>CM062936.1:25887500-30887500 GCA_031878705.1 Tapirus indicus | reverse complement strand
GTTTCATTGAGATAAAATTTACGTACCATAAAATCTATCCATTGTAAGGGTACAGTTTGATTATTTTTAGTAAATTTATACAATTATGAACCATTGCCACAATCCAGTTTAGAACATTTCTATCAGGCCCAAAAGTTCCCTTGTCCCTATCTGCATCAATTCTTGCAATCAGTTCTAGATCCAGGTAACCACCGATCTGCTTTCTGTCTCTGTAATTTGGCTTTTTCTACAAATTTCATGTAAATGGAATCATAAAATATTTGATTTTTTGTGTCTGGCTTCTTTCATTCAGAATAATGCTCTTAAGGTTCATGCATGTTTACTGCTGAATAGTATTCCTTCATAAGGATAGACCACATTTTGGTTTCCATTCATCAGTTGATGGGCATTTGGACTACTTCCAATTTGGGGTTATTATGAATGGTGCTAACATGAAAATTTATGTACAAGTCTTTGTGTGGACATTTTTATTTTTATTGGGTAGATACTTAGGAGTAGAATTGCTGGGTTATATGGTAAGTATGCATTTAACTTTTTAAGAAATTGCCAGACTGTTTTCCAGAGTGCTGTGCCATCTAACATTCCCACAGCGATGTGTGAGAGCGCCTGCTTCTCCACACCCTTGCCAACATTCAGTATTGTCTGCTTTTTTAGTTATTATTTTAGTGGGTGTGTAGTGATATATCACTGTGGTTTTGATTCGTATTTCCTTAATGACTAATGATGTTGAGCATCTTTTCCTTATTAGCCGTTTGTGTATCTTCTTTTGTGAAGTGTCTGTTCAGATCTTTTTCTGACTTCTTACTGAGCTGTCTGTCCTCTTATGATTAAATTGTAAGGCTTTTTCATATATTCTGGGCGCAAGTGCTTTATCAATATATGATTTGCAAATATTGTCTGCCAATCTTTGTGGCTTGTCTTTTCATTTTCTTCATAGTGTCTTTTGAAGATCAGAAGTTTCACATTTTGATGAAGTCCAATTTATCAGGGCTTTTTCTTTTGTGAATTGTGCTTTTGATGTTATATCCAAGAAATCTTTGCTTAATCCAAGGTCACAATGATTTTCTTCTGTGTGTTTGTCTAGAAGTTTTATGGGTTTAGCTCTTACGTTGAGGTTGAGTTAAATGATCCATTTTGAGTTAATGTTTGTATATAATGTAAGGTAAGGGTCTCAGTGTTTTTTTGTTTTATTTAGTTTTGCTTTTGCAAATGAATATCCAATTGTTACAGTACCATTTGTTGAAAAGACTGTCCTTTCCTCATTTTTTTGTAAATTTCTTTTTATTATTTTTTATTGTTTACTAATGTTAACTCTATCCCATAGGTTCAGATATGTACTGTTTTTAATTTATTTTCTAGATAACATTTTATTTTTAGTTTTTATTTTCTTTTTGACTCAAGAATTTTTAAGCCTTAATTTCTAGATAGCAAGACTTACATTTTTCAATTTTAAAAATTAATTTCTATTTTTAATCATTGTTAGCAGAGAACATTTCTAGCTTTAAAAAATATTCTGAAGTCCTTTACAACCAAATATATGATCTTTTGTGTGTGTGAAAATTCCATGGTTCTTAAAAAAAGTGTATTCTGTATTTTCAGGACATAGAGTTCAATATATATCAAATTGGTTCTGCCTTATTAAATGTATCGATTATATATTTTGATTTCTATACCTCTACTTAAAATATTTTGTTTATTTGTTCTATTCTGGACTGAGAGGTAAATTAAAATTTCCTGCCTCTAAATATTTTTGTCATCTCTTATTTCCTGTAAATTTTGCTTGATGAATTTTGATGCTGTGTTATCTGGTGCATAGAGAGTCATGAGGTAAGATGATCAGAGTGGATTATGAAGTGCCTCCTTGTATCTTATTTAATGCTTTCTGTATTGAATTCAACATAAATGGTATTAACATGGAGATGTCTGCTTTCTTTATGCTTGTATTTATTTTGTGTATCTGTGCCCATTCAATACGGTTAAGTAATTTAAATTAGTTAATAATTGGAAGCTGACTTAGAACATGCCTGGCACATGGCAAGTGCCAATTAAATGTTTGCTAAAAGTAAAAACAAACAAATAAAGCCCTTTTGTATCTCCTGTGTACATGTGTACAGAGTACAGTTGGCTTTTGTTTGTGATGATTTTTTTTCCATTTACAATATATGAATAGGACAAATATAATTAGTCTTTGGTTCATCATCTGATTTTAGACTATGCTTTTTATTTTTAATGCTTTTTAAATTTTTCATTTTTCTTATTTGTCAGTTTTTATTTTTGGTTTTTAAGTGTGCTTCTTCTGATAATTTGGAATGTTTATAATCTGTTTCTCCCAGGGGTTATTGTTTTTTAAAATTTTTTATTGAGGTGAAATTCACATAACATAAAATTAACCTTTTTAAAGTGTACAATTCAGTGGCATTTAGCACATTCACAATGTTGTGCAACCACCACCTCTATCTAGTTGCAACACATTCTCATCTCCCCAAAGGAAATCTCGTAACCATTAAGCCTCCTTCTCCTAGCCCCTGGCAACCACCATCCTACTTTTGGTTTCTATGAATTTAACTAGTCTACGTGCCTCATGTAAGTGGAATCATACAACATTTGTCCTTTTGTGTCTAGCTTATTTCACTTAGCATGTTTTCAAGGTTCATCCATGTTGTAGTGTGTATCCCTACTTCATTCCTTTTCATGGCTGAATAATGTTTCATTGTATGGAAATACCATGTTTTGTTTATCCATTCATCCATTGGTGGACATTGGGTTGTTTCCACCTTTTGGCCATTGTGACTAGTGCTGCTATGAACATTGGTGTATGAATATTTGTGGTATACCTAGGAGTGGGTAGTGTGGTAACTCTAGGATTAGCTTCTTGAGGGCTCGCTATACTCTTTTCCCTTGCAGATGCTAACAGTGCAAGAGAATTAATGTCAGTTCTGGCACCTTGAATGCAAAATTCTTGTTTCTTTTCCTTTTATCTCTTTTTGGAGAGTCAAATCCACATCGTTGCCACCTTTGCTTCCAATTTAGATGTCTTCTAAGCTGACTGGCTGTGCAGCGGACAAAAAAAGGGAAAAGGCCAAGGCCTCTGGCAGAGTTTAGTCTCTGATGTCAACGGAGCCAGAGGGAATCGGGGTCCTTTCCCCCAGAACTGTGGCTCGGACAAATATTTACTGGGTGAGTGCCTTTGCTTGACTGTGTTAAGGTCAGCATTTGTCTGGACTGAACCGGAAGGCCTGAGGAGACATACACAAGTAGGAAGAAAATTCTCGGCCCTCCTAGTGGTACAAGCTGTTCCATTTCACTGTTATGTAAGCATTCCAGAGTGACAACTAGCGTCAGCCATACTGCATAAAAAAGCAGGCAGACAGGCACCCCTTGTGACCACGATCTTGACCACCCCCTCCCCCAGGGACAGGGCACTCTTCATCAGACGTCCATTATCCTGACTTTTAATATCATAGTTTAATGTTGGCCAACAGGGAGGGTGTCAAGGTCATGGATATGCCTCAGCAGTGACAGAACATGGTTCAACCTGTAGGGCAAGCGATTGGGAGAATTCGTGGGACCCTGGGCCCAGCTGGAAGGTAACATTCAGGATGCGGAAGGAGAACACCTTTGGTGTCGGACATCCCACCTCTGGCACCTACGAGCCGCGTGACATTGGCCAAGTCACTTCTCTGAGCCGGAAAGTGCCCCCAATCTTTAGGTGGGAATAATTCCCCATTTTTCTGGAGCCTATCAGTCCCCACATCCCCCACCAACATCCTGCTGAGCTGAATGCTGAACCCTTCATGGATGATAGATGACTTCACAGATGACACCGTCTCCAAAGCCTCCACCCCTCGGGCATCAGCCGCCCGGGCGCCTCCCTCTCCCCAGGCGGCCACATTGGCAGCCCTCCCGCTCAGACACCTCCCCAAGGAGCGGCTCTTCCCCAGGCCCTGGGCTTCCTGCCTGCCTTCCTGAAAGCAGAGGGTGTCCAATCCTGCTGCTCCTCCACCTTACAGGGGAGGGGACTTGCCCGGGGTCACACAGCAAGGGCACAGCTGAGACTGGAGCCCTGACTCCTACCTAGCCCTGTCACTACCATTTGCCGTCTGTCACCCGGGACTTCCATTCTGCCCCTTCTCACACCACCCGGTCAGTGTGGGAAATCCCTGTCTGTGTGGCAGAGCCGGAAGCGCCATGGTCCAGCCATACCATAGCAAGAAACAGAAAGAGCCTAAATAGAACTTGGACAAAGATTTACATTTAATTAGTGGATGTATTTATTATTGAATAGATAACACACACATGGTTAAAATTCTTTATATTCATAAAGAATATACAGTGATGATTCTCCCTCCCACTCTTGCTCTCCATCTACCCAGTTCTCTCCTCTCTCAAGGAACTCCTGTTCTTGCCTTCTCTCATGTCCTTAAAGTAGCTTTTCCATGCCTATACAAGCAAAACCAGATCTATTTGATTTTCCCCCTATTTTTTTACATAGATAGCAAACTACTCTCTTCTTTGCTGTTTTCATTCAACAATGTATCTTGGAAATCTTTACACATCACTACACAAATAGCATCCTCATTCTTTTTCACAGCTGTGTAGTATTCCATTGCATACTTGTATATTCCATTGCATATATTATTGAGATATAATTCACATACTATAAAATTCACTGGCTTAAAGTTTATAATTTAGTGGCTTTTAGATATTCACAGAGTTATGCAACCAGCACCACAATTAATTGTAGAACACTTTTATCACCCCCCAAAAGAAACCCTGTACACCTTAGTTATCACCCCTCCAACCCCCCACCCCAGCCCTAGGCAAGCACTAATCTACTTTTTGTCTTTATAGATTTGTCTCTTCTTGACATTTCACATAAATGGAATCATACAATATGTTGTCCTTTGTAATGGCTTCTTTCACTTAGCATAATGTTTTCAAGGTTCATCTATGTTGTATCATATATCAACACTTTATTCCTTTTTATTGCCAAGTAATATTCCATTGTATGGATATACCACATTATATTTACCCATTCATCAGTTGATGGACATTTGAACTGTTTCCATTTTTTGGCTGTTATGAATAATGCTGCTGTGAACATTCATATACAAGTTTTTGTCTGGATGTATGTTTCCATTTCTCCTGGGTATATACCTAGGAGTGGAATTGCTGGATCATACGGCCTGTTTTATAAGTTACTTATCTAGTCCCCAACTGATGGAAATTTGATCAAATTACATCTTAAAAGCCCACAACCCTCACGAGTTTGGCAGGCCATGGTCATATTAGTGAGGATTCAGAAGTGGAGCTGGGAAGGATGGCTGCATTACAGAACCTGCCAAAGTCTTCCAACCTTTCCTCTCTGTGTTCCCTTTTCTCCCAGACTCTTATTCTAGCAATTTCCAGTTAAACCTGCTTCAATTCCAATGTGGGCTGTGACTCAGGGGCATGGGGAAGAGAAGCACCATTCCTCACAGCCTGGCCCATGAGCTCATTGCCCACTGATCCCTGAGGGGAAACCCCGGCCCCTCAGCTGCGTCCTCCTGCACCTGCTCCTTCCTGTCTGGGTTTCCTCATCTGGGAGGTAGTCCAAGAGGAAGCTGGTGACTCTTGCCGATGGAGTTTCCTGGCCCTGTGACAACGGGCCTCTGCCACACCTGCAACAGGTGCAGAAGAGGGGAATGCAGGATCCGTCCAGGCTATAAACTGGTGAGCGAGCCCCGGGGAGAGCTTTCTGCCACCACAGGCCTGGATGGGACTTTGGGAGGGCTGGAGACTCCTTGGTGCCAGCATTTTTAAACAATTCTTTTGCTTTAGACTTTCTCAACAAGCATAAGCCAGGAAGTGCTTTTTGTTCCGAACCAACAGAAGACAGATTGGCTTCAATCCTCTGATTAACTGAACAGGAGAACATTAGTCCAATTCCTCTCTGATAAGTTTCTGTTTGATACTGCCCTAAAATTCTTGGGGTATCATGTCACTCCCTGCTCAGGACCCTCGGTGCAGCCCGACTGCCGTAGGACTGTGATCCTTCACAAGGAGAAGGAGTTCTCCTTTTATTATCTTCTCTTTCCATGGCAGCCGCTTAAACTTGCCTCCCCAAGAGTCAAGGAAAGGACCACCTCACGGAATGTGAGTATTCTGCTACGACGCAAGGACGGACAGTTCTAGAACTACCTGTATATTTCACATCATTAAATCGCAAGTGCAAAATGGCACATGGAAAGGGTCTGTCTCTTCTCCAGGATGTTTACCCATTAAGATACAACCTGACTCTCATTTTTTCTTGTTAAAAAAAGGTAAAGAACAATTTACCACAATAATTAATATAGTGAGTTTTTTCATGTGGAAAATAGACTGATTTTAAAATAATTTAATGTTCTGTAGTTCTTAGTTGGGTATGTTTTATATGTATTTGAACATATCACATCATTCTATGGCAATTCCCAGACAGGTCTGTGAGTTTATACGTGTGTTCCAAGTTTAAACAAGTTCTCTTGCCTTAATTAAGGCTTATGATGTTGTTGTTGGTTGACTTATTTTTTAATAATTATGGGCATTTTTTCCCCTTCTTGACTTAAAATTCTCAAACCATTCCACCAACAGTGATGTAAAATTCCTGATTGTTGTATTATTTCTTATGAGTGACCAATTTTATATAGTTAAATCTGTTAATTTGGGTTTTGTCACATGTGGTTTATGGAGTTATTTTTATTGATTTATTTTTTTGGTGAGGAAGATTGTCCCTGAGCTAACATCTATGCCAGTCTTCCTCTAATTTGTATATGGGACGCTGCCACAGCATGGCTTGATGAGCGGTGTGCAGGTCTGTGCCCAGGATCCGAACCCACAAACCCTGGGCCGCCAAAGCAGAGTTCACGAACCTAACCATTGCTCCACTGGGCTGGCCCCTAGAGTTATTTTTAAATGGTTTCTCTTTTCATCTAAAAGTAATAAGATTATTCACTCATTCTGACAATTAACTATGGTAAAAAATACAGCCTCTCTGAATCTTGCATTAACAAAATGAATTAGCAGCAAACAAATATCAAATAGAAAGCATTTATGGAGCACCTTTGGTCTACTCAGCAGGCTATGGGATTTATCCTGTGATATGTCTGAATATGTCTGTGTTCACATAGCACAAGAAATGGGGATTTGAACCAGTGAAGCTCAATTGGAAAAAGTCTCACAGTTTTATGCACTACTTCTTTGGCTTTCATCATTTCATTTTCACTGGCTCCCCTAGCAGAGAAAATAGTTTTGAATTAAACAGCAATTAAGATCTTAATCTTCTGGTCTTGGAAGGGCACACAGTGTCTTTACCCAGGGGCACTTCACCAAGGAAACCAGAAAAGTGCCCATTTGTACTCTTTCATTTTTACATTAACTTCTTTTTGAAAATAAATACACATGGTACAAAATGTACAAAAGGGCATCAGAGAAAAGTACATCTCTCTCCCCCAATTCTCTTCCCCATGAACAACCACTTCTTATGTATTCACCCAGAAATATTTTATACATGATTAAGCTTTAAGCAAATAACATTTCCCTCCTTTATTTATGCATATGATTGCACACTATATCACAGTTAGGTTACTTTTTCATTTATTAATATTTAGTATCAAAAATGATTACTTTTTAGGGCTGCATAGTATTCCACTGCATGGAGGTTCCAAAATATATTAAACCATCCCCCAATTGGTACCATTCAGGCTGTTCTTAAGCATTAGTCATCACCAGCAATGCTGCAATGACTAACCTTAAACATGCATTGTTTTGGACATGTTTCAGAGTATCTTTAGGATAAATTCCTGCAGGTAGAATCGCCGGGTAAAAGGTAAGTGCATTTGTAATGTCAATAGATCTTGTCCATGCGCCTTCCATATTGGTTGTATGGGTTTACACTCTGGCCAGCAATTGAGCAAAGGCCAGATAACCCTGCAGACATATCCACACGGTGTATTCTGAAACACTGTGAGTTTGCAAACCCAACAGATAACAAAATATTGTCTTGTGATTTTAATTTGCATTTATTTTATTATGAGTAATACAAGAAGGACCTATGTTCAAGGTCCATTTCTTTTTCTGTGGCCTAATCGTCCATATCCTTTGCATATTTTTCCACTGGGGTTTTGGACTTTTTCTTATAGAACTGAAGGCTATTAGGAAATTTAGGGATATAAATTGCATTTTTTCTGCAGTTTGTCTTTGTCTTTTGGTTTTATGGTACGTAATAACCTTAAAATTTTTCTAGGTGGTTGCATTTAACCCTTTCTTCCTTCCTTCCTTCCTTCTTTTTTACCCCTCTCTCAATTTTTGTGTTATGCTTTGAAAGGGGCATCCCACTCTTAGCTGATAAAAGAAAAATACTCTACCATGCTTTTTTCTAGTACTTTAAATTGTTTCTTTTTTTATGTTAAAATCTTTGATTTATCTGGACTGTCTTTGGAGATAAGGTGAGAGATGTGGATCCAATGCTACTTGTTGAATAATCTGCCTTTTTTCCTACTGAGCAGACATGCCCCTTTATTATCCACCAAATTCCAATTCCTGGCTTCCTGATGGTGTCTCACTCTGTTCCGTTGGTCTGCTTGTCTATGGATCAGTATCACACTGTCTTAGCTATTGCAGTTTTATGGGGAGACTTTTTAGGGAGAGTTGTACCTGGTTCTGAAGAGCCCCCCACGCCCTTTGCAAAGTCCAGTAAGCCGTACCTGGGCTGTGGGCAAATAAAGCATTCATTTATTCCAAAATTGTAAATTATTTTTCTGGCTGGCTAGTTTAAAATTTCTGGCTTGGCTAATTTCCACTCATCACTCTTTTTCTCAGATTTTTCCTAATTAATCTTGATGGTTGATTTTTCAATGTGCATAGTTTATTTCACAAAGAAATTCTACTGATATTTGTAGACACATATCAGTACAACAGACACAGACACATATTTGTACAACACATATCAGAATTGTATAGAATTGTATAACTAACAATTTTGTTAGTTATATTGATTATTTTGGGGACAATTGATGTCTTTATGATGTTGCATCTCCTATTCAAGAACTTGATGTTTTGAACTCTTTTGATTTTTAAAAATATACTGACATGGATATTGGTAGGCTCCTGCCTATTCAACAAAGAAAGCCTCTTTAAGCAGTCCCATGTTCCCACAGTGAGGACACACTGTGATTGGCTTGGCCAGGCAGCCCTCAGCCCAGGGTGCTGGGTCTCATCTGGACCTCTCTGTTTCTCAGTGATCAAGTGGACTCTCCGGGAGACCCCAACCAGACTGAGGCCAGCACTGTCCTGGGCACCTGCTGAGGGCCCATATGGAGGTGAGGAACAGCATCAACTCCACCAGGGCCCTGAAGCTTCCAGATGGGACCAGTGCCGTCTGGTACATCCTCACCATCTTTGGCATCTATGGAGTGGTTTTCCTCTTCCAGTTGGCCAGCAACATCCTCAGGAAGAACGATAAGTCCTTGGAAGATATTTATTATTCAAATTTGACTTCTGAACTCAAAAAGAAAGAGCTCCAGAGCAAGGTGGCCAAATGCTCCTCACTGACCATTAGCAACAGAGCTGTCCTGCAGCCCAACCAGGCCAGCCTGGGGCCAGAGTGTGGAAACAACGGGCCCCAAGCTGAAATCCAAGGGATCCCTTGAAAGGCAAGGCAAGTAGGCCTCCACAGGAGCCAACATTCTTGCAGGGGGGAGAAGCTTTGGGTTTACCTGGAACCTTGAGAGAGGAGTCAAGCCCTTGAGTGGGGCTGGTAGAGCATCTCTGAGCCATGGGCACTTCTGGCTGATGAGGGTGTGACCAAAAGCCAGCATCCTGTTTCCTTCTAGGCTTTCTGGCACTTTGAGAAGAGAGAACAGGAGCAGCAGCTTCCAGTCATATTCACCCTTCACTGGAAAAGCTTGTGCTCCAGGAAAGGGCATGGGGCAGCCAGTGTTCTCAGAGGAGTCTAGGAGACTCCTGAGGTATACCTGAAGGTGGTCTCTTGTCATGGAACAAAAGCTGACTCTGGAGTCAAATGTCCTGGATGAAAACTCAACTTCTAGGGGGTCACGTGAACTTTGAGTGGCTAGCGGCTCACCTGGAACACGTGAGGGTTGGAATATATGGTCCCAAAGGACCATTCATTCTAAAGACTCTGGAATATAGAACCAAAGTTGTTAATATCAGAAGTTCTTCATTTTATTGAGAGGGTGGGGTCCACTGGGGAAAAAGCATTAGTTTTGGAATCGAAGAACCAAACTCTAGTCTGGGTTTGATTATTGACCACTTTGATGTCCTTGCACCCACCACGTCACCTCTCTGGACCTTAATTTCCATACAGACAAAGTGAGGATAATGATGCTATTCTGCCAATCTTACAAAATGGATAAGAGCTAATTAGATCATGCATATGAATGTATTTTGAAAAGTAAAATCATTATGTACATATATGTCTTATTGTGATGAAGGTGATGATGGTTGATGCTGATGCTATATTGGGGTTGGTGGTGATGGTTGTGGTGGTTGCTGCTGGTGGTGTTGTTGGTAATAGTTGATGTTGATGGTGGTGTTAATGGTTGGTGTTGATGGTGGTGATTGATGGTTTGTGTTGATGTTACTGTGGTGGTAGTGGTTGATGCTGATGGTAGTGGTAATGGGTTGATGGTTGATCTTGATGATGGTGGTGTTGGAGTGGTAGATGTTGGTGGTAATGGGTTGATGTTGATGACGGTGGTGTTGGAGTGGTTGATGTTGTTGGTTGGGTGGTGATGCTACTGTAGAATAGGAAACAACTAGTCCATTGGCAATTAGTCTGTAAGCAATTGCTGTATTACCTTGTTCTACAGGAGAACCCATCTGCATAACAGATGATGACCTGTGCTCTGAATCAAGTTCGTGAGATTCAAGTTTTACATGTAGACAGAACAATCACTTTTGGGTGTTGTTACATTAGACGTTGTATGATTCACTCAAATGTTTTACAAATATCATTATTTATATACTTGTCTCTGCCTAAAAAAATAAATAAGATCTTGCCTAGATGACTGATTAATGTAGAGCAATTGTGATTAGCTGAATTTCTACAAGTGACGTTCAGCAGGCAAAGAGAAAAATTATATTTTGTACCAACTTCTGTGAAGTTCAACCAGTTTGGCTTTTGGAGATGTCCCCTGGACTACAAATGAAATATTTTTTTCCCTGTCTGCAGACAGTGGTCTACAAGCAGCCCCGTGATTTCAAAAAGGTCAAAATTAAACCCCAAGCTTTTGTTTTTGGAAGGTGAGATAGACTTCCAAGTTATTTTTCTTTTCGTATTTTCTACATCATCATCTCACAGGTTCTCCAAGAAAAGTGTTGGTTTGTTTATATAGTTAGGGCTGGGCTTTTGTTTGAGATGCTTATAGGGCAGGACAAAACAGAAGACACAAAGATAGACAAAATGTAATCCATAGTGAGTAAGAATGCAGAAAGCATTAAAATGGGAGTGAAAGGTCAAACCTTAAGTGACTTTGAAGATACAATCCTCTTCTGTTGGCTGCTTTCCCAGCATGCATTTCCCCCTTCCTTAACCCAATAGCCCCTAATTTGCATTTGGGGATCCATGTGGCTCTAAGGGGGCTGAAACTACTCCCAGTTCATGGGCTGAAATAAGAGACCTAGGTTAACCCAAACAGTGCATTCCATCTCCCAGCTTCACTGATCGGGTCCAAGCTGGACCTATGACCTAAGTAAGCCGACCCCATCAGAATGACCTCAAAGACAAAGGGGAATTCTGGGACACAAAAGCTCTGTCTTGCTCTGGACAGTGTTAAACACAGATCTGGAATTGCTGGAGTCATTTTGCCATCATGAGAAAAGCCAATCTGAGGGCAAAAGCCAACACAGAAAGGAGAGCTGAGAAAATCATAGAGACTAGAGTCCTGATCAAATTGTGACCAAAGCCTTAATTTACCACTGGACTGTTTTGGTTTGTGAGCCAATAAATTCCCTCTATTAAGTCCATTGGAGGTAGGCTTTCTGTCCCCCTCAACCAAAAATATCCTAAATAATACCACTGGATAAATAATTTCCTGAAGGAAGTGGGCTTTGGAGTGGAATTTGTAAAGGGAAGCTAGTGATGTGGTAAGTTGAGATATTGCTTTCATCAAGATTTTTATGTTTATAGGATTTTCGTATTTATAGGGGAAACATAGATTTGGTATGCTTCTTTTGTCAGCTCAATGATCACTTGTAAGATTTCTCATGGCTTGACCTCTCAGAGCATTCAGTGCGATCTGTTCTACTCAATCCCCAACCCCTAACTCTGTCAATACACTGCCATGGAAACCCCAAGGAGGGCTTGTCATGCTAGACATACGGGCAGGGCCTCGCTCCTTGTTCCTAAGGAGCAAAAGCCAGTCTTCCCGTTGACACCCAGACACAGTTAATTATGTGAGATCCAAGGACATTTTTCCAGGCCACATAACTGCTGCTTGATCCAACTCCACCTGCTTTCTGGGGAGCTGGTCTGAGAGTTCGCCTGGGAGATGTGTTCTTGGATGGGAACCACATCTGCATAGACTCCACTTTAAGCAAGACTGGTGGGAAACAATCTCGAGTATTATGGATATTTTGGGGGAAATCCCTTAAATCTAAAAGGTTCAGGCTCAGGGCAGAGCAATTAACCGCTGTCTTGGCAAACCCCATGTAGTTGGACCAATAGGGAAAGTGCCGGCCCCACAGTGTAAGTGACCAGTTCAGAGAGCAAGGAAGAGATTTGCGTGTTCCACGAACCCTGGTGGAGACAGGAACAGAGGAAGCTGATTCCCAATATTCCAGACACTTTTTCTTTCTTTGTCCCTATAGTAAGTTTCCCCCAAGATTAGGGGATCAGACCAGATAAAGGCCTTCCTCTGAAATGGAAATTATTTAAGATCAGTGCAGAATGGATCTGGTTATCTGTTTCCAGGAATGACTCCTCTGGGGTTTAGAGGCTGATGGTACCGGGATTTGTACCAAATCAAATCCAGGTTATCATCCAGGTTATCTTGCCTGGGTGATTGGAACACACCTATTCCAAATAAAATTCTAATCGGCTCGGCTGCATTATCATTGTCTGGTGTGATATAATTGTCACAACATTTTATAACAGGATTTAAAGAAAGAATTCAGAGACTAAACATTTGTTAGTATTTACCCAGCTCTTCCTAGAGTGGCCCGTGGAGTTGAAGCAGTGGGCAGACATGGGATGTTGGTGACAGAAATACTGTAGTCTAGTTTAAGTTTAGTTTTAGGTTAGTTTCCACTAAACTATAGAAAAGTCACAAAAGTCATTGGAAGGCTGGTACCAGACTTAACCAAATCTCTGTAGAGTGGGTGCAGGGAAGAGGGAGGGGGGGATGTGGGTGTTTCCAGGAGGCACCTGAAAACTAGGTCCATCTATTAGAGCACTTATCACTTAATACTGCAAATAGTGGTCTATAGTCCGTTTCCCTCCCCAATCTGTGAAAATGTTATTTTAAGAACAAGGACAACATCTTATTAATTTTGACATGACCCACTCCTTGCAAAACACACAATAAATATTTGCTGAATGAATGAATGAAACATACACTAGTGTGTCAATTAATTATTTACAATGGCCGCTATTTCATTTGGAATGGTAGGTCCCAATGATTTTCACTAGGTACTTTCTTCTGGTGGAAATGTCCAGTCCCCAGAAAATGTAATGAGCATGGAATTTGAACAAGGGAATTAGTTGTTCTTAAGGTCTACTTCCAGCAAGATTATTACTGTTTACAGTCTCTCTATGTTTACAAAGCATATCTTATCGTTCTGTCTCATTTTGGTCTTTATAACAACCGTGGGAGGTGCGCAAGCTTCCAGCCTTGGCCCTGGTGGAACTCTTTCTGCCCATGTGCCCAACTCATTTGTCTGTCTTCAAACCAGCGCAGGCTCCACTTCTGCAGGAAGACTTCTGTTGCCCAGCCTCCTACAGATATGCTAAAAAAATACTGATTTAAAAATAATAAAAGCTAAAATGAAAGGACTTGGTATGGACCAGGCACTAAGTGTCCTACATGCATTATCTCACCTGCCTGTTGCCCATCCTCTGTACCCCCATATTCTATGCTGCCTCTATGGTGACACCCACAAATGAAGCTGGAGACAAACCACTCAGTCATTTGAACAGAGGAAGTTTCATATAAAGAATTACTAAATTGTGACAGGGAAGAAACTACAAAGGTGTAAAGAGAACTCTAAAGCATATCCCAGGGCTGAGGGAGAGTGTCCAGGGAAGGGCAGACTTAGAAAGGGTCCCCTCCCTAAGGCTGGGGTTCAGACCTTGTTAGAGATGTTCTGTTTGCAGCCACCAGATGATGGAGAAGTTCACGGGGTTGCCTGGGCCAGAGCTAGGCTACAGCCTCGGGCAGCAGGAAACAATTTCCCAGGGCAGAGGAGAGCCAAGCCTGGTGGGTGGAGGCACAGAGAGAGTCGGGGTGTAGGGGGCCCACTCACTGCAGGGTGACATAGTCTGGTGTGCACTGTGCCCATGATGGAAAGGTTATGGAAAACAACCGTCCAGGACAGAGGCCAGCAAGGGTAATGGACGTCAGGTAGGGGAGTCAGGGTGTGGTCGCGTTCTATGGACCGAATGTTTGTGTCCCCCTCAAATTCATATGTTGAAGCCCTAATCCCCATTGTAATGGTATTTGGAGGGGGGCCTTTGGGAGGTATTAGGTTTAGATGAGATCATGAGGGTGGAGCCCCAATGGGGGGATAAGTGTCCTTATCAGCAGAAAGACAGCAGAGCTTGCTCTCTCCACCGTGTGAAGATACAGCAGGAAGGCAGCAAACCACATCAGACACTGAATGTGCCCACACCTTGGTCTTGGACTTCCCAGCGTCCAGAACAGTGAGAAATAAACATCTGTTGTTTAAGCCCCCAGTCTGTGGCATTTTGTTGTGGCAGCCCCAGCTGACTAAGACACAGAGCCAAAGAAAAACCGGCACTGGACACTCGTTAAAGGCAGCCAGTAGGGGAGGGAGACTCCAGTGTAGACTGCGCTCCACTCCAACTGAGACAAAGCTGGCTGAGGTTTCTAGAGGGAGAACAGAGAAGGAACAATAAGGGACTGCGGGCTATGTGGAAGTGGGAGATTCTAGAAGGAGGGAGGTGGAGAATTGTTGAAAATGGTTTGGCAAGGTGGGTTGTACACAAGGTGTACATTGTGGGACAATACATTACATGGTTTGGTAGAATTGTGTTTTCTTGAGCAAAGACTCAGCCTGGCGCTGGGATTACCTTTATGGACAGGGCCTGGAGCAGGTGGAAGCCAGGCTACAGTTTGGTCAAGCCTCTTAGCACAGAGTTCAGGCGAGTCCTTTGTGCATGTAGAGTTCAGAGTTCACAGGAGCCCGCTCACTGGCAGGTGGAGCCTGGCCTGGGCTGCACCTATCCGGGTCAGGCAGGCACGCGAGGGCATCAGGGCCTTGGGAGCCTGCTAGCTGGCAAAGCAGCGTGCAGCCTGGAGTGCGTCGTATCCCCATCGGGAGGGCCATGAGAAACAGCCAAGTTCACAGCCAAGCAAGCTTGGGCAATGGTGGACGAAAGGAAGTCCAAGCGGTCCAGTGGTAACTGGACCCTGCAGTTACCAGAAGCCTTTAATGCAGCATTAACCAGACAATGGGCCAGTTCTTCCATTGAGCCTGGCCAGGGATTAATGCTCACTGCGGGACCGACTCCACTACAATAAAACATTGTCATAGAAACCCAGAGACAGCCTCCATGTTTGTGAGCCTTTCACTTCTTTTTCATTTTCTATAACTCTAGTTAAAGTAAGCTAGTATGTACTCACCACCTACTTTGTGCAAAATGCTTTGGTACATAAAGACTGAGACAGCTTCCCCTTAGGTAGCTTACAGCCTGGAGGATATAAATCATACACGGTTAACTACAAATACAAAAGTTAGGCAAGAGATGCTGTAAGTGAGCATAAGTGAGGCCATCTTGTTACACTAAACGGCCCCAGTCCCTCCTCTGTGTGACTACTCGCTGCTCTGCATGTACTCTGAAAAAGTCACATGCTCTCCTGATTTATGGCCTCCACTTACGTATGTACCCCCTGATAGCTTGATAAATTAAAACTTTGTTCTATGAGTTTCTCTCTGGGAACAGGCTGACCACAGGTGGGAAACACACCCACAAGGCGTCCACAGCTGACAGAAGAGTGGAACAATGTGATGCCTGGAGCCTGTCACGCCTGGAGACCAACATCCCTGGACCCCTCCTCACTGCCCATTTTCCTTATATAACTGCCTCAAGGTTCTGTAATCCTTGAAGATGGTTTTTTGAGACATTAGTCTACCATCTTCCCAGTTATGCTGGCTGATCGAATTAAAACTTCATTTCTCGATCCCTAACTTGTGATTAATTGGCTCTGATGGCAGCGAGCAGGGCAAGCCCATTGCTCAGTAACAATGCTATATGACAGTATATTTATAACTATAAAACAGGTGTTGGTGAGTGCTCAGAGGTCAGTAGGGGAACAAGCCACAAGCATTGAGGATGCTTCCCAAGTGACGCCTTATAACCCCTTTTTCTTTCCCTCCCTCTCTTTTCTGCTCTTTGTCTTAACCTCATCTTTTTGTAGCAGCCCTATCAAAGTAACACTTTATATTGGCAGAGTGCACAATGTTCTCCTCTTGAGTTCGTATGATTCCCCAGACACCTTTTAAGGGCATTCTGAGCTGTTTTTACTCACACTTGTGACACCAAATATGTGGGTTTTCCACACCAACAATCAGTTCTCCAACTCTCCAGACCCCCTATTCAATTCCATTCTGACACTAACTGCCCAGAGTGAGAAAGAGCCCACAAGCTGGGGGCTCAGTCCCACTAGACTGCCTCCACCTCAGATGCCAGTCTCAAGTCCCAGGTTGTCACCTGCACTTCTGACCAACTGACTATAAATCGGGGGTTCCCATGACCCCCTCCTCAGATTAAATAATTTGCTTGAATGGCTCACAGAACTCAGGAAAACACTTTACTTACTAGATTACCAGTTTATTATAAAGGACACAACTCAGGAACAGCCAGATGGAAGAGATGGATGGGGCAAGGCATGGGGGAAGGGTATGGAGCTTCCATGCCCTCTCCGGGCTCACCACCCTCCCAGGGCTCACCACCCTCCCAGGGCCTCCGTGTATCCAACAGTTCAGAAGCTTTCCCAATCCCATTTTTTAGGGATTTTCATGGAGGCTTCATTACATAAGTATGATTGATTAAATCATTGGCCATTGGTGGTTAACTCAACCTCCTGCCCCTCACCCCTCCCCAGAGACTGGGGGGATGGGGCTGAAAGTTCCAACCCTCTAATCACATGGTTGGCTCCTCTGGCAACCAGCCCTCATCCTACAGCTGTCTAGGGGACAACGAATCACCTTATTAGCATAAACTCAGGTATGGTTGAAAGGAGCTTGTTATGAATAATAAAAGATGCTCTTATCACTCAGGAAATTCCAAGAGTTTTAGAAGCTCTGTGCAAGGAACCAGGGACAAAGACCAAATATATGTTTCTTATTCTATCAGGTATGCAAAGGCCCAGGCACTGTGCTAGGGCTAGAAATAGAAAAACACAGTTTCCTGGAGAAGACAGGGTCAAGGGACCACTTATGGGGCAGGACAGTAAGAACAAAGCTGGGGGTAGCCAGGGTCTAGTAGGAGGAGGGAGGGAGCAGGTAACCCTGGCCAGAAATAGTGTGGTGGGGGGATGAAGTAAGGGCAGGCTCCAAGAGAAGGACTGCCCTTCAGGGACCTAGCAAGTGATCAGCGCCTCCTGCAAGGGAGAGATTCAGGGCAGGTCACCTTCAGAAGGGGCCATGGCCTCTCTTGGGTTCTACGTGGCATATGGACATCACTTCCAATTAGACTTCTCCTCCCAGACCTGGCAAGGTGACCACATCAGTGTGTGACAGAAGGAAAATCTTCCACAGGCTATGACCTCTTTGTAAGAAAAGCACGCATAAAGTGTTTGTATTTCAGGACAATACGTTACAACAGAACGGGAAAATCGATGGATAAACCTCAGGTCAGGGAAGAAAAAGAGATTTATGTCACCCACCATCAGCACGAGCAACCTGATTCGACACAAATGAAGTGAAACCAACCAGTAGGGTTATGTTGATGAGTCTCCAATAAAAGTCGCAAATGTCAACTTAAGCCACATCATTTCCATGATGTGGAGTTCTGCGTCACCTTCCTGTGGGCACAGATCCAGAAGTTCTTTGGAGAGTGTTATTATCGTAATTATTATTTCAGGGAGATGCTGAGCTGTCTGACCCCCAGTCACGTTCTTCCTGGTTGTTCAAAACCCTGATTATCTTGTGTCTTTTGCCCTAAGCTTCCACCAAGGCCCAGACAAGCACTGTCACACACATGTCTCTTTATTAGTACGAAGTGCAGAGGGGACTGCGGCCTCTCCGAGCCAGGCAGGAACCTCGATCCCACACCCCCTGCCTTGCAAACCCACTTAGCACGGAGTTTTATTAGGAAGTTTAATTAGCAGAAAACAAAGGAGGGGTCCCAGCTGGAGCCCAGGCTGTGTCTCCCACTGGGGCCGGATGTGTCTGAACAAGTGTTGGCTGCCGAGGCTTTTTGCACAAAGGACAGAGGACAGATCTCCTCCTAGGGAGAGACAGATGCAAGAAAGTAAGTTTGGCTCCTTCCCGGAGTGCCCAGAAGTCCAATCAAGAATCCTGAGATTGATTGGGGCCTGTTTACATCACAAGCGCACATGGAACCATGTGATGGGCCAGGGAGACGAATGTGCTGATGGGCTCAAGTCTGGAGCAGGAGTTGTCAGGGCTCCTGCAAGAGAACCTGAGTTCCACAGAGACAGGTCAACACCTGAACCAAACTCAGGATACTGTCAGGAAGGGAGGTGGGGAAACGGAAGCAGGGTAGGCCACCATGTGTCCATTGAAAGTGCAATAGGAAGACAAGAAAACCAACATTTAACAAACACTATCAAACCCTGGGTGCTTTGACGTATACTAGCCTGATGATCCCCTTATAAACTCCACCATGTGGGTGCTATTAGGGAACTGAAGCTCAGAGAGGTTAAGAAACCTGTATATTGTCACACAGCTGACAAGAAATTCAAAGCTAGGTCTATCAGATTCCAAAGTCCTTGTGATGTTTCCATTGAGTCTTTGTCTAAAATATACTTTTGCTTTCATTCAAGGTGAGGAGAGGGAAGGCTACAAGTTTGGGCCAGGTTTATTGCTCTCTCGTGCCCCGTGCACAGAGCAGGTCAGCTGAGACTCTGCTCTGTGTCGTCGCTGTCCTCACTCGGAGACCCAGGTTTCCGGAGCAGCCACTCTCAGAAACATCGCTGGTCTCAGTGCTGAAGGGAGATGACCTGGAGGGTCTCATCTGGACGATTAAATGCTCCAGCCTGGAGGGCATACCATCACTTCCACCTGCCACGCAGTGGCTAGAATTAGCCCAGGGCTACTCCCAACCGCAAGCCTACTGTGTGCCTGGAAGGCCGAGAGCCAAAAATCTGGGCAACAGTACTAACGGCTACCAGAGCTGTGAGGTTCTCAGGCCAAGAGCTGTGGACTGAATGTGCCCCCTCAAATTCAGATACTGAAATCCTAACCTCCCAGGTGATGGTGTTGGGAGGTGGGGCCTCTGGGGGGTAATTAGTTCATGAGGGTGGAGCCCTCATGGTGGGATTAGTGCCCTTATGAGAAGAGACTGGAGAGCTTGCCTCCCCCTCTCTCCGCTCTCCCCCAGGTGAGGATACAACTGTAACAGCCAGAACTTCAGTTAGCATGAGGGAAGCCATCTTAGGGAAAGGACGCTGACTCACTAGTGTCTGTGAGTACATTCCAGCCTGCACGTAGCCTAGATGATTAAGCACCTCTCGCTTTCGTGAAATACGTGATCTGCTAGTATTATGACTCTTTCTCATGATACGATGACAACTTTGTTCTCTGAGTTCCCCCAGGAACATGACGACCTCCAGAGAGAAAAACTGCATTCATACCCATCATGGATGACAGAAGAAAGAGATAATGAGGTGCCTTGAAGTCCATCACACCAGATGGTTGACATTCCTAAACCCCCTCCTTCCTTGCCCCTTTTCCCTATCTAACTGCCTCAAGATTCTGTATGATTTTAAGATGGCTCTTTAGGACACTAGTCCCCCATCTTCCGATTGTGCTAGCTCATCGTATAAACTTTCATTTCTCAACCACTGACTCGTTTGCAATTGATTGGCACTGGATTGCGGCGAGCAGAGCGAGCCCCTTGTGCTCGGTTACACAACGAGAAGATGGCGGCCTGAAACCCGGGAGTGGGCTCTCTCCAGACAGCGCATCCACCGGCACTTTGATCTTGGCCTCCCAGCCTCCAGAGCTGCGAGACATGAATGTCTGTTGTCTAAGCTCCTCAGTCTGTGGAGACTTGTTACAGCAGCCCGAACGGACTAAGACACCATGTTCCATGGAGGTGCCTCAGGCCACCACGGGGAGCAAGGAGAAGCCCCATCTCATGCCTACTTTCTATCTTTATTTATATAAAACTCAAATGTTTCTATACTAAAAAGTCTATATACATTTACATGAGGAAAAAATTTGTTCTGTTCCTTTTAAGACTAACTCTGAAGTCCCAGCAGCTCTGACATTCTGCACCCACAGGTCCCCATCAGGCCCTGATTAGACCTTGTGCTGAGACAGAGTTCTCACCTTAACTTCACCTTAGAATCACACAGAAGCTTGTAAAAATCTCGATGATGCCCAGGCCTCACCCCAGACCTATCCAGTCAGAACCTCTGAGCCTGGAGCCCAGACAGAAGCAAGGTGGTAAAGCTCCCCGGACGATTCCTGCATGTACCCGGGTTGAGGACCGCTGGTCCAGGCAGAGCCCGGAGGAAGCCTTCAGCTCTGCGGGCTGGTCCTTGTCTCCCAGGGGAGGGCTGCAGAAGCCAGAGGTGAGAGTCTCGCCTCAGCCAAACAAGGCAAGAAGTGAGCTGAGGGAGGTTGCAGAGAATTTGGTAACTATGCTGACTAATAGTTCCAACTTCCTCCCAGCGGTGGGAGGTAGGTGTGGGAGGAGTGTCCAGTGGGAGGTGCTGTCACTCCGGGCCAGGCCTGAGGAGGGCGCTCTCTGTAAGCGCCACTGCGCAGAAAGCAGGAAGCACAGCTGGAGCTGGATGTCCTCCCTCGGGTCCCAGGTATTCAAAATTCACACGTGCAAACTCACACACACAACACAGGCCACATGCGCTCGCTCACATGTACATACATCCACACACACATCTGCACACCCTCTACAAACTTACACACACTCACATATACAGCATCCCACACACATATACACAAACATTCACACTCACGAATCTGCACACACACAGACTCACATATGTAAATACACTCCTATATATACATGCATTTCCACACACGTATACACACTCTCCACACACACACTCTTAAATCCACACACACACATCTTTTTTGTGCCACAAGGAAGAAAAAAATCAAATTGTAGGGTGAATGAACCTCAGCTCTTGCCTGGTCCAATTCTCTCATCTTACATGTGAGGAAAAGAAGCTCTGGAGAGGGTCAAGGGATGTGAGAAGCCCCCTTGGTTCCAATCAACTCTCCTTAGCTCTAGAAAGTACATTAGGATTTGCATGTGTGTGTGTGTGTGAGGAAGATTGTCCCTGAGCTAACACCTGTGCCAATTTTCTTCTATTTTGCATATGGGACACTGCCACAGCGTGGTTTGAGGAGCAGTGTGTAGGTCCGTGCCCAGGATCCAAACCCAAGAGCCCTAGGCTGCCAAAGCACAAACTTAACCACTATGCCACCGGGCCAGCCCAGAAGGATTTTTTCTTCAAGAATCTCTTTGGCAGAAAAAAAGGTGACTAGGGACTCTTCTTTTGGTTGGCAAGGAGAGAAGGGGCACCTTTGCCCTCTCTTCCTAAGCAGCTTGTCCAGCAAATGGGGTGATAACCCTGCCAAATCCATGGGTCCCAGTGAGGATTAGCTAAGACACTTTGTGCAAACGGGCCAGGGCCTTTCCCAGCGGTTCCAAAGGAACCACGGCTAGCCACTTCAAAGGTTTCTCTGTTGAAAGGGATGGATGGGCTGAACAGAGACACAAAGATGTGAACGCAAAGCAGGGGAAGGGAGGAGCGACTATTGGCTGTGTGGAAGAATGGCCTTTGAGAGTGAGGTCACCAGGAACTCTTTGTTTATATGCTGTCTGAACACTTCCTGTTTGCTAAGTGGTCTGCTAATTAAACCTGGACACGCACCTGGGTGGTGAGAGTACTTCCTGGTATTTCAGGTGTCCCCAGGAGGGCTGCGAAAGGGGTGAGCGGTGGGAAAGAGAGGATCTGTTAACCTGTCAGAACTGAAATTTAAAAACACTTTCTCATTACCTTTTAAGTTATAAACGCAATGCCTGTGTATTGTGAATAATTTCCCATCGTACAGAAGTCACTTGCTCTTCCTCCATCCATACCTCTGTTTCACTCACCAGAGGGAACACTGTTAGAATTGTTGTGTCATCCAGACACTTTTCTACCTGGATCTGCATGTGTAGATATAGATCCGTAAAGAGATGTTTGATTTTTAAAAAATGAATCACACTCTACATCTTGTAACTTGCTTTTGTAAACCTAACGATAAATCATGGCCATTTTTCTAGGTCATTGATACCCACTCTGAAATGGAATCCACACAAGGAAAGGCAAGATAAGCATTTGATTCTTTTTCTTATTAATTGGCAAAATAATGCAATGGTGCCTTCCATAGGCACCTGCAAAGGCAGTCAATGAGTTTGTGAGTATTTGTTTGTTCGAGTACTATTACAGACTCCAAGATTTTTACACATTCATTCTGCTTCGATTGATTGCAATCATCGTTTATTGACTGGTTGATTGACTGATGCTCAAATTCTCCCATCTTTGGCCATGGGAGCTTCTTTAGTTGACTCCTGGGTCCTTTCAACAGACTTGGTCGTCTTTGATGGCTTTCTTGCTTTCAGGCTAGAAAACATGTCCCAAGATCATCTTGTACATTTCCTTCTCCAGACCTGGAATCGAAGGATCCCTGATTTCTTTAGTAGGAAATAATATTTAGAGGCCATAATCTGGGGGGGGTAGGAGTATACATTGCTACTGGGTTGGGGTTTTTTTTTTTTTGTTACTGACATGACAAGCAATTAGGTTCATTAGTTTCAGTTTCATTTGTATATTTTAGAGATCATTTTGTTTTATTTTTCTTTTTTTGCTTTTGTTTCTTAAAACAATGTAAAATGTTTACTTTTTCTGGTCAAAACTATAAAACAAGATACGTTCAGAAAAGCCTAGATTTCTTGTTTTTTTAATCCCTCCTGTTCTATCCCTCTTCTTATAAGGAAGCATTTTTAATTAATGTTTGGTTTATTCTTCTGTTGTTTATATTTGAAAATATAGCAAATATGCATATGTATTTATCATTTACATACACATATGTATTTACACAAAAGATAACATATTATACATTCTCTTCTATACTTCTGAACATGTTTCTCATATCCATGCATAACTGAAAATTGGATAAGAAAAGCCAAGAATTGTTGTCTTAAAATTGACTTCAGGGACCGGCCAGTCTGGTGGTGTGGTGGTTGGGTTCATGCTCTCTGCTTCGGCGGCCAGGGGTTTGCGGGTTCAGATCCCGGGCATGAACTGACACACGGCTCATCAAGCCATGCTGTGGCAGTGTCCCACGTACAAAATAGAGGAAGATTGGTGCAGATGTTAGCTCGGGGCCAATCTTCCTCAAGCAAAAAGAGGAAGACTGGCAACAGACATTAGCTCAGAGACAATCTTTCTCACCAAAAAAAAAAAAAAAATTGACTTCATCATATTATATAGTGTTTTCACACTGCCATTCAAGGCCACAGGGTCCCTTGCAATGGGAGGAAAAAGGAGGTGGCTGAACAGGGGGACTCTGGGACCACCATTACCACTTCAGAGCAGCCACAATTCTGTCCTACATATTTGGCATCCATGTCAAATTTGGTCTGAAAAATAACTCCCACTACTAAAAGAAAAATCCTGAGAGAAAATGGCCACAAGTCAATTGTCAACCCAAACCCACTGATCCTGGCCTCTGAGAGAGGCTGTTTGGAGAGCACAGACTTCACGTTAACTTTGCTATGCTGGGGAAGTCTTACTGTCTGGGGTTGCCTAAACTCGAGTCCCAAGAAAACCCTTGTGGGAGGAAACATCCTCATCCATTCAACAGTTGGGCCAAAGACCTGATCAGTCATTTTGTCCACATCTTCATTTGAGAGAATCCATTATGCACATTGATGAAACACCTTTAACTTTCAGTAAGGGGACAAGAAAATACAAACAAAGGAAATTGAACTGGCTGCTAGAGTTTGAAGCAAAATGACATTTTGCCTTGAGTGTATAAAATTAAACGTGCTTTCCAGATGGGCTATTGAATTAGCTCAAGCATTGGCAGCCCCAGGGAAAGGAGGTACACAGGCTGACTTTCTTTTGCTATTAGCCATACCCTCCTCTGCTACCTGGAAAAATTACTCTTGCTTGTGAGAGTGGGCAGACAGCTGGCATGAACTCCATGCATATAGAGGCATACGCCTCACACATGTGCAGGCCTCGCTGGACATGTCATGGCTATACCTCTGGTGCCTGGTGCTTAGTAAGTGCTCAATAAATATATTTGGAATGGATGGATGAATACAAATATTCCTCTCCATCCTCGTGAACCAAATGGAAAGGGGTCAGAAACTTGGCCCATCACTCTTAAAAGATTGTTGTTATGGGCTGGATTGTGTCCCCCCAAAATCATATGTTGAAGCCCTAACCGCCCCACCCCGTACCTCAGAATGTGACTGTATTTGGAGAGAAAGTCTTTAAAGACATGACTAAGGTAAAATGATGTCATTTGGGTTGGCCCTAATGCAATAGGACTGGTGTCCTTGTAAGAAGAGGAGATTAGGACAGAGTCACACAGAGGAAAGGCCATGTGAGGTCACAGGGAGAAGACAGCCATCGACAAGCCAAGGAGAGAGGCCTCAGAATAAACCAGACCTGCTGACACCTGGATCTTGGACTTCCAGCCTCCAGAACTATCTTATAGTCACCCACCCTGTGGTATTTTGTTATGGCAGGCCTAGAAAACTAAAAGAATTGCCAAACTCTGTCCCAGACTTATTGTAGAAGTGATACCAAAGAAACATTTTATATGGATGGCATTTCCATTCTCACATCATATAAGCCACAGGAGGGTTCCACAATGCTTGGAAATCCAAAGTGTATCCATGGGACTGGCCCCACTGTAAGAAAGCCCTTTATGAGGTCATCATTCCACTCTGGCCAGATCTCCGCAGAGGGAGACATGCAAGCTTTTGAAGACACTTGAGGAGCGACCATGCCTCACTTAGCAAACCCTCTTTTAAGAAACATCATTAGCAGAAATCTATTTGACAGCATCAAGAGGAAGCAATGCCTCCAATATTTGAAAACTCTGAGAACACTGCAATATGATGGATTTAAGACCATATATTTTGGGGAAACCGAGATCCCTGAAAGCCTTGTAACGGGGGAAGATTTTAGTGATGGGTATTTCATGCAGACTCCAACTTGGTGTGTTGTGCATGCAGGTGGTAGTCAAGGATGGGTGCCTTGGAAATACCGGATGTTCCTGAGAGATGAGTTATGCAACAAACAAGAAGATGGCCTCTTCTTCGAGTTCTGTGATGCTGCGAAGAAGGCCTACGGGAAGTGTGCCATTGTGGTCAAAGGGAGAAGCCTGCAGGATGAGATGAGGCCAAAGGAAGACAAAGAGTTGGAGGCCCAGGCCCATGTCCCATCAGTCATTAACTTAACAAGCATTGTGTGTTGCCCTGAGGTGGCCAAGTGCTGTGGCCACGAACTACTCTCTCTGCCTTCCCTTTACAATTACCTGAACCCTTTAGACTCTGCCTGGTCTTCTCTGAAATGGTTTATCATCAATAACAGAAAGGAGTTTTCTTTGCAGTCCATTGACAATGTCTATTCTTACCAGTATATACTTTTCAGCGATTTAATTAGCAAAGGGATTGACACGATAAACCCAAGCAAATGGAAAACGCTAACTAACAAAGTGCGGAGATGGGAAAACTACTATCTTGGTAAGTTTTCTCAACGGTGATTCCTCCAACAAGCGGTGGGACTGTGCCAGAGGCATGGTCTTTACCAATTCCATTGAGCTTGATTCTGGACCACTGCAGCCAAAGATACTCCAACAGCGACCTCACAGGGATGCTGTGAGGACTGCGGTTCCTAAGGGTATTGGCAGAGTGCTTTAGGTTTACTGGAGGTTTCATTAAAGCTTGTTGGTAAACTAGGGATCTTGACTCCCACCTTAAGACCAGTCTGAGGGCTATGTCAGTGGGAGGATTAGAGCTAACCCAGCCCAGAGGAACTTGACCGTGGGCAAAGCTAAAGGTTGTGTGGTCAAAATTTAGGTCTGAGAAACAAAGACAACCAAGTGTGTAGTCACAAAAAAAAGTTGAAATTAATTAGCGTGCCAACCAGTTTCAGCCCACCAGTGTAATCCACAGGGAGCCAGCTTGCCATCAGCTGGAGATGTGGTCCGGATGGGGGCTGAACAGGCTTTCTCATTCCCATTGCTTGAAAGCAAGGCAGCAGAGGGTGAGGGAGAAGTATCCAAGGAAGTGAAACCCCATCCAGACCCTCCCAGGCTAGTTGGTGGTCCCAGTAAGGAACCTGGAAAGCTATGATGCAAGTGGGACGTGGTGGGTGAACAGGTGGAGTGAATGGGGTCCTGCAGAACCCACTTACCCAATCCATCTCCCATCCCAACCCCAAGAATCCTAACAGGAGGTCATAAGACTTTGTCCTGGAGTTGCATCTCCAGGACAGATGAGCCATCTGCAGCTGCTGCAACAGCAGCCTATTCCAGTTTGGAGCTGCTGCTGAGGGAGTTTATAAGGATTTATGGCGATATTTTTCACTGTTATGGAAAAAGGCCTGCCTCCTACTAAACATATCGTGAAGTGCACTCTTGTTTATATATGTTCAGGCAGTAATTTTACAACAGAAGTAATTATTCCGGGGTGTGTCAAAAATGACTTCTGAACATTTCTACCCAACTCCTAACAGACTTGCCCATATATAAGATTGCGAGGCCAGGTTCCTGCTGGCCAAGTGCAAAAGGCATCAGACTCTTTTCTTGTCTTCCTGCCCTGCTTCCCTCCCGAACCTCCCCGAATTATTCAGAAATACTTTGCCTGATGAAAATAGATGCTCAGTGCTTTCCAGCAACTAAGTCGTGGACTTCTGCTGCATTTTGTTGTTATGCATTTTTTCTGGGGATGAATCGCACCTACAACCACCAACCGCTTGAACCAGGCAGTTTCAATTGTCGCACATCCCACTTTACAGCCAACGGTGCTGTATTAGTTTCCTGTGGCTGCTGTTACAAATTACCACAAACTTGGTGGCTTAAAACAGCAGAAACTTATTCTCTCCCAGTTCTGGAGGCCTGAAGTCCAAAATCAGTTCCACTGAGCCAAAATCAAGATGTCAGCAGGGCCACACTCCCTCCAGAGGCTCTACGAGATAAGCTATTCCTTGCCTATTCCAGCTTCTGGTGGCTGCTGTCATTCCTTGGCTTGTGGCCACATCACTCCAATCTCTGCTTCCCTGGCCACATGACTTTCTCCTCTTCTGTGTCAAATCTCCTTCTGATAAGGACACTTGTGATTGCATCTAGGGCCTACTCAGATAATCCAGAATCTTCTCCCCATCTCAAAATCCTTAATCACATCTGCAAAGATTCTTTTTTCCATATAAGGTAACATTCACAGGTTCCAGGGATTAGGATCTGGATACCTTTGGGGACCATTATTCAGCTGACCACAGGTGCTAAAGGAAGTCTTCTTCTGCCAACTGAAATACTGCGTTCCCCATCAGCAATTAACCTAGCGAAATAACTCTCATTGTGTGGTGCATTTGTGTGGTCTTTTTCACTACCTGTTTCAGGTATGTTTTAGAATTTAAGTTCCTTGAGAGTAAGTAACAGAACTCAAACTTCCCTTGTGACTTCAGTGCGCTGGCACAGTGCAGGCTGAAGTGTGGGTGGCCTGGGTTTGGGGACATAAATGTGTTTTGCCCCTACATCACATTTATCACACACCTCTCCAGAGTTCTGTAGTAATAAGCACTCACAGCTACACATGCTTAACTCACTTAATTCTCACAACAGTCTATGATGTAGGAACTACTGTTATCTCCATTTTTAGATGGGGTAAACTGAGGCACAGGGATTATGTAAATTGCTCCCTTGCAGAGGGGCTAACGTTCAGATCCAGAGTTCATGCTTAGAGCCGTTATTCATGCTGCCTCTCTACTAACGAGCAGCTATTTCATCCTCATAACAAGCCCATCAGGTAGATTCTACCATCTTCCCATTTTACAGATGAGGAAACTGAGACCTTGAGAGGTCACTCGGCTGGTCAGATTCTAAAGCCCATGAGCCTAACCACCAAGCCTGGCTTAGTTATCACCCAGCTTTTTCCTTTTCACCCCCACAGTCCACGAGGTAAGGCCCACCTCTGCCATCAGATGAGACATCAGCTGGCAAAGCCACCACCTCCAACTGTACACCACGATGAAAATTGTGTGTATTTCAACACACAATTGAGCAGGAGGCAGAATACCTTTTAAAGACACATTATTTTGCAGTGAGAAAACAATGGAAGGTTTTTAGGTTATCAGATGAACAAGATAAACCAACAAGACCTATTTTTGTTTGAAAACCAAAATTATCTAATAAGACAAATTTAGGGTTCTGTTCCCTTGAGGCCTCATTTAACCATTAGGCAGGCAAGTAGGGGAAGAGGACGTCAGTATGACCCGAGAGATCTAAAGGACCCCCCTTATTGGGCAATTTGGTTACATAATATTGTATTCACAATTAAGAAATGCTGCTTTATACTAAGCATGGAGACTTCCAGCAGAAAGTAATGGAAAGTGTGCTGGGCTTTGGGGATCAGAGGGACCTAGTTGGAATCTCAAGTTTCCAGCTTATTAACTATGAGACTTTGGACAAGTTACTTTGCTTCCATGAGGCTCAGTTAACTCACTGGTAAACTAGGGTCGAGGGCTTTAAAATGCTTAGCATACACCAACCCACCACATCGTGTCTGGCCCCCCCACGTGCCCAATAAACTGAAGGTCCTGTTATTATTGTCCAGCCTGACGTTCCAGCAAGTGCATCTGCAATTAGACCTAATGTCACCGACCTCATTTCCTTTTCACTCTTTGAGGAAAGTTCTTGCTTCTTTTTATCATCAGGGCATAACAAGAGCAGACACATCTTAAGACACTTTGATCAAAGGAAACTTTGTTGTCTGGCATTTCTTTTAAGACCATATGTGATAGGTTAAGGAATTCATGATAATAAGAGGTGTTTCTGGTGGAGTGGACAGGGAGGATGGTGAGTACAGCCCAGAATCTCTTAGGCAGCAGCCACGTGTTGCACTTGTATGAAATAAACAATGGTGACAGTGACAGCAGCCCTGGGTATGTGGACATGTCCTCTGGAAGAGACTTCACGATGTCAGTGGCACTGTTCTCCCGAGCGGTTCACTATTGGAACATCCCATCCTCTCTGGCCCTTGCCATCACCAACAACCACATCCCCACTCCCTTCCCACAGGCCAGGCAGATCCTGAGATGGTAGTGGTGCCCTGGAAAGATCCCAGAGGTAAAGTCGGATGCCCCGGTTCTGGCCTTGTCCACCAGAGAAGGTCCAAGCTCAGCTGGGTTGATGGAGCCACGCCTGGCCAACTGGGGCTAAGTTGCCCACCCAGGCAATACATACTCCTTCCGTGTGTGATTGTTTTACATATGCAAATCATTTTTACCTACTTGACCTCATTCAGTTCAGACAACCACCCTGTACATAGGCAGGGCAGTGATCTTTAAGCTGATTTTATTAATTAAAGCAAGGCCAGGCAGTAACTGACTCACCTAGGGGCATGCACGCCTGTAGTGGCAGAAGGCCCAGGACTAGAATCCATGACTTCCTATCAGGAAACCTTCACATCCCTCTCTAGCTGGCTCTATAGGCCAGTTAGGATTAGCCTGGGCTGTGACCACTGGAGATGTAACCACAGGGATGTAAACAAAATAGAAGGTACCCCAACCCCACCACCAAAAACAAGATGTGCCAAGGTGGCAGTTCAGGGTTAATAAGATGGATCAAGAACCCAGGGTCCTATCTTCTTTCTCCACTGTCCTAGACTTGCTTCTTTCCTCAAAGTCACCTCATAATCCAAAAAGGCTGCTGAACAAGCCATTGCCTTAGCATTCCAGGCAGCAGAGAAGGAGCAAGGGGGGAAGAAGGGCTCATCTCTTTCCTTTTAAGGGGCCTTCCAGGAAGTCCCACACAACACTTCCACTTAAATCTCATTGGCCAGACTCAGTCACAAAGGAGGCTAGAAAATGTAGTCTTTTATTTTGCGTGGCAATGTAGCCAGCTAAAAATCAGGGTTCTATTACTAGGAAGAAGAGGAGAAGGAATATTTAGGTAGGCAATGGTGGTCTTGGCCACACTCCCTGCTCCCCTTCTTTTTGGTGCTACCACTCATCCACTCATCAAACACTGGAGCACCTTCTGTATGCCTGGTAATGTGTGCCAGGAGCAGACTTACCAAAGAAAACAAGCCCGGGCCTCAAGGTGGTCACAGTCTGGGGGGCGGGGGGACACTTCTCGGGCAGTTAAAGGTTGGAGGTCTGGGGACTGAGGGCTCAGAGCCCAGGGCCTGGTGCTGGGGAGACAGGGGCAGAGCTACAGGATGGGGTGAAACCGGAGCAGAGGCCAGAGGAAGAGTGGGAATTTCTTCATGCGGGGAGAGGAGGGAAAGAGGAGGGCCCACCCGGGCAGAAGCTTGCACAAGTGTGCCGAGTCTACCCACTGTCCTGGGCACAGGGGGTGCGAGTGTGTGTGTGTGACTGTGTAAGAAGTGTGTGTGTGTGTGACCACGTGTGAACACTGTGTGTGTGTTGGGTGGAGAGTGGGGAGTAGAGCGAGAAATGCAAGCAGAATGAAGGGAAGAATGGCAGTGGGACAAGGAGGGGATGGGAAAAGAAAACAACAGTGTGTCGTTGAGACAGAGCTGGGGCCTTATTCTGGGGGGAGGGGAAAACCTGGAGGGTGCCAAGCGGGAAAACGCCGTATGGGTTTGGGGGGGGATGTGGGGTGGGGACGCACAGCTCTTCCCACCGGGTGTCCAGCTCCCGGTGAAACCCTCCGTGTGATTGTCCAGGCCGGACGCCAGGCAGTTAACAGGCTGTACCCAGCAGGGCCCACGGGGGCAAAAGCTGCCCTCCCCACAGCAGACGTGGTGACAGCAGGGCCCTGCGGTCTCTGACGGGAGCTGCGGTCAGGACTCAGGCCCCTGGCCGCCACGCTCTTACACGTCTGCGCTCCCAGGCCGGTGCCTTCACTCCTGGTCTCTCCATCTGCCACCTTGGCAGGGTCTTCGGGGTCCTCTGCTGACAGAGGGGACACCTTGCAGACACTGCCCCACTGTGACTCAGCACCCAGTACTTTTCCACTCCCAGTCCTTCCTCCTCGCCTCCCACGCCCACCCCAGGGTCCATAAAGCTGCCGGAGCCCTCTCTTCGGGGCTCAGTTAATAGTACGACAGGCAACCCCACGTCTGCGTGGATCCCCCGACCCTCGACGGGAGCAGTGTTCATGGGGAAAATGGAACAGAGGGGGCTGGGGTGTCCTCAGGTTTAGACCCCTGCGTGTCCCATCTTGTACCCTGACAGTGAGTGGTTAAAGGCCGAACTCTCGTTTTTGGCTTGTTGCTCCTCCCAACACCTGAGAGCTCAGCTCTCTCTCTCCCCGATCTGCTGAGCTCTGGACGCCCACAAGCACCTCGAAGCAGGGAGACACTGGAAGCTGGAGGGGGACTGGGAGGAAGGGCGAGGGGAGAGGGGATTGCAGAACCCGGTCCCTCGAGGCTCTGGTCAAGCGGCAGTGGCTCTGCCCGCTGCACCCAGCACCCCTCCCACTCAGAGCAGAAGGCCTTGCCCCAAGCCAAAGGGGAAACTGGGGCCGCCAGCACCGCTTCCCTCAACTTCCCCGTCCCCCTCATTTACCAGGGCCTTCAGCGCCCGGCCCCCAGAGGGCCCCCGGGTTCCCTCCCCACTTCCTCCTGCAGCCTTGATCCTGCTCAAGCTTCTCCCTTCTGGAATAAACCTTGCGCTCAATCCTGCCTTCCCCTAGGGCTACCGAAGTCCTTCTCCCCTCCCGGGAGGTATGCGGGGTCTGCAGAGTTGAGAAACGCAGGATAACTTCTTTTACAATTTTCAAATAATCAGCTCACGGTTTGCAGGTGATGTAGCTCCAAATTTAGTTCGATAGGGCTAATTGTGAATCTGAAAAAAGTACAATCGATACATCAGAGTGTCCAAAACATCTGGAAACACAAGGAAACTATAGAGCCAATTGTTTGAAAACTAACCAGTTATTTGTAACTAACACATTGTTCAAAAATGTTTCCTGCCTTTGCAGACACCACACACACACACGCGGTTGAAATAATAATGCAAATGGCAGTGTTTCCACTTCCTCACGTCCTCCCAGGTCCTCTGCTCACCCATCCTGGCCTGTCCTGTGGCCCTCACGCTGCCGTCTTGAAGACTTGACGACCCACAACTGCGCTGAACAAGAACTCCTGCCCGCCCTCCCTTTCCTTGCATAGAAGTGAAAAGTATCGGCCTCGGAGCGGGACCACCAGGCCTAAAGCCTGTCTCTGCCTCTCGCCAGCCGGGGGACCTTAGACAGTGAGATTAACCTCTCTGTGCCTCAGTTTCCTTACCTGTGAGACGGGATGAAGACAACTGTTGGAGCTAATAGATGTAAAGTGCGTGGAAGAGTAAGGGCTGAATGAGGATTCACGCTGCGTCCACTCTCTCCTGCTCCGCATCCGCCAACGCCGGAACTCTTTCCCAGCCTCGGCTTCCGGCTCAGCCCCCTCTGCCCTCTGTTTAAAGCTCAAAAGGAGGTCCAAGGACCACCCCGTCAGCAGCCCCTGGGGCTGTTCAAATCACAAATTCCTGGTCTCTCCCCCACAGTTTCCGAGCAGCAGCTCTGGAATCCAGCCCAGGAATCTGCATCTCAAACAGCCCCTCGTGCTCATGTGAGAACCAGCCTCAACTCTCTTCTCCCTGGAGATGCTGCGACCCCTGGCTTCACTCCGACCCAGACAAGACCTGCACCAAAGAGCCGATCTCCACGAACGTCCCCGTAACCCAGTCGGGGCGGCGCAGGACTGTACAGGCCCAGGCCTGGCAATCATTGGGAGGGGGTCCTGAAGACCCTGGCAATCATTGGGAGGGGGTCCTGAGGATGTTTCCCTGGAGATGAGAATTCGGGGGCAGCCTGGGGGGAGAGGTCACCCTTTTTAAAGCACCCCAGACCTTTTGTTTGAACTATTCAGTTCCTGAAATACATTATGTACATCTCTGCCTCGTGAAGCAAAGTACATAAACACAGCTTAACCTTTTCTTAATGACTAAGGTCTTCACCATGAACATCATAATGTGTGGTGTTCCCGGTGGGGCCACGGGCCACTGCGCAGTCTGGCACCGGGCGACCATACCATGAGTTCTCTTAGTCTGCTGCTTACAGACTGTCCCTCCTGCTCTAAGGTGTTTCTGCTGCCAACAGCCCTTCTACCTTCCTGCTTCTAATGTGTGTAAGCTGGAAAACAAAACAAAACAAAACAAAAAACGTGTTAGGAACGTGCCTAATAAGATTGAATAGGATCTGGGATCCTGGGGCTCACCTGTGGTTAGAGGACATAGACGTCAGTTTATGTCTTTGAAACATCTTTCAGATCCCCAGGGGTGGTCTTCTCCTTATGGATTCTCAATTATGGTCCAGAGAGTTCTGGATAGGTGCAGTCCAGACGGGGTCCTCGTTGTGGGCATTATCAATCTATCCACCTACATCCGCCCATGCAAGCATGTATCCAACCAGTTATTTAAATTCAAACTACAAACCGACTGACTTCATGGATATGGAGTGAGATGGGGTCAATAACTCTAACTGGTGATTGATCACCTCCCCCTAGTGGTAGAAGAGGATAAGAAAGGTAACTTTAAAACCCCACTGTTTACAGAAAACCCATGGGCGTGGTCAATGGTTTAGTCCAATCCTTAGATCATCCCGTACAAATTTTCCAAGATGGCCAGATGTTCTGCAAATTCCAAAAATAAGTTTTAAGTCCCAAAACCTAGAAAAGGACCTGTGTTTAAAATAAACACAAACATCTATTGGTTAGGCATGTTTAGACTCTTCATGAAAACCCCACAGCCCCTCCCCATGGATTGATGAGGCACATGGGCAGGAGCGCGGTGGGAGGAAGGGGTGCCAGACACGGGGTGTGATGCCTGAGCTCTGCAGAGAGAGAGGGAAGCAGAGGCTGAGACCATACACCAGGTCGGTGGGTGACCTGCCTGGCTACAGAAGGCGCCCTGACAAAGACAGGAGGGTAGGCTATGGCCCAGGGTTGTTCTGGGCCCAACCTTAGCAGGTCAGGGATGCTTGGGGGCCAGTTGCAGAAAGCCAAGGGCGTTACTCCTCTGCTCTGGCCATCTGTTCGTGCTCCACGAGACCCCGGGCCAAGGGGGGCTCCCGTGCAAAGACCTGCAGGGAGGCTGAGGTGCAAGCTTAAGTGAAAGTCCCCTTTTGACTATTTTGGGATTTGCAGCTTGTAGGGTCAGAGTCTCCTCTGTACTTGGAACTTTGATCCTATATAAATCCTGCTTTCTAAATTTCCAGCAAACAGGAAAATTTAAGAAAAATAATTCTCTTTACTCCTCACATTTAAAATTCTAAGTGCCACCAATCTGGGCCGGGCGGGGGACATCTAAATACACACTCATGCAAAGTTCGCATGTGGCCACTGGCAACGGGACCAAACCCTCCACCGTATTCACAGCTTTGGTTACTGCTTCCCCATTCCCCACCCTCTCTGGCTTCTTGAAAAGTGAGAGAACATGAACCTTTTACCAGAGACCTCAGTCCATTAGGTCCCCAAGTCTCCTCAGTCCCACTCCTCGCAAATCTGAAAGTGTCCTCGGTATGTCCCACCCTTCGTCTCGTCTGCAATCCCAACAAGCAAGCTGGTGGGGACAGGACAAAGCGCACGCGGCTCCTCTTACTCCTTCACAACAGGACTCAACGGAGTGAGTTCTTCCGGACTTGGCACCCATCGTGGCAGGCGGCTCACCCTGTAATCCTCCCGACAAGGACCCTCACAGGTCAGCAGAGGCGTCAGCACTCCTGGACGAACTCCCTCCACCCCAACAATGAAAACACACACAAAAGGGCGATGGCGCTTGTGGGAGGGAAGAGGGGCAAAGGGGTGTATGGGAGGGCAGCAGATTAGAGGGACGGAGGTGGGGGAGGATGAGCAAGATGGGGCTTCTCTCCCCTACAGCAGACGCCATTCTCCTACAGCCCAGTCCTCTGTGGAGGTGCACCTGGGATCTGGGGCCCACAGCGAGGAAATGCTGGGAGAGAGTTTGCAAAAGTCCTTCCTCACAACATAGGGGTGTGTGTGTGTGTGTGAGAGAGAGAGAGAGAGAGACACACACACTTTGGCTTATTCCAAAGACCAGAGACACCTTTTTTACAAAGGTATTTTATTTTAGTAGACAAAATACTGGTTCTTTTAAGAGCATATAAAAATTCACATCATTTTAAGTTAGAGTTGTAGGTTGGGAGTTTATCCTCTGGCCAGCATTCAACAATTAAGTCTTTCTTCTCAGCTGGAGTCCATTCAAGCTGACATTTAAATTACAAAATCTAGAAAAAAAGACCAAAGGGATAGTATGAAATGTTGGATAAAATAATAGTGAATGTTTTACTTGCTCAGCATTTAGCCCTTATGTTCAGCCATTTAGATTAACTAACGGAAACCACTGAGGTTTATCTATTAACGAATTGAGTTTTTAGCATCTTAAATTTCCTTCCATCTAGAAATCTTCTGTTTCAAACAAGGCTCAAGGCTTTGATGAGCAGCCAGCCTGGGAGGGAGGAGGAACCCCGTGGTCAGTTCCAAGCCCTGCTGTGCGAGCCATCCGGCCTGACTTCACCGACAGGCCTCTGTTGGGGTTTGAGCGGGGGAACAAGCATTTATGATCACACACCTAGTCTTTTTTCCTCTTCTTGGTTAACACACAAAATGATGACCCTCTGGAAGGGAAAGTGTTCAATCAACACTTGAATGACAACTGCCTTCCCTCACCCTTTTAATTTCTAAGTGCTCCCTCTTCCTCCACCCTAGTGCCTACTCCTGAGTTTCAGTCAATACAACATCTTTTTTAAAAAAAAAGGCAAGTTTCCACGACAGTAGCTTCCTTTGCCTGGCAAAGGCAGGCAGCTCCCTGGGAACCCGTGAGTGGTGGCGGGTGGATGACGGAGGAGGTGAGTAACGGAGCTGCCGCGCTTCCTCTAGCTCACTTTCCTGCGTTCAGTGCAGCGGGGGTGAGGCCTGGGCTCGATTCTGGTTCTGCTCTTCACCATGTGCAGTGCGGGCCACTTTGTCAATCTGAATGGACCTCACAGAGCTGTCGGGAGGAGTACCTGTATATGAAATGCTCAGCAAAATGCTAGCAGAGAATAATCATTCATCAAGTGCCGCTATTATTACTAGTAAGTGTGCTTTTAACCTCCACGAGTCTAAAAGTGCTGTAAGGGAATTCGTCTTTACGGAAGCAGGGAAGTTCAGCGTGGGTGGGGCTCTGGAAGTCACCAGCCCCTGGGTTCCTACAGCGACCTGTTGCTGAGAGGACTACATAAGAATCACCTAATGGGTTTTCAAAAGAACCGATGTCTTGGGGCCGGCCCGGGGCGCTGCGGTTTAGTTTGCACTTTGGCAGCCCACGGTTCGCGGTTCAGAGCCAGGGCGCCCACCGATGCACTGCTTGTCAGCCCTACCGTGGCGGCCTCCCATATAAAGTGGAGGAAGATGGGCACGATGTTAGCCCAGGGCCAGTCTTCCTCAGCAAAAAGAGGAGGATTGGTGACGGATGTTAGCTCAGGGCTGGTCTTCCTCACACACACAAAAATACAAAACAGATGTGCAGACCCAACCACAGACAAAGGGAATCTCCCTGAGGCTGGAGCCTGGGAATCTGCATGTTTAGCAAGTACCCCAGGCAATTCTCACTATTAGCCAAGTTTGGGAACCACTGATCTGGAATCTCCTACCACCATATTTGAATCCTCTAATTTTTAGAGAAGCAGAATTCAACTTGATAAAAGAAATTGGACAGCACACCAGAATCAAGGAGATTGCTAATTGTCATGATAAATCTGTCACTGGGTTTAGTAGTAACTTCCTGGGGCCTTGATGTACTTTACAAACACGTCCTGGGCACCCCGTGTAAGACTCTGTGCCTGATGAGGAGGTCTTCGAGAAGGGCCCTCCAGGCCAGGGAACAAACAAGCAGAGGCAGAGGAGCACGAAACCCTATCGTGGTAAAGGAATGGCCGGCAGGAGCATGGGGAGCGGGCTGCAGAAAGGGCAAATGTGACCTGGATTAAGGACACATCGGAAAGAGATTTACATGCTGTACCTAGGAGTCAGACTTTATCCTGAAGACAGCAGGGTTTCTTAATCTTAGGTATGGGCAGGGGTTTCAAATGACCTGTGATCCCACCTCCTCCCTACCCATCTGCAATTTTATACACAATTGTAGGTATTTCTAGTATGTGTGCTTCTCCAGGCAGAAGGTCCACAGTTTTCACGAAATTCTCAAGAGTCCTGTGACCCAGCACCTGGTAAGCACCAGCGCTCCCGAACCACTGCAGGCCCAGAGCCGAGGCGGGGACCAATCACACCTGTGCCCTGGCTCAAGAGTCAGGATCTGCACACCTCACCTTATTCAGAGCTGTTCTACATCAGACAACAGGTGGGGCCACATGCCCTTACATGCCTTCAGACCCGAGGGACACGGGATTCTCTGAACTCTCCCATCCGTGGATGGGCCTGCCCTGACCCACCATACAGTTCACATTTCCCAAGTCCCAGTACCTTGGATTTCCCTTTAGTTATCTTTTTTTTCTGACTGTTGCTTCTTTTCAGCTTCCAGTTTCTGCTGTTTTGCTTCCAATCTTTTCCTCTGGTACACTTTGACTCCAGCAAATGCCAGGCAGAGAATTAATGTTTTTGCTGCCAAGATATACAGCAGCAGGGGCACGTGTTCAAGAACCTTAAAGAAAGAAGAAACCATTCTAAATGTTCCACAACTGATAAGGAATGTTTCTTTTATGTTCCATCATTCAACAAATATTTACCATGCACCTATTATGTAACAGGCACTAGGCCAGGTGCAGGGGCTTCACTGGTGACCGGGACAAGGTCCCTGTCCACACATCGCTGGCAGTCTAGTTTTAGCTCTGCCCTTCATCACTCCCTGGCTGCTGGCTTCACAGAGAGGACCACCGGTGGACTACAGACGTAATAACTCGGGTCTCTCACAACCTGACCGTGCACTTGACTGATCATCCAGGCCCTGTGCTTCTGAGGCAGCGGTGTGGGCCAGGGCAAGGGGCCAGAGCCAGGGGGCCTGAGTTACGGCTCTTCTCTGCCACTGACTGACTGTGCAACCGGGGTTAGTCACTTCACTTTTCTGAGCTTCTGCCTTTTCACTTGCTAAGGGAGGCTGGAGCAGACCTTCCTTCTGGATTCTCCAGCTTTACTACACCATGATTTCCTCTTGGTTCCAGCTACTGATTAGCTCTGGTACTTGAAGGTAAAATAAATATAAAAATAAAACATTAAAACTTAGCTACTATTCACTGTTCCTGTAATTTCCTGTTGGAAGGAAGTTTTAACCAATTGGCTAAAATGAACTCTGGGAAATAACTGGGGATTTGAATGACTCTTTGCAGTAGTGGGCTTTCTTATGAAATTTTACATACCACAACAGAATCTCAAGGCAAATACTACACTAGTTTTGTAAATATAACTAGTATGACCCGAATGGTAATTATGAGCTTTTGGTGTGATTAAAAATTCCTTCCTGGGGCCGGCCCAGTGGCGTAGCGGTTAAGTTCATGCACTCTACTTCGGCAGCCCGGGGGTTCGCAGGTTCAGATTCCAGGCACGGACAGATGCACCGCTTGTCGAGCCATGCTGTGGCGGCATCCCACATAAAGTAGAGGAAGATGGGCACAGATGTTAGCCCAGGCCCAATCTTCCTCAGCAAAAAAAGAAAGAAAGAAAAAAAATTCCTTCCCAAATAAAGTAAAAAGGTATGCTTTGTTGAGTGATCATTATTCCAGAGGACTAGGTGGGATTTATGTCAATGAAATCACTAGTTAAATTGCCAAGCATCACTTATTATGTGTAACACCAACAGAATGAGATTCTACTACGGAGTGTACATTTGTCCCTCCCTCTAATAGTTTAACTAAAGTTGATCTGAAACTAGTTAGTGAAAACTTTAGCTGAGAACAATACGCTCACAGACCTGGAGGGCTGGAAAGGATTTTAAAGACAAGGTAGTCTACCACCTCGTTTTACAAACAAGGAAAGTAAAGCTGCTGGAGGGAGAGGCCCATCCATGTCTCACAGCTAATTCCTGATGAGGCCACAGTTGGGACGGAACATTCTAACCCAACTCCTACGCCAGCCTTCTTTCCACTGATTCCTGATTTTCAATGAAGTGGAATTAATGAAATCACAAATTATGTACATGTATGTCCCTATAATTTTATTCTAATTCTTTAAGACTCAGACCTAGATGAAGATTTCACGTATGGAAGATGCACATCAGCCACCACCCACTAGGAGCTTACTGCGCTCTAAGTGCCTCACACAGACTTCTCCCTTGAATCCTCAGAGCATCCCCACGAGGTGGACAGACTGTCCTCATCTTATGGCCGAGAAAACGTCAAGTCCAGAGAGGTGAGGGTCTGACCACACTCTGACTGCTGCAAAGCCTGAACTCTCCGTCACTACACTGGACTATAACATACGTGATGCTCTCCCCGATCCTCACCGATTTGACAATTAAATTACGCAAATCAACAACGGCTTGGCTACTGAATTTACCAAAGGCAACTGGAATCACCACCTTTCAAGTTATTTAACTGCTTACTTATGGATAGTGGAGAAGGTTGTAAAGTGATGCAATAAGAATATAATAGATATCAAAAGGAGGAATCCAAATCCTCAAATTGTTTTCATTTAACTAAAACAGAACACAAGAACACTCTGAGTATTAGCTAATAGTTTTTAACCACAAAATCATTTTAACAATCAGGAATAAACACAACACATGCACTTCAGAAAGATTACTCTGGCAACAGTATAAAAGACTAAATAAGTTACAAAAGTGAAACCTTCTATCTTGACAAATATAAGCAGCTTAGAATGCTCATTTGGTTTCCAGGTCCTTCCTCCTCAGACCCATGGCTAACCTCCCTACTTCCCCCAAATCATCCTCTAAGTCATCTACTTTCTTGAAGGTTCTCATTTTAGAGAGAAGAGGCTCGACTCCATGTTTATAAACCAGCTATGAAAGAAAAGAGTGTTAAAGGTTATTTTATTTTTTCTCCTTGGAGGCAAAAATCACCACTTTGTTGAAATACACCTCTTTTTATGTTCACTAGGATTTTCTAGGCTAATTGAGCCCTCTTCATATTGGGAAAAGTTACTCTCTTGCAATTCTTTCAATCTACAATGAGCCACTGGGGTCCTGTTATGATGGAGCCCACATCAGAGCCCACAGTTCCCATGAACTAAACACAAAACTTAGCTTTAGCAGGTACGGGAATGTCTATCTCAACCAGAGGTTAGAAAACCTACTGACATGGAAACACATCCACAAATGGACACAGCTAAGTGGTTTCGGTATTTACTTTTTTAAAGGTAATAAAGATGAGGCAAAAGAGGCAGAAGTTTCGTGACTGAGAGGGGGCAGAGCAGCAGCAGAGGTCAAGGATGCTACAAGGGCTACAGCAAAGGGTTTCAGGGCCCCACTCCTGCCCCCTCGGGTACTAAGCTTCAGTTATGTTAAATCTCTTCCTTTGATTTCTTTCTAACAAACCCCTCACATTAACTCTCAAAACATGCAAACCTGGGCCTGGCCCAGTGGTGTGGTGGTTAAGTTCGCGTGCTCTGCTTTGGTGGCCTGGGGTTCACAGGTTCAGATCCCTGGTGTGGACCTACACACCGCTTATCAAAACATGCTGTAGCGGCGTCCCATATAAAGTAGAGGAAGATGGGCACGGATGTTAGTCCAGGGCCAATCTTCCTCAGCAAAAAGAGGAGGATTGGCAGCAGATGTTAGCTCAGGTCTAATCTCCCTCACTAAAAAAAAAAAAAAAAAAAAAAAAAAAAAAAAATGCAAACCTTCAAGGAGGTAAAGGAATAAAAAATTGTTGGGGTAGACTAGATCTACACCAATTTTTCAAAATAAAACCTCAATACCTGTGTAATGAGAATGGCTGACTTTTTAAATAACAAGGCCACACTCTGTTGCTAGTGCACAGGCAGCGTTGGCTGTCACTGATGGCCACAGGCCCCTGAGCCAGAAAGGGAATGCACTAGAGGCTACAAAATCCTTCAGCCTCCTGGGGCTCTGAGCAATCAGGGCACAAGGAGAGACCATTCCTTTCTGACACTAAAGGGAAATGCTCCCTTTTTATTTATTTATTTATTGTGTGTGTGAGGAAGACCAGCCCTGAGCTAACATCCGTTGCCAATCCTCCTCTTTTTGCTGAGGAAGACTGGCCCTGGGCTAACATCCGTGCCCATCTTCCTCTACTTTATATGGGACACCGCCACGGCATGGCTGACAAGCAGTGCGTCCACGGGCGCCCAGGATCCGAACCTGCGAACCCCAGGCTGCCAAGCGCGAACTAAACCGCTGCGCCACTGGGCGGCTCCAGAAAGGCTCCCTTTTTAAACACGAGGCTGCTCCCCGGTAGCCATGGTGCTGTGTGTCTGCCCAAAGCTGGGAAGGTTTGGGTGGATTTTGTTCCTGACACAGACATGACTCCTTTTGTCACAAGCAAGATTGTCCTGGGTGGTCAAGTGAGTTGATATCACTCCACAATTACAAAGAAGACTTTCTCTGTGCATTGCCTTAGACCAGTGTGTACCGGCATCACCTGGGAACTCATTAACCCCAGGCCTAAGCGATCAGAAACTCTGGGGTGGGACCCACAATACACCTTTTAACAAGGTGGTTTTGATGCAGCTGAAGTGTGCGAGCCACTGCCTCGGGGCATCAAGCACACCACTCTGACCTTGCAGACATGGCCTTGAGCACCAGTAACTGCCTGCCATCCTTTAGGCACTGCAGAGGGCAAAAGTCCTTCCCTAAATCTCAACCCACACTGCTTCTGCCTCTTCCCCTTGTATCCTCTCTCTCCCAACCTGTCACCGTGAGCTCTGGAACCTCAATACATGCTCAACAAACGCTCCTAATTTTCAACCCTTCATAGAATCCTCACTCTGCCTCCTTAACTTCAACCAGGCTTCTCTTGGAGAACAGTCCCCACAGCCCTCCTGCAGGGGCCCCCGTGGCCCGTGCCCCAAGGAGCTGGGGAAGGATGGAGTGCCTGTACTCTCCTAGCTCCCTGATCCTGCTTCCAGACCTTTCCAGTTCTCCTTGCAACAGAAAGCTAGTGGATGTTTTGAACAAGGAAACGCTTATAATAATTGAAAAAATACATACAATGAGATCCTAAGTTTGAAAATACACACACTAAACTTATGTATATGGAAAAAAATACTGGAAGAAAATACATCAAAATTTTTAATAGCAGCCATGTCTGGATGGTGAGGCAATGTATGATTTTTCAAAGAATCTACAATAAACATATATTTTAGTGGCTGCTCTCTTAGCCAACTTCCCCATCTCACCCCACCTACTTGAGGGATTTAACGTGACACTCTCCTTTCCCTCTGTAAGACCTGCTGACTGTTGCCCACGGCCCACTGAACAGCTAACAGGAACCTCTTCCGCTGCCCTTGAACTTCTGCTCCCACCAGCTAATCTCACGTTTTACAGGGGGCAGTTGCGTTCATTCCCCAGCCGGTTTAAGTTGTACTTGATGTTATAATAGATAATTTATTTAAACACTGACACTTAGGAAATATGACTACATAAAGTTATTTACATGAAAACTAAGTTCAATGCTTTGAAAGATTCACTTTGAGTTGAAAAAAAATGCTGTTGGCAACACAAACGTAAAAGATTAGGGAAGAGGAACATAAAAATCTGGAAAGACTTTGTGTGCAGATTGCTTCATAAGATCTTAATCCACTTTAAAAACCAAAACGTGAAACTGTAGGTGAAACTTTAAAGGCGTGATTTTTGCAAGAAAAGCAAGGCAGATGTGAAGTCAGTGGAGGCTCTCTCAAAGAAAAGGCCTAGTCTTCCTCCAGAAGTCTGGTGAACAAATGTACATTTATATGTTTTAACCTAAAGTACTAAATATTATTATGATTCCTACTTTAATCTTTTTCTTTTTAATCAGCCTACCTCTACAAAACTGTTATTCTGAATTTTCACAATCAGGAGAAAGAAATAACCCAAGCCATCAATGTTTAAAACTATTCTCACCTTCCAGTTCATGTTGGACCGGCTGTGAACCCACTCCTAGTCAACGCAGGCCCACGCAGACGGCATAGGGGGAGAGGGAGCGGCAAGGTCAGATCTCACTGCTCTAGTGGGGAAGAGAAGAAACAGATCAATTTGGGTTTTCTAGAGCAACCACCTTCAGAAGTCTTCTCTCTGATGGAAAGAGAGGGCACACGAACAAAGAAGGCAAGCTCTGCAGAGGAAGGTTAAGTGTCCCCAACAAGGTGACCCGGAGCCTGGTGGAAAGTAGATAACCTGGGTGAGGGCTGAGACAGCCTTGGCTCTTGTTGAGCAGAAAGATCTCCTCGCTGCTGTTCGCCAGGGATGAGAGCACAGGCCCAAGAGGAGGTGGCAGTGCTGCTCCTAAGGGGACATGTGCTCCCATTCCATTCATTTTTGGACATAAGGGCTCAGGTCCAAAATCTGTACCTCCACCCACCTCCTGCCCTGAATAAGAGCTGGTTTGTGGATGAGTGTCTTTCTGGTTCTCAGGTCCTCTGAGTGTTAATTAAGCTAATCTTGGTTTTTAAAAAATATTTGGAGGGAAAGGAGTAAATAATAGGGGGAAAAACTGTCCTAAGAAAGCAATTCATATCTAGAATTCCCTCTAAAATGTGAGGGAGACCTAGGAGAAGGAGAGGCAGGAAGTGACAAGGCAGGTACACAGCCGGAGCACAGGATTTGATCTGAGGCCTCATATGTCACTCTTTTTAGAATACGGCACATACCCCAAGAGTCAGAAGACTTGAGCTCTGGATGAAGAACCTATACACTCTGGAAAGTGACTTCCCTCCTGGGGCCTCGGTCCCATCTGTAAGTGAAGAAAGGGGGAGTCAACTAGACAGGTTCAAGGCCCTACTTTTTCTGAAATTCGGCAACTTACAGTATAATAATCATAGCTGCCCTTTATTGTGTGGCCATCCTAAAGCGCATTAGATGCACGAACTTATTTAGTCCTCACACCAGCCCCACGAGGTATAGTTCACTCTCTCCACTTCAGAGCCGAGGGAACAGAAAGTTTATGTAATGTGCCCAGGGTCACGCGGAGGGGACTGGGATTCGAACCCATCCACTCTGGCTCCAGAGTCTTATCCTGCTGCAGGCAGAGAGCTCTGCATTCAAAAATCACTAGGACGCTTCTTTAAATGTACTGAGAATTAAGAAAAGCAGCAGAAAATTTCACAGATCTTTAGAATGGGAATAATAGGATGAACTTCAGGAAAGATGTTTTATGAAAACTTGCACTTACAAAAGCATCTGAATATAAAAAGTTCATACCTTATCTATTCAAGGTCACACACAGTATCTTGAAAATAAGCTGGCAGTTGGCACAAGACAGCCAAGTTTTCCCCAGGACTATTTCAAAGTCAGATAAGCTAACGATAGGAATTTACACCACAAATGTTTAAATGTGATGATGGTGATTGAAGGTGCCGATTACCTTTGTGTATAAACGGACTGTTTGTCTTTAAGTGGCAGCAGATGCTGACCTGCACTGGAGAAATATGTTCCTAACATATTATAACCCGTTGCTAGAATCTTCACTTTGAGTAATCTCTGATAATGTCAGGGATTAGCCATGCTGTAAATCAAAATAAAATGTTTAAGGTTGTGTAAATTTTATTTTTACAACTCCTGCTTTGAGTTGTACACAAACACAGTGGGTGAGTTTGGCTGTTCCCCACAAATTTTCTGAGGCCAAATTACATATCTAGTGAACTGAAGCAGGTAAGAGATTAATTCCCAAGGTCAAGGACAACAAAATAGGTCCAAAAAGCTTATAGGAGGAAATAAACTAAAAAGAACACCCAGTGGTCTGGCCCTCTGGCAAACACGAACTACGCTTACTGGTGGTGTGACCTTGGACAAGCCACTTGGCCTCTCTAAGCTTCAGCTCCCCCATCTGTAAATTCTCCTTCAAAGAGTGGACTGTGAACACTAAGCACCAAGCTCAGCACATGGAAAGCACTAAATAAATAACCATTATTGTTATGACAAATACCCCTCCTTCCACTAATGGACATGCCAAGAACATAAACATAAACGAGTGGCATGCAGGGCAAAACGCAGTCACTGCAAGACAGCAGGACATGGTATAAGGGAAAACAATCCGACGACTGGGAGGACTGCAGATCTGGACTCTATTCCTGGTGACACCAATGGCAGGGCATGTGACCGGGAGCAAGTCATTAATCTCTTTGAACCAAAGTGTTCTAATTTTTAAAATCAGAATCCAAAGAACAACTCTGCAGCTCTGAAATTCATAAGTCACCATTCTCTCTGATATCACAGAATCTGACTGTAAAAATACTCCAGCAGCTGCCTCAACTCCATACCTAGAGAGATAAAACTCAAGCTCTTCAGGAAACATATTTAGAATTAACCTGCAAGTAGTGGAAGGGGTGTGGTGAGGGGGGGAGACTAGAGGGCAGATCATGACCTCTGATTCCCACCCACTACCTCCAAATTCTAACCTTTCCCGTCTAGCTTCAATTACAGGCTCCAACTCAGCCATTTTTGTAGCACCCTGCAGGATCTCAGCAAATGGGAGCAACTGAGAAAGCTAAAAATATCAGCAGGCTATTTGCTCTGCTGCCATCTGTACACCGGATGCAATATGAGAAGCAGGAGGCAGTTGGTATCTGAGGGCTGAACTGCAGAAGCCAGCAAGAGGGGGACAATTTGGAGAGGCACAAAATCTATGAAGTGCAGGAAATTTTAAACTTCCCCTGGAAATGTCCACAGTCTTAGCTTAAAACTCAAAAAGAACAATGGCTTAGATAGAAATAGTTGTATTTCCTTTACTGCAAAAATATCCTAATTTTTCCTTTGCCAGGCTTCCAGAAAACAGAAAAGCTCTTCGCTTATTTTGGTCAGGCCAATTAAAGCAATATGGACAACGTCTTGTCCGCAAACTACGTTTTCTTTTTGACACACCTAACAAACTCAAGGGTCGGTATATCTCTTGGTGGCTAAACTCATTCCAGCCACTAATTAGGCTGTGTCCTTAGTGTGAACTTTCCGAAGCTGTTCTCATTCCCAGTCTCTACGCTTTTCTCCCCAACCCTTCACCCGATCATTTGAAGTTGGGGTTGGTGGGGGGAGGAAGGGGTTCCAGGTGAGCCTCGGACATCACTTGATGGACCTCTGAGCCCCAGTGCCCGTCCAGAACTTTCGCTCGTCCCCCCAAACCCCTCGGTGACAACAGCCTCTGGTCGCAACCACGTCTGGGCCCCGCTCGGGCTCCGTACCAGCCTAAACACGCCGCCCCCGGCGCCGGGTTCGCGGATTTCGCGGCGCCTAGACCACCTGGCCAGGCAGGGGCGCCCCGTGGGTGGCGGCCGTGGTGGCCGTCACCGCCCCTCCCGCTCCCGGTCCCCACCCGGGGAGCCGGCGCCGCGCAGCCGGGGACCAGCTGGCGGGCGACCTGGAGAGAAAGTGCGAACGCGGGGGGCCGGCCGTCGGACTCCCCAGCGCCCCAAAGAGCTCTAGTGCTTCGGGTCAGGATGCCGCTGACCCGGATGTCAGCCACTTACAGCTCCAGGTCGCGGAGGCTCCTGCGCCGGGATGGCTCACAAACCACGACTCCCACAACGCCGCGGGGAACTACAAGTCCCGAAGCGCACCGCTCCGCGCCGGCGCACTGGGCCCGGGGCCGGCTAGGCGGGCCCACCACTCCGCGCCGGCGCAGTGGCATGGGCGGTTTACGTACGGCTCGGGGTGCTGGTTGCGGGTCGGGATTGGCCTGGTTCGGGATGAGCCGCCGAGGCGTGGGCCCTGTACCGTAGTCCGGGCCCCGGGCGTGTTCTCGTTCTGAGTTGACCTGAGCTGGAGGAGGACGGCGGCAGAGGGCGGGGCGCCCCTCGGTCCTCAGCTGTCCCGCGTTCCCTGCATGCTCCTCGCAGCTGTGTGCGACTGAGGACACGTGGGTCCCCAGAAGTTTCCAAATTTAGCGGTCATCTTCGCTGACAAAATGCATGCATTTTCCTTTGGGGTAGCAATGGGAGGCTCGGTACTGGGTTCCCAGGTTCCTTCATTCAACAAAAGCTTAGTAAACGCCTGCTGAGTTTGAGCTAACTCAGTCCATGCCCGGGGAGGGCGCAAGCTGGACACCCAGGTACGAGGACACGAGAGGGAGTGTTCACAGAGCTCCTACTACTGCTCGGCTCACTCGTCTGTGGATCAGGAAGCTGAGGCAAAGGGAGGTTAAGGGGCTGGTGCAAGACAACGCGAATGGCAGTGGAGAACCTAGATTCGAACCCAGGCGGTCTAACTCCAGATCCATTATGGACTTTTGTGGTGACGAAGTACAAAATGTTAGGGAGTGCAGAGGAAACGACCGACTGAGGGGTAGAGAGTTTAGTTTCCTCAACAAGCGAAGTTTTCCTGGAGAAAGTAACAAAAATAGCTTTGTTCTAAGCATTTGGAGACTATTGTCTAATTGAAGTCTCATAACAAGCCAATAAAAGGACATAATTATATCCATTTCACAGATTAGGAGATGGAGACCCAGAGATTAAAGGAATTTGTCCAGGGTTTTAAAGCCAGCAAGAGCCAGAGCTGGGACCTGTCTCAGTAGTCGGGATCGAGACTGTTGGGGCAGCCACTACCATGAGTGCCTTTTCAAATCGCTTCTGAGCTACCCTGTAAGGAGTAAGTGGGACTCAGGTCATATGAAGCCAGTAGACCAAGCAGAAGGAACTCTGAAAGCAAACGGGGTGGAAAAGAAAAACTGCAAGTTGTTTGAATTGACATCTTTAGTTGCCGGGTTGAAAGTGGCAAGCCTGGGTCTGGTGGAAATTGACACTGGAGTGGCATACTGGGGTAGATGGTTTCAACAACTGTATACCCAACATGCTTGTAGAGATTGGGCAATTCCGGTTCCCTGGAAGTAAAGTTGGCTGATTACCATTTGTGTTACTCTCTATACTTTCAGTGATACTGATAAAATGTACTTAGCTGGGAAAACCTAGATTTTGTCCCTCAATTTATTTTTGTGTGTCAGAGATAAACAAAGCCCGGCACCAGTTAAAGTGTTTAGGAGAGACTTCATTCAGTAAGTATTGCAACGGGGAAGAGGGTCCAGGATGAACTAAACTCAACTTTGATTTGTGCAGAAGTAATTGGGAATTTTTAAGGGAGAATGAGGGAGTGGAGGCACTTGAGCAGAATCAAGGAAGTGGAAATTTACAAAAAGCAGGGAATTGGTCAATCTTATCTGGGTTTGTTAATAGACACTTATCTGGAGGAGAAACAAATTTCTGTCTTTGTGACCAGAGGCAGTGGTGCAAGTTGGTGCAAGTTAGAGCAAGGTGCCCAACGGGCAGGGGGAGTTCCCTCCTTGAATGTTGGCATTTCAAAGAGACAAGATGGTTCTGGGTGGGAAAAGATCTACATCTCAAAGTGGGAGAGAAAGGATTTATAATTGCAAGCTTTCTAAGGCAACTGCTCTAAGAGGGGGTTCAGGGGTCTGATTTGCCTGGCACCAGGATTTGGCTGGAACAAACAGTAAATTCTCTTGGCAGCACTGAGCTGTCTCAGGCAGACGCTCTAAAGCAGGCTGGGTCCTCTTAGAGATGCAGCCTTGATCTGTTAGAAACTCTGCTCCTGTTTGTTCAAGTCTCTTAATGTGGGGAGGGGGATGAAATCATTTGCGCTAAGAGTCTGCAGTGTGTTTATAGGCTAAGGTTGAGGCCTAGTGGAAAAGAGAGCTCAGAGAAGCCTGACTAGAGTTTGGTCAAGGAAATAATCTTTGTCACCCAGTAGAAACTTTGGATCCCTGTTTGGGATCCAACCCAAGGCCTGCGTTTTGTAGCCTGAGTTGCTGCTCTGGGCACACTGTGAATGTTCTGTGTGGAACAGCATTTCTGGGTTCTGATCTAAGGAAGAAAGCCACTCTGCCATATCTGCTCTTGGAATATGAATGGCTTTCCCTATCACTGTATTTAATGCTTCTGTTAGCATAATTGCACGTCTGTTATTAGGAAACAGATACCTCGTATATATCTCACTCTAAAGAGATAAACCTTGTAGTCAATGTAAGACGTCCTACAAGCATGCCTTGAAGAAGGGCTCCTTTTTTGAATTTTGTCTTAGTGCCCTGAGACTCCAGACCCTGCTCATAATTGCTCTGCCTTGGCTGAGCGGATGGGGAGATGGGGGAGGAAAAAAGGGTCAACTCGGAGACATGAAGCTATAGCCCCATACCCCTCTCTTCTATTGACTTCCTACTCTCAGCTACTCTGAGAGAGTAGACCACCGTGACCCGAGTCAGGCCTGCCCTGTCCCTGCTCTAGCTCTGCCCACTTTGTGTTGGTCTCTGTCATAACCTTGTCACATTATATCATCAATGATGTTTACATATCTGACTCCCTCTCTACCGAGTGTGTTCCTCCAGCTCAAGAAGTCTCATTCATCTCTGTACTCCTGGGATCTAGGCCAGTGACCCAAGTAGATAGATGTTAAATGTTGCTTATTGAATTAATGAAGTCACCTATTCTGTGGACTGTGGTTTCCTCTATTATAAATGAAATGATCTGACAAGAACACGATGATTTCCAAGGTGCCTTCCAGCCCCGACATCCTAGGATATTGTGAACCCCAAGGTGCAAAGTATTAAGCAGTTACTATGTAGCTTTTCAACAGACATCAGCAGTTCAGGCACTTTCTATACCTTTGGTCTCTCAAAACATAAGTGAAAATAAGTAATTGTAAATAGAAAATAAATTGAGTGAAAAGAATAAGTTGTTTACAAAGCAATGTTATAACTTTTTATTTTTTTCTAAAATAATGAGAACTTTTAAATGTTAATTTTTTGAAAAACTTTAAATGTTCGTTTTAAACTGTTTCTGTTGCACCGGGTATATCTTAAAGATTCTACTTCTCTGGCATGGACTGTTTGCCCTAGAAAAGTGTTTGTTCTGTCTTCAGACTTCCATATAAGGTAAATGCCAGGAAAACAATACACGTAAAGTAACCCCATGATTCTGTTCATTCATCACTTCAAACTCCACAGTCATGAATTAATAAATAAATGCTCCTATGTCAATCCAGTAGCAAGTGATAGATTTTTGAACCTCAGCATCTGGGTAATACATCTGGGTTATTTGTAAATTGAATTAGTCACATACAAAATAAGGTTTCATGAGAAAGAACATTCAATAATTGATTTATCTCTCCTTTCTACCCTCATTGCGACTGCCCAGGCACTTTACTTCAAATTTGGCTTTATTTTCACTATTGACATTGATTAAAATGACATTTACATTGCACAGAAAGTAAAAGAGGTCTTCAGCATGAAATATTGCTCCAATGAGGAGTGTAAATCACTGAGATTGAAATGTTATCTGTCTTAGTTGACCAACCACATGATCTCCGTGAAAATTCTCAACAGAGACCAAGGAACTTAATGTCCTCTAAGCAATGGCAATTTGAATTTGCTCCACGGCACTGGCATCTCTTCTTATCTGCATGTCAGAGGTTGGTTTTATGGCTTTCTCACTTGTCAAGGAGACATTTGGAACTCTGTTGCACCAATGTTCTTGTGGATGGTGGCCTTTGGTTCTTCTACATTCAAAATTTGACTCCTGTATTTCTCTTGCCAGTCCTCTACGATGTACTGGTGGTAGGGGTCGTTGGAGTGCTCTCGTCTCTTGGACTTCACTGTGCTCACCAGGATGGCTACGATGATGAAAGAGAACATTCCAATCATCACCATAAGGTACAAGATGACATAGTAGAAATTCTCAGCGTCAACTTTAGCTTGCAGGGCCTCTTGCTCAGCTGTCGTGTTCCTACGCCAATTGTTCATATAAGTAATAAAAATCCTTTTGAAGACATCTTCCAGTGTCTGTGTCAGATTGGATAAAGTGGGCATATTTCCCTCCTGCTGCAATTTAAATCATAAAATACATGAACAAGGTTAAGAAAACGGATCCTTTCTGCATTTGGCTACCTTAAGGGATGGAGGGAAGGGCATAAGAGCAGGGAAGTAATATTATTTCTTCTTAACCTGGCTGGTGATTGATTGAATGCATAGTTTGTTATTCTTTAAACTTTTCATAGGCATTTTTTGCATGCATGATATCTTATAATAAAAGTTTAATGGAGGACACTATCTATAGTATGATCCCATTTGTATATGTAAATAAATGTGTACATGCATATGAAAATGGAAAGAAGATGAAATAAATCGTTCAAAATGTTAACGGGGAGGTATGCTTAAAAAATTCTTTTTCTTCTTTATACTTTTCTCATGTTCCAAATTTTCATCACTAATCTTGCATTACTTTGTTTTTTAATAGATCAGTAACCTCACAACTGCTAGCATAATGCCTCATTCATAACCACATTCAACAAACATCAGTTGAATGAAGCAGTGACTCATGTATGTCCCACGTTTTTGGAGAATTATGGGGCAGAAGATTGCAAGGGCATTGACAGATTTTGCAATTTGTTTCATCTCCTATGTGTAGGCAGTGCTTTTACCAACTATCTCAAAGAGATGAGCATGTACATCCATATTGGAAAGAAGTATTTTAGTTAAGTGATACAAAGAAACAATCTGAGAGGTCATTCATATTTCTCAAATCCAGCCCTCCTCGCCATCCTCACTGCCCAGCCACCGACATCTCTCACCGGGATGATACAATGCAATGCAACACAGCTCTCCCCAAAACCATCTCCTTGGGGTCACATCTGTCCCTCTCTGCCCTGCACAGCAGAACAGAAATAGGGTGGGATCATTCCCTTGCATTTAAAACAATGGAATACCTTCTTGTTGTTCTTGAAATAAAATCCTAATTTCTTATCAGGGTGTACCTGGCCTGGCCTGAGCTGGCCCCTAACCACTTCCCCAATTACCCCACGCTCATGACAGTCTGGTCATACTGCCCTGCCTTCCCCCAAGTCAATAAACGTTCTCCTGCTTCAGGACATTTGCATATTCTATTCCTTCAACCTGGAATACTTTTGCCCTTCTCTTCCCTCTGCTATCTCCTCACACTTTTGGTCCCAGTTTAACTGTCACTTCTGAGAAAACTTCCCCATCCCTGCTCTCAGTCACTTCCCACCACCACCACCACTCTTCTCCGATAGCATCTTATTCTTTTTCCTCAAAGCACTCTTCACAGTATGTGGTAATTGTGCATATATATCAGTGTGTGTGTGTGTGTGTGTGTGTGTGTGTGTGTGTGTGTGTGTGTGATTACTGGGTTCTGGTCTCACCTATCCCACTCAACTGTCATCTCCACGAGGACAGGGCTCATACCACCTTTGTCTACCTTGGCATAGCCCATGTCTGGCACAGAGCCTGGCACACAGTAGGCACACTGTGGATGTCTGATGAATAAATTAATGTGCCAGGCACATGCTAGGCGTTGGAAATGCAGAGACGATGAATACAAGCATTCTGTCTGTGGAAGCTCGGCATAGTGGGAGAGAAACAAATGACAATGCGAAGTGCTAAGAGTTGTAACAGGTGTGAACAAGTAATAAGGAAGCTCAGAGAACACAGCGGAATGTGGTTCACAGACAGGCATGTAAGTGTAAACAGAACCAGAAGGACCATAGGCAGGAAGGAAACCTGTGATTGCCAGACCTGCAGGTCCACCCAGTCAATAAAAGCCCAAATGACTGAACCACGGGTTTGCCTAATATTGTTCTGAAAGCAGTGTCCCCTCTCTTTAACATGTGTCTTCCTTTCCTCCTATGAAAAGAGATGTTTCAGATCTCACTGCCTGGGAAAATGGCACAAACAAACTTCCAGGTCTTTCTCCCACTGAACATACCTTCTCAACATTGAGAATTACTGTAAGATAATACATGTTTCTCAATCTGTTTTAACTTCTATTATTCAAAGAGCTCTAACATCTCTCTCTCCCTCTCTCCTCCACTCAAAGCCTAGTGGGTTGAAAAGAAATTTACCACATAGATGATTGCCCCAAAGCACACACCAAGTGCATTTTCCAAGTGATGCCACAGAGATGTGCTTTTTCCCCCTTAAAATAATACAGCTCACTGTGAAGGAGTGTAGCTAAGCTGGCTTTAATCCTACTCAAGACTTCACCCCTGGCTCCTAACCCTTGGAGAGACAATGTCTACTCACTTGGGGGGAGTTCACGCTTGTTTCATCAATCCAAAGACAACCACCCCAGCCCTCTGTTCTGTGTCAGAGCTGGTCTTACAAATGTCATGGGGCAGGATGACTTCACCTGCGAGTGTTCCCACCCTCTGTGTCGGCCAACCCTTCTCCACATCGTCATGCAAAAAAGCAAATGGTGATTTTGCCAGTTTTTCTGTCCCCCTGCTGCACCCTCTAGAGAGAATTCAGTTTCCTTTTGTGAAGCCAAATTGGAAAATGGGTAGAACATAGAGACACCAGAAAAAGAATCAGAAGAGCTAAGTTTACAAAATAAAGGGCTGGTAGTAGGGTAGAGAAAAGTCGCAGGGGTGGGTGTTGAGGGAAGTTGGTATAGGAGAGGGTCTGAGCGATTGTGAAGCAGGAGGAAACCGAGATGGGGAAGAGTGAACCTCTTCTAGGTAGAGAGTCAGGCGCCCTGTAGTGTTCTTCCTGAAATTCTGTCAAGATTGGAATTATCATAGTTATTTTTGCTTATTGGGCAGTGCTCCTTTGAAGCAACTCCAGCATGCACTGGGCCACGTGAGGCCCTGCCTTGTATCTGGGCTCCTCCAGAGAGGTGGAGGCCTGGCACGCTCCTAAGTGACTTCAGCTTCTCTGCCCGCCCCGCCTCCCATATATCTCCTTCGTGGGTTGAGCCCCTGTGCTTGGAATTCCACCAGTGACTCCTCTGAGTGGAGGAAGTAAAGGTCCCGGTGTGATATGGGAAGGGCAGTGGGATAGGCCACACTCACTGCCAACGTCGTTCTGCGAATGTTTTCATCAAAGCAACTGGTTGACTTTTCACCACCTGTGAAAAACCCAGGTCAGTGTCTGACTCATAAGAAGTGTTCAATCATTAGTCCACGGTTCCTTCAGGGCTCTGAGAGCATGGGGACATAGGAGAGGTATGTTTTCATGTTTAGCAAGCCCATCTAGGACAGGGAGCCTCAAAGGAAGCCTCAGGATTCCACAGCTGGAATGGGGATGGGGCACTTGAAATATTGAGGGGGAGGGGAAAGGGGTCCCAAAGGAGAGAGGGGGGAGCACTGAAGTAACCTTGGTCTTCTAAATGACTTTCCCTGTGTTGTCCTGCAGAAGAAAGAAATAGAATTTCTACAGGACAAAGGAGCTGAATGTCTCCTGACTCACACATAAAAATGGTGGTATGCTCTTGTAGTTTCAGAAACCTCATCCACCAGCTTTTTCCTAACCTCCCAGTCTGGGTTGGAGATCCCTAGTCTGTGCTTCTCCTGCAAACTGCCATGTTTGTTTGCTTGTTTTCAATTACCCATTTATGGTGTGCTCATGCACACACTGCTCAAAACCACTCTATGACATTGGGATTATCACCTCCATTTTACATACAAGGAAACTGATGTTCAGAGAGCGTCAGTCATTGGAATCATAATTACGTGAGAGCCTGAGGTGCTGGTGGACAGGGATCGTTTTATTTGTCTTTGAATCCCAAAGCCCCACACCATGGTTGGTACACAGTAGACCTCTACTAAATGTTTGGTGAATGAATGGATGTTTCTCTCCTGTGTACTGTGAAATTCAACTGAAAACTACAAGAACAGTGATTCCTAACTTATCTGCAGGGAAGGGGAGTAGAAGGCTTCACAGATCCCTTGAAAAATAGAATAAAACAATTTGATTTTATTTTTCCCCAGAAAAGTGTACTTATGCGCATACGAAGCTCTATAGTCACTTTCAGTGGACTCCTGGATCCCCTGAAATCCATCCAAGAATCTCTGCAAAAAAATATCTCTGAGATGAGGGGCGTCAGTGTCTGATTCCACTGGAGTTGTTTGGGTTTGTTTCAAGGTGCGGGCACGGCAGTGTTCACCCACCTGTGAGAGCAAATACTGCTGATTACTTGTTCAGCTCTTCTAATGTGGACAAAGGCCACTGCTAAGCAGATCAGAAGGTCCTTTTTGATAAGACTTAATCATAGAGCTGAAAAGGGCCTATGGGGATCAGGTCCCTAAGTGCTGACCCCTGCCTGGACTGAAAAAGTCAAGTCCAGGGGGGATTCAATTTTTGAACACTGTTGCGTGAGACATGACTGAGCAGTCTGTTGTCTGTTCCAGAAACACGGGAAAAAAACAAGCCACAGTGTGTGAAAGCAAATTCACTGGTGGACATTATGCTAAAACATATTCAAGTAGATTTACATTTCTGATATCCAGAATAAACATTTATAGATACATAATTGGTTATATAGATAGATAGATAGGTTACATATTATAAGCAATAATATGTAGTAAATAACCATTTATTATAACCAATAGAATAACCATCTATTTAGCTGATACACCTTGACATATTTGGTACATATCCTTATCCCTCCTCTATGTAGAAGATCATAACAGGTGTTTACTTTTGGTAATGTGAAGGCAACTATTATGTTCCATTGAACCATATGAAATTGCCATTTATGTGAGTTAAAAATGGTCAAATATTGGCAATTTCATATGGTTTGACCTAATACTCATGAACCTATGTTTTGGGGTATTTTCAATAAATGGTTCTTGCTCAAAAAACAGGATGGGCCCCTGGAGATTATTTAGGCTGGACTGCTCATTTGGCATGTGGAGTAACAATAACCCACAGAGCTTAAATCACTTGTCCAAGGTCACAGAGTTTGTATGTTGGCCACATGCAACTTGGGACTAGAAACCCAAGTCACCCAGGCTAGTGCCCAGCATCCACTCTGTCCTAGCAGAGGTCCCATGTTCCAATAACTCCCTGTTCACATTGCCTGTGGCTGCTCAGCTCAACTGGGCAAAAGAATTGAGCCCAAGACGGTGGTTGAGCTCACGCACATCAATTAATTGTACCCTCTCTTCAGGACACAAAATAATTCCCTAATTCCAACTGTGCCTGCCACAGTGTGTGTAATTCATGACAAAGGCAATCTGCACACTCTGAGAAAGTAATGCCTACTTGATCCCCAGATCCAAAGTTCTCTTTTCTTGCAAGATGGTGGAGTATTAGCATCAGCTGAGCCTACAAAAGGCAGCAAAGTCTTTCATTTTTGTATCAAGAATAGAAATAAGATATAATTATCTACATTTACCTTGAAACTCCCATAAAAAACTTTCAAAATTTCATCCAAAGGCAATTACTGAAGAAAAAAGTAAGGAAAACACTGCCAAAAATAAAAAAAGAAGAAAAAGAGAGAGAGACAGAGAGGGAGGGAAGGAGGAAGGAGGTAAGGAAGGGCCAGGTCTTATACCAGGAAAATCACTCCTTTTATAATTTTCTGGAGACGGAAAATAGATAGCTTTGTTACTTAATTCCTCAAAAAATAAAGCATTTGCAATGGAAACTTACCTAGGCAGTGTGTGAGCGGTATGAAATTCCTTGCTGCAAAGCCAGGCTGTTCTGAACCTTCTTGTCAGTGCTGGCGAGCTCTTGAGGACTGTGCATAAATCTCAGTCTGCTGGGCACCTTCAACTTGCAGCCAATTAAGCCCTTGCTAGCTGCAGTCTGCAATCCTAGGCTTTTATGAACCCAAATGTTTAATCTAATCTTCTGTGGAAAGTTAAATACTGACCAGCAGTTGGGAATTAACCTTGGAGTCACTTGGAGTCTGGCATTGGGCAGAGGCACCAAAAGTTCCCTCTTCAGGCCCCATAAAGTCAGCACCAGCCAGGACAGTACCTGGACACAATGAGCGACCCTCCCAGGAAAAGTCTCAATGGACAGCACTATGCCTTGCCAGAACTTGTATGGAGGGAAAGCATCCCAGAGAGATGGGATGAACATGGCCATCTCTGGGTGGTTGGTGGCCAGTATGATTCAAGGCAAGTGCCCCTGTTCTGACGACCTCCTCATAAGCCAAATTTTGTTTAAATACTCCTGTCTTGGACAATTTCCAGATGACTTTATAAGAACATTGTCGTCTTTCAAAACAGAAACTGGCCGCAAAAAAAGGTACTATGTGGAGGAGATGGAAGCAAGTCCAGTAAAACACGTAAACACCACAATAGAGCTAAACCAGGTCTACTTACCGAAAGATCCTTTTGTATCATGGAATTGGGCAGAGTGGGGCTTAATAAGAGCTATCACTTATTGAGTATTACCACGTGCCAGGTCCTTCTCAGTTGCTTTTATTGTGTTAGCCTCATGTAATTATTGCCACAACCCAATATAGAAGGTACTACAAACTTTATAGCCAAGGAAATACAGGCACAGAGAGGTCGAGAGCTCGGGATGACATAGAGGTGGAGGCAGGATTTGAATCCAATCCTAAATGGTGGCTGCAGAAGTTACACTCCACCAAGATCACTGGAGGGTCATAAGGGTGGCCATGACTCTGTAATGTTGTAACTGTGTAAAGGAAGGTTAACTTCATTATATAACTGGATTTTCTCGCTAAATGGTGCTCTGAACAATGTGGTTTGAAGTACACTGGGTGGAAAGAGGAAGATGGCTAGGATTGTAAATTATCTACAAATTATAGTAGTTAATGTAGGAGGGATGATCTAAAGAAAAAGAAGGATCCCCATGACTCCACACTATCTGTCCTCGTAGATTGCTTTCACTGAACAAGATAAGGCAACCCAACCAGAAAGGAATGGTTTGATGGTCCAGTTGGGCTGAAAGTGTCTCCGCAGAAAGGGAAGCAAGACCTTCAAGTGGCTCCCTGGGAAATTCCACCGGGGCGACTGCGCCACCTGCTGGTGGAAACAAGGAGCAGAGGCCAATCTCCCTCACTCCTAAAGCGGCCTTGGCTGTTTCACTTCACGTCTTGAATTCTCCTAGTGCAAATTGAGGAGAATCAAAACAGTGTGCAAGTCTACACTTTCGTGATTAGAGGCAGAACTAGAAAGCGATGTATCTTGAAGGCCAAGAGCTTGGCTTTGGAGGCTGACAAACCAGGAGAGCAAATTACTCAGCATTTCTGATCTTTGGATTCTTCACCTGTAAGGTGGAGAGAATGAGAGAATAAGAATCCCACCTCATTGGATTATCATAAAAATTAGATGAGATAATGGATATAAAGCTCTTAGTACAGAACTTGACACACAGTAAGAGAATAAGTGCCCTATAAATATTAGTTCTTGCTTTTTTTCTTCCCTAGGGAAAGATTTGCCCTGAGCTAATGTCTGTTGCCAATCTTCCTTTTTTTTTTCTCCCCAAAGCCCTAGTGCATGGTTGTTTATCTTAGTTGTAAGTCCTTCTAGTTCTTCTATGTGAGCTGCTGCCACAGCATGGCTACTGACAGATGGGTAGTGTGGTTCCGTGACCAGGAAATGAACCCGGGCCGCTGAAGCAGTGAGAGTGCCGAACTTTAACCACTAGGCCATCAGGGCCAGCTCTGCTATTATTTTTAAGAGAAATAAGCAAGAGGACATGGCAGTGAGAAGCAGAGCTTGACCAGACCCACCAAGGAAAAGAATGTTCTAGCACTGGGTGAAGAGTAGATCCTAGATGGTTTATTTTTAGATAGCTCTTCCCCATGCCCTGACACACAATTCACACAACTGGAATGAGAAGGGGACCTAAAGAAATGGAGGCAGATGCGGAGTGTAAATATGACCTAAGTATCAGTTACAAGCTGGAGAAGAAAACAGAAGGGGGACAGAGCTGTTTCATGTTTCCCCCTGACGTGCATCAGCCCTTTGACCTCTGCAGAAAACTCTCAGTAGACCCACTCTGCTTCGTCCCCAGCAGGAAAGCAAAAGGTATCTGCCCAGAAAGAAAGGTACACAAAAGCAAATGTTCTCTTTGAAGATCAAATTGCAGCCCACATCTTTTCAAAGCTCCTCTGCCTACATCAGACATATGTTTTTAAAACCCAGGGAATTGAGTCTGCTTTTGGAGTTGAAATCGGATATTATTCACTCTGACAAACAGCACTAACGAAAACCAAAATTCCTTCAAAAGAGAAGAGCTGTGGGAAACTGTTTAAAATCAAGTCTGCCTTTCAAGCTACCAGTACTGTTCGTAGGGCACTACTGTGGATACAAACCAACAGGCTGACGAGACTCCTTAAGTAGAACATAACTGCTAATGACCAATAATAGGGAATGCAGAAAGTGGGCTAATTGCTTTTGGAGAATTTCAAATCAGTTAGTGCCTCTCTGCTTCAGGCAAATCCTGCCAGGAGATATCCTATATGGGCTCTATCTACTGACCTCCTGTTGTCGTAGGTAACTCCGCATCTCCATCTTCTTCCCTCCTCCACACCCTCCCAGTACAGTTACATTCCAATTTAGGGTTAAATCCAACTTCAAAGTTTGCATTTTTATGTTGATAGAAATATTATTCTTTGATGACCCAAGTATTGAGCTGTAATTACATCTCTCCTACACAAGTTTTTGCTTTTCGTGGACTTAATAATTATTTCACTTTTGCTTAGCTATCTTTGATATCTTAGCTATCAAAGCTATCTTTGATAAGGGGTATCTCTTTCTATACCCCTCAATGCCTCAACATCATTAGTCATTAAGGAAATGAACTTACGACCACTATGAGATACCATTACACACCTCCCAGAATGGCTAAATTTTAAAAAGACTGACAACACCAAGTGTTGATGAGGATGTGGAGTAACTGGAACTTTCATACACTGCTGGTGGGAATGTAAAATGGTGAACCAGGTGGAAGCAGTTTGGCAGTTTCTTAGAAAGTCACCATGTGGCCCCAACAATCTCACTTCTAGGTATTTACCCAAGATAAATGAAATAAGTATGTCCACACAAAGATTTATGCTTTAACGTTCATTGCAGCTTTATTCATAATAGCTGAAAACTGAGAATAATCCAAATATCCCCCAACAGATGAATGGGTAAACAAATTGTGGTATATCCACACAATAGAATATTGCTCAAAAAGAAAAAGGAACAAACTAATGATATATCCAATAACATGGATGAATCTTAAAAATGTTATCTGAGCAAAAGAAGTCAGACAGAAAAGAGGTTGTCTTGTAGGATTCCATTTCTAGAAATTCCAGAAAAGGCAAAAGTAATCTATCAAGATAGAAAGCAGATCAGTTGTTTCCTGGGTCCAGATGATGGGAAGATTGACTGCAAAGGATTGAGAGAACTTTTTGGGGTGACTGAGTTGTTCTATATCTTGATTTGGTGGTGGTTACCTGGGTGTATGCATTTGTCAAGACTCATTGAACTGTGCACTTAAAATGGGTACGTGTAATTTTATGTAAACTATTGCACAGTAAAGTTGATTTCTTAAAAATCCATGTTTGTGTAGGTGACTTGTAAATTTATATCTCCAGCCCAGTTCTCTCCTCTAACCTTCAGAATCCGAAGTCCAAATGCTTACTTGACATTTCCACTCAGATGTCTAATGGGCAGCTCTACTTCAAAAGTCCAAACGGAACCCTTAATTCTCCCACCAAATCTGCTCCTCCCCTATATTCCATCATAGTGAAGTGGCCCCACCATCCTCCCAGTTCCTTAAGCCAAAAACCTAAGAATACCTTTGATTCCTTTCTTTTCCTCACCTCCCACATCTAATCCATTAGCAAATACTTTGACTGCCTCTCATCAAAGAAAAATCTTTCCAAGTCTTAAGCATGGGTGTATGAATTATCGCCCTGGCAACGAACCTCCCAGAACCGTAGTAATTCATCCCAACCTCTTTGAAAACTGTGCCTAGGCTTTGGGGTTGAAAATTAGTGTAATGGCCAATTGCAAAGGAGAGTTACAATCCTTCTCATGAGCAACCAGACACCTGTCCTCAGAATCTAGCCTTTTTTTGTTGTACTTTCTCATTGTTGCCCTAAACCTAGTTCTTCCCATTTCTGCATAGGCAGGGCCTTTGAACTTGTCTCCTTCGCCTGGCAAGCAATAAATTCAGCTTTGTTTCTGTCTGCGCTGGTGGTTTTGTGTCTTCATTTGACACTTCACAACACATCTCAACTCAGTCTACTTCTCTTCAAACCACCCTGGCTTGTGGCTGGACTATGTCATGACTTGCTCACTGCCTTCAGCTTTCCACTCCTTGTCCCCTTCCATCCACCTCTAAGAGCAACCAGCAAGATCTTTTAGAACCATAAACCAGAACATGCTGATCCCCTGCTTAAAACTCTCCACGGGTTTCCCATCACCTTCAGAAGAAAGTCCAGAATCCTTAGTGCAGCCCACCAGGCTGTAGAGGACATAGCCCTGCTCCCCTCTCTAATCTCACCTTCCCCTCATTGCCTGGTGTTGCTTCCATGCTCCTCTTCTTTCTGCCTTAGCATCTGTATTAGTTTCTCATTGTTGCCGTAACAAATTACCACAAACTTGGTGGCTTAAAACAACACAAATTTATTGTCTTAAAGTTCTTCAGGTCAGAAGTCTCAAGTGGGTCTCCTTGGGCTAAATTCAAGGTGTCAGCAAAGTTGGCTCCTTCTGGAGACTCTGGGAGGAGAACCTGTTTCCTTGCTTTTTCTAGCTTCTAAAGGCTGCCTGCATTCCTTGGCTCATGGCCCCTTCCTTGTGCCATTCCAATCTCTGCTTTCATTATCACACTTCTTACTTCTAACCCTGACCCTCTTGTCTTCCTCTTATAAGGGCCTTTGTGATTGCATGCAGCCTGCCCAGATGATCCAGGATAATCTCTTCTCAAGGATATTAATTCAATCACAACTGCAAAGTCCTTTTACCACTTAAGGTAACTTTATTCACAGGTACCACAGATTAGGATGTGGACATCTTTGAGGGGCCTTTATTCAGCCTACCACTTTGCACCTTTGCATTCAGCCACCATCTTTGTATCAGCTATACCCTCTGCCTGAAATGCTCATCCCACAAATCTTAATATAGCTCACTTGTTCACTTCAAATGACATCTTCTCAGACAAAATTTTTTCCTGCCCACTCAGTCTGTAACACTGATGCCCATCCCAGTCACCAGCCACCTTTTTTTGTTTTCTGAGCATTTTTAGTTATCTGAATTGTGCAGGGCTGCCACATACTGTTGCACAGGCTGGGTAGTGCACAACCAGGGGCCACCATTCACTTAGACTAGAGTGTGAATGGAGTCTGTGTGCAGCCTGCACTGCCACACATGGCATCTTTGAATTCTGAAATCATGTATTATTGCTTGTTTTTTGTTTTTTTTTTCCTGTCTCTGTTGGGAACTCAAGCTTCATGACAGCGGAAACTTTGTATTGCTTTTTTTGAGTCTGGTTAAACAAAAGCTCTCAATGTTTCCCAAATTCATGGAAAATGTGGCAATTCTAGATTCCGGCTCTGACAAAATCAACAATCTCAAATATTTACAAGGTACCAAGATTATTCTTCCAATCAAAAAAGTGCTTGGAAAAGAAACGTTTCACCACTTCAAAAGCATTAACAGTACTTGAAGTTTCCAAATGGGATGCATAAAAAAGGAAGCTTTTTTGATGGTCTTAGCATGAGCATAAAGGTTTTTTGAAAAGCTGGAGCTGGCTGTGCTGAGAAGCACTGATAGTTTCTTGCAGCTGCAAGCTGCGCTTCTCATTTCTCTGTGCCCAGCTCCAGGATATTAGAAGAGATGACAATGATTCTGGAGTGGATGACATTATGTGACCGAGGAACTACTGGGATTTTCTTCTTCTCTAAGCCACAAGCAAGCTTGACCATTTCTGACAAATATGGCTTCACCAAGGATTCCCTAACACATGGACCTTCTTTTGTTTCGCAATGAAAGAAGGAACCTTGTAGGATGCTTTTGAGATGCCGCTTTAGTGTAGAGCAAACCAAGTTCTGATAAAATTTATCCTCTACAGACGGAACCTTCACCCAAGGTGCTTCCCCAGCTTTGCTGGCTCCATGCTTCTGGGGATGAGAATCTCGCCACCAGGAAGCAGTGGGCCTGTTCTGCAATGGAAGGTCAGAGGACACCTCAGCTTCATCAGGTTCTATTTTCCTTCAGTGGGGCTCAAAGTGCACAAAGGCGGATGTCATGGGACTACTGGCAGGGTTTTTAATTTCTTGTTAAAATTGTTTTTGATTTCTGTGAGTCTCCAGTAGCATTTCTTCCCAGGTACATTAATCTGGAGTGAATGATACTTTACCACTATACTAGAGCTATTTCATAAAGATGATTTTCAAAGAGGAAAAGAATCAAAACAAACAAAAAAGAATTCTCAGCATACGGACCACAGGTGTGTGGGGATTAAAACTGGACAGAAAGGTGAGAAGACAGGCCTGGAGCTTGAGGGACAATATGGGGCTTCATGTCCCCCAGGAGCTGTGGGAGGCCCGTGGGCCCTTGTGGGGAAAAGCAGATCAACCCAGACAGGAAAACAGAGGAGGAGGGCCTCACAAGCAAGCTTTGTCTGCTTTCTGGTTTTGCCAAGAATCAGACCTGCCTTTTGGTCTCTGCTCAGAACCCAGGTTCCTGTTAGTGCATCCAGTGAAACTCTTTCCAGATGTGTCCTTGACAACATCTCTTCTCATTCCTGAGCCCTTCATCTGGGCAGGTGGTTGAGTGGGTTTTCTCTGGAACTTCTGTGTCTGAGTCAAAGACAGAAGCCCAAGATGGAGAGTGTCCAGGGCAGGAAGACTCCCCACATGCTCCCCGGGAACACCCACCCCATCAGCGTGGACTTCCAGCCCCCCTGCTCTCGTGACGCACTCAAGTTTGGCTTCAGTGGGGACATCCGCCAAACCCCAGCACCTGCTACCCTAAGAAGTCTTTTCTACGATTTCCCTGTCCTTGAAAATTTAGAACAAACCCATGGTTCCTTGTCTCAGCTCCTGTCTTGGAGAAAACTATCTCCAGGTCTCTCCTGGGTTCCAAAGTGTGGTAGCTTTAAGATTTTGCCTCACTGCACACCTTTTAGGATGGCTATTACTCCAAAAACAACCAGCGGTGATGGGGATGTGGAGAAATTGGAACCCTTGCACACTGTCGGTGGGAATGCAAAATGGTGGAGTCACTCTGGAAAACAGTGTGGAGGTTCCTCAAAAAATTAAAACTAGAACTAACATATGATCCAGCAGTCCTGGTCCTGGGTACGATTCACTGAGCACTATTCACCGTAATCAAGATGTGGAAACACCCTAAATGTCCATCGATGGATGAATGGATGAAGAAAATGTGGTATATACACACAATGGAATACTATTCAGCCTTTAAAAAGAAGGGCATTCTGCAATATGTGACAACATGGATGAACCTGGAGGACATTATGCTAAGCAAAATAAGCCAGTCACAGAAAGACACCGATACTGCATGATTTCACTTCTATGAAATATCTGAAATAGTCAAACTCAGAGAATCAAAGAGTAGAATGGTGGTTGCCAGGGCCTGGGGGAAGGTGGAAATGGGAAGTTACTAATCAATAGGCACTAACTTTCAGTCAAACAAGATGAATAAGATCTGGAGATCTGCTGTCCAACATTGCACCGAGAGTCAACAATAATGTATTTGACACTTAAAAATTTATTCAAAGGGTAGAGCTCATGTTAAGTGTTCTTCCCACAGTAAAATTTAATTAAAGAATTTGCTTCAGATTCGCAATTTCCAGAAGACAGCACAACTTTATTGAGTATCCAGAAAAGGAATGGCCCAGGGGAACCTGCTGTCCACTTCTAGAGAATTCCTGATGACCACTTTCTAGTTGATGGTCTTTCAAGCCTGGCTAGGCAGGGTGCTTATCATAGGTTCCCCTCTGTTGGGGCTAGAAAAAGAAAATCTAAATCAGAGGCTGTGGTGTTCAAAACGGCCACACTGTGTCCCCACAGCGCTGTCAATCGAGCATGGCCCATAAAGCAGCCACGTCTAGAGGTGTTCGGTTCTGCATATAAATATGGCTTTGCAGGGTTCTGGGTGGGCCGAGCTCTCCTCCCCGCCTGCTCTAACTGCTAACAGCCCTTAGCAAGGGTTCTGGCTTATTTTTTTTTTTTTTAGAAAGTGATGAATACAACCATTCTACACTTTTTATTATTTTTATTTTGAAATCATTATAGACTCAGCAGAAGTTGCAAAAATGTTGAGTCCCACATACCCTTCACCCAGCTTCCCCCCAGTGGTGACATCTTATATATCTGTGATGTAATATCAAACCCAGGAAATTGACATCGATACAACGTTAATTAGACCACAGACCTTGTTCAGATTTCACCGTTTTTACCTACGCTCGTTTCCGTGTGTGTGTGTGTGTGTGTAGTTCGATGCAATTTCATCTGATGTATAGATTCATGGAACCCCCACAGTCAGGGTACGGAGCTGCCCCGTCCACTGAGGAACCCACTTTACACTTGAATCCTTCGTAAAGTGGAATCCTTCTCTCCCATTCTCTATCCCCTGGTCACCCTCTCTATTAGCTTGTCATTTTGAGAATGTTCTATAAATAGGATTATCCAGTACAGAATAACCTTTGGAGACTGGCTTTTTTCCACTCAGCATAATGCTCGTGAGATCCAGCCAAGTTGTTGTGTATGTCAACAGCTCGTTTCTTTTTATTTCTGAGCTGCACTCCATGTGCGATGTCTAATCTCTCACCTGCTGAAGGACACTTGGGTTATTTTCAGTTTTTTGCTGTTGTGAATAGAGCTGCTATGAACATTCACATACAGTTTGGGTGTGAACATACGTTTTCGTTTCTCTGAGATAAATGCTCGAGAGGGCAATTGCTGGGTCACGTGGCAGAAGCGTGTTTAGTTTGATAAGAAACTGCCAAATTCCAGAGTTGCTGTACCAGTTGACATTCTGATCAGCAATGAGTGAAAATTTTGGTTGCTTTGTATTGTCACTAGCAAAGATCTGTGTTTTGTACCCGTGGTTATGGAACCCTGGGATTCTAGAACGTTAGAATGATATGGGGCCTTAAAGATGATCTAGTCCAGCCCGTTGACTCTACCCAGGGGTGAACCAAGATACTGAGAAGGGGCACGACCATCATTTTCTCCCTTCACTCAATTCTCCTATTATCATTACTACCTTCCCTGTCTGCCCAGCCTCAGGCAGAGCTGTCTCCTCTTTCTGACATCTCTGGAAACTTGTCAAAGGTGGGACAGGACCTCAGGGCCTTGTTCAAGCCTCAGGGGGAAAATCTTACCTAGGAAATTTGACCTTGTGCTTTGCTGCGGTTGAAGAAACCAGGCTCCCGCTGCACTTTCGGATTCTTGCGCTGCTCTTAAAGCACCACTGCATTGCTTCTCTCAGGAAATTACTAAGAGCACCAAGTGCAAATACAATCTGAGTTGTTTCAGCCCAGAGCCAACTTCTCCAGGTTCATTGTGCCCCTGCCCGTCGATAGTGTGAACCGCTATTGCTACTAGCTCAGCTACTCCCATTTATTGAGCACCTACTGTGTGCCAGCCAATGTGCGAGGCACCTGACATACCATGCTTCCAGTCTTTACACCAACCTGCAAGAGGAGTACAATGAGTCCCATCTGCCAGATGAGAAAAAAAATGGCTGCAAAAAGTCATAATCTCAGACTCATAAGTTTTAGAATAAAAGAACTGGGTCTAAGTCTTTCTTTTGCACAACCACTTATAGTACAAGATACATAAAGTATTGTTTTGGGTGATCAAAGTGGCCTTTCCTGTCATTTTCTAAGCTTCAATGTGCAATGTGCCTCTCTTCCTCGGTTTTATATCTGAAACTTGGGTAGCTGACACCAGGTGGCGAGAAAGCTGAACTTCTTCGTGGCGTGGACCTTCTAGACGTTTCCCAGAAGCCCTGGACTGATTCTCACATCAAAATGCATGATTCCATCTCAACTATAGCATTTCTAGCACATTAAGCTCTTTATAAAAATAGCAGACATCCTTGCTTTCTTAAAAATCAAATGACTAAGTATTAACATCCACAAATCTTTCTACAAGGGTTACACTTTATAGCAAAAAGTAAAGAAATACATCTAGGTAGACTATAGAACCTTTTCACTCAACATCAATTGTTTTAAATTGCTGCTTATGCCAGCGTGGACTTTTCCGTATACAGATGCTCTTGAACAAATAGATAACTGTCCCAGACCCTCACGGCATGTTGAGTGATTAAAAGCCATGAATTTCTTTGCAGTTCTCTGGGGAGATGAAGTTAAACCATAACTGCAGCTCTGTTTACAACTGAGTTTGAGAATATTTTAAGAACTGAAGACCTCTTGTTTTGCTCATCAATGCCCAATTCCTCATAACCTGCTGATTTCCCTGTTCCTTTCTATGTGGATAAATTATTTTCTGCTTCTTCGTGTTCCCATACTAAAGCATGAAAGGAGAAAGACAACTACTTCATATGTGCTTCGTGTCCCAACAACCTCTCGTTTTCCTAATTCAGATGTTTCCCATACAGGAGTTTTTCTTCTCCCTCATTCCTTTTCTTTGAAGTTTCAAGTGGGGTGACCAACTCGTGCTGGTTTCCCTGGGAGTTCTTTTCCATCCTGCATCCTGGGAATCTCCCTGGTCCCAGGCAGAGTGGGACAGTCTGTGAGTTTCAGTTTCAGTGAAATTTTGCTCAAGTACAGTTTTCAGTGTGAGCAAAAGTTAACTTTAAGTTTGATTCTTAAAGTTTGAACTTCAAGTTTGAGTAAAGTTAACTTGCTTGAATTTAAGCAACTTGCTTGAATTTAACTTGCTTTGAATTTAAGATTCAACTTCAACCACTGCAGCAGGCTTTATTCTCAACCACAGACCTATTCATTCATTCATTCATGCATTCATTCATTCACTCATTCACAAACATATATTAAGTAAAACTCAACTCCTTCTGCCATCCCAAATCCACCTATGTGACTGTTAATGTTCGCACCTTTCACTGCAGTTTTTGACACCGACAGTTCGTGTTATACATCTTCTAAGGGCCACTGTGCCAAATACAGCATCTAACCCGAAGAGATGCTTCATTCATGGTTATTAAATGAAAGGAAAAAATGAATGTGCCTCTCCTCGCAGCTACCACTTCTCTGTGGTTCCAAGTATGTCATCAGCCTAGAACCTTACAAGCCCCTGTCTGAAGCTAAAGAAAACTCTTGAGAGAGAGTAACAAAGAGGACGTCATGATGTCACACGGGGTCTTGGCGCTGATAGGGACAGCAATGACCAACAGTTTTTAGAACCTGCTTCAAACTTCAAAATTCCTTGTTACCTTTCTGGGAATAAAATCCCCCCCAGTTTGTTTTCCATGAGGTTTATATTTATATTTATGAGAAGCCAGCATTTAGGAGGGACTCATAACTCAGGAGCAGTCTTAATTTTGCACCAGACCTCAAAATCTCAGAAGAGGAGGTAGTGGCTGCCGGAGTGGGGGAGAGGAATTTTCCTGAGAGATTGTCTTCTATTCCCAAATAAGTTCTGTCTCTCTTTCCCAGCCAGACTCTCTATAAAAGGGAAAACTGGACAACAGGCCGTGGGGAAGGAGCATGTCCTGGCAACTTTCTGTGAAATGCGTACACCATGCTGTTTACAAATTCCTGCAGCCAGCCCCGGAATCCAAATGTAGACAACTCTGTTTATGTAACTAAAATAGACACTTATACCGTGTGATTAAGGTGGTACTGGGAGTTAGGCCACAGTGAGGAGATATTTGCTGCAGCTGAGGCCAGAAGGGAGTGCAGGACACAGGGTCCCTTGGGACCCTGGGCAGGTATGAAGTTTTTTAGACTAGTTTTCTGGTCCAGAAATCTCCAGGGAGGGCACATCTAAGACACAGGGAGAGCCAAGAGAACTCACAACCCGGCATCCTTTGTTCACTGTCAGCCACAGGATGGAGTTCTTCATCTAAGAGAGACCAGCCCAGGACTGTCCCCTCCCAGCTGGGGGCACTAAAGGACCTAGACCAGCCAGCTCCTTTCTCAGCACAGTGTTTGGAATGAAGCCGTCATCCTTCACCACCAGAAGAAGACTTGTTCCAACATATGGTTCCAATCAGCCACCCACTGCTTGGGTCAATAAGGAGGCTCGAATGTTCTAGGGTCTGGAGATGTACAGCCCAATAAAAGATTCCCTCCAAACCCTAGTCGCAAACTCACCATGCCCTTCCCACCTCTGGACCCCCGGCCTCATGACTGGAATGGCCTTCCTCCAGGAGACTCATTCTTTAAGACACAGCTCAAGTGTTGTTTCTTCTGCAAACATTCTCCCACTCCTCCCCACCTGGAAGAAGTCACGGCTCCCTCCTCCATCTCTAGGTCCACCCACCCCAATCACAGGCGAGATCCTTGGAGTCAGGGTCTGTGTCTTGTCATCTTTAGACCAGCCTTGACCCTGGCATAGAATCCACCATGGGCAGTCATGTTGGTAAATGGCTTGTCTTTCCGAGTCACGGGAAGACAACACCCAGGGGCCATAGGACAAGAGCAGGAGCAGAGGTTAGTTTTGGTTAAGTGCCAAGGAAGTTAGGGCCAACTTCTTTGATAGCACCTCCCCCCAATCTAGATTAGGTCCCCTTCTTATCTGTTTGTACACATTCCAGGGACTGCTAGAGCATCTTATGTGTGCTCACTCCCCTACTGAGGGGCAGAGCTGGGTTTTATCCCCAAGTGTCTGGCCGTGACTCCCTGTGCATCGCCTGCTAAGACTTAGCATGACAGTACTGGGTTACTGTGTAATTATTTGCTTACTGTCTACTTTCCTGCTTCACTCTCAAAAAGCAGAAAATCCACATCTCCTCCACTGTCTTCCCAATGCCCAGCCAAGTTGTCTGGTTTAATAGGAATGAATGAACTAATGAATGGATGAAATCATTAATCAACCGAAGGAGGCCTGGAAGAATTTAGGAGAGAGAGCCTTAAGCAACCAGAATCGAGGTCACCTTGAGGCTAGGCCAAGCTGGAACCCAATGGTGGCCCAACCAAAAGGTGTTTCCGGGGAACAAAGGGTAACTGTTTGCTCGAATCAACAGGATCTTAGGAGGCAAGGGTCAGAGGAGAAAAGGCAACAGAAAAACCCCACAGTTTTAAGCGGAGTGTTGTTTTCTCTTTTTCTTTAGAAAAAGTAAACAAGCGTTCTTCACTGAGTTCTTAAGGGGGAAGTGGGTGGCTGTGGGGTGGAGCAAGAGGGAGAAAAGTTCTCGACAGTCAACATCTCTGATCTCAGATGCAGACTCAAGGAGAAGGGGGCCCTGGTGAAGTCACCCTTGGATGCCAGACTCACAGTGCAAGGGAGGGCACCGAGGCTGCCAGGAGAGCGTGGGCACACACAGGGGGCATTCACAGACCCGTGTCCCCGGTCAATCCCGCCGGCCCCGTGCACCTCCAGTGGCAAACAGAGCTCTCTCTCAGTTCCTGAGTCCAGCCTGTGCAGAATTAACTGTAATAATTGGCAGGTGGGCTGCTGGCTTCTGGGTTTCGATTCACCAGGGGCTCATGAAAAAACTCGGGATGTTCCGCCGCAGCCAGTATTTAGCTTGGGCTCCGAGAAGCTTCAGCTTTCCATGACAAGAAACAAACTGTGTGGCTGCAGCTGCCCTGGGCAAACGAGAGCTCCAGAACAGCCTTGGAGAGAGAGGCCCCCTCTGGCCAACAATCAGTTCGCTCCTTGGGGAAAGAGCAGGAAATAGTCCTTGACCTGCTGCCCTTCTCAGGAGCACAAGATAATGGAGAAGAAAGGAGTCTTTCTGGGAGCTTTTTTCTTCTTGGAAGAAAGGGAGTAATCATCACCCCCAGAGATTTTCCAGGACATCATGCTTTTGTAATTCTCTACATGAATACCTACGATAATAGGAGTGCTTATCCCAACGCGCAATGGAGCCACCATTTAACAGTATCTACGGCCCACAGGACAGGAATCAGCCGCCTTCGGGCTGTACTCCCGTGATTTGCCCATTGCAGACATCACTAATCAAGTTATTTGCCCATTGCAGACATCACTAATCAACAGTGGTTACCTTTGCTACCAAACCTCGGACATGGACTCAGAATCCTTCTCAACACTGTACCCCAGGAAGCCATTACAAATTAATAAGAGTTGGCATGAGAGCTGAAAAGTGTTTGCCACTTCTACTTTAGTAACTCAGAAGAGGCCAAAGTTATAATCTCATCAGAAAGTTTCTGCAAAGACAGGAGTCAAGTGATGTCCTACTGCAGGATTGTGGCTTTGATGCCAGTTAACTGCCCAAACAGAGAATCCTTACCACTGCTCTCCAGAGTGAGCTCTGATGATGATCCTCGGGGAGGGGAACACTGGATGGGATTTCACTGCAGACCCAGGCACGGTGGCCCAGGGCTGGGACAGCCACTGCCAAGGGCACATCCTTTCTGCTCATCACACCTGTACTTGAAACTTGTCCTTCGACTGGAGTTTTTGCAACCAGTCTGCTACAGCAGGGACAGAGCTGGCCAGCTGCCCCATCCACAGTGGATCTCGGCCATGTGTCTCCCCAACACTCTTTCTCAGCAGGCCTGTTTGGGCCCTCTTTTGTAGAAAACTAATGTGTAGTGCTGGTGTGGGAGGACTCCAACCCCCGGGGCTGGGAAATGTTGAAGAAGTGGCTTCCCTTGGGGTCAGGCCCACATTCTCCATGGAGGAAAGACCCTTTGTTCAGGCTCCAGATAACACCAATTCTTCCTTTCTGGACAGCTGTCCTTGCGACCTTTGGGCTTCCTTCCAATGGGCTCCTAGGTTCCCTTACCCGTTCCGGTTTTTCCAGACATTAGAAACCGAAGCCTGAAGCTATTACAATAGTGCCTCCTGCTGCTCAGCTTGAGGCCAGGGAGGAGCTTCCTCTGCCACCTCAAGTTGAGGGCTGTGTCCCCAGCTCTTTCTCCTGCCCTAGAAGGAAGGAGATGTTGGCAGCCCCTCCCTCTCTCTCACCTCACTGCTTGGGTTCCTGAGTCACACTCCCTGGGTTTGGACAATCACTTTAGCTCTCTGTCTGCTTCCTCACTGTAAAATGAGTATAGTGGTACCACCTCCTAGGATGGCTATGAGGACCAAATGAGATAGTCTACACAAAATACTCAGCATGCAGTAAGTGCCCAATGGATGCAGGCTATTATTAATATGGGGTAGATATTTCAGCTGTGACATCTATCCTATGGATATTTTTAAATTGTGGTAAAATATACATAACATAAAGTTTACTATTTTGAAGTGTACAATTCAGTGGCATTAAGTATCTTCACAATGTGCCACCGTCACCACGATCCCCAGACTTTTCATCACCCCAAATGGAAACCCTATACCAGCTAAGCAGTCCCTCCCCATCAGCCCCTGGCAACCACTAATCTGCTTTCTGTGGCTATGGATTTGCCTATTCTGGATATTTCAAATAAATAGGATCATACAATATATGGTCTTTTATGTCTGGTTTCTTTCACTTAGCATACTGTTTTCAAGGTTCACCTATGTTGTAATATATATCAGTATTTCATTCCTTTTTTTGGTTAAATAACATTCCATTGTATGGATATACCATATTTTGTTTATATATTCATCTGTTGATGGACATTCAGGTTCTTTCTACCTTTTGGCTATTGAGAAAAATGTGCCGTAAACATTTGTGAACAAGTATTTGTTTGAACACATGTTTTCAATTTTGGGGATATATACCTAGGAGTGGAATTGCTGGGTCATATGGTAATTCTATTTTGACTTATTAAATTCGAACTTATTAAACAAATCACCAAACTGTTTCCACAATGGCTCCACCATTTTACATTCCCATCAGCAGCATATGAGGGTTCTAATTTTTCCACATCCTCACTAACACTTGCTATTTTCCCTTTTTTTTAAATTCCAGTCATCCTAGTGGTGTGAAGTGGTACCTCATTGTGGTTTTGATTCACATTTCCCTGATGACTAATAACACTGAGCATCTTTTCATGTGCTTGTTGGCCATTGTATATCTTCTTTGGAGAAATGTCTATTCAAGTCCTTTACTCATTTTTTAATTGGGTTGTTTGTCTTTTTGTGGTTTCTCCTATGAATTTTAGGTCATTTTCTAATCAATGCGGTCAGGAAAAAGAATCAAAAAACATGAAAGTGTGTGTGTGTGTTCAAACTCCCTGAACAACCTGGATGTGCAGGGGATAAAACTAGTTCCTCTAGGGGCTAGTCTGGTGGCATAGTGGTTAAATTTGCGCACTCCGCTTCCCTGGCCCAGGGTTCACCATGTCGGATCTTGGGCACAGACCTATGCACAGTTCATCAAGCCATGCTGAGGTGGCATCCCACATACAGCAACTAGAAGGATGCACAACTATGACATACAACTATCTACTGGGGCTTTGGGGAGAAAAAAAGGAAAAAAGGGATGAAGACTGGCAACAGATGTTAGCTCAGGGCCAAACTTCCTCAAAAAAAAAATAGTTCCTTTATTTTGTCTAAAACTTATTTGACTTGCTTCTGGGTCTCTACTGCTGGTTAATAGGGAGAAGATTAATTTTTAATCTGATCTGTTTTGTAACTTAGATCTTAAAATTTAAACTGCCCTCACAGTTATGCTCAGTCCTTCTAGGAAAAAAACAAAACAAATTCAAATTCTAAGGCTCTAACATTTCTCTTCCCTGGCCCCAGGGTGGTCATGGTCTCTGAGAAAATGGGGTGGTGGTGGTTTTGTAACCTCAAAGCAGAGGGGACATCTCAGCATCCTTGGTGTGGTGGCTTCTGCCTTCTCTGGACTCCTGGGCCGTGTCCCCTGTCTGCTGGTTGAGCCTTACCATGTCAGAAATGGTGGCCATGTGGTCACTCTTCTCCTTGTGGCTCCACCAGAGGCCACCTGCTCCTGGTGACTCCCCTTTGAGGTCTGGCTGTAACGTCCCCTGGACCGTCCTCACAGAGATCCCGCCCTACCCCAGCCAGAACCTTGGTTCCTCCTGAGTCTCAACTTCACCACAGGTAAACCAAGGCAGCTCAGGAAAGCTACAACCTCAGGGCCTTCCTGCCGAACCACCCTTCACCACCATGTTTGCACAGAGGAACTGCCCCCAGGGCAGCTGTGTCATCCTCCCAGAGCTCCAAAGAAGGAGCAGGTGGAGCGACAGCATCCTCGTGGCTCAGAGGAGGGAGAATTCAGGAGGCGGCAACCAAATCAGTCCTTGAAGGATAGAGGAAGCATCTCAGGGTGGGAACTCTGCTTCTGAGTCTCCTTTTGTCCTCACAGCACCTGACGCCATGTTAGACAAAGACGAGGTTCTCGAGCCATCAATTGCTTGAGTTGACCATGACAGGTGAAAGCCCTGGGAAGTTGAAGGCAACAGGTTGAATTAGAGGGCATTCAAATGGCCACCCCGAGCCCACCTCTATCATTGACCGTGGACTCCCCCAGCTTGCTGCCCACAAACTGACAATGTACAGGGTCTATACTTACAACTGTCAGTCTTGCAGATCAGAAGAAGGTATATGACCCTCCTCTTTGAAGCCAGTTCTCCCACCTGTGCTCATAATTCCCATCCCTCTATCTTCTTTAAGATCTGGACCTTAACTCCAGGGGCTCAAAGAGAAGATGCCCTGCTCAGATCTACAGAGAAGTAGTTGACCAGTTGGTTTACTCTTGGCTCCTAAGAGCAGGAACTGCTGAACATCCCCGCGCCCGCTGGTTTTGCCACTGCTTGATAAACGTTTTCATCCTGATCTGCCTGCGAGCAGACTACAACATCAGGAGCGTTTAAGGGTCTCTGCGATGAGGCAGGGAAAGGTCAATTCTCCAGCCCAAGCACTGTCCCATCATAAGTCCATTGGAGCAGGACCTACGAAAGAGGCTTGAACAAACAAGCAATAAGAACGGTCAAGAGGATACAATTAGTGTCTGAGAAAAGGACTTCCTGGAACTGAAAGAAAACTATTTTTTTATTTTAAAAATTCAGAAAATGAACTGAAAAGAGGGTGATCACTGCTGAAAAGTGAATTCAAGGTCTAAAAGATCAAGTGAAAGAAATAGCTCATAATGTGAAAACACAAAGAGATGGAAACCAAGAGGGAACAGTCAGAGACAGTAGAGGACAAAACAGGAGACATGACCTTCAAATAGTAGAAGTTCCAGAAGGAGAGAGAAAGAAAAATTAAAAAAAAAAAAAAAAGAACAGAGAGAGGAGAAGTAATATTTAAACAAATAACAGAAGAAAATTTCCATGATCTGACGCAAGATTTAAGACTGTAGATTGAAAGGCCCAAGTCCCAGGCAGGATTAACTTTTTAAAGACACACACCTACATATAACTTGGTGAAATCTTGGAATTCTAAGGATAAAGAAAATTGTTTACCAGGATGAGAGAGAGTGAAGAGGTATCAAGGGAGATGCCTTTTCTTGTGACATCTTTACATTGTTTCACTAGTAAAAATGATTACTCATTATTTTAAAATTGACAAAAATATTTTAATGCCTTCTTGTGATTCTCATTTGTCTACAGACCCTCTTAGCTTAGCATCTACAGACTTGCATGGCTCTGGACCCAGTACCTAATTGTCCTGTTTTTTTTGGCTCTGCCCCTCACACCTGGGCCCTGGCCAGCCTGAGTTCCTTCAGATGAACAAGCACTTCTTGTGCCTTTACTTTGAGCCTGGAACTGCACTTGAAATTGAAATGCAAGGACGAATGGGCATGGTTCCCACATGCAGGAGTGTAAGTCAGGATTGAGCTGAATTTGCTCTGTTGGGTCAAGACTCTGGGCCTTTGCTCTTCACTGATTCTCAGGGGAAGTGGTGAGATCATAAAAGATCGTGCACATTTCTTCCATCAGCCCACCTAGGACCTCCTTCAAAGGAAGGTGGCCTGATGCTACATCCCTGTGGTTTCCATGACAACCCCAGGATGGCATTTCCTGTGACCCAGCTGAGGTTATTCTGAGACAAGATGGGTGACCTGGCCTCCCCACACCCATTCCAGCTCGCTTCCCTTCTCCTTGCACCCACTATCCATATATGTCCCCCGTATAACACCAGTCACAATTATGTGGGGATTCCCTCATTCTCGGGAGCACATTCTATATCTGAGTGTCAACTCACTCCAGGGGCTTGCTTTCCAAGGACAATGGAAAACAGTCCCCAAAGGCAGGCCACCTTAAAGCAGTGTCACCCAAGTGGGACAAGGGACTGCTTGAGGTTAAGAACCAAAGAGAGAATTAAGAGGGAGCTCCCTGAATAGGAGGGTTTCCCCCTTCTTCTCTGGTGACTTTCTGGTAAGGGGAGAGTGATGGGGATATAGAAAGCTTTCAGGGAAGCCAGTCAGGGAAGGAGCAGAGAGGAATGAAGAGGTGGCCTCTATAGAGAACTGTGGAGGGCCACCACCCAGGAGACTCACCTGCAGTGCCAAGATCTGCCAGGAGACAGCTCAGGGGGGTTGCAAGCAATACTCAGTGGAGCCAGAATGTCACCATATTGGACAAAGTAGGATTTCGAATCACGATATGTGGCTGCAGAGCTAATGCATCTGCATGGCTGGGGGTACTTGGCTGGGTAAAAGAGCACAGTTTCCCAGGTGCTCAATGACTCTGAGGGACACCAGATACACCTTTAGCAGAGGGTAATAAACACACACTCCCTGCTTGTTTGCCATCTCCCCTCCCCTCCTTGCCATTCCAAAGCCCACCTCTCTGACTCCCCCTCCACCTGTCTGGTCAGAAACCCACCAAGGCCTGGGGCTTGGGACTATTCCTAACCCAAAAGCTTCTTTTCAATTCCAGAGGCCGGGAAACAAGACCATGGGTCAGCCCTCCTTCCTGCTCCCTGAGATATGCAGCTGAGTTGGAGCAAGGATCCCAGAGGCCCAAATGAGGAAATGTCAAGGCACCTCAGGGCAGCTCAAGGCCATGGTGCCAACACTGGCCAAGGTCTGAGCCAAAGGACATAAAGAAACCGGCTTTCCACGGAGAGTATCTTCAAGGATTTGCACTCCTGCCCAGTTGACAAAAGCCCCGAAGTGTTGGCCCAGAGAGGGAGTGCCAGCTTTCTGTTTAGTCTGGCACTGATCTAACAGGCCTGCAAGGATCAGCAAGCTGTGAGTATGGATTTCAAGGCCCCTGAGTACCCATGTTTATCTTCAGGCTCAGATCCAGGAGCTCAGCATTGTGTCCATTTCAAAATAATAATTACAACAATAGTCTGTCTTCAGTAAGATGCAGACTGTGGAATCCATGTCAAAGTACAGTAGAATAAAACACCCTAAGAAAAAGAGACTTTGCCTAATAACTCTGGTGCATGAAGAATGGAATTTATCATACGAATTCTCAGAATCTGTGTGGACTTCGAACACCTCAATAAGAAGAGGATGTGAAGACATTACAGTTGGAAGAGATAATTAGAGAAATGACTGGAACATAATGTTTTGCAAAATCGGGTGTTTCAGCTGGTTCTGGTCATTGGACAACGGAAGCACCAGCATTTGGATATTCAATTACCTCCTGAAGCTGAGGACTAGTTGAATATATTTGGTTCCGGAAATGTCCCAATGAAGCAAGAGAAAAATGGGACAAAAGGCTTTGGCAGAGGCCAAGCCATTCTCACAGCTGCAGAAATGAAAGATGAATCCCAGAGCACCCCCACCCCATCCCAACCCCAGCCCCTAGAGGGCCTTAAGAGAATGCATGGAGCATGGCTTAACAAGAGCCTGGCTGTGAGCATGAAGCTTTCACAAGACCCCCAAGAAGATTCCACTCCTAGGTGGTTGGCCCCCCTACCCCTGTGGCACACCATGTCTGTCTCGCTCAGAATGAGAAATTCTGAAACCACCTTTCAGACTGTTGGTGCCAGGTACCCAGGCACTTACCCATTGGCTTCTCTGCCTCCTTATAGAAAGATGCCAACTTCCCAACCAAACACTGACATTCCTGGCAGAGAAAAGCCTTATTATTCCACCTGAACCAACGAGAAACAAAGCCAGTCAAGAAATTTGCCTACTGGGATTGTAAAGCTTTGAATGCCATCAGTCATGTGGAAAATGTTGAGCCGGGCCTGGCGGCGTCCTCCAAGGCCTTCATGCAAACAACAAAAGGCTGCTGAGAGCTTTCAAACCCACGTGGAGGCGGAACCGCTAATCACAAAACCAGGCACTGGCCTCCTCCTATGGCCCTAATGAGGACCAGGTGACCACGGATGAATGCGACCACACTCGTTTGCATTTGTCAAATCTGAGATGACTGCAAAGCCTGGAATGAATGAGCCTACAAACAAGAAAATCTATCTGTCCAGGACCTGGAAAGAATAGGATGTGGAAAAGGCGGGGGGTGTCATCAATTACTTGTGGTTCTCAGAGAGCCAAGAATTATGCTTGGAAGTACAACTTCTGAGCATCTGGAGAAGTCTTTGGTCAGCATCCTAAGTCTTCTGGATAATATCAAAATCATTCAGACCATCCAAGCTGGGCCAGATGGAGGCAATATTGTGTAGTGTGCAAACTTGTCTTGGGCTCCTCTCTGCCCTCCTTCTCCTGCTTCTTGCCCATCTTCCTGCTGGTCCATGCCTCACCCCTCCACCACCACCACCACCAAGAACAGTTTAGGGTCTTCCCTTGTCCCCTGCCAAAATCTGCTCCTAGGGAAGGATCTGATACAACGATCCTTGCACTGATCACAGGGCAAGTATTAATGTGTCTATATTATAATGAGAGTAAATGCCATCAGATAAAGGGTTAAAATTCTCACTGTGGGGACAGGAATTAGCTGAGAGCAGAAGGAGGCAAGACTCACAATGACATATCCAAAAACGCTTTGGAGGAGAGAGGAGGGACACCACCCAGCTCTGCCCTTTACTTCTAGTCAGGCCTTGGGCATTGGCCCTTTTCCCTTGGTCTCAGTTTCCTCACCTGTATAAGGAGGGACATGACTTAGGTGACTCCAACATTCCTTTGATCTTGACCAGCCCAGGGGCAGTGGGGCAGTGGGAGCTTCTTATGAGCCCCTGAGAAATCATCGGGCATGTTTATGAAGATGTGGAGATTTCATAGGTAACGTGCTACTGTGATCCCAGAGATATTGTACCACTTCTGTGGAACAGCCTTCAGGAAGGCTGACCGTGAGTATCTGCTGGGCCCTGGGGGACAGGGCACAAGCTGTCGCTCTCACAGTACCTGGGGAACATCTAGGTGTCATACTGATGGTTTGATAGTACACATGCTGGAGCTTCTCCCTTGTCCCTGGACAGTAAACTACCCTGCCCAGACTCCTTAGGCCCCTCCTTCAGGTCCTAACTCCTCTATGAGGCATTCTCTCAGCCCCATCCCCTTCTTCTGTTTCTCTGGGTGCCTGACCCAGGCACACCTCGGTTTTACTCCCCTGTAGGGGGACCATTCACACTGCAGTTTACACAAATGGCTGAGCTTTGCCAGGGTGAAGGATGCGCCCTGGATTGTGCAAGGCAGTGGCCCTGCCTTCTCCTTTAAATTCTTCCCAAGCAATATTGCATGCATCAGAGAGATCTATAGTCCCCTGCAGACAATTTCGTTTTCATCATTGGTACTCCTTTTCCCTCACAGCGAGAAGCCCATCTCCCTCGTCTTCATCTCCTTCGGAGCCTCGCGCAGGACTGGACATCCCAAAGTGTTCCGTAAACCCTGCCAGCTCGACCAGACTAGAAGTCAGGGCCACAAATGACCATTCCTTGTCATACATTCCTTGTTCATACATTTCGTGGGTTTTTTTTTTTTCATATGAGAAGTATTTGGGTGTCTGGGAAAGAGTTTTTAAAATAACTTTTTATAGCTAATGAAGAATTTTAAAATATCCTTTAGAACAAAAGGGCTCTTTGAAGCCCAGTCCACAGAACATCGACACAATGGGCACCCTGTTTACTTGCTACAAATTGTTTACTTTGCTACAAATTGAATGCAGAGAGGTCTCTTTGTGCCTAGGGTTGCAGAGATGTCAGCCTCGAAAAGAATTCAAGTAACCTCAGCCCCATTCCACATACTCCACCTCAACTATGTGCTATGGAATGATGTTGTGTTTGGAACAGCTCTCTATCGCTCTGATTTGGCCCTGGGGTGGGGTAGGGGGTGGGTGGGTCTCTCAAGATAACTGTTTTTTAGACCCCAGGGTGAAGGAAATGAAGACAGCAACTCAGTACTTTTGACCTATGGAAAAGACTTAAGATTTCACTTGGGGATGGAAGGGAGGGCATGTAGGAAGAGGGGAGAGAGATGTGCTCTCTCCTCATGGCTTGTTGTGGAAGTCTTCCTTCGCCCTCTCACCCACCATCTGCCCCCTGGGCCTGGCATTAGGAAAATACACCTTCCCCGCTTCTGAGAGGGGGTCTGACTAGACTCAATGACCATGTTAATCCCATTTTCCTCCCTTAGTTCACCCTACTGGCTGGCTGCTTCAGGCTGAATTGTGTCCCCCCCAAATGTGTATGTTGTGGCCCTGACCCCCAGTACCTCAGAATGTGACTGTATCCGGAGACAGGGCCTTCAAAGTGGTGATTAAGTTAAAATGAGGCCTTTAGGGTGGGCCCTAATCCGATCTGACAGGTGTCCTTATAAGAAGAGGAAGTTTGGACACACAGAGAGACACCAGGGATGCACACTCACAGAGGAAAGACCACATGAGGACACAACGAGAAGACAGCCATCTATAAGCCAAGGAGAGAGCCCTCAGAAGAAACCAGAGCTTTCGGCACCTTGATCTTGGACTTCCAGCCTCCAGAACTGTGAGACAATAAAATCTCTGATGTTTAAGCCACCCAGTCTGTGGTATTTTGTTATGGCAGCCTTAGCAATTTAATACACTGTCAAAAGAACAGAGACCCAAGCTCTCTCCAAGCTTCTGTTTCCTCTTCTGTACAATAGAAATGTCTGCCTTGCAGGACACTTGTAAGGGTTAGGATTACAGATGACAGGGCACCTGGAGCCGGGTCTGACAAAGAGCAGGCACTCGCTAAATAATTGTGAATGTTACAATTGTTCTTATTAGAGACCAATCAATGTTTATATGTTACTATGAGTCCCTACCAAATGTCATTCCTAGAATCTCTCTCCATTGATCTGATGATTTAGCACCAAAGAATTTAGTGTTTTGGGCAACTCTGGAGATTTCACCTTCTCTGGGCCACCATGTTGGACAACTCCAGGGGGTACATTCATGGTGTTTGTTGCCCCTAAAGCAGGTCCCTCTTTGTGACTTGACATCCTCACCAATGTCACAGGAAGTCAGTACTTCATAGTATCCATTGACAAGACAAAGCTTTGTTGAAAGTTTATATAAATTACATCCACAAGACGACTCACCTTCATGTCAAACTCTAATAAACTGGTCAGGCGTGATGTTGCCATGATGTAATCTGTTTTCTCTACCACAAAGAAATATTTTTTTAAAAGTATTGGTGATTCTGTCCTCCCAAATACCCATACTGCGTGACGTGCAAGAGAAGGCAGGCCTGCACACTGAGCCTTCTTTTAGGTAGTAGGGTTTCCAGGGACACTACGACCACAGGTAATGATGGGTTACATCCTTCACCAACAGTCCTGGCCATTGATCTACATTTAGTTTGCTAGTCCTTGAAAATACGGGACTTTGACCACCTCTGAATTTAAACCTCCAATCTGATAAATTAGAATCTCCCTACAAGTTCTCCCAACCAACACTGGCATGGATCTTGGTTGGCCACAGACCATTTCCCTACCTTAGTATCTCTAAACGAAAGAATCCTCTTAGCCCTCAGTTTCTCATGGCCACAGATTCTCTGCCTGGGTTCTCCTTTTGGACAAATCTTTCTGTAAATAACTGGGCCCTGCAAAGTTGGCTCACCACAGTGGCTATTTCAGATTTCTCCTCTCTATTTAAATGAGATGAGGTGCAACAAACACTCAGTGAACTGTAACACCAGAGATAAATGTACAGTTTTATGTTTAATTACTATTTTTAGACTTTAAATATTTTCTCTCATTTCTGGCTGATAAATTCATCCCCTAGATTGCAGAGAAGGCCACGGTCACGAAAAGAGAGTTGTCTTCATTTACACCAACTATCACTATCCATCTTTGATAACTATTTCCCTCCAAGTCTGATGTCTCCTCCTTCCGCTCGGCCTCAGGAAAGCAGCATCCCTCGCTCTCCCCAGGGCCAACTGCCTGCCTGAACTCTTATCCAGTGTCTGCCCTCACCTCAAAGGACTTTGCTCTCACACCTTTCTTAGCCTCTCCCTCTCCACACACAGGCTCCTGTCTGACATTTCAAAACCATCTTCTCTGGAGCCCACTGCCCTTCCCCAGACAACCATTTCTCATGGCCAAGATTTTTTTGTATTAATTTAATTTAATTTTTTAATTTTTATTGGGATACAATTGACATAAAACATTGTGTGACTTTAAGGTCTACAACATTTGATATCTTTATAAATTGCAATGTGATTACCACCATAGTATTAGCTAACACCTCTATTATTTCTTTTATTGTGGTGAGAACAATTAAGCTGTAGTCTTTTAGCAACTTTGAGCTTTATAATACAGTGTTCTTGTCTATAATCTCTCTGCAGATCTAACAGATCTCCAAGACTTATTTATTTACTAGTTTCAAGTTTGTACCAGCAAATAACATCTCCCCAATTCCCCCACACCCCAGCCCCTGGTAACCACCATTCTGCTCTCTCGTTTTTATGAATTTGGCTTTTTTGGATTCCACATATAAGTGAGATCATACAGTACTTGTCTTTCTCTGTCTGACTTATTTCACTTAGCATAATGCCCTCAAGTTTCATCATGCTGTCGCAAATGGCAGGATGTCCTTCTTTCTCATGGCTGAATAATATTCCATTGTATATTTGTATATACACCACATCTTCTTCATGTCAAGATTCTTGATCACAAGGTCTCCACCCACCACCACTTCTCATAGCCTCTTGTTTACTCCTGAATGTCTGAAGTCTGACTGCCATCCCACCACTCCATCAAATGAAACTCTCAGTCCCGAGGCCAAAGATGGAGCCCCTAGGCAAGCTCCCACTCTGGGGAGGGAGGGAGACAGAAGAAGCACAAGGTTACAAGCAGGAGGATGAGTGGCTGGGCCTGGCTGGGACACTCCTTCTAATCAGAAAATTACAGAATCACACACAGCAAACTTCCAGGCAGTATAGACAGCACCTGGTCAAATGCCTGCTTGCTGAAGGTGTTACTTCCTTTGCCTCTCTGTGATCCATGACTTCTGCCACCTGTGTCACTCCACCCCAAGTGTGCCAGCCCACCCCACTCATCCCCCATCTCCTCTGAGTCTTCCCCACCCTTCCCCCAGTCTAAGCAAGTCCCTCCCCCAGCACATTTCCACATTTCTCAGGGACCCCTGCAGCCCCCTGTGTACTGCCCCGTTGCACTGATGAGCACCACTGAATACTTAACATGGGCCAGGCCATCACTTAGTTATTCTGTCCTCATAACAACCCTATGAGCTAGGTACTGTTGCCATCCTCATTCCCGTTTCACAGGTGAGCAAACTGAGTCCCAGAGAGGCTAAACTATATTTGAGGATTTCCCTTTCAGGGGAGCCAGAACTCGATCACAAGAGATCGGGCTGAACCGAGCATGTCCTGCCTCGTGTCTGTATCTGTTCCCTCTTGTTCTCTGTGTCCACTGCATGGCCCTTGGGCAAGGAAGACTCCTTTTCCCAGGGCAACCCTAGACCAGAGGGGCCTGTTCTTTTCCAGAGAGCCCTGAGCATCTGGAGAAGACTTTGACATTCATGGCTGAGGTCCCTGACTCCTTACTCTCCCTCCTAGATTCTGCTCCTTCTCCATTTCCTCCCCTACCTCAAGCTAGCTATGCTGCACCCACTTCTGCTGAGTTGTCACCATTATAGAGAGAAGTGACTTTGTCCCCAAGAGGCAGAAGAGAGGAGTAGTTATGCCATGGACTCCAAGTGGACTATCCAGGTTCAATCCTGGCTCCTCCACTTATTTGCTCTGTAGTTTAAGGCAAGTTATTGAACTTTTTTGTGCCTCAAACTCCACATCTGTAAAATGGGGCCGGTAACAGTATCTCCTTCCCTCAGAGGCTGTGAGGATGAAGTGGCACAGCATACACACTGAATAAGCATTTGCTCTCATTATTCATACTCGTGTGGTCCGAAAGAAATATCCTTCTCTTAATGGTAATATTTCAGTTGGAGGCTCTTAGAGGCAGAAAACACCTGAAGAGCTAGAGAAACACATCTCTAACAGTAGAATTCCAACCACCCTGGAAGGCCAAGAGTCTTTCCTTGCAGTTTCCTTGCACCAAATAATAGCACCAAGGCAGCTGCCCACGTGTCCTGACCATGCTCATGGCCCAAGTAACAGCCACCAAGTTGGTTTGCACAAAGTGGCCCCTCACCTCTCGTCACCGTGGATTCAGGATTTTCATTGGTTGGATGTGCAGGGGAAGTTCTTGCGCTACTTATATGAGCTCAGTGGAAGATTTACCTCTGCAGTGGTGACCATCGCCCCAGAGGAGCAATGAGGGTGGGCCAGGGCACGGCCCCAGGCCGGCTTGCTAGGCCTTGCGTGAATTCTGGCCACAGAGTGGGGAGCAGGGCGAGAGGAGAGCTGTGCAGAGGGACAATGAACAGCTCTGGTTTTTTGGGGTTTTTTCCCCTTTTTTTTGTCCATGCACAGTTGGAACTGTTAGCGGTCCCAGTCGTGACGTCTTGTTTATTGATTCCACAGGCTCCAGGATCAGAGCATGATGAATATCACTTTTCCACTGGGGCTAAAGTCGCACGGCCAAGAGAGTGAGGCAATCATCCAGAAAACAAAATTGTTTTTGTCTGAATGTGCCATTGGAGACACTCGGAAAAACAGGCTCTTCAGGTGATTAGAGAACTTAAGCAAAGCCAGGCTCTTGCTTGAATTATCTGCATAATTGCCTTAGGTCCGCAGTTTGTCCATGCAGATGTGGCCTCGTGAAATGCCAGCTCACCTAAGCGAGCACGTTCGAAGTCAGGCAATGATAGTAAGGATGCCAATTTCAGAAAGGAAGGCCTGGCTCTGCTGAGCATCCGGCTGCAGCAACAGCCTGGTGGTTAAGGACTTGTGTTTAAGGACCTTCTTTTGGCGATGGGTGTGATGAATGTTCTTATTGCTAGTTGTCCAGGACAGTCCTCGAAGGTGTAATTCCCGCCTTGAAGATCATCTTGGTCCCCAAACCTAACTTGTCGTCTTGGATGTTTTTCCCCTTGCTGGGACACCTCTGGGGGTGTCCACCTCAGGCCGGTTCCTGAGGTCGGCCATCTGGGCCATATTGACCAAACTGGACACCGTCCTGCAAAGTCAGTGCACTTCCTCTGAGAAACCCTTCCTGTCCCTTGTCTTTGGCTATCCAGGCAGAGTTAACCCCCGGGGGGTCCAGAGCACATGAGCACATAACCACCATTACAAAAGTCACAGTCAGGACCCCAGTAGAAAACAAGTTACTATTTCTATGGTCACTGTAATGGATACAAATAAAATACAGATACAAATACAACATATATAAATTACATATATATATAAATAACATATACATAAAATACAAATACAAATAAAAATATGTAGAAAGACAATAAAGAAAAAAATTAGGTCAGTGATACTAGTAATTTTATCATTGTTTTAAGTGTATTTATAACAAAACATCATTATCATTGTGATAATATTCACATTTTTGAAGCATGTAAAAGAATCCCACATAGCAGACTTGTGATTTTAATTGAATGATTAAGAAAATTTGATTAAAGAAGTTTGTAATCAATATTTAAATATCAGGAAAATTTTAAGTTTGTAAATTCCTAAGTTTTATGTCATTGGTTAGGTAAGTGGTGTTTGAGGGAGAATATTTAGTAGGCTTGTGAGATTAATAAATTGTGCGTTAGATTAAACACACACAGTATTGAGTGTTGCTCTTTATGGTCAAAGCCCTTGGACGTTCACAAGGGTGTTCTCATGTTACCATGGACCTAGTAACACAAGGTCCGTCCTAAGCCCCATCATGTCTGTGAGGCTTTCATTTATCCCTCCTGGGATTTCTCATCTCCTAATTCTTCAGCTTCACGATCCTCTCTTTGTATCTCTACTGCATGACTGGCTCTTGCCCTCTTGTTATTTGGGGCATGTATGCCTTGCCTTCCCAACGAGACTGTAAACTCTTTGGAGGACGAGCACTTCCCTGAAACAATCTTCATTTCTTTTCCATTCTCCACTTCTCCAAGCCCAGTGCTAGACACATTAGGTACTCAGTGCATGCTCGTTGTTTGGTTGGTTGTTTTTGGATATGTGTGGAGTAATTCTATTATACTACAAATACCCCAGTAAATGAAATCAAACTTTTTGTCAAGGACAGAATTAATATAGAGAACCCAGATTGTGACTGGCTTCAGTATTTAGAAGGGGGAATGTTTTATCAGAACTTCCATAAATTAAAAATACTTTCTCAATTCTAGGATGACCACTGTACTCTTTGCCCCACTTCCCCATCACCATCGTGCACAAACACCCATTCAGCGCCATGGACTTCTTAGGCTCTGGGGTTCTCTAGAGGAGTAAGACACAACCTCTTCTTTTACCGTATTCTTTTACCTCAAACCTGGTTAACGAAATTCATCTGTTAAGAAAATGTCTAGTGAGTATCTACTGTGTGCCCAGCACTGTACTAGGTCCTAGGGATACAGCGGTGAAAGAGGCAGCGTCCCTGCCCCTTAGAAGATCATGATCTAGTCAATATCTCACAAAACAGCAATACCAAGCAGCACGTACTCAGTGAGATGTGAGTGAGTGACAATACGCACTCTAGGACTTGAGAAAGAAGCCGTTACTGAGTGGCAAAGTGGTGAAGGAAAGTTCCATGAAAGAAGTGGCAGGATAGATCTTAGGGAGTCAAGACGGATGGAGGTGGGGGATGTAATCTTATTCTATTGGGCTGAACAACAGAATAAGAGAGGTAGAAATTGATTTCTGTTTTGGCCATGTCACATATGAGTCACCATCACCTCAGGGGTAACTGCTGAGAGTAGAATTACACAGAGGTGACAGAAGTAGAGTGGAGCTGAATAAGGGTGACCTTAGAAAGAATTTCAGGGTATCAAAGGTTGAGAATAGATCTATTGGCAGCACAATAACAGTGTGATGTGTTAAAAGTGGTGTTTTTAGTTCTAGACATTCCTTTCTGTTCACCAGCTACTTCTCCTATTCTATAAATCAGGGCGTTCCAAAGTTAGGATTTTAAAAATCTGATCCAGCCAAGTTGAGGGAGAGGTGGAGATGTGTGATGGTGAGGGTGGGGCATGGAGTGGAAATGTCCAAGGACATGGGGAGTCCGTGAGTGAGACACTGCTCTCTTTAGGAAGAATCACTTCTTACGAGGATTCCTGAAAGAGGGCAAGGCTAGGAGGGTGCATCCATGCCAAGTACAAGTACCGGAGAAGTAAAAGCTGAGTGGCGTGTCACCAGGAAATGGCCCAGTCATATGTCACAACTTCCCTGCACCCACATCATTGCAGAGAGTAGCTCAGTGTTTCCCATGTGCCCCAGAGTTGCACAGAAGTAATAGAGAGACAGCCAGCTCTAACAAGAGCTCAGGAGGGCCCAGGAGGACAATGTGATGACATACGTTGCTGAGGACAAGGACCTGACAAAAATGACAGAAACCTCAGGGCATGCCAGTGTGTGTGGAAGATGATGAGTGGTAACCAGATGCCAGCCCCAACCATCCCCCCTCCCCCCAGAAGCACAAGAATCCCAGCGGACGGGAAGAGCAGGGCAGTGGAAGAATTTGAGATGACCTTGAGTTCATCAACATTTCAGTTTTTACCATCTGGCAAAATAAGAGTTTGAAATACAACCTAAAGTCAGTTATTTTAAAAATTAAAATAAGGAACATTTCTGAGTTCATGATCTGAGATTTGTGCCACATATTTAAGACTAAAAGGAAAAGTAGAGACACTGAAATAGACACAAGAAAGTAGGACAAAAACCAATAGAGAGAGATGGGTGTTTCAGAAGCCAGGAAAAAAAGAGATCCACAAAGCGTGGGTGGTGGTGTGGAGTGCCGAATGCCTAAAGAGCCAGGGATGAGCCACAATTTCCATAAGTTTGTTGTGAGAAAAATAGGCAGGGAGCTTTCAAGGGACAGAGGCCACACATACAATGCTTCTCTTGACTTTACCAGCTGCCTCTGTCTGCATCACGTCATGCATCTTGAACTTGAGGAGTTACTGTTGCATGCGCTCTTCTTCAGGGAGGCCAGCGCTCTTCTTCAGAGAGGCCAGCGCTCTCCTCTAGGAAGACTGCTGCTCCTGCTCACAGACCATTTAGCCCTTCTTTGAACCTGATACAAGGCTCACTGTTGGCAAGTATTCATCGACCAGACTCAAAATATATATTAAAAAGCAAACATGAAGAGGATTTGGCCCAATTTTACGGTCCTAGAGAAATTCTAGTCATCATGATCCATCACAACCAGTATGGGCAGCTGCCTAAATATAATGCTTTAAAATGGAGGTGCAAGAGGAGTCAGGTAAGCTTAGGACAATCATTAACTCATTGATCCGACACTGCAACTAGAATTGGTCATTGTGTTGACCAGGCCAGCGACTATACTCAAGTCCCGTGTCAGTGAAACACCCACTGATTATCTGTATAACTCTGGGCAAATCACTTACTTCTCTGGGTCTCACCCTCCTCCTCAGTAAAGGAAACATTCTGCATTCTCAGAGATTTCTTCTGCTCGCCTGACCATTTGCAGTGTTTGTAGTTGTCTATTGGCATATTATGGTTGAATCCAAAGTACTATGACTGTTGATTTGCCAAACCATAAGGAAATGTTTTCCAGTTGGTGTGGGTTTGGTGAAATGAACACTCCTACACACTGTTGATGAGAATGTGATTCTAGAGGACAATTTGGCAATAAGCATCAAAAGCCTTGAAAATATTGTACCTGTGACTCAGCGATCCTTTCTCTGGACATTTATCCAGGAAATAATCATGGACAAGTGAAAAGATATATAGGCAAGAATGGATGTTCATTGCTCTGTTATGGATAATAGGAGAAAACTGGAAACAGCCTAATATCAAACAATAGGAGATGATTACATAGATTATGATGCATTCATACAACAGAATACCGTGTATAAAATTATACTGTAGATGAATATTTAGCAATGTGAGAAAATGTGTACACTATGATGATGCAGGACAGGAGGTTACAATAAGATCTGATCTTTGGAACATTGTTCCATTTATATGAATAAAAACTAAATGAGAAAGATGTGACCTAAATATTTACAATGCTATTCTCTAGGTGTGAGGGTTGAGGTCATTTTAATTTTCTTCTTTGGGCTTCTCTGTTTTCTGCAATGAATATGAATTCTGTTTGTAATCAGGTTTTCAAATATATTTTTTATAGAGAGTATTTTGCACCCAACTCGTCTTCATATTCTGATGCCAATTAATCTCTCAGAAATATGTTGGGAAATACTTCAAAGTCAAAGGGTCTTTGTCTCTGCCTGGCTTTGAATCTTTTGGAATGTGGTTTTAATGGATGTTAGGGAAATCAGGTGGGTTTTGTTTAGATGGTTGGGATGTTGTTGTGAGGAAAGGTGAAAGCAGTTAGAGGTGGTTGCATTGGATTGAAGGACAGAGTGAAAAGAGTTCAGTAGTAGCTCCTTCTCTTCTCTCCACCTGTAATGCAAACAGCCCGCAACCAAGTTCAGCATAAAAACCTCCAGCTCCATAGACAGGCACTAGAGTGAGTGTCTGTCCATAAGGATTGTGTAGCCTGGGATGTCTTTGTAAACAAAATTAAAAGGCATTATTTCTACATGCCAACCACAAAAGAAGTTCCCCTTGTTAGTGGATTGTCAGCTTTCCTAGCTTCAGAAGTCACACAGCATCTCTTCCACTGCATTCTTTTGGTTACAAGCAAATCACCAAGGCCAGTCCAGATTCAAGGGGAGAGGAATTCGATACTTTCTCTTGATGGCAGAGTGGTAAGTCCACATTACAGAAGAGTATGCAGGATGTGACATGTGTAGCATCTGTCTTTGGTGCAAGGCCTTCTGGAAAGGAACAGCTGATGCCTGTTGAGATGTGGATGTATTGGCCTGGCATTACCAGATCTCCTACTTTTTCAGGAGTGGCCTGCAAAATCTTGATTGTTATCTGAAATCTCTTATTTTTTTTTAATGTTGGAACTAATTCTAGACATTTTAAGAACACTTCAAAGCCATTGCCCAGTGTCACTTCTTCATAAAGTTTCCCCTTATCTCCTTATGAGAGCTCCTGCCCTTCTTCAAGAAGTAGTACTTTTATTTACCCTGGTAAAAACAAGTTTTCAACCTTTGGTATGGAATGGGGGGAAAAGCGAGAAATAGAATGTCACTTAAAGAGAGATGTTGCTGAGGGTGAGAGGAAGATGAAGTTGATGGTTTAGGTAGGAAACCAGGGAAAGACCAGGGTTCTAGAGGAGATAAGAATGACAAGGCAGGAGGAAGTCATCCTCAACTAGGAGAGAGGCCATGTCTTCTTTTCAGAAGGGAAGGAAGGGAGGAGAGAAAGAGAAAGGAGGAGGGCTCATCCAATGTGAAACAACACTTTGTTGAGCGCAGATTATGTGCCAACCATTGTTCGGATATGGTTCCAGGACTGGGGGCATCAGTAAGCCCTGTCATGATCCTTCATGGTGCTTGCCTTCTAGTGGGTTGCCCTGTCCCCTTTGTAGGGCCCAGGTATGTGCTGAGAATGAGATAGGAGGTCGTGAGAGCACTGAGGGCCCAGAGGAGTCACAAGGGTAGGAGCACCCACCATGGGCAGCAGGCCGGGAGCTCTCTGGAGATGATAACCAGCCCTACAGAGATTCCCGACCATGACCTTGCAAGCAGGCACTCATGAGCAGAGGCCTTCTGAGGCTTAGGAGCAGGGACAGAAGGCTTAACATGGTCCTGGGTTGAAGATTAGGACAAAAGAAGGCCAATGGAGTGAGGTATGAGTGGCCTTTAAGTGGTGTGGCTCCAGGAAAGGGCCAGTGGAGCCCAGGGTGGGAACAGATGCTCTGGGGCACGGGCTCCTCTCAGGAGGCCTAGGGGAACAGCTATGACTGAGCCCAGAGGCCATCCCATCTGCTAGTTCTGCCGATGGCCAGCATTGTATCTTCTCTCCCTGCTGGCAGAGTGACAGGTCTACCTAGGTTCGAGATGATGCGGGTCTGAACCTCTGAGAAAAAAGTTAGCTCCAAAGTAATCAAATTACACTTTAAGAAAATGGAACAGAATTGATGATGCTAACCAACTCTTCATTTAGAAGGAGAAACAAAATATGTGACTTTGTATTTATTCCAATTATTAAGGACCTGAAGGAAAATTAACAGCTGCAGCTTAACTGAGCAGAATGATGCTTTAATATTCTGTAGCCACTTAACACACAAGGGCTTTATTGAAACTCCTGTTTTTTTAAGAGATGAGCAGTTAGAACCAGGCTGTAACAGAACATGCAAAGATTCACAGGGAAGAATATTTGAATGCACCAATAAGTGAGCAAAAAAGGGCTACACGTACATTAAAATTCAAAAGCAAGAGAACAATTTTTCTGAGCCTACAGATACTGGATAATCATATCAGCTCTCTTTTGGATACCTCATGTAAGAGGATTCAGAAAGTTGCTTAGTTTCTGTGAAATGAGGCATACCTTCCCAAATTTCATTTCCAAACTTAAATTTGAACGTGGAATAAAATTTCATTCCTTACTCACCATGCTATGCATCTGTTGGAAGAAAATTTGAAACCAATTTTCTATTGTACAGCAAAATCAAGGCCAATTTATCCTGATGTTTCTAATCAACATGTCTTATTTTCTTCTCTGTTCCCATGACTTATAATTATCTGTGGTGCTCTCCAAACAGACCCTTCTGTTCTTCTCCTTAGTGTTTCCTTCTGGCTTGCAATTTATATATGTGGAAGTCTTTGGAAGTTGGAGATCATTGATCTCTTACTAAGCAATTCTTTGGGTCTTCAAGACTCTCTGTCATCTTAAAATACAGAGCTCTGTCTCTTGAGTTCTCATAGTTCAGGTCAAATATTTTAAAGAAAAGGTTAAATTCATAATTAGAAGGTAAACATGGAGCCATACAATTTCTCATTTTGGACCTTAAGAAAACAAATCATTGCCTTAGTGCCACCACTGTTCCCTGTTAAAACAATTTCCACAAATGCTGGAGGACTGAAATACTTGGTCCTTGCTCAGAAATCCCATCCAATAATTTGACATTGGCACACTCCCACCTGGGCCTTCAGCACAAGGCTGCCTCCTACCCAGTCCTGACATTCCCCCATTCTTGATCCCTTTGGGGTTGTTTAAAATATATGGGCATATTTTCAGCTTGAAAATATTGAAATCACTTCCAATAAGTTTTTACAATTATTGAGGTTTGAGTTTTGGAGAGCAAATTTCTCAAGTGGGCATCAGACCATGGAGATTCTTGAGAAACCAGCCAGTCTTCATGCACCTGAAATGCTGGGGCAGAGTTGGGGCTGACATTAAAGATTATGTCCATAGTAATTCCAATCCAGAACCTTCCTGCTTGTCTTGATCTCTCCTCAATCTGGACGATGCAAGTTCAAGGGGTAGCAGTTAAGAAACTAAGAAGCCAAGCAATCTCCACCACTTAATTTAGGCAATTAAGTGGTTGAATCAAAAGACAGCACAAAGACCCAGAAAAGCACTCACACCAAGTTAATCCACTGCATATTAGTGACTGGGTTGGAATCTCTTTTCCTCTGGCTATAGTAGATCCAGGTGATACAAATTGGTCATACACTTTCCCATTACAATTTTCCCAGTGTGAGTGAAGAAATGTAATTTTGTGGTCTCTCAAGCCATTCAACGCCACTGCCTTTTGGCAAACAGAAAAATGCTTCCCTGCAACATTCGTGTCTATATCCCACTGGACTGAGTTTGCACAACTAAGCAGAAAAGCCCCACAAATTCGTGAGATGCTGCACAGCCCTTAGGTTTTTGTTCCATCTTCAATCTCTGTCTATCATATCTCCAAAAACGTCAAGGAGTGTTGTGAAATCCTCCAAACAAAACTGATTTTAATTCACTCTAGTCAAAAACAAATAAACACACAGCAAATGGGGAGGAGGGTGAGGGAAAGGTTGTGAAATAATTGTTTTGCATCGTAGGTGGTCAACATCCCTAAATTTAAGGACACTGTCTGGGAACTACCATCTAAAGACTTCCTTACCCACTTGGGAGATGTCGGGATTAGAAAATGGACTCACAACTGAAAGGAGGGGCAGATTGAATCTGGTAAGGAGAAAAGGAAGGCTGTGTTCTGGAAGCCATATTAGAAATGACTTCAGGTAAGATGGCCACAGGTGGAGATGGGGGATGTGGTTTTTAGAAGAGAACACTCTCCAAAGATGGAGGCAGGGGGCTATAAGGAGAGGGTTAAAGGATGCCACATCCCCTCTCCTAACTCAAAAAACCCAAAGATCTTTGAGAAGGAGCAAGCTTTGTTAGTCAACCCAAAATGCAGAAAAATGAAGCCATCCCTTCCCCGTATCTTCTCCTTTATTTTCTTCTGCATTCAAAGTCAGATTGAAGTGATTTCTAAAGAGAAGTTTTAAAAAGGAAGTGTTTTAATAGAATAGCATAGAATATAATTTCAGAGAGCTCTAATGTGAAATACAGCCATTTTATCAAAGAAGACAAAGACAGCACAATTAGCTTTACTAGAGCGACATCTCCTCTATTTCACCTTCTGAAGTGTTTCTCAGAGCCTGATTGTTTAGAGCTGTGGGTGCAGATATCCCACCAGGATATACCCACAAAGCATAGCAACCTAGTCCATTTTGATTGGTTAATACCAGTCTTAAGTATTTTTAGTATTGTTATTGATGCCTTCACAGTCTCTTTAAGAGTGGTGAGGTTTAAAACACAACAAAACAAAGTGGGAGACATCTGAGTTCCAGGAAGCTGAGTGTGAATCCCTGTTCCACTACTAATGGTGGGAACTGGAGCTTCAATTTTCTCTCTTCCCCTTTCCTCTTACCCACAATGACACATAACATCTCAGGTAACTCAAACAAGATCAACCAATAACGTCTCCAACTGAGTGCCAACAGCACTTCTTGTCCATTGGTCACTTTTCAAGCAGATGAAAAAGAAACCAACCAATAAACATCAATTCAGGGGCAGGGACACATCTCCAGAGGTCTTTACCTTTAAGATAAACTTACCTACGTCAGCATTTGGATCCCTTTGTCAGCCCACATTGTCATTGAAATTGGCAAGGCATTGCTACTCTCATAAAATATACAGTGTCATTAATAAGGAGATAATGTAGCTTCCTCTTATGTTCATTGAGGTATCGGTTCTTAACCAGGCATCCGGTTCCCTTTTGTATCTTTGCCCTTTCAGTCTGATAAGGATTGCTCATCAATTATACACTTCTCTCTTCCAGGGAGGACTCCTTTGCCTCCAAACCCGGAGAAAAATTTGCTACCTGAGATGGGTTGAGCTCTCTGCAGTTAGTTTCTTCCATATTATTCAAGAGAAATTTAAAAGTAATTTCACAGCCCTTTTGACATTTCATGGTGATGTCCCCATGTGATGCGCACATTTGCATTTGCATTAAGAAGCCCTCTATATTTTTGACATAAAAACTTACAAAGCCAGGATAGCTGTCTTCACATTTTGAAGGACATTCCTATTAAAGGGACACTAGATTTGATCTTTGTTGCTCCAGAAAGAAGAAATGTAACCAAGAGGTGGAGTCTACAGGAATATATTTCTTCTCAAAAATAAGGATGAATTTTCCTTAATAGTTTGAGCTGCTGAAAAATGGAACCACTTGCTTTAGGACAGTGGAATAAGATACTCCTAACATAGTATTTCAAGAGACTGGAGCCATTCATGAGGAAAGTAAAAAGAGGGGTTCAGCACCAAATGACTACTATGGTTCCTTCCAGCTCAAAAGCCAGTGGGAGCTCCCAACTTTGAGGAGTCAATTTATCCTACTAGGAAGTTGGCCCACCTGGGAACACAGTGTGCTCAAAATAATACTTTCCTTTATGTGTTCAAGTCTTCCTTTACTTCCCTTAGAGAGTTTTATAATTTATGATTTTATTTGTATAAATACCAGGTTTGGTTTGCTTTCTGCTTTCTGAGATTTAAAAGTTAGAGCAAAATAAAAGAATACCTTAAATTCCCATATTCCCATGATTTAGAATTAACAAATGCTAACTTTTTTGTCATATCCACTTCTTGTCAATTTTTAGGAAGATAAAAAGAGGGAAGGAGAGAGGGAAGAGGGAAGGAGAGAGAAGTGGTGAGTTAAAGAGGGATATTAGCTAATGTCCCCTAAACCACCAACACCCCACCCATTCTTCTCCATATCTCCTTAGAGACTAAAACGGTCATGTATCATTGCATTTCTTAAAAAAAAAATTTTATAGATACATATGCATCCATTAATACACACACACACATTGTACAGTTTTGTTTTTAAAATATATAAACACATTATCTGTATATATCCCGTCAATCTGCATCTTGCTTTTTACACTTTACTTATGTTTTTAAGATCTCTTAATGTTTGATATATACTAATTTTATTTACACTTTTAAATTGTTGTGTGGTATTTCATCATAGGAGAATACCATATTTTATTTATTTATTCCTATATTGAGGGTTTCAGTCATTTCCATTTTTCTCTCTATTATAAAAAATGCTGTAACAGACATGGCTGTGTACAGAACCCTGTGGAACTATGCAGGAGATTGTCTAGTGTGTATCTTAAAGCATCATTTCTAGGACACAGGGTAAGCACATTTTCCATTTTTCTAGATTCCACCAAATTTCTCTCCAAGATGCTTTTACCAATTCACATTTCCAGCAACAATTTTTGAGAGTACCACTTCCCCTACACCCTTTCCAACAGTTGAGATAGCCTTACTACTTAATTTTACAAATACAATGGGTGGGAAATGATCACTCTTTGTTCTTTTTATTTGCTTTCTCTGAGCTTGAGCATCTTTTTGTTTGCTTGCTTGTTGGACCTTCACATTTCCTCTTTGGGCAACTAATTCATTTTTTTCTACTTTTATTTTTCTTATTATGTGTTTTGTATTATACTAATTTGTAGCCTATTAAATGGGTCTCCCAGTCTGTTTTTTAATCTTTTGCCAACAGAAGTTTTTGCTGTACAGAAGTAAAAGAAGTTTTTCTGTACAGAATTTTAAAATTTGAGGTAGTTGAATCTATCTATCTTTTTCTTTATTGTTTGGGCTTTATAAATTCTTCTTCTTCTTTTTTTTTTTTAGGTTTTCTCTACTCTAAGATCATGTAGATATTGTCCTTTATCTTCTTTAATAGTTTTTGAAGTATTTTTTTTTCAATTTTAGGTCTATAATCCATCTGGTGTGTGTGTAAAGTGTATGGTGTGAGGTAGGGATCTAATTGCATTTATGCTACCTTTTCCCCTCCTTCCCCAATCCCTGACCCCATAAGATTTTTCTGGGATTATTTCTGCCACTCCAGAGCTGGCCTGTCCTCATCTTGGTTTAATGATCTCTGGAACATATTTCCTTGTGGGCCAGAAGGTGACAAAGTGATATAGATCTAATTGATTCACACAATGGTACACTCACAGAATTATTGAGAATAGTCCTGACATGTCATTTAAGTAGTATGCACAGTCCTGTCTGCTTGGCTGGCACAGACCCTCTCCCACATGTACTCAGTATAGATGTTATGAAATGTGTCCTCCCAAAATCCACATGTTGAAGCCCTAACCCCCAGTATCTCCAAATGTAACTGGAGATGGGGCCTTTAAAAAGATAATTGATTTATCTTTAAATTTAAAAAGTTAATTTTAGGGTGGGCCCTAATCCAATATGAATGGTGTCCTTATAAGAAAAAGAAACTTGGATACAAAGAGATACCAGAGATGTGTGGGCACAGAGAAAAGACCATGTGAGGACACAGCAGGAAAGCAGCCATGTGTAAGCCAAGGAGAGAGGCCTCAGGAGTCACCAACCCTGCCAACACCTTGATCTTGGACTTCCAGCCTCCAGAACTGTGAGAAATAAATTTCTATTGTTTAAGCCACCCCATCTGTGGTACTTTGTTTTGGCAGCCCTAGAAAACTAAGACAGTAGGATAATCCCCAACAAAGATGGATGAAGGTGCTTGTAATTAGATACAATTAGATTTAAACTTCTGAACATGGACTTTTCATTTAGCATGGTGAAAAATATGTGAACAATTCACACTACAGGCTCACCCAAACAAAGGAAGGCAGCCAAGAAACTGTATGAAGGTCCATAGGGAGCAGTTAATTAATGTGTCAATTAGTCAGGCCTTTGTCAAGTTAGCAGGCAGGATCTGACCCATCACAATAGATTGTATTAGTTTCTTACTGCTGCTGAAACAAACACACACAAACTTGTGGCTTAAAACAAATTCATTGTCTTACAGTTCTGGGGGTCAGAAATCCTAAAATCCAGGTGTTGGTAGGGCTGCATTGCTTTCTGGAGGCTCCAGGGGAGAATCCATTTCCTTGCCTTTTCCAGCTTCTAGAGGGCGCCTGCACTTCTTGACTTGTAGCCCCTCCCTCTCTGTCTTCAAAGTACAGCATTCCAACCTTTGCTTCTGTCCTCATATCTCCTGACTCTCCTGCCTCCCTCTTATAAGAACCTTCATAATTACATTGGGCCCACCTGGATAGTCCAGGATAATCTCTCCACTCAAAATCTTTAACTTATCACATCTGCACAGTCCTTTTTTGCCATGTAAAGTAACATATCCACAGGTTCCAGGGATTAGGAGGTGAACATCTTTGGGTAGCCATTATCCTGTCTACCATGGTTGCAAAACGGTTCAATAAAATAATTTTAAAAGAAAATAACTATTATGTTCAAAAGTAGAGAATTTTAAAAGAGTAGAAGTATTGAAAGCTGCTCTGCTTCTGAACTCAACGGAAGAGTTTTTAAATTAATTTTTTTAAACTGACTATTAGTACCAGAAGTTTTTGAAAATAGTTAAGTCCTTGTTAAACTTAAAAGGTGTTGTTTGGGGTAATTTTTTGTTTGGTTTGAACCCTCTGTTGAGCATTTTTCCACATTCAGTTGAGTTCCAGCTGCCAATGTGCAAATGGGCCTGTTTCTACTTAAGAGATTCTCTCCCATGTGCAGCCTCGAGGCAGAAGTGTCCCAAACTACTGAAAATGCCTTCCTACCGCCGATTTCTCCGGGCAGATTATGCAACAATGAGAGGCAGGCTCCAAGTCAGAAGTGGTACATCTGTTGGGAATCGGAGAGGAACAAATGCTCCTCTGGCCCAACAAGATTCAGTTCCCTCACAGTTCCTGTCACTGACTCAGGCAGCCACAGGTAGCACGTTCTTGCCCCAAAGACCCACAGTGTCATATGGGGCAATTCAATGTCGTCAACTGACAGCACTAAATTGCAACCTGCCTTGGACATTGAAGATGTAGGGGTGGGAAACCCGCCTGCAGGCAGACTGAGATGAGCACACGTGTGCATGTGCCAGAAACCGTACTGGGAGGTTCGGATACAAACAGAGCTCCACCATGTGCAGCTGAGTGATGGAGGAGGGAGGGCTGATGGTGCTGGAAGGCTGTCGCATTCCCAGGGGACATGTGTTAGAACAGTTAACTCTCCAGGCTATTGAGAGAGCATGTTTATCAGCAGCTACTGCTTGTATTCCAGAATGGCGAGCTGCCTTGATTGTCTGTCTGTATCTATAAAAGATATGAACTCCAAATGTGCACACACACATAACTGTGCAAGTGTGTGCTGGCTAGGTGTGCATCAATGTATGCCTGTCAATCTGTGTGCATCTGTGCATTCGTTCTTGGATATGCTAGTGTGTGTGTGCACGCACATGTGTGTGTGTGTGTGTGTGTGTGTGTAGGTCCCACTTTTTACTAAGAATCAGGGGAGGTCAGAGGTGAGATCTTCCAACTGCCCTTCCAACCTCTCTTAGCCCACTTGGACGCTCTCAGAAGTGCATGTTTGTGCCCAACACACCAGCCTTCCCAGAAAGCCACCCCTGCGGTACTTGGGAAGGCTGGAAATGTTGGATGGCCTGGATGCCTTTCTGACTCCCCTCTCACCTCTCTGCAGAAGAGACGTCCAGATTTGTAGGAGAAGGCCCTCACTTCATTCTGTACATCCCCAACCCCAAGATGCCATTGCTCATGTCTCCCTCCCAGGGCCCAAGATCACTTCCCCAGCCAGGCAGGAACATAGAGGAGGAGACACTTTTGCCTGAGTCCTGTGTGTTAATTCAGGTGGGTTGTTTTTCTCGGGTGGTAACAGCTACTCTGAAGAAGCAGGTGAGGTACAATCTCATTACATTCTGCAGGCTCTTTTTAATTTTTTTAATTAATAAACTTTATTTTCTAGAGCAGTTTTAGGTTCACATCAAAATTGAGCAGAAATTTCAGACAGTTCCCATATACCCCCTACCCTCACACGTGCAGTGGGGATTATCCACATCCCAACAGAGTGGTACATCTGTTACAATCGATGAACCTACATTGACACATCGTTATCACCCAGAGTCCATAGTATACATTAGGGTCCACTTTTGTTGTTGTACAGTCTATGAGTTTGGACAAATGTATGATGACATACATCCACCATTATAGTATCAGACAGAATAGTTTCACTGCCCTAAAAATCCCCAGTGTTCCACTTATTCATCCCTCCCTCCCCCCAACCCCTGGCACCCCCTGATCTTTCTATCATCTCCATAGTTTTTCCTTTTCCAGCATGTTATCTGGTTGGAATCGTACAGTATGTTGCCTTTTCAGATTGGCTTCTTTCACTTAATAATATGCATTTAAGGTTCCTCCATGTCTTTTCATGGCTTGATAACTCATTTCTTTTTATTGCTGAATCATATTCCATTGTCTGGATGTACCATAGATTATTTACCCATTCACCTGCTGAAGGACATTTTTGTTGCTTCCAAGTTTGGGCAATTATGAATAAAGCTGCTATAAAGATCCGCGTGCAGGTTTTTACGTGGACATAAGTTTTCAGCTCCTTTGGGTAAATACCAAGGAGCTCAGTTACTGGATCATATGGTAAGAGTAAGTTTAGTTTTGTAAGAAACTGCCAAAGTGTGCAGATTCTTTTTAAATTTAGCTTTCCTGCCTAACTTTATTTTTCACAAAGCTATTTATTAATATGCAGTAGGCGCTTGAAATCCTCATGGGATGGCACTCTTGATTCTTCCAGAATTCCCCAACTTAAGAATGTGGAAAATTTGTACAGGCTCCTGGCATCTTCCTGAATCACATTTCCACTGGGAGTTAAGTGCTTCCTGTGTGTCTACACACACCACAGTCGAAGTGCATCTCCAACTTTTACAAAACTTCTAGCTTGTACTTGGTGACCATTTTTCACACACAAGAAAAAGACTTGTTTTTGTTTTATGATTTCAAAAGACTTACTTTGTAGTACAAGTCAGGGGGAAATCACACACTGCCCTGGGGTGAGGATGCTGGTGGTGGCCTAGGCACAGTCAAGAAGCCAAACACTTTGTTCCCAATATAAGCCCCATTGCATAGTTGATTCATATTGGTGCCTCAGTAAAATGACAAATCACAACTTGTTGCGGGCCTTCTGAATCACACAGGGAAACTGAAAACTTCAAATAATAGGTCCACAAATTCCATACAGTTCCTTTTTAAAAAGATCCTATGAGGGGGCCGCCCGGTGGCGCAGCGGTTTAGTCCGCGCTTGGCAGCCCGGGGTTCGCGAGTTCGGATCCCGGACGCCCGCCGACGCACCGCCTGTCAGCCATGCCGTGGCGGCGTCCCATATAAAGTAGAGGAAGATGGGCATGGATGTTAGCCCAGGGCCAGTCTTCCTCAGCAAAAAGGGGAGGATCGGCAACAGATGTTAGCTCAGGGCTGGTCTTCCCCACAAAAAAAAAAAAGATCCTATGAAATAGATTCATGTTAGTAACGGTCTAATCTGAGGAACATTTCATTAGTCTGTCCTCGAATAGCACAGTGGCGTAAAGACAGGATAACACAAGAAGGCTGAGAATGACATTAAAATGCCTGATCCATTCATTTTTAAAAAATGAATTGAGTCCTGGTTCTGTTGACTTCTCCGTCTACAGATGAGGAAGCAGAAATAGGAAGTAGTTACCTACTGGTGACCCTAGCAATATGGTGACACCACTCTTAAATAGGCCACTTGAAATGCTGGAGATGATATTAATTAAAATAATTTTTGTAAAGCACAGCTGATCTGGCATAATAACAGGGATTCCTATAAGGTCGGAAACCTTGAGAGAGCATGAATTCAGAAAGGAGAGCTAATGCTGGAGGCGTCAATTGCCTATGAGGGCATGGGCCCTTTCTTGGTGGCCTAGCCCAGGTTTTAATGGTCATGTAGGCACCAGGGACAGCCAGGGTGAGGAGATGATTGGGAGACCCCTTACATAAAGCCAAGACCACCAAAAGACATCACCCTGAAAACTGAACCAGAGGAAAAGAGTCGGACCCTCACAGGAGCTCAGGAAGGACATTCCTGTCTCTGGGAAATAGCCGGAAAGAAGTGTCCCCTGAGAATTTCTAACAGAGAGCCAAAATTCATACTACTTGGGTAGCCCTAAAGCCAGAAATTGATTTAAAGTGATAACAAATTGGGAGTGCTCCCAGACATCTGACAGAAACAAACGCAATACCTTATTTGAATCCAGGCCTCAAAGAATTATCACAGATGAAGTTCTCAGGAATATGAGCTTGGCGTCAAAATTCACAGAAAAATAAGCCATCGTGAAAATGAAAATCAAGAGAAATCAGGGGCCGGCCCGGTCACACAACAGTTTAGGTTGCACTTTGGCAGCCCTGGTTTCGCGGGTTCGGATCCCGGGTGCCAGCTGACGCGCTGCTTGTCAGCCATGCTGTAGCAGTGTCCCATATAAAGTAGGGGAAGATGGGCACGGATGTTAGCCCAGGGCCAGCCTTCCTCAGCAAAAAAAGAGGAGGATTGGCAATGGATGTTAGCTCAGGGCTGGTCTTCCTCACAAAAAATAAATTAAAAGAAAAATTAAAAGAAAAAGAGAGAAATCATAAACCACAGAGTCAGACCTGCAGAGATCACAGAAACTGGAAATATCAACCCAGAATGTGAAGTTAGTTTACATCAAAATATTTAAAGAATAAATGAGTAAATTGAAGATATAAGAGACTATCAAAATACACCAGGCAGATTTGACAAGGAGCCAAAAGGTACTATTAGAAATGAAAAATAGTTGTGAATGCAGCACAGAGAAACAGAGGTAGAAAATATAAAAGTGATTAAGAAGCATGGAGGATAAAGTGAGAAGGTCTAACTTTACCAGATCAGAGTGTTATGAATAAACAATAGCAACAATGAGGAAGAGGCAATGTTTTAAAAGATAGTAACCATGAATTTTACAGAATCAATGAAAGATATGAATCCTCAGATTCAGAAAACCCAAAGAACACCAAATCAGGTAAACAAAAAGAAATCCTTGGGGCCAGCCTGGTGGAATAGTGGTTAAGTTCACACACTCTGCTTCGGTGGCCTGGGGTTCACAGGTTCAAATCCCGGGCACAGACCAACACACTGCTCATCAAGCCAGGCTGTGGTGGCATCCCACATATAAAATAGAGGAAGATGGGCACGGATGTTAGTTCAGAGCCAATCTTCCTCAGGAAAAAGAGGAAGATTGGCAACAAATGTTAACTCAGGGCCAATCTTCCTCACCAAAAAAAAGAAAAGAAATCCTCACTTAGATACATTGGTAGTAAAACTGTGCAAGAGAGGTCAGCAAATTATACCCCAGGGGCCAAATCCTTTTGTACTACAATGGTGGAGTTGAGTAATTGCAACAGAGACCATATGGTCTGCAAAGCTAGAAATATCTATTATATGGCCCTTACCTGAAAATATTTGCCTATTCCTGTTGTAGAACATCAAAGCAAAGAGAAGATATTAAGTGATTAATCAAATTTATGGTGAATTAACAGCATAGCTAGGTTTTATCTCAGATCTCTTGACCAATGGTTTTCAAAGTTGGTCGCCGAACAAGGACCAGCAGCATCAGCATCATGTGGGAACTTGTTAAAAATGCAACTTCTTGAGCTCACAAGTCTTCTCAAAAATTCGGATGCATGCTAACATTTGAGAACCACTACTCTTGACTAATTTACTCGACCAGAGGTTCTCAACCCTGACTATACATTAGAATCTCCTGGGGAACTTGTAAAAAAATACCACTGCCTGGCCTCACCCCCAAAGATTCCTACCTAACAAGTCTGTGATGGGGCCGGGGCAGAGGCATTTTTCAAAAGCTCGCCCAGTGAGTCCAATCTTCATTCAGCTGAGAACCACTGCATTACAGGTTGCTGCTTCCTTGTTTTATTGCTGGTGAAGCAGACATGGAGAAAATCTGACAAATTCCCCAAGCTTTGTCCATGTTGTATATGGTATTCTTGATTATGCAGACTAAATAAGAACAAGGAGTACTTGGGGGTGGAGAGGACTGTTTTGCTGACTTATTTGGACCACCCAAATAAGCCAAAGTTAAGTCTTACCCTCCCTTCCTTTCATTCCCCCCATCTCTCTCCTGGAAGAGGAACTATGTATAATTGAAATAACCAAATATCAAGCTATTTGAATGGATGGAGAAGCAAGCTTTGCAAACAGTCAATTTTGTCAGGATAATGAAGGGTTTTGGTAACGCCCAACTACATTGACAAGGGAAGAAGGACCTGAGACTTGATGAGTTAAGAAACCTCAGCCCAAAGAGTCTTCTGCAGTGTGGTCCATAGGACACATTCATGCTAAAGTTCTCCCAGATGTTGGGGGCTAGAAAAGGAAAGCCAACGTCTTCTTCTCCATTCACCCCTGATGACATTGACCTCTGCTGAAGGACGCACCTCCTGGGCATGACGCCTACTGAAGGCCTGCCCCACCCGCATCCACCCTCTTTACAGTGTCACAGCAAGGGTAGTCCTCCTGGCAAGCAGGGCCACAACATGAGAACCAGGTGACATCAAATCCCCATCATCCTCTTAGCTTTTAGGTGAAAGGGACTATTTGGACCAAGTGCTTCTTTGACAGAGGATAGTAAAATTCAGGGAGAAAGGAAAAAAGGATTGACATTTCCAAGCTTGGCAAATTCCATTTGCATAAAAAGGAATGCTGAGAGTTTATCAAATTTTTCACCTAAAATTTCAAAATAGCATAATGTTGAACCACCGTGAAAACAAGTGGTTTTTATAATAGGAAAGCCCACAAAATGGCCACAGTAATTTGCATCTTCATGGTTTATGGGCAAGAAGTCTTCAACTTGAGTTGAGGGAGAAGTAAAATAAACAGCTGGGGTTCTTTTACCACTTACCACGATATTTATGCACTTAAAAGACTGATGCTGGAAACCACATTCTCTGAGTTTCCACCCATTCCCTTGGAGCTATATCTGGTGGACATTATTGTAATGCCACTGTGAGTATTTGTTTAAAGCTCACCACACATTTATGGGGACCAGATTTGGTTCCCCATGGAAACCTCGCATGAGGCAATTGAGAAAAATAATTGTCATGACCAAGGCTTGGGCAGCAGAGTGAATGAGAGGGTTGGAGAAAACCAGAACCGGAAGACAGGCAGAGCCCCAGGGTCAGTGGAAGCCAGGGGTCTCCACTTGGAGACTCCACACCAGGAGTCAAACACAGGTACAGGAGGCCAGGGAAACTGAGTCAAGAAAGCTGATCTGAAACTAGTCTTTTTGTCTAAGGCAGAGTTCAGGACAGCTGCAGGAGGTGTAGGGGACATGGAGGGTGACCATTCACTGGGTCAGCATTGGGAAATGCCCAGTGTAGGGAGCAGGGTAAAGAGAGAGAGCTTGAAGGTGGGTAAGGAGCATCCTTGCACAAGGCCTGGTTAGGCAGAAGCTGGGCCTGGTCCCCAAGGATCACTGATGCCAGGGGAAGCCAGCTACCAGGTGACCTGTCCCTGGGAGACTACACACTTCCCTTGGCAACTCCACCAGAAGTCCATTCTCTCTGGGGCTCAAAGAAGCCCAGACATGGACCTGGAGTTCCCTTAGGCTGTTTCTCAAGCACTGGTACCTCCTCAAGTCATTTGATGAAGACCTGATGGGGAAGAAGACAGGTGCAGACTAGGGGTGGTTTAGATCAAGCAATGGACATCATGGAAATGTGGCCGCTGGGGACTAGGAATTCATTTCCGGAAGTTCATCCCCTGGGAGGCAGGAATACAAACTGACAAGGCTGTGTTCTCACCCTGGCTGGGCATTAGAATGATTCAGGGTAGCTTATGAAAAAAATCACAGTGCCCTGGCCTCATGCCCAGAGATTCTGACTTAATTGGTCTGGGGAAAGTCCCTGGCATGGATGCCTCTCTCTCCCTTCTCTTCCTATGGAAAGGCCATCCTATGAATGTCCAGAGTTTGAGTCTTTGAGTTTTTATTCCTACTATTTCTTTAAAGAATAATGACTATTGGCTTTATTTATTACTTTTCTACAAAATTCCTTTTAAATGCTAATTTTTAAAGAAAGCTTTTAGTTTTTTAACAATGACTAATCACTATACACTGTCCTCCAAGAGGGAAGCATAAAGCGACAGGAGATGACAGGAGTGGGGAGAAGAAATCTTCGGGGCCCACTCGGGGATGTGTGTGTTCTCACCTGCCCACAGCTGTGGCGAAAGAGCTGTGCCGGTTCCCACCATCGTCCACAATGTCACCCTCTCTGTTGAAGGTGGATGTCTCCCCTGTGGACTGAGCTGTTTGGTGATAAGCCACAGGGAATGGACACTATCTGAAATGTTGTTGATCCAGAGACGAATCAGAATGACGATGCAAGGAATGCACACCACTGTACCTGGCCTGAGCTCCTCAATAAGATGTCACTTTGGAAGCCCTCTAGGCTGCGAACTGCCTGGCCTTTCCCAGGCAACAACTCTCCCTTGACATATTGCTTTTTCCGAGACCACGAAGCCCAGATGCAAATGTCCAGGAGTTTCCTCCTCCACCAGGCACTTCATAACCTTGGTCAAAATATGGCAGCATGTCCACCACAACTACTCCAGCCACCAAACCTGTGCCCACCCATCCAAGGACCTTAGGTTCGCCTGAGTTTTCTCTATTGACCAGGGGTACCCAAGTTGACTCCTAAGTCATCCTGAGTGAAATAAGTCAGACAGAGAAAGACAAATACTGTATGATGTCACTTATATGTGGAATCTGAAAAAGGTGAGTTCTCAGAAACAGAGTAAAATGGTGGCTTCCAGGAGCTGGGGGTGGGGGAATTGGGGAGATGTTGGTCAAAGGGTACCAACTTCCAGTTATGACTAAGTTCTGGGGATCTAATGTACAGCATAGTGACTACAGTTAATAATACTGTATTATGTACTTGAAAGTTGCTAAGAGAGTAGATTTTAAATGTTCTCACCACGAAAAAGTAATGGTAATTATGTGACGTGATGGAGGTGTTAACGCTATGGTGGTAATCATTTTGCAATATATGAGTGTATCAAATCAACTCATTGTACACCTTAAATTTGCGCAACGTTATATGTCGATTATATCTCAATAAAGCTGGAAATACATTTTTAAATTTAAAAAATAAAGGTGTGTATTTTAAATATCAGGAAATGTTCTTGAGAATCATCCTATTATATGTTCAAAGTCACCAAGAATATTTGCTATATTTCTGTCTCAGTTGTGCAGCTGGCTAGGCCACTTATGTTTTTGCATGCATCTTTTAACTTTTGAGTCAAATGGATATGTATTTTTGTGTTTTTTAATTAGTGGAATTAAGATATGTTAAGGTTGAAAAAATGGAATTCATTTTTTATGCTTTGTATGGTTTATTTAAAATGCTCATTTTTAACAGTTGGTGAAATAAGTATGGGTATTCCTGTTTTGACAGAAAAATCTAGGATCAGGAAAATTAAATAACTCACCCAAGGTCACAGAGCTAGTCAGTGGAAGGGTTGCAGTCCAACCAAAGCTAATTTGTACATTAATTTAGTTATTTGTATATTAAGTGAATTTTTCTCTGCTTTGTTCAGAAGTAAGCCAAAATATTTAATTGATTTTTCTTTTATATTGAGGGTTGTATTTGTTCTGTTAGTGTGACTGCTTTTCTTTTTTTTTTACATGCATACAAAAAGTCCCTTGGGGACCTAGGACCCAGACTCCTGAATCCACCTATTAACCCCTATGGTTGGCAGAGTAATGGCCCTCTGAAGATGTCCACATCCTAATCCCAGGAACCTATGAAGATGTTACCTTACATGGTAAAAGGGATTTTGCAAATGTGATTACATTAAGGATCTTGAGACTGGGAGAGTCTCCAAGATAATCCAGGTGGGCCTAATATAACCACAAGGGTCCTTATAAGAGGGAGGCAAAAGGATCAGAATGAGAGAGAGAAGATGTGAGGATTGAAGCAGAGTAGGGGTGATACACTCTGAAGATGGAGGAAGGAGCCATGAGCCAAGGAATGTAGGTGGGCTCTAGGATTTGGACAAGGGAAGGAGACATTCTCCCTTGGAGCCTCCAGACGGAATAGAACCCTTCTGACACCTTGACTTTAGTCCCATGAAACTGATTTCAGATTTCTGAGTTCCAGAACTGTAGGGCAATACATTTATGTTGTTTTAGGCCACTGAGTTTGTGATAATTTGTTATAGCAGCAACTGGAAACTGATACACCCCACTCCCTGCACCATCTCCAGTTCTTGCACACTATGATATTTTGCTCATTGAGTTAGCCGGCTCCCCATTCCACCCCAGGAAAGTGTTACTTTTAGGTGCATAGTCAACTCACTTTTCCCCTGTATTTTTTTACAGTGTCCTAGATCCTAAAAAGAACAGTCTTGTTGTTTGGGGCTGAAACCACGTAGGGGGGACTAAGATGTTTTCTGGAATTCCTGGCTTTGGGTTGAACTTGGTGGATCAGCCAAGTTGTGGGGGGTCCCAACTCTGGCTGATATTTAGGGGACATCTCTCTCTTCTCCTTCCCCTGCTCCAAGACATACCACCCACACTGGCTGGCTGAGTCGTACTTGAGTGTTTGTGCAGAGTTCTGGAATGCATAACCGTTCCAGCCACAGAGGTGGCCAGGAGACTTCCAGATCCTCCCATCCCTGCCCCCATTCCATACTTTCTTTTCATTCATTCATTCATTCATTCAACTGACACTAATTAACCACCTCCCAGGGCCAGATGCTGTGCTAGGCACTGGGGATTAATTACAGCACAAGGCAGCCTCTGTCTCTGTGTAGCAGAGAGATGGACAGTAAAAGTGTGGTCTGTGTGTTCTAGCAGAGATGTGGGGTCCCAGAGGGGGGCGATCCACTCTGCCGAGAGCTGGTCAGAGTCAGTCTCAGGGACAGCCTCAGAGAGGACACGACCCTTGAGCTAGATCTTGAGGCTCGATAGGGTTTAATGAGCAGGCAGAGAAGGAGTGTGTTGGAGGCAAGGAATAAGTACTGCAGCTGAAGAGGCCAGACATGGACTGGCTTGGCCTAACTCAGCAATGAAAGTAGTTTGGGGTGGCCACAGCAAACAGTAGAAAGGGAGGTGGAAAAGAGGAGGTAGAGAGAGGGGCACAGCCCCTTGGGGACTAACAGAAATGTCAAGGGCAGTGTTTGTAAAACTGAAGCCTATTTTCCTACACATTTGAATTGCAAAACCACGACCCATCAGTTGGATGGTGGAGGAGTCTAGGAGCAGCTCATCACTGAGAATATTTGTTGGCTGACTGAACTAATTTAAGTGTTATATGTTGGATTATTTTAGGGTTGATGTACAGTTAAAGAGGAAACATGGGGTAGCGTAGTGGTTAGACCGTGGGCTTTGGAGTTGCACAAATGTGGGCAATGATTTTCTAGCTGTGTACCTTTGGGCCAGTTAGATGACCCTCAGATCCTGAATTTTCCCCAGTGAGGTTGAAAGGTTGAAGTGAGGATTAAATTAAATAATGTACGTAAAGTGCTCATTCTACTACCTAAAACACAATCAATGCTCATACATCATTGTTATTTATTATCATGGCCCTTTATGTCAATTTAATGTGTCACTCTATTTTCCTACCAGAGGAAAATAAAAGGAAGCTGTCAACAGCTTCAAGATGTGATTTTAATAAGAAGCTGTGAGGAAAATGAGAAAGGAACTGGGAAATACAAATCTCAAGATTAAAAGAAGATTCAGGTTGAAAACAGATGGGATTAACTGAACTGTTAGAAGATCCTTAATTAACTAGGGCAAAGTTTCAAGATTCTAGAATGACAGACCTTTCTCTGGTTCTTGTCAGGGAAACCAAGACCACAATGGCAGGAATTTGGAGGATAGATGGAGTTAAGTCATTTTCTGAAAGAACCTTAACAGAGGAAAGTGGGGAAAAGAGGAGGAAAGATTTTTAGTCAGTATTTGGCGTGACTGTCATATTTGGTCACCAGTGGAATCTGGGCTCTAAGTTCTCTGAGGTCAGGACATTGTCCTAGGTGTCTGTACCTACACAGTGTCTACCACATGGTGGAGGAGAAATACATGTTGAATGAACGAAGGAGGCATCACTGAGTATTTCTTCTTAACCAGCTCTTCCACCAATTCAGGTATTATTCAAATGTTAATTCAGTACAAGTAAGCCAGTGGATGGCTTTTCTTAAATGACAACTTCTTGTCCCAATTTGAAGCCCATCTATCATTCCAATTCTTCAAATCGCTCAGAAACTTTGTTTTTGCTCATGACCCTACTGTCACCTGGTGGGTGATGCCAAGAACACATGTGGTCACATACCTGGAAGAGTTTTATAAACTGAATTAAGCATTGTCACTCATCTCTCATAGACTATGGACTGATAACGAAAGGGTACTTAAAAAGGTGTGGTTTCACTGGCTGTCATAGCTAAAAATCTTACTTCCCTTATGTGATAGGACCAAATGGAAGATGTGCGTGTCTGTTTCTACTTACTGGGTCAGGACAATCAAATTCAATCCTTTATCCTAACCATGATGAAGTCTTTCTTGAAATTGCACTAGTGAGTTTCTGTTTTCCTGATTTAGCAGAATTTTCTTGCAATCTAATCAGAACAGCTTGACTTTTTAATATTTTTAACAAATAGGTTAAAAACTCACTGAAATACTTTCTCTAGAAGATTTTTGAACACATTAAAAAAGTTTCTTTTTTTTAGCATGCAGATGAGTTTTTATAGGTAACATATCCTTTTCAACAACGATACTACATAGTAGTGGAATATTTCCAAATATCTGTTTTCAAAATGCTTTCTCCGTAGCATGATTTACTCCTGAGAATCAGTAACTTTCTTACTCCAAGTTAAAATATCATCTTTACCTTTACAGATTATGTTGATTTGTTACTTCAAAAATATCTGCCAGTTAGCAAACCACTGACAGCCACATGCTGCAGAAACCAAGTTTGCAAACTGATCTATGTAAAAGTGTTGATGTCTGTCTCTAAGTTGGACAACTTTTTAAAGTATTTTACAACAGATAGCCAGCAAACCTTGTGTGATACAAAATCAGTTCACAATTACTTCCCCTCCCATTACAGAATAAAGATTCTTACATATTTTAAAGTGTTTTTGTGTTTGCTTTATTGCTACATTTTGTTTTGAAAGTTAGCCTCAATGTCATTCTCGAAAACTTTGTACCTTCCAGGGACAACTTCCTCCTAATGATGGCTCTCCTGGGAAGGGAACAGTAAATGAAAGTCACCATTGGATCTCTCTCTGTAGGGTTACCCTGGGGTTTCTTTTATATTCTAGTCAAATTGGCTGATACCACTTTCTTATAAAACATTGTTCTTGTTACAGGAGTCATTTAGCATGCAAATATCTTCTCCAGTCCATCTTTCTTTTGGAAGTTTACTAAGAAAGTAGTCATGGGTGTATTCCATTACTGAGCAGAATTAGCAAATTCCATAGGTTGAGACATGTTCGAAACATCTGTACTTCAACCCAACTGTATAGTAAACCTCCCACACTGTCTAATTTCTCCTAGTATTCACTTCAAATATTCAGTGATATAATTCAAGGCATCTTCCAACAGTATTTGCTGACAAAGGAATGCATTTTAGTTTAGTCACCAATTTGTGCTCCGTGCATTATTTTCCAGCTGTCGTCACCACAACAGGAATAATGAAGTGTTTCCCTCAAAGTACATAGCTTTTTCCCATTTACTAGTAAATAAGAAACTTTAATAGGGGCTTCTAAACATTTATCATCAAATTTATTGTGATTTTTGTAAAACATTGGATTGAGTACTGCATAAGTCTAAACATTCAAAAAATTACAGAAATTTACCTTCAGATTCTGGATAAAAAGTCTGTAAAAGTTTTGCCAATAGTGTTGGCTTCATACCAGCTTTAGTTAATAACCCAAGTTGCAATATGCATTTAGCTTGAGTTTTATCGTTAATGGTAAACGATGCAAATTCATATTCCAAGCAGGTTTTGCTGTCATTTCAACTTTCCTTTTTTGGTAACTTGTTGCCAGAATTGATTAGATTATCATTTTTTTGCCTCAAAGTGTGGCCAAAAAAGAATTTGCATCAGGAGAAGGGTCGGCCCTCTCATCTTTCTAATGGTTCATCACTGCTTTCATTATTAGTATTATCTGTACCCAGCAATTTCTCAACAGGTTCATTTAAAGCCACCTGTCCACTTTGCAGGATTGGTTTTGTTAAAACAAGATAATATAAACCATAAACCCACTTAGCTAAGCTCACATAATTTGCAATTTGTTGTATCGCCCTGAACTCAAATGAATGATGCAGGGGCCACTGTCAGCTCTTGCATACTGGGGATGTCCACTCTTCCCTCAAGATAACACAGATGTTGGATGAGACATGAGACTATCTGACATAAGGACCAAATGTAGGCACCAGTGTCATTTCACATACTGAATACCAGCAACGCTGAAGTTCTTTCTTATTATTTTAGATTTTGGAAAAGATGTTCTATTATACCTTTCCTTATGCCAATGGATCATTTTATGCACCCCAGGGTGTGTGTACCCTGCTTCAGAGACCACCATTCTTAACTTAACCCACTTCCCTGATAAATAAATAGCAATATATTAATTTTTCATTCCACAAATATAGACTGGTTAGCTCTTCGCCAAACCCATTTCTTCTCCTTCCTGGCACCCAATAACTACATGTCCTAGTCTTATATGACCATAAGACTGAGTTCTAGCCAATGGAATGTGTCATTTCCAGGCCTGGACCGTGAAAGTTCCCATACAATTTTTTCCCCCTTCCTCTGTATTACTACACCTGTTGTCCGGATGTCAATGCCCAAAGCAAAATTGGAAGCCATATGTTGAAGATGGTAGAGTCTCCACCTGTTTGGGCCCCTGAATGACCATGTGGAGTAGAGTGGTCTCAACCCTCCATCATCAATGGAACTTGACGTGAGTGAAAAATAAACTTTCATTGTGTTGAGGGACTAATATTAGGCTCTGTTATAGCAGCCAGTGTTAGCTTAATTGATACACTTCCTGTGTGAGACAACTTGACAGAGGATTTAAGGACAGCAAAAATAAGTAGACATACCCCTGACCTCAAGAATATAACTAAGACATGTATGCAAATAATTATATTATGAATTAGTCCAGAGCACTAGCACCATGAGAGTGGCCCAAATTGAGCACAATGGGAGTTCAAGCAAAGACAATACCCATTCCAGTTAGCGTGATCAGAAAATGTTCCATGGAAGAGATTACATTTGCATTGGACTTTGGAGGAGAGATAAGATTTCAGTAGAGCTAGGAAGGAGTCTTCTCAAAGAAGAGAGGTATGGCCTCCTGGTGGAACCAGGACTTTGATTGCCAAGCTAAGGTGTTTGGACTTGATTCTGCAGGCATTGAAGAACTAATGAGAAATTTCAAGTGGAAGAAGATGCAGTGCCATTGGTATGGTAGGGAAATCACTCTGGTAACAGTGAAGAAGGCAGACTGGAGGGAGCAAGGAAGACCTGTGTGTTTATGATACCAATTAAGAAGCAACCACACTGGTGAGCCTTGTGTCACAGTACAAAGCTCAGGCTGTGGGGTCAGCAGACCTGCATGTGAATCCCGGCTCTTCCAATTGTCAACTCTACTGACCGTGGTAAGTTAATTAACTAAGCCTCAGTTTCTCCATTTGAAAAAAGTGGATAATAACAGAATAAGATTGATTGATAACAAGAATAAGATAATAACAGAATAAGATTGATGTGAAGAGTGAGATAAGGCATGTAGCACAGTGCCTGGCAAATAATAAACACTTAATAAACAGTTATCATTATCTGTATTCCCGATGTGAGACAGTAAGGACCTGAACTGTGTTTGTCACAGTGATAATGGAAAAGAAGGGCTGAATGCAAGAAATATGCAAGGAAGGCAGAGTAATCAAAAATGACTCCAAAGGTTGATCTCAGTTGCTTGGGAGAATGTTCTTCCACTGGGAGGATAGGTTGGTTTTGTGAAGTACAAAAAAACCCCACATTTTTAGACAAGCCAAGTTTGAGATGTGAAGGGAACGCCAGAGACATTTATAGACAAAGATGAGGAAGGCAGTAGAGAAGGAGAATTTTAAGAAGTGAAGTAAATTATTGGAGAAAGATTCCAGATGAGAAAGGAGCAGATGTGATTGAGACATAGGTTAGGGTCTTATCTGGGTAGAGATGAAGACACACATCCTTCTCCTCTTCCTCTGAGATAAAAACAGAATGAGAAGAAAAAGGGAAGGAAAGCTCTAGAAAAACCATGATATTATGGAACAGAAAAGTTGAGGTTGCTGTTAGTACATGGCCTTGGCTTTTTCTGAAAAGCTAATGGTGTGGTCATCTGCTTGGGGTGGAGACGGAGACAGAGACCTCAGCACAGGAAGCAATCACCACTTAACACTCACCGTCTTCAAATCCTGCTCACTGAAGACCCAAGCACATAAGACTCTGGGGTCAGTGATCTACAGAGAGAATTTTTAAAGGACACTGTTTTTATGGCTATTGTTGAATGACCCACTTTCCTGGCCCTGCTTACAAGAGCAAATATTTTCACCATCCTAGAAGAACTGGATTCTAAAGTTAAAGGTCCAAATCGACTTTCTTTGCCTCTGATCTTGTTGGGCAAAATTGTCCCCAAGGGCATGGCACATCAAGGGGTTTGCCAACTGGGGCCATGCTACAGTTTGCTCTCAATGATCCCAGGGAAGCCACTGGCTGACTGGAAGCTGGTTAGCACAGTAGCACAGTTGGTATTGAAAAAGAAAGAAGGCTGGTGTGGACACTCATGGAGTAAGCTCCCACCTCCCTACACCAACATACTTCTCAGGCCAGGGTCTTTTTTGACTCCTCATCTTCCAAGCTACCTAGATGCTCCCTTTACCTGATTTCATCTTTGGACAATGTGACTGAGGAGAGAGGGAAATGCCCAGTGAGATAGATACCCCTAGACATGGCCCTGCCTGGCTGCTGGAACCAAGTTTCAGCCAAAGTTGAGTTTGAGCAATGCAACTTGGAAGTTCGTAAGGTTGAAGATCTCCAGCCGGGAGAGACACCCATCAGAAGGTACTGGTCACATGAGAACCTTCCTAATGAAGTGAAGCCTTGTTTATTTTTCCCTGGTGGAGGTTATTGCATGTGACATTTCTCTGAATCATTTATTTATAGTTTTTCTCTTTTTTTCAGCATAAGAAACTAAACAGATGGAGAAAACTCACTTAAAGCATTTCCTTATTACTCCTGGCAATCTTTGGCTCCAGACGACTGCTTAGCCTCTTTCCCTGGCTAGGAATAATGCCTGGAAGTGTTTACTCTGCCTTCAGATTCACAGAGGGTGAGCAGGGACCACATTTGTCCCATTTGCTCCCTCCATCAAAGTCTTCTTCCGAGCTCCAGTACAAAGACGTTTTATTAAGGCTCTGGATCCCACTCAGAAGCTTTTTTGTTTAATTCGATTCTTCTTGTTGACATTATGAGTGCCTTTAAGCATGTCTCCATCCCCATATTCTAGCCGGAATCCAGAACTCCTTGTTAGAATGTTGGACATGGATGAAAACATCCATGATGGTGAACACAGCTGGGAGAACAGGCAGCTGAAGAGATGACAGATGGGAGGTGGAGGCAGGCCAAAAGAGGGCCAGCTCTCTGCCCACTCCTCAGAGGAGACATCAGAGGGTACAGCACGTTGAACCAGCACCTTTATAGGTAGGGGATCTGGGGAGATGGGCTTAGGGGACTATCTAGGGGTCAGGAGCCTATTACTACTTCCAAGAATCTCATCTTCTTCAAAGCTTAAGCCAGATTGAGCCCCCTTGAATATTTGTTCTCTACTGCTCAGGGTGGAGTTTACACACAGAAGACAGAGTTAAACAGAGTGACAAAAGAAGAGGAAGAAAAGGGATGTCACTGGGGTGAGGAGATTTGAAAGCTCCAGATGTGGGCTGAAATTTGGGTGGGACCAGAATCTAGAATGAGGCACAAGTGGACACCCCCAGATCCCTATCCTATGATCTGTCTTCTAGCTGCAAACTTGGGGTTCCCCTTCCATTTCCCAATCATCTTCTGCCCTCATTGAGAAGGAAAATAGTACCACAGCAGCACATCACTCCCTGGGTAACCCCTTCTGTCACCCCAGATATTTGACCAGAATTCCCTTATTATACCCCTCATCCCAGCCTGGGTGGGGTGCCTTTCTTTTCCTTTTCCCACAGAACCCAATATTTAACTCACATTGTAAGAATTGGAATGTACCTGCTTATGTGTCTCTCTCCCTCATTAGACTGTACACTCTTTGAAGTGAGGGACTGTCTCTTGCTGGTGGGTTTTTCCAGGAATTAGCACAATGTTGACTCATAGTTCAATAACTGTTCAAATGAATGTGTGAATGAACCAACAAACAAATGAACTTCCTCACTTCCACTCATGTAATTCCAATTTGAGACTGCCCTTCAACAATACCCAACACACATGGATTGGATGCTTGCTATGTGACGAGAACTATGCCAGGCCCTGGAAATACCACTATGAGAAAGAAGAGTTAGGACTTCCAAGTCGCACACGGGCATGGGAGATGACAGACGGAGAGCACTTGTTGCTGTATCCTGTCCTGCCCTTCTTGACCCAGGGATTGCTGGGTGTCTGGCTGGAAGGCTGACATGGTCCCTTCAGCATGGTGGACTCCATTGCTTCTCATCCCAATTTCATCTCTGTAGTTGCTCCACTTGGGTTGTTTGAAGTCTCCTCTCCTCCCATGGTTCTCAATGGATCAGAACCACTGTAGAGATGTGTACGGTATTTCTGTCTCAATGACCAGGGGTGTTCTAATGATATTTACTTGGTGGAAGCCAAGAGTGCTGGACATCCAGCAATGCCCAGGACAGTTCCCCGTAGTAAAGAGGACCGCATCTTGCCTGATCTTCAAAGGTTCCAACAAGCTTCATATAGGTAAAAACTCTGTTCTGTTTTACATACAAACACAAAGTATTTCTTGGAAGGTTTTAAAATACACTGAATTTTCAGGAATGAGACTCCCATGTAAATCGATGGAAGGCTATATTTTGTTTACCAAGGGTCAATCACCATTTGGGATGCCATGTCACCAGTGACAGTGCCCCATGTTATTTGAGTTGCCAGCACAGCTCGCCTGTGGCAGACTGCATTGTATCTGCTGCTTTCACAGAGATGCTGTACAGAGGCCCAAGTATCTGATTTGGGTATTATATTTTCTACCTTACTCCTGCCTGAGAATTTACCTATGGAAACACATACTATTTTGTTATAAATTAATTTCCATTTATTTTTAAGTTTGAGCATTATGTTGACCTTTTCAAATATAATGCATGTAGGGAGATCACATGATTAATTTCTGTTATAGGTTGAATTGTGTCCTCCCTACCTCATCCAAATTCATATGTTGAAATCCTAACCTCCAATGCCTCAGAATGTGACCTTATTTGGAAATAGGGTCTTTACAGGAAATAGGTTAAAATTAGGTCACTAGGGTGAGCTCCAATCCAATATGCCTGGTGTCCTTACTGAAAGGGGAAATTTGGACACAAAGACACACATAGAGGGAAGACCATATAAAAAGACACAGGGAGAAGACCCATCTACAAGCCAAGGAGTGAAGCCTGGAACAGATCTTCCTTCACAGCGCTCAGAAGGAACCAACCCTGCTGACACCTTGATCTTTGACTTCTAGCCTCCAGAACTGTGAGAAAATAAATATCTGGTTTTTAAGCCACCCAGTCTATGGTACTCTGTTATGGCAGCCCTAGGAAACTAATACAATCCTATTCCAGAAAAGTACAGGAGCTGTGAGATATGTTATAAAAAGAGGGCAATGAGTGTGATGGGGTTGAGAATAACTGCTAGATTCAGACTCTCAGAGCTGCTGACAATGGCCCCAAACAGAAATAAGAACGCAAAAATTGGGCTTGGTTTGGCAAAGGCAACACCATAATGGGTAATTTCAGTGTCAGAAATAATCAAAGTATTAAATATCTAGCAAAAGAAAAGAAAAGTAAACCTCTAACTATGGAGACTTCCTGCACTTGAGAGGAATTGACCACAAAGCAATTAAAGCAAAGTTAAAAAGAAAGAAAACCTTCTATTTCATACTTGGAGAAAGCTCTTAAAACTCTTCGTGCTATAGACAAATAGCACCACTTATTGTACACTTATTTGTACGGCTTTCCACAGTTTTTTAAGCAGTTCATGTACTTGATTCCATTTAGCAGTCCCAAGAGATCGGCAGGGTGGATAAAATTATCCTCATTTTATAAATGAGAAATCTGTGGTTGTTAGAATGATTTGCCCACGGTTAGATAAACATTAAATTTCTTTATTGATTAAAATTATTTTGGTTGCAAGAAATAGCCACCAATTTTAGTAACTGAGACATAAAATAATTCGATAATAGAGATCCCTTCAGCTAAGGAAGCCATCAGCAACTGGCCATGGGAAGATCAGAGCCACAGCCCTTCAAGGGCCTTCTCCTACAGAGGGTTGAGGGTCTTTGTCCACAAGGCTGCCAAGAAGATGATTCCATAGCCAACCTCCAAGATTGAGTCTCTGATCAAATTTCAATTTCCCAGAAGAGAGGATCTGATTGGCCAGTCAGGTGTCTAACCCTGTGTCAACCAACTGTGGCCAGGTCATATAGTATCAGCAAGGCAGATGGAGAGCTGATCTTATAGATTAGGGGGACAGTTTCTAAGAGGGAAATTGTCATAGCTGAACAAGTCCCTAGATGTTCCACCCCTTGGCTGCCCAACACACACTTGACCTCCCCATGCATTCAGATATGCCCCTGGGTAACACGGCACAGAACACAGAGACACAAGCACATTTGGCCACTCCCCAGCAGACACAACTGAAAGTCATGTCCAGCTAACAGTTAGTAAATGGACTAGCAGTTCATCAAACTTCATTCCTTTTCATCCTGGGCTCACAGATTCACTTCATTCCCTAGACTCCCTTGGAATTAGATATGGCATGTGACTGAATTCTAGCCAGTGAAATGTGAGCAGAAGTGTTGGGTATCCTCCTTGCTCTTCCCCCTTTGCTGACTAGAGATAAACATCGTGACCTTGAAGCTTCTGTAAATTGAATATAGAAAAACCACAACACAGAAGGAGCATGGGTCCCAAGTCACTTCTTGGAGGAGAGGGACCAGCAGATCAGGAACATATTTGAGATTTTAGGAGAGCAAGAAAGAAACTTCTATGGTGTTTGAGCCCTAACACATTCTTGGTATTGGTTTTACAGCAGCTAGTGTTATCTTAACCAATGCAGAGGGTTATGCCAAAGGTGCACTGTTCAGAGTGTTCCCAAACTCCAATTGGTGTTCATTCCTCCTCTCCGTTCCATCACAGTCGTTCTCCCAATTCTACACCCTGTGGACTCCACCACCACCAATATACTTTATATAAAGGAGTGGGGAGAAGGAAAGAAAAAACAATATTAGATATGAATCAAGAGACTGAGTCGCACACCTGACTCAGTAACTCTACGTCCTTTGCTCATAGTGACTCCCTTTTCTCTGGGAACCACGGGAATTGACTCCTGTCAGCCATGTTTATACTGCAGTTACTTGCCTCCTCAAGGCTGACTGGGGCAGGGACACATCCCTTTCCTAAATGGGCCAATCAGCTTCTCTCTTCTGGGAATTTGGGATTTAAATGAGGGCAACAGAGACGAGGAGATGAGAACTAACCACACTCATAGCAAAGTTCTAGAGGAAAGGTCTATTAACTCCTGGGATTGACATCAATAGAGCAGCCCAGTGCCTATCTTTCCTGAGCTGATTTTTCAACTCTTCCCTGAATTACATGATATGTCAAGTAACCTTCCAATAAATTCTCCTTTATGCTTAAACTTTAAAAAAAAAGTTGCAGCCAAAAGAACTCTTATCTAATAAAGAAGGTAGTCCCAGAAGAAGGGATTTGCTGATTTCCATAGCACCCAAAGGAGGCGCTCTTCAGCCATTCATTCATTCATTCACTTAAAGAATGTCTATTGACCTCCTACTGTGTGCCAGGCATACTGTGCCAGATATTGAGGATTCTGCTCTCTGCCCTCCTGATGCTTGTAGTCTAGAGGGGAGAGAGGCATTAGTCAGGTACTGTCACTCATGAACATGTAACTGCAAACTGAGGTAAGGACTCTGAAGGAAAGATTCAAGTCTATGAAAGAGCATAGCAAAGGATCGAACCTTAGACTTGGGGATTTGAAGAAATGACATTTGAGCTGAGTCCTGAATATTGAGTAGGTGTTAACTCATGGGAGAAAGCAATCCTGACACAAATACTTACAGGACCCTGTGATGGGGGCTTAAATAAAAGAACACAGAGAGTACCTTGGAATCCAAAAAAAAGCATTTTAATTTCTCTGAAGGAAATGGAAAAGGCTTCTCATAGTAAGTGACACTTCAGTTGAGTCCTAAAGAATAAGAAGAGGTTTACAAAGAAGAAAAAGGAGGAAGAACATTCCAAGCAGAGTGGGGGAAAAGCATATGCAGAGGCATGAAGGCATCAAAAGGTAAGAATAGGGGTCGGCCCTGTGGTGAAGTGGTTAAGTGGCATGCTCCTCTTCGGTGGCCCGGGTTTGCAGGTTCAGATCCCGGCATGGACCTACAGCCCTCATCAAGCCATGCTGTGGCAGGGACCCACATACAAAATAGGGGAAGATTGGCACAGATGTTAGCTCAGGGCTAATCTTCCTCACACACAAAAAAAAGGTTAAAACAAATAGTTCTGCTTGGCTGTGGCATTTAGGGTAAGGATGTTTGTGAGGGAAGTGGTGGGTGAGGGAGCTAGAGGGCCAAGTCATAAAGGACCTCATCTAGGTCATGCTAAAGGGGATGAACTTTATCCAGTGGGCAGTGGGGTGTCAGAGGAAGATGATCGCAGGGAAGTGTTCCAATGAGATTTTTGCTTCAGAAAGTTCATTTTAGGTTTTATGAAAAACAGTTTGGACCTGGGAGAGAAAGGAAGCTGAGAGGATAATTCGGAGCCATAACTGCCTCTGTGCTAATGGTTATTATCTCCTAAATGATCCAATATAGGCCTGAGGTTTACCATAACCTGAGCATTCATGGGAGAAGGAATAGTTTGAAGAGTGTCTCCAAAGCCCTCACCTCCTACTTGGCTCATTGCCGCCATCTTGGTTGGCCCTTGTTGCCTCAGGTGGGGCTCATGGCCATAGCCTCCTAACGTTTGCTCCTCCTGTAGCCTGCCCCTTTAACCCCTTCTCCACATTGCCAGTCAGTTATGCTCCCTGGGACTCACAGCTGATCACATCCATCCAGAGCACAGAGCTCCTCATTGTCTACAGGGTCAAGCCATGGTCCTCTCTTCACCATCTCTAGCCTCTAATACTGACTGTCTGCTCAGCTCTTTACATACAGTATCTTTCATTTCCATCCCACTGCAAGATGCGTGTTACTGTCCTTATTTTACAGCCTCAGAGAGGTCAGGTCACACACAGGTCACAGGCCAAGGGCCACAGGCTAGTAAATTGTGGAATCACATTCTGCCTCAAAGCCCATACCCTTTCCATTCAGGCATGTTAACTCTAAACCAAGTAGCCTGGGTTAGTTAGGCCATAGTCCCCAAATCACATTCCCCCAATTCACAGTATCCCAAGAACTGAGCCAAAGTATTACTCACATAAAACTGAAAAATGCCAATACTATTCTTTTCCCAAACCATAGTAAATAATTGAATTTCCTTAATTTTACATATGCGCACTCTATAATTTTTAAAAAATCTTTGGCTCCTGCTACCACTTGGGTAAATTAGAATTTAGTGAGGAACACTGGCTCTGTACTAAGTATATAGTTTTTAAATTGACTCTGTCTCTTAAGTAAGTTTGAAATCCACTGAGCTAGACTACACATTAGTGGGGAAAGTGGGAAATGAGGCTAGAAATCTTGTTTGGGGTTGAAATACAAAGGCTCTGGAAGCCTGATCCAGTAGTTTCCTGTAAGGAAGGGGGAGCCTTAGGTGGCTTTGAGTTGAGGAGAGGCCCAATTACAGCGATGACATAGGAAGACTTCTCTGACCACGGGGGCCAAAAAGATAAGAACAGAACTTCTCAAAACGTGGTCCCTTACCAACTGGATCAGAATCCCCCAGAAGCACGTTAAAACACAGATTCCCAGGTCACATCCCACAGCCCCAGTTAGCACCTCTGGAGATGGGACCCAGGAATCTACATTTTAACGACCTCCAAGATTTTAATATACACTGAATTCGAGAATCAGCAGATGAGGAGGGGAAATTAGAGACATGGAAACCAGTTAGGTGGCTGTGGAGAGTCTCCGGAGAGAGGCAATAAGGGAATGAGCTAGAGGGGGAGGAGAGGAAATTCGAGGGCTGGGAGAGATGAGAGAGGGGGTCTAGAATGGGACCAGTGATTAGACCAGAAGGGAGAGGGGGAGATGGAAGAACAGCCCAGGGTTTCTGACCGGGATGGCCGGGAGGACGGTGGGGTCATTGACAGAAGGGCAGGAGACAAAGCAATTTGAGAGAAGATAATATGTGTTTCCATTTGGTCACTTTGAAATTGAGGCACTGACAGGACATCCTAGTCAGCATGTGGAACAATATATCGTTAGCAGGTCTCGATGTGGCACTGAAAATCCACGGCTGACTTGCACGTTTAGAAACCAAGAGACACTAATGAGGCCCAGGCCAGCGACAGGTCTTCTGGGAGTCTATTAGCTTTCTCTGCTCGTGGCCACAGACAACACGCCTCACCCAACAGCACTTGCAGATGTAGGCCATTAGTCACACAAAGGTGGGGAGAGCTGGGGATAGGGGGACGAATGGATTCCTGCAGATCCAGCCTTGCTATGTGAAAACCAGCTGCAGACTCCTATCCTGCCAGGGCTGCCTGACCACAGCATCTTCCAAAATGCGCCCCATTAACATTACTCTTGTGCTCTGGTTGGTATCTATATGCGTCTCATCTCTGAGATCACTCACCAGCCGTGAACTCTCAAAGGCAGCTTCAAAATCTGCACAGCTGTGTTCTAAACCCGGCCAATTATATTTGACTGGAAAGTCAGTGGGGGCCAAAACCTGGGAGTAATTTCAAGGACACCTTTTAAGACCAAAAGAAGGCCTTTTAGCATTGACAGTTTCTGTAGATCTAAGTCACACGGGGCCTTTTATCTGCACATTAACACATGCAGGACTCAGGGAGGGGGCCCAGTTTGAAACTCAAATCATCAGGTTTTCTAAAACAACACATTGTCTTGTTTAGCTTCCAGCCGGCCGAGGGGGTCATCTGGGGAATATCACTGCCGGAAATGCATCTAGAGGTTTCCAATTAAAATAAATGGCCTCAATCTTTGTAAATTATACAAGAAACTGTGGTGTCATCCTAGGGCCACAAACTCTTCCCTCTCAGGCGAGCTCCAGGCTGAACTCCTTCGGAGGCCACAGATGAGGCAAGAAATACCATCTAAGGCTCACAGCCTGACCCCCAACCTCATGACTGAGCCACACTGCTCAGCTCTCCTAAGCCCCAAGAAGCTCTCGGCAGAAGCTGTGGAAAATCCACCCTGGGGATCAGTCCCCAGGCCTGCTTTGCTCTTGGGCTGTCCAAGGTTTTCCCATCTGTCTCAAGGGACTCATGGAGCCACAGAGGATTCAGTGGCATCCCAGACACCCTTTCTCCACCATCGGCCAAGTCCAACTCATCTCAAGGACAGTCAGTGAGTTAACTTCCCCAGCACCTCACAGGTCGGAGCCTCCCTGGTCCCACCTTTTGTCCCCTAGCAGGGTCTCAGGGGCACATGGAAGAACAAGTTGCTTTCGCACATTTCCCACACTGGATCATAATCTCCTGAGTTGTATGTTTCCTTTCTGGAATTTCCCTCCTAGCGCCAAAGACCCCAAAAGGTCAGGAAGAGTGCAGAGTTGAGGTGACTGGCACTGGTGTTGTTTATAGACCTTTCAGGACATCATTGTTTGAGACAATTCAAGACTATTCTTGTTGACACATGTGTATGTCACTGTCTTAGTCTGCTAGGGCTGCCGTAACAAAGTACTGCAGACCGGGGGACTTCAACAACACCATTCTGGATGCTGGAAGTCCAAGATCGAGGTGTTGACAGGGTTGGGTTCTACTGAGGCCTCTCTCCTTGGCTAGTGGGTGGCCGTTTTCTCCCTTTGTCTCCACATGGTTGTCCTATGAGTCTGTGTCCTAATCTCTTCATATAAGGACACCAGTCAGATTGGATTAGGGCTCATCCTAATGACCTCATTACCTCAATTACCTTCTTAAAGCCCTGTCTCCAGTGCAGTCACATTGTGAGGTACTCATGGTTAGGAATTCAACACATGACTTTTGGAGGGGACACAATTCTGTCTACAACAGTCACACAGCACAGCATGCACCCAATAAAAGTCTGACCCCTCCCTTTCCTTGCCTATTAGCCAGGCTATCTACCGGCGCATTCCTTGAAGGCTACAAAGAGTTGGAGAGGAGGGAAAGTCCAGAAAGTCAGTTGCTTCTGGTTCAGTTCTTGTAGAAGCGTCACTGGGAGGCAGTGTTTGAAATTAATAACTGGGGGCTCCCTGTCCTCACCTGTTTAGACACCCATCTCCCTTGGTCACGGGAGGTCACCAGGAGCCTTTAACTGTGAGCGCACATCAGCTACTCTGACTTGTAGCCATGGCCCCCAGGCTTCAGAGAAGGTTCTTTCCCAGAGGATCCACACACACCTCAGGCAGCAGACATCGTCTTAGCTCTAGTTACTGTTGGGAACCCAAGCACTAGGTCCGGGCACTCTGAGCGCCTGTGATCTCGCAGGATGGAGGAGGCCCGATGGAGGGACTCACATGGAGACGGGCCAAGGAGCCAGCCAGAGCCTTCTGGAGGCTTCCTGCAGCTGTTTGAAGAGAACTGTTTTGATCCTCAGAACAGATGAGCCAAAACATTTCAGGAAATCTTCTCTAAAAGGAAAAAAACACTGACATCTACCCCAAACAGAAACACTGCTGTTTGTGAGCAAGTACTGCAAGATGGAGCCACGTGTGTACAGTTTAGAGGAGGGTAAGGCCAGAGGCCTGGATGAGAAAGGCTTGGGAGAAGGTGGTGCCTGAGCTGAGCCTGCAAGGGAAAAAATGACCAGTCCGAGCGCAGGCAGGAGGGAGGCCCCAGAATGGGGAGGCACAGCCTGAACAAGGACCAAATTCAGGTAGGAGCCAGCTGTGTGCTCAGGGCTGAGCGAGGGAGGCAGAGCCCTGTTCTGACTGGAGCAGAGGCAAATTTTCCACACGCAGATATGGGGATGCTGTGTGAACGGTATGATTTCCAGAAAGAACAGGGAGCCGACGGCAGCGCCTGTGGCCCAAGCCGGCCTGCAGACAGCAGGCGAGGCCAGCCTGTTCTCAGACTCAGCACCTATTCGGCATCTAAACCGAAGCTCTGCTCCACTTTTTGGCAGGCCCCGAACTCGCTCTCCGCTGTCAGCATTATTGCTTTCCAGGAATCTCCTGTTTTTCAAAGTATTTTTGCCAAGATGTGATGTTTTGCAAGTCCCGCAGCCCATCTCCCTCCTCCCCTGTCAAACTGATGAAACCATTCATCTTCCAGCCCCAAGCAGTCTCAGCCCACCCTGCCCTCGTTCCCCAGCTCACCCCAGGATCTGGCTGAGACCCAGGAGTCCCGGAGGCAGAAGACAGGCCCGTCTGTCTCAACCAGAGCTGGCGACACGGAGGGGCTGCGGTATTCGCACTGCTCGGTAAAGACAACTGCGTGTTGGCAGATACTCCCAAGGGGGATAAATATCTCCAAGGCAGCCCTGAGTTTTGGCAACAGACAGGGTAGGATTGTTTCTGAGTATATTTTGACATGAATTAAGAGCAAGGGGCCCTTTCTAAAATATTTGCTTGAGGACTGGGTTTTAAACTTATTCCACTGCTCAGTGACTCCTGCCCCACATACATTAATCAATACACTGAGATATTTATTCAGGTTCCCATTTATTAGGCCAAGGGGAACCTAAATTGCCTATGGAGAAGGTGCTACAGGCTTGTCAATTCCTGTACCTGGAAGTCATGGTAACCCAGCCTTGCAAATAAAGATTGAATTTTACCAGCCCACCACTATACATCGCCAACCCAGGCAAAAACATCTTACAGCTGGAGAATGTGTTAATAACATCTATCAGGCTACAGGGCAGGCATTGTTCTGAAAGTTTCATATGCGTAAATTACGTAATCCAAAGGAGACTTCCATTTTATGTGGAAAAAAAATCAAAATCCTACATGAAAACCAGCTGTGACTCCTTATGCTTAGCATCCATGGTGACACCCCGTGGTAGTACTGCTCACCACAAATGCTGGAATGATAACAAACTGTACCTTTAATCCCAGGCCTAAGGGCTAAATCCAAATTGTTTTACCTCAGCATTCCTGGGAGGCCTGTGCAAGCTTTCAACTAATTCAGGATTTAGTTTTCCCTCATCTATATACTGTAGAGCATTCCCAGCTGCGGCAGAGTCCTTGGTGAGCAGCCACCCCAAGAAAAGATCCTGGACCTTTCTGGAAGCCTAGCCAGGGCCTAGGAGGGTGAGGAGGTGGACAGGCTATTTTACTCCCCAGTTTGGCCAGCCCTGGGGGCATGGCCTCCCCAACACCAACGGTGCAACTTTGGAGGAAAAAGAAAAGTAATTCAGTAAGACAACTCTATAGAAGTTTAGAGGGCAAAGTGGCTGCCGCAGCCCTAAACAGCACTAGGCTGTTCTTCAGAAAGGCTACTCTGTCCCTGACTGCTGATGTGGTGGAGACATAAAAGATTATAAAGCCATACCATGTCAAAGACGGAAAGGAATTTTAGAGATTATGTAAGTCTGTGGTTTTAAAACTTTAAAATTCTTTTTACTACAGAAACCTTCATCAAACAGGATCTTACATGGAAACCCAGTACATCAAACAGGCAAGTAGGAGCCCCCCTTTCCTCTCTCCCCCATCCCCAGACACCTCTTTGTGGGACAAGCTGGGCCACCACCTTCCCAAGGCTTGCCTCCCCGCTGTCACCCAAGTGCCAGCATTGGAAGTAGAGGGAAGTCACACAGCCTTCTAACACAGTAGTTCCATTGAGGAAAGACGTCACGTCAGCCCCTTGAGATGGGATCTCACAGGGGTACAGGCAGCTGGACTTGAAGGTCTCCTGCCGCCTCTGGGATTCACAGCATCAGGGTAATGTGACCCCGCACGGTCCTTCCTGCCACTCCCTGATCAGCCCCTCTTGCCAGCAGTTCCTTAGCAGTGCAGCCTGCCCCAAATGGTTGACAGAAACAGTGCAATGAAAATCACACCTGTTGTCAACATAGGTTCATCAATTGTAACAAATGTACCACTGTTACCAAATATTTACTTTATATACATTTTCGTATATTTATTATTTGTTATGAAAGATATCCTAGGGTGCCAGCCCTGTGGCCGAATGGTTAAAGTTCCTCACATGCTGCTTCGGCGGCCTGGGTTTGTGGGTTCAGATCCCAGATGCAGACCTACGCCACTTGTCAATGCATGCTGTGGTGGTGACCCACATACAAAATAGAGGAAGATTGGCACAGAATTTAGCTCAGGGCTAATCTTTCTCAAACAAAAAAAGAGGAAGATTGGCAATAGATGTTAGCTCAGGGCTAATCTATCTCAGCAAAAAAAAGATATACTATAATAGAAGTATTCTCTTTTTACTGGGGCTTGGAGAGGGAACTTGCCCTTGAGTAGATAACATGGCTAGTAAGTAGCAAAGTCAAGCTACAAATCAGCTTTTTCCCTCCCTTCCTGCTACCTCAGCTTTTTTCCCCTTCCTCTATCTTACGTCTTTACCACCACCACCTCTCCACCCTCCTTGCTAGTACCTGTGTCAGTCTCTCAACACATTTATTCAATAATATTTATTGAGTAACAACTGTGTTTCTGGCATTCTTCTAGGCACTAGGGATATCGCAGCGAATAGGGCACAAAAAGACCCTCCCTCATAGAGTTTACATGAGAAATAAGTAAACAAATAATAAAATTATATCTCATGATAACTGCAGTGAAGGAAATAAACAGGATGCTGGGATGGAGAATAACTGACTTCCCTGACATAATTTCAGGGCCATGTCCCAAACTCAGAGACCATCAAACTCCTGATATGCTCTGACAGCTAGAGCATTTGGCCTAGGTTACTCCTACTTCTAACCCCTGAAAAGAGATGTCCATGCCCAAAAGGGGCCCCTGCTCCAGCCACCCACCAAGCCGTAGGAAGGAGACAGAAGAGAATGGTGGATCTGTCCAGAGGAAGTGCTGAGGGGAAAACAGGAAGTGCTGAGGGGAAACAGGAAGTGCAAGAAACAGGAAGTAAAGGAAGCACAGGTCCTATGGATTCTTTAGGCAAAGGAACATCTTCAACTAGTAAAAGGCTGTCTCTCAAATCTTCTGAGTCCTAACCAAACATGTCAGAGAGATGCTGGTAGAAGGGGTGGGCAGAAGGGCATACACATGAGGGTCTCCTCATCTATGAACTAGAGGGGAATGGTGGTGAAGGCACATCGGAAGTTCCCCCTCTCTTCCATCCTGAGGGAATTTGTGACTATAATAGTGACAAGTTCAGGAACCCTAGCTAACCTGTGCCAGCTAAGAGAAAATGGAAACCCCAAAAAGAAAACAGTAATCAGCTAATTTCTTCACCTTAGCCTGGACAGCACTAACCGTGAATAGAAAGACCAGTCAGCCAGTTGTCAGCTTTCAAAGAAGCTTGCACGAGGGTAGGATCTCTGTCAGAAATATTTGCTGGAAGAGAGGAGACATGGAAGGCAAATACATTGAGGCCATGAATTTACTCACATTACAACTCAGAGGCTCAAAGAAATGATACTTTATTTTCTCTATAACTTCATCTGATATTCCTCATGAGCCCGCACCCTGCTGGGCAGCGGGAGAAATGAAGACTGGCCAATGAACAATATAGTTCAGACTTTTCCAATTTAAATAGCCTCCTTTCAATGTAAACATTCACTCAGTTTATTCTAAGTTCAGTTCCCTATAAGCCCGGTCTTAACAGTCTCTTTAGGACAGCTCAGATTTCCTGCCCTACTGCTCTGCTACTTTCCAATATGGCAGCTGAGTGTTTGGAGGAAAGGTGGGGTTTTCATGACTTTGAAGAGGCAGAGAAAGGCATCTCTGAGCCTTCTTCCTGGAAAGCTTCCCTAGCCAGATTTTTTATCTAGCTTCTGCCTGTCCCTTCAAGGGCTTCCAGGCACTTCTGCTGGTCCATTCCACACTGGAGTTGAAGACAGTTGAGGAGGCCCAATCTCTGGTTCTCCCTCTGACCCACTGAGTTGATGTCTTCCCCAGGCTGGTGCAGGGGCAGCCTGTGAAACAGTCTCCTCGCAGAGTCCTAAATTGTATTTCTCTCAGTTTACGCAACAGTCCTCCCACCACCATCAACTCTGGGGTTGTGACTCTGAGAGAGAATGCTATTAGGACTGGGGTTTGCTCTCTTGCCTCCCCTCTTACTGTCAATCTTCTGCCAGTCCTTCCAGGCCATTTTGGAAGTAGCCAAGAGCAAGGTTTCTCTCAGAGGTCTGAAGCCTCCCTTTAATGCACCTAGGGAAACATGCCAGGAGCCTGGAGGTTTGGGGCTGCCCATGCCTAGCTGGATGTTTCTGGCAATCCCTGGGGATAGAGGTGTGTGAGGAAGATCCCTGATACCTGACCCAAGGTATTTTCCTTCTTGTTTCTTTTCTGCACCCACAATTCAGGTCTAGGTAGGGTGAGTTCGAGCTCTTCCCTCCTACATATCGTGTCTTTCCCCTACCCTGGAACAGCAAGCCTCAAGGCCTAGTTGTCACTGGCTGAAGTCTATCTCTTCATAATTATGGAAAATTTTGAGGGTATGAGTCCTCCAGCCTTCGTTCCTAATATGTTAAAGAATTTCTCCGTCTCTACAAGGTCTGGTTTCCAAGACTCTTGTCTCACTGCAAAATCCTATTTTGGATGTCAGAAACTTGTCTCTCTTTGCATTCTAACGTAACAATCCTAACTCTTTCCCAACCTCCCCCTGAGGGCTCCAACAGCGGAAGGAGAACCGGGAGGAGGTTCTGCCCACAACAGTGCAAAAGGTAAAGGAACATTAGTAGTTTGTAAAAACAAAACCCAAAAAAATCCTACCCCCATTTCATAAACCTGGTACCGAGACTCGGTCAAATGCTTGGCCTCAGTCTGATTTGCTCCTGTTCTCAGAATAGGAACACAAATACTTCAGTGGATAAGAATGGCCCACCAGAGGCCCAACGCCTGGTCCACCTCGTGTCTCCGCTGGACACTTACTCATCCCTGCCCTCACACTGTCAGTGAGCAACTACAACAGTACTGTGACCCACAGCAAGAGAACCGGGCACTTCTGACTCTGACAGGAACTTGGGGACAAGTTGATGCCTTTTTGATGTCAGAAAGAGGCAGAGAAGGACAGATGGGGCTGAACTGAATCATTTTACAGTTACCAACTTATGGCTGATCTCTTTTTCCAAGTGATGGAAAGGTTTCCAGACTAATTGCCACAACTCTTAGAGACTCTGCTAAGGAGAGGAAACAACTGTATGGATTCCTCAATGCCCTCTGCATGGAGGATGCAGTGAGGAAGTCAGGGAAGACCAAGGAGAAACAGCACAAGTGCATGTATGGGGGTCGTTTTCATTCACCAACTTCTCCAGGAGCCACTTTAAAGAGACAGAACTATTGTTATTTTTGATGATATCCTGCATTCATGTGGCAGCTTAATTTTCAAAGGACTATCACATCTATGGTCTCCTTTTATCCTCTCAAAGCCCTGTGAGGTGGGTACAATGAGCACAATCATCGCCTTTGACAGATGCGTCAGCCTCTAGGGCACAAAGAGATTGTTTGAGATGCTCAAGGTGATCTGCTTCAAATAAACCCCGGTGAATCCCAGGGCAGGTTCTTTCCCTTCTTTCTCTTGTGTCACAGAGAGAAGTTGAGCATAAATCTTCACAAAAAGACAGAAAGTGGAGGGGTGCTGCTTAGTTTAGAGAGTTTAGAGAGAGACGGTGGTGCTTACAGATTCGTGATGGACTTAAAGACAGAAAACCTGGGTTCTCATCCTGGCTCAGCCACTGAGTGGCCATGTGACTTTGGGGAAGTCAGTGGACCTCTCTCAGCTTTAGTGTCCCTGTTCATAAAATAGGAATAATAAAATAATAATGATAATATCTGGTATACTCACCTCACCAGATGGTTGAAAGTGTCCAAAATAAGCTGTATCTATGTGGATGTGTCTATGAGTGCTGTATTAATGGAGGGATATTTTATGACACAACCAGCCTTCAGAGATGGTGCTGTAACTACTCAATACCAATAACTACAATGTGCCCGTGCTCCTGCTTTTTCTAATCTCATTTTGAGTATCAGTCCTGGCATCTTTGCCTCCTTCTCTTAGAAAAGAAAGGGAAAAGCTTTGTGTGCAATCGGGGAGATATAGATTAGTCCTTTTATTCTTGCTTACTTGATGACTGGAGGAAGGAACATGGCATGAATATGGTAAACAGTGGGAGCTATCAGGATTCTTGGTCTGCCCGTTAGAAGAACACCTTACAAAGCACTTTTACATCCTCTTCTCTTTTGGTCTTCACAACAACCAAGTAAGTAGGTAAGCAGGATATCATATCATCTGGATGCGGAGCCTGAAGAATGGAGCTGACAAGTGGTGTGATCGTGGAAACATACTGAACTCAAGTCTCCCCCTCGTACTAGATTTGGGGCTGAAACATTCAGCCCTTGAAACAAAGGTTTGAGCAGCTTGAACAAAGTCATTTTTTCTGAAATTCAACAATAGTCACCATCGATACTGCCTGAACATCTAATTCAGTGAGGAAAAGTCAGGAAAAAACCAACAAGAAACAGCCCAAACACGTGAATGAAATGAATGAAAATGAATGAAGAATGGGTTGTATCAATTTACAGATCTATGTAACAGGGGCTCAGCTTTGTGCTAGGACCCAAAAGGGATGTTGAAGTAAAGAGCTTGATGACTTTCAAGGTGTATGAAACTATTAGCAGAGACAAGACAAATATATGAAACAGCAATGAATATTTCAGGCCAGAATCAAAACTAGCACAGCGCCTGGCATACACTAGGCTCTAAAGGAACTTGATGAAATTAAAAATGACTGAATCAATTAGTTAAAACTAGTTAATGGAAAACATACTATTAAATGCTAAGTTGTATGGTTAGGGATATAAAAGATGCAGGGTTTGGATGGAAAATAGATCGATGAAAGTGGGTATTCTTAGGGGAAGTGTCAAGGAGAAGGAGAGATTTAACTGGATGTTCGTAGATCAGTAAAGATTTTGTATTGTGGAAAAATGTGAAGACACGCTAGATAAGAAGAAAAAAGAACAGTCTCAGACAGAGAAATATAGAAGGTATGTACACAGTGGTATGCTGGTAAATGTTCAACATCCCTCTCTCGGAGCGGAATGGGAAGACCCTTATTTGTAGCATTTGCCAATTTCCGTGGTGTAAATACTCGAACATGGCCAATTTCAAGCTACCAGCATGACATTACTGAGTGTGGAGTGGGGAAGAGATGTGCATTGGCTCCCCATCATATAGTATTTCCACCACACAGTAGACATAATTTCAAGAGTACAGATAATAGTAAAATAATTAGGAATATATGCATTTTAAGTATTTATTAACTTTTTTTTTTTGCAGGGAAGGATTCACCCTGAGCTAACATCTGTTGCCAATCTTCCTCCTTCTTTTTTTGTCTCCCCAAAGCCCCATTGCATGGTTTTATATCCTAGCTGTCCTTCTAGTTCTTCTATGTGAGCCACTGCCACAGCATGGCAACTGACAGACGTGTGATGTGGTTCCACGACCAGGAAGTGAACCCGAGCCACCAAAGCAGTTAGAGCACCGAACTTAAACCACTAGACCATCAGGGCTGGCTCTTTATTAACTTTTTAAGCATAAATTATTTACATTTACATAATTTATTTTTTAATAACAGTTGTGTTTAATAACTGGCTCACAAACTTTCTGAAAATTTAGCATCAGCCTTTGGGAGCCAGTATAAGACAGTTTCAGCACACTGTTGCATGTACATAAAACAGAGAAATCAGTCTCATGGGAATGGTTTGTGTCGGAGGTTAGAGGGAAATAAAATTCAATTCTTGGAGCCAGATTATAAAGACTAGGAAAGACATGGAACCTGGTCAAGACTGAACTGGAGTAGGACACTCAAGCAAGGGAGAGGTTGTCATGATGTTTGAGGAAGTCTGAGAGGGATGGACAGGATAGAAGGATGTGGGAAGAGACGGGTGTGGGGGTGTTGAGATCAAAGGCTGTGACATAATGGGGGCTGGAATTAAGGGAGGCAGATGGAACAAACATGGGGAGAGTAATGTGAGAGACATTTTGAAGTAAATCCAAGCACAATTTAGTATCTGGGTTTGGGCAGAAGGAGAAGGGCCAGTCAAGGATGCATGAAGTAGGTCTGGGTGATTAAGAGGACAGTTAAAGCTGAGGGAACTAGCTGACCTGAGCACACTGGGAAGAAAGATGTTTTCTTGAACCTGCCGAATGGGAGGCAACAGCCAGGGAGACGTAGCAGTGGAAATGTCTCATGGACAACTGGAAGGAGATATGAGACCAGAGCCTGGGGGAGAGGAATGTGCTAGAAAATGTCGATTTAGGAGTCTCAGTCCAGAGGTGGCAGAAGAAGCTTTGAGATGGATGAGCTCTCTGGAGGAATACACACAGAAAAGAAGGCCCAAGAGTTGGTACACACAGTCACTTGGAAGGTGGGAGAAGAGCTGCAGAAGTTTCCAGATAAGAAGTCACCAGAGAGTAGGAAAGCCAGAGAAAAAGTTCACAGATTCCAAGATGGGGCAGTTTCCAAAAGGGAACAGTGTATCGAATGCATTACGGGTTGTTGAATAAGCTAAAAGAGAGAAAAATAAGTTCTCCCTTCTCAGAAAGAAAGAGTCACAGTAATGGAATTTAATTTCATCCCATGAAGAGAAGTAAATCCTCTATTTCAGGTAAAAGCTGTCCTCTTGGCCTGGGTCATCCAGAATGTGCCTCCATATTTGCTTTGGGAGACACAGCCTCCTTGTTCCAAAGATGGAGGTTCCCAGTCAGTCACATAACTGTGAATTAGGAAATCTCCCTGTGCTCAACAAGCTCTAAAAGTAACGGATAACTTCTCGGTAGTCAGCAGAGATGAAAGAGCTGAGATGATAGAAGTTAAAACTTTAATAACCAACTAGAGCTAGAACACAACATACACAGACTTCTCTAAGGCATCTTGGCCTCCTAGGGATATGAAATTGTAGTTTGTGAAATAATCTGGTGGCTACGTTGATTCCAGTTGCTTCCTTTGAGAAGATTCTCCATGAAACCTAAAAAACACAAGTCTTGTCCCTTTAGAGGAAATTAGTTTTAAATATCAAAAGTAATAAAGTAGAAATACAGCCGTCTTCTTAAAGGAATGTGCTGGATATGTCCACTGTTTGTTACGAATGTCAGTGATATCTACATGCAGCCTTTAGGGACTACTGTATAAATAATGAGCCCTCTTAAAAATGCAGAAGCCAATTCAATAGCTTTTTCATTGTTCTTATTTTGCATTAAGACTATTGAGAGAGAAAACAGACCTCAAGCCAAGTAGGGAGAAAGATAATATCCCACATATTGTGTTTAATTTAACATATTTAGCAGCAATAACAAAAACAAAGCTTCCTCTACAGGTTTACTTCCAAAATTTAGGAATCCAGCAATTCTTTGCTTCATAAAGGGCTGAAAATAATCGCAAGAATATTTACACTCTTGTTTTGTTTTACATGCATCTCATTTTCCCTTTGGTGTCATCTTATTTATTTATTCTCTCTTTTGTCTTTAACTCTTTAAAAGGGCAACCCATGTTCCCATGTTCCTACATTTTTTTGTTGTGTTTTTGTACTTGAATGATAAAACCTTTCTTAATTCTTTATGATATATATTAAAACCTTCCACATATTATTGCACCAGGCTTTAATTAGGGAGAGATTATTTTCTGTTTCCATCTCCGTAGCTACATGGAATTGTGGTGCAATCAGGAGAACAACAGGAGAAATGAATGAAAATGACAGAATTGTTTGTTGGCAGGACTCTGGGGAAGTGGGCACACTAAAACTTTGCTGGTGGCACCATAAACTGAAAAAAAGATCTTCTTCAAGAGTCATTTTGCAATTTGTGATGAGTCGTAAAAGTTAATCTACTCTTTGACCTGGTAGAAGTCTCTTGGGGGAAAAATGTCCCAAGGAGTAATTCCAAGGAAACAAACATATTTGTAAAAAGATATTTCAAGTCCTGCCATATATTAAAATAATAATTGGAAACAGCCCAAGTACCCAACTGTGAGGAAATGGTTTAGGCAGACTGTGCTCTATTAATATAATAGAAGATGAAGTGGTCACTAGGAAGGACAATTATAGAGATGATTACGAAATCTGGCAAGTATCATGCAACAGCATTCTAAGTGGAAAGAGTAGAAAATTGACCAGTGCGTAGAGTGAAAGATAAAATGGCATGCTTCTACAGGAGGGTGTATCATGTAAATAACTAGTGATGTAGGAGTCGGTTATTGGGGATCCTTAGCTTTTATTTCACCTTGCCCTTTAGATGGACCTGTTGACCTCATTGTTCAGTTTACTAAATCCTGCAAGTCTCTCCAGGAGGTGGTATACTCCCCTCAAAGGGGAGAGACATGTCAGAAGATGGAGGGAAGGGGGTGGCGTACGTAGTTGAAAAACAATGCAGTATTTTGTCTCATTGTTTTCGTGTGTGTGTCTGTGTGTTGTACAAACATATATATAGAGAGAGAGATTATGCTTAATTTGAACCTCAAATAATATTTTTAAAGATTTGGGGCCTTGTACATTTATTAAAAATCAAAAGCACTGCTTAAAAAGGTTGAGAAATACTAAGTTCCCTCTTGCAATTTGTTCTAGGTACTTACTCAACCTATTTAATGATGGCATTTGAATTGGATCTCCAGATATTCCACTGAAATTGTCCACGTTGAAGAAGTCTAGCCGCCCACAACTGTCCTGAGGGGCAACAATCACACACATAATTGCCTGTCCAGAGATTTGGCAAGGAAGAGAGTTTATATGAGATAAACAGGCTCGTCTGTCACACTGAGATGGCAGTATGGCAGCACTCTTAAGGCAAATTTTTAAGTGCTCAAAGGTGAATCCTATAAAGGGACATAGACTAAATGGAAGACCAAATAGTCTCTTTGAGTGTATGGCTGAAAAAGTCTCACTCTTTTATCATACATTTAAATGGAACTCTTGCCATGTCCCTATACCCGGGCTCTGGAACCCAATCTACCACCCCCTCAGAGTCCTGCTTCATCAGAGTTCCATCTGTCTCCAGCATCTCCATTGCCATCTCCAGTGGCTTCTTCCTCCCATTGTCCCCAATCTAAACGAAACTCACACTGGATCCCTCCTTTTCCCTTCAAGCAGTGGTGTGCTAGTAAACATTTAACAACCAGCTCTTTGGGGAGAAGAGCGCTGATTCATAGCCTTTGCCAATTGCCATGGTGTAAATATTCCTACCATGGCCCATTTCAAGCTCCCGACATGACATCACTGCATGCAGAGGTGAGAAGAGATGCACAGTAGCACGCTATTACATAGCATTTAAACCAGACAGATACAGTAGACCTAAATAACGTCAAGAGCATAGATAATAGTAAAATGTAATAAAATAATTAGAAAGTGAAGAGTTTTAAATATCTATCTTTGCTTTTAATAAAATGTATTTAACTGTAAACTGACAAAATTTAATATTTAAATTTTAATAATAGCTCACAAAATTCCCAAAAAGTTAACAATTAAATTAAAGCCAGCTCCAGCACACTGCTCCAGCACATAAGCCCAACTCTCCATTGAAATTTGGACCATAAAACCTCTGTGCCATAGGGTTTCTTTGTCAGTTGACACTGCCCTTCTTGAATCTTTCTCTTGCCATGGTTCTAGAACAACACACTGTTGTGGTTTTCCTTTGACACTTCTGGCACGCTTTCTCATCTCTTGCCTTGGTTACATCTCTTTCCTCTACCCCCTTTGCATGCTAGTGTGCCCCACATTTTCATTCTCCTCCTGTGTCCCGTCTTATCTTTCCTGAGTGATCTCATTCATCACCAGCACATTAATGACTCCAAAATGATTCCAGCATTTGCAACCCAAATCCTGACTTTTCTCCTAGGTTCCATGGGCATCTCCACCAGGGTCCTTACCTTTGTGCCTTCTTTCCTACCTTTTATCCAAACTCAATATTTTTTCTGCCTTCCTTATCTAGGGCAAAGAGCATTCTCACTCATTTACTAATTCATTTGCAAATATCGATTATTTAATATGAGCCAGGCACAGTTTTAAGCTATGGAAATACACAGGAAGCAAAATTGACAAAGTTCTCAAGAAGCTCACTTTCTAGTGGGCAACATGGGCAGTCCACAAAACAAACAAACAAACAAAACCCAGGTATACTTTATAACGGAAGATAATAAACACGATGAAGGGCAAGGCCCTTTAAAGTCGTCTTCAGTCCCCTTCTCCTTTACTCCCCACATCTAATTGGATACTAAGATCTAGCCCTTTACTGCCTAAATATCCCTTGGATGGAAACCTTCCCCTCTGTCCAGACTGACATGGCCTTCATCTACGACTTCCACAGTCTCTCACCTGGCCTCCGTTTTACAGGTTCTTGCCTGATTCATGCTCCACATTTTCTCTAGAGCTTTCCAAAACACCCATCCCATCATGCCCTCCCCCTTGTTAAATACCTCGGGGGTACTTTAATAACTGTAGGATAAATTCCTTGGCATGCTATACAAGGAAACTAATTTTGTTAGTTATTTACCATATATGAAATGCTCAATGAACACACACACATGGGTATGCACACACACACACACACACACAGAGTTTATTTACTTCTGTATCCCAAATAGGTACAGAAAGGATTTCATTATTCTTCTAACAATTTGGTGAGTTCGCATTATTTTTCATTTTGTACTGGACCCTTTCACAGTCTGGCCCAAACTTTCTTGCTGAAGTGTCCTCTCCTGCCCCTTGCACCACACCTGAAACACAGCCTCGCTGTCCTACTTCCCCATTTGAAGTTTTTTCTCGTATTTGAGCCTTTGCCCACCTTGTCCCCCTTCCAGGGATGTGTTTCCCTCACTTTCTGTACCTGGTGAGACACTACAGTTTAGATGCCTCCTCCTTAGGGAAGGCTTCCTCCCTCTGACTCTCACCACCGTCCTTCACCCCAGGAAATCTCTCCCTTCTCAGCACATCCACAGCCCTTTGCTCATAACACATTTTTGTTAAGCACCTACCACGTACTAAGCACTATTCCAGACACCAGGGATAAAGTGATGAATAAAACTAAGTCCCTGCCCTCGTGGGGTGGGTAGTCTAGTGGGAAGAAATGGAACATAAAAACATAAATAATTTCCAATAGTGATGCATGCTATAAGACGAAGCAGTGAGTGATGAGTTGGGGGGAATGGAGCTCCATGTTTGGTCAGGAAACCCCTCTCCCCTCCCCAGGGAGGACAATGACAGCACACACTATCAAATATTAGAGTTGGTATCTGGGCCCACATGCATATCCCCAACTAGTCAATGAGGGTACAGGTCACATCTTAGTTCTCCTTGTTCTAGATCACCTAACATTTATGCAGTAAGTATCTACTGAATAAATAATTAAATGGTCTTTCATAGACAATTTGTTTGAGCACAGAATCCAATCAATTACCAATGTTTCAAATTCCAAAAAAATCTTCTGATAGCTTAGTAGAAAATCCTGGTAACAAAATAAACTGCCTCATTTTCAAGCTATACATAGCAAGCCACCTGAGTGGCTCATACTTTTCCCATTTTTTCCCCCGTGACCGTTGTATCACATCCAGCCATTTGACAGGGAGAGGAAAATTGCTCCAGACTTCCCAATTTTGAAGGCTCAGGAATTATTTCTGGCATGGAAGCAGTTCAGTCCCAGGAATACCGATGCCAGCATCCGTTCTAAAGTTAATCAATTTCTCCATCTGTACCATTCATGGATCTACCCATTCGCACTCACAGGAAAGAGAAGTAGCTGGATGAACTCCACGGCAACAGGAGACACTAAGCTGGTGGCTCCCTTTTCAGGAAATGCATACAGCAACGCCAAAACGAGAGAGAATCATGACATATCCAATGCGTTTTTCACACTTTCACAGAATCCGTGCAGCAGCGAGATGGAGGGGGAGGGCACTGAGAATTTTCATCCTTCTACCTCGAAAGTAGAACGGTGACTTCAGCAGATCCTAGCCATGATCACATTTCACATTATTTGGGGCTCCCTAATTAACATGACTTCTTGTTTAGGTGGGAAAATAGCACATAGTCTTTTATTGCTCATACAAGTACAAGAAGTACAAGAGGAAATACTATTTCAGGTCCTAGTTCTGTGGTTTTAACCCCAGTGCCTTATGTCTTCTATGCTTGCTCTCGATGAGTTCAGATTTATTTGTGTGTGTGCATGTACATTTCATTATTTATACAGCCTATCATGTTGCTGAAAGAATTTTAGGCGATTTATAAAATCACTTAAAATATAATAAGATTGTATGACTTAAAAATGGGATAAAATGTTTGCCTATGATCTTTACTCAAAATGAGATTGACTTACTGTACTAAATCTTTCTCACTGAGATTTGCTAAACCATAATTAAATCCTTCTGTATAGGTGCTTAAGGCTCCAAAGAAAATAATAGTGTTAACAGAAGCCCAGAGTAATATCTCTGGGAATGGAGAAGATTATGTTCCATGTTTGAGGCATAGTTTTGCACAATAAATGAAATGGAATCATTTTCTGTGTGGTGAGCATTTGTAAAGTTCTGAATGCTTTAGTTTCTCAACGTTGGTGTCAAGACCTCCCAATTCACAGACAGGGACAGCCCAGGAAGTCTCCAGGTATGTTGCAATAGTCAAGGGAGGTGGGTCAGAGGACGAAGAGGTTAGAACATTCTCTAAAAAGAAGGTTACTACATTTGTAGTTCATGTTGGCCGGTAGGAGAAGAGGAGGATGTAGGAGGTGGGAAGTAGTTAGAAAAGAAGAGAAACCATAGGGGAAATCACAACACTGAGATGTCAAATCCCATCACACCAAAACGTTGAGAACATGGACACACGTAGATGTGGACTGGGATGGGAGGATACTGTATAGGAGTAAAGAGCGTGGGTCTGGCCCAGACTGGCCTGCGTTTTAGCACCAGCTCTGCTGTTTACTAGCTGTATGACCTTGGGCAAGGTCATTTAGGTTCTTTGGATCCAAGCTTACAAGGTGTTTTTTGTTCTTAGCTCCCTTTTGAAGTCAGGGAGCCAAACTAGAAGACTTCTTGAGAAAATTCCCTTTCAGTTTTCAGAAGCACAATGTAATGAAGAGGTTCAGAGAAGATGGTAGAGAGGTACTGTCCTGCTGGGGGCAGGCCTGGGAAAAGTTCACTTTCATTTTCCTTGGTGGGTCTTGGGTGGACTGAGCCCAGAGTCTGGCCTCCAGGTGCCTACCTCGATTCTCCATAAGCATGTCAAGACTTTGCCCTAAACAGCCTATTACTGAAAACGTTAGCGATAAAATACTTTGTACATCTCTTTGGAATATCTGCTTTTCCTCCCTAAGTGGTTACAAACCCACCATCCTAAATTTATAGTATCATATTTGTTCACTTGAAAAAGAGAGGAATATGGCCTTAAAATGCTAGCTTTGTGACCTTCAGTATGTGCCAGCAGCATTGGAGCAAAAAGCCCTCACCAATCTTTGCCCTTTTTTGTTCTATTTTCTATAAATTACTATTTTCGAACTTGTTAGTAAAGGTTTCCTTCACATACAAACTCTCTAGGCCCACGTGAAAACTTGAAAACAAGTAAATGAAACACATTGCAGCTAGAAACAATTGAGCACATTTTATTTTATCTCCTGGAAACGGAGCCAAAGTACCTTAATTCCAACAGTCAGCTTGGGACAAAGGACTTTGTGCCCATAGTTGCTGAGGGTCCATGGAGGAAGCTCACCATTACACTCACCCCAGGGTCTCCAGAAGTCCAGAAAGAACAAGAGACAAGAGCAGACCTGTATCTCCTTGGAGAGTGTGGTTGTGGGTTCCCTGGTAGAATGTCTGCAGCCACAAACACATAGACCTTAATGAGTAACAGGAGGACCTGGAACAGCACCCAGTGAGAGGACCTAGCTAGGTGGCCACCACACACATTTTCTGTGGATTTCCTCTTTATTAGGCTCTGTGTCAGCTCTCTGAGAACCCTGGTCACTGGTCATTCTTCCTCCACCTGCCTCCAGTTCATGATCTTTACGTGGTTACTCACCAGATCCTGTTCCAAAATTTCTTTGGGACTCCTAGATTCAGTCAACATGGATTCCCACTTTATTTAACAATGCTTTGAATGGTTCTTAACTTTTTTCAGGTATTTATGTTTCTCCCCATCTAGAGTGAACACAGAAGAAACTCGGTAGGTTTTTGCTGATGAAGATGACCCTCAGCTCCTTGAAGGCAGTGTCTATGGACTCAGCCAAGATTTATGGAGCATGTGCTACATATCAGACATGGGTCTGGTCACTGGATTTATAGTGGTAAGCAAAACAGACATGGCGCTCACCCTAATGGGACTTAGGAGTCTAGTGGGAAGGACAGGTGCCAAATCCACAACACAGCAATAAATAGCAAAGTACACACCACAGTAAGTATGCTGAAAGAGTAGTACCAGGTGCTACGAGAGAGCATAATGGGGACTTTAATTGGAGTGGGAGGGGGTCAGAAAAGGCCTCTTTGAGGAAGTCATCTCAATGATGAGGGGGCCTCAGCCAGAGGCTAATTTAGAGGAAAGACTAGTGAGGCCAGAGCCCAAGGAGAGGTGGAGATGGGGGAGTGAGAGGAGTCTGGGCAGGAATCAGGGGCTAGATCATACATGAGGATGAGTGAAAGACTTAAATTCTAAGCCAGGTGCAGTGGGAAGTCACTGAAGGGTTTGGGACAGTGTTGTAAGGTGATTTAATTTCTACTTAGAGGAGAAGTAGGCTGGCTTTGGCTGTAAGAGGGAAGGTCACAGATGAACATGGTCACAAATAGTCGTGGGGAGACAAGTAGGAGGCTAATGGGTACTCCAGGTGAGAACTGTTGGCCCTGGACCTGTGATGGGGCAGTGGAGATGGAGAGAAATGGATCGATTGCAGACGTACTTAGAAGGTAGAGTCAACAGACTTTGTGAGAGAGGAGAGAGAGTTGCAGGGGTCACTGCGTGGATGGTGGCTCCATTTCCAGAAGGGGACTGTGGTAAAGGAACCGGTTCGAGGGGAGGGTCAGGAGGTTGCTTTGGAAGGGCTGAGGTTGAGGAGCCCACGAGAGGTGCAAGGCAAGCTGGCAAGGAGGAGGTCAGATATAAGCATCCTGGAGCTCAGAGGGGAGGTCAGGGCTGCTTTCTCCATCCTGCCTAGTAGGGCTCCACATCCACCATATAGGCCTAACAAATTACAACAACAGGACCCAGAAATCTCAACTGAGTCTGCCCTTTACCCAGAGGCCCCATAAGCCCCAGTCTCAAGAAGGTTTAACAGTCACTGTCGCAACATTTTAAAAACACTGAAATCCAACCACAAACACTCCAGTTAATTGCCAAGAGGGCACCAAAAGAGTTAAAGGCATAGTATTAAAATTACTCTATCCTCAAGCTTCCTCCCATATTACAGTTCACATACTCAAGTCCCAGTATAATAAAATCTGGATTAAGTTGTTGTAGAGCTTAATGGAGCCAAGTCACGATGCCAAGTTTCAGTTAATACATTTTAAACGAAAACACACCAGCAAGATTTAGAACAAGGGTCAGGAATCATAAAATAAATACCACAAAATAATTCTCCATTGTGAAATGACGGGCGTCATGCCCCTGGGAGTCTAAAAATCTCTTCTGAATTAAACAACCTTTTCACTTGAAGACAATTAGCAAACCATTGGCAGGCTCTGCTCTTACCTTTAGAGAGGGTAAGAGAGGAAGAAAACTCAAAAGGGAAGCCAGAATCTTGTCTACCTTTATTTCTAAGCTTGGCTCTAGGCATTGTCAAAATATTATTGCCCTGGTTCAAGGGAAGACACTGACTGACCAACAACTGGGTAGAAGTAGAGGGTTAATGCTTGGGAAAGAAGAACCTGGTTGTACAAACTTCTAGAGCCTTCTGGAAGCTGAATGAACTCATATCTCTGGGGATACCTTTGTTCTCAGAGGTCTACAGGTGGTGTAGTAAATTAAAACTGTTTCCAACCCATCCGTCTAAAAGCTGTCTCATTAGGAATCCTGCCAGAGAACTGTGTTCTTCTCTCAGAGAAGGCAATCTCTACTACACATATTCTTTGCTGTGGTGACAATGAAGGTTGGGTCCACAGTCTCACTGTGGGACTTGTCCCTTCTACACCCATAGTCTTTTTCCAACCTCCACCAGGCACTTTGTGGTCCTAGCTAATGCTGGGCAGTGCCAGCCCCTGAAAAGGCCACCAGAACTCTGTGCTCCAACAGGCAGTGCCCTTTAGTCAAGCAAAGAGAGTGGTTAGGCGCCACATTTAAACTCCAAAATTCAGACTTGGCGGGAGCCTCCTGGAAAGGCCATGAATTCTGCGTGTTGTCCACAGGGAGACATCCCAGCAGGGAGCATCTTCATTGGGTGCCACTGTCCTGGGCCTTGCCGAGTTTTTATCTCCCTGCTCAGTCCCTCATGCCAGCACCCACAGCATGGTGACTAACTAAAATGCCCCCCTCATATTTCCAAAAGCACCCATAAAGGAGGTGGTACCACTCGTCTGGTGAGAACTACTGTTGGGGAAACTCGAGGACAGAAGGAGCTAGAGACCCAGAATAGGTCTTCTTCTACCTGAGTCACACCCAGGCCTTGGATAGTCGACAGGAAGCTGTTCCCAGCCTCTCTGCCTCCCAAATGACTCCAAGACGTGTCCCCCAAGGGTCATCTGGATCTTTGGTGAAACCCAGGGCTTTCCCTGATAGGCCTTTAAGTTGCCTTCAATGCTGGTCTCTCTTAGCCAGCTCTGTCTCTAGGCTTGGCCAGCATTCCTAGGTGGGCTGAGTGGCAGGCCATGTGCCACCTTCCCCTACCTCTCATGGGCCTCAGTGACAGCATTTGCCCCCCAACCCTCACGTCATAGCTCTTTCTCCTCCTCACACAACGGTGGGGGACATCTGTTGCTTTACAAGGGCCCAGGAAGAGCCATTATCAATAAATGCTCTGATGGGTTTTTATGTTTCTTGAATGTGAGGCCATGAGGGTGCAGGAACAGTTTAATTCTATGAGCAGAGAGGGTAGGAATATTGCTGGCTGACATGACTAGTAGCTCAACTATTTGTAACAGACAGTCTGCTGCCACCAGGCCACGGCTGGAGTAAATGTGGCCACACATCTGAACTGAATTTTGACAAGACCCTGTTTCCAGATTTTTTTCTTTTTGTCAAAAGCAGCAATGTCTACCACAAAATGGAGATTTTGTCCTAGAAAAAAGGTGATTTCAAAGAGAGAAGTGATGACCAGCTAGTGAGCTGTATTTATAGTGCTATTAATACATTGGTCCCCAAACCACAGGTGATCCCAGGTGGTCGAGATGAATGAAGAAAGAGAACCCTTTTCTGAGGGCTGACACGTCCAAGCGTTTATGAAATTCGAAGTTAACTGATGGGGGCACGTGAGCGGGGTTATGGCCCAGCATGGGTGACTCCCAGCCTCACCATCAGGCAAATGGTCCATGGCGGTCTCCAGACCAAAACATTAGTATCATTTACCTTAATTAATCTACTCTGAAGGGAGCCTGTGCAGAGCTGTAATGCCTGCAAGACCTTTGGAAAGCCAAGCAGCTTGTAGCCACCATGTCTGGCGCAGAGCAAATAAATACCAATCGACATCTTGGCCCAGAATATAAACCTAAACTTTCCAAGGTTGGATCAGTGTTTTTCTTCATTATTATATATATTTTTTTCATTTTCATGCACGTTGCTACCACAGGCCTCCAGCCAGGTCTACTCTGCCAAGAGTAGGAAAACTATGAGAAAAGCTTTTTTCTTTTTAACATTTTTAAACTGACTAGAAACAGAAGGTACAGGGAATCTAGACAGTGGTTGGCAAGAGGAAAAGACGAAAAGGAGATGCATGCTTTGGGGGCCAGAGTAGAGAGACAGTGCAGAGGAAGATTATCTAACATTCTAAAATGAATGATAGTGGGATGGGGATGAAAGAAAGAAGGAACAATCAAGGGGAAGTCTACATTTGAAGGCTGGGATCTGGAAGAACGCTGGAAACTTCCACTTATAGACTCGGGGAGTCTATGCCACACTGGTGTTTTTAATGACTCCCTCTATGTTCACGTTCATGTTCACGTTCAAAGGAACACCATGGAAAGAGTTTGTATCCAGCACTTCACCAGCTCGGAGCTTTCTCCAGGATCTGCTTCCCACCACCCAAACCCTTCATCCTCCTTTAATCTCACAAAATTTCATCTTGCCGTCTTTCTACCTAGATTCTCCCTCCTGTTTCACCTCTGCGAATTGGTGATGTTTTAGGGTCGCCTGGCTGGCTTTGATTTGTCATTGTCTCAAAACCCATTTTCTATGATCCATCTCCCACCTCCACCCCATATACACTGCCAGTCCTCCCCATGCACTGAAACTTTTGACAAGTGAAGCCCAACTTTTCATCTGATCTAAGGTTATGATATGCTATTACACGGGGCTGACTCAAGGTTCCAGTTGCCTGGCCAATGAGGACAAAGGGAAGAGGGGGGGACAGGAAGGGAACTTATCAGGGAGAATACCAGTTTGTTTTCCTACATGGAAGTGCTAAGTGTTGGTATATCTAAGTGGAGATGACCAGAGGGCACTTAGAAATTGGGTCTGGAGCTCAAGAGTTAGGGCTAGGGATAAAGTTTGAGAGTCATCAGCATAAAGGTAAAAGTTGAATCCATGGTGATGCTTTGTGTAGCCATTTCTAGCCCCGCCCCCTACAAATTTATCTACATTTACACACACTCTTACATTGTCACCTCTCATCTCTGCATTCAGGACGAATCCCCCACCTATAGTCATAACTCCATTCCTTCCCATCTCCTTTATCTACCAGCTCTTAACTTTCAGTCTACAAATAAGTTCAAATCTCCCTTATCTTTAAAACAACAAATTAACAAACTAAGAAAAAAAATCCCCTCCTCTTACGCTGACTCTTCCTCCAGCTACTGCCTTGTTTTCATGTTCTTGGCTTTCCCAAGAGAGAACGAGGTTTGCCTGGAAGAGGGATAGATACTGACTTTACTTCCTCATTTCTCATCAACTGCTATCTTTCTGAGGTCACCACTAATCTCCATGTCTCCAAACCCGATAGGTTTGTTTCAATCCTCATTTTATTAGACACTTCTACATTTAACGTTGTTGTTCCTTGGAATTCTCTGCTCCCTTGGCCTCTGTGACTCCTCTTTCTTGGTTTTCCTTATTATTCTCTGATCTTTTCTCATTGGCCTTCTTCGAGAGCTCCTCCTGTGGTACCACCATACTGGTATCCCCAAAGTTTTAGCCTGGGACCATATCTCCCCTTTCTGTATACTCCTCATGGGTGATCTCTGTCATAGATTTCTTTTCTTTCTTTTTTTTTTTTTTGGTGAGGAAGATTAGCCCTGAACTAACATCTCTTGCCAATCTTCCCCTCTTTCCTAAGGAAGATTGGCCCTGAGCTAACATCTGTGCCTATCTTCCTCTATTTTATATGTGGGAGGCCTGCCACAGCATGGCTTGATGAGCAGTGCATAGGTCTGTGCCCGGGATCTGAACCCATGAACCCTGAGCAGCCAAAAAGGAACACTCAAACTTAACCACTACACCACCAGGCCAGCCCCCATCATAGATTTCTAACCTAATTCCATTATCATCAGAGAACACATTCCATATGACTTCTTTCTTTTAAATTATTGAGATTTATTTTATGACCCAGTATATAATTTATCTTAATGGAAATTCTATATGCAAATAAAAAGAGTAAGCATTCTATTGTTGTCATAGGGGGTTTTCAATAAATGTCAATTATATCACATTGTTGATATATTGTTTAAGTCTTCTATGTGCTCATTGATGTTCTTCTCCTATCAATTATAGACAAAGGAGTATTGATGTCTTAAACTGTAATTATAGATTTGTCTGTTCCTCCTTTCAGTTATGTTAGTTTTTGCTTCACATATTTTGAAGCTTGGTTATTGATGAATATACATTTAGAATGGTTGTATCTTCTTGATAAATTGATCACTTTATCATTATGAACTCTCCCTCTTTATCCCTGGTAAGATTCCTTGTTCCAAAGCCTACTTTTTCTGATATCAATATAGCCAATTCAGCTTTCACTGGATTAATGTTAGCATGGTATATCTTCATCCATCCTTTCACTTTTAACCTCTCTGTTTCCTGTAGATAAAGAGAGTTTCCTGTAGGCAGCACATGCTGCAGTCTTGCATTTTTATCCACTCTGACAATCTTTTTACTGGGGGCATTTAGACTATTTATGTTTAATTTAATTATCCATGTGGTAGAATTTCTATTTACCTTCTTCCTGTGTGTTTTCTGATTGTCCTGTCTGTTCTTTATTCTCTGTTTCCCTCCTTTACTTTCTTCTTTTGGATTAATTGAGGATATTTTATGATTTATTTTATCTCTATTACTTGTGACCAGTCAACGAGATAGAAATAAAATCTGGTGAGTATGGTTTCATGAAAGCCAACATAAGAAATATTTCAGGAAGAAGAGTAATCAACTATGTTAAATGTCTCTGAGAGCTTGAATAAATAAGGATGGAAAAATGACCATAGGATTGGGCAATGTGGAGATCAATCTGATGACCTTGATAGGAACAACCACGGTGAAGTGATGGGGTTATAAACCCAATCTGAATGGGATGCATAAAAAAATAAAAGATGAAGAAGTAGAGAAAGGTATCATGGACAGTTAAAGAAGTTTTGCTGTAAAAGGGAGCAGAGAGAATGTGGTAGTGATTAGAAAAGAATGTATCATTGACAGGGATTGTTTTTAAGAAGAGAAATATAAGAACATGTTTCAGTGCTGATGAAAATGATCCCGTAAAGAGAAGAGATTGACAGAGTGATGTTAGAGGAGAGAGAGGGAGCAAAGAAAAAGAGAGGGGGTGGGTTCCAGAACACAAGTGGAGAGAGCAAACTTTGGTAGGAAAAGGTCAGTTGTCATTTGTAAAAGGAGAAGAGACAAATATGTGATACAGACATCAAATCAGCTGGTGATTCTTTTTGATTTTCCAAGTTCCTCTCTTTGTTCTCCCATCTTCTCAAAGATGAATGTGTACGGATCATCAGCGGAGGACGTGTATGTGTAGAAAGTACTATAACAAAAGGAGCTGTAGATCACAGTGCTTGGAGGTAGAAGTCAGTTCCAGATGAAGGAATTAGAGAAGTCTTCTTAGAAGTGGTATCATTTGAGCTGGGTCTTGAAAAATGGGTATAATTTGAATAAGTAGACATTCATTCATTGGCCATTATCTATGGAGATAGTATAACCATCCATAATCCATGCCATGAACAAGACAGGGTCACTGCCTTCGGGAGCTGCTAGTCAAAACTGAGAAAGGGTTTTTTAGGCAAAAGAAAGAATAAGAGCAGGGGAGGTAATTGATGAGAAAATAGGCAGGTGATAGCCCAGTTATGTGAGGCCATAGGTGGAGGCCTAAGTGATAAGGAGTACTGAAGATTTACTAGCAGAGGCGTGAAAAGATTGAGCTTTAAAATGGGCTACTCATCAGTTTGTCTATCTCAGGGAGGCTAGGAAGACAGAAGGCAGAGAGGGCAGGGTCTCACATCCATAAAGGGTCTTAAATTGACACTTTTAATATTATTTCCAAATGAGCTTATATATACAGTCATAGTAATATATTGATAGAATTGAGAAAAGATAATGATTATCCACCTGATTTTAAACTTGTCCACACAAGCTGTAATGCCTCTGAGGTTATACTTTTTATAAATCCTGTAATTATCTTGTGAGCGAGACAATTATATTAAACTTGGATTTTTAGATTAAAAACATTAATTTGTTAAATGGAAATATTTAAAATATTCTACCATTTGGGGAACTTGAAGATTTTGTGTATGTGTGTGTATGATATATACCAGATCTTTTAAAGAATGGGAGGGATAAAGACTCAACCACTGAGAGGCTCTGCTTAGAAATGCAGCATTATTACCTTTTATGAACTGATAATAGCATTCTTCTTTGTGTAGTATTTTACAATATGCTAAGAAGCATCAGATGATCAAACAGATGGTAAATTACTATGGTTCCTTCATTAATGTCAACTCTGGCCTTATCCTATTAGCAATGGTTACATATTGTATCTCATTCTGCCTTTGCAGGCCCTCTGTACCAATTAACAGAATTTATTTCCAGTCCATTGACATTTTTAAAAGGTTATCAAAGTAAACAATTTGATACAATTTAATTACATTGCTTTGAAATCCAGCTAAGATTAATAGAGTTAAAGAAGAACACACATAAAATTCTTGACAGACACAAAGTGATTACCAAACAAAACTGTCATGAGAAAATAAAAGATACTTATTTGAATTTCAGTTAGCGCTGAGAGGGAACCCTGTATGCAGACAATATAAGAACACACATTAAGCAATGCAGAGAGTAGAACCAATGTTCCCAGAACACACGAGTCCATATCCTTCACTGTCTGCCTTCTCCACGGGATCAGACTAACACAGGAACAGAGTAGTTGACCATCTGTGAGGTATTTTGTGAAGAGAACTACAAATGTACAAATGTTTCCTGACTAAGAAAATCTCCCCCACTATTCTTCCATTAAAGATTAATATCTTTGGTTAAGTATTACCCTGTATTTTCTTCTTTTTTAAAATCCACATACTTCTGGGTAAGAGTTTACCTGACCATAAGGAGCCACACTCAAAGCTGGAAGAGAGCAAAACATATCACCCAGAGGTCCTGGACTTGCAACTGAATATGGTAACTGTGTGGGCTTGAGCTTGACCCTCTTTGAGGAGAGAAGATATGTAAACTTTGTTAGAAGGAGGCATATTTTTAACTATAAATATGAGAAGGATTGGTGCATGTGCTGTGGGATTAAAGGGTGGAATGTTTGGCATCTGTTGTTTTTGCCTGTCCAACACCCCCATTTCCTTTGGGGAACTGCTCCTCTTCCATACCAATCATGTACTTATAGGCAGGTGGACAGCCCCAGCATCCAAACACCATCTCTCAGCGCAGGAGTGAGCAACTGACATACACCCTGATGTTCAAAGTCTCATTATCCTAACCACAAGTGCTGGTCCAAGTGTAAGTCCTTCCCTGGTATTTTTCTATTTAAGCTGGAATAAAATCATTAACAGGTCAGGAGATCCCAGGATGAAATGCAGAATGCAGGGGAATAAGGTGTTAACTGAAGTAACTTTGGAAATGAATGGACTCTGTAAGACTAAAGGCCAAAGGAACTGCACATAAGCACAGCACTGAGCACTAGCTGATAAAGTTGTTTCCCACGAGTGTACAGGTTAACAACTTTGAAACCATTATATATGTATAATTAAGTAAATGGATGGCAGATAGTGAGAGTCAGCTTTCTCACTGTTGGAGTAGGCAGTTACACATAGGAAATGGGAGGAGGCCAGAATAATCTATGTAGTAATGGATTAGAGTTAGAGACATCAGTATGAACTCATATTTAGCTTAGTATAGATATGGATGGTTATATGTAGAAATATTTATAAATATGTGTATATATACAAGTTAGCATACACATATGTATCTACTCACTCTGTCAGCTGGGAAGGCCTAGGAGCAATGACGATCCAGATCTTGGTTTCTAGTAACATTCTCCAATAAAAGGAACCATGGCTCCTTGGAAAAATGGCTGATTCTAGAACTGTGACAGGAAATGTGCAGGATGATCCTGGAACATCTTGTAGTACCAGAAAGCAAGGAAGTGCTAAAAAAAAAAAAAAAAAAAAGCCCACATTGATGGGGTTATGTCAAAGGGACCCAGGATCTAACTCAAAGAGTTCTAAATGGCCGAAGCTGGAAGAGTTCAAGCAACAACATTTAAACAGTAGTGTTGGATTATAATTCAACATGTAAAATAAATATCAATCCGCCCACAATGATATACATAAATGGTTGAATAAATAAATAAATGGAGGAGAATAGACAAATCCCCTGTGCAGAGGAATTTCAAATAATTTATGTAGAATAATTAAGGAGATGGAGCATAACTCCTCACCCCTTAAGTGTGGGGTGTGCATAGCAACTTCCCTCCAAAGAGGAGAGTATGGAAAGGGAGACAAAGAGTAACTTTACAATGTAGAAATCTGATGAACTTTACCTCAGCCGGGTGATCAAGGTCAACATCAACAGTGATAAGTCATGTTGATAGTATGTACCTTTGATAGGATGCAATGAGAATGGCATTTTACCTCTGTGGTCTTCCTCCCCAAAACCCACAACCCCAGCCTAATCATGAGGAACACCTGAGACAAATCCCAGTTGAGGGATAGTCTGTAAAATATCTGACCAGTATTCCTCAAAACTGTCAAGGTCATCAAAAACAAATAAAGTCTGAGAAACTGTCACAACCAAGAGGAGCCTAAGGAGACACAGTGACTAAATATAATGTGGAATCCTAGATGGGATCCTGGAACAGAAAAGGGACATTGGGGAAAAACTAAGGAAATCTGAATAAAATGTGGGCTTTAGTTAAAAATAATGCATCAATATTGGTTCATTAATGGTGACAAATATACCATGCTAATGTTAGATGTTAATGATGGGGAAACTGGGGTGTGGGGTACACAGGAACTCTCTGTACTATCTTTACAGTATTTCTGCAAACCTCAAAGTAAAATTTGTTCTAAAATAAAGTTTATTAAAATAAAATTATGAATGGATAAAGAAGATGTGGTATATATATACAATGGAATACTACTCAGCCATAAAAAAGACAAAATCATCCCATTTGCAACAACATGGGTGGACCTTGAGGCTATGATGTTAAGCAAAATAAGCCAGACAAAGACAAACACCATATGATTTCACTCATATGTGGAAGATAAACAAACACATGGATAAAAAGAACAGATTAGGGGCCGCCCAGTGGCGCAGCGGTTTAGTTCGTGCTTGGCAGCCCGGGGTTCGCAAGTTCGGATCCCGGGCGCCCACTGATGCACTGCCTGTCAGCCATGCCATGGCAGCGTCCCATATAAAGTGGAGGAAGATGGCCACAGATGTTAGCCCAGGGCCAATCTTCCTCAGCAAAAAGGGGAGGATTGGCAACAGATGTTAGCTCAGGGCTGGTCTCCCCCCCCCCCCCAAAAAAAGAACAGATTAGTGGTTACCAGAGGGGAAGGGGGTTTCAGGTGGGTGAAAGGGGTAAAGGGGCACATATGTATGGGTAACAGAAAAAAATTAGACTATTGATGGTGAGCATGATGCAGTCAATACAGAAACTGATAATAATGTACACCTGAAATTACACAATATTATAAACCATCATGATCTCAATAAAATAATTGAAAAAAAATTAAATTAAATTAAAAGCTTACTCAAAAACAAACAACAACAACAACAAAAAAAAACCCTGCATCAGCAGAGCCAGCTCTCCTTCCAGCACCTCCAACAGCAACCTGGCTCAGGAGATTCTGAGTCCTCTGCAGCTCTTCTTGGCCACCATAGTTTCTACAGACTTCTGCTTTCTGCCCTGGGTCCCCTAGCTCTGTTCCTTGGATCCACCTGGGTTCCCCTTCTTCCACCAACCCTAGCACTTCACAAGACCCAACCAAGGGTCCCCTTCTCCTCTGCATCATCATCTCCAGGTACAGAACAGCCATCCCAGGCAAGACACTGGGTTAATGTGAGTCCTCACTCAACACCAGTAAACACTTAAGAAACACTGCCTAGTAACACAGCCGCCTCCACTCCTCTCTGCTTCTGCTCACTTTAGTAGGAAGAGCTATTTGGAGGAGGAGTTACTTTTCTTCAGATGACAATGAAAGGGACTTACCAAGAAAGAAGACCTGAAGCATTCCCAAACTTAGAACCATTCTGAAGACCTAGAACGTTCTCAGACTCTGAAGTTCCAACATATCCCTGCCCTTCCCCTAAGGCAATGCACAAGATCCTTTGTTGCAAATAGCTTTCAAATAACTGCAGATCATGCTTTTGTCCCGTAAAACTTGTCCTGGCCCTAGCCTCATGTCCTAGAGCTCTCCTCCCTATTCCCTCTCTCCACTGCCTTTCCCTCTCTCTACACCCCAAAGCATCAACTTCATACTACAAAGAGCCTAGAGAAAACAGGTAAAGGAGACATTATCCAGGAGCCTGTGCAAAAGGATAAACGTGTGAGGGGGGAGAACTGCACTACTCCAAAGAAGAATGGTCAAAATGAGCAAGAAAACAGCCAGGATCTTAAATAGAGCCCACAGCCATGGGTTTGCATCAGGATGCTGCTGTGTGGAACAGGTTCTAGTGCCAGGACGCATCAGTCAAGAGAGAGTATGGAAAAATCAGAAAAAATGTAAACTTTATTCTGGAAAAATAGTTAAGAGACACCTGAAAAAGAGCCAAAGAAAGGATGAATAAAGGAAAAAGAGTTTAATAGGATGTATTTAGGCTGCTGTAATAAATGACCACAAACTTGGTGACTTAAAACAACACAATTTATTCTCCCATGTTCTGGAGGGCAGAAGTCTGAAATCAAGGTGTCGGCAGGGCTGTGCTCCCTCCAGAGGCTCTAGGAGAGAATCCTTCTTTGCCTCTTCCAGCTTCTGGTGGCTGCAGGCATTCCTTGGCTTGTGGCTACATCAATCCAACCTCTGCCTCCATCTCCACATGGCCATCCCCTCTTCTCTGTGTCTGTGTCTTCTCCTCTGTCTCTACAAGGACATTTGTCATTGGATTTAAAGCCCATCTGGGTAATCCAGGATAATCTCATCTCAAGCCACCTAGCTTTACTTAATTACATCCACAAAGACTCTTTTTCCAAATAAGTTCACATTTAAAAGATCTGGGACATGGACATATCTTTTGGGGGGCCACCATTCAAGCTACTACATAGACCTTAGGAGAAAGGGTTCATATAACTACCTATCTTAAGCATGAAAAAACAAATGCCACAAGTGTGGTTGTTTGACATTTGATGGGGAACAGGTATTTTCATACATCAGGCACAGCAGGGGTGTGAAACATTTGTGCTTCACAGGATTTCAACCCTGCACACTTGAAAATGCAGAAGCCTGGTCTCCACCCGAGACTAACTGAATGAGAACCCCTAGGGGACGGGGCCTGAATGTCAGTATTTTTCAAAGCTCCCGTGGTGGTTTGAACGTGCAGCCAGGGCTAAGAACCACTGGGCTAGGTGTGACAGGAAGGTTGTGGGCACTGATTTTTTTATGAGGCTCCCAGCCCACCCTGAGGGCAAACAGAAGAGAGCATTGTCCCCCTTCAAGCTTCTGGTCCAAGCAGAAATGCCACTATGCTCAGTCATCAGGCACTTCCCAGCATTCCCAGCAAGAGATGTGCCCTAGGACCAGCCCCTCCAGAGCAGGGGCGATCAACGACATAATGGAGTAGACTTTCTTGGCTTCGCTTGTTGGCAGCGCCTGTGCAGTCTCACAGACACACATGCATTCACACACACGTAATTCCCTCACCACAAGTGACTCACGCCTCTTTCTGTACGAGATCCTCCTTCCCAAATGGGGATATTCCACCCAAAGCATAGTGATCCCTATCGAGAACAGCGTAGTTTTCCTGAAGATGCTATCCCAGATGAAAACCATATCTTTATCTAATCAAACTACTTCTTTTCTAACTAGTTTACATACGAAGAGCTAGATCAGATGAAAAAGACAAGAGTCAACACATTAGAATTATCAGATGTATATTGAAAAGAGAATTAGATCTGTATTTACCTAAAACAAACACACACTCTCAGTTAGAAAATGAAAAACGCATTAAACAGTATTTAAAATAGAGTGCAAATATGCTTTGCTTTTAATGACACTCTTTTACACGGGTGACATCAAAGGAAGCACCGGTTAACCAGAAATGAAGCCAAACTGGCTTGCCTTTGAAAGAGAACAAGTAACTCACTATCCTGTAATCACTACTTAGATCCATTGAAACAGTCGTTCAAAGTGACTCCTTGGTCTTCACACCAGTTAGTCTCAAAGCTACGGGCAAAACCTGCGAGGACAATGCCCTGTTGTTGAGAATGAGGAAAAGATGATTGGATACTTCTCAAGGTTGTCATTCTGACTTAGCAAAAAGGAAAAGGGAAGATAAAGGCAAAAATACTCCCAGGTTAATGCTGATTTTGAGTTGGTAGAAGGAGAAGAAGGGCAACGGCAGAGTTCTGTGGGGTGACGACACGAGAGTCTAACGTTCTCAGGGAAGAGCATCAAATGAAGAACATTGTGTTTCTTTTTTTTGGTCGAGAATCACTGCCTGCCAAAAAGTGATCAAAGAATAAACAGTCCATTTATACAGGAAAAATTAGTAAATCATGATGTGGTAGTCATTAGTTCTGCCTTCCAGGTTTTCTGGGTCTTCTCTTGGGACCATGGTAGAATTGCAGATCCCATGCCCTTGAAGTAGGGTTTGACCGTGTGACTTGCTTTGGTTAATGAAATGGTGGGAGAAGTGATATGTGTCATTTCCACACCAGAGCATTTAATGACCTACACATGATTTGACACTTTCTCCCACTTCCTCAATGACCAGCAGCATTTCAGATAGTGGCTGCTCCACCAGTCTGGCTCCTAGAATAAAAACATGAGGAGCAACATCTCTAGTCAACCCACAGTGGAAATGTAGCATGAGCAAGAAATAAACCTTTGTCAATAGAAATCACTAAGATTTTTGAGATGTTGTTAGCACGTCTTAACCTAGCCTAACTAGATTTGTATATTTGACGTGAAAGCAAAATGTTCAGCTTCAAAAAATTCTAATCAACTATAAAATAGCATTTTGTCCCTATTAAATTAGCAAAAAGGAATTAAATGATAAAAATTCAATGCTAGGAATACTGGGGATAAAAAATACATTATTGATAACATTCCTGAAACATTATCTGGTACTATCTAACAAAAGTCAAAAAATATTCACACCTTTTAGCCTAATAATTCCCTTCTGGGAATTTGTTTTGTGGGAATAATTCAAAGGAGTTGTTGAAAATTAATTATATAGAATTGTTTACGGTTCATAATGATCAAAAACGGGAAAAATCAAAATGCCCAATAATCAGGTAAGGTTAAATAAACTGTAGCAAATAAAATATTTAATATGTAAATTACTAAAACCAATGGAACAGTATATATGACACAAAGTTCACTGCAAAAAAGTAGCACATCTCTGCATGCTAGTTATAACCATACAGACTTTTAGCTCCTATAGAATAAGCAGATCTTTCCACTAGAATATAAGCCCCATGTGGGCAGGAATTTTGAGTCTTGTTCCCCACCACGTTCCAAGTACCAGGAACAATGCTTGGCACACGGAAGACATTCTGTCATATATTTGTTGAGTTAATTAATTAACTAACTAAGAAATTAATCTTCATAAAAACCTTCAAAGTCAAGTATAATGTTATTGTCCCAAATTTATAGCTAGAGAAAAAAATGTGTTTTTGAGAGGTTTTTGCTTGGTTGGTTTTTGGAGGATTTTTTTGCGTATTTTTCTATAACATTTCACCATTTTTAAGAACTCTCTCTAAGGGGATGCCTAACTCCTCAGTTCTCCCTCTCCACAGAATCCTTCCTGAGAAGTGTTTCTTCTGTGGTCCCCAAGAGGCAGAGAGAGGCTCAGAGGTACACAGGGCTTAAAAACCAGGCAGGGGCAGGAGGGAGCTATCTTAGCGCTTTCTTTCTATTGTCTGAGTTCAGGTGACAGCTCTGGCAGGTCTTTCAACGCCTCTGGGTCCAAACATAAGTATGATGTCTTGAATGAGAACAAGAATGTAAAAGAACTTGTAAACCACGCAAGAGTCGAGTAAGAGTTATGTTATCAAAGAGTCAGGCATCAAAGTGTTATGTAAGCACTGGGGACTCAGTTTTCCCATCTATCTGCTTCCTGGGGTGATTATAAGAAGCCAAAGAGAGAATGTACACGCCAGTGCAGTGTATACTATAAAGCTCTCTGACAAGATTCATTTTGTGAGGGAATCAGGGCGGTGGAGTGGAAAGGGCATGTGATAAAACTTTTTGGGGTGGCTGTGGTTCCCACAAGCCTAGATCATCTGTCTCCTCCTCCAAGCTCAGCATGGAAGAGGGAGACAGCTGCTTAGATGACCAGGCATGTTGTCCACATCTTACTGGTTGTCCAAACACAGCTTTCCTTCCTGCCAGCCCTTGGACATAAGGCAACAATCAGTGCACGTTCAGTGCACACCCAGGAAACTCCAGTGAGGGCAGATGGAAACCTTCAGATTGGCCAAGGCTTCATCCATCAGAGCACCTCGGGCAAAACCTGAGGGAGGAAATGAGTCCCAGAGGCTCTCAAATTAATCATCTATTGCTATGTAACAAATTATCCCAAACTTAGCCGCTGAAACAACAAACACTTATTGTTGCACAATTTCCTTTGGTCAGGAATCTAGATGTTGCTTAGCTGAGTGCCTTTGGCTCAAGGTCTCTCGTGAGGTGTTAGTCAAGCTGTCAGCCAGGGCTGTGGTTTCATCTGGAATCTCGACTGGAGTAGGGGGAATCCATTTTGAAGCTCACTCACGTGGTTGTTGAAAGACCTCCCTCATGCCATGTGGATCTTGCCACAGAGCTACCTTACAACATGGCAGCTCATCCTCAAGGATGAGTGATCCAAGAGAATGAGCACCCAAGATGGAAGGTGCAATCTTTTTATGAGTTAATCTCAAACGTGGCATCCCATTGCTTCTGCCCTATTCTATTTGCTAGAGGAGAGTCAGTAAGTCCAGCACACGCTCAAGGAGGGGGTATCACACAAGAGGAGGGAGAGATCACTGGGGGACATCTTGAGGGTTGCCTACCACCCTCCTTCTCTCCAACATTCACTCCATAAATGGCAGTGCTGATGCCTCAGCCAGAGGCCATGCCACCCACCAGATTCAATGCACTACAGATCCAATCCTGTGCCCAGAATGCTCCACAGTGGCTTAGGAAGCTGGAAAGATCACATCAGATCTACATACAAGAAGAATCATGTAGGAACCCCCAGGCCAGGCTCATCCCACCTCTAACACTGTTTTAATCCTTTCAGCCTGGGATAACAAAAATACCGTAGACTGGGTGACTCATAAACAACAACTTACTTCTCACAGTTCTGGAGGGTGGGAAGTCCAAGATCAAGGCGCTAGTAGATTTGGTGTCTGGTGAGAGCTCACTTCCTGGTTCAGAGAAAACTCTCTTCTCACTATGTCTTCACATTGGTGAGGGAGCTCTCTGGGGTCTCATTTATAAGGGCACTGACCTCATTCATGAGGGCTCCACCCTCATGACCTAATCACCTTCCAAAGGCCCCACCTACTAATACCATCACATAGAGGATTAGTTTCAACATATAAATTTGAAGGGACACAAACATTCAGTCATAGCAAACCCACACCAACCTAAAACAAAACAATGAATTTGCTAAGGAAAAAGGAATAGTGGTTAAGGGCATACACTCTGGCACCAGACTATCTGGGCTGGAATCTTGATTTTGTCACTTAATTATTGTGTGACCTTAGCCAAGTTTCTTACCCTCTCTGAGTCTCAGTTTCCTCGTCTATAAATGGGACCTATCTCATGAGACTGTACTGAGGATTAAAGACAACAATATATAAAGCACTTAGAACAGTGGCTTACACACAGCAAACTCTCGATAAAAGTTCGTAGTCTATTCTTGCTATTTGTTGTTGGAAATAAAAACGGAAGATCTATCCTGACAAAAGGACAGGGGCTGATCATTTTGCCCAAACTTCCCTCTCAGCAGTCATGGACTTCTGCATACAGTGTTCAAGTATTTTTCAAAAAGGAAAAGATTTTTCCAAGGAAGGCCAAGTTCCATCCACTGCATGTTAACACTTGGCCCTCGCAGCTCTGCTCGGGCTGTCACGAGCCATGGAAGTGGCAGGAACACAATAGTTTGCTCTCGTGTGTCTCTCCTAACCTGGATGGTCTCCACCTCAGACCACTTCAGCAGGAAGAAAGCCCCGCAACTCTGGCACACGGTTCTGCGTTCCCAGTGGACAGGATCCCCCACAAATCAGGCCACTGATTCCAACCCCCAAACCTGCAGCAGAGGGGTTCTTGGCAGAAAGCTCCTATTTTATTAACTCATGACTCTTTGTCTAATTATTTATTCCTGCAAAATCCAATTGGTTGCAATTAGAGAAATGATGATTTTAGCTGTGAGTTCTCATTCCCGCTGAGCATATGTCTCCTGTCTGCATCCCTTGGTGGTTCGAAAGCAAGAAGAGTAGATTATGGCAAATTCCTCCGAGCAGACTCCAGTCCTGGAGAGAAAGCCAAGCAAAGTAAAACTCTCAAACCAAGAGCAGTTACAGGCTGAGACAGACAAGGAGGCATGAAAAGCTTCCCAGCCTTCGCCTGCCAGGGAGCCCACCAAAAGCACTGAGCACTGGGAACCACCTCAGTGGGGACTCGCCTCCTCGGGGGTGATGAGCCTGACCCCAGCTCTCCTGCTGCTACACGTCACAGGGGCTACATCACACCCAAAGCTTTGCCTCCTCATCTTTCGAGAAGCACGTTCACTCCCCTTGCTTCTTATTTTCTCCAGAGGATATGTTCTCTTTTGTCCCTGTGTTCCCTGCTCCCCAGACTTGGGTGTCTGTGAAACAGCTGGGTGGCCTGAAAAAATATTGGTTTGGTCCCCATTCCATCTGCTGGCTAAGCGAGCCTGGCCAAGTCACTTCGCCTCCCTGAACTCCAATTTTCTTCTGTGTCAAATGAAGAGGGAGGTTGGGCAGCAGATGATCCTGCAGTCCTTGTTAGCTCTGCTTCTGATTCTACAAGTGGATATGGCACGTCAAAAGCAAAAGCCCACTGCTGCCCACTGATAAGCAGAGAGCAGGGCATCCTTGCAGGAAGAGCGGCGAGCCTCATGTCCTGTTTGAATCCATCCTCCCTTCCTCCCCACCCCACGAACCCAGCCTGCAAGGGAGAGAGGAGAGGCCCCTTAAGCCCCTTTCTCCAGCAGCTGGAGGAATAAGCCTGGCTAGAAGATCCCAGCATGAGGGAGGCAGCTTGTCACCACAAAGTAAATGAGTAAATAAATTAAGATTCTCCTGCAGAGATCATGCTTGGCAATGAAGCTTAAACCTGTGTGGCGTGTGTGTGTGTGTGTGTGTGTGTGTGTGTGTGTGTGGTGTGGTGTGGTGTCTGTGTGTCTGTATAGCCAGATCCACCTTCTCAACAACTGTTGATACTAAGGATAAAAGGTTTTTGCTTGGCATCAGAAAAGAAAATTACTCTAAAGGACATTTTGGGGGACACTGGTGAGACTTGAATATGGACTGTATATTACATATTAGTACTGTATCAGTGTTAAATTTTCTGAACTTAACTATATTGGGATTATGAAAATGAGCGTCCTCATTCTTAGCATTCAGGGAATGAAAGATCGTGGTGTCTGCAACTTATTCTCAAATGATTCAGTAAATAATGAAAATAATATAAGTCTGTATATGGAGAGAGCTAACAGCACACATGGCAATGTTAACCATTGGTAAATGTAGGTCAGGGCCAGACAGATGTCCATTGCACTATTCTCATAACTTTTCTGCAGGCTTGAAAATTTTCAAAATAAAATGTAATAAGAAAGTTTTGAAAACAAAGTGTCTAGGGGTTTTGAAAACATCTGAGTTTGGGATTAAATGCAGTGGGTGCAAAGGCAGGTGAGGGCTTCTGGTTCTAATTAAACTCACCGATCCTCTTGGGTTTCAACACATCACGATAAGAGCCAAAAAGCTGAGCCGGCCTTGCACAGCTGTGTTTCGCTGGAGGGAGCCCAGTGAGGGAGACCCGATCTGCCCTCCAAGAGGCCACTGTCAGTGGGGGAGAAAGGCAGGCCATGGGCCATTACCCCAAGGCAATTGAAGGCCACCCAAACAAGGTGGGTCACCAGAGGGGCAGCCCCTCAGTCCTGGAGGTTGGGGGCTTGCTTCCCCGAGGGCATCCAGTCTGACTCCCTCTAGTTCCAAAGGGGGCTGCTCCTCAGGCAAACCTCCTTCCTCTCTCTCCACCAGGCATCAGCACTTTCCTCCTTCCTTAACTCCTGATTTACATTTCAGTGACTGATAAGGGTGAGGTCAGCAGTGGACAGGACTGCCCCAGGAGGGCTGGGCCCTGGCCACCTCTGCCACCTGGCCCCAAGTCAACACCTCTGTTCCACAGATGTCAGCTCAACAGATGTCATGGAGATCCAAGACCTGTTGGTAGGGATTAGACAACTGCAGGTCATTTGAATGTCATTGCCTTTCTCAAATCATTGTGATTGTCCCCATAAAGAAACATCATTATGGTCACAAAATAGTGGGCATCTGTTGCTGCGCTGCACAGAGAGAGGGGCCACTGGTCATCTCAGAGGGGCTGGGGGTCTGCCCACAAAAGGAGGGCTTGGAGAACAAGAGCGCTCCTCACCTGGCTCTTTCCAAACATTCTGCTTCTCCTCTTACCAAGGCAGCAGCACCTATACAGCCCCATGAGGCTCTGGAGTCTTCCATCTCCTCTGCAGTAGCTTCATTTTCTTCTCCTTCACTTCCTCCAAATTTCAGTTGTCCTCTGAGTCCTTTCTGGTCTAAGACAGCCAAGAAGGGGCGGAACTGGGGCTCCACTTCCCAATCCTCTGTACTTCTTGCCTGGAGGCAGCCTCATACCTGGAAGCACCAACATGGCACTCCCAGCCCCCAAGGCCCCAAGCATTCTGAGTGGTTCCCCGAAGAGATCACAAGAGGGAGACAGCTTTTTCTGCCAGGGTGCGCAGCAGGAAAGCCTGTGTACACAACCCTGTGGCCCAAACTAGTGTTTGGAAAAGAGATAATTAAGATAAGAAGATGTAGATGAGGGAAATCAGCAGGCACCATTCCTAGAAGTCATGGCACCAAAAAAAAAAAAAATCCCTCCCACCATATTCTTTCCTGTTCCCTGACTGTGTATTAAGTCTCCAAAGTAAATCAACCTTTTGGATTAATTGCTGGATCCATCCCAGATTTCAGACTGCTACCCCTTCCATTTTAAGTTTGGACCCCACTCCTGGCCCCCTTTTCTGCTACTTCTTCTCCCTTCCTTGTCTTGTCTACACAGTAGAGTCCCACTGATTCGCTAAGTCATGGCGTCCAATGATGGAAGAGAATCCCAGCAGGCCTCTATCACTTCTTTGCCCTAGTTCTCCTCTCTTGGACCACACACGTCTCTTCTCTGCCTCCATCCAGCTTGCCTGGGCTGGAGCCCCAAGACCCTCCACGCACCCATCCTACCAGTGAGCCCCAGGGAGCCTTCTCCACAGCCCATCCCTACCCTTGGAGGAAAGGTGTGTCCCTGATCACGTCAGTGCCTCCCGCCCGCTGTGGGGAGTGAGATCATGCAGGGCACACTTCTTACCCACACTAGGCCCTTGTAGTGTGCTCTGTACACAGCACTTACTATCATTTTACACCCTCCACCTTACACCCACCCTAGAACATGGTCTTGAGTCTTAAAGGAAAAAATATTCCTAAAAACACCTTGAATTATATGAAGATGTTAATAAGAGCAGTGTTATTACTTTTTTAATAGACTTTATTTTTTAAAGCAGATTTAGGTTCACAGCAAAATTGAGTGAAGGCACAGAGATTTCCCATACACCCCCATCTCCACACACACAGCCTCCCCTACTATTAACATCCCCCACCAGAGTGGTACATTTGTTACAATCGATGAACCTACACTGACGTACGATTATCACCCAGAATCCATAGTACATTAGAGCTCATTCTTGGTGTCGTACCGTCTGTGGGTTTTGAGAAATGTGTAATGATATATAGCCACCATTATAGTGTCACACAGAGCAGTCTCACTGCCCTAAACATCCTCTGTACTCCACCTACTCATCTCTCCCTCCCACCTAAGCCCTGGCAACCACTGATCTTTTTACTGGCTCCATAGTTTTGCCTTTTCCAGAAGGTTGCATAGTCAGAATCACACAGTAGGAAGCCTTTTCAGATTGGCCTCTTTCACTTAATAGTATGCATTTAAGGTTCCTCCATGTCTTTTTATGGCTTGATAGTTCATTTCTTTTTAGTGCTGAATAATAGTCCATTGTCTGGATGTACCACAATTTCTTTATCCATTCACCTACCAAAGGACCTCTTGGTTGCTTCCAAGTTTAGGCAATTATGAATAAAGCTGCTATAAACACTCGTGTGCAGGTTTTGGTTTGGATATAAGTTTTCAGCTCATTTGAGTAAATATCATAATTGGATCGTATGGTAAGAGGCAGTGCTGCTATTAATTGCACTTTTCAACCGAAGGCTCCCTCCTCCTCTGCTCCCAGATCTTCTGGGCTCTGCTTCACGAGAGCTTTAAAACGCCTAGTCCTGCTGCCACAGCCCCCTGGTTCTTAGCATCTGACTCACTTAACTTTTTTATATAGCTTCTTAAAAAACTTTTATTTGAGATAATTATAGATTCACATGCAGTTGTAAGAAATAATTCAGGAAGGTCCCTTCACCCAGTTTCTCCGAATGATAACATCGTCTTGCATAACTGTAGTATAATATCATAACCAAGAAATTGACAGAGATACGGAAGCACCAGTTTGTTTAACCATTCACCCATTGAAGGACATTTGGGTTATTTCCAGCTCCGGGCTATCACAAACAGAGCTGCTATGAACACTGTTCTAGAGGTTTTTTGGTGAACTTAAGTTTTCATTTCCCTGGGATAACGTCCAAGAGTGCGATTGCCGGGTCATATGATAAGCACATGTTTAGTTTTGTAAGAAACTGCCAGACTCTTTTCCAGAGTGGCTGTGCCATTTACATTCCCATCAGCAATGTGTGAGCAGTCCAGTTTCTCCCCATCCTCGCCAGCAGTTGGTATTATTGCTGGTTTTTGTTTTAGCCATTCTGATAGGTGTGCAGTGAGAGCTCATTGTGGCTTTAATTTGCCTTTCCCTAATGGCTAATGACGCTGAACATTTTGTTTCACATGCTCATTTGCCTTCTGCATATCTTCTTCAGTGAAATATCTATTCACTTCTTTGCGCATTTTCTAATTGGATTGTTTGGGGTTTTTGAGAATTCTTTATATATTCCAGACACAAGTTCTCTGTTGGATATGTAGTTTGCAAATATTTTCTCCCAGGCTGTCACTTGTCTTTCCATTTCTTTTTACAGGGTCTTTCACAGAGCAAAAGTTTTCAATTCAAGGAGGTAAAATTGACCAATTTTTCCTTTTATGGCTCATGCTTTTGGTATCTAGTCTAGAAACTCATGGTTTTCTCCTATTTTTTCTGAAAGTTTTATATTTCACTTTTTACATTTCAAATTTAAGTCAGTGATCCATTTTGAGTTGACTTCTGTGTACTAATGGATGAGTGATCATGTGTGAGGTTTAGGTCCAGGCTAATTTTTTTGTTGTTGCCTGTGGACGTGAATTGCTCCAGCACCATTTGTTGAAAAGGCCATCCTTCCTCCATTGAATTGCTTTTTCACCTTTGTCAAAACTCAGTTTGATGTATTTGTATAGGCGTTCGTTTGATGTTTGCTTTTCCTTTTTTTCTTTTTAGAAACTCCCCTGCCTGGCAGAATGTGAATGGCTGTGCACATCTGAAGTCTCAGGACTCTGGATACACAGGTAGTCATTGCTTCAAGCAGCCTGGATTCAAACTCTCAGCCAGTTCAAAGCATCGGGGCGTGGCAAATGGCATTTGAACTTAAGGAGAGCAAGAAGTGAAGATGGTTTAGGGAAGGGGAAGTGTCAATCAGCACTTACTTAGATTTTATAAAAATGGAAATCAATAGAATAGTGATTAATAGAGAGTGGCAAAATGCAAGTGAATTCCACTTCCCCTTCCCTAAAGCCCGGACCTGTTCTGAAGGCCATAGACAACTGCAATGGGGCTGGTGTCACCATGGTGTAACCACAGAGGTGTGGGACAAAGCCATTCCCAGCCACCAGTAACAGCAGGGGTGCATCTTTTATGGAATGTCTTGCAACTCAGTGCAGTGTTTACTTTCACATGTGCTTTCCTTATTCTTTCTGGTTCTCCTGGGAAGTGCCAGGGTTCAGTCTCCTCTTGAGAAGTCACCTGGAGCTGGAGGAGCCCAGTTCATTCTAAGCCAAGAACCCACAGATCTTCACTTCTCTTCGGCTGCCTTGGTCTCTCCCTGGCCCTACTGAGCCCGCCATTCAGGACCCATTTCACCCCACAGCCCCACAGCGGGGTAAGATGGAGGGAGGGTGAATATTATAACCAGAAACCTCAGAATGCGGGTTCATTTTCATTCCAGGTCTGAGTTAGAGAGGCCAGGCCCCTCAGAACAGAGCATCGCCTTTGCTCTGTAGGCACAAAGCTAAGAATCACAGCTTAAGATCTTCTTTTAATGTCAGAATGTCAAAAAGTAGAACAAATTGCTCGAAAAGCAGGATATTGGCTCTTCCCAGTTCCCTACTCAGGCTGGCTTTCTGAACCACCTTAAAGAAATGCAGAGCTTCTCTCTGTGCAGTGCTTCAGAATCTCCTAGAAACAAAGGCTATTCAAGACACCGCACCAGGAACAGCTTCTCAGGTTCCAAGAGTATATATTTCTGCCTCTTCCTGGACCCAGAGCAGCAGAAATGCCGGGCAACCAGTGTTCTTGGCGCAAAAGCTTCAAGAACATCGCAGACTAAAAGGAACACGTGCCAAAGCCATCAGCCCTTTTGACCCCCATCTTTCCCCAGATATGTTCAAGAAGAACATCCCCGGGTTAACTCTTGTCACAAAGCAATCTGCTCTTGCCGTTTGCAAGACAAACTAAGAGGGCAGTCATAATTAGATTGCCACTAACACACCACAGTTAATAAGTGACATAAATAACCATATAAATGTCAAGCTGTGAATCTGAAACTTGACAGGACCTTTCAAATCCAACTAGAGCTTGGCACCAAAAAGCATTCTCTGAATTTGCACATAATCTGCTTTCTGCAGCTCTTTTGAGAGAGCTATTTACCCAGTAAGCATGTTATTCTCCACCACAGATTGCAGTCATTCCAAGTCAATTAACTGCATTCCAAAGAAAACAGGAGGAACTCAAAATACAAGAGTTTAAGGTTGCCGAGTGAGATAGAGAAGACGGGAAGGGGTCGTGTAAGTTGTGGTTACTAATACGCTCACATTGCCCTGGGGCTCTGAACAGCAGACAGCACCAAGCCATTTAGTTAAAAAAATTATAATAAATTCCATGTTGTTGCTAGGATTTTCTCGTGGACAGCTTGGGGGAGACTGTCCGGCCAATTGCAGGGCTGTCGTTACACCAGAAGTAACCAAGTGGGTGCTCTCTCCAGGGGGCGATTGCTCGGAGCCAGAGGGTGCCCATAGTGCCTCATCAAAGCCGTTCATGGTTACGGAGTCCTCACAGCCTCCGATCCCCCAAGACTTCCCCTTCTTGCTTTAAAATTTTTTAAATTGAGATAAATTCATATAACATAAAGTTAACCATTTTCAAGGATACAATTCAGGGGCATCTACTACATTCACAACATTGTGCAACCGCCCCCTCTATTGAGTTCCAAAACATTTTCATCACCAGGAAAGAAAACCCCCATTAAGCAGTCACTCCCCATTTTCCCTCCCTCCACCCCCTGGCAACCACTAAGATGCTTTCCGTCTCTATGCATTGACCTATTCTGGACATTTCATATAAATGGAATCATACAATATATGGCCTTTTGTATCTGGCTTCACTCATTTAGCATAATGTTTTCAAGGTTCATCCATGATGTAGGATGTATCAGTACTTCACTCCTTGTTATGGCAGAATAATATTCCATTGTATGGATATACCACATTTTGTTTATCCATTCATCTGTTGATGGACATTTGGGCTTGCTTCCACCTTTGGCTATTATGAATAGTGCTGTTATGAGTATTCATGTGCAATTTTTTGTTTGAATACATTTTCAATTCTTCAGAGTATATACCTAGGAGTGGAATAGCTGAGTCGTATAGTAATCCTATGTTTAACTTTTTGAAGAGCCACCAAACTGTTTTCCCCCTTCTCGCTTTTGAATGCAATTATGCTTTCACTTAAAACTATGCCTTTCTTATTATTTCTGAGGTTTGGAACAAGGAAGAGGAGGCTGCTGGTGGCTCACTTGGCCATCTTGGTACCAGAAGGACATCATTAAACTAATCTGCAGAATTCCAAATGGAGCTCCGGAAGTCCCAGTCTTCTCCACACCCACACACTCCCTGCCCCAGTGAAAATTGCGGGTGAATGATCATGGAGGAAAAAGGAGGAGGGACAGAATGAATGAGGCAGTGGTCTCCAAAGAAAAGTACACACACTCCAGGGGTGCACCAGACCATTATCCACTGGAATGCCAGAAGAAGCCATTAGAACTTCTATTTCCATTTATTTTTATCTAAAAAGTAAGAAAAAATGAGCTTTACTGATTGCTCTGGGTTGAATGGTGTTGTCCCCAAAAAGGTATGTTAAAAGGTATGAGGTGCTCCCATTTGCAACAACATGGATGAACCTTGAGGGTATTATGTCAAGCCAAACAAGCCAGAGAAAGACAAACACCACATGATTTCACTCATATGTGGAAAATAAATAAACACATGGACAAAGAGAACAGATTAGTGGTTCCCAGAGGGAAAGGGGGTTGGGGGGTAGGCAAAAGGGGTAAAGGGGCACATATACACAGTGACGAACAAAAATTAGACTATTGGTGGTAAGCACAATGCAGTCTATACAGAATACTGATAAGTAATAATGCACACCTGAAATTACACATTGTTATAAACCATTATGACCTCAATAAAATTTAAAAAATGTTTTTAAAAAGGTATGAGGTGCTAACCCGCAGCACCTCAGAATGTGACCTTATTTGGAAATAGAGTCTTTACAGAGCTAATCAAGTTAAAAAGAGGTTGTTAAGGTGGGCCCTAACCCAATATAACTGGTGTCCTTGTAAAAAGGGACTTTGGACACACAAAGAATGCCACGTGAAGGTGTAGGCAGAGATCAGGGTGAAGAGTCCGGAAGCCAAGAAAGCCAAAGATTGCCAGCTGACCACTAGAAGCTAAGAGAATGGCCTGGAACAGATCCTTCCTCACAGCCCTCAGAAGGAACCAACCCTGCTGACACCTTGATCTCAGACTTCCAGCCTCCAGAACTGTGAGAAAATAAATTTCTGTCATTTAAGCCACCCAGAGTGTGGTACTTTGTTACAGCAGCCCTAGCAAGCTGATATTCTAATATTTAATATAATGGTGCTCATGGGTGCCCTTTCTTAGTCCCTCACATGCAGAATTTGAGGCCCCTTGAAGGAGTAAGGAGTTCTCCACCTCAGGGGGGCTGACAAGCCCCCCTCATGGGCAGAGTGAGCAGAAGCAAGTTAAGTGGATTTATAGGTTAGATAATCTCATTGTGATGTAATCAATTCTCACAAAACGAATGGGTCGTGTAGGATTACTGCTAAAAAACCCGATTGGAAATGATGCTGAGGCTGCAAGCACGGGAGGTAAAAAGGAAAAGTAGAGCTCACTGGTCTCCTGCAAGGGGGTCCGCTCACCGCCCTGTGTAATAAAAATGCTGGGGAGCTGATCAGGTCTGACAGGAAGCTGGCCAAAACCATATCCCTTATTGTTAAGAGTGAACCTCAAATCAAAACTCATATTATGCCTTGAGGTATTAACTAATGGTAATACAAAGCCACCACAATAAACAACACTTTGAACATTGTTTATTTCATCTTGTTTCTCCGTTTTAACCTCAATTTTATGTATGTTTTATAATTTACATAATGCATAGTTTATAAGTAAGTGTATGGAGAATATGTCTACCCCCCCAACTTTTTACTAAATGGGGACATAATCAGAAAAGTTTGGAAACCACTGATTTGGGGGAGGGGCAGCATATAGATGTGGGACACCAGTCATCCCAAAACAGAAGGTGCTGGAGCCTGATATCTGACCTGCAGCCAGAGACAGATGCTATTGAGACATGAGAGATGTTCTGGACCAGGAAATGCCCTAAGGATGACTTGTTCAGTTCCCCAAATCAGAGAAAAAGACAGCTTCTGTGGCAGAGGGAACAACACTGGCTCCCAGGGAGGGCACTGGCAGAGCTGTCCAACATACCAGGTGACATAGGGTGGCTGGAAAGGACTTCCCCACATGCACAGGTGTACCACGTAACCATACTGACCCATGCATTCATGGAAAGAGGAAGGAGCTATTTCTCCACTTTGCAAGGTCACGAAGATTTCCACCAGGAAGAGACCTTGGCAGGATGGCTTCCTTCTATCTGTTGCAGTGAAGGGGAAAAAAACCCTCAGATATTAGAAAGGGGTAAGTGAAAGTGACCTTTCAGTGTATTTAAAGGTTGGTGAGGAGACAAACATTCTTGAGCAAGTGCAGACTTATAGGCTCTGCAAAGCTCAGCAGATTAACCCTGAAGTACAAGAGTTTAAGCACCCAGGGTTGAGTGTAGGTGTGGGTGGGTGGGGGATAATCTACTGTCTTCCAGAATCCAGACCATTTCTTTCTCCACCTTCTTAATCTGAAGCCCCCAACCCTTCTCTGATCCAAAAGCAGAAGTTGGTGGGAAAGAGCCAGCAAAGCCAGAGGCTTGAAGAGTTCCAGGTTGGGTTAAGCAGGTTAGGGCAAGGGTCTCAGGAAAAGAATGAAGGGGAAGTAAGGGATTTCAGGGAGAAGGATGAAATTCGTGGGACTTAGGGGTGGTGGGGGAATGTGTCAGAAATCGGGGGATGCAAATGATGTCCCCGTGGGATGCTCAGAAGGTGTAAGAAGTAAGGCCCACCCCACACACACACACACTCATTCTCATGCACAGGGGTGAATTAGCTGGATGAGAAGCACAACATCCACTTTCCTGGACACCACACTTTTAAGTACAGTAGTCTCCCCTTATCCACAGGGAATATGTTCCAAGATCCCCAGTGGATGCATGAAACCGCGGATAGTTCCGAACCCTATATACAATATGTTTTTTCCTAACAGGCTAATGGGTGGGTAGCATATACAGTGTGGACATGCTGGACAAAGAGATGATTCACATCTCAGGACAGAGCAGGATGGCGAGAGACTTCATCACACTACTTAGTGTGTAGTTTAAAATGTATGAATTGTTTATTTCTGGAATTTTCCATTTCATATTTTCGGACCATGGTTGACTGCAGGTAACTGAAACCACAGAAAATGAAACTGAAGATAAGAGGGGACTACTGTATGTGACGCTGAACCTGAAGGCAAGAGCAAATGGAACCTTCTTCACAATGTCCTGCATATGTTTGCTTGGCAGGAGGGAGAACCCATCCTCTCCAATGGTGGTTTAAGGAAACTTCAGTAATAAGGATGGTGGGCCAAAGGCTATCACACTTGCCAATCACCCAGCCAACCAACCATAAGACAGACTGTCCTGACAATTTTCTCCCTGGCTGGGTTAAAATACGGAGTCAGACTTCTACAGAGCAGTCATGCTCCGGTGGTCCAAGAGAACCCATAATTTTAGTACCTTTCTGTGGAGAGTGGAACATCCACAGGGGCCTGCGTCCCCGGAAATTACATCTACTGCTCCAGCATGCCCTGGGCTTCCCTATGAGCCCTGGGCTTCCCTGTGAGGCTGCCTGATCCTGCTGTTGGACAAGGATGCCCAGGTGTGGACCTTGCCCCACGTGCATCTGTCAACCCAGGTGCATTCAGGGCCAGCTCAGGCTTACCACTGGGGAGGAACCACAGGTGCTCTTGGGACAGATCAACCTAGGCTATGAGAGGTGGGAGGGCGGCGAGCAGGAGAGGCTAGGCTCCCGCAAGGCCAAGGTGGATGAAAATGTATGCAGGTGCGAGCCTGCCCTTGTGTCCCGGCTGCTCCTAAATAGTAAGAGCTTAGATCTGCTCTGGCAAATCTAGGGGTGTCCTGAGTCAGGTGGCCTTCGCCAACCTCTCCTGCTGCCCTGCCATGTCTGAGTTGAGTTGAGGGGGAGTGACGATGGTGTCTGCTGCTCCCCTGACCATCGCTAAAAGCTCCAGATGATGCTCTCCTCCACCAGCCTCTCCTTCGCCCTTAGGGGGGCGTCCTTCCTGGAAGGGCCTCAGGACCCTGAAATGCACCTGGTTCTACCTGGCGCCTCCATGCAGGCCCTGGACAAAGCGGCTCCCAGAGGTGGAGCCACAGAGCTTGTGCACCTGGCTTCTCCTCCAGGCCCAGCCCTGCCTGGGTTGATTTTGAAAGAAATATTTACACTAAAGGGCTGAAGCTGAGGGAAGATTTCACCACCTCTTATCTCTCATAGATTAGGAAAACAACCAACATTTTATTGACAAGTGACCCCGTGGCAGCTGTGTTTGTGGCTCATTTCTCTGAGAAGCCTCCTCTTCCCAGAGCCCTGTCTCGGTTTACATTACTCTGCTCACTTCCTCTCAGACTCCCAGGGGAAAGCAAGATTCTCAGGGACATGGCACATCCCTGGTAAGGTTCCCCGAGCATTCCGAGTGCTCAAAACTTGAGACTGGCATTGCTCCACATTCCATCTATGGGATGGTGGCTCCCAATCCTAGACCTCCAGCAGACATGTCGTAAGTGTCTCAGCTTGGAGGAGCCCTGGAGACCCTCCCATGCACCCCAGTCCCAATACCCACACAGTGCCCTAGCCCAGAGGGATGTGCTCAGCTCGTTCACACTTGTCCCCACCTTGCTCTTCTATCCCTTGCCCCCAGGGTGCCCATGCACTCTCCAGAAGACTGTGAGGCAAAAGCTCTCCAGCTCCACGCTCACCTCTGGCCTTCCTTTCAGGCCATGGCAGAACTCCGTCAAGCTCAAGCTCCCATCCTTCTCCAAGGAACCAAGCAAAAACCTCGGGTGGAAATCTCTGTGCCCATCCACCCTCCCCATCACACCTTTTGCCATCTCCCTCTAACTCAATCTGCCGTGCCTCCCTCTCTCCCGCTCTCCAAACTCCTGCTCCATGATGGCAAGCTCCCTATACCCTCAGCCATTTCTTCACGCGTTCTCTCCAACTCTTGGCTTAACTTGGTGATTCTCAATCCTGGCCACACATCAGAACCCCCTGAGGAGATTTTTTTAAAGCTACTGCTGCTCAGATGGGCCTGACTACCTAATTTTTGAGGGCAAAATGAATTTGCAGGGACTTTTGTTCAAAAATTCTTAAGAATTTCAAGATGGCGATGGCAGAGCATTAAACCAAGTGCAGGGCCCTTCTGAGTGTGGGGCCCTGTGCAACTGCATGGGTCTTGTGCCCACGAAGCCAGCCCTGTGCCCGGGCACTTCCCCTAAACAGTCAGATTTAATTTGCCTTGGTGAGGCCCTGGAATCTGCACTTTAAAAGCTTCCCAGGAGATGCTAAGGCAACTGAGCTGGCTGCTGTTAGCTGACCCAGAGAGAATGTTTCTGTTGCAGGCCTCCCAAATGAAAACTGTTTACTCTTATGATCTTGACCTTGGGACTAAGAGCTGGGCTCATGTCTTCCTTGCTCCATATTGTCACTTCTAGAACATTTCTCTTTCATGGTTTTGCAGATTACCTGCTCAGTTGAGGCTAAGGTCATTCAGGTTTTTTCTTTGCCCTAGTCTAGATCATTTCTGGACTTTGTTCATTTGGTACATTTCCTCAGCCAACCAGTATTGAGCAAATGGTCCACGACCGTCTTCACCCCCACTCAGGCTGCTGCTTCAGAATCCTTGTGGGTAGCCCAGCCAAGATCCTAGCCCCTCAGTTTCTTGTCCTCTCATCTCCAGTGGCCATCTCCCGTCCTCCTCCTCAGCACCCCACTCCCATGCTCACCCCCTAGACCTGGCTTCTCAAATCCAACTGCCCCCACTCTGACTGCAGCCTCCTATCCTAATTTCTCTTTCATTTCCATAATTCCACTACATCTGTTACTCAACCCCATTGAGGCTTTCGATCCAGTGACCCCCCAGATATTCCTTGTCCATTAGTTTCACTCTCTTCATCTTCCATTTTATCCTCCTTAGATTCAGATGGTCTAGTCATCTAATTACTCTCTTCCAAATACTGTATATTCCCTTCCTCTTCCATTTTATCCTACTTAGATTCAATGGTCTAGTCATCTAATTACTCTCTTCCAAATACTGTATATTCCCTTCCTCTTCCATCCTTCCGTCATCCATCTAGGAAAATTCCAGCCCTGGATGAACGTCAACATCTATCTTCTCCATGTCTGCCACTAGCCAGCAGAGCACTGCTGGAGGAAAATCTCACAGATGCATGACCTCACCTCAGCTACGCCCTCAGGGCTACCCAACAATCAGAGCCTCTAAGTGTTCCTCTAGTTAGTTTAGGCTTCAATTTCACACAAATTGCACTTCAAACCTTCTCCAATCTCATCATGTCTAGAGTCATTCCTTCCCCTTTCACTCTCAACAAGTGACCTTGCCTTCTATCGCACTGAGAAAAGAGAAACAATTGCCCACCACCAACTCTATAAACATACATTCCTGTGTTGGCACCCAACTCGCCAACTCCTTCACAGATGCTATCTGCCTCTCTTGCCTCCCATCTTCTTGGGAGCCTTATGTTATCAATGATCCTCTCTCTGGTCTAATTCTTCCATCTCTTTTCTATTCTGGATCCTTCCCATCAGTATTTAAAAGCCCTAGATTCTGTAATCTTTCAAAAAGAAAGAAAAGGAAAAGGAGCAGTGAGGAAAGGAGAGGGGAGGGGAGGGAAGAGGACTGGTGGGGAGGGGAGAAGAGAAGAGAAAAAAAGAGAAATCTCCCCATCTCCCTCCAGCTCCTACCCTCTCTTACTCTTTCCTTCATGGCCACACTTTTTGAAAATGTTGTCTATCTCTCACCTCCCATTTACTTCTCACCCCCTTCCCGCTGGCTTTCATCCCATCACTTCAATGAAACAGTTCTTGATAAAGTCACCAATTACTTCCATTTTAAACAGAATGGCCACATGTTGGGTCTCTTCTTACTTGACCTCTCAGCATCACTGGAACTGGTTGACCACTCCCTACTTCCTGAAATACACTCTCCCTTTGGCTCCTTTACACCATTTCCTTTCCCATTGCCCTGTCTTCCCCTCCTGGATCTCCTTAAGGGTTCTTCCTCCTTTACATTACTATTATATGTTGAAGTTCTTTAAGGCTCCATTCTAGGACTTTTTTTCTCCATTTATTCTCTATTCCTGGATCATCTCATTTATTTCCATCACCTTAAATATGTAAATGCTGACTTATTTTATCTGCAAAGACATGAAATATCAATGGCCCTTTCTCTCTCGTATTACATAAGCATCCTGGGCTGATAAAGCAGTGCTATGGTCTGGGGCACCCAGGCTCCTTCTGCCTTGTTGCTCTGCCACTCACAATGTATTGCATTCGTCTGCACAGTGCCAGATAACGCCATGCCTATATTCCAGCCTTCACGAGGAGGTTTTCCTCCTGAAGGAAAACTTTTGTGACAGGGAGTAAACAGGCCCCTTCCCTTTAAGGACGCTACCCAGAAGTTGCAAGCATTACTTCTGCAAACACCCCCTTGGCCAGAACTTCAACAGATGGCCCCACCTAGCTCCAAGGAAGACTGAGAACTGTAGGCTTTATTCTGGGTGGTCACATGCCTCTTTAAATTTTTATTAGTGTGGAAAAAGGGGAAAACCAATATTGAGAGAAAGCTAGCAGAATCGGCCACAGGCATCAGCTAGATCTGCCACCTTTCTATTTTATCAAATAAGAACATTTTTTTAAAACCTACCACCTATTGCCATTGTTTCATAAAAGAAAGAATGGGTTTTTTTAAATTAATTAATTAATTTATTTTTTATTGATGTCTTAATAGTTTATAACACTGTGGGGTTTTAGTTGTACTTTGTCATTTGTCTGTCACCATGTGGATGTAGCCCTTCACCCCTTGTGCCCACCCCCCACCCCCCTTCCCCTTGGTAACCACCAATCAGTTCTCTCTGTCCATGTGTTCATTTATATTCCATATATGAGTGAGTTCATGCAGTGTCTGTCCTTCTCTCTCTGGCTTATTTCACTTAACATAATACCCTCTAGGTCCATCCATGTTGTTGCAAATGGGACAATTCTGTCTTTTCTTATGGCTGAGTAGTATTCCATTGTATGTATATACCACATCTTCTTTAACCAATCATCAGTTGAGGGACACTTGGGTTGCTTCCACTTCTTGGCTATAGTGAATAATGCTGCAATGAACATAGGGGTGCATACGCCTCTTGTGATGGTTGATTTCATGTCCATTGGGTAGATGCCCAAGAGTGGGATTGCTGGATCATAAGGTATTTCTATTTTTAATTTTTTGAGGACTCTCCATACTGTTTTCCATAGAGGCTGCACCAGTTTGCATTCCCACCAGCAGTGAATGAGGGTTCCCGTTTCTCCACAACCTCTCCAGCATTTGTTATTTGTCTTTGTGATTATAGCCATTCTAACGAGTATAAGGTGATATCGTAGTGTAGTTTTGATTTGCATTTCCCTGATGATTAGTGATGTTGAACATCTTTTCATGTGTCTATTGGCCATCTGTATCTCTTCCTTGGAAAAATGTCTGTTCATATCCTCTGCCCATTTTTTGATCGGGTTGTTTGTTTTTTTGTTGCTCAGTTGTATGAGATCTTTATATATTACTGAGATTAATCCCTTGTCGGACAAATGATTTGCGAATATTTTCTCCCAGCTGCTGGGTTGTTTATTCATTTTGATCCTGGTTTCGTTTGCCTTGTAGAAGCTCTTTAGTCTGATGAGGTCCCCCTTGTTTATTTTTTCTTTTGTTTCCCTTGTCTGAGTAGACATGGGAAAGGATGGAAAGGATGGAAAGGATCCCTTTATGTCCAATCCAATTAGTGTACTGCCTATATTTTCTTCCAGGAGTTTTATAGTTTCAGGTCTCACTTTCAGGTCCTTGATCCATTTTGAATTGATTTTTGTATATGGCGATAGGAGATGGTCTACTTTCAATCTTTTGCATGTTGCTGTCCAATTTTCCCAGCACCATGTATTGAAGAGACTTCCCTCTCTCCATTGTATGTTCTTTGCTCCTTTGTTGAAGATTAGCTGTCCATAGGTGTGTGGTTTTATTTCTGGGCTTTCAATTCTGTTCCATTGATCTGTGTGTCTATTCTTGTACCAGTACCATGCTGTTTTGATTACTATAGCCCTATAGTACATTTTGAAATCAGGGATTGTGATGCCTCCAGCTTTGTTCTTTTTTTTCAGAATTGCTTTAGCTATTCGGGGTCTTTTGTTGCAAGAAAGAATGTTTTTAATACCAAAATGAAAGAAAACATAATCTCAAAATAGACAACAGTCTTTTAAATTAAATGAATTTATATTTATGGAAGAAAGCACTATGTCATCCCCATTTTTCTCATTTCCCTTGAAACTGGCACAAGCATCCATCTCCTGACCTGATTCGGGAGCCCTGACTGAGGCATGGCTATTAATAAATATCATCAATAAATATCATCTTTATATCCCTATGTCATCTCAATTTCAGGGGATAGCATGAAAGCGCCCACCTGGTACTAATGTGGAAATCCACGCCTCCACCTACTCAAGTCCCTTCCCATTTCCAAATGTCCAAGGGGACCCAGGTCCTGCGCAGTTGGGGTTCACTGCTGTGGATGCAGGACGTAATCCCATTGCAAGACTTTACGTTATATGAGGGGTCTCCGGAAAGTTTAGCCACATCACCACTGCCACCCCCCAGACAGGGGAGTCTCCCCAGCAGAGACTACAATGTCATCTTTTGGCCAATCTTGAAAGATCACACCTTTCCTAACACTGTTCCCTCTTTCTGTCTCACACCCCTTCCACATAGAACAAGTCCTCAGGAGACCAGCCCAGAGGACGCTTGAGGGACACTGGGCAGTGTCTCATCCATCAATGGACCCATTTATCACAAGAGGACTCATTGTTTTGTCTCAATTGACTTTAAAGTGAGTCCCTTCCAAAAGCTCTGCTCCTCTCTTTGGTCAGGAGAGTCATCCCCACCCCCAGGCCCCTCAACATTTCTCTAGGAGGCCTGCTGACCTGCCCCAATACCTCACAGTCCCTCAGACAGACATGCAGATTATGTCATGGAACACAAGTGAAGCTAAAAAGCTGAGAACTCTCCCCTGGCTCAGGGTAGTCAAGGAGGGGTGTTCTGCACCCCCTTTCTGCTCCTCCATTTGCAGGGTATATTCTGGGGGTTCAGGGCAGGCTCTCAGCTATGTTATCAGAAAGGAATCCCTGGATGAGCTGGTTTTCTGACTTACTTTTCTTATGTTCCGCTTTTTGAAGATGAAATGTTTCACTTTCACAGAGTTCCTCACTGCATATTCCTGAATTCTAAAAGTGAAGATTTTTTTTTTTGTCAAGAATCCTTTTTTTTTTCATTTAGACATTGCTGGATTTGCTTCAGTGCAGGGAAGGTGGTTAGAGATCATAAGATCCTACAGCTTCATTTTATGGCTGAAGAACCTGGGGCCCAGAGGGGTAAAAGGACCACCCAAGGTCACACAGTAGCCAGCCCCAGAGTCCAGGCCATGTGACTCCACACCCTTGGCTGGGTTCACGGGGCTGGGGCAGGGGGTGGTTGGCCTTGAAGGATGACATGCTTGATGCTGGTGTTCCAGGTAGCCTCCCCTTGCCCGGCACTTTGTCGTCTCTGCTTGCCCTCCATGCCAAGCGGAGCTGATAAACAGAGAGGAATTACACAGGAAATTCTCACGGGAGGGTTCTTCAAGATCTGTTAAGAAAATGTTTCTCTTGTTTACAGCAGAGTGCATCCTAGATGCAATGCCAACAGGGTTTGCTTCTTTGTTTGCTTTAACCAAGAAGGGAAATTAGTGGCAAAAGAATATTTTGATAATGAATGGAAAGTTAGTCATGACATTCTTGAGGGGGAAAAATATAAATAAACTTTTTTTAAATGAGAGCTGTCTCAACGGACAATAGAGGGGATTTATGAGTCTCAGACAGTTTGAAGAGATATTTGGGGTGATTGAGTGCCTGCTGTGGGTTTCTGCTTCCCATGCACATAGTATAAGCCTTCGGGGCAGGAGTGAGGTGTGTGTGTGATCTCCTAAAACAATCCTTGTTAACGGAAAGGTTTTTAAATATTTGCAAGTGGATCTCAGAACTTTACAGAACACAACGGTATCTGTTTCAAAACAACCTGGGAGAATTTGGTGTCTGCTGGGGTCTGGTAAATTTCCACTGTGGGCTGTGCTGCACAGCTTTTTCATTCCAGCCCAACTCACTTCAAGTGGCATGATTTGATTAAGCATTTCTTCACTTTTAATTGCATGCCAAGGCCCCAGGGCATCATTTGTTGGGTGGCCCCGAGTGGGCTGGAGTGGGAGCCGAAAGACATGTCAATCTAGAAAGGTTTGTGCCTGACCTTGTTCTCCAGTGTAATTCCGTCTGGAACCTGGCATACGTTCCCATGATTATGAATGGGCTTGTCTTAGCTGATGGTGGTTTTCCACGGTTCGAGGCAAGGAACATCCAGGGGAGAGCCTGTACCTGAGGAGCTCTTGGCCTTACTGAAAGGAGAGAGGGCATCACAATGCACGTGGCTGAACTCCACCCACCACCTGGGAAATTATATCCCTGAGCTGCCCACTTGCAAACTCTATTATCACAGTATTTTAGAAAAACAGTTGTTTAATAATATCAAAAAATCTTAACCTCTAAGCACAGTTTACGCCTCTGTAAAATGAGGTAATGATACAACCTCATGGGGTTGAGGTGGGTGTTAGAAATACTGTAGCTCAAGCCCTGGAACACCGTGAAACTCTGCAAATAATATTTATAGATGGCACCCTTGATTGTCTCAATATCTTTTATCCCCATCCTCCTTATTTAAGAATGCCCATTTTGCTCAGACATCCACTCCACTCCCATATAGCTGTGAGCCCAGGGCAGGGCCTTGGGGAGGAGCCTTCCATTCTCAGCGGCCAGTGATCTCCTTGGGATGAGCCTGAGACACAATGATGGCCAATAAGACACGAACAGAACCTGTGGGTGGGGGTACAGTGACACAGGAATGGGAATGTCCTCTCTCCTGAGAGAAAGCCACAGAAAGAGTCTCCCTCACTCCTCAGGATGTTGTTTCTCAGGTTGATGGCACCATCTTGAAACCAGTTGGAGGATGAGGCCAATTCAAAGGATGACAAAGGAAAGAATTGTGGGTCCTGGAGGACAATACCGTTGGGCCAGCATCTAACCAACCCCAAAGCCCATTGCTACCGAGTTTCTCAGCACCCCCAGGAGCAGTGTTCCAGGCCACTTAAAGTTCCCAGATAGGGGAGATGTTGCAAACCAAACACACTCAATGTGACTGGTCTTCTGCAAATCTTCTCTGGCTGGAACTCTTCTTTATCTCCCCACTAGTGAGCCATCCCCCCAGTAGTGAGCCTTCCCTCTTACTAGTGAGCCCTCCCCCCAAAACAGCATCCCCCAACTTCTGAGCTGCGCCCCAGCTAATGAGCAGTGATTCGTCCTTCTTCACAAACAGGAGCCAGAAGGAGAGACATGCACAAGGTGGGAGGTTTTTCTGGACTTTCCCAGAAGAGTGGGAGCCGAAGGAATGAAAGCGAAAACCTCAGCAGAGGTGGGAGGACTGATTCACTGGAGGAAGATGAAAAGGAATTTTATCTCAGAGAAGATTTGCAACAGAGCAGCGCTGCTGTGCGTCTTCAGATACTGCTCCCGGGACGTGCCGAGGAGTTGTGAGGCTTCACAGGGGTTGGCATTATAACGACTCGATCCACTGGGAGGCTCTGGTTGCAAGTAACAGAAACCCCAACTGGAACCAGCATAATCAATAAGGGAATGCATCATCTTCTATAACAAAAAGTCCCTATAGGGGAGCTTTGGAGCCAGTTGAATAAGCGGTTCAAGGATGTCAACAAGGACCCAGTTCTTTCCCTCTCTCTGCTTTTGGGGCAGGCTTCATTCTCTGTCTGGTATCAAGACGGCTGCAGGAATTCTAGGCATTTTAATAACGACCTCCACCGAGAAAACAGCTGGCTTTGCATTCCATGCCACTCAAGGACTGCTGACTAAAGATGGATGGGCTTTGAATGAGGACACAATCCAAGGTCCCAGTGCCCAAAGTGACATTTAGGTCCAGGGAGACATCTTACAGACTATGAAAAGCCAGCCTGCTGGCCCTGCAGCCACCAAGGACAAAGAAGGAGGCTCCATATTGAGGCAGCCTGCTTGGAATTTGGAAACAATATGCTCCACATCCCAAGGCGTTTCCTACAGCCTCCATCCCAGGTCACTAGACACGGGGCCAGATTTGAGGGGGATCCTATAGCAAGACACTTATGAAACATAGAAATGCTACCACTCACTAGTAAGAAACAAGTTTAAAACAAGACACATTTGTTTCTTTTTTTCTCTTTTGTTTGTTTGGTTTTTTCTTTATAAAATGGTGAAGAAATGCCAGATATTGGCAAGGAGAGTGGCTTTGGTACAATTAGGCACTCTTTCTAGAGGTCAATTTGGCAAAATAGAGCAAAAAGACTTAAAAATGGACATGACTTTTGAACCAGCGATTCCACATCCAGAAATGTATCCTGAGGAAAGAATTGGAGAAGTGTGCAAGGCAGTACTATACACACAAGAATATTCAACATTGTCTTGCTTTTGACATTAAAATGTTGGAAATTATCAAAATTTCTAGTGATATTTGGACTAGCTAAATGGATAATGGTACATCCATTCCATAATATGCAGTCATTAAAAAATAATGCAAAACAATAAGTCATCAGAAACGTGTTATGTTAAAAGAGATAGTTACAAATCATTAAGGTCAATGTAAGTTTTGGTAACCATTTGCATGGTACAACTTTGCATCATCTTTACTTTCAAACTTCTTGCACACACAGTATATACAGAAGAGATATTCAAGTATTTTAACAACTGGTTTCCAAGAACAAAGGGCCATATCCCCAACCACAGTTTGTCTTAGCACTCAAGTTATTTTTATTAACTACGTTGTGTGCCAATTACCCACACAAAAAGTAGTTTTATTTAATTATTTAATAGGTTAAATAATTATTTGAATAATTAGCATTATTTAATTATAATTAAATAATTTAACTATTCAGATAATTAGCATTATTTAATTATCCACACATTAGTAGCTTTATTAACTCTTGTGTGTTTTCATATTTTCCACTTTTTTTCTACAGTGAAAATATTTTACTTACTCATCAAAAAACAATAATACAGGGGGCCGGCCCGATGGTGCAGTGGTTTAGTTAGTGCTTTGGCAGCACGGGGTTTGGATCCTGGGTGCCCACCCATGCACTGCTTGTCAGCCATGCTGTGGTGGCATCCCATATAAAGTAGAAGAAGATGGGCACAGATGTTAGCCCAGGGCCAGTCTCCCTCAGCAAAAAAAAAAAAAAAAAAAAACCAGAACACAATAATACAGCTAAATTAAGACATAAAGAGTTCAGAGCCAGCCCTGATGGCCTAGTGGTTAAAGTTTGGCACTCACCACTTCACCAGTCTGGGTTTGCTTCCCAGTCGCGGAACCACACCATCCATCTGTCAGTTGCCATGCCGTGGCAGCAACTCACATAGAAGAACTAGGACCTACAACTAGAATATATAACTATGTGATGGGGCTTTGGAGAGGAAAAAAAAAAAAGAGAGAAAGAGTTCAGTGTATAGGTTATTTTTCATCTGCTGTCCTTTGTTCTGCCCTCCTCAGCCTCCGATCCATGCCTAGTCTCTGTTTGGAATCCCAAAAGCCACTCAAGCTACTACATTCCTCAAAAGCCATTAGAATCTGATCTTGATATTAATAACCATATTTTTGTCCTTGACACGGTGTCAGAGAGTAACATCCCTGCACACCCTGCAGACACCAAGCAGAGGGGACAAATTTGGAGGGTCCTTGAAGTCCAGCTCACTGGGTGGTTCTCCCACTGGTGGTGATGATTTTGCTGCTGAGGTTTTAGAGAGCAGTCCAACCTTGTTTGTCAAAGGTTTAAATGCACAAATCTTCGGCCCAGCATTTACCCTACAGATCTGCTCATACACTTACAAAAAGATGCCTGCACAAGTACACTTCCTAAAATGTTGTTGGAAATAGCAAAAATATGAGAAATAAACCCAGTATCTATTAATGCAGGATCATTAATGTATGGGACATCCACTACACCTGCTGAAAACGTGAGGTGAAGCTGCATGCTCTGATAGGAAAATATATCCAAATGTATCAATAAGTAAAAAAGTTAAATCTGCAGAACAAGTATACTATGATCCCATTTGTGTTAAAAAAATAAAAAAAATCTGTATGTGCACATGTAACATTTCTGGAAAGGTCCAGAAGCTGTTAGCAGTGTGGATAGGAGAGGGAGGGAAGGGTGACTGGTTGGAGCTCTTTTTCTTTCCACTTTACAGCCTTTTGTAGTGTTTTAACCTTTTTGTCATGAGTAATAATAATTTTTAAAGATCTGCTTCTTGACGTTTTAGGGCAGGCCCAGGCAAAACAAAAGTTACAGACCACCAAGCCAGGCAAGTGCCCTCAAGCTTGGGGTGTTCATTTACGTGTCAGGGACTTGCCCACAGAGTGATTTCCATAGTTGAGGTTATCTCAGGGCAGTGCTTCTCAAACTTTTCCACAGAAGTACCCCCATGACAAAATAGAACAAACACGTAACCTCAGGGGATGAAGGAAATTGGCCCAAACCTTGCCTCAAATAAAATTTCTTTAGTGTCCAGACTAGCTTAAAAATTCAGGCAAAGTTTGAAGTTTATTCCACAATGGAGTCATCTTTGACTTAGTGTAAAAAATAATTTTCTCTTCAAATCTTATTTGTGGAATTCTGGTCACTAGATTGGTAAATCCCTCACTCCCACTTTAAGTGGATAAAAATTCTAGATAAAACTTAACAAGGAGAAAATTTTATTCATAGTTAAGCCCTAAGGCAAGAAAAGTGAAAGGGTGATGGGAACTTAAGACGAGGGACTTATGGAAAACCAGGACTTGATATAGGTCAGGAGTTGCAGATTCAATGCTCACGAGGAAAAAATAGCCTGGACCTGACTAGTGCATACAGGGTAAGAGCTGATCTAAAACATTGGGCTGGGATTCGCAAAATGTTTCTCCAGACTTGAAATAAGAAACAAGGATTACAATCGTTCTACCCTTCAGTCTGAGAAGTGACAAGGAAACTTGTCATCTACTTAGACTTTGGGGAAGAAAAAGAAAAATACTAGAAATCAGAAACCCAGGCCACCACTGTCAGTGACTGTAAATTCACATTACTGGCCTGGCACAGTGGCCTCAAACCACAATATTAATGTAAATATCAGCACTAAAGAAATCCATAAGGTCCCTGGTAGAGGAGAAAACAAAACCATTCTGTAGAGGTGGTCCTGAAATCCAGGGAACTGGGGCTTATCATAAAGATATGAGCCACACTGAAGACAAACAGACATAACCAACTGCATGAGGAAATGAATGGCCACGAAGGAAAATCGCAGACGCAATAAACAGGGAAAATTGCAAATCAAGAACCAAAGATAATAGGACAATACAAAAAAGATATTTAACATGTTTAAAAACATAAAGGAAGAAACAAACTGTAAGAACAGAATGAAGATAGAACAGGGATATTGCCGAAGGACCTAATAGAAGTTTGAGAAAGGAAACACAGAAACTTTCTATAGGAAAATGCAATTGACATAATATATTTGCCATAAATGAGGAGAGAGTTAGTGAACTGGAAGATTAGAGGAAATTACCAAACATGCTTCAAAAAAATAAAGAGATGGAAAATATGAGAGAGAAATTAAGAAACATGAACATTTGAATGGGAAAACCCAACATATATCTAAGAGGAATTTCAGTATAGAAAAGAAAGAATTGGGCAATATTCAAAGAGACAATGGTTAAGAAGAATTCCTCAATACTGAAGTAAGACATGCATCCTAAGTTAAAGAAGTATACCAAAATCTGAGAATTAAAAGAAATGGATACCTAGATGCATCATAGTGAAACTACAGAATACCAAAGAGAGAAAAATAAGTCTTCAAAGCTTTACAGGGCAAGTGGGAAAAAAATTAACAAGCCTAGAGGGGAACTAGATTACATAATAAATAAGAAAAACAGAGAACATCTTCATTTCAAGTGACCACAGGAAAAAACCTCAAAATTCCCAGAAAACATTCTTTATGATGATGTAGAAATTAATGTGAAAAATCTGAAAACAAAAAGCCATTACTAGCTGGAAAATTTTAAACACTCTTTAAAACGACTGTAGAGTCAAAGAAAAAATGCAAACTGACATCACAGAATAACAGAAGGTGGTAATAAGGCAGATACCGCCAGCAGGACTTATGGCAATACACCTAAAGTAGTGCTGGATGAAAATGCATAGGCTTATATACTTTTTTAATAAACATAAAAAGTAAAAATAAATGAAGGAAGCAACATAAATAAGTTAGAAAAAAACAATCAAATAAACTGAAGGATAGGATGCTGAAGAAATAAATTAATAAAGATAAAGTTAAAATATAATGATTATAAAACAGAAGACTATAGAACTAATTACTAACTTCAAAAGCTGTTTCTTTGAAAAACAAACTGACAATAAACTATCTCAACTTACAGCTAATGAAATCAAGAGGGAGGAAGAAAGAGCAAATATATAACATGAGATTAAAGGAATCCAAACACTGAAGAAACCATAGAAATTAAACAAATCATATTAAAAATAGTTGTCCAATGTTATAAAAATAAATTTTCAAATACATTTGAAAACATGGATGAAAAGGACAGTGTTCTAGAATGGAGCTCTCCAGTATGGTAGCTACTAGCCACACGTGGAAACTCAAGCACTTAAAATGTGGGTAATCTAAACTGAGAGGTGATGTAGCTGCAAAATGCACCCTGGATTTTGGAGACTTATAAAGCAAAAAAAGAATATTTCATTAATAATTTTTAATTGAGCACATTGATAATATTGATAATGATATTTTAGACATATTTTGTTAAATAAAATATTATTTAAAATAATTTTGTTACCGAGCCTGATTCATTTCACCTGCCGCATAATCATGCCCCTCACTGAGACAATGAGTTTGCAGCAGAGAAAGGGTTTATTCACAAGGCAGCCAAGCAAGGAAACAGGAGAACAGATTTCAAATCCTCCTCCCCCCAAAACAGAATATTGGGGATTTTTATGGGATAAAGGGACAGGGTGGTCTGAAATGTGACTAGATGATTGGAGGTAAGGAGAAGTGACGTAACTGATGATCTACGCAAGCACAGTCAAGTTTCATGGCTTTTCATAGGACGCATGTTCACAAAATGGAGGTGTTACCATAGTCAGAGGGTAGAGCTTTCAGCTCCTTGATATCAAAGGGTCACCTATCGGTCATCTGCACAGGCCCAGTTGATGAGTCAGTGGTTTTAACCAGCCTGAACTGGACAAGGAGTTCCTGAAAAACTCAAGCACCTGTTACCATGGTGACCCAAGTCATCAGAGATGTTATCTATAGGGTGGGTTTTAGTAGTGCATTATCTAACTACTTTTGCAAACAGACAACTGAGTATAGTTAAAGCAAGTTGGCCCCCAGTTTCAATTTTACCTGCTTTTTTTTACTTTCTAAATATGGCTACTAGAAAAATCTTAAATTATATCGGTGTCCTGTATTATATTTATATTGAGCAGTGCTGTAAAAGAAAATATAATTTGTTAAAACTGACTCCAGAAGAGGTAGAAATTTAATAAACTGATACCTGCAGAAGAGCAAAGAAATTTGTCCAAAAGCTTCTCCCTGCCACCTCTGCCAATAAAAGCTCCAGACCAAGATGATTTCCCACCAACGAACAGTAATTCCAATGGTATTGAAACCCTACCAGAGCATTTGAAGAGAAAAATTTTCAAATGTTCTTCTTGAAATAAGCATAACACCAAAACCTGACAAGGAATGCATGCAAAAAACTCATAAATTAATTTCGCTTATAGATATTAAAGTAACAAACAAACAATAACAACAATAACTAAATAAAAGATTGACAGATGGTACTTAGGCTTCGAGGTAGAATACAATAGGTTCTAAGGATCTACAACTCTCCCTGTAACAATAACAACAATGGATACATTTGAAATAATCATATTTTAAAGACAATGGAGAACCATGTAAACAACAAGGACTAGATAGACAGAAATTCCAGAGAAATTCATCCTAGATGACCTGACAATCACCAACTGGATGTTGGCTAATGTCAGCTTGACTCCAACAGAGGGACTCTACATAAGAAGAGAAACCAGCAGAGCTTCCAGTTAATGCAATGGATGGGAAAGAGAAAGAGCCCAAAACACAGGCTAATTTTCCCCATGAGACATTTGGTAAGTTCTAGAGTGGTCCAGAAGGCTGGGGGCTGGGCTAGGAAGGCAGAGTGAAATATCCTGCAGTCTTGTAGGTGCTTAGGAAACAAAGCCCCATCAGATGGAGAGGTCTGCAAAACATGTGACCAGTCTTCCCCTCAAGACATTTGCAAAATTTTAACTTGCCTGGGGTGGTTGCTTAGCTCAAACCCTCCAAAAGGCAGGACTTTCAGGGCAAACGAGAGGTGGAATGCATCTTACTAAACTAGAATCCAACCCCAACGCACCTCAGTCCCTGATTAGACTGAAGCCATCTGCTCTTCACCTTTTCTGCCTAACAAAAGGAAAAGGCAACCCTCACTGGTGGAAGAAATCATCTGGAACCTTTAGGATAAAAGCTCTTTCATAAGCCCTCTATCAAAAAAATATGATAAATGTGTTAAAGAAAATAATTAGAATCCATGAAGATAATCAAGTAGACATTCTACAACTGAAAATACTATAGCTGAAATTAAGAATTTATTGGTTTTGAAAGAAGACTATATACAGCAGAAGACTGGACTAGTAAACTCAAATATCAATCAATAGAAATATCCAATATGAAGCACAGAGAGAAAAATGAATGGAAAGAACAGAATAGAGTATAAGTCATATATGGGACACAGTCGAAGGATCTAAAATATGTATAATTGGAGTCAGAAAGAGAGGCTAAAGAGTTACAGGCAGAAGCAATATTTGAAGAGATAATAGCCAAGAATTTTCTAATACTCATGAAAGATGTCAACTTATTAATTCAGAGTCTCAGTGAACCCCAAGGAAGATAAACAAAAAGAAAAGTGCATCAAGACACATCTGAGTTAAACAGTTGAAGATCAAAGACAAAGAGAAACTCTTAAAGGCATCTAGAAAAAAAAATGTACATAACCTTCAATGAAGCAATAGTAAAACAGATAATTGATTTTTTCAACAGAACCCATGAAAGCCAGAAGACAATGGAGTGATGTATTTAAAGCTCAGAAAGAAAAAAAAAAAGCTATCAAACTAGAATTCTATATCCAGCAAAAGGTCCTTCAGATATGAAGGCAAAATAAAATTTTTTTCAGGCAAAAAAAAAACCCCTGAGATATTCATCCCCAGCAGAGAGGCACTACATGAAATATTAAAGGACATTTTTTCAAGTAAAGGAAAATGTTCCCAGATGGAAGCACAGAACTTCCGGAAGTTCTGTGGAAAGCGCACTGGAAAGAATAAATACGTGGGGAAAGAGAGAAGAATATTTTCTGTTTGAAGTCAAAATAATGACAATGTCTTCTGAGCTTTATAACGTGTAGAGGTAAAATTATACAACAGTATCCCGAAGTGTGGGATGGAGTAAATGGGCTTAAACTATTGTAAGGTTACGCATTATTATTTAAAAGGTAAAAAAAAGTATCAATTTAAGGTCAAAGGTAATAAGCCACGGATGCATAATGAAATCTTTAGGGCAATCACACAAAAAATTATAATTAAAAAGCTAATATATAAGAAAATGGAATGGAAAAATACATGATTAATTCTCAGCTATGATTGTTGATTTATTCCTCCTTTAATTCTTCCTTTGATTTCTATTTTGAAATGATGTTATTAGGTGCATACAAATTTCAGATTCCTGGGTTTTCTTGTTGAATTGACATCTCCTTTTCTCTCCAGTAATACTTCTTGCCTCAAAGTGTAGTTTGTCTGATATTAAGGCAGTCAACCAAATTTCTTTTTGCTAGTATTGCATGGTATAAATTTTTTCATCCTTTTACTTTCATCCTAACTTTGCTCTTATTTAATGTGTACTCACTGTAAACAGTATACATTTGGGTCTCAATTCTTTTTATTTAGTCTGACCACTTTATTCTTTTAATTGGAGTATTTTGTATTTATATTTCAAGTAACTACTTTTATAGTTGCGTTAAATCCTACCATGTTGCTATTTATTTTCTATTTGTTCCATCTGCTCTATTCCTTTGTTCCTCATTTTCTGCCATTTTGAGGATTAAACATGTATTTTTCTATTCCATTTTACTCATCTATTAGCATTTTAGTTATACTTTTTTTGTGTGCAGATTCTTACATATATATTGCATTTATATACACACATACATATATATTATAAATTCATCTACTTGTACACTTTAGATTTGTGCACTTTGTGTACACTTAAGTTTTGCACACTTTACTGCCAATAAAAATGTTGATAAATACATTAGCAAACAGAATTCACCAGCAGGAGAAAATCATAATGTAAACCATGACCAAATGAGGCTTAATCATCCAGGAATGCAAGGATGATTCAGTGCTAGGAAAATCCACTTAATTCTAAGAAGAAAATTATGTAGTCACCTGTATACACATTCAAACAGAATTCAACAAAATTTGAAAATTCACTCTTGATTTTTCAAAGCCAATAATACAGAAATGGATAGTTACCTTTAAATTACATATATGTGTGTGTGTGTGTATATATATATATATATGCTCAATGTCAATCATAATAAAAAATATACAAATTAAAATCATACTGATTTTTTAAAAAAATTATCAGAAATGGCAACAACCCAAAAGTTTGAAACTCTGTTGGTGAGCTCTGGAGACAGAAGCACTCTCTCTCCTACACTGCTACTGGGAGCGCAAATTGGCATACCCCCTGCAAAGGGCAATTTGGCAACATCTGTCCACATTAGACATGCATTTACCCTTTGACTCAGCAATTTCACTTGTAGGAGCTCACCTTCTGCATACACATAATCACGTGCTACATAAAGAATTGCAAAGTTATCCATGGCAGCATTGTTTGAAAGCAAAAGACTGCAAACAACTTAAACTTCCACCTATCAAGGATTGTTTCTGCACATTTTGTATAGTAGGCATCAGTAAAGAAGAATGATGGCATACTTCATGCACCAGAATGGAAAGATCTCCAAGATACACTGTTAACTGAAAACCACAAGGTACAGAACACGGTGTTGTGTACTACCAAGCAAGGAGAAAAAGAGTTAGGAATGGGAGAAGAATATATATTTAATTTGCTTGTATGGGCAAACAAAAAAAAAGAGGAAAAAAATCTCTAGAAAGATAAACAACAAAGAATAACGGTGGCTACCTTTTTGGGGTGAGGGCTAAGAACTGAGTAGATGGGAAAGGACGCTTTCCACTGTGTAATGTTTTATAATTGTTGGTTTTTTGAACCATATATTATTTATTCAAAACGTTAAATAAACAGAACGTTTAGCTATGAGAAGGAAGTATAGGACAATGCCCCCTCTCTCTCCCTCTCCTGCCCGCAGAGCAGGCTGGCCCCCGCTGACCTGAGCTGAGGAATGAACACGTGTGGTTGTCTTGGTTTCAAAAAGCCTGGGGTGGGCGTAGCTGAGTCCTTGAAGGCTATAGGACTTGCTCAGGCCTGTCCGGGGAGGTCAAGGGCAATTCTAGAGCTGGAGCCCAGGGCAGGGAAACTCCGCAGTGATGCGTCCTGTGACTTCAGAAAGGAGTTCCTGGCCCCCAGGCACGGAAGCAGGCGCCAGGCGGCCTCTGGGGGGCCACCACTGCTGCGTTCTAGCACTGCTGGGCCTTCTGCAGCTGACCAGTTCTGCAAAGGGCTCTGAGTGCCAGAGCATTGTAGGGTTTTCAGAATTGACTTGAATCAACTTCTCTATCCCTGATCACCTTCCTTGAGGCCTCAGATAGGATTAGAAAAACAAGGAGGTTCAGAGACCTGGAAAGGAGATTGGCCGGTCAGCAGAATGCAGCCACCTCCCTGGCCCTGAGCCCAGGACCCTGGACTGGCCTAGTCAAGAAGTGAGGCTGCAGCCTGGGCACCTGATTCCATCTTGTAATTTCCCCAGAGAAAACATTCCATCCAGTGACCAGCATGGTCATTGACTTCTTCACGAGACCTCCTATCACCGTGTGGCTGGAGGACCATCCACAGCAGCCCCGGCTGCAGGCTGGCAACACTGGCCAGCGTGTGAGTGGCTTCAAGGGGCTGCAGGCCACCCCGACTCCGAGAGGAGGAGACAATTAGCCACAAAGCTCTCTCTGCTTCTCCACTTCCATCACTCCCTCGGTTCACAAGCAATCACTGAGCATCCACTATGATCCTGGCACAATTTCGGGGTGCCCCTGAGGTTCCCAAAGCTCCCAGTTTCCTCCGGCCTTCAGGGCCCCTCCGCACAATTTATCAAGTGTTAGAAACTGTCTTGTATTGGTCACTGATTGCTTTTTGCAGTATGTTTTATTCCTCACAAAATTGTGGCCTCCTCGAAGCATGGACCCGTGTTATACAGACGGTCTCTAACTTACGATGATTTGACTTACAATTTTTCCATTATTATGATGGTGCAAAAGCAATAAGCATTCAGTAGAAACCTTACTTTGAATTTTGAATGTTGATCTTTTCCAGGCCCAGCAATATGTGGTACCATCCTCCCTCGTGATGCTGGGCCGTGGCTGTGAGCCACAGCCCCCAGTCAGCCACATGACCACGAGGGTCAACAACCGACACACAATCATTCTGTTTTTCACTTTCAGCCCAGTATTCAATTAATTATATGAGATATATGACACTTTATTATAAAATAGGCCCTGCGTGAGATGATTTTGCCCAACTGTAGGCTAGTGGAAGTGTTCTGAGCACCTCTAAGGTAGGCTAGGCTAAGCTATGATGTTCCATAGGTTATGGGTATTAAATTCATTTTTGATTTTACAATATTTTCAACTCACAATGAGTTTATCAAGATGTAGCCCCATTGCAAGTGGAGGAAGATCTGTACTTCCTTGTGCTCTCCAGAGCCCCGAGCACATGCTCGAACACACAGCAAGCCTTTCAATAAATGCTTGCCAGTGTCCAAGCTAGAATGGAGTTGCACTGCAGTCAGTGAAGACCCACGGTGGTTCCTCATCCGATGACTGTCCAGAACACTCACCGTAAAAGCCAGTCCCTGCAGCAACCTTCAAGGCTCTACCAGCCCTGCCCCTACCTCCACCCCATCAGCCCCTGACCTCATCCCCATCACTCACTCCCCTCCAGGGACAGTGCCTGTTCCCCCAACAGGGAGGCCCACAGTCCCACCTCAGGCCCATCGCACTTGCTGGCACCCCCCACCTGGAATGTTCTTCCCCCAGAAACCCCTGGGGCTCACCCCCTCACCTCCTTGTCAGGTCTCTGCTCAAAGCCAGACTTCTCAAGAGGCCTTTCTTTTCCTTTCACTCTATTCAGAATCACCCGCCACCTCCCTCACCCCTCCCCCTCCTTCCTGCTTTCGTTTTCTCCGTATCTCTTATCATCACAGTTTTCTTGTTTATTTTATCACCTGTCTTCCCCCTTGAAAATGTGAGCTTCCCCAGAGCAGGGGTTGCTGTTTTGTTCAGTGCTGTATCCCCAGGCGGAGGACAGGGCCTGGCACATGGTGGCGCTCAGTGAATATTACTGAATACGTTCATGCATGTACGGATTGATTAATTTCCCCGTGGCTGTTGGTCGAAGTTAGTTCAACTAAAAAGACATAGATTATATATTGTTTGTGCATATAGGTAAAAAACACTTCCGTATATTTCTCTACCAACAGTTTCATAGACATAATTTCATTTTTAGTCTCAGGAATTGTTATGATCCTGATTTTACAGCGATGAAATCTAAGACTCAGAGAAGTTAGGAGGTTTCTGGGACCTTCAGCTGGTCACTCGCAAAACTGGAGCATCCAGGTTTTCTGCCTCCCGGAGCTCGGCCTGGTTCTTAGTAGCTTTTGGCCTGGGGGTGGCCCCTTCTTCCCTTTCTGGTCCACGGGTTCTTCCCGAAGCTTCATACTCTCCTTTAAAAAGAAAAGCCTGTATTTTCTCCTCTCCCTCTCTCCCCCTCCCCTAGCTGGGACCCCTTGTCCCCTCCCCCTTTCCAATCCCAGAAGAAGCCATTGTGATCGCCTTTTGGCAGAAGCGCTCTTGCGCAAGGGTGCATTCTAGTTTTTGGACTGTGTTCACTAGGTTCTTTCACGTTGCAAGAAGCAGAAACAGGCCTGGATCCCCTGAAATAATGGGAATTTACTGCAATAATTTACGCGGAGTAAAGATAGGGATCTCGTAACCCAGCCCAGCTTCGTGGAAACGCGGCGGCCTCCCTGCAGGGGCTGGAACACAGGCTCCCGGCGCCTCCCCCGTCTCTGTCTGGCTGACTCCTATCCTTCCATCGCGGATCTGCATCCCCTCCTCCCCCGCACTGGTGGACTGCGCAAGATGTCCCTCCTTGGTGGCCCTGGAATTTTCTGCACGTCTCTGGATCATAGCACTGATCCTATTGCATTAGTTTGCTTGCTGGACTGGGTCTCCCTCTGCACCTTCATTATATTTACACCTTTGCTAACTCCTAACCCTTCGCTCTCTAGGACCCATCGGCCACTTCTAACAGGGCACCGTAGCTGACCGGTGGATGGATCTAGAAAGGTGCCCCTTTCATTCATTCTCCCCACACGTATTGAGTTGCAAACCCCGGGGGCTGAACTTGGGGAACAATTCCAGCCAGGACTCATAGCTTGGGTGGGCAACGCGGGGGCTGGGGACGGTGGTTTATAACGCAATAAAATCACAGGGGGAACAATGCCACCATGGGTACCTGCTCCCCCAACAATGGCACAGGCATCGCCAGCTTTTCTTGGATTTGCTGAAAGCTTTTCTCGCAGAGAGATGGGGAGAACGAGAGAAAAACCAGTTCCTCGCACGGTGACTCGTGCAAAAGTGCCTGGAAACCGGGGCGGTTTTGATAGACCAGGAGCGGACGCGGCTGCGGAATGCGGGGCGCGGACGCCGCCAGGGGCCGCCGCCGCCGCCGCCGCCGCCGCCGAGCGCATGGAATTTTCCACCGCTCGGCCGAGCTTGCACAACTGCGTCTCATTGGCCCAGCGGGGGTGTCTGTCCCCGCGTGGGGACGGAGATTAGATTAGCCAGGGAGCCCTCCTCAGTGGGCTTGGCAGGGTTCTGATTAGTCAGGTCAGCGGGGCCAGGGAGGGGAGGGTGAAGGGGCGGAGGGGGGGAGGCTGGAGGAGCCCACGGCTGTTTTCAAACCCTGCTCAGCTACAGCCTTTGGATGTCACCTTTCTGCACAGAAAATGCTCCAGTGAGCTGGGAGCGGTTGAGGGTAGACATTAGAATTTGCCTCTTCATAGTAAAATTCCCCTAGAAACCACTGGAAAATAAAATGCCCAATGCCAGAGTCCTCCTGCCTCCTCCATCTCTCGCCCCCGCCCACGCCCCCTCCGTTTAGTCTCTCTTCCAGTCCTGGGACTTTAACCCTTTGAGCGTGAAGCGCCATCAACAGATTCTCATTTGACAGCGACTTTCACAGACTCCCCGATCCGATCAGAACTTCAGAACCAAATCGGTTCCCCACCCGTCCAGGGTCAACCAAGAAAGGCAGACAGTAAAAGACGATTACAAATGGGGAGAGTGGACCTTTTCTGTCTGTTGGAGAATCAGCATGAACTCCTCACACTGACGTTAAAATATGCAGCAAGACATGAGAGAACACCACTGTGCTCAGACAGATTGTTGGCTTAATGGAATTTATGTCTGAGCTTGTCACGTGGATTTATGATTAAAAATACTCCCCTTGTTTTGTTTTCTCCTGAAGTTTCTGGCATTAGGAAGCTCTTTTCTGAGAGTTATTGTTAAATCTGCCACAAAGGCCAGCTCTGGCCCTCAGTGGATGTTTGATGAGTGAATGAATGATGTTCCCTGTAGTCAGGGTCCTTAGAATGACAGCAGTATGAGCTCCTGGGTCCTGGTGCTGGCTCTGTCATTTTTCTAGTCATGTGACCTTGGATAACTCATGATTTCTTTGGGCCCCAGATTCCTTACTTTTAAAATGTTACTAATAGGTTCCTTGAAAAGTTAAATAGACCATATGACCCAGCTATTCCACTCCTAGGTATATACTGAAAAGAATTGAAAATAGGTGCTCAAAACAGATACTTGTATAGGAATGTTCATAGCAGCATGATTCACAATAGCTAAAAGGTGGAAACAACCCAAGTGTCCATCAATGGATGGATAAACAAAATGTGCACTGTCCATACAATGGTATATTAGTCCGCCATAAAAAGGAATGAAGTACTGATTCATCCTACACCACAGATGAACCTCAACAACATGCTAAGTGAAAGAAGTCAAACACAAAAGGCCACATATTGTCTGATTTCATTGATATGAAATATCCAGCATAGGTCAATCCATTGAGACAGAAAGCAGTGGGTGGTTGCCAGGGGCTGGAGGGAGGGAAAGGGAATAACTGTTTAATGAGTCCAGGGTTTTCTCTTGGGAGTGATGAAAATGTTTTGAAACTAGGTAGAGATGGTGGTTGCACAATATTGTGAATGTGCTAATGCCACTGAAATGTTCACTTTCAAACAGTTAATTTCATGTTATATGAATTTCACCTCAATAAAAAGATTTAATGGGGCTAATAATAAAAATACCTGACTGAGGATTAAATGTGACACCTATGTAGGGATGTTGGAGCGAGTTAAACACATATTATTTGAATCCCTCTACCTTATTCCCTGGGCCATGTGGACCTGCGAGATTGGGGCGTCGAGATGTTGACCTAAGGCCCAGCGCTGAGTGCTCCACAGTGGTCTGTCCTGAAGGCAGAAGGGCCTTGAGCGACCACGAAAACCACTCAAAGTGCTGAACGGTAGGATGGGAGTGTTTACAATTTTTGTACCGGCTCCTCAGAGGAGACAATCACAGAACAGGTGTGAGGCTCGCCGCTCAGACCGGGAACCAGGCACTACCACCTCCTACACGTGGGACTCACGCCAAGAGTCAATTCTCTCATCCAAACAATGGGCTTTATTGAGGTACCTACTTCATAGGGATGTGGTCAGAACTAAGCTAATTAATGCATGCGCTGGAAACAGCGAATATGCTCAGTGAATGTTACCTGGTGTTATTAAGGGAAAGGTGCACGATGAAGAAACATTGATGGTTTGTGCTCTGCGGGGGGGCTGGTGGGATGAGGAAGACAAGGGGCTACTTTGAGCATTTCAAGCAAAAAGGTGGGGGCGCTTTGAAGTTATTTTTGAAGTTGCTTTAAGCAATGTGCAGCACTGCGGGGGGGGGGGGCGGGAATTGGGAGACAGGGGACAATGACAAGAAGAGAGAGAGAAGTCGACTTCAAAGGAGATGTTCTGAAAATAAAGGAAGGAGGAGCTGTCAAGTACCGGGAGTGGCTTACAAGTGGACTCTCCACAGGGGGTGGGACGAGCCTTCTTTTGTTGTAACAGGGAAAGGGGCCTGAAGTTTTGTCCCCTGCAGTCCGCTGTGCCAAGCAGACTCCCTCAGAGGAAAACCACTAATGAACGAAACTCAGAAGAGACCCCCACCCACATGTCCCTGAACCCTCGTCTCGGTCCCACCTGAGTTCCCATCATGAGCGTGCATCTTTCTGTAAAGCAGCTGGAGACCAACAGCCTTTAGCAGCCAATGGGGGCGCTATACTATGCAGACTTTAATGGGAATTAGGACATTTTATGGTTTTCTATGGAGACTCGGATTCAACTTGTGTAATATCAGCCATTATCTTAATTGTCCTACTTCTCTCATTGTGACTGGAGCTCCCTACTCCCCAGCGATGTGCCGGTGTGAAAACCCAGGGGTGCCCCAAATGAAGCACTGGTCTGGGTACAGCTCCCTGCATGGTCAGTCTGCGTCTCCAAAGCCCAGTTCCCACCAGCTGCAGGGCGGGGAGCCCAGTGAACTGGCACTCCAGAAAGAACAGGTCACTGAGCCCCAGAAGGACAGGATGTTTGCACTTTGTTGGAATGCATTGTCTTCAGACTGTCTTCAGTCTTTCATAGATAGAGACAGAGATAAAGATAGAGAGAGAGATTCAAGTGTATCAAATCAATACATTGTACACCTTAAACTTATACAATGTTATATGTCCATCATACCTCAATAAAGCTGGAAAAAAAGAGAGATAGATTTAGACACACACATACTGTTAACTGCACTGCTTATCAAGCCATGCTGTGGTGGCGTCCCATATGGAGTAGATGAGGCTGGGCACGGATGCTAACCCAGGGCCAGTCTTCCTCAGCAAAAAAGAAGAGGATTGGCAACAGATGTTAGCTAAGGGCTAATCTTCCTCACACAAAAAACCCCACAAAATACAAAATGAAAAACAAAGCGAGGAGGGGGGAGGTGTCTTCTACTAGAAATAATTTGAAACCACAGTTCTACATGACTTTTTTCTGCCTATGCTATACCTCCCCCTCCCACCGCCCTGCCATCCCTTCCCCTCCGCACTCCTATCTGAACTCTAACAATGACACAGGTAAAATACTTTGCCTTGGATGGCAGGAAACTCACAGTTAAATGAACTAAGCAATTAAGTTAAGTGTATTTAGTGATTGCAGTCATAACTGATTTTAGGTGCATCTTAATTTTTTTAACACAAGTAATACATGCTTATTGTAGAAAATTTAAAAACACAAGTAAGGAAGAACACAATTTAAAACATTGAAGCACCCCCATCTTGCCATTCAAAAATTACTACCATTAAAATTTTAAGGGGGGCTGGCCCCGTGGCCTAGTGGCTAAGTTCAGTGCGCTCCTCTTTGGTGGCCCGCATCTGGCTTCGAGGCGCGGGCCTACACCACTTGTCAGCAGCCATATTGTGGCTGCAGCTCACATACAAAATAGAGGAAGATTGGCACAGATGTCAGCTCAGGGAAAATCTTCTTCAAGCAAAAAGAGGAAGATTGGCAACAGATGCTAGCTCAGGGCAAATCTTCCTCAGCAAAAAAAAAAAAAAAATTTAATTCCAATTGACATTGAGTTAATTATACTTGCATGCATGCACGTGTACACACACACATATGAGGGACAAGCTAAGAATGACGAACCTGGGGGCTCCCGTGAGCTCTTCTGGGGGTGGAGAGAGCTGGGAAGTTGATGCTAGATGCATGGAGGCATGGGGTCAGGTAGGACTGTAGAAAATGAGGTCAGCAGGACTGCTGGCGTAGCCTCTGGTCTCCAGCCTGCCCTTGAGCCACAGCTCAGCCCAGTGGAACAGCCCCTGTTCATCTTCCTAGTTCTTTGCAGAAAGCAGCATGACCCTACCCAGCACAAGACCAAGGCAAGTTCCCTTGGTCTTTTTTGTTTGCAGCAAATCGAGCATGAGGCGGGCATCTGGGGCAGACCTCTCTCCAAGGCACCAGCAGCAAGAGCGGGGGGCCGGGACGGTCCTCACGCACCTCTGCAAGTGATGGAAACCCAGAAGCTAGAGAAAGAATTTGAGGGATCCTGGTCCTAACAGGTGGGAAACACCCCTAAGGCCCTTCAGAAATAACTGGGGGAGACTGAGGAAGAAGGTGCTACCATTTCTCAAATGAGGGCCACTAGCCTAGGGAATCTGAGTAATTACAGTTCATGTGACTTCACATTTTTCCAAAAACTGGTGAAGCCTGGAATATTAGTGTTTATATTTTTTTAACTATAAAATTGGATCATACCATAATTTGATTAGTAAACTGGTTTTCTTTTGCTTAACAAGATCTCATGAGTATTTTTTTCATGGAGGTAAAGAGATAACAACGTTTTTCAAACTGTGTTTTATTGTTTTACCAAATTCTAGAGACCACTGAAGGCATTTCAGAGCCCCCACAGAAGACAGTAGATTTTGCAGGTGGAAAGAGGTTATGAGTTCCCACCCCCAGTTCACCAAGAATCATCTACTTAGGATTCTATGAAAGACTATTAAAAAAGGGAGGTGTTTGCTACTAGGAATAATTTGAAACCACAGTTCTACGTGATATTTTTAATGACATATAGCATTCCATTGTGCAGATAAATAATAATGAAGCCCCTATTTCTGGACATTTAGGTTCTGGACATATAAGTTAGAAGTTGTGTTCAAATGCAAATATTGCCCTTCTGAGACACAATGACTTAAACAAATTAGGATTTCTTTTTCTCATATCGAAAAGTCTGGAAGGAAGCAGTGTTGACATTGGGTCAGTGGATAACGGATCTCCAACATCCCATCAGAGTTTCAGGCAGGATAAAGGGGGAAAGGGGGCAGAGGTCATAGGTCAGAAGGAGGCTGGTAACTGAGTTGATTCCCCTAATAGAGTTTTCCTGAAGATGCGTCCCAGTAACTTACATCTCACCGCACACCCCTATTTGCGAAGAGTCCAGAAAAGGTTTTTAGCTAAGCACATTGCTCCCCCCCCCACCGCCTCCCCACATGTGGGGTTCTGCTAGTAAGAAGGATTAGAAAAACAGTTAAACCATTGTCTGAAAATCTTTTTTCATTGTATCCTTGAAGCTACATCACACCCTACATTTTAACTTAAGATCAAGTCATAGAAATGAAATTGTTCCTTTAGCTGTGGATTGTTCTGACTTCTCAAACCAATCGCCCTTTAGAAACATTGTACTAATTTACATTCCCACCAGCAGTGTCTAATAAAAAAGTATCCCTTTAACAAAAATATTGGTATAATCTCTTTTGTTTCTACTCTTTGCTACTTTGATAAGCAAAATTTATCACGACTGTTTTTCCTTAATTGCTTAAAGATATTTTTTAAATATAGAAGTCTTGTTTTGATTCATATCAATGTGACGTGAATGCTCTAGAGCAGTGCTTAAATTTAACGTGTGCACAAATAACCTGGGATCTTATTAAAATGCAGATTCTGATGCAACAGGTCTGGGGTCAACTGAGAATCTGCATTTCTAAGAGGCTCCCAGATGACCCAAGTGCTGCTGGTCCACAGACCTACTTTGAGTAGTGAGCTCCTAGGCGAGCTCCCAGGGCAGTTTCATTATAAGACAGACTATGTCCGTACCGCTGAGTGAGAACTGCTGCTTCCCCAAAGAGGACCTCTGTGCACAGAGGGTCAGGTGGCAAACATCCCCAGAGGAAATTTGGTCTTAAAGCCAAATCTCTACCCCTATGCTGCTGCGAGGGAATAACTTAATTCTGCTCCATTCAACATGAGATTTCTGAGTGAGCCAGGAGGCCCCTGCAGAAAGTGAGGGCTGCCTTCGACAGGTTAGAGTCTGGGGTGGGGGAGATAAAGAGTCAAGCACTTCTGCAGCTATTGTCCAAAGAGACCAAGAGACTGGAACAGCCCAGGGCAGAAACAATGAGTGCCACTTGTGGGCGCCGGGGAAAGCGGCAGGGCATTGTGAGGATCGATTGTTAAAATACTAATTCGAGTCTGGTTCCCTTTATTGGCCACCCACACCAATTTCCAGCGGGTAGCCAAGCTTCACACTTCCTTGCCTCTGGGATTTAGGCCAGATGAAAAGATTCTTCCCTGCTTTGGTAAAAGCTGACTCTCTGGATGAGATTATGCCAAGGGCCTGGAAGATGAGAGGCGGAGGGAGAAAAATGGGAGAGAAGGAATGCAGAGCGGCGCAGTGCAGGAGGAGTGCTGGGGACCTGGGGAGGCCGTAAGACCTCAGAAGGCACCTCTGGCACCACCACCCAGAGTCCTGTCCCCATGGGTGCAGCTGAACCACAAGGCCTGAAGGACCCAGTGCCAAGGCAGTGGGTAGGGAGAAGGGGATGGAAGGGGGTGTCGGAGAAAGGACCTCTGTCTATACTCCTTATCTTGAAGCCTACCTTGTCTGATCTTGAGATAGCCACAGCAGTTTTTGCATAGTACATCTGTTTCCGTCCTTTGACTTTTAGCCTATCTGTGCCCTTCCATTCAAGTGTGTCTCTTGTAAACCTTGTTGTCATAATTGGACTGGGTCATGGCCTACAAACAATTCGGGGTGTGGCATTTATAGGGCATTTACAGAAAGTCCCCAAAGGTCATAAGATGAAAGAGTTTTAACACCACTGACATAAATTAAATCCCTTTTTCACCAATGGGCAACCAGAATACAGGGAAGATAAATTCCATGGATTAGAAGTTGAGGTCATGGGGCTGCAGCTCCCATGGTTACTGGATACCCTGCATGCCCAGCCAGGTGACCAGTGGGAGGGCCTTTCAACCTGGAAAGAGGGTTTCAGAGTATGTGTGTGTGTGTCCACCTGCCAGGTGGGCTTAGCTCGTGCAATGCTTGTTTCCCTAACAACAGGGCCCATAAACAGTGAAACCCCCTCCCAGGGACATGAACACTCTCATGGCCCTTAGTCTACACCTATGAATGTCACAGCACCACCTGCAGAGGGACATAGAGACCCAGAAATCCCAGAAAACACAGCCGAGAGAGAGAGAGAGAGAGAGAGAGAGAGAGAGAGAGAGAGAGCACTTTCATTTCTCTAGTTTAGGAGTTGTCAGCCCTCACTGCACCAAGCTTAGAAGCATCCATCTGAGAAGATGTTTTAAATGCTAATGCCCAGGCCCCATCCCCAGGCGATTCTATTTAATTAATCTGGGGTGGGGCTAGGCATTTGTGGGGTTTTTGGAGAGTTCAATTTGAATCAATATTTTTAAAGGCTACTTTAAATCGAATGTGCAATCAGACCCTTTTGCAGGCTGGAAATATTGCAGAAGGGAAGCAGGTAGAAAGCCACCCGTTCTATACAGTCAGGTATATGTTATTCTGTGGCATTACCAATGGCACGAGGGCTAGCTGGTTTGCAAGGACAACTCTGCTGAGATGGAACGTGACCAGGGGTGCCAGGACCCATCAAATGCACCGGCCCGCTTGGGAACGGCATCTGATACCGAGGCTCCCTGTGGGAGAGGATGGTGGCTACAAAACAGGAACAGGAGCCCTGCTTGCCCCTCAGCAAATAATCAGGCCCGAATTGCAGCATTACATGATATCTCTCTCCAAGGTCAATGCCAATGAATAGATCTCTTGGCTTGGTTCCTTCTCTCAAAGCAAATGTTTCAATCATCTCCACTTTCCTCCTCAATTCAGAGTACATTGTCTAGCCATTCGAGCCACTCTGAAACAAGCCCGTATGTGGGTATAATGGAAATTAAACCATTTCCATGAGAAATGGTGTTTCTTATTCAACCCCACTTGCAAGAGCTTACTCCACTGGCAGAGAAAAAAGCAGTACTTTGCAAAGTATGAAGAACTACCCGTCATCCATCAGAGAGGTGGGTAGAAGTCAGGAGCTTTTGGCTTCAGGCAGAACTAGTGAGTCTGAGGCTCATTTTTTAAGTGAAAAAATGCTCTTTTCTCTTTTGCTGCTCACAGCACTCATTCATAGTGTGAAGCCCCAAACTAGACCTTTGGAAAATGATATTGTTCTACAACGAGGAGGTCGGGAGAGACAGGGAAGGTTTTCAGTCAAAGGATGAGAACTCTTTTCTGTCCCCTCGGCCAAACTGGACCCATCCACGTATCCAGTCCAAGGACCCCATCCCTGTAGTCACTGTTGCCAGGTAGGGACTTGCTGGATGTCATTCATTAAAAGCAAAGCTCCCTGCTGGCAAGCACCAGGTCCCACCTGCAGCCCCAACTTAGCAGCATTAGTCCCAGCCCTTCCTTCCTGGCCACCCTGCTCTGCCACCGGCTTCTCGGCTCCTGCAGGACCAGAGGAAGGGGTGTCAGGGGACTTGCATGCCTCAAGTGGATGCACAATCCCCCCATCCATTTTCCGCAGACGTTTCAACACAAAAAAGCTTGGGTGGGAGGTTGGGGAAGGGGGAGGTTCGGAAGGTTACGTGGGGCTCTTGCGGCTGCCGAAGCCCAGAATGTAACTCCCCTCTGCTACTTAGAAACAGCAGCAGAAGGCCACAGCCACCTCGTCCTGAACCTCTGACCATTTGAGAAGGGCAGTTAAAGACGTTCGGTACAAACACTCCTTCACCAATGTTCCCTTCGCTTTCGATGGGCAGTCAGGACACATCTTCAACGGCTAACAGCTCAGCTCTCGCCCTGGACGGCTAGAGTGAACACTGTGAAGGCAAGAGAGGGCGGGGGAGAACTGGATTCCTTCTTAACCCTGAGACAGGGGTGGCTTCATAAAACAGAAAGCCTTGAAAGTAAAAATAGATTGAGTACTCACCTAAGATAAGTGCCAGGAGTCTTGACACACTGAATGGCCTTGGAGTTTACACCCGCCAAAAAAGATGATGAGATTTTGCCCTCGCTCAGACAGAAATTCTACTAGCCAGATATACGTGTCCCGCACAGCAGCCAATTGTTCGGAGGGTAATACTCTCAAGGATCCTTTTCCTGTATTCGTTGCCTCCAGGTGGGAACTTTCAAGGTATGATTCCTTCCTTCTGCACTGTTTTCTGGAGCTGAAACTTACAGTATGGAATTTGAAGAACAAACAAATCGCAGTGGCTCCTCTGTACACTCAATACTCAGAGGCAGATTTTTCTGCGTGAAGAAGGAAGGACTTGGAGATAAATGACTCTTTAGAGTAACCTAGCATTGCTATCCATGGCTGCTCTGTGGATGCCGTGGGAAAGCAGCACTGAATACGGACGGAGCAGACCTGGATTCCGATCTTAGTCCTGAAGTGTGTGCAAAGTGTGGTGTGCACATGTGCGTGCATGTACATGTGCAGGTATGTGTGACACTCATGGTCATTTTCCAGGTCTCGTTTTCCCTCACCTGGCAAACAGCAATGATGGTACCTGAACCATCTACCCCCCAGGGCTGCCTGGTAGATCAGATAAGAAATGGGTGTTTTTAGGGTTTTCCAGAGAAACAGAACCAGTAGGATAAATACGGATACAGATACAGATTGAGAAACTTATTATAAAGAATTGGCTCATGAAATTATGGAGGGTGACAAGTCCCAAGACCTGCAGGGTGAGTGGGCCAGCTAGAGGCCCAGGAGAGCCAATGGTGAAGTTCTAGATTGAAGGTCAGTAGGCTTGAGACCCAAGAAGAGCTGATATTTCAGTTAAGGTCCAAACACAAGAAAAAGCTGATGTCCCACCTCAGTCAGGCAAGAGGAGTTATTTCTTACTCAGGGGAGAGTCAGCCTTTTTGTTCTATTCAGGCCTTCTACAGATTGGATGAAGCCCACCAACATTAGGGAGGGCAATCTGCTTTACTCAGTGTACTGAGTTGAATGTTAATCTCACAGAAACACCCTCACAGAAATACTCAGAATAATGTTTGACCAACTCTCTGGGCACCCCATGGGCCAGTCAAGTTGACACATAAAATGAACTATCACAGTGGAGTAAAAGGCAGCATCGAGTACTGGAAAGAATGCCGTTTCCAGAGTCCAACAGCCCAGGTCAATTTCTAGCTTTGTTACTTACTAGTTGTGTGGTTTGTAGGTTACTCAGTCTGGGCCTGCACCAATCGCCTCTTTGCTAAAATGAGGATAGCAAGAGTCAGCATATGTACATATGTGACACATAGCAGGAGCCAAAGCATTTGTGGTTTTGGATGCAAAAAGTACTTTCTTAAAGTTCGATTTTCCCTTTGTATTTAATGTGCATTATTATTCTAGGCAAAAGAGACTGTTGGACATAGAAAATATAGGAGGAAAAAGAGAGGCACTAATATCAAGGAAGAAAAAGAACAGACCAGAGGACAACACAGACCTTATTGGCACATCCTTAATCTAAATTAGGAGACTAGGATCTGGGGGTTTGGGAGACATCAGACTAACTGTGTGGCTCCTCTCCTTTAATGAAACTCCTTTATTTTCCCAGGAGGTCTGTGGGCCCATATTTACCTTGGAACCTAATGGTGGGGTGGCTCTGGTCTTTGCAGAGTATGGACATGTTTCACATTATATGCACGAGTGTTGGATGATGGTGAAACCTAATACATTTGGGACCTGATACCATCATCCACCATAAAAGAAAAATATTTTTCCATCTAGAAATCAAGTTGGAAGACCTCTCGCACAGTTGGTTTGGGTTTTAAAGGCACAGTAATGGCTGCAAGGATGGCCTGTTTGTCCAGATAAGACTGGAGCCAACCTGACACCTCATTGCAGTAGTGGTTCCTCTTCCAAAGTCCTGTTAAGCATGTGGGTGGTGTTAACAGCATCCTTCTGGCAGCTAAAATGGACCAAGAGAATGGCATAATGGTTGGAGAAAACCTAGATGGTACAGCAAGAAACGCAGTGGCTGGACTGGCCAGAGGAGCCTGCTGGGGGCCAGCATGACGGCTCTAACAGAGTGTGAGGTATTTGGGGTTTGGCAAACTCTAAGAAGCTGGCTTCCAAGCCCCACTGCCCCCTTGTCCCCCTAGTGTATTTCAAAGGAAATTAAATCCACATGTTTCTGATTTGCTGACACTTAAAGCTCATCCAAAGGTGGTTTTGCAAGAGTGGTTTGGACACGAGGAGCCTAGAGAAATTTTCATTATTATTATTATTTTTCATTTTGAAATGCAGACCTGTACACTTACATAATAAATGCCATGCCTACAAAATCAGAGCCCAGTTTTGCCTTACCAAAAGTTTTTGTCCTGGGCCCACAAGAGACAGATTGTTAAGTCAACTAGAGAAGACAGTGACTTTAATATCCAACCTAGAAATCCATCTTGAAAATGGCACTGTTAACGGCCCATTTTGACTGGGCTGCACCTAAGAATTGCCAAAGCTAAAGTTCAAAAATATATTCACAGTATGGATTTAGTCCATAGATTTCATTATTTCCTCAGACTCTGGCCAAGGAGACGAAAACCTAAATTCAAGATGGTGTCCACCACAGGTCCTGGGAACCCAGGTCCAAGCATATGGGGAGTGAGGCCTCAAGGACAAGAGGTCATCACAAAGTTGTTCTATAGAATGTTCTGAAACGTCCTGCCATGTCCCTGAATGAAAACTGGACAACCCCAATTCTGCTTCAGGGAGACAGTATCACACTATACACTTGGAAAGAAGTAGTCCTCTGGACGTGACATGTGACCTCTTCAAGTCCAGTCACATGAAAACTATTGGTCAGAGAGATCAGGGACCAAAGGGTCTTCCTCTTCTGAACCAGGGATTAACATTTTTCGTTTCTCCCATTCCCTCCCACAGCCAATGCATATAGCTTTTCCTCAAGATTCACCTCAAAGGTGGCTTCCTCCGCTGCTCTAGTCCTTCTGAAAAGTGGAGGCTCTGTTCTCTCCAGCTGCTCCCATCTCTCTTCCCAGCACTGGGCCATCAGCCGCCTGATTGGCAGTTCACATGTTGGTCTCCACCACCAGAATCCCCTGGCCCCTACCTCAGAATCTGGAACATGGTAAGTGTGCTTTAAACCTTTGGTGAATGAGAAGATGAAGGCTGAGAAAAAGAACTGGAAACCCCTTCGCCTTCCCCAGCGGCTCTCTCTGCTCCTGCTGTTGGATTTCTCCGGGTATGCGTGCACACTCCTTGCTCCCTCTTGCCCTAGAACCTTCACACGTGCTCCTTCCACATCCCATTTTTTTTTATCCAGGTAACCCTTGCTTATCAGGTCTCAGCTTAGACGTCCCTTCCTCTGAGAGCCTTTTTCTTTCCAGCCTCGCTTCGGGTGCCTCCCCCAGGGATGTGCTTCTTTCCTTCCTCCTCTGCACACTCAGTGCATATTCATATGTAACTGATTAAGCACAAGGTCATCTGCACTGCCTCCCTTCCCACCAGACTGCTGGCTCCTGGAGGCCAGGAACCACATCTGTCTCCTTCACCCTCTCTCCAGTGCCTGGTACTGAGGAATTGGTATTGGTTCGCTGACCAACTTCTCGCACTAGCCCTGCAGCCAGCCTTTGCCACCAAGATGGCTCATTTCTGTGGACTGTACAAACTAAGAGCAATGAAAGTGTTTTCAGACACTTTGAACCCAGTACCCACTTGAATTAGTTTGCTAGGGCTGCCATAACAAAATACCACAAATGGAAGGCTTGAAATAACAGAAATGTATTGGCTCACAGTTCTGAAGGCCGGAAGTCCAAGATCAAGGTATCTGCAGGGTTGGTTCCTTCTGAGGGCTGTGAGGAAGGGTCTGTCCCACGCCTCTCCCTGAGCTTCTGGTGGTTTGCTGACAATCTTTGGCACCCCTTGGCTTGTAGAGGGATCACCCCAATCTCTGCCATTGTCACATGGCATTCTTCTTGTGTGCATATCTGTCTCTGTGTCCAAATTTCCCCTTTTTATAAGGACACCAGTCATATTGGATTAGGCCAATGTGGTTGTCCTCATCTTAACTTCATCATCTGCAAAGACTCTATTTTCCAAATAAGGTCACTTTCAAGGGTAGTGGGGGTTAAGACTTCAACATCTTTTGAGGGAACACAATCCAACCTATAACACCACTTTTCCAGTAAAGAAAAAAAAAGGCAGCTTAAAATTGAAATACAGTAACCATTTGATTTATAGTCCAAACCGGGACATTTTTTGAGAATCAAAGGGGGCACTATTAATAATTTTGCAGGCACAACAGGCATAAACCAGGACCATCCCAGGCAGGCAGTCTGGGACATATGGCCACCCTCTGTGGCAAGGCTCATTGCCCAGCCTTCCTCATGCAAAGATGCACTGTACCTTCACTTCAAATCCCTCTTTGTTTATGTTCCCAGTGAGTCTAGTCTGTTTTATACACAGTTGTAGCGAGACAGAGGGATTAGCTGTATTCCAGCTGTAGTTAATTCATTGTTTCCAGTTACCAAATGCAAACCCAATCTCAGCAATTAATTTGGCCAGATTGAATCAGGCCCTCTTACACCTGTTCCTCTATCTAATTAGGCTCTAATCTCTCCCAGGGGACGTGGAGGCACTGGGGACCATTACCCAAGTCTTAGATTAAGAGGATAGCGTGAGACACCCTGCCACCACCATAATGCACAGGCAACATCCCTGAAACAGCTCCAGCCCTTCAGTCTAGAAATTCATCTTGACCACTGTGATCCCCCCAGCATGGTTGGGGAAATGATCCCTTTTTTTGTTACAGACTTTCTTTCATCTCCTCCTAAGGGAAGGAAATGTTCCCAGTGGTGCTTCTTTCTGAGGTAATTGTTGGACAGGAGTCAGCCAGTTAAGGTTGCCCATCTAATTAACAGAGTCTGTTATGATTTATCAGGATAATGAAGTGGGGAACAAAGACATCAATTTTTTTTTCCTTCCTGATATTTTGGCCTTTTTTCTTCCTTTTGGAAGATGACCCAACGTTAATGAGAAACGAGTCACTTATTCTTGGGGTGCAAATAGAGAGATAAATGACATCGGTAATTAAGTCTCAAGCCCTCTTTGGTACACGGAACCATTTGTCAGGCAATATTATTCAATTAATTAATTCCATTAGGACTACCACATTTCTCCAAATCCAGCCATTCAACCGTCAGTGACGATAATTTGTATGGTACAAAAATAGAATGGTTAATAACACACGGAGAACCCCAAAAGAAAGTATTTTAGCCACCACAGGAAACCTAGCTAGAAGCATTTGATTTGAGAACGTGTGAAGTGTTCATGGCCAGCCATGTACCTCTTCCCATCATGGGTTGAACAAACACCCTGGGTATTCCTGAGGTCAGATGCCTGGGAGGGAAGAAGGGGATATCAGATTGGTCCAGCTCACCTTTTTATGTCATATCATTGGTCATTGTCAAGGCCTATGGTCAGCTGCCCATGTGGCCACAGAGGGGACAGGGTGACATGAAATATGACTAACTGTGGGCCAATTCTAAGGGCAATACAATGGGAGAGAAGGTTAACAGCAGCTCTCGAACTCTGTGCTCAGTTTTTGTCTGCTTTCTTTCTTCTCTTTTGTCAGAGAAGAATCCTGACCCTCCCTCTGCCCGTCCATCTCTCATTGCTCACAACTCAACTTAATTCAGTCTCCGCTGATGCTCATGTTAATAAAAAACAAACCCACATTTTCTTTAATGCCCTTATCCTTTCCGCTCTCTTCTTCAACTCTTGCCAACTTGTCTCAGAATCCTTTCTCTCTCTCCTAGTGAGAAATTTGCTTTCAGAAAAAGAGAAGGTAACAGTCCAGAACCACATTTAAGGAAAATCTAACTAAAGGAATTAGTATCATGACATTCTAAAGAGAAAGGCCAGCCACTCCTTCATAATCTTGACAAATCTCCATTTACCTCTTCATCCACCTGCAAATCAACCTTTCCTTGCAGAACCAATATTAGCATAAATAAAATACTATCTCTGTGTTTCATTTATTGCTTTATTCTGCTTTGATTGGTGACTAACACTACAGGAGCACTGTGATCTGCTCTTTTTCATTGTGACGCAGCGGTATTTCAGCTGGATTCAGGATTAAATATGCCCTTGTTTGCTGGCGTGGGAACCTATCTACCATTCCTAGGAAAACAGCTCACATTCCAAACAGCTGACTTCCAAAGTCCAGAACAGAATCTGCTTGTAAACTGGGTAGCTACCTACACAGTTCTAGCCTCGTCTCTCACCTCCCTGTTCAAGTAATCTTTCATTTCCTGAGCCCATTCTCTGGGCAGGAGTGTGAAATCAACACGGAAGGCCACCAAGGCTCGAAAGCCAGGATGAGAAGGAAGCGGCCCAGGGCAGTGGTCCTCAAACTTAAGCCAGCATCAAAATCACCTGGAAGGCTTGTCAAAACAGACTGCTGAAGATCTGGAGTGGACCCAGAATTGGCATTTCTAACCTCCCTCCTGGTGGAAAACTTGCCTTCAGAAAAAGATGTTCTCATCCAGGAACCACACTTCAAGAAGCACTGGCCTAGATCATACAGATACGGAGAAGTACAGGGAGGCAACTAGATTTTCAGAGTCCTGAGAGTCCAGCCAATAATCTGGCTGATGCAAAGGCCACCCTTCCCTGGGATGGATCATGGCAGAAGCAAAGAAGTCCTCCCTGGGTCTCCTCCACCTTTACCTGTAGGCAGCGACCATACCCTAGAGTGACATCAACAATTTCCTTGGAATAGGCCAGCATCACTTGCAGTTTTATACTTTATAATGGATTTGGAAATAGTGCAGAAGATTCCTGAGGCTGTGGGATTTTGAATGTTTGTGAAAATGTTCTGTTTTGTTTTGTTCTCTGTTTCTCCCGGACATCACACATACTCACCGATGTTCAACAGGTCTGACAAGGCTAGGGGATCTTCTCCTACCAGTCTTTGTGGAAGACTCAGATACTCATAAACCTGTTAAAGCTGGATGCGGATGTGACAATTGTAATTCTACATGCTGTGATTCCAACGGTCATCTGGCCCAGTGTTTCCCAAACTTCTCTTTGAACCCTATTCACAGAGGTACACAATCCAAGCAACCCCTTAGCAATTCATATTCATATCTTCATTCTAGAGTATCATTTTAGTGTCTCAGCCTGGGTTCCTCACAGAAAGCAGAGCCTGTGACAAGGGTTTCTGTAAAGGAAGGTTATTTTGGAGAGTGATCCCAGCAGACAGGAGCCCCTTGACTCCTGGAAGGAGTGAAGCAGGGAAGGAGGGAGAGAAGGTAGCCACGTGATCCATCTCGTCTCCTGTGAGGACCCTCTATGAAGCTGTGTAGAATGCACATAAGAATTTTCAGCCTGAGGGAAGAAAAAGGGAAGCATTAGCCCATAGACTCCCATTCCCTTTTGGAGGGTTGTCTCCTGGGGTGTTGACTCCCTCACGACTTGCAGGTTGCACACATGTATACCAAGATACTGTCTCAGAGAAGCCCAGGGCCCAAAGGGAGACACATGGTGCAGCTGAAATGAGGCACCGTCTGGTTACACCTGCACAAAGCTGGTTGCCCTAGCAATGGGTGGCATCAAAGGTGGGCCACAAGGTGAGAGTCACGTATAGAAGTCCAATAAGGTGTATTATGAAAAAGAAGAAACTGGGAGTAAAAAATAGTTTATATTTTATCCACATGTATTATAAACCTCATACTAGTATAATCTTTAATACTCAATATATTTAAAAATTTAATCAAATGTGAGGATTAACATCAAATTTCAGGGGTGATGTTTAAAACCCATAAACCTTACAATGTGCCTACATGCTCTATTTCTAGAAACTTCTACCATTTCTGTGCCCAAAAGATCTAGGAAACAGTGACTAAAGGATAAATTTCATGATAATCCTTTCAAGGCCACCAGATAGAGGGAGGAAGTTAATAAAAGAGTTATTTTGTGTTAGTTGTTTGGTGCTTACATTACAATATAGGCTGAAATTAATTAGGAGTTGGGGCATCAAAAATTGCCTTCATGACCTCATGTCTGAAATTCTTATATTTTCTGTTTAAAAAATCAACTAGCTGCTATTTATAATCACTTCTGTACAATCATTCGTTCTTTATAAATGAAAATGCAAATAGACATAATTGCCACTATCTTTTTCTTTCTGTAACACTTAAGTTGCTGAGGTCCAAGGGCATCATTGGAGGGATAGATTTTGATGAGAAAAAGACCATCTTCAGATAAAGTGAAGATTATCATCAGGCAATTTACTGAATTATTAACAGGAATTTCAGCGTCTGTGTCGCTAATGCTTTTAGTCTTTAACAAATGATCCATTGAAGATATGGACCCAAGAACATATGGCTAAGAATAAAGGCCATTTGAAACTGCCCCATGGTTAGAAGCATTGAGAGTTCAGCTCCCAGTTAAATGACTGAGGCCAGTTCATGAGCCTGCTCAGTGGTGCCACCCTCCCTGCCGCACAAGCTACATGATACCCACTCGGGGGCTCCGGAATCATTCTGTGATGAAAGAAGTATTTAAATACTTGCTATAAATTTTCTATCTTGGACATTTTCAAAAATATGTAAAAGTGCAGAAACTAGAATAATGAGCCCTCAGATACTTCACTCAGCTCAACTATCATGGTCAATCTTAAATATGTTTTAATTTTTTTAAACAGGCATCATTTTTGCTCTTAAAGACAGGAAACCCGGGAAGATTTTCATGACCCCCTGAGGGTTTGTGACCTGCCGGTTCTTTGGTTCACTGACCTTGTTCAATCCTCTCTTTATACAAGGGAACGCTATGCTTCTCCCATTCTCTCTGGCTATCTCTCAGGCTTGCAGCAAATTAAGTGGACTCTGTCTATGATTTCAGCAATGGTGACATATAATCCCAGTGTTAAAGGATGGAATTTTCCAGTGCAAAAGCGGCAGAAAGCGAACAGAGGAAACGTTGCCATGAGCAAAGGCTCCTCAACACAGTATCTCCAACTGTGCTATAAAGCAACCCAGCGTTTGGATGAAAAGTGGAAAAAAAATCTGACAATGGAGTGATTGTTCCCCCTCCACAAGCAGTCCTACTATTTCTAACCCCTCGATGGGCTGTGCTGGCAACAGGCAGACATCACCCGGGTCTTCCTCCAGTGGCCGGCAAGCCCATAGGCAAAGGGGAAAGGAACTGTTGTTTTCCAGGAGACCAAGATCACACCAGGATTGCAGCCACTAGATCCTTTTTCCATGAAACAAAGAGAGGATGAACGGGGCAGCTACTCACCTTGTCCCATTTGTTCACAAAGAACCCAAAGCCAGCAACATGGATCGGCTTCTTGCTTTTTGTCCAACTACTTGCCTACTACTCTAGAAAAACAACCACAGTCTGCCAAGAATCTGCAATCTCCTAAATCTCAAAATAATGACTAGCCTATCCAGGGTTTCCATCCAAGGAATTGTTGGTTCCTATACAAGAAAACCCTTAGGGGTGAGAGTCAGGAATCCAAGAAAAGCATGTGGTTATTTTTGCCACACTTTGGAAAGAAAGGGAAGTCTATTTTTGACATCAGCTATTCAGCTTTCAAATAACATCAACCTGTAAAGCACACCTAATTTAAATGTTGATTCCAAATTTTACTTAACTTTAAGGCTTTGTGGTCTCCTTTGATTCTACTGCTTCAAGTGCGCGCGCGTGCGCACACACACACACACACACACACACACACACACTGTCTCTCACATGTACACTCTATTTCCTTGGCATATATGAGCAAAAGTTTTGGAATAGGTTAAGGAATTAATGCCCCCATTTGCATATGACAACTTCCATCTTTTTTAAAAAATAATAAACGGGGGTGATCAAATGGAGAGTTTGATTGCTTCATTCAGATTACAGCACTTCTAAGACCAGTCATGGCTCTCAACACAATTAGTCATTAAAGAAGGAACTATGTGGGGGCCGGCCTGGTGGCATAGTGGTTAAGTGCATGTGCTCTGCTTCAGCGGCCTGGGGTTCACAGGTTCAGATCCCGGATGCAGACCTACATGCTGCTCATCAAGCCATGCCGTGGCAGCGTCCCACATACAAAACAGAGGAAGATGGGTACAGATGTTAGCTCAGGGACAATCTTCCTCAAGCAAAAAAAAAAAAAAGAGGAAGATTGGCAACAGGTATTAGCTCAGGGCCAATCTTCCTTACCAAAAAAAAAATGAAAGAAGAAGAAGAAGGAACTATGTGCTCATGAGATATGAGGGGAAAGTGAAATGTAGAGGGGTATAAGGAGGGGAAAGGAATCACACAGTAGTAGTTTTGGAATATTACAGCTGGTCCATGAGTCATTACACAACAACCCTGTACCGAAGGCAGAGCTCAAACACAAAGTTCACTGAAGGCTTGTGAAAATTAATAAGGACAGTAAGGTCAGTGACAACCTAATCACCACATTTGCATGCAGACCCAAAAATGACTTCCCCACGTGGGGGCCCCTGGCTTGAGGGGAAAGCCAAGAATATGTATTTCATTGTTTTGAAGAGAAAAAATACACATATTTCTAATAGTCATGAAAGCATTTGCAGCCCAGAGCTCAGCTAGTCTTTTAGTCAAAAAACAGTAAGCCACGCCATTTTACCAAAATGATTCCTTACATGAAAGAATGGAGTTGTTTTTGTCCTTACCTCATTTCAAAGGCAAAGAAAATTACTCTTCTTCAGAGATGTTGGTTCGTATTGTTCATCTAAAGTACAGTAAGATTACAATGAGGAAGCCGTTTCCCCTGCCCTCCTCACTTCTGCTTTATCAGCCACACACTTGCTCTGAACTCCTGGCGACTTTGGCAGACGCCCTCTCAAGTCACCACCTTATCTTCCTCCAGCTGCTCACGGACAGGTCTTCTCACTCCTAGTAGCTACCTCGACCTATCATTGTAGCCTCCACAGGACGGTAAGTAGAAGCTTAAACAGTGTTGCTGAATGACCGAATGCATTTAGCAATGATTTAAGATTTTAACTATATCTATCAAATTAACCTCTTTTTATGAAAATAGGAGAGACGGAAGTGAAAGAAAATAAAAGTCACAGGTGTAGGTTTAGTATCAAACGCCATCAGACATGGAAAGTAATACAAATATTAAACTAAAAGGAAACTGAATTAGAACCCCAACAAGGTGACCAACCGTGCCAGTGTGCCTGGGACTGCCCGTTTTAGGAATGAAGTTCCCACATTCTGGGAAACCCCTCGGTCCTGGGCAAACCTTGAGACTGGTGATCACCCTGCAGGTTAACAGGGACTCCCAGAGACCAAAATCCAAATGTTGACTCAGTTGGCAATCAGCAAGATTTGAGAGGGCTCATTACAAATGCACAACACACCCTGCAGCTGCCCCACAACAAAGCTCCATCTCCTGTTTATTTCCTTCAACGCACTTAAAATAATGTGATTACATTTCTGGTTATTAAGTTATTGTCTGCTATCCCTACTCAATGTCAGCCCCATGTGGTCAAGGGAGTCATCCAGCTTGTTTCTCACTGAATCCCTAGAACATTCCCCAGTAAACTGAGGACACTGGAGAAACATGTCCTAGGGGCAGGACTCTCTCCCAAATCACAGAATCCACAGAATTACTGCATTCTACTCATTCTAAGATGCACAGTTTTTCACAGTTTAACATCTCTGGAATCCGGATGCATTTCAAGCAATGGTGCCTTTCAAAAGCCATGAGCCAAGTGGCAGTTGTAACATTGCCGTCATTGCCTTTGCTTGTGGGTCCACTTGGTCATAGCTGTTCACATTGTCCTCACTTCAGTTGAGGTGTGTGCATCTGTTAGTTTAACCTGTGAGCTTAACTGCCATTTAGAAACGTCCTCAAAAAAATTTCACTATGATTCAACATTGAAATGACAAGCTATTTTGTACTCAGAAAGGCACAGAAGTCAAGCAGTAGGATGTAAATGTGATATTAGTGAAGAGTATTTGTCACAGAGTAATGATCACAAATCCACGTTTTCTTGCACAGGAACAACCAAGTGCCCTAGAAATCTCAGAAAGGAAGATACCACAAAGTCCGGCAAGCTGTGTTAGTTTCTATTATTGAAATATTTGTTTCATTGCCAAATCCCTTGGAAAAAATGAAGGTTAATTTGAAAGGAATCTGATGTGATTGATTCATGTGTCACTCAGGACTGTTGTTAAAGGCACCCGTCACAGTCTATTGGCAATGTTTTTCTTTTCTTATTGGTGCATAAAATAACTTAGGAGGATCTTACAATCCAGGGTATCTTAGAGTTGATTTAATGAAATAAGTATCAGCCTTTCCCAATCTTTTATTCAGGTCTATGGAACAGCCCTCCCAGGGACCACCAAGGAGACTGCTGGTACATGACAGGGTCAGTAAAGTGTAGCAACTCATTTGGCCTGTACAGCTTTTCCAGAACTCTCTGGTGGTTGAGTTCTCTATAGCCCCTACTACTGGCTGAGCATGAGAAGGGCTCTCTGGTTCTAATACCAACTGTAGTTTTCAGGTCCCTGTAAATTTCCCATAGGTGCCCTCTCATGCAAAGTACCTTGTTGTGATTGCCCACTTCTGCCCCTCACCCCCGACTCCTTGCTAAACCTGAATGGTGCCCATTTGGAGAATCTCATTATTGTCTCAGCACTATACCTACCAAGTCCTGTCCTACAGAACCTGAGAAATCTCAAACACTACTTCCAATGTGTCCTTTTTTGGACAGTTATCTATCATCTTTGGTGACAACAGTTACATGATTCTGGAGAGAGGATTTGTGTATTTAATTGTGTCCCCTCTACAGGATGGGAGCAGGAGATGCTCAGAAACAGTGCAGGTACCACAACACAAGACAAAGCTTGGTCATTGGCCCAACCAGAAAAGTAGAGTTAGGAGCGTCATTAGAGAGAGTCCAGTTCAGAATTATCAACAGTGATCATATTTTGGGCTAAACATAATGTGTCCATTTTTCTTAAAGTCTTTAGAGTCTCTCAATACATTGTTATATGTTTAAGTCATTTCATAATATGTTCATTCATTTATTCATAAAATAATTGAGTGCCTACTATATGCCAGTACACTCTACTAGGCTCAGGGGACGGGAAGATAAACAAAAAAGATACAATTTCTACACAGTCTATAGCACAGAATGGATTTTTAACCTGAGGCTCGCAGACCCTCTCCCAAAGTGGTTCATGGACTTGGTTGGGAAAGAAAGTACAACATTGCCTTCAATGAGCTCTCACCCCTGGAAATCACTAATTTGTCTCTGGCACTACAGTTTTATTTTTTCTAGAATTTCATATAAATGAAATCATACAGTATGTAGAACTTTTGACATTGGCTTCTTTCACTCAGTATAACACCTTTGAGATTCATCCACATTGTTGTGTGTCAATAGTTCATTCCTTTTTATTGTTCAATTGGCTAGTATTCCATAGGATGTACCACAGTTTATTTACCCATTCACCCATTGAAGGACATTTGGATGGTTTCCATTTATTGATAATTATGAATAGAGCTGCTATAAACATTCATGTACAGCTTTTTGTGTGAACATAAGTTTTCCATTCACTTGGGTAAATACCTAGGAGTGGGATTGCTGGGTCATATGCTAAGTGGGTGTTCAGGTTTATAAGAAATGGCCAAGTGGTTTTCCAGAGTGGCTGTGCAATTTGGCATTCCTAACTGGCAACGTATAAGAGTTCCAATTGTTTTGCATTGTCATAAGCACTTGATATCGTATTTTTTATTTTCACCATTCCATTTCACCATTCCAGGTATGTATTTATATCTCACCGGGGTTTAATTTGCATTTCTTTAATGGTCAATGATGTTGAACATCTCTTCATGTGCTTACGTATTGCTGGATATTGGCTGGTATTTTGTTGAGGATTTTTGCATCTGTGTTCATGAGGGATATTGTTCTGCCCTTTTCTTTTATTGTAACATCTTTGTCTGGTTTTGGCATCAGGTTAATGCTGGCCTCATAAAATGAGTTGGCAAGTGTTCCTTTCTATTCTATTTTCTAAAAGAGACTGTGTAGAATTCATTGTATTTCTTCTTTAAATATTTGGTAGAATTTGCTAGTGAAACCATCTGGGCCCAGAGATTTCTTTCATAGAAGGTTTTTAACTACAAATTCAATTTTTAAAATAGTTACAGGGCTACTCAACTTATTTATATTTCACCTTGAGTGAGTTTTGGTAGTTTGTGTTTTTTGCAGAATTTGTCCATTTTATCTAAATTGTTGAGCTTATGAGCAGAGTCTGTAGTGAAAACCCTCTTTCTTTCTTGATAATGATAATTTGTGTTCTCTCTCTCTTTCCCTGCTGGTCTCACTAGAGATTTATCAATTTTATTGAACTTCTCAAAAAATCAATTTTGGTTTCATTAATTTTTCTCTGTTGTTTTTGCAATTGTTTCTAATTTCACTGATTTATACTCTTACTTCTATTATTCCCTTTCTTTTGCTTGTTTTGGGTTTATTTGGCTCTTCTTTTTCTAATTTCTTAAGGTAGCAGCTAAGACCATTGGTTTGATACCTTTCTCTTTTCTAATAGGAGCATTTTAATTGTATAAATTTCCCTCTGAGCACTGCTTTACCTGCATCCTACAAATTTTGATATGTTATATTTTGATATTCATTCAGTTCAAAATATTTTCTAATTTCCTTGAGATTTCCCCTTTGACTCATGGGTTATTTAAAAGTGTGTTTCATTTCCAAGGGTTTGGAATTTTCCCAATCATTCTGTTATTGATTTCTAGTCTAATTCCATTACAGTCAGAGAACACACTTTGTATGATTTCAACTTTTTAAATTTGTTATAAATTTGTCTTATGACCCAGAATCTGGTTTATCTTGGTGAAGGTTCCATGTACACTTGAGAAGAATGTGTATTCTGCTGTTTTGGGGTGGAGTGTTCTATAAATGTCAATTAGAACCACTTGTTTATAGTATTATTCAGTTTTCTATACTGTACACTTGCTGGTTTTCTGTCCACTAGTTCTATTGATGACTGAGAGAGGAATGTTGAAGTCTCCAATTATTATTGTGGATTTCTCTATTTCTTATTTCAGTCCTGTTAGTTTTTACTTCACATATTTACAAGATCTTTTATTTGGTACATACCCATTTAGGATTGTATGTCTTCTTGATGAATTGTCCCTTTTATTATTATGTATTGTCCCTTTTTATCTTTGGTCATTTTCTTTAACTCTGAAGTCTGCTTTGTCTGATATTACTCTAGCCACTCCAGCCTTCTGATTAGTGATATATATTTTCCATCTTTTACTTCTAGCCTACCTAGGTCATTATATTTGAAATGAGTTTCTCATAAACAGTATATAATTGAGTCATTTAAAAATTCTGTGCTGGGGCCAGCCTGGTAGCATAGTGGTTAAGTTTGCACACTCTACTTAGGCAGCCCAGGGTTCGTGGGTTCAGATCCTGGGCATGGACCTACACACTGCTCATCAAGCCATGCTGTGGTGGCAATCCCACATACAAAATAGAGGAGGATTGGCACAGATGTTAGCTCAGTGAAAATCTCCCTCAAGCAAAAAAGAGGAAGATTGGCAACAGATGTTAGCTCAGGGCCAATATTCCTCACCAAAAAAAGGAAAAAGAAATCTGCTCTGACAAACCAACTTAATTAGTGTGTTTAGTCCATTTACATTTAATGCAATTACTGGTATTTAGGTCTACCATTTTATTATTTGCTTTCTGTTTGTCTCTATTTTCAGTTTCTGTATTTTCCCTTTTCTTGCTTTCTTTTAGGTTATTTAAATGTTTTTTAGTTTTCTATTTTAACTATTGAATTTTTACTATATATCTCTTTGTGTAATTTTTAAGTGGTCATTTTAGGGATTAAAATATACATACTCAAGTTTTCATAGTCCATATTTAGAATCAATTTTTACCACTTCAAGTGATATATTACCACCATGTAGGTTACATTACCCTCCCTCCTTTATGCTGTAGTTGTTGTATTTGTTACATCAACACACATTGAAAATCCCACTAGACTACATAACACTATAAATGTTATAATTTTTGTTTTTAACCATCAACATATGTTATAGAAGTCAAGAGGAGAAGAATAGTCTATTATATTTACCCTGGTATTTGCCAGTTCTGTTGTTCTTCCTTCATTTTTGATGCTCCAACTTTCCTTCTGGTGTCATTTCCCATCTGTCTGAAGAACTGTCTTTAGCAATAGAACTGATGACAATGAAGTGTCTTAGTTTTCTTTCACCTGAGAATGTCTTCATTTCATCTTCATTCCTGAAGGATATTTTTACTAGATATAGAATTGTGGGTTGGTAGTTCTTCTAAAATATTCTTGAAAAATGTTCCATTTCCTTCTGGAGCAATCTGTGACTATTTAATCATGTTCCCCTATAATTAATGTACTGTTTGTTTCTAGCTGCTTGAAATATTTTTTCCTTTAGTTCTCAGCAGTTTGATAATGATGTGTCTGGGCATGGATTTCTTTGGGTTTATCTTGTTTGGGGTTTCCTAGACTTCTTGAGTATGTAGGTTTATGTCTTTCTCCAGATTTGGCAAGTTTTCAGCCACTGTTTCTTTAAACATTTTCTATGCTCCACATTCTTTCTTTCTAGAACTCCTATGACAAGATTGTTAGAATTTTTGGTATTTTCCTACACGTTGATGAAGCTCTGTTCTTTTTTATTTTTAATCTTTTTTTCTCTGTATTGTTCAGATTTTATAATTTCTATTGATCTATATTGAAATTCACTGATTCTTTCCTCTATCATCTCCATTTTGCTACTGAGAGATTTTTATTTTGGTTATAGTATTTTTTCATTCTGGAATTTCCTTTTGGTTCTTCTTTGTATCGTATATTTCTTTTCTGAGACTTTTTACCTTTTCATTCATTTGAAGGATGTTTGCTCCTACATGTTGGAGTATTTTTATAATAGCTGCTTTAAATTCTGTGTCATCTGAACATTGGCTTCAATTGATTGTCTTTTCCCATACAAACTGAGATTTCCCCAATTCTTCATATGTGCTGAGTAATTTTTAATTGTATCCTAGACATCTTGATGATTATGTTACACAGCTAGATTTTGTCTAAATCCTATGGAGAATGTTGATTTTTTTTTTTTAACAGAATCTACCAGGTTGAGTGCAGGTCACAAGTTCCAACCAGTATTCTATAATTTGTGATTGTAAAAAAGTTGTGCTTTCCAAGACTTCAGATCTGTCCCTGTATACACAATTCAGTGGCCAGTGTGAAACCTGGACAATGGTCTATTTTGTAGTTTATTTCTCAAAGTCTGTGGTATGCTGTTTAGGGTCAGGTCTATTCTTGTGCATCTCAGGGGTGAGCCCAGAAGTTCATAAACAACTTCATGGGGTTACTTTCCCTAGCTCTTCCCTCTCTCTGGTACTTTCCAGTTCCCAGCGGCTCAACTTTTTGGTCTTCTGGCCAAAAAGCTGGGGCTTTACTTAGCCTGCCCTTCTATGCATTTCCCACAACTGCATCTGTGTCCAGGGACAAGCAGTGGGAGGACTGAGAGAAAAAAAGCATTGAGAGTTTGCCCCACACTCTTGGGACCACAGCTCTTCTGATCAGAGGGGAGATTCTCCTCTTTCAGTTTTAGGATCCTGTGAACTCTCATGCCCCTGATACCACAGGATTGCTTGGGGGCTGGGGCACAAGAGAATGAAGAAAAGAAAAAACAAAACAGGGGATTTCTCCACCATGTGCAAGTATCAGGAAACCTCCTTTCTGCTCTGGGGCTCTCTCTATCAGCACCAATGCCCACTGCCGGGTTTCGGGCTGTGCTGAATCCAGGCTAGATGGTTCTAGAGGGGGAAAAACGGTAATTGAGCACCAGTTCAGGGGTACTTCAGATTCTGTCCTCTTCACCAGTCTGCCAGCTACCATTTGCTTTTTGGGGTCTTCAAGTAGCTATTCCACGCATTTTGTCCTGGTTTTAGAGCAGCATTCACTGGGACACAGGGTGGAATGTGCTTACTTCCTTTTGCCCTGAACCAGAACCCAATGTGTTTTATTTCATGCATTTAAAAACATGATTTTGAGATAAGATCCATAGGCCACATCAACTTCCAAAAAGGTCCACAGCACAGAAAGGACCCTTAGTCAAAAGGGAGAGACAAACATATCAATGGTCACTTGCAAATCAGTATTATTCATGCTCAGGCGGAGCAGCTATGATCTTTGGAAGCCCTTGGAGATCAGTTCATCAGGGAAGGCTTCCCAGTGAGCAGGGGAGAAAAAGCATTCTCAGCAGATGGAAAGTCACACTGATGAGCCAGAAAAGAACCAGAGCGTGGAAAGTGTGGGTCATGGCAAGTAGTTCAGAACGGCCAAGACATGAACTTCTCTTGGCTCCTGAGACCATGCACAGGAGAGAATCACATTGTTTCATGAGATAACACTGGTGGACTACTAAATTCAGTGAAATGCTAAGCCCATTGGAAGTTGTCATCCTGATGATATGCCTCATAGAATCCAATGCCAGATCTCCATTGCAGTTCTATACATAGACTCTGCTATGTAGGCATTCAACATTTGAATAAGGAATCCATTCATTTTGTGTGCTTGGCAACAAACCCTGCTGTGGATACATATACCATTGGATAGCTATTTTAAATTGCTATTTCAGAGATCAAAAATTCAATGACGAGACCGAAAGCAAAATACAAAAATGAAGAATGCAAAAGAATAAAATAGCCAAAGGAAAAAATGTTAATTCCTTCTTTTCATTATTATAACCTAGAGGAACAACCACAAATAACTGACATAATCAGTATAATGCATTTCTCTGTGCTTTTTGAAAAATTCAAATTTGTAGGAGCTTGGGGCAGGGCACAAAAATAAGTATGATGAAACAGAGAAAGTGTGCTAATAAATAAAAAAGGAACTAAATTCCCAAGGCAGGTATATCCAGCATGCAATAACACAGATTCAAATCCCTGTAGACAAACACACAGGCCTGTTGTGAGAAATCTAGTGGCTTTGCCACAGAGACTATGGGCTGAATTTGACCTCAGGCATAGAACTCATTTCCTGACCATGCAATAGAAGGATATTTTGGAGGGAAAAAAGAAAAGAAAGAAAAGACCATGTATTCACACCACCATAGAGTTTTTTACACAAAATATGACTGGCTAAGGATAAAATAGACAATAAAGAGATAGTTCATTTAATTTAAGAAAGCATTTGGTGCCATCCCGTGCAACACAACTTGATTGAAGATCAAAATGGTGAAAGAGAACAAATTGAGAGACTTTCATTCGGGCACTCAACTAGCCTTTATTGGGCATCTACTATAGCTCAAGCCTGCCCTAAGCTCTAGGGGTGTGTTATGGACTGAATTGTGTCCCCCAAACTCATATGTTGAAGTCTTAACCTTCAGTACCTCAGAATGTGACTGTATTTGGAGATATGGCCTTTAAGGAGGTAATAACGGTTAAATGAGGTCATTAGGGTGGGCCCTAATCCAATCTGACTGGTGTCTTCAAAATAAGAGGAAATTTGGACACACAAAGAGACACCAGGAATGTGAGCAAACAGAGGAAAGACCATGTGAGGACACAGCAAGAAGGTGGCCATCTGCAAGCCAAGGAGAGAGGCCTCAGGGGAAACCAAACCTGCCAACACCTTGATCTTGGACTTCCAGCCTCCAGAACTGTGAGAAAATAAATTTCTGTTGTTTAAGCCACCCAGTCAGTGGTACTCTGTTATAACAGCCAGAGCTGACTACTACAGGTGGGAAACTGAATGGAGTTCATAGGCTTAGGAGGAAGCTGACCCAGAGACAAATGGTAATAATACCCAGAACATGTGGTGGGGTGATGGGCAATTGTGCAGGCCTGTAAACAGAGCACAGAGGAAAGGAAGTGATTCCAGGAAATAACCAAGAGGGTGAAAGGATAAACTCAACTTCAAAACTGTGAACATTGCTACTTCCTCTAGAAATGGATTCATCCTGGGACTGGTTAGACTGAAAATGTCATCTAGGGTCAGCTTTGGAATCTGAAGTTTCCCCCTTACCCCTATCAAGGAGTTTTGGATCCTCTTGCCTTTCAGGTCCAAACCATCCCCAAGCAATTAGCATAAAAAGTACAGTGTGCTAACAGTTTATATCCATCCCTCAGCCTTGAACTTTCTCATGACGGGTACCAGTAAACAAGCTGATCTGAATGATCAATGATCTGATTGATGTCAGAGCATAGAGCAAAAATTCAATAAAATGAAAATCATGAATAAAATATAAGACCTAGGGAGTACAGATTTAAGAACATTGCATACTGGGAGAATATTGGCTATTGAAAATCAAATATTAGGAGTTTCAGAAAAAGAGAGAAAAACAATATGGAAAACTTGAAAAACGAACAGAGGAAAACATTCTTTAACTGAATAAAGACCAATTTTTGGACCAGAATATAAACTAAGTACTGAGCAAGATTATAATAATAATTTGAAAAGCAAAAAAAACAATCACACCTGGACATAATCTGGTGAATTCCCAAACTCCAGCTACCAGAGAACGAAAACAAATTGTTTACATAGGGCAGGGAATTGGAATGGCACCAGATTCCTCAGTGGAAACACTTGGAACGCTGAGGCAGGGGAGCCGGGCTTAAGGCTTTTGAGATAGAAGGCTCTGATCCAAGCTCCCTCTGCTTGGCCAATAGCATGCATATGGGAGGCGACAGAAAGACACCTGAGACTTGCAAGGACTTACACAAGCACAGTACCCACATTCCATTTTTGAGGAAAGACTCAGGACTACTCTGGATTAAGGAAAATCAAACTGGGAAAAAAGGATACATGGGTGAACTTCCAATTACCAATGAGGACGGAGACAAGATGAGTAGGAAGAATTTAAAAGAAAAATAAAACTTAACCAATCCAGGAAAAATAAGGAAAGTAAAAAATAGGAGGCAAGAAGAAACTTTGATAAATAGTAAAAGAAGATATAACATGAAAAAATAAGACCCGATATCAGACACCTCAATAAATGTGACTAGATTAAATTCCTCCATTGAATGATAAATATTCTGAAATAGAGTTTTAAAGCACTATTTGTTATATGCTGTCTATGAGAAGCAGCCAAACGAAATTATGAAGAAAGCTTGAAAAGAAAGAGATGGGAAAATATATCGGGTAAAGGTAAGCAAAATGAGAGTGGAGGCAATATGAAGATCAGATGCAGTGGGAGTCAACACCAATAGCTTTAAATGGGATAAAAAGGAATATTTTATAATAATAATAGGTACAATGCCAAAGAGAAAGTGAGCCATGAGCCATTCTATATTCCTTAATGACACTGTTTCTAAATATATAGGGCAAAACTTTTCAAAAATAAAAGAAATAGAAGGATCCACAGTCACCATGGGATACTTTGAAATTGATAGGTCAAGTCATCAAACGAGAAGTGAAGATCTGGAGAAAATGAGTAACACATAAGCCGAATGTCATAGATGTGTGTAGACCTTTAGACTAAACTTAGAAAACAAATTCTCCTCACACACTCATAAATGATTTTACAATTGACCGTGATTAGCATCTTAGTTTGGGCAGCGATCATACAATACCATACACCGGGCAGCTTAAACAACAAACATTTATTTCTCACAGTTCTGGAGGTTGAAGCCCAAGATCAGAGTGCCAGAATGGTCTGGTTCTTGGTGAGGGCCCTCATCCTGGTTTACAGATGGCCATCTTCTTGTGTCCTCACCTGCCAGAGAAAGAGAGAAAGGAAGCAAGCTCGCATATCTCTTCTTATAAGGACACTACTCCCATTGGTGACAGCTCTAATCACCTCCGAAAGGCCCCACCCCCTAATACCATCACACTGGGGATTGGGGATTAGGGCTTCAACATATGAATTTTAGGGGGACACAAACATTCAGTCCATAACAGTCAGGCCACAAAGGAAACCGTAAATACGGAGACATTCTGGTTAATGTGGAAGACTGGATGATGAGAAAGGATGTCCTGCTCGGAAATGTTGAGTAAAATACAACAGAATTTTTGTTACATAGCTGAGGTCAAAACCAAACAGAGAGAGACCAGAAAAAAAGAGGTGACACAAAACAGTGAGCAGTAGCTAAAATATCAGTAACAGTCCAAGGCCTCACAGAGTCAAACAGGTCTGGATATCTGTGCTGGGATTGGGGGTCTTTACTGGACGAGGAGCCAGGCTGCTGGGCCAGGAGAGCCTGGGAGCTGGAAGGAGCCACTGGATAAAACTAGGAGTTACCAAGAGTGACTTGTCTCCTGAAACTGAACTAGAAGAACTCTACCCGAGGACCCAGGAAGCTTGCCTCAGACCCAGACCATGCCACAGATTGGAAAAGAATTACCCATGAGTGATTGGAATGAATGAATATATTATAAAGTTTCCTCCTGTTCATGAATTCAGAACTGCCCCCACGTTCGTTACTGGGATGCAAGTGCAAAACTACTTCCTGGTGCCTGAATCTTTACCTAATTACCAACTAGAACTGTTAGCAGTAAGGACTACAGACAACTACATGTGCCTGTGTGCCCTGTTTCTTCACCCCAAGAAATATTTGTTGGAAAACACAAAACCATACTGCAGCTGGCTCTTTTCACCATTATCCCCATCTGCTCTGCCAACCTGAGGTCAAGTGCTTCCTGCCAGAGATGGTACACTTCTGAAAATGCCACCATATGGCATCATACATTTCAGGAACTATAAGAAGGTCAAGCCTCAGAGACAGAAGAGCTAGGGCACTTCAGAAAGTATTTCACTTCTTTGAACCTCAGTTTCCTTGTCTGAAAATGGGAATGATAACTATTTTCAAAGGTTATCATGAGAATCAAATGTAGAATAGCAACTATAATAAATAAATGCATATTATTATTATGTGTTTAGCTATAAATAGCTTCCTTGATTTGAAGTAAAAAATTGCCCCAATGATTTATTTTTATTTTTGGTTTAAATGTTTTGCTAGAATTCTTTTTTAATGCCAAATAATATTCCATTGTATGGATATATCATGTTATTTATTCATTCATCAGTTGATGGACATCTGGGTTGTTTCTACTTTTTGGCTATTATGAATAATACTACTATGAACATTTGTGTACAAGTTTTTGTGTGGACATATGTTTTTCAGTTCTCCTGGGTGTACACTAGGAGTGGATTGCTAGGTTATATGGTAACTCTATGACTAACTTTTCAAGGAACCACTAGACTGTCTTCCAAAGGAGCCGCACTATTTTACATTCCCACCAGCAGTATATAAGGGTTCTGATTTCTCCACATCAGTAAAATGCTTTCTAAAGTAACTGATGAGCAACTGAACCACAGAAAAATGGGATATTCAGCATCTCTACCTCTTCCCTGGAGAGCATCACAGGTTGGTAAAGTCCTGCTTCAGTTTTGTTTGTACAAATGGAAATAGAAGTAATAGGGTTTGATCAAAGTTGTTCTCCTAAATTGTGGGGATTTCAGGTATGGCTAGTGCCCTCCCATTTTCTCTCCTAGAAATGAAGACAGAGGTAGAAGCATCTCATTAAAGTACCTACTTAGTCTAACACAGTAGAAAACATGGCAACACAACAGTAGAAAACATGGTAAAAAACGGTAAGACATGTGATTCAAACCTAGGAATTTAGAACATGTAAAAAAGCTTCACATGAAACACAAGCTGCTTGAGTGATGAAGGAACCTCCTTGATTCCAAGGAGAGAGATTTTCCCTGTCCTCTTTCCAGACCTAAGAAAGCAAAGACCAGGGTGATGGAGAAGTAGCTTGGGGAGCCAAGGTGACTGTAACCACAGGCTGTACCAAAATACCTAGAGTTAAGTAATGTTTTCAATTGGTTTGAATAGAAAGACAGAAGACCAAAATTAATAGCACGCTGGAACTTCTCTTCAGGGGCCCAAACCCTCACGTTCTGCAGTTCATACGGGGAGTTCTGATGAGTGTAAAATGTAATTCTGTTGGTCGCAGGCAAAAAATCATCATGGTCCAGAATGACTAATAGGATGCTACATCTTTTTCCCACAATCAACTACAGGGGGAAAAAAACACAACGGAGTGTTCTTTTATTCTTCCCCTGTGCAATTCAGAACACAAGGCGGTAGGTAGAGAAATAAATATGCCATAATGGAAAAATACAGTTCCACTATAAATAAGTTTTATTACTCTATCTGAGAAAGAAAACAGGGAGCTGGATAGTGTGTGCCTCTTCCCTTTCAAAACCAAACCATAATCAAAAGCAAACAGGTTCAAAAACACAACAGAGATAAAACTGGAATTTGCAGCTGTGGTAGAGACATCCATGGAGTGAAAGAGCCCCCACACAATGAGTGCACAGAAGTGTCGTGTTTTGTTTCATTCGGGTGATGCATATGAGGGGCTCAGACCCCTTAAGTGGGGGCCCCAAACACTCCACGGTTGGAACCAGCAGCCAGGGGCCTGCAGTGTGATGTGGCATCTGAGCCTTGGACAGGAGTCAGATTAGCACCCCCAGGGTGGGAGGTAGAGAGTGGAGTTTAATAATCTGCAGATTGCCATCCAACAGTGAAACATAGCCTCACAGGTCCAAAGGCTTCTGGTGCTGTGTGTTGCTTTCTATTGCTTGAAAGGTGGGTCAGGGCCTGTCTGGTGGCGCAGCAGTTTAGTTCGTGCTTGGCAGCCCCAGGTTCGCGGCTTCACGGGTTCTGATCCCAGGCGCCCACCGACATGCTGCTTGTCAGCCATGCCGTGGCGGTGTCCCATATAAAGTAGAGGAAGATGGGCATGGATGTTAGCCCTGGGCCAGTCTTCCTCAGCAAAAAGAGGAGGATGGGCAACAGATGTTAGCTTAGGGCTGGTCTTCCTCACCAAAAAAAAAAAAAGAAAGGTGGATCAGTGCCTCCTCAGCTTTTCCCATCTGTGGACTCGTGAGACAGAGGCGGCTGTTTTCTGGGAAAGGCCTAGAATGAGACATCAAAACCATTTAGGTTGGCATCTGAGGTTTACCTGTGTCTGTGCCTTGCGGCAGGGCAAGCGGTGACCTTACTCAGACACTCTGCTAGTTATGTCACTCAAATAATTGTTATGATGGTTGGACCTCTCATGGCCGACTTCCTCCATTGTGCCTCTCCTCCTGTGAATTGTTGGGCACAGTCCAAAATGTTGGCTCCTCTGCTCACCAGGCATCACCAGGTAGGTGTCCTGTTGCCACCGCCAGGGTTTGTCAGCATCAGGGAGGGGTTCAACATCCCCACAGGTGGCTCCTTTGGCCTCCGGTCACTCTCTACCTTGACTCCTCTACTCCAATGAGCTTCAGCCCCCACTAAAGCCACCTTCTCCCACAATCGAGCCAGTGCTTTGATTTCCCCGGAATCCCTCCACCTCTGAAATCTTATTTTCCAACATGACATTTGCATCCATCAGGGTTCTCATTTCAGAATCCTAATCATTCTACCACTCACAACTCCCTCCACTCCATTCTGGCAGCACTGGCTTCACCCACACCCAATCCTGCACACCTTGCTCTCAGCTAGCTGTCAAGTTTGGAAAAAATCCAACTACCTCTTGCTTACTAAGGGGTTGGCTAGTCATGGATTACATGGGAACTGATGAATCCTTCTCCTTCAAAGAACGACCATATAAACATCTACACAGATGAGAATCAATGTCATGTGTCCTAACGTTACTTCTCCTCCTTCTTGTCAAAAATTTATTTAACTCATAAATAAGCAAACCTGTAGGATAGGAAAGATGGTTCAAAAAGCATTTGCAGAATTTACTGGCATCTAAAAACAAAACAGAATGTTAGAATGACCACTAGGTTAGATACAAAACTGGTTAATGCCTTACACGGAATAAAACCATAACCTTTGTGGTTATCTTTTCTAATGGACAGAAATTGACAAGTTAACATGTAACTTGACGATGTCTGGGCTCATCAACTAGTAAGTAGTAAAGTCAAACACAGGTATATTCTCCTCAAGAATTAAATGATCCTTGGGTAAGCCTGTCAAACCATGCCTCAGTGTGACATTGGGGGAACACGCCCATTTGCCTTACTTCTAAGTTTTGGATAATTTTTCTTAACAATCCCTAAAGAGAGAAAATTCTAAACTAGCTACCTCAAAATGTCCACACTTATTCCTTCAACTTAAGAAAAGAAAAAATAACCATAGGCGCATCACTCACCCTCCACTGGGCTCTTGATGATCAAAGAATGGTTGTCACCAGGTAGAATTTCAGCAGTACGAATCAGCAGTAGTGTTAACCTGGCAGCCCTCCCGTCACACAGATGGCCAGCAGCTCTCTCAAGACCAGTCCTGGCCAAGAATACAAACACTTCAAGTTCCAAGATAGGTCATTTAGGAATGGATTCAGTGAGTTTATACCTTCATCGAGACATCATAGGATTGGAACTTCAAGGAACCTTCTGGAAAGCCTCCCTGGATCTTTGAGGACAGATGGTGTTTCCTATGTTCAGTCCTGTCAGGACTGAGGGAGCCCATGTCAGCCCTTGCCAGGCTCTCATCACCCTCCCTGGCAAGGATCTCTTCTTTAAGCTCTCTCTGAATCAATTTAAGGCCATTTCTTCCTTCTATCCTCTGTGAAAATTGTTCACAATTGATCAGTGTCTTCACCTAAAACCTCTTTACTTACTTAAGACAATTTTTAAGCTGTAATTTCTTTTAGGCTAAATAATCCAAACTGTTATCATCTCCTTAATTCTATTTTTAGTTGGGCTTCTCTGAGCCTTCTTGGGTCTCTCCTAAGACCAGGAAGAGCATAATAAAGCCTCCAAGGATGACAACTTCACAAACCAGGTGTACTATCTTCCTAGCCACATGAGCTTTCTCGAAAAAGCCTGGCCTCGCTCACACATGTGCTGTGATGACCCATGTTGTTCTGCTTGCTCAGTTTTTCTTCATTGTTATTGGAAATACTTCTACTATATTCTTCAGCACACGGTCATTGTTTTAAAAAATTAGCAGCTATAGTTAAAAAGAAGAAGAAAATTAAAAATACCCATTATCACACTTCTCAGAGACAACTTCTGTTCATATGTTGGTGCTTAACATTTCAGCTTTCTTTCCTGATAATTTTTTTAAAGAAGAGATCAGACTGTATTACACTGCTCTTAAGCTATTTTTTTCATCCAATAACAACTGGGGTCCCACACTCTCCCCGCGCTCAGCCTCACCCTTCCCCAGCTGTTGGCTCACAGCATTAGACAGTCACCATCGCTACAATCCAATTCAACACAAAAGCAGCTCCCCATCTCAACAGTCCTAGCAGCAATTCAGATCAGTTTAGGAGGCAAAATAAAATGTATCTACCAACACTGATGTATTTAACCCAAGAGAAACCAGCCCAGTAGGTGGGAGAACACACTGGCAAGCACTCAAGAGGTGCTATGACAGGAAGGCTGGACTGAGATGCTTATTCAAACCAGAACCTCCCCTTTGTTCTGTCTTCTGAGTCCATCCAGGTTTACACAAGGGACCTTCTCCAGGGCACGTGGGCCTCTACAGTGGGTTTACCAGGCTGCTACATAAGGGCTCTAACATGAGCACCTGTGTATCACTGAAGATGGAGGAGTGGTTGTCATCCCAGGCTAGCTTGCTTAATGCCTACCCAGTCCTTCCTTGTGGATGACCCTCACGCTGTTGGTTTTCTTCCAAATTGGTGCCAAACTAATGATGCTTCTGTGCTCAAAATTATGCCAAGATCCAGTCACTGATTTTCTAGTATATCTTATGACTCTCGTTGATATTATACTGCCCCATCTATCTTTTTTACTATCTTTGTAAAGCTGTTTCTCTTTTTTGATTCAAGTCTGTTTTGCTTTCATATTAAGTTTATGTATCTAAAATACCATTAGGCATTGTTTAAGTTTCATTTTACTCCCACTGATATGTCATAAATATTTTCTCATGCTATTATATGTTGATTTCTAATGGTGGCATAGTAAATCCACACACAATTTATTTCAGGTCTCCTACTGTAGAGCACTTAGGTGATTTTCAACTTTTTGATTTTATTAAAGAACAATTTGGTGAACATGCTGGTACCTTCACTCTGTGTGCCATCACAATTCGAGGTAAATGCCCACGAGTGGAACTGCTGGGCCACAGGGCATGTGTTTTTTATGGCTTTTGCTACCCACTGCCAACTCACCCTTGTTAGCTTGTGATCTTACATCTACAGGTATTCTGCTGTACTTTTTCTTACTAATCTTTATCCAGTTTTTGACCAATCCATTCTCCACCTGGGATGTATGGAAGACAGGGCTGCTGGAGCCGGCTGACTGAGAATGAGAGGTTTCACAACCCAGGACACTTTCACTTTAGATCTATCATTTTCTCTTGGAAAATTCCTCTTCATTCATCCAACTGCAATGTGTCAGGCACCATTCTAGGCTGAGGATGAATCGATGAACCAGCCAGATAAAATTCATACCCCAATGGAGCTTACATTCCACCTGGGGGAGACATACAACATAGATATAAGTAAATAAAACCTATATTAGATGGCAAAATAAGTGCAGTGGTGAAAAATACAGCAGGGTAGGGAAGTGGGGGAAGCAGGGGTGCAGGCTGCAGTTCTAAGAAGGGTGGTCAGGAGAGGCCCCACTGGGAAGGTGATAGTTGACCAAGCCTTGAAGGAGAGATGGTGCCATGCCCCCATTAAGATCATGCACTCTGGGGCCAGACTCTGTATCTGGCCCACTGACTAGCTGTGCAGCTTGAGCTAGTTGCTTAACTCCTCTGTACCTAGGTTTCCTCCACTATAAAAGGAGGAGTGTTACTACCCATAGCATAGGGTTGTTAAGAGAACTAAATGAATTAAGTTAATGTTCATAAATTACTTAGAAGTGGGCCTGGTGTATAATAAATGTTACATGTGTGTCTATTAAATATGAAGATTCAAGGAAGTATTCAGGCAGAGAGTGCTGCTGGAACAAAAGGCGTGGGAGCCAGTGTAACTAAAGCAGAGTAGGGGAAAGGAGGTGCAGTGGGACAGCAGGTGGGAGGTAATGGGGTGACCAGATGAATCAGGTCTTATAGGCCATTAGAAGAACTTTTGCCTTTCCTCTGGGTGAAATAGGAGCCTTTGGAGAGTTTACGCAGAGAACTGATGTGCTTAAGCTGCTGGGCTGAGGTCAGACCAGAGGGTGCCAAGAGTAGAAGCAGGGAGCCCCATGAGGAGGTGGAGTGGTTGAATAGCATCTTCCAAAATGCACTTCCAACCGGAACCTCAGAGTGTGACCTTATTTGGAAATAGCATCTTTGCAGATGTAATTAGTTAAGGATCTGGAGGTGAAATCATCTTGGACTTATGGCGGGCTCTAAATCAAAATCTGATTATCTTAAGAGCAAGAGGAGAAGAGATACAGACACACACAGGGAAGAAGGCCATGTGAAGACAGAGGCAGAATTGGGGTGATGCTGCCACAAGTCAACGAACATCTGGAGCCTCTCGAAGCCGGAAGAGGCAAGGAAGGACCCTCCTCTAGAGCCTTCGGAGGGAGTGCAACCCTGCTGACAGCTTGATTTCATATTTCCGGCCGCCAGAACTATGAGAAAATAAATTCCCGTTGTTTAAGTCACCCAGTTTGTGGTACTTTGTTACAGCAGCACCACGAAACTAATATAGGAGGTTCTTATTGTGGTCTAGATTTGGACCCTGATGGTGGCAGTGATGAGAGGTGATAAGAAGTGGTTACATTCAGATATGTTCTGAAGGTGAGAAAACAGGATTTGCCCAGGGGACTGGATGGTGGATGTGAAGGAAAGTGAGGAGTCCAGGACAATTCCAAGACTTTTGACTTAAGCCAATGGAAGGTGGAGAAAACTCTCTTGAGAGTGGGCTTGGCAGAGAAGCAGGAGCTCAGTTTTAGATATGCAAAGTCTGAGATGTCTGTTAGGCTTTCAAAGCAAGATATGGGGTAGACCATTGGAGATTCCCATGTGGAACCCAGGAGAGACATCCATGCTAGAGACAAAAATTGGGGAGTTTTAAGGTATATACATATATATTTGTTTACATATTTAAAAGCAAAAGAGTGGATGAGATCACCCAGAGAGAGAGAGCAGACAGAGAAGAGGTTGAGGGCTAAGCCTGGAATACTCCAACACTGAGAGTCAAGGAAGTGTAGAGGAAAAGAGCCCTGAATCTAAGGATAGATAAGAAGTGATAAGAAGTGGTTAGATTCATCTCCAGCAAAGGAGCCCACAGAGGAGTCCAGAGTCAAGAAAAGCAGAGATTATGATGCCCTAGAAAGCAAGCAAAGAAGGCATGTCAAGGGGGAGGGTGTGAGCACCTGTGTTAGCTGCTGATGGATTGTGAACTGAGGACTGAGGGGAGCAGTGGATTCACCTTGACATGAGTGGGGTGGGAGCAAAAGCCTGATGTGAATGAGTTCAAAGGGAAGTGGGGGATGCACTTCAATACAAAAGGTTGGGCTTCTTTTTGTTTCTTCCGCCATTATTTTCATTAAAGAGACAGAGAAGAGAAGAAAGGATGAGCATAGATAACTCTTCTGAGAAGTTTTTTGTCAGAGAGAATTAACAGTATGTTTTTGCTCATGGGAATGACCAGAGAGAGGGGAAATTTGATGATACAAGAGGGAGGGGGGAAATGTGCTGGAGTGGTGCCATAGCACGTGCAAGGGGACAGAACCCTGGGCATGGGGCAGACAGGAGCCTTCTGTAGCGTCACGGGCTGTCCCTCCAGGAGGGGAGTTGGAGGAGGTGGTTACACGAGTGAGGAGGACAGCAGGTGCGGTTTCAGCATTTGTGGAACTTTTCTTCTGATTGACTGAAGTTTTTCAGTAAAATAGGGAGCAAGGTCATCAGCTGAGAGTGAAATGGAGGCAAAAAGGTACTGGAAGATTGAGAAGGGAAAGAAGGAAATATCTACCTGGGAAGGTTGGGAGTCAATGGACTAGGGAGGTACTGCTGTGCCAGGGAGCACTGAAGGCCCACGTGCAGTGAGTGGTTGTGAACTTACAGAGAGCGGCCAGCAGAGATGTGTGTTTCTCCAGCCACGTTCAACCACACAGGTGCAGGCACGGAATGGGCAAAGCATTTGAATGTAATAAGCGAGAAAGGATCTAGAGAGTTGAAGAGTGACTGTAGTGATGGAATTTAAGCTGGGTTAGGGAGGGAAGTGGCGGCATGAGGGAGGTGAAACACAAAGAAAAGATGGTAGGATTGGTAGGTCCCAGTGGGGTTGAGAGAAAAGGATTGTTGGAGCTGGGGTACAAGAGGAAGGGAGCTGGAAAGATAGGCGTGGGATGCTTGAAATTGAGATGTTGGGTGACACAGCTATTGGTAATGACAAGGTAATGGTAATGACTAGGGAAAATGGATGGCAGGAGAGGCCACAGAATTGGAATGGATCATCTAAGTGGATATTGAAATCACCCAGAATCATATGAGATTGAGTTGAAAGAGTAGCAGTGAGCCAGGAGCTGAAGTCTTCATGGAATGAGAGGATGTGGACTGGGGTACTTAGATGATCAGCTATACCCAATACTTTAGTCTGATGGTATGAGATTCAAGTCTAGGGGGTTTAGAAGGACCAGAGGAGCGATGGTCTGGATGGGACAGAGGTGGTGGGAAAAGAGTCATGGGAGAGAAAACAGCCACCACTAGGAGGGCTCCAGGGGAAGCAGAGGCTGGAATCCAGGAGCGACCCAGAGGCAACAAGAGGGAAGTGTTTTAGAAGAGGTTGAGGAGATCAGAGATTTGGCTGATGATTCTGAGTTCCAGGGGTACAGAGAACAGGTTTTGGGATTGGAGAGGGAGATGGGTCAAAAGACGGCATATCCTGGGCTAAATGGGGATTGGGTTGCTGAGGGTGAGGGATGATCTGGAAATCCTGGCCTTCTCGTGGTGCCTCTCATAAACGAGAATAAATGGCATCGTACCATTAGTCCCAAAGTTCTCAAGGCATAGGCAGAGCCAGGCTGTGGCAGTGATGAGAGGTGATAAGTGGTTAGATTCAGATGTGTTCTGAAGGCGAGAAAAAACAGGATTTGCCCAGTCTCTGGTCATTCCCATCAGCAAAAGCATGCTGTAATTCTCTCTGAAAAAAACTTCTCAAAAGAGTTATCTATGCTCATCCTTTCTTCTCAGTCTCTTTAATGAAAATAATGGCGGAAGAAACAAAAGGAAGCCCAACCTTTTGTACTGAAGTGCATCCCCCACTCCCCCTTGAACTGGCTCACATCAGAGACAGGCAGACCCATATATGGGGAGGGGGGAGGTGTTCAAGGGGGTGAGGCAAAAGTGAAAGGGGGTGTTGCCAGAAGCATGTAGAATCTGGGGCCCCCTCTTCACTCCTGTCAGTGGCAGGGTTAGGCCAGGTGGTGGTCTTAGACCCTCGTGAACTGTACTTGTATAGTAAGCATTGCCTTTCTCTTTTCTTAGGTTAGAAAGATGACAAGGAAAGAAATTAGCAAAATATATAAAAAGGCAACAGGGGAAAAAACCAGAATGACCATTACCACCAAAATAAGCTCACGTTTATTAATAAGAGAGAAAATGTAAGTTTAACAAAGAGATATCTCTTTGACATTCATGAGACTGGCAAAATTTTAAGAAAAAAGAAGCATGATAATACCAAGTACTGGGAGGTGTTTGAAAACAGGAACTCTCAAATCTTGCTGCTGGGTGTGTCAACTGGTACAATGACTCTGGAGAGAAATTTGTCAAGAACTAGTAAGGAGGAAAATGAAAATACTCGACGAGCCAGCAGTTCAATGTCCGTGAAATGCTCACACACACGCCCCAGGAGATATCTGCCAGGAAGTTCACTGTAGGGTTGCTTGGACATGTCAACTTGGACATGCCCATCAAGAGGCAAGTGGACAAAGTGATGCATCACACATGGTACTCCACAGGGCAGTGGAGATCAATGAACTAGATCTACATGACAAATCTCAAAATGATAATGTTGAATGAAAAAAACCATGTGGCTGAAGCCTCCATACCATGAATCTATTTAGTTCATTAAAAAATCCACAAAGCAGTATTATAAATTGTAGTTGCATATATGCACAGTGAAACATAAAACACGGATATAAATGATACACGCTGACTTCAGAATGAAAGCCACCTCTTGGGAAGGAAGGAATAGGATAAGAAGAGGTACAAAAAAGAACTTCAACTATAGCTAACATTTTATTTCTTTAAAAGATCTGAAGGGAATATAGCAAAAACAATTATCTGGTGAGTACCTCAAGTTTGATATAGTATCTTCTGTACTTTTATGTATGTTCGAATTCTTTAAAAAGTAGAATGTTTCTAGTTTATCAATCCATGTGCAAGTTTTAGGAAAGAAAGCAGAGTATGAACAGTGCTGTAAGGTGAGGACAATCATCGCTATGCTTCACGTTTCACCAGAATTGAGATTTAACCTAAAACCATTGCGTTTTGATTAGGAGGGATAAGGGAGCATTGGGCTAACGGAGATTTCCTTAACATTTTGCTTAACCACATTAAGTAACTTATTCCACATCATTATATTTAGATCTAGTAAGAGGAATATAGAAGAGGAACAAGCTTTCAAAACATTGGTCATAACTAACTCTACAAAATCAGCGCCTTTAAAATTCCTTGTGATTTTGCTTTGTGAACAAATCTTTTGCTGTTGTTTTAAAGGTAATTAAAATGTATTTGATTTGGAGAGTGTTATGAAAACCCTTGGGATACCACGAAGCCTTGAGACGGGGGCTGCTATACGGCTTATCTCATTAGCCCCTTCCACGGCCCTTAACTAAACTCCACCGAATCTGCCTTCTCCTAAGTCCGGGAGATCAAAAGAGCACCTGTCCCAGTTCTTCTCTTACAGTCTGGCTCTTTCTGGCCACATCACCAAATCCTTCTGCTAGGTACTGTCTAAGCATTCCTTTCAAAGAGAAGGGCCCTGGCTTGTGTAGACGTACAGCTCCCTAGTGGACAGGAGCCAGGGAGGAGGATGACAGTAAGTGTGGGTGAGAAGGGGAGGCAGGATGGTGGAAGACAAACCAGGCAAGCAGAATAAGAACAGTGGGAATAAAAATCTCCTTTATTGCAGATAAAAGTTGGAGAATTAGAGAAAGACATCAAAGGGTCCTTAGCAGGAAAACAAAGCACAAAACCACAGTCAAATAGAGTTGTTTCTAGTGATACTTGTGTCCTATAAAGTTGTCATGAACACTGAATTAGAGAATACTAAACCACTGGTCCTAGAGGAAATACAGGGTTAGGTTCCTGCAAGCTTCTGATCATAACATTTATGGCAACCCATCAATACGTAATCTTGCTTTATGTGTGTTTCTTTTCAAAGACACTGTATTTAACATATATTGCTGATTCATTAACATTGAACCAGGCCAACAGTGCTGTAACTCATGCCTGAACAAAGCTAATCTTATACATATACCTCCTGTGTAGGGCACACGACAGCGTTTTTGTGCTTAGGGACACCGGACATAACTTCAGCACGACACTTGGAGACCATTTTAAACAGCAAAAGCACAAAAAAAGGGCAAAAATACAAAAAACATGACACTAAATACATCATGAAAAAGACATTTGTTTGCAGTCTGAGAGCTGAAACAAGAAGACAGAGAGTCACCCTGTCCAGCCTTGGCTGTGGACAGACTCATCAGGAGACTCAAGTTTTTGCCTCTCTATCCATGAATGACCTCAAAAACACTTTGAGTGTTGATTTAGGGGTTACAAATAAATTTTTGCGAGTAGGCAAATTAGCAAATAACAATCATTGACTAAGGAGGATTGAATGTACCAGTTAATAGAGTTTGACATCTCTGTCAAAAAAGCAATATCTAGTCTTCCACAGAGGTGCTTACATTTTGGGATTCATTTGGACAACGGGTGCTACGTGCATGTTACATCATTTAGCTCAACACGAGCTTTATGGAAACAATGGAGTCTCCCACTTATTTGGAATGGAGAGGTCAAGAGTCTATTTTGCATAATCCTTACTTCTGGCATTATCCACTGGACAATGGTGGACATTCTTCTCTCTTCTGCTCACAGTGGAATCTCTAGGGGTAAATCTTCCCTGGGAAATGGGATGAAATCACATTTCCCTTCCCAGAGGAGGTATAGCTTAGTGTTGGTGTTCTGGTGAAAAAGGGTTCAGATGCAATACCCAGACCCCAATTCTGCCCCCTTGCAGCAACTCAAGGGTCTTGACACCTTTGAAACGTGGTCTGGTTCAGAAGTCCGGCTTCTGCTAATTTCCCCTTTGGGCTGGCGGGAGCTGGGAGCGTGCAGGGTTTCTGTGTTACTATAAATGGAGGGGTTAATTTGGGGGGTTATGGTGCGCCTCCCCAAAAACCAGACTTTGTCACCATCCAGGGACTTCTTGGTCTCCACAGTGTTTTCTTCCTGTGGACTAATAATGCCTCGTGCCTGTGTTTGGCTCTAAGTCCATGTCCTGTACAGCTTTGTTCTCAGAGAGCAAAAAGAATGCTGGCAATTCGAGCCCAGTAAATGACTGTGTTGGCCTCTGGGGCTTCCTTTGCTGTTTTCTTGTGATCAAGTAGAGCGCCTTTTCTGTTTAGAGTAATAGTGCCACAGAACCCATTGGCAGGCTATGAAAACAATAGCTATGCTTATTAGAAGATGAAAAGGAGTGTGGAAAGAATACGCCTCTGAGAAATTCTCTTAACCCTTCTCCATCTCCCTACCCCACCAGCTACCAGGTTCCCAAATCACTGATGGAATAACCCTCCAGCAAACCAGGCAGTGGGACTCTGTCCAGGGCCTTATAGACTTGGAAGGCTCTTCAAGACCAGCTGGTTCACTGGCCTCATTTTCCATATGAAGACACTGAGGCCTGAGGCTGAGGGAAAATAAGAAACTGTCCAAGATCATGTGGCTGGTGGGTGGCAAAGCAGGGCCTCCACCATTGAGGAGGTCTCTGACCCAATGTTCTGTGCTCATTCCACTACTAATTTTTTTTCCAGGTGACCAAGAATCCCACAGATTGCCCTGGAAACTTCCCACCATCAACACCATACTGGCCTGTTCCCGGGTGCAGAAGACAGGGCAGGGACTGGCAAATGGCATTTTAGGTCGATTCCAGGTTCAGTCATCTCTTGCTGAGCCCTCCTGACGCAAAAGACAACAGCCCAGACCACAAACAATGAGAGAATGACGTATACTTTTCAAATGCTCCCCCACAGAGCACACCCAGCACAGTTAGGGGTCACTGGGCAAGCACTTACACTGTCCAGTCCACTCTGCCTTCCTGCAGGTGAACATCTGAAAACTTGGCCTCAGCTCTCTTTGTACCTCTCTATCGTGAATTTGTAAAATCATGTCTTCCTCACAAATGTGAGCAGCATGGGGGGCTGGTCAATTAGGAGGCACATTTTATAGCAAGTTAATACGCACAGTACTCATTCTTGGCTCTTTGAAATGATCCCTTCAGTTCAAGAAACCATTCGCAGCCATACAATATGTCCTCTTCAGTAGACAGTGCCTTGGATCCTGAATTCCCAATCTCTCCCACACTCCAAGCCCTTTCTCACCATCACAGCATACCTACCCACTCCCAGGTGTTTCCATAACACACCGTGCAGTTCTGCCACCTCCCATTTCCGATCCACGCTCCACACCAGCTGTTCTCATGCCAGCTTAAATGCCATCTCTGCTGGAAAACTCCCCCTCCCCCCATTCCAAGTGCTAATGAATCCAGTTCCTCGTTTCCATAGCACTTGGTTTGAATCTCAATTATTATTTGTATTATGGCCCGTTTTCAGATAGCTGACTATTTCTACCTCCCCTATCTTTGAGAGCCATGAGATCAGGCACAGTGCCCATTCAACTTTGTGTCCTGCCATGTGTGTGCTCTATAAATACACCCCTGGAGTAGTGTGGAGAGAAAAAAGCTCTGTGGGAAATTACGGAGCAGGGAAAAACATGCAAAAAGCAGGCCTGGTCTCCAGGGTACACGCACGGTTTTTTCTGTTGTTCTCAGGAGAAGACCTGAAATTAAAAAGACTCCCAGCGAACTCCAGATCCACTCTCCCCCCTCCTACAGCAATGAAGCCTGGGGCCCCGGTCTAGGTGTGGGGTAGGAAGGGCCCAGGGGAGTAGGTCGCTCAGAACCAGCCCCTCAGAGCATGGCCTGGGCTGCAGGGATTGGTGGTGCCTGCCTCCAGAGGGGTACAGTGGGGCACAAGGAGACTTTTGAATTGCCACTCGCAACTCCTCCCTTTGTAGCCTTGGACTCACTTATTTTCTCTGAGCTCCAGGTGCCTCATCTGTAAAAGGGGTGTAATACATGCCTCGTAGAGTTTTGAGAAGGGTAAAGGAAGAAGGTTCATATTGAGCTCTTGCCGAAAGGGCCCTCAGATTGGGGTAGACCACCCCTCGTCCAGATCAACTATAAGTATGGAAACGCAACTCATGCTTTCAATACTCCTCTAGCCCTTTCATCAAATATTTCATCTCAATCAACATAAACTTGGTCTTTCAGAAAAAATCTAAAAGGCTTGCCTGGGTTTATCGGTCCTTCCTTGTTGACATTCCTTAGTACAGGACTTAACTGTCTCGGATTCAGACGCTTGCTGAATGCCTCCATGACTTGTAAATGTCTCCAGGAAGCAGCTTCCGAGGCACATCTGAGAGATTAGCTTCTTGGGCCCACAGCCTCCATCTCACTCTCCACCTCCCTAAGCCCACCACATGCAAAAAACAAAGTACTTCTGGAAGCCTGATCCTGTCCAGTGGATCACAAATAGTCAAGGTAATAAATCCAAGGAAGATGCCTTTTTGTGAGGACGTGAGCCCAAAGGGAGCACTCTGCAGTGGTTCTTCATCTTGAGACCTGGCTTCTTGTGCTTCTGCAGCTCATTTACTTCAGCAGACTCCTATCCCTGTGTGTTTATTCCTCGGGGGTCTCCAGTCTCCCAGATTTGGCCCCTCTATTCCTTGTCCTATCTCCTCTCTTCCCCCCTGTTCTCTGTTCTCCAGCTCAAGCCCTCAGAGCATCTGCGTGCGCTGCTCCCTCTGCCGCATCATAGGACGGGCTCATCCTCCAGGCCTCAGCCCAACTGTGTACTCTGCCTCTTCCCTGGGCAGCACACCCCCATTTGGCACCACACACACTTTTCTGTCTTCCCAGCTATCAGTCCATGAGGACAGGGACTGTCTTTGCTCACTTCTCTACTTCCAGCACTCTGCTCATAATCACCCACTGACGGAGTGGACCACCAAAACAGCACCTCTGACCCCACCAGCCTGGGCAGGAGGACCCCATACTCGGCGCTGCCAGCAAATATGCAGCCTGGAAATGACCTGCACACGTGCCCTGCTCAGCACCACAGACTCTGACAGGCTGCAAGGAGCCAAAGGCCCTTTAGTGATTGAGGGTTCAGCTATGCATCAGCGGCTCAGGGGGAAAGGACAGTGGCTTCATTTTGGAACTTCCAAGGAGAGGAACTGGCACACGGCACGGCTGTCCTACTTAGCCAGCCTCCTTCCTAACACTCTCTAAACTGTGCCACAGGATTCTGAACACTTGCGTGACCTGGAATGCCCAGTGGCGTCAATCGTCTTCGCAGGGACTAGCAAGTGCAGGAAAAGAAAGTGCCAGCACCACACTCAGGCCATGAGGACAACTGCTACTACCTGAGTAGTAACAGTTCACCCCAGACACGCAGGGCCCTTGTTTAACTTGAGAGGACAAAGACAACCTCAGTGTTAGTGGATGGAAAAGACCACATGGTGCCAGGGCCCCCAGACCAAGATTCCAGCTGTCAGTGGTAGCTGTAGGGTCAAGGTCAAACCACTTTGAGCCTATTTCCTCATCCAAAACATAGGCACAATACTCCCCCATAGGGCTGCCAAAAGGACTAAATGAGGTAACAGAGAACATGTGTGCAGCACAGCACACACAGCACATGGCATGCAGTGTGCACTAGTAAACCTTAAGAAAAATGGAAAGTTACCTCAGACAGCACCTGAGTGAATGCACACTGAGATGCAAACCGATTGGTGGAAGAGTTTGTGCTCTCGCAAGCCCTGGCTGAGAGCCTGTGCTTTCAGGAAATTCCTAATGAAAGAGGAAGGACCATATTTTCCCAGATAATCTCCATTTATCCCTTTTATTTCCAGTCTATAGTTCTTAATTATCCTCTTTACTGAACCACTGCTCTTCAAAGAGACTTTTTATAGCTTTTTGCCCCTGGAGGAAGTTGAAGCTGGATGCTGTCTGAGCTCTTGATTAAGTCAAGTGAGGGATCTGATCGTCCGGGCAGAGACAGGCAGCATTACAGAGGGAGGAAGCCGCGCTCCCCCTGGCTCCTGAGTCCTCTCTCTTGCACATCTCTCCACGCTTCAGTCTCACCATGGTTAAAAAGAAGGCAGAGGCCAGATCTCTGGGCCCCCTCCTGCTTTAACATGATCTGATCATATAAATTAATATAACCAGAGGGGCCGCCCGGTGGCGCAGCGGTTTAGTCCGCGCTTGGCAGCCCAGGGTTCGTGAGTTCGGATCCCGGGCGCCCGCCGACGCACTGCCTGTCAGCCACGCCGTGGCGGCGTCCCATATAAAGTGGAGGAAGATGGGCACGGATGTTAGACCAGGGGCAGTCTTCCTCAGCAAAAAGGGGAGGATTGGCGATGGATGTTAGCTCAGGGCTGGTCTTCCCCACAAAAAAAAAAAAATTAATATAACCAGAGATTCCACTTCCTAACTGGCACTTCCTCCAACGTTTTATGCACAGAAGCTCTGTCATCTGGGTTGCTGACAGAACAAGGGGGAAGTCGGAAAGGCTGGTCAGTTTCTTCTAACTCACCAGCTCCGAGGAGACTGAGGAGCAGATACCAGTGACTGTTCCACCACAGAAGCCACCCCGCTGCCAGGAACTCTGGGTCCTCAGTTTCCCAGGTCTGGAGTGGAGGCCACGTATGGAACTTTTTAAAGAAGTGTTTTTTTTAAAAGGCAGGTAGCACTCACTGAGTCTAAGGCTGTGGTGTAAATTTAGGCTAACGGAACAGATTATCTGGAACTGACCAGGAAGGAAATTTCAGTTAGCTTCTAGATCAGTTTTCTGGTGGGTTGAGGGAGTAAGAGTTTGAGGCAAATGAGAGCATGCCAGCTGCGTTCTCTTCTGTGACTCCTCACGATCTTCAAACTTCCCTCACTGCTGATGTAGTCAGTTGAAAAGTCAGGATGCTGGATGCTGACTTCATTTCCTTCTTAAGAGCTTTGCTGAGCAGAGCAGACCGTCTCTGCCTAGATATTGCTTATTCCTTTATGTGAGTTAAACTAAGGTTACTACATAAAATACAGGACACCCAGGTAAATTTGCATTTCAAATAAACACGCATCATTTTTTGCTGTATGTTCCATGTAATATTTGGACCATACTTAGGTGGAAAAATGACTTATTTTTCTGAAATTCAAATTTAACTGGCTATTCTGCATTTCTACTTGCTAAATATGGTAACCCTAATTATAACCATTTCAAGCAAAGACTAGTTAGTTCTTAGTCTCAAAGAACAGTCACGTGTCGCTTAACAACAGGGGTATGTTATGCGAAATGTGTTGTTAGGTGATTTCATCATCGTGCAAACGCCAGAGTGTACTAACACAAACCTAGATGGGATAGCCTACTACACACCTAGGCCATACGGTACTCATCTTACGGGACCACCCTGTATTTACAGTCCATCATTGACCAGAATGTCATTATGCGGAGCACAACTGTATAACATTCCAAACTCAACCTCTCCCCTGCCAAAACAAAAAACTCTCAAAATAAAACTTGTCTTTTTATTTCCAGGACATCTTTTTAAAAAACAGATCTATGGGTATCAAACAAAAACCACAAAAAAGAGGGGCCAGCCTGGTGGCCTAGTGTTAAGTTCGGTGCACTCAGCTTCAGCAGCCCAGGGTCAGTTCACAGGTAAGGATCTACACCACTCGTCAGCCATGCTGTGGCAGGGACCCACATACAAAATAGAGGAAGACTGGCCACAGATGTTAGCTCAGGGAGGATCTTCCTCAGCAAAAAAAAAGAGAGAGAGAGAGACAGAGAGAGAGATGTATCTTCATTACAAGTCCCCTTAAATTAAGAGTTCAGTAAGTCACTGGCCACAGATACTGGTGTCAGCTAGCTCTTTGGGCATCCCCAACTCAAAAGCAACTGGCTTTCAAATCATCAGAGTAGTAGGGAGAAGGGAGGAGGAATAGAACTCAAAGGTAGCTACTTCCCCACAGGGGCGTGCCAGGGCTGAGGGAGAGCAGAGGTGGCAGGTGCTAACAGCAAAGAAAAGACAGGAAGCAGCGCAAAACCACATGTAGAGTAGACAGGTCCCTCTACAAAGAGCACCCACCACAATGACAGATTAATTGTGAGATAAAAGAAAAAGTTACTGATTTTACAGAGTATAGAATGCCCATGAGTCAAGAGACAGACACGTCCGCACTCTGCCCTAACCCCCTGCGTCTCCCAGTATCTGCACGTGAGCTGGTACCTGGGTCACCCTTCCCACACGCGGCCAGCATTCTGGGCAGACTGGAGCTGCGAGGCCTGGGGTATGCACTGTGCTGGGCAGGTGAGGAGACAAAACACCTCCTGGAGTCTTTTAAAATCATGTTTTACTCTGATAAAAAGTTACTCACATAATACAGTGGTTTTAAAATTTTATTTTGCATGGTTAGACAGTCTGAAGGACGAGCTCGCACTCCAAAGAAGTTTTCATTAAGTTTTGCTCTTCAAGATGGTGTTAGTGTTGTCGTAGGGCAAAAAGTCCTCACTGACAAAAAAATTACACTAATGAAACAAAATCAAGACCAGTGTGCTGGTACCACAGACTACAAAGTGGCTCTAAGCAAGCCATTCCCCGACCTCCCATAGCAAAGGGAATCAAGAGCTAAAAATACCTTTAAAAAAAATCAAATGGCACCTGTAGCACACTCTTGTATAAAGGTCAAACTTGTAAATTATTATTCCATGGTGCTCAAAAGTGAGAGAATTAAATATAAGGCTAAAATCTGGTGAATCTTCTCACTTCCTCTTCTTCGTAGAATATAGTTTTTCTTCAAGTGGGACCGGGACAATCCCTTCACACTCTCTTACTTCCTGGGTCAGAGGGTGTTTTACAACATTCGGTCTAATCACATCAACGTCTCGAGACAAGTACTCCATTATGCTTTCAACAGTTGTTGGTGGTGCATAAAAATCCACCAAGAAATACCTGCAATAAAATAAAAATTTGTGAATTCCCGCATTCCAAAATACAACAACTCCACTATTTTGGTCATTGTTTTCATTTTACTTCTTCCCCAGATGAAGACATCAACTACACACAACACACACACACACACACACACACACACACACACACACACTTTTGGAAACTGCCAGCTGACCAGCGAAACAGAAGTGTAGTGGCATGCTCTCTCTCCCTTTTCCTACAGCATTTTCCCGTTACACTCTTGTGAACATCTGAATCCAAAGAAACTTTGTGGTAGTAAAAGAGCAGTGTGACATTACATACAGCGGGAAATACTAGAAAATATGGTACAACTATGGATGCAAGGACAGAATTTGTTGTTCAACAAGACTGAATTTTTCAAACCATTAGTTGACGTTTTTTGTGAAAATATGTATTAGTCTTCTAACTTTCCAAAGGATTTTACAAATGACAATGCACCTAAGAGATACAGTAAGTACAATCAGCCACACTTCACAAATGAGGAAAAAAGATTAAGGAAGGTGAGAGAAAGAATTTAACATTCATCTACTCAGAACAGACTAGCACAAATGGGCATCTCATACAGCTCACTGGTCTTAAAGATGAACAACTTCATTAGCAGTCAGCTGGATAACAATGCAAACAAGAAGTATCCTTATTCCCTCCTCTCAGTTCTGCACGTTTAAGCCTCCCTGTTCTGTTTGGTTCGGACTACAGCGTTGGTAAAGGACAGTTTTCAGTGCAGTATTTCAGGATTCTGCAATGTTCCAGCTGGTTAACATGACCTTTTGACATCACTTACTTTGTTGTAGTACACTCTTCTCCCAAGGATATTCCCATCCTAGGTCTTTGCACTCTCTGTTCCTTCTGCCAGAAATGTTCTTCGCCCATAGCTCACCCCCAACTTCCATCATGTCTCTGTCCAAATGTCACCTTGTCAGAGAGGCCTTCTCTGACCACTTCTCCTAAAGCAATATCCTCCTTACCCCTCGCCACCCCCCCCCCACAGCCTCATTACTCTGTTTCACTTACTCTGTGCTTTATTTTTTTCCCACAGCACTTTATCACCACTGAGATAGTATGTATTTGTTTACTGTCTGTCTCACTCCAGTAAGACATAATTGCTCTAGAAAGAAGGACTTTGTTGCTATATCCCCAGCACCCTGAACAGAGGCAAACATGTAACAGGTCCACAGTAAATATTTGACAGTGGTGGTGTTAGCATGGAAGGTGGAAGTCTCACAGAAAGCAGGAAAGACCAAACTGAAAATGGACAAATTCAGCAAGGAGGAAGTTATGAGAAAAAGGATGGCACTTTGTGTAATTCCATACAAACAGGGTTCAAAATTCATAAGAAAACTTCCCAAGCGACCATTCACTCTTAGCCAAGCCTAGTGGGAAAGTCATTCAAGTAAACAATAATTAAAAGTAAAAGGACAGAAAAACATTTCTCATGCAAAAACACTAATCAAAAGAAAGCTCAAGTGGATATCAGACAAAGTAGACTTCAGAACAAAGAAAATAACCAGGCAAAAAGAGACAATACACAATGATGAGTTCACCAAGAAGGCACAACAGTCCTAAATGTGTATGTACCAGATAAGAGAGCTTCAACACAGAGGAAGGAAAAATTAACAGAACTGAAAAGAGACATAGAAAAATCCAAAATTACAGTTGGAGACTTTTAACATTCTTCTCTCAGTAACTGACAGAACGAGTATACAGAAAATCAGCAAAGATAGAAAAAGTGAACACCACCATCAACCAACTAGATCTGACATTTATAGAACCATCCACCCAACAAGAGCAGGATTCACATTGTTCTCAAGTGCACAAAGAACATTTACCAAAGTCGACCATACTCTAGGCCATAAAACAGGTCTCAATAAATCTAAAGGGATTTGAGTTACACAGAAAAATCTTGGGAAAATCTTCAAATATTTGGAAACTAAACATACATCTATGGATCAAAGGGGAAATCATAAACTACTTTGAATTGAACAAAAATGAAAACAACATACAAAAATTGGGGGGATGCCACTAAAGCAGTACTTAGGAAATTTACAGCATAAACACCTTTATAGCAAAAGAAAAAAGGCCTCAAATCAATGATCTCAGCTTCCACCTTAAGAAACCGAAAAAAGAAGAGCAAATTAAGTGTAAAGACAATATTACTAATAATAATTATAAAGATCAGAGCAGAAATCCCTGAGTCAGGAAACAGAAAAACAACAGACAACATCAATGAAACCAAATAAAAGATCAATAAAATTGATACACCTCCAGTGAGACTGATCAGTAAAAAGAGATAAGACACAAATTACCAATATTGGGGAATGAGAGAGGTGGAATGACTACAAACTTTACAGATATTAAAAGGATGGTAAGGGAATATCGTGAACAATTTTTGCAATAAATTTGACAACTTAGCTGAAAGTCCTGGAAACATACAAACTACCAGAACCCACTCAAGAAGAAACAGATAACCTGAATAGGCCTGTATCTATTAACGAAATTAAATTTGTAGTTAAAAACCCTCCCATAAAGAAAACTACAGGCTCAAATGGCTTCACTGCTGAATTCTACCAAACGTTTAAGGAAAAAATACCAATTTTCAAACACACTGACCCAGAAAATAGGAAAACACTTCTCAACTTATTCTGTAAGACCAGCATTACCCTGATACCAAGACCTTCACTTTAATTGAAAAGAAAAAAACAGACCAATATCCCTCATGAACATGAATGAAAAACTCTCAACAAAATTTTAGCAAATTGACTACTATAATATATAAAAAGGACAACACATCATGACCAAATGTTTAACATTTGAAAACCAATCAATGTAAATCACCATATTAACAAACTAAAAGAGAAAAACCATGTGATCTTTCAATAGATGCAAAAAAAAAAAAAAAAAAAACCCACTTAAAATCCCATGTCCATTCTTGATAAAAACTCTCAGCAAACTAGGGATAGAAGAGACCTTCTTCAATCTTATAAAAAGTATCTTTGAAAAACCTACAACTAACATCATACTAGCTGGTGATCTGAATGCTTTCCCCCTAAGATGTGGAACAAACAAAAATGTCTGTTTTCACCATTTCTAGTCAACATTTTACTGGAGGTTCTTACCAGTGCAATAAGGCAAAGTAAATAAAAGGCATCCAGATTGGTAAGGAAGAAGTAAAAACTGTCTTTATATACATGTCATGATTGTGTATACAGAAAAATCTGAAGAAATTTATAAAAAAAGATACTAGAATTACTAAGTTTAGCTAGGTTACAAGATACAAGATCAATATACAAAAAGTCAACTATATTTCTACATCCTAAGCAACAATCAGACCTTGAAATTAAATATGAAATACTTAGGGATAAATCTGACCAAGGATGTGCAAAACCTATATACTAAAAACTATGAAACACTGCTGAAAGAAATTAAAGAAAACATACATAAATAGAGAGGTATACCTTGTTCGTGGGTAGGAAGATTCAAATTTATCTAGGTGTCAATTCTCCCAAATTGATTTATAGATCCAAAAGAATCCCAAGCAAAATCCTAGCTGATTTTTTTGTTAGAAATTGACAAACTGATTCTAAAGTTCATATAAAAATTCAAAATCCTAGAACAGTCAAAACAACTTTGATAAAGAGTAAAGCTGAAGGACTAACACCAACTGATTTCAGGATTTATTATAAAGCTATAGTAATCAAGATAGTACGGAATTCATATAAAGATACACAAATAGGTCAACAGAACAGAGTCCAGAAACAGACCCATACATTTATGCACAACTGATTTTTGTCAAAGGTGTGAAGGCAATTCAGTGGAGAAAGGATAGTCTTTTTAACAAATGTTGCTGGAACCACTCAATATCTATATACAAAAAAACGAACTTTGATCCATACTTGTACCATATACAAAAATTAACTCAAAATGGAGCACAGATCTAAACATAAAACATAAACCTATACAACTAAAGAAAACACAGGAGAAAACTTTGTGATCTCAGGTTAAGCAAAGACTCCTTAGACACAACACCGAGAGTACAATCCATAAAAGAAAAATTTGATAAATTAGACTTTATCAAAATTAAAAACTGCTCTTTGAAAGATACTGTTAAGATAATAAAAAGACAAGCCACAGACGGGGATTTGCAAACCATATGTCTGAAAAAAGAACTTGTTACTAGAATACAAAGAACTCACATAATTTAACTGGAAAAAAAGCCCAATTTTTAAAAAATGGGCATAGGATCTGAACAGGCATTTTTTTTTTTTTTTTTTTTGTGAGGAAGACCAGCCCTGAGCTAACATCCATTGCTAATCCTCCTCTTTTTGCTGAGGAAGACTGGCCCTGGGCTAACATCCGTGCCCATCTTCCTCTACTTTATATGGGACGCCGCCACAGCATGGCTGACAAGCAGTGCGTCGGCGGGCGCCCGGGATCTGAACCCGCGAACCTCGGGCTGCCAAGCGCGGACTAAACCGCTGCGCCACCTGGCCGGCCCCCTGAACAGGCATTTCACCGAAGATATACAATGGTGAAGAAACACATGAAAAGATGGTTAATACAATTAGTCATGAGAGAAATGCAAATTAAAACCACAAAGAGATACCCACTAGACTGGCTAAAACTAAAAAGACTGACCATACCAAGTGCTAGTGAGGATGTAGAGGAATTGGCATTCTCATACACTGCTAGTGGGAAGGCAAAATGATACAACCACTTTGGAAAACAGTTTGGTATTTTCTTAAAAAGTTAAACATACACCTGCCTTTATGATCAAGCCATTCCACTTCTAGGTATTTACCCAAGAAAATTAAAGCATGTGTCCATACAACAACTTGTACATGAATGTTTACAGCAACTTTACTCATAACAACCTAAAACTGGAAATAACAAAAATATCCATCAACATGTAAACTGATAAGCAAACTGTGGTATATCCACACAAAGGCATACTATTCAGCAATAAAAAGAAACTATCGATATACACTCTTGATGAATCTCATCATAATTTTGCTGAGTGAAAGAAACTAGAGAAAAAAAAAGAGTACATACTGTCTGATTCTATCTAAACAAGATTCTAGAAAATATAAACTAATCGATAGTGAAAGAAAGCAGATCAGAGGTTGCTAGGTTTGGAGGACAAGTGGAGAGAAGGATCACAAGAGGCAGGAGGAAACTTTTGGGGGGACCAATTTATTTATTGATTGTGGTGATTTCATGGGTATACACACGTGTCAAACCTTATTAAACTGTACACTTTAAATATGTGCAGTTTAATGTTTGTCAATTATATCCTTATAAAGCTATTGACTTAAAAGAGGAACGTAGAAGTTGAATGGGCAGGACTTGGTGAATGACTTGATATGGGGTGGTGGTGGTGAGGGAGCAATTACAGCTGATGAAGACTCCCAGGGTTTCTCAAGAAATGAAATAAAAATGGTGCAGGGCCAGCCCTGGTGGCCTAGTGGTTAAGTTTAGCATGCTCCACTTTGGTGGCCTGGGTTTGGTTCCCAGGCACAGACCTAGACCCCTCATCTCTCAGTGGCCATACTGTGGGGGCAGCTCACATACAAAAAGAAGAAGATTGGCAGTGGACGTTAGCTCAGGGCAAATCTTCCTCAGCAAAAAAAAAAAAAAAAAAAAAAGGTGTAAACTCCTCCAACATCTGGCAAACTTCTTGAGGCAGGACTTGCATATTTGCTCACTGATGAGACCACCATTTGGGCTTATTCTGACAATTATGCACCAACCTGACCAAATTTTCCAAGGTTTAATTCCACTTGTTTATTTCTACTCCACATAGTAGGCACTAGGGTTGCAATCATCCAACTTATTTGTACAACATTTAATCATGGTCATGCATCACGTAATGACAGGGATACGTTCTAAGAAATGCACTGTTAGGCGACTGTGTTGTTGTGCGAACATCATAGAGTGTACTAACACAAACCTAGATGGTAGAGCCTACTATACACCTAGGCTCTATGGCACAGCCTATTGCTCCCAGGCTACAAACCTGTACAGCACGTTACTGTACTGAGTACCGTGGGCAACTGTAACACAATGGTAAGTATTTCCGTATGTAAATATATCTAAAAAGGTAAAGTAAAAATATGGTGTAAAAGATGAAAAATGGTACACCTGTATGGGGCACTTACCGTGAATGGAGCCTGCAGGACTGAAAGTTGCTCTGGGTGAGGCAGTGGGTGAGAGGTGAGTGAGTGTGAAGGCCGAGGACATTACTGTACACGCCTGCAGACTTTATAAACACCGTACACTTAGGCTACACTAAATTTATAAAAAAAAAAAAATACTTTTCTTTCTTCAATAAATAAATTAACCTTAGCTTACTATAACTTTTTTACTTCATACTTTTAAATTTTTTTAACTTTTTGACTCTTTTGTAATAATACTTAGCTTAAAACACACACATTGTACAGCTGTACAAAAATTTTCTTTCTTTATATTCTTATTCTACAAGCTTTTTTCTATTTTTAAAATTTTTATTTTTTTTACTCTTTAAACCTTTTTGTTAAAAACTAAGACACAAACACACACATTAGCCTAGGCTTACACAGGGTCAGGATCATCCATCACTGTCTTCACCTCCAGATCTTTCACCAGAAGGTCTCCAGAGGCAGTAACACACATGGAGTTGTCATCTCCTATGATAAGAATGCCTTCTTCTGGAATACCTCCTAAAACACCTGCCTGAGGCTCTTCAGGAAGTGTCACTCTTTGCAGAAATATTTCCATGGTGGTTTGCTTGGTTTCTTTTTTTTTAACATCGATTTTCTTGTAAGCAGAGAATGCACCATGAACATTCCTCTCTATTAAATGAAAACCTTTCGGTGTTGGGGTCCATGTTTTCAAACTTTTTAAGGAGCTCGGTGAGATCTGCAAAAGCTTCTGCTAAACCCTTCACTGTGAATTTTTCTCGAGGGTTCTTCTTTTTCTTCTCCTGCAGTTTCCTTTCCTCTTCTTCAGCTATGCATTCCTGTTCCAGTTCCAACAACTCCTCAGTAGTCAGTTCCTCAGGAACCACCTCTAGGAGCTCCTCAGTGTCATCCTTATCCACACCCAGGTTAAAGTTGTCGGCCGTCTCAACCACAGCCTTGTTGATTTCTGCAACCTCCTCATCCTTGGTAAATCCTTTGATGTCATGGATGAACCTCTTGAGTGTCTTCTTCCAGATGCCATTCACACACTCCTTGGTGACACCACCCCAAGCCCAAGCAAGGTTCTTGATGCAATCCTAGATGTTGTAATCCTTCCAGAATGGCATCAGTGTCTTCCTCAGTTGCAGCAAATAGCCTGGGCAAAGGTTCTCCTCAGATAGTAGGCCTTAAAAGCTGCTATACCTCCTTGATCCATTGGTTGGATCAAAGAGATGGTGTTTGGAGGCAGAAACACTGCTTTGATATTGGGATGAAGATCACCAATAAGAGGAGGACGTCCAGGACCACTATCAAGAATAAGCAAAATCTTGAAAGTTATGTTGTTCTCCAAAGAGTACTTCTCCATTTTGCTGGCATAGCAACAGCTCAGGAGGGCATCTTGGAAGAGCAGCTGGGTCATCCATGACCTCTTATTGCTCCTGTAGTCACTGGCCGTGTGTGCTTACTGATATGCTTGAAGGGCCTGGGGTTCTCACTGTGCCAGATCACAAGGGGTTTGAATTTGTAGCCTGCAACACTGCCCCCAAACTGTTACCTTGTCCTTAAAGGCCTTGAAACCTGGCATTGACTTGGCTCCTTATGGAAGAAAGTTCTTTCAGGCATCTGTTTCCAGAATAGGGAGGTTTCATCCATATTGAATATTTGCTCCGGCAAGTAATTTTCCTTTTCACAATCAGTTTATCTCGAGTTTCCAAAGATTCTTCAGCTGCCTTCACATCAGCACTTGCAGACTCACCACTCACTTTCACATTATGTAATGAATACTGATTCTTTAATCATTTAAACCACCCACACCCAGCAGTAAATTCAACATCATAGCCGAATGCAGCTTTTTCTTTTAACATCACAAACAAACCTTTTGCCTTGGCCATGATCGTCATGGTGCTGAGAGGGATACGCTTCCGTGTCTGGTCTTCAATCCAGGTCATCAGAAGATTCTCCATGTCTGATATAGACCGTTCTCCAATTTTTGTTAGTCTCATTGCCTTCAATGAAGCAGATCCTTTAACAGCATTTGTCACTTTGTTCTTGTTTTTCAAGAACGTAGCTACGGTAGAATGGGACATGCCCACCTGGTGAGCAATAGTCATCACTGATTTTCCACCTTCGTGGTCCTCAATCACTTTTAATTTTGTTTCCAGATCAATCACTCGATATGGCCTCTTATTGGCCACAGCAGCAGTGGATGTTGTATGCTTAGGGGCCATAATGAACAAAATAACACGAAATTAAATCAAGCACAAGAGAAAATGATGCAATCGAGAGACACAGTAAACACAAGATGAATGAGGCTGCTGCCGGCGTAATGCAGCATACTGCTTTACAGTAAACTTTTTTTTATAAGGAGAAAGAATATACTCTAAAATAAAGATAAAAAGTGTAGTATAGTAAATACATAAACCAGTAACATAGTTGTTTATTATCACTATCAAGTATAACGTATTGTACTTATAATCGTACATGCTATACTTCTATATGACTGGCAGCACAGTAGGTTTGTTTACGCCAGCATCACCACAAACACACGAGTAATACATTGCGCTGCAACCTTACGACAGCTTGACGTTACAAGGGCTACAACGTCACCGAGAGAGGAATTTTTCAACTCCATTATAATCTTATGGGACTACCGTCATATATGTGGTCCGTCACTGACTGAAATGTCATTATGCAGCATATGACTGTATTGATTACTTACCTTGAGCAGGATCTGGAATAGAGCCTAAAAAATAAGTGTAATTAACCTTAAATTATCTTCTCCTTGCCAATCCCCAGCCCTTTACCCACTCCCCCAACCCCCAAATAATTCTGGCCGCCTGGTGGCCAGGGCAGGGAACGCTCTCACTCAACATAGCCCCCAGCATCTCTTTCTTCCCTTTTTACCCATTTGTTCTTTCATTCAGTATTCATCAAAACGTCCTTCCAAGCTACCATGAACAAGTTATAACCTCACCCCTTGTCTGCCAACATTCCCACTATACTTAATTCTACAGCAGGCAGTTTTTCTTTAAACACACATGCATCCTCTCTGAGCTCCTTCCTCTTTCCTTTACTTTTGTCTAGTTTTCCTGGAAGAGTCTTCCTCTTTTGCTTTATTACACTTAGAGCCCTGTGCTTACAGCCTGAGGTGTGCTGGTGAAATGCCATGAACTACATAGGGTAATATGGAGGGAGGTGCTCAGCAAGCACCTCTGGGCACTCAGTAACCCAGCCAATCCCCAGTGCCAGCCCTGAAAGTGCTCCAAGTCCCCTCCCTCCAGAGAGTCCACAGGCGTCTCCTGATCCCTGAGTTAAGCCTGCCTGTCTTTACAGTCAAGTATTCAAGTTAGTCAAATACCCTATCTGGGGTTCCACAAGCATTGTTTTCTTCCATTTTCCATTCAACTGCACCACAGAGGCATTTCTGTGAGCCAGCCTTGGAGTCTAAACATGTTTCGAAGAGAAAGCGTGTTTACAGTTGCCAATAACCAACTCAACTGCCCACAAATCAATTCTCACACAGTCTTCCTGAACAGCGTTCTCCATACACTGGCACTCACCAAATAATCCTAAGAAATACACCCAAAGCTTTCGGATGCCATTTGGTGATAAAGGTAAAAAGGATATCCAAGGATGGAAACTAGAGGCCAGATGTATCAGAAGCCTCTTACTTCAGAAATTAAAGGGAGTGTCCTACTAGAACTTTCTAATTTTCAAACTGCTCTCACATCTTTTAAACAGCTTCTGAGGAAAAGAATGAAGGGGAAGTGGAAGCTCCACTCCATGTGGCAAGTCAGGAAATGGAAGAAGAGGAAGTGGCGTTGGGTGCTGGTTTGGGCCCAGCAGCCCTCTCCCAGCAACAACTACTACTCGAGCAGCTTTCAAAGTGGTTTCCTACTCTTGCCTCCTTTGAGTTCTATAATGGCCAAGTCATGAGCTCAAGGTCACTCAGGTAGTAAGGGGCCACAGCCAGGATTGTAACAGAGCACGTCTTTTGACTCCAGGACACAAGAAGCCACAGACAGCTTCGGGACCAATGGGTTACAGAACCACAGAATGTTAAGTGCTGGAGAGGACATTGCAGTCCGACCTTTTCGTGTTGCTTATGAGGAAACTGATCTGCTCTGTGTCACAAAGTGAGACGCAGGCTCCAGGCTCCAGACCCCCCAGTTTCCCACTCTGTCAACCACATCTCTTGCTACCTAGCAGCCAGCATTTTGGAGGATTCTCAAGGATAAAAAGAAGTCCTAGAAAAAAGGCCTGAAAATCCTAAGCTTGGCTTCGGGAGGCTCCCCATGACTACCAACCTCCTCTAGCCTTTGGCTTCTTTTACCTACTCTGCCCTCCCTCTACCCGTCATGACACTCCTCTAGCAACCAAACCCAAACAAGAGCACTAGCCAAAATGCAAATGGTTTTGTCCCACAACCACAGCTGTGACAGTCATTTCATGCTTATCACCCTGCTGATCTGTGCCTGGGGCTCCTGTGGGCAAAGACTGCTTCTACTCCCGTGTTCCTTATTACACCATGGAAATTTCCAAAAAAAGGAACCACCGCCAAAACAAGCGGGGAGTGGCTCAGAGATGGGCAGATCTTATTGTATTCATCACTCTGGTTGAAGCTCTTACCTCCCCACCTCCCTCCCAGGGAACCAAGTTGTCCCTCCCCATCACGAGGGAACCAAGCAGTAGCCCAGGACAAACTCAATCTCCTCCTGCCTTAGTGACCCAAGCACACAGGTCAATAGTCCATTATGGCTTTCCCACACAGGAAAGACCATGACCAATTCCTGGTTGCTGCCAGGACATATTCTTCTTCCTCACCTATTTATCTTAGGCAAATTTAACTGGTCAATGAACATCTACTACGGGCAACCCTCAGGAGGAGGCTAAAGAGATGAGGTACACACAGCCTCAACCTCCTGGAACATTAATCCGGCTTGAGAGAGAACTCACAAGGGCTGCTGTGCTAGCAGAAACCCACCCTTCACAACTTCCACAAGTCCCCCAGTCGTGCCAGAGACTGTGGAAATGACATGGCGTCACAGACACCTGACTGCTAGCTGCTGGGTTTCCTAACTACAGATGACCTGAGGAATGACAATGAGACTGTTTACAGACATGAAAGACAGCACCGAGTGCAGCCCTGCATTTCCATTTTTACATGTGAAGAAAGGGAGGCCTAGAAACAACCTTCTTGGGGTTGTAGTTCTGGGCAGCTTCTGACGCCAACAAGGATCCCTTTCCCATACAGCACAGGTCCATAACAAACCTGTAAAAATGGAAGTTAGGTTGAAAAAATGACCTTGGAACTCCCTTGACATCCACTCCCTACACCCTGCTGAAGGCTGCCATGGAGAAGCCATTCTAAAATTCATATGAGCTGCTGTTCAAGGGAAGGGGGCCTAAAAGGGAGGCTCAGTGTCTCCAGAGGAATCTGAGAGCCCGTTGCCCCACCTTCATCCTGGCCCTAAGAAACGGGAGGATCAAGAGGATTCAACAACCACAATGAGATATCAATGTTGGCTTCTTCCCCTAACCAAGCTAGCAGAATCAAAACAAAGGACCACAAGTCACAACACATGCGGGCTCTTTCTTATCTCCAGCCTCATGATAAGCTCCTGACTCAAGGTAGAATGGTTTAGAATTATGACTACAGTTGCAACTGCCTAAACAAACCCAAAAGCTGACATTCCAATAAGAAAATATATATATATATATTAGTTCTCCAAAGTTCTCCAAATAGCTAGTTTTCCATTCTCTACTTTTACTCTAATCAATGATTAAGTCAATAGATGGGCAAATCATTTTGGAAAAACCCAGCTTAGCAATCTAAAATCTAATTATATTATACATTTCCAGCACTTTCAACCATGTGCTCAGTGACACCAGTGAAATGGTTCTGCACACCAGGAAGTCAGGGTTGATGGAAGCATCACCATCGCCTTAAACACAAAGCCCAGCGGTGTTTACATTTAAAGGTGTGTTTTCCCACGCGTAGTTCTAATTATAGAATCACTTCATCTACAAGGTAGACATCAGATTTACCCAAGCATCTCTCTTTTCTATAGGAAAGCACTTAACTTGTATGCAGCACCAACTCTGCACAACTGGAAGTAAGGAGATGATTGATACTGGACAAGGAGAGAAAGTACAAAAAAGGTGCAGTACACCAATGCATTTCTCATCACAGATTCTGAAGTACAAAAATTGGAGCAACAGCAAACTGCTTTGTAGGTAGCACCTGCCCATGTGGTCTTCAAGGTGATAATTTACCCTCCTTTGTATTTCTTAAGACACTCTCACACTACAGAACTCTCCACTACCATGACTGAAAGCCCAAAGAGATCCAAGAGGACCCAAAGAAATGGCTTCCCCAGGAAGGACTCAGCCCAAGTACTGGGAAACGATGCCAGCAAGAACACTCCATCCACACAGCAGTTTCACAAGGGAGCCAGCAGCTCTCAGTACTCTTCTGCTCCTCTTTTCTAGGTCTTAGCCCCACTACCACTCAGTCACCTTCTGACACAAGGCTATGCAGACAGCCCAGGGCTGCCAGCCCCCAGCTTCCCCCACTTGTTGAGGGAGGAAATGTGCTTTTCTTGCAATGCTCCTAAAGGTAAAGGTTCTATTTGTCTTTTATTTCACTTTTGTCTTAACCCTATATTTACAAGTTTTCCACAAAAAGCGCTTGCTTGAATTTGAGTTATATTCTTTGTCTCTGTCTCTCTCAGACAGTCACACACTCACTCACAGCCTCCCCTTCCCCCAGCAGACAAGTGGAAATTTCCACTGAAGTGCTCAGTGGTTCACAGTGGGTGGGAGGTGGAGGAGGGGATAGGAGGGATTTGAAGCATCTTCAAGCCTTTTTGAAAAGAGAAAACAGATCCATCTGAACGCCAGTTTCTAGGCTGTATCAGTTAAACCTTGCTGGATTCAGGCATTACTGAGGCAGCGAATTATCCACCTTAAAACCAAGACATTCTCTGCATGGAAAAGCCCCATTCTTTTTATATCTGTTGAGTCTCATACATTTTAAAAACCACCCAACCTGCTGCAGAATCTACAAATCTTGGGATGCTGCCACTAAAAAGAAACCTCCAAGGCCACAGCAGCCCTGCCTTGAAACCCCGTCATGCAGCAGCTACACACAAGAATGGGGTCAGGATGCTGGCCTGGACTTAATGCTGGCAGAAAAGCACAAGAACATGGAAATGTTAGCTAAAGGGAAAACTACAGAGGAGAATCAATCTCCTCTAGAGAGGGTGCCAGCTCTCTTGGAGTAAGCTGTAGACACATTTGGGGAACGAGTCAGTAAAATTCCACTGATTCACCACAGAGCCAGCTATTTTTATCATTCTGCTTACCCGTAAATAGAAGCGCATCTTATATGTAGGCCAGCAGATCTTTGCTATAAGCACCTATTCACATTTTAAAGCAGATGAGAACAGAGAAAGAAGGGACAAAACAGGCAAGAAAAACCTCCTTCACTACTTAAGAGTTCTCATACACATGCATTCTGTCGTCAGCCCAGTCTCACTGCAGTAAAATCAGACCTGGTAAGAACAGTCAAAGCCAACCTGGGGCATCCTTTTACAAACAAGCACAAGACCAGCACTGAAATATGGACCACGGTTTCTTCCATAGTTCCCTCTCCTGCACCAACAAGCACTCTCAGTCTCCGTCCAGCCCCATCTAGTGGAAAGAGAGCCTTAAACGAGTCCGTGCAGCCCTGGAGGAAGATGCTGAAGTGGTTCTGGCAGAAGGAGACTGACACTGCGGTGCAGTAAGGTGCCCGCCCCTTTTTAGCAAGGGTCTAAATGAGCATCTGGTCTCACTGCTCCCTGCTGCATGTGTGACATCTTCCCGTTTCAGACTCCAAGGAATACAGTAAGAATTCTTGCTACACCAAACCTTGCCTTCCCCGCCGAGGTGACGATGGGATCAAGGTAATCACCTTGTGATTGTGAAGGTACAGAGGAGAGATCATCTAGGGACCTCCAAGAGACCAAAGCAGACCCAGAGCAGAGAATGAATCCTAGGCCTTCCAAGACCTCCCAGCTCCAAATCAGGCTCCAGTGGTTTCCAGACACTGCCTGGTGACAACTGGTGGCAAATGAGGCCAGCAGCCTCCATCTGGAAAGCTGGTAGAAGACCCAGACTTCCCAACCACCCCAACCTGGCCAAAACAGCAACAGGAGCATCTATCAACTCCTCCCCATTCCTAAATTCACATCACCTGGGGGATAACTGACACGGGATGTGGCTTCCCTGGAAAAAGAGTCTTAATAAGTTAAGGTTTCTGAGATATCATCCCCCCCCCGATCCCTGACAAAGGTGACCCGACCCAGGATCCACTCTGCTGCCAGGTGCAATGCAGAGCAGCATTTTTAAAAACAAGTTTTTAAATGGTGTTCAGCTGTACATAAATGACTAGCCCATTTCTACTGATCCTCAGAGACTCTGAGTTAAGTAAGTTTCTGTGGATCAGTCTGGAAACTTAACCATCATGTTGTTCCAGTGGGAAAACAGGTTCCCAGTTATCAACAAAAGACTTACAGATGAATTTCTGGAATGTAACCTGTGTCTAAAGTGGGGACTGACCAAATTAATATCTGGAATAAAATGATTGTATTTTGAGGGCATAAACTGCGTAAATAGATTTGATATAATAATAAACACCAGGTACAACCTTCAATGTACCACCTCCTCCTCCTTCACAAATAACCCTTAAGTAGTGGGATCTCTCCTGCCTAAGCACTTTTATACCCTCATTTCTCTTTCAGGCCTACCTGGCATGTGTGCAACAGGGGTATAGATCTTGGGGGAGGAGGCGGGGATGGGAGAACAGCAGAGGCAATCACCCTACATGATGGGAAGTAACTGCAACAGAGACGCCTGGCCGTCTGGGCCGGTGACCTTGCTGTGCTGGGCCCCTGCCCCGACACCTCCTTAGCTGGTGCCCAGGTTAGCCTTATGCGGGCAAGTCCCTGATTCAGCTGGAAACTCCTTGAGGTCAGGAACCATAACAATCACAAGGACCATTCCGAGACCCAGGAATACCACTAGGATGTACCATTTCTTCTCATAAAATGTAAAAGCAACATACACGTGATACCAACAGCGCCACAGTGCAATGTGCATTCTCAGAGAACTTCTAGGCTCATCAGCCAGCTATACAACTGGCTCTCGCACACCAGCCTCAGGATTCAATGCCCCACCAAAATTACAGATACATGTAATGGCCTCCAAAAAGAGCTAAAAACTTTCGAATGCTAACAAACACATAACAGAGAAGATTGCTCTGTTTCTTCTTAACCACTTTGTAAAAGTGAGCCTTCCCATGGGCCGGCCCAGTGGCGTAGTGATTAAGTTCGCATGCTCCACTTCCGTGGCCTGGGGTTCGCAGGTTCAGATCTCAGGCGCAGGCCTAGGCACCGCTCCACCAAGCCACGCTGTGGCAGCGTCCCACATGTCCCACATACAAAATAGAGGAGGATGGGCACAGGTGTTAGCTCAAGGTCAATCTTCCTCAGCAAAAAATAAGACAAAGATTGGCAACAGACATTAGCTCAGGGCCAATATTCCTCACCAAAAAAAAGAAAAAAGTGAGCCTTCCCAGCACCTAGTACACCCTGGCACACAATCCGCTTAATACACGTTTGCAACACCTTCTGCGGCTACGTGCAATGCACATAAATGACTTGCCAAAAGAACAAAATGCCTGGTACGAATGTCACTGAGGTTAGTGACTATGGAAGAACCGGCTAAAGCCAGAAGGATATCAGACTACCCTGAAGCTCCACCCTGCAGTCATCTGACATATCGCTCAGTTCTGAATCTTCATCCAGGTCATTCCAAACCACCAGCCCCTCCTCTCCTCATTTACCAGAAGTCCCTATGAAGCATATTAGTGAGTGTTACAAAAATAAAAGAAAACACGGTCAAATAAAATCGATAAAGGAAGGCATCTTACTGAAGGGTTTCTCACCATTTATATGCTAACAAGTGTTGTGAATCTCTAGAAGGGATGAAATCATGCATGTCCTCCCCATCTATCTGATCACCCCCCCCCACCATGTTTTGGTGGGGCACATCTGTATAACTAGTGTAGCAGAGACCACACTTTGGAAAACGTTACCGTAAGCAAATAAATACCAGACATTGATTTGTCCCAGAAAAACAAGCTTAAAACATGAACCTCCCTGACTGGGGCTGGACACCACCTTTCTGTGTCTATATATAATACACTTTAAGAATATTGCTTCTCCTTTGCTGAGGAGTCTGAAAGTAAAAGAACCAGAATAAAATCCTTAAATGTAAATGAACTACGTGACAACAACACAGTCCTTGGTGGGGAACGAGCACCTTGTCAGGAATCTGGAATGTAGGCTAATGTCAGCAGTTCTGGCCTAGTTCCAGGTGAGTTCTTCCAGCATCTGAATTTATTCCACCCACAGAAGAGAAACAGCACCACCCCAACCCCAGCACTGCACACAGAGGCCTGAAAACTAAACGAGGTAGTACAATGGTTGTCAAAGTGTGGTCCTCGGACAGCAGCATCAGCACTACCCAGGTACTTGAGAGAAGAGTGAATTCTAGGATGCTGGTTACACTGGCCCTCAACAAAGTCAAATCCTCTACTTGGAAAAAGGGTAGAAGAAAGCAGTCCTACTGTACATCCCCAAAAGTTCATGAATAAGGAAACTGACTTCTCCCCTGTTCAGTGCCTACCATCAGAGAACCTGGCTAATAATTCTTAGCTAAATTTTATGTTTCTCTTTAAACAAAAAGGCAAAAGAATTCATAGCCTTGCTCTTAAAAAAGTTCTTTGTGGTTAAGTTAAAAAAAAAAACGTTATACACACAATCTTCATCCCTCACTGTTGTTATGACTGTGGAAGAGGAATGGCCACTGTGCATTTCACGTTGCCTAGCAACACCTCAGGTTCTCTTCAAAGGTGTTCTTAGGAAGCTGAACACTAGCACAAAACAAGGTGAAATAATCAAAAGATGAAATCTGCAGTATTTGCCACATCTCGCCAGAAGGTTGAAATGCAGTAAGAAAGCCTCGGTGAGAGGCTGGACTCCACTCAGGCCTATCACATGTATTGCACCCACCCAAGACCACTAGCTCCACGTGACTGAAAGCAGCATTCATACAACACCCCATCTTCAGAGATGATCTCATTTGATCCTGTGACAATGTGGGTGGGTTCAGTATCCAAGGAAGCAGGAATCAGAGAAGCTAAACGACTTGCTCAAGGCTACACAGCAGGCGAGTACCAGAGGAGAACTGATTCTTCTACTCCTGGACTTTTTCCACTGTGCTAAAACCTGATTCCCATCTTCTCGATCATCTATGTCTAGGAAACCCAACAACATGAGAACATTCTTCCTCCAAACCAGATACCATTAGGACTTAAGAGAAGCTTCAAACCAACTCAATAAACAAACTGCTCTCAAAGAATTTCTACAAGGATAGTTACTACTACAGAATCAAATGCTTGACATATGTTTGAGGAAGTTGGTACATACTATGTGAGAAAAAATTCCATTACAGAAAATTGTGATTATTTGTTGAAGTAGGTAAAGCCACTTTTCTATTGTGGGTTAGGCTCTGGTTACATACAGCAGTCATAAGAAGTACATTTTGCTTGTTATTTGCAACCTACATATTTATAAAGGATGCATATGACTCACTGAGGTGTTTTAAAGGCAAAAGTTAAAGAAATGCCAGGGGAAAACAGTGCTTACATTGACAAGAAAAGTTTTCCACAATTTAAAGCTTATAAACCTGCTGCTCCTAGCATGACCTGTTTTTGTACTCTGATTACAGTTTATTATGGCCCAGCATAACTGCATCCCATTTGCAACACAACATTGCTAGGGTGTGTACCTGGACACTAACCTGGTACAATGGGGTCTGACTGTGAAATTATAATAATCCCTAACATTAATTAAACAGTATTCTTTACCGAGCCCATGGAAGACATTTTTCAAGTGATTCATGAAGAAACTTACCCTCCTCTACTGTGCTGCTGACTGTGGGCAGAGATCTTATAAGGAAGCGCTCGTTCACCCAGGTTTTCCAGGTTCCTCACTATCGCCCCTCTGTCCATCAGGGCTTCTATTGTACGTTTCAAAGCAGCAGCAGTCTCTGGCTGTTTTTTCGGTTTTGTTTTTAAAAAGAAGAAAAAAATACATCAGAATCAAATAAGAACTAGAATGATTAAATCTGGTCAGTTTCAATCATTAACAGCTCTACTGGTAGGGATCTTTGGGTAAAAGCAACACAAACTGTCTTTGGCTAACTTAAAATTTTTAAAAAGAGAAAGAGACATTTCTTGTAAGGATATGAGATAGCTCACAGATACGAGGGAAATCTGAAGAACCAGGCCTCGGAGAGTTCAGGGACCAGAGCAGCTCCAGGGATCTGGGAGGCAGGAACTAATGAGTGGCTTCTTCAGAGCACCTTGGCGAGGATCAGTCAGCGCCAGTCAGTGTCAGTCCTTGTATCCCATAACTCAAAATTCAAATTCCAGAGGAAGAGCATCCTCTTGGCAGGACACTTGGATTGACCATCCCACAAAAACCATAACCAGTGGGAAAAGGGATTGTCCCCCAGAGAAAAACTGAGAGATTGTAACCAAAAGGGGGAAAGGATGAGTAAGACCCAATCTCTGCCCTCATGGAGCTTACAATCTAAGAAAGGGATTCACGCAAACACCCATGTAAGAAGACCAGAAAGCAGAACGTGGGAAGGGACATGGGGACCAGAGAGCTCATGGAAGGAGAAAGCGCATTCAGTTGGGAGATGGATTTCATTAAGGAAAGCTTACTTGAGAGGAGCCCTGAAAAATGACAATGGGAGATGCAAAGAATAAATGCACCAGGCACTGAGTAAAGGAGAAGGCAAGAAAGTAGGAGTGCACTAAGGAAATAGCCAGGAGTCCCCCAGATGCAGTTCAGGACAAGGGCTGGTTGAGAAGTAAGATTAAATGTTAGGTATAAGTACATAAATAATAAATACCTGATATAACAAATAAAATTCAAACAATATAAAATCCCATCATCCAGAGATAACAGACTTTAAACATTTTAGTGAATTTCTTTCCAGATATCTCTCTGTGCATATGTATACACAAAAGTTTTCAGAAGAAAATATACTTTACAAGGGTAAACCTAAGAAGATGAAACTAACGTAATGTGGAGAATGAGGGAGAGATGTGGTGAAAGAGGGGTACCAATATATGGGGGCTGAGAGAATGGTATTGTTATTAAGAGCTGAAGGGAAATATGGAGAAGCTGGTTGGGGACAATAAAAGATGAATTCGGTTTAGGACATGCTGAGTCTGAGATGCCCAAAGCTCCTCTAGGTTGACCTCTCAAGATGTAAAAGAAAATAAGCTCAAAAGAGGGCGGGTCAGAATTACACATTTAATAGTCATCTGCATAGAAGGGCTACCTGAAGGCCCAGGAGTAGGTGAGATCACTGAGGGAGGGGGTAGGGTGGGAAGAAAAGAGATCAATTACAGAACCTTGGGGAGCACAAACATTTGGGGGCTGAAAAGAGGACTCCAAGTCAGAGACGCAAATAGAAAAGGTATAGTCAAACAGTACAAGGAAACTCGGGCCTGCCCTGTCAGAGAAATGAAGGAAAGAGGCAGCCTCCACAGGGTAAGAGGATGGAGATGAAGAAAGAGCCACAGAACGGTGGCTGCATGGTCACTTAGCAAGATGGAGCTAGAAGCCAGATTGCAAAGGTTTCAATGGTAGAGATGTGACAGCAATGAAGAGGAAAAAAAGGACCAGCGCCTGAGGGGCAAACAAGTTTGAGCAAAGTGTTATGGGAGAGAGAATACATAAGCAAGTTCGTAGTGAAAGGAGAATGAACCACTCAAAAGAATAAAACGTAGGATTTTAAAATAACAAGCATTACAACGATGATGGCAGCTATGATTTATCGCATAACTGCTCTATGCCCAACACTGGTCTAGCATTTTGTTACATTAATCTTCACCAAAACAAACAAACAAAAAAGAGCAAAGAACGTTTACAGATTTGGAAATTGGGCCTCGAGGGAGGCCATGACTTTGAGATTACAGGGCAGCTAATAAGTGTAAAAGCCTGAAGCAAGGAAAAGGAACAGTGACAAAGCACAGTCATGGGAGGAGGCCAGAGGACACCTTAGCAAGGAAAAGGGAGCTTGTTCTCAAAGACAGAAGTGAAGGGACTCGGGCAAAGAGATCTTGAAGTGCAGGGGTGAACTTAAGAAAAGACTGCCTTCCAGTGACTCACTTTGGATCAAATGAAAAGAAAACTACAGACCAATTTTAAGTGTGCGTTCCAGTACTCAAAGAAAATCCACTATATGCCTGTAAATTTTCTTTCTGACAAATGCTGCTAAAATGCTGTGAATGCACCAAGTATTAGTTTAAGGTTTAAAAATAAAATTTTTACTTTCATTTCATATTGTAGCCCATCAGGGATTTAAAAAATTCCTCCTGAAATTATGTTTGTTTATATATTAACCAACCTTATGATAAAACAGAAATTTCCTGGAAACAGTAAAAATAGGGGCCAAAATCTCTTCATATTCATACTAAGTAAGTAAAAAGTCTATGGCAATTTCTCTGTATGATTGTATACAAACATATTTTTATATAGTTCTAACCAACATGGAGACTAAATTCTTCTCACAATTCATTAGTTCACAGACATTTCCATATTTTTGCAGAAGCGTCATTACTAACAGCAGGGTAACATTTCATTTCATTAAAAATGCTCTTTCTTGACCTGGTATTGCATCAATTAACTTATGATAAGGTGGATGAATAGTCTATTTTAACAAAGAATGGCTAAGGCTTAAAAAAAAAAAAAAACACTTGGATTGAGTACAGTCTTCTGATTAGCTCAAATCATAAATTTTAATTTTAGTTTTGCCTGATTAAAAAGGAATATATCTCAATACCTCTTGTCTTGTTTAAATTCCAGCTGAAGTGTTTACAGTATAAAACATGAAGCACTCTCTTCTGAAGTAAAAGCTTGTGAAATAAATTATTTTCTTCTGTCCAAAAAAGGGGAAAGGCTAAACTTAACAAGAAGGTAACTTAGGAAAATAATAAAACCCATTTTGTTTGACTTCAGTTTGTCAAGCTTAAATTGGAGACTGCCTGAATGGCCACATTCATTTCACTGTAAATTTCAAATTACCCAAAAGATTAAAAAGAAAGATGAAGGAATGGCAAAAATATTTCTTTTTTATTAGGGGAGCTCAACTTGTCCCATAAATGTTACCTCATTGCTCTAAATCAGGGGTCAGCAAACGAGGGCCTATGGGCTACCTGTTTTTGCAAATAAAGTTTTATTGTAACACAGCCAGCCCATGCATTTACATACTGTCTGTTTCTGCTTTCATGCTAAAGGCAGATCTGTAATTACAGCAAACTATATGGCCCATAAAGCTTAAACTATTTACTATCTGGCCGACCACTGCTCTACATCGTAACGGGTTGAAGGAGGCTGGCAAAGCCTCAATCTACTCGCCCTAAAATGCACCACAAGCAAAACCACGAGTCTGGATCACCGAGGTACAGACAGTGAATCCCCCATGGGATGGGTCATCAGGTGGACGCACAGGGCACCAACCTAAGTGAACAACATCAGCCTAACTGTTCAAATCACCACAGGATTCAGAAGTGATTCTACAAATTCACATTCCATCCACCAAGCTCCTAATCAACCCAAGTGGCCAACTTCAACTTTCCTCATTTGGTGAAACTTACAGATCTATTAAAAGAAAATTCTTAGACTTCGGGGAAAAAAAAAAGTTCTGCTCAATCCAGCAGAGTGTTCAATTTGTGAAAACATATGGTCTACAAGAAGCAAATCATGTTGCTGCCGTAATTCTCATTTACGAGGTCTCTGAACCATACAATTCCAACTATTCTCAGAGAGGTTGTGCGTGCTTCTTATGGGTTTCTCCCTTCCCATCTGAATGCAACTCCCTAAGACTTGCCTCCAATCCATCATATGTTAATGAAACACAGTTTTGGCAAGGCACAGACTGGGGGGCTGAAAACGTTCACTTGAAAAAATACAGAAAAGAAACGGAATGAATATGAATGGGAACTAGGAAAACTGGATTCCAGTCCCAGCTCATTCACTAATGAGTTATACAACCCTGGATAAATTACTAAAATTTATCAATTTTAAACTTGTGTCTGTTTCTTCACGTGCTAAAACAGTGGTTCTCAACAAATTTTCTGTCTCTACAAGCTTCACGTGAAAAACTCTCATTTCACAATTCTCACAATATCCTGAGATTATACAAAGTTTGAAGAAAGTGTCTTTTCACCCTTCTCATTCTGATATCCTCGTCACCCAAAAGTGCCCCAGCCACCCCAGGCACTCTTTATATCCTCACCGCACTTGAGGCATCTACAAAGATTCTTTCATTCCTAGAATGTAAGTTCAGGAGAGCAAGGACTTTTGCCTATCTTGGACACAACTGTATTCCCAAAGTCTAAAACAGTCTATATCATGGAACAGGCACTAGAAATGGTTGTCAAATAAATTAATATTATCAACTGTACCTCCCTAAGAGAGTCTCTTGCTTACTTACTCCCATTTTCTCTCGAGGAATCCTAAGTTTCCTCATATCTCCACTACAACTTGAAGCCACTTTTTCATACACAATGTAGCTCGCTATCAGGATAGTGACTAATACTGAAGCAAAACTACAATACTAGTGTTTCTCTATTTATTTCACGTAGTGCCAAAATGCTGTTGCTAACACTAATATCGTAGTTTAAAAGAACCCAGAATTCATCTAATAGGAGTGAAACTAAATATTTCATGTATTTGAAAAATATTAAGTTACACATATATACAAATATAAATGTTAAACTTAGATTGTTCTAATTATTTGCTGGTAAGATAAAAGTACTATCCAAAAAATTTAAACAGAACTTTAAACAACTAAACACTACTTTAAAAAATCCATCCTCGACAAAATTAAAACCAATTTTTGATCCTAGTATTATTAATTACTTAAAGTACTGGTGTTCAGGTTACAAAAGACGACTTAGGGAAAACCCAACAGCTAACTTCAAAGATTTGCAGGGCTACTATGCAAAATATAGATATGTTTTATTTTGATCAGACCCTGAGGGTTAGTCTAGAATCAAAGGGTAAAAATTACAGAGAAACAGAGCCTTGATGTGTAAACAAGGAGCCATTTCTAAAATTACAGCTATCTGAAAGTGAAATGGGCTGCCTTGTGAAGCACTGACGTTCCCATCACCAGACGTGCACAGATACAGGATGACTACTCGATCAGTATGCACCAGATGGGAGGCTGGACTTGCTAACTTCTAAAGTCCCAGCCAAGATCATACTATTCTGGCATCACTTATCATTCTGAAGGACACTCTGAAGTGAAAACGGCTTTTTAAAAAATCTATAATTGTATGGTGGTGAGGAATACATTGACCACTAGTAAAACTTGGTGCTGTTGCCTGGATTTATATGAAGGCACCAGCTGTTTTACCCTCTATTGCTTTTGCAAGGATCCCCTGAAAGGGTCCCTAAGAAGCCCAAGACCACATTTTGAAAACTGCAGTTCTGACAGTCTAATGAGCAAAGTTTCTATAATAAAGACGAGAGCCAAGAGACAGGAAAAATAAAAGGAAGGATCTCTCTACTTGCCCCCAAATAAAATCCCCATCCAGTACGGTTATTCAAACTAAGAATTCATGGGAGTACCATAAATAGCACCACTTGGTCAATGACCAATGTTTAATCTAATTAAACATATTTTCATTCCAAAAGACAAGTCTGTCAACAAAATTATCTTGTAAATTAGACTCTCTGGCAAAAACTGTTTCAAGCCAGAGGCCCCTGGGTGCACCCAGCTATCACTACAACACCCTTAAGTCAACCAGAAAATAAACATCACACAGAATTCACAACATGTAATGGTGTGTGGTGTCTACCTACACCTCACCTTTCTTACTTTACAAAGAGTTGTGCAACCCTGGAGCAAGGAGACTTAGAGAGGGCGGAGTCAGGTCAAAAAACTGTCAAAATCTGTGAAAACGTAGATGTAAAAGCCTTTCCCACTCTTTGCTGCATCCTAATTTTGGGGTTTATCTCCTTAAAAGATTTTCCTTGAAATTTACATTTGCAAATAGAAAGAATGTCCCTGGCAATTCTGCATTGAGATTCTTACAGCAATTTGAAAAATAAAATCTGTGAGCAACTTTCAACAGCAGAACAGGCTTCAAGGGAAGTTCTGTCAGTAGCAGACCTTGGGAGAACGGAATGGATAACCATATACCTCAAAATGTGTGAAGTGTCAGCCCTGCCTAATGACATCTGCAAAGCCCAACTCTGAAAATGGTTCCACCAGAACTGTCTTACCAAACATTTTTATGACTCAAGAGAATCCCTTTTGCCCCACAATTTGTTGAATCGAGAGCTGCAGTCCTCCAGGTAACTAAGGATTAAAAATTATTAAGCACAGAAGCTATTTTAAAAATTAGAACAGGGGCTGGCCCAGTGGCGCAGCGGTTTAGTTCACGCTTGACAGCCCGGGGTTCGCGGGCTTGGATCCCAGGTGCCCAGGGACACACTGCTTGTCAGCCACGCTGTGGCGGCGTCCCAAAGAAAGTAGAGGAAGAAGGGCACGGATGTTAGCCCAGGGCCAGTCTTCCTCAGCAAAAAGAGGAGGATTAGCAATGGATGTTAGCTCAGGGCTGGTCTTCCTCAGAAAAAAAAAATTAAATTAAATTTTTAAAAAATGAAAATTAGAACAAAATTCAGTAAGGACAAGTCTAGAACACTAAAAAAAAGCAAAGATACATAAACACATGTTCGAACATGATTATACTTACCTACAAGGACTATTATACACTGTGTAACTTATAGCTAAGTGACTAGAAGAATAACTTTTACTTTTTAAAGGTCAAAGAGAGAAAATGCTTTTCAGAACTTAACTGCTCTACTACTTCACCCAGGAATCATATCTAATAAACCATCTGTAAAAAATATGGAATAACTACTGAACAAAGCTTTCAAAAGTGGGGGAGAAGATGAGAAGAGGTGGGAACCAATAGACATAAAGTGTACTAGGAAAGTAACAACTATTGTAACGCAGTGAAAAAGTGTATCTTTTTATAAGCCACTATTGTGTGCTTTGCAAAAACAAAAATACCTCAAATTTTTAAAATAATGTTAAATACTGTAGATTCATAGCTCAGGCATATCAAGTGGTCATTGAACTGTTAAAGCCACAGAGCCCTAAGAGTTGCTGAAGTGTGTATTAAGTGAAAAGCATTCATGAATGTGATACATAATTTACACGACCATCTGTATGAGAAACAGTTACGGTGGGGGCCACCTAGGAATCTTTACTGGGGAACAATTTTATAATAATTTTAATGGCACGAATCAGTTGTAAAAGAGTATATACATCCATGTCTGGAAATGGAGTGAGAGCAAACTGAATGATCTCTTACAAGCATACTCAATTCTGTGGACATCAGAAATACAGGCTGAAATTTATGAGACTGCCGTTTGGGAGTATCAAGAACAGTCAAATATTGACCTTTTTTTTGTGAGGAAGATTAGCCCTAAGCTAACATCTGCTGCCAATCCCCCTCTTTTTGCAAGGAAAATTGGCCCTGAGCTAACATCCGTGCCCATCTTCCTCTACTTTATGTGCGACGCCTTGCCACGACACGGCTTGTAAAGTGATGCATAGGTCCGTGCCCAGGATCTGAACCTGCAAACCCTGGGGTGCCACAGCGGTGCGTGCGAACTTCACCCACTACGCCACTGGGCTGGCTCCAAATACTGACCATTTTTTAAGGCTCAACCTAATATCTATCTGGAAACATTCCTCTCGAAGTGTCTTCCTCAAGACAAGTATTTCCAAGTTGCTCACTGTGAAAGGGTAGCCACAGGGACGTGAAACACAAAGTCCCTGACCTTTAAAAGTCTGTGATGTAGATGTGAAGACAGACACATGTAAGTAACTAATAAAAGGGAGGGTGAAACACAAGCTAGATTGACACAAAACGTAACAATGCTACAAGAGCTGAGAGGACTTCTGACTGGTGGGTTGGCGAGGGCAGACTTCAGCCAGACCCTGACGGCTGAATGCCTCTTCAAGAGGGTCGGCGAGGGTGCTCTCAGAGTGGGTCTAGACTAAGAGTAGGACAGAAGAAGGTTCTGATGGTATTTACATTTGGGGGAGAATCAATGTGGGCACTGTGTCTGGTATAGGTAGAGGCCATTGCTTTTTTCCACTCATGGCAATTTTTTGCCTAGAATATTAAGATTTCAGTTTCTTTGAACACTCAGCTACACTGTTGGTAAAAATATAAACACTCTGGAGGACAATTTGGCAATACATATTAGTTTGAAATATGTATACCTTCAATCCCTTAACCACTTCTAGGAATTTACTCTAAGAAAACTGCCACACACATGCACAAGGATTTAGCTATGAAAATATTCACCACAAAGTTAATAGGATAGTGAATAAATGGAAATGCAGTTGTCCATTAATAGGAGACTGGTTCAAAAAATTATTTTCAATGACTGAACAAATATTATGCAGCCATTAAAAAATGGGATGTTGATCCTTATATACTGACATGAAAATATTTTAATAATAAAGAAAAAATCAGCATGTAGGGTAAAACCATTTTTTTCAAAAGAAAAAAGTACTTATGCACACATACATGGAAAAAAGTCTGGATGAACATACAACAAAATTTTATTAGTTTTCCCTAGGTAGTAAGATGGGAGAAGTATTCCATTTTCTTTTTTCCACACATTGCTTTATTACGGGTTTTTTTTTTACAATGAGCAATGAAAAGTTGTTTTACAAACTTCTTTTTGGGCAAATTCAGTTTTATTTTGTCTTAAGAAGAATTTCTTCCCCTAAGTCTATGCCAACTGTTATGTAACTGGATGCCATAATTTGTGAAATCTGTGCCCTAAGTCTACACCTCAACACTTAGAACTCATTCACTGGCTTTACATCCATACAGGTTTTTAATAATATAATGACCAGAGAAGTATAGATGGACAGCTTTCAGTGGTTACTGAAAGAGCCTTGCAAGCTGTACTTCCAGCATCACGAGCCATTATAACTGGCTGCTCTGTCGTGTGAATCAGAGGAAAAACTGTAATCTAGAAGTCAGGAGCCCAGAGATCACTGGTCCTAGAATCAGAGCAGACCAAACAGATGTGATGGGATATAACCAACCATTCCTTTCACAATTTGGGTAAGTCAAGGGAAAAAGGCAGAATCCCCAAGGCATTTTTCTGGAGTACATGGAATCATCTGGTGAGCTTTAAAAAGGAGACGCCTATGTCTCACCCTCAGATATCTCCATTCAGTTGGCCTGACTCAAAAATCTTGGGCACCAGGATTTTTTAAAGCTCCCTGCATGCGGACAAAGGAAAGAACCACATTCTAGTAGGAAGTTTGCTAGCTTCTCATTACCCCACAAAGGTGAAAGATTCTGGCTGCAATGCAGTTTATAAAGGATTTTCAGCAATGATCTCCTCCAACTCTTAAAACATAAAAGCTCCACTTTCCTCACAGTAATAATGGAGCCCTCTCTGAATGTGAAATGGAGAAATGACAATCCCAATAGATGACTACTTGTGGTTAATGCTACTTCGACAGCTGGAAACAATGCCAAAATTAACGTACCCATGCTTTCTATTCTGAGGACATTCCAAAATCCACAATCCTTTTACTGGGAGATTTCCATTTCTATCCTCCCCATCCCCCCTCCAAATGCACTTACAGATGAATAAAAGATGGGAAACAGGGAGACTGGCAGGAGTCCTGGTTACTATGGCAGCAAGTAAATGAAATGCCAAAGCTCATGAAACTGATAGTGAGAGCAGGAATCAGGTAGACATCATCGAGCTGTCCCTGTCTTGTTGATTGCTTTCCTTCATGCACAATTCAGTTGCCTGACTTCGCCTTATATTTCAGCCTCCACAGAGAGTAGAAGGGGGACAGCACTGGAATGACAGGGAGACCAGGGAGGTAAGAATCAGAAAGGATTCTGATAGTAGAGACAACAGAGTTATAAGAAAATTCTATCTGGATTTTGTAAATCTTCGAAGTGTCAGTTCATGGGTTTAGCAAATTTATCAGCTGGTTGACTGGTTTAAGAAAAATTTTTAAAAATGTGTACTGATACAACCAGAAACTTGGGCTTTGGCAAGAAAGTCAGATTTGCATACCTTGCTAGACAACAAACCAGAAGTGTGTCCACCAACCAGGCCACTGCAGTGGTGCTTAACTTAAATGATGGGAGGAAGGTACTTCGGAGACTGCACCACTCTGAAGAGTAGGGAAGAGAAAGGGTATAAAAAGCAAAGAGGAATTAAAAGAATAAAAACATTCTTCAAGATTCAGCTACTTCCAAGAAGTGTGCCTTCCCTCTGCAATCCCACATGTATCCCTCTCATTCCACATACAGTCATCCCTTGGTTTCGGCGGGGGATTGGATCCAGGACACCCACAGATACCAAAATCTGCGGATGCTCAAGTCCCTTATTCAGCCCTTAGTTGGATGTGGAACCCGTGGATATGGAGGGACGACTGTACATCTTGCAAGTGTAATTATTTAGGAGTACTTCCCCATCCCTAAGCCTCTTCAAGGTTGCTTCTTACTCATCTTTACTAGACGCTGGGGTTGCAAAGAACCTGGCACAAAGGATGTGTTCAATAAATGTCTGATGAACACGTAAGTCAAAGAATAAATGGAAAGATGAGAGATGAAAGTTGCTAATTGTACTTAATTCAACTAGAAAGGAAGAAAGAATTAAACCAAGTCATAAAATTCAGGGAGAAATAAGATCCTCATGGCAAAGAGGAAAACAGCACCATTTCTTTTTTTTTTTTTTTCTTTTTGTGAAATGAGAGATGCATAATAAAGCTCCTGTTAGGCAAAACCAGAGAGGCAGTCAAGGAACCAGGAATAAACATGTGAAAGATGGAAACAAAAACAAAGATACAGAGATTCATAAAGGTGCCTCCAAACTTCTAAAGATTCTTGGGATGTAATCAAAAACCAAATGGATGTTCTACTCTTCGAGTGACAGGGAATATTACAACACAAAACCCAGACCCTGAAAAGCTACAAAAACTTCTGGAAACTGAGTCAGCCAGCCTAATGTAAAGAAAACGGGCTTTTACAGAGAATTTGCCACAGGGTATGACAATGAAATTTCAAATGAGAATTAGGAGGAGAGTAAAACGCATGAGAATGGCAGTCGTCATTTTGTTTATTTCTCATTCCTACCGTCTAACATCAGCAGTGTCTACCCTGGAGTACTGGTTCAACTTGGAGGCCACACATGAAAAGGGACATCAACTGCTCCAAACTCCGTCCGAAAAAAAACAAAAGACCGAGATAGTAAAGAGTCTAAAATTCGTGCCCTGCGCTGCACATGCCAGAGAATGGAGGAAGTTAAGTCTGATTTTGAGACTTAAGAGGATATTTATCTTCAAATACTTAAAGGGAAGAAAAGATAACACTTCAGAGGCAGAACTTGGACTACTGAATGAAAATCAGAGGTAGATTTGAGGCCAATAGGAAAACCCTTTAAAATCAGAAGTCTCTGAAAGTGAAACGAACTTTCTGGAAGGGGAGACTAGCAAAGTTCTAGTTCTTGTGGCAGGTGGTTACACAGGTGTCTGCTTCCAAATTACAGTTGATTCTCATTATTTGTAGAATCCATATATGCCAATTCACCTACTAGCGAAAATTTGTTTATAACCCCAAAAGTCAACATTCCCATCACTTTTATAGTCATTTGCAGACATGCACATGCACAGAGTGGTGGAAAATTTGAGTCACCCAATACACACATTCCCAGCTGAAGTCTAACACCACCACTCTCTGCCTTCTTGTTTCAGCCCTCATACCATAAACAAGTGTCCTTTTCACGGTCTATGTAGTACCATGTTTTTTGCATTTTTGTGCTTTGTTGGTGATTTTGCTGTTTAAAATGGCCCCCAAGTGTAGTGCTGAAGTGCTGGCTAGTGTTCCTAAGGGCGAGGAGGATGTGATGTGCCTTACGGAGAAAATACATCTATTAGATGAGCTTCATTCCAGCACGAGTTAGGTGCTGTTGGCCTTGAGCTCAATGTTTACGAATCAAAAATATACATTAAATATGACATCTTGAAACAGAAACACACATAAAACAACGTTATGTATTGATCAGTTAACAAAAATGTGGTGACTAGCCAGAGGCTCGCAGGAACCTACCCATTATTTGCCCAAGGGGCAATGACTCAATATTCACTAATTCAGTGTTAGAGAGAACTTTATAGAACAGAACTACCCCAAACAACAATAATCAACCATATTCACTACACTGTACATCTGCTCATGTTGTGTGGACTGAGTATATATATTAAATTTCACAATAAAAATGTTTTTGATGGGTGGGATTCATGCATTGTACAGAAGAATCAAATATACAGCTTCTAAGGCCTCTTCAAAAGGTAAACAATCATTAGTTTTGCACTTAAAGAGATAAGCAGAATTTTACAACTCCAGCTGTGCTTCTGGTCATCAACATGTTCTTATAGGAGAGGGCAGAAACCAGCAACAGGCTCTGAAATTTCAACCTTCAAATGCGAAGTGAAGAGTGAATACCAGGACTTCCCAGTAAGCTGGAAGATTCAACACAAGCACCTAATTATGCTGTCTCCGGAAAACCTACTAGAACTACTGTAAAGGGATTTATTTTAAGTACAACTCTGCAAGAATGAGGGAATAAAAAGGGGAAAACAGTAAAATTTTGAAAGCAAGCAAATGGAGAAATGCAGCAATGGGAAAAACCAAGTCAACCATATTTACACCGTAGAATTCCTCAAAAGATCTGGGAATTGGTAGCACTGGGTACCTCTGAAAGTGGGGGTCAAGTGGGAGACTAAAATAAAGTTGGTCCAAAGCTTAAGGCGCAGTTGGATCCCTAGATGCATATTTGGAGGTTTATTCTCAGGAGTGGATAAAACAGAGGGAAGTCTCTGGACTGGAGGACAGAGGCACAGCTGCAAGTGAGGGCATCATACCAAAAAGGGATTGAGAAAAAACTCACACTGAATGCTGAGACCCTGTGCTCTTTCCCACTCAGCTTTCAGAATAATGGCCCTTTTAGCCTTCAATCAAAAACCCTAAGAATCTTCTCTGAGGAATCTGACCTGTTCTAAAGATATTGCAGGAGTCATCCAACAAACAGGCAGGCCAGGAAGGCCAGACAAAGAAGCAGACAAGCTCCACCCACACATTCAGAGCATTTTTAGTCTACCCTATTAAATAAGCAGACAACCAAAGATCAGCACACATTTGCAAAACGTCTCTCACATGAAAGACCAACACAAACAGAAAAACTGGAGTAAACAAACAATGCAGGAGAAAACTTCAGTATCTTCAGAGATGAGAAGATACAGCATCCATGAAACAAGAACAAAAGGCTATAAAAAAGAAACATTCAAGGAACAAAGAAGCACTTAAAAATTAAAAACCTGGTAGAAATTTAAAAGAAATTCTTTTTCAACAGAAAGACTGGAAAACAAAGTTCAGAAATACTCCTAGAAAAAGAAAAAAGACAGAGAGAAAAATTAAATCGCAAGACTGTATGAAACCAACTAGACCAGTCCAGAAGGTCCAAAGCTGAACAAAAAGGGGTTCCAAAAAGGAGAAAACAGAGGAGAATCATTATCCCAGAACTGAAGGACACTGAGTTGCCAAATTGAAAGAGCCCACTGAGGGCCAGAACAATAAAAGAAAAGCTTTCATCAGGACACTTAATTGTGAAATTTCAGAACACAGGGACTAGAAGCTAGAAAAAAATGGTCTGACACTTAAATTTTTGAAGGAAAATATTTCCCAACCTAGAATTCTATATTCAGCCCAACTTTCAAACAAATATGAGAAGAACAAAGACATTTTTAGACATCCAAGAACTTTTTTTAATTCTAAGGAACTGTAGGATTGAAGAAAATGAGTAAATGTGTCATTATCAGCTTTCTTACTGTTGGAGAAGGGAGATACACAGAATGGAGAAGGCTAAAAAGAAACTTCTGGTGATGGTTTAGAATTGGAGGCATCAATGGATGTGTACATGAATTTCCTAGCCCTGTACACCAGAAAGGGCCCAGAAGTAACAACTGTGTTTACTCCTCTAAGAATGTGCACAATCAGTTCCTAGGTTTCTAAATACCATTCTCAACTGCATGCCTGACCCTGACCGGGGCAGGAAAGTAAAAGATGAGCCTGAAACACCTTGTTGTGCCGGGAAATAAGGAAGTACTCAAAAAATGATGGAAACGTCACAAAGGACACAAAAATTAGCCTGAAGGGTGTCCCGCTAGCTAAATCTGGCAACATTTGAGCAAAATAATGACAGTAATGGATTATAACCCACTAAATAGAATAATCCATGAGTTCAAACTGATAAATAAATGGGGAAAGGGGAAAGCTCCTGATTTTGGTATAGCAAAAAAAAAATTAGAAAAATCACTGCTTTACATCATAATAACTTACTCAGGCAAGAATTATTAGTGGATGCTAAAACTAGGGGTTCAAGTTTGATGAGGAACAAGTTATTTACATAGTCTCCAATTATCTTCCCAATAATTACTTATTACCAAAGGGAAAAACAGTAACTTGACAGTGCAGAAACCTGGTTACACCACCTTAACCAAGTATCAAAGTTAATGTCAACAGTAATGGGACAACATAACATCACATGGCTCCCAAAGTGAAGCTTTGAGGACATATTCTTGCTTATGTTGTATTCTTGCCAAAAACACACAGTGTGAATCTAATCATGAGGAAACAGATAAATCCAAATTGAGGAGGGGCAGTCACAAAATGACTGGCATCCAAACGTCAATAATGTCAATACCATAACAAAGAAGAGGAACTGTTCCCAATTAAAGGAAACGGACATAAAAGCTAAATGTAATGAACTGGCTTCTGAACTTAAAAAAAAAGCTGCTATATAAGGACATTATTGGAACGGCAAAATTTGAATAAAAAGTTTAGATTAAAATATTGTATCACCGTTACTTTCCAGATTTTGATAATTATATTGTGAGTACATGAGTGATTGTCCTTGTCTTAGGAAATATAACCCTAAGCACTTAGAGGGTAGAAGGGAATGACCTCTGCAACTTATGCTCGAATGGTTCAGCAAAGCGTGTATGATTAGACAGAATGACAAAGCAAATGTGGCAAAATGTTAACTACTGGTGAATCTGGATAAAGATGATTCCTAGATTCTTCATACTATTCTTACAACTCTCCTGTAATTTGAAAGTATTTCAAAATTAGAAGTGAAAAAACTAAGAATCTTTTGATTTACTCAATGACTGACTGACATATAACTCAATTCTCAGTCGATACCTGTGAGTCCATGCTTACTAAGGTAAATAATAGCAGTAACTGCTAAGGGGAACTCACTGGATCCATTCAGGAGCCAAGAGGAAAGGAACTGAGGCAAAATATCTTCAACTCTGAGACACAAATCTCTTGTACATTTTTGAGGGCAGACGTGTTCATACTGAAAATACTCAGTCACAGAAATGTAAATTTTTCTTTTTATTCAAAGTTGGTACAGAAGTGCTAACATTTCCATAAAATAATTACTATACTTCAGTTACAGGACAAAATACCACAGAAAAGAATATACTTTGCAAGAAATGTAATTCATCTTAAATTTCCAAATACTTTTGAAGGCTAATGCAGCAGCTGGCAAAATAACACACAGTACACAAAGAACAGTGTAATTTACAGAGTCAGTAATGAAAACTGACAGCTCTTTAGCAGATTTGCTTCATTTTTTTCATTTTTTTAAACAATAACACTTTTAAAAATACATTAAATCATACATGTCTACAATTGTAAAAATCAGATTGTATACAGTAGGTTAGAATAGTCAAAGTTAGAATTGTCATGTATGGTTAACAATCCTAAATCTACAATTTCAATTGTATTCCTTTCAATATGGAAGTAACCTGGTTTATACCAAATTCTACTTTCTGCTTGCAACTAAAACATTGTACAATGAGACAGACCCGATTAGTCAAACCTTAAAAAAAAAAAAAAAAGCTATGGACAATGAAGGGTACACTGGAAATCAGTTTACAATTCAAAAAATTCACCAATAACTCAACAACTTCATTTATAATCACATTTGGTCTACAATGCATAACTGACAAAATGATACATGTACACAATATACACCCCCAGTGCACAGACTGGTCTCCTACAGAAAACCTGAACAAACCATAAAAGGCAGGACACTGGGAAAAACATTTTTCAATGTAGACATCTTTTTAAAATGCATTAATACTTACATATCAAAATTACTAGATAAAAGCAGCAGTACTCTGCTGACATTTGGCTTAAAAATAAAGAAATGAATGAAGCAATTTCACAGGATATTAGAAAAGGAATTGATTTTCTTCTTGAAGAAGACTACTAACTTTTGCACAGCAACTATTTTTGATATCCACCTTATCAAAAAAAAAAAAGCACTGAGAAGCATAACACAGTTCATAGGTGATTGCCAACATAGGTCTGGGCAACAGAAAACAGATGTCCAAGCAAAGAATGGGTAAATCCCTGCTCTATTTCTGAACTCTGTTGGCAATCTATAAATTGAAGCAATATTGGTGGGAGAAAGCAGGGGAACAGATTCCATACCATCGTCTGACACTAATGTAATATGTCATTATTAAAAAAAATATAGCTTTCGCATTTTAACAACCCCACAGAAAAGTCCATGAGCAAGACTTGTTGATCTGTTTGCCACTCAAAAGTTAGAGATCTCACAGTGAAATCAGAAAATTCTAATTATACATATTTACACTGCTAGAACTTTCACCTAGACTAATTAAAGCAATTTTCCATGGAATTATAAATGAAAGATATTCTGCCAAAGGAATCTTCAAAAGCATTCTTTAAGTTCTTACAAACTATTTTAAATTTAAAGACAACATTTAAAGGTACAGAACACATACTACAGTCATGCACTGCCTAACGACATTTCAGTCAACAACATACCACATACACAACGGCGGTCCCATAAGCTTAGTACCATACAGCCCAGGTGTGTAGTAGGCTATCCCATCTAGGCTTGTGTAAGCACATTCTATGATGTTCACACAAGGACGCATTTCTCAGAACGTTTCCCTGTCGTTAAGTGATGCATGACTGTAGACAGGTCTAACAGGTTATAACTGCTTTGCCTTATCATATATTGCTAAGCCAAAGATGTTCCTCAAATCTCTCCTTTTTCCTACATTTCTGGCACTCCTCTCCCCTCATCCCCCCAAAGCCGGTGGTTTTACATTCTAAAATAATGCTGTAGGTACACACCAAGCTAATTTTTGCTAAAGGGAGAAATCTCTCCCTCAAAGTGTTCAGGTTAACTCTTCTAAAACACGTCACATTAGTCTACACCAGCGTAAATCTTCATTCCATGTATGAGAGTTGACCAAGTCTTTCCCTAAGAAGATAAACATACAAAACAAGAGGCGAGTGGAAACAAAGGTAGTCACTTCTTTCCCATTCTGAGAGTTGTATCTTTTGACATATGGGCAAAATCCAAGCCAAAGATGTATTTATTCTTGATAAACAGGGACTATTCAGGTGAAGAAAGTGAGCAGTAAGATAAGGGCAACGCCAAGTGGAAGAAAACACGATTTCCTTCTTTTACACACACATTCACAGATTTCATCTCATCTAGTCTTGAAGCAGGTAATGGGACAGGCAGAAGAATCCTTTAGACTCTTACAACCATTGTGAAAGGCAAAGTAGTTTATTTGGTAGATTTGTCTCAGAAATAGTTTGATGCCCAGAACACTTGGATCAAATTCTGCTCTATTAAAATGAAGTGCAGTCAAGCATACGAAAAAATAAAGATAACTTCACCTCTTACATACAAACCTACACAAAGATTAAAGACAAATAGTATTTTCCCTTTTAAAATGTGAAATTTCTCCACGTTTTTAGGGTACTATTGATGGAAAATAAAATTTCCTAAAGATTTAAGATGAAAAAAAACCAACTCCAATGGCTCTACAGCTTAAAGCAGAAGTTTGTCAAACTGTTCCACCCACCAAACACCTAGACAGTCTGTCCCTGTCTCTCTAGTTCCAGATTGTAGGAAAGAGCCCACAGACCCAATTTTAGCTAGTAACCCCCAAATATAATTGCAGCATTCTTGACATTTGTACTCTCTCCCTCCACCCAAGTAGCACCAACTTATTCACATTATTATATTGAATCGCTTATCACTTAGGATCCATAACTTAGATACCTCTTCGTCTAGGGCCTTTATGGCCCTCATCCTGACAACTCCCGAGACAAACACCTATGATGGGCACTTGTGAGCCACTGAGAATACTGCTAGTCTTGTGCTTTCCACATGTGGAGATATCCACATGTGTGAACGTGATTTTGTGCTCTCTATGGACCTTTAAGGTTTTTCCCTATCATGGAATGTGAACTGTTGTCACATATATGTTCTCAGATATGTCTATCAAACACTGGAAAAACAATAAAGTTAAAATATACTCACAGAATTAATAAGTAACCTTATATTTTTAATTAAGGATATAAAAGAAATACATACAGATGAATAAATAACATTTAAGCTGCAACATGAATTAGAGCTACCTGTTTTCCTGGAACCTAAATAAAGGCTGCATATAAAGTGTGTAAATATAAATGTATTCTTTGTATTTCCTCCACTAGGTGTAACAAAATTTAAAAAGAGGAATTGTAACAAATAAGAATTTTCAATCAAGAAAGGGAAAGGTGTCAACTAGCCGAATCAGTATTGACAACCAGAAGGCACTAATCAAAACACATTAACTTCAGGAGCTGATTATATACTATGGAATACCCTATATATTGGTCTTTGCCAATTTGGGGTTTTAATAATAACAATGAGTTTAATTTCAGTTTCCAACTATTATAACAAAAAAGTGAGTTACTAATGACATTCCATTTATGGAAGTCTAGGTTACCTTGCTATATTGAAAAATTATCCAGACCAGTTTGTCCAGAGGCAATAAAAAAAAGTAAACACTCCTTTATCCAGCAACACTAGGGTAGAAGGTGAATTTACCAAGATAAATATAAGTCTCCAACAAGGTTGTGGTTATCTACTGTCAACTTGTGCTGCTGCCAAAATCACTGAAACGTGGTGTTTCCCTTACTGATAGACTTCACTGCAGTTTACAGCGTCTTGACTTGGGGGTGGGGGGACTTTATCATCATAGACAACAATTACCATATAGTGCTTTTCTGAGCTGAGGAGAGAAAAGCTCCTGCACTGAGAAGAATCTGAGACCACTGTGCTTTGTCTTGACTTGCTCTTCAGTTGCTTATTTATCCCAGCATCCCTCTCTTCAAACACACTATGATCCAGGTAACCAAATCAAACTTGAACGTTGTTATATAAAGTAAAGTTACTGGTTTAAGTCAACAGCCTCAGATTATGGTCCTCTCCTAAGAAGTAAAGTATATGAGATTATTAATGATACAGAAACATCAAACCTTTTTTATTTCTGAGTAAAAGACTATATGCCAGTGGTTAAGGCTGTTTAAAGTTACCAGATAAATGAGGTGCTTAACCCACAACAAAAAACTAAATCCTATCTTTTATAAAGGATTTGAGATGGAAACAGAAACATAAATTACATCAATTCTCACAACATTCCCTTAAAGGTGAATCAGTAGTTTAAACCCTTATCCCCAGCACTGGAGAGAGAAGCTTAAAAAATAATAATAATAATATGACTATGTGAATAATGGTATGGGACTCAGCACTGGCAAAGCCTATTAATTATTTTGAACCTTAGCTAAATTCTGTTCCAGGAATCAAAGCAGCTGAATACCTAGTCTTCCAACAGAGGGGAGAGTTTGACAAAAAGCACACCAAATTAACAGAAGTACCCTTAATGGAAAAAAGAGGGTTTGCAGTCCTGAGTTAAGTCAATCAAGTCCAACCAAGTGTAGTAATCAAAAGATTACTTCTTATGTAATCCAGCTTCATACCTAACTAGTACAAAAGGATTTCTCTATATGCCAACTGATTAGTTCCAACTTTTTACCTTTAACTACTGCAAGAACAGGGCTTTTTGGCATCAAAACAAACTCCATTCCTCTCTGTATTGTGATACCATCACTTCGAAGGGGCTTGCATGAATTTTAACTACTGCCGCCTCCCTAATTTTCCTAAAAGAAGTTTTGAGAAAATACTATTATTAGTGAACACAAAGTCTGAGAAAATTATTCTTAACAATTAACAGTTTAAGCTAATAGAAATTTAGCATATTTAAACACAACTATATTTAATTGTGTGGATCCAAGTCTTCAAAACTGGAGCAAAGCAGCACTTCTGCCACCATGGCAATAAGCCTGAAAGCGAATTAAACTGACAAAAGATCAAAACAGGAATTTGGTAAGTGCTGAAAGAAAGAACTGGCAAAGAATTAAAGCAAGGAGAGGAAAGACAAAGGGAAGGACCAGTCTCTCTGAACGGTAGGTGGGTACACTCACAAATAGGAATATAGCCTATTTGTGAAGTCTGCTCAGGCTAACGTCAACACTGAAATGACTTAAGCAATTCAACACCTGGCTAATAAGAAATCTTATGAATACTGAAACCTAAAAGCATTTTTTTCTACTAAAGTATCACTATCAAATATCAGTCATTTTAACCTCATATATGTTAATAAACTCATTATTTTACAATAATTAACATCAAACCAGGGTTTAACAGGCTGGATCTTATTCACAGGTACCCTAATCTCTATGGGGAGGGCCTTAAACTAGCTGACAGCCAAGATGCTTCAAGTCCTAGAATTCAACGAATATGACTCTATGTCTGCACATCTTAAGCTAATGTTTGTCCTTTACCAACTTGTTAAGTCTGTACCAGCCAGGTAGTCCTCAGCATTTCACTTAATAGTTTTTCTAACCTCTTAGGAAAATTTTGTCCTGGCAAGTCTCTGTAGTCACATAATTTAATAGGAATGGTCTTTATACATCTCTCAACCCAAACCTGGAGAATAGTGAGGTGTCACTACGAGACATCCGTGTGGTCCTTTCCAGCCAGCATACCTCACATTAAAATGACACAGGGGAGTAAAGTATAAGGAAAGCAAGTAAGCTGAATACTGCCAAGTGGGAATATTGACAAATCTAACCTTTTAACAGCTAATATAGCCAGTCTATAGTGCAGTAAAGAATGAGAATAACCCATGTGCTACATTAGATGATATTCAAAGAAAGGGGAAGATTCACGCACCCAGTATAGGAAAGAAAGCAATGGATTGAGAAATGTAGACACTTAAAGACTTGAATCACCCTGGACAAGATTTTTCAGCCCTCCCACCCATGCTTAGCCTCAGGTTAGAGAACTGAGTAACAACCTTCCCACTCAATTCTTAAAATGTGAAGTTTCACCGAGTGATGGGTCCCTGCTAATTACTTGAGGTGCCATCCCTAAAAGCTATGGCTATGTGACCCTGGCTAGCCTCTTTGTACAAAAAGACAATGGATCCTTTGAGCCAAGTGAAAAGGAAGCCTTGAGAGATCAGATCTGCCAAATTTAGGCCAAAGGACACAGCACCATTGCTATTGCTTGATGCTTCTCTATCCTAAAGATAAGAGGGATAACCTCACCAGGAAAGAAGGGCTGGGGGAAAAGACGCTCAGATGTTTTAAAAGCCGCTTACTATCTTGGGGTGGCAGGCCATATTAGAGGTCCCACAAAGGAGCCAATCATCATTCTGCATACCACAGTAATAAGCTCTTCTCATCAGATCATGAGACTAAGAGAGTCTGAGAGGACAAAAATTTAAGAACTGTGGATACCATTAACAGCAGATAAGACGGTATTTTTCTCCAGCTTTGAAGACTAGTGTCCTCACTTCATTCTGACTCTTAGCTAACTATTTTAGTCAATATCACTCAGTCAATTCTGAACCTTAGCCTGAGCCAATACAAAAATATATACATGTTAATGTCTAGACACCAGTGTCATCATTTAGGACCAATTTAGTTAGTGCAAAGTACGAACACTTTGCTAGCTTAAGACAGACCATGTATCATACCATGAACAATCATTCTAATGAAATATAGACTGAAGAATGGTCCGCTGAAATGAAGTTGCAATTAGCAATTCACATACTCATTCAAGCACATTATCTATTACTGGGAAGCAATAAGGGCAAGCTTCAGGGACTTCAGTCTAAATAAAGTGATGTTTATACTGGCAAGAATAAACAATCCTAATGGATATGTTCAAGTCATTCCTTATTTACAGACGTTAGTACTCTAAATTCGACCTACTGCTATGTACACACAGACAGACACATGATGTATTTTATGTATTGTACTAAGACAACAGCAGAGAGAAGACAGGGGACCCTAATACTCCAAACTGTTAGGAGTCAACATTAAATGAAGAGGAAAAAAATCCACATCAACACCACCTATTCATTTATGCTGTAAATAGAAGTGTTAAGAAGGCTGCCCAGCCAATATGCCAATCCCCACTGCTGAGTTACACAGCAATGTGTTCCGAGTCAAAGAAAATTTTAATTCCTACAACTTAATGCCAATTTGAAAAATCTAAGATCCTATTATTTCCCAAATACCAAATGGTTGTCTCAAAGAACAACAGCTCCTTTGAGAAAAGAGGACAAACCGTGAGTCCAGATTTAGACACCTGGTTTTCTGTTCTTCCCAACAGACTGTAACCTTGGACATGTCACAGCCTCAGCCTCCATACAAGAAAAGGATGGTCCCTATTTATTTGGCCCCCGCTTATAAACCTTAAGAATGAAATTGAGAAAAAAAAATCCTACAAGGCACTCTAAGCTCTCAGAAATCATGCTGTTCATACATGAACTATTTTTTCATCTATAGACTCAGTCCATCAGAAAGCCCCCTGGAGATGGGAAGACATTATACTACCTGATAATTTCTAAAATCAACTTTGGACTAACCAAGTCCATCATAATGAAACTAGTTTACAGAATACAAAAAATTTTAAAGTCATTAGGACTGAGTTTTGATTCGAAATCTATAAAAGTATCTAAAAAAGTAATAATTTTCCCTAAAGAATACAAGCTTAATAAAATCATGCAATTTAAAAAGTATCAGAGATTACAGAAAAGTCAAAGAAAGTAGATACACAATTAGTTTCCTTCATCTGTCATGCAGGAAAAAGGACAGTGTTGAGCACACACACAGAACTACATAATCTGTAAGAGCTTTCCTCTAACATCTTTTGTACCCTGTCCTCACAAAGGGGAATCACAGCCTGTTAAAAATAGATTCCCATCCATGAAGATTTCAACTGGGTACCAAGCCATGTCAAGATAGAAGGTCCTACAATTACACAAGTCCTGTCATATCCTCCACGAGACACTACTAAACCCAGAAGCTCTTGTTCACAGCACCTCTTGAACATGCTATCCATTCTACAGAAAGACTATACTGACAATCTACCAATGGCAAAGCATGCACTCTCGAGTTTTCTATTACAGATGGCCAGTTTACATTGAAACATCCTCATGCTCTAAGTCACTGTAACCTTCTAAACAAAAATGTAGAGGCCATGTACAGATGGCAAGTCTTTTGGGGAAAAAAAAGCAAATCAGGAAAAAAAAACTTATCAAGGATACAATATGATTTCAGAATTAAATTTTCCCTCTAAAAGCTCAACCTCAAAATATCATGATCTAATCAAGTGGGGCAACCCAACACAAAAGCAATGTCAATTTTTCTTCAAATTTCTGGACATATCTTCCAACTGGATCCACTTGAGAAGGCATCTGACTAATAAAGAATGTTACCAAATGACAAGAACAAAGCTAGAGAATTAGTGGAGTATGAGTAACCACCTGTCTAGCTTAAGTTGATTGAACACTGCTTGGGGGCTGCTAATTCCCAAACTATATAAACAATCTTAATTTGGTCAATAAATTTGGGGATCATCAGCAATGTTTACTTCATTTTCTCCCCCATAATCAATTTAACAATACAGTCATGACATATAACTTTATAAAGACAGACTTGGTGGTCATTTGAGTACAGTTCACTTAAACTTCAGTCAAAATAGGAAAAAAAGAAAAGGAACTGAAACAAACTTTTTCCCAACATTCCACATATTGGTGGTTCAAGAACAGGAAAACACTCTTCTTCCTTTCTTTTGGTAATCAGAATCCAAACGCTCATGCTAACAAAACTAACGTGGCAAACTAACTAACTTGTCCTGAAACAAGTACCCCACAAGCACATTAGTTAGATTTTCAGTACATAATTCATTACACAATGTCTACAAATTCAGGTTTTTTTAATGGTTGTACGGATAACAGAGACAGAGAAAAAACTTTAAAATGAGCAATTCTACTTCATGTTAAGGTCTACCAAGATTTGGCAGTGCAGACAGTATACCTTATTTGTAATATCTTAGCATATATTCTGCTCTAAATGTTCTATGAGAATAATTGGTCTCTCCTTACTTTGGTATGGAAAATTTTAAACCACATTTGCACAAACCAGTCTGTTAAACAAGTTTTACTTCATTTACATTACAGGTTGAAAATTTACTTTCATCCATCTCTGGGAAAATAAAGTCTTGGCAAATAGATGATTTTCCGCTAAATAAAATTTGGCTAAAACCTACAGCGTAAACAATGCCTGAGAGATGCAACAGTTACATAAGTTTTTTTTCAAAGACCAGTATTTTCTTAAGTTAATGTCTCATCATGTCCTTAAAAGTTCATAAGGAGAAATAAACAAACATGAAAATTCCAAGTGAACACACAGCAAAAAGTCCAATATTTAATATTAGTTTAACTTGTGGAGGCTCTTCCAACATTTGTAAACAAACAGCCTCCTCCTCCATCAGGTCTCTGAGACTCCTCTTGCTGAGGCTCTTACTTTTAAAGCCACAGAACCAATCTATGAACTTCCAGTACCGGCTTCCATCCTCTGTTTCTTTCTTTCTCTCTTTCTCACCCATGAGAGCTGCTTGCCCATTGGAATAAGCATCTACTGGTGTTTCTGCCTCTGAATGACCTAAGGAAGCCACTGGGTTGCCCTCCTCTCTGCAGGTCACCAACAGATTAACATCTTCTGGCTGAAGGCCCTTAATGCTATCTTCAGATTTCCCATTGGGAATGATGTGGTTGATGGACTCACTATTCTCATTGCATCTCAGAATGCTCTTCTCTTGCATTTTGTATGGTTCGTCTTTTGGGGAGCAGCTCTCCTTCACCACCAGGCTCTTCTTAGACCAAAAGGTGGTGGTACGAATCTGTTCCTTCGTGGGAGGTGGCGTGAGAAGGCTAACAATTACAGTAATGAGTCCTGTGACCCAAAACAATGCTGTGGCCACATACATGTAATGGATGTCTTTGATGAAGCCTGGCCTGTTATCAGGTTGGTCACATTCTGGGGCACGGTAGGCAAAGGCCAGTGTCAAACGGACTGCTCCAAGAACAAAGCCAGCCATTCCACCATAGAAAGCCCCTTGTTCATTGCAGCGCTTCCAGAAAATTGACAGAAGGAACAGGGCCGCAACCGGGGGCGTCAGGTAATCTGCTACCTCCTGAATGTAAAGGTACATCTGGCCTCCTTGCATCTCCACGATGATTGGCACCCATGCAATGCTGATCACCACCATAAAAGCCACAAATATCCTCCCCACGATCATGAGTTCCCGGGAGCTTGCGCTCTTGCGGATGAGTTTGTATACATCGAGGGTGAATATGGTACTGGCACTGTTAAAGATAGAGTCCAAGTCACTCATCAGAGCTGCAATCATCACTGCCATCATTAAGCCCCGGAGGCCCACAGGAACCAGCTTCATCACCAGGCGTGGGTAAGCAATATTAGAGCACCCAGCTCTGCTTCCACACACTTGCATGCAGTGTTCTGGGTTGATGCAAGCTATGTCATCAGCAAACAGTATCCTGGAAATCATTCCTGGGACAACTATGATAAACATTGGCAGAAGCTTTAAGAAGCCAGCCATAAGAGTAGAGCCTTTGGCATGAGCAATGTTTTTAGCCGCTAGGACCCTCTGCACGATGACTTGGTCAGCACACCAGTACCACACTGAAGCTGGGGTCTGCCCAAGAACGAATCCAGGCCAAGGAACATCTTCATCTGTTGGATTCCGCAACATTTTCAGTGCATCTTTCTTAGGGTGGACATTACACAAATTTGTGTTGGAAAGGTTGTATGTCAACAAGATGGAAGTGACATTGGGTGAGGCCAACATATACCTTCTCTTAACTTCCTCAAACCCGCCAATCTCCATCATGCTAATAATCATAAGCGTGAGGGCCCCAACAATCATGAGCAGAGCCTGTAGAGTGTCTGTGTAGATCACTGCAACAAGGCCTCCGGTGACAGTCAGCAAAGCAGTCATGCCAATGAGCAGGATAACAGATACATAAAGGTTCCAACCCAAAGACTCCTGGATAAAGAGGGCACCCGAATACAGATCCACTGAGAGCTTGGTGAAGATATAGAGAATCAGAGACAAGGCTGCAAAATAGACCTGAATCCTATGGCCACCAAATCGCTTGGACAAGTACTCAGGCATGGTGTACACCCCTGACCGGATGTAAATCGGGATGAAAACCCATCCCAGAAGTTGCAAAAGCAGTAAGGCATTGAATTCCCATGCGCCCACTGCAAATCCACTTGCAGCTCCAGATCCTGCCAGCCCAATGAAGTGCTCACTCCCGATATTGCTCACAAACAGAGAGGCACCAATCGCTACCCAGGTCATAGAGCGCCCCGCCAGGAAGTATCCACTCACGGTGCTTCTATTAGATTTCCACATGGCAAAAAAACCAATGCACATGACCAGGATAAAATACAGGGCCACTATGGCAATGTCTGCTGTCTCCAATACAGCCCTCATTTTGGTAACTTTGTGAATAAAAGTGTCCAATGACAGAAGTGTCCGACTTTTTATTTACTCATTAGCAACCCCAGCCAAGTCTGTAAACCATACGTGAACTGGACTACACAGAGCAACAAAGCAGGTCAAAGTCTTTGTCCTTTGGTTTGCTGTCTTGATGGTGGTGGTTGTGATAAACTTTGAAGGAGACAGTTTTAAATTTTCCTCCGCTTCTTAATTGGGATTGAGAACTTAGCTCGTACTCTTAATCCACTCTCCACAAGACCATCAGCATTTACTCAGGTGCTGGAGGAGAAATTCTGAGTTGCAGCTAAGTCTAGTGAAGCCTACTGTACCAACCCTGCAAGGCAGCAAAGACAAAAGACAAAGATTGAATTAGAGGAGGGTCTCACCAAGTGATGAGGAAACTTTCAGTCTAGCAAAACGGCGCAACAAGACATTCTTTATAAAAAGAAAAAAACTTTTAAAATACACTTCAGTTCCACAGGAAAGAGCAATCTATCCTATCACATCTGATAATTAAAGGCAGTGAGAATATTTATCTTTGAACTGAGAATAAAAGTTCATCAACCTCATAACTAAGTGGCCTAACTTCTCCAGCAACTACAAACTGCCTACCATGACATTGCGCTTTCTTGTCTTAGTGTCGTCGTCTCAGATCAGAATAGGTACCAAGATCTTAAAGCACCTTGGGGGGGAACACTAATTATTCATAAGGGCACCAAAATGAATCTTCAACTACTACGAATCCTAAGAGGGTCCTGGATGGCACAGGCAAGTGGTGTTTACTAGTTGTTATCATTTACCCTCAAACACAAAACCAAATATCGCTTAGTCTGTGCAAATCTATTGGTATAAAATTTTCCTAAATTCCTACTACAAATATACATTCTGTGCTAGTTATCATATAGTAACCTAGAAATTGTGAGATGACTCCTACCCTAAAGGGAAATAAGACATTCCCCACAAAAAAAACTAGAAACATACAACTTACAAAACAACCCTAAAATTTTATTCTTTCCATCAGCAAGAAGGAAGACATCAGAAGAATAAAAAAAAAAAATGTTCACAAAGGTAATTTCCTTCCCTTCCTTTTCATCAGGCAATATTTCCAAGAGAATCTCTGAGCGGGTAAAGGCACTGACTCAAGGTTTGATTTTGTTGAATATTTTTTCCTTTTAATGCTTTCTTGTTGAAGGGTATAGAAAGCAAGGAGAGGAGGGAGGAGAAAAATTTTCTGGAAGACTGAAAAATAATTTGATTATTCTATCTTCCAAACGTCAACAAAACAGACATTTGACAACCATTAGGTAATAAATTATCTTCAATAAGTCAATCAGATATTTTTCAGTCCTTGATAAAGAAAATCACTCTGCAAAACAGACATTTAAATTTACCTAAAATCAAGTTTATGAATTTGATGGGTTTTCTCCTGGAAAAGAGATAAATTCTGAATCTTCAAAGTTAATTATCATTGTAGCTGGAAGATCTATATGAAAAACATTTTGTTATTCAACCTAATGCCTTCCACATGTTAACTTCTAGGATGATTTCTCCTTTTGTGATAAAGCAACCTCAGAGTGAAGTCTATGCTTCGCGAAGCAGATACTTTTTGAGGAATCTAGTCATTTTTCTTTACAATTTAGTAGCAAACTTAAGTGCTACAAATGATACTAAAGCCACCTCTTTTCAAAACTGTTTGAAATAGACCATAGTATAAAAACTAAAAACCACACCTCTCATTGGCAAAAAAAGGAGCTGAAAAACTATCTACAGATAAATGCCCTACCGAATTAGGTTATTAGGTCTAATTCATACAGCTGCCTAGATAGAAACATCTTAATCCCACCATTATGCCTTTTTTTAAAGTATAAAACACTACAATAATTATACTAAGAAAACTGATTAAAATCCTTCTTCCTAAAAGCCAGTAGCATAAATAAAACTGCCACAGACAAAAGCATAAAATACACTAAAAGCTGGGATTTGTATCACTTCATACCTGCCACACCCTGAAGCCAGTCATATTTCTATGACCACTTTCCCCATCCCAAAAACTTTCCAGTTTTTAAAGAAATTCTTGGACATGATTTAGGAAAATTCATCTAAATCTTAATAAAATCTAATCAGATGACTAATAAACATTAATTATTTAAAAGGGTACCTTTAACGTTTCAGTATAAGGGTCAGGTTCTTAATTACAATGAAAACTATCGCCGACAGTTTGAAACCCTGCCTGCAACAGAGCTCTCCCTGCCATCCATACGCTGGCCGCTTGTTTCAACTCACACAGATAAGCCTAGCTCACTGGTCAGAAGGTCCCTTCCAGGTGTCGCTCTTCTCAATGGCAGTAGTTGACCATGTGTTTCACCAAAAAGGGACAAACACCCAGAGTGCTTTTGTTTTTGTTTGGAGGGGAGGTGGGGTAGGGTCTGTGCTGTAGTAGCCACTGTAGCAGCTCATTTGTTGAGAGAACCAAGTGCTCAGAAACACAACAAGCACCTCCTCCATCACTAGGAAGCACTGCTAGTATCAGTAACAGTGTTTTTCACATCAAATATGATTTATGCAAGTCAGATATCTACGCCATATTCTGCTCCCTGATGAATCCTCAGACTGGCTGAAATTCTTATGCCAGGTCTAACCTCTAAATCTCCAGAACAGCAGGTAAGCTAGAGAGAAAAGACGTTCTGCCCACAGGAGAGGTAGCAGGGAGTGGTCAAACTCGAGCTCAAGGCTGAGTTCTCAACTCTCTCTGCCTGCGCCTCCTCAGACCCTTCAAAAGCCATTGCCGACGGTCCCCGTCTCACTGGACACTATACCAGTCTGTGGGCAGGTTTAAGATTTTTCCAATTTAAACAAAAAACATCCAGAGAGCAGCACCTGGTAAAGACTGAAAAAGGAAAAACAAAACAAAACCAAAAATAGGTCAATTTAGTCTGTAGAAAAATATAAAATACTATAATACAATGCAGCTAAATTTCACATTCTAGTCATGATTGTCACAGCCCTGAATTTCAGTCTTTTAAAGAGGTAAATTGTGCATTCTTTAAAAATGATTCCAAATAAAATATACAATATAAGCTTTACATATTTTTTCTCTTTCTTTTAAAGAAGTAAACATTTCTACAGCAAAAATACAATGAACATTATCCAGAGTTCCTTTATTTTTAGGAAGAATATACATGGAAAAATTTTTTCTTCAGCCAAAATAAAGCTTTTTAATTTATGTTTTTGTATTTCTAGGACTAAGTTGGTTCACAATTCAAGGAAATCTCTTAAGTGAGAAACGTGGGACAAGTAATAAAATAGGTATAATAAATATGGGAGTTGGTTCCTTGGTAGTACATTTTTAAGAAAAGAATTATTTCTATAATGATAATACTATTTGTAGAATGTATAAAGAAAAGGTCCCCTAGCGGCAATAGGCAAAATAGATTTTGCCAAATCTCAAACACAAGGATGTTCTGAAACAGAGCAGATTCCCCCCCAAAGAAAAGGGCTTTCTTCTCAGAAAGTAATGTTTTGTTGACAGTTTTCCACAAAACTAGAATACAATGTAGTTTCATGTAGTGGGATGAATTAAATTACAACTGAAGAATTAATCCAAATAGAGAAGTACACACAAATATTTGCTGCATTTGAACTAGTAAAGACCAAATTTAAATCAGCTATTAAACTCTGTCAGGTAATATAACCAAAATATAATTAGTTAGAACGACCAAATCCAACATCTTTCTTCTAATATCTAGGGTGACCATATAATTTATCTTTCAAACTAGGAAATTATTCTGGAACAATCTGTAAAATTCAGGATGTATGGTCACTTTATCTAAAAAAGAAAGTTACCTCTCATAAAAACCAAACTGAGAACAAGAAAAACAATCTCTAAAGCCATCAGGGCTCCAAATCATAATAAATTCAATAAGGCACACAGGCTAAACAAAGGGTAGAATATAGTGGCCTTAAAAGTGACCAAACAACAATATTTTAGCTTTGGAGTCATTTAAAAACTACACACTCAAAGGACAATCTGAACAGGTCCAGCCCAGCACTGTCAATAGTAGGCTTGCCAAGTCTTGCTCATATTCAGATCCAATGAAAAATATTCACTTTACCAGTTATTTAAGGGATACAGAACACACAGACACCTCTGGAAACTTACATGAGTAGGTGGCATGGTCATGAGAGCACACAAGCTTTGAAAGGCTGGGGCTCAAGCTCTGTCACTCCTAACTGCAGGATTTTAGGCAAATAACACTCTCTATGAGACTCAACTGTCTCGTTTGTAAAATGAAACCACCACCTTGTTCCTAATTATTTAAGAAGGAATAAGTAACATACAGAAAGCATGTAATATTGCCCAGGGCAACAGGCAGGTGCTCAGTCAATGTCCCTTTACCTTCTACAACTCCTATAGACTAGAAGTGATAACATCGGCTCCTTTCCAATTAAACTGTCCACTACATGCCAGGAATATCAGGATCCTCATTATAGATAAAATAATGCATTAAATATGCAGTTCTCTCACAAATATTTTAAAGAGGCTCCCAACGACCTCATCAACTATTAGCTCCTACTTACATCACTTCATTCAAATACAAAAAATTAACTAAATTTATATAAAATTCTACTTATGGACCTTTCATACATGTTTCCACTTTTGTCATCTTGATTCAAGGTCCAGTAAAGCAAATTCCACTAGTGGAATAGATTAACAGTGCTTGGTACAGAGGACATAAGTACTCATGCAGGACCTTCTTCAACCCTCCCTTACCTTAAAAATGTAGAGTGTGGATATGGTAGTGGTTTTAGTGACACTTCAAAGCAAAACGTGTGTTCCTAACGCAGCTGATATGAATTCTAGCCAATTTTAAATTATACGTGGAGCTGAAGACAACACTACATGTAAATGTCTGATGTAACAGTCCCTAAAACATTTAAGGAGTTTACCCTTATACCTCTCTGACAAAACATTTCTATTATACCTACAACCTCGGCTATTCAAAACCTAAGAAATGTATGAAACTCTGATTGAACTCAAATGACACTGAAACTGTACTCTGAGGATTTCTAGTCCCTTTGAACCATTGGGGGAGGGGGAAGTGGGGCAGGAATTTAAGGCCCCCTCCAGCAACCCTCCACCAAACAAAACAGGTTTTAGCAACCTCACATATTGCAGGAGGGACGGTTGGGAGGGATGGTTTCCCACATAAGTAAACCATTTCTTCAAATAAAATCTTAATCACCTAGAAAAGTTCATAAACCACCAGATTTATCATTTCATCCACATATACACATCCTCCAAGATATACTCATTTTTTAAGTTGCTTCTATCAATATAGAAGTTTGGCTCACAAAGCTTTTTCTTTTTTTAAAAAAGAAAAGAAGTCTCAGAGAATGAAGATCTTTTTGGTATGGGGCCAACTTTGAAACTACCACTAACCAACTGTTACCTAGATGATACCAGATCAAGTACAGGGAGCAAACTCCAATAATCTTTTTAGAGAAATGAAAATATGAAATAACAGTGCAGCAGCGCCTATGATACCGTATCAGGTAATCCCAATGACTAAACATTTGTGTTAACTCTTAATGGGAAGAATTCAAGAGACTCAGCAATAATCACTTGTAAAAGACTGGTGGTCAAAGATAAGTGAGTTATAAATAACGGAGAGAAAAAATTAAAACCTGACACTTACTGACCTAAGTCCTAACACCTTGTGCCTAGAGTAGTGTGTGCACTACTTTAATCCTCACCACAATCGTGGGGTAAGTGCAATTATTATAACCATTTTACAGATGAGAAAACTGAGACCAAGGAGGCAGTATAACCTGCCCCAGGAAGCAGTTATTTGTGTTTACATCAGGATTTGCACTCACATCAGTCTGTCTAAATAGCTTCTGCCCTTAATCACTAGGCAATACCATCTTCAATGAAAAGGACATTTCTTTATTCACAGAAACATGAACAATATAAACTAATAAGAGATCATTCAACATCATCCATGTTTAAAAATTTGTGCTTGCAGAGAAAATACCTGAGATGTATACATAACAAATGTCAACAAAATAGACTACAAACAGCACATAGGATAAAATTCAACTCAAGTATTCTTGTGTGATCATACATGAATGTATACATGTATGCAGAAAATGAAGAGATTCAAAACAGAAAGAAGTCCCAGGCACAAGCTTCTCAGGTAAGCATGAACAGACAGAGCAGAAAAACATGATGAGTGTCAGCTACAAGACCAGGGCTTGCCCAGGTTCTCACCATCCAAGTGCAAGGCTTTTGCCTTCATTATCTTTCAGTGTTAATTAGCCCTTCCACCAGAGGATAAAAAACTAAGTCTCAAAGTCTCTTCTACACCTAACTTTGTTACCAGGGACTATATGAATCTATCCAAGCCAATCTTCCTTCACCTGCTGACTTCCACATCTTTAAGACATTAGGTTAAAAGAATTGGCTATATATGATCTATAGATTTAAGAGTTCTCATAGTAAAATCTATGGACCACTGTTCTTACTGAATGAAGTGTTTCTGACCATCTATCCTTTTGTTTGAGAGTATGAATAATTTGGCTCATACCCCTTAAACCTGTACTACCCTCAGTCGTCTTCATCTCACAGAACGCCAACTCTATCCTCACTATGCTCAAGTCCCAAAATATCAGTCATCCTTGACTGCTTGCTCACTTTCTCTCTCAACTCATACAAAATCAATCCCTTAGCCTGTTGGCTCTACCTCGAAAATATATCCAGAATCAGACCACTTATCGCCTCAGCTGCTAGCACCCTGGTCCAAATCACCATCCCATCTCATCCAGTAAACTAACTGCCCTAAGCCTCTTACCCTGTCTCCAAGCTTTGGCCCTTGGCCCACTGAACAGCATTAACTAACACAGCAAACAGTCACCCCTTTACTTACAATGCACAATGTACCAAACACGCCTCTGGGCCTCGACACTGGCTGTTCCCTGTGCAGGGGACACTTTGCACTTCCCGATTTTCACAAGACTTGCTCTCCTCTCATTTTACGTCTTTGCTCACAAGTAAGTTCCCTAACCATTTCATTCCCTCCTTAATCCTGCTTGATTCTCTTTCCATAGCACTCAACACCTAACATTCTATAACACTTACTTACTTATGTTTATTGTCTCCTCACTACCAGAATGTCAACTCAATGAGGGCAGAGATTCTTGTCTGTTGTCACTGATGTGGTCTGCGTCTAGAATACTGACTTGCATGTTACAGATGCTCAAATGTAGGTTAAATAAATGAATCAAATATTAATGACTAAGTACTTGATAAAGACTGTTAAATTTCCAACACACAATCATCATCAGTGGTTTTAAGCAATAAGAGATGGTAGATTATGGCCCGGCCTGGTGGCATAGTGGTTAAGTTTGCACACTCCACTTTGGCGGTCTGAGGTTCACAAGTCTGGATCCCGGGTGTGGACGTACACACCACTCATCAAGCCATGCTGTGGCAGCATCCCACATACAAAATAGAGGAAGACTGGCACAGATGTTAGCTCAGCAACAATCTTCCTCAAGCAAAAAGAGGAGGATTGGCAACAGGTTGGCTCAGGGCCAATCTTCCTCACCCCCCCAAAAAAAGAGATGGCAGATTAAAAGGCCAAGAAGAGAGCATTTCCTCCCCCGCAAACTGATCAGCAATCTCCAACAGCTCTAAGTGAGGGTGTATAGCAAGACAACAAGGCAAATCAAACCAGGCAAGAATGCCCTTTGTTCAGATAAAAATCTCAATGGGCCATGACGTAGAAAAAATCTGTATCTGGAGTCACCATCTCATCCTACCTACCCACAGCAGAGTGGCCCACTTCCCTTCATTGTACTAACTCCATTTCAGAAAGTGCTCCAGATTTCACCCCTGCAATTGTCCACATCCACTTCATAGTGTGCAGTGATATGTGCAGATCTCCCTTATGCAAGTGCCTCTTGTATAACAGTCCTTTCCACGTGGTCAAAAAGACAGGTCGATGTGGTCAAGCAGTACTTCCCTTCAGCTCACCCTACACAAGTCCAAGCTCCTGCTGATGTCAACTTATGAAGTGTAGTATATACAGAGGAGGGAAAGGAAGGAATCAAAGAAATGTCAGAAAACATCTTCTCCACCTCTCCATCATACTTGAAGAGTTTAGTGTTCCCACAAGACTGAAAAAGTTAAATAATTAACATTTACCAACACAAGTTAGTGCGAGGCACCATTTTCACACTATACGTACCAGTTCATCTAATCCTCACAAAAGCCCCAAGAGGAAAGCATAATTATCCCCAGTTTACAAATGAGAAAATTGGGGGCCTATTAGAGGATCAGTAAGAGAGTCCAGAAACATCTGCTGTGAAGTAAAGATGAAGAACGTATCCTTTTACAACACTCCTCGGGAAGGTACACACAAAAAAGTAGAAATAAACACAAGTCAGAAAAAATCTAGCTAATTGTTACAGAAGGAATGATGCAATCAGAAAGTCACCCTTCGCAATCCCTAATGAAATGGTGGACCAAGGCAATGATTACAATGGATGCTAGAACCCTCAGGTGAAGGGCTGATGGGGGACTTTAGAATGTACAGATGAGGCTGACAGTATCTGCACCCACAGGATTAATCTTATTGCTAAAAGGCAAACATATGTGCTTCCTGATGTGATGCCACACCCAGGAACACTTATGTACTCTTGCAAAATGAAACAACCTGAACCTAACCAAATTTCTAACTACAAGTTTACAGAAAATACCTGGAATAGAAGAACACATGAAACACCAGGAAATGATCAACCTAACTCAGAAAGGGAGGAAGGGTGGGCAAGCTATTACAGAGGAAAAACGTTAAGAGGCCATCAAGTAAATGTAACCTGTGGACCTTGTCTGGATTCAGATTCAAGCAAACCAAGTGCAGAGAAACATTTGAGAGAACTCAGGAAATGTGACCATGGATATTAGACGTTAAGGAATTGCAGTTCAGTGTCATAAAGGCACTGTGGTTGTTTTTTTAAAAGCCCTTATCTTTTAGATACATGCTAAATATTTACAGGTGAAATTCTATATCTGCATTTGTTTTAAAGCACTCTAGCAATAATTGATTCAGAATCATCAAGAGATGTTAAAACCAGTGGAAGACTGTTGGAGAAAAGAATATTCAGTCTCAAGTTTGTCACTCCAAAAATCACTAATTACAAAAGGAAAAAAGGTACATTTACAATGGAGCAATCTTGTGGATATCACCTAAACCCAATAATTGCTTAACATCAACAGTGGGACAAACTGACATGCCTCCTGATACGATACACTGACATCTCTACGTTAACATCCCTGCCAACAATGTTTAAGCTTCTCTCTAATCAGAAGAAAGTAACTAGACAAATCCAAATTCAGGGATTCTACAGACCAACGGGCCTGGACTCTTCAAAGCACCATTGTCATTCATGACAAAGGCTTAAGAACTGTTCTAGATTAAGGAAACTAAGCAAGAACTAAATGCATGATCCTTGACTGAGTACTAGATTAAAATACTAAAGGATATTACTGGAATAACAGGGTAAATTTGAACATTTTACAATAGTACTGTATCAATGTCAAACTTGAGTGTAATGGTTATGTTGTGGTTAGGACAAAGGCCTTTATTAGTAAAAAAGGCATGTCAAGATGTCTGCAACTCTTAAATGGTGCAGATAGAAAAAGAGTAAATGTAGCAAGTTCTAACAATTGGTGATCCAGGCAAGAAGCATACAGGTGTTAATTGAACTGTACTTGTAACTCTTTTAAAGGCTTACAATTTTAAGATAAAGTTAAGAAAATATAAAATATTCCAGTAAAAGAAAGTGGGGGTGGGAGTGGAGATCAAGCAAGACTAGTAGATGTCGATTAACTGTTGAAACTGGGTGATGGGTACAATACGGAGATTCATTAAACTATTTAGCTTTTATGTATGCCCCAGTCTGTGTCTTAATTCTCACATCCATAAAATGAGAAAAACATGTGATTCAAAGCAACATCATCAAGATAGATTACCAGATTAAAAACTCCTGTGGAAAAAAATTATGCATTAAACAACTGTTACGCACTGTCAATTCTTTATGAATAGAGACTTGAAGTCGACCTAAAACAAAAGCCTGCTGAATTGAATGTAATAAAACTACTCCAAGCCCTCGGCACTTGTTCCTGCTCTTCTGCCCCCAGTTCACGGCCATGGCTCACTCTCTCTAAAGCTCTGCCTTGCCTGAGCACTTTGCATACTTTGTCCCCCTATCCTGCTTTGTTTTTCCTCCTAGCATTTGCTAGTTTGTCTCCCTTCCTAGAAATGTAAGCTCCATGAAGGCTGGGACTTCATCTTACAGTTTACCACTATATTCCCCAAACACACGGTGGTGCTGGCACCTAGCAGGCACTCAAGATAGAAGTGAAATAGTTCCTTCAATCTGAAGGGACTTCAACTGTACTACCACTGTGGTGTACATTCTTTTATACAGATGCAGCAATCGAAAGTATACCTCCTAGTTTGACTGCCTTCAGAATCCTGCCTCTGCCACTCACTGGGCTGTGCGACCCTGGGTACCTTTCTGCTTCCACTTTTACATTTGTAAAATGGAGATCACACTATCTAACCCTTAAGATGGGTAAGTATTCAAGGAGGGAAAAATATAAGTAAAACAACACACACACCCCCATCCCCCACCCCACCCCCCCACCCCCACTTAACCAGCCACTACAGATTAGGTATTATAAACCATAGGTTTACAGAGGAAAACATTCACCAAACAGGTCAACTCTGTGGTTCACCTTCATGTTCTCTGTTATCCTACTTGGTTCCAATTTCATGTTCCTAGAAAAACCATTCCTAGAAGAACAGATGCCAAAAAGTTTCTCATTTTTCCATGTGACTGAGGCCAGAAAATGTAAACAAAGTCTTCCTGGTAGACCAGATCCTAATTCTCCCAGGAGGCCGAGTCACCAACAGAAGATCCTGAAAATGGGATGACTCCTCAGGCAGATACTCTTGCTGAGAAAGTTAAAAACCTTTCTAATTTTCCCCAAGGTTTGGAGAATACTGTAAAGATTTTCAAGAAGTAAAAAGACCACAAACAGGATAACTTGAACAGTATTTGGAAGGACCGGTAGAAATTGTGGCCTGAACTAAACCCACGTGAACATGAAACTGAGGCAGGGTGTTGTAAAATAACGCAGATCTGTTCTCTTGTATTTCAAAGACAGGACAAGTACGCTGGCATAAAAATCCAGAGAAATCGGATCAGAACTGCTTTCATTGCATGTTAGAAAGTAGGAGATCTTGAAATTACAGATTCCAATTATTTCATTCTAATCAGATAAAATATTTAATAAAGAAAATAACAGGAGGAATTTCTTTTCTTCACTTTAATCTTCTTATACTGAATTTGCAAAAAGTCCTGGCCCTCAGTCCACACGTGGGAATGGCATTCCTGAGACCAACAGTGGTACCAGAGTCTGCTGGACTTAAGATCATCCCTTAAGAAAACTTGCTAAGGTTTTCAAGACAGTATACTTCACACAATGGCTTTCTCATATAACTGCTAACAAAACAGAAGTAGTTTACCAGCAAAAGAATGACAATCAAAACAACCCACTAGTGGGTCACATATTTACTTAACAGGTTTGAGCAATTTTTTAAAAGGACACTTAAGTACACCTTTCCTGAAACACATGCCTGGCAAAGACCCTACCTCCAAATTGAGCTTTTCATTCAGCAACAAAAACTCATCTGAAACCTGAATCAAAACCAGTATTGAACAATGTTTTCTATTCATAATTTGCACATAGGACATCTGAACACAAACTGAAAGCAGGGACTTGAACTGGTTCTCCACCCTTTCAACAAAGGCAAAGACTGCACATGGGTTCCCACACAAGGATCTTCCCAGTACCTGAAATTCACGCGCAGCTAGGGTCCAATCACCACAATGAGTATTTTCTCATTCTGGACTACACCCAGAGCAATCTGGCTGTTAGAGCTGTACTTGAGTTTCTTCACCTGACAAAATTAAAGCATTTTAACAGCCAGGGTAGGTGTCAAGGAGAATGTTTTAAAAACTGAAGTCTAAACAAAGACTAACCAGGAATTCTCGATTCGGGTCAGAAGCAGGCCAATGCCAGTTTACTAGTATTGAGGGCTCCAGGCTGAGGTTTTGTTAAGTCCGTGCTTTCATTTGCAATTCCATTTTTAAGCTGTTATCCACACCAACCTCTACTGAAGTATTCCCAAAGTGGGTAGGGATTCCCTTAACTAGGGCATTGTAAATCATAGTAAAAATGATAGGGGGGCCAACGGACAGAACAAACCAATTGTATCCAGGACTTGAAAGATAGGGAAGAACAAACCAGACGTGAGTTTTTTTAACTGCAATTTGCTTTCATGTATCTGGAGTGAGAGTAGGGAAGTGAAAAAGACAAAGTGAGTCAAGGTAATAACTTGGCTTCCATTCTATGGAACCATGAAGCCTGATCGAAAATAAAAATATTTTATCATCCCCTTGTTCTATATTCTGACTAGAAGAGCACCCAAATTTTTTTCATGGTAATACTACATTCCAAGGATCATGGTCATATAAGCTAATGTGAACTTCATAGATACACCCTGAACAAAACACGTCATTTTCTAGACAAAGCAGTCTTTGCCCAGACGCAGTATTTCAAACCCCTAAGAAGTTAATACAATGAGTGTAAACCAAATTGTACTAATGCATGCTTCAAGTAAGCAATCACCCAGACATCCAAAGAAAAAGTGGACTGAGTACCAATTTCTGACAGTTTACACTAAGTCATATTTCAGTTCTGGTGCAACTCTGAAGTCTGTATGTATACTTTAGCCTAAATATGCATATATAATTCAATAGTCCAAAACTAGAAATTGATACTACTTTTAAGAATTGAACATGTTTGCCATTTACTGCATAACTATCACTCCTATTGTAAACCAATGACCAATAAACAAAATGGGTTTTGTGAATGTGTGAGCAGCAATTTCTGAAACCTAAATACTAAAAGAGGTCTAAAGCAAATTACCTAAATCAGAAATTACAAGATGGTAGCTGTATTTGAACCAACAGATACATCTCATTTGGTCCACGGTGCTTAAATATGTTTGAGTTAGTTGCCAACATCTTAATAATCAGATCTGTAAAATCTGAATTTCCAGCTAGGAATAGGATGGAAAAGGACAAGCTGGCTAAACCAGGCCCACACTTCCCATGGCCGAAACAGATTGCAGTGTAAGCACCAGCCCACACTCCCCTCCTCCAGCAGCTCTTCCATTTTGCCACAGGTCCACCCAACCCCTTTCAGTCTTGAATTAAAACACTCCAAATTATGATAAAGTAATCTAAGGCCGAGGATAACCATTCATACTTACCCAGTTTTAAAACACAACGGTTAAAAGAATTCAACACACAACCTGTCTATTCCTTAAGGCAACTTTGTTAAACAGCTTTTATTAACTCATGAATACATTTACACTTCACATTGCCATCTCCCAAACAGAATGAAAATGATTTAAAAGTTACCAGCATTACTATTCTTCTTGGTCACATTCTTGTTTCTTCATCTGTTATACACTAACACACACATTTCTCAAGTCTGCTTCATATGGTGCCCAGTACCCTATACCATCCAATATCCCATTATGCAGCTTCACAGTAAAATAAAATAATCAGGTACAAAAAAAAGTCACAAGTTAAGTCTGAAATAAAGTTGAATTTAAAAGACTGACAGTTAATTACACATCAAAAAATGTATATTCTCTTGTAAAAGGTCTTATTTTGGACTTGTTGGGTTGCAGGTACTCCTGGCTTACAAGACAATTACTAAAAAATCAATTAACTGTATTAACACAACATATACATTCCAGCAACATGTGCTATAACATAAAATAACAGTTTTATTTTAATTCCTTTATAAAAATAAAATCTGTACCAACAGGAATGGAACAAATCTCTTAAAATCACCAATTAAAAGGAAAAATGAGGAGCACCTTTCTATTTACTAGATGGGATGCTGCCTGATTCATGAATCTTTGAATAAAGCCAATTAGATCTTTAAATTTACTTGGCTGAATTTCTGTGTTCATTAACAGCAGTAAATTTATACCACCTATTTTATATCATTATACAACAAAAATATATATAAAACCAATCCCTAAAAAAAAAGGAAAAAATGTAATTTTATAATACATTGCTGCATCAAAAAGGCAAAAGTAAAATACTAACAGAAAATACCATATAGTAGGAGAAATCAACTGGGCTATCATCTGCTTCATCTGTTGATTCTACTGAAAAGGGGGTCACCCTCATGGCTTTAGCACTTCGGCAATTAGCAATCAAGTATTTATTAAATAAATTAAAATACTGTTTTCCCCCACACCTGCCTCAAATCACCTTAACACTTAACAGCCTATCTAAAGTAACTCTTTAGATTTCCCCTATTCTTCACTTTTCCCAAACTTCCCACCTAAAAAAACACATTAAGTCTTACTAAGTACTAGTTATATAAGGTCTAATGGGAGAGATGAACACAAAGCCCAGATGCAAATAGTTTACTTCTTGATGAGGAGTCCTAGTGCACACAGTGCCTGGTAAAGGCCAGTAGCTGTTGAATAAATGATATACATCTGTCTGACAAAGAGGTTGTTCAGAGCTGGTCGAATTCATAGGATCACTCATACAAACACTCTACATCACACAGACGCAAAGGCTTGCCCTTGCTTAATTAGCATGCAAGCTATTATACAGCATGGCTCATGTTCACTAATTCAAATATTTATCAAACACGTACTATACTACTCCAGGTCTGACGCAGATTCAGACTCTGATAAAATAGCTTACCTAAGAAATTTATCTTTTGGAGTCTCTTCATCAATAAAGTGGGAATAATGGAAAACTAGGCAATAAAGTTCGATAACTCGCCTGAGATTACAAAGCTATTTTAATGACATACTGAACACCTACTACCTCCAAAGTCATGTTACCACTTTATCTTCAAAGACTCTCCAACTTAGGGATCACTCCCATGTTATAGATGAGGAACCAAAAGGTTAAGATCCCTAGGAGGTAGGTGCAAGGAACCAAAACCAGGTCAATCCATCTCTAAAGCTCTTTCTAGTTCCCAGTGCCAGTTCTTTGTTTATTCCGACATAACACAACCAGTATCTTCATTCAGGATCTTATGTTCTTCTATTCATTTAGAAAACAAAAATCAGAGCACGTACTGAAGCAGAAGCCTTCGTATCCAAAACAATCATATGCAAAGTAACAGGTAAAAGAGGTGATTAAGGCTAAAGTAGGAAATCAAAAAATCATACATACGTACCTTAAACATTTTATCTAAGTTTAACACAAATTTATTTGCCAATCTTAATACGGGGTCAAAGCACTTGGAGAATGAGATTGATGATGAGTTCCTTGCTGATTGAAGTTCCTTCTGCTTGATCTGAACCACATCTATAAATGCATCATCTACAATTTCCATTTTGCGTTTCATTTAAGTGGACAGCTTTAAGAAATCCTTGTAAAGCAGTCTACATACAGAACCCTCCTGGACTAGTTACTCTTCCTCTCAAACTTTTAGTTATTGCAGCCATATTTAATTCTACAGTCATTATTTTAGTGACTCACCTTTATTAAGTCTTTCCAAAGAATCCAACTCGGTTTTCAGGGGAAAAAAAAGTTTGCACTCATTTCATCAGTTTACATGATATTTAAATTATTATTATGAAAACAAGATTACCTGCCATGGGACAGTCTTGGAAACCAACACAACTTCTGGTAAGCATACAACTCGCCCAGTGCAAGCAAAGGGCACTGACTTGAAAGCAACTTACTAGCACAAGAGGTCAGCATGCTATCTCATATCCAAGACTGTTTTAGAGAGACAAGAGCAGTAATTCCCAGAAAGCAGCTAAATTAACATCAACCTTATGTGCAAAGCAGAGGACAGAAATGAAACAGACTTGACCCTCAAGAATTTGTAATCTAGCAAAGGCAATAAGAAACATTGATCAATTAACTGTAATACAAAGTAGAAAGTGATCCATGTGGTAAGACACAGAAAAACACCATGCAAGTCCAAAGGAAAGATTATACTAGTCTGTACCTCCTAACAGTGGAGGTCCACGGTACTTGTTTAATGTACCAAATAAGTTAAAATGAACTTGAGGCAGGTTTTCGTGGAGATGATGGGGTAATGTGGAAAGACAGGGCATTCCAAGAAAAGCAGCATGACACAGGCACCAAAGAAAAGGGAATGGTATTTATGGGGATCTGCAGCAGCTTTGTTTACTTGGTATACGAAATGAAGAATGAAAGAAATAGAGATAAGGTTCAAAAAAAAAAAAGGTTGGCGAACTATCAGAGGCGGCCTTGGATGCCAGACTTCATTCTGAATGTCTTGAAAAAGAGGTGTGCTGCACTTTGGCAATGCTGACACAATCAACTAATAATGGGAAAGCAACGAAGTAATCAGAAAGGCATCACTATACAATGGTTTGTATTATTTCCTTGTTAAAAATGCATCTCAATTTAATTCTTTTAAAGTATCTCAAGAACACATATTTTTGCACTCCAAGAAGCATATTTACAAGCATTAACTATCCTCCCCTCAGCAGTACATTAGAGAGACCAGCTAAGAAACTGCAAAAATCAAGCGAGAAATATGAGCGGTTGAACTAGGGAAGAGACCACATACAATTGAGATTGCAGGAATACAAAGAGTTGAATTTGTTCAGCCCCAGGTGACAGAAGACAGAGAAGCCATAAACAGAAATAAGTCAGACAAGTTTTGGGGTAGGCAACTCATTAAGTTTGTAGTGCCAAGGGGAGGCTACAACCAGCTGAGAGGAGAGTACGAATTGCCAGAGTTCTTAGCTTGTTACCAAACAAAGCAAATCACCCATAAGAAGGTCAAAGGTATAGTATATAAAGAGGAGGGAAAGGAAGGAATCAAAGCAGAAATGTCAGAAAACACCATAAGAAGCTGCGAGAAACGTTGAACCTAGGAAATTATGAGTCTGTACACTCTAAGTCAGGGTCAGTAAATGTCTTCTGTAAAGGACCAGATAGCAAACATAAACAAATGAACAGGTTATGTTCCAATACACCTGTGTTTATGGACTCTGAAATTTGAATTTCATATAATTTTCACATCACAGAATATCACTCTTCTTTTGATTTTTTTTTCTCCAACTATTTAAACATGTAAATCCTTCCTTAGCTCACAGGCCATATAAATACACAAGCAGCCTGGATTTGGCCTGTGAGCCACAGTTTGCCAACTCCTGCTAAATCAGAGCAACAAGGATAAGAGACCTGGATTAACTGCCCTTCTTCTAACTTCTGAGGGTAATCTTTCCTTTAGATAAACAGGTAACTTACCAGATATTCATTAAATTTGAATGATTTCCTTAAATTTGACTAATTTCTTAAATTTGATTCCCCTAAGAGATAACTACACGCGTTGATAATAATCCCTATTGGTTAAGAATACTGCCTTCCACTAAAAAGAGATACCCCTTATCTTAAACAGAAAAAGTGTACTGTACTCCAAATACAGCAAAGGCCCTAGATGGGACATATTACTTTAGAATTTCTCTCATTGCTTTCAAACTTAGTTTTCTTTAAAGTGATTTTATAATCTAAAGGTGAGAAGATTCAATAGCAGTCTGCATACAAATACCCAGATTTTAAAAACCTATTGAACATTAGTATTGAATGTGTGAGTCACGAATAACAATTTAAGAAAAAAAATTTAGTGTAGAATGTCAACTTGCAACAAGCAGTCTTCATAAATACAAACCATGTCTGGTGAGGAAGGACTCCTCACCCCCAAGCCACTCCTTGCACCTTAGCTGTAGCTCAGGGGCAGGAACAGGACTCCTTCTTCAATCACTTGCTGCGGCAATCAGCTGTAACCCAAGAAAACTTGAACACCAAATGAAAGTATAACGTTGCCCACAAGGCTCAAGTCTTTCATTACTGGATAAGTATTTTAAGTTGTCTGGTTTCAAGCAGACAAAACACAAAGGGTAATTACTAAAGGCACAAGCTAAGCTGTTCAACAAGGGCCCATGAGAAGAAAAAAAGACTAACTTAGCCATTTGACAGCTAGAACAAAGATGCTTCCATTTGAACTTTTTTCTGCCACCACCCAAGAGCAGAAACAGCGCAATTTCCTAGTTACCAACTGTTGCCAAGCAAGCCAAGCTACAATGACCTAGGGTTGGCCAGTCCCAAAGCTGAGTTCACTAGTATGCTACACCTCCAAAAGGTATGTAAACTGCATACATTTTGTACGTATTACTTTCAGAAGATCATAACTTGGATACAACTCGAACAAATACAAAACTCTTGCCAGGTTTTCCAATCAAAAAGGCTTGAGAAGATATACTCTTCCCCACACAATCAGAAAACCTACCACTTTCTATATTTTAGGAAGCAGAATATCACTACACTTCTATTTCTAAACTTATAAAACTCAAGTCGGAAATTAAACTCAGATTACATCATAAAACTCTTTACCTACAAAGAACTATTTCAATGAGTTATCTTAAAATTTAAAATATCTGCTTTTTGATGAAATTAAGAATAAATGAGGGGTATTAAACATAAAATAACTCGTGAGATCTGTTTTAATGAAAAAGAACTTAAGATTTCCAAAGTAGCTATCTACTCTTTTATTCCTATCAGAAAATATACATACTCCAGGCTATATAAATGTTACTTTATTGTACACATATGCATTCACTTAGCAGTTAAGCTACTTATTATTTAAACCACTAACCTTTAATTCTTCATGTAAAAATTTCAGAGTAGCAATGAGAAGACTTCAGGAAAAAATATGCCAACTCCAAATATGCCAACTCTGGGCAAATGTAGTAAGACATGATAATTAAAGTGTTCCTAAACTAAGTAACCAAAGAATATAAATGTTCTGCACAGATTTTTTTTCACCTCAAAATTCTTCTTCCTGAACCCATTCCAAACTGTTCTACAGTTTACTGTTTTTCCTAGGCTTCTCTACACAGTATGCGGCTTTATCATTCATGCATTGGCAATTCAATCTATCTTTTACCTAACAAATTAAATACCCATCTTTAAAATCTAATTTCAAAGTGAAATCAAAGGACTTTAGCCATTTTCTCAGACTCACAAGAGAAGGGACCTCAGAAATCAGTTTCAGACCTCACCCACCAAATGCACGACCCCTCTTCTATCTACCTGCATGTTCCCACTGCAAGGGGACAGCGTGGAGGTGGAGAGAGAACGCACCATCCCACAGGCGATTCGTTTCTTTTTCAGTTGTTACAAAAGGTCATATGCTCAATTGAGACCGCCTGGAAACCTGCAGTCTGTGGTCTTTCCTCTATAGCTATGTCCTTCCCACTACTGCCTTGCATACTGGGTGTTCCAGAAGTAAATAAAACTCTGATGCTACCTGATATAGGTATGACAAGACTTTCAAAATATTTTTATTCTGGAGATTCTTCTATAAATATGATTTAACACTGGTCTAAGCAACTCTCTCTCCAAACAGCTTTAGCCATCACCTTTAAATGCTTGGTTTCACAACATCCATTACTTTACTGTGTCCAAGCTCAGAATTTAACCACACTTTTACCTACTTTTCATGCTAAATTAAAAACGGGGGGAAAACAGAAGTCAGACAACTTTTTATGTACACACATTAAAACAAAATTCAAGCTAAATGCACCTGCAAATAAATTTCTTCTTGGGAGGACTGGTATCTACCTTCATGAATGCACAAACTTGGAAGTGCAACAAAAGCAGAGACTCACTATAATTAACTCCCAATTGCAAACTGAGAAAAAGCGTTGGAACTTCTAAGTGACTGAATAACACACAATTGTATAGTTCAATAAGGACTCATTCTATATACTACACTCTGAAATCTTCCAACGGGGACTCCCATCAGTGACTTTGCTACAATGAATGGATCTCCATTTCAAGAGATGCTGTGAGAGCCTCAACACAGTGCCTGCATTTTAAATTTTAAAACTCTTGTATGCTCAATTTTAAGGAGTCCAGCAAGGAGTCAAAGGAAGTAAAACAATGGGGGAGGTGAAAATAATATACTCCAGAGACTAAGAATGCTCTTCAGATTTAGAGAGTACCACAGAAAAGAGATAGGAAAACACCTCTGGGAATCCAAACAAAGGCTGGAGAAACCAGAGTCTCTCAACTTCCACATCTGCTCTAAGAGTTGTTTAACATAGCATATTTCCTCAATTCCAAGACACACAAATGACTGGGGAGGGGGATAAGCCATCAAGTTAAAGGGGTACACTGTAACAGGTATACATTTCAGAATCAAAAAATATGCAACTTAGAATTGAGGAGCTACAATAGGCTTTCTGCAGCAGAACCACCAACTGCTGTTTAGAACTGAGGTTTCCCAAGCCTGCCAAAGGTGTAAAAACTTACAGTGGCATTTTGCATTAAATAAACCTAGTGTTAACTTTTTCATTCATTTTCTCCCAAGTATTAATCCTATCTTAGAATCCAATTTTCCTAAATTGAAAGCAAGCAAAATTGTTCAAAACCAGAAATCCTTGCGTTTGCTACACATTAACAACCAAAATAATAAACTACTCAAAAATAAGTTTTATGAACAAAAAAAATGAGAAGTTTCTTGTTGTTGTTTAATCTTACTTTATTTAGGTCAAGGAACTCTTCGACACATCTTCACCATTGTTACAATGTCCTGTCTGTAGCCATGGGGCCTCCTCCTGCTCTGAGAGGAGTTCACCTTGATTATCCGCTAAGGTTTTTTTTTCCCACCCTGCTCTCCTGTGAGGATTTCAAGGAAGGTATTGAATTATTATTTTAACCAAACCGCACTGTGGGGCTTATCTGAACTAGAGTAAAAAATGTATGCTCCACATACAGGAGCATACAAAAAAGCAGGAGCAAAAAAAAAAAAAAGCAAGCAACATGGTAAAGGAAATATATTTAACTAACACATTTGCAGCCATGTTAAACAATGTACTTAGCAGCTACACTAAAGACAAAGAAGAATTGGCAGTTTTCATTTCAATGGTTTATGGAATAAACAAATAATATGCCTATACCCTGACTCTTCAGTGACCACCTGTTTTCTTCCTAAAACAAGGTAAGACAAAAGAAATTTCAATAAACGCATTTTCCCAGGTTCTCTGGTACATCGTAAAAAGCATGGATTAAAGAGAGAGCTTAAACAATTTCCACATAATTAAAAAATGTTTCCTTTTTAATAGATGCTTTTTGTTTTTCATTGTTTCTATTCTCTTTAAGCAGCATATCTCAGCATGGAGGGAGGAGGGCCAAGAGAGGGGGCATACTCCAGAGGCTAAACAATACAATCTTATCTTCTCCCCAGCTCTGGAACCACAAGCTTGGGGACACAATGGCATGCCTGACCAGTCTCTCTAGACCTGATTCAGAGGCACTGGCGTCCTTTCCCACCTCACCGAGTGCACAGGACGTAACATTTTCCTAACGCTCCTCGTTGGTCAGTTTTTCTGTACAGCCTGGACCATGATCCCAGGCTTCAACTCAACCAAACTTCCTAACAGTTACTCCTCAAAATTGACCCAAAGCATGATTCAAACATAAAACGTGCCCGGGCCTCCAGCGCTGTAACAATCTATGCTTCCAAAGTTCAGACACAGTACCGTTTTCCTTTTTTTTATTATACCTGGAAAAAAAAAAAAAAAAAAGCATCCACCACACTCTACGTTACCGACTTCATGGAAGAATGGGGATTTCGGCACCGGCTGGAGGAGTACCTGACCCAGAACACAGGACGAAGAGCTGCCTCCGGGCCGCGGGCCCCTTTCCTTGGCCACACCATCACCTGAAGGGGACGGGCTGCAGGGTCGCTTATCATCCCTCCGAACCTGAAATCCCCCACCGCGAGATCGATCAAAAGCTGGGGGAGAAAAGTTTCTTCCGGGAGGCGCAAACAAGGCCACAACTTGGATGAATGAGACTGGGCTAAGGACACCCGGAGCAGGATTTTCGCTGAAGTCGGAAAGAGAAAAGTCATAGACGTTTGCAGGTGAGAGCGGTTAGGAGCGGCCGTGGTCCACAAAACTGCACAAACACGCCTTGGAGAAGGTTTTATTGAGCGCGGACGGTTCCGGGGCAGCCGGCGAGGCGGAGCGGGGCCGGGGCGGGCGGCGGCGGGGCCGGCGACGAGGCAGCTTCGCGAGGCGGGGGCCCGCCGGGGGCTCGCGTGGTCCTCCCGCGGGCGGACCCTCCCCAAACTCCTGCGGGGCGCCCCGCCCCCCCCCCCGGCCGGCCGGCCGGCCGACCGGACGCGTGCGGAGCACACCCTCCCGCGGCCGCGCTCGCGCGCGCCGGCACACCCCCGCCTCCCTCGCGCACGCGGCCTCGCCGAGCCGGCCGGCCCACGCGCGCCCCCTCCGCGCGGACGCCCGCCGCCCGCCGCCCGCGGCCCTGCCCTCCTCCCGGCCGCGCGCGGAGAGCGGGGGGCGGCGGCCTAGCGGCTGCAGGGGCGCCCGCGCGGGAAGGCGGGCTCTGAGGGGAAGGTCACTTACCCGCTGCATGGCTTTCAGGATCAAAGCCAGCTCGTAGCGGGGCATGCCCGAACGCACCGCACGCGGCTCCGGACCGAACCGGCTCTTGGGACACCGGAGGGGCGGGGACAGCGGGGACCTCACGGGCTGCTGGGCCGGAAGGCTCCCGGGCGGCGAAAGCACGCTACAGCCGAGCGAGCCCGGGCTTAAAGGCTCTGGCAGCTGCGCAGACGGCCCGCCACGCCCCCTCGGCGCGCCACGCCCCTCGCGCGCCACGCCACGCCCCCTCCTTAAGGCGGCCGCGCCGCGCCCCCTCGACAGTCCGGTTCCCCGCGGCGCGCCGCCCCCGCCGGGACCCCCTGCCCGGCTGCCGATGAGAGGGGGCGGTGCCGCAGGCTTGGCCGGGAGAGGCCAGCGGGGGCCGCGCACCCCCTCCGACCCTGCCGCTGCCGCCGCCTCCGCGCCTGCTACCTAGGGTTCTCGAACCAGCTGGAACTTTCCATGCCTTCCGTCTTATATTGGGCGGCGGGTGAGCGTGCGCCCCCGGATGCGCGTGCGCTCCTGTGCGGTTTCGTCCGTGCGCGCGCCCCTCGCCCCCAGGACCCTTTCCGCGGCCGTGCTGCTCCGGGCAGGGTCGCGGCCGAACCGGGGGCTCTCCCCGTCCACGGCTGCGCATGGGGCTTCCGGAACATTCCCGCTTTGAACTGTGCCCCCTGCGCTGGGCGCTCGGGGCCGGCGGAGGGGGCCCGGGTGGCCCTCCCCCTCTTCTATAGCTGGCTTCCCGAGGCCCCTTCCCCGGCGCAGTGGGCGCGGGCTGTGGGCCGCCGCCCGCGGGTTCGGGTTAGGCCCCATCCCTGGCCGGCTGTCTGACCTTGGGCAGGCTCCTGCGGAAAGGGGACGTGAAGGGCACCTACTTCCCAGGGCTGTCGTGCCTTTGAGTGATTTGATGCACGTCAATCGGTGAGCATGATGCCTGCACAGACATAGGGAGGCGCGACGCGGGCATTTGTTTTGTTGTGTGAGCCCGGCCTGAACCACGTGTTGTTGCCATAGGCAAGCTAATACTTTGGCTCAAGCCAGTATTTTTAAATGCTTGCTTGGCGTTCATTTAGAGGACCAGCTGAGTACTTGGAAAGCCATTTAGTGACCATCTGGGATGGTGAGCGTGCTCTGGAGGGAGGGGAGTCTCATCCTACTTTCCCCTTACCCCCCCCTAAAATGCATACAGGGTCACCTCTTTCTTCACCCATTGTCTTTACTTTCCCTGGCTCAAGGTGTAGCAAATGCGTTTTTCTCCAGCTCCAGTCCTTAGAGAGGAGCCCCCTGCAGCTGCCGCCGTGCCGCCGTGCCTTGCTTGCCCCATGAGAAGGGTCTGGAAGTGAAAAGTTTGTCAAGTTTAAAGTGCTTTAATGATAATAGGTAAAACTTACCGAGCAATTCCTGTGTATCAGGCACCGTGCTAAGAGCCTTTTACACGTGCCTCATAAAATTCTCACAACAGCGCTATGAGGCAAGTCCTACTATTAACCCCATATTAGGGATTCAGAAATACAGGCAAGCAAAGGTTATGTAACTAGCCCCAGGTCAAACAGAAACTTTGGATCCAGCCTCAATGAAGGCTGAGCCCATACTGCCAGTGTGGCCTCCTGGTCTACCACGTAGATTAAGGTGCTGATATTAGTCAGATTTACCACGTACTCCATGTAATCCGAGAATAAAGAGTCCCTTTGTCATCTTATCCAGAAACATTATTTCTCCTCTCCTACCTCCCGTCCCCCATCAAAGATAAGGATGGTTTGAACACAACCTTTTCTGTGATATCTGGGTTTTAACATTTCATATTCTTGGACTTCTGCACAACCCATGTTCTTCCAAATAAACCACACAGGTATTAATACAAATTACCTGGTTAGTATAGACTAATTTCACCTTTGGTTAACAAGAGAAGAATATTATAAGTAAATAACAGAAGAAAGTACGGAATCTGGACCTTCTGAAGTGAGTTACAGGTTTTCCAGGATGGTCCCTATTTCAACTGTCCCTCATGTTATCAACCACATGTCCCAGTTTGGGAATGAGAAAATATGGCCCCTAAAGTAATATGCCAGGGAAATAGCATGAGCTGACTTCAATTTTTTTTTTTTTTTCAGTGAGGAAGGCTGGCCCTGAGCTAACATCTGTTGCCAATCTTCATCTTTATTTTTTTGCTTGAAGATTGTCACTGAGCTAACATCTGTGGTAATCTTTCTCTATTTTGTACATGGGACGCTGCCACAGCACGGCTCAGTGAGCGGTACTTAGGTCTGCACCCAGGATCTGAACCCGTGAACCGTGGGCTGCTGAAGTGGAGAGCACGAACTTAACCACTGTGCACCGAGCCGGCCCCTGACTTCAACATTTAGCATTTCCTCTTGGAGGTTCCATGGTTTTTTCCTAATTGCCAGGGATGAGTAAGGATGTGGCTTCTTCCTCTACTCCTCCATGTAACCTGACAAGTGGTATAAGGAAATTAGCCTGATTGCATAATGCCTCAACGTAAACAGCACCCCCAACCCTCCCAACCTGGTCACTGCCCACAGGCTCATTCCATTTCTTCTGAAAGAGAGAAAGGGCAGCTACCTTGATTTTACTCCTTCAACTTTTTTAAAAGCACAGCACCAGAATGCTGGTGAGTTCATGAAATAATAATGGTAAAATAAAACCACAAGGAATGCTGCTGCAACTTTAGTGTCTTCCTACCATAACTACAGATTTAAATTCACCAAAAGGTTTCTTGAGTTTTGTACTGTACGTTTAGTCAGCATATAGAATTACAAAAACATTTTTTGTTGTTAGTGCCTTGGAGTCAATTCCAATTCCTAGCGACCCGGTGGATAGCAGAGCAGAACCCTGCCTGCTCTTTCTGCGCCAACCTCTCATCTTCCAGCGCTATATCAGACAATGCTCTGCTGCTATTCGTGGAATTTTCGTGGCCAGTTTTTTTGGAAGTGGGTGGCCGGGTCCTTCTTCCTAGTCTGTCTTAGTCTGGAAGCTCCACTGAAACTGTCCACCAGGGGTGACCCTGCTGATATTTGAAATACTGGTGGCATAGCTTTCAGCATCACAACAACCCCGTAGCCACCACAGTATGACAACCAATAGGCAAGTGGTGTGGTTCCCTGACTGGGAAATGAACCAGGGCCATCATGGTAAGAGCACCAAGTCTCAACCACTAGATCACCAAGGCTGGCTTATAAAACATTACTGCAGTATTTAATGTATTAATTTAAAAATTATTCTTAGGAATAAGCTTAACCAAGGAGGTGAAAGATCTGTACACTGAAGACTATAAAACACTGATGAAAGAAATTAAAGCAGACACAAATAATTGTAAGATATCTGTGTTCATGGATCGGAAGAATTAGTATTGTTAAAATGCCCATACTACTCAAAGTGACCTATAGAGTCACTGCAATCTCTATCAACATCTCAATGACGTTTTTAGAGAAATAGAAAAAAACAATCCTAAAATTCATATCAAACCACAAAAGACTCTGAATAGCCAAAGCAATTTTGAGTGAAGCTGGAGGCATCATACTTCCTGACTTCAAACTACATTACAAAGCTATAGTAATCAAAACAGTATGGTACTGGCATAAGAACAGACATATAGACCAATAGAATAGAACAGAGAGCCCAAAAATAAACCCACATATATATATGGTCAACCGATGGTCAACTCATCTTCAGTAAGGGTCCAAGGATACACAATGAGGAAAGGATGGCCTCTTCAATATATAGTGTTGGGAAAACCAGATATTCACATGCAAAAGAATGAAATTGGACCCTTATCTTACACCACACACAAAAATCAACTCAAAATGGATTAAAAGCTTAAACATAAAACCTGAAACCATAAAACTCCTAGAAGAAAACATAGGAGAAAAAGGATCTTGACATTGGCCTTGGTAATGATTTCTTGGATTTGACACCAAGAGCACAGGCAACAAAAGCAAAAATAGGCAAGTGGGATTGCATCAAATTAAAAGGCTTCTGCACAGCAAAGGAACTTTAACAAAAATGAAAAGGCAACCTACAGAAAGGGGGAAAATATTTACAAATTATATATCTGATAAGGAGTTAAAATCCAAAATATATAAGGAATTCATACAACTAAATAGAAAAACAAAACAAAAAAAAACCTGACTGAAAAATAGGCAAAGCAACTGAATAGACATTTTTCCAAAGAAGGCATACAAATGACCAACAGGTGCATGAAAAGGTACTCAACATCACTAATCATCTGGGAAATGCAGATCAAAAGCACAATGAGATATGACCTCACACCTGTTAGAATGGCTACTCTCAAAAAGACAAGAGATAACGAGTGTTGGCGAAGATGTGGAGAAAAGGGAACTCTTGTGTGCTGTTGGTGGGAATGTAAATTGGCAACACCACCATGAAAAACAGGATGGAGGCTCCTCAAAAAATTAAAAATGGAACTACCAGAGCCAGCCCTGATGGTCTGGTGGTTCAAGTTCAGCGCGCTCCTGCTTCGGCAACCCGGGTTCATTTCCTGGTTGCAGAACCACACCACCCATCTATCAGTAGCCATGCTGTGGTGGTGGCTCACATAGAAGTAGAAGGACTTACAACTAGGATATACAACCATGCACTGGGGCTTTGGGGAGGGAAAAAAAAGAAAAAAAAAGAGGAAGACTGGCAACAGATGTTAGCTCAGGGCAAATCTTTCCCTGCAAAATAAATAATTAGACAAAATTTAAAAAAATAAAAATAAAACTACCATATGATTAAGTAATTCTTCAATATCTAAAGGAATTGAAGAGATTCCATCTCTCTTGAAGAGATGTCTGCACTCCCATGTTCATTGCAGCTTTGTTCACAATAGCCAAAACATGAAAGCAATCTAAATGTCCATGGGCAGATAAAGAAATGAATAAAGAAACTGTGGCACAAGGGAACATTATTCAGCCTTTAAAAAGAAGGAAATCTTGCCATTTGTGACACCATAGATGAAACTGGAGGACATTAGGAAAGTGAAATAAGCCAGACACAGAAGGACAAATACTATATGATACCACTTATATAAGGCATCTAAAATAGTCAAACTCATAGAAGCAGAGTAGAACAGTGGTTGGCAGGAGCTGGGAGAAGGGGGAAATGGGGAGATATTAATCAGAGTACAAAGTTTCAGTTATACAAGAAAAACATTACTCTGTGACTTAAAGTCTCCAAAACATTTAATATGGTATATGTTTCAGATTGATTAACCAGAAATCTTGATTCATTTTCAAGTAAGTTTTTATGAAAGGGAATAGGAAAGAAAAAATAAGAACAGAAGTTGAAATCCAGTCCTATTTCAAAAAAGTAACCAGTGTATGCCCTGGGTCGGTTTAATCACCTTTACCTTCTTACTTTATTTTACTGTATAATGAGACTTGACCTTGAGCTCACACAAGATGGTTAATTCTCAAAGATATCTCAAAAGTAGACCTTGTGTCTCTAAATACAATGCTCAGAAAGTGCAGAAATGTGAATGTTTTCGATTAACAAAGAAAATAATCCCACAGTCCAACCAAGTCATATTTTAAGCTGTCAATCATCACTCCCATCAGCCTATCATCTTCTCCCTGATGAAAGTGAGTCTCCATTTCTGGCGAACGAGCACTCCATCTCCTAAATCTTGCTTTACTAAGACCTGGAGTTGCTCTTTGGAACAGCTAATTGCTCCCAGGACCTGGACCTATAAAATACTATTTCTCGGCCTGGCTGCTCAGAATGTATCTTTGTTCCTCAGCTGATGGCCCAGACCCAAGTCACAACATTTCAAGCTTATTTTGTTTTTAAATGTTTTACCAGTGAACCCACTGGTGTTTCCTAAACCTCCTCCACACACCCTCGCCCACCCTTTCAGACTCTTTTGGCCATGTTATTTGCCTTGGATTCTTTGTCTTCTCAGTAAGGAAATACCTAGACTAATTTTTACCTATCTCACTTGGTCAGCTTGCATGTGCTATTGATTGTGAGTCTTGTAGAATGAAATACTGTGTGCAACATATATTATTAGGTCAGGCATTTGGGGAGCTCTTTAAACATTTCCTCTCTTTTAATCCACCAATTTCCAAATCCTTTTTCTCATTTTGATCGTGTGAGATTTTTTTGGGGGGGTGGGGCTCAAATTTGGGCTCCACTTATTTGAAAAAAAAAGATAAAGCAAAGGTTGCCTAAATGGGATGTTCCCTTACTTTCACCCTGCCTACCCCTCTGCAAAAAAATTATGGGATATTTGTAGGAGATGTTCTCCTTACCACAATATCTTTTTTTAGGAAAGAAATGCTTAATATAGTTTTTAACTTTATAACTTTAAAAAGACAAAATACTTCTCCACTTATTGAAGGAGTTAGTTTTTCTTTTAACGTTATTATAAAGTGTCCCCAACAGCCTATTACAGGCCCAGAAGTGTTCTTAATGTTAAATGTCAATAATGTTGGCGGTATTAAATAGCTTTAAGTCCTTTCTCTACATGTGCAAAATCCAGAAGAACACAGGTGGAAGGGTTTTAGATTTAGTAAAAGGAGCAAAGGCCACGAACTGGAGAGGGTTGTGGGGAGATGAAATAGCATCTGCAGGGGTCTTCAAGGGGCAAGACTCTAAACAAAGACCAGTGGGACCACCTAGCCAAATAAACTAGGGGGGCAGTCACTCAGGATGAGGCTTGAGAGGTGTGCGAGCCAGACTAGAGATGAAAGGACAGACATTTTCAAGGCCTGACTGGATTCAAAGGGGCAAGTGTGCAAGGAGGGAAAAACCCGGAGGGCATTGTGTAGGGCAAAGATGGGGTGGGGGCTAGTGCAGGTTGAAGGAAGCAGTGTTAGGGGATAGAAACTGTAGGATTTGGCAACTGATTGGATGTTTGGCGGGCAGCTAACGAGGCAAGTGTCAACCATGGCTCCTAGATTTCTTCTCAAGAAACATTCTGGACTGACTCCTTTGTTCTGGTCAAGCCCATATGTGGTATCTCCTCGGCTCCTAATTCATAAAGCTCATATTACCATTCAGTGTATTAGTATTTGTTATCCAGATGTCTTATCTTCATAAATCTTCAGAGCAAGATTATAATCTTTTGAAGAACTGAGATGATATCTTTTATGGCTCTAAATCATCTCCCTATTCAGGCCTTTAACCAAAAGCCCAAAGTCCTAAAGCTTGCACGGTATTCACCACCTAAATGATCTGGCCGCCCAAGGAATGTTGAAAGGTGAGTGTCATGACACCAGCAGTCAACACTTCCTGGTAAGAAAGTCAACATACACATATCATCTCAAAGTCCAGCCCTCTGTGAGGGTCATCCCACCCCGTGTTACTGGGGCTCTGCTGATCTACGTGGGGAGAATGCCCTCACTATAACCCAACAGGGTTGAAGAGAGATTTTGTAAAAAGGAGCTAGGTTACACCCAATAGTTATGCAGCCCCCATTGACTCAGGGTCAAGTTCGCCTTCACAAAACAGAGTTGTGCCCTTGATCTGAACTTCGTTGGACTTTCCCTTTACTAAGGAAGAAGATGACAGGTAGGTAAGAGTGTGTAGGAGGCAGAAGGGATTCCAACAGAGAACATATTCAGGAAGTCAGTGATCATTTGCAATGGAAAGGTATCTGGCAGAAAGAAGGTATCTGGCAGAAAGCCAAACCCCTCAAAAGCAGCTACAAGGAAGATTTTGTACTTTAAGATGTATCAAATCAGGATATAATATTTTAGTTTTATATAGTATCTATTTTTTCAAATTGCCCATATTTTACAAAATAAACATAATGGCAACAATAGCAGCAGCTATCTATGTTGCCAAAAGAAAAAAAATCCTTACATGCAATTAAAATGATAAGATAATTGGGAGCTATCAGATGACACATCCCAAATAAATCATCTTGAACTTTCAGCCTAGGTTAACTGAGCCCTTAGGAGAATATGCAGGAAATAGCTTGGGATTTTAGCTCCCAACTTGAATAAAGAAGTCCACAACCTTAATATTAAATACATAATCACTAAGAAAACTTTAAATAACCGTGTTTACCAAATGCTCCTCTATAATACTACTGCAAATGGAACAAGTCATTTTAGCAATAAAGAATCATTACATACAGTGCTATCATTAAATGATTCCTACAAAGGGTTATCTTTTGCAATGATCAGTTATTTACAAATCCTTTTGTCTTTTTCTTTTCTCCTTTGCTCCAAAGTGTTCAGAATCTAAATGAGATGGCCATTGGGACCAAGAATGACACTTTCTCCTCAATCAATAATATGCCTAGTTGACATTACAGAGCAACCAGATAGGAGAACCTCCTCCTGTTATTAACAATTCAGTGATTAAGAAATGACAGATCTCTAGATGACAGCGCATAGCAGGGCAGTCGGTCTGATGAGAAAGACCAGCTTCAGGCCTTGAAATAAACGTTATTAAACTTGACTCCAGCTGCAGGCCCCTGGATGCAAGCCCTGGATAAGTGCCACAGGCAACATGCTAGGACCAGGAACCCTTTCTTTCCCCACCTCACTGCCATTTACTTGGGTTCTGTGAGGCACATCCTCGCACTGCAGCCAAAGGATCTTTCTGAAAGTGCAAATCTGACTCAGTCTTTCGACAGCTTAAGTATTTCAGTGGCTTCCCATTGCCTCCAGGGTAAAGTCCAAACTCCTCAACAGGGCTTTATGAGGCCCTCTCTTCTGTAAGAGTCACCTGTCTGCCTCCATCCCTCCAGCCACTCCTCACCACGTCACTCCATTGTGTTTGCAAGTCCCTGAGTCCTGCGTGTACTTTCCCTGCTGCCCTTTGCCATCTGTCTGGAACACACTCCACTCCCTTCACCTAACCTACTCTTTTCCCCTCTCCACACTTTTTTCTAATTATGAGACATGGAGACAGAGATTGCATGAAACATATATGGAGAATTTAAAGAATAATTCTTTAACAAGCATCCCAGAATTCCACATCCCAGCACTCTCTTCGGTGCCTCTCTAGAAACACAACCCCTCCCCTCCCCCACTTTCCTTGTTTTTCTTTATGGTTTTACCATCTGTGTATGCATTTCCTAAGCGGTAGCTTATTCCTGCCTGCTTTTTGAATGTTGTATGAGTGTCTTCCTTTTTCCCCCTCAACACTGTGTTTATGAGATTCATCCAAGCTATTGAGTGTAGCTGTAGTTCATTTGCTGTGGATACTATTCCATTGTATAAGTAAACCACATCTCTTCTGCTGGTGGACGTGGGTTGTTTCCTTTATGGTGGCTATTACAAATAACACCACTGGGAACATTCTTGTACATGCAAACCAGTGCATCTGTGTACATGTGCAAAGAGTTCCTCTAAGGGCTGTACCAAGGGATGGAATTCTACCTCCCAGTGTATGCAAAACTTCAACTTTTCTACATAATGCCAAACAGTTTTCCAAAGTGGTGGTAACCAATCTGCACTTCCGTCAGCAGTGTGTGTGAATGTGCTAATTCCTCTTCTCTGCTCAGGTCTCAGTTTTGGCCACTGCCCTGCAGAAAGCCTACCCTAACCTTGAAAGTCTGGATCAAGTGCACTTCATTTGTGTTCCTCTAGCCCCTGTGCTTACTCCAGCATCACACTCATCATACCTTGTTGTGTGCACATGATAGAAGTGGCAAGATGCTGCTCAGGTCCCTCGCTGCTGCCCCTCTGGATCCACCGCTCTGTTAGTGTGAGGCCACGTGTCCCTCAGGCTGCTCCCAGTCAAGGACTGAGCACAGTGGAGGTATAAATCCCGGCTCATTTCTATGACACACAGGACTCCTCCGACAGGTGACTTGAGTTCAAAGACTTCCCAGTGACCTGGCCAAACCTTTCCTGGAACTGCACTGCGCTCCCTTTGTCCTTCACAGGCATTTCCTCCGAGAAATCTCTTACATATCTAATCCTATCTTGGTATCTGCTTCTGAGAGAACCTGAACTAGGACAATGTAATTTCCTCTTTACTTTGTGGGTTTAACAATTGATACATAAATTCTGAGAAAAGAAACTCTTGTGTCCCCAGTGCCAAACAGAGGGACTGATGCATGGTAGGTGCTGAGTAAATATTGGAGAATGAATGAATACATAAATAAGTGAGATGCCCACTCCATATGAATGTGCTTCTCATGTCATCCCAAAAGCAGAAGAAAACTGCCTGGCCCAATTCTGATACCTCCCTTCTTTCCATGGGCCTGGCCACAGGCTGTACTTCAACTTAAAAGGTGTGGCCAGTGTGCAGGGGTGGACAAAGGAGCTAAGATTTCTTTCCATGAGGGAAAAGGAAAGTCTCCTATTAGGTCATTGGCTTAGGAATACTTTCACTGGCTCCTCATTCCATAGTTCAGAAGCCTCTGACCACAACCCCACCTACCAGACTTGTGAGAGTCCTTTGCCAAGTAGCAAAGAGAAGGGGCCTGTGGTAAGTAGCCTCTAAGATGGTCTCCTATGATCCCCACCTACTGGTATTATGCTTTATATAATTCCCTGTCCTTGAGTGTGAGCCGGATTTAAAGACTTCTCAGGAAGTGAATACAGCCGATGTGACAGGATACGACTTCTGAGATTAGGTTATAAAAAGACCAGGTCTTCCATTTTATAGTCTCAGTGGTCGAGTGGAGAAGACACTGGATTTAGAGTTAGAAGATCTAAGTGTAATCTTTATCTTTGTGGCCCTGGTCAAGTCATTTAATCTCTTTACATTGTAGGTTCTTTATCTGTTTAAAGGGAATGGTAAAACCTAACTAATTCCTACATTTTTTTACACAGGAAATTATATAAGCCAACTTTTATTAAGTGTTGCTCTACATACCTTTCTTGTATCAACACACTTAATACTCATAGCACTCCTGTGGGTAGAATACTGTTATCATCCTCATTTTAAAGATGAATAAACTGAGGCACAATGATATTAAAGAACTTGCCCAAAGTAATACAGCTAACGAGTGATGGAGCCAGGATTTGCACACAAGCCGTCTGGCTCCAAAGCCCATACCAGGAACAGAACTCTATTAATGGGTGAAAGCACCTTCTCTAAAATGTTACAGGAATATAAATCATGTAGTGGTGTCCCGGTGTAAAGATAGACACAGCAATCATTAGAACAGAATAGGGTTCATAAATAGACCCACATACATATGCTCAACTGACTTTCAACAAAGTTGCGAAGGCAGTCTACTGGTAAAAGGATAGTCTTTTTGACAAATGATTCTGGAACAACTGAATGTCTATATGCCAAAAAAATTAACTTTGATCACTATCTCATACTGTATGCAAATATTAGCTCGAAATTGATCATAGACATACATGTAAAACACAAAGCTATAAAATTTCCAGAAGAAGAAAATCTTTGTGACCCCAAGTTAAGCAAAGATTTCTTGTTGCAATACCAAAAGCACAATTCATAAAATAAAGCATGTAAGTTGGACTTCATCAAAATTAAGAACTTCTACTCTTGAAAAGATAGTTAAGAAACAAGTCAGAGACCAGGAGAAAATATCTACAAATCACCTGTCTCATAAAGGATTTATGTCCAGAATATATAGAGAAACTTGAAACTCAAAACTCAGTAATAAGAAAATAATGCAGTTTTTAAAATGGGCAAAAGATATTAACAGACACTTCCATCGAAGCAGATGACAAATAAGCACAGGAAAAGGTGCTCAACATCATTAGTCATTAGGAAAATGCAAATTAAAACCACAATGAGCTACCACTCCATACATATTAGAATGGCTAGAATTAAAAAGACAAGACCAAATGTTGGTGAGGAGATGGAGCATCCAAGACTCTCATACACTGCTGATGGGAATGGAAAATGATGAGATCATTTTGGCAATTTCTTAAAATGTTATAGATAGACCTACCATATGACCCAGCCATTTCTACTCCTGAGTATTTACCAAAGATAAATGAAAACATGTATCTCTACAAGGATTTGTACACAAATGTTTGTAGCAGCTTTATTTGTAATAGGCAAAAACTGGGAATAACTCAAATGACTATCAACAGATAAACAAATTGTGATATGCCCATACAATGGAACACTACTCAGCAATAAGGACTGAGCTACTGATATATTCAACATGGAGGAATTTCAGTTATGCTGAGCGAAAGAAGCCAGACGAAAAAAGAGTACACCCTGAATGATTCCATTTATAGAAAATTCTAGAAGATTCAAACTATGGTGACAGAAAACAAATCAGTGGTTGCTTGAGGTGGAAGTGAAGGAAAGAGATTACAAAGGGGCATGAGGAAACTTTTGGGGGGTAATGGATATATTTATTATCTTGATTAAGGCAGTAGTTTCATATGTCAAAACTTATCAAATTGTACACTTTCAATTTATTGTGTATCAATTATACCTCAAAAAAGCTGTAAAAAATATGAATCATTCACATCATTATTATGTTCTGAGGAAAGTCATTTTAGGTCATTGTTCTGATATCCCTCCCTCACCCCTCACCTTCCCTGTTTCCCCTTCCTCAAATTCCTGGATAAGAGGTGAAGACCACACCTACCTCTGGTATTCATATCAATTAAGAAAAAAAAAAGTCCACGTGGAAAGAATCTTGTTTAGTTCTACGGAAGATGCAAAGATGGACAAGAAATAGTCCATGTCTTCAAGAAGTTATAATCCAGGAAGACAGAGAAGATACAAGTATGTTTAAAATTAAATTGTCTAACAAGGTTTAAGTGTCAATTCTAAACAACAGAAACTATACAAAAAGAGAGTGATTAACTGCCTAATGAAGAGTACAGGAAAAAAATTTCCAAAGAGAGATTACTTTGGGCTGGAATGGTTTGGGAATGTTTTATGTAGGATGTGGGATTTGAGCTGGAATGTGAAGAATGGATAACATTTAGATAGATGGGAGGAGGGAAGAGAATAAACACAAGATGTTTTGGTGGAGTCAGAGGATGGCAACATTGGGGGAATAAGATTGATGGGAAGAAAGCTTTCTGTAGAAGAATCATAGGACTTAAGTCTACAAAAGTGGGACCAGGGTTAGAGGGTCTTGGGTGCCAGTCAGACTCTAAACACCCAGCCTTTATCTCACCCTAACATGAAGAACTTGTGAGGTAGTGAACCTTTCCTCATTGGAATCATTCAGCAGAGAGTGTATGAGCATATGTGAGGAATGTGGAAATGAGATAACTTCCCTGAATGGACAAGTTCTTCCCAATCCTGAGGCATTGGTCACAGATTCATGGGCTTTGAAAGCATCATTAGAGGTAGCACTGGATATTTGTCTGATAGTATCTTGGTTCCTCTTGGAGGTGGTGCCTGACTCCCATGCCAGAGTCAACAGAGATGTCTTTTCCCCTACTCCACCCCACGTTCAGCCAGGGAATGGAAGATGATTCAGGTGCAGTCATCACACTCTCTCCCATGATTTTGAATCCTGCATCAATGACTCAGTGACATGAGGAACAGTTAGAAGTAGTTCATCATACTGACCAGACTCTTCCTGCTCCATGGCTGCGGCTATGCTTTCTGCTAACCAACCCTCCACAGTACTCTTGGTTCCTGGCCAATACTCTGGTCTCTGGTTAATTTTGTGATTCCTCCAAATATCATTCCAATAAATTTCATTTTTGCCTAAGACATTAGAGTCTGTTTCTGTTGCTTAAAGCCAAGAACCCTAACTGATGTTAAGTTCTTTGTATCTTAGTGCCTCAGTTCCCTGCGTAACCTATTGGCCTTAGTTCAGCCCCCCGAGGCCATATGGAACAAGTCTATCCTCTCTTCCACATGAGCTCTTCTTATGTCTAAAGACAGCTCTCCAGCCTACCCTAACCCTTCCTTCCCTAGGCTAAATGCCCCCATGTTCTTTTGGGCACTCCTCATCTCACATGGGCTGGATTGCTTCACCAGCTTGGACACCTTTTCCAAGGGTGCTTAGCTGTTCATTCAGACCTTTGTGACTCAATAAATACTTGTTGAATGAGTGAATCTCATCAATTTAAGGTTTTGCTTTAGACTACAATACCTTTTGTACAAAACAGTCATTTGTTTTTGTTTTTCCATACAAAGACTATGTTATAGTTAGGGTAATTGCTCAGCTACTGAAACAAAAATCAAAACAACAGTGACTTAAATAAGATGGTTTAGTCCCCTCACATGGAAAAGTCTAAATGTAAGTAGGGCTGGGAACCCTGGGTCTTTTCAGCTTGTTGCTCTCCATTTATGATACATGGCTTCTATCTTGTGGTCCAGCACATTTTCACATTCCAAGAGCAGGAAAGGAACAGAGAAGAAAAGTCTTGGGGCATTCCTTTTAAAGAGTGTTCCAAAAGTTGCGCTCATCACCTCTACTCACTTTCCATGAGTCAGAACTTAGTCCTATGGACTCACCTTGCCTTCAAGAGGGGCTGGGAAGTGTAGCTTTAGCTGGGAAAGGATGGTGAACTAGCGGTTTCTACCACAGCCCATATAATGCAATTTGGATATCTTCCAAAAAACTAGTCTAAGTGTAATGAGATGCTATACAAATCACAAGTAGTTAATTGACTGTAACTTTCTTATACTCAATTTTGGGTATTTTGCAAGTGATTATCAGGCCAGAGTTACTCTACGAGTTGAGTTTTAGGTTGAGTTTCATGGACTTACCAGGGTAAATACCATGGATTAGTCCCTGTACTTATAACCTAAAGGTAAGATCTACATTGGAAAGTTCCTCTAACTGAGAAAACCAAGCAGCTATTTCTTTTGAAAACAAAACCCACAGGTTTGCTTCATATGAGTTTAATATATTTTCACACATATTAGATAGTATTCTTTTGGTTACAAATAATAGAAACTGCCTCTACTTTGGAAGGGAGGGATGAATTATTATAGGTGTACCAGTTGTCTCCCAGGACTCAAGGCAATGTGCAGCTGACGGGGCCTCTGGAACAGGATGCCCTCCATCTTTTGTTTCTGTTTCTCTGCCATCAGCTTAGTTCTTCTCTCTCTGAAAGCACCCTTTTTCTCTGCTGTCCAGTCTGCACAGTAGATGATGGGTCTTCTCAGCTTCTTGGTCTACACATAATCCTTCTAGCCACCTAGATCTGAGGCTCTCTGCTGACACTCTTGTTAGCCTTGCTTGAGTTAGTGGTCCACCTTGGGTCATTCAGCCAAGTCTAGAGGGTAGGCCAAATCATATCATTATGACAGCCAGTAACTACCTCCAAACCAGATTTGGGGGGTTATGGGTGGAGAAAAATAGTTTGCAGCAAAAGGGAGTCTAGACAGGCATACAAATAGGCATCTCCTCCACCCATGCATGTGTGGAGGGTTGTCATGGGTGGAATGAAATTTAGAAACGTAGCTGTGAGATCTATGACACTAGAGACAGGCTAGAAACGTGACATAATGGGGTTGGGGGAGAAACTGTGTCTTTCTCAAGACTTTTTTCGGTTGTGAGCAACAGAAACCCACCCAAAGGCTCTTAAGCATGTCACTTGCGATTTTTAATATCCGAAGAAGGCTTTTATATGCAGAGGATCATTTATAGTTACTTGTTTTAATTAATACTCAGGTTGTTAGAGTTGCGATATTTTTTTAAAGACTTTATTTTTTAGAGCAGTTTCAGATTCATAGCAAAATTGAGCAGAAGCTACAGAGATTTCCCGTATACCCCTAGCCCCTACACATACACGGCCTTCACCATTATTAACATCCCCCACCAGAGTAATATGTTTGTTATAACTGGTGAACCTACACTGACACATCATCATTGCCCAAAGTCCATAGTTTACATTAGAGTTCACTTCTGGTGTTGTCTCTTCTTTGGGTTTGGACACATGTATAATGACACGTATCCATTGTTACAGTATCGTACGGAGTACTTTCACTTCCCTAAAAATCCTCCATGCTCCACCTATTCATTCTTCCCTAACCCTTGGCAATCATTGATCTTTTCACTGTCTCCATCATTTTGCCTTTTCCAGAAAGTCATATCACTGGAATGTTACAGTATGTAGCCTTTTTAGATAGAAAGTCAAAGGTGCAATTCATGAAAGAAAGAACAACCAATTAAAAAATGGGCAAAAGGCCTTAACAGACACCTCACCAAAGAAGATATACATGTGGCAAATAAGCATAAGAAAAGATGCTCCACATCATATGTCATCAGGGAAATGCAAATTAAAACAACAATGAGATACTAGTGCACACCTATTAGAATGATCAAAATCCAGAACGCTGACACCACCAGATGCTGGTGAGGATGTGGAGCAACAGGAACGCTCATTCATTGCTGGAGGGAACGCAAAACGGTACAGCCTCTTTGGAAGACAGTTTGGCAATTTCTCACAAAACTATGCCTGCTCTTACCATATGATTCAGCAGTCATGCTTCCTGGTATTTGTTCAAAGGAGTTGAAAACTTATCTCCGCACAAAAACCTGCACATGGATGTTTATAGCAGCTTTTTTTTTCATAATTGCCAACACTTGGAAGCCATCAAGATGCCCTTCAGCTGGTGAATGGAGAAAGAAACTATGGCACAAACAGTGGAATATTATTCAGCAACAAAAGAGAAATGAGCTATCAAGCCATGAAAAGACAAGGGGGAAATTTAAATGCATATTACTAAGTAAAAGAGGCCAATCTGAAAAGTTGTAGTACTTAAAAACCTAGGTTTTTGATAAGCCTTTATATTTAACTCACAAGTCTTATTCTTATTTATATCTAATAATTTTTATATAAAAATAATATTAATCTCTTTCATGTTTTTCTCTGATTAATGTTGAATAGACTCTTAAGTTTAACATAGTAAGTTCCCCTAAATAATTAACCCTATTTATAAATTTATTATTTAATTTCCTAAAACATTTTAAGTGCATCTAAAATTAAAGTTATCTGTTTCTCTGAAAGACTTCAAACACCTGACGTGGCAAACTTATAAAACCAGCAAGTGAAATCTTTCTATTTTAAGCAATTATTGAAATTTAATAAATCTAGTGAATGAAGTTTCTTAAGATTCATGGTGGATGACTGCCAAATGTTTTCAAGTCTTAACTCTCTCCTTTCTCCCCTTTAGATAAAACCCCTGAGTTTTAGCTGAACTCAGGGGTTTTAGCCGGACACATGTTCACCCAACAATAGACTACATTTTACAGCTAGCTGTGGCCATGTGACTAAGTTTGGTTCAGTGGGATGTGAGCAGATACGATGTGTGTTACAACCAGATCATCTCCTCTAAGACACTTTCCCTGGACTCACTTCTTTCCCGCTTCCCTTGGATGTGGTGGTGAGCCAGCATCAATCATGCTGATGAAGATAACACCCTAGGCCATGGCAGAGCCAAAGGAGGGAAGGAACCAGTTCCCTAGAAGACCTCACATATCAAACCTGCCCGGCGCACAGCTCTGGACCACTCACTACTTGACTGTTACTTGAGAGTGAAATAAACTTCTATCATCCTTGAGCCATTGCACTTTGGGGTGAGAGTGTACCCCAATCATACAACTTTCAAAGACTACCTACAAAATTTAAAATTATATCCTCTTAAATGTTTCAAGTTAAAATCACAAGTCTAATATGCCAGTTCTCTAGCATGTTAGATTTTCTTCAATGTTTCAAGTTCTTTAAATAACACGTTGATTATAATGATGAATCAAAACTTATGCCTAACCTTACCACAAAAGGAATGCTATATTTCATAGGATCTAAGATGTCTTTGATTATAAGATGCAACATTATTTTAATATCACTAAAGAAGAATAAATACCACCATTTAGAATTGTATGATGCCATTGATGATTGTAGAATGCATTCCAATTTCCAAGATGTTAAAATCGATAAAACATAGCAATACTCTGGTTTTGATTCAGCTCATCATCCATACCGATCTATACATTTTCCCGGGATTACAAAGTCATTTCCCCATCTGAGAGGAGGCAATTTGCTGTCTTAGGCCAACCGAGTCTAGTGGTGGAAGATTCAGGACCTTAATGTAGTTACAGTTTCAAGTTCCTTGCAGAGAAGTGAAGACTGGACCTGGATGTGGGTGCTTGGTACTTCCAGAATGATTCTGAGTGAGCAGCTGTGAATACCGGGGTTGAAACATTAGAGTTGGAATCTGTCCACTGTGTCGAGAGAAACCTCTGTGCTCATACCTTTCACCTGAAATCACTTTCACGATGCTATGTCATGTGTTTTCTGGGTAGCTTTCAAGTTTCTCATTTAACCTATTTTAATCAAAGCCTCTTTCAACTTTTTGTCACCTGATTTGAGTAGGCACGCCTTATAAATACATGCAGACTCACACCCATACATACACAGAGCAGATTGCAGCTAATCTTTTTGCCGTAAGATTAGGGTTAATTGAATGCTGTCTGCAACATTTTTTTTTCCTCCCTAAAGCCCCAGGGCATGGTTGTATATCCTAGTTGTAAGTCCTTCCGGTTCTTCTATGTGAGTCGCCAACAGAGCATGGCTACTGACAGACGGATGGTGTGATTCTGCAACCGGGAAATGAACCCAGGCTGCTGAAGTGGTAAAAGCGCCAAATTCTAACCACTAGGCCATCAGGGCTGGCTCAACACTCTTTTTATATTTTATATTTTTGCCTATCTCATTGACCATCATTTTGTAGTTATTACAATGAAAAAGCAAAAACAGGGATTTTTTAAAGGATTCAAGAGTATATCCTAGAATCCAGGAACAGGGTGTGCAACTGGGGCTCCTGAGGAACTAGATGTGACATTTTTGGTTTCTTTGGGACTCCATGTATCCATCTCTCCTCTGCTCATGAGGTGTCTGACCCTGCCTTTCCCTTCCCCTCATGCCATCTTGTCTCTCTGGAGATAAGCTCTCTGCTTCTCCATGCCCACTGTGGAAGATGGCTAGCCCATCGCCTGAGTGTGCTGAGGACATGCATGCTGAGTTCAGGTGACTGTAGACACTGACCATCATCTCTGTTCTGGAGAAGGAATCTCACCTGAGATCCACCTTGGGAGGGGCATCCACCCTGAATCCAAGAAATTGCGGCCATGAAGTACAAATGCTTGGTTCTCAGGGAAGAGCTGTCCCGAGAGCTGTGGGCAGGGCAGATCTCACCAAGGTGGCTGTTTGTGGGCAGTAGACCTTGGGGGTTAAGGACATAGAGGCAAAGCCAGACTGCCTGGATCCAAACTCAAGTCCCACTGCTTAATGGCTGTGTGGCCTTGACCAAGTAATTGAATTCTCTGGGCTTTGGTTTCTCCATCTGTAACATAATCATATCTCAGGCATAGGGTTGTGGTGAGGATTACCTGTGGGAAGTGTTTAATAAGTGTTCACTGTGTATTTTGATTGGAGAGACAGACAAGGAAACAGACACAGGTCGCATGAATTTGCTCACCACCTCGGGTGCTAGAATCATCACATTTATTTGTTTGTTTGTTTGTTTATCTGAATCAGATCATCTGGTTTGGCTCCCACCTACCAAACCTGACACATGATTCCATCTTAGTCATGGTTTGCCCCTGGATGCTCATTCTCCACTCGGACCGAAGTGATGCATTGGAAGGTAGGGGATTCAATCCCTCCAGGCCAAGCATGAGTGTGGGGTTCATTGACTCGCTCACCGTGGAGTAGTCATTATATGTGCTGGAGACTGGGGACACAATGGTGACCAAAACCACACACCTTTCTGCCTCTTGAAGAAAAACTTAAACTGTAAAACCAGGGATGCTTTGTAATTGAATGGACGTGGAGAGTGAGGGAGAGGAAGGTGTCAACAGTGACTTCTGGGCTCTTGTTCTGTGTCATTGGATGGACACTAGTGACATTTAGGGAGATGACATGAGAGGGAAATCACTATTTTTGTTTGGGGCAAAAAACATGATGTTTGGTAAAATCCTGCTTGAGGGTGTGGCATTTAGAATCAGGCTTTCTGGTTCCAACCCAGCTCTGCGCTCACAGCTGTGCAATGTCTGGCAAGTCCCTTAACCTCTCCATCAGTTTTCTTGTCTGAAAACGAGAAAGGAACAAGCCCTTGCTCACAGGGCTGTTGTGACGATGAAATACATTTATACACGTAAAGCATCTAAAACAGCGCCTGGTTCCGTAGTGTCAGCCTTCAGTACATGGTGGGTTTGAGGTGTCAGCAGGATGCAAGCTCTCCAGAGAGGGGCTCAGTCTAATCGCTGTTGGATCCTGTCTGCCTGAAATGTAGAGGGTGCTCAATAAATACTTGTTGGCAGGACAGGTAGGGATTTCTTCTAAAGGGTGGGCTGTGGAGACCAACCTATGAGTCCCTATAGGGGTGGTCCTTGAAGACTTTGGCTTGGTTGAGTCCCTAAGGAGGGAGAATAGAGGGGAAAGGGGCCAAGCTGGAGGCTTGGGGAGCCTCAACCTTGGAGCCATGGGTTCCATTTAGGACATAAGTCTCTGACACTTCTACCCCCACATCCCCTCCCCTTAGGGATCCCTTCAGCATCATTCCCCTCAGGGGTTTGAAACACCAACATTCTAAGGGAATTCAAAGACAGCTCGAACCTCAGGACAAATGCTGGCCTCTCTATCCTAGTGTAGGGTGGAAAAGGTGGTGTTCCCCTTTCCTGGGTCTACAGTTGTGTGAAACAGTAATATTGCAACGCCACTGATGTTTTTCTCCCTAGTAATTCAGCCTGCAGAGAGTCAACTATAATACATGCTGGCTGTCCTGTCCTGTAGCCAAGCCCCTAGTTGACCAAGCCAAGCAGTACCCCCTTCCTCTCCTCCCTCTGCTCTTGTCGGCAGACCTCCTGGGTACCAGAGACTAGCCCTTGAACTCTGTCAGGAAGGTTACCCTGCCACTGCTGGCATGCATCCCTGGACTGCTGTCTGCTGACTTGCTGATCCTGAGTTTCCCGAGGGGACACCCCCATAATACCAACTCCCTGTCTTTGATGGCGCTATTTCCCTAAGGCCTGGAAGTCCACTCTTGGCATGCCAGGGTGGGGCCTTCAGCCAGAGTGGCCCACAGGATGATGAGTGCCCCACCCTCATGAGCCTACCTGGGGCCTTCAGGACTAGTGTCAGGGCCAGGCTGTGGGAATGGGCCTCAAGAACTTTCCAGTAGCTCCCCCTGCTCACTGTGTGCTAAGCTTCCCTGTATTTAATAGTTTTGCACATTTTAAATGCCAACACCCCAGGGAGGAGATCTGGTCCCCAGTGGGGCCTTGCCCAGAAGGGCTGCTTCTGTGAGCCTCTCCAGATCAATAGATAAACCCCAGGCCACAGAAGACAGAGGCAGCCAGAGGGAGGACTGGGACAGCCTGGTTATTGAAAAGCCTGAGAAGAGGAGGTAGCTGTCAAATTAAGTTTCAGGGTTTTAAAAAGTTATTTTTATTATATGCATTTTCCATTGTGAGATCAATATAATCTCATTATAGAAAATTTGGAAAACAGTAAAAAAAAAAAACCCAATTCCTATAATCCAAACAGCCACTGTTGACACTTTAGAGGTTTCTTTCTAGACTTCCTTTGTATATGGATTAGTATTTACATGGTTTTAATCATACTGTACATATCATTTTGTTTCTATTTTTTTCCTTGATATCTAATCAGGCGCGTTTCCATGTCTTAACTAACCTTCATAACTATTATTTAAAACTGTTGCATTATATTCCACGCAAGAAAATGCCCTTGTCTGCTTAATCATTTCCCTGCTCTTGGGCATCTCAGTTCACACCGTTTCATTCTTCTTTCTTATAACTAATTCCATGATGAACATATTTGTGCATCAGACTTTTCTGCACATAGGAATGCTTCCTTCAGTTGGCCTCCCAAAGCAGAATTTCTCAAATCATTTATGGCTCCTTAGGTCTATTGCCACACTGTTTTTCCAAAGGAGACAGCAGCAGTGTAGAGCAGGCCTCAGATTAGAATCAGAAGTGGGGGAAACTGAGGCCCATATAGCAAGGATCCTATGTTCTTAGTGCCTAAGAAACTGCAACCAAACTTCCCCAAGGTGAGGGTAAGAGTCAGAGGATCTAGGAAGAAGAACTGGGGGTGATTGGGAATGCCTGATTTATGGGGGAATCTGTGCCAGAAGAAAGTGAGTAATGAGTATAGACATATAATTGCCCACGTGTGGATGGGTGTACCCAGCCCTCCCTCCAGCTGCACCACCCCGAATGGCTGATTGCTCAAGTGCTATTCAGCAGAGATGGGTGGGGGAGAATTACAGAAGTGCAGGTAAAGGCCAGGATCCCAGGGGCATAATATTTAAAGGAGAAGCTGTAATCTCCTGGGAGGTGGCATGGAAAGTTACTGAAAGACAGAAAGTGTCCCATCCCAATGGTTCCTGGAAGCTACCCTGCCCTGCACCTCACCCAGGGCACCATATAAAAAGGGAGTTCCAGCACCCGCTCCCTGCTTGGTTTCAGACTGCCTACCTCAGCCCATTCCTCCCACCTCGTTTCATCCTGGATTTTATCCTTTCAACTTTCAGTCTTATTGGACATTCTTTCATGCTTCAGTTGTGTGCGATGGCAAGGTCCTTTTGCATCTGACATTGGTTCCTTCAAACCATAGTTCTGGTTCCACCACCACCTGCTAGCCAGCTTTGGGTCACCTCTCTGCTTCTTCCTTTCGTTTGCCTCTAGGACCACCACAGCCCTACCCTGGAGGGCTCCCTTCTTGAGCTCTCTCCTCATGCTGTCAGGTTTCGTGCACTATGTAGACCCTGCTGGCATCCATATCTTCTTCCAACCCAGACCTCTATCCTGGGCTCCAGACCCACATTTCAGCTATTAGACAGCTCTACCAGGATGTCCCAAATCAACTCAGATTCAGGAGTCCAGCTGAACCCAGTATCTCCCCCTTGGGGCACACCTCCTCCAGTCCCATGTCCTGTGAGTGGCACCACCTAACACCCAGGTCTTATGCCAGAAATTTGCAAACCTCCTAGATTTGACCTTACTTCTTACCTCCCATCCAATCAGTCACCCAGTAGCTCTCAAACCCATCCCTTCTTTCTGACACACCTCACTCCAGAGCCCTCAAATTCACTGCACAATCACCCCTCACTGACCCGAGTCTTCCTTCTTCTACTCTGTGGCTCCCACAGTGGTCCTTCTCAAATGCCAATCTGATCAGGTTCTTTCCTTATTCAAAACCCTAACCGGCTGCTGGAGAAAGGGATGCTGCAGGGTAACATTCCAAATGCATTCATTAATTTGCTCATTCAGCAAATGTTGACCAAGGTTCTAACATCTGACAGGCAGTGTGCCAGCAGCAGGTATACATTGGGAAATAGAGCAGACATGGTGATATAACATTCGGTGAAATTCAAGGGCACCTGTGAATGGCTCTTCCATGCACATTCAGTTTAATCTCTCAACGCATCCCTGCCTTGTACTGTCCAGTCACACCCACGACCTTGCAGTTCCCCAAAGTGCTGCACTTCCCTGCTTTGGACAAGTTGCTTCCCAGCCTTGTACAGGCGTCCCCATTTCTTTGGATATTTATTGTGTTCTCCCCAACTCAGCTACACTCTAAGCTCCTCTTGAAAGCTTTCCCTAACACCCCACCCCAGCTACCTTCAGATTTACTCGCACTTCCTCAATGCCACCAGTACCTGTGTTTACCTCTATAGTGGTATTTACTTCACAGGGTAGTGGCATGGTTTGCTTGCCTGTGTTCTCTTTCCCACCCACACCCTACACACGCACACACACACACACACATACACACACACACAAGCTCCTTAAGATAAGGGTGATTTTTATCACCCATGCCCACCGATCCATGGTACATAGTCAGCATTTGGTAATATAAAGATAACACACATCATTCTTGTTGTTGAGTTAATGTCATATTTAATGGATTTATTTATATAATTTACTATAAATGCAAGTAACTGTCTTGATCATTTTGAATGCAACATTTAATAAACTCTTGAGAGAGTAGCATTAAGTTCACCTGTTCAGTGCGTACTGAACAAATTTCTGCTGAGTGACTACTCTGCACCAGGCATCATCTTGGCACTGGGATATGGCAGTAAAAGCATTAGACAAAGTCCCTCTCCTCATGAGCTTGTATTCTAGTGGGGAAAGGTAGACTGTAAACACATAAGCAAATAGAAACCTTGGAGAGTGACAAATGCTGTGAAGAAAACACAAGAATAACGGGAGAGAGCCTTTGTGGAGGCAGCAGAGGGGCCCTTCACGTTAGCTAGGGGATTTGGAAAGGCCTCTCTTGATCTCAGCTTCCTCATCTGTGGGTTGGGAATCATAGGAGCAGCTCCAGTACTGGGATACTTGGAGGGTCACATGAGAAAATATGGATGCAGCACTGACGTTTCATAAAAATTGTCCTTGTGGCAGGGTTTTAAGCCCGGGAGAGTGGAAGGAGCACTCCACTGCACGTGGAAAAAGGATTGCAGAGCCAGGAGGGGAGGCAGGGAGACCACTGAGGTGGCTATTGTGATGGAAGGAAGAAGCTTCTGACTTCATGTTTCTGGAAGCAGATCCTGTCAAGTGTCCTTGTGATCTACTGACACTACTATAAAGTCAAGTCTAGAAGACTGTCTCCTGGATGTGAAGAGCACCTTTGTGCCTGATGGAATGTGTGAGAACATGCCCGTGTTTCCCGCAGCTCAAGGGAATCACACACGTGTCCTGCGTCAAGTTCTTCAGTGACCGTCACACCTGGGCAGTTGTTCACATCTGCTTCTCCAATGTGACAGTGTTTCTTTCTTTCTACCGGTCCTTGCCTGTCTCCTTGGGTTTCATTTCCATCACTATGTCTATTTGATTCCTCCCTAACGTTTCATCAACATTTCTCTTACAGTTTCCCGGAGTCCCTATAAGCTGCTCAGCTATTGTTATACTTTTAAAGATTTGATGATCAGAATAAATAAGAGAACATACAATTCTTAGGTTAGGTAACTAAACACTCAGAAATGCACACAATTCTTGTAAACATATCTACCTGTCACCTGTTAGTGGTGGTTTTTAATGTTACTAGGGCGAGATTTTCATGCTCTCATCAAATGCTTGCCCACTCAATGGCTGGACTGAAACATGAAAACTATAAACAGGATCTACCTCGGGGAACATAATAATCTGTATGTTTGTTGAATGAATGAACTAATTCTTGAGACTTGTGACAGCCCCAGAGTGGAAGTAGGAAAGAAATGTCTAGGGAACATTCTAGGTGAAGCTGCTCTAGACCATCTCCATCATGATCTTGGGTGACTTGGCTCAAAATTCTAGGCTTGGTCCTCCCTCCATCCCTCCTTCGCACTTACCCTTCCTCCTTTTCTTGTTTCGTTACTTTTAGTTATACAAGCCATATGCATAACCCCCATCAACAAGCACCCAGTCCTCTCCCTAGAGATAACTACTATTTTTAGATTGATATGAATACTTCTGAAATTATTTCTATGTACTTCTACACATTTATGATGGTATGAGTAAAAGTATATAGTATTGTTTTGATATAAATGTATCACATTGTGTGCATCATTCTGCAAATTGTTTAGTTTTCTCAATGGTAATAATATGTCTTCAAAAACTCTCTAGTGTCACCACGTATCAATCTACTTCATTTTTTGAAACTGCTACTCAGCATCTCAGCATGCCGTAATTTACATGTATCTTAGTGTATTTAATCATTCTTTTTTCTTTTTGTAGATTGTGTATGTGTGTGTGTGAGAGACAGAGAGAACTAAAATACAGAAAAGGGAAAAAACAACAATGTAAACAATGGTTTATCCCAAAGTGAACATCCATATAACCAGTTCGAGAAATAGAATATTACTGCACCCCAGAATTCTCCTCTATATCTCAGTCACCATCTCTCTCTGATCGAAGTAGCCACTATCCTGATTTTTATGGAAGTCACTTCCCAGATTTTCAAAAAAATAGTTTTACCACCTAAGCTTGTGTTCCTAAACACTATAGTTTACTTTTACTTGCTTTTTGAATTTCATATAGATAAGGATCTTGTAGTATACATTCTTTTGCATTTGGTTTCTTTCCTTCAAAATTACGTTTGTGAGATTAATTCATGTTGTTCCACGCTGCTAAAGTTCATTCATTCTCATTGCTTACCTTATTTTATTTTATGAATATACCACAATTTATTTGTCCATCCTACTGTTAAAGGACATTTGAGCTGTTTAAAGTTTGAGGCTGTTGGGACCTTTCCTTGGACATTCTTGTGCATACACCTGTACATGTGCTTCTATTGGGCATAGATATAGGAGTGGAATTGTAGGATCATAGTATGTGATCAACTTTAATAGGTAATGCTAAGCTATTTTTCAAAGTGGCTGCAGCAATTTATTCTCTTACTGGCTGTGTATGAGAATTCCCTTTACTTTATGTCCTCACCAACACTTAGTGTTATCAGTCTTTTTAATTGTAATGATTCTGGTGGACATGTAGCTGGATCTCATAGTGCTTTTAATTTACACTTCTCTGATTTATAGGGGTTTTTTTTTTGCCATTTGGATAACCTCTTTTGTGAAGTGCCCACTCAAATGGCTTATCCCTTTTTCTACTGAGTTCTTTTTCTTACATGTTTGTAGGAGCTTTTTTTTTTTTTTAAATTCTGAATAGTTGCTTTGCCTTTTCACTTGTTTAATGGTATCTTTTTTTGAATAAAAATCCTTAATTTTAATGAAGTATAATTTATTAATCTTTATTTTAATGGTTAATACATTTTGTGCCCTGTTTAAGAAGTCTTTCCCGCTTTGGTCTCGGCCACAGAAGCAGATGACGAAGGGAACGTCATCGTTTGGAAAGCGTCGCAACAAGACGCACACGTTGTGCCGCCGCTGTGGCTCTAAGGCCTACCACCTTCAGAAGTTGACCTGCGGCAAACGTGGCTACCCTGCCAAGAGGAAGAGAAAGTATAACTGGAGTGCCAAGGCTAAAAGGCGAAATACTACCGGGACCGGTCGAATGAGGCACCTAAAAATTGTATACCGCAGATTCAGGCATGGATTCCGTGAAGGAACAACACCTAAACCCAAGAGGGCAGCTGTTGCAGCATCCAGTTCATCTTAAGGATTTCGATGATTAGTCGCGCAACAAATGTTCTGGTTTTTAAAAGTAAAAAAAAAAAAAAGAAGAAGTCTTTCCTACCCAAAAGTAGGAAGATACTATACTGTATTATCAACTAAAGCTCTATTTTACCTTTCACATTTAGACCTATGATCTATCTGGAATTGAATTTTATGTATGATGTGAGATGTGTTGAATTTCATTGTTTTCCATATAGATATCCAATTGTCCCAGCACGATTTATTGAAGAGAACTGTGTCAAATAACAAGGGTCCAAATACGCATGCATCTGTTTCTAGATTTCTCTGTTTTACTCAGTTGAAACGTTTGTCTATCCACCCACTAATACACATTATCTTAATTACTGTAGTTTTATAATAACTACAAATTATTGTAGTTATTATAGTAGAGCAAATCCTTTTGCCTTCTTCTTCTTCTTAAGTGCTTTGCTATTCTTGGTCCTTTGCATTTCTATACCTGTAGGTTCTTTTGGATATTTTACACATACTATGATATCATCTGTGAATCATGAGAGTTTTATATTTTTATTTCCAATTCATATTTTTAAAATTTCGTTATCTTGCTTTTCTTCATTAGCTAGAAACTCCAGTACAATGTTGAATAGGAATAAGAATAGACATTTGTGTCTTATTCTCATTTTCAAAGGGAAACTTTGCAACACTTCACCAAAAAGTATGATGTTTGCTATAGGTTTTTTTCCTAGATAACTTTCCAGATTGAGGAAGTTCTCTTCCCTTCCCAATTTTCTAAGAATATTTTTTTATGGAAGATGAATTTTATCAAAAGATTTTTCTGCATCTCTGGGATAGTCATAATTTTCTTTATTTTGTTAATGTGGCAAATTACATTGATTTATTTTCTAATGTTATTCTTGGAACAAATTTAATTTGATCATGATATCATCTTTTACATAATGCTGGATTTAGTTGGCCAGTGTTTGGGATTTTTGCCTATGATTCTAGAGTATAATTGACTTGAATTTTCCTTTTTTGTAATGTCCTTGCCAAGTTTTGGCATCAAGGTTTTACATATATATATATGTAAAATAAATATATATATATTACAAGTTTCCTCATATAATAAGTTTTGGAGAATTTCTCCTTTTTCTATTTTCTGGGACTATTTGTACAAGATTGGAGTTATTTCTTCTCTAAATGTTTACTCGAATTCACCATTGAAGACTTCAGGGACTACAGTTTTCTTTGAGAGAAGGTTTTCAATAATAGATTCAATTTTTCTAGTAGTTATTTAGGTAAGATGTTTTTCTTGAGTCTGTTTTGATACATGGAATTTTTCTAGGAACTTTCCATCTCATTTGGGGCATAAAGTTGTTTCATAATCTCTTCTTATCTTTTTGATGCCTATAGGCTCTGTAGTGATGTCCCTCTTTTATTTCTGATTCTGGTCTACTTTAAATATAATCAGGCCTGGATCTTTACTGTCACCGCTTCCTTTGTTGTTTCTCTCATCTGGAATGCCAGGATTCACTTCTTTGCCTTTTCAAATGACATTCATTCACTAAGACCCCATACAATTTTCATGATCTCCATGCAGAATTTGATGACTATCTCATCCCACACTGATTTCTTTCTTCTCTGAACATCTGTGTATTTTTATCTCTTTATCCCAACTCATTCTTAATTATACAGTTTTTTTGTTTTATTGTTTTGTGCCCTCTATTCAAACTATACATTCTGAAGGTAAGGATAAAAGACATTTTTAAATTTCCCATTGCATTCAGATGGTGATAATTATATAGAAGAGCTCAGTTAAAAAAATACTGATTGAGAAATAATAGATTAATCTTATAGTCCATATGAACTCAATACTATAGAAATGTTACAAAAAGAATTTAAGAAAAAGTTTTGTTGATAAAACAGTAAAATAACATCTTAAGAAAGGAAAAATAAAAGCACAACTGAAACTGTTCATATGTCAACTCTTGAATAATAAAAAAGCATCACCCTTTTACAACAGCCTCCACTGTAGTCTCTATTGTCATAAAAATTAAGGTATGAATTTAATAAGCTTACATAGTAAAAGTTAAACAATGAAGTTACAGTTCATAAAAAAAACTGTAGAGAAGGGAAAAAGCAAAATGAAACTAAAACAGAGAAGAAAACTACTTCTAACTGGAACTAAGAACAGCCCCAACCTTTTATTACAAACTCTGATGAATACTGTCCAGAGATGACACAATGTGGATTAAATTGAAAGACGACTCCAAGAGTCACTACACAATTCCACAGTGCACAGGCCTAGTGCAATGGGACAGGTAAACCCACTTGGAAAGCCAACGCAGAAGGAAAAACACAGAAACATTGAGAATGCTACAGAAAACATGAGGGAACTTTCCAAAAAATTCTAGTTTTCATCCTTGTCTTAGTCTGTTCAGTCTGGTATAACAGAATTACCATAGACTGGGTGGCTTATAAACAACAAGAATTTATTTCTCACAATTCTGAGGCTGGGAAGTCCAAGAGGAAGATGCCAGCAGATTCAGTGTCTGAGGAGAGTAGTCCTCCCAGTTCATAGAAGGCTGCCTTCTTGCTGAGTCATCACATGGCAGAAGGGGCAAGAGAGTTCTCTGGGGTCTCTTTTATAAGAACACAAGCCGCATTCACAAAGGCTCTACCCTCATGACCTAATCATCTCCCAAAATTCCCACCCCAAATACTATCACATTGGGGATTACGTATCGACATATAAATTTTGGGGGACACAAACATTTAGTCCATAGAATACTCATTGATATTTGTGAAGATTTTGCATCCATAAAGCAAGCTACTATGAAAACGGGGAAGATATCATAGTAGTTAAAAAAATACATCAAAATAACTTCAATGCGGGTGCTGAATGGCAAAAGGAACACATCTGAAACTCAGTGTGTGAATATCTAAAAAAATTCCCCAAAAATGAAAACCAAAGAAATGGACATTTTAAGACTAAGATATGAAATATGAGAAGAGATCTAAGAGAGTCAGCCACTTAAATGAGTTTCAATAAACAATAATTCTCTTGGTAGAGAACTCATAATCCAATAAATAATAAAAGAAAAATGTCCTCATGCTAAAGAAAGACTTGGATCTTTACATCAAAAGGACTCACCAAACACCAGGCAGGAATACTAAAGAAGTCAGTCAACTAAACACTCCATGGTGAAATTTCTTTTATTTTCCCCAGCTTTATTGAGGTATAATTAACAAATAAAAATTATATATATTTAAGATATATAACGTTATGATTTGACATATATATACATTGTGAAATGATTACCACAATCAAGCTAATTAACACATCCATCACCTCACATAGTTACTTTTCCTTGTTTGTTTGGTTTTGGTGAGAATACTTAAGATTTACTCTCTTACCAAATTTCAAGTATACAATACAGTATTATTAACTGTAGTAACCATTATTAACCATATAGTCACCATGCTGTACATTAGATCCCCAGAACTTATTCATCTTATGAAAGTTGAAAGTTTGTACCCTTTGACCAACTTCTCCCATTCCCCCCACCTCCAGCGCCTTTCGACCACCATTCTACTCTCTGTTTCTGTGAATTCAACTTTTTAAAATTCCCCATATAAGTGAGATCATACAGTATTTGTCATTCTGTCTGGCTTATTTCACTGAGCATAATGCCTCCCTGGTTCATACATGTTATCACAAAGATGAAGAGAAAATCTACACACTTCCAAACAAAAACAAAAGACTATGTATTGAGGACTAACGTTGACATTCTCATCTATAGTTTTTAAATGCTAGAAGAGTGAAACAACATTGACAGAATTCTGAGGGAATTCTAGAACTCTATTCCCAACCAAACTATGATTCATGTGTGATCATGAAAGGAAGACAGGTTTGGACATACAAAGATTTAACTTACATACCACCCCATATTCTTTCAAAAGAAGTTACTTGAAGAAGTTCTTTAATCCAATGAAAATGGATCAGAGTACAATGACAAGAAAGGGAAGATTTTGCATATGCTAAATATAATCGGTAACATTTATTGAGCACTTAGTATGGATCAAACATGATAATCACAGGAAGAGACTTTTGGAATGCAGGAAAATAGAGCATTCACATTCCCCTGCTCTTTCTGAGAAATTTACTTAAGAAAATACTCCAACCAAATATTAAAGAAGGATCAGAAAAAAGGCATCAAAAAATGTCTAGTATGTAATAATAACAGACAACATTTATTGAAGGTTTACACTGATTCAAGCACTATTCTAAACAACTTTACATATAGTATCTCATTTAGTTTTTCCAATATAACCATGGGTATGAGTTATTATTTTCCTCATTATACAGATGAAGAAACTGAGACATAACAATAATTTGTCCAGGGTTATACAGCCAGAAGGGTGACAGAGCTGGTCTTTGGACCCAGGAGATTGACTACACAGCCAGTGCTCTTACCCATCTCTTTGCTCTGATGGTAAACAACAAAACCATCTATTCAATTACTCCAGGTGCTAGGGATACAGGAGTAAACAAAACAAAGTATGTTTCCTTATCATGTGTGCACACTTGTGGGCACAAAGCCAACAAACATATGTGCTATGAAGAAAAATAACGCAGGGTGAAGAAAGAGCGAGTGGAAGGAGCTGCTATTATAAATGGGAGTGGTCAGAGAGGGCATCACTGAAGAGACACCGGAGCAAAGACCCACATGAGGTGAGGGAGGCTGCCATGAGGATGGGTGGGGCAAGTGTTTCAAACACCATAAAGGCAGAGGCCATCTTGGAAAACTCAAGAAACTATAAGGAGGTGAGTGTGGCTGGAGTCAAGTGAATGTGAGAATAGTGGGAGGTGGAGGGGGAGAGGTACCAAGGAATCAGATTACCTAAGGTCTGTAGACCATGTGAAGAATTTTGGATTATCTTACATTGTGATGGGAAACAATAGTAAAAATCACTTTGCCTTTGGTTTGGAGACAAGATTGTAGGGAGGCAGGAGGGAAAGAATCAAGACAGTTAAGAATCTGTGATTATCCAGGAGAAATGTACCATTGCTTTGGACCAGGGTGATATGAGTAAAGGAACTGGATATTGGCTTTGAAGATAGAACTAACAGAATTTACTATTGAATTGAATTTGGGGAATACAAGAGAAAGAGGATTCAAGTTTGATTCTAAAGTTTTTAATCTGAGTAACTGGGTTAATAGGGTGCCATTCACAGAGGTGGGAGTACTAGAGGAAGAGCAAGTCTAGGGAGAGAATTAAGAGTTTGGTTTTGGACTTGTCAAATTCGAGGTGCCTATTGGACCTCTAAGTGGAGATGTCAAATTGTCAGGTGGAATTTAGGAAAGAGGTCAAGATTGGAGAAACAAATTTGAGAATTATCTCTGAAACGTGGTGTTTAAAGCCATGGGACCATACGCGATCACCTAAAGTGTGAGGTAAATGAAAACAGAAGTGGTCTGAGGACTCAGTCTTAGGGCACTCCAATAATCAGGAGTTAGGAAGAAGAGGAGAATTAAGCAAAAGAGAATGACGAGTCTCCCGGAGTGAAGAGAACACTGGGATTATGTAGTGTCATAGAAACCACAAAAGGAAAGTGGCTTTAAGAAACCAATACAAAAAAATCATTGATAGTGTAGTTATACCATTTAATTTAAAATTGTTTAAAGGAGGCTTAAAACAGAAGACAGTGTTTTTAAAAAAATCTCTAAACAGTCTGAAGGGTAGTTTGAGGTAGTAGTTAAGAGCTCGGGAAAAATGAGACAATGCATATAAAACAAACGTGGTCCCTGGCACTTAGCACCCAACAAGTAATAGTTATATCGTTATTTCTATTATCATCAACAACAAAATCTAGGTTGTAGAGAGGTGAGTAGGGAGAGTAAGAGTAAGTTTAAATTTCTCAGGTTGTGGAAATAATAGAAGAGAAGGAGAGTTATGAATGCTATTTAATTCTTGATGTTGATAAATAAATGTGGGTTAAAATAGGTTTGTTAACAATATCTAATAAGAATATCCAATAAAGTAATGTCTGACAAGGCAAGGGGAACAAAAGAAAAAATAAACAAATGCGACTACATCAAACTAAAAAGCTTCTGCACAGCAAAGGAAACCATCAACAAAATGAAAAGACAACCTAACAATTGGGAGAAGATATTTGCAAACCATGTATCTGATAAGGGGTTAATATCCAAAATATATAAAGAACTCATACAACTCAACAACAAAGAAACAAACAACCCAATTAAAAAATGGGCAAAGGATCTGAACAGACATTTTTCCAAAAATGATATACAGATGGCCAACAGGCACAAGAAAAGATGGTCAACATCACTAATTATTAGGGAAATGCAAATCAAAACTACGATGAGATATCACCTCACACTGTCAGAAGGGCTATAATTAACAAGACAAGAAATAAGTGTTGGAGAGAATGTGGAGAAAAGAGAAATCTCATGTACTGCTAGTGGGAATGTAGACTGGTGCCGCCATTATGGAAAACAGTATGGAGATTCCTCAAAATTTTAAGAGTAGAGCTACCATATGATCCGGGTATTCTACTTCTGGGTATTTATCCAAAGAACATGAAAACACGAATGCATAAAGATATATGCTCCCCTATGTTCATTGCAGCATTATTCACAATAGCGAAGACTTGGAAACAACCTAAGTGCCCATCAATGAATGAATGGACAAAGATGTGTTATATGCACACAATGGAATACTACTCAGCTATAAAAAAAGATGAAATCTTGCCATTTGCAACAACATAGATGGACCCTGAGGGTATTATGCTAAGCAAAATAAGTCAGACAGAGAAAGTCAAATAGTCAAATACCATAAGATTTCACTCACAAGCAGAAGATAAAAACAACAACAAACACATAGACACAGAAATTAGATTGGTGGTTACCAGAGGGGAAAGATGAGAGGGGAGGGCAAAAGTGGTGACAGGGCACTTGTGTACAGTGATGGGTGGTAATTAGTCTTTGGGTGGTAAACATGATGTAGTCTACACAGAAATGGAAATACAATGATGTACACTTGAAATTTATATAATATTATAAACCAATGTTACCTCAAAAAAAATCACTTATACATGAAAAAAAAAAGAATATCTAATGAAATAAATTTTTCCCATTTCTTCATAAAATTACTTTTTTATTCTTTAAATTGAGATGTAATTTATATACCATAAAATCCACCTTTTTAAAGTGTACAATTTACTATGTTTTAGTATATTCACAAAGTTGTGCAACCATTACCATTACATTATTTTAATCACCACAAAAGGAACCTCCATACCCATTAGCAATCACATCCCATTTTCCCTTTCCTCCCAGCCCCTGGCAACCACAAATCTACTTCCTGTCTCTATGGATTTGCCTATTCTGGACATTTCATATTAATGGAATCATACAATTTGTGGCCTTTGATGTCTGACTTCTTTCATTTAGCATGATGTTTTTAAGGTTCATGCATGTTGTATCATAAATCAGTACTTCATTCATTTTAATAGCTGAATAATATTCCATTATATAGATATACTACATTTGGTTTATCCATTCATCAGTTGATGGACATCTGGGTTGTTTTCACTTTCTGGATACTATGAATAATTCTGCTATGAACATTCACATACAAGGTTTTGTGTGAACATATGTTGCCATTCCTCTTCAATATGTACCTGAGATAGGAATTTCTGGGTCTTATGGAAACCATATTTAACTTTTTGAGGAACTGTCAAACTCTTTTACAGAGCAACTGCACAATTTTATATTCCTGTCAGTAACATATGAGGGGTTCAGTTTCTCACATCCCTGTCAACACTTGTTACTGTCTGTCATTGATTATAGCCATCCCAGTGGATGTGAAGTAGTATCTCACTGTGGTTTTGATTTGCATTCCCCTATTAACTAATGATAGTGAGCATATTTTCATGTGCTTGTTAACCATTTGTATATCTTCATTGGAGAACTGTCTATTCAATTCTTTGTCCATTTTTAAATTGGTTTATTTGTCTTTTTGTTTTTGAGTTGTACTATATTCTGGAGCTTTATATATTCTGGATACTAGACCTTTATCTATATGATTTACAAATATTTTCTCCCATTCTGTGGCCTGTCTTTTCACTTTCTTGATAGTGTACTTTGAAGTGCAAATTTTTAAAATTTTGATGAAATAAAATTTATCTATTTTATCTTTAATTGCTTGTTGTTTTGGTGTCATATCTAAGAAACCATCGCCTAATCCAAGGTCATGAAGATTTACACCTACATTTTCTTCTAGGAGTCTTATAGTTTTAGCTCTTACATTTAGGTCTTTGATCCATTTTGAGTTAAATTTTTAATATGGTGTGAGGTAGGGGATTTAATTTCATTCTTTTGCACATGTGGATATCCAGTTGTCTTAGCACCATTTGTTGAAAATATTTTTTCCCCATTGAATTGTCTTCACAGTTTTGTTGAAAATCAATTGACTATAAATGTATGGGTTTATTTATGGACTCTCAATTCTATTCCATTATCTATATGTCTATCCTGGGGCCAGTACCACACAATCTTGATTACTGCAGCTTAAGTTTTGAAATTGGGAAAAGTGAGAAGAACTTTTTTCTTCTTTTTCAAGATTGTTTTAGCTACTGTGGATCCCTTGTGTTTCCATGTGGATTTTGGGATCACCTTGTCAATTTCTGCAAAAAGCAGCAGCTGGGATTTTGATATTGTGTTGAATCTGAAAATCAATTTCGGAAGTATTGCCATTTTCCAATCCATGAACACAGGATGTGTTTCCACTTATGTAAGTCTTCTTTAGTTTATTTCATCAACGTTTTGTAGTTTTCAGTGTACAAGTCTTGTACTTCTTTTTTTAAATTTATTCCCAAGTATTTTATGGATGCTATTGTAAATAGAACTGTTTTCCTAATTTCATTTTGGAATTGTTCATTGCTAGTGTATAGAAATACAATTGATTTTTGCATATTGATCTTGTATTTTTTGTGGATTCCTTAGGATTTTCTATATTCAAGATTTTTTCCCTTTAGATCTTTAGTTTCCTCTAGTGGTTATCTTTTTAAAATAATTAACATAGTTGATTTACTTTGCATAGTAAATCCAATGTCTGTGCTTCCTCAGAGACTTTCTACTGACTGCTATTTTTTCCTGTGTATGGGACAAACTTTCTTGTTTCTTTGCATGTCCCATAATTTTTTATCGAAGACTGGACATTTAAAATGATATAATGTAATAAACTCTGGAAATCAGAGCCCATCCTGGGTTTGTTATTGTTGTTGCTGTATGTTTGTTGAACTTTCTGAACTAATTTTGTAAAGTGCATATTCTTTGTTGTATGAGGCCACTGAAGTCTCTGATCAGTTAGCTTAGTGGTCAGTTAATGATTCTACAGGGACTTCCTTGGATGACTGGAACCAATAAGACTGCCAGTCTTTAAAAGGAAGTTGTGTGTGTGTTTCGGGGGACACTTCAGCATTCAGCCAAGTACTTTACAACTCCATCTTAGCCAGTGGTGAGGGCTATAGGGCCTTCTCTGGTCTTTCCTAAACACACACATAGCCCTGGGCATGCACACAGCCCTACACATTTGCATGGCTTCTAGATTCCAGGGATATGTTGGAGATTTTCAAAGCCCCCTATGGACATTCACTCCCTAGCTTTTCCTTTTAAGCTTTTTGGTCGGCCTATTGTTTATCCCAACTGTTATCCACCACTTCAGGCAGCCATGATGTTCAATAATTGCCTCTGATTATTTTCAACACACACCCCTGGGGAAAAAGGCTGTTTGCACTAAATGAGCTCTATGTCAGATCAAATAAAGACAGCCTGGCAAGTGGGACCTTCCAAGAAATCATTAGACAGGTCAGATGATGACAATTCTCTGAGAATGTGGCTTTGAAGGAGATCCAATTCCATTCTTCCCCCTTCAGCAGCTACAGGCTGCTGGTTTTTACTGTGATTGCTGGTTGTTGGATTTCAAAGCTGCTTTGGTACTAGGGAGGGGGGTGTGGGAATATGGCAAGTTAAAATGAGACAAGGTTGAGAAAAGGTTGATTCTGACATTTTTTTGCCAATGTTCTTGTTGCTTTTATAGAGGAGAGAATTTTTGGAGGTCCTTACTGCACCATTTTTCGGACATCCTAAAATATAATTTTGAGGGAGGCTTTCAAACTTCTAGAAGCGTGCTGTCCAGTATGGTAGCCATTAGCCACATGGGGCTGTTGAACCCTTGAAATGTGACTGTCGCAAATTGAGATGTGCTGTAAATGTAAAATACATACTGGATTTCGAAGACTTAATACAATAAAAAGAGAATTTAAAATATCTTAATAATTTTTACTTTGAATATGTGCTGAAATGATAATATTTTGACTATATTGGATTAAATAACATATATTATTAAAATGAATTTCACTTTATTTAACCTGTTTTAATGTATGTGGTAGTCAGAATTCTAAGATGAGTCCCAATGAGTCATGACTTGTGGCTGCTAGAAAATTTTAAATTACATATATGGCTCTCATTATATTTCTCTTGAACAGTGTTTGTCTTGAAGTAAAAAAAGTACAAAAGACACTATTAATCTGGAGAAATAAAATGAAATCAAATCCATTAAAAATTAGAAGGAAACAAGAAAGAATAGTAAACAGAAAATATAAAACAAGGTTATAGGAACTAGACTAAACGTATTTGTTAGATTCTGTGTAATGGAATATGCTGCAGTCGTTGAGAAGATGGTGCGTTGTCTTGGACTGGTTCATGGGAAATAGAATCTGAGATGAAGGTTTGCAGACTGGGTTTTCTTGGGAAATACCCTCAGGGACAACACCTGCGTGGGAGTGAAAGCAGCAGGAGTTAAACTGAGATGCGGTTGGAACAGGGGTCTCATCTGATCCCACAGGACACTCTGGAGCTGGGAAGACTTTTCAGATTGACTGCTGAGCCTTTATACCCTGCACTGAAGGGCCCCTGGATACGAGCTGTCCCTGGGGAGGAGGTGTCACTTTGGCCAAGGGCAATTTCTGGGGGAGGACTTAGCAGTGATCTGTCACCAATCAACTTCCTGACAGCTGTGGAAATAAGTGCCTCATCTCTGAAGCAGGACCTCGGGAGCACACCATACCATCCACCACAGAAGTTGTCTGCTGTACATTAAGTGACAAGAAGTGGATTATAGATACTATGGTTCATATATTAAGCATTAAAATATATGTTTATACACAGACATTAGAAAGGTTAGGAAAGGCACATCAAATCACTAAAAGAGACTTTTTTGGTTAGCTTGCTGTCTGTCACAAATGTTATCCACCACCTCAGGCAGCCGTGTTGTTCAAGAATTGCCTCTGATTATTTTCAACACACACCCCTGGGGGAAAGGCTGTTTGCACTAGATGAGCTCATGGGACACACAACTCTTGGAGAGGGAGAAGGGAAGGGTTGGCAGTCGCTGGGGTGGGAGAAAATATGTACCTTCTGATATTCTAATTTTTTTTACAATGATCATGTATAATGATGGGATGAGGGATAAACATATGGAAAGTAATGAGAGATTTCCAGTATGGGCATGCCCTATGCTGATCAGCCGTGGTTCAGGATTGGAAAGCTCCAAGTTAGAATTGCTTTCCAAATTTTTCCTCCAACATTCCCCAAGACTCTTCAAATAGACAACAACCCCAGGTAGTTCTGACATTAAAGAGAATGATGCCACCTTCATTGAATTCCTCCTGGGCCAGATAGTATCTGCCTCATTGTACAAACTTCATCTTTTTTTAGGCCATATGTCTGCTTATTTTTTTCTGGTTGAATTATTCCAGTGACTTTCTTAATACCAAAACAACCCAGCAGATGTTAATTCTGGTCCTTGTCAATAGTGTGTTCTCCAAACTTGGTTTTCTCTGTCACCTAAATAAAGATGGTGGTTAGAGCCTCCTTTCATCCTGACAGAACCATAGAGACTTTTCTAGGCAAGGGAAGGCATGGCACCTTTTACCACCTTGTGGGTGGGAATTTGTTTTAATTGCCCCATAAGCTGGAGTGACAACTATTTAAAAATCAGTGTAGTAACAGGCATCAACCAATTAGAATGGATATGGGCCCCTGGGGAGGTTGGGAAGTGTCCAGTCAATGGTTGTTTGACAACCAGTGTGAAAGGAGTTCAGTAATTTAAACAGACTGAGTCATACCTGCCAAATATTGGCCCTGACCACAGGTGCAAATGCAGGCACAGGACAGGAGGGCAGGTCAATGAAGCTTGCTGGGTGAATGAATGACTCCAAATTGAAAGTGGCCTAGTGATCCTTCTCACTTAAGCTCTAGAACATATCAGGTGGACACAAAAGCACAAGCAAAGTCATTCAACTATGACTCGCCCACCTCCTTCCCATGATCCAAACTGAGTCACCAGCGTCTGTAGGTTTGTCATGCACTCCACTTCAGCAAAGATAGAGGTGAGCAAAATAAAGGACGAACAGTCTCCCCTTGATTGAAAGTCCATGTGTGTGCTGCCGTCTACAAAACACCAGGAGTGGGAGGCAGGAAAAGGAGGGTGGGTTTTTTATTACACTTTAAAATGCCACCGGACTTGTGGTAAATTGAAACATTGTTTTAAGGAATTGTAGTTATTTCCAGGCAGGAGAAATATGAGATCAGTTTGATCACGGTAATGTTGACTTTAATTTTAATTAGTGTTCCTTGGGCAGAAATCTAAAACCATTGTGGATAAATGGATATACTAAAACACCCAACCATGGGCAGAGCAATGAAGGTTTAGGACATGCCGCTGCTTTTTATTTAAATGGGAAGAACTGCACAAGCTGTCTCTTTCCATCTCATCTGACCTTTGCCATTAGGCCCCTTCACAGGCCAAATCAGGTGATGAGCCTCTCCCATTTCCAACCTCCCCACTGGGTACAATCCCTCTACTGGGTACAACCTCCTCCCTGGGTCCCAACCAACTCCCCACTGTGCCCGACCTCCCCACTGGGTACAATCCTTCTACTGGGTACCACCTCCTCTCTGGGTGCTGATCTCCTCACTGGGTGCCATTTCCTGCCAAAGAGAAGTACTCCCTCACGCTGCCTGAATGAGCATTGCCTCCCAAGCAAGAACAATGATCACTCACGTCTATATGGCCTCCACAGCTGACCAAGCGCGTTCGCTCACAAGGTCTCCTTTGACCCTCACCACTGCCCTGGGAGGAAGTGAGAGTAGCATCTTCACTCTACAGGTGAGGAAGTGAGGACTCAGCAAGAGTACTGACTCCATTCATATCTTCATCTTCTGACGCTGATACCCTGTTGTTTTCAATATGCTGTGCTGCACCGTGGCTCCCGCAGGATGTCGACTTCCATGCTAACTGGCTCAATCTGAGAGGACAGGCGTTGCCCATACCCCACACTGCTCTCACAGTCCAGAACCACAGGGTGCGGGTTCTTGGGGTGCCCAGCTTGGAAAGAGATGGAGAAATGTAGGCACCTGCAAGGAGTTGCCTCACAATCTCCCTACCTACCTTCCAGGTATGGTGAGAAGATAAAGAGATGATGTAGGTCAAGCATGTATTGCCATGCCTGGCACAACAAATGGCTGGTGTTGTTATGAGTCCAATGTAGAAGATGCTCTGGGGAAAAAGTCTCATCTAAACTCTGTGCTCTAAACTCAACACTTTCCATGCCAAGGTGAGTTAACTGAGCAGTTCCACCTGGAGGCCTGTCCAAATACCTTCCTTTGCGCAGCTGTGCACCACACCTCCCACGAGGCCTCCAGTTCTGTGCAAACTTGTGCCGGTACCACACGCTGCATCACATTCCAGAGCTATGACGACCGCACATCAAGGAGAAGATTCATACCACCATTTGCAAAGAGGGCTCCCAGGCCAACATCCGGCCAGGCCTGGCATGGGACCCCCATTCAGTCACTGCCAAGGAGACCATCCTGAGTTCCAGGACTAACAATCGGGATGGGTCCAGCCCCACTGATATTACACAAGACTCTCCTTGGCCCCAAATGTTGCACACGACAGCAGGGTCTTGAGTTCCCAACACTGTCCATATGGCTAGCAGACCACAGAAGTATATCAGGGTTTATACAGATATAAACTCAGCAGTTCCGGATGATGCACCAGCGTATAACATGGGCTCATAGGGAAGGTGTGAGCTTGGAAGTTGGTGTGCTATGCGAGGTGTTACTGCACAGGCCTTCTACGTGAAAAGAGATGGGAGGAGTGTTTGAGCAAGCCGATCAACCATTTTTTAAAGATCCATGATCTGAACAAGTGTGACGATCGTAGAGGGGGATAAACCAGCAGACCCCCAAATTCCAGATCCTCTTTAGGTGTCAAAACTTGGCTCGCCAGATCGCGTCTGGAAAACAACCGCCTCTTTGTTCTCGGGCTCAACCTCAGAGGGCTCCTGGGATCCAGAGGGATCGGGGTTGGAAGCGGCCCTGGCAGATTTTCTTTAGTTGAAAAAGCAAAAGCAAAAATAACAAAACAGCCTCCCCTCCCCCCCCAAAAAAAACCCCACCAGCAGATCCAGCAGGATTTTCCCCTCCTCTTCTCGATCCCTTTTCTTTGAGCGTTTTATCAACTACTGCAGTGGGCGGCATCTGGGCCACCCGTGTTTTTCTACTTAGAGGCACAAGAAAATTCCATTAACTAACGAATAATACGGTTGACTGCCCCAACAGGAAAGGCATTCAGCATGCCATGTTCTTGTTTTCTGTGTCGCTCTCAGGACCCTGAGGTCTAGACTCGCTGGCTCCTGCTCCCTGAATTGTCCAGGCCTCTGGGGTTGTGACCCCCACCCACAGAGAAAGGACAGTACGTGCTAATGGGGAGCACAGGACTGAGGGAAGAGAAAAGAGGGTGGGGGCGATCAGTCAGGTGAACTGTTTCTTTTTGAAGACAAGAAAATAAAGGAAAAAAAATCCAGGCATAAATCTGTATTAGAGCTTATGCTGAGGACTCTGGAAGTACAATCAGGATCTGGAATCATCCAGAAAGGACCCAGGAATGGAATCCTCCGATCCCTTACCTGTTGGGGTGAATAACCCCAGACTTACCTGTTTTGTTTTTTTAAGAGGAGGGGGTCTCATACTTTGTTGGTGGACAAGTAAAATGATACAATTACTTGGGAAAACGAGGTTTCTTCTAAAGTTGAGCACACACCTAGTCTCTGCCCCAGCGATTCTACTCTGGGGTATATTTAAACAAGGAAAGTGAAAACATATGTCCACACGAGGACTTGTATACGAATGTTCCTAGCAGCATTAGCAGAATAGCCCCAAAGAACAAACAATCCGAATGCATCAAAAAGTGAATGGATAAACGAATTGTGGTATATCCACACTATGGAATTACATTCGTTTCCTATTGCCACTGTAACAGATTACCGCAAACTCAGTGGCTTAGAACAACACAAATTTATTCTCTTACAGTTCTGGAGGCTGGAGGTCCAAAATCAGTTTCACTGGGCTAAAGTCAAGCTGTCGGCAGGGCTGGTTCCTTCTGGATTCTCCAGTGGAGAATCCGTTTCCTTGCTTTTTCTAGCTTCTGGTGGCCTCCTGTACTCCTTGGCTTATGGCCCTTTCAAAGTGCATCACTTTGATCTGTGTCTCTGTGATCACGCTGCCTTCTCCTCTTCTGTAGTCAGAATAATGGAATTTACAGAACATTCTGTAAGGAATATACTACCCCAGAATAAAAAGGAGTGAGCTGGCGATATACACAACATGGATGAATCTTGAAAACAGTATGTTGAGTGAAAGAAGCCAGACCAAAAAGAAAACATCTGTGTGATTCCATTTATATGAAGTTCTAGAAGAGGCAAAATGAATCTATGTTGATAGAAATCAAAACACGGGTGCCTGGAGGCAAGAGGGTTTACTGGAAAGGGACACAGAGAACTTTCTGGGGTGATGAAAATGTTCTATATCTTGATTGGAGAGTTGATTATAGGGATGTATACTTTTATCAAAACTCATGGAACTGCACACTTCAGATCTGTGCATTTAATTGTATATAAACTGTTCCTCAATGGAAAAAAAGAATATTAGGAAAAAGTAAATAACAACAAGAAAAAAAAAAAGAGGGCAGGGAGAGAAAAGCAAAGGCCGATCTATTTAGGGAACGCATTTTCCTCCCTCGTTATCACAGGACAAGTTCCCTGGCATGGAAGGAACTTGGACACAGAGGGAGGGCCTGGAAACCAACCTGCTTGAGGTCAGTTAGCCACCAGCCCCTTCCAGCATTTAAGGTGCCTAATGCTATTAGTCTACCTTAGAGACCTTTATAAGACAAGACACCCGATGAGAAACCTAAAACATATTGAACACGGAAGTGAACGGTAATCACATTTTTTTACGTACTGACTGTTTTCACTTGTCGCCCTCCCTTCTAGAATTAGTACATATTCCTGTGTATTTTTTAGAGTGTTGTTATCATGGCAGAGGGATCATTTATCTTCTGCCTTGTTCATTTAACATCATACAGAAACATTTTCCCGTTTTGCTAGGGAGGCTTCATCAACATCCCTTCTGATCTTTGGATAATATTTCACTCGGGTGATTGATTTGCCATAATTCATTTAGCCTTTCCCTGGACATGAGGCTATTGGACATGAAGCTATTTCACTTTTTTTTTCGTATGGAAAAATAATGGAGCACTGATTGGCTTTGTTCTTCTTTTGAATGATTTAAGAAGTGAATGTTGAAATAAGAAATCAAGAAAAGAAGGAAGCAGCAAAGATACCCCTAGCACAGAATTTAGAGCTCAAGGAAGCTCCAGAGTTATCTGGTCTAAACCCTAATTTTACATAAGAGGAAACCGAGGCAGGGCACATTTGAAGCGAGATGCCCAGCGCCACACTACACCTAAGTCACAGAGTTGAGACTCTAGCTCAGGGCTTCTGACTGAGAGCAGCACTCCTTGATTCAAACAAAGTAAGCACAGCTACTTTCTCTGCTTTCCCTACCCAGCAAGCATCAAGGATGAGTTTCTCCTGTCCAACCTTGTCATACAATTGAGTCCCCAAGTCAATTGTGGGAGAAGTAATTTAAACTAAAAAGAACACTAGGTAAGAGCCAATAACATTAGCATGAGATTAGAATTTAAGCTACCCTTTAGCTCAGCTGAAAAGAGAAACACTTCATCTGAAAAATGGGGGGAAGATACTTTTCTCTGCATTTGTGTGTCTGGGAGAAACTCTGGGCACAGGGCAGTTAAAATGAAAGATTGTTGCCTCCCGATTATCTGCACTAGTAACAAGAAACCCTGTCATAGATCATACAAAATAGAAACTAATGCAAAAATAACTTGCAAGTGCTTTACCTCATTTTCTGGCAGTGGGTTCACCTTCTTAATTATGTTTACCTTAAAACTTCTTTCTAGAATATTCATCAACTGGAACATAGGGAGTAACTTTGATCGTGCTAGAAGGAGGAGGAAGAAGAGAATAACTATTTACAATGTGCCTATTTTGTGCCAGGCAATAAACTAGACACTTTACATATGCTGCCTCATGGATTTTTATCCCCAATAAGTAAGAATCTGAGGCCCGGCTGGATTAAGTAACTTTCCCAAGGTCACTCACCTAGAGTATCAAAGTCAAGATTCCATTCCAGCACTGTGTGTGGCTGAAACCCATAGGCTTTCCACTCTACCAGGAAAATCAGATCAAATTGGATTCAACAAATATTTACTTATGTGCCATCTATGTATCAAATCCTGTTTGCTAGGTAACAAGGATATAAAAATAAATAAGACAAGTATAATTCTTGGTTGGTGCACAATTCTAGCAGGTAGAAGCGATCACACGCAGTAGGTCCTACATAAACATTTGATAAGTGGGGAATGAAGCCTCTGGGAGGTTTCTGAAGCAGGTCACATCTGCATGGTCAGTCAATGACTGACTGTTTTAAATGCCAGTTGGCATAGTCATACGCTTGATTGTTTCTTACAGAATGTGAATTTCATGCAAATATTCAGTCCTACTCTAACTCTGAGACAAAAAGTATTTTGATTCCCATTTCCCAATGGGGCTGCAAACAAAGATCAAACAAAGTGAGTTTCCTGACACCCGAGCCAGCTTGTTGTGTTCCACCTCTTTGCGTAAAATGAAATATAATAATCTAAGGGTAATAACTTGTTTACGTAATGTAATTAAATTCATGGTTTCTGATTGGGGATATTTTTGGTTGTAAGTAACAAAAAACCCAATTCACCAATTCAGAAAAAGTTTGGCAATAGGAAAAGTTTATTATCTCTCATTAAAAAAAAAAAATATCTGGAGAAAGCACAGCCCCGGGCTGATTAAATCAGCTGCTTAATGAAGTCATCAAGGCCCCAGGTTCTTTGCATCTTCCCCCTCTTCTATCCTCAGCATGTCAGATTAATTGCCTTCATGGTTGCAGCATGGCTGCCATGATTCCAGGCATCACACACTGGGGCAGACACTTGCTATGTGCTGACCACTTTCATTTTTCTACCTGGGCACACAGAAGGACTACATTTCTCAGATTCCTTTGCTATTAGTTGAGGGCATATGACTGTGTTCTGGCCAATAACATATATATAACATATCTGAGGTTAGGCCACTGAAATCTTGGGCTGGGTTGTTATAGCAGCTGGCGTTAATTACCGCAAACCCCATGCAGACTTGGTAATATTCAGCAGAAGGAGAGGGGGGCAGCTGCCCTGAGTGGTGGGTTCCTGACACGGGGGCTCGGTCAACAAGGAAAAGAGAGTGGCATGGAGAGGGAATCACAGCCTCTGCTGGACCCGACTTCCACCTGGGCTTTCTGTGGTGCCTGCCAATCCTCCCTGTCCCTTGTCTGCCCTCTCGTTCTGCCCAGTGGCTATCGCCAGCCTTGTTCTCACTTCTCAAAGCTCCGAGTGGCCCTGCCCTGCCCGCCCCCCGGGATGGCCTTGCGTTCTGGCCCCCAGCGAGCTGTCAGGCAGACTTGCTTGGCTTCCTGCAGCCAAAGCTCGAGCCCACCTGCATCTTCATCTGCGCTCCCCGACCCTCCTCTCTGGGTCCCATACCTGCCTCCTTTACAGACCTTGCTCGTGACAAATTTTTCCCTTTCCTGTATTTTCAGAAAAGGTTTTCCTCTCTAACACCTCTTTCCAACAGCATTTAAATATGATCAAATTCTCATATTAAAAATAAAATCTCATGGACACCTTCTGGCTACTGCCCCTTTTTTCCTTCCCTACCTAGCCAGATTTTTTGAAAGAGTTGCCTGTGCTCGGTCTCCGTTGCTCCTCTGTCATTTGCTCCACTGCCCTCTCCAGCCTAGGCCCCCCTCACTGCTACACCCAAGCTGTTCTCACCGCAGTTTCTTACAACTTCCTCGTCACTAAATCTGGTGTTCACTTTCCCTTCCTGTAATAGTTTCTTAGGGCTGACATAACAAATTACCACAAATTATGGGTGTCTTTAAACAATAGGAATTTATGCTTTCACAGTCCTGAAGGCTACAAGTCCAAAATCAAAGTGTCAGTAGGGCCATGCTCCGTCCAAAGGCTCTAGAAAAGGCTCCTTCCTTGCCTCTTCTAGCTTCTGGTGGTTGTGGGCCATCCTTGGCATTTGGCTTATAGCTGCATCTCTCCCATCTCTGCCTCATCCTCACATGGCCACCTTCCCTGTGTTTCTTGGTGCACAAATTTCCTTCTTCTTATAAAGACACCAGTTGTTGGATTAGGGCTCACTCTAAAATCTAGCATGACCTCATCTTAACCTAATTACCTCTACAAAGACCCTACATCCAAATAAGGTCACATTTGCAGGGGATTAGAACTTTAGCATATTTTGCGGGGGGACACAATTCAAATCCACAACACTGTCATATCTAACTTGACCTGGCTGCATTCCTTCTCTCTTTGAGACACCATCTATTCCTGGTCTTCCTTGGGTCCAAGAAATCTTTTTCTCGCTTTCCTTCTTGGTCTTCTCTCCCTCTGTCCATTCTTCCATCATTAGTGTCTCTTGGGGCTTTCCAGAGGCCCCCTCCTTTTCTCACTTACCTGGAAAATCCCAACCACTCCTGTGGCTTCAATTACCATTTACAGACTGACCACATGGACAAAGGCTCACAAAACCAAAACATGTTCAGTCGAAAGGCCCATACCAAAAACTCACCATCTTCAACTCAAACCTGTTTCTCCCACTGTTTCCCTCTCTCAGTGAATGGTACCAACATGCACAAAGTCTCTTGAATCTGCCTCCACTCCCGATCACTGAGTTTTCCCCAATCCTCACTCCCCACTGCCAACCAACCACCAAGGCTGCTCAAGTCTACCTTCCAAATACTCTCCCCATACTGGCATAGTCCTAGTTCAGGTCATCACCATCTTGCTCCCTGACCATTGTAAGAGCTTTCTCATAGTCTGCCTGTCCCCAGCTGTGTGGAAACCCAGATCTTATCATCGCTTTTACATTAAATAATTCAATTGTCCTTATTATCCTCAGAATAAAATGCAAACTCGTTGACTTGGCCATGTAGGGCCTAAGTACCCCCTAGTTTCATCTCTCCATATTCCACCCTTGTGTGTTAATACTCCAGCCAAGCTAAATGCTATAGACTGAATGTTTGTGCACACCCCCAAATTCATATGTTTAAACCTACTCCCCAGTGTGATGGTGTTTGGAGATGGGGGTTTTTAGGAGATGGGCAGGTCATGAAGGTGGAGCCCTCATGAATGGGATTAGTGCCCTTATAAAAAGAGACCCCAGAGAGCTCCCTGTCCCTTCTACCATGTGAGGACACAGCTCATCTGAGAAGATGGCCCGCTATGAACCAGGAAGCAGGTCCTCACCAGACACTAAATGGGCTAGCACGTTGACCTCGGACTTCCAGCCACCAGAACTGTGAGAAATAAATGTCTGTTGATAAGCCACCCAGTCGATGATATTCTATTATAGCAGCTCGAATGGACCAAGACATCAAATCGCCTGCACTTTGCCTCGTGGTCTTTGCTTATGCTTATTCCTCACCTGGAATATTCTTTCCTGCCCAAATTGCACTTACGTTTCCTATTCATTCATTCAACAAATATCTGTTGAGTGCCTACTATGTGCCATGAACTATTCTAGGCACTGAGGGTAAAGTAGGGAACAAAAGAGAGAAAGCATCTAAGTTGATGAGCTTATATTTTGGTTGAGGGAGACAGACACAAAGCATAAACAAGAAAATATGTAGAGTGTGTCAGGTGGTGCTAGTGTTATAAAGAAAAATAAAGCAGGAAGGGGGACAGGGCTTACAAGAAGGTGGGGCTAAGGGTTTTGTTTTGTTGGTTTGTTTTGCTGAGGAAGATTCACCCTGAGCTGACATCTGTTGCCAATCTTCCTCTTTTTTTGTATGTGAGCTACTGCCAGAGCATGGCCACTGACAGATGAGTTGTGTAGGTCTGTGCCCGGGAACTGAACCCAGGCCACCAAAGTAAAGCAAGCCAAAATTAACCACTAGGCCACCAAGGCCGGCCCAGGGCTAAGTTTTTAATTAAGGTAGACATGAGAGTCCTCGCCAAGAAGATGACAGGTAAGCTTGGCTTGGACATCACTTCCTCCTGGAAGCCTTCTGGAAATTTTCCAAATCCAGATTAAGTGCCATTTTTATGAACTTCCACGCAGTCCATATTTCCCCATCATAGCACTTAACATGCTATAAAGTGTTTTCCTGTTTACTTGTACCAACTATAAACTTTACGAGGGTAGGGAATGAGTCCATTATTTATTGTATGTCACCAGCTTCTTGTAGATATTCATTATATGTTTGTTGAACCAATAAATGACTTGATAATTTACATTATCTATAAGTCATATGAAGAATTTATATAGGATTTATGGTAATGTTGTGTTTTATGAAGCACCTTCTCACCCACTGTCTCATTTGAAGTAGGCAAGTATCATCGTCCCTTTTAACAGACTCTCAGGAAGATTAATTTTCTTGCCCACGGTGTCAATATAAGAGGAAACTCCAACCCAATCACCTCTCACATCTCCACAACCAATGTGCTTTCCAGAAAAACCCCACTGCCTTCCTGAATCATGTTTTGCAGAAACACAAACTACCAACTCAAGTGCATTAACCATCCTCAGCCAGCGTACATTCAATTTTTGTCATGAAAAGACCCCTGCTGCTCCTTGGGTTTCCATATTCCCATCTCCCCAGAAGGCTCTCACCAAAAGCTAAAGCCAACATGTAAACCCAAAGGTGAAACCTTCTGGAATTCCTTGATGTGGCCACTGCATGGCCTGTCTGTGTTCTCATACTATTTTCCGGAACACTTACTGCACTTCTCCAAGAACACATCGAGCAGAGCCATTCAGACAACCACAGAGCAGACATCGGCACTTTTGAGCTGATGTTTCCGGTTTGATGTGTTAATTAAAACATGTGGGGCCCATAAAAGCTGCAGGCAGAATGGCAGGCAGGAGTCAGTTAGCAATAATTAATACCCTCTATCCATTGCCTGCCCCCCAACTGAAAAAGTGTGACTCCATTTGGACAAGAGGAACTGAGAAGGGGGCTAGGCAAGAGCACTCACTGCTCAACAAAGTCTCTACTATGTGAGAAGGGCTGGCCCCATTAGAGCGGTCGGGTCTAGAATGATTGAAGGATTACAGAGAGGAGAAGTGAACCTAAGCCACTCTCGCTTCAGGGTGTGACGTGAGTGGCAGGCGGGGTTGGACCGCTCTTGGTAGTTTTCCACTTGCTGCTCACAACTTCCTACCCTCTTTGGTTCTTTGTCACTTGGCCCCATAAAAACACCCACTTCAGGGAACTTGAACGCTTACTCATGCCACCCACCAACCCAATGGCATGTGGGGATGAGGGTTACAAGTTCACATACTCTTCTTCCTCTTTGTTTTTTCATGTTTCTTTCTGCATAAGCACCTCTCAACAGGCCAAATGGTTGTTGTTGCCACACGACTTGTATTGATGGTTTTCTTCCATCCTCCCATTCTCCAGGCAGGAGGGGAGCAGGGGAGAGTTAACTATTTGGTGAACAGTTTATTGGATAAGTAGGCACAGATAACAAAAGTAAGCCTGGGTACTTTAAAATGAGCTGCTTTGTAATTGAAGGGCTTATTTCCACCCTGCAAGGCTTCTTTGCGGTTGAATAGATACTACAAAGGATAAACGCTCTTATCTTTCTTGAAAAAAATTGTTTTTGCAGGAAGCTGGAAAATTCTCCAGCAAGTGTAAACAGGGGGAAAAAAAGAGATAATCCCCCTAATACTAGTAACTAGGGATAGCCGATTGTATCAGAGGTCCTCACCTCCTTCACTGGTCCTTGCTAAGGTTGGTGCAGCCCAAATTCTCCTCCCGTTACCTTTCAAGAAGGAAGACGCAACCCTTCAATTCCTTTCCACGCTTCCAATTGAGATCATTCAAACAGCTGGATTCCTTTGAAAAAAATGACTTTAATCCAGACAAAAACATATTCCTTGCAACACAGAGCTGAGAGAAAAGAAAAACATTTTCTGTGATAGTTTTTCCTTTGGGTTTCTGAAAAGTGAGGGAAATTTTCATTTAAAAAAAAGTCATAACGTTGTCTTAGGATGCATTCAACATGGATGAGAGAAGACAGCCATTAAAATAGACTGCAGAATGGGAAATGGCACCATTACAATCCTCTGCTGTTTCTCTCCAGAAAGGTCTTTTTCCAGAAGCTTTTACACATCTAATAAAAGCAAAATGTTTTGAAATTATGAGGGGTTTTTCAGAAAGGTATCCCTTTGCCTCAGTTGTGACTAACAAAAACAAATGGATCAGATAAATCTGACTAAGAGCGAGAACTGGACCAAAATGAATTACCTTCTTCCTCAGCTAGAGATTCATCTGAAGGGTTGTGCTGAACCATCATTCCTGGTGTTTACAGACAGAAGTCTCTGGAAGTATAAGCTTCCTCGCCAACTGGGCGACGTGGAGAGGGGTCAGGCGAATGCCTTGTAGGACTTGCCGGGTTCAAATCCAGACTGAGTCGTTTCCTTCCCTAACCTGAGTTTTCTTATCTAGAAAATGGGAGTAATAATACTACTACTTCGTCCATCATAGGTTGTAGAGAAGATTAAAAGATAAAACAAAATGCCATCTGGCCCTTTACAGAAAAAGTGTGTCGACCTCTGACTTAGTTATTTTGACTTCCACTACGTGCTGTGTGTGAGCAGAGACACAAACTGCTTAGTATGGCACCTGGGACCTTTTAAACAATTGATTCAAAGGTAACCACCATATTGTTACCATATGAGTAGTCAGGAAAATGATTAACTGTAGCACAACACACACGATTTTTCCTCATGTGTGCAAGGACTTGAAGCTAAAGCAAATAGTTCGAGGTATTCCCATATGGAAGCATGTTTAGCATGGACTCAGAACTGGATTAACAATATTTGCAAAATCAGCTAGCAAACTTTCACGGTGTCAGGTCACATGGCACGGTCTTCAGGGATGGGGAGAGAGTGCTGTGGACTGAATTTTGTCCTCTCCAAATTCAGATGTTGAAGTCTCAACTCCCAGTGCAATTGTATTTGGGGATAGAGCTTTTAGGAAGTAACTAAGAATAAATGATGTCATAAAGGTGGGGTCCTAATCTGATAGGCTTGGTGGCCTTATAAGAAGAAGAAAGAGATCTCTTTCCCCAAGTACATGCACCGAGGAAAGGCTGTGTGAAGATGAGAAGGCAGCCATCTGCAAGTCAGGACGAGAACTCTCACCCAGGAACCCAATTGGCCAGCACCTTAATCTTGAAGTTCTTAGTCCCTACAAATGAGAAATAAATTTCTGTTGTTTAAGCCACCCAATCTGTGGTACTTTTATGGGACCCCAAATTGACTAAGACAGAGAGAAATACGTCACTTTTTTCTTTCCCCGCAACCAGAAAATTGAAAACACGCCTTAACGAGTAGAGAATGCCTCCTTTCTTGAATAGTTCTGTCCTGGTCTTGAGAGATGGCCAAGTAGGCATAAAATGCATGATGCTTTTATCTGATATTGAAAGATAAATACATCAATTTCCACTTTTTAGGTTAAGTAACTTTCACACCAGGAAAAAAATTCACCTCCCATTGGAGAGCCATAATTTGTACAGCCAGTTGGGAAATGTATTTTGTTGCACAATTCACACCTATAGGCAGGACTGAGTAAGAAAGCTGCTTCAATGACTTTTGTAAGAAACCTCCTTGAAACTAGAAGGTTTAGTTCTCTCCTGACATACATTCCTGCAAAGGATGCACAAGTCCAAAGATAGGTTCGATCATCAGTTATTGAAATTATAGTTTCCCCAAGGGAGTGGGCAGTGCCCCAAGAGAAATAAAAATGTAGACAAACGATGAGTAGATCCTGAAATGTTCTAGTAATTTCTGCAGAAATGAGTTAGAGGGCCACGGCTCTCCCTCCTTACCAGCTCTACTCTAAGCAAAATGCTGCACAGCCCTCTGAACCCTAAAAGGGTGGCTGTTGAGGGACAGTTGGAAAGGCACTGGGCTGGGATTCAGGAGATTGGGGTTCAAATCCATTAGCTCAACAACTACTCATCAAGGACCTACTGTGCATTGTGGTAAAGTGATGAGGAGCAGAGATGAGAGCCAGGCTACCAGGTCAAGGGGTCAAGTCCTGGCTGTGCCCTTTACCAGGACCATGTGGCCTTGGGTAAGTCAGTCAACCTTCCTATGCCTTAGTTTCCCAAGGCTGATGGGATGGACCAAGAACAGTACCTGCACATCATCATAAGCCCCGTGGGGGTCTGAAGTTATCATTACTGCTACCTGGATCAGGGTTTATCTCAGGTACTGGCATCGACGACCCCCTTTCTGATACTTCATAGCTCCGTGACCTTTAGCAAAAACATTTAACTTGTGTATGCTCCCATTTCCTCATCTGTAAAATGGAGACGGCAGTGACTGCCTCATGGGATCACATGAGGATTAAGTGAAATAAAATATGCAAAATGCATGGTATAAAATGATTGCTCAGGGAATGTTTTTCTTATTAATAATAATGGTTAATTTTCTTTTTTCTTTGACTTCCATGTCCCCCATCCCCCAATCATTTAATTATTTACTATGGAGAATCCTTCCCACCCCTGGCCACACACAAACCCTGATAATGCTCATGGGTAAAAGAGGTTGGTGTGTTCTCTCCACGTGACTTTCTCTCTTTGATCATCTGTGGTCAGGGTCTTACACACACAGGGATGAAGTGGAAGTCAAAATAACTATCTAATTCAGAGGTCGACACACTTTTTCTGTAAAGGGCCAGATGGCAAATATTTTTGGCTTTGTGGGCCACGCAGCCTCTGTCACAGCTACTCAACTCTGCTGATGTAGTGTGAAAGCAGCCTTAGGCAATCTATAAATGAGTGAGCATGGCTGTGTTCTAATAAAACTTTATTTACAAAAACAGGCAGCAGGCCAGATTTGGCCTGCAGGCTGTACTTCGCTGACCCCTGATCTAGATTCATCCATTCGACAAATACATGCTGTTCTGCTCATACATCACAGACACCATCTAGGTGCTGAGGACATAGCTGTAAATGAAATAAAGTCCTTGCTGAAACAGAGCTCACATCATATTATAAAGGCATTTGTTATGGTCTATTTCTCACGCTGAAGAGACCAAGTGAAGATAGTTTTTCAAAAAGGGAGTAGTCACTTGTGTGAGATGCTGCTAAGGGTTTGCATAAGCTGAGGACTGAGAATTGGCCATTGGATTTGGCAACAAAGAAGTTGTTGGGTGACAAGAGCAGTTTCAATGGAGCAGTGGGGACAGAAGCCTGACTGGAGTGAATTCAAGAGGGATAGGAGGCGAGGAAATGAAAACTGAGGACAGAGCAGGAGTGGGCTATAAAGGGAAGCACAGAAGTGAGGTGGGAGGTGGAGGGGATTCAAGCTCAAGTGAGGGTTTTGTCATTGTTGTTGCTTTAGGAGATTAGAGCACGTTTACACAGAGAATGATCCAGAAAAGAGGGACAACTGGATGTTACAACACAGGAGAGAGAGAAGTGGTGTTCTAGCGTGATGTTCTAGAGTGGCAAGAGGACACGGGCCCAGTGCCCCGGTGAGGGCTGGCCTCTGCCAGGAGCGAGTACAGTTCATCCCTGGTAACAGGAGCGAAGGCAGAGCAAAGGGCACAGGCTCAGTTCTGGGAGAATGAAACAGTCTCTTCTCATTGCTTCTATTTTTTCACTAAAATCAGAAGCAATATCACCAGATGAGAATGAGAAAGGGAAGAAGTTCTGAGAGATAAGACCAATCAAAACGCCCATCTCAGAGAGTGGGAGAATGCATGGATGAGTGACATGGAATCAGCTTAGCAGGTAGCACTGACGTCCCTCATGAGGAGTGATCAGCCAGCAGAGTTGTGTATTTCTCCAGCTATTGCCCCTTGTGGGAAACACTTTCCCACTAGGACCCTTGCTAGGCCTCTGGCCAGCCTACAGAACGGGTCCCTTCAGGCTAGATGTCTACTTCTAATGCAATCAGCTGAGTCCAGGGGGATGGCCTTAGCGGCATGAATCACCGACTATTCTCTCTCCGTAACTGCCTAGCTCTGTAAGGGGCTGTATGTTGGGTGGAAGTAGTTTCCCTCAAGTGATCTGTAGGCATCAACCCCTAGGAGAGGATGAGGGAGTGAATAACGGTCTGCGGTTAGGCCTGGGAAGATCCACTCGGTATCAGGTGACCTTGATTTTTCACGTGACAATGAAGTCTAGAAGTTATTTAATATTCAGAGAGTCCAAGACACAATGCTGCCAGATCCTGCTCTATTTTTAAAAGTCCTTGCACAGACACACCCTATATCTGTAGTGAGAGGCAACTCCAGTATTGTATTACCGTCTATTCAGTCCTTAATATGTGCAAGACACCATGCTAATAGCACTTAAAATATGCTATTTCAAGTGATCCTTCAAATAATCCAGAGGTTGAAACTGTTGTTGAGTCCATTTTGCAGATAAAATATCCGAAGCTAAGCAACGTGAGGCCGTATATCTAGAGTCGCATAGCAGAGCATATCACTAGGTCTGTCAGAACTCAAAGCATGTACTTTCAGCCACTGGAGTGGACTGAAAATACCTCCAGTTCAGTTAGACGTTGGGTTTGACTGCAAGTAACAGAAACTCTCAAAATATCCACTTAAACAAATTAGGTGTTTTTTTATCTCATGTAAAAAAATCCATTGCGGGGGCCAGCCCAGTGACATAGTGGTTAAGTTCATGTGCTCCACTTTGGTGGCCCGGAGTTTGCAGGTTCGGATCCCAGGTGTGGACCTGCGCACAGCTTATTGAGCCATGCTGTGGCAGGTGTCCCACATATAAAGTCGAGGAAGATGGGCATGGATGTTAGCCCAGGGCCAATCTTCCTCAGCAAAAAGAAGAGGACTGGCAACAGATGTTAGCTCGGGGCTAATCTTCCTCACCGAAAAAAAAGAAAAAACTCCATTGGTAAGCAGTTCAGGACTGGTACAACAGTTGCAAATCACCACCTAGAACTGATGTTTCTTCCAGCTTTCTGCTTGCCTATCTTTAGTTCATGGTCACCTTGTGGCTACAAGATGGCAACTCTACCTCCATCATTGTGTTAGCAAGCGTTCCAGGCAGAAGAGAGGGAAGAACAGAAGACAAAAGGCGCAAGCCAATTTATTCCCCCTTCCGCCTTTTTTTTCTGTCCTCATTTAAAGAGCTTTCCTGAAAGCTCCACCCCACAACATCCACTTACACCTCATTGGCCAGAACTGCCATAGAACCACCTCTAGCTAAACGTATAGAATTTTAGCTGGGTCCATTGCCACCCTAAAGAAAAATGAAGTTCTGCTGCGTTTTTCCTTGTTTTTCTAGCAAAGCCCTTTGCCAACATTGCTGAGGCAATATGCATTCTTTAAGATTAGAAGAGCCACGTAGCTAATATTACTGGAGCGCTTCTAAGAGTGGGAAGTGTGATTGTCACAGAGAAGCTTATACTCATCACCTTAAGGGAAACACCAAACTTATTCGGAACAACTGATTCATACCACAAGGAGAAGTATTTGAGGCCTTCATCCACCAGAACAGTCCAACTATCGCAATTTATTAACCAGTTTCCCCCGGGCATTCCCCAAGGATCTGGGATTTCACAAAGGGACAGACACAATTCCATCCAGAGCTCATTGCGTCACTACAATTAGGAGCCAGAAAGAACCCTCTTCTTTCTCTTTCCTTTTAGAAAGAAGACCCCTCTTCTTTGGAAAAGGGACAGAAGAAGCTTATGCTTGCAAGACAAAAGAAGAACTTAAGATGCTCTTAAATCGGTTACAATATGTATCTGGTGGGCTAACCCCAATGTGTTGGTATTAAGGCTTAATGGCAGCATTTTGCATTAGTGTGGTACATTTATTACAATTGATGAGCCAATATTGATATATTATTATTAACTGAAGTCCATAGTTTACCTTATGGTTCATGCTTTGTGTTGTACATTCTGTGGGTTTGGACAAATGTATAATGACATATATCCACCATTATAGCATCATACAGAGTAGTTTCATGGCCCTAAAAATCCTCTGTGCTCTGCCTGTTCATCTCTTCCTCCCCTCGTCCCCTAACAACGCCTGATCTTTTTACTGTCTCCATAGCTTTGCCTTTTCCAGAATGTCAGAAATTTGGAATCATATAGTAGGTAGCCTCTTTAAATTGGCTTCTTTCACTTAGTAATATGCATTTAAGGTTCCTTCATGTCTTTTCATGGTTTGATAGCTCATTTCTTTTTTTATTGATGAATAATACTCTATTGTCTAGATGTACCACAGTTTATTTATCCGTTCATGTACTGAAGGACATCTTGGTTGCTTCCACTTTTTGGCAATTACGAATAAAGCTGCTATAAATATTCATGTGCAGGTTTTTGTGTGGACATGTTTTCAACACCTTTGGGTAAATACCAAGGAGTGCACTAGCTAGTTTGTGTGGTAAGAGTATGTTTCGTTTTGTAGAAACTGTGAAACTGAGGTCCAAAGTGGCTGTACCATTTCGCAGTGCCACCAGCAGTGAATGAGAGTTCCTGTTGCCCCACGTCCTCACAAGCACTTGGTGCTGTCAGTGTCTTGAATTTTAACCATTTCAGTATTTTTTCATTCATTCATCCAATAAATATTTAATGTGTACCCAATTAGTGTCACACACAAGACAGAGTCAGTCTCTTAAGGTGCTTAGAGCTCAGACTATCTTTAGGTTTAATGTGGAAACTTTTAGGAAGTCCTGCATCCTTTTGATCACAGGCTCTGAAGCTTTAGCTGGCATTCAAATAGCCTGGAGGGCTTGTTAAACCTTGGATTGCAGTGGGTTGGGGAGGAGGCAGGGTTTACCTCCAGAGTTTCTGATTCAGTAGGTCTGGGATGGGACCCAAGAATTTGTGTTTCTAACAAGTTCCCAGATGACACTACTACTGCTGGTCTAGGGACCACACCTTGAGAATTACTTCTCTAGATGCTTCTCAGGTGAAAGAAAAACACCAAAGGGACTGCCACACCCTCCCTCAGGTATCAGAAAAACACCAAACGGGACAACCATAACCTCCATATTAGGCTCTATTTTAGGGCTTCCGGGATACACCTAGCTGAAGGGAAAGTTCATGACATTTATGCTTTGCCTGCTCCTAAAAGGTCTCAAGCCTCTCTGAAGCAGCTTGGTTTAAATCCTGTAGGAAAATAGAACAGGAAACCATTTGTTAGGTACATTGTCAGCATCTATGGGAGCAGCTCCATGGTGGGGAACCCTAGCATGAGGATACCTTCTGGAACATCAAGCAGATGTTGACATCAGAGGCTGTACTAATGCATTTTGATAAGCATGAATCACGGGGGTTTTTGCAGCAGATGCCTCACCTCCTGGTGCTAGAGCTTATGCTGAGCCACCAAATGCCAGTGATCCCAAGACCCCAATCATTTATGGTTTACTTCCCAAAAGCAATGTCATCTGCAGAACATGCCTGACTGTGACCCCAGGAGCCAGTCCGTTCCACAGCCAATTCTTTGGCTCTCCCTTTACAACCTGTATGAAGTACAGCCTCTTCTGCATCTCTGTCCTAAGAAAGAGCTGATACTCTGAAGACAAAGCTGCCCCAAGAGAGACACTGCCTTCCTTGCTGTTCTGTTTACCAGCATCTGCTGTGCGTTACTGTGTCTGACACTGTGCCAGGCATTCCACGTGGCCTTCTCCTCAATCTTCCCAAAGGCCTCTAAAGGTGGGTCCTAGTGGCATCACCTTCCCCAATTTACAGATGAAGAAACTGAGGTTCAATGCAGTTGAGACACTTGCTCCAAGTCACACAGCTAATAAGTGGCAGAGCCAGAACTGAAACTCAGGTCAGGCTGATATTACAGACTCCATATGGAAGGGTAGATTTGAGTAGAGCTGCTAAGACATGGACCTAGAAGATAGGAGGTAAAGTCTAGAATCAAGAACAAAGACTTCTGTGATATATGTCCCCAGTTGGAGGTCTCCTTCCACCTTCCAATTGCCATGGAGCTCTGTTCATACCCCCTGGGCAGCACTTCTCTTAGACCATGGAGTCATAGAACAATTTGCACTTCATTTGTTTGTCTACTCCAGAGTCTTGCCCAAAGTTGGCAGTAGAAAAAGGTGCATGTTTAGGAAATGGAAGAATGCATTAAAAGTGGCCAAATTGAGCACATCTTGCACCTAGATCTTGGTCTCTAAAACTATTCTCCAGTATAAGGATCCAGGGCTCCTTGGAAAAATGGCTGATTCCAGGACTGGAGCAGGAAACATACAAGATGAACCTGGGACATATTGTAGTGCCAGAAAATAAGGGAGTGCTCTCCCCCTTCTTTAGGGGGAGACCCACAATGATGGGGGTATGTCAAAGGGACACAGGAACCAAACAAAAAGCTCCACTGACCAAATGTGCAACAATTTGAGCAATAAAATAAAGTGGTATAGGATTATATTCTAAATAATAAAATCAATATCCATGAGTTCATAGTGATATAAATAACTGATTGAATAAATAAGTAAGCAGGGAAGAATAGACAAATCTCCAGTGCAGAAGAATCCCAAATAATTTATGTAGATATTCCACCCTCAAGGAGGTGGTGCATAACTTCCCACTCCTTCTGTGTGGGCTACACATAGTGATTTCCTTCAAAAGGGGACGAAATAGAAAGAGAAGGAAAAGAACAGCTTTACAGTGGAGAAATCTGACAAACACTGTCTTAGCCAGGTGATCAAGGTCAACAGTCAACAGTGATCAATCATGTTGATAGTACGTGCTCTGGATGAGACCTGATGAAAATGACACTTTACCTTTGTGCTCTTCCTCCCCCAAACCCAGAAACGCAGTCTAATCATGAGAAAAAAAACAACAGACAAAACCCAATTGAGGGACATTCTACAAAATAACTGACCAAGATCATCAAAACCCAAGAAAGTCTGAGAAACTGTCACAGCCAAGCGGAGCCTAAGGAGACATGGTGACTAAATGTAATATGGGATTCTGGAACTGAAAAGGGACATTATAAAAAACTGAGAAAATCTGAATAAAGTGTGGACTTCAGTTAATAATAATGTATCAGGATTGGTTTATTAACTGTAACAAATGTACCATACTTATGTAAGATGTTAATAAGAGAGGACAGTGGGTGTGTGTTATATGGGAACTCTCTGTACTATCTTTGAAATTTTTCTATAAATCTAAAACTATTTTAAAATTAAAAAGTTTTTTGTTTTTAAAAAAAGGCCAGATCATGCCATTAAGTTGGTGGGATTCCAGATTGATTACTGTCTGTATGGGGAGGAGGGGATCAGTATGGAAAATGGAAAGCAAAGCTATTTACAGTTCTCAACATGAATTTTCTTCCCATAAAGGGTACATTTTATAGATGGATTGTTATTCTAATAATGATTGCTGTATTTTCTTGACCATGTTAGGTCAATATATTAGCTAAATAGTAGAAGTTAGTGCAACTATCCAAAGGCACAGACTTTTCCTTGGAAAGAACCAGTATGGCTCAACAAAGAGTCTTCACCCCAGTTTCACAAGTCCATTCCAGAGAATTTCTGAAAGGTGTGGTCCCCTTCTTAGTGGCTCTCAAAAGCCTTCTAGTTGGATTTCTAACCTCTAGCAGAACCATGACACTGCCCCAGGCAGCTGCAGCAGGTAGATGGCCAAGGACAGTGGTTTCTGATAAAGGTCTGCACTTGCCTTATCTGTGTTTTGATGATCACGGCGCATTACACTCAAGCAACTAAATGATTCAGATGAAAAGATGTTGTACAGTAGGGCATCGAGTTGATGGGCCCAAGTTCCCATAGTTCAGTGAATTCCATGTTCAACAGCAAGGAGTCAATCTTGTCATATTCCCAATGGGGCAATGTGCTGGTCAAATCTATTCTTCCTCCTTCTCCTGCATTGATCACAGGAGAACAGACACCTGCAGATTGTGTTTTCCAGGCTTCCAGGTGAGTTTGGCTAAGGGGCAGCATTGGCAGAAGATTGGGGAGTGGGAAGAAGGGAGAAGCCAAGATATCTCTCCTCTTCTCTCTCTGCCTCATGGGGCTTCTCAGCAGCAGCTGCATCTCTTGCATGGCTCCAGCTCCCACCAGACACGCCCACCATGGGTGCCGGGTGACCCAGCTCCTAGCTCTGGTAACGCCCCTCCTCCCTCTGACTCCCCAGCCTAGGGGAGTAATGGCCTCCTGCAGTTGGCCTCCTGACTTCTGGATTCCTTCACTGCCATTCATTTGGCTTCTCAGAGCTTTCATCACCTGCTTAACCAATTCCCTGTATTAAATACCCTCTATTTAAAATACGTAGAGTAAATTTTGATTTCCTGATTAAACTCTGCAATGTCTTAAGACTTGATTTTTTTTATTCTCTTCATGATCAAGAAAAAGAAACACACACACACAATTTGAAAGCATTTTGCATCTGTCTTCCGCATTGTATGTCATAACATTCAGTGTTTATCAGGAATATGGGCACTGACAAGGTAGATCCCTGTCACTAGGATGGAGTAGAGAAGTTGAAAGAGGACCCGAGAGAATGATCTAGAAAAGCATAGCTGATCTTTATATGACCTCCTGGCCGAACAATCCCAGCAAAATCATTAAATGTATCTCTTTTAAAACTAACAAATTTTTTGGCTACACACTTTCAACACTCTTCATTTTCACATAGTGAAGGAAGAAACTTCTTCTTTGCTCACTATGATGCCTCAGGGAGTTATCCTGGTATTTCTAGGTTAACTCAATGAACTACAAAGAGAACTTCCTTGATGGCTAAAAGATTCCATTGTTCACAAAATTTTAAGATTGTTGTGGCTTTGGTTTAATATTGGTATCTTCATATGGTCACTAGATACAGTGGCTTGGGTGTTTTAGAGAGCTAGAGAGGTTTTGCAGTAATTAAGGACTATTTGGTTGAAGGTCTATTTGTTGTTTGGAGGGCATCATTACTGTGCAAAGTAATAGACTTTGCTTAAATTAACCAGATTCTTTAAAACTAAAAAGTTCACTTTGTCCTAAAATAAGCAATTCAGATCCACCCAAATTTATACAAATAGGATCAATGCTCTACTTGACTCCTTGCTACATTGATCTAACATCAATGTCCTTTCGGCAGCAAACATTATTCTAGATTTGTGTATGGTGTAACTTCCAGAAAGCACATCCTCTGAGGACCAGGGAACTCAGACTCGGGTGATCATATGTGCAGGAATCAGTATACGAATTCACAAGTATATATATATTTTGTTGTGTAAGATTGTGAAGAGTGAGTTTCACTAAATTGCTTTTTTTATCATTTAAAAACTGCTTCATAAAAATTAGAAATTCAACAAAATAGTTTTATAGTTTTTCTTTTGCTTTTATCAACATGTTGCAATTACACATATTGAAGGACAAATTCTTTCCAGAAGATACACAGAAACAACTCTTAAAAATACTGTTCTTGGGCGGATGGTGACTCATCACTGCAAAAGGACAAGACACATGTATCAATCAGCATGAGCACAGGCTTAAAGTAATCACCGTCTTTTGCAGTTCAAACTTCCCCTACAACAGGCATACAAGGAAACAAGTTCACATGGACATTAGCAAAAAGAAACCGATCTTATTTTCCACTGCCACAATTTGCTGTGATGGCTTAAAAATATATGAAGGAATTTTTGACACCTAATGGCTCACAAACTTTGGGGTATATCAGGATTACCTGGAAGGTTGGAACAATGCAAATTCTTGGCTCTAGCTACTACATATTTGTAAGTGATTATGAGCCCCAAAATCCCCCATTGAAACAGGTCCCCTGATTCTGATGCAGGGAGCTCTCCAGACCATGTTCTGAGAAATGCTAGAGGAGGCACTACCCAGGAAAAGACATAGCCCCAACCCCTGAACACAATATATTTTTACCTTAAAGCCAATTTCAATTTTAATTTGACGGGTACCACAGTTGTACGGTAGTTGGATCAGCTGATCGAGGGCAGGTATCATAGGGCTGGGACAAAACATTCCTCACTTCGTCCACGTGTGGAGGCTCCTTGATGTCTTTGTTGTGGGAGACTCTTGTGGGGACGCCCGAAGCACTTCATGCACTTTTATTCCACGTGTTCTTTTCCAAGGAGGGAAAGGTCATTTGAAGAGCAAATCAGTTGCCTTCCTCAACCAGGGTCCCTGGGGAGATCCAACAAGTGTTTTTGAGAATGTGGCACTCTGCCCAAGCCCAGAGGTGCTCCCTTAGCCGGTGCCTGTACAAGGTTTGACAGTCTGGGCCAAATCTGGAATGGGTTTCTGAAAGCCAATCTTGGAGCGCTTGTGATTGAGAACTGCCAAATCAAGTGTCAGGAATATCTAGTTCCTTCCCCACGAAGAGTGGCGGTGTTTAATGAAAAAACACAGCTCTGAAAATTGAGACGTTCCATGCATCATCCATATTCATTAAAACTGGAACAAACCCCCAGGAAATGCAGACACCTCCTGTTACCTTTTTCCTGTGGTTACTTAATATAAATGCCACGGACACTACTCGACAAGGACATGCCACGTGGCAGCATCTGCCAGGCCACTGTCCTCTTTCTTCTTGTCCAGCCTGTCGCTAGGCAGTGAGAGGAGAGGTGTGGGGGTGGCAAATTAAACAAAACCTTTAAAAACAAGATTCTGGCTGGGACTTCCACTGCACAGATTACCAAGCAGATAGGCATCTTATTTTGCTAAATGAAAGGGCTAGTTTATATCTTCCCTGGATCATTTTCTAACCTAACTGCAGTGAGAACATTCTCAGAAAGAAAGACTTTCTTGTTTGTTTGCCCTTTATATTGCCACTGGTCGTCCCACTCCTGGAACTTGGGCAGCGATCTGCTGCTTCTGCTTGGGGACCAGGCCAGCTAGCAACCTCCTCGAGGTGCTGACCAACAGCAGTGTTTCACGAGATCACAGTCAATCAGAGGCCCTCAGTAGCATCGTGTTTAAAGGCGGACCACACTCCAAGCCTATCTTTTGTGGATGGAAACGGTTCGCTTCACTGGCTCCTCTAGACAAGAAACCACATCTAGCACAAATGTATAAATTCCATAGACTGGTTTTCTTTGTTTGTTTTGAGTTTTGTTTTTGCTGTAAAGCATCTAGCAGTTTTCTTCTGAAAGGAAGCCATGAGAAGATGGCTCCCCAAGAACCAAAGGGAACCCCCTGCAACTGGTCCACTGTAGATTCTCTTTTACAATCAAACCCCATGGCTTCCTTCTCACAAAATAAATGTAAGGGGGTGGCAGGGCCTGGATGCTGACTCCTCCCCTTTGTTATTTTCCTCGTCTTCCTCTGGCAGCAGTGGTGTGGCAGAAACAGACTCACCCCGGAAAGCCTTTGCATCATTCTCCTTCTACACACATGACTGTCAGCAAGTTTCTGAGCTGATCTGAGCCTCCTTTCCTCCACTGATAAAACAGTCAAGGGTGACATCTCAAAGGATTTGGAGGTGAATTCCCCCCAAAGGATTAGGGACCTCAAGGATGGTGCTTCCTTTTTGTTTTGTCTTTTTCCATGAGAGGGGGAAAGATTCGGGGATGGGAGGGACATGTTGTCCTTCATTTAGTACTTGGAAAACCTCTTCATTAGTGAAATTTTAGGTAGCCTCATTCTAGCCCACAATTACAGTGACACTTCATCCGACTCTCTGCAGAGATCTGTCCATCTCCTTCTGAGTGTGCTGCACACAGTGCAGAAGGGAACTTCCACACGGCCTCTTTGATGACCGTGGTGATGAAGCCATTTCCTGCATAGAGGAACACGGTCACGCTTCTCGCTAAAGTGAGCTGATTTTCACAGGAACATTCTCTGTATCTATTTTGAAAGTAAATAAAAAGCAACATTTAAAATAGTCATTTTAGGAGCCGACCTGGTGGCGCAGTGGTTAAGTTCACACGCTCTGCTTCAGTGGCCCGGGGTTCACAGGTTTGGGTCCCGGGCGCAGACCGTCGCACCACTTGTCAGCCACGCCGTGGCAGCGTCCCATAGAAAGTAGAGGAAGATGGGCACGGGTGTTAGCTCAGGGCCAGTCTTCCTCAGAAAAAAGAGGAGGATTGGCAACGGATGTTAGTTCAGGGCTAGTCTTCCTCACACACACACACAAAATAATAAATTTTTAAAAAATAGTCATTTTAGAGTTCCATAGGTAAAACTGCAAAAGGTCTGTATATACCTCTGAAATTCTATGAATGTTTATGTGTACTGTGTATAAAATCAGGTTTCCAAAGGTAGCAATAGCTGCACTTTCAATCAAAATATAATGTGAGCCATATATGTAATTTAAACTTTTCTAGCAGCCACACTAAAAAAGTAAAGAAATTAATTTTAATAACATTTTATCTTACCCAATATATCTAAAATATTATCATTTGAACATGTAATCAATATAAGCCGTTGTTAGTGAGATGTTTTACATTTTGTCTTTTTTTTTTTTTACTAAGTTCACATTCTAGTGTGCATCTCAACTCAGATTAGCCCTATTTCAAGTGCTCAATAATTGCAGGTGGCTAGTGGCTCCCATAGAGGACAGTGCACATCTGTAGTTTTTTTCAGATTTTCACATCCTAGTGATAACAAGTAGTGTCACAATGTAACAGTAAACAGTGAGAAATTATCATTGAAAACTCCAAAACTGAGTTCTTGGTAGTCCCAATAACAACTCAAAGGTCTCCTTATGAGCCCAAAAGGGCTTTCAGACGAAGGATCTCATCAGATCCTCATAACAACCCAAGACGTGGACAGGGCAGATGTCATCTCCTCATTTTATAGCTGAGAAAACTAAGGCTTAAAAATGTTAAAGAATTGGCCAAAGTCAAATGGCTAGAAGTTGGTGGATTAAGAAATTGAACTGGGTCTTGGGACTCTAAACCCCTGGGTCCAACAGAGGAAGAGGCGGCCGCCTCCCCTTGTCATCATACTGCTGTGGAGGTGGCTCTTGTTTGCATCCCCCATGACACAGCAACGTCCAAGAAGGCAAGAACTGAGAGCCCTCCTGTCCACTGCTGCATCGCCAGCATCGAAGACAGTGCCTGGTGCCTACTTGATGAATTAAATTCAACTGAACCAAAAGAGCGGTCCACACCAGACACCCTCACAGTCATCGCCCAAACCATTGCATCTCCGGGACATTTGGTGAAGCCAAAACCACAGAAACCACCTCCATGCTGAGGGCCTGAGTTGTCTTTGTCCACTTCACACTTCCTAATGGAAATTTACATCTCCAGTGGAAAATGCCCCTTGAAAGTAGATTCAGTTGACTTGCGATTTGGATGCCAAACTCCACCCATCCAAGACTACCAGGAGGAGCCCAGGGACCACCTTGGGAACCTGATAAAGCTGCAGTACAAGGGAAGCACCTCAGTGACCCTCTGCCTTGCCAGCTGTGTGGGGTAGAACCCTGCAGACCTGGGAAAGTGGTAAATTCTCTGACAAGTGATGTCCAAGGATGGCTGGAAACCTTGGTGGAGACAGAGCCCTGTTCCCAGCCAAGCCTGGCACAATCTCCAGCTGGCCCTGGCTCACTTCTACCCCCCTGTCAGCACTGGCCTCCTTCACTGAAGGTCTCTTGCCTCCCTGTGTGGCAGCCCGGCCTCCCGCATCTGGGTTACTGTGCCAGCGTGTGGTGGAGAGCCCGGGCCAGGTGCTGAGAGCTGCTTTCTTGTTAGAGGTGTTAGGATGTTGGAGAAAGGCAGAGATCCAGGATCGACGCTTTCTGACCCATGCCCCCAGTGGCTGCTTCTTGCCAGCTTACCCCTGGGCACCAAAGAGGAATTTAGAACAAAGGCTGCAAGCAAAAGCTTATTCTGAATGTTTTACGAGCCCCTCAAATCTGATTGGCAAACATTTCATAGTTCAGGATCCCCCATGTGCCCCTACAAATGCAAACAGGTCCATCTGAGTCCCATGCTATTTCCGTCAAATGCGTCTTGTTTTTGTAATGCTTCTCCATGAATTAGTTTTTCTGGAGGACACCCAAAATCCACATTTTGGTTGAAGTAATTTTTTTAAGCTTTGTTAAATGAACAAACTGACCTAAGTGCAGTGAAATACTCAAAATTCATTCAGGTGATCACCGAGTGCCTCCTGTTCCTGCATAGCACCTTTCTAGGCACTGGAGATACTAAGGGGATGAAATCAAGAGTCTCTAGTAAAGTTTACAATCTATGGGGTGGGGTGGGGGATGGCAAAGAGGGGACAGAAAAAAAATAAGATCATTCTAATAGTCATAAATGCTACGAAGACATTAAAACAGGGTAACAGGGCACAGAATCATGTAGGGATGGGGAAGACCAATCAGAAAGGGGGTCTGAGAAGGCCTTTCGGAAGGGGTGACATTGAGGCTGTGGAATGAGTGACATGAAGCAGCCAGCCACGTGAAGATCTGGGGAAGAGTGTGTTGAGCAGAAGGAACAGCCAAGGCGGGAGTGAGCTTGGAGCATTGCAGGAGGCCAACGTGGCCGGAGTGTGGTGAGCAAGGGGGAGAGACGTGAAGAATGACATTGGGGGGTCGTTAGGAGCCCAAAAGGAAAGCAGGGAGTCGTGGGGGCTGCCCTGAAGGACATCTCAGTTTAGAGAAGGAGCAGGCATGAAATACCTAGAACACAGGTCAGGGTGAGTAAAGATTTACAACAGAGCTTTCAACTGAAGGCTGAGACAGCAGCCAGTGAGAAAAGGGAGATGAGAGGATTCAGTGGAGTTGCAGGGCGGCCGAGCCTGAGGCTTCGGGGAGAACACATCTGGAGTTCAGTCCCCAGTTGTCTTGAATTTCTCAGCCACTGCATGAGGTTACTCTGGTACAAAATAACCATTCTCAATCTCCCCGTCCCCGGTGAGGGCACAATTAATGTCTTCTAGAGCCTTATATAGAGACAACCTTGTAGTAGGAACAATACATTCGCTTCCATATGGGTAATAGTAGCAGGAAGACATCTGATTTCTTTGACCTAGGGAGTTGAGAAGATCCTGGAAGCCACAGAGGGGAAGGCCTTATTTCCTGCTTAGATACTAAGAGACAGATCCAGGGTGGAGGCACGCTGGCTAAACTGTGAGGCCCTCCCAATTGGCGGGGGTCAGAGCAGCTCAGAGCTGCACAGGACCTCTCTCGTTATCCATTCCAGCATCTCCCAACTCAAAGGATGCTCCTGGGCAGCAGCGTTAGTACACGAGGAGCGGGTTGAAATGCAGTCTCCAGCCTCATGAGCTCGTGAACCACAATGTGCGTTTTCACGAAGTCACCAGGTGATTCGTGTGCGTATTTCAGTTTGAGAAACGCTGCTCTAGAGAAACCTTCAATGGGCAACAAAATCACCAAACTAGTTTAAAAAAATACTATACAAATGCCTGCCCCCCCCCCCCCAGGGATTCAGTTTCAGTTGGTCTGGGGCCCCGAGAGTGTTTATGTTGGCTTTTTTTTTAAGGTCCCTGCATGGCCAGGGTGGCTGGGGTTCAGAATCTCTGATGTAATCATAAGTCCTTATTTTACAGATGTGAAGCTCAGGCTCAATAAATTGAGAAGATTTATATCTTGTTAGAATGCAGGCATCTTGTTAAAAAAGTAGATTCTGGGGTGGGGCCCAAGATTCTGCATTTCTAACAAGCTCCCAGGTGAGGCCAATACTCGTCCTTGGACCATACTTTGAATAGCAGATGTAATGGTTAATTTTATGTCTCCACTTGGCTGGGCCATGGGGTGCCCAGATATTTGGTAAAACATTGTTCTGGGTGTGAAGGTGTTTTTGGATGGGATTAATATTTAAATTGGTGGACTTTCAGTAAGCAGATTGCTCTCCATCACATGGGTGGGCCTTGTCCAATCAGTTGAAGGCCTGATTAGAACAAAGACCAGCCTCCTCCAAGCAAGAGATAATTCTCCAGCAGACTGCCCTTGGACTCAAACTGGAACATTGACTCTCCTAGGTCTCCTGGGGCTCCAGCCTACCAGCCGACCCTGAAGATTTTGGACTTGACAGTCTCCATAACCATGTGAGCCAATTCCTTATAATAAATATATATGCATATATATACACACATAAATTTTATATGATTTATATAAATCTTATAATATGTAACATATAAATGTATCTTACATAAATAAGATATATTTATACTTTATTTTAACTTATATAAATCTTTTAATAATTTTATAATAATCTTATAATAAATCTCTCTATATAAATAACATATATAATATATAAATCCTATTTGTCCTATTTTTCTGGCTTGAATAATAGAGCAAGGTTGCAGAGTGCTCTGTTGGGGTTCCAATTCCTGCCACAATGGAGAATTCATGCAAACCATTACCTGTCTCCCACAGAGTCAACCCAATTGAGATAGGAAACCCAAACTCCAGGAACAAAGGAAAAAACTGAGAACTGAGAAGAACAACTGCCACATATGTGTGTGTTGGGTGAGGGAGGTGGAGGGGGTTTGCAGCCTAGAGCCGGGTGGCAGCTGGTGCCACTCTAGGAGGATAAAGTAAAAAAGGCAGCTTGAGTTCTGCTCTTCTTCCCTACCACTCCCTTGGGACAATCAATAGCTGCCCTCTCCCTTTAAAAAGTGGCAGTAATGGCCCAGACTGCTGGTTCAGGAGCAAAATGGAGGCAGCCCAGAAGCCCTGTTCCAGTGAAATGTTTCTGAACACAAGTGAAAGCTGGGTAGCCTCTGCATTCCCTGCCCTCCCAACCCCAGGGTAGTGGATGATCTGTGAGTGCTTCTCCCCAGTGCTTCCCCTGAGAATCTCAACAGGAAGCCTTGGCCTCAAGACTTGCTTGGTGGGTGATATCAAATGGGAATGTCCTATTTGGGGTTCTCCCCTGGGCTTGCCACTTTTCTCTCCTTGTTCATCAGAACATAGGAATATACAACAAAATAGAAAGAAATACAAAGTATGAAAATTATATAACGGGAATAAATAACACAATAAGTGGACTACATGGTTAAATGGACACAGCTGAAGGATGATTTAATGAGTTGGAAAATCAGATTGAGGAACTCTCCAGAAAGAAAGTAGGGAAAGATTCAGAAATAGAATATATGAAAGAAAAGTTAAGAAATTTGTAGAAGTATCAGCATCCAGACAATAGGAGTCACAGAATAGAAAAAAAAAATTAAAAATGGAGAGAAGGAATTATTTGAAGAATTCATGGAGATAAATTTCCCAGAATCAAAGAAGATGAATAACTTCAAATTGAAAGGGCACATGGAATTTCAAAAGGAGAGGGAAAGAAAATCCAACACTCAAACACATTAAAATGAAATTTAAAGATACCAAACTCAAAGAGAAAATTCTGAAAACTCAAAAGAGCACATCACTTGCAAAGGAAAAAGAATCAAATGGACATCACATTTTTTAACCACAACATTAATGCAAAAAGATAATGGAGTGTTAGTTTTAAAGCATTGAATACTTTGAACCTAGAATTCCATTCCTGGCAAGAGTGTCATTCAAATAGAGGATATAATAAAAATATGTTCAGGCATATAAGGCTTGAGGAAGTTACCATGCTAAGACTCACATTAAAAACATTTTTTGAAGAAGTGATACTCCAATAAGAAAAACAAACCCAGAAGAAGTTGCAAGAAATATATGAAGGAAGGGAGATCATGCATCTTGGAATTTTTTTTTTTGCTGCGGATATTAACGTGGGAAGGCATGTTCAAAGGATATGAAGGCGTGCTAATGCTATTTTGCTAAAGAGAAGATACAGATATGAACTTTTCTAAATAACAGAAAAAGAAAATTTTAATTTTTAATCTTTTTACTGAAATTAAAAATAAGATAGAAATAAGTTTAAATACATCAAAAATCCAATAAATATAAATGGTCTAAATTTGCCAATTAAAAATAGAAATTGTCAGGTTGGATTTAAAAAACAAAATTCATCTACATACTCTTTGTAGGATTTATCTAAAGCATTAAAAACACGAAAAGGTTAAAAGCAAAAGAATGAAAAAAGACAGCTGACATATGTCAATATTAGATAAAATACAGTTTAAGAGAAAAAGCATAATTAGGGCTAGAGGGGATCACTCAATAGTGATGAAAGAGTTAGTTCTCCAAGAAGACATAACAATTCTGTATATGAATGCATCTAATTAACTAGCTTCAAAATACATAAAAGAAAATTGATAGAAATACATGTGAAAATTGACAAATCCACTATCATAGAGAGAGATTTCAATTATAGATAGGTCTTATTGAAAGGTCAGTCAGACAAAAATCAGCAACACAATTAACAAGCTTGACCTAATGGCTATATGCAGAATTCTGCACCCAACAATTAGAAAATGCACAGCCTTCTCACACATGCGTGAAACATTTATTTTTTTAAATCTTCTAATAATTAATGGAGGTTTTAGTTAGACTCCCAGACACCCAGGTAAAGACTACATTTTCCAGCTTCACTTGCCTCTAGGCACAGCCATGTGACTAACAGCTAGCCAGGGGGATGTGAATGGAAGTGATGTATGCTACTTCTGGATCATGCCCTTGAAGGGCATCCTACTGCCGGGGTCAAGGAATGGTTGTGAGCCATCTTAGATCATGCAAAAGAGGGCAATGACCCAGAGGTGGCAAAGCAATAAGACAGAGGGGCCTGGGTCCCTGACACTAAGAGTTGCTAGACTGCTTATTCTCAGATTATTTCATGAGAAAGAAAGAAAAGTCACACATCTTGTTTAAATCTCTTCTTGAAATGGGATGAGTTCCTTTTAGTTTTGTCTCCCTCACGGACTCCTAGCACAGAGTATGTATGGAATTGAACAAAACTGAAGCAATGCATACTGGACCAACCCAGAAAGAGAAGACATGGTAGGTGGGAAATCAGCCTTTGTCTTGCAGCAAAAACCTGAAGATGCTGGTGGAGATTTTGAAGGGAGACATGAATGTGATCAGAATCATCTTCCCGTCAGTTCTGGGACACTGATCTGATATGCAGCGCCTGGTGCGAGGAGTCCTGCCCACTCTCATTCCCCAGAGGGGGGAGGGCAGAGAAACCAAGAGGGGCCAAGAGAGGAGACACATGCTCCACTCACGTGAAGAAAGCGACAGCAACTGGTCCAGGAGAGTGACCCCCTTAGAGGAGGCAGGCTCATTGCACCAAAACCAGTTTGTTTTAAGATGGGACCGGAGGAAGGAGTGCTCCTCTGTAAAAATAACAAGTTTCTGAAGGCAACAGGAAAGCTGAGAGGCAGGTGGCAAGTGTAGGCCACTATGAAAAAACATGTCCCTTTGTCACAAATGGCTGGGGGGACACGAGGCTGAGGAGAACTGAAGATGATGAATGACTCAGAGGAGAAAAATCTTCCTGTGGTGACCTCTATGGTGTCATAGAGCCACTGCTATAGGGTGCAGCCAAAGCTTACATGTCCCTCTGGAGAGCCCCGGCACTCTACGAGATCATACAGGAGTCCGGGCCAGGAGTTCCAGAAGCACAGACCAACACGTAGAGTTGAAAAGTACCGGTCTTAGATGGCTGTGCCGTGGTGTCTTTCCAGGTATTTCCTCTGCAGGCTGGTGTGACCCACCCATCACAGGGAAGTGGAGAGATTAGAGATAACATGCCCCGAGGTCCAAGGGCGTGGGCCCACACCACGAAGCCACAGCAGCTGAAGGTGTCTTTGGCGCCCTCCCTTCTCTCTTCTGGAAGCCTCTCCTACCACCTAGACTTTCTCTACCTTGTCCCTTCTTCCTCGCCCCAGGGCACCCAATGCTGCTATGCTCCACACCCACTTCATAGCATTCTTTCAGAGCCCTCCCCTGAACCCCCACACCCCACACCATAAAGGCACGCCAATCCCGCTGCGTGTCTGGAAAGGCAGCCTATGCAAAGCAGTACCCTCAAAGCCATGAAAAGCCCAGAGCAGCTCCACCTTCCCAGGGCTATTTCCAATTTAAAACAGAACCCCAAAGAACACAAATGAGCCTTCACGTCAGCACCTCTACCCCGAGGAACTTCACAAAATACGGATTTTGCGTTTCCACTGCATATCTAGGTAAACAGAAGACCCAGGAAAGGGATTGGAGTGGGGCTGGGAACGTGCAGCTTTCAGGCTTTTGGTTAAGGGATTCTGATGCACGCCAAGGCTGAGAACCAGGCCTGAGGCAGTGTCCAAGAGACACTTTGGAGCTCCAAGGTCACTAAATCCCAAGGTGTAAAAAATTAAAACCAGAGTAAAACTACACCGAGAACTACATAAACAATTTGCACTGTCGTTCCTGCCTTCGTCACCCATCTCCCAGGTCTCCCTGCTCCTCCCCCAGCCCACCTGGGCGTGGAGTCCAGCCTTTCAGTTTGCAAAAGAGAATGGAGACAAGGGAATTGAGGGAGGAAGAGGCATTTCTGATGCGCTTCAAAGCCATCTGCCCCTGCACCTTTCCACTTCTCCCCCCTTCCCAGAGATGGCAATAAATGGCCATAAATAAGTAGCAGCTATTAATAATTTCCTTACCAATTAGGGTAATGTTTAATCCCTTATTGTCAACCAGAATGGTCTGTGGACAAAGGATTTCTGATTTATTTTAGTCGTCACTGCCTGAGTGGTAGTTTTCCCAAAAAACTATTTTCATTTCACTTCTATTAGTGAAATTCTATCTTGAACTTCTTGGCAAACCTAAACTCAACCAATATTTTTACTGTGCTATTGTCCCCCAGCCTCTCAGTCTTCTAAAACCCAACAAATTATGGTCCTGCCTATTAAGGGCCTTAATTAGTTTGCTAATAGGCATTCCTTGTTAAAGGACACGGTCCAGAGCAATCACACAGAAGTCATCAACCTCGAACTTCCACTGAGTTACTCCCTGAACCTGGCTACGTCCCCCATCATGTCTCAAACTAAAACCAAATTTTCCATCAAGGCTCTTCATCATCAGCCCTCCCATGCCTAAGGACCGCCTTCTTGTGCCTCCCTCCCTCAATGAATGTCTTCCTTTCCCTCTTGCTGGAATCCTCTTGTCCCCCCTGTGCTATCTGGCAAACTCTCATTCGTCCTTTAATATGGAGATCTGCACTCCCTTCCCTTTCCTGAAATAGCTGCACCTCCACACCCCAGACTTTGAAATCCTCAAGTGCCAGATATCTCTCTATCCCCAAGGTGTTGCACAAAACCCGCCCATGGTAGGTGGTCAATAAATGCTGGATGAATTGAATGGCTGTATAAATGAAACAGGCCCATTTGCAGCCCATTTACACAATACTCACTCTCTCCTCCATCTTTCTCAACTTTCATTCTTTTGGCCTAAAATAACCTGAAAACTACATACCTATCATGAGGGCAGGGGTGGTGTCCATTCTGTTCCGTTTTGTATCTCCAGCACCTAGAACCGTGCCTGGTACGTTGTGATACTCTAAGATATCTGTTGACTATATGGATTAATCCTGAAAACTTGTTGCTCAAAATCCACCTCCTCTACCCAGCTCTCTCCATTCCCCACAGGACTGTCCCGGAACAGCACCTCTCCTTCTGCTTCCACAACTCCATGGCACTCTTAACTAACATGACAGAAGAAGCGAGACACCGTGCAAACCCATGCCTGGAAAAATCAATCACTTCAGGAGTTTCCAGCCCAAGAGCAGATATGATCTGATAATCCATTGGACTACCACTGAAGCAAGACCAAGGTGGGTGCGAAAACAAACAGCCACCTTCTGTAAATCTCTATTCATCACACCCTCCTGTCTCAATCAGAAATTTTGGTGCAAGTATACCAGTTTGGAGCTTAATTCTTCCCAATGTGATGCAATCCAGAAATTAACCAGGTACTTATTTTTTCCCTAGATACCAAAAAAAAGAGAAAAAGTGGACTCTGCTGTGCAAACTTGACGGGTAACTATTAGTTATTATTATTAATCAGATAACTATTTGAGTAGGCGGAAGTACAGGGTATTCTGCTCTGTTGAACATTGCGGTTGATACAGAATTGTTTGCATCACTCATCCATCCCTAAGTTTCCAAGAATTAGAACACAGTGAAATACACTTCACAGTAAAAATCTATTGAACGGGATCCAATCTTTCTCTGATGGTTTCTAGATCTACATGGCCCCGGGATCACAATGGGCAGCAATATCTTTTTATGAAAGGTATAGAAGTACTGCGATTAAGAACCCGTTTGAAAGGGTGCTGTGTTCACTGGCTGGGCACACACTGCCCCTCCATACACTCTGGGTCAGTCTGTGCCTCGGCACCCACCCTGTACTGATTTCACGTCGATAAACTCCGATGACCCCTCCTCGCTAATAAAACCAGCCACCAAACTACCCCTCCAGCTCTCCCACTCCCAAACTCCATCTCCTTGCAAATTTCAGTGAGGACTCAATAGTTTTACTTTATCTTAGTCTTTTAATTTCCTCCCCCTTCTATTTATTTTGCTGATGGTTAGAGCTATAAAGGACTGTGGGTACACCAAACAAGCCATAGCGTTAAGGGCCATCGCGCCATAGGATAGAGCAGCAATAAAAGGCTTATGCTTGGAGCTTGGCTTAATCCTTTTACAAGGACCTGCATTTTGAGGGCTCTATCAGGACACAGGTGAAAAAGCTGATTTGACCATCTGCGTCTGGAGAGATGGGTGAAAAAACTGGAAGGTCAATCTAATCAGACCTTGTAGTTAGGCCCGGAGCCCATGACAGATGTGTCATGACATGGCTATCATCATATTTCTAATAATAACATTGACAACAATAGTAATAATGGCTACCATTTTATGAGGTAGGTGTTATTATCCCCATTTTACAGATGAGGAAACTGAGGCGCAGACAGGTTGTATACGGCCAGGATCAAAAGCTAATAGGTAAGGTTGCTGATACTCAGACCATCTGTGTGATGCCAAAGTCCATCCTCTCCACTACTCTGCTCCTCTGAGGTCATTTCCAGCCCTGTTCTGTATGTGTGCGCGCGCATACACACACATATCATGATGTTAGAGGACACTGTGATGATTTCGGCTGCACAGCATCCCCGCATTTGGGGAATCCTCCATCTTATGGGTGGATCTTGTGGGAGACCGAGTGTAGAATGTCCTGGTGCAGAAGCTGACAATGCGGCCTGCCACCTTTCCCAGCCAACCTTGCTGTTAGGGCTCAAGCACGTGGCCTGGGTTCAGCCCATCCGGAGTCTGACTCAGGAGCACTGATGGTGAGAAGCAGGGCCCACAAGAAGCCAATCCAGCAGCAGCCATAGAGGCATCAGGGCCAGTGTCCAGGGTGGGCTGGTGGTCGGCTGGGGTCCTGGCTACAGACTTGGCTTCCGTCTGTTTTGTCTGCAGCCTTCCCTCCAGCTCCTCCAGCTTTGTGAGCCTTGATTTCAACAAAAGCCCTATGGATACACCAGCCAAGGGCAAGCATCTCAGGACCGAGGGTATCAGTGCCCAGGGATGTCACACGGGTGCCTGGGGTGGAGGGGAGCTGACCAACCAGAGAGCCTCTCCAGCCTCCACTGTGTGACTCCTTAACTCCACAGGTGGCCAGAAGGGGGAAGAACAGTGCTAGACAACATTTCCAAGTGGGACAACCCCTTTTAATGTCTCTGTTGGTCCGCTCTGGCTGCCATAACAAAATATCACAGACGAGGTGGTGTAAACAACAGACCAAGTTGTTGGCATGGTTGGTTTCTCCTGAAGACTCTCTCCATGGCTGTGTATGGCGATCTTCTGGCTGTGTCCTCACACGGTCTCCTCTCTGTGCCTCTCCGTGTCCTAATCTCTTCTTATAAGGACACCAGTCAGATTGGATTAGAGCCCACCCTATTGGCCTCATTAAAGGCCCTATCTCCAAATATAGTTACATTTTGAGCTACTGGGGGTTAAGATTTCAACATATGGATTTGTGGGGGAGGGATCCACTTCAGCCACAACAGTGTCAAATCATTTCATTTGCCCTTATTATCCTTCAGTATATGTTAAAGGTTGGTATATGTTAAGTGAGAATATATTAAATGAGGATATATTAATAAAACATCGAGATTGGTATTTCATTCATCACAACACCCACCTGTATTTGAAACTTGCCCTTGTGGAAGTGGGAGGCACTTCTGTCTAGACAACACTTGGTGCACAGCCTCGGTCAGCCCTTGGCAATACTCTTCGACTCCCCAGGGTCTATGACCCAGTGGCTGGAACCTGGTGGCTGCTCAGGTGATGCTCTAAAGTCTGAGCTGGCTGCTGCACAGGGAGGTGTGGGAGAGAGAAACAGCACTTCCTCCTAGCCTGTCTGGCTTTCTCATGTGTCCCTAGCTCCTCACAGATCACTTGGGGTCTGTGGGCTGGGACCCTGTGCTCTTGGCCCCGAGGCCATGCCGAGGTTGGTGGCTGATTGGGGCCAGACTCCATCCTCCCCCCTGTAGAGTCCATTCAGCAGATGCACTCAGCTCTCAGCCACCTGAGGTGTTTGCCCACCACCCAGGCCTGTGTTCAAATGGAGAGAACTGATTACCAAAGGGCTTTGCTTTAAACTTAGGCAAAACAATGAACGCATTTAAGAAAATATCTAGGGGAGAGCTGGTAAATGTCCCTTATGACTAGTCCTTAGCTGAATCAATTACCCATTTCTACAAGCCTTGTCTTTCTTCTTAATTTTAAAAGGAATACACAAATCCTCTCATCCATGCTTGCACAGTAAACACCATCTTTTCCCCTGAAAACTCACTCATGAGAGAAATGCAGCCCCCGCCCTCCTGGGAACTCCAGTGCTCTTAACACCCGCACTCCCCCCCACTTCTGCAAATCCAGCAGCCTCCAGGGAGGGTTCCTCTTTAAGGACATCAGGTGTGTCCTCTTCCAAGATGTTGCCTCCACCCAGAGGCTGTGTCCAGTTGGGAAATGAGACCCGAGCTTGAATTCAGAAGAGCTGCGTTCAGTCTCACTCGAGGCTTGCTGACTGTGGGACCTGGGGCAGGTCACAGAGGGCTCTTTTCCCCAGCTCAAAAATGACACCAGTGGGATCGGCCCAGTCCTACAAGGAAGGTATGCTAAGAAGCAGACAAGATAACATGTGGAAAAGGACCCAGAACAGCATCGAGCTCTTCAGGTGTTTGCGTCCTCGGGACTCCCCCCACATTCCTGCCTACAAGGCCCATCTTAGCCTGTGGGTGGGGAGAGTGGCTTTGCACAGAGAAGAGCCTGGCTCGCCTCTGCCATGGGAAGGGTCCTCGAAGCCAGAGCCAGCCTGACCTGCAGGCACAGCTGCTCGTCACTTTCCTCCCAGAGTTGGAGGGATGCAGGGGGAATCCTGCCAGGATGTGCTATGATCCAGAGGGGGTTTGAGCCGTGGAGGGAGGAGAGAGTGTCCTAATAGAGCCCCAAATGGAATTTAGAGTCCAGCTTGGTGTGGTTCTCTGGGTTTATTTGTGTTGATTAATACATGCCAAGACTGTGGGGAAAATTTTGTTGAGAGAGGAGAGTTTGGATGAGGATGTTGGTCTCAAGGACTGGATTTGAGCCCCAGTGGAAAGAAAGCTGCACAAGTTCCTTCTTCTTTAGGGATATGGGGATGAGAGTTCTTGCCAGACCTGCCTCTCAAGGTGGTGACTTGTGAGGATGGATGATCAAATGGATAATAAGCTGGAAATACTTTGCCAGCTTTGATGACTTGGCTATTGTCGTTTGATTATGACCAGACTCTACGTTTCTTGAGCCCAGGGATACACAATTCTTTGCTTACCTTCGCCTCCCTCACAATACCGAGCACCTAACCTGCTCAAAATCCTCGGCGTCTTATTTGTCCCCCTTATTTGCATGCCATCAAGAGGCCCTAAGTCTCCACTCTGGAGTCCAAAGCCCCAGAAGGCAATGAGCCCCAGCAGGTGGGCACTTGTGTACCTGGTGTTACTGGCTGAGTGGTGTCCCCAAAATTCACGTGTTAAAGTCCTAACCCCCATGACCTCAGAATGTAACCTTGTTTGGAAATAGGGTCGTTGCAGATGTAATTGGTTAAGATGAGGTCACACTGGAATAGATGGGCCCCTAATCCAGTACAACTGGTCTCATTACAAAAGGGGGGAATTGAGACACAGATACGCACACAGGGAGAATGCCATGTGAAGACAAAGGCAGAGATCCAGGCCAAGGAACGCCAAAGATTGCCAGCAAACCACCAGCAACCAGGGGAGAGGATGGAACAGATTCTCCCTTACAGCCTTCAGAAGGAACCAAACCTGCCCACACCTTGCTCTTGGATTTCTAGGCTCTAGAATTGTGAGACAATCAATTTCTGTTATTTTGGCTACTCAGTTTGTGGAATTTTGTTATGAAGCCCTAGCAAACCAATACACCTGGAAAATCCTGCCCCAGGATTCACGTTTGCCAGACAAGTAACTGGTGGCTGAGTGAGAGGAATTTGGGGAAATGCTGATCTGGGCTGTTCTTCCAGGAGTGTGAGCTCTCCTGAGGAGCTCCTTGCCCAATCCTGCAGGATATGTGGGATGTGTGTGTGTAGTGTGTGTGTGGGTGTGTGGTATGTGTGTGATGGGGTGCAGTGTGTGTCTGGGTATGTCTGTGATGGTGTGTGTGGTGTGGTGTGTGTGCAGTATGTGTGTGACAGGGTGTGGTGTATGTGTAGTATGTGGAGGTGTGTGTGGGTATGTGTGTGTGATGGGATGTGGGGTGCATGTGGTGTGTGTGGTATGGTGTAGGGGTGTGTGTATGTGTGTGTACGTGGTGTGTGTGTGATGGGGTAGGGAGTGGGGGGATGTGGGGAGTGTGTGGTTTGTGGAGGGGGTGTGTATGTGGGGGAGGGTGTGTATATGTGCATTCGAGTTTGGGGGTGGGTAGGGGCAGGAGCAGGGAAGGGGCCCTTGTAGCCAGGACATGCTCAGAAACCAAAGTCTTCCCTTCAGGCCACTCCTCCGCCTTAGCCCCCTTCCACCCAGGGCCCCATGAAGCCAACTTTTATTTACCTTCCAGTCAGAGCAAAAAACTGAGGAGAGGCAAGAAGGAAAGAAATATTAACCCTTCATGGATTCCTCTCCATTTCCTTTTCCTCTCCTTCTGCCCCTAAAATCCAGTGCCAAATGTCAACCTGGAGAATTGAGGTGAGCTCACATTTTCTTAGCAAGCAGTTCAGTTCTGGGCCATGCAGCAAAAACTAGGCACCCATTTCTTCATTGGCTGAAAAAAAAGAGTTGGCAAGACAAGACCATAAAAAAAGGTAAAACCAGAAGATTACACTGACCCTTCCACTATCGTATGTCCCTTCCGCTGCCCGGATTAATGTCTCTGAGTATAAAATCCTGTGTGGAACCCCTGCCGGGCCCACAGCACAGCTTTGGAGATGGGGACAGAATGAAGGGCACACATGTTTGAGATCTGAGTGGCAACAGCAATGTGTCCTTTGCCTTTAAACCCCGAGCCCAGCACAGACCCCACAGGAGAGGAGAAGGCCAAAGCTGGGCCTGGAGGCTGATTCCTGACGGACAGCCAGGCTCTCCCCCGAGCTAGGCAAGGGCCCGTGAAAGTTATGCAGCCTCATGTGCTGAGCGGTATCGCTCATGTGCCTGCATATTTTGGGCCTTCCCTCAGCTGATGGGGGCTGTTTGCGTGGAATGACCTGGTGTTGCTGGGCCAGGGACAACTTTGTTTTTGAAAACATCGTTTCCTGTAATAGCTTGTGAAGAACTGAAAACCAAGAATGGAATGCATCCAGGCACCAGAAACGCTCTCCTGCCACATCCCCCAGTCGGAGATGATTCTCGCCAGACGTTACTGTCTCCTCAGCCTCTTCCTGAGCCAAGCACCCACCCCCGAAGGTGTTTTGGGCCAGGCCTCCACTTCCAGAATGGATGGCGTTCTTCAAAGGGCATCCTACAGCGAAGAGCAGTGGGCTGTGTTTGGTCACCCAAGGCAACTATGGTAAGAAATAGCGAGGATGCTCCATTCTGCTCCAGAGATAAACATGCTGCCATGTGCAAGAGGGCTGTCAGGTATTTGTTCTCATAGGTGAGGTTCTCCTGGGGGGGTTTTATCCCCCTTTCAGAGAAGAGGAAACAGAGATGAGGCCCCAAGATCACACCACCACATTGAGGGATCCTTTGACCCCACATTCTTTCCATCACTCTAGAATGTTGAGAATAAGTGATTTATTTACTTAGATAACTCGATCCAGTTGGTTGTATATAAATGAGTTACTGTGGGTTATGTGTGAGTTATTATGAGTTCATGGCCTTGTGTCTGCATATAAAGTGGGACGCCTCTTCTTCTCCTCTAAGAGACAATGGAATGTTCTTTGAGGATCAAAGAGCTGCAAGGGCCAGCCCACTGTGCACTGGGAGAGTAAGGGGTGTGGAGTAGTGAGGGGAGATGGAAAGGAGTGTCCAGGGCAAGAGAAAATCTAGAGGGACCAGCAGACCCATTACAGCAGAGTAAAGAGCTGCCAGAAGACGTGGGCAAGGACAGAACAGACCCCCTCAGACTGATTCCTCGGCCAGCATGGCTGGGCAGGAGGCAATGAGGAAGAGGGATTTGATTCAGATCAAGTCCAGGAACCATGGGGGCTGTCCCTAAGCTGGCCAGAGCTGTCCTCTGCCCCCCATGCCTGCCTCAGAGGTTCTGGTCAGCTGCACCCCACTGTCCTCACTGCTGGGGTAAGCACTATGGTTCTGGAAGACCTGCTTGAATGAGTGGCCATGGTGACCCAGCAAGAGAAGTCACAAAGGGGATCAGAGTGGGTGACCCACTGGCTGCTCCCAGGGCCTCTGGGCACAGCAGGAAAGAGAGAGAGCAAGCAAGCCTGATCCAGGAGGGGTTATTGCATTTAATAAACCAAATGTTCAAACATTATCCAGGAGAAACTGAAACCCTCATACATTGCTGGTGGAGATGCAAAATGGTGCAGCCACTGTGAAAAACAGTTTGGCAGTTCGTCAACAAGTTAAACATAGAATTTCCATATGACCCTATAATCCCTTTCCTAGGTATATACCCAAAAGAATTGAAAGTAGGTGTTCAAACAAAAATTTATACAGGAATGTTCATAGTAGCACCATTCACGATAGCCAAAAGGTGGAAAGAACCTAAAGGTCCATCAACAAATGAATAGATAAACAAAATGTAGCGTATCTGTACAACGGAATATTATTCAGCCTTAAAAAGGAATGAAGTACTGATACATGTTACAACTCGGATAAACCTTGGAAACATTATGCTAAGTGAAAGAAGCCAGATGCAAAAGGCCACATGTTGTTTGATTCCATTTATACGAAATGTCCAGAATAGGTAAATCCATAGAGACGGAAAGCAGATTTATGGTTGTCAGGGGCTGGGGTTGGGGCAGAAATGGTGAGTTACCACTTAATAACTGCTTGACGGGTACAGGGCTTCTGTTTGGAATGATGAAAACTTCTGGAACTAGAATGTACTTAACGCCACTGAATTGTACACTTTGAAATGGTTAAAATGATAAAGTTTAGGTTGTGTGTATTTTACCACAACTGAGGGGAAAAAAAGGAGACTGAAAAAAAGTTATCTGGCAATTTTTCCAGTTCACAAAATCTGATTTATTGAAAAGAAACTTGATCCACAACAGACTAAATGCTAAGTTTCAAGCATTTAGTCATTCAGTGATGTCAGATTTGCTTCATCTGGAAACAACATCGCGTTGGCGGAGTGCTTGCCAGGTACAAACCCTCAGATTTCCTCTCATCCCCACAGTGATGCTACAAGAGAGATAGGGCCATGGTTATTTCCTTCCTGAAGGAGAACAAGCTGAGACTCATGGGGACAAGAGGCAGTGACTTGTTGAAGGTCACACGGCCTCAGAGGTAGCAGCCCCTAGACTCTAAGTCCAGTGCTCTTCCCCCACCATCACTTCGCTATCTCTTAACATGGCATCTCCGGCCCCAAGTCTTGGAATCGCTGGCAGAAAATCTGTGCCCGAAACACGTGAAACTCTACAGTGGGTGGCCTGAGCTCAGTGGTGACATGAAAAAAACTTGTGTTATTCTTTCTCCAAATCTGCCCATGGGGAGGCAGCCAGCCCACCCAAAGGCAGCAGAGGAGTGGTAAGGAGATGAAGTCCAACTCAGCATCTTCAAACCAATAATAGGGACTTTTTTCTTTTTTCTTCCCCAAGATTAGTCACCTGGCCACGTCCTTTAAAAACATCTCAAGAACTCAAGCACTCAGAGTGAATCATGTGACCCCTGTGTGTGCAAGTGTAGTGGGTAGAATTTTGTCCCCCAAAAAGAGATGTTAAAGTCCTAACCCCGGTGCCCGTGAATGTGACCTTACGTGGAAATAGGGTCTTTGTAGATGTCATCAAGTTAAGATGGGGTCACACTGGATTAGGGTGAGCCCTAATCCAATGACTGGTGTCCTTATTAGGAGAAGGAAATTAGGACACAGAGACACAGGGAAGAAGGCACATGACAACAGAGGCGAGATTGGACTGATGCAGCTAATAAGCTAAGGAAAGCCAAAGATTGCGGGCAACCATCAGAAGCTGGGAGGAGGAAAGGAAGGATCCTTCCCTAGAGCCTTAGTCAGGAGCATGGCCCTGCCAACATCTTGTTTTGGACTTATACCCTCTAGAACTATGAGAGAACAAATTTCCATTGTTTTAAGTCTCCCAGTTTGTGGTTATTTATTACGGCAGCCCTAGGAAATTAATATGGTAAGGACAACACAGTTGAATGTCAGCCATTTCACATGGCTCCATCTAACGGACGTGCCTGTTACGGATCGCTCTGACTTCAGCCACCCACAAGAAGCTAAGTTGGCCTGGGGGCAGGAGGTGAGCAGTCTTAGCTTGCTGGGCCCCCAGACTTGGTTGCTCATGGAGCAGGCACCATCTTGACACTGGACTCACGGGGCAGTTACTGACCCTTGACAGGCTCTGCCCAGGCCTCAGTCCCTGCACTTCTTTTTCTTCCCTCCCTCTCTCCCTCCTTAGGTCAAGAAAGCCACCACAGACAATATATAAATGAATGAGCATAGCTGGGGTCCTATAAAACTTTCTTTGTGCACACTGAAATTTGAATTTCATGTAATTTTCATGTGTCACAAAATATTATTCTTTAAAAATTTTTTTTCAAACATCAAAAATGTAAAAAACCATTTTTAGCTGGAGAGGCGGTACAAAAACAGGCAGCAGGCTGGGTTTGGCCCATGGGCCGTAGTTTGCTGACCCCTGTCCCAGGCAATCTCAATGGGTTCTCATTAGCTGAAAATGCTAAGTATATATGATGACCCACAAATTCCTATCTCCAGCCCAGCCTTCTCTCTCTCTGAGCTTCAAATACCTCATCTATGTCCACTTGATTGTCTGATGTGTGGCTTTCCCAATGTAACATATTCTAAATACAACTTTTGATTTTCCTCCCCACTTGAAACCTATCCCATTCCTATGGCCCCCATTCCAGTTAATGGGTCACCGTTCCCTATCAGGCCAAAAATCTGTAGTCATCCTTGACTCTTCTTTTTTTCTCAAACTCCACATCCAATCCATCCTCAAAACCTGTCAACTCTACCTTTCAAATACACCTAGATCTGACAACTTCTCCCTACTTCCTCTGCTCTCATCCTCGTCCAAGCTACGAGCACCTCCCAATCCATCTCCAGGGTCTCCGACCATCTAGTCTCCACAAGGTGGCCAATGGGATCCTTTTGAGTCTGAGTACATATTGCCCTCACCCCAGCCCTACCTCCAATCCTCTGAATGCTTCCTACTGCCCTTAGAATGAAATCCAACTCCTGCAAATCAAAGACACAATGATAAACCACCTCACACCCATTAGGATGGCTACTATCAAAAAATCGGAAACTAACTAGTGTTAATTTATAATTATATATAATTAATAGACAGCATGTGAAGAAATTGGAACCCTTGTGCACTGTTGGTGGGAATGTAAAAATGGTGAGGCAACTATGGAAAACAGTATAGTGGGTCCTCAAAAAAATTTAAAAAGAATTACCATATGATCCAGTAACTCTACTTCTGGGTACATACCCAAAAGATTTGAAAACAGGGTCTCAAAGAGATATTTGCACACCCATGTTCATAGCAGCATTACTCACAATAGTCAATAGATGAAAGCAACCCAGGTGTCCATCACTGGATGAATGGGTAAACAAAATATAGTATACACGTACAATGGAATATTATTCAGCCTTAAAAAGGAAGGAAATTCTGACACATGTACAACATGGATGGATCTCGAAAGGACAAATACTGAACTATTCCATGTATATGAGGTCCTAGAGGAGTCAAATTCATAGAGACAGAAAGTAAAATGGTGGTTACCAAGGGCTGGAGGGAGGGAGAATGGAAATTGTTGTTTAATGGGTACAGAGTTTTAGTTCTGTAAGATGAAAAGAGTTCTGGAGATTGGTAGCACAACAATGTGAAGGTACTTAACACGACTGAACTGTATGTTTCAAAATGGTAAAGATGGCAAGTTTTATGTTATATTTTACTACAATCTAAAATATATCCATGTTCTCTGAGCCCCTCTGTGATCTGGCCCCACCCCACCTCTTACCTCATTTCCTACCTCCCCGCTTTCCTCCCTCAGCTCTAGCCATTCTGGCTTTCTGGGTGATGCTCTTCCTTCCATCTGGAATGTTCTTCCTCCAGATGTGCTCATGACTTACCCTCCCATTGCCACAAGCCCAGGGAGACCTCCCCCAACTACCATTTCTAAAATGGCAGCCTCCTGCATTTGATTTCTCTTCGTGGCTCTTCCCACACTCGGCATTATGTAACAAAGACAATTTTTTGCTTGTTTATTGTTTCTCTCTCTCTCCTTTGTAAGGGCAGGTGGTTTTTTCTGCTTTGTTCACCACTCTCTCTCCAGCTCCTGGCACACAGTAGGTGCTCAATAAATACTGTGTCTGTGGAATGACTTGTTGAGAGAATCAAGTGAGCCCTACAGTACAGTCTGGCATCAAAAGACAAGGGTGAGGTCCCCAGGGGCCTCAGATCACTCACTTTCTGCTAAGTACATCCAATTCCTTCCCTGGACAATGGAATCCCTTCAGATGCCTCAAAGACTGAGATGGTAGATAATGGAATCCTATATGTAAAATACCGTGAGCTCTTGGAGAAAATAATTACAAAATGCGTAACAACTGGCCTGCAGCAATGCTCAATGTTTGTAGAATAAGGATCTTTGTACTGGCATGATATAAAAATTCAAACATAAGCTGTTTTTCCATTTTCTCCAACCACAAGTGAGGCTGCTGGTCCAGGGTCAGGACATCTCGACTCTAGCGCCAGTGCCACCATTTACCTGCTGTATGACCTTGGGCAAGCCACTTTCCCTCTCTGGGCCTCAGTTTTCTTTCGGGTCCTATAAAACGACAAGGCTGGTGTCCCACAGGTCCCTCCCTACTTGAACATTCTAGCAACTTTGAAAAGTTGTAGTTGAACCTCTCTTCAAGATTTTTGAGATTTTTAAGTTCATGTCAAACTGCTAATTGATCAAATTCCTTTTTAATTCTTCCATCAGCTGGCAATGCAATAACAGTAGAAAAACAATTCTACCCAGGAGTAAAACCACAATGATTCATGACTTGTTAAACCTGAATTTAATAGAGATGGGAAGGGAATACAGAAGAATAGGGAAATTCACTGATTCTTGGAAGAAGTTTCAACTCAAAACTGCATTATTCACGGTCACATCGTTCGTCATGACAAGCTGCTGTGTTTCTCGTGAGAGGGAAAGGTGTCATTCCTCAGGCATTCAGATGATATTAGAATAATGGAGTCCCAACCCATCAATAAAAAAGGAATAAACTCCATCTTTACAGAGGCCAAGAGTGGATCTCAAGGGAAGGGTACAGAGGGTGAAACTGTTCTGGGAGCAGTTCCTGGGGTTGGGACATAAATTGCCTGGGATCAGGGGTGGGGTGCTGGGGTGCCCCAGAGTTCTTCCCCACAGGCTTGAGGCTGACTCACAGTCCTCTGAGGTGAAACAGGAAGCAGAGCAGGCGGGCCTCGGGCACCCAAGCTCAGAGGCTGCGAGGAGGGCAGTAGGGACTTTCGGAGTGTGGCCATAGGAAATTTACCAAGTGGAACCTGGGGACTCGAAAGAGTTCATGTGCTTTTCTGAAGAAAAGCCCAAAGGCACTTAAGCCAAAAATAGATGAGTGAGTGTGTGTGAGTGAGTAAGTGTCTGTGTGTGTGTGTGTGTGTGTGTGTGTGTGTCGCAGGTTCTGGTAATTTTTAAAGACAAGCTGGGGCTCTCCCCGGTTCAAATCCTCCCACCCCCACTCACAGCCCCCCCCCCCCACCGTGTTCTTGCGTGCCTGAGCATGTCTGGCAGAGTGTGAGGTTAGCTGCCTGGAAGGGAATCAGGGTGCACCCAGCAGCTCAGGTGAGTCCTGAAAGAAAGGGAAGGTTAGGCTGACAAGCCTGGCCACCCCCTAAAAAATAAATAACTCCATCATTAAAGGGGAGGGGCCATTATAGTTGCAGTCTACTCTGATCCCTGTGACCAGAATTTGTCCCCATGGGATATGGCCAGAGAAACTACAAGTGAAAATAGAAGGAGTTGTTTTCACCCAAAATATGAAAAACTGGCCCAAGCAGCATAGGGCCCCACCACTGTCACTGCCACCCCCACCTGTTGCTGTTGCACAGATAGCCATGTGGCCTCGGTTTTCTGAGAACCTCGGAGGAGGCAGAGTCACTCTGGCTCTCTTAGGGCTCCTTAGCGTTTTGGCATAATAAGCTCGAATGGCGCTGGCTGTCTGAGAAAGTGGCAAAGACCTGCAGGAGGCAACTTTCACTGAAGGCAAAAATGAGATGCTTTCACACAGCTCTGCAGATGGTGGAGGACTCTCCTTGAACGTGACTGAAGGCTACCAGGGCAGGAGAGGAAGAAAGACCATGGCAGATCCCGGGATAACAGTGGACAGATTATGTTCATAAACCCATGTGGTGTGCCCTCCAGGCATGCCCAGAAATAACAGGAGGTGGCCATATTCAAAGACAACCAGACATACAAGAAAACAGGACACCATGAATGAGAACCTATGGGCAAAAGAGACACTCACAAAGTTTTAGACACAGACTAAAACAATTTTGGCTACCACAGTCAAAGAAATAATCAAAGAGTTTGAAAATTTTTGCGAGAAATTGGAAACTACAAAAAAGGATCACAATTGATATAAAAAAGAACTTTTGAGTTCTAGAAGTTGAACTTCTAGATGTGAAAAATACATTAGCTAAAGTTAAGGACCTAGTGGATGGTTTTAACCACACTTTAGACAGAGCTGGAGAGAGAATTTGTATACCAAAACTAAAGCAGAAGAAACTGTCAAGATTGTAGTATGGGGAGATGAAAAGATTAAAAAGACAGAAAAGAGGTGAGTAGATCTAAAATGGTGAGTAGATCTAAAATACATTTAATTGAAGTATCAGAAGGAGTGAAAAAATGAAAAGTCACAGAAAAAAATATTTGAAAACATAATGATAGATAATTATCCAGAACTGATGAGAGATACTCATCCACAGAATCAAGAAGATGAATGAATCTCAAGCAGGACACTAAAAAAGAAATCCTTATTTTCAGAAAAGAAAGAAAGAGAGAGATAGAAAGGATGGAAAGAAGGAAGGAAGGAAAGAGAGAGAGAGAGACACAGAGGGAGGGAGGAAAAGAAAATCTTAAAGCAGCCTGAGACAAAAGGAGATTGCCTTCAAAGAAGCCACAGATACAGTCAACTGACTTCTCAAAAGACACTATGGAAGCCAGAAGATTGTGTAATGATGTCTTTAACTTGCCAAAAGAAAAGCCTAGATTCTTTGCTCATGGAAAATATCCTTCAAGAATGAAGGTGAAATACAGACATTTTGAGACAAGAAAAAAAAATACAAAACCCCTAGAGGATTCACTACCGGCAGATCAGTATCTACAAGGAAAAGGAAAATAAACCCCAGATGGAAGGGTAGAAGTGCAAGAAGGAATGAGAATTAAAGAATGATGAATATCTTCACGTGAAAAAGTGGCTAGATTTTCACCAAATCGGAAGTGTATTGGGAGCTACCTAAGCTTAGGCTCCACGGCATGTGAGAAATTGACTTTCAGGGCCCTCAGGCAGACCTCGAAGAGATCAGGTGAGCAGCCATCCTCCAGGGCAGCGGAGGCTGAGCCAGCGAGGTCCCCGTGGTGACCGATCAGGAGAGGCATGCCACATCCAGTATGATTCAGAGAAAGCAAACTGGGTTTCCAAATAGGAGCCAGAAACGAAAAGTCACAAGTACACTTGCAGTTGTAGGCATTGGTTTGCAACAAAGCTGATTCCCTCATGACACTGTCCAGTGGGCCCCGGGGTGAGAAACCACAGGGATCTGTTTAGTCAAGGTTAATCACCTAATCTCCCTAGTAATCAGTGAAGAAAACTACACCTGAAGTGGAAAAAAAATCTTTACATTCATGCAAGTGGGAGGTGACATTGGCTTGGAGCAGGGTGGTGGCGATGCGTGCGGAGTGCAGCAGATACAGGCATTTTGGAGGGAACTACAGCTCAGCTACAAACAGACAGGAAGTCTGGGGAGGAGAGAATCAAAGAGGACCCAAAAAAATCTAACTTGAGAGAATTGGGGTGCCTTTTACTGAGATGAGAAAAACACAGAAAAGAGCATTTTTAAATTTTTTTGGAGAAAAAGTAGGAGAATGCAGATTCAAGATTTCCACTTTAGACTTTTAAATCAGTGACGCCTGTGAGACCTCCAAGTGGGGACACCACGTCTGCAATTGGAACCCAGAGATGGTGTTTAAGTTGTAGGTATAAATATTGGAATTATTAGCACATTAGAGGTGGTATTTAGAGACACTTCTATGGATGAGATTATCTAACAAAAATGTGTATAATTTAAAAATACAGATAATTAAAAAGAAGAAAATAAATGGCATCCATAATCTATCAATAGAGAGTATCATTTATAATTAGATGTTTAGGCCTTCTAGAATTTTAGTTATCCGTATGTATACATATATATCTCGGATGGCAGGATAATATTACTGAAATGAGAAACAATGGTCTCACCCACCTTTTCCTTGTACACTTAGCCCTCTCCTCTTCCCTCCAGCCTTTAGAGGTAGCAGCCAAGCCTTTTGATGCCATTTGCCTCAGTGAAAGGATGTGATAACAGAATATCTTCTAGTTTTTGAGTTTCCAAGGGACATGGAGAGGACCAAGATCATCCCTAGATGATACATCTGGAAGAACACCCAGTGAGCAAGTGTCCCCGTCTCTGTAAAGTTCTCTTGGAACGGGAGGAGAAAGAGGACCAGAGGGAAGCAACGGGCCTTAGATGTTGGTGGGCCCCAATGAGAAGGGCCCCACACTCCCACCCTGAGCCAACTGCTGGACAAACCTCCTTGTAGATTCTGAAAGCAGGGGTATCCTGGGCCTCTTTGTCCAGACAGCACCCAGCAAAGGTGGTCCAGACCCCAGAGAAGGAAAAACTGCCAGGTGAAAGGGACTTGGCCCTCACTTTGGGACAGAAGAAGTGCAGGATCCTGTGGACCCACGTGTGGATGGGAAACACAGAGCTGATGGACTGCACGGAGCTTCTGACAGAGGAGAGATCCTTGGCCACCTGTGTGGACCAACGACCATGGACATCAGCGAGAACCGGATGGACCCCCACACATATCTCAGCACATCAAAGTCCCCCTGGAACATATATAACCCCAGGGAAAACCTGGAACCCTAAAATGACATGGAAAATGGGGGCTCAAAATAGGGCTTAAATTCAAGTAGGGAAGAATAAAACAATTTATACCTCTTGCAAAGTATGAATAAACTACTGGCAGTGGGCTTTGCAGAGAGGATGGAGATTCTGCAAGAGCAGATAGAGGCAAAAGTGGAAGAAATGCCATCCGTTACTATTCACAGCACAGCATTGTATCTCCCATGGTGGTGGGGCTTGGGAAACAAGGAAGGGAGAAAGGGGACGTCGCAGACAGTGGGAGACAAAGGGCCCACCCCAGGACCTGGTACACAGCTGGTAAGCTTGGCGAGAATGCCAGCCGTGCCTGCTTCACATGCCCCTGGCATGCTGCCCTGCTCAATATTAAGCACCCAATAAACGTTTATGGAACGACCAAATGGTAGGAACACAGTAAATATTTGTTGAACAAACACATATATTATATATAAGATATATATAGTTTACAAAGCAATGCAATACTACTGGGGAACAGAACAGAAGAAAATTCTTAAATGTATCTAAATCCCACCATCCCATGAAATCAAAGCGGTGAATTTTTCAGGGTTCCCTCCTGTCATTGTTCTGGGTAAAGGTGGAATCAGAACATCTAGCCATCTTTGTTCTCCTGAAAAAGTTCTTCTCTTGCAATAAGCATTTGCAGTTACAGCCATTAGCCTCCTAGAGGCAGGCGTCCCATGGTGATGTCCCCACTGTCACTAGTGAAGGGCTGGGTCTGGCTCACTCAATCACCGCCTGTGCAGAGGGACCACAGACTCCTGCCCCCGTGGTCCTGAGGGTGGAGGCAGCCTGAGGAGGAAGCTGCCCCAGCCTGAGCAGCAGATGGACCCGTTCTGGCCCTGACACTGCCACCGCCATCCCTCCGTCAGCAGTCTGGGCATCTGGTTCCCCATCTGAGTGGACGATCTTGGAGATGCCTGTCAGCTTAAATGTTTGATGATTCTGAGCTCCTTTGATCGAAGTAGCTGATTGCCACAGACAGTTGTTTCCAAACACATGTGTCAGCACTGAAGCCGACAGGAGAAGCGGCCCTGGATCTCCCCAGGGTGGGAAACCCAGGCATTAGCTTCCCATCCCCACCCCCTGGCCTGTCCAAAAAAGAGATGAAACTCCAGGTGGGAGAGCAGAGGGTAGAGGGAGGGATAACCCAGAGCACTTCCTTGGCTCTGCCCCAGCAGCAGCGCCTCCACTGGAGGCTGGGTCCCTTCTGTGACTCCAGCTTCACAGGCCAGGCCCACCGTGGCTCCAGCTTCAATGGTGACAGCCACCCCCGGGTCCAGTAGCTCTACCTCCTCCCTTTTTCCCCGCAGCCAAGGGGTGGTTGTGACATCTGTTGTTGCTAGTCTTTGAGTTGTTTGACTGTCCCTTATTTGGCTTCTCAATTGTGCCACCGATTCCCTGCATTGTGTTCCCTCCATTTTCAATACTTAGATGGCCTTCCATTTTCCCGGTCAGACCTTGACGGGACACAGGGCTGTGCAGCTCCTGGAGAACGCGGGCCAGAGACAGCCACTCTTTCCAAGTCCCGTCTGGAAAGGTGACTGGGTGCTCACGGGAGACCTTACGTAGGTCAACCAACTCATCCCAGTTTGCCCAGGACATTCTCCTCAGTTCTAGAATTGAAAACCCCACAGCCCGGGAAACCCGTCAGTCCTGAGCAAACTGGGATGGCTGGTCACCCTATACCTCAACAAGATGGTTCTGAGGAATATAAAAAACTGTCTTCAGGATGAATAAATCCAGAAGAGAGTCAGCAGTAGGGAGGTTCCTGGTTCTTGGTGTCGTGAACAGACCCCTGGACTGTGTGCTGTGTGACTCTGAGAAGTCACTGGAGCTCTCTGGGCCCGGTTCCTGTGGATGGAGAGTAAGACCTCTGATGTTACATCTCAGTCACCCCACTGAGTTCCTAGGAACGCCAAAGGAGGGAAGTCTCAGAGAGTGCCTGGAAAGACGAGGAGAGCCATACAGAGGCAGGGTGTGACCACTGCCTCATGTCACTCTCTTACAGCGACCGAGACAGGATCAGATGGACTCAGGCTATAAATAACAAATGCATCATGCTCCTGAGATGTGACTCACAGCTGCATGGAGCAGGAGCCCAACGGCAATTGCTCATCTCGTGACTGGACTTTGGGGAGCCACAGCGTTCCTTAGGAGAGCTCCTTTCTAGGCCTTGCCCCCTCTCCTGGCTTCTCCTGCCAGGAGCTACCATCAGAGACCACGGGCCTGTGAGCTCATTCTTCCCTGCTGCTCTCATGGAATTCCCAACGCATCTCCACCTCTGAGCACTGGCAGCCCCCCACTTCCAGGGAAGTGGCTGCACACACTGGCCCCAACCCCCTGCCTAAGGATGCTGGGGAGTAATCTCATTCCCCAGGATAGTAAAACTTCGTGGGGAAGAGGAATTAAGTACAAATTAATAGCCCCCTGGGCACATGACCACACTGCCCTCTTGAAAACAAAAGATGTTTGTGTGTCTTCTCTTCCTGGGTAACATCATAACTGCCTGGTGAATGTCCAGCTCAAGGAAGAGGAAGAAGATATTTGCTGCTGTGGCTAGGACTGGGGCCCCAAATGCATTAAGACTCTTAAAGGGGGAGTTCAGTCCGCCACGTCGTGCCACTGTGGGTAAGCAGGCACTGTCAGATCTCTAAATAGTAAAAATAGTGACCTTCCCACTTGAGAGACATGATTTCGCATCATGCTCATGTGAGATCATAAAGCCTTATCTTCCCTGGTCGTGAGCATCTGGGCCCCTTTCTTGAAGCATCGTCTGTCTTCCTCTGAGCCTTGCTCCTGAAGTCATCCAATGGCCAGGACCCACTGGCACCTATAGCCACCTAAGCCCCTGAACACACCCCAGCGCACATCAGTCCTGGCTCTGTCATTCTTCACTGTGTCCATCTGCAGTAGACACTGGCCAAGGGGAGGTCAGCTCCTCCCTCTTCCAGACTCAGTGACATTTATTGACTTTCACTATGTGCGTGTTCACAAATGTTACCTCTTTGAATTTTTGTGTCCTTTAAAGTAGGAATTACTATCTTTACTTAACAGATGGGTGTGGTAGGCTGAGTAATGGCCCCCATAGATGCTCATGCCCTAATCCCCAGAACCTGCGAAGGTTACCTTACATAGAAAAAGAGACTGCAGACTTGATTAAATTGAAGATCTTGAAATGAAGCTTTATTCTGGATTATTGGCTGGGCGGTAAATACAATCACAAATGTTTTTACTAGAGGGAGGCAGAGGGAGATTTGACAGGAAAAGAGGCAATGTAGCTACTGAAGCAAGATGCTATACTGCTGACTTTGAAGATGGAGGAAGGGGCCAAGGACCAAGAAATGTAAGGAACACAGCAGTAGAAGCTGGAAAAGGCAAAGAAACGGACTCTCCCCTAGTGCCCCCAGAGAGTCATGGCCCTGCATGATTTCAGCCCAGTGACATTGATTTTGGACTTCTGACCTCCAGAATTTTAAGAGAATAAATGTGTATTGTTTTAAGCCGACAAGTTTGTGGTAATATATTACAGTGGCCATAGGAAACTAATAAAATGAGTAAACAGAGAGGTTTCCTCTGACTTGCTTCAAGCCACCCATCAGATCAGTGGAGCTGGAATGCACACTCTGGCCCTCAGGTTCTAAGCCTCACATTTTTTCTGTTACACCACGCTTCTTCTGAGATGGCAGCAGCTCAGGGTGTAACAATTGGGAAACAGAAAACTTAGGTAAATGCGTGTGTGTGTGTGCGTGTTATTAGTGGGAGGACAGAGAAGCATAAGAAAGGGAACATATCATTAACTTGTATTCACTCCTCAAACCATCCAATGGAAAATTGGGAAGCACCAAATAAAAACATGACTAGGACCAGTGATTTTAAAAAGATGTCATTACGCTCAACTTTGTGCTTTGTTTTCTCTGGTCACATCAAGGTCTCATATTACAATATAAAGTGATGATCTTGTTGCACCCACATGCTTACCTGAAGCAGTGGACTTACAGAAAGATTTGGAAGAAAACAAAGGTACTGTCCCTTGGGAGCCCAGCTAAATAACAGAATGTGAGTGGGATAGATATAATCCAGGGCTCTGGTTCTCAAGGTCTTGAAGTTCAGTGTGTGCCCTTCCTAAAGAAGACTTGAAGGTGAGCACATCATTAATAGATATTGCTCATCTTTGTGCCAGATCCCATCCTTGAGACCTCGTTCACCGGCCATGTGTGGAATTTTCTCTGTCATTTCTAGCTCCCCCGAAAACCCTAGAGAGAGAACCTCATTTAATTTAACGAGGAATCTGAGGCCCAGAGAGGTTAAGGATGGCTCAAGTGCTACTGGTTACAAAATCTGATGGGTCATTGTTACTTGAAGGGATGAGGGAAGCTTCTCTTAGTTTCTTAGAGCTCTTGATGGAAGAACTACAAGTATCATCTTCTGAGAAAGTAATTTATCATGAAGTCTGCCTGTCATTGAGCTACTCAACGTTTTTTACATATGAAAACTCCACTATACCCTCCTCCTTTTGCTATAGAAATTGGACCTCACTTAGCTTTAACAATCTATATGTTTATGTATAAATACATGTCTGGTTAGATGCATACTGCTTGGACATGATGCTATACTATTATCTGAGAGGTCATAGCACATTTCATGCCCTGGGTTGAAAAGCAAGAAATAAAAGCAAAAGACCCCTAGCCAAAGGTGACAACATCTCAAAGCTTAATGTTATGGAGCTTTCATTTCTATTTTTGGTGACTTTAACTTCTTAGGCAAACATACCATGTAGCAAACTCTGGGAAATATATGTTGGAAAGGTCCCTCTAGTTGATTAAACTCCCTCATTCTTTCCCAAGGCTCCCCCCTCAAAACTCTGAAATCCCCTTATCAGCTCTCATAAGGACAACAGAAGAAAACAAGCATTTTCTAAGCCCTTAATCCTATTCCTACCTAACCTCCCTCAGTGTGCCGGGCTTCCTGTTTCTTTAACTCAGTCTCCACCCCTGGTTTGAAAAGCCACTAACAACTCCATTGTTGCCAGGAATTTTCTCTAGCTGGGACCCCACTCTACTTGTTTTGATTAGAAGACTGGGGGGAGGCTGTCTGAAGCCCACCTTGGGGTACCAGTGTGGAATCAAGGTAGAAGATTTTGTTTGTTTGTTTTTGGTGGGGTTTTTTTTGGTGAGGGATATTGGCCCTGAGCTAACATCTGGTGCCAATCCTTCTCTTTTTTTTTGCTTGAGGAGGATTGTCACTGAGCTAACATCTGTGCCAATCTTCCTCCATTTGGTATGTGGGACGCCACCACAGCATGGCTTGATGAACAGTGTGTAGGTCTGCGCCCAGGATCCAAACCCCGGGCTGCCAAAGTGGAGCATGCGAACTCAACCACTACACCACCAGGCTCGCCCCTCAAGGTAGAAGATTTTTGATGGCCCAGGTAGCCATTCTCCACCAAGACAGGGTTCTCCCAATAGTGCTGAACCACTTGCCTCCTCGAGCCACAACGACAAGATGTGCTGGTGAGATCTTTGCTCAGGGCTTACACCTTTCACTTGGCAAGTCCTCACAGATACCAACTTCATGCCACACAAGAAGGTAGGAGTTTAAATAACATGACAGAGGAAATCTGGAGTCATCCATAGACTCTAATTTCCTGAACCAGGGGACTTTGCTGAGGGAAAAGTGCTTATTTCATCAATGACATCTACTGGCAGAGAACTTCAAGGCCAGGGAAGGAGTGGGAGTCCCTACAGGCAAGGGAAGTCACCAGTGACTTTTAATCTGCACATTTTGATGGCATGAGACATCATCTTCTACAACTACTTCTACATCCTTGCCTTTTTGTTTCCACTTGTTCTTTTGGGAAACTCGGATCAAATTTTGATGAGCTAAAAGTGCACTATCTTAAATCCAGCTAAATGCAGAGATTCCCAGGTTTGCTTTGAGAAATCCACTGGACTGATGGTAAGTTGTTTAAAATTCAGCAGCTCTTCTATCTGGTTAAATTCAACACATAGTTACTGAGTGGTGCAGCGGCCGGACTCTGCTGAGCCAGGAGTCTACTGGTTGTCTCTGACCTCATGGAGCTCCCAGTCTAGCTAGGAAGAATTTAAATATGGAATCACAAGTGTGATGAGCTTTACAGAGTGCACTATAAATAGCAAGGGGATTAAAGCTAATCTAAAGGGCCAGCTGCTGCTGCTGTTGCTGCCACTGCAGCAAATCGAAGCCAGAAAGAGAACCAAAGAAAATGCAGGAAATGTGCCTGAAAAAATAATAATAGCCTGGTGGCCACACACAATGGTGACCAAGTTTTTTTCCAAGTTCCAATGAAGCATCCATTCATTTTTATTTTGTGAGATTGAAGCAGTAATAGCTGGGTGTACAAAGAATTTCCTGTAGATTAATATGAAGCTGGAAGGAGTTGATAGACTTCAGGCAGCGATTTGGGCTATTAATCCAAGCCAGTCATTCATTAACCCTCAGGAAGTTTTCTGTGCCAAAGTCGTTATTATTATTATAAACTAAACCCCAAGTCCCAAATGGGTGTATGGCCACTTTTCTCTCCAGGATGCTCAATGTCTGAGTCAGCCGGGGAGCCTGAATCATTTCCTAAACTCCCTTCTGGTTCGTGGGGAGTTTGGCTTTGTAGAGCACATTGCTGCTGCAAGAATCCAGCAAAGAGCCCTTTTGAGAGGTAACCATCACTCTTGCCTTTTTTATGAGGTCCTGAGTGGCTATGAGAAGCTGATGGTTGTCCCCCAGTTTCTGTTCTTCTGTCCTATAGTGTACCATTTTAGCTGGCAACATGGCCATCTGGCTAAAGACTACATTTCCCAGCCTCCCTACCTGCAGTAGGTGTGGTCATGTGACTGGTAATGTTAGCAGAAGTTATGGGGTCACATCTTGATCTTACCCTCAAAGAACTGGAAAGATGATACCTCCTATGCCCAGCCTCTTTGCCTCTTTCCACTGCTGGAAGGAGATGACAACAGCTGGAGCAGTCTCCTCAGGCACAGAGAAGGAAAGCACATATTGAGAATACAGAGCTGACCTGACAACCCAGAACTGCTGACCTCCGGACTGTTACGGGGAAAGAGATTAACTTCTACCTTGGTAAGTCACGGTACTTTGCAATATCTTTGTTACAGCAGCTAAGCCTGTACCTCCACAAATACATTGATTGCCAGGCAAGGCCTGTGGCCCCAGATCTGGCCCCTTCCCACAGCCTAAGTAATGTTCTGATACAATGGGGCAGTAGCCCTTATTCTGAGCATATATAATGTGGGGCACACACTATGTAACGAGTGTTTTTATACATTATTTCATTTAATTCTCCCAAAGCCCTATGTGGTTGGTATCACTGCTGTCCCATTTTAAAGATGAGGGAATTGAGGCACAAATATAGCAAGAAACTTGCCCAAGATCCCACAAGCAAGTAGGTGGTGGAGAAAGGATTCAAACACAGGCAGTGTAATTCTGCCTCTTCCGCAGGCTGCCTCTACTCAGGAAGATGATGTGTTCACATAAACATTCCCTTTGGGGTCCAGGTAAGCATGTACCCTGCGTTAAACAAGTCCAGAAAATAGTCCAACATTTGCTCTTTGTGCATGCAACCTACATCTCTTGCTTTTCTAAAAAGCACCATTGATTAGTTACCCTCAAAATCTCTGCCTGGTGGTTCAATAGTTCAGCAGCTCCGCAGTGATTGAATTCCTATTGTGTTCCAGGCATTGAAATGGGGCATAAAAATGGATAACACATGGCCCTGGGTCTCAAGTGTTGACGCAAAATAACCAATAACCGTTCTATAGATAAGAGAGAGAAGGCGAGTTTTACTTGAGCCAGAGTGAGAATTATAACTCAAGAAGGCAGTTTCCACAAGGGAAGAAAGTGTTCTGGAGAAGCATGGTTTTCAGTACAGTCTTATATCTTTTTAGAACAAAGAACAGACATTAAACATGCCCAGGATACATATTCATCAAAGTTTCAAAGAGGTATTCAGCTGCAAATTAGCAGGTCACCAGGACCCTGATGTCAAGGGACTAACACAGGCTTTTCCAATAGGGTGTTACCTATAGGAGGGAAGTATGCATTCTTATCTTAAGAGAGTGCACTCTTTAATGGTTAAAGCGGATGTACAATGTATGTTTGATAGGCCATAAGTCAGGCTTCTTTAGTTCAAGCTGAATCAGTTTTGAACCAGAAGTTACCCCATATACCTCCATATGCGAAATCTCTTGTCACAAGGAACCTCCAGTCCAATGAAAAGAAAAAGACTTGAATGGATTATTTCAGTATAATGAATGTGGCAAGTGATAAGAGTATGCACCAAGGATCAGTGCAACTGTCACATTTTGCTTTTCCAAGGCTTCTAGAGGGGTAAAGAATTACCCGGTGGGTACTTGAAGGGGAAGGTAAGTAAAAGAAAGTCTGCTGAGACCCTGTGCTATTTCGTAATACACATTATCTAATTCTTACCCTAAACCTAAGAGGGGTGCAATTTTATCTCCCTTTTACAGATTAGGAAAGTAAGGCCAACAGAACCTATGTAATGTCCCCAGGTTCCTACACTCTACAGCAGAGACAGGGTTTAATTCTAGATTCATCCAACTCCAGAGCCCACGTTTTATCAACTGTTCCCAAAATAAGAAATAAGTCGATCTTCAGATTGGGGGATTTTTCTTCCCTCAAATCTTTTGACTGGAATGCAAAACACCTGGAATATGGAAACAGTAAGAGAAAGGGCTTTATAAAAGTTTCTTGTTAAACTATGTATTGTGTCGGTCTCAGAGAGAAAATGCCTCTTGTTAACATGGGAAAAGAAGACAAGATCATGGTGACTGTTGTTGTCCTTCCCTGTTCCCTTGGAGAACTGCTTCTCCCCAAGCTGATGTGGCTCAGTGGCTGAGTCACTGTGCCTTGACCTGAGGAGGGGGTGACATGGCCCAGGACTGGCCAATTACAGTACCCCATCCCTCCTGCCCACCTGGAAGGCCAAGGGAGGGCACGTGATCCAGCAGGACCGTCCAGCCCCTCCACGATTTCACACGTCCCTGCTGGGCATCAAGCCGTGGAGGCCTGGGGGTCAGGCGGCACGATCCTCTGGCAGGAGGACACGGGTCTGCAGCCGGAGCCGGAACCAATGGTGCCCAGGAGAGCCATGCCAAGGTGACAGAGGAGAGGTAGAGAGATTCCCGACCCCTTCATCCCAAGCCCACCCCAACTTTTCTAATGATAGAAGCAAAAAGTGATAAGTAAATAAAATCCCCCTTTGTCCTAAGCGGGCTGGGCTCAGTTTCTTTTACTTGCCAACCACAGTGTACTTTTACAGCAGGGAAGGTAGATCTGAGTGCAAGAAGCAAGCTCACGATATAATTTCAATACTTCTATTTTGTATATTTATTTCTTACTTTATGTGTTATATCCTTATATTATACATTACATCTATTGTTACTTATTGTATTTATATTATATATAAAATATATTTTGTATATTTATATATTTATCATATTTATATTATATATTCTATTCTTATATATTTCTTATATTTATGATTTCAATACTTACAGTTTTATAAATTCTGAGAATTTCAGGCACCTCCCCATTTTCAAATGAAACTGCAAAGACAAATCCCAAGGTCAAATGTTTGGAATTGCCATCTTCTCATCTGGCTCCTATAGCTTTGGTTTTCTGTGTATTTCATACTAAGGTCTGGACCCATTTTTAGCTTGTAATTTCCAGAGGATGCAGATGGTAACTTCTGACTTAATCACCAGCCCCCGCCCCCATGAGACATCAGCTGTGCATATTTAAGAGTTTTTAAATTTGTGTTTCCACCTGAATTGCCATTTTTGTCTAACAAAACTATCTATAACTAAATACTTTCATTTTCTCTTCTTTCTTATAAAAGGTATTACTCAAATGGATTTCCTTGGCATTGCACAACTTTCCAGAATCTGTGGCCAAGAGTGGGACTATTTTTCCATTTCTATATCTGGGGCCTGGCGTGATGTGTGGGAAGATTTGAGGGCACTGATATGGGGTGACTTCAGGGCTTTGGGGTCCCTGCTTCATCCCAGGGTCTCCACACTTGCGTCCTGAGGTCTAAGAGACTTCCTGTGGAGTCCTGCCTCTCATCCCTCAGTTGGACATGACTTAAAAATGCAACTCCACCTGAGAGAGGTGACACATGGGTTAAACCACAAGAAATAAGTGACTGAGAGCAGATCCTTTCCAATTCTGGAAGAAGGGGCAAGGTGAGAAAAGGTGGACAGAGGCTGAGTCTGGGAGGTGGAGCCCGTGAATGGGGAGCAATCCTGAAGGAGGAGCCTGAGGACAAAGGAGCTGCCCCCATAACGCAGCCTGGCCAGCAGCATGGAGCAGAACTAACTGTGGTTCTCACCAGCCACAGGACCTCGGGCAATTACTTTTCAGTCTCCTCCTCCGTAAATGGAGACCATCATACTGACATCACAGGATGTTGTGGTTTTTAAATGCCTCAAGTCTGTGGTGTGTGGGCATGAACATGAGGCTCACTATAAGTGTGCAAAAATCTTAATCCCAGTCCCTTCAGATAAATATTTGTGGAGTGACACAGGGAATGAATGAATGAATGAATAAGTGAATGAATAATCAATCAGCAACCATTTAAATCACATCTACTGGGGCCAGCCCAGTGGCATAGTGGTTAAGTACGCGCGCTCCGCTTTGGCGGCCTGGGGTTCGCAGGTTCAGATCCCAGGCGTGGACTGACGCACTGCTTGTCAAGCCATGCTGTGGCGGAGTCCCATTAAAGTAGAGGAAGATGGGCACGCATGTTAGCCCAGGGCCAGTCTTCCTCAGCAAGGGGAGGAGGATTGGCAACAGATGTTAGCTCAGGGCTAGTCTTCCTCACACACACAAAAAAAGACACACAGTAGGAAAGAGGCAAAGACAATAAATGTGAAAGGCGTTCAAACTCAGGCGTCAGAAGTGAGCTCAGAATGTAGGGAGTGGTGAGGGCCTGGCCTGGAGGAATGAGGATGAAGAAACGAGACAGGTTGGCCCAGGACAAGTGACAGGAAGAGCTGAGCCGGAGAGGCAGAGCTCAGAGGGCCCCAGGGCCTTTCCCTGAACCCTCACCTGCCACCTCTCGGTCATCAGCAGGTCCTGTAATTCTACCTCCGAAATACCTCCCACATCAACCTATTTCTTTCCATCTCCATTCCCAGCACCCCAGACTCCAGGTTGCCGGAACAAGCACAGGAGAACTCACTTCCGCTCTTGCTCCCTCCTGTTGTTTCTTCTCCGCAGGAGTACCTGGTCTTAGAATATAAATCACATCTCATCACTCCCTTGTTTAAAATCTGCATGTATATGGCTTCCCATAGCATTTCAATTTCAGCCTACAAAGTCCTGCCTGGTCTGGCCCCTACCAACATAGCAAGCCACCTTCCCTTTTCCCTTCTGTGCTGCAGCCAAACTGGCCTTTTTGGTTCTTTGAAGCAGGGCGGTACAGGGAGGTGGTGAGAAGTGACCGATTCTGAATATATGAGGAAGGTAGAGCCAGAAGAACTTGCTGACGGACTGAATACTTGAAGTAGACTCCAAGCTCTTTCCATCTCAGGGGCTTTGCATGTAAGGTTCCCATGCCTGGAACATTGTCTGTACCATTCTTCTGGTTTCAGAGAGGTCTTTCCCGATCACTCACTTCCTTCTCATTCTCACCACTGAACCCTTCTGTTTGTCTTCTGGCACCTTCCACAACTTGAAATGATAGATGTACTTTGTTGTTGACTTGTGTTTTGTCTCCCACAGTGGTCTGTAGGCTCCATGAGGGTAAGGGCTATGCTTTGCTGTACACTTAGCTAAGTACCCCAACTCTGGGTACTTAGCAAACAGGCACTTGGTATACAGTCGATCTTCATTATTCATGGATTCCATATTTGCCAATTCTCCTGCTTGATAAAATATATTTGTAACCCCCAAACCAATATTCACAGCATTCTTGCCATCATACATGGAAAAAAATTTGAAAAATTCAAGTCATCTACGCACACATTCCCAGCTGAGGCTTAACAAGGTGACACTCTCCTTTCCTATCTCAGCTCTCATACTGTAAACAAGTGTCCTTTCCTCGGCCTATTCAGTGCCACACTTTTTGCATTTTGCAATTTTTATTGGTGACTTCACTGTGTAAAATGGCCCCCAAGCATGGTCTATGGTCTAGTGTCCCTAAGCGCGAGAAGACTGTGATGTGCCTTATGGAGAAAATACGTGTTTAGAAGAGCTTTCATCGAGCACGTGTTAAAGTTCTCTTGGCCATGAGTTCAATGTTAATGAATTAACAATATATATTAAATATGGTGTCTTTAAACAGAAACACACATAAAATAAGATTATGCGTTGGGTTGATGAAAATGTTGTGACCAGAGGCTCGCAGGAACCTAACCCTGTTTTTCCCCTGGGACAATGATTCAGTATTTGCTAATTCCATGTTTGAAAACAACAAGAATGACTGGTATGTGTATTGAATGATTTAAAAAAGGAATGCATGGATGACTGGGGGCTCATTTTGGAGGAGCAGGGCAAGGACCACCCTTAATGTGGCCACCATGGGAGTGAGCAGGAAGGAGCTGCCTGAGCATTCACTCTTTAGTGGCCACACTAAAGTGCTCTGAGAGTCCCCCACCCACCCATGCTGAACCCTGGGGGTCTATAAATCCTCTTACTAGAGTCAAAGCACAAGATGGGTGCTGGGTTGCAGAAACCTAGCTAGGAAATCTGGAACACAAGGCCAGAGGTTTAATGCATGTTCTCAGGACTGTTTTTCAGCACTTCTGAGACTGTTCCTCAGTGAAGACAGGTTTGATCCTAGTCAGAACTGGCAGCCCACAACAATGAGGATCATGTGAAGACTTCTCAAAGGAGGTGGGCCTTAAGTAGGGCCTTGAAAATCATTGAAGAGGGGCAGGGAGCTCATTATTCCAGACCAAAGGAATCATGGAAACCAGTGTTTCTCAAGCCTCGTGTCAACACAAAATAGCCAATAACTGTTCCGTAGGTAAGAAAGATAAAGTGAGTTTTACTTGAGCCAGGGTGAGGATTAGAACCCAGGAAGGCAGTTTCCACAAAGGAAGAAAGCGTTCTGGTGAAGCATGCTTTTCAGTACAGTCTTATATCTTTTTAGAACAAAGAACATACAGTAAAGATGCCCAGGATACATATTCATCAAAGTTTCAAAGAGGTATTCAGTCGCAAATTAGCAAGTCAACATGACCCTGATGTCTGGGAAAGGGACTAATACAGGCTTTTCCAATAGGGTGTTATCCATAGGGCGTAGGAGAGGAAGTACGCATTCTTATCTTAAGAGAGTGCATTCTTTACTTTAATGGTTAAAGCAGATGTACAATATATGCTTGGTAGGCCATAAGCGAGGCTTCTTTAGTTCAAGCCGAATCAGTTTTGAACCCAAATAGCCACCCCATATACCTCGATATATGAAAATCTCTTGTCACTCTTTAGGCCAAAACCCACAGTAAGAAATACATTTTATACCCATACACTGAAACAATACTTACCCTAACTATACATAATTCACTTCTTGTTTTCATTCCATTCTATTCTGTTCTCTCCCCCTGGGTTCTGAAGCCAGGTATCTGAAGGTTACTGTAAATATTCAATAAGAACATGATTACCTTGCAACCTTGTTCCCAACACAGGCATAGATGAAAAGAAGTTAATCTTGTTAATTTGCTGTTTTCTTGTTTAACCTGAGGGGTGACTCAAGGGTCACAAGGATTTATGAGCTTGTTTTGCAGAAAAAAAAGAATGCCTTCAAGGAAGTTACAGTCACCAGATAACCAGTCCCCAGCTGCCATTGAGGCCAGGAAGTCAAATTGCCCAAGGGCTTATTGGGAGTGAAAGAAACACGGATTACCCCTTTGTTTCTCCAAAACTCCTTCTGCCAAGTCCCTTAGCTCTATAAAACCCCCTGCTTTCTTCTCTTGTGAAGGTGGATTTGAGAGAACCTATCCTCCCCCTTCTCATTTTGGCCAATTCAAATAAACCTTTCTCCATCTCCAAGCACCAATGTCTCAGTGATTGGCTTACTGCGCATTGTGCACACAAACTTGAGATTGAGAGGAGATTGAGAGGTTCCATATCAATCTCATTATATTCCATCCCATTTTATTCTATTCTATATCATTTGATTCCAATTTTTTTTAAATGCTAGTCATAATCAACTCAGTTGATATTGCCAGCCATTAATGGGTTGCAACCTGCAGTTTGTAAGAAAAGGCAGGAGATGAGACAATGTGCAGTATGTTTTTAGAACACTAAGTAAATCAATCTGGCTAAAAGTGGCTGATATTTATAGAACAATTCCTAGTGCCAAGCATTGTGCCAGGTACTTTGGTACAATATTACATTTGTTCCTCAAAATAAATCCTTAGGGTTAGGTAATGCTATATCTATTTTACAGTTGAAGCCTTCTGAGGTTTAAAGAGGTTAGGTTCTTTGTTCATCCTCTGCAGGTAAGAAGAGGAATTTGAGGTCTGGCTGCCTGATTCTAGATCCTGGGCTCTTGACCCTTACGCTGGGCTAGTTATACAGAGGACTAAAGGGAAATAGATGGGACGGTCAGGCGGGGGCTAGACAACTTAAGATCTTATATGATTTTATCTTAGAGGCAAAAGGAAATTGTGAGAAAATTTATTTTTCTAACTTTTTATCATAATTATGAATATTTTTAAAATATAGAGTATAATAACAAGTAATATAATTAACTCATACATGCCTACCACCGGTTGTATCATTTTATCCTATTCACTTTGTATCTTCTCCTTTTTTTAACCTATGTCATTATATTTAAACTGGGGTTTTTTGTAGACAACTTATATTTGTTTTTGTTGTTTTTATTTTTTTAATTTTTTTTTTTTTTTTTTTTTTTTTGGTGAGGAAGACCAGCCCTGAGCTAACATCCGTTGCCAATCCTCCTCTTTTTTGCTGAGGAAGACTGGCCCTGGACTAACATCGTGCCCATCTTCCTCCACTTTATATGGGACGCCGCCACGGCATGGCTGACAGGCAGTGCGTCAGCGGGCGCCCGGGATCTGAACCGGCGAATCCCGGGCTGCCAAGCGCGGACTAAACTGCTGCGCCACCAGGCCAGCCCCTAGACAACTTATATTTGGATCTTATTTTTTATCCACTGTGACAATCTCTGTTTTTTAACTGATGTGTTTGGATTTAGGTTTATCATTGTAGTATTTATTTTCTGTTTGTCCTCTCTGTTTTTTGTTTCTGTTCCTTTTTCCTGCCTTCTTTTGGATTATTTGAATTTTTTTAACATTTCATTTTAATTTATTTGTTGGCTTTTTGGCTACATCTCCTCATGGTTTCTTTTTTTTAGTGGTTGTTCTAAAGATTACAATATACATTCCTAACCTTTCACGGTCTAATTCTAGTTATTATTTTACCACTTCGTAGTAAAATGTGGAAGCTTTACAACCATATACATCTTTTTACTCTCCCCCTTTGTTATAATTGTCATATGTATTTTTTCTAAATATACTTAGAACCTCACTAATGTTACAATTTTTGCTTTATAACATATTTAAAGAACTTAAAAGGAGAAAAACAATCTATCATACTTACCCAGATATTTACCATTTCTGTTGCTCTTCCTTCCTTCCTGAAGTTCCAAGTTTCCCTCTGGTATCATTTACCTTTAAGCCTGTAGGACTCCCTTTAGCATTTATTTTGGAGTGGGTCTGATGGCAAAGACTTCTCTTGCTTTTCCTTAATCTGAGAATGTCTTTATTTTACCATCATTCCTAAAGGATATTTTCTCTAGGTATAGAATTCTGGATTGACAATTCTTTTCTTTAAGCACTTTAAAGATGTTTTGCTACTGTCTTCTGGTCTTCACGGTTTCTGGTAAGAAATCCTCATTCATATGAGTCATTGTTCCCCAATATATAGTGTGTTACTTATCTCTGGCTGCTTTCGAGATTTTTCCATTGTATTTGGTTTTCAGCCATTTGATTATGATGTGTCTAGGCATGATTCACCTTTAGTTTATCCTGTTTGAGGTTTGCTGAGCTTCTTGAATCTACAAATACATGTTTTTCACCACATTTGGGATATTTTCAGCAATTAATTCTTCAGCTGTTTTGTTTCTGCTCCAATCTCTTTCCCCTCTCCTTCTGGTGGTCCAATGACAAGAATTTTAGACCTTTTGATCTTGTCTCACAGACCCTGAGACTGTTAATTTTTTAAAAATCATTTTTCTCTGTGTCCTTCAGATTGAATCATTTTTATTGATCTGTCTTCAAGTTCACTGAGTCCTCTGCCATCTCCACTCTGCTACTGAATCCATTCAATGAATTTTATTTGAGATATCATTTTTCTTTCTAAAATTTCCATTGTGTTCTTTTCTTCACAGTTTCTATTTCTCTGCTGACCACTCCTATCTTTCCATTTGAGGATGTTTACTTTTACATGAGTCTAATAGCTGCCTTAAAGTATTCGTCAGATAATTCCAACATCTGGGCCATCTCAGAGTTAACACCAGTGATTGCCTTTTCCTTTGAGAAGTGGTTACATTTTCCTGGTTCTTTGTATGTCAAGTAAGTTTGCATTGTATCCTCTACATTTTGAATATTATGCTGTAAGACTCTAAGATCCTATTAAAAACAAAAACTTCTACAGAATGTTGGTTTTATTTTGTTTGGTTTTATCAGGCAACCAACCTGATTGGGTTCAGATCGTAAGCTCTGTCTTATCTTCTGTTGGTGGGTTTCCAGTGTCAGGTCACTTGCCAAAGCCTTTGCAGTACTGTTTTCGTGTCTGTCCTAGGCATACACAACTCTGGGCCAAGCCCAGGATTTGTGTTGGTTCACACACAGTATTAGGTGACACCCTTCTCTAGCTCTCTCTTCTCCAGGCCCCTTCTCTAGCTTCCAGGGGCCCCTTTTTGCAATCTTCTGGACAGAAGATAGGGTTCCTTTCAGAATTTAGGTCCACAACTAGTTTGTGTTCTGATCAAAGTTGGGACATAAAAGAGGGGGGGAAATGAGAAACTCACCCCTAAATGGGTTATTCTTCAAGTTTTGACTCCCCTCCTCAATCTGCCTGCTGTTACTTTTCAGAGTCCTCAGGTAGTTGCTTTTTTTGTCCAGAGTTTTAGTTGTAATTAGTGAGAGAGGGAGAGGCTAGAGGCTTCCATCTGGACCAGGACAGGGAGCTGATCTTTTCTTTTATTGTTATTTTTTAAAAACATTTCAGATACTGTGAGGACCCTAACATGTCCTTCTCTCATCCCCTTTTCTTCCCTCTATGTTCAGAAAAACCCACAGCCTGAATTTGGAGTTTATTGCTCCCATAGGTTTTATGCTTTCAATATGTATAATATTCACCAATATTATACAGTATAGTTTTATATGTTTTTAAACTTTACATACAATGGCCTTATAAATATATAGTATATAGTCAACTTCTGTAAGCTTTCCATATTTGCTTAGAAAGAATGTATATGCTCTATTGTTGAATGTAGAATTACATATGTGATTATTGGTCAAGCTTATTAATTGTGTTGCTCAAATATTCTATAATCTTACTAATTTTCTGTCTTCTTGGTTTATCAGTTACTATGGGAGGTATGTTAAAATCTCCCACTATGACTGTGGATTTGTCGATCTTTCCCTGAAATTATGTAAGTTTTCGCTACATATATTTTAAATTGATCTTCTTAGGTGCAATCCAGGTGAATGTAATTTAATGAACTGTTACTTTTATCAGATGTAGTGACAATTTTTCTCCCTCACAGTGTTTCTATACTTAAAGGCTATTTTGTCTGATATTGTTATAGCTACACTAGCTTTCTTTTGATTGGTATTCTATTGGTGTGTATTTTCTCATGATTTTATTTTCAACCTTACTATTTTACTCTTGAATAATTTATTCTATTTATACTTATTATTATTGTTCATATATTTAGGTTTATTAGTATTGCCTTATTTTATACTTTTCTCCTTACTTTATCTTTTGTTTCTTTTCTCTTTTACTCCTTCTATCAGATTGTTTGAGTTTTATTGATTTCCCCTTTTCCCTCTACACTACAGATTTTTTTTTTAATTCTGCTCAGAACTTATTGGTCTTCTTGATTTTTAGGATTCAAGTCTTTAATCAATTCTGAAAATTTCTTAGCCATTATGTCTTTGAGTACTGCTTCTTCCCCATTATCTATCTTCTAACCTTCTGGAAATCCCATTTTATGTATATTGGAACTTCTCGTCCTGTCCTACTTGTCTCTTAACCTCTCTTTCATATTTTCCATCTGTTAATCTCTCTGAGCTGCTTTCTATGAAATGTCCTCTGCTCTACCTTCCTATTCCGTAATTCTTCTTCAGCTTCATCTAATCTGTCCATTGAGTTTTTAATTTTAATGACTATGTATTTTTTATTTTTATTCATATTATTAGATTGTTTTTCAAATCCACCTCATTCTTTCTAATAATGTCTTATTCTCTTTATACATTTCAATATCTCCTTTTAAGCCTTTAATCATTTTAAATATTTATCTTATGTAGTCTATTTGATAGTTCTCTTGTCTTAAGTTGTTGGGATCTAATCTGGTAGTTTCTTCATCTGCTGACTCTTGCTCATGGTGGATTGGTATGTTTTGTAATTTTGGTTTGTGAACTCATATTTAGTATGACTCTATTTATAGCAACCTTGAGCTGCCTGGATTGAGGGCATGTCCCCCCAGGGAAGTTTTTTATTAGTTTCAGACAGGAATTTCAGGGATATTATCACTGCTTGGACCACTTTTAAATTAATTTCTCGGCTTGGGAATTCCCAGACCAAATGAGTAATGTACATTTAAACTTTGAACCTACATAGGGAATTTACAGTAGCATCAAAAAAAAAATCAAATACCTGGTTATTAATGCAATGAAAGTTGTTCAAGAGCTCTACGATGTTCATATATTGGAAGGTTTAAAATTGGAAAGATATAAACTCTCTACAGTTTGATATATATGGAGTTTCAATGTAATCCTAATAAAAATTCCAGCAGGTTTAATGAGTGTGCATGGAAGTTGATAAGCTGATTCTAAACTGTATATGGAAATGCAAAGGGCCAGGAAGAACCAAGACAAGCTTGAAGAAGTTGGAGGATTTTCTCTACCTGATATCAAGACTCATTGTAAAGCCAGATAATGGTATACAGTATGATATTGTCACAAGGATAAACAAATAGTGGTACAAAATAGAGAATTCAGAAACTGACCAATACATATATGGCCACTTGATTTATGGCAAAGGTGGCAATGCAGTACAATGGGGGAAAGAATATTCTTTTTAACTAAATGGTGTTGGATCAATTAGTCATCTAGATGGGAAAAATTAATATCACCCTCTATACATATATATAAATCTATATATACAAAAAATGAATTCCAGATGGATTGTAGATCTAAATGTAAAAGACAAAACAATAAAGTTTCTAAAAGAAATCATAGGAAAATATCTTTATTACTTTGGAGTAAACAAACATTTCCTAAAAAGGTCATAAAGCAATGAATATAAGGAAAAGTCTGATAATTTGACTTTACTAAAATCAAGGACATCTGTTTATCAAAAAACACCACTGAAAGAGTGAAAAGGCAAGCCACAGAACAGGGAAAGATATTTGTAATACATATAGGTGACGAAGATTTATATTTTAAATACACCAGGAACTGTCAATCAGTAAAAAAAAAAAAAAAAAAAAAGGAACAAAATACTTGAAAAGCACATACCAAATTGCCAAAATGCTTATGAAAAAGTGTTCGCTCTCATTAGTCATTTGTGGAAACACAAATCCAACCAGAGTGGCTAAAATGAGGCAGAAAGGAAAAGACAATATCAACTCTTGGGGAGGATGTGGAGCAACTGGAATGTTCATACACTGGAAATTTAAAATGGTCAACCACTCTGAAAAACCGTTTGGCAGTATCCTCCAAATCTGAGTTTATGCATACCTAGGATCCAATAATTTTTCCCTTAGATATTTGTCCAACAGAAATGCCTTAGGTTCAACCAAAATTAACACACTAGAACATTTAAAGCAGCACTATGCGTAATACCCCCAAACTGGAAGCCACCCAAACATCCTGGATGAACTTTCAAACTCAGGTGCTTAGATTACCAAAATCAGCCGGTACACCCCACCCCCAGAGATGCCACCACTTCAATCATGGGCTTGATGCTCTGGTTTGCAGTTCCCTCTTCATTTAGCCCCTGGAAATCTCCTTTACTTTCTTATGAGCTCAGATCTGCACTTAAAACTGTACGTGACAGTTCATCCAAAATGTCAGGAGGTCTTAGAGCAGAAGTGTCAGTAGGTTACATAGTTCCATAGTAAGCCCCATCATCTTTCCATGTCCCCGCCGAGATGTGAAGAGTCTTCCCAGAAGTTTTTACAGCCTAAAGATGAAGTTTGGTTATAAAAGAAGAGGAGAGAGCAGAGAGGGAAAGAGAAAATACTTTCACTTACCACCAAGGGGGCAGAGGAGCATTTCCTCTGCTGGGAGGCAGAGGTATACTGCATTCCACATCCTCGCTGTCCACCTGACTGGAGACCAACTGCCTGCTTGTTCTAAGAGCCCATCTCTGGTCCCATGAGGCTGGCAGCTATTCATGGAGACTCCATCACCCAGATGAGCAGCTATTCACCCTTGTCAGGTCCCAAGGATGCACTAGCTGGGCTGGGGTCTGGGCTGCCAACCACTGCTGACAGGTATGCCGAGAGGGTGTGTCTGGGAGAGTCTCTCCCACCTTTTGCCCTGCTGCAGGATCCCATGTGGGTTCCTCTCCCCAGGCCCCAGTGCTATGCCCTGGGCCACCCAAAAGAAGGAAATTGTTGGCAGGCTGGGAAAACAGTAACTTCCCAGGAAGATGGACTAGGCCCGAGAGGCCATGATGGTGAGTTTTTTGCAGACCACTTCTCTGTGGTTGAGTGAAAAGGCTTTCACATTTTGGGGTAGAATTGGGGATTCTTATGATCCACTGTCATCTCTAACCTATGGCTAAAGAATAAGTGTGGGCAAACAGCTTCTCTTCCAGAGATATGCTCAGGCCATAACAACAAAAAGAGCTAACAGTTCTGGAGTACTCTGTGTGCCAGGCACTGTACAAAGTGCTTTACATGGATTATTTCATTTGTTCTTGAAACAACCTTAAAGGTATATATTATTATCCCCATTTTTCTGATAAGGAAACTAAGGCTCCAAGAGGTTATATGACTTGCTTGAAGTGACACAGCTGAGTTCTAAAGCCAGGACTGAGAGCCAATAAGTCTGGCTCATGTCCTTGACCAGTGTTCTAAATGTGAGCATATTGTCACTGATCCTGGACTCTGAGTCACCTCTAGTGCACACTGTGTCCTGCTTTTGGAGGAATCCTTCACACTTCTACATGGTTCGGTGCCCCAATGGACTCTTGAGTGGGGACAGGAGTAGGAAAGGGATTCACAGACAGTCTCCCTGGTAGGATCTCCCGAGAGCCCCTCCTCGTTCATTTCCTTCTTCTTGACCATCAGTGCATCCCTCCCCATCCCTCATAGCCAGGGTCTCCTGAGTGTACTGGCCTGTCTGCATCCTTTGAGTTTACTCTGCCCATCAGTCTTCTCACCCAACTGTGACCTGGAGCAAACCTGGACCAATCCCTTCTTCCTCTTCCCAGGTTCCTAAAAAGGAGTGGCATGCCCAACTGGACCATAGGATGTGGCTGCCTCAGGCTAGAGTTGAGGGCTGTCTGCTTGGCTTTTGCTTCACTGGGAACAATAGACAAGGAAGGTCCCAGCTTTCCTTTAGGGGAAGTGATTTTTCTAAGAGAATGGTAAGGATTCTTGGGGATGGGGGATTTTCAAATTATAGAATAGCATTTTTGGTAAAAAACAGGAAGTTTTGCTGGCACCAACTATCTTCAGTGGTTGTGGTTTAAAACCTAGAATTAGAAAGTCACCTTCAGATAAGTATCCCACATATTTCCCATTTAAGAGCTTGGCCTTGATTGGGCATTGGCTGTAGCTCTTGCTTACTGTCTTCAGAGCAGAGATAGCAAAAAGCATGGTAGAGCTGTCAGAGGGAAACCCAGCAAAGTCATCCTCCCGGGCTCCTGGGGCACATCCTTCAGCTTAGCCAGTCCTCCAGTCAAATTCCAGGTCTTGATCACAACCAAAATGCTGCAGTCAGCCAAAGGTCCCTGCCAGCCAGCCTTGTTCAGTCATATAAGGAGAAACTTCAGTCCACTGTAAGGCCCCAAAGCCAAGAGAGAACTTTAAGGAAGACAAGAGATATCATAACGGACCCAGAAGAAAGACCTTCGAGCCAGGAGTCTGAGAGATTATAACCTAACCCTATCACCAAGCATCAACTCCATGTAGCCTGTGGCAATCCAGCTGGAGCCTGCCCTGCTCATCCACTGAGAGAAGCAGGGGAATTCGAATTCCTCGTTGGGCTGAACCAGATGATGTCTTAAATGCCCTTCCAACTGGAAATCATCTGTGATTCACTCAATCCTTGCAATATCTGCCATTTAATACACACTGTGGGCCAGGCATATTGATGCATTATCACACTCAGCCCTCCCAATAAGCCAGTGAGGTGGTTTTTATTAACCTCCTTTTCAGAAATGGGAAGAGTAACTTGCCAGGATGCCAGAGCTGGTTGGGGAAGAGAAAGGATTTGGATCTAGGTCTGTCTAAGCTAAAAGCTGGATAGTCTTTCCTGTCCATCACTCTGTCTCTGGCACTTTACCACCTTACTCAGCCTATTACCCCTGGAAAGAAAGTAAAAGGCACAGACAGATGGTGCACAGGTGGAGACCCTGCCCAGAAAATAGGCACTTCTCAAGCAAAGCTGCCACAGTGACAAGCCTTGAAACAGTGGCCTCCAACAGTTAACCACAGGACTATCTCCCACCTAGAAATAGGCTCCCTTTTGTCCACACAGCTCTACACACAAACAATAACTCCATCACCCGGGAGACCACAGAACAAAGGGAGGGAGATAGATATGGACAGAACAGGATATAAATAAGATGCTGTATAGGCAGAGAGAAAAAATGATTTAAAGGCAGAACACACCAGGATATTTGACATGCAGGCTTTTAAATACGCCTACAGTCCTTATATGAGTGTACACAAATGAGTCTGTATTTTCAGCTACGTCACATGCCCCGCTTTGCAACCAAAAACAATAGTTGCGCTTCATGTGCTGCACCATGGTTTCATACACAGAATCACCTGGCACAGCTCCTGTCTCCAAGATGCAAATTAACATTTTCATGGGGTGGGGGGGTGTGAAGGGAGGCTTGGGGGAGGGGAGCAAGCATGCTCTGCAGGCCACACTCGGGCGCTGACATTGCTGGGCATGATGGATGCTGCCAGCACTGTTGCTTAGCAACGCAATACCCTTCAAGAAAATCCAGCAGTCTTGCTGGCTCGCAGAAGCAAGCAGGGCTGGTTTAGCATGGCATTGGGCATGGAAAGATAATAATGATTTTTGTTCCAGTTATTAATAATCATTCTTCCTGATTTCCTGTATAGATCAACATACCTAAGGGGACCCAGAGCCTTAGACTAGATTGGGGCTGGAAAAAGCCCAGGGTTTTTAAATTACCTCCAAATCAGCTTCAGAGTGGTGGAATTTTACTGGCTGGTCCCATGATGCTCCTTCAATCCCGGTCCCTTTCCACAACATAAATGCAGATCTCCACGGTGTGACTCACCAGCGTTCCTCCAGATAGCTGTTTGTCAGTCTTGTCATGAGTCATGCTTTCTTCAGCTTTTCAAACACTTGACATTTTAGAATGGGGTTGGGGGAAGATTTTTTAATTTTTAAAAAAATTTTTAAGTCACTCTGTGACTTTGTGTGCAAGTGTGGCAGTGGGTGGGAAGAGATGAGTAATGGCTGCAAGAACAGGTAAACAGGAGTGTGCTTCTCCACGCCGTGAGTCGCCTGGAAAGCCATCAGAGTGCGAGGAGGAAGTTACTCGTGTCACAGAGGAATGGGGACGCCCCTGGGCTATATCCTAGAAGGGACGGTGCCCTGGTCATCATTCTGCCCTCCACCCATTCCTTTCCAGCAGCCTACTGCTCCTGTATCCCCACCAAAGAGATCTACATCTTGTGCAGCGTAGATAAACCCTTCAGGAGTTATAAGGAACAAAGAATACTGGGATTCCCGATGAAAAAAGAGAAGTACAATTACAAGAAATTGTGCTGGACTGATAGATGGCAGAATCCTGGGTTCGGGTTCTGATTCTGACGTGAATAGGCGTGTGATGAACTTCTGCTCATTCTGCACAGCCTAGCACAAGTCTCATTCTCTCCATGAAGCCCTCAACCTCTCAGATTTGTTCACTTAGACAGCACACTGTTTTCCCTCCTAAACTGTGAACCCTCAAAATCAGGCATCGTTTTATGCATCTCTGTATCATGTCAACACAGCACCATATTGGAGATTATTTATATATATATATATGTATAGTAGATGCTCAATGCATGCTGCCTGTTTGTAGGAGAGATGGATAAATGAAAGAATTAATTAATCAGTCCAATAACTAAATCCAATTAACCCCTTGGAACCCCTATTTGTTTCCACGTTTAATGATACACACTCTCTACTCATGGAAAAGAAATGAGGGTGTAGGAGTTGATGCAACTGAAAAGCATTTTGAATGTTATACAACACCATGTCATTATAAAGCATTATTAGAAAAGAAAAGGTAGTGATTATCAAAAAATGTCCCCTAAGTCAGGGATCAGGATCAATTCTAGACATAGGTAAACTGGGGAAGAAGAAAGTTTGAGCCGATGCAAAATACAATTACCAGATGGGGGTAATGCCTGAAATTTCCAAAATATTTGCTTCTTTGGATTAAGACATTGAAGATCCTTGTTAAAAACGTAAATGCTCTCTTGCAGCAACCACATATTAATCCATTATTAACCTCGAGTGCTTTAGTCAAACTGATTAAATCCACTTGCAGAGTGGGACATGAAACAGGTAATTACTTTTTACTCATAATTATGAAAATGTTCAAACATACAAAACTAGAGGCAATCATATAACAAACCCCTACAATTGTCATCCTAAAACCAATCTTGTTTCATCTACCCCCCTCCCCAAGCTGGATTATTTGGAACCAAATCCAAAACCTCTTAGTATTTCATTTGTGCACGTTTCAGTATATAGCTCTAAAAGATAAGCACTCTTTTTAAACATAATCACAATATCAGTTTCATACCTAAAATAATAATAATAATTCCTTAATATCAGCAAATATCTGGTCAGTAATCAGTATTCAAATTTCCCTGGTAGAACAGATCAGTTTTAAGGTAAAAGTAATATCAGATTCAGAATATGGCAGAGGCTGGTTCTAGGGCTGGTCCTACCCAGGGGAAGAAGGGGTCATGACGTGAATTTCACCCATTTCACTGCTTTTTGTTTTGTTTTCGTTTCACAATTGCCAACAGCAATCCACCCATGGGAAAAGACATGAATGAGTAAGCCAAAATATGAATTACTCTCTCCATCGGCCAATGACAGTGACCAGCTTCCTCCAGCTGTTATAAAAATAATAGAGTTAGGTTTCCTTAACTTGGCGGTAGTAGGACTTGATTTCTCAATCACGTTGTCAACATCACCTGATTGTAGATAAGTCACACATACTTGTCTGAGCCTCGGTTTCCTCTTATAATGGAGGCAGTAATAGGACCTATCCCACAGGGCTCTGAAGAGAATTAAAGAAGATCATGTAAGTGAAGCACTTAGAAAAGCTCTTGGCACAGTAAATCCATAACGAACACGAACTATTGTATTGTTATTCCCCAGTCTCCTTGGAAACCAAAGCTTGGGCAAGCTGATGCTTGATGAAGATCCAAATGGCCTTATCATGGCCGCCTCCTCTGCTTGACAAAATACTGAATCTGAAATAGTTTAAGCTAGTGTTCCTCAAAGTGTGCTTTTCAGACCACTTACATCAAAATCACCACGAACAATTATTTAAAATGTGGATTGCTAAGGCCTGGGCAAGTCTTAAGAACACTAAAGTTTGAGAACTTATGCTTTAAGCTTGCCTGGATGGTTGTGGGGTGACTTTCCTAACCAGAGAGAAAACGGGGGGCCTGAAAGACAATGAGGTGTAGCAGAGGGAACCTGAGACCTGGAATCAGGAGGCCAGCAGTGGAACCTGGCCATCCATGTACCTGTGGAATGGAACTAGTAATATCTCCCAGATGGGATCCTGAGAATGGGAAAATATTTTCCATTAATCAACTGATGGATAATGTTACTTGCTTGTATTTTTATCCCAATTCCAAGAACCTAAATTTAGAATTCCTATTTGATGCTTCCAAAAGAAGACCATGTGGTCTAATGAAGTCCGTGACAAAGGACATCATTCATGACAGTCTCATCCATTCATTCATTAACAAATATTTACTGAGTGTCAATTCTTTGCCAGGCGCTGTGCTGGCATAAACCAGGGAAAAAGCAGTCACATTCCCTGCCTTCTTGAGCACGTAGAGGGCCCTGAAATATCCAAGGACAAAGAAGGGGCAGGGAGAAACTTAAAGCTCACAAAATGCTAGAGCTAGAAAAGGACCTAATGGACACCTTCTCCAATTCCTTCATAGAACTGGTGAGAAGACAGACCCAAAGAGGTCAAGCAGCTCCACGCTCCCCTCTCAGTGAGTTGGTAGCTAGAAAGGCATTCATTCTTTGGTTCTCAGAACTCTTTCTACTCTGTCTGTTTTACCCTTTCCTGCACCAAGAAAAGCAAAGAAGCAAAACAAATATTGAGTTGTTCTTTCTCCATGTCATCAGAATGAATCATTTGAGTTGACAGCAACAAAATTCTTCCCACTTAGTGCAGTGCTATTAAATTTTCCTTTTTCATTTAACTTAAAAGCAGGTTACAAAACTGCATGCAAAGTGGGAACTCATTTTTGTAAATAATATATCTATGGTGTGCATGTGTGCATAGAAATATGGCTGCACAAATGAAAGATTATCAACAGATTTTCCCTGGGGACTAGGATTATGGGTGCTTTTTATTTTCTTCTTTATATTCCTGGAACTTTCTCAGAATTTTCTAAATCTTCTACAATGAACCTAAATTACTTCTGTAATAAATAAAAAGGTTATTTCGAAAATAACGTTTGGCTTTTTTTCTCTTTACGTCTGTGAGTTTTGCCTTTTTGAGACTAAATCTAATCTCATGAGATGTTTCTAGAATCTTTTTGTCAAGATTACACTCAAAAATTAAATTCAGTCTTTGTCTTCCAACAGAAGAAACGTGGCACAAAATAGCCACCTGTTTCCAGAATTCTTCTGAGATCTTCCTTGGTGGTCTACAAATATTCCTGAACCCTACCAAGTTCAGGGAATTGCACTGTGTTCTGTGCCTGGAGGTCAAAGATGCATAAGACATGATCCCAGTCTTCAAGATACTTGGGATTTAGCTGAGACGTGAAAGCGTAAACAAACATGAACAAAGGCGTGATTGAGCCAATCCGTGTGTTGGGCCAGCAAGGACAGTTCATTCAGGGAGCTGTGGGAGCCAAGTGGCAGACAGGAGATGGAGGGCAATGGGGAGCCACTGAAGGTTTTTTAGCGGGGAGGTGACATGATAAGATTTGTGTCTCAGGAAGATTAACGTCTGTGGAATGTACAATCGTATTTGAGCAGGAAGAGACTGGGCGGAGGGCAGGGGGGAACAACTGCAATAAATGTCAAGTGAAAAGAATGCTGGGTTTTAGGTCCAGTGCAGCCATTAATGAGGCAATATTGAACCTGTCACTTCTACTGCCTGGGACAAGTTTCCTCACCTGACAAGTCAGAGAGTTGGACCAGAATCTCTAAGGTCCTTTCCAGCTGTCAAAATTCCTTAGTTCCACAATCCAACAAAAATGATAAAGGCCTGAAACTACTTGTTGCAGTGGCAAGGACGGGAATGGTTTGATTCTAGCAGACGCCTCTCGGAGGGAGTTGCTGTGTTATCTTCAGCACAGGCACCAACAAAATAGGGTCAGACTTTCCCCTCTTACTCTTATTTTTACCCCTTGGGAGGCTTTGCAGCAAATCTTTTCTTTTTACATTTTTTTACTGAGATATAACTTATATACAGTAAAATTCACCATTTTAATGAACACAATTTAGTGAGTTTTAGTATATTCAAAAGTTGTGCAACCATCACCACAATCTAATTCCAGAATATTTTCATCACCCCAAAAAAGAAATCCTACACCCGTTAGCAGTCACTCCCCATATCCCCTCCCAAAGCCCTTGGCAACCACTACTCCACTTTCTGTTTCTATGGATTTGCCTCTTTGTGGACATTTCATATAAAGGAATCATACAATCTGTGGCCTTTTGTGTCTGGCTTCTTTCACTCAACATACTGTTTCCAAGGTCTACCCATGTGGTAGCATGTGTCAGTACTTTGTTCCTTTTTATGGCTGAATAATATTCCGTTGTCTGGATATGCCACATTTTGTTTATCTGTTCATCCACTGGTGAACGTTTGGGTTGTTTCCACCTTTCAGCAGTGCACTGAATCTTATACTCCTGTTTATCAGAAGAAAAGCTGTTGCACGAGCTTCCATTATTTGAATTTTAAAAGAAATGGAAATTTGGAATGGAGGGAGCGTGGTCACTCTTGGACAGTGACAAAACCATCTTCATCTGCAGTAACCATCATAGACATTCTTTCTGACAAGTTTTTCCATAGATACTGCAGGGGTAAACAAAATATTTGTATCTCCAAAGAGTGTGTGCCTTCAAGTGAAAATTTTTGAGCAGCAAAGCCCATTCCATGGATTAAAAAATGCCACGGGATTAGGGGATAATCTTCAGCTTTCATGTTCTGCCAATGAAAGGGAATTGAGTTTGTAGATTCCCAGGCATAACGGAAGCCGAGTCTCAACCTACGTGTGACCTGCTTTTCACTCTGTAAACAACCAATTTAGACCCAGGCACATCAACCTCAGCATTACTTCTCCTTTTCCCACAGTCCAAGCTGTTAATTTCCTCACTGTATTTTTATGACCTGGAAAAACATGAAATATCACTGAACTGTCAATGCTCACGTTACAATATAAGACCCAAGACGTCCTTGTCTTTTCCTAAATCAGGGAGCTGGCCCGTGGCGCAGCGGTTTAGTCCGCGCTTGGCAGCCCGGGGTTCGCGTGTTCGGATCCCGGGCGCCCGCCAACGCACTGCCTGTCAGCCACGCCGTGGCGGCGTCCCGTATAAAGTAGAGGAAAATGGGCACGATGTTAGCCCAGGGCCAGTCTTCCTCAAGCAAAAAAAAAAAAAGAGGAAGATTAGCAACGGATGTTAGCTCAGGGCTGGTCTTCCTCACATTAAAAAAAAAAAAAAAGTATTTATCTGGTTGACATGAGACCTCTGAGTTCAGGCCTTCCTAAATGGGAGGGGAGGCAGGAAAAACAGCTCAGCTGTAATTTCAAAATTATCACACAGACCAGAGAGTAGACAGTCTTAAGGTTGATAGCTTTATCACCAAGAAAAAACACTTATTAAGCACCTACTTTGTGCCAGGAAGAGTGATGAGTTCTCTGGTCTCTTATAATCTAATTAAAGAGAAAAGATATAACCATTAAAAATCATCAAAATTTGCCAGAGATCAGGGGGAGGAGAGATTGGTGAGTGACTGCTAATGGGTATGGAGTTTCTTTTTGGGGTGATGAAAATGTTCCTGAATTAGACAGTGGTGATAATTGCACAACCTTGTGAATATAATAAAAACCACTGAAATGCACATTTTAAAAGGCTACATGAATTCTATGGTAGGTGAATTATATCTCAATAAAATGAAAAGTTGAAATAATAATGACACATCACAGTATTATAAAAAAAGAGTGAAAAAAACATGCCTGGGGTTAGGGTAGAAGATAGGTTTTCACTCAGACTTGAGTTTTGCTACAGAGCAAAAACTGTAGTAAATTTCCCTGCATCGTTGTCACTACCTAAATTCGCTGAAGCCCTCCTCCAGCTGTTCCCACGGCAGGGGCCCGGCCCTCCAAAATCCCCAGCTTTCCCTGGTTCAACGGACACCTTGTCCACAGACTTCAGTGGAAGTTATCTTGACTGCTTTGCCCCCAAGGATGTGTGATTCAAAACGTTGCCTGGCTTGCAACACAATTTGGAAATATGCTCCTGGCTGTGTTTCATGCATTTTATCAAGTGTTTTTAACTTTGTACTAGCTGGGACCACGAAGGGCACAATTTTATAAGGTTGAAGTTAAACAATAATTTGACACCAGAAAACTTCAGCAGGGGCCGCTGAGCAGCAAGCTGACTGGCACTGGTCAATATTCTTGAGCCCCGGAGACAGCTTCACATGTAGACGCTGCAGAGTGGCCACTGGTAGTTTGGAGCTAAATAATATAGTAGTTGAGCCCAGGGTCTTTGGGGACAAGCCAACTGACTGGCCATGTAATCTTGGGTGTGTTAATTGACCCCTCTAAACCTCAGTTTCCTCATTTGTAAAATGGGGGTGATTTTAGCCATAGGTAACCTATGGAGTTTTGAGAGGATTAGATAAGTAAATGAAGATAAAGTGCTTTGATGAGTGCTTGGCATGCACTAACCACTTCATAAGTGGTGGCTGCTTTTAGAATTACTGTTACTTCTTATGCTGTTGCTCTCTGACCGTCCTTAAGGAGGGAAAGTGTTTGCCACATCTAATGACCTTCAAGGATGCTGGCAACCCGGTTGGGTGTATTTTGATTGTCATCCCACTTAGACATGTCACATTCTAAAATAAGACAGTGCAGCTAAGGAGCATGGGTCCAGGGACATCCTGGCGGAACTTAGTTGAGATTCCATGATGGAACCAACAAACCAGGTTTTCACAGTCTTCCATTTTTCATCATCTTTAGACTTTAAGCTATTTAAGCCCAAGTGCCTGCTTCTCACAGGTTCTCAAAGGGTAGTACCAGATACCCTATGTCAGAACCAGGTGGGGTACTTATATAAAATAGGCAATTCCCAGGCTCCAGCCAGAACTACTTCACTGGAGCCTCCAGGGAGGGAATTTGCATTTCAATGACTCCTCACAGCCTCTTCTGCAGGCTGGAGTGTAAGAACTGCAGCTCTGAATTTGAGAAAACTGGTCCTCTGCAGCCCAAGTGCCCAAAGCTGTCAGTGCTGGGCACACAGCAGGTGCTTAAGACATTGTTTTCTTAATAAACAGAAAAAAAAAAAAGACTAAAAATTAATGAATAAATTTTTAAAGGCTAAATAAAAATCATGAGTGGATGGATAAGTGGGTGGATAGATAGGTGGGTGAATGGATGGATGAATCATGGATGGATGGATGGATGGTTGGGTGGCTGGCTGGATGGATTGGTAGGTGAATGGATGGGTGGATGGATGGATGGATGGATGGATGGGTGGATGAAGCAGTCACACATATCTAGTTTCTTTGCTTCTCCTCAACATGTTGCCCTGGAGAGGAAACCATTAACATTTATTGAGGGAATTTTTCCTCAGTTAAAAGCAATATATGATTGATGCTTAAAACTTAGAAAACACAGAAAAGCATAAGTAAAAAACAAACGAAAATCACCACTCAGAAGTTACCACTGTCGACATGTTTGTGTGGTTCCTCTGGCCTTTTGTATGATGCATATAAATACATGATGATTTAACAAAAATATCATCATGTTATACACTGAATACTCTCTTTTTTTTCACTGAATACTCTTCTGAGACTGCTTTTTTTTAACTTGGTAATGCATTATGAGTATTTTCTCAGCTCAGCAAATTCTTCCTCGCCACAATTTTAAATGGCAGCATAGTATTCCATCATAGATATACTATGATTTATTTCATCCCTGTCCAATCATTAAAAATTCAAGCTCAATAATTAATTAAAAACAAAATGTACATGCAAATTCTAATTCATATGTCATTCAGTGGACATCTGTAGTTTTTTAAGTTCCACAATTGATTTCAATCAGTAGCCAGGATTGATAGCTACTACTGCTCATGAAAGACTACTTCTAGAATGTTCTCAGTAAACCTTTGGAGTTGGAACAAAAATAAGGAAAATTTCCATGCCTCAGGAATGTCAGAACCTGGATTACATAAACTCAGCTGATTCCAGGGTGCACAGCACTGTCACAGACAACCAGGGGGAACAACACCGGTCCTCTCATCATCATTACAAGTGGATCAATTTGACCCAGTGCTGCCGAGACGGTACCAACTTCATTTCTGATGAACAACCACTTTGAGAACTACACAGAGATGCTCTGCCAACTGGAATGATTTATTTTTATCATTTCTTTCCCTTTTGTTGCTTCAATTAGTTGCCAAGATATAACAGGAGGAGCTTGCCATCTCTTTGGGGCTTGGATGTGGAAGGAATTCCTACAAATTTAAAGATTTATAGATTAAAGAAAGCCCAGAGTTTATGAAATTATGAACAATTTAGTTAGCTTTACTTTTAGATGAACACCCATACCAATTTCTTCTAGAATATATAGAACAAAGGAAAAGTGATTTTAAAAAGCTAAAAACTGAGACCAGCCCAGTGGCATAGCCGTTAAGTTGGTGCGCTCCACTTCGGCAGCCTGGGGTTCGCAGGTTCGGATCCTGGGCGAGGACCTGCCCGCCGTTTATCAAGCCACGCTGTGGCAGGCGTCCCATATATAAAGTGGAGAAAGATGGGCATGGCTGTTAGCCCAGGGCCAGTCGTCCTCAGCAAAAAGAGGAGGATTGGCAACAGATGTTAGCTCAGGGCTAATTTTCCTCAAAAAAAACCCCAAAAGTTAAAAACTAATTCAAAGGGAATTGGCAACAGCTCCTTGAAGGCAGAGTCAGTCTTGGTTGCTTTCATTCCCTGCAGCATCTATTATGGTCTCTAATACATGGAGAATGTTTGTTAAATGAATTAATGCCTAAATGAACAAATGAATTAGGGGACAGTCCTCTATCCCACTTCAATCCATACAATATACATGGTCTGTACTACTCTGTTTTCCTACAGATTTGGCCTTAATCTCCAAAGACCACCCCACTAATAACTCTCTCATTGCTTAAAAACTCAAAATACATAGTGCTTTTATCCAGCCTTGCAATTCTATGCCCAGAAATATATCACAGCCCAGTCTCCCCCGCAGGAGGTACTCAGCACAATGAAAAGCCTCAGTATTCCTTAGCACTCTCCGGTCACAAGGACCATCTGCAAGGTCGCACTAATTCATTTGCTACAGAAACTGCGGCTGCCTTTAAACTCCGGGGTAAAAAAAGCCTCCTTTATTCTCAAGTCACCTCGTCTATGCAGTTCCCAGCCTCTCTGCTCCATGAGGTCGGCTGTGACCACCGGGCTCGCCATTGACTTTCTCCAGCTTCCCTGCACTCAACTGCATTGCCCCAACACATCAGTTCCAGCCTGATACCAGGAACCTCAAAGCCAGCATCCTCTCTCTCTGCTTCTTCACTGATAAAAACAATAAAATGAATGCTCTGCCACCAAGTTTTAGCAACAATTTCTTGCGCAGGGCATCCCACGGTGGGATCCAGGCAGATCACATCACTCTGCTGGGCATTTCAAAATCCCACCGCATCACACACTGTCCCACGTTCTGGGAGCACTTCCCCTCCTGTCTGTATACGTTCCTTGCCCTGACTTTTACTTTCACTTTTACTACAGCTAAATCATTGTGCAAAGAAAAAAAAAAATTGTGTAATTTCCTTTTTTTTACCATATAATTTCCTATTTTACACCGAACTCCTACAAAGCCTCTACTGTTCTCACATTTTTATTTGCACTAAATACACACACTCCTTTTTTTTTTTTTAAGTAAACAGAGTTCAATGCTTGCTTGTTTAGCAGGATGCCCTGAGCGCTAATTGTTCTAAAACCGCTAGTCCTTGTCTTTCCTTGTAACCTCCCAGATGAGGAAACCCACTTCTGACGCACTCAGCTCCCCCTGCAGGCAAGCTCCTCCGAAAGCGGGCAGGTTTTGACAATAACCATTTCCCAGGTTTCAGAAGATAGGATGAAGCTCTGTTTTACGTTCTGAGCCACAGCTCAAGAAGGAGATGAAAAGAAGAATTAAAATTCCATCATGAAGAATGGTCCAGGTTTACGTTCATCTAGCCTCTGTAGAAACACGATATGGAGAGGGATTGTGCTGAGGAGGAGAGGAACAGCTCAAGTTCACGGTGCGGGGACTGGGTGCCAGCACTGTGCTCATGTTTTATAGGCATTAAGTCACATGATCCGTACTGTTCCTATCTTCATTCTTCAGGTGAGGGAACTGAGGCACCGAGGTTAGGGGACTCACAGCTGGTGAGTGGCAGGGCTAGGATTCCAACCTGGGCAGTGAGGCTGCAATGGATAATGACCAAACCCCAGTGACAGAGTCCCAGGCAGGGCCACCAAATAGAAGCCAGCACTGCAGAGAGGTTCATTACATTGGAAAGGGCACCAAACATACTGTTGACTGTGTTCAGTGCTCTTCTCAATTTGCAGTCAACATTTTTATTAAATCAACAAACAGAAGAGTGTTATGGATATATCATTTGCTTGTTCCTTCTGTCATTAATATCTTTCGGAACAGGGTACCCATTTAACAGCATAACTTTTCCCTGAACTGCCCCAAACCCAGAAAGAGGAAGAACTTTGATAGGGAAGTCTTCGACCTGCTCCAACCTAGGAGGATTTTTCTACAGAGCCTGTGGAGGCAAAAGCCAAAACCTGGTTGAGATGACCGAAAACTGGGTTGCAGAGGACAGTGTGAGAGCGGAGGGGGGAGCCGGGACCAGTGTGGAGCTGAAAGAAGGTTAGAATGGGGAGTTTCCAGGATTCTGAGACTGGCTTCCCCACCAAGGCTGTGTGACGTGAACAAGAAACTACCCGTCTGGGCCCCGAAACTCGAGGAGCCTGGATTAGATCATCTCTCAGGGATCGTTTTGTCTGCCAGTCTCACAATATTCTGATTCCTGCTTGTGTGAGCATCGACACTGAAGCGAAAGCTCTAGAAAGAAACTGATTCTGAAGCCAGAGTTTACAACGCGAGGAGGTGGCTCCCCCCAGTGTCGGGATGATCCTTCAGAAACCTGGACCAGGCTGATCACCGGCAGTGGCCTTGAGCGCTGAGTTATTGATGGCTTCAAGGTGGGCACGACCTGCAGGCCTGGAGGAGAAGGGGGGGAGGGGCCAGTGCCCAGGGTGGGAGACCAGTACCTATGGTGCCGGTCCTCCTTCTGTCGCCTTCCAGATCCCAGAGGTCTGTGCTGCAGACCTAACACAGCTTTCTCCAAAGACAAAAATTCACCAAACTATTTTTTACGTGTTTTATTTGCTCTTTTCCTCTGTACTAGATGCACCAAATCTGAAGGATAAACAATTTAAAATCATAAGGTCACAACACCTGGCATCCCTTTGTCCATTTTCCTCAACACTTCTTGTTCAAAGCCTGATCAGTTCCAGCCCAGAGGCCTCTGCCAATTGGCAGGACTGCCCTAAAATCCCCTTTAACAGGGAAATCCATAGACTTGCATAGAAAGCTGCCAAAGTCATTTCCCCATTGTTGAGGTTTAAGTGGAAAGATAAGCTATATGTGAAGTTCTAAATCCGGGCTGCCAGACTATGGTCCTGAGACAGCAAGTGACTCTGGTCTGCTCTAAAGGATCCATGCACAGTTCTCAAAATTAACTCAGAGCAGCAAAGAACTAAAAGAAAGAGAAAATTGATGCAGAATTTGCTTTCAGATAAATAAATACGTGAATAATGCAAAGATTTCCCAGGTACTTTCAGTATAACAAAATGTGCAGGGAAAACCTTCGCTGTGAGGTACCATCCTTACTGTGTATTCTGCAAAGCTAAAGAAAATGTCCCCCAGGCTGGTGGAGTCTACACTGAAGCTAATTTTGGGAAGAAACCTTGGAGGTCCTCTGGGCCAGCTTTGGAGCCTGGTCCTTCATTGAGCTCATCCACTTGAAGGAATTGTCCTTCATGTCAGAAGCCGAGTGTAATTGAAATTAGAACAGATCGATCTCTCCTCTAAGGGGCACGTAGTTAAGTGACAGGATCGTGGCATCCTTATTTTTTTATTATTATTATATAGAACATATAGAATAATACAGAATGTAGTTTGTAATTTTTTCCTCGCTGTCATTAAATATTTTTCTATAGCATTAAATACTTTTTGAAACCTCATTGTAATGGCTGCATAATGTGCCATTTTAAAAGCCACTCTCTTATGCTCAGACATTTGTTTCCAATTTTTGGCTGTTTTATTGCGAGTGCACTGAACATTTTGCACATTAACCTTCATCCAGATTTTTTAGTTTTAGAAGGGTTCTTTCTGGGTCAAGGGGAAAGTCACTTCATTTTTTAAAAACATATGCAGTGGAGGGTCTCATGACACCCTGGCTGCTGTTTTCCAGGACAGTGTATGGTGCCTTTGTAGATAAAGCAAAACAATGAGCAATATTTGTTTCGAATTGAAAGTCAGCATAAAACAAAAATGTCGAGACTCTACGGCTGGTTGTGCTATCGTTGCAGCCCTGCCCTGCGGCCTTGGGCAAGTCCCTTTGACTCTGTCAGCCTCAGCTGTTAAAATAACTAATTTGTAAACAATTTGAGTTTGTACAGAGGGCGTGATTAAGCAGAGTGTTGAGTCTTTTCCCTTCTTCTGTGAAACAAAATTCTTTTTTTCCTTTCCGAATTCTCTATTGTTGCATAGCAGAAAGTATGGCAGTCACACAGCTGCCACACAGCTGGGAAGTTGCTGCCAGCTGATCCCTTGTGAGGGTTTGCATTTGAGACTCTGGCCTGTCCTTGCAGGGCTCTACCTGCAGTGAGATTTCAGAGCTGCCCAGGAATCCAAGAGCAGGCATAAAGAAGGTTTGACTGCAGAGACATCAGGCTTCGAGGGATTCTGTGTTTCTCTGATTGTCCAAATCACCAAGACGTAAGCAGCGGACACTGGCATCAAAATCCCATGCCCAGAAATAAGTCCCAAGACCCAGAACTGCCATATCCCAGATGAGCTGCCTAAAACAGTTTCTGAGAAGTTTCAGCACCTATAAAGTGGGGGAATACCAGACAACTACATCTTAGAGTTATCCTCAGACTCAAAATAAAAATGAAACTATATACGTGCAACCGCTTAACAAACCCTAACGCTCAAATAACCATGAACTGCTATTTGGGGTGATGTGCAAGGGACTGGAGTGGGATGGGGGTAAATACAAAGGAAATAGAGGACATCACCCTGCAGCTACGCAACCGTACAGTTTACTTATAGTTAACTATCAGCGCAATGGACAGTCTAGAGTTTTCCAAGTGTATCTGGCCCCAGAACTTTTAATTTGTATTACATCTATTAACACCCACACATTAGGAAACACCTGTTTTGTGGTTTGATTTCACATAGTACGTAAGGTCTAGGAAGGCAGGCACTTTGTCTGGTACCTGCAGTACCTTCGGGGCATGGAACAGCTGCTTACATATGTTGGGTGCTCAATAAAATGTGTTGCATAATGAATATACTTTCCATTCAGCTTATTTGAAAAGAGCCTCTGAAAATAGTTTGCATAGTGGAGTAAACAGGGGTTTTATGCACTGCGAGTGAAAGTGTAAATTGGTTAAAACTTTTAAAAAGCAGCTTGGCCACATGCATCAAAGACTTTCAAAGGGCTTATACCCTCTCACCAAGTTGTGCCAGTTCTGGGAATCTATTTGGAAGTTATCCTAAATATGAAAAAGAAAGTTTGCGTCTAAAGAAACTCAGGAGATACAATATAGTTTAAAATGGAAAAAGAATTAGAAACCATCCAAATTATGTTTAAAAATCATTGAATAATTAAGTTATGGAATATCCATTTGATGGGTTATTCTGCAGCCATTAAAATGATGTTTATAAAACACATATAACTTGGAAATATGCTTATATCGTAAGCATGTATTCACAATCTATATATAATTTAGCATCCTTTTTTTCTCTTGTATTAAGGAAAAAGGCAAGATACTAAGTTATATACATATCGTGAATCAGTATGTGTAATACAAACACAAAATGAAGAACATGGAGTGCCACTCTGTCGGGCAATTGTTCTAGGTACTTTACATATATATTAGCTTCTTTATTTTTCCTAACAACCTATTAAGGCAGGTAGTATTTTAATACTCATTTTATCAGTAAGAAAACTGAAGCACAAAGAAGTTATATAATTGGGGAAGGCCACCGAAGGGACTGGGATTCAAGCCTGGGCAGTTCAGGCTACTGCCTGAAAAAATATTGGGAGACCACACACCAACGTATTGACAACAGCTGCCTCTGGACGGTCGAAAAGATGGCAATTACATTCCTTCTACTTTTCCGCACTCTTACAAGTTTTTTGTAATGCTGAGAAAACTGCACCCTAAAAGAGTAAATTAATGAATTAATCTGTGTTCCTATAAACAGATCTGAGCAGAAAAAAAACTTTTTAATTGACCATAGGATCCCATTATTGCAACCAGGGAACTCCAACCAGCGATCTTAAGGCCAATTCTCTTCCGAAGAAAAGAGAAAATTAGAGTAAGCTCCATTTATGGGGAAATAGATTGAAACAGGTTGTTTTTTTGAATGGAGAGAAACTGGCCGAGGCTAGAGCTGGGTTCTCAGTTTTAATGTCACATTGGCGCAAACCCCCGTTTTTCTATTTTAGATCCGATTCTCGGATAATCACCCTGCCCTACCCAGCATCAAGAATTTAGGCTCCAGAACCTCACACTTCCACAAACCAGGTCGTCAGTGCCGTACTCAGGTGAGAGGGGGCAGAGCGAGGGTGGGAGGATGGAGGGCCAGTCACCGCCCAGGTACTGGGCACGTAGAGTCCACTCCTGGAGCATAAGGCTAGTTTTTTATACGATATGAGGAACTGCGTTTGATATACCCTTTGGCGTGGTAGGAAGAAGGCATAGAGATGCTAATGAGGCTAGTGACGAATGTGAAATGGAACAAATGCCACCGTATTTATCTAAATGGAAATTTTAAAGCTAAGGACAATAAATTCACTCTACAGTAACGACCGCTTAGTCAGTAACTCAAATATTTCATTTTCACGTGCTATGCAAGCCCACTAGCCCCATCCGTAGCTCTGCGGGACCAACCCTTACCACCCGTTTCTAAGGACTACAACTCCCAGCCTGAGGGAAGTCACTGCGCATGCGGCCTGACGACCTACGCCTACACTTCCCAGGGGGCCGAGCGGCTACGCTGACGCACGCATGCGCCCTCGCGTCTCTCTCCAGCACGGGTTTGACCTACAGCCGCCCAGGAGAAGATGGCCGCCCCAGCAGTGTCCGGGCTCTCCCGGCAGGTGAGAGAACGGAGGTCCTGAAAGCCAGCGGGAGGATCCTTTCCGGGGTGACCCGCACCAGACGCCCTAGTGCCACGGTGCGAGGCCACAGTTGAGGAAGCGTGGCGGCGGTTCACGGTCGTGGGGCCCAGCGACTGCGAGCAACGCAAGGAGGCTCCTGCGGCCCCGCTTTCCCCCCCGGGACGCCCGCGGCGCAGAGGGCGCGGGGCTGCGCGTGCCTGACCTTCGACCTTGCACCTTGGACCGTGGCGTCCTTCCAGCACAGCCCCGGGAAGCAGCTGGCTTGAGGGGCACAGGAGAGGGCGGCCGGCTTCCCTGGACTCCGAGGAAAGGACGTGGCCCACTCCAGATCATCTTCCTTTGTCGTTGTGGTCACACCTGGCAGGGGTCACTAGTGATGCTAAGGAATACTTATAAAGCCGCATTTCACATTTTTATAGAGAAAATGAGACAGAAAAGTTTAGATGAGTCTTGCTTGACTGCTCAGCCAGTAAGGGGTAGAGCTGAGATTGGAACCCACAGAGTCTCATAGAAGGTGGAGTTGGAACGAAGATTCATGTTCTTTATAGTGCGTATCAACACAGTGCTTTACATAACATAACCCCTTACAGGTTACGTAAGTTTCCCATAGTGTTAACAAGTCTTTTAATCCTCACAGCCAGTTTTGGTGGAGTACGCTCCAGAGCTGGAGTTATTTGAAGGTGATCTGTACCCTTGCAGGTGCTTCTTAAACTATGGATTCCAACTCTGTCCCTTGAGAGGCAAGATACCATCTCTCAGAATTAGGGCGGGTTCTGCCATCGGACCCTGCTGCAATGCTCAACGGCTTGATCTTTATTTTCAGAGAGCGTTTGGATTCCAAGAAGGTACATCTCTTGCAGGTTATGACTGGAATCCTCCCACTTTTTATTAAAATCCTGCTCGAGGGTGGTAAAATACCTGCCAAAAATCTTGTTAAAAATTTTTTGAAATACGTATTTCACTGAAATAAGTGTTTTCTCTCTCATACTGGTGTGCTAACCTCAGGCTGTTCCTGGCAAACTAGGAAGTTAGCAGGAAGGCGATTACCCTAGGAACTTGGGGTGATTCTTAGTAGGGAAACTTATTCATAGGTAATAAAGAGCAGCTCACCCTCATCTAGTCTATGTGATGATGCAAAGAAACTAATCATGTAAAGGTCATATTTAATGTTTTTAATTACTGGCTTAAATGCAGAAATCCTTCCAGTAACCTTGTTTGATCTACTTTCCTTTATTTTTTTAAAGGTGCGATGCTTCAGTACATCTGTGGTCAGACCATTTGCCAAGCTTGTGAGGGTATGTCAACTTATTCTTTGTAATTGGAAAGCAGATAAAAGTGTGTGGGTCAAACAGCAATACAGTTAGGCATGAACTTCTGTATAGTTATAAACTTTTCTGCATGATGTGTGGTTCCCAAAATGTGATGAGTGCGTGGGGGTAGGGAACGGAATAATGTTGAATGCCTGCTATGTGACAGGCCCATGCATAACTTTTAAATATGAGAATTTCTTAAAACTTCATACCAGTGGTGGGAAGTAGCTGGTCTTCTCATTTTGCAAAAGAGGAAACAGACTCTGGGAAAACTTGCCCAGGGTTGCTCAGCTTGGTCTTAGAGCCAGACTAGAACTACATCTTTCTCTTTCAAAGCCTAAGCTTTTCCACTACAGGCTACAGCATCACTAAGCATATGTAGTCATACACTGATGGTAGTGTGTAGGCAAAAAGCCTATAGGTTATCATGAAAAATAATTCAAGCATCAGGCACTTGGTAATTGCTAAAGGGCTCCATTAAACTGAACATCAATGGGGAGGCTTTGTAAGAAAATTTATAGTATTACTATGAAATGTGCAAAAGTTTACTTGTATGTATTTCATAAATGCTTGTCTTCCTGGCTCTAACATCAAAACTGCCTTCTCTCAGTGTTAAAAACCTCCCATACTTGGAACTGAGTAGTTATTGAGTTGAAAGGAAGCATAAGCTCATCTCAAAATTAATGTAGTTAAATTCCAGATAGTTAGAGCTGAAAGGGACTTTACACACGTTTCCTAAGCCCCTTGTTTTAAGATGAGGAATTGGAAGCTCAAAGATTGAGTGACCCAGCCAAGGAAACCTCCCTAATTTGTTTGAAAATTGCCATTCAGGATAGCTCTTTGATGACATATTTAAACTGTTTTGTGCTATAAAAGATGTATTTTTAAAATTATAAATGTTTAATTCTCCTATTGACAGTATAATATTGTCTTAATTGATTTTCCTTTTCCCTTCCTTCCCTACCCCACCTTTTCATTACAGCCACCTGTTCAGATATATGGCATCGAAGGTCGCTATGCCACTGCGCTTTATTCTGCTGCATCTAAACAGAACAAACTGGAACAAGTGGAAAAGGAACTGTTGAGAGTAGCAGTAAGTAGCTTTCCTATTCATTACTTACTAAGTTCCTACTGTATATTTTTCCCCTTAGTTATTTGACTCCGCATCCCTAACGAAGTATTTCCTAAGAAAAAACCTATTTTCTGTAATCATACTCATAGTAATGATACTGGATATTATTGTTCTGAACCTATTGTGTAATAGATACAAACAGATACACATAAGGATATTAATATTTGGAACCAAGATTTCGGGCTAAGAGAAGAAACAAATACAAAATCAAAATATAAGATGGTAAGTTATTGCCATTTCAAAAGAGAATTAAAAGTCACCTTTGAAAATCTATGCTTGTATTCCAAGTACTTCCAAAATAGTCTCTATAATATATTATGGTTTTGTTTTACTGGAAATTTATTTCCCCTATGAAGCCTTTCCTCAGTTTTAATTATTTTATTATTTCAAGATGTGAGGGGAAATGACTGAGCAGGGCATGCTGGGCAGCACAGTTAGTAAAGGGTATGAGCTCCATGATGCTACTAGAGAACTGACAGAGCAGGAGGCAACAGAGGGAAGAAGAAAACCTCCCAGGCTAGTTGTATAGAATAATACTTAACATGTTTTGTTCCTTTTCTCATTTTGAGCTTTTATTGGAACTTTTGTCCTGACAGACAATAGTGTTAGCTCTATATTACTTCCATTATCCACTTGGGTCTGCAGATAATGCTTACAGTCTTAGTTGGCGTGATCAACCCTTAATCACAGCCAGCAGCCTTACTGTTGGAGATGCGGGGCGGGGCGGTAGCAAGAGCAGACAGGATCTCACGCGGGCATTTTTGGGGGTGATAATTGTTGCCCACTCCTTGTCATTTTTGCCCATTTTAAACCTGAACGGGGGTGTTCACAATGGAGAGAAGGACCTGAGTTGTGAACACTAGAATGGGGTTCAGCACAAAACCTGGAAGTCAAGGTGTGGAGACAAAAGAGGCAATTACCTGAAGACTCTTTATAAATGAAAATTAGCACTTTTTTGGCACTGAGAGGAAAGTGTGGTGCTCCTCAGGTGTCACTAATAGTCCATCGGATGATGCAGCGGAAACAGATGAGAAACATGGAAAACTAGATAATTCAAACTCAGAATGCTTTAATTTGTATAAGCCTGCAATTTCAGTGGAAAAATGTTGTTTCTATGGGGCCCCTCAAGTTGGAGTTTTAGCATTAGATGGAAGTGTATGACACGTAGCCTGGATCAGAGACAGAATTCTGGCCAGGAGCCTGGGAGAAGGTGCTAGCAGTGATAGAAAGGCTAATGGAGGTATATAATTGAATGATGCCCAGGTGGAAACAGCCAATGGCTCGTTGGAACTCAGCCTTGATAGTAGGGGAGCAAGTTGCTGGAAGCTGCACTTGGTCACCAAATCCAGACGTGTGATTTAACAAAATGGAGACAAAGTGGTCTCGCTCATGGCAGTTGCACTCCCAGTTTTCGTCCACTCGCCCTCGCAGGCTGACTGGGGCTGCTCTGGAAACACCAGAGGTCTCTCCCAGGGCTGGGTGGGTTCTCGGGAGCTCTGTCAGGGGCAGGACAGACTCAGGATCGGCCTGAGTCGGAGAGGTCCCCGTCCACGGGCATGTCAGGGAGGATTCCTCTGCGGTCAGAGCACTTTTTCAGGTTTGCACTTGAGTGTTGGCATCACTAGCATCTTCTTAGAATGTGAAAAACTAGAAGTACTACCCTACTAAATACATTGAAATATGAATTGAATATTTTGGCTGCTTCGATTTTTAATAATCTCTCTTGAAAAGCAAAAATAAATTTAAGAAACTTCGTAAAGTGTTTTTAAATATTTTAAGACACATTTTTCTATCCTGTATAAAATTGTAGTGTGGTGTGTTCTTAAAGGCTGAGAAAATTATTTGATTGTAAACTTGTCTTCATATGTACTTTGAGAGTGTTCATTTAATTCATGAAATACATGATTCTTAAGAGAGTGTGTGTATGGCAGCTAGGATCATTTGTGCCCTAAAGAGTTTAAGAAATTATTTTTTGGTACTTTTAGCAAATCTTGAAGGAACCCAAAATGGCTGCCTCTATTATGAATCCCTATGTAAAGCGTTCCATTAAAGTGAAAAGCCTAAATGAAATAACAGCAAAAGAGAAGTTTTCTCCCCTCACGTCCAACCTGATCAGTAAGTATTAGATCTTTTTCACTGAACTCCCTGAAAATTTTGCTAATGAAAATGTGGTCCATGGACCAAGATCATCAGCATCACCTGGGAGCCTTTTGGCAGTGAAGCATCTCAGGACTTACTCCAACCTGCTAAGTCAGACTCTCCATCTTAACTAGCTCCCCAGGTGAATTGTTTGCACATTAAAGTGTGAGGAGCATTGTCTAAAGGATATTAAGAGGTAGGAATGTCTAATTGCATAGTCAGTAGTTTCAACCCAAGGAGGAGACCAGTGAGATTCATACCAAGAAAATGGTTTGTGGCCAGTGGCTCTACCTCTGTCCTCGAAGACATTTGCATCCTTTGGTACCTTCGGATTGCTTTTCAAATTCCATGGTCAACTCAGAGTACAAGTTCCAAAGAAAGCATTATTCCTGTCATCACCTTTGAATATAGACAGTATGTTAATTTGTAGCCAAACATTGGAATCTGTGACTTAAATTATGAAAATCTGATTGCAAGCTGTGATCAAGAAATCTGTTGCAGGGGCCACCCGGTGGCACAGCGGTTTCGTCCACGCTTGGCAGCCCGGGGTTCGCGGGTTCGGATCCCGGGCGCCTGCCAACTCACTGCCTGTCAGCCATGCCGTGGTGGCGTCCCATATAAAGTAGAGGAAGATGGGCACGGATGTTGGCCCAGGGCCAGTCTTCCTCACAAAAAAAAAAAAAGAAAGAAATCTGTTGCAGATCTAAGACCTCCCTGCATTTATAATTTAAGTGCTCATCAGTCCAGTCCTTTTTTTTTAAACATCGAATATACTTTTTATTTATTTAGTTTTTTGCTGAGGAAGATTGGCCCTGAGCTAACATCTGTGCCCATCTTCCTCTATTTTATATGTGGGACGCCGCCTCAGCATGGCTTGGTGAGCAATGTGTAGGTCCATGCTCAGGATCCAAACCTGTGAACCCCAGGCTTTCGAAGCAGAGCGCGTGAACTTAACCACTATGCCACCGGGCTGGCCCCTGAATATACTTTTTAAGTAACAAGTTGTATTTTCTCCATTCACATTCTTAAAGGACATTGAATACAGTATTTTAAGGCCACAGATCTAAGTTTGCTTTTGAGGTGAATATAATACATCATGAATAACCTGTTTTAAGTGCGTTTCATGTTGCTGAGACACCTTCACTTTCCCAGATTTGCTTGCTGAAAATGGTCGCTTGAGCAATGCCCCTGGAGTCGTTTCTGCCTTTTCTACCATAATGAGTGTCCACCGTGGAGAAGTACCTTGCACTGTTACCACTGCATCTGTAAGTAAAGGGTTATTGCTGCTGCATTTGCCTTGACATTCCATGCATCACAATTTGCAGAACAAAAGGAAAAAACAGGCTAAAGTTAAGAAATTGGGAAAGGTGACTTGTCACTTGGAAGGTTTGTTTCATCCTTATACCAGCTTCTGTGCAGCATCCACTGTGGAAGGGCCAATGTGTATCTTCTTGGTGCTTCCCTAACCAGTGATTATTCATAAGCACTGTAGACTGGGTTAAAATGTGTTAGGAAATAGTGGTTTATTTTCCATTTCAGGTTTGAGTTATTTTGTAAATATCATATTAAGTAGTTTACTGAAACTAGAGACTAATCTTTTGTGATGATGAATGGAGAGGGGTAGGGCGATAGGCCCTTTGATCTTGCTGAAGTGAGTAATAATAGTCACCATTTATTGAAACCTACCATATGCTGGATACTTTATATCAAAAGGTTCATGTACAGTGGAAGTATAATTATCCTTATTTTACCGATGAGGAAACTGAAGCCCAGGGAAATTAAATAGCTTGCCTGACGAGACAAAAGGTGGAGCCAGGATTTGAACACAGGTTCTCTCTCAGAAGTCCATGTTCCTTAAGCTACACTACCTCCCCAGAATTAATTTTGTTGTTGTCTTAAATATGTATTTTCTTCCTACTGTAGTAGTTCAGTCAGTCTAGGAAAGCAGTCTGTGGGGCTTAATTATCAGTAAAGCGTGGTAGATTTACTTGGAGTACGCGGTACCTGACCACATCTAGATTAATATTTCTAGTATTTAAAAGATACTCTAACCCCAAAAGAGCACAATTTCAAAGAGATGTTTAGCACACAGTAGGTATGTGCACATTTGTCGTTCAGTAGTTGATGCCCCCAGAGCACATGCCTGGTTGAGAATGCTCACAGCTGAGGCGTTCGCTGGAGCCCCCGCGACTGCACCCGTTCTCCTTGACCGTAGAGCTCAGACGAGGCTTCGCTGGCCAGACGGGCACGTCGGCCCGTGGCCAGACACTGGGCCAGGTCATTCTCAGTGATTACGAGGACAGGATTTTTTGTGTGTGTGTGTGAGGAAGACCAGCCCTGAGCTAACATCCGTTGCCAATCCTCCTCTTCTTGCTGAGGGAGACTGGCCCTAGGCTAACATCCGTGCCCGTCTTCCTCTACTTTATACGGGACGCCGCCACGGCATGGCTTGACAAGCAGTGCGTCGGCGGGCGCCCGGGATCCGAACCCATGAACCCCGGGCTGCCAAGCGCGGACTAAATCGCTGCGCCACCGGGCAGCCCCCGACAGGATTTTTTAAAGGGTGCTTATTTTGTAAAAGTTTTTTAGAACCCACTGTTACTAATGCTTTTGATGTTGAAACTCCTAGGTAAATGTTTCCACTGTTTAAAAAAAAAATTACACCTTGATGAGTGACTGAGGGCACAGACTTTAGAAATAGACTGATTTCAGATATTGGCACTAGTCCTCACTTGCTGGAGGGACCTTAGGGGAGTTTCTTAACCACTCTGAACCTCAGTTCTCTCATGTAAAATGGGAATAAGAACTGCTGGCCTCCCAGGGTTGTCCCGAGCAGAGGAGATGGTGGGTGTAAAATGCCTAGCACAGACGGGTGCTTGGCTCTCCGTACGCATCCGAATGGAAGGTGTGCAGATACTTCAGAGCTCTCTCGCCTCACAGTCTTAGGAAAGAATGTTTGGGTTGAATGCTGGCAGACTTCCACCATCCCCCCAGAAGATACTGTCAGATCTTCGCAAAGATGTAAGGGTTTTTGCTAGCTTTTGGGCTCTGGGATGAGGGGTGGAGGTAGGATTTGTGACAGGTAAAAGGCCTCCCCTTCAGCAGCCTCGTTCCAGTCTCACCTCACCGGGGGTAAGAGTTGGGGCAAGAGGAGAGAACCCAGTGTGGAGGTCCAGGTGCTTGCTCTGTAGGAACAGGTTCAGAGCTGTGCTGACTTCAGGAGCCAGCCCAGTGCCCAGGCTCCCTCAGTGAGCTGAGAGTGGAGTGGCGTGCCAGAGCTCCTGGTGGCCATGGATCTAAAAGACAGAAGCAGGTCAAACTGCAGCTTTTCATCCAAAGAAATAATAGGCTCAAGCCGTGCCCACAGGGGCTGCACAGAGGAGAGGCCTGCGTCCTCAGGCATTGTCAACTTCAGGGTTTTTTCCCTCAGTTGTTGCTGAGTTGTACTGCTAGCACCAAGGAGCAGAGAGGGGAGGGAGTGGCATTTATGAGCCGCAGGTGACCCGCCCAGTGTGGGCTACCCAGGTGTTGCTGTGAGGCAGGGCCTTCGCACACTCCCTGACGCCAGTGCTGATGGGCCTGTTGCAGTGCGGCCCCGGGATGGGGCCCCAGGGACTTAACACAGGGTTCACAGACCCGTTGGGTGGTGTGTGGGGGGGTGTGTTCTCCTTTTCTTTTACTATGGAAAGAGTCTGTTTTGGTTTATCTAAACTTAAAGGATGGTTTTGTCCTTTTCTAGCCTTTAGATGAAGCCACGCTTTCTGAATTACAAACGGTCCTGAAGAGCTTCCTCAGTAAAGGCCAGGTACTGAAGTTGGAAGTTAAGGTAGGTTTCTAGTTACGTATGATGTGTTTCCTCGGGTTATTTGACGCTTACAATGGCTATAGAAAGTGAAAAAAGAGATCTGATTATATACTAATTTGCCTATAGTAGAAATTTTATATTTATTTTCAATATAAATGGTTACTGATTCTGTTCACAATTTGACTTCTGCCTTTTCCTGGATATAATTATAACGTCTTATATCTGTATAGCACGTAGACTTTTCAGAGCACTTTTTCATCTTTCCATTTGATTAGTGAAATGTCAGTGTGTCTTCATATTTCCAATCTATTTTCTTTCCTAGATTGATCCGTCAATCATGGGTGGAATGATTGTCCGTATTGGAGAGAAATACGTTGATATGTCTGCAAAAACCAAGATTCAGAAGCTGAGCAGGGCTATGCGGGAGGTTTTCTGAAAGTATTGATTTTCTGTCAGTGAAAATTCTTAAACTTGGAGCAACAATAAAATGCTTCCGGAACAGAAACATACTATGTTTACTCTGTCTTTTAAAGTGGAAATACAGGGAGCTTTATTTTTATATCTTTGTTTCAGTATCCCCCTAGTTTAAAGGTTAAAAGTCCCTTTGGCTGGAGAATTTAGTTTTTGTCAATTATTCTTAGGAATTTATAGAAGTTTGTGTCCTTTAGGAAAAACAGTTAATATTTATTGAGGCCTCATTTTATGCCAGGCACTATTAAGTACTTAATGTATCTCACCTCATTTCCTTGGCCTCTAAGCCCAGAGCCTGGGGAGGGGCTGAGCCTGCAGGGAGAGTTAGGGTACCAGCAAACCAGGCTGGCTGTCACCTTGGAGTTTCAACTGTTGGTGCCCATCTCTAGTCAAAGATACTGAAAGTGGTTCTCGGAGTCCCCAGAACCCACACTGGTCAGACATTGTCAGCTGCTCCCTGCTCTGCTGCGTTGTGCTTGCAGCTTCTGCAGTGCAAGGACCAGCCCCCATCGCCGTGTCCAGTGTCAGCAGGTATGTTGCGTCTGTTTAAAGTACTTAAAACAGGGCAAGTTTGTGCTCATCTGATTATTCTGACAAGTACTTCTCTCAAGTGCATTTTGACTTATGAGCCCAAAGTGATTTGTCTTTCAGTCCTGCCCCCGTCTTCTCCTATTAAGTATAAAGGCAGTAATGCTTTCTATAAAGGCTTTCAGAGAGATTCTGGCCAGTAAGATGTCTCCATTCTGAAATCTAGAAAATCAAAGAAAGCAATTACTGTGGTAGCAAGCATTCATTCCCTAACCCCCATGGGGCAGAGGTCCAGATCAGAGCACTTAGCAAGAGAAAGCAACAGAAAAGCAGGTTTCTCAACCAGCTGTCACAACCCATGTAAATGTCCTCAACCAACGAATAGCCAGGAATTTCAGCCAAGAATGGGGAGGGGGGGTGGAATCAAATTTTCTCCCCCACTGGGGCAGCTATTCCAAAGGAAGGTAGACTGTTGGAAGTTCAGCCAGAGAGTTGAATTCTCTAAGGCCTCTCGGGCCAACCAGCAGGCTGGGGGCAACAAACGTGAGCAGACCTGTTCCCGCAGGCTGGGAGCCAGATGGAGTGAGCCTTTTTGCTTCTCTGCTGATGGTTACCCTGAAATGGCCTGAAGAGATTCCTCAGAGACTTGCCTGGTGCACGTGTGGCCACTGCGCTTCAGGTGATAAACTACATCCCAGCAGGACTAGAACCTTTCCCGCCACAGTGAATGTGCTGCTACTTCACTCGGATAGTAACCCTCTCCCAGACCATAGAGGGACCTAGTGGAGAGAGAACCACTCTACGAAATTCATTCAACGAATTTAGAGTACCTGTTACGGGCCAGGCACAGCACTGTCTCCATGCTACCAGAAAGTTCCATGAATGAGATAGACGTTACATCTGCAGTGTGTCATGACATAGACTTGGGCTGCTCTGCTCTGACTGGGACAGTAGGAATGGTGGTTAGGAACATATCTTGGAGCCATCCAGAAGGTGTACGTGCGGGCCTCTGCTGTTTCCAACCTATGAAGCATCCCAACTTCGAGCCTCCATTTCCTCCCCTGTAAATGGAAGCAGTAATACTTCCAGAGTAACTGTGAGAATGAAGCAAGACTATGAAGAGCTTAGTACAGGGCCTCACAGATAACAGTAGATGGTGTTGGTTAGTTGCTCGACCACCTCGTAATTTCTCTGGGCCATCTGACTCCAAGGATTGATTAAACACAGCACCTGACACATACTAGTCACTCGACAAAGTCCCTCTAGTATTGCCTGCCAAAATCTCATATCTTCAAGGGCTTATTCAGAACTCCTGGTCCCTCACAGATCATTAGGATGACTCATGCTCCATCAGTCCTCCAGGGAAGCCTCTTCCTAGTAAAATACCCATAATCCTGACATGACACCCTCTAATTGTAGGATGTTCAAGACCATTTCATGTGTATCTTAAACTTTATAACAACCTTATGATACAGATGGGACAGACATCACCCCACTTTATAAATGAGGAGAGTGAGGGCCCTAGAGATTTGTTCAATGTCACCTGCTTGGACAGCTGGTGGGCCAGGTCCCAGCGCCCAGGTCTTTCACTCCTCATTTTGTGCTTGTTCCACCATGTCACTGCCCATGCCCTGGCACATGATCTCCCCATCACTGGAGCCAACAGGCAAAGCTAATCTCAGGTGAGCCCCTATTCCCTAAGATGCTCCCAATTCACCCATTAACCCAGGTCAGCTCGTCCCTACATTTTTCCTCCTGTTGGCCTTCTAGAGAAAATAGAGTTCTCCAGACAACAGCCATCTCAGGTGCCCATTCCTTGGCCACCTTCCAAGTGTTTGGACAGCAAACTAATTCCTTTCCCAGAGCTACCCCTGAGGGGGCAGAGGCAGGACAACTGCAGCTACGAAGTCCTGCAGGGCAATGAGTGGCCCAGGGCCACTCCCTGCGCCCTAGTGCTGGGACCAGCATGCCCTCCATCTGGCATGACACTGCCCTCCTGGCTGTCATGCTTGGTTGAAACTGGCTTCCTCCTGGCAAACCAGCCATATAATCACCTAATGTAACAACTGACAGAGACACCACTTTGGGGTCTCTTGGTACTTTCCCAAGAGCCAGGAGTTTCCAGACTGCTGCTCAGCCCCAATATCCAGTCACCTAACTTTTAGCTGGGTATAGGACCACCCAGCTAGAGACTACATTTACCAGCCTCCCTTGCAGTACCGTGGAAGGGAGGACCATGGAAACACGGACCATGGAACTAAGTTCCAGCAGATGAGAGAGGACAGGAAATGATGTGTGGGCCTTCCTGGCTTGGCCACACAAGGAACAGGCGTGCAGTCCACTTAGTCCCCTTTCCCTCTGGCTAAATGCAGACGAGATGGTGGGAACTGGAGCAGCCACATTCCAAGGCAAAAGCCAAGTGATTTCAAGGACAGAGCCACCCAGCCAGACTGGAGCACCGACCTCTGGGCTGTAACATGAGGGAGAAATAAACCTCTCTCATTGAAGTCAGGGGATGCTGGGTCTCTAAATCTCAGCAGCTGAGTCTGTAATCTAACCGATACTCCAGGCTCCCCTAGACTCATCTGCCTTCCTCCCAGTTTGTCCCCTGACCGGAGTGAGGCCCACACTGCACTAGACGGGGCTTCGCACATGCTGTAAATCCCTGTAAAACCACACGCTTCTAAGACATGACAGCTGACGGACAAAATATCTTTGGGGGAACCCTCTTGCTGTAATATCGCCCAAATCCTTCAGAATCAAACTCACCAAGCTTCCTGTTAAGCACGTAGACGTGGGGGAAATGATGAAATGCTTCAAGAATTGCCTTACGTGGTCATCAGAGATTAACCCAGAAATCTGTGCACAGTGATATTCTTCACAGCACTTTTTCACCAAGGTGAAAATTTTAAAGCAACCTAAACATGTAACTATTCAGGATTGTTTAGATAAATTTGAGCAAAGTAGAATACATTCAGACAATGGGATACAATGCAGTCCTTAAAAATCACGTGGGTAGGGGGCTGGCCTGGTGGTGGTAAGTTACGTGCTCAGCTTTGGCAGCCCAGGGTTCATGGGTTCAGATCCCAGGCGCAGACCTACACACCACTCAACAAGCCATGCTGTGGTGGCGTCCCACATACAAAATAGAGGAAAGACGGGCACAGATGTTAGCCAGGGACAATCTTCCTCAGGCAAAAAGAGGGACATTGGCAACAGACATAGCTCAGGGCCAAGCTTCCTCACCAAAAAAATAAATAATCAAGTCGTGGAAGAATATATATATATATATAGTTGATTTTTTAAAAAGCAATCAAACAAAAGGTGAGACAATTTTTAGTAACTAGGTAATTGAACGGTGCCTTGCACATGGGAAGAGTTCAATGCGTACTAGCTATTAAATAGTGCAAGAACATCTAAAATGCACACCCATGCTCACACACACAGGAAAACTACAGGAAGGACATGCATCAAAATGTTAACATTTATTTTGCATGGAAGAATATCTCCATTAAGTGATTTTATTTCCTTTGTATTGGAGGTCTCTATTCGACTTGCTTTATACCAGTGATTTCTTCCACCCCCCGAGCTGTGCCAGGAAGATCTGTCAATCTCAGAGAAAACTAGGTGTAGTTTGGGAAGGTAATTTGTTATTTTCTTTGTTTTTAATGACATTGAAATTTATTTTTAAAACTTCAAATAACAACCAAGAAAAGGGCATATGATTTTTATGTTTATGAAAAACGAGGCCTACCAGTTTAAAAGAAGGCAAAGATACACTGCTTTAGGGTCAATTTTTTCAACATGTGGTGTAACAGTTCAACTAGTATCCAAGCCAACCAGAGAATTTAAAGGAAGTGTTCATATTCAGATAAATCAGTGCTGAAATAAGAGGAATTACCTTAAAACCAGAACAGAGGAAAATCTCTACGTTATACACCAAAATTCGGGTGACAACAAAATTCAGTGTTGAGTTTGCTAATGGTGCCCGGAGTTAAAAGTCAAGGTTCCGAACTTGCAGAGTTGTTTGTGTTGGAAACTTCTTTGGGGAAAGCCAGAGTGATCCTTCTGAAAGTCTTTGTAGGACAATCTGAGAGTGTTGCTCTCCCCGCACCACCCCTGGCGTTCCTCACGCTACACTGCACAGACATTCTCACGTTCTCAGAAATAGTACTTGGCACAGGGAAATCGATTTCTACTTGGTGCTCACATTTGTCTGAAGAAGGCATGGGAGAGTTGATAGGACTGTTCGTTTGGCTGGTTTTTAAGTTTATTTCTGCATAATTTTCCTTCCACAATGACAGCCTTATCTGTGGGAGAAGGAAACACAGAAAGAGACGCATTTGGAAGGCCACGAGTTTCCCGTCTGCTCAGCACGGAGGTGGGGCAGAAAGAACCCAAAATAATCCACTGTCACAGAGTCGGCTTTTCTCATTTTATTCATGAACTATGTGAATTTAAATGGTACAGGTCAAAGTGACCGAAGAGTGGTTTTGAAGAGATTGTTCTTTTTAGCTTCAAGATACACAGGAATAACAATCTGTACTGATGTCGCTACTGGTTTAAAGAAAAAAAAAAAACCAAAGTAAAATTCAGTTTCTATCATCTGAATCAGTAAAATTGAACATTTCGTACATAGTAAGGTGCCAAAGGAACACTCCAACAGCAAAACTAATCTCAGCTTCTTTTAAACCAAAAGAGAAACCTAACCTTTTGGCCCCGCCTCATCAGACCTTAGACAAAGACATAATTCTACAATTTATAATAGTGTCTAGTAATTTTTAGAGCTCCATTGACATTACAGATCAGACAATATAGTCTCCCTTTTATGGAAAATTAAACAGTACCATTATTTGGCAACAGAAGTATATTACAGTGAACAGGACATCCACTGGGGGGTGGCTTAGTCCTACCCCTGGGCAGGGCTGTGACAGGAGCAATATGCCACCAGTCCTGTGACCCATTTGTCACTGGAAGTACAAGGGACTCATGCCAGGATTGATACATTCTTTTCCAAACAGGCAAAGGCTAGCTGGAGTGACTTGCAAGCACTGCTGGGAAGGATCCCCACGTTCTTCTGGCTTTTCTTGTCCCCAGACTTTTTTAGAACAACTGAGGCCCAGGGCCAGTTGACTGGCTGACCTGTTCCCACTCACAGCCCTGTTGCTACCCCACCAGGAGGACATGATGCTAAGGAAGAAGGGTCAGGACCTATTCCGGGTGGTTGGACCAAAACTCATCTAAGTTGGTCTAAGATGCCAGTTGCCAGCTGGTCTAAGATGGCCTTCCCAGGCTATGCTCGAACAAGAAGATCTCTAAATGGCTCCATCTTTGGGAATAAAGTCAGTTACAGTCCACATGGACAGTTCCTCAAGGTGATTTGCAGATTACTTGTATGACAACAGATTCCCGGAAGCTTCTGGAAATCACAGCTCCCCACATCCCTGGAGTCCAGGAACACTAGTGTTTGCCAATTTCTGGCCTATCGAAAAGGAGACTTCAGCTGTTGATTAGCAGCATCAAGAAGCACACAGCTTATTGAAAGAAATGCTGAAAACCTAACGCTCACACTCCCCACATGTCCTTTCAAGCCATCAGCCCTAAACTGTCCACAAACAGTGATCCATATGCAGTGCCCCCATCTCACCAGGGACTTTTTCCTCACCGCACCATTTCTGGCCTGTTTGAGGAGGCTGGACCCCCAGGGTTGCCACCCTCTAAAATGACTTCTAAATGGATCTCTCAGGCGTCTAGATGTTGAGTTTCATAGGATTCATGGGATTTTGCATTTCATACTTAAGTGGCCTGCAGGAACACTTCCGGTGGCAAAGTCTAGAAAGTCTGTGCCCCAGAAGCAGCCTGGATCTGATCCTTTTCTAGGAAGAGGAAGAAGAGGAAGGCCTCTTGCCCCTAAGGTCTCCATCGGGAACACGGACATCTAGGAGGCTGCTCTGTGTTGCCTGTTTTGTGTGCCCAGAAACAGCTTAACCCAGAAACCCCCAAACTTCATCCTTCAACCCACCCAGCTGTGCAACAGGTGAAGAGGGTGGAGATGCCTCAGGAAATTTCAGTGAAAATGCAAACACCAAAGGGATGTGCTGACTCTATCCAGAAAGAAAACTGCAAAGGGTGACCCGGAAGTTGGAGGCCTCTCTGCCATGTGCAAAACTCTCTAGAGGGATGGCTGGGTCAGCCCTGGATTTCTGACCGATCCACCAGAACCCATGGAAGCTTCTGTGGCACATGGACCAGGTGAGAAACAGGCTCTCAATCCTTTCATCCTTCCTGACGCAACCACCCTCCAGAACATGTTACCTGTTAAATCAGGTAACAGTTTTTAATGAAACACGGAGGTCTCATCCGAGGTCATGGCTAGAGGATACTTTTCATCTTATCACACCACCAACCCATTTCATTTAAATTTATCACATTCCCTGCCCCAAAAATGACTTCTCTGAATTTCTAACATATGCACTTGGATTTTCCTTTTAATATAAGAAATTTAGTTGGGTTGAACCCAAGTAATTTGATTAAGCATTTTCTACTCCAGGAATAGGTTTTTAAATTTTTTCTATAGTTTTATGCACTTAAATTAGATTCCTAAAATACTCTCATATACATACAGAAAAATAATCTCTCAATGACAAATCACATTTTATAATAACAAGTTAAATATTTTTGACTACAGAATCTGTGTTAGTTTATGCAACATTTAACAGCATAGCCTCTTACATCCCATATATACAGTTAGTCATGGACATTCCCATACACATACAGCAGAGGTTTCATAACAAACCATTTAAAGAGCACAACTTCGTCACTTTATGTAATGGAATTCTGCATTTTTCTTAGCTGGAAACTGCATAAAATGCAGAAAACCAGAAGCTGAGAGCTGATTATCATACAGAGGACTTCTTTGTTGCAGATTTCTCATCTGTATACATGTATTTACACACATGGTGACCACCTGTTGATGTAAGGATATAAAGTTAATGGAGCTAAGGGATACAACAGGAATTAGATGATTGCCAACTTCTCTATCTATGCAGGGCTATGAAGGGGTAGGAAGAAGACAGCCAGTTAGAGTATAGACTTCAGCTTGCTGGGCTTCAGCAGACAAGATCTGAAGTTGGTTTCACAGTTCAAAGACACTTGGGCTATTGGCAATGTATGTTTTAAATGCATGTGTAAAACTATCATTACCAAAGATCTTGCTAGAATATCTACTTTCTGACACAGTGACTATTTAGCAGATGACATTTTAAGGATGTCGATTTGTAAAATGGACGTTAAAATGCTCATTCCTGAAAACGAATGCTGACACAATATTAATTAAATGCCTCTAGAAAACACTTTCAGACTTTCAGTAGTTTGGAAGATTGCATTACACGTAGAAACAAAGCTATTGTTTGCTATTTCGCTCAAAGTGACACAAATTCACTCGAGATGAATTTGCAATTTCTGTTCAACTTCCTATTGACATTTTTACTTTATAATCCCAGACAGAATTTGGAAACATAGAAAGGATTATTGCTCTCTGTGTGTAGAAATGAGCCTGATTTGCAAAGAGCAAGCAGAAGTGCAAAAATTTTGGAGCATCCTGCCCAGTGCAAGTAAAAGCTTGTGGAAGAAAGCAACAAGCCAATAACAGGAGTATCACCTCCACAATCATCTGCCTCCGGGAGCTGTGGTCTTCTACAACAGGCTACTCACACAGCGGGTTCTTTCCTCTCTCCCAATATCACCCTACTGAAAAGCCATACATGGGATCCTATGGGGAGAGCCCACCTGGGAAGTCACCGCCTCTCAGAACCAGGCGGCCCAGTCACCAGTGGACCATTTGGCCCCACCAGGGCAGGGCGGTGGCTGGCTCCGGGCACTCCCTGTCTCCGGGGAGTGGTGATGGAGGAACCACCACCCAGCCCCTGGGGAAAGGGCATGAGCACCTCCCCACCCTCCCTGCTTCTCCTTACTGTTCCCGGACGCTCACTTTGAAGGCAGACGCTGGAAATGCCTCTCCATCCCAACAGGAAAGGGGAGAAAAACCCCGTGTGGATGACTAACAACCAAAAGGAAGAGTTTTATTTCAAATTAGTAGGTTAAATGGTAAACGCTCAAAGGGCTCTTGGTGCCTGTGGCAGCCCTGGACTGGGAGCCCAGAGACAAGGCGGATGCTCCCTCTCTGCCCTCAATGCATCTATCAACCAGGGCCTGGGTTCCCGACCCTCTGATTAGTCCAGACCAGTTGCGCTTTTATGAAATAAAAGCAGACGTTTTGAAAGTGTATCAGCCCAGCTCTCCACAACCTGCCAGGGAGACTTTACAAAGGAAGAAGACATAGAGGAAGCCTCACCTGCTTCCAGAACCACTGAAAATACAGCATGACCAGGGCTGGCTTCATGGGCGTGTGACCTGTGCAGTCACACGGGACCCTGTGCTTAGGAGAGCCTGCACTTGGTTTAATTCTCTGCTGTCGTCATCTCTAAATTCTCAATCATTTTGAACAAGCAGCCTCACATTTTCATCTTGCACTTGGCTCACAAATTATGTAGCCAGTCCTGAGTGTAATTATAGGAGGGTCAGACCATTCTGTGTCTGCGTTCAATCCACACATCCATTCATTCCCCTGGTGCACACCCAAACACACTCACACAGACTTACACACACATACACCACAAAATGAGCTTCTGTAGCCTCCCTTTCAACTGTTCTTTGCATCTGAAATCCCAGAAGTCAAAGTCCCCAAGTAGATTCTGTTTTCCAATCCAAGTAGCCGGGACCTGACTTCTGGAATCTTTGCTGGGGAGAGGGCGCCACCTCCAGCCAGCCTGCCCCGAGGTCCGCCCAGCGATGGGAGACCTCCAACTTACACCCAAGGCCCCTGGAGGACTGAATCTCAGGGGCTTTCACCAAAGCAGATGCAGAAAAGGCAGGAAAGCTGAAGACCCCGTACAGCCCCAACCGCAGCAACAGGGAAAAGCAAAGTGTCACTAGGTACCCCAGGAGCGCTGGGTTCGAGTCCACACCCGCCGCTAACTTCCTTTCCTCTCCTGCCTTCAGTCCCAGACCCAGAAGTTTGTTCCGCGATTTCTACAAGAGCAACGTCCTGGAACTGCAGTAGGTGGAGCCAGCACCCTGGGATCCGCTAGTGGGACCGGCAAATTTCCAATAGGGAGATCGCCCCCTCGCGGTGACAACGGGTAGAGAGGCGGCTACTTGCTCCTCAACCAGACGGGGCAAAGCCACCCCCCCACCCCCCCCACCCGTATCACCCTCTTTGTCCCAGGCCCCCGTTCTGCTTCAGTACAGAAACAGGAGGAAATAGGGATTTGATATAAGAGGAGAAGCACAAAAGAACATAGTTTTAGAAACACGGCACAGGAATGTTATTCTTTTAAATGAAAAAAGTACAAAACCAGGGTTCCTAGAAGAAGAAAAATATGCATTCCTACCACTGCATAAAAAGAAACGCTGGTTACTGGTTAAGTCTCAGTACATATCAGAGAAATGCCCAGGTTTTTCAAGGCTGACCAAGTAAGCCCACTTCTGAACACAGTTTTACCTGGTGGACTCTGAACACTAAAATATTCACACTAATCAGATGACATTAACAGTATAGGCTGGTGTAGAAAGTAGAACGGAATCCCGTTAAAAACAACTCATAAAACACCCAGACATACAGTAGGGAGGGGCAAATTTACCCTGAAATATGACAACCACACATAGTGTTGAAAAAATTATTATGTGGGTGTTTTCTGGTTCCCCAAGGCCCGATTAAAGAGGGTTCCTTTTAATGGAGGAGCTGATTGAACCTGCGTGTCACTGAAATAATTATTTGGAGGTGGAGATGAATTTTTACAAGCATTGTGTGTTATTTCAATGACTTAAAACTAGATCTACGATTAGGCCTCAAAGCCACAAAGGCAGGCCCCTCCCTGCTGCCTCCCAGCCCCCAGGACTGCGGCCTGGCCCAGGGTGGGGACTCCCTGAATGAACAATGCATGATTAGCATTACTGACTATGTTACTGACCGACCAGAACCCAGAGATAAGACTCTACAACCCCTTGTATCTGGGTTTTCTTGCTCCCAAGAGAGAGAGCTGTTAGATGCTTTCTATCTTTCGTGTGGAATAAGTTTTCCATCCTTATCAGGAATAGATTCTGGCTCCTAAAGATATCAGGTTATATACCTTAGTCAACCCTGGTGACCTACAAACATATCCTGGATCTGATACAATGCAGGGTGAGGAAACAGGAGTTCTAGAACTTTCCTTTCCTCTAGCTCAAGTAAACGGCTGCTTTCCGATAAACAAGAAACATGCCAACTGTATTTACACAATACTAAGTGGCCCCACAGAACATGGTTCAGCGCACTGCCAGGGGAGTTCTGAGTTCTGGCAGCTGCCCTGAGCCATTCTCGGGATGCAGGCATTTCAGCACCCCGAGGTTCAAGGAGAAGGAGGTGTTGGTTTCACCAAATATCTCTTAGGGTGGCTCAGACCACAGCATGTGTCCAAGGGCTTCATCATGTCACCAGTTTCTGGCACTACCTACCGATTATGCTTCTGCCTGGTAGGAGAAAATGCTCTTAATTCTAAAAGCGAAACAAGAACGCCCAAGTTTGTTTGTTTTCATTGCCTCACTTTCTGGCATAGGAGGCTCTCTCTGGAGCAAGCAGACCTACTGCTAACCTCACGCTCACCTCGAGTCCAAAATGACCCGGTTGCCTCTAAAGTACGCACTGTTTCAAAGTGCTAGTGTCTGCTGGAAAGCTCCGCTCCAACCCCCAAAGACAAGAGAGTCAAATAAAAAATAAAAAAGTAAAATAAAATGAAATCCTACTTGCTGTTTCCAATGGAAATTCTTAACATTGTTACATACACAAACAAATTTTCTTCTTATGAATCATAAAGTCCCAACCAACCAGAAAAAACTACTTGGAGTAGAGATAGAAAAGTCTTTTTCTCCTCGTACACAGTATTGGCAAACTCTAAAATATACTCCAAGATCTCCACCTTTGGAATAAAACCAGAAGCACCCCATCCATTTCCCTCTTCTCCAGCCCCATCGGATTCTAGAACGCCCCTGTTCTGTATAGTCCACAGCTTATTCTTGCACTAGCCAGTTACTGGAGAGACAGCTGCCCTGCGGGGCCTTAGATGGCAGACCTGCAATCATCCTTCTCCAGCAGCTCCTGACCTCCCTCCCACCCTAGAGGCCAGCTGGGTACCAGGTCACTCAGACAGTGCCCATTTTCTGATAGGATTTTTTTTCCAGTTAAATTCAGTGCTACTCAACCAGATGAAATCAGTCACTTTCATATATGTAGGTCATGCTTAAGTTGTTGAAAAAGCAAAGAAGAAAAAAAATGCTCCTTTTAACATTAATGTTCTGTGGGAGCATAATTCTCTCCCCTGCCATCAAAGGACAGGGACAGGTTGTCCAAGCGGTCAGAGAAGCCTGGCCTCAGTTTCCCAAGCATCCCTGATGACCCTAGCCTAGAAAGGTCCCTCTTCCCATGTCAGGCCAGCCCTGGATCTGAACGAACCACATCCTTCAGGCTCTCGTGGTCACAGCAGACCTGCTTCCAGGAGATGATGCTGCCTACCTGCCTGCCAGGGGAGACAATGTCAGCCAGAGAAACCCTGCCCCAGAGGGACCGGGATATGGATTGTCCCTTCAGAAGAGCTGGCCTACGAAGAAGTCCCAGCCCAAGGGCTCCTGTCCACAGAGCACAGCCCTGTAAGCAGAAAAGCCCTTTGTCGGGCTAGAGGAGGTCAAGGTGGCTCAGAGAAGAAGGAAGCTCACAGAGGTGTCTAGAGGGCTGGAATCAGAGTGCCAGGATGAGAAACCTGTGTTTAGAAAGCAAAGAGCTAGAAGACAGATTGGCAAGAGACATTTCATCTCTATGAAATTTAGCCCAATCAGCCAAAATGGTAGAAGTGAAAGACTAGAAGAATATGAGATTCCATGCGTCTCCCACATCCCTCCATCCCCCGACACGACTCATGATTCACAGCTGGATCTGAGAGCCAGCCTAACTCAGCCATCAGTGCAATCAGTCACATTATAAATTACACCACTGAGTACAAGGACACTGTCCAGAACTCGCTACCCCGGAGGAGCATCTCAGGGATACTTAATATACTCACTTGGGGAAAAAGACTCACATCTGGCTTTTTCATGCTATGTTAATTCTGATAATGGGACTCTGTACGTGGGTGACCTGGTGGACCTCAAAGGGCTACAAGATGTTTGTCATTGTGCACAGCACATCCTACCTACATGAACAGTGATGCCCAACATTAACACGCAAAGAAAGTCAATGAAGAAAAGGGAGGACAGAAAGAAAGGGATCGGAATGGTGACCCAATACTACCCCACTTACACATTTAATACTTTTTTTTTCTACCATAGTAACATGTCCTTCATAAATACACTGAACAAACTATATTGGTTATAGAAATAGGAAAGCATGAGTTGTATGTCTATTTATAGATTTAATTTAAAACAGTTTTTCTTAACAACATCAAAAAAAATATAAACTTAAAGAATTTTAACCATGTTTTCTGCTGGGAAGTAAAGAAACGCATGCCGGAAGGTAAACTTGGTCTACAACGTGTTCAGTTGAAAGTTTCTAACTAAAGGGTATTTCTGCTTGTTTCAAAAAATACTTATGTCTGTTTTCTTACAAAATTCTACACTATCTTCAATAAATAAATAATAAAGTATTTCTTAAAAGTATGAAATGTAAACTTTGTTGCCCTTTCCAACACACACATTTTAAAAATTGCTTGAAATATGACAGGGCTCTTATGGGAAATTATGACACTCTGCATTCAGTTCCCAGCAAGGTGGGCAGTCTGCCACTTTGCTGATGCTACCATTTATAAAGCGCTTCTACAACCCTAATTAAATTCTAAGGACCTACAATCAAAGAGAACACCGTCCAACACAGGAAAGCTAGACTCTGGTACCAAGAGAACATGCAAAGAACATTTTGTGACCACAACAAACTGGGATTATGAGAACATTGACATGCGAGCAAAATAAGACCCACACTTTTCCTTAGCAAATCAAGTTATTAACTAGCCAACCAGCCTATCTGCCGGCATTTAAAGGAAAAAAAAAATCAAAGAACTCAAACCAAACAGGTTGGCCTGTGGTCATACACTCCGGACTCTGGCAATAAGCTCACGTATTTTCGTTACTGAGAGCTCGGTGGCGTGTGGTGGAGCATGGGAGTCTGAGGTCTTCCTCCCCGGACTTGAGGGCTTGCATGCTCCTAGGGTCTTTCCCCCACCACCTAATGGGTTTCCTTCACATCTTTCCAACCCGCTTCCAGATTGTCACTTCCTTTTCACACCTTGGGGATGCCTTTTTTGGGAACGTACCAAAGACAGCTGCTGAAATTTCCCATGACAGTCAGGATCCAGTGCATTCAAGTGAGAATAGGCTCAGAGCTGGTCACCAGAAACTACTCTTGTCATGAAACATCACAGGACCTCCAAGTCAAGAGAGAATTTTCCAACTGGGCTGGCAACCGGGACCCAATGACATCATAAAGTAACCTTCAGTTGACCTGCGGTGATGGAATCCAGCAGAGGATAACTTTGTAGATAAGAAGCTTCCTTAACTATCTTCCAAGCATGCTGGAAATCAGAATTGAGTCACCTTATAGTAGCCAATGATAGTTCTCATTGACATCTATCAATAAAAGACCCAGAGGCGACTGGAATGGCTCTAACAACACAACTGCTAGAATCTTCCATGGACCAGCTCTTCAGAGGGCAAGCCCAGTGTCTGATCAGGAGACCATCTCCCCAAGTGATCAGATCCAGGGCAACATTTCAAATAAGGTCTCCGTGGGGGAATGAGATTCTGAAGCGACGACAGGACCATCATAATTATTTCTAAACACACCAAGGACTAGGCATCATAGGTCAAGGAGACTACTTGTGGGCTGGTGGAGGTAAGAAAGAGGAGGGTTACATGAGTTCTCCAAAAATACAGACATTGCCTTTATAAATGTATTTTACAGTATCCAGACCCATGCCTCAGGCCCAGGGATGGGCCAGACTCCCCAGAGAACCTCGCTGAGGGCTATGGGATTTCGAAAACCCTAGAAGCCATGATGAGACCTGTAGTGAGGACAAAGGAAAACACAGTTTTGTTTCATAAAATGGGAAATTGTTTAGGGGGAAGGATTGTCAAGAATTATTCCTAGAAGCTTTGAGGGGCCTGTCTTCGCTGTCCCGTTGCCCTGTGGCTGAACACCCAATGGTGGTCTTAAAAAAGCAACACGATTTCCAGACAGCATCTGCTGCCTCGGGCTGGAACTCTGCCACTCACACCCTGGGCCAGCTCCCTATGGCTCGTCAAACAGCTGCAGGTCCAAGCGGACCACAATCTCTCCAGTGGGAACTTCGTGCAGCAGGAGACACTTCGTAACTGGACCCTTGGAACCCTGGTCCCTCTTGATGTCGGCCACTCGGATCTCGGTCCGACCCAAAAAATCTGAAAGGAGAACAAACAGACACTGCTCAGAGAGACACTTCCTTCTCTTCGAGGCATGTACGTGGGCTGTTGGGAATTTCTCAGTGAATTGTTACAGTCTCCCTTCTTCCAAAGGGGAGTTTGGAGGAATCCATAAGCTACAATGATAGAGCATGAATTTTAAATGGAGTGAAAAGAAAAGGACAAGTTCGGGGTGGTGGTGGGAGGGGGGACAAAGGAGAGTCTAGAAGGAGCTAAAAATACAGACCATGACTTTCCCCACCCCTGGGGACCTCTGAAGGGCTATAAGCTGCCTGGGAGGCGATGCAAAACCAGATGTCGTATCAGCTGCACAATTTGCAATGTAAGTGAAATTTAAAGAAATCACCCAGAAGAAAGACAACTATTTCTGGGACAAAAATTGGACAGTAATTTCTCCCAGGTGTTGTCACTGGAGCACACTTCGTGATGTCAAACCCTTTCAGAAAAGTCAAGGTGAGTTAAGGCTGGTCCTATATGGCCCCTGTGTGTGCAGGAGAGCAAGTGCATGGGAGTTGCATGCTTCCAGCACTGGAACAGGCTGGACACTCTTCCAGAACAACCTCAACGCCACTTTTTATTGAATATTGAGTGTCATTATGAGAACGGATGTGAACGCATGTGGAAATTTTTTAAATGCTATGCAGTACACGATGGTGTTAGACGGGCCTCCAGACCATTCCATCTTTTATTCATTGAACAATTATTTGCTGGAATATACTATGATCCAGCCACTCCTGTACAGGAAACAGCCTTCTTTCAAGGTTCCCTTCTAAAATCTGGGAATTTTTTCTGCTGGACAGATACAGGTTTATTTTGCCCCATGTGTATGTCATAGAAATAATCTCTGGTGTAAGAACAATGCTGGGCTTTTCAATTATACCCGAGTGGAGTTCTCATTGCATCATGCTATTTCACTATTTAAAAAAAAAACCCAACCTCAAAGCTTCACTTATCAGAATACGAATTGATAGCGAAACACAGTGATTAAGAGGCCAGACTTGACAGGCAGACTGCTCTAGCCATGCTACCATTTAGCCAGCTATATGACTGTCTTCAGGCAATAGCCAACAGTGGGACAATGAGATCAATTCACAAAGAGATCATCCCTACAGAAGTACTAACAGAGAAAAGCCACGTGGAGCAGTTGAAGCCTTGCACAGATCAGGCCAGCATTAGATCCTCACTCCTAGCACTTAATTATACTCCTTCGAGTATAACTCCTTCGAGTATAATTGAGACCGTATCTTTAAACTTACTCTTTGATTTTTATTGGGTTGAGAAAGAGAGAGAGAATTTCTTAGAATCATTGGCCAAACCCATTCTTTTCCAGGCTCAAAGCAGACGCAGAAAGTTGGTTGAAGGAATGATGCATCCAACACAATTCCATTCCTTTGATTAACCAGAATTGTCGCCCACAGGGCACGTATTGATTCTGCCACACCCGTCGTGGGCTAACGCTCTTCTTGTTCAACTGGCTGGTTTTATCCATTACCATCATGGCTTTTGGTCAAGGACGAAAGGATTGGGCTGAGGCTTTGGGGTACGGCCTTCTTTGCAGTCACTGCTTTGGAGAAGCATAGCATGGTCTTTGTCTAGGGCAGCTGGACCACACTAGACCAAGCACGGTTTGTCTACCTTCAGTGAAGGCCTCAGTGAAGGCCTCTTTCTAGGGAAGGCTGAGCCTCGTCTTCATGGCATCAAGAGACGCCAACCTCACCTCTCTGGAGGGGACCCCAGGAATTCTGGGCACCAAATTCCCAGGGAGAGATCGTTTACTCATGAAAGCCAGGGGAGGAGGAAGGGCGCTCGCGGGGCCCTCTGTACTCACCGTCTGGAGAGAACTGGTCCCTCTCAAACACGGTGACGCACAGGACCTCCTGCTCTAGGTCTTTGATGAAGAACTGGCAGTTGGAGTTCCACTTAGGGTTCAGAGTGTCCTGGATCGTCTTGGTGATGTGACACTGGGAGCCCATGGTCACCTCGCAGTACGGGTTACTCTTTCCTAGAGTGAATAGAGCCTGCTCGACTCCCGGGCACAGCATGGTGGGGTCACAGCTGCAGTGGGCAGCACCTTCCCTCTGTACCCCTCACTTTTGTCCCCCTCCATTGCCACACTTAATAAGTGGCATAAAATGGAGAATCCGGGTGAAAACTCCCACAATTTAGCATCATACGTCAACTAAGAAGAAATAATCAGATGATGGCTTCAAAACTAGGCTTTTCCTCTCTCCTGGCTTCATGTAGCCTTAGATTACATCACATCTACTGTGAAATGGCAGCCATTCAGATCTCTCTGAAAAGCAAAATGGTGGAAAGTATTGAAAATTTTTTTTAATTTTAGGTTTTTAACAAGTGCTAGAAAAATCAATTCTGGAAGGAAATTTAGGCTTCTGGAAATAGCACATTTGATTTGAAGCCGGGTGGGGGGATGCAGAAAAGGCTTCCACCACTAACACGTGCTAGAGGGGGCTTCACGGATCCTTACCATGTGACCGACAGGGCTTCAGCTCGATGCCTTCAACGACGTTCACCATCAACCTTCCAATACCCGTTGCCCTTTGGGAACGGACTACGATGGCAGGAAAAACAACAAAAAATGCTTCACTAAGTTTAACATTTGATGCCTTTCCCATCCCTGTTTGCTTCATGACCCCTTTTATGTACCTGCCCCCGTCCAAGAACAACTCTCCCCTCCTCTCTTTAACTCTTGCTTCCTTGCTCCCGGAATTTGCCATCCATCCCTCATCCTGCACCCCACTTTCCCTCTTCCCCCACTTCCATCCCGTCTGAGGCCTCTCTACCTCCGGGCCCATCTTCCAGCAATAAGGATTCTGGACCCAACCAAATGGCTCTCTGCCCCAGCTTTGCAGGAAACGCGGTCCATGCTGCCGAGCAATGCATTACCCAGGTACGCCTTCTCCCGCTTCTTTTTCTCGGTCTCTATATAGAGTTCAGAAGCAGCTTTGATCTTCTGTACCCAGGCCGTCCTTGGAAAGGAAAAGACAGAAAAGTGCCAAATAGAACTCAGGAAAAAGGCTTCACATCTGTTCGAATTCAGTTTCCAGGACTCTGTCTGCTTTGTTCATTTGATTTTAACAACAAAGGCTCAGAAAGACATTCTGGTTTTATGTCACATGATGCTCATAATTATTCTTACTGTTAATAAGAAAGGCATGAGTGACATTTTTATGGATATACTCAAGACCTGCATTGGTGGAAGAAAATCTATGATAAATGCTGTCCTGGAGGAGATGTCGGCACACAACTTCTCTTCCTCCAGTTATTAAAGAGCGTCATGTAGTTGCCTAACCCAATAAAGCCAGAAGGATCCCTCTTACTAAACCATCCAAGGGAAGAACAAAAACCATTTCTCAGATAAGGAGATGACCAAGCACGCACTAGGGAAGCAGGTTGGCATGACGTTTTCTCCTTCATTTTTTGGAGAACCATATGCACGATAACTTTGGCCAATTTTCTTGCTTGGCACAAACGCTCTTGGAATGTCGTTGGCCACATGTCAAGTTCACCCTTCAGAAAATGATCTATTTCATTTGGCTCCAGGGACGAGTCTTGAAGACACGATTGAAGCAAAATACCCACAGCTTTAAGATCCAGAATGTCTGTCCAAGTGAGCCCGCTGAGGAGGGGGTCAGGTTTGGGTGGTCCTTTCATCCCCAGATCGCTTTCCTACTGGTTTCTGCCACCTGGAAAACCTTGGGAAACCTGAGATGCTCCATTTATCTCAAAGAATGCTGAAAATTTCTACTAAAAAAAGTTCTCAGGCAAAATTGTTTTCAATTTATTTTATTTTGAAAAATGATGCCATATGTCAAACTTTTTGCAAGGCTCTAGAAAAAAGTATTAAGACCTCCTCCCCGCCCCCTCCAGCCAGAGGTTACAGCATCACAACTCGAGGAACGTTGGGACCTGCTGACTCATTAGATGTCCCACATGTGTCCTACACCTGGTGGAACCCAGGTGCCCAGTGCCAGGGAGGGGGCAGGCCTTACCTTTCGTTTATGCTCTCTGCTCGGAGGGTGTAGACTCGGTCGATGTGGGAAATGTGGAAGATGGGCTCATCTCCAGAAGGGTCAGTGGGTAATTTTACTAGAACCTCATTTAGGAAAATAGGCTGAAAAATAATGCACAGGCATTATAAAACCAGACTGGGTGTCTGTGTCTTCTAGTAAAGAATGAGTGTGTGCATGTGCTTATGTGCAGGTGTTGCAATAAGCTAAACTGAGTGTGTGCATGTGTGTGCATTTTCCAGTAAACTAGACTAAGGAGATGTGTGTGTGTGTGTGCTTGTGTCTGTGTGTTCCAATAAACTACCTAGGAATAATGATTTTGTGTGAATATCAACTTTCAGATATTGCAAATTATAAAGATGGATTTCCCCCCTCCATTTTGCAGGTATTTTTTCAGTCCTTCAGAATAAGAACTGACAGGTCTGTTTTTCCCATGGTATATCCCAATCAGCAAACAGTCTCCATCAACTTTTCCTCTGAGCAATCCCCTCCAAACATTTTCATACAAAGTTGTTAGTGACAATCTACAAAAGTTTATTGTTCTTTTTCCCAAAACAAAACTAACTGCTGCTTCAGAGAAAATTCTCCTGTAAGAACACCCCCACACAGACAAATTTAGAAAAACAATATCCTGTGACATGAAGACACACAAACACAGCCATGCACATAGGAGCAGACCAAATAAACAGCTTAGGGAAATTCTCTACATGTTGACTATTTAGATTGGCTTTTGCTGGAAAAGGTGAGGGGCACAGATGTTTCAAGCTATCTTGAGAAGTTTGGAGGGGGATCTGGGAAGGTTCAGAAGGCGGCGCTTGAGCCTTAGTCTGGAACTTTCCCACGCCTGCCTTGTCTGCGCACCAGACCGTGAGCCCCACCAGGGCAGGGTGCACCTTCGTCATATCTGGGGGACCCGCAGCAGCCATTGGGCAGCTAATAGATATTTCATTGATCAAATTAAGCATCATTCCTTTTCTGATACTTCCGGAACTGCAGTGGGATACAGACCATCCTCCACTTCGGTTATCCTAAATCCTGGCTCACTCCCTTCACCTTCTCCTCTACGCCACAGTCCCAAAACACTGCTAAAACTCTGACTCCTTTTGGAAACTTTCTCCTCCCCCCCCAACGTCAACCCTGATATTGGAATCTAGAATCAAACTTACTGTTTTGTACATTTTATACTGCAGGTTCGATTTGGGGCTGAAGACTTTGTCCATGCCAGAAGAGCCCAAGGGCTTTATGATTTGGGTCAGCAGGAGGAAGTCGTTGAAGAGGAAGCCGTACAGCTCCTTGTTGCTCTTGGCCTTGTAGAGCTTCCCACTGTGCAGAAACTTGCGTGGCCCCAAGCAATTGGTCACGGAGTTAAACACAAGTTGCTGAGAAAGGAAAACAAAACCCAAAGAAGACACGATGAAGTGAGGTCATTTTTTGATTTTTGTCTTTCTGCATCTGAAAGCATGGGCTCCATCAGAGTCTGAGGCCGGGCCCCAGCAGGCCCAAATCTAAGGCATAAATCACAGACTGCTTTGAAGACTTCTCAACGATCTCAATGAGTATGTGCTGTGTGCACTGTGGTCCAACAGTGGTGGTGTGAACCAGCTCCAGTGATGGCCCCGCAGAGGCTCACAGACTCCTTCGTGCTTCTGGAAAGCAACAGTGACTCTCTATGTCCAATTCCACAGGACAAATGCTACTTTCCAAGGTGCAGCTGGAGGCCAGACCCCTAGCACGTGGGTGATAGCAAAACTCAGTCGTACTGAGTGACGCCTCAAAGCCAAGCAGAACAGATACTGTGTTGGTGCACATTAAATCTCACCCAACTTACTGATCCTGAAAATGTGAAGAGGACAGCTCTCTTCCTGCCACTTCCCACACCTTGGGGACGGTTCTGAGTGCTGAAATGTGGCTCTGTCATCCCCCCCGGGCTCTATCATCCTGCGCTCCATCATCCTCCTGGGCTTTATCATCGCATACTCTATCATCCCCCCTGGGCTCTATCATCTCCTGTGAGCAGGGTCTAAAGGGGCAGAGGGAGACTGAGGCAGAAACGATCCTATCATGGCCCACTTTTTTGAGGAGGAGGAGAGATTGAGGGAGGGGAAGTCTACAGCTGTGCTCAGGCAAGGATATGATCCAGGCAGGCATCAGTTCCCACCTGCCCACACTTGAGCCCCAGGGGTATGCTCCATCCAGCAGCCTTCAAGGCTGAGACTCTCTCCAGAGCTACAAATCCTACAGACCTCCCTAAGGAGAGTATTTGTGAAGAGGTGACGGGCTTCATAGGACCCCGAGAGATGCTGGTGGCCACCTGTCTGCCTCCAACGCGGGAGAAAGAATCAGTGGTGTTTCTGTGACTGGAACCTATGGGCGCCAGGGAAGAGCGGCCACACCATTCTGCTCTCAAGTACAAGGAGGGAGGAGGGCCTCTAACCTCCCACTGAGGCTCTCAGGGAGCCGAAAAGACTGAAGATGACACCCCAACGGGAGCCTTCAAAGGATATTCTTCACCCTTTGGTACTCTGAACAGGAGCCTGGAGATCAATCTAGCTATTTTTACTTGCCAAGAGAGAGTTCAAGACATTTGGTGACAATGAATCCAGAGAAGGCAGCTGGGATGACATAAAGGTGATGTGGTTTATTCATACTCAAAGGTTAGGGCCTTTAACTGGCCAGGCTAACGCTGAATTTATATGAATTGGGAACAGTCTTTACATTTCTCTATCTCAAGACAAGAATGCCACAGACAGCATTTATTTGAAACAATCACTGGTGTGTGTCCAGATCTGGGCCAGAAACAGAAGCTAACGTGCCCCCTTTCCATGGTTGTGAACACTGAGCAGAAAAAACGAAAGCTGGTGTGTAATAGCGAAGAGAGACCCATCACTAAAGAAGGACGTAGTCTGTTTCAAAGAGGGTATATAAGTCACAGAAAGCAAATGATGAGAGTTTATTTTATTCTTCCTGTTTTAAGATGAAGACCAGGCCTCACTGAGTCTGCCGACTGCAAGGAAGGGCCCCTTTCCAAAGTGCATGTTGCCACCTCAGCATTTCTGCCTGGTGGATTCAGGAGCTGTTCAGGTCCATTGTCTTCAGGGTCAAGCTAACGCTCCTCTGAATGATACAGGCTGTCCCTGCCCTGGCTTCAACTTGCCTTAAAGCCTTATCACCTACTGCCCTACGTCCCTCACCCATACTCTGCTCAGGCTGTGCCCTCCACTGGAAAGCCCTCCCCTTAGATTCTTTCCTGGAGAGATATCTTCATCCTTCAACATCCAGCCAAGTTTCACCTTCTCCAGCTCTTCCCTGAATCCCTCCATGACTGTCACTTCCTTCCCATCACGTGTTCCCACAGCACTTGGCACCTAGTTCTCCCTCATCACGCCTCACATTTTATAGTAAATATTGGTTTAACCTCTCCACTTTGTCCAGGGCTGTAGGCTCCTTGAGAGGGGGGAGGTCACATCTTATTGCTTTTCATGTTCTCAGTGTTTAGTACTGAGCAGTGGCACATGGACAGATGCTCAATAAGTGCTTATTGAATGAATGAGTGAATAAGTGAGCCAACCAACGAATGAATGCCCCCGGATTGCATATCAACTCAGAATTCCAAAATGGGAGCCCACATCCACCACCTTGGTTTCCACAGGACTGCTTTGACAACTTTGTTTATCCCACACCTATGCTGAAGTGACAGGAGGCGGGGCAGGGAGGAGCTGGTGGTGACTTCCTCTGGTAGTGACTCCCTTTGAAGCTTGTAAGAAGGAAGAAGCCACAGGGAGAGTGGATAAGGGAGACACATTCTCCCTGAGCATTTTGGTAAACCCTAGTGAATGGCGTGTGTGCATGCATGTGTGTGTCTGTGTGTGTGTGTACATGTGTGCATGGAGGCAAAGAGAGAGAGAAAAAACAGGCAAAAAGAATGAATGAGACTAAAGGAAAGATAAGTGATGAGAAGAGAATGAAATACTAGAGGAGACTTCTGTTTCTGGCAGTATGGTGGACTAGAGAGCTGACTCACCCAATGAAAATTTTAAAAACTCAGTAAAATGTAAAGATGCACTTTTTAAATGCAAGCAAGGCCATAAAAATAAAAATAAAAGAAATTTGCAGAGGCCAAAAATGGAATGAAAATGTGAACCCCAGAAGATAAACAACCCCAAAGCTGGCTTTAGCCCTAAGATCTCTCTTGAAGCTGGTGACCCTGAGCTTCCATTTTAATGGCTATGTGGGGTGCAGGAGACAGGCGATGTATCCAGGGCCCACATGAGGTGAGAGATCTAACAAGAGATCACAAACAGCTGGACCCCAGAAGGAGAATGACAAGTAAACTCAAGCGCAGAAGGAAGAAGCAAGAAAACATGCTTGTTTTTGATCTCGGTGTAAGTGGAGGGAGAAAAATGCCCCTGAGAATTTGCAATCACAAAGCAGCTCTCACACAAGTTTACAACCACAATTTACACAACTAATGTGATCCCAAGACCCCCTCTAAATTTAATTTAGGGTGATTCTGGAAGCAATCCTCTCAGGAGGAATGCAACTTCACACCTCAAAGATCCCACGGATAAAGTACCAAGGAACGTTGAGCTCACAGTCAAAAATCACAATGCAGAGGCCAACCCAGAAGCGTAGCTGTTAAGTTCGCACACTCCACTTCACCAGCTGGGGGTTCACTGGTTCGGATCCTGGGCGCGGACCTACTCACCGCTCATCAAACCATGCTGAGGCAGCATCCTACACAGAAGAACTAGAAGGCTGTACAACTATGATATACAACTATCTACTGGGGCTTTGGGGAGAAAAAGAGGAAGATTGGCAACACATGTTAATGCAGGGCCAATTGTCCTCAAAAAAAATCAAAAGGAAGGAAAAAAATGCAATTAAAAAAAATCACAATACATACAAAGAAACAGGCATGTGTGGGGAAAACTGGCAGAAGTAACAGACAAAAGAGTGAAATCCATAACTTTAGACATTAGAATTATCAGATTTGAAATATACAGGAATATGTTTAAAATGTGTTAGGAAATAAATGAGGTGCATGGCCCTTTGTGCAAGGAACAAGACACAAGAAAGAAACCAGATTTGAGAACATAAATAGAACCACTGGAATTGGAAAAGAAAATCATTGAAATTTGAAAAAATAATGGAAGGATTAAATAGCAGATTAGAAGCAGCTGAAGAGAGAATCAGCAAGAGGTGGGCTGGAGAGGGGGACGCTTCGTGATCTTTCTCGTCCTCCTTCAGGCTGGCTGCCAAGGCTCAGCTGGGGGAGGCCGGGGTCCCACCCCGAGGGTAGCTACCTCAGACAGGCCTTCACACTGCACGTGGGCTTGGATCCACTCCAGCCGGTCTGAGTTCTCCTTCTCCCGCACCCCTTCGTTCACCTGGGAACACAGCTCTTCTGCCTTCTCCAGGGCATGCTTCAAGTGGCTGTGGTCGGGGTGATTGTCAGGAGTGTTTTCCAGGATCTACATAGAAGAAGAGAAGACAACAACCTTAGGCAGTGCAGGTGGGCCTGGAATTGGCCGTTCTCAGAAGAGGCAGGGCACAGCACAGACCTTTCCTGAACAGCACCCACACAACCAAGTGCCGCTCTGAGCACCCACTGCAGCAGTGACGTGGAGCATGGCAGTCACTCCGTGTTGGCAGGGTCCCCTGGGGGGGCAGGGGTTGCCACATTATTTATACTCAGGGTATGAGGAGGACAGTGGCTGCAGCAAGGACAATAATGCACCCATGTGGATTTCTCCCTAGAGAATGGCTCTCTCCTGGGTCCACACACAGCTACAGGCATCTATGAACCTCTGGGACCTCATGCAAACGGGTGCATCTGAGCAAACATGCATTTTTCTAGATAGACCATTCCAAGCCAGTGGTTAGGAGTGCCAGTTCTGGAGCTAGACCTCCTGGGTTAAAAATCCCTGCTCTGCCATTGACCAGCCATGATATGGGCCAGTCACATAAATGTTCTGAGCCTCAGTTTCCTCATAGGAAAAATGGGGATGTTAATAGCACCTCCTTTACAGGTTGTTTGCAGGACTCAATGACTTAATACAAGTGAAGCACTTTGCAAAGTACCTGGCCCTTGGAAGGTGCTCAATCAATGACAGCAATTACCATCAGATTCTCAAAGGACTTTGAGGGCACTAAAAGCAGTCATCATGAAGAAAGACCCTGAGAACAAAGGAAGGCCCTAAGCCACCTTTGGAATGTGCCAGGAGCATGCTGAGGGTGTACCTGCCCAGGCCTTGTCCACATACAAATAATTCAAACGGGCCTTACTCTGAATAATATCTCATTTCAAAGGTATACTTTGGTTTAAAGTCATAAGTAGGCACCCAACTGAGGAAAACATACATTCTGAGTCCTGGGTGTCCACCAATCATCTCCAAGAAACAACTCCTCCCTCTGGGCCAGTCCTGGCTGTACATTAGAATTTCTTTGAAAAATCCTGATGCTTCAACCCCAGCCATATCAGAAGCCCTGGGGGCAGGACTCAGGCATAGGAATTTTCTAGAGTTCTCCAGGTGATTCTAACATGCAGCCAAGTCTGAGGACCACTGCTCTAGACTGGAAGCCTACACAGCTGAATTGTGTGAATTCATTGGTTTTGTTTTTGTTCAGAATAAAAATAGGTTTATTGACTAGCCTAGTTGTAAAAGTAATATTGTGCAATGTACAAAATTTAGAAAATTCAGAAAGTTATAAGGAACCTAAAAATCACCCATAATCTCCCCGTCTGGAGATAACCTCTGAATACATATTTGTTAATATGCTCTGCCTAGATACATATATACATAATTTTTAAAACTAAAAATTGGATCATACTACCGTACTACACTTTACCACTCTGTGCACTGCTTTTCCCACTTCAGAGCAGTTCTGATGTATCATTGGACGTCCATTTCATCTGGATCTATAACATCATTTTTAAGAATTCTGTGCCATAGTAAGGATGAACTGCAATGCTCTTAAAGATTCCCTTCCCATAAAACTTCAATTTTTGAATTGTTTCCAATTTTTCAATATTTGCCTGATTATTGCTTTAGAATAAATTACTAGAGGTGGAAGTGCTGAGCCAAAGGGAAGTTTGATCTATAAGTCACCCTCCAAAAAGCTGAACCAGTTTATCCTCCCCTGGCATCCTTGCCAACGCTGGGGACCTACGATCTTTTCAATATATGCCTATCTGCCAAGCCAAAACCAAGATATTTTCTTGTTTTGTTATTCATTTATTTTTATTAGCAGTGAATGTGAACTTTTTGTACATTTAGTATGTAAGTGTACTAAATGATAAAGCTAATATTCATATATTGCTTAGTATGAGCCAGACACTTTACATACATTAACTCAGTTAATTCTCACAACACTATGCAGTAAGGTACTATTAGTGTCCCTATTTTACAGGTAAGGAAACTGAGATCCAGAGACGTTAGGTAACTTGCCCAAGGGCACACAGTAGTGGTACCAAGATTCAAACTCAGGCAGCCTGGCTCCTGACTATACGTTCTTTACTGCTACTCTACACTCCTTTCAGAAATGTCTAGTTATATATTTTACCTATTTTTCCATTAACATACTTGTCTTTTTCTTTTGAGTTGTGAGAGTGCTTTAGATAGATAGATGATAGATAGGTATTGATAGATAGATAGATAGATAGACAGACAGATAGATAGATGATAGAATAGCTATGTATATTTCAGTACCTACTTATATGAAGTTAAAAACATTTACCCAGTTTATATCTGTCACGTCTTTCAACATTGATCGTTATATTTTGTTACACAGAAATTAAGAAAAATGTTTGTATAAATAAGATATTGACACATTCTTGATATGCAAGATTCAAACAATGCAGAAGCATATAGAGCAAATGTGAAAGATCCTCTTCACTGTCCCACCCCAGAAGTAACCATGCCAACAGACCAAGGGCGTCCTTCAGTTCCCTTTAGACCCTCTACATACATTTAATAGTCACACATGGAGTTTTTCCTGTTTGCAAAATGGACCACACTGTAGGATTGCTCATGAAGGGTTTTTTTTTTAAACTTTACTAGCATTTTCTGGACGTCTTTCCATGCTAACATATAGAAGTCTCTTCTTTCAAAATATTTTCATAATACAGATCTACCACAATTTTTTTAACTACTCTCCTTAATGAACATCCAAGTTAAAAGATTTCTTTTTAAGTTGCTATGAATCTAAATCCTTTAAGGCCCTGTCTTTGGTGCCATGCTAAGAATTTCTCCACCTCAGGATTATAAAAAATATTTAGCCTTAGTACTTTTACAGTTTTCCACACGTATCTTACAACTGGCCACCTTTTGAAATTCTTTTCTTAGTTCTGCGAGCTTTCACTTCATTCTCTTGTGTTCTCTACATGGCAGTAATCACGTTTCTGCAAATAATGATAATTTGTTTTTTTCTTTTTAATATTTATGCCTCAGTTCTTTTCTTGTTTTTCTGCCCATTGGCTAGATCTAGAACACCTATTTTAAACACTTGTTTCCAACTTCAATTTGCAATTAAATATTGGGGGAGGTACAGAAAAGTATCGAGCTAGTTAAATAGTAACCATCGAGTTGGAAGGGAGGAAACAGTAGATTGAAAGCTTCTTTCAAAACTAATTCTTTCACCCAGCCAAGGTGGCCACAGGGTCTTCCGTGGAGTTAAGCTGGGGTTGGACTGAGGACGTGGCTCACATGGGAGGGAGATTTGTTACTTATAAAAGGATCCAGCGAATAAGTAACCATATTGAAGACAACGAGAGCCAAGCTTCTCATAGAGAAGGGAGTTATAAATATAGAAGGAGGGAAGGCTAGAATAAATTCTATGGTATTAGATTAGAACATGAGGTATTGGTGTGAACTCATGGGTTTTAATATCCATTATAACATGCATAGATGGATTGATCTTGAAATAAATATAAACATACGTGAGTACAGTTAAGTATATGTAAATACGTGTATATAAATAAATATACATACATTTTCTGCCTCTGCCACTGAGGGACCCCACAGCAATGAGCACACCAGTGCCCACAACTGGATTTCTAAATTCTCCATTAAAAGGAACGGGATCTAAAACCTCTCTCGGGTAGCTTCCTCCCTGTGGTCACACAGTCACAGGCTCAGAGGATGTCTAAGTCTGTTCACTCATTTTATGGATGGGGACGCTGAAACCCTCATTTTTTTCTTGTCTTTTGATATTGGCTTTCCCGAAGTCACAGGAGAACGATCATCATCTAACACCAACACAGAGTATCTCACAATGGCTTTCTGAAGATGGATGGTAGGAATTCTACTTCTTTCTCTCTTTCTTTTTTGGAAAATCAAGGCATAGAGGCGTTCTGCCTCTATTATGAAAAGAATCAAGAATCGAGCTCTCATTTTCCCACTTATAAGATGGAAGCCACTAGGTCGCACAGCTGAAGGCTGTGTGTTAGCTCTTTTCACGATAAACAGCTTTTCTTTCTGAGTTACTAAGCGGATGCCTCCAACATCCTGTTTTCTCGTCAACATGATTTCTCACAACAGACACCAGGTGTGTTGGCGGGGAACCTTGCCCGTGACCCCGGATCCCTGAGATGCTGAGAAAGCATTCCTCTGCTCGAAAAGGCAAGACAGGTACTTACATTTTTAATGATCAGGGGGTACCTTGTTACCCGTTGCATAGGCTTCAGTATAAAACTAGACAGTGGCATCCCTTTGCAGCGAGGATCCATTGCCAGTCGCTGCAATAAGAGATTTTTTAAATGTACTTAAGAAATCTGAAAAATCCAGTCAGTGACATCAACACCGATGTTATTTAGGACCCTCCACCCATCACATTGTCTCATTTCTATGGATGACGACCGTCGGATCTGGAGTTGGAAGGGCCTGACTGGTTACCCCTGGTCCAGGAGGAGGCACTTTCCAGATGGAGAAGGGGAGACCCGTAGACGTGACTCAGCTACCAGGGTTAACCCCTGCTTCCAGATTCGGCAGACCTTCCATGGGACACACGCTTCCTTACTTAGAGACGAGATTCTGGCTTTACAGAGACTATTCCTTCCGGTTATCTGCAAAACTTTATAACGTTCCCAGGAACAAGGAGAATCACAAGACTGGAGGATCAGAATAAAAATCCCCCTTGAGTCCCAGGGATGCTGGATGGGTTGAAACTCATTGTTTCAGGTGGAGCCTGCAGACGCCTGTGGGCACGCCAGGCAGGGCAGGGACAGTGGAGCTGAGACATGAGGGGTCAGGACTCCAGTCTCAGGCCTGCAGGTCACCTCCACCCTGGGCTCCTTGCCTCTTTCTTCCCACGACGTTTGTCAACTCAACAGGAGGACAGGAGTCCTTCTACCTCTGAAAGGTGATCCTGTCTACAGGCCACGGGGATTATATGGAGACCTAGCTCTCAAAGGCTCTGGTCAGGCTTCATGTCTTAGAAACGGCAGCTGCCATGACCAGGGCCCCAAGTCCCGGGAACTGTCAGCACCTGAACCTGCTCCAGCCGTGGACATCATCATTCCAGGAACACTTCGCAGCTAGCAAAGGCAAACTTCTGCAGGGATGAGGCGAGGAGAGGTGAGGAGGGGAGGGGTCGGAGGGGAGGGGCAACGAGCCCCCGCCCTGAGCTGGTGTCAGCATTGCCCTGCAGTTCCAGTGCCTCCAGCGATGAACTCATCCAGCCTGTGCCCAGGGAGGCCCTGACCCTTGGCTGAAACCCTGGGTGGCCCATGGGACCTGGCAGCCCAGCATCTGCTCCCAGGCTGCACTCCACCAGAGCCTCTTCTCAGCAATATTTCTCCCCTAGAAGGACTTGAGAAAGCCCCTTTGTTGGCTAGCAAATTGAAGCATTTAATGTGAGAAACACCAGGGAGAAAAGGAAAGAAGAGACAGCACTTTCACCTCACCATGGTGATTCCACAAACACGGTAATGGAGGAGGAAATGGCCTGCCCCCCAAATGCATGAGGCACAGAGATAAGCCTGTCTTTATTATTATTATTATGCTGTCTATTCATCAAAATGTACATGTTTAGCAGAAGTTATTTTATTCTCTTCCTATTTTTTTTCCTCTGGGAGAGGTGGGGCTGATCGTGTGGGCTGACATGGCCAGCGGGGACCCACCTTGGCCAAGGTCAAGTCCCAGGTCAGCAGGCCAAGGGGCTGGGGCCTCCAACAGCATGGGACCCACTTCCTCGAATGTCCCCTGTGGACACATGGCTCTCCAGACCCCTGTTATCCCCTGAGGCAGAGCCCCAGCATCCCACACTCACTTCCGCAGGCGGCCTAGGGCTTGAGCCAATTGGGAAAGGAAAAAAGGGTCCACTGGGCATCCTGGCCACTCCCTCTGCAGGTGAAGGGCAGAGACCAGCAAAGAATAGAGGGTGCTCGGATTAAACAGGATAGGAAATCTGAGACCCGCCAGCCCTCCTGGGCCTGACAAATAAGATGGAAAATTGAAACCTGTATCCAAATAACACCACGAACACCTGGACAACAGATCAAAGCTTCCAGGCCAGGGCTGGCCCCTCCTCTCCAACCATCCCTTTGGTCACAGCCACACCTGCCAGCTACTGCCTGCTCCCTATTGTTCAGACAAGACCTTGGTCCCTGTTGGCCTGTAGCAGAAATATGCTTGCAGACTTTTGAATTAGTCCCTCATACATCAAGCTGCCCGAAGATGGCCACTTGAGGGGCAGGGTCTTGGCTCAGCCTGCGCTCCTTACTTTGACAAACTCCTTGAAGTCCGAGGCCTCATCTGTCTTCTGCTGGATCAGGGCAGCCCCGTTGAGCTGGCAGCTGCAGAAGCGGATGTAGGGCTGCATATGAGGCAGCTGGGCGGTCAGGATGTCCCCGATCATCTTCACAGGCATCTTCTCCCCAGACATTTTCTTGCGAACTCTCAGTGCTCTGCACAGAAACACGAGAAGTGAGCCCCTGCCTTCACACTATGTGACGACGACAGGGCACACTTCTAGGTTGTACAGACACAGTGTGTGTGAGGGGCACAAACCCAGGGGCCACTAAAGGATCTATTTGGGAGACAAAGAACAGGAAAAGAAATGAGTCTAGTGCTACAGAGAGGTATGACCGGAGCATTTTTCTTTGGCATCATGGCTGTTTGCTGGCTCTTAGGAATAAAAACTTAAAAAAAAAATCATTGCTGAACAAGTCTACATAAAAAACCATTTTTTCTTATGGAGAAATATGGAATCCTTTCTTTAATATCTCAGACAGGATCCCTGGGTCGATGTCTCACTTTATGGATCATCTGTGGTGAAGGCCCCAGGCTGGTATGGCCTCCTCACTGAACCTGTTTCTGGGGCCGATGCAGCTCAGGGAAAGCTGCTTTCGCCAGCAGACATGGAGGCTCATTTTCAGACTAAACAGAACATAGTTAAGATGTAAATCAACTGCCACAGAAAAATAATCCGATTATGTTCACCAAGGCCAGGTGTAAATGATGGTCTGAATTATCAGTGCCATTCACCACTTCATTGCTGTGGCTAACTTGAAGTTGACTGGGTTAAGAGGAGTTCTGAAGAGAGAAGCCTATGAATATGATAACGGGTCAATGGACCTGAACAATTTATATCCTGAAAGCCAAGAAGGGACTGGAGGGACTGGAAAGTGTGTGTTCTGGGGCCCAGTTGTAGTCCAAGTGTTCAGGGCCAAGAGAGCCAAGACTGTACATCCCCCGCTTCCAACTCCAATGTGTGAACGCCTAACTCCAGCATCTAGAAGAAGGTGCATGACACTGAGCTTCTACAAAGCAAGGATAGCAATGTGCTATGAGGGCGGGACCACAATATATGAGGCCATGAGTGTGTTCTGTCTACTCTAGTGACCACAGATGGATGGATGGATGGAAGGAAGGAAGGTTGGATGAATGAATGGATGGATGGATGGATGGATGGATGGATGGATGGATGGATGGATGGATGGACGGATGGATGGATGGATGGATGGAACAGAATGGTATGACATGATTTTAACATAAGGGTAGGAGGATGTCACTACGAATTCCTTTGGCTATCTTCATGGTCATGGGCAGGGCTATATAATCCCAAGGAGGCTCTTCAATCTTAGTATTAGTCTTTAAAAACTTCAGATCACTTTGTTTTCTTTCTTTTACATTTTTGGATAAAGAAAAAAATCCTTGGACTAGGCAAGCAAGCCAAGGAGAGCAACTGTAGGGACAGCAAGTTATGTGGTCTGAACAATTGGTGATTCCACCTCAAGCAGGTGCCCTCAGGGACAGAGATGCCCATCAGTACTGGCTGCCTGGGGTATGACGAGTGGCATCTTGGTACCCTCAGGATGGCCCGACAGCCACTGCCCACTGGGGGTTTGGTGTAGAATATCTCCCAACGTGTAGAAATTTGCTCAAGGGTGACATCACCACCAATTTTGGGAGATGAGAGCCCTGAATAACCATGCTGCAAACTTGCTATGGATGGAAACAAGAAGAAATCCCATCATTCCATCATTTTCTTATGAAGAGCAAACAATCCTTCTGCAAGAGAATAAAAGTACTTTCACCCTCCTTCTCCTTTTTTTTTTTTTTAATGATCGGGAGACAAGAAAAAGGGGGAAAAAGAAAGATCACACACAGACTGCCACTGTCTCAAGGAAGTTACACCTGTTCCTGGGTTCTGGGGGCCCACATTTAGGCTCAAGTTATCCACCCAGGAGGCAGCCCTAAAATCAGGCCCTACTATGGATCAAGCACCTATTAGGTTCAGTTGTGGGTCTCCTTCTGGGATGTTCTGCTGCAGTCAAGACTTAAGAGGACTGGGCTTGAATGGGTTTAAACAAGGGGTGTCACCAGGCTCAGGGGTCACATGACTTGGCTGCTGCAGCCGCAGCCCCGCCCTTTGGTGAGCTGATTTGTAATCTCATAAAAAGGTTTACAGATTTGAGGCCTTGAACTGCGAGGGTAATCAGTCAGCTGAGGAACATTTCAGAGCATGCAAATGTTTGCAGAATGAATGGGTGTTCCTAACCCTCTGAAGTCCACAGACCAAGTGAACGGTCGAACGAGCCGGCATTCATTAATACATCCTATGTGTCAGACACTTTTTTTTTAACGTGTATTACTTATTATCCCGTAATTGGGGAAACTGAGGCACACAGAAATTGAGCAACTTGACCAAAGTCGCATGGCTAATAGGTGACAGAGGCAGCCCTTGAACCCAGGTGGGCTGACTCTGGAGCCTGCAATTTGCAAGCACTGTGCATGGGACAATAGTCACAATGCCCCAGACCCACCTCCACCCCCCGAGCTGCTCTCGGCTCCTGCCCTGTCCTTCCTCCAGAAGCAGCTCTGGCCATCTCGCCCGAATACCTCTCTGCTTCTCTCTGTCCCGCTTCCCTTCTGCTGTCCTCCCTCTTCATTTCCCCCCTTCCCCTCTTCTTCCCTCTCTTTCTCCCTGCTCCCAGCCCAAAGCTCCTTTCTTCCTTCTTTCTCTCCATCCTGTCTTTACCCCCCCAAAATACATTTTTGGCTTTTTATTTTTCTTTTGTTTTCTGCTTAAAATAAAATCATGTCTACTCTTCTTAAGTTAAAAAGAAAGTAAATCGAATATTCTATATTTAAGAAAACCATTATTTTGAAGAAGCTCTTTCATTTCTTTCTTTTTGGGTTTTTTTTTTTTTTTAGCAAAGAGGCAGGAAGGGATCTTGATTAAAAAAACAGTTTCCAGCACCCGAGTTTGTGGCCCCACCTCACCTCTGCATCCCCTCTGACAGCTGCCCCCAGGGGCCTGCACCTGGCTCTTAATAGTAAAGGGTCTAGATCTTTCTGCCTACTCTGCTTATTAAAGGCAAATTTCTCAGCTCTCTGTTCACCAGCAAGAGAGCCAACCATCCACTCTCATCCCAACCAGAGGCATCATCAGTAGGAAGTCCATATGTCCCAGTCAGCCCCCTTTTATTTTCATTTTATTTATTTCTTATTTATCAGTTCGATAAATCCTATGACCCCTCCCTGCACCAAAGTACAAGGAGCCGCTGGCCCTTGGATCAGGAGTGGCAGATATGTGGCTACTCATGGTGGCCTTCCAGGGAGTGCTGCCTTAAATCCTCTTTATCCCCAAACGCCTCCCTCTTCCAGCCTGCCAGGAGCCCTCGAGTCTCCCCAGCACTGGGGTTATTCCTCTGCGTGAAGAAACTAAGTCTGTGCAGTGAAGTGAATGGACAACCTACATACGGGTGCTCCCCTACAATCCTTTTAGTTTTTCTGTATGTTTGAAATTTTTCATAATAAGCTGTTGAAAAGGAAAAAAAAAAAAAGAAATCAGGTCCCCCAGGAGGCTCCTGTTACATATTTTATCTGGAAGATGAAAACATTAGCCAGTTTGCCCAAACTAACTAGTCAGGTCACCATAGGAGGGGACAGAGCACAGGGACACTGCGATGGGGGAGGGGTGGTGCCCGTGCACGTCTGTGTCATGATGGAAAGCGTGCCAGTGGTAAGCGTGATCTCCTCGCTCCTCCGAATAACCCTGCATGTCAGGCACCATACTGCAGTTTTATAGGTTCAAAACAAAGGCTCGGAGAGTTATCTAGCCAAAGAAACTGCCCAGAACCAGTGATAAGGTGCTGCAGCCCGGATAAAAACTTGAGACGTCTGCCACCTGATTTCACGCTCTTTCTACCAGGGGGCAGGGCAGAGCGGACCCCCCAGTGGGACCCTGGGCATCATCCACAGGGCAGCCCGAGGCGCCCACTCGCCTTCCGTGTGACTTGGGCAAGTCACTCAACCTCTCTGAGCCTTGTTTCCCAGCTGTAACAGCTCTCAATTCTCACCTCCCGCGCAGTGGAGCACATCAGCACGAACAGGAGGGAGAAGCAGGCAGACCTGGGCCTGACAGAGCTCAGGAAAGGGGCTGCTTCTTCCCAGCAGGAGGAGGGAGGGTGAAAAGTGGGAAGACCATAGAAAGGCATGGGGAGCCGATGCCAGCAGCACAGTTTCCCGCAGGCCAACCCTGATGGGGGCGCGGGGGCACTTGGGAACATCAGACACATCTCCCACCTCCCCACCCCCCGTGGATAGCTGCCCAAGGAAAGGGGTTTAACTTTAGGTATATTTTCAACAGATAACTTTTATGTCTATTTTAAAACAGCTTGTCTCCAACACTTTAGTATTAGCACTCGTAGGTTCAGGGGTTAACTAACTCCCATGTCCCCAGGTGACAGGGCAGCCTCTCTCCAAGGCAAGGATGGGTGCTCAGCCCCTACCACCAGGGTCCCAGGGGCCCAAGCCCAGCACTTACTGTGGACCAGGTGCTCATCGTCTAAAGCCCCCCAATAGGAACCCTATGTGGTAGGTACTATCGTCATCCCCATTTTACAGATGAGGACACTGAGGCCCTGTTTGCTCAAAGACACACAGCCAATAGGTAACAGCAGGCTGTGAGCCTAAGAGTCTGATGCCAAACCCACACTCAGAAGCTTCTACAGTATCCTCCTCAAGGAGGATAACGGAAATACTTTCTGTAAACACCCCCTGGGGTCATCCTCGATTATGCGTCGTCTAGAACATAGAGCAGACGTTATACATTTTTCCACGTCCACCTCTCTGCACCTCATCTCTCCATCCCTCATCCACTCCCAACACACACTCAAGGAAGTGGGGACCTGAAATTACTTTATAAAAACAATGCAGGGACCACATTTAGGAAACAGCTACTTCCCAATTACGTGAACGTAGAGTTTAGGATGGACACAAGCTCCTGGGGGCCGCGCTTCACTCTCGGGCCCAGGGAGAGGGTGGCCCTTGCTCCCAGCTGGCCGCATCACCATGGACTTGATCTGTGTTCTAGCAAGTGATGTTATAATGGGGGCCTGGTGGACACAGATTTGGATGCTTTTTTTTAGAACTGGAAGGGACTTTTGTGATGATGTAATCCAATTCCTTCATTTTACAGGTGCGGAAACTGAGGCTCAAAGAGGAAGGGCAGTGAGTTGGGCTCCATACCCAGGTATTGTGACTCCTGGCCCAGTGCTTTCTCCCTGGTCCTGCAGCTGCCTCTGAGAACTAAAATAGGAATAAAACATCCAGCTCCAGGCCAGCTTCTGGGAGAGTTATCCTGAGGAGCTGCTGCGGACCGCGGGCAGTGAACAGTTCCACCGTTTTCCACCTACAGGAGCCGAGAATGTCTCAAGAGACCAATATTCACTCATTGGAACCCGGGTCTGAGAAAAGGCGTGTGGGGGCTGCCTCACAGCCAAGGGCGGAGCCGGCCAGTGATCAGGAACCAGAATTGGCCAAGCTCTGGAAATTCTAGAACTGCAGTAAAAGCAGGAACGGGGTGCCTTGGCGATTTGCTCTCCGCAATGAAAAATTGGGGGGTGTGTTTCAGAAAGCATCAGGGCGAAAAAGAGCGATGGCGCTTGTGAGTGGAAATGAGCAAAAAAGGCAGAAAGAAACCCAGGCGGCATGCACGGAGGGGACACAGACAGACCCGCACAGAAGCGCTAGTGTGTGAGAGCCGAGGGGGAGGCGAGGCTGGGCATTAGAGAAGAGAGGCTTGCTTACTTCAGTAGTTTGATATTACACATAATCAGCTCCTTCCAGTTAACAAAAATCATAGCACCCTCTTTTTCTGTCAGCAGCTCAGACTCCATCAGGGGTTTCTGAAAGATCTACAGATGCAGAAAATGAAGCAGTTCAGAAAGCAGTTAGCTTAAAACTCAAACGCAGGCACGCACAGATCTGTTCGGAGCAACGGAAGGGACCAAGGTGTCTGGAGCTTTGCTGGGAGCCCAGAAGCTGAGCGCCCCACCTTCCTGCAGAGTTTCTGAAGCAGATGGCCCCCCTCTGCCAGGGGGGGTTGAAAGGGGGCCCCATCAGGTCTGCACTGTTTTTCCTCTCCTGGGCTCCAGGAAATAAATGAGCCTGCCCAAGCTCCGTGTGGTTGGGTGACTCGCAGTAAATCACAGATCTCGGCTGATCCCCATGTGGTGAGCCCCTACAAAGAGGCTGTTGTCTACCATCGGAGGCAGGGCGATCTTCCGAAGGTTCTTTAGGGATGGGGACAGCCCATCTGTGAAACAAACTTGGCTGGGCTGAAGCTGTTCCCCAGGAGCCCTATACTTCGTGAGTCCTTAAGTCGATGTTTGACCTGGCATATATCAGGCCACTGCACAGAAGTGCCATATCCAAGGGGGTGACAAGCCTAGACATCCTAGACTGAATATTTGGTGACAGTCGAGTGTCTTGAGAAAGGGGCACCTTTTTTGAATTTGCACCAATCCTTGCTACGCATTCATGGTGGCCTTGTGGGCCAGAAACCTATTCTGCATCCTGTCCTCACTCAACACTGGGTAGCCGAGTCACGTCTTTCCTGGTTGTTAAGACTGTCAGAGGAGATGGTTTCACCACTGTTAGGTGGTGATGGGGCGGGGGAGGAAGGTGTTTCTAAAAGTTACAGTACTTTTCAAATTGTCGAGTGACCCTGTCATCCAGATCTGCGAACCCCTCTTTCCTAACATGGCAGCTTCCAGGTGTATGGATAAAAAGCTTCTGGAAAAGCAAGGATTCCCAACTCTGCATCTCCCCATCCTTCCGGATAAGGTGGCCAAGGCCCTTCAATGGCTACCCATGGGGAGAGACAAAATGAGGCATCATCCAGGATCGAGGGCTGCATGGGGACCTGGGAGGAAACATCTTCCTTCTCAGCAACAGATTTTTCTCAGGGGCAATAGGGAGCACTAGGAATAATGCGAGATACTGGCCAGAGGGCTGCCATATTGAGATGCCAACCCTGAGGGCCAGGGAGGCGACGTGATTTGCTCTATGGGCATCAACAAACTGGTGGCTGAGCTACAACTTCTCTGAGTAGAGCCTAGACTCCCAGCTTACAGTCCGCGTGTCCCCTTGCATGCAGCTCCTCATGGCCCATTGTCCCTTGCAGGAGTGACACAGACAAGAATTTAACCACCTTCTCTTGGGGAAGAATCTCCTATGTGATTTACCACCCAGATGTTCCCCACACATCAGAGAGTTTCTCAGACTCAGAATCAGAGCGCAGGCCTCCTGGGCAGAGGCCCCCTTCTCTCCCCACCCTCTGCCAGTGCCCCCCACCACCCGCCGGCACCCACAGCAGCCGTTACCTCCGTGACCAGCTGCAGGTCATTCACATAGTTCTCCTCCGTGACAATGAGTTCGTGGATGTATCCCTGTCGCTTTCTTTCAGTCGGGGTCAACATGTCCAAGAGATGTAAGTCTGAACACCCTGGAAAACACAACCATTGGGACAACTGAGTCCAAGTCTGGGGAGGCCACCATAGCTTCATGGTGAAGATCCCCCGGGTCCTCACAGCTGCCGGGGCCTGTGGTCTCACTCCAGTCAGGCAGTGCTGGGGGTTGAATCGCATCCCCTAAAAAGATATGTTCAAGTCCTAGGCCCTGGTACCTGCGAATGTGACCTTATTTGAAAATAGGGTCTCTGCAGATGTAATCAAATTCAGATGAAGTCATACTCAATTAGGGTGGCCCTAATCCAATATGACTGGTGTCCTTATAAGAAGACAGTACAGAGACAGACAGAAGAAACACCCTGTGACAACAGAGGCAGAGACTAGACTGATGCGTCTATAAGCCAAGGAACGCGAAGGATTGCTGGCAGCCATCAGAGGTTCGGAAAGGGCAGGGAACAAATTCTCCCCAAAGTCTTCAGAGGGACATGGCCCTGCCAACACCTTGACTTTGAACTTTTCATCTCCAGAACTGTGAGAAAACAAATTTCTGTTTTTTTAAACCACCCAGTTTGTGGTCACTTTTTATAGGAAACTAATACAGGCAGCACACTCCTGCTTCATCAAAACCACTAAAATAATGTTAAGAGAGGAGTTAGGAACAATTGGCCAGCATTTCCCGAGGGCTCATACCACGCCGGGCACTGGACAAGGAGCTTTACATGGACAGCTGTGTTTAATGCCCACATAGATATACAGTTGTCTCCATTTCACAGATGAGGAAACTGAGGCTTAGAGAGGCTGACTCATCCAAGATCTCTCAGTTGGGTGGTGGTGAAGCCAAGAGTCGAACCCCGACACTGGGATTCCAGAGTCTGGGCTCTACCGCAGACCACTACTGTTGGGTCCAAGCTACAGGAGGGCGTAAGGCTATCCTAAGGTTGGTTTTGGAGGATGAAGTGGCTGTTCCAAGGCTCCTGATGGGCCTGGGGACAGGGCAGATGGGGGTCCCATCCAGACAATGCTTGGCAAACTCTCCTGGAGCAGGCTGCTGCCTTGCGCCCATGGAAGCTGAGCAGTGAGCCTGCAGGCGGACAGGGAAATCCCTCCGGCCACCGACAGCCGGGCACAACTGTGGCCACAGGTGCCCAAGGGAATGGGCTCTGCTGACCTGAGATGGCGCATGCACAGGAGGTGGTGCCCACCCTTGCCTCTGCTCACTTAGCCGCTTATTTGGGGTTTTATTTGCTTCGAATGTTCTCGGGTTATCGGCAGAGCCTGCCCCACGACAGGCACAGTGGAATGAGGGGTGGGAAGCTCGGTTCTCAGGACTCCTCCTCATGCAGGCCTGGACCCACCTCTTCCAGGCCAGTGGTCTCCCCCCTCCTTTTTATCAGGGGTTCTTCATTTAATCACAGAAACCAGATTTGCAAAACAGACTGGGAGGTGTCTTGGATGTAGGTGGGGGTGGTGGCGCTGAGTCCAATTCACTTGCTTTTCTCATCCCTTCTCCCCACAAGGAGGCACAATGGAGCACAGCATGAAAATGCCTGCTGGGGTCCAGTGGTCCTCCAAGTACGGTCCCCAGACCAGCAGCTTCAGCAGCATTTGGGAGTTTGTGAGAAATGCAAGTTATCAGGCCCCTGCTGAATAGCCTATCTGGAACTGGGGCCCGGGAATCTGATTTAACAAGCTCTCCAGGTGATTTTCTAGACACATTAAGGTTTGAGAAGCCTACTCTGGACTATCAGGGGTTCCTCAGAGTTTCCATCTCCCCCGAGGGAGTTGTCTGGGCTCATGACTGATTTGAGTCTATATGCTGGAAGCTTCTGCAAACAGAATGATCCCTCTGGGGCAAATGATGTCATAGACTTCTTGGCAAGTGCCTCACTGTGCTAGAGGTTAACTCCAAGCTGGGGTGCTTCCAGACTGCAGCTTTGTCTCCTCCCCTGGCCAAATGTCCTTTCTAGAATGCTGTAGCTTCTCTCCCTGGAACATGACAATCCCAGGATGGGCAGATGGATGCCAGGAAAGCAGCAGGGATGAGCCATCATTACGTTAACATCCTCCATGCTCGTTCACCTGAGACCTCACTCAAAGCCACTGCATGTGGCCAACCTATCATTCCACGAGGCCATGAGCTGAGCATGAACCTTCTGCAGATGCATCTGGAACTTGGGCCCTCTGCTCAGCCACCAGCTTGGCCCAGCTGTGCTTCCTGCCTTGGGGCCTTGGTTGTGCTTTAAGACAATTGCATCAACAAAGAACTCTCAGGAAGGAAGCAAGTGATGATCGCTCGCTCTTTGAGTTCAGCCAGCCTCTGCTGAGCTGCTGCTCTGGCTTAGGGAAGCTGAGCGATGTCACCAATTTCTTTGGCTTTTATTAGGAAAGCCACCCAGGAAACACTCTTCAGTTTGGGAGGAAAACATCCCATTCCTGCCCTATTCTTACCCAACTTTCCTGTTAATGAGTCATAGAGCCCAGGCCATTCCATGTCAAATGGCAGAATGCAGCCCTTGTATTACAAGGACTTGTATGAACTCTCGTGGAAGCAGAGTCTCCCCTGGAATTTTCAGGTTATTCCTTTCTGCAGGGAGATTAGAATATTGTACAGAGCTGCAGTTCCACTATTCACCTCACAAACCGTGCTGTGATGTTTGCAGGGACACAAACACCACTTGAGTAGTGGAGTCTGGTGGGACCAGTCTTCTGAATGTCACTTTAGTTCACAATTTCCCTTGGAGAATCTGATCGATGCTATAAACTCTCACCCCTGAAAACACATGAGTGCAACGCACACAACGCACCCACACATTTTGCACACAATTTTGTAGGGTTCACAGGCCCTCCTGAAGCTTGTTGATGGATCTCATTCCTTCATTTGACAAACATTTACTGACGTCTTACCACGAGTCTAGCACTAACTGAGCTGGATGCTGGGGATTCCTCATGGGAGAGGAGAAACGCTGCCCTCCAGAGCATACAGCTGAGAAGCTTGGTATCCTCAGCTGGGGGTGGCACTGCCCCCTACAGGCTGAAGGTGGCACTGCCCCCCTCAAAGGCTGAGGGTGGTACTGTCCCCACTAGGTTGAGGGTTGTACTACATCCATCCCCACCCCCAGGCTGAGAATGTATCCTTGGTGATCACAGTGACGAGATTGTTGGAATTTAGTGGGCAGAACCAGGACTGCTAGATGACCTGCAATATACAGGACAGAGAATTGCCCACCCCAAATGCCAAGAGCACCTCACTGGGAAACAGTGACATTACTAGAAACTGACAACAGACCAGGATTACACTGCACCAGGATGGTGTGAGGGACCAGAGGATAGACTTAGAATGACTGAGGAATCGGCAACAAGGGCCTGTGAGGCCCTTGCTTGGACAGGAACTGGCTTGCTTGGATTTCAGAAGTTCCAAGTCTTCCAGTGTTACATGGTGTGGCTTTGAAGAAGCTCAAGAGCCAGAGCAACAGCAGAAGGTCCAGGGTAGGTTTGGGCCATTGGTCCAAGAATCTCAGGTGCTGGGTCCAGTTTGGGGTGAAGAGGTCTACTGCACGTGGGGGTGGAGAGGGACATGAGGAGACTGCACAGCCTGCTCTGGGGGGGGAGGGGGCCCCCCGGCCTTCTGGTCAACCCACCCGGCAGACCCAAGTCAGAGCTGATGGAGCTGAGAAGTCTAGAGGGGGATGCTGTGTGACTCTGGGCTGCTGGCCCCAACAAATCCACCCTGCACAGGCCCACCTACCAGCCTGTCGGGAGACAGGAGGATGGTCCAAATGGCCTCTTCAGGACCCAGAACACAACGAAAAGCAAAGATGTTGTGGGGAGATTCATCTCAGCATTGTGCGCCAACAACATTGGCTTGGAATCTTCTTTTTAGCTACTGAGCTGACCCATAGGATGCTGTTTTAGAAATTCTTGCTGGTGAATGCCAGACCAAGAGAACCATTACAGACTTGAAATAGACACTTTGAACTCAAAAATATCCTTCCTTTGAAAATTTACTATTTAGAAAAACAAGAGTTTAAAAACTTCATTATTCAGAGCAGGGTAAATGGAAAAGACATTTCAAATAAAAGAGTTTTCTTTAGGGGTGGAGGGATGTGGTCCTTCTCTCCTTTGGGAAGCAGGATAAACATGGTTTGCTGGCTCCTTTTCCCCATGAAAAACGAGAAGATAGATTATAGCAAATAACTTTTCATGGACATGTTGGTGTGATGAAGGGATTCTTATAACTAATTATAATCCACTCACAGCTGAAATAATATTGCAAATGACTCCAGGCAGTTAAAAATGATCCCCAGTTACAACCCACATAAAATTCCTAATCCCTGCGCTGTCCCTCATAATCTTGTAGAGTTAGACACATTTATAAAAGGGAGAGATGCCCCTTTGAAAGGATTTGAGTCTGGGGCACTGGAGAAAAGTATGGGAAAATCTTACCCAAAACAGCCATCTTGTCCCCTCCATGGGACAATATTCATATGAACAGCATAATCTAAATGAATTGTTTTATTACAAAAGTAATACATGAACATATGCTTATTGTAAACAGTTCAAAGGATACAGAAGTATTTAGGATAAAAAATGAGCATTGCCCCTCTCCACACCCCCAATCATTCTACTTCCTTTCCCACCAAGGACCATAATTTTAAAAACCGAACCAGTCCCCACAGCAAGCTGGCCACTGAGCAAAGCAAACAAACACGCCTCATTCCTGTTATGAAATGGGCCAAAATATACTGTAAGATGGTCAACAAATATTTATTAAGTTCCTATGAAGTCCAAGAGACACAGAAATAAGCAAGATAGTGTCCTTGTCCTCAAGGAAACTCATAGCCCTGACTTGAAAATTAAATTTAAAATAACGAGCAATAAAGAATGGGCCTGCGAGCTGTGCCAATGGTGGAGACTGTAGGAACTCAGAAAAGTAGATGCTTTTCATCCTGAGGGAGGAGGGGTCTGCCAGGAGGTCCTACTTGCACTGGGTTTCCATATGGCCAGGCAGACAGGGCTGTTATGTGGGGGTGTGGGGGCCAGCATGCCAGGTAAACACAGAGACACTGTGGGAGATAAGGTGGGAAGCAGATCACAGAGGTTGTGATGCAGGAGGGACCAGGGGAGAAAGCTGGGCACCGGCCAGCAATATGGAAGCTCGGGCATTTGTTTTCCATTTTTAAGGGAAAGGATATACCAATGTCTCTGGGGACATTCACCCCAAATCCTCTGGCTAAAGGACCCCAGGTCAGCAGGATACATTAACTGGGCTCCTGGAGCTCCTGTCTATACTGAAGGCTTCTCTAGGGTTGGCCTGACTGGAGGAAATGGGACCTCAAGGCCCTGGGGTGTCCTGCCAGCTGGGCCCACTCCCTTCAATGCTCCACTGGATTCTCCTTAGAAAATGAATCTAATTGTGCAGCCCTCAACCTCCTGGGCAGAGTGGCACGTGGGGGTGGCCTGGCATGTAGGGAAGACAGGCAAGGTCCACAATGGATGTGACGGAAAGAAGGTCCTCTGGTCAAAGCACTTTGTCCTCCACCCTGCAGCTGATGTCTGAAACCCATTCTCTAAGCTGTGAACTTGCGCATTCCCGCTGTGACCACTGTGCTTGGAGCTGGGACTCGGTGATGAAGGAGGCGGGCCACATCCTTCGGGAGCCTTGGTCTACGGGGGGCTCAGGCATCCCTTCCAGACTGATCCTTGCCAAATCACAGGCACTCAGAGAGGGCATCATTGTAAGTTACCAGTCCTTGAGACCTCAGAGCTGCAGATCCCTAAGACTGGATTTTTACAGGGGTCTAGAGAAGCCAGGTAGGCACTGAGGCCTGCAGTGAGAGGTGGGGGAACGCCTCCCGACTGCACCAAAGACCCCCTATGCCTGTCCAGCTGGGCCCAGGCATCCCTCTCCAGCCTGTCCTGGGGACTCACCAGGCCCCATGAGGCTGGGTCCCTCTCAGGGCTTCCACTCAGCCGCATTCAGTCACAACACAGAAGCTTAAAAGTGCCAATGTGGCTTCTAGATAAGCTTAATTTTCTCCCAAGAAAGGGAATTCAGTCTACACGGGCTGCCAGGCAATATAATAACTGTTGAGAAGTGGTGAGAATCAAATTACTCGCAGGGATAAGTCATCTCTTCATTTTCCATAAATAAGAATGTTAGTAATTTTTTTTATTAAAAGCATATCATTCATGGCTTTATAACCGACACTGGAATTCCTGGCGTGGCGTCAAGTGCCCCATGGTGTACATGTGTTAGCTCATTCCTGCCCCCATCTACGTCACCACCCTTGTTTTTCTTTCTTCCCAAGTTCCTGCTTTCATCGTGCGCTATCTGCAGTATTTTGGGTATCCTGAGTAGTGGCCGTAAATACATCTTTTGGGTACACAAGGCAGATTGGGATGTTAGAAGTACAAACACATTTTTATTGGAATATGAGGGAGGAGGCAGTAGTCTTGACCAGAGGGATCTTGGGACTATTTTCCAGAGGAGGAGGAATTTGAGTTGGACTTCACCCAGCAAATGTCAGGGTGGGTGGGCAGTAGGGAGGGGTCCAAGCAGAGGGAACAAGGAAACAGGCACAGAGAAGTGAAGTCACTTGTGAAAGCCTCAGTTAACGCATGGCAGAGGGAGCGCGACCCCAGAGCCCCTGCTCAGCCACTGTGCCTCTGGCCTGGCTGGGAGGCGGATGTGTTAGTCAGCTGGGGCAGCTGTAACAAAGTTCCACGGCCTGGGCGGCTTCGACAACAGAACTTTATTGTCTCAGTCCTGGAGGCTGGAAGTCCAAGATCAAGGTGCCAGCAGATCTGGTTTCTTCTGAGTCCTCTCTCCTTGGCTGGAAGACAGCTGTCTTCTCCGTGTCCTCACATGGCCTTTCCACTGTATGTGATCACCCCTGGTGACTTTTTGTGCCCAAATCTCCTCTTCTTATTAAGGACACCAGTCAGATGGGATTAGGGCCCACCCTAACAGCCTCACCTTAATTTAATGATCTCTTTAAAGGCCCTATTTCCAAATACAGTCATATTCTAAGGTACTGGGGGTCAGGGCCTCAACATCTGAATTTGGGGGGAACACAATTCAGCCCATAACAGATGGGGAAGTACAGTCGAGGAGATGTTGAACACTGGAGCGAGGCGTTTGTATTTTCGTCTTTGGTTACAGAGCCAGGGAAGGTTCTGGCTATATTTTAGGAGGATCACTGTGGCAGCTGCATGGGGGATGGATGAGCGCTGTGGCCCTCGAGTTTGGCCACATATCGGAATCACCTATGGAGCTTTTATAAAGCCCAGTGTCCCTGCAGTACCCCAGACCAATCAAATCCGACTGGCTGGGGTGCAACCCGGGCATGCGTAATTTGTAAAGCTTCCAGGTGGTTCCGATGTACAGCCAAGAGTGAGGACCACTCCATCAGAAGGAAGTTGCCTGGAAATCAAGACACCTGGTGTGAAAAGGGAGCGAGATTCAGAAACCAAATCTGTCCAGGCTCGTGTAGCATGACAGATGCCACAACCGCCGAACCGAATCCAGCCCAAGGCAAGTCACTCAAGCAACTTGTCCAAAGGGATGTGATCACCATAACCACAGAATGCTGACCGTCCAAGGCCATCCAGGCCTGGAGTCCAGAGAACCTCTGATGCTCTGTTCCTGGAGGCCAAACTGCCACCACCTGACCCCCTGACTCTAGGGCTGGAGCTTTAAAGGTCACTCTACTCAACACCATCATTTTATGGAGGGGACAGCGGAGTCCAGAGACATATGGTGACTTCTGCTATCAGGAATAAAACCTTTGCTCTTGACGTCTCGGGAAACAGAGAATTACAAGGAAACCACCAGTTTTTCAAAGAGTGGGCCTAAGGGTGGTCCATCCCCATTTGTCTCCCAGTACATTCCTACCAGACCTGGCTGGGAGGATGCTCTTGTCCTTGGAGCCTGAGGCTGTCAGGGTCTGGTGACAGCCAGGCAGGTCAAGGCAGCTGGGTTTCCTCTGAAAATGACCCTTGGCTGTCCAGTCCTGGGGTGGCCCCAGCCCACGGGAAGGTCTGGAGGCCAGACCAGCTCTGGGTGGTCCAGAGGGGCAGGTGTACTTCTCATTCCGACGGAACTTTCTTCACAAGTGTCTAAGAATAGCCTGGTCCCCTGTCGTCTCTCCTAACTTGGCAAACTGGCCCCGTTGGAACCTGAGCCTGGACACTTCTTGCGCATTTCCAGCAACTGTACAGATGCGCTCGGGTCCCTGCTTTCATGGAACTTCCGTTCTAGTGGAGGGAGACAGAAAACCAAATACAGACATAAATATATGGTATTTAGGGTGGTTATAAGAATGATGAATAACAATTCTTGTAATTAATGAGCTCATTTCCTGTTTTAGAGTCTTCTCATGTGAGTTTATTTTTTAAACAATGGTGTCCTCCCATGCACAGGTTTGTGCCGGGTTCCAGACCACATGAGCAGGGAGACTGGACACTGTGATGTGTCCTCTCCCTCACAACCTAGTTGGGGAGGAACGAGCGAGCCTGTGGAACAACAGGACTGTCCACCACAAACACTTCTGAGCAACTGCCACGAGCGAGGCACCCTGGAGGACACGCAAATAAGCGAGGTAGACGCTGCCCTCCAGCTGGTAATCTAATGGGGAGACTGGGCGTCATGCAATATGTAATCAACCATAGAAGGGGAGGTGCCACCTCTATTGCTTAGTGACGTTATTGTGTAGGTCTTAATGGGATATGGCCTTGCCCGCAAGGAGCTCACAGTCTAATTAGGGAGAAAAGAGTACAGTCATGTGCCACATAATGACGTTTTGCTCAACGAAGGACTGTATATACGAATGTGGTCCCGTAAGATTAGTTCCACACAGCCTAGGTGTGTAGTAGGCTATACCATCTAGGTTTGTGTAAGCATGCTCTACGATGTTCGCAGAATGATGAAATCGCCTAACAACGCATTTCTCAGAACATGTCCCATCTCTATCCACTCATGTTGATGCATGATAAGTAACTAGGAGTTCAGCAAAGATCTCAGTCACGGAGAGTCAATGGAGCTGGGCCAGGCGGCAGAGAAAGGAGGAGTGGTGAAGGGGGGCAGACAGAGGTGAGGAAGATGGGCTGAGGTCATTCTGGCTGGGGCCCACCAGTGGCTTCAGCTTGACGCAAGAATCCTGGGGAGGTGGTGAGGAGACTGTGGTAATAGAGGGAAGGTCTGGTTGGGTAAGACTCAACAGGCAGGGTGGGGACAGATGATGGAGGTCCATGGACCAGAGCCCATGCACCACCTCCCATTGGAGGCACACAGAGCCCTGGGAGGAAGACGAGCCTCTGGGAGGTTGGGTCATGCAATCTCTAAGGTGGGGAGGGGCTCCACATCCATGCTCTCTGCACAGCTCTCACCTCCTTCCTGATGTGTGCCCAGGAGGCTGCAGTGGGGACCAGTGATTGAAGTGGACCTTTCTATCACATGGTTTGGAAGTCAGAGGAGACAGTTTTCAAGAGGGCCATTGGAAACCCACTGGGGCAACAGAAACCTGGACTTCTGTTTAGGGTCATCACGGTGACTCAAAAGGTGGCAGAAAGAACTAGAAAGAAGGTTAGATCAGGATGCTGGAGACTAGCTCTGTAAGGGGCCCAGCAGACTTCAGCTCTTCAAGCATCAGCATCCCCTCCTGCAAGCTAGAGAGGCCTATGGCCCCTGCAACACGTTTGATGCTGGAAACTCTAATGTTTTTAGATGACAGCGCCACCCATTGGTGGGCCTGTCAGCAACTCAGAAAGGAAGGCCCTGGTTGGGGAAGGCTTCCCTGAGGAAGTGACGGCTGAGCCATGATCAAAATGGAGCACAAATGGGTATAAATGAGGAGAGGGAAGGGAGGGACTGCCAAATGGGCAGGAAAAGATGGGAGTAGATCAGGCAGAGCCTTGCAGACCAACTACAAGATTTGGTTCTTTATCCCGTGAGGACTAGGAACCCCCTGGATGATTTAAGCAGAAGTACTTGGCTTTTTAAAATAGCTCTCTGCCCAAGGTGTGGAGAAGAGGCGGGAAGATAGTGCACGTGGAGCAGTGACCAGTTAGAAGACTAGTGCATCCTTACAGGAGGAGCAGGAGAAACTCATTCATCCTCAGGGCCTTTGCATTTGCTGTTCCTCGGGCTTAGAATGCTGGTCCCCTTGATCTTTGCATGCTGACTCCTTCTCTGCAGTCAGATCTCCACCTCCATGTCACCTCTCCAGGAGGCCTTCAGGGCCCATCCCATCTGCTATAGCCCTGGCCCTCAGGCACGCTGTCCCATTTCATCCATCACTAGCTGAAATGATTTTGCTCATTTGTCTGCTGTCTCCTCCAGCTCCTACAACCTTCAGGGGAGCAGGCACCTTGTCGGCTCCCCTTCTGCTGAGCACAGCCCTATCACCAGCCTCCATATTCTTCAGCCATGATTCTCAGGGAGTAGCAGGAGGGAAGCTGAAGCTGCTTGCTGGGGAAACGCGGGCCGGCTGGGCCTGGACACAGCAAGGGATGGGGGAGGGGAGTGGGGAGGGGCAGAGGAAGGGCAGATGTACTTTTGCCTCGAGGATGGGGTGGGGTGAGGGTTCCTACTGGAGACCACATCAGTGGAGGGCCGTTACTGAGGATTCAGATGCGTGGGGGCCTTCCCACGGGGACCTCAGAACTCCAGGGTAACGCCCCAGGGAGGACAGGGGCATCCTGGCTTCGTTCCTCTGCTGAGGCAGAAAGTAGGGCTCACGCTCTGCTGGAGGCCCAGCAAACAGTGCAGAGGCGTCCAAGGCCCAGAGCTCTGGATCCTGACAAGCACCTCGGGATGTGGGCAGTGGGGCAGGAGAGAATTAACCTCCCTGTCTCTAAGCGTGCTGGGGGTGGCTGCTCTGGAGACGGCGCTTTGGGGAAGCACCCCCTAGGGACACACGTCCCTTATCTAAGCTGCACAGTTGCTTTAAAAAAAAATGAGCTGCTGGCATGTTTTGGGGCTGAACATTCCAGTCTTTGCTGGCAGGAGAACACAAGGCCACAGAACGCGGAGATGAGAAATAAAGGACCCAGTGACTCAATGCATCTGTGACAGGTTTATTGTGGAGCGCCGCATGGGCCTGCCAACACAGATGTGACATTTAAAAGCCTTGCACATTCCATTTGCTCTGTTGGCCTCCCTACTGCCAGCCGTGTGAAACACGGGGCAGCTTCTCCCCATCCGCCAAGAGTCTGCTGATGAGGCTGTGGCTGCAAGTCTGGAGCGTCACTGCACGTTTAGGGAGCATGGGGAGGTGTTTGAAAAAGCTGCTTGCTTCGACACAGGTGGGCCTTCTGCTAACAGAGAAAAGGGGCCCCTGATCTGTGCACAAATGAACGAGATGTCTGAAAGGTTCAAGGGAAGCTATCCAATCTTTTCTCTTTGAAATCCCCAATCTGCAAAAGCATATTTTCTGAAAAGTCTCAAAATGCACACAACCCAATGTGCTGAGTTGAATGAAAGCAAGCAGGAAGCCAGTTAAATGGATTCTATGATGCTCACTGACCAGATACAAATGCCTTTTCTCTCCAGCAACGTTAACAACAAGGCTAATATCGACTGGGGGCTTACTATCTGCTAGGTGCTTTTATTCTCTCTCCATATGTAAATGAGGAAACCGAAGCCCAAAGAGGTTAAGTAACCTGCCCACACTCACACTTGTAAGTGGCAGAGCTGGGATTTGAACCCTTGCCCCGAACCGCCATCTTGTATTGCTTCCTAGCCTCTGTAAGGGCTCAGGATACAGTTATGATGACCCCCCGGCTCCCTCCTACTATCTGCCTCCAGGAAAATAAAATGTCCCCAAATTTAAGAGAAATGGAGTCGAATTCTATGCTGGACCTGTAGATCAGCTGTGTTATTCTATACGGCATGATGTTTTCCTGGCACAGGCCAGGAATGAAAATCGAGAAGCTACAGCAACACATGTTCTTAGGCTGGCACAAAGCAGGGGCATCTCCGGCAAGCCTGTGCCTTTGGGAGATCCACCCACAGTCGGGTGGGAAGGACTAAAGGTTGAGGAGGCCAGCTGCGTCTTGAGCTTGTGCGTTGAGAAGGTGCAGCAATGTGATGGAATCTTCACCAACACCTCCAAGCTCCCACAGCAACCCCAGTGGTGAGAGGACCACCCAAGAGAAGAGGAACCAGTTCTCCATCTTTCCACAGATTATGTGCAGGTGGGCAGCTCTGAGGCCCTGGCATAGATAGGGCTGTTCTTCTCAAATGGTAGGATGTGAAAGAGGACCAGCCCCGGAGTCTGGGAGCTGCCTTTGAGGACATCAGTCACTGTAGCTCCCAGACCCTCAGCATTCTTAGCTACAAAGTGCAGGGCTGGTGCCCAGTTCTCCAAGATCTCCACTTCATCGACTGATCCTCGGGGAGCATCTCTGCACATCCCCTCCCCCTCCATTGACCTTTCCTCACTTTCCTGGTGGGGCCTGGAATGCAACCAAGTGGATCAGTGTGCGCGTGTGTGACAGGGACCGAGAGGGGAAGGGGCAGCATGGGACATGTAAGGGGAATCAAGTTGTTCAATACTCTGAGTGACACAACTTCCTTGATGAAAAATGGCAGATCAAAAGGATCTTTCCCCCTCCTGGGTCAGTTAGGAGAAACTACATCAAAAGGAGGATCTGTCCAACTCTAAAAAAGGGACATTTCCTCTTTTGAGGCTTGCAACATCACTTTGTGTGTGCCGAGCAGATGTGGAAAAAGCAGCTGTCAGCCTCTGCCAGAATCTTCTATAGAGTGATATTTATCTGCTTGCTGGCTGTACCGTGACCTCACCATTCAACCCACTGTTACCAAGCTACAGACCAGGCATTTAAGTCACCTGTTAATCACTTCTCTGCCTGTGTATGTCTGCCTGTCTCTCTCTCACACACACACTCAGTCTGCTGACAACAGAAAACAGTAACATGGTAGCTTCTAAGAGGTAGTAAGCTTACAGGAAGTTGCATTGTCACAATAATTTTATAGCTGATTCTCATTTTTTACAAACAGAAACTTAAATTTTTGTGACTGAAGTTATATCATTTAAAAATGCCTGGGGTTGGGGCCGCCCGGTGGCGCAGCGGTTTAGTCCGCGCTTGGCAGCCCGGGGTTCGCTGGTTTGGATCCCGGGCGCCCGCCGACGCACTGCCTGTCAGCCATGCCGTGGCGGCGTCCCATATAAAGTGGAGGAAGATGGGCACGGATGTTAGCCCAGGGCCAGTCTTCCTCAGCAAAAAAGGGGAGGATTGGCAACGGATGTTAGCTCAGGGCTGGTCTTCCCCACAAAAAAAATAAATAAATAAAAATGCCTGGGGAGTTTTCAATTTAAAGACTAGAACCTTCCTGACAGGCAATGGAAACCTTTGATATAGAATAACTACACCAGGAAACATTCCAGAAGTCTGGTTTTAAAGAAAGGCCCAGGAAAACTCTGGCTCAAGTGAGATATCCACACAAAGGTATCATGATCTTTGATCTTATTATGTTTCCCTATCCTACCAGATCCAAAATATCAGACATTTTGAAGAAGGGGCTATTTTTCTGCACATTTTTGGGACCTGTGGCATTCCATGTAGTTTCCATAAACATTCTTTTGGGTGTTTTTGGAACTAAAAAGAATGAATAGGATTAATAAGAAAAAATGAATAGTCACTTTCTCTCAGAGGTGATTTTCAACTTGCCAGGAAGAAGGACCGACTGGGATGCGTTAGGCCTATTCCCCAACTGAGACCCGGGTGGGTGCCTCCCCCGTGCTGGAAGGGAGACGTGGCCCAGGAGAAGGTGGTGATGCCCTGGCATTCCCAGTCCTTGGCCTCCTTCACAGACCAAATGAGCAAGAGACTCCAGAAGCAGCCCCTTCCAAGGATACTGTTGCTTTTGGGAAGCTGACATCTAAAGGGAAAGGGACCTGCAGAGACATCTTGGTTTCTTCTCCAAGAGGGAGGCAGTGTGTACCAAGAACTGGAACTCTGGTACCTTCTTCTCTTTCATTAATCGTTCAACCCACTCATTCAACTGGCATTTTTGAGTACCTAACCTACAATGTGCCAGGCGATCATATAGTGTATGAGGTTGAACCACATGAAATTGCAGTTTTATAGGTAAGAAACAGGAATATTGGCAATTTCACATGGTTAAACCGACTTCTTCGAGGGTTTTCCTAAGCTAGTGTTGCTAGGTTTTTCTTGGTATCAAAGAAGGTGTAGAGATCCCAGTCACTATTTGCTATGGGAGTCTGGGTCTGCCTGGGTCCCTTCCAGAAACAGGGTGGATACCAGCCTCCATTTACATGTAATGGAGTAATACTTGGTAACTTTACAGAGGAATGAATCCTTGCTTTAGATCAGCTTCTCCCAGACAACCTTGTATGCAGAGGCAGTCTGGGGCTTGGGCCACATGGCCCCCACTCCTTTCCTTCAGCCCTCTAGGCCCTGCTCTGCAATGCAGAGAGGCCTAGGAAAGCAACTCAAAACAGCAAAATGAAGATGATCTCATTTGTATTTTTCTCATCCATATGCCACTGGAGCAAATGTACCCAAAGTTCAGTTGCAAATATATTCTCACAGATAAATTAGCACCAATCATGAACTTAAACGATTTAATGACCAATTTTGTTTAACACCCCCCCACCCCTCAAATCTGTCATCTTTAAACTCTGGGCCAAAGGAGACACCTAGTGTCCCTTCACTAATTCAATTAGGAGTAAGATGCTTTCTCTCCCTTTTATTCAACTTTTTGTTAACCAGATTCTTTGATAACATGACTAACGTAGTGTAATCTAGTACCAAATTGCAGAGAGTATGAGGAATAACCAAGAATAATAAGATCAAGTATAAAATATAAAACCAAGGTTCCGGGACACTTTTTATGCTGCAGATATAAGGTATGCACTTATTAAATGATTAACTTTACTCAATAGTAGTTACCAGAACAACCTCACCAGCCACCAATAGGGCAACCATTTTGGCCGTGAGCAACCAGGTGGACATGAACCACAGTGGCCAGTGGGGTGAGACCAGGGTTTCTCAACCTTGGTACTGGTGACATCTGGGGCCAGATCATTCTTTGTTGTGGGGGACTGTCCTGCGCATTGGAGGATGTTGAACAGCATCCCAGCGTCTAGCCTTCCCACTGGTTGAGAAGCACTGGGTCAGAGGGGTACTCCACAATCAAATGCAAACTGAGTGATTTGTGAGGGGAAAGAGCAGTTTGCTGGGGAAACAGCCTGTGTCAGCTTCACAAACCCAGAAGAAAGCCTGGAAGAATGGTCTATGGAGAGGGTATTATAGAGAGGAAGAGTTATACGGAGGATTACCCACCTTGACAGTTGTCTCCCTTCTAGCCAAACTCAAGGCTGGAGAACAAACACTGGCTTATACAGGTGAAGGGGTCTTGGGCAAGAGATGGAACTTGCTGCCTCGGTTGTTGCTCCACAAGGGGGTGGGTTGGGGGACAGTAACAGAGATCTCTCTGCCCACCTCCAGGCCTTTGCATGACATCTCTGCCTAGGACAGCCACTTCTCTTCCCAGCTTCATCCGGCTCTTACTTATCCTTCAGGTCTCAGCTTAAATATCACTTCCTCCTGGAAGGGTTCTGTGACCCCATCCCTGCGGCCACCCTCTCCGCCCCATCTGCTCTGATGTCCTGTTCTGTGGTGCGTGGCATCCATACTTCCCCTAGCACAGAACTTGTCACCTGATCACACACACCCCTGATATTTACAATGGACTGAAGTAGTTTGGATTTCTGCTCATTCCTCCCATTAGAACTTGAACTCCATGAGGACAGGGACCCTGTCTCTCCTGACCGAGCGACACCCTCTCCCCAGAACCCAGAGGGGTGTCCACACCTGGTGGCTCTCTCCTCTAAAATAGTAGTTGAACTGACAAAGGAAATCACTTTTCCACTGAAAGGCAGGGGAGGACCAGTAAGTGAAGTTCAAGAACACAGTCAAGCATGTGGTCATCGTGGCAAACAGTTTCACCAACATTTACACTGGTTTATTTCTGCAAAGGCAATGAGCTGGAGTGTGCGAGGCAGAAACGGTTGGTGAACAACAGTGTGGAAGACGTGAAAGCTTCCATCTTTACCCACATGTTTTTTGGATGTTCAACAGATCCTTATTATGATACATCTTTCAGACAAATGTTTTGTACTCCGAGTCAAATCGCACACCTGTTAATGTATCAATGACATATTCCAAAGGCCCAATGAGCTAGTTAACTGCTAAGCTGGGTGGTAGTTCTATTCTTCAAAACCAGTATTATTAGGGGTGACTGTTCACACGTGGATCAGGAAGGGGTGGGTAGCAAGTAAGAGGGAGGGTCGCGCAAAGAAGACTCAGTGAGCTCTCATGATGTCTGTATTTCAAAGAACAGATGTCACAATGGACACAAGGGCAGCAGGCCACCGGCCGACATCTAGCCTGTTTGCCTCCCCGTCACCACTGCCAGGTTCCGACATCAAGAACACAGAGACATTTCCATCTAACTTTTATATGAAGAATTTAATTATCTATACATGTAACTAATTCAAAATGTCGTATTACAGTTGTTAAAGCCGCAGGTCTATATATTTATATATTTTACATTCACATCCATGAAAATACTGAAGCGCTAGTGAACGAGGAGGGGCGGCCCTCGCTCTCCGCGCCGAGTCAGTGGAGAAGGCCCTCAACACAGCCGCCAGCACAGACTCTCCACAGGGAGAGGCGTCAACACAGAAGGTCGCTACAGGTTAAAAAGGCAAGAGTAGGACTGGTCGGCTGTGCTCGAGGCTTCCCGCACCGTCTCCTGTGCTGTCAGCAATGGATATTTTTGAGAGCTTCCAACTAGTGTTTAAAAGACAAACATGGCTTCAGCTACAACACATCTAACACATAAACGGACCATGAGCTCCATTTCATATTAATCTGTAGAAAGTCCACAGTCTCATTAAAAAATGTAAACATTGGAAATTAATTGCAGGGAGACTTCTATACATTCTTTCTTGTCAAGAAAATTACTTGTTCAAAATAGGTCATTCCATGAAAAGTAACTGGAATAAAACTTCATGTCACAGAGACTACGAAGAGATGGTAGAGACTGTTGATCAGAACAACCTCAACGGTGTGGTCTACTGATTTGTGGTATGAAAACACGCAAAATTAAAAACCCAGAACAGAAAACACCAACTCAACTAGATAAATCTGAGACCGAGCAAAAACACAGGTGCTTTCTCATGTGGCTACAAGTCACTGTGCAAAATAAAATTAATGCAATATGATTAGAGCATCATACAAGGATATAGCTTTTGCGATGGAGAGAACGAATTTCTTATGTACAGGATGTCTTATTACATGCTCAACAGGTACATCTGATACACACACAAGCACAAAACACCTTCTCTTTAATTGGGCTCATTCTACACGTCTTTAAAACAGATATACTGAACGCCTCTGTACTTCTGTAGTACAGAAAAACCCAAACTACACAATTTAGTTGGTAACACTGGACAAAATGAAAAAATACATCAAGTCTCAGATTTATGGACATTTGGAACATTTTTTAATAGCACATGCAGCATTCCTTGATAGTGGGTCTTTTTGCAAAACCAAAATAGCAAAGAAGTAATTTTTTTTTATTAAAAGGCTAAAATATATATTTTAAAATAATTTTAAAACTATTGAAAGCACCTGTGCAAAGGTGGGGGGAGGTCAATTTGAGTCACTAGGAAAGCCACAAAAGGACCCACTACCCTGTGTATTTTTGTAATGTTTGCTTCTATCTCTGTAAGCAATAACTCGACATCGCCATCACATGCAACTAAAGTAAAATGAGGTAAACTGCTCTGCAGTGAGTTCTTCTACTCAGAAGGCAGTAGGTGATCATGCTGGAAGTCACATGATCAAGGCTGCATCTCCCATCATCCCTCTGGGCAGTGATATGGGATAGTGGGTCTCTTTGAGGACTTTCAAGCCTGAGGGGGGGATGGACAACATATGATTCCTAGAAAAAGGAGGAAAACAACACATAAGCAAAACAAAACAATGAGCAAAATTCAAGCTAGGAAAATGAGTCAGGCATGTAAACAGCATGGTGCCAAAATGATTAAAAAAAAACAAAAAGGAGAAAGGGGGAGGGGAGGGAGGGGACATGCTACAGAAGGAATGAAAAGAAAAATAAATAAATAAAAAAAAAAAACCCACAAGATAAAGTCTTGCATTACAGAAGGTCTTCAAAGAGACTGTTGCGAATGCAGCAATGGTCTAGCTTTACGTTCTGCAAACAAAGCTCGGCAGAATCAGAGCAATGCTGCATGTTGACCGTGAGATACCAGAGAGGAGAGGCAACAGAGCCACCGGGGCACTTACATTGCTGGCTTGGGTCCATGTCTGTGGTCAGCTTCACGTAATTGGAGGGGAAGAGCCCCACTTGTCCGTTGACTTCTCCTTTCCACCAGTCAGGGTCCTCCTTGTTGAGGACGTTGATGATCTGGCCCTTGTTGAAGGCCAGTTCGTCATCGTTCTGGGCGGTGTAATCGTACATCCCGATCACCTGGCACACTGCGGAAGACAGGGCCCGGTGAGCAGCTGCACATCAGCGCAGCCCACACAGCGGGAAACTGGGGGTCATTAGATATTTTCACATGTTAGGTGTGTCCTTTCCAAAGAGGGTAAAATGAAGCGGAGGTGCTCCAATGGGCTTTGTGTAGTGTGGGCAACAGAGGAAGGTGAAGGATTAAAAACCAAGACAACAGCAAAAATTCCACACTAAGTCTTTGGTTTTTATGATATCTTCCTCTTTTTCATGTTTACTTGTCAGCAGAAAATTTACAATGATAATTGAATGCTTCCATGGAATCATTTCTATCTGAGTGCAGGGGAACTCCTTTAAAATGCTGACTCTCAAAGATTGGTCCACCTGCACAGGACAGCTGTGTATACGGGGACTTTACTATAGTGCTGCTTTTTTTTTTTGTTTTTACAGTGGAAGGTAATTATTATCTGACCTCCAAATCTTAGCAAAACGTAAAATCAGTTTTTTATTCTGTTGTTTCTTTGCATCTCAAGGTTTTGTCTCAGAGAAAGAAAATTTCCACACTCATTTTTTCCAGTTTTTTCCTCCAATTTCCCAATTTCCAAAATTCAAAATTTCCCAATTCAATTTTTCTTTTCTCCTTTCCCCCCAAACCTATAGGAGGTTGAACAGTTTTCATTCTGTGGCATTTTTATACTTCAGATAAGCCTTCATAGTTAGGATATACCACCAATTAATCTTCTTAACCAACCTATATATACGTTTAGATTTTTCAAATTCTCCAGGTAGTTCAATCACTTCAGCAAATTATTTCTGTGGGTTTCAACCAACCTGATGAAGGGGACACCGCCAGGCCTCCCCATGAGAGAGGAGATCCAGCTGGCACCACACCCCTCGGCCCACACAACGCCAGGGCTCAACCAAAGAGGCCCAGCCGGGGTCGGGAATCAGTCACAAAGTTTGCCAATCCTTTCATTTCTTGCAAAGGCTGACACGTTCTAGTCTTATTTCACTGGGGATGTATAGCATAAACATTTAACCACAAGGTACTGGAATGAAAATTCTGCATTTTCCACAAATGCCACCCAAGAATTGGTGCCTTAAAGACCTAAAGCAATACTCTGCTCCCCTAACCTCACCCATCTCAAAGCATCTAATTTGGTCTCTTCAATCAGAAAATAGCCAACCAGCTCAACTGCAGGGCCCTCTGTTCTTTTCTCGTCCTTTAGGAGAGTGCGTGCAACATCCTGCCCATTAAGCGAAGCCCCTCTGTTCACAGGAAATGTCACAGGGGAGTTATTTTAGTCTTCAGTGAGCAGCACATTACAACCCACAGACCCCCGTGGCCTCCAGCTCAATCTCCTGACCTAGTTAGACCCCAGTCATTTATTTTTAGGAGTCCCTTTTTGTCCCCTCACCCCCTAGCCCAAATCCCCATTTAAATAGCTGGAAGGAAATCAAGAGAAAAATCTGGCTTTAATGCCACAGCATTCATGATTCCTTTAGGAAGAGAGTTCCAACAAGGGCTCTGTTGTGCCCAGCACAGCAAAGCTGCTGAGATATTTGGTCCTTTTGAGAAACATATTCCATATCACATTAGCTGGGTGTCAGCCCCAGCAAGCACGAGACGCGCTTACAGCAGACGTGAAAGGCAATCTCAGATTCTTCATGAGAAAACTGAGTGGAAAGACCCACACGCAACACAGACCATTTTCCACGTCGAGACTGTAGACTGCTCACCTGCGGGGACCGCCGTCGGCTTCGGTGGCTCAGTCGGAGTGATTTTGCTTGTCCCAGGGCTTAGAAGTTTTACATAATTAGCAGGGAACCAGCCTATCTGGCGCTTTTTCCCACGTGCCTAATAAAAAAAATTACATCAAAGTGTTTAAATGGTTCATTTTCTTTCATGATATAGTTTGCTTTGTAACAGAGCACTTACACAAAGTTTACATATAACTAAAAAACAAACGGCATTAATAGTAGAATCTGTGGATTACTATATTACAAAATGAAAACATTGTAGCTAAAATTCAAATTGTGGTAGTCACTGGTCAGCAAAGCCTGAAATATTTTTGCATGGGCTGGATGGTACGGATCACAGTTTAGGGTATAATGCAGTATGTATAGGACAGAAAATTCTGCTCCTGTGACGTTAGCTCTCAGCTGTTAATTTCAGGTAATGTAGAGATTATGGTTAATGCCAACATTACATATGGATTTTAGGAATAAAAATAATAATAATAGCAGTCAACACTTATTGGGTGCTTTTTATGAGCCAGGCCTGTGCTAAGCACCTTATCTACACAATAATTCCAGAAGGATAATACTATGACTATTCCCATTTCCCAGATAAAGGAAGTGAGGCTCAGAAAAGTTAAGTGACAATCCCAAGGTTACAGGCTAGTTAATGACAAGCCAAGATTCACACTCAGGTCTGCACTTTTCTGTGGATAATAGACAACTGTTGACACGAGGCAACATATACGCAATAGATCTGGAACATAAGGAGTCTAGACTTGACATTGTTTTCAAAGGCCACCAGGCCTATGTGATGGCCACAGCCACAGCCTTCACTGACATTCCTTTCTCCTTCACTTTAATCTAATTCAACACAAGATCCATTTATGGAGTGTTCACACGTGGGTGGTGTTGGAAGGGGATAGTACAGGACGTGGAGGAACTTACAATAAAGTTGGTGAGCCGAGACTTGCAATCAGGACACAGTTGTATGAGACGGAAAAGACTCTAGTTAGGGATCATGAGAAGTCATAACTACCCTTCCGCATACCAGCAGGAACAGAGAACTCAAAACAATTTACACATGTGCACGTGCATACATGCATGTGCACACGTGCTCACACACACACACACACACAGACACACAATATCTCTAGAAGCAAGGCTCTGATAAAAACATTTCCCTTTGGGGACAGGGGTGGAAGGGAGAGATTTAAATCCCCTTTTGTAATTTTTGAATTTTAAACCATGTGAATATATTACCCATTCCAAATATAAAGAAATAAAATTAAGAGAAAAGGAATCTTTGGCCATCTTTCCTCTGCCTTCCCACCTGCCAATTTATCAAGAAGCATACTTCTGGGTTACTTTTAGAATGCAGATCAAATTTCACTTTCCCTGTGGTCTGACAGACTTCATGCCCTTGGCTCAAGGACTAATGCTTTTATTTTTGCAGTGAGTCTGCTGATGACTGAAGCCACTCGTTTACAAGTCCCCATTACAAGTCCCCACATGCGTATCTATCTAGTATACTGCCATACGGCTCACGTGACTCCCCTATTTCCCCGACCCCTGCAGTTTCACAAGGGTGGAACACAGAGCTCACTGGCAATTTCTTCATTTGTGTATCCACCACGAGAGAAACCCCGGTTCAAGCACCAGAAGTCCTCTGGCTATGGCAATTCACCCACTTTACTGTGGATTGCAAGAACTGTTCAAAACTCTCTTTTCAACAAGGTACTAGGAGTGTGAGGATGAAAAACTATGGTTGCTGCCTTCAAGAAGCTGACAACCTAGATGCAGACATGAGAAATATACATGGAAAGCTAAATAAGAACATCAGCATCAATATTAAATACCCAGAGTGGTGCAGGCACTGGGGCCATCATAGTTTAGGGGAAGGGGATGTCACTTCTGGTGGGATGGTCACAGAAAGCTTCTAGAAGAAGTGGGATTTGGTCAGCTCTTGAGGAATGAGGGAGAGGTGGGACCACTACTTGGGGAGATAGTTTATGAGCAAAGACAGTGAAGCACGAGGTCTGGCGTGTTGACTATGTTCAGGAGAGCAGATCACCAAGTGAGGCTGCAGTGGAGATGTTGCCAATGAGTGGTAAGACTAGTAAAATATACGGCTAATGAGGGAAGGTGGCACTTGTGGGAAGCCTTCGCCAGCAGGCTGAGGAGGAAGGGCAGTGCGAGTCACTCAAATCTTCAGAACAGGAGAGTGACGTATGGCTCAGAAGGCCAATTAGGCAATAGCAGCACGACTCTACAGAGGGAATGCAACCCACTGGTCTGAAGAAAGCTTCTCCTTAGCCAGTGAAGGAGCAGACACATTAAAAAGAGGAGTGAATCCCAGGACTCCAAAGGTCAGATTCCTGAGCAGTAAATTGTATCTGGTCAGCCCTGCTGGACAGGGTTTTTACGGCTGCCCAGCAGCGAGCTCCCCAGGGGAAGTTTCATCTTTGGTTACTCTCCAGGCTGTGCCGTCCATTCCGGCCATGACACATTTCTTTAGTCCACCGGCTCACTCTTCATTCACCTGGCACTTTATTTTTTAATTAGCTACCCTATATGCACAGAGAGGTACCATTCCTTTCCTCAGCTCACCACAATATAGATTTTTCTCTCCTTGACCAAGGTTTGTTTGAATAAAACAGTGAACTGAGGACACACATACACAGGAACTAAAAATGTTGTGACGTACCCTGTGGCTATGAATGCAAAGAAGCCTGCTATTGTACCACATCTACAACGCCACTGATGGAAAGTTCTGCTTCTATAACACCAGGACACTGACGGCTGACTCTACACAGGTGTCCATCATCATGAATTCTCACTATCCCAACACTCACTATCTGAACTCGGGAACCAAATAGATTTGGATAAATCTTCAGAAGAATCCTTAGCTCTCCAATTCTGCTACTGGCTGTCCGAAGCTTAGAACACAAATAGATTCAGATGACGCGGTATCTCTCGCTCTCCAAACTCAGAAAAGATTTAGGCACCGTGGGGTTATTTGTACTTTGCAGTGAAATCACGTCCCTTTGAGATTTTGCGTACTCACATTTGGACAGAGAATTTTAAACAAATGGAAAAGACACTAACTTGCAGCTCTCCTTCCCACCATCCACCTGGGTTCTTTTTTCGGATCAAGATCAGCTGACCAGGGGCCAGGGTAAGCTGCTCGGGACCGGTCGCAGTGTAGGAGGCAATAACCTGGGCGATTTCTGAAAGACAAGATCAAACATCGTGGTGCACTGTTATAGTCAGGAGAAGGAAATTCTAAGGAGACACAGCCACCTCCCAGGCTCACAGGTTAACATCATCAAAGCCCGTGTGTTGGGCCAGTTCTCTAGAAGGCTCATTCACCTCCTGTTGCATGACCTACAGTGTAAATGCAGCATTCAAGGGCTTGATCTTTCGGTTCTGCCCAGCTTCCTCTAGGACTCCCTCATCATCTCACAGAACTTACCAACTTCCCTCCACGAACCACCTCTTTCTCCCAATTCCCACACCTTCTGTCCCAGCCACTCCCACAACTACCGTGAACACCCTGAGGCCGACAGCTGGGCCTCATTCATCTCCATCCCGCCCTCTGCCCCACACAGTGCTTAGCCCACAGCACACTCGAGGACGGTTAGTGAAGAAAGGACCTCAAATGAAGCTCTTCCAGCTGCCAAGTACAGTAAAAGAGAACTATTTTCTTCAGGAACAGTTGGAAGCGTGGCACTAGCTGATTCAACTATTGTGGCTTTAGACTCTCACCCCATCCAAAGACCACTTTCTCTGCAGCTCACATTTTGAGGGTGATCCCTGAATATCAGGTAGGAATCACGTCAGTGCAAGTTACTTCTTTTTATTTCAAGTTAAAGGAGGAACTTGGAGTTAAGATGGGAATTTTATACAAAAACAATTCAGCACAGAAAAAAAATGTAAAGAGTTCTGTACTTTTCCTGAATGTTAAAAATCTCATGGGAAAAATTCCAGCAGTACCACAGACCAGGCTCTGAAAAGCACATTCCTACTGGCACAGGAGGTCGAGTATGAAAAGACAAAATCCTTCTCTGACTGAAAGCTGGCGTGTCTGCAGCAACTGCTTTCTAAACTTCTAGAAGTGACACAGAACTAACTGTTCTATTCCTCTATGCTCTCTCACCATCAAAATCGTTCTTGAAAGGAGGAAAGAAGGAGTGAGATAAAGAAAGAAAGAAAGAAAAGAGGTAAAAAGGCCCCATCCTCTGGCAGCATTTCCTACCTTTTTAAGAGGCACATTAGCAACCCCTATTCCCTGTTCTGCAGTCAGCGGCTGGCCACCACGCTGGGAGCATTAGGCCGTCATGGTGCAGGCCTGGCCCCGCCAGATGCTTCCAGGAGCTCAGGGGAAGCAAGAAAGAGCCCAGATTACATATACTTTGGCTCTACTGAGAGTTCTAGCTGGGAAATCTGTGCTGGGGCTAAGAATTCTCCCCAACACACGAAGAACTAGCTCTAGATTTTTTAAGAGTTTTCCGTTTGGAGAAAGTACAAATTAGTGTCCTATTTGGCCTCAGATGTTCCTGCTCCTCAAAGGATCCGGCAGGCGTAGCCAGCGATCTGCCCTGACATTCTTTTCTGTCTTTTGTGTTCCTGAGCAGCTCGCTGATTTCAGTGCAAAGTTAAGCCCATCTGGACCCTCTGGAATGACAACTTAAAACGTAGGATACTCACAGTTAAAACAGAGATTTGACCAAGTGGTCCAATATCAACTAAAATCCTACGGCCACGTGAGAGGCCACTTCTCCTGGCCAGGTAAGCCCGTCTGGAGCTGAGCACCAGGCACAGATGCAGAGAGCCCTCTCTCAGCACAGCACTGACTCTTTCCAACCTATAATTTCCTAAGAATGTCATGGCAAAAAGGCTCAAGTGACCTAGATGAGGAAGTCGTGCCATACCAACCATATCATTTCACATCAGCTTCTTCTCTCTTTCATGCTTCTATATATAGAACATGTGATTTTGTTTAAATAAACAAAACCACTTTGAATTCAGAGGGATGACTATAATTTTGTACCTTCAATGTGTACCTAAGGAAAACCATCCAATGGCTTCTAAATTAACAGGACCTACACTCTGATAATATTGGTTGCTCCTCTAATCTCCTCCACTATTTATGTCCTGGGACTGAATGTGCTGTCAGGAAAGGAAAAAGGGCTTCCTGGGCCTAACAAGAAGATGACTAAGCAGCAGTGACCCCAAATCCTACAGCTCCATGCATTATGACGTCCCACCATCTTGCTTGAATTATTTCTTCATAACCCAAGAGGACATTCTGGCTGGTAACACCCCACTACCCACGCATAAAGCAACAGCCATATTTTATAACCATGTATACATTATTAATAGATTCCAAGGAAAGGATCTACTCCAACCACTCTTAGGAAAGATTCTTTTGTCTTTTTTTTTTTTTAGGCTTCTGGCCCTAAAAACAATTGGGAGCAACTATCAATTACATTGAAAACATTGAAAAATAAGCATCAGGGTTTGTAACTTACCAGGTTTTTTTCCTAAACTCCCTGTTTTCCCAGCAGTTCCAGAGCCCTTAAAACAGAGCAAAAGGTCTCATTTGCATACTGAAGAGTTTTGGTCATGCAACTTAAAAAACGATTAATGATGACACAAACCCGCCTGAGCCCCTGAATCCCCCTTTTCATTCTGGAAAACACAGTACCACTATATCTCCTGACTTTAGAATGGATGCAACAAAAGAAGTACTTTAAAACATGCAGCTTTTACTCTCTTCTTTAGAGAAAAATTAGCCAAGTACATGGCGCTGTAGGACCCAGACGGCTCAGGTATGACTGCGTGCAGCACAGGCACGTCCTGTCACTGGGTCAAATCAAACAGGGGGGCCACGCTAGGAAGACCACTAGTCTATGTCCTCAACACTAAGCTCATGCTTTATGTTCAAATGGTTAACTATTAAATATTTTACACACAAAAAGTACAGAGACTCTAACAGACATCCATGAGCCCAACACCCAGATTTAATATATGAAAATATTAATATTTTGCTACATTTGCTTTAGAGCTTTAAGAACCTAAACAGTTCAGTGGCAATTCAAACACCCCTTTCCCATCCCCTGCACTCTTTATCCAAAGAGGTGGCTGCTCTGCTGTGTATCCCTTCCACCCCAATCTTACACTCTTCAAACACTGCCATTTCTCTATCAATGTTGCATGCACAGTCCATAGAAGCAGACCATACTTTTTTCCAACTATTAAGTGTTCCAAAAGGGCTCTGGGGTTGAATTCCTTCATGGATACTCATGGAATTTTAAACCAGCTGAGTAAGCCAACAGAGACCTTGAATCAGGACAGGGGCCAGACTGGAATCTGTCGTTACAAAGGGCTTTCTTCTGAATTAATTTTCACCCCTGAGTCCCTATCTTTCAGTAAATTAAGTATTCCAATTAAAACAGAAGACTTAATAAACTAAATGAGAGTTACTGTAAGAATAAAAATATTTATCTACCAGGAACACAACTTATCATAGTCCCTTTATTTTGGTTATTGAAATTTAATAACCATTTAACAAGGAAGATTGAGTTAAAATTTTTACTCTGATTATGCTTTCTGTGTTAAAAAAGTTATACAATGCCAATCTCCCTTGCTATTTTTATAGGTTGCGTATCAAAATAAAGGAATTCTAATGAAACAAGATTTCAAATGACCAGTTACTTTCCCAGTACAGGCTTATAATACACTCCCTATATTCCATAAAAAGAACAAAGCAGTTGGCAATATCCAATGATACAGAGTTCAAGTAGCTTCAGTGTGCCCCCTTTTAAATATCACAGTCAGCTCATAAGCTAAGACAAGCTCAGAAGGCCAGCTACTGCCCTGGCACTCCTCAAGAATGCGGGAGAAAAGCTGCCCCAGGCCCTTTTCACACAGAGAAGGGAAACGAGGACAACTTCTCCCAGGCCCAGGGCAATGCTGGTATCTGAGGCTGGGCCTGGTTTTATGTTTGGCAGGATATTTTCCTTATACTTTAACTCCATGTCCAAGTAGGGTGAAAGAGCTGACTCTTTAGATGTTTTTCATTATTATGAAATATAATGTAGCTAAATGTCCAAAATCTTTGGATTCTAGTTCTTCTGTGGCTAATAATTTAAGACTGTGGTTAGGAAGGCACCTTACAACTTAGCTGACCTTTAAAATATGTCATGGTATATTTATTTTTTAATTTGCTGACTTTGGATTTTTTTTATAGAAAACTATAATTTATTAAAATATTTTATAAGTAATGGCTTCTGTGTTCTAACTGATCCAAAAGGTAAAGTCACCTAAGAGTTTTTGTGCCTGATAGTAGAAATTGAGTCTTTTCCCCCAATTGCCTGAAATATCATCTGTATGATTCTTATTGGATCCAACTGGCTAGCCTGGGGAAGAGTTTAATTCTCCCTCTCCAGGTCTGCAGAGGACAATTCACAGGCTGTCTTACGGGAAGAATTACTTTCTTCCCGGCTTCTGCCACATTCTCCAAGGGTAAGCAGACTTATGCAAATAGCTCCAGGGGAATTTCAGCAAGCTGCTCTCAAGACCACAGGGAAAACAGAAAAACAAAAACAACAATAACAACACTCCCTAAAAAAATAAACCCAAGCAAAATAAAATTATTCCTGGGAACTACAGTGAAGGTAAGCAGGCGGATGGCAGAACTACTGCCGCATGTCACCAGGCCCACCCTCCTACTGGCACTCAAATGAGGGAGGGCGAGCTTTGTCCACTCGCTTACACCCGAGAAAGCAGCCTCTTCAGGTGCTTTACCAGCCTCTTCCCTCCGTGCCTACGAGGTATGAGGAGAAAGAGAAAGTAACTATGAATTGGCTGCCTATGCTTAAAAAAATTTTTTTAAAAAGCCAATTCTTGTTGGTTTGTTTACGTGTAATGCATCTGTTAAATGACTACATTTATACCCTGAAATTCTTCACTAACCTGAAATTGGCCACTACAAGATGGGCTCCCATAATCTGGTAGGCCCACCCCACCATTTCATTAAACTTGCACTATCTCAAGACCACATTTTATGCAACTGAATTTTTAGAGCCCCCTTTAACAACAATGGGAGACATTTCTAATTTATAAAGATAACAGCATTTAAAATAAATTCAGACCCCGATCAACGGAGATACTAAGGCATAGCCAAAAGTGTACCAATCTCTTAGATCTTGTGTCACCCTACTGTGTAGGCAAAAATATAAATTTTAGAAACTCTCTACTGCCCAATATTCTGGGGCCGGTATCACCAAATTACTTTTGTTTACAAGGGCAAAATATTTGCTGTGTATCTTTCTTGGGGTATCCCAAGTCAGTGACCATGGAGACCTAATCAAGAACGTTTACTCCAAAACCTAAGTCAGTTACATGCAGGAAGAGAGATAAGTACTGAACGTGATCCCAGCTGACGCACACCAGCCTCATTACGGGCAGACTCCACTTAGCCCTGGGGAATTCTTCTGCTTATGGGAAGCCATAGCTTATCCTATAGAACCAAATGACAAGTTCAAACATTACAGGTCACTGTATTTGCTGTCATGTTCCAGAATTTAGCAAAACCCAACAAAGTGTTCCACCGCCAAACATCGTGACTCCCCGCAAAAAGAATCACTGCACAGAAAGGGAGAGGAAACAGTTAATGTGGGTTTACCTCTGAATCTTTAAGCCTCACATAGTTAGAAGGGAAGACTCCGGCCTTGTCGCCCACTGTTCCTGTCCACCAGTCACCATCTTTCTTGGTAACCAAAATCACATCCCCTTGCTGAAAGGTTAAATCGCCTTGCTCAGAACTCTCGTAAGTGTACATGGCAATAAATTCTGGTGGGGAGAAATATTGAGATACGGAGAGAGCTTGATTGTTTACAGAAATCCCAGACAGCTTTGCAAAAGCAAGTTTATGAATAAGGAAGTTAGGATAAGATCCATTCAAGAGAAAGGCTAGTCACAGATAAAATATGGAGTTGCAGGACAACTGGGCTAAAATTCCCCAATTGCACATAAAAATTCAGTAACTGCAGACAGGGAGATAATTCCTGTGAAGACCCAGCCATAGGAACAAAAAAACCAAGTGCATGTCTATTGACACTGATGACTGCCCAAGAGTGATCTCGATTTAACATCATGATTTCTTTTTAAATGAAATTAGTTTTCACATTTACTTTAACATTTACTGAGTACCTCCCTCGTGCTGAGCACTGGGTTAGATGCATTTACATGCAGGCACATCAAATATCTGCCTTTCAGTTTTGAGGGTACCAAGCCACAATTTTAGAAAATCTTTAGATGTGGTATATCCTTTATGTAAATTAAATAAGACACATATTTCATTATTCAAGTGCCTGAGTGAAAACTTATGTCTTACTGTGCTGTATACACAGATGGCAGGAGCTGTTAGAACACAAAATAAAAAAACATACATTATTTAGTTCAAAATGGGCATCGACTTGTCATTTAAATGCATAAACAGGTAGAGTGGACGATAAAAGTAATGTCTACTCAATCCCAGAAAATAGTCGAGCCTTTCTGATTAAGCTGAAAAGATAACTCACAGTGTCTTACATTTTATTATTAATGTAATTTAGTCTTAAAGGATAAGAACTAATGTTCTTTACTGTCTTGAATGTGAAGTGTGGACATTCCTGAGGAAATTTTTCTTTTTAATTATAAATAGCTGATTTTACTAAGGCTTAGAACCAAGTCAGAAAGATCAGAAAGATCACTAGACACAAAATTCCAGACACTAGGTACAGGGTAAAAGATTTAGAGGAAGATGAACATAAGTTTCTTGTTTCCACTTTTCCTCCATTTTATCCTAGTCTTTTGTATATTTTTTAAAATAGCAATTAAAAAAAATCACCAATTACCCAAAAAGTTCATTTTTATGATGGGTGATGTATGTTTCTTGCTAAAACTTCGGATGATCGTCCTTAGATGTAGAGCCTAATGTTAATTAATAGGCTGAAATTTAGCATGGAGGAATCCTTTGGCTAATTATAAGAGCCTCTGCAGGCCCTAATGAAAGCTAAAATAAATACACAGAAAACAAAACCCCCTAACACTTGTGCTAACGTGGGCAGCTCTACAACGTGGGAGAACTCTTCAAGGCTTCAACTCCAGCAGTGCGGACCTGTGGCCAGAGGCCAGCAGTGACTGCTGGAGAGCACAGACCCCACGGCAGACACAAGGTCATCCGCATGTGTGAGGGAGAACAGAAGACTCTCTGTCTTCAGCCCTCCAGCGCTGGTAACATACACCTCCACAGTTAACACTGGAAAAATGATTTCCCGCACAAGGAAATCAAAGTTTGGCAGCTTTAACAAGGACATTCTTTTTTCGCCACTATATTCCTTTTTCTGATTTCTCAGTATTCTGACCCTTCCCTTTTCATTTTGCCCTGTGACTTGTTCCTTAGCTCATGTTTGGCCATTTAAGATAGGATCCTTGGCAATCAATACTTTTCCCAGTGATGCGTGCACTTAAAAGTCACTTTCTTAAAAATGGATCCAAATTTTGAAGTAACTTTCAAAATGCTTAAGAAACTTCAGAAGCATGAACTCTGGCTGAACTTAACAGTGCAGTATAAGACACTAAGGAGACTGGGAAGGCTGGGCTGTACTTGCCCTGTTATGTGCACAGTCATCTGTGAGGCTGCCCCAGGATTCAGGGAAAACTGGGAGACGGGAGGATGGGCACCCAGTGGCCCCTCACCCCATAGATCTCTTCATGAGACCTCTACCCCAGGGCAGTGGCCACCCCCAAGCTGGTATGTTAAGAGCTACCCAAACTGACAGTCTGTTTAATCTGGTTCATGGTTTATTTTAAATTTGATTACATTTAATGCAGTATTAATAAGCAGCTCATTAATATATATAAACAGCTCTTCTCGGAAGTTCAAATTCCAGTGTCCTTCCACACCCCTCCAGAATGTCAGCAATCTTTCCCAATATTTCTAATACTTAAATCATTTCAAAATGGATGCAATAAATGTCAACTAAGATTAAAATTTAACTCTCTTCTGTTGCCCAACTTTAAGTATGTGTGGTTCATCTGTGACCTATTTAATTGAGGCCTCAAGTGTCGAGGCCTCTGTACACGTTTCAAAACAAATAGACATCTATCAACGCCACTGTTAGATGAGAAAGCTCACTGCTTTAAGGGGCTCTATCAATAATCCAGCAAATGAAGCAAAAAGGAAATAAAAGTAGCAGACATTTACTGACCTTTATTCTAAAAGCTTTACACATATTATCTCATAATCCTTGTAATAATTTGCTTCCTCAAGGGGTGGTTATTATGCCCACTTTACAGATGAGGATGTTAAGGCATGATCAAAATATATGGTTTCTAGGTGAGAGAGCCAGAATGTAAACTCTGGCCCTCCAATGAGATTTAATTGGATATAACACACTGAATTTGGGGGGGGGGTGTCATAATTTGCTTTATACACTGCTGAATGCACAAGCCTTGTTTAAAAGAGCTTTTGGCCTTGTTCTCCTAACAGCGGATAAGAATATACAAGATGATAAGAACATACAATGAGAACTATGCTAACGATTGTTTTGGAGTTAACAGCAAAAACTGGATAGAATAACACGCTGGATTTGTTTAGGGATAATGAGGTTTTATAGCTACACCTATCAACTAAAAATGAAAATTCTATAATTCCTCTTGAGAAAGGAACTTTGTTGCTGTGAGTCTGAAATATTATTAAACCTTAATTCTTCTGTCTCCATTGGAACAACTGTTTCAATAATTCTATTTTTCACAAGGCAAGGTTTCTAAGGAATGCAACCATCTCCTAATGGCAAACAAACTAAATAAAACATGCTATCCTCACATAATTTATTCAAGGAACTCATGAAAATTACTATATAATTGTGTAGACTTCGGTTAGCTACAAGCACTGTTCAGACTGGAGGGAGAATCTGTCTGACTCGGGTAGGGCTCTTCAGTTAGCACTACGATAATGCCTAAATTTAATGTAGAAAAGACATGAGGCTTTGACCATTAGAGCCCCAATTATGCAGGTTTTGTTTGTGTTTAAACCCATACCATATACTGGCATACATAATCCTTAGGATTATGTCACAAAGTAAAGACCCAGAAATAAAGCAATTAATTATTTGTGTAATAAACACTCAAAAATGAAATTTTTAGGCGTAAATAATCTGGTTTGGTTATTTACATGGAACATGGAAATTGACCTTCTCTTTTGTTTGGGGTACAGATGGCACTGATGTTACTGGAATAGCCTTCCGGGACTGTGTAGTTACAGTTTTAAAACAAAATACTTATCTGTAAGTCAAGAACAGACATGACCACAATTCAGCTATAGAGATACTCAGAAAACTTGACCCTTAGTGACTTAGATAAGCCTGTTTCAAAGGTCAAAGGACTCATAATAAAATATAATTAGAAAACTCAGTTTTTATGATCAATATATCATAGTATTTTCAAAGTCTCCATAAAGCATCTGGATTTTGTAAAGAGCTAAACTTCACTTTACCTTAGAGTTTTTAATAAACTGAACATAAATTAACGTAGTCTATTTTAAAATGAAATCCAATCTCGTTTCAAACATTTACTGTTTGTATTGCATAATTTCCACGACCTTCTAAGTAACACATCTGACTCAGATTCTCACCTTCTCCTGAAACGGCCGGCTTGGCTGCAGGGGAAGCCACTCTCTTTAGACAGGCAGGACTTTCTGAAGAACCAGATTCCATGCTGAAAGAGGGGGGGAAAGCATATTTTACTTTTGATCCTAAAAGAAAAGAGTACAGATGACATTGATTTTTCTCTTTGAAAACTGCTTAATGTTTAAAACTCTGAACAATCTACAGCTAAAATAGTTGCCGCTGGCTAAGTTAAAACACACAGATAAGGTGCTACAGCACCATGATTCTAGCTCACATTCCTGCTTTTCAGCACTTGGCTGTGCTGGATACACAGCCAACGTATTGGTCTATTTCAAAGCACGACTGAAAGACTCTCGTTTGATATTTTTATCTTCTTAAAGTCCCTAATTTGTTTTGAACATCTATATGGTTGGAATAATTAAACAACCACCGTGTTAAAGTTCCATGCTATAATAAGTCCCTAACGAAGAAGAAAATTCATTCTTCCAATTGCTTCCAAACGCTTTGGACTTCTAAGCATATTTGTGTATATGTGGCACAGCACTGAGTACTAAGCATGAAGAGACACATAATCTCCAACAAACCCACAAGAATGTTCCAGCTCTCAGACTAGAATTCCCTCTTGCACAATTCAGTGAAAAACAAGATATATAGGCTTCCACAAGTGAAGAAACAGTGACCGTTTATCTGTAAGAGGCTCCCTTCTGTCGACTTGTACTCTAACTTTCGCAGTTAAAAGATCAAGGAGATAAAACAATCCTGCAACTCCTATCTGTGAATCTTAATAAGTGCAAGCAATAATTTAATGCCTAACATTGTTTTCATCTAATAGAAGCAGATAAACACAAAAATACCTTGTCGATTTCCTTACGGGCCCTGAAATGAGTTTCACGTAGGACTTGGGGAACCAACCCTTCTGACCTTGAACTTCTCCAAACCACCACATGTCTTGCTGTTCCAGGACAGTGATGACATCGTTTTTGTTAAAATTTAAGTGGTTGTCTTTTTTGGCTCTCCACGGATAAAGGGCTTGCGCTTGTAGCCCCTCCACCTTCTCACCCTTGTGTGGAATAACATAAAAAAACCTCTCATTATTTTGTGATTTGTTATCAATTCAGGCGACATGAACACTGGCACCTCTTCAATAAGCACACGCGGGCACACACACAGCCACAAAGACCCCACTTCAGCGCAGCAGGATGCTAGACGCCTCATTGTTTCTCAGTAATTGTTTATTTCCAAAAGTGGAGGCGAAAACCTGCCAGCCTATTCACAAAGCCACGGCCTGGCCATCTAGAACCCTCTATTTAAACAAGACAGGAGGTTGGATTTATTCTGTTGCACCTGGCTGTGTGCCTTTTATATTTTGGTTCTATTTTAACTCTTGGGTTGCCCAGGGTACCCCCACCCCACCATTTCCAACCTGGTTTGGATTTTTAGTGGAGGATTAATACAGGAGCAGAAATCTTATGAAATCTCAAAAGATAATTAACTTACACCTTAGTTTAGGGACAGAGAAACACGCCCTGCATTGGATTGTGCTTGTTTTAGCTCCTTTTTAGAGAAACAGGGGTTTGGTTAGCATAAATCCATTGTAATCAGAAATTATTGTACACCTATAAGCAAGGCACTGTGGGGCTAGAAAAATGAATAAAATGCCATCTCTGCCTCCCCAAAATAATTTAGGTTAAAACAGTTTATTAACCATAAAGCACTATAAAAATGGACAATATGATATTATTACCCAGGAACTCACAGTTAACAGGGAAGAAAGAGATACAAGCAACTCTGTATACCACCTGGCAGAACGAAATATGCTAATAAGAGGTTCCAACTATTCACTAGGGGAAGAGAGAGAGAAGAGGGATGAAGTCTGCCTGGCGGCAACAGGGAACATTTCCCAGAGGAGGCAGCACTGGAGTTGGGCCTTGAAGGACGAGAAGGATTGTGATAGCTACGGCTTCGGAGGAAGGGCACTCCAGGCCGAGGGCACAGCACCGGCAAAGGCCTCGAGGTGGTACACTGCAAAGGGTCCAGGAAGAGGAGCACAATCCGGGGGTGTATGGAGCCTACTTTCATGGAGGGGTGTAGTAGGAGATGCGGCTGGAAAGGCAGGGTGAGGTATTCATTATCTTTTTAAAAACTATAATATAAAACCATTACAATATCTTAAAACATTACTAAAAAATACAGCAACGTCAACTTTCAATCACGCACGTAAATGGACAGGAACAAAGGATAAAGCCCAAAGACAGTTCATCCAGAACCAATTTGTACGTGCCTTTACAAGTTATTTCCACGTTGACGTTTAATTATGATTGCATTTGATAAGTGGAGAATTTATGACAGGTCAAGTCGTTTCCGCATCCATGTTAACTTCTAAATCCTGGTCTTCGTGGGTTCTCAGACACCCCATTTCCTTCCATTTCCACTGTACACTCCTTCAAATCCTCAGAATTGAGGAGGTTTCTACAGGTTTCAAACACTCCCCAGGACCATCTATTCTTTGCCTTCCATTCTCCTTTCTCGCCTCACAGGGACCTCAGGCCCTCACAACCACGGATCTCATCCCTCTTCCGTATTGTCTCAGCCTCTCGGCCACATCCATTTATTTCTCTACCACCAATGGACTCCTGGGCCAGCCATTTCAACGTGTCCTCATGGATATTTCAGAATCTCTCACCCTGAGAATTCACTCTTTGCCTGTCTTGTCAATCTTTCCACATGGATATGCCCGAATGACCCAGCCTGGGGATGAACAGCACGTGGACTCTGCATTTGAACCCCAAGCCTGTCACTACTAATTCTGTCACCTTGGGCAACTGTTTAATCTCTCTAGGTCTCAGTTTCCACATCTATAAAACAGAGCTACTTTCTTCAAAAGGTTGTCAAGAAAGTTTCATAAAATCTATCCATAGTGTTGCTATGACAATAATAATTATAATAGTCATAGCTTTTATGACTATTATTATTTCTAGTTCCAGACTGTGAAGTACTGGTGGAGAAAGCTAAGACAATGTGCAATGACCAGTTAGAGATTCAGGTTAAATTAAGCCAAGCAACTCTTCCTTCTCCTTTGCTGAATTCCTATTTTGCATACGCCACAGGCCCTCAGGGTCCCCTCCTGAGAATGCGGGCAGGTAGCACAACCTGAACTTCTTTCTCTCCTTTATCTTCCCCCAACCTCTTCACCCTTCCTCTCCTAGAAGAAAAAGAATCCTGTCTTCTTTTCTGTGCTTTCAATGTTCTTTCCACCTTACACCAATTATATTCTCCAGTACTTGACTTTTCAGTCCCTTTCTCCAACATGAGGCAACATGGTTGGGTCACACCTTTCCCGATGGCCTCCCTCCCCTCTGCTCCTTACCATTTCTTTCACACATCTTTCCACTTTCTCACCAATCATTTCCTCTTTACCCCTTTGCAATCTGGTTTAATCTCCTCGTTCCCAGGTCACAGATACATTCTACTTGCCATAACGAATGGTCTCTTCTTTGCCCTGACCACTGCCTTTAATAATATGAGAACCCTCCCAACTTTCTGGTAACAGCCCCCTTCTCCACCACTGAGTCGTCACCACTGAGCATGAGACACAGGCGAACTGCTGAGCTGAGACAGAGAAAAGGAAAGGAACTTCTCTGTTGGTAGCTGCTCTTCTCCCAGGTCACAGAATGCACATGCTCTGTGTACTTCCATTTTCTCCCTACATTCTCTCTCCCTCAAAGATCTCACACATTTCCTTAGATCTGATCTGTGTTCTAACTGCCTGCCAGACAGGACTACCTGGGTGTCCCACTTTCACTGTCTAAAACTCAACTCTTCCCTCAAACTAAAAATCAATCTCTTTTTCAATTCCTTGTTTCTCTTTAAGGTCAAATCTTTTCCTCAATCCCAGACCTCTTTCTTTTCCTATTTGCTCCCACAGGCATTGTGACTCCATCCTCTTTAACTGGTGTCGCTGCCCCCGTCCTCCACTCGAATCTTCCCGCACACCACCTCCACATGAATCTGAACCCACGTTCAGTCTGGTTGTTCCCAGAAACTGTCCCTGAACCCCAACTCCCTGCCAGATAGGCATTTGCTCTTATCTGGTTTGATTATTTATAGAAATTTAATTTATCGTTATTATATTAAATAAAAATAGAAATATTCAGAATAACTATCTTTATCCTTGCAGAAATTATTCTTTCTTAGTAGGGCATTTAAGAGATTCCCATTGACCTACAATCTTTTCCAATAACTAATCAATGGTCTAGCCAAATGGATTGACCCATGATTTCCCCTACACACACTCTGATTTCCTACCTTAAAGCCTGTCCTCATAGTATTTTGCCTGGTATGTCAGCCCTCTCCATTTTCTAATAAAACCTCACCATTACTCAAGATGCAGTTGAAAGTGGCTCCAGATGCCTCTTCTTCAATGAAGCTTCTCTGATCACCCATCTCTGAACACTCACTATTCACAATACATTCTCAGCTCCTTAACGGCTACTGGGAAAACGTGAACTGGATCCCGCACTGCCAGCTGGCCCAACACATATGATGAGGCTGACTTCTAAATGACATCGTCAACAGGCATTTGCTGAATCTGTCGGTACTCTATGGCACGCTAGATCTTCACACTCCCACTGACTGTTTTTACCTGGCCTAAAACAGGAGACGGGGAGGAGCCAGAGGCCGTGGCTGGAGTAAAGGCCGACCTCTGCCTTAACTGGCCAGCACTCGGAACGGTGAGAGAGGGCTGGGTTGCCCACGCGTCCCAGTTATCAGTTTCTGCTTTCTCATTCGTGCTGGTGGGCCACCTGGAAGGAAAAGCATGTCACCATGAGAACCAAGTAGTTCCTAATGCGCCAGCGTTTCACCCACAGTAAACACAAACCCAGTACATCTGTGGGGCTTTCCAAGTTCAAGAAGAAGGACGGAGGAAAGAGCACTGGACTCGGGTTTGAGTCTGAGCTTTGCACACTAGTGACAAACTTCAGGCAAATTATAGTAGTTTCTCTGAATCTTTATTTCCTCACTGATAAAATGGGAACAATATTCTGCCATTTTTGATAAGTTGTGAAATACTGGATAGGGAAATACTTCATAACTCTAAAGCACCAGAGAAACATCCTCATATGATCATTACCATCATTTGTAATAACAATAGCCAAATCAGCTAAAAAGAAGTTATATATCACATATGAAAACATGCCAGCTTAGCAGCTGGCACTTCTTAACACCATTTCTCTGTCCCATCCATCACACAGCAGCACCCGGCCATATGCCTAGACACCATGGTAACTACAAGTGGTACCTTTAGAGCAACTGATTATCTTGAATCTCAGAGACAGTTTTAATTTTGTGATTTTAGAATTTTAAGTAAACACATCTGTGTAAGTGCAGATCTAAATGCAATTTACTTTCTACATCTTTATAAACAAATTTGAAAATCGAAATAATTCCTTTGCTTGACTACGCACCCTGATTTGGGGCTTGGAAAATAAGATGCCTGCTATTACAGCCGGAGAGTTGCACACTACATATTTAACGAGGAAGAGAGTCACACGGATTGGATCCACAGCAAAACAAAATCCTGGAAAACATAGTATTTGCCTTCTATTTTAGCCTAAGCCTTAGTTTAAAAAGTCAGAACTTTCCAATCAAGATCAAGAGAGGAAGGGAGAGTTTCAACTTGGAATGCGTTAAAGGAAGACTACTTTTTACAGAGATTAGATAGGGAGGCACTTTGGCACTTTCAACCTTTTATATGAAAATGTAAGTATGAAAACGTTGCTATCCCTTACACTCTTCCCTCCACTTGGTCATTGGCCCCCTTTCTTTCCTCAACTCGATCCATCTGATCTTTCTCCAGCATCACGTCTTAACTCCCTGCCTTCGATTTGTTTCTTCTGAAAGACGATTAGACTTGAAAAAAAATTTTAAACATTTCTTACTCAAGTCACCTTCACTGGAATGCTGGTATAAAATATTTTTAGACAACTGCAAAGCTGGATCATGGTCCTATAATGGGAAGTGTGGGCAGAGGTTTCATTTCTCATTTCAAACCTCTGCTTACACAGTTTTTAATGCCATTTCCTGATGACCACGGGCAAGCACTAACAGCAGCCAGGAGCATACATCTCTTTACTCCCCTATACATTTGTACACAACTGATGAAAGAGGAAAGCTTTAAAGGAAACAGCTTTCTATCTGATTCAAAACCACATGACTGAATTCAATTTCTGATTCTGTCCAGCAAAAAAAGTGCTATTTACATGCAGGAAATGACTCTGAATATTTGCTGACTGACATGGATTTCAAACAGATTACTAGGAAACTGTATTTCTCCATTTCTTCCATAAGAATAAAAAGATATAAATTATTGAACGAAACAAGATAATAGGCTTTATTTTGTACCCGGGCAAATCATTGTTGAGCAATGATATAATTCAATCCAGTTCAAAGACTGTAATCCACAATTTGCCAGTAGACCAGTCAGAGTAAGTGGTAATGAGGAGAGCCAGCTCCTTTACACAGGGGTACAACTCAAGACCATAAAAACATTTAAAGAAAAAACAAATCACCAAGTTGGGATTTTAAAATTCATCAGAAATAGCACGCCTACACATACGTGGAGCTGAAGTCGGCCCAGTTGTTGGGGGTCGTGGAGGGCTCTGAAGAGGTCACTGCCAGAGGAGCAGGGGTCTCGCGCACAGCCAGTTTGGGTGCAGGGGTGGAGGCTGGCTCGGTCACTGGTTTGACTGGAGCAGGAACCTCGTTTTCTGGGATTTTCTCTGCATAGTTCGCAGGGAACCATCCTGTCTTTCCTTTTAATTCTCCTCCAAGCCATCCCGGTTCTCCAGTCTGGCTTTCATCCACCTGCAGGCAAGTCATAAAGTTTAATTCAAGTGGAACTAAATCAACCCACAAAGACACCAAACACTCTAGCAGAACAAAGCCCCAAGCCTCGGACCCTGTCAGGCTGACACACTGCATAGACATTTCTTCTTATTCTTAGTCTAAGTATCTGGAAAGATTGTCTCCAAACATTAACTCTGAAAAAGCAGTAAGTGTCATAATTCAAGTTCTTATTCTTTGTGCTTTTTAAAGCTTTTTTTTTTTCCTTTTTCTAATAATGGCATATGAGATTAACTGCCTAAAGTCCTAAGGCCCATAGTTTAAATTTTTAGAGCTATTTTCAGTTGGAAAGTGATCTGACAGACTTTACCAGTCAGGAAGTCATGTAATTATTAAAAATAATTTGACTCGGGTTGATTACTTAAAGCTGAAAGCAAAGGATGCAATCAATATAAATTTAGCATTCTAAAAATCTCTAATAACTAAGTAGTACTTATTCAGCATAGGCACAAGAAAGATAAAAAACACAGCCTTAGATGGCTTCTACAGGAAGTAAAGCTGACTGCTGTATTTAGTCATTTAAAAGTTCCTCAGCTACATGATGAGAAAATTAAGGAAGTGATTATATATAGCAAATCAATTTTATTAAGGTCCTACAGTTTTCTTTTGTATAAATTTAACTTTAATATTCACAAAAGTGCACATGAGAATATAGAATTCTGCTGCTTAAAAATTTTCAAGAGGTTCTTTATTACACCAGGTGCTTTTAATGTTTGCATTTTATTTTAATTGTGACTCAAAAGGATCATTCAAAATCACCAGAATGATTCTACTTATCTTTACAAGTTACTATTTTATGAGCAACAGGAGATGAATTTTGCAAGATGATGACATTCACTATTAGAAAATTATTTTCATTACTATAAGTCAAATAAGGATCTATTAGAGACCTTACCTTATTTTTATCCTTTAATACACTGCCTAAGGAGTTAAAACACTGAACACTTCATTGGACATTAATGTTGATTTTTAGAAATCACAGAAATGAATAGGTAGGGTCTTAACGATTACTTTGGAAAAACTGGCAAAAAGATCAGTTTTCTATCCCATTCAAATATTCAGTAAAAAACCAAAGCCAAAAACCATGGACCCAAACATTTATCTGTATTCAGTGTAGGGTAATAGGATGTAATGTTTATTAGCTTATTTGAATTAAAAAAAAATGCATGGGGTAGGGGTGGAGAAAGTAGAATACAGGGCTTACTACTTAATTCTACATGTTATTTACAAAATATTCAGTAAGTAGGGGACACTTGCTTGCTGCTCCACCTTAGACAACACTTATTGTCATGAATAAAAGTAATTTTTAACGCTGAGAATTTTCTGAAAAGGAGTTCCCTGAGATAAAGTGCTACACTCCTTCAAAGGTCCCATTCTGTGCTCTAGGGTTCTGCTCTTCTTGCTAACACTTAGATCAGATGCGAACACACGAACCACTTTCATTCAGCTCCCCCCGACTGTTTTGTTCTTACTTTTCTTTTTCTGGGCAGTCCCAAAGGTTTCTCTAGATGAGGATTTAAGATGACATTTTTTTTCCACTTGGATCTTACTTTATGCTAAACTCAAATAGCCTGATGCCCTTCCTTCCTCATTTATATTTATTGGTGATATTACGACACATTTTAACTTTGCAGCTGCTTTGCACTGGAAACATAGCTTTTCTAGGCCAGGTGGTGCCAGGGCCTCCTCAACGTCTCTATAGGTTCAACAGCTGAGCCCCCACCCACTCCATTCATCCTAGGACCAAAGGTGATGTCAGGCAGGAGTGAGTTAGGAGCTTGAGCCCAACACACAATAACTCAGCCTCAAGACCGCCAAGTGTAATGATCAAGAGTAGGGGTCTGCAATTAGTCAGCCTCAATTTCAATACTACTTCTACAATTGATTAACTGGTTGACTTTGGGCAAGTGTAATCTCTTAGTGCCTCGGTTTCTTCATCTGCAAAATGGGGATAGTAACAGTGTCTCATTATGGTTGTTGGGAGGAATCACAAATATTTAATAATGCTGCCTGGCATATGAGAAGTGTTTAATGATAGAATTTTTTTAAGCCATCTCTCCTATTGTCCAGCTGTGACTCTGCTGCAATCCTCTTTTGGGCTTCTGTCCTGTTCTAAAAGCCTGGTCTCTACTGTACCCTAACTTTAAGTAACAAGCTCTGGTTCTCTGCATGGGGAGTTCCCTGCTCTAGAAGCCTGTCTGGGACTCTAGGCCTCTGGGTTCGCGTTCTTGCCAGCAGTAATCCTTTAGGGGCTGGAGTTCAGTCTCTGATCACGGCTTGTCTGGAACTCCTAGTGGTCTGTCCAAGTTGGCCCTCCTGGAATGTCAGCTGCTTTACTTAATTATGTCCTATGATCTACTGTCATTCCCTCGAGACACAGGGTCTTATCTGGTTAACAAGACTTTAGTTGACATCTGGAATTGGATCTGAAGCCCTGAGAATTCCCAACCTCTGGGCAGGTCTAGCTCCCACCCTATTTAACCGATCACACCCAGCCCTGTCCCCGATATGACACAAAGTAAGCTGCACCACTTAAAGGTGCTTTGTGTGCATAGGAAGGGGGGACGGTGCCACGTCAGCCTCTTATCTCTGCAAACAAGAGTTTCTCCCTCCCTTCTGGGCAATAGTGAAATCAGTATTTCACTTTTAACCAAGGAAATTCATGGGTCAACTTTAGCCAAAAAATAGTCTCAATTAGTTTGATTTATTCTTATAGGAATCCATTAATTTTAATGAATAATTAAATTTTAATTTTAAGGTTCAGAGAATACAATAAAAATTCACTCAACATTAAATTAAATTAACCACTTGGAAAAAGCACCAAGGTTCTCATATGAAAATGAGAACTATTTCTTCCTGGATTGGGAAACTACCCAAAAGGCCAATCCAGTTGTGGAAAAACATAATATTAGGATAGAACAAGAAAAGTTAGGCACACAAACTTCTTTGTAATGTGGACTTTTATAGATATAAAATACATTCATTTATTGGTGGCTATAAGTCAGGGGGATTTTAGTATTAACAATATTGGTCTTAACACAATTTCATTTAACCAGCCCCAGTGCAACATCTCAAAGCATCTGGGGTCATTCTAGTGACCCAAGTGGGAAGCACAAACCTCAGATATTGCTTACATGTCTGGGAATATGTGACAGATCTAGTCCACAAAACGTCTGTAATTATCCACTGCATACTGTAGGGCACTGATGCAAGTCATGCACATAGCAGCTTTCAGGTTCAAGTACACATGGCTGAAGCCAAATAATAATTTCTCTAGGTTTATATGCTTCATGGCTGCCATCTTCATTAGGGAGCATTAATATTTCTAAAACCTCTGACCTTGTCGCAAAGAAGGGAAACAAAATTCCCTCTCCCCTCACAAGCACAACAAAGAACACGGACAGTAAGCAGGTTTAAACCGTGTACCAACTCAGACCAGCTGGTGTGGCTGCCTGGGATGTGCTGAGGAATCTGGGGAGCAGCATGTTGCATGCATTTGCCAGTCTGGAAACATAAGGTTTCCCCCCAAACTCCTGAATGAGGATATTAAAATTGTTTCCTAAAGCACTAATCCAGAGGCAGGCAAATTTTAACTCTGTCACAACTACTCAACTCTGCCACTATAGCACAAAATCAGCTACAGACAATATGTAAATGAACAAGCCTAGCTGTGTTCCAATAAACCTTTTCGTTACAAAACAGGCAGTGGGCCCAGCCTGGCCCACCCCTGGAATTACACGTGTGTACAGGTCCCTCAAAACAGCAATGATCCTATGACCAATTGTTACTAAACAAGCCAAACTCAGATGTTAAGAATATGGAAATCTAAGGAAGCCAGGAAAGACAAGGTATTGACTACATTAAAAAAAAATTCCATCAAGAGAGGAAAAGGAAAAAAATGAGTTTAAATTGTTACAAGACTAACACTAAATTAGAAGATAAACAATTTCCAGAATGAATTGAGTGGTTGATGGCTGACAACCAGTAAAGAAATCTCCTTTTTTGGATATTTCTAAGAAGAGGATATTTTCCACAAATAATTTAGGATTAGTCCTGACAGGAAGAAGATTCAGTTAGATCAGTGGTTCCTGGAACTAACTCTCTACTAGAACCACCTGGAGAGGGTCTTCAATCCTATACATGGATTAAGAGTTAGTTCCCAGGGTCTGGGGATGGTTATTTGTTAGGCTCCCTGAGCAGTTCTGATACACTCGTTCCTGGTCCATCTGTGACCTGCTGGGCTAGATGACCAGCCTGCGTTCTTAAGATAAACCTCAACCAAACAGCAGTGAGAAGAGGTCTTCTCATTCCTCATGCTATTCAAATGCATTATGGATGTCAAATTTGATTTATTCACCCTCCAAGTACTGGGACCTCCAGATCAGAAGACAGGCCATAGATTTTCAAAGTATGTAAACCCTAGCCGTCAAGGTCAAACTCAGTTAAGAAGCTTCCATTCAGAAGTCTCCCCCGAGCACACCAGTTCCCTCTGATTCCTTTCCTCTTTTAAACTCCTAGCCAACTTAGTGAGCATTCATCGAGAACGTCATCATATATTGGCTTTTTCACTGAAACATACAATGAGTTTCTCCCTATTTTTCTAAAAAGATTTTAAACATAAGAATGACAGACATCACCTTATATTTCTTTGTATTATCAACAACAGGACTATATACAAGAACATTAAATTTTCAGTAACCATGAAAAAACATATTTTTGGAGAAAATTGGGCTGATATTAAGTTTTTTCAAAAGCAAAATATTTTTAAAGCCCCTTCCTGCCTACATTAAAAAAAGGAAACATTGTCAGACTTCTAAAATCTAACAGGTATAGTTCGCTATTTTTCAAAGAAGTTGGAGCAATCTGAGAATCTAATGATTACTGTGCCAACAAAAGTAAGTGAACTCCTCCTGATTATTCAACCAAGAGAGATTGACAGTAATGTTCTACTATGTATTTTTCACGTTCATCGTTCTTAACTGCAAACTTCATGAAATAAAAAATTGTTGCTATTACACGTCAATTTCTATTTTAAAAAACTGATTGTTAACCTCACGATGATAGTACAGTTGAATGTCATTTGGAGTGTCACGTTACACTTTGCAGCATAAAATGAAGACACTGCTGCCGTCCCTCCAAGAAGGCAATAAATTACGCCTAGTAGTACCTTCCATATTTCATTACGTAGTTAGGATATCTGAGATAAAGCACACACCATTCTAGTCCTGGGAACATGTTCTCTGTTACACTTGTTGGAGTTGGATTTATTTTTAGTGTTTTATTAAAAATTACAAATGTTGATGCATTTGTAAACAGGAAAATAATATAGAAGCACATAAAATGAAACATGCCCACTGTAACCACTGTTAACAGTTTGATGTCTATATTTCAAGACTGTTAACTACACACATGTAAACATTCACATATACACACATACAGTTTTTTATTTAACCAAAATGCAATTATACTCTACATATTGTTCACTGGAGAGCTTATTTGTATATGCAGATCTATGTAATTGTTTTTTAACATCTTCATATTTTTTCTTTAGCTGTATCAGAATTTATTTAAACCATTCCCTTACTGATGGACATACGGCTGCTCCTTTTTTGCTTTCACCAACAATGATGCAGTGAACATCCATGTACACACACTGTGCATATGCAAAAAGACAGCCTTGTGAGGGAGAATAACAGAATTTCTGGGTCCCAGGGAATGAGAATTTTAAATTTGAATAGGTATTGCCAAAATGCCTTCCAAATGGCTTAGCCAATTCACACAACCATGCTGACAATGTATATTACATCCACTTTCCTAACACTCTTGACAAAGTTGGATATTATCACATTTTTAAACTTGTTCAGTTGAGAGATGACAAATGCTCTCTTGTTTTTCAGTTTGCATTTCCCTGATCACCAATGCAATGAAGCATCTTTTCATATATTTTCTAAATCATTTACTTTTCTTCATCTGTGAATGTCTCTCCATATCCTTGGCTAACTTTTCTAAGACTCATGTGTGGGTCTCTTTTGTATTAACTTTTTGGAATCTTTAAGTAATATGGATAGTAACTTTGTCTCTTATGTATTTTGCAATATACGTTTTAATTTTTTTATATTTTCAGACATGTCCTTTTTTGTCATTTATAGCTTCTGGTTTTAACTCAGAAAGGCATTTCTTAGCCAGAAAACTATTCCAATATTCTCGTTTAGAAAAATTTTTTTTAGAATTTTATCTTTGAAGTTTAAACTACTTGGAACTTATTTTTGTCCATGGCCTGCGAAACAGACTTGACCCAATAACTTGCCAAATACAGAGCCTTTCAGTGAGTCCTTGCATGGAATCTAGCAAAGAGAAACCTGGTACACACACTTTTACAGATTTCTTGTTTTTTAAGTGCAACCTACTACACAAACTCAAAACATACTTTCACTGTTGCGACAACACCCAAAGATATGTGTACTTACACAGAATTAAAGTGACTTAAAAGAACAAAACATTTAAGGAGATGCAGACTTCCTGAGAGTTACATAGCACTTACCCATTCCCCTTTAACCTCCACCAGGAAAGCAAAGGTTTGAAAGCAAGGCAAAATATATGTTTAATGAAATGTTTTATTCTTACAGTATATCTAAACTCTATTCATCTAGTCCAGCTGGTGGTTAACTAGCCAATTTGAGGAAAAGGATTCAATATCATTGTAACAAGACAATGTTTCCAAAAAAACAGCAATATTTTCTCATTAAAATACAGATCATCTGTAACATTTCCTTATCGTAACATTTTGTAACACTTCCTTATCTTAAGAAGAGAACATTACTCTCCTGCACCTTGTGTGGCAACAAAATCCAGTTTCAAAAATTAAGACTTTTTTTTGTTACAGTGTAAAGAAACAACTCTGTAATGAGGTCCTATCTGATGTCGCATTGTACTTTCATAATTTTTAGATTCCTGCTATTGCATGGTATTTATATATTTTACAATTGCTCTGTTTTAAAAGGCATGATATTTCAGAGATGAGGCAGTATGAGTAAAGCAGCTTCAGGCCGTAAGAAAGCAGAGCGTAGGAAACAGGAGATGGTGAAGAAGCTGACAAACACACCCCGTCGCCCTGCATCACCATTCATGTGTGCAGAGTGTGTGCCCACACTTAAGAGAAGCCAGCAGTTCTTTCCATAAAGAATGAGCAAGGCTGGCACCAGGCATTCAATAACTGCTGAATGAAGGCATGGAGATGATTTGAAGAGGATTTCGTTATTGTTAAGAAGATTTTGACTTTTAAAGATTCTAGACCTCTGGCCTTGACTCCCTTATTTCCAGTCCATGATAATTAGAGAAAAAGCTATCAGAAAATAAGGGGAGAGGGCACTGACTTTTCTCAGTACCAAACACACTGTTCTTTCTAGATATTTTGGCCCATTAAGATCATACACGCTACACGCAGAGATACGATGTACACATGCAAGACGAATGCATGTGCGACACCCTTTTATACTTCAAAGACATACAGTCTTAGTATGAGAAACACATTTGTCTCAGTGCTTAACTTTTGTAGTTCTTTTAAAATTCTGAGCCATTACCAATTTAAAAAAAAGTGCTATCAGTAATTCAAAGTTTGACCACTTCTAAGATGATTATTCTTAAGTTAATAACTGGATTGAGGAACTACTGTTTTCTTTTAGAAAATAATTTAGTTCAACCACACTGCTTTATTCTTTCTCAAACTGGTTACCATAGTTTTAGTTACAATCATAAGATTATCTTTAATTATTATTATAATTAAAGAAAATAAACTATGACAAAGCAAAATCCTGAATTTTTTTATCTGTTCATTTATAGAGTAGGAAAGCAGATTAGCTGTGTTCAATTCATTATTTTTCACATATTTTTCAAACTTTACAAAATTAAAGGGAAAAAAGATGCTTTGACCCAAAGATACAAAATTTATCATTAGCAATTATGAAAATGATGGTCAAGTATTTTGCATTTAAAACTATTTCTTAAAGACTATTTATAATATATAAGCAGTACTCTAAACTTTGAAATTACCAGACCTTTACAGATTTAAAAATATACTGCTGTGATAAGAAACCATTTTCTTTAACAATTCTATTTTAAAGTGATGTGAGGATACATTTTTTAAATGTCATCTTTCATTCTAATGGAAAAGGAAGAATGTTGAGCCTACAATTCAAAAACCCAGATGCTGGATTACTGGATTTCACACTTGCCAACAATTTCACAACTGTCAACTAAAGTGCAGAAGGAGGACAGATGCTGACCATCCAGAGCAATCACACTTTCCCCGGAGTCTTTCTTACCATGACTATATCTCCTGGCTGGATCGTGATTTCATCATGACTCCTGGACTCAAAGGGATAGAGCGCTCGGTAATAAACCACTTTTACATTCTCCTGTGCAGAAATCGTAAGTGGGCCTTTTTCTGTTTACAAAAAAAGGGGTAGAAGGGAACAGAAATAAAATGTTACACGGAACGCAAATGCATGACAACAAGCCAAGTTACTGACATCTCCTCTACTGCCTACCTTAACATCTGAACTACTTCCCTCTTTTCAAGGAATGTCTGAAACACGTACTGAATACCAAAGGATAGCCGAATCTGACGTCAGCACTTCAAACCCATCAGAGAGCTCCTTAGCGGACTCTCTATAAACACGCGTCACCCCGGTGCCGAGTGCAGTGTGGCCGTCTGAGGGCCCCGCTCTCCGCCTCCTGGCCTGGGCTCCAGCAGTGCACAGCTGTAAAGCATCAAGGCCTTTTCCCCACCCAGTGGGGAGTACAATGCAGCAGTTCAAATGTGACCCAAAATCTGAATCAGCTAACTCATTTGGGAGGGAAAGAAGCATAACTTTCCATTTTAAAAGACATGGAAATGATGTTTTAGGCCCTTAACACAGTCATATAAAACCTAAGTGCTGATTTCACCAAGAACGGTCATTACTGATAATCCCCAGTGATGTAAGTCTTCCTCCACATTTCCTAGGGGAAAAAATGAACCTAAGGACAGACCCTAGATGAAAATAATTTAGCTTTTAAATTAAATAAAATTTTAAAAAATGCATTCAAGTGGAGGATATTTTGGATTCTGGTTAACAATAACTAATCATAGCTCTCTGTTTACCCAAGAACTGCAAGTATTTGGACACACATGTGTTTTCTCTAAAAAGCAGTGAGGGGGAGGTTTTATCTTCATATGGTCTTGAACTGAATGATGTGCAAACTTTCCCACTGACGGAAGGAAAAAATCCTCATTTTACACCAGAAGAAGCATGAGGAACTTACACTAATTGCTTAAGATCAAGTAATGGTGAAATTATTTTCAGATCAAAAAAAGTATTACAACATATATTCGCCTTCCTACAGCACAGCCACCCCTGGATGGATCTGATGACTTACCAGTCTTTCTCCCTAGATGGCAAGCATCTGAAGGCAGAGAGGGTGTCGGGCCCAACTCTGAACCCTCACTCCCATCCCTGCCCACTGTGCAAACAGGAAACAAATAAACCTTTAGGGAATAGTGTGTTTCTTTCGTTTTTGTATACCAGTAAAAGGCATACTGATGATCGAACCAATAAAATCGATATAATTTGCCATACATAGGAAAAGGCAACCACTTTCTTCAGCTGAGTAGCAAAGCTGTACAATATTACACAGCCCACAAGAATTTTAAAAATACATTCTAGTTTGCATCTGATAGAAGAGATAATGTTTTCTAGCTATTTCAAAGTCTTTCACTTATCATTATCTAAAGAGGCAATTAATGATCAAAGGGCAAAAAATAGCCACAGTTTTATATGGTTCGGATTGAAGATAGTCACATCAGTGCAGGCACGGGGGAAAGGTGCCAATTCCTGTGGCTGAAACAGCTCAGAAATTCCCAGAGAAAATAACAAACAGGAGAAGCAGCAGGCTGTTTTGGCGGGAAAGGCTATGACCTGCATCTGGAATACAGGTATATGAATGGGGCTTGGTAATGAAACTTCACATCATTTTTGTCTGCAGAAGACTTCTGGATGCCAGTGTAATGGCGGCCAAAGGTTGGCATGGCGGTGGAAGAATTAAACAGATATGTAATGATCCCAGAGAACGCACAGCTGTGCTGTCCAAAAAAAGGAGACTGACATTCTCAACTCTATTAATATAGCCAAGATAGGGCCTGAGTAGATACAGAAATTTCTCAAGAGGATCTGGGAGAAAAGATGGCTTATTTGCTGGAATTATTTTTGGCCTCTGATACCTGCGGTGGACCAGGGTGCTTGGACCACTGGCTTGGCTGGTTCCTGGTGCGGATGGAAAAGCCGACTCAGCTTATCTTGCATTTCCTGTTTGCCTTTTTCCTCACTCTCCTTCTTTTTGACACTCTCTTCCCTTTTGAGTTTTTCTTCATCGTGGAGTTTTCTTGGCCTCTGATGCTCATCGTCCTGCTGCGCGTGCTCAGGCCACTGCTTGTCCCTTTCCTGAGCTCGTCTGTCAACAAAATGCTTGATTACACAAGGAAGCAAGTCCAGTTTAACACCGCTGTTGTCTCTTTTCACAGAAAGCTCCATCTGGTCAACGGGATGTATACATCAAGGGGACACTTCAGATGGAGCAATCTGAATCAAGGAGACAAAGGCTCTCAGGGCTCTAGTTCTGAGCGAGATGAAATCCCACAATTTAGAAAAACACAGAAAATTTCTGATGTACCTTATAAAGTGATTAGAAAAATAACAAAAATACTTCTCACATTACTAAGCAGTAGTTGCCACATATTTTACTGAATTTGACTACTTTGTATTTGTTTTTCCAAGTAGCTGACACAAAGAGATACTTGTAATTAAATCCAGGCCTTAAAAATTATGATGGCCTCAACCTGAAACTCACAGGAAAAGACTGGAAACGATTTTTCTCTCATTCCATAATATTTTATAAAATCAGAAAATACTTTAAATGAAACTAATGTACAATAATAAATGATATAATGTTAATAATAACTAGTCCTCCACATTTATTAACTATTTTAACTCTAACACCAGGTAGGTCGGTCCTGTTATTATCATCCCCACTTTACAGATAAGGAAAATGAGGCAGAGACATTAAATGACTTGTCCAAGGTCACACAACCACACCCGCCTGGGGTTTAGTTCCAGGCAGTCCATTTCTAGAGTCCACACCCTGAACCACTATCCTGTGACATGGCCAACGCACAAAGGTCATCTCCTGGAACTAAGGAACTGCCAAGGGAACATAATATAAACAAATAAAACTTTTTTTCTCCATTTAAAAAATATTTATTTCTACTCTGTATGAATGTGAAAAATTAGTACAGCAGAATTCTTTTAAACTTAGATCTTAAACATTTTACTTACAATTTTCAAAATAGCTTTTAAGAAAGCATAAAAAAACATTTTGCAGAGGGGTAGTGATGTTAATTGTCATTCATAACAACAACAAACAATAAAATTTGCTTACATTTTCTATTAATAGAGGTCACCATTTATACTGTATAACCATGTAATTTCTAAAGTTAAATTTTGGGTACTATTTATCATAAAATTGTAAGCAGAAAATTTAACCTTTCTGTATTATGATATTTTGTGTTTATTTCTACTCTGTAGGAATGTAAAAGTTCAGTGCAATATAGTGTGAATAATAAATTATGAAGATAAGAAAAGGATGGAGTCAGAGTTAATCAACACATGCAAGGAATTAATCCTTGGTACATAATCCTAATCCTACCCCTCAAGAAAACCATAAAACAGTTCTCTAAATTGGTTTGAGACCCTACCCACCTACCCACTGGCATGGAAAAAAAAAAAAAAACCCAAAACACCAGACCCAGAATAATATATATAACCATAACAAAATGTACACCACTCTGGGTAGTTGAGTTGAGCTCAGCCCACTAAAGTCAATGACTTGACTAAGGTATTTGTTTCTTCATCTTTTTAGTCTAACTTCAGTAACCAATTTTAATAATTTATACTATATCATTGGAATGTTTGGTCATTTTTGTTTCTTAGAGTCTAAAATCAATTTGAAATTTAAAAAGCAAATATCCAATTACAAAATCAGACACACAAGTTAAAAAATAAATATCTACAATTTATTACAAACAAAAATTAAAAACCACAAACTCAAATATTCAAACAAAAATGTGTCTGTATCCTAAGCAGCAGCAGCAAATTTTTTCCTTTTGAACTCAAAACGTAATTTGCAGTTGAAAAAAAGAAGAAAGATGACAGAGGGGCACACTGTCAGTCCCACCGGAGAAACTCTGTGTGGCCAGCCAGCTCCCGGACTTTGATTGCAAACCCAGGACTCTGACCACCACTGTTATTAAAAGGCTCTGAACTGGAAAAGTATTTTGGTCATTGGCATGCAAATGAGCATACCAAGTGTCCCAATTTCCTTGTATAATTCCGTTTATCTCCAGAGTAGTAGCTTGGGAGAGCTCTGGGAACTAACCAAAAACTTCAGGGGGTACTTACATATGCACAGACTTATATATACATGTGTTTGTGCTTACACACACACACATTAAAGACTGAAGGCTCCTTCCAATCCCATAAGTACTTGGAAAAGCCAGGCAAAGAATAGCAAACATTCAAAGTTCCTTCCAGATGGGTCCACAATTAACTGAAAAGACTTACCTTTGGGCTTCTTCTTTTTGTTTTTCCAATTCTATAATCTTTCGCTCTTGTTCTTTCTGTTTCAGCCGTTCAGCCTCTATGGACTTTTGTTTCTGGAGTTGCTGCTTATTATGTATTTCTCTTAGTTCCTATAAATAATGAAGAAACAGTTCATGTGATGACATGCAGTGATAGACATTCCCACTGCTTATCGGCATGCAACCCTTCATCTGGGGGAGCCTAGACACTCAGGAGATAACATTTCAGATTTGAAAAACGTTAACTTGGAGAACTAAAATCACTCTACGTCTTGACATGACTGATCTCCAAAAACTGTTCAAGAATATATTTTAGTAGCCACACCACATTACACCATTCTCCATGATGTACTTTAGAAGGAACTTGCTAGTGAAGGGTACAGAGAAGCTGCACTGCTCAGGACTCAGCAACAATAATGGAACTTACCAGTTTTAAGATATGGTGACGATCACGAATAAAACCTGAAGGTCCTTATGATAATGAATCAACATCAGCCTCTACTGGCTTTGAAAATACACACACCTCTTCACACACTACCTCCATTAAAACCTCACCTCCTTCTTACGCTATGCTGCCTTAGAACAAATGGACAGCCTTCTGTTCTTCGACCTCCATTCTCCCCACCAAGGTCTATTTTTCTTCCAATCACACCTCTTCACACCTCTTTTCTCTTACTAAATCCATGTGTGAAGTTGTCAGCTGCCCCAAACTAAACCAGTACTCAGGTTGGTTACAAAAGCAATAATTATAGGGGCCGCCCGGTGGCGCAGCGGTTTAGTCCGCGCTTGGCAGCCCGGGGTTCGCAGGTTCGGATCCCGGGCGCCCGCCGATGCACTGCCTGTCAGCCACGCCGTGGCGGCGTCCCATATAAAGTAGAGGAAAGACGGGCACAGATGTTAGCCCAGGGCCAGTCTTCCTCAGCAAAAAGAGGAGGATTGGCGACGGATGTTAGCTCAGGGCTGGTCTTCCTCACAAAAAAAAAAAAAAAGCAATAATTATAAAAGCTATAATTTGATGATCACCACCTTGGATCCAATTTCCTCATTTGATACTAGCCCCTGGGATAAGAGTAATCTCCTTAGCAGACTACTTAAAATACATTTCATGATATTTAAAGTACATAAAGTCCATTGATCATAGGAATCAAATGGTCACTAACAGATTCAGTCATGAAATTCCTTTTATTTGTGTCAACAATAAATCAGCTGAGTCAAAGTGTCCAGTAGACCAAGAGTGTATTTCCAGTTGACTTCTTGGTCTGGCTAACTAGGGCTAGTCCCCCAACTGGGCAGCCCAGAGGTCTATATGGTGAGATCTAAGAACCAAAATCTGCCCTGTCTTCTCTTTCCTTGCTCATTGGCAAGAAATCCAGATGAGTGGGTTTCTTCCTGCCTTATTGCTACCTTTAGATTAATTCAGAGACTGAACAACAAAGGTGGAGGGATCAGTGTTAAAATGCACTTATTCCTAGAGAAAAGCTCTAAAGATTAGGCTGACATTTTCCTGCTAGGTAGACTGTTCTTAAGATAAAGTTAGAGTATATGTACAACCATTTTGTATACTCTATGTGACTCTGATAATTCCTAAAAGGGATAAATGGGATACAAGAAAAAGTTAAACTGGAGATCAGGAGGTGGCGGGGGGGGCGGGAGGGGGGCAAATACTGGGCGGGAAGGGAGGGTGGGAGCGAAAGAAGCATGAGAGAGAGAGAGAAAGAAAGAAGGAAGGGGCTTTAGTGGGGAATGTAGCAAATGAGACTGGGAACATCTAGGCAAGATGCAGCAGGAAGAGGCAAGTTTGTAAGGCACATATTAGTGGACTATTCCCTACGGCAGCAGCCCTGGGCACATGACTTCCAAATTATGAAGGGTACCTGGGACAGGAGTTTAGCTATGGAGGGCGCATGGAAGGCCAAGGATGGAGACTGGAAAGGAATGATGAAGCCTCACTCTGACTGTTCTAACTAAGAGAAGATAATCAACGCCAGGAAAAAAGAATTCCATTTTTCACTATCTTTCTCACCGCCATACACCACGGGATATAAAACTTTAACGTGTTAAATATTCAGCAGTATTGCTTTTCATAGTAATTTGGAATCAAACATAAATAGTAATCTCTAATAATATGAATGAAAAATCTGGTTAATATTTTGGATTTGATATTTGAGACACAAATGGAAAAAATGGGCCAATTCCCATTGTTAAAGTAATCTGCACTCTTGATTCGTAGTATCTCTACATGAAAAGGAAAACTGCAGTGGGGTGATGTCAAATCAAACTCTAAATGTCCCGAGAGAGGGACCCAGAAGTCAGCCGCTGCACAGACAGGGATGGCCTGCTCTATCATTAGCCCAATGGCTGAGGTCCTTTAAAAAGAAGGGTCAAAAGTGACTGAAAGGTTTACTTTTTTCCCTATTTTAAAATTTCATCTCCAACTGCATAAAAATTTTAAATAAGTTCAGAAAAATAATTTATGGCAATAGACTATAATTAAATGGTACTGAACTGGGAAGAAAGAAACCTGGATTCTAATCCCAGGTCCCTGATACGGGCAGCTCAATCAGAGTAGATGACCTTCAAGGTTTTTTTAGCTTTAAGATCTGTTAAATTCTTAGACACTGTTCATCACATAAAAATTTATTCTTTATTTATTTCAGTGTCTTTTATTCATGGTTTTATTCTTATTGCAGGAATAAACCACATAACTGGTAAGCAAAATAAGCCTGAGCTGAAATTAAGTGCAAAGGAGTAAGAAATGAGAGGAGAAATTACATTTTAGTTTGATGTTCAGGAACCTGATCATTTATTTTAAAAGAAAAGTTCTGACTTCATCCAGGAAAAATGTATTTATAGGCAGAGTGATATTCAAAATATTTAATCAGAGGAGCTGCGCAAGCACTGGCCAATGAGAATGGACGTTGGCCAGGATGTAGCAATGCACCAGGTGGACCGTGGGCACAAATGAAGATTTTTCATTTTACCAAAGAATTATACTACACGTTTCCTTTCTACACTGGGCTCTGGTAACTGGATGTTGATTTATTGATCAATAATTACCAGACACAAAGTCAAAAGAGATGAAAGTAAAGCTAGTAACATATTAGGAGGCACTATAAAATGAAAAGCAGTATGTGAATTTAAAGAATCTATAGGGAAAAAAATCATGCTGAGAGTTTTAAAAACAATTTTCAAATGTATCAAATACATAAAAGAAGATATTTAAAAATTTTAAAAGCACATTTTTTTTTTTTAGCAGCATCATAGAATAGGCTGAACCTATCTTTGGAACTGTCTAAGTAAGATGCAGCTTCAAGTACCTCCATGGAAATGGAACACAGGAGCCATAAAAGAACAGATGTCAAACAAGATAACAGAAGGTTCTGTTATCTTATGATCCAGATTTGAAGACTGCTAAGTTTTTCCCTCATTTCCTTCATCCAACTTAAATACTGCTGAGATACACAATCAACTGTAACAAAATCAAGATGGAGGCCAGCCCAGTGGTGTAGTGGTTAAGTTTGTACACTCTGCTTCAGTGGCCTGAGGTTCAGAGGTGTGGACCTAGGCACCGCTCATCAAGCCAAGCTGCAGCAGCGTCCCACATACAAAACAGAGGAAGATGGGCACAGATGTTAGCTCAGGACCAATCTTCCTCAGCAAAAAAGAAAAAGAAAAACAAAATCAAGAAGCCGCAAATAGGCAGGCATTCCAGGTCGTCGTCTTTTTTTCCTGGACTTGGGAGTTTAAGACGACATGACCCAAAATAAGCAGAAAATTTATGATGCCTAAGTTGATAACTTTTTTAAAAAGTTGAACTTCTGAGAAGGCAATCTGTAGTATGAAGGAATATGTACTAAGAACTAGTTAACAACTTGCCTTCCTGTGCATAGCAAGGACCTGGTGGAACATCAGGTCCTTTTACACGGGAAGCAGAGGGCTGCACTGTTCTTTCATTCCTGTTCAATACTGTTTAAGAGACTCAAGTACTATCACAGTTATTTAAAAGTAGCCTTTTAATTCTTTCAGAGAAAACATTTTTAAGGCGACACAAATCTGATGTCATTAAATTCTTTCTTTACTCAGGAAATGAGAGAACTGTTGGGAGAAACAGCTAAGAAAAACTTCACCCCACAAATTGTATCAACTTTTCCTGGTGGTCAACTTGATTAAGTGACCCTGAAAATTCTATTGAGTCTTGTCACAGTTATTTCTCTATTATAACTAAGATAAAAATAGAATAAGAAATTACTAAGAATCAAAACTCAGTATCTCACTTGTGGCTCTTCCTAAAATTAACTTATTTTTTCCCTAAAATCAGTAACTCTACAATCACATATTTATTGGCTGGATACTTATCTAGCAGTATGGTGTTGAGTGTAAAAATTTGTTGATTTTTCTTCTATGAGTTAGTTTCAAGGGTATGATACGTTTACACTAAGTAATAATTTATAGTAAATTACAGTAGTATAATTTAATATTATCTCCTAATAAAGTATAATAATTTTCTTAATAAATAGGAAATAGTTATACATGCATTTGAGAAGTTTTAGCTATATGTTACAAACAAATATATGGGAAAAATAAAACTCCTATAAAATGTGTAGTATATACAAATTAAAATAATAAGATTTTTATCACCAATAACATCTGCAGAATTCTAAGATATAGCAGTTTCTTACCCAGGGCCCATGAATAAGCTTTGGCTCTGTGAACACTATGAAATTGCATGTAATCTGGGGTATACAGGCATTTTCCTTGTAGAGAAGGCTCATAGCTTTTATTTGATTCTCAAAGGGGTCTTTGATCTAACACAGATTATGAACCACAATAAGAAAATGATTGGCATATAAAGATTCTGCCTTATACTAGTTGAGATAAATGAAAATCAGCTTGCTTTTAACTTTCTTCCTCAACCAAGGGGGGAAAAGTCACTTATTTCCCCTAAAGAATTAAGATATTTGTACCATAAAACATCTTTGGACATCCTATGGCATACAGCCAAAGTATTTCAAAAGCAATATGCTTGACAAATTGAATACTCAAGAAGATCCAACGTTTTTGCCCTGAGAAATATGGCTCACTTTCAAGTTCACTAAAGATAGTTGTTCTCTTGCTATGCTAGGGGGCACAGAACCACTTGATTTAAAAATTGTGACTGTTTCTCCTTCATTTGGTCTTAGAGACGCTCAAAAAGAGATGTATTATGTGAAGTGATATTACTTGAAATATAAAGAAGTATCCACCTGAACAGTATGTGTGAGATTCCTTTTCATAAACATTACTTTGCAAAGATGCTTATGAAGAGAGGACGAAATTCATTAGCAATGGGGGCCTATGAAAGACTATCAGTCAATGGAAATTTATTGCTAATTTGGTCATGTAACCTTTTTGAAAGATTACTCTGCTTCTGGTTTTTGCCTCAGGCTGTCTCTTGGGAAAAAGAGGCAAAAACAAACATACCTTGATTAATTACTTGAAAGTCACAAACTCGACACTATAAATCAAAACAAGGACACATCTCCTATATTTATAATAATCTCCGTACTGTTAATATTAAACTGACCTCACAGGAAATTGGTCTAGCTACCAGCATCAGAAATTTCAGGTGTTTGTTTTGTGTAAACCTAATACTGACAGAAAGTCAAAAGTAGAAGTGCTTTTATATAAACATCACTTTATTTCTCACCCAAGGATATTATGTAGTACACAATATCAAAATTTTTTAAAGGACTTTTGAGTCTTAACATACGGTGACTTATTCCAATTAAATGGCTGTGAAACCAACTGAAAGCTATCAAAGAAAGCCAATCAACAAACCCAATGGGACAGGGGAACTCGTACGTGTGTGGAAAAATCTGAAAAATTACAAAGTATTTCAAAACATAGAAATTGTACCCAAATCAAGGTAAATTGATATTCCACTTATCACAACATTATAAAATGTTAATTCTTGATGTATCAAAAGTGGGAGGAGGGGGGCCCACCCAGTGGCATAGTAGTTAAGTTCGCACGCTTCACTGCGGTGACCTGGGGCTCACAGGTTCGGATCCTGGGCGCAGAACTACACTGCTTACCAAGCCATGCTGTGGCAGGCGTCCCACATAGAATAGAGGAAGATGGGCACAGATGTTAGCTCAGGGCCAATTTCCCTCAGCAAAAAAGAGGGCGACTGGCAGAGGGTGTTAGCTAAGGGCTTATCTTCCTCAAAAAAAACAGAAAAGTGAGAGGAGTATAAAAAAGAAATTGATTGGTTATCTAAATTCTGAGAAGGGGTATACTAATGTTTAAAAACATGTTTAAATATTACTTCTAAATCTGAAGTCAATATTCAACCCAATAGTAAGTCGAATTGCCCATGGCATCAATTGGTTTGTGGTCAATGTATCATAAGCGCTACGGAAGAACAGAGAGGAATGCATTGGGGGTATGTATGTGTGCGTGCATGTGAGGGTGAGGGGACAGGCAGACAGAAAGGGAAGAAGAGCTAGAAAATTCCGTCCTCTCTGCAACAGGAAGAGCTAATTAAGAATCTTCTACATCTCCCAAGAGGCTTTGGCATATACCCTTGTATTACCACAAAGAGAAAACTGACTCCATTTTGTCCTGAAAATCTGAGTTTTCCCAAAATGTCTCAGCTTTATTTATAAAGCAATGTCCCATTATTTTAAATGCATGCCATTCTAAAGGATAAAATTGTCAAGGGGTTTGGCTAAACAAGAGAATAAAAAAAGAAAACATTTTTTCAAAAGATTGAGTTCTGCTTTTTTCCCTTTCCCAAATCACCTTTTGTTAAATATTTTTTAAAACCTCAAAAGAAAAACCCACACTGTAACTAAAAATCTCAACCAACCAACCAACGAGCCTACTGGTATGGCACAGAATCTAATATACAGCATCTGTCAACTCTCTGGAGTCTTGGGAGTGTTCTAATTATTTTTCTATATTCAAGGAATCTGTGTAAAGTTTCCACAATCACAAGTACATTCAGTGAGAGTTTGAGAATTTTATTACTCTGTGCAGAAGAGGTCTTTTCAAAATGATCATACAGGTAAAAAATAAAATTTAATCTTGAACAAAACAAGATAGCAAACCATGAAACAGCCAAACATTATCCTACTGATAGGAGAAAGCAACGTTGTTATTTGAATTCACATTGATTTCTCTTGCTGTCTCTCCATCTCCTCTTTCTGGATCTTTTTCTTTCCTTCATTGTTTCCCTTCACATGCATTTTTTTCCTGACTTCTCATTCTGTTCTGCAGTTCTTTCTCCAGCTCTTTTCTTTTTTCCCCTGGTTGCTAAACATTTTGCCTTTCACTGCCTTCATAATGAATGAGCTTGCCATGAAAGCAAGTGTCTGAAACCAAGAGCATAAAAGCCTTAGTTAAGCCAAGAACCTTATTCACTATAAGTGGCATTCTCATTTCAACAACAATTCAGTTGCAAGGGGCAATTTTTAGGACAGGTATCATTACAGGCAGAATTTACATTTCTAATAGCCTCTTGTGTCTAATTTAAGAAGCCTGGATTTCCCAAGTATATTAAGGCATATAACTCTTAATTCTGAATTAGTCCTGGATACTCAAATTTTGCTAAGAAATAAAATACTGTCCACTTTTGGAATAGTATACTGACTATAATACTGTCTCCCATATGACGGAAATATGCATATAGCCCCAAATAATGACTGAGTGTTGTCTTTCAAATTTTTGCAGCCAAGTAGCAAATTCAATGATCTACAATGCTTGTTACAAAGACCACAGTACACAGTAGTTTATCCAGCTTGTAATTCAGAGCTTCTACCAACACACACACAATTTGTCAAGAGGAAAGATTCACTCATACACCACGATTAATAATAACTAGTCATTATTAACTTGTACAAAGAAGGCTTAGCACTTCATGGTAAATGCTATCTTAGACACTGAGCACTCATCTGCGTGGGGGAAACTGAAGCACAGAGCTGGAGATGGTTCATCATTCTTAGTCTGAGAAAGATGTGCATTGCCTGAGTAGGGCATGGAGACCTTTAGAAAGAAGTCTAAATGGATGACGCAGCCCAGGAGAACTGCCAGGCACTGCCACACTGCCTCCTCCATTGCCACTGACTGGAAGAAAGAAATGCTCAAATGTAAACACCATTCACATTAGGACTTATCCAGCACACAGTGACTAGACAGGAACCAACAAGGACTCAACTTTTCAACATGAAACACAACATATAGCCTCTTTGCGAACTGGACTCTCTTTATTTGGTATACAATGGAGCCTTGAAAACTATAAGCTATACTTTATGTTGCTGCTCTGCATCACAGTTAAGATATTAAAATATGGAACATTAGGCTGTTGGTACCAAGGAAAACTGCTACATGTACTACTGTTCAAAAAGTCCCTATCAGTAATGTTATTTGACACATTTTAGAACCATAATTGTATACCTATAGTTAAGCACTGTATGTAAGAAAAACAATTATCAGAATGACTCAATGTGCCCTTTAGGCACATAGATTCTCCAAAAAATGTTAAGAGAGTTTTGATTTTCCTATAAAATGAGTTAAAAAGAGAAAATCACAGATAGTTTCTAGAACATGAATATGAGAAGACTATTGATTTCTCAGCATGATAAAATATTTATTGCATACAGAATACATTTTAAAAGCAGGAAATTATGGTAAATAAATTTGATCCACTGAATTAAAACTACTTTAAGAAGTATTAATTCATGCTAGCAATAATTCCCAACAAATCAATTATTTATGATTAAATCACCAGTTGAATATTTCATCTGATCATCGAAAAGCTAAAATTTACCATTCATATAAAAGGTAGCATAAATACAAAGGCTATCAATTGGGAAATTTCTAGCACAAGAGCTTCAACATCTCAGGGTGCCACCATCTCTCCCCTCTTCTATAGACTTAACAAACGCAAAGTTAATTCACTACAGTAAGATTCCTGTTTCCCTCCTCAAGTAATTCTTGGTTTTGGGTGATAAATTAGAAAAACAAGACACTTATGTCTTGGGATAATTTCTGGAATATAAATATCACATCTATAAGGTAAATGTCTATTAAAATGCAGGGGAAAATAGCCTTATCTGAAAGGAAAGAATGAGCCCTCAATTTCTCTGAGATCAGACAGAAACGTAAAGGTCCAGGACTCTAGAGACCTTGTGTTCCTTGGCCCTGAATCTGGAGCCAGTTAACAACACGTGACCATAACTGTAAATATGCTTTGTGTTTTCAATATGTTGCTACCTGCATGAAACAAACACCTGTTAATCTGACTACAAAAGTAATTTTTTTCTGCTTTAATCAATGACTTCAGAATTTCCATCACTGGTTATCAGATTTCGGGTGAGGAGGCAGGAGTGCATTTCTTGCTGAACTGAAGAAAAAGGGAGAGACCCTCAAAAGAAGAATGAATCTGAACCAGACATCTATAGAAAGGACTAACTCAGACTGCGTGTTTAAAAAAAGGAAAAAATCATCAAACATAACTCCTCTTGGAACTCTTTCTTGTTCAAGAAACTAAATACATTTATACGTCCCAATCAGAATCTGGGCTACAGCAGGGCGCTATTATTTCTGACATGACCTTATACCTAGGGAACTAGACATGACTTCGAGTGTGCAACAAAAGAAGCAAATCAGTGACTGTGAGTAGTTTTGTACCAAACAAAGGTGAGAATTGGCTTTTGCTAAACGTAATCCTCATTTATGGAGCCAGCCATTGAATACAGGTTTAATGTTCTGGTCAACTAACGTAAAAATGTGGCAACTCGATAAGGTACTTCTCCAGGGTCACCATACTACCTGATAACGAGTGAATTATACTTTCTTTTTCTAGGTGAACAATCTATATGATTATAAAATAAAACTGCTAAGTCCTGATTTCTTTTCTATGCTCCCCAGCTGCTTTCCTTTTGGGAGAGGGAGGTTTAGGATATGGCAAATTCACACCATCAGATTAGACGTGTGGAATAACTGGACAATTGCCAATGTTTCACTCCCAGCAAGGTAGAAGCAACTTTTCCATCATTAGTGTAGGACCTGCAAAGGCGCTGCGGTATCAAGAGAGGCATCAAGAAATCCCAAGGGTCAGAAAGCTGGCTCTCCTGGTCTCCTCATCTTACAAGAAATTATAGTTGCCAATAAACACATGCTCTCAAGTCAACCAAAAAGCTTTAGATCTTCCATTGTGGCTACAACAAAGAAAAGTGGCAGCAGATACTCAAAAGGCTAAATATCAAATCTGCCTCCATCAAGTTATAAATCTTCTGTTCTTCAATTTAACTGCTTCTGTTTTGATTTCACCAGGTATGAGAGGAATACCAGAAATAATAACTGTAAGGCAACAGAATACATTCACTAAGTCCTCCAAAGGAGTTGTTCAATAACAAAACAGTATAGCTGTACTGGCTTGTGATTTTTCACTCTCCATATTAACTTAAAGCTAATAATGGAAAACCAAAATGAAAATTAAGAAAGAAAGAAATTTTCCTTTTTAAAAATACTTATGTTTGGAAAAAGGGCTATTGGAATAAAGGGCTAAAATTAGCCTTTGTGTAAGCAGCGTACTAATATTGAAGGCAGCATGGGTCAATTAAACACAGTACAAGTGGCTCACACCATATTTTAAGGGTGTTCTCTTTAGCAATGGCAACAACAATTCAACAGCCAAAATAATCATAAATTGTCTATGCATTTGTCAAAAATCATCATTTTCTAAAATGATGAACCTTGTTTGGGGAGTCATATTTCTAAAAAGAAGAATCTTAAGATTAGGGTAGAAATCTGGACTATTGCCTGGGTTCAGAAGACACCTGAATATTTAACAGTTTATATTCCAAGAGACTGTTACAAAGCACTGTAAGCTTGCAACAGTGTTATATTCTTTTTGCTTGAAATAGTGACAAGTGACAATGAGAGTTAATGTGAGCATTTTTATTGTGCTTATTCTAGGGATGGAGAACTTACAGCTGCACTTCCAATATTTACATCTCCCATACAACCATATACGTACAAATATAGAACATAGATACAGTACACGCACACGCACACACATGCTGTGTAAGTATGAAAGCAAAGCGAAGAAAAACAATAAGTTGGCTCAAATAATATTTCCCCTAAGAGCACTTTCCTGGAATTGTACAAGTGACAAAAGTTTATTACCTATCACTCTGTAAAAAACAGTACAAATACCTCAAACTCAGATGTCTAGACAATTTAGCCTAGAATCTCAATTCAAAGGTCAACTAAAAATCTCAAATATGCTTACTAATTTTTTTCTATTTTTAGTAAGAAGAGGAGTTTTACTTTTTCCTAGTGTCAAAAGCTGAATTAGCCAGAATCAAGTATAAAGGATTTTAAGTTAAAAAAGGGAAATGAATATTTGAAAAAAAAAGTGTAAAATCCAATTTCTTATAAGAAGATAATTGATAAAAACTCCAATATATACTTAAATCTAAAGTATAGGATCACTGTTGATAGGAAATGAATTGTTTGCATTCTGGTTTTATTATAAGATAAAGAGTTAACATTCTTAAGACGATAAAATTGTAAAGTTAAATCGAAATCACCAAATCAGAAAGAGGCTGTGGTAACCACTCTTACATTCCCTAAGAGCTTCGGCATTTTCCTGAATTTTACCATGTAAATGTGACGAAACCATACACCACACTTCTGCGACAGAGACAAAAGCAATTACTCCATTAAACAATAAAATTTTTAAATATGAGGCAACAAAGACCTACATTCAAGGACAATCTTGAAGGTAAGAAGTGGCAGAAAAATTCTTAGTATTACAAGAAAAAACAGTTCCTTTTTAGTAGTCTTCAAAGAACATAAGAAAGATGAAGCTTTTGGAGCCTAGCTTTTGGAATTCAACTTGACGTAGCTATCAATAGAGAAAAGGATGGAGATGTATAAAAATGTAATTCAAGTTAAAGACAGATGTCATGTTGGGGCCACTCACTCAGCCCTAATTTCTAGATGCCAAATTCACTTTTATATTTAAAAGGAGAAAAATGCAATTTAGATTGTATAGTTTCATCTATAAATGTGAAGGCTTTACGAAGGCTGACAAACCAGCATAATAAATTTTTCTGCCTGGGATTAAATATCAACTAATCATCTGGCCAGTTAGAAAAAGTAAAGGTAGGACATACATGCAGGAACACACAGAATAGTTACCTTTAGCTGATTATTGAAAATATCAATCTCCTGTAGTTTTGATCTAGTTTCTTTCTCAACCTCATCCAATTGGTCTCGCAGCTGCTGCCGAGCTAGTTCTTTTGCTTCTAAGGCTCTTTTGAGTGTAAGAAGTGAATCTCCTATTTTAGAAAAACATTGCAACATAAGAAAAACAAACGAGCAGTGAGGAAAACGGGTGTGAATGTTCTCAGTTCACTTAAGGAAATTCTTGCCAGGAAAAAAGGAAAAGGACAACTTTAAAAATAAAAACACCTACTGTGCAAGCTGTTCTGCTGAACTTGCTTTAATTGGTCATTGAGTATCTGCTTTTCTGGAATAAGTCTTCCAAGCATTTGCTGCGACTCCTAGGAGAGAAGGAGGGACACAAATGAATGATGGGGAAAACTACCACGTGTAGATCCAACGCCCAGGCAGGCATCAGTCAGTTTTCTCATCCCTCAAACTGTCTATGGTGAAACTGCATTTAGTTGCTAGTCAGGGCAGTTCTTGCTTACTTGCCAAGGAATTAACTGCTTGCCAAATGCTTTTCACTGAAATAGAGTTAAGACAGTTATAGCTCCCTTGATATTTCTTAAATTTTTGTTGACTTACTGCCTATTTATAAGCCTTAAAAAATGTACTTTAAGTTCAACTCAGCAGAGAAAACTGAAAATAATGATCTCTCAATGGCACCGGGTCAAATGTAAATGCAGTGACCCCACTGTTTGTAAACTGACTCAGTTGTTTAAATAGGAACTATTCGATTCTGAACTTTGACATTTTACAGGGCTGAACTGAGGTTGACCATACACCTGAAGTTGGAAACAGAAACCAAAAGGATTTTTAACAACTAGAATCGTAGCTGCAGTGTATGCTTTTCCACTACTCGGGGGGAGCTACAATCTTAAACAGGTACACTAAAGTCTTCAACCAACTATTTTCTAACTGACATAAGAAAAAAGCTAAACCACACTGTACAAGGCTATTGGGAGTTTTCATGGGTGACTTGCCAAGCACTGTATTTGCTTAAGTTCAGCTGAAATGATTCTATGTAATTTCTACATTTCAGTAAAACAATAGCCTTTCCAGCATATAATAAGGAATACTTGACTTTTTTTTTTTCACCTTGATTAAAAAAGAAAAAAAACCTCTATGTATTGACTTTTGGTTTAAAAAATTAAAAATGCCTTAATTAAAATTTTTCACCAGAGGCTAAGAACCATTCTTTCTTGGCACCACCATCTTCAGATACAGACTGGCTGGTGTGTAATAAATCTTTGTGCTCTATATGTCTGAGAATAGAGGGATTTAGCTCAACAGAGAGGAATTGGAAGCATCTTCTCATATGAATAATCCACCCTCCCCCCCAAATCTGGACAAAACAGAATATACAAATCAGATCATTTTCCCAAAAAAGCACAGCCAATGGAGCTTCTCTTATTCTCCTCCCTAAATTAATGAAAGGCCCCTTAACTCAATCTTGGTTCTTTCCTGGACCAAGATAAACAATTAAGTATCAGGATGAAGCCTGGCTCAGATCACTGAGACTGTTTTACTTACATAAACAGTACTTTTAAACGCCAACCTAAGTTTCAAAAAAAGTCAAACCAGGGCCAGCCCAGGGGCAGAGTGGTTAAGTTTGCACAGGTTCGGAGCCTGGGCGCGGACTGACGCACCCCTTGTCAAGCCGTGCGGTGTTGGCATCCCATATAAAGTAGAGGAAGATGGGCACAGATGTTAGCCCAGAGCCAATCTTCCTCAGCAAAAAGAGGAGGATTGGCAACGGATGCAAGCTCAGGGCTAGTTTTACACACACACACACACACACACACACACACACACAGTCAAACCAATATGAAGGGCTACCTGACTCATTTGCATAACAAATATCTGCTAATTTCCATACGGAAGGGTACCAATATCTCATTGCCTACTACATTATCTTACCTTCTTCAGACCGTGTGTCAGTTTTCACTTCACTACTCTTTCAGGAACCCTGATTTGTACTTTGTTATCAGTAACTGAACACACTAAGTGTCAATCTTAAATAATAAAAATGTGTTTGCTCACAGAGCATTCAGTGAGATCATAAACACATGGCCTTCACTCCTAAATTTTCCAAGGGAATATTTTATGAAATTTCTCATAAATCGTTAATGAAAGACATATAAAAAGAGTTACCATATAGAAGAATATACTTTAAAAAGGTGTATGCATTTTTTAATATTTTCAAATAATTTCTAGCAGTGAACTTCTGATATTATTTACATTATATGTCATATCCTATTATATCAAATTGATTAGGACTTAAAAGTACATGAAACACCAACTGACAAAGCTGAAAGGAAAATAGACAAATTTACAATGAATGAGATTTCAACACTCTTCTCTCTGCAGCTGGAAGAATTCACAAAATCAGTAAGGACACCCTGAATCAACTTGATCTGACTGACGTTTATGACACTCCACCCAACTACAAAAGGGTACACATCCTTTACAAGTGCACATGGAATATTCACCAAGACAGATCATACACTGAGCCATAAAATAAGTTTCAATACATTAAAAGGATTAAAAAGCATTGAAATCATACATAATATGCTCACAGATCATAACATAAATAAATCAGAAATCAGCAAGCTATCTGGGAAAAAATCCAAATATTCAGAAACTAAACAGCATAATTCTAAATAACCCATCAATGAAGAAATGACAAAGGAAATAAAAAAATATTTTGAACTGAATAAATATGAAAACATAACATAAAAAAAATTGTATAATATGGTTATGACAATGCTTAGAAGGAAATTTTAGCTTAAAATGTTTATATCAGAAACGAAGAAAGGTCAAAATTCAATAATCTAATTTCCTCCTTATGAAGCTGGACAAAAGCAAATTAAATCCAAAATAAGTAGACAAAAGGAAATAATAAAGAGCCTAAGTAAATGAAATAGAAAACAGACATAACATAGAGAAAAAATATCAATAAAACCAAGAGCTTATTTTTAAAAATAAAATCAATAAACTTCTAGCTAGATTGATGGAGAAAAGAAAGAAGAGGAGAAGGGAGAAGAGAAAAAGAAGGAGAAGAGGAGGTAGGAGACAGAAGATACAAATTTCCAATATCAGGAATGAAAAAAAGTGGCATCACTACAGATACTACAGAGTTGCAAAGAATAATAAGAGATTATAAACAACTTTATACAAATAAATTTGATAACCTAGACAAAATGGACAAATTCACTGAAAGATACAAATTATCAAAACAAACTCAAGAAGAAATAGAAAATCTGAATAGCCCTATATCTATTGAATAAGTTTTGCAATTAAATGTCCTACCACTAAGAAAGCTCCAGGCCCCAAAGCTTTCACTGGTGAATGCCACCAAAAATTTAGAGAAGAAATACCATTTCAACACAAATATTTTTAGAAAATAGAGGTGGAAAGAATACTCTCCAACTTATTTTCTTATTTATTACCCTGTACCAAAACTAGAAAAGCACATTATAAGAAAATGGTAAACTAATATCCCTCATGAATGTAAATGAAAAGATCCTTAATAGGAGCAAATTGAATCTAGTAAAATATTTTCTAAACAATAATACACCATGACCAAGTGTGGTTTATCCCAGGAATGGAAAGTTGGTTTAACATTCAAATTTCAATCAACCTAAATCACCGTATTCACAAAATAAAGGAGAAAAAACAAGTAAACATCTCAAAAGATGCAGGAAAAAAAACAAATGACCCAATTTGACACCCGTTCACGATAAAAACTCTCAGCAAACAAGGAACAAAAGGGAAGTCCCTCAATCTGATAAAGGGACCTACAAAAAACTCTACAGTTAACAACATACTTAATGATGAGAGACTCAATGCTTTCCCCCCAAGATCAGGAATGACTCTCATCACTTCTATTCGACATAGTACCGGAGGTGGTGATCAATGCAGTTAAGACAGAAAAAGAAATAAAAGGTACATAGATTGGAAAGTAAGAAATAAAGCTGTCCTTATTCACAGACAATATTTGTATGTACATAGGAACTTTAAGGAACTATAAAAAAGCTATTAGAACTAATAAACGAATTAAGCAATAATGCAGATATAAGGTCAGTATATAAAAATATATTCTATTTCTATATACTGGCATCAAACAAACAATCAGAAACTGAAATTAAAATACGCAATATACAATAGTATCAAAAGCCACAAAATAGTTAGGGATAAACTTTACAAAATATGTACGAGAGTTGTACACTGAAAACTACAAAACATTACTGCAAGAAATTTATAATACAACAATCCAAATAAAATTGAGAGGTATACCAAAAGACTCAATATAGTTAAGATGTCAATTCTTCCCAAATCAACCTATCAGTTCAATGGAATTCCAATCAAAATTCTAAGCATTTTTGTCAAAATTGACATGCTGATTCTAGAACTTATGTGGAAATGTAATGGACCTAAAATAGCCAGAATAATTTGAAAAAGAAAAATACTGAAGAACTCATATTACTTGACTTCAAAAATTATTATAAAGCTAAAGTTATCAACAGAGTGAGATACTGGTAAAAGGACAAACATAGATCAACAGAACAAAATAGAGTCTAGAAAAGATCTTCACAAATATGGTCAATTGATTTTCAACAAGCTACCAAGGTAATTCAGTGGGGAAAAGGACAGTGTTTTCAATAAATGTTGCTAGAACAACTGGGTATTGGTAGGGAAAAAAAGGAACCTCACCCCTTACTTTACACTTATGCAAAAATCAACTTGAAATGGATCATAGACCAAAAGATAAAAAACTACAAAACTCCTGGAAGAAAACATAAGAGAAAATATCTACAAACTTGGGATAGTCAAAGATTTCTCAGATAAAACACAAAAAGCATGAAAATTAAGAAAAAATTAATAAAATGAACTTCATCAAAATTTAACACTTCTGTCCTTCAAAAAACACCATTACAAAAATGAAAAGGCAAGCCACAGACTGGGTAAAAATAGCTGTAAAACATACATCTGACAAAGGACTTGTTACAAGAATATATAAAGAACTCCTACAATTCCACAATAACGTAAACAACCCAATAAGAAAATGGGAAAAGATTTGTTCACAAAAGACACACACAAGAAGATACATGCCAATACACATATGAAGTGATGCCCAACATCATTAATCTTCAGGGAAATGCAAATTAAAGCCACATGAGACATTGTTACACACCACCAGAAATGTTAAAATTATAAGTAATGACAATACCAAGTGCTGGAAAGGATGAGGAACAACAGAAGCACTCATACACTGCTGGTGAGAATGTAAGATGGTACATCTTACATGTACATCTTATACTTTGCAAACAGTTTGACAGTTTCTTACAGGGTAAGCATATACTTATATGACACAGTAATTCCACTCGTAAAATTTAACCAAGAAATAAAACATATTTCTACATAAAGACTTGTAAATAAATGCTCACTGCAGTATTCTTCATAAAAGTCCCAAACTGGAAAGAACCTAAAGTCAATCAACAGGTGAATAGATAGATAAGGAAATACTACTCGGTGATGAAAAGGAACAAACCACTGATTCACTCAACAATATGAATAAATCTCAAAGTCATCATGCTGAGAAAAGAAGCTGAGATAAAAGCCACAAAGTTCAAAAATGATCATCTTTCATGATGACATGCAGAACAATATCTACATGAATTTGATGCCCCCTCAGCTCAACAACTGAAACCAAACCAGGTGATACTACAACAACTTGGTGGCCAACTTTGGATAGGTAACAAAATGAGAGTAGAATTGCTTATAGTACTCTATTGTGTCCCCAACTATTCTCTACACATATATCTTTCATATTGCCCCTAAAATACTTAACTGAACTTCTTTATTGTGATTATCACAGTAAAGCCAAAGTCCCAGGAGTGGACTACAGGTCCTACATGATCCAGCCCCTACCTGCTCCAACCACAGTTATCTCCTCGTTGTAACCAGCATCCCAGAGACCGGCTACAGGCTCAGGACTTTTGCACTGCTGATCCCTACCTAGAGCTTGCTCTGCCAGATAGCCACACAGCTTAGCTGCTCATCTCTTTCAAATCTTTGCTCAAATGGCACCCTCACAGAGAGGCCTGTCCTGACCACCTTGATTAAAATCACAGCCTTCCCTACCACCAGGACTTTCTATCTCTTCCCTACCCACTTTCCAGGGCACTTTTCATCATCTAATAGAGGACATACTTGATTTATGTTGTTAGTGTCTGTCTGCCCTGCAAATAGAGGGTAAGCTCCACGAAGGTGGGGTTCTTGTCTCTGCTGTTCACTGCTGGATCCTCAGTGCCTGCAAGAGTGCCTGGCCTGCACACAGCAGTGCTCAGCAAACTCGTGTTGAGTTTGTTTACTTCAAAGCCTTCTTTTCTGGCAAGGACCTTTCCACCTCATCCTGGCTTCCCAGTGCCTAGTACATGGAAGATGCTTGATGCTTGTTGAATGAATAAATGAATGAAATGAATTAGAGAAAAGTATGTGAGCCTAAAAGCTTTTAAGAGACATATTTTCTCACCTGTAATTGTTGCTGTAGATGGGTGATTTCAGCAATTCTCAACTCTCTGGATTTGTTTGTACTCTCAATTTCTTGCCTTTGGGTGGTCAATCGACATCTGATATCTTGAAGTTTTCCTTCTAGTTGATGCTTTTTATCATTCTTTAACAAATGAACAATAAAAAGAATTATTAACATCTTTAACAGTTCAGTGTGAGTGTACTCCCAAAGCATACTCAAATTTCACTCACTAGAGCTTCTAACTCAAATTCCAAAGTCTTTTTCTTTGCTTTCAGCACGACTATGTCCTCTTGTTCTTTGTTTCTTTGATTTAGTAGTTCTTGTCTTCGATTCCGTTCCCATTCAAGCTGTCGCTGCCTTTCAAGTTCCCGTTTTGCAGCCTGTGACATATACAAACAGATGATTTATTCATTTTTCAGTTCTTACACTATACAACATCTCTTAACAAATGTAACATATAGTAAGTCTTTTCTTTTAGGGATGAAATATAATTAAACATTACAAGCAATTATATTACAAAAAAGCCAAAGAATTTTATACAAATACAGTATTCCATCTATGGGGAAAAAAGAGAATATTTAGAAAGGCCATTATATTTACATGAGATGAGGACAGGACTGTTTCACCATTGGAATTTAATTCTTTATGCCTTCAAGAACGCTTATGTGCTAAATAAAACTGTTCTTCCTTATTTACTGACTCATAAAGAACAAGGAAAAATTTCTTTAATCTAATAAAATCAAACCAAAACCCAGAACAAACCCTCACCAAAAGAAAAACTTTCTTCCATCAAATGAGTAATTACTATTTCTCCCAGCAAATGAGAAATTATTATTCATCTCAAGTTAAAAGTTTGTGACCCCATCTCCCTAATCATTCATTTCCTTTTTAACCATAGAGGGTTCTGTAATTTCTCTGGCCATGTCAGCTCTCTTCAAAGCTGACTCTGATGGCAGCCAGGTAAAGCACCTGTTTGAGCACCTGGCACTCTTTATTGTAACTGCTTCTTACGTACCTGTCCTTCAGCTACTCTGTAAGGGCCTGGAGGACAGGTGAAGTAACTATTCACCACGGTATCCCCAGGGATCATCAATGCCTGGCACATGATAAATGCCTATTAAATAATTCTAAATAAATACTCTAAAATGTCTTTTATTTTAATTGAAAAAGGAAAGGTTGTCTAGCTTTTGATTATCCATTCTGGAAATTAAAATCCCGTTAGTGTCTGTGTGTGTCTGTCTGAATAAAACGCAGCTTATGGCTACACGCTTTCTAAAGCAATCTTCAGGAGATGAAACCAAAGTGTCATTTTTTTATAAAGAAAAATTCCTCATCTTTAAAATATATTTCATTTGCAGAAGAGAATCATGGCATTGCTTCAGCAGCAACATACTAAACCTGGAAAGACAGACAAGAGACTGGCTTAGCCCCTATCCAGGTATGGCATGAAATTTATGAAGCTTTCCATAAAATATAGTGAAGACTTCCTAGACACATTTTTTTAAAGTGAAAAAAAAAAGGTGCAGAACAATGAAATTAGTATGATACCATTACAGTGGTCAAAAAAAGAAAATTTACACTAAACCCCCAACCTCTCCATCATATAAACCTCTACATTTCTACATATGCATATAAATGCAGAGAAAAAAGTCTGAAAAAATACTTAACTGATATCAGTGGTTTATTACAAGAACTATATTAACAAAAATTTGTGTATGAATGTTCACAGCAACATTATTCATAATAGCCAAAAAGTAAAAATAACCCAAATGTCCATCAACTGATAAATGCATAAATAAAATGTGGTTATAGTCATGTAATGGAATATTATTCAGCCGTAAAAGGGAATAAAATATTGATTCATGCTACAACTTGGATGAACCTTGTAAACACTACGGTAAGTGAAAGCCAGACACAAAAGGCTACATATTGTATGATTCCATTTATATGAAATGTCCAGAAGAGACAAACCTATAGAGACAGAAAGTACATTAGTGGTTGTTAAGGGCTGGGGGTGGGGAGGGAATGGGGCATAACTGCTTAATGGATAAGGAGTTTCTTTTGGGGGTGATGACAATGTTCTGGAATTAGATAGTGGTGATGGTTGCACAACTTTGTGAATATACTAAAACTACTAAACTGTAAAAAGGAAAAAAAGACTGTATTAATATATTACTTGAATAATTCTGAAGGGGTGGCGCAAAAGCACATGCACTAACTGTGGGGCTGCTGCTTACCTCTCGTCTCTCAATTTCTTTCCTCCGCTCCTCCTCTCTCTGACGTTCTAGTTCCCGCTGCTTTTCCAGTTGCTTCTCCAGCTCCAGTTGTCTTTTACGCTCCTGCTCCTGGCGCTCCCGCTCTTTCCTTTCCTGCTCCGCCCGCTCCAGCTGTGCCAAGCGCTCTTGCTCTTTGCGCTGCTGCTCCAAGAGAGCTTGTCTTCGTTTCTCCAGTTCCAGACTGCCACGTTCAAAATTCTCACGCTTCTTATCTTCAAATGTGACTTTAAAACAAGAAACAGAACAATTATGCAAAGTCATGATTTTCAACACACTATTTTCAAAGGAAAAACTCAGTGGTAGATCTGAAATTTGTAGTATAAACGCAAACTCAGAACTCCCTAAGCTTCCTTCACCTGTGCCCTCATTAATAAGCACTGTGAGATGCCCGTCACCTAATCTCTTTGCTTACACACTCTCTCCTCCAGGATGAACACCGTATCATGGTATTCAAAATGCCAAATATCGTTTCTAGAATAATCTTTCTATAGCAGTTCTGCACCATCACCAATCTCCTTTCCTTCCCTGTTACTCTATACTTTACCTTCTCCATTACCTTGATTCAGCAATTGACCTCCTATCTCTTCAACTCCATGAATCTTTCTCCCCTTAGCTTGTAACTGTGCTGATGTGTCTGCTATTCTAACAAAAAAGACAATTTCTGAAAGCAGAGGTAAGAAGGTGAGTATCCTGTGTTTCACACTGAAGAACAAACTGTACTCTAATTATTATGTAGATCACATTCAGTAAATAATTTTTTCTAATCCATTATTCAGTTTATTTCTTTCAGAACATTAATTATGAATTTTAGACCTATTTCCCAGGTCAATCATTTTTTCTCTAATCCTTGCTAACATTTTGTTCACAACCATTTTATTTTACTTTTTTTAAAATCCCATCCTCCATGGCCCTTACTATGTTTTCAGCAGTGTCTATTCAATTTTGTGCTTGCCTCACATGCTTTTCCTTGGAACCAACCCAGACAAGGGACGTTCTCACTGCCAGCCTGTGCAGCATGTCATTCCATTGTTCCCGATCTATTTCAAGAACTGTCACTTCATACTTTGTCTTGAGATCTGTAGCTGTGAGCATCCTTTCTTGGCTTCTTCCCCCAATCCCGCCTGGCCTTCACTGCTTTAGACAGTTTCCTAACAGACTAAGTTAAGGATTAGAGATCAAAGGTGGCAAGCATGTTTCAGTTTTCTTCTTCTTACTCCTTTAGTGATTTCAGAAGAGGCAGCATCCCCTTTCACTTTGTCACCTTAAAACTGAAAGTCCCCTCAGCCAAGAAAGGAATGAAGTAACGATACATGCTATAATGTGGATGAATCTCAAAAATATTACGCTAAGTGCAAGAAGCCAGACATAAAATTTCATCCAATGTATAATACCATTTATATGAAAATATACAGATTGGGCAAATCCAAAGAGACAGAGAGCAGACTGGTGACTGCCAGGGGTTGGGGGGAAGGGAGAATGGAGAGTGACTGGGTATGGAGTTTTCTTTTGGGGTGATGAAAATGTTTCAGAACTGGATAGAGGTGATGGTTGTACAACACTGTAAATGTACTAAATGCCAAGGTTATGGACTAAATATATCCCCACCGCCCCATCTCCCTGCAAATTCGTATGTTGTGATGGTATTTGGAGATGGGGCCTTTGTAACTGGGGTTAAGGTAAGGTCATGAGAGTGGGGCTCTCATGATGAGATTAGTGGCCTTATAAGAAGAGGAAGAGAGATCTTTCTCTCTTTCCACGGGCACACGCCAAGGAAAGGTGATGTCAGGACACAGCAAGAAGGCAGTCATCTGCAAGCCAGGAAGAGAGCCCTCACCAGGAACTGAATTGAATGGCACCCCAATCTTAGACTTCCTAGTCTCCAGAACTGTGAGAAATAAATTTCTGCTGTTTGAGCCCCTCAGGCTATGGTATTTTATTATGGCAGCCCAAGCTGACTAAGACAGCCACTGAACTGTACACTCTAAAATGATCAATTTTATGTTATGTGAATTTTACCTCGATTTAAAAAAAGCCCCTATACATCTTTTTAATTCCAATATCTGGCCCTATTTCTGGTACACAGGAGGCACACAATAAATGGCTGTTGAAGGAATCAATGCATGAACAAAAAAACTCTGATAGTATCACTTCCTGTTCAGAACTTTAAATGAATATTTACCACCAACAGAAAAAGAAAATTCCAAATTCTAAGGATTCCTGTCCTTATGTGCCTTTGAGACTTCATTCCCATTATTATCAACCTGAAACGTTCCTCCTTTCCACTTGTAACGACCCTATTCATCTTCAAGTCTCAACTCACCTGTGACCTCTTCCATACAGATCTAATTCCTCGTTTCTTTCCCAATCTACACCACCAGCCACAAGTAAGCTCTGCTGTGTATCTATAACACTGTCTTCTGGAATTTATCACACTGACACACTGCTTTGATGACTGTTTATATGGATGTCTTAAATCCTCAATTATATTACAACCTTCTAGAGGGTACGGACCATGTATTATTCATGTTTAGATTCTTCACTGTACTCAACACATAGCCTTGCACAAAGAATATTTTCAATAAGTAGTTCATCAACAAACAAAAACTAATTTAAAGAGGAAACTGGGAGAGCTAGCATCCTGAGCAGGTCAGTTAACCATGAGCACTTTAAATGCAGCAAAATGACACTGACAAAGTAGTTAACATAAAGAGACTCTATAATAAAGTTCACTTGCTTCTTAGTATCAATTATCTCATCATTAATAATTCATAGCCACTTTAGAATATTTTGATAGTCTGATGGATTTATCATTGTAAATGAGGATTATTTAAAATAGGTTCATATTAAATTTAAAATAGCTTCCTGTAATTGAGGAGTTTCCAATTCTCCTATAACAACACAAGAAAATAACAGTAGGCAATTCTACATTCTATTTCTGCCCTGGGGGTATTAAGCAACCACCCTAAATGTTTATCAATTTTGAGTGTTCTATAGATAACATATATAAAATTTTTGTTTAGCAGTGAATAATCAGATTTCAATTTGAAAGTTAAACCAAGGGTGAATTATGCATTCGCAAAGTACATAATGTTCTTAATTCTCTACATATATCCAAATCTAAAAGTGTATTATAAGTGTCTCATTTCTGACTAAGGTCAGTAAAGGAATACAGCAAGAATGTCAAAAGCTAAATTTATTTTTACCTCCATCTTTGCCTTAGAGATAGAAAATCTCGAATATGATATAACTCAAATATAAAAACTGCTTTACCAGGTAATTTCTTTTCTAGTGGTTGCTGTTCGTCTTCTAAAACTGGTTCCTCTGGTAACCTCTGATCTACCGACGTTGAGCTGATGACAGATATACCACTGCCAGACCTAACTCTTCTGCAATTGTGGAAAAAAAGAAAAAAGAAATGAATTCACATAAAGCTATCTAGGTAGAATTGAGCAAATTATGGAAAAGAATTTTTAAAGATTATTCCACATCATGGAGCAAATTTCATTTATAGTGAGAAAAAGATAAAGATTTGGTCCTCACTATTTACAAAGAGATTTTAAAAAAATGAATATTGAACATGATCAGACTGACTGCCAAGCTTGTTCAAATGGTTAGAACCCCACCAAAATGAGGGAAATTCCAAGGGACTGAATTAGTGAATAATCATCGAGTGGCTAGAACACTGCCTGGGACACAGTAAGTATTCGCTGTTATTACCATTACCCTCTTATGGATCGTTAAATTCCTCCAAGGGAAGATCAGCAGCTCAGCTAAAATGGAGCATCTCCTTTCCCTTTATGAAGTCTCTACATTTTCTCTCTTCATAAACACATGAAATGTCTACATTTTATAGTCCTTAAAACAAATCACTTAGTTTACTGACTAGTTTCACTTTAAACCACTAACCTTGCTCTTTTAAAGCAATTTACCTATCTTTTCTTAATGCTTTTTTCATCAGCTTCCAGTGTTAAGTAGTGATTCTTGCAGCTGTGAGATTTTATAGACAAACTGTCCAGCTCTGGGTTCCTTCCGACACAGTCTGTTTCCTCAGCTTGCTTCTTTTTCGTGTATGTGCTAACAGTGATGGCTCCATTTCTCTTACTTTTATGGGGATTTTTTTTCCCCAGTCTTTCCTGACACTTGAGGAACTAGGATAGAAATGCTTATCTGGGCTTCTTTCACTCTTCTTTGCGCTTGTAAGATCTCATATTTGTCTTTTAAACTAAAGCCTTGAGATGCAGTTGTCGGGAGGGTGTGTGCGTGAGCCTGCAGGTGAAGGACACCAGTCAGTGCAGATTTCCCCCAGCCGGACCTTGGTCTACCCTCTTGACATGTCTGCTGAGACCATGTTCCAGACTAGGATAATTTTCTTTAATTATCTTCCTGATTATAATTTCTACATTGCCAGCATTTTGTTACCTCTCCAATGTACAAAATTCACAGGCAGAATCTCCTTGCTTTATTTGCTATGAATATGTTGATACAGTTATACTTTACCTGCTAAAATTTTTGGTGAGCTTCAATTATATAGACTGGTACAAATATCACCAATCTTTTGATGTTTTACTTGGTTGTTTTACTAATATACTATAAGTACTTTAAAGAACAGAACGGGCCCAAGATTAACACAGAACTTAGATAAGAGGATTTTCTTGAATTCATAGATATTTCATTTACTTGCCAGGAATAAATGTGACTGTAAGATACATAGCTAACAAAGCCAAGTTTGAAATCCACATACTCAGCACACAATTTCTTATAAGAGCCAAATGTTCCTTACCTAAAGGAAGGTGGAATGTATTCTGGAGGCAGGACAGGTGGCAGTGGTTGGCCAGACATAGCTACATCAATTAGGTGCATAGCCAGGATAAATTCTTCCGCCGTGAGTTTTCCATCTTGATCAATGTCAGAAAGATTCCTATTCAACAAAAAGTTAATTGTAATCTAGTTTCATGAAAAGGCATGCTTGTTACTATTCATGAGTGATTAAATGTTCTATTTTCTTATTCTGACTCTAGGCCAGTTGAGACTCTGTGCCTCAGTTTATAAAAATAGTACCTATTTCATACTATTGTTGCAAAGATAAAAGAAAAAAAACCACATAGTTGGGATGGTGGTCAGCATTCATCAAATGTTAACTATGATTATAATTATATCCTTCTCAAATCGTGCAAGCCCATTTAAAATGTATCATACACACATTCTATGTGTTTTTAAAGACTATGCTTAGCAAACTATTAGGTCAGATAATAAATACGTTAAGCTTTGCAGGACACACAGTCTCTATCACACTGAATTCTGCCATTGCAGCAGAAAAGCAGCCATAGACAATATATAAATTAATGGGTGTGGTTGTTTTTACAACAAAACTTCATTTGCAAAAACAGGTGGCGGCCAGATTCAGCTCACTGGGCTTAGTCGGCCAACCCCTGACCTAGGCCTACAAGGGTGGGTCTTTATGGCCTCCAGCCACAGAGTCTAGGTGTTTTCTGCTCCGTAATCTCAGCTTTCAATTGCCACCATTCTTCATAATCAACTTGCCCTAGTAGCTAATTAGGGTAAACAGATTTTTCTAACAAGTCCAACAATGCAATTTTACTTAACAACTTCTGGATGCCAAAAGAAGATGCAGAACAACAAAGCTGTTCATGAGAATGCCAACAGGACAGATGCTACATTGGGAAACTGGCTTTGCTGATGCCATAAATCAAGAAACTCCTCTTAAATCTGAAACTTTCTCAGGTGGTATAAACTTTTTTTTTTTTTTTTTTTGTGAGGAAGACCAGCCCTGAGCTATAACATCTGTTGCCAATCCTCCTCTTTTTGCTAAGGAAGACTGGCCCTGGGCTAACATCCGTGCCCATCTTCCTCTACTTTATATGGGACGCCGCCACAGCATGGCTGACAAGCCGTGCGTCGGCAGGCGCCCGGGATCTGAACCCGCGTCCCCCGGGCTGCCAAGCGGGAACTAAACCGCTGTGCCACTGGGCGGCCCCATAAACTTTTTTTTTAAAGGTATCATTTTCACACAGTAACATTCATCCTTTTTAGAGAACAGTTCTGCAAGTTTTGACAAACATATTCAGTTGTGTAACTACCACAATATATAGAACAGTTTCATCACCACCCAAAATTCCCCCATCTCTTTATAGTCAACCCCTTCCTTTGGCCCCAACCCCAGGCAACCAATGATCTCTTTTCTGTCCCTGTACCTTTGCCTTTTCCAGATGCCAGTCTGCCAGTTTTAAAGAGAACAGAGCCACAAATGAAAACCCCTGCCTGCTATTCCTTGTTCTCTCCCCTCCTCTCCATGTCCCACCACTAGCCACTCCTAGGTAAATCCGATTAGAAAGCAGGTAAAATTCTTATTTTTTTCCCCATACTTGCCTATTGACTTCCCTATTTACAATAGTTGAAAATATTTAATTAAAATATCTTTTTATTGTGTAGAAGGAGAACATAATAACCTAGTAGGAGAAGTCTCAAGTATTTTTTTCAGAGGGCAGGTTATAAATGAGAAACTTAAACATTTCAATATATTCTAGTGTCATGAAAACAACCTAACAAACTGCCAATCAACCTCCATAAATATTAGATCTTAAGTTTATATTTCAGAGGGCCCTAGGATACTGGTACATGTCCAGATGTAAAGAGGTCTGGATGTGTCACAGATATAAGATGTTTATTACCTGGTCTACTATTAAGCCATTGCAAAAGGCAGACCCTTTTATACAAAGCAGAAGGGACCAGGAGGGGCAAAGGGAGCAGCACTAGAGCTTGACCACTTAGGAAGCAACCACATCAATGTGCCTGCAGCAAAATCATGAACCTAGCATGTAAGCAGTGCAGACCAGGTTTATTTTCCAGGCAGAATCAATGAATAATGCATAACTGAGAGATACACACTTCTTAAGAAACCATTCTGGTTAACATTTAAATGTAAGGAATCCTGTAGAATCTAGGCAATGCTCATCAATAGCTACTGAAAATCACTACAAAATAGACAAAATGACATTTATGTGCCTCCTGATGAAAGTACACAGTATCCTCTCTAATGTAGTCTTGCAAAAAAAACCAACTAGGGGCTGACCCAGTGGCGTAGTTGTTAAGTTTGCACTCTGCTTTGGCGGCCGAGGGGTCACGGGTTCGGATCCCAGATGTGGACCTATGTACCACTTATCAAGCCAGGCTGTGGCGGTATCCCACACATAAAACAGAGGAAGATGGGCACAGATGTTAGCCCAGGGCCAGTCTTCCTCAGCAAAAAGAGGAGGATTGGCAGCAGATGTTAGCTCAGGGCTAATCTTCCTCACCAACAAAACAAAAACAAAAAAAAACACAACGAAACTTGAACCTGATGAGTGGTTGTCAACCAGAGATGATTGATTTTGTACCCCAAGGGACATCTGTCAATGTCTGGAGACATTTCTCATTGTCACAACTGGGGGTGGGCCTCATGCTGTCAGCATCAAGTAGGTAGAGGCCAGAGATGCTACTAAACAACCTTCAATGCACAGGAGAGCTCCCCACAACAAAAAATTATCAGGCCCAGAATGTCAGTGGTGCTGAGGTGGAGAAACCTTGCTCTAGATCTAATTACCAATCTACAGGAAATACAGGAATAAATACCACAGGATGCAATCATCAAAAGTAAGACTATAAGAAACTACAGGACAAATGACTTGGGGTTTTTTGTGTGTGTATGGGGGTGTGGAAAACAGGACAAGGGGGAGTTTATAGGTTAAAGGACATTTAAAAGCTGTATTGGGCCGGCCCAGTGGCGTAGCGGTTTAGTTTGTGCTTGGCAGCCCGGGGTTCGCCAGTTCAGATCCCAGGCGCCTGCCGACACACTGCTTCTCAGCCGTACTGTGGTGGCGTCCCATATAAAGTGGAGGAAGATGGGCACAGATGTTAGCCCAGGGCCAGTCTTCCTCAGCAAAAAGAGGAAGACTAGCAATGGATGTTAGCTCAGGGCTGGTCTTCCTCACACAAAAAATAAATAAATAAATAAAAGCTGTATCAACCAATTGTTGCAAAATATCGATTTATTTCAGTCCTGATTTGAACAAATCAACTATAAAAAAAATTATGAGGCAACATTATTTGATTAACTTAATGATAAAAATTACTATTAAAATTTTTAGGTGGACTATTGGTACTACAGTCATGTTGAAAAAAAATCCCTATCTCTTTTGGAGAAACAAGGTGAAATATTTGTAGATGAAAATGATATAATGACTGAGATTTGGCTTAAAATAATCGGGAAGGAGAAGGGGAGAACCAGGAACCAGCCATGAGTTGAGACTTATTTAAGCTGCATTACGAGTTCTTGAGAATTCATTATATTAATCTCTCTGCTTTTGTATTTTTCAAAATCAAAAAGGGAAAAAGTAAGAGAGGTAATCATCTCAACTCTTTGAAAAATTCAGCATGCTATCCATATATCCCCTATAAATGATGGTATTAACCTAAGGACTCATGACGCCACACCAATTTAAGAGATCAAGTTTCCCTAAACAAACCAAGGAACTTTTCATCCCTTACTTACCATATTGAAGCCAGCTGAGCCTGTGGTAAACTTGATTGCATAAGGATAGTTCTTGCTTGGGGACCTAAACAGAAACCAGGAAACAAATATAAAGATGAAACCTGCAAATTCTCACTGCCCAGCACGGCCGGTGTCCTGCACACGTGCCCTGTGCAATCTCACGGCATCACAGAGCTTCAAACAATATCTGCTAGTACCCAAGGGGCTTTGTAAAAAGGAAATTAAGCCCCAGTGAAAAAGGTAAGTATCACAAAGCTCCACATGCTCAATAAATTTTTGTTAAATGGATGTTTAATGAAGAACGAGCACGTAAAAGTCTGGAGTTTCAAAATATAACCTGCCTTTTTGTGAGGATTCCCATATCTCTTTGTATCAGGCTTTTATTTACAGAGTTGAAACTTATTCTTTCTAAATTCAACATCTTTTGCCTGCTGCCTCCACCATGACTACTATTAGAGAAGATTCAGAGAATCTTAGAGGAGGGAGTGACCTCAGAGAGAAATCTTCTAACCATTTCATTACACAGACTTGAAAAAAAAAGCGACTTGCTCAGGGTTGCACAAATGGCTAATATCACAGTCATTTCTTATGTTAGCAATAAAGAAGAATTCCTGGAATTGCAACTCTCCTCTCAAAAATCAGCTCTTGTTCCTTAAAATACTTGTAAATATCTTCATTTTTGGCATGAAACTAGCCTTATATATCAGCCAAAGGCTACAATGGGAGATTTTGAGTGTTTCAATAAACCAGTGTTAGGAAGAGAGAGAAAAATATGTCTTATAGCCATCAGTGACTCTCAAGGCACCTCATCAAAAATCACAAAAGTGGTTGGGTGGCTGGTGGCGTAGTGGTTAAGTTTGTGTGCTCTGATTTGGTGGCCTTGGGTTCGTGGGTTCGGATTCCAGGCACAGACCTACACACCGCTCATCAAGCCATGCTGTGGTGGTATCCCACAAATGAAATAGAGGAAGACTGGCACAGAGGTTAGCTCAGTGACAATCTTCCTCACCAAAAAAAAAAAAAAAAAGTCATAAAAGTGGATGTGTTTTTGCACAGCAAGCAGCAGCAGTGAGGAATCTCTGAGAATCGCAGCAAGGTTCCAGCACAGGAAGTGCCAGAGAATGGCAGCAAGAGCACTGAGGCTGGGGGCGCCGGGCCTGCTTCAGTTTAGAATTTGTCAAGTGACTTGGGGCAAGCAGTTTCTTCTTGTTGGACACTAGTTTTCTCATTTCAGAGGTCCTTTCCAGATTTCTAAGTCTATGATCCATCGTATAAGGAGCTGTAACATGGAGCTTAGCATAGAGCTAGCACAGAAACAGTGCTCAATAAATAGGAGTTAATATTACAGACAATATTTTAACTTTCACTTACATATGAAATATGGACAGAAAAGCACACATGAATATATACATGTGTATTTTTACCCGTGCACATGTATACAGCTTAATTAATTTGCCAAACTGAAAATGGTCAAGTAAACAGTACCCAGATCACGAAACAGCACCCCAGAAGCCCTCTTGAACTCCCTTCTCATCATCCCCTCCCACCAAGTGTAGCCTAACTTCTAATGGCACATTGTGTTCTCTGTTAAGTTGGGCTTATTTTGCTCAACATATTATCATGTGTAGTTTTAGAACATTAATCCTAACTATTGTATAGTATATCATTGTGTGAATATGTCACAATTTATTTATCCATTCTACTGTTGGTGGGCATTCAGGTTGTTTTCAGTTTGGGGCTGTTATGAACAGTGAACATTCTAAGTTTTGGTGAATATGTATACACATTTCTGTTGGATGACTGTGTGTGTGTATTGGGAGCATCTAGAATAATAAGCAATCTTTACTGAATTAATGTGGAAGTTCTAAAGGTTCTGTGGTATACTGGAATGAGGGAAGTTCACTGATTCTTTTATTTAGTCTCTAACATTGTACTTAGAATGTTGGCAACAATAAAGTAGAACTAGCAAAATTTTAGCAAATGCTTCAATTTATACTTGTAACAATTCTGCCCACTTCAGAACTATATAAAAGAAAGTTACTATTTCATCTACTCCCAATAAAAAGTGTAACAATAAATGAAAAGAATTAGCCCTGGACCTGGGTATCAGGGACATGGATTCCAGCCCTGACTCTTCCCACTCCCTAAGACATGTGACATTAACAAAACTACTTTAACTCTCTAAGAGGAAGTTCCTTCATCTCTGACATGAGGGAAATGATCTAGAACACGGATTGGCAAACCACAGCCCACAGGCCATATCCAGCCCACTGCCTGTTTCTGTAAATAAAGTTTTAGCCATGTCCATATATAGCCATGTCCATTCGTTTAAGCATGATATATGGCTGCTTTTGTACCACAGTGGCAAAGTTGAGTAGTTGCAACAAACAGTGTATGGCTGCAAGCCTAATATGCTTACTATTTTGCTCTTTACAGAAAAAGTTTGTTGACTCCTGCACTGGAAGATCACATTGTCTTTTGCAATTCTAATACTTGACTTTATGTGTCCTAAGACTACGTTGTGAAACATTAAGTTAGATCAGGAATAGTGAAGATAGCATCTTAGCATAACTTGAACTCTGAGTGCACAGAACTACCCTCTGGAAGCCTATGTTCATGAAACGGTATGTCTTGGAGTACTGGCTTATAAGGAAACATTATGGGGATAAACAGAAATCTCAAGTTCACACAAACCCTACTATGGGCATCCATGTTTGGGTAAGGAAGCATAAATGGAAAGAACAGAGATAATTAAATGAAGTTAATGTTTCACTTCAAACAATGACTAAGACTTGAGCGTTTGTGATTAACATATGAATAACCAAACAGTATATTCATTGTTTCAGAAGGCAAGAAGAAAATACCTCTTTGAAAAGAGAGCTAGCATTAATAGGATTATCAGAATTCTAGAGCTACTGATATAACCTTGATTAAAGAATGGGTTCTCTTAATTTATAAGACTGTCTCTTCTAAGAGCACCCAATATCATACACATCAAGTTGTGAAGGAACAAGGGGGTGCCCACCCAACCAAGTGTATCAGCTAAATCAACCCAGGTAATCAGTGGGGGTAAACTGTGCCACTGCTAGATTAGCTTTACTTCCCACAGTGGATAAGCTCATATCACAAGCTCAGAAGTTCTCACTGTCTTCTGCTTTGGGACTAATCAATGGCATTCTTAGGCCCACAACATACTTTACAAATGTAGCCAGAATCTGATGGTATTCAAAAGAAGGATGTTAAGTAAAACACAATGGTATTCAGGAATCTCTCGAACTCCAACAGTACATTATTCACACTGGGCATTTGCCTCAGGCTGCAGCACAGATCAGCTAGGCTGCAGGTTATACGTGATTCTTGGAGTGCTAACTATAATTCCACCCCACTCCAAAACACATGTATAAGGATACCTAGATTCTCCTCTAATTGACATTAAAAGATAAATTTCCACAACTCCTATACTTTAACTGGTATTCATAGTACTCAGATGTCACAACTCCAAGGTTGAGAACTATTGCACTAGATTAAGAAATTGTTATCATATGCAAGTTTTTAAGATGCTTTTTAGTTCCTTTAAAATAAGAACCCACAAAAAACAAAACCATGAAGGAAGAAAAACAAGAAATTAGGAATACTAAATTATCTATTTCACTTGGGGCTCTTCACATTCGGGGAATTTTTCTTAACTTCCTTGATATTCCTCTTATCCTTAAGCTGAATGAGTAACTGCTCTGGGCGTTCAGGATTCACACAATTATTTTCTAGTTGTGATCATGACAATGATCTTTGTATTTCATCCATCTTATTTAGCCTTATTTAGCAGTCTTATTTAGCCTAAAATACACCATATATTGATTCCTCATAAAGGGAAGAAAACGAAATTTGTTTTATTTATTCCTGTCAATTTACTGTAAGAAATTATCCTATTTAACATTGGCTATACAAAGATCTGGCTTGGAAATAAAATTCCCACCTTAAATTCTTGCTGGGACAAGAGTAATAAGTAATAAACTGATAAACAATAGCAGCTGAAAAATCTGCTCTTTCCAGTATATTTCAAATTTTACTTTCTGTCTCAGATATTCTAAGTTCTAAATATTCAAGTGCCCTGGTCATTATCTTTGGGATGTAGATACTGTACTTCAGTTGTAAAATAAACATCCTACTAAGAAACAGATAATTTCAATATCAATGTTACATCTGAATACTCTTTTAATTAACTCACAGCAAACACCAACAACGCTCTGAAGAAATGTTTTCAGATTCACTGACAATGTAGTCCTGGGTCTGTATGGAGCACTGGTGTCAAACCATGTTACACAATATAGTCAGACATTGCTTAACAACAGGGATACAATCTGAGAAATTCGCCATTAGGTGATTTCGTAGTTGTGCGAACATCATAGAGCATACTTCCACAAACCTAGATGAGGTAGCCTACTACACACCTAGACTATGTGGTACAAATCTTATGGGACCACTGTCGTGGTCCAAAACATTGTTATGTAGCGCATAACAGTACTTAAAGCTATATATTGAATATTCCTTCAGTGCCCATATAAGCTGGACTGGTTTTTCATGCTATGTATAAAAATGACAGCTACTGCTTTAGCAAAGAGTGAGCCTGGCACACAGAGAATTTATGTATACTTATAATTCCCTCCTTCAGATACAAATAAATGCTTATTTGAGATGACTGCTGAGATCCTTTACAGGGACAGGGTTTAAGATTAGATCAGAACCCTTCAAAGTCTCACCCAATCCTGACATTTTTAAACAAGGATGAATTTTTCTTTTGGAAGTAAAAATTTCAATTGTTAAGTGATAGCAAATAAAAAGATAGTAAGAACCAGAAAGTAAGTGTTTTGTGTTATATACCAGTTCTTCTCCACCCCAGGAAAATTAACCCATTCTCCCTTCCTTTCACGTTTGTTAAAGGGCACTTACATTTTTCCCTTTTACACTTAATGTTCATATCAGAGGTCTCTATTTCAACTTATTAAAATTATGCTTTTCTTTATAATTCTCTAATCAATTTTAAGTGTTTAACCTCTCATTAGAAAGATTTCTGAAAAGTATCCAAAAATCCTTTGTACCCTTCTAATGTAGATAACAAAATCTTTTTTTTTAATCCATTGAGATCATATAATTAACTCTGGACTTTTATATATGAAGAAATAAGATCCAAATAGGTACAGTGACCTCCAGCTGGCTAATGGCAGAGCCAGGTTTCAAACTCCCCAACCAGTCACCTTTCACCCTGCACACTGCCTGACACACTGACCCTCCGAGTAGGCAGTTTCAAGTTCATCTACAAGGCTGGACTTCAGAACTTGGACCAGTTTTTGTTCACCGCAGTGCTTCTTGGCTAGTGCTTTGATTTGCATACTAGTGGCATTCCGTGTGCAAGAGGATCCTTGGTCTGTGTTCCATTTACCAAGAAGCAAAGGGGCAAAAGCCTGAGGCACAGGAGAAGAAAGTAACTATGACATTATCAGTCGATGAGAACTCAAGGTAAGAGGGACAATGAAAACCCTGGTTAGAAACAAAATAGAGAAAGACATTTGGGAAGTTATCACTGGCCCAACATCTAGAAACAATTTGCATTTAGAACAAAGATCAAATTTCACTAAATTAATTCTTATTTGTAAGTACCTGTTAAGTGTCCACTCATAGTTTTATCATGACTATTGAATAACTGTCTGTATTTCAGTCTGGATGACTGAGGAACAGCCCATTCTGCCACGGGAGGAACACTGTGGGGGAAAAGAGGAAGGAGAGGAAAAAATGATTAACAGTAAGAAACAGCCTGTTTAAGTTCTTTAAGAGTAAACTAAGAACTTTTCTAGAAAATTAGCTTTAACATTTTATTCTCTTTCTAATCACTATTTCTGAATTTTCTGTAATGAGCATTTCCATTTTTTAAGGTTATAAACATTTCTCTCAAAACAGATAAGCTCACTATTTTTCCAGAATCAAGGGTAAACACAATAGACCAAGTGGCTGCTTCAACTTACATACACAATTTAATAATTTAAAGGTTCTACAAAAGTATGGACAATCTCCTTGGAACTTAGGCGATACAATAATGCCCAGGCTTTTCTAAACTTCTAGAACAGTTCTCTTTGGGTTTAAAAAGTAACGCTGACAGCAAACAAATAATTGCCTAACTTACTATACACCAAAATACAGGATGTATTTCTTAATGAAGGGAAATTATTTCATTCTGGGGAGTTCACATTCCCACAAATGGAGAGTTTCCCAGAGAGAACAGAGCATTTCCAGGTCATGGCCCATCAGCAGAGCGGTAACCGAGGGAGCCCCGCTCTCTTGACTGCGATCCAGTCCCAACCTTTCCTTGCCAGTGTTCAGCAACTCTGACCTAAGGAAACCCCTGCCGGCGGTCAGTTTGGGTCTAGACCTCCTTAGTGATGAGTTCCTCAGAGTAGTTCCCACACAGGCAGCATCCTGGTACCCATGGCTTAAGAGCCCGATGTCAGAATCAGGCAATTTAAGCACAGTGGCTGAGCTGACTAAAAATGGCATTCCACCTCCAGGAAAGATTACCACTAATGCCCCATTTGCAATTTCCTTTCACTGCAACAAAAATATCCATTTCTCACAAGTAAAAGCAAAATTTTAATCATAAATTGAACCTCTTAGTCCTCATTCATGTATATTAACCATGCACTGATACTTACTATACACACTTCTTAAAGCATAGAAATGGCTCCCAAACAATTGAAAAGTACCTATATAAATTCACCTTTCCAATTTTTATAAATTTCTTAACAACACTTACCAAGAGCTATTCCGCTGTGAGTACTGCTGCAACAATTCTCTCATTTTAATCTGACTGACATTTTGCTGACTCCAACTCTGGCCTATTTGTTAAGGAGCTAATTATCTTTCTCCTGCACCCCAGGAAAGTAGGGTGTCACAGACAGAAGGTGTCCCAGATTATACTTATCAAGTCACAGTTTTCTGCCAAATTCCTGAGAATTTAAATAGACTAAAAACTCATTAATAGTAACCAAAAAGTTAGATGCCACATTACAAAAACTTGCTAGAAATTTATATTGGAAAGATGACTGCCTAAAAAAACAGTTGTTTTAATAGCATTAATGTTTGCTAATACTGATTGTTTATTCACTCTAATGGCACAAATCAATTTTAAGACAGATTTCAAAATCCCTTGTGGGGAGTCAGAGAAAACTCAAAACTTCAGCATGGTATAGGAGAATGAACAAAAACCATGGAATTTAGTGTTGGATGATCTGAGTTTAAATGTAGCTCTGCCACCATTTAGTAAGCTATAAACCATGGGTGAGAAATATCACCTCTCTGGATCTGTTTCCTCATGCATGATTCTGAGACAATATCTACTGCACAGGTAGCTGTGGGGTTGAATGGGATTAATAAGGTGTTTGGCAAAGTAGATGCTCCATAAATGTTCCTGCATCTTAAAATAAAAAGCTTAATTAAGTGGAACACAAATACCTGTATCCCACAATTCACTGAGGTTTTTAGAGCAAAATTCCATGTTTAAGAGCCCATGCCTTAAAACGAGAAAGAACTCAGTTCAGCTCTTAGCTCTATCACTTATGAGTTATGTTATCTCGTGCAAGTCACTTAATCTTTCTGAGCCTCTTCCTCATCTATAACATAGAGAAGATACTACAGCCATCCTATAGGGAAGAAGGTGATTAACTCTAATCAATGAGTTAGTGTGTATAAAGCATACAGCACAGTGCTTTTCAGTTTATGGATTTTCTTTAAATCACTTTTTTTTTTGGTGAGGAAGATTAGCCCTGAGCTAACATCTGTTGCCAATCCTCCTCTTTTTGCTGAGGAAGATTGGCCCTGGGCTAACATTCATGCCCATCTTCCTGTACTTTATGTGTGGGACGCCTGCCACAGCATGGCTTGATAAGCGGTGCACAGGTCTGTGCCTGGAATCTGAACCTGCGAAGCCCAGGCCGCCAAGGTAGAGTGCACAAACTTAACCGCTATGCCACTGGGCCGGCCCCTAAATCATTTTTTAAAAGGTAATGAATTACCAAATTATATTCAACATGCTTTTCTCTTTAAAGTGGAAAAATGACTTGATTCACTTAGGAAAGATTTCTAATGAGGATTGAAACAAGAAAAGATGGAGCCATCTTCATTTATATCCCCTTTTCATTCTAGAAGTGTTAAGATGACTTACAAAGAGACTTAATTTTTCATCTTAGTGCAGCAGTATGCAAGGGAAAAAATTAGGGTAAAAAAAAATATATATATGAAAGATAATATGAAACCACGATAACAGCTGTTAGCCCATTTTTCTTCCTCAGCAAAAAATAAATAAATAAATAAGGTTTTACTAATAATCTGCACAGACTCCACAAGATTATCTGAGATAGAACTTAAAGCCAATTGTGGCTCTAATCTTCACATAAGAAAATTTTATACATAAACTTTTAAATGATTAACACAAAATAGTTAATTTGCTTTTTCCCCTCATACTAGAGTTCTATTTTATCAGTTTTAAACATTTATTACTACCTATTTATTATCCTCTTAAAAAAACAACATGCAGGAGAATGACATCAGCATCATGGCGGAGTGAGATTTCCCTCTTTGAATCTCTGCCCCCAAGACACAACGAAAACATCATTCACATCCCAACAGACCTCAATCAAACACTACAAAGGACTTCTAAGAAACCCCTGCTGCCATACATTGGACAGTGGAGGCGTGGGAAGCCCAAAAGGACGCGAGAAGAGGTAAAGAGTTGTACTCCCCCTCCCCAATCGATCGGCAAAGACAGCGCGGCTCGCAGACAGAGGGGGGAAGGGCGGCCCACAGCGGGGAAAACTATCACCCTCCAGGTGCTCTCACAGACTGTCAAGAGATCCCCACTGGGAAGCGATGACAACTGTTTAGGGGGTGTAGCAAACACCCTAAGAGAGTCAGAAAGGAAACCCCCGGGTCGAGCAGGAGAAAGAGAGAACCCCTCCCCACACACACCCCGCGTTTCAGCATAATCCCTCCAGGGGCTGCAGCGGGCTCAGAGCAAACCGCTCATGATCTCCATCCAGTGGCAGCAGGTGGAAACTGCAGGACTAACTTCAACATGAGGGGAAAAAATAAAGCGGTCGGATCCATGCGACAATTTGTTATGGCTACAGACCAAAAGGAAAATGACAAACACCCAGAAACCAACCCTGAAGGCACAGAATTTGATAACCTGAATGACAGAGAATTCAAAATAGCTATCATAAACAAACTCAACGAAATACAAGAGAACACAAAGAAACAAATCAACAAATTCAGGGATTTCGTCACAAAAGAGATTGAAACCGTAAAGAAAAACCAATCAGAATTATTGGAGATGAAAAATAAAATGAACGAGATAGTGGAAAATATGGAGTCTTTAAAGAGCAGAACTGACAATATGGAGGAACGAATTAGCATTATTGAGGATAGCCACGCAGAAATGCTTCAGATAGAGGAGGCGGGAGAGCTAAGCCTAAAAAGAAATGAAGAAATTCTTCAAGAAATATCAGACTCAATGAGGAAAAGCAACATAAGGATAATAGGTATTCCAGAAGGAGAAGAAAGAGAAAAAGGAGCAGAGAGTGTGTTCAAAGAAATGATACCTGAGAACTTCCCCAACCTAGGGAACGAGACGGAAATAACAGTGAATGAAATCAATAGATCACCTAAATATACAAACAGGAATAAAAAATCATCTCGCCACATAGTAGCAAACTTGAAAAATATCCGTGACAAGGAAATAATATTAAGGGCAGCTAAACAAAAAAACAAAATAACATACAAAGGAAACCCCATCAGGCTCTCAGCTGATTTCTCGACAGAAACTCTACAGGCGAGGAGAGACTGGAATGATATATTCAAAATCATGAAAGACAAAAACCTTCAGCCAAGAATACTTTATCCAACAAAAATATCCTTCAAATGTGATGGAGAAATAATAACTCTCCCTGATAAACAAAAGCTAAGAGAGTTCATCACCACAAGACCCCCACTACAAGAAATGCTCAAGAAGGCCCTTAGGCCTGAAAAAAAACAAATGAGAAAGGGGATACAAAGATTTCAGCAAGGACAAAAGCAAGGAGACTAAACCAGAACAAAATACAGTTGGATAACATCAAAAATTAATTCAAGCTCATCACTGGAAAGACACATTCACGACACAAGATGGAATAAAGAGATAACAAATAAGGAGGGGAAGAGGTAAGGGATTGAATCGACCCAGCCTCAGGAAAAAGGAGGCATCTGAAAATGTACTTTCTTATCCAGGAGATTGCTTATATAAACCTCACAGTAACCACTAAACAAATAACCAGAAGAGAACGACACATGACAAATAAAGAGAAAACCAAGAGAATGAGCAAGCAGAAATACCAAATTGAATTTGCAGTCCGAAACACAAGTGACAAGAAACGAAGGAAATGCAAAAGAACCAGAAAATGAACAATAAAATAGCAACATTAAACCCTCATATATCAATAATCACTCTAAATGTAAATGGATTGAATTCTCCAATCAAAAGACACAGAGTGGCAGGATGGATTAAAAACCAAGATCCAACAATCTGCTGCCTCCAGGAAACATATCTCAGCTCTAAAGACAAACATAGACTCAAAATAAAAGGATGGAAAACAACACTCCAAGCTAATGGCAAACAAAGAAAGCAGGAGTTGCCATACTTAGACAAAGTAGACTTCAAGATAAAAAAGGTAATGAGAGACAAAGAAAGGCAATATATAACAATAAAAGGGACACTTTACCAAGAAGACATAACAATCATAAATATCTATGCACCCAACACAGGAGCACCAAAGTACATAAAACAACTGCTAAAAAACCTAAAAGGAGATATTAACAATAACACAATAACAGTAGGGGATCTTAACACCCCCCTTACATCAATGGATAGATCATCCAGACAAAAAGTCAATAAGGAAATAATGGACTTAAACGAAAAACTAGACGCAATGGATTTAATAGATATATACAGAGCACTCCACCCAAAAAAAGCAGAGTACACATTCTTCTCAAGTGCACATGGAACATTCTCAAGGATAGACCATATATTAGGAAACAAGGCAAACCTCTATAAATTTAAGAAGATTGAAGTCATTACAAGCATCTTTTCTGATCATAACGCTGTGAAACTAGAAATCAACTGCAAGGAAAAAACTAGGAAAGGGACAAAGATGTGGAGACTAAACAACATGCTACTGAACAACCAATGGGTCGTTGATGAAATTAAAGGAGAAATCAAAAGCTATCTGGAGACAAATGAAAAGGAAAATACACCATACCAACTCATATGGGATGCAGCAAAAGCAGTCCTGAGAGGGAAATTCATAGCAATACAAACTCACCTTAACAAACAAGAAAAATCCCAAATAAATAACCTTAAATTGCACCTAAGAGAATTAGAAAAAGAAGAACAGACAAAGCCCCGAATCAGCAGAAGGAGGGAAATAATAAAAATCAGAGCAGAAATAAATGAAATTGAAACAAACAAAAAAAAAAACAGTAGAAAGGATCAGTGAAACAGAGAGATGGTTCTTTGAGAAGACAAATAAAATTGACAAACCCTTAGCCAGACTCACTAAGAAAAAAAGGGAGAAGACTCAAATAAATAAAATTAGAAATGAAAGAGGAGAAATTACAACAGATACCACAGAAATAAAAGGGATTATTAGGAAATACTATGAAAACCTTTACGCCAACAAATTGGACAACCTAAAGGAAATGGACAAATTCTTGGAAGCGTACAACCTCCCAAAACTGAATCAAGAAGAAATAGAGAATCTGAATAGACCAATCACAAGGAAAGAGATTGAAACAGTAATCAAAAACCTCCCCAAAAATAAAAGCCCAGGACCAGATGGCTTCCCTGGAGAATTTTACCAAACATTCAAAGAAGATTTAGCACCTATCCTTCTTAAACTATTCCAAAAAATAGAGGAAGATGGAACACTTCCCAACACATTCTATGAGGCCAACATCATCCTGATACCAAAGCCAGACAAGGACAATACAAAGAAGGAAAACTACAGGCCAATATCACTGATGAACATAGACGCAAAAATCCTCAACAAAATATTGGCAAACCAAATATAGCAATACATCAAAAAGATCATACACCACGATCAAGTGGGATTTATACCAGGGACACAAGGATGGTTCAACATCCACAAATCAATCAACGTAATACACCACATTAACAAAATGAAGAATAAAAACCACATGATCATCTCAATCGATGCAGAGAAGGCATTCGACAAGATCCAGCATCCATTTATGATAAAAACTCTCAACAAAATGGGTATAGAAGGAAAGTACCTCACATAATAAGCGCCATATATGACAAACCTACAGCAAACATCCTACTCAACGGGGAAAAACTGAAAGCCATTCCTTTGAGGACAGGAACAAGACAAGGGTGCCCACTCTCGCTGCTCTTATTCAACATAGTACTGGAAGTTCTGGCCAGAGCAATTAGGCAAGAAAAAGGAATAAAGGACTCCAGATAGGCAATGAAGAAGTGAAACTCTCACTATTTGCAGACGACATGATCTTATACATAGAAAACCCAAAAAATTCCATCGGAAAACTACTAGAAATAATCAACAACTACAGTAAAGTGGCAGGGTACAAAATCAACTTACAAAAATCAATTGCATTTCAATCAAAACTACACTAAGATATCACCTTACACCCGTTAGAATGGCTATAATCACAAAGACAAATAACAACAAATGCTGGAGAGGTTGTGGAGAAACGGGGACCCTCATTCACTGCTGGTGGGAATGCAAACTGGTGCAGCCTCTATGGAAAACAGTATGGTGAGTTCTCAAAAAATTAAAAATAGAAATACCGTATGATCCAGCAATCCCACTCTTGGGCATCTACCCAATGGACATGAAATCAACCATCACAAGAGGCGTATGCACCCCTATGTTCATTGCAGCATTATTCACGATAGCCAAGAAGTGGAAGCAACCCAAGTGTCCCTCGACGCATGATTGGTTAAAGAAGATGTGGTATATACATACAATGGAATACTACTCAGCCATAACAAAAGACAGAATTGTCCCATTTGCAACAACATGGATGGACCTAGAGGGTATTATGTTAAGTGAAATAAGCCAGAGAGAGAAGGACAGACACTGCATGAACTCACTCATATATGGAATATAAATGAACACACGGACAGAGAGAACTGATTGGTGGTTACCAAGGGGAAGCGGGTGGAGGGTGGGCACAAGGGGTGAAGGATTACATCCACATGGTGACGGAAAAACAAAAATGTACAACTAAAACCCCACAGTGTTATAAACTATTAAGACATCAATAAAAAAATAAAGAAAAAAAAAAAAACATGCAAAGCCTTTAAAGGAAATGTCACGTTCTTGACTCCGTCACTGCTGCAATACATGATAAAACCTAGTAACATTATCCAGAATTAAGAAAATTATAGGCATTCTACAAGATAAAAGAAGATAATAAATACAGAACATAGCTAATTCATTTTCAAATTTATGAGTTAATCAGTTAATGGCTTTAACCAAACTGCCCATTTAAAAACAAGCAAACTTACCTAGCCACATCAAATGATTGTGCCTTCTGTAACTTAGTGTTTAATTGTGACCCTGGACCAGATCTACTAAAGGAAGAACTCTTTGGCAATGTGGCTGCTGTAAAAATAAATAAATATTGAAAAATTTTAGTTCTACAAAGATAAGAAACTTTTCCTTTATTTACAAAAATTAAAATGCATAGTTATCAAATCTGAGGCAGAAATTATGGCTCCTTTCTTACCCTCCTGGATTCAAAATGCATTATTCCCTCCTTGCTTCCTTTTCTCTTGCCAAAAACATTTCTAGATTTACTCGTTCCTACTGAAAATCACCTTACTAAGTAGTAACATTTACATGCATAAAATTTTACTCTTCATTAAACATTTAGTATCACATTTTACAAGATCTATTCCATCAGGTAAAAAAGTAACAGCTTAAATACATAGATGGCATATTCTTAACTGCACTGAAGGGGCTGAAGTATCAGTTCCAGATGGGAGAGCCAAAAAGTCACAGGCTTGGAGTCTTGGCCAGATAACATGTGATGCTAGGGAGGGTCAGCTTTTGTGTCTGATTCTCATCAGGCTGCTTAGCTGTGTGTCAGGGGGAAAACTCTGAGCCCTAGCCACATTCCCCTCTTTCTCGCCTCCTGCCTTGCAACATTTGCCACTAGCCACAAAAGAAAACAAGACAGAGTGCATGGATTCACTGATACTACTGGAAAAACAACTGCAAGCACTTTCTCGGCTGCCACCACATCTGCAGTCATGGTCATACATGAAAGATGAACTACATGTGACAAGAAAAATCTTTAAAAGAGGTACATTTAGATTCTTGCCTATAATTTAGAGACATATGTTAACAGATGTAACAAATCCAGGGGACTAGACACAGAAATAATGATTGAGATAAATGCTAAACCCACGCTATCATCACTAATGAATTTACTCAGGCAGATCTAAAGTACCTTTTGAAAAAAACACTTTCCATATTGTTATGAATTCATTGAGATTTGTTGAACTAAGTCTATCTACGTCTACAGTTTATGCTTTCTTTTAACTAAAGGGAAAAAAGACTTTGAATAAAGTCTCAAAAGGAAATTAATGAAATCAGGAACTTTTTAATCCTTTCATTCAATTAAGCAAGCATGTAATACTATAACCTTAATATATTTAGTCATTTAATAGACTTCCTTCCCCCTTCTGTCTGATTCACTCCACCTCCTCAAAAAAAGAAAAAAAAGCAATGTTCTTTTTTTTCTCCCACATAATTCTACTCCAAAGGGACTGGCTCGTTTATTAGCAATTCACAGCAGCTGAAGAAAAGTAGTAACTGATACATGGAAATACAACATGTTCAAATACTCCTCAAACTTCAGTTGCTCTTGTCAAGCCCTTGAAAGGAAATTATGTTCTTGGTCTTGGCTATTGAGTTCATCTTTGCCCACAGCGGCACCCAGAGCTCCTTAATTCCATTTTCCTTTCCCTCTCTCTAGCCCAGCACATCCTATTTAATGTGTTGAAAAAAATGAAGATATTTTCCTGTGGAATAAGATACCATTTAAATATAATCAGAAGGAGAAGATTTAACAAGAATGAGGAGTAAAATACAAGTTGTAAGAATTCAGCCTGTAGTTTCAGCAGGCCACATACCAGGATGAGCAAATGCAGGCAGAGGTTGTATAACAGGGGGAGCCCCGTTAGCCAGGGGAGGCACTGCTGCTGTAGGAACAGAGGATACAAGGGGTGGAGACATTCCAACAACTGGAATGGATCCCATTGGCACTGGAGCAACAGCTGTAAGTGGTGGCATGCTGGCAATACCTCCTATACCTGTGAAGGAAAAAATCCCAACAAAATTCACATTGAATCACATTTCGACATTCAACGATAACGAATCCAGGATTGCCTAGAGAAAATCACATTCCAGTTGTAATATATTCCCATTTAAAATATGAATTCAGATTAATCATTTTGAAGAGTACCAAAAATTACATCAAGGATCACATCAAAGGGCTCAAGACCCAACATGAAGAGGGATCTACCGGCCAAAGATGAGGATCAACAAGACTAATAACTGCAATGAACTGAAAGCCACCAAATAGAATTAAATTCACAAATTCATAATGATATTTAAAAACAAATAAAATATTCTAATTGGTCACTGTAGGTAATCAATTCATTATTTTGAAAATAGTAAATAAAGGGAGAAAATAAATCAAACATTCATCCTGCCTTTCCTTTACATACTGAACCTCAGAGTAACCAAACATTTGATGGGGAAGTTTCTCTTTATAGAAATATTCTAACCAATAAATGAAGAGATGATAGAACTAAAATAAATCTTTCCTTTCTTTTTTGTTTCTCTAACCCAGCTTGTGATATTGTGATATATAATATATAATATCACAACAATCACAATATATCAATAATTATCACAATGTGACATCTGGTCTTTGTCATTCTGGTTCCTGGCACAGAGCTCCTAAAACTCTTGTAATTTCCTGAGTGATAGGAAGATCTTTTGTTATAATATTTGGTCTTGGTCCCTGGTTCCCAACATAAGAGCTTCTAAGACCCCTGGAATCTCTGGAGTGTAAAAGAGTATCTTTTGGAATGCTAATGAAGTGACTGGTGGCTGGGGGTTCCTAGATAGCTGAAGGAGGGAAGGTGGTCACAGGAAAGACCAAGGCATGGGTAGAAGGTTAGAACTTTCAGCCCCACCCCACCCCCACCTCCACACCAACCTCATGGGAGGGTAGAGGGGCTGGAGACTGAGCTAATCAACAATGGCCAATGCTTTATTAATCACACCTACATAATGGAACCACCATAAAAACTCCCATACTATGGGGTTTGGAGAGCCTCCAGGCTGGTGAACACATCCATGGGCTGGGAGCATGGCATACCCCAACTCCACAGGGACAGAAAATCCTGCACTCAGCACCTTTCCAGACCTTGCCCTATAGACCTCTTCATCTAGCTGCTCATCTGCATCCTTTACAATACGCTTCATAACAAACTGACAAATGTTAAGTAAATGTTTCCCCAAGTTTTGAGTTCTTCTAGCAAATTATGGGGGGGATGGAAACCCCCAACTTTGTAGTCAAGTCGAACAGAAGTGTGGGTACCCTGGAGACCCATTACTTGTGACTGGGGTCTGAAGTGTGGACAGTCTTGCGGGACTGAGCCCTGAAACTTGTGGAATCTGTGGCTGGCCCAGTGGCATAAGTAATCACACGCTCCACTTCGGCAGTTTGGATCCTGGGCATGGACCTACATACCACTCATTAAGCCACGCTGTGGTGGCATCCCACATATAAAATAGAGGAAGACTGGCACGGATGTTAGCTCAGCGGCAATCTTCCTCAAGCAGAAAGAGGAAGATTGGCAACAGATGTTAGCTCAGGGCCAATCTTCCTCACCAAAAAAAAACCTGTGGAATCTGACGCTAACTCTGGCAGTTACCATCAGAATTGAATTTAATTATAAGATACTAAGTTAGTGTCCAGAGAGCTAGAAAGTTGGTTGGTGTGGTTTTTCTGGACACAAAATTCTTGGCTCATTCTTTCCTTGAGAATCCTAAGTAGGTTACTCCATTTTCTTCTGGCATAAAGCACTGTTGTAGAAAAGTCTGAAGATACTCTAATTTTCTTTCCCTTGTGACTCGTGTGCTTTCTTCTTCTACATGCCCAAATTTTTGGTTTTACTAGACTATATCTTAGTACTGGACTCTCCAGGTTGATATTCTCGGGCATATGATATACTCTTCCAAATGCAGTTTCAATTCTTTTATTTCAAGAAAGTTGTCTTGAACTAGTTTTCAGCTGTGTTCTTTTTTGTGTGTGTGTGTGAAGAAGATCAGCCCTGAGCTAACATCCATTGTCAATCCTCCTCTTTTTGCTGAGGAAGACTGGCCCTGGGCTAACATCCGTGTCCATCTTCCTCTACTTTATATGGGACGCCGCCACAGCATGGCTGACAAGCAGTGCGCTGGCAGGCACCCGGGATCCGAACTCACGAACCCCAGGCTGCCAAGCGCGGACTAAACTGCTGCACCACTGGGCGGCCTCAGCTGTGTTCTATTCCCCTGCTTAGGTTTTCTTTCACAAGACTCCAACTAAACACAGATGCAATTTTCTTTGCCCTCAACATGTGTCACTTTTTCTCAAATCCTTTTTAGCCCCTTTTTCATTTCCTTTTAATCTCTGAAATATTCCTCTTTTCACCTTCTATTTCTTTTCAGACAGTATCTTTCGTGTGGCTTCTAGTTTAGTCTTCACTTCTGAAATGACTTTTTCTTTTATTTTTCACTTTCCTGAGTTCTGTCATCTTATTTCTGAGGTTTTATAACTGATTTCTGGTGGTCTTTCATGACTTGTATCATTTTCTTAGTATCATTTTGCTTGTTTTCAAATAGTAGATTACTGGAGTGCTGTCATTGTCCATGGGGGTGTGATTCAGCTCTTCATTCTCTCTTTTCTAATAATAACTGTGTGTGGGATTCGACCTTGCCTGATACTGCCTGCTGCTCATTTCTATGTGAGCCTTGCTTCCTGGGGTTTTGTCTCCGTTCTCCACCCCCACTTTGGTCTGGACCTTCTCCTTCTTTTGTCTCTGTGTCTCTGCTCTACTCAATTTTGATTCCATGCCCAGTCATTTCTCCTCAGTGTGGAGTCCTGCCCCAGAAGGAAGCCTTGTTGGGTCAGTTTTGAGAACTCATAGGGACTACACTGTTCGAGATCTTTCAGGCCTTCTTACCCCAGGCACAGTCAGTGTAATTATTCTCTAACATCATAACTTTTCCGTTTCAAGTGACCTACTCATCTTTTCAATAGCCACCGCGAAGACTGACATCTTTTTACCAATTGACTACCTTTTCTGAATGAATGAGTATTTTCTGAATATTTTTAAATAAACACATCTACTGGAGGCTGTGTTTTGGATGCCATTCCTCTTGACTATGCCGAGCCTTTTTTTTTTTTCTTTGCTGAGAAAGATTCGCCCTGAGCTGACATCTGTTGCCAATCTTCCTCTTTCTTTGCTTGAGTAAGATTCGCCCTGTGCCCATCTTCGTCTATTTTGTATGCAGGTCGCTGCCACAGCATGGCCAACAGTGGTGTAGGTCCGTGCCAGAGATATGAACTGTGAACCTGGGCAGCCGAAGCGAAGCACACCAAACCTAACCGCTATGCCATGGGGCTGGCTCCTATGCTGAGTGTTAATTCTTGAAATTTTCTCATCTCTCCTCAAACACTGAGTTTTCCCTCTCTACTCTAAAAATGTGGGAGCACTTCCCACCTAAAACACACCAATCTTCAGCTGACATGCTCCTCCAGCTCTGTCTCCCCTTTACAGTTAAACTCTCCCTCTTCCAAGTCTCCAATCTGGCTTTTGCCCCTCCCACTCCAATGAAGCTGCTTGTCAAGATCATACACAAACTCACCTTGTCAAATCCAGTCACTTTTCTGTCCTATCCTTACTCAGTCTCTCAGAAGCAACTCAAACAATGGAACACTCCTCCCTTCTTCAAACACTTTTCTTGGCTAGTAGGACACCAACCTCCTCCCACTTCATTCTGTTTCTGGCTTCTTCCCTTTTACTACCCCTTTACATGTCACAGACTGCCAAGGCTTGGTCCTATAGTCTTCTGTCTGCCCTAGCTACATTTTGTCAACCTAAACAAAGAGGAAGATTGAGGCAGGCTTAAATTGCCAGAAATCAAGTTTATTCAGGAATAGCAGAGGAATTGCAATTCGGGACACACAAACTGTAGCAAGTTACAGGTGAGTCCACTGAGGCTTTGGGGCGGTCTGTGCTTATGGGCAAGGAGTGTGAAGAGGGGGAATTCAGTTAGAGTCCAAGCAGCAAGTTCACTGGCTTGAGGATGGAGAGAGGTTTCTGGCGGATGTTCACTGGTTGAGGGATGTTTCGGTTTTCAGGCATTTACAGGAAATCAGTCTCAGTCCTTAAGTTTTGTTTTCCTGAGGACACACGTGACATGCAAGATTCTCCATTTTATATCCTCCAATTCCATTTAAGATTGAAATCTTTTCACAACTTTCTAAGATATCTTATCCAGTCCCCAGGCTTTGAATGCCATCCATACTCAAACTCTCCCAGAGCTGATGGATCCCTCCTCTGAGCTGCAGATTCTTCTGCCTCCTTAACATCTAAACTTGAAAATCTAACTTGGCCCCTCAACCTTAACATAGTCAAAATTTGATTTACTTTTTCTCCAAAATACATGCTATAACGAATCTAATCCTATCCTATCTTCCACATCAATTATCATCACCCAGATGTAAATCACCATCATCTCTTGCCCATGGCAAAGGCCTCCTGACTGATTTCCCTCGTTCTACTCTTGTCCCCCTGCAATCCAGTCTTCAGATAACACAGATACAACCATGTCACTCCCCTGCTTAAAAGCTCTCTGTAGCTTTCAATTGCACTTAGAAGAAGACATTCTAATTCCTTTGTGATTTTATCAGTCTCTAAACCATCTGGCTCCTGCCTTACCTCCCTGACCTTATGGCCTACCAATACTTCAGCTACAGTGCTCTCATTTTTGTTCCTCACACACACCAAGCTCATTTCTGCCTTAGGACCTTTGCAATTGCTGTTCCTTTGGCCTGGACAGCTTCTCCCCTAGGTCTTCACCTGGCTCTCACCACTACGTCAGCTCCTCAGAAAATTCTTCTCTGACCACCCTGTCCCATCGGTTCCTCTCTTTCATATTACCCTATTTTACTGAATTATTTATCTATTTGCTTGCTTCCCCCAACTTGACAAGAAGCTCCACAGCAGCAGGAGCCATGATGTCTTGCTCAGCACCATGTTTCCAGCAGCTAGGACACACAATAGGGGCTTAAAAATATGGGTTTAATCCAATAAAACCACAGACTCTGGCCAAAAAAAAAAAAAAAAATATATATATATATATAAAACAAAAGAAAAATAAACTCCTCCCTGAAATTACTGTAATTATTCCAGTTGGGTCCAGAGTAAAAGACAAATTACACTGTGTGCAAATACACTGAAAGAAGAAGGTACCAGGCACACTTACAGAATTTCCTGGAATGCAGCCAGGTACCCTTAGGCAAGTCACAATATTACTGCACCCATTTTCCTCTTCTTAACATAGGGGAGCTGAATAAAATGACTGCTCAACCCCCAGCCGGCCTTAATTCCACAGTGTGTCAATATTTGCATTAATACCTGTGGACAACAAACACTGAAGGAGTGACGCCCCGTGTCACCCAGATGGTTTGGTGGATAAGGACTGTGGGAAGAGATAAGGTAATAAGGAAACCAAGAGCCTTTAGGAAAACTGTGAGTTTAGACAGGCTCTCCCTCCCTTTTTTGAAATCTGGTCTTAAGAAAACTGTTCAACTTCTTAGAATCTTAGTTCTCTCATTTATATAACAGGGCTAGTAATTTCTGCATACTTTTACAGTTATTGTTGTAGACCAAATAAAATACTTTATGGGAAGGCACACTGTAAGGGGCTAGGAAATGCATGGTCAGATAATTCTTAATATTACTTAGCAAATAGTGATAATAGTAATCAATTATTTTGTCCTCAGTAGCCAGAAGAAGTGTAAGAAAAACAGTACCCCGGGTTGAGCTGAGAGGTGGAACTAGAAATACTAGCACAGGCCAGATCTTTGAGGAAACTTGGGCAAAGTGGATTAGGATAATGTACTGTAACTTCTCCCATGTTCTGATATTCCCTTGTGATTTATCTCTTGAAAACAGTTTACTAAGAATGTTGATGTGATGAGTATGAGGGGAGGAAAGGCAATGGAGAAACCCAGGGGAACAGCTATGGACTGGCTGGCAGGAAGTCACATCAGAAATTCCAGGTCCCCTGAGTGGCAGTGTCAGGTTACTTAGGTGACAGTAAAACCCTCCTCACAGTGAGGCCACCACCTCCAGAAAATAAATCAACAATATCTCTAGAGTTGAAATTCCTATAGCAGAATGGAATAAGAGAAGACATATTAAATGTTAGAGGAAGAATTACTGACACCTAGTTTGAGGGCAAAAGAGGAAATGGGATGCCTCTGGTTATCTGACCCTTTCTCCGCTCTGAGGTTTCCTCTTGCAGCCCCGGAAGGGAGGCCAAAAGAAAACCAAACACCCTATAGCTGTTTTAACACATGGGACCTGACCAAACGTTGGCTACAGGGACCTTCAGAAATTCAGAGCAACTTTCACTTAAATAAGTTGGTTAACTAAGGGCTAAGGTACCGTGAACACACGACAGACAAGACCAACAGGGCCTGGTCACTTGGAGTCTACTGTACTGTTCATTCCTGCTCTTCTAGCCTTTGCTCACATACGACTCTTGAGTTTTTCCTTCTTCTCTTGGATCACTGTCCAACTTGCCTGACCCCAAACCTGCACCTTTCCCCTTATCAAAACTAGTCTTGTGGCTAAACCTCACCAAAAGAAAGACAATGCATAGCTTGTTTTTAAGAGTATATCTATTAAGTAAAACCACAGCATTACTTTATCTCAACGTATCATTAACTGTATCTGGGACAACCTGAATTACTTACTATTGACTGCCCCCTCCCAAATCTACTACTTCATTTTATCACCTGTCATCAGAGCTATCAGGTCTGAGAGAGGGAAAGAAACTCTACCCACAATTTTTATGTTTTGTTTAAACTGTCTAAGCACTTTCCCATGAATCAGATGTTGGATCTGATTACTATAATCTTTAAATCAATCTAAATAATTAAAAGTCTAGGGTGAGAACAGAGAAGAAATCAGAACTGTTGGTGATCTTAGTCAACTAATTACCGTTTAATTTTTAAGAAAAACACCTGGCTAAAAGATAACTTTTTATGGAATTGTGTTTTTAATTGGGATAACAATGTTTATTTTTTTCCTGCTTCATTTTGTTCTAGGAATGAATTTAATGTGGCCAATTATAATGTGGCCAATTGCCTCAATACTGTGAATTAAACCATATATTTCTAGATACCATAATCCAAAGGAGTTGTTTATATACAAGGAAAAAATTAAAATGTTACAGAAACAGAAAACCAAAAGGAAGTAGGTGACAATGTGAAGGGTCAAGAATCCGGTAGGAGCAAGAAAAAGACAAAAGATGCAGCAGCGGACTGCAAGTCTGTTCTTTTACCCTGACCATCTGCACCTCTGCTCTCACTTCAGTTACTCTCATCCTAGGTCAGAACGTGAACACGCTCCTTCCCCTCTAGCACCATCTTCCTGCATAAGGCCATCATTTTTCAGACCCAATTACCTCCTAGAATTTCACAATACTACAAACTGAGAGGGAAAAAAAGAGAAATATTTATTTTTAAAATATACAATGCAATATAGGAACCAATTCCTTTCCAGACTTACCAAATGCTGGTGCACTAGAAATAGCAACTGGTTGCTGTTTCATAACCGGGGGAAGTGCAGAGGGGAGTTGATATCCTTGTAGCTTCAGTTTGATAAGTTTCATAGCAATGGAAAACTCCACTTGATCCATCCTTCCATCATTATTCATATCAGCTAGCGCCCTGCAAACCAACAGCATGGGCTGAAAACGATTATGACCTTAAAAGAACCTTTCCCAAACCACCCCTCCCACCCACACAAAAACAAAATAATCAGCTCCCTTAATCCTGGAGAGAACAAAACAAAGCAAAACAAAACAAAACTTGTTTACCACGCTATAGGGAGTAACCTGGAAATATTGGCAAGGATTTATATAAATATACTTTTTATTGTGTTATTCTCTACTTATAAGATACACAAGGTAGTTTTCAGTCTCAGTGTCAGGATATGTATTTTGGACATCAAATTGGGGTTTCTTTTTGGAGTGATGAAAATGTTCTAAAATTGGATAGTGCTGATGGTTGCACAACCCCGTGAATAGACTAAAAACCAATGAATTATACTCTTTAAAACTGTGAATTTTATTACATGAATTATGTGACAATAAAGCTGTTTAAAAAAAGCATTTAGAAACATAGTTTATTTCTAAAGATACTTGATTAGATGGCATCAACTCCTCTGTGGGGTTCTACAAACCTCACCATGGGGGCATGACATGCTATGCTATATTATACTACTATACTTCTAAAGCTGTGAAAATTAAATGAGCTTACAAATGTGTTTACTATTTGAAAATAGTACTCAAACATAAATAGTCAAGTGCGACTTCCAATGAGCTATTATGTATTTTCTCAAAGAAGAGGAAGTAAAAGGAAGGAGTTTGTACTTACCACTAGAAACTACATTATGCAAACCCAAATTGTGCATATTCATGACTTAACCTCTTTTGCATGAAAAATGTTCACTCACATTTCATTTCTTTAGGTCTAGATATAAAAAGCATGAGGATTTATTTTTAAAATCTATCTTAAAAAAATTTATAAGACCAGCTATTCCAATTAAAATGCCATGACTAGCAATCTTTTAAATGAGCCACATCCAGATAGTGTCCAAAAAAGATTAAGTTATGTAGAAAATCATCCTATATTGCTGGAGTTAACTCAAAAGGAAACATGAAACACAATAAAAAGCGTAACACACAACAAAGATTAAAAATCTCAGGGCTGGCCCAGTGGCATAGCAGTTAAGCTCACGGGCTCCACTTAGGCAGCCTGGGGTTTGCAGGTTCGGATCCCAGGTGTGGACCTACATACCACTCATCAAGTCATGCTGTGGTGGCATCCCACATACAAAATAGAGGAAGACTGGCACAGATGTTAGCTTAGGGCCAATCTTCCTCACCAAAAAAAAAGATTAAAAATCTCTAAAAATGATAAAAATTGTAAAAGTCAACACTATTCTTTGGGAAAATAAGATCAGAAAGTGGGAAACGGAACCCCATGGCTCAAGAAACTCCTTTTTGCCTCAGATAGGAGCACCCCAGCCCCCTGCAGTCAATAATCCCCCCTTCAGCAAACCACCCAGTGAAATCCGAATTTCACTCACTGCTAGTAAGCTTGAGCACCACTTTCCATATGTTTCTTGGTCATTGGGATTCCTACTTCCATGAATTGCTCATTCACATCCTTTGCCAAGTTTTCGATGGACTGCATGTCTTTTTCTTGTCAGTTTATAAGAGCTTATTGTATATTAGATAGTAACTGTTTATCTGTCAATTGTTGATTTTTAAAAATTCATTATGTCTGTTCATTTTGTGTATAATGTATTTACTGTATAGAAATTCTACATTTCTATATATAAAATATTTCTTTTATCACATAGCTTGTATGTTTTCAGTCCTTTATTTTCTAAGATTGTATTATTTTATTACATTTCAATCTTTAAACCAACTGCAATTGCGTGTATGTGTGTTATGTTATCCCAGGATTCAATTATATTTCTTCCAGATGGATATCTAGCTTTCCCAGCAATATTTATTTACAAACCCATCCTCTTCTCACTGAACTAAAAAATACATTTGTTATTTATTAAATGTTCATATGATGTGAGACCTCTTTCTGGATTATCTATTCTCTTTTTTTTTTGGTGAGGAAGATTGGCCCTGAGCTAACATCTATGCCAATCTTCCTCTGTTTTGTATGTGGGATGCCACCACAGCGTGGCTTGACCATTGGTGTGTCGGTCCACGCCCGGGATCCCCGGGCCACTGAAGCAGAGCACAGGAACTTAACCACTACACCACCAGGTCGGCCCCTAGATTGTCTATTCTGATTCCCAGGCCAATATGACAATGATCTGATCACACTGGCTCTATGGCATGTTCTGATATATGGAAAGGCGTTTTTTTTTAAATGTTGTTTGGCTATTCATGGACGTTTTTATCCCTATGAACTTTAAAATCATTTATTTATTCTGCAAACAACCCTACTGGGATCCAAGCTGAAACTGCATTAGATATATTAATTAAATTTTGGAGAATTGACATATTTATGATAGTTTGCCCACCAAAGAAAACAGTATGTCTTTCCATTTGTTCAGTTCTACTAATATCTCCTTGAAAAAGATAATTATCACTTTCTTCATGTAAATAATGATTTTTCTGATTAAATGTATTCTCATTTAAATTTATCATTTTTGTCACTATTTTAAGTGGAACATTTCCCCCATTTCCATACTTAGATGTTTATTCCAAGCATAGAGAGAAGCCTTGCTTTTAATAATCCTTTATGCTGTCTTCAGATCTCTTACCAAACTCCTATGAATCTTACTAATTTTTTTAAACTAAAATCTCTTGGGTTTGGTAAGTATACAGTCATATAACTAGCAAAAAAAGAGTTAACTTTCTTTTCCAATATTTATACCATTCCTCTTTTTTGTTGGTCTTATCACCTCTAAGATATTATTGAATGTGTGAGCATCCCTGCTTAGTTCTGAGTTTAAACCAAATGGCTGTAGTTAGAAGAATTGTTCAGAAGAATATCTGGAAGTGATTTTTAGAAAGTACCTTGACATATTTAAGCAGTTCCCTTTTCTACTTATTAGAAATGGTTATTGTATTTTTTTAATCAAATGCCTAACCAGCAGCTGCTGATCTGATCACAAGTTTTCTTTTTCCATTCATCTGCTGATACAAGAATGTTGAGAGAATTTCTTAATTCTGAACCAGCCTTGCACCCTCAGTTAAACTCAAGTTGGTCACAGTTTTCATACACTGTGGAATTCTATTTGCTAAGATTTTGTTTTGATTTTTTTTTTTTGGTGAGGAAGACCAGCCCTGAGCTAACATCCATCGCCAATCCTCCTCTTTTTGCTGAAGAAGACTGGCCCTGGGCTAACATCTGTGCCCGTCTTCCTCTACTTTATATGGGACACCGCCACGGCGTGGCTGACGAGCAGTGCATCGGCGGGCGCCCGGAATCCGAACATGCGAACCCCGGGCTGCCAAGCATGGACTAAACCGCTGCACCACCGGGCAGCCCCTTGTTTTGATTTTTTGCATCTATATTCATAATTAAGACTGGTCTCTCATTGCTTTATTTTTGTATTATCTTTCAGGTTTTATAAAGGAAGTTAAATAAATAAAATGAAATTATGAACTTTCCTTCTTTTGCTAAGTATTTTTAAAAAGATATAGAGCTATTTCAAACAGTTTTCAGGGGAAAAAAAGTTCCAATCGATCAACATCGACATGCATACTTGAAAAAAAAAATGAGGCAAACGGATTCCCACTCCCTATTCCCCACGCCAATGCCCCCCCAAACATGTTTTTTAGTGAGAAACAGAAATATCCAAAGTAGGATAATGAGTGGGCTAGGGGAGAAGAGACTTTCTAGTAATGGCTTAATTAGAAGAATTGAGTGTTTCTAGAAACCTTTCCACTGAAGTGCCTCAGTGGGAGAGGAGCGGAAACGGAAGCCTCAGGTTCTAGACGCTTACTTTAAGCCCTCACCACAATCCCAATATTTTTTTGAGGATTTTGTGTGATCTTTCTTTAAAAATTTTTTCTCAACAAAACAGCCATAGGGACTCCTTAGCAGTAAAAACTCAGAGGACTTATGGAAACATAGTAGTTACTACTACAAAGCTCAGCACACCCCACTCCACCCCAATACACTGGCATAGAGTTGGAATTCTATTTCTCAAGCCTTCTCTGCAGAAAACGACTTTAGCTCTGCCATCCATTTCATCTCCCACTTATAATTACTTCTCAGTTTAATCACTTCTAATAATCCTCCCCAAAAGACTAAAAGTCTGAGAATTCTGAAATTAAACTCACAAAACTTCCAAAGTAAAAAAAATACATATGCTAAAAAAAGCACAAGTCAAACAATTGTGGTATATGACTCTTGAAAACAAACTGATTTTAAACACAATGTTTAGCCTGATATTAAAATCTATACACAGCAGCAGGCAGGGTTGAGATGAGAGAGGGACCACAGGTATGCTGAATACTAAGGGTAAGCTTTTTGATTTGTACCAGTAAACCAGACGTCACTCCTCCACTGTTGGTGAGAAAAAGTGCTTCAACTCCAAATGCAGGGAAATCTGGCAACATCTACAGAACTATATACGCATTGACTCTGTGACCCAGCAATTCCACTCCTAGGAATTTACCCTGAAGATACACCTCCAACAATGGGGAAAAAAATCTATACATAATTTTTTAAAATATATACATATAATATATAATGAGCTTTAGCTCACTCATTGCTGTGTTATTTGTAATTGAAAAATATTGGGAATAACTGAATGCACATAACATAGGAGATTGACTGAATAAACTATGATATATCTTTCACAATTAATACTATGTAACTGTAAAAAAAAAAAAAAAAAAGAGAGAGAGAAAGATCTCCATGGAATGATATGAGTGATTTCCAGGATGTGTTGTTAAGCGAGAAAAGCAAAAAAACAAAGAACAAAAGAACATTGATAGGAGGTTACCTTTAAAGTAAGAAGGAAGAGGAAATAATTTAAATATAAATATGCACACACAATATGTTATGGATCTGCTTTTCTTCCACAAAAATAAACAAAGGAAGGATAATAAGAAACTAATAAAATTGGTGGGAACAGGGATGAAGGGAGAGAAGAGGGACGGACATTTCTCTGAGTTCAATTTTTTGTATAGTTTTGGCTTTTGGAACTTTGTTGTGTTACGTATTTAAAAAATAACATTAAGTCCAAAAAGATGAGAGAAGATCCCTAAACTGAATAAAAACAAAAACAAATAGACCTAATAGCATTTTAAATAAATAACATATCCACATAGAAGGAGAAAAAAAAACTAATCCAAGTAACTTCTAACACAATACTTCATATACCCTGAGTCTATAAACAAAAAGAACTATGAAGTAATCTTGAACTCTACTGAATGGGTTTGATGTCTATAGCGGACATGAGTATAGCAATTCTGAAACTATTTTGTTTGTATTATAGGATTAAGGGAAAAGACCAGCCTCCTCTCACCCCATCTCATTCATTGCATCAGAGCTGAAGCCTGTGGATTCCTTTAGGAGCCCACATCATCCACAAAGACTCATCAAGGGCTGCTCATCCCTCACTGTGCAAATTAATCCAGCCCAGTCATTCATTCATTTGTTTGTTTATTCATCCAACAAATATTGGGGTTACAACTGTGAAAAAGACAGACAGGGTTGGCCCTCACAGAGCTGATCTTTTAGTGCTAGCAGACACTAAACAAGAAAACTAATCAGATTATTCCACATGATAAGTGCTATTAAGAAATAAAACAAGGCAATGGGAAAGAGGAGCCGGTGGGCAGGAGCAGGTGGGCAGAGGGAACTACTTTAGACTAGTGGTCAGGAAGCATCTCTCTGGGGAGGCAACATATGAACAGAAACCTGAAGGGTAAGGAGCCAGCTATGTGAGGATCTAGAACGGCCTGATTGGAAGAGGAATACCAAGTGCAGTGGCCCTGAGGCAAGAAGCCTGGCCCATTTAAAGAAGAGAAAGAAGGTCAGTGAAACTGGAGTGCAAAAATTGAGGAAGAGAGTGGTGCAAAATAAGAGAAGAGGGAAAAAGCAAGAGCCAGATCATATTGGGCTTGGTAATGACTTTGAATTTCCTTCTCAATGGAGAGTTTTAAATGGATTTACTTTTTACAAAGATTGTTTGGGTGCTGGTTGGAGACTGGAATCTAAAGGGACAAGTATGAAAGAGAGAGTCCAGTCAGGATGCTCCAACAGTGGGCCCAGGTGAGATGACAGATTAGGATGATAGCAGTAGAGGCAGACAGAAGTGGCCAGATTGGGGATAAAGTCTGTAAACAGAGTCAAAAGTATATGCTGATGGAATGAATGTATAGCATAAGGAAAAGAGAGGAAACAGGCATGGCTCCCAGCAGCTGGATAGATGCTCAATGCCATGAACTGAGATGGGGAAGACTCAGGAATGAGGGATGGAGGAGAGGGGAACAAGAGTCCAGGATGACTTTTTTTTGGTAAATGAGTTTGGCAATTTGGTCATGTTGGGGGCTGAAAACCCTTCTGATACATACTCAGAAGTATCCTAAGTCAGTGCATGTTACATAGCTGTTTGCCCTGCCCCCATGACCCATCCTTGAACCAGATCACCAAGTGTTCTAATCTTTGCCTTTATGTCTCTGGCTCCTTTCTTCCCCTTTGGGGCCCATTTCCAAGAGGTGCTCCCTCCTTTCCTCTCATTTCTCTCCTTAAAAGCCTCTAATCTCCATTTCTGTGGCCCCTACTGTCTCTGATTCCAAAGCCCTCATTCAACCTCTTTCTCTTTCCTGTACCTTCAAGGCTCTTGTGCACTCCTATCTGTTTTCTTCTCCCTCCTCCCCACACCAGACCAAGGTTGGAACATAAAGCATTTAAGTTGCCAAAAGGATATATGATATGTGCCAGTTTCCTTCCAGATCCTTATTAGTAAGACAATTTCTAGGAAGATGAATCATCTTTGGCCACTATTATAATTCAGCATTACACACACTGACTTGACTCTATATTCTGAGAATTCAGGTTTTCCTGGATGGGACTGGATAGATAGGTAGACCCAAAGTATTAGTAAGTTACAGTTCAAAAGTTCATCAGTTAGTTAACTGGAATATACTTTCTACATGGAACAAAAATTATAAAGTTTCTAACATATACTCCCCAGCAGTCCACATCACTCATATATTTGAACTGAGGTCCATAGCAAAGAAAGTGAGTCCCAGAGAGAGAGAGAGAGAGAGAGAGACTAGAAATAGTTCCAATCCAAAATTTTCTTCTTCCCCAGACGACTGACACAGAGATGGCCTACAACTTCAGACTCCAAACCATTCCTCTCTCTACCAAGAGGGACATGAGCCCTCCCCGTGACCCCACCAGAAAATCCACATGAGAACACAGAATGAGCATAAGAGATAGGGAGGGGAAACTATTTCATTAGGTCAGCTGTTATTATTTATAAATTTATAAATTATAAAACCTAAATTTGAACAGGTCAAGTATTGCCCAGGGTTACAAAGTGAACAAGTATCAGAGCTAGTGCTGCAAGACATCTCACTCATGGGTCACACCACACTATTCCATCATCTTCGCAGCACATCTGTGGTTCGTGGACTTTATGACTACTTTCCAAAGATACTTCTTTTGGGAAAAGATACTTAGGGGTGTGTTTTGTTTCCCCCTAATAGCAATTCTTGTCAAGTAAAATATGCCATCACAAATTTATTTAACAAAATGTCAGAGAAAATTAAAGACAAAGAACATTTTTGATTTAACCTAAGACTGCCAATTCATCATCTTTATTGTTAATAAAAATTTCACCATAAAAGTAAGAAGTTGGAAAAATGACTTTGGTATACCCAGCTAAAAACTGTTTAGAAAACTAACAACTGTCTCAATTGAAAAAAACATGAATTTACTAGATAATACTTTATTTTTCTCCATTATACTTATTAACATGTGACAATCTTTATACTGTTAATGACTACCTCTTTCCACTAGGTTGCAATTTCTATGAAATCATGAATTTTTTTCTATTTTGTTCACTGCTGTATCCCCAGCACCTGCAATAGTCACTGACCCAAAGCAGTCACCTGATAAAATATTTTTCCACCATTGAATGAATAAATGTGAAGTGAGATTTTCTTACAGCAGAGTATTCATCATAAGACTGCCTTTTGAATGAAACTTCATAAACTGGGAATAAAGCATGAAAGCAGAATTCAGTGGAAGAAGTTAAGCCTGGGAAAGGAAGGTTCTAGTGAGTGATCTTGACTGATGGTATGAAACACCATCATATGCCTGAACATAAAGCAAAAGAAGCTTGTGACAATTAACACAGATGTCACAAGTCTCTTGCATTTAAACTAGGCACTTAACTGACAGGTTGGAACCCCTGTGCTCACATGTGCATGAGTTCTTGTGCTCTTGCTCTCTCTCTCTTTCTCAGCCTTTTACTTTATTTTAAAAGTAATTCCAAAAACTTTGGTTATCTGATTTTTCTAGCTCAAAGTAGATCAGAAGTTAGACCTAGAAGGGCGTCATAGGAGGAGGCTCACGAGCTGAAAGAGACAGTTGCAGCCAATACGCTGACAACCAGGAAAAAGAAAATAAAGCAGACACCAAAAAAAGCACAGGAATTTGCTGTCATTTAGTTTCAATTCAAATATATCCATCCACAAATACATATATATATTTCCCACTGAGGTTTTGCTATTTCAGAATATAGTAAATGATTTTCACATTGATGACGCTAATAAGCAAGCTTAGACTATGTTCTGTAGACTCTGCTTGAAGGCAACAAGGAACTACGTCAATATCCATTTCCATAAAATTATAAATAAAAACGACTGATCGTTTAAGGGGAAAGGAATTAGTTGGGTAACTGAGTTATGTGGAACACCTGGTCTCTGATGATGACACCAGCTCCTTTTTTGGGGTTTGTTTTGAGGGCCTATTATCCCACACTAAGTCTTTTATTGACAGTTTCTCTGCTAATCCTCTCAACAACCCTGTAAGGAAAATATAAGTCTTCCCATTTTCTAGATTAGAAAACTGAGGTTAGAGAGGATAAATACATGTTCCAAATCATAAAGACAGAAAGTAGTACAGCTAGGATACAAACTCAGGGGTAAGGCCACAAATCACACGCTCTTTCTATTATAGCAAGCTGCCTCCACAACACTGGTGAGCCTGGGGAAATGAAGCATTAACTGTAAGAACCATACATTGTGGGAAAATGTGGCTTGGCAACAGAATTCAGCATAGCTCCCCCAAATCATGAACCTAGAACCCAAAACTGTACTTGCTACCCTTTTTCACTCACTCTCTTTTTCTCCTGTGTTTTCAAAATACTGAATGTGTATTTGTGATAAGTTAATCAAGGAATTCAACAATATTTATTATGCATTCACCTTGAACAACATTGTAATAAATACTGGTTATTTCACTATGTCACTGGTTATTTTACAACTAACCCTCAAGTATTTTCTTTACTTTTTAGTCAATGAAAGATACAGAACCATTACATTGTAAAGCAAGAAATGTGGGACGTTCAGATGAGTATGGGTGATGTGGATGAAGCTAAAACAAATTGGTTAGAAAATAGCAAAATGTTGATTTCGCAACTGGAAATTCAACTTTATGACAGTGTTATCTTGCAAATGTCACCACTTTTTTTTTTCAGTTCCATATTAGAAAGATATTTTCCAGAAGTATTTCTCTGGTAAGAAGCAGTAGAGTATTTCAGACTAGAGATATCTGTTCTCCTTCTATATGTTAAGAAATTATATTACTGGAATATTTTACTTTACCGTCTGCTTATATGAAGTTTGAACTTACCATATCTGTGCTAAAACAGGTTGAGGTAATCCAGATTGAAAAAAAAAGTTTCTAGCTTGATCACCTGTAAATTAAATGAAGAAAGTTTCAGAAGAAAACAACAGCTGACAGAAATCCTCTTATACTAAAATTATCAAAATAAGAAAGAGGCTGGTAATCCTGTAAATACTGCATTGAATACATGATAAAAGCCAAATGGTGAGTCTACAAGCAACAGTAAAATGAATCCATCAGCATTGACTTTAGAACTTAACACTTTAAAAAATCATCTCAAAAGGGTAGGGGTAGACTGTCCACTTTTCATTAATCTGCTGTTAACTAAAACGTAACAGCTACACATTAACGACAAAGCAAATCTACAGGAAATCTCGAGAAACTGATGACCCACACTTCTACTTTATAAAAACGTTCTTTGCCATTCTCAATATTTACAGTTCAAATTTTTGGCACTTCTAATGTATTTATGGGGAGTAGTAACAATGATTAAAAGAATCACATCAATGATTAAGAATTAATAAATTAAAGAGAACTATGAGACAAACGCACACAAAAACAAGTCCCCAGGAAATCTGGATCCTATTTTTTCTAAAGCTAATTCCTGCAGAGTCATCAAACAGGAAGGATAAGAGAAAAGACAGTACAAAAGGATCTTTGGGGACATGCAATAATTCCTTTTTTTTTTTAATGTTAAGAATCTGTTAATTTATTTAAGTTTCCCAAGCCAGTTCAAGATCAGAATTAAGCAGTTGTTTTTGGTCAAGGACCACAGTCCAATGCTACATTACTTAAAGACAGTGGTCCACCGATCTTAACCAATTCCCATCAATGATATGCCTGAAACAAGTGTCATGGTTCTGACATCCATTAGGGACTGCAAACAAGGCTTGGATGCATCATAGGAGAAACAATTGTGAAAATACAGGCTCAAGGATAAGGCAAATCAGGTAAAATGTCCACTGGTCATATGCGCCCACCTTAGCTTTGCATAATAGGCTTTCCACAGATATATGCACTATTGATAAGTAAAAATGTAAAAATACTGACTCCAATTACCAGTAATAAATCCAGATATTGGCTTTAAACTATGGAACTGTTGATCATGCTTCGCTCTTTCCTCTACAGTTATGGCCCAGATATCCAGGCTGCCTATAATCCAAAGAAAAGACAAAGAAATTATTCAATGAGAAAATAAAAACAAAGCACTCACACACGCTCTTTCCACAGTACTTTAAGATTCTGTCACTATGTTATAAATGATGTGATAAATTAACATCTGTTTGTCCTTGGAAGTTGTGCATATAAAGTTAGAAAATTAAAAGTAAAACAGGCCAAAAAAGAAAGACATTGGCACAAATTCTTTTTTGAAAAGCTTGTCTTATAATCCTGTAGTTAGCAGGACTGTACAAAGACACAGTAAATTAATAACTATCACTTATTTACATAACCTTAAGCAATAGACTAATTTAAAACTGCATTTTCAGATGTCTTAAATGCCACAGGTGAAAGTTACAGAAAAAGCGGGCTTCACAATTAGTATCCTATGTAATTGCATGAAAATCTTTTTGGGGTGATAAAGATATACAAATACTGGATTATTATGATGGTTGCACAACTCTATAAATTTACTAAAAATCACTGAATTGCAGTGAATTTTATGGTATGTAAATTACACCTCACTAAAGCTGTTTTTAAAAATGGGTATCCTAAGGGGCCAGCCCGGTGGCGTTGGGGTTAAGTTCGCACACTCCACTTTGGTCACCCGGGGTTCACCAGTTCGGATCCTGGCCACGGACCTACTCACCGCCCATCAAGCCATGCTGAGGCAGAGTCCCACATAGAGCAACTAGAACGATGAACAACTATGACATGCAACTATCTACTGGGGCTTTGGGGAGGAAAAAAAAAGCTAAAAAGGAGGAAGATTGGCAACAGATGTTAGCTCAGGGCCAATCTTACTCAAAAAAAAGGGTATCTTGAAAAACAAATGTTGGCAAACCAGAGAGAACGGGATTTAGGCTCTCCTTCAGTTTCAGGTCTTAGACTGACCACATGTCCCCTCATTTCTGAGATCTTCTTCACTTTAGTCCTAGGTCTCCTCAAACAAATTCACCAAAATAAGTATAGATTACATAGGTTGAAGGCTTTCAAAAGTTCAGACACTTTCCAAGAAGGTGGGAGCAGGCAATATGTATGTTTCATACAAAATGTGAATGTGCCTACCACTAAAGCAAAATGTCTCAATACCATATTTCCCCTCACTACAGGGTCTGGGATGACAATGACAGATAGAGTGGCAATTCATTCAGTCACTGGAAACACACGTACTGAATGCCTCGTATGTACCAGGCACTGTGTTAGACGTTAGGGATAAAATGGAGACTGAGACAGATATGATCCCTTTCCTCACAGGTCTTATAGTCCTGCAACTTCTAGAAGGGATTTTTACTGCCCTGTCAGAATTCATCCCTGGAACTATAAACAAAAGCAAAACCAAAAAAAAAAACCTTGCCCAATAATTGGGAATGGGGATGAAAACAAAACACAAAATAACATAATAACGCTAAGGTTTTAAAAAGTTGCAGACTTGTGTACTAGAATCCCAGTGGGACTTTTACAGATGCGAGCTGAGGGACAGTGCTTTGTGCCTCCTTCCTCTCATGACGACTGGATCAGACAGCTGCCAAGAGTAATCCATTAATAGGCCACACTCTTTTTTAAGAAAATACTTGGCCAGTAAGCAAACACAGTATTTAACATTTTCTTAATGATGTAAGGAAAAATTATCCAAAAAACACATTTTATGCAGATAGATACGTTTCAAGCAGATAACCTAAAGTAAAAAAACCCAAAACTGTCATGCTTCAAGCTCAGTCTTCAGAAAAAGTATAGAATAAATGACCCAGTCACTTCAACAAATAAACTACAAGGGAAAAAAACAGATGGAGGGAGAGTTCACTAACAAAGAGACTTAAGACACTCATGAACTCATTGCAATGCATGTCTCTTGTTTGGATCCTGATTTGGACAAACAAATCATAACAAAAAAATGTCTAAACATTATCAGGGAAATTTTAACACTGACTTGACAGTTGAGGACATTAAGGAATCACTGTAAATTTTACAAGTGTAATGTGGTATTGTAGCTATGCCATCAAAAGTGTTATCTTTCAGAAACACATACTAAAATATTTGTGGGTGAAATAATATGATGCCTGGGAATTGTTCAAAAGAATCCAGATGAACAATATTGGCCATGAGTTGATAATCACTTAAACTAAATGATGGATACATATATGATGGGTTGATTATATTATTCTCTCTACTTATGTATATATTTGAAATTTGCCATAATATCAAGTTTTTTAAAATATGGTTTCAAAGTACATTAAAAAAGGAAAATCTCTGCAAACTTACCACCAAAAGGTGTTGGAAACTGAGCCATGGTTCTGTTACTTTTACCTTGCTAACGGACGCCTGTAAAGTGAAACGCAACATTTAAGTTTATGAAAACTTCACTCCTGCATACTTATAAACACACTAACACGCTGTCTTTAATGATCAGAAGACTGATACCAGAGCTACGGTACAGCACTACAAATGACAGTTACAACCAAGGAGTTCATCCATTCGTTCTCCACAGTCTCTTAGCGCCGGGTAACATGATGGGCACTGAGGAAGGCTGATCAAAGACTCTCTGGCAACAAGAAGCTTTCAGTCTGGTGAGTAATACCATTAGCTCAGGACAGCCTATTCTATCACTAGTGTTGTATTTGTTACTTTTTAAATATATCTTCTTAACCATCTGCATATACTAGTCCTTCCACTTGCTGGTTGTAACAACTGCTTCTTTTAATGAGAGCTCAATACATGCTGCCCACTGTACTAGGTGATCTGTAGGTCTTACCTCTCCTCATCGTCATCACAGCCCTATGAGATAGGGACTCATTACCATCTCCATATTACAGATGAGGAAAATGAGAATCAGAGAGGTGAAGCAATTAGAGCAACACCACACATTTTGCGACCCAGCTGGATCTGAACAGGGGCAGCAAACTTCACAGCCTGTGTTCCACCTGTGAAAAACACCGCCTGCAATCGCGGCTCGAAGATTTTGAGAAAGGTCGTAAACAATACCCTTTACACACACGTCTGCCAGGATATCAAACACAAACCTAAGGCTCCAAAATCCCCATCAGGCACTGTTTGTCCATAAACAGCCAACGTGAAACCAAACCAGTCCTCTTCCCCAACTAAAATAATGCAAACTTAATGAATATTTTTTCTTATGCTTAATTTAACAACAATGGTAAATGCACATAGTTAAAAATGAATACTAGGGGCCGCCCGGTGGCGTAGGGGTTTAGTCCGCGCTTGGCAGCCCGGGGTTCGCAGGTTCGGATCCTGGGCGCCCGCCGATGCACTGCCTGTCAGCCACGCCGTGGCGGCGTCCCATATAAAGTAGAGGAAGATGGGCACGATGTTAGCCCAGGGCTAGTCTTCCTCAGCAAAAAAAGAGGCGGATTGGACGGATGTTAGCTCAGGGCTGGTCTTCCTCGCAAAAAAAAAAAAAAAAGAATACTAAATAAAGAAAATCTTTAGATAAATTTAGATTTTAAAAACATAGTCCCTTGCCCTCATAACTCCTCTATTTCACATTCCAATCTGTCCATGCGTTTTTTTTTTTTAATGGACCCAACGAAGCCTTTCCTCTTCTGATTTTGAGGGGGTTATTTTGCTCTTTAGTGTTCTTCTGTTTCTTGCATCATTTGATTCCTTTTTTGTTTGTTGGCTGATTGTTTGCAGTCTTTTTCTTTCACTTTTGAGGCTTTCCTCGAATATCTGGTGATCCCTGGGTGTTCCTTCATATTTAAGAGTGAGGCACTAAAAAATGCTCAGAAGCCAGGCGTGGGTGGCAGGTTTGTTGATTGATGGGCTTCTCCATACAATGATCAGATGATAATACCCAGTCACCTTTTCATTGGGAGACCTCCAGATGTCAGTATGTCAAGGTTTTTTCATTGAGTCTGTTCAGTTTTGCTAGAGAGAACCAAGTGTAGGGGTGGGGAGAGAGAAGAACACCACAACTAGCTGCTGGCTTCTGGGGAGGAGCGGAGAAGGGAGAAGGAGGTGTTGGGCCTACACTTCAGTGTGCAGACTTGTCCATGATCCCTTTATTTTCAGCCCCAGGCTTCACCCCTTTAGTCTGGAGCATCTCTGGTTCTTTGTTCTTCCCATCTCCCCAGCAGGAAGGGGACTGAACTAGTCACCTGTCTGCTGAGGATGCAGGAGAAGGTGGTCAAAAGATCTGGACACAGATTTTTTAAAAATTTCCATTTTCAGCTGCAAAACTGACGTCTGAGCTTTGGGAACACCTGGAGCCTCCCAGCACTCTGAACCTGTCAAGACATTCCTGGGGCAAGACGACTTGTACCTCATCTTTATCACCCTCTGTAGGCACTAGGTTGATCTTCCTCTGAATTCAGTTACCACTCTTCCATTCATTCTTTGTTATCAAAGAATTGTTAAAATCTTTTGTCACTGTCTCCTCCACTATTACCTTTTTCCCTTGAGTTAACATCTTTTATGCTTCCTTCATGATTATGGCAGACTTGAGGGAAGAAGAGAAAACACATGTGGTCAAGCCACCATCTTCAACAGGAGGTCTGCTAATCCAGTTCTGAAGTGGGCTGCTTCTCACTGCCAATTCCCTTTAGAAACTGCAGCTGCTCTTCTCTTCTTCCACTATTTCTCACTCAATATATTATGTACACAAGCTTGATAATTTTCCAAAAAAAGTTAGTGTTTTTTATCTCACTCAATATTCATAATGTTCTTGAAATTGACAAGTCATACACCTTTTTATTGAGCTTTACAAAAATGGCAAGCTCTTAATTTTAAAAGCATAGTAACACAATATTTAATATATGTAAGATGAGAATACATTCTGTTCTGCTTTACTTCCATTCTTTACAGTGTATCACAAAATAAACAAAAGTTATTGATTTATCTTCTTTACACCCAGCCACTTTACCACATTTTCTTATTGGTGCTAAGTCTTTCAGATGAGTCTCTTAGGTTTTCTAGATCTATATCTCCTGGAAATAAAGAATTTAGCTTACATTACTAGCCCAAATCAATAAAACTAAGCTATATAATATTTGAGATAACAGGAATTTTTATATTGTCCCTGATTCTCATGGTGTTGGTTTTAGTATTTCATAATTTAATAGATTTGTTTGTTGTTGTGTTTTGGTAAATAGTCTTTAACATGTTTAGGTAGTTTCCTTCCATTCCTGTTTGACTTAAAATTTTTACTAGGAATGGCTGCTAAATTTTTTTCAGAAGTTTTTTTAATCTAATGAGATAACCATTTATATCTCCTTTAATTAACATATTAAATTATAGTGATATATTTCCTAACATAAATTATCCTAGAATTTATGTAATAAACCCAATTCAGATATGCATGTTATTCTTTTACTACACAGCTAGGTCTGATTTGCTAATATTTTCTTTAGAATTTTTGCTTAAGAAAATATTATGCATAATTCTATGCATTAAAGTAGACAATCCAGAGAAAATGGATGCATTTCTACCTCACTATAAATTTCCAAAATTATCTTTTAAAAAAAGGTATAATACTTTAATAGACCACAGAAATAATTGGAAAAGTAAAGATATAATATTACAAAGATACCAAGAAAAAATTATTTTAGAGATGAGTGTGAACTAATCTTCAACAAATAATTCCTTTTACTAAAACCATTTCCACAGAGAAAGACTGGACAGTCTTTAACTTATTTTATGAAGCTAGCAGAGTCTTAGTACCAAACTATGATAACAAAAGCATAAAAGTAGATTATTTTCACTTATATAGAGAGAGAGAATAATCCTCTATCTTACTTTAAATATTTCACAGTTATTTTGAGAAGGTCACAGCTAGACATATGTATAACACCTCCTATGGTCCAAAGTATATTTTAATCATCAGCATTTAAGAGTACTGGCTGTTTATCATACTTCCTAGAGTTCAGGAAATAATTCCCCACCCTATGTGAACCTCTTCCCCAAAAGCCTTCACCTTACTATGAGCAACATTAGATTAAATTTATCTTCTGGCTCTTCCGACCTTCCTCTCTCTGCCTCCTCTTCATCTTCCATCCATTAGTGATAAGTGAATGGATTGCTGACTCCACCTTGTGTCCCACACCTGTAAACTAATGCCCTTCTCTCCCTTACCCTCCCTAATTAAAGCCCTGTTCCTTAAGTGTCACTGGCCTTAGCTGGATATTGGTAAGGAATCACTCTAATAAAAACTAAATCACTTTGAGGTGGGAATGAAGATGTACCTTCCAGGCTTATTTTCTAACACAAAAGCCCAAATGCTGGTTTAAGGATGAGATTGCAATATTCCCCCATACCTTTCTTCTAACCACAGCTCCTTCAAATGCCATTCACAGCTAGGTTCTCCTCAGCAACTAGGGAACCCCAGACAAAAGTAGTAACATGTAGATGAAGCAACTGGATCAAAGCTTCCAATCCCATCTCACTTCTATGCTACACAGACAAACCATGGTGATAACATCTTGGCTTAAGGTGTTTTGTACCTAATTTTTTTATATACATTTGATGTATGTATTACTATAATTCGACAAAATAAAATAATTTGTAAAGGGCCATGATATTTTTTCAAATACTACATATCCAAGACTTTTACAAGTCCCAAACCAGAGTTCCGGTTCTGCTAAAGTGGCACAAACCCACTATAGCCTCTCTGTCCAACTTATAACAAAAACTCTGGGCAAAATTTTAAAAGTAACTATCTGAGGACAATAAGATGTAAACAAAAGTAGGCAGACTTTGGAAGAGAGTCAAAAGTTTCCCCCATTTCTGTTCACTTTTCTCTAGCAGCTCTGCCCCAAGGGTGGGCCCAGTCATGAGTTATGTGGTGAAGCAAAGGTGGTAAGAGTAAAACTCTGAAAGAAACCCAGTCTTTCTGGCCAAAGCAACGAATGAAACACTCCCATAAGTCTCAGGCTCACACCTGAGCTGTAGAAATGCAGGACAGACCACAAGTAGCACAGCAAAGGTCTTGAAAACTAATCTTGGAATGGAACCTCTGTCCACAGACAGCAAACAGAACTTGTAGTTTGAACCTTATCAGGAGGAAGACCTGCTAAAACAACAGCACTGCTCAGAGAATCACCACAGCACACAGAATCTAAACAATATGGAATTCACAATGCCCATGATATAATACAAAATTACCTGACATACAAAGAACTAGGAAAATCTCGCACACACACACACAAAAAAATCCTGCAATCAACAAATGCCAAATCCTAGATGATACAAATGTTGAAATTATCATGAAGACCTTAGAGCAGCTATTATCCCTATGTTCCATTAGGTAAAGGTAAACACAAATGAAATGATTGGAAAGACAGAAATTCTCAGCAGGGAAGGAGAACCTAGTTTAAAAAGAATCAAATGGAAATTTTAGAGAGAAAGTTAAATCTCTAGGAATGAAGGAAGAGCAATAGAAATGGCAAATACAAAATTATTTTTTCTTACAAAGTTCTTTAAGATATGTAGACTGTTGAAATCAAATATTAACACTGTCTAGTAGGGTTTTCAATATTTATAAATGTAACACATATGACAACCATAACATAAAGGTCTGTAGGGTAAGAGTAAGGGACTTATATGGTTGCAAACATCTTACATTTTACTTGAAGTGATACAATAGTAACTCTAGACTCCGAAAGTTAGGGAAATATATTTAATCCCTGGAGCAACTACTTAAAAAAGAAAAAAAGAAATACAGCCAAAAAAGCCAATAGATAAATGAAAATAGAATGTCGAAAATTACTCAAGTAACTCAAAGTCAGGAAAGGAGGACTAGAAGATCAAAAAAAGAGAGGACAAACACAACAAATAATAAAATGGCAGGTCTAATTCTAATATACCAATAATTACATTAAATGTTAATGGTCTAAACATTAAAGTACACAATAACCTAGAAAAAAAAATGTAAACAAGGAGATAAAAGGAAATAAAAATACAAAGAGATATGAAAGAAATTTTCTAAAAGATAGACAACAGAGAAAATTAATGAAACCAAAATCTTGTTCCTTAAAAGAAAAATTGACACCCTTTAGCTAGACTGATTAAAAGAGAGAGAGAGAACACAAATCATATCAGAAATGAAATAAAAGTCATTACCATCAAGACCATAGTCTTGAATTTCTCCCCCTGAGATGAGGAAGAAGGCAAGTATGTCTGTTTTTACCACTTCTATTCAACATTGTTTTAGAGGGTCTAGCCACTGAAATAAGGTAAAAAAAACAAAAAATAATAGGTATAAAGATTAGAAAAGAAAAAAATAAAACTCTACTTATTTACCAACAATATAACTGTTTATACAGAAAATCCCAAGGAATCTACAAAATACTATAATAATAAGTGAATTTAGCAAAATTCTGTGATTTTGCAAAGTGATTTAGCAAAATCACAGGATAAAAGGTTAATGTATTAAAATCAACTGAATTCTTATATAATAGAAACATAATTGGAAAGTGAAATCAGACAAACAATCCCATTTACAGTAGTGCCAAAAAATATAAGTCCTAGGTATAAACTTAACAAAAGACATCCAAGGCTTCTACATTGAAAACTACAAAATATGGGTAAAAAAAATTACAGACAACCTAAATAAATGGAGAGAAGATTCAATGGATTAGAAGATTCAATATTGCTAAAATGGCAATTCTCTCCATATGAATCTGTATATTCAATGCAATGCCAACCAAAATTGCAGTAGGCTTTCTAGTAGAAATTGGCAAGCTGACACGAAAATCTACATGGAAATGCAAAGGACCTAGAATAATCAGAGCGGTGTGTGTGTGTGTGTGTGTGTGTGTGTGTGTGTGTGTGTGTGTGTGTGTGTGTGTGTGTGTGTGTGTGTGTGTAAGACCAGCCCTGAGCTAACATCCATTGCCAATCCTCCTCTTTTTGCTGAAGAAGACCAGTCCTGGGCTAACATCTGTGCCCATCTTCCTCTACTTCATATGGGACGCCGCCACAGCATGGCTGACAAGCAGTGTGTCAGCTGGCACTCAGAATCCGAACCCGTGAACCCCAAGCTGCCAAAGCGCAACCTAAACCTCTGCGCCACCGGGCCCAGCCCCAATCAGAGTGATTTTTAAAAAAAATAAACTTGAAGGATTTACCCTACTTGATTTCAAGATCTAACAAAAAGCAACAGTAATCCAAACCTTTTGGGATTGGTATAAAGGCAGACATACCAGATCGATGGAACAGAAGAGTTCAGAAATAGACTTAGACACATGTTTGGTGAATTCATTTTTGGTAAAGTGGCAAAGGCAAATCATTAGAGGGGGAAAAAAATCTTTTCAACAAACAGAAGTGGATCAACTGGATATCCAGATAGGAAAAAAAAGAACACTGATCGTTACTTCATATTATACACAAAAATTAACTCAAAATGGATCAAAATTTAAATTGGGACTAATTTAAAACCATGAAGTTTTACATAAAAATTCTAAAAGAAGGGAGAATATCTTCATGACCTTGCGCTAGACAATAATTTCTCGGAATTTCACAAAAAAGCAAGATTTTTTTAAAAGGGGGTAGAGGGAAATGGGCTTTATCACAGTGAAATGTTGACCCTTCAAAAGATACCATTAAGAAAACAAAAAGGCAAGCATAGAGTGGGAGAAAACATTTGAAACACATACATCAGACAAAAGAACTGTATTCAGAATATATAAAGAACTCTTACAACTTAAAAATAAGACAAACAACTCAGTAAGGAAACGAATAAAAGATGTGAACAGACACTTCACAAAATAACTCACAGAAATGGCCAATAAACACATGAAAAGATGCTCAGCATCATTAACCACTAGGGAAACGAAACCACAATGATGTGCCACTAAATTTCCACTAGAATGGCAAATATGAAAAAAAACTGATGATACCAAATGCCGGCAAGGATGTGGAACAGCTGGACTCTCATACACTGTGGGTGGGAATGTAAAATGGTATAACCACTACAGAAAACGTAGTTTTCTTAAAATATTACACAGCTACCATTCAATCTAGCCACTCTACTTCTAGACATTTAGCTAAGAGAAATGAAAATTTATGTCCACACAAAGATTTCTACACAAACATTCATATCGCCTTTATTTTTAAAAGCCAAAAACTAGAAACCCAAATGTCAATCAACTGACGAATGGATAAACCAACAGTGATATACCCATACAATGAAATACAACTTAACAATAAAAAGGAACCAACTGTGCTACAAGCAATAACATGCATAAAGGTCAAAATTATCATACTAAGTGAAAGCCAGGTGTATATATATACACATATTATACAAACACACACCCTGTATGATTCCATTTTTGTAAAAATTCTAGAAAACATCAACTAATAGTAACAGAAAAACAATCAGAGGTTGCCAGGAGATGGGAGTGGAGGAGGGGTAGATTACAAGGGACAAGAAAACTTTTGGGAGAACAGTGATGGTTTCACAGGTATATATATATGTCAAAACTGATCAAACTGTACACTTTAAATATATGCAGTTTAGTGTATTTCAATTATATCTCAATAAAGCTGAAAAAAAGTCACAAGCCACAAAGAAAACACTAAGAATAAAAGTCAAGAGTTTTGCAACCCTAGTAATTCAATACAAATGAGAATATCTATGTTGGACTATCCTCTGAGAGAAGCAGTTATTCCCAATAACTCTCAAGTATTGTATCTTTAAAACAACAAAAAAAGACTCAACTTTAAGCTCAACTTAAAAACTGAATTGAAGGGACAGAACAAACGATGGACAATTAGGCTTCTGAGCAAGAAAGTTTAATAAAATTAAGTAGTAGAACTCAGATTATAATTATGAATCCCCAATAACATTATTTAGTAGAGCTGACAAAGAGAAATTTTCTTTTCTTTTTTTCCCTGAGCTAACATCTGTGCCAGTCTTCCTCCATTTTTCATGTGGGCTGCCGCCACAGCATGGCTGACTACTGGTGCGTGTCCATACCCGGGATCCAAACCTGCGAACCCTGGGCCACTAAAGTGGAGCATGCCGAACTTAACCACTACGCCACAGGGCTAGCCCAGAAATTTTCTTTTTAAAAAGTTTTTTTTTTTTTTTGGTAGAAGTGGAGTGGGGTATGGCATGGTCTTTGTTGAAACCAAAATCTTTTACTACAAAATACAAATTATTCATATAAAGTTCAATGTGTCCAGTATATTTTGTAATAAATGCCCTTTACTAAAAACACAAAGACCAGTGATTTTCCAAACACCTTTATGACCAAATAACAAATGCACATAGCAGCTCTATTCTGACTTATTTATTTATTTTACTTTAATTTTGTGAGGAAGATCGGCCCTGAGCTAACTTCTGTTGCCAATCCTCCTCTTTTTGCTTGAGGAAGACTGTCACTGAGCTGACATCTGTGCCCATCTTCCTCTATTCTGTACGTGGGACACCACCACAGCACAGCTTGATGAGCAGTGTATACGTCTGCACCCTAAATCGAAACCTACGAACCCCAGGCTGCCAAAGTGGAGCGCATGAACTCAACCACTACGCCACCAGCCGGCCCCCTAATTTTAAATTTCACTTAAGTGGAAAAAAAGTCTGGCAAGTATAGAATAAAAATCAGATATTCTTAAAAATGCCACCAATTAAAAACTTGTCCATATCTGTAAAAGACCAAATTCTGCATATATCCTAATGCAGATTAAGTGAAAAAAAATGTGAATATCAAAGTATTCTTACGCATATGAACAAAATTTGAGTATAACAGAAGACTGGGTATGAAGCCTCACAGAATCAGCATTTGATTTGTGTGAGAAAATATATACACCCCTAGAGGCAAATCATATAGGCTTTTCAGAAAAAAAACTGCATTCACTCATAACTAAAAAATAAATTAAAATATATACTTAAAATAAAACACAAATTTAGAAAGATATGAGAGGGACAAATGTCAGTCGCCCATCTCTAAAATAAGACCACTTGACTGGATATTTCATTAAGGCCTTTCCATTTAAATATCCAGAGCATAAATCCTTTTAGATTCAGCCAAATTTTCATATGTTAAGATAATTGGAAAAAAAGTCATTTTTTTAATTTCAAGTCTGAGTACTAATATATTTAATATTCTTCTCATTTATGATCAGATTATCATCTATTTCAAAGATTTCCTTTCTCCAAAGTCTTACTCATTTACTCAGGAAAAGTTTTTATTCCCATGGACAACACAAAGCTACATTGATCCAACATACAAACAACAGGCTTGTGTCAGTGATTTTTATCTCCTCATTAAAGCATTTTAAGATTATCTTAAAAGAGCTGATTTCTAAATCCTTATCTCATTCAAAAGACATCTTGAAGCTTTACTCCCAGAATCAGAGATAATGGTCTACATTATGTCAAAATCATGGCTTCAGTGAGGACTTATTGGCATGATCCTTGCTAATTAACTCATTCAACTCAATAGCAAAAACATAAATAACCCAATTAAAAAATGGGCAAAGGACTTGAACATTTTTCCAAGTAAGACATACAAATGACCAACAGGTACGTAAAGAGGTGCTCAGCATCACTAATCATCAGGCAAGGATGTGGAGAAAAGGGAACCCTTGTGCACTGTTGGTGGGAATGTAAATTGGTACAGTCACTATGGAAAAGAGTATGGGAGTTGCTCAAAAAATTGAAAATAGAACTACCATATAACCCAGCAATGTCATTTTTGGGTATATGTCCAAAAGAAATAAAATCAAAATCTCAAAGAGATACATCAATTCCCATGTTCACTGAAGCATTCTTCACAATAGCCAAGACATGGAAACAACCTAAGTGTGTGTCAACGAATGAATAGATAAAGAAAATGTGACATATATATATATACACATACACAATGCAATATTATTCAGCCATAAAAAAAGAAGGAAATTCTGCTATTTGCAACATGGATGAACCTGGAGGACATTTTGCTAAGGGAAATAAGCCAGACACAGAAAGACAAATACTGCATGATCTCACATATGCGGAATCTAAAAAGAGTCGAACTCACAGAATGAAAAAGCAGAATGGTGGTTGCCAAGAGCTGGGGGGTAGGGAGAATGGGAAGATGTTGGTCAAAGGGTACAAACTTTCAGTTAGAAGATGAATAAATTCTGGGGATCTAATGTATAGCATGGTGACTATAGTTAATAATACTGTCCTGTACACTTGAAATCTGCTAAAAGAACAGATCTTAAGTGTTCTCACCACACACACAAAAAATGGTAACTCTGTGGGGTATGGATGTGTTAATTAGCTTGATTGTGATAACCATTCCACAACGTATACATATATTAAATCATCAAGTTGTACACACTAAATATATACACTTTTTGTCAATTATTCCTCAACAAAGCTGGGGGAAAAAAAGGAGTTTACAATTAAATAGGGGATGGTAAATATCCATCAAAAATCTGTGTGTGTATAGGGAGACGCATGTAAGCAACAAATAAGAATTCATTAAAACTTTATTAAATGCTTACTAAAACTCCTGACCTGTATTAGCCAATTTAATCCTATTAACAACCCTATGTTAAACAATATTACTATCCCAATCTTACAGATGTGGAAACTAAGGCACAGTTTACACAAATGGTAGAAGAGGAGGTCAGTCTTGTTTGAGAGCCCATTATATATAACCTCATAGTTTCAGGATTAAGAATTAAATGGAACATTCATGAAGTAGTTAGCTTATAAACCAACTAAGGTGGGGCCAGGGGGTGGGGAGTAAGGGGATACTGTTCCAAGCAATGAAAGTACTGGAAAACAAAGAGGAAGAAAGGGAAACCAAGTTTGTTTTTTTAAGTGTCACAGCAGACCAGAGGGGAAACCTAATGGGGGAACTAAGCTTCACAGAATTTTGCCATAAGTCCAAAGAGCATTTATGTCTTACACAAAAAAGTGAAGCTTCCTGAAATGTAAGCATTTATCAAACAGAAGCTGGAAGTCACATATATTTTAAAAACAGAAAGCCCAGAGCAGTAAAAAAAAAAAAGGAAAAGTGAATGAAGGCAGAAGTTCTACCATCTGATAGGATTTCAGCAGGGTAAGGTAGGTCACTTACACCAAAAACAAATGCAGGAACCTACCTACAGCAAAGCAGAGAAGGGCATTCTTCTCTCCAAGGTGCCTGGCCCCAGGGCCTGGGAAGCAGGGAGGCAGGACTGCTGCCCCAGGAGGAGGGCAGAAAGATTACCAGCACAGTGCTGATGCAGTGCTTCGGGGGACCATCTGGAGTTGTTACAGGCTGAGAAGGCAGCCACCATGTAGACAAATATGGCCCATACTGTCCCACTTTATTAACAGCTGGGTATTTATATTTCCTTTTAGTCTTCTCCTTATAAATGTACAACTGTTTCCTTCTTTTGCTCACCTTACATTATAACACTTTCCACAAGTTATTAAAACCTTTTATAAACATATTTCTGGACTTAGATACTAATTTTTAGAGTAAGGCAAACACTCCTGTATTTACATATAAAAAATAGAAAAACACACAGACTAAATACTGAGCAATCAAGAAATAGGTAAATAGTAGTTTTAAAAAGTTTGGATAAACGTTAGGATTTTTAAGCCAAAAACTGGAATATGTTTGAGAAAAGTCTAACTTTTTTTCATTTCAGCTTCAGAAAAAAGAGCTAATTATAGAAAGTTAAAGGAATAAATACTGATCCTTAATTTCAATATTTACATTAAAATCCCAAATATTGATATATTTAAAGTAGAAGACCTCTGTAAATATGTTTATAAAATAGGAAGATGATTGTCAAAATAGTATTTAAGATGTCATTTGCATGACAAAAAATTATGTTGAAACAGGTTTATTTGATTTCCAATGTTTTGCTATCATAAATAAAGGGAGATTATTCAGAAAATATGAAACCATTTCAAAAAAACAAAACATACAATCGGTTTATAGCACATAAATACTAAATTTAGCAGTTAAAACAAAAGGCAAAATTTAATCATGAGGAATAAAACTCCTAAACTCTAAATTATTAGCATAATTTAAAACTTTCTAACTTTATATTAAATAATTAAACTATCTGAAACATCTTTAAAAATAGGTGTGTCATACAATTCTTTCAAATTTCCTGAAGGTTTGAAAATTTTCTAATGTTTTTTAAAATTAAAGGGGGGGAAGGGCATATACAAAAACAAGTATCCGAGATGAAATGAGGTAATTCAAATATATATTCATTCACGGAAAAAGGAATCTTCACAATTTGGTACTTCAAATAATTAGCAGACGTCTAATATACCAAAAGAGGGCTAATTTAGGATTAATGACCTAAAGACCAAAAGGAGATTATGAACATACATTATCTTCTTTTCACTTAATTATTGACCATTCCCTTACAAAAATCTGGTAAGCCTCTTACATAATAAAAGGAAAACGGGGGCCAGCCCGGCAGTGTAGTTGTTAAGTTGGCACACTCCGCTTTGGCGGCACAGCATTCGCAGGTTCGGAACCTGGGCGTGGACCTATGTACTGCTTATCAAGCCATGCTGTGGCAGGCGTCCCACATATAAAGTGGAGGAAGATGGGCATGGATGTTAGCCTAGGGCCAATCTTCCTCAGCAAAAAGAGGAGAATTGGGAACAGATGTTAGCTCAAGGCCCATATTCCTCACCAAAAAAAAGGAAAATGAGTTCCAAGGATTCCAGACAAGCAAATGTTACAGGAGGGGAGAGGTAGAGACCCAGGCTGTGCGGTAAACACTCCACTGACCTATGTTGCTGGATTCACCACCAAAACACACCTGGTCTCAATATTTAAAAACGTACTCTTGGTAGAGAAGGTATTTTATACGTAACGGAACACTTTTAAGTGAATTAGGCTTACATTCTCCCTCCTAGTCACCTTAAATTTGCAGTATTCCAGCAGTTCTAGATTGTGGACAACTACATCTGTGCTGCCAGAGAAAGGCAAGCTGGCCAGAACGTATCAGAGACCAGAGAGGTAAATGGAAACAAGAAACCTATTCTTCCCAGTATTTAAAATAGACTTCATTTTTGGCTTCCATTTTAACAAGTTTATTGTCTTACACCCAACTGTCTACATCTATAACCGGGGTCCTTTCTCAATATTCAGGCTAATTTATTTGAAATAGATTTTCATGGTACTAAGGTAATGAACTTTAAATTCACTTCTTATAAAGAAAATTTTTTTAAATATAGTTTTAAAGTTGCTCAAAAGGTTTAAGTTAAAGGATCTATAGGAGAGGAAGGTACAGAATAGAAATTTTAAATTTCTAGAAATTTGGCATCAATGAAACATTGAGGAGAAAGAAAGAAAAGGAAAAATGTCAAACTATGGGAGAAAAATAAAAATATATGTATATTTTAAAAATCCTAAAAGATATAAAAATATCCTCAAGAACATGTTAAAGCACATAATAGACTCATATCATGATACCCTCTGAGATTTGAGAGTTGTGAGGGTCTGGTTTCAGGCACTGTTTTACTCCTACTTACCCCTGAGCTAGAGTAAAAATTAAAAAGAATCATCAAAAAAATATACTGTCCCCACATCTTTTACTTTTGCGGGCCTTTACATCTCTAAAAATTCAGAATTAGAGAACCTTAAAGAAAAATCAAAGGAAATCTTTCTCTTATTAAAAAAAAAAAAGTCTGCAATGAATGGAAACTAGAAAAGCCTATAACCCCTGCTTTATAAACGAGTCTTACACCACATTCCACTCCTGGGAACTGTCTGAGCCAGTGATGAACAAAGAGCAGAAAGTTGCCCTGTGAGATTACACATAGAGGCAGGATGTACACAAAGCTCTTTTGAAACACAGAGAAAAGGTACTGAAAGCCAAACAATAAACGGACAAAGGAACTGACAAATCCCAAACATATAGCCAACCCGATCAATGCTGAAATGTCATGTCTGAAGTCATGGGCCTCAAATGCGGCTTCCACATGTGCTGCTGTTTGAAGCAGAGCAAAATGACCCGTGAGGGACACACAGCTTGTTCACAAGTAAGGTTTTAAAACTGCACGAAGGGTAAAGAACCTGATAAAAAAGAGAACTTTATGACTAAGTTCAAAGAGACATTGACAACGTTGTGTCTGAAAAACTGTAGTGAATATTCACATTGTCCTTTAGAAAGGGAACAGACATTCCTCCTAGATTTTTGTTGTTGGGGGAGGGGGTGGTGGCAGGGGACGGAGGTGAGAAGGGGACAGGTCAGGAATGACCACTGGCGAGCAATCACTGTCACGCCCAGCTGTCAGCACATCACTTGGCAACACTCACTGGCATTTCGAACAATCTGCCCGTTTACTCCTGTTTACTTTCCACAAAGAGAAATGCTAGGGGATCTAGCCCACAGAGCTGAATAAGCAGATTTTAACCTCAGTTCTTCTAAATCATTCTCACTTTAATGTTTGCAATAGGAGAGAATTCATCACGGAGCATAAAACCAAAATATAGCTACCAAGTTGAAAAATTAGGGACAGCAAAAAGACAAAGGAGTTCCTATTTTAAGAGATAAATGGAAATTAACCTTACCCTCTTTGAAATTTATTTCCACCTCTGGACTACCAACTAACAGCAAAGAAACATGTGAAAAGTCATTAACTATAGTTTGTCTTTTTAAAGAAATCAGATTCTAGAGCACTACAGCTGCAGATAGGATAACGATTCATAAGCCTTCAATAAAATAATTGAGGGGCTTTATTTCGTCCAGAAGTTTCCATTTTCAAGAGGGTCATTAAGAATAAAATACTATCTCAGGTACTGAAAGCCAAAGAAGTAATTCCTGCAAAAAGCATATAGCCCCAAACCCAACAGCAAACAATAATTTTAAGAATTATTGAGAGGGAAAAGAGCATCTCTGATCAAAATTTTATTTTAAATATAAAATTTAGGAATTTCAAGATTATCAGCCAAATTAATAATGTGATTATGTAAATTTAATCTATTTTCAACCTACATACAGTACCCTTCCAAATAGAAATTAAGTGACAAAAAAATTGGTATTTCCCAGGTAACTGTAAACATTTATTTTATCACATGAAAAAAATTCAATGAACTAGGTAAGAAGAGAACAAAATGCTGCCATCTGCGTAATGTGGATATATACGGTCACTAAGAAAAGAGATGCTCTGAAAGTATTCTTCCAAATAATTGAAGTTTCAACACATTATAAGGCACATGCACACTTAAAGGAAAGCATTAAAGTAAACTTCCACGTTGTAGCACAAATCACACTTAGTCTTAAGTCAATACAGAGTACTGACCTATTACTCTCCCCTTTATCTCCAGGTAATTAACTTGTTTACCTCTAAATATAGCAGCAACCAAGCCTGGTATTTTCAGTTCACCTGCAGGAACCATGGTCAAGGCTAGGCAGAGAAAAGTTCTAGAGAAAGCCTTCAGCTTTAGAAAAGAAGTCAAGAAACTACCCAAAAAGCACCAATTGTGCAAAATAATACTATAACACTAAAAAGAGTAAGAAAGCAGGAAGGCCTCCTGCCAGATTTTTAAGCCTGCTTCTACAAAAATAGCGCAACAGCTGCAACTGGATAAATTAAATATGAGTTTATAGATCGTAGTAAAGAAGAAATGAAACAATGCATGCTGTATAAAAGACAACCCTGTGCTAGTACTTATAAAATGCTCTAAATTTGAATATATTCATCAAAATTAAATTGGCTACATGTAAGCCTTCATAACAAATACACAACTGAGAACCCAGCAAACATCTCACATCTTTGACATTTTCACAGATGTAGTGCTACAGTGGACAGCAATGACAATTAGACCCTCCTGTCCAATACAGCCAACTCCTGATACGAGCAAGTGGAAAACTCAAGGGAGATTTGTTTTAATCTCTTAGAGTCTTTGCTAAGGACTGTGAAGTGTTTGCCCAATCAGGAGATAAAGGAAATCTACACAGGTACATACTGTTAATCTGATCCACACATAGATGCTAGCTTCCTCCTGCTACAGTTGAAGATTATTGACCAACGTGTAAAGAATGGACGAAGTCCAAGGGAAAAGCCTTATTGCAACATCAACGAAAAGTCACTGAGTGTCATGAATGAGAGCAAAGGACAATGCAGTCATTAACAAAACCAACTGTGCCCTGCTAGGTGACCTAGAGGACTTCTATGCAGGACAAGATTTATCACCACCAGGAAGGTTTAGGACTAAAAAACCGTTCACCATTAGCATCACTAAAACACTCAATAGACTGCAGCCAACAGAAAACCAAACTGTTTCAGAAGGCAACAGATACATGATTCAAATCCTTAACTTCACTAGATACACTGAGATACACTGAAATATATTTAAGCCTGAGAAAAAAAGAGAAAAGCTGAAAAGAATCCTGGTCATCACTGGGGATTTCACTCAATTTCTTTAAGCAGGTCCAGCTGTACCATTAAAGTACAGAAAGAAAGCTTGAAAGTTTCTGTTAAAAATCACAAATACAATGGGGCTGGCCCAGTGGCGCAGCGGTTTAGTTCGCACTTGGCAACCCGGGGTTCACGGGTTCGGATCCTGGGCACCTACCGATGCATTGCCTGTCAGCCATGCTGTGGCGGCGTCCCATATGAAGTAGAGGAAGATGGGCACAGACGTTAGCCCAGGGCCAGTCTTCCTCAGCAAAAAGAGGAGGATTGACAACGGATGTTAGCTCAGGGCTGGTCTTCCTCACACACACACACACAAAAGTCACAAATACACCATGATCTGGAATAAAACTGAAAAGGAAGAAAATTCCAGATTTTCTCAATTTTGTATTTTCTTTAAAAACGTTCAATTACTCATAATATGAAAAATTTTGTAGATGCCAATTTTATACTCAAACCGTGGATTACAATTCAATTTATCTAGAATTCCAATTTAGGCACGTTTGCATGCTTTGAGTTGACTGCATTTAACTTCAATGTTGTAAAATCCAGTAAAACTATTAAGCTTTACAATTTCAAATAGCATTCCAAAGATTTTGAAAAGATAACTATTGTCACTGAAGGGAAAACAAGTTAATTCATTCAATGTGTAGTTCACTGTTTAACATTCATCTAGATGTGGACATTACAAAACTAACCGTTTTATTCTCTCGCTGACAAAGCGTTTCGTATTTCCTTCACACCCCAACTTTTAAAATGGATCTAATAAAGTTTCTGTCAAAGGCAAATTTTACTTGGGAATTTGAGTCAATTTACTTAAAGTCAACCCCACTTGGAAAGCTCACCCCAAAGGAATGAAGGCAGGCCTCAAAATAAGTAAGTTTATTATTGCCGATTTCCAAGATTAATAACCGTATACCAAAGAGAGCCCTTTCTCTGCTAGTGGGAGAGCCAACTGTTACAACTCCTTTGGAGAGCAATGTGACAAGATACGTATCAAGAGAAGAAAAAATGTTCTTACCCATGTACCTAATAATTCAACTCCTGGGAATCCACCCTAAGAAAATAATCCAAATGCAAAAATATATGTATGTTCAAAGATATTCACCATGACTTTATTTTTAACAATTAAAAACTGAAATAATCTTACATGTTCAATAGGATAGGAACAGGTAAATTATGATAGATCCATACAATGAAATATGTGACAATTAAAAATGCTTATCAAAAGTATAGAACTTTAGGGGCCGCCGGGTGGCGCAGCGGTTTAGTTTGCGCTTGGCAGCCCCGGGTTCGCGAGTTCGGATCCCGGGCGCCCGCGGACGCACTGCTTGTCAGCCATGCCATGGCAGCGTCCCATATAAAGTGGAGGAAGATGGGCACGGATGTTAGCCCAGGCCGGTCCTCCTCAGCAAAAAGGGGAGGATTGGCAACGGATGTTAGCTCAGGGCTGGTTTTCCCCACAAAAAAAAAAAAAAATATATATATATATATATATATATATAGAACTTTATACAAGGCATTAGGTTTACCATGTTTTTGTTTTTAAAAAATGCACTGAAAGAAGAAAATACACCACAAAATTAAAAGTTGGATAAAGTGTTGTGAATATTCCCACTAACATCTAAAACTTGTAATGATTCAGTTACTACTTTTGCATACATTGTATCAAATGAGATAACCCTGTAACCTTCCATAGGACTGTAAGAGCCTAGAAAAAATAGCTACCCATCTGACTGAGAGAGTAAGAAGCCACTTTACAGAAAAACTAGCAATGAGGGTGATTTAAGTCAGGAGCTGTATATAGATACAGAGGAAACAGCATTCTAGGCTAAAGAATAGCAGAAAAGGCATAAGCAAAACACCATATAAAAGTACAAAATGCATCCAAGACTAGTCGATAATTCTGAATGGCAGGAATGTAAAGGGATAAGAGAATACAAGAGATGCTGTGCGGAGGATGGGAACCCAGGAGTGGAGGGTAACCTCCAAAATGCCTTGCCATTGGAGGAACCTTCCCTTCATGCTAAAGAGGTCTTCCTCTTAATACAGAACACAGGGGCTCGAGAGAACAGCAGCTATACAAGCTACTGAATTTTCTTAGAAAATTGAGTAAAATCCTACAAAAATGGTCATATTTCACTTATTACCATTTAGAAAACAGCTGATTTATAAAACTTCCGGGATAACTCATGCATATTTGAAGAGCTTTGCATAGAAATAGATTATTGATTAATGTTTAACATCACCTTTTATGTTAAGAACATTTGAAATCCTAATATTTATATTTTCTTCCTTCTGTGGCTGTATTTCAATAGGTGAGATCCAGAAATCTGACTGAAAAATACTATTGTGCTGAATATATAAAAAAATAGAAATGTATACAGATAGTCACACCACCCATTTGAAATCCTAATAAAGCTGCTGACATTTAAATGGGACTCTGTAGTGCAATAGTGAGTATGCTGCTCCAGTGGAAATCAAGGACTTTGCAACAGCATTGACAGCAGTAAGACCACAAGTTACTCTAAAATAGAGGCAAACTTCTATTGATTCTCACAGTAGGTTAGCAAAAATTAACTGAGCCATCACAGGCAGGGCAAAGAGTTCAGAAGATGATCAACAGCTTAAAGTCATCAGACAGAAAGCATCCAGCTCTGGTACTTACTGGCTGTGGGCCTGTGTGAGCTACAAATCTATTTCTAGGCTTTACATTCTTTAAAATATGGGTAATGATAGCACCTAGCTCAAAAGTCTCCTAAAGACAAAGACTCTCTCCCTGACCAAACTTTAGTCAGGCTCTTCTGAGCCCTCTTCTCGACTAGGTCTCAACCTTGGACCTGTCCTGTCTTCAGTCTACCCAGTCCGTTTTAGCAAGAACCCTGCTAAGTCAGTTTAGCAAGAACCCCCCGACCCCTGATATCTGCTCACACATCCTCCACCTTTGATGTCTACATCCTTGGCCTACCCTTGGCAAGAATCCAGTTAGGTCAAGTTTAGCAAGAATCCCCTTACCCTTGGTGTCTCCTCTTAGTAATTTTCCATCCACTAACCCCCCCCCGCCCGCTCCTTGGCTATAAACCCCCATTTTTCCTTGTTGTGTTCAGAGTTGAGCCCCATCTCTCTCCTCTATTGCAACAATCTTGAATAGTCTTCCTTACAATTTTAACAAGTGTCAGAATAATTTTTTCTTTAACAAGGAGAATTAAATGAGTTTTAATGTAAGTAAAACACTTGGAACAGTGCCTTAAGCACTTCTGTTCAGTCACAATTATCAGAGTCAGTAAGAGAATAACTAACTGTTTAAATGTTATACTGCTCAGCTTAAATCAATTAATGACAATTTATTATATGACAGTTATTGTGATAAACATATAAAGATCCAAAGAGAGAAAGATATAGGTCCTGCCTCGAAGAGTTCAAATTTAGAGCAGGAACAGAGAGTAAAGAAATAATACTGGCACAGTGGGCTTCATACAAAAATAGGTAGCAGGTCAGGGTTCAAAGGCAGCAGAGAAGAGAAAGTGATGAACTAACCATGGTGGAAAGGTCACCAGTCACCAGACAGCTTTGGAGGATGAAGAGAAGTTCGCAGAATCGCTTTCTAGGTGGAGGGTGAACACTCAGGGGCATCCCAAGGGCAAGGGTGTAAGGGTGGAGATGGGGCTAGAGCATGTCCCACTGACACACTTGGGCAAGGAAGCTACTGAAAGATTTAACAGGAATGTGTCAGGACCAGATTTACCTTTTCCAATTTACTCCTCTGGAGCAACTAAGAAGCTGAATTTGGGGAGGTGGCAGCTTAAACCCAAACAGACACACAATACATAATTGGCAAGAGAATGTAGACACTGCCCATCAACAAGTACAAAATTGAAAAGGAAAAAGTTGAGCATAGACAGTTTGTAGAAACACACCAACAAAAAATATCCAAAATTAATATGTCATCATTAGGCAATCATAAATATTTTATTTACTGCAAAACTACTATGGATTGGTAACTATTAACTAGGGAACTCTTCTTTAAAAAGAACTGAATTTACCCCTTGCAGAACTCTGCCCATGCTCCCTCTCTGTCCTCCCTTTTTGACCTGGCTAACTCTCCTTGCCATTCTAAATTTGGATCACATGTCCTTTTTGAACCCTAGAACGGTTTAAATGGATTTCCTCTATTGTTCTCTTTGCATGCTCTAAGCTTAAAACCAGATCCATTGTAAACTGTTTGTTTACTGTCTGTTTCTTAGACAAGACCATGGTCCCTTAAGAGCTAGGACTTGTTTCTGCATTCCCAGCATCTGTCACATGGCCCATAAAGGGCACACAAATAATGTGCACTGGCTGAATGGGTTTTTGAATGAATGAATTAAGTAAATACTGAGAATTCCACATGATCACCCTTCCACCTCCAGTGGTCACCTGCACAAATTGAGAACTAAACAAGGAGTCTTTTCCAGTCAGATTCCTGCTACAAATGTTCCGGAACCAATTTCAACTCTCCAAAGCGACAAATACCAAAGCGAAAAACAAATAATGATTTTAAAAGTTAATTATGATCCCAAAAATATTCCAAGGACTACAACAGAAATGAATTAGTTTCCTAAACTTCACAGTATATTAGCCATGTAGTTTTCAAATCAATTATCTGCAGTTCTGACAGAGAATCAATTATCTGGAGTTCTGACTAATGAAGCTGATGCTTAAACATATGCTTTTTCAAGAAAAAAAAAAGCTAGGAATTAAAACACTGATGACTTTTTTTTTAACTTAATATTTTAATAGGCAACGCAGCTTTTTTTTTAGATAAACCAAGTAATTATATTCTAGAAATGTGCTATTTTTGAGCAACAATCAAAATGCTTAGGAGGTTTCTCTTTATCTGCACATCACAAGTTTGTCTTAGAAACAGTCTTCATTTATTTGGCCTTAAAATCAAACAAATCCAGTTTAACATCAGAGGCTTCCTTGTTTATTTTATTTACTCAGTAGCAAAGTATGTTATTCCTGCTTCTTAAGGACCTTTTAAAAGCAAGGTGGACGTTGCAGGATGCCAATTCAAGTCATCTGATATAATGAGGGCCACTTTCAAACATTTTATAATCCACTGACAACTGTCCCTACCTATATATTTGAAATGCTGTCCTGAGCAAGTCATCTCATTTGTTCTTAAAAGTTAATTCATTTCCAAATGTAACAGAAACCAACCCTTTGAGTAGGTCAACATAACAATGTAACAAAAGAGACCACCCCGTGAGAAGGAAGAGTCCTGTTCCCTGAAAAACTGCCATCCCAAATCCGTAGATCCTCAAATTCTATAAATCAGAAACATCAAAACCTAAACATATCACAGATCATCCCATTATGTTAAAAGCTCATGCATATAAGCATCCCAGTGAAGCTGGAAAATTCTTTAACTACTAAGGTTAAAATTTTTCAACCTTAACTAAGTATAAGGTTGACCTTATTAACTATTGTTAGGACTAAAAGAAAATGAATATTCTGTAAAATATACATGAAGCACGTCCAAATTGTGTTGAAAAATTAACCACATTAGCCATTAACAAACAAAACAACTCAAACCAGATAAAGAGAATGATTTCACCCATAAACACACAATGGGAGCCCAGAAACACTGGGGAGCCTAGTGACCGGGCTGAAGTCTCAGATCTGCTCACTTATTAGTTCTACGACTCTCTAATTCATGCCACATAATGTGAAGGGTCTCATTCTGACTTTATTAGACAGCATTAATCTTCCCTGCAGTAGTTAGCCAAGTAGATCATTCATCCTGAAATTTAAGATATAAAATGGGGGGAGCAGGAGCAGAATAAGACAAAAATTGAGTTCAAGACAGCCAGGCAACAGGCAAATGGATTCAGACTACCCAGTCACAGATAGTGAAACGTGTCACTGTAAACAGTAACTCTACCCTGAAAGTGGAGAGGCCAGGAGGATACGCAGGCGAGCACTTAGCACAGCTCAACTGCCTTTCCTTTTACTTAGTCATCTATGCAGACTCATCCAGGCCACAAGAATGCTTTTATATCATCCCCACTGCTAAAAACATTAAGAGAACAAATTTCAAAACATGTATCAGAATCTGTACCAGAAAAAGAGAAAAAGCAATATATATTTCTAGTGTCAAAAACACAAATCAAGAAAAATGAGATGTTAATAACACCTTGCTTTTATATAGCACCTGCGAAGTAGCTCAAATATTTTTGCAAATTTTTAAAAAATCTAATTATAGTACTTTTAACAACGTCCCTGTGAAATAGGTGGAACGTAAATATAATTACTTCTGTTTAGCTACTGAAAAAAAGTAGACACACATTTAATCACACTGCAAATTAGATCTCTGATCCAGCTCAGTCCAGCACTTTCAGCATCCCATACGGCCAAATCATCAATTACCCTATAAACTGTAACCAAGTAAAATATAAAAGCGAACCCCACAGATTTCTATGTTCAAGAACTAAACTCTAAGAATTAACAATTAAGGCAAAATTGGCTTTAGTTTTAGAAGGAAAACACTTTAAGTATTCTGTTTAATCTGTTGCATCTAGTTTTTTTACGAGTAAATCGAGAAACTGTTATTATGATTATTATTAAAGCCACTTGAAATTTAGAAATCATAAAGAAAAGTGAAAATTCTATTTCTCACACTCACCAATATAAACTGACAGCTTTATGCCTCCTTCAAAGGACAAAAGGAATTCCATTTAAAGTGCAAGGTCAAAGTGTACAAAAAGACACACTGGCCTGGGAAACCAATAGGTTTAACAACAAAGGATGAGTCAGCCAATACTTGCAGATCTCAGATACTTGAAAGAAAATTGTATTTTGACTCAAAAAAGGAATTAAATAATCCCACTGATGGCTAGGAAAAAAGATCACCTTTAAGTGTTTTAATTGTGCTTTTTAAGAGCTATTATTATGAGGCAACTGTAAAAGCTAGTATATTATTACAGCATTAAGGGGCACTTCCTAAATACACCCAATATATCTAATTCATCTCAAAGCAGACTCTTGGTGAAATAATTCTTTCTTCCCTTCAACACTATTTAGATAAGACACAGCCAAAGCAGTACAGGATGCCTAAACCTGAACTTGCTACAGGAATTTCCAAACAGATAAGAACTTTGCAAATATGTCCCTATTTGAAAGACAAAAGAAACTTGAAGAAAGTGTCCAGTGAAAATGTGAGCTCTTTTCTTAAGAGGTAAGCTCTTCAATGCAGAGTCTGTCTCCTTAAAACTCTATTCAGCCCTCAGCGTCTGTGCTAATGCCAAGAGGGAAAATGGCTTCTACTGCCACTATCAGAAGCAACTCCCTTTAATGATATGATGTCAAGATTTTGCTTCAAAATAATCTTTGGGGCCAAAGAGAGATGAAACAAGACTGGCCATAAGCTAACATTTACTGAAGCTGGGTAATGGATATGGTTCCTGGAGTTCCCACTCCCTCCACTTCTGCAGATGTTGGAATTCGAAAGAGAAAAAAGCTAGTTTTAGAAAGTAAACACCTCTCAACTAGCCTATTTCTATAAGCTACCAGCTCAGAAAAGAGTTACTTAACTGAAAATTCACAAGGAATATAACATAGCAAGAATTTTTTTAACTCTTTATAAAAAATAAATTCTTTATAGTTATAAAACAATTAAGACGACCCTTTGGTTTTTCTGTTGTTCACACAGAAGTAAAAGGCTGAATTAAGAAATTATCTGTCTCTAGATTAATATGTTTTCTCCTTTATATGTTATTGCAATTAAGCCTGATTTAAAAGAATGGTCATTTTTTCTTCATCCTGACAACAGACATTCTTTCTGAAATAATTAAAGGAAATTATGGGATATCCTAGGGAAACTGTTTCTACCCAAAAACTCAGGCTTTAAATAAAGCTTAGCAAATTTTAAACTATCTTTTTTTTTTTTCTTTTTTTTGTGAGGAAGACCAGCCCTGAGCTAACATCCGTCGCCAATCCTCCCCTTTTTGCTGAGGAAGACTGGCCCTGGGCTAACATCTGTGCCCATCTTCCTCCACTTTATATGGGACGCCGCCACGGCGTGGCTGACAAGCAGTGCGTCGGCGGGCGCCTGGGATCCAAACCGGCGAACCCCAGGCTGCCAAGCACGGACGAAACCGCTGCGCCACCGGGCGGCCCCTTAAACCATCCTTTATATCAGTTTCTAAGAGCTAACCTCAGATTAAACTAAATTAAGCTACTTCTTAACATATTACCTTAATCTTAATAATTATTCTCATAAATCATGCTATTCTGTACTTGGGAAATTTCGTTCTTTCAGACCTTGCTAGGAACTGCAACACAAGAGACCAAAGCCCTGAGCGTCCTGTGTTCAACAGAATCAGTGCTCTGGTGAGTTCCATCGGATGACTTTCGTCTCCACACACGATTTCAGACAATCACACAATTTGACCATCAGGATTAATGTCTGAACTGTGAGTTGACCTTAATAATGGACACTTTTCTTAAAGGAGATACATGTTAGATTAGATAAGTAGTCAAATGGAAACTCAAAGTTACTACTAAATCACATTTCTTTAAGAAACTAACAGCACTCTGCTAACACAGAACTAATCCAGATGCTTTAATAGAACAGGGAAAATTCAGAGAAAATCTAGGATGGGAAATGAAGAATAACTGGCAGGGCTCACACGTGTCTCTAACAGACATCACGTGGTGGTCTCCTTCTCCTCCTTTTCCCCCTTTCTCCTCTTTAACCTGGTAGCTTCACTGAGAGGCATCTGCTTCAACAGCAAACATGCACATTATTTAAGCTGTCTTTCTGCACACATTCCTAACCTGTTTGGCAGAGTGGACGTTTCTAAAATGGATAGCAACTACGAAAATCAAAATGGAGAAGTTTATCAAAACTCAGGAACTGGTCACTGAGCTCCCTGGGTCTACATTTGGTATTTCAAAATATCTGGAAACTACATTACACATAGGAGTTATTCAAAAGAGTTTAATAAGTAGTTTGATTAATCATGTCACCTGTATGGTAATTTTTATAGCCCTGATCAGATCTCTTTGTAAAATGGACACAAAGGTACCTTTTAGTAACACTTAAGGAATCAATCTGTGCATCACAGGAGACAAGCCAGTTCTCAGATCTACACTAAGACAAATATTTCATGCATTCACCTCAGCAGGGTGGATTTCTAGCACTGTGAAGGGCCAGATGACCCAAGATTCAACCTCATCTCCAAAGCTTAAAGAGAAGATGATTAATGATACAAAAGAAAAAGGCCTGGTGAACTTATACAATGGGATGCTTATAAAAGATCAGTTGCTAACTAAAAAATGCTTCAACCTCAGATAAAGAGGGCACTCAACACATAGGTTCAAGCAGCAGCTAGGTTCCTGAATGACTCATTACATATATCTAGTACATCAGTCACAAAAAGACAACAGGACTAAAATCAACTTATGATCAAGTTCTTGACTTTTAGATCATTCAAAAGACTATGCAAGCTCCAAGATATGAAAAAGTGATCTCTGAGAAAAAGAAGAAAAAGAAAAAGATGAAAGAAAAAGAAAAGGAGCTTGATTCTCCAGGAGCTGATTGTCTAGTCTGAGAATCACCTTGGCACCTTATTTTTCAGGCCTGCTGCCCACCTTTCAACATTCTTCTGCTTGTTCTATTTTTGCCATGGTGAGAGAGGGAATAGGAACAGGGTATAACTTTTTTGATTGAGTGAATAGTTCATATGGAGGAGTACAGAGTTGGGAAGAGAGAGAACAGGGAAAGTTAAAATTAACCTTATAATATCTATGTCATCTATGACCCTTAAAATTGTTGATTCTCAACATTTTAAGCTAAACAAGAGACATCGCAAAAAGTAGAAAAATAAGTGATTGCGATATGACTATAAACATGGACAGTGTTCAAAAACTATATGGAGAAACAAAGAAGGAAAAGGAAATATAGTGAGATACATAATAAACATTATCATTAGTGGTCCCGGGGAGCCAGATAGAGGATGATCTTTTCCTTGCTTGTATTTAATGCACATTTTTCAAATTTTCTATAATGAAGACACGGGTCACTAAAAAAAAACAATTTTTTATGTGGCATAAATGACCCCCCCAAAAACATTTTTCATTTACTATATAAAAGTGCTATTTATAGGAACTGCTCTATAAAGCTGTTTCAAGCTAAGATGCAAAAGGTACTAAAGATAATGAAAAGAACTACTTTCTTGCTATTGTTAAAAGTCTTTGTTCATGAACCCAACAAACATTTATTAAGCAACTATCATGTATTAGATCCACAGTCTAGCAAGATCCTCCAAATGGTGATAAAGATAGCAAACGCTGACTAATTCATATACCCCTGATAAACTTCCATACATTAAAGACCATCACTCACCAATGGGCAGGAGGTAGAAATAAGTAACCCCCTCCCTATCTGTGCCCACTCCATAGCTTGCAACTGAGTCTTGTAAGAGGTAGATGGTAACACTTTGTCCCCAAACCATGCAGTCACTAGCCCACTGCTTGTTTTGTTTGCTGTGTTTTCTCTCTGAAAGTCTGGGCAGGCCAATTTGCTGCACTTCAGGCATTTGCAGCTGTTCTCTCACTCAACTCTTAGATGTGAGTGAAATTCCCTTCCTTGAGGAAAACCCTCAAAAAAGGACGCCAATGAAAATATTCCACAGGACACAACAGAACAAGAAATGTCCAGACGAATGAATCTACCACTTTCCTAGGAAATTAATTAGCTGAAAGAATCATTATGCTGCACACCTGAAACTAATATAATGTTATATGTCAATTATATGTTAATTTTTGAAACTTAACTGTAAGTTATTTTCAGAATTAGAAGATATTTACTTTAGAAACAATAAAATGCAAAAGAATATTATATCTATTAAATAATAGGCTGCTATGAAAAGAGAACAGGCCAAGCTAACTAGAATACACCTAAAATAAAAGACAGAGATTAAAAATACAAGGATGAGTAAGGATCTATCAAGAAACACAAAAAGAAAGGATGAGTTACTAAAGTTAGTAAAGTACCATTTCAAGGAAAAGCTCTATGTGATAAAAAAAGAAATTTTATTTTCATAAAATGTATCATCCACAATGAAAACTGTTGTAAAACTTTATACTTCCAACACCATAACATGAAAACACATAAAGCAAAACTAAAGGCAATCTCTTTGTATTTACTGGTTAAAATATAGAAAGCAATAACTTAAAACACCATTGAGATGAATTTCCAATTGACAGAGTAGCCAAAAACTAAAATACTGACATTGTCATAGGACAACTGTCACAAAAATCAACTAATATTTAGGGAGCAGCAACCTGGTACACATCAGAGTACAGTGCAGTGAAGAGTTAAAAAGGAAGCACAAAAGTCGTAAACTACAGTGTTTACAATTTAATGGGGAACAAGAGAACACAAATACTACACATACACATATAGATCAAGGGGAACATATGTTTACATGTATGAATAACACACCTGGAATATAAATATTTACACAATAAAGCTATACAAATGCTTTAGCTTGGGATTCAGGAAGCACTCTTTAAAAAGGGTAAATATAAGATGACATAATCTCATAATCTTTCTAATCATAGGATAAAAACAACCTATGGTATGCAATTCAGTATGTAAAGAAAAAATACTCTTGGGCAGAAAATATTTAAAATCATTATGCTGTACTCATGCGTGCCCCTCCAGGTTACAAAGTCAGGAACCATATCACCTATATATTTGTGAAGTACATGGAACATTCTGACGGAAATGTCAAATCAAAATCTTGTCTTCCTCATAATATCCTTAAATTCTTACCTCCTAAGGAAATTATCTTCAAACTTTCATTAACCAAGAAAACCTTCTATAAACAAAACCTCACACTGAAGCTCAAAGTATAAAAGCTGAGCTTCTCTGATTAAAGTGTGGGTAGGGGCTACAGCGTGGGAGCAGTTCCCCAATGTTACCTCCCACCAGCACCATGAGCCGGGAGCTTACATTCTAGAGTGGGGAGATAGCTAATAAGTAAACAAATAAATATGGTCATTTCACATGCAGAGAACCACACCAAGGAAAGTAAGGTAGATAAGACGATGACGGGAGGTGATATTTGGGGTTTCTTTGTGAGCCTGGGTAGACAAAGAAAGCCCATCTAAGAAGACATCTAGGGTAGTTTCTGGGAAGTTCTAGAGAAGATTCAGTCAGTACAAAGATCCAAAGAAAGAAAAGAAGCTGTTCAAAGAATAGAAAGAGGCCAGCTTAGCTGGTGCAAAGTAAACAAGGGGAGTGTAGAAAGAGAGGAAATTGGAAAGGCAACAGAGGCCAGACCACAAGGATCTCTTCAAGTGAGGCTTGGACTTTATTTTAAGTGTAATGGGAAGTCTTTGAAAGGTTTCAAGCAAGGGAATAACACGATCTGATTTATACTGTAGAAGCTACTGTGTGGCACAGATTCCAGGCAGACAGAGTGAAACCAAGAAAACCAATGAGGAGACCATGGCAGACACTCATGTGAGAGCAGCAGTGGCCAGAACTAAGATTCTAACAGTAGAAATGATGAGAAGTGGTCAGATTTGGGATCTATTTTGGACAGAAAGCCTACAGAACTTAACAGTGGAGCGAATATAAGGTGGATGGAAGAGAAAGGAATCAAGAATAGCTATGAAGTTTCTGTCCTGTGCAACTGGGTGGATAATGGCACCACTTACTAAAATGGAAAGGTCTGGGTTGAGGACAGCATCAAGAATTCTGTTTTGACCATGTTAATTTTGGACAACCTATTATTAGGTGCCCAAGGAGATTTGCCTCCTAAGTGCCCAGCTGACCATCTAAGTCTAGTTCTTGGGAGAAGCTGGAGCTGGAAATACCCATGTACTTGCTCAGCTCTTTCTTCCTCTCCCACCTCTGTTCCCATGGCAAACCCTTTAAGGCTTCCCAGAATTCCCAGTGCTCCTCAGAGCAGTATGAAAACTTAATGTTTATTTCCATTTTGCTACCTAAATTTGCCTAATGTCTGCAGAGTGTGACCAAATAATTAAATATTAAGAAAATGTAAATCACATTTGCTCACACTAGACTAAATTTATTTGCTCGCACCAAAATAAATTACAGACGGTTTAAAGATTCTAGTGAAAAAAATGAAACCATGAAAGTGTGCTAGAAGAAAATATGGGTTAATATTTATAAAATCCTGGAGTGAGAGAGGACTTTCTCATTTGACACCATGGGCAGAAATCCTTAAAAATGGAAAATAATGGTGGACGGGGGGAGGGCAGACCTTCAATATTTCTATAAAAGAAAAATACCACATGCAAGTTTTAAAAGCAAATGAAAAATTGGGACTAAATATCTGAAGCATATGACATAAGGAATTAATATCCCTAAATATAAGGAGTTCACATAAATTAAGAAAAAAAGGTTAACTCCAAAAGAAAATGTGACAAGGACAAGAGCTAAAAGTCAAAAGAGAAGAAATATAAATGAGCAATTAACACATGAAAAAAAGTGCTAAGCTTCTTATCAGCAAAAGAACTGAATTAAAACAAGGAGATACTATTTTTCACCTATCAAGCTGGCAAATATTAAAATGGCAATCAGGGTAGACTTGCCTGCCTGGGCAGTTAATTACTAAGCCCTTTCTAGAGACAACTTGGTAAAATACATCAAGAGCCTTAGATTTTACATGCTCTTTGACCTACGAAGTCCACTTCAGGGAATTCATCCAAGGGGTGGAGGGGATTAGGGGTTGTTTGAAAAGATTTAGGTATAAATTATGTTTATTAGATTAGGATACGATGTACCTGAAAATGATGCTTCACAATTACATCTAATGACATGAAAGGATATTGTGTAAAAAAATTAGATTATAGAACCATATGGCCAGGATAATACATCAGTGAGTATATTCATATAAAGAGATCTCTAATAATAAACTACAGGAAGTTAACAGCAGTTGTGTCTGGAGAGACTGACTGTTCTTTACGACCTTTTTCTTTCACTATAATACGCATGTACTGTTTGATAATAAAAATGTCATTTGGGGGGAAAAACAAAAGTTCTAGGCATAAAAGAGATACTGAATGGAAATTACCAAAAAATTAACAGAAGATATCTTCAAGTGATAACATATAATTTGGACAAATTTTTCCTTTCTTCTACAATAGAAATTTTTGTATTTATGACACTTTCATTACGAATATGCATTACTCATTTTTAAAAAGGTCATTTTTAAAATTAAGTTAATTATTTCCAATTCTCTTTTGTTAATTTTAAGAATCATTACAACTATCACACAGTATTTTAAGGGTTTATGGCTATGTTTTCCTTCTCTTCATGTTCCAAAACCAGTTTTTCTTTATTATTCTAATATCTTTGGGGAGCAAAATGGGATTCTCCTGAAACAAGCTGGGCCCCTCTCTCCCTCCACATTATTACCTTTAACTGACTTCAATACTTTAGGCCAGTAGTTCTCAAAGTCTGGTCCCCAGACCAGCAGCACCAGCATAAAGAGGGAGCCAGTTAGAAATGCAAATTCTTGGACCTCACCCCAGACCTAGTGAATAAGAAATCAGGGTGGGACCCAACAATCTGGATCATCACAGTCCTCTGGGTGATTCTGACGCATGCTCAAGTTTGAGAACCACTGTTTCAGCCTATATATATATATATTTTTTTTTTTGGTCAGGAAGAGTGGCCTCTGTTGCCAATATTCCTCTGTTTGCTTGAGGAAGCGTGGTCCTGAGCTAACATCTGTGCTAATCTTCCTCTATTTTGTACGTGGGTCACCACCACAGCATGGCTTGATGAGTGGTGCAGTTCCACGCCTGGGATCCAAACCCATGAACCCCAGGCCACCAAAGCAGAGAGCACCGAACTTAATTACTGTGCCACCGGGCCAGCCCCTCAGCCTATATTCTTTTGGCCTTCAGGATCCAGAAACTCTCCTAAAAACAGTCAAATCATTTTTCCAATTATATTTTTCAGAATTCCAATAGCAACACATTAAATCAATCAAGCGGACTGAGCTGCTAACTCTCTAATCTTAACAGCTGAAAACAAAACTTTGAAAGAAAAAAAAGATTCACAATGAAAGAAAACCATACCTGGAGAGATGTCTTAAAGGCACCAATGAGTCCTAGAGACATCACTTCAAGCCTTCAACAGCCTCTGAGGTAAACACATCTGGCTTCCTCAAGGAACACATTAAATGCAAACTCATTTAATGACACGTGTCACAGTCAGGGCTGCACAATCAAACAATCAGCCAGACTCCTGAGTAATAACAATATTCAAGCCATATGTAGACATAAATACAACAATCGGGTGTGCTGAAAACTTCAGACACATCTTTATCCTGAATGATCCCATCTGGGGCAAGATCTATTGAGGTTTGATGTGGTCCTTAATATAGCTGTTTATCCGTGATGGAAGTATAACCATGACAGAAATGAAACAAAGTGTATTCACAGTCCAATGAACTAACCAATTTTTGCCACATTCACTTGTACAATGGATTAATAAGCCAGGTACTGATGTACACCTTAGGTACAAAAAGGTGTCTAAGATACCCTTCCTGCCTCAGTTTTAATTTAATATAGTAAATATCAATAAAGAACCTACATAAACAAAACCTCTCTGGGAGTCCTCAATAAATTTTGTGTATGAAGGGGTCCTGAGATGAAAAAGTTTGAAAACTGCTGCTCTAATGGAAAAAGATATGGAAGGAGGGCAACACTGTGAAGAGGGACCAGGTCTGAGGCTGGTCAGTAGCTGAGTAGAGAGAGGAAACTGCGAGAACTCAGCCAGATCATTGGTGCTGGATCAGAAATGGGTGAAAGGGAGGGGAAGGAATCCAGGATAAGGTATAAGCTTCTGACTTGGGCAGCTGAGTAAATAGGAAGCCACTCAGATTTTAATACCATAAACATGTTATTTTGTGTAATAAAATAAATTTTAAGTAGAAAAGAAACCCACAAACATAAAAGCTTAAATGAAAATACTGGCACAAATAGCCCTTGTTCATGTTACATTATATATAACAGGTAAAAATGCCTTCTTCTCTCCCTGCTTCTGACAAATGTAAACAAACCAGATTGTTTGGACAAAAGTCATGAACATGACTGGATTCCACTCTGTGACCACCAAGGCTGGAAAAAGAGCCTCGAGAGGGAACATCCTTCCCCCTCGCACTGCCAGGCCACCTTCAGCCAGCATCTTTAGGATTCCACACAATTTATTGTTTAAGGATTCAGCTTCAGAAATCTTTTAAATCCGAGGTGTGAAAGAAGCAGGAAGAAGGGACCCCCTATGGCCCTGCCGCACGTTTCTGCTGGAGCTCCTGTGCAGGCTCTGTGCTCCCACGTGCTTCCACTGGGGGGTCTGGGCCTGTCACCCATGGTTCAGGACAGAGTAACAGATATGGCCACACAGCAAAGAAATTCCCTTGAAGTAAAAGCTTTTACTGAAAGTACAACTGGAAAGGAAAAGTACTCTAATGCCGAATTTTTAACCTAATGGAGCCTCCCCTTCACACAAACTGCCTGCAACATCCCTCGACCCCAGCCCTGCTGTCCACTTCACCCAGTGTGGCTCCTGGGGAATCTGTGGTAGTAAGACTGACAGTAGGGAGAGAAAAGGGGGAGGAAGTGGTAGCGCATATCCTTTAGCCCCAGTGCAGATCTCCTGGCAACACTCTCCCCTTTTCTCTAGGAAGAAAATGTCCAACGAGAAAACTGGACCAGAAGCATCCTAGGCATGAGGCTTGGCCCCCTAGAGCTCCCCATCCCTCTCCTGATCACCTCTTTGCTGGAGCCCAGGCCTTAGGCAGCAGACCCAGGCCCCCTCCCAACCCAGCCACCACTGTATTACAAAGAGGTAGAAGTGTAGGCCATCCAAATGGGAACTTTCCATATAAATTCCCAGAGAGCTATTATTCCACAGCATGCACACGCAGAGGTAGCACATAGCATAGGGGTAACAGTGCCGACTCTGGAGCCAGACTGCGTGGGTCCTAATACCAGATCAGCCACTTACTAGTTGTGAGATCGTAGGTAAGTTACTTCACCACTGTAGCAGTACCTAGTCTGCATGGTTTTGGGGAGGATAAAATGAGTCATTACATGGGAAAACACCTAGAACATTGTCTGCACATAGTAAGCACTCAGTAAACATTATCTGTTATTGTGACACTTCAGATACATTATGGGTTATAAATGTGTGGAAGAAGTGAATATGGCAAAGTTAATCACCATATCTAGTATCATTATTATTGTAAAATGTGTTCAAATTCAAAACTATAGACTTAACCAATAACTGAGATCCTTTTCCTAAACTGGAGGCCTACAGTGTCCCGAAAAGAACACCTTGGTTCCAAATCTAATAACCTCTGAGCAATAAAGATATAAAATAACCCAAAAAAAAAAAAATCATTTGGGTTATAATTTATTTTCCCTCTCCTTTCAAAAATGCATAATACAGGCACTTCATACATATTTTTTTAGTATTAGCATACAACATTTTCACTAAGACACTGGTTTTCTAACTTTCTGGCCTCAGGACTCTTTTACACTCCTAAAAATTATTGAGGATCCCTAAGAGCTTACCTTAGAAAATTCTAAAAAACAGACACAAGCATATACACCATTAGCCATCAAAAGGATGATGTCGTCAAACACCATATAGCCACTGGAAAACTACACTGTACACGTATGGAGAATGAGAGTAAAAAAGGGAAATAACGTCTTAACTATCATTATGAAAATAATCTGAACTTGCAGACACTTTGAAAGGGTCTCAACGGCCCCCAGGGGCTCCAGACTATACTCTGAGAACTTCAGCACTAAGGAAAGAACATGTATCAAAATTCGCATGGCTTTCATTTTCTACTTTTCTAGATCTACAAGAAAATAATTATGGTACATTTCATTCGACTATATATGAACTGAAAATGATCATATCCTAAAATTACAAAAAACTAGTTTAAGAAAATATTTTGACAAAATTGCCACTAAGGTAAACTAAATAAATGTCATGTCTAATTTTTGTTTTTTAAAATTGTGGAATAATACATATAACATAAAATTTACCATTTTAACCATTTTAAAGTATACAATTCCATGACATATAATATGTTCACAATGTTGTCCAACCATCACCAATACCTAGTTCCAGAACATTTTCAACATCCCAAATAGAAACCCCATACCCTGCCCCCAGCAACTACTAATCTGCTTTCTGTCTCTATAGAGTTGCCTATTCTGAGCATGTCATATAAATGGAATCATAGAGCATGTGGCCTTTTGTGTCTAGCTTCTTCGATTTACCATAATGATTTCAAGGTTCATCCATGTTGTAGTATGTATCATTCATTCCTTTTTATGGATGAATAATATTGCATTCTAAGAATATACCACAATTTGCTTGTCCATTGAGATACAACAGTTTGGTTTGTTTCCACCTCTTGGCTATTGTGAATAGTGCTGCTATGAGCATTTGTGTACAAGTTTTTGGTTGAACACCTGTTTTTGATTCTTTGGGGTATATATCTAGGAATGGAATTGCTAGGCCGTATGATAACTCTATATTTAGCTTATTGAGGAACCGCATAACTGTTTTCCACAGTAGTGGTGCCAATTTACATTCCAATCAGCAATGTACGAGGATTCCAGTCTTTCCACATCCCTGCCAACACTTGTTACTTTCCATTGGTTTTTTTAATATAAATAATAGCCATCCTAATGGGTCTGAAGTGGCATCTCATACTTTTGATTTCTGTTTCCCTAATGACTAGCTTGTTGGGCATTTGCATATCTTCTTTGGAAAAATGCCGATTCACATCTTTTGCCCATTTTTTTAAGTGGGTTGTTAATCTTTGTTAGTGGATTGTAAGAGTTCTTACATCTAATTTTTTATAAGTAGATGAAAGCACTTTAAACCTACCACGCATGTGGTCCTCCCCTCTCTACCAGGCTTAAGACAAATGCCAATCTTTCAGATGATAGAAAGAGCAACTGAGAAGTTAAAAAAATAGAATCAATTGGCAAAAGACTATATAATATCTTCATTTTTGCCCTAATTAAAAATCCAGGATTGGATCATAGATGATGATAAAATAATAATAATACTCATTTCTTATAAGGTGCTTATTATTTAGTGAGGCACTATGCTAGGAGATTAACATCCTCACAACAACCCTACAAGACAAGAACTGTGATCAACCCCATTTTACAGATGAGGAAACAGAGGTACAGAAAAATTCAATAGCTGGCTTACTTGGCTCCAGAATTTGTGCTCTTAATCCCTTTGCTATACTGCCTCTTAACCATGAAATAATAATAAACCTGGCCTGATTGCCTTAACTGAGGCCTTTTTTCAGAAAATGCTAGTAGTTACATTTTGATATGTCACTTTCATGTTTTAACCCCTACTGTCTACATAAATCTTTTAAGTAACTCTTGGTTCTAGAACTTGCCTCTTTAATTGGGTTGAGACATGTCACAAAGAAGTAAGCCCAAAACCAGATGGGTGAATTTCATTTTATCATTTTGATTTAGATCTTTTCTAACATTTTCGAATCTAACAAAAGACTATTCAGGGTATTCTGACTCAACAGTCTATTTCCAAGAGCGTCTGGACTGCATCTTGACTACAATTATAAGAGGTTACATTTACCAGCAAAGCCAGGGCCTAAAGGCCCATTTAACTCAAACCCATAATTTACAGTATAATTATATATCAGTTAATGGCTTTGTTCACTGAATCTCATACTTGAGAAGAAATCTAAAAGGTAATGTATTTCATAATAAAACCAATATGAACACAATGGTAGAGTTTATAGGTTTCATCCTCTGAGCTATAATTACAGGCATAACTGCCTGATGTATTTAGCACTGCTGCAACTGTCTAGAGTTATGGGACCTCAGAATTTGAAGGAACATTTAGGCCATATCTAGAACAATCCTTTACAAACAATTCCTGCTCCCTCCAAAATTAAAAGATAAATGAAAGCCCCCAAATGTGCCTACCTGATAATGCTCATTAATACCAAGTGTAGTTTCATAATGTTATAATACTCCTATTTACTTTTGTGGTAACTCAAGAATTTTTTATGGAAGTTCAGTTACCCAAAATGCCATTTGTAATGTTTTTATTATTACAAATGGTAGCAAATGTGAGGTTCTGTTTTCTCATCTGCAACATAAGGGTATTTACCATCTAGCTCACAGAATTGTAGAAAACAAATTTTAGATGGAATATGTGAAAGTCTCTTGCAAAATACCTGAGACATGACAGGTACTCAGTAAACATTCCTGTGTACATGTGGGGTGATGGACATGGGTCAGATAACACCAGCAGTCACTCTAAAGCATACTTTACATAAGCTAAGCAATACTCTGATTACTTTTCTAAAGGTCACTTATCTCATGAACTCAGCTGCATACAACCCAGAAGCTAGACGATACCAGAAGAGCTTCCTGATTAGGAAAATAGGCATCATTCATATAGTTATTAAAGGAAATCAAGTTTATTCCTTGGGCTAGACCTAACTATAATACCATTTCTGGTAGAACAGAAGGCTCCAAAGAAAATCCCACCACCTACTTGTTCAATGTTTCATTTAATTAGGGGTAAGAAGGTTCAAATGCAAAACATTAGCATGAATAAGTTTAAGTCACAAGAGGGATGTAAAATGCTTTCCTGTTATAACAGGACTATGAAGTTAAGAACTGTAAATTAGAGGGACCTACAAAACAGATGGAAAGAGGTACAGTCAAAAGTTGTGGGGGGGGGGTGGCTAGGAATCAAAGGGAAAATGACTAATAGCTGGGGCAGGAGCTTTCACCCAGTAACACCCAGTTTGGCCTAGAAGGATAAGCCAGAGACAGACTGGGGGAGGCAGAAGAAGTGGGCAAAGGAGCATGCTAGGTTGAGGGAAATGAAATGTAAAGGTGAGAGCATGAGACAAAAGGACCACACTTTGAGGTGCAGGTGGCTGGAGTTGGGAAAGGTGAGATACAGACAGAAAAGAAGAAGAAGAAACTAGAAAGGTCAACAGACATGGATCATAAAGCACTCTTCAGGCTGTGCATAAAAGTTTAGATTTTATCCCATAAGGCAGCAATTCTCAGTGTGGTCCATGGATCCCTGGAGTTCCCAAGACAATTTCAGGGGTCCAGAAGGTCAAAGTCATTATCATAATAGTACTCAGACATTATTTTCCCTTTTCACTATGTTTATATTTGCAAAGATACTAAAACAAGGGTGGGTAAACCTAACGCCACCTTAACAGTGACACTAAATTGTACTAGTGGCCATTGTATTCTTTACTGCCACATGCTCACATTAAAAAAAAAAAGTTTCACTTCAGAATATCCTTGATGAGTCATTAAAAATTACTACTTTATTAAATCCAGCCCTTGAGGACACATGTTAATATCTGTGTGACTAAAAGGGAAGCAGTCATAAAACACTTCTATGGCACACTGACTATGACCGATGACTGGAGGAACCACATTTGTGCAAATGAGTTGCCAGCTGAACTAACCACTTTTTTCATGGAACACAATTTTTATTTGGCAGAATGACAACAGAAAAACTATGGTTATTCAGACTTGAGTATTTAGTAGATGGTTTCTCAAAAATGAAGTGAGCCCATTACTGCAAGAAAAACAACTGAGAGTATTTGTTGCAAATGATAAAAGTTGAGCTTTTGGGTAAAAATTAAAAATTTTGAAAACTAGTGTCTGCCATTGTGAGCAAGACTGCTTCCCAACATTTAGAGAATTTTCTGTTAAGATGGGTGGGATATTAACAAATGGAATTTTGTGATATTGTTTAATGAAATCTATCAACATTTGGAAGAACTGTGTAACTCAGTGAACCACTATTTTCCAAACAGCCAATTTGTACATGATATTACAAACTCACACAGGAGTAAATTATTGATTCAAATTGTAAGATGGATCAATAGATTTTATTGTAACAGAGTATGAAAAGTTTACTGATATGATCTAAGATTCCACATTGCAAGTAATCCTCAAGAAACTTACCAGTGTCAAATTTTGGTGTAATATCAAAAAACAATTTTCTGAAAATGCCATAAAAGGTTCCTGCTTTTTCCAATTATATATCTGTGTAAGGCCAGATTTTCTTCAACTACTTCAATCAAAACAACATTTCGCAACAGACTGAGGGAGCCAGATATGAGAATCCAGCTGTCTTCTATTATGCCAGACATTAAAGAGATTTGCAAAAATGTAAAATGATGCCACTCTTATTACTAAATTTTTTTGTTTTGTAAAACAGTTCATTTTCATAAAAATCTGTTATTTATGTTAGCATGTATTGGGTTTATTACAGATATTTTCAATAAATTAATAAATATTTTATAAATTTCAGTTTTAATTTCTAATCTGGCAAATAGTGATGGATAAAAAACCCACACAAAGGAAAGCTTCTGGGGTCCTCAATAACTTTTAAGAGTATACAAGGGTCCTGATACCAAAGTTTGAAACCCACCCCCAAAGGAGATGAAACCACAGGAAAACATTTTATTGTGAGGCAGCACATAACAAATGGACTCCTCTGGCCACAAAGTGCAGGTGAGATTAAGTGGATTAGGGAAGCCAGGCCAGTCAGGAAGCTGCAGCCAGCAAGAGCAAAGCAGTAAAGTGAAAAATGATAAAGGCTTGGACTAAGACAACAGCAATGGGGACAGAGAGAAAGGGATGAATTCAAAAGATATTTTGGAGGCAGAATTGACAGAATCTGGCAACCAACTTCAGAATCAGAGAGAAAAATTCCAGGCTGCCAGCTTACATGGCTAAATTCTAACTGCCTGTCCACCTGTCAGGCTTACAGACAGGTACTGAATCTACACTATATATAGATACACAGACTCTATAGTCAGAGTATGAGTTCTAACAACAGTTCTCTGACACCAACTGGGTGTCCTGCAATTCAATTCAATTCTGACACTAACGACCTGGAGTTAACGCAGACCTCACAAGTTAAAGGCTCAGTCCCACTTCAGATGCCAGCCACAAGTCTCGAGTATCCCCGAGCTACCAGCACTTCTGCCAGGCAGGCTACAAATTCGAGAGGTCCCACAACCCGCCGCCCCCCCCCCCGGTTCAATAATTCATTAGAATGACTCACAGAACTCAGGAAAGTGCTGTACTTGTGAATACAGTTTTATTATAAAGGATACAACTTAGGAACAACCAATTGGAAGACACTCACAGGGAAAAGTATGGGGGGAGAGGTGCAGAGATTCCAAGCCCTCTCCTCCTCCATACTCTCTCCTTCTCTGTGGAAAATGGGCGCCCATCCTCCCGCACACCAAAGTGTTCACCAAACCAGAAGCTCTCTGAGCCTCATCATTCTAGGATTTTTATATGGGGTTTCATCATGTAGGCATGATTAATTTAAAATCATTGGCCACGTGACTGAACTCAACCTCCAGTCCCTCTCCCTTCCCTGGAGGTTGCAGCAGTGGGGGACTGAAAGTCACTCCATTAACATAACTCAGATGAGGTCCAAAAGGGCTCATTTTGAATAACAAAAGACACTCCTACCACTCAGTAAATTCCAAAGGTTTTAGGAGCTCTGTCTTACAAATCAGGGACAAAAACCAACTATATTTTTTTATTATACCACAGAGTATCTAACATAGTTACTGACATATAGTAGACAATAAATAATTGCTGAAAGAATGAACAAAAGGGTAGATAATAGTATCATTCACCAAAATGGGAAATACAGGCAGAGAAAGAGGTTGGTCAGAAGAAAGGTGGTGGGTGAGCTATGTTTTAGACACGCTGAACTTGAAGTGCCCAAGGAATACACTAGGTATTAGATAAGGGTTAGAACTCAGAAGAAAGGACAGATAACAGGATTCATTCATGGTAGGTAAAACTCTAAGAGTGGAGATGACTATCCTGGAAGACTGTGTAGGGTCAAAAGAGGGTAGAAAAAAACAGCTCTAGGAACAGCAACATTTAAGGATAAGGAGTCTCAAAGGAGACTGAAAAGTCCTAGATGTAAGAGAGGGGAGAGGACACAGCATACAGCAGAGAAAGCTAAAGTAGAAGAGTGCCTCTAAAGAAGGAATGCGTCAAATGTCACAGAAAGGTCAAGAAACAAATGGATGGAAAATTGTGCACAAGAATCAACAGTGGAGAGGCAGAGGCAGAACCAGATACCTGCAAACAGGTAATAGAAACAAAAACACCCAACATAAACCACTCTTCCAAGAAACATAGCTATTAGAGGAAGACGTGAGATGTCAACAAGTAGAGGGCATACAGCATCAAGTGAGACAAACCTGAGCAGATGCGAAGGAAGTGGCAGAGGACAGGAGGACACAGAAGACACAGGAGACAGAACAAGCATAACTCAGATCAGGGCTTTTAGATGGGCACCAAACCTTTTTTTACATGCCTACAGGGCCCTGCATGGTCTGGCCTTACCTCCTCCAATTTCCTTGTGGCAGCCATGGTGGCCTTCTTCTCAAAAATACTGTGCTCCTCTACGGCATAGGCCTTTCTTGCATGCTGGTCCCTTGGCCTGGAAAACAACTTCTTTTCCTTCCCTGATTAACTCCTATACATAATTCAGATCCCAAGAAAATGTCACATCTTCCTTGGACTCTAGAACTAGATTAGGTCTTCTCAAATGGGGGGGGTGGGGGAGTATGTACATCTGTCCTAGTAAAATATAAATAGAGTGATGACAGGAACCTGTTGCTACTGTCCTCCCTGCTCCTACCACAGCACCTGGCACACAGCAGTCAAGCAGGATATAGTGTGGCACTGCTGAAGGGCACGAGCATAAGAGAATAGCACGGAGTCTCAGAGGAGACAGAAAAGGAGAGCATCTAGAACCCCAAGAAGGGAAGAGACACCTACCTCTTCCTTCTCCCTCTTATCTCAAGAAGCAAAGAGTAAGTGTGAACAAGATAGACTGACAAGAGCTACTGGAAGTGGGTGGCAGGCCCAAACACCAGGCAGAATCACTCCTGAGGGTGGAGGTTTGGATGCCTCTGGGGAGGAGCAAAGAGGCTTGAAGACAAATCAGGTACGATGTCTGTGAGAAAAGGAGAGAAAGCTGAGGAAGAATACTTAGCAGAATGCAACTAAGTGGGTCAGGACAAAAGCCCAAAAGTTTGTATGGTTTTCTTCAGCTGACGTTTAGCAGCACAAATACAGAAAACAGAACACAGACAGCTGCGTTGGTCTAGCAATGGAAGTCCGCAGGGTAGAAATGACAGAAGGACAACAGGGCAAGGAAATAGCTGAAATGACCCACTCTGAGGTCCCAGCTGCATATGGAAGGAAATGAAACTAGAAGGAAACTGACAATGTGCGATAAAAGGAAGAAGGTCCAGGAACTAGAGCTTCTGGATGGAACTGTTGTAATCAGAACGTGCGAAATAAACTATGCTGCAGATAAATCATTTAAAAAATAAGTGCAACATATTTTTCAGGAGCTTGTGGTAACAAGCTCTCACCACCTACTGTTATCAGTCTCTGAGAACAATAAAAAAAGTTCTCAAGGGGCAGGCCCAGTGGCATAGTGGTTAAGTTCGCACGCTCTGCTTCGGCAGCCTGGGTTCTCAGGTTCAGATCCCGGACGCGGACCTCCGCATCACTCATCAAGCCATGCTGTGGCCACGTCCCATATAAAGTAGAGGAAGGTGGGCACAGATGTTAGCCCAGGGCCAGTCTTCCTCAGCAAAAAGAGGAGCATTGGCAACAGATGTTAGCTCAGGGCTAATCTTCCTCACACACACACAAAAAGTTCTCAAAAATAGGCCAATGCCCTTCTGAAAAGGTCAATTTGCTATCTTTCCTGGAGTCTAATAAAAAAAAGTCAAAGAAAGGATATCCCCTTCCAGCTCCAACTTTTCCACAGCATACACGTTTTTCCAGCAGTTCTAGAAGAACCATAAATTAAAAAGCCTCCAAGTATGAGCCAAGAGAGAATGCTAATATACCTTTAGCCACCAAAAAAAAAATCTAAGAAAATCTACTATTATAGAAGTAGTCAAACTGGTGAAAATAACGTCCAAAGTTCTAAAGGTGATCTAACCAGATTACAGATGAGTCTCCCAGACTTCATTTCATCTAGAGCAATCGCGGAATAGTAAAATATATTATGTTTAAAAATGAACGAGAAACAACACAAATTCTGTGGGCAGCATGTCGAGCATTTAAATTTAAAAAGCAAACTTTATTGGGGCCGGCCCACTGGCGCAGCAGTTTAGTTCACGCTTGGCAGCCCAGGGTTCACTGGTTTGGATCCCGGGCACCTGCAAACGCACTGCCTGTCAGCCATGCTGTGGCGGCATCCCATATAAAGTAGAGGAAGATGGGCATGGATGTTAGCCCAGGGCCAGTCTTCCTCAGCAAAAAGAGGAGGATTAGCAACGGATGCTAGCTCAGGGCTGGTCTTCCTCACACACACACAAAAAAGCAAACTTTATTGAGAAGAAACTTCATATACACTTTTGGTTGCTTTGATGTCTCTATATTGTCTTATTAAAGACCATAATTTAAAAGAAAAAAAGAGGTCACCACCAGCCCCTTTCCACGTGATCACTGTATATGATGAGTATGTTGGACATGTGTTTTGCCTGCCCAGCATTCGTTCTTCTTGTAATTGATCCTATTTTCCCTCCTTCTGTTAATTCCAGGAATTTAGGTACCAACCCCACCACTGGTACAAAAGGTGGACCCAACGGCCCAGGATGACCAATGAGAGCACTACTATATTCCCCTGACCATGGTGATTGGTTCAGGCAGGTGATCAAGCCAGACAATCAGAACCCTTGGATTTGACAGCGAAGTGAATCAATACATTTCCCTCTTTTCTTAAGCCAATTTGTGCTTCTTCCACTTGCAAATAAAAATGTTCAGACAAATACAATTATGAATAAGGAAAAATGGGGCACTGAACTTTGTCTGCCTTCTGTCTACTACAATCCTTTCCTCCTCTTCCTACCATTTTTCTTTTTTTCCCCTCCCCACCCAACTCCTTTAGGATAGTGGACTCCTTAAACTTAGCACTGCGCTTTTTTCAAAAGTTGAGGACTCCTGATATACGACATCATCATGAGACAGAAAGCTAATCTAAGAATAAGACTAGCCCCAGGTCAATTACTCTGTGATTCAATTTCTTCATATTTAGATATTAAAATTAAGAGTCTTGTTTCAGTGGCTACCCCCTTGAACAGACCTCAAATTCACCCTTTATGCGGACACACACAATACTACACAGTGAATGTCTCTAGTATGGTTTTTTGCATGAGGTCGAAACGTTATATGTATGTGAAGAGAAATAACACCACTGAAATTCTAGGACATTTGGAAGTAAATTCACAATCTCTTCCTTCCTGTTTTCCCTCAGCTAAAGATCTGAACTGGTTTAAGAGAGGTCAGAGGTAGCAACCACATCTGCAAAATGCCTTTCCAATAAAATCGTGATTACCTGAATTGGGTTAAATTTGTGTACTTCTGTGTTTCTTGCTATCCTTATTTTTTGATGTTATTTTATTTGGAGAAAATAATAATAAATTCACAACTTCCTTAGACAATAGTCAAGAACTCTAAGAGAAAAGGTAGTATTATAAAAAAGAATATAGTGTTGAGAAAGAGGACGATGCTTGGATCACAGTAACAGGAACCAATCTCAGCTGGCTTCAACTAAAGAGGTAGGAAGGGGTGATGTTACGACTATAGAAGCGCTTGACAGAACTTAGGAACAGGAATGCAGCCACCCCCAGAAAGGACTGGAAGAGAAGGCTTAAAGCTATCCAGAGATGCAGGTAGTGTTCTCTCTTTCTGCTTTTCTCTAGATACTTGCTTTAGTCTCTCCATCCATAAACCACCTTTCTCTGTCCGCAGACACATCAGCAGAACATAACTTTCTATAATGTCCAAGTTTTACAGCCCATGAATACGTTAAGGTCAAATCCCTCTCTCTTGGGCCCAATTTCAAATTTCCAGGAAAGGGACACTGATTTGTCTAGCATGGGTCAGGTCCCCAAACTGGGTCAATCCTCTGTGTCTTCTGTAGGGAGGAAGCGGTGGGGGAGGGGATGTGTAAGTTAAAGGACAATTAAGGGATTCGTATTGTTAGGTCAGACAGACACTTCAAAAGTTCCCAATATGCAGTCTCAGCTTTGTACCTTGGCTTTCTCATCATCAAAATAGGGAACTGGTGACCAAAGTCCATTTTAGACTTTTGCTAAGAGTCTAGAGTTCAACAAAAGTTATGAGAATTAAACTGAATTTAAGAGACTAGAAGGTAACTAGCATTCACCACTGTTTTGGGGAGTTCACATCAATACAGAAATACAAGCTAAAAAAATTAATTACTGTAAAAATTCTAGAAATAAAAATTGTCTCATAAATATGGTGATCTACATGAAAAACCCAAGAGAAATGGAAAAACCATAAGGTCTTAGAGGGCTGAGGTTCTGTCTTGGTGCAAGGCTAGATACTTACATCAAAGCCAGGCCCAGAGCACGTGCTCAAACATTCACTGAACCACTGACCAAACTCAGAACTTCCCAACCACAGTACTTTCAATGGGTTACAAGCATGCTCAAGGTACTGATGCCCTCAGCTTTGGGGGATGATGTCTGCCATCAGTACTAATTACCAGGACTAATGCGGTATTAATATTCCATGATATTAAAAAGATTGACAAGCACTGAATAAATGACCAAAACACTCCTGGAACTAAGCGTTCTAGCAAGGTGGCTGGATACCAAGTAAATCTGTAAAAGGCCAATAAGCATTTAATAAATGTTCAAACTCATTGGTAGTACCAAAAAATGCAAGTTAAAACAAATAAAACTGGCAAAGATTTTTCCGAGAGAAATAGATACATCTCACACTGCAAGGGGAACACACTGGAGGGCAGCATGCTGTTAGGGCTTGGAACCATATTCCAATATATTAAGAGAAAAACACCGGCTACAAAACTGTATGTACCTGAGGTCATACACTGGCAGGGCAACAAGACTGAGTTCAGCCCTCACATGTGCTTTGTCAGAACCTCAGCGTGTTAATAAAAATTGTGGCCCATATAAAAATCAGGAGATTTCATATTAAATCCATATTTCTAGATTTCCAGCTTCTCTTGAAGAACTAGAAGGTATAGTGACACCAGAATGTGTCCTCACAGGGCCACAAACGTCTGGGCTGACTGGTGCTGGGCTGCCCCATCCCCGGGGCCATCTTCAGGGCCCAGAGTCCCTAACATGCCCTCACATCCCCAGACTGAGAAACTTCATGCACCTAATCTGCAGGGTCATTTGAGCAGGTTGACCCCTCACAGGGAATAAACAGTGAGGACTGCTGGAGAGTGAGATTCTGGGCACACTTTTTTCTTTCCTTATCTACATTTTCAGAAGTTTTCTTCAATAAACATGTATTGCTTTTGTAGTAAGAAAAAACGTTATTTTTTAGATTACGAAATCACAACTGCAATATCACTTCATCTAATGAGATCAAAACAACTACAGATAAGAGATAATGACTATTGTTTAAACTAACAATTACTGCAGCATTTCCCTCTCTTTGATACTAATTAAAACACCAGATTGGACAGACAATGGCAGCATTTTACAAATTAGATCTTCCTCAAAGTGAATAGCTTCTATAGACACTCAATTCATAAAACAACCATTTTAAGGATTCATTTCCATATATTTAAAGTTTCTTTCACCAAGAAACGTAAACAGAAAATCTCTTCAATTAGAAACATATATTCACAACCTCAATTAATTTAACGTTCAAAAAATTAATTCCTGATCTTAATTTTACATTGTTTCATTTTACTTGATTAATAATAGTTTTATGGGATTCTCTTTTCCTCAGGGAACTTCAAAAAGTTTACACAAATCACCATATATCTCACCCATCTCTGAGACCTCAAAGATTAAATAAATCATATTAGCGTCATGGTAAAGAAAAAGCACAAGGCTAGGTAGAAATGTCAACATCCACAGATAACTGAAAGTGGAGTCCATTCGATGTTTCTCCCTCGCTCTCCTCCAATCCACTCCCACACGACATCCAGAGTGATCTTTTTAAACAAAAGCAAATCATGGGACTCCCCTGCTTAAAACTTACATCAGCTTCCTACTTCCACTGACTCCGAATAAAATCCAAAACAGGCCCTGTCTCCTTCACTCCCCCCGTCTCTCCTTTGCTCACCCAACTTGGGTGACTCTGGCCTCCAGGCAACCAGTCCTCAACCACTATTCAGTGTGCCAACAAATAACTGTTGAGTGTCCCTGGTGCACCAGGCACTGTCCTAGGTCCTGGGGATAAGGCAGTGAACAACACAGACGAAACTCCCTGACCTCATGAGCATGTCCTAGTAACCCCAATACCAAGTTCTCTTCCGCCTCAATTTTTCTAATCATTTAAAGAATATTAAAACAACAATTGTAATGACTGTACCTGAAGGTGTCTGAAAATAAGAAGTACTACCTATAATAAATTTATTATTTACTGCCTTAAAATTAATCATTTATCATAAGTAAAGGAGAGAAGAGAAATAAAGGAGGGGAAACCTTTACTCAATGAAACTATATACTATATACTATATACTACATACAATGAAACTATATACTATATACTATCTATATACTTAGCATATATTGCTATATACTAAAAATGGCACTAATTTTTTTGTCAATTTTTCAAGGTTTCTCTCATAACTAGTTATACAGCTTTTATATGTCAGTAACCAAAATGTAATACTCCAATTCTGCAAGAATGGAGCAGTTGAGTTTCAAATAATTCCAGAATCTGAAAGATTACTTGCTTTTAAAATCTATTATCTTAAGTTCACAGCAGAAATGAATTGATTTTTATAAATATTGGACCCATAATGAACAGACTATTATAGATAATGCACAAGAATGGAGTTTGTCTGTTTATACAATGGCTTATAATACAACACACTGCCCTTGTCAGAACAACAAAACTGCTCAGGAAATAAAACTCTGACGCTTCCAAGAGAATTAATTAGCCCTACACATACATGCATGCACGCACACACATGCAAAATGAATGGCTCCAATGGCTTCGTTTCTACGCCTTTATCATAAGAATCAATGTCATCCTTAACTAGGTTGGTTGAAGCATGGCACTAAAAGCCAGTTGACCATTCATTTCCATAACTGTATCCATGTCTTGCCACCAGTCACCAGAAGGACTCGCAGACAAAATGCAAGCATGAACAAAACCATCGCTGACAGAGAAACAAGTCAAAATGCTCACCAAAGCAACAGAGGATCAAAAGCACTGCCCTCCTGTATTAAGGAAAGGATGTTTAATCTTAACCACCAAGGATAAGAAAAACTTTGACCAACTGCTATGACCTTGTTATTTTTACATTCAAATTCAACTGAATCCAAAACTCTGTCACATCCCTCAGATCAACTGCTGGCTCTACCACTCAGTGAAGAGTGAAACGCACTCATACCACTCCTGCATGGCCTTGGTGGAGCCCCACACCACACAATGAGAACTGGTTTTGGTGACCAGCTTAAAATTGAGCTATGGCAGTGCCACCTCGCTCTCTAGGCAGCACAAACTCAGGCCAGAGAGCTGAAGCCAAAATAATTCCACCAACAGTCTCTCTGAGCAATAGCTAGTAAGGTAAGCTACCTATCATTAAATTCTACTAGAAAAAAGGTTGAGGGCCAGTCCCAGTGGCCTAGTGGCTAAGTTCAGCACATTCCCCTTCGGCGGCCTGGGTTCAGTTCCCAGGCACAGACCTACACCACTCATCTGTCAGTGGCCACACTGTGGTAGCGGCTCACATACAAAAAGAGGAAGATTGGCAGCAGATGTTAGCTCAGGGCGAATCTTCCTCAGCATAAAAAAAAAAAAAGGTTGAAAGAGCAGTGATGAATTTAAATAGAATAAATTGCTTGAAGTTCACTTTGCTAGAGGGCTACAAATGTTAGCAACAAAACTCTTTAATAAAACTCTACCATCACATTTCTTACTAGAAGTTTTTTCTGATCTCCCAATGGATCCATGACATCTCTCTACACTGAGGCATTGGCCTTCCTGGAGAGAACTTCCACAGGCCACTTCAAATCTCCAAAATAGCCAACATGGAAATGTTCGGACAGACTCCTGGCTGTCTCCCTAATCACACCTCTGTATGCAATCTTCTGTTTCCAAGGCAAGTCCAAGTCCATACCACAAGCGACCTGCCTTTTCAAATGTCACTAGTCTCCACGACTCTAGGCCTGTTTTTCATGCAGGGGCACATTAGGAAAACCAGAGCAAAGGATCACAAGCTGCTTGGAGAGATGAATCCTAGACAGTAGATCAGGCTTATTTGTGAGCTAACATATGTAACTAACTTCTCAGTAAGAGAGATTCAAACTGTGCCCCCACCTAATTTACAAATTAATACACATCAAGGAGCCTCTAGGTTATTCCAAAACAGAAATCAGCAATGTAAAAAGTACCCCAATGCCTACAAAACATGTCCAGGAAATAAGCAGTCCAGTGCTGTGGCTAAGAGTTTTGGGTTCTAGTTACAAATCTGCTGGGCCATTTACTGGCTCTAAGTCACTTAACTGCTGGTACCTCAGTTTCCAAGGCATATTCATCTAAAAAATTAGAGTTTTGTGAAGAGTGAGTTAATGCTTATAAAATGCTGCAAAAGGACTTGATAAATGTTAGCAATTACAGGTGTATGAATTTATTGACTTTCCATACCACATTACTAAACAGGTGACATTAACATCCCATTCTTTTTCCTAAAAATAAAAAATAATTCACTAGGTTTGTCACTAACTGTCATTCCAAAAAAAGGAGGCGGAGGGAAATGGAACTCTCATACACCAGGCTAAGAGAGTAAATTGCTACAATCATTCTAAATGAAAAATTGGAAAAATGGGGGCCAGCCCGGTGGTATAGTGGTTAAGTTTGCACGCTCCACTTTGGCGGCCCGGGGTTCACAGGTTCGGATCCCTGGTGCAGACCGAGGCACCTCTCATCAAGCCATGCTGTGGCGGCGTCCCATATGAAGTAGAGGAAGATGGGCACCTGATGTTAGCCCAGGGCCAATCTTCCTCAGCAAAAAAGAGGAGGACTGGCAACAGATGTTAGCTCAGGGCTAGTCTACCTCACACACACACACACACACAAATTGGAAATATGTATCAAAAACCTTAAAACTTAGCATGTACTTTGATCCTATAATTCCACTTCTAGAAACTTATCCCAAGGGGAACAAAACCTCACAAGTAAATACAGAGATGTATGTAGGAGGACAGTCACTGCAGAATTACTGATAATAGTAGGGGGAAAAAGAAACAAACTAATGTCTAATAAAAATAAACTGGTTAAATTACTATAGATCCATAAAAAGGAATATTATTCAGTTACTAAACTATTATAACTTACAATATAGACATGAAAAGATTCATGATAAGATGTTAAGCAAAAAAAAAGCACACTACAAAACAATCATATGTATAGCAGGATCCCATATTTATTACCAAAAATTGTATATGAATAGCCACATGTGCAAAAAAGGGGTTTGGAGAGGGGTTGGCCCAGTGGCATAGCGGTTAAGTTCGCGTGCTCCACTTCGGTGGCCTGGGGTTTGCAGGTTCAGATCCTGGGCGCGGACTGACGCACCACTTGTCTAGTCATGCTGTGGTGGCATCCCATATAAAGTAGAGGAAGATGGGCACAGATGTTAGCCCAGAGTCAGTCTTCCTCAGCAAAAAGAGGAGGACTGGCAATGAATGTTAGCTCAGGGCTAATCCTCCCACCAAAAAAAGAGTTTGGCGAGATATGTACTCAGGTAGTGGACTTATGAGTATCTTATAGTTTTCTACTTTTTACTTTTCTGTATTTCAATTTTTCTACCATAAACATGCAATTCTTTAAAATACAAGGGATATTAGCTAATTATCATACACTGAGTACCAGTTTGGTTCTGAAATAATACAATTAAGTTGAAAGTGATGGCAAGGTTTATCTTTATTTAGAAAAAACTTATATTTACACAATATTTGATGGTTTATTAAATACTGTTAATAATGTTTAGTCTGGTTATTCAATTAAAAAATTATACATATGTAGTATCAAGAAATTAGCAAGAGACTTCTTTTTTAAGCAGTGGAATTCTACTTACAACCATCAAGTGTAGTAGCACAAAAATTAAACGGGTTAGCTTTTGAGTTTTATATATTTTTATATACCCCAATTCTTTATCACCCTCATAACTACTATTTATTAAATGACTGTGTCTCAAGAACTTATGTAAATACTCAGAAGTATTTAACTTGAGGCATTGGGAGGTTGGTGGGTGACTAGATTAAAGGCAAGACTATGTGTGGTCAAACTCAATATTCCCTAGAGTTTGCACTCTTAACTATCCAGCACCCTCAACCAAATAATAGAAGCTGTTATTTATGGGGCCCTATGCTGAACTCTGAAAGAAAGGAGTGGAGGTCATATTTTATTACTATAAAAAAATGAAATTGCAGAACACCGATTTTCTATATTTTTTGGAAATCAATTTTTATAGCATTATGTTGGGCTTCCCATAGTTTATAAAATGGTATTTTGCTATGGTGACAGCATAGTAATTTACCACTACACTGTGACTTACATTTGCATTTTGAGTTTCTAAGCAAACACCTTGCTAGGAGCCTTTTTTCCAGCTTATCACCTTGAGCATTCTATGCTCCTTTCAGAGCCAACCAAACTTACAGAAATGACTGGGGGTATAGTACTTTGGCTCCTAATTTATAAAACCAGTGACTACTAAGAGCTAAGATTAATTTTACAAGTAAGGGTTTATGAATGTGGCCTCACTGCAATGTAGTTCACCCCAATATTTCATGGGGATCCTCCAGGCATGATTCTAGGCACTGGGGATACAAGGATGAACTGAAGTCTCTGCCCTTCTAAAATGTCTATCATGGGCGAAGATCACTGTCAGTTTTTTATTAGCAGTCTAAGGTATAAAACTTATTTTGTCACTTGAAAAACTTGCTATCCTCTTCAGGAGATGGTCTGAGAGATGCCCAGTGAGAAGGAGATGCCCAGTGGTTCTCCAATTTTACGGTGCAGGAGAAATTCCTGGAGAACTTGTTGGAGATACTGATTCCAGGACCCCACCTCCAAGAGTCTGACTCTGAGGTGAGGTGACAAAAACCTCTTATTTTTAACAAGAACCTCAGTTAATATTGATGTAAGTGATCTGAGGTCCAGACTGAGAAACCCACCAGTAAGAGGAGCCATTCAGAAAGGAATGATCTTTCAGCCCAATGCCAGTGGAATTTAAACTGAGTAATATAAACCTCATGTAATTAATTCCCTATAATTCACAAATCTAGCAAATTAAAAAGATGAGTCAGAGTGGAGGAATTTACCAGCACCTCCTCCTTATCCTCTTACAGGAGATTTCAGTCTGCCTCAGTCTAGGCATTTGAGGAAAACAACCTAAGCAGAGTTCTACTACCAATATTAGATAAGCATTAATAAAAAGAAATTGCTAGTCAACTGAGAAAAAAGAAATGCTGAGGGACAAACATTTCACGGAACTAACTTGCTACTACTCATTTTATGCCCTATTTCACAACGCTTAGTATCTGAACAATCCACAGGGTTCCAAAGTACATCAAAAATTTGTTCATTTCCTCTCTTACTCAGGCAGAATAATAATAGAGTTCTGTGAAGGTACCATGTGCCTAGCAATTCCAATAGATACATTCTTTAATAAAGAAATACCTTGAAAAAGACTTTCTATCAGAAAATCTCCTTACCGGAGCTACTTAAAGGAGTTTTAAATAGTTTTAACACCATCACTAAATTAGTGTCCCTCATTTCTCAATTTAGATTACTTAAAAGTTTCTGGGTTCTTTACAAACCTCCTACAGAAGGAATTCAATATTCAGTATATATATATATTTTTAGTTATAAGCAAACACCCATCAAAACAACATGTTTCAAGCAAACCATTCAAAAGATCAAAACAAAACATAGTATTTTGTTCTCAGAGGTAGGTAGATTTCATAATTCTGAGAGGTGTCTAAGCTTCTGCACCTTAAGTCGTCTAAAAACAAAAGTATCCCAACAAATACATTCCTCCTATTTTAGAGGTTAGGGGTAGCACTAATAAACCAGCTGGTCTTGCTGGGTCCATGGCCCCAGTGCCTGCCCTCAGAGCCTGTCCACTACATAATCCATGAGATCTCTGAGCCTGTTCTTCATCCTTTCAAAGGGATTAGTAAAACTGGCTCCCCGCTGACAGAATTGAGATTTTTCCAGATGCATTTGTTTGTATAGTATTTGTTTTTATTATCTATACGTTTTATTGCACTTGTGTTTTTATTATTTGTACGTTTTGACCACGGAAACAGCAAGAGTAGGATGCCAGCAGATAAGCACAAAGAAACGCATCTGTCCCGAGTCTGCATATATTTAAAATTTCAGGCTGTTGCTGCCTTCAGAACAGCACTGATGGCAAAGTTCTAAAGGAAACTTTCATATTAAGAGGCTATCAAAAATTTCCATAGCTTCCCACTCGACAGAGAAGCCGCTAATCTATTTCTTTAAAAGCAAAGCCTTCTCAGTCTGAATCACAACAAAAGATGCCCAGAGGATATGTAATCTACGAAATTGTTTGCTAATCCGAAGACAAACAAGAAATAAAGGAAGGTGCCACCCATTCCTCGTTGGTTTCCTTTTCCTGGGGATTCTGATTACACTTCTTCATGCAAACAAGAAGAGACCGCAATTGTGTCTTCGGTCCACAGCATGAAACCGTGTCTGTGCGTCAAGGGAAGGAGCAGCGGCAAACACCGGGGACGCGCTCCCACTGAAAGGACAGCCGCTTTCTGTTAAATACCATCAGAGGCAGCCCCGGCAGGACGCCTGAGGGCCAAATGGCATTGACTGCCCTTCACTGACAGGGATTTTGCAGGCACACAAGAGGGAAAAAGGGATGAGCCGGGGACTCGAGGCCGGGCGGAGAGGCGGGCGGCGCGATGCCGCTCCCCGCGAGCTCCGGATCCCCGGGAGGCTGGCGGGGAGGCGAGGCTTGGCCGGCCCGCCGCGCTCAGGCGGCCGAGGGCAGCGAGGTCAGCCCTGGCAGGACCGACCGCCCCCACGGCCCCCGGGGCGGGAGGGACCCCGCTCGGCCGGCCAGGCTGCGGCCGCCCATTCAACCCGAAGCCCGTCCCGCGGCCGCCACCCCCTCGGCCCGCCGCGGCGCCCCGGCCTCCCGGCGCCGACGAGCCGGCCGCCCCGCCGCCGCCCCCGGGAGGATGGGGAAAGACGAGGCGCAGGGGCGGCCGGTGCCGCGCCACCCGGGCGCGCGACACAGGGTGAAGGGCGGCCCGAGGGCTGCACGCCGGCCCGCGGGACGGGCGCCCCGGGCGGCCATCGCGCCGACCCCCGCCCCCGCCGCCTCCCCGGTCCAGGCCCGCGCCGTCCAGCCCGCTCCTCACCTCATCTCCAGGCGGATCCGCGCTGCCGCCCCGGGGACAAATCAGTGCAGCCCACTCGCCGCGGGGAGGGACGCAGCAGCCGCAGCCCCGCACACCATCCCCGCCCGCCTCTCCCTGCGTCCCGGAGCCCGCTCGGGATTCTCCCTCGCGAGCCGCCGTACTACGGAGCAACCAAGCTGCGCACCCTCCCCTCTCCTCCGCTCCTCTCTACCTCCTTCGCTCCCTCCCTCACTCCCTCGCTCCCGCCTATCTCCTCATCTCCCTCGGCTGCCTCCCCCGCCCCCATCCACGCCCCCATCTCCGCCCACAGGTGGATGGGGACAAACTGCCTGCCAATCGGAAAGAGGCGCCCGCACCTTCTCACCGCCCCGACCGCTGGCCCCGCCCACCGCGGGAACGCACGGAGGGGGAGCCGATCAAAATGGAAGAGGATAGAGTGACAGCCGAATAAACCAATCAGCAAGCGCAAAGGGGGCGGGAGTGGGAAATCTCCTTCCTCCCCGCCCCCTTCCCAGAAGGCGTAACCAAAGGCTTCTGTTCAGGGATCTGTCACCCGGCTTGTGGAGATTTTGTTCCGCGATTTCAGTGCACCTGTCAGTTGCCCTGCGAGGCACTAATTAGGATGCATTCAACTAACTTAGTTACAGGAGATTTTAAAGGAGAGAACAATGTGGAAGCGAAAAGGGAGGCGGGTCACAGGCCAAGGAAGGTGGTAGGGGGATACGTTGGAATGAGGAAGGGTGCGGTCTTTAACTCAAATTTGCGTAAAACGGAACCCATTGGCGACTACAACTTCGCCCATTTATTGGTAGCCCTTGCTGCGGCGCCTCGCTTCTCCTGCGAGCAAAGCATGCCGGGAGATGTAGTTCTGAGTTCGGTTGCTATGGCGTTCTCTACGCCTCGGGGTCTAGGAGTGACGAGCGGCCTGGCCAATGGGAGCAGCGTCTGGGCCAGAGGGGGCGGGCTCTCTGCAGGAGGACTCGAAGGTGGCGGTGGCGAAGGCGCAGGCCGTTGGGGCCGGTCGGAGGCAGGTGAGCTCGGGGAAACGCATTGTGTGTCTTGGGAGATGTATCTTTGGGCTCAAGATCGAGAGATGACCTGCGAAACCGTCCAGCCCTGGGGCGGATGGTTTTTCGCATCGCACCTCAACCCCAGACCTGCTCGGGCCGAGGCCTGGCTTGACCAAGGCCGCTGAGGGGCGGGTAAGACGATTTGACTGACGATTTCCTGGTTCTTACAGGTTTGGATTGTAGGTTTTATCTCAGTTTGCATCTCCCTCCACATTTATGGAGGCAAAAGTCTGGAAGTTCCCTTCCACTGAATCTCCCAGCTTGGATCCGCTCCCCCGACCCCGCTTCTTTTTGTTCCTATAATTTGAGTTTCTTTTTTCTTGCTCCGTTATCTCTTCTCTGCCACCTCCTCCTTCACGTTCCATTTTCGGTGAGTAATTATCTAAAGCAAGGGTATTCATGTGATTATAGGGCCAGATTTGCCCTCTTCATTAAGCTAAACAGAAGAATACTCTGGAGCAGGGCGTAAGAATCACCTTAGAAACAAGTTGAAGTGCAGATGCTGATTCTGTAGGTCTGGACCAGGCCTGAGAATCTGCATTTCTAACAACCTCCCAAGTGCTGCTAGTCCACGTTATGAGTGGCAAGGTTTCACATCAGCTCTGTCCAATACAAATATAACGGGAGCCACATTAAAAAAGACATGAAAAGAAATACGTGAAATTATCTTAATAATGTTTCATTTAACCCAATATATCCAAAATATTAAGATTTCAACACATAATCAAATATTTAAAAATTGAGATATTATACTTTTTTTCATATTGTCTTCGAAATCTGATGTGTATTTTGCACTTACAGCATATCTCAATTCCAACTAGACACAGTTCAAGTGCTCCTTAGCCACCTGTGGCTGGTGGCTACTGTTACTGGACAGCACAGATCCAGATAATATAATAACCCACTGCAGAAATTAAAGGGTGTTAAAGCTCGGGTTGCACCTGCCCAAACACTTTGCTGCTCTGTGAGATGGACTTTGCAACTATGTTAGGGGTTCTCTGCCCAATTTACAGTAATATTAGGAAAAATAGTCAACAGTTATTGAACCCGTATTTCATGCCAGGTGTTGTACTGAGTGCTCTGTATGTATTATTTAAGCCTTACAACAGCCCTTTGAGGTAACTACTGTTATTATCTCTATTTTATAGATGTGGAATCTAAGGCCCATAGGTTAAAATTAAGTAGCCCAAAGTCATACAGCAAATAAGTAGGAGGGCCAGGATTCAAACTGGGGTCAGTTATGACTTCTAAATCCTATCTGTCAACCACTAAAGTGTATAATTATTACCTTTTACCACTAATTGCACCTCCTTGATGCCTCTGCTCCAGCTTATTATGGCAGGGGATGAAATGTTCAGATTTGAAACAAGAGTTCCCTATACAAGAGCAAGTTGCCTGTCAGTTGCAGTGAAATATTTTCGTAGTTTTACTACTCTCTGTGCTATACATTCAAAATCAAAGTTCTGGATTGAAGAAGAGTGTTCAAAACCTCAAGATATATAGGCCTCTGGACCAGTACCATACCCTGGACATTAAGGTGTCTTGATTCATTTGTGTACCCTCTGAAGAAGGAGGATGGGAAAGCTTGGGAATTCTTAAAATGTTTCACTGTTTTGGTTTTGTTTGTGGTGAAGTCTTTTTTTTAATTCTTGAAAATGAGTGTTTTCTTGCTCCTGTGAACTCCACATAGAATATTTCAAAGACAACTTTATGATTTTTCTAGACCCAGTGAACAGTACTATATTGAGCTAAGGAGAGTTTTTTGAGTAGAAGAGCAAAAATACACATATCCACACATGCTAAAATATGATATTTTGCAAAATAATTTCTATTTTTATACGTTTTAATAAATATGATACATCTTGTGAACTATTTTGTGTTCATTGTGAATTTATTAGTAAATATTTAATCAAAATTACAATTACTGTTTTGCATCTGAAGCAAGAAATGGTTTCTTTAAGATCCTAGAGTGAAATGGAAAATTAAATAAGCATTTACAAACTGCAGTAATGTTAGTTGGTGGAAAAGATCAGTTGAATCAATTGGAGAAGAGAGAGTGTGATAGAAATTTAGGGAGGATCTCTCGGTTGCTTATCTCCCTCATCACCACCTGCATTGTCCCAGTGTCACATGATTAAGTCAGCATAAAGGGAAGACAGTCATTCATCATACCATTGGCTCCATCGTTCCCCAGTAACATATGGGAAAATATGATGCTAATTCAGAAATGGAAATGAGAGTTAAGTTTTTATTGTTCTGGATCTTACTATATTAAATGAGCCTGCATTGAATAGTAACTGGACTGAAGATTTCCAATCTTTGAAATAATGACCATCCCACCTCCCCAGCCTACCCACTGCCCACCCCCCAGAGACACTGGCATTGGAATGCCTCCAGTAAGAACTCTTAAATGAACACTTATTTTGTAAATCAACAAATAGTAAAAGTTAAGCTCTCTTGGAGGGGAGAGTTAATCAAGAATTCTTTTGAGATTCAAAAGAGGTCATTGTTGGGAGCCAGTGTTCTAGATAGACACGTGATGGAAACCACTGGTTGCATAGATAGGCAATAATTTGAATCTCTGAGCAAATTTTTTTTTTTTTTGCTTTAGCCTAAAGCCTATATCAAAAAGAAAAAATTTCCTTTCCTAAATCTTCACCAGTCTTTACATCTCAGGTTGCTTGAGATGTAAAGATTATGCCACACTTGTATAAATTTAATCAAGTATATCTTGATAATGTTCACAGAAGTCTAGGTTGTCATAATTAGAAGAGGCTTTAATATGGTCCTCACACACACCCCCCACCAGTCCTCCTTCAACTGATGCTTGAATCCCCTTTATGAAGCCACTGTAAGTGTGTATCCAGCCTCTGTTTAAATCCTTCTAGTGATAGGCACCCTGCAACTTCATGCATTTTCCTAAGTTTTAAATTAGATAATTAAAATGTGAAAATAGAAAGTTCTTATAACATGTTGTTAGCTAGAAATGCTTTCCAGGGTTTAGCCAGGTGTGAGCCACTATCACAGTGTCTCCTATGCCCATGTTGTAACAGGTCTTGTATGCAGCAAAACACCTGGGTACTTATTGCTTATGAAAAGTGTGTTTAGAGTATACAGATTTCTAGAGACTGTTCCCTACACGATGTAGTGATGTCCTCCAGTGGTTATGACCACGCATTCCCCTCCCTCTTTAAGAAGCAGAGCTGGCCTATCTGGTTAGGAGTACCATTCTCCACAACCTGCAAAGTATAATATTTGAACCAAACCTCCAGCTAGCTGCTTTGATTATGCTGACTGTATTTTTAAACCAAATATTTGGGCATGTGGTTTGACATACTTATCTGATGTGTGGATGTGTATGAAAAATCTCACAGATGAGTAAGAACATTGTTAAAACTTAATATTAAGTCACCTCTTCAATATAACTGAAGATTTACCCCTTACAATCCAGTCAGCTACTATCATAATGCTATGCACCAGTCCTGGCATGATGGTGAGCCTATGGGGCCACATTTCAGGGTTGACTTCATCTGTTTTCTCTCTAGCCTCGCTGCTTGACAATATATCTGTGCTTTCCTTCAAGTAAAAGTGAGGGTGGGTTAGAAACATTATAGCTGAATCCTGAACCCAAACTGGCCAGAATATTGCAAAGTTCGTGTTGGGGAATAATAGGAAATTGAACATATAAGAAGAGTTTGGACTTTCAGAAATTCAGTTGTCCATAGAATAACAGATGGATTGGACGAGGGAAAGAAATGAAACCATTCAGCAGCCTGCGGCCACAGCCCCGGCCTGGGACATTGCAATGTTCGCACATCATGTGTACTGACACCCATCAAGACCAGAAAAGGAGCAGGTGAGCCAGGACATCATGAAAGAAAAGGAAGCTTTGTGGTCAATAATTTAATACAGGGGAAGGAATTATGATAGACTCTAAGATAGCCTTGATGACTAAAGATTGATACAGCAAAATCTTATTTTGGGGAAAGATGAGTCCAGTTTTATGTCTGTTGAGTTTGAGGTTGATCTGATACTCAGGACACTTTTGGTCTGAAAGTGTAGATAAGGAATGATCTGTGGAGGTTTTATTTACAATTACTAATAGATGAGCTCCTAGGGGGATTAAGTGTAGCAGGAAAAGAGCAAGTGGAGTTCATGTTGCTGTTATAACTAAGATGAAACCATGTGAAATTTCTTCCCATTGAGTTTTTAGAAATTCCTTAAAAGATCAGTACTTTTATTAACTACTTCCTTGAAGTGTTATTTATAGTCAAGTGTTTAATTTATGCAAAGTCCTCTTTCTGCTTTGTACCAAAAATTATTTTAAATAGATGTCTTAATTTTTGTTTTTCCAGATTTTTTAATAGGTTTAATGTGTGACCATTATAAAAATGTAAAGTATTACAGGGGCCGGCCCAGTGGCATAGCGGTTAAGTTCATGCGCTCGGCTTCAGCAGCCCGGGGTTCGCGGGTTTGGATCCCGGGCGCGGCCCAATGCACCACTTGTCAAGCCATGCTGTGGCAGCGTCCCATATAAAGTAGAGGAAGATGGGCACGGATGTTAGCCCATGGCCAATCTTCCTCGCAAAAAAAGAGGAGGATTGGCAACAGATGCGAGCTCAGGGCTAGTCTTCCTCACACACAAAAAAATTTAAAGTATTATAAACATAATCCTCAATTTGTGGACATATGTCAAATATATTTAAAATCTGATATACCTGGGAAAATATAAAATCTTTATGCTTTTTATAAGGCATATCAGCCTACATTTTTAAAGAGGTTTATTTTCATGTAAAAGTTTTATGTAGCACTTTTTTGATAAAGTAAAGTTTACAGTAGAACGTATAATTTTGAAGTTACCTGACCTGCATTCTTAGAAATGGCATGATAAGCTATGTCTTTTAATTTATATTTTTATTTTATAAGGTGTTCGGTTATTTCATTTCCTGCGTGCAAATATCTTTACATTCAATAAAAATTTTATTAAATAATGGACTAAGTGTTCCATTTAATCTGGACCAGTGCCTGAGAAACTATGTGGGCCTTTGATACCATTCATTGTACCATTCTCTTAGTGTTAAGAACTCAGTATTCCTTTTTTGGGGTTTGCCAAACAAATAATATTTCCTCAATTTTCTTCTAGCCAGTTTTGTAAAAACTCTTCACTTCTTAATTTTGAGGATATATTTGTTCCTGCATGGTTCTTACTGGATCAACTAAACATTACTTTTTTCTACCAGCCATGCCGATTTTAATCTAAAATTTGGAGGAACTGTTTAGGATGATCTGATAAAAATATTGGCATTATTATTTATATAATATTTGCTTTAGGGCACACTAGGGGTACAAACAGGCAGTTATCTTGAAATTGGGGTGCATACAGTGTAAGGTCCCTGTGACTGCTGATCTGGAAGACGTGCCATATCTATTTAAGATGCAATGGGCAGAGAAGACAGTGGCTTCCAGAAGTACAAAGGGAGATGCTTTGAAATCAAGGTGTTGCTGTGTAAATGTTCCATTTCTTGAAAAGGCAACTCTAGTAGCTCCAGACTGAGTAGGAACAGAGATTTATTTATTTAATGGTAGTGAATATTGATTCTCCCAAGCAATAGCTGGGAAGACCCACTAGTTAGTAAGTGAATACGGCAAGGTTTTGTTTGTGAGTAGGTAATGAAATCTAGAAGCATGGAACACATGGGGTAGACTGAGTTTCTCTGGGGGTGGTTTCAGAGAGGGAGTAGGACTTGAACTTTATTTACTTCACAGAATCTGTCAAGTAAGTATAGCACAGTCTCAGAGAACAAGCAATGCCTGGAAGCCCTGAGACAGGGGTGATCACATGGTGTGAAGTCATACTGACTTGATCAAATAGAGGGTATGTGTTGGAAAAATGGGGAAGTAAGGGAGACTAGGGACAGTGGGGATGCATTTGAGTCAGCCTTGAAAGCTAGGCAGAAGAGGTTAGATTTAATGTCATCGGGAGTGCATAGCTGCTGTGTTTATGATTAGGTTCTCTCTCTCTCCCCTACCACCCCAACAAACACATTGACACACACATACACACAAAGACCTTCTATAACCAAGGCTTAGAATTAATTTAATCGTCTGATTTATTTCACCCTGGGTTTATATACTTTGTTGATACATACTACATACATAATTTCTGTGTGTGTCTTGAATGTGTATTCATTTATGTTAGTTCCAGCATTTGATTATCACATTCTAGAAAGCGGCAACCGTTGCTGAACTAACTCAGTAAGAACCCTTTATGTGGATCCATTAGATACACTAAGATTCAACAGGCAGGGCCGGCTTCATGGGCATGGGACCTCTGCAGTCCCACTGGTCCTCATGCTCAGAAGGGACCCGGACTTGCTTTAATGCTCTGCTGTCACCGTCTTGAAATTTTAATAATTTCTGGACAAGGTTCCTCACATTTTCCTTTTGCAGTGAGCCCTGCAAATTATGTAGCCAGTTCTATCAAGTCCTTAATAATTATCAATCCTAAACTAAAGGATATAGGATTCTAGTTTTAAGTGATGTATCTGATGTTAGCAGCTCAATAGAAAACCATTAAATGTAATGGTTAAGAGAAATGACTTTGGAGTTGGTGGCACCTGCTTTGTCCCAGCTCTGTCCCAGCTGGTGCTATGAGACCCTAGGTATATTTCTGAACCTCTGTAAGACTCAGTTTCCTCATCCCTAAAATAAATTCAATAATAGTACTTTCCCCAAAAAGTATGTACAAGAATATTCTTAGCAGGATAATTTGTAAAAGCCCCAAACTGGAAACAATCAAATGTCTGTCTATAGGGAAATGGATAAATAGTAGTTTATTCACACAGTGAAATACTATCTGGCAGTGAGAATGCATGAACTACAACTCCAGGCAACAACATGGGTGAAACTCAGAAACGTGATACTGAGAGAAAGAAACCAGAAACAAAGGAGAAAGATTTCATTTATATGAAGTCAAAAACACACGAAACTAATCTGTGCTGTTGAAACTCGGAATATCGAGTGTCCTCAGGTGGGGGGAGGTAGTAACCAGGAGAACGAGGGAGCTTCTGGAGTTCTAGTGATGATGTGTTTCCTGCTGTGGCATGACCACATTCATTTCGTAAAATTTAGTGAGCTGTGCGCTTAGGATCTGTGTACTTTTCTATGTGTATTTTATACTTCTACAAAATCTACTTTAAAAAATAGTCTTGGGGCCGGCCCGGTAACGTAGCACTTGGGTTCGTGCACTCTGCTTTGGCTGCCCAGAGTTTGCAGGTTCAGATCCTGTGCGCGGACAGACGCACCACTTGTCAAGCCATGCTGTGGCGGTGTCCCATATAAAGCAGAGGAAGATGGGCACGGATGTTAGCCCAGGGCCAGTCTTCCTCAGCAAAAAGAGGAGGATTGACAGTGGATGTTAGCTCAGGGCTAGTATTCCTCACACACACACACGCAAAACAGTCTTGCCATACAATTACTACAAAAATTAAAGAAACAACTGTGGAATCCTTAGAGATCCTTCAAGAAGTGCACAGAATACAGGTTTAAATACTTCCATTAAATGATTGATAGACTGGAAGAATTAGGGGCACAATTTCGATGAGGGTCTTGACTGCCCGCTTTTTCCTTTATAATGGTCTTTTTTTTAAGACTTTGAAAGCCCTTTAAATGACACCTTTGGTAAATAAAACGAGCTTCTCTGGCCCTCATAAAGTTTTTTGTTCAAGTACATCTGATAATTTTTATTGAATAGCAAAGAGAAATTAAGCACATGCTCACCTTGGTAGTGAAAGGTTGAACTGTAAACTGATTCTCAGTAAGACATGTCCCCAGAGATTGTTGCATATTATCTTATTTGACCACTTTCAAAAACAATTATCTAAATTCATTTATTTGAAAACTGTGTTTATAGTTGTCATTTTATCCTCTACCAGCACTCTTTTTCAATTTTTGCTTTCCTTTAGTCTGGAAGACATTTTATTGGTTTATTTCATGTATTTCCTTTTTTTAGGTGACTATGAAAGGCTTATATTTTCAACAGAGTTCTACAAATGAAGAAATAAAATTTGTATTTCAAGAAAGGGTAAGAAGAATTATTTAAGTATTAAATGAAACAAGATAGTATATTTCCCTGTGTAATGGACCCAGTTTTAAAAGACCTATTTTACGTTATTTTGAGTGGAACTAAATGAGCGGAAATTACTTAAATGAAACTCTACAAATTACTTTCCTTTAATTTTTATGTGAAAATGGTGGTCTGTATTGTAGTATAACTATATTTTTAAAAGACTTCCTAGAAAAGAATTTAGTTCCTCAGGATGGTGGTATGAAAGATATTAGGAAAACAGAACAACCTTATTAATAGTCTTATATGTTGCAAAATTAACCCAACTTATTGTGAATGCCACAATAAAGTGAATTTTTAGATTATAGCCATATTTCAGAAAATACTTTCTCTCATATTGTGAAATGAAAGAAGTGGAAAAGCATTGTTTTCCACACTTATTTCTGAGCTTTGCAAAGTTATCTCATTCATTAAGTTTTAAGTGATCTCTAGTTTTTGACAACTTTAAGAACAGATAGTAGAATTTTCATATATTTGTGATTGCTCGAAAGGTTTGTGGTAAGCCAAAATCATTCCACTGCAAATTTAGGGACGAAAACTAAGTGCTGTAAGTATTTCATAGTAGTATATTTCATGGTAGTAATAAGAATTTCTGGACCATGAACAGAGTCCAGTTTTTCTCTCTTTTCTTTCACTAACTCTAAAATCACTTAGATCAGGAATCTAAATCTCAGACAGTTGGCTTCTACCATTGGTCAGGGTGAAAGTTTGATTGGCTTTCAGGAAGAATTGTCTCCAGGTTCACACAATCAGTAAAATCCACAAATTCGTCTGTATTATTGAATATCTTCATAATATCACCAAATATTAGCAAATCTGAGATTTAAAAAGAGATACTCCCAGAATATTGTGTTCATGTCAAATAAAACATACTGATCCCCTTGATAGGCCATAGGAGGGGCTGTGCAGCTAACTATTTTTAGCCAGCTTTTGGATCTAATTTTTGGATATATCAGGAGTTGAGGAGAGTATTTTAATTATTGGTGCCAGGATATGGTTATTTGGGGGAGGTGATACTATATTTAATAATATGGGTGGATGACATTGAGTGCCTGAGTGTGAAATGCTTTTTGCCTTTGAAGTTATTTGGAATAGGAGGGGTAATTAAGTTTTATTAAGTTTGTATTTTGACCCCAGAATTCCATGAGGCTTGCTGAAATGTCCAGGACACATGTTAAATAAGGTAATGTTAAATAAGAGATAAACTGGTGACACTAAAGAACTTCATTTTTAGCATTAAGAACATTCCAAAATCAGTAAAGGCTGTATGTTATGTGTATATGGATATCCCTGTAAGTGTGAAGGTTCGATGCTTTGAGATTGTTTGGATGGAAATCAACTACGGTATTTGCTGCTTTACCTTGTTATCCTAAATTTATTGTCTATACATATATCCATGTCGATAATGAGTACATTTTCAAAATATATACCCTAAGACTTTTTAAAAACTGTACCCCCAAATTCCCTTTATTCTTTTTTGATTATATATTATTGGATAATTGTAGCTTTTTCAATTAAGTTAGCTATAAGATTTGGGATATGTTCAATTTTGTTCAATTATGTATGAAAATTTTCACAACATAAAGGCATGTTCTCAGAGGAACGTGTAATTATTTTATCATTTGGTTCTAGGAAAATCTTCCTGTTACAGAGGATAACTATGTGAAACTTCAAGTTAAAGCTTGTGCTCTGAGCCAGATAAATACAAAGGTATTGGTACTTTTATTTTGGCCAAAAGTCAAATGGGAGTTTCATAGTATATTTAGTGTACAAATATGTTATAAAGATAACTGACTTCTGAGTGCCAGGAAATTAACATCCTGAGAAGAGTAGAAAAGCTAGGGAAAAAATTTAATGTAAATTTGTGTATTTCTACATTAAGATAAATTATTAGTCTAATTGAAGTCATATTTTGTATTACTATATGAAAATATTTTATAAACTCTATGTTGTGAAAGATTGAGAATTTATAATTACTAAGGCCTGTACTTGAGGAAGAAATTACCTTTGTCAACATAGAAAAATAGAAATTAGAAACCTAATCAACTAATTTATTAACTGTCTACTCTATAGATATTTCTAGTTAATGTTTTTGGAGTTCATATTCTTCTTGTCATTTCTCTTTGTCTCTCTCTTACACGTACATCCCCAACCTTACACTACCCCGCAGTAATCTTCCATTATTGACCATGAAATACATAGAAAGTCTTCAAATGGTATATAAAGTATGGTTAAATGTGCCATGATAAATAGAACAGGTCCTTTTACTCAGTTTTTTAAAGATTAATACCATAGTTTCACTGGACCCTTACTTATTGGATTATAATTCACCATAGTTTCTAGGAATTTAGAAGTTTTCTGTAATAAAATCACATTTAGGAAAATTACAAAACAAGGTTATAGGCTTCCACTGGGCAACTTTGTAACATGAGCATGACTTGAGAAGTGAGTTAGTGAGATACCCTGAAGTTCTTTCACCAGAAATGCTAGTACTACTCCTTGTCTGCCGAGTTCTGTGTTCAGCCCTTCCAAGGTGTTCTTTTTATAACTACAAAAAACCCACTAAAATCCCAGTCTAGGAAATTATCTCCATGAAAGAAATGGCAAATTATAGTAAAGTCAGTTTAATGAAATATTGCTCAACTGTTTTAACATAATGGTTATGAAAACTGCATAGTAATGCAAGAAAATGCTTACAGTAAGTGAAGGAGTCAGGATGCAATTGCTATAACCATGATTATAGATCCGTAAAAGTGTGCATAAAAGAAATACTGTAAAATACCCAGTATCTCCATAAAAATGTCACGTGAACACCTTAGGAAAAGCATAACGTTCCACACTGGAAAAGAGTCTTTTCTATCAATCAGGTATATACAGGAGATCCAAAAATTGAAAAATAAAGGAAACATACAAGAGAATTATTTCAATTTCTTTTTACTTCCTGTTCCTAGAATGCTGGTATACCTGCACATATGTTCGGCATCTCTAGTATTGTTATAAAAGTGTAAATGGCAGGATCTTAAACTACAGGCTTATCTATGTACACTCTATCACTTTAAATGTCAAGTACTTAATTTGGTCAGAATCTAGCAAAATACTAATTTCTTAAAAATAAATAATTTATCCTTTAAAAAAAAGAAACTCCAATCTGAAATTATATGGCAGTTTCCCTATGTATATCCCCCACTTCTTCCCACTGGCTCCCTAAATCAAGACTTGTGAGAAACATCAATAATTTAAAGGGTGTGGGAATGGAGCACCTTCATGTCCTCTCCAAACTCACCTCACTCCACCTAGGTTAGGTGACTGGTAAAAAGTGTTTAGCCAACCATGAAGTGTTTTGGCCGTAATTTCCCTTCATACTTGGCAAAGTAAATATGTTAAATAAAGTATGTTAATGGTGATTTGAATGATAATACTCATACCACAGTCCTACATATCAACTCATTCCTCAGCAAACTCTTAGTTTCCTACTCTATAGAGAAACCTATTTGTGAAGTTATTTGCTTTGTCTTGATTCAAAAAATTGAATCGTATTTGCTTCTTCTGTAGTTTGATTTTTGCTCTTGTTTTCCTCATGTATGAGAAGAGGCCAGGATTTATTCTTGACATTAAACAGCCTTTGTCATGATTTAGCTTCTGGCAGAAATGAAGATGGAGAAGGATTTCTTCCCTGTTGGGAGAGAAATTGCTGGAATTGTGTTAGATGGTAAGTTTACAGATATAATTATCTGTATTTATTTTCTAAGATAAAAGAAATTAAATGGTAGCTAATTTGTTTACTGGCACATAAAATTGTACATACTTCTTCAAATGTAAAATATAATTATACAGAAATGTTTTCCTTTTCTTAATTTAAAGGAAAAATAGAACTTAATTGGTGTTTTATAATTGAAGAGCTTATTACAGTTTAGTAAATATTTAGGGATTATGTCTTTAAATTCATGAGTAATTGTATTAAATAGAATGACCAATGTTGTCCTTTTTATGATGTTTACAAACCAGCATAAATTACTTATATAAGTTGGCTTTGGGCCAAAACTTATTTACTAGTCAGTAACTACATTCACATTAAATTTTTGAAGTTTGCCTAAAATTGAACATTTGTAAGTTAAACAGTTTGCTCATTCAAAAATGTGTTTTGAGGAGAAATAACCAGTAAGATTTTATGATTGCCTTAAATTAAAAAATGTTTCAAGTTTTATTTAGTAAATAATGGTCTTAACGTGCAGGACAGTAAGCCTAAGTATTTGAAATAATTTGTTTCTAAATAAACCTACTATCTGTAGACACTGCTAATAGGTAGTTCATGATCAACCAGTATGTGGTTGCTCTTTCTGTGTGTGTGAATGAATGAATGAGTGTGTAATACAGGTTAGACTATTTGAGTTTTACTTGTGATTTTAATCTATAATATATATACATACTCTTTCTCAATGTAATCTTCTGACAGAGCTAAATCGTAATTTCTTTCCCTCTCCTTTCTTCTGCTCAGAATGTAGGAAGATAAAAATAAGAATTATAATGGCCAGAAGATGATCCATCGATCGTTCATTCATATATTTCATATTTAACGAGCACTTGCTAAGTGATTGGGATATGAAGATAAATAAGACAAAGTCCCTGCCCTCAAAGGGTTCACAGTCTAGGGGAGAAGCAGATACATACGTGTGAGCAGATTATTGGGAAAGCTCTGAGGAGAGGTGTCCCACCCAGCCAGAAGAAACAGGAAAGGCTTCCTGGAGTAAGTTAGCCAGACAGTAAGGGGCAGGCGGGAGGAGAATCACACTCGGCAGAGAGGATATGAGCAAAGACAGAGAAGCAAGTAGTAATGTGGTGTATGTAACAATTACAGAGTTTGGTGTTGCTGGAGCAAAATAAAGTTCTGGGCAGGAGTCGGACGCAAGATACTTGGCAGCAGAGAAACATTTCGTCAAGAAAATTCTCCTTCAAATATAGCAGGGTAAAAGATACTGAAGAAAATATTTTAACGATGATATGAACACTGATGCTTTCCCCCAAAAAACGAGGCAGGAGGGTAGACAAGGGCCAGAGCTATAAGTAGCCTCACGTGTCACATTGGGTTTTAGGGAGATTATTAGAATAGGGCCATATGAAGGGTAATTTTCAGGCAAATCAGACTGGTTGGGTTGTAGACCAACAGGCAGGAGACAACAGTCTGTATCCTGGACAGTGGTGGCAGAGGTGGAAAAGAGGAGTGTGTTCAAGAAATACTGAGGAAGTAAAGTCAGCAGGAGTTAATAATTGACTGGAACAGGGGAATTAAAAAACGGGTAAGAGCCAGGAGTGATGTGCAGGATTCCGGTTAAAGTCTGAATTGGTGCCACCCGTTGACAGAGGAAGAGGATCCAATTTGGAGGAAGCTACTGAGGTTAGGCTTATACCTGTTGAGTTCAAGGTACCTAAGTGACATCTCACTGGAGATACCTAGTAAGCAGTCATGTGAGTTTAAGCTCAAAGGTGAGAGATCTATGCTGGAAATGTGTATATTTGAGCATTGTCAGCATGTAGGTTGTATTTGAAATCATGGAGTTGATGAGCTCACCCAGGGAGAGAGTAGAAATGGAGGAGAGACCTAAACATAGCCACTGTTTCAGGGGCAATTAAAAGGAGTGTGAAGGAAGCCAAAAAAAGGGATCAGAGTGATCCCAGGAGGACAAGGACCAGCAGCAGAAGGGAAAGAGAAAAGTACAGTGGGTCAGAAGCCAAAAATATTAGGGGATGATGACACAGGAGGGATCTGAAGAAGAAGCAGACTGTAAGAGGAGGACTTGCAAGTAAGAATATCAGACTTAGAGTTACCTGCCAAGTATCAACAGATGAGATCTGGGGCTCTTTTGCTGACAGAGCCAGCCAAAGAGGCCACCTCCGGATTTCAGGCTTCCACCTTACACCACTACTTTACCTCAGTTTCCTTGTCTATTACTAGGACTAATAATACCAACCCATGGGTATGCCAAGAACATTAAATATGATAACACACTAAAATGCTGGGCGAAAGTAGGCATTCAATGATGTTTGGTTTTTCCCTCCCCTTTCCTCTTGTAACTATTTGAACAAAAATATTCTAAAGAATTGACTGATGGTAGAGGCTTTTTCTCTGCATGTGCAGAGAAAATGTAACTATCATTTCTATATAGTTCCAAAAAATTTCTTGGCACCAGTCTGAATTTATTTCCATAATTCCAAATCAAAGTAATTTTATATGTGACTCTTAACAGAATTCCCCATTGTGTGTCTGAGATTCTGCAACTAAAATAATGATAGAAGATTGGGCTAGCCACAGGAGGAGTGGAAAGCAACATATCATCATAGGAGCTGTGGAGTGGATTGTTCTCCCTTGTTTCCTTCATCCTTAACTAAATAGACATCGTTCTCTGTGGCATCAACAGCCACCTGACCGAGATTTTGTAGAGAATCCAGATGTGAAGTGTTCTATCCTATAATCCTTATAGACTATCAAAATATCTTAGAAGTTCTTGGCCTTTTCTCTGAGTGAGTGACTTTTTATAAATCCTTGGATCTTTTGATTTACTTTAATAGTTAAATAAGAATGATATTTAATAACCTCTAATACTAATTATTAATTTTCTCCACTCTTTAGTTGGAAGCAAAGTATCATTCTTTCAACCAGATGATGAAGTAGTTGGTAAGTTATAGTTCATGGTCCTATTTTAAGTAATCTATTTTACTGTCAGCTCTCCTTTTTTCAAGACAATTGTTAATGTTTATTGTGACCTCACTTCATATATAATACTTTCCTGATTTTTGTAATTTGCTCTCAAATATCCATTGATGAAGAGAATTGGGAGTTTGATCTCAATAGCAGAACATTTAAAACTTTTCAGTATTTGACTATAGAGCAATATTAGAGATAGAAAGATGACCATAGTTATTACTGTGCTTGGTGCAGCCCTTTCCTGACAGGACCCCAGTCTTTGGCTAGACTGAAGACTAGAGAAAAGAAAAGTCACAGGTCAACTGCTTGAAGATATTGACTGACTTGGCTATATAGAAGCTCCACTCTCCGCATCTGACTTGAATTTTATAGAGCTTCTGCCTTACTAGTCTTGTAAAACGAAAAATTTATTTAATAAACCTTTAATTTATTGGTTTTTTAAAAAATCCATAGTTAATATTTTTTGCAAATATATATATTTGTACTTTTATCCTAGACAGTCACACAAACATGTAAAATGTGACTTTGTAGTAGTCTTTGAAATTACCTATGAAAATATTCATAGGAAGATATTCACATAAACCTAGACAATGTTTAACTTTATAGCATACTTGAAACTGTTAAGAATAGATTTGTAGGAAGGTTTTCATCAGCTTTTTATGGTATTGCCTTTGACTTGCGTATTTTCTCAGAGGATTTATCATTTCTGTCTTCCTTATCTTTTTTATTTGACCAAGAAGTCAGTGACACTCTGTTATCCAAGATTCTTTTTGTAGGAGACCAAAAATGAAATCAGACTAGCTTAGGGGAAAATGGGATTTTACTGAACACATACTGAGGTGTCTCATAGAACCAAGTTGTGGGGCGGTAGCTATGCATCAGGGACAGTTAGTGAGGAACCCAGGTGCCCTCAAGACTCTGACTTGGCTCTATACATAAGCCATCGTCTTTACCATCACTCAGAGGTGAAGGAAGAGAAAGGGTGAGAAAGAAAGAGAGAGACAGTACAGGTGATACAGTATTCATGTCAGAAAAGAAACTATCCACTTCCCTTCCATATTTCTGAAGTCTCTCCTTTCCCCACACCAGCAGTTACTAGAATCTTCCTCAAAATTCCACTGAACAAAATCTAGACTAATACTTACCAGTATCTCATTAGGAATGAATTCATTTGGGATTGTTTCCCTTAAGCTTCTCATTTTAATTTTCAGGAATTTTACCCCTGGACTCTGAGGACCCTGGACTTTGTGAAGTTGTTAGAGTGCATGAGCATTACTTGGGTATGTGGCAATTCAGTCTCTTGGAGCTCATATGAGTCTTACTTCACTGATGTGCGGTCTTTAGTAACATTTTGATTGTTTTACATCTACCACAAGTGTACATAAGGCTGGTCATCTGAATGCTTCTAGCTTACATTTAGTATGCATAAAATTCATATTCAGACTAAACAGTGTATAGACCTTTAAGTTTCACTTACACTGCATATGGTAAGAGGTTTGAAGAGCAGTTTCTCCCTTGGCTCTGAAATTATATATCTAATCAGAATTCTTTTACTTCTTATTCTTAGTTAATTGAAATAAAAAATGTACAAAATCTAGGGACCAGCCCTGTGGCGAGTTGAGTTCAGCACATTCCACTTTGGCGGCCTGGGTTCATGGGTTCGGATCCCGTGTGTGGACCTACGCCAGTTGTCAGCCATGCTGTGGTGGTGACCCACATATAAAGTAGAGGAAAATTGGCAGATGTTAGCTCGGGGCTAATCTTCCTCAGCAAAAAAAAAAGTACAAAATCTAGACAATGCGTATAGAGTCTGAGATAGAAAGAATCAAGAACACTGGTCTTTGGTTTCTATTGCTAATATCTTTTGACTAGTGTTCAGTTTAACTGAAATGTTAGTTTTTAATTTTTCTTATACAGATTTACTTTTTTTTTTTACCATTTTTTTTTATTGATATCTTAATAGTTTATAACACTGTGGGGTTTTAGTTGTACATTTTTGTTTGTCCGTCACCTTGTGGATGTAACCCTTCACCCCTTGTGCCCACCCCCCACCCCCTTCCCCTTGGTAACCACCAATCAGTTCTCTCTGTCTGTGTGTTCACTTATATTCCATATATGAGTGAGTTTATGCAGTGTCTGTCCTTCTCTCTCTGGCTTATTTCACTTAACATAATAGCCTCTAGGACCATCCATGTTGTTGCAAATGGGACAATTGTGTATTTTCTTATGGCTGAGTAGTATTCCATTGTATGTATATACACATCTTCTTTAACCAATCATCAGTAAAGGGGCACTTGGGTTGCTTCCACTTCTTGGCTATCGTGAATAATGCTGCAATGAACATAGGGGTGCATACGCCTCTTGTGATGGTTGATTTCATGTCCATTGGGTAGATGCCCAAGAGTGGGATTGCTGGATCATACGGTATTTCTATTTTTAATTTTTTGAGGACTCTCCATACTGTTTTCCATAGAGGCTGCACCAGTTTGCATTCCCACCAGCAGTGAATGAGGGTCCCCGTTTCTCCACAACCTCTCCAGCATTTGTTGTTATTTGTCTTTGTGATTATAGCCATTCTAACCAGTGTAAGGTGATATCTTAGTGTAGTTTTGATTTGCATTTCCCTGATGATTAGTGATGTTGAACATCTTTTCATGTGTCTATTGGCCATCTGTGTCTCTTCCTTGGAAAAATGTCTGTTCATATCCTCTGCCCATTTTTTGATCGGGTTGTTTGTTTTTTTGTTGCTCAGTTGTATGAGATCTTTATATATTACTGAGATTAATCCCTTGCTGATTTACTTCTTGAATATTTAAATTAAAATAAATATAAATATATATATATATACACACATCATGAAACCATAGTGAAAAGATGCTGCATCTCTTTAGTAATCAGAGAAAAGCAAGTTAAAACCACTTAGAGACACCATTTTGCCCCCACAAGACTAACAAAGTTATGAAGTCTGACAATCCCAAGTGTCAGCAAGGATGTGAAGCAATGGAACCTTATGCGCCAAGAGTGTAAATTGGTACAAATGCATTGGAAAATAATTTAGCATTGTCTAATAAAGTTAACGATGCACATACCCCAGACCTGATTCTACTAGTGGTTTTGTACCCCACAGAAACTTGATGTGCACCAGCAGACGTGCACAAGAGTTTATAATAGCATGGTTTATAATCATGGAATAAAAATGGAAACAGCACAAATGTTCACCACCAGGAAAAGGGATAACTAAAGATATTCCTAGATTGTAATTCAACTCAGCAGTGAAAATGAATAGGTAACAGCTGAACACAACAAGATGAAAGAATTTCACAAACTGTATTGAGTGAAAAAAGCAAGTTGCAGAAGAATACAAACAGTGTGATACCATTTATTTCTATAAAGTTCTAAAACAAACAAAATTAAGCATATCTTATTTAGGATATAAAGAAAAGGTAGGGGTGAAAGGTCAGGTGGAGGTTAGGTTAGCTTTGTGGGCCAAGGAGAAGGATGTGATCAGAGTGCATCCAGTGGTACTGCCAATCAGCTATTTCTTATGCTGGGATTCATATTATTCTTCATACCTTATATATAGGTCAACATATATTCTTTTTTGTTCCTGAACTATTTCATTAAAGTTTTTCCTAAGTTTTTTCTTAAATGATATAATCCCTAATCAGACCTTGTTGAGACAGGGGCCAATTTGGATTTTGGACTATTAAAAATAGTAAATTTATACATTTGAGTTGATACAGTAACTTGAACTAGGCTAGTAAATCTTTGGCGTTTCATTTCTAAAGCTGTAAATTGTAAGTAATTTATATTTAAATTAATGGCATTTACTATGTCTAAAATTTCCAAGTAATACTATATTTTTTATTAAAAATTAATTTCAAAGGGAGTTTTCCAGAAATCTGAGGCTTGTGCTTATTTATATGTATATTAAGCTTAGATATGGAGCCAAGTATGTGTGTTCCTTTAAAAGATAAAACTCACTTTCAAATACCATCCAGTGAAAGTCTCTGGTCCATAGCTATTTTGATCTTATGCCATTTGAAAATTGAGGATCACCACTGCCTTCTTTATGGGAAACTATACTGTTTTTGACCCCAGGATTTCCGTGGGCCTTTCTTGCTTCTGCTCTTTTGAGAAACTTATAAATTTGGAGTCAACTAAAACCTTTAATTTGGATTCCCAGGTTTGAGTTTTGACTAAGTCTCCTAAACTAATTTGTTATAGGAGGGTAGCTATTGAAAAAGCAACCAAGAAAAGGCCCATTCCTTTAGGTATGGCTGAACACTGGAGAATATAAAATGGACCCAAAGGAGAAAAGTAAATTGGAACATCAAAGGTTCCTAGCTATAAAGCTTAAGCTAAGACAAGCAAACCACACAAATGATCTTTTATTTTCCTACACATCAGGAGGATTGTAGTCCAAAAATCTACCCACATATATAGAGAAAACAATTCCAGATATTCCTTGAGAAAGAAAATGCAATAAAACATTTCTCAAAAAGAAGTGCTTTAGGGGGCTGGCCCAGTTGTGCAGTGGTTAAGTTCGCACATTTTGCTTCAGCAGCACGGGGTTCACTGGTTCAGATCCTAGGCGTGGACCTGCTCACCACTCATCGAGCCATGCTGAGGTGGTGTCCCACATAGAAGAACTAGAAGGACTTACAACTAGGATATACAACTATGTTCTGGGGCTTTGGGGAGAAAAAAAGAAAAAGAGGAGGATTGGCAACAGATGTTAGCTCAGGGCCAATCTTCCTCAAAAAAAAAAAGGGAAAAAGAAGTACTTTAATGGGCCAGCCCTGGTTGGCTAGTGGTTAAGTTCAGCACGCCCTGCTTTGGCAGCCCGGGTTCAGTTCCCGGGTGCAGACCTACACCACTTATCTGTCAGTGGGCATGCTGTGGTGGCAGCCCACATATAAAAAGAGGAAGATTGGCAACAGATGTTAGCTCAGGGCAAATCTTCCTCAGCAAAACAAATAAAATAAAAAGTACTTTAAGAATGATCACTAACTGTATGTGACTCTTAGGGAAGACCCTGGGCACATTTTCCTTAGCCATAAACAAGGATGCCAAACTAGATAACGTCTCAGCTCTGTTGCAGCTCCAGCATTTTGTGAAAGAGGAAATAATTTCCGTGTGTTCCCTAGAGATTTGCAGAGGGAAATACTCAGTTTATCATAACTAGCTTAGTTCCTTTCATTCTTTGGTGATTTTTTTTTTCAATGAAGGCTCAGCACTCAGTCACCTTCAAATAAGTCTGTTCTTTCACCAAACCAAAGAATTAGGTTCCAAACAACTCCCCCAAAAATGTCTTATTAATCCTGTTGCAGAATATTAAAGATAGAGTTAAAAAGTTGAATAATTCTTCCAGCTCTTTTGTGCTTTCAGTTCTCAAGCCATTCTGTCAATCATAAAAATTATTTTTCATTCAAAATTTAGCACACATTTTCAGCATTATTCCTTTGGAACCTATGGTAGAAAGAATTGAAATTGTAATTCTTGGGTTCTGATACACTGTTATTATTGATCCACACATAGCTCTTTTATTGCTTTCATTAGTTTTCATAACATAATAAACATTTGTGGACCACCTAACACCAAAGCATGGATCTCGACATTAAACTACATCTAACCATACAATTTTCATGCCTTTGCTGTCTTAAATGTAGTTTTATTAGTTAGCATTTTTTAAGGACTGGATGTTTGATTTTTTAATGAAAATGTAGGTAGTCCCAATTATTATTGTGGAAGATGTTCCCCAAAAATCCGTATAAGTAAGTTGTACATATATTGAACATGCATTGTTTGAGGAGATGGGCTTTAGTCAGACATTCAAACTTATTGGCTATGTGGCCTCAGGCAAATTAATTAATTACTCTGAACCCCATTTCATAATTAATAAAATTGGGAGAATAGCTATCTTAAAGAGTTTGATGAGGAATAAAGTACTATGTGTGATATCACCTGGTGCTTAGTATGTTTTACTGTTTTAATGCTTTGTCTGTCTGAATGTGTATCCGTGGATGCTATGCATGCCCACTAGATGGCACTAGTTAGCTGGTAAATGCAGTGCTGACTGTCCTGTGCTATACCATCTGAATCTATTGCTGTTAGGGGAGAAACATTTGAAAGAGCTGGTAAAGACTATGAAAAGTGTTATAAAGTTGACTTTAGGTAAAATGAGAAAAGATTGCTTGTACTGTGAAAAAACCACATTCAGTGTACAACAAAAAACAAAATAAAAATTAACCATATTAAAGAGCACCTGAATCATATATAGTTAAGATCATATAGAGCTCTTTCAACTATGTTAGGAGTCTGCATTTTGTTCCAAGTACAGTGGAACGCCATTGATGAATTTTAAACAGAATGTTAGGATGTTATTTATGTTTTTAAAAAGTCATTCTGACACTTCTGTTTTTCAAAGACACCATTAAAGAGATTGAACAGAGAAGCCATAAAAAGGAAATAATATTTATAACATGTAAACAAGCAATGACTCATCTAGAATATATAAAAAAAATTCCTATAAATCAGTAAGAAAAAGACAACACAATAGAAAAAATGATAAAACATTTGTACAGTCACTTCACAAAAGGAATTCCAGATGGGCAACACACACAGAAAGATGCTCAACTTCATCAGGAGTGCAGGAAAAGCAAGTTAATCACAGTAAGAGACCATTACACACCCACAGGACTGGGAAAACTGCATCATAATACTGAGGGCTGACAAGGAGCTCTAGTAAACACTGCTGTGGGAGAGGACAGGCATACAGCCAACTTTGGAAGTATGGAGAACAGTCAAAGGGAACATACCCTTGGACCTGGGATTTCCATTCCTAAGTAAATATCCTAGAGAAAACCTGTGCCCCAGTGTAACACCATCTTTTATACAAGAGCATTCTTAGCAGCATAGTTTATAACTGCCAAAAGCTGGAAACAACACAAATGTTCCTCGACTGGAGAATGGATAACCAAACAGAGGTGTTTTCACATAGCGGAATGCCATAAAAGAACAAAAATGAAAGCACCACAGCCACATGTACAAAAAAGGGTGTGTCTTTAAAACAATGTTGAGCAAAAAACACAAGATAGAAAATAATGCATATGGTACGATTCCGTTTAAATAAAGTTCAATAACAGGCAAAACTAAATGATATTATTTCTAAACAATGCATACTTGAGTGATAAACTATGAAGGTGAATAAGAAATTAAGTTAGAATGACCTCTAAGTTAGGTGACCTCTGATGTCAATTATATCTCAAAAAAAAAGTGGTAGTCACTTCTGGTGGGAGAGAGAAAGCTGTTGGGGTGAAGGCTGTGTTCTCTCTCTCGACCAGGACGCTTGTTGCTTGTGTGTTTGCCTTATTTTTATTCATCCAGCTGTACTTTATGTTTCATGTACTTTTCTGCATGTATTTTTATTTCACAATAAAATGTTTAAAAAATGCACACACCCTGGCTCCTGTGTTGAGAGCGGATTATGCCTGGGCAAGAATGGAAGCAGGGAAACTGTAATTCGGTGAAAGATAATAGGAGTAGAGGCTTGGATTGGGGCCATGGTAGAAGCAGAGATGGAGAGAAACAGATCCAGGAGGCAGGACTAATGGAACTTGCTAACTGATTGTTTCCTCTTGTTCTCTGTGATAGTTCACAAACCAGAAAAAGTTACATGGACAGAAGCTGCTGGAACCGTTCGGGATGGAGTACGAGCCTACACAGCTCTGCATTATCTTTCTCATCTTTCTCCTGGAAAATCAGTGCTGATCATGGATGGAGCAAGTGTAGGTGCTAATAGTTTTAAGAAACAGACCAAAATATAGTAAACTTAGGTAATGGGCCATCCATTTGCTAATATAATTCTTTGCCAATAGCTTTTTCACTGATCTCTTTACCAAACTCCCATTTTGTTAAAATAAGCAGCTTTTATCAATAGGAGATAAAAGTTAGACTTAATGTGTTTAGTTTCTTATTACTTTGACTCTGCTAGTACATTAAAAAAACAGACAAGCCATTTTTTTCATGCCTGTTACACAGAGCCTAAAATAGCTCATGAAGTCTTTGCAGCCATACCCCACAATTCCCTACCAATTTCGTATCACAACCTTCACACTTACACCTGTGTTAATAAAGTATTGCATTTATAGATGGATCACATGAGATAAAAAATGTGCTAACTTAAACATGTTACATGTATCATGAAAAAAATAGATCAAGACACTAAAAGAATATACAAAAATAGAATATTATAAATCTCAAAATGTTATAAAACTTGGGGTGAATTTATAGTTTTATTTTTCTTTCTGGCTTTTCCTTGAAAAAAAGGCAGAAGTGTCTTCATCACTGGCTCCAGCCTAATGTCCAACATCAGGACAGTATTATTTCTCTGAACTTAACCCCAGGGGTGAGCAGAAAGATGGAGCTTTTGAAGTGCTTTGATCTTCAAAGAGAGGTGGTGGGCTCACACATGTAGTATATAATTAGCTTAGATCATGATGCTGGCAAGGCCCTTGAAAGCTCATTTTTCTCCTTGCAAGGCCGTGTTTCTGAATGTGGCCCTCCATCTTGAATCTGTGTGCTATGGTCAGCCCAAGTGACAGCATGTGGCACATGCACCTTTCCCACCACCCCTTCTGAAGAAGAAAGTCAATCAAATGTTTCAACCGACTAAACTGGGTCCATATTTTTTTCTTTTTCTATCAAATAACATTTTAAAATATACTATAGTAGCACTAAAGTATTATACTTTATTAAACAACTTATAAAGTAAATTAGATATGGCCTCTGCCCTATATCTGTAAACCCATTGTGTGTTTTTTTGCACGCAGGCCCTTGGTACAATAGCTATTCAGTTAGCTCACCACAGAGGAGCCAAAGTGATTTCAACAGCATCCAGCCTCGAAGACAAGCAGTACCTTGAAAGACTTAGGCCTTCTATAGGTGAGTAATATTACTCAACACAGACTTTAAAACAGAAAATTTTGAAGGAGTATCACGTTAAAAACTGCACTGGTAAAACAAAGTACAAAATCCCAAATGAAAGTCACTTTTTAAATGTAGTTAGTATCTGTGCTAAGTCCAAGTTTAAGTGAAAGTTGTAATTTTTTATTTGTTTTCTAACCTACATTTTCCAATATTTTTTCTTCTTTGCCCCATTGTTATCAACTTACCAAAGTTTGAATTAAGTGAACTTTGACACAATTTAAAAATACCTGATAGCTCTTTGGCTTTACTTTGGTTTTATAAGTCAGTATATTTTTGCATCACTTCTGTTTCTCGGCCTCTTTTACCCAGTTATATCGCTCTAAAGTTGTCTGTTTTTCTGGTACACTGGGAAGGGAGATGATCCACTTACACAGAAACACGGGTCAGATATAGTTTCTGATGAACAGGACATGGTGGAGACTGGGGAGCTCTTGAAGAGATTGAACCTATCCAAACAATGAATATGGAGAGGAGAAAGAAAATAGAGGCTGCAAAAAATAAAAAAGGAAAGGAGAAAGACAGAAATGGAAAAACTAACAGATGAAGAGAAAAGAGGACAAGTAGAGTGTAAGTGAAGGGCAGATAGGAAGGAAAGCAAGGCTCATTGAGTGTTAATATGAGTGATATCTCCTTAAGTCCTCCACAACCCTGTGTTGGCTAACCAGGAAACAGCTTCTAGAGAATTTAGCTTGTCCAAGGATATACAACTAGAAGAAGGACTGGAATGGGATTTGAACCCAGGCCTGTCTAACGTTAAAGCCATGTTATTTTCATTGTTACATTATGCTTCTGGCAGAGATAACCAAGAAATGGAAGGAGGGTTAAGGCAAAAAGCTGCAGAAAGGAGGAAATAGAAAAAAACAAAAAAGAAGAGATTGAAAATGGAATAGAGGAAAAAAAAGTATGAACAGTATTGTTGAAGGGAGAGGTTTCTCATTGGTTAACCCTGCCCTTCCTAGGTGCTTCAGTGCCCTTTCCCTTGTGCCCTCCCCAACCCCCACCTCCGTCCCCTGAATCTTAGATCACTTCTGGACAACACCTTGAATCTGAGCAGCAATGAGAGGTATTCTCTTTAATGAGAACGTGCTAAAAGATATAAAAATGAAACATAAATGCATGTCTCCATTTGCCAGTTCAAATTCTGAGATTTAATTGTTTAATTCTCTCATTGACTTGTTCTATCAATAGAATACTTTAAAGCAACCAGTTAAAATTGGTTTAATTTTTACTAACTCTGCTGAAAACAATCTTTTTTTTTTTTCCCCCTTACCTTCAGGATTTTTCTTCATGTGGGCGAGGTGGGGGGGATTTCTGACTGAGAAAGGATAAAACAGCCTTTAATAGAGAAGTACCATATCACACAAATATATTTTTGTACTTTTTAATTCTAAAATTTATTAAATCTGAAAATTCTGATGAAATTGCTTAATCTTTCAGTCTGTGTCTCAATGTGTTTCTACCTCTGTGGTTTATAGATTCTCAGTTCTGGCCATATATCCTTCAGCTATAGAGAACAGTCCTCTGTCAACAGACCAGCCTTGGAGCACGGTATCCACAGGGTGCTCCTATTTGTATTTTATTGACTAGACCAGTCCCTTCATTTAAATTGATCCTTACCAATATTGGGTTAGATGAGAAAAAATGTAACTTGGATTCAGTAATTGTTTGAACCACTTAATTAATTTCAGAGAACAGATATTTATTTGCTTTTTCTTTTTCTGTGATTTGTTTGTGTTGATCACATAGTGAACAGTACAATTGCCTGATTTCCTGTCCTTTGCAGCCCGAGTGATCGATATATCTAATGGGAAAGCCCATGTTGCTGAAAGCTGTTTAGAAGAAACAGGTGGCCTGGGAGTAGATATTGTCCTAGATGCTGGAGGTGGGTACTTGACTAAATCAGTAGTCTGTGTCATTTTAGTGATGGGTGAATTTCAGAAAAAAATTATATAGTCCGGGAATGATTATTAACATATTTATTGATGTTTAGTTTTGTTTTTGTTTTTTAACTTTTTAATTTAAATTGGAACTTCATTTTATTCTCATTGTAAACACTGTCTGGAAGAGAGAACACGCTTACCTTTTAAAGTATAGGCATTGGAGTTGAAATATCTCTACAAAGAATATATAAACATGATTTCTCGATGATTCCCAGATAAGATACCATTAGTTCAGGTCTCTGCCAGGTGCTATTCAGTCTGTTCTGCTGTGTATGGCTGCCCTCTTTTGGATGGCTGCCCTCTGCAGTCTCCATTTTCACCTTCCTTGAACTTTTGTGGTGTAACCAATATCTATTTAACTCCTAATCTGTACACACTTAGGTAGTGCTATCGTACCTAAAGGATAGGTTTCACAAGCCTGCAAAGGGATTCTATTTATATTTTGTTAGAATTTATCTTTTATCATGAGAATCATAGATGAATACAGCTATTACCATTACGCGTGTTTCTTTTTAACTAGTATTTTCAAAATTTGAAATTAACTAAGAAAAATCTTTCAGTGGAAGTGACTGTGTACTTCATTAATTTTGCAATAATTATGTCAAAGTATCACTATCTTGAGTCTATGAATTCCTTACTTGGAAGTCAACTTTTCCCAAAATATTAAGCTATCAATGTTATGATTAAAACTATTAGACTTAGTTATATGTTACCTTGCCTGGTTTTCAAATAAAAAGAGACTTTTTATCTTTAGTTATTTCACTTATAATTAAATCTAGAGTAAATTTTATGACCAGCTTTAATGCAGAAAATACATTTTAAGGTGTCTGAATAAATTGTGTTAACTTTTTCTAAGAAGAATGCTTCCTCATTTCTACACTAAAAAGAATAAATAAATTTTTGTCAGATTACTATAAAATATATTTCTTCTCTCTCTCTCTCTTTTTAAACTATTCCCTTATAAGTGAGATTGTATAGTAAAGATGATGAACCAGCTGTAAAATTACAGCTGCTGCCACATAAACATGATATCATCACACTTCTTGGTGTTGGAGGCCATTGGGTAACGACAGAAGAAAACCTGCAGGTAAAGCAAAAGGATGTCATTAACAAAGAATAATGCCTATCTTTTGAGGCAAGACACGGATAAATTAGTATAAATACTGAATTATACCCTATTTTTAAGTAAATGTAGCTTTTTCTTTTTTACTTTAGCTACATGTTAGCCAAAATGTTCATTCAACTTTTCTTTAGTGGTTTGGAAGTAGTGACTTCTGAATATTTTAATAGTATTTCAAATAAGATTTTTTTCTTAGGAACAAACATTATTGTTGACATATACTTAGCAAAATATTTCTATACAAAATTATGACAATTTCCTAATTATTCAAATTAGAATTTACTATATATGTGTATATATACATTGTCTCTCAAGCTACATTTCTCAACAGAATTCAAATTAACTATTTTTGTCATGGTTGTTATGCTAATACTGTAATACTCATATACCACTCTTCATTGATTTTTCCAACATGCTCGTGAAGTTGTCTGGTAAGTAGCAGCCAGAAAGCACACGCACACACCACCACTACATCACCTCTAGATTGGCCTTGCATCTGACCTTACTGTTTCGTCATTTGGGATAATGAATTAGAAAAGAAAACATTATAGTTTACATACCGCTGTTAACGTTTGTGTGCTGATCGTTTGTGATTTGGGTATCCTATCATTTGTGTGAAAGTTTTTCTGGCTGCAGATCGCAGTCGTTTTTCTGCTGCTGACTCACAGTAGGTGATCAGTCTTTGTGCCTTCTGTCCAAGTTGGATCCTCCAGATAGCCATTGCCTTTTCCTGAAGGGAGCAACCGTGGCTTTCCTTAACGATGAAGTGTGGAATTTGTCAAATGTACAGCAAGGAAAATATCTTTATATCCTTTTTTTCTACTACTTGAGTTTCTGGCTTGAAATTTACCTTGTACTATCATCATCAAGTTCTTTAATAATGAAATAATAAATAATAATAATAGCAGCTACCTTTCCTCGAGCATGCCAAACAATGTAACAAGTTCTCTGTAGGTATTGATTTATTTAAACATTAAAGCAGCCCTGTGAGGTATAAGTACTATTACTACCCCTATTTCACAGGTGAAGAAACTGAAGCAGAGAAGGGTTAATACATGCCCAGGGACACAGCTAGCAAGTGGCAAGACAGGAATTGCACTCAAGCAGTCTCGCTCATTTCTGAATGGGAGATAAACCATAAGATGAAAGATTGTTTGGTTTTTAACCTGCCATTATGGTAATTACACATCACCTTAAGAGGCTGCATCCTTACTCCTATGATGATGCCATTGTGCAGAATGTTTCAAAATACTTATCTAAATTAAAGAGTTTGTGGGATGTTTTTAAGAATATCAAGGCTAGGAAATCTTTATCAAATGAAGATGGGTTTGATTTTTAAAAATGGAAGTCATTCAGAGATGAACCTGGTGAATGAAGCAGAATCATTCCAGTTTTGGTAAAAGTAATGAAAAGCTTCCCTGAGAATATAAAAGCAATTGTAAAAGAAAGATCCAAACCTCTTTAGAGCAACTTAAGAAGAAACCTTTTATTTCTAGGATGATTGTTTTAAAGGCAGCTGCACTGGGTAAAATTGTTAATATATTGGGTAAAAAATAAGTTCTCGTTACTTAATAGAGTATACTTGTGCATGAAGAAAGAGACTTGCATAGCCTTACGTTTGTCTCCACTGAATATCGTACTTTACTTTTGTTACATGTGTGTAGTTATATATGTGTGATATATATAAAGGCCAGCCTCTTCTAGGAGCAATGACAGACTTAATTCAGAGCTTTGAAATAGCAGTATTTAATTAATATACTATATATGTTGAGTTTTAAAGAGTACATTTCAAAACCAGAACATCCCCTTAATGCAGTGAATATATGAGTTTAAAGTATTTCTGATTAAATATTTTTCTATTAAATTTGGAAAATAAATTTAATTTTTAACTTTCTGAAATAACTCTTTAAATTTCAATTTTAAGCAACTTAAATGTCCAGTAACATTGTAATTATCAAGAATACCAAGGGGTGCTAACAATAGAGAACACTGTGTATTAAAGTAACATTAGTTAGCATGTTTTGAATCTTACATGTCAAAAGCTAGGCTGGCTGTTTTGCCTGTATTACTTATCTTAATTCTCTCAACTCCCCACCCCCACCCCATGAGAAGATGATTTTAACCTATTTAACAGATCCCTAGACCATGTTGAAACATGACAGGTTTGTATGAAACAATGTTAAATTTTCACAAATCAGAAATATATGTTTTATATATATACACTTACATATACTGTTGGCAATTTAATTAACAGAAGTAGAAAGAGAATTTGCATAGTATAAGTGAATCAGTATTCCTTAAGTTCTTTTTAAAAAAATCTTTAAAATGACTTATGTTTATCTTTTCTAATTTACATTTTCTAAAGTCCTGAATCAGACTTTAGTCCTCACTTATGCAAAGCCCCCTCAATCAGTTCACACACAAGCCAGTTGCTGCTTGTGATTTAACATGGAGATCTCCTTCCAGTTGTGATTCTATGCCATACATCATTCTCCAGTGCTAGCAATTACATAAACTCTCATTCCTAATATTGTAATTTCAATTAAATGACTAGATTCTTTTCTTAATTTTACACTGTCTTTTGATTCTCTTAGTGATGTATATCACACACACACACAGTTTATTAATTTCCCTGCACACAGATTTGAGCCTACCATCAGCCAGGTCAGTAAATAAATGTGTACCTAAAGTAAGTGCTAAAATTGTTTTTAACTAAAAATATTATACATCATGCTAAAATGAAAACCTGACACCATTCCATTACCATCCATTTGGGATGACACTGGTCATTACTTAGGACAGGTATTAGGCTTGTTTCTTTTTTTTTTTGGAGAGGAAGATTGACCCTGAGCTAAAGTCTGTTGCCAGTCATCCTTTTTGAGGAGGAAGATTGGGTCTGAGCTAACATCTGTGCCCATCCTCTATTGTGCATGTGGGACGCTGCCACAGCAAGGCTTGATGAGTGGTGCATAGGTCTGTGCCCAGGATCCGAACCCATGAACCCCAGGCCACCAAAGCCGAGCACAGGAACTTAACCACTACGCCACCAGGCCAGCCCCTAGGCTTGTTTCTTTTATCACTTGTCCTTAGAAGTGAAGGCTCTATTATGTCACCACCTCTCTCAGATCAGTTCCCCATTTCCCTGTTTTAGAGGTAAACTTGAGAGCTTACAGAATTTCTGTAATGTAAATTTTGAATTTCTGAGTGCTAAAGTTGAAACAAAATAGATGACCTGCCTAGCATCTTCTGCTTATTGAATGGTGTTATTTAATCCTCTCTCCTTTATGTTGCCACCTTAACCATCTTTCTAGCTACGTATCTTAAAAGATGTGATGGAGAAGTTATCAACTGGTGTTTTTAGGTATGCTAAGTAATCAAATCATTCTTCTTGTTTATTTTTCTATTCTCAAGGAAATAGACAGGCATTTCCATTTTTGTTTCAGCTTTCACAATACATGTATTACCTCCATATTTTATTATTTTGTTTAGATAAATAGCTGCTCTTTAATATTTCTGTGTATTTTGTGATACACCAGTAAGTGCTCCCTAAGAGAGAAGTGGCTCCTGAGTTTGCCTTACCCTGCTCCCTACCGGTACCTCACCCTTCCTAAAGCAACTTGAAATAACCCATAGCTTGAGAAGAGGGAAAAGTAAAACTTTTTTTAAGTTGGATCTTTTTATCAAAAAGGAGGGAGTGGGTAAACTATGTATTTTTTTTCTCCACAATTTAACCACTTTTAATGGTGGAAATATTAATGGACAAGTTTGTTTAAATGATTAAAGTAATAGAATTGAACTATAGCAATTGTCAGCTACTGTCCTATGTGCTCTACTCATCTTTACCTTGACGTGACATTTCTAATGATTTCATTCTTCCTCAGGCCTCAGTTGGATGAACCCATTCCACTATATGAGGCGAAAGTTTCCATGGAAGTTGTTCAGAAAAATCAAGGAAGAAAAAAGCAAGTTGTTCAATTTTAATTTTATTTTTCAAACCTCAGTTGGATGAACCCATTCCAGTATTTGAGGCCAGAGTTTCCTTGGAAATTGTACAGAAAAGTCAAGGAAGATAAAAGCAAGTTGTTCCATTTTCAAACATGTTTTTCTGCTGAGACAAGATGCTCAGAGTTACTTGAAGTATTTAAAATATTGTATGAATGGTCAAGACAATTGTCATTAACATCTGAAGGGAATATTCTGAGAGCCTTTTTAGTTAGTTTCCATACATTTGCCTCTGTCATAACCTTGTTTCCATGAAGAAACTGCTTTCAGCAGAAGCCAAGCTACTGTTGATAAAGCTGAGTCTTTTGCTGTGTCAAAATAACGCTATTACTTTTGTATCAACTCCATTCTCAACACCTTCCTTCCTTAACAAGTCTTTGCTGTCGTAATTTAATCATTTGAGTATATTTTCAAGTCTCAAAGGATTGAGCCCATAGACACTTAAAATTTTTTCAAGGATTCATTCACTCCAGGGTTTCCCGAGGATCCAACAGGAGCTTCACGGTAACTCGCCAGCGGGGCCGCACCGTCTCCGTGGACGGCTGCAGTGGCGATGCCGGGGAGGGGGACGGAGGCACGCTGCACAGCCAGCGTGCTCATTTCCTGCCAGGGTTCTCGATTTGGGGGAAGAGGGACGAGGCCCAGACCCCTCTCGCCAGCTCTGGACGTCGCCACTGCCGTCTGTCAGCTTATCGAAGCAGCCGCACAAGTGTGACGTTTCCTTTCCATCCAGGCGGCATGCCCGGGCTCATCGCACCTTTGATGCGGATTTAAGTCGCGGTCAGCTATTTGGGTGCTCAACAGGGGACTGCAGACAGGTGCCCTGGACCGCGTGCTTCCCAGTCATTTAGCACCCGGCGAGCCGACCGCGGCCGAGCACCTGGCAGGAGCGCCCCGGGGCGGCGTCTCCGGCACCCGGGGCAGGGCAGCCGAGGCGGCCTCAGGGACGCAGCCGGGGCGGAGCCTCGAGAGCGTCCTACGGCGCACGCGCCGCGCGGCGCCTGGGGGCGGGGCCACGTCGGGGCGGGTTCGGCGCGCGCGGGAAGCGCTTGCGGGGCGGCCGGTCTGCCCGTCCGCCTGCGCCGCGCATCATGGCTCTCTCGGTGCCCGGCTACTCGCCCAGCTTCAAAAAGCCGCCGGAGACGCTGCGGCTCCGGCGGAAAAGGGCCCGGAGCCTCAGGGCCCCTTCCCTGCCCGGGGAGCGGCCCCAGCCGGCGCCCCGCCGCGCCGCCCTGGCGGCCGGGTTGCCCCTCCGCCCCTTCCCGGCGGCGGCAGCGGGCAGAGGCGGCGGCCCGGCCGCGGCCCCGAGGAACCCCTTCGCCCGCCTGGACAACCGGCCGCGGGCCGCCGCCGAGCCCGTCGACGGGCCGCCCCGCGGCCAGCAGGAGGCCCCGGGCGCGGTGAGTGTCTCGGCGCTCGGCCGCCGGGGGCTCTGGGACTCCGTGCTGTGAGGGAGGGTGCGGTTGGCCGCCCTCGGGGGGAGGCGGGCGCGGAGGGTGGAAGCCGCCGTGGCCTGAGGTGCCGGACAGTGGGAGGGCCGCTCCGCGGGCGGCCGGGGGCGTCGGCGCGTCCGCCACCCGCCCGAGCCCGGGCCGGAGGAGTCCTGGCCGCAGCTCTCTGTGGGGTTAGAGATCAGGGGTAAAATCGCTCGGAAAACCGTGGAACACCTCCTGGAAGACCGCTGCTGGACGGAAGCTTACGAAAACCCCTTGCCCTGGCGTTTACTGCTCCCTGCTCCCGCGCTCCGAGTTACTGTGGGGATGGAGGCGTGTTGAGGGCTCGGGGTCGGAATTTACCAGCATTTGTCTTACGCCAAAGCCTGTTGAATCTTTCGATTTGAGGTTTATACGTCAGTTGTTAGATGCGCAAATCACCGGCCTTTTCCCCCTCGATCGTGATAGTAAAGTTCAGACAACAAAACAGGTGAAGCGCTGATGCGCTGACTTGGGCGCGTGTGGTTGCTGCACTTGCGTTACTGGGAAACCTGTTCGCCAGGTGAGGCTCCGTACATCCTCGAAGCAAACTCCAGCAACGTTTACAATTAAAAAGGACCATTCTTTTAATCTCAGTTTTTAGATTCTAATCAAGAAAACGATTTGCTATGGGAAGAGAAGCTTCCTGAAAGAACAGCAGATTCTGAATTACTCCAGGTAATACTTTTGAAGTGTCATTAGAGTGTATATTCTTACAATAGAAACTCGTACTTCTCCGAAGCATTTCACTTGGAAAACTGGCACAGAGAGCCCTGGGGGAGTGATGGCCTCTGCCACGGTGGAGGACTTGGTGTGGTGTGGTAATGATGTTATAATGGCACCAACCCGAAAGTAGGTGTAGCTGTGCGTTTTCCTTCCTCCTCCAACAGTTTTTAACATTGTTCTGTGGGGGGGTGCCAACTCTAGCTCACCATTCAGAGCCAAGCCCCTCCAGGTCAGCTGCCTTTTGAACTGAGTCCTTCACTGAATCTTCAAACCAGATCCTCAGATTACCTCACAGTGGTGGCGGATCACTGAACCATGCTGACACCACCACGGCACTCACACGCTTCGTTCCATTCCCCAGGGACTTCTGTTGCGATAGTTTAACAAATGCAGAGTGTGTCCTACTAGGAGTAGGATAGAAGAGTTCCCGCAGACCCCCTTCCTTGTAAATAAACGACCTTTACAGGGTCTGTTGAAAGTAGTTCCCCCTTCCTTTATTTTTTTGTGATGTCACCTTAAAGAATCATTGTAATGTGGAGAATATTGACTTGAAAGAACAGCAGAACAGTTTGGGAGGAAATCTTTGAGGTCAGGAAATGCTTCTTAAATATAGCGTCTAAGAGCCCCACCTAAGTTACCTGCAGGAGGGGCTTAGCTCTGCTTCCGGAGAGGCTTAAAAGATGCTTTTTAAAATACTTGGAAGAGTTCTGCTTTGACAGCAATATCAATAGTAGATTTTACTTTTTTAAATTGTAATCGTGAAAATAGTACATGCCGCTTGTAACTAAACTGTGTAGAACTATATAAACTAAAAAGTGAAATCTGCACGACCACCGCTGCCAACAACAACAACATCCCCACTTCCTGGAGGTGACCACTGTGAACAGTTTAGTGTAAATCTTTCCAGCCTTTTTCACAATGTGTAGTATATTTTCAGTGTTATTTATTATACAGTTCATAAAATTTTGGCATTTTAGTTATCATGAGTATGTTAGATTTGAAGGTTTTTTTCTTGGTACTCTACTAATTTTTGTGTCCTTTGTTTTCGGAAAGACTCCACACATATCATTCTCCGAATCTGATATTCCATCTTCAGAAAGTACTGAGTTACCTGTGGACTGGAGTATAAAAACTCGACTCCTTTTCACCTCTTCTCGACCGTTTACCTGGGCAGATCATTTAAAAGCACAGGAAGAAGCTCAAGGCGTCGTCCAGCATTGTAGGGCAACGGAAGTTACCTTACCTCAAAGTATACAGGTAATTCTGAAAGAAAATAGCTATGTTTTAAAGTAAAAAATTAAGTGTAAAATGTACTTCTCTGCAAAGTATCAGAGATATTTCCTTCCATTAAGTTTTTCTTCTGACATTTAAAGGCACAAAGACTTGGGAAATTTTGCATTTCCCAAATGGTGCTTTCATACAGTTTTTAGTCAGGTTCAGTAACTGCCCATTACATTTAGAGACCTGTCCTGAGAATTCATCAATGTTTCAGGCAGGAATTGTTTGAACTAAACCATTCTTTTCTAAGGACTTTTGAGAAAGAAAATATAAGGAAAAGAAATGAAAAGCAATTGAGGAGTGGGATTGCAAAGACAGGTTGGTTATTTTACTGATTTTCTCACATAATGTATACTCTGCTTTTTAAAATACACTAATTCTTGCTGCCTGGTTGATGGTCTGTTGTAAATTTAGTGGAGTTAATGAGTTCTAGAATGGTTTTAGAGAAATGTAATTGCATTCACTTCAAGCAGCTCATCAACTCAAACTAGGTTAAAAGAGATTTCTTAAAAGAGGCCTTGGTACATCTTTTTCTTAAATAAGTAGGTCAGGATGATTTGTGACTCACATTATCAACTTTTACTGGCTGCTTTTGAAACAGTGTTGTGAGAGGAGAGAGGTTGAACATAGTGTTACACACACACACACACACACACACACACACACACACAAGTTAGTCAGTGTTCTCCAGGATGGTAGAAACAGGAGAATATTCCCATCTTTGTGTAAGTGTTTCTTCTGATGTATGGTTTAACAAACTAATTGCTGGCAAGAAAGGTTTGTTCAAACAAGAATAAACTACATTTTAGCCTCTATTAACAGTTATTAAAGCAGTAAAGATTCTGAGAGTGTTTAGTATATTCAGTGTCTTTTTAGTGAAATTTTGTACTTCTATTGGATAAAAACTGTCCAATATCATCTCTGGATTTTAGGATCCCAAACTCTCCACTGAGCTCCGTTGTGCCTTCCAGCAGAGCCTTATCTATTGGCTCCACCCTGTGTTTCCTTGGCTACCACTCTTCCCTCGTATTGGAGCTGATAGAAAAATGGCTGGAAAGGCAAGCCCTTGGTCAAATGATGAAACCCTGCAACACATTTTAATGAGTGACTGGTAAGATTAGTAAAAACCTGTGCAACCCACTAGTGAATTTTCATTTTGGCTATATTCTCTCTTTTTTATTTATGATGTGGAAACGTATGGAGGGAGAAGGATTTCTATGTCCTTCTGAATTATTTTATCTAAACTCTTAATAACCAACATTTAAATTGTTTGCTTTTTGGGCCCAGCCCAGTGACACAGTGGTTAAGTTCAGCACGCTCCACTTTGATGGCCCAGATGGCCCAGGTTCGCAGGTTTGGATCCCAGGCACAGACCTACACCACTCATCAGCCATGCTGAGGCAGCAACCCACATACAAAATAGAGGAAGATTGGCACAGATGTTAGCTCAGGGCAAATGTTCCTCCCCCAAAAAATTAAAAAATAATAAATTGTTTACTTTTTTAGCTCTTATTCACTATTTATGCAATTGTGGAATGTATTTACATGTTTGATAAATACATATACACATAATTCTTTAATGTTACTCCTTATCAATGGCTGCTGCCTTTCTCATCAGCAGAAGCTGCTTGGAAAAAGCAACTAGTTATCAATTAAATTTTGTTTAAAGTAAAAATGGTTAGTGTTTAAGTAGTAAACACTACTTATTTAAGTATTTAGAAGTCATCAACAAGTCCCATGACCAGTTTTAGCCTTTAAAAGCCAAGTTGTATGAAACAGCAAAAATTCAAACCATTATCTGCAGTATTTGTGTTGTGTTTTAAATCATATTGAGTATCAAACTGAATTATACAAAATTAAATTTTAGATTTTGAGTTAAATGTTTAAAAATACCTAAAGAAAATTTTTTTGCTTCATAGGTCTGTGAGCTTCACTTCTCTGTATAATCTGCTGAAGACAAAACTTTGCCCCTATTTTTATGTTTGTACCTATCAGTTTACTATCCTGTTCCGTGCAGCAGGATTAGCAGGAAATGATGTAATCACGGCCCTCATATCTCCTACAACTAGAGGTTTAAGAGAAGCTATGAAAAATGAAGGTAAAACTATAGGTTTAAAATGAGAATACCACACTATATAATAAACACACTTAAAAGCTAAAATTTGAATTCTTTTGACAGTTGAATTGTCATTTACCTATATTATTTTAAGAAATGTTTTATTTCTTCATTTCTGATTTTTTCCAGCAATTATTTAGGTGTCCCTTATACATAGTTTTAAGTTAATGGTGTTCCCTTCTCTGATCTCCAGACACATTGGGCTGGAAAATCCAAATCTGAATATACTCTGCTAGAAATTCCTTGATAATACAAATTATCCCCTTTTAATAGCATAATTTTCAAACTGGATCAACCCATTAGTGGATCATGAAATCTATTTAGTGGGCTCAATCAGCACTTCTTTAAAAAATGAAATCAAGGAGGCTGGCCCAGTGGTGTAGCGGTTAAGTTCGCTCTATCGCTTCGGCAGCCTGGGGTTCACAGGTTCAGATCCTGGGCGCAGACTGACGCACCGCTTATCAAGCCATGCTGTGGCGGTGTCCCATATAAAGTAGAGGAAGATGGGCACGGATGTTAGCCCAGGGCCAATCTTCCTCAGCAAAAATAGGAGGATTGGCAACATGTTAGCTCAGGGCTAGTCTTCCTCACACACACACACACACAAAAAAACCTGAAATCAAGGGGCTGGCTCAGTGGCGTAGTGGTTAAGTTCACGCGCTCTGCTTAGGCGGCCTAGGGTTCGCAGGTTTGGATCCTGGATGCGGATTGACATACCACTTATCAAGCCATGCTGTGGCAGCATCCCATATAAAGTAGAGGAAGATGGGCATGGATGTTAGCCCAGGGTCAGTATTCCTCAGCAAAAAGAGGAGGATTGGCAATAGATGTTAGCTCAGGGTTAATCTTCCTCACCAAAAAAAAAAAATGAAATCGAGTAGAATATACTTTATGAAAGAGTACCACCTGTAGTAAGTGTATGTATTGTTTCCTGAACTTTTTGTTTCAAGGAGGGGTGTGTGTGTGTTGTGGGCTACTGACAAGAAAGCTTGAAAGCTACTGCCTTAATAGATCAAGTGTAAAAATTCACATTTTCAAATTTCATACTCTCTAAAAGTAGGGCACTCGTTTTAAATTCTTTAGATTATATTAGAGAAAGCTCAGTTACATTTTTTTTCTCATGTAGGTATTGAATTTTCTCTGCCTTTAATAAAAGAAAATGGCCATGAGAAGAAGAGAGCATCTGGAACAAGCTTGGGACATGAGGAGTATGTGATTAAAATAACTTTTTACATTGTCCTGTGACTTAAGAACTCAGTGCAATAGTTTTGTAGAGAGAACAGCTTTCTGAAGTAGGAACTCTAACTGTAGCCATTTTCTAGGGAGCAAGCAATCAGTGATGAGGATGAAGAGGAAAGTTTCTCCTGGCTGGAAGAGATGGGTGTGCAAGATAAAATTAAAAAACCAGATATACTCTCCATCAAGCTGTATCCTTTCAGTTGTTGTTAACTAGAATTGATTTTTATTGAATTAAGTTAGTGAGCAATGTAATACTGACTGGCAATGTTATTTGACTGTAATCTTAAATGATCTTAAGATCATATTAAAACTAATTTTCCATTATGACATTAAATAACAAATCCCTTAGTACCAATAAACTGAACAATTATTAAACTGTTCTTTTTTTTAAGTGAAATCATTACATTTTGGTTACGTTTGTGGGGGGAACAGAATATAGTTTGGTTTTTGGTGGGGTTTTTTTTGGTGAGGAAGATGGGCCCTGAGCTAACATCTGTGCCCATCTTCCTCTGCTGCCTATGGGATGCCGCCACAGCATGGCTTGATGAGCTGTGCTTAGGTCCACACCCGGTACTTGAATGTGCAAACCCCGGGCCACTGAAGCAGAGTGTGCAAACTGAATTCAACCACTACGCCACCAGGCTGGCCCCGAGAACATATTTTTGACTAGAAAAATTAGTTTTTTTAGGTGTCAATTTCTAGCAAATTCAGACAAAGAGAAATCATTTTGATTTAAACAGATGCCTTATAATTGTAGTGAAAAGGAGTAGCAAGAATAATTCCAGTTTGGAATGGGGATAAAAGGGTCCCAGGTGACTCAGAATCAAAATACCTGCTTTTCCCATTGGTATGAGATTTGCTTTTGCAATTTCCTTGATTGTCATCTTCAGGCGTAGAGAGAAACATGAAGTACAAATGGACCACAGACCTGAGTCTGTTGTGTTGGTGAAAGGAATGAACACCTTTACATTGCTAAATTTTTTGATTAACTGTAAGAGTTTAATTGCTACCTCAGGTCCACAGGCAGGACTTCCACCAACCCTCTTATCCCCTGTAGCTTTCCGAGGTGCCACAATGCAAATGCTTAAGGTAATAAAAAGAAAAAGGAAATTTTGTACTAATTCTCATAACCTAGCTTTTTGAGAAGTACTCTTCATCTTTTGATAGGATAAATTCTTGATTTATTTTTAATAACTCCTAACATTTTTACATGGTGCATATTTTGTTTTTGCTTTCCTCCCAGTAAAAAAATTCTGAGTTATATGAAAGGAATTATATGAATTGTGTGAAATGTTTTGTTTGAATTATATGAAAAAATATTTTTTTATTAAAGAAGTTTATTGGCAGCAAAATCATTTTGATGTTAATTTCCGTTTTTGCCATAGGAAAAGTTGCATAATCTCCTTTTGTCTCATTTCTTAACCAGTGAAAGAACATAGCCAAGAATGTTATGTTAAATTATAGGAGATCTCAAAAACTGGATCATGGATAAGTGAAAAAACTAACTGTATATCCATATTGTTGGAAAGAAATCCTATGTGTAAATACAAAATATATACTGCATGTTAATAGCAATAGAATTTTTATTTTTGTTTTCCCAGTATTCTGCATTGACAGTGTATTACTAAACCATAAAAGGATAGTTACCATATGAAAAAATTATATTCTCTAGAATACACTTAAACTGATAATCTCTTAATTTGGAGAGGATGCTGGAGACTGAGAATTTACTAAACATTTTTACTCATATAACATTCTTTTGATGTCTTATGAACTAGTTTTGTTCCATAACTCTTAAAGGGAGGAAAACCCAAATGAAAAGCTCTTGAACACATTTTTAGCTAGGGACAAAAGCTTGAGAGATGGTGACCATAATTTTAAATTTTTTTGAAGGCACGAAATGTAAATGTGAAGACACAAGCTCTTTCTGGATACAAAGATCAATTTAGTTTGGAGATTACAGGTCCTATCATGCCTCATTCTCTACATTCTGTGACCATGCTACTCAAATCATCACAGAGTGGGTCATTTTCTGCAAGACTGTATACACACGAGCCAACTGCTGTATTTAATATCTGCCCACCAGTGAAGAAAGTACAGGATAAGGTAAGAGGACAGCTATAAATAGGTTTAGTTGTAGTTTCCTCAAACTAAATGGAGAAAATGTCATTTATGGTGAGCCAAACTCGTGTTTCAAGTTATTAAACTGGACTACTTATCAATTACTAAGAGGAAGGGATAATGTCTAAGTTGTTCTGGTGAATCTTGTGAATTCAGGGTGTTGTACTCAACAGTGACTAAAGAACTTCCCAAACAAAAAGGCAGGTTTTCATTGTTCTCTCAGATCCAGAACTTAATAGTGTCTGATTCTTTTATTTATTATAAATAAATAATTATGGGTATTTAACCATATTTGCCTTTAATTTTGCACATATTTAATGGTTTTTATTTAGAGGTTATAATTAAGACCTTTAAAATTGCCTCTCATACTTTCAGTTTGCTAGACTTTTAAAAATATTTTTGGATGCTGTCACTATGCAGAAATTCTTAGGGTCAACATCTATTGATAATGATGAATTGCCCCTGCTTTATAAACAGGAACACAAGATTTATTTGTCAAAGTTCCCTTTGTAATTATTAAAAACTCTTTGAGTGTTCAAAGACTGATGTGCTTTTTACTGACTTAACATACAAATTTCCACAGGAGACTGTTCATGAAGAGCTTGCTAACTGTGGGTTGCACCCTAAGACTCTGGACCAACTTAGTCAAACACCAGTGCTGGGGAAATCATCTTTACGGCATGTGCAAATGAGTGACTACATTTATAATTGGAGATCCTGAACACCAAAGTAAGCCTAAAAGGAATCTAAGAGGAAAAAAGCCTTCTAGCAAGGAAATTCAAGATTCTTATGCCTTTGGCTTTAAAGTTCATTTTGGAAGTTAAAAGAATTTTAAAATATTCAAATGTTTATAAACATTAACCTTTTACATTTAACTTTTACTACATGCACTAAGCAGTAGGATTAAGGTTTTTAATCATTTTCTGTTTTTACTATTTTGATTGTATTCAGGTATGAAGATAACTGAAACTTTTTAAAAACCTCAAATAACTTGAGAATTCTCACTCCCTACAACCTAATTATAAACTGAGTAGAAAACTGAATGTCAGTGTTTCCTTGCAAATGGGAAATTGAGGCTAACTTACTATCAATTATCTCATGGCATTGTGACTAATGGCATCAGGGCAAAACGGGTTCTAGTTTCATAAAGGTAGAAAACAAATGCAGACAATATCTACTGAGCTGATTATTGATGCTTCTACCTTGGTTTTCCTACTGATTTACAATTCCCCAATTCTCAAATATATTAAATCTTTTTTAATGCATGTTAATTCAGATAAGGGTATTTTGTATTCCATACAGAATAGTGTTGAGTTGTAAAGTATGCTCAGCTGTCACAGCAAAGTAGTATTTAATGTTCTTGTAGGTATTTGTGTGTATGTATATATATATAATTCAAATTTTCTTAAATAAAAGTGCTTAGAAATCAAAAGCATTGGGTAAAGAAATAATAGTATTTAGTGAAGAAGTATGTGTTCACTTTATAATCCAAAAAATAAAACACCACATTTATTCCAGAGAAGTTTATATTTGGGCCTTAAGCTTTTGAAAATAAAGTTTAGAGACATAGCATATGAATACCACTGTAATACACATGAGATATTCTATCAGACCCTAAAAATTAACATAAACTTAAACTTTCTCATAGTCAACAAAATAATGGCTGGGTGCCAATTTTATTAGATAAGTTGGTTACAGCATTTTAATTATCATTTTACGTCTATCTAGGTGTAGCTGAAATTCAAAATGCACATCGAAGTAAAACTATATCACAACTCAATGCCATACTAAATGTACTTGGCTTCTGCAGTAGAATTCTAGTTGGAGTTAATTTTGACTCCCTTCTCATGGCCCAAGTGGCTTTGACGGGAACACAGAACTTAGTGCTGATCATCACACAACATACCACTTCCTCTTTATAACCTCTACAAAATTTTAAGGGGAGATGGTAGCATTAGCCCTGTGGAACAGATCTTGCTTGATTACCTCAATAACACTGGCCCAGTATCTGTCCAGCAGAACCCATTGTGAACTAGTACAAGGTGCACAGCCCTTCACTGATTACAGGCAAGTGTTACAGCAGCCTAGCCATAAGGAAGGGGAGTTATATCATAGTACAAAATACAGTATAAAAGCGTTATTTAACATTCCACACTGAAGATTACGGATGCCTTCAAACAATCGTTTGGATGTTAGCCACTTAAACAAATACATCACTAAGGTAAACAATATAAACATACCAAAACCCTGTATGGTTAAATACAATTTCCATGGTACAAAAATCAAAGCCTGGAGATGTTTGTACAGATTGCTTTTTACACAATGTCTTAAATTGCCAAATATTTACAACATTAAAGAGGAAGTACATTTTGATGCAGAGTAAAATTATCTGAAATGATTAATATAAAACCTCAATCTATCTACGTGAGGCACTCCTGAAGCAAGTGGCATTAGCCATGAGGTCCTTTGGTACAAGGCCCATTGCTTGAAGAACCACAGTAGCTGCTGTGGCTTTAGCATGCTTCTTATTAGGGCTGGCAAAGCTGGGCTGGTAAGCGCTTCCATTTATCAATACCTATTCAAGAAAAACATACAATTGGGCTGGTAAGGGCTTCCATTTCTCAATACCTATTCAAGAAAAACATACAATAAGAACAGCATCAAACTTTAATATCTATTAGCTTTTTATTTTTTCACTAAATGCTAGAAAAATAATCTATAAAACCCATCCTATAGAAATCAAATTAATCTCAACCCAGAAGAAAATCATTTGGGAAAACGGACTGCAAATTAAGAGCAGGTCTCCAAGTTTAAAGAAAAAAGGCCTGATAAAATTACTAAATTAATTCCCCATGTTCCACTAGAAAATGTCAACAAATTGTTCAGCAGATTTTGCCCATATCCTTCCCTCCAACATTTTTAAAAACAGTCTATTACAGGTCATATTAAAGCATACTTAAATGTTTAAAACTCCCACCACTCAACCCACACATATACACACTCCCAACCCATAAATAACATATTAATCCTGTGATCCTATAATGCTTATCCCTCACCCTCTAACATTAAGTCATCAAACTATTAAATGTATACAATTAATACAGAAATTCATATTTACCCTAAAGAGAAAATGTTTGCGATGATCAGGGCCACTATCATGGACCAAGAGAAATTCAGGTGGTTGCCACCTTCTCTTATTACAGATTTCCATCAAGGCAGACACAGGATGTTTGCCTGCAGAGAAAAAAATAACCAGTTATTAATTATTTCCACCATATGTGGCAACAAATTATGAACTCAATGTGGGGATGGGCAAGAGGAAATGCAAAAGTGTCTCTCACCTGACAGATCTTTCATTGCGGCAGAGAAGTTCCCAGACCTCTTTTGTGCTCTTTCTCCTACTGCAACAAGACCTTTTTAAAAAAAATAAAAAGTGTTCACTGAATAAATATCAAAGCATTATTTTATTATTATTTTTTTTATTTTTTTTGTGTGTGGGGAAGACCAGCCCTGAGCTAACATCTGTTGCCAATCCTCCCCTTTTTGCTGAGGAAGACTGGCCCTGGGCTAACATCTGTGCCCATCTTCCTCCACTTTTATATGGGACGCCACCACAGCATGGCTGACAGGCAGTGCGTCGGCGGGCGCCCGGGATCCGAACTCGCAAACCCCGGGCTGCCAAGCGCGGACTAAACCGCTGCGCCACCGGGCAGCCCCTCAAAGCATTATTTTAAATTATAACAGCAAAACGACGATTCCCTCTATAGGAACCTAAACCTCAATCTATGCCTTCAAATAAGACATTCAACAAATTCCTTCTACCCTTGATTTCTATATCCATCTTGACTTCTGTTTTGCTGTTTCAATATCTAAATCTGTACTTTATTTTCATATACCTTGGTATTGGAAACTGTATAAAAAACAAATGTTCAGAAAACACAAGAATATGTGACTATATATAAATTAAGTGCCATAATTATCAACAACTCCAGGTCTGGTTTCCTTGTTAAGTGTAAGAAGTAGTCACTATTTATTGCTAGTGATATCTAAAGGTTTACCCATCCCTCAAAAAATGATGTTCAATTAAGAAGTATGTTCTCCAAAAGGTAAGGATTTTAGGCCACCAAAAAACAAAAAGAAAAGTAAAAAGGTGAGAAAGGCTGTCTCTATGGATAAATGGGTCTATTTTTTCCCAGCAAACAACCCCTTTCTGGCTTATCAAATGTGAGATGTTCTCAAAAGACAAACGTAACTTCACTGCCTAACCTCCTTTTCCAAAGGGGTTTAACTATATTACTATCCAAAAATCAATGCTTTCCCAACTTCCATTTATCCTAGGAGGAATTCTTCAACCAGTTCTTTGCTAATTCTGCTAGTATGCTTTGCCACACCCAGGCCATGTGGCACAATTCCAAAGAGATGGTTCCCTGGAATTACACAATGCATCCACAGATTTTTTTTCCCCCCAATAAACTACCTTTTATGACACCAAGAATCTATTCAACTTATATAAGCAATATAATCTCAATGTGATATAATCAGCACAGTGTCCTTTTCTGATTTAAGCTTTGAATTAAACACTACATCATAGGATGATTCTCATGTTCTTTCCAGCCTATTTTTGAGTGTCATTATTACAATACATTCCCTCCAATTTGAAATAAGATGTCAACATTATTTTACATGGATGACAATGTAGACATTCTGATTCAAAACATTTTTAAAAATACACAATTTGGTCAGAGCTGGTCAGTTGCCAAATTCATTCAGACAGAATAATTTAATTGCATTAACTTCAACTTTCTATTTGATTACAAAGATAAGGAAAATAAATTCCAGTTTTAAATTTTCCAGTTTCTAAAAATCAGTCTTAAATAAGCTATTGAAATCACACTGAGCTGGCAGCCCCATATGATTCTACTTAGAACATTATTCCAAGAGAAGACATTATTTAAAAGGTACCAATTGGCTGTTATCTACGAGCACTAAGTATATTTTTAAAACTTAGCAACTACATGCAGGCTATACAGATAGCCTGGTATCTGAGGACAATAGCAAAATAGAGGCAGAGAGAAGTTCCCAGGTGCCCCAAACACGGCAGTATAAAGAGGTTAACACTGATGTCAGCAGTTGGTCTATCCTCCAGCTCCAACCCAAAAGAACTCAATTACTGAGCTAGAAAAGAGGGAGAGGCAAAAAGGGTTTATAAGGTGAAGACAAAAGAGCATTCTAATAGGAAATAAAGAGATTATATGGGATAGAACAGCTGAGACAGAAAAAAATACACAGCAAAGGTTGCCTCTTAAAAGCTCAAATTAGTGTCTCCATCTATATTTATATAAACTACTGAAAATAAGCTGAACTTTTTTCTCCTAACAAATGGCTACATGAACACCAAAAGAAGTGCATCCGGTTCAGGATTACTGACATCAAAAGAATATATGAAGGTGATGAAACCCTAAATGTTAAAACTATAATAAACATTCCCCAAAAAGCTTGTTACCTTTTCGGTCTGTCTTAAAATCAACTAGGATGGGTTCCTTATTTCCTTCTTTGTTTTTTCCTAATCCTTCTCCTTCTCTCCAGCCCATTTTTCTCATCAAAACGGCTCCCATTCCTCCAGTTACCGGGGCTGCTCTTAAGAACTGATCCTATCCAAAGAAAGAAAGGTAAAATGTCCCCATTTTACAGTTAGAATTTAACTAGAATCTCAGTGTAACTTTTTAAAAGAAGAAGTCTTACTTTATTCTAGATCTGTTATAGTTATTATAGCAATTAAATTTAAATGCTTTTATACTTGTATACATACTGTAGTGTGTATGGTCTAATTGTTTTCACATTAACATAACAGTATTTTGAAAGTCAAAATAAGGCAAATAAATGGCAGTTTTAAAACAGTGGCCCCTCACGCCCCCTCCAAAAAAAAACATGAGAACACTCCTGTTTTCGTCCACTATTTAGGTTCACTGGTATCTCTTCTTAGCTTGCAAAATAAAAAGAAGGCAATGTTAAAACAGTCAATAGTATTAATTGTCCCAGGTGTACCTAGTTAATGAATAAAGCCTAGAAATCATTTAGAAATAATTTGGACACTGAAGCAGCATACTGTTATTATCCAAAGTTTTCTTCCCCATCCTACCCTAAAACAAGTATAAATATTTTACTTAGAAAATTCCTATGAAGCAAAGACATAACTCTTTAAATTTACACAGTAAGAAATGGAAGACAATCACATAAAATACCCTGTAATTACATCATACTGAATTTGAATTCTTTTAAAACCTATCTTGATGTTAAAAGACTTTTAAAAAACTCCTTAAACGTTTACATACCTAGGCCTCGGTAGCAGCAGTGTTGTGAATAGTAGGGCTGGCACTGACCGGGGCAAGAAGACAGCTACAAGGATTTGGCCCTGAAACAAGTTTCCATACAGAGGGGTGAAAGTTCACAGGTTATTCTGTGAACAGTCATCTCTCTTGTATCCAACCCACTGAACCATAATTTCCATCAAAGCAGCAAACCACTTAATGTCATAAGATGCACAACTATATACATTAGCATGGTCAACAGTGGATTATTTTCACATGTTAAGAAATAATGTGATGCCTCTTTTTAAAGGGCATCCATGTATATATAAATATTGAATTCTACTGTTGATCTTTATGGCCATTTTTTAAAAATTCATTACATCTCCAAATCATGCCGTATTTCCCCGTTATTAAATTTTAGATTTACATTCTCTAGCAAATATATAGCAAAGTCATTAACTTATCAACAGAGGGAGTCAAAAATTTTGGTACCTCTGGAAATAGTATGCTTTACTCATTCCTGTATTGATAAGTTAATACTGAACTTTTAAAATCTTGTTTCTTTTTACACAGTAGTAAAACTGTATAATCTTTTCTTTTTCCCCAGCTTTTTAATTACATGCTGGGGAGAAAACATGCCAATGATGTGTGACTAGACATTAAGTTCAACAAAGTGCTCTGATGGAAGGAGGCAGCTGTGGAGGTAAAAACATACCCCTGGTTCAGTTCCTTATTTGGTGCAGGCCATGCAGTGTTGATGTATAGAGAGAAAAGTTAGCTGATGCTTGGATATCAACTGCCTTGTTGCTACACACCTAGAATGACTTTTACTTACTTCCAGGTTCATCCGCCCCTCTTTTCCAGGAAACACTCCTAAAAAAAAGGGCAACTGTGCATAGTGTAATACAAATCCCCAAATAACCCAGGTTTCCGATTTTGTTTCCATTCTCTAATATCGTCATCTGTTTCTTTACCCCAGTGTGTATACAGCTCACAAAAAGCTGATTAAGACTATGATAGTAAACAATATTCATCAGGGTCATGTCCAAATCATTTCATTCCAGAATTATAAAGGTTCTTTTAAATCAGTAAGCATTTAAAAATGTTTTACTGACAAATAATAATAAAACTCTCATTCTTTTTCATCTAAGAATATACTGCAACAAACTAAAAAATAAAATGGAGAATGTTGGCATTCCATGTGGATTTTAATATATAAAGAGTGTGTTGGGCTACAGCAAGGCAAGAAAAGCCAAATGATCATTTGAAAAAGTTTTCTAAACACAAGTAGACAGTTTTGTGATATTTGCCAGTGAAGATAAGTGTTAAATTTTCAGCTGTCTAATGACTTTTCCACATGTTCTGGCTCATTTTTATAAATAAAATGTTCCTTATCCTTCAGTAACATATAAATTCAATAACATATAAATTTCCTAAAAGCATTGCTTTCTTCTGTAATTACTTAATTTGGTCTGATGAATGAACACATCTTTATCTCATGAAAATTTATCAAAATAATTTATATTACATTTAAAATGATGTAAGTTATTTATTTGAAATCAGTCAACTGCCCACAAGACTGGAAATCAAAAAAAAAAAAAATTAAGGGGAAGTTTACAGGGAACCAACTGAATCAGTAAAAGATTCACTTTTTAAGTTATGTTAACATGATGTTTAGAAGTATACAACAAGCATTATGGATCAGCACTTCATTATACAAATGAAGATCAAAATTTTGCAATGGAATCACTTTCACAAGTTTCTATCTACTGATGTACATGACTATTTATTATGTGCCTAACCACCCCATGAGCTTAAAGTCTAACTTCCTGAAATACTGAGTACTCAGCTTCAAGATTAAATAGTATTAAAGAATTAAAACTGTTGAAGAAATAGATACACATTTCTAATTCTTCCCAATGAGATGAAAGCCACTTTCCAAATACTACACATAATCACATTCCTATTTTAAATACTGTTAACATAATTAGTCCAAAATTAATTCAAACAAAAATATTTTGCTAGATTCTCATCATTTTTCCAACACCAAACCCTAGTAAACCACATAAGTTGTCACATGTACTCACTATACACATATTAGTAGAACTATTTCCCCCAAAACTGGCAAAGTCAGGATGTATGTTTTGTATTAATTTGTTAATAAGAGGACCACCAGAGATAATGCCATCAAAATTGAAATAAATGTTACAATATTAAAAGGTTCGAAGCAACCAAAAATCTCGTTTTTCAGAAATTCACCTCCTTCAGTGGCACTCATGGCAATTTTCTATAGGTACCCATCACATTATTGATTACCACCCTGTAAGAAAGTAATAAGGACTTGTCTTCACGTGACACTTGGAGACTGAAATTCCAAGTAATTACTTGCCCATGATCACAAAAGGAGTCAGGAGTACAGCAGGATAAAGAAACCTTCCCAATCCATTAGACCACGCAGCCTCCCAGTTTCAGCTGACAGCTATGTTGCCAGTACTCCTGAAATAAATTTCCCATCACCCATCCAACCAAACCACATCCCTTCACCAGAATCCATTTCTTCAGAAAGCCCTTCTTAACCACCTAAGACTCCCCCAACAATGAGGCAGCCGTAGGTGGAGTTCTGAATTGTGAGCTCATTGCAGGAATCTGAAACCAGGAGCATCTACATCTTCACAGCACACGAGGCGTCCGTCCTCTCCCTTGAATTTAAGTCTTACATATCCTGTTTTTTCATGAGATCAGTGGTTCTCAAATTGAGCCTGTGGATCACCAGAGGCCACCAGGGCCTAAATGGTGGTCCACAGATAGTGTTGTTCATCTCTATCCCACCCCCTTCACCACCCTTCAGTACTGCCCACCCCATGTTCCAGCCATCCTCCCCCAGCCTTCTAGTCCCATGGCAAGATCACCACATGCAGTGCCCACCCAACCACTTGCCGTAACCAACAGCAGGCAACCACAGGGACCTGAGGCTGGAGATTACAAGAGGGGTGAGGAAAAGGGGCCTAGGGAGCTTACATGAGGGTGCAGGCACTAAGGAAGGGGAAAGAAGGGCAGAGGAATAGAGGAATGGAAAATTAGGGCAGTAGAGGGCTCTTGGGGGCAGTGATCCACCAAAAATAAACCTGTAATAAAGTATCCCATGTTGAGAAAAAATCTGAGAACCACTGCTTTGAAATCATTAGTAGTCCAACAGGAACTGTGGAATATTCTGAACAGCACCTGAGATACACTGTTAGCATTAAACACAATTTTAAAAAATCACCCCACAAAAACCAGCAGCAGCAATAATGAAAATAACCTCAGGATATAAATTGAGTGGCTCGTGACCCATATTTATACATTTGCCATTGTCTCATGAATCAGGTCCGTCTTCAGTGTCCATCTTGGAGTATATACACATAGCAAATTTACTCATGAACTTTGGTTTGAGTAACTGGCCTCTTTGTGTATTTTTAATAAAACATTTTCTAAAAAATTTTAACTTTGTACTTGGACATTTTTGTATGTGCCTATGTTGTGTACCTTTTTAATCCAGGCTTGGGCACCAGTATTGGCCAACTGTTCCTGTGTCAGAACCTGTACTCCTGTACTTCCTGTGAACTGGCCAGGAATAGAGTTCAGCTGAGCCCAGGCATCAATCTAAAGAAAAAAAGATGCCTCAATTAACTATGTAAAATTACCTATCTATTATGCCACTGGTATTAACAATTCTCTAAATAAAATGGTTTATTTAGTTCCTGAAAAGGCTGAATTATAGACTTGAATATTCAACTTTTAAAACAATATACTGAATTTATACATATTTAAAATTGTTTTCCTAAACATTCCCAAGAAGCAGTTTGATAAAATTCAGTGAATCCCATTAATAACAAGATTTAAGATACATCTCTAACAACTAAAAGCACAGCTCTAATACTCATTCTTTAAAAATATCACACAGATACATGAAAAATATAGAAAAGACCTCATATAGCAAAAGATCCCTGCCCTCCTGCTTATGTATCTAACATAAATACATTCTAATATATGTCATGACAGCCTGAGCTTTTACTTACTTTCTTTGAAGTATTTTAATTCCAGAATAAATTCAAGACATATGCTTAAAGTGTAATCAATACAGGAAATTGGTTCACTCAAACACATAAAACAGCTTTCTTTAAAAATTGTGCACTACATTAATCACCAGCATTTATTGTGATGGGTAAAGAATCAGTTGTCATTCCAAGTATGTTTACTGAACACCTGGTATTGTCAGGCAATGTTATTTCCTATCTGTCTGAACATGCACTTATTGTTTCCATACAGACCTACCATAGAAAAGTAGAAGAGAAACAGAGAAGCTCTCCATTATTAAAAGCACAGACCCTGGACTCAGACTGTCTGGATCTGAATCCCAGTTCCCTCACTTTCTAGTTTTATGACCTTGGGCATCACTTAGCCACTCTTTACCTGTTTCCTCAGCTGGAAAACAGGAACTCATAATAACAGTACCTACATCTCACAGGGCTATTAAGGGCGCTTAGCTATTTTTATAGACCAGATTATCAACTCTATGAGGGCAGGGAAGTTTTCCTCTTTCATTTCAAAAAACAGATCCTACCACACAGTACACAATAAACATTTACTGAGTGAATGATCACGCCCAAATTACTGATTTCATTTAAAATAAACTAGCTAATTAAGATAAATGATTTATTTTCCTGGATTTTCAAGACCTACATTTCAATAGCATGCCACAGACTTTGCTTATGTCACAACCATTTAGTTAGTGAAATTCTCATTTAGACATTAAAACTGCTACATACCCGTTCCTGAGCTCGATTTAACATGCTCATTGCTTCAAGGTCAAATGCATTCTCACTGAGTCTTTTCTGAGCAAGTGCCCGCTCACTCATTGCTGTAGAGATGTCCACAGGCTAAGAAAGAAAACATAGATAATTATCTCAAATTACAATAGACCCCCTACATTCTGAAAAGTGCTCGTATCTTTAGTTGCTACATGTCAAAAACAAATTGATAGTCTTATTATTAATCTTGTAAAATAGGGAGAAGATTCAAAAAGGTAAAATAACCTTAGGAAGTAGACAAGGATTGTTTAAGTTACAAAGTATCAGAGGTAGCAGTTGAACTCAACCCAAAATTTGATGTCATCATATTTTCTACTATAGCAGACTATAATCATACAAAGTTCCATGAAGAACTTAAAAATCTCTAGCCTTCACCAACAAAATAGTCATTTATAGTAAACTAAGACTTGTTTGAACTATTAATTTTATACTCATTAGCAATTTTCATTTTACCCTTCTTATTAGCATAACCTTCAGAAGCAATAAGCAAGGTTCTTGCATAAGCAAGCAGAAAACCACATCGGGTCGATGATCTCTCCTTTACTCCTCTGCACATCTTTTCACCTTCTTGTGTTGTTCACAGATAGAGTTCAGTCTTAAGAACTCAATTTCTTCAAAGAATCTATTTATTATATAAACAAACTAATCTTTTATTTTCAGTGTATATACACTTATGACCAAAGTTAAAACATTTCTTTGGGATAACATAAAACACTTAAGATACGTTTGAAAAGTCTTAGGTCCTTCTTTTCAAAGCTCATATTCTACCTGTAAAAACCTTATGCTAAGCAAAGGTGACTTCATGGTTTAACTTTTTTAAATGTTTCATAATGTCCAGGAAAATTCTTAAAGGTAATCCTCTCCTCTTTAGTGCAAATCCCCTATTTGTCAGATTTGTGGAAGGCACAACCACACAAGGAAAAACCTATCAAGTATTTGATGTTTTTTTGTTCTAACATTGAGAGCTCAGGTTGATTTGTATCAACTCACCAATTCTTAGTTTTTCTTCTCAAACAACTTAACCCACTAATATTTTCTAGTTATTTCACCCAAGAAAATTCATTTTTGGAAAATGCTTATCTGACATGGCAAGGTTTTCCTATATTCATATACAAAGAATGATTAGTAAGTACTGCATGAATATGACTAATATAAGGAAGTCAGTAAAATAAGTTAACAGCTAAGGATTTTTTAAAAAGCTAAGTAAAGGCTACCTGTAATTTGACTGTGTACTGCATATAAATACTTCTTTTAAAAACAAGACCTATACAGTAGAGAAGGGTATGTGACTATGAGTGAATAATTCTATCTTATGCACAAAGATTACTAATCTTCTTTTCCTATCTTCAGAACCCCTTAATCACTCCATCATTCTTAGTTATCTTGCTGAATCACCTAATATTCCTTCAGTGAAATTAAGTTGTTCTTCCACAAAGTATAGATTCTTATATATCGCCTTCTTAAAATGAAAGCAAAATTCAACTGAATTCATTCTATAATTGTTTATTAGACTGTAGATCTTATGAACCAAAGATCTTAATTCTTACTAATTTTTACTTTAATTTACTAATCTTAGACAAATTAGCAAATTATCCACACTAATTAGAATATTTCTGGGGCCCATAAGAAAGAATCTAAGCAAAGTCAGACTGAAACACTAAAAAACTTAGTATGTTCACTTTTTACTTACATTATAATTCTAATCAACTGCTAAGACTTTAAATGGGAACCCAGATATTTCAGGTCAAAATTTATGTTCCTTTGGCCTACTTTAGATGTTTCCTAAAACTGTCAGGTAGGATTACTGATGTAATTTTTGAAGGCCCATCAAATGTATCTCAACTGCTGTTCATTAATCTCACAATTATTCTGGGTTTCATAGCAGCCTATAAATCTAGGTGTTAGGGTGTTTAGATATAGGTTTTTATCATAAAAAGTCTGAACTCAGAAGAGATACTGGGAAAAATGTATCTACCCACCATCCCAAGCCCTGACCCCCAATTTCCAACTATAAATTAGGTATAAAAAATGTAGTTAAGATGGCTCTGAAAACTCCCAACTTTTCTAGAATAAAATTACTTCTTCCCAACTGGAAAGCAAATGAATATACGTATCTGTGAATTCATCCTTCTGAAGACATTCTATATCTTCATACTTTTTTCTCCTAAAGTCTTTATTGAGTAAGCAGGTAACCTAAATGCCTCATCATTTATCATTTAAATCTCAGTAATATGTTATGTTAAATTTACATCTCACTCTGAAAAGAATTTTAATATAGCAAAACCTTGATGTTCAATAAAATTTACTTTAGATAAAATTACAGCTGGTTTTTTCTCCTAAGGTAATACAACTTCATTTAGTCTTCAATAGGCTTACCAAGTGAGCTGCAAGTTCATGTCAAAACTTTATTACCAAATAGTAATTTGACTATTAATTTCATACTCATTATCAGTATTATGTTAACCTTTTAAGGATCCTCAAGAGTTTGCATCAAAAAAGCAAACCTTTGTTTCCAAAAAAAACCAAACCATGTTGCCAGGTTTTCAAAGTAACTCAGGATATGCAATAATGCATAAAAAGCCAACTATAATCCCCAAAGTGATTAATATTCAAGGACTACATCAAATGTTAAATATCAGTATTAAAACAATCATAAAATATCACAGCTACCCTTTATAGCAGCACTGTCCAACAGAATTTTCTACAGTGATAGCTAATGAGCATTATGAAATGTGACTAGTGCAGTTAAGGAGCTGATTTTTCAGTGGCTAGTGACTTCTATATTGGACTATATAGTATGTGTGTGTGTGTACGTATATATAGTATATAGTGGACTATACTATATAGTAGAGCTTTAGAGCCTTAACCATCTTTTAATGTTGCTCAGAAACAGGGATGTGTGAAAGGTACCAAAAAATGATACTAAAAAGCCATTCTAAAAACTGGGAAAAAAAGAATCTTAAATCCGATAGAATACTATTATCAAGTTGTAATCAACAAGCCTTATTTGTTTCCACTGATACACTACAGATTTTCTACCTAATGTATGAAGTACAATTATGATCGTGTAGTAATATTCTAGGTATTATAATATAGGGGGGATGTTTAATTTCCTTTTCCCTAGGCCTTGGCCTAAAAGGTGAAATCTACATGGAAGGATGTCCTGGATTATAATTCCAGTTCTCACATTAATAAAAACCTGTCCAAGTTATTTCATTTCTCTACTTTAGCAACAAAGCAGATCACTACTCCTTCTATAACCTAAAAAGGTGTCAGGAATAATGACATACATAACATAAATGTAACAAGCATTTCATGGCCTAAGTTATAATGGTGTACTTTCTGTATCTTTCTCATTTAAAAAATTCTTCTAAGTCAATTTACTTCCCCCTTTTGTTACCCAACTGTTTACATAAATAGAACAAGTACCTTAAGTATTTCTTTAGAAAGTCAATCAAAGGATATAAAGAGCTAAAGAGAATTATTAGGAGGGGGTCAGTCAGATATGGTATAAAATGAAAATTTTAAGAAAATAGAACTAAAGAAAAATCATCTGATCTGTATATAAAATATGAATTTAAAATACTTCGCAAAAAATACAGAGGTTCATATAGAAAATGACAATTACAAAAACAAAAGCCATGCTAAATACAGAATGTCTCAGTTATGTATTTGATTACTTTTAAAAAATGAATTATGAACCTATTATATCATAAACTTCTCCAGTGCCACTCAACATACATTTAATCTAAATGAATTATAACAGGAAAACAGACAATCTATTAAATGGCTCAAAGAAATTCAGTATTAATCACCTAGAAGAATCTAAGAGAAGAATGAATAACAAGGCTGTACTTAACACATTCTAGCACCAGGACCTATGTGTTGAATTTTCAATTAAAATTTTCATCTTACCCCCAAAAACTTAGCTTCCCTAAACTTAGAGCTTCTAAACCTAAGAGAATTTTAGCTCCACTAGGATGTGGAAATATTCTTCAACAACACAAACCAAGCACACTGCCTGAGAAAAATTAACACATAAGCAATCATTAGACTTTAATGAAGAGCTACCTCTGGATCTTTAAAACGTTTATGATTGATAATAAACCCAAGGAAACTTTATGTCAAATATTACATTTAAATCTTCTACCCAATAAGCCTTTGCTAACATTATTACCAAGAATTAATGCCCCTGAGGACAGTTTTTAAAATACTAGTTTTCCAACATTTTTGATTTCATAATTTATAAATCAAATTCACACAAATATGCTCAAAGTTCTGCAGTCACTCCTTACTGAGGACGATGCTGGCTGGCTTCTGGGTAGGAAGACGATGCTATGGTGGTAGGGCACACAGTCTGATGACTTGATAGTCCATAAGATATGGACTTAGGTTGATCCATCCATGTCTATCCACTCATACTTTAGTCAGAGAGCACTCATGTGCATGCAAGACAATTGGTAGGATTATAGCAAAGCTGAGATAAAATCTGTGATCTTTGCCTAAATGTTTTATGCTCAAAACTAAAGAATCACAAACTCCATTTATATTTATTAAAATGAAAAAGACTGATTAAAAAAAGTAAAAAATACTATTCAGTTAAAGTATTGACCATTTAAAAGAACTTTCCTTTTACTCTATAAAGCCTTTATTTCAACCCCTAACAGGGAATCAAAAGGGTCAATGCCCCCATAAAATGTCACCAATAGTATTCCACAAATATTGGTATATAGAACATTAATGTTAGAAATATATTTGTAAGATATACCTAAATAAACTAGAATTCAACATTTTATATTGTGAACATTTCCCCTAGGTGTTTAATATTACTGCTAGGTAAAAGTATAGAGACCTGAAAGCAAAACAAAATCTTGTCCCTTCTCCTAAAATCTGGGCAGTGTTTTGCTTAAAATTAACCTGTATCTTTTTTGAGTCTTCCAAGAAACTAGCTTAAAGAGTTCTGATATCAAATAGTTGTATATATCCTCCCTCAGGAGAAATCAGCCTCATTTATTTAGCCCTCTGAACAGAACTTTTTCTTCTCCTACTTTAATAAAAGACTCCTTATTATAAAATTGAATACCCACCTTTTCCCCCTGGGATTCCTTTGGAATAACTCCCCCCAACTTTTAATTAAAGTCTGACAGCCAACTTTGATAACAGACAAGGCTAAGGCACCACACTGTCAATGTTAAAACTGAAAATGGCTGAGTACTGAATGTCAAATATATATATATAAATACACACAAAAGAAACATAATCATCAGGATTCACTAAGCACTTTCCCCATGTTCAGCTGAAGTTAAAATAGTTATAGTCACTTATCTTTGCAGGAAAATCCTTTGGAATTTTGCAATATTTATAGGGCTTCAGTCCATTGGAAAATTTTTCTCATATTAAGTATCTCCCTATGTTTTTTCCAACTCTTTGTTAAATGCTTAATCTGCAAGAAATTACTAAAGGCATATGTATCAGAATATCTAGGTAAATTTGTTTAGCCCTCTTATGGTTTATATTCAGCTACTACAAGATTTAAGTCAGTTGCAAATGTCAGTTAACCTTTTCCCTCTTGAAATGTGCAAGTAGCCTGATTTGGGGATTAGCAACTGAGCTACTCAACTGGTTTTACTAAAATATTGTCCAAACCAGCTATCCCTCCCTCACTGGTGATGGTATAACTTGCTTCAATTGTTGAACCTCATGTAAATATAGATCATCATCAGTGACTAAAGTTGCACTGGCTAGTTATCATGTCCAGCTTCACTGTATAGAACTTGCTCTCTTTTAAAATGCCGCAGGTCAAAAAAAAAAACAACAGTGACCATGTCACCTGTGAATCACTCAGGGGAAAAAAACACTACCAAAAAAGTTTCTGATTTGGGTTCTGTTCACTTTCTGACTTTATAAACAGGATTTGTTTATTTGTAACATTGGAGGTGTTTAGTGGAAGATGATGATATGGCCAATGAAGGGAACCTGAAGGCGAAGAGTATACGTCTCTCTGACCTACATACCCCAGAACTGCAAGAAAAGGAAGTAGGGAAGAAGTCCCACATTGTAAGGGCATCTGATATCTAGTCCAGTCCTCGGACAAATGTCTGGGCTTGGGAAACCAAGGGCAAGAGGTGATGACTAGTCTATGGTATCATTTAAAACTCCCACCCCCCTAGTAACACTCCACCCTCCCAGATCCCCCAAGCGTGATTTTGCACAACAAGTTAAATAAAAGTAAACTGTTTATTAAAAGATACAGCAAAGGTACAGATACAGAGATACATACAAAGATACAGATATATATATATATATTTACATATATATACAGTCTTGCTGTTTTCATGTGCACTGTATTTAGCAGCACATTATTTAATCAGGCAGCATTTTAATGGGGGTTGTTTTGACACTTGGTGTTATTACTGCGTCATTTTGACAAGATACAACTATAGCCTCATGGAAATTAAGGTGTGAATTCCACTTCTCCAACTTTTAATAGTAGCAAAGAGGGGAAGGAGAAGGGAAATGGAGTACCAAGGCTGAACATTAGGTTAAACACAAGAATTCAAAAGGGCCAAGGTAGCACAGGGAAGGGAAAATGATTAAAATTAAAGGCTATCTGACAAACAACCCAGAGAAACAGTAACAAATTACCATTATTTAAAGGCAATGAGCTATGTATCCAAGATGCTCTCATCAGCCTACAATGACCTTTTCCAATCCATTTCTTGTGTTGAACCTGAGGATCTGCCTCTCTCTGCTCAATCCCTCCACCCAGTAAATTTGCTACCACCAAAATCTAGAGCTATAGAGCCTTGAAGCAAAACGGGAAGCTAAATAGTTGTACCTTGGGCTACCTTCCCACAAGTGCAAGGAAGGCCCAATGTTGGGTAGGGATGTGATAACACTGTTCTCTGCAATTCGATGCTTTTCACTTTGTGGCTTGGTTCCACAAAGTGAATTGCATCGAGTTACTGTCAAATGAGAAGCTGCGGGTTGTTTCATCTGTCGTCTAACCCGGCCCTGCCGTTTAACCCGGCCCTAAGAAGAGTGAAACAGAATCCAAATCAGATATAAAGTTACAATAAAATGGCAGATTCAGGTATAAAAAAGGAAAAACAACATAATATTCCTCTTACTTACCTCAGAGGGCAAATTGCTGCTGAAAACATTATCATCATCTTTGTTTTCTTCACCATTTTTCTCTACAGGAACCCACTCTCCGTAAACACTATCCGCTTCTTTTTTTCGATGTTGAGATCCAGATGACACAGGAAATTCTTTTGTTAATGTTACCTGGCTTTTTGGTGGAGTTGGCTTTGCTGCAGCAATCTAAAAAATAATGTATTTCTTAATTAAAACTCAATCGATTTTTCAACATAATCTGAAAATGATTTTATTATTTCTCACAGTATTCAATCCAAAAATTAAAAAACTCAATTCCACTTGAGTTTTATTTAAATAGTTCTGTAAGTTGTGCTGTTTCATCAATCCATAAACACTAATACTCACATTCAGATTGAAAAAAATGGGTTTGGGTTCACTGAGTTTAAAGGGATGATGATAAAAAGGAGGTTCTTCTTCCTCTTCATCCGAAACATGAGGCTTATTCACTATTACATCATCATCTTCTTTACTCTGTGCGATCTGTTTGCATTTCTTCAAAAATAAAAACAAACAAAAGATAAACCTTACACTTTATGTAGAATGACATGTAATTTCTTAAAAGAATCAGAACCACATAAAATCAACTTTCAAGACAAGATTAATGATAGGTTATAGATAGGTCACTTAGCTTATTAGCTATAATTTAAACACACTCTAGGTGGTCAGTCAGTCAACAACATTTATTGAGCACCTACTATGTGCAGAGCACTGTACTGGGCACTGTCCAGGGAATACAAAAAAAAAGTAGAAGACATGGTCCCTGCTCCCAAGGAGCTTACAATCTAGTTCAAGAGACAGAATACATACACATGAGATAACTGAGGAACACTTTTACAGAGCAACACAATTAACAAGTGCAAACTGATATAATACAAACTGAGTACATAAGTGCTGAAAGAACAAAAGCGTAAGAGAGAATAGAATCAGTCAGAATTTGATAATCAAGGGATATTCCTTGAAGAGTTCTAAGCCAGATTTCCATAGTTAAGAACAAGGACTGGCAGGGAAAGGAAAAGAAAGTCATCCTAGTTAGGTGGTGGTAAAAAGGTGAGAAGAAATTTATTAGAAGGGACAAGAGGGCTGAAGATGAGGCTAAAAACATATAGGGAAATACTAAGTGTTTACAAGGTCTTGGATAAGGAGCTTGGATTTGATAAGCAAGCAATAAAAGCCTCTACAAGGTCCTTAAATTAAAAAAAAAAGAGTTGTAATTCATATTGTAATAAATCTAAGTGAGGAAACAGATTAAGAAACTAATGATCCCCCAAATGTATGGCAAAATACAAGATTTGAAACATATGTGATTGGGTTAGATAGCAATGCCTCTCTCCATAAATGTTTTGTAGGCTGAGTCTCTAAAAGAACAGAACTCAAGAATGGAAAATAAGGCATGATGGAGAAGGTCCAACTGATGAGGTCTGACACAAAAAGCAAAGTCAATTCCTTCCTGAGAAGCAAAGGAACAGACTCCATTACCTGGCTTTATAAAAAGGTCAGAGTAAATTTGGGTAGACTTGTCTCTATACAAGCAGAATTTGTCACATCCATTATCAATTGAAAATATTACAATAGGATAAAAAGCTCATTTAGCCAAAAACACAGAGTATACCAAGCTTGTAACCAAGGGGAACAGCATATATTGACAGTGGCAGGCTGGCATAAGGCTAGCCAATAACAAGTTTCAATATATGAAACAGTGTGGTATTTCTGGATCCTAGCAGCAATATTTAATCAGCATCCTCCCTCCCTCCTCCCCCAAAAACAAAAATATTAATAAAACAAAGCCAAAAAAAAAAAGAGCCTCAATTGAAAAGATCAAATTCTTAAAAACAAAAATGCGTTTAAAATATATATGTTACTGCCAAAACCCGAACCGCAGGAAGAACTGATAATGGCTGGCCATTATCACCAATGGCTGGTACCAAACAGCCAAAACCCGAAATGTTGATGCGAAAGAAGTTCCTTTCAGGCAATGGCCAGCTATTCTCATTAATTTCCAAGCTCCGGTGGCAAAAGATCATTTCTGAAGATTGTCTGTGTCTTTGCGTTTATGCAGTACACTCGTGGCGATCAGTGAACACGTCGTGAATGGAAACGAAACTGTAGGCGAGCTTCTGCGTGTTGCTCACTCAACACCTCCTCCATTCAAACGAACCGTCCCACTCCTCAGTCAGTTTGGCTTCTAAAACTGGAAAGCAAAAGTAATGGGAAGTAACTTTTAGCTAGCGGAGCTTAGCCATCCCGGATAATGGCCTGCTAAACAGAGCTTCTGCCGCTGCCACATCTGTATTTCGGGTTTTGGCCACTCGGTGCCAGCCATTATCAGTTCAGCCCACAATTCGGGTTTTGGCACGCTCCAGAGTCAACATCACTGGAATAATCCATTTAAGAATGAAAACAAATTCTGTCTAGCTTACCTCAGTTAGTTCTTCTATAGTAGCTCCTCCTGACTTTTTAGCAACTTTCTCTTCTATTGTAGGTGGAGGTGCAGGCTTCAGGTTTGGCGGTAAAGGAACACCAGCCTTAGCACACATGGCAGCTGCATTAGCTTTGGCTATTTCAAGTAACTGAGCCTTATCTGTAAGAGGAAAAATATAAGAAGCAGTTTTCTAAAAGACTGTACATTTTGTATTATCTTAAGTTTCAAATGCTAACAAAACTAAAGGCGTCAATTTTCTGCCCTGACTTATATATGAGCAAATCACTCTTTGACTCAAAAGTTTTTAAACTAATCCCCTCTATTTACAGAATTACGTCCACATTTAGCATCCCATTCAAATACTATACAAAATAGCTAAATTATACAACTATAATGATCACCTTGCAACACACTCTAGGACACATACCTGCCAAAGCCTACTATATTCTCCAAAATTATCATGTCCTTAAATTACTTTCCCTCTAATCTCTGACAACATTTTAAACCACAATTTGAGCCCAAGTTCAAGTGCCATCTCTTCTAACAAGTCTCACGTCAGAATTTAACACTTCTCTCCACAGTGATGCCAAAATGCCTTACCTATACCAGTACTTAGAGCAATCGTCACATTCTGTTTGGCAGTTTTACTATTTGGTAAGAGAGACATATATGCATTTTATCCATGCCTTCTCTACTAACTTGTAATCACTTCAGTAATTACATACTGTTCTTTTGCTGTCAATAAAAAAGAGAACTCAGAAACTTTCTGTTGAACTGAATGCATTCCTCCTTATTGTTTCGTTAGAGTCTTTTTCTTTAGACAACTCTGACCTGAAAATGTCCAATCTACTGGGATAATGATAAATTTCCATTATTACTGCGGGTGGTCATGCATTATCCATCAAGTTTTAATCATCTCTGCACACTTCTTAAAAATCACGGGAAATTCGAGCCCTTTATGTTTAAAGGCGGATTATTAAAATCACTTTAATCTAGTAAATTTCACTTTATTTTGCTAGCATCAGCCACTCAGGTAAAGAGCTCCCCACAAGCTAAATTCCCTACTCACTTCCATTACCCATTATACCAGTCAGAATTACCCTCACAAACATTTAACAGTCCTGTATTGCCATTTTAAGACATGTAACTTATTTAAAGAGAAACATTGTAATTTTAGGCTTATTTGCAAAGATCTATGTTGGAATACATACAATAACAATCTGACAATATACCAGCTGTGTCTTTAACTGGACTTCTACTTCTCCATTTTTAGCTATGAAGACTGTTCAAGCAAAATAAAACACTGAAGTATGCAAACACCTTGGTCTAATATACTCCAAAAAACAGGTCTTTTTAACTCTAATTACAAATGTACTCATCCCCACGTTTTCTAAACACAAGCTAATCCAGTTATAGTAAGTTTAAAGACAAAATATTTATCCTAAACCAATAACCCAAAATATTCCATTTGACTCAAAGATCAGAAAAAATTCATTTAAATTGTTCTCTATTACAATACCACGAAATTTTAAAATGACTCACTCAAATCTGTGAGACGTTTAGGTGATCTGCCTCTTTCAGAAGACCTGGAACGTTTACGACGGATGGGAGATCTGCTAAACCTTCTTCTCAAGGGTGTTCGTGATCGCCTTAATCTGACTGGTGATATACTGAAGCTTCGCCTTCTTACCACAGACCTTGATCTTCTCCGGCGGCTAGGGGTGCGGCTCCGTCGGCTAGGGGTACGGCTCCGTCGGCTTGGGGTGCGGCTCCGTCGGCTTGGGGTGCGGCTCCGTCGGCTTGGAGTACGGCTCCGTCGGCTTGGGGTGCGGCTCCGTCGGCTTGGAGAAATGCTAAAGCTCCTTCTCCCTGCAGATCTAGATCTTCTTCGACGATTCGGAGTGTGACTCCGACTCCGACGACTTGGGGTGCGACTTCGAGCTCTAACTGTTTTCCGGTTATCCCTGGAGCTTGATCTTTTTCTTTTTCTTTCCCTGGACTTGGATCTGTGCTTTGGCGATCTTTTGCGCTTCTCTTTTGATACAGATCGCCTTCCTCTAGACTTTGACCTTGACCTGCTGCTTCTCCTCCTGCGTCTTGAACGTGACCGTGAGCGTGTTTGAGAGCGATGAGACTTGGACTTAGATGATCTCTTCCTTGCTCTAGAACGAGATTCACTGGTGCGCTTGCGTGATTTGTGTTCAGATGACTTGGAACGCTTACTTCGAGATCTTAATGAAGAGTCTCTTTTCTTTTCTTTCTCACCTTTGTCACGGTTCTTATTTTTCTTGCTTTTTTCATGTGTGTCCTTAACTTTTACAACAATTTCATAATCATCTTTTTCCTCTGAAGATGACTCTGAAGCTCTTTCTGGTATACTAATTACAACTGGACTGGCAGCAGATTTATCACGTTCAACTTCACTTGCAAGTAAAGGTCCTTCAATACCAGCTCTAAGGCTTGTAAGACGTTCCATGTCCTTAGGAAGTAATGGTCTCACTAAATCTGCTTCATTAATATCGTCAATATTGGCAGAAAATCCTGACTCAGACAATATGTCTTTAGTAGGGAGAGAGACTTCTTTTCCTTCACTTTCTTTAGGGCTAAGAGCAACTGCTAACATCTGCTCACTCTCTTTTATAGGTAATGGTCCTTCTGCATCCTTACTAATAAAGCTGTTATTAGATGGTAAATCAAGATGAATATCTTTAGCAGGCAAAGGTCCCTCTATGTCAGCTTCACTACCACCACTGGGGCTGGTGGAAATTACCATGTCATGTTCAGTATCTTGTGTAGTCAAAGATACATCAACATCATATTTACTAACTGAACTAAGTGCAGATGCTGTGGCAAATTCAATACCCTTACTAGTTCCCACTGCTTCAGGTTCAAGAGCAAGGGGACCAGTAGAAAATAGAGTTCCTCCTACATCAGTTTCACTAACACTAGGGCAGGTATCCAATACTGTGCATTGTTTAGTCTCACCGATGGGCAAAATTTTCTCTTCACCAATTTCACCAACAGCACCAGTGCTGATAGCAGACACTGTGTTAGGTTCCATCTCTTTACCAATTAAATGATTATTTATATTAAGGTCTATATTTATGCCATGTTCACTTTCATAAGAGTCATTCTTCAGGTGTCCTTCAGCATGCGGGTCTTCATCTGAATGCATGGGAATCTCCTGCATGCCAATCTCTGGAGCAAGATTTTGATCACCAGACAATAAATTCATTCCTTTTATAACACTAGACTCCAGTATCATTGGTGTAGACTCTAAAACCATCTCAGCTGATATTACTTGAGTCTGCTCTGAGACAGTAACAGCAGGATCCGAAATTGTCACAGTGGATTCTTGGACAGAAACAGATGGTTCTGAAACAATCATGTTAGGTTGAAGGACTGACACTGCTGGTTCCAAGATAGGAACGGTAGGCTCCAGGGCAGAAACAACTGGCATAGGAATGGTAACATGCTCTGGCTCAGCCAAAGCCAGAGGCTCTGGGACAGCATCAGCTGGTGGGTCCAGGACAACCACAGCTGGGGGCTCTGGGACAGTCCCAGCTGGTGGCTCTGAGACAGCCACAGCTGGTAGCTCTGAGACAGCTGTGGCTGGCAGTTCTAGAGTGCTCTGTGATGGCTCTGGAATAGTTACTGCAGACTCCAGCAGGGACACAGACACCTCTGAGGCAACATATCTTGAAGCTCTCACAGAATCAAAGGTTTCTGCTGTCTCTGCCATAACAGAAGGGTCTGATGTTAACAAAGTCGGTTCAGCTGACATTATGGGAGTTTCGGACACCATGTAAGTCACTGGTCTCTCTGAAACAATCTCATGCTCTTCTGCTACTACAGCAGACTCTATAGGTGTTGACATAACTGAAGACTCTGGCTCTAGCGGTGGTTCTGGAACAGTCACAGTAGCCTCTGATGATAATACTGAAGGCTCTGATGCTGACAATGAATAATTAGCAGGCACTGCCGAAGGTTCTGAAATCTCACTTTGACTCACAGGAGGTTCAGGCAGCGATACAGACTCTTCAGGAGGTAATGCTGGCACCTCAGTAGGCCAAGTATTTTCAGCTGTTAACGTTGACTGCTCAGTGGGTAATGTCGTACCCTCCGGCGGTTCCTCAGGAGGCAACGGTGGTGTCATTGGTGGCTCCTCAGGTGGCAATGGTGGCATTGTTGGAGGCTCTTCAGGAGGCAAAGGTGGTACCATATATGCCTCCGTATATGTATCAGTATAAGAATCAGTGTAAGAATCAGCTGCCATTGACATCATTGAACGATCAGCAGTATAAGATGACATCATAGATCGGTCAGCTGCAGAGTACGATGACATCATAGACCGGTCAGCAGCAGAGTACGATGACATCATAGACCGGTCGGCACCCATGGACATCATAGATCGGTCAGCCATCGGGGACATCATGGAGCGCTCGTAAGCTGACATCATAGAGCGCTCATAAGCTGACATCATAGAGCGTTCGGCCATAGGGGACATCATAGAGCGCTCATAGGCTGACATCATAGAGCGCTCATAGGCTGACATCATAGAGCGCTCAGCCATAGGGGACATCATAGACCGCTCATAAGACATCATAGAGCGTTCATAAGATGACATCATGGAACGTTCTGCAGCATAGGACATCATCATAGAACGTCTAGATGCTAACATCAGGGGTCTAGGTGCTAACCTATATGGCCTGGGGGCTATTCTATAGGACCTGGGTGCTATCCTATAAGGTCTAGGTGACATCCTATAGGGATCAGGAGTTAGTCTGTAGGGATCATGGCCTAATCTATAGGGGTCTTGCCCTAACCTGTAGGCGTCATGACCTAACCTATAAGGGTCATGACCTAACCTATAGGGATCCTGAGCTAACCTGTAAGGATCCTGAGCTAACCTGTAGGGATCAGGAGATTTTGAACCCAGCATAGCAGAATCTTGGGTACTAGATGCTAACATCTGGGCATCCATGGTACCAGACGCTAACATCTGAGCATCCATGGTGCCGGAAGCTAACATCTGAGAGTCCATAGTGCCAGATGCTAACATCTGGGAGTCCATAGAGCTAGTTGCTAACATCTGGGAGTCCATGGTGCTGGTTGCTAACATCTGGGAGTCCATGGTGCTGGTTGCTAACATCTGGGAGTCCATGGAGCTGGTTGCTAACATCTGGGAGTCCATGGAGCTGGTTGCTAACATCTGGGAGTCCATGGAGCTGGTTGCTAACATCTGGGAGTCCATGGAGCTGGTTGCTAACATCTGGGAGTCCATGGAGCTGGTTGCTAACATCTGGGAGTCCATGGAGCTGGTTGCTAACATCTGGGAGTCCATGGAGCTGGTTGCTAACATCTGGGAGTCCATGGTGCTAGAGGCTAACATCTGGGAGTCCATGGTGTTGGACGCTAGCATCTGGGAGTCCATGGTATTGGACGCTAGCATTTGGGAGTCCATGGTGTTGGACGCTAACATATGGGTCTCCATGGTGTTAGAAGCTAACATATGGGATTCTTGGGCCATCAAGGGATCCACTCCTACTGTTACAGAAGTCTCCCCCACTAATGTAGTAGGCAGCTCCTGTGCTACCGTATTATAGGATTCCAGCGCTGTCGTCGAGGGCACCTCCAGGGACTGCGACACGGTCATCGTTGACAGCTCCGTTGTTGTCACCACAGACTGGACAGAGATCTCCAGCGCCACAGTTGCCACAGGCTGCCCAGGCAACTCTGGCGCCCCAGGCTGCCCTGGCAACTCCAGCACCCCAGTTGCCAGAGGCTGCCCCAAAAGCTCCAGTGCTCCAGCTGCCCCAGACTGCCCCGAGAACTCCAGTGCCCCAGCTGCCATGAGCTGCCCAGACAACTCCAGTGCCCCAGTTGCCACAGGCTGCCCCGACAACTCCAGTGCCCTAGTTGCCGAAGGCAGCCCTGGCAACTCTGGCACCCCAGTCACCGAAGGCTGCCCTGACAACTCCAGCGCTGTCGTTGCCACTGGCTGTCCTGGCAACTCCAGCACCATCGCTGCCTCAGGCTGCCCCAGCAACCCTGTTGCCGCTGTCACCTCAGGCTGCCCAGGATGTTCCATCGCTGTCATCCCCACAGGCTGCTCCAACTCTGTCGTCGTCACAGGTTGTTCGGTCAACTCCATTGCTACTGTTACCGCAGGCTGCCCTGGCAACTCTACTGCTGCTGTCACCATAGGCAGCCCTGGCAACTCCTGTGCCATCACAGGTGGCTCTCGTACCTCCTGTGGTGGCTCCAACCCCATAGATGGTGCTGGAAGCCCTGGCAATTCCTGCGACAACTGTGGCACTGATGTCACAGAGGGCCCCGGCAACTCAGGCACTGCTGTCGCAGGGGGCCCTAGCAACTCAGGCACTGGGGTAGAAAGGGGCCCTGGCAACTCTGGCACCGGGGTAGCAGAGGGCCCAGGTAACTCCAGCACTGGAGTCACAGGGGGCCCCTGCAACTCCGGCATGGAGGTCGCAGGTGGCCCCGGCAACTCCATCGCTGAGGCCACCGACGACTCCTGCAGCTCCAACGCTGTGGTCTTGGGCAGCTCCAGTAACTCGTGTGGTCTTGTCATGGATGAATCTGCAATCTCCGATGGTACTTCTACAGGCTGCGCTGGCAATCTGAGCACTTCAGTTGCAGATGACTCTGGAAAATCCATTGTTGTTGATGTGCTTGGCTCTGGGTGCACCTCAGTAGGCATCTCTGATGATACCACAAGGGTTTCTGATGGCTCTAGCACTTTTGCTACTGGAGGTTCTAACAACATGATCTTTGATGGCTCTGGAGGTGTGCTCTCCAAAGATTTCAGCACAGACTTCATCTGATACTCCATTGACATTGTTACAACTGGCTCAGATAACTTCAGCACTACTGTTGTAGTAGGCACTGGTGCTGTTGCAAAGGGATCCACAATCTTTGTCATGGATGGTTCCAGCGTTACTGCCACAGACTGCTCTGACTGCACTGAAATTACTGATGTAGATGCAACTGACAGTTCTGCAGTTTTTGTAGCTGGCTTCAGGGTTTCTAAGGTGTGTGGCTCTGATACCTCCACTGATACTATAGGAGGTTCTAGCACAACTGCAGGAGATTCACTGGTCTCAGATAGGCCAAATGCTCTTACAGGATGCTCCAGTGCCATAGCTGAAGGTTCAGAATCAAGCTTCAAAAAGGAATCCGATTCTAAATCTATGTTCCCGTCATGATGTGATTTCAGCTTTGACTCAGATTCTTCTGGCTGTCTTTTATACTTTTTTTCCTTTTCTTTCTTCTTTTTCTTCTTTTTATTTTTGTGCTTTTTATGCTTCTTTGACTTTTTGGTGGGAATTTCATCAGTAGGATCTGTTTGTACAGACACACATCTGCTTTTTCTGGAGGCCTCCTTCAAGTCTGAAATTAAGGGAAATCAATTTTAATTTGTCAAAATTCCCCAAAGTAGATTTACATAAATCATATAAGCCAAGATTCACATTCCACGTTAAAACATCATTGCATAACACTGCTTGTTTAAAAAAGTTTACCAAATAAACTATTTTCCATAAACCAATTATCTGAAGATTGATACTTTTCCAATATTTCTTTCCACAACTACAGCTTGGGTTAAAAATAAGTTCTTAGTTTATCACAAAAACTTTTAAAATTACATTAAGATGTGTTTTACTAAATTCATTTAAAATGATTATTTTCTCCAGCTCTCAAATTATAGCAAATTACTTTTAAACTACACTTATAGATAAATATCTTTCATATTACCAACCATTAGAATTCCTTTAAAAAATACCCATGTTAAATAATTTTTATGACTAATTTATAACCCCTGTTTACACAGGAAGCAACATGGCACTGGCTGTGGAAAAGCCTGTCTTGCTTTTGGATCCTGAATCAATCCACCACTCACTAGATGAATGGACTTGGCCAAATTACTGATACTCCGTGTCTCCTAGAGTAGAGGACGAAGTGAGTTAAGACATACAAAGTACATTGAACAATGCCTGGCACATAGTAAGCCCTCAACAAATGCTAGTGATTCCCTTTATATAGTATACAAAGCTCTGAACAACAAATGTAAAGCATCAATATGGAACCTGAATTTTATCTTATCACACCCATGTTAAATTCCAACAAAAATAACACCTTTTCCCCCCAATATTCTTCTAAAATTGCTAAGAAGTAACTTTTTTAATGTTTCTATTTAGAAAGTAATAAAGTAATTTGGGAAGGAAATTCTTAACAACCCTTAACATGTAACTTAAGAACTCTGCAAAGTGCCTATCTGAAAGCGAAAGTTACATTCTACAAGCAGATAGGATTTACTCTAATGCCAATATCAAATTAGATAAATCTTAGTGGTCCCAGAAAAAGCTGATCAGAAATCCATGCCATCAAGATCATGGAAAAAATGAATCAACGCATGACAAGACCTATTCCAAAGCAAACTAATTTTCTGTTAATTGTTTATTAAGCACCAAATATTAGTTACCTAAGTTATATTTCAATCAGGAAAAAGTTGCTAGAGCCATAAATCCTGCTTTTTTACCATACTTTATACCAAAAAGAAAAAAAAAAGAAACCAACACATACCCTCATTTCCAAAACTAAATGAAGATACTGTTATTTTTGTGGTTGATGATAAATCTTTCATTTCCAAACATCAATTATTTACTCAATTCCGAAAACATTAAATATCCAAGCAATGATTCCTCTCCATTCAGTGTACTTTTAAGAGGGATGGATGCAAAAACAAGGCAATCTCTAAGCTTGGGCTTTAAAATAAAACCTCCCAGGGTTTTAAAATCATTACAGATTTGGTCCAGACTCCTGTATTTTCCAAAAGTGACATTTACACAACTGTTCAATGAAAACCCACATTCAAAATCTTGGCACTGAGGAACTACAAGACTGAATCAGATAAAATTATATTCCACCAGCAAAGCAAACAAGTACATCAATACTCACGTTTCAGCACAATTGTATTTTCAAAGAAGGTAAATAATTAAACTAAGACTTAGAAATTTTTGAAGTTTTAGATCTAATGAACATTTTAAACACTCTGCAGTCAAGAATTAATACTGTTAACTATTTAAAAATCTTAAAGTTTTTGAGACAGCTGATTATCTTCAACTTACCTGGCTTATATCGTAGTTCTGTATCTAAGACCCCAGAAAGCACTTCCTCTATCTTCTGCACTATTTCTTCATTTGGTAGGCTCCTGGCAGAGGCAGCTGCATCACCTGCCTGGTTTCCTTCAATAGGTGTATTTGTTTCACCATTGAGCTGGCCTTCACTCCTTCCACTTGACAAGAAAAGTTATCAAAATTCATTAATATTTTTACCACATCATACAACAAATTTAGATTTGTAACTCAAATGAGTGAAATCATCTTACATTGTTCACACTTCACTATTTTTGTATTTCTTTCAGATGATATTCCCTGCCAATAGTGATTCCTTAACACTATCTATTTATAGTTGTTACATTTTCACTTTTACACAATTACTTACAGTTTTCTGAACTGTGAAAGTTAAGAAAAAGTCTTTGAACAGGTTTCTAAGCTCACCTTTTTTTTTTTTAAATACAATTCTCCCAGATATCTAAACTGATTTAGATTTGGGTTACCTGTGTATTTATCTCAGGGGAGAAAAATTATAAAGATCACCATCTCAAATCCACAGAAAAATATATGATCTAACATTATGGGAGAAACTATAGCCACAATAAAACCACACCTGTGCATGGATCATAATCAGCATCAACAGTATCAAGGAACACAAAGTTAGCCACAAACACATAAGTAAAAAGGGTAACTTGCAGCCTCTGATCAAGTTTAGACTGATAAGTTACTGACATGCCATAAAGTTTAAAAACAAAAATACATTTACATAATTTTTATCCAGTTATCAAAAATCCTGGTCTTAAAAAAAAAACTGGTGTTCAAAAAAAATTCACGTAAAACGTGACAAATTCATTTGTAGTAACAGTAAAGGAATGAATGGCTTAACAATTTTCAGTTCACAGAATCAGAAAAATCTTGACATTTATTTACCTAATCATTGTTACTATTTTTGGGTAAATTTACAAAATTGTTCTGAAAAATAATTTCAACAATTTAAATTTTAGCTAACAAAGCTGATCAATTAAGCTGCAATACCTGATAAAACCCTGAACAGTCAAAAAACTAAAAAAATTCAGTATTGAACTAAATGTTATTAAGGAACACTTGGTTTTCCAATATAATGAATCATATACTAACAATTAACATTTATTGACTATTAATTAGTGTCACACTTCTACATTTTTTAACCCATTTAATCCTAACAAAACTGTAAGATCAGCATCATTCTTCTCATTTTATAAATGAGAAAAATGAGGCACAGAGAACACAAGAAACCTAGCTGAAGGTCACCTGTCTATTAAGAGGGGAAAATGGTATTCAAACCCAGAGCTCATACTCTTAACCACCATCTACATATGATAACTATCTAAATGTCAGTCTCCTTACCCAAACTAATAGACGGGGAAAAAGGGAAATATAGATCACTGAAATGGCAAATAATCAAAAATTTGTTTTCAGACTGATAATATATTACGTGTTACTTGAGAAGAAGCTGAACATTCCTCTAGTAATAAATTGCTTTTCTAATATCCTTTTTAGACTTTCTTTCTGGAGCTCTTTATTTTACACTTTTCCTAAGCACTTACACATACATATTACCTCACGAAAAAGGCCACCGATTTAAAAATGAGAAAAGTACGACTAAAAAAAGTCAGTCCATGAGAAAGTAATCTTAAAGCTGACTGTTTTCCTCAGTTACTGAAAAGGATGAAAATTTCAAACCACCTAACTATCCATCAATATATTACTACAACAGAATTCTACGGAGCCATGAAAAAGTAGTCCCAGAAGACTACTGAGACTGCAATAAAACACAAAGTTGTTCACGATATTAGGTGAAAAAAACAAGACAAACAACATGATCACGTTCAACAAAACCGGTATGTGCATCTGTGCGCACAAGAAAAAAAATGAAAGAACATAAAGAGCATCAATAACTAAGTGGTGGGTTTTTGTTTTCTTTCTTATTTTTTCTAAATTTTCTAGAAGAAGACACTCATTTTCTATTACAAAAACCGATTCTTAAAGGTATAAAAACAAGGCATTACAACAAACACAACTACTTATTGCACGCAACTATTAAAAAGTTTTCAAGAAAATTATATTCCCTTAGCTCAAATCTCTTCTCATCAACCTAAAATCACTGGCACATCATAAAAACTTAAAAAGCAATGAATGAGTGAACAGATACATTTTCCACTTAAAAAAATATATCCCGCAAAAATAATAACTCTAGCAATAGTGTATCATTGCCCCAAGAACCATATGTTAATTTGAGCGCTTCATTTACAATTGCGTTTTCGGCTGATTTTCAAATTCACGTATTGCTCTTGCTCTCAACTTTTAAAATACAACTAGCAAAAACATTTGAACGCGGAGCAAATATTTACGTTACACAAATCAAAACTACTAAAAACCGCCGGACAACATGACCCACACTATTTTCCTTTCTGAGTAAAGAATTATTTCTTTGGAAATCTCCTCGCGTTCCAAATGTTGTGGAATGCGTGATAAACTACGTAAAGTCTAACAGCAAAGTCAAAAGTAGCGTGTTGCTCAAATATGTCATTTGGGGCAGGGGTAGCAAAAAAAAATTGAGACCTACACACAAAGTCCACTTTCCGCTGGGTAAATTCAGAAACCACTAGTAATTCAGTCCCCTTCCAACCTCGCCTCGAATATTCTGCCGAAGCAGCTAACGTGAATATGAGCTGTTTTAAATTGCTAAGCCATTCGAATGCTGCCTGGTGGAAGCCACGGGACACTAGGGCCCAAGTAATCTAATTAAAGGATCCCGACCCCCAAATGGTCTGCGGCTTGCAATAATAAAGCGGATTTAAGATTACCCAAGAAACGGCAGTTAGAGACCCTTTCCGGTCACAGGCACCGGCCGGCGAGAGCCGCGGAGGCGGGGAGGGGGAGGGGGGACGCGGCGGCGGAGGAGGAGCCGAGGACGGAACTAGGCCCGTCCCCGGTGGACACCCAGGCCGACGAGTAGCTAAAGGGCAGGGATGACCAAACGGGACAGAAAAGGGAGCATCCTAACTCAATTCTAGAAAAGGGAGTCTGGGGTTCCCTCCGAAAGGGCGAAGTTCCTGGCCGGGAAGGGAGGGAACGGATGGGGGGGGAGGGCCCGGAAAAATGGATCCCAGGCCCAGGCGGGGCTGTAGCGGGGCCTGAGGCGAGGAACGACGGCGTCTCTGAAGAGAGGTGCCATGAAAGGATACATGGCGCCCTGTCGGTCCCCTGGGAGCAGAAGGGTCTGGGAAACGTTTACCTGGAAAGTTCCTGTTGAATTTCCCGGAATTTACTGACCACGAAAGACCTAAATATCTGCTCGATGTTGGTCGCCATGGCGTCCGCTCCGTTCTCTCAACTCCTCCTCGCTAGTCCTCCAGGCTCCCAGCATGCCTCGGGAGGAGGCGCAGCGGCCAATTCCGTCTCTCGCCGTCCTGATTGGCTCCTGTGAGAGCGTCCTGACCGACCCGTTCCGCCGCCGAGCCAATCAGTGAAGAGGGCCCCCCTCTCCTCTGCTGTTTCTGAGCGGCTGGGGTAGAGCTGCTGACGTTTGCGCCGCGCACGACTGTGTCCGCCATGTTAGTGACTGACGCAGGCGCCATTACAGGAGAAGTCTCTGTTGAGGCGACTCTGTGAGCTTAAGTTGTCAGTCCCGAACAGTGTTTGGGGGGCTTAAGAGGCTTATTTTAGCCACCGAACGCCCGAGATTAAATGCCAAGAGGAAAAGGAGCAAGAAGGGCAACATGGTGTTTGACACGGGGCCCCCAGCATTCCCGTGTGGCGCCAAGTTGAGTTTCAGCGGGGAGAGGCATCCGGGAAAGCATTAATCAGCGCCCGCCCCCACTATGGTGCGAATACGAAGAGCACGCTTGCACCCCATCCCTCTCCCAGGGCATCCTGTGATCGACCTCATTTTTTTTTTTTTTTAAGCAATAAGCGGGAGGTCCTGAGCGACCTGCGGTCAGAGCCTGGTGCATTCTAGTCTCGTCAGGAGCCGGGCGTATCACGAGACTTGAACGCGCTAGCTGGTCAGTTCTGCCTTGTTAGCAACACCCGAGCGACTAAACGTGGAGTTAGCATTTGGGGCTGCCCCACCTCCGAGCTTAGGATCTGTCAAGAAGGAATAGGGACGCTACGTGGGCCCTGAGCCCCTGGTGTTACATGATACACGCGCCAAGGTTCGGTAGCCCTGCCCTGGAGTAGGCTCAGGCCGCGCCCGGAGCGGGAGGGAGTCACACTTAACCCCTCGCGGCGGGGACCACGGGCCGCGCCGACCAATGGGGAGGCGAACCCCCGCGGGGCGGGCGGGCAGGCGCGGGCGCCGGATCCGCTCGGCCGACATCCGGCGCGGGCAGACGAGGGGGTGAGTGCGACCCGCGAGACCGCGCCGTGTCGGTGCGTAAGCCCCCTCCGCTTCTAATCCCATTTATGCTTTGGTTTGGGGCTCTAATATCAGGCATTGGATGAAACTGTAGGAACTGGTTTGGCTGTAGGAATTTTCGTCTTATTTAAAAATGCCGTGGGTGGGGGAGTGACCATGTGCTTTTTCACTTCTTTGGACTGAGGTTTCCATTGGCTCTGTCACTTTCCCTGCTTTCTAAGATCTCGGGGCCTTCTATGCTTTTTTAGGTTTTAAACCTGAATTGCATATTTTCTCGTCATGCACCCATTGCCTCTAACAGGTTATTTAGTCGACTTTTGTCATTGGTTTCTACTTTTTATCATTCACCAAATCCTTTGAAATGGCTTTGCCTGGATCTCTTATTCTCGTTATAAATTACCTATTTAGGTGACTGAGGCCTGAGAAGGTTAAGTCCCTCAAGGTATCCCAACTAATAAGGGGCAGAGCCTGGGCCTAAATCTAGGCGTCCTACCCACTCCTGGGATAGATTCCTTCCGGCTGAGTCCTAGTGCTATTTCAGTGATCTACTGTAGTAACCAGGAGAGTTTCCCTTCCCTGCCCCTCTTATTCAAACTAAATGTAATGTTTTCTCTATATTCAAAGATATGTTCATTTCAGGTATTTCAATACACGTGGCGAGTCTGTGTTTTCCATTAAACTAAACTCGCTTTTCCCTCGCTGGGAGGATAATTTAGCAATTTTTTTTTTCTTCCTCAAATTTTCAATGATCACCATCTCGATTGTTAGAGTGTCTGAAGCAAAATTGCATCCGTTGGAATCCAGGCTCCACCCCCTCTTAGCTGTGTGACCTCCTGCAAGTTACTTAACCCAAGTGGACCTCAGTTTCTTACCTGTGAATTGGGAGTGGTAATGGTGTCTACCTCATAGAATTCTTATGAAGATTAAGTGAGGTAATTCATGAAAAGCATTTAGAATAGCATCTGACACAAAGTAAGGACTCAAAAAGTGTTAGTCTTTTATATTATCAAGTCAGATTTTTCTTTAAATCTGTAATCCTAGCATCTCACAAGAAGTCACCGATTTCAGCTTTCTTTTTCCTGTTGTCAGTTTGCCTTTCTCAAAATTCAATGTCTTCTGAAAATTAGTAAATGAATGTGACAAATTATTCGTTCTTTTGGCTTTTTTTTTTTTCCTGTTAGAACTTCTTTTTATCCCTAAAGTGCTATCAATTTAGGTAAAAGTAATAAATAAAATATAACAAGTTAGTGTTTGCTGCTGTGTCAGAAATTGCACTGTTTATAAATGTCATTTCAGTTAATCCTTACATAGCCTCATAAGGCAAGTTCTCTTACTTCCATCTTTTAAGATGTGAAGAAACTGAATTACAGATAGTAAGAGCTTAGCCAAGGTCACACTACTAACTTGAGAGATAGGTGTGCACCCATCCTGCTCAGAATCAAATGCCAGAACTAAAGTGAGACATGTTCAAATTTGATTTTTGCCTTCTTTACCGATTTTCTAACATATCGCACTAACTACTTAAATCAGGGGTCAGCAAACTATGGCCCTTATGCCAAATCCTTCCTGCCACCTGTTTTGGTACAGCCCACCAAATAACAATAGTTTTTATATCATTAAATGATTGGGAAAAAATAAAAGGAAGAATGATGTGTTCGACACATGAAAATTATATGAAATCCAAATTGCAGTGTCCATAAATAAAGTTTTTTTGAAACACAGACATGCTTATTCTTTACAAACCTCTGGTAGCTTCCTATTGCTTAGGGCAGAGATAGGCAAACTATGACCTAGAGGCCACCGCCTGTTTATATTGGACATAGCCATGTGCATCCATATATGTATTGTCTATGGCTGTTTTCATGCTATGGTGGCAGAGTTCAGTAGTTGTGACAGAGACTGTATGACCCCCAAAGGTGAAAATAACTTGCTATCTGGCCTTTATAGCCCCCAGTCCTAAATATTTCTTCTAACTTCCAACTGATAAGTTTAAAGTCTGTTATCTATAAGATCTCAAGGTTTAAAAACAGTTATTTCAGGGCCTGCCTGGTGGCGTAGTGGTTAAGGTCACACACTCTGCTTCAGCGGCTCATGGTTCCTACGTTCAGATCCCGGGCACAGACCTACACACTGCTCATCAAGCCATGGTGTGGCAGTATCCCACATACAAAATAGAGGAAGATGGGCACAGATGTCAGCTCAGGGACAATCTTCCTCAAGCAAAAAGAGGAAGATTGGCAACGGATGTTAGCTCGGGGCCAATCTTCACAAAAAAAGAAAAAACAGTTATTTCAAATTTAAAACATTAGGATTCATTTTTAATTGAGCCTTGATGATTACTAAATCATCTAAAAGAGAAGCCCAAAGAAGGGTGATTATTCATAGATTTTTTTTTTTTAACAGGTAAACAGCTAAGTCACTGTTCATTCCTTAACCTAGCTGTCTAGGCCAGTCTGCCTCATTTTTAAAATACTTCCCTAATCCTTATGAGTACCGTCATATTTCTCAAAATATGAATCCTAATTTTTCACAAATGAATTGTTGAAATAAAATGTCATTGTATGAATACAAAGGACTACTTAAATTATATTTAGAAATCATGATTTCTAAAGTATGTGCATTCTAAAATATCAACTGGTGGTTTTCTTTCTGCAGCTTTCATTTTCCTTTTGAATTCCTGCTTTGCAGACAGCAATGGCAGCACGAGTACTTGTAATTGGCAATGGAGGAAGGGAACATACACTGGCCTGGAAACTTGCACAGTCTAATCATGTCAAACAAGTATTGGTTGCTCCAGGAAATGCAGGCACTGCCTGCTCTGAAAAGATGTCAAATACTGGTAATTATGTTTAAAGTGGGGAGTAATAGTTAATCATTGTAAATGATAAACTGTCAGCTACGTCTGTTCTTTATAAGGTCAATTGCTATTCAGATTTGAATACTTTTCTTAACCTTAAAATTTATGTGGTAATTTGAATACTTGGCATATGTTATAAATTTTAGGTATCCTATTGTTCAGAGTGTAGCATCTCCTTAAATTATTTTAAACTTTATAAAACACATCCATTGAAAAAGTCACAAGTGTCTAATATAGGTTAAAGGCATTTTGATGTGTATTTTTGGAAATGAGAAGTTGAGCAGTGCCATTAAATGTAAGTTCTGGCAATTCTAACTCCATAATAGATCTCAACTCTTATCTCTTACACTGGTAAAAATGAAAAAATGAGCAGATCGTATGCTACATGAAACTCTTCAGTGGCTTCCCGTAGTACTCAGAATAAAACTCAAACTCCTTAACATGCCTTACAAAGCCCTTTGTGATCTGGCTTCCACTTGCCTTTCCAGCCAGATCTTTTATATAATTCTTCATTTTCTTTTCACTGTGCTCTATCCATGCAGTCCTGCCAATTTCCCAAACACAGCTGCCTTGGATTTTTCATTTGTTCCCACCCCTAGCGTAACTGGCTTCTCATCATTCAGGTCTCAGTTATACATTACCTCCTCAAAAAGATCTTTCCTAAAGTTTCTAAGTAAAGCATGTCCACTCCTGTTTCATTTGTTTTCAGTCATGAACCATTGTCTGTATTTATTTTTACTTCTCTGTTATCTGTCTCCTATCTTAGTTCCCCCCCAGAACATAAGCTGTAGAATGTAAGCTACATGAGGGCAAAGGACTCACTGTCTTGTTTTGCATTGTATGCACCAGACCTGGTACCCTACGTGGCACATGATATTTCTGGGGAGAAGAATGTAGACCCAACAAGCCACAAACTGGGAGAAGATAATTGTGCACACAGGGCCAAAAATAATAAGAAAAAGATAAATAAGAAAATATATGCCTCCCTGGGATCTTAGGTCTGGGGGTGAGGTATTATATCTGTTTATTGAAGAACTGGCACATTTTATCTAGATTTAATTGATGCCGTGGCAGACTAGTCCATGAAAATCTCCCAAAATTGTCATGAGACTGCTACCACTTGCAGTGACAGAGGTTAGGTGTGTCCTCTTCCTTTTGCCACCCTCTGCTGTGCTGAGGTGGTTGGCTCTGCTCAGCCCAGTTGTGTTTGCAGCTACTAACCCAGAGTGCATGGTACTCCATCCTTACTCAGGGTATTCCTAGATTGAGAACTTTATTCTTTCTAGGCTTATCCACTATACTGCACAAATATCACATATGTGCAGAGTAATGTGAGACTTTGATCAACTTAAGAATGGTGGTCCAGATACAGTGAAGCAGGAGAGCACCTATAGAACCAACCGAGGATATGGTTGATCCTACTGCTAGTTACTTACAACTCCATCAAGAAAGAAAATTTACCTGGCTTATAGGTTGGAGAAGTGAACTTGGTCTTAAAATCATCATTCTGTTCTTAACTTGAACATCTTTGCACAAAGAGACCTTTCCTGACCAGAAATAGCCTCCCAGTTCACCTCATATCAAATTTGCCTAATTTGTTCACACTTGGTATTTTTTTGCTTGTATATTTATTACCCAACATTCCCATGGTGGAATATATAATCATCCTAAGTGTAGGGACCTGTATGTGTTAACATCTTAACCCCAGTACCTAGGACAGTATCTAGCACATAGTGTTTCTCGGTACATCTTGAATGAATGACGTTAAAAAAACAGTTTCTGACTACATTCTGTGATACATTTTTTGTTTACTATACAATCAACACTAGTGACGTAAACACCATAGTCAAGAAAGTACTTTATAGCTCTTTGGGAAGCTTACTGGTATTTTCATCTAACTGGCTGCAATGATAGCAGAGAACTGAGGTCTGTTGGTGAGCCTAATGCACTCTGCTCCAAATTCATGGTGAAACTATCATCTCTACTAATAAAAGAAAACCAAAAGTTAACAGGCATACCAAAGTATAGTGCTTGGTTTTCAGCATGACACTTAAGTTAAAAAATGTTTTTGTAAGTGAGGTGGGTTTGTTTCTTTTTTCTGTTCACAGCCATCTCCATCAGTGATCACACTGCCCTTGCTCAGTTCTGCAAAGAGGAGAAAATTGAATTCGTAGTTATTGGACCAGAGGCACCTCTGGCTGCCGGTAAAGTTCATTTCTGTTTATTGTTACAGTATATGCAGTGCCAACAAGAGCTTAGAGATCATCTAATCTAATTCATTTTATAGATAAGGATTTCTAGTATAATATTACATTGGAAAAAGAGGTTTCACCCTCTTGAAATTTATGGATTCTAGATTTTTTTCCCAAGCATCGGTAATGAGATGAATGAGAGATCAAATTTGCAGCTGTGGGAAACATTTTATATATTTTTATTCTGCTCTATTCTGGTGTCTGTTTAATAATCCATATATATGAATATAACAAATAACTTTTGCTGGATTTAAATCATATTTTAGTAGCATTTTCGTTTATATCCTATAAACAACATGAAAAACTTATTCTCTACCACTAATCATCTGCCTTATCTCAGTGTAGATTTAGTCTAATCCTAATTCTTCTTGCAATATGAAAAGCCCCCACAAAGATCTTGGCTTACCTAAGGCTGCTTGTTGCCATCAATAGGAATTGCTGGGAACCTGACGTCTGCGGGAGTGCGATGCTTTGGCCCCACAGCAGAAGCAGCTCAGTTGGAATCCAGCAAAAGGTTTGCCAAAGAGTTTATGGATCGACATGGAATCCCAACTGCACAATGGAAAGCTTTCACCAAACCTGAAGAGGCCTGCAGCTTTATTATGAGGTAGATAGAAGACCACCTGTAAAGAGCAGCTGTTTTATCATGATATTTAAGTTTATAGGTCACTTTTATGTCATGAGTTTATAATATAATTGTGGAAAAAAACTCAAACTATGTAGAGTGCCTTTTTCCAACATCAATTCTATGCATATAGGATTCTATGCATATATAGTTTTATAATCTTGTGGCCTTGCAGAAAGATGAATTTTTTTTAATATTTATTAGTGAATAGTTTCTAGGGGAAAAGATACATTTGGTTCTGCAGTCATGCGCTCTTTTCACAGCCAAATTGACAAACACAGTGACATCTTACAACATAAAGGATATTGTTTTTTTCCATAAATAACCAGAATGAAGAATCATCACTGGGCCTTCTGGCACCACTACTCAATTCTGTCTTAAAATTAAACATTCTTTGTTCTCTATTATGTGGAAAACACTGAGCAATTAATGAATGTTGGTAGACATGTGCCTTTGCCCGTTTTGTTGACGCTTCTCCCTGTTACCTGGTATGTTTTCCTTTTAGTTGAGTCAATTTCATTCTTTATTTGTTCTTCATCCTACAGAGTTTTTTAGACACTGAATGTTATTATTTCCTAGCAGTCAGATGCCTTGGGTAAGGAACAGTTTTGTTACTTACTTTGGGTAAGTCTCCTTCCAGGTCTTCAGTCCCAGTCAACAGAAGAAACTACCAGCATCAGTTTCTTATGTGTACTTCGAGAAATGGTCTTTGTATCCATGCTTATATTGGTCTTATACAGCCACGTCTTCTACTTGAATGCGAGTGTGATTCATTGCTTTGTATCTTAAAGATCATTCCATATTTGTGCTATACAACTGCTTTATTCTTCCAAAGATTTTGCATATCTGATCTCATGCTAAGTGAAAAATGCAAAATTGTCCCATATGATCACAACTATAAAGGAATACATAGGGAAAAAATCCTGGCAGGAAGTACATCAAAACAGAGTTGGTATGATCAGTAATGTTTTTTCTTGCTGCTTTTCAGTTGTTGCTATAGCATATCATTACAAAATCCCAAAGCATTTTAAACTTTTGAATTGCAAAGGTTTATTGGATATTGAAGATTCTGCTGTCTTCACAGTGCAGACTTCCCTGCTTTGGTTGTGAAGGCCAGTGGGCTTGCCGCTGGGAAAGGAGTGATTGTTGCAGAGAGCAAAGAAGAGGCCTGCAGAGCTGTCCAGGAGATCATGCAGGTAGGTGGAGTCCTCTGAAAAAGTTTATAATTTTCTAGTCACACTGGATACTCTTTAAGTTTACAAAATGTTCTTCAAGATAAGGAAAACAAATCCACCAAACACATAGGTATGTTATTTTTCATAATACTGTGTATTACAATCCATCTCTATAAAAGGGTTGTTACCGATCCACACTGGTGGCTAAACCATGATTCTAGTCTTTGGAAGTAAGTTCTAGCATCCTTTATTGTCTGCTAGCGAAAGGTAGAAAATCCTCAGACTGAAGAACACATAAATAAATTCTCAACCATCCATGAGGACAAAAGTATTTGTCCTTTGTGTCCCAGGTCTAAGAAAAGTGAAACAATAAATTGATATACTTTGCTTTTCTTTTATGATCCATCTTGGTTGTTGTGGGTTCTCCCCCTTATAGAAATCTACTTTCACAGACATTCTTTAGTAAAATTATTGTAGGCAAACATATAATCAGAAATAAGAATTAAATGGTAATGATGAAAACATCTGTTTTTCTGTTACCTTATTTGAAACTGGAAAGCCAGCTCCCCAGGAGAGTGTTAAGTGATGTGTTCATTTCATCTGTACCAGTGCTAACTCCACTTCATTGCCACTTTAAAAATAGGAAGCATTCATATGTTCCTTTGAGGCTTTCAGAACAGGAAAGGGAAATTACAATACTAGTGCCGTGGTTCATAATACAAATTGTAGAAAATGACAACAGCCAGTTAAGTAGATATTCAAAGCTTACAATTAATCTCTTTTTTTTAATCTACAATAAGGATAAAGCTTTTGGAGCAGCTGGAGAAACGATTGTTGTTGAAGAACTTCTTGAGGGAGAAGAGGTGTCTGTACGTATTTTCATCTTTTTGGCTTTTATAGAGTATAAGAAGCTGTGTTATCTGACCGATGAATCCCAAAAAGGCTTGATTTACTCTGGTTGCTTCCTCTAAAAGCGTAAACCCAGCAGGTACAAAGGAATTTGTATACATTTAATTTGGGATGCAAATGAAAAAAGATTTTATTCTCTTTTAATCATCCCGGGTATATCAGTAGGGGACTTGGACTTATATCACAAATTATTTAAAGGGGGAAAGTTGAAATATTTTACTTTAAGAGTAGCTTGATTTTTTTCCTAACTTAGCTCAAAAAATTACAAATCCTTCAGAAACTGAGTGTACCAGATCTTCCGATTCTTGATGTAGGTGGCTAAGGGTTATTTACATTTCAACTCATTCTACTTTAAAAAAAGAGGGCCAGCCCTAGTGGCCTAATGGTTAAGTTTGGTGCATTCCACTTCAGCAGCCTAGGTTCTGTTCCCTGGCACAGACCTACACCACTCGTCTGTCAGTGGCCATGTTGTGGTGGCAGCTCACGTACAAAAAAGAGGAAGACTGGTAGCAGATGTTGGCTTAGGGCAAATCTTCCTCAGTAAAAAACAAAAAAAATAAAATAAAGAAAACTTTTCCCCTAGGAAGAGTTAAGGTACATATAGTTCTCTTTATTAAGTTATTCTTTTACTTTTTGGCATTTAAGGTAGGCGGACTGTTTTGTTTTCTCTACAGTGTCTGTGCTTCACTGATGGAAGGACTGTGGCCCCCATGCCCCCAGCACAGGACCATAAGCGATTGCTGGAGGGAGATCATGGCCCCAACACGGGGGGAATGGGAGCCTATTGTCCAGCACCTCAGGTACTTCCCAGAGGCTCAACTGAAGTTTGGCAATAATTGTGAGGTTTTCTCAAAGTGCTCTTAGACGATACTTTTCTGTTTTGTTTTTTTCTGTAAATGATACTACTAATCAGCAGTTTTGTTTTCCTATTAATTGAAAAGTATCTCTTCTAGTCTCACTTTAAAACTAACCTTTTCTAAAAGCCTTTGAAGAACTAACTTAAGTATGGGTTGAACAGATCCTTCTAGCTCCTCCAATGATCTTTTATTCATCTTTGGATATACAGGGCCCAGCACATAAGTGCTCAGTAAGAGTGTGTGTGAGTGTGAGTGTGTGTGTGTGATGTGTTTGTGATGAATTGAGAACCAAGTCAGACCATAATTTGTTCTCTGGTCTTTCTACTTCATAATGGATAAAGTATGTTTCCAAACAATTTCTGGACAGTTTTTATAAGAAATCTGTGTTGAGTGTATTATAAGTAGATTAGCACTTCAGAAACTCACTCATTCTTTTCACTGATGGTAGTCATATTCGTTGTGCTAATAATATAGTGCCTTTTAGATAGTTTTCTTGATTAAAAGATTAAAAACCAAGCAGAATTTACCATAGACTTTGTAAGTAATAAAACTACCATTTGGTAAAAGTGATTTTAATATGAGAACTATCCCTACATCTAATTTTTACAATTCAATTTATAAACTCTCAGATTCTTGAAAGTTTATAGGCTATGACATATGCATAGAATGTACTGGAAGGATACAAAGGACCCTCAAGATGAGAGAGGACTTTTTTGCTTTTATTATTATGTTTCAGGAAACGTTTTTAGTGAGCTTTAAGCATGTGTATGTCTGAAAATCTATAGGTTTGGTAGTAAAAAGTGATTTAAGAGTCACTTAGTCCTGGGGGCCGGCCCGGTGGTGCAGCGGTTTAGTTCGCGCTTAGCAGCCCGGGGTTCGCCGGTTTGGATCCCGGGCGCCCGCCGATGCACTGCCTGTCAGCCATGCCGTGGCGGCGTCCCAGAGGAAAATGGACACTGATGTTAGCCCAGGGCCAGTCTTCCTCAGCAAAAAGAGGAAGATTAGCAACGGATGTTAGCTCAGGGCTGGTCTTCGTCAGAGTCACTTAGTCCTAAAATGGTGGCTGACACTGATCAAGCTTATGATAATTTTTACGTCTGAGAGGTCTTTCCTATTTTATAAGAATAGGGCTAAATACCTACTTGAAAGGGTCAATGTGAGGATTTTAAAAGTATATGAATTACAGTGCTCAGCCCACCTCAGGTAGTAAATACATGATAGTTTTCATTGTCCTCTTTCATTGTCTCATGTGGTACTACTTACAAGATGGTTTTTTAAAATATGAATTACATTTAAATATTTATGTTCCCCAGGTTTCTAAGGATTTGTTGCTGAAAATTAAAAATGCCGTTCTTCAGAGGACAGTGGATGGCATGCGGCAGGAGGGTGTTCCATACACAGGTAAGCACATCGATGTCATTGTGGTAAACTTGGGTAAAACTTCCCCATTTTCTCTTTTTTCACCACCTTTTAGTTGACCACTGTTGTAACATTTGTTATGGTTATTCCAAAATTTCAAGTATTAGAAATTTGTATTCTAAATTTCATAGTCACAATACAATGTCTTCATTGTAGATTTTTTTCTTCTTTCTTAATGAAGGTGTTCTCTATGCTGGTATAATGCTGACCAAGGATGGTCCAAAAGTTCTGGAGTTTAATTGCCGTTTCGGTGATCCAGAGTGCCAAGTGGGTAATCGTTAAAGATAATATAAAGTATTACTTTGTAGAAGATGTGTGTTGTTTTAATCTCAGGATTTATCAGCCTTGGAATAATTCCCTGAGAAATATAGCAAGTTCTGCTAGTATCCCAGTGAATAAAATGTCTAAGGAGGACTAAAATTTCTCTGAATTGCCATGTTGATTATGTTTTTCCAGGTGATCCTCCCACTTCTTAAAAGTGATCTTTATGAAGTGATTCAGTCTACCTTAGACGGCCTGCTCTGCACATCTCCACCTGTTTGGCTTGAAAACCACAGTGCTGTAACTGTTGTCATGGCAAGTAGAGGTTATCCAGGAGACTACACTAAGGGTGTGGAAGTAACAGGTAAATGTCAGAGCAAAAGGTTGAATTACTATGTGACTATGTGACAAGTGCCACAGTAGGCCTCCCTCCCATGCTATACTCTGCTCTTTTTAAGGATGTATGGCCATCAGAAACCTTTCAGGGGTTCTTAACATAACCATGTTGCTTGTTGGATATGGGTGTTCAAACATCCAAAATGATTGGATTTAAAGAACTGCCATCCATTTTTCCTTCCTACATAAGGAAGACTTACACGGGCCCAGCCAAGTTTCCAGAGTATTACCCAGTGCAACCTTTCTCTTCCACCTTCCTAGAGCCAGGAAGATAATGGGAATGTATGAGAGTCAGAGGAACATTGGTATAAACTACGTCAACGAGATAATTTTCAGAGGCAAGATCTCTGAATGATCACAGACCCCAGTTTGCAGTGTACCCTATGGTCACTTGGATGGTAGAATTAAAACACTTTCAAAAGTATAGCCTTCTCTCTTGTTTCTCTACAGGACGTGAGGCAGCTAGTTAAATGATATTAAATAAAACAGTGTTTTAAAATGCCAGAGAGGGGCCGCCTGGTGGCGCAGCGGTTTAGTCTGTGCTTGGCAGCCCGGGGTTCGCAGGTTCAGATCCCGGGCGCCCGCCGATGCACTGCTCGTCAGCCACACCGTTGCGGCGTCCCATATAAAGTAGAGGAAGATGGGCACGATGTTAGCCCAGGGCCATTCTTCCTCAGCAAAAAGAGGAGGATTGGCGATGGATGTTAGCTCAGGGCTGGTCTTCCTCACAAAAAAAAAAATTTAAAAAAAGACCAGAGAAGTTCCAGTGTTATAAGACCTCTGTGATCCCTAGCAGGCTGTAGTTTAGTCTCCCTCATTACCCCAGTAGTGTGTTTGAGCACCTAAGACTGAGTGCCCCTATATTATAAAAACTTAGGGAAGACATATATTAACAAACTACCAAATAGGATGCTAAAGAGAAATGGAGACGGAAAAGGACAAACTGGAGATATAAGAATGATTTTTTTAAAAACTAAGAAGTTTCTTTGGTCATTTTAGAATATATGGTCTACTAATATTTTAAATGTAAAATTATATATGAGAGCTTAAAAGTAATTCAAAAGAAAATGAAGCCAGGGATTTTAGACTGAGCCCGAAACCTAACTTAAATCAAATGTCTTAAAATTTTACATTGTAGGGCTAGCCTGGTGGTGCAGCGATTTAGTTCACGCTTGGCAGCTTGGGGTTCGCTGGTTCAGATCCCGGGCGCCTGCCAATGCACTGCTTGTCAGCCATGCCGTGGCGGTGTCCCATATAAAGTGGAGGAAGATGGGCACAGATGTTAGCCCAGGGCCAGTCTTCCTCAGCAACAAAAGAGGAAGATTAGCAACGGATGTTAGCTCAGGGCTGGTCTTCCTCACCAAAAAAAAAAAAAAAATTTTACATTGTTATATTAGGGAAAAGATTAAGAATATGTTTTGCATTGCAGTGATCCTATTGGTTATTTAAAAAAGAAAGAAAAGGCTACTTTACGTGGATAGCTATGATAAAAAAGTTTCTTTATAGTAAAAAATGTGATCAACTGCAGGATTTGTTCATTAATGTTTAGGTTGTATATCTTTTTTTTTTTCAGTTGTCAACTTCTTGTCAGGAGAAATTAACTTTGTACTTCTAAGTCTCAAATTTTTCAGGGCTTTAGCTTCCTTTTTTTCTCCCTCATTAAAACAATAGTTCTTACATGAATTTATGATAACAGGTTTTAGGAGGACAATTGTTACCCTAGAGCAGAACAGACTGTTCGTAGGAGAAAGGGTCTGTTTACTATTATATTGCATTAATTCCTTCCTGGGAGGAATCTTGTGAAGATTCATTTAAGTGAAAGATTTTATTTTAAAAAACTTCTGGAAATTATTAACCACTTCACAAATGTAGCGTATTGTTATTGCAAATAACATGTCAAATATGCTTTTCTACAGGGTTTCCTGAGGCTCAAGCTTTAGGACTGGAGGTGTTCCAAGCAGGCACTGCCCTAAGAGATGGCAAAGTGGTGACTAACGGGGGTAGAGTCCTTTCTGTAACAGCCATCCGGGAAAATCTCATCTTGGCCCTTGAAGAAGCCAAGAATGGACTAGCTGCTATAAAGTTTGAGGGAGCCATTTACAGGAAGGACATCGGCTACCGTGCCATAGCTTTCCTTCAGCAGCCCAGGTAAATTTCTTACTGAGGTGATTACAGTGCAGCTGCAGAACTGGCATAATTGGCTATGTAGAAAGTTCCATTAACCCTATCCTAAGTCATTCTATATTCTGGTCTCTCTATGAGACTGACTTGATTTTGATTTGCATTTAGTTTGAATCAAAACTAGTTATAACAGTATTCAAATGAAATGGAAAAAACTTTATGGTAGCTCCTTATGTTTGAAAAGTTTAGTAAAATCACAGTGATATTAAGGATTTTTTCACATTGTATACTTTAAATATGTATGGTCACTTGTTGATTATTCATCAGTAAAGATGGGGGAAAAGGATTTTTATTCCTTGAGTTAACATATATTTAAATATTACTGTTGTATTTATATCTTGATACCTGGTTTTGTCAAAGAATTCAAGATGAAAATATTGGTCATCTAACTTTGCAAATTAATTTGATTATACTATAAATTTAAACAGTCTCATTTTGTCACTGTGTTTATATCTATTACTGAAATGTATTTTTTGACCCTTTATTGGTTATTTATTGGCGTGTACAACTTGTTTTCTAAAATCAATAAACTATCAATTGCAAATGTGGGTGTTTTGATTTCTTAAGTATATATCCCAGTTACTGTTGTTCATTGAGTTCATCTATGAGAAATAAATATGTTTTAGGACAAAATGAGAAATTTTTAGCAAATTAATTCAAGCTATACTGTTACCGATTTTTAAAGTTCAAATACTGGAATTTTTTTAGAATTAACATTAAAATACCATGCTAAAAATTTATTTTTCATTTTAAAATGGCTAGATTTCACTGAAATGACCTATTTCAAGAGACTTCAATCTTCATACTAGTCTGAGTTCTTTAAATTAAAGATGAAGAAAATGAGAGGCCCCAGTGCCAGCTGCTTCTTTTAAACCAGTAGAACGTTTCCTATCTGAGCATGACCCTGGACTGCTAACTTTATTGGAGTTAACTGCCCAAACTCTCAACTTTGTGCTCTGGCACCTTGCTTCTAATAAAACTACATATTTCTTCACGTTTCACTGCATCCTGCTAGGCCAAAGTTCTCATTTTTGTAAGGCAAGACTACTGAATTCACAGTGCCATTCACAAACTTGATCTCTAAATGTATGGCTCCAACCTGTGGGCCCTATACAGAGGGAAATGATGCACTAAATATCATTATCTGGTTTTGCTTTTTCATAGTTTTTTTTATCTTGTTTTTTAGTGTCTTCAGTTATAAGAGAACTGATACAATTCTCTATTATTACAATAAGAGCTCAGTTTCATTATTTAGACATTGCTTTTTAGAGTTCTTTTAATCCTAATTTTCACTTTTTGACTCAGTTTTGGCACTCCTTTCCTTCCCTTGCCAAAATTGAACAGAGAAAGGTTATGGCAAAATATCACAGCTGCCTGTGAGAAGTACTTCTGGAAGAAATAGTTAAGTTAGGGAAGTAGTTCTCAATAGTGATGATAGAATCAAATCAAGTGGGAAGTTGTTGAAACACATTCAGTTCCCAGGGGCTGCCCTAGACCAAAATCAAAATCTGTGGATGGAGCCCAGTACCTTAGGGGATATGAAAATCACTAGGGATACCTTCTAGTTTAAATAATACTTTAAAAAAACTTTCCTTGGCATTTAGGTCATGTCTTAGTTTTTGTTGTGGTGTTTTTTTTTTTTTTAATTCTTTAGGGGCCTGACTTACAAGGAATCTGGGGTAGATATTGCAGCTGGTAATATGCTGGTCCAGAAAATTAAACCTTTAGCGAAAGCCACCTCCAGACCTGGTAAGTCAGATCCTGGCCTTTGCTAGTTCATTAACTTTGACAAACATTATGAATTGATTTGGGCTTTGTAGTTTACTGAGGAAAATGTTCAAATTAATGCCTGGTTTCTGTAAGTCTTGCCCTACTTAAGCCAAACCCAGAGTCTTCTGCTTTCTTGTCTCTAATATTAAGAAAAGCATTTCTTATCCATGGTGTTAAACTCAAAAGGATATGTCTGCCCCTTTAATATTTAATTCCTTACTTGATCAATTCTTTGAGCACATGGTGCTATCTCCCATTCTCTGGAAAGGCTTCTCTTGTTTCAGCCATTCTTAGGAAGAAGTGGTTTGTATATTCACATTTAACTAATCTATTGAAATGCAGCAAGTAATTAATTTCCTCTCCAATAGGCTGTGATGTTGATCTTGGAGGTTTTGCTGGTCTTTTTGATTTGAAAGCAGCCGGTTTCAAAGATCCTCTTCTGGCCTGTGGAACAGATGGTGTTGGAACTAAACTGAAGGTAATCAGACATCTATGTGAATAAAGGCCTTTCGTGAAAAATGAGAGAATTTACTATATATCAAATACATATTTTTCCCCTTTTGGCATATATGCACTAAAGAGAACCATACCAAATAACCATATAATGTGGCTAAAATATCTGCATGTTTCTAACAACACGATATAATTGAGGCTAAATCTGGACAGAAGGGTTATTTTAGGAGATAAAAGGGATATGTTTGGACCAAGTAGCTTATCAGAATTTGATGCTCTTTTTGTCTTGAGGTGTTCAGAGCAGCTAGCCAAAAGTCGATAATATTTGTTAGCCTCTATCATAAATTGACAAGATTTAATTTGGAGCTTCTTCTCTTATGTGGATGTTTATATTATTCTTCTGTAGATCGCCCAGCAGTGCAATAAACATGATACCATTGGTCAGGATTTGGTTGCCATGTGTGTAAATGATATTCTGGCACAAGGGGCAGAGCCCCTCTTCTTCCTCGATTACTTTTCCTGTGGAAAACTCGACCTCCACACTAGCGAAGCTGTTGTCGCTGGAATCGCCGAAGCTTGTGGAAAAGCTGGATGTGCTCTCCTTGGTATGATCATCCATTTCAATCACACATCCTTCTTCTTACTGTATTTTAGCCCTATATATAAACATGATTGGTATTAATATAACTAACAAGAGGAACTATGTATCACAAGATGAGGCAAATAAAATATAGATAATACTACCTGAAGGAAACTTAATCATGCCCTCAAACCCTTCCTCATGGGTTTGTCCCCCAGACTCATACTCCTACACTGTCAGCCAGGCCTTATCTTTCTCCCCAGTCTTTGCCACCGTGTTCATCCCCATCTTTCTCAGTGGCCTCCTGGACAGACAGGGTAGGAGTTATTTCTTCCTTACTGGCCCTGCAGCAGAGGCAGATGGGTTCCTGGTGTTCTAAATCTGAACTTAAGCCTCGGTTTCCCACAGAAGTGACACTAAGAATAAATTGTACCCAAGGTTTGTAAAACTATTGCTTAAAGATATATGACCATTTTGAGCAAAATGGATTTGTAGGTTGACCAAGGAACGAAAGTACTTCCTTTATATTGTTCTATGGACAAGTCTGTCCCAAAAACCAAAATTGCCTTTGCAGCCATCTTTTAGAACAGCTCCTAATTTGGAGTCTACCCGCCTAGACCCTGTCTTTACATGATAATAATCATCATGTGAACTGTGGTGTACTTCTTAGGCCAGGGCATTTGGAGTTAAGCAGACCTAATTAAATCACATCTGTAAGCCTGTCCCATCATCTGGAACATAGAGTGATTGTAAAGATCAAACATAGGTCAAAGTATTTCTGAAACTAAACTGCTACAGAAATGACATTATCTTCACCTGAGCCTTCATCCCGCGAAAGTAACGAAGTTTGGAGGCTGCACTCACCCTTTGTGAAAGTTAGTGTTAATTCCCCTGAAATCATGCTTGGTTGAAAGTTGTGTTAGGCAGCTAATAGAGTACATTTTATTGAATGTTTGCAGGATGTAGCCATGTGTTTAATTGTTCATATTAAGAGTAGCTGGTGTCACTACTTCCTAGACAGGTTTATAAATAATGTATGAGTTTTTTGCTTGTTTTATCTTCCTGCCAGGAGGTGAAACAGCAGAAATGCCTGACATGTATCCTCCTGGAGAGTATGACCTAGCCGGTTTTGCTGTTGGTGCCATGGAACGGGATCAAAAACTCCCTCACCTGGAAAGAATCACCGAAGGGGATGTTGTTATTGGAATAGCTTCATCTGGCCTTCACAGCAATGGATTTAGCCTTGTGAGGAAAATTGTAGCGAAATCTTCCCTCCAATACTCCTCTCCAGCACCTGATGGCTGTGGGGACCAGACCTTAGGTAAATGCACTCACATTTAAACTCTCCTGCTTAGAAATGTCTGAGCAACCACTTAGTGGAGTTAGTCTCTCATTACTTAAAGTTAGAATGGAATAAATTACGTTATCCTATGGTTTTGCTGTTCAGACATTATTGTAGAACTGATGTGTCTGTGCAGGATCACAGTCATTCTCTATTTCAGAATTGTTTTTTATATATGCTTTGGTTTTATATTCATAGGCTAAGTTTTTGTCTTCTCTCTCCAATATACAGGGGACTTACTTCTAACTCCAACCAGAATATACAGCCATTCACTGTTACCTGTCCTACGCTCAGGACATGTCAAGGCCTTTGCCCATATTACCGGTGGAGGATTGCTGGAAAACATCCCCAGAGTCCTCCCTCAGAAATTTGGGGTGGATTTAGGTAAGCTTGCTAAAAGGAACTTTAACTCAGAAAACCATTAGGGGAAAAATACATTATAGGAGAAAACTCTATGGGTAGTTAGTGCACGTATGATTATACATGGAAAATTCTTAATCATTGGAGTCTCTTGGGGAAAAAATAGGGCTAACTTTTTCCTACCTCATTTTGCTTTAGTAGCCATGTTTATTTTTTTTTTATTTATTTTTTTTTTGTGTGAGGAAGACCAGCCCTGAGCTAACATCCGTTGCTAATCCTCCCCTTTTTGCTGAGGAAGACTGGCCCTGGGCTAACATCCGTGCCCATCTTCCTCCACTTTATATGGGACGCCGCCACAGCATGGCTGACAGGCAGTGCGTCGGCGGGCGCCTGGGATCCGAACCGGCGAACCCCGGGCTGCTAAGCGCGGACGAAACCGCTACGCCACCGGGCGGCCCCTGCCATGTTTATAAGGCATAAAATCTTCTCAAGTAATTGACTTATGTAAGATGAAGTGCTATAAGCAGATCCTCCAAGGGGGTTGGTAATCTCAAGCTCTCTCAGGATGGAACCAGGCACATGCCAGGAAGGGAAATGGTAGCTATTAAATAGTGCATGCAGGAGATAACAAGGACCCAAACCAAGGCATTGAGAAGGGAGGCAGATTTGAGAATCATTTTGTGCTTAGAAGGAAAAAGAAGTCCCAAGTTTCTAGTTAAGCAGGTGAGTAGATGGTAACGTGCATAACCTAGGAGGAAGAGTAGATCTGGAGTAGGAAGTGGGAATACAGTGTTTTAAATCTTCAGTATGTTTATTGCAAGGTGTCTGTGAGCAGAAGTTGAGGCTAAAGATAAGCTGGGTAAGAGAGTGGAGGGGACCAAAAGGTTGTTCCTCAGTGTTCTGTCCACCTTAACGGTTGTCAGAGGTAGAATTACTGAAAAAGAACAGTTGGAAGCAGGGAGTAAACCACGTAAAAATATCATCAACTCCATGGAAGGATTTGAACATGATGCTGGCTAGCAGTGTCGGGCACAGCATAGAGATCTAAGATGAAGACCAGAAACAGCCAGTATATTTCATAGTTAGCTCAAAAAGCAGCTTGGTTAGGGGAGATACCACCCACGAGATTATTGTGGGGGGAATGGGTAGCAGAGATGTAGAGACAGTGAGTAGAGATTGCTGTTTCAAGAAACTTATTGGTAAAACGGAAGGAAGAATAATAACTTATGCTCATGGCAAAAGTGAGGGACAGGGTTTTCCCTCCCTGTTTTTAGCGGGTAAAGAGATAAAGTCAGAGAAACTGCTCCAGCCATCATAGATAACTAATATCCATTGGTTTGAGGGAGTAGAAACGGAAGAAGTTCACGTAAAATAATGCCTCATCCCAGTGAAGTAAAAAGGGCTTAGTGAGATGAGCGGACCTGGAATGGGGGCTTGAGAGGAGTAAATAATAAAGGAGTCAAGGTCAGAAACAAGAATGAGACAGCAAGCAGCACTGAAGGTAAAGTTGAAGCTGGTTGTATAATTTTTATTCCAAAGTAAGAGCATATGTAGTCTTGAAACAAGAACAGAAAAAAAATAGATTGATGGGGTTGATCCAGTTGGGCTGGGCAGGTGGAGGGGTCAATCATCGGGGGAAGCAGCTCCGGATGCAGGTGAGTAGATATTCTGAGCTAACCCTGGAGTCAGAGAGTCTGTGAAGCTAGGAGAGAATCTGAAGAGTCAGAAATCGGTTGTGTAGAAGTGAGGACACAAGCAAGGTAAGCTAGGAGAGTGGTCAGATGGATTTCAGCCTGGCCAGAGAAGCAGAAGAGACCAGGGGCGGAGCTGATGGGAATCCCTTCATTAGCATAGTAAGGAGTTGGAGGGAACACAGGAGGCTTAAATTAGTGGTTTAAGACATTCCTAGGATAGAATTGCTTTCCATCCAGCATAAACAAAACCTTAAAGAAGTATTCGTCATCCTCTTTGGCATGCTGATGAATGGGGAAAGGAGGCAGGGCTGATTTGTGCATTTGCCAATTTCCAGGGTGTAAATACACCCATCCTGGCCAATTTTTAAATGGCTGTATTTAACGGCTTCTACCAGCTGGCTCTAGCACACCACTAGTTAAAAATAACATAATAGGGGGCCGCCCGGTGGCGCAGCGGTTTCGTCCGCGCTTGGCAGCCCGGGGTTCGCCGGTTCGGATCCCGGGCGCCCGCCGACGCGCTGCCTGTCAGCCATGCTGTGGCGGCGTCTCATATAAAGTGGAGGAAGATGGGCACGGGTGTTAGCCCAGGGCCAGTCTTCCTCAGCAAAAAGGGGAGGATTGGCAACGGATGTTAGCTCAGGGCTGGTCTTCCTCACAAAAAAATAAATAAATAAAAAAATAAAATAATGGTCACCACATCATGAAATTGAGAATTGATATAGCCAGGTTCCTAAAAGCCCTTATCTTTTGAGTTACACAAGTTTGTATACCAATAAAAAGGAAACTCAGTCCCTGCATCAGCCTCTGAGGTTTCTTCCAGGAATCATACTTTGACCACAGATATAAGGAAGGAATTTTCAGTATTCAAGTTACAACTTGTTGTGTTATTCATGACGTTCTTGATCGTTTGTAGAAACTAGGCACTTAGCCTGTCAGTCTTTTTTTCTATAAATAAATACTTTATAAATCTTTTTGCTAAAATGAGATCATAGTTTGGTAATCTGTTTATCCTACCATTTAATATACCATCAACTTCTACGGGTCATAATAACATTATTTTTGATGAAGAGTATTCCTTTTTTTTTTTTTTTTTATTGATGTCTTAGTTTATAACACTGTGGGGTTTTAGTTGTACATTTTTGTTTGTCCGTCACCTTGTGGATGTAACCCTTCACCCCTTGTGCCCCCCCCACCCCCCTTCCCCTTGGTAACCACCAATCAGTTCTCTCTGTCCGTGTGTTCACTTATATTCCATATATGAGTGAGTTCATGCAGTGTCTGTCCTTCTCTCTCTGGCTTATTTCACTTAACATAATACCCTCTAGGTCCTTCCATGTTGTTGCAAATGGGACAATTGTGTCTTTTCTTATGGCTGAGTAGTTGAGGGACACTTGGGTTGCTTCCACTTCTTGGCTATAGTGAATAATGCTGCAATGAACATAGGGGTGCATACGCCTCTTGTGATGGTTGATTTCACATCCATTGGGTAGATGCCCAAGAGTGGTATTGCTGGATCATACGGTATTTCTATTTTTAATTTTTTGAGGACTCTCCATACTGTTTTCCATAGAGGCTGCACCAGTTTGCATTCCCACCAGCAGTGAATGAGGGTCCCCGTTTCTCCACAACCTCTCCAGCATTTGTTGTTATTTGTCTTTGTGATTATAGCCATTCTAACCGGTGTAAGGTGATATCTCAGTGTCGTTTTGATTTGCATTTCCCTGATGATTAGTGATGTTGAACATCTTTTCATGTGTCTATTGGCCATCTGTATCTCTTCCTTGGAAAAATGTCTGTTCATATCCTCTGCCTATTTTTTGATCGGGTTGTTTGTTTTTTTGTTGCTCAGTTGTATGAGATCTTTGTATATTACTGAGATTAATCCCTTGTCGGACAAACGATTTGCAAATATTTTCTCCCAGCTGGTGGGTTGTTTATTCATTTTGATCCTGGTTTCATTTGCCTTGTAGAAGCTCTTTAGTCTGATGAGGTCCCACTTGTTTATTTTTTCTTTTGTTTCCCTTGTCTGGGTAGACATGGAATCTGAAAGGATCCCTTTATGTCCAATCGCAATTAGTGTACTGCCTATATTTTCTTCCAGGAGTTTTATAGTTTCAGGTCTCACTTTCAGGTCTTTGATCCATTTTGAATTGATTTTTGTATATGGCGATAGGAGATGGTCTACTTTCATTCTTTTGCATGTGGCTGTCCAATTTTCCCAGCACCATTTATTGAAGAGTATTCCATTTTATGGATATACCACTATTTGGCTTTATGTTGCTGTTGACTTTTGATAGAATAATAAATATCATAGTAGGTAAATCTTTTGAGCTCAGCTTTTAAGAATACATTTCCCAGCTAGTAGAAGTGGAGTTAGATCTGATAGGGGAGAAGATTCATAGATACGTGATGCCTTTTAAATATTGTCTGAACTCCAGAGCATTATCCTGCAGATCCACCAAATAAATAAGGGGAACTGATAGTCACCCTTATTATTGGAAGGCAGCTGTGCTCACCACTGTACCACCAAGCTGCCCTCAACCTTATTATTGAATAAAAAGTTCACAGTGGCTTCCCTTTCTTGGGAGCATCATAAAATAAATGTTTAATTCAGTTTTTTATAAGTCAGATCCAGTAACTGTAGATTCCAAAGAACTATCCAAATTCTTTTATTACTCAGGAATTTTATGTGTGTATATATAGGACTTGACCTAAAATTTTTTATTAGAGATTTCTGTTGTATTATTTGTGATATTAGAGGATATATTCTTAGAACTATGTCTAAATTTTAACATAAAGACAGAGAGACAGGATATTGATTTTAAATATTTTATATAGCATGACTTTAGTAGTGTATACATTTCCTCTAAATCTGTATATAAGCCACTTAGCTTTGCATCATACTTAGGGTGCATTTTGGTCATTGCTAAGACCTAGCTAAACATTCACAAAGGTGTAGTATGCCAAGCTTCACTGGAATTCAGCTATTAGCACATCTAATCCATTAGGGGATTTCTAGGAATCTAGTTAGTTAACGTAGCACAAAACCTCGCTCAATTGTGAATACTGGCCAAATGTGTCAACAGAAATGTTCTTAATGTCTAAGGTACAAATGGATCCCAAAAAAACTTCTGAAAGGCCAGTTTACAGTTTTATCCTATATAAAATAGCGGCGCTGATTGTAATTTCCATAGCTTTGTATGTGTGCATACTCCGTGTGAGACAATAGGTTAATCACACAACTCTTGCCTGTTTTCAGATGCCCAGACCTGGAAGATCCCCAGGATCTTCTCATGGTTACAGCAGGAAGGACACCTCTCTGAAGAAGAGATGGCCAGAACATTTAACTGTGGGGTTGGTGCTGCCCTCGTGGTATCAAAGGATGTGACAAAGCAGATTCTGAGGGATATTCAGCAGCACGAGGAAGAGGCCTGGGTGATTGGCAGAGTGGTTGCATTTCCTGAAGGTAATCACTCTTACTTAGTTGCTCTTAGGTATATAATCTTAAATATAACTGTGCTGCCTCACAAGCTCTCTGCCCACCTTTTATTCCAGCCATTGCTAGGGCAACTATCTTTACACAGCTGTAATATGACAATGCGCACACCAGTGACACTATATCTCTCTTCATTCCTGCCTCAGGGCTCTGACACATCTGTGTAGCAGTCACATAGGCACAGCTACACCCCACAGGACAACCCGTGACCAGTGGGGTGAGAGCTAGTGAATAAATCCCCACTTTAAGGACAGAAGGGAGCAGTTCTGAGGCACAGTCTACATGGCTCCTTTGAGGGTCCCAGTGGAATCAAGCCCCAGTTGCCCACAGTGGTGACCAGTTTAATAACACACTCTTATATTGGCTCTCCCATATTGCTTTCCCCAGATCCTCACTCTCGTTCCCTGGGATCACTTCCCAAAGCAATCTCCCCACACCCACAACCTTGTCTCAGGCTCTGCTTTGTGCTTCAGCTCAGTTCAAAGAGTAGTGAGTGAGCACCCAAGAAATACTGTGTATTACTCAGGATGCTGTTAGAAGTACTAGCAATTGGCAGAGTGGCAGAAAACCCACTCAGATTAGCTAACAGATGTCAGGGCTTGTTGATTTTTGTCTGTATCTGCCCTTCATTCCTTTATTGTGTAGGTTTCATTTTCAGGCAGGTTCTCCAAATACCGGAAAGATGTCTTGAGCCCACATCCTTCAGCTCACATTGCAATAAGAAAGGCCCTCTCTTTCTCAACATCCTATATCAAATATTCAAATGGGCTTGCTTGAGTCTCATGCCTACTCTGGAGGGCAGGAGGTCAAAGCACTGTCGTGGATGGAAGATTTGGAGGGGTGGGGTGGAGCACTGGCAGGCAGTAATATATCCACTATATGCTTAGGTACAGTGATGTGCTATAGCTTCTAGTTGAAGTAGGTAATTATATTTGTTCACCTTCAGGAAGTTTTTATGAGTGAGTAATGTTAAGTAATACAAATCTATTATTTGTTTTAGTCCTTGCATATCTTATTTTCAGAATAAAATACAGTAGTCTAAAGTTTTCATAGAATTCTTTTCTTTCCATTATTACTGTTAATTCACAGTTGTTCTTTACTTATTTATTGGATGTGTTTGAAATGAAGGTTCTCCTCGTGTGAAAGTCAAGCATCTGATTGAAACCATGCAAATAAATGAATCAGTGTTGGCAAATGGCACCCTGAAAAATCATTTCTCTGTCCAACCAAAAAAGGCAAGAGTGGCTGTCTTAATCTCTGGAACAGGTGAGATGTAGCTTCCTCTTTACTCTAGGGCAATAGAAATGCTCTTCTCTTCCGCCTCCCACCCAAAAACACCTCCTTCAGATTGTGAGAACACTGTCAGCAGAGTGGGGCAGGGCAGGGGATCATTAGGGAGTGTTAGCTTTTCTGCTTCCTCAGTCTTGCCACCTTTCTCAGGCATTTGAGACAGCCCCTGAAGGAAGAGTATAGGGTGTCAGGAAGATGATTAAAGAAAGAGAAATTAGAAAAGACAGAAAGGATGGAAAATCCAACTTCTTTTGTATCATAGCTTTGTAGTTTAAAAGTCTTAGCAACAGTTGAGGTGTTTTAAATTGTTAATAGTAATAAGAAGATGAGATTTATGTTTAACTCTCATGAATAGAGGGATACAGTAATAAGAGCATTGTGACTTCTCATGGATATAGCATGATTTTTTTTTTCCACTATTGTAAGTAACATTGCTGTGAACATGTGTGAAATGTACAATGTGTTCTTAAGTGCATATCTGATTATTTCTTTAGGATACATTCGCAGAAGTGTAATTGCTTTACAAGTGCATTTGAAGGTTTCAGTATACTTTAGGCCCAAGTCAATGGTAAAACAAAGAAATGTGTAAGGGCCATAATGGTTTTTTCTTCTTGAGAGTGTTGATTTTTTTTTTTAATATCATGTTATACCATTTCTACTGCTATGCTAGACCATAAGATATTATTTTGCAGAAGCAATTACATATCCTAGTATCAGGAATACTTATGTTTTCATAAGCTCTCAATCCATATCCTAAGAGGAAGGGAATTTAAAAGCCTCACATATTTTGCCAGTCTTCTAAGACATTTATTCAGAAATTTTGACCATTCTCTATATCTCTTTTTAAGAAATGGGAGCTCACTTGTGTTTTTCTTTCTTTTTCAGGATCAAATCTGCAAGCTCTCATAGACAGTACTCGGGAGCCAAGTAGCTCTGCACACATTGTCGTCGTTATCTCCAACAAAGCCGCAGTGGCTGGATTAGATAAAGCGGAAAGAGCCGGAATTCCTACCAGAGTAGGTTACTTTGAGAAGTATCTTTCCTGCGGGCTGTATTTTAACCATAATCTGCCCTCTCAGGACCTGGGCTTGTGGGGCACTTGTTCTCTGGATTGCTATATTTTGGGTGGGTGCTGGGCTTGCCTTCTACTTCATCCTGTGCATTCTTTAATTCTTCATAACGAATGTGTCTTCAGATGGAAGTGAAGTATGGTCTCTGGTTTTAAATTACTTTTGGTAATTCATTGAAAAAGATTGTACTTATCTTTTTCTATTACAGGTAATTAATCATAAATTATATAAAAGTCGTGTCGAATTTGACACTGCAATTGACCAAGTCCTGGAAGAGTTCTCCACCAACATAGTCTGTCTTGCAGGATTCATGAGAATTTTATCTGGCCCCTTTGTCAGAAAGTGGAATGGTAAGCAAAAATTGTTTGACACCACGTTGAGAAATCAACTGAAAATGGACTATAGGGTATTAACTTGCCAAACAATCCCAGTCGTGAAATATTTACTGTAACATTTTATTTTAATGCAGGTCATAATTTAATTTCCTTTGCCTTGGCCCAAAGAATGACCCAATGATGATTTATTATCCTGCTCTCTTTATCAGTTTTCTTTGGCCTGCCGTGATTAATCACGTTTTCTAATATAGCTTAGGCTTGTTTCACATTACTGCAAAGATAATATTTCATCTTGTGAATAAATATTCAGAAGAGACTTTTTTACTTGTTTAGAAGCAAGAGAAACTGATTCTCTGTATCCCAAAATGAAGAGTCCATCCTCTCCTTAGGAAGTGTAGACCATTGCTAGAAAATGGCAAAAAAGGCATCGTTGCCAGAAAACAACTTTGCATTATTGCCTTTTTCCACAAAAGTTTTGACTGCATCCTATTGTGCTTTTTTTGTGTACACATTTAAACAATAAATCCAGTTCCTCTCCAAAGAGTTTATGTTTTCTTAAGAGAATATAGTTAGAGCACTTCTGGTGTATTATAAAACAAGCATTGCCTTTGGTGACATAAGGCACAGAACTAACTAATCCAGCATCTGGCTGGTGGACATGCCACTCAGTAGTTAGAAGTCAAGACACTAAACAAGAACCTCCTGTGTCTTTCTAATAGCATGTGCCAGCAACAAACAATTTTCTTCAAGAGCCCTGTGATCCAGATTAGACTCCCTCCGCCACCCCCGTCCAGCTTTCAGTCACTGCAGGCACCTATGCAGCGTCCCTTGGTGTGTCTTCAGCTGCAGAAGGCAGGAACTTGCTGCCCCAGGGCCTCCTTGGATGAGAACCTGTGCTTCCCTTTACCTCATTTCTGTCTTTGACAAAGAAAACACCCATCCCAGAGAAATCCTTCTCCTGTTGACTCCTGATTCTGGACAGGAAAGCGTATATTCCTTTGACAGAATACATAGGATTTTTAAATTCTGACCACTGTGTTTTCATTAATTTCCAGGGAAAATGCTCAACATCCACCCATCCTTGCTCCCTTCCTTTAAGGGTTCAAATGCCCATGAGCAAGTCCTGGACGCTGGAGTCACAGTCACTGGGTGCACCGTGCACTTTGTAGCTGTGAGTATGTCTCTTTCTACCAAAATATTGTTAGTGTTTAGATGTAAATTGTACTGGCTAGAAGGTAATGTTCAAAACTTTTGCTTCCTTTTCCAGGAGGATGTAGATGCTGGACAAATTATTTTACAAGAAGCTGTTCCAGTGAAGAGGGGTGACACTGTTGCAACTCTGTCTGAAAGAGTGAAGTTAGCAGAACATAAAATATTTCCCGCAGCCCTCCAGCTGGTGGCCAGTGGAACTGTACAGCTTGGAGAAAATGGCAAGATCTGTTGGGTCAAAGAGGAATGAACCCCCTAATTCAGGAATGGAGCCAGTTTTGAAACCAGTCTGACTGTTTGCATGGTGGCATTTTGGGCACCTGGCCCAAAAGAAAAACTGCTAAAAAAGAGGACCTCAACCTTACCTCTTTGGCCATTTTTTAATGAACAGAGATTCATTAAAAACAACTGGTACAGCTATCTAAGACATATATGTACTGTGTCCAGGGGTCTTTCAGGTTTTACCTGCTTAGGACCTTCTTATTCAGAATCAAGCTAGTCATTCAGAATTACTTTCACTTTCAGCCAAATAAGACACCAAAACTCTTAGTCTTTCTTATCCTCTATTTCTGACCAATATTGCCTTCTTTTTTTTTAAGTTAACTGTTCTCTAATCTTTGAAGAGTTAACCAACAATTCCTATAAGTTAATATCTCTTCCCCATATTGTATATCTGTACTGATTTGAATTGAGACTTACCTAATTATCCTGATCATAATTTAGTGTCATAAAATTTCTGGGTAGCTCCCATTTCTGAGGGATAGTGTCCTTTGTGCTTTGAAATATCATTAAACGGTCCTCTAATTATTGACAGTTTCTATAATGCCTAGATTTTAGCTTCACAGTTACTGTATGGATTATAAAGATCCATACTTTCATAAATCACTAGAGGATTAAAGGGAGAGTTTTGGTGGCTTCTAGATTCAGACATAGGACTTTAGGCATGATACTCATCCTCCGTGTCTGTTTCCCCATCTACTAAAGTAGATAAGTGCCTATCATATGGTTGTTTTGATAATTAAATTTAGTACATGTGAAGTGCTAAGAACAATGCTTGGCACTTATAAAAGCTATTGTATTTCATTATAAAAGCCCAATTTTAAAGGCTATTGTAATTCATTAGTCATTCAGTGAATACATCTTGAGTATAAAATCAAGAATGGTGATAAATGGAATATTGGAAGTGTGGTCAGTACTGTTTGGGAGGAGTGAGGGCAGAGGGAGGGCAATCTACCCAGACTAGTAAAGAATATAACGGGACTGCATGTATTTCCCCCTCTAGCTTGTCGTTTCCAATCTGGATATGCAATTCTGTAACTAGGAGGTCTAGGCTAACATAGTGGGTACATGTGCATGACCCTACTCATAGGACACCAAGCCTGGTACCACATTTCTGACATAGTTGAGTGAACAAGGAATGGCCACCCAGCCCAAAGGCAGCCAGCCATCCTTAGACTGCTGAGCAGCCTTCAAGGTGGTGTGGCCTAAGAGCGCTGCCTGCCCAGCAGGGGTGCGCCTTCCTGGAAGGGTACCTGGAGCCTCTGTTCAAATCCTCCTTTGAAGTTTAAACTCAAAACCTAACAGCAAAGGACTCTTACAGTAGTTATATACAGAAGATAGTAACTCTAGCCTTAAGACAGGAAAGAGTAGAGGTTCAGGAGGAGTGGAGTGGAGCTCTGACAGACCTGCTTCAGCGACAGACACTAATCACTGTCTCTGGTGCAAGTCGGTTTCCCCAGGCCCGGGCAGCTAGCTGGCGTTACCCTTCCTCACATTGACTTAGTCAGCAGCTGCCATCGATGGGAAGTCCAGGTGCGTCATTTCACACATGTGCCTTTGCTGTAAAAACAATTGACTCATTTGCTCTGGAGAGTTCAATCAACATTCTTAAGCACCTGTTACATATGTGCCAAATACTGTCCTATGAAGTTTATAGAAAGTTAAAAGCTATAAAGGAAAATGTTACTGGTTGATAAAATCACATACTGTAATAAAAGTAGAGGCTGGGACCAGGATGTAAATTAGAAAAATCAATGTGAGCTTATGACTAGAAATACAATTTTCCAACCCTTACTTTTGATACTAATCTCCACTAAAAGGAACCTGGACTCCATGTAAAGTAGCTGATTCCATATCTTAGGAAGAATCGAAATGTGTCTAAAATACCCGGTTGCCAGAAACCAAAAAACACTTGAAAATAGCAAGGATGATACTGAAAGAACAAAGGAGTCAGCTTAGAGGGCAGCCTACTGTCTAGTTTGTGATAAGTTGAATATTATTTGGACATGTTGAGTATGTGAGCTGCCATTAGTTTATAATGATACTCAAAGAGAAAAGGTCATTTAAGTTATGAAAAAAATCAATGGAAAAAAGGGTGAAAACAAGATGTTAATATTTCATTAATGTAATAAATATGGATATTTATCTTTTATTTAGATGCCTCTTTTTATTTGTGTAAGCAGGAATAACACAGATCAGCCCCTTGATCACACACAACTTCCTTGGCTATTCTCTCCCATGCTAAGCAGCCAGAACCACAGCAAGAATCAGGCCCAGGAAGACTGGCAAAGACACTGCCATGGCCAAGTCGGGCTCCACCAACCCCCCTTCCAGGGGCACTCGATCTGCAGCTGCTGTCACAACCAAAATGCATTCCGACCGCCTGTCTCTGGGTCACTCATCCAGCCTTAAAGTTCTAAGCAGGGTTATCTGATTGGCCAAGTTTAAGTCATCCACCCTGCTCTCACAGCCAGGGATCAGGGAGAACAGGAACATGGCCTTTGGGCGGTCAGAGAGAGAGTGAAACTGTCTCACACGCTGGTGGATGCCCCAAACCCAGCAAGGGGATTCCCACACTCAGCAGCCCCCATATGACAAAGGTCCAACTCCATAGTTCAAGTGACACATGCAGCTGCAAGTAGTTCCAGAAGATAATAAAATCCCACTTTTTTGTGTTTTTTTAAGTTCATGTTATGCTGATAGTTCCTCTTGGCTTCTTATCTCCCTGAGCTGCTTTTTATCAACAATCTCTGATACATAAATTTTGCTGCCTCCACCACATTTAAAAGAGACACTCTCTAATAGCCATTCTTTCACAAGCCATATAAACCTTATATTTACCACAACATAAGGCCATTTTCCTTTATCTGGAGCCAATTGTTAACATTTAAAAATTAATTCTTAAGTAGAAACAATCCAAATGTTCATCAGCTCCTGAACTGATAAATGAAACGTGGCCTGTCCATACAATGGAATATTACTCAGTCATGAAAAGGAATGAAGTACTGACACATGCTACAAAACGGATAAACCTTGAGATGTTAAGCTAAGTGAAAGAATCCAGCCACAAATGACCACATAATTATGATTCCATTTATATGGAATGTCCAGAATAGGCCAATCCACAGAGACAGAATGGACCAGTAGTTGCCCAGGGCTGGGGGGATAGAGGTATTTGGGGGTGATGACTAAAGGGTGCAGGGTTTCCTTTGGGGTAATAAGAATGTTATAAAATTGATTGTGGTGATGGTTGCACCACCCCATCAACATACCTAAAGCCAATGTATTGTACACTTTAAATGGGTGAATTGTGTGGCATATGAATTATATCACAATAAAACTTCCGAAAAAGAGACAACCCGTTCTCTGTCACCATAAAAAAAATTAATTCATAGTTTTCGAAATATATCAAGATTACACTTAATCTTATAAAATACGTCAAACTTACCTTTCAAATACTTCACACTCAGAACATGTAGTCATTTCAATGAATACAGATAGGATTTCCATGCTTTATGACAGAAATCATATTAAAGTCTGTCTATCTGAATAACAATTCTAATTCTCAAATCCTCCCTATGTTAACCTGGTAATTCTCATGGGTAAGCTTATTAAGAATGCTAACTCCTGATACCCACCTGTATTCTGAGCATTGCAATAAAGACATGAAGATTTCAATATTCTGAATCAATTTCATTTTACAAAAAAAAACTTCGTGAATTGAAAAATTTGTGGAAAGTCAAAAACTGCATTTTTAATTTTTCTGCACCACTACACTCCAAAATTTTAAGGAAAAAATAGTTTTGTTACAGCAAGATCACTCAATCCCTTGCTGTTTCAATTATATGCAAAAACAAAACAAAAAGATCATCGAAAATCATTTTAAATTAAATAATCAGCTAACAAATCTATTTGGTCCTCCTTCATTTTGTTGAAAGCCAAGTATTGGAAACTCTCCAATTTTGTAAAGTGTTTATTTTCCTTTCTCAGCATCCACAGCAAATCAAACTTTTCAATTGTGCCTTTGTTTGGTGCCCTGAAGGGGTTTACAGAACCTCCAGTAAGGCTCAGGGTGAGTGAAAAGTAGGTCTTTCTTTTGCAAAATGAGGGAAGAATGACGTTCAAAGGGGACATGGGACTCATTCGCACATCTTTAGGGATTCGGGTACTGACTACCCTGATACCACGCCTGGGTCAGTCATAGCTTAGAGATGGAGTTTAGGCACTGGAATTGAGTGGGTTGGCAAGTGCAGATGAGGTAAGTAATCTGAGTGCAGGGACTCTGTGTACATGCAGCACTAGAACACTTAGTAATCAAGTGAGGGAGGAGGAGCCAGCGAAGGAGACAGAAAGAAGGGGCAGTGCAGCAGTGAGGTCCAGGAGAGAGGGATGCCACCGAAGCTCGGAGAAGGATGTTTCAAGGAGTGGGGAATGAGCTTCTAATTCCTTTATCTTAGAGGCCAAGCAGAGAAAGGAGAGAGAAACAGCTACCCCCTCCCTCGTCATGCACCTTTCAGCATGCCAGAAATCCCAGAATTTTCAATCCGATCCTTTGCCCGGGGAGGCTCTGGATGGAGGCATGGCCCAAGCATGCCCCATCAAAATACAAACATCTAAGGTGGCTTGATGGCCCAAGCAGGAGACTAGACCTGCAGGACAGGGCATGTCCAGCAAGAGGGAACTGAGGGCACTAAAGCTTCCACTTGCTTTTAGAGTTTTCCATCTGGGAGGAAACAGTTTTGATAACATAAGTTCTTGGAGACCACTGAAGGAATGTATGAGGATCAAAGAGAACTGTTGTATTCATTTGCTAGGACTGTGATAACAAAATACCTCAGAGTGGGCAGCTTGAACAACACAAATTATTGCCTCACAGTTCTGGAGGCTGGAAGTCCAAGATCAAGGCGTCAGCAGGTTTGGCTTCTGAGGCTTCTCTCCTTGGCGTCTCTCCTTGGTAGATGGCCACCTTCTTGCTGTGTCCTCATGTGGTCTTTCCTTTGTGTGTCCAGATTTCCTTCTTGTATAAGGACACCAGTCAGACTGGATTAGGGCCCACCCTAATGGTTTCATTTTAATCACCCCTTTAAGGGACCTATTTCCTATTTGTCACATTTTGAGGTGCTGAGGACTTCAACATACAAATTTTGGGAGGAGGGACACAATTCAGCCCCTAACATCTATTATCTCCACATCTGAGGTGCAAGTGGCCCTTCTGTGCCACTGAGAGCAGTCACTGCAGTGGTATCTTCTGCCCACTCAAACAGAAGGGCCAACCCAACCACCATCCAGGGTTGGTGTTGATAGAGGTCACTTTGAAGAAGTGAGAGAATGAAAAGTATAGAGCAAACCCTCTACAGGTTTATCTACAGGAAGCCCTCTGTAAGTATTATTTTCTTCTGGAGAATGACGGGATTTTTCCAGATCAATATATGTTAAGGGAAAAAGGTAAAGGAAGGCACGTATATAATGCTTCCATTTATATTAAAAAAAAAGGGAGGAGAGGGAGTAAAAGAGCATTCTCATGTATAGACTATCTCCACAAGGACACACGAGCAGCTGGTACCATCACCTCAAGGAAGGTGGGAGGCAGGGATGGCAGCAGAGATTTTTCAGGCATATTTTGTTTTTTAAAACTAATATTCAATTTTAAAATTACAAATTCAAAATTCAGCTTACATATCTTGTTATTTTATTTATAAGTTTAGCAAATATTAACCATCATTGTTAAGGGGACCTTGGTTAACAGTTGATTCCATTGACAAATGAAAACATTTGAGGGTGAATTTTAACTTTTCTATATTTGTTTTCCAAATACTTCTCTGACTTAACAAAATAAAAAGTCTAAGTAATACTCTGACATTAAATTTATAAAATAAGTTGATGGCTAAAGTTCTCTTAGTACGCTGGTAACATATAAATTTAGGAAGATTTCAATTTTAAATCAAAGTTTAAATCACTCAATTACACATTTTCAATTATAGTTTGGCTGACCTAGGATTCTATTAGGTATGAGTTTCTAAATATTAAACTATATGATACCAAATGTACTCCAATTTCTTAACACAAAAGCATTAACACTTTTGTTTTTCATTGAGATATAATTCACATAATATAAAATTCAACATTTAAACTGTACAATTCAGTGATTATTAGAATATTAACAAAATTGAACAACCATAACCACTATTTAATTCCAGAACATTTTCATCACTCCAAAAAGAAACCCCTATCCATTAGCAATCACTCACCTTTTGTGCCTGGCTTCTTTCACTTAGCATAATGTTTTCAAGGTCCATCCATGTTGTAATATTTCAGTACTTTACACCTTTTTATGATGGAATAATATTCCATTGTATGGATATACCACATTTTGTTAATCCATTCACCAGCTATTAGATATGTGAGTTCTTTCTATTTTTTCGATATTATGAATAATGCTGCTATGAATACTGGTGTAAAAGTTTTTGTGTGGAAGTATGTTTCCAGTTCTCTTGGGTTATACCTAGGAGTGGAATTTCTGGGTCATATGGTAACTCCATGTTTAACTTTTTGAGAAATGCACACTGTTTTCTAAAGAGGCTGTTCCATTTTACATTCTCACCAGCAATATATGAGGTTTTTGGTTTCTCCTCACCAACACTTGCTATTGTCTGTCATTTTGATTATAGCCTCCCAGTGGGTGTGAAGTGGTATCTCATTTTGGTTTTGATTTACATTTCTCTAATGACTAATGATGGTTAGGCATCTTTTCATGTTTTATTGGCCATTTGTATAGCTTCATTGGAGAACGTCTATTCAAATTCTTTGCTCATTTTAAAATTGGATTAAATGTCTTTTTATTGATGAGTTGTAAGAGTTCTTTACATATTCTGGATCTAGAGCCGTATCAGATATGCGATTACAAAAATTCTCTTCCATTATGTGGGCTATCTTTTCAGTTCCTTGATGGTATCCTTTGAAGTTCAAATGTTTTTAATTTTGATGAAGTCCAATTTCTCTATTTTTTCTTTTGTTATTTGTGCTTTTGGTATCATATCTAAGAAATCACTGCCAAATGCAAGGTCACAAAGATTTATACCTAAGTTAAATTCTAAGAGCTATATAGTCTCAGGTCTTACATTTAGGTCCTTTATCCATTTTGAATTAATTTTTGTATATGGTGTGAGGTAGGGGTTCAACTTCATTGATTTGCATGTGAATCCAGTTGTTCCAGCACCACTTACTGAAAAGACTATTTTTTCCTCCATTTAATTGTCTTGGCACCCTTGTCAAAAATCAGTCGACCACAAATGTATGAAATTATTTCTGGACTCTCAATTATATTCCATTGATCTATATGTCTATCCTTAGGCCAATACCACAAAGCCTTCACTATTGTAGCTTTGTGGTGAGTTTTGAAATCAGAAAGTATGACCAACTTTGTTCTTCTCTTTCGAGATTGTTTTTGGTATTCTGTGTTCCTTGAATTTCCATATGAATTTTGAATCAGCTTGCCAATTTTTGCAAAAAAGCCAACTGGGATTTTGAAAGAAATTGTGTTTAATCTGTAGATCAATTTGGGGAGTACTGCCATCTTAACAATATTAAGTCTTCCAATCTATGAACACAGGATGTCTTTCCATTTACTTAAGTCTTCTTTAATTTCTTTCAGCAATATTTTATAATTTTCAATGTCTTGTACCTCCTTGGTAATGATTATTCCTAAGCGTGTTTTTTTCTTTTTGATGCTATTTTAAATGGAATTGTTTTCTTAATTTCCTTTTCAGATTGTTCAGTGCTAGTGTACAGAAATACAACTTATTTTTATAAGTTGTGTCCTGCAACTTTGTTGAATTCATTTATTATATTTAATAGTTTCTCTGTTGAATCTTCAGGATTTTCTATATAAAAGATAATGTCATCTGTAAGTGTAGTTTTATTTCTTTCTTTCCTATTCAGATGTCTTTTATTTCTTTTTCTTGTCTAATATCCCTGGTCAGAACTTCCAGAACAATGCTGAATAGAAGTGGCAGGAGCTGACATCCTTGTCTTGTTCCTGATCATATGGGAAAGTTTTCAGTCTTTCACCATGAAGTGGATTTTTGTAGATGCCCTTTATCAGGTTGAGGAAATTCCCTTGTATTCCTTGTTTATTGGGTGTTTTTATCACAAAAGAGAATTGTATTTTGACAAATGCTCTTTCTGCATCAATGAGATGATCATGTGGCTTTTTTCCCCTTCATTATTTTAACATGATGTGGTTGATTTTCATATGTTGAACCATCCTTGCATCCTTTCAGCAGTATTTTGTCTACCGGCAAAGTAGATGTCTACTGGCAACTTTTAGGAAGTTTTGCTTGGTGGTGTTGAATGGAACCCTCCCTTGTCCTCTAAATAATCTTCAGTGAAATGTCCATTCCTGGGATAAATCCTACTTGGTCATGGTGTGTAATCTTTTAATATGCTGCTGGATTCAGTTTGCTAGTATCTTGTTGAAGATATTTCTGCATCTACATGCATAAAGGATACTCATCTGTAATTTTCTTTTCTTGTAATGTCTTTGGCTTTGGTGTCAGGGTAATACTGGCTTCATAGAATGAGTTAGGAAATGTTCTCTCCTCTTCTATTTTTCTTTTCCCAGCATCCCTCAAATAAGCTTTCACCATGATGGCATAGAAAGTTGCACCACTAATCAAAGAAACTAACTTTATTCCATCAGCTTTGTGCACTAGGAGGGTGGACAAACTGATCCTTCAGGAATTCGATGGCTAAACAGATTTCACTCATTTCTCATTAAAAACTATAATAAATAGATTTTTAAGTGTGTGTGGGTGCACACATGCACACACATGCCTTTTAGACCGGCAAAGATTAAAAAGAGATTACTATGGCCAGCCCAGTAGCGTAGTGGTTAAGTTTTTGTGCTCCGCTTCAGCAGCCCGGGGTTCACAGGTTTGGATCCAGGACACGGACCTACACACCGCTCATCAAGCCATGCTTTGGTGGCGTCCCACATACAAAATAAAGGATTGGCACAGATGTTAGCTCAGGGCCAATTTTCCTCACAAAAACAAAAAAAAGAGATTGCTAACTCAATGTGTTATCAAGGGTGTGGACTAACAGGCATTCCCAAATATGCTGGTAGTGCAAACTGGTTCATCCTTTCTCAAACATAATTTAGCAATATTTATTTATTCACAAAATACAGTGGCCACCTTTCCATGGCTGTGCCTCGGGATACATGTCATTCTTTTTACAGGCTGTAGAGCATGGTATGCTTCATAATTTATTTCCCCAACCTCTTGTAATTATTTGATTCCCCCTCCCTCTTTTTTTTTTTTTTTTTGCTGCTATAAATAGTGGTTCAGATGAAAATCTTGAACCCCCTTTCCCGAGATTTTTCAGAGGGAATCAAGAACCTTCAGTTGGTGCGAATCATTCTTATATAGAGCATGGCCTTTTAAAGGGGAAATTTATTGATTAAGAACATTCTGCCATTGCTATTTTATGTATTTTTATCATGTTAATGGTTTGGAGAAAAACATCTTATTTTTCTTACTAGCAAAAATTTTACCCCTGTACCGAGAGGAGGAAATTGTTCTGTGGCTTGACTACTTTGATAAAACACTTGGCATTGGTTTATCAGACAGACACCACCCCCTCCACCACCACCCCCACCCTTGCAAGACACCCAGTTGAGGGTAACAAAATGGTCCTTGAAAGGCTGGGTGGAGTGGCAAACTTCAGTGTTCTTGTTTTCTGCATGAAGTGTTGAGACTTGGAGTGCCTTTTATAGGCAAGGCAGGGAGAAGGAAGGGAATGGGAGGCGTAAGCCACCTGACTGGACCTGAGAACAGAATAGGATGTCCACTGGCAACTTTCAGAAGTTTTGCTTGGTGGCTTTGAATGGAATCCTCCCCTGTGTCCTCTAAATAATCTTCAGTGAATTGTCCATTTTTCACTGATATCCTATAAAATGAAGAAAAGGGTCCAGGCCTGCCCAGGGCTGCAGAAAGCAGGAAAGGAGGCTCCCAGGAGCCTTGCTGGGAAATGATTTCTTAGCACTCTTAATACCGGCTCAAGACAAGGTTGACATAAGGGAAGCCATATTGTAGAAAAGAAACCCTATTGTAACTGAGTGACCTCTGATTAACTAGCCCAGACATGCTCTGTGGGTTTTGTGGCCCCTCTCAGCTGCTCTAAGTTGATAACCTTGTTCTTTTGAGTTCCTCAGGAACATGATGACCCCTGGGCAGAGAATCTCGGCTGACAGCCTTCATCAGTGACAACTGAAAGATGAGGGCATAGGGCATTGCTCCAGTTTCTGATGCATATCAAGTAGAACAAAAGACTCAGGAACAAAGACTAGATGGATGCCCTCACCCTGAGACCCAATGCCTCCCCCACCTGGAGACCAGCCCTCTATATAACTGGCCTGTAGTCTTTGTTCTGTAAGATGGTTCTTGGAGACATTAGTCGGCCATCTTCCCCCTTGCTCGCAAGCTGTAATAAATGCCCTTTCTCACCCACCACCTTGCCTCTTGATGATTGGCTTTTGTCTTGCAGTGAGCAGATCGTGCCCTTTGCGTGGTAATACTTTTATCAGCTGATGATTTGGAAACAAAGAATACGTCTAAAAATCTAATAAATGACTTAACAAAGGTCTGGTTCTACTAGCTACCTTTTGAAACAATTCCTCCCAGAACCGAGACTGTTATTTTAGAAAGCTATATGCTAAGCCAATATGCAAATACTCTAGCACTTCTTTTCCCTTCTGCAGCATTTAATCATGTTTGTCCTCTGGATGGGGAAGTTTATAGGAAACATCTTTCACTAATTGTGCAGATTAAATCTGCAGAGTTAGACCAGCAGAAAAATGTGCCCTGTGTGTCCTTGGGTATGTCATTTTTCTCTCTCTCAGAAGAGTAAGACTAGATAGTTTCCAAGGTCCTTTTTTTGTGTGTGTGAGGAAGACTAGCCCTGAGCTAACATCTGTTGCCAATCCTCCTCTTTTTGCTGAGGAAGACTGGCCCTGGGCTAACATCCGTGCCCATCTTCCTCTACTTTATATGTGAGACGCTGTTGACAAGCAGTGTGTCAGCTGGCACCCAGGATCTGAACCTGCGAACCCTGGGTTGCCAAAGCATGACCTAAACCGCTGCGCCACTGGGCAGGCCCCTCCAAGGTCCCTTCTTTTTTTTTTTTTTTTTTGTGAGGAAGACCAGCCCTGAGCTAACATCCGTTGCTAATCCTCCTCTTTTTGCTGAGGAAGACTGGCCCTGGGCTAACATCCGTGCCCGTCTTCCTCCACTTTATATGGGACGCCACCACGGCATGGCTGACAGGCAGTGCGTCGGCGGGTGCCCGGGATCCGAACTAGCGAACCCCGGGCTGCCAAGCGCGGACTAAACTGCTGCGCCACCGGGCCGGCCCCATCCAAGGTCCCTTCTAATTCCAACATTCTGCTATTCCTTGATTGAACCATAAAGACCTAGGGAGAAATAAGGGGAAAGGAGGAATGAGAGAAAGAATAGTCTACAGCAGGGTCCCTGAACTTCAGCATTACTGCCATTCTGGGCCAGACAGTTCTTTGTTGTGGGGCTGTCCTGTGCATTTAGGATGTTAAGAAGCATCCCTGGTCTCTATCCACTAGATGCCAGTAACAATTCTCAATTGTGACAATCAAAAATGTGTCCACCATTTTACTTTCTCATCAACAATGCACAAGTCTTTCAATTTCTCCATATCCTCACCATCACTTGTTGTTATTTTTTTGAGAGCAGCCATTCTAATGGTGTAATGTGCTATGTCATTGTAGTTTTGATTTGCATTTCCCTAATGATTAGTGACACTGAGCACCTTTTCATATACTTGTTGGCCATTTGTATATCATCCTTGGAGAGATGTCTATTCAAGTCCTTTGCCCATTTTTTATCCACTGATCTTTTTACTGTCTCTATAGTTTTATTTTTTCCAGAATGTCCTACAGTTGGAATCATACAGTATGTAGCCTTTTCAGATTGGCTTCTTTCACTTAGCAATATGCATTTAAAGTTCTTTTATGTCTCTTCATGGCTTGATAGCTCAATTACTTTTTATCACTGAGTAATATTCCATTGTATAGATGTACCACATTTTTGTCTATTCACCTATTGAAGGACATCTTGGTTGCTTCCAATTTTTGGCAATTATAAACAAGTTCTTTTTAAAAAATTAAAAATGACTCACACTTACAGAAAAGTTGCAATAATAATACAAAAACTTTCCAAATAATCCTCACCCAGATTTTCCAATCAGCATTCCATTCCATGTGGTTTATTGTTTGAGCTCTCTCACTCCCTTGCTCTGTACAAGCATTTATTTCTGAATCATTGGAGGGTGATTTGCAGATATCATTTCTGTTTATCCATAAATATTTCACTATGTATTTCCTAAGAACAACGACAGAACCAAACACTCGCTGTGGACATCCCCAGAGCTGATAATTAAACTTCTGCTGTCAAACAGAAATTATACGATTCTTTTATTTCATTTGATACAAGAAATGTTATTTATTTAATCAAGAAGGACATCTTCAAAAAGGAGCTTGGGTAACAAACTGGATTTAAGCACTTCTTTCCTGTGCTCTTCTATGGAGAATAGCATGGGCCAAATGATCCAGAATCATCTCATCCAGAGCTTGAGGTGTCTCTGGACGAGCCCTAAGGTGCAAATGTCATTCAGGGGCATCCCTAGGTGGTGGGCTTTTTGAACAGAAGCACCCTATTATCTCATTACAAAACTGTCTTTGGAATTAGACTTGCCTTAAAACCAGTTCTCTCTGTAAAGTACCTGGGATGGTTCTCCAGCAAATAGCGTTATATGACTGTTAACGTATTCAGAGTTTTACTGCTAAAATCTTTTGACAGGTGGTAAGCAGTACGAGAAGGGAGGCAAACTTTCCATATACTGGTCTTTTTAACTTATCAAAACATTTTGACTGACTGTAGTTAGCAATACTGTATTGTATACTTGAAATTTGCTAACAGAGTAGATCTTAAGATCTTTTTCTTCACTGAAAAGAAAATTGTAACTATGTGAGGTGATGGATATGTTAATGAGGTTGATTGTGATGATTATTTCACCATGTATACATATATCAACTTAGCAAGTTGTGCACCTTAAATATACATAATTTTTACTTATCAAATATACTTCAATAAAGCTGGAAACAAATTTTCTGAATTGGTTCTCTCTCTCTCTCTCTCTTTTTTTGGTGAGGAAGATTGGCCCTGAGCTAACATCTGTGCCAATCTTCCTCTACTTTGTATATGGGACACCACCACAGCATGGCTTGATGAGCGGTGCATAGGTCCATGCCCAGGATCCAAAACAGCAAACCCTGGGCCACTGAAGCAGAGTGTGCAAACTTAACCACTACACCACCAGGCCAGCCCTGGAAACAAATTTTGAAGGGTGAGAAAAGCACAGAGTAGTTGTGCTGCAAAGCAGTGATTTCAATAAACATGCTGGGTAAATGTAATATGGGTTGGAAACCATTCAAATCTTGATTCCCAGGCAGCTGACATGCATTTGTTTCCCCACTAGTGGCCTGCAGTTAGAAGGAGGTATATACATCATTCATCATTTCAACAAACAGAAAGTGCTGTAGATCAGCACCACTCAAATGCACATAATTCAGGTTTAAGTGACAATAAATCATCACATTAATTCAATGCCAAAAATGAAAATTAGATATCCTGGGTGTGGGAGGGCAGTTTACCATTAGCAAAGTTCCACGAATCCTGTGTGTGGCCCTTACTGACCACCTCATGTTGGTTCCATAATTGGTTAACCCAGCTCGGAAGAGGGAAGAGGAAAAAATATCCAAGTGAGTGTGATTCTTCTCTTTTCCATGGCACCTTTCCCAACTCCCCGAGACTTTTATTAAGAGTATTCTTGCACTACATAAGTTAATCGACCGCCTTATTTCTTTTAAGGCTGACACTCTCTACATCAAACTCTTCTGTGATCAAGTAGAGCAAAGAACGAATTGAGATGGCACCAAGAGAGGAAAGCACACTCGTGCCGGGTCTAGGAACTGTAGCTCCAGAAGATGCCATTTGCAAACGTCACTGGACAATAAGTGGTTTCAGAATGCAGACAGAACCATAAATCAATCTTCAGGGAAGTGTGACTTTGGTTACTAAGGCACCACATTTATTGGAAATAAATCAACTTCTTTGTAGTTATCACAGAACCAGCAAATGAAAGAAAAAACAAAACACAGATGGATTAGAACGGAGCCCTCGCTTGCTTTAGTCAAAGTGTGAAATTACATCTGAGAGTACAAAGAGAAGCGAGGTTGCTTTTGCAGCGGCACACTTCTTGCAGTAGCTCAGTCAACATTTAATAAAAAGTAAGGAAATTTGCTTTTTAGGAACTTTAAAAAATATCACATCTATTTTCCACCCACTCACCAACACAATTAATGATTAGGTTTTGGTGGGCCAACTAAATTCATGCCAGCTGTCTACTCTCCCCTGTTTATGGGTAAGTTTGTTTCAAAATGCTCAACCATATTGTGAGAGCACAGAATCATGAAAAAGATGTTCTAAACTAGGAAATGACACATACAGCTAATCCAATATACTTTCCTTTAAAATCAGGCCTTATGTGTAAAATTATACTACACCCCAGCTGACAAACTTGAGGTAATAATCAGACTTTGTGGAAAATGATAGATTGAGGTGCACGCATGTTGATCTTAATGATGACATAACCTTAAAATGGTTAACAATGTCATACTGAAAATTGAACACGTTTTTAAAAGTCTATGGAGTTTAATTAAGCAAGGTAACATGATCATAATTAAAAATGCTACTCAATCTGTGGGTTTGGTTCTGACTCTAAATTTGATCTTTTGATCACATCTTCTTACAATCACCAGGACTGCTGACTGCAGAATATGTAGCCACCTTTTTAAAAGGAAAAGAATCATGTTTTAAAATGGTGGACTCTTTCTGCCCACAACTCAACTGAACAAGAATGCTTTGATTTATCACTCATTTGACCTGCCGACTTAAAAGTCTATGTATTGCTCTGAAGGACATCGTTAGGACAACTGGTGAAACTGGAATACAAAACTATACATTAAATAATATTCGATCTATGTTAAATCTGCTGAATTGGTAACAATGCCATGGTGATATAAGAGAATGTCTTTGTTTTGAGGAAACACATACTTTGAAGTACTTTGGGGCAAAGGAACATAATGTATGCAATTACTTTTAAATGATTCAGAAAAAAAGCATATACATGGAGAAAGAGAATGGTAAAGCAAATGTGGCAACCAGTACCATAAACTGCCTATCTCCACATTTCTTATACATGAGAAAAACAATCCCCTAAATCAGTTAACTAGTTTACACTTGCTCTGCAGCTGAAAGTGTTCTTTACGGATAATTCAGCAGACTCCAATTCACCGTCTACCGGTACAAAATCACACTATAAAACTGACCACTCTGAAAAGAGAAATGGACTTACAGTTCTAGTAACTTACAAAGTCACTTAACCAAGTCACTTGACTACTGGGGGCTAAAGTACAATTACTTTTAAGATGCAAACATTAAAATGAGATTTGTGATGGGTGCTCTGTAAAACGCAAAGTGCTATACAAGTACGAGCAGTTTTTTAAACTGCTTTTTTTTCCTCCTTATGCTGTGTTTAAGATGTTGGCTAGAAGAGTCAACACTTCCAGAAACGCTATTTTCTTTCACAGAGGAGTTATGTTCATTGTTTGCTTATAAGGAAATGCCCCTGAATCAGAATTTAAATCTTTTTCTGTACACCTACATAGAAAGTAACAAATTATTATATTGTTTATAACTCAGAAGCTTATAAAGGCTAGTACCTCTTTCTGGCTCCTTTTAGGAGACACAGTCATAATGAAAAATATTGCGTAATGTGCCAGGCACTGTGCCAAGTGGTTTACACACATTATGTAATTCAGAAAAATTCAGCGAGTTTGCTGCAATTATTTCACCATATGCAAAACGGGGAAAATAAGAGCACTTATCTCACAGGGCTGTTGTAATAATTAAGAGACTATACAGGAAACATTTAGCACAGTGCCTAGCAAAGAGTTAAGTGCAAAATACACGTCTATCATTTAGTGGTACTCTCATTTTACAGATAAACACACAGAGAAATGCAAGTGGAAGAAACAGGATTTTCAACCCAGGTCTGACTCCCCAAGTTTCTGCCTTTTTCTTTCTTCTTTTTTTTTAAATTACCTCCTCGTACAGGAGGGGGAAACAGTCAATCTCCAAGACAGTGGCTGACCTTAAGGCCAGGAGACCTCGATTTTGATCTGTCCTCGACTGTCCTCACCCCCTAGGAAGCCCCGGCTAAGCGAGCTGCTCACTAAGTATTTGCTGCATTATTGAAAGACTAGGTTTCCAGCCTGAATTAGCTAGACGTTTCTGGGTTAGGAAGAATTTTCACGTCTCTGCGCTCCGGTCCCCGCCCGCAGACCCGGAAAAGGCTGTTCAGGTCTTGTTTGGGGAAACGGGTTTGTCTTCACCTCCCAAAACCAAGTTACCAAGGCCCATCGCCCTCCGAACCACTAAGAACTCAAGTGTCCCAACCGACCACACGCACCACACTGAGAACTAAACCCTACACGCCGCCGTTCCAGCCGCGGCGGCATTTTCACCGCCCCCGCGCGCTCCCGCGCCCCTCCCAAAAGGCGAGGGCGCAAGCGCAGGCGCAGTCTCGCTGCACTGTCCGGAGAACTACACCTCCCACAATCCCAATCGACTGAACCACTTCCCGCTCCAGGTGGGGGCAGAGGCGGAGCGGATCGCCCAGGGGCGGGACGGAGCCTTCTGAAATGTCATGCCTGTGTCCTCTTGGGTAGAGTTCGACTTAAGAGAGATTCTTGGGTTCCCTGGCAAGATAAGACGCGTGTCCCGATTAGGTATGACTCTGCCCTCAGCCCCCACTGAAGTCCCCTCAGTGTAAAATAGCAGATGGTCTAGTCCTGCGGAGACGCTCGCCGCAGGCCGCTGCGGAGTCACCTGGGGAGCGAAGGGAGGCCCCAGCACGCATGCGCAGAGGCGCAGCATGGGGGCGGGAGCCGCGGGCCCCCTTCCCCACCTCTGTGAAGGTGAGTAGGGGGCGGGGGGGGTGTGCCTTGGGTTGGAGCTGACCACCCCCACTCCCCACCGCACCCCCGCAGCATGTTCTTATGTTGGCCTAACCACTACCGTCCCAACCAACTCGAAAAGCCATTGACTCGATTGTCCAGAAAACTAGGGTTCCCAGGAGCTCAGTCTTAGCATTTTTACATCAAAATCCCACTTCCAGTTAAACCACTTCCAACATTTCATTGCCATTGTCTATGTACAAGTCTTTCTTCTCTACTAGACCATGTGTTTTTAAAACAACAGCTAACGTGTGGGAGGGATCACCCTTCATCTTGGTTTTCTCCACATGTAGCAAATAGCTCCTTCCTAATGAATTACAGAGCTTAAATTCTTTTGGACACTTTATTCTATTCAATTTAGTGTCAGACTAGGTATATACTTTGTCATGTTCTCTGATCGTTTCATATGTGTAAGTCTTCTCACGAGAAGGGCTCCTTGGGACTGTGAAGACCATGATACACTAAAGAAATAGTGGTGCTGATGAAGTTTATTATCTGCTGGGGATACAGACAGTGAAGCAAGTGTCTTATTGTGCCCTACCCCTAACCATTTTGCTTACACATTGCTATGTGACTTGGTTATATTGCTTAATCTTCTGGGCCTACATTTTCTCATAAAATGAGAAGATTATATTAGATGATCTCTAAGAACTTGCCAGCTCTAAAATTCTGTGGTTAGTCAGGAGTAGAATCCAGATTATATCACAATATGTTAATGCTAAACATCATTAACTTCCATTTCTCTGCTAACATAAGTGAAATAAGCTATAAGAATTTTGGCAGCAGCATTAGAAAGAATTGCCCCGTATTGTAATTTCTTCCTTATTGCTGAAAATATCAAATTAGTTGATAATACAACTTTCTTCACCCATAATTGTCGTTTTATAGATCATTGATAGGAAGAACTCTGGGTACAATAATGAACACAATGTATGTGATGATGGCTCAGATCTTAAGATCTCGTCTGATAAATGCTACAATGATTCCTAATCGAATGAAAATGCTTCCATATCTTGGTGTCATTAGTAATAGAATGATGTCAACTCATAAATCCAAAAAGAAGATCAGAGAATATTATAGGCTGCTGAATCTGGATGAAGGATGCTCTGCAGATGATGTCAGGGAATCTTTTCGTAAACTTGCCAAGCAATACCATCCCGATGGTGGGTCTAATACTGCTGATTCTGCAACATTTATAAGGATTGAAGAAGCTTATAGGAAAGTGCTTTCCCACGTCATAGAACAAACAAATGCCAGGCAGAATAAAGTTGAAGAAGCAGAAGAAGAAGAAAAATCCAAATATAAAACACCCCAACACCGGCATTATTTAAGTTTTGAAGGTATTGGTTTTGGAAGTCCAAGTCAACGAGAGAAGCAATATAGGCAATTTAGAGCAGACCGTGCAACTGAGCAAGTGATGGAGTACCAAAAGCAGAAACTTCAAAGCCAATATTTCGCTAATAGTGTGACTGTTAAAGATGTAAGACAGAGTAAAGAACAGAAGATAACTCAAGCAATCGAGCGATTAGTGGAGGATCTCATTCAAGAATCAATGGCAAAAGGAGACTTTGACAATCTCAGTGGGAAAGGAAAACCTCTAAAAAAGTTTTCTGGCTGTTCATATATTGATCCCATGACTCACAACCTGAACAGAATATTGATAGATAATGGATACCAACCAGAATGGATCCTAATGCAAAAAGAAATAAAGGACACCATTGATGAACTCAGAGAGGCAATTTTAGTGTCGAGGAAAAAACTTGGGAATCCAATGACACTGACTGAACAGAAACAGTGGAACCAGGTTTGTGAGCAGTTTCAAGAAAACGTCGGAAAACTAAACAAGCGCATTAATGATTTTAATTTAATTGTTCCCCTCTTGACCAGGCAAAAAGTCCATTTTGATGCGCAGAAAGAAATTGCCAGAGCCCAGGAAATATATGAGACCCTTATAAAAACAAAAGAAGTCACAGATAAAAATTCAAATAATCAGGGAGAAGGGGAGAAAACACCTGGAGTCAAGACAGGTTTTTTAAACTGGATGAATGTGTGGAAATTTATCAAATTATGACCATTTCAGTGTTCACAGTACTGCCCCAAATCATTTTCAGTTGCACTGACATCACACGTAGAGGCTGATTTATTGCTCTAACAGAAGAGTTTGAGAACTGCATGCCTCTGTACTTTTCAGAAAACCTAATCACATCTCCAGTGATGTGTACGTGAAAAAGCTGTAAGAAACTGAGTCAGAGAAATGTTCAACCAGCTTTGCTCTAAGGATATAGCAAGCAAAGAAGAAAACTTCTAAGAAAACAATTTGATCCATTTCGGAGTTTAAATGTCAGTCATCTGGTGAAATGAATTAGGACAAGGACTCAGACTGGGAATCATAAAGGGTATTCCAAAGTCTTAGTGCAGTTTTAAGCTCTAATAACTTAAAAACTGCTGCTGTTTCCATCTTCAAACACAGATACTTACACAACAAAAACTAAAACTGTATTATCAAAAGTCACACAACTAAAGAAGTATGAAATGTAGGCAAGTAAACCTACAAATGATGTATGTTTCTTGCAAGTTTGCTGCATTTATATATCTGAGGTTATTAAAGCTCAAAACTGTTCTAAGACTTTTGGGACACTCTCTACATGGGTGGAAATGTTAAGATCAGGAAATTAGCCTAATGGAGTTACTGCACTCTTGTTTTTATAAAGCCAGTCTCTGTGGGTACTGAATTAAAGAAACACCAAATATCTGGGTTGTACTTTTCCTGCCTAACTTCATGATCCATTGGCTGCAGAAATTGATCAGCCAAGCCAGTTGATTTAGCTGTTCTAGAAATAGACCTCAGTGTCCACTTTTAAAGAGTTTGAATGTATTTTCTGACCTTTCGGAGGTGGAAAAAAAATTGTTGGGCTCAGTGGAAACTTAAGATTTCACTTCTGCCTTCATCTCTAATCAGAGATTGAAGTGTTAGGTGTACACAAATCTACTCAAAGTCTCTATGTCATTTATGAGACTCCCCAGAGGCTTTTTCAGAAATATGAAAATCTCCATTTATTGTCTTAGGGATCCGATTTTCTGTCTTAGGAAGCCTTTAATAAAGACAAGATGTCTGAATTTTATGCCAGTTTGCCTTTTTGGCAAAGGACAAGAAATTGACATTCATGAGATTGTTCTGTCCTGTCCACTTTCAGAAAATCTGATTTCTAGGTTTGTGTAATTGCTTTAGCCACAGACTTGGGCAACTAGCAGGATATGGAGAGTGGTCAAAAGGAGCAGGTCTGTTTCCTTATTTAATCCAGAGCACTGTGTTATGAATGTGGTTCAGAAGTGTGGTGTTGGCCACTCCGATTTTGGAAGTTATTTTGTAAAGCGTTCGATAGTTAACAAATAAAACTACATCTTCAAAAGGAAATTTCAAGCCTTTCTGTTTAGATGATGGGGCATTAATTGTTATAATACATGATTATTTTATTGAATGAGTTATCATTTGGCTTCTTCAATGATCATATTACTCTAAACAAAATTGTGAACAGCATGAAATAGAGCTTTATAATAAGAGCTATAGTTCCAAAACATTTTAGAAGGCTATGATTCTGGGAATCTTGTTAAAAATGGGAATCAGATGTCTGAATCCTAACTGCATTGCAGCAACATAAATGAAGGAAACCATTTTCAATATTGGATAATGGGAAGGTAAGATTACCAGAAAACTCTAGGAAATTCTTAATTTTAGCATAGCATACTTTATGTTTGTAAATGTTGTCTATATTAATAAAGTTAATTAATAAAGCTAATGATTATTCAATGGTCCATTGTATAAACACCTAATAGTAATAATAATAACCATATTTTTGGCTGATTACCTAAATAAATTTTTTTATCTTTTTGATTGATGATATCAAAACTGACTGTGACATAGATTGTTCTTGTTAAGATGGCAAATTCACTTATGTAAAAACAAATTCACTTATTTAGTGGGCTGGCTTGGTGGCATAGTGGTTAAGTTCGTGCATTCCACTTCGGCAGCCTGAGGTTCATGCGTTTGGATCCTAGGGACGGATCCCTGGCATGGACCTACACACTGCTCATCAAGCCATTGCTGTGGCAGTGTTCCACAAACAAAGTAGAGGAAAATGGGCACAGGTGTTAGCTCAGGGACAATCTTCCTCATCAAAAACAAAAAACAAAAAAAACAGATTCACTTATTTAAGTAATCAAATTCCAGACCAGAAAAAAGATTTTGGCCAGTTGATTAGAGTTTCTTGAATTGGAATTTGACACTTATTTCTCTTATGATGCAGCATTGACCTTTTTCTGTTAAGTTTTCACCTTCTAACTTTGTCATCTTTTCAGGTGTGGTGGTAATCTATTGTGATTTCTGAACTCACTATTATATTAGGTACATATCAAACTCTGCCTGGTTCCCAGCCTCTTTGTGGCTCCTTTCTTCAAACTGTAGGACCAGGACCCTGGCCCAACACCCCCAGGGTAGAGCCTCAAATCCCTGGCTTTGGTCTCCCAAGCATGTGAATCATTTTTTTGCCCTTGTTCTATGTGCCTGAGGCTTGGCCATGGTAGTTCGGTCCCTCAGGACTGTGGTTTTAAGTTCCTTGATAGAATGACTGCATGACTATTCATTTTCTTTATCGTGCCCCCAGGACACGATGGGGGTGCCCCTCCCGGAGATGAGAGTCCGCTGAAACCTTGTCTCTGTGGCTGGGGCCTATTACTTCCTGATGTACTTCTCTGCTACCAACTGCCTGGGTCTCCATCACTGGGCCTCAGCCACTTTAGGGGACATTCCCAATACCTCTCAGGGACGACTCATGCTGATTTGCCTGTTCCTAGAAGTGTTGCCTTTCCTTTTTGACAATGTTCTGTTCATTCATCATACATTTATTGAAGTCCTGAAAGGGACTCCACCATTCCACCATCTGGATTCTCAGAAATCAGTAATCGAGGGGGGCAAATGGCCCCTTCAGCCCCAGATGTAACCCTCACATTCTCACTTTGCTTGATATTACTGGTGTTACCACCACCCTGTCTCCAGGCGGGGGACACTGGGCTCCCTCCTCCTCTGGCCTAAGGGCAGATCCACAAATGTTGTCATAATACCTCTTGTCTAGCTGAGACCAGACTGGAACATCAAAATACGACTTTCCTCAAGGCTCAGAGATGACAGAAGGGAAGGGAAGACAGTCCCTAGGGTGGGATAATCTGGCCTGTGACCCTCTCCAGGTTGCCTCTGAGCCCAGTCCCCAGCCTGCTGTAGAGTGGCCGTACCCACCATTCTTCCACCTCTGGGAGAGCCCTCAAGTGCCCTAAGCATGCCTCCACCCCCCCAAATCTAGACCTAAGAAAGTAAGGTCTAAGGGATTTCCTTTCCTGCCAAGACCAATTTCAAAGATCTGGCTTCCTCTTTGAGGAGCCACATCTTCCCTAGGTGTTTGATGTATGCCACTGTCCCTCAGGCTACCTAAGTGATAGACCCTACCTGAAGGTCTCAACAGGACAGCTACATCCAAATACACCCCAATAAGCTTAACATTGTTAGGAGAGAGACCTACACACAGTTGTGGGCAGGGTCCTTCCTGGTGCACCTTGAGGACCTCATAGTGGGAGTGTATGGTGCAGTGGAGACTCGGCTTTGGCATTTATGGCTGGGCCTCTATGCTCTCTGTGGTTTCACCTCTGTGGGTGGACCTGGTTCCTTGGCCTCGTCCTCTTGAATTTCCCATTCAGTCACAGTTTACACCATGATTTGCCCAGTTGAGCCCTAGGGTTTTCAGTGAGCTTTGCTTACATGATGTAGTGGACAGCTGTTGTACTTTTGCCTGTCTGTCATCTTCCAAATGGCCCATATTGATGGTGGCATGTGTCATTCATCTGGGGAAGATGTGGTGCCTAGCATAAGAATTCAGACCCTTGAAGTTGGTCTTAGTAGGAGAGAAAGTTCCTAATTTTCTTAAATATGCTCAGAAATGGGCATGTGACCTAGGCTCTGCCAACAGGACTTGTCCTCGGGAGACATGGGCTCAGAATGAGGCAGGGGAGAAAATGCGTTGGCTCAATGTAGCTGTTCTACTTAGCTAGTGCAGGAAGCTGGTACAGTGGCTGCCAGGTGGAGCCACTGCCAGGTGGTGGCACAGAAGTGGTGTCAATGTTGGTGGCAGTGGCAGTCAAGTTCCTGGTTCGTGGTGCGTGGTGGTGGCCATAGCAGCTTTGGTGTTTTTCTCACCAGGCCAGCTCTTTAGTGTGGTTTTAGACATCATTCCTAGAAAGAACCTTGGCCACTTTCTCCAGCCCTCCCTAAATTCCATTGTCCTTTAATAAATCCCTTTTCTGCTTAATCCAGCTAGAGCGGGGACTGCCATTTACAACTAAGTACTGTCCCTGATACAGGTGAGATCATGGGGATCTCATGGCTTTGGGATAAATGGGAAGTATACACTGGATTGTAGTGTCTGGAGCACATGGACTCTGATTAAACTCTCAGCTCAGCCACTTTGTAGGTGTGTGATCTTGGGCAAATTACCAAACCTCACTGACCTACAAATTTCTCAGGTGTAAATAGGAATGATTGGTTATTGTGAAGATTCAATGAGATATTATATGTAAAGAATCCAGCACAGTTACTGACACATGATGAGCGTTCTATTTGAAGTATTAAATTATGTATGGTGTTCTGCTAATATAGTAATAAATACAAGTTCTTCTTTTTTTCTCCTTTGGTGAGGAAGATTGGCCCTGAGCTAACATCTGTTGCCAGTCTTCCTCTTTTTTTGCCACTACGCCACTGGGCTGGCCCCAGAGTTCTTATTTTTAAGATTTGTTGGGGGGGGGGCCGCCCGGTGGTGCAGCGGTTTAGTCCGCGCTTGGCAGCCCGGGGTTCGCGGACGCACAGCCTGTCAGCCATGCTGTGGCGGCGTCCCGTATAAAGTAGAGGAAGATGGGCACGATGTTAGCCCAGGGCCAGTCTTCCTCAGCAAAAAGGGGAGGATTGGCAACAGATGTTAGCTCAGGGCTGGTCTTCCCCACAAAAAAAAAAAAAGATTTGTTGGGAAAAAAAGTCCATAGTTCTTCTCTTGGAGGAATATTGATTTCAAAGCCAGTCAATGTCCTGAATTTCCTGAAACTGCTGCCTGTCATGGCTTTAGCTAGCAGGGGGCTTTAGATAAAAATATAGAAGAAGCCATCCTAGAAAGACCACATATTATATGATTCCATTTATATGAAAAGTTCAGAATAGGCAAATCCATAGAGATAGAAAGTAGATTAGTGGTTGCCTAGGGCTGTAGAGTTGGGGAGGAAATGAGGAACGACTGCTAATGGTTAATGGGTTTTCTTTGAGGGGTGACAAAAATGTTCTAAAATTGATTGTGGTAATGGTTGCACAACTCTGTGAACATACTGAGAACCATTGAATTGTGCACTTTAAATGAGTGAATTTTATGGTCTGTGAAAGACTGTTTTTTAAAAAACAAAAAAGTAAAATATGAAGTGGTTCTGAATTTGGCAGGTTGCCCGCTACTTTTCTATAGGCAAGAAATGTCTTCAGAAGCATAAGAAATAAGAGAACCGATTTGAATTGTGTTAAGCATAAAAACAAGTGCCAATGTTTTAAGAATTTAAGTTTAGATGCTTTTACATCCACAGCAAAAGTTGATTATTACTTACAAATTTCTGCCAAAAAATTCCACAAAACTTCTTTAGTATTCCCAGGTATTTGCTACTGTATCTTTCTTACAACAAATAGCTACTCTTACCAAACTGAGTGGTGGCTTTTCATAAACAAGAATCCACAAAGTGGAGAAAAGCTAGGTAAAAGCAAATGCACATCTTGTGGAAATGACTGAGAGAAAACAGTCTTTCATTATGTATACAAAACTTTTAATTCTAAAACTCAGCAGGTGATCAAGCAGTAGTTAAGATGACAATTCCGTTTCCCATTACCCACTATGTTGTCCACAGCCTGCGGGGAGGGAAAAGCCTAGTGTCTATCTGCCCTCTCTTCTCTTTCTTCTCTCCAACACCCAAGAAAAAGTGGCCTGAGGGGGCAGCCCAGTGGTGTAGCGGTTAAGTTCACGCTCTCTGCTTTGGCAGGCCGGGGTTCACAGGTTCAGATCCCTCATCAAGCCATGCTGTGGCAGCATCCCACATACAGAATAGAGGAAGATGGGCACAGCTGTTAGCTCAGTGACAATCTTCCTCAAGCAAAAAAAAAGTGTCCTGAGAAGTCCTGACTCTGTGGCCTTCTGGAAACGAATGTCAGGGAGCTGGCAGAGGGAGGAAGTGAGCCTTTGGGTCCCACTCTTCCAGACGAGTATCTTTGGAAGATGCCTGTTCTAGACTTATCACTTACAATGCCCGCCTGCCCACAGCACCCCAGGGGCCAAGGACAGCAAACGCATCAACTGGCTGGTGAAGTGTTACATAGTACTACAAAGTAAGTTTCTTTATTTTGGAAAAAAAAATTTATTTTGAAAATTCACATGTATATAGTAAAAAATTCAATCAATGCAAAAGGATAGGCAAGAAACAAATAAGTTCCCCTTTACCCCAGACCCCGCCCCAAGATCCAGTCCTCCTGAACCTACTTCCCAGATCTAATCACCATCAACAAGTTCTTGCATATCTGCAGTAGTTTTCTATTGACCACAAACTTAGTGGCTTAAACAACACAAATTCATAATCTTACAGTTCTGGAGGCCAGAAGTCCGAAGTGGATCTCACTGGGCTAAAATCAACGTGCTGGCGGGACTTCTCTGCTTCTGGAGGCTCTAGGAAAGAATCTGATCCCTTGCCTTTTCCAGCTTCTGGAGGCTGTCTGTATTCCTTGGCTTGTGGCCCCTTCCTCTCTCTGCAAAGCCAGTCACAGCAGGTCGAGTCCTTCTCATGTCACATCACTCTGACTCTTCTGCCTCCCTCTTCCACTTTTAAGGACCCTTGTAATTACATAAGGCCCACCCAGATAATCCAGCATAATCATTCTATTTTATGGTCACTTGATTAGCAACCTTAGTTCCACTTGCAACCTTAATTTCTCTTTGCTATATAACATAACATATTCACAGATTCTGGGGATTAGGACATATTTGGGGGGCCATTATCCTGCTACCACAATATCCTTCCAAAAAAAATATATATATATAATTTATATATACACACTGTCTCCATCTCGCTCTCAAAAACACACAATGTGAACACACTATACATACTCTTGTTATCTTTTTCTTCACCTGCCTATTAATATATCTTCAAGATCTTTCCAAATCAACACATACAGCTCTATCTCATTATTTGTTAAGCCTGCACAAGATTGTTATACGCTCTCATGGAAATTAGAACTAATCAATACTGAGCAAATTAAATACACGGCAGCGCAAGCTTACATAAAGAGAGACCAGGAGGCATAGAGAGGGCAAATGCAAGCTGAAGTTATCATGAATCAGGAATAAGATATGGCATAATAATGAGGCATAAGGTATGAGGTACAGAGAAGGTGATAGTAGCTCCCACTTGTTGAACACCTTCCTTGCATTAACTAATTTAATCTTCACAACAACCCTATGACATAGGTATTATTATTAACCCTTTTTGAGAAATGAAAAAATGAAGGCACAGAGAAGTTAAGTAACTTGCCTTGGGTCACACAGCTAGAAAGTGGCAGAGTTGGGATTTGAACCCAGGCTGTCTGTGGTTGGTCTGATTCCAGATCCCTGTTCTTACCCACACATCATGCTATGGTATTGGCAGAGAAGAGACGGGAGTGGATCACATTGGTGACAACCTCTGGAGTAAAGATTCAAGAACTCCCTACACTGAGGTTCCTGCAGCTGCCTTAGGTTCAGTGTATTTTATAACTGGATTATCATTTGTGTCCTTTATTTCCCTCAAGGTCCCTGCCTCCCTGACCGCCCCTGATACCAATAAGTGAGAAGCAAAGTGACGTAGTGGAAAGGGAATGGGCTTTGGAGCTAGGGAGATCTGAATTCAGGTTTTGCCACTCACTAGCTAAGTGGCCTTCCTGAGCTTCCGTTTTCTCATCTGTTAAATGGGTATAATCAGACCCAGCCTGCAGGATTGTTGTAATCCTTGGAAAAGATGAACATTGAAATGCTGGATGCAGGGTGGGGTCCTCAGTGGTGAATCAGTGGTTTTCAGCAGACACATTACTGCCCCCCAGAGGACATTTTGGAAATTTGGGGGGGAATCTTCAGTTGACAAAAATGATTGGAGGGGCGGTACAGGCAGAGCTTCTATTTAGCCCATTTGGACCAGTATGTTGTGCTGGCTGGCATCTATTCTGATTGGTTGGTAAGTCCACGCAATCCTAGTTGTTAAGTATTTCTAACATCACCCCTGACCGCAGGCATTTAGGAGGTGAAGCCAGGGATTCTGGGTGTTTCACAATGTGCAGGGTGGTCGACCAAAAAGAGGAATTGTTCCATGTCCTCCCCAACATTCAAACGTCCCACCAGACATCGATGTGGGTGAAACATCTGCTTATAATCATCTAAGCCTAGAACAGAATCATATTACATATAAACACAACATCCTTTTTGCATTATTTTAAATACACTATTTTTTTTTCCACAAATGCAACTACTGTGAAAATTGTAATTCACTTTCTTGGGAATTTTACCAAGAGTTGTACCCCATTTCAGAAAAACATTACTGGTAGCACATGGCATGTGGCATCTGGATTAAGAGTACTACCCGCCTGTCTCAGTTTGCATTTGTAGGGTTGAATGCAAATATGTACCAGAGGAGACTGGAGAGCCCTTTTAATTTAGAACCAAATATTACTACATTAGCAGATATTGTAGTCCGAGTCCAAGATGACCCCCAAAGACCCCCACTTTCTGATATGCACATTTTTGTGTAGTGCCCTCCCACGTTGTATCAGAGTTGGTCTGTGTGACCGACAGAATGTAGCGGCAGTGATGGCATGTCACTTCTGGGGCTAGAAGCTCCTGCTCTTTCACTTTCTCTCGGTCACTCACTCTGGGTGAAGCCAGTTGCCTGTCTTGAGGCAGCCCTGTGGGGAGGCACATGTGTCCAGCCAACAGCCTTGTGAATGAGCTTTACTGGAAGCAGAGTCTCAGTGAAGCCTCAAACATCTGTAGCCCTGACTGACAGTTAAAGTTCATGAGGAATCCCAAGCCAGAACCACTCAGCTAAGTGGTTGATGTTTTAAGTTGCTAAATTTGGGGATAATTTGCTATATAGCAATAGATATACAGAAGACATACCTGAAACCCAGTAATCTCGTTAATTTCATCAATAAGCATTGTGTTAAAAATATTTCATATGTGCTTCCCTTCTAGTATAATTAAAGTCAATCTATATTGTAAAGATTACATGTTGTAATTTACATTTTATAAAAAATTACATGTAAAATCACAAAATTAATGATTTATTAATTTTGGGGTCACCTATTATATTTCTGTCTTATCTAATACTGTCCCCAGAGGGCTTCTACCTAAATTCTCTATAGCTTCTTGTACTATTACCTATACTACTGTATCTTTTTCTGACCCATCCTCTGTTCCCTGTTACCAATTGAAGAATTTGTCTCCATATCAGTCTTCTGAACACTGGTCTGATATATCCTTGACAGAGTACTTGTGATATTTCATCACCACCTTTTCCTGTATCTTAATATAGATGGTTATTTTAGCACACTTATAAAAAAGCCTGACTCATTTTGTGAGAGTATCATACTTCTCATTTTCTCCAAACGTATCTCTTTCAAGCCAGCACTGGTGGTCTAGTGGCTAAGATTCAGCACTCTCACCGCCGTGGCAGCTGCGTGTTGCTGTGATTCTGAAGCTATGCCACAGGTATTTCAAATACCAGCAGGGTCACCCATGTGGACAGGTGTCAGCAGAGCTTCCAGGCTAAGACAGACTAGGAGGAAGGACCTGGCCATTCGCTTCCGAAACATTAGCCATGAAAACCCTGTGAATAGCAGCGGAGCGCTGTCTGATACAGCGCTGGAAGGTGAGCGGACGGGACGAAAAGACCAGGCGGGGCTCCACTCTGCTGTACACAGGGTCACTAGGAGTCGGGATCGACCTGATGGCACTACCAACAATCTCTATTTCAACTGAGGTTATGTTCCCCTTTTTTGGTTCTAAAACTAGGGTTTTTTCCCCCACTATTCTAAAAAGCCAGTTTGAGATTTTTTCTGTGACTTGTAACTGAAAGAAACCAACTGATAAATGTATCCAATGTCGCTGAGTCTAGACTGCAGAGAGAAATATTTCCTCTTCTGCCGAATCAAATGATCCAAGCTTTGGCATCCTGTTTCCCATCTACAGACTCGTCTTTCCTCCAAATGTTTGACACTGAATATTCATTCTTTCAGGAGAGGGTCATTTCAGATCCACAGGGGTGTAATTTTAGTCTCAAGACACCTTTACCCTAATTCAACAGTTCCAACTGATTTACTCACATCAAGTCTTTTTGTTCACAAAACCCCATAAACTCATGAAGGAAGAGAGACAGTTTCTGGGAAGTACATGTTTACACAACACGCTTTAGTCTTTCAGCTTGTTCATGAGGTACACATGTGGTGTGCACTCTCAAAAGATGGGAAGTGAATTCCACTCCATTAAAGTAACTCCATGAAGCAGCCCTGAGAAAGAAAGAACAAACCAGAACCTGTGGGACCTAGTGTGAAGGACAGCCCGGATTGTTCCTTTCTCTTAGTAGGCTTGAACCCACTGGACTGGATTCTACCTGCCCACTTTAGGTGAAGTAGGTCTTTTAGAAACTATCCTGGCCCAAACCAAAATGGTCCTGAAGTCACAAAGACTTCAGAATCTAGGAGAGCCCCTCTGACGTCCTTAGGTAATAGAAATTTAAGAAAACATGTTTAGGTTTACATGATGGAAAACCAATTGAATCAGGACGTGTGTGGAGGTTATTTTTAAGGTGATTTGCAATTTTACTAAAGACTCAGACCAGTACATTTGAAATGCTGGCATTGAAATGTTGACATTAGCAACTTAATCCCAGTATCTTTCAAATGCCCATATTTTTGAAAGCATAGCTATATACATGTTTGACTGTCTTTGTGAAGTAGAGGTCTACAGAATGAGAGAGAAACAAGCTGCATTGGAGTAAGTCCCCACTCACTTCTGGAAAAGCAGCTCAAAGCATGTGCATCCTAATTGTAGGTCAACAGTAACATCTTCCTACATACACGGAGGTAAGAATTTCCTACAGATATTCTTCTGTAAAAAAGCTTTAAAAAATCTTGGGGAATCTTAAAACACTTAATACTTTAAAAAGTAATGAGATTTAAGACTATGGTAGAAACTCCTACTTGTCCCCAAGTATCCATTCTTCCCTCCTTCCTCAGTACTGAAATCCCATTTTCTGGCCTTCCTTGCAATTTAGTGTAGCTAAGTGAGTAAGTTTTTGCCAGCAGAAATGGTACATGCACTTTTGGAAAAGGATCTTAAAAGAGAGGGGATGTTCCCTTTTTTGTCTTCTCTTTTGCTGGCTGGAATACAGGCATAATGGCTGGAGCTACAGCAGCTCTCTTAGACCATGAGATGATATTGGGAATGGAACCTGGTATCTTCCAAAAGCCCATATATTTGAAAGCATAGATAAATATATGTCTCTGTTGGTTGGAACAAAGAGGCTGGATCTGTCTCCATGAACTGCCAGACCAACTCTAGACTGTCTTTGGACTTCTTAAACATAAGAGGGAAATACCAATTTGTGGTTAAGCCACTTGCAGCCAAATTTAATCCTAATACAATAATCAAAACAGAAGCAAGATTTAAAAACTTATTTAAAAAAACTCATCCTTCATAGGTCAGCAATTTAACTAGTTTTAAGGTTGCACATATTTCAAAAGTAATTTATTCAGCAAATATTTTGGAGCACCTACATTCTAGCATATGTATCAGGATGATGGATACTGTAACTATAAATGTATTATTTGCCAACTGACAAGATATAAAAGATAGGAAAATAGTATCCAAGAAAATGAGAACTGAGGGAGAGTGGAAAAATAACAAAAAGTAAGGATTGTCCCTCTTACATGTATAAGACCTATAAGAGTAACAGGAGGGTAAGAGGATGGCATTTGGTGATAACTCGAGACACAAAACCTTTTATCTCATTATACTCCAAGTAAAAACTTTTTTAGATCCGCATTGATAATACCTGGATTTACACCATGTCTTTTTCCCAAACAACTAAATGGCACTTTATATTCTGTAGGAAATTTAGACGGGTCTTTCCAAGGCTATTGAAGTTAGCTGAAAATTCAAGATGTAGTCTTTAAAGGAGACAGTCGGAAGACACCTGACTACGGGGAAGCCAAAAATCTGGGTGGATGGCCGGGAGAAGCAGGAGGACAGAATTCAAAGACCAGTTGTACTGTGTTGGTAAGCTCGGGTTACAGTACGAGGTGGTAGCCTTGGATGAGTAACTTCACTTCCTAGGCCTCGATTTCCGAGTGGCGGGGATTAGAAAGGGGCAGGTCTGCAGACCTTCGGTTCCAGACAACCCTCGTGGACGGGTGTCCTACTCTGGGCAGCTCTCAGCCAACGCCGCTGAGCCTACAGGCAAAGAGAGCCCCTGCGCTTTGAGTCTCGGGCTTCCCCCGCACGTGACCTCACGGATGCGGCACCTGAAGTCCGCGAGCAGAAACGCAGCGGTGGAAGTCGGGCCGCGATCGCCGACCAGAAATCGACAGGACTCGCCCGCTCTACGCCAGGTCTACGAACCCTAAAGCGCTGAGTCCGCCCGCTGACTGGCGGCGCCTCGTCCCGCCCGCTGGCGCCTAGCCCCGCCCCTCGATCATCGCCCCGCCCCCGGCCGGCCACTTGCTGCGCGCCGATTGGTGGCTGCGGTGCGCACGGCGCCGCGCCGCGCCCCGCCCCGCCGGCGCCCTCACCTCACGCCCGCGGGCTGCGCTCGGCTCCCTGGGCTGAGGCGGAGCGGCGGAAGCTTCTCTGCCGTGGCGCCGCCGCCGCTTTATCCTTTGCGCGCGCATCTGGGGTCAGGGGAGCCGGTGAGTGCGGTCGGCGTGTCTCGGGGCGCGCGGGCGGCTCGCGCGCGTCGGGAGGCGCCCCCGGCCGGCCGGGCCTGCGAGGTGCGGCTGCGCCCGGCCGGCCTCCGGGCGCGGAGCGGGGCTTCCGCCGCCCCCTCGGGCCGACCGTGGCCGTGACGCGCGGCGACCCGCCCTCGGCGGGCCGGGCCGGTACCTCGCCGTCGGACGGCTTCGCCGGGAGGTCTGGAAGGGTTTCCATCTCGGGTGCGCCCGCTCCCCGGGGCACGGGCGGGGGAGAGACCGGGTGCCGCTCCCGGGCGCTCTGAACCGTCGCTGGGGGTCTTGTCAGTGTCGTGTGACTTTTCCGACTCCGTCCTCCCGAGTCAGGGACAGAGGTGGGAGGAGGAAATGGGAGAGGAGCTCCATTCTGTAGAGAATTAGTCATAAAGTGTGGGGATCCTGTTAGATAAGTGGCAGCACAGTTGCCACTGTAGCGATGGTAGTTGTGCTGGGAAGGCCACTTTGGTTTTTAACTAGTAAACTGGCTTCCGAGCTGATCACTGGAAGGTTCTTAATCTGAAAGGTGAATATATGACCTTTCTAAAGCCAAAGCAGTGATGAGATCGACTCTGCGCGCTCCCTCCCCGCTGCCAGTGCCGTGTGTGTGTGTGTGTGTGTGTGTGTGTGTGTGTGTGTGTGTGTGTGTGTGTGTGTGTGTGTGTGTGTGTGTGTGTGTGTGTGTGTGTGTGTGTGTGTGTGGTAGTCAAGCCTTATGCCACTCAAAGACATGCATTTCTCTTTTCAGAGTGTCTCACCTCTTCCGGAGACACGCCGTCCCCACCCTGCATTCTCCTCTGCCGACCAGGATTAGGCAACCTTAACTGGCTAGTCTTTTCTGAATTCAATTCTGGAGTCCAAGGTAAAGAACTTATTCTTATTTCTTCCTTTTAAATGATTACAGTACTATATCAGGTTGTAAATTGTTTTTAATATTATGGAAGAATATCAAGTAAAAAATTCAAATAGCACAGAAGTATATCAAGTAAAAAGTTAGAATTCCTCGTTTCTTCACTTTGCATCTTTTACATCCTCAGTTCGGCTCCCTAGGAGGAGATAATACCACGATACTGTTGGGCAACTGACTTAATGTAAGGGGCACCTTTTCGTATCATTAGGTGTGGACTGACCTCGTTTTTACAGTGCTGCAGAGTATGCCATTGTTTGGATGTATTCTGATATATTTTATTCGTCCCTTACTGGACATTTTGGTTGTTTCTGGATTTTAGCCATTAACAGCCTTGCTGCATGAAAATCCTTTTGGCATTGGAGGATAAATTTCAGGTAGATAATTTTAACAGATCGTTGTACTTCAGTGTAATTTTAATGCTCTTTTCACCAGGAATCTTTTTATAACTTAAAGGATTTTATAATTTAAAGGCAGTAGCTAATTCTGTTTGATTTAAATGCATTTTTTAGAATCTGTGTGTTTTTTTTATAGAGACAGGATCAAGAAAATTTTGGAGACCAGGTTAAATAATGGTGAATTTATTGACCTTGTTACCACTTAGTGGTGTTGATTTAAGGTTATATTGACTCATTTGATTGGCTTAGCAGGAATGACTAGAGGACCTTCAGGCTGAGAAAATGTGAGCAGATGTATTTTGTATAATACTGTCCTGTGGTAATCTCCTTGAGTAGCCATCAGTAACAGAAATTCTTGTGCTCTTTTTACATGTTTCTTTATTGTGAAATGTATCTCAGGTACAAAAAAAGTGTGTAGAACATATATATATATGTATGTGTATATATATATATATATATGATTTAAAGAATACTATTGCAGTGGTTATCATTGTCTACCACCAGATTAAGAAACAAAACATTTACATCTTTCTTCCAGAGGTAGCCTCTATCCTTTTTAGTTAATCTTTCTTTGGTTTTTAAAATAAGTTTTAAATGTAATTACACACATATATGTATATGTTTACACACATATGCATAAATGTACATACACACATCCTAAATGTATTTGTTTTTGAATGAATAGTGTTAAAAAAAATTCTCATACAAATAGATAGTGAGCATGTTTTGAAATTTTATTCTTACTGAGAGTGCCACAAGGAGCTGGTTTTAAGAGGATTTAAGGAATAGATATTTATGTATATTTATAGGGAAAGGAATGTCTCAATAAAATCGCTGAATTAGATATAATTGGTTAATGTTCCAAAGGGCAACAAAATCATACCACCTTTGGGATTAATCTTTTCTGCCAGGCTATAAAATCATAACACCTTATTAATTTCTGCAGTTAAACTCAAACCTTATAGGACTATAAACTATGTCTTTCTTAACAGTGGAGTTTTCATTAAATAAACTGTGATAACAAAGTTATTTCCCCCAGAACACAGCTGAGGTCCAAACAGGCTTATTAGAAAGTGCTAGAGCTTTCAAAACTTGAGATTAAAATTTTGTTATATAATTGTAAGCACAAACCTGACTGTGTAAGGAAAGAGCAGTATTGTCACTGTTAGGTGAAGGCTTTCAGGAAAAGATGAGCAGAACAGAATGGCTTCAGCTTTCCTGTTTCCTGTTCCTCAGGGGCCCTTTCTGAGGAAGTCAGTGGGCAGTGTTATGAGTGAGTCCTAGGAAACGGGGTGCACCACAGTCAGAGCATCTGGAGGGCTCCACTGTGGACCAAGTACTGGAAGGACAACGGAAATATGGTCAGAGGGGGTGGGCTGCTCTGTATTTTCTGCTTTTTAGCTCACGATGGCCTGCCTGCAGTTATCAGGGTTGGTCAAAGCAGAACCCTTCTGTGAGGGAAGTGAACGCCTCTGCTGATGCGGGCTGCAGGGCTTGCAAGGAGAGCAGGAACTGCATCAGCATAGCAGGAACTATGATCAGGATCAAGCGAAGCCGGGCGCAGTACAGATAGGAATCTGGGCCAGGTTCACGGGTTATTCAGTCCTAAAAAGCTGGTATAGCAGCTGGGACATGCCTGTCTTCAGTCGCACTGCTTCAATCTGGCCTGGTTACCCTCCTCGTCTGGGGCACAGCTGGATTCTCTTTAGTTCTCCTGTGTTGGATCTTTCCTGGATTCTCTTTTATCGATTTATTCTTTCTTGTGGTGCTCAAACTCCTGTAGCTTCTTGACAAGAAGAGTTACATTTTTTGGAGACTTTGCCTGTCTAAATATGTTTTGACTCCATCCTCGTACTTGATTGATATTGTGCTGGTAATAGAATTTTAGCTGGAAATAATTTTCCTTCAGAATTTTGAAGTATCGCTCGATTGTCATCTTGCTTCCAGTGTTGCTGTTGAGAATTCCAAGCTATTATGATTCCTGATCTTTTGTATGTGACCTTTTTTTCCTCTCTGCAAACTTATAGAATCTACATTTTGACCCCAGTGTTTTAAAATTTAAAATGATGTGTCTTAGCATGGGTCTGTTTTCATCCATTAGATTGAGTCTTTGATGGGCCCTCTAAATCTGGAAACACAAAATAATTTTCTTGAAATATTTTGTTATTTTCTCCCTTCTCTTTCCTCTGTAGTCTCTCTTCTGGATCACCTGTTATTTAGATGTGAACCTTTTAAAGGTCTTCTAATTTTCTTACCTGTTTTCCATCTATCTACTTACTGCTAGATTTTCTTAACTTTTCTTTTCCCAACGCTTCCATTTGGATTTTTAAAAAAAACTTCCATGATCACATTTTTTTTTTTTTTTTTTTGTGGGGAAGACCAGCCCTGAGCTAACATCCGTTGCCAATCCTCCCCTTTTTGCTGAGGAAGACTGGCCCTGGGCTAACATCCGTGCCCATCTTCCTCCACTTTATATGGGACGCCGCCACGGCATGGCTGACAGGCAGTGCGTCGGCGGGCGCCCGGGATCCGAACTCGCGAACCCCGGGCTGCCAAGCGCGGACTAAACCGCTGCGCCACCAGGCAGCCCACATTTTTAATTTCCAAAGGCTATTTTTTAGTCTCTGAATGTTTCTTATGGTAGCATCCTATTCTTTTTTTTTTTTCCCTTGAGCTTTTTATTTAATTAATTATTTTTGGTGAGGAATCTTCCTCTTTTTGCTTGAGGAAGACTGACGCTGAGCTAACATCTGTGCCCATCTTCCTCCACTCTGTATGTGGGATGCCTGCCACACCATGGCTTGATGAGCAGTGCACAGGTCTGTGCCTGGGATCCAAACCAGTGAACCCCAGGCCGCTGAAGCGGAGCGCGCAAACCCAACCAAGATGCCACTGGGCCAGCCCCAGTAGCATCCTATTCTTATTTAATAAGTGCAGTATGCTCTTTTATCTCTGCAGTTATAATGATTTTGTTTAAGTTTTCTTTCTCTGTGTAGTTTTCCAGCTTCCTATCTGGAAGGAAGGGATCTGGCTGCCAGTCTCCTGAGCTGGAACAGAGGAACAACAGTCCCTTATGTCCAGCTTTCAGTATATCTCATCTTCCATCATGCCCAGTATCCCCCCTCCAGAACACAAGAAATGGGGAAAAACATCAGACTTCTGCCAGGGTGTGGAAGAAGCAGTTGCCAGCATCATGCAGAGAAAAGGGACAGGATCTGGGGATCTAACTTTTCCCCCAAGAAAAGCTGGGGGAAACTGCTTCCCCCAAGTCTTTACTGGGTTGGTTCTCAGCTTTCCTTGCTGCTGGCTTGGGAATTCAGCTTTCTTGGGTGTGCTAAGTCAGTTACCATCGTCCATCTGCTCTCCAGCTTTCAAAAAATTTTTTTTTTTTTTTTGTGGGGAAGATCAGCCCTGAGCTAACATCTGTTGCCAATCCTCCCCTTTTTGCTGAGGAAGACTGGCCCTGGGCTAACATCCGTGCCCATCTTCCTCTACTTTATATGGGACGCCGCCACAGCATGGCTGACAGGCAGTGCGTCGGCGGGCGCCAGGGATCCGAACTCGCGAACCCTGGGCTGCCAAACGCGGACTAAACCACTGCGCCACCGGGCGGCCCCTCCAGCTTTCAAAATTTTGTTGCTCTTGTCCCGTCTTCTGTTCTCCCTATCATTAGGGGTTTATGACTTTTTTTTTTTGAGGAAGATTGACCCTGAGCTAACATCCGTTGCCAATCTTCCTCTTTTTCTTTTCTGTCCCCAAAGCCCCAGTACATAGTAGTGTATCCTAGTTGTATGTTGTTCTAGTTCTTCTATGTGGGATGCCGCCTCAGCATGGCTTGATGAGCAGTGAGTAGGTCCGTGCCCAGGATCCAAACCAGTGAACCCTGGGCCACCAAAGCAGAGCGTGCAAACTTAACCATTGTGCCACCGGGCTGGCCCTGGTTTATGACTTTTAAAAAACTCCTTTTATTGTAGTTTTAGTGAAGTGTCAGGAGGGAGCAAAATGAGATGCTTATGTATAGTCTGCCATCTTTACCCAGAAGTAGTAGCAGTTTTTGTCAACCAAAGAGTAATAGTAGTACTGCCAAGAACAGGGTGCCCTCTACAAAGCAGTCATGTGTATGTGAACCATTTTTTGGTGGGTGGTGGTTGACAGTATTGAGTGATCGCATGTGCTGGATGCTGTTATTCTTATTAATTCTCTCTTCCTGAGGGACATGCTGTCATCACCTCAGTTTACATACCAGAAGACCAAAGCTCCAGCAACTATTCCATGAGGAGTAGAATAGATAAATTAGCCAGGCCAAGTAGGCACAGCTCTGGGAAGAGCTGAATGTAGGCATGGGCCCCGGCCAGTGCTAACTCCACAGCCTACCCTTTCAGCTGCTTCTGTGGTGGCTAACGTTGGAAGATGATAATTGGTGCTTCAAGGTGTCCACTTCCTTTGTATCTTGAGTGAATGAAGGGAAAGATGTTTGAGTTGAAAAGTGACACCTAAGCTGACACCTGGCAGTCTCAGTAGGAGTTAACTAGGTGAGCTTGAGATGGAAAGGTATCAGACAGAGGGGGTGGGGTTTTAGGTGAGGTAATTTAGCAAGTATGAGGCACTAAAAGAGAACCCAGGATGACTGGAGGAAAGAGACAGGAGAAAATGTTATAAGAGGATTGGGGCAATTAAGGACTGGGCCGTACTGTAGAGTTTTGTCTTTATCTTAAAACAGATGGGAAGGCAATTAAAGGTTTTAAGCGGACGGGTTTGTGCTTTTTTTTTTTGAAATCATTCCAGCTGCACTATGGAGAATGTGTTGATGCTGCAGGGCAGGGGTGGATGTGGCTCGATCAGCTGGGAGGCTACTGTAATGGACAGGTGGGAGAGGAGTACTCAGGTCACGGTGTAGAGGAGATGGAGAGAAGTTAGACTTGGGAGATATTTAGGAGGCATAATCAGGTGGTGGATTGGATGAGAGATCAGAAAGAAGTAACAAGGATGACACGTGTTTCTGCCTTGTACAATTGAATGAATGGCTGTTTATTCATTGTAGGGAATCCAAGAATAGGACCAGATTTAAAGGAGGAGATCATGAATTTGGGTTTGGCCATGTTGATTCTGAGGTGACTTTGAGACAGCCAGGGGATGTCAAGCAGGTAGGTAGTTGGATGTATGGATCTGGGACTAGATATTTAAATCCATAAATCAGCTGCATAGGGAAGCAGTAAGGGGGAGGATTCACCCAATAATCCACATTTTGAATAATTAAAAGTTATTAAGGATATTACTAGGGAAAGTTATATAATTATAAAATTAGTCTTTTTAAAAATCTATGCTCCTTATCCTTTACTTTGGTTTTTAGATTTAAAATTTTTATGAAAATTGGTGGCACTTCTGAAATCTTATTCTTGTTATATGTGATTTACAAGTCAGAAGGCAAGTAAGCGTTCCTTGAGGTTAAGTATGTAAGATGTCTTTTCCAAAAGTACTTAGATCTCTGAATAATTCATGCTGTTGGATTTTAAGGCCTGTAAAATATTCACACTGTGAGTGCCTAGAAACCAGATTTATAGCAACCCCAAAACTGTCTTCTCCAGACTCCTTTGACAAGATTTGAATCAGCAGTAATCACCACGGTCGTTGTAGACCTCATTGGACTGCTTTCTTCTATTTCCAAATGATCACAGTGTTCCTCTAAATTGGGGCTATCTCTCTTCCATCTTGTTTTTCTTGCTCTCTTCACCACAGGTAGTAGAACAATAACTTCTCCTTATGAAGTCTGAAATGAGAGAAATGCTATGAAACTGTCTGATGATGGGCAGCACTATAGTTTAATAGTCATGAGTGCAGATTCTGGAATCAGATCTGAATTTCAGTGAAAATCCTGGCATTCCTCCTTGCTAGCTGTGTGACCTTGGGCAAGTTATTCTCTAAACCTTTTCAGTAATATGAGATAAAAATAGTAACTGCATTAGAGTATTTGTGAGGATTCAATGGAATAGTCCGTGAAAAGAGTTTTTCTGAGGATGGAATGGAGTGTTCTGTAACCTATAAGCACCCTATAACTAATAGCTAGTAGTAGTAATAGTGGGGAAGATGTAGATTTTATTTTTGTTGCATTTGAGTCAACTTGTTTTGCTCTGGCTAGGTAGACCTAATATTTTGAATGATATTTGTATTTTGTTAATCTCCTGATTTTTGTAACAGATAATTGTAATTTAATTTTAAAAAGTGTTCATTGATTTTTCTGCTAGTTTGTAAATCTCTTTATGATGAGGGTTAAATTTTGTGAATCTTTATTTTTCCCACAGTGCCTTACTCATAGATGTTCTGTAGATATTCAGAACATATTCTAGAGGAGTTTGTGCTGATTAAATAGCATTATATGTGTAGGTTGCTATAATGCCTGGCACACAGTAATTCAAGGAAGAAAGGAGTGAGTAGAGATGAACTCTGAGTTAGGCCTCACTCTTCTGCCTTGTTTTCTCCCTGAGAAGCCCTGGCTGCCCCCATGACTTCAGTTACCACTTAACTACTGCAATCCTCTGATCTGTACTTCTGTCTTAAACCACTGTTTCAGTGGTTCCTGTTCGTCCGTTTTATGTGCATCTCCACCTGAGTGTCCTTCAGTCATATGCATATGACGTTGTACATAATACATGATACGCAGACTCTCGTCTCCCATTCTTGTTTTGGTTAATGGTGTCTCACCAGCCATTGGGCATTAACCATAGTCATTCTTAGCTCCTCTCTGCCTGTTGATAATACCACTTTAATATTTCTCAAATAAAAACCCTTTCCTTAGCTTGTACCAGTATGTCCTCAGTTTACATCCTTATTCTCTTCCTGTCTAGAATGAGGGCAGGTGTCTTTAACATTTCTCTTCAGTCCCTCCTCCACACTGCTGCTGCCAGAATTATCTTTCTAAATCACAGAGCTGACCTTGTTGCTCCCCTGCTTACAACCCCTCTCCGCCTGCTGCCTGTCTTGTAAATTAAGTTTTTTTTTTTCTGGTGAGGAAGGTTGGCCATGAGCTAACATCTGTTGCCCACCTTCCTCTTTTTTTTGCTTGAGGAAGATTAGCCCTGAGCTAAGATCTGTGCCAGTCTTCCTCTATTTTGAATTTGGGTCACCACCACCACCTGGCTGATGAGTGGTGTAGGTCTGCACCTGTGAACCAAACCTGCAAACCTGGGCTGCTGAAGCAGAGTGCGCCAAACCCAACCACTAGGCCCTGGGGCCGGCCCTGTAAATTGTTTTATTATTAGACAGCCACACTCATTTGTTCATGTATTGTCTATGGCTGCTTTTATGCTATGACAACAGAGTTGAGTGGTTGTGACAGAGGTGGTTTGGTCTGCAAAACCAAAAATGTATACTATTTTGTTCTTTACGGAAAAACTTTGCTAATCTCTGGCTTAGAGGATAGAGTTCAAACTCGAGTGGGCTGAAAAATTCTTCACAGTCTTGTCCCAAACAGGTTAATCACCATTACTTTTTGAACTACTTTAAACTCTACCTTGTTCTTTTCTGGGCCTTCTTCTTCAAACTCCTATTCATGCTTCAAAACCCAGCTAAATTTGTTCTTCCTCTATCAAACTTTCCTTAATTTTTCCTGGCAAGTAGTGCCCTATAACACTTTTTTCATGTTTCTATTATAGCACTTCTGTATTACAGCCCATAGTGTATGTGTATTATAGCACATATTGTAATGCAGTTATTTGTTCTGACAATGTCCCTAACTAGACTATTCTCTACATTGAGCAGCTTAATCATTTTTATATACTCAGTGCCTAACACCAGTGGCATTTAACAACTAGTGAAGAGATGAATGAACAAACAGATGATATTATGGAAGTTTGACTAAAGGAAAAATTTCTGAATTAGGTATGTTATTTGGGACTTTGATGCATATGGAAATTGCTCAGATCATGTTGGTATGTAGTAGTTGTTTTCTCCTTTTACTTTTCCAAGTGTCCTTTAGTTTCCTAAACTGAATTTTTGGAAATGAAATTTTGACGGTTGAATCACTTAAAATGCCCTGTAAAAAAGACTCATGTTTCCTTTTATAGAGTTGCCTCTCTTAGTAATAGGAATAATTGCTGTCTAATGTATTGTAAGGCTTGTGGGTCAGACCAGTAATCCATTAGTTTGGTTCAGTAATCTTGTTTTTTTTCCATTGGTACCAGGGTCAGTTTTGTGGGAGAATATGCCAATAATTTCGTTGACCTCAAAAAGTCTTAAGTTTATTAAAAGCAGTTACAGACATTACATCATACAAGAAGTTTCTCAACAGGCAAGAAGAATCAACAATTCATTGTGTTAATTACAAAAACCTTTTAAAAACTTTGTATTTAAAAAAACGTGATTCATGCTCAGTGCAGCAAACTTGGAAAATAGACAAACAAAAAGTAAAGCAAACACAGGATCCTGTCACCCACATATATGATGGAAGTACTGGTGTTTGTCCTTCCAGGATTTCTGCATATGTGTTTACGTATGTATACTGTTAATTCTTTTTTCCTAAAAAGGAAATACTGCTGTAGATACAGTTTTAATAATCTACTTTTTTCACTTAGTGTTAGTCATTATGATTTACTCATACCATTAAATGTTTTTCAAAAATAGATTTTTTTTAGCATTTTCTTTTTTTAAAAATTTTTATTGATGTCTTAATAATTTATGACATTGTGGGGTTTTAGTTGTACATTATTATTTGTCCATCACCACATGGATGCATCCCTTCACCCCTTGTGCCCACCCGCCACCACCCTTCCCCCTGGTAACCGCCAACCAGTTCTCTCTGTCTGTGTGTTTATATTCCACATATGATGAAATCATGCTGTGTTTGTCCTTCTCTCTCTGGTTTATTTCACTTAACATAATACCTCTAGGTCCATCCATGTTGTTGCAAATGGGACAATTCTGTCTTTTTTTTATGGCTGAGTAGTATTCCATTGTGTGTGTGTGTGTATATATATATCTTTATCCAATCATCACTCAAGGGACACTTGGGTTGCTTTCACTTCTTGGCTATAGTAAATAATGCCGCAGTGAACATAGGGGTGCATAAGCCTCTTGGGATGGCTGATTTCATGTCCGTTGGGTAGATGCCCAATAGTGGGATTGCTGGATCATAAGGTATTTCTATTTTTAATTTTCAAAAATAGACTTTTTAATGTCTGCATTAAGCAAACTATTTTACATAAGCATTTATTCTATTATTGAACATTTGGGTTTTCTCTAAGTAGTCTTTGCTTTCATTAAGTCTCCAAGGCCTGTCATCTTATGTTAAATATTCTGTACTTGTTTCCACTTTAAGGAAGGGAGCCAATGTTAGTATTGTTAGTTTCTATTAAATCTAAACTATGTCATGATAAAATATGCTTACCTTTGGTAAATATCAATAGTAGAACCCATAGGAAAGTCAGTCTTCCCAGTCGAGAGTCAGTTCTTAACACACGAGCTCTTTCCCCTCACTTTCCTCTCCTAATTGTTTCCCATGGTGACTGAGCTCTTGGTGCCTCGGCTCCTTTTCTCCTTGAAGTTCTTCTGTTGGTTTCCCATTACAACTCAGTGAAACCCCAAATCCTTCATGAGGTCCACATTAATCCGCCGTGTGATCTGGCCCTTACCTGTCTCTCTCCAAACTTATTCCAAGCTACTTGCTCCATTAACTTACTATATCCTGATTCTCTTTGGTACCACCTAATTCTTCCTTGCTGGCACCAAAGGGACTTCGGGGCTTTGTATGTGATGTTCTCTCTCCCTGCTCTACTTCTTTTGCTTCTCTATATTCTAATTAACTTTACTCAGCTTTTAAATTTCAGTATGTTTTACAATTTTAGCAAATGTTATCTCTTCAGAGAGGCTTTCCCTGGCCACCCATTCTAAAATAGGTCTCCCTTTTATTCTCTATTAGGATCCTGTTCTCTTTATTCTCTATTAAGATTCATAGTAATTATTCATATCACTTTGTCTAATGTTTCTCTGCCCCTCCTCATCCCTGACTCTCCATCTTAAGCCCCGGGAGGGAATAGACCATGACATTTCAGAAATCAGTGTGTGGAAATAGTAATATATTTTCTGCTTATAGAACTATTTATAATAGGTTAATATATGGGAAATGAATTTTGTAATAGGAAATAAGACTTTTGTTTTTGTTTTTTCTCCCCAAAGCCTCAGTACATAGTTGTGTATTTTAGTTGTAAGTCCTTCTAGTTCTTCTGTGTGGGCTGCCACCACAGCATGGCTACTGACAGACGAGTGGTAGTGTTCCACGCCTGGGAACCAAACCCAGGCTGCCAAAGTGGAGCGTGCTGAACTTTAACCCCTAGGCCACCAGGGCTTGCTCAAAACTTTTGTTTTAACCTTCAGACATTGTCTTGAATTCTTGGTAACCTTCCCTGTATTTGCTTTTAATAGTTAATATTTAATCTTTGATAACAATTCATTACCATGTCTGCAGAATAGCTTGATAAAATGTGCCCATGATGTATACAGAGTAAGACTTTGGTGCAGCTAAAGCATATCTGAAAAAATTTTAAAAACTTTTCCTGGGTAAACTTGACATACTGTAAAATACACAGATCTTAAGTGTACACTTCAATGACTTTTGATAAATGTATGTACCTGCATAACCACTATTCCAGTCCAGATATAGAACATTTCCATCACCCCAAGAAAGTTCCTTTGTAGTCAGTCCTCACCCCATATAGGCAACCACTGTTCTGATATTTGGGACCATTGATTAGTTTTGCCTCTTCTTAAGCGTCATTTATTTATTTTTTTGGTGAGGAAGATTGTCCGTGAGCTAACATCTGTTGCCAGTCTTCCTCTTTTTGCTTGAGGAAGATTGTCTGTGAGCTGACATCTGTGCCAGTCTTTCTCTATTTTGTATGTGGGATGCCGCCACAGCATGGCTTGATGAGGGGTGTATATGTCTGTGCTGGGGATCCAGACCCCCAAACCGTGGGCCACTGAAGTGGAGCGGGCATACTTAACTACTACGCCACTGGGCCAGCCTCTTAAGCTTCACTTAAATGAAATCATACAGTATATACTCTTTGTCTCGGCCTTCTTTCACTTATATCATGTTTTGAGATTGTTTTTCTGTATGGTTATATGTGTCAGTTCATTGTTTTTTGTTGCTGAATAGTATTCCATTGTATGAATCCATCGTAATTTGTTCATCCATTCTTTTGTTGATGAACATTTAGGTTGTTTCAGTTTGGGGCTATTATGCATAAAACTGCTGTAAACTTTCTTGTACAAGTCTTTTTTGTGTGTGAACTCGTGTTTTTACTTCCCATGTTAAATACCTAGGAATGGAATTGCTGGGTTATAGGGAGATTTATTTATTTATTTATTTATTTGGTGAGGAAGACCAGCCCTGAGCTAACATCCGTTGCTAATCCTCCTCTTTTTGCTGAGGAAGACTGGCCCTGGGCTAACATCGTGCCCATCTTTAGGGAGATTTATTTTTAACTTTATAAGAAACTGCCACCAGAAATCTGTGTGATTTCCGGTTCCTCTATAACCTCACCAAAAGTTAGTGTTGTCAGTCTTTTTAATTTTAGCTATTCTAGTGGCTGTGTGATATTTTATTAATTTGCATTTCACTGATGACTAATGATGTAGAATACTTTTTTATATGCTTTTTGGTCATTAATTGTCTTTTTTTTTTTTTTTTTGTGAGGAAGACCAGCCCTGAGCTAACATCCGTTGCCAATCCTCCTCTTTTTGCTGAGGGAGACTGGCCCTGGGCTAACATTGTGCCCATCTTCCTCCACTTTATATGGGATGCCGCCACAGCGTGGCTGACGAGCAGTGTGTCGGCGGGCGCCCGGGATCCGAACCCGCGAACCCTGGGCTGCCAAGCGCGGACTAAACCGCTGTGCCACCGGGCGGCCCCCCATTAATTGTCTTTTTAAATCTTTCGCCCATTTCAAATCTATTCAAGTCTTTTTGCACATTTTTTATTGCTTATGTTTGGTTTATCTTTTTATTATTAATGTTTAGGAGTTCTTTCTATATTGTACATACAAGTCCTTTGCCAGATATTTGTTTTGCTAATATTGTCTCCCAGTCTGTTTCCAGTGTTTGAACCTTCTGTAGTGTATTAATTGTACTTTTTTTCAGATTAACAGTTGGACCTCTTGCTTTAAATTTAGACATTTTTCACCTAAATCCATTTAAGCATCAATATGCAAATGCCCATATGCATTTAAGCATATTATTTGAAAATGTACCTAACATACTGTTTAGAAATAAATTTATCTTTGTGGACATTCTATATGATGTTATAATTTTTCTTTAAATAATTATGTTTTAAATAGAAGAAGAAAGATAATCTTTTCTTTTGATCCATATGTTGATCATTTCTGGTATTCTTCATTTTTCCCTGTAGATCTGAGCTTCATCTGGTGCCACTTCTCTTCAGCCTGAAGAATTTCCTTTAGCATTTTATTAATGCAGATCTGGTGATGAATTATGTCAGTTTTTGTTTACCTGAAAATATTTTTCTTTTATCCTCATTTAAAAAAAGTTTTATTGCGATACAATATACATATGATAACAACATTCATCTGTTTTAAGTGTACAATTCAGTGATTTTTAATATATTTACAGAGTTGTACAGTCATTGCCACAGTCTAATTTTAGACCCATGTGCTCATTAGCAGTCACTCCCTATTCCATTCCCTGCATCACGAGGCAATTACCAATTTACTTTCTGTCTATAAAGTTACCTCACCTGGATATTTCATATGAATGGGGTCATACAGTGTATGGTCTTTTGTCTTAGCATAATGTTTTTGAGATTCATCCATGTTGTACCATGTATCAGAACTTCATTCCTTTTTATTACTGAATTTGTATTCCATTGTATGAATATGCCACAATTTATTTATCCATTCATCAGTTGATGTATGTGGATTGCTAACACTCCTTGGCTATTAAGAGTAATATGAACATTTGTGTCCAAGTTTTTGTGTAGTCATATATTTTCATTTCTCTTGGATAGATAGGAGTAGAATTGCTGTCACCCTCACTTTTGAAGAATATCTCTGCTGGATGTAGAGTTTAGGATTGATTGCTTGTTTTTAAAGCACTTAAAAAAATGTCACTCCATTTCCTTCTGGCCTCTTGTTTCTAAGTCAGCCATCGTGTATATTGTTCTACTACCCCTGTATGTAATGTGTTGTTTTTTTTTTTTTCCTAAATCTTCTTCAAGTGTTTCTTTTTATCTCTGGTTTTCAGCAGTTTGATTATGATGTTTTCCTTTTATTTATCCTCCTCCTTTGTTGAGCTTCCTAGATTTGTAATTAATATTTTTCACCAAATTTGGGAAATTATCAGCCATTATCTCTTCAAATATTTTTTCTCCCTTATTCTGTCTTTTATTCTTCTGGGACCCAATTAAACATATATTAGAACAATGACTAGTGTTCCTCAGTTCACTGAGGCTCTGTTCATTTTTTTTTCCAATTAAAAATATTTCTATTTTCTAGATTGGATAATTTCTTTTGATCTTTCTTTAAGTTTACTCCTTTTCTTCTACTGTCTGTAATCTCCTATTAAGCCTATCTAGTTAATTTTAATTTTCAAATATTGTAATTTTTAGTTCTAAAATTTACATTAAAAGTATCTCTTTATCTATTGAGATTCTCCATCAGTTCAGTTATTTTAACCATGTGCCTTTAAGTCTTTGTGTTTATACTGGGTGCTTTAAAGTCTTTGTCTGCTAATTTCAGTATCTGAGTTGTTTTGGGGTCTGTTTCTATTGACTGCTTTTTTTCCTCCTTGAGAATAGATTACATTTTTTCTGCTTCTGTGAATGTCTAGTAATTTTTTACTATTTATTAGACATTGTGGGTGATACATTATAGACACTCTGGGTTCAGTTATCTTCATCTGAAGAATGTTACTTTTTGTTCTGACAAGCAGTTAAAATACTGGCTCATCGCGTTGAAATTATTGAGACTTGATTTTACACTTTGTTAGATTATGGAAATCCCAAGGTGTTTACTAATCTCCTCTGACCTGGCGGAACTCAAACTTCAAAATGTCTTGCGGTGCACAGCAGCTGAAACCTCTGCTTAGTTCTTTTAGCCTTCCAGCTATTTTTTTTCTGCTGAGTTCCTTGGAGTCTACTCCATGCATGTGCTGATCAGGGGCTAGCTAGATATTTAAAGAGAATTTATATTAAAGTGTTTGGGGTTCCCTCCTGTGACTCACCCCTTTCCAAGATTACCCTCTATAGTTTCTAGGTGCTCTGGTAGTCCTGAACTCTATCCTCTGATACCTTAAGCCAAATAGACTGTGGCTTTTTGCTCAAGTTTTAGCCATTCTGCAGTACAGGGCTCACTGGGCTGGGTGTGGGAGGTTAGGTGATTCTGCAGGGGGAAAAGCTGTATAAAAGTGGGTCCTGCTTATCATGTTTTGTTTTCAAGGGTCACATCCCCTCCAGTTTCTGCCTGTATTTCAGCACTCTTCAGAGTGCTTTCAGAGTTATTTTTTTCTTTCTGGAATTTAAGGCATCCCTGAATCACCTCATCTGAATATACTGTCTTTGTTTTGAAAATTCCCACAGCATGCTGTACCCTTAGTTCTTTATGCACGTGATTTTTCTCCTTCCAGTTGTCTGTTGCTGCATTACAGATTACTCCAAAACTTAGTAGTTTAAAACAGCCATTTTATTATGCTTATGGTTTCTGTGGGTCAGGAATTTGGAAAGGGCACAGCCAGGATGACCTGTCCCCTCTTCATATATCTGGGGCCTCAGTGGGGAAGGCTTAAAGTCTGGGGGTGATGCCATAACTGGAAAAGAAATCACCTAGAAATGTCTGCTCACACATCTGGCAGTTGATGCTAGCTGTTAGCTTGGACCTCACCTGGAACTGTGGGCCAGAACACCCATACCTGGTCTCCTCACAGCATTATGGCCTTGGATTTTTTCCATAGCAACTCAGGACTCTAGTGTTATAGTGTTCTAGAAAACTAGCTACAAGTTGCATTGCCTTTTGTGATCTAGTCTCAGAAGTTGTATGGCAGAAGTTACATAGCATCATTTCCTCTATTCTGTTGGTCAACCAGTCTTTATTGTTGGCTCAAATTCAAGGGGAGAGCCACCTCTCAGTGTGAGAAGTGTCAAGAATTTGCAGATCTTTTAAAACCACTATGGTCATTTAGCACACAGTAAGCTCCCCCTGGTGTCCTAGCACAGTCCTGTGTACATCTCAACAAGTAATCATTGAAGTATTGAATTGTTCTTAACTATAATAGATTTGGACCTAAAGTAAATTTGTGTTTAAAACTTAAAGAAGGAGTAAGATATTTCACTTCTTGGAAACATTTTCTTAGATTGACTATATTTTGTCTTTTTATTTGTAGCATAGTGTATTTAGTGAAAAATCCATGCTTAAGGGGTGAAAATGGCAGGTTTCCTCGATAATTTCCGTTGGCCAGAATGTGAGTGTATTGACTGGAGTGAGAGAAGAAATGCCGTGGCTTCTGTCGTAGCAGGTATATTGGTAAGTGAAAAAGTGTGGGTGGTGACATTTATGCCTCATCTTTTGCCCTGAAAATTAATGTTGATTCCTTTGAACTGTTACTGCTCTTCCAGAACTATGTATTTCACTGTTGTTTTGTATAAATAATGATCAGAGTTCTAGATACTATTACTGAACAAAACATGGTAGTTCCTGGGTTCATTTGACTTTATAAATTTGTTAAATTTAGTATCTTTTCTTCCATTCCAGTGATAATACAAGTATTATAGGCAGTAGCATTTTTAAGTTGATGATACAATATGTTTAAGTCCTTTAAGATTCTTCAAAGGCTCAGAATTTGATGTAACCAAATATTGTGACTCATTGAAATTCAGGATGTGTAGACAGCAGCAAGGACCTTAGGCTGCGTTAGAACTGAAGCCCTGCAGTGCCTTAGAGAAGGGATGCTGTCTCCATTCCCCACTGCAGCACTGAGGGGAGGTGAGAGGAAGAAATTTGCTGAGGAAACTATTGCTTAATTTTCTTCCCAATGTTTTTTTCTTTTTTTAACTTTTTATTATTGAAAATGTCAAGCATATAAATAAAAATAGAATGGTATAAAGAACCACTCTCCCTTCTTACCTCATCTATCATCCAGCTTCAAAAAAACAAAACCAAATCATGACCAATTGTGCTTTAGCATTCTGTTGACCACTCCCTGACCCCACTGCGTTTTTGAAGCAAATTTCCGTATCTGTTACATTTTAAAAATTCGTCTCTTTCAGTATTCAGTTCTACACCTGAAGTCCAATAGAAAAAAATAGATAAAGCAGAACAGAGCTAAAGATAATTGTGAAGCAATCTGCATGCAGAATTCTTTTAGATATTTCTAAGTTTTTCTTACTCTTAATGGTCATCTCGTCTGCACTTAATTTGTCTCTGAAATTCTTTAGCAACATGTCTACTTTAAGTCTATTCAGCTTAGTTTACATAGAAATATTACATTTTACAAATTTGTGTTCAGTCAGTTATACGGTATTTAATCAAATTACATAATTAATTAAAACTGTAGCAGGCTTAAATAGTTTTGGAGACATGACGACTGACTCTTGGTAAGCATACAGTTCCTTCGTGGAAGCAAAGGTGTTTGGGCATATTAAAAGGGAATGTTCTCTAGAAAGAATGAAACACATCAGGTAATCAGGGAGCTGGTTAGTTGGAGGTTAGTTAAGAGAGCTTCAGGTTGTGATTTGAGCCAGCCCTGAGGGCCTAGTGGTTAAAGTTCGGTGCTCTTGCTGCTTCGGTGGCCTGGGTTCATTTCCCGGTCACAGAATTACACCACCCATCTGTCAGTAGCCATGCTGTGGTGGTGGCTCACGTAGAAGAACTAGAAGGACTTACAACTAGGATATACAACCATGCACTGGGGGGCTTTGGGGAGAAAAAAAAAAAGAGGAAGACTGGCAACAGATGTTAGCTCAGGGTGAATACTTCCCCGCAAAAAAAAAAAGAGAGCTCCAGTTGTACATAATTGTCATGGATGAAAGAAGCAGAAAATTTATTCCTAGATAATAAATTTTTTATTTTGCATTGAGAGCAGAGCTTCAGAATCTTACACAGATTTGATTAATTAGGTTTACCTCATATGCTGTAAAGAATAAATAAACAAGGGATTCTTATTTTCAACATCCAGAACTCAAAGTAGAAATATTTTATGTTTCATTTATGTGGTCTGTAGAAAAAGAGGAATGTTAAAGAGCAGGTATCATGCTAAGCCGAAGTATTAGTGTTATTTTAATGACTTGGGCTCTTTCTCAAGTTTTTTACAGGTTGGTGGATAATGATTGATGCAGCTGTGGTATATCCTAAGCCAGAACAGTTGAACCATGCCTTTCACACGTGTGGTGTATTTTCCACATTGGCTTTCTTCATGTAAGTATGCAGGTAATTCTCAATTCAAGATTATTTTTCTAAAAACATTGTTTTTCTTTTTGGTGAGGAAGATAGTCCCTGAGCTAACATCTGTGCCATTCTTCCTCTATTTTGTATATGGGACACTGCCTCAGCATAGCTTGATGAGTGGTGTGTAGGTCCATGCCCAGGATCGGAACCTGCGAACCCTGGGCCGCTGAAGCAAGCGCACAAACTCCATTATGCCACCGGGCTGGCCCCTAAAAACATTTTTTCTTAAAGTTTAATGCTGTCTAGAATAACCTGTTAATTTAATTGATGGATTCTTCTTTAACATTAAAAACATTTATATTTCCATTTTATTAAGATCTTTTTTATCAAGAATAAGTGTTGAATTTAGTCAGATATCTTTTTTAGCATCTATAAAGATTATCATGTGATTTTTCTCCTTATATTTGTTAAACTAGTCAGTTACTGTATTTTATCAGTCCCAAGATTATTTTTTATATTTTAATATCTCTGAATATCAGGATGCTTCTTATAGTTAGTGGTATCCTATAATTGCAATTGTTAACATTTTTTTCTTTCTTGGCAGTATGAAAAATGATGGTACATCTTAAAAATCAGTGGCATCTTAGAGTTAATGAAATATGTTACATTTCTAGGTTTTTTAGTAGTGAATCATCCTTGAATATTGTAATACACTCAGCTTTTACCATAGGGTATTTTTTTTTTTAATGTGTTGCTTGACTGTGTTTGCCACTATTTAGGGGGAAGGCAGGATTGGCCTCAAATGAGATTGATCTATGGTTTTTCTTTTTCATTAAGTCATTTTCAGGTTTATCCATTATCTCACTTCGTAAAAGAGTTTGGAAGCTTTTCATGAATGTTTTTTAAGAATTTTTAAAAATATGTTAAACATTAAGATTATATAATTTCTTTATATACTGTCAGGAATGGTTAAATTGTAGAAGATGGAACTACCTGTATGCATTCAGGATGGTAAGAAAAGGCAATTCCTGCTGCAAATGCACCTTGCTCTAACAAAAATGGAAAGAGAAGCTGAATAAAGTGGGCCTATTTGTTATACATAGAGCAAGTGTTCTCTGACTTTGAGACATGGATCAGAGACAATCACTTGACTTTTAACACAAAGAGAAACTTTTTAAAAAACTCTTGATTATAATGAAAACCTTAAAATGGAATAACTCACAGTGAGTCATTCATGTATAAATGTAAAATAGGCAAAGAAATCAGAAAATTGGCCCCTCTTCCAGAATCTCTGGAGACAAGTGATAGTAATCTCTTAAAATTAAGTGTGCTTTCTTGGTGTACTTTAGGACAATAAGACTAATGTAACCTTTCTTTCCACTGGAATATTTGTTAAGTTAAAAGATATGTTCAGTTATTCAGATATTGACTTTAGTTAGGAAATGTTTTCCTTCTAAGTGATAAGTAAGTATCTGTGAATATTTTAGCAGCATGAAAGCTTATTAGATGATTTTTGTATTGTTCTAGGATAAATGCTGTATCCAACGCTCAGGTGAGAGGTGACAGCTATGAAAGCGGCTGTTTAGGAAGAACAGGTAAAGGCACTTTGAGTTGTAAATGTATGTTGGCAAAAGGGATTTATCAGCAGAAAAAGCAAAGCCTCTAGTGAGTCTTTATTTAGGACTGGTAATGATTTTATAGAATTTGTTTTATTAACTTAAAAGTTTGTGTTATTTAAATTCTTAGGACAGTTAAAGTTACTGCCAGAAGTTACTATTTTTGTCATGCTATACTGCCCATAGTGTATAGATAAAATGTTACTCTTCAAAATCAGTGGATCTTGGACTCCAGATTACTCTTCTAGTGCTTATGATGGATTTATTCTTATCCCAAATGTTACCAATAATAGTACTTACAGGATGGCTGACCGTGATTACTAGCAGCAAAGTATGGGCATATTAGGAGATCAAACCTAGGACTACAGTGTTTTTCACATTCAGTTCTGATCACCTGAGTAACCACCCACAGACTGCAACAAAATTGTTCAGAAGAAACATGCTGTCTACCTACATATACATTCATTTTTTGGAGTTTGAATTCTTTTGAATTGTCATCCAATAATGTTTGTCTTTTATTGAGGTTATAACAGATTTTGTTAGAATCCAGGGCATTGTTTTCAGTGAAATTTCCATGCCGTATGGAAAAAGCACAGGTCTAGAAGTCCTATTTTCAACCTTTAAGGACTAGGGAGGGTGATTTGTGGTTATGGTCAGAAATCGGGAGTAGATGCGAGAGGAATTTTGAAGGATGAATAAGAATAATAGCAGATACTTGTAGAATACTTAGTGTGTACCAAAGACTGTCCTGAATGCTTTACACTTATTAACTCATTTGATTGTCACAATAATCCTATGAGGTAAGTGCTCTTATTGTGCTCAGTTTTAGGTGAAGGAACTAAGGTACAGAGAGCTTAAATAACTTGTCCAAAGTCACTAAGCAAGTAAGTGGTGGAGCCAGGATTGGAACACGGACAGTCTGGCCCCAGAGCCTGTGCTTTTAGCCACCATGCTATGCTTGTTTCCAATCAAGAACCATTTGGTCCCTTTGTCTGATATAGTACTGTGTATGTGTGTGTATATATATATTTTTGTTGTTGTTGTTGTTGACTTGATTGAGTATAATTTATATAAAATATAAAGTCACCAATTTAAAGTGTACAGTTTGATGAGTTTTGACGAACATATACAGTTGTGTAACTACCACTACAGTCATGATATAGAACATTTCTATTACTCCAAAAAGTTCCCTCATACCCCTTTGTAGTTAATCTCCTTCCCTGTACCTCCTGGCCACCATTGATCTGCTTTCTATTACTGTAGTTTTGCCTTTTCTAGAATTTCACATAAAAGGAATCATAAAATAAGTATCATTACATCTTTAACCAAATAAAGGAGCTGTGATGAGCTTAGCTTCTTAAAAAAATTAAAAAAAGGGTTTCTGGTGGTAAGAATACTTACCGTGAAATCTAGAGATCCTCTTAACAAATTTTTAAGTGCACAATACAGTATTGCTAACTATAAGCACGATGTTGTACAGTGGATCTCTAGAACTTACTCATCTTGCATCACTGAACTGTCATACCCATTGAACAGCAACACCCCATTTCCCCCTCCCCCAGCTCCTGGCAACCACTATTCTACTTTCCCTGTCTGTGAATTTGACTATTTTAGATACCTTACATAAGGGGAATTGTACCTTAAAAAAGAAGGAAATCCTGCCATATGCAACAACATAGGTGAACCTGGAGGACACTGCTAAGTGAAATAAACCAGTTACAGGAGGACAAATTCGCTTTCTTTTGTACCTGATGCTTTAAATGCTGGTGCAGATTTTATAACTTCACTTCCATTGGGATCATTGAAGAATTGGGGAGGAGGGGGATAGTGACAAATGACAGATGAACCTAGGTTAAAAGTGCACTCTGTGTGAGGATATGAACAGACATTTTTCCAAGGAAGAGATACAGATGGCCAATAGACACATGAAAAGATGTTCAACATCACTAATCATCAGGGAAATGCAAATCAAAACGACACTGAGATATCACCTTACACCGGTTAGAATGGCTATAATCACAAAGACAAATAACAACAAATGCTGGAGAGGTTGTGGAGAAACGGGGACCCTCATTCACTGCTGGTGGGAATGCAAACTGGTGCAGCCTCTATGGAAAACAGTATGGAGAGTCCTCAAAAAATTAAAAATAGAAATACCGTATGATCCAGCAATACCACTCTTGGGCATCTACCCAATGGACATGAAATCAACCATCACAAGAGGCGTATGCACCCCTATGTTCATTGCAGCATTATTCACGATAGCCAAGAAGTGGAAGCAACCCAAGTGTCCCTCAACTGAAGATTGGTTAAAGAAGATGTGGTATATACATACAATGGAATACTACTCAGCCATTAGAAAAGACACAATTGTCCCATTTGCAACAACATGGAAGGACCTAGAGGGTATTATGTTAAGTGAAATAAGCCAGAGAGAGAAGGACAGACACTGCATGAACTCACTCATATATGGAATATAAGTGAACACACGGACAGAGAGAACTGATTGGTGGTTACCAAGGGGAAGGGGGGTGGGGGGGGCACAAGGGGTGAAGGGTTACATCCACAAGGTGATGGACAAAAATGTACAACTAAAACCCCACAGTGTTATAAACTAAGACATCAATAAAAAAGAAAAAAAAAAGTGCACTCTGTGTGTGTGTGTGAGTGAGTGTGAATGAGTGAGCATGCATGTCTTGTGCCCCAGTCTCAGCCGGTAATGTCAGGAATGAGGGAGAGTACAGAATAGGAAAGCATGTATTAGCAAGTAAAATGTTGTGCATAAAGCACACAATAATTTATTTGATCACTTTTCTTTAAAGAATATTCCACAGGCATTGCTGTGGATTATGTTACTATTATCTATAGAAAATTTCATTGTAACTTATTTAAAGTTGTTTAGCTTCAAGGTAATACTTGTATTTGCCTTGGGTCTGTCTGGTTCCAAAGCCCATAATTTTTACCCTCACCAATTGACTATTACATTTTATTCCATGATTTTTCCCTACTTGTTAAAATTCACAATACAAGTTATATTTATAAGTGGTGCATATAGTGCAAAGTCTGTCTAGTGTTTCAGAGATTAAGGGCAAACTGTCTTATAGGCATGCTCAGATATTGCCACACTGAGCTGTCATACTACTTAAATGGTTTATTGGTAACTTATCCCCATTTAACTCCCAGAGGAATTTGCAGGAGAGTATTATCAAAGTACAGGCATATGCTGCACAAGGATGTTTTGGTCAGTGATGGAGTGTGTGTATGACGGTGGTCCCATAAGCTTAGTACCACATAGCCTAGGTGTGTAGAAGGCTATACCATCTAGGTTTGTGTAAGTGCATTCTATGATGTTCGCACAACAACAAAATCAACTAACGACCAATTTCTCAGAACATATCCCCGTCGTTAAGCAAAGCCTGACTGTCATAAATATACTACAAATGGAACAGCTAAATAATAATAATAAAAAAACTTGAGATACTTTATTGAGATAAAAATGAATGGGAACTGGGTAGAAAAAAGATCATGTACTTAGAATCTAGGACAAAATGGATGCTCTTAATTGTTCATTAACTTTGACTCTGAGCTTCCTTGTAACCAAAGCAAAAAAGAGAAAATGTCATAGTTTTTTATTTTTTGCTAAAGAAAAGCATACTGATTTTTCAGGGGAAATTTTTTTCTTGTTTATTAGAAAAATTTGTGTGTAGTCATATAAAGGACGTGAGGGAAAGTAATTACAAGCATTTTTGATAGTTCCTCTTATTCACTTTAGATAAAAGCTATGATTGAATATAGTTTTGAGAATGTCTCTCTCCAAGGAACTAAACATTACTGTATATTTATGGAGTTCTGCTTAGTATTATAATAAAATTCAGATAATCTAGAGACCTGTTTCTCTCAAATATAAGCTGTTCTAACCATGCTGGGCTTTGATCAGTGCTTCCTGCAGATCTAGAGTCTAAAATATATGAATTTCTGTTCACTTAGTAGCAGAATGTCTGGAATTGAGGCAAATTTAGCTTTCTCTTGTGGAAATCGGGTTGGAGTCTTTTTTCACGTTGGTGGAGCTGTATTTCCCTTCCATGAGTGATGGGCTGTCAGTTTACCTGTGATCAGGGTCTGGCACAGATGTTAACTTGCTTTCCTAAAAATGTGTTGAAGCTGCTCAAGTGTCCAGATGATTACTTTATTGACATCCTGTTGTATAAATTCTAGGATTTCATATAGTAGAGAGTTGAAGAGATCCTTCTGCCCTTGAACTTTTCAAGGGTATGTGGTACAGGTTGACTGCCTCAGCTATGAAAAGAGACTGAATATAGTTTTGAAGAACAGCTGCTGTTTGCGCCATATTGAATAATGGCATGATTTTAACATTGATGAAAGGAGACACGTTGGTCCTTATTCATTTGCAGTCTCTCTTTCCTGTGTGGTGATGCCTGTCTGAAATACATTTGCTACTTCTAATGGAGCAATTACTTTGGTAATATGTATAACAGGGTGATTTTTCAGTTAGGGTTTAATTAACCAATTTCGTCAAATAATTACCTATGAAGCTTGCCTGGTTTAGTTTACTCAGCTATTAGTTTCTCTAGCCAGGAGAAAGGTAACTTTCCCTTTTTCCCTTTCTAGCTATGGCTTAACCCCTTTTAGGTTTTCAGGGTTTTTTTTTTTTTAATCTTCATTCTGTTAATTGTTATAGCAGGTATATATAAATATGAGACTGTCCTCAATATGCGTGGATATATTAGGTTAACAGTGTTTCTAGTTTTATATTTTCCTAAGACATAGAGCTGCATAAATAAATAAAATCATAAATCCTGTTCTTCACACAGGTGCTCGAGTTTGGCTCTTCATTGGTTTCATGTTGATGTTTGGGTCACTTATTGCTTCCATGTGGATTCTTTTTGGTGCATATGTTACCCAGAGTAAGTATTTATTCCTTCTTTATTTCATAGGAGAAATTCAGATATGTCTTCTATGTTTGGCTTAGTCTGTTAACTCCATCTGGAGTAAAATTTAGTTTGATTATTCGGTTAACTTGAAGGTATGACTCTCTGTGAAAATACGTAAGTTGTTTAATAAAACTTCTCAGTGGGGTCATTGAGTGCAGTGGGATAGCCTGGTTAGGAGATCCAAGCCGCTGACCTGACTGTGTAACTCTCAGCCATCGCGAGAGTTTCTGATCTCCCTCCTTCCCTTGGTCAGGCAGGCTCTGTACTCAAGGCCCCTTACTGAGGGTTGTTGTGTAAGAGTGAGAGACCTGTACAGGTCTACAGTCCCTTATACATAATTGTAAAATCCACAAAATGCTGAAAGTTAGGTTTTTCGTAACCAGTTTGGCAGCAAAACCTAACCTAACATGAGGCTCATTATGATCTTTATTCCATTTAATAAGTATTCAAATGTTTTCTTGCAGGAATGTGGTTGTATCTGATTGTGTGATGCTGATCCAAACCCAGCTGGGGGTGCTATATAATATTTATGCCCTGTGTTACCATTCTTAAATCTGAAAAATTCTGAATTCCAACACATACTTTGCCCCAAGGATTTCAGATATAAGGGGTGGAATATATCTTTCTTTCCACTGATACCTCCTCTCTCCAACCCCAGCCTATAATTTTTCAGTTATAGGTACAAGGAGAGTTTTTTAAGGGCCTGACTGAAGATATGTATGTAGCAGTCGTGCAGAAACTGTTGATGGAGTGCAGTGAGCTCATAGTGCACCATTCTGAGTTTTCTGGCTGTTCCAGGCACCATGGCTTTCATTCAGGGTGGGGTTGAAAAGTAGGACCCAGTCTCAGCATGCGCCTCTGGAAGCATCAGAAGAACCTTTTTCACTGGCTCTCTCCCTTCACTCCAAAGACAGGAGTCAGTTTTAGATAACACAGCTTATTTATCTTCTGACCCCTCTATCTCTGGAATCTCTTTGTCAGTCTGCTTAACTGTGACATCTCCTTGTCTGACCCACAACTGACCTTTTAATACTCTTGATAGAGGATCCCTCAATTCTCATAGTTTGATCAGTGTAAAATCTTTAGAATAACTTTGTCTTTCACTTGGCACAAAATAAGTCAGTACAGGAGGACAGTGGTTGACTAATGTTTAAATAATACTGCTCACCAAATATGTCCAAAATGTGTTATTTTCGTTAATTAAAAATACTAATGGGGCACACAGTTCTAGTATGGAGCTCATTTGAAGGAAAGTTCTTTTTTAAAAACAACTTTGCATATCATGTAATTCATCCATTTAAAGTGTACAACTCAGTATTTTTAATATGTTCACAGAGTTGTGCTACCATCACCACAATACAATTTTAGAACATTTTCATCACCCCAAAAAGAAACCCCTTGCCCATTAGCAGTCGCTCCCCATTACCCTTCTCCACCAGCCCTAGGCAACTGCTAATCTACTTTCTGTCCGTGTAGATTTGCCTATTTGGAATCATATAGGGAAGCGCATTTTAAGCTCATTTTATCCCTGACTCTTAAGAAGGGTGGGCTGCTATTACTGATTTCCTTGGAAAGTCTGCATAGTTACTTGAAGCAAAATGTGAAACTTTCCAGTATCTATTATGAAAATAGGAATAAATTATCATTCCTGAAAGGTGTGTAGGGAAGTATTACGTTTGTAAAGGTTGTGCACTCATTGGTTATATCTTAATCTTTGAAGAACTAACTAATATGTACTAACATATTGAGAAATTTCTCGATTATGAATCTCGTCTTCATATTTCTGCAGCAATTTTTTTCTGAAAAATGGATATGCCTTTATTTCAGAGAGCATTTCTAACATGTATTTCAGATCTTTTACTGTACAGATTTTCTTGAACTGTTAATAATCATGATAGCAACTAATGTTTATATAGCACTTTATGGGCCAGGTACTCTTCTGAGCACTAGACACAGTCACATATTGCTCACACTCTTTGGGGTGGGTGCTGTTATAATGCCCATGTTACAGATGAGGAAACTAGGGCATAATGAGGTTAAATAATTTGCCCTAGTCATACATTTAGTCAGTGGTAGAGTCAGGATTCAAATCAAAGGGTCTAGCTCAACTTGGAGCTCTTAACCATGCTGCTCTATTGTTTGCTATGAAATCAAAAGCTAAAAATTGAACGTTTCTTCATGCTATCCAGTATTTTTGATCAACATTTATAGTTTTATAAAAGTTAATATCCACAAAATTTAAATAGTTTCCAATTTTTTCTTTTCCTATGAAGATAGTCACTATTTCCTCCAAAAGAGATTTAGTGAAAGAACATGATGAATTATAATGATCCTTTTTATATGTCACATTTGTACAATAAAACTCCTGAATTTATGAAAGAAAATGAATGAACAGACTATTAAATCAAGAATTCAATTGTATCTTTCTAACATTTCGTATTTCTGTATTGGCCATAGGAAGTAAAGGGATGAGCTGCTGCTTCCTCAGCGGTTTTGATACAGCTAGAACCATAGCAATTACTTCAGACAAAAAGAAAACCTAATAAGTTCATTGTCTTTTGTCTAGAGTGAGAACAATCCTTTGTTTTGGGAGAATGAGATTGGCATTTTCTTATTTCAGTTTCATTATAGATTTCTTAGAGTTAATGAAGAGCAGTATTTTGTAATATGCAGAGCATGTCATTATGAACAGCATAAGTACTTTGTTACTGCCCATTTGCCTTCCGTAGTCTTCTAATCTGTTTTACTTTGTATGTGCAGACACTGATGTTTATCCAGGACTAGCTGTGTTTTTTCAAAATGCACTTATATTTTTTAGGTAAGTTGCCTAATTTCTTAACCACACCTATAAAATTTACAGAAATGTCATCTTTATTGCAAGAGCACATGTGCAGTGGAACACGTGGGGGAATACCCTTAGAATTGTTACAATGTATAGAACTTCTTTTAAAAGCTGAAATTTCCTCTGTTGCATAAGAGCATACATTAGCCATTTAATTAGGGGTCCTACTGTGTGCCAAGACCTCAGCTGGATGCCTCAAATGTGTTACCTTTTTAATTCCCGTTTCATTATCCGAAGTATATAAACCAGGTGGCGTTCTCATTTTATAGATGAGGAAATAAGGCTCAGAGCTTCCTTAAGGACACCCAGCTAATAAATGCAGAGCTGGGATGTGAACCCATAGACTGCTGCTTCCATAGCCTGTGTTTTGTTAAAAAACCATATCAGGTACCTTTATTAAGAAAAAAAGAAAAGAAATCAGAATTAATACATAGTATGTGTGTCATATATAAAACCCGGTTGAGGAATTGGACTTTTTGATTAAGTTTTTTTTTTTTTTTTGTGAGGAAGACCAGCCCTGAGCTAACATCTGTCGCCAATCTTCCTCTTTTTGCTGAGGAAGACTGGCCCTGGGCTAACATCCGTGCCCATCTTCCTCCACTTTATATGGGATGACGCCACGGCGTGGCTGACGAGCAGTGTGTCAGCCGGCGCCCGGGATCCGAACCTGCGAACCCCGGGCTGCCAAGCGCAGACTAAACCGCTGCACCACCGGGCGGCCCCCTTGATTAAGTTTTTAAGATAATTTAAAGTAAGTGTAAAAATAAAACAATATTAAAAGCATTTTTTAGGGCCAGTCTTCTAAAAAGCCCCCAAAATGAAGCCTGTATCCTATGATTTTCAGAATGAATGTCTTTTCGTGTAAAGATAGGTAATTTAGGCATCCATTGATAAAATTATATCCCCCCACCGAGCCCCACAAAATCATTAAGATCTAAGCCTTGAAGAACTTTGTTCTTGTCACTGGTTTTAAACAATTTGGTTATGATGTACTGTGGTATAGTTTTCTTCATATTTCTTCTTTTTGGGGTTCATTGAGTTTCTTGGATCTGTGGGTTTATGGTTTTCATCAAATATGGAATCTTTTTGGCTATTATTTCTTCAAATATATTTTCTGTCCACCCGCGCTCCTGGGATTCCCATTACATGTATATTGGGCTACTTGAAGTCATCCCACAGCTCACTAATGCCTACTTCTTTCTCTGTGTTAGTTTTCTCTCTGTTTGAGTCGGGATAGTTTCTATTGTATCTTTATGTTTACTAATCTCTACTTCTGCAGTGCCTGGTCTACTGTTACTCCCAACATCTCAGACACTGTGTTTTTCATTTCTGTTAGCTTGATTAGGGTCTTTTTTACATTTTCCATGTCTCTCCTTAACATGCTCATGCTTTGCTCTATCTTCTTGAACATATGAAGTATGTGTAACTATCTCAGTGTTCCTGTCTAAGTGTGTTATTTCTGAATCTGTTCCTGTTGATTATTTCTATTTTCTCTTCATTTGGGGTCTCTTTTCCCCTATTTGCTTCTTTGCATGCAGCTGGTTGGCTGGATTTTTTGGTATTCTCTAACATTTTCTAGCTTGGTTTTGGATGCAGTTAGGTCCGTTGGAACAGTTTGATCCTCTCAGGTCTTGCTTTTAAGCTTTGTTGGGCACGACTAGAGCAGCTGTAGTCTAGGCCTAGTTTGTCACCTTACCAAGAATATACTTTTGAGTATTTTTCCTGATGCTCCACGTATTCTGAGGTTTCCCACTCGGCTTATGAGATTGTGAAGTCTTTCTAGCCCCATGGGAGCCCTGGGAATTGTTCTTTCCCTTTTCTTGGGTCATTTCCTCACATGCATCTACTGATCAATACTCAGTGGGAGACTCAAGGAGAACCCCCTGCAGATCTCCTGAGCTCCCCCTCTCTTTAGCTCTCTCTACTCTGCCTTACAAACTGTAGCCACTTTGGCTTCCTTGAACTCTCAGCTCCATTTCCTCAACTCAGGGAGACCACTGTGCTCCGCCTGGGTTCCCTCTCGTTGCACTGTGGCCTGGACACTCATGATTTTGAAAGATGTTTGACAGTTGTGCTATCTTGTGATTGTGTTTCTTGGCATATGACCAACAGCTTTCTGGGATACAGTAAGTTTTCATGAAGACATCTTAGGCACTGTTTAGAGATCAAATTTAAATTCAGATTCAGCCCTCTGCAGTGGTAGACGAGTCCACATATAGGACAGGTGGTTGAACAGAAACCTTAATAATCCCTTGTGTTTCTGTGGTGTCTGTTGTAATTTCTCCTCTTTCATTTCTAATTTTATTTATTTGAGTCTTCTCCCTTTTTTTCTTAGTGAGTCTGGCTAAGGGTTTGTCAATTTTATTTATCTTCTCAAAGAACCAGCTCTTTGTTTCATTGATCCTTTCTACTGTTTTTTTGGTTTCAATTTCATTTATTTCTGCTCTGATTTTTATTATTTCCCTCCTTCTGCTGATTCGGGGCTTTGTCTGTTCTTCTTTTTCCAACTCTGTTAGGTGCAATTTAAGGTTATTTATTTGGGATTTTTCTTGTTTGTTAAGGTGAGCTTGTATTGCTATGAATTTCCCTCTCAGGACTGCTTTTGCTGCATCCCATATGAGTTGGTATGGTGTATTTTCCTTTTCATTTGTCTCCAGATAGCTTTTGATTTCTCCTTTAATTTCATCAACGACCCATTGGTTGTTCAGTAGCATGTTGTTTAGTCTCCACATCTTTGTCCCTTTCCTAGTTTTTTCCTTGCAGTTGATTTCTAGTTTCACAGCATTATGATCAGAAAAGATGCTTGTAATGATTTCAATCTTCTTAAATTTATAGAGGTTTGCCTTGTTTCCTAATATATGGTCTATCCTTGAGAATGTTCCATGTGCACTTGAGAAGAATGTGTACTCTGCTTTTTTTGGGTGGAGTGCTCTGTATATATCTATTAAATCCATTGCGTCTAGTTTTTCGTTTAAGTCCATTATTTCCTTATTGACTTTTTGTCTGGATGATCTATCTATTGATGTAAGGGGGGTATTAAGATCCCCTACTATTATTGTGTTATTGTTAATATCTCCTTTAAGGTTTTTTAGCAGTCGTTTTATGTACTTTGGTGCTCCTGTGTTGGGTGCATAGATATTTATAAGTGTTATGTCTTCTTGGTGAAGTATCCCTTTTATCATTATATATTGCCCTTCTTTCTCTCTCATTACCTTTTTTGTCTTGATGTCTACTTTGTCTGATATAAGTATGGCTACTCCTGCTTTCTTTTGTTTGCCATTAGCTTGGAGTATTGTTTTCCATCCTTTTATTTTGAGTCTGTGTTTGTCTTTAGAGCTGAGATGTGTTTCCTGGAGGCAGCAGATTGTTGGATCTTGGTTTTTAATCCATCCTGCCACTCTGTGTCTTTTGATTGGAGAATTCAATCCATTTACATTTAGAGTGATTATTGATATATGAGGGTTTAATGTTGCTATTTTATTGCTCATCTTCTGGTTCTTTTGCATTTCCTTCATTTCTTGTCCCTTGTGTTTCGGACTGCAAATTCAATTTGGTATTTCTGCATGCTCATTCTCTTGGTTTTCTCTTTATTTGTCATGTGTGGTTCTCTTCTGGTTGTTTGTTTAGTGGTTACCGTGCGGTTTGTATAAGCGATCTCCTGGATAAGAAAGTACATTTTCAGATGCCTCCTTTTTCCTGAGGCTGGGTCGATTCAATCCCTTACCTCTTCCCCTCCTTATTTGTTATCTCTTTATTCCAGATTGTGTCGTGAATGTGTCTTTCCAGTGATGAGCTTGAATTAATTTTTGATGTTTTCCAACTGTATTTTGTTCTGGTTTAGTCTCCTTGCTTTTCTCCTTGCTGAAATCTTTGTATCCCCTTTCTCATTTGTTTTTTTTTTCAGGCCTATGGGCCTTCTTGAGCATTTCTTGTAGTGGGGGTCTTGTGGTGACGAACTCTCTTAGCTTTTGTTTATCAGGGAGAGTTATTGTTTCTCCATCGTATTTGAAGGATATTTTTGCTGGATAAAGTATTCTCGGCTGAAGGTTTTTGTCTTTCATGATTTTGAATATATCATTCCAGTCTCTCCTAGCCCGTAGAGTTTCTGTCGAGAAATCAGCTGAGAGCCTGATGGGGTTTCCTTTGTATGTTATTTTGTTTTTTTGTTTAGCTGCCTTCAATATTATTTCCTTGTCATGGGTATTCTTCAAGTTTGCTACTATGTGGCGAGATGATTTTTTATTCCTGTTTATATATTTAGGTGATCTATTGATTTCATTCACTGTTATTTCCCTTTCGTTCCCTAGGTTGGGGAAGTTCTCAGCTATTATTTCTTTGAACAAACTCTCTGCTCCTTTTTCTCTTTCTTCTCCTTCTGGAATACCTATTATCCTTATGTTGCTTTTCCTCATTGAGTCTGATATTTCTCGAAGAATTTCTTCATTTCTTTTTAGTCTTAGCTCTCTCTCCTCCTCTATCAGGAGCATTTCTGCGTGGCTATCCTCAATAGTGCTAATTCGTTCCTCTATATTGTCAGTTCTGCTCTTTAAAGACTCCACTTTTTCCACTATCTCGTTGATTTTGTTTTTTATCTCCAATAATTCTGATTGGTTTTTCTTTAGGGTTTCAATCTCTTTTGTGACATAATCCCTGAATTCGTTGATTTGTTTCTGTGTGTTCTCTTGTATTTCGTTGAGTTTGTTTATGATAGCTATTTTGAATTCTCTGTCATTCAGGTTATCAAATTCTGTGCCTTCAGGGTTGGTTTCTGGGTGTTTGTCATTTTCCTTTTGGTCTGTAGCCCTGGCAAATTGTCGCAAGGATCTGACGGGGACATCCTTATTTTTTCCCCTCATGATAATTTGGTCCTGCAGTTTCCCCCTGCTGCCACTGGATGGAGATCGTGAGCGGTTTGCTCTGAGGCGGCTGCAGCCCCCGGAGGGATTATGCTGAAACGCTGGGTGTGTTGGGGGAGGGGTCCTCTCTTTCTCCTGCTTGACCCGGGGGTTTCCTTTCTGGCTCTCTTAGGATGTTTGCTACACCCCCTAAACAGTCCATTGTCGCTTCCCAGTGGGGATCTCGCGACAGTCTGTGAGAGCACCTGGATGGCGATAGTTTTCCCCCCCGCTGTGGGCCGCCCCTCCCCCCTCTGTCTGCTAACCGCGCTGTCTTTGCCGATCGATTGGGGAGGGGGAGTACAATCTCCTACCTCTTCTCCCATCCTCCTGGGCTTCCTGCGCCTCCACCGTCCGATGTATGGCAGCAGGGGTTTCTCAGAAGTCCTTTGTAGTGTTTGATTGAGCTCTGTTGGAATGTGAATGATGTTTTCGTTGTGTCGTAGGGGGCAGAGATTCAAAGAGGGAATCTCACTCCGCCATGATGCTGACGTCCAGTCCCTGAACAGAAACCTTGCATGTATAAAGGCCTGTACTCCTGGGGCAGTGACTACCGCGTCAACTCTGTGCTCTGCCCAGAGGCTGGCAAGTTATCCTCCAGCTGTGTGCTTCCTGTGTGCTGGGCCTGTTCTGAGCACCAGAGTGCAGCTCCTACTTCTCTGGCCACTCCTCCACCCCTGGCCACTAACTTTTGAAGTTTCGGAAGGCCCTGTTCTAGGCCTCTTCTCTACTCGTTCTTTTTCTCTCTCTGGGTGAGCTCCTTTGTGCTCAGGACTTCATTATTGCATATATGCTGATGAGTCACAGATGTCTGTCTCCACGTTTAAACCACATGTCCAGATTCCTGCTCATCCCCTCTTGGGTGGCCCACATTTCAAATCCAACACATCCAACATGGCCACAACTCAACTCATGCTCCCAGAGTGTCCCCTCTCTGCTCCTCTCCCTCTTTCCCCCTTACTTTGCTGAAGTAATTCCCACACTTCTTTTAGATCTCAGTTCAGTCACTGCTTCCTCAGGAAGACCTGATGTCTCTGACTAGGTCAGATCTTTCTATTTCACACTCTTGGGACCATGTGCCCTGCCTTTATCACATTTGTTTTGCAGCTGGAATTTGTCTCCCTCATTAGACTCTTAGCTGCAGTAGTGAGCACATTTGTCTTGTTCTGACTCACAGTCACATTCCTGGCACTTACCCAGGTGCCTGGTGCCTGGCCAGTACTCAACGTACAGTACTTATTTGTTAAATGGACGAAGAATTGCAGCACAATCTGTTATAGGATGCTTCAGTTATTGTAGCTCAGGTATCATAGACTCGTAGAGTTGTAAAGTGGCCCGGATGCCTTCCACTATGAGAAATGCCCCTTTTCCTTACAAGTTTCCTATCTAATAACTTTCCAGGCTTTAAGAAAGCATGTTTAATTATGTTCAGCCATCAGGTCAACAAAGTACTTTATAAAACAAGCAAATTCAGACCACCACCATCACACTTTAATTTTAGAAATTGATACAAAGGGATCAGTGAGGTACCTGTCAAAGTGTATTAGAAAACGAATTCTTTGTTGCTTGTTCCTTGTGTTTTTTCCTCATGATTTATTTTAATATCTTTCTAGCACTCTGATCTACAAATTTGGAAGAACTGAAGAGCTATGGACCTGAGATCACTTCTTAAATCATATTTCCTTTTGTTATATTCTATTTGTAGATAAGTTTTTATCTCTCAATATAATTTACACATTGCCAAATGGAATAGATTGTATATTAAATGTTTCTTTACACTTTTATGCTCTGAGTTTTGAAATAGTTTTATGAAATTTCTGTCCCTTTTTCACTGAATATATTGTTGATGTGTACATATGACAAGACTATGTAGATGGGATGATGAGTATCAATTTTTCATTCCTGAAGACTTAAGGCTGGATCTGTTCTCTGAGCCAGGGTTGAATCATCATGTCATGTTAGTTAACTACTTTGTCTCAATATCTCTGATATCTGAAGATGTGCAAAAAATACAGCTCCATATATCTGAAATAAGCACTGAGCCATTAAAAAGGGTATTTCAGCAAGTTGTCATTTATTTTGGCTTAAAAATGAGATTTTTTTAAAGGAAAAATGTTTGTTCTTATGTATTATAAAGAAGTGGAATTTTATATGAAGATTTTTTAAATGCCTGAAGGACTAGTTTGAAAGCCTCTTTTAAAACAGTTCCTCTAATATGAGTTTATTTGAGAAGGGATAATACATAATCAGATAAGCTGGGTTTTATATGGTTAGTGTAAAAAGACTAAGGCCGCTCAGCAACATGCTTCTTGTAAAGCAGTTTAAATAATCTTGTCTACTGGGGTTCTCTTGACAGCCTACTATTATCTGACATTACAAACTTCCATCCCTAGCAAGTTTGAGACAACTGCAGTTTAAAAGCATGAACCATATAACAAAAAAGTGGAATGATTAGTTTTAAGATAAAGCACTTCTTCCCAAAGGGAATTATTATGACCTAGTGAAAATTAGGCATTTCATCCACTTAGTTATGGACTGCAAGTCTCTTTTCTCTCTAGCTCTCAAGCTTTGGGTGAACTCTTCCTGCAAAATGTATCTTTAACCTGAAAGTTCATGCTCCAGTTGGAAACTTGTTTTGCTGAGTTTGAAACACTGTATTTGCACTGTGTCTATTCCTAGGAGAGACTCAGAGGGAGAGTTGGGTCTTTACTGCTACTTTGCTTTCCTGTGTTATGCAGGTTTGTGTTGTACTTTTTCCTCCAGAGGGATTTGATAAAAGCCTTTTGTTGTAAGACAGAATAATATCAAGGTATTATATGCAGCCTCTCATGCAAGCCTTATTATGCTTAACTTCTCTCCACTCCGAGAGGATTTCCTGTGCACAGAGTATGAAGCAGTTGTGGAATGCTGTGCCTTTGTCTAGATACCATCTTGTTTAATTACTTCTTTCTGTGTTGTTTTTTCCTCAGAATGTCAGTAAGCTTTGTCTTGCTTCCAACAAATTGTAAGACTAATTACTTGTTTCCACTCTCTTGTAAACCTGTTGCAATAAATGTTACATCTCACCCATTCTAATATTATTAAATCTATTGGAGAAAATTAGCCATAAAAATTGGTTTGCTGTTCATTTTTCGGTTATTTGAATGGATTCAATCAAAGAAGCAATTTATCTTTATAAAATAAGGAAAAATATATTATACTCAGATTTGTAAAATGCTACACTTGAAGGCTAATGAAGGGCATCCCGGAAGACCGACTGAAGATACTGGCTGTTTTTCCTGTTCTTGACTCTGAATTTGTCTTTTAATTGTTAGCAAATCTCTAAATTTCCCTCTGTTTTCTTATTTAAAAAAGATAATGTCAGTGTCGACTCTTAGAGATATTGTGAGTTAGAAAAGATAGAGTCCTTTGTAATCATTTAAAAATACATGTAATTCCCTTAATTTAAAGATCTCCCTGTTACACAGATTCAGTGGCTTGAATCTGAGTGTCTTTTGGTGTTGTGTGTAGACCAGTATTACCAGAGCATTCTATTGTATTAATTGCACAATTTCTAAGACCCTCGTTGTATTCCTTGTGTTGTTGCCACTGAAGAAAAAACACAGAGGCTAGATTTTCCCATTATATACATTTTTGACATGTAACAACATAATGAAGTAGCAAGATTGAAGACTGAAAGATTGATGCTGTCAAGCCACAAAACATTTGCTGCTTGAGCAAGAACCCCAAGAATGTTCGACGTAGATACATTGAACTCAGGTTCTCTACATTCTTCCATCAGGCGAGGGTTTTCAATTGTAATGTCAACTCAGGAGCCCCCTTTTTTTCCCGTTGCTCCATTTTAGATTTAATTACCTCATGTCAAATAATCTCTGCCAATCTTATACATTATCCCAATTTTTCCTACTCTCCTCTCATCACACTCTCATTTTGATTCTGTTTAAAATTTATAAAAGCTTAGAGCTACTTTTAGATATGTTAATTTTAAGTAACAACCTGTTAAATCCTGAGGGAGAAACATCTGATGCTAATTTTAGTCTACTCTAAACAATTAGTCACGTTTTGTTGTTAACAGCCTGTGCTATTTCAAAGCAGTCTCTTCACTGTATCATCTGTTCAGACAGGAAAGATTGAAGGAGGAGCTACTTGAAGTAGAAATTATTTGAGTTACCTTATTGATTGTTTTTCTTATTTCTTTCATTGAAACCAAAAGAGTAGCCTGAAGTGATTGATAGGATCAGTGCTTTTCTGAAGAATTACTGGGAAAATCAGGATATGCTTCTTTAATCATGGAGTAGTTCTTTACCTTGAGGAAATTGTGACACAGTTTTTGTTTTTACAACCTCCCGCATCTTCTAAGAACAGTCTGTATTATATTTCCATTTTATTAAAAATGAACTAATTTATATTTCCAGCATGGTTCTTTGATATCTGAAGACAATGTTTACTTTTCTTATCCTCCCCTCCCCTCAATTTCATTATGACCAAGCCCGAACTATTTTCTCCACCTCTTCTTTTCCCTTCCTCGCTTTCCAAACACAACTAATTCTCATCATTCACAATAGGTAGTTTCTATAAAGTCTCCCCAACACTGAATTAGCAAAAACTGAATTGGTTTCTCCTATGGGAAATACAGGGTTAGGTGAGCCTCTGGCCACATTTTCCTCGACCATCAATACATAACCTTGTTCATGTGTGTTTCAGTTTAAAAGCACCTTATTTGATGTAGTTGATTCATTAACCTTGAGCTAAAACAGCACTATAGCTCACGTCTGAAGGAAGCTTCTGTCCAAAGCATGTTCTCCATCAGGCCCATCACAGCCTTCTCGTGCTTAGGAACACTGGATGGCACTTCAGCTCTGCATTTGGGGACCATTTTACACAGTGGAATCACCAACAAAACACAAAAATGTGAAAAACATGGCTCTAAATAGACCGTGTAAAGAACCCTTGTTTTCAGTATGAAAGCTGAATCAAGAAGGCAAAGTGTCATTTTCTTCCATCTCCAAGGGCATCGTGCAGGTCGGGCCACTCAAATTCCTCACCACTCTACAGGAATCCACAAATGACTGGGAAGTGCTGCGAGTATTGATTTGGGAGTTACAGATAAATATTTCAGTGAGTAGATGAACTTGCGAGTAATGAAGATCGACTGTAAAAGCTCCTATTGACCTTAGTTTCTTTCCATCATTTCTTTCCTCATTCAATACTCTACTGCCAGCTAAGTCTTACCGTTTTGTAGCCCTGTTTCATAATATCCTTTTTCTGCTCAACACTGATAGCTAACATTTATTGAGAACTCTGTGTCCCTGTATTGTCTCATTTCATTCTCACAATTTGGAGGTAGGAACTTTCTTTCTGGAGAGGTTAAGTAACTTGCCCACAGATTGGGATCGTGGCCCAGGCCCTTTCTCCCCGAGTGGAAGCCCTGCTCTTCTCAGCCAGCGGTTCCCGGGCTGCCCCAGGATACTGGTGTTCCTTTAGGAAAAAGTGGGCTGTGGCCAAATAAGCTTGAGAAACCCTGGGCTGAACTATGTTAAAACACTTTTTTCTATAAAGTATTTTCTTGGAGCTTTTTATAAAATGTACATTGTCTTGTTTTTAGGAGGAGGGTATCAATTACATGGTGTTTTCCATACTTGAGACTTGGAAATTTATCTCCTGGGACACTTTGAGAAATAAAATTTGGGGAAACTACTGCAATGGTGGCTTTAAAAGAATAGAGAGAATGCAGGAAATTAACAGGAGGAGAGGTATGAATGCTGCTGACTTTGGGAGAAGCCAGTGGCCGGCTTGACATGGAGAATACAAATGGTGAGGACGAGATAGGAGGAGGGGTATTTCCAGTTGCGTTGTTAGTAGGGATTTCTGGTTTTGGAGTTGGGATGCTTGGGGGACTCTGAATTTAGGTTTAGATTGGTTTGCTTTTCCCTAATCCTGTCTGTCACCGTGGCTTGTTAGCTCTGTGACCCCGAGGCTGTTTGCCTATCTGTAAGTGGTGTTTGAGGATTAACATGTGGAAATAGCTTGGGGCCTGGAACAGTAAGTGATCAATAAATGCAGGCCTTTCTTACTTTCTCTGATGGGAGGTTTTATTCCTCATTCAATGGCTTTTTAGCCTTTTGTCACAAGGTGGCGTGCTACCTTAAAAAAGTCATTTGTTTTTTGTTTTGTTTTGAGCCTTCCAGTGCTTATATTTTTGTAGCAGTTTTAACACAGCTTCAGTCGTCTTATATAGGGTTTCCAGATGATAATGTATGTCTCTTCAATTCATATAGTTGTGGCAAATAGGATATTTTAAATTTCTGCAAGTAAGTGCAGGACAGGCCTTCTAGACTGTCATGGATTGTGCTGGAGCAGAGAGCACCAGACCTATGGTTTCGGAGCAGCTTGGCCTCTCCCCACCCTAGAGGGCTCCACTGAAAACCAAAACTCTCAGAAAAGGACATAAACAGAGCTTATTTCCAACTGTTCTCTTCCAGGGGCCAGAAGGTGATTCAGGGTGATGTTAAGTGTAACTACCTCACATTATCAAAGTTGTGAATTTAGAGACTGATTAACTTTTTGTTTTGGAATAACTTCAGACTTAACACGAAAGTTACAAAAATAGTTCAGAGAATTCCTGTATAATCTTCAGATTCCCCAAATGTTAACATTTTACCACATTTGTTTAGTCTATTTTTTTCCTGAGGTGTTTGACCATAGGCTGCAGATGCGATGCCTCTTTACCCTTGAATACTTCTATGTGTATTTCCCCGGATCATAACGGCTGTACAATACCCAAGCCAGGAAATTAACCCTCAGACAATACTAAGCACTTTACTCAAATTTTGCAATTGCCCCACTAATGTGATTTATAGGAAAGAAAAATATGCTTTTTTCTGTTCCAGAATCCAATCTGTGATCACACATTGCATTTAGCTGTCATGTCCCTTTAGTGGCTCTTACCCCTGGAACAATTCTTCGGCCTTGGTCTTCTTTCATGAGTAGGTATTTTTGAAGAATGCCCCTCAATTTGGGCTTGTCTGACGTTGCCTCATGATTAAATTCAGGTTATGCCTTTTGGCGGGAATACCACAGAAGTGATGTTTGTTGTATTTTCAGTACATCACACCCGCAAGCAGTTATCCATCCAGGGTTGGTGATTTTAACTTTGCTCACCCGCTCAAGGTGGTGTCCACCAGGTTTCCCCACTGGAAAGGAGCTATTTTGCTCCTTTGTAATTACTCAAGCACTTTGTGGGCAGAGAGACTGGTTAATTTAATAAATCAGACAAGTTCATTGTGTTTTTTACCAACAGCATTGTGTGGAGTTGAACTAAAGTGGCCCTGTGATATAACAGAAAGGATGTACAGTTTGTCTGTAACAAATTATGATCTTTACCTCGTATATAGACATGCTTCTCAACCGGTTGAAGGAAAACCCAGATGCAGGGGGGTGGGGGGAGGGTTTAGCCTCATCCTGAAACCTGCCTGTTTTCAGTCCCTTTCATCCCAATTGCTCTTGGGCCAGAGCGTTGTGCTTTCATCTTATACAAAATTTGTGATATTATTTCACTTTAAAGGAGAATGTTCTTGTAGAAAATGGCTGGAAAGGGGCCGGCCCAGCGGCATAGCAGTTAAGTTTGCATGTTCTGCATCGGTGGCCCAGGGTTTGCCGGTTCGGATCCTGGGTGTGCACCAATGCACCACTTGTCAAGCCATGCTGAGGTGGCATCCCACATAGAGCAATTAGAAGGATGCACAACTATGACATACAACTATCTACTGGGGCCTTGGGGAGAAAAAAGCAAAAAAAAAAAAGTCTGGAAAACAGAGTAGAAAGAAGAAATTGACATTACCATCTAAAGTCTACTAGTGGCATTTTGGGGGTACAGTACATTTTAAACCTGATTTTACAAGTTACCATGGAAAGCTCACCATTAATTTTGACAGTTTTCATAAGAAAATTCTAAGTCTCAAAGGAACGAAATGTATTTTTGGAACTTCAGTGGCTTATAAATCAGGATTACTAGCAGTTGCTGTGTACATTGTGTTCTATGTGTGTAAATGGCACCTCTGGGGTTGTGCAGTGCACGGCCTACACAAATGTACGCATGGCCCTGACTATTGGTACTGTGTACGTCTTTTAGTAGTTGCATGGGGCTGACCACTTGGGAAGTGTTTGGGGGACACTCGAGGTACACACAGTTGTACTAAGGTTCACAGGAACATTTCAGAAAGGAAATACAGTAGACTCCCTTTATCCTCGGTTTCACTTCCCACAGTTTAAGTTACCCGTGGTCAACCATGGTCCAAAAACATTAAATGGAAAATTCCAGAAATAAACAATTTGTAAGTTTTAAATTGTGTGCCGTTCTAAGTAGTGTGATGAAATCTTGAGCTGTCCCACTCCATCCTGCCCCGGACCTGAATCATCCCTTTGTCCTGTGTATTCATACTGTACATGCCGCTTGCCCTTAGTCATTCAGTAGCCGTCTCAGTTATCAGATCGACTGTGGCGTCATCACAGTGCTTGTGTTCAAGTCACCCTTATTTTACTTGATAATGGCTGCAAAGCACAAGAGCAGTGATGCCGGCAATCCAGATATGCCAAAGAGCAGCCGTAAAGTGCTTTCTTTAAGTGAGAAGGTAAAAGTTCTCGACTTAATAAGGAAAGAAAAAAAATCATATGCTGAGGTAGCTAAGATCTACAGTAACTTTCATTACAGTATATTATTATAATTGTATTTTATTATTAGTTATTGTTAATCTCTTACTGTGCCTAATTTATGAAGTTTATCTTAGGTATGTATATATAGGAAAAAACATAGTATGTGCGGTGTTCGGTACTATCTGTGGTTTCAGGCATCGACTGGGGGTCTTGGAACATATCTCCCCAGGATAAAGGGGGACTACTGTAGTCATGAAACATATTGATTTAATTGATTAATTGAATTTTGTGCCAGGCCCTTTACCTGCCCATTCACAAGGACCTCAGTGTCCTTCCTGGACTCATCAGCTCTTTAACTCTCTTGTATGCTTTCATCTACAAAAGATAGACTTACTACCCACAGAGAATATATCAAATAGTTGTATTCACCTGAATGCAAATATGAAACAAGTCCAATTCATATTCCTTATAAATTTTTATTAATACCACTATTTAACTACAAGGAAAATTAGTATCTTTTGAAAGTAATTTTGTTTTAACTAGGGGTATGTATGTAAACAAACCCTGGCGGTCTGCCTCCCCCTCTCCTTTTTTTAACAATTGAGGAGCCCAGAGGAGCCGCTATCACCTGTATTTCTGCACTGGGATGAAATTTTAGGCAGCATCCTCAGGCTTCCTGGAGTGCTGGCGAATTGCGCCAACCAGAGCCCTCCCCTTCTACGTGCTGCTCCAAGGGCCCGGCTCACCAGTACCCACTCTGACCAATTTCCATACCCTCCCAGGGCAGCCAGCCGTCTTCCTTCACCACAAACTGGAAGGAAGCAGGAGGAAATCACTTTTACTATATCCCCATGAGAGAGCTCTTGCTTCTTAAGGGGGCCTGTGAGCAGCATTGAAGAGCAGGGAAGTCTGACTGCAGCATGTGAAACGCCTGGGTGGATTCTCACTCTCACCAAACAGGAAGAACAGTTTAGGATGCTCTCATCTGAAATACAGGCTATTTGGCATACAGCAAATTTATTTTGGAGGGTCCTGGGCCACCTCAAAGAGAGATGTAGTTGTTTTCCAGGAGCTGAAAGGAGCATAACTAGTGACTATGCAGACTTCTTTAAACACTGTGGACAGGGATAAATAATTGTAAATGCTATAAAAGTCACAAAGGTGGATGCCCCAGGCACCAGCTAGGAATTGAGCTGTTCCCCACTTGGGCAATTGCTGGGTGAGGGGGCAGCAGTGATTTCTCTAGTTATGGTACATCAGCTGGTGTCCTACAGAGAAAGTCTCCTTTCTCTGCCCCTACCCTGCCTCCAGCTCCTGCCCTGAGGCCTCTGCTGTGCACCCCCATGCCCATCAGCTCCTCACCCTATTGGTCTCGGCACCATCCAGTATAACCACCCACAGCTTCCTCTCCTAGGGCACTGCTGCCCAGTTTTCAGTCTGCCCCGCTGAGTACTGCAGAACCCCCAGGGGCGCTATTCATAGTGCAGGCATAGGAGATGTGTATGTTTACTTAAAGAGAAAATTTGTGGCACTTGAAAGCAAAGTGTCTTGAAAGATGGATGCCATTATCTAATTCACACTAAGGTACCTTACAGGTTAGCAGTGGCCTTGATCCAAATAATCCATCATCTCTGGGTGACCTATTCACGGTCTAGGGCCCAGTTTCGTCCATTTATCTGTCTACTCCTAAACTCTGAATCCATCCAGCCTTCCCTAGGCCATAGTCCATAACGTGCTTTATAGGACACATGCAAGAATTAAAGACCCCCCCCCTCCCATATAGTATATGACCCCTGAATTAGATAATCTCAGTGTCAAATGGGGTCTGGTAGGGACCTTCTGTAACTGTATAGACCTAAATATTGGGCGTGGGTCTGTTTTCTCTTATACAACGAGCACTTCATTGTATAAATCTCTTCTATAAAATGTATAAACTCTCTTCTATAAAGGGCCAGGTAGTAAACATTTTAGACTCTGGAATCATACAAACTCTGCTGCAACTACTGAATTCTGCCTTGCAGTGCAAAAGCAGCCATCAATGATACATAAATGAATGAGCACCAGGGTTCCAATAAAACTTTATTTATGGACACAGAAATTTAAATTTCACACACTTTTCATGTGTGATGAAATATCCTTCTTCTTTTGATTCTTTTTCAACCATTTAAAGATGTAAAAACAATTCTTAGCTCACGGGCCTTATAAAGAGAGGGAGCAGGCTAGATTTGGTGTGTGGGTTGTAGTTACACTGTTATAGCTGATTGATAAGATTGCTTCCAACTCACATACTTCATGATTATGTACTTAGCTTGACTAGAAATTAAGTCTCAAGTGAGTGTAAGTATTAATCCCATTGATTCATCATTTATTTTACAAAGTAGAACCAGGTGTTTCTTTTTGGAAAATACTATAAAAAAGGAGTATCTTATTGAAAAAATTCCTCTCCTTTTCCCATTTAATAGGTCAGCCCCATGCCTACTTGAGATGTCTGCTGAGTTAGGATGGTGGAGAGGACCTGCAGAGGGGCAGTACGCTGGGAGTCTTGGTGAACCCAGTATGCTGTTATTGTCCACTTGTCCCCTATAAGGCAATAACCTTGGAGAGCCTGGCCCCACAGAGGCACCTGGACACAGTGCTGGCCCTGGGCTTGAGTTCTGAGTCTGTCACTAACTGAAGCCCCTGCCTTCAACTAAGAAGGGGCTTTCGGAACCTAAACCATAGCGACCTCCTGCCCCAGGACACCAGCCCGATTCCACCCTGAACCCAGATCAGGCTTATCAGAATCTGGTCCCCATGGCCAACCTGCTTGCCCCTGACAAGCTGTAATCCCCTTTTAGGCAGCACAGATGAGCTTATTTTCTAACAGAACTGATCTGTCCCCATTTCTGCTGAGCTCAAACTCTCAACCTGCTCTCTTTCTGCTATATACATGTCCTCTCCTCACCTCCTCACCTCCTCACCACCTTCATCCCATGGCCCAAGAGAGGTGGCTCTTCCATCTTAAACTTCCTATATGATCTCAGGTAGGTCTTCACAATTTCCATCTACTAACTCTTCCTCCGAACATGTCCCAACTCAAGGTGCACCTAAGAGATAAAGTAGATGTCTCACAAGAGGACTTGCCTGGCGTGGGGGCTGTGAGTGGGTGTCCTTTTATCTCTTGCCACCCTGGACGGCAGGGTACACAATGCTTGGTTAGAAAGTCAGCCCAAGAGCCAATTCCCCACCAGCAGCACAGAGCTCCAACCGAGAGGGAAGGTGGTTCCATCAACTAGTGCTAGAAGCTTCATATACCTACTGTCTGCGTCTCCTCTTCCCATTGTCAAGGTTAGGCTGCCAGTAGGGGCATCTTTCTAAAGCAGACCCTACAGGAACTGTGTCACATTGTGTGTGTAGGGGAGTGGAGAACCTAAATATCCATTTCCTAAATACAAAGAGTCATATAAATTAGGTTTTTAATCCATATCCTTTGAACAAAGAGCCTATCAATACTTGCACAATCAAAAGACTTGCATGCCCAGTGGACACCACTACTGTCCACTAGCTAATCCTCTTTACTGCCTACAAGTCCCTGCCTTGCTCAAAACATGTGATTCATCGCATATTAATGAAGTGCTAACTCAGCTTCTGAAAATCCCCTTCATACTTTTCCAAGGAACCAAGTGACACACGTAGAAAGTTCTTGCTGAGTGACCATGAGGCCTCAGTAGCTCTACCCGGTGTTATTGAGAAAACAAAAGCTTTAGATATAGTCATTCTAAAAAGTTGAAACTTTGCAGAAAGTAGGCCAAAATAAAGAAGGTGAAGTGAAGAGGAAAAACTTCACATAGACTTTTAAAAAGTTAATTACACAGTCTTTTATTTCTAGCTTAAAAAAAGACCCCTTAAGTTACTAGGAAAATATTTACAGGATTAATCACATTTTAAGCTGGGAGACGGGATGTGAGAGGCTGCGTGGTGTCCCTCGTTGGGACAGGCTGGGACGGGTTAGGCGACCTGTCTGAGGGTCCGCAGCTCACTTGTCAGAGTCAAGGAGAGGACCTGGTCTCCAGACGGCCTGGCCCAACCAACGATGAACAAAATATCACAGGTGTGCCAGAGCCATTTTGCTAACAAATAATGACATGCCTTTTTAGTGTTTAAGAGAAACCTTAATTTTTCTGGGATATCTCTGTAGAATCATTCTAGAAACTTGTATGATTTAGAAATCTCTTAGTTTAAAGAAAAAAAAAATAAGCTTGTCTCCCCGATGAGACCCACTATTTCTCCCCAGGCACAGACAGGCCTTTTTACGACAGGAATATGGAGTCCTGGGCTCCCTAAAGTCCTGACAGGAAAATCAGCAGCTTCGTTAGTTCAGAGTCCTCTTCCCGCAGGCTGGCGGACCGGACCAGTGCTTTGGTTCAAAGTGCTTTGGAGAACATCTTCTTACTCGTTCTCTGGAACCAAAACGACAGACACAGAGTCGCAGGCATCCTCCTTTGGCGAGCTGTCCTTGTCCAAGGCCTCTAAGATAGGCTGAGTTGGGTCCTTTAAATACTGGAAAAGGTTGAAAACCAACATCGTAATTAGTTTATCAGTTCAAAATACCAGACCTTTTACTTTAGTTTTAGTTGGCACAATCATATTTTATATAAGTATAACTTCCTATTCTGTCCACCAACGAAACAACTTCTAAAACGTGAATACCCCTTCACCCCCACCTCATGAATAACTTGAACATGAATCCAGGGGCCAACAAGGTAATGCTCTGAAGGTGTAAAAGGGCATAACTCAGGAAAAGCAAGCTCTGACTTGCTGCACTTGGTGCAGACTTGTGGATTATTAATCCTAAAAGGTCTCTGACATTCTAACCTTTCAGTGAAGGAGGAAACGGGACCTCTCGTTCACCTACAATGGGGGAAAAGAGGAAAAGTTCACAAGCGTTTTTCTCAGCCACCTCACCCACCAGTTGTTTTCTTCTTCACACAACCCCCAACAAGCAGAGAACCTGGGCTTGCCGTGCAGTGGTCAGTGCAGCCCTGGGGTGCAGGGAGTCAGAAAGCGGAGGTCCTCAATATAAAGTCATATTTCACAGCGCCTCACTTTTCCTTTCCGTCATGCCTCTGCTTTAGGCTTGGCCATAAATTCACCAAGTTACCAAGAATCTACTGCCTATCTCTTAAAATGCTGAAAGATACTGAAATACAGTAAGCGTAGAGCTGACGACTAAAAGAGGAACGATGAATCATGTGCACTTGTGAAACCTCAAAAATATAAGTGAAACAGGGTTCATTATTCTCATGTAACTTCAGTGACTTTTGATATATATTTTTCACACTTTCCCAGGAAAGTAAACCGAAAGACTTGATGTTTTAGATTCAAGCCCCAAAGGAACAACGAATAGTAAATTCATTTACTAGCGTCCAGTTGGTAGTTCTACTGTGCGAGAGAGATTATTAACACAGGTAAAATCCTGAGGCCATTGAAAGCTGTTATTTTGTGACACTATTAACCAGAGAAGGGTTTCCTTTTTGTGTGGTAAGAACACTTAACATGAGTTCTACCCTCTTAAATTTTTCAGTGCACAATACAGTATTGCTAACTATAGGCATGAGGTTGTATGGCAGATCTCTAGAACTTATTCATCTTGCACAACTGAAACTTGACACCCGTTGAACAGCAATGCCCAGTTTCCCCCTCCTACGGTCCCTGGTAACCACCATTATACTCTCTGCTTCTATGAATCTATTTTAGGTGCCTCATCTAAGTGCAGTCATGCAGGATTTGTATGGAGCTTCTAGTGGGGAACTGAACATGTAATTTGTATGTCTGTGCACTTTAAATACCTCATGACAGATGAAGGAAAACAAATGACTGTAACACTTTCTAGAAGCACCACTCTGTCTTCATAAACCAGAGAGAACAGAATAAGAGGCTGTGTTCAGTGCCTTCACCCCAATTTTACTGGAGAAAAACCTCCAGAATCAAATACTTTTAAACATTCTTCTATCAGCTAGCTTCTGATCCTAAGAATGTCCTGACCGTGTCCTCAGACGGCCCAGCTGCCTCACAGGGCCTCAGGGGGCTGGGGCTGTGTAGGAACAGGACTTCCACAAGCCCCACTCCATTTGTCTTTCTCAAGTCCTTTAAAATACTACTAACATCCATCGAGCACCTGGTGTGCAAGGCCCTGCGCTCACGGCTCTGCGTGCGGTTACTCGAGGATCCACCTAAATGCACACTCTGACCCAAAGCTCAGCTCTTGATTACTGTCTCCACTGCCTGAGCATCCTCCAGCCAGGCTTCCCTGGAGGCATTCTCCAAAAAGCACAGGACAGCTGTGCTGCCTCACGAGAGGGACCTACTGCAGCCGATCCTTTGGCCAGGCCACCTTTTTTGCCAACCTCTTGCCATTCAAAAAAAATTTTTTTTTAATTGTGGTAAAATACACATAACATAAAATTTACCATCTTAACCATTTTTAAGTGTACAGTTCAGTAGTGGAAAGTATATTCACCTTGTCATGCAACCATCACCACCATCCATCTCCAGAACTTTTTGCATTTTGCAAAATTGAAACTCTGTACCCATTCAATGCTAACTTCCCATTTTCTCCTCCCCACAGACCCTGGCAACCGCCATTCTACATTCTGTCTCTGTGAATTTAACTACTCTAGGTACCTTCTATAAATGGAATCATATAGTATTTGTCTTTTGGTGATGAGTTTATTTCACTTATCATCATGTCTCAAGGTTCATCCATGTTGTAGCATGGGTCAGAATTTCCTTCCTTTTTAAGGCTAATTCCACTTTATGTGTATACCCATTTTATTTATCTATTCTCTGTCGATGGACATTTGGGTTGCTTCCACTTTTTGGCTATTGTGAATAATGCAGCTATGAACACGGGTGTACAAATAACCCCATACTACTTTTAACTCAAATCTCTGTTTCCATGGCTTTGTCCACCGCTGTACTCTTCGGTGTAACCAGGGGGCCGTGGAGTGCCGCCACGTCACCCATTTAGATGTGTGCACACATACCTCTTCTATTTGTACTGGGATGCTTGGCGGGGACTGAAACCAGTATTTAACCAGGCCTCTGTATTTCAGCACCATGAAGAGACAGGCTCCTGCCATTGCCGACAGCAACAAAAAGGTTCCCAGGGCGATGAAAATGACTTGTTGAAGCTTGGTAGAGGCTAAAAAGATGACATAAAAGTGAGCAGGATGACCCATCCCACACACGATACAAACATCGGGTAATTTTTCATCCGCTGCTGCATAAATAGTGTTCACGTCCCAGTAAAATGGACAGAAACTGCCCCTCCTCACCAGCCCCGCAGGCTTACATTAACAGCTAGTCAAGGCAATCCTAAAATAAAGCAAGTGTTAGCTGTTTGGTGGCTCTTGTTCTGGAGGTCTCAGCACGGGCTCGTCAGACCCACAGTTATGTGCTCTCTTCTCACCCGCTTCTCTCTGGGTCTTCCTGCTCCCACTCCCCTTCATCTAACAGGTGATCCCCAATTTCACTATTTTAGGAGTATTCTTTTCCCAGCACAAAAAGGACATAGGAGGCATATATTACCTACCATCTTCCATTGTTTCGTAGCAAGATACATTGCTTAAATGGCCGGGTCTAGAGATATTTGGCTTTGTCCAAAGCAGCGACGCCTTGACTTGTAAACAGTATACTCTTAAGGGTTTTAAATCACTCAACACGATGGAGTTGGTCATGAAAGGGCCTTTAACCTACGTGAAAAACACCAACAGTCACACATGTAGTTATCCAAATAGACATAGTCAAGCCACTTCCATCCTCTCCAATGTTTCCTCAAGTTCGCAGTGAACGCAATAACCAAAGAATGAGAAGATTCTGTTTTTATAGCATCACTGGCTTACAGTGGGCAGATTTTATGTGTGAAAATTGGTGAACAGGGTGAAGATAGATGCTGACGGCTCAGGGTTGTTTTTCTGGCTGTGAGGCCTCGGCGGGCCCATCGTAGCCACAGAGGGACCAAAACCGGAATTTAGCAAATCTCAATTTTCTCCTTTAAAATGAACATTTTGTATTTCATGGTTAAGCTTATCTAGGTACTTCAAGTTAGTCAACAAACTGAGGAAAAACATTCTAGGAAATAATGTTCCTTTAGTTCCCAACCTGCTTCTAGTTTTAACTGAAATGTGCTGATTCCTCTTATAGTTTTGGTTAAAATGATCTTAGCGATTTATGTAATTGGTAAACAGTTGGATCCCAAATTCTTAGAGGATTCTGTCTCCTCTTCGTCTCCCTGTGCTGCCCTCCCGCAGGCCTTGTCACCTCCACTCCCGGGTCACTCCAGTCAATGGCTCCTCACTCTCCTCCTGGACAAAGTTGTCCTTGTTCCACAGGGAGACGAGAAAAAGATGTATTATGGCAATATGGGATTTCTTCTGAAGGACTGCTTTCTTATTTTGAGATACAGAAGAATATGCTATAGCCATTTGAGATGGTGTTGTAACATATGCTCAATAACACGGAGAGATGAACCTGCTATAATGTTGACTGAAATAAAAATTTTTCAATAATATATAGAACATGATGTTCTTTATTTTTTTGTGAAGAAGATTAGCTCTGAGCTAACATCTATGCCCATCTTCCTCTATTTTGTATGTGGGACACTGCCACATCATGGCTTGATGAGCGGTGTGTAGGTCTGCACCTGGGATCCGAACCTGCGAACCCCAGGCCACCAAAGTGGAGTGCGCAAACTTAACCATGACACCACCGGACTGGCCCCGATCTTATTTTTAAAATTCAGAATAATCGTATTATTAATGAATAGTAGGATTACAGATGATTTTTAATTTTTCTTTCTTTTGTTTAATGGTGATGGACTGCCAGGGCTGAGGAAAAAAATTTTTGCTCAGGATGCCACATAAAGCAATTGTAAGGACAAATTCCTTTTGGGTTTATTTCAGCAGCCAGTTGGCATTTCTGAAATTTAGAATCACAGATTGCAGGGAAGAGCTAACATTCTGGTCTGAGACTGCTGTCCTTAGAAAGGCCTGCTTGCAAGGCTGATCCATGGCTGGCATCTAGAAACTTGGATTTCAGGAGTGTTCCCACCATTTCCTAACTGATAGGGTGGTTTATTATAGAAACAATGTGGTTTATGCTGAACACTGCTTTCCTTTTGGGAGTCTGGAATTTTGATGTGTGCTAGGCAGAGGGTGCTGACGTGACCAGCCCCCAATAAAAACCCTGGGCCCTGAGTCTCTAATGAGCTTCCCTGGTAGATGGCATTTCACGTGTTGTCCTAGCTTGTTGGGGGAGTTAAGTGTGTCCTGTGTGATTCTGTCAGGAAATGATTCTTGGAAGCTTGTGCCTGGATTCCTTCAGACTTGGCCCCATGTGCTGCTTCCCTTTGCTGATTTTGCTTTATGTCCCATCTTTGCAATAAATCATGGCCGTGAGTTCAACCATATGCCATGTCCTGTGAGTCCTTTGAGCAAATCTAGGGGTTGGTCTTGGGGACCCCCAACACACAGACTCACAGCTGGAATGGAGATCATACTGGTGGCTTTCAGAGTCATTTTAGCCCTAGAATCTTTTGTCCGTGAAAGTCCCAAAGTCTACAAGCTCGGGTTGAAAGGGAAAAAGGGGTTTGGGGTCCCCACGGATTCCAACTTATAGCTCAAATGTTTCATTTTACACAAGAGGAAACTGCAGCCTAGAATGGCGAAGTGACAGCGAACTAGTTCCAGGTAGTAGAAGTATGGTCCATGCACTTTTCATTAGGGCACACTGCTCAGTGAGGCTGGTTTCAGTGTCCTGGAGGCTGAGTCCTCCAGCACTGGGCAGCCCTGCCTGGCTCTAGGACACCAACAGCAATTTACCCTCTGGGGGCTGATTCAGTGGAGTGAGGCCATGGACTACATCATAAGCAACAAAAGTATGGACAGGTCCCTAGTTGGGAGCACTGTAACATGGTGCATTCTAGACAAGAAACCAACTCAATGGTGGAGAAAAAATGTGGTCAGAGTGCCCATCCTATCTCCCGCATTTCCAGCGCCACATCTGAAGTCCCGGATGTATATGGAAGAGGCAGCCGCCTCTCCCTCCTGCATTCTTCCAGGCTTTCTCTATTCCAGTTGACCAGATCTTGACCTCTGATATGGGGAAATGATTATTTTCTTCTTCCCTACATGTTAAGAGTTGGCTCTTCGTGAGTTTTGCCTTCTCCAGTGTTTTCAGACTCATCATAAAGAAACCGTGAGAAAGTGCAAATATAAACTATGCGGGAGAAAAACTGTGAGTCAGGGCATCGCCCCCAGGGTCAGATGTCTGGCTCTGCTTTGCTGGCTGTCGGCTGCTGACGTGGGGCAAGTTACCTCACCACTTGGTTTCCCTCTCTGTGGAACAGGTTGGTATAAAGATTAAATGAGAGGATGTATCTAAAACCCCTGACCCAGTGCCAGACACAAAGAAAGCTCTCGATAAACATAAGCTCTTATTATTATTACAAAAATTATAATAATGTTGAAATTAGGAAATCATGAAGTTTACATAGATAGTAAAACCTCATTAAATGCGGCTTGGATAATCAGGACTGGAGATGATTAAAGGCCATCATATCTTGGACAACCCAGGTACCTGTGTCAACCGTATCCCCGCCACAGCCCCTCAGGTGGCCTGCGTTCTGAAAGAGGCAGGCACTCGCGGTTCTCCACGTGCTGAGCCTTCTCATACCCCCTGGTCCTTCTCCCTAGAGGGCTCTCTCTCCTTCCACTAGACTTTTCACCTATTCACATATGCCTTCTTTGCAAACCATTCAAGCCAGAGAAATTTATATAGTTAACCCTTGCAGACTGCAGTGTTGGATTCCTTGTTGTAGAAATAGGCCCCCTGAATCTCCCCCAAACTCCAGAGTGGAGCAAAGGCAGCATGAGCACCAGCGAAGTCTGGACCCCTGACAACGCGACCAGGGCTGTCAGAGGGGCCCCTCCGATGGGCCTGGTGGAAGGGAGGTCTCAGCACAGTGAGGAGAACACAGGTTTTGAACAGGAGGTCTAAATCCGGCTAAGTCTCAGCTCGAAGGTAACCGGGGACACCCCGTTCTCCCTGCCCATTTTAACGTTTACTTTCTTTTGCTGTATCAGAAACTCCAAAGAAAAGAAAATCAAAACAAAGAAGAAAAATGCTCTTGCCTGTTGGATTCCTGCCTTTTCCCAGTAATGGATGTAATACTGAAAAACGACCATGGAGTCGTGGATGTCAAAGGGAGGGGAAAACCTGACAATAAGGGAGCCTTCTCCTGGGGTCACCCAAACGTTTTCTGGAGGCCCGACGGTAACTGGAATAGAATTACAAAAACAAAAAAATATATAAATATATATGCATACATACATATGTTGTATATATAGAGACACAATATGTATACGGTATATACACAAACTATATATAATATATAATTCTCTATCTATATATATATAGTGTGTGTATACACACACACACACACACACACAATTTGTATATGCAATGAGGCTGCATTCAGGCACACAAGACTACCAAAGACTGCTCTGGGCACAAGATTTACTTGGACAGCTATGGGGCAGGAAGCCCAGTGGGGCCACAGTGCAGCACCAGGGGCTTCTTGCCTTCAGGGGAAGGAAGGGTCCTCACAGCAGTCCACCTAGTGGCCCAGAGTCCCCCCCACCGCCCGCCCCAGGAGACAGCTCGGGTGCAAGGAGCCGAGGCCCAACATGGGCAGGTACAGGAGCCTCCCTGGCTTAAGAGCCACAAGAGCCGATATCTCTTATAACAACTCCATAGGAATAGTTTCCAGGAACCCATAAGGAACATGCCCAGTTACAGAAACCACTGCACTCAGCAAAGCCCTGAGACATGGCTTCCTACCAGCTATTTAAGATTGTCCCAGTTGAGATGTGGTTTACCATTCGGGGTCATTTGACCGTAAGCAATGCTGCCTAGCAAAAGAGTTGACATGCCACCTTTATCAGGTTTCCAGAGAAACAGAGCTGGAAAATTAAGCAACGGTCAAATTTTCATGCAGAGGGGGAAGAGATTTTGTTAGCCCTTACCTACAATTTCTATATAAATGAACAAAAGTGGTATTTACAAACCTTTAAATACATTTGTCTCCTAGCTTATTGTAATACTATGTTTAAACATCATAATGCCAGCAATTCCACTTCTGGGTATTTATCCAAAGGAAATGAAAATATTAACTCAAAAAGATATCTGCATCCCCATGTTCGTTGTAGCATTATTTACAGTAGCCAAGACATGGAAGCAACCTAAGTGTCCACTGATGGATGAATGGATAAAGAAAATGTGGTGAGTGTGTGTGTATATATATATATATATATATATATATACACACACACACAATGGAATATTATTCAGCCATTAAAAAGAAGGAAATCTTGCTATTTGCAGCAACATGGATGGGATCTTGAGAGCATTATGCTAAATGAAATGAGACAGACAGAGAAAGACAAATACTGTATGAGCTCACTTATATGTGAAATCTAAAAAAAAAAAGAAATGAACTCATAGATACAGAGGACAGATTGGTGGTTGCCAGAGGCAAGGGTGGGGAGTGGGCGAAATGAGTGAAGGGGGTCAAAAGGTACAAACTTCCAGTTATAAGATAAATAAGTCATGAGGATGTAATGTACAGCATGGGGACTATAGTTAATAATACTGTATCGCATATTTGAAAGTTGCTAAGAGGTAGATCTAAAAGTTCTCATGACAAGAAAAAAACATTTGTAACTATGTGAGGGATGGATGTTAACCAGACTTATTATGGGTGATCATTTCACAATATATACAAATATCAAATCATCATGCTGTACACCTGAAACTAATGTTATATGTAATGATATCTCAATTAAAAAAAAGAAAAATACATAATCACTGAGAAATTTTACCATTGTAAGTCTATTTGTTAAGGCTTTTCATATAAGTCACTGGACTGTGACTTACTGTGACATATAAGCCAAGGACTGTGCTCACAATGTGATATAAATGAAAGGTTATGGCATTTATCAAGTGAGCACTTAAACTGCATAATTAACTGGAGGAACTCAGATCAAAGTGCAGGTTGTTTCTCCTGTGCCCATTCACCTTGCCTTACCCCTCCCACTCTCTGGATTATTATTATTATTTTTTCAAATATACAGTGTATTTGCTTTCTCTATTTTTTTTTCTTCCCCAAAGCCCCAGTACATAGTTGTATACTCTAGTTGTAAGTCCTTCTAGTTCTTCCATGTGAGCCACCACCACAGCACGGCTACTGACAGACGAGTGGTGTGGTTCTGCGCCTGGGAACCGATCCTCGGCCGCCGAAGCAGAGTGCGCCAAACTTTAACCACTAGGCCATCAGGGCTGGCCCTCTCTGGATTATTTTGAATGAATCTCTGACATCACATCATATCATCTGTAAATCCCTCAGTATGTATCTCTAAAAGATAGGAACTCTCCTTTTTAAAAAAACATAAAATTCCATTATAATACCTAAAATAAATTAACAATAATTGCTTAATATATTGTCAAATATCTAGATTTCCGTACTTTGTGTCTGCATAAACCATAGACACTGAAGAAACACCAGGTACAGCTGACCATGTAAAAACCGAAGCACTGAAGGAACAGATGTACAAAGTGGTATCTGACGATTCTTATGCTCCTTTTCAATATCTGGGAGCACATTTGCTCATTCAATCATTCAACAAATATTTACTGAATATCTACCATGTGCCAGGCACTATTCAGGGCTGAATTAAAGTCTTTCTTGAACATAAAAGAAGTTTACGAACAGGTATGGGTCATCAGTGAAGCCAATATGCTAGTAACCCCTCCGGCAGAGAGGTCGGCAAACTTTTTCAGTAAAGCACTAGAGTAAATTTAGGCTTTGCAGGCCAGACAGTCCCTGTTTCAACTACTCAACTCGACCGTTGTAGCATGGACATCTCCATGGACATGTTAAAAGATGGTGAAACTGTGTTCCAATAAAACTTTGTTTACAAAAAAACAGGTTGGTGGGCTAGATTTGGCCTGCAGGCTGTAGTCTGCCGACCCCTAGTCTAGCAAATCACACTCCCCTAGCACCAGCCTCCATGGTCAATACTTGGGCTTGACCATCATACCCACCTGTATGCTGGTTATTTAGGGTGAGAGGCAGGACTGAGGAGCATGGAGTCAACACTGTTCAGTGAAGAAGAAAATGAAGAGGACCTGGAAATGATAAAGGAAGTTTTACACCCAAGTTCTCTTACCATTTCGATAGTGTTGGAACCAAGGCACCGTCACCCAGGGAGAAACGCGTTCTTCCAGCTCAGCTCGGACACGTAAAGAGACGTTGAAGTGCAGTGGGAAACCCTTCGAGATGTTGGTTTTGGTAAAGTTACACTCTGTCGCAGTGATCTTCGTACAGTTCACTCCTTCGGGGTCGTTATTGACGTTGGACCACTTAGTACTAGTGGTACTGGAAAGGAAAAAGGGATTTCACTTCACAGAATTCTCTTTTCTATCATGTATAAGTTTCCCCAGAGCTGATTTTTTTTAAATATCATGAATATGATGTAATTCATATACCACACAATTTGCACATTTAAAGTGTATGATGCAGGGGCTGGCCCAGTGGCTCAGCAGTTTAGTTTGCGCTTGGCAGCCCGGGGTTCGCAAGTTCGGATCCCAGGCACCCGCCAACGCACTGTTTGTCAGCCATGCTGTGGCGGCGTCCCATATAAAGTAGAGGAAGATGGGCACGGATGTTAGCCCAGGGCCAGTCTTCCTCAGTAAAAAGAGGAGGACTGGCAACAGATGTTAGCTGAGGGCTGGTCTTCCTCACAAAAAAATAAATAAATAAATAAAGTGTACGAGTCAACGGCTTTCAGTGCATTCATAGGGTTGTGCAGCCATCACCACAATCAATTTTAGAACATTTTCACCACCCCCAAAAGAAACCCTGTACCTATTAGCAGTTGCTCCCCATTTTCCCTCAACCCCCAAGACCTAGGCAACCATTAATCTACTTTCTGTCTCTATGAATTCGCCTATTTTGGACAGTTCATATAAATGGGACCATAAACTATGTGGTGTTTTGTGACTCACTGCTTTCACTCAGCATATGTTTAAGCATGACACATGTTGTAGCATGTGTCAGTACCTCATCTCTTCTTATGGCCGAATAATATCCCATGGCATGGATATGCCACATTTTGTTTATCCATTCATCTGTTGATGGACATGTCGGTTGTTTCCACTTTTTGGCTATTACAAATAATGCTAAGAATATTCACATACAGGTTTTTGTGTGGACATTTGTTTTCATTTCTCTGAGGTATATATCTAGGAGTGGAATTGCTGGGTCATATGGTAACTGTATTTTTAACTATTTTTCAAAGTAGCTGCACCATTTTACATTCCGACTCACAATATATGAGGGTTCCAATTTCTTCACATACTCATCAACACTTGTTATGATGCCTTTTTTATGATAGTCATCCTAGTGCACGTGCTGTGGTATATCACTGTGGTTTTGATTTGCATTTCCCTGATGAATAATGATGTTGAGCATCTTTTCATGTGCTTATTGGCCATTTGTGTGTCTTTGAAGAAATGTCTACTCAAATCCTTTGTCTATATTTTGATTGGGTTGTCTTTTAATTGTTGAGTTGTAAGAGTTCTTTACATCTGGATATAAGTCCCTTATCAGATATATAGTTTGCAAATGTTTTCTCCCCTTCTGTCCTATGACTGATTTTAATGTTTCAAACTCAGCCTCTGCAACCTACGTCTTAGGAATGATACTGTGTTCATACAAACCCCACTCATGCCTCCTGCTAGTGTGACGTTTGATTTCACGCCACAGCTGCCTATTTAAAGAGAGTGTGCCTCACCCATATGAAAACCCTGCCAAATGCAAGGCCACACATCCTTGTGAGTGATAGTGCATTCCTGAGTCCCAATGCCACACCCCTGCATGGGACTTTAGTCCCCAGCTCTGACCTCTGTCCTTGTCTTAGGTGACAGACTTGAGAAAAGCCAGGGAGATGGCTGCTAGAAGCCTCAGTGGTGGGCAGAGGGCAGTGTCCTCTCTAGGGACAGGCTATGCCCTGGACAGCAGCACTGGCCTGGAAAGCCAGGCCAGGGGGGACAGAAGAGATGAGGCTGCCACTGGCTTTCACAGACCACACGGGCTTCTAAGTGTACCTCTGACCCCAACCAGAGACTTCTCTTCTGTTCAAGTGCAACTGACAAGATGACAGCCACTCGAAGGTGTGTGGCCAGGGTTTCCATAGAAGATGCCCGCCATATTCACTACCACCAAGCCCCGGGGCACAGACCCCGATGGGGAGAGGGATCCCAAACCACAGGCCCCCCTTCACAGATTGGGGGGTGTGCTCCAGAAGGGGTAAGTGATTCTTTTTGGAGTTATACAGATACTTAAAGATATTCTAACCTCCTCCCAGCAGATCCCAACTGCTGAACTTGGCCCCTCCATTTCAAAGGCACATTCCTCGATTCACTAGGGAATTGACCACCATGTTCCACCTCCTCCCCTCTCTTCCAAACTTGTCCCTACCTCAGAACTAATTTTAAAAATGTTTCTCAAAAACTGGGTTTAAAAGGGAACAAGCCATCCAAATTTAAATGACAGCTGACACACGAAGGCCAGCAGTTTTGGGGGAAGGATGAGTGGGAAAGGAAGCTTAGTTCTGGAATGCTGCCTCCCCATCTATCTGCAAAGGGTAAAAATAAGGTGATGTTGGCCTCCTTTGAATGAATAATGAAACAAACGCAGTCTCAAGAGCGTGACACTGATCATCGCCAGACTCCCAGCCTCTCGCCCAGGGCTCCCTGGAATCAGCCAGTCTGGGTCTTACCCAGAAAGTCGTCCTGGCTCCTCCTGGCAACACACCATTATGGATTGCCTCTGTCCCCGAATTTATCAAATTTTCAAAGCAACCCTCATCACGAGGGGGAGCAGAGCATAGTGGTTAAACGCCTGGACTCTGGAGCCACATTACCTGGGTTACTTCACTTGTCTGTTCCTCAGAGTCCTTATCTATAAAATAGGGGGAAAACCATAGTGTCTGCCTCCCAGACTTGTCATGAAGGTTGAACCAGCGGATGCCAGGAAAGAGCCTGGGCCGGGGCCTGGTGCCTGGTAAGCACCATGTCAAGTATTCATTAAACACCTGGGCAACTATTTCACTGTCAGCCTCTGTTAGATCACTTCCAAAAATGGTAAGTAAGTTCGTCCCCTTTGACCCAGCAATTTTTCTTCTAGGAATGTAAAAACACAATCAGAGGTGACTTACTTATGAGGACATGACTCACAACAGTCATAAACTGTCAACTATCTACACCCATGAGCAGGGAAAAGCTAAATACACCACGTGAGATACCTCACATAATAAAACATGCAATAAAAACGTTTACACAGAAATAATCATATGAAAAAAATGCTCATATACTTACTTACATTAAGTTAAAAAAAAAAAAAAAGGAAGCAGGACCCAGAAACGTAACCCCCGGTTTGTTTCATTTCTATACACAGACCAGCACATTTTCAAACAAGTGCATGCATTTAGAAAAACATCTAGAGAGAAATACACTAAAATGAGAATAGTGATTATTCTTAGACTGTAGAACACTAGGTTGTTTTAATTTTATTCTTTCTAATCTTCTGGGTTTTCCAGATTTTCTATTAAAAAAACATGTATTGCTATTAAAATCAGAAAAAAATGAAATGAAAAAAATGTTTTGAGAAGACTGGGCTGGGCAGGTCCTGGCCTGGCAGCAGGCTGGGCGGGCACGCACGAGAAAAGGCCCTGCTGCCTGCCTGCCTGTATTTTCAGGGAAAACCAGAAATTGGGTGGTTTTTTTTTTTCTAAGTGAAATCTCCAGATTTTTTAATGTTGGCACTAATCGGAAAAAAAAACACAAACATTAAACACTGTGGGCTAAACACAGGTATAGGCCACAACTCCTGATTTAAACTTTAAATTTTCCCACAAAGTGCTCTATGTAATTTTGGCTTTGCTACTGTGACCATCAAAAAAACAGAGGCTCTTCCATTTGTAATTATAGTCACGCTTTACTGTAGAGAAACAGAATGGAAACTTTAATGAAATTACTGAATGTAACAAAAATGTCCCAAACATGTAAAAGTATCTAAAAAACAAAACAAAGCAAAAGCCCTCTTCCATCAACAAGTCTGCAATTGGAAAAGAAAATGAAATCAGCTTTGGGGTCAGTTTTTAGTGACTCCTCAACTTTACCAAACAGGGATGTTCATCTTTACCCTGTCCTTTATTTCTTTTACCAAAACCAGCCTCTATCCTGAAAAATATCTACAAAATGCTTTTTGAAAAGAAAACAAAGAGAAACAAGTTAGTCTGTGATATGAAACTGTCAAAGGCTTTTAAAATTTTTTTCTAATATTTAGAGGCATTCTACCAACCTACAAATGTACTTCCCCAGTTCAAGGCTAATGAATGCTGGTAAATAAATCAGCTGTGAATGCCTCTTCCTGGAATGTTTAGTTCTAGGATATTATGTTTCCCAAATGCCGAGTAGGCCCAGCTTCATGGGCACGTGACCTGTGTAGTGGGACAAAGACCTGCTCTTGGGAGGGCGCTTGGTTTGATGCTGTGCCGTCACCATCTTGAAATTCTTAATAATTTTTGAACTAGGGACTTCACATTTTCATTTTGCACTGGGCCCCACAAATTATGTAGCTGGTCTTCAAGGACTGCTCCATGCATTATAGATTATCATGTTTGTAATTTATAATTACTTGGAGAATAGATAAATGTGATTCAGAGATAACCCCAAACCCCAGTTTAGAATCTATTTTTATTAAGCAAATATTGTTACAGTGGACGTGTAAAGACGAAAAAGATGCCATCTGGAAACCCACTCTAACGAACTGCCTGCCTGTAATTTTCCCAGGTTCCCCACCTGTTCTTGATTGTAGATACAGTCCACATTTACACAGTTGCAACTGCTACCAGATGACACATAATTATCCTTTTTAGTGGTTGCCTAATTGCTTAACCACAAGTTAACATGACACAATTTGCCATTTTCCTGCTGATGGGCATGTATACACACTTCAGTGCATATCTTCATGAATGTTCAGTTTCGTTTCATTTTGTTTTTCTGATGGGCAGTTGTATTATCTGCTTAGGGTAAAAGTAATGTGGACATTTCCATGACCCCAAAAGTGGAGAAGAATGACTTCCCAGAGGGCTGTGCTGACGGAGCCTGACCCAGCGTGGTATCCACCAACCACACCCTCGCAAGCTCTGAGCACTACCATTTATTTCTTTAAATTTTGTTTCCTTAGTAATATAAAATGACTTAGCCAATAATTTTAACTTAGTCTTCATGAACCTATTTAAGAAGGTAAACAAATAGTTGAGGACTTGGATTTTGCCTTTCTTCTTCCTGTGTGTGTTTACACTGCACATCAAGTGATGGCAAACGGTGAAAAACCTAAAAAGGAGGTGAGAGAGAGAACGAGGCCAGAATAATATGCAAAATGGAAAACCCGTTTAGAAACTCAGAATTAATTGTAACTAAATGAACAAATTCCTTAAGAGGCCAAATTTGGCCTACAAGGTTACATAACCCAGATTTTTAAACCTGAAGAAGATGAAGACTAAAAGGTACCTCCCACCCTTTCAAGACAGGAAGCCCTTTTATATAACCTTCTCCTGAAACCAATGAGAGAAGCAACTTCCACCCAGCTAAGCCATGTGGTAAGACAGCAGAGTTCTCTGACAGCCAGCGTCATTACAGCCTTCGAATGAGTGAGAGGTTGTGAAATCTCTGTCCTTGGAGATTTTGAAAGTACATGAAAAATATCTGCTTCCCATGAATTTGCTTACAATCCTGCCAAGAGGCAGTGACAAGCAGCTGGCCTAGGGTTCCATAACAACTGCCCCACAGCTCCCCGTAAGGACATCGACAAAAACATTCGGCTTACTATTTAAACTGCACCTGGTAGACCACCGGCCCTGTGCCATTGCTGGGGGGCACAGGCTCCCAACTCAGAAACTGCTCGGCATTGTACAGCTGAATCTTCGCGTTCTGAGGAGCAGGCAGCTGGGAAAGAGACTCTTGAAAGGGGCAGAGAATAACAGAAGGGGGGAAGAGGCAGGAGACAAAGGGAGGGTCAAAAGGAGAAAAATCAATTACAACAATATTTAAATGCACACTGTTGAACCGTTCATATAACTCGGTTTTTGTCAAGGTGCTTAGAAATGGTATTACCTGTTCTCGGTGGCATGTCCCCCCACCCCTGCCTTTGACTAAAGATGGCACTATCAACACAGTCCAAGGAAAAAGAGGGGCTCGGGGCTGCCTTTCCACCAGATGGTTCCAGTTCGTATGAACAGGTCCTGGGTGCCAGAGTCTGGCTGGATAGAATACCTGTTCCACCTTCAGTAAGTGCGTGTGACTGGGCTGTGGTGAAGATTAAACTGGTGGCCATGTGACATGCATAAGCCCCAGACTTAGTACCAAGGGAGTGTTTGGTAAACCTACACACGCACACACACACACACACACACATGTACATACACACACGCACATACACACACCAGAGCAGGCGTGTAAAGTCCAAAGGCACATGGGAGGGTGAGACCTGTCTTCTGCGCTTCACCAGAGTTGCTGTGTTTCTCAAGGATTCCCAGCATCACAATCACTGAGGTACTCGTTAAAATGCAGATCCCTAGACCCCATTCCAGATCAGGAAATCTGCATTTTCAACAAGCTTCCCAGCTGATTCTTATGCACATTAGTTTGAGAACTACAGACAACAAAATAACACACTCCCCAGAGAACCACCATAAATATCAGAATCCCCCTCCTTGGGGGACCTGAAAAACACAACCTCATCCCCCGCCACAGGACTGGGCTAGGGACTGCAAGTGTGGGAACCTTTTCTCTAGTATGAAAACATGATAATGGTAAGACTTTCTCTGAGATTGAAAGATTAATGAGAAGGTGGAAAGAAAAGCTTGAAAAACATGCTGTCCCAGAATTCAAAGCAGGAACTTCCAACCACACATTTTCGGTCAATGTGTCCAGTCTTGAAGAATGGTGCCCGGATTGCCCTACCACCTGGACCACCAGCTTTTCTTCTGAAAGACGCATTAGCAAGAGACTTTGGCCACTTGTTGACTTACAGAATGCCATCGTCTCCACATCTACGACTCGGCTGACCTTCATTCCAGACCTTTATTCAACCTGCTAACCAGCACTCCTCCCAATTCACACCCGGCCTCACAAAAGCCAAGGCCAAAGGCAGACACAGGCGCTGTGTGGTGGGATGCTGCTCTCCTGGGAGGCCCGTCCCGCACACTCTGCCTACTACAGTAGATCCCAAAACTGAGCTGAGAACTGAAGGCCTGCTTCCAGGGAGGCTGGGCAGCACCTTGGTTGGGGCTGGGCACTCACCAAAGAATCTCAGAGACCTCCTTTTACCACCTGAATCAGTTTCCTACTGATGCTGAACTAAACGACCACAAATTTAGTGGCTTAAAACAACCCAGATTTCTGCTCTTCCAGTTCTGGAGGTCGGAAGTTTGAAATAGGCCTCACCCGGCTGAAGTCAAGGTTTTGGCAGGGCTGTGTTCCTTCTGGAAGCTCCAGGGGAGACTCCATGTCCTTGCCTTTTTCAGCTTCTAGAAGCTGCTCACATTCTTTGGCTTGTGGCCCCTTCCTCCAGCAACACCGGGCTGAGGCCTTCTTGTGCTGCCATCTCTCTGGTTCTGATTCTTCTGCCTCCTTCTTCCATCTTTCAAGGACCCTTGTGATTACACCGGGCCCACATAGCCCAAAATCCAGGATAATCTCCCCAACTTGGGAGCTTTAATTTAATCACTCCTGCCAAGTCCCTTTTGCCGTGCAAGGTAACATAATGACGGGTTCCAGGGATTAGGATGTCGGCATCTTTGGGGACCGTTGTTCTGCCTGCCATAGTGCCCCCTTCACCATCTCCCCGTCTCTGGGGAGGAGCCAGCAGGAATTCCCTCTCCCTCCATCCTTCTCCAGGTGCCCCCTTTGCCCCAGTCTAGACATGCAGCCAAGAGAGGGAGCATCAAGGGGCCAGCGAGGAAGGAAGGGCTTCCACCCCAAGCAACATGCGGACCAGAAGAAAGTCTTCCCTGTAAAAGCGTAAAAGCTGGAGTCTACAGACTTTCACTTTCTTCAACTTTCATTTTACTGAGGTGTGGGAAACAGCCCCAGCAGTTTTGACCTGATATTTGAGTTTCTTGGAATCCCCTGTCTCACCACATTCAGAGAAGAAAACAAGTCTTAGAACTGTGGATTCTACAGTGAAGTACCAAAGACTGCCTACTCACTAACAGCTGCCTTATGCCAGCGCCCTCTGCACCGCTCGCAAGGCCCATCCCTGAACGGCCTCACCCCCTTTATCCCGGCCCACATGGCCTCCTCCTTGCTCCTGGGAAACCTTGACTTCTCTCCATGGCGCTTTTCCACCACCCGAGTGCTGTGGATACGAGCATGGATTACAGGACTAGACTGCTGGGCTTCCAAGCCACTCACTCCTTGGGCAAGTTGTTTAGCCTCTTTGTGCCTCGGTTGTTTCATCTGTAAAATGGGCATGATAACCGTACAGACTTCAGAAGGTTGTTATCACTGCCTCTTCTCATTGCTGGCAGCTTATCAACAGTCTCCCCCAGACACTAGTGCGGTGAGCTCCAGGAAGGCTGGTGGTGTTGGATTTGGGGGCTCTTTTATCCCCAGTGCCTGGAAGGGTAAGCACACAAGGTCTGGTGAATGAGTGGCCTGCAGCTCAGCAGTCTGCTCTCCTTCAGAGATTATGTCGCCAATTTCCTGTGTCCTCAGCTCGCGTTCATCTGCTTGAAACACAGACCAAGCTCAGGCTCTCTTCTCCCTTTCTTTATGCTTCAGTCCTCCCTTTTCTCTGGTCTCAGAGGCTGGGGCAGGGAGTGGGTGGACAACTCTGGGCCATGGACTTATCTGGATGGCTCTAAACAGTCCATATATTTGGGCCATAGCACCTGCTGTCAACGGTGTTGACAAAGTCTCGGCGGGAAGAGAACGGGACTTACGGAGAAAGGCTTCAGCTGGAATCCTGATCCTGCCATCTATAACCAGAGGGTCCTGCCGACCCCCACCTGAGCCTCAGCTTCCTCACGAACACTGAACATGATACCATCTCTCCCGGAGTTGTCATGGGGGCAATGCAAGAGCGTGAATGAAAGGCGAAGCAGACAGTGCCACCTCCGTGTAATTTATGAGACCTGACTATTTCAGGGTGTCCCCGCTCCGCAGCGGTGGCTGCTCGGCAGGTGGTGAACAGCAACCAGCTGCCCAGATCCTGCCCTCAGGGACCAGCACCTGGGTGCCCAGCCCCGTGCTGAGCACTGTATTCAACGGTCTGACCCAGCCGAAGGCAGAAGAGTGGGCCCCAAGGATGTCTGTGTCCTGTGAATATATTACGTTACGTGGCAAAGGGGAATTAAGGTTGCAGATGAAATTTAGGTTCCTGATCAGAAGACCTTAAAAGAGGGGGATTATCCTGGAATACCTGGGTGGACCTGATGTCATCACAAGATTGTTTCTCGAGAAGGTGGAAAAGACAAGGAAATAGTTCTCCCCCTAGAACCTAGAAAGGAACACATCCCTAGTGACACCTTGATTTTAGCCCAGTGAAACCCGCATCAGACTTCTGACCTCCAGGACTGCAAGGTAATACATTTGTGTTATTTTGAGGCACGACGGTGGTGGTGATTTGTACAGCAACAACAGGAAACTAACACAGTCCCTGTAGGTGGACACCAGGGCTTTAATGACAACCCCAGCTCCCATAAGAAAAAAGTTCAGTCCCAAGTAGGGTGTACAAAGCCCCACTCTACCTTCCTTCTCCACAGTCTTTGGGGCAACGATTCATGGACCGTTAACGGTAAGAAGAGATAACCTACGTGTCACCTGTACAAAGTGTGTCCTCTGCACCTCACAACCACAGTTCCTTCTGTGCCACTTTCCTGCCCCAACCCTCCACCTCCGATCCACCCCGGATCCAGGTGTTTGAGATTCTATACATACTTAAGAATAGGCTATCTGGGTCTTAACAGTATGGCTTGATTAACACACATCACACACAGATAATAAAATAAAGTACAATTAATATTAAAATTAACCATTTAATCTTGACAACTGAAGACACTTCAGGATCTTTCCATGGATGGGGCATTATGATGAACATCAGTGATCCAACCTCCAACACCCTGCAGGTGAGGAGAAGTCAGAAAAACATTCCCTGAATCCTCAGCCATAACCAGGAAGTTGCTCTCTTCAGTAAATACTGGACATCAGCTTATTTACCTGGACCATTTGTCTCTTCCAATAAAGGATGGTTTTGTTTTCTCAGGGGTAAATGGGGCTATTACCTACTTCAAAAGATGGTTGAGAAAATTAAGATGGATATGTATACGAAGTACTTAGCACTTTGACCTAGGAGAGTGGCCCAATACATGGTAGCTATTACGATCATTTATAGAGTTTGCCCCAATACATTCCAGCTACTTAGTAGTTTCAACTGTTCAGACTATAGACAACAGCAGTTACTTAATGTACATTCATTTGCAATGGTTTTTATGTTGCTGGGGATTTACCATCTTTCTCAGTGGTCTCTAAGCACATTAAAAACTTTGGATGTTCAAGTCAGCAAATCATGGCAATAAAATTCTGTGGCACAAGTACAGATCCAATCCAAATTAAGCAGCAGCTATGACAATTACAAATAGAACCCTTAATTCTTCAACACTCAGGGAATTAAATTACTAAAGAGTCCATTGACTTAGTGTACTTTAGTGCAGTCAATTAGGTTTCTATCTAAAGCAAACGGCCACCACTTAAAGCATTACCACAAACTGGATCAAGTCCAATATTTCACATATGTTATCCTTATACCAACTCTAAGGGGTAAATATAAGTCTCCCTTTTAAAAATTTGTTTCCAATACTCTTATTTTTCTCTGACCATAAACACAATGACATAATTACTGAAGGATACTTGTAAACTATGGAAAAGTGTGGAAATTTTTCTACTACCCGTTTACTATATAATCATTGTTAATATTTTCACTGTGTTTTGACTAATGAAGAGTTTCTCTTTAACATAACCCAGTTGGTTTTTTTAATTGTTTATTATGAAAAAATTTCAAATAGTCACAAAAATAAAGATTAGTATAACGTGGTGCTGATTTTCAAAGGGTCTATGGTGAAGGACCAGTTTATTTCCAATGCATCACACAGACCCAAACTTTTGTAGAATACAATAAAAGACAATTACTAGAAAGATGGACATGCCCTTGGATGTTGTGGCAATGTCAACTTGCAAAGCTTCTAAATACTTCTCTCAACCGTTGGACTCACGGCAGACAAGTCAAACAGTTCACAGACCACCACTTGCCGATCCTCCACCTCAGGCAATTATCAACATTTTGCCAATCTCCAAATCCCATTTAAAGAAGGCCTAGAGAGACCTGGAGGAGGCCCAGGGAAGAAATGGACATAGGTTGCTCATGACTTGAAGCTGGGGAGGGGTAAAGTCAGGATTCAGACCCATCTGTCTGACTCCCAGGGGAAAACAGTTAACCATTTAACCAGGAGGACACATCCTCACAAAGAAGGCTCCCTTATCAAGGAGCTACGGAATTTAAGGGCCTTTGCAAGGGATGCTGGTTGAAGAAATAAACCCAAACAACACTTGGAAACTTCAAATGGGAGGAAACCTGTAAATTCTGGAGACTATTTAAGCGCTACCCAACCTATGATATCAGTCTCTCTATGGGAAAGAACCCAGCAAAACACAAACACGTTTACATACGCAGAATGTTCTCCTACCTACACCTTTGTCATTGTCACCTTTTTTCTTTTCCTTCCTTTTAGTTCTTATATTTGGCTCATAAGTACAGTCAGTGTCAGAAGTAAGAAGGAGGCTGAGTCCAGGTAAGGTGCTGTCTGGATGCCAGCAGAGGGGGGAATAAAAATCTGGTTCAGCTGAACCCCTCCCCCCAAAACAACTGGGGGTCTGGATATTTCCGGGTCCTGCTCTGAGTGCTGCCCCCATCGATCTGATCCTGGGGGATTGACCATCTGGATCTCACACTCCCTGTGAAACACAACCTGGCCACGGTGAGACTGAGTCACGGTCACACCTGCCGGTGGCTGACCTCCACGGCACGAAGCTGCAAGGTAGGCAGGCCTGGGTCTCGCCTCTAGTTCAGGCCACTGGGGAGGACACGCCAGGATGAAGAATCTGTGGCCGGCAGAGGAGGCCCTTTCCCGAGCCCTGGATCCAGTTTTTCCTTTGTTCGTTTTTGGAAATTCAGAGAAGTCGGCTACACTCAGTTTCTAGGTTCGGTGGCGTGAGGGTGGGAGAAGAGGAGGAGCGGTGCGTCCAGATCCACGCGGGGGCAGAATGAGTGTCTCCTTCCTTAGAAGGGTGACCCAGGAGGCCGGGAGGGGCGACATTCGTCCCGCGGCTCCTCCCGGTCCGCCGGCTCCCGGCCCAGAAACTGCCCGGAATTCCCCCGCGTCCACCCCACACCCGCCTCGAGCTCCTCGCAAGCCCCCAGCCACAGCAGGCTCCCCACGGACCCCACCCGCTAAGGCATCCTGAGGACCCCCACATGCTGCAGGCACCCGCGGACCCCACCCGCTGCGGACACCCCGAAGAACTGCCCCCCGCTGCGGCAGCCCGTGTACCCCTAACCGCTCGGGGCTCCCTGTGGATCCCCCACTCGCGGCACCCCACGGACTCCCACCCGCTGCGGGCACCCCGTGTACCCCCCAACCGATCGGGGCTCCCTGTGGATCCCTCCACTCGCGGCACCCCACGGACTCCCACCCGCTGCGGGCACCCCGTGTACCCCCAACCGATCGGGGCTCCCCGTGGATCCCCCACCCGCTCCGGGCTCCCAGCGGAAACCACCCTATCGGGGCACCCCCGCAGACCATCAACCGATCGGGGCCCCCAGCAGACGCCCACCCGCTCCGGCGACGCCCCGGTCCCAGCCCTCCAGGCCCAGCTCACCTGCCGGGGCCGCCGCGGCGCCGCAGACTCCGAGCAGCAGCAGGAGCAGCAGCAGCAGCGGCGGCCGCATGGCCCGGGGCTCTGCGCGCCGCAGGCTCGTTGGCGACTCCGGGCGCGGCCCGGCCCCAGCGCGGGGTCCGCCAAGCCGCTTACGCCGCCGCCTCGGCGGCCATGGCTTCGCAGGGCGCGCGGGGCCCGCCTCTTCCCGAGCGCCGCGGCGGCGGGTCCGGGGCGGCCAGGCAGCCGAGCTCGGCCGCGGCGCCCAGGCCCAGCCCTCCCGGCGCCCGCCCCGCCCCGCCCCGCCCCGCCCCGCCCCGCTCCGAGGGGCCGCCGCGCCCCGCCCCCCGCCTGCCGCGGGGACTTTCCCAGCCCCGCCCCCCCCCCCGGCCGACGCTCCCGGGAACCGCGCCCCGGGGGGCCCCGCGCTCCCGCCGGCCCGTGAGCCCAGCGCGACGCAGGCCCGGCCTCCGCGGGACCCCGAGGCCGCCTCCCTAAACGTGAAGCGCGCCGGCCGGGGCCTGGCACAGAGCAGGGGCGCAGGGGGACCCCGGCAGACGCCCACCTTCGGGGGCCTTGCGACCCTTCTGTAAAAACCCCGCGAAACCCACGGCCTGGGGTGCGCCGCACGCCCAGCCTGGAGCCCCCCACCCAGGCCACCCCCTCCTCTCCCGCTGCTCCTGGATGCCTGGGGTCGCACAATTCGAGGATCCCTCCCTTCAGTTTAAACTTTTGCTTACTTAATAGCCTCTGAAGTCCATGTTAAGCTTTTAACCCTCTTTTGAAAACAAGTTTTACGGGTAGAGTGGTTAGAAAGGGCCTGCGTGAAGGAAGGAGTGGGGCTTGGGGCACAGAACGATGCGGAGGGAAGCAGAGAATCGTCCGACATTTCATGCTGGGGTCGGGGTTTGGCCCTGGTACAGGCTGTGAGGTGTATGAGGAAGTAACCCCAGGAGCGGTGGGGTGCGGTGGGGGGAGGGGGTACAGTGGGGGGAGGGGCGCGGCTCTCGGAGCCCGAGCCTGCGCCGTTTCCAGTTTGATGCCAGAAGGAGGATCTGAGGCTGCTCCGTTCTCCCATGGTGAGCCGATGAGCCGTAAACCCAGCTCAGCGCAGAAGGAAGACGGCAGAGACGGGAATGAGTGGGGTGACAGCAATTAAAGAACAAGGTCATCCGGGCCCAGCTGGGAGCCTACTGGGCTAGTTGGCAACAGAGTGTTTGGCAACAGAGCTTTGCTTTTGGACTTCTTGCATTTTATTTCCCTTTGACAGAATTTTTTTCAAATTGGCCACCGTTGTGAAAAATACGTGATGAACTATCTAGCAGTTATTTGAATAATGCTCTGAGTGAGTTTCTCGAAACATAGAGCCATACGTATATGTTAAATGAAAAAAGCAGGATATAAATCAGAATCTTTGCAAAAATGATGCATTGAAATCGACTGGAGTAATTATGCCAAAATACTCACATGAAATATGTAGTGGGATTAGGAATGATAACAGTTTCCTTTGTTTATGCTTTTCTCTTTTTTTTCCCCCAGTGGGGATATTTTGCTTTTATACTCAGGAAAAAAATATCATGTTGAAGAAAAGGACAAACGTGCACCTGTCTCAGCCCAGCCAGGGAGGGCTTGTGATCTCCCTTGATGTAGAGTTTTCAGGGATAGTGACAATGACGCTGTGCTTTTTGAGGGGGATGGAAACACTCCTCCGGGGTTACTTGTTTCTCCACAGCTGGAGAATCTCCTTCCAAAGCTCTTCTCTGCTAAAACTTAGAGGGCTTAAGTTTTCCTTATGGAAGTTCTTGGCAGACTACTAAAAGGAGCATGCCCAGTGTGATACTTGGATGGGCATCATGCTGTCACCTCAAGCACACAATATCCCAAAAGCAAGTAACTGTCCCCTCTACTCCAAAGCATCTGGCCATGGAAAAGCCAATTCTCAGTGGCTGGCATTTCCATTTTCCTGTTTCTCTTGGCTGGAAGACTTTTGAAGTCATGGATGGATGACTCTGACTTCCATGAAGATTCTTGATCTGAAGAGAACAGGAAGCCAATCCTGTTGGTATTTCTTGTGAAAGATGTCTGTCATCCATTGCCCTTTGTCTGGTTCCATCTGTGCCCCACATATCATGCAATACCTCCATTGCATATATGCAAAAGTTATACTGCATATAACTTTTAAGTGGGTCCCCTTCTGCAGCTTCTTCCCTTTGGAGGCAGAATTATTGTGAAACTACTGAAAGCTTAAACCTCAGGGGCCATCTCTTGCACAAGCCGTGGAAGGGGCAGCTGGCACTGTGTTCCAATGGTCATATGCTTTTGTGAAATCTGCAGAGTAAGAGATTTCACCCACAATGGTTAAGACCTCTGACTCTTTCCTCTTAGACTTCTCCTTTAACATATGGGGGGGGGTGGTGTTGGGGTGGCTGTGGCATTTTTGAGACGTATCTTGACATATATCAACAACAAATTGTGAAGTTAGAAACTTTTCTAAACTATCAATAATAAGAAACTGATAAATCATTTTAGAGGAAAGACTGAATTCACTTTTTACTCTTTCTATAGAGCATATTACAAAAGGTTGTTGTAGGTAGAGGCAAAGATTACATAGTCAAAAATGTAAGTAAAAAAGTATTAGAGAGCCAGGCAGTAGCTAATACAAATATTATTTTATTTTTCTGAATTTTGCAATGTTAGTGGTATTTGGCAGCTTTCAAAAATCTGTAACTTGTGATTTGTTTTCTCATTTTAATTAAATACTCACTTTTGTACCTAATTTTATATTCTTAGTTATGTATTCTTTTACAAAGAGGGCTCCCACATATTGTATAAAGTTCAGCCTTACAAAACCTGAATTGCACCATCCCTTTCCATTAATTTGCTACCTTCTGACCAGTAGATCTTCCCTAAGTATTTTCTTCCCGCTAATAATCTAGAGGTGCTCCCTTCACCTCCCTCGGGAGGGTGGATGGGGGGGGGCAGAGAGAAGCCAATATTGGTTGATGGCCAGTGGTGCTTCCATGTGTAATATTACTCAGTCCTCACAGTTAGAGGGGTTATAACTGCCATTTCACAGATGAGGAGACCCAGGCTGAGAGAATTAAGAAACTTGCCCTGTGGTGGAGTTGTACTGCATCAATTTTCTGAAGCCATAACTGCTTTTCCTAGAATTCCCCTCCTTGCATATCTCTGAGTTAGCATGGGCCAGGAGAGAGGATGTTGTACGAGATTTGAAAGGCAGAAGTGAAGGTGCAGCCACATTCCTTTACTCTCAGGAGGCTGGGGCAGGACCTGGGGCCTTGTTGCTCACAACACTGTGGTTTATCAGCGGGTGTCCTTGGTGGCTGGGACTGCAACCAGGCCTGAGGCTCCTCCAGCTCCTGCTGGATCCTCTGCTACAGCTTCCCTGTCACCTGCGCCAGGTGTGTGTTTAGCTCCATGACAAAGGGCACCAGCTTTTCCTGCAGAACACCCCGTTGGAGGCTTGGAGATGGTGAGAGACTGATGGGGTTCCAGCTTGTCTCTGCATCCTCAGCCTCTCATCACTGTCTCTTCCTGCCTTCCTGCCCTGAGAACTTCAGGCGCCAGCCCCAGGCACGGGAGAAACAGTCTCACGTAGACTGTGTAGCCAAGTCCTGCGATTGCTTAACGTCAAATCCCTAGAATACATACACATCACGTGGTCATTCTGCTTCTCTGGTCAAAACCTGACCGATCACACCCCCAAATCACACAGCCGATAAGTGGGGGTGGGGGCTCCTAGCCAGTCCCTTCTGGATCCCAAGCCCCTTGCATCTCACACCAAACTTCCCATCCTGCCATTTCAGTTTCCCCCAGTCAGGCCTGGCTCTACCTGCCTGATCATACTTTCCGCAGCTCCCCAACAAGACCTGCTATCCACCCGCAAGTCTTTGAAGATGTCCTTCAAGAAGGTCATGTGTATGTTACTTCTCCTCCGACGCTTCACCCTAACCTGTGTGCCCCTCTTCTTTCCTTCATCTCTCCCCCCTCCCCCCCTCCCCATACCCACAATTGAAATTCTAGAACTCCCTCTCTTGCCTGAGCTTCCACTTCCTGAGAACTTTGTTGCCTTCCGCAATTACCATCTTCTACTTTTCGACACCATCTTAGTCAGCGTTGATCTCTGCTGAGATAGATGCCTCCAAAGTGTAGGGGGGTGAGTGTCCCCATAGATTCAAACAAGCAGCAAGAGCTCTGAACCCAGGGTAGACCCTGAGCATCGGCAGGTGGGGCCTTGATTTGGCGTCCTCTGTTCCAAGAAATTCCAGCAGCAAGGTCAAAGGGATTGGCACGTGAGAAAAAGGACAAATTCACCTCAGGTCTCCAGTGACTGGGTCCTATGTTCTCACTCTGTCCATCCCGGGCCACAGTGTCCTCCTTTCATCTCCCTGCAAATGTTGCATTTCTGCTTCCCCAGTGGGGCCACCATAAAAACTCATTCCAAAAATACACACTCTTTTCTCCTCTACTTCCTCCTATGAGGGACTCTTGTAAGAGTAACTATTACAAAATACGACATTCTGCATTTCATTCCTCTGTAAAACAGGGAAGGGATAATATGCTGAAATTTGGCAGAGAGAAGAAAGAATAGGCAGAGAGGAGGAAATTTTACTGGTCCTTTTAACCCTTTTAAAAAGAGAAGGTATGTCTACATTTTAGGTAAATGCCAAAGCTTGAACATTCCTGACCCTGGTGAGTCCCCTGGAAAAGCCCCAGCAACTCCAGGGACAGGACCCAGGGCTTCAGGAAGCTGCCAGTGGGAACCGGAAGGGGTGGGCTAGAGATTTCTTCAAGGGTTCTCAGGCAGGACTTGTGTAATGAAGCCTCTCTGTTTTGTAATTCAGAGAAACTCAGACTGATCTCCATTTTCTGGAAAGATTAAGATCATATCATTATCCTTCTGTGTTTAAATTTGTCATCTGCGGACTGAAGACTTCCAGGAGAAACCTCGCAGGTTGGACATGAATAAGGGAAGTTCATTAACAGACAGCCTCGGGCTAGACGGTGGCTGCTGTTAATCAGCTAAGTGCGGCCAAGAGTCATCAGACAGGGCATCTGATGAGTCACTAAAAGCCCCAACAGCAAACCAGGAGTTATGCCCACACCCTCCAGTAAGAATAGGTACCATTTACTGAGACCCTACCCTAGGTCATCCCTCCATCCTCATAACAAACCTATGAGGGAGAGGCAGTGGTTGTTTGTCTTGTTTTCTGACTATTCAGCACCTTTTGAATACCCTTGGTATATATGGGGACTTTCCAGCCTTATAAGTACTCCCCTTTCCAGAAAACTCCAATTCCCAGCCTCCTTTGCAGCCACATTACTTAGCCTGTGCCAAGCCTCCTTCCACTACACCTCTTCTCTTCGCCAAAAATCATGAAAAATTTAACCTCCAAGAACCACCAGGAGTTCCCCTCAGACCTCAATTCTTCAAGAATTTTTCGTGAGGGAAATCAGTCCCATATAATCAAAAGAATTTTAAGTTACATATCCTAAAAGTTACAAACACTTATTATTCTAACTCTCTTTCAAACATATGTATGATTATCCTTTCAGATATATTCTTTACCTTATTATGATTCCCTTTGTTTTCAAAACATAGATTTGAATCTTTTTTTTCCAAACATGTTTTCTAATTTGATTGCTATTATGCTTCCTGTTTGGAAAATGTATACTGGAACCTCTTGTCAAATGTATGCTGTGGACTCATTTAGCTGGGAGAACAAGGGCTTTCCTTTCGTGTGTGTGTGTATGCATGCACAGGTGTGTTTGTGTTTTGGAGGGGTGTTATGGACTGAATGTGATCCCCCCAAATTCATATGTTGAAGCCCTAGCCCCCATTGCGATGGTATTTGGAGGTGGGGCCTTTAGGAGGTGATTAGGGTTAGATGGAACCAACCCTGCTGTCCACCTGATCTCAGACTTCCAGCCCCAGAACTGTGAGAAAATAAATAAATTTCTGTTGTTTAAGCCATCCCATCCATGGTATTTTATTATGGCAGCCTGAGCCGACTAAGGCAAGGGGTCTTGATCTCTGGCTACACCAATGTGTAAAGAAGAAGCTCCTCTCATCTCGTGGAGATCATTTAGGGAACAGCAATAGTCACATTTCAGAAAGCCTGTGCTTGTACTGAGTGAACTAAGTCCGGGGTAGTGCGGTTCCTGTTCTACAACCACTCAGAAGTCAGTGTTTGTGGTGGCAGAACCACATTGCTGCACTGACACGGTACGATTCCAGTCACAAGTAAAGACTGGTCTGGGGGCATTCATTGCTTCCATCATACACTCCCAGGGACATGGGGACCCAGACTGGGAGCCCTCGGCTTAGAGATGGGTGATCCAATGGCCCTCCTGCCCATGTGCCCCGTGGAGGCCTGTCTGGGCTTTCCTGTTCTTGGGGGCTGTATGAGTTTCCTCTGGCTGCTGTAACAAATGACCACAAACTTACCGGCTTAAAACAAAAATTTATTATCTTACAGTTCTAGAGGTCAGAAATCCAACTGGGCTACAAATTGAAGCTCTCTGAACCCTGTACTATTGGGATTTTTGTGGAGACTTCCTCACGGAGGCATGATCGATCATTAACTCCATTTCCAGCCCTTCTCCCTTCTCAAGAGGATGGGGGGGGGTGCTGAAAATTCCAAGCTTCTAGTCAGGATTTGGTCTTTCCAGTGACCAGCCCCCATCTGGAGCCCAGCCAGAGTCACCTCATTAGAACAAAAGACACTCCTATCACCCACGAAATCACAAGGGTTTCAGGAGCCCTGTGCAGGAACCGGGGGGCAGAGACCAAATATTATAACAAAAGACGCTCCTAGCGATCTTATCACTGAGGACATTCCAAGGGTTTCAGGAGCTCTGTGCCAGGAACAGGGGGCAGAGACCAATATATATTTTCCATTCACAGTGGGGAAGAGAAAGTGTTGTCAGGAATAGCAGGTTTCTACATTTAATTCCTTCCTCTCCACAAACAATTCTTTCTGGGACACATTCCCCTTGAAAAGGCTCATGCCAGAGGTAAGACTTCCAGGAAAAGCTGGTGTGTGATGTAACAATGCCAGTCACCTGGATCAACACACTGGCTTAGTTATGAAACACCAGCTGAATCCTACCACTCAGTAATAAAAAAAATTAATGCCATATCTCGTTCTCTAGAATTCTAAGGAAGCTTAGAATAAGAAATATACTATATGGCTGTTTGTACCATAAGTATGTATTATTTTTTAATATAAAGATTCATAAATAAAAAATAATACATGGTACAAAATATTAGATAAAAAATTATAGGCCTGGGGCAGGCCCCGTGGCATAGTGGTTAAGTTTGTGCATTTTGCTTTGCGGCCCAGGTTCAAGGGGTCGGATCCCAGGTGTGGACCTACACCACTTGTCAAGCCATGTTGTGGCAGCATCCCACATAGAAAATAGAGGAAGATTGGCACAGATGTTAGTGCAGGGCTAATCTTCCTCAAGCGAAAAAAGAGGAAGATTAGCAACAGATGTTAGCTCAAGGCTAATCTTCCTCAGCAAAAAAAAAAAATTATAGGCCTAGGACAAATATACAAGTCTAGGAAATTAACACTTACTATCAACTACTTACTATCCAAATATGCCCTAGTACCTGAGGTAAGAGAAGACAGTTCACAAGTATGTGCATTTTGCTTCCAGTTTGACTTCTGCTCCAATGGCTACTTTTCCCTGTTGGGCCCTTAGTCTGTGGGGTAACTTAAAATGGAATTTTAAGTGATTTGGAACTTCTAAACTTAAACACACGCAAGCTTTCATGACTGTTTTTTCCCTTGTTATAATAATAGTGTTTGCTCATTGTGGTGAATCTATAAAATACAGAAAAATAATAAAGAAGAAAAAAAATTCCCACATAACCTTACAACTCCAAAATGACCATAGTTTGTGTCTTGAAACTGCTAAATTCCTGAGCACCAATAAAATGACAAGGGGGCAGCATTACTTCACCCTTTTTGAGAAGGTTGTAGAAACCACATTCAGGATGGGATAGAAAGGAATCTTTCGTTTCTCATATGCTTGAGTTTCATGACTATGTAAAAATCAGGCTGCCTATAGTTCCAGGACATTCTACAGATACAGTCTTGACTTTGCAAAGTCCGGAACATGACTTGGGCCAGGGAAAGAAGATACTAGACGCTTCACATTCACTCTTTCGCAACCCTCAAGTGTACGCCTACTGTTGGCTCACTCCTTCCATGTTAGTCACACAGAGTCACTGGCATTGTGCAGCAGGCCATTACGTGGTGCTTACTCCACATTTCCTGGCTGTTAAATGCCTTGTGAACTTCCCTTCTCTTGCAGAGTCTTAAACTATTGCCAACACGAACTTTCCTTTTTTCTTTGAAACTTCAAACACCATAGTTACGCAACTTACTGTGTGTCCATACAAAACCAATCAAAACAAAACAAACAAATTCTTTTAGGTACATTTATTGGTGAAGGCAAGAACAGAAGGAGTCCAGGGACTGTGAAGATGTTCGGAAAGCACAAGGTTGTTTTCAATATAGCATCCTTCCTTCCTCCCTCCCTCCCTTACTCCCTTCCCTCATTCACTTAACAAATGTTTATTGAGTGTCTACTTCAAACAAAACTCTGAACTTGTGGAATTTACATTTTGGTGGAGGTGACAGAGGACACCCAGGTCAATCAGCAAACACAGCATCTCATGTCTTGGACGATGGTGGATGTGCTCTCAAGAGGACGATGAGTTGGACTGAATTCTGTCCCAGGAGGTTCTCGTGGGGTCTGCAGTTGCAGATTCTGTAGAAGTCCCTTCTCTCTCTTCTGTTCCAGTGCTAGGGATAGGTCCTGGGGTGGCTGGATCCTCCATGCGGGGAATGGGGAACGCCTAGTAGGAACTGAGGGGGCCCCTCAAGCTGTGCCAGATAGGTACCAATCCACACAGCTTTTCAAGGCCCCCAACTGTAGCCTGTGGGAAACACTAGCTTGGGCACCTAGGAGGTGTTCTCTGAGTGGCAGTTTCTTCCCATCTGTCAGAGAGTCTCACCCCAACTCAAAGTCTCACCACCTCCTCCGACTTGGGGGAGGCTCCGCCCTGCCTTGGCCCTCCCAAGACATGCAGTGTGGAGGGCACTGTTGCCTCCTAGCACTGTCCCAAATACCCAGGGACCTGGGTACAGCTGCAAATGCCTCCTCACTCATTCCCCCAGGTGGCACAGGAGCATTTATGCAGATGAAGCCCCAGAACCTACCTGGACCATCTCGATCAAGACCAAGGAACACTCTGGTTTCCCAAATGGACATTATTCATGTTGCCTCAGGAAACGAATAGTCCTCAAGAACTTTGATTTAAATGAATGCGACACTAGTAAATAACACATTCTTCTCACACCGAAGCCTTGACTGAACCAAATATCAAAAAGAGATGGACCTGTTTACTTTTTTTTGTGAGGAAGACCAGCCCTTAGCTAACATCCATCGCCACTCCTCCCCTTTTTGCTGAGGAAGAATGGCCCTGGGCTAACATACGTGCCCATCTTCCTCTACTTTATGTGGGACGCCTCCTCGGCATGACTGACAGGCAGTGCGTCCACGGGCGCCCGGGATCCGAACTCGTGAACCCCGGGCTGCCAAACGCGGACTAAACCGCTGCACCACCAGGCCAGCCCCTGGACCTGTTTACTTTTTATTCCTCCACAAATATTTATTGAGCATTGACCACGTGCCACGCATTGTTCTAGGTACTTGAGACACAGCGGAGACCAAAGCATGGTAGCTAAATCTAAACTTCAACATACCTGCGGGCTTGAATAACTATCTACAAGGAAAAAAGTGTTTACACAGGAATCCAGAGAGAAGACTGTTGGGCAAAATTGATTACCGATACAGTCTGCACTTCCTGACCTAGTAAATCCTTTCATCCGCAGAAAAAGTGCATCTGCTAAAGAGGTGGGCACCGCTACGCGTTGGCTTCGGGACACTCGGAAACAAGAGCCGTTGCATGTTTTTTGCTGTGTAAGTCAAGTCAAACCAGGATCCACGTCCAATTTTCCAGGGCTCCATGGTCAGACAAAGCCCAGGAAATGTGGGGAGGACAGGCTGGCCTTGAACCTCTGCTGAGCACAGCTGAGATGCTCAGCAATCCATTCAAACGGTGGGTCTGCTTTCCCTGAACCCATTCCTCGCACCCCTAGTGACCCAGGCATCCACATCCAGGTCCTCCCTCCGCCCCCTGCCACTCAAGGGCCTGGCTCCACCGGCTGCACCTCTGACCGAGGGGCGAGAGGAGGGCTCTTCTTTTCTCTGTAGGCTCTCCCTTCACAGCATTACCTCCCCACCACACCCCAATGACAGCAGTACCAACACTGGCAAACGCAAACAGGAAAGACTTTCTATTCCACGAATCAAATCCCTCTTTAGCCCCTTCGCTTTAGAAGCAGATTAATCTTATTTCCAAGAATTAAAACCTGCTCAACCTTGCATTTAGAAATGGTTGTAATTGGTAGGTAAAGAACCTCACAGTTGACACTGAAAAAGAATGAGAACAGATGATAAAACCAATTATGAGGGAAAGATAGGACTAGAAAGTGAAATGTGTTTTGTTGTTACTTTTTAAAAAACTACAATAGAAGAGCTATTGGTTGCCCATGATTTAGAGGTAAAATAAAATCTTTTGTGTAAAAGACAGCACCTGTGATAAAACGTGGCTCTCCTTTAGTAACCAATTGTCAGTGGGATCTTTTTTATATAAAGTTTGTATTTTGGATAATTTTAGATTTACAGAAAAGGTACAAGTACAGACAGATCTGTATGTCTTTTATCCAGTTTCAGTTTCCCTAAGGTGAACAACTTACATTACTAAGGTACATTTGTCAAAACCCAGAAACCAGCATAGTTGGTTTAATATTAACTAAACCCCAAACTTTATTTGGATTTCATCAGTTTCCACATTAACATTCTTTTTCTATTCCAGGATCCAATCCAGGGTACCACCTTACATTGTACTGGATTCTTTTTTGAAGTGGCAGATATAGGATTACAAAAAGGGTAGAATTAATTGTGTGTTATCCTCTTGGTACTATTGAAACCTTCTTTTGAGTTTTGTTTGATTTTTAAAAATAAACCAAATCAAAAAGACGAACAACTGGATTTGTCCTTTACAAGCTTGTTAAGGGATGAAATTTTTATTTTCCTTATAATCTCAACATTCTTTATTTTAAAATTGTGCACAATGAGGAAACTTTCAGGGTGATGGATATTCATTTTTTTGATTGTGGTGATGGTTTCATATATGTAAAAACTCATCATGTACATTTCAAATATGCACAGCATAAGGCATTCCAACAATGTCTCAATCAAGCTGAAAAAAAAGAAACGAGGAAAAAAATTGTATGTCACGTTTAAGACCTGAAACATAGGGTTGCAAAATGCCTAGTCAATGATTGTCGAGGCAGCAGATCAGTCTATATATTCCATGAGTCAAATTCTACCTTTTAGAGAACCTCAGTGAGAGGGAATTTTAACTCTAATTCCACCCTTAATCTGAATTGGGAATCCTGGGGTTTCCTCCCTTGGAAATCAGACCAGGAACCATATATAAAAATGATCCCCACTCAGTCCTGGAGGCTCTGACACCCTCAAGCAGTTCCAAGGCCTGGGGAAACTCCAGTGTCACTTTAGGTCGGGGATGCCAACAGCCCAGTGATGTCATACACAAACTGCGGCTCACCCTACCTGTGGGCCAAAGGTCATTGGGCTGATAAGGAGAGAAGATATGTCGAGAGGCCAGAGTTGTCTCCACTGAAAACTGGATGTGTCCTACTTCAGGCTGGTGTTGAAGGATTTTAAGAAACCAAGTATTACAGAGTAAAATAATTAGGTATGGGAAAATATAGTAGATATAATACAGGTGCACAACCCTAATCCACAACTCCAGAATCCAAAGAGCTCTGAAAATCATAAACTTTTTCTTAACTCACGACCTGAGTTAACAAGAAGCTGTACGTAGTCTTTAATTATCATGTTAAATGGTTACACATTTCCCTTGAACTGAAAACTGTAATGGTCTGATTACAGGATGCTGGCCCACACGCTGCTGGAGGTGCTACATGTCACCTGTACCCTATCACCTTTCTAAAACCCTGAATTGCAAAACGTGTCGGGCCCCAGGTTTCCAGGTAAGGGGCTGCGCACCTGTGCTGATAACCATTCCCATTTATTGAACACCAGGACTTGGTATCTGGGGGAATCTTCTCAGCCCACATGTAAAGAAGAAATTGGTATCCTCTTCTTACCTAGGAGGAAACTGGGGCTCAGAGGCCTTGTGTTAGGGTCCAAATTGGACACAACAGAACCCACCCTTGCTAGTTCAAGCAGAAAACAAGTGTCCGGAAGGATATTAAGTAGCAGAATCCTTGGGGGAGCCAGAAAATAGGTGAGGATGCCCCAGGGCCAGGTCAGAAATGGTCTTCATGTCACCTCCCGGTGGCCCTAGCGGGCACATTCTTTCGCCACAACCACACCATCACCAAGGCATTAAACTGGGTATTTTTTGCTTGTGTTATAAGCAAAAAAACCCCCCCAAACCAAGAAACTTCCTGTTTGACTTACACCTTTTGACTATGAATGAGGTTGACCATCTTTTGCTTAAGAACATTTGAATTTCCTTTTCTATGAACTGTCTGATCACATCTTTTGCCCTTTTTTGGGTAGGTTATTGCCCTTTTAAAATTGATTTGTGTTAGTGATATTAGCCCTATGCTGTCATATGTGTTGCAAATATGTCCCTAGATATGTTTAGCTTTTGAATTGGTTCGTGGTAGTTTTTCCCATTTAGAAATTCATGATTTTTATGCAGAGCAATATTAAACAACTGGAAATGAATGGAGCAGCACCAAATGTGGAGATAGAGGTCGATTGCTTGGTTGGAGTGAGTGAAAAATCTTAGGGGCGTGTGTACAGTATACTCCCATTTGTATTTTTAATATATGCTTGTGCATGCATATTCTCTGAAGGCACGGGAGAAAACAGTAACAACTCAATGCATGAACACACGTTGTTTTTACTTGTGTATATACCCTTTAAAAAGACAAATGGTAGTACAGTAGTTCCCCCTTAGCTGTGGTTTTGCTTTCTGTAATTTCACTTACCTGAGGTCAACCATGGTTCAAAAATATTAAATGAAAAATTCCAGAAATAAATAATTCCTAAGTTTTTTTTCCATAATAATTTTATCTTTATTTTTTTTATTGTGACAACATTGGTTTATAACGTTGTATAAATTTCAGGTGTACATCATTATAGTTCTATTTCTTCATAGAACATCATGTCCACCACCCAAGACTAATTACAATCCATCATCACCCACATGTGCCTAATCATCCCTTTAGCCCTCCTCCCTTCCCCCTTCCCCTCTGGTAACCACCAATCCCATCTCTCTCTCTATGTGTTTGTTTGTTGTTGTTTTTATCTTTCACTTATGAGTGAGATCATATGGTTTTTGACCTCCCTCTGACTTATTTCACTTAGCATAATACCCTCAATGTCCAACCATGTTGTCACAAATGGCTGGATTTCATCGTTTCTTACGGCTGAGTAATATTCCATTGTGTATATATACCACATCTTCTTTATTCATTCATCCCTTGATGGGCACTTAGGTTGCTTCCAAATCTTGGCTATCATGAACAATGCTGCAATGAACACAGGGGTACGTGGATCTTTACGTATTGGTGTTTTCATGTTCTTTGGATAAATACCCAGCAATGGAATAGCTGGATCGTATGGTAGGTCTATTCTTAACCTTTTATTTTATTTATTTATTATTTAATTAATTAATTTATTTTGTGAGGAAGACCAGCCCTGAGCTAACATATGTTGCCAATCCTCCTCTTTTTTGCTGAGGAAGACTGGCCCTGGGCTAACATCTGTGCCCATCTTCCTCTCCCTTATATGGGACCCGCCACAGCATGGCTGACAAGCAGTGCATTGGCTGGCGCCCGGGGTCTAAACCTGCTAACCCTGGGCTGCCAAAGCACAAACTAAACCGCTGCGCCACTGGCCGGCCCCACTATTCTTAATTTTTTGAGGAATCTCCATACTGTTTTCCGTAGTGGCTGCACCAGTTTGCACTCCCACCAGCAGTGTATGAGAGTTCCCTTCTCTCCACATCCTCTCCAACACTTGTTTCCTGTCTTGTTAATTATGGCCATTCTGACAGGTGTGAGGTGATATCTCATTGTAGTTTTGATTTGCATTTCCCTGATAGTTAATGATGTTGAACATCTTTTCATGTGCCTGTTGGCCATCTGTATATCTTCTTTGGAGAAATGTCTGTTCAGGTCTTTTGCCCATTTTTTAATTGGGTTGTTAGTTTTTGTTGTTGCTGAGATGTATGAGTTCTTTATATTTTTTGGAGATTAACCCCTTATCAGATATATGGTTTGCAAATATCTTCTCCCAATTGTTAGGTTGTCTTTTCATTTTTTTGATGGTTTCCTTTGCTGTGCAGGAGCTTTTTAGTTTGATGTAGTCCCACTTGTTTATTTTTTCTATTGTTTCCCTTGCCTGGTCAGACATGGTACTTGAAAATATGTTGTTAAGACTGATGTCAAAGAGCATACTGTTTTCTTCTAGAAGTTTCATGGTTTCAGGTCTTAGATTCAAGTCTTTAATCCATTTTGAGTTAATTTTTGTGTATGGTGTAAATAATGGTCTACTTTCATTTTTTTGTATTTGGCTGTCCAGTTTTCCCAACGCCATTTGTTGAAGAGACTTTCTTTCCTCCATTGTATATTCTTGGCTCCCTTGTTAAAAATTAGCTGTCCATAGATGTGTGGGTTTATTTCTGGGCTCTCGATTCTATTCCATTGATCTGTGTGTCTGTTTTTGTGCCAGTACCATGCTGTTTTGGTTACTATAGCTTTGTAGTATATTTTGAAATCAGGGAGTGTGATTCCTCCAGCTTTGTTCTTTTTTCTCAGGATTCCTTTAGCTATTTGGGGTCTTTTGTTGTTCCACATAAATTTTAGGATTCTTTGTTCTATTTCTGTGAAAAATGTTTTCAAAACTTTGATAAGGATTGCATTGAATCTATAGATTGCTTAGGAAGTATGGACACTTTAACTATGTTCATTCTTCCAATCCAGGAGCATGGAATATCTTTCCATTTCTTTGTGTCTTCTTCAATTTCTTTCAACAATGTTTTATAATTTTCAGTGTACAGATCTTTCACCTCTTTGGTTAAGTTTATTCCCAGGTATTTTATTCTTTTTGTTGCAATTGTAAATGGGATTGTATTCTTAATTTCTCTTTCTGCTACTTCATTGTTAGTGTATAGAAATGCAACTGATTTTTGTATGTTTATTTTGTATCCTGCAACTTTACCATATTCATTTATTATTTATAAAAGTTTTTTGGTGGATTCTTTAGGGTTTTCTATATATAAAATCATGTCATCTGCAAATAGTGACAGTTTCAATTCTTCATTTCCAATTTGGATCCCTTTTATTTCTTTTTCTTGCCTGATTGCTCTAGCCAGGACTTCCAATACTGCGTTAAATAGGAGTGGTGAAGGTGGGCATCCTTGTCTGGTTCTTGTTCTAGAGGGATAGCTTTCAGTTTTTCACCATTGAGAATGATATTAGCTGTGGGTTTGTCATATATGGACTTTATGATGTTGAGGCACTTTCCTTCTATACTCATTTTATTCAGAGTTTTCATCATAAATGGATGTTGTATCTTGTCAAATGCTTTCTCTGCATCTATTGAGATGATCATGTGATTTTTATTGTTCATTTTATTAATGTGGTGTATCACATTGGTTGATTTGCAGACGTTGAACCATCCTTGCATCTCTGGAATGAATCCCACTTGATTATGGGGTATGATCTTTTTAATGTATTATTGTACTTGATTTGCTAGTATTTTGTTGAGGATTTTTGCATCGATGTTCATCAGGGACATTGCTCTGTAATTTTCTTTTTTTGTGTTGTCTTTGTCTGGTTTTGGTATCAGGGTAATGTTTGCTTCATAGAATGAGTTAGGAAGCTTCCCCTCCTCTTCAGTTTTTTGGAAGAGTTTGAAAAGGATAGGTATTAAGTCTTCTTTGAATGTTTGGTAGAATTCACCAGGGAAGCCATCTGGTCCTGGACTTTTATTTTTTGGGAGGTTTTTGATTACTGTTTTAATTTCCTTACTGGTGATTGGTCTATTCAAATTCTCTATTTCTTCTTGATTCAGTTTTGGAAGGCTGTGTGATTCGAAGAATTTATCTGTTTCTTTTAGATTGTCCAATTTATTGGCATATAGCTTTTCACAGTATTCTCTTACAATCATTTGTATTTCTGAGGTGTCCATTGTAATTTCTCTTCTTTCATTTCTGATTTTACTTATTTGAGCCTTCTCTCTTTTTTTCTTGGTGAGTCTAGCTAAACGTTTGTCAGTTTTGCTTATCTTTTCAAAGAACCAGTTCTTGGTTTTATTGATTTTTCTTCTATTGTTTTTTCAGTCTCTATTTCACTTATTTCTGCTCTGATTTTTATTATTTCCCTCTTTCAACTGATTTTGGGCTTTGTTTGTTTTTCCTTTTCCAGTTCCTTTAGGTGCACTGTTAGATTGTTTGTTTGAGATTTTTCTCGTTTGTTAAGATAGGCTTGAATTGCTATAATCTTCCCTTTTAGAATCACTTTTGCTGTGTCCCATGAATTCTGGCATGTCATATTTTCATTTTCATTTGTCTCCAGGTAACTTTGGATTTCTTCATTGACCCAATGAAGACCCAATGATTTTGTTTAATCTCCACACATTTGAGGCTTTTCTGATTTTCTTCTTATGGTTGATTTCTAGTTTCATACCTTTGTGGTCAGAAAAGATGTTTGTTATTATATCAATCTTCTTAAATTTATGGAGACTAGTTTTGTGGCCTAATATGTGATCAATCCTGGAGAATGTTCCATGTGCATTTGGTAAGAATGTGTATTCTTCAGTTTTTGGATGGAATGTTCTGTATATATCCACTAAGTCCATCTGGTCTAGTGTGTCATTTAAGGCCAATGTTTCCTTTTCATCTTCTGTTTGGATAATCTATCCACTGGTGTAAGTGGAGTGTTAAAGTTCCCTACTATTATTGTATTACTATTTCCCCTTTTATGTCTGTTAATAATTGCTTTATATATTTAGGCGCTCCTATGTTGGGGGCATAGATATTTACGAGTGTTATATCCTCTTGTTAGATTTTTCCCTTGATCATTATCTAGTGCCCTTCTTTGTCTCTTGTTACAGTTTTTGTTTTAAAGTCTATTTTGTCTGATATTAGTATTGCTACCCCAGCTGTCTTTTCGTTGCCATTTGCATGGAGTATCTTTTTCTATCTCTTCACTTTCAGTTTGTGAGTGTCTTTAGGTGTGAAGTGTGTCTCTTGTATGCAGCATATATATGAGTCTTGTTTTTTTATCCAATCAGCCACCCTATGCCTTTTGATTGGAGCATTTAGTCCATTGACATTTAAAGTAGCTATTGATATGTATATACTTACTGCCATATTTTTATTTTTTTTTTCTTGGTGTCTTAGTAGTTCTTCTCTGTTCCTTTCTTCTTCTCTTGCTCTCTTCCCCTGTGGTTTCATGACTTTCTTTGGTATTATGTTTGGGTTCCTTTTGCTTAGTTTTTTGTGTATTTATTATAGGTTTCTGGTTTGGGATTACCATGAGGTTCATATATAATAACCTATATTACCTTATAAGCTATATTACCTTATACCTATATGCCTTATACCTATAAGCTATATTAAGTTGATGGTCTCTTAGTTTGACCTCTATCTAAAAGCTCTACTCTTTTACTCCCCTCCTCCCACATTTTATGTTTTTGATATCATATCTATCCTCTTTTTTGGGTGTTTGTATCTGTTACCCTCTTATCATGAAAATAGATAATTTTTTCCTATTTGTGGTCCTCTCTTTACCCCTAAATAAGTCCCTTTAGCATTTCCTGTATGACTGGTTTCTTGGTGATAAATTCCTTTAATTTTTGCTTGTCTGGGAAACTCTTTATCTCTCCTCCCATTCTGAATGATAACCTTGCCAGGAAGAGTATTCTTGGCTGTAGGTTTTTCCCTTTTAGCACTTTAAATATATCATGCCACTCTCTTCTAGCCTGTAAGGTTTCTGCAGGGAAGTCAGCTGATAACCTTATGGGGTTTCCTTTGTATGTAACTTGTCTTTCTCTTGAGGATTTTAGGATTCTCTCTTTATCTTTAATTCTGGACATATTAATTATGATGTGCCTTGGTGTGGGCCTCTTTGGGTTTATCTTGTTTGGTGCTCTCAGTGCTTCCTGTACCTGGATGTCTGTTTCCTTCCTTAGCTTAGGGAAGTTTTCAACTATTATTTCTTCAAGTAGATTCTCTGCCCGTTTCTCTCTTCTCCTTCTGGGACCCCTATAACACAGATGTTAGTGTGCTTGACGTTGTCCCAGAGGTCCCTTAGACTATCCTCACTCTTTTAAATTCTTTTTTCTTTTATCTGTTCAGCTTGGGTGATTTCCTCTAGTCTTTCACCCAGCTTGCTGCTCCATTCTTCTGTATCCTCTACTCTGCTTTTAAGTCCCTCTAGTGAAATTTTCATTTCCACTATTGTATTCTTCATTTCTGATTGGATCTTTTTTATATCTTCCATTTCTTTGTTGACGTTCTCACTGAGTTCATCCATTCTTCTCCCAAGGTCAGTGAGCATATTTATGACTCTTTGTTTGAACTCTCTGTCAGGTAGATTGCTTATTTCTGTTTCATTTAGTTCCTTTTCTGGGGTTTTGTCCTGTTCCCTTACTTGGAATGTATTCATTTGCCTCCTCATTTTGCATCTTTCTCTGTAGTTGTATCTATGTATTAGGTGGATCAGCTACATCTCCTGAGCTTGGAGAGGTGACCATATGTAAGTGAGGCCTTATGAGCCCAGTAGTGTGCTTCCGTCTTGTCACCAGTTCCAACTTTTCCAGGAGTGTCCCCTGTGTAGGCTACTTGTGTCCTTCTGTTGTGGCTGAGGTTGCCCAGGAGGCTGAGCTGTCCCCCTGGCCAGCTGGTTGTAATGCTCAGCTGCATGTGGTTGTTGTAGGCAATTCAGTCTCTTTGTCAGTTGTGGGGAGCCCCAGCACAGTTGGCTGCAAGGTCTAATAACACATTCCTGTTGCAGTTTTTCTATTAAAAGAGTAGGCCCCCAGTGTTGCTGGTTGTTAGGCTCAGGGGCTTATAATTGCTATAAGCCTCCAGCCTATAAGGCTCTCGTCAGTTCTCTGAGGATTGCAGCTGTGTGGGGCTGGCCCCAGGCACAGGGCCACGCAATTGTTTCAGGCTTTGGAGGGTGAGGCCAATCTCCTATGTGGCTGTTTGAGAAGCACAAGTCTTCCACAGCTGAGAAGCTCTGTTGCCCATAGGGCAACACACACAGTCAACACAGTCCTGCCCCATGTGTGCACCCCAACTCCCTGAAGTGGACCCAGTCATTCCAAGGCAGGGGCCCCACACACTCCAACAATGCCCCACACTCTCCACCCACTCCTTAGGGGCATGCCCTGCCCCACAGAGGTGGACCCACTTGCCAGCCTGCAGAGATTCCAGGCAGCTCCCTTAAGCAGGCCCACAAGTTGCCCAAGGGCTTGTTTTTGGGTGGGGCCAGTCCCTAGGGCAGGCTGCTTTCCTTGGCTGAGCTGGATTAAATTGGCGCTCTAGTGGGTGGGGCAGACCCTGGGCTAGCAGGCCACAGGGAGAACTCCAATAGCATCTGCCAGCATCTGTGTCAGCATGCCCACACCAGGTCACAACAGTGACTGCTGCCAATGTCTTAGTCCCTGGAGAGATCTCAACTCTCACTGAGATGCACCCAGAGCCTATCAGGTGAGTCTCTTTTCACCAAAGGACTGGTGCCTTTCTTTCTGGTGATTTTAGGTTGCTTTCTGAAATGGGTGAATTTGTGTGTGGGCCCTTTAAGAGCCAGCTTTAATTTCTTTGTGTCCCAGCTTTTCTGGGGGGTATTCCCCATTGTTGTTAGAAGCCAGCAAAGCCAGATATTATGGCACTCACCTCGGTTGTGCTGAGTCCAAAAAATATCTATAGCGACAATGCTCCCCAGCTCAGGTCACCCCCTTCTCTAGGGAAGACTGCCTACCTTTGGATGGCTCCTGGGTGGCTGTGAAGCATTGTGGCTTGTGAAGGTGGCATTTTTTTCTCTCCAGAAGGGAATTTCTGCCTCTTCCACCTCAGTTAGGATCATCGTTTGTTGCAGGGCTTCCTCTTATCCAGTTTTCAGTTCTCTCTCAGGGGTAATTGTTCCAAGATTAGCTGTAAGTCAGCTGTGTCTGTGGGAGAAGGTGAGTTCAGAGTCTGCCTATGCTGCCATCTTGACCTCTCTCCCCAATTCATAAGTGTTAAATTGTGTTCTAAGTAGCATAATGGAGTCTTGCACTGTTTGGCTCTGTCCCACTTGGAATGTGAATCCTCTCTGTCCAGGGGATCCACACTATATCTGCGACCCAATCCTTAGTGACTTAGTCGCTATCTTGGTTATCAGATTGACTGTTATGGTATCACAGTGCTTGTGTTCAAGTCACCCTTATTTTACTTAATAAGGGCCCCAAACGGCCAGAGTAGTTATCTGGTAATTCAGATATGCCAAAGGGAAGTGTAAAGTGCTTCCTTTAAGTGAAAAGGTGGAAATTCTTGACTTAATAAGGAAAGAAAAAAATCGTGTGCTGAGATTGCTAAGATCTATGGTAACTTTTTTTTTTTTTTTTGGTGAGGAAGACCAGCCCTGAGCTAACATCTGTCGCCAGTCCTCCTCTTTTTTGCTGAGGAAGACTGGCCCTGGGCTAACATCCGTGCCCATCTTCCTCTACTTTATATGGGATGCCGCCCCGGCATGGGTGACAAGCAGTGCATCGGCGGGCACCCGGGATCCGAACCCACGAACCCCGGGCTGCCAAGCGCAGACTAAACTGCTGCGCCACTGGGCGGCCCCTATGGTAACTTTTATTACAGTATATTGTTATAATTGTTCTATTTTATTATTTGTTATTGTTGTTAATCTCTTACAGTGCCTAATAGATAAATTAAACTTTACCATAGTTATATATGTATAGGAAAAAACATAGTATATATTGGGTTTAGTAATTTCTGCAACTTCAGGCATCCACTGGGGGTCTTGGAACATGTCCCTCACAGTTACTACTGTATATTATATGCACCATCCAGGAGAGAAGCAGAAAGGGGGACTGACTTTTAAATTCTTTGTTCTTTTTGAATTTTGTGGTATGTGGAAGTGTTACCTTCTAGAAAAAGATTAATTAATGAATTAATTATTTAATGTAATTAAATTAAATTTATAATTATTTCCCTTTATGCTTCTGAATATTTTTTTGTTTTGTTTTGTGAGGAAAATTGGCTCTAAGCTAACATCTGTTGCCAATCTTCCTCCTTTTGCTTGAGGAAGACTGTCTCTGAGCTAATATCCATGCCAATCCTCTTCCACTTTGCATATGGGACACTGCCACAGCATGGCTTGATAAGCGGTGCATAGGTCTGCACCTGGAATCTGAACCCATGAACACTGGGCCACCAAAGCAGAGCACAGAAACTTAACCACTATGCCACCAAGCCAGCCCCATGAATGTTTTTTTCCTTAGAAAGAAAGGACTTCCGTAGTTTAACACTGTTAACAAAGTCATTCATGTTTTCTTCTAGGATTTTTGTTTTTTTTTTTTTTAGTGAGGAAGATTGACTGTGAGCTAATACATGTGCCAATCTTTCCTCTATTTTGTATGTGGGTCACCACCACAGCATGTGTGGTGTAGGTCTGCGCCCAGGATCTGAATCTGTGAACCCGGGCAGCCGAAGCGAAGTGTGTTGAACTTAACCACTACACCACCTCGCCAGCCCCAGTCTCCTAGGACTTTTATTGTTTCATGTTTGACCAATCTATAACTCATATTCATGTAAAGAAAAAGAATCTCAGTCCTTTTTTTCCTGTTGGTATTTTAATTGGGATACTACTGAATTTAGAAAATCACTTGGTGAGAATTGACATATTTTTACAAGAACAAAGTAGATCTTTCTATTTCCTCAAGTTTTTTTTATATTCCTCCAAATAATTCCTATCCAGTTCTTGCTAAATTTGTTCCTTGACTTTTATCTTTTGATGTATTGTTGTCATGATTATAAAAGGGATCTTTTCTTCCATTGTATCTATTTTAACTGGATTTTGTTTCTACGTAGGGAACTATTACTTTTTATATATTACTTTTGTAATGAGTTACATGATTAAATTCCCTGCTTGTTTCTAATAGTTTTCCAATTGATTGTCTTCCATTCCTCATGTACACTCTCACATCATCTTCAGACGGGAATGACTTTGCCTCCTCCTTCATCTGCCATCACACACTATACTGGTGAAGCCTGTGTTCTGATGTGTTGTTTCCAGAGACCTAAAAATACACAGACACAGATGCTGCTATAGTATTTATAAACTCAGCAGACTGCCTCAGTTGGCGGGTATATCAGGGACGAGGCTTTAGCATGGTTGGCATTTGTGCTACCTAAGGAAGGCGGGCTGGGTTGGAGGTGTGAGCAGATGCTCCTCTATCTACCACCTGTGGACAGGATCTTAGAGAGGGTGGCTTCACTGCCAGTTAATGGCACTGGTTTACTTAGTGAACCTCCCCTTAGCTCTTGGGGGCAACCCCAGAGGTGTGCGGTACATGAACAATAAGATCCTGAAGAGTCCCACTGTCTCCTGGGAAGGGAGGTGCCCCTGAGAAGGTGCTGAGGTACGGGGCTGGCATGGGGGACCCTATGGGACATATTTCACAATGTAACTCTGAGGTCAGTTTCACCATCAACAGTGGCAGAGAAAGGCCCACAAATCCTATTGAGGATTTCAACAATTCCCCCCATGAGGGGAGAGAAGGAGTTGAATGGTAGAGGTGAGTCCTAAAGGAGGAGATTCATGTCTCTCAGCTGGTGGCCAAGGACATGGTGGTCCACTCATGGACCAGCCCAGTTAGGGGGAGGAAAAAGAGGAGGATGCTAAGGACATCCTCAGACCCAGAGTTGGCTTTGTGGAGTGGAGAAGGGCCCTGGGCTGATGGGCCACTGGGGAAAGGCAGACCCTCAGGACAGGGAGGGTCTGGGCTCCTCCTTGGAGAGGAGAGGGGAGCGTGGCCTTGAAGAGCCCCTGGATATGTGATGCTAGTGACAAGTCCCTGCCCCAGGCACCCCACTGGGCAGGACCTGCCCTCCATGAAGCAGTTCCACTAAAGCTGGAGGAAGACCAGATGGCAGAAGAAAGCATGGCTGCAGCCTGGGATGGCCCCGAGGACACTTAGGTACACACGGCTGGGACTTCCTGACAGCATCATCAGACAGACGTTAGAAGCTGGGGTCAGCCACGAGGCTGGTTTAGAACTAACTCGAAAGGGATCAATAGAGATTTAGCTGCCCAGAGTAACGTCTTTCAGCTAACTTACACTCAGTGGAGCCCAGGCAATTTTGTAATCCGCTTGTAATACGTACTCACCCCGTGTAATGGAAATAGCCATCTGGCTCACATAATACTTGCTACTATGTGGTTGATGTGAGAAGACACTTTTACCAGTGGTTAAAGCCCTTCGATTTTTCACCTTTGACAGAGAAGACAAAGTGACATGTGGTTATTATGTTATAACCACACAGTATCAAAGGTTACTTAGCTAAGTGTGAAAGTAGCAGTAAGCCCTGCAGACGTCAGGAAACTCAGGAAACTATTCCTCGAAGCCATCTGATTACATCCAGTTCTGCGCAAAAAATAAGTACATCTCAGATCAAGGTCGTGTGCTCTTTCATGCGCTAAAACCCCTCTAGGGGTGTGGAGAAATCAGACCCTGGGGGACGAGTCTCCTTTCTACCTTCTAAGATCCCATAGGAGAGCAATTGAGAGGTTCTTGATCATTTCACTGAGGTGCAGGGTAGTTTTGAGTGGGATGGGTGGACCCTGTCTCATTCTGGAAACAGATGTACAAAAACAGCTCCACTGACTTCACATCCACAAATCTTCATTGAGAACTGATGAGGCATAGGACATTCCAGAGGATGTACAATGATAACACAGACTCTGCCTCCAGAATCTTGCAATCAAAGAATAAGATGGGAATGCAAATAACGCAAGATAAAGCAGAGGAGGAGGAAGGCAAAGAGAGTTTTTAGAAGGAGGGGGAGGGTCAACAAGGTCAGATGCTGCAGAGGAAAGGATGGGAGAGGTTGGACCAAAGCTGGGGTTGTGTTTGCTGGGGACAGCAGTAACTTTCAGAGAGCAGCAAGCAGAGAAGCCAAATCGAGGGGGATTAACCAATGAGTGGGTGTGAGGAAGCCGAGAAAAGTGTGGTGATGAAGCACGGTGATGAGCTGAGGAAGTGGTAGGGCAGAAGGAAAGCTGGGTCGATTTTTTTAAGTTGAGGGAGACCTGCATGTGTATAGGCGGGGTGAGGCGCCAGCAGCGGAGGGATTAAAGATGCAGACGACGTGACAGCGATCACCAAGCTCTCTCGGAGCCCCATATGCAGACCTAGCCTGGGCTTCTTAACAGCTGGAGCGTGTTCAGAGCACCGGTGTTTCATTGCTTGATGAGTATTGTTTGTTTTATAATGAGAATGTATTAATATTATATTTGTGAGTTAAAAAACAACAGCCAGAACAGGCATTTGCTGAGTTCTACCTTGTTTCCTGGAGGGGCTGGGGGCAAATTTGAGCTCGGCTCAAACCTTCAATAAACATAACTATGGATAAATAAATGTGGTCTATCCATACAATGGAATATTATTCAGCCATACAAAGGAACAAGGTACTGATGTACACTACAACATGGGTGAACCTTGAAAACCTTATGCTAAGTGAAAGAAGCCAGGCACCACAGGTGACATGTGGTATGATTTATGTGAAATGTCCAGAATAGACAAATCTATAGACACAGAAAGTAGATTGGTGGTTGCCAGAGACCGGGAGGAGGGAGAGTGGGAAGTGATTGCTTAATGGGTACAGGGTTTCCTTCTGGGGTGATGAAAATGTTTTGGAATTAGATACGGGTGGTGGTTGCACAATATTGTCAATGTACTAAATGCTGCTGAATTGTACACTTAAAATGGTTAATTTTATATTACGTGAATTTTATCTCAATAATAATAATAATAAACTGGGTCAAAATCATGCCGGGCTCCACCCATTTTTGGATTCTGCATCTCTTCCTTCAAGGATTTGTTACTCACTAGCCTCGCAACTGTGGACAAGTCACTCCACCCACAGTTTCCTGATCTCTGGATGGGATCCTAACATTTGTTGGGCAGGTGAACACCGGGCGCGACATGGCCACAGTCGATCTCCCGCTGTGCCCCTCACAGGGTGGATGGCGTGACACCTCCTACAGCCTCATCACACCTCAGTCTTTAGCCAACGTTGTGTGCTCTGCAGGGTGACCCACTGTCCTGGTTTGCCGGGACCTCGGGGTTTCTTCAGATGCGGGACTTTCAGTGCTGAAACTGGGAAAGTCCCTGGTAAACAGGGAGGAGTTGGTTTTGTCTTGTGCTCTGGTTACACAGGGGTGCAGAAGTCAAGGCTGTGGTCTCTCCAGTCCTGGGGGACAATTCCAGGCTCTCTTACACTGAGGCAGTCTCCCCTTGAGTACAGTCACATTACAGAGATGTATAACGCAGGCCAGGGGAGGAGGTGGGGTCTTAAGACTGGTAGAGCTGGAACAGCACTGAATTAGGGGCTGTAGCAGTTTCTCCTTTTGGAGTAGGAATTAGAATTTACTTTGAGGTCAAAGGCTAACCTCATGAGTGGCCTTTTCAGTTATATAGATGCAAGACAGCCTCCCAAGGATTATGCCAATGGTGGTGATGGGAGCATGGCAGGACATTTTTGGCTGGAGAAGGGCCTGGGCCTTGCATGCAGTGGGCGGGTGAAATTAGGAAATGTCTCAACCTGGGAGATGCAAATAGACTGACTAATTTACAGAGTTGCCAAGAAGACTCTGAGAAAGAGTGAATGGGACTCTCTACTCTTTTGCTTTGAAGTTCAGTGTTATTGGAGCGTGTCTGGTGGATTAGGGGCAGAGGGGAGCTTGACTGAGGCTGATGTAAGAAAAACAATAGGGGCCCTGATTCACCCTAAGGGCTGGGTGTCAGAAGGGTTAGGACCAAGTGGATCTGAACTGTGGCCCAGAGCCTAAGTCATCTGAGAGGAGCGTTAGTCTGGGTCAGTCCTGAGGGACACGGCCACCAACACATTTTGGGGTGCCTTCAGGAAGTGGCTGCATGTGAGTCAAAAGTGGGCAGCTGGGGCCGGCCCAGTGGTGTAGCAGTTAGGTTTGCGCTCCCTGCTTTGGCGGCCTGGGGTTTGCAGGTTCAGGTCCTGGGTGCAGACCGATGCACCATTTGTCAAGCCATGCTGTGGCAGTGCCCCATATAAAGTAGAGGAAGATGGGCACAGATGTTAGCCCAGGGCTAATCTTCCTCACATACACAAAAAAAGTGGGCAGCTAAAGCATTCTTTGTAACAGCCGAAAGTGGAAACAACCCCAAAGTCCATCAACTTATGAATGGATAAACAAACCATGGTATATCCAGATAACAGAAATTATTCAGCAATTAAAAAAAAATGATGTGCTGATATATGCTACAACATGGAAGAGCCTTGAAAACATTGTGCTAAATGAAAGAAACCAGTCACAGAAGGTCATACATTGTATGAGTCTCTTTACATGAAATGTCCAGAATAGGGAAATCCATAGACAGAAATAGATTAATGGATGCCAGGGCCTGGGAGGCTGGGAATGGGGAATGACTGCTAATGGGTATAGAACATCACTTTCGGGGTCACACCTTCCACCAGTTTCCCCCTTGGGATCATGCTGTTGAGCCCCTGTGGGCCCATCATCCATGGGCTTTGTTTATGCTTCAAGACTAGCTCTTTGCGGGGAGAGTGAGGAGAGAGAAACCAGGCAAACCAGGGAGGACCGCACAGCCCACATGCTCTCAGCCCCCAAATGTGGGTTTTCTGGGTCACAGAGCTGGCTGTTGCCTGGGGTTTTGGTTTCCCCTCTTGCCAAGCTTCCGTTTGCCATCCTGTTATGTGAGTTAGAGCAAATCATAGCTGGGGGCGTGGGAGGTCCAGAGATAGCCCAGCCCAGCGTTCTCAGTTCTGGCTGCACTTTAGAAATATCTGGGTCCGTTTAGAGACTAGCGATGCCCAGGCTTGTCCCCAGAGCCTCTGAGTCAATTAGGGTGGGTGGTGGGGACCCACACCTTGACCGAGTAGCCAGGGTGAAAACCCCCCTTCTATAGAAAACAACATTACACGGTGGATCAAAGAGCATGCAGGCAAACGTGGAGGGGAGAAGTATTATAAAGATGTGTCAGGCCTTTAATTAATACAAATGTTATGTTATTTTCCTGGCTTCTGTGATGTCCATGATATTTGACCGCTTTTTAAGATTTGTAGCTTGAATTTTGTTTTCTCATTCTACATATGCACTTTTGTATCTAATTTTGTATTCTCTTTCTTAAAGAGGGACTCCCAACATTGGATAAGCTTTATGCCCCAGAAAACTTGGATCTGCCCCTCAGCTAAAGGCTCACTTAGGTTCAAATTAAGCATTTGGGCAAGAATACCTCATAGTTCTACATCACATCACTGCTCCCGTTATGTCGGGTGCCTCGCATTAGTGACCACTCAGTTAAGGTGGTGACAGTCAGATCTGTCCATTGTAAAGGTCTGTTTTCCTCCTGTAATTAGTAAGCAATCAGTGGAGTAGTATGTTGTCACTGGGCAACTGTTCAATTCCCCAACTCTTCACTGGATGGTTTTAACATCCATTGATGAGACTTTCCTGAATCAATTATTCCATTGGGAATTGCGAAGTGTTAATTTTATGATTCCTTCATTAATTTTGCCTTTGTTGGCTGCAATTCTTCTATGAAGAAAGCTTTCCCTCATCAGTTTCACAGGAGATTTTAATGTCAATCAGCCACAGTTCAGAAGCACTGATCCAGTCCAACAGCCTCATTTTCAGTTGAGAAATACTGAAGTTCAGGTAGGTAAAAAGATTTGCTGAAAATCACAAAGTCACTAGCAATAAAAGGCTACTTTTTTTTTTCAGGGGAGGATTCACCCTAAGCTAATGTCTGTTGCCAATCTTCCTTCTTTTCTCCCCCCAAAGCCCCAGTACATAGTTGTGAATAGTTCTAAGTTCTTCTGGTTCTTCTATGTGAGCCACTGCCACAGCATGGCTACTGACAGACAAATGGTGTGGTTCTGCGCCCAGGAACTGAACCTGGGCCACCAAAGTGGAGTGTGCTAAACTTTAACCACTAGGTCATCAGGGTTGACTCAAAAGGCTATTTTTTTTTAATACCAAAAGAAAAATCCTTATCCTGAAACACCAGAGCAGTGCATGACAAATGGGGGTTCTTTCAGAACACCTCTCATGTTTCCTAGAACAGGACACAGCTTGGGAAATACGACCAGGCTTTGGGAAACATTAGAAGGCTTTCTGGTTCAGCCAGGAACTAAATTAGCTCCCCACTGTCTCACTGCAATTATTTAACATGGCTCTGGAAGTTCTGGCTAACAAAGTAAAATAAGAAGTGAAAAAGAGGTATAATTATTGGAAATAAGAATACAAAATCACCACTATTTGCATACAACATAATACTTTTTCTAGAACAGCAGTACTCAAAATTTTTGATCTTTATCTTCTTCAAATTTACTGAGGACGCCAAACAACTTTTGTGTATGTGGGTTATCTATCCATCTATCTATCTCTAGATAGATAGATATTTACCACGTTAGAAACTAAGACAGAAAAAATTTTAAAATACTTATTAATTCATTCAAAAGTAACTAATTATGTTAGTGCAACATTTTTTTAAGTGAAAAATAATTATATTTTCCCCAAACAAAATAGCATATGGTGAGAAAAGTGCTGTTCTTTTGCAATGTTACAAATCTCTTTAACCTCTGGCCTGCTGGAAGGCAGCTGGAGTCTTTCTTATGTCTGCTCTGCACCCAGCAGGTGCAACATTGCACACAAAGCAGTTGCTGGAAAATTCCACTGCACACCTGTGAGAGAATGAGAGTGAAAAAGTCAAATGACCTCTTGGTGTTATTATGAAAATAGTCTGGACCTTGCAGTCTCCCTGAAAGGGTTACTGGGACCACACTTTGAGCACTGCTATTCTGGAACACTCAAGGGACTCAGCTAAAAGTTTTAATGAGCTTGGCAAAGTGGCTGGAAAAATGATAAATATATGAAAATGAATCACTTTTCCGTATAGCAGCATCTCTGGAATGTCCCAGGCTCCACTCAGTGTGTGGGTGTCCTCTGTGTCACCTTTATAGCAAATCTGAAATCTCAACAATCTAGATGTCCTTTTGGCTTGTGTCGCTGGGAGTCCAGGCCTTTCAAGCGTTCCTTTTCCCTAGCCATTTCTTCTAGGGCTCCTGGATGGGGACAGAAGGGCAGACAGGATGGGAAGGCACAGAAGGCACTGTGGAGACTAGTGATTTTGTGATTTTCAGCAAATCTTTTTACCTACCTGAACTTCAGTATTTCTCATCTGAAAATGAGGCTGTTGGACTGGATCAGTGCTTCTGAACTGTGGCTGATTGACATTAAAATCTCCTGTGAAACTGATGAGGGAAAGCTTTCTTCATAGAAGAATTGCAGCCAACAAAGGCAAAATTAATGAAGGAATCATAAAATTAACACTTCGCAATTCCCAATGGAATAATTGATTCAGGAAAGTCTCATCAATGGATGTTAAAGTGTTAAGTGTGCTGTGTGCTGTTGGCCCTTCCTTCAAGTCCTCCCCCTGGTGCTGATATCCCGGATCCCTTGGCCAGGCCTTTCAGAGAGGATCCCACAGTCCCCTCAGTGCTGCCTTGATCTTCCCATGGCTCCTGGGCACTGGGGGGAGCAGGTGATTGATAGAGATTGGCTCAAGGGGTGGTCAGGGAGGGCATGTTCTCACAATGTCCAGGATCTTCCACCTTCTCTGTCACCTGGCCCCCTAGCCAGATGCCTGGATTCAAGAGCATTTCTCAAAGGGACAGTGCTTTCTCTTCCTGCAGTTCAACTCCCTTCCAGGAGCTGCTGTCTGAGGGTGGGGTCTGCACAGGTGTGTCCCTGGGCCTCATGTGAATCAGTAGGTGTGACCGGGCATCTGTATCTGTGTCCTCACACAGTCCAGGGTCTTTCAGAAGGGCAGTTGAGCAGGCGGCGGCCTTAGTCTGTTGAGTCTCATTTCACACCTGTCGAAAGACTGTGATGAATGCAGTCAGGCCGTGAGGGTGGGAAACTTTCGATAGGATGGGGAAAAAGGAAGATCTCACTTATTCTACAAACAATAAGAAACATTGGCAAAGATGGAGAAAGTAGAGAAGACGGCAGTGCCAGGAGGAAAGGAGGAGAATAACTAAGGAAAGGGCAGGTTGAGAATGACATGATTGTCGAGAGGAAACGAGGGGCCCAGAGGTGAGCAGATGGTGACTGTCTGTGTCTTCTAGGTTTTGTCAGAAGGGGCAGGAAGGAAGCTCCTTCCCCCAGAAACCTCTAGAAGCCCAGTGTGGATGCCCTTCTGAGCATGAAGGGAGACCCAATCCTTTCCAGGGGATGAATAACATTGTGGCTAAATCCAAAGAAAGCCTTTCTTCCCAAAGCAGTCAACATTTTCAGTGTCATCCAAATTTATAAGAGAAAACTTGTTATCTTTGTAAACAGAAACAAAGTTTTTTTTAAATAATTTTTTTTTAAGGAAGATTCGCTCTGAGCTAACATCTGTTGACGACCTTCTTCCTTTTTTCCTTTTTTCTGCCCAAAGCCCCAGTAGATAGTTGTATGTCATAGTTGTACATCCTTCTAGTTGCTCTATGTGGGACTCTGCCTCAGCATGGCTTGATGAGCGGTGAGTAGGTCTGCGCCCAGGATCTGAACCAGCCCACCCCAGGCCACGGATGAAGCAGGATGCTCGAACTTAACCACTAAGCCAGTGGGCTGGCCCCACAAAGTTTTTGTTAAAGATTATTTTCTGTGCCTCAGGATTTTCCCATAATATTATTTTTCAAGTGTCCCCAGACTTTATTCTACCTATGTTGAAATACTGTGGAGACTAGCTTTGTCTCAGCCCTAGAATTCTCTCTTGTTTGGATGTTTTTCATGAACTAGAAATGTTCTTACATGATTAACAGCTCATTTATTGCCCAATTCATTTAAAAAATAGCTTTATTGAGGTATAATTTGTATACCACAAAACACATCCATCTTAACAGTTTTTAGTAACTTTATAGAGTTGTGCAACCATTACCACCATCCAAGACATTTGCCCATTTTCTTTTAACTCATAAAAATACCTTAAGTATGATTACAGTTAGAGAAAATATATGTCTTTTTAAAAAAAACCTGAAATTTGAGAGTATTTTTAAAGTAGTGTATTTTTTTCTTTCAGTGACAATAGCTTAAATCAAACCAAATGAACTCTTATTTTAATGAATCAATCAACTATTCAATCATTTATCAAGCATCATGTGATGGTTAATTTTATGTGTCAACTTGGCTAGGCCATAGTACCCAGATATCTGGTCAAACATTATTCTAGATGTTTCTGTGAAGGTATGTTTTGGATGTGTCCTGATCTCCTCTTCTCAAAAAGACACAAGTTATATTGGATTAGGGCCTACCCTAATGACATCATTTTACCTTAATTACCTCTTTAAAGGCTCTCTTTCCAAATATAGTCACATTCTGAGGCCAGGAGAGGTAGGACTTCAACATCTAAACTTTTGGGGGGGAGAGGAGAGAGCCCATAATGGAAGGAAAGCTAGCCTACTTGGGAAACCTCCTTTAACTTTCTTTTACTTTTTCTCTTGAGACATTTATTTGAAAAAAAAACAACACAACTTTCACTCGGTGTCTTAGTCAGTTGAGCTGATATAGCAAAACTACTGGGTGGCTTATAAACAACAGAATTTATTTCTCACAGTTCTGGAGGCTGGGAGTCCAAGACGGGGTGGCAGCACTGTTGAGTTCTGGTGAAGGCCCTCTTCTGGGTTGCAGACTGCCGACTTCTCATTGTATCCTCTCTCGTTGTATCCTCTCTCACTGTATCCTCTCTCACTGTATCCTCTCGTGGCAGAGAGCAATGAAGGGAAGCAATCCAGCTCTCTGGTAACTCTTATGAGGGCACTAATCCCATTCGAGAGAGCTCTACCCTCATGACCTCATCTAACTCTGATGACCTCTTAAAAGCCTCATGTCCTAAAACCATCACATGCAGGGTAGGGTTTTAACCTACGAATTTTGGGGGGACACAAAGATTCCGTCCACAACACCCAGATTGGAAGGTCAAATTTTAATTTTTAATAATGTGATCTCATTAAGAGTTTAACTCAACATCCTTGTCAAAGTGATGGTGTCTGGAGAGTGATAGTCACCATGGCTGCCTACATTCGCTCAAGTGTTCTAGAGAGTGTCATAAATTGAAATCTCTGTAACGAAGGTTTAGCTTTCCCAACCTGGTATGTCCCTTTCTGACATGTCACTGCACGTCAAGTCATGCCACATCAACAAATAGGGCTTAATACTTTCAGCTTTTCTTTTTTCTTTTTCTCTCTTTTTTTCTTTTATTGATGTCATAATAGCTTATCACATTGTGAAATTTTAGTCGTACATTATTGTTTGTCAGTCATCATATAAATGCATCCCTTCACCCCTTGTGCCCACCCCCATCCCCCTTGCCCCTGGTAACCACCAAACAGTTCTCTCTATCCATGTGTTAGTTTATCTTCCACATATGAGTGAAATCATGTGGTGTTTGTCTTTCTCTCTCTGGCTTATTTCACTTAACATAATACCCTCCAGGTCCATCAATGTTGTTGCAAATGGGACAATTTTGTCTTTTCTTATGGCTGAGTAGTATTACATTGTATATACACACCACGTCTTCTTATTCCAATCATCAGCTGAGGGACAGTTGGGTTGCTTCTACTTCTTGACTATAGTGAATAATGCTGCAATGAACATTAGGGGTGCATGAGCCTCTTGTGATGGTTGATTTCAGGTTTGTTGGGTAGATGGCCAGTAGTGGGATAGCTGGGTCATAAGGTATTTCTATTTTTAATTTTTCGAGGAATCTCCATACTGTTTTCCATAGAGGCTGCACCAGTTTGTATTCCTACCAGCAGTGAATTAGCGTTCCCATTTCTCCACAACCTCTCCAACATTTGTTGTTTTTTGTTTTGGTGATTATAGCCATTTTAATGGGTGTCAGGTGATGTCTTAGTGTAGTTTTGATTTGCATTTCCCTGATGATTAATGATGCTGAACATCTTTTCATGCCAACAGTGGCCATCTGTTTATCTTCCTTGGAAAAGATTCTGTTCATATCCTCTGCTCATTTTTTGATCGAGTTGTTTGTTTTTTTGTTGTTCAGTTGTGTGAGTTCTGTATATATTATGGAGATTAGCCCCTTGTCGGATATATGATTTGCGAATATTTTCTCCCAGCTGGTGGGTTGTTTATTCATTTTGATCCTGGTTTCATTTGCCTTGTAGAAGCTCTTTAATCTGATGAAGTACCACATGTTTATTTTTTCTTTTGTTCTCTTTGTCCGAGTAGACATGGAATTTGAAAAGATCCCTTTATGACCGATGTCAAATAGTGTACTGCCTATATTTTCAACCAGGGGTTTTATAGTTTTAGGTCTCAATTTTAGGTCTTTGATCCATTTTGAGTTAATTTTTGTGTATGGTGAAAGAAGATGGTCTACTTTCATTCTTTTGCATGTGGCTGTCCAGTTTTCCAGGCACTATTTATTGAAGAGACTTTCCTTTCTCCATGGTATGTTCTTAGCTCATTTGTCAAAGATTAGCTGTCTGTAGGTGTGTGGTTTTATTTCTGGACTTTCAATTCTGTTCCATTGATCTGTGTGTCTGTTTTTGTACCAGTACCAAGCTGTTTTGATTACTATAGCTTTGCAGTATATTTTGAAGTCAGGGATTGTGATGCCTTCAGCTTTGCTCTTTTTTCTTGGGATTGCTTTAGCTATTCAGGGTCTTTTGTTGCCCCATATGAATTTTAGTATTCTTTGTTCTATTTCTATGAAGAATGTCATTCTGATTCTGATTGGGATTGCATTGAATCTGTAGATTGCTTTAGGTAGTATAGACATTTTAACTATGTTTATTCTTCCAATCCATGTGCATGGGATATCTTTCCATTTCTTTATGTCATCATCAATTTCTTTCAATACTGTCTTATAGTTTTCATTGTATCGGTCTTTCACCTCCTTGGTTAAATTTGTTCCTAGATATTTTTTATTGTTGTTGTGATTGTAAATGGGATTATCTTTTTGAATTCTCTTTCTGTTAGTTCATTATTAGCATATAGAAATGCAACTGATTTTTGTAAGCTGATTTTGTACCCTGTGACTTTGCTATAGTTGTTGATTATTTCTAATAGTTTTCCAATGGATTCTTTAGGGTTTTCTATATATAAAATCATGTCATCTGCAAATAGTGAGAATTTCACTTCTTCATTGCCTGTTTGGAGTCCTTTTATTCCTTTTTCTTGCCTAATTGCTCTGGCCAAAACCTCCAGTACTATGCTGAATAAGAGTGATGAGAGTGGGCACACTTGTCTTGTTCCTATTCTCAGAGGAATGGCTTTCAGCTTTTCCCTGTTGAGTATGATGTTGGCTGTGGGTTTGTCATATATGGTCTTTATTATGTTGAGGTACTTTCCTTCTATACCCATTTTGTTGAGAGTTTTTATCATAAATGGGTGTTGGATATTGTCAAATGCCTTCTCTGCATCAATTGAGATGATCATGTGGTTTTTATTCTTTGTTTTGTTAATGTGGTGTATCACATTGGTTGATTTGCAGATGTTAAACCATCCCTGTGTCCCTGGTATAAATCCCACTTGGTCATGGTGTATGATCGTGTATGATCTTTTTAATGTATTGCTGTATTTGGTTTGCCAATATTTTCTTGAGGGTTTTTGCATCTATGTTCATCTGCAATATTGACCTCTAGTTTCTCTTCTTTGTATTGTTCTTGTCTGGCTTTGGTATCAGGGTGATGTTGGCCTCATAGAATGTGTTAGGAAGTGTTCCACCTTCCTCTATCTTTTGGAAAATTTTGAGAAGGATAGGTATTAAATCTTCGTTGAGTGTTTGGTGAAATTCTCCAGGGAAGCCATCTGGTCCTGGACTTTTATTTTTTGGGAGGTTTTCAATTACTGTTTCAATCTCTTTACTTGTGATTGGTCTATTCAGATTCTCTATTTCTTCTTGATTCAGTTTTGGTAGGTTGTGTGGGTCTAAGAATTTATCCATTTCCTCTGGATTGTCTAATTTGTTGGCATATAGTTTTTCATAGTATTCTCTTATAATCATTTGCGTTTCTGTGGTATCTGTTGTAATTTCTCCTCTTTCATTTCTAATTTTATTCATTTGAGCCTTCTCTCTTTTTTTCTGAGTGAGTTTGGCTGAGGGTTTGTCAAGTTTCTTTATCTTCTCAGAGAACCAACTCTTTGTGTCTTTGATCTTTTCTACTGGTTTTTTGGTTTCAATTTCTTCTATGTCTGTGCTAATTTTTATTATTTCCCTCCTTCTGCTGACTTTGTGCTTCATTTGCTCTTCTTTTTCTAGTTCTGTTAGATGTAGTTTAAGGTTGCTTATTTGGGATTTTTCTTGTTTGTTAAGATGACCCTGTATCTTTTTTGCTGCATCCCATATGAGTTGGTATGGTGTATTTTCGTTTTTATTTGTCTCCAGATATTTTTTGATTTATCCTTTAATTTCATCAATGATCCATTGGTTGTTCAGTAGCATGTTGTTTAGTCTCCACATCTTTGTCACCTTCCCAGTTTTTTTCTTTAGTTGATTTCTAGTTTGATAGCATTATGGTCAGAAAAGATGCTTGTTATGATTTCAATCTTCTTAGATTTATAGAGGCTTGCCTTGTTTCCCAACATATGGTCTATCATTGAGAATGTTCCATGCATGCTTGAGAAGAATGTGTAATCTGCTGTTTTTGGGTGGAGTACTCTGTATATATCTATTAAGTCCATCTCATCTAGTTTTTTGTTTAAGTCCATTATTTCCTTATTGACTTTTTGTCTGGATGATCTATACATTGATGTAAGTGGGGTGTTAAGATCCCCCGCTATTATAGTGTTGTTAATATCTCCTTTTAGGTTTGTTAATAGTTTCTTTATGTAGTACTTTGGTGCTCCTGTGTTGGGTGCATATATATTTATAAGTGATACATATTCTTGGTGGAGTGTCCCTTTTATCATTATATATTGCCCCTCTTTGTCTCTCATTACCTGTTTTATCTTGAAGTCTACTTTGTCTGATATAAGTACGGCAACTCCTGCTTTCTTTTGTTTGCCATTAGGTTGGAGCACTGTCTTCCATCCTTTCACTCTGCGTCTGTGTTTGTCTTTAGAGCTAAGATGTGTTTCTTGGAGGCAGCATATTGTTGGGTCTTGTTTTGTAATCCATACAGCCATTCTGTGTCTTTTGATTGGAGAATTCAATCCATTTACATTTAGAGTGATAATTGATATGTGAGGGCTTAATGTTGCTATTTTATTGCTCATTTTCCAGTTCTTTTGCTCTCCCTTGTTTCTCATCCTGTATGTTTTGGACTCCAGTTCAGTTTGGTAGTTCTGTATGATGATTCTCTTAGTTTTCTCCTTATTTTTCATATGTGACTCTGTTCTGATTATTTGTTTAGTGGTTACCATGAGGTTTGTATAAAGAATCTTGTGGATGAGATAGTCCATTTTCTGATGGTCTCTTATTTTCTTAAACTAAGTCAGTTAAATCCCTTTCCTCTTCCCCTTCTAAGTTATTATTGTCACAACTTATTCCATCTTGTGTTCTGACTGTGTGTTTAAAGTGATGCAGTTATATTTATTTTTGGTGTTTTCCTTCCCTTAATCTTGACGTTTATAAAGTGTTTGCTAACCTATTGTTATAGACAGCTGTGATTTTTCTGGTTTTGTCTACCTATTTTTCTCCTTGCTCAAAGCTTTGTATCCCTTTTCTCTTTTTTTTTCAGGCATGAGGGCCTTCTTGATCATTTCTTGTAGTGGGGGTCTTTGGGCAATGAACTCCTTAGCGTTTGTTTATCTGGGAAAGTTATTATTTCTCCATCATATCTGAAGGATATTTTTGCTGAATAGAGTATTGTTGGCTGACAGTTTTTGTCTTTCAGAATTTTGAATATATCATTCCAGTCTGTCTTAGCCTGTAGTGTTTCTGTCGAGAAATCTGCTGAGAGCCTGATGGGAATTCCTTCATATGTTATTTTATTTTTTTGTCTTACTGTCTTTAATATTTTTTCTTTGTTGTTGACTTTTGCCAGCTTCCCTACTCTATGCCTTGGAGAGGGTCTTTTCATGTTGATATATTTAGGAGGTCTATTGATTTCATTCACTTGTATTTCCAGCTCCTTCCCCAGGTTTGGGAAGTTCTCAGCTATTATTTCTTTGAACAAGTTCTCTGCTCCTTTTCCCCTCTCTTCTCCCTCTGGAATACCTAAAATCCTTGTGTTGCATTTCCTAATTGAGTTGGGTATTTCTCAGAGAATTTCTTCATTTCTTTTTAGTCTTGGTTCTCTCTCCTCTTCTATCTGAAGCATTTCTGCATTCCTATCCTCCATGATGCTAATTCTTTCCTCCATATTGTCAGCTCTGTTCTTTAAAGATTCCAGATTTTCCTTTATCTCCTCTATTGTGCTTTTCATCTCTCACATTTTTGATTGGTTTTTCTTTATGGTTTCAATCTCTTTTGTGAAAAATTCCTGATTTCATTGAATTGTCTATCTATTTTCTTGTAATTTGTTGAGCTTTTTTATGATAGCTATTTTGAATTCTCTGCCATTTAGGTTATAAATTTCTGTGCCTTCAGGATTGATTTCTGGGTGCTTGTCATTTTCCTTCTGGTCTGGAGATTTAATATATTTTTGCACAGTGCCTGCCAGTGTTGGCTTATTTTTTCTCATACTGAAAATATCTGGTCACAGTTTCCACTTGCCATCACTGGGTGGGGATCAGGCACTGCGTATTCTGAGCCCACTGCAATCCGTGGGCCCTCTGGCTGACTGGTTGTGCTGAAGTGCCTGGTGTGCCAGGGGAAGGGCTCTCTTTTTTACCTGCCCAGTCCCAGGGGCTTCTCACTCTTGCCTCACTATCTGCTCTCCTGGGGTGCTCGGATGATGGGGGCACCCCTGCAATAGTTCAGTCTCCTCCACGTGGGAATTCTCCACAGGCCATGAGAGATCTTTGAGAGTGACAGTTTTCCTGCAGAGGGCTGCCCCTCCCCCCTCTCTCTTGGAGCCACACAGTCTTGGAGTCGCTGAAGGATGGGGTGGGGGAGGGTTTCTCCTTATCTCTCCCCACTTCCTCCAGGGGTCTCAGCACCTCCACCTTCAGATGTATGGCTGCACGGGTCTCTCAGACCTCCTTTGCGTTGTGTGAGTGTCCTCTTTTGGTATGTGAGTGTCCTTTTTGTTGGATCTTAGTCGGGGGAGAGTTTAAAGGGGAAAGCTCACTCTACCATGATGCTGACATCACTCCTTTCAGCTTTTCTTAACACTTCGTAATTTAGTGAATAAATCATTCATTTGTTCATTCATTCATTTGTTTAACCATAAATTGTTATTGAGCACCAACTGTGTGTGGTACTTGCTAAACTTTGGGAGTACTGCAGTGATTGGAAGAGATTAAAAGAAAAAAACAAAAATTCCTCCCCTTGTGGAACTTACATTGTAATAGGAGAGACAGAAAATATGCAAGCTATGTAAGTTAAAAGTTTTTTTTCTAAAGAGGAAAATAAACCAGGGAAGGGGGGGACAAAATGTGTGTATGTGTGTGGGGGGGGTGCAATTTAAGATAGAGAGAGCAGGACAGGCCTTCCTGAGAAAATAGCATTTGAGTAAAAGCCTGAAGGAAGTGCATGTGTGAGCTATGAGGATAAGCATGGGAGAAGTGCATTCCAGGCAGAGAAATTGGCAAGTGGAAAGGCCTTGAGGCAGGAACATGCCTGTTGTGCTTGAGGAAGAACAAGGAGGCCAGTGTGGCTGGAGAGGAGGGAACAAAGAGGAGATGAAGTCAGAGAGGTGATGAGGCACCTCATAGATCATTGGAAGGATTTGGGATTTTATTTTGAGAAGAGAGCCATGGAAGGGTTTGGGGCTAAAGAGTAGCATGATCTGGCTTACATTGCTGAAGGATCATCTAAAACAACTGAAGAGGGGAAAGGGCTGAAGGAGGAAGGAAGATCAGCTATGAAGGGATTGCAATCATCTGCCAAGAGATGATGGTGGCCTGGACCAGGGTGGTAGCTGTGGAGGTGGTAAAAGTCAGATTCGAGATATTTTAATGGTGGCACCGATGGGATTTCCCAACAGATGGAATGAGAGACATGAGAGACAGGGAGGAGCCAGAGTAGCACAAGGTTTTTGGCCTCAGCAACTGGAAGAAAGGAGTTGCTACTTATTGCAATGGGGAAGACTGAGGGTGGGAAAGATTGATTTGGTTTCAAATCAGCATCAGCATCTCTCATTTTATAATGGAAGACTTTTTTTTAAGATAATGTGTCTGAAGCACACAATTCTAGAATCTTCTAGATAATTCTGCAACCGTGACTTGTTCTAGAAACTGTAGGTCCATCACTGCTTATCTTAGCAATATCCCTGTGACATGATGTGAGCATACCAATTTTATATTCATTACTATATGATGTATTATATTATACCTATGGTGTGATTTAAGGTAGCTGATACTTATTGAGCTCTTCTTAGCCTTTAGGCAGAGAGGTGAAGTTGTATTCCCCAGCTCACACAGCCAGTAGGTGGCAGAGATGGGATTTGAACCAGTTTGCTGGATTTTGAAGCCCCAATCTCTTGACACACTATTTGGTGGCTAATTGCAAGACTAAATGTTGTGCCACATCAGAATGTTGATAATAATGCTGAATTATCAATTCTCATGCTCTAGAATGGTGAATTCAGTAATTTTACTTGCTCTTCTGGCAGTTGAATTTTTTTCTTTTTAAGCTCCACACATGAAAAAATAAGTTTCCCTGCATTAGAGGAAGTATAACTAGATACTGCATGCTTAGTCAAGGGGAAACTTTCAAAATAAAAGACAGTATACATTTGAGGAAGTGGGTTAACAGGCCAATGGGCCATCGGGCCAACAAAGAATCAGAGCAATTTACACTTCTCCATAATAATTGTTTAAAACGGAAGGGACAATACAAAAGTAGTATATATCCGAGGTTTGGAACGTCTAAGTTGATGATCTTTGAACACGGTAACGAAGAGGCCTTCAAGATCTGGGGCATACAGTACACCTGCGAGGTTTGTAGGATAAATGACTTGTTCTTGGCCTTCTTCTTTTTTTCAACTTCCTTTCCCTGAAATGACAAACAGCGACAGAACTCGGAAGACTGGGGCTTCAGCTCACACGCTTATTCTTGATGATTATCATCACAAAGATGTGAGTTACAGGAAGCGCCAGTCACAGCCAGTACAGGGCCAGTTACAGAAGGGAGCTTTAGGGTACGACCCCTGTTTAATTTTAGAGACAAACAAATATGCAAGACAAACGCTTCATTTTACCAGTTTCTCTCTTAAAAAAATCGAAACTCGTTTATTATTTTCTAAGCAGTTGAGGTTTTAATGAAGTCAAATGAGCACTTCTTGCTCAGAGTAAGTATGTACTCGAAACCCATAAATAATTGGTCTTTTAAGATACATTCTTCCAATTTCTAAGCCTGTGGATTTGTTGACCACACCATGTAGGCATGGCTAGGGTCTCTGCTCAGCATATAAGGTTGAAATCAAGGTGTTGGTTGAACTGAGTTCTCATCTGGAGGCTCTAGGGAAAAAATCCTCCTTGAAGCTTGTTCTTATTGCTGGCAGAATTCAGTTCCTTGAAGCTGTAGGACTGAGGACGTGAACCTTATTTACATGCTGACTGTCAGCCAGTGGCTACAGGCCACTGAAATTCCTTGCCACGTGGCTCACTCCACTTTCAAGTCAGCATCGGTATATTGAATCCTCGTGCTTCAAATTTCTGACTTCCTCTTCTATGAGGAGAAGGAGAAAACTCTCTGCTTTTAAAGGGCTCATATGATTAGGTCAGGCCCACCAGGATAACCTCTCTACCTGAAGGTCAACTTTGCTGTATAATATAACTTAATCAAGGGAATTAAATCCATCATATTCACAGTCCTGGGGATTCTACCGGGTGTTTACATTTGTCATGGGGATCTTGGGGAACATCTTTGAATTCTGCCTACCACACTCAGCTTCAAGAATTATCAATCCATGGGGCCGGTCCCATGGCCTAGTGGTTAAGTTTGGCGTGCTCCACTTTGGCGGCCTGGGTATGGTTCCTGGGTGTGGACTTACACCACTTGTCTATCAGTGGTGTGGTGGCGACCCACATACAAAATAGAGGAAGAGTGGCACAGATGTTAGCTCAGCGTGAATCTTCCTCAGCAAGAAAAAAAAAAAAGGAAATCAACCCATGGCCAATCTTGTTTCATCTTGTACAATGGGTTCCCTGGGAAACAGACTCTGGGATGAAGGTTAGCTTGCAGGAAGTTTAGCAGGAACAATAAGATCCTGCTAAACAGAAGGAGTGCTCTCAGGATCAACTTTGGACAAGGGAGGAGAAGGAAGTAGGACTGGGAGGAGGGAGCCCTGAACTTAGGATGGTGTCCCAAGGTGGGGCAACCCTGAGTAGACAAGACCCTGGATGTGGGCTGCCCCAGCAGGAATTCACTGTGAGTGAGCCCCTCTCTGAAGATACTGACAGAGACAGGGTGTCTCTTGGCCACACTGTGGCAGATTTGGGAATAAACTTTTCATTTCTGATGGTTGCATGACAGCGATTGCATCGCACTGCATGTCTACACCCCTCGCTTCCACTCCTCCAGTAATATTTTGAATTAAATCCCAAATATCATATTACTTCATCTGTAAACATTTCAATATGCGTCTTCAAAATGCAAAGAACCATGGTATCATTATCTCACCCAAATTAAACTAATAATTCATATAATAAAAACGCAGTAATGGATGGCAATTAGATTTTAGAACAGGATGTGGTATACACCGAAATCAAAATATAATGATGTACACCTGAAAAAAACAAAAATGCAGTCAGTGCTAAACTTTTTAACTGTCTCATAAATGCCATAACTTTCTCTTTCTTTCTCTGAAGTTTGCTTGTTTAAATCAAAATTGAAAATAGACGAATTCTCTCTCTTTTTCCTTGCATTTGATTTGTTAATGAAACCAGATCATTTGTCTTGGAGACCGTTCACAGTCTGGAGTTGTTTAATCATGTCTGTATGGCGTCATGTAACATATTTCTTTGTCCCCTGTATTTCCTGTAAGTTGGTAATTGGATCTAAGGCTTGATCACATCAGGATTGAGTTTTTGGCAAGACTATTCCACAGCTGGTGATGTGTTCCTCCATCAGGTGGTGCATAGTGTTGGGCAGTGTCTCTTTTTGTGATGTTAGCAGCTGTTGATGCTTAACATCTCAACAGAAATAATTTTTGATGAAAGTTCACTAAGTAGCTTTTTGTGTGTGTGTGAGGAAGACCAGCCCTAAGCTAACATCTGTTGCCAATCTTCCTCTTTTTTGCTGAGGAAGATTGGCCCTGGGCTAATATCTGTGCCCATCTTCCTCTGCTTTATACATGGGACGCCGCCACAGCATGGCTTTATTAGCAGTGCATAGGTCCGCACCTGGGATCTGAACCTGAGAACCCCGGGCTGCCAAGGCGGAGTACGTGAACTTAACCACTACACCACCAGGCTGACCCCCACTAAGTGGCTTTTGACCTACAACTCAGAAAGAATTCAAAGACTCAAATGGCAGTGACACATCAAAACTCCTTCCTGGCCCACTGCAAAGCTTCACCCCAAAATAGGAAAAACAGGACCAGCGGAGGTGTTGGACCTTGTCTCAATTTGGCAAGAAGTAACAACTATTTGCAGATATCTGCACTAATTGAAGGAAGAGGCTCCATTCATTTCATTAAGAGATGCATTTTTGGGGGCTGGCCCAGTGGTATAGTGGTTCAGTTTGCACATTCCACTTCAGTGGCCCGGGGTTCGCAGTTTTGGATCCTGGGCACGGACCTACACGCCACTTATTCATCAGGCTATGCTGTGGCAGTGTCTCAAATACAAAAAAAAGAAAGATTGCCATAGATGTCAGCTCAGTGACAATTTACTCAAGCAAAAAGAGGAAAATTGGCAACAGATGTTATCTCAGGGCCAATTTTCCTCACCAAAAAAAAAAAAGATGCATTTTTAATGAAATTTTACTTCTTATGCTTAAAAATTATTTATCAAAAGTTGTGAAATATTTATGTTTAAATAATATTTATAAATCTAAATAATATTTATGTATAAATAATATTTATGTGTGGATCAAGTGTATACTACTAATAATTGCAATGATAATTCAATCCTGAAGAAAGGTTTTTTTGTTTGTTTTTTTAACATTTAGAGACTATGGTCATAGAAAATAAAAAAATCATATCAATTTATATACTTTTTTGTCACAAAGATGTATGATAGGTGATCAATATATATATTACATTAAGATAAACATCCCTGGGAAGAAGAATATGAATTCAAGAAGAAAAAGGAATGATGCAAAATTTCAGAACCAATGAAGAAGATTTCTAAATTTCAAGGTGATGATGGTGGGGATCAATTGCTTTGGCATTAGATACCATTGGATACATTTATAAGGGTGATAAAGCAAGTTGATTTTTCAATGTTAATATTTACAACCTACTGAAAAGTACATCCTTTGCAACCATTTAAACTTATCAGGAAATATTTTAGATGTCAATTTAAGTGTGTAAGGGAGTATTTGTGTTACTAAACACAAACAGATTCATTTACCCACTGCACAGTAGTGCCAGTAACTGAAACGTTAGACTTATGGCAAAGAAAGAGGTTTACTATCGAAAGGCAGCCAGATGAGGAGATGGGAGTTAGAATTCAGATCCACCTCCTTGAAGGAAAAAAGGTAGGGGTTTTTATTTGAGGTTTTAGGTAGGGGAGGAGGAGTATGTGGCCTTGTAGGTTGGCGCCTTCCCACCAGCATGCGTTTGGCCCTGTGAGGCTGCTTGCAGGGAGGGGGACATGGCAAGATAAGGGAATTGGTAGGTGGGTGTCTTTGGTTGTCTGCCTCCTTGCTGGATGGTGGATTCTGGGGCCAGGAATCCCAGGAGTTGGGGTCTAGGAAGCTTCAGCTTCTTGATATCCTCCACACTTCAGTTTCCCTGTAATAAAACTTGAAGGACCTGTAATTAGCTAAGACTCCACTGAGAGCCCAGTGTGAGGCCTCCTGGGCTTTCAACCATTTGTAACTTCTATTTGCCTTGTGTGAGGAGGCGGGGGGGGGGGGGGGGGGGGGGATGTTAGTGCCATAATCTCAATATTAGCTTCTCGCATATGTGAAGCTAAAGGTTAAAGAAACAGATATTTACATATGAATGTAACTAAAGAAGCAGGGAAAGGGGATGGGGCTCAGGAATGCCAGGGGTTGAATGAGCACAGACTCTTGGCTGCCTCTCTGTAGACAAGTTTTGGATCTGCTGAACATGACATTCCTGAGGAATCTAAGAAAACGTCAGTTCTTTTCTTATCAGGGAGAGAAGGAATAGTTTGGGCAGGGGACTTAAATCTTTTGCTACAGGTCATTGTCTCTACTCGTTACTGACTGGCTACTAATTAGCTTGCCTTCCTGCAGTTCTGTTTCTCCAAAGCACCTGGCAAGGATAAGGCAGGGGAGGGGAGTCTGGTGAATCAGGGTCACTTATAGTTCCAACATGGCTTCCTTTTATAAGAAGGCTTCCCTTATGCTAAGGGAATATGCTAAGGGAAATTTGACTACGTCTATCTCAGCTGATTTGGTGGTCCTAACATATGGACTTACAAAATCCTTTTAGGTGGTGCACAAGTGAAATGTTTAAAAACCACTGTCTTCCAAGATCCAATTTACCTGCCCTCCTTCTCAGTCTAGCACTGGGATTCATGTTCTTTCACTATTTAAGAGCAACAAGGAAGTCCTTGCTGCAAATGAACATCAACAAAAGCCTGCATGACTAACTGCATGCTTGCTTTCAAAAGAGATTTGCATGTGATAAAACTTTATAATAAACCTGTAACCACAGGACCAGGAACAGAATCTGTCACCTCAAAATACGCCTCTTTGGCATAAGAATTATTTTAGGCTGATTGTTTTTAAGAAACAGCAGATACAGGGAAAGGCTCTGAAAACCTAGTAGAAGTTACCTATTTGTAAGGGAAATTTACATTTATAAGAGAAATCTCCATTTTAAGGGTGGCTTCCTCTCTGTGCCAGGAAGGAGAGGATGACTAAATCTCGAGAAACTCTTATCAGTAGAGAAGCAATGATTTAAATCTACATAACGACTTTACCCTTGTTTACTGTGCTGACCTCATATCAACAACAGAATGTTAGGGTTATTTTTCAGGGCTGGCAAGCCAGCCAGGAGTATGTACAAAAGAGAAAATTTTGATCTGCCAATCAAAACTCATCCTGCCAGTGCTTCCACACACCAGCCTGCCCTCCCTGACCCCTTAAACCTTACCCCACACCCTGGGTCGGAGAGACAGAGTTGAGAGCCTTTCCTTCTGTCTCCTTACCAATCAGTTGCGTGATAACGTTTCTTCCCACAGGGACCAGTGTACCATAGTATTAGCTTCTATGTACACTGGTGGAGGGAGCCCTTGCTGGGTAACAATTCTGGTGACCACGAAGGGACTAGGTCCTGTGACTGCCCGCTCAAGGCTCTAGAGCCCCCAGTGGGGCATCAGGTCTTTTTGTTGACCGTAAGTGGCTGCCCAGACATTTTTGTCTAGAGGCTTGGCTGATTGGATTCCTGTTTCCTGCTGTGGCACTCCAGGCCCTATGGCACTTTTTTTCTTTGAGAGAAGATATAATTTCTTGATCTAGACATTTCCGGGTTCTGGGTGAGTAACTTTAAGAAAGCAACTGTCCCCTACCTCATCCCTCTGGTTTGATTTCCTAGAAATATATGTTTAGCTTGTGTTCTGGGGAATCCTGGTGTGTCGACTCCTGAACCTTGGGCCTGAACCACCCAAGGTAATTAGAGGCAGGATAAAAGGTTCACTTGGGAAGTTGCTTCTGGATCTGGGAAACTCCTGGCACTGGTTCTGGGTTGCCCCTAGCAATCCAGTTTTGGATAGCTCCTGGCACTGGTTCTGAGCTACTCCTGGAAAACTAGCTAGTATTCTGGTCTATGTCCTGTGTAGAATTGTATTGTGTGTTAACGCTCTCTCTGAATTGAATTGGCGATTTGGGCACTGAGTTTCTCAGTGACCATAACAAACTCCCTTTAGAGATTAACCTTATGAGGGTCTTCTGATTCTGAAGAAAAGAAGCACTGTTCCCACCACTCCTTTGGGACATTCTCAGGTGACTGGGGACTTTATGGAGGTGCCAGGGAGTCTGCCCATGACATGCAATGGCTTCGTGGGGACCCCACCTGAAGAACATATCTTATTGGGCCCTCACTGTTTGAGGTGAAGCAGTTAGCAATGGCAGCTTGTCCAGGGCTCAAATCGCCTGAAATTTGTGGGTTTCAAAACACGTAAGGGAAAAAGCTGACCCCTTGGTTATTCTTGAAGGAGTTGTTCCTGCAAGCACACTATCAGATCTTAAACATTATCCCCTAGAAAGACCTTATTTGTTGCAGCCACCTTGGAAAGAGCCGTCTAAAATGGGAATAATTGTAAACACCTGGCAAGATAACGCAGGATAATTTTAAGTTACAGTGGCCACTTTGGGCTCCTTTTGAGCCTCCAAACTGAGGAACAAGGAAAATCTTTAATGTTGAACACACCACAATTGCTTAAAACCTAAAGGTTCCAGAAGCTGTAAATATTTACAGAGAAGTGTAAGATTTTACTAAGCTTGTTTTGTATCCTGAGGGCTTGGCTTAATTGTCAGATTGGAGGTCCCCAAAATATGGTTGGACAAAAATGTGGTTGTACCCCATTTTGTGGTGAGAGATGGGCAGGCAAAAATGCAGCTTGTACTCCCTTTTGCACCTAATGGTCCTAACAAACTGCCATCAGCCTCAGGGGAATTACACTGGCCATTAGAAGGATGCCTTGGTTTGGCCTTCATTGTGAGGGTCTTGGTTTTAGGGATGCTGAATATTTTTGAGATCTGTTTCTAGCTCCAGCACAAATATACTTTTGACTGACTGTGTCTAAATTCTGAAACAGTGGGAAACACTAATTTGATCCTCAATGGGCTACATTCTTCAAAATTGGGTGACTTTTGGCTACGATCCCATGAAAAAGGAAAAAGATGATAGATGACATTCTTTTTTTAAATTTATTTTTTAAATTTTATTTATTTTTCTCTTTTTAAAATTTTTATTGATGTCTTAATAGTTTATAACATTGTGGGGTTTTAGTTGTACATTACTGTTTGTCCATCACCATGTGGATGCATCCCTTCACCCCTTGTGTCCAACCCTCACCCCTCTTCCCCCTGGTAACCACCAACCAGTTCTCTCTGTCCTTGTGTTCGTTCATATTCCACATGTGAGTGAAATCATGCAGTGTTTGTCCTTCTCTTTCTGGCTTATTTCACTTAACATAGTACCCTCCAGGTCCATCCATGTTGTTGCAAATGGGACCATTCTGTCTTTTTTTTATGGCTGAGTAGTATTCCATTTATGTATATATACCACAACTTCTTTATCCAGTCACCAGTCAAGGGACACTTGGGTTGCTTCTACTTCTTGGCTATAGTGAACAATGCTGCAATGAACATAGGGGTGCATAAGCCTCTTGTGGTGGTTGATTTCATGTCCATTGGGTAGATGCCCAGTAGTGGGATAGCTGGATCATAAGGTATTTCTATTTTTAATTTTTTGAGGAATCTCCATACTGTTTTTCATAGAGGCTGCACCAGTATGCATTCCCACCAGCGGTGAATCAGGGTTCCCATTTCTCTGCAACCTCTCCAGCATTTGTTGTTTTTTGTCTTTGTGATTATAGCCATTCTAACGGGTGTAAGGTGATAGCTTAGTGTAGTTTTGATTTGCATTTCCCTGATGATTAGTGATGTTGAACATCTTTTCATGTGTCTGTTGGCCATCTGTATCTCTTCCTTGGAAAGATGTCTGTTCATATCTTCTGCCCACTTTTTGATCGGGTTGTTTGTTTTTTTGTTGCTCAGTTGTGTGAGATCTTTATATATTACAGAGATTAATCCCTTGTAGGATATACGATTTGTGAATATTTTCTCCCAGCTGGTGGGTTGTCTATTTGTTTTGATCCTGGTTTCATTTGCCTGTAGAAGCTAGATGATATTCTTCCACAACACCACATGGCCACAGTATTCTTTAGACTCTGGAGAAAATAGCCAGATGATGGATCCTTAAATTGGAAGTTTTAGAGAGCTCTTGTAATGACCAGTCTTAAGAACTTAATCAGATTTGGGGTCTCAGCTTCCTCTCATGGTCGTACAGATGCTAATGAAAGCTCACCCCAGAGTAAATTGGTCTAGAGTTGAACTGTGCACTTGGAGGGAGGGCCTTTATTAAATACTTGTGCAGACTTTTTTAAAGGTGCAATACGTTATCCTGAAGTTTTAGAACATAAAATCTTTTGATTCACCTCTTCTGTTAGAAATCTCCCTGATATAAAGAAGCAATTGGAAGAATGTAGATAAAAGGGTGAGTCTACCCCTTTTATCATTCAGACTGTAATCCAGTTCTTTGGGTAACTGGAAACAACTATCTTTGTCTTGCAAATCCCTGCAGGACTGGAGGTACGGCTCTAGAAAGCAGTTCAAAGTTCACTTGTCCCTGTACCAATCCCCAAGCCTCCCCTGTTCTTTCAAAATGCACCTAGATATTGGGACATTAGAAACTGATAAGGCAAATACGCCCCAGAAACTCCATTTGGAGAAAACATGAATGTTTTCTCTGTGCCTTTGTGATGTAGATTTTCTGCTCCCATCTTCTCTAGGACTTGAGAGTCACTCTTTGAAATGCAAATGTTTCTCATAAGCTAGTGAGTTTTGTATTGTACCTGATTCATAGCAAAAATTTAACAGAAGCTATAAGGTCTCTGTCTGTGTCTACCTGTGTGCTGGTGTATGTCTACATGTATATGTTGTAAATATGAGATATTTTCCTACCTCCAGATGGTATGGCCAGAATTAAGAGCTCTGTTTAATTGGCTTAAAGTCAGCACTTATATAAATTATTCCTAAATGTAATAGAAACTAACCCAAATGTTTTTCAAGCTAACATGATATAAATTAATCTTTGATAAATAAAAGCTTATTTAAGTTTGTTGGTTTTATTGAAATAGGCCTGTCCTCAGTTATGCACATTGGATATGATGCAGATACACAGCCTGGGTTTACTAATCAAATAAGCTCATCTTATCTTTGTGAACAAAATAATAATTTAGAATGATAGCTGAGGTTGTCTAATGTCTCACAAAGTTTTTGTAGGAAATCCAAGCATAATTATTGGAAACAAGTAAACTACAATAGATGTAAGTAAGGTAAAAGTTTTTGGGTAAACTTTTTAAACAATAATTATGTATTATAGCATGTGTATTTGAAATCATTTCCAAAATCTCTTGGTAGTTTGAAACTTTGAAGTTTTGCCAGGTTAAATTAAATGATGGAAAATTCATTGAATATCTAGATCATTTCTAAATAAGATAAAATATTAGACATTAATTACTAAATATAGGTTTATCTACTTTTGGCTTCTTATTACAGAGAAACTAAAAGATGTTTGGGTCTGTTAGTAAACATGTCTTATCTTTTATTTAAAAATTGTACTGCACAGTAGCATGTTTCTGGACATTATAAAAAGTATTTATAAATTTGCCAAGCCACAGAATACTGATGTAAAAGATAGTTTGTCATTGCTTACTTATTAGTTTTCACTAAACATTAAGGTGTCTTTAAGAGTTAAAATTCTAATTAATATATGTGATTAAAAGTACTAAAATTAAAAAGGAAACACCTTTGTATTCAGGGAAAGTAAGATGTATGTTTCTAGTAAAGAACGTATAAAAAATAGAAATTTTTATTTGTTTGTTTTGTTAAGAAAGATAAATTTGTCCTAAAGTACTAGGGAAAAAGGAGGCATGGGGCAAATTCTGAATGTAAGAAGAAAGTCATAGAAGGTTTGTGGAAGAAGAACCCTGAAAAAAGAGTTTTGTGCATGGTCAAGTTGGCTAAGATTAATATGAATTTAACTAAGTCAATAAGTTTTAATATCAAAAGTAAGCTGGTACGGGGCTGGCCTGGTGGCACAGCAGTTAAGTTCAAGTGTTCCGCTTTGGTGGCCGAGGTTCACCAGTTTGGATCCTGGTTGCAGACCTACTCACTGCTCATCAAGCCATGCTGAGGCAGTTTCCCACATAGAAGAGCTAGAAGAACCTACAACTAGGATGTACAACTATGTACTGGGGGCTTTGGGGAGAAAAAAGAAGTAAAAAAGAGGAGCATTGGCAACAGATGTTAGCTCAGGGCCAATCTTCCTCAAAAAAAAAAAAAGTAAGCTGGTATGAAGTTAGAATTTGGTTTTTTCTCTCTCTCTCTTAAAAGGATAATCTTAAACTTTTAGTCTGCTCTCGATATAAAGATTATAAAAGGTTTTTCTTTACCTTGAAGTAAGTCTACCTAAAAGGCAGAAATTCTATGTTTTGTCAAAAATGTCCTAAAATTACTTGGGAAACATTATCAAATAAATGATCCTAACCATCTTAGGTTATATTGTGTGGGTGAATGTTATTAATATAAATGTTTAAAAAATTGTATAACATTTCTAAAATTCTGATCTGTCCTAGTTATCAATCATAATTCTAGTTAGTATCTTAAAGTGTTGTATGTTGCAGAAATAGCCAAGTTTCTTTGTCAATTGCCATTTTTGAGTCTTCTGTCATTTACAGATAGTTATTGTTTTACTCTGATGCTTTTGCAAATGTTTCATCTTCAGAGAGATTCATGGAAAGGACTCTAACATTTACTCTAGAATACAAGTTTCTGATAAACTTTCAGATTATAAAACTGAGTGGGGTAAGAAAGCATACAACTCTAACCAAGAAACTGATGGCCTCCTAAAACTGCTAACAGAAGATTAAGATCAAGAATCAATTACACAGGACTGAATGAACTGATGAGGATGATTATAATTTTTGACTTTTCATTTGAAATGTTGATTTTTTAATGTTTTATCTTTTCAGATTTAAGGAAACTTCTTCTTTTCTCTTAAGCTAACTGTGACTTATAGCAATTTGGTAAATTATACTTTTGTAAATAGAATCGAAACATTTACCTTTTTCTCCCTACCTGATCCCTCCAGAATTTGGTAACCCTTGGTGAGTAAATATTCTTATTTTCATGGCAATATAGTTATTTACATAAGTTCAACAAGAATTTTTTCTCCTTATAACAGGACACAATTGGATACATTGGTCATATTACCAGAGCTTTGACTGGAATGTCATATTTGAGAGAAACATGCAGACTCAGATATGGCCAGACAGCTAAGAAATGAAGATTGACTTTATGAAATAAAACCACTTGGATGTTGGCCTGGTACCCTGCTTACAGGGTTCCCAGCAACCTTACCAGGTGAGTAAAAATGTCACTTCCCTGGCAGGTGCAAAGAACCTCAAGAGAAGAGAGGAATTCACCAATTCACCCAAGTCTATAAGTATTGCAGGTAGAGTCTGATGACAAGTTCTTGGCTTGGCCTGTCCTCAAGAGGCCTTTAAAGTTCAATCTGAGATTCCTTATAAAAAGTTCCAGCAAAGCAGATTTAAAAGAGCCTATAAGATCAATTACTATTCTTGCTGTACTTATGTAAATAATTGGGCCAAGTTTATTGAAACTAGACTTATTTTTATCAACCAATTAGTCTTGATTTGGCTATCTTTGGTAAAAATGAGAGTGATTTTAGAGAGAAAAATTAAGTTTCAGTAGAAGCTATAACACACAGTTGTGGCTACTAGATTCTAGTTCTATTAATTGTCTTTGAGGTTTTTGCTTTCTACCTGTAAACTGGACTGGATCTTGATTCTTCTAGTCTCCTGAAATATCTGGCTACAAATCTCCAAACTACCATTTTCAATTTTTTCCCATCGTTTTCATTTGGAATCATTGAGAACTGAAACCACCCCTTTTCCTGAAGCTCTTCAAATTGACACTGGACAACTTGGTAGAAACTTAAGAGAGATTCATGTCTGTAGCTGTGTAAGCCACTCAAAAAGATACCCGAACACCCAGTGACATTGAAGGGGAGGAAGGCTGTCCTCTATGCACTCTGGGTCCTTTCTGGCTGGGCTACAAATTAAATTGACGTGAGACTGAATAGCAGGAGAAAATCAAACAAAGCTTTATAACATGTATACATGGGAGAGACTAGGGAAACTGAGTTTCTCTTGACAAAATATGGAGGTTCTCCTCTTAAATAGAAAGACAAAGGAGGATGTTAGGGGTCGGGGGAGTCAGCTATGGGAGATTACCAGAAAAGCACAGTAAACAGGAGTATGCAGATTTAAGCCCTCACCTTCCACACTGACAAGAGTTTCTAGAGATAAGGTCATCCCCCCTTCTTCCTGGTACAGAGAGGGAGATACATTTACAAATGGAGATTTCCCTCATAAATGCAATTGTCTCTTACAAAGGATAACTTCTACTTTTACTTGGAATGGGCTTAGCAAGGACCCTCTCAGTCTACTCATACCCAGAGTTAAATTCTTTTAGGCAGTTAGTGGGGGGGGGGGTGTCAAAGTTTCTTTCATAGAAAATAATCAGGGTAAAGAGACATATTTTGAGGTTGCCAATTCTGATCCCCCACAACATCATCAGAGACATTTCAAACTGCAAAAGATGCTTTGACCCTGACATCTAGAAATCTTCTTGACTGGCTGCCCCCTGGGTTCAGAAACCAGTTTATAATTTGCCCCATCAAACTTGTTTTTCTGTTTGTTTCTCTAGAAATGCTTTTGATTAAATATCTGGTTACTTGCTTACACAGTATAGACCTAACTTCCAGGAGACCTGAAGGGAACTCGAGTTAAGGAACTGGACTCTGTCAGATGTTCCTCTGTGCCATCTTTGTCATGGAGACTGGGTAATGAGGTGCAAAAATTCTAATAATATAAAATGTCAACCCCAAACCAGGAACAAGGGAATATTTCCAAATGAGTGCTACAGAATTACATTCTTCAAGCCCTTGTTAGGCCTACACCCCTTACCAGCAGGAAGCAGCCAGAGCGATCACCCCATATCCTTCAAGATTGAGGAATGAACAACAAAAAGGGGGGATTTGTAACCACAGGACCAGAAGCAGAATTTGTCACCCCAAAATATGCCTCTTTGGCATAAGAATTATTTTAGGCTGATTATTTTTAAGAAACAGCAGACACAGGGAAAAGCTCTGAAAACCTAGTAAAAGTTACCCATTTGTAAGGGAAATTTACATTTATAAAAGAAATCTCCATTTGTAAAGGTGCCTTCCTCTCTGTGCCAGGAAGGAGAGGATGGCTCAATCTCCAGAAACTCTTATCAGTAGAGAAGCAATGACTTAAATCTACATAATAACTTTACCCTTGTTTACTGTGCTGACCTCATCTTAAAACCAGAATGTTAAGGCTATTTTTCAGGGGCAGTGAGCCAGCCAGGAGTACATGCAGAAGAGAAAATTTTGATCTGCCAATCAAAACTCATCCTGCCGGCGCTTCTGCATAATGGCCTGCCCTCCCTGATCCCTTAAACCTTACCCCATACCCTGGATGAGGAAGACAGAGTGTAGAGCCTTCCTTCTGTCTCCTTACCAATTGATTGCATCATAAGCTGCTTCTTCTCTCAAAGATGGGTGTACCACGGTATCGGCTTCTGTGTGTATCAGATGGACAGAGCCCTTGCTTAGTAACAAAACATTTCTATACTCGTGTTCTTGGCAGCTAAAATAATGGGAGGTAAAGAGCAGACTCTTTTTAGAGAAAGGAGGAAATAATGCCTCCAGAACCAAGGATGAAGCAGTTACTCTAAGTCTGCCCTGAATTTCTTCTTTATTAAAATCATGACCCATTTTTTTCATTTATTAGCCTTTAAACTTGAACTCTCTAGGTCTGTTTCCTCTCAATCTATTTTGCCTGACTTTGCATATGACTCAGATGTTTTCCCCAGTGTTTTCAATAACATCATCGAAAACACCCAAATCTGACCCTTTGATCCCACTACCAGAAATGAATAAAATACAAAGAACCTCCCACGAAAAACATGTAATAACATGAAGTTTTGCTCTTCATCAGCAAAAACCAGAATATGGAAATCCGGACCTGCAAAACTGCTAAACTGTGATTGAAATCTTTTAAATAAAAAATAAACACACAGATCAAAATTCTAAATTCTTATTTTCTTTCCCAAAACAATGAGTTACAGACTCTTAAAAAACATAGATACTTCCTTTTTAAAATATTGTGGTAAAAACACATAGCATAAAATTTACCATCTTAATCATTTTTAAGTGTACAGTTCAATAGTGTTAACTATAGTCACATTGTTGTGCAACGGATCTCTAGAACTTTATCATCTTGCAATACTGTGACTCTATATCTATTGGACAACTTCCCATTTCCCCCCCCTCAGCCCCTGGCAACCACCATTCTTTTTGTTTTTATGAGTTGGACTACTTTAGATACCTCATATGAGTGGAATCATAGAGTATTTGTCTTTCTGTGACTGGCCTATTCCACTTAGCATAATGTTCTCAAGGTTCATCCATGTGGTAGCATGTCACAAGATTTCCTTCTTTTTTAAGGCTAAATAATATTCCATTGTATGTATATACATTTTCTTTATTCATTCATCCATCAGTGGACATTTGGGTTGCTTCCACCTCTTGGCTATTGTTAATAATGCTGCAATGAGAATGGGTGTGCTAATATCTCTCAAAGATCCTGCTTTCAATTCTTTTGGATATATACACAGAAATGGGATTACTGGATCATATGGTAGTACTATTTTTAATTTTTTGAGGAACCTCCCTACTGTTTTCCATAGCAGCTGCACTATTTTACATTCCCACCAACAGTGCACAGGGTTCCAATTTCTCCACATCTTCAACAACACTTGTTATTTTCTGTTTTTTCAATGATGACCATTCAAATGGATGTGACGTGATATCTCACTGTGGTTTTGATTTGCATTTTGCTAGTGATTAGTGATATTGTGCATCTTTTCATATGCTTGTTGGTCATTTGTATATACTCATTGGAGAAATGTCTATTTAAGTTCTTTGTCTATTTTTTAATTGGGTTATTTGTTTTTTGTTGTTGAGTTGTAGGAGTTTCTTATATATTCTGGAATTAACCCCTTAACAGATATATGATTTGCAAACATTTTCTCCTTTCTGTAGTTTGCCTTTTCACTCTGTTGATTTTTTCCTTTGATGGGCAGACATTTTTAAGTTTGAAGTAGTATGAGTTGTCTATTTTTGTTGCTTGTGCTTTTGATGTCATAGCCAAAAAATCATTGCCAAGTCCAATGTCATGAAGCTTTTTCTCTATGTTCTCACCTAGGAGTTTTACAGTTTTAGATCTTACAATTAGGTCTTTAATTTGTTTTGAGTTAGTATATGGTGTAAAGTAAGTGTCCAGTTCCACTTTTTTTGCATGTGGTATTCAATTTTCCCAATACTGTCTGTTGAAGAAGCTGTTGTTTTCCCATTGTGTGATCTTGGCACCCTTGTCAAAGATCATTTGGCAATATACTTGAAGGCTTATTTCTGAGCTCTCTATTCCATTCCATTGGTCTATCTGTCTGTTTTTATGCCAATACCCCACTGTTTTGATTACCATAGTTTTGTAACATGTTTTGAAATCAGGAGTGTGAGGCCTCCAATTTTTTTTTCAAGATTGTTTTGGCTATTCAAGTTCCCTTGAGATCCTATATGAATTTTAGGATTTTTTTTCCTATTTCTGCAAAAATGCCATTGGGATTTTGATAGAGATTGCATTGAATCTGTAGATTGCTTTGGGTACTATAGGACATTTAACCACATATTAAGTCTTCCAATCTATGAGCATGGGACGTCTTGCCATTTATTTATGTCTTCTTTAGTTTCTTTTGTGTGTGTGAGGAAGACCAGCCCTGAGCTAACATCTGTTGCCAATTCTCCTCTTTTTGCTGAGGAAGATTGGCCCTGGGCTAACATCTGTGCCCATCTTCCTCTACTTTATATGGGATGCCACCACAGCATGGCTTGACAAGCGGTGCTTCAGTCTGTGCCCAGGATCCGTACCTGTGAACCCTGGGCCGCCAGAAGCAGAGCATGTGAACTTAACTGCTATGCCACTAACTTCTTTCAGCAATGTTTTATAGTTTTTAGCATACAAATCTTTCACCTCCTTGGTTAAGTTTATTCCTAAATATTTAATTCTTTTGATGCTTTTGTCAATGGGGATTATTTTCTTAAATTCCTTTTGGGATTGTTCATAGTATATAGAAATGCAACTGATTTTCATGTGTTGATTTTGTATCCTGCAAGTTTACTGAATTTATTTGTCTGCCCTAAATTTAGCACTCTGGAAATGCAAACATTTTCATGGAGAATTTTACTTCATTAATGTTTTCTGGAACATAATTGTGTAATATAATGGATAGCATCCTCAGCTGTTATTTTGCAGAAAATAAAGAAGCATTTTTATAGTCATTTATTTTATTTACTCTTTCATTGCCAGTTATGAATTAGTGCTACATATTTCAGGCACTCTGCTTGGATCTGGGTATATATTGATGGATAAGTCATACTTGGTCTTTGCCTCATTGAATCTAGATTCTGGTAACCAAACAAATGAAAACAGTGAAAAATTGTGACAAGAGCTGTGAACAATATGGTCCAGGGGTCAGGTCAGGGACTACAGAGCGGTCTCTCTGGGGAGGTGACATGAAAGCTGAGACCTGGGAGAAGGAGACCACCATTGAGGATGCATGGGGAGGGATGGTGGGCCCACCACCGAGGGAGAAGCCCCTGTTTATAAAGCCTCTGAGGAGGGAAAGAGCTTCGAGAAACAAAAAGGAGGCCGATATAGCTTGGGTGTAGTAGGTGAGGAGAAAAAAGGCAGGAGGCGAAGGTGGGAGAGGTCACACCCCTTGAAAAGCCTGAGGAATAATATTGAGTTATGCTTTAGCAAAGGAACATTCACAGGATGTTTTGAAGTCCATCTACTGCTTTCTGTGTTCAGAAAAGTGGATGGTTAGATGAGCTCTCTCCAATACTTTGCCACGCTCTCAACCACGCTTAGACAAGATAGAGAGCAAACATTTCTCATGCTGAACTCTGGGAGAGCCTGAACTGTAGAGGTGCTGTGTGACTGGGAGGAAAGAGATGCCACATGATGAAAATTAAGGACCTGACTCAGGCTCCTCCTCTATTAGAGAATGATCCCATGTTCCTCTTTTTTGTTTTTGTTGTGTGAAGAAGACCAGCCCTGAGCTAACATCCATTGCTAATCCTCCTCTTTTTGCTGAGGAAGACTGGCCCTGGGCTAACATCCGTACCCATCTTCCTCCACTTTATATGAGACGCCGCCACAGCAGGGCTGACAAGCAGTGCGTCGGCAGGCGCCCAGATCCGAACCCACAAACCCCGGGCTGCCAAGCGCAAACTAAACCACTGCGCCACCGGGCTGGCCCCCACCATGTTCCTCTTATCATGCCGTGCAGTCAGAAAGTTCAGTAAAGACTGCCAAAAATCCTAACATAACTCTAAACAGCTTATCAAGGAGATGGAAGCAGAGTAATTTTCAGTAACATAAAAACTGGACCTAAAATGAACCCTCCAAATAAACATATGGAGATACTCAGTTTCTTGGTTTGTCAAGAAAAAATCTTTAAGAAAATTTTAGAGTTTACCTAACAAACTAATTTGCCTATCATTTTGGGAAAAGTTATTTTCTTTTTCATCTTCTAAAAAGGCTTAACCATTGTTCCACATGGCTGCTGAGTTAACTAGTTGAATTAAGATGAGTGGAAAGCATTCCATTCAAGTCCTTGCAAAGCTTTCCCACATGTCCCAAACACACCTCACCATGCTCTGTAGAAAGAGGAGACCTCATAGGCCATTTATAGGCTGTATATTGCGTTCAGTGGACAAAGAAGGAAGGAGTGATACAAAACACTGTCCTCCCACTCCACTGTAGCCATAATCTCAAGGTGGTACCCTGCCTGGTCTGGCCTCTCCCTCAAGGTGGATGGGGCAGGGCACACCACAGTGTTAGTCATCTCTCTTGGTTCGTGGCTCTGACTGTTCTGAACCTGCATTTTCAGTTGCTTGTTCAACAGGTGAGAGTAAGGGGGTGAGTCAGAGCTTAATGAATCATCTCAGCCAGCAGGGTGTGCAGTACTGTGATCATTCCCTGGGGCCAGGAAATGAGGCATACTTTGACAGTAATCTTTAAAAACTAATACAAGCACATTCTGGAATCATCAGAATGAAGCTATTGTGTGCTTGTGTTTAGGGTCTCTTTGGGGCATATTAGCACTATCCTGATCATTTCCAGGTAATGGGACATATACACAGATGGACTTAATATAATCTATTCCAGCCAAATGTGATCAAATGATATTAACCATGTACTGCACAATCAGCAATTCATTATGGTTTGATTAAAAAACATAATGGCTAGGGGTCAGCCCAGTGGCATAGTGGTTAAGTGTGCACACTCCGCTTTGGTGGCCCAAGGTTCACGGGTTCAGATCCTGGGTGCAGACATGCACACCGCTCATCAAGCCATGCTGTGGCGGTGTCCCATGTACAAAATAGAGGAAGATTGGCACAGATGATGGCTCAGGGACCTTCTTCATCAGCAAAAAGAGGAGATTGGCAACAGATGTTAGCTCAGGACCAATCTTCCTCACCAAAAAATCCCACAAAAATGTAAAGGCTAAATTGGTTCATTGCAGGGTGCATGGTAGACAAGCTATGCTGAACTCAAAAGAACCTTCACTTTAACCAGGTTCATCTTGCCAGTGGCAATTTAATTTCAACAAGATAACATTATTCTAAATATTGAATTAATGTTTTTTGCTTTAATTTTATTGTTTTGCAGTTTTGATTATAATTCATTTATAAACTGGATTTGGTTTTGTGGTTGTATGAGTGCTACAAACTGAAGATTATATTTAATTTTAAATTCACATATATTTAGGGAATATTATAATAAAATTTTTTTTTAACATTGGGAGGTGCCCAAAGAGCTTTTTTCCTGTAAAAGGGTCCAAATACTTCTCAAGTCTGAGAACTATTCTGCTGAATAACAGATCTGATGATGAAAAATTGTCCCTTTTGCCTTTCTAGCTTAAGGTATTCGTCCTGGTGGTTCTCAATCCAGATCACACTTCAGGATCAGCTGAGGCACTTTAAAAAAATACCCACCCTAAGAGGATGGGGAAAGATATACCATGAAAACAGCAACAAAAAGAGGGCTGGAGTAACTATGCTAATATCAAACAAAATAGACGTTTAAGACAAAAATTGTTACTACAGACAAAGAATGACATTTTATAATGATAAAAGAGTGAACCCATTCGGAGAAATAACAATTACAAACATATATGCATGTATCAATAGAACCTCAAAATACATGAAGCAAGATGGACAGAATTGAAAGGAGAAATACACAATTCAACAATTATCGTTGAAGACTTCAATATCCCACTTTCAATGATGGATAGACCAGGCAGAAAATCAACAAGGAAACAGAAGACTTGAAAAATACTATAAACCAACTAGACCTAACAGGCATCTATAGAACACTCCATCTAATAATAACAGAATATACACTCTTCTCAAGAGCACATGGAACATACGTTAGGCCATGCAAAAAGTCTCAATAATTTTTAAACAATTGAAATGATACAAAATATGTTCTCTGACCACAATGGAATGAAATTAGAAATCAATAACAGAAGCAAATTTGGGACATTCACAAATATCCATATATTTGTGACATTTAAAACATGTTTAAATTAAACAACACATTCATAAACAACCAATGGGTCAAAAAAGAAATCACAAGGGAAATTAGAAATACTTAGAGATGGATAAAAAGGAAAACACAACATACCCAAACTATGGGATGCAGCTAAAGCAATGCTCAGAGGGAAATTTATAGCTGTCAATGCCTATATTAAGAAAGAAAAAAGATCTCAAATCAATGACCCAAACTTCTAGCTTAAGAAACTAGCAAAAGAAGAGCAAACTAAAGCCAAAGAAGCAGAGGGAAGTAAATAATAAATAATAGAGTGAAAAACAAATGAAATAATAAAATAATAGAGAAAATCAACACAACCAAAAGTTGGTTCTTTGAAAAGATCAATAGAATTGACAAACCTTTAGCTAGACTGGCCAAGAAAAAAGAAAGACTGAAATTACTAAAATCAGGAATGAAAGAGGAGACATTACTATCAAACCTTATGGACATAAAAGGACTATAAAGGAATACTATAAACAATTGTATGCCAAAAAAATTAGATAATCTAGATGAAATGGATAAATTCTTAGAAAGATACAAACTACAAAAACTAATTCAAGAAGAAATAGAAAATCTAAATGGGTCTATAGCAAGTAAAGAGATGATTGAATTAGTAATCCAATCCAATTATAATCCAACTTCCCACAAAGAAAAGCCCAAATCAGCATGGTTTCACTGGTGAATTTTACCAAACATTTAAAGAAATATTAACACCAATTCTTCACAAACTCTTCCAAAAAATAGAGGACAAGGAAACCTTTCCCAACTCATTCTGTGAGGCCAGCATTATCCTGATACCAAAACCAGACAATGGAATCAGACGAAACCTGTCGACCAATATCCTTTGTGAATATAAATGCAAAAATCCTCAACAAAATACTAGCAAACTGAATCCAGCAACATGTAAAAAGGATTATACACCATGATCAAGTGAGATTTAGCTCAGGAACACAGGTTGGTTTAACACACAAAAACCAATCAGTGTGGTACACCATTTTAATAGAATAAAGGACACGCACACAAAAAGTTCATCTCAGTAGACAGAGAAAAAGTATTTGACAAAAATCCACACCCTTTCATGATAAAAGCACTAAGCAAACTAGGAATAGAAGGGAACTTCTTTAATCTGATAAAGGACATCTACAAAAAAACCCCATAGCTAACATCATAGTTAATAGTGAAAGACAGCAAGCTTCCTCCCTAAGACCAGGAAGAAGACACTCTAGTCACTCTATTCGACATTGTATTGGAGGTTCTAGTTGGGGCAATTAGGCAAGAAAAGTAAATAAAAAGCATCCAGACTGGAAAGGAGGAAGCAAAACTAACTCTATTTACAGATGACATAATCTTGTAGATAGCAAATCCTAAGGAAGCCACACGCAAAAAACCCAACCCTATAAGAGCTAATAAACAAGTTCAGTAAGTTTGCAAGATACAAGATAAATATAAAAAGAATTTTGTTTCAGGGTGGGTGAAGGATGTTACTGTGTTGGGCTCAGCACCAGTGTAGGCTGCTATGGGGTTGGACAGTCAGCCTTGGTGACAGGGTCCATGCTGTTGGGTCCGTGCATAGGTTCCTTCACGGCTACTCCAGTCATGGGTCCACCATGCAGACACCGAAGGGGCTGAAGATGGAGACTGGCTGCTCTCCATGGGATGAACAGGCCTGTCTACCTGGTGGTCTGGTGCCTCCCCCATGGTGGGTACTTTCTGGTGAGCACTGGTAGAAGACGCAAAGACTTGCCTCTTGCCCAGACCTGTTTGTCCCTGATTTTCCAATTTCTGTCATTCCAGGCCCCGAGCCATTTGCCAGGGTGAATTCATGGGTACAAGTAAGGCATGCAATTCATGCATTCATTTAAAAATATCTATTAAGCACTGCCTTGTGCCAGGCATGATGCTGAGCACTGGGATCACCGTGGTGAGCAAGACTGTCACCGTCACTGTCCCTGTCTTCTTGGAGCTGACAGAGTAGTAGGATAAAGGTATTAGATGAGTAATTTCTAGGGTGATGTGGAAGTATGGAGTGCTGTGGGAACTACAACAGGAGGACCTAGCCTAGTGAGAGGGAGGAAGGGTATCACAAGAGTCAGAAAGGCTTCTCTGAAGGGTATCTAGGCTGAGAACTTAATAGGAGGGAGACATCAGGGGTGGGCTGGGAAGGGGAATTTTTCCAGTCGGAAAGAATGTGCCATGGCTCTGAGGTGGGAAAAAGCATGGAACATCACGCAACAGAAGCAAGGCCACGACAGCTGGGCTGGAGAAAGGACCCACGTCAGGCACAGGAAGGATTTGGGGCTTAACCTGAGGGTGATGGAAAAGCATCTGGTATGTCCTGAATGTTGCCTTTAAAAGGCCACTCTACCCTGTGAGGAGAATGACTTGGAGAAGGACAAGCAAGGAGCAGGGCTGCCAGTTAGGAGGCTGGTGTATGGCAGACTAGATGGTGGCGCAGACTAGGGTGGGGGCCGTGGGGATAAAAGAAGGATTCAAGAGCTATCTAAAAGGAAGAATGAACAGGACTTGGTGAAGGATTGGATAAGGAGTGAGGAAGAAGGAAGGATCAAAGACACTGCGTGGGTTTCTGGTCTGAGCAAAAGGATGCATTTCCTGAGATGGCAGAGAGCAGAGTGGAGGGGAGTCTGGAGGTTCATTCATTCATCTATATTTATTGCTTCTTTAGTAAGAGATCAACAAATGGAGGTGCTGAGGAGAGTCAAGGGATGAGTAAAAGGCTGTCCCTGCCCTGAGGGAGGGCACAGTCTAGTAGGCAAAAAGGAAATGTCCACAAATAAATGCAATCCAGTAGATTCAGCTGCCAAAAATATTCCTGCTTTTTGACCAAGTAATCCAACTCCTGGAGGGTGATCTGGAGGCAATAACTCTAAAGAAAACAGTGGATCCATTTCAACTCAACACACCCTTTAGGGAGTAACTACTCACAATACGCCAGGCACCATTTGGCCTGAGGAATCAAAGGCAAATGAACACAGCCTCTGACTTCAAGGTGCTCACAGTCCATTGGAAAAGATACAACAAGCCTAAAAGTAACTGTGATAGGAAACCGCATGTGATCAGAGCCAGGTGAGAAATGACGAGAGTTGGGGAGCCGGTCAGATTGCCCACAAAGGCCTGCACCCCCAGAGGATGGAGATGCCTCCCTCAACGCTTTCTCCTTGAGGCAGAATTAGCTTGGACTTTATTTTTCTGGCTATATAATGTTTGCAATATTAACTCTTTTAACTACTGTGTTTTTTTTGAGGAAGATTGGCCCTGTGCTAACATCTGGTGCCGATCTTTCTTTTTTCTCCCCAAAGCCCCAGTACATAATTGTGTATCACACTTGTAGAGTTGTAGCTCTTCTATATGGGACGCCGCCTCAGTATGGCTTGATGAACGGTGAGTAGGTCCACGCCCAGGATCCGAACTGGCGAACCCCAGGCTGAAGCGGAAGGCGGGAACTTAACCGCTACGCCACCGGGCCGGCCCCCACTGTTTTAAATTGTAAATAAAATATGTTCCGTGTAATGCGGCTAGTATAAACTTCTGTATAAAGCATTATTTATATTGGTTTGGGGGTTTGGGAGGGCCTAATAGTACTTTTGAAACTTAACATTACTAGAGTTGCCAGATTAAAATACAGGACACCCAGTTACATGTGAATTTCAGATGAACAAGTGAATACTGTTTTAATATAAGTATGTCCCAAATTTTGCATAGGACATAAATTAAAAGGTTATTTGTTGTTTATCTGAAATTACAGACGGGGCACAAAGATGACTTCATGTTTATGTGGTAGAAGTCATTTAGAAGGTTTCAAAGAGGGATGATATACTTTTACACTAAAAAATTCATAATCTCTTTTTATAAGTAAAATGCCAGAGTATTCAAAGCATTATACAATAAGAAAATTCTTTTAGCATAAGTATGTCCTATGTAATATTTAGGACACACTTATACTAAAAAAACTATTCACTATTTACCTGAAATTCGAATTTAATTCGGTGTCCTGTGTTTTTGTTTGCTAAATCTAGCAACTCCAAACGATATAGACAGGCTTCAGCAGCTACACACTGCCTTCTTCATGCTTCCTCATGACGCAGCCATTTGGAAATCTGTTTCGAGAAGACCAGCCGGTTGTGAACCTGAACAGGGTGACTTGTCTGCCCCTAGTGGTGAATCCAGTGAATGCATGTGCCTTCAACTCCCCACTTAACTGCTTATTAAACACGCATCAGGCGTCAGCTACAAAGTTAAAAAAACAGATAGTCCTTGCTTTTCATGGGACTTGTCTTCTAACAGAAAGGGATATATGTTGGCAAATGCTACAAAATCTCTCCTAGGGAGCATGGGAGACAAACGTGCATGTGCAGATGGGCACAAAGACAACTCCTCCATGTGTATATGGTGGGAGGTATTTTAGGAAGATTTCAGAGTGGATGAGGTAACTTTATTCTATAAAATTCATAATCATCTTTTTATAAGTAAAATTCTGAGTATTAAAGCATTATAAAATTTGGGAATAAATCACAGAGTCAAGTACACAAAAAGACACTATGCTATTTGTTCTATATTTAAGGACTAATTCCAGTCTTCTGAAAAAATGGGCCATCTTTCTACTGGAGAGAGAGAAAAACGTCTTCCTTCTTATTCATTCATTTTCCCCTCAGCTCCCTCCTCTCTGATGGATCTAGGAAATTTTGGGGAGGAGAATGGGGGATGGGGTGGTAAGAGTCACTGTGAGAAGAAGTGTTTAATTTCAACCAGCTATTGAGAGGTGTAATTTTTCTATTTATTCCCTCTTCCCAACACCTTTTTTTCCCAAGCCAGAAGATCTACTCTGCCAACTTCTTCTTGTCAGAAATGACTACTTCTTCATCCACAAGACATCGTCTGCTAGAACATGAGCTCCATGTGGGGACAGACCACAGGAAGGGTAGGAAACTGGTATATCCTTTCCATGAAAGACATATCAAATTCTCTCTTCTTGCCTTTTTTCCCTCAGGTGGAGTAGAAGATATTCCTGATTTTCCTCCATCAACATCAATATCCCACCACAAGCATCCACATATATTTATGTGGCCCACAAAACCTATAATTCTATGATCACCTAAGCCCAAGAGAAAAGGTAGTGAGAAAAAAATGGGATGTTACTGGTATTTGTCACTACTATTAAGTAACAGGGCATTTCTTGGGCATCAGAGATGAGTCTATTAATATTTGCTTCCCTGTGCATTTTGAAAAAAAATTGGAGGAAGCCCATTAAAACAAATATAGAAGAGTTTCCAGCTTGAACGTCAATTGCGTTCAACTTCAGATTCAAATGTGTCTAGATGGAAGGAGAGACTAAGTTACATGTGGGACTGGGGAGTCTCCTTAGAAAGAACTTATCCTGAGAAGAAATATTTGTAAAAGGAAAACAGTTTAGTTCAAGAAAGCAAAGCATGCAACCCCACTGCAAACTCATTTAAATCAGGTGCTCCAGGCAAGTCCTGGGATCGTGGGAAAGGAAGGAGCAAGCAAATGAGCTACTTTCCAGGAGCTCTGTGGGACAGTGACAGTGGCTCCTTCAGGACACTCGGTGCTGGATGTCGGAACATTCGGTGCGGGCGTCAGCCCCTCTATTACGAATACCTTGCGAAGCCATCAGTTGCAGCACCTTTGGCGCATAAACGTTTATTAAATTCAAGCACAACAACAACAAAATCAAAGACTTTTGGCCTCAGTGTTTATTATATAAAACTATTTACAGTAATAGGATTTAAGACAAAAACACAAATGAAATAAAAAAGACACAAAAGCTTATTGTATAAAAACATTGAAAACATGGTTATATCCTTCCATAACTCAATAAAACATAAAAACATTGTCACACATACACACTGGGTTCAAATTTTAGATTTCACTCATTTGATAATTATTTTCTGCCCAACTTCTATGTGCAAAGCAACACACAGCTGTAGATGCTGGCAATACAGTAATGCCTAAAAGTCAGTCCGTGTTCTCATAGAGCTTCCGGTCTCCCGGGGGCAGACACATACCAGATGAAACAAAAATATAACACGTCACGGAATCACAGGGTTACAGGGAGGAGTGGGGGGAGGTAGAAAAGTTCCTGCATGCTCCAAATTCTGAAGAGCAATCTGAGGCTGCTTTAGAGGTCACACTTGGGGAAAGGATACAAACCCTAAATTATATTTTTAAAATAACTTTTTTATTGCAAAATTCTGGTCAGACCCTAAAAGTTTATAGTTTTGAGCAGCATTTCTAATCTTCTAGTTAGAAATCTACACTAATAAGTACTAATTAGCCGTACTAATGGAATGTGGCCACATCATATATGTGTGCATGTGTAGGTGTAAGTACACAAGTACATGTTAACGGGCCCGTGTCACTATCTACATATATATTATTTATGGCTGTAATGATACAAATCTTTTACACAAATTCTTAGATTATATCCAGCCTCTCCATGAACCATCAATATTGCAACTTTGAGCCAGTCTATTGGTGTTCCCAAGTACATGGTATTTCCAAGTAAACTATTCTTCAGAAAAAATACTTATCACCTTGCAAGTGAGTACAGCCTGATTAAGCTACATGCAGACCATGATGAAGATGGAATGGAAATGCATTTGCATGTCTAGAAGACAAGGCAAAAATGAGGGGGTTCCTGTTTGCTGCTGCTGATACTCAGATGCTTGTTCACTGAGAACCACTGAGGGTCTTGAAACGTGAAGACGTGCACTCCCACATCTTAGGGACCTAGCCATTTCATCGGTGTCTTTTAGCTTCAGTGTCTGAGTTTTCCCTCCTTCATGTCCCACAGAGCCATGTGTCTTTTTAGGATATCCAGTGTGAAGCAGCTTTCCCCTCTGGTAAATCTGGGGCCTGAGCGCTGGAGAGGACCGTCAGATCGGCACAGTGCGAACGCCAGTGGTGGCAGGCTGTCACGACACGCTCCTAACGTCCTCTTTAAAGAGGCACATTTCCACGGACAGGCCCTTCCCAAATGGAGACCAACCCAGAAGACCTGCTCTAAACTGAATGTCTCTGGTCAGAAAGATCAAAAGGTGAGTATGTGCGGGTCACCTGAGGGATTCTCCAGCAGAGAACTGTCTCCGAGGGATTCCTGGGGCTCCCTGAGCCCTGCTATTCTCTGCTAGAAGCTCGGACTGCAGGCCTAGGACAGCGCGTGGTGTGCTCTGTGGAGCGGTGCACCTGCAAGGGTGGGCGTGCTGAGTGTCACAGCCCCGCCCAGGGCGGCTGCCTCAACCTTTCCTTCCACTCAGATGACGCTGTTGTCTCGGCAGAGACCACTATATAAGTAAGATCAGCCTACGTTACGGACCCTTCCCGGCAGGCGCTGTGTGGCTCCCCCTCTCTTCCCTTCACTGGTCCCTGATGCACAACTGAAGTTGAGAATTTTGCCTCAGAGGCCACTGGAATTCCTAGACTCCTTTCCTACTAAAGATCTCCATGAATAGTCCCAAATGTCAAATAATTTAAAATTAAGCTACAGGTGCCTTTGAAGAGAATTATACAATTTTTAAAATTAGGGTTTCTTTCCAGTTATATTTTCCCTTTCACTTTGATAAGAAATAATTTGTATTTTCTGGAGTACATGCAGGCTGAGCAGAAGGGACGCCTGAATACTGCCACACAGCGTAGAGAAGCTGGCCTGGCATTAAAAACAACACAGAGAAGCCATAAAAAACAAACAATCCCATTTGTTCCTGCTATTCATAGGGTTTTCAACTTTTTTTTTTTTTTGTGAGCAAGATTAGCCCTGAGCTAACATCTGTTGCCAATCCTCCTCTTTTCGCTGAGGAAGACTGGCCCTGGGCTAACATCCGTGCCCATCTTCCTCTACTTTATATGGGACGCCGCCACAGCATGGCTGACAAGTGGTGCATGGGTCTGCACCCAGGATCCAAACCCGCGAATCTCGGGTCACCTGAGCAGAGTGTGCAAACGTAACTCCTACGCCACTGGGCTGGCCCCTGGGTTTTCAATTTTTTCAGAAGTTGGTGGCCAGGTCCTTCTTCCTAGTCTGTCTTAGTCTGGAAGCTCCACTGAAACCTGTCCACCATGGGGGACCCTGCTGGTATTTGAAATGCCTGTGGCACAGCTTTCAGCATCACAGCAACACGCAGCTGCCACAGCAGACAACCAACAGACGGGTGGTGTGGGTCCCTGAGCAGGAAACAAACCTGGGCCATGGAGGTGACAGCACCGAGTCTTAACCACTAGACCATCAGGGCTGGCTAAACAACTCCACGGGATGTTAATAATTAAAAGTTGGTTATACGCATTATTCTTATTCATCATTAAAGTCACCTGCTTCTTTCCTACTGAATTATTCTACTTCTTACTCTGTTTATTCTATCAGTAGCATTTTCTGGTCCCAAAGCTTCTTGCATGCACTGTGACTAACGTCTACTATGGGAGTATCTCTATACTCCCATATCTTAAAAAATAATAGTAACTACTCTAGTTAGTTTTCCATTTCTCTATAACTTTTGTGGTTGTAAATTCTAATCAGAAGCTCCTGCTCTAATAAGTTATGAATCAGGAACTCTTAATGTACAGTAAAAGATTACCTGATTTTAATCCTAAACCATAGAAGGGATAGGTACCTGTGATGTAGGAGCCCATGTTTTTGGGATTAGTGGAGAGAATTCCTCTGAAAAATTTTAAGCATCATGTTTCTGGCATCTGTGGATGTTTTCTAGAATAAGCTATTGCTTAGAAAACCAGCAGTAGTGATATTCAGCTTTTCTAAAGAAATTTCCAAAGGGCGTACTTTGGTGTCAAAAGAAAAGACCAAATGTTCTAAATATCTCCTGAAAAATAATGCACTATAATACGGGGAATGGAGAATGAATCGATGACATGCAGCAACCAATAGCACCGGGACAGTATTAACTGGCAGGAACACAAATACTGCCCTTAGCCACAAAACAGCACAGTGGTACTGAAGATATCGTTAGAAAGACAGACAGCATCTTCTGGATTTAACTCATCTCATCCAAGACAGGTCCAATGACATGTCTTTCAAGACTTTACACATGGAAAAGAATGGAGAAAACTTTTCTCCAAATTCCCATAATTCCATTTGTAAACAGTTAAGTTCTTGCCTGTATTTTTAGGATCTATGATCTGAAGATGTTTTTTCTTCCCCCAAAAGCACATATCCTCTTGATAGTTACTGAGAGAAAGAAGGAGCTCAGGTTCCCAGTATAACTCCCACAAAACTCCCTAATATTTGAGAGTTCATCTCTGGTCACACAGTTTCTTGTAGGAGAAGTTCTTCACTTATTCCACTTCCACTATTTTCATCTTCATTAGAATAGTTTCCTGAATCTTGACTAGTTTGGGAATTATATTTTTTGTAATCCTCATCAATATGATTAGTTTCTTCTGCTGTAGCAACAGTGTTTGTATTTTCAATTATAAAACACCTTTCAATTTGTTCCGCAGAAGTGGAAAGGAGTAGATTCTTTAGTAAATGTTCAGAGAAATACTAATTTTAAAAAGACAAAAAATAGAAACATTATTTAAAATAATAAAAATTAGTTTTCTAGTTCTTATAGCTTTAGTTTCTTAAGACTATTATCTAGAAAACCTATCTTTTGGCATGCATATTAAAAAGTCAGCTAAGAGCATATCAACTGCATTATAACGTTAAGAATAAAACCATCATTAGTGAGGTCACTTACATCTTAATATCATTTCTGGTAAGTATATGAAAAGGACCTAAGAAAGGGGCAGGTGGTGGAAGAGTATGGGAGAAGAAAGAGAGGGGAGAGCACTATGATTGTGGAAATTTTATGTGAAATAATAAAAAGTTTTGTATCTAATCCACAAATATCCAGAGGAAGCACAAGTGATGAATTAAATTTTTCCCTGTTCAACTAAGAATAATTAGATGTTGTAATCAGCTAGTTTTAAGTTATTTGACAGCTGAGTATTAGAGTATATAGGAATGATATTTAAAAACTCAGGGCTATAAGAGTAAAACAGTTAATATTCACAGAGCATTTTTACAGTGCTAAGCCTTTCTGGTTGACCTCCTTCATTCCTCAAAACTCCATGGGGTAGTATTATTGGCTCCATTGTACAGCCTAAGGGTACTTGCTCAAGTAATCTTAAGTGATTTGCTCAAGTTCACAGAGCTAGTAAGTGCAAATATATCACAGCTTAACAGTTCACCTTCAGGTCTCTCTAGCTCCCGTGCCTGAGCTCTTGACCACATTCTCAAGGCAGGTGACCTGCAACCCCCTTCGGAGAACATACATCCCAGGGCACATTCTGTGCCTAGGTCTTCATCATTCAGCGCTTTCATTAAATATGCTGACCTCACAGGAGTGTCACACAAGAACTGTGAGGTGTCATGAAAGAAAACTCATCTTGTGTTATTTCATTTTCTGTGATTTCTTCCACTGAATACAGTTTCTGCACTGATGATGATGTGTTAGCCTTTTTGTGAATACAAAGACTTTCAATGGTAAAACAAATGCCACAGTAGCCAAACTGCCAGAAAAACACGAGATTAAGGACAAACCTTACTATTCCGTGTTATATTATGTTAAATGACCATTTCTAAAGTTAATTTACTGAAACTTTGAAGAAAATACCCAAATTCAGATATTTTCTGAATATCAAGAAAATACACATATTCTGTTGAAATCAAATATATTTCCCATTCATTAAAAAAAAATCCAGGGCCGCCCAGTGGCGCAGCAGTTTAGTCCGCGCTTGGCAGCCCGGGGTTCGCGAGTTCGGATCCCGGGCGCCCGCTGACGCACTGCCTGTCAGCCATGCCGTGGTGGCGTCCCATATAAAGTGGAGGAAGATGGGCACGGATGTTAGCCCAGGGCCAGTCTTCCTCAGCAAAAAGGGGAGGATTGGCAACAGATGTTAGCTCAGGGCTGGTCTTCCCCACAAAAAAAAAAAAAAATCCAGCTGTTGACAAAGAAAAGTAACGTACCTCATCTACAGCAGAAGGAGGTTTACTTGATGGAAAGAACACATAATTGATGCATCTCAAGAGGACTTTCACAAAATAAATGACAAATGGGATAGTAAGTAATGCAGTGCAAATCCCAGCTATAAGCAAGGTCATGGAAGTATTTCCTAAAAACAAAATAAATGCTGTTTAGCATCAATAAGTGTTTTGACACACAAATATGTTAATAGCGCTGACAATTTGTGTGAAAGACTAGCCGTGTGAAAGGAAATATAAAATCTATTAAATAATACCCTTAGGAATATTTCTGGTAGCACTGTGCACGCAACAGGTGTAGGCAATGGTATTTACATTTAAGGAGAGGCCCAGGCAGTGAAATAAGAGATCCTTCGTGAAGGACACAATATTGACATAGAGATCCAGATAGGCTAAGTATTCTCCAGCCCGTCTTCTGTCACATACAGCTAGCACAATGAAACATACCCTGTGACTAAGCGTCTCCAAGTCAGCACTACAGACTGTAAAAGACAAAATGGAACTAAACCATTCCCACATAAAAAATTCACAATTGAACGAATTAAGTGATTTCCACTTGATAATTACATTTAAGGATTATGTAAAAAAATAAAAATAGTCTTATTAAATGCTAAAGAATAATTATCAAAGAAAATTAATTATGTGGATGTTAGATAAAATATAAAGCTTTCAAAAAACACCGAATTGAGTTGAGTATTAACAGTATTTTCTAAAACTGGAAGACTTAGCTTGAAGGTCTATTTTTGAATCATATACTTTGTGAAGAAAATATTCTCTCTCTGTAGTTTTTCAGTAAAAAGGAAATATTTTCTAATTTTCAATGAATTGAGTTATTGTTATTGTCTAGTTACATTTTTTTAAAAAGACATAATGAAAGATTCTGACCTGGTTTTGTTTTCTCGCACACAATGTCACTGAAAACACTGCTTTTATTCCACTTTTCATAATGAATGAGTGCTCTGGCTTTGACACAATAAACAGTCAGCGGCTTCAAGTCAGGAAGAGTAAAATCAGTTTTTTTCTCTACAATTTTATTCTGTTAAAAAAAAAGTAAATCATTAATGGAACTTAGTCACCTCATGACATCAGATAACGAATACCTATTTTCTGAATTCTTTAAATATTCAGTCTAAGATTGGTCTCTCCCAAACACTTAGCTGGTATATGTTTAAGAAATATAAATTTAGGGCCGGCCTGGTGGTGTAGCGGTTAAGTTCACGTGTGCTCTGCTTCGGCGGCCCGGGGTTTGCAGGTTCGGATCCCGGGCGCGGACCGACGCACTGCGTGTCAGCCATGCTGTGGCGGCGTCCCATATAAAGTAGAGGAGGATGGGCAGAGATGTTAGCCCAGGGCCGGTCTTCCTCAAACACACACAAAAAGAAATATAAATTTGTTTTGGACAACACATTATAACCCAATCAGAAAGTGAAAAATGCTGCTGCCAAAAAAGAATATGATATATTCCTAAGACAATTCTAATTCATAAGTATGTGCTGATTGGGTTTAATTGCCATTGTATTACCTCTGCTTAGTGGCAGAGCGGTTCAGAGTAGGGGTTCTGGCCTCAAACTGCCTGTATTAGGGTACCACTTACAGTTCTGTGGCCTCAGGCTAGTTATTTAATTTCTTTGGGCCCTCTTTCCAGATCTATAAATGAAGACAGTTATTGCTTCTATCTGTATTAGTCAGCTAGTGCCACAATAATGTTATATAACACAATGTTACAAACAATTATAACAAAATAATTGTGTAACAAAACATTCCTTGGCTGAAAACATTTATTTTTCTCACTCGCAAGAGCCCTGATTGGCTGGGGGACCTCTCACTGAGGCTGTGGGTCAGGTTTAGGTCTGCTCCACGAGTCTCTCATCCTCCTTGACCAGAGACCATGCTTTCCTGTTGGCAAACAGGAGAAGCACAGGAATCAGGTGGAACCATGCAGGGACATTTAATGCTTCTGTTTATATGACATCCACTCATGTTCCACTGTCTAAAGCCCAGCCTCAGTGAAGCAGGAATGAATACTCCATCCCAACTATTTGCTGAAGGGTAATTTAATCGATCATACTGTCTGGCAGGGTTGTTTTGAAGAATGATTGAGACAATTCATGTAAAATACTTAGCACAGTGCCTGATAAATAATAAATATTCAATAAATATAAGTTGCTATTATGATTGTGATTATTGATGTATTATCCAGCATATGATAGGATTCAATAAAAGTTATTGAATCTCTACTATTTGTCAAGCAATGTGCTAGGTATTTTCATATATCTTACCTCATTTTAAACCTTATAAACAGCCTTTCAAAAAAACTTAGTTACTATGACTACCACCACTTTAGAGAAGAGGAACAAAGTCTCAGAGAGGTAAAGTACCTTTCCTAAGGAACACACAATATGGTAGCTTGAGACACAAATTTAGGTTTTCCTGATGTAGGGACAACTGGGAACTGACCATAATTCTCAATGGGCTAAATTATGCTATGGTCACAGTGTGTTCAGAGAGGTAAAATGAAAGTAGCCAACTCACTGGAATTTCCTTAGATTTCCAACAGAAAATGAAATAAAGGTACAGAATTTACCAACTCAACTGCACAAGATGTTTTTCTTTTTTTTTTTGGTGAGGAAGACTGGCTCTGAGCTAACATCTGTGCCCACCTTCCTCTATTTTGTACGTGGGACACCGCCACAGCACGGCTTGAGGAGCAGTGCATTGGTCTGTGCCTGGGATTCAAACCTGTGAACCCCAGGTGGCCAAAGCGGAGCACGTGAATTTAACCACTAAGCTACGAGGCCAGCCCCTCGACTGCACAAGGTTTTTAAAGGTTGATTCCTGGATTGTAATCCCACAGGGAAATAGGAATAATATGGATTATCTGATGTTGTGTCTAATCTTTGTCAGTGGTTTTTGAATTTTAGTGTTTCTCAACCCTTTCTTCATGTCTACCCCCAAGGAGCCTTTTAAGATGATTTTTTTCTAATCTCTCCCTCACCAAGAAGTTGAATACTAAGGAATAAGATTTTGTTGGGTAAAGTTGAACTTTGGAGGCATGCTTTCCTCCTGGAGGGCCACAAACCATTGTAATATCTAAGATTCTCTTGCCCCCTCAGAACCAATTTCTGCCCCGGCAGAGGCACCCTGCCCCAGAGGATATTTGGCAATGTCTGGAGGTATTTTTGGTGTCATAACCAGGAGGGGGTGCTACTGGCATCTAGTGGGCAGAGGCCAGAGATGTTGCTAAGCATCCTATAATGGGCAAGATGGCTCCCACAACAACTACCCAATCCAAATGTCAATAGTGTTGAGAAACCCTGGTTTAGACGAATACCGGGGAATCATGTTAAAAACGCAAATTCGAGTTCTACCTCCAGGGATTCTGACAGAGTAGGAATGGGCTCAGGGATCTGAATTTTAAAAACAAACTGGGGCCCAGATGCAGGTGATCCATAACTTTACCATGCAAAACATGGAAAAATGCTAACATTCTTCCTATTATAAATATCTGAGTTAATCACATAATCTTAAAGTTTAAAAATTCCCCCAAATTTTAACTTCAAGCTTTGTTTACCTAAATCACAGTTACCACTCTAAATTGCAAACTTATACTACATAGTCTTTTTACCTTAGTATTTGAAGTGTTTTCCCAAAAAATTACTTCATAAATTAGTGGGTAATCCTGGTCCACAGACTTGTTTTCAGACTCTTTTGGAGCACCAATATAGACACGCAGTGAATCATTAATGGATTTCAGGTTAATAACCGGAGGAAGGATGATAGCTAGCAAAAAATTGTAAAGACACGATGTTCAATTTAGACAAGAAAAACGGTGTTAAGAATCTGCACCAAATCGGCGAATTACAATCTAAAATAAAAACTGCTGGCTTACTTTGTATTTCACTATCAAATTTTTTCTCTTCAGACCAAAGAGATGTGTTATTTCCATTAGACGCTTGTACACGGATAAAGTAAATTCCTCTCGGGAAAACATTTTGAGGAAAGACACACTGCGTAGTCTTGACATTTTCACATTCTGGTATTTGTTTCCATTTATCTGCATGTTTCCCAGGAATCTTTTTTAAAAAGCCACTTTTAAGACAAAAAAAAGTTTTTTTTATTCCAGACACATTAATTCAATAAATATTTATTGAGTACCTATAATGCATTAGACACTCTGTTAGGGGCTAAGACCATAGACAAAAACAGTCCCCACTCTCAGGAAACTCACAATACAGTGGAAGACACATGTGTACAACACAAAAGAAAACCACACATCTTGCTCCAGAGTGTGATAAAGGAGTGCTGTGCTAGAGTTGGCTCATACCAGCACACAAAAAAAACTGTTAAATTTTCAGGAATGCTGTGAGCCAGTTGTTACACACAGACATTATTAAAAATTAAATTATGTAAACTTACAAATAAATAAATTGTATTAAAAAGTAATAAATACTCAAAACTCCTCTCGTCCTAATTATTTGACTACACTTTATTATCTACGCTCAAGCCTACTTATGTCTACTGTGCTTCTATGGTGGAAATACTACATAATGGAGATGCTACTGTTTCTCTCTTCCCCACTCCATGTTCAGTGACATCATGTTGGTAGCTTAAAAGTGGCCATGGTGGGTGTATTCGTATCATGAAAACTGGCAAACACTACAAATAAGGCTTTTCCCTTCTGGAAAGCCAGTTGCTAAACATGGACCAGCACACCAGTGGGTAAGTGCTGTAACAGAGATACACACCAGAGTGTTATAAGAGCAAGTCAAAACAGTATGGGCACCTAACTGAGCCAGGAGAGGCTAAATCAGCAGCTCAAAAACCAAGAGCTCAAAGCACCTCAGTTCAAGCCTTGAACTACAATAGCCTCCTAACTGGCTCCCTTGTCTTTAGCTTCTCCTTAGTCCATTGTACCACACACAACGTGGCCATCTTCACCCTCCTCAAATCAGACCTCATGTTACCCATCCCTCAACACAACATTCTCAATGGTACCCCAATGCCTAGAGGGTAGTCCGGGACTCAGCCTAATCTTATCCCATCCTACTTATTCAACTTTCTCTCTCATTGCTCTCCCATGCCCAAATGTTCTGCTGCTCTCAAAGCAGCTCTTCCTCACTGTGGCAGGCAAAATTCCAAGATGGCCCCCAAGATTCCTGCCCCCTGGTCCTATAGAATCCCCTCCCCTTGAGTGTGAGCAGGACCCATGAACTCTTGGCTAGGTTACATTATATGGCAAAGGTGAAGGAATTTTACAGATGAAATTAGGGTCCCAAATCAGTTGACTTTGAGTGAATTAAATGAGAGACTATTGTGGGTGGGCCTGACTTAGTCAGATGAGCCCTTTAAAAGAAGGTCTAGAGGTCAGAGATTCCCTCTCCTGATGGCCTCCAAGAAGCAGGCCACCATGAGCTCTGCAGCTGCAAGAAATGAATTCTGCCAACAACCACATAAGCCTAGGAGAGGACCCTGAGCCTTGGATGAGACCCCAGGCCCAGCAGACACCTTGACTGTAGACTTGTGAGACCCAGAGCAGAAGACTCGGTTAAGCCATGCCTGGACTCTTGACCAGAATTCACTGAGAGATAGATAATAACAGTGTTTTTTAAGCTGCTGAGTTTGTGGTAATTTGTCACAGGGCAAGAGAAAACAAATACCTCCCCCTTGCCCCGACCTAATTTTAAGTCTTCATATCCTGAGCTTTCCCCGGTGCTGAGATACCCTCTCTTGTCCACTCTGAAGTGTCTGCTTCAACAATCAAGACCTTGTTCACACCTCATTTCCTTCCAAATGGCTTCTTTGGTCTCTCCAGCCCCATCCACCTTTACATTTTTGATTTCTACAACCCTTATAATCTGTATACCACTCTTCAGTCCTAAATCATCCTTTGCTGTGCAATGTCAGCTAACTGCTGTGGATTTCTAGAACCATGGGTTTTATTCTGCTGTATCTCTACAATTCCTTCAGTGCTTTGTACAGTGTGCCAAGTACCCAAAAGAAACTCCAGAGGGGGCCGGTCCTGTGGCCTAGGGGTTAAGTTTGGCATGCTCTGCTTCGGCGGCCTGGGTTTGGTTCCCAGGCATGGACTTATACCACTTATTGGCAGCCATGCTGTGGCAGCAACCCACATACAAAATAGAGGAAGACTCGCACAGATGTTAGCTCAGGGCTAATCCTCCTCAGCAGAGAAAAAAACAAAGAAACTCAGAGACCAACCATCAGAAACCTCTATCCCTCTCCAGTCTGTGGCATACTCCTGAAAGTGAAGTATACACAACAGATTACTGCTCAGTTTCCTGATCAGTCTGTGAGTTTATATATATATATTGAGGGGCATGTATGCACGTGAATGCGTTTCCATTATACAAACCATTCTTGGTTCAAAACTAACATTAAAGGATGGAGAAACTGATCATAGCAGTATCGACGTCCCTTCTCCCTCATTTTTCTGTTTCTTTCTCGTCTCTGTCTTCTCCTACCTTAGCTATACTTGCCTTTGGACCCTCTATTCCTCTGCTCTTGATAGATCTGTCTTTCCCATCCCTTTTTTCCCCCCATAATCCACTTCTTTCACTTGATTTTCCTCTTTTTTTCTCCCTCTTTATCTCCTACAATTTTCCAATCAATATGAATTATATGCAGTTCTCTTCCACGTATGTGGTGCTCAGACTCCATCCATATTTGGCTAGTCTCTACTCAACCACATGGAACACAGTTTTCTCCAACTTTCTTAATTTCCCACTAAAGCAATCATAAAATTTGTCAACTGCAGCAAAATAATCAAGAAAATGGGAAGGCTAACGTGAAATGAACAAGTCAGAGTGACTGGACTGAGAGCATCTCAAGGACTCATGGAACAAGTGAGTTCTGAAGAAAAGATCAGGGGCACACGTCAAGTATTCCAGACTGGGGAAATAATCCCACAACTAGAATCACACTTTTTTAAAAAAGAGCAGGTAAGAACACTAGATATTATTAGAATATACTCATTTTACAACAAATGAAGAAATTGAGGCCAAAAGAGGTGAAGTGCCCATCTGGCAGAGCTGGGACTAGAATTAAATATCGCGTTTCCAATATATCATAACCACCCCTTGATTGGTCAGCACGCATGCAAGGAGTGGCAGCTGTCTGAAGTGGAGTGAAAAGAAGTAGAAAAGAAGCATAATAAACTGAGCAAAATAAATTAGGCAAAAGGAAATTTGTGGAATAGAACTCACTGGAGCCACTGAGCTTGAAAAGTCATGTTTTCATATTTGTAATCCCATTTAAGAATATAGTTCTGATTGTTACCATCGATTTGTATATTTTCTGGTGGAGGCAGTTTATTTTCAACTAGAAGACAAATACATAAAAATGCATACATTTTTACTCTAGGGACATAGCATATGGTAAGAATTCTTAACAGCACTGGCAAGAAGATAAAAGGCTTACATCTTATCATTATGAGATAATAGTTAAGTAAGTTATGGTGAATATTCACACAATGTAATACCATGCAGCCATCTAAAAGAATGTGATTGATCTATATGTACTGACACACAAGAGGTCCTCAAAATATTAGGTTAAACAAGCAAGTTGTAAAATAAACCTAGCAGGATCCTATTTTTTAATTTAAAAAACAAAAAGCTGTATGTCTGTCTACATGCTTATACAAGCCCTGAAAAAGTATGAAAGGATATACACAAACCCCTAGCAATGGTTCTCTCTGCTAAATGGACCTGGGGGTGAGGAGGCAGGTGAAGAAAACTTCACTTTAAAGCCTTCTGTATTGTTTGATTTTAAAAACAAAGCATATTAAATTTATAACTAAAGGGGCCGGCCCAGTGGCGTAGTGGTTAAGTTTGTGCGCTCCGCTTTGGCAGCCCGGGGTTCGAAGGTTCAGATCCCGGGCGCAGACAGATGCACCGCTTGTCAAGCCATGCTGTGGCGGCGTCCCATATAAAGTAGAGGAAGATGGGCTCGGATGTTAGCCCAGGGCCAATCTTCCTCAGAAAAAAAAAAAGAGGAGGATTGGCAACAGATGTTAGCTCAGGGCTAGTCTTCCTCACATACACACAAAATAATAATAATAAATTTACAACTGAAATAATAAAGCCAAGCTCCTACCCTTGACTTTAACCGTTGGCAAGACATCACTGATTAACTATATCAGTATATTTTAACACTTCTCACTTATAAAGGTAGATTTTTGGAAGACTGACTGTTCTTCTAGCAACTACCTCCCCCTTTTTGTGGATTCTGAACAAATAATAACAGTTTTCTAATTTCCATTAGAAAATATTTGGACTTTTAACCAGAATTAATTTTCATTACTATTTACTTGAGAGAAAAAAACCCAAATAACATTTTTTTGCTGATGTAATTGCTGTTATAATGCTTTTAATATCTATTAAATTATCACATAAACTTCAGCAACTATGGGGAAAATGCCAAAATTAACAGATTGCCAATTTGTATACAGTTATTGAATCTAAAGCAAAACTTCCTCCTTACCTGTGGTATTTATACAGTACACCGGACTATACAAACCAACTTTTCTCTGCATACGTAGTCTTGCTTTAACTTTTAAACAATAAGTAGTCTCTGGGGAGAGTTTATAAATTTTATCCGTGGGATAAACAGTTTCAGTCCTTTTCTATAATAAAAAAAAAAATAGAAGTCTGTTCTTTAAAAAAGTATAAGTCAAATTTTAGAACTAATTCATATCATTTTTCTCTCCCCTCAAACAAAGGTAAAAATAATGCTTACTTCTGCACTTGAAGAGTTTTTCCAGATTACTAAGTTATATACAAAGCTGGAACTATCCATAGCCCACATGTTACCATCTTTGGTTCCAGGAGGAGAGATGGTTATTATTATTGCCGTATCTTCAGCTTCTAAATGGACTTCTGGAGGACCAATCTGAGCTGTAAAAATACAAACATTTACTATATAACTTCATTAATACAATGCCAAAACATTCATTGAACAAGTAATTCTGAGCACTGAGTATGTGCCTGGCAGAGTACAACAAAGTTCCTCATGGAGCCTACATTCCAGTGGTGGATATGGCAAAAAACCCCAAATAAACAAATATATATATATAATGTCCTCTGCCTTCTAAGGAAAAATGAAGTAATATAAAGGGACAGAGAATGGTAGGAAGAGCTGTTTTAGATCAGTCAGGAAAAGGCTGTCTGAGACATTTGAGCCGAGACCTGAATAAAGTGAGGGAGTAAGTCATGCAAATATCAAGGGAAGATGTATTCCAGGCTGAGGGTCCATCAACCGCAGAGCCCCTAAGATGGGAACAACGCTCAACATTTTCAAGAGACAGTAAGGGGGTCTGAAGGGCTGAGTGGTTGAAAATGGGATCAGAGAGGGAGCCAGTGGCCAGATAAATGAAGAAGGAACTTTGTGGTCAACTAGTCTGTGAAGTCACAGGAGGGATGAGATTAGAGGATGCCATGATCTGATTTACATTCTGGAAAGATCATCCCGGTCAATGCATGAGGAAGCTGGGAGATCAGTATGAAGCTACCGCAGTGGCTCAAGTGACAAATGAAAGTGGCTTGGTGGAGGCGGGCAGCAGGGGTGGAAGGGAGAGGGGATCGGATTCAGGATACACTCTGAAGGTTGATCATTCAGAACCTGTTGATGGATGGGATGAAGGATGTGAGGAAAAGAGAGATCAAAGATGACTCCAAGGCTCTTGGTTTGAGCAAATAAAGAGTTAATGTCACTAACAGGAATGGAAAAAAACTACAAGAAAAGTGGGTTTTAAGGGGGAAAATCAAGAGCCTCATTTGGCCATTTTAAACTTGATGTGACTTTGAGACATCTAAGTAGAGATGCTGAACAGAGAGTTGGTGATTCAAGACTAAAGGTAAGGGGAAGGAACGGGGCTGGAGATATAATCTGGGGAGTCAAGAGCACATAGATGGTATTGGAAACCATGAGGTTACCAGTGGAGCATATGCAGAAAGAGAAGAGGTTTAGCGACCTGCAGCAGTCCAACATTTAAGGTTTAGGAGACGAGGAGAAACTGGCAAAGGAGCGACCAATGAGCAGGAGGAGAGCCAGCAAAGGGCGGTGCCCTAGAGATCCAGAGAAGGAAGGCTTTCAAGAAAAAGAGAGTGACACCCATGTCGATACTACAAAGGAACCGAGCCAGAAGAGGCCTGGGAATTCACTTGGCATGTGGAGGTCACCGTGACCTTGACAAGAGTGGTTTTAGTATAGCGAGGAGGAAGGAAGTCAAATGGAGAGGGCTGAAGAGTGAGCGGGAAGAAAAGAAGCACAGAGAGGGGGTACAGATAATTCTTCTTTGAGTGTTAGTATAGGGCAGTGGTTCTCAAACTTTTTGGTCTCAGGAACCCTTGACATTCTTAAAGAAATTGAGAGTCCCAAAGAGCTTTTGTTTTTATGAGTTACGTCTTTTGATATTGAGCATATTAAACATTAAAACCAATACAAAGTTCAAAATATTAACTCATTACAAAATAATAATGACAAACCCTTTACATGGTAACAAATATTTGTTAGAAAAAATAACTATACTTCCAAAAACAAACAAACAAAAGACCTTAGTGAGGAGAAGGGTGCTGTTTCCCATTTTGTTCAAATCTCTTTAGTGTCTGGCTTCGTAAAGGAGACAGATGTATCTCACACCTACTCTGCATTCAGTCAGTCACCACATCACACACCAAACAGCCTCTGGCAAACTCCACTGTACAGGCAAGAGGGAATGAAAATGAAAAAGGAAAACAAGTCATAGGATGATCATGAAAACAGCTGTGACTTTACGGACCTCCTGAAGGAGTCTTGGGGACCACACCTTGAGAACAACTAATACAGGGAAAGCAGAAAAGTGAGGTCACAGCAGGAAGAAGATACAGGTTTAAGAGAATCTTTGTCCTTTTTTTTCCCTTTTTAAGATGGGAGATTTTACATCGTGCAAATGAATAGGCTTGGTAAGTGAGCTGTTCTGGCTGATATTTGATACAGAATATAACGTAACTCAGCTGGCAGCTTTTTCTTACCTTTATGAAATGGTATAAACGAGTCAACCTCACACCATGGAGAAGTGTTGTTTTCTTTTTCTGCTCTTAGACGCAATTTAATTTCATCATAAACATTTAGCTGGAGTGAAGAAAAGTCGCATTGGGTACTAGTAATATATTGACACCCTGGCAATTCTGTCCAGTTATCCATCTCAGGTCTTTAAAATTAAAAAGCAAATGAATGAATGAGCAAATGTATAAATACAAAAGAGTGTCAAACACGTTTTCTACTTACTAATATTATACAGCTAGTTTAAGGAGCTATTTCTTCTACTTGTGTTAATGTCCTGTTAACATTTTAGTAACATTCCACTCTTTTTCAATGCATAAATTCTAACTTATTATTTATAAATGGAAGAATTCGGACAGTTAATTTAATACAGTTCTAGAATTTTGTGGGTAGTTGAATTAGGATTTCAAAGAAGCTGAGAAAGAAATGACCCATAAGGTAAAAGTGGACTTAGTGTTGGCTTTGTTAAAAATAGTTGTGTGAGGGGCCAGCCCTGTGGCATAGTGGTTAAGTTTGCGCATTCTGCTTTGGCAGCTCAGGTCCACAGGTTCAGATCCCAGGCACAGACCTACACCACTTGTCAGTGGCCACGCTGCAGTGGTGACCCACATACAAAATAGAGGAAGACAGGCACAGATGTTAGCTCAGAGCTAATATTCCTCAAGCAAAAAAAGAGGAAGATTGGCAACAGATGTTAGCTCAGAGCCAATCTTCCTCACCAAAAAAAGAAAAACAAGTTATGTGACTTCTGGCCAACTACTTTGTATTTCTGGATCTTCTCTTCCTCACTGAAAAATCTGAGAACTGGATTTGATGATTCCTTTCTGACCTCCTCCTATGAACAGATTTACTAGCCCTAAGAAAGACCTCAGAATCAGTACGGTTTGAGAATTTCCTCTGCCCTCCTCAAAACCAAACCACCTCCTCTGCTTGCTGATCTCCATAATTCCTTCTATTACATCACTGGAAACAAAGAACTTAAAACATAAACTATGTTAGTTAACATAAACATATGTTAGTTAACATAAACTAACAAATTCCTCACAGTGAATTTAGTCCATCAAAAAGTTTAAGTGACTGATGCTAGAGTCTGCAAACATACGAAGACATCCAGCTGGCACGGAGACCCTAAAGCAGAAAAGATGTGTTGCTACAAAGGGGGAGAGGAGGCTGAAGTGAAGGTGAGGGGCAGAAAATAAATTTATTAGGTTTCAAAACTTCTGCGTATGTTAAGCCCTGTCCCCCTGAAACCAGGCAGAGAAACTGTCCTCTGAGAAGGCATTTTTGTCAAGCCTGATTCATAATTCTAGCATTAGCTTTTTTTTTTTTTGGTAATACTGTAGACTTCATTTTAAAGATGCTTTAAGATAACAGAAACCAGGGAAGATATCTAAATAATTTTTGTGCTGACCCAAATACAAGCCTACCTTATTTTTCAAAAAGGAAACATTTTTAAAAATTACCAAAAATGTACACTAGCATATGGAACACTTCATTCCTGGCCAGTTTCCCCTTTCCCTTTACCTACGAGGAAATGAATAAAAGAAGTCTTAACTAAGTCGGAGCTGTGAAGGCCGGTAGGGGGAGCGCTCATGCCCTATCACTCACGTCAATTACACCAACCTATCCTTGCATCTTGGACAGACAGTAAAGCTACTTTACTACCGAAGGGAGATTTCTCACCTCATTCTGCAACACCCAGCCAGTGAGAAGCCATTTCTGCCTTGAACTGTTACTTTCCCCCAGTGGACTTTCGTTTAGAACAGCCCCTCCCTACTTCCCCTTTTTCTCTATAAAAGTGGCTCCCCTCCTTTCTCTTCTGGATTTGCCTGTGGTTTGCCATAGCACGCACATCCCAAACGGCAATTCTTTTGGCTATTCCCGAGTAAACTCATTTTGCGATAACAGGCAAATCTGCTTTTTAAGTTGACACCTGTCTAAGCTCTGAGATGAAAGCTGGCATTTAGTGATACCATTCCTGAGAAACTCCTCCACGTCAGAATCTATTTTTAAAAATCCAGAGACTCTTATTATAAACAGAAAACCTTACAAAAATTTAAAACTAAGCCTTCATATAGTTTCAACCCACCCTCACCCTTTATATCTGTCTTTCCTGCTCCAGGAGATGCACCTGCACACAATATTACAACTGCTTTTGCATCTAAGAGAGCTACCACAGTGGCAGCTACTTTTATATTTTCTTGAAAAAAAAACACCAACTTTATCATATAGAATATTTAGATCAGAACAGAGTATAATTTGAAAATGAACATGTAACCAATATGTAACCAACATAAAATTTATTTCATAAAACCAGTTTCATAATAAACTACATGCCATATTTGTCTCTCCTTTTCCTTGATAGATTCTTAGCACCCAGGAGAGTGTTTGGCATAAAAAGCACTCAATATTTATTGAACAAAAGAATAAATACTACACACCACATACATCATATTAAGTTTTAGATATAAGTCACAAACACTGACATCTTAGCCTGCTTTCTACAGGCACTGGAATCCTAACAGCTTATTTATGTGTCTGTGTATCATTTATCAACAGTGGTATATGTCCTACATTCTGAGAAACTATATTCCAAAATATAGTGCTGCTGCTGTTGACTACACTTCAGTTGATCACTTACTCCGGGCCACGATTCTGAGCATTTTATACACAACTGTTCCCTACTCCTAACAACCTTCTGAGTTAGACACTTTATTATTGGGGTGTCCCAGTCCAGTTCCCCTGGGGCCGTCCTGGTTTAAGCTTGTTGTTCCAGCTTGTCTAAAATTAAGTGCCTCTTTTCACTCTCAAAAGTATTCTGGTTTGGATGATAAATTATATACGGGCATATCAGTTTTTCTCTCTACTTAACAGATAAAGACACTGAGACAGAGAGACTAAGTAGCAGAGGATGGATTTAAACCCAAGCAGCCTGGCTCAACTCCATACTACACTAACGCTATACTGTCTCCCCAAATTTGTGGTCTGGCATATTTTTACAAGGCAATTGTTTATAAAGCTAGCAGAACAGAAGAGAGTAAGAACACACTGAAATAATGCGTTTGATGCTAAAGTCAGAATGCAAGGGTTAAGAGACAGATTATTAGGGACTGGGGAATTTAGTATAAGCAACATAAGGTGTGAAGGGACAAGAATACAAGAGCACCGTCCATAATTCTGTTCTTTATTTATAAGGGCAACTTTCAATAAGGGTATCTGAAATCATCTTTGTTATACCTAAAACAGTTGTTTAATAAGAAAATTCTGAACTAAGGCAAAGAACAAAATTGGTAACAAAACTCAAAGTTCAATTTAAAGAAAATCTCTGGAGATAAAAATTCTTAAATGATCAATCCTGAGAAAAACAAAATATGTATGTATATGTATGCATGTGTACACATATATATACGTGCACACACACACAAATTACTAAAGCTGTGAGATTAAATCAATCCCAGTTTTATTAGCAATCACCTGGAGAACAATAGTGCCGGGGCTGTGGTTGAAGGGGTGGGATCCTCGTCCTGGAGGTGTTACGCCCTGTTTCTCCACTGCCCAATTACTTGCCTGCTCTTTCTTGGATAGGAATCATGGTTGGCAGACAGGGCCCCAATGCCCACATCAAAGGAATATACTTCCTGAGCTGTGTTTCCTTCTGTAATCCTTTCTTCTGCAACTCCTTGCCTGCCTATCCTCTTGGCAACTATTAAGTAGAAAGGCAGCAGGCATTGAAACTCCAGAAATATCGAGTCTGTGGGAATGCAGGGCCCAATATATTGATGTTTAAATTGTATCTAAAATGAAAACATTGTGTATGATGGAGATAATAGGAAAGCCTAACCACAGGAGACCTGGCGGCCTATTCCAAGACCGTGGACAGGCCTTTTGGGGTACTTTCCCATATCCTCAAGATACTCTCTAGCTCAAACCCGAATTTATGTTTAAAGTTGGAGCATCTAGAACAGAGAAGGTATGGCTGTAGAGTAAAGAAGCTGTCTGCCATCCTCATCCCCAAAATCTCTTTTGCTTCAACGCCCAAAGATGAATTTGACTAAGTCTCTATTTGCAGAAATGAAGTTATCAATATTATGTAAAGTAGACATAAAATTTCTTTAAAAAATGAAAAAACCAAATGTTTCACAAGTCTGAAAAAAAATTATGGTGTAAAAATTATTCAGATGATTCTGGCAAACCAATCAGTAGAGTAACGTACATTTGATAATCTACTGAAAAAGTCACATTGCTGACAGACTCATTGCTCCTGTTCCACTTCAGGATAAAGCTGTCATCCACGATGTAGACCTCTACATCTTGAGGAGGTTTTAGATTTGTTCCCCCTATATAGGCAACAAGAAAGAAGACAATTATACATATACTATAGATTTTTAAAAAATGATATTCATATCACTGATTAAAGAATGCATATTTAAATATAACAAAATTAAGTATATTAAAAAAATCTTAAAAACACCTAACAATTGGGGCCAGCCCCATGGCCTAGTGGTTAAGTTCGGCGCACTCCACTTCAGTGGCCTGGGCTCGGTTCCCAGGCACAGACCTACACCACTTGTCAGCAATGCTGTGGCGGTGACCCACATACAAAATAGAGGAAGACTGGCATAGATGTTAGCTCAGGGCTAATCTTCCTCAAGCAAAAAGAGGAAGATTGGCAACAGATGTTAGCTCAGGGTGAATCTTCCTCAGCAAAACAAACAAAAACAAACACCAAAAACCTAATGATTGCTCTCAGCACAAGGAGGCTGCTAGTTATTTATATTTCTGCATTTGAGAGAACTGGGAAAGGGCTGAGTTTGTTTAATCTATAAAAAGCAAGTGTTATATGTCAAATATATCTCAGTAAAGCTGGAAAAAATAAAGAAAAAAGATAAGCATTGTCTTTTAACTGAAAAAAAAGTCTATATAAAAACAAAATGTTTCTTTGGTCTTGGAAGTGATACTGACATAAAGGATACATAGTTCAATGGTTTAACAGCCTCAATTTTGTTTCACATTCTATGTTCAGAGATAAGATAGAAGTATGAATGTTTATCATGTCAGCCAAGCCCAATGGGAACCTGAAAAGGTCTTGACTGCTGAACATACCAAGTCTGAACGCTTCTGTTTATTCTTAAGGACTTCCATCTAGAGACCTACTCTCTCTCTCATACTCCTAGTAAAATCTTCCACCCGTTGGATGTCTTCTCATTTTTCCTTTCTGGTCCCTCTAATCTGCATTTCTCTTCCTCTCTGACCACCCAAATCCTCCATGACCCAAGTCAAGTCCGATCCCTTATAGAAAACCTTCCTCAAATACTGCAGCTCATGCTGACCTTGCTCTTCCTTTACATGTTGCAACATGAATCTGCACCGCTCAATTTCACACTAAAGCAGATGTCCTCAGCACTAACACCATGTACTAACATCTAGTAGGCTCTTGAAACTTGTTGAATGAAGATTTTTTTTTTTTAAATTGCTTCTTTGTGTTAAACACAAATTTCCAACCAGACTGCAAGTTCCCTAAGGGCAGGGTCTATATAGGTTCATACTTAATCTGCATTTTTCAGAGTAGTCAGCGTAATGTTGGGTTCACAGGAGCTTCTTCAATATTACAAAAGGCTGATCTTTCACTATGACAAGCTATAGTTTTTAAAAGACCAGCTTATCAATTTATTTCTCGTTCCTACAATATTTCTAGCCTTTACTCCTGTCTCAGGGAAAACATTATCTCCTTGTAGACTTTCTACCATACAGGTCCTCGTGTAGAACTTTCTTTATTGGGACTGCTTCCTCTACTTTCCAGTTAGAGATATTATGGTATGGAGTCAAAAGGGGAGACATCTGAGAAAACATTTTCTGAATTTTTGTTTTTAAATTTGTGGAGGTACTCATTGAGTCTCCCCACCCTCAATTTTCCATTTTACATTCATATTCTCCAGGACCTCATCACTGAATAGGATACTTCCCCTTATCCCACTCCTCTAAACTTAATTCCCATCCCATTTGTTGGAATTTTATAACATTCTGTGCAGCCAAACGGCAGTGGTTGGGTTTACAGGGGTTAACAGAGGATCTGATGGCATTTGTAGTCTCCAGTCCAGAATGTTCTAATTCTAGTGATTCTGGGCCTTGATTTAGGGAGAGGAAATCTGATGGAGTAGAGCTGGGGACATCCTCAGGGATGCAATCCTTCTACTGCTAAAGGCACTAAAGGCCTGCACATGCGCCCTAATCAGGCCCAGCTGTAACATATCCTCTGTCCTCTGGTGTGTAAGATCTCCAACTGCACTAAGCTCGGGGGAGGTGGGGGTGTGGCACACTGCTTTGGGAGCTATCCCCATTCCCCACTGCTTGTGCAAGCAATAAACCTTTTTTCTTCACCCACTTCAGCCTTGGTTGTGCTTTTCAGCTCCGCACTCACCAAGAGATGGACCCGTTGAGTTCTGTTATAGTATTAGCAACATACTTTTGATAATAGTGCATTTCACCCTTTTAGCATGTAAAATATATAAATGGGCACTTAATCCAATCCTCCCATGTATACAATTGGTTGCTTCCAATCTTGCACATTCATATGGATGACCAGAAACGGTTTACTATCTTCTTAAAAGATAGTTTGATAAAAATTCAAACATCCATACAAATATAAATTTCCTCCCATATTTTGGTTAGTTTTCCTAGGTGAGGGTCCCAGAACTGCATTTATTGGGTTTAAAAGTATGAATATTTTTTTATGAATTTGAAAGAATACCATTATGATCTCAAGTTAGGGTTAACATTTCATTCAGTTTTGAACGTAACTATCCCTTTGAGAAAAAAGTGAATTAGATAACTAGGCCCTTAACATATAGGTGGATATCCGAGAACTTAAACTGTTTGGCCTTTAGGAAAACAGTCCAGTCTAAAGTCCCAGGGCTCTGAGGCCCGATTCCCAGGGTTTGATTTCCCACTCAGCCACTGGCTAGCTATAAGGCCTTCAGTCTCGCCAAGCCTCATTTGGCTTATCTGTAAAATGAGAATAATTAGCTTTGTTCTGAAAGTTAAATAAGTTTATACCTTCAAAACACTTAGAGTAGTGCCTGGCACACAGTTAAAAGAGCAATAAATGCTACCTCTGCATAAACTTTATTTTAGCTGCTTTCCTCTAATCTAGATTAAAATTGGGATCCTAATGTACATCCTCCTGGAATGGAATTTTCCTCCTGGAAAAATTCTGGGGAAATTCTTTTTTGTATTAAAGCAAACATGAGTTTAATGCAGATTTTTCATGGACAAAAGGCTTCAAAGAAATTACCCCAGGTTCCACCAGGGTCCTAGAACCCACATACTATACACTACATCTGCAGACGCCTTTGAGAAATAGGATACATTGTACCACACACAGTTATGTATTTTGAACCCACGAGGAGGCCTCAGCGACCTCCTCGATTGCTGCCCTCGGTTGCTAGGCCCCGACTCTCTTTGGGTACCTCTCCTCACTACAAAGTCAGCCTTGTAATAGTCGCCATTCCCTCGAGGCATTCCGGCTAAGCATTAAGAAAGGCAGAAAAGTAGCCTGATGGCTCCCAGGCTCTGTATTTTGCCGGTGTTTTTCTTTTATTATTACTTTTTATTAGACTGTACGAACCCTGAAGGCAGAGAAATTCTTGCAATCTTCATCCCCTTCCCACGCGGGACTGTTTACTAAATTGAGGAAACGCGTCTCAGAAACAGCAGCTCAGCTCGTGGCTAGCCTTGTTCATTATAAATCGTGCCCAGCCGAGCTGCCAGATTATTCGGAAACAAACAAACAAGACACAAAGGCCCTCGCACGCACAGCAGCGCGGGGGTGGCAGCCCGGGGCGCTGCCGGAGGAGGGGAGGGACGGCGAGGAGGGCGTCCCCAGCCCGGGGACCGCTACACCAGCCCCCAAGCAAGCGGCGTACAAGGATCTCGAACACCCCTCCTTCTTGTTTGATTTTTGAGCCCGTCAGTTTTAATCCGAAGGCTACGACCACGGACGACTAGCGGTCTGCCAGAGAGGACGTCTGTCCCTCCCACCCATCTCCCCGGGCCGGGGCGTCCACCGCCGCCGCTGCCCAGCCCGCGCTCCCGAGCCTGCGCCGGGACCCGTCGTCTCTCACCTGCGGCTACGGGCAAAACCCACGGCGCCCCGGCGACCAGCACCAGGGCCGTCGCGCTCAGGAGGGCGAGCATCCTTCGCGGGCCGCCGCCGGCCCTACCAGTCACATCCCGGGCCACCACCAGTAGCGCTGTGCGGCGCGGAGGCAGTAGCCTCGGCTCCAAGGCTCATCCGCGCGCCCCCCGCCCCTCCCCTGCACAATCGCCCCGCCCCTCCACCGCGCCCCGCCCCTCCTTCGTGACCGCCCCGCCCCCTCCGCGCCCGCCCCGCCCCTTCTTCGCGCCCTCTCCGCCTCCTCCACGCCCGCCCCGCCCCTCCGCGCACGCGCGGTCCCGCGAGCCTGACGGGAGGGTTGGCCCCGCGGCGTGGGCGGTGGAGCGTAGTCGCGCGCGCGGGAGAGAGCGGTGGGTCGCCCCGCCTGCTCCTCCTTCCCCCTCCTTCCGGCCAGTGACTGCCCACTCGCAGTCCAGCCTCTCATTCCCGTAAGGCCGCGCCAAAGTGGAGGCCTTGACCTCCGCAGGAACGCGGCGCGTTGCCAGTGCGCCTGCGCAGGCCGCGCGGCCCGGGAGGCCTTGTATCCTTCCAGCTGGTGGCGGCCTGGGGCTCTGCCGGGCGCTCTCGGCCTCGCCCTCCCCCGCTCAGGCCGCGGGCGCGGCGGCCTGGGAAAGCGGTGTCGGGGCGGCCGGCGGATTAAGGGAGGCTGGAATAAGGAAGCTGCCGAGTGGGCCGGGCCGTGTCGTGCGTGCGGGGCGCTGCGAGCGGAGGGCAGGAGTGTCCGGGGTCAGACCAAGACATGCCGGGCGCTCGTTCTCGGGGCTACGCGCCGAAGGGCGCGCGGGCCCCTTGGAGAGAATCGAGAGGTCTCCGGGCTTGGGGTGGTCTCCAGAACGGCGGCCTCTAAGCTGTTTTGATCGCCGACCTTTATCAGTAAACAATTTGAGCCCACCTCTAAATGGTTATGAAAATGCCTTAATAATAGATTATGTACATTATGAAAATAAGCAAAGTGAAAAATATGACGGAAGCGAGATGGAATCAGCCATGCAACGCTTAGCTGTTTACAACTAAACAATGTCGTATTATCAATTATACGGTAAAATGAATATTTGTAGAGAACAACGCGATTGAATATGCCTTATAAACAACTTTGAGGTATAATTTATATATGAAATTCACCCATTTTAAGTGAACAGTCATTTTCAGTAAATCTATCCAGTTGTTAAGCCTCATTCTTAAAAACCTTGGATTATCACCTTGCGATGATTTTTAGGATTGATTCTGAGTATGTCAGTGTTTTATTTTAAGGACGCCATAGATGGAAAAATACCCTCCGAGAATATGCGGATTCAAAAGAAAGAAGGAAATTCCTGGTGGCAATCATACTCATGTTAAAAGCCTTTCCAAGGATTCTTTGACTTAAGGTTTTTATTAAAATTCCATTTCCTGGTGTCCAAAAGTTGTTTTTGCAAACTACTTGGAATAGGGTGCATTTTTGTATTTGGAACAGTGGGCCCCAAACCGACTGAAGCATTTCATTTGAAGGATTTTTTAATATGTTGGCAATTTCTCCCCCACTTTCTTTAGAGGGCAGCAAGAGTTTTTATGCACACAGCATTTTTGGCAACAAAAATCACATCCAAATGGAAATATTCCCAAATATATTTAAAAATGCAAGAGTTACATATAGTGTATACCTGTGTACGGTTTCTTTTGATTTTTACCTGCTCACAATAAAAGCAGTTTTATAGAAGATTCAACGGTTTGTTTTGTTTTTCAATATTGGTATATAACATGCTGATATTATCTACTTGTTAAAGAAAAGTCAGTAAATATCTTTTGTAAAAAAATAGGTAATTCATCTCTAAATGGACAGCATTTGCATGGTACAGATTTTCATGGTCTTTCCCCATCTTATACAATATATTGTAAAGATTGGATTGTATTTTAATAATATTTGATTGTGTTTTAATAAAATTTACCATAGATGTGATACCCTGTAGCACTTTATACACTTCACTTGCAATTTATTTGCTGTAATAGTTTGTCTGTGGATGAAGCATGAATTAATTTCCTGTGTGGTGCTAGCTCTGTAAACTTAACCCAGAACCTTCCCCCACACCTGCCCCCTTTATTCAAGTCAAAATGATCCATCAGAGGTTATACTTGTTTTTCCATAAAACATCTTTTTAACATTTTATTTTGAAATAATATCAAATTTACAGAAAAGTTGCAAAAATAATGAAAACTGCATACCCTTTGCCCAGATTCACCAAATTGTTAATATTTTGCCACATTTGTGCTCTATTTGTGTGTGTGTGTGTGAATACACACACAAATATACATACAAAGATACAAATATACATACAAACTCATATAAATACACATATAGTTCTATATATATATATGGTTTCCCTGAACTACTTTAGCTTTCTTTAATCTGAAGCAGTTACCTGGCCTTAGTCTTTCACAACACTTTTTATTTTTTTAATATAAGCCAATTATTTTATAGACTGCTTCTCAGTTTGGGCTTATCTAATATTTCCTCACGATTAGATTCAGATTATGTATTCCTGGCTGGAACACTGAATAAATTGCGTGGTGTCCTCGGATAGCCCATTTGCAGGCACACTATGTGCGTTAGCCTCTCATTGGTGATGCTAATTTTGATCACATGGTCCAAGTGTCATCCAGTTTCTCCACGGTGTAGTTACTGTTTCTCCCCTTGCAACTAATCTGTGGAGAGACACTCTGAGATCCTGCAATTCTCTGCTCTTCATCAAATGTTTCTGTCTAGAATTAGCATCCATTAATGATCCCTGCCTGAGCCAGTGTACTCTGCCGGTTGTGAAATGGTAATTTTTTAACTGCCTATCCCACCACAAATATTAGTTGACATATTGTAGGAAAGAGCTTTCTCTTCTTTACATTTATTTATCATCAGTATGGACTGATAGATTATTTTATTCAATCGGTTATAGTTCATTACTATCCTTATTTACTTATTAAGATTTTTTTTATTGACAGACTTTATTTTTTAGAACAGTTTTAGGTTTACAGAAAAATTGAGCAGAAAGTACAGAGAGTTCCCATATACCTCCTTATATCCTCCCCCGCTCAGTTTCCCCTGTTGTTCACATCTTGCACGGGTATGGTACACTTCTTATGATTAATGATCCTATATTGATCCATTATTATTAACTGAAGTCCATAGTTTACATTAGGGTTTACTCCTTGTGTTGTACATTCTATGGGTTTTGCCAAAAGCATAATGTCATGTATCTACCATTACAGTATCATACAGAATAGTTTTACTGTCCTAAAAATCCCCTGTACTCCACCTATTTATCCTCTTTATTTGTTTCAATGCTCAAATTGTCCCAGTTTTGGCTGGTGGGAGCCATTTCAAACTGCCTCCTGTTCCTTTTGATATGCTCTATCTCTTTTTTTTTTTGAGCTCTTCTTTTATCCTTCTGGCATGAGATGTTCCGGGCTCATTTTATACTTTTCCCGCCCCAGCTCAGGAATTAGCCATTTCTCCAAGCAGCCCTGGTTTCTTTTAGTGGGGAATGGTATTTAGAAACCAAGATCGGGGCACTAGAACTTTTTGTTTTAATTAAAGAAGTAAATCCCTGTTGTGTGTATATCTTGTCTGTTTCTTGGTGGCTAACAAAGTCCTGTGTGTATTTCACTTTTGAAAAGGACTTGTTAGAAACAGCTGCCCTTATGGCATGCATGTTGCCGTATAGTTACATGTCAGACTTCCCACACTGTGAAATTTAACTCTTATTTCTTCAAATCTTCAGCCTATACATCTTCCAATATTATTTGCTGGCAAAGGAATATGCTTTAGTTTATCATCGTATAGCGACACGAAGAACAAGTGTTTCCCCGTGAAATGTGGCTTTTTGTTTTTTACTATTAAGTATAAGAGCATCAAAAGCAGTAGTGAATTGTAGTGAAATTTTGTGAAAAACTGAAGTAAGTATCACAGGACTTAAACACTCTTGAAATACTCTTGGGAGGTTTGTTTTTATGATCTTAATGTGATGATTTCACACTCTCGTTAGCTAATATCTCAAGGCGCAAAATAATTTAGGGGAAGATGAATGGTTAATGACAATGAATGTAAAAACATTTCACAAATAGTCTTTGTGATATTTTCTTTTTACTGACTTCTTGAAGTGTCTAATCAGATTGTCTTTTTTGGTGAGGAAGATTCGCCCTGAGCTAACATCTGTTGCCAATCTTCCTCTGTTTTTGCTGAAGGAAGATTAGCCCTGAGCTAAGAGCTGTGCCAATCTTTCCTCTATTTTGTATGTGGGTCACCGCCACAGTGTGCCTGACGAGTGGTGTAGGTCCGCCCCTGGGTTCTGAACCAGTGAACCCGGGCCATTGAAGTGGAGAACACCGAATCCAACCACTACACCATGGGGCCGGCCCCTGTCCTTGTTTTTATATCATAATGTGGCACACACACAAAAAGTTCATACCAGCAACAGGAGAAGGGTTCATTCTGGTGTTATCTTATTCACTTCTCTGTTCATGGTTATTATCTTTAATTCCCAGTTTATTTGCAGGAATCTTGTTACGTCCATTTCAAGAGCATTAGTTTAGTTAAAAATAGCTATACAATCTGTAAACATACTTAATCAGGCCCAGTAAACAGCTAGAGATAGTCACAAACTCCAAAAGTAAGAAAGTGGAAGGGTCCTTGCACATCTCCACCCCGTGGGATTCCCACTCTGCTGTCAGGTATGTCACACGTCACTGAATGTGACATGTGACCTTCTGACATTGGGACTAAGTGAAGGTGCTAGGGCTAGACCATATATCAAGTATTAGTAAAGCTTAATTCATTTCTTATTTAACAACGCAAATAGAATTTCATTGCACCCTAGTGGACCTTTTATTTCAACACAAACCCCAGAGTGGGTGTACCCAGTTTAGAAACCCTGCTCTAGAACCTTCCAGAAGAATTAATTTACTTCTTTTGGAGCAGAGAGGTTGATAGGGGAAAGCTCGGAATCACTAGCTGAGCAGCAGCCCAGTGGAGCAAGCTTTTAGGGAGTACAGACACTAGCTCAGGGCGGAATCTGAGCAGCTCTGCTCTGGAATCTCTGAATTGCCTTTCTTTTGGGGGTTTTATCATCTTATTCCTCTCCTCATCCCAGCAGGCAGACAATTAAGTAAAAAATAGCAATAAAACAAACAGTATGAACACTTGACTAGTTTGGTGGCGAGGGGTATGGATTTCGGCCTGGAGACAGAGGTCTTTAAGAGGAGATCGAGAGTCTAAGTAGGAGATAGCCAGGAAAAGAGGGGAACAGCGTTCCAGGCAAAGGGAACATCATATTTGAAGGCCTGTGTTCAGTGTAGCTGGAGGAAAGAGTGAGACAGGAGGCATACTGACTGCATACAGGGAGAGAAAGATGCCTGGTTTTACGTGATACCATGGAGGACCGCCACACCCCTTCCCAACTGGTCACTCAACGTCTCTGGCACAGACCACTGGGCTGCTGCTTAAGAATATGAGTTCTGAAATTGACTTGACCTGGGCTGGTATCCCAGCTCCATCACTCTGAGACTTGGGCAAGTTATTTAATCTTGTTTCCTTATGGGGACCATCAGAGTATGCACGTCCTAGTGGTGTGATGAGAATTAAATTAATGCATGTAAAGAATTTAGTCCAGTATCTGGCATATGGTGTTGAATAAATATTGGCTATTTTTTCCCCTGACCATTGTGGTTATTGTTTTTTTCTACTTCAAAGGCTTGGGGCAAGATCTAGTTCTTCTAGAGAAAACCTGAAGGATCACGTGACTCCAACGATCAAAACTTCATTCTTTAACCTCAGCTGGGCTGAAATGTAAAACCTGCACTCGCTACAAATCTCTGCCCCACCACTTCTCACTTTCAGCAGATGCTCTCCCACCCCTCTCCTACTTTTTTGGAAAATTCAAGCAATCAACAGATCAGACCTCAGCTTGCCACCACCAAAACCTCAAATGCACCTGAACTTGCAGCCATTCTTTCTTTCCTTCTGTTATTGGGAAGATATCCATCCTTCAGTCGAATGATAATCTCCCCATCTGGTTCTGTGAGTTACCCCTCTGTAGAGATGGCTTTCCATTGATTATTTTTTCCTTCCCTCATGACTTCATCTTCTCTCTTTGGCTCCTTCTCATCGATAATTAAACATTGTCAAGTCTCTCCCATCTGAAGAAGGCATATCCTTTACTCCTCCAGAATCTCTCCTTTCTCCTACCATTCATAGCCAAATTAGGCTACATTTATCCATACTTATTATTTTCTCACTTCTCATGTATTCCTTAGCCCCTAAGCCTGGCTTTCTGTCCCTTCCCTTGTGCTTACCCTGTTCTTACCAGGATCACCAGCTGGTTTCTTGTATTCAAACCCATTAGGCTCTTTACAGCCTTTATCTTACTTGACTCCTCAATTTGGCATTTATCATCCCCTGTTCCCTTCTTCTCAGGGTCTCATGACTTCGTACTCATTTGCTGTTCTTTCTGTCTCTCTGGCCATTCTTCTCACTCTCCCCTGCAACCCCCGCCCCCCACTGTGGTCAAATATTGATGCCCTCATTGCTCTGTCCTAGTCCCCCCTTCTTCTCATTTTAAGTGTTCTCCCCTCATGGTCTCTTCCCCTCTATGACTTCATTGGCTGTCATTTATGCTGATTGCTCCCCAAATTGTCTTCAGCCTAGATCTCTCTCCTGATATCCAGAATTTAAACCCACCAGCATATTGGAAATAGTCCCGTTATCCTGTGCCGTCCCCCGCCCCCCAACTCGAGGAGTCCAGTTCCAGGCCAAAATCGTACGGGTGATCTTTCAGTCCGGACCACAGGCAATGGCAAAGCTTCGCCTGGCAGGCCTCGTGGGGGGAAGCTGCCCTCCCCACACCAGACGTGGTGCACAGCAGGGCACCGCGGTTTTCCAGAGGGAGTTGTAGTCAAGGACGCGGGCTCCCCCAGGCCAGCCATGCTCAGATGCTCATCTGCGTTCCAGGAACCTCCATTCAGAGGCCTCAGTGGAGGCACTTTTCTCCATATTGATTCAGTACCTTTCCACTCCTAGTCCTTCTCTCTCACCCTCATTTTGTTCAGGAGGCTTTTATTTAGGGATCCTTAGCAGTGAGACATTTTTCTCCATCTGTGCTGCATCTACCTGACTCTCCTAAGCAGTTCTGTGGGGAAAAGGGAGCTGGTGCCTCTTTTGCTTGCCCTGTGGCAGTAAATGAATGGAGGCTGGCTTATTACTGTTAGTTTGGCCCTTGTCCTGATGGGCTACTTGGACCCTGGATTGCTTGACATCATTCAGTGGGCCATTTCCATTTAGAAGTGCTTGTCTTTCTTTAGCTGAAGGAAATGGGGCTTGTTGAGTTTCCTGGATCTGGGTGTGTTTATAGTTTTTGTCAAGTTTGGAAAATTATTTACCATTATTTCTTTGAATATTTTTTCTTTCCTGCCCTCTCTTTCCAAATATACATATATTAGTCTGCTTGAAGTTGTGCCATAGCTTACTGATATCGTTTTCATTTTTTTCCCGTCTTTTTTTTTTCTCTCTGGCTGTCATTTGGGATAGTTTCTATTGCTATGTCATCAAGCTCACTGATCTTTGCTTCAGTGTCTAATCTCCTGTTAATCCTAATTCAGTATATTTTTCATCTCAGACATTGTATTTTTCATCTCTAGAAATTTGATTTGCGTCCTTTTTTTATCTTTCATGTCTCTAACATATTAATGCTTTCCTCTACTGTCTTGAGCATATGAAATATGGGTTTAATGTTCCAATATGCTAGTCTATCTATCGTTTCTCTTGGTTTATTTTTCTTCTCATTATGGGTTGTATTTTCCTGCCTCTTTGCATGCCTGATAACTTTTGATTGGATGCCAGACGTTGTAAATTTTACAGTGTTGGGCTGCTGGATGTTTCTGTATTCCTATAAATATGCTTGAATTTTGTTCTGGGATGTGGTTAAATTACTTGAAATTAGTTTGGTCCTTTTAAGGCTTGTTTTTGTTAGATGGGACCAGAGAAGGGTTTAATGTGGGCCTAAATTTGCCCCACCGTTGAGGTATTATCGTCCTGCATACTCTGCCTGATGCCCCATGAGTTATGAGGTTTTCCATTCAGCCCAGTATGAGCCCTAGGATTGATCCCTTGGTTTTTTTGTGTGGTTCTTTCCTTGGCCCCAAATTTCTTTGCAATACACACTCTAATGAGGATTTAGCCAAATACTTGAGGGGGACACTTTGCAGATCTCCATAGCTTCCTCTCTGTGTGCAGCTTTCTCCTCCGTGGTACTCTGCCCGGTAAAATCTAGCTGCCTGTCTTGGACTCCTTGTTCCATCTCAACCCACAGGGCTCTGGGTTCCTTGTCTCTGTGCTGGGGTCTGGTGATTCTCTCCATGAAGTCAGCTTGCGCAATTACAGAGCTGATCTTGTTTGTTTCTCTTTTCTCAGGGATAATTGTCCTGAGCTTCCTCGTGTCTAATATCTAAATATGCATATGTTCTTCCAGAAGCAGAATTCCTATCATTGTATTATTTTTTTAGATACTTGCTCCTCTCCATTTTCTCTGCTCTCTCCTTATTAGTAGAAAGTTGTACTTCCTTGATGTCTCTCAGTCTGTTCTCTCTAGTTCTTATCTCTTTGTATTTTTGCCCTTGGTTCTGGAGGATTCACTTGACTTCTAATGAAATTCTTATTTCTGCAATTATGTGTTTAATTTTCAAAAGCACTTTCTTATTCTGATTTTTTAAAATAGCATCCTATTCTTGTTTTATAAATGCACTAACATCCCAAATCTTTTAGGATTTGGGTTTTTGTAACATTCTCTTCTGTTCCAATATTCTATTTGTTCAAGAGTCAATTTGTTCTGTTTGCTTATCTTTGTCTTTCTCTTTTATGCTGCTAGTCTTTCTCGTCTTGTCATCTTGGGTGTCCATTTATGTTTAAAAGGTCAAAGGTTGTTTTTTTTTTTCTTTCAAAAATCACCTTAAATGATTCTTGAGCATCATAACGGATGTCTTTCTTATTCATAGTATAAGATGTTTCTGGGTTGGAGGTAACAGAAGGTTAGGAACCCACAATAGTAGGTTCTTCTCAGCACAACTGCTGAGACCACAGAATTGTGAGTGTGAGGTGTAAGGGAGGCCGTGGAGGGCTATGTGTACCCACCTGTTTCTTATCTCATTTTGATCATTTTCAAAGCTTATTTGCTGCTTCTGGAATAAATCAAAATAAAACTCCATCATAAGCAGGGACTGAGTCCTCATTTTCCAGTCCTAGGATCCAGACCAGACATGATTGTCTGGCCTCGCACATACCAGTGCTATTGGTGATCCATCTGTGACCCCCTAGGATCCTTTTTACTATTCTGTGTACTCCAGCCTGCCTCTTCTAATGGCAAGCACCTGTACCTTTGCTGGATGCAGGCCAGAAAGTCTTGGGAATGCCGTATTGGGGTATAAATACCCCAGCTCCTTCACCCCTTGGCAAAGATATTTCTGAGGAATGGGCTCTACACCATTTTCTTGAGCTTTTCCATAGGATTAAAATTTATTCATCCACTTTGATAGCTGGCTTATCGGAAGTCTTCCCTTCCTTGTATCATCTCCCCTCTACCCGGGTGCTGTCCCTGCACCTCCCAGAGAAACTACATGATCTCCATTATCATTTCTGGATTTCCTTCTTGGTGGGAATCCAGTTAAGATAGATGGTAATATGGGTCAAAAGTTGACACCCTTCTCACATCTCTTTACACCAGAAACCCCACATTTGTCTCTCTCCAAAATTTCATTAAGAGGCTGGTGAAGAGGGGCAAATTTCCACTCCCATGCTTCCTAGACTGTGGTTGATCCTGCTTATGGTAGGAATTCAGGCACCCAGAATGTGGCAGATCTGTCTCTTAGACTGTTAAACCACAACAAACACAAACCTGCAAGACCAGTTGGAATGTAGGCTCCAGCTGTCATAAAGAATCTCTTCTGCTGATGTTGGGGTTTCATATCCATTTATTCTCCCCACAATAGGGTACTTTTCTACTCTTGCAAAAACAGAAAGTCACGATAACACAGAAATCTGCAAATTTTGTTTTCAATTAACAACTTATGTATCCTTTCAGGCAGTGGTTCTCAAACTTTAGTGTGTATCAGAGAGTTTGTTAAAGCACAGATTAAAATGCAGGTGTCACCCCTAGAGTTTCTGATCTGGTAGGTCCGAGGTGTGACCAGAGAGTTTGTTTTTCTAATAACTTTCCAGATGATCACTGTTGCCCAGGGAACACTCTTTGAAAACCATCAATTTAAAGAATTTTGATGTTCTTCTCACCCTAGCTTAGATGATTATATCTCTTCCAATCTCTATTCCTTTCATTGAATCTTCTAATATGATCTATGTAGTTTTCCATGTGATTGTATTGTATCTAGTAGACCATCAAAGTCTCTTATTAGTGATGATAGGATATTTAGAATTTTCTACTCACGAAGTTGTCCTCAGGCTATCATATTCCATGTCAGCAGTTTTTTACCCCAGTAAAATATTAACCTACTTCATTTAAGTTCAAACACAATTAGCAATATCATTCTTTTCAGATGTAACAATTAACATATCCAAATATATTGCAAGTACAGTGCAATTTCTGTCAAAAGTTACAAGGTTTCCAATCTTTCAGGACACTTTTTACATGCATAAAGTGATACTCTTTGAAGAAAAACCTCCGGTCTCTCCCTTAACCCTAATGCATTTGATCGTGTTTCCGAGAATAAAGAACAAGGTCCCTGAGGAGTTTGTGGACTGCAGTGTTTCTGGGAAGTTCTGTGGAAAGTGATGTCAGAGTGGGGCAGAGCAAGGAGAGGAAAGACCTCAGCTGAATGTCAGTGGAAGGTGTGGCCAGCAGTTCAGAGCCAGGAGGGCCATTAGCAAAGCCTAAGGGCATGGGGGAGACCAAGAGGGCCCGGGCAGGTCAGCGGGGATGAGCAGGAAAGCAGGAGCAAGATAGCTGAGAGGAGAGGGTGCTGGAGAGAAGGGGGACCAGGGGAAGCCAAAAGCACTCCCAGTGTTGGAAGCAGCAAAAGTGTAGCAATAACCCAGTCAGTGTGTCCTAAACAATGGGGAAACAGAAACGATGTCTCTGATAGACCTTAATCATGAAATGTGCTACAATTTTGTATAAGAAACCTTGTGGCTCTGTTGAAGAGCAAGATATGGAAAAGGTTAGAGGCTATTTTATATGAAACATTGTTAGCCCGGGAGGGAAAGGGTCTTCATAGCTTATATCATACACTCCATCTTCCATGTTGCCTTTATTACAAATCTTCTTCTTAGGTTTACTAATAGTTAAGAAGAAGAAAAAAAATAAGTCTTTGTGGAGAAATGTGACTTATTTGAGGACAGATACATAAAGTATGTTTGTTCTTGGAAATTGAGTTTGCTCAGACATTGTAAATGAACACACTTGTAGTACTTAACCCACCACTGCAATCTGTGCCACCACCGACTGACCGACCTCACCCGTGTTGTATTTCAGCTCATCATTGCGGTGGAGGTTCTTTTGTTGGTTAGAAAGCATTAGATTCTAGTCTTAGCTTTAACTTTACAGACATGCTCAAAAGAACATTACCTGAGACAATCCATATGTTCATCAACGGATGAATGGATGAACAAAATGCAGTTTATATATCCACTGGAATATTATTCAGCCATAAAAAGGCATGAAGTACTGAAACATGCTACAATGTAGACGAACCTCTAAAATTTCATGCTGAGTGAAAGAAGCCAGACATAAAAGGTCACATATTGTATGATTCCATTTATATGAACTCTACCCAGTATAAAGAAGTCCATCGGGAAAGAAAGCAGATTGGTGGTTGCCAGGGCCTGGGGGAAGGGGGAAAGGGGAGTGATTACTTAATGGGTATGGGTTTTCTTTTGGGGTGATGAAAGTGATTTGGAACTTGATATGGGTGTTGGTTGCACAACATTGTTAATGTACTAAACACCACTGAACTGTACACTTTAAAATGGTTAACTTTCATTAACCATTATGTGAATTCCACCTCAGGTGGAAAAAAAATGGGAAATATTGCCTGTGGCACATCAGATTCAAATATAACGTGAAGCTTTTTCTTCCATGGCAGGCCCTCAGCTTCCCTCTCCCAGAGCACCTGAGGATGAGGTTCTCAGGTGCTTCTTCCAGCACCTCTAAGCTCACAACAGAGGAGGGAAGCCTGAGTCATGTAATAAGAACCTCGATACAAGGCACACCCAGTGACACAGACAGAAGCACAGGGTCACAGGAAGGGGAGAGAAAGTAATGAGGGGGGTAGAATCTCTGCCATAAATTCTGCATTTTAGAACAAATGAGAGAGAATCGATGTGAAAGTGCTTGAATTCCCACATGGGGCAAAAAGAGGCTGTAAAAGCCCTAGCTATGAGTACAGATATAATTGAACCACAAATTGAACAATTTAAGGTTTATGTGTGCTGATTCCAAATTGGGTACTTAGAGTGTCTAAGAATCTGAAAGATGGAAAGTCCTAGAATGCAATACCGCAACCAGTAAAAGGGATGGAGAAGACCTCAACTCTGGGTCTGTCTGCCACTAATTTACTGGATGACCCTGGGCATTCATTCCTTCACTCATTCAACAAATAGATCTTGACTACCCTTAGAACAGTGCCTACCACTTACTAGGTGATCAAATGGGTGCATATAAGTCCCTTTTTGATGCACTTTCAAACACTGGCTGGGTCCTCTTCTTTCCAGAGTGCTGTGGAAACTAGAAACATAGCAACATGTCAACATCAGCCCCCGCCCCGTCCCCCCACTGGAGAACTCTTCTTCCAGCCCTTTCCCCATCTAACAGTGCCGTGCTGGCTCCACTGTGGCAGAAATGCCTGTGGCACCGGAAGGGGGAACCAGGCATTGTGAAGTGCCTGCTATGCCCGTTGACATGCCGGGCACTCTGCAGATATCCTGTCACTGGCTTTCAAATAGGCCCTCAACACTGCCCAGTTAGCCCGCTCCTCTGTCTGGTCAGCTCACTTTCTCACTGCCCTGGAGGACTGCTCCATGCCTACTCATTTCTCCCTAAGCCCCCTCACCTCTCCCTTAGCTGATGACCTATATTTCCTTGGGCAATAGGAGATCTCAGACTTCTTTAATCTCCCACCACCCAGTTGGACAGCCTGCCTGTACCTGACCCTCGTCCTCTTCTTCTCTCCTCCTCCTGCCAAAGGCCAGTGCCAGGGCTCTGGGTCCTCTCACGGCTCTCTTGTCCTTTCCAAGGGCTTCCGTCCTTCTCCCGTGGGTATCATCAACATTTGTGTCAGGGCTCAGCTGAGGTGGAGAGAGAGCGCTGAGCTGCCAGGTGTCGGAGTAGCTGATCAAAGTCTCAAGCTCCAGACAAGAGTAATGAGAAGCCTTTAATCACTGAAAGTGACGTACACGCAAGAGGACGGCCCTGTTCCATTTCCTCTACGGAGGGTGCACTGGTGGAGGGTCAGGTGGATCAGCGGGGGTGGTCTCACTGTTGAGGGGACCCTGAACAGAAGGCTCCTGCCAGTTTATGAATCCGAGTCCAGGAGGAGGGAGGGAGGGTAGGGTGAGGATTGGAAAAGGACTGAGTGCAAGTCACTGGATGATGATGTCTTCAAGGCTTTTCCCCTCCTCCTTTCCTAAGGAGGACTTGGCAGAGGCGCCTGAAGAAAACCTCAGATAAAGAAAGCCAGGGATGAAGGCGCCGGGCTGGGAATGCAGACGTGTGTAAGAGTGTGGCTGGCCAGGGTCCTGAGTCCTGACTGCAGCTCCCTTCGGAGACCGCAGGGCCCTGGCTGCTACCACGCCTGATGCGGGGAGGGCGGGTTTCCCCATGGGGCCTGCTGGGACAAGCCTTGTAATTGCTTGTGGTCGGGCCTGAAAAATCACACAGAAGGTTTTGGCCAGGAGCTAGACTCTTGAGTTTCCTGTCTACTGAGGCCACCAGACAGAGTACAATCACGGTATAACGTTGCTCCCTTGAAGTACCCAACCCTTGGTTTATTCTCCTCCAGGCTCTGTCATGTTTCTCTGAGCCCCAAAGTTATACTTCTCCAAGGAGTTGGCTACTGTAGTCTCAACTTCCCCATACTCTCCCCTTCACTCAACTCCCTAAAATCTAGATTTTATTCTCATCACTCCACCGAAACAGGTCTTGCTAAGATCTCTGTGCTAGGCTGGGTTCCCTGGAAACACAGTCGGAAATGAAGGTGTGCACGTGCAGGAAATTTATTTGGGAATGCTCTCAGGAACAACGCTTGTAAGGAGTGAGGGAGGTAGGGTTGGGCAAAGGGGGAAGTTCAACCCTGAGGCAGCCACAACAGAAATCTCAGCCAAACCCACAGAAAGCTCTGGAAGAGGGGTGATGCTTCCGTGTTGTCCAGAGTTTAGGCAAGGGGCTGACTTTTGTACTCCTGCACGGAGCAGTCATTGGATGTGGGCTGATCCTGGGTGTGTGTGTGTGTGTGTGTATGCGTCTAACATTGTACAGTGCAGCTCCCTTACCTGGGGCCCATTTCTGGCTGGAGGCTTAGCTGTGAGCTGTCAGCAGCCACCACTCCTGGCAGCTGGGGGAATGAGCACCTCTATCCTGAAGGAGGACCTGGGCAGCACACCACAGTATCCACTACAGTCACTCATGGCCTCTGTGCCACTATATCTATTGCAGCATTTCCCGTCTTCTTCTTACCTAACTTCTCATCAGCTTCAGCACAGTTGACAACTCCCTCCTAGAAAAGTCCTCTTTCCTCCATTCCCAGGAGACCACACCCTTGTTTTTTCCTCCTGCCTCTCTGGCCATTTCTCCTCAGGTCCTTTCAGAGGCTGCCCCTTCCCCTTCCTGGGCACTCCATTCTTCTGGTTCTTCTCTTCCAGTGATCTCACACCGTCTCACCAATTTAAAAAACGATGCCCTTGGATGCCAATGTTTGCGTCTTTAGCCCAAAACTTTTTCTGAGCTTTAGCTAATATATCCAGCTACCAACATGTGGCTATCTCAGGGACATCTACTCATCGTGGCCACAATGGATGCCTTGGCTTCCCTGCTCCCCTGTAACTGTTCCTTCCCTGCTTTGTCTTTTCCATTTCAGAAAATGGCATCACCCTCCATCCAGCTGTTCAAAGCCAGAAGCCAGGATTGTATCCTAGATTTCTCTCTTTTAGTCTATTGTTTCTACCACCTCGAATCCCTCCACTTCTCTCTTGCCCCCACCTCCACCACAACCCACCAAAGAGAGCCTCCTGCTGCCTTCCCATTCCACTTTGATCCCTCCCACACCCTCCTCCACACGGCAGCCAGATGTGGACGTGCCATGACTCAGATAGAATCCGAGCTCCTCCATACTCGGCGTCTCTCCGGATTCCATCTCCATCCTGCCCACCTCTCCAGCCTCAGCTCTCTGCAGCGCCCTCGTCGTATTTAAGGCTGTGGAGTCATGGAAGAGACCTGAGCGTGGGGTGTGGTGTCACCTCTTCCTGACGTAGGAATGAATTCAGTTCATTTCAAGAACATTCTCCAGTGGGAATCGCCTGCTTTTTCCAAAGGGAATTTGACTTTCACGGCTCAGTGACCAAAGGTGGGTCTGAGGTGCTCTGGGCAGAAAGGTGCCAGAGGATGGTGGCCCTGGGCTGGTCACTGGACTGGACCTTGGGAGAGAGTCTGACTGCTGTCACCCACAGGGCCATGACAACCCACAGGAGCCTCCTTCCTGGCCTTTTTCTTTCTGTCCAGGAAATTCCTGTGGTCAGTTTTTCCTTTTTGCTTTTTCTTATTGTGGCTCTTAGACAATTTTTCACAGAGCCTGCAAGTGGACACAAATGTTTTATCTGGTCCATGTAGACATGATCAGTGAGTTGAATACTATGGAGAACGTTGCTTATTTGCCACAATTTATGTCTTTTAGAGAGAAATACCCCAAGATCATCGTCAGTTATAACAGTAACATGGTTAGAGGTCAGAGGTTCGTCTTTCGAAGTTTTCCAAGAAAACCAAGGTCTGCTGAAGGAGTCCCTGTCCACAAACACTTACCTGCAATCCTCTAAATCCCAAAAGCTCTGAAAACTGAAAGTCCTTTTTTCCTCCTTCCTTTGGTGGCATAAACCAGACCTGAACTCATTTGGTGGCAAACCCTTTTCTGCCCTGAATGTATTTGCTGCAAAGTGTGACCCAAACTGACCTGAATCCACTTATAGTTTGAATTTTTCCTTTCAGTATGACTTTTCAAAACTTCTATTGCAGAAACATTAATGCATTTGATTTTATTGCATCTCAAGTCTTCTTCATTTTAAGAATTCGTTCTTAGTCTGTGATCACTCTTTTTACTGCACTCTTTTCTGTTTTATATATAAAAAGAGATTTATTATAGGAATTGTCTCATGAGATTATGCAGGCAGTCCCATGATCTGCTGTCTGCAAGCTGGAGACCCTGGAGAATCTGTGGTGTAGCTCCAGTCCAGGTCTGAAGACCCAAGAACCCGGAGGGCCGATGGAGTAAGTTCCACTCCAAGTGCAGGAGGAAAACCAATGTCCCAGCTCGAAACAGGGAGAGAATGAATTCTCTTTTAGTGAATTCTCTCTTTTGTTCTATTCAGGCCTCCAATGGATTAGATGAGGCCCCCCCCCCACGTGGGGGAGGGGGATCTACTTCACTCAGTGCGCTGAATCAAATGTTAATCTCATCCAGAAACATCCTCACAGACACACCCAGAATAATGATGAGCCAAATATCTGGACACCTCCTGTGCCAGTCAAGTTGACACATAAAATTCACCATCCCATCCATCTCCCTCCACTAAAACACAAGACCCAGGAGGGCAGGAACTCTGCCAGTTTCATTCTCTGTGGTACCCCCAGCACCTAGAACTGCACCTGGCACGAAGTGGTTACTTAGTAACTAGCTGTTGAGTGAATGAATGAAACTAACCAGTCTCTCTCTGAATTGACCAGGAACTTGAGGCCCGGATGGTGCATCGGTCAGTGGGTTCATGGCTAACCTGGGACTCAACCCAGGCAGCTTGTTATCTATTGTTGCACAACAAATAACCCCACACTTACCAGCTTAAAACAACATTCATTATCTCACAGTCTCCGTGGTCAGGAATCCAGGCATAGCTTAGTTGGCTCTGGCTCCTCTGTTCAAGGTCTCTCGAGGTGTCAGAGGGTCCACTGGGGATGACTCCAACTTTAAGTCCCCATCGTTGTTGGCAGAATTTAGTTCCTTTAGGGTTATTAGATTGGGGACCTCAATTCTTTGCTGGCTGTTGGCTGGAGGCACCCTCAGGTCATCGCCCTGTGGGCCTTTCCACCACGGCAGCTTGCCTCCTCAAAGTGCACAAGCCGAGAAGGTGGTAGAGACAGAATGCTAGCAAGATGGAATCACAATCATCTGTAAGCTAAATACGGAAGCAGCATCCATCACCTTTGTCACATTCTATTGAGTCATAGGTACCGTCCACACTCAGGAGAAGGGGATTACTCAAAGGTGTGAAGATCAGGAGATGGGGAGCACAGTGGCCATCTTAGAATCTGCCTGTCACAGGTGGGTAGGAGTCTAGAGCCAGAGTACCTCGGTTCAAATCCCTGCTCTGTCACTTCTCCCCTGTGTGATCTTAGGTAAGTTATTTAACGCCTCTCTGCCTTAGTTTCAGCCTTTGAAAAGAGAGGCAGATAATAGTATCTGCTTCATAGGGTTGTTGTGGAAATTAAATAAAGACGCAAAAGTGCTTAGACCAGGGCCGGCACACAGAGAATGCTAAATAAGGATTGGCTGTCACTCCTGCCCCCTGGGGCAAGTGTGCATTGTAACCCTCAAAGGAAGTGGAGTCAAATCCGCCCTGCGTTTCCTGTTTTTGTAGGATTGTTCACCCCAATCTAGAGTCTGTTCTTGCCATGGTTTCTCCTGCTCAGAGACTTTACCCCCATAGGTTGAACTTTCTGGGCTTTTTAGTCATAAACCAAGGGCAATAAATGTGGGCTCATAAAATGCCAGCTCATTAGTTATGGCTGTTTAATGAAGAGTTCTGATGGGCGTGGAAGCAAAAGCATTATTGGGTGTCAGCTTGGCTCAGACAGGAGCGGCCAGGAGACAGAACGTGCCCTTGACTCAGGAAGAAAATCACATTAAGTTTCCAGTGCATGAGGCAGACTTTCTTTTGTTTTTCAAGGAAGTGAATTGGCTTGAGCATTGTCTGAACTAGGGAGTTTGGGACACAAGACAGCATGCCGCCAGTCCTTCAGGTAAGTCCCTTGCTGAGGAGAGAGGGTGGTATCAAGTCCCCATAAAAGAACTGGGATGACCTCCTGCTCTCCCTCCTCCCATTTTAAGCACTATGAAGAGGTCATAAGTAGTCAGGATAAAACAATGGAGCCCGTCTCTGCTGTATTAGTTTCCTGTGGCAGCCTTAATAAATTGCCACAAGCTGAGTGGTTTAAAACAACAGAAATTTATTCTCTCACAGTTCTAGAAACTGAAAGTCTGAAATCAAGGTGTGGCAGGGCTGTGTTCCTTCCAAAGTTTCTGGGGGAGGATTCTTCCTCGCCTCTCCCTGGCTTCTGATGGTGGCCCACAATCCTTGGTGTTTCTTGGCTTGTAGACACATCACCCCAATCTCTGCTTCCATCTTCACATGGCCTGCTCCCTGTGTGTGTCTCTGTGTCTCTTCTTATAAGGATGTTGCTCAACGTATTAGAGTCTACCTTAATCTAGTATGATCTCATCATAAATTAACTAATTACATCTGTCAAGACACGATTTTCAAATAAGACCAGATTCTGAGGTTTTGGGTGGATGAGAATTTTGGGGGGAAACTACTCAACCCAGTACAGCTGCTAAACATTTTCACATATTCATCTTCGCTAGTTTCAAATTACTTGTCATTATGGCACTGAGGTCCTCAGAAATCTGGAGCCATGAACAACTGATTGTGTTCTAGTTCTAGGATTTATTCTTGATTAGGAGAAAATCATGGAATAGAGTGAGTTCAAGCTAAAAACAAATTAAGGGGCTGGCCCCATGGCCTAGTGGTTAAGTTTGGCACGCTCCACTTTGGCGGCCTGGGTTCAGTTCCCGAGTGCCGATCTATACCACTCATAGGCAGCCATGCTGTGGCAGTGACCCACATACAAAATAGAGGAAGACTGACACAGATATTAGCTCAGAGTGAATCTTCCTCACCAAAAAAAAAAAAAAGAGAAAAGTCTCATTTAACATGTTCATTACTCAGCTTTGTCTTATCTGCAGATTTGAAAGGAATGACTTCTAGACCTTTATTCAGTTTGTTGATTAACTAAAAGTACTCCTGGGTGCACCTTCCTTAGGCTGCGTGAAGTGGCTTCTTTGGCCACAAATCCTTCTAACTATGTTATTATTGTCTAGGCTATATTTCCTCTTATTTTCCACATGATTATCATGAAGACATTGTTACACGACCTGCTGAAATCCAGATACCCCATGTTAATCATAGCAGTTTCCAAATTATGTTCCTTGACTAGTATCGTGAGTATTTGTGGATGTTCTTCCAAACAAGGGTCTTCTCATCAAATGTTTAAAAATTACATGTACTATATTCCCCCTCTGGGAAAATTCACTACATATGTTAGCATATGACGTGCTCTGAGAAGTCCAGCAATAACAATACATTTTCAAACTAATTTTTTAACTTAGTGCTTCATAATTCTTCCATCAATTGACTCTTGTTTCTATGGTGACCATTTCAAGGAACACTAGCATTATGAGAAACACTGTGAAGGAAGAACTGGTCTATAATCTTTCACTGATTCACTGTACAAGTTATCCCATCCATAGAAAGAAATGAGGTTACTTTGACAGTGTTCAAAACCATCCATTCAAGAATCAGTCCTAGATATTCATTTCTTTTCTGGTAAATCAGAAATAATCTTAATGGTTTATGGTTTCCTGAATCTTGCTTTTTTTCATCTTTCTGAAAATGTGGTAGTCTTTGTCTACGTCTAGTGTGCTGTCATCGTCTTAATCACTGTAAGTACTCCAATCTCACTCACTGGGTTCTGCAGTCACGGTTGTAAGTTCTGTTAGGCCTGTGAAGCAATGGACAAGTTGAGTGGGTTTGTCTTTGCTCTGGAGGGGTCTCTGGGTAACTCTTCTTGGTATTTCACAGTTTTTGGCTCAGTGCTGTGTATACAGTAGGCTCTTAATACATGACCTTCCTTCCAGGCCTGTGCAAGACCTTTGGAAATCTGAGCTTGCTGAGCATCCTCAACAACGCCTTTAAACAATAATAAGATGTGTGGGTACATCTCAGCTACCAGTTATTTTTACCTATCCTCTCTGTGCTGGTTCACTAGAGCTGCCATAACAAAGTCCCACAGACTGGGTGGCTCCAACAACAGACATTTATTTTCTCATGTCTCTGGAGGTTGGAAGTCTGAGTTCAGGTGTCTGCAGGGTTGGTTTCTCCTGAGGCATCTCTCCTTGGCTACCAGATGACTGTCTTCTCACTGTGTCTTCACGTGGCCTTTCCTTTGCATGTGTGCATCCCTGGTGTCTCTCTGTGCATCCTAATCTCCTCTTCTTATAGGGACACCAGTCATATCGAATTGGGCTCCCCCCACCAATTGCCTCATTTTAACTTAATCACCTCTTTAAAGGCTCCATCTCCAAATACAGTCACATTCTGAGGTCCTGCGGGTTGGGGTTCGACATATGATGTTTTGGGGGACACAATGCAGCTCATAACACTCTTGACGTTTTTTTCTCATTTTATTCCTCTCTTGAATCATTTGTACTTGAATCAGAATTCCGCACCATGGGAGCCCCTATCCTGCTTGAATCACTACAATCCCTGACCTTGGAGTCATCCCTCTTTCCTCTAAATGCCTACCATCTGCCTTCCCAAAGCCTTAATCCCATGCCCGGATCACCCGTCCTTCCCCGCTGTGAACTCCAACGTAACGTGTGGCGTAGGGCAAGTCCTGAACTGCCCCGTGCCTCAGCTGCCTCGTCTACAAAGTGGGGGGAATAAAATGGCGCCACCACAATGGAGGTTGGGAGGACTCAGAGCAGTGGCTGGCACAGAGTGAGCCCTTAATGTGTGTTAGATATTACTATTATGATGATGATGATGATTAAGATGCATTGTCATTGTCATGTTCTACTAAAAGTCCAGGCCATGGGACATAGTATGAGACAGAAAATCTGACTGAAAAGAATGCATTTCAATTATTTTGTGAATATAAATTGTCACTGTTTAATTGATAAAGTCAAAGTTGTTAGCTTTTTATTTCAATAAGAAAACACCTTAAAAGAATGATCTATATCAGGTGTTATTTTATGCACATCCCACATTTGATCCTTAATTGTCTTCAAGATGGGCATCCTTTTCATCACCTTCCATGTTACAGATCAGAAAACCTGGCGGATAGATGTTAAGTATTTCGCCAAGGTCGCTCAGCCAGAATCAGAACACAGGCCAGGCTGCCTCTAGAGCACAAGGTAACTTCCCCATCTGTGTGAGTGTCCCATGGCTGCTGTAACAAAGTACCACAAACTGTGTGACTTAAATCAATAGAAAGGTATTCTCTCATGGTCCTGGAGGCCGAAAGTCCAAAATCAGTACCACCAAGCCCAAATCAAGGTGTCGGCAGGGCCACACACTCTCCAGAGGTTCAGAGTCTGTTCCTTCCAGCTTCCGGTGGCTCCAGACATGCCTTGACTTGTGACCACATCGCCTCCTCCTCTTCTGTCCGCAAAGTCTCCCTCAGCCACTCTTTTAAGGACACTTCTAAGGAAAGATTTTAGAGCCCACCTGATAATCTAGTCTTTATCTCAAGATCTTGAACTTAATCCCATCTGCAAGGACGCTTTTTCCAAATAAGGTCACGTTCACAGGTTTCAGGGATTAGGATCTGGATATCTTCCAAGGGGGCATTTTTCAGCCTACCACATCATCCCAACCTACTGGCTGATTAATTCCATGATTTAATGAATGCGTGATGCTGCTGTGGACAAAGTGGAGGTCTGTAGCCTCCATGGTGGCCCCATCCTGGAAAAGCTAGAGGTGCTAAAGTCATAGACTATAGGAAAGTCATTTCCGAATGTTTTAGAACAATGTAAGGCTGCCACCAAGGTACAGAAAGAGGCCCTAAGAATTGAAATTACCGCTATCCAGTAACATGTGCAGATGAAAGAGGAGAGCAAATAAAGTAATGTTTACCCAGGAATGTTTTTTGAAACCAGACTCAAAGAGAATCTATTCTAAAGATTCAAAGTGGGCTACAGCCAAAGGCAGTTGTTTCAGAACAGCTAGAACCCGCTAACAGGAGTGCCAGAAAGACTGTAGCATCAGAATGAGCCAAGAATCTTCTAGAGGGGAGCTTTTGAGAAGCCACATTTGCAGCAGGAAGAACAAAGAGGGGCAGCCCTTTGCACCGGGAAGAAGGTGTTTTGTAAATGTGGAGCCAAGAGGAAGCAAAACTATTCACCCGCCATTTTTGTTCTGGCTTCGCCATCAAAGAGACGGGTCAGGCAGGAAAGCACAGATGGGACGAACGTGCTGCCGGGCATATCGAGCGTAGTAATGGGGCCGTCGGAGTGATCTCTCGCCTCCAAGGCCAGAAGACTTTGCAGACCTGACTCTGGAGCCTGCCTCTGTAATATCTGAGAAATACAGCGGGTGGGGGTGCTGGGGAAGGGCCAGAGGAGTGAGGATGAAGGAAGTGGCAGGGAATAATGTGGATTAGGGCCCTTGCATCATGAAATTCTCTGGTTTGATGCATAATGTAGAGAATGCATTAACTGTGGCACAGAGAATAATTTTGAGTTTATGGAGATTTGCTGGGGATAGAGACTTTTAGTTGAAAAGCAATTGGGAGATTTATCCAATACTGATATATTGAGCCAGCTCACCTGCCCTTTTCAAGGAGAATTGAGAGTGTATATCTCTTGGGAACTCCCTCTCCCTTCCCCCCTCCTTTATTCCTCAAGCCAGCCTAGACACAGATCCTTTGCTTATACTCCCCACGCCAATCACTTTCCCCCTTGGGATGCAAATGAGGCAAATGAACACACTGAGCCAATGAGGGAGATCCTGACAGCTCTGGACCAGCCAAAGGGCCGGCAGCAGAAATTATAAGAGGGAAGAGACTATTTAAGGACGTGGTAACAAGGAGTTAGCTGGGGAGAAGGGAGTAAATGCATGTAAAGCTTTACCAAGAAATGTTTCTCCATGTCACAGTGAGTGTCGAGGTCATTTAGCGGACTGAGGAAGATGGGCCGCGAAGGGTAGAGAACTTGAAATTGCAGAAGTCTCAGCAAACATCTGTTAGCACCTTTGCTGTTCACAGCCCAAATGTTCATCAACTGATGAATGGATAAACAAAATGTGGTCTATCCATCCTATGGAATAGTGCACAGCAATAAAAAATAAATGAAGTATCGATACATGCTACAGCATGGATGAACCTTGAAAACATGCCAAGTGAAAGAAGCCAGTCACAAAAGATCACATACTCTATCATTTCATTCATATGAAATGTCTAGAATACGGAAATTCATTGACACAGAAAGTAGATTAGTGGTTGCCTAGGGCTAGGAGAGGATGGGAGGAAGGGGAGTGACTGTTAATGGGTAGGGGGCCTCTTTTTGGGGTGATGAAAATGTTCTACAATGAGATAGTGATGATGGTGTGATATTGAACCTCTTAATCTCAAGTTCACTTGCCTGATGCACAATAAGCCAATCACTGAGACACTGGTGCTTGGAGATGGAGGAAGGTTTATTTGAATTGGCCCAAATGAGAAGGCTGGAGGATAAGGTCTCTCAAATCTGCTCTAACAGGAGAAGAAAGCAGCGGTCTTTATAGAGCTAAGGGGCTTGGGAGGAGGAGTTTCAGAGAAACAAAGGGGAAATCTGTGTTTCTTTCATTCCAGATAAGCCCTTGGGCAATCAGACTTCTGGACATCAAGGGCAGCTGAGGGCTGGTTATCTGGTGATCATAACTGCCTTAAAGGCATTCTTTTCTTCTACAAAACAAGCTCATAAATCCTTGTGACCCCTTGAGTCACTCCTCAGGTTAAACAAGAAAAACAGCAAATTAGCAAGATTAGCTTCTTTTCATCTGTGTCCATGTTGGGAACAACGTGGAAGGGTAATCATGTTCTTATTGACTATTTACAGGTACCTCAGGTCCCCAGCTTCAGCTGCTCAACTTTGTGAATATACTAAACACTTTTGGATTGTACACGTTAAATGGGTGAATTGTATGGTATCTGAATTATATCTCAGTAAAGCTGTTATTATTTTTTTAAATGCTGAAATTGTGGTACACATAGGATGCTGGGGCGGGACTGAGGAGGTCTACTAACTCGGCTTGAAGGTTCGCCGAGAGCTTCCTGTGTTCTTCAAACCATTGTTAGCCTTGTTTCTCTGTGCAGCTTCCTGGAGGCCCTTCCGCACCGTGATCAGCCACAAAAGCTTCCTCCAGTTTAAAATAGGAATCATCCGACTGTGTTTCCCGTTTTATTTGGCAAATGCAATCTGTTGCCATTTTTTAAAACCATATTTTCTAGCCATGCATTCCACATAGAATTTCTGGAAGGCTAGAAAAAGAAAGGGCAAATACTGATTTTTTCTTTTTTTTTAACTTTATCTTCTGCAGTGTTTGGTTCATGCTTCTTACAGCTCTCCATTTCTTTCCTCCTCACCTTTTGGTGAGAATGAAGTCATGATAAATTAAGTGGAATTTCTAATGACTCTGGTGATGGCTGTAGCCTCAGGACTCTGTCTTGGCAGGAACCCTTAGAGCCAATCTTTGAGGAAAAAACAAATTTGGGGGCACAGCAACTGCTTAATTCTCACATCCATCTTTAAGGATGATCAGAGCATCAAACGAGAACTGAGAACATTTGACCAAATATTGAATCAAGAACTCTCCAACTCTGGGCTTATCTAAACAGCCAAAGAGCTAAATTTTAAAAGCTCATTTGGTAAAAATACTGCATCATTGGTCCTTGCGCTCTAAGATGGGCTTTAACATTAAAACAAAGTTTGCAGGGGGCCGCCCGGTGGCGCAGCGGTTTAGTCCGCGCTTGGCAGTCCGGGGTTCGCGGATTCGGATTCCGGACGCCCGCGGATGCACTGCTCGTCAGCCATGCCGTGGCGGCGTCCCATATAAAGTAGAGGAAGATGGGCACGGATGTTAGCCCAGGGCCAGTCTTCCTCAGCAAAAAGAGAAAAAAAAAAGTTTGCCATTGAGGGTGTAATTTCTAACCTGCTCTTCTGCTGCTAACTAAAATAAGGGCTACATTTTGGCAACAAGAAGCAAAAATATTAAAAATGGAGAATAGAGATGCTGTAAAATTTGGAGTGACTTCTGATACACAGTTGCGGTTGAAAAACAACTTCAACTCAATTTACAAGTAGTCAAGATAAACTTATAGAATATAACCCTTTTCTTTTACCTGAAATATTTTCACTGGTTTCATTTTTCTCTTGCATATGTTTTATGATGTTTTGTTAACCTACTTACGTAGAATTATCTCTCTTTAATCTGCATGTGTTAATGACTATTTAATCTCCAGTGTAATTGTCACATATTCAAGACGGCTTCAGACTGCTATTTTTCTTCTTTTTTTTTTGCAGGGAAGAATTTGCCCTGAGCTAACATCTGTTACCAATCTTCCTCTTTTTTTTTTCTTTTTTCTCTCCATAGCCCCAGTGCATGGTTGTATATCCTAGTTGTAAATCCTTCCATGTGAGCTGCCGCCACAGCATGGCTACTGACAGATGGATGCTGTGGTTCTGCAGCTGGGAAATGAACCCGGGCCTCTGAAGCGGTGAGAGTGCCGAACTTTAACCACTAGGCCATGAGGGCTGGCTCAGTTTACCATTTTTAATAATCCATTAATTCAACAGATTTTTCTTAGTACTGTGTTAGGTGCTGGCCAGAGAAAGGGGTAGCAGCGTGGAGAATTGCTTCCCAGATGATCAGTGGTGAGCAGCTCAGAAGCCAGGAGATGTGCTGGGAGGGAAAGGTGTTGGCCATGAAAATATATCCCAGAGATGCTCACAACCTTGGTTAACTTCTGATCTTCCTGCAAAAGCACAGGGTGATGAGTGGACCCTGTTAGCTGGGGATTAAAAGCAAGAGTGACCCCTTTGAAGGCGAGACAAAGGGAGCGCAGGTCAACAGGTACTCACAACCTGTTGGTATGATAGACGGAGGAGCGGTTCTCCTCCTTGGTTGCACACTGGAATAACCTGGGGAGCTTTAGAAAATAGTGATGCCTGAATCTCACCACAGAGAGCTGGAATGAACTGGTCAGGCGAGGCCTGGGCGTTGACGTTTCTAAAGCTCTCCAGGTAGCTACAATGGGGAGCCACAGCTGAGAACCACAGCTGTGAGAGGAGGAACGGGGTGCCTTGGAGGCTAATGGCGGTCAGAGGAAGAGCCCCATGAGGAAGAGTAGTGAGCTCCTTTCCCACAAGGCTGGGCTGCCAGAGAGCCAGCCAAGGGAAGGATGGGGAGGGGGGGACGTTGGCTCTGGCTGGCTTCTTTCTGGGTGCCTTTCAAACAAAAAGAATACGTGTTTCTACCATAACGTCTTAGTGGTGGCCCACAAGATCACCTGCTGAATCCCCTTCTGGTCTCAGAATTCTTGGATGTCTTCCAACAGGTGGGATTCTTCCTTCCTTCTTCACTTCCTAGCTGCGAAGTTTGCAGCCTCAGCAGCTGGTCCCCCACATCTTCCTCAGTATAACCAGGCTCCAGAGAGCCAACAAGCCTGCACAATCCACTGTGCGTACCAGCAGTGCACAGGCCACGGCCCTTGTCACACATCCGGGATGAAATCTTAGCGTGGCTGTCGCGGCCCGCCTTGGGCTTTTGTTGAGAGGTTTCAGAGTTTCCTGCGGAAGGATCAACCACAAAGAAATAAATGAGATAATAAATGTAAAAAGTTTGTCACAAAGCCTGGCACACAGTAAGCATTTAATACATAATACCTTGTCAATATTATTACTTATTAAAAGAAAAGAAGATTCAAATATATCTAAGAGGAAGACACCTGCTATCTTAATTCCTCAGGCCTCAAGTAGTTGTGTGATGTGCAAAGAGAGATTTGAACAGTCCTGGAGAGAAAAGCCCTTTGAGTGTCTGAGCTGACACAGCAAGTTTGCAAATAAAAAGGAATCCGCTGGACAGTTAGCCAGAGCAGGAGTTGGGTCCTCAGTGTCCTCGCCAGCATCCTGGTGGTGCGGGGTGAATGCACAGCTCTGCTGTTCTGTGTCTTGCCAAGTCAGTCCTGTAAAGTCTGCACGGGGCCACAGGCTCAGCCCACCTCACTCGCCAGCCACTGTGGACACTCTGCACCCCAGGGTCCAGTGCTCCGTATTTCTCTGCTGTTTGGGGGCCACCTCTCAGCACAGGCAGCGGCCCCTCCTGTGGATGGCCCCCAACAACACCCTCCCTGTCGTGCTGCAGTGGAAATGTTACCTACCAGACAGAAAGACCACTGGGACAAAACAATTTATAAGATGAAGCAGCAAAACAAATGCGAAATGCCTAAACAGATATTTTTTCTGAGATAAAGACCCATCACCAGCTCATTTTTGAGAAAATACTGTGTTTTGAACACATATTGGAATTGAATATATGTTGGAATGATGACTATTCATACTCATTTGTATATTCATTACAATTTTTTACCTTGAAAACTTTTAAGCCTATAAAAAAGTTGAATGCCTAGATACCCTTCTAGAATCACTATTAACACTGCAGATTTTCTTCCTTTCCCTCTCTCTCCACACACACACACCCACACCCACACATTTTCACATGTCTGATATTTGGATGTGTTTGACAGTCGATGGTGAGGTACAGATCAAGTGACCATATTCCTTTCTGTTTTCCCGGTGGTTCAGATAGTAATGGTGCATCTTACTGCTGATGGCATCTTAGATTCAATAGACAACAGAATTGGTGATGTGCTCAGCACAGGGTCTGCCTCATTGTCAATGCTACACAAATGTTAGCTATTATTACTATCTTAACATGATGGTGAATTTTCTAGTTCTCCTTATGACTGTGTCAATTTTGATCTATTTTGAAACTATGTTGTTAAGTGTATGTATGTTTAGAACTATTTTGTCTTCCTGCTGAACTGAAACTTTTTTTTTCATTATATAGTGGTCCTCTTTAACTCTAGTAATGCTTTGTGCCTTAAAGTCTACTTTGTACGATATTAGTGTCCCGAAATCAACTTTCTTGGTTACAGTTTGGCTGATAAATCCTCTGCCCCCTTTTTACTTCCAATTTTTCTATATCCCTATGTTTTTTGTGGGTCTTTTAAAAACAGCTAAAGTTTTACTATTATTTTTTAAAATACAGCCTGACAATCTTGTCTTTGACTGGATCATTTAGCCCATTTACTTTTGGATTTATTTCTATTATATTTATGTTTTCTATTTTTCTGCCTTTTAAAAAATGTTTAGGTCTCTTCTCCTTTTTGTCTGAGTAATCTCTTGACTGAGCAGTTTTTCTTATTCTACTTTTTCCTTTAGTACAGAGTCTCTCAACTTCTACACTATTTTGGGCCAGATAATTCTTGGTTGTGTGTGGGCTGTCTCGTGCATTTTTGGGTGTTCTGCAGCATTCCTGGCTTCCACCTGCTAGATGCCAGCAACACTCCTCCTGTTGGGACAACCAAAAATGTTTCCAGACCTTGCCCAAATGTCCCCTGGGGGACAAACTTCCCCCCACTCCCCATGCTGAACCACTTCTCCAGTAATGAGGTTATTCTAGAAATTTTAACAAACTTATCCATATCTCAAATTAATCAGTGTCTTTATTCTCTGAAACACAACAGGAACTTTGAAACACTTTATCTTCAATTATTCCCCTTCCCGTGTTTTAATTGTTGTTTTTTAAACCCAGAATATATCATTATTGTTTTAGACCATCAGTATTTGTTTAGATTCACTCCTATATTTACCAGTTTCTTTCCTATATTTCTCCTTTCATGTTATAACTTTCATCTGGGAATGGTTTCCTTCTGCCTGAAATGTGTTCTTTAGATCTTTATCTCATAAAGTTCTTTTGATGTCAAATGCTCTCCCCTTTTGTTTGTCTGAGTCTTTATCTCTTTTCCTGAAAAACATTTTTTGCAGGATGTACAGTTCTGAATTGACAAAGATGTGTGATGCACCTGGAAGTATTCTAGCACTTTTTGGCTTCTATTACTGCTGAGAAGTCATCCATAAGTGTAACTGTTCTTCCTTTGAAGGGAATCTGCCTTCTCTGATTTTGATGTCCTGCAGTTTTGTTACCGAGCAATGGGCTCACTCCCGACCACGATCTGAGCCAATCCATCACAACGAATTAGGGATTGAGAAAGGAAGTTTTAATTCGATTAGCTGGCATAATTGGGAAGATGGCAGACTAATGTCTCAAAAAACCATCTTCAAGGATTACAGAATCTTGAGTTTGTTATCCATTACTGCTGTTAAAGTGGGCAGTAAGGAGGGTGTTTAGAAATGTCAGCCTTCAGGCATGATGGACTCCAGGGTCTTTCACTGTTCTTTTCTTCTGTCAGTGATGATGAATATCTTGTAGGTGTGTTTCCTGCCTGTGGTCAGCCTGTTCCTGGAGAGAAACTCATAGAACAGAGTTTTAATTTATCAAGCTGTAGGGGAGTACGTACATAAGCGGAGGCCATAAATCAGGGGAGCATGTGAATTTTTTTAAAGTACATGCAGAGCAGTGAGTAATCACACAGTGGAGGGGCTGGAGTCATTTAGCTTAACAAGATGGCCTCACTTATGTTTACTTACAGTTTCACTCTGATGTGATGTCTTCCTATTTGTCCAGCTCGGGTTTCCTGAATTTGTAGACTGATGTCTTTTATTGGCCATTGTCTTTTCAAATATTCAAATATTGCTTTTGCCTCATCCTTTCTCATCTCTCCTTCTGAGACTGTGATTAGATATGTAATAGATCACCTCACTCTATCCTTCATACATCCTATATGTTAACCTCTCATATTTTCCATCCTTATGTTTCTCTGTACTGCACCCTTGATTATCACTTCAGATCTACCCTCCCAGTGATGGTTAATTTTATGTGTCAAATGTGCCTTGGCTAGGCGTTAGTACCCAGATATTTGATCAAACACCAGTTGGAATGTTGCCATGAAGACATTTTTTAGATGAGATTAACATTTCAGTCAGTATACTTTGAGTAAAGCAGATTACCCTCTATAATGTGGGTGGGTCTCATCCAACCAGTTGAAGGCCTTAAAAGAAAAAAGACTGAGATCCCTGGGGGAAGACCTCGTTCTGCCTTGAGATTGCCTTTGGACTCAACTGAAACACCAACTCCTTCCTGGGTCTCCAGGCTGTCAGTCTGGCCTACATATTCTGGACTTGCCAGCCTCCACAATCACATGAGCCAATTACTTAAAATAAATTTCTCTCGTACACACACACACACACACACACACACACACACACACACACACATACATACATATATATATATATATACACACACACACATATCCTGTTGGTTCTGTTTCTCTGAACCCTGACTAATACACTCCCCCATCTGCCCAGTTTACTTAGTCTCTCTTCAGTTGTGTCTAATCTGCTGTTAAACTCATCCTCTGACTTTTAAATTTCAATTATTATGTTTTTCATTTCTAGAGGTCTATTTGCCACCCCCCTAAATCTATTTGGTTATTTCTTAGTCTGTAGTAGATTGTAATTATTCCTTCCAATCATTTTCTCCCCCTTGTAATAGAATCACACACTCCCACCTGTTGCCACATGACTTGCTGTTTCTCCTTGGGGAGCAGTATACTTTTCCACTCTGTTGACGTTGGCCTTGGCCATGTCTTTGGCCAAAGCAGTGTGGACAGAAGTGACATGCTCCATATCCAAGCAGAAGCTCTAAGAACTATTGTGGGGCTTGGCATTTCTTATCCCATTTGGCACGTCCTTCAGCCTAGATCCTAGAATGAAGTCACTAAGATTAGAGCAGACCCACAACTGATCTCCAGCTGCACATAAAATGGGTGAGAAGCAAGTCTTTGTTATTAAAAGCCTCTTGAGATTTGGGGTTCATGAATTATTCAGCCTCTTGTGCTTTCCTGACATTTTCAATGCCTTCTCACATTTATGTAGCTATACTAAGCATGCTGTATATTCTCTGTTTATATGAGAATCTGAAGTCTTTGTGCGTTTGGCTTAGCTGCTTGTGGTTTCTGCTGGCTCTTGCTTATAAGACTTTCCCTTGGTTTTGTGATTACTAACAGTTAACCCTGAATTTTATTTGCCCACCCTGATAGTGTGATTTGGGGCTGCAAATTGACTGTTTGAGATTATAACTTCTCAGGAAAGATATATTTTGCCCCTTCAATCAGAAGACAAAACAAAATCCAAGAAGGGTCACTTGTAATCCCTGGTGGGGGTGTGTAATAGGCTGAATAATGACTCCAAAGATACCAGGTCATAATCCCTGGCACCTGTGAATGTGAATTTATTTGGAAAAAGGGTCTTTGCAGATGTAATTAAATTAAGGATCTTGAGATGGGAAAATTATTCTGGATTATCTGAGCAGGCCTTAAATGCAAATACCAGTGTCCTTATAAGAGAGACGCCGAGGGAGACACACATACAGCAGAGAAGGTGATGTGAATATGGAGGCAGAGATTGGAGTCATGCTGCATGAAGCCAAGGAATGCCAGCATTTGGAAGAGGCGAGGAACAGGCCATCCTCTAGAAACTCTGAAGACTTTTTCAACACCTTGAACTCAGTCTAGTGATACCGACTTTGGATTTCTGGAGTCCACAACTGTGGAAGAATAAGTTCCTGTTGTTTTAAGTTACCAAGTTTGTGGTACTTTGTTATGGCAGCTACAGGGAACTAATATGGGGGTGGGATGGGATTCATTTATTCCTAGTTCACCCTTAAACACAGGGAGTGGCTCTTTAGGATTTCAGATTTATGTGGGAGGTCTCCTTTACATGCCACCTTGGGTTAGCCCTGAGCTTTGTCTTCTGTCCCCTGAGCCCTTGTGAAGGGCTGAAATCTACAGGGTTTGTCAAATGCCCTCAAGGTGAAATGTGGCACTGGACCAGCTTCCCTAGGTTTTGGCCTCTGAATAGTCCTTCTTTCCTTGCTAGGAAACATTGTTTTTAAACATTACATCCATCATTTTACTTGATTTCATCTGACAATCAAGGAGATTTCCCAATCAGCCTAATATTGCGGGAAATGGAATTCCTTATCGCTAAGATTGCTGATATCTTGCAGGCCAAGTATCCTCTTACTACTTATCTTGCCAGAGACACGAGCAGATTTCACCATTAAGGAGGCTGTCAAGAGATAAATGGAGTTACTAGGAGAATGGCAAATATGTGGGAGGACTTTTCTTCAGTACTAAGCAAATATCCATCAGTGGTGGGAGTCAGGGATGTGTGTGTGTGTGTGTGTGGGGGGGGTTGAGCAGACAACAGACAGTGCATTTCTCAGTGGTTAGAGTCCTTGGTTGCTGAGATCCCTCTGGTTCCATCCGCACAACACAAAATACGGGGGTCTTCCCTAGCAGGAGGCAGCAGCTCGGTGGTTAGCTCCTGGCCCAGGAGGGCCTGTGCCTTTCTCTCCTCTTGTCTTCCCCCTACTGTGTCTCCCATTCTTGGTGGGAGGCTGTCAGCCCCTCAGTCTCCAGCTGGCCAACCACGGGCTTCAACTGTTCTCCCCTGAAGCCCTTCAGGCTCTCCCACCTCTGGACGGAAGGTGCTCCTGTCAACTCCCTCTGCTATGAAACCCACAGAAAGGTGTCTCACTCCTCTCACTCCTTGCCTAATCAGGTGGACTTTTAGGACTGGGAAATCCACATCCACTGCATTTTACTCTCGGAGGCCTGCTAGGGTTTTAGTTACAAACATTAGCAGCTGACTCTGGCTGATATAAGCAGAAAAGCAGTTTCTTAATATGATGTTAGGGAGCTCATAGAATCTCTGGAAGGACTGGAGGAACAGCCTCAGGGGGACACAGGCAAGAACAAAGTCCAAATTAGACCCAGTCTGGTGGGGACATCCCTGCTGCTGGTGCTGAGCCCCTCTGGCCACTATATGCTTTACCAGAACTGCTGCCTCTACTGCTATCACCCATCTTCCAACTCCAAGATGGGCTGTGGCCTGGGTTGTGTGCCCTCAGCCCAGCGGCAAGGGGGCTGGGAAATGAGCACGTGGCATTTTGAGCCCCTAGAAAGGAAGAAGGGTTCACATTTGCAAGGTGGGCGATTCCTCAGACATATGAAGGGGATTCAAGTGCAACGTAGGCAAAAGAATGCCAAGTGTCAGTACAGGGATAGGATGAATAACGGGGTATCTCCTCTCTTCTCCCCGGGGCCAGATGTATCCAGCGGGTGAGACCTTGACAGCTCCCCGTCACTCCATATTCAGGGTGGAAGAGCTCCACCAGAGAAGAGAATCAATTTCTCCCTTGTCATAAGAGTAAGATCTGTGGGGGCACTGAAAACTGAAAACATGGTGAGCACTTCCTTACAATGTTATTGAAAATAATTTAAAAATACTGAATCGGAAAATGAATACAAGAAAGGTCAACAACTTCTGACTTTTCCCTCTATGATGCTTCATTTTTAAAATGTCAAACTATTTCAGAAAGTGTTTTTTTCTATTTCTGGAAACTTTGATGAATCTGCTTTAATTGGGCAATCCAGCACAGAGGAAGGGACATTTGTTGCTACCCTAAGTTTGTGGAATTAAAGTCATACCCAGGAGATTATGTTGCCAGTAAGAACAGCTGCCATTTATGGGGTGTCTACTCTGTGCTGGCTCTGGGGTAGGCATTTTTCATGGAAAATCGCTAATCCTTAGTCCAGCTGAAGAAATTGAGAGGTCACAGGCCAGGGGTTTCTGTCTGAGGTGGAATTTAAAGCCCAGGGCCATTCTATTCTTTGAAGCTTCCTACACACTGAGAGCTCACGGATGCTGTTTGGCCCTCATACCCAGCACGGTTCCTGGTTGACAGCAGGCAGGGGCCAAGGAAGACCCATTGAATGAATGGACATCACAATGGCACACGAGAGCCTCAATCAATATCTCACAATTACACAAATGTAGTATCATTAACACATACAGATTAAATAGAGAATAAAACCATAGAGTACCAGCACTATATAAAACATGTGCGGGTAGAACAATAAATCCAGCAGATGTCTCCCTGAGAATCCAAAGAGTCTGTGCTCTGTACAGCGTTTGCTGACCGCTTCTAAGTTGACACTGTTTTTTAGATCAGTCTCTTGGCCGTCAGGCGGGATTTTACAGCATCTCAGTTTTTATTCCTCATTTTATTTCTCACAATTAAAACTTGTTCCTTATATTAGTGAGAATCAGAGGCTGAAAATTATATTCTCAAGGGCCAACTATTTTTTTGTGTGTGAGGAAGATTAGCCCTGAGCCAACATCTGTTGCCAGTCCTCCTCCCCTTGCTGAGGAAGACTGGCCCTGGGCTAACATCCGTGCCCATCTTCCTCTACTTTATATGGGACGCCGCCACGGCATGGTTTGACAAGCGGTGTGCAGGCTGGCGCCTGGGATCCGAACCTGCGAACCCTGGGCTGCCGAAGTGGAGTGTGCGAACTCAACCACTATACCACCAGGCTGGCCCAACTATTTTTTTAATCATTAAGGCCTTTATAAAGCAGCAAGGTCCTAAGATCGAGTATTTTTGCCAAGTAAGCCTTTAAACTCTAGCTCTTTGGTTGTTCAGATGTTGTCCCAGGGTCTGAGAGTTCTAGATCTGGGGTTTGCTCAGGTGGTCTCAGCCCTTGTTTGTTGCTCTGATCATCGTCTGAGGCAGATGTGAGAAGGAGGGGGTCACCATGCCCAGGTGAGTGTGTTCCCTCCTCAGAGACAAGCTCAAAGGAGCCCTGCCCACATGAGGTCCCGAGGCTGCAACCATTCCCAGGATTCAGCTTGCTGCTTCCAGAGACTTCTGTAATGACACTCAGTTTGTCAAAAACTTCATCCTCATCAGAGAGTGGGAAAGAGAAGAACAGAAGCCTGCTGTGATGAGGGTAGCCCAAAAACTGCAGGAGAGAGAAAAGAAAATTAATTTTCCAATTTTCCCATTTCTTATGGGTTTACAAAACTTTTATACAGAACTCCTGGCTGGAAAATGCTGTTTAAAAAAATGCAACAATAACACTCTGATAGTGCCTCAAAAAATTAAAGATAGAATTACCATATGATCCAGCAATTCCACTTCTGGGTATATGCCCAAAAGAACCAAAAGCAGAGTCTCAAAGAGATATTTGCACACCCATGTTCAGAGCAGCATTATTTACAATAGCCAAAGGTGGAAGCAGCCCAAGTGTCTATCAATGGAAGAATGGATAAACAAAATGTGCTCTATCCTTACAATGGAATATTATTCAGCCTTAAAAAGTAATGAAGTTCTGCGGCTGGCCCAGTGGCGTAGTGGTTAAGTTCGCACGCTCCGCTTCAGTGGGCTGAGGTTCGCAGGTCTGGATCCCGGGCGTAGACCTACGTATGGCTCATCAAGCCACACTGTGGCGGTGTCCCACATACAAGATAGAGGAAGATGGGCACAGATGTTAGCTCAGGGCCAATCTTCCTCACCAAAAAAAAGGGTAATGAAGTTCTGTTGTGTGCTACAACATGGATGAGCCTTATGCTAAGTGAAATAAGCCAGACACAAAAGTACAAATACTGTATGATTCCACTTGTATGAGGTACCTAGAGTAGTCAAATTCACAGACAGAAAGGAGAGTGGTGGTTGCCAGGGGCTGGGGGGAGAACGGGGAGTTATCGATTGGTGGTACAGAGTTTCCGTCTTCCAAGAAGAGAAGAGTTCTGTGGATGGTGGTGGTGATGGTTGCACAACAACGTGAATGTACTTGATACCACTGAACTGCACACTTAGAAATGATTAACATGGTAAATGTTATGCGTATTTTACCACAATTTAAAAAAATTCGACAATAAATCTGCACCTCATTTGCTAAGTAATCACAGGTTACCCTCTGACAGTTCCTCTTGTAAGCCTGGAGGGAGATTTTTAGGACAATCGTGATGCTGTGGGGCTGACACAGCCTGTGCGTCATTTCGTCTAGGGAGCAAGGATGTTGCAGGCTCGGGATAAGTGTGTCTTGGAAAAACAAGCAGAATCTCCCGTGCATCCTCAGGTTGAGTTAGGGGGCCCTCTTTGGTGCTCCCCAGCTTTCTGTGTGTCCCTCAGTTTCAGCCCTCAGCCCTGCACTGTTCAGTATGGTAGCCACGAGCCACGTGTGGCTGCTGACCACTTGAAATGTGGCTTGTCCAAATCAACAAGTGCTGCAAGTGCAAAATACATACCAGATTCTGAAGACTTTGTATTAAAAAAAAAGTAAATGTTTCAATAATTTTTAAAAATATTGATTACATGTTGAAATGGTATTTTGGATATACTGGGACACATAAAATATACTGTTAATATTAATTTCATCTGTTCCTTTTTACTTTTTAATTTTTTTTGCAGGGAAAGATTCGCCCTGAGCTAACATCTGTTGCCAATCTTCCTCTTTTTTTTCATTTCCCTCCTCAAAGCCCCAATGCATGGTTGTATATTCTAGTTGTAAGTCCTTCTAGTTCTTCTGTGTGAGCCGCCACCAGAGCATGGCTCCTGACAGATGAGTGGTGTGGTTCCACGACTGGGAAGTGAACCCGGGCTGCCTAAGCAGTGAGCACCGAACTTTAACCACTAGGCCATCAGGCCTGCCTCCCTTTTTGCTTTTTAAAAAAAATGTGGCTACTAGCAAATTTAAAACATATGTGTGACTTGTGCTATGTTTCTATCTAGCACATTTTATGGACATTGACTCCTTACGGTTTATCTCTCCCAGTAGACGGGGCTAGTCACAGACAGGAACCATAGTCTAATTATCCTTATCTCTCCAACTGTTTGAACAATGAAGACGCCCACATGTTTCCTGAAATATCATGGCCTCCACTTTTCATCCTTATAGGGCCATGCTCTTAATCTTCAGGTTGAGATGGACAAACATTCTTTAAAGCTTTGCATTTTTAACTTCTCCTCTCCAATGATTTACTCCTAGTTCCACCTGTAATTGATCAGTCTGCTCCCCTCTTAATGGAATCTCACACTCAGCCCTCTGATACGACTTAATTAAGCCTTCGGTGTGATCCTGCCTACCGGTGTGAACGTGAAGGATCCCACCCCCCTTACCACGCCCCCCCAGCCCCCAGCCTTGACCAGTAGATGGAAGGGAGGGGGAGGGGCAAGAGGAATTATGTCCAGATCTCTGTTGGGTAAAGGAGGAAGCTGGGAGGAGTAGGAACCTCCCGAAATCTTCAGATCCAGTGGATTCATAAGAACAGACTAGAAGTTACCCTTGATTCCCCTGGGAAATGGGGAAAAGAGATTAGGACAAAGGAAGTGCACTAAATCTCAAGAAAGCACATAGCAGGCTGGTCTCCCGGCTGGACGCACATACAGAAACTGGTGAGCTGGCTCAATATATCAGTATTGGATAAATCTCCCGATTGCTTTTTCAACTAAAAGTCTCCATCCCCAGCAAATCTCCCTAAACTCAGAATTATTCTCTGGGCCATGGTTAATGGATTCTCTCCATTATGAGTCTAACAGGAGAATCTGGTGATTCGAGGACCCTGATCTGCATAGCTCCCTAGAGTTTCCTTCATCTTCACTCCTCTGGCCCTTCCCCAGCACCCCCACCCGCCGTCTCTCAGAGGCAGGCTCCAAAGTCAAGTCTGCAAAGTCTTCTGGCCTTGGAGGCGAGAGCTCACTCCAATGGCCCCATTACTAGGCTCGATATGCCTGGCAGCACGTTCATCACATCTGTTCTTTCCTGTCTCTTTGATGGCGAAGCCAGAACAAAAATAGCAGGTGAATAGTTTTGCTTCCTCTTGGCTCCCCATTTACAAAACACCTTCTACCCAGAGCAAAGGGCTGCCCCTCTTTGTTCTTCCTGCTGCAAATGTGGCTTCTTAAAAGATCCCCTGGCTTGGGCCGGCCCGGTGGCGTAGTGGTTAAGTTCATGCGCTCTGGTTCGGCGGCCCAGGCTTAGTAGGTTCGGATCCTGGGCACGGACAGACGCACTGTTTGTCAGCCATGCTGTGGCGGCGTCCCATATAAAGTAGAGGAAGATGGGCACGGATGTTAGCCCAGGGCCAGTCTTCCTCAACAAAGACAGGGGGACTGGCAACGGATGTTAGCTCGGGGCTGGTCTTCCTCACACACAAAAAAACCCCCAAAAAACAAAAAAAGCTCCCCTGGCTCCAGAGCTGGAGTCGCTGAGGCCTCTGGTGACCGTATCACAGCCCAACCTCTCTCTCTGTCTCCCATCCCACTGCCTTCACTCCCTTAGGGGTAATATTCCCAAGGGTACTCCCCATCAAGCCTTCTGAATGCAAATCTCCATCTCAGAGTTTGTTTCCTAGGGAATGAGACCAAAGATAGGTTCTTTTTGGGCTGGGCTTGGCATATTTTCATTTTTAAGTGTTAGTGCATACCCAGTATTTCATTTCTTAGGGCCTCTTCAGCCCTACAGTCTCCGTCCAGGTATATTCTTTCTTCTTTCTAAACCTTTTAAAAGAGTTTTCCTAAAGTCTAGGACACACATCCCGTAATTGCAGTCACTCTGAGATATACCCAAAGTGAAAACGCTCCTGTCTCTCCCCACATTCTCTCCACTTAGTGGAGAAATGGAAACTTATCCAGAGTTTTCTCTTTCTCACGTTCTCCACTCTGAACTCTGCTTTTTCTCCTTCTGTTCCAGAACCGTCACCGTTGCTCCTTGACCACGTGGAGGGAAGGTCAGAGAAGGAACGACACCCAGGTTGGAGGGAGGGCTTCCAGAACCGACCTCTACGTCCTTCCTTAGGGCTGTTCCGTGACCACAGACTTCCCCGACGTGGGCACCAGGGAATGGACCAGCATACAAAACGTGTGTCATTTCCCAGGAAAACAGGCTGTGCCGACTTAGGCAGCCCCGCCCTCAAGGAAAGCCCTTCCAATCAGGCTTTCTCATCCGCCACCTCCCTCCTACCGCCTACCTCTTTCAGGTGCTGAGGGAGGGCGGTCCCCGGGGAGAAGGCGTACTTGGTCTTCTTGTAAACGCACCACACCAGGACGGAGCAGCCCAGGAGGAGCAGAAAGGCCGCACACACCGAGGCTGCGAGGACGACGGGTACAATCCAGGAGGAGGGGGTTTCTGCAAGGACAACGGGACGTGTGAGGCTCTTGTCATGTACAGACTGGGTCACAGTGACCTTAATACTATTTTCACCACCACAATCCAACGGCAATCCCTGAAAGCAGGGCACACACGTTCATCTCGGGGAGGCGTGGGGAGGAAACACAGCAGCTGCTCGAGGACCCAGACGTTTCCAACGAGTTTCATCCCTTTCCTGCCTTCTTCCAGTTTGGTTTCTGGCCTGATTGCTGATATTCTCAAAATGAATAATAAGCAAGAACTCTGATGCACTTTATCCACTCGCAGGGGAGCAATGAGTGTTCCCGTTCTGGATAACACTCTTCCACCTTGAAGCAGAGAATGGGACTCCCTGGGGCCCCAGAGCCCGAATTAAACACACGCACTGCGGCATTTTGTACTGAGAACTGCGAGAGCCCAGCACGGACGACTCCATCCAAACCCCTGCACTCAGAGACCTGCCCAACCTCTAGTGTGGCTTCCAGCAGCCTCAGGCTGCGCTGCTGGGACCACCCAGCACCAGACTGGGAAAACTCAAGGCTGCCAGAAGAATTACCATTTGTTCTGCCAACATCTGACCTTCCTTTCTTAGAGAATTTGCTATGGATAGTTTATGACTGTAAATCCTTCCTCTGTCTCTTTTAGATGTATATGTATCTCCTACAAGGACCTGAAAGCCATTTCTTTAAAATGCAATCATCAGGAAGGAGTGACCATCTCTCAGTCTCTGTGGGAGGGTAGACACCTAACTTGACAAACTAGTTAGCATTAGATACAGATGGCCGAACTGCACTGACACTGACCCACCGACCTTCCCGCTTGCTTTTGCAATTTTTCACTTCCTTCACTCTCTGCTCCCTTCCTCTCCCTCATTCTTCCTTTAAAATGCCCAGTCAGCTCTTTCCCACCCTGCAGTCATTACTGAATAAAATCTGTTTTTACTGCTTTAACTAAGTCCGGCTTTCTCTTTGACAGCATCCAGGATGTTGCCCTGGTCATTCGCGGTCCCAGTTCCCTATTTCAGCGCCAGACCCCTTCCGCAGCTGCCCTGGCCACCTACCTTCCCTCTGCCTAACCCCTGGCAAACAGCACCACCCTCCTGATCAAAACCTGGAGCATCTGGTGCTGAGAGAGGCCAAGAGAATGAACCCTGCCCTGTAAAAGCAAGTCATTTTAAGGGGGCTATTTTGGGGGGGAAATGTCAATACCTACTTACACAGAGCAGACCCTGGAACAACAACAGCAGCAGCAGTCCCCTGCTGGCCCCTCCCGGCACCTGCCACAGCACAGGGCTCAGACACTCCCTAAATATCTGATGAATAGATATGGCGCTTGTAAGGGGCAAGAGGCTGGGCGAGCCTGCCTCCCTTCCTCCCTGGTCCTCTTGTGTTTTAATTCACGCTGGCAGTGACCTCATAATCTTTCCAGCTTGTGCCCTTGCCAAGTTCAGAGGAACTCCTTATCCCAGTTCCCCTATGAACTCTTGTTTCACTTACTAGTGACAAGAAATGTTCACATATCGAAGTATATGGGGTAGCTAAACGATTTGGCTTGAACTAAAGAAGCCTGACTTATGGCCTATCAAACATAGACTGCACGTCTGCTTTAGCCATTGAAGTAAAGAATTTACTTTCGCATTAAACATGATCTCAAAGTAAAAGAATGCACTCTTTTAAGATAAGAATGCATCCTTCCCCTTCTATGAGGCCAGTTTCCGTAAGCCCGGATCAGTACTCCTGAAGATAAATTCCCTTTCCCAACATCGGGGTCATGTTGACCCACTAATTTGCAACTGCACACCTCTTTGAAACTTTGATGAGTATGTATCCTGGGTGTGTTTAATGTATGTTCTTTGTTCTCAAAAGGTATAAAACTGTACTGAAAACCATGCTTCTCCAGAACTTTCTTCCTTTGTGGAAACTGCCTTCCTGGACTATAATCCTCACTCTGGCTCAAGTAAAACTCACTTTATCTCTCTCATCTATAGACGGGTTATTGGTAATTTGCATCGACACCAGAATCAAGGTGAGGTGTCTTCTAGCCCACACTTTCAGCATGTTTGACTCAGACCTGTATTTTCTTGGTGAATCAGGGTCACGTGGCAAGTGATCTGGTCAGAAGGCCCCCAGGCTATATCCTAGCTGATATGGGAGGTCAGCTTGGGATCTGACATCCCAGATCTTGAGGAAATTCCAGGATCTTACTCATCCATCTGTCTTTCCATTTAATATTTCAGTAGCTCTCTGATTCGGCATGCATCAGAATCACTGACTGAATGCTGATTAAACACTGATTGCTGGGCCCCGCCCTGGTATTGTCGGTGACATTGTGAAGAGCCCCTGGAGGGCAGAGTCTGGATGTCCTTGTGTCTCCAGCCAGGACATCTTAGCATCTTAGACAAGGACATTCCACAGGCACACCTGGTTGAGAGTCACAAAATTCAAAGGATGCTTTTGTGACTCTTCCTGAGGGAGAAGAGGGGAAGGAGAGAGGACACTGCTTTACACAGGCTGTGAATTGTGGGAGAATCTATTAAGCAACACCCTCTGCGTAAAGCTCTCTAACTTGCTTCACTTCCACCTGGCCACACCATTGGGCAGACAACCTTCCTCCGTTTTATCTGCAGGGAAATCACACCTTCACTTACCTACGGACTGCATCTGTAAATTACAGGAAAGATAACCTGGCTTTAGACTGGCCTAAGTTCTGTTTCATCCCTGCCATTTACTAGCTGAGTGACTTTGGGCAAGTTACTTCACCTCTCTGAACCTTCATTTTCCAGCCTGTAAAAGGGAAGAAGATCGTTACAATGCTCTCATTGAAACCTCGTTGTGAGGTCTAAATGAGATAACCATGTTTAAACAAATCTAAAATGATGTTTGACAGAAGCAGGTTTTCATTGGGTTAGAGTTTTCCTTTCTTTTATAAAATGTTTGGATTTTGTCAGTTAATGGGTGATCATTTATAGTCACAAAATATTTGAAATATTTTTCTTTTTGGTCAGATTGTATGCCTCATACCATAAACCTTTAGCAATATTTAACAATGTGATTTTAATAACGTCATTATTAATAATAGTAATATCTGACACGTATCAAGGGCTCACTCTGTGGGGCACTGTTCTAAGTCCTCCAAACCCCCGCTGTGGTGGCACCATTTCATTCCTCCCATTTTGCAGAGGCAGCTGAGGCAAGGGGCAGTTTAGGACTTGCCCCACGTCACATGTTACGTTGGTGTTCACAGCGGGGAAGGATGGGACCCTGGGTGATCCGGGCATGTACTCAAGGCTTTGGGAAAGTAGACGGTAGCTGTTTAGAGGAAAGAGGGATGACTCCAAGGTCAAGGATTCCAGTGATTCAAGAGGATTCAAGGGCTCCCAAGGTACAGAATTCTGATTCAAGTACAAATGATTCCAGAGAGGAATAAAAAGAGAAAAAACATTGAGAGAGTCCAAGAAAATAATTTGTGCCTAGAAAATAACTTGAGGCACAGAAATGGCAGGTTTCTTGTCATTTAAAGGTAGTGTTGAGAAGTTCAGCCAGCTCGGGCCACGGAAGAAGGAACAGGCAGGTCCACTCTGCCATCGACCTGGGGTCTACAGAGGCAACACTCTGAGCTGGGGGCGACAGGAAAAGAAAGGAGAGTGACAGGGACTTCTCTCCAGAGAGACAGCATGATTCATCTTCTGTGGGGCTCCGAAGTCCTGAGGAAGCTTGCTAACACAGTCACAGAACAGCTTTGGATGACACTGGAAAGGCCATGGGCCAGGGAGAGGGGAAAGAATGCTGGATTCAGGCAAATAATTTGTATACTTAAAATGGGAAAAAAAAATACAAGACTCAGGAAACTACAGGTCAGTAAGCTTGATGCTTACTGATGCTGATCTCCAGAAAAAATACGTGGTTAATTACATGTGGAAAAAAATTAAGTGGTTAATTACAAATTCTTAAAAAAGATAAAGATGATAACCATAAATGAGAACATTAGGGCACCGAGAAGAAATTAGCTGAAAGTGGCTACCTTTCGTTTTTTGGATAGGGTGACTTCTTGGTAAATTATGGCATATTATGGGCTGGTTTTTCCCAAGCTGTGTTTTCTGGAATGTTAATTCTCAAAAAATGTGTTGAAAGATCAAATACGCTAAAAATGCTAATGTATAGGGCGACTTTTCTGAGAGGGAAATACAGTGCACCACCATTTCCAAGCACAACTGACTACAGGGCTCTTTTGAGAAATAGCCGTAAACACTCATGGAACACAGTTGGGGCAATTGCTGCACTTGGCAATGGGTATTGATTTCAGCTGATACTTGCTAAAGTCTTTCACAATGACTTGGTGGACAATCCAACAAAATAGCTTATATAACAGTCCACTATGTTCAGATAGATTGGTGACTAGTAAGCAAGTAGTTAGGCAGTCTGAAAGAAAGTTGTGTCCTGGAGCATACCAACAGTTTAACAAACTGGTAAGGATCCTGAATCTCTTCCTAGCAAATCAGTAGATGAGACCGCAAAATTGGGTGAGAAATATGTTCAATGACAAAAACCAACATTCAAGTAGAACTGGATCCGCTGAAATGATGAATCAACATGACTGCAGCATTGTACTTTTCTCAGAACCGCACAGTGACGCAGAAGGTGAAAAGTTTTGCTCTCCCTCCGCAGGGAATTCTTTATTACTCTCCTTTGTATTTTTCTAGCCCCCAGAGCAGTGCCGTGCTCCCAGGAAGGCCTCCGTTAATGAAAACGGCCAGGATGGACCTGCACGTACTCCTCCTTCTGTGGTCTGAGCGGCTGAGCCTCTCCACAACATCTTTAAATAACAAAAAGCCCTGTTGCCAACAGGCACATGAAAAGATGTTCAACATCACCGATTATTAGGGGAATGCAAATCAAAGCCACAATGAGATATCACCTCACGTGAGCCCATCAAAATGGCTATTATTGAAAAGACAAGAAATACCAAGTGTTGGAGAGGAGGTGGAGAAACAGGAACCCTCATACACTGCTGGTGGGAGTGCAAACTGGTGCAGCCACTATGGAAAACGGTATGGAGTTTCCTAAAAAAAGGACTACGATATGATCCAGCTATTCCACTTCTGGGTATTTATCCAAAAAACACAGAAACATTAATTCGAAAAGATATATGCACCCCTATGTTCATTGCAGCATTATTCACAATAGCCAAGACTTGGAAACAACCTAAGTGCCCATCAACAGATGAACGGATAAAGAAGATGTGATATATATAGATACAATGGAATACTACTCAGCCATACAAAAGATAAATCTTGCGATTTGCGACAACATGGATGGACCTTGAGGGGATTATGCTAATTGAAATAAGTCAGACGGAGAAGTCAAATACTGTATAATTTCACTCATATGTGGAAGATAAAATCAACAACAACAACAAATACACACACAGACACAGAGAATAGATTGGTGGTCACCAGAGGGGAAGGGGGAAGGGCAAAAGGGGTCAAGGGGCACATGTGTACGTTTATGGATGAAAACTAGAATTTTGGTGCTGAACATGATGTAGTCTATACAAAAATCGAAATATAATGATGCACACCTGAAATTTATATAATGTTATAAACCAATGTTTACCTCAATAAAAAAATTAACTAATAAACAAATAAAAAGGCCTGTTGTTTGTGTGCATCTAGGCCACAAGTTTTTATCACCTTATATGCAATTGCAATGCGTCTGTATGTAAATAATCTCAGTGTCTAGGCCACCTGGTACCCTTCCCTCTCCCTCTTTTCCTCCTTCCCTTCCTCTCTCCATTTTTTTAAGAAACACCAAGAGTGGAAGTACTCCGCTGGATGCTGAGGTCCATGTCATCTGTGAGGGACTCTGTTGAGGTCCTGGTACCATATTTTACAAGAGACCTTGAAACAAGCAGCGCTTGCTGAGGACAGTGATAGAGTTTCCAAACTCTCCCCATCACGTGTCTGAAGGAATTAAAGTTGTGCAGCCTGGAAAGAAAAGGTTTCTGAGGGGTGTGACAGGGCTCGACCTTGCTGGGTGGTCTTAGAAAGACTGATGAGACTTGCTTCAGGGAGCCTGAGAGGACAGAATGAGCACAGCGGAGGTGGGCGCCCGGAGGGAGACCTCAGCTCCCAGGACAGAAGCCGTGTCCATCAATCCCTTTGGTCTAAGAGTGAACGAGTCGCCTCAGAAGCTGGTGGTCTCCTTCCCAGCATGAAGCCCATCGGTCAGGGCTGAACCGGGTTGCAGTTTGAGCTGGATGTGGTGATGTGTAAGGAGCCTTCCCACCCTAACGCTGGTTGGGAGTCTATACGGCTATTGAAAATGCTCAGGGGAGGCAGAATTACAGGTGGTGCATCTCAAGACTCACCGTCGATGGACGTTCGCTCACAGACAGGCTTGCTCCATTCCCCAGTTTTGTTCCGATCAGGAAGAAACCCTTGAACTTGAACACAGTAAGTTGTCCATGGCTCAAGATTTCTGAGGACCTCAAAGTCATATTGACAAGTAATCTGATACTAGTAATGAAGACAAAAGTAAGAACACGTCTCAGCAGTGAAGGGACACTATCCGCCCTGCCCCCCCCATTATAATCTTTACTTCAGGCTCCAAATAGGAAGATGAAGGAAGCAGGTGCTCTCCCAGCTCATTTCAGGGGACCCTGATACTATTCTAAGGGATGGGGCTAGGACTGACTGTGGTCGTGACAAACCCTCTCACTTCCAAATTCTCTAAAGGACATACAAACCATCCCACCTCCTTTTTTAAAAAATAAACCAGTTCTATGGGTGGAATTTTGTCCCCTCCAAATTCATATGCTGAAATCCCAATTCCTAGTACCTTAGAAAGTGACTTAGTTGGATATAGGGTCTTTACAGAGACAATCAAGCTAAAATGAGGGACCCTAATCCAACATGACTGGTGTCCCTATGAGAAGAGGGAACCCGTACACAGACACGCACACAGGGAGAACGCCACATGAAGGTGAAGGCAGAGGCTGGGGTGATGCTTCTACAAGCTAAGGAACCAAAGATTACTAGGAAACCACCAGACGCTCAGGGAGACGCATGGAACAGATTTTTCCTCACAGCCCTTGGAAGGAACCAACCCCACCAACACCTTGATCTCGCACTTCCAGCCTCCAGAACCTTGAGAGAATCCATTTCCGTTGTTTAAGCTGCCCAGTTTGTGGGACTTTCTTACAGCAGCCCTAGCAAACTAACACACCAGTAAGACTCACTGTGGTTTTCTTCCTAAGTCAAGAGCGTATTTCTGACCCTGGCTGCCCGGTTCTCCTCTGAATCACTTCTCCACTTGTGCACCTGGGTTGTCTTCCCCCAGTGGCCCCACCTCACCTCAAGGGCACACGCCACAGCCTGTCTCTGGTGCAGGCATCCCTGACTCATCTGAGTTTAATTTGAATATAAGATATCATAATCATTCCTGAATTTGAGAAACTAAAATAGTTTCACGTAAAATAAAGGGAATTAAGAATACATACGACCTGTATTTCCGTCGTGGTTATACTTTCCTTATAGAAGGGTCCCATGTAAAATTTGTTACATGAATAGGAACTTCAATATAAAGTGGGCACAGACTCTTTTTACTTTAGTAATTGGTCATTTTTCTTTTGGGGTTGACATCGTGTTTGTATTCCTTTATTGTATGAGAAGCCAAGCTCATTGAGGGCAAGAACTAGATTATATCAGTTGAATACATGAAAAGTACGGCATAACTTCCAATAATTAAAAATAAAAACAAAAAATCCTGGCTTTCATTTCTAGAAATCCAATACCTCTAAAACTTTACAATGCTATTTTTTCAAAGGCTAAACTCAGAGGCTGGCCCAAAAGTGGCAGGCAGGGAAGAAGGCAGCACGGATGTGAAGGGATCTGTTTACGTCCCTTTGACTACTTTTTCTAGCCTTTTTTTACTTTTGGGCAACTTCTGATTCTCTCTTCTCACTTCCTCCCATCAGGAAGAAACAGAATTTCCAAAAGCCTTTTATGCTGTTAGTTTAGGGACCTAACATGGCGCCCTCTCAGAAACATTTGCATTTTGAAAGGGAACCATACTGTCTTACTCCTTTCGGGCTGCCATAACAGAACACCACAGACTGGGTGGCTTATAAACAACATTTATGCCTCACAGTTCTTAAGGCTGGGAAGTCCAAGATCAAGGCACCAGCAGATTTGGAGTCTGGTGAGGACCCGCTTCCTGGTTCATAGCCACCATCTTGTGGCTGTGTCTTCACATGGTGGAAAGGACAAAGGAACTCTCTGGGGTCCCTTTTATAAGGGCACTAAACCATTTATGAGGGCCCCACTTTTACGACCCAATGATCTCCCAAAGGCCCCACCTCCTAATACCATCACACTGGGGATTAGGTTTCAACACATGAATTTGGGAGGAGGACACAAACATTCAGTTTATAGCACATATAAACTGGAAATGGTGACACTGCAGGCACCAGTGAGGGAGGACCTGGGGAGTAGGCAGCCTTGCCAGCACTCAGCATGTAACATCAAAGGCTTCCATACAACAGTGTGGACAAATGTGTGACCAGATGCCTGTGCTGTGGGGATATTCTAGACAAGCTAAAGATAAACTGGGTTTTGTATTTCACGCCTGGTGCAAAAGGCACCCAGGCATGGTAACTATGGAACCTGATCCTTATTTCAAGTACACTGCTAAATCCTTGAATGGGTCAATCCTGTCTTATCTTTGCATCCCAGAGTTTGGCAGAGACACCTGCATTTGATAAGTGACCATAAAACTAATTTTTCTGTATTGCTTTCTAGGCATACATTTCCTGGGGTCTTGACTATAAGCAAAATCATCTATTCTGTGAAGAAGGCAGATATCCTGCATCCTTTTGAATGGAGCATTTCAGGTGGGAAAAAAGAACTTGAGGTTTTTTGGGCTATGTAGTATGTACATATAAATTTAATTACATCATTCCTAAGACAATACACATGGATGACCTTTTCCTTCCAAACTCTTGAGAATTAAGTGATAAAATCAACATTTAATGTGGAGGAGATGATATACATGTAACTTGACTTACATAGCATATATGTAAGTCAGTTTAGGACCATAAAAGGCATTCAACTCAGAAGCACTAAGAATAAAACTTGACCAAGGATGAATGAAAATAGCCTTAACACGTCTACATAAGGGGAAGAGAACTTTGTGTATTGACAATATACATTGTTCAGGCAATGGGACAAGTTTATTTTTTTCATTATTTCATTAAATTCCCCAACAATCCTATGAAGCAGGTTATTATCCCCATTTTATTAATGAAGTGGGTTATTATGCTCATTTTGCATACATGAGGAAGTTGAGGTCAAGAACATGACCAGAGTCAGACAATGACAAGGGCAACATTCCAGTGGAAAGTGGGTCTTTCCACTCCTGGCCCATGTTTTTAAAGGAACTGTCCCTTGAAGAGGAGGAAAGCAATGGGGAAAAGTGAGGTCAGAAAAGGCATCCAGGGGTGGGGCTGCCCTGACCATGGACTTGACCATCCTGTGGCATAAGTGTGGCACAAAGGTTCGTGACATGAAACAGTAGTCATTCAGCTGATCATCTGATTCAGCTGACTCCTACTTCCCCCAGCCAAATGTTGAGTCAGCTCTGCCTTCTCCTGCAACTTCCCTTCAGGAGAGAAAAGCCTGCTATCACTGCACTAGCAACCCTGAAGTCTTCTCTATGCTTTTCCCTTGGGGTCTGGGAAGTGTGAGTCAGAGATACTGATCATCCTTCAGATTGGGAATTTCTGGCACTCAGAGGACCAGGCCTTAGATCCTCTGGACCGTAAGGTGCTGCCACCTTGCAAGATCCTGATGGGATGACCTCCTGGACTCCCTTCTCCATTGTCATGGCCTCAGACTAACACTGAGCAAAGAACAAGGAGCTTATGTCTGGAATGCATATGATTTGCTGAGCTTACCTTTTCATCAGAGCCATTTTTCCAATATTGCACATTATAAGTCCATGAGTTATAAATATTCCTCATGGTCCATGTTTCAGGTTCCTTCTCAATTTGGGGGGCTAAGAAACGCATATGTAAAGAATTAGCAAGTGCTTCTACTTGCAATCCAGGAGGTCCAATAATGGCTAAGTACGAGAACAAAGCAAAATGACAATCAAAAATCACATTTCAAAAATGTTAACATTTATCTTTCATAACTGTGCAGACCACTTGGTCTACAGAAGTACTCTGCTCTTTGATATACCCATTGCTATGATGTTGACTGAGTGGCTAAGGAGGGTAGTTGGGTTTTGTTTCTTAAAAAAAACCTGATAACCTCTGCCTTTATTAATCAGGTTTAGTCCATTTATATTTATTGTGATTTCTGATATATTTGGAGCTATTCCAACTATATTATTTTGTGTTTTCTGTAAAGAAAACTTTTTTTTGGCTTTTTCCTCTCTTCTTTTTTCTTTCTGTTGGGTTGAATTTTCTTTATTTCCTTTGCTAGGTTGGAAGCTACAGATGGTATTTCTATTATATTTAGTGTTTAACACATACAATTAACCATATACCTTTTCCAGCAAAGTCTGAAGCTACTGCCTTCTGAATGCTCTTTTACTAGATATTCATGTGGTTGGTCCTTTCATTTCATTTGGATCTCAGTTCAAATGTCACCTCCTCTGAGAAAATGTCTCTTACCACCCTATGTAAAGAGCAGCCCCCACCACTTGCTGCTTCAGTAACTTGCTTTATTTTCTTGAGAGTCACAGTCACAATCTGTCATAAAATATGTATCTATTTGTTTATTACCTGTCTTCCCCATTAGAATGCATGCTCCATGAGAGCAGGGATTTTGTTTTGTCCACTGCTATAGCATTACCACTAACAATGTACCTGGCACATAGTAGGTGCTCAAAAATAATTGTAGAATGAATAATAAATGGGTCTGGGCAACTGGACTGTTTGAGTTATAGCCTATATTCTTCTCTGGCTGCTGTTACTTTTTTGGGGCTGCTAATGGGCCTGCTTCTGGCATTCTACCCTGTTTCTAATCTGCTAGTAGCTGAAAACCAGATAAGAAAACTTAATTAGACATTTTTCCAAAGCAAGTATAAATAGGGTCCACGTGACATCTTGAAGCACCTTCCTATCATACAAACTTCAAGAGGCCAATATCCAATGTAGGGTAGTCATTGCTAAGAGTGCAGAAGCAGGAGCCTGGGTCTGAATTGTTGCTCAGCCACTCATTACCTGTGTGACCTTTGGGCAAGCTGCCTATCTATTTTGTATCAGTTTCTAAAGAGAACTTCCATAGATGGGCCCTAAAATTCGGAACCAGTCAGGATCCAGTAAGTCAGTTAGCAATTATAAGAGCAGAAATCTGTACTATGTTTTGGAAACTTGACTATTGTTAAGCTGTTTTTATTTTTTTTTGGTGAAGATCAGCCCTGAGCTAACATCTGTTGCCAATCCTCCTCTTTTTGCTGAGGAAGATTGGCCCTGGGCTAACATGTGTGCCCATCTTCCTCTACTTTATATGTGGTATGCCTGCCACAGCATGGCTTGATGAGCAGCGTGTAGGTCTGCACCTGGGATCCAAACCTGTGAACCCCAGGCCACTGAAGCAGAGTGTGTGAACTTAACCACTATGCTACTGGGCCAGCCCCAAGCTGTTTGTATTTTTCATTGTTCATTTTTTCTTAGTTTGTATAAAGATACCTTTAGGAAAGATAATATAACTTTGATAATTTCTGACTCCAGAAATAAGAGTTTTTTGCCCACACCTGGGACAGAATTGGGAAAGGGCAGAAGGGCATCTTAGCCCCATTCCCTACCAGAGAGGGCAAAATTGTGAGAGCCATGGGAGTCCAAAGCAGGGGACAGTATAAAGACCCCTCCCTACATTGACAATCCTTCTACTGCTTCTATCTATTCCTTGGAAGGCTGCACTTGAGTTTTGTTAATGTTCTTGTAATTTCTTATCCTCTTATTCTCTCAATTGCTATATGGTGGTTTAATTAGTTGTTAATTTCTGATGTTCTAATTATGTTCATCTCATGACCTCTGGTGAATCCCCATGACCTTCCAGATAGAACCTGGGAAAATTCTTTTCGATGCTTACTAGCCAGTCTGACCCAACCCATCTGCCATCAGCTGCATCCATCCCTCTGTCCTTCATTGTGGACAAGGTGGCTATCTGCATCTGGTCTTCCCGTCTCCACATCTGCCCAGAATAACCTTTATTCTTCTGCCTATCATGTCACATTTCTTTAAGTCATAATTCCAAACTGACTTCCTCCCAGAAAATTTACAACATTAATCCTTCCAGTTCTTCTCATCAATAGCACCAGCCCCAACTCATGCTCATCCTCAAGGCATTCAAGTTATTAAATTTATATTTAATTATTTTATTGACTTATGATTCTTTCCTGTCTCTCTCATGAACTTTTTTTCTGTGAGGAAGACTAGCCCTGAGCTAACATCCATTGCCAATCCTCCTCTTTTTGCTGAGGAAGACTGGCCCTGGGCTAACATCCGTGCCCATCTTCCTCTACTTTATATGGGACGCCGCCACAGCATGGCTTGATAAGTGGTGCGTCAGTCTACGCTCAGGATCTGAACCTGCGAACCCTGGGCAGCCAGAAGCAGAGCACATGAACTTCACCGCTACGTCACTGGGCTGGCCCCTCCCACAAACTTTTAAAAAGCCACAGCCCTCTTTATTATCTTCCCTAAGCTCCTTGTGCAAGGCCACCCACTTTGTGAGCACTCAAAAATTTCCTGCTGATGGGCCAACCAATGGGAAAAAAAAAAATTGATGCAAGATGATGACATTACAATGAAATGGGAGACAAAGTGGCTTACTGTCATCCACAGGACAGAAGGTGATGTTTACCCAGTCCGAATGTTCATCCTCAAATTCAGCTCTGACCCGCAAGATATGTTCACCGTATATGGAAATATTTGAGAAATCACATTCCGTCATGGTAGTACTCGTGCATGTATCTTGGAATTTCCAATAACTACAAAATCAGAAAGCATCATGAGAGTTCTAACTCCAGTCTCTCTGAGGCTAACCAGAGCTTTATTCCTCCTGCTACCAAAGGATAATGGAGGATAATGAGAGAAGAATAAAGCAAATTCTTAATCATCAATTTTGATGAATAGTATGCATCATTCATATGAGCATTTTCCAAACTGTGCTCCGTGGAACCTTAATGCTCCTTGAGATATCATAAGATGTTTTCAAGCTGGGTACCTGAGGGTTACTGTAATATTTAGTAAGAACATGATTACCCTTTGATCTTGTTCCCAACACAGACACAGATGAAAAGAAGTTAATCATGTTAATTTGCTGTTTCTTGTTTAACCTGAGGGATGACTCAAGGGTCACAAGGATTTATGAGCTTGTTTTGTAGAAGAAAAAGGATGCCTTCAAGGAAGTTACCATCACCAGATAACCAGCCCCTAGCTGCCACTGAAGCCCAGAAGTCTGATTGCCCAAGGGCTTACTGGAGTGAAAGAAACACAGATTTCCCCTTTGCTTCTCCAAAACTCCTGCTCCCAAGCCCTTTAGCTCTATAAAACCCCTTGATTTCTTCTTTTGTTAAGGCAGATTTGAGAGAACCTATTCTCCTGCCTTCTCGTTTTGGCCAATTGGAATAAAATTTTCTCCATCTCCAAGCACAGCTGTCTCAGTGATTGGCTTACTGCACAGAGGAACTTGAGATTAAGAGATTCGGTATCAGTTTCAAAAATAATCCATCCTGTGGTCAAACAATTTGGGGCACAAACTGGGTGAAACATAAACAGGTGTCTGTCTTCACAACAGAACTTCTCAGAGACTTTCATATCCTAGTGCGCATGTGCCTTTCCAAAAAGGAATTGAGTATTCAACATATCTGACCAAGAAAAATTCCTTCCTTGATTATGTATTTCTGAAAGCAGTGGGACACGGTTTGTGAAATATTGATATGCACAGATTAGCCAAAATAAGTATCTTAAAATGATTTCAAATAATGTCCTATAAGTGACTATTGTTCAATTACTCTGGAAAAATTGTAAAACAATTCGCTGATCTCAGATCTCTAGACCTGACACCAACCACTGAAGGGAGGGTTGGCAGAAACATGAAGCGGACAAAGAAAATGGATGGTTTGATACCTAACTTAACCTCACAACAGCCTGAGGAGGTGTAATAAGCTCCACCTGACTTAAGGAAACCCAAGCTCTTGTCTTGCAAAGAGTGAGGATTTTGTCTGACTGGTTCCTCACTACTCCTTCCAGTCTTGGTGCTAAAGCCAGTTTGGCTGGCCTGGGAGGTGACAATGAAGATGATGCTGATGAAAATAATAACAGCCAACACTTGTCTAGCACTTAGGTGTCAGGCAGGGTGCTAAGTGTCTTATCAGTATGATCTCATTGAATTTTCACAACCGCAGGAGGGCAGAAGTGAAACCACTCCTATTTTATAGATGAGGCACAGGTCTGGAGAGACTAAGAAACTTGCCCAATGGAACTCAAGTTTGACATCAGAGCCCACGGTCTCAGGGACCATACTACACCTCACTGCATTCCTAGTAGGTAGAGATAATTGGGCTCACACTATTATACAATCTGCTTTTCTTCACTTAATATACCACTAACATTTCTCCATCAATCAACTCTTCATGGCTGCCTCACAGCCCAACATTTGGAAAATTCAGAGGTTGTTTCATTAAGGGGGTTTTCTCACATGGGGCCGTTTCCTTCATTTAAACCAACGCATCAGGTGGCTGGAACAAAGAGTATTTCAAAAGTTGTTTTATAATAACTTCTCTTTCACTAGGTCATTTTTATTACATTTAGAAATATTTTTCTTGCCATTAAATAGGTAATATGACCCATTCCCCATATTTACACCTAACTGTTTTGGATGGTTCCATATTAAAATCACCAACACATCCTCAGAAGTGCCCCTCCTCTGGCCACCCCTACCAATGCACACATAACAGAGTTTGTGCTATGCAACTGCTCAGACTAAATTCTAAACAAACCTCTTACAGAGCCAGAGAGGAGTAATCAGATTTTTCAGGATCAAATTTCTTCCCCAAGGACACAGCCAGCACATGCCATGCTTGGTCTGCACTCCCATGCTGAGGAGACTGGAACCCAGGCACTGACTCTCAGTTATGGGGGAGTCCCTGGGAACTCTCATCGAAAAGATGGACACCCAAAACCAAACACCTCTACTCCAAAGGCAAAGAAGCAAAAAAATAGAACAGCCAAGAAATAAAGTACAGGGGAGAGAGACAGAGAGGGAAGTTAACTTTCCACAGTGAAATCTCTAGAGCTATCAAGATCGAGTGGAGAAAACAGAGATGAAATTATAAAACCAATCGGTGCTGGAAAACACACTGCAGGAAAAAAATAAGTCACAGAATGACCCTTCTTAAGTCCTTGGGAAAACTGACGAAACCGGACTATGGACCATAGATTAAGTGAAAGTCTTTTATCAATGTTACAGCTGCTAATCTTGATAACTGTATTATGGTGATGTAAAAGATTATCCTGGCTCTTATGAAATACACAACAAAATAGTAAGGGGCAAAAGGCATTAAGTATGAGAGAGAGGGAGAGAGAAAATGTGGCCACCCTTAAAAATTGGTGAAACCGATATGAGCTGTTTGGAAGTTCTTTGTATTATAGTCGACATTTTGAAATGTTGTTAGCTTGGAATTATTTTGAACTAAAAAGTTTTAAAAAAATGTAAACAAGGACCATCTTATTCATCTTTCTGCTTCTTCTCTGACTTGGCAGGCCCTGGATATGTTTGTCAAATGAAAGCTGGAGGAGAAGGAGTGTGGGATCAACGGGATCCGGGACTCATGGTGGGTCCCACCTCACTGAAGGAGTTGGCTATCTTTGTATGTTTCTGAGTCACATTGGAAGCAGGTGCACTGTCTCATCAGCCTTTGGCCTCCTGCTGCTGTTTGCACCTGGCACAGAGGTGCCTCACCTGCAGACCAGCCTGTGGTGTATGGTGGCAGGTTGCCAGAGGAGGAAAAAGTGATAGGCAGGGCAGGAGGTCAGAGCACCACTGAGACAGTCGCCGTGGGTGACACTCATCCTTCTGTCGTAGGCCTCTGCTATTTTCAGAGAACAGAGCTTTTAATGGCCAGTGGCTGTCTTACTTCCAATTTCAGGACGTAGCCATGGACTGTAGCTGAGCACCCACTATGCCAATTATCTGCACCCTGCAGCACTGGAGCTGCAGTTACAATCTACTGGAGGGGGTGGGTGGTGAGAGAGCAAGGGCCTTCCTCACTGCTTTGCATACCTCAACTGACTTGGATAGCTTCCAACTATAAATTGTTGATTTCTAGCAAAAATATTCGAATAACTGGAAATGTTATCAGTGGCATTTTTCTCTTAAAAAACATCAATTGTGACCAACCTGATATGTTTGCATTGCAGTAGGTTACCACTGTGGCCAATGACATCCATACCCACATGATAAAATGTATCTACCAGGCAGCCCTGTGATCATCAAACCATGAATCATCACAACAAGAAAAAAATAAAAAGGACTTTACTTGTCTGTTTTCAGAGAACAGAGCTTTCACAAGAATTTCCTGGACAGAATGGAAAAAGCTAGGCGGGAGGCTCTCCGTGGGTGGTCATGGTCACGTGGGTGACAGTAGACTCTCTCCCATGGCCCAGCCCAGGGCTACCATCCTTTGGTGCCTTCCTGCCAAGAGCATCCCAGACCCAATTGGCCACCCCAAAATGTGTCTCTTTGGCTTGATTATTATTTTATTTTATTTTTTTTGTGAGGAAGATTAGCCCTGAGCTAACATCTGTTGCCAGTCCTCCTCTTTTGTGCTGAGGAAGATTGGCCAAGGGCTAACACCGGTGCCCATCTTCCTCTACTTTATATGGGACGCCGCCACAGCATGACTTGACAAGAGGTGCGTTGGTCTGTGCCCAGGATCCAAACCTGTGAACCCCGGACTGCTGAAACGGAGAGCGCAAACTTAACTGCTATGCTACCAGGTCAGCCCCCTTTGGCTTGATTATTTTTGAGGAAAAAAAGACTCTGAAGGAAACTCTGACCTCCCCCCTAACTGCCTAAAAGAATTTAAGGCCCAGGACAGGCCATCCCCACAGATAACTTAGGTATAATACACTGGGAGGATCCTCACTAAGCCCAGTCTTATCAAAGTCCTCTCTCAGGTCACATTGTCTGTAGATGACCCAGCAAACATTTGTTTATCAAACATTTGCTTTTCCATCTCCATCTGAATTGTCTTCCTCCCCTTTGAAGTCCCAAACCGCAACCTCCCCCTGCAACATCTTCCTTTATCTTTAGCTGAAGATGGTATTTAAGGTGGTGACTTGGGCCATTTTGGCGAGTTACCCAGTTTTCCCGGGGTTCTCCCATGTATACGTGTTATTAAACGTTCTTTGATTTTCTCCTGTTATTCTGTCTCATGTTGACTTAATTCTTAGACCAGCCAGAAGGACTTAGAGGGTAGAGGAGTAGTTCTTCCTCCCTTACACCCACCTTAGGTACTGAGCTGTGAACGTCAGATACCCTTTGGGAAAAGCAGGAGACTCCCACTGTAGAATGTTCCTGAAATTAACTGAATTCATTCTGACGTTTTCAGGAGGCGGCACCATTCCTAATGCTGTAAAAATAAAGGGAAAACGTTTGCAACTTTTTTCTCAAAAAGGATGCCCAAGGAAATGACCATATCCTACACTGGGGTCTCCCCTAATGTTCCATGTCTACAAATGGGCACGTGGGCGAGGGAGGCACATGGGAGCTGTGCTATGGAGTCTGGGTTTTACTTGAAGAGCCATGAGAAGAAATTGCTGGGGGCGGGGGGGTGGTGAGCCAGAGTGAAGTGGGGATGATGAGGGTGACCCGGATGTGGGTGGTGGTAGAAAGGTGTGAGGGGGTGGGTAGACGGATTTTAGATATATTTCCAGAGGTATGAGCTCTAGACTTGCTGATACATTGGGTGTGGAGAAGTAGAAGTTAATATCCATTTCTGGCTTAAGCATCTGATGCCCTGATTGGGGCTGGGGGCAGGGAAATCAAGAGTCCCATTTTAGAATTTGCCTTAGGTTTGAGATGCTGGAGGATGTACCAGTAAGAATGTCGGAGACAGCAGGATGAATGAGCCTGGAGCCCAGAGGACAGATTTGAGCTAGAGACAGAAATCACTTTTCAACTTTTAAATAGAAAATGTCAAACATACACAAAAGTAGAGAGATGTAATAAATCACCACCTGCCCATTACCAACTAGCGCCAACCGAGATACAAAGTTGAGAGTCACAGGCCTATAGTATTTAATGCCAGGGTTCTGCTGCATCCCCCACAAAGGGACAGTGTAGCGGAAGAGAAGAGGAATCCGGCATGACCCCGGCTATAGAGAGATCTGGGGGAGGTGGAGGATCCCAAGTAGAAACAGCCAGAGAGGTAGGAGGAAAACTGGGCGAGTGTGGTACCTTGGAAGGCCAGGGATGAGTTCATCAGAAAGGAAGGAGAGGTTTATTGTGTTGTTTGAACCCGGGCAGGCAATTTAGAGGAGTACAGAAAGGGTTCCACTGGATTTAGAACTCAGAATCCACAGAGCTGTGGAGTTGAGGGGCAGAATTCAGATCTTGGGGTACTAAGGACTGAATGGGAGGCCCTGGCGACCCGATCAGTGCGCCTATGGGGTCCGCTCGGGAGTCGCCCGTGGGACCATCGCTGTCGCGCGTCGTAGCAAAGCGCACCTCCCCCGGCCTCCGGGTTCCCAAGCGCACCTCGGGCCGGGACGCGGCGCCGAGGCGGGTCGGGGTCCCTGCGCAGGCAGCCGGGGCTGGGGAGACGCGAGGACGAGCCCGCGCCCCGGAGATCGCCCAGCACCCCCTCCCCGCAGGCCTCTCTCACCTGACATCACGAGGCAGCCGCCCAGCCAGCTCCGGAGGCTCCGCGCCATGGCCTCGCCGGAAGCCCAGGAAGGCACTCGGGGGGCCGGGGGCACACGCCCCCGTGGCCGCGCCGGGGAGCGCCACCCCGCCTCTACCGCAGCCGCTTCCGGGACCGGCGGGGCGGGGCGATTCGAGGCCCCGCCCCCTGCGCCGCGGGCCAGCGCCCGCCCCCCAGCCGGGGGTCCCCCTGCGCCCGGGCGCGCCATCCTGGAGAGGCGGGTATCCCCGCCTTGGCAGACGGCGACGCGGAGGAGGAAGGGGCCTTGCTCCGCCCTCCGCGGGAGAGGAAAACACCGGTAGTAAAACAGGTTGCAAAACTGCGCGCAGATTTGGGGGACGCCTTCGCCACATTAAATGCAGGCTTTGAAAGGAGCCTACAAATTAGATCAATACACAACAGTGCCAGCCCAGAGGTTATGTCTGGATGGTGGAATTCTGGGTGGTGGGGGTTTTTCTTTACACCACTCAGTATTCCCCAGGCTTTCTCCAGTGAAACAGCACGGCCTCTAGAATCCTCCCTCCCCACGTACAAAATCATTTTAAAGCACTCCATTAGCAAATCCAGCTTGAGAGGGTCATCTTTACCCCCTTCACCCCAGGGACAAAGAACAACACAAAACCAAGTCATTTATTTGGCAATAACTCGTTTCTCTCACAAGACTGCCGAGAAAGGTTTAATTTCCTCTTTTTAAACTTGCGCAGCGGTGAGGGAGGAAAACCCAGAGCAGGGTTAAGTACAGGGTGATGTAAGCGCAGCCTGAGATTGACCCAGAACACTCCACGTGAACCAGCACGGAAGGAGGAATGTGCCCTCGGCCCCTGCAGACCACTGCACAGAGTTAGGGGGAGCCTCGTGCAACCTTAGAGATGCCAGCAGACCTCAAACCTGCTGCATATAAACGCTCTCTAATGCGAAACAACTCTGAAGACATTACCAAGTGCGTATTAAAAAGTGTATTTGTATTATGCTTTACCAACCTCCAACCGTTATACAAAATTTAAAAATACACACACATACATAAAAGCAGCCATAAAAAGGTTATCCCAAAAGATCACTCTGGAAATCTTTCAAAATATGATAGATGCATTCAGAGGGCTGAGAAATGGACTCTGTATGTGATAAGGTCCCTTTCCTATGGAATTTTGTTGGATTATTATTAAATAACAGCTCCCCATGTCTCAGCCCTCTTCTTTGAGTTCCTTTAGAACAATTAGAAAAGTGATCTATTTAAAGTCCTTGAGCTAGGACTCATAATTTTTCCCCCCTTTTGAAGGGGCCCAGAAGAAAGGTCTAAGAACCCTTCTCTTGGGGTGAGGAGAGCGCGATAGGAAGGTCCTATACCTTTCCTTCATCCTGGGAGCTTCTCAGGGTTGCAGTACCTCCATTCCTATGAATTTTCTAACATTGCTCCTAGCATCATAGGATCTTGGAGATTACCTAGTCCAATCCCCTTATTTCATAAATGAAGAAACTGAAGCTCAGAGGCTAAGCAAAGTGCTCAGGGTCACACAGTGAAATGGCAGCAGTCAGACCTCTGAGTCCCAGTCCTTGTGCTGTCTGCTACATGCTATTCTAGAACTTTCCTTCCCCCTTCCCCCCTCCTGCCCCTCAGATTCACAGGAACTGTAGTCACATGTAGGACATTTGGAATCAGCACACATAGCACTTCTTAAATTGTTAAACAGGATCTCTGGGAATTTTATGCCTTATTGCTTCTGGAGACGTTGAAGAACGCTTGCATTCATTCTCTCACTTGCTTTTTTTAAATCTTAAAATGTGACACTGAGATTCTATCCCTCCCCCTCATGTAAATGTTTCTTTTGTAGTCATCTGCCTGACACTAGAGTTATTTATGTGTGCGAGTCTGTCTTCCTCACTCACAGGAGCTGGGAGTCACATTCTCAGAGTGTAGGTGTCAGAATATGACACCTGGGAGGTGCCCAAGACTTGGCTGGCCCTGCCCTACTTCCAACTCAGTGCATGTGCTTCTGTTTCTTTTCGAGACCCCTTCCTTTCCCTCCACTGGCCCTTCCTCCCTCCTCTTTTCCTGCCTGCTTTCCAGCTCCTTCTTTAAGCCTGCTGGGCTCAACACTGCTGACTGCTCCAGCTATGAATGCCTTCCTTTTCTCTCTCCACTCCCACTCTGGCCCAATTGAATTATTTCCCAGAAACCTTACAGGGCCCTGGACCAGCCCCTGAAAACCACAGGGATCCTTGCTCCTTACTCTGCAAAATATAATGCAGAAACATTATAAATGCATGACAGTAAAGGGAATAGACAGGGCATTTTCCCTTCAAAGTGTATCACTTTGAACCTGTAAACAATGCACTGACTGATACTCGGTTTCCCACCTCCGCTGCCCTCATATTGGGAATTTGCATAGATGACGTCACCAGGAAGAACTCAACCAACTCTGCAGGCGCCCACTCCTTCCCTCAGAGAACACTTGCAGACCACAAAGGAGCAAGTGGGGGTGCAAGGAGAGAGAACCCTGAAGGTAGTTGTCAGTCCAAGTTAAATATTTTTGGACTCATCTCGTTATATAACCATCCCCCATGTCAACATCTGACTCAGAAGAGTCGCTTTTATCAGAAGGAGCATCTTCAGGCCACAGGCACTCCCCAGCGGGGCTGGGGGAGGGCGGCTGTGTGCCTTCACCACTGGCCACCTGAAGGCTTGTTTCCATTTCGTTGGGATTCTCTAGGTACACTGTCTCTTCTGGAAGACATGATGACATTGGAGGGACTTCTGAGTCATCGTCGTCGTGGACCCTCACAAACACAGAGTTTAAATCCACATTGAAGACAATTCTGTCCTCGGACCCCTCGGTGGAGCTGCTGTCCTCCTCGGGGAAGGGGTCCTGCTGCAGGTTCCCTCTCCTCGCATAGTCCCCATCTGTGCATTCCATCTGGCAGGGGCCAGGCCCCGGTGTCATCAGGGGCTCAGACTCAGACCCAGGCTCGGGCAGGTCGGGTTCCTCAGTGTCAGGGTGGTTGCAGTTCTCCAAGGAGGCCGAGGAGGGGGAGGCTGGCGGAACCAGGCCCGTGAGTCCATGCATGGTGTAGCCGCCTGCGCTTGCTCGGGGGGCCGCTTCGTTATCGCTCTCGCTTTCATCATCATATTCATAATCCCACACTTTCTTCTTTCTGTTGATGTGAATGACCTCCACTGTAGCCATGGCTTCCAGCGGCGGTAGCTCAGGAAATACCCAGGCTGACAGGTTATTAAAATTCTTAAAAAAAAGAAAGAGAGAGAGATTATCAACCGAGTGTTTGTTCTTTATTTTTTGACATAATAAAACAATGAGATTAACTGCACAGTGATGACATAACGACGACAATAATAATCGCTAACAGTTATACTGCAGTGTTTACTATTTGCTGGGCACTGCCCTTAGTATTTTACACGTTATAATCATGTCACCCTCACGACAGGAGATTTTCACACGTTGAGGTAGATGGGGTAGCTATTCTGGTTTAAAACTGATTCGGCTTGAACTAAAGAAGCCTGACTTATGGCCTATCAAACATATGCTGTACATCTGCTTTAACCATTATAGTAAAGAATGCATTAAGCATTATCTCAAAGTAAAAGAATGCACTCTTTTAAGATAAGAATGCATCTTCCCCCTCCTAAGATGCCGGTATCCGTAGCCATATCAATATTCCTGAAGATAAATTCCCTTTCCCGACATCAGGGTCCTGTTGACCTGCTAATTCGCAACTGCACACCTCTTTGAAACTTTGATGAATATGCATCCTGGGCGTGTTTAATGTCTCTTGTTCTCAAAAGGTATAAAACTGTACTGAAAACCATGTTTCTCCAGAACTTTCTTCCTGTGTAGAGACGGCCTTCCCAGGTTATAATCCTCACCCTGGTTCGAGTAAAACTCACCGTATCTCTCTTATCTATAGAATGGTTATTGGTTATTTGCCTTGACACTTACAACCGCTCTGTGAAGTAGGCTTACCATTCTTATCCCCACTTTACCGATGAGAAAATGAGGCAGAGGGGTTAAGAAACTTGCCCAAGGTTCCTGACTCGTAACTGGTGGAGGCTGGATTTCCAATGAGGATAGATTTCAATTCTGGATTGCCAAGACATTCTTAAGGGGGTCGAGGAACTGTGGGTGAGGAGAGACTCTAGGGAGCCAATTCTACTTGGGTCAAAGCCTCCTGGACTGGAGGACCTTAAAGATGATGATGACTCGTTAAGAGTCAGGGATGAGAAGAGTGGGGAGACTGGAGCCTCTCTATTACAGCCCTTGGAAGAAAACATCTCCAGGACACAGTGGAGTGGGGTGAGCTAAGGAGAATAGGAGGCAGGCTGCATTTCACTGTATCCAGATTGACTACAGTGGGGCCAATGGTGAGGAGGGTGGTCATGAGATTCGTTTCACAGGCCTGGAATTGTCATCAGCAACCTCCTTCCCCTCTCTATTCTCCTATGCCTGCTTGGGCTGCTCAATTAGACAAACCTGCTCTTCCCCTACTCCACCCAGCCCCAGCCTTGGGGTGAATTTTTCTATTGAGTTGTTCATCTTTTTTCTTATTGATTCATAAGATCTCTTTATATAATCTGGATGCTAGTTATTTGTCGATTTATGTCACATATATTTTCCTCTAGTCTGTGGCTTATCATTTTACTCTCTTTATGATGATGTTTGATGAAAAGAAATTATTAATTTTAATGTAAGAAAATGTATCAATTTTCTTCCTTTATGGTTTTTGCTTTTTTGTGTCTAAGAGAATCTTCCTTACCCCAAAGTCATATAGAATCTCCTACATTGCCTTCTAAAACTTTAACAGTTTTGTCTTTCACATTACTGTCTTTAATAAACTTGGAACTGATGTTTGTGTATGGTGTGAGGTAGGGATCCAATTTCATTTTCCCCCACATAGATAACATTTTTTGACCAGCCAATCCTTTCCCCACTGCCATTCCTACTTGTCATTTGTCATGTTTCCATATGTGTGGGACCATTTCTGGGCTTCCCATCTGACTAGATCTTTGTTAATGCCTTTCAATAAGGTTTGATAATTTTCTCCACAAAGGGCTAGTAACATCTGTTAGATTTCTTCCTTAAATGTTTTAAAAATGTTTTTTATCACTATCGTAATGGTATTCTTTTTTTTTTCTTTTAAGTGTATGATTCCATTCAACTGTATGGTTGCAAGTGCAAAACCAGGTAAAACTAATCTATGTTGTTAGTAATCATGATAGTGGTTACCCTTGGTGGAGGGCAGTGACTAGGAGGTGGCAGGAGAGAGACTTCTGGGGAGGATGGTCATGTTCTCTTTCTTGATCTGGGCATGAATTACATGGGCATATTGAATTTGTGGAAATTCGCAGAGCTTTACACCATGACTTACATACTTAATTTCTTTGATGTTGAAAAGCAGCTTCATGTTTAGTTTATAGTTGTTGCTAGTGTATAAAATGCAAGCATTTTTAAATTGATTATTTTGTATGTAACAACTTCACTAAACTTATTAATCCTAAGACTTTATGTTTAGATTCTTGTGAATTTTTTCCTTAGCCAGTCATATCATCTATAAATTATCATTATCTGTACCCCCACTCCTCAGACTTTAAGCTCCATGAGAGACTTTTTGTTTGTTTTCTTCACTTCTATATCCCCAGCACCTAAAACATGTGGACACACAGTAAATACTCAAAAAATATTTGTTAAATGCCAAAAAAAAAAAAGAGAAAATATGCTATTTAAAAATTTTAACATCTATTCTTGATTAAATATACATACACAAATACACTAGGCCTAGTGTGTTCTGTTTTACTATTCCTCGAGTTTTTACTTAAACACAGAGCAACAATTTTTAATGGGGAAATATTAGACAGACACAAGATAACAATACCTCCAGTCATGACTTGGGGTTAATAGAATAAAAGGCATATATATAATTGGCATGTAATTTGGATGCATCTTAAGGCGGGGAGGAACCCCAGGGAGATCTGGGAGGAGGGTGAGTAACGAGTTTAGGTAATTCAGGCAGAAGATTTATCTAGGACGGGATGATGTGGTGCTAAGGGCCTTCATATCTCAAGGCTGCATGAGAAATATGAGTTGGAGTAGGATTTACTTAAGACCTCAAGACCAAAGCAATGCATGGCAGACAGGAAAAGTTGGGATGAAGTCTGAGAGCAAAGCCATAACCAAACGCTAACATAAAAAATTCTAAAAGATATAGTAAACCGATAGATAAAAGACACCTATTCTTGCAAGACAGGGATCACAGTGTGGATGACACCAACACAGAGCTATTTACATCTCAGAAGGCAGACCCAAATGCCAGCCAGGTTCAAATACTAATTGTAATTAAAATCTCCCAAAGTATACACACACACACACGCCCCCAATAAACAAGCCCATTCCCAACCCAACCGAATACACAAAAACAACAAGAAGAAGAGTACAGTTTTATCAGCTGTGGAGGGGTATTTGCATATGTTAAAAAATTAGAATAGCTGAATGAATTTAAACATAGAAAAATAAGATATTTTGAGTGAAAAATTACAAAGCTAATATAGAAAGAAAGCAATGGGATATAATGATTAATGATGGGCAAACGCAGTTGAGTCAAAAGACATGAGGTTTTGGAAATATGTCAGATCAATACTCAGACAGGGCTGAGTGGTTAAAAACTCTGAGAAGAAAGTATGTGCCTTGGGAAGCATGGAGAAAAAGCAGACAAAGTGGCTGGTTTCATTAATAAAGTAACACAAATGACAATAACTACTGGGGATGGTGATACATACAATAAATGAAAAAATGTAGTAAAAATGATTAATCAATGCCAGTAGAACTTTGGAGAAATGTGGACACCTATACATCACCATTGGCACTATAAATTAGTTCTTTCTCTTTTTATAAGGCAAATCCACTTTGTGTATATGTTCCACTGAAGTAATCCAAAATAAAAAGATAATCTGTATAAAAATGTTCATTGCATTATTCCTAATGGCCAAAGAAAAAAGGAAAGAAAAAGAAATGAAAGAGAAATTAATTAAAATGCCCTACAGCTGGGAGGTGATTAAGAGAAAAATAATACATTAATAACAACTGAATACTATGTGAACATTAAAAATAATAAGTGGACAAAGTATGAAAAGAAAACATAAAATGCAAAATATATGTTTATAGCAATGGAAAAGAACCCAGAGTGATAAAACATCTTGGTATTTTTAGAAAATGGGATTTTCTTCAGTGAAAATATTTAAGCATATAATAAAAATTCTTAAGTTAAAATAAAAAATAAAGATAGAAATGAAAAGAAAACTACATACCAAAACTTTGGGGTAATCATGTCTTAAGCATATATAACCAATCCGTTTCAGTGTTATTATGGTGCTTATGAAGACAGCTGCTATTAAAAACAGAGTAATTATTCCTCCTATTCTGGCAGATTCTGATGACTCTGTTGATGAAAAATTAAATGAGTTTATTTCAAAACAAATCCAATAAACAATCACAGGTAGGAATAAATGCACATTGGTCTGGTGGTGGAAGGAGATACTGAGAGAGCAAAAGTTGGAAAAACTATTGTTAAATACAAAAGAATGGAAAGGAATCCAAGTACACATTTTTATTTATTTATCTATTTAATTTTTTGTTTTGTTGGTTATTTTTTTTGGTGAGGAAGATTGGCCCTGAGCTAACACCTGTTGCCAATCTTCCTCTTTTTGCCCGAGGAAGATTGGCCCTGAGCTAACATCTGCCCCCATTTTTCTCTATTTTGTATGTAGGTTGCCGCCACAGCATGACTGACAAGTGGTGTAGGTCCACACCTGGGATCTGAACCTGAGAACTCAGGCCACCCAAGCGGAGTGCACGGAACTTAACCTCTACACCACCGGGCCGGCCCCACATTTAAAAAAAAATAATAGAGATGACACAATTAGTTTCTAAAAGTGAAATTTCTTCCAGTTTATAATTATGTTCTATGACTGCACTATCCAATATGGTAGCCATTAGCCACAGGTGACCATTCAAATTTGAATTATTAAAATTGAAAAAAAAACACCTCAATTTCTGAATCACATTAGCCACATCTCACATGCTCAATAGCCACATGTTAGTATGCACTGCAGGCAGGAAGAAGTGGAAAAGGGGAGTTTGCCTGAAGAAAACAACTGGGTCATTCTGAGGCTGGACTTGGGCCACACTGGAACCCAAAATCAGGGCTCTGCAGAGCTCGCTTTGTCCTATTATGGGTCCCCCTTAGATTCTTGTCAAAATTCCTTTTGGAAAATTTCAACCTTCTGACTGAAAATAGCTTTACTCCATAAGTCCAACTGGACTGAGAGGAAATCAGTAACTACATAACTAAACTTCTCGTAAACTTCCAGAAAGACCTTTATTAACATTAATCCTGTAACCACAGCCTCAGGCAAAACAGACACAGGAGAGAAAAAAGGAAATAAAGGTGGATTATATGTTTTAAAAGTCTTTCAGAAGGTTAAAGAATGAACAGAAAGAAACTCAGTGACGACCCTTGCTCTGTTCCATAGCAGAGGACTCATGAACACTCTCTCATCTCCATCGAGAGCGAAAGGAGTGTCACAGTATTCACTGCTCTAGGATCAGATCTAGCTACAAAGGCACACTTTTATGATACAAAATTCTTACACATATAGAGTTAACATTCCCGAAAAGGATTCTGTGAACCCAAGCGATTTCTTTGGAACAGCAATGATGTAATGGGATTCTGACCCATGTGTCCCCACCCCGTCTCCCACCCCCAGCAAATCACTTGAACCAGAATTTCTGTTTTAGGCTCAGCTTCTAGGGAATGTATACCAAGACACCACCCTATTTAACATAGAGACCTACCACCCTCTACTCGATAGTGCCCCCATCCACTTCCTGCTTATTTTTTCTCCATAGCACTTACCATCACTTAACATACTATGTATATTAATTTTTAAATCTTGTTTTTCTGTCTTCCTACTGCAATGTAAGCCCCACAAGGTTGGGAATTTTTATCTGTTTTGTTCACTGCAGTATCCCCAGTTTCCAGAAGAAAATCTGGCACACAGTATGCCCCCATTAAGTATTTGTCAAATGGATGAGCACAGATTTCTCTAAAGGCCTTACTAAAAGAGCCAACCAATTCATTTAAGGGCTTGACAAAGGGAAGGCATTTCTCCAGGTCTCTGGACTACAATCCCCTCACATCAGTACTGCCCTAAGATAGCAGTGTTCACAGCTGAGTCCGAGTAAGTTAACACTGGTCCCAGGTTATCCTGCAAGAATTTACCCCCCGACCCCAATCCAAACTTATCTGCTTCCTGAGTTTGGCTGGCTGAGGGTAGTTCAGATGGCAAGTTTGGACACTGAGAGAGGCCATGTTATCTGAACTGACTCGGTTCCTAAGTTTCAGACAATAAGAATTGGGACATCAAATACTTGGATAGTGAGGGACACCTGTACTTTCCCTGTCTTAAGTAATACTAAAAGAATGGAGGCTGACTTAAAATATGCAAAATGGTGTGTTCACACCAAGTAAAGACGAAATGACCTGACAGCACGCTGTTGCATGACCATTTCTTAGCAGGTGGAACAGAAAAGTCGGGGGGAAACTGCGTCATCAGAGAGCATGTCAACCTCCAAAGGACCTGTGTCTTGGGTCAGCCTGAGGTTCACCTTCTAAGTGGGGACCGAGTTTCAGCAAACCATCGTCTGTTCTGTCATCTCACTAATCTGAGTTCTTATTGGTGTGATATTGTGATTTATAATAAGAAATATCTAATTGGTCTTTGTCCCCAGTTCCCGGCATAGAGCTCTGAAAACCCTTAGAATTTCCTGTGATAAGAGCAAAGAAGGTGGAAGGAGTCTTGTTATTTATAACAAGCCCCTTTCAACCACACTTGAGTTTACGTTAATGAGGTGACTTTTGGAAAGCCCCTAAGGATGGGGGCTGGTTGCCAGGGGAACCAACCGAATAATTAGAGGGTTGGAACTTTCAGCCTCACCCCTCAACCTCTGGGGAGGGGAGAGGGACTGGAGGTTGAATTAATAGCCAATGGCCAAGGACTTAATCAGTCATGCCTATGTAATGGAGCCTCTACAAAAATTCTAAATGGTGGGGTTCAGAGAGCTTCCAGGTTGGTGAACACATGGGGATGCTGGGAGGGTGGCATGTCCAGAGAGGGCAGAGAAGCTCTGTGCCCCTTCCCCCATATCTTGCCTTATGCATCTCTTCCTTCTGGCTGTTCCTGGGTTGTTTCCTTTCATAATAAGCCAGGAATCTAGTAAGCAAATTGTTTTCCTGAGTTGTGTGAGCCATTCTAGCAACTTAACAACCCAAGGGGGGGATTGCGGGAATCTCTGATTTACAGCTGGCCGGTCAGAAGCCCAGGAGACAACTTGGACCTGCGATTGGCATTTGGAGCGGTGGTCGTGGGGCAGCGTTGTGGGACTGAGCTCTAAACCTGTGGAATCTGACGCAGTCTCCAGGGACATAGTGTCAGAATTGAGAAAATAATTATCTTCCTGAGAAAATAATCAGCAGTGAATGTTCCTAAGCCTGATGTCTGTCACTGCAAATTTCTCCATTCGGAGGAAGGTTCGGGGATCACGCTGTTTACTGTTCTGATGTCTTTGCCACAGAAGGGCTTTCAGCCTTCATCAGTGACTATCTCGTCCCCCTGGCCAGGTGCCCTCTCATCTATGAGCTACAGCCAACCTTCCCGAGAGCCAGGCCGCATCGATGAACCACACCCAACCTCACTGCATCCATCCTGTCACCCTGATGCCTCTGCATGCAGCTTCTTCCAGCAACCCTGCCTCCTTCAGCACTTGGCTTCAACAGTGGCCAAGCTAAGGGTACACAGAACTGAATTTAATCCTGACCCCCTGGAATCCAAGCGTTTCCATTTCAGGAGGATTTCTGACCTTATAAAGGTAGACGTCTGATTGTCCCTATGATAGGGCAACATAAAAATGACTCCACCACATAGTAGAGATGACCAACAGAAACCATCTCTGTAGGGGACCAGCCCAGTGACCTAGCGGTTAAGTTCACGTGCCCCACTTTGGCAGCCCAGGGTTTGCGGGTTCGGATCCCAGGGGCAGACTTACACACCACTCATCAAGCCATGCTACGGTGGTGTCCCACATATAAAATAGAGGAAGATTGGCACAGATGTTAGCTCAGGGCCAATCTTCCTCACCAAACAAAACAAAACAAAACAAAACACCTCTGTGATCCGCCTTTAGTGGAAGAAATACCTTTAGTGCCCCTTGACTTTCAGATTCTTTTCTTTAAATAGGTTTGCCTTCAGAGTAAAAGCAAAACATGAATTTTCAAAAACTGTCATACCTGATTCTTGTCCAGGTTGAAGGTGGATACATTTTAAAGGAGATCTACGTATTTTTCCCAGATTTTTAGGCTCAAGATAAACAGATACACAGTAGTTTGTGTTTGGAATTAACTTGTCAAGGACATAGGTGAAATTTCCAGTGGTGTTTCCATCTATTTTGGGTCTATGCTGTAAAAATAAGGAAAAAATCAGCAAGACTTTGAATGAGAATTACATGTAGAGGCAGGCCCTAAGAGTCTCTGGGAATTTGTCTTCAAATCTTAAACAGGGATAGAAATATAATAGGCTTGGCAAGAAAAAGGATTTATAAGTCACTCAGGGCAAGTAAGTTATCACAAAACTACATGTACACGTACACAAACACATTTTCAAACCATGAAATCTAGTTTAGCAACTTCCTTTTACAAATGAGGAGAAAAAGTCCCAATAAAGAATAAAGGTCTTCATGATGTTATTTTTGCAAGATTATTTTACCTTGCAATAAGATAAGCTTGCAAAAATAAGAAAACTAAAAAATAAGATTATGATATTTCATTAACAATGTGTCTACTTTACACTTCAAAAAGTGCTTTCATACATATTAATTCATTTGATTATCAAAACAGTCTACAAAACAGGCATTATCCCCATTCTCCAGATGAGGAAACTGCAGCTCAGAGTGGTTAAGTAACTTCCCCAAGACCACACAGCTTGTCTGTGGCAGAACGAAGGCTGATGTCTAGTTCCCTGTCTTCTCCCTTAAAACACATTGCCTCTCCTTTCCCAGGTAGTTCTGTTCCATTTTGGAATTAAAGAGATGATAAGAAAGTTCTTTCATGAAAAACACTTTTTGTAAAATGTTTTATAGTTTTCAAAATACATGCTTACTAGCAGTTTTATAAATTAGGATTTCCAGCAGTTCAAACACAGCCTTCTGTCACAATGTTTCTCTGCAAGTCTCTATTTGGAAGGAGGGGGAATTACTTAAACCAACAAACTAAAAGCTCACGCATGGCAAATAAGCAATGAAGAAGTAAAAGGGGCCAGAGCAGAAACAGTGTCATGGAGGAAGGGCTCTCGTCTCGCAGTGGAACAGCATGACAGCAGCCGATGGTGAGAACACCCGGCGTTGCCATTGTGAGGTCTTAAGTCTGCAACACTTGCTTCCTGTTTTCACTGAGCAAACGGAAACTCCCTCCTCTATGCCCTTGTGCCCGTGGACTCCTGCCTCCCCGCTGTGACTCAGATGCACAGTCCCTGCCCTCAGCCGAGGCCAACCCCTTCTCATGCTCTCGAGATTCCATTCGCTCTCATCTCTTCTAGGATATTGCTCCAAGAATGCGCTCTGGAACATTCCATCTGTATTGGAACATGCTGTAATTTCTCCCTTCTTAAAAAGTGCCTCCCTTGACCTCACTTTCCCCTCCAGCCACCACTGCATATCTCTTTAAACACAAACTCCTTACAAGAATTAGCTCTCCTCACTGTCTCCGATTTCTCTCTTCCTTCTCTTTCTTGATTCCTCTCTCACCAGGTCTTTACCCCATCACTCCACCAAAACCACTCTTATCCACCTCACCATGACTGCCATGTGGCTAAACCCACTCCTCAATCCATAGTCCTCTTCTAACTTGTCCCATTTACAGCATTTGACTCAGTAGATCACTCTCCTTCTGGAACTTTCTTCTCTCAGCTACCAGGACATCACTCTCACCTAGTTCTCCTCCTACCACGCTAGTTGCTCCTTCTCAGTCTCTTTTGCTGTTTCCCCCTCATTTGTTAGATCTCCACATTTTGGAGTCTTCTGGGACTCCATCCTTGGACGTCTTCCCTTCTCTCTGCACGTTCACTCCCAGGTGATCTCATCTGGTCTCAAGGCATTCAATACACACCAAGAAGCCACTGGCTCCTCAGGACATCCCTCCAGCTGGGAGCTCTCCCCTGAACTCCAGACTTGGTACATTCTCCTGCTCAGCCTCTCCTCCTGGATGCCTTACATGTCCAAACCGAGCTACTGATATCCAGCCATCTACCTGCCCCGGCTATAGTCTTTCCCATTTTCATGAATGCAGCTCCATCTATCCAGGTGCTTGTGCTGAAAGTGTTGGAGTCCTGACTTCTCTCTTTCTTCACCACACTGCATATCCCATCCATCCAAAAATACTGTTGGCTCCACTTGCAAAATATATGCAGAATTTAACCACTTCTCGCTACTGCCAAGCGGTCCAAGCCACCACCATCTGTCACCTGGATTACACCAACAGCCTCTTTTTCTTTAATTTAATTTAAAGACTAATTTTCTTTAACGAAGAGGATGCTTATCAACTATAGTTTTCCTCTTAAGTGTTGCCAATATCCTAATAAGCACAGGTCTCTTATTTTAGAAATAATAATCTGAAATAGAGTTAGCAGTTTATGGGTTGAATATAAATTAGATGTGACTGGAATATGATATTTAATAAAACTTGATACTGTCTCTGAGCTACATAAGCGTATTTTTTCCTCTGTTATTTTTGCTCCCTTTTCCTAATCACAGGAGTATGGTATTGATTATAATCCAGGTAGATAATAAAGGAAAAATTATAATAATTATAGAATTTGCTACTTCCTACTAAGTCATTAGCATCCCAATAGCTTCTTAACTGGTCTCCCAACTTCTGCCTTTGACCTCTATGGTCCATTCTTTTTTGTGTGTGAGGACGATTGGCCCTGAGCTAACATCTGTGCCAATCTTCTTCTATTTTGTATGTGGGAGGCTGCACAGCATGGCTTGATGAGCGATGTGTAGGCCAAGCCCAGGATCAAAACCTGTGAACCCAGGCTGCTGAACCAGAGTGCATGAACCTAACCACTACGCCACCGGGCCAACCCCCCCATGGTACATTCTTAACACATCAGCTAGGATGCCCTGTTGAAGTCTTGGGTCCTCCAGTGGCTTCCATCACACTCTGAAGACTTAGACCCATAAAGCCCTATAAGATCCAGTCCCATTACCTCCCTGATCTCATCTCTTTCTATTCTCCTGTCTTTGTCACTTCATTCCAGATCCCTGCTGTTTCTCAAACCCACTGAGCCTGCACCAGCCTCAGGACCTCTGACTTCCTGTGTCCTCTGCCCGAAGTGCTCCTGCCCCAATATCCTGTGGGCTGGTATTACTTACAAGGGTTTTATAATTGCAATGGGCTATGCAAATGCAAGTTGCTGTTACAGCAGGGCCCACCAGTGAGCTCAATTTGTCCATTTCATTCATTCCAGAATTCTGAGGGATTGAGAAAACAAATAATTGAAGATCCAGGTCTGTCTGAGACCAGGATCACCCTGAGGTTACTGACATTCAATTAGGTCCCTCAGGGAAATCAGGAGGGGACAGAATTACTGGAAAGAGCCACTTCCCTTACAGTGTTTGAGGGCTGGAGTGGAAGAGACAGATGCCTTTTATGTGCAGCTAAACCACCCCCTTCAAAGAAAATCTCATCCTCGCATGCTGAAATTTGCCTCTTCTCCCCGTCTATACCACATGCCTCTCTCTCTTCTGTGTCCCTTCATGTTGTGCGTGTGGCTTATTCTTTGAAAGAAGACTGCACTGCTGGGCTAAGTCAACATATTTCCACAATGAATGAACTATGGAGAATTCTCTCCTAACATCAGACCACATTGACCCAGACCCTTTAGTTTTAATTGTTCAAATCATTACAAGTGTCTTTTTTTTAAAAATAGAAGAGTCAGATGTATTCACTGCCAACCCAGAACTGTTTTGACCACTTACCAGGTTAACAATCCTCCCTGACTTTTCTTCGATGACAAGTGATAAGTAAGTCTGTAATTGTTTCCCAACCAGCATCTTGGGAATGACAGGTGGAAATTTCACTATCACATTAATGTGGTTGGTAAAACCAACAATCTCAAATTCTGGTGGTTCCAAAGACACTGTTTAGAAAACAAAGTCAGAAATAAACCCCAATCTCAGTCAATGATTGCACAACAGTAATGCTCCCATTGTCATGATATAATCTTACGTCTTCACAGCTATCTTCTTTTCAATCTGCCTATGGTCCTAGTTAAGGCATGAGTGATATTTTTTTACTGGTGAAACACTGAGAAACAATAAGTTAAAGTGATTTGCTTAATATTACCAAAGTAAATGGAGAACAGATTTTGAGATGGAAGTCAGTACCTTCCCAGTTTTCAGGCTATTCTAAACACAGAAGTAAGAATGACTTCTTTTCATATTACAGTCATACATCGCTTAACAATGGAGATAAGTTCTAAGAAATGCATCGTTAGGTGATTTTGTCATGTGAACATCATAGAGTATACTTACACAAACCTAGATGGTATAGCCTACTACACACCTAGGCTATATGTACTAATCTTATGGGACCACCATCGTGTATATGTGGTCTGTTGTTGACGGAAATGTTATGTGGCACATGACTGTACAATAAGAATACATAACCATTGTAGAAACATCAGAAAATACAGTCAGGTGATTGTCCCTGAATGTGGTTAATCATCTTTTGTCTAGCCTGTACGTATGTAAATATATATATATATGTACACATATATATAAACTGAACTAGTATGTATACACATACACACACATACATATATCTAAACTAAAATTAAATCATTCTTATCCACACTGTTTTGCATGGTATATATTTTCATTTAACTTATTTCATAAACATGTTGATGCATATTCATCTGCATCAAGGGCTGGCAAACTATGGCCTGTGGGTTGGATTTTTGCACAGCCTGCAAGTTCAGAATGGTTTTTATTGTTGAAAGAGTTATAAACAAATGGAGAAGGATATGTGACAGAGACCACATGTGGCCCACAAAGTCTAAAGTGTTTCTTTTCTGGCCCTTTACAGAAAGTCAGCTGACCCCTGATCTTCATCATAATTTTTCATGACTAATTCTATTCCACTAAGTGGCTATACCATGATTTAACTGATTCACTGTTTTGAACATTTAGATTATCTCTAATTTTTCTAATAAATCTATGTATCAATGAGTATCCTTGGAGCTAAATCTTTGCATTTGTCCATAATTATTTCTTTAGGACAAATTAATAAAGAGGAATTCTGGATTAGAGCAGACGTGTTAAAATTTTGAAAACATACTGACAAATACCTTCAGAAAGACTGTGCCAAATATACTCCCTGCATTTCCTCTAAACCTGGGCATTTACATATTTTAATGTTTACGATTTTGAGTCTTGGAATATGATATCTCATTATTACTTTAATAGACCTTCTTTAATGGTCTGAATACCATGATCTGTAAGTTGTGCTTTTCTTTCTTTTCTATGTGGACACACAGATGTCTATTTATAAACACGCACCAATTCCAGTGAATCTCATAAAAATGTAAGTCTTTGCTACAGTGAGATTCAGTTGTCATCACTTTGCTAAGCAAGTATGTGTGAGTGCACACCCACACAGCCTTTAACATTTAATCTTTCTCTTGGAAACAAGTTGCAAATTAGGATATTGAAGAAGTGATGGAGTCTGGCTGTAGGCCACCGACAACTGCCCCAGAGCTGCTAACACAAGTGCCATAGGGAGCTGACTCCAGTCATAGGGTAAGAAAGAAAGGGCAGGCCCACTCTTGGGCTCCAGTCTTCTCTGAGTCTGGGCCCCAGGTGCATGCTCAGCTGGGCGTTCACACGTACAACAGCTACTGGGTTACCATCTGGGGGAGGGGCATTAAGGGGTATTAAGGAAAACACTGGCCCAAATAGTTGTGACAGCTCAGATACAGGCCTGTCACTTCCTGTCAGGTTACGAAACCAAAAAGCAGCAGCTACTACTGCCTGTGTGTCTGCCTTATCCAGACATTGAGTAACCATCTGCAAAGCACAGATTATCATTCCACTTTCCGGATAAGAAAATCGAGGCTCAGAGAACAAAATAACTACTCCACAGTTAGAGAGCTAGGAAGTGGCAGGGCCAAGAGGTGAACCTAGCCCTGAGCCTAAAACCCCTTTGCAGATCTTCCTATTTCATGGCAAAACAAATGATGATGATCTTGATGATGATGATGAAGATGATATAACAGAGATCAACTCACTGTCCAATGCCACGAAGACCCGGTCCCAACAACTGACCAGCGTTGTGTTCCCTCTGATTCCGACTACCGTGGGGAGGTACGTCTCAGACATGCTTTCCCACACATCTGTTAGGTCACAAAACGATCTCGTGATATTTATACAGTCCTCAACAATCGTCTCACCTAATGGTTTACTTTGAAAGGAAAAGAAATGGTAAAATGAAAACGTTAGCATTTATGGGATAAGAATCCATTTAACCGCATGCCCCACTTCCTCATTCCTTTACGGCTCTGCTCAAACACCACCATATCAAGTTGCCTGTCCTAACCACCTTGATTAAAATGAACACCTCACCCTGCCCCACCCAGCCCTCTCTCCTGATCCTTCTTAGCTGTCCTTATTTTTCTTCATATGCTTTACCACCACCTGCTACATTATATCTTTCTTTCTTTGTTGATATCTCTGCCTACTTTCAGAATGTAAGCTGCAGGAGGACAAGGACTTTGGTTCATGGTTAGACCCCTGGCATGTAGGAGGTGCTCAGTAAATATTTGCTGGGTGAATGAATGAACAAATCTTGGGCTTTCATGGTAGAAGCCCCAGATCTGCCTGCCCCTCCGGGACAATCATGGATGCCTTCCCTGAGACCCCCTCTTGCTCCAGTTGGGGACCACATGGTCCAGTCCAAAGTCAGCCTGTGCTATATAGAGACAACACAGACATCTGATCTCTGGAGCTTCAGAAAGGTAGGTGGGTGATACATGTGATCACCTAATGTAGAGAGATACTTAAGATTTAGCAGACATCAAAGAGCAACTCACAAAAGGCCCTCTACCAGGTCAGTCAGCAGTAGTAACAGTTTATAAGCCAAATAGACAACAAACAAAAGGACACTTCCAGGGGTTACTGGATCAAAGTAATGACTTATGAGGGTGATTGTCAGATGTGCGAAGAAGAGAGCCAGAGAAGGCTCCATCCATTATGTCATTGATCTTGCAGCAACCCTTAAGTTTCAGAAGGGTTAGCTCAGAGAGGCTGAGCTCTATGCCCAACAGTTCCAGCTGGCTAGTGACCAAGCCAGAATTTGGACCTGGGCCTCTGCTAGTCTGGCCCCGGCTGCTTTCTGATGTGCCTCATGCGTCTCCGAGTAAAGAAAAGTGAACACAAACCATCAATATGGTCACCAGACCTTTGGACTCCTGTCCTTTGCAAACGTAGCACTTTTAAACATTCAGATTTACTGAGTTAGAGAAAGAACTGTGAAAATCATATGCAATAATAATTTTGCTTCTGAGGCTTTGACTTGCAGAAATTGGCTTTGGTTATAAATACAAGCTTGATCAAAAATAGCCTTGGATTGTTAAAGTGGTCAATTTAATTAAAAATGGATTTGTGTTTTGCCTTTGGACTTTTAAAGCTCTGAATAAAAAAGAGAGAGAGAGAGAGAAGCTCAGTCACAAGAAAGATGACCTCTTCCCCACTCCCCACATAATAGAAAGATAATATATTTAGCAGGAGAAAAACGAAATGTTAAACCAACCTCATGACTGTGTAGGATAATGTATAGTGAGTCGGTACAATTGAACGATTCTTTAATTCCCATGATAAAATTGAGCGGAAATTTCGTAATGTCATATTAAAAGAAATGCAAGATTCTTCTGGAGAATCTAAAGAAAACAGGAGAAAAAAAGCAACATTGAAATCTGGAACCTAGGGTTGTATCTTGGCCACTGTTCAAACTGTCCCTTGGGATCTGAAGCCCACACTTCCAGCAGAGAAACCCTCCCAAGAGTCCCAGGGTCTTGGCAACACAGGAAGGAAAGGGTTCTACCGGACTTGAGAAGTGAACCAATGCAATTAATTAATGAGCAACACATTGTTAAGGGTAGGCAAGCTTAGGAAACATAAACTCAGCACTGTGTAAACAGAATTTGGGCTCACCCAATTATCATTGACTCTCAAAGGCTCATGGGACCAAAACAATCTACGTCATCCTGGGCTGCCCTATTCTCAACTCAACTCCCAACTCCTCCTGCAGGCCTCCCTAAGAAGCTCAGCCTACTGCCAGCTTTCTCTCCTCTGAATTCCCCCACTGCACTTATTCCCTCGTCACAGAGGGGAGGGAGAGAATAATGGGTGCTCAGACTGTGCTCTGCAGGCATTTCATTCCCACAGCAATGCTGAAGTAGGCACCTATTAATAGATCCATTCTACAGACAGTGAAATTGAGAAGTTGAGTTATGCAACATTATGCAGCTGGGACGTGGCAGCACAAATGACTCGAAAGCAATGTTTGTCAAGTCCTGCCTTATATGGTTAAAGTTTTTAAGATCATTTAAGTTTTCTGTGGTTAGGATCTGGGCCTTTGCTTCTCAGTTGCCAATTCTTCACCTTCCAGTGTTTACCACAAGGCTGGATGCATATTTAATGTGCAGTGAAGTTGTATGGAAAGATTTATATATGTAGGCAAGAAGTATAGTTTAAAAAAAACTACTTTCCTTTATCTAGTACCAGATAACAGGTGGAAGAATGCAAATTAAAGGGAAATTATTTCTGGATCATTTTTTGTTTGGTTTAGTCTCTGTCTCCTCATTCTTCTGTTAAGGGATTTTAAATGGAATATTCTTTCAAGGGGTTTTAAAATTATCTCTAGCGTTAATTTCTTACAATAGTTTCATGAGACAAATGTGAAAACCAGAATTTTCTAATTTTGGTGCCTTTTACAGAGAAGGTATTGAGAAAAAAGATTCAAACAAAATGGGCAATAGATCTGGGATCAGAAACCAAATCGCCCATATTTTAGACTTCTGAATGGTCACCCCCACACGCTGACCCTTATACAAAATTTAGTCAAGCCAAGAAAATCTCTTACCAGACAAAGCCTGTAAAATACCAAACATGAGGCTGATGTACACTAGGAAGAAGAGAAACATGTTAGACAAGCAACCAGGCCTTCTCTAGGCTCAATTTATAATCAATGCTCTGAATCTGACGTTCTTTTACACACATGTATTAATATTGGATGCAGACTTTCTTGTACTAAAAAAAAAAAAAAAAAATGCTTGAGTAAATAATGCTTAGAGAGTTGGCACCGGTATCAGCAGCTCATGGTCCAAGGATTTTCCTGGGAGCTGACACTAACAACAAGGGTTGGCGGGTGGAGGGGGTGTCCTGAGCAGCAGTTACCTGCCTGGAAAAATTCTCAGAATATGAATAAGCATGCAGCTAATTAATACACTTTAATGGTAAAGATATTTACCAAGGGGGTGGAGAAAGAAAGGTGCTGGTGATGGGAACTGGGGATTCTCATTTGTTTTCTGGATATCACAATGACTTGCGGGGAGGGGTTACTGACATTTTTTCATAGGTGGAGGCCAAGGATGTTATACACGAGCAGTGCACGAGCAGTCCTGTGCAGGGGACAAGTGTCCCACTCATGAGTCCCCTACTGATAAACTATGGGACAGATGACACAGTGATACTGAAACAGAATCAAAAGAAGGTAAAGAAAAGGCACAAATGAATAGGACTATAGGAAAAAAAATCGCTAATAAATGAAGTGTGGAAACCAAAGTCCAGGGATGACTTTTCAGTCTGGTGACGTAGAAGGAGATAAGGGATTTGGCCTTTTCCCAGATATAGGAGCAGAGTGACAAACTCCAGCCTGGATTAGAATGAGAGTATTAAGAGAAATTACTCTTCGAAGTATATACAGGGATATTCCCCATCATCCTGGAACCGTGAGTCATTCTTGTTTGTTTCTTTTCCTAAAATTAACAGTAGGGCAGAAATCCATATTGGAACCCAAATCATCAACACAGACTTCCTATCTGTGTTCCATTTGGCTCTTGACATTGGGCAGGCTAAGACCGGGTCCTCTACTGAGGGAAATCAATTTGCTACTCCCCGGCAGGGCTTGCTCCTACAAGAGCTAGGATAGAAAGTAACACTTACCCACAGGATACAAATTTAGTGGTCTAATCGCCAAGGCATTCTGGCTCAAAAGCATCTTTGTTATTTTATAAATCTTGTCTTTACTGCCACATCTGAAAGGAAACCAATATTAGGCAATCAAAATTCTACTTGTCTAATTAAGTTGCAAAGATAAAAATGGACAAAAACAAGACAACAAAAGACCAGCAGGAAATTCTTGATTTCAGGCTTTCTCTGCCCTCCTGGGAGCTGGACCATTTACCCCACTTACACAGCAGCCTATTTCATCTTCTGGGACCAATTCCCTATCTAGTCAGGGAGAAATTTTTAATTTCACTTTTGAACATGTAATATAGTCATTTAGTTCCAAAAATTTTTTGTGTGTGTGAGGAAGAGCAGCCCTGAGCTAACATCTGTTGCCAATCCTCCCCTTTTTGCTGAGGAAGACTGGCCCTGGGCTAACATCCGTGCCCATCTTCCTCCACTTTATATGGGACGCCGCCACGGCATGGCTGACAGGCGGGCGCCCGGGATCCGAACCAGCGAACCCCGGGCTGCCAAGCGCGAACTAAACTGCTGCGCCACCGGGCGGCACCCCCAAAATTTTAACATACAAAAATAGTGAAGAGCCTTGCTCCTTTCAGAAAACTATTTTTATTTGTTTGTGTGAGTACGTCAGAATATCTTTGTGTATAAGCAAAAACAAATATACATTCTTATTTTCCCCCCTTTGCACACCAGAGACAGCATATACATTCTTTGTCCACTCTCTGCCTTTTCCACTTAAAAATGTATTTGGAGATCTTTCTACATCAGCACCAAAGAGAAGTGCCTTGTTTTTTTAAATAGTTGCATAGTCTACGCTATGGACATACCATCGTTTACATAACCAGTCCCTACGATGGACATCCGAGTTAGTTCCCATCTTTTCTGCAATGAATTATCCTGGACATGAGTCATTCCATACATGTGCAAGTAAGTGTAGGAAAACTTAGTAGGATTGCTAGGCAAAAGGGCATATAGTCAGGGTCCTGGCAGGAAACAGCACATTCAAATTAGGCTATTTTGAGGAAGACTTAATTAATCGAGGGACTATTTACGAAAGTGTGAGCAGGATGTAGGCAAATCATAAGGAAGAGTATAGTTCCTGGAGTTAACAACAGTGGGGGCTGTTACCATCCTGGGCTTGAAGGGGCCACGGGAAGGTGCCAACATTGGAATCTGGAAGGAGAGAATCTTGTGTGAGGAGCTACCATGTAAGCCAGACTCAGCCAGCCCAAGGTGACTGTGCAGGGAGGGAGCTGGGGGATAAATATCCCCCCGTCTTCCCTCCCTGCTCTTAACTGGGGCTCCCTGTTGGCTGATTCCAACCAGACATCATAGGACAAGGGTGTCAGGGACTGTACCCATACAAGACAGGGTCCCAGGGCAAAGTAAAGAGTGGAGAAGGTGGAGGTTGGGTCTGGAGGGGCAGACGGAAGAGACCTGGCACCAAGTGGCCACGCATCTGTAATTTTGATGGAAACAACCACACTCCCACCCTCACGGCTGTACTGAATTACACAACCGCCTGTGATGTGTGAGAACTTTTGCTTCCCCACAGCTTCTTCACAGAGGTTATCATCAAGCTCTTGGATTTTTAAAAAATCAAATTCATAAATGGAAGCCTGTCTTCAGACTAATATTAGTTTGTACTTCTCTTATTCTGAGTGAAATTGAGTGTGTGTTCATGTATGTAAGAGCTTCTTGTATGTCCTTTCCTGTTAACTGCCTGTTTGTGTTTTTCCCCATTTTTCTACTGAGTTGTTGCTTTTTTTCTTATTGGTTTGCAGGAGCTTTTTAAGTATGAGGGAAACTGGCCCTTTGTGATATGACTCATATATTTTTCTTCCTCCATCGTCACTTGCCCTTTGATTTGCTTGTGCTGTGTTTTTTTTTTTTTAAACCATGCAGAAGTTTCTGAGTTTTATGTTTTCAGATTTAAAGGCATTTTCTTTCTTAGAGTCTGCATTTCAAGCCATAGTTAGAAAGCCTTCCTCATTCTACAATGAAGAAGGAATTCTTCAAGAACTGTAAAGAGTCCCCAGTCGGTCTTGTTTCCTCTCTCCCTCAGCTCTTGTCTCCATCCAAGCAGCTGGGCCCTATAGAGTCTGAGTGTTTTCCTGTCCCCCAAACACTGGGGCAGCATCAAGCCTCAAGTCAAAAATGAAAAACAACCACAAAGTACGAGACTTGAGTTCAAGCTAAAAACAAATTAAAGGGCCAGCCCCATGGCCTAGTGGGTAAGTTTGGCACATTCTGCTTTGGCAGCCCTGGTTCAGTTCCCGTGCAGATCTACACAACTCATAGGCGGCCATACTGGGGCGGGGACCCACATACAAAATAGAGGAAGACTGGCACAGATGTTAGCTCAGGGCGAATCTTTCTCAACAAGACAAAACAAAAGAAAAGCAACAAATTGAAAAGTCTTCTTGACTATCATGGTAACAGGTCTCACCAGGGTATTCCAAAGAAATCCAAGATTCCAAGACAAAGTGCCCATGCCTGCTGCAGACTCCACCAGCCATGAGACATCCAGGCACCTCTGCCTGCAACCTATCCCATCAGACTGTACCCATTTGGAACATCTATGGAGAGATCTTTGTGACATGTCATTGCCCGTCATTACTCGGCAGAGGACTCGCATGACTGTGGATGTTCCCTTGATGCCGGGTGCAACTAGATTATAGAATGCCACACTGGGGGTGACTCCCTTATACTTGAACATCTGCCCTGTGGCCTCTGGTCCCTCTATTTTGTTCTGATGGCGGTTCCTCTTCGCCTTTGTTCTGCATCTGCAGAACACTTGGTCCCTTCAGCAGCTGAGAAACACATACACACAATTACACAGTCGGGAGTCCTGCTCTCCCACTCTGGGCCAGGGGATGCCTCCTCCCCTTCTGGGTTCCTTGTGATCCATAAGCCACTTCCAACCAGCTATCTGGTAACTGGATTTTTGCTTGATTGGAGAATCGAATTTCCCATCTTGGTATCCTGCCTGAAATTGTTAATGAAGCCCCTTAAAACTCTTCCTGACTACAAACAGATCAGCCTTCCTAAAGCATAGCTCTTGTTACCCTCATCTTTCTAGCCAGGGCCGGCTTCAGTCTCCCAGGGCCCTGCATGCAGAAGGGTCCTACACTTGGTTTACTGCTCTCCTGTGGCTGTCTTGAAATTCTTCATTTTGTCTTTGAACGTGTGTTTTGTTAGTGAAGTCTGATGGGATGATGGAACACAGGCCAGGCTTGGGGCCTCAGCTCACACTTGGTTTCACTTGCCCTCCCCTGCAGGATGGGGTCCCAGGCCCTGCCTGGCCTCTCTTTCTACACCCCACGACTGCTGATGCCCTTTATGTGGGGCGGCAGCGGGGTTCCATGCTGCAATGAAGCCTTCCTGCTGTGTGTGAAGGGAGGGCGAGTCGGGCAGGGTGGAAGCTGCTCCTGCCCCAGGCTGGCAGTGCCCTGCCTGGCCCAGGGGGTGGCAACTGGTTTAGTGGGGGTGAGCACATGGATCAGCCTTGATCCAGGTACCTAGCAGGTCAAGGAGCAGAGGTCGTTGGACATTGCCAGTAGGCTGTGGGTTGGGATGGTAGGTCCTTGGGAAGAGGAGACTCAGGATCCGACTTCTCCAGGGCCCACCTCAGCGGTGTGCGGCGGCTAACAGGAGGGGGATCCTGACATCCTTCAGACCCAAGTGCATGCATGCGTGTCCAGAGTCGCCAGAGTAGAGGGGCCCCGGGCACCTGTGGAGTGTCACTGTGCACGAGGGCGTGCTCCTTGGGCTGGCTGTGTGCGTGGGCGGACCCTCTCTTCCTCCTTGCTACCTTCTTAGTCTGGGTTAAGTTTGCTTCTTCTAGCTATGTCGAGGCACCCTCCCAAGATGTGCTATGAAAAGCCAATTGTGTAATTTGGTGATTCCCCGTATGAATTAAATGCTTCTCATATTTGCATTTAGATCTGGTTTTGCACAATATAAAGTAGAATGGTAAAACTGATGCTAACAATTAAAATTTTTTTATTTACTTAGAACAACATTAAATAGCAAATTTAAAAAATGACAAGTTGAGAGACAGAGTATATTTTAGCACCTTCAATGGTACTTTTTCCTGCTTTTGAAACAAGTGGCCCCGCATTTTTATTTTGCTCTGGGCCCTGCAAATTCTGTAGCCAGCCTGCCCTGAAGCTCACTGTTGCCTAATAAGGTACCAAGAGCCTGAGGTTGAGTTGAAAGCTGTCATCAGCCTTTCTAGGTTTCCCTGGAGTCACTGTCCCACACAAGCGAGGAGCTCTGGGCCACGCATCACGCCCTACTGGCTGTCTCCATTCCTCCCCGGGAGGGAGCAATCCTTGCCACTGAGACCCGAACAAACACTACCGATTTTCAAGGCCCAGCTCAAACACATACTACCCGGGTGAAGTGATTCGTCTCTGAATTTCAACTCCTCCTAAACAGACAGACAGACAGACAGACAGACAACCTCAAGGAACTTGCTCCCCCACCAGGCTCCTGGTGGAGAGCACAACTGTGTCTTTTCTTCTATCTGACATAGCCTGATGCCTGGCACATCATCGGTGGCCAATGAGTAATGAATGAACTGGATTCAGAAATATTACACAAATACGATTATACAATTTTTTTCCTGGAAATTAAAACAATACAAAAGAGGACAAAGAAGAAAGTAACAATTATCCTTACTTCTTATTCCACCCAGCATCAACCTTTGTGAACATCTTGGGCTATTTGTTTCTAGTTTGTTTTTCAAATATTTTTCTCGTTTCTGTAAAAATTCTTCCACCTCCTCATTAAAAGTTAGAAATAATGTATAAAAGTGCAAATCCCAGCATCCAGATATTTTTATCATTAGCATTAGGTGAGCATAATCCGAGATCTTTCCATGCATAAACACACACACACACATACACACACACACACACGTTTCTGTCTAAATTTAATTTTACTTGGAAAAAAACTGAAGCAAAGGCTGAAGGAATTGTTGAAATTTAAATTATTTTTCTCCATAAGAAAGAATAACTTTCTGAAATATCTCTTGAAGGTTTAAGAAAAAAAGATTATGAAATACATTAGGAAGTTGGAGTATTATATATTCACAGCATCTCTTAATTTTAAACCATCTATACTGACCCATGCGTTCAAAGATGACAACGTCAGTATTCTCATATTTCCTTATATAGTTCTTGATTGTTTTTTATTGTCTAGATTTATATAACAGTTCCATTTTATTCTACCTGCGATTTCCAAAGATGTTTTGTAATAATTCTACATTTAAATAAGTGCTCACCAACAGTTCTTTTTATTGTGAGTGCCCCAAGCCTGAGTTCTTTATTTTGGTTTATCTCTTAATTCGCTATTTGCTGGATTTTGTAATTCGGCAGGTTTTTTTCAGAAAGCGCTCCTGGCAGCTGAATGCTCTTTGTTCTTTCATATTTGAGACGGCCTGCCTATTGGCTTTCCACTTGAATGACATCTTAGCTGGACGAAATACCCTCTTGGGAAAGTTTCTTTCCCTTAGAACTGGAGAAGTCTGAGGCCAGCTTGATTTGGTTTTCCCTCCTTTACGTCTTTTTCTTCTTGGATTCCTAAATAATTCTACTTCTTTGAATTTAAATCATTTAAGATATCTTGGCGCTGAACATTCCTATATGAAAATTTCCTGCAAAGTGGCATGTTCTTTTGGCCTACAGACCATTTTCTTCATTTCAATAAAATCTCTTTTATCCTATTTTTATTTGCATTTTCTGTCCCATTTGTTGGTTTTTCTGCATCTAGGATCTCAATTATCCTCTGCTTGATTGTGCTTGGTCTATTCTCCACACCAGATTCTTTCTAATGGGCTTTAGTTGTGTTTCTTTTCATCTTCATTCATTGGGCTTAAATCAAGCCTTTCCTCTATTAAAATATTTCTATTTTCGGGCCGGCCCAGTGGCACAGCGGTTTAGTTCGCGCTTGGCAGCCTGGGGTTTGCAGGTTCAGATCCCGGGCGCCTGCCGACGCACTGCTTGTCAAGCCATGCTGTGGCGGCGTCCCATATAAAGTAGAGGAAGATGGGCACGGATGTTAGCCCAGGGCCAGTCTTCCTCAGCAAAAAGAGGAAGATTAGCAACGGATGTTAGCTCAGGGCTGGTCTTCTTCACAAAAAAAGAAAGAAAAAAATTTCTATTTTCAGTAGTATCTTATTTTATTCTTTCCTCTTATTTATTCTGTAATTATCTTTCTCTGGTCTTCAATTTATTTCCTTAAGTTTGCAATCTCCCTTTTCATCAATTTAAAATTTTTCTCATCTTTCATTTTATTTTATGGAATTCATATTTTTATCAAGTTGCAGAATATAAGGCTATTATAAGGAGTTTCCTTCTGTTCCAAGAGTAACTCTTCTTTTTAGTAAGACTCCTTGCAAGCTACATTGTTCTTTCCTTCTTTCTTTTTTATTTTTCACACCATTTCTGTTCACCTTGCTCATAATCGGATGGCTTTGTCACCAGTTACTGTGATACAGTGAAGTGAAATCCTGACTTCCTTTTTACAACTGTACCTGATTCCAGTTTGTTCTGTAAAGACTGGCAGTTTTCCTAGCCCAAAGGATCGGTGCTGGGTTGGGGCCAAGTCAGGGGAATGCACAGTCTGTTAGGATACCTGGGCCCTGCTCTCTTGGGGAAGATTTTCTTAAGTGCCCTGTATGCAGGTCCACTGCCTCTGGTGGAGAGGTGAGGTAGGGTCAACCACTGGGCCTTTGGGTGGTTCTCCTGATTGTGGTGTTGGCTTTCTCTGCTCCCACCTTGCCCAGCTGACTTTCCCCATCTTACTCACCTCTGACCAGCATGAAGTGCTCACTCACTGCTCCTTTGTCAGAAAAGGAAACAGCTAAGTATACTAAGCCTCAGTTTACTTTTTTTCTATTTATTAGGGAGCATTTTCAAGATTTTTGTTGACTCACCAGTATAGTTCCTGGTGGGCAGGCACACTCAAATTTTAAACACATTTTTGAAAACCTCATGATTAAAACAACAACTGTTAAGAATAACCCTCCCATGTACCAGTTTGTAAAACCTTGGAATGTGGGGAAACTAAATGTACTCATTTTCCTGGTTTACTTTCACTTATTTTCAGTGGTTCTGAACTAATCCCCATCCTACATTTCTCTTTTTTCTTCTTTTGTTTTGTCTTTTCTCCACTTATCATCACCCTCACTTTGGCCAACCTGCTCTCCCAACTAACTACTTTTCCTTTATTCTTCTTGAATTGCAGACCACCAGTTTGAATCTTCCAAGGAATGAAAAGTTCTAAGGGAAAAGTACTGTCAAGCTCCACTCTAGCTCAGATTATATTTCCCAAATTATAAAACGCACATTTCTTTCTTACATTTCAACATCTCTGAAATCAGAATGCTTCGTCCAGTGGCATAACATAGTGTCACGGACAGTGTTTTTTCTTACCTGGTTACATAAAATAGAAGTGCATCTTATACTCAATGGCATTTCGGTTTTGGTAAAATATGATGACTGATAGTCAAAGAATATACTACATGCCATTGACTCTTCAATAGTTTGAAGGTTTATAAATGTAACAGGAAAATGGGTCCAGTACAGCTCTGTATGTGCAAGTGGGAGGGATTGAATATACATTTTAATAAAAGTTTCACTTCTAAGACAGTAGCTCTGGGACTACTTACATCTAGTTTTTTTTTTAAAGACAAATTACCATTTGTCAAATCACAGGAACCAGGCAGATTTTAACTCTTAAATTAATACATGAGAAACTTTAGATGAAATACGGTTATGAATAAAAGAGCCACGCAGGTTTTTGATAATCTAAAATTGAAAAACAACTTGTAAACTACAGAACTTAAAAGTTCAAGCCATTTCCTGAGATGAACAGGTCAAACCTTATCAACAATGCCCAAATTGCTAGGAAAGATTACCAGATATTTTCTTTAGAGCATATTTTAATGTGACCTCTGCTGCCACCTCTTTCCTCCCTAACCTTGAACGGCGGCGGAGGGGTGGGGTACTTAGAAACCTTGCCAAGGTGTGGGACAGGTGACAGCCTGTGGATCTTAGCCCCCAGGGTCAGTTAGTATGAAACCTGGGGGATGGGGACGGAAACCCCACCCCCCGCCCAGCGCCTGCCTCTGTACCTCCCACCTGGACCCGCTCAGCTCTGACTCTCAGGCATGTTATATTAGTTTCTAAGTTTCTAAACTATATTAGTTTCCTTTTCCCAAACGAAAGCAAGGAAATCAAACAAATATTAAAAGAAAAAAAGGAGGTGGGATTATCTACAGTTTCTCAATAAAGCCATCGCTATAAGTGGGCTTATGTGGGTTTAACGGATTGATTTGCTTGGGTTGAAACGCAAGCGTCGACTGGCACCCAGTTCCTCACGCCCTCCCGACCCTGGAGGGGGGCTCACTCTCCTGCCTCCGCGACGATGTCCCCTTGCCCCCTCCTCCCTCCAGCTTCCAAGCGGTGGATCTGGAAGGACGTAGGACCCTCCAGCCCCGGCTGCCCCTCTGTGACCCCTCTCCGCACGGGAACAAAGGATGGTTAATCCCGGGTGTTCTTTTGGAGGGCGGGCGGAAGACTCCGCACCGAAGGCCCGAGCGGGTAACCTAGTTTTGCAAGGCGGAGAGGATCTTGAGGAGCGTGACCCTCAAATTTCCCAGCGGCTCACATTCGGCAGCGGCAAGTGCCCGGGCGTCCCGGGCATCCTTGGTAGGGAAGGGGGGGCGCAGGGCTGAGAGCGGAGAAAGAGGGCTCCGGGGAGGGGCGACGAGTGGGGGACGCCGGGGCGGGGCCGAGGGAGGCGCGGCCGCGGGGGTCGGCGGCCCTTAAAGACCCGCACGGCTGCGGGGGTGGGGGTGCACCCCGGAGCGGGCAGCGGCGCGCCCGCCGGGGCCCCGGGGCCGGGAGGGGAGGAGTCCGGGAGGAGGATTCCGGGAAGAGGCCGCGGGAGGCGGCGTTTGCCAGGTGGTCAGCCGCACTGGCGGGCTCGTCCCCCGTCCCCCCAGCCCCGCGTTACCTTGGCAGTTTCGCCTCGCCGCTGCCCCCCGGGGTGCTAGCCTCGGGCCTCCGCCGAGCCGGGCTCCGCCGCCGCCCCTCCGCACCCGGGTCCGGCGCTCGCGTCCAGGATGCGCGCTGCTGGCGGCCCCTCCGGCCGGCGCGGGGCAAAGGAGGGCAGAGCGGCCGGGTGGTGGCCCGCAGACTCCGCTCCGGACGGCTCGACCGCCGGGTCCCCTCCCTGCGGGTGGAAAAAGTCCCCAGAGCGGGTGCGCGCGCCGAGCGCCGGCCTCCCGCAGCTCTCCGGGAACGCGGGCCGGGGGCGGGGACACCAGGGCGTGCAATTGACTGACGTTTATTGAGTTGGTCCCTTACTACCCCCCATCGCTTCCCCGCCCCCCGCCCCCGCCCCCTGTAAGCTCCATAGGGAAAGAAAGAAGGGATTTTGGCTATTTGTTTACTGCAGTATCCTCGGAGGCTAGAACGGTGCTGGCACTTAATGCCTGGCCCATTTTATTAACTCAATAAAAATCTGTGGAATGAATGAATGTGCGAATGGATTCTCTCCTGGCTCTCCCACTTACTAGATACTATATAAAGTGCTCTGATCATAATTCTCCAATCGATAAAACAGGGATAAAGATAGCTACCATTGAGTTGTAAAGGTTTGGTATAGTTCCAGGCTCGAGCAAGCCTTTGTAAATATTGACTCCCTTCTCGGCGGATCTTTCCTCCGGTCCCCCACTCATCAACGTGTTCGGGGTGGGTGGAGAGGAAAGACGGATTAGTCCCTCATTATTTTGTTTACCTATTGTTTATATCCTGTCAATTTCCAAAATAGAATATGAGGTAGCTTTCAGTAGAATGTGTGTATACTTTAAACATTAAAGCTACTAAAATGGAAGTGTTAAAATCCTTTTGAAGGAGAAGAAAAGAAATACACTAAACACCTAGGTTATTCTCATAGAGCATTCAATCTCCCTTTCAGTTTTCTGGCCTCTGAGGAAAGGAAGGGGGAGGAGCTTTCACACTTTTTGTAGATGAAAAAAGGAACATTTTCATCCATCAGGTCAACTGACATTTGCTGACCCCCGTCAGTAGCATAAGCACAGAGGTGATCACAATAGGATGTCAGTCTGCTGGACAGGTTACCCTCAGTTATCAAGAGGAGCAGAAATCCCACCAGCCCCATAAGGTCTAAAGGGAACTCATCACAGGGTCCTGCTCCTTGCAGAAGACATTCAATACTGAAAATATTTTCAGCAGCAGTTTAGAGAAGCTGCAGAAATAGTCTCTGAAAGTGGAGGAAAACCACTACAAAACTCCGTGTACTGCATGTCCACTTTTATATAAACATATATATATATTATAAATAGAAATATATCAAAATGTTAACTGTGATTAATTGCAGAGAGGGCTATTACAGGTGATTTTTATTTTCTTCTTTTTACTTCCCACATTTCCTAAGTAAATATTTTTACTTATATATCAGGAAAAGGGTTTTTAAGAGCAAATGCAGTCCCTCCAAGATGTAAAGAGCTTAGAAATGGAAACTCCACTCCCCACAACAAGCGAAAAGCTGAACCAACTGAAAATCAATAACTCTTCTTAGATCCATCAGTGAATTGTGGTCACAGGGCAAACGGCGGCCTTGAAAACTGGGGAGACAGGCAAATGCAGGGAATCAGTGTACAGGGAGCAGAAGCCTCTGGAACCACAGGAAAGCTTAAACTGTACTTGACTAATTGCTGGAGGCTGAGCTTGGACTAGCTTGAGAGCTAAAAACTCCTGGAGGCCCAGTCTTAGCTGGGTCATCCCACTTTGTAAACCTTTACCCCCAGGTGCCCCACTCAGTTCTCATGGTGAACACCAGAGAAAACTTCCCGGGGCGGGGGGGGGGGGGGGGGTGTAACCATTCCAAAATACACCCAGAGTATTTTGTAACAAAAGCCTACCTCGAAGGGGAATTTTTCCACCAGCGCCTAATCTGACCTAGCCTGAGGGCAATTATACAACTCTGCCTCCTCTAGCCTTCCTATCTGTCATAAGGGGAGGAATGAAAACGAGGGGGGCTAAGAGACTCCTCTGAAGGTCACAGCCCAGAGTTTCAGGTCCATTAAAGACAAATCCTGGAGCCAGCCCTGGTAGCCCAGGGGTTAAAGTTCAGCACACTCCACTTCCACGGCCCAGGTTTGGTTCCCAGGCACGGAACCACACCACTCATCTGTCAGTAGCCACGCTGTGGTGGTGGCTCACATAGAACTAGAAGGACTTACAGCTAGAATACACAACTATGTACTGGGGCTTTGGGGAGGAAAAAAAAAGAGGGAGGAAGATTGGCAACAGATGTTAGCTCAGGGCAAAACTTTCCCAGCAAAACAACAACAACAGCAAAAACAAATCCTGAGATTGAATCATAAGCTTATAGGATGTTTCCCCTCCACTGTACCTTCCCACCACATCCACAGGACTCCAGTATAACACAGCAGATTACAACTCCATTTAAGAGAGAGTTTCTAGGGAAACCCAAAGACAACAGGGGAGACAAAAATGAGGACACTAGATGAAATCAAAGCCTCTGACACCTACGGGTATAGCAAACATTAAACACAGCCTAACTCTTAGCCAGATAAACATAACACCTCACACTAAAGGGTTATTTACTTCAGCTCCTGTTATCTGAGACAGCACGTCCCATGTTCAACAAAAAGTACTAGAATGCTAAAAGGCAGGAAAAACACAATCTAAAGAGATAAAGTAAGCTTGGGAACAAGACTAAGATGTGGCAGAGAATTTGGAATGATCAGGCTAGGAACTTAAAATCCCTACGATTAACATGGTAAGGGTTCTGTCGTATCATAAAGTTATTTGGTCTTTGTCCTCAGTTCCTGATGCAGAGCTCCTAAATCCCTTGTAATTTCCTGAATACTAGGGGTGATAGGAGCATATTTGTCTAATGAGGTGACACTTGGTAGGCCCCCAGATAGCTTCAGGAGGGGTGCAGGTTGCCAGAAAGACAAACCTATAATCAATGAAGTCTGGAACTTTCAGTCCCCATCCCCCAACCTCTGGGGAAGGGAGGGGGCTAGAGATTGAGTTAATGATCAATCATGCCTACATGATGAAACCTTCATAGAAACTGCTAAACAGCAGGGTTTGGAGAGTTTCTGGGTTGGTGAACACCTTGAGATACTGGGAGGGTGACTCATTTGGAGAGGACATGGAAGTTTTGTGCCCCTCCTCCCCACACCTTGCCTTATGAATCTTCCATTTGGCTGTTCCTGAGTTGTATCTTTTATAATAAATCAGCAATAGTAAGTAAAGCACTTTCTTGAGTACTATGAGTCGTTCTAGCAAATTATTGAACCTGAGCAGGAAGTCTTGGGAACTCCTGACTTTGTAGCCAAGTCAGAGAGGAGTGTGGGTAACCCAGGGACCCAATATTTGTGACTGGTGTCTGAAGTGAGGGCAGCCTTGTGGGACTGGGCCCTTAAACCTGTGAAGTCTAATGCTAATTCCAGGTAGTTAGTGGCAGAATTGAATTGAGTTCTAGAACACCTAGTTGGTATTAGAATTGGTTGGTATCAAGAGGAAAGATAACTTCTTAGGTCCTAATGGAAAAGTGGACAACTAGAAAGAACAGATGAGTAGTATAAGTAGAGAGATGAAAATTCTAAGAAAGAATCAAAAGGAAATGCTAGAAACTTAAAAAACCCATTGTAATGGAAATGAATACTTTTGGTGGGCTCATCAGTAGAGTGGATACAGCTAAGGAAGGAATCAGTGAGCTTGAAGATATATCAATAGAAAATTCCTGAACTAATAAAGAGAAAAGAATGTGGGGGAAAAAAAAGGAACAGAATATCCAAGAACTGTGGGACAATTACAAAAGGTGTAATATGTACATAATAGGATTATCAGAAGGAGAAGAAAGTGAGAAAGGAGCAGAAGAAATATTTGGTAATAATGGCTGAGAATTTTCCAAAATTTTAATGAGAGAGGCCAAACAATGGATCCAGGAATCTCAGAAAATACCAAGAAGAACCAATACCAAAAACACCATCTAGGCATTCCATATTCAAACTACAGAAAACCAAAGACAAAGAGAAAACCTTGAAAGAATCCAGAAGAAAGAAATATCTTACCTAGAGGAAGAAGGATAAGAGTTACATCTGACTTCTCTTCAGAAACCACTCAAGCAAGAAGAGAGTGGAATGAAATATAAAAAACCCAGCAATCTAGAATTCTGTATCCAGCAAAATTATCCTTCAAAAGTGAAGAAAAATAAAGACTTTCTCAGGCCAACAAAAACTGAAGAAATTTGTTGCCAGTAGATCTGTCTTGCAAGACATGTTAAGAGAAATTCTTCAGAAAGAGAAAAATGTTAAAAGAAGTTCTCCAAAAAGAAAAAAATAATATGGGTCAGAAACTTGGATTCTCATAAAGAAAGGAAGAATGTTAGAGAAGGAATAAATGAAGGTAAAGTAAAATCCATTATTTTTCTTATTCTAAATTGATCTAATTGATTACTTTTCAAAATAATGATAGCAGAAATGTATTGGGTGATGATAGCTTATGGATAAGTGAAGTGTATAATAGTAATGTTATAAGGGATGGGAGGGAGGAATTGTGAATACTCTGTTATAAGATACCTACACTATTCATGAAATGGTAGAGTGTTACTTGAAAGTAGATTTAGATTAGTTACAAATGTATATTGAAAACTCCAGGGCAATCACTAAAGATATGTTAAAAAGAAATATAATTGATATACTAACTGAGAAGAGAAAATGGAATCATATGAAATGCTCAATTAAAACCAGAGAAGGCAGAAAAAGAGTAGAAGATAAAAAAAGAAACAAAGAACAAGTATAATGAACAGAAAATAGTTACAAATATGGTAGATATTCATCCAACTATATCAATAATAACTTTAAGTGTGAACAGTCTAAATATGCCAATTGAAAGGCCACAGAGTGGATAGAAAAACAAGATCCAACTATACAAAAAAGCCCACTTTAAATGTAAGACACAGATAGATTAAATGTAAAGGGATGGAGAAATATATGACATGCTCACATTAATCAAAAGAAAGCTGGAGTGGCTATGTCAATTTCAGACACACAAATTTGAGAACAAAGAAAATGATCAGGGATCAAGAGGGCATTACACAATGATAAAGGCGTCAATTCTCCAAGAAAATATAACAATTCTTAATGTGTATGTGCCTAACAAAAAAATGTCAAAATATGTGAGGCAAAAATTGATAGAACTGTGGAGGTCAGCAACTTGGTGGAGTGAGCTGTTCCCTATGTCTCTCCCCCTTTGAACTACAACTAAAAGGACATTCATTGATCAGCAGAGGATAACCTCACAGCACATCAGGACACCTGAGAGACCCTCACAGCTATACATCTGAAGGGGGATGGACTACCCCCCAAGGAGGTGGTGGAGATAGGTGAGCACCCTTTGGACCCCAGGCAGCCCAGTGCACACATACGACTGCTTTCCTGGCTGGGGCAATCACAGCAGTGCTGCACCCCGAGGGTGACAGCATGCCTCAGCGCAACTGGGAAAACAGGTGATGGCAGCCCTGAACCCCCGTGTGATCGCTTCTCCATCTGGTGGAAGAGTCCTCAGGGCCACAGGGCCCACAGAGAGCAGCTCAGGCCTGGACCCAGTGGGGAAGCCCCTCCTACCAAGCTCAAAGGCTGGTGAGACCTAGGAGCAGCATAGTTCTGCTGCGGCCCTGAAAGGGGGAAGTGTATCTTGAAGGGTCTGTGACAGCAGGCAGCAGCAGCCCAGTGACCCTGTGTGATCACTCCCTGGTCTGGTGGGAAAGTCCACAATCCCACCTTGGTCCCAGGGAATGGCTTTGGCTTGGTCCCAGAGGGGAGGTCCTGCCCACCAAGCACAGCAGCTGGTGTAACCTAGAAGCAGATGGCAGCAGAAATCGAATGAGCTCCTGGCAGCCGTGAACGCCCATAGCACCACTGCAACCCCAAGGGGTGAGCACCAATCAGCGGGACTGTGGGAGCAGGTGGCAACCGCCCTGACTCCCCCACATGACTACATTCCCATTTGGTGGGAGGCCCCACAGGGCCACTGTGACTCCAAGGAGTGGCCCAGGATCAGATGGCACAACTGACAGGGATCGCGGCAGCAGGCTCAGATTACACAACTCCTGCCCACCCCCTCAAGTGGTGGCTGGTGGAACCTGTGTCCAGAAACTATCACTGCGCCGGCACAAATCCTCTCCACCAAATGGTATAAAGAGATATATTAATATTCCAGACCAGAAGGAAAAAGACAAACACCCAGAAATCAATCCTGAAGGCATGGAAATCTACAATCTAAGGGACAGAGAATTCAAGACAGCCATCATAAGAAAACTCAACAAGTTACAAGAGAATTCTGAAAGACAGTTCAATGAAATCAGGAACCAAATTACTAAACAGAGGGAGTTCTTCACAAAAGAGATTGAAACTATAAAGGAAGACCAATCAGAATTGTTAGAGATGAAAAACACAATGGATGAGATAGAGAAAAGTCTGGAGTCCTTAAACAACAGAGCTGACAATATGGGGGATAGAATTAGCAATCTAGATGATAGGAATACAGAAATGCTTCAGATGAAGGAGGAGAGAGAACTTAGACTAAAAGGAGATGAAGAAACTCTCTGAAAAATATCCAACTCACTTAGGAAATGCAACATAAGGATAATAGTTATTCCAGAGGGAGAAGAGAGGGGAAAAGGAGCAGAGAGCTTGTTCAAAGAAATAATGACTGAGAACTTCCCAAATCTGGACAAGGAGCTGGAATTACATGTAAAAGAAGTCAACAGAACTCCTAATTACATCAATGTAAAAAGACCCTCTCCAAGGCATATATTAGTAAAGCTGGCAAGTCAATGACAAAGAAAAAATATTAAGGGCAGCAAGACAAAAGAAAATAACCTACAAAGGAAGCCCTATCAGGCTTTCAGTGGATTTTTCAGCAGAAACCTAACAGGCTAGAAGAGAGTGGAAAGATATATTCAAAATTTTGAAAGACAAAAACTTTCATCCAAGAATACTATATCCAGCAAAAATATCCTTCAGATATGATGGAGAAATAAAAACCTCCCCAGATAAACAAAAGCTGAGGGAATTCACTGCCACAAGACCCCTACCCCTGCAAAGATTTGCTCAAGAAGGCCCTCATGCCTGAAAAAAAAAAAAAAAAAAGAAAGGAGGTACAAAGCCTTGAGCAAGGGGATAAATAGGCAGACAAAATCAGAAAATAGCAACTCTCTACCAGAACAGATAAGCAAACACCTAATTATAACTCTAAAGATAAAGGGAAGGAAAACATCAAAAATAAATATTACCACTTCATTTTAACCACAAAGTCACAACACATAATGGAATAAGTTGTGACAACAACAACTTAGAAGGGGAAGAGGAAACAGATGAAACATGCTTAGACTAGGGGAACAAGAGGCTATTACGGAATGGACTATCTCATCTATGAGATTTTTTATACAAACCTCATGGTAACCACTAACCAAAAAATCAGAACAAAGACACAAATGATAAATAAAGAGAAAATCATCATAGAAAGCCACCAAACTGAATTACTAGTCTGAAATACACAAGGTGAGAAACAAGGGAAATACGTAACAACTGAAAAACAAGGGATAAAATGGCAACATTAAGCCCTCAGATATCACCCTAAATGTAAATGAATTGAATTCCCAAATCAAAAGACACAGAGTGGCGGGATGGATTAAAAAACAAGACCCAACAATTTGCTGCCTCCAGGAAACACATCTCAGCTCTAAAGGCAAACACAGGCTTAGAGTGAAGGGAAGGAAGATGACGCCCCAAGCTAATGGGAAATAAAAGAAAGCAGGTGTGGCTATACGTGTATAAGACAAAGTAGACTTCAAGATAAAAAAGGTAATGAGAGACAAAGAGGGGCAATATATAGTGATAAAAGGGACACTCCACCAAGAAGACATATCACTTATAAATATATATGCACCCAACGCAGGAGCATCAAAGTTTATAAAACTATTAACAAACCTAAAAGGAGATATTAACAAAAACACTATACTAGTAGGGGACTTTAACACCCCACTTACATAAATGGATAGATCGTCCAGACAGAAAGTCAATAAGGAAATAGTGGACTTAAATGAAAAACTAGACCAGATGGACTTAATAGATATATATAGAGCACTCCATCCAAATAGAGAAGAATACACATTCTTCTCAAGTACACAGGGAACATTCTCAAGGATAGACTGTATATTGGGAAACAAGGCAAGCCTCTATAAATTTAAGAAGATTGAAATCATAAGAAGCATCTTTTCTGACCATAATGCTATGAAATTAGAAATCAACTACAAGAAAAAAACTGGGAAAGTGACAAAGATGTGGAGACTAAACAACACGCTATTGAACAACCAATGGATCATTGAAGAAATTAAAGGGGAAATCAAAGAATATCTGGTGACAAATGAAAAAGAAAATACACCATACCAACTCATATGGGATGCAGCAAAAGTGATCCTGAGAGAGAAACTCAGAGCAATACAGGCCCACCTTAACAAACATGAAAAATCTCAAATAAGCAACCTTAAACTACATGTAACAGAACTAGAAAAAGAACAACAAACAAAGCCCAAAGTCAGTAGGAGGGAAATAATAAAAATTAGAGCAGAAATAAATGAAATTGAAACCAAAAAACAGTAGAAAGGAATGAAACAAAGAGTTGGTTTTATGAGAAGATAAACAAAATTGACAAACCCTTAGCTAGACTCACCAAGAAAAAAAGAGAGAAGGCTCAAATAAATAAAATTAGAAATGAAAGAGGAGAAATCACAATAGATATCACAGAAATACAAAGGATTATAAGAGAATTCTATGAAAAACTGTATGCCAACAAATTGGACAATCTAGAAGAAATGGATAAATTCTTAGACTCATACAACCTCCCAAAACTGAATCAAGAAGAAATAGAGAATCTGAATAGACCAATAACAAGTAAAGAGATTGAAACAGTAATCAAAAACCTCCCAAAAATAAAAGTCCAGGACCAGATGGCTTCTCTGGAGAATTTCATCAAACATTCAAAGAAGACTTAATACCTATCCTTCTCAAACTTTTCCAAAAAATAGAGGAAGATGGAACACTTCCTAACATATTCCATGAGGCCAACATCACCCTGATACCAAAGTCAGACAAGGAGAATACAAAGAAGGAAAATTACAGGCCAATATCACTGATGAAGATAGATGCAAAAACCCTCAATAAAATATTGGCAAACTGAACGCAGCAATACATTAAAAAGATCATACACCATGACCAAGTGAGATTTATACTGAGGACATAGGGATGGTTCAACATCTGCAAATCAATCACTGTGATACACCACATTAACAGAACAAGGAATAAAAACCACATGACCATCTCAATTGACACAGAGAAAGCATTTGACAAGATCCAACAAGGATTTATGATAAAAACTCTCAACAAAACGGGTATAGAAGGAAAACACCTCAACATAATAAAGGCCATATATGACATACCCACAGCCAACATCATACTCAACAGGGAAAAGTTGAAAGCCATTCCTCTGAGAACAGGAACAAGACAAGGGTGCCCACTCTCGCTGCTCTTATTCAACATAGTACTGGAGGTTTCAGTCAGAGCAATTAGGTAAGAAAAAGGAATAAAAGGAATCCAAATAGGCAATGAAGAAGTGAAACTCTCACTGTTTGTAGATGACATGATTTTATATATAGAAAACCCTAAAGAATCCATTGGAAAACTATTAGAAATAATCAACAACTATAGCAAAGTCACAGGGTACAAAATCAACTTACAAAAATCAGTTGCATTTCTATACTCTAATAATGAACTAACAGAAAGAGAACTCAAGAAGACAATCTCATTTACAATCACAACAAAAAGAATAAAATATCTCGGAATAAATTTAATCAAGGAGGTGAAAGACCTATACAATGAAAACTATAAGATATTATTGAAAGGAATCAATGATGACATAAAGAAATGGAAAGATATCCCATGCACATGGATCAGAAGAATAAACATAGTTAAAATGTCCATACTACCTAAAGCAATCTACAGATTCAATGCAATCCTGATCAGAATCCCAATGACATTCTTCACGGAAACAGAACAAAGAATACTAAAATTCATATGGGGCAAGAAAAGACCCTGAATAACTAAAGCAATCCTGAGAGAAAAGAACGTAGCTTGAGGCATCACAATCCCTGACTTCAAAATATACTTCAAAGCTATAATAATTAAAACAGCATGGTACTGGTACAAAAGCAGACACACAGATCAATGGAACAGAATTGAAAGCCCAGAAATAAAACCACACATCTACAGACAGCTAATCTTCGACAAAGAAGCTAAGAACATAGAATGGAGAAAGGAAAGTCTTTTCGGTAAATGGTGCTGGGGAAACTGGACAGCCACATGCAAAAGAGTGAAAGTAAACTATTTTCTTTCACCATACACAACAATCAACTCAAAATGGATCAAAGACTTGAAGGTAAGACCTGAAACTATAAAACTCCTGGAAGAAAACATAGGCAGTACACTCTTTGACATCGGTCATAGAGGGATCCTTTCAAATTCCATGTCTACTCGGACAAGAGAAACAAAAGAAAAATAAAACAAGTGGGACTTCATCAGACTAAAGAGCTTCTGCAAGGCAAGTGAAACCAGGATCAAAATGAAAAGACAACCCACCAGCTGGGAGAAAATATTTGCGAGTCATATATCCAACAAGGGGTTAATCTCCACAATATATAAAGAACTCACACAACTGAACAACAAAAAAACGAACGACTCGATCAAAAAATTGGCAGATATGATATGAATAGACATTTTTCCAAGGAAGATATATGGATGGCCAATAGGCATATGAAAAGATGTTCAATATCATTAATCATCAGGGAAACGCAAATCAAAACTACACTAAGATATCACCTTACACCCGTTAGAAGGGCTATAATCACCAAGACAAAAAATAACAAATGTTGGAGAGGATGTGGAGAAACGGAAACCCTAATTCACTGCTGGTGGGAATGCAAATTGGTGCAACATCTATGGAGATTCCTCAAAAAGTTGAAAAGAGAAATACCTTATGATCCAGCTATCCCACTACTGGGTATTTATCTAAAGATCCTGAAATTAACAATCCAAAGAGGCTTGTGCACCCCTATGTTCACTGCAGCATTTTTCACTATAGCTAAGGAGTGGAAGCAACCCAAGCATCCCTTGACTTATGATTGGATAAAGAAGATGTGGTATACACATCTACAATAGAATACTACTGAGCCATAAGAAAAGACAAAATTGTCCCATTTGCAACAACATGGATGGACCTGGAGGATATTACGTTAAGGGAAATAAGCCAGACAGAGAAAGACAAACATCGCATGATTTCACTCATATGTGGAAGATAAACTAACACACAGAGAGAACAGTTTGTTGGTTACCAGGGGGAAGGGGGTTGGGGAGCGGTCACAAGGGGTGAAGGGACACATTTATATGGTGACTGACAAACAATAATGTACAACTAAAATTTCACAATGTGATAAATATTATGACATCAATAATAAAAGAAAACAATTGATAGAATTGCAATGAGAAATAGACAAATCCATGATTATAGTTGGAGTCTTCAATACCCCTTTACCAGTAATTGACAGATCTAGCAGGCAGAAAATCAATAAGAATATGTTAAGTTGACCAACACCATCAGTCAACTTACTCTAATTCACATTTATAGAATACTTCATCCAACAACAGTAGAATACACATTCTTCTCAAGCTCACATGGAACATTCACAAAAATAGACCACATTCTGGGCCATAAAACACACTTTAACAAATCTGAAAGAATAGCAATCACATGAAGTATGCTGTCAGATCGCAATGAAATTAAACTAGAAATCAGTAACAGAAAGACAGCTAGAAAAATCTCAAAATGTTTGGAGATTAAACAACACACTTCTAAATAAAACATGGGTCAAAGAAGAAAGAAGTCTTAGGAGGAATTAAAAAACATTTTAACTAAATGAAAATAAAAATGTAACATCAACATTTGTGGGAAGCAGTGAAAACATTGCTTAGAGGGAAATTTATAGCACTGAATGCTTAAAAAAGAAGATCTAAAATCAATAATTCAAGCTTCCACCTTAGGAAACTAGAGAAAGAGGATCAATGTAAATCTAAAGCAGGCAGAAGAAAAGAATTAATAAAAATTAGAACAGAAATCAATGAAATTGAAAAACGGGACATCAGTAGCGAAAATCAACAAGACCAAATTTGGTTCTTTGAAAAGATAAGTAAAATTGATAAACATCTAGTCAGGCTAACCAAGAAAAAAAGAGGAGACACAGATTACTAATATTAGAAATAAGGAGGGGCCATTGCTACTGATCCCATGGACATTAAAAGAATAATAAAGAAATATTATGAACAACTCTGTGCCCACAAATCTGATAACTTAGATGAAATGGACCAATTTCTTGAAAGACACAATCTATCAAGGCTCACACAAGGAGAAATAGATAATCAGAATCATCCTATATCTATTAAAGAAATTGAATCAACAATTGATAACCTTCCAAAAAGAAAGCAATGAATTACAAATTAAAACAACAATGAAGTACCACTACATACCTATTAGAATGGCAAAAATCCAAAACCATGACAACACCAAATGCTGGTGAGGACGTGGAGCAATAGGAATTCTCATTCCTTGCTGGTGGAAATGCAAAATGGTGCAGCCACTTTGGAAGACAGTTCGCTACAAAGCTAAACATCCTCTTAGCATTTGATCCAGCAATCATGCATTACTGCAATGAGTTGAAAACTTGTGTTCACACAAAAACCTGCACACATATGTCTACAGCAGCTTTATCCATAATTACTAAAAATTGGAAGCAATAAAGATTTCCTTCAATAGGTGAGTGGTTAAAAAAATATGGCACATCCATACAATGAAATATTATTTAGTGATAAAAAGAAATGAGCTATAGGGGGCAGCCTGGTGATGTAGTGGTTAAGTTCACGTGCTCCACTTCAGCAGCTTGGGGTTCGCAGGTTTGGATCCTAGGCATGGACCTATGCACTGCTTATCAAGCCATGCCGTGGCGGCATCCCATATAAAGTAGAGGAACATGGGCATGGATGTTAGCCTAGGGCCAATCTTCCTCAGCAAAAAGAAGAGGATTGGCAACAGGTGTTAGCTCATGGCTAATCTTCCTCCAAAAAGAAAAAAAAATTGTTCATCAAACATTTGTTCATCACCCATGCCAAGCACTGTTGTAGGTTCTGGAGATAGCACAGTATATGACACAGGCCAAGTTCTTGCTCTCTCATGGGTGGGGGATGGTGGTGCAGACACAAACCACAAGCAAAAAGATAATTTCAGAGTGACTTGAAGACAAAGCAACAGATGGTAAGCCGGAGAGTGCCTGGGAGAGCTATTGCAGACAGGCCGGTCTGGAAGGGACTCTTTCAGCTGAGGACACCTGGGTTGAGACCTGAACAATGGGAAGTCTGAGGCTAAGAGTTTCTAGAGGGCCAGGCTGGAAGAAGAGCAAATGCCAAAGTCCAAAAGCCCCTGGGGCAGGAACAACCCAAGGAAGGAAAAAGCCTAGCATGGAATCCTAGATGACTGTACTCATGGGCTTGAGCAATGGACTGGCTGGTGGTGTCATGAATTGACATGGGAACGCCTGAGAGAGAAACGGTCTAGGGGTGGAGGATGGAAACCCAATGTTCTGTTTCGTAGTGATAAGTATGAGATGCCTACTGATGCTCAGGCAGAGAGAACGAGTCCTAAAGCCGGCCTTGCCATGGGGGACGGGAGAACCCTGGAAGCCCATCGCAGGTATCAGAATCTGAACAAGGAAAGTGGGACATCCATGGGCGCAACTTGAAATGAGGCATCAGAGCATGTCAGAGAGAGTGAGAGTTGCACCCACGTTGGGGGTGAGGCCAGTGTAAGTCACCAAAGCCTGAGAGGGATGAGGAAGGAATTCTCATTGGGACAGCCTGGAGTGTGGTCTTGGGGCCCAGGTGGGTTGACAAGGACATCCATGCTGGGAAGGGGGTAGCAGGTGAGATGGGAGATTGGTGATATACAGGGGGATCAAGCAAAATATAAATCTATTAAGGCCAATGGGAGCTAGGGTTCTGACTGTTGGAGAAGGAAGTTACAAATATTGAAAGGGCGAAGCTAGAACCAGCCCTGTGGTGTTGGATTGGAATTGGAAGTGTGGGTGTGAACTCATGATCTTCTATAGATGGATATATCCACAGAAAGATAGATGTAGAGATAGAAATAAGTCATAGATATAAATGCATACATTTGTTACAAATGTATGTGTGCGTGTGTGAGTATGTATATATTCCCCCTAACTCTGCCCTCTGAGATATGAATGCATGTATGTGTGTGTTTGCATTTCCGCCCCCAGCTCTGCCCTCTGAGGGTCCTGGTGACACTCCATTAGTGATGAGCACACCTAGTACCCAGATCTTTGATTCTAAATATAATTCCCCAGTAAAAGGAACTGGGTGCCTTGGAGAAATGGCTGATCCCAGTGTAGGGGCAGGGAAAGCACAAGGTAAGTCTGGAACATCTTATTCAGGAAAGGAAGGAAGTTCTCAAAATATCATAGGGACATGTCAAAAGGACTGGCCCAAACAGGGATGATTAGAGTATCAAAATAAATAATGCTACACATGGATTATAATCCAATGACTAAAAAGGAAAATCATGAGTCCATACTGGTGGTTTCTTTTTTTATACTGAATAAATTGAAAGTGTGATAAAGAGCAGGTTGTTTACATAGTTTCAAAGTATCACCCCACAAAAATACATTAATTACAAAGGGGAACAGAGTAACTTTACAGTGGCAAATGCCGGCAGAGGTCATCTTGATCAAATGATACAATTGAACATCATCAATGATGGGACAAAGCCAAATTGTGCACCACTCAACAGACAGCAGTAAGAAGAAAGCAGTGCCACATCTGTGACACCCCTGCCAAAGGTGCATAACCAAATAGAGGGACATTCTACAAAATAACCAGCCTGTAGTCTCCAAAAGTCATGAAGATCAAGATCATGAAGGTCAAAGTCTGAGGAATGGTTCAAGACTGAAGAAGACTAAAGAGACATGACAACGAAATGCAATCTGTGACTCTGAACTGGATCCTTTTACCAGAGAGGACATGACTGGTGACTTTGAAGGGGGTCAGAGGATTAGATGGTATTAATGTACAAAGTTAATTTCCTGATTGTGATGGTTGTATTGTAGTTATGTTGAAGAGTGTCCTTGTTTGTAGGAAATACACATGAAAGTATTTAGGGGTGATGGGGCACCAGAAAATTGTTCAGAAAAAAGTTCTTTGTACTGTAGTTCACCTTTTCTGTAAGTTTGTGATTGTTTAAAAGTAAAAATTGATTGAAGACTTACAAAGAAGAAGGCAGTGATTTTGGGTCTTGGTGCAATTTTGGGTCTCGGTGGAAAGGTATGAGCTGGAATTATAAATTTGCACATCATCAGCATAGAGCAGAAATGCTAAATGATCAATTGTGTAGGATCACCTAAAGAATAGTTGGAGAAGAGGGCTGAGGACTAGGCCCTGGGTCTTACCAGTGTTTAGATGTCCAGGAGAGAAGTAAGCCCAGGAAACTGCCACACATATCAATGTGGATGAGAGAAAACCAAGAGATTGGATGTCATGGAAGCTGAGAGAAGAGAATTTCTTGATCAGCTCATTGAATGTGACTGAGAGGTTAAGCAAGACGAAGGAGTGACCGTTGGGCTTTGCAGCGCAGAGGCTGCCAGTAACCTCTTGCCAGTAACCTCCACTGTCTCAGTGGAGCCCAGTTAGAGAGGGTGGCAGACTGACTAATGGCCCCCAAAGACGTCCACATCCTGATCCCCAGAATCTGTGACCATGTTACCTGAGATGGGAAAAGGGACTTTGCAGATGTGATTGAGCATCTTGAGATGGGCAGATTATCCTGGATTATTTGGTCCGTCCAAGGTAATCACAAGGTCCCTATAAGAGGGAGGCAGGAAGATCAGAGTCGGAGAAAGAAGATAGAAGGGACAGAAGGAGAAGCCAGACATTGGAAGATGCTACACTGCTGTCCTTGAAGATGGAGATAGGAGTCATGAGCCAGGGAAGCTAAAAAAGACAAGGAAATGGATTTTTTCCTATAGTCTCCAGAAGGGACACAGCCCTGCCATCATCTTGATTTTAAGATTCCTGACCTCCAAAACTGTACAATAAATTTGTGTTGTGATAATTTCTTACGGCAGCAATAGGAAGCTAATACAGAGAGAGGGGGTTGGGAACAAAAATGGGAGATGAGAAAGGAAAGAAAGCAACTTTGGAGAAGTTCTGTTGTGAAAATGAGCAGAGAAATGAGGTGGGAGCCAGGGTGGGCCATGGGGGACAAGAGTGAGTGTTTTTTTTTTTAATTAATAGACTATGTTTTTAGAGAAGTTTTAGATTTACAGAAAAATTGAGTGGAAAGTATAGAGAGTTCCCATATTACCCCTCCTTCCTTCCAGTTTTCCCTAGTAACATCTTTTTTTTTCTTCTTTTTTTGCTGAGGAAGATTTGCCCTGAGCTAGTATCCACTGCCAATCTTCCTCTTTTTGTATGTGAGCCACCACCACAGCATGGCCACTGACAGATGAGTGGTGTTAGTTCTGCAACTGAGAGCTAAACCCGTGCTGCTGAAGTGGAGTGTGCTGAACTTAACCAGTAGGCCACTGGGGCTGGCCCCCTAGTAACATCTTGCATTAGTGTGATACATTTGTTACAACTGATGAGCCAATATCGATACATTATTATTAAAGTCCATAGTTTACATTAGGGCTCACTCTGTTGTACACTCCATGAGTTTTGACAAATGTATAATGAGATATATGGACTATTAATCACATGGAGTAGTTTCACTGCCCTAAACATGCCCTGTGCTCCACCTATGCATCCCTCTTTTCTTCCCCACTAACCCCTGGCAATCACTGATCTTTTTATTGTCTGGGTAGTGTTGCTTTTTCCAGCATGACATGTAGTTGGAATCATACAGTATGTAGCCTTTTCAGATTGGCTTCTTTCACTTAGCAATACTCATTTAAGTTTTCTCTGTGTCTTTTCATGGCTTGATAGCTCATTTTTTTTTAGTGCTGGATAATTTTCCACTGTATGGATGTACCACGGTTTGTTTATCCATTCACCTACCAAAGGACATCTTGGTTGCTTCCAAGTTTTGGAAATTAAGAATAAAGCTGCTATAGACATGTGTGTACAGGTTTTGGTGTGAACATGTTTGCAACTCCTTTGGGTAAATGCCAAGGAGTGCAAGTACTGGGTTGTATTGTAAGAGTATGTTTAGTTAAGAAACCACCAAACTGTCTTCCAAAGTGGCTGTACCATTTTGTATCCCCACCAGCCCTGAATGAGAGTTCTTACTGCTCCCTATCTTCACCAGCATTTGGTGTCGTCAGTGTTTTGGATTTTAGCCATTCTAGTAGATGTGTAGTGGTATCTCATTGTTGTTTTAAAGGGTGGGTATTTTGAGATAGGAGACTATCATGCATGTTCATAGTCTATTGAGAATGACCATGTGGAGAGTGATAAATTGATAATGGGGAAGAGAGGAGATAAAAGCAAGAGTGAAGTCATTGAGATGGGAGGGGGGATCCAGGAACACTGGAGAGCCTGGTCTCAGGTAGGAGCAGGGACCTTTTGTCCTTTGTAACAAGAGAAAGGAAGGCAGAAAGAGTGGGTAGATTTGGAGGCAGAAGGTAAGAGAGTGTCTGACAGCTTCTGTTTTTTGCAGGAAGTATGTGGCAAGGTCATCTGCTGAGAATGAGGTTTGTGGAAAGGCTCATAAAGGAGGTTGGTGGAGAAAGAACATTCTAGATGTGGAATACTCTTGTGTATCAAAGACATCATGATGGGAAATGACCCAGTGAAGACATTTCTCTGGGCTAGAGAGAGTACAATGTGGATTAGATCTTTCCCTTCATAAAATTCATACCCCTACACCTTTCAACTCTTCTTGAGGTAGGGGAATCAGTGGTGAGAATGCAAATTAGGAGTCCAGAGAACTGGATCTGGTCTCAATTCTGGCATGACCATCTCATCTGTCAAGTTTACTTCTGAGGCCAAATTCTTAGCTCTAGTTTCCTCTTGGCAGGTCCTGGCTGAGGTTCTAGATGGCTGTGCCCATGATAAGTCATGAGCTCTCCCTCAAACTTGCATGTGTGAGGATGGTGGGGGCCAGTTCCTCCCTCAGTCTCTGACCCAGAAACCCCAAACCGTAATTTGACTGCACTTAGCCTCTCTCTTTCTGCAGCTGCCCCCTTTAGCCCAGGCAGGTGGGAGGAAACAGGGCAGGGAGGGGCTTCTTCTTCCAGCTCAGCTGCAAGATGTCTCTACTAATAGTTCAGGGAGTTGCAGCTTTGGCATCTTCTGGCCACATGTAATAGACAAAGAGGCAGCGGCCTCCACCATGCCTAACTTCAGTTCAGGGACTAAGCCATATGCACATGACCCTCTTTCCCCACCTCTGATTCTCAGAATTACTCATTTCCTTCCTCTTTCACCCTCTTTTAAAGCCAGTATCACCCTCCAGGGCTTGGCTCTAACCACACCTTCACCCCACTAGACTTCTGATGGCAAAGGTACCAGGGCCCTGGGGTCATCCTCTAAGCTTGCTTGAGAAATGGGTGCCACCAGGGCTTGAAGGGAAAGAAAAAAGGAAGTGAGGGGATTAGAGACAGTTTTCTTATCTAGAACAAGCTAACGGACCAAAGGATTCCTCAAGTCTCTTGAAACTTTGTACTATGGCAATGAATTAATTTTCCATATATATTAAGGAATCTCATCTAGTGAGTTATTATGGAAATGTAGATTAATTTAAAAAAATCCTAAACCATGCTGTTTTCTCATGTACCTTGAGTCTTCCAATGTCCCATGGCTATCTGCTGGGAGAACCACGGGCAAGGAGGAGCTGATGGATTCCCAAGAGACTGTGCTTTTCTGGGGGAGTAGCCCAAGAGGACAGGTAGCTCATGTGAGGCTGGCAAGAACCCATCAAGGTGCCTAGACTTGATCCTAAGTCCTGGTGGGTTGTTGGGGAGCAGTAGTGTCTTTGGGTATAGCAGCCCTTAAAGGTCCCCCAATGTCACCCAGGGAGAATTCAGTGTCCCCAGAGGAAAAAACTGTAAGAAACTCCAGGATGAATGCTGTGGGGGCCTCATGATGGGATTAGTGCCTTTGTCAGAAGAGGAAGAGACCCTCACCAGGAACCTTGATCTCAGACTCCCAGCCTCCAGGACAGTGAGAAACACCCAGTCTGTGGTATTTTGTTATAGCAGCTCAAGCAGACTTAGTATGGTTTTACTATAATTAAATTTTCCAAAGACATAACTGCTGTGTAAGTTGAGAGAAGATTGTACTTCGTTTTGTTCAAAACTTTACTGCAAGTTCTTCTCCATGCTGGAGAATCACATGTCAATAACACGGCTCACGATAGATCACATCCGGATCAGACTGTGTGGCAGCTGTGACACTGTGGTGAGTCCAGAGGAGGAAATTAGCACAACTCAATGAATGTACAGATTAGCAATTCTCTCCTTGCTGTGTCTAGGCAAGATATGAAGAAGATGAGACCGGAACGGCGGAGTGCAGGGTGGAGGCTGTTGTCGTAGCTCCGATGTGGTGGGGTCCTGGACCAGGACATCAGTGCTGGGGATGGATTAGAAATACTTAGAAAGATGAATAAATAGAACTTGGTGCTAGATTGCTGTGTGGAGTCAGGGCTACCTAAGGAGTCAAGGCAAACTGTCAGCATCCTGGATTAGGCATGTGTGATGGTGGTACCATTTTCCAAGATGGCGCATGTGATGGTTAATTTCATGTGTCAACTTGGCTAGGCCATGGTACCCAAGTTTTGGTTAAATCCCAGTCTAGATATTGCTGTGAAGGTATTATTTAGATATATTTTAGATTATTATTTAAATCAGTAGACTTTGAATAAAGCAGATCACCCTCCATAATGAGGGTGGACCTCATCTGGTCATTTGAAGGTCTTAAGAGAAAAGACTGAAGTCCCTTGAGGAACAAATTCTGCCTCCAGACTGCCTTCAGACTCAAGCTGCAGCATCAGCTCTTCCCCTAGATCTCCAGCCTGCCGGCCTCCACAGTCTCATGAATTAGTTCCTTAAATAAATCTCTCTCTCTCTCTCTATGCACATCTCATCAGTTCTGTTTCTCTGGTGAAGCCTGACTAATAGAGCACACATCAAGGAAGGAGCAGATGTGGAGGGTGTGGAGGAATGATGACCTTAGTTTGGGGCACAGAGAGTTTGAGGTGCGGGGGCACTGAAGAAGTTTCCAGATGGTGGTTGTTTCCCTGTGCCCAGAGAGAAGAAGCTTTCGGCTGCAAGAAAGGATTGGGAGACCAGCAGTGTACAAAGTGTGACTGATGCTATGAGGGCAGACGAGCTACTCCAGATAGACTGGAGAGCAGGGCCCAGGGATGTGAGGACAGAGCTGTAAGCAACCTCAGCACTTATGGAGCAGGAGAGGAAGATGGATCCACAGATGAGAGAGGAGAGGGGCGGTCACAGAGGTGATAGAAAAACCAGAGTGCTGTCAAAGCTGCCGAGGAAAAAGGGTTCATGGAGGAAGTGGGTGATAGAGCCAAAGGGGGCCAAAATGTCAGGACAGTTTGGCGCTGAGCAGCCGTTGGTGTTTTGGAGGAGCGCAAAGCAGGGGCGAAAGCCAGGTGGCCACGGGCTGATGACTGAGACCGAGAATGCAGAGGACTTGTTGGCGACAAGCTGCTGGGAAAGTGTGGGAGGGAGATAGTATTGCAGCTGGGGGGTGGGAGGAGAATGTGGGGAGGAGAGAGGTCATGCCCTATTCTTTCCCTTTTCTCCCCAAAATAAGAGAACCTTTAGTGTGTTTACATGCTGGTGCAAAGGAGCCAGTGGCCCTGGGGAGGTGGAGGAAACAGACAACAGGGATAAGAGAGAGCCTGAGGTCTGAGCAGGTGAAAGTGGTATGTGATCTTCCCAAATCTTTTCAGCCTAGGCTTTTCTAAGAACAAATGGTAATATCTATTTACGTGTTGGAAGTTTTCCAAGGTGATGAGTTTGCCTGAGGAAATAAGTCACTGCCTCCTTGGTGCTATCTGGAACCCAAATGGCTTCCTCTGCCCTAGAGGGAACATACTTTATCATTCCATAATATGTTCTTTCATTTAACAAGTATTTTTTCCTTTCTTCTTAATTTTTAATCAGACCTCAGGTGCACAGAATAGGATTCATCATACTTTTTAGTTCAGGACATTCCCCCATCATTGGTCCATATTTGTCCTGCTTCAATTTATTTTTATTTATTTATTTATTTATTTTGTGAGGAAGACCAGCCCTGTGCTAACATCCATTGCTAATCCTCCTCTTTTTGCTGAGGAAGACTGGCCCTGGGCTAACATCCGCGCCCATCTTCTTCCACTTTATATGGGACGCCGCCACAGCATGGCTGACAGGCAGTGCGTCCGCGGGCGCCCGGGATCCGAACTCGCGAACCTCGGGTTGCCAAGTGCAAACTAAACCGCTGCACCACCGGGCCGGCCCCTGTCCTGCTTCAATTTAGTTAGTTATTTTAAAAAATACAATAACAACATGGGGCCGCCTGGTGGCGCAGCGGTTTAGTCCGCGCTTGGCAGCCCGGGGTTTGCGAGTTCAGATCCCGAGCGCCCGCCGACACACTGCCTGTCAGCCACGCCGTGGCGGCGTCCTATATAACGTAGAGGAAGATGGGCACGGATGTTAGCCCAGGGCCAGTCTTCCTCAGCAAAAAGGGGAGGATTGGCAACAGATGTTAGCTCAGGGCTGGTCTTCCCCACAAAAAAAAAAAAAAAAAAAATACAATAACATCTATGAACCCACTTACCTCCTTCCCTCTGCCAAATCTAGGCCCCTAACAATAACCTACATCTAACCTTCCAGCATCCTATCCCTCTGCCTCCCCGAAACCGGGGCATCCAGAATCCAGTCCATCACCTCCTTCCTTTCTTTTTTATATTGATTTGTTGCATCTATATGTATCCCTTAAAAGTACTTTTAAAATTTCAGTTGTTTTTAACTTAGAGTCTTTTGGGACTATATTTTTTCATATAATATTAAATTGCTAAAGTTCATCCCAGTTGTTGCAAGTGCTATATAATTCATTCCATTTGATTGCTATATAACATTCATCATGTGAACAGACCATGGTGGAAGGCAGAATTCTAATATGGCCACCAAGCTAAGATGGCCACTTAGGTCCTGGTGTACACACGTATTTATTAAATCAAACACTAATCTAGATGTAATGGGATTTTGCAGATGTAATTCAGGTCATGTGAGCCCTTTACATTTGGGTCTAAGTCAGAAATTGAAAGCTATAGTGAAATTTGCCTGCTGGCCTTGCAGAAGAAAATTGTCATGTTGTGGAGGGGTCACGTGGCAGGTGGCCTCTAGAAGCTAAGAACTGCTCCAACTAACAGCCAGCAAGAAAGTGGAACCGCAGTCCTACAACCACAAGGAACTGAATTCTGTCAACAACCAGTGAGCTTGGAAGCAGACTCCAGATGCAATGGCTGCCCTGTCCAACACCTTGATCCAGCCTGGTGAGACCTTGAGCAGAGAACCATGACGTGTCCAGACTTCTGACCTATAGAACTTTGACACAACAAATGGGTGTTGTTTTAAGCTACAAAGTTAGTAGTAACTTGTTATAACAGCAGGAGAAAACGAACACAACCATAATCTATTCTACTCTTCTTGATGAGCAGTTGGATTATGTCCAGGTTTTTGTTATTGAGAGCAGTCCTGCTACAATCATTCTTGTATATTTTGCCTGTTTTATAGTGCAAGAGCTTCAGGTAGGTTTCTAAAAGTGAAATTGTTGAATCACAGAGTACATGAATTTTTAACTTTAGGAGGACATGCCACACTTTTCCTTGATGTTCTTACATCAATTTATACCCCTACCAGCAAATATGCAAGCATTTTGGTTTATATTAGCTTCTATCTTAATTACATGTGGTCAGAAGATCTGGTTTGAGTGATATCTATTTGAAATTTGTTTAGGATTTCTCTATAGGCTAGTTTATGATCAATTTTTGTACATGTTTCATATGTGGTTGAAAAAAATGTATTCTTTAAGTTTGGGTGCATAACTCCATGTTTTTTAGGTGACATTCAAATATTTTATATTCTTGCTGATTTTTTTGTTTTGATGAAAATAATAATAATAATAAGTTTTCACATATTGAGGTATACGGAGAAGCCATTCTGGTTTAAATCTGATTCGGCTGAAAACTTGTTTTTCCCAGAGCAGTCTGACTTATGGCCCACCAAACACTCCTTGTATATTTGCTTCAAACATTTTCCCAAAGCAAAGAATGCACTCTTTAAAGATGGAAATGTAGTGTCCCCCCCTCTCTGATGCCAATACCAGTACTTCTTTGAAAATAAGCTTTTCTTCCCAGAGAACTAAGGTCAAGTTGACCTGCTGTGTATGTGCTAAATTGGGGCAAAACATCTCCTTGTGACTTTGGGGGAAAAAATTGTATTCCTATCATGCTTGATGTATGTTCTTTGTTCTGAATTGGTATATAACCATGCTATAACCACGCTTCCCCGGAGCGCTTTCTTCCCTGCGGAAGGGAGCGTGCCTCTGGACTAGTCCTTGGCTCAATTAAATATCACTCTATCTTTCTTATCTGTAGATTAGTTGCTGATTACTTGCGTCAACAGTTTGCCTACTTGGCCATCATTAATTGAGAACGATGTATTGAAATTTCCCACTGTGAAGGTGGATTTGATCAATTTCTCCCTATGTTTCTATCAATTTTTACTTCATATATCCTTGGGGGATTAAATCTTTTATCATTTTTAGAGACCGTCTTATCTTTAATAATTCTTTCTGATTTACTTTATATCACATGAACAACCACACATCCTGATTTGCCTAAGACGGTCCTGGTTTACTTCTCTTTTCTTGTAACTCTTAACAATATCTTTTATTCTGAAAGGTATGCTGGTTTAGACAATAAATTAGATATTAATTTCATATGATATTAATATTGCTACACAAGCTATCGTTTGACCAGTATTTGTCTGATATGTCTATTTCCATGCTTTTGTTTTCAACCTTTGTGTGCCTTTATGGATGTGTATCTCATATATTATAAGATAGCATATATCTGGATTTTTTTCCCACTCACTCTGTCGATCTGTGTTTTTTAATTGGTGCAATTAGTTCATTTACATTTATTGTTATTATTCATATATTTGGACCTGTTTCTGCTGTGTTAATCAGGGCTGAGACTAGTGTGAGGCAAGCTCAAGGTCAGGATCTGAGAGTAAGTGCCTCCTTCAATTTTGCGCCCTGGGAGCCACCCTAGTCACAAATTGGCTCTTAATTTATAACTCAGTTTGTCCCACTCAGTTTGTCCTGCAATGTCTTTAAAAATTAAAATTTGTTTTCCCCATCAAATTAGACAGATACTTGGCACATTCTCACAGTCCTTGATGTCCTCCATTCCTAACATCATTGTATTTATATTATCAAGAGCAGCGCTGCCTGGCATGATAGCCACTCACCGCATGTGGCTACTGAGCACTTGAAATGTGGCTAGTCTGAACTGAGATGCCCTCTAAGTGTGAAATACACATTGGATTTCGAAGAGTTAGAATGTAAAAGAGAACATAAAAGATCTCATTAACAGTTTTTTGTTGATTATATGTTGGCATGATATTCTTTTGGATATATTGATCAAATAAAAATATTATTAAAATTTATTTCACCAGTTTTTAATTTTTTAATGTGGCTTTAGTTAAAATGACATACATGGCTGGCGTGATGTTTCTGTTGGACAGTGCTGATCTAGACTTTAATTCTGGATAATTATAAATGTCTTTTTGCTTGTTCTTTGGTCTTAGTATTTTTTAAAAGACAATAACCAATTTTCCTAAGGCATCTGATCACTTTTATTTCTGTTTCTTGCAGCACCTCCTTGATTTGTTTCTCTCCTTATTCAAGCTTTGAGACCTTGTATAACTGAGAATATTTATTTCATGCCCTGATATTTAAATGGCAGTTTGGTTGGATATATACTTCTAGGTTCTAAGGTCATTTTCTTCAATATTTTTTCAAGTGTTGAAAAGTATTCTCCATTATCCTCCTGCACCCGCTGTTGCTGTTGCGAGTGTAGTGTCAATCTGATTTTTGTTTCTTTGTATTAATTGCTCTCGTCCTCTAGAAGCTTTCAGAATTTTCTTTGTCTTTGATAGTCCCGTATTTTACTATCAAGTGTCCAGGTGTGATTCCACCCTCCCTTTTTTTTTCTCCTTCTCATTTTATAGACCCTTTCATTCTGAGGTATTTCTTTTTTTTGTTAATTCTAGGAAATCTCACTCCATTATATCTTCACCGATTTCCTCCTTTTCATTTTATTTCTTTGTTTTTTTCAGTCTCGTTATCTGGATGTTAGCACTGAAACCTAAATCATCCATATTTCTTTGCTTTTCTTTAATTTATGCTTTTCTTTAATACTTTCTATTTTTTGTCCTTTTTTTTTAAAGGACTTTCTCAATCTGAATTTCCAGTTCACCAATTTGTTCTCGAGTTGTACCTATTCTGCGGTTTGTCTCCATCAATGTGTTCTTTACTTCAACTACTTATATTTTTAATTTCTTAGGCTTGGTTTCTTTCTCATGTTTCCTTATTATTGTTTCATTTCCTCTTATTTCTTAATACTTTCCTAGGATAATTTTGACTTCTTGAACTTTAACAACATTTCTGCTTCTGATGAAATCTGTAATACAGTATTTGTTTTTGTCTGTTTGTCTTGGAAATGGTTAAGCTTCTCAAACGTCTTTTGCTGCTTTGACCTGTGAGCTGAATTTCCATGGTGGGGCTGGGGAGGATTGGCGTCTCTGTCAGGCGGTACCTATGGAAGAAGGCTGTACTCCAGTCCACACCTGCCCCAGGGAGAAGGGTGGGCACAGATCAGTCCCAGACACCCATGCCACTGTCAGTCACTCCACATTCAGCAGAACAAACCCCTCAGCGTAGGTCTCCAGGCTTTGCCCCAGGAAGAAACAATCTAGGAAGAGAGCTCTTTGGACTGAGATTCCCTTGGCCTGGAGGTTTGGAAAGGGAGGTATCAGAGAAGGGAAGCAACTGCCTGGGGTTTGTCTTTTCCCACCTGTTTTTCTCAGCTCCTCACAAGCACAGGGCTTCTGAGAAGCCTGGATTTTTCTCCTGGGGACATCTGGACCACAGGTCTGAGTAAGCATTGGTTTGCCGTTGGCATTGGTGGGGGAGGAGCAAGCGCAGAGCCCACAGTTCCTTTCCTAGGTAACTCTTTCCTCAGCCAGCCCACCAAGTCCTGCTTCTGGCCAAAGCCCTCCACCCCTTCACGACAGCCCCCCCATCTCTCAGAGGTTCCTCATAATTTTATCAGTTCTTCTTTAAAAAAAAAAAAAAGAATCAAAACTCTCATTTCCTGTTGTACTAAGAGTTGCTTAGAGTATTCCATTACTGCGCTCTTTGTGGACCTCTTTTCTTTTTCCTGAGAAAGCAGAGCGCTCTCTGAACCAGTAATTACATGTGCTTTGGGTTGTTGGCAGTGGTTCGTTGGTTCCCTAGAGTAAGTTTATTCAGTCGTCACCAAGCTAACCAGAAATTTAAGAGTTCTCAAACAATATTCTGTTAGTTTCCAGACAGTAAATATAGTTCCATACAGAATGGAAACGAATACCAATTTTTGTGTTGTCTGAAACATGGACATGTATTTCATTGAGCTTTGCATGAAGGCTAAGTCAGAAAATGCCAATCACAGAAAAATGTACTCTCCTCTAGTGAATAAACTCATCTTTCTTAAAGCAAATGTCCACTTAAGATCTGTGATACTTCCATGGCTTTCTTTCTTTCTTTTTTTTTTTTTTTTTTGCTGGGAAAGATTTGCCCTGAGCTAACATCTGTTGCCAATCTTCCTCTCTCTCTTTCTTTTACCTCCCCAAAGCCCCAGTGCAGAGCTGTATATTCTAATTGTACGTGCTTCTAGTTCTTCTATGTGAGCTGCTGCTACAGCGTGGCTCCTGACAGACCAGTGGTGTGGTTCCGCGCCTGGGAACCGAACCTGGGCCACCGAAGCAGAGTGCGCCAAACTTTAACCACTAGGCCATCAGGGCTGCCTCCATGACTTTCTTTTAATAACACGAAATATTCGGATAGGCATAAAAGAAGTTTGAGTGATGTCCTTACTTTCTTTGTATCTGAAGATCCCTGAGCAGTTCACACCTTAGCTGCCCTTGGATCCCTGAGGAGCTTTCAGTTCTCCTTCTATAGTTCCTGCTGGGTTTCTCTTGGGAGAATCAGCATTCTTGCTGATTCAGCATCTTAATGGAAACTAGAACTGGCATCCACTTATTAGATATTTACCGAGCGCCCACTCTGCTAGCCACTGTGCTGCGTGCCACGGAACCCCTAGTGAACGAGGCTGGCCCATTCCTCATCCCACACAGCTGCTTCCAGAACAGTGAAGAAGGGCATTGAATAAACAGTTTCAAAGCCAGGTAAGTCATGGCAATTGTGATCAGTTCTAGAAAGGAGATAGACTGGGAGCCATGAGAACGTATAGGGGCTAGGGAAGGCTTCCTGGAAGACGTGGCACTCGAACCAATACCGAGAAATGTTAGCATCAGCCACTGGGAGGGTAAAGGTGGGTGGGTAAGAGAGAAGGGCATTTGCTAAGGTGGGGTGTTTTTTTTTTTTTCTAATTGTGTGTGGAATTAGAGTTAATTACAGAGTAGAAGTTTGGTCAACATAATAAAATGTTCTTTTAAAAAAATAGTGATTTAGGTAGTTTGGTTATTTAAATGATGAGAAACAGTAAATATATTTTTTGCTGATAAGTCTCAAAAAAAGTTTCTTAAGTAACCAAAATTGTTATTTTGGGTAACAAAAAAGTTATAATAGTAGGTAGCATGTATAACACCACTGAGGAGCTGGCAGGAGGCCACTGTGGCTCAGGTAACTTAACAAAGGGCGAGAGATGCTGGAGAGGCAGGCAGCATCTTCTTCACAGGCAGCGATAGGATTTGGGCCTGGATTCTGGCGCAGCGGGAAGGCACTGCAGAGTTTAAGTGGGAGAGTGTTGGGATCAGAGGTGCCATCTTAGAAGATGACTCTAGTTGCAACAAGGACAGAGACTTGGGAGCAGGGAGATCTGTGAAGCAGCTACTGCAGGAGCCCAGGTAGAGGTGATGGTGGCGGAGACTGGGTGTTGGAGTGGATGTGGAGACAGGTAGATGGATTTTGCAGATCTTTAGAAGCTGGACTTGGTAGGGTTTGGTTATTGGTTTGGGTGCAGAAGGCCAAATGGTGATGCTGAGCCTTGAAGGACATCGTGGAGGAGAAGCAGATTTGTGGGGAAGATGAGGAGTTGACTTTGGACTTATTGACTTTGATGTGCCTGTTAGATGTCTAAGTGAAATACGAGAGCTGTGGGGGAGAAGTCTGGCTGGAGAGTCGTTGGCCTCCAGATGGGAACTGAATCCATGGGAGTTATGGGGTTGCAGTGTTCTCAGAATGGGGAGAGTATTGAACTTGGAGGTGGGCTGTTTTTTGGTGACATTGCCCTGTGGCCTCTCTGGCCCCCACCCACTAAACGCTGGTAATGAAGCCTCCATCCCATCATTGTGACAACCCCAAACGGCCCTCACGTATTTCCCAATGCCACCTCCCTTTGAGAACTTGTAGCCTAGAGACAGAATATAGAACAAAAAGAGGAAAGGGCCTAGGACAGAATCCGAACGTGAAGTTTTGCGGAGGAAGAGGAGTTGGCAAAGAAAGCCGAGAAGAAGTGGCCAGAGAGACAGGAGACTGAATGTGCCGTGTCGGGTGGAAGCCCAGAGAAGAGAGTATTTTTAGAAGAGGAGGTCAATTGTATTGAGTGCTGCTGGGAAGTCAAGCAGAGAGCCAAAATGTGTCTGTCACATTTTAGAGCCCGGAGGTCAATGAGGATCTTAGCAACACTGGGTCAATGGAGTGTGGGTGAGGGGTGTCAGCCAGGGTGAGGTGGGTGGAGAAAGGGGAGATAAAGACAGCAGGGGGGTCTGTGAGTACGCCTAAGTGTGCGCAGACACACATTCATCTACGGCAGCTCCACGTTCTGGATTTTCTAGGACAGTACCACTGCAAAAAACTTAATTCTTTCTCACAAAAGCAATCAACTAAAAACATACTTAAGTAGAATGAAGCTTTAGAATCTTGTTATAATTTTCATACAGATCAGAAAAATGATCAAATTAAGACTCCTTGTTGTAGTTTTTAGTTGAGAAACGTTTTTCCTGTTTTTCAGAAACAAACCCAACGACCACTGAATATTCCAGTAATGCTGCCATTACCCAGGAAACTTCTGATTAACTGTCTAAGGACTGAGTTGTGGCTTTGAGGGAAATTCCAGAAGCAGAATTCCCACACGTTTTGAGCAGTGGCCCATTGCTGGCATAGGCTTCTATGAGGAAAAGCAAAGAACGATGTTGGACTGAGGGCTTCTGAAGTGTCTCTTAGGAGGGTGAGTCACTCCATTACTGTAGGCCCAGTCCTACTCAGGCCTGTTTGAAATGGGAGGAATGATCATCTGGGTTTAATATTAACCAGGAAAAAAATTGTTGGACAGCACAGGCTGCTCAGCTTTTACTGAGTCATCAACTGGCAGATTCAGTTACAGGCGGCGGACGTTGGATGTCTTTATTTTTTGGTTTGTAGTTTCTTGCATTGCTTAATTCTGGACTTCTGTGTTTGAATCACCGGGCACGAGGGATTCTCTCTGCCCCGGATTTATGGTTTCCCCTATTTAATAGCTGGTTTGAAGAAAAGGTATAACACAGCACACACACACACACACACATCCTAAACTAGTCAGTACTAATCTTTACCACGTGCCATGTGCTCCGCTCGTTTTATTCTAAAACATTCTGTTCCATTTCTTGTTTTCCTTTAAGGCTGTCTGAGACTCACTGAGGAGATTTCATGACCCACGAATAGGTCTCAAGCTGCAATTTGGAAACATTGATTTGGAGGAAGGTGGAGGAAACCCACAGGCCACTGTAAGTGAGGGGATGATTAAAAACAAAAACTGGTGAGGTTACTTCTTAGGTTTAAATTAGCCAGGCAAGTGCGCCGAGAGGCCCTCTTCTGCAGCTGACCTGGCAGGCGGCGAGGCTCTGCCCTCCTTATTCTTGGCCGGGACAGCCACAGTGGCAAGGTAGCCTCGTTCCATAGTTGCGTCCCAGGCTATGCTTAGAGTGCACCCCGCAGTCCCCCCGCTCAGAGATCAATGGCAGACAGCACAGCCGAGCTCCACTCCACAGTGCCCTATGGGCCTCCTTTGCCTGCCTCCACGTCAGTGTTTTCCAAATTGCAGTCTGGGACCTATTCGTGGGTCATGAAATCAATTTAGTGAGGCTCAGACAGCATTAGAAAAGAAAAAAAAAGAAATGGAATGAAATGGAACAACATAGAATAAAAAAGTAGAATAGAAAATAGCAGAGCACATAGTACCTAGTGAAGATAAGTATCGACCTGTTTCAAGCGTGTGTGCTGTATATGGTCCGTGTGTGGTGAATGGTGTGTGTGGTGTGTGTGTATGTGTGTGGTGTGGTGAATAGTGTATGTGGTGTGTGGTGTGGTATGTGTGTGCAGAATGTGTGTGTGGTGAATGGTGTGTGTGGTGTGTGTATGTGTGGTGTATGTGATATGGGTGTACTGGATTGTAATCAGAAATGGCTTTAGGGCCAGCCCTGATGGTCTAGTGGTTCAAGGTTGACGTGCTCCGCTTTGGCAGCCAGGGGTTCTTTTCTCAGTTGTGGAACCCCAGCACCCATCTGTCAGCAGCCATGCTGTGCCAGAGGCTCACATAGAAGAACTAGAAGGACTTACAGCTAGGATATACAACCATGCACTGGGGCTTTGGGGAGGGAAAAAAAAAAGAGGAAGACTGGCAATAGATGTTAGCTCAGGGCAAATCTTTCCCAGCAAGAAAAAAAAAAAAAAGAAAAGGCTTTACCCCAAGGCTAATGAAGCTTGAACTTCAGGGCCCCTAGCCCCTTGCAAAGCCTTGTACCTATTACAGTATTTGTAATGTGACATCGAATTATTTTTCTTAAAGATGGATAAGCCTCAGTCCCCTCAAACCCTGGGCCTATTTCTGGTTGTGACATAGCATGCTTCACTTCCCGTGGGTCACAGTCAAACAGGAAAAAACAAAACCCCACACTCTCACTCAGTTTCCACAGAGCAGCCAGCACCATCTTGCTAACATCCAAATTCGATCCCTCCGCTCCCTTGCATGAGCCTTCCCAGGTTCCCACCGCCCCCAGAATGAAATGCGGACTCTTCAACTGGGCCCAAAGGCCACCTGTTCTTGTCCCTGCTCCCTGCTCCCTGCTTATTAGGGCCACTCCTCACCCCATTCTCTGCCCCTGCTGGCTAAATTAGTGTCCTGCCCTTGAATGCTTCATTTGCCCTTGCCCCGGGGAGGGGGGGTGGCTTGCATACAAATGCTGTTCCCTGCCCCTGGAAGACTCTTTCACCTCATCTTTTCTGGCTCATCCTTTCCTTCCTGGACTCCACTTAGCTGTTCCTTCCTCCAGGAAGCCTCTGCTTTCCCGATGGGTGAGGTGACCCTCCTGTAAAGCACACAGCATCCTGCTCTTCCATCATCATAGCTCTGCGACACCATATTGAGGTTTTACTTGTCCCTGTGCTGTGTGTTTCCCTGGCTCATCCCATGCCTACCATGTAGCAGCATGTCCTGCCCTCTTACTCCATGCTGGACGCTGCTGGACGTGCTTGCCGTGCACCGAGTCATCCCTCACACCAGCCTTCACGGTCAGGAGTTGTTATTGTAACCACAGGACTAGGAACAGAATTTGCCACCCCAAAATATGCCTCTTTGGTGTAAGGATTATTTTGAGTTGATGATTATTAACAATCAGCAGACATAGGAAAAGCTGAAAACCTAGCAGAAGTTACCCTTTTGTAACAGAAATTTACTTATAAGAGAGATCCCCATTTGTAAGGGTGTCTCCCTCTCTGTGCCAGGAAGAGGAGGATGACTTTAAATCTCTAGAAACTCGTATCAATGGAGAAGACAATGACTTACATCTGCATAACAACTTTACGCTTGTTTATTGTACTTCACTGGATAACCTCCATTAGCTGACCCCATCTTAACGACAGGATGTTAAAGCTGGCTTTTCAGGGGCAGGGAGCCAGCCAGGAGCATGCACAGAAGAGAAAATTTTGACCTGCCAATCAAAACTCACCCTGCCAGTTCTTCCGCATACCAGCCTGCCCTCCCTGATCCCTTAAACTGACCCCACACCTTGGATGGGTGAGACAAATTTGAGAGTTTGGTCTCCTGTCTCCTTGCTGGTTGACCTTGCAATAAAGCCTTTTTTTTTCTCAAAAGCCGATGTGCCATAGTGTCAGCTTCTGTGTGTGAGGGGCCAGCCCTTGCTCAGTAACATTATCACGTTTCCCGCTTTACAGATGAGAAAACAGAGGCCCAGAGAGGTTAAGTAGCTCCCTCAAAGTCACATAATAAGTGGGGAAGCCATGATTCTAATCTCAGGGTCTGACTCCAGAGCCCCCTTTGTGAACACAATGTAGAAGGCATTCAAGGAGAGTTGGTTAAATGGATTGTTAAGAGAACAGAAAATTTAAAGGTTATGTGTAACCTTAGCGGATCTTTAAAAAGGATGGATCATGTTAAAAAAAATTCAGGGGAGCCCCTAGATGGGGTTGGGAATGACAGGTGGCATGGGAGCTGGGGAGGGCTGGATTTCCCTGCAAATGGCTACTGTAGCATAGTGTGGGCTAGAGGTAGCATGGGGGTGGAGGAAGTCTCAGATGGAGGATGGGGGCTCCAGTGAGGTGGGTGCAGTGTTGGAAAAGGGGAGAGAGAGAGAGAGAGCGTGCTCAGGCATGGGAGAGCAGCTCCCACTGACCTCCCGCAGGGCACAGGGAGACCAAAATATCAAAACACATATTGTGACGTTGTTTGCTGTGGATTATGTGATGTAACCATTGAGCACTGCTCCACCCCCAATATTTTCCAGGGTGCTCACAATGCTTTGCTTGTGTGAGTGGGCTCCTTTGGCAGAGCTCAAAGAAACCCTGAGATCTTCCAGGCAGAAGGAGGGAGACCCTAAGAATGCAGGTCCAGTGAACTGACATCCTGGGTCGGGATGTTGATGGACTTGAGCCAATCACACTTTGACTTCCAAAGGGAAAGGGGCCCAGCTGACTTCTGGGCTCTGGAATGAATGGCTGAGTGAGTCATCATTGATTCAGAACCACCCTCTTATTTCATTAGAACTGCCCTTGCCCCACAGCCCGAGGGGGTGGACACCTCTCCTGCCTCTGGACCCAGTCTCTGGCTTTTAATCTCTTTCAAAATTGAAATGAAACCTCAAGTGTCCTGCCATGCCCAGTAAGTACAAGCCATCTCGTGGTAGAGCAAGTGCACCTTAAGCAAAGAATCCTACTCAAGCAAAGAATTGTTCTTTCCTGGTCACATCTACTAGACTAGTGGTGGTAATGGTGCATTTTGCATAAAATCTCTGATACATGAATGGTGGAGTATATACAATAATTTTCTAATGATGTTTATTTGCAATTAACTGACTGTAGATAAGACAACCAGTTGCTACTCAGATGCATTTGCTCATCCTTAAGATAACTCTTTAGATTGGCCAGACCTCATTTTAAGACTGCAGGGTGAGATCCATAGTGGATCTAGGGGCCATTAGCCCAACTTCTCAAGACACCTGTAACTACCCTTGTCCCCGCTCTGAGGCTCTAAGTCAGGGGTGTATTGGGCAAGGCTCCATTTGCCTGGGGAGTGGAGGGTGCTCCACTGTAATCAGACTGCTATTGTCTAATTGCAGTTGATGAGGCACCCTAGGCCCAGTGAGGTTTCCCTGTGCAGCTCCAGGCTAGCCAATCAGGAGAACTGCTCCAGCCTTGGGTGTATGGAGCTGTGGCACGAGGCGGGAAATCAGAAGGGAGGAGACAGTCTATGAGATTAGGGTTGAGAATGTCTGGGATGGTTCTTGCTATTCTGGGTTTATCACCTGCAACCCCCCATTCGGTCCCTCAGGAACCTGACTCGGCCTGCTTGTGTCCTGACCTCACCGATTTCCTCTGTCTCTTCAGATATGTGAATGTGCACGACTGTCCCAAGAGGGTCCGGGGTCTGGGCTTTCTATCAGTCTGAGCACATCATGGATGTGTGCCAATATGGCGGTGGGACAAAGACCTTTGAACTTTGAAGACTGTTTACCATCATGGGAGTAAAAACAATACAGGTGATCTAATTTTTAGAAAACAGTGGAAAAACATTGAAAAATATACATCTTTTTAAAAGCTAACAAAATTGAAAACAGGTGGCTGTTATGGGCTGAATTGTGTCCCCCCCAAATTCATATGTTGAAGTCCTAACCCCCAGTACTTCAGAATGTGACTATATTTAGAAATAGGGCCTTAAAGAGGTAAATAAGGTAAAATGAGATTATTAGTGTGGGACCTAATCCAGTAGGACCAGTGTCTTTATAAGAAGAGATTAAGACACAGACAATTACAGAAGGAAGACCACATGAAGACAGAGAAAGAAGACGGCCATCTGCAAGTCAATGAGAGAGGTCTTGGAAGGAATCAACCCCGCCGACACCCTGATTGCATACTTCTGGCCTCCAGAACTGGGAGACAATAAATTTCTATTGTTTGAGGCACCCAGACTGTGGTACTTTGTTACAGAGCCCTAGCAGACTAACACAGCGGCCATCTTGTTACTTTCCGTAGCAACTTTTATGCTGGGGAACAGCTCCCTCTACTGGGTCTTTATGTTCAAGGCCAAATGCCCCCAAAACAATGAATTTTATGTTTGGACAGTACAGAAATAGGAACAAAGTACTTAGATGCTTCTTTATAAAATCCCTTATAGACTCTTCATAGAATAAGGACTATAGAATCTTTATAGAATTCTTTATGGAATCCTTTACCTGTAATCAGGGTTGATATTAAAAACATTCAGCAACTGGGGTGGCTCCCTACCGTTCCAAGAGTGGAGGCTGGACGGTGAGGAGGTGGTGGGGAGGGTCCCGGGAGGGGGTCCGGCGCGGAGTGGGGAGCTGAGTGACCCGGGCAGTGTGGGGTGGACTGGGGTAAGGGGAGCGACTATGCACCAACCCCACGGAAGATGCAGCTGTGCTGGGCATCTGGCTGAAGATCAGTTTGTAATCATGTAAAAACAGTTTCCTAATACCATTTTATAAAACTGCAAATCTGTAACTTAGTCCAGTGCTCCTAGAAATAGTCCACAATCACCTACTCTTTTCTAAGCAGGAAATCACTGTCCTGCTGTGGTTTGTGGTTGTTCAGAACACATCCTTTGTAAGTCGGATGAATGCTGTTAACCTCACTCTCCTCTTGGGAGTCAAGATGCATCCCTAAGGCTGCAAACAAGACAGCAAGTCCGGAGACCAAGTCTGGCGCATCGCAGTTAGAATGTGAAGCTTTCCACCACTTTCAGCCTGTGTTATTGCTACAACAACTTGTTCTCCAAAAGCTATCATGAGAATGGAAAAATCAGCTTGGTACACATAGTAGGTGCCCAATAAATATTTTTTGAATGAATGAATGGTGATTGGACACCATAAAATGAAAACACTGGCAGCCTGTGTTCCAAACTTGGGCAGTCACTCGGCTGTTCTAGATGGTCTCTATGAAGGAAGGATTTTTTTTTTTTCTATTGTACAGTCTGGGGAAGATGAGAGCACATTTCTGTGACATGCACAGAGTGCACCTCTGCTGGACACAAATGAGAAAGGTCAGGGTGAAAGCACAGAAGAGGCTAGCCCATCCAGCCTCAGACTCTGTGACCCGGTCTGATAAAAGGACCTGGTGTCTGAAATAGGGACTGTCCTGCCATGTCCAGGCTGCGTGGAGGGGAGAGTGTGGTCAAACCATTCCCTTCAGAAGGATAAAGTAGCTTCCGATGACTCCTAAGTTGAACCTCCCATTCATCCCACCATTCACGTATTCAGGAAGCGTTTACTGAGTGCAGCCCACGTGCCGGCACATGCAGGGGATATGGCAGTGAGCACAAGGGACACAGACCCTCCTTTCTGGGATCTTAAATGCTCATGAGGAGAAAGACAATTTCATGAGTGCTTGTAATTGTGATGAGGCTAATTAGGGAGAAATACGGGGTGCCAGGGCAACAGGAGAAGGGAAAACTGAGCAACTTCCAGCTGTGAGGCACTGGGAGGGCTTACCTGAGACAGTCAGCTCCAAGGGGAGACCTGAAGTGGGAGGGGACGAGTGGGGTAGGGAAGCATTTCAGGAAGACAGAACGACCGAGTAAAGGCTCCAGGCCGCACGCACCATCAGCACGACGCTCAAGTCCAGCTGTGGGGCTGTGGATTTTACCCGGTTCCCACAAAGGCAGCCTCTGCTTGCCAAGCCCACATCTGGGCTGCACTGGCCCAGAGGTTATGCCAAATTTGCACAAAGCAGCCTTGTGGACTGGCGGATCCCGAAGCCTGGCTCATTCGAGAAACTGAAAGTACGCCAATTTACGAGAAGCTAAAGCCTCTTTGCCAGTCACCAGCCGCTCCTTGTAGTGAACCGTCCTCCTCTTTAGCTGTTTACCTACATGTACTGGTCTCTCCATTCAGGTAAAACCACCCTCCATCCGTTGACCTTGTCCCTCAGGGAGATATCACTGATCCCCCTGCATCAATTCTCACCACCTCTGGATCCAGCCAAATGCCTCCTCTGCTCACATTCCATTAGAATCGCCCAAGACCTTGGTTGGTTGCAGTTCCGGTTCTATGCCCAGTGCATGGCACACAGATGTGCAATATAGCATGTAGCGAGTGAATCTGTTTTCAAAAACACGGGGACCTCCCTATGGGAACACCTCTTATTCTGCCTGAATCGAGTCCTCACTGTACCACCATTAACACTCACTTCTGTGCATGCATCAAAGATGATGCAAAGTCTTAATCTCTAACATCTCACCTCTCTGGAGCTACATCAGCCTCTGGACTCCACCAAGAACAAAAGAAAGCAGCCTCAGAAAACAATGCACTGAGGAGCATGTTCTGGATGCTGCAGAAGCAACCCTCAGTACTCTGTCCTAGCTTATTAATGCTTGTTTTATGTACAATGATAACTAATACTGATTCTCTGTTGTCCTAGCCTCTTGCAGATTAGAAATTGTAAAACTGAGGCAAGGGTAATTGAGGGTAGGGTGGAAGGAAGGAAAAGAGGAGGCTAGTAGGGTTAGAAACATAGACGACATTGGCAAATGACAATGGATTGCTAATCGACCATCATCATTATTCCAGTTTGAGAAGGGTCTTACCAGATTCTGATCAGGATTAGCTCAGCCACTGCTGCTGCTCTTGGGGCTCACCACACAATACTCTTCAGGGACACATGCCATGCAGACAGTTCTGCTTTTCTGCTTCAGTTCATCCTTGGTGGTTACCTCTGTAGTGTGACCATCAGCCCCAAGCCAGGCTAGCTCCCTTTTATTTCTTCCTTCTCAGCCTCAGCTTCTGAAACACCGCCGAACTGACACTGTCAGTTCTGATTATATGCAAAAGCTGGATAACAATCATCAAGCATTTCTTTCTCAACTTCTAATTAGCTGCAACTTGGTGATCACTCAATCTTAAGAACGTAATTTCCTCCGAGTCTAAGAAGATGCTTAATATTGAGAAATTCCTTGCTGACACGATATGTTATTCTTTTTTCTTTTCCTGGCATCTGTCTTGAGGTTTAGGTGCCATATCTGAACTTCTCCTTCCCCGAAGGGTCAACCCAACTTCTTGTCCATCTGAGTCTTGTTCCATTTGAGTCTTTTCCTGCTTCCACCCACAGTCCAAAGTTCACAGACACTGCTCCCCTCCCCCTCTCAGCTTGGCTCCATCCTGGGCTCCTTGCTAAAATAACTTAGCTGTTGTCTCAAATATGTCCCGTCACCCCAGCTTGTATAATTCTTGTTTTCTGCATGTTGACCATACTTTTTTTGCCTAACACATCAGCAAATATTTAGCAACTTCCTATTTCTGTGCCTAGTATCCTGTAAAGTGCAGCGGGAGATACAAAGAGTGAAAAATCCAGTCTTGCCAACTAGAGTCATCTGAACATATGTGAATATACGACAGTGTGACATATGCTGCCCAGAGTACCATGGCACCAAGCAATGGCTCCTCACCTTTCTGCTCAGTGATTCACGGGAAACATGGTATTTCCTGTGATGCATCCTCATGGGCTAGCAGTTGCCCCACCTCTTTCCCAATCAAGAAAACCTATGGAATTTAGGGAGGGGTGGGATATTATCAAAGAGACAATATTAAATATTTTCTACTCTATTTCTCAGAAGAGTCAGCATTTAGAAACTGTGATACTTAGTAGCAAATCACCATATCACAGTTTACACTGACCCCATCCATGTGGTTTAGGGAACTGCAGCTGAGGATGGCTGGCAGAGATAGGGCCATTTTCTGCATACAGATCACACTTCAGAGAAATAAACTGAGTTTTGGGGCTGCCTTAATTGCTGATTGCAACTGGCAGAACAACACTGTGCTGAGAGAGAAACTTTTGAAAAAGGGAAGTTGCTGTCATGTTCTTGGTTGATTGTGGTCCATCCTTACTCAGGAGGACTGTGTGAATATGTGTGTCTGCATAGTCAAGCTTGGAGGCCGGAGCTGTCCCTTCTGGGTCTCTCTGATTCTGAATTTCCTTGTGTCGAAACATGGGGATCTTAATTCCTACCTCGCGAGGGCTGTTGTGAAAATTCAATAAAAATAACTTTGCGAGAGCCCTCAGCACTGTGCTGGCATTAAGTGGCTGCTTGATAAATATTTGCTGGGTGAAAAAAATGGTATTTACTTAAGAATCTGTTATGTCATTTTTGTTAATAAAAGTAGACAAGTGAGGGGCCACCCGGTGGCGCAGCGGTTTAGTCCGCGCTTGGCAACCCGGCGTTTGCGAGTTCGGATCCCGGGCGCCTGCCGACACACTGCCTGTCAGCCATGCCGTGGCGGTGTCCCATATAACGTGGAGGAAGATGGGCACGAATGTTAGCCCAGGGCCAGTCTTCCTCAGCAAAAAGGGGAGGATTGGCAACAGATGTTAGCTCAGGGCTGGTCTTCCCCACAAAAAAAAAAAAGTAGACAAGTGATATCTCCAAGTAGATATTCTGCTGAAATAAGAACAGGTGGTAACTGTCGTAAGTGGAATTGCCTAAAGAAGAGGTGTGTTCATTATCATTGTCTTATAGGCTTCAGTTAATCCAGTATCCAGTATGTTCCTTGCTTCCCTTCCTGCCACCAGGAATTGTTCTGTGGGTGAGCTCTGTTAGCTGGGGGCTGCCACAATTAGACCAAGGTCATGCATCTGTCCCCTGTGGGCCAGTTAGCTCAGCTTGGCTCCATGTCCATACACATTGATTTTAACCCAGCTGGCAGACTCACAAATGTGTGACCACGTCCCAAAGGACGCCAGGGGGGAGGGTTTCTGTGGATCTGGCGAGTACCTCCTGTCTGCTGGAATAGCAACTCTTTGGACAGCTCTGTTATGGTGTTTGTGACCTGCAAGTGGCGCTGTTTCTCAAGGAAGAAAGGCGTGGGGATGCTGGTACCTTGCATGTGAAACGATAGACTATCATTTCAGACACAGAGTTGGAGAGAACCTGCAAGATAATTTGGTTCAAGTCCCTCACTTTCCAGGCAAGGAAACTGAGACTCAGAGATGTAAAACTCTTGCCCGAAGTCATACCACAGAGGCAAGTCTAGACACGGATGTCCGGGATCATACACTTTTGCAATTTTCACTACATTAAGGGTTTCCTGGTCCTAAATGGTATCAAGAAATTAATAATCTTAAAACAAAATTGAATGAATCCTTGATACCTAAAGTGGTGATATTTCCAAAGGATCAAATTGTCATTGAATTTCAAATGTCGGTTACTTCTAATTATAGCCCAGATTCAAGCTGTTCTGGTTTTTAATATAAAAGCACTTTTAGAATCTATGATTTAACAGATGATCTATTTTTCTTTTCCATATGTCTGAAAGAAGTAAAATAATTGGTATGGGTAAAATTTTATTCTATACTGACTTTGTTCTTTGAAAGGTAGGTAAGCATGATTTCTGTTTAAATGATCATACTTGAGACAACATGTGTGTTTTTAAAAGGTGCTCATGGATGGCAGCCCGATAATGAAAATAATTCCAAGGTAGCTATTTTCAACCCCTCTCATAATTCATAGAAAGTGGAGTATATTAGGGAGAGGATGTGGCAGGTACATCCCCACAGGCACGGACAGAATCGGAATTCAATCTTTTAGATGTTTCTGTTGTGAAAATAACTTTTTTTTTGGATGAGGAAGACTGGCCCTGAGCTAACATCTGTGTCCATCTTCCTCTAGTTTTTATGTGGGGCGCTGCCACAGCATGGCTTGATGAGTGGTGTATATAGGTCCATGTCTGGGATCCGAACCCACGAACCCTGGGCTGCCGAAGTGGAGTGCATGAACTTAACCACTATGCCACTGGGCTGGCCCCTAACTTTTTTTTTTCAAGTAAGCTTTTGGTTACTTTCTGGGGATAGTGGGAACTGAGGAAAGTGAAAGTGGTGCCCTGTGTTCTCAGGGTGGGGGTTTTCAAGTCGAGGTCAGCCGGGGTCCTTCTGGGTGTTTGGAGCCTGTCTTATAGAATTCAAGGTCACTACATAAGGCAGGGCCTGTACTTCTGCTCTTGGCACCACTTAAAACTTTCCTTGAGATCCTGACTAAGTAGAAAACATCATTTCAATGGTAGCAGCACCATTTCCCCTATTTATCTTGGAGAGGTGGTTTTCATTATTCTTGTATTTATTTTTTCCTTCAGAGCTAAGGGAACCTAATAATAACAGAGGGTTTCTGAAATATGGGCCTATTGGATTCAGGAAGACTGGACTTCTATTTTCTGAAAAATATTGTTTATCAGGTAACTTAGATTTCCCCCTGTCACACCTTCCTATGATGTAACAGAATTGCAGAATCTTCAGGTTGTGATCTGCTCTTTATTTTTACCCTTTATCCACCTCTCTTAAATGACTACTCTCTGAAATGGCTGCATCAGCATTGCCTGGGAGCTGGTTAGGGATGCAGACTCTCGGGCCCCACCTTAGACCTATAGTACCAGCGTCTGACATGTCGGGGTTCTCCAGGTGAGTCGTGCATCCAGGACCGTAAGAGGAGGGCGGTCTAGAACGCGCAGATCTATCAGGTGGGCTGAGTGACTGTACACATTCACCTTAGTTCAGTCTCTGTTTTCATATCAGTGTTTTATCGTTCCCCACATAGTCACTCTCATTCACGCAATTCCACAAATATTCATTGAGGCCCACGATGTGGCGGGCGCTCTTCTAAGGGCTAAGAACAAAGATGAAAATCCTTGGCCTCATGGAGCTTATCAGGGGGGATAGAAAACACACTTTACTTATTTAACATATATAGTGTGTCATATAGTAGTGATAAGCTATGGAGGAAAATAAGGCAGGATAATGGGGATAAAATAACGCAGGTGTGGATGGGATGGTCAGGGGAAGGACTCTCCCATGAGGGGCCTCTGAGCAGTGATGGGAAAGGAGTGAAGAAGGGGCCACAGGGGGCTTTGGGCAGTCCTCTGCCACCCTCCTCTGAAGTCACTATGGGCGTCACTGTGTGTGTGCCAGGGGAGCCAGATTTAGCAAATAAAAATACAGGATGCCCTGTAGTTTTGAATCTGAATTTGGAGTTGAATTTCAGATCAACAGTAAATAAGTTTTTGGTATAATATACTAACTTTCAATATTATACTATCTGTATATACAATTTAGCACATATACGATACAGTCCATGTACTAAATATAGTATACTTTTTAAAATAGGTCCTATGCAATATTTGGGACATAGTTATACTACAAAAATTTCATGGTTTAGCTGAAATTCAAATTAAACCGGATGTCCTGTATTTTATCTGGCAACTCCGTGTGACCAATGGCATTAGAGCAGGCCATGGCTGGAGGAGGTGGCCTTCTCAGTAGAATCGCCATTTCCCTTGTCCGCCACCTTGCACCTTGCTCCTGGGCCCTAGCCAGGGGCACTAGGAGACTGGCTGTCTGTGACCTTGTTGCGTTATCCCCCCATGTGATGCTTGGATGTGGTTCCCCTGGACTTGTCTTCTGCAGTCAGATAAGAATTTCCTGAACTAAATACTACTTCTAATAAGTCTTTTCTAAAAAGAACCCCACATTTTAGAATACCTGTAGGAATACATTGCCTTGTGAACGTACACACATCACCCATTGGGAAAAAAAGCTCATTTTTCCTTTGTCTGTCTAGTATGTTTGGGAGACTCATGATTTATTTGCAGGCAACCTCCACACAATTTGCAGTTTTCCAACTGCTGTTTTTGATGTGGGATGTGCAGCTCCTCCCACTTCTTCCCAGAAGAGTCTATGGCGCAACATTTGTGTGCTGTGCTCAGCCAAGCCATTAACCTTCCAACTTTATGTAAGGGAAATCCTCCTCTTCTCCTTTATTTATTTTTTTAAATGATATCAATTGGCAAGGATGTGGCTGCTGAAATAACAGCAGCGTTACCTCACTTTTTGGTAATGACTTTTTGCAGAGCTCAACCTTGAAAGGAAGGTTCTAGAAGTCAAAGTGTTTGTGTTTGCTAATGAGAGGGATGATGACTGTAAACAGACTACCTGACTTAGCTAAGATAAACCGAGGGGCCACTTTGATATCTTCTCTCTTGAACACCTGCCATCACAAGTTAAAATAATTGATAACACCCAAAAAAACAAACTTTAGTTGCATTTCATAATAACAAACCCCTTCAACCAGAGGTTACAGTTGACTTTAGGAATACAACTTTCTCTTTGCCTCCTGACGTGGGACCTTCCCAGGTGGCAGCGGATGGCAGCAGGGACTCAGCCGGCCTGTTGCAATGAGCCTGTAGGTCTTGAGCTGCAAATGTGACAGGTTCCTGGGGTGGGGCTGGAGTGGGCCAGTCAATAGGACAACTTTTGCAGAAATATTCTGTGCAGGTAACATCAACACTGTGAATTCAGCTTCAAACAGTTTCAATACATTGATTCTAAAGTACCCCTGGAGCGAGCAGTTTTTCCCAGGTAATTAGGAATATTCTTTTTCTTTGTTTCTTATGCTCTGCTTTCAGTAAAGAGTGAGAAGGCCCGTACGCAAAGAAATTAAATTGCTGTTTAAATTAATTTGTAGCTCTGTTGGAGGTGTAAACAAATTTAGACTTGCTCTCTGCTGTTCTTTAGTGCACCTAGAGTATATTTGTTAAACTAGCTGGCTTGCGATTTTAAAAACTACTTTCAAAATTTGGGACAGTGAACTAAATTGTAGTGTGTGTGTGTTGCATGTGTATTTTTCACATTCTACAGGCTTTCCTTCTTGTTAGTTATGGCTTGGATTTGCAAAACTGGGACACTTTGTCAGAAACTTCAGGATCACAATCTAGTAAAATGTTCACTAAAAGTGAAAAACAGGAAAACCACCCCCAAAGATCAAACAAAACCAACCAACTAACCAGCCAATAAGTAAATAAAAAGAAGAACAGCTACATTTTAATTATTCACTGGGATATATCAGAAGGAATTTGAAAGAATTGAATGTAAAGGTCAATTTTTTAAACATAAAATTTAAGTAGGGAGATTAATGGCAATATTAATTTTTTGTTTATAAATATAGTTTTCACATTAAGTAACTTAGAAGTGAAATTATACGTAATTTGCACATAAACTGTAGAAGTCATGCTACTGATAGCAACTGTATATTTTTAAATATCATTGTTTCCTTATTATAACAGTGATACATAGACATTGTAGGAAATTTAAGACATAAAGATAAGCAGAAAGAAGAAAATAAAAATCACAGATAATCATGCCAGGCAGAGAGGCCCTCTATGAGTTTTAGTAAACGTCTTTCCACTCCTTTTTTCTGTATGCATTAATTTTTTTAAAATGGTATTGTCCAGGTTCTTTTAAACGGTCGTTTAATTTGTGTATAATATAAGGAAGGGAGGAGACTGGAATGGAGAGGAAGGAAAATGAGATTTTGTGATAACTCTGATGATAACATACAAAACCTGCTGGACAAATAGAAAGCAGAGCGACATTCTCTGCCGCTTTTATTTACGTCCTAGTGACAGTCCATGACACCCTGAAATTCCCATCATCAGTCATATATATTTTTTGCGTGAAATAAAAGCATATTTCTACTGGATTTCAGAATGAAATAAGAATGAAAAGAATTTTCCTTTTTAGCTGTGATTAATTTCACTTGAAATTTCCATCCTTGACGTATTTGTACCTGGCAACTTAAGCACGTGGAGTTAGCGGTTCAGACTAGAACACATTTTCCTCTCTGCTTTTAACGCACAAAAGCACTTGTCAGGAAATCTCTAGCTTCAAGCCTCCTGTGTCAGAGGCATGCATGCCGAAGGAGAAACTGAGGTGGCAACTGGAATAAACTTTCACCCACACCAGAGGCCACTGCGGGAGTCTGCGAGGTTAAAAACCCGCTAGAGTGAATTGTGCCGCAAAAGAAAGTGAAAAACTTCAGACATTTGCCCAATCCCTGAAAATAAATAGAAAACGAAGCTTCCGGAAAACCGATGTACTTATTCTTCATCATCAGAGATGATGTGCACACAGACAGGAGCTGGCATTAAAGCAAGAAGAACAGAAATAGCTGTGCGTTTCAGCCGGGTATGTTACCATATTGTCCTCAACACGAGGATATTAATTTCACAGTTTTTGTAGATAAGTTTAAACATAGGAACATGTCACAAATAAGCAGCAGTCTCTTCGAGGCTACATCAGCTGGGATTTTACAGTCTGCAATTTTTAAATTCGGCGGGGTCCCCGAGGGCCAATCAATATTGGTGGCAATTATTCTTAGTACACAGTCCAAATGAAATGGGTGTTTTTTTTTTCTTTTTTATCAAGGTGGGAGACTGTGATATAGAAATAAGCAAATTCCCTTGTGGATGGCAATTGGGCTGCCTAACAGCTGCAGCAAGTCTGCCATGGTTCTCTTTTGCCTGCTCCTCGGGAACAGCCCAATAATGACCCCATTATTTTAACCCCTCAACGTGAGCTGTGTTTGATAGCTGGCTCGGAAAAACCTAGCATGTGTCAAACAAAGAGAGAATGAAAATAAATAAATAAATCAACAAGCCAGGAGAACCTCCCAAAGCAGCTGCCGGGAGCATTACCTTATACACAGGTTTTATTTATACCCTGGTTTCTAAGCCACAACCTCTCGAGGGCCAATGCTTGGGACACGGGGATGTTTTCACCAAGCAGAATCAGTTTACATTCTAGAGCGAAAGGCAGAGAAAACTTTTTTTTTTTTTTTTAATTTTGAAAAGGCAGATATTGAATTATGCAAGTCCCTGGATTTTATTCTTTGAAAAGTTAGTTTTTTTTTTTTTTAATTTTTGTCTATTTGGGGCATTTAGAGGGCACGGGGGTGGTAGTGAAGGTGGGGAAGGAGGTATAGAAAATCGGAGAAGTGGGCCTCAAAGTGACAGTTCAAGTTCCTTTTCCTGGTGGGGCCCAAGTTTAAGTTAGTCGGCACTGACCCAGAGGGATTTGGCCAGCAAGACTAACAAGATGCAAATCATCGAGGGAGAGAAATGGGGATAGAAAAATGTACTCCGTTACAACAAATTAGGATTGGCGGGTCGTTGAGTTTCTTAATCCTTGGAGTGTGGCTTCTTTTGTCTTCAGCCCAAACCCAAATTTGGCTTTTTATCCCATTTTGCTTTTTATTTAATGAATCACTTAAAATGTCAGAGTGCTAGGAATCTAAAATTACTCTAATGTCATTTTATGTTAGCTGATATAAAAAAAAATACAAATCCAAACTGTGTGCTCTGTTTCTACCTGTGTTTTCAAAGCTCCAGTCTCCTAAATACATGTTCCAAGAAATGGAAAATTCTAGAAAAGAGCCAAAGATACAAGCAGAGAAGGCCCAGCATAAAAACAACCTCGTAGTTCTTTGTACAAACCCAATAGCCCATTAGCCACCTTGGAATTGGGGATTTTTCTCATGGAATTTGCTTATTTTTCTCTTGCTTTGAAATATAAACTGGAATGAATGAAAGGGAAATTTTAGGAGAGTTTTAAAGTCATAAAAATCGATCTGCCCTTTGAAAGTTCCAGGTACACGTGGGTTATCATCTATAGTTTGGAGGGGACTCCAGGAGGAAGGTAAGGATGAATGTATGAACAGAACTAAGTGTTGTCAAGTTTAAGATGGTATTTAATTCTTTCTTGTCTAAAAAACAGGTATGAATGAGGTGTTCGTTCACTTATAATTCTGTACTGCCTTTTTGTTAATCACATTTCTTTCTTTTAGTTTCTTTGAGAGAGTGGATCAAAGTCGTCAGGATTTGGTTGTTAGAAGTCAGTATCCTAAAGCTCAGAAACACTTCATTTTCTTCCCCTCCTCCCCCACTTTGACAATGTTTTAGAATAAAGGTTCCCGATTGCAACGGTGATTTGTGGTTAATATCATTAGACTTCTGGTTTGGATTAGTGCTGCTAATTAGTTTCTGTCCTTGACTTTTTCCAATTAAAGCGTAGAGGCCTTGGTGCTAAACACCTGGGCAGATTACCTAATTAGATGACAGAAACATACACAGTCGTTCACAGGTCATTATTTTAACTTTCACTGCTTGTTTGGTATTAAACACACCGATGAACAGGGTATCCTTTCTACCCTGCTAACCACAAAACATCAGCCTGGGCAAGACAGCCGGTACTGGGGCTGCCTTCTAAATACACGACGTGGAGTCCGTTTTCGGTGAATATGTGCAGAAGAGAGAGATTTGGACTTTTCCCCCCAGACACAGGAGAAAATGCACATGCTAGTGGCTCCCACCCTGTCTCCCACGTGTTCCTTTGAGGAGGCAGTTTCCTTTGATGAGCCAAGTAGAATCTGGGCTCTCTCTTTGGGTGTGCAATGCTCTTGGCCATTCTTGGAAGTGTGCTTGTCTGTCTCTGTGTTGAATGATGTTGGGGGAACCTCATTGCTCTAAAAGTGGGGTGTATTCTCTTTTTTAGAATTTAGAATGAAAACCCAACTTCTGAAAAGACTGAAAGCTACTGGGATCCTTTCAACTGTCAGAGTGGCGCCGTGCATCATCCTGTGCTCATGGGAAGGGTCAGGCCCAGATGGAGCTGAGCAGGAGGCACCTGTGCTGAATCCACCTGGGACCCAGAGAACATTTTACCCTTTGAGGCGCATACTGGAAGCTTGTGACAAATCTCCATGCATTGTCCCAACTGGGCTTTGCAGCCTCAGCCCCATCCACTCCCTATGGACCAGCCCAAGGACACCACTCACCATATTCTGTGCATGCTCTGGCCTTCCCTACATCGCATTTTGCTGGAACTAATTCCCCCTCCAGCCACTCCTTCCACCACATCTCCATCCCTTGAGACCCTGTTTCTCCTATGGGCCCATCCGCCATGGTGCTCATTCTCCAAAGCCTTTCCTAGAGCTCGCAATTGATTGATTTCTCTTTCCTTTGAAGCTCTGTAGCTTTGTGTACCTTTCGTAGGAGCCCTACCATGCTCTGTTTCATATTAACATCACCTGAGGCCCGTCTTGGCTCTCTGGTGGTGTTATCAGCCTCTTCATTCATTTGCTCAGTAGCATTTACTGAGTGCTTCACATGCACGGGGCATTCCTCTAGGTGCTGAAGACTCAGACATCAGAACAAATTCCCTGCCCACATTGAGCTTACTGTCCAAGGAGGACGGACAGTGAACAAGTGGACCCACGGCTAGATATAATAAGGTCATTCAGTGATAACAGCTGTGAAGGGACGAACGTCTAGACAGAGAGTGAAGCAGGAGCTCGTCTAGAAAGTAGTAACGAACCCTCACTGAGCGAGCACTGCCGTCATCATTTCTATCTACTGACCTGTCGAATCCTCACAACAACTCCATGAACTAAGGACCATTAGTAATCCCACTCCAGAGAAGAGAAATTGAGACCCAGAGTGGTTAGGAAGCTTGCCTGATATCACACAGCAAGTCATTAGTGACGCTGTGTCGTCTGGCTTCCAAGAGTTCATGCTCTCAGCCAGCACATGTGCTCCTGAGCCTGGTTACCTTTCCTTCTCTCTCATCATGGCCACAACAGTGCTGACAGCAGGATTCAGAGGGGCGGACCCTTGATGATGACCCTAGGTGGGTCACACACCTGTGGACTTCTTCCTCTAAAATCACTCATGCCTCTGCCCCTTCTTTTTCCTCCCATGCTCTCTGCCCTGGATCAAGCCCGTGCCATCTTGGATCAGGACACCTGGCTTCTGTCTTTCTCAGCTCTGGTCTTTCTGGTTTGCTGCAGTGGGCAGCTGCCCAGGCCTCCGGGGAATTTGGCTCTGGTGATGAGATGAAAACTCACAGGATGCCCCCCTCTCCCGAGCTGACTCCAGGGAGCCCCGGCGATGGGAGGGCCCAGCCGGGCTGTTTAGAGCAGCCTAGGGGCAGCGCAGGAAGACCCAGCCACAGCTAGATGCAGGCAAAGCCTGGAGGCCCTGTCTCTGCTGGGAGGCTCGTGGGCTCCTGGGAAGCCTGCCACCCAACCAGACTGAATCAGGCCCTGCTGTGTCCCTGGGTCTGGTAATAACGCTAGTGCTCACAGAGTTTCATTCACATGCAGCACACTCACTAGGTACCAGGCCTGTGCCCGGTCCTTGCACACGGATGTATGAGGCGGTTGTCCTTTGGCTGGGCTGTGTGGGTCACAGGCGGGCTGAGTCCCGGGCTGAGTCTCCGGGCGAGGTGTCCACAGGGATGCCCTGGCCCTCGGGCTCCTTCGAGCACCCTTTCCTTGTTTGGAGAGGTCTCCATCTCTTGAGTCTGCTCCTCCTCCAGGAAGCACCCAGACATTCGCTCCCCCAGCCTCCCTTCCCAGTGGAGTTTGCTTATGGGACCTGGCTCCACCAGTCGAATGCCCCTACAGCCATGGCAGAAGTTCTAGCACCGAACTCAGTGTCCAGCATCCCTGGTATGAACTAGGGGGGTCTCTGCCCAGCAGGAGAGGCACAGGTCTCTCATTGCCACACTCCTGAGGTGCACTTATGTTCTTGGCTGCAGAGCTGCTGTTCTGGTCATCTGTTACTGGGTAAGCAGCCACCCCAAAATCTAGAGGCTTAAAACAATGGCAGTATTTATTTTGCTTATGCATCTGCCGGGCAGGGCTCAGTAGGGACTATAATTTCTGTCCCACTCAGCATCGGTTAGAGGGATTGGAAGGCAGGTGGGCTGAGACCTCCTCAAGCTTGCTCACCCACATGGCTGGCAGTTGATGCTGGCTCTTGGCTGGGCCCTTAGCTGGGGCTGTGGCCAGAACACTTACATGCAGTCTTCCCTTGTAACTGCTTGGCTTCCTTGCAATATGGCGGCAGGGTTCCAAGAGTGAACAGTGAAAGGGAGAGAGAGAGAGAGAGAGAGAGAGAGAGAACCAGGCAGAAGCTGTGTCACCTAGCTTCAGAGGTCATGCAGCCAAGGCCAGCTCACATTCAAGGGGAGGGGAATTAGAGTCTACCTTTGATGGGGGCAAGTGTCCAAGAATTTTCAGACAGATTTTAAAACTAGCACAGCTGGCATGTGTGGTTTCTTACCTTCCCCGAAGCTTCTATGAGCTAACCAACATTCTGAAATAAATTTCTTTTAGGTTTAAGTCATCTGGAGTGGTTTCTATCATCTTATTTCTATAGCTGGTATGAGTAAGGTCAGGCTGCACACCCAAGTCTATTTGATTTCAAAGTCTGCTCTCTGAATCCTGCATTGTCTACCTCCTGGAGGGCACAAGAATAGAGCTCTCCTGGCCAATTCATTCACTCCTTCAACCAACCAATCAAAACTCACATGTGTAATGAGCACCTCCCATTTGTCAGGCCTTGAAGATAAAATAGTAAACACACTTCCCTGTACAGCCTGACGTGAGCCTCGCTACAGCAGGTAGTAAGGCTATTACAGTGCAGTGTGATGAGCGCTAAAATAGGGAAACTTCAGGAATACAGGAGGTGCACCTAACCTAGAGGAATTAGGTGGTTGAGGAAGGTATCCTAGGGTAATGACATCAAATCTGGGACTTGAAGGGTGAGTATGAATGAATTGGGCTAGTGGTGGTGGTGAAAGCGGAGAAAGCAGGATGTGCAAGGGCCCTGGGGCAAGAAGAGGCCTGCCCCTTTATAAGAGTGAAGGGAGTTGTATGTGGTGGGAGCACCATGGGTGGAGGAGGGAGCAAACAAGACATGAAGTTGAAGAGGTGAGTTGGGGGCAGGTCATGTAGGGCCTTCATTAGCCTGGTCACTTAATTTAAGAATATCCTCCAAGTTGGACATCAGAAGTTCTTGGGAAAAAAGTAGAATTATTTGATAAAGTCAGGAGCCTACATTTAAATTCTGAGCATTCGAATAATTATATTGGAATATCACTGAGAAACTGCTTGAATTGAGGCCCATTCATTCGTTCCACAAATATTTATTTGAGAACCTACCACATTCCAGGCAAATCCTGGCACAGTTTGACAAAAAGGATAGCTAGCATGGCAGTGTTTGTTTTTCTGTGACCTGTAAGGAGGATGTTGCTTTCTTCTCAATGGATACTCCAGTCACCCTACGGTCAGGAGAAGGGGCCAAATTAATGCCAGTAGTGCAGTGACAAATGCTAACTGGCCAGAGTCACAGATGTGGTGCCATTGAACTGCTCAGACATGACAACCTTGGCTGTGAATGGGTGAAACCAACTGGCTGCCTTCCTGTTGTGGAAGCACAAGAACCACAGCATTTCTTCATATGGAAAGGGAACAACACACAAGCTTCCTGTTGCCTTATTTTTTCTGAGATATAACTGACACACAATATATTAGTTTCAGGTGTACAACATAATGATTCAATATTTGTACATATTGCGAAATGATCACCACAGTAAGTCCAGTTAACATCCATTACAGTACATTGTTACAGAACTTTTTTTCCTTGTGATGAGAACTTTGAAGATCAGTAGATCTTAGCAACTTTCAAATATACAATACCGTGTTATTAACTATAGTCGCCTTGCTATACATTACATCCCCATGACGTATTTATCTTATAACTGGAAGTTTATAACTTTTGACTCTCTCATTTCATCCACCCCTTCCTCCTCACCTCTGGCAACCACCAATCTGTTCTCTGTATTGATGAGCTTGGTTTTTTGTGTTTTTTTAGATTCCACATATAAGTGAGATTGTACAGTATTTGTCTTATTTCACTTAGCATAATGCCCTCAATGCCCTTAGCACATGTCCGTCCATGTTGTTGCAAATGGCAAGATTTCATTCTTTTTTGTGGCTGAATAATATTCCATTGTATATATATGCCACATTTTCTTTATCCATTCATCCATCGATGGACCCTTAAGTTGTGTCCATATTCCTGTGCCTTTTCGGATTGAAGGAAAGAAGCAGATACAGATGAAATCTCTCCTTGACTGAAGGCACATGAGAAATGAAGAAGGCCTAATGATGGGCGTAGACCTTTAGGCAGACCACCCCTCATCGTGGTCTTTCAGTTTCTAGTTCACTCAGCTATTGGGAGCATCTGTAGGGAGGATGATTGAATTCTGATTTGCAGAGATCTGTGCATCGATCCCAGACCAACAGTTTCAAATATAAGTTAAAATTTAAATCTAAGGCTCTAGAGTTTCACTGATTGAGATCAACATGGCTAGCAACTTTCTGTTCAAACAACCAAGGACAAAGCAAGTGGGCAGGATAGTGAGAGGCTGAGAAACTGGGGCATCTTCACCACCCACGAGCCAATGTCCTAGTGTTGTGCACTGTGACCCACCTGAGATTCTGCTGTGGTGATTTCCAGGAGGGGGATGGTCTTTCAGGGTTGTCCTGCCTCAAGGGAGGGAGCAGACCTTTATATCCCACATAGACCATTGCTGGATGTGGGCTGCCCCCAGGAAGAGGCATGACCTTAGGCAAGATGGCTATTTTCAGCTGAGGGCAATCCCCAGAGAGTGACCCCCTGAGAGACACGAGCATCCAAACTCCCAGCGGTGTGTCAGTCCTCAGGGGAATCTGGGCAGAAACCACAGCATCCACTACTCCACCACTCCCTATTACCTCCCTGAGCCCGAAGCCAGGTGTCACTTGTCATTTGTAGGTGCCCTTGCACTGTTGTCTGTCTTACGGTAGAGCTGATTTCTCTTTTACCTATATCTCCAGCAGAAGTGAGAATGAAACACCTGGGGAAGGCTATCTGTTTCAAGAAAAATGGAAGAATACATTGGTCCATTTGGACATGAACAATATTCATTCTTCTGTGATTGATTTGCAAACACTCCATCTACTCTCTCTGTTCATGTGACCTGCCTAGACCCTGGAATTATTTGGGTGTCTGACCCTTGGGAAGGCTTGGGCAGGGCCATTTAGTTCAACAGGAACCAGGGCTCCTCTGACTACACTGTTATTTGCATCTACCCCCTAACATGGACCAGACCTGGTTGGAAGGACTTTTGAATGGAGTTCCTCTAGAGGCACTAGTTCTACAGAGTCCGTGGTGGATTCTCTGTGCTTCCTGTTGGCTCCAACAGAGTAATAACATGTATATTTCTGCATAACATGTTGCTCCAAAATTTAGTGGCTTGAAACAATAACAATGTATTAGTTCTGAGCATTCCATGGTTCAGGAGGTCAGACAGGGCTCAGCAGGCTATTCTGCTCCAGTGATGTCAGCTGGGATCACATATGTGACTGAACTCAGTTGGGAGCTCGATTGTGGCTGAAATGTCCAAGATGGCCACTCATCATCCAGCTCCTCTCTCTACATGGCCTCTCATCATCCAGGAGTCTGGCTCGTGGCATGGCAGCTGAGTAATAAGAGCAAAAGTGGAAACTGCAAGACTTTTTTTTTTTGAGAGACCACCACGGCATGGCTGACAAGCAGTGCGTCGGCAGGCGCCCGGGATCTGAACCCGCAAACCCCGGGCTGCCAAAGCACAAACTAAACTGCTGCGCCACTGGGCCGGCCCCTGCAAGACTTTTTAAAGTCTAGATCTGGAACTGGCACAAGGTAACTTCTATGTAATAGAAGCCACATTCTATGGGTCAAAGCAACTCATTAGACCCACTCAGAGTCAAGGGGAAGCAAAATAGACTCCCACTCTCAATGGAGGAGCAGGAAGAATGAATGACCATTAAATGCACTACAACCACAATGCTTTCATGTCTATAGATTTCTGATGAATCACTAGTAGAAGCAGATTTTAAAAAGGGCACATAGCCATCCCTTTCATGCGCCCCTGGGTCTGGAAGCATACTCTTCGGAAACTCTTTCCTATGCTTAGTGATACAGGCTATAAAAATCCTGACATAGATATAGAGAGATGGGCTGTCTCCAGGCAGGAGTTTTTCCAACCCACCCTAGGGAGGAGTCAACAATTCTGTAAATTTCAGCATCAGGAGATCCTGATGGTTAGCTTCACATCCCTCTGCATAATTTCATTCAATTATCACAGCCATCGCATCATGATTGCCATCAGCAGCAGCGCAGGATCTTTATTAGCCCTGAATTGCACGTGGAATGGTGCTGGGAGAGGTAGAGCAAATGCAGGAAGGCGCAGTGGAGGCTGCACCGGCTGATGTCCGAGGCTGGATCGGAGGTGCCAGCACTCACGCAGAAGCCACGCAGGCCCCGATCAGGAAGCGTGAATGAGCATCCAAACAAAAGCCCAGGACGGGCTTGCATCATGTAAGGCTCAGCAAAGCTGACTTAGTGTTGAAGAAGCACAGCACAGCATTTTGAGTTCAAGCTCTCCTAGTTCTGCTGGTTACTGAGGCTCAAGTTCAGTTTGCAGAAAATTAATTCACAGAACAACCCACTTGCTGAAAACGTGAGAGAGATTCTTCAGTCTGGGTCCGAGCAGATTTTTGGTTTTGCCACCAAAGGCAGAAGCAGAAGCAGGGCCGGGACCTAAGTCCACAGAATGAGAGGACGGTGAAATTCACACCTGGCACAGTTCATGCATTTACATACAAAACATAATACGATGGGCAAGTGCTTGACCAGAGGGATGTGACACGCCCGGGGTGCCAACATTCAGCTGCTCTGGGCCAATGAATTTGGAGCAAACCAAATGCAGTAAAAAGACTGGAGTGAAACTGTAGTAAATCTACAGGGAAATGAAGACGTCCATAAATCATCTGTACAGTCAGCAAACTACTGAGTGGTCATTCAGTGAGTTGGCAGCTCAGCCAACAGATCACGCAGTGAGTTGAATTTTGGTGACTCAGCTGGCTGTCGTTACTGCTGTCTGACCTTGGGCACATTTTCTCATTGGCAAAGTGGAGACGACCAGCTAGTCGCTACCTTACAAGAGAAGATAATATATGAGACAGGGCTTTGAAAAATGTAAATTAAATTAAAATATTAGTCTTTAAAGAAAGGAGTAAGTAGATTTTAACAGCGGTTGATAGAAAGATAAGTTTACAGAGAAACTGGGGTAAATCATACTTACCCGGGAAGAGTGTGGAACCGTCTAAGATCACCTCTCGTCCTCGGGGCCTCTGTCCACATGAGGAGCAGGTTCTGCTCCTCCTGGGGAGATTTCATGGTAGGGATAGACTTTCAGGAACCTCCTATTGCACTCAACATGTTCTTTTTTCCAAAAGTTCACTCCATCTCCATCTCCATCTCCCTTCTATCTATGTTGAGCACTTGAGTCTACCTTCATATGGGCAGGAAAGTGGAGGAGATGGTCTTCCTGCAAGTAGATGGAAATTTTCCCCTGAGTTGCACATTTTGCCTGGGGGGTAAAAGAAGGAATGTCACATATTGGGAACGCCAAGTGGATTGTAGCCTTGATGAGCTGGAGCACACATGCAGGTGTCCCCAAGTTGATAATAACAGCCATTCTTGATACAGGCCAATCTCAGGAGCCCCTGAATGAACACTTCACTTTCTTTCTTCTCTCTCATCTTTGATTTAGGCAGGAATCATTTACCATGATCCATTCACTCATCCTTCCCTCCATCAGACTTTCATGGAAGCCCATAAAGTGAGGCAGTGTGCTAGGCTCCAGGGATGCAGTCACAACCAAGAACAGTTCTAGAAAAAAGTAGAAAACCCAGGACACAGCTGAAGTGAATACAGCAGTGAATACAACTCCAGGGCAGTCCCCTTATCAGATAAAGTTTCTCACACTCCCAGTGGATTGGTCAGCCAGGTGCTGCCCCCAGACAAGCCAGCCCCGTCAGCCCCTTAGCCTGTGAGACGGGAGGAATGAGGTCTTTCAGTGGTTGAGACAGCTGGCAGGAGGGACTGGACCCCAGGTTAAACTCAGAACCGCTTGGCTGGGGGACCAGTCAGCCCATTTGCTTTCAAGCCACTCAGCAGCCAGGCCAGATGCTTGGAGCCCAGCTCCCCACCTCCAAGGGCCGAGCCTCAGGGTCCAGCAAACCTCCTCCTAACTGGACCGTATCATCTGGCCCCTCAGGACGAATCAGGTGCTCTCTCCCCCGTGTGCCAAGAAAAGTCCATCTTCGCTTTTTTAAGAAGGCCCACCTCAGGACTGTGAGCAGCTCAAACACAGACAAGAGCAAGGAGAGCTGGGGCCTAACGCAATTCCTGGCGCTTTCTGGGCTTCCATGAAAGTCTAATGGAGGAATGAGTGAGTGGACCGTGGTAAATGAGTCCTGCCTGTATCAAAGATGGCAGAGCCAAAGGAAGTGAAGTGAAGTTCTGGAGACTGTGTCGCACACGGCCGCTCCCTCTTCATGGTGGAGTTCCTCAAAGCAGGCTGTCTACACTATTGCTCTGGGTGAGTTCATCCAGTCCTGTGGCTTAAAATTCCATCTCTGTCCAGATGACCCCAAATGCATGTCTCTGGCCTTCACCTTGTATGAGGGTCTCTGCTGGTTTTCTGCAGGATCCCCTGCAACGTCTGTCACTGGGCATCTCTCCCCTGGCTTCTCTGTGCCTTTGCTTCTAACAGTGGCACCTGCGCACCGGTGACTGTCCTTAGAGCCCCGCCCCAGGCTACTGGAGCTGCCTGCCTGCAGGGGCAGAGCGTGGGGGGTGCCTGGAGTTCACACGCTCCCCCAGGTAGCCCTTGGCTCACCAGTGATGGATGCAGCAGGAGGAAAGCAGCTCCCTCGCCTCCAGGTGGGACAGCCTGGAGGTGCTCCTCATGCCCCGGCCTCCCCTGAGCCATTGGGCCATGGAACTTCGGAATCTCTCCCCACCTGGGCTGCTTTTCCACTCCCTTCCCAGCCACTCCCTTCTGCTCTGCTTCTCTCATCCACTCAGGCTGCAGAGAGGCCTCTCCGTGCTCAGGGAGGGAGGTGGTGGCAGGAAGTAGAGAAATTAGACTCTTTTTCAATTATAAAAAATTAAAATCATACGCGATCGCAAGAAAATACTATGGTGAACCCCATCTACCCATTGCCCAGATCCAACAATTATCAAAACTGTGCCACACGTGAGGGAGCTTTGTAGGATGAAAGAAATGTTCTATATCTTGACTGTGATTGTGGTTACATTTGTCAAAACGAATCAAACTTTAAAAGAGTGAACTTTATTGTATGTAAATTGTACATCAATAAACCTGATTTTAAAAATATCTTGCCATAATTGTTTCATTTACTGCTTTTTAATATGCTGGAGTATTTTAAAGTAAATCCCAGGTATTACATCAATGGATCTCTATGTATTTCAGTACATAACTCTAAAAACTGTGAACATTTTCTTACCTAACCAGAATGCAATTGTTTTATCTCACAGTGGACACTGCTTTTTTGATAATCTACCGAATGTAATATCCAGACCGTAATCAAGTTTCTCTTCTTGTCTCCAAAGTGTCTTTGTATTGTTTGTACAAATCAAGATCCAAGCCAGGTTCCCGAAGGGCATTTGGTTGTTAGATCTCTTAAGTGGCTTTTAATCTAGAGCAGTCCCCATTTTTTTTCCTTCCTCTTGATTTGTTGCAGAACCCAAGAAAGTTGTCACGGAGAATGTCCCACAGTCTGCATTTGTCCGTGGGCTTACGGTGTCATTTACTTTTTCTTATCTCCCCCACATTCCCAGGAAGTGGAAATTAGCTGTGGAGGTTTAATTAGATTCAGGTTCACCTGTTTGTGGCAAGAATATTTCACATGTGGTGCTGTGTACAGTTGTGTTTCTTCAGGGATACACGATGTCTGGTTGAAAACAGGCCTGTGGATTTCAAGAGCCAATCCTTGGTGAGGAATGGAACGGAGGTAGGCATAGCTCTCAGATATAGTAAAAAAGCAGAATGATGTAAGAATAATGCTCATGGCTTCTGAATGAGAGAATCTTCTCCAGGCCATGGGGAGAGAATAACTGGAAGAGAGGTGGGTTCATAAACATTTGCAGTCACTGAGAAAAAAGCATCCTGCACACCTTTCCCTTGTTGGCTGAATCAGGTGGGGGTTAAGAAGGAGTTTTGTGGGATGAAGGTTACAGGAGGGTTGTCTCATGCTCCAGACAGAGCCTAGAGAGGCAGCAAGAACCCAGAGAGAAAATGAGACTGCTGGGGTCTGGGTGGGCTCAGCCTTAGAAGCCTCACAGAGTCCCCTGCAGGCCAAGTGCTCCAGCTAAAGCAGAGTGACCAATGCCCGGATGCACGCTTCCTCCTCCCCTGTCACCATGGAGCCACGTGAGCCCCATGCCCCCCGGAGGTAAAAGTTAATCCTGGAGAAGATTTAGCCAAGAAATGGACTGAGGTGCCTTTCTGCCAGCTGAATGGGGCCTTGAAAGAGAATTCAGGTAATGTTACTGTTGTGTAAGAAAGAATTTGACTGAGTTTTGTTTCTGGTTTATGGGAGGGAGCCTCTTAATCTTTGGAATTTATCAAGTAGCAGGAATGTCTGCTATTCATGAGCCTCTTGGGTCACACCTGAGTTTACACTAAGAGATTAGATGACTCAGGATGGGAGCTGGTCACCAGAAAGACCAACCATGTGATTAGAGGGTTTGGGCCAGCCTGACCTCTAGAGGTGGGAGAGAGGCTGGAGACTGAGTTCACCACATGGCCGATGAGTCCATCAGTCGCACCGATGCAATGAAAGCCCAGTTAAAACTCTGGACACCAAGGCTGGGTGGAGCTTGCTTGCTGGTGAACACATCCATGTGCCAGGAGGGTGACGTGCCAGATTCTGTGGGGAGAGGGCCGGAAGCTCTGCACTTGGGACCTCTCAGTTCTTGGCCTATGTGTGTATTCATTTGGCTGGTCCTAATTTCTATCCTTTATAACAAAACTGTAATTGTAAGTATAGCGCTTTCCTGAGTTCTATGAGTCATTCTAGTGAATTTTCAAACCTGGGGGGGTCATGGGAACCTCTGAATTTGTAGCCAGCCAGTCAGTCAGAAGGGTGGCCTGGGAACCCCTGAAGTGTGGCTGGTGACTGAAGTAAGGGCAGTCTTGTGCAGGACCCAGCCTTTAACTTGTAGGGTCTGCGGTAGCTCTGGGTGGTTGTGCCAGAACTGTAGTGCAGGACACCCGTGGTGTCAGAATAGTTACCAAAAACTAAAGTTGCATACTCACAATGAGACCCAAGTACTCGTAGGGTTGGTTTCAAGAAGCTGAGGCAGATAAAGACTTCTCACAGTGCTTGGGACATAGGAGATCCTTGGTAAATGTCGACTTTTATTGTTTTACTATTAATATAGTTTTTTGGGAAAGTCCTAATCTGTGACTCTTTCCTCAGGTAAATTAGGGTTCTTTCATCCTACCACATCAACTTTTTTTCACAGCGAGAGGAGGTGGGAGGGGAGACAGGAAAGACTCTTGAAAGATTTATCTGCAGCTCTTGTCTTTCTTTCATGACCATTCATTCATTCACTCAATAATTTATTCACAGATCATGCCTACTGTGTGCCTGGTACTGTCCTAAGCCCCAGGGATGTAAAAGTTACTGTTCTCTTGCTTCCCTACTTCCTGTGTGTGTATCAGAGGGTAGGGTGGGGAGACTGACTATACACAGTCAACAGGATGAGTGGGTAATTGATATCATAGGTAAGAAAGGGTTAAGTGCCATGGGGTAAAATGAAGCAGGGTCTGGGCGATGGGAGTGTGGATGGACAGGCTATAATTTTAAATAGGACCAGCTTGCTGAGAAGGCAACATCTGAGCAAAGACTTGAGGGAGGTGAGGGAGTGGATTGTGAGGATACCTGGGGATGTGTGTTCCAGGCAGGGAAATGGCCCTGGAGTGTTTGAGGAAGATGGAGGCCAGTGCTCATGGAGCAGAGTCAGCCAGAGGGAGAGTCGTTGGTCCCAGATGAGGTCCAAGAGGAACCCGGATGGGGTGGGGACAGGGCATTGTAAAGACTTTGGCTTTGATTCTGAATGTGTTACTGCTACCCCTGACCCCCTAAGACGTTAACCACAACCCTGCTCAGAACAAGCCTAACGTGTTGTCTTTAGCTTGCAGGAAACCACAAAGAAAGGAAAGAGAAGATGGCTAAACAAAACCAGTCAAAACTGGTTGAAGACAACAAGGCAGTCTGACTTGACCTGACATTGACCCTGCAGTTCATTATACGCTCATTGTAATATATTACCACATTACAGAACACACCCACTGGCACCATGACAGTTTACAACTGCCATGGCAACAGCAGAACATAACCACATAAGGAAGGAAAAGAGGCGGCACCTTTGTTCCCCACTTATAACAGCTGCCTAACTGCCCCAAGAGCTGAGAAGTTGATTTGTAAACTTAGTTCCCACTTCTCCATTCTTTGGCCATTGAATAAAGTTTGCACTATTGAACCCTCAGCTTCAGTTTCATTTCAAATCCTCAACATTGAACAGGAAGGGACCCTCTGAGGACGGGACGGATTGTGGGTACGAGGCCCACCTGTGGTCCCCTCCTCAGAGCTCCTCTAAGTGTGGGTCAGAGTCCCACCGGAGTGAGGTGAAATTGCTAACAAACGCAGTACAGGAGTCCCTGGAGGGTTCGAAGCAGAGAGCTGACTTGATCTGACTCAGGTTTTAAGAAACTGTTCTGGCTGCTGTGTTAAGAACAGACTGCATGGGGCAGGGGGACCGGGTGAGGCTACTGCAAGAATCCAGACACCGCATGATGGTGGCCCAGCCAGCGGTGGTGGCTGTGGAGGGGTGAGAAGTGGGCATATTCTGGATGTACTCTGAAGTTCAGGACTTGCCGACAGATTGGACGTGAGGTGCGAGAGAGAGGGGTCAAAGGTGCCTCCAACGTTTGGCTGAGTCACAGCTGTCACTCACTGAGATGGGAAAGACCACAGCCCCCTTTCAGGGACCTTCTGCTAGTCCTGCAAAGTCACAGCCTGCTTGGTCATCTGCAGGTGGGTTTATCGCTTTTATTTCTATCAAAATAGCCCTGTTTGTTCCAGCCTTTAGTGGAACTTCCCACGGAGAACTCTGGCTCTACTCCCACAGACAAATCAGCTGCTTTTGATAGGACTGATGTTGGGTTTGTCCATGGAGAAGTCATCCATTTGGAGCGCTTATTTAGGAAATGGGGAAACTATTTTTAGAAAAGGGTGTGAGACGGTAAACATTTTCGAAACACGGCTAGAGGTAGACTCTTCTGAAATGAATGCTGGGAAAACCATTATTTATATTCATAACCTTTCAATACAACAGAGCACTTTAAATTGGGAAATGGGAGGGGATCCTCAATGGTTGTAGGACCTTGGTTACATTATGTGACCTTCCCAGGCTTCAGTTTCCACAGCTGTAAAATGGGGATAACACCAGCACCTGTCAGAGAGAGCAGATCTGAGATAATCCAGACGGCCTCAGATAATCCATATTTGTTCTCAATCAATGGTTGTTATAATAGGCAAAGTAATATTTATTATCTTGTGAGACTCTTTCCAACTTTCCCTGGAAAATGGCTGCCCCCTTTCATATATATGTATATGTATATACACATGGAGGCACACACATATATATATATACACACACACATATGCATATACGCATATACATATATATTTTTTTAATGTGGGGGTAATTAAAAACTACTTTTAATTTTAGGTCCATCCTCTAGAGCTGAGCTCTCTTTTACATTGCTTCTTCTCAGTGATAAAAAATATTAATGTGGGGGGCTGGCCCGGTGGTGTAGTGGTTAAGTTTATGTGCTCCACTTCTGGTGGCCTGGGGTTTGAAGGTTCAGATCCCAGGCATACACTGACTCACGGCTTGTCAAGCCATGCTTTGGCAGTGGCGTCCCATATAAAGTAGAGGAAGATGGGCGTGGACGTTAGCCGAGGACCAATCTTCCTCAGCAAAAAGAGGAGGATTGGCAATGAATGCTAGCTCAGGGCTAATCTTCCTCACCAAAAAAAAATTAATAATAATAATAACGTGCTATTTTTCTCTTAATTCTATCCCCTCCAACTCCAAAAATATTATATGATTGCACTGAATTTCCAAGGTCATTTTGGAATGCATTTGGAAATACAGTCCAGCATTTGTGAAATGGTTTTGCTTGCTTGAATCCCAGGCTAAAGACAGTCGATGTGACACTGCAGTGTGCTTGCTCCCTTTCGGAAATCTGCTGATGGTCTCTGTAACAGGACAACTTGAATCTTTCGGAGAGCATTTGGGAACCCATTACAATGTCCAAGCATGCTAACTTGCTGTTCAGATGAGTGATACTTATTAGAATATTATTTAGATAGTAAAGATTTAGGCACTTAATTGTCTTTTGAAATTACTATCAAAGTTTAAATTTCCAGGTACTTTAAAATTATTTTCAACAACTGAATTTCCAAATTGCACAGAAAACATATAGAATAAAAGCCTTAACAAATGGTCAAAACTGAAAGCATCCTACAGACTCAAACATGGAAGATGCTCCTTAATAGTAAAAGAGCATCCTCAAAAGTAAGAGCATTTGTGTTTACTCTCCCCGCTTCACATTTAGTGCAAGACTTGTTGAAGTAAAGGAACTTTGCTAGAAATCGGTTGTTAATGTCTCCAGGTACACTTGTTTCTGAAAAGGGTTTTCCAAGAGGGTTTAATTATTTCCCACAGTGTTGAGCCACAAACTGAAACGTTGTTTTTAGGATCGTTTACTGTTTTTTCTTTTTGATCAGTTACCACTGAAGAAGTCATTGAAGTAATAATGTAACTGATCATTACTCATTTTTGGTGGCTCAGAGATTATATTTGCAGAGCATCAAGGTAGAAGCAAAGAACGTCCTTGCACACAGGTGCTGTGAACATTATGCTTCTTCAACTGGACCGATGGGAGATGTGGTTGAGCATCTGTGTCCTAAAAGAGTATGATACCAACCTTGTAAGTTGTACACTTCATTTCTCTAAAATTTCTACTTTGTTCCAAATAAATTTTTCCTAGGACAGAAGTAATAAAAACATTTTGTAGTGGAAAATTTCAAACGTATTTTTTGAAATTAGAAAATAGTTTTATGAACTCCTGTGTACCCACCAGGCAACTCCAGCCATTATCCACACAAGGCTAGTCTTATCTACACTCCCAGTCTGCTGAGGTGTTTTGGAGCAAATCAGACCTTAGATTATTTTATCCAGAAATACTTTAGTATGTAAAAGGGAAGGACTGTTTTTAAACATAACAATATAAGACAAAGGCAATTTATTTTGGCTTGTGGACTGGTGCTAGTTTCAGTATTATTTTGTCACTATTGACTTGCTACTTGGGACATGCTAGCCCCATTCAGTAGAAGTGGATACATTAGCTATTCTGTTTGTATAACTGGGACTGTATTTTGAAAAGAGGATTTATTTATTCAACAAATATATACTAATTCCTACTATGAGCCTGGAATGTGCTATCCACTCGGGACTCGGAGACAGAACACCTGAGCTGGGAGAGAATCGGGCAAATCAGCCTTGACTCAAATACAGCTCCATCTGCTCTCGGGCAGAGCTGTGTACGGATTGCTTTGTGTCCGGGAGATGCATCTTTCTCTTGCTCACAATTTAAAAATGCACCTTGATCCTGGTCAAATATCAAGTGTTGATTATTAATTAATTGGGGATACATAATATAATATATATCCCATTTTAGAGGTCTACAGGTTTATTACAAACTAACAGACCAAAGATGTCTTTCTGGGTGCATGCAACTGTGATTAAAAGGCTTGAACTCTTTCCCTTCAGTTTCTCCCCAAACAGCACACTCATTGCCCCTGGTTTCCTAGCAGAAACACTTAAAATGAGTTCTGTTCTTGGAAGTGAGGGAAGATCGAGAGAGGGAACACGGGAAGGCTGGGAGGAGGCAGGGCCCTCGGCGTGACCACGTCCCCAGAGCCTCCCAGAGTGGTGGGAAGTGCCAGCAGCTGCCTGGGTTTGAAGTGAGTGAAAAGCTGTCAAGGCCTGTGACACACACACACACACACACACACACACACCCCACACACAGGCCGTGTCTCTCAATCTCTGAGAGTTCCACGTTCATCATCTGGGTCTCACTGGCCTAGCGCAGGTGGGCAGTGGCAGCAACCTCCTTAGGCAGGGGTCCCTCCCTCTATTCCCTGCCCTCCTTCCCTCCATTCTTCTCCTTGGGTCCTTGGCACCTGCTGAACAAGAAGACTAGATCTGTGTTAGAAGCTGCTGCTCCCTGGCCTAGGGCGGGCAGCGGCCTCTTGCCTGGGGATGGAGAGATGACCTGTTCCTGGCTCCTCCCCTCTCTCTCCCTCCTTCTCCTTCTCTCCGGGCTGGAGTCTTGGGACTGGACTCTGGGCTTGGTGGGCTCCCGCCTGCGTGCAGCCACGAGTGCTCTGTCCCCGGGGCCGTGGACAATATGCTTGGGCCTGGGCCCTGAGGGGCCAAGATGGTTAATTAGCGCTGGTGCCCAGGAAGCCCCATCTGCTCCCAGCACATTGTGCTGCTCTGATACCACCCACCCCCCTGACTCCCAGACCAGGCAGAAGTCCCATCCTCCCATGCTGCTGTCCCTGGAGATGTTCCCTCCCTAAGTGCTTTGTTGTGGGGCCACAAATCAGTTGTCACAAATCTAGGTAAATCCTGCTCTCTACACTGCCTGCAGGACAGGTCAGGACAGGTGGGATGGGTGAGGGGGAACAAGGGGAGGGACAGCTCCCACTGGCGATTGCTGGACCCTCCCTGCGCTGCCCGCAGACCCTGGAGCCACTTCCCTCCTTTGTCAGGAGCACACAGCCCCCACAAGGATGGTTTTAAGGCGATCCTGGCATCTTAGTTGGGGTCTCCCAATGCAGAGCCTGGGACAAGGGCTTAGGTGTAGGTGGTTTATTTGGGGGGACTCCAGCAAGTAGGGGTGAGGGAGAGGGGGTTGCAAAATAGAGAGGGAGGAAGTGCTATTGAAAGGTCCATTATTGAGATCGCTGCTGGAGGCAACAGTGATCTTGCAGGTGAGGAAAATGTCTTTAAGACAATCGCTCCCCACATGGGTTCTGAATAGTGAAGTCTTTCCAGGTGCCCCTCTCATCACCCAAATAGACAGGTGAGGGTTGGAGGGACTCTGGGGAAGCCCTAAATTGCAGTGAAATGTGTTTTAATCCAGATAGCGAGTCTAAATTCTCTCTCCCACTTAAAGAGACTTAAACACATCTGATTTAGCAAATATGGGTTGAACACCTCCAACTGTATTTCATGGAATCTAAGCTATCATTGGCTGTAAGGCATGCTGTTATTTTAAGAAGCACTGAGAAAAAATCTGCCAATTAAATCATGACACACTATCAAACATAAGACACTTTCCTAGTTCAGAGATGAGAAAGTGTGAAAATAATGTGCGTTTTGGGGTAGGTAATATACACTACAGCCTAGTGGGTGCAGTGGGGGAAATCATGATATAGAAACTGCCTTTGCTCCCAGGAGAGGAGAAACACCACGTAGAGAGATGGCAATAATAGCAAGGGAGAATAGGATGAGGGAAACAAATCATGTGCCTTGAGAGCACAGAGGAAGGAGAGATTAATTCTGGTGGGGAGGAATCAGGGAGGCCTTCCTGGAAGAAGGGGTGGTATCTGAGCTGGGCTCAGAAGATGGCAGGGTTTGCACTCTGGGGGATGAAGGGGAAGGGTGCTCCATTCAGTGGAGACTACACAGGCAAAGGCTCCGAGCTGTCCTGGAGATGTGGTTACTGTCCTTGTCTGGAATGGAGGGTTTGTGGGTGAACAGTAGAGAAAAACCTGAGAATTAGAAAAGTAATGAATATACTCTTTGCCCCAGAAATTCCACTCCTAAGTGTATTCCCAAGAGAAAACTCCTACTCAAGTGCACCAGGAGACAAATACATCAACATTTACAGCAGTCCTGTTTATGATAGCAAAGAATAGGAACGCTCCTCAGCAAGAGAAAGAGCAGGGAGCAGCCTTCTCAAATGTTTCTTTAGGAAAATCAACCCAATGGAAGAAGTAGGGGAGGCTGGAGCAGGAAACACTTTTGGGGGATAGTCCAGACCAGAGGCAATGAGGTTCTGAACCTAGATGGTGGCAGTGAGAACAGAGAAAAGGGAGCAAGTATGAATGAACCACAGGAGAAAGGTTGATAGGACTTGGTGACAGGGGAATGTGGTGCCAGGAATCGAGATTGGGAGCTTAGGATAAGGAGCAGGGGTATTTTTTTTTAAGGGAGAGGGAAGCAAAGACGATTTATTTGCTCTTGTACAGGAAACCCTCCAGGGTACTATACCTTACATTTAAGTTAATTGGCTTCTGTGGCATGGTTCTGATCCCATTTCTCTTATGTTCTTGCCCTCCCTCATTTGAACTCTGCCCCCTTAGCATCCAGGTTTCTGAGGGCCCTGCCTTTAGGTCACCAGGCTGCTGGCTTGGGTCACAAATTCCCTGAGGTTCTCATTCCATCTCATGAGCTCCACCTTCTGCCTGATGTCTCCACCAAGCTTGCCCAACATCACCTGAGGGCCCCACAGTCCTTTCAACTTGGCATTTTTCCAGTAGAACCCCATATCTTTCCAGACGTCATCTTTTCCTTGTGCTCCATACACAAGTGGACAGAACATCACCATTCTCGTGATTACACAATCTAGAAACCAGGTCTTTGTTCCAGATTTGCGTCTTCCTTTCACTTCCTACATCCAACAACTTCTTCTGACTTCCCTCTTTGTACTCCTTCTTGCATTCTCTTGGTTTACCTTTGGGTTCTGGGTGTTGCTGTGACAACCAGCTCTAAGGTGTGGCTGTCACCAGCACAATGAATACCTCTTGTTTTCTGCCCAGGCCCGTGGGGCCTTGCTTAGCCATTCTGGCCTGTGTGTAAACTTGTAAGTTCAAGGAAGGTAACCTTCCTTCAGATGAACTTGACCAATTGAGGTGGGAGCTGGTGGGTAAATATTCCCTCCATCCATGTCTTGAGTGGACAATTCTGAGATGCCTTCTACACATTTCATCAGGAAATCTGGCCTCAGGTGCCCAAGAAATATCTTTTAGGATTAAATTCTAAATTAAATCACTGTAGATAGAAACCTTATGTTGCCCGCATTTCTTGTAGTCTTTGGTCCCATGGACATCAGGCTGCTGAGAAGTACTGGGAGGAAGGCTGTGGAGGGTGTCCTTAGCTGCTAAGCAAGGAGGGGATTGGACCTCCCCTGTGCATTGCTTTGCATCAACACTGCCCTCATCTCCTGAGTCCTTGTCTAGCCAGCTCCTCTCTTCCTCTTCAAAAACACACACCCTACTTCCCAGTGCCAAAATCTGTATCGGTTTCCCAGGGCTGCCATAACAACATACCATAAAACCAGGTGGCTCAAAACAACGGAAATTTATTGTCTCACATGCCAGGAGGCTGGAAGCCCCAAATCAAGGGGTCAACAGGGCCATGTTCCCTTCAAAGGCTCTAGGGAAGAATCCTTCCTTGCCGCTTCCTAGCTTCTGATGGTTGCCAGCAATTCTTGGCATTTCTTGACTTGTAGTTTCATCATTCCAATTTCTGCTTCCATCATCCCATGGCCATCTTCCCTCTGTATGTCTGTGTGTCTCCAAGTTTCCTTTTCCTTTTAAGGACACCTGTCATTAGATTTAGGGCCCACCCTACTCCAGTAGGACCTCATCTTAACTTGACATCTGCAGTGACCTTATTTCCAAATAAGGTCACATTCACAGAGAGCAGGGTTAGGGTTTCAACATATGTTTTTTTGCCGGGGGGGGGGGGGCACAATTCAATGCACAAACCACAATTTGCTGAACATCTGTCTGGGATTGTGTTAAGTGTGCTGCCCATATTTGATGGTCCCACAACCTGCCAGGTGGGTGGTATTATCACCCCGAATTCACAGTTGAGGACACTGAGGCTCAGAGAGGCCACACAGCTAGTGAAGAAGTAAGACCATCTGTGGCGTGTGTCATACATCATCAGCTCCACGGGCACTGTGAACAAGATGGTTTGGAGGGAAATGCAGAAAAAAGGAGTCCAGGGCCTTATCTTTAGAAAGCTTAAATCTGATGGTGGAGTCAGGATCAAAATATCTGAAGGAAAGGGAGGAATCTGGATAAGGGAAATAGATATGCAGTTACGAAGTAAGCATCTCAGAACCAGAATTAACGCAAGGCTTGGGCTACTTTTATTTTCTGAAGCACATGACATATTAGGAGAAAAAAAGAAGGAATGCCAAAACAGGTGACATAAAGTATGAGATATTTTAAACATTTACATTGAACAACTGAACACTTGGACATGTCAAAAATACAGTGTCAGAATTAGCCTCAATTGGAGATAACATGAAAAGCCGGAAGAGTGAAGCCTTCTGGGAGTGTGAGCTTCCGGTTCTGCATACAGACCACAGAGAAGAGCAGATGTGAGCAGCATTTGTCGGTCAAACAATGAGAAGGGGGTAAGCACCACTAGGCACCGTTCTGCTGGGAGGACGGACATCTCCTACTGCACAATGACCAGAGGGGTTGGGCAGGACGTGTGAGGGTCAGGAAGGGGAGGGGTCCATACAGAGCAGGCCGACAGAGCAGTTGGTGACCCCGTTTCCCCAGCTTTCAGCCAAAGAGATCCCAGATGTCCTGGGAGAGCCGTTGGATGCTCTCAGCTCTGAGTTTTCATGCCTCTGCCAGCTTAGCACCAGACGGTGGTCTCCATCCAACAAGCTTTTTAGAGAAAACCTTTTCCTGGGGGACCTAAAGCTTGTGGCTTCCAAATTAATCCAGAAAAAAGTCCCTGTTGTGAGGGGGCAGGGAGCTGCTGGCCTCAACACAGCTCCTTGGGGCAGCCATTTGAGGCTTGGATTCAAGCAAAAGTGGTACATTTCATTCTGCTTTCTGATCTTCTTAGGACAAATTTCTCCACTTGTAATCAGAAGTATCTGGTTCCCATCAAAACCTGCTGAAGCAGGATCTAGGTAGAGGCAGGGAGGGGCTAGAGGCAGGTGATTGTTAAATACACTGAGGCCCGGGGTCCATCACTTTAACCTTTGGAGAGGAGGTAGGCTGGGGAAGATGCTGTAAGTTATTGATTCTTGAGTAGCAGGGGATTCAGTTCAAGTGACTGGGAAGAACAAGGCCCATGTGCTAGGTTGGGTGGAGGTATGCCATTGTGCTGGTGGCTATTTAGGCAAGACTGAGCCAGGCAGCATCCCCTGAGCCTCAGTTACTAAACAATTCTTGCCCTTGTATCAACAGGTCACCTTGCCATTTATTCTGGTTACCATTGTGGTGCAGCAAATCACCTCAAAACCGAGTGGTTTAAACGGCAACAATCATTTTGTTATCTCTCACAATCTCTATGGGTAGCAAATTCAGGAAGACTACACCTGAGTGGTTTTGTGGCTATAGTCAGCTGGTGGTTGGAGCTGGAGTATCAGGGATCTGAAGCAGCTGGGGGCTGGCTGCACATCTCATTCTCTCTTTTCACATATCCTCATGTGCCTGTCCAGGAGATCTTTCTGTGGGGGACTGTTTGGGCTTCCTTACAACATGGCCGCCTCATGGGCCCTTTCTCACCATGGTGGCTCGGGGCCCCACACAAGTAAGTGTTCCAGTGCACAGTATGGATGCTCCATCGCCTCTTCTGACTCAGCCTTGAAAGTCACACGGTATCACTTCTGTCACATTCTATTGGTTACAAGTGAGTTACAAGCCTGTTTAGAGTCAAAGAGAGTGGGCGTAGACCCCCGCCTCTCAATGGAAGGACTATCAAAGTCATAGACTATAGAAGATCATGTGGGATGGGAGATATTCTTGTAGCCATCTTGGAAATTATATATATATATATATATATATAAAATATATGTAATATATATAATATATTTGATTCGGGTGTGATTAGTAATAATAATTATATATTTTATTATATATATTTATATATAATTATTATAATATAAATATGAATATATATATAAAATATGCCACACACTGAATCAAAATATTGTTTTAAAAACAGGAAGTTCCTCTGCTGATCATTCTGTCAGTGGTGGGGGAAGCTGCCTTTCCTTGGACTATTTGGAGTCAGAGCCTTTCATTTGGAAAATCAGGAGCTGGAAAGTCTTTCTTCTTCTGAAAATATATCAAGTGATTTTTGAGGCTTGAGTCATAAATAGCATTCCTTCAGATATTACTTTAAAAAATTTGCTTGTTTATGCATGGGTGGGTGCCTAAGAAATACTTCTTCCCATTTTATTGATGAGGAAACCGAGGTTCAGAGAAGAGACCCAAGGTCCAGCATAATAACAGAACTGGAACTGACTCGGATTAAGAATTTCTAGTTTCCGTGTGCATACACTTAACACTACTGAACTGTGTAATTAAAAATGGGTAAGGTGGTAAATTTAATGTTACGTGCTTTTTACCACAATAAAAAAAAAAAGAATTTCTGGTTTCCGCACTGAAGCCTCCATCAGTGGTCCTGTGGGTGTGGGGAAGCTGTTCGCAGTTCTCGGGAGCCATTTGCAGTATTTGGGAGCCGATGACACTCCAAAACTCATGTGAGACCCGAGAGCAGTTTGCTCCTTGCTCAGAGACCTTCAGTGGCTCCTAGCACCGACGGGAGCAGGTCTAAATCTCTTTGTAAGATGTTCGGGGCCCTTTGTGACCTGATGTGCTCCCTCAAAGTCTGCCTGCGAAGGGAGAGACCGGCAGGAGGACTGCGTACCTTGCTGACCTCCCACCCCTTCAATAAAACCAGGGGAGCAAAATGGTCAGCTTTCTCGTGCGTGTCATTCCTCAAAATTAATTCATACTTATTGGAGGCTGACAGGTATTTGTTAAAGACTACAGTTTCTGGAAAAGCCACTGCCCCTTTGCTCCCCACCCTCAACACCCACCCACTCTTCCTTGAAGAGCTCTTGAGGGTTTTAACAAAGGAGAGAGACCCACTTTGAAATTTCCTTTGTTCCATCTGAGGCAGGAAGCTGACAGAGAATAGGCTTCGCCGTCTGGACTGACAGAGGAGTGATGGGGGTGGGGGCAGCAGGCTGCAGAGGAGGCAAGAGAAGTCTTGGGGAAGTTTCCATATGCTGGGAGTTTGTGAAAGAACTTGCAGCCAACTGCGCTCTTTTGAACAGTGCTTGTTCTGCACCAATCCGCGACGTCTCAAGTGGCCCATAAAAATTTTACTACATTTTGTCCACCCGTGGATACTGTGACCTTCCGTGACCCAATCAGAAATCTGTTTTGGCAATGTTTTCAGAGGGGATTGAAACGGCCCCGGGCCTCGGCCGAATTGACAGTGTTTGCTTTAATCAGGAATGATGGCTTCTGGTGGGAATGGAAGGCAGGTGGTACGGGGAGCCGTGAACTTTGTCACAGAGCAATGACTTCTGTAAAATTCACAGCAGTTCCTTCCAGTTCTGTCTGAATGAGCTGGAGTGACTACAAATGTGTCCTATGGGCTGCAAGTAATGATGGGAACAGAGTCTTATTTCAGCTTTGAACTCGTGGGAGGGAAGTTTCACTGGGTGAAATACGAATTGTTTGAAAGTATTTTACCCTATTCTTGTATTTTAATAACTCAGATGAAATAAATGGAAATAAGTGAAAGATATGAACCCAATTTTTCCAGTCTGTTACAGTTAATCTATTTGGGGGATGTGTCTTCTAAATTGTCATTGAACCCCCATCGTTGGTTGAGATGCCCCCAGGGAACGGAGGGTCCCATGCAAAAATGCGCGGCTTCCAAAATGACGACTGGCTTTACCTTGAAATCCCTAAAAACCCTGGGTCTTTTCTCAGTGTCTCTAAACGTGGGATTGTGTCAACAAGTTCCTCCGGATTATTATTCATTTGATTCAACCTTGGGAGGCCTTCGAGCCAGCATTTGATGGTCTGTTGTTGTGATTATTCTGGTATTATCTTGTCAACCACTTTAAACTTCATGCTTCTTATACATTGTCAGTTTCTTGTTAACCCGCCAGTTGAGGCCCAGGAATCACAGCCACATTATCAATACCGTTTCTGGCAACACCATCTTGGTGAATTCCACCTAATTTTAGGTGAGTCTACGTGACCTTGATAGAAAGGGAAGCAAACAAAAAATTTTGTGATTTTGATGAAAATATATTAGATGCAAAACCTCAAAGTGGTAGAAGTGCTTTGCAGACGTAAGGATATTTGAAACAATAAAGAAATCACCACTGTGACCACCACCCCTGCCATGACCACCACCATCGCTGGAACTCTGGGAGTCCCGTCCATCTGGAAACACCGATCCAGTAATGAGCACGGCCACTGAAGCAGCTCTGGCCAGCTGAGTGGTGGCTTTTCATTGCTCCTGATTTTACCCCTTTTGCAGAGCTACGGCCTTAGCAAATATGACTCTTCTAAGACAGCCTTCTGGCTTCATTAAATTTGCTTCACTGCTACAGGCAAAATAAGACTGGTGACTGAGCCAAAATTCACAAAAATCAAAAGCAAAACAGCCACCAGAAAATTTGAATGCAAAGGTTTAATTTGGTCAGGCCTGTGGCTTTTGGATGAGTGACCAAAATAAACTGTCCCCTGGAGCTGTGGTTCACACCGTTGTGGAACCGTGACCCTCACTTATTGGTTGTTTGGTTTGGTGACATTTCCCCCTATTGCTGAAAAAGCTATTATAAGATACATATTTATAGAAGGTGTGTATGTACGTACGCGTGTGTGTTTCAATTTAAGCAACATTGATTTAATTTTCTTTTGAAAGTACTTTATGGTTTTTACTATGCCATTTAAGGAATTTGGAGATGCTTTGGGTTTTATAAAGCCAGGGTTGAGAATAGCCATTCCAAATAGATCGGCTGCCCTATTTGGGCACCTGTCAAATAACGTCCCCCAATTCCAGAGTGTGGGAAAAGACAGGACAGACTCAATGAGTTTTGCTTGGGTGTGGAGACTGAGAAGCTGTGATTTGGAGATTGAGCTGTAACGCTGCCCAGACATTTCGAATGGCCCCTGCTTTGAGCCTTAACAGGCACCTTCCTGGCCACCTTGACAGCAGTTGTTAGTTGCCAAGCCCCAAAGCCTTGCTTCCCTCTTGGAACTCCCAACTCCCAGGGTACCTGGCTGCTGGAATTAAGACTACATCTTCCAGCCTCTCTTGCTGATAAGTGTGGACATGTGACTGATTTCTGGCCCATTGGTCAGAAAGTAAGCAGAAGAGTAATGTGAGAGCTTCTAAGGACCTTCCTTGAGAGGTAACTGGCTCCGGCCCCTCAGCCCATCTTCCCTTTTTCCCCAGCCATGAAGATGAGGGCCACACCCCAGAAATGGCAGAGTAGAAAATTGGGAGAAGCCATACCAGTACTGAGATGTCTGAATCCAGAGTCTTACATGACAGAAAGAAACTTATATTTTCTGTAAGCCATTTTTTCCAGGCGTCTTACCAAACCTAATTTTAATTTGTAAATTCCTTGTATCTCTTCAAAGTTTACCTGCTTGTTTTAATTCCCCCAGACCAGAGCCATTCTTCCTACTAGGTGGTGGTTGTCTGATATATTAGACTAATTCAGAGTAGCGATTATCTTGTGCTCTTTCAAGTAAGATAGTTATCTTTTTACTACAGCCTTCAGAAGATTCTTCCTAAACCAGTAGTTTAAGAAAAACTTGCTTCCAAAAGAAATTCAGTCCCCTTCTCATTGTTTCTGAGGATTCCTGGTGTGTGTGTACGTGCTGGAGTGGGAGGTGAGCTTACATTCTACTGGTTAACGCCTGTCACCTCTTTCCCACCCTGCTCCCTGGCTCTTTCCTCCATCACGTCTAAGGGTTTCCTCATTGCTACCCTGTTTACTGCCTTCTCCTCACTGCTCCCCCCGAGCATGGATGCAGTCCTCTTCTTTCATTTCTCAAGGCATCTCTAACATGATGCTAAGGAAATTTCTACTATATAGTGGATTTTTATTGAAAGTTTGGGAATACCAGAGCGTAATTACAGCACAGACAAATGAAAACTCACGACTGGGTTTCCATCATCAGCCTTGTTGACGTTCTCACCTATACCCACTCAGCGTCAGTTCAGGTGGCTTGAATACTGTGGGCTGACATCATTTGAAAGCTCGCTCACTCACGTGTTTGCTGTTGGTGCTGATTGTTGGCTGAGATCTCAGCTGGGGCTGTCAGCTGGGGCACCTCCATGTGATGGCTCCACATGGCCTGGGCTTCCTTACAACATGGCGGCTGAGTTTGAAATGCGAGCATCCTGAGAGAGTGAGCCAGGCAGAACCTGTATTACCTTTCATTATCTAGCCTCGGAAATTACGCAGCATCACTTCCATCATCTTCTATTTGTTGAGGCAGTCACAAAGTCCTGCCCAAGTTCGAGGGGAGTGGAAATAGACTCCACCTCTTGGTGGAGGGTGACAAGATTCTGGAAGAGCCTGTGGGAATGGAAATATTGTTGTGGCCATTTTGGGGAAACAGTCCGCCACACCCATCATGGGTATGGCCATCACTCCTGGGTTCCTGGGATTGTTTCTTCCAGTGGGGTCCCTCTCTACCTCTGCTATTCTCAGGTTATTCCTCTCAATAAACTCCCATTGTTTGTGCCAATCCAGAGAAAACTAAAATCACCTGCTTCTTTTTATGAACATGCAGAGCCATTTGGTTCTCTTTGTGTTGCCTTCCCCATTCCCAGTTCTGCCCTTGGCCTTGCCTTTCACAACCAAGTGGTTCCTTAAAGTATTCCTTAAAACTAAAGACTGGTTCCCTTCTAAAGTAAAATGGGCATAAATAACAGGCGCTTAAAAAACAGTACTTTTCTTTCTCCCTCATACATCGCTGACTCTTTTAGACACTGATCCATGTGCAGTTGATGACTTTTGGGAAGTCATGGGAGGGTGGAGGGGGTTTGAAATAAGGCAGAACAGATGAGAATCCTTATTTTACCATTTATTAACTGTGCTCTTGGACCAGTTGCTTAGCTATCTTTGCTTTTGTTTCTTCATCTGTAAAGATAAGAATGATATTCTCCACATTAAAGGTGAGGACTTTAATAGGGTGACTGTGAGAATAATGTGATGCTGAGTGAAGAGGGCTTAAGGAGGTGCTTAAGAGGAAGTGCTCAAAAATGAAAGCTGCTGCTGGGGCCGCCCGGTGGCGCAGCGGTTTAGTCCGCGCTTGGCAGCCCGGGGTTTGCCGGTTCGGATCCCGGGCGCCTGCCGACGCACTGCCTGTCAGCCACGCTGTGGCGGCATCCCGTATAAAGTAGAGGAAGATGGGTACGGATGTTAGCCCAGGGCCAGTCTTCCTCAGCAAAAAGGGGAAGATTGGCAACAGATGTTAGCTCAGGGCTGGTCTTCCCCACAAAAAAAAAAAAAAAAAAAAAAAAAAAAATGAAAGCTGCTGATCTTATTAAGGCTGAGGTGGGGGTTGGGAGAAGGGGATAAAAAAGTTCTGGAAGTTGTTATTTATAATAAATCCCCAGAGAGATGTTCTTTCGAAAGTGTACTTGTTAAAAAACTTATCAACCAGGGAAAAGTTCTTAGGAGAGGAATGGAAAATTTTTAGCATAAAGCTGACTTTTTAATAGTCGAGTAAAGCTTAGAAGAAGGAGTGGTCATTAGAAATCAGCCCCTGGTCCCTGGACTTCAGGAAGGTCCCACTATCTTGATGGAACTGAGTCTCATTATCTGTGAAATGAAGAGTATGTGGTGCCAACCACTCTCTGAGATCTCTGCCTTGTATGTTCTACTATAAATGAAAACATTTTATCAGATGTTTGCTTAAGCATGGATTATACTTAAGATAAATATATTTCTTGCTTGAAAGTCACTGCAGTGAGAGCAGGCTGGAATTATGTTTGGGGTGAGATACTTTTCTTAGTGGGCTGGTTTTCTTGATCTTTAGACCAAAGCTCACATTTATAATCGAGTGGTCTGTTTCTAGCAGTTCCCCAAAGCATGGGAGGTGTCCTTGGTGCTGAATTACAGGCAGGGACTCTGGTAATCAACACCCAAGATCAACATCTCCGTTTTTGATGAGAGAGAGAGAGAGACAGAGAAAGAGGAAGAGGAGAGAGAGAGAGCAGAAACCTGACACATGGCACATTCCTGGGTTTCCTGGATTGTTGTTTGTGTTATTTTGTCTTTTGAAAGCGGTGGGTAGGGGGATGTGCTGATCAGAGAAAGTCTGAAAAGAATAAGATTCTTAAAAATAAAGCCATGATGATGCCTGGTGTGTGTGTGTGTGTGTGCACACGCACGTGTGCGCGTGTGTCTGTATGTGCTGCCCAGAGCTTTTCAGGGCTTCCCTGTGTTGTCATGGGGATTAATTAGTCAATGTTTGTGCCTTATTTTGGAGTCACTATGAGTTAAGCATGCGGGGGGAGCTGAGACTCAGACGCTAAACTATTTGCAAAAGGGAAAGTGTGTGTTAGGGTTTCTGAGTGGTGGGGCCCTGGTACATGTAATTTCACACCTTGAGAGCACTCTTTTGAACTGTATGAGTGACATCTTGCCAAAATATGTTGACTATTGTTTGCTAAAAAATTTTAGGCTAACAGTAAATTTGCAAAATGACATCTCAGAAGATTACATTGGAAATCTAGGGAGAATTGGAGTAAATAAGTTCTTAAGAAAGTTCCCCTCCTTCTTATTTTTTATCTTTCCATATTTCCTTCCTCAAGACCTCTTTTCCTTGCTTACACTGAGTCTACAGAAGAAACATAGGCCTTTCCATGATATGAAGTCTTTATTGATAGATTAAGCAGCTCAAGTTTATTTAGCCATTATTTATTCCATATCTTTTCCATTCAAAACACTAGATGAGCCTTATTTATCTTTGTAGTCATCAGTGCAGCTAGAACTGCATTGCATTCATTCATTCAACAAACATTCATTGCGCACCTACTCTGTGCCAGGGCCTGGGTGTGGAGTGGTGTCTCATGGAGCTTCCGTTCAATGCTTCCATTGGGGTCACAAGGGCCTCCGCAATGCCAGTGGATGAGTTTTCTTACATAACTACCTATCAGGAAATGTAAAATCCTTAGATTCTAGGATATGCACCAGATACATACATCTGTTTTTATTAACTCAAAGTAGATTCTTATGACCATCAATCGTTTCTGGAAACCTTTATGTAATATAAATTATCTTGCCTTTGCTTTTTAGTATAATCCTTTCCAGGCAAAAAGATGCTTCCTGGTTCCCATCTTGCTCTGAAGAAGCAGATTGTTCATTGGTCCAGGCTGGTCCCAGGTAACCACCCATGTATAATGCATCTTCAAGTAGCCCATTGAAGATGCTAGTGGTCATTAGGAAACTCCTCAGGCCTGAAGGAAGACTTAGGGTTTAAAAATAATACCTACACTGAGGAGTTAAAATTATTATTATTGGGCCTGGCCTGGTGGTGTAGCATTTAAGTTCTCGCATTTTGCTGTGGCAGCCCAGGGTTTGCAGGTTTGGATCCCGGGCATGGACCGATGCACCCCTTGTCAAGCCATGCTGTGGCAGCGTCCCATATAAAGTAGAGGAAGATGGGCACGGATGTTAGCCCAGGGCCAGCCTTCCTCAGCAAAAAGAGGAGGATTGGCAATGGATGTTAGCTCAGGGCTAATCTTCCTCACCCTCCCCCCAAATTGCTATTATTACTTACAGGGTCTTGTTTGGAAAACAACATAATACAAAGTGCTTATAAATTGGTTTGTATAAACTTAAATATACCAATCCTTATACCTCTTAAATTCACTGAGAGCACTTCATAGGTCCTTTGCATGTACTTCATGCATGATAAATATTATTTGAATATTTGGATTATGGACAAAGTTTGGTCTTTGGATCCTTCCTGTTTTCTGTGGCATGCACGCTGGTCCCAGGGGATCTTGAAGGATTACATGTGGCAAAGTGTATGCCCGTAATTGACATTCATATTTAGGGAACTGCACTGTTATAAATGAGTTGCTTTTCAAAACCTCATTTGTTAAATCATCGTGTGGCATTCACAGCACATTTCTCAATAAAAGTACCATTATGCCCATTTTCTACGTATGTCAGAAAGCTCATTGGGGGCAAGGACAGTCGTACTCACCTTGGGTGCCATGGTTGCTTGAAGTACATACTGGGAGGTGAAAAGAATGAGTTTCCCCCCTCTTTCCGAATGTCCCCTCTCAACCCTCCACCTCCTGTTTTCCTTTGAGCCCTTTAAGATTGGCTCAAATGTCACACCCTCAGTGAAGCCATCTTTCAGTGACCCCAGGCAGAACTTCTCTGCTCCTTTCTCAGCATCCCCATAGTATTTTCAACAGGTACCACTTATCATATTGTATTTTGATGAATTGGTGACAATTTTCCTGGTGTCCCTGTGAACTTCTTGAGGGCAGGGACCCTGATTCACTTACCTGTGTACCCCTAACACCTAGTCTAGTACCTGAAACCTGGTTGTATCTCTAAAAATTTAGTTGAATAAATACATATTTGTCAGAGTTGCGGGCCACCCCAGAAAAAGTGTAACCTGTGATGTGCTGAACTCTAGTGCCCCTAGAACTGACCATAATATAATATAATTTCTAGGCAAAAACTCATTTTGAAGCTCACTGTTGGAAAGAGAAGTGTCCAAGATAGGGGATAGGGGCTGAGAGAAGGGGCTCTTTGGAGGAGGGGAAGTGAGAAGAGGAAGCAAATCCCAGGCATTTCCAATAGGAATTATAGCAACGAAGGGGGAAAGTTCCAGGACCGGCAATGAGGATGTGTGTGTGTCCTCAGTGAGGGCCACCATTGACATGTGAGGGATGGCCATCACATTTGGACATCAGAGAGTGCTTGTCCATGAAAACCCATCTTGTTTTCCTCTTTGGCTGGATGTGTGGTGTTTTGGGAAGCCACAGAATGGTGAGCTGGGTCCGCTCTGCTCATGCTCCCTTGACGTGGATGCTCTGGGGCTCCAGCCTGGCTCGCTGGGGCTGCAGTGTGGGCAGTATATGAGGCAGCCACTGGACACTCGGTTTGCTCTGTGCCCTGGGGACAGATAACTCTGTGTGCTCAACTCACCAAGTCATAAAGGGATGCTCAGATATCCCTTCTGTGGGAGTCATGTGCCTCAGGGTTAGTGAGAGAAAAGAGGATGGCAAATGTGACTTATTTATAATACAAACCCAAAACCGACTTTGAGGGCCTTTAAGAAATGGCAGCTGACTGCTGGCTTCAAATCTGTCACTCTTTTTCCCAGCCTCCAACTTCCAGCACAATAGGTCAATTTTACTAAAAAGGCTAAAGCGCCGCCATTTAAAGTTGGTTCTTCAATGTGCTGTTCCTAAACAACCGCAGGGAAATTTAGAGCAGAAAGTCAGTGGCGAAACAGAGTGGGGTGCTAGTGGTATCCTGGCCTGATCTTTGAACACTCTGCCTTGTCCTGCGTATGGCTGGAATCAAAGTCCTTCTGGTTAGTCATTTATTCCACTTTGTTCTATCAGGTCAAACTTTAAAAAGAGAAGTACCCCTTCTGGTCACTTGGGGGGGGGAGTGGTGTGGAGACAGAGAGGGGTGGAGGAAAGAATATATTGAAAGACAAGATTGTGGAGACAGATGAAGTCCAGTGATGGCTAGCGGCTCTGTCTTGCTGCCGTCCGGCAGAAGGCCGGGAGGAGGGGAGCATAAACAGAGGCATCTGGTCCCCCAGCATGGAGCGGCGGGTCCGTGAACCATGGCAGATGCAGCCTCAGCTGTGATTGGGCCCGAGGCCTCCGTGTCCAAGCCTGGGTCACGCGCAGGGCCCGTTTTAACTGTGACAGTGCAGTGTCAAACTGCCATTCTTTTTTCCTCGGGTGGTTTTTTTTCCTCTGAAATCTGCCAGCTCTCGGAAACAGCATAGACTAGGCCCCTCGGGTTCACAGGCTGGAGGTAGTGAGCAGGGAAAAGCAGTGAGTGACATCCAGAGAGGGACGCTGGAGGGGGAGACAGAAAGCCAGGAGCAAGCACGGAAAGATGTGAAAAGAGGGGCATTTTGGGTTTTGCGTCGCAGGCAGAATTAAGCGTAGATTAGGCACAGGTGCGAGGTTAGCAAATGATGCAGAAGGACATTTTAAGGCTTTGCTTGTAAGGTGTAAACATGAGCACTGGGAAGATGTCAGGAAAGTGCCCTTTATCAAAACTTGGGAAGAAAACCAGTGGTATCAGTTTTCTTAAAAATCACTTTGATATATTCGCGGAGGAAACTATAAAAGAATAGGTATATTTGAGTTAGAGATGCTGTGTTCTGGCAAAATGTAACTTTGCTCGCCCAGCTTTCTGGAGTGTTTAATTAGTATAACTGCCCTCAACCCGATGTTTGTTGGTGGGGAAGTTTGGCGGAATGGACGCTTTCTGAAGGTGGTGCCTCTGGCTTCTAATAATTCTGAAACCTCTTCTGGAAGTGATTCGAAATATCTTTTTCCTTTTCAGGCTTTGCTCAGTTCTTCGTTTTTTTCTCTCTCTCTCCAGGAAGGAGGGAATTATTTCCAGAACTTGGTTTATTAAAAAAAAAAACGACACTACCAGGTCAGGTTTTTCCTTTCTGTATATTTCTGGAAGCCTGGGGATGGGGAGTGAAGGGGTAATGCTGCAGTCTGGCCCAGACAGATATTTAATCAATCAGCGGAGGCTGTGGTGGTGAAAGCCACAGTCTGAACCTTTCCTTCCAGACTCCCGGCTTTCGTGTTTAGCTTTTCCTGTTCTCCTTTCTTTTTCCTTAGTGCCATATCCCTCATAGGGTTCATTCCAGGCTTTTCTCATTTCCTTTCCTGTCCCGCATCCAGCAGAGAGGGACTAATAAGGCAGACAAGACTTAGAAATCTCTAGGCAAAAAATACTTTCCAGTTCCAGGTGGAGAGACCTGACAAATCCCCTTGTGATGGGGCATCCCAAGAGCCTAGGCCTCAGAATTCCAGGGAGGTGTGTTGGGTTGTGCTTACAGCTAAAAGATGCAGTCTATACAGAAGCGGAAATGTACTAGTGTGCATTTCGTGTAGAGACCATAGGAGAAATCAAACAAATCCACTGGCTCACATTGTGCCCAGATAAGCAGCCCTGTTTCTAAATGATGTGCAGTCCGAGCGCCTGAGCGATTTGTTTTCAAATGAGCTTGTCCCTGTCTGGGGGAAGCCTTTTAGGCACCCCAGATGAAGTCTCCCTGAGAAGACCCTCTCTGCATTTACAAAGTGGCACGGAGAGTCTCATAAACAGCAAACTTGCACACTGTGGTTGGCGCAGGGGGCCTTTCCTCTCCAAACATCTGGCCCCTGGAAACATTGTTCCAATGCTCCTGGACCAGCGCGGAGCCTGTGCGCCTGCTCGGGATCTGTTCTCAAGTTGTTGTGGGGACCCCGCCGTATGATGACAATTAGGAGCTGTTAGTGTGCAGATGAGGCCCGCGAGTGGCAGGTGGCGGGAATGGGCCTCAATTAACTAACAGGCACCAAATCCCTTCCTAATGAGGCTGGGCCACCCAGATGAGCCAGGAGCCGTGTGTCGGTGACAGCAACAGAGGATTTGGACGGGAGCGGCGGGGGGTGGGGGGGACTGGTCAACAGGTACCTGGCTCAGCCACAGAAATAGCCCTTTTGGTTTCGTGGCTCAGAAAGACAAAGTGGCCTAGGGGCACCGCCCCAGGGCAGTGGAGGGTCAGCAGCAGGAGTTGTGGGCTTGGTGCCTGGTGGACTCAGTTTTGTACATTTCGTCTCTCTGGATGCCCCCCCCCACCCCCGCCCTGGGTCAGTTCACCTCCTTAGTGTGTATGGATGAAGAGTTAGACCATCTCCCAGGATAAACGATACATGAGATAAGGACGGCCAGTGGGTAAGTTAATGACTGTCAGAAATGTAATAAAGCGCCACCGTCTTGAGTGGAATTTGAATTCCAAATCAGACACCATAATAATAACGCTGCAAGTTCAGTAGTTAAGGGCCGGTTGCCATTTCCATTGCAAATCTTCCGGGAGCCTTTGTGTAGATTCATCATCTGAATTGATATGGGATTGAAACTTGTGTGGCTCGCTGTGAGCTTTTAAGAATTAAAAAAGAGAAAAACTTCTAAGGATGCCCAAAGCGTTAGCGGGGCAGCATCATTGGAAGAATTCTGTGCTTGGTTTCTCCCATCCCTCATCTTAAACAGCTTGCCAGAAAGTTTTGAGGCTTGCAGGAGCAAGATCCGTTGCCCTGGAGTGTGAATATCCCCAGTTTTTCCAGAAGTTGAGACAAATTGGGATCTCTCCCTAGCTGTGTGTTCAGTGTTCTGTTGCCGAGCGAAGGAGGACACCAATAATATATGCGTTTTCCCGGGGCCACAGCTTATGTCCTGGGGAGTCTCGAGAGGGGCCTTTGTGCTCTACACAGTTCTCTAAGCATAAAGCCATATTCCTGCATGCGGGTTAGAGCTGTATTTGAAACTAGTTATTTGCAATTCCTCCCTCCCTCTTTCATTCTTTTCTTGCAGCACAAAAATAGTGTTGAAAAGGGTCCAACACCTTAAAAGGCACAGAACTGGAATTGGGGATGTGGCTGTCTCTTTGTCCACATGTGTGACGGTGTTTGGATACTACTGTGAACCATATGCGCCAGGCTGCAGAGCTTGGAGACAATGGGGTAAACCAAGAGCCCACTGGGGACCACCCCACGTTTCTCTCCTACTGTCGTTTCTGATCCAAATGGTGTTTAATTGAACGTTCCTGTCATTTCCCTAATATTGTTGTTATAACAACATCTGTTTAAAAAGAGGATTCTCCCTTTGAAAGGGGGGAGCTTGCCAACCTTCATACATCCAATCAATTTTATCTTTACCTGTTTGTAGCTCTGTGGTTTGGACAATTGAAGACTCTCTATTTAAATTCTGCAGCATAAGCTGTGCCATTCATTGTCTTGAGTGTTATGTCTCCAAATCTTTTAGGGACGGTCCAGAAACCCCAGTAACTCTGTTGAGTTTAAGACTAGAAGATGGTACAAATTTCATTTTCTTTTTCCTCCCTCCCTCCCAGCCTTCCTCCCTCCTTTCCTTCCTTCTTTCCTTTCTTCCTCTCTGTCATTCTCTCTTTTTTGGGCAAGACACAGCTCCCAAACCACTTCAGGTCAAATATGTCTTTACTCTTCCAGAAGCTCCATAGGGAATTAAATCCCTCTTCGTCAGAGACCTCTGATGTCTTGCAAGCCAACATAAGACATCTCCCTCAGTGGTGCTTCAACTTCTCTCAGGCCCCGATGCAGGTACTATCTCATTCCACCCTGGCGTCATCCCTGTGAGAGGGGCAAGGGACGGTCCTGTGTGTCCCCACTTTGTGGAGGAGGAGAGTAAGCCTCAGACAGGCTTAGCAATTTGCTTAAAGCTTCACGGCACCGTTTGTGCCCAAGACCAGCCGTGTGGCCTGTGGGTTTTCTTGTATATTGTTAGTTTACTTTTCATGTACGGATGTAGATAATTAGAATTGCAAATTTTAGCACTAGAAGTTAACTAAAAAAATTGCCCGGTCCTGAAATAAGACAAAGATTTCCTTTATTTTAGAGATGCTCTGAGGACTAGAAAAGTTACCTGCTCAAGACCCATTGCACCTGGAGCACGTGAATGGCCCCAAACTCTTATGTCATTACGTCCACATTTCCAGGTTCCTAACAGAGCCAAGGGGAATTTCCAGCCAAATGCCCAATTTATCCTTAATTTTGCCTTCTTCTCTATATCCTAGGTTCTACATTAGCTCCCTTCTCTTCCCCTCTGAACTCTAACTTGATTGGCCTCAAACTCAACAATCAAAGACTCCCAAGTGAAATGTTCCTTCCACCCAGTGGGTGCGGTCAAGGTTTAACAGTTGGCTTTCCAGGGGTGGGGCTGCAGAGAGCCATGATTTTCAGCATTTACCGATTTCCATGGTATAAACACTCCCACCGTGGCTTTTTTTGAGCCTCCAACAGAATGTCACTAAACACAGAGTTGGGAAGAGATGTTCACCATTGGCGCCAGTGCAAGCTGGCTCCACATACCAGCACTTCCAGACCCCAAAGCCACTGGAGCGCCAAGGCTCATGAAGCCCTGGGGCTGAAATGCCTTCTTAATTGGGAAATCTCCCAGCCCCAAGCGTCTACAGTCACTAAGCCCCCCACCATCCAATTCTACTTCCTTGTGAGCTCACCACCCCCAGTCCCTCATCCCCTCCAGCGCTGGTAGATTAGGACTTGGTCCTTTCAAAGAGTCCACTTAGGACAGCTGCCCCTGGGGAGGGGACAGGGAGGGAGGGGTCTTCTATTTCCCTCTCACCAAGTGGTGACTCATGGGTCTGCATGTCAGGTTTGGCTCTTTCAGCCTAACTGCAGAGGTGCCTGGAGCTCCATCCACATCCTTCTGGAAGGTACATCTTTGTTCACTGGGACAACGTTGGGATGGAGTAGGATGTGAAGCTGACACTGCTCATATTTTGTACTTAACTGTACTGGCTCATTGGGTTTACAGCCAGGCCCGTGCCAGGACACCTCCTCAGGGAAGCCTTCTGTGATGTCCCCCGTGTGGATGTCTTTGCTGTCACAGACCCGTGTTCTTTTCCACTGGAGCCCTTTGCTCATTCTTTTTTTTTTTTTTTTTTTTTGTGAGGAAGACCAGCCCTGAGCTAACATCTGTTGCTAATCTTCCTCTTTGTTGCTGAGGAAGACTGGCCCTGGGCTAATATCTGTGCCCATCTCCCTCCACTTTATATGGGACGCCGCCACAGCATGGCTGACAAGCATGGCTGACAAGCAGCACATCGGCAGGCGCCCGGGATCTGAACCCACAAACCCCACGCTGCCAAGCGCGAACCAAACCGCTGTGCCACCGGGCTGGCCCCCTGCTTATTCTTTAATGTGATTATTGTGTCTCTTCTGCACTAAGCTCTGTGAGGGAAGAGTCTGTGTCCGTTTAGGCTCCTGTGGTGTCACCAGGCCCTAGCACAGTGCCTGGCACATAGGATCAACGGATATCTGTGTAAGAATAAAAGAACACATGAATCAAATGAATGAAAGAGCTGGGGTGCTGCTGCTCTTGGGGAACCACTGTTCTTACCCTTGCTGCACATGAGACTTTCATGGGTGCTTTCAAAAAATAATATGCTGGAGAGCCAGCCCTGATGGCCTAGTGGTTACAGTTCGGCACTCACAGCTTTGGCTGCCCAGGTTCACTTCCTGGTCGTGAAACCACACGACTCATCTGTCAGTAGCCATGATGTGACAGCGGCTCACATAGAAGAACCAGAATGACTTACAACTAGGATACACAGTCATGCACTGCGGCTTTGAGGAGGGGAAAAAAAAAGGAAGATTGGCAACAGATGTTAGCTCAGGATGAATCTTTCCCAGCAAAAAGACAAAGAACTTCATGTAAAAAAAAACATATGTTGGGGAGTTTCCAGTTCTTGTAGTTTTGAAAATCCCCAGAGGTGATTCTCACGTGCAGCCATGGGTGAGAACCTCTGCCCTTGAGGAAGGGATCTGAGGAGTCTATGAGAGCAGTTTTCAAACACAGCTGCATCTTGTGACCCAGATGCCAAAACTGCACTCTGGAACAGAGTCTTTGAGGTGGGACCCACATATTAGTATTTTTAAAGCTTCTCTAAGTGATTCCAATGTGCAGGCGGAAGGTCCTGCCTCTCTGAAGCTTTCCCTCTCTCTCCCATCATGATAGGTTAGTTAGAAACCTACTGTTCAGAAATATTTACCCCTTCCCCCGCCTGCACGTCACCCTGTGCCTCCATAGATATGTAGGTGTGGCTATGGGACTTGGATGGCCTTGTGACTCTGGCTGATGGGATGTTAGTGGACTTGAAGCAATCAAAGGCCTTGAGAAGCCTTTGCAGGACTGGGCTTGCTCCTGTGTGCTTTTGCACATATGCCATGAAAAGAACATGTCTGGCCAGCCTGTTGGTTCAAGGAGGATGAGAGACACGTGGAGCAGAGTTGCTCCCATGGAGCCCCAGGCCTGCGGTGAGACACAGAGTCACCCCAGCTGCTGCTGCCTGAACTCAGCCGCCCAGGCGAGCCCAGCCCAGATGAACCAAACTCCAGCCCACCCACAGACCTGCAGGCATGCGGGTGATCATAAACGATCGTTGTTTTAAGCCACTGGGTTTTTGGTTCATTACACAGCAATGGCAAACTGATACATCCCCTTTTCCACAATAGTAAACATTCACCTGGGCCTCTTTAGGTGGGCAGTTCACCTTTGCAAAATTTTTATGATGTTAGTTTCTTCCCTGCTTCTCCAAGAAAAGAAAGATGACAAATGGGTGGAATTTCAACTAGTTTATAAAGTCATAGTATATATGCATTCCATAAGTCATATGGGTCAGTCTCTTTCAATTCAATTCAATTCACAGGTTGGAGGACTGTTGGCAAAGGGGATTACAGGATTACAGAATCGACACTATCCAAGTGAGGTATCGTTGTTTTCACACCGTTGCTTTATCTAATCATAGCTTTACAGTGTCATCGATATGGCCCTCATGTGTTCAGACAATAAGACTCCCTTCCCACCAGCACCAATCACTCTTATATTTGTGTTTTACCTCCTTTCCCAAACTAAAGGGAGTGGTTTAACAGGGTGTTCATTTATCTTGCTGGAGTACGTTTATCCGGAAATTGTCGACAAATAAAGTATTTTAAATGTGATCTTATTAAGTCAGAAAACATTGGCAATTCCTTGTCCCCAGATATGAGTAGAATGAAACAAAGGCTCTGAGTCACATACAGATCTTTTCCCCTTCACCTCCCTGGTGACTTCGATGCCCAGAGTCCTTGGCACCTGCGTTGTGAGCCCCAGGCTGAGGGGAGTATTCTGTTGCCTGACTGGAGCTTGGGTTGGGTCTTTGCAATGCCATTTGGGTTGAAGTAGCGTCCCCTGGTCAAACTGGGTACCCATATCTCACTCCCAAATGGGCTCTGGGGTTGGGGCACCATGAACACCCTGAGGTTGAAGGCAAAGTGTGTACTCACACACATGTGAGCACCATTCTGGGGAGAAGGTTCATAGTTTCATCAGATTCTCAAAGAGATCAGTGACCTCTTAGGTTAAGAACCACCACCCTAATGGAAAGTCCAGTGCAAAGGAGAATCCTACCCTCCAAACAATCACCCTTCACCTTCTATAATTCCAGGGGCTCTAAAGATGAGACATAATAACAGCAAGGGCATTTACTGTGTGCTAGGCATTCTCAGTGCTGTGTGTGTACGAGCTCTGTATTCATGCCTTTTTACAGATGGACCCTGTGAGGTTTAGAAACCAGGACTGTCTAAACTTGAAGCTCATTGTGTATTGAGCCTCCTTTAGAAGAGTCTCAGAACACACAATGCTGGCCCCCAAAGAGTCACACAACCAACTGAAATACGACAACAGCTTGCAACCTGAAGACTAATCCCCCTTATTCAATTGCACTCCTCCAAATAAAGATGGAAAGGGACTTGCCAAAAGGACCCTGTAATTCCAAGGTTTTCTGTTCTGAGAACATCATTGCCAGGTCTATTTGTGAACCTGGAATTTGGGAGGAATATCTCCCATTGTGGCACTCAGATGCTCCATTGCACAAGATCCTGCTCTGTAGGGAAACGTCCAGCATCCTCCTCCTTTCCTGGACGGTGCTGTCTGAACTGCTCCTGTCTGCACTGGTGGATGTGAGTCTCAGGGGATGACCTGCCGGGCCTCATCCCCATTCCAGCCTCTGTAGTTACGGCCTCTCATGTTCCTTTTCCAACACTTCCAATGTTTTCTCTCCTTCCCTCTTGACATCCCCATCCTGACTTCTCCCCTGGCGTGGATTCAGCTTCCACTTGCTCTTTGGATTCGAGATCTCCATGCAGAACCAGGCCCCTCACCAAGCAAACTTCCCACCCTTGAGCTTCTGGAGGATTCTGTCTCCTGCTCTTCTTTTGTGCTTCTCTGACTACAGCAGGCAGTGCTTTCAAAGTCTTTTGGAAAGAGGTAGGTAGTATAAATAAATTCAACAAATAATAAAAATAATTCCCGGAAGGATGCTAAGACTCTGAACTCTGGGCTGTTGTTTATGCCTCTGTGGCCACCTTTGTCTTGCTCTTGCTCTTGGTCTCCTTGGGCCTATGTATCTCCCAAATTCCAGAGGAGGTTTCCCATTTGCTCCACTTCTGGCAGTTAGAAAACATCCCTCAAAAGGTGTGGGATATGGAACACTTTCTGATAAGTCTTCTCAGGCTATGCCCTCAGGAAGCCAAAATTCAGTCATTCAGTCAGTCAATCAACAAACATTAATTGAATACCTATTGTGTGCCAGACACTATGACAGGCATCAGGAGTCAAGAGGAGTCTAAGAGGTAATTCATGTCTTCAAAGACTTCCAATCTGGTTGGGGAAATACCTCTCCCAGTGAGCTTGGTGAAGAGCATGCGTGTTACTGACACACAGAACTCGCCTCATTGCTTGCTTCTGACGCTTATTAGTTGAGGTAACTTGGGCAAATTACCTCATGTCTCCAAACCCAGCTTTCTCTTCTGTGAAGTATGGGGCCTAGAAATTACCTCAGAGGCAGGTGGACCTGGACCCCATGCGTGCAGAGCTCCAGTCACAGTGCAGGACACATAGTGGGTGACCTAGGATGAGGAACGCCCCGTGAGCCTCTCCTCTCCACCAGTGTCTGTTTTCACAGCTCCAGGAACCCAGCGCTTCAGAGACCTCCCCTTTCTCCACCCTCCCTCTTCTCCTGGATGCAGCCATGAGAGGGATTTGAGTGGAATCTCAAATGTCTTCCTACTGCCTTCTTTCTCTTTCAAATGGCTTTGGAGTCTGGTGATTCAATCCCATTTCCCGGGCTCCTGGGACACAAAGGGCCCCATTCCCTTGGAGGGTGAGCAGGGAGAGGCCTTGTCATTTGTCCTCTCTGGCCTGGAGTGCTGGCCGGACCCTGAGGAGACGCTATACAACCCCACTGCAGGGCAGTCCACATAAATAGGTGTAGAGGGAGGGCGACCAGCAAGGGGAACGCTCTCCACACCTCTGACCTACCAGAAGGGCCGTTTCTCTGGAACCTTCACAGAATCTACTCCTCAGGACTTGAGTCGTCCAAGCGCTCTTCCCAGTGAGAATGACCAACCCTTCCTGTTTGGAAGCCATTCATTTAGGTGCATTTCAGCAACTTCTGCCTCCACCCCTAAGATTAAAAAAAACCAACCCACTACCTATTGTAGCAACTCTCTCTGGGTTACAAATACCTGTTTTCAGTGCCCATTAATCCTGCTTCTACTCCTTTCCTCCTCATCCTCTTTCTTCATTCCAGGACACTCTCCAAATTTTCCTTGTCACCCTTAGACAGTGGATTCCCAAACTTACAAGAGCTTTCCAAGGGCCAGGCTGAAGGCTGAGAGAAAGGCAGTGAATTACAGAACCCAAATACCAGATGCCTCTGCTGTCACACGGAGAGGCCACGTGAGAAGGCTGAGAGCCGGCTGGGCGACTATGGTTTTAGGGGTGCATTTGGGTGCATATGGGTGTGAAATCTGGCGCCTTGTCTGTAGTTTGGTGCACTCTCTCCCACTGCTTGCTGCTGGAGGTGTGTATCTTCCCAGCAGTCAGGGCCAGGCCCTGTATCTGCCACCGTCTGCATGGGTAGTGGCGGCTTGCACACTTGTTCTCATTGAGAAAGAGAGTGTTGCTCTCTTTTAGACTAACTTAGGGGACAGGACAGTACACTGACAAACGGTGAAAGTAGCATCTAGGACCAAGTAACAGGGAACTGAGAATTCGCTGGGCAAAGAAAGATGCCCAGCCTTCCCCTCCTCCCAAGTCAGGGCACTCCCCTCAGATCTCAGAGCACAGAGGTCCCTCCGAGGTCGGGGCCGGATATCCTACTCATGTGTAAAGGGTGTTTTAGAGTCTTCCCTGAGACACCCATGTGTGCACCCAGTAACAAAACCCACACGAATTCCCCAGCCGGGCCAGCCTGTGATGGGGCAGCCAAGGGCATCATAACCCTCTCCCTCGCTGTTAAATATGGCAGCTACAGAGCCGGATGCTTCCCCTTTGCTGTGTAGTCTGATCAAGCTTCTGGACCACTCCTGAGAGTCATGTCTTAAAATAAAATACTCAAGATGACAGAGGAAACCAATTATATTGAAATACAGTGATGAAAATATATTTAAAGAACAGATCTGTGATATATAATTGTGTGTCTCTTTAAAAACATACATTAAATAACAGGATCCAGTGGTGAGTCTCATATGTATGTAATTTTGAAACAGTGATGTGTAAACAGTATTTCAAGACATCTCCTGCAATGGTGACGTGACTTGAATGTATCAGCAATTTTGATTGGTGACAAATACTGATGGTCTGTGCCCTACATTTATAATCAAATTCAAAATTTCAGTTAGAGATTAGTGAAAATAAAGATGTAATTTCTCCCAACCTCAGTTCATGGAGCCCAGTTTAAGCATGTCTGCTGTAGACCTAGGAGGCCTCTTGTGGGTTGAATTGTGTCCCCCCAAATTCATTTATTGAAGTCCTAATCCCCAGGACCTCAGAATGTGAGCTTGTTGGGAAATAGGGTTGTTACAGATGCAATTAGTTAAGATGAGGTCATAGTGGAGTAGAATGGCCCTTAATCCAAAATTACTAGTGTCTTTATAAAAAGGGAAAATTTGGACACAGAGACACACACGTAGGGAGAACACCATGTGATGATAGGGACAGAGATCAGGGTGATCTCTACAAGCTAAGGAACACCAAAGGTTGCTAGCAGACCACCAGGAGCTAGGAGAGAGTGCTGGTACAGATCCTTCCTCACAGCCCTCAGAGGGAACCAACCCTGTGAACATCTTGATCTCAGACATCTAGCCTCTAGAATTGTGAGACAATACACAATTGTTGTTTAAGCTACTCACTTTATGGTACTTGATTATGTCAGTCCTAGCAAATGCATACATGGCCCTAGGGTACAGGGGACCAAGGTTCCGGCTCTGGAGTCCCAAGAACTGGGTTCAAATCCCATCCCCACCACTCGCCAGCTGTAGGGGCCTGGGAACGTATCACCTCCTTGGATCTCAGTTTCTCTGTTACAGTATGGAGACAGGAAGAATGCCTGCCTCCCGGGGTTGTTGGGGGGCTGGAAGGTATGGCAAAGCACTTTGCAAGCAGTAAAAGAACTACATGTACTCTCCCGGCTCTAAATCACCAAGCAGAGTTATCTCCTTAAGTTTTGAGAAAGATTGAAAACTGAATCAACCCTTTTCAATGCGTTGCCCCCCAATTTTCTGCCAACGAGGTTTGGGTTCATCACTGATGTCTTCTTTCCTTCCACTGTAAACCTCTCGTTTGGGTATACAATGGATTCCTAGGAAGATCACAGTCATCACAATTTTTAAACCACATCTGCGAGGGAGTTGTAAAATTCTTGGCACCCAAACAGAGACATTGGGCTTAATTGCTGGGCTCAGCCATGATTTTGACAGATACAATACCTGGTTCAACAACGCTGCTAGCCAAAAGTCACCCGTTGAACATGTTTTCTGAAACAGTGACTGATAAGTTGTTATCTTCCAGCTTCTCCCGCTAATTAGACATCATGAGTCAAAGTTAATTTGGTGGAAAACATTTCTCAACTTAATGACATTTATGGGTAATTAGGCACGTGTGGAAGGGAACCCACATTTACATTTCAGCCTCTTTCCAGGGCTTAACAAGAATCTCCTCTCTCCCGCTTGGAGATTTCTCATTCTCCGAGGAATATGTTCGATACAGACACCACGGGCCTCCTTGTTATGCTAGAAACCGGCGGTTGTTTGCACGAAACAAGCTACCACACAGTAATGAGGCGCAGACGGAGATAAAATTAGGCTCAGTGAAGGCTTTTGTGTTGTTTGGGCCTGGGTCTCGTGCCGAGAAGTCCTGAGCTTCGTGTACAGTGAAAACCACAGTTGCAGATTCACATCACTGCTAAATGTGTCCCAAGCATATATTTCTCAGCCCGTTGTTGGAAATGGCTTCCACTTTCGATGTTAACCCATTTGAAAAACAGCTAACCATGTGAAAAAGAGCATTCCTAAATGTCAAGATTATGTGCCTTTGCTGTTGGGTTTCTTTTTTGGCCAGCAAAGCATTCTCAATGGGTCATTTTGTCATAATGAATTGACACATCCCTTGCTTGCACCCATCACGTGGAAATCCAGTTTGGGCTACAGCCAAGAAGCAAAGGTATAATCTCTCGGGCACTTTAGTCCTGGCTCAGCTCCTGGACGGCCTCGTGCCCACCTGCACCTGTCTGAGCCAGCACCCACTCTCACCAGACTTCTGTCTTGTCTCCAGGAAATGCTTTAAACTCATGTGAACGTGCTAGTTCTTTTCCTTTGGAAGAGGAGAGTTGTATTTATGTATGTGCACACACATACACATGCAGATAATAAAATGGTGGTGATTCCTCCCCCACCCCACTGGCGGGATGGTTTTGGGCATAAAGAACTAAGATTGGAGTGCCTCATTCCAGTAATTCCAAAACAATTCAATGGGCTAAGGTGCTGAGTTGGGACTTCTTACAATTAACCAAATCCCCAACCTAAGGAGCCAAGCATCTCCCATAGGATGCCAGGAATTCACAGTTCTCTAAAACCTCAACTACGAGATACCCCTGGTGCCTCAAGACTTGTGAAATTCTCATATTCCACTTAAATATTTAAAACATTTTATTTTGTTTAGTGTACAACACACATATATGTTATGTATACAAATTTTTTTCCCTGAGGAAGATTCGCCCTAAACTAACATTTGTTGTCAATCTTCCTCTATTTTGTATGTGAGCTGCCACCACAGCATGGCCACTGATAGACGAGTGGGGTAGGTCCACACCTGGGAACCGAACTTGGGCTGCCAAAGTGGAGCGCACCGAACTTAACGACTAGGTCACCGGGGCTGGCTCCCAAAATTTTTCTAAAATCAATTGCCGGCTGGTTGAAGCGTAGACTAAAACTTTACATAACAACCAATAAAGATAACTTTGGAGGATCCTTACTCTGTACTTCAGGTATTATGAACTGATGTTTCCTAAGATAAAACAAAATGAAACTTTCTAAAATATTATAATATATAAATGTTGTTATAATATATAAGTATATATGTAAGCTATAAATAATACATAAATATTAAAATAAGAGGAATGCAGAAAATAAAATAATGGTCAGGTTAAAGCTCCTAAAATCAGCAAAATAAATAGCAGTCTTTTATTTTTATTTTTTTTTGCTGAGGAAGATTCTCCCTGAGCTAACATCTCCTGCAAATCTTCTCCCCGCTCTTTTTTTGGGGGGATGTGAGCTGCCACCACAGCTTGGCCACTGACAGATGAGTGGTGTAGGTCCATACCTGGGAACTGAATCGTGGGCTGCCAAAGGGGAACATGCCGAGCTTAACCACTAGGCCACCGGGGCTGGCCCACTAGCACTCTCTTTCAGTCAAACTTTCCAAGAAACAAATATGACTTTCTGATGGTCTGCACTGCAATGGAGAGGATTACAGTTCAATTAGACCCAAATGTCCCAAAGAACCAATGCAGTAATGAGATCTGCCCCATCTCAGGCGAAAAGTCCACCCAGAAACCCTGGGGCAGGTCTTGGGGGCCAGCTGCAGACTGGATGCTGTGATTCTGAGAAGTGGTGAATTGTGGGCCCGGTCTCCAGGTGCCCACTGGAGTAATTGCAGGGGACTGCTGGAAAAGTGACTTTTCTGTGGAGAATGTCCTCGTGTGCTGTCTCACCTAGACTGCCAGGTGCTTGGTTACAGCTTTGCTGGCTGCGTGGTTACCAATCCTGTCTCTTTCTTCATCTGTAAGGATGAGGACATATGAAGATAATAATCACACCTACATAGTATTGTTGTTATGGAGATTAAATGAGTTTGTGCATGTCAACTGCTTCCAACAGTGCCCATCATGGTGGCAGTAGTTATAATGATAGTAATGGCTAACCCTTACAGTAGTGCTAAACGTTAGCTCTTACTAGGAGTGTGCAGGTACCAGTTGGGCTAAGAATGCCAAATGGGGAATTCAGAAGACCTGAATTTGAGTCCTGGCTAGTCACTCAGTGCTCACCCAAAGCCACGTGACTGCCTTGAGCTCCAGTCCCCTGTCTGTAAAACAGAGCGATGATACCTGCCTTGCAAAGCTGTTGGAAGAATCGACAAGACTGCACATACCGTAGGCCGTGACGTGCCGACTGTGGACGTCGCCAGAGCAGGTGGTCAAGAGAGAAGCGCAGCTCTGACTTGGGAGCTGACTGCGGCTTCCATCTGGGCACTGCCTCTGGACCACATGCCGTTCTCCTGGCTTCTCCCACTCCTCTCCTCTGTCACAATATGCCTAACTGGTGTCCTTCTCTGCAGGATCCTGATTCCTGTTAGGAGACAGCAAGATAATCCAGCCACACACTCCTGACTAATGGGGATTAGGGTGCTAATGGATTCTCCCTCTAGGTTAACATATGTCCTTCCACAGAGGGGCCTTCTGAAGAGGATGCTTTTGCCAGAGAAATGACTCTAATGGACTGAGTTTGCAGGCGGTGGGAGGGACCCCTGCAAGGCGGTCAGTCACATGCTCTGTTGGCAGCCCCCTGCCTACCTCTGCAAAAAAGTCTAGCCAAACCCTTCCAACATACCCACAACATTCCCCAGCATACAAAACTCAGGAAGCTTTTGTGAAGGAGAAAAAAAATATCCCTCAGTGAATTAATCAATTCATCCGATACTTCCTGAACACCTTGTAAAACCATAATCATAATTGTCATTTATTAAACACCTACTATATACCTAATATATACTAAATATATTATTTCATTTGATTTTCACAACCACCCCCTCCATACCTTACAGGTGAAGAGATGTTTTTTCAAATCGTGGTAAAATACACATAACATAACATTTACCATCTTGATTATTTTTAAGGGTCCAGTTCATTGGCATTAAGTGCATTTGCATTGTTGTGCGACCATCACCACCATCCATCCACGGAACACTTCTTGTCGTGCAGAACTGAAATTCCGTAGCCCTTAAACAATAACTCCCACTCCTCCCTCCCCCCCCCCCAGTCCCTGGCCACCACCATTCTACCTTCTGTGACTATGGATTTGACTACTCTAGGTGCCTCATATACGTGGAAGCAGACAGTATTTGTCTTTTGTGTTTGGCTTATTTCACTTAGCATACTGTCCTCAAGATTCATCCATGTTGTAGCATGTGTCAGAATTTCTTTGTTTTTTAAGGCTTAGTAATGTTCCATTGTATATATACACCAAAGTTTTTTTATCTATTCACATGTCAATGGACACTTGGGTTGCTTCCACATTTTGGCTAACATGAATAACGCTGCTATAAACATGGATGTACAAATATCTCTTCAAATCCCTACTTTCTGGGAATTGCTAGATCATATGGTAATTCTATATTTAATTTTTTGAGAAACTGCTGTTTTCCATAGTGGCTGCACCATTTTACATTCCCACCAACAGGGCACAAGGGTTCCAATTTCTCCACATCCTCGCCAGCACTTGTTATTTTCTGGGTTTTTGATCCCAGCCCTTCTAGTGGGTGTGGAGGAGATGAGCATTTGACTGGGCGCTGTGGGGGCTATAACGCAGGCTTGTCCTCGGGACACAGTGAAGCAGTTATAGAGGCTGCTGTACTCATGATGCAGAGAAGGACAGGTAACCGCGTACGGATAAGGGCGAGGTGGAATGTCCAGAACACGGTAGCAGGGAGCCCAGGGGAGCTCCTGAGAGTGATCATGGGGCCCCGAGCAGGCTTTGGGGAAAGGACAGAGCTGAACCGTATTGGAAGGTGGTGGGGGGAGTGTGTTCTAGGAGAGGAAGCAACAGAAACGAAGGGCCACCGGTGGAAATTAGCCCAGTAACTCAGCTAAGAGGGACAGAGAGGACTAGTGGAGTGACAGGGCGTGTGTGGCAGGACAAGCCTTTCTCCCTCCCACTTTCTTGATGGATTCTGGCACTTATCAAGGCTGATGACAGCAGGGACCTTTGGTCATTCAATTCATGGTGAAGAAGGAGGATTCAGACACTCTTTTAGCCCAATAATGAATCAGAGTGATGCCAGCAAGGGGTTCATCTTAGTGCTGTGACACTCCATGGGATGCGATGAGGAAGTCAGCAGCCTTTCGAGCATCTCTGCAGGTTGGGAGAGGGTGCAGCAAGCAGTAGCAGTAATGAGAGACTGTCTCCACATAGGAGCACTGATAAAATAAACAAATACAGGGTGTCTGCCAAGTCTGAAAGCATAGAAAATGATATTATGATTATTATCTTACAGACTGAAGACGCCTCTGATGACATTATGTCTATTCAACTATGTTTCTGGACTTATGGATGCCATATATATGGAGGCTAATATGGGAACCAGATTTCTCACTGTTGAAGAAGGGAGTTACAAATGTGGAAAGGAGAAATCTAGAATAAGCCCTTTGATGCTGGAATGGAATTAGAGGTATCTGTGTAAACTCAGTATAAATTCACATATAACTGTATCTTAGGTCTGTCCACTGAGAGAGTCTAGGGCAGTTCTTAGTGGTATATACCCAGAAGTGGAATTGCTAGATCATATGGTAATTCTTCTTCCCACTAACAGACAACACATTTAGTGCCGCCTCTTGGTTCCTAAAGTTGTAACTAACAGGAGCCTGTGTTCCTTGGAGAAATGGCTGAGTCCAAGGCTGAGGCAGGGAAAATACTAGATGAAGCTGGAACACCTTGTGCCAGAAAGTAAAGAAGGGCCCAAGAAGATGGGACTCTGTCAAGAGAACACAAAAGCCAGCACGAAGCAGTTCCTACTGGCCAAGTCTGGACAATTTGGGCATAAAAATGAATAATGATAGTAATATAACCTATTAAACAAATAGGTTATAATCAGTAGGAACCCACAAGTTCCTACTGATATAAATAAGCAGATGAATAAATAAATGGAAAAAGTAAAAGCTTCTCCTTAACATAGAATTCAAACTAATAAATACAGGAGGAATGATGGAATTAGAAAATCATCAGTTGGCAATCATCATAGTAATTATTAATCCAACCAGGAAACATCAATGGATGTTTGATTTATTGAGTGAGAAATTTTGATGAGGAATAGGATATTTGCATCGTCTCAAAAGTACCTCCCTACAATGTAGCTTATTAATTACACAGGAGAATAAAGTAACTTGACAGTGGAGACACATGGAAAACATCACCTTAATCATTTGATTTAAATTAAAATCAGAAGTATTGGGGTAAGTTGAAGTCAAGTACCACTTGGCCAGATGCAATGAGAAGAACCCAGAATCATTTTGTGATGTTCTTGCCAGAGAGGCATAGCCTGAATCTAATAATAAGGGATCATCTGAAAAACCCACACCGAGGACCTTCTACAAAACAATTGGCCTCTAATCTTCAAATCTGTCAAAGTCATGAAAGACAGGAACTGTTCCAGATTGAAGGAGACTCGAGAGATGTGACAGATAAGTGTGATGAGTAATCCTGGACTGGGTCCTTTTGCTAATAAGGGCTTTATTGAACCAACTGGAGAAACTTCAATGGTATTTGAGGATTAGATGGTAGTATGTATCAATGTTACTTTCCTCACTTTGATGGTTGTATTTTGATTATGACAGAGAATATCTTGGTTTGTAGGAAATACACACTAAAGTATTACAGGGTGATGGAGCATCATGTCAGCCACTTATTCTTAAATAAATTAGGAAAGAAAATTCTTTGTACGATGCTTGCAAATTTTCCAAAATTTTGAAATTATTTCAAAATAAAAGGAAAAATATAATTTTTAAAATCTACAGGGTAACATGCAACATCAGAATGTGGGCCCTACTCAGTAATGAATAATCAAGCAAAAGCACATCCTCTAGAGAATGTGACAACCCTGAGTGGGTGTTAGCGTTCCAACCTGGCATTGAAGGACAGTCCCCTTTTGCTTTATTTCCCAGTGTTAGACACATTTTTACAACAGGGGGTGTAGTTTTCTCTTCTTCCCCTTAAGTGGATGACATATGGTGTTTGGCAAGAGTCTAGAACTGAGGCTATGTCCATGCCTGTTGGGGAAGCAGAAGCAGGGGGACTGGAGAAGCCACTCCCAGATCAACACCTACCTACAGATTCTGTATATGTTGGAAGATACCACTCAAACTCGAAGCAAAAGACAGTGTGTTTATTCCATGGGGTTCAATGTGTTTTACTACATAATAGAAAGACTATTCGATTATGGAATGTCGCTCCTCTCCCATCCAAGACACTAGACTCACTCCTGGGGTTATAAATTTGTTTGGAGAAGTAGGGGAGAAGCTGGCAGGAGTTGAGTGTTATAAAACATTTTGTGTGTGTGTGTGTGTGTGTGAGGAAGACTGTCCCTGAGCTAACATCTGTGCCAATCTTCCTCTGTTTTGTATGTGGGATGCCGCCACAGCATGGCTTAACGAGCAGTGTGTAGGTCCTTGCCTGGGATCTGAACCCACAAACCCTGGGCCACTGAAGCGGAGCCCACCATGCCACTGGGCTGGCCCCTATAAAATGTTTTTTAAGGAAGGCAGAGGAAATCAGCCTTGATGGAGCAAGCATGGGAATTCACTGCTGACTCCTGAATAGGGTTCACTATACTGCCCATGGCATTGGGAGGGATTAAGAAGTCTGACTGAGCAGTCAGCTAGGCTAACCCTCTATTTCTAAGGAGGAGGGTAGTGGGCAATATAATATTCTTTTGATTAAACACACAGGGAATCAGAATTAATCAATTAATGCATTTGGTTTGTTGTGAGAATTAAATGAATTAACACATGGAAAATGATAGCTAGTGCCCGGAACAGGAAATGCTAGCCAAACAAACACATAACAAGCCCCCAAACAAGAGCTGGACATATGAGAAACTGGACATTCCCAAAATGCCTAAAAACCTTCCCTAACCCCATTAGCTAAAGACCTAGCAGTCTACAGGCGGGGCATTGGCCCCCTTCTCCACCAACACCAGCATCCTGACTGCCTTATTTTATTTGCCATGGTGCTTTCCCTCTAAGGAATTCCAGGGTTCTTGACAAACTTTAAATTACCCAGGGGGAACGAATCCTCACAAGCAAGAAAGCAAAATAAAGCTCCTCAACCAAAATAAACTCTCTCCACCTCTCTGTCTCCCTGTGCGCCAACCCCCTCGCCTAAAATAACCCAGGCCAGCCTTCCCCACGCCCGCCCAGCTGCTGCCTCTGCCAGCCACCGTCTCTCGCCTGTGATCAGCTGACCCATTACGAGTTGCTAACGAACTCTGTGCACTTGAATCGGGAGGGTTTCTTTGGAGAACTTCAGCAAGGTGCCAGTCCCTCCTTGCTTTTTAATGACTGCCCTCTGACATCGACCACTTAGGATTCAAATCCATCCCGCTCGCAGGGAACACGGATCCTCCTGCCACGATGTTTGATATCGATGAAGGCTTCCTGACGCTTGGATCCGCTGTGATCGCACAGTGTGTTTGTGGTTATTCGTCTCCTGGGAAAAGCAACTCCCTTGAGGATAAAACTCCCGCAGATAAAACTGACTTTTCTGAGACCAGAGTTCAAGACAGAGGGGTGGATAGGAGCCTCGAGGTGGGATTTCAAGAGCTGCTATTCTCCCTGTGCTCAAAATTCTATAAATAGAGATGAAACAAGTATGTCAATTTCCAGGTTGCGGACGGTGTGGGGAGGAGCCCGGATCCGGCTCGATTTACACCCCACAGGCCAGTAAGGGGCGCTGTTGATTGAGAGACTGGGGCTGGAGGCGGGCAAGAGAAAAGACCAGCGGATGTTTTCTGTGTTCTCCAGTCCCTAGGGGCTTCCCTCTTCGGGGGCGATCTGATTAAAGCTGGAAAACTCAAACAAGTGGCTTCAACTTCAGCAGCCTCACTGTGCGCTCTCCGAACCGAAACCAATCCCCACGGCGGTTTTCCCTGCCGAGTCGTCCCTGGCCGCCCCTCCCCTGGTCCACCTGTCGATCCCCACAGTGTGGAGGGCTCCAGCCTGCCGCAGACCGGCCTGCTGGGATCGCATCCAGGCGGTGAACATCAGCCTCCTTGTTCCACTTCTCTTTTCTCCTGCCTTTATGTTTATTTGTCTCTGAGAACTATCAGGAGCGAATCTGGTCCTTTCTTGCCCTCACTGCCACTGGTCCTCTATGCTGAAATCTACCAAGCTCTTGACTTGATAGACGCCTAAAATTGTTGACTCAAATTCTCAAATCCAGAGAGGGAGAAAGCAAAACAGAGAGAGGCAAGAATCCAAAGACATTGGCATTGCATGTTTACCCTACTTGTGATGAGACCTATACTTGTACTTGGGTAATATGTATTAATCACATCATCCTTTAAAAACTCCCCCAGCCCCATTTAGTCTGGCTTTTAAAGACAGCGTGCCTCCTCGGGCTAAGACAGGACGGGGAGCCAAGACCCAAGGCAGGAGGCTCCTCCCGGTGCCAATGAGCTCCTTTGCTGCAGGCCAAGGCCTGTGTTCCTTGGGAGGGCACTTAGAGATGCCCTCAAGAAAAGGCTATAGAAGTGCAAATTATTAATAGTCATTATCACTCTGATGCTCACTTAAAACCCTGTTGGCAGCAGATGAAACAGTCGAGGCCTCTTGTCATTTGCTTGGGTTTCTCCTGCTGTTCTCTCTCAACAGAGGACGACACCAAACATTAGATGTTTGAAAACTCAGCATCTTGACTTTTTTTTGTTTTTATCACTCAAGCGAGGGAACCCGCTTTCGAGCGAAAGGTGCGCTTTCTCTCAAGCTGGCAGTGAACCAGTTAAATGAATACCGCTTCCCTTTCTCTTTCCTGGAGTTATATTTGAAGATAAAAGTGTCCCTATTAACATGCAGATTTGGATATCCATTTGCAAAGAACAGAGTTATTTCAGATGCTGTATGGGAATCCTTTCTGTATTGGTGTCTTTGGGGATGGAAAGTCCAGCTGTCTCTTCTAAGATTGCCCATAACTCTTCAGATGTCAACAAATCATTGAAAGGTGTCAGAATGAGGGGAATGAAAGATAATTATTCCAGCCGTGGAGAGCTACTTTGAAAGTGAATAGAATCTGTCAGATCGTCTTTTGAAAACAGCAGTTGGCTGCTTGTCTTGGCCATATTAAATGGATATATCTAGAGCCCAGCGAGGTTGTTTGAGATGGCAGTAATCAGCTTAAGTTGGTTTTGGTGGAGGGAAAAAAGGCACTAGAAACGGGGCAATTACCGAGTTGGCGTGGAACAGCCGCCCTGATATGGCAACGAGGGGGCTTCTATTCAGTTCTTAAAAAACGGAATCTTACATTCTTTGTGAATGAATAAAGAGCAAAGTCCATAAGGACATGGTAATTTCCAGATGGGGTGGGTGTGGGGCAGCAGAGGAGACTTCAAGGGGATCCTGTGGCCTGGGGTGAGTTCACTCTCCTCTCAGGAACTGAGCCAGGAATGGGAGGGTAGAGCCACCTGGGGCTGGATAAGGTGGATGCCTTGTGCTTACGCTGAAAATGAAAATGAAGGCTCATCAGACTTGGGTTATGTCTCCAGGTGGCAAAGTGATTTTAGACAAATGTTCAGCATAATTTAGAAGCCAGAGTTGTTTCTGCTTCTCCCACCCAAAGCCAGATTCTGGGGAACTTAACATAGCTGTTTGTGGAGGAAGCATCAGATCCAATAAAGGAAGGGCCAGGAAAGGCGTGGCCCGGGTACAGACGTAGACTTTCGATGCTGTCTCTGAACAAGGCTGCCAGAAGGTCCCAGAAGGATGGCCAGCTGTGTATGGCCCAACAGCAGGCCACACCAAAGTGTACCGTGAAAGAATGTTTTGCAAACCTCCTAGTTATTCTGTGAATAGTGTAACTGTTTATGCGCTGCGTTTCTATGTTAAAAGCGAAGCTGTAAAGTAGATGATGGTTTGTCCCTGTTTCAGCATTTCTTCACTTGCTAACGTAGTGGGAGCCCCTGGTGGTCTGGGTGCTGCTGGTCTTTGGGAATGGGGCAAAGCAGACTCTTCCTCTCACAGGAGCTTGGGCCAGATGGTAGGGTGGCTTTGTGGCCTATGGCACAGGTCTCCATGGCTCCCGACCACAGACATTTGTCTGCCACCAAAACAAGCAATTGTCCAGCCCACCTCTTCTCATATTTGGGGCAAGTCAGGTGGGGAGGGGCCTTCGTACCCGAAGTGGAGTGTGCACTCCAGCCTGGTGGGGTTGCAAGGCCTTGTTGTGCATGGGGTCAGGCACTGGGGGTGCCCCTCCTGACCCTCCCGGCCCTCTACCCAGCCCCTGGCATCTTTATATGTAGAAAGCCTGCCCCAAGCAGGCAGCTATTCAAGACGGGGACCCTGCCTGCTCTGAGGGAGGAAGGGTGTTCTGCCTGTCCGCTGTGTTTCCGCAGAAGTTCATGCTATCCTCGTTATCATTTTGGCCAGGAACTGTTAACCTCTTGCCATAACTGGTGACCACCTTCTCAGAATTCCAGAGGTCTGGGAAGACGTTTACCTTGTTTTCCCTGCTCCCCACTGGGCAACTTCTTTGACAACACAGATGTCTCATTGTCCTTCTACCTCCTTTCGTAAGTGGGGTGGGGAAGTATAAAATTCTTCTGATGCAACAGGCACGGATTCAGGGTTAATTCTGAAGCACACATTTTTAAGCTCCGGCTGGCGCTGATACGCTGGCTTGATCCCATTATAGTATATGGGATATGATCGGTTGGCGTTCATTTGTTTACTCACTCCGTGGTTGTTTCTCTGCAGGGCCCAGGCTTCAGAAGGAGTTCCAAAAAGGACTATGAGTGCCACTAACCAGTCTTGGAGAGGTGCCTGAGGACCCTCTGCCGATTTCTGTATCTTGGCTCTTATTTTTGTTGGCCAAGGCCGACCTCATGTGTGGTGAGTGAAATGTCTGGTGCTGGCTTCATCAGGGCACTGGGCTTCTCTCCAAGCTTCCAGAGACCCAGGTGGTATTTGGCCTGCCCTCTGGCAGCAGTTAGCTGCTTGCCCTTGGGCAAGTCATTTGCTTTGATTGACTTCAGGGTAAATTTGAGTAAGAAAATAGATTTCCTTTTTATGATGTTTCAGGAAAGCATGCCTATATAAGTATTTGTTTACATGGCAAGGCTGGTCCCATTTTGCTCATTCTCTGGCTAACTGCCACTCAGTGGTGCGTTTCCGAGCCACAAAAATGTGGCTGAAAGCAGAAATGTGGGCACAGACTCCCACTGAGGCCACCACATGCAAGGTGGATGAGCATTTCTGTGGTTGTTTGCTAGCCGAGGAGGAAGAGGGCAGAGTCTAAAGGCAGCTTGTCCACCTGCGGCGTGGGTCACCTACTTCTATTCAGAGGACAGAGAGGAGCAGACGCTTTCCATTAGGAAACAGGGACACAGGAGGGGAGCCCCACCGCCCCCTCCATTGCACGCAGGCTGGGGAGGAGGCAGAGCCAGGGTCCCCATGGTGCTGAACTCTGCACGCAGTTGAGGCGTATGACCCCTGCGCCCCATCATCGCTGGGAGCTCCTTCAACAGTAAGAAGAGTTTGTGGGGCCCCTTTCATTCCCTGATAGGCCTGTCTAATGAGTTGTCATTTCACTGATGGATCCATATATCTGTCGTCAACTTTTCCCACTTATTAAGAGATGTTACTTTTGCACTTGTGGAAAGTTTTGTTTGTTTGTTTAACTTTATCTTGATTCTTAACATGAAAAGATTCCCAAAATGGAAAACAGAGAGAAGGATAAAGTGAGATCTAGTTCATTCAGGAAATATTTTTCTGAATACCCCACAAACTGCTCAAAAACATGTCAGAAAGACTGACTCAAGAGTCTGAAAAGCAGGATTCTAATCCCAATCTCACTTTCTAGCTCTGTGACCTTGGGCAAATCACTCAGCCTCTCTGAGCTGCATTCTTCTTCTCTATAGAATGGAGATAATAAGATATACCTCACCTTGGATATTATCCAAACAAATTAACATATGTGAAAGCAGCTTGTAAAAGGGAAAGAACTGTACATACATAGAGCATTGGTATTAGTAGTAGAACCCAGATAATCTGATAAGGATGACTTGTCATCCTTGCTATGAATTACATCTCATAATAAAATATTTCTGAAAAAAATGTCTTGGGCCAGCCTGGTGGCATAGTGGTTAAGTTCGTGCGCTTCACTTTGGTGGCCCAGGATTCGCAGGTTTGAATCCTGGGCATGGACCAACGCACTGCTCATCAAGCCATGCTATGGTAGCGTCCCACATATAAAATGGAGGAAGATGGGCACAGATGTTAGCTCAGGGCCAGTCTTCCTTACAAAAAAAAAAAGTCATATTTTCTAGATCATAGAAAAATACAATTGTATTTTAGTCACAGAAAAGACAGCCAAGGTTTCCACCTGTCACATAGGCTCCCTGCACCTATTAATGGGAAAATACCTTCTAGTCAGTTCTGGGCCTCTAGAAGCAGTACTGACCAATTAGAAGGGAGAAGAGTCTCTTTTCTAGGTCTTATCAGTTACTAGAGGTGTCAGTCATTGCCTGTCGACCCACAACCCCATAATAGGCTTAAATGGCCACTGTCTACACCATCTGACCTGTGCCCATAGTTTCTGACTACATAGTTTTCTAGCTACAAAAGATGAGTGGGACCCTGTCATGGGGACTGGAATTGGAAGAGTGAATTAGTCAAGTGAAGGCAGAGGAAGCAGCAGAAAGGGCACGTGGGGCTCAGTGTTCGGTGGCCAGTGAGGGCCATGTGCAAGTTGCAGGAATGAAGCCACGAGTGTGAAGTGGGTTCCCAGAAGGACCTAGAAACACCATGAGGGAAGGCAGGGTGGCTGCCTGGGGCCTCCAGTCTCCTGTGTCTGTGTCTCAATGTCTCCAGACACTGAGCCCCCTTCTCCCCAAGGTGACTTGAGCTGGTTTCTATTCCAGACACTCTCCTGCCTAACAGCACCCTCAGGCAAAGGGGGTTGACTCGGGAGGCTCTGACAGTCTTCTTCAGACTCAAAAGCATAACCGGGAAGGGGGGAGGGGGAGACAGGAGTCGTGATCACTGAGACCTGCACCAGCTCTGCCACCAACGGCTCCTGAGAGGGAAACCTGTGTCCTTTACAGGAGAACCCATCCATGGGTCAGGCCACCTGGGGGCCTGGCTGTAGGTAGGGGAGATGTTTTTCTGCAGCTCTAATAACATCTTGGTTAAACAACTTCCTGTTTCTGTCTCAGCATTTGCAAGTGAGCCCACCTTTTTTCCAGGTCCACAGATCCCGTACTCGAGGCTGCCATGTCAAAAATGTGGATCAGGGATGTGAGCAAAGCGTGTAGTTGGTTAGGGACAAACTGCCTTGTTGGTGGAGTAGCTGGTTAAGGACAACTCCCTTGTTGGTGGAGTAACTCAAAACCAATGGCTAACTAATGGTGGGTCAGTGCATCCTCAGAAATGTAGACATCATGCTGTTCCTTCTGTGTGAAGGGCAGTAGGTGGATAATCAAATTAGTAGTAGTAATAATAATAATATAACAGCAAAATAATAATAGCTAGATTCATGGCCTTTGAATTCATGGGACACGCCACCTACTACATGACATATGCTAGGCTCTGCGTTAAGTGCTCTACATTAACCTTGTGAGGTAGATAATACAATGATTCTCATTTTACAGGGAAGGAAACTGAGGCCCAGAGACACTAAGTAACTTACTGAAGTCTCACAGCTAGTAGGTGGCAGAGCTGACCATATTCTGACCCCAGAGTCTGGACTTTTGAGTATGACATGACGTGACCTGTGTTGTTGTCACAGAATCAACAATAAATAACCACAAACCATTAAAACCCTACAGCTGGGGTTAGTCAAATCACCCTTCATATTATAGTTTTTTAGCCACAGACTTATTATGCCCCGTAAGTTCTTAAGGAAAGAGATTATTTTTTCTCTTTGGCTGTAACTCCTTCAGCCTTTGGCATCGACCCCTTCTCGCAGTGGGTGTCCAGGAAGTTTTTCTGGCCAACTCTCCCTTATGAAGTTGATGTCCCCCTGCCAAGGAGTGTCGGCAGCCTGACACTGAACCATTACTGGGAGGCATATTTTTCATTTGTATTACCTTTTGAAGTACAAAAGGATTGTGTGTTTTTGGTTTAAAAATGTGAGAGAGAACAAAGGGCATACTGTAAAAATGAAAAGTCCTCCACTTTTCATCCTCCGAATGGCTTGATGCGCAATCCTCTAGAAATTTTCTGTATCATTAGATGTAGCTGTAGATGCAGATATAGAGCGTGCTATATGTAGGGTTCCCCTTCATTCTTTCTCTTGGGTGTGCTGTAAGTTATTCAATTAGTCCCTATGGATGGATATTTTGGTTATCTCCAATTTTTCACTTTTGCAAATAATATTATAATCAAACCCCTTGAACATATGTTCTTGCACACTTGAGGGAGTAGTTCAATAGAATATAGTCCCAGAAGTGGAATTTCTGGGTCAGCGGGTGTAGACATTTTGCCTGTTGGTAAAGAATGCCAAATCACTCTCAAAAAAGCTTATTACAACCCATGCTGCCACCAACAGTGTCTGAGAGGATGCGACCCTGCGCTCCCACCCCAAAGGTACATTTCTAAGTTTAATTGCATTCATTTTTGTCCTTAACTTGACTTTTTATGGGTCCTGGGATCCCAGGTCAGTGTTCGTTTGCATGGTTGACTGTTACCCTGGGAACAGTTTTCCTACTGAAATTAACCAAGATTCATAGGAAAAATGCCACCTGCACCATAGCTTCCACATTTAAGTACTAAATACACACACACAAAACAAAACCCTAACCAACAGAGGTGGAGATTTGTGCATATGTACTGAATATTTTACATTCTTCTGAAGATATAAAGCCTGAATGGTTTTCCATATGGAAATTTCCATTAGCTTTGATATGCTGGGAACACTTTAAATTTCTACTGAATGTGTCAGGAGTCATATGGATGATAATCGAAGTCATTTTAATCATGTCCTGCTAAACTGATTTCCTCACCTCTTACAAAGTTTGGACTGTAAAGGGTCCAGAACTCCATATATAGCTGGTTAAATATGGCATTTGTGGTCATTTTTATGAAGAATTGTTGCTCCCTAGGCTCTGGGTCTGGATTGTGTCCTCTCAACTGATTCTTAGAGAAAAATCAGCATTCATAATTTCAACCAAATGGCTTCCTTTTGAGAAGTCAACCTGTCGTTAAGTGCGAAGATTACTCTTCAATTAATTGCAAGCAATTAAAATCTTGGGAATGACTGAAAGTAAAGCAAAAGTACATAAAATCATTTTAAGATATCAGGCCAGTACCAATGATTTTACACCTAACATATGGTTATTGTGCATGTGGTTTCTCATTTTTTTTGATATGATTGTCGTGAGAATAACTTAATATACAATTTTGGCCAATTTCTTGCTGCATGAAGAAAATACTATCAAGTGATAGAATAGCGAGCAAGCCAACTAGTAGTACGGTAGACAATCTAATTTTGCCAAGTTATTTGGGTTTATGTTAAATAATAATGATAATAAATGCCACTACTATCAAGGGTCAATGTGCATCTCAATGGATGATGGGTACCCTGGAAGCTGTTTTCCTACTGAAATTAACCAGGAGCCATAAGAGCAATGTCACCATTATCTGTTGTCGTTATTGTTATAGTTACTATTTATTAAATAACCCTTACTGTATTCCAGGCATTATGTTAAGTGTTTGTCATACATTTTCCGAATATAATTCCTGTGAAAAAGAAAATGTTGTCCCCTTTTACAAATAAGATAGGCACCGAGAGATTAAGTGATTTAAATGTTCCCGTAGGAATTCAACCCTCCTCTGTTTATTCCCAAATGTGGCGTTCTCGTCACTGTGTTACATGAGTCATCCCGCAGGTGGGTCTGGCTGCAAAATGATCTAATGCCGCCTCGCGTTGGAAAGCATTTAGAGACCTTATTTTATGAGGCATTCTATCTGCAAATTGTTTCACGCGCAGGAGTGGATCAGGGTTTCTTTCTTAAAAAGAAAAGAAAAGTAACAGGAGTTAGAACAGGTGGAATGCTTAAGCCGAGCCAGCTTTTGGGTCTGTTCTTCATCATGTCTCAATTTCTGCAATGAAATTTTCCCACCAAACAGAACACTCTTGGTTGTGGGGACTGAATTGGGTCTTTTCCGGAGAATGACACTTCTTCCATTGAAACGGCCTCTTTCTTGGACGGGGTGATGGGGAGTGAGTGAGTGTGTGTGTGTGTGTGTGTGTGTGTACTTGTTTGCCCAGTGAGGCAGGCATTCAGGTGGCGCAATGCTGTGGGTGACTTGTTCGGCTATTTGTGAAGAAGCTGGCAAACTTGGGTCTTCTCCCTGGCAGGGAGGAGAAAGGCCACTTGTTTCGGAAATATCGGAAAAAAGGCTGGCGCAGGTGGGCCCCCATCAGTGAAATGTTGTTGGAAGCAATGCCTGCAGGTGCTGCCTCTGGACACGGACGTGCGCTTCCTGGGTCGGGCGCAGGAGAAAGAGGACTGCCAGCCCCCACAGAGAACCACACTGTTGTCCCAAGGGTGAATGAAAAAGATGTTTCAGTGCTGTGGACGGATCTGGATGGTTTGCCACGGAGGACAAAAAGTCTCCTATAAAATTCCATTTACATAGTCCGATCTCACTTGGGCTTTTGGTGACCAGATTCAATTGTGCTGGTGTCCCCTGTGCAGTGTGATATCATAGCTTCAGAGGAAGGCTTTATTTAGAGGTCACACTAGTTTGTCCTGGGGATGTAGTCATTTTTTGTGTCACAGACAATGTTTTACTGTGGACATAGGAGCCAGATGGCTCAGCCACTTGCAGTCCGGAGCTCAACAGTGTCTGTATTGTAGGCGAATAAACAGAATCGATTGTCTGCTGCTCGTGAAACTCTAGTGCCCACCACTGTTTAGAGATGAAGTATTTAATAAATTGTTAGGTCTCGCTTAATCTGTGAAACATCTCAGAAGGATGCAGGCCTCCCAAAATAGAAATCTCATGTGTTCTTAAGAACCACCGTCGCCACCACCTTTCTATGGCCTTTCGTCCCTCCCCGCCCCCGTCTACACTTACAGTAGCAAAGGCTCTGATTTTTCTTTCTTTCCCACCGCAATCCATATGCTAATATGATCTGTAATCCTCGCGCAGCAAGATGAGGGAACAACACCACGTCTGTGCTGGGCCTCCTCCCAAGGCCTGGAACAGCACAGTGCAGCCTTACAGGGGAGAGAACGTGCTACGGGAATGCAGTTTCGGGATTTGTTTCTTCCCTTCTGCCTGAGATTATTTCTCATGCCTGAAGATAGAAGGTGCGGTGTCAGGCAAGCCCCTTTCACACGCTGAACTGGCCTCCCAGTGCGGGGAATCTGCTCACTCACCCCAACAACAACAAATGACACAGCCCAGCAACGTGGAAGGAAGACAGGCTATTTCTCTCCCTTGGAAGAATGCATTTCGAGTGTCACTTTCTGAGCATTGACCACTCTTGGCTTCCCTTTCTTTTATTTTTTTCCGGCCTGCATCTTGTCTTTCTAAATGAACCACCCTCTTCCGTTTAACTTCGCCCAGCTGTGGCTGGGTATATTGCAATGTCAGAAGTATTCGTTTCCTGCTTTAATTGCAGCTGAAGCCAACCTTGACTGGCAAGGAGAAAGCCACTGACAGGTTTGGGCTGTGTCCAGACCTCCTCAGACTTTCTGTCAGCCAACTGTTTGACAGTATATGCAAATGCATGCAAATGCAGGGACACTGGCCGAACACCTGCAGAAAGTGACCATCCCTGCTCGGGCTCGGCTCCCCGTAACTGGGGGTTTTGAAATGTTGCTTGGTGGCTTTCTGTCAGTTGATTGTGCATTTGTCAGCAGAATGTTGGGCTGATAAAAACGCTCCTTTTTGTCCTGAAGAGCCACAGAGCTCCATGTGGAACTGCAAGTGCCAGGGATAGTGGGATGGCTCCTGGCCAGCCCTTGTGAGTCCTCCCCTCTGTCTCCAGGAACCTCGTGGCAGCATCCGAACTTTTGTGGGCTTGCCCGCATCGAGCAAGGCCTTCTGTTTCCCGGGGTGTAAAGACATAATGTTGGTGGTGGGGCAACAGAGCAAAAGGCCAGCTCTCTCTAGCAGCTGGAACTTTGAGCCGTAGTGTGTCCTGGATTTTAAAAAGCCAGAGAAAAATCTGCCCGAGCTGTCAGGGAATTGGAAAGGGGGAGAGGGCCCGCCACCTCGAGTGGGAATCGAATTGCCAGCCACACACACCACCTCCAGACTGTGGGAAGACTGCCAGGCGGCGTGACTCTCGCATCCATTTGCTGCCCGGCCATCTCGGCTCCCATCTGCTCGGGCCTCCGCTGGCCTCTGACAACCCCTCTCTGTAAGAGATGCTGGGACCAGCCAGTCAGCTGTTATTGAAAAGTTGTGTGTGGGACTGCGTAGTTTTGAATTTGGCCTTTTTGAAGGTAAGGCAAGGGACCCAACCAGCATGGCCCCACCACTGGAGGGTGATGGAAAAGTCCTGGGTTCTGGGACCTTCCTTGAGCTGTCCACTCAGGAAGAAGTAAGGCAGGGATGCTGCAGATCCACGTTCTATGTGGTCCTTAAACATCAGTCCCCGGAACTGGGGAAAGCATTTTGCATTTTTTGTGCAGCTGAGGTTTGGTTTTCCAGAAGAACAGGCCATTTGGGGGGGGGCGTTGCACAAACCAGACTTCTAAATTCCCCACCCCCCTACCTGTAGGTTGGAAGGACCTTAAATATGGGCATCTTCTTGTGTATTTTTTGGCACTGAATATACACAACCTAGATATGGGACCACAGGGTCCTGGATACAGATCTATAACCAACTCTGGCAACGTCTGGGAGGTAAGCAGGCATTGCTTGTAATTAACAAGTGACTGTCAGTGTAGACTGCTGATGCAAGTCATTTAGACTCCTATGTGGATTTTTTTCCCCTAAAGAATCATTTTGCCATTCTTGCAATCAAATACTTGCCATTCTTTCTTGTATATGAAGAGAAGTGAAAAATCACAGTCATTTGAAAGGCTCTTAAGATGTTTGGCCGTCCACTTTTTTTCCCTTTTTAGAGGGAAAAAGCATATGTTTAGGCTTCCCAAAAGCTGCTGTTCTGAGACCTGGTGGAAAATCAGAGTGGGTGGCTTCAAAGCAGCCATAACGGTTCTCTGTGTTGAGACCAAGTAGGTGCAGACATCTCTTGAGCAGCCTCGATCGAAACCCCGATGCATCACCAAGGGGCTCGACAGAGTGACTGGAACCAGGGCTTCAAAACTAGTGGACATCTGGCGATTGATATCGGCACAATGATGGTGCCAAGGGCTTGTGGGGACAATGGTTTTCCAGATAGTGATTTATTTAGAGGGAGAAAGAGAGCAAGCTAAGCTCAGAAAGGTATATTGGGTACCTGCTAACTGCCCAACATTGGGCATCTGCTGTGATGGATAAACTGAGGCACAAAGGCCTCAGAGAACTCAGGAGAACTCACTTGTTGTCATACAGTAGATCCAGCCCCTTGTTAACAATAGGTCCCAAAGCCCAGTTCAAGTTCCATCCACAAGCCTCCTGTTAATTGTATCACACAACATGTGCAATAAGGAAAACTCTTGGAGGGACCAAATGTCCACAGGATCCAGGGAGACAGGCATGTGAAAGATAAAGGTGACTTAACTGAGACTGTAGGCAGCTTCAAGAAGGGATGGAGACGTGGTGAGGGAGGCCTCCGATCAGGTCCTCAGTCCTCTGAATATCCATGAGACTGATATTGTTTGTGGTTCTCATAACATCAGCAAGGAACGAAAGCTGGAATTTCATCGGCTGGGAGCATGTGGGTGGATTTTTCCAGCCCCAGTGCCTAGCATAAAGGTGGCCAGATCCCACTTCTCTGCCCAGAAAGCCAGTGCCAAGGCAAGTCCCACGGGCACCTGTTTTGTTTTACCAATTGGAAAGAGGATTTCATCATCCCAGTGCTAATTCATAATGTACGGGCATCTCTGATTTAAATGAGCCCACTGTTTGCCTTAAAAAAACAAAAAAGGCCAAGAAGAAATAAAATGCCACATAAATGAGACCATTTCGTTTCTCTCTGGCCTCTCTCTGTCTTTTAAAAATAAACTTTAGAACCCAAGGTAGCCGTATTTAAGCAGCTTTCCTGTCTTTTCAGGGCTGCGTGCAGAGTTGTGGTCACTCAGGCAGCAGTAACTTTGAAAAAATGACCCGTCTACACCCAAACAATAACAGAATCCCCCTTTTTATGTTGGAAACGCCCACGGCTTTCTGTGTATCTGCGGACTCCCCACGTAGATGCGACTGTTTGACCAGCCTTCTACTGAACAACTTAATTAAGCAAAAGAAAACGTGTCAGTTTCTGCCAACCTCACAAAAACAGAGCTGTAGGGGTAAAAAGGGTCGGCCGAATTAACCCACATTCCTGAGGGCGTTCACTAAAGCGAGGCCTGGCTTTGCAGCGATGCCAACGGGAACCGCGCGCTCGATTGCCATTCAGACTTATCAAGACATATTGTTCGGTAGATCATACTGAACACAATTAAGGCTGCAGTACCTCTGGGGGCTACAGCTCGGTGTGAGCTTAGTTTAATTTAAAAAAAAAAAAATCTTGTCACGACATGGTGCCCACCATTGACATTCTGCACAGTTACGGAGACAAAACAGTTTTATCCCTCCATATGAAAACAGCAAGTTGTTTTAGTTTTTTCCCCTGGGCAGTATCCTGCCCTCCCTCCCTCCCTCCCTCTTTTCCCTCTCCATGAAAGCACATGCAGTATGCAAAGCAACTGTATACCCTGCATGCAATTTGTACTGGCCAGACCAAACCCGAATTTAATCCTTTTTTTTTTTTCATCCCGAGGGCGGGGAAGTGCCCCTGTCTAAATCCTTCTCCGGGAGCTGAGAAAGTATGGCCCCCAGGAATCCTGTTTCCTAGCCAATTAAATTTAAGTTTTTTTTTTTTTCAGGCTTGGGTTTTGATTTTGCTTCCTTTATGTGAAGCCAGGATGGAACTGAGTGCCCAGCACTCTCCCCCCTCCCCCCAACTCTCTCCCCATCCCCATCGCAGCCTCCTGCAGTCACCCAGGAAAAGCAGCGGCTTCAGTGGCGGCCAAAGTGAATTCAGAAACATCACCGTGCATCTGGAGAGAAGTGGGATCAGCACCAGTCTAGCACAGAGGCCGCGAGGTTGTGGTATTTTTATTCCCAATTATTCGTTCTCTCTCTCTCTGTTTAGCAAGTGATCATATAGCATTATTCGATGCAGAAAGCATCCCACAGTTGTCCCACATTCCGAGCAGGGAAACACAGACTCAGGCCAACCTTCGGTTCCTAATTTTGCAGGGAAGCTGATACACCAGTGTTTGCAGGTTGGAGGGCTCCAAGTTACAGGAAATGGGCTCCCCAGTCCCAGAGGAGCAGAAGCACCAATGCTTTTCTGTGGGCACAACTGGGGGTCCTACCTCTCTGAGCCCCCTGGGATGCAAGGGACCATTTGATGAAGAAGCATTTCTGCTTGATTTCTACTGCAGGCGTTCTTCAGTGTGAGGTGTTTCCAATCAAAGATTCAAACGTGGCTCAATTAGCATCAAAAATAACTATAATCACTTCGTCTTAATCACAAACTCAGAACACAAAATGGAATAAGTTGTGACAACAATAACTTACACGGGGAAGAGGAAAGGGATGGAACCTGCTTAGACTAAGGAAATAAGAGGCTATCAGAAAGTGGACTATCTCAGATGTGGCTCACTTATCAGAAGACAGTATAGGCTGCTTTCGTTTGCTCTGCCGCTTGGAAAAAAATACATAACTTTTGCTGGATAAGCTGGGCAAAACCTTGCCAGTATTGAAAGGCCGGGCAGACAGAAAAAGAGGAACTGGCAGAAGTTTGGTGTAGAAGACTAATTAATAGAGCCCCAGGCAGAAGGCAGCAGTGGCACTGGGCATGCACTCTTCGCAGACGTGCACGGAACGCCACCAGCCATTAGGACTTTTTCTCCTGATTTTAAAACGGCTTCTCTCTTGAGCTTGACACCCCACATGAAGTGGGGCCTCTGAGAGGCTTGAAAAATGCTCCCAGTGCAGAAATTTAGCACCAACTGTTTGAAACACTGCAAAACACGCTGGACAAGGAAAACAGAGAACACTAGTGACGAAGCGTGATCGGTCATTTCTATCAGACAATTATTAGATAGTTCATCTCAAAAGAATTTTTTTGTCCTAAGTATATGGATGTTTCAGGCAAAACTCATCAAAACTCAACATCCAGGACAAGAATGGCTTATTCTTTTAAGGGTTCCTTATGTCTACGGAAAATGATCCACGCATCTCACTAGAGTGTTCTAAGATCTGGGACTGGCCTATATTTCTAACTCGTTTCCCAAGTAATTCAGGCCCCAAAGGGAATTTTGTTTTTAGTCTGAAGGGTGAAGCTTGTCTAGTTGGTAGCTTTCGTCTCCCCAGAGGTCTCTGTGCTGTCCCCAAATGGTTTTTCTGGGGCCTGATGGAGAAGCTGAGCCGAAGAGCCAAAGTAGGCACAACGTCCCAAGGATCCATCCTCTCCTTCAGGGTCTGGCCCGCCTGCCAGCTGGGCCCCTCGCCGGCCTGTGGCCCCTCCTGGCTTCCTGCTCAGGAAAGCTTCCACTGTCTCACTCAGTCCCCACCTCAGGCAGTGCTGTTTCCGCAGAGGACCCAAGGCCACTCTCTGTACCTCTCACCACTTGTAGTATGGGCTTCTGGAGCGGGCTACAGGGGTTCAAGTCTCCTCTTTGCCTCTTGCCTGTGGTATGATTTTAGGCAAATTACTTAATGCCCCTGCACCTCAGTTTACCCATCTGTAAAACGGGGCTAATAATAGCATCTACCTCAGGGGGCTGTTGTGAGGTTTAAGTGAGTTAATTTACATAAAGGGTTAGCACTGTGCCTGGTGTGCAGGAGCGATTGTTAGTATCGCCCGTTAGTCTCCTTCTAGAGCGAGCGTGATTTATTCACTGGAGCACGTCCGGCAGGCGCTCCACAAAAGAGCCAGGAGTGGATGGTCGATCCCCAAGTCTGCTTCCCCCCTGCTCCGCACAGCACAGGGCAGGTGGCAGTGTGGCTTGAGTTCCCTTCTTTCACTGACGTGCGCTGGATACCCCGGGCTTTCCGCTGAGCCAGAGTGCCAGTCCCTGGAAAGGTTGCCCTGGAGCAAATGGCAGCAGGACGAAGGCTGAATGTGTTCAGACCCTTCACGTCGGTGGTGCTGCACAGAGGAGGGTAGGCAAAGACCACAAGGCTCTTAGACCCCACAGCGATCTAGCGATCCCCCACCCGGTCCTCCAACTCCCTCACTCCACAGTTGGGAATGGAGGTCAGAGATGTCAAGTGACTGGCCCAGGGTCACACAGCAAGGGCTGGAACTAGAAACCGTCTTTAACCCTCTGGCTGTATGTTTTTGCTGGGCACCATCATCACCTTCAGATGGCAAGATATAGCATTCAACACATCATTATACTCATTCAAGAATTTCCTTTCATGAACTCACGGCCTGAGCTTCAGCCTTGAAACCTTGCAGATGGGGCTTCACAGACCTCTCCAGCATAAAAAGAAACTCCTCTACCATCCTCTTCCACATGTGTCCTTGGATGTGGATTTTATGCACAGAAGGACGGGGTCCACATCTGAGCGTTGTAATAAATCAGCCAATACCAGAGGCAGAGGGACGTGGGGACACACACAAATAAGGCACTGAGCGCATGGACCCCCAACAACCCTGGAGTCCCTGGCCAGCCCCGCCCGCACCCTGAGCCTGAGCCTGGGCTGGGGCTGTGCCACGATTCGTAGCTGGGAGGTTTCCCAACACGCCTGAGCTTGGTGGGAGCCTCTTGGATGAAATTTATGACCCGGCACTTCCTCAGGGAGACTTCCCACGTCGAACTGTTGAACACTTCTGACCTTACCGCCCCAAACAAGGGAGGGGAGGGGGTGGGAGGGGCCGGGGGGCGGAGGAGGTAGGTGGAGGGCGGCGCCACGTAGCCAGATGTCCCGGAGCCGGGACCACGCAGCTGCCGGAATGACAACCTGAGTGGCGGGCGCTGGGGAGCGGGGACCAGGGGTCGCCAGGGCGTCCGCTCGGCGCGCGGGGCTGCGGGCCTCCAGCTGATGGGCGCAACTCACGCCTCGCCCTAAGCTGAGTGACAGTCGGCGCCCCGCGGGGCCTCGCAGGTGGATCCAAGCCTAGGGGAGTGAGGACCTGCCCGGGGCCAGCTTGTCCCACCTGTGCATTACCTGGAGACGCCCCCAGAAATGCCGTCAGCGGAAAGAATTGCTGAATGTGGGAGAGACGTGTTGGTTTGCTGGTTATCGGCCCTCGGTGTGTTCGTGTCTTAGACATTCCTTCATCTGCAGATTATATTTGGATCTTTTCTTCCATCATCTAGTCCCTTCTTTGGCTAAAAGAAAGTCCTGAATCTTTTGAAGGGTTTATCTCTGCTGCTCTTTCTTTCCACCTACTTTGGGGAAGGATAGACTGATCTGGAAGTCTCTTGGTTCACAGCTTCTCAAACTTGGATGCACATTGGAATCACCTGGGGAATTAAAAAAACTACTGATGCCAGGGTCCACCCCTCCCAAAGAGTCTGATTTAACTGATCTGGGGCGAGGCCTGGGCATCTGGGTTTTAGAAGCTTGCCTGGTATTCTAATGTGCAGCACAGTTTGAGAACTAGCTCAGTTCTCCACAGTCAGCCCAGCATGACATTTAGGGTCTCACCTACTCAACAGCCAGCACCTGAAAGTGGGCCTAACTTCAGATTTATACATGCAGATTTCAAGATGAAATGAATAGTGGAGTTACTCAGTGGGACAGGGAGGGGCAGGTAGTTAACAAAATAGAATAATTTTTTGACTAGCGATTCATCCAAGCTGGGCAACCGTTCACTGAAATAAAGCTGAGCTAACTAAAATGTTTTTTATTTGGGGGGTAGTGAGTTCCAGTCCCTCATGACCAACGTACTCAGATGCACCAAGTGGATTTTGGCTTCACCACTGTGGTCCTATTGCTTTTGGAATAAAGATGCGCGTCGTTGGGCCAGCCCTGGTGGCCTAGTGGTTAAATTTGGCACCCCCTGCTTCAGTGGCCAGGGTTCAGTTCCCCGGGTGTGGACCTACACCACTCATCTGTCAGTGGCCATACTGTGGCGGTGGCTGACATAGGAAAATTGGCAGCAGATGTTAGCTCAGGGCAAATCTTCCTCAGCAAAAAACATAAAAAAAAAAAAAAGATCCACATCCTTATCTAGACCCTAACTCCTCACCAGCCTCATCTTGGAGCCCCACTGTGGGGCTCTCAGTCCTTCAAACATTCCCTGTTCTTTCTCACCTTGGGGCTTTGCAGAGCTGCCCACTCTGCATTGAAGTCTCTTATACCCCCCTTCAAACCCCCCAACACATACACCACACACACACTTCATGTGGTTAATGCCCACTCATTCTCTGTCATTTATGTCAGACATCACTTCCCCATAGCACAACCCCAGACCTCCCAGGCCATGTGAAATCTTCCTGCTGTATGTGCTCACTCCTCCTTCATTGCAGTTATCACATAGAAATTCAGCAAATATTAACTGTATAACTAGTTGCTTAGTATCTGTCTCTCCTGCTAAGATTTACATCCACGAGACATGAAGCCTGACTGTCTTATTCATCACTGCGATTCTAGGTCCATGGTAGGCCTGAAATAAATATTGATATGATGATAAAGGTGGACCACCCTTATCACTTAAAAAACCGTCTGTGGAATCCGGTCTGGCATTCACTTGGTTTTTACTGGTTCAGCCTTGCTTTGCGTGTGGGGGCTGGTGGTTCTGGGGTTCTGGCAAAAGAGTTTGGCTCTCTGTAGTGCTCTGCTGCATGGTGGCTGTTCTGTTGTTAATAGTGACACACCCTTTATATGTCACACTGCACCTCATTTTACTCAACTATGAAGCCAGCAGGGCTTACAGAAAACCCATGGGGCCTCAGAGAACTGTGAAGTGCTGTGAACACGCAACGTTTCATACAAATAACAGAAGTTTTAATGACTCCTTATGGGCATTTCTTAGCAAGCTTTTGATGTTATACTTACAAGAGGGGTGACTGTTAAAGTTTATATACTATAATCAAAGAAAAATTTAAAAAGGAAACTAAGATTTATTTAATATTAACAATATGCCAAGTATTTTGTGTATTTGATGCCACTTGTCCTAACAATACACCTATGATGTAGGTCTAATTATTACCATTTTACAGATGAGGAAATGGAAATTCAGAGAGGTTCAGTAACTTGCCCAAGGTCACATAGCTAGTAAGAGGTGAAGATGGAATTTGAAAACAAGAATCCCAAGCCCACTACCCCATACTATTTCCCTTTAAAAAAAGGAATAACCATCTTGGGTTGATGGAGTTCTAGACTATTTCTCATTTGGAGATGATACCTACATTTTGGCTCTCTCTCTGTCATGGAGATAAATTAATTCTAGAAAAATTCCAAGGGAGAGTCTAATGCTTAAGCCTAACCTTGACAAAACAGCCAAATTTTATTCTTTTTTTTTTTTTTTTTTTTGGTGAGGAAGACCAGCCCTGAGCTAACATCTGTTGCTAATCCTCCTCTTTTTGCTGAGGAAGACTGGCCCTGGGCTAACATCGTGCCCATCTTCCTCCACTTTATATGGGACGCCGCCACGGCATGGCTGACAGGCAGTGCGTCGGCGGGCGCCCGGGATCCGAACCCGCGAACCCCGGGCTGCCAAGCGCAGACGAAACCGCTGCGCCACCGAGCCGGACCCCCAAATTTTATTCTTAAAATTCTTTGTCAATAACCTGAGGAGCTCAGCACCTGAGTCCACGTGAAACAGAGAGTTTCTCCTTTGCAGCTGAGAGAGTGATCCGTCTTCAGACCAGAGCCCCTTGAGATCAACAGACCCAATAAAGAGAAACCTAGCATAGTGTAAATTTTGCTCTATTAGTTCATTTAGTGTAAAGCTGATATATACATTATTCTGTATCTACCTATAATCAGACCTGATCATGTCTTTTACTTCCTCTTTTCTCTGGTGACATCTTTTCACGTAGATTTTTTTTTAAACCCAAGCCTATGAAAACAATACCTAAACTTTCAAATATGTTTAAATCACAAATTGCTTATTTTTTCCCCCAGGAATTCTATTTCACATATCTACTTGTTATTTTCCTACCCTGAAAAACTCTTTATTTTTATTCAGTAATTATCATGTGGTTTTATTTATAGAGATTGTAATGGTATTGGTTATATCTTGAAAGGATGACCAGGCGTTATGGAGCTAACAGTGATTTAAGAGTTTTCCATAAATTATCTCCTCCTGTGAAATCAAGATCCAGGAAATGTCATAATTCCTGGAGTTCCCAGCCACTTTGTAAATTAAGACAGGTCCTTGGACAGTGGCCCTACGAGAATCCTTATCATGGAAATGCAAAGCATTTTATAAAAAATTCAAATTATATCCTATGCCATTAGTAGTGGAATTTTCTTAAGCCTCGAGATACACACGCATCCTTTCTAGTCTTCAAAGCAAAAGAAAAGGCTAATGAAAATTTCTGCAATGCAAAGATCATTTTGAATTTGTTCCAAGGTGAGTGAGAGGAAGGTTGTAGCGAGGAAGGTTGTCAAGAAGACTTGCATAGCTGGTTGGGTAGTGTTCCATCAATAGAGATGGGGAAAGATGGAAAGGACCCAGGTTTGTGGGAGAAAAATCTTGAGCTTTATTTTGAACATTTTGAACATAAGATGGCTTTACAACACCCAACGGAAGCTGTGGAATAGGTAGTTGGACACACGATCTCTGAAAATGGAGATCGATATTTGCAATGACGTGTGATGTCCCATCATATAGATGGCAGTTGGAACCACAAGCAGGGAGATTACCTAGAAAATGAGATGGAGTGAAAAGAGAAGGGGGCCTAGCCTCAAACCTTGGAGAACTTCCATATTTAAATGCCAAATGGAAAGTAAACTTGCAAAAAAAAAGCCTGAGAAGATGTGGCCAAAGAAGTAGGAAGAAAACCAGGAGACTGTGGGGGTCACAAAATTCAAGACAATACCATAGAGCAGGAAGGAGGGGTTGGTTATCACTGGCAAATTCTGCAGAGTAAGGTCGAGGCTGAAAACTGCCCTTGGTTAACAGTCTGGAAGCAGAGATGGCCCCTTAGGTGGAAGGTGGACTGTGTGATCAGGGAGGAAAGGGAGGCAGTAAGTGCAGACAACACTTAAGAGAAGCCCATCTGCAAAGGGCTGGGAGAGGAAGGATGCCTACTGGAAGTGGAAATGGAGCGAGAGGAGGGCACTTTTTAAAAAAATGTTAAGTTGGGAGAAAATGCATGTGTTTAAATGATGAGAAAGAATCCATGAGAGCAGGAGAATGTTGAAGCCCAAGAAGACAGCCAGGATAATTCGCAGGGAGATGCCTGAGAAAATGGGAGGTCGGGACTCATCGAGGTGGGGTAACTGGACTTGGGTTGGAGGAGAAACACTTTTCTTATAGCAATGGGAGGGACCCAGGAGAAGGCGGCACAGATGCAGGTAAGTGTCTGGGTTCGGGGCTGGGAAAATAAGGGTGTTCCTCTGTGGTGGCTTCCATTTCCTCTATGAAGCTGTAGGCGACGTCTTCTGCTGAGGGGGATGGGGAGGTAGAAGGGTGCTGGTTTGCAGAGAAGATCTGGAACAGCATTGTATAGGCTGGGAATGCACCTTGAGCAGCGAAACCTGTTAGAATTGCTGGTGGAATTGAGGGTTGGGCTGAGAAATGAAAATTAGAACCAGATCAGATTGGTGCTCAGCCACGTTGACCTTTTTGGAAAAAGCCCAGATCACCCTCTGTGCCTGGGTTTCTAACCTTCTCTCTTCCCGGGCTGTAGTGGGTTGAATGGTGGTCCCCCCAAAAGATATGTCCATGTCTCAACTCCTAGAACCCGTGAATGTGACCTTATTTGGAAAAACGATCTTTGCAGATGTAATTAAGTTAAGAATCTCGAGATGAGATCATACTGGGCCTTAAATCCAGTGACAAGTGAGACCCAAAGAGGAGAGATACAGAGAGAAGAGGAGAAGGCCGTGTCAAGATGCAGGCAGAGACTGGGGTGAGACAGCTGCAAGCCAAGCAATGCCTGGAGCCACCAGAGGCTGAAACAGGCAAGAAAGATCCTCCCCTATAGCCTTTGGAGGGAGTGTGGCCCTGCCTTTCAGACTTTTGCCCTCCATTACTATGACAGAATACATTTCTGTTGTTTAAACTGCTAAGTTTGTGGTACTTCGTACGCAGCCACAGGAAACTGATATCAGACCTTTCCATGAGGCCCTCTCCTCGAGCTTCTGGCCCAGCATGCTCCCGTGCTCCCTCCCTTCACTGCCCTGGTCATACCTCCTGTGATAGAGGCAGGAGAGTGTGGCAGTAAGCCCCGACTGGACCCCCAGCTCCCGCTTCCTAGCTTTGTGACCCTGGGCAAATTCTTTTACCTTTGTGGACTTCCGTTGCCTCTGCTGCACAAAGGGAGCAAAGCCACCCATCCCCCAGGGTTGAGGTGACCAATCGTGAGATGGCACACATAACTCACCAGGCACACAGTGGCCATTTACAACTGGAATGAAATAATATCACTGGATCCCGAAGCTTCCTGGAGGAACTGATCAAAACCCCGCTGTCGTCACTTCTCCCTAAAGTTTGTTTGCAATTTCCACCCTAAATTCCCAAGCTGTCCCTGATCCCCCAGTGCCATTCTCCTTCCTGGGCGTCGTTCCTCTCAGATGTGCTGAGAGGCCTTCCTCAGGCCTCCCCAGGCTCTAGGTGCTCAGCACAGCGTCCCTGGGACTGTGTGTGTTTTCAGCGAGGGAATCCTTTTAGAAAACACAACACAGAGGATGGTAAATTTCTCGGGGCTCCCAAGGACAGTGCTTCCCCTCAGGGCCAATGTCCTCCCACAAAAGGGAGCACGCATGGACTTGACTTCTCATTGATCTCCCCTTCTCTCCAACTCCAGGACACTTAAAACGCTCTCCCCCGAGAGCACTGAGGATGCTTCAAGCTTACCTTTGTGGCGGGGTTTAATCTTGGCCTCCAAAGCAAAAATTTCAGGGCTTCCCAGCTGGAAGGCATCACAGTTATGCTTGGAGATTTGCTCCCCTTGGCTTGAGTGACCAACTTGTCCCCGTCTGCCCAAGACTGTCCCGGTTTCAGCACTCAAAGTGCCACATCCCGGAACCCCCTCAAGTCCCAGGCAAACTGGAAGGTCTGTGTGCTGTGCAAATGTATGCTGTGAAAAAACCCAAACTTGACCTTCATCCTCTTCTAATTAGGAAAGAGACACATTTCTGTTGGAGAGAAGATCCTTCCCTTTGTGACTTCATCCCTCACTCTCTCTTCTACCCTAGGGCTCAGGAAGGCAGAGTGAGGACTATTTTCTTTCTTTAAAAAAAGTTTTGTCCTTTCTCATTGTAATAATAATACACGATCACTGCAGACATTCCAGATGATGAAGGAAATTTAAAGATGGAAATTAAATTCACCAAGAATTCGCCTCCCAGAGTGATGATGATGATGATGAAGACGACATGAAGATCAGCATTTATGGGGAGCTTGTACATCTGGTGCTGTTGTAAGCTCTTTACATATATTAACACGTTTAACCTTCAGAACAAACCCTCTTGACAGATGAGAAAACCAAGGCACTGGGAGTTTAAAATCACTTGCCCAAGGCCTCAAAATTGCTGTCTGATTTTCAGACCCATATTTTAAAGTCCTGCATGTCATGCGGCAAAAGAGGAGCAATTTTCTTGGGTCTCAGCTCTCAGCAGTTCCTCGATGATGTCCCCTCAGAGCACTGGTGTCCTTTGGGCCACACTCACGTGTCCTAATGAAAAGTGAGCAGCAGTGGTCCTTGCCTCCAACTCACTAAGACCCCTGGACAAGTGAACGGCACTTTTTCCTTGTTCAGTTTTACCTTTCCAATCTGTTTTTTCCCTTAAAACTTGGCAGTTGCAGCCACATTTATATATTCAAATGTGGCATTAAATGGTATAGAATTGGGCGCCAAATAGTATGTTTGGTAGTTTCAGGTTTCATAAAACTGTGTTTCATGGGGTTCCACAAAGAGCACCCTGACTTCCCAGGTTCTGTCCATCCCCCCAGTAGGAGGGTCACGGATGGGGGCCTCATTTCAGAGCCTGGAGCACAACAGCACTGTCGTCCTGCTTCCTCTCTCCTTTCAGGCCACCCTGCCACCTGCCCCGCCTGGGGGATGAATGAGAGCTGTCAGCCCCCGAGCAGAGTTATGCAACCGCGGGTGCCTTTCACTCCCGAGTCCCTCCCACTCCTACTTGAGATTCTCCACCCCTCCCCCGGACACCCCAGGCCACAGGCCGAGGTTAAGATCCTGTCCCCATTCTGTTGTTCTTGGTGGGCACCACCTTCTCGGCCCCCTCTCTGGCCCAGATGACAGCACTTAGTGACCTTTCACACGAGCACTTCAGGCCTTTGTGTGGGGCAATTGGTCTTCCTGCTCTTTCTGTGAGAGGACATTGATGACAGCACTATGACTGTCAGGCTGCCCTGTGCGTGGCGGGAGCGACGAGCTGCAGGGACAGGAGCCGGGTAGAGGAGCCAGGCCCGTGGTTCCCCTCTTCCCAACCTCCGGGTGACCGCGTGCTTCTGTGTGTGTGGGTATGCTGTGCAAATATCATTTTCAATGTGTGCTATGATGTGGGGAGAAAAAAACCCTCAGACTTAACCTTAACCATCATCCTCTTCTAATTATGAAAGAGGCACACTTCTGTTGGCGAGGACACAACACCCACCCTCATCACCAAGTAGTAGCTGGGTGTTGAGTATTGCTTGCCGATGGCTAGAGGAAGGTCCTGTTTCCCCAGGTGACCGGTCCCCAACTAGGTAGCAGAGACTCAGGTCTGCTCCTGGTTATGACTTGACTGTGCGACTCCAAGAAGTCATCCCATCTCTTTAGACAGTCTCAGTTGCATATTTTTCCGTATCTGCAAGTCCCGTAGGAAAATAAATTAGAAATACTTTCAGCTCCCTGGAGAAGAGTCCTGTGCATAATCCAGACGGTAAACGATACAAACTACAGCACTGTTACTAGCAAGATTGCTATTATTCCTAGAATTTCTCAGAACACTATATTTCCTTGTGCTCTGATGGATAATTAAAATAAAAAGAGAGGAAACACGAATAATATAGACCCTGTGATTCCAGCTTTGTGAAAAATAAAAGCGTATGTCCTAGTCATATATACACAGAAAAACAAGTGGAGGGAAACACTGCTAAATGTTAACAGTGGTTATCTCTGGGAGGTGGGGTTACGTATGCTTTATTTTCTTTCTCTCCCTATTTCACTATTTGTTTGAATTTGACATGAACCTGCATTTTTTTTTGTAATCAGAAAAAAACACCAAGTGTTGTTTTTATAAAATGCTCATCTATATGCTAGACCCTAGAGATTTTCTCTACTCCTACTCTGTTTGAAAATGAAGCAATTGCTGCTTTTCTGGAAACCCGGGTTGGGTTGTTAGAGAGAGAGTTTCTGCCCTGACATCCACTCCACCGTTAGGAGATGACTTCAGAAAGGGCCAAGAAAGGGACCGGAGTTTGCTGTCCCCCTGCCTGAGGCAATCAAAAGGACAGATGGTATGGTTTCTTTGCCTCTTCCTGACTCTGAAGAATCTAGCAAGTTTGTTTTGGTTTACCAAGTTTTCTCTTTTTAATTTGGTGCTCTATGATAGAGAATGGGCAGAGTCAGTACCAAGGTGAGTTGTCATTCACTCGCCACCCGCCCCCCCATCCAATTCTACCCTTCGCCAGAATGACATCTTTGCCCTAAGGCACCTGAGGAGCATGCAGTAAAGGCTTGGGAGAAGATCTGGTTCGAGTCAGCTTCCATGTCTGGTAAACAAGCGATGCGGCCTTGCTGCTGTAGCAAGCAGCCCTCAGAAACCGGAAGTGCATTTTGCTCATTCCCCACCTTGAGCATTCTCCTCCAGTCTTCTAAGCAGAGGGGCATCTTGCAATTAACTGGAACCACAGAGTTTGGTTCTAAGGCTCAGAGTGAAGCGGTGCAAGCCTGGAAGGCAATTGTAGAGAGTATTTTTCTGTCACACTTGACGTTCGGCAAGTTAGCAAGGCTCTCAGACACTTTCGTTGGTCCAACTTCGGAGCATTCATTTACATGGATGGGTCAATTGCTCCAAAGAGACCCCTCCTCAATTCCAAGCCGGCTTCCTCTAAAGAGAGAGGACTTGACCCACAACTCTGCCCCTTCCCTGGAGACTCAGCCTCTCCCAGCTTTTCCCCTAAATCTTGTTGGATTGAAATCAGATTGCAAGAAATTTACAGGTGATCAACCTGTTCCTTTCGAGGAGGGCACATCAAACTCAGAAAATCTCTGTTAACACGAAGGGGCAATGAAAAAAGGAAGGTAAATTCTTCAAATCCAAAAGTAAGGCTTTGGGAACGGCAAGTGGGAGAACGGAGCGGTCCAGGCCCCCCGCTCATCAGGACGGGGAGACGAGGATTTGTATGAGCCTTCATTCTGGCCTCAGAAAATCTCATCTTCTGCCTTAAAATCACCTCCAAGGTGCTCACCAAATCTTCTCAAAAACTTAATCCTTTTTCAAAAATAAAATAGATTTCTGCTTCTGATTGAAAAAGTAATTTTTGTTAATTGTAAAAAAAAAAGTCTGTCAGTACCAAGAAAAAAGTAAAAATCAACCAAAACCCCTCCACCCAGAGGTAAACATTGTTAATATTTGGCCAATATTTTTCCAAACATTTCTCTACACACACACACACACACACACACACACACAATTAGATACACTTAAGATCACATTATACATGAATCAACAAACCACTGAACAGTATATTATGAGACCTTTATCTATCTATCTATTTATCCTATCATCTATCTATTATCTTCTAATCAACTAAAACTCCAGATTATTTCAGATCATCAAAATGGCTGCATAGTATTTTATAGTAAGTTCACAGCAAAATTTGTTAAACTCGTCCCACAAGGATGGGCATTTTGGTAGATTTCTATTTGGTTTTAATACTAAAAGCAACTTTGTGATGCATGTCCTGATATATAAATCTTTAAGCCCTTATGCTATGCTTATTTAGAAAAAATTCTTTGAAGAAGGATTGCTGGCTCGAAGAGTAGGATCATTAATCATTTACATAATGTACAACGTATACATTATATAATGTGTAATACATTATAACATAATTACTATAATATATGTAATTATATATGTAATTATTTTACACATATATGTAAAATAATAATTACTTATTACATATACACACACACACACACACATACACATATATATATAGAAAATTTGTTAAGGACTTTTATGAACCCAAAAGATATAGATGTCCTCAGTCCTTGGTCATTGAAAGGAGGCGATCATGCCTTTTAGATACTATACTTAATTTTTTAAGTCGTGGGTACTTGAAATTCCCCAGGGACCCACTAACAATATGGCCTCAAGCCCTGTAAACTCTAACAGGCTTATAGCCCCCAAACCTCTTATGAGAACTCCCTCTAAGGTGGGGAGCCAAGAAGGAAGCAAGTCTTCAGGAACAAAGCAGGAAGGAGGGACTAGCCTGTATTGAAAAATACTTGTGTAGCCTCCATGATGGTAACAGACCTAGATCCAAGTAGGGGAAAGGGTGCATTTCACACGGGCTCAGTCTGGACCTCAGGTGGTAAGTTCCTAAGTTGATGGCAGATAAAAAAGGAAGACACTGGATCATTCTATCAGAGATTTTTTGTTTTGTTTTTGCTTCTTTATTTTTGTTGCCAGTCTGATTATAACTACTCTGTTCTTGTTGACCTTTTGCAGCATTTTTCCCATAATTTGAAAGAATTAAAAATTAAAGCGTCCATGAATAAATATAACTCTTAGCTCCTTCTTATTAACTACATGCAATCGGGGAATAAATACAGTGAGTGTTCACAAAAGAGTGAAGAATAGAAAATTGTTTAAGTGGCCAAAGAAACTTTATCCTATTGTGTGGCAGGCCAAGCTATGCCAGCTATATGTAAATGTATGCAGTGGCCTGTGTTCCTGTGTCCACTTTGAAGTTGCCATCTGAATTTAATTCTGCCTTTGTGATTAAATCAGGCCATTACGTCTAATCTCACTTAATAGTAAGAAACGTCCTTTGTTGTTTTCTATAGGCAACATATTCTGCCCCCAACATATACAGCTTGGTATTCACACTTTACTATTAATCCCCGATGGCTGATAATTGCTTCATCTCCAAGCCCTCTGTCCAATTCACAAGGGGCTGATTGCAACTATTCTTCCTCTATACATTAATGCACTGTTTGGGTCTTGCTTCTTTGGCTCAGTGAACCCCATCAAGCTGTCCACATTTTCTGGGCATGTGGGCGTATTGTGAGATGTTAAATTAAATTCTGTGTTGACCCCCCCAAACACCAGAATCTATTAGCCCCTGCAACTTAGCTGATTGACAAGTGGGACTACTTTTCCACTCAAAATCCTGCAGTAGAAAACCACAACAGGCTGAATATTTTGTTTCTAGGCAAAGTCTAGGGTCTTCTTACTGCTGTCTTGCTGTTCACATTTTCATGACCACCACAGGATCAATTTCGTTATCGCCGCAAGGTTGTTTCATTGATCTTCCATTTGTCTGTCTTGTCATTTCTTGGGGAAAATTGATTAGACTCCAGAGAAATACCATTAACTGCTTGAAGGTTTGGAATTATTTTCTCCTTCTTGATTTTTTCCAAAAATGTTATTTTAGATGATCAGTCTTAGGACTTTCTCCACCTATTATCTGTCCCATGAATTGCTCGGGCATAGATCTTCGAGGGCAAAATACCAGTGGAAGGAACAGCCTCCTTCTGTCATTCCTTTTTGCACCTAAGGTAACAGATATGGCTAATTTTAATGTTAAGTGTTACAAAGAAAAGAGAGTTTCCTTTTTGTCACCCATTCATCAGATGTGCAATAATTGCTAAGCTTTTCATTGTGCCAATTTAGGAATCATTATCAAGTTGGCTTTGTGGTTCCAAAAATATTATTAGCTACTGTGTCTAATTCATATTAACCACATATAGTACCTACAGTTTGAGCAGAAGCTCCAGTGTGTATGTAACTGTCCATTCTGCCGATGGCTTTGCCCAGCTTTATACAATGTCAGCCTCCCTGTTGCTCTTATGGCTCTTAGGAAATCTACATTTCTAGTTTTAATATTTTTTTCTGATTATGAAAGCAATCTCATAAAAGTATATATTACATAACTATGATGTCTGTAATATATAATTATATAAAAGTAATCTAATATTCGTCATAGAAAAATCTTAAAAGTTCAGAAAACAATAAAGAAAAAGTAAAAAACATTTCAAATCCCACAGACAGAACTGCTGTTATTATTTTGGTATATTTTCTAGATATACTTTTTCTCTGTAATTTATGTGTGAATAGACTCACGATGTATATAAAAATGCATATACGTAACTTTTTAAAAATTTCCAAAGAATTGTCTTATGTTACATGTTAAGTAATTGAGATACTGAGAATGTGTTCCACAGAGTTAATAAAAAATTCTCTTATTTGTTAAATAAACTTTTTATTTTGGAATAATTTTAGATTTATAGAAAAGTTGCAAACATAGTGGAGAGCTTCTGCATATCCTTCACCCAACTTCCTCTGTTGTTAACATCTTATATAACCAGGGTACATTTGTCACAACCAAGAAACACACATAATTTTTAACAATACAATTAGGAGCATACAGTTTCTTGTCTATCATATAAATAAATATTCTCCTATGTCATTAAACATTCTTGTAAAATGTCATCATTTTTGGGGGGCGGGGGCTGGGAAAGATTGGCCCTGAGCTAACATCTGTTGCCAAACTTCCTCTCTTTTTTTTTCTCTCCAAAGCCCCAGTACCTAGTTGTATATTCTAGTTGTAAGTCCTTCTACTTCTTCTGTGTGAGCCACTGCTACAGCATGGCTACTGACAGATGAGTGGTATGATTCCATGCCCAGGAATGGACCCCGGGCTGCCAAACTAGAGCACAAGCCAAACTTTAACCACTGGGCTGTCAGGGCTGACCCATCATTTTTTTTTTTTTTTTAGAGGAAACTAGGTAACAAGTATGACAATCAAGTGAGTTAGGTGTTAGGTAAAATTTTGCTAGTGTGTAATCAGAAAGCTGCTTCCAGAAAAGCTGCAGTCATGGGGGATGCCATCTAGGGAGGAGCCTCACCCAGGAGCACCCCTACCCTCCAACCTCAGATCTGCCCTGGTCCACGGCAGAGTCCACTTGACACCTTTGGGGAGCGTCAGCTGTGGTCCACCCTCTGCAAAGGAGACTCTGTGTGAGCAAAAGGAGTCCAGGCATTATCATTTCTAGCCTTTGTTTTAAAAATTACAATAGGAATACATTCTCACTAGAGAAATTTTAGAAAATATACACAAAATTATGTTAAGTGAAATTAGCCAGAGACAGAAGGACAAACACTGCATGATTTCACTCATATGTGGAATATAAACGAACACAGACAGAAAGAACTGGTTGGTGGTTACCAAGGGGAAGGGGGGTGGGGGTGGGCACAAGGGGTGAAGGGATGCATCCATATGGTGACGGATAAATAATAATGTACAACTAAAACCCCACAATGTTAGAAACTATTAAGACATCAATAAAAATGGAAAAAAAAAAAAAAGAAACAGGCAAAAAGCACTAACACAACCACCCAGAGATCACCATGTCAACATGTAGATACATATTTTGGATCACACTGTTTTGCAGTGTACTTTTTCACTTTATCATGACCATTTTCCCCTAATATTTAATACTCTTATGAAAAAATTTCCCTCAGTGACTGCATACAATTTTATCCTATGACTTTATTGTAATTATTTAACCTCATCTCAAAAGGATACTGCAATTCTTTTCCTATTATATAATTTTTCCTTATTTGTATTTTTCCTATTATATTATTTTTCCTAATACATTGTTATATTTTTATAATATAATATTGTTATAAAGGGTGTAATTAAGTAACATCCCTTATTATTTCTTTGGGAAAAAATCCTCAAACGTAGAATTAGTGGGTTAGATCTAGGTTGGCCAGTTTGTGCCTTTCCTGAGTGGTGTTTTCCAAGAGCTACAGAAAAAAAAAAAAACCCATCCAATTTCACTGCACTGGGTGGGGGAACCACCATGAAAGTGTGATTCTCAGAAGGAAAGACCAAACCCTCACCACGGCTTTGGTGATTCACTGATTAGAAGTTTCTGTTTAGTCAACTGTGTAGCTACCCAGGGGCTCCCACACAGGAGATGGGTGTGTGCCGTGTGGAGCGCTGAATATGAACGCCTGCACCCAAGGAGCCTCCCAGGACCCGGTCGAAAGGCAATCAAAATAAAAACAGAAGGAAACAAGGGGCAATCACAGATTGTCATTTGGTGGATCAAAAATCACATTACTATTTTGAGTTATCAAACATTCAAAACCCATGAGCAAGACAAAGCAGTTATAAGTTGTAGCTGTAAGCAGTTATCACAGTGAAACAGCTATAAGTAATGTCAAACGGCTCACTTTCTCATGCAGAACTGGGATTCGGCCCCACAGATGTTACTGCTGTGTTGCCGGGCTCTGAATTCCAGAGTATTCTGAGCTTCTTGCCTGTGTGAACTTGTCATCACTGAGTTTACCCGAAGTACCTGTAAGTGATGACGGTACCACTGTCTTCTTGAGTGGGAGTGAGTGTTTTTAGATTTAGCTTACTTTACACTAAGTAAACTATGGGATTAGATATACCATTTAAAAAAAGATTCCTAAAGGAATCTTTTTACCAGATATAAAAGAAGAATTTTTAAAAAGTTATGCAGAATAATAGAAGAAGGTAAAACATCTCAGCCCCCATAGACTTGTTCTAACACTTGTCAATTCAAAATAAAATTGACCAGTTCCGTAAAAGTCTCAACTTGCAGCGACCACCCTCTATACTTGGAGTTGATTTAAAATTGATCGAATGTTGTGAATTCCATGATCTTTCTAGCGATTACCTCTAATTTCTGGGAGGAAGAAGCCAAACAGTGAGTGTAAACAGGTGCCAGGAAAACAGAAAGATGAATGATAAGCTCATAGAACATGAAGACCAGCACTTCCCTGGGTACTCACGTGGCCTGTGCAACTGGCCCTTCATGTGTTTGCAATGTGAGTACCTTCTCATTTCTTCTGCATTTCGTAGCCCTGGGTATTCCTAAGCAACATCCTAACATCATTTCTTGATTTCAGAGCATAAAATCGGTAGTCAGAGGAGCTACTGGTTTTGTGTTCAACATTTAAATTCCATTATAGAAATTCCTTAGAAAGCTGGGAAATCGTTGACTTTCTGGAATGATTTTGTTTTCTATTTGAACACCCAGTGGGAAAGCTAGATTAGGAATGCCTTTCGGTCCTTGACTCTAAGAGCCTCCCTTCCTCTCTACCTTTCTCCCCCTACCTCTGTTCCCCTTTCCCCTCTTTCTCTCGCCCGCATTCATCCAGGGTTTGCCCTATTTTCAGAGACAGTGGAGGAGAGAGGATGGAGTTAGAGCTGATCCCTGTGCTGGAAGAATTGCGGAGGAGGGGGAGGGTGCTTCTGCCTGAGTGGTCCAGAGAGGTGTAAAGGAGGAAGCGGCATTTGAGCCAAGTCTTGAAGGGTTTGTAGGATTGTGGCAGATGGATGAGGCGGGGACGTGGAGGTTGATGGGATGGTGGGAGGAAGTGGCAGAGGTGGAAGAACCCAAGGTGTGGATGGTTGTCAGGGAAGGACAATGAATCGTAGGTGGGGTTGGCAAGGATGGTACCTGAAGGAGAGAGGGGAATCAGGGAATAGCGGGCCAAGGAGTTGGGAACTGCTGTCTTTTTGGCATTCTATCCTGCAGGGATTTTCATCAGCCTGATAGATGTTAATGAAAACTCTCAACAGAACGCAACACATGTATTGGGTAATATGTTTCCTTTTTTGAGGGGCTCTCAAGCTTTCAATGGAAGATGAGAAACTACCAACTAGGTGTATGTGTTAGCCACATAGTTCACCCTAACACCGCCCGAAAAACACCAGGTTAAAAGTCTTCACTTGTACTGAACTGGAGGATTATTTCGAAATGATGGACTTTGCCATCATGAGCCTGTTTATATCATTGAAGACACTGCGTGATCTAGTCTGCTTTTATGATATAAATAATATCTGCTTTCCTAAAGAAATGGTCCCTGGACCCACAGGGAGCCTAGGAGTCTCAGAGGATTTGGGCAACTGGAACCCTGAGACAGCCTGAGATGGAATCAGGCGAACTGGACAAGCTTCTCCCACACCTGGCCAGAGTGAGAGCATTGGTGTTCAGAATAAACATGTGTGTGTTTATGGGCGTACCGCACAGGCCAACAGGCCAACTGCAGGCGCCCCGCAGACCTTAGTAAATAGAGTGAAATGTTGGGGGCCAACTGGGTTTTGAAGCTGAGGTGTCTTTCATACAAGTGCTACACCCACAAACTGACCTTTATACCCACAAACTAAAGCAACTTATTTTGAGGCCTTATCTCTATAGTCCCTGTGAGTCTCCAGGAGAGATAGGAAAGCAGTCTTGGGCTCTCATATTAAAAGGGAGACAGTTGAAAAATAAAAATTAGAAAATCGGTACTAACTTCCTTACTGCCACCTCCTTCCCTCCTTTTTCTCCTTCTTTGTTAGTCTATAAACTCTATGATGAGGCATCATGGCTCCCTCACCCACCCCAGGAGTATTTCAGCTATTGTTGGCCAAACCTGTTATAGATATTCCCAGGGTAATTCCTGGAATACAGGCTCCCAAAACAGAAAAAAGCTTCTATTCTTACCCTTGTTCATGGAGTTGAGATCATTGCCTAGGGGCTTGGGGAAGTCCCAAGTTTTGCTCTCGGAAAAAAAAAGACCCATAATTTTTATACCCACTCTCTCAACCCAACCACCCAAGCCCCCAGTCTGCCTCACCTTCTGCAGGCCTCGGGAAATGGGTGTATTCCAGGTTACTTTGAAATGGAAACCTTGACAAATAAGATCAAAGACCGACATTATGAATTTGATTTAATACAGAAGAGTGTTAAATAACACACACACACACACACACACACACACACACACACACACACACACACATTAAAGCAGAGTTTAAATGTTGGAGAGAGAGCCCAAGTTTATGGCTTAGCAAGCAGTATCGTCCCAGAAAATCAGTAAGAAAGTTCAAGTGAGGATTGGGATTTTGGTATTTGTCGTGGTCACCATGGCTTATGTAACTGATACCGTCTACTTATTTATCTGTCAACACGGGGATGATTTCGTGAGCTGTTTGGAGACAGAGGCAGAGTTTAAAGGGATTGGAGTTCTCAGCAACGGTCAGCTTGCTCATTTAGAGTGTGAGTCACAAGCCTCAAAGACCTGGTGAGGGGTCTGGGGTAGCACAGAAGGGAATGGTGGAGACTGTGGCCTAAGGGGTTGTCCTTCCTCGCTGGGCCATGTTGAAGCTGGGCTGGTGTGGCCGTATCTTCCAATTTTTCTAGAGAAATGCAAAATCTGGATTTTTACATAAAATTTCCCGATTTTCAAATGTTGGCAACTACTAATTCATTTAAAACAAACAACACATATCTGCAGCTGCCTTCACCCCACAGGCCACCTCTGGTTTGGAGACTAGTAAAGACTTATAGGTAGAAAAGTCGTTGAAATGGAACCCTCTTGGATTCAAGTCATTCTATACCTTCACCTGGTCATTCTCAGTCAGGTGTGCTCACCTGTGGAGTTTTAATGATGGTACACGTGCCCAGTCTCCACCCTGCAATAAACTTTTTTGGTAATGGAAACTAGACATGTACCTGTTTTTTAAAAAATTATTGTTATTATTTTGTTGTTGTTGACAGTGGGAATTTTTTTTTTTTTTTTTTTTGCCGGGAAAGATTCGCCCTGAGCTAACATCTGTTGCCAATCTTTCCCTCTCTTTTTCCCCCCCACAAAGCCCCAGAACATAGTTGTATATTCTAGTTGTAGCTAACTTCCAGTTCTTCCATGTGAGCTGCCACCACAGCATGGCTACTGACAGACGAGTGGTGTGGTTCCGTACCTGGGAACCGAACCCAGGCCACCAAAGTGGAATGTGGGCTGAACTTTAACAACTAGGCCATCAGGCCTGGCTCTAATTATTTTTTTATTGTGGTAAAATATCCATAACATAAAATTTACTATTTTAACCACTTTTAAGTGTACAGTTCAGTGGTTTTAAGTATGTTTACATTGCTGTGCAGCCATCACCACCATTTACCTCCAGACTTTTTCATCTTCCCAAACTGAAATTCTACAGCCACTAGACACGAACGTCTCATTTCCGCCTCCCTGCAGGCCCTGGTAACCACCATTCTATTTTCTGTCTCTATGAATTTGGCTGCTCTAGGAACCTCATATGAGTGGAATTACGCAGTATCATGTCTTGTTGCTTTCACTTTGCATATGTTTTCAAGATTCATCCATGTCATTAGACATGTCAGAATTTCCTTCCTTTTTAAGGCTGAATAATATTCTGTTGTATGTATATACCACTTTTTGTTTATTCATCCATCCATAGATGGACATTTGGGCTGCTTCCACCCTTTGGCATTGTGAACAGTGCTGCTATGGGCCTAGGTGTACAAATATCTGTTTGAGTCCCTGCTTTCAATTCTGGATGTACCTGTTTGTAGAGGTCCATTGATGATTCAGATGAGCGCTTCTCTTTCAGAACCACTCTCTTACCTGGCGGTACCTGGTCCCATATCTGCCCTGTATTTCAGCCACGTTACCTGTTACATCACATCACCTGATTGTTACAGGCAAACAGCTAGTCTGGGTCCTCGGCTCTGGGTAACCTAGCAGAGAAGGAATGAATGGAGGGAGATTGGCTAGCTCAGTGAATCAATGAGGAGGCTGAGGAACCAGGTTCAGGGGTAACTTCAACAAGCAAGATCCTGCCACAGGAACAGTCTACTTTGGACGCCACCACTGTCACCACTGCCACAGGACACTTGCTGCTGCCCCAGCTGGATTCCCCAACTGGACTCAGGCCCAGACGGTCTCCACCGCACCAGCCTCCACACCACTAACACTTGAGTCAGTTGTGGCCGCCACAAACACTCCCTAACAAGCTCCCTGCCTGTCTGTCTCAGCCCCCAGATTCAACATCCTGGCTGGGGGATCTGATTGGCCTCGCTTAGACCATGAGCCCAAGCTCTGAGTGTCCAGGGTTGGGGAGAGGGCATATATGTGACCTTTGGCTTCCTGTGTGGCAGTGGGAGCCTTACCTTCCATGTGGCTGGGGATTCAGCCCAAACAGGAAGAGGATTCATAATCAGAGGTAAGCTGGAGCTGGCTGTCCTGGCTCACCAGAATGCCCGCGTGTGTCCCTTCCCAGCTCCAGGTTCAGGGACCTCGCATCAGTAGCTTGGAATTGGCCATGGTGGGAGTATTTACACCATGGAAAGGAGCAAATGCTACAAATCAGGGCTTTGTTTTCCTTCAGAGAGTCAGATTATGAGCACACCAGACAGCCAAAGTGACAGAGGCCAACTATCCCAGGAAAATAATCAGTGATTTCTGCAAATTAGATTATTGGACTGAGTTGAAGGAAGGAAGGAGAGAGAGAAAGAGACTACCCACAAAGTCTGGGTGTATTTCTACAGGTGTAAAGACAGCTTAGAGCAGTACCATCCAGTAGAAATATAATTCAAGCCACACAAGTATATGTAATTTATTTATATATTTTAAAAGAAGAGATGCAGGGCTGGCAAAACAGAAAAAAAGGAAAAACTCAAAAGCATATCCTTTATCCTCATTCATTTTACTTTCCAATTGTCTCCTTAGCATTCAGACTAAACATTGTCTTTTAATGCCCAGACTTAACCTTATACTTTTTCTATTTTCAAATACCCAAAGTTAATCCTATATTTTTCACTTTCTCCTCTACACATAAAAATACATGCAATTTAAAATTTTCTAGTAGCTACATTAAAAATGAAAAGAAACAGAGAAAATTAATTTTGATAATATATTTTATTTAGCCAATATGTCCAGAATATTATCATTTCAGCATGTAATCAATATAAAAATTATTAATTAAATAGTTTACATTCTTTTCTTCAAATTAAGTCTTCAAAACCCAGTGTGCATTTTATACTTACAGCACATCTCAATTCGAGCTAGCCACATTTCAAATACTCAGTAGCTTCATGTGTCTAGTGGCTGCCATATTGGACAATGCAGATTTAGAGCATCTCAAGAATTGCAACCCATGGTCTTCAAACCATCTCCCAGTGGTGAGTAGTGAAGGACAGATGTGTTCCTCTTTTATAGATGTGGAAAATCAGAAATCCCAAAGTTGTATAAAAGTGAGTTGTCTGCCATTCTTGGATTGATTAGTTCAGGAAGAGGGTAGGTAATGTAGTACAGAGCCTATCTTATGAATGAATGATAAATATTGCTAAAGAGATCAAACATGACCTTGAAAATTTGTGCATGATGGACCGAAAGGGGGGTGGAGACAGGACAGCTGAGGCCTTCCGTGTGAGTCAAGATGTCTAAAGAATTCTCACAGCCCTACCGGACTGCCTCTCCCTTTTTTCCAGAAACTATATCTACAATATATGCCTGCCAAGTGAATGACTAGACCCTTTTAAATATTTTTACAAAGCAGGCACTCTCGTACATTGTTGGCAGAACTATTAGCTTTGGAGGGTAATTTGACAACCACTATTGGCATTTTAAATGTGCAAACATTTTGGCACAAGTGTTTTCCTAGGAATAATCTTAGGAAAGTCCTGTACATGTGCAGAGATATACGAGCAAGGATATTCATTCAAATATTGAAAACAACTAAATGTTCGTCCACGAAGGACTGGTGCAGTGAATAACAGCATGTCGGTTCTGTGGAAAGCCTGGCAACCACTAAAAGCGAGATCTATTTATAACTGACATGGAAAGGAAGCCACAGTATATACAGAAACACAGAAATGAAAAAAGCTGGTTGCAAGACAATCTGAAAGATGTACCATTTTTGTAAGAAAGCAAAAATATTTTTTTCTGTATAGGCACTGAAAAGAAAATTCGGGAAAAATGCAATCAGGTAATCTGAGGGTGTGGGGCTATAACAGGAGGCTTTAGGGAGGAAGTTTTACTTTTTATTTTATATTAATTGATAATGTTTGAAATTTTATCATGAGCTAGTATTGTTCTTAAAATCACAAAAGGATATAAAATAACAAATAGACACGCTAACATATATTTTTAAAAATACCCAGCGCTGTTGAGGCTATGAGGACACACTTTCTCAGGACCTGCGGGTAGGAGTGTAAACTGGTCTTATCTTCCTGGAGGGACCTACTTGCTGACACACAATCAAAGCCTTATCAGTGTGGTGATTCCACCTCCAGAATAAACCGATAGAGGGCATATAGATGTACGGGCAAAGATGTTCATTACTGTGTGATTTACAGCAGTGCGACATTGATGGGAGAATGAAATGTTCATTTATAGGGAGTTACTTCAGTAAATCACAGGATAGCATACAGTGGAATCCAGGTTAAAACGGTGATTTAAGAAGGTACTTATTGGCATAGAAAGCTGTAGAAAGCTATCTACAATCTATTGTTAAACGAAAAGAGCAGGTTACAAGACCGTCTGTATAGTTTAATTCTGATCTGTATCATATATTTGGCTATATATGTTTGGTATATATGCAGAGAAGAAAATCTATAACAGTACATATCAGGGTATTGTTAGCAGTGACTTTCTTCGAGTGGTGAGATTCCAGGCAGTTTCTCCTTTCTACTGTATTCTTTCTGAAATGGCCCAAGTTGTTTACAATGAGTACATCTAACCCTTGTATTATTTCAAAAAGTAATGAAGACCTCTCTTAAAAAATTTTTTCCATAAAAGCCAGTTCCAAGATCTTCCTTTCTGTTTCCCTCAGTGACAGTCCCAAGATAGAAGTAGTAGCATAGTCACCCTGGCATCCCTGACCTGTTAGGCCATTTATGATGCTGGTGGGCGGCAGGACTAGGACCCACTATCTGCAGATCTTGTTTCAAAGGCTTTTAACACTGTTTTAGTTGCTGTGAATCAGGGAAGGTCATTTGATATAAAATGGCCAAGTACAATTAACAAATTCTCATAAGGGGGCTCTTTTCAAATTCTGTGGGTATTTTTTAAATTTAAAAATGGACTTAAACATTTAGAGTTTTTTCTCTGGAGAAGGCTCTTTCCGGTTGGAGAGGCTACCGAGGGTTATCGATGATTCCTGCATGCACTGGAACCAGACACATCTCTTTAAAAGCCCCAGCAAGCATTTTTCAAATGAGTAGACTGATTTTAAAAATCTGACATGTGTAACATTTACCCCATTCCAAAGACTTTCAGACAAGAAACTGACAACGTGGAAGATCGGCTGTCTGTCCCTTGTCTTGGTGAACCATCCCTAGGATTAAGATTTTGGTGTGAGGGGCAGTGGAGCATGAGGACCAGCTACTGCTTGGAAAACAAACCCCTTTATTTTACCCAATTCGGTGTCAGGGTGATGTGAGACCAATTTTCAAGGCTACTTATGTTTAATTTTCCAGTGTGCTCTGATACAGCCACCAGGGTTCCTGCATGGAGTCACAGGCTTCCAGGCCCAGGTGACATGCCACCACTGAGTGAAGTGAAGGGATGAAGACCTGGGCCTGGCAGAGGGAGTCCCCTTGTCCCCCAGGGCTTCAGACATTCACTCTGGAAGTTCTGCCCAGCAGGACCGACCACAGGGCACAGCTCACTCCAGCCCCATGACCCACTCTCCCCCTTGTTGGGCTGGATTCCCTCCTCTGCACTCTTTTGTCAACCCCAGGCCCTTAGCACAGGCCTGGCACTAAATAACATGCCTGATAAAATGCTCACTAACCCCGCAGACCTCTATTGTTGCTACTCCTACTATTACCATTTCTATTTTTAGAGGTTCCTTACAGACACACGACTCCGGGCACATGTGTGTCCCCCCTCCTGCATTCCTCAGGAGCGGCCAGTCTCCATAGCTGAATGGAACGGGAATGTTCCCTCTGGCAGAGGTGCTACTTTGGGATGGGCTCCTGGGCTTGCCCACGATCGTAATGGTTCCAGGAGCTCTGCTGGTGGCTCAGGGCGTCATTTAATTCTGGGAGGTGAACACCCTCGTCACTCCCATTTTACAGATGAGGATACAAGCTTAAAAAGTTTACATATAAACCAGTGCAGGGTAACAGAGCTAGGAAGGGTGGAGCGGGGATTGGAATGCGGGCATTCTGATGCCATCCGAGGCTGACCAGGGCTGCCCCTTACGCCCCTGTGATGTCACTCTGCCTTGGAACCCGCGGGCAGGGGGCTAACTTCAGTACTTGAAGTGCTTCTTCCATTCTTCCCCAACCCGGCCAAGGACGAGCAGGGACAGTGGGGAGGCTGTGGCCTCACGGGTGACATGAGAATGGCCCTTGTGAACTGGGAGGGGTACAGGGGGCTTGCCTTCAATGCTGTGTTGGCGTCTGGGGAAAAATCAGTGACACAGATCCTGTCTATATTGATATTTTGTTCACCATAGGTTTTTGCATCAATTTTGGTTTTTAAAACAATATTGCATTAAAATATTATTTATTGTGATAACTCCATGTTTTGGTGCCCTCTAAATTTTGCACCCAAAGAAAGCACCTCACTGACTTCACCCTAGTCCTGGCCCTGCTTGCTTCTCGAGGCCCTGTTTTCTCCTAAGACCAAAGTGGCAAAAAGCAGGTCTAATCTATTTTATTTCACTCTGAGAGATAAGTCTAATTAGAATATTTTTTTCCGACTGTGCCCTGTTGACCAGTTTAAGATGGTCACTTAATTAATAAATTTGAACCAAAACATAATTACTATATAAACTTTGAATGTTAGTAAAGCTTGCTTTCCTTTCTTCCTTCCTTTTTCATTTTGGCAAGTGTTTCTGTTGAGGGAAATTCCTGAACTCAGGCTGAAATTTGCTTTGGGCACCATCCCCCAGTTTAGATGACACAAACACTGTTTGGAGAAATAATCGCTGTGCTGGCACCTAGCAGGTGGCACTCAATAAGCGTTTGTTGACAGAGGAATGACTGTCGAGTCCAGCCTGCACCGGCTCCCTGGCAGGGAGATGTGCCAGCACCTTGCTGGGAGCCTCTCTGGGCCTGCCCGCATTCTCTTCAGCCCCCATGTGCAGAGGATGACTCAGCCAGTGATTTCACTCAGCCAGCCTGGTGTTTATGCCACTTGCCACAAACCGGTTGATACTGTTTGGAACTGTCCTGAGCTGATGCTCCACTGGGAGAGAATGACATCCAGTCAGCTTGTGACCGCTGTGGCCAAAACAGCTGAAATGTTGTGGCTTCTGAAGAACCCATTGTCTGCTAGTCAATCGGCGAGGAGAAGGAAAATCCTGGGGCCCTCCCCTCTCTACCTTGGAGAAGCATTTTGGCTTCCACGTGGGCTCGGCACAATAGCAGTGGGTCCTGGCTGGGCTCTGAGAGCCAGCTTGGAAGGGTGGAGCCCCGCATAGAGCTCCCTAGGAGAAGCCCCTCAAAAGACACCGTTGGGCGCAAGTTAGCACCAGGAAGAGCTGGAGGTTTTAGAAGGCAGCTTTGCTCATTCTAAATGGATTTTTACTTGGCCCCATCCAACGCTGTCACAGGCCCTATTCATGAATCGCAAGAGAAGATGGGGACAATTGAGGGCACACCATTGCTTTCTTCAGCAGCCATCAACAGTACGTGTAATCACGTAAATAATGTATTTCCAGCCAATGGAAAAAACTGAGTGGCAACAAGAAAAACAACCACAATTACAATAGACGCTGTGCTGATACTTTGCACACGTTGCCTCATTTAACCCCCAGTGAGGTGGGTCCTCTTATTAGATCTTAGAGATGAAGAGATCAAAGCACCAAGAGTTCAAGGAGCCTGTCCAAGGTCACGTGGCCAGCGAGGGTGGTAACCAATCGTGAGGTGCACCCAGTGGGCAATGTATAGGGACTTTACAGGGAAGAGGAGAACGGAAGGGCAGGAAGGAGGATGGGAGAGGAGACTGGTGTTTGACTGCGCTTGAACACAGCACAGAGGAGTGGAGAGTGTGAGGGGAAGATGAAGTGTTTCTCGCCCTTCTCCTGTCCTTCCCGCAGGCGTGGGTCTGCAGCACTGGCCAGCCTGGGCACAGCTCTCCCTCACACACTCCCCAGGTGTGGTGTACGTCTCAGGGCTAACAACTCTGCATCTGAGTGACTGTGGGTCTGTGTGGATATAAAACACCAAGGGCATCTTCTGACACCATCACAGCCCCGAGAACCATGGATTCCATGGTCAGGAGTGAATTCAAAAGTCATCTGTTCAAGGGACGCTGTGGTGCCGGCTTTATTTTGTTTCTCCACTGTGATGGAGAGCGAGGGGTGTGACTAAAGCTGCCAGAAGCAAGCAGAGGAAACAGAACAGCCACAGTCACAACAAAATGCTCCCTTTGACCGGTCAGCTGGATAGATAAAACGTTATCAAATCATCTTCAAAAGTTTTCTCTGCTGATTCTTCACCTGCTCAACTCTGTTTTTTAAGGTTTGAATTGGGAGATGCATAATGATCACTATGTTAAAAGCTTTTCCTTTTTTCTTTTTCATTTTTTGCCCGAATACTAGCAGCGATGGCAGGACCAGGAACACACGTTTAGACCTGGAAACAATAAAAGGTGGAACAACGGAAACGAAAAAAAAGCTAAAAGTGAAATGACTGATTTCAGGGCATTTTGACTCAAGCAAGAGGAGGGATTCACTGGAGAGTCTCCTTGTTGTGTGCTGGGACGTGTTGAAACCTCAATATCGCATCGATTCGACATGTTTTGAGAGCGTCAATCACAGCCATACCTGGGGCGGGAGAAGAGGGGCAGGTGGGGGGCCACAACCCAGAAGGCTGAGGAGGAAGAAGGATTTAGGGAGGACAGCCCTTGGGGGGGCCTCCCTCCGCTAGACGAAGCCTCATTTCCTCCAGTGTCTGGCTTCTACAACTTCCCTTGACTGCCCTCAGCTTCCTTAGTCTCTACCTTTCATGCTTCTGTTTTCTCATCTGTAAAATGGGATGATAATAGTGCCTACAAAATGGAGGCATATGTGTAAAATGCTTAGAACACTGCTTGGCACCCCACAAGCACAAGGGTAGCTCTCATCACTACCAGGGTCATTTTTATCTCTAGGAGGGATATTCTACCATTTCTGCTATGGGCTGTTCCACTTTCCCCTGCCTGCTTCCCCAGGTGAGTTGGCTTTTTCCTTCTCTCTCTCTCTCTTTTCCCCCACAGATGAATGTTCTTATCTGATCTTGCTATTCCGAAGTCTCCTTGTACGACTTGGGCATTCTCTGAGGAGTTACCCACATTACTTAGAAGCTTGTGGGCCACAATAGCCCTTTTTGATCCCAGTGCTGGGGCCCATGGCAAGGCTTTCCCAGACCCTGTAGCCGACCTCTGCTCCACGTGCAGGGCCCACCGTCAGGGGTGCTTGTCCCCTATCCCGGGGTTTGGAGGCAGCCGGCGCTTACCACTGCCAAGCAGCCTCTTGGGGAATCACTCACACCCATGAAACACGCTCGGCAAAAAGATGCTCATGCTGTTGAGTAAATCAGGTCCATGAGCGTCAGAGCATAGAGTCTGCGTGGGAACCCTGAAAAGCAGCCACAGAAGGGAAAACCCCTAAGACGCTGCTTTCCCCTCGCTCTGCTGCCCTTGTCTGTCAGCTGTCTACTCCCTCGCCTTCTCAAAGTTGCTTTCTGAAACCCTAATGACAAACACGCAACCATCCGAGGATGTCTCGAAGGGTTTGCCTCGCCTCTGCCTCTCCCTGTCACCAATCAGGGCCTCCCTCGGGGCTGGGGATGAGGCTGCCAGAGAAAGTTCAGGGGACAAGACTGCAGCCAGGTCACCTGGCAGGGGATTGGCCCTGAGTCTGCCTCTTCTGGATGCCACTCGCAGGGGCAGACCGGGGGCTGAGTGGAGAGGCTGGAAAAGGCCAGAGATGAGATTGTCTAGTGGACAGGAAGAAGGTGTTCACCTCCCACTAGGATTCCTGTCTCCAGGAGATTCCAGTCCCACCAGGACAAACCAGGGCAGCAGCTTTTGCCTCCCCAGAGCAGGTTCTGGTCCCTGTATCACTGCCTCCGACCACCTGTGTGGCCGTGGGCGTGTCTCCTGACCTCCCTGGGCCTCGGGTGCCTCATTCCGTAGGGGGGAGGGTGGACAGCTAACCCCTAAGGTCTCTTGCCCCACTGGCATTCTCTGGGACTCAGAGATATGATCTGGCACCTGTGGCCTTTGTCCCAAGCAGTGGCCCACCTGTGGCTCTGTCCTCTGTGATCCTCTTTGCTTTCCATCCAGGCATCTTCCCCCTGAGCATCAAGCAGCCTGTAGTGTTTAAGGCCTTGGACTGTTGACCTGCTTGGCCTGAGCTCAGAGCCTGAGCGCTGGAGGCAAAGGGGAAAGTATTCTGATGGAGCGGCTAATCTCACATGAGCAGAAAGAATTTGGCTTAATTTCCGATCAGGCATCTGAGCCTCTATGCCGGGCTTAGTCAAAAAGGACAGAGTGAGAACCTCTCGAAGAAGTCATTTGCAACATCTCCATAAACGACAAGGCTAGCTTGTGTGTAGGTCTTGAGGAGTACCTTGCTGCCGCGGTTTCACATCTTATACTTGGTAGGATAAACTGGATCTTGCTTGAAAACAATATTTCCCTACAACTAAAATCTGCTCGATAAAAGTGAATTTGTGTTTTAGAAAAACATGACATTTTTCGGTCTGTTGCTTCACGAGCCTGCTTCGGTGAAGGTGGTGACCTTCTTACTGAAGATTTATTGAGTATGCAGAAGAGGGAAGGGGCAGTGACCCTCAAGAAAATGCCTTCTGGAGGAAATGCACTTTCGCAATAGAGGCGCTGCACACCACGGTGAGAAAAAGCATCAATTTATCGGGTAACCATCACCTTGTTCTTGGTAAATTCGTATAGTGTCCTTCTACGGCAGAAAGAAAAGTCCTTCTTCTGGCTTCCGTTATGGCCTAGGAGGTCTAGCGAGCATGCTGAACTCCTGAGTACTGACTGGCAACTTGGACCCAGCCTCACCTGCCTACCTGGGAGTCAGCAAAGACCAGATGGGCAATGTAGAAGCACCGTTGTTAATAATCTGAACTTTATCTGGTAAAGCTGGCAAAGTGAAATACTTCCCATGCTTGGAGTGGTGCCTCTTCCTTGATGGGGACACTTACCTTCTAAGTGATGTGTTTCACAAGGTTATATTTTCATACCCGGTGTAATCAGTTTCCCTTAGAGAAGAACACCTGTAAATAGACCATCACCATGGGCTAGGTAAATCCCATAGTGCATTTAATCTGCCCTCTGTTTACTTATTGCTCACCTGGCCTCCCACACATACATCAACATAATTTCTCAGGGTCTTGTCTATTTTCCCCTTAGGTTCTGTTCACTCTAATCACTGAGATCGAAAGTCGCTGGTTGGCTGGGTGCGGGGACCTTTTTTGGCAGCCAGCCATGGGTTCCTTCTCATCTTGCTTCTGCCGCCTGGTGTGCCTTTTCCGAGGAGCCTGCCTTACACCCTCTCTGTTTTCCCAACCCCGTCAAAGACCAGCTTAAACTTGTTCTGTCTGCAAAATCCTGCCTGCAGATTTCCAAAAGCAACTCCTTGCTCTACAACATGCAGGTCTATGCTTAAACACTGTGACTGCAGAATACGCTGCTCTGCCATAGACATATGTTGAGAGACCTAACTTTGCATTTTTGACGCCTTATATAATTACCTTTGATCTATTTTACCCTACAGGACTCCTGAAGCCCGCTGATGCTATTCTTCAGGATGTAAATTCCTTATAAGGCGGGGTCTGCTACTCTTGCTTGGCACAATGGCCAATTAGATGCTACACACAGGCAGATAACTTAAATATTTTGATGACACTCAAAACAGCCCTGCATACCCTTGTTAGATTCTTTCATAATCTTTAGCAGTTGGAGAAAGCTCGATGGGGTGTAATTTTCTCAGTTAAATAAGAAATCACATATAGTGTTACCCTTCCTATAAGGCATGGGGACTTGCTCCAACTTACAAGGAGAGGCAGGAGGGAGACCACCTGTCCCTTTTCTGCTCTGTAGCTGCTTCTTTTAGAGATGGCTTTCCAAATGACGGTGGCCTCCAGGTGATGGAGTTGGGACTGTGGGAGGAATTGTTTATTTCTAATCTCCTAGAAACTTCTTTTCAGGGAGGACTTGATTTGGTTTTGACTTAGTTGTTAATTTTTATTTTTCTTTCTGTCCCTTGTCAAGATGCAAGGCAAACAAGGACCAGCATTGAACACATAGAAGGCTACAATTCAAACATATTAAAAAAGCCTGTGACTTTTCTGATGGCAGAATCTAGGAAGAATGAGAAATTCTTCCCTGAAATGCGCTGGTGCTTAAAGCTCCTTTCTCTCATGTCCTCTCCTGCCTCCCCCTTGAGGAAATAGACACTTAGCCAGGAGAGTGGGAAAGGTAATTCCATCCTTCCAGCACGCCCTTACATGTTCCCAAAGTGAATGCTCATTTTCCCTAAAGGTACACATGCCTCAGATTAGCCAGTGTGGATAAAATTGAGTAAGTCACCTCATCTGGGTTTTCTTTAATTTTCTACAGGTTAAAGGAGACACAATTTCTCCCCCACCTTTAAATAGCGGTTGGATTTCATTAATAACTACAAAATGTTTACATATTGCACGTGAGCGAGTCAACATTCCAAATTCTTTGTAACATCACTAACCGAACAGAAGACCTTCCTTCATCTCTTAGAATAAAATGATGTCCAATGTCATAATTTCCTAGCAGACAATGCCAACCCGATTTAAACAACAGGGGGCAAAGCTCATAGCTGTGTGACATTGTTTAAGCTTCTGTCCACTAAGACAGAAAAAGTGGATTGCTGAGAAAGACGATGAGATATAAAATAATTTTATCATAAGTGTATTTCCTAACCCATTTTTCAGAGGAGGAAGTTGTAGTCAAAAAAGGCCCATCCCCCAAACTTGGCTGAGCACTAATTCCTGGAATTGCCTCCCTCCCTTCTCCCACCCACCCCTGCACCTGCAGCGTTGCATTTCCACCCAGTGCCTGAACTTGACCTATAGTTGCCTGTTCACTGGATTATTTTACAAATCAAGAAGTCAGGTTTAAAAATTTTGAGCCCCAGTCATTTAACTACTAACCTTCATCCCGAGGTTCTGAAACCACCAGGGTACCAGGAAACTTTTATTAACAAACAGATCAGATGAAAAATACAAGGTCCTTAAATGTTTTATTTTGTTGATTCTTCATAGTGCAACAAAACAAGTTAGAGATAAAACAAAATGCCAGTTAAATTCGGCTACTACCAACAACCAAAAACCTTAAACTTAAAATTCGAAGTAAGCTGCTGAAAGATAAATACTCTTGGGTGGGGTAATTTGTTAACGTCTGTAACAAATCAAGGTCGGGCATCTACCTAGCTCTTCATTGCAGAGAGGCGAAAACACCTGCCCGGCGCGCTGGTCAAGGACCCGGTATACGAAGGGACAGCGCAGCAAGCGCCATCCCGCCGTCGCCACGGCGGCGGGGACCCGCCAGCGGTTGGGGTTCCCGGTCCCCCTCCGCGTCTTTTAATGAGACAGATCGTTAATTAGCGATCACGCTTTCTGACAAGACGGAGACTGCGAAATGCCTTGTGACCTGTTTTAGTAAACCGGGAACACCATCTGCGTGAAAGGTGGTTGGTTTTTGCTTGTAAGCAAGCTCCAATGCTGGCTACGCTACCTTCGGGGAAGGGGAGACAAAACGGTGAATCGCGAGTTCTAAACTAAGATCCCAGGACTTGAGAGCGAATCATCTCCTCAACAAAACACCTGGTTATGAGAGTCTCAAAAACTCACTCTAACAGTCGGGGTACAAAAGCGGACTTCCCGACCCAACACACCCAACGACCCTGGAGTTTCGCCCCCGCCCGCAGCACTGAGGTGTCTGGCCGCGGAGGGTCTGTCCGTCTGCTGCGCACAGGACAATCTGCACTGACTACTGGGCTTTCCCGGCTTCCTGGGGTCGGGCAGCCTCCTTTGACAGGGCTTAGCTGGTGGGAACAAGGCTGCCTGTGACCTCTGGCTGGGGAGAAGGAAACGCAGCCCCCCTCCCCGCACCCCGCCCTCGGAGAGCAGCCCCTTGGTCCCCCGGCTCGGCAGGTGTCGCCTCTGTGAGCGGTGGCGCTGGGGCTGGCCTCCCTCCGCAGCTAGAGCGAACCAAACCCAACGCAAGGCGCCCTAAAATCCACACTCCTAAGCGCACATCTCCGGGGACCGGGAGAGACGCGCGCAGCGGAGAGTGGGGCTAAGAGCGTGCATCTGCTGCCCAAAGCAGCTGGAATCGACCCAGAACCCCAAACAGCCCCGGTGCTCCCTCGAACATCCGCTCAGGTCACTTTAATTTCCCCGGGGTGGGGGCGGGGAAGGGGACGCCCGACAGTCCCTTCCTCCGGGCGAGAAGGTTCGAAACGCCCTCCTTGCTCGACCCCGCTTTCCCCGGGCGCAGGGCGCGGGGGCGCGGAGAAGCTGGGCGGCGGGAGGCCGGGCCGACGTGGCGCCCCGGGCCCGGGCCGGCCCTCACTTGGAGAACTGCGCCTGCACGGCGGCCAGGCCTAGGCCGGCCGGGACGAGGTGCGGGAACTTGCAGACCGCGCAGGTGCAGAGGCCGGGGCCGCCCGCGCCGCCGCCCGTGCCGCCGCCGGGGAGCGCGAACTGGCCGCACGGCGGCTCATCGAGCGCCAGCGACAGGTACTTGGCGGGGCGCAGCGCGTCGGGGGGTCCCATGGCGCCGGGCGCCAGCAGCACGGAGCCGGGCGCGGCGGCGAGCAGGGGCAGGCCGGCCAGCAGCAGGCGCGGAGCAGCGGGCCCCGCTCCCTCGCCGAGCGCACGGCGCAGCTCCTGCAGCGAGCTGCCCAGCAGCAGGATGTAGTTGCGGGCCAGCAGTAGGGTAGCGATCTTGGAGAGCTTGCGGCCCGGCGCGCCCTGGCAGTGCGCGGCCGAGTAGGGCAGGATGACCTCGCGCAGCGCGTCCATGGCCAGGTTCAGGTCCTGCATGCGCTTCCGCTCACGGCTGTTGATCTTACGCCGCAGCTGCTGCTGCTGCTCCTCTTTGGCGTCCGCCCGGGAGCCGCCGCCTGTGTGAGCACCGGGCCCGGATCCCGTGCCGGGCGTGTCGGCGGGCGCGTCCGGCTTCTCGCGCGCTGCCTTGGCGAGGAGGGGGGCCGTCGTGGAGGACGAGGAAGAGGAGGAGGAAGAGGGCGGCTGCCGGTAGCCCACCAGCTCGTACAGGGAGGCCCCAAGCTGCACATCTCCCGGCCTCTGTGGCCGCAGCATGGTCGCGGGGGCCGCGTTCACGCGCGCCTGGGAAACCGCATAGTACATCTAGGGGGTAGTGGGGGCGGCCGAGGGCTCCCTTCAGGAACGCCCCGGGGTGGGCCCTTCGGCAGGTCGCCCCTCCCCGCGGACCTGCGCGCTGGGAGCCGATGGCAGGTCAGCGGCGGCGCCCGACCCCCTTTAAACCGGCTTGGGAACCTGCGGGGCCGCGCGCCACTGGGCGCAGCCAATGGGGGCGCGAGGCCGGGCGCAGGCGCGTGCTCATTGGCCACCCCGCCGCGGAGGTACCGCTGGCGCCGCTCAAGGAGGTTATTGTGAGCGCCCGTGGGAGTGTCACAGGACAGGCCCCGGGAGGGAGGGGGGAATGGCGCTTGCTTGGGTGACGTGCGGTTGTTTATGGAGAACTGGTTGTATCGGCGAGGCTAAAACTCATGCACCTACCTCGTCCTCTGCTTCTACTGCTCTGTATACATATGCATATTTGTTTTAAATTGTGGTCAAATACACATAACGTAAAACCATTTTTAAGTGTACAGTTTCGTATTGTTAAGTACGTTCACACTATGGTCCAGCCAATGAGCAGAACTCTTTTCATCGTGCAGAACTGAAACCCTATACTCATTAAACAACAATTCTCCATCACCCCCTCACCCTGCAACACCTGGCAACCACCATACTTCTGTCTGTGAATCTGACTACTCTAGGCACCTCATGTAAGTGGAATCACACAGTATTTGTTTTTTAGTGATTGGCTTATTTCATTTAGCACCGTGTCCTCAAGCTGTATCCATGCTATAGCATGGGTCAGGATTTCCTTTCGTTTTAAGGCTAATATTCCGTTGTATGTATACGCCACGTTTTGTTTCTCCATTTCCCCATGGATGGACACATGGGTTGCTTCCACCTTTTGTGAATAATGCTGCTATGATCATGGGTGTAACATGTTTTTTTCAATACGTGATTTCCTGCCAGGTTTTGAGAACGAAATTTCTGAGCTCAATGACTATAGCGTTAGAATGGTTCCTCCCCATCACTCCCTCTCCCTCCCTCCGATTGAAAGCTCTCTAGGGACTAAGGAACTTCTTGGGTCAGGTTCCTTTCCTCCCCCAAAGGGACATGCATTCATTCTGTCAGAGACTGACTCTTCTTGCTTAAGCAAAAACTCACACAGAAATTGGCCTCTTATCAGGAAAACAAAAGCAAAAACCCACCCACACATTCATATCTGTTGAGAGGGGGGCTGAACCTTTCTCTTCCCCAAATAAAATGACATTACTTGGTGGCTGTGGAAGTTTTCTACCCCAGCACCAGGCTTGCCATCATCGCATGGCAAAATGGAATGGAGAGGAGGGCCTTTTGATATCTAAACCTCTACCATCCAATACAGTAGCCACCAGCCAATTAATTAAAATAAAATCAAGTTAGAAATTTCATTCCCCAGCTGCACGAGCATTGCTTCAGATGCTTAGTAGTTCCAGGTGGCTAGTGGCCATCTATTTGGCAGCACAGAGAACATTTCCATCATCGCAGAAAGTTCTATTGTACAGCACTGATGTGGAGTTTAACAGAAAGAAAATGAGCTTCTCTACCTTGGTCCTCTTTGGTGTAAGGAGAAGGATGCTGCTGTAGGACCTATCCCCCATGGGAACTGATGTCAGTTCCAGGAGCCCATTGGCTGTGCTTGCTGATTTCAGGGCTTTCTTCCACCAATATTCACCCCATAGGCTCACTCTGATCTCTGCTTCCAACCTCTTCTCCGCCTGTAACGTCCTGGCCGTGCTTCAGGTTCATCTCCAACATGACTTTCTTCTTGAAGCCTTGATGATTTCTCATCTTCTTCTTCCTCTCATCATGCTTGGCAAACCATCGATAGCCTTTTCCCACAGCCTGGACTGTGTTAGGTGGAGATCATCTCTGCATTCGATTGTGATTGTTTTGAGGGGGGACCACCCGGTTCATTTCTGCATCTTCCCAAAGCCCAGCACAGTGCTTTACAACTACCGTGTGTCCGGGGTGGTGTCTGAGGATTGGTCTGAAATCTCCACTAGCTCACAGCTTATCCCTTGAAATGTGCAAACTCCCAATAGTGCTTTAATCCAAGAGTTCCCTATAGGTTTCATAGAGAGGGAAGGAACCTGGTAGGACCCTCCAACCCTCAGGGGACCCTGACTCGACATGACTTGCTTGGGGAGAGAGGAAGAGGTCTCAGCAGGGAGGAGCTGACTCCCCAGGCAGAACCGTACTACACAGGAAGGAGAGAGACCAAGGAAATCACCTTGAGAGTTTCAAGCAGGTAAGTTTAACACCTTTTTCATCATTTCACTTTTGTTAAAGCATTCTACTTTTCAAATCAAAGCCTTTTTACAGACATTCAGTTCTCCTGGGAACCCTGTGAGCTGGGCATTTTTAAATCCCTGCTATAGATGGTGAAACTGAGGCTCCCAGAAGCTGGAGGATTTCTGGAGGTGACAACGTGCCTTCAGACAAGAGAGGTGGAGTTGCACCATCAGTGGCCAGCTTTCGGAATTCCCTGCAGCTGGACTAGGCTTCCAGGAAGCCAAGGAAGGGGCCATGATGGGGAAGACTGGGGACTGAGTGAAAAGACAGAGGGGCCAGCCTAGGCCAAGCCAGTACTGACAAGTTGGTGGGTTCCAGCCATGTCCCAAAAGAGAACGTTCCCAGGATCCCACCTCCATGAACCCTGTACCAGCCCCTTCTGGCAATGCCCAACCTCACCCCTTGGACCCCTTGGTCTGTAGCTGAGGACCCAGATTGGGGCAGGCCCCAGTGACTTCCCCTGCTGGCTTCCTCCTCTGCCCACATCCTAGGTGGGGGCCCTGGGGCCTTACCCTGCCAACAGGAAGAGGAACTGAATGAGAAAGACAGAAGCTAAACCTGGGACAGAGGGGCCCAAACGGCACCCTGTACACTTCCCATCCACAGGCAGGGATGACCCAGGAATCAGAGATGGAAACACGCATGCTGCTCTTTCCCCCAACAAGTGCCCCTCTCTACTGGGGATGTCCCTGAGGGTTCCCTTTGAACCTTGACCTCACCGCATCTCCTGGGGAAGGAGAACTCCTCCCTTCCCCTGCCAAGGACACTGTCCATTGGACACTGGCCTGTGTGTATTGAAGTGTTCTCGGTGGAGCCCCAGAAGAGGGCTCCGGGTGGCCGTGCGGGCCCAGCATTGGCACAGGATTTGGTGCTTGTTGAAGCTGGTGACTTGGATGGCCCCTTCTGCTGGACCGGAGCTCCAGGAGCATGCGAAGTGTGACAGCTGGCAAGGGCCAGCAAGTCATTATAGCCCCTGGCAGGGGCCCTGTGGGCTGTCTCAAGGGGAGGCAGCTGCCGTGGCCTCCCACATTCAGGACATACTTGGGGACAACTTGTGTCCGCCATAACAACTGCTCTTGTCTTTGCCCAGAGAGGCTTGTGTGTGTGTGTTAGTGACTCCTTTCACCCCAAGGAGGTGTGTGTGTCAGGCTTCCTTTTCCTTGTGTAGAAACCTAAAGTGTCTCCCACCCATTCCCCCAACCCTGCTGCCCACCCTTGCTTTGGGTCAAGAAGCTCAAACTTTTGAAATGGCAGACAATGGGGACCCGAAGCCACCGGGAGTGTGTGAGGGGAAATGTGGGTTCTGGGTGGAGCACCGCCCACCTCCTCTGTCAGCACGGACAGGCTGTGCCACTGCAAAGTCTGGCCACCGCTCAAAGCCTCCTGTTGTCACTCGAGACACTGCCCTCTCGCAGAAGACCAGCTAAGTGTAAAAGGTTGTCTTTGCTAAAATGTGCTGTTTAAACTGGCTGGAGCTTGGACCAATAAGGAAATAATGGAGTTTACTTTTTAGAAGGTGACTTTCTTCTAAGAAGGGCAAAATTCTTTGGAAAGTTTCAGTTACCCAAGAGGTGTTGAAATTCATGCCATTGCTGTGAGAAGTGGCAGCCACATCCAACATTTGTTCGATAATAGTTCCCCCATCTGATCCAAATGTAACTCTGCCTGGAACACAGAAGACGGGGAAGGAGCTGCAGAGAGAGGTGTTCTTAGCTTCCTCCTGGGTAGGGGTAGGAATAGCAGAGAGAGAAAAAGGGGAGGAGAAGGTGGGTTACCTTTTGGTAAGTGGGCTTGGATGGAGTGGAACTCCTTCCAGATATTTGGTCCTCTCTCACCTGGGAAGCATCTCGACAGAATTTAAGCTACACTTAGAAACAGTTCAGGTTAAATAAAGATTCCTGCTGGGAAAATTTGAAGGAATATGAATTTTGTTCATTTTCAAAAGGGAGTATAAATTAATCAAGTCATTATAAACTGATACGATGTTTATGGTTATTTACAATGTTGTTTTAGAGCTAATAATTGTCACAGTCGTTCATATTTCCATTGTGGAAGGGCAAAGGCAGTCATACAGTGTTCTCTGTTCTGGTTAAAACATTAAAGATTATCAAATGGAGTAGGTGTGTTTTATAAACATTATAGGAAACTTGATTCTATTTTTATTCTAAATAAATGTCATTTGGACCAGATTTAAATAAAGTTTATTACTTAAGATATTTCTAAGTCCAAATTTGTCCTGTGACTTTGTTTTTTGGTGGAAAAAAAGTTGAAAGAAAAGTAAGGAAAGAAATTAGATAGCATCTGAGTATTTTTTTTATTCCTTTTAATAACAGAAGCTTGATTTGGCTATTAGTGACATAACTCAAGCAGAGGACATATTCTTTTTTTTTTTTCTCCCAAACTCAAGGTGACCTAAGAGAAATAGAAATTTTCATTGCTTCTGTGAGGGCCAAATGCTGGAATTCTACATGTTACTAGAGGTGTAAAATAACTCATTTTAATACTGCTCATTGTATTTCTGAAAAGGACTCTTCTTTAAAGGAAATTTCAAATAATCACCTTGAAAAGCATTATAAAAAGAGAAGTGCATTTTTTGTTTTAAAGACAATCGAAGATAGTTTCCACCACATCAAAACTTAAAGCATATTGGCAGAATTTTAGGCAGAGAAATGGAATATGACTAACAGAGGTCCCCTGGGTAAGTGTGATAAGAATAACTGTGAATTAAGACATGGATATGAGCACATGCAACATGATGTCTGCAGCGTTGGTTTGGGACAGAACAAAAATATTCTCTGAATCTCCCTGAAGTCAGTAGCCGAAGCCAACTATTCCGAAGGATACAATGAAAAGAGACAATTTGCTCGGAAGGCTGTGGCTAATTTATAACACAATGTCCAATGTCATGGTTAGTTTTGTTGCAAAAATTTGGCAGTTGAACCCAGAGTCCCAGGCAGCCTGAAAAGATGCAGAGTGATTCTGGCTGCAGCATCTCTCGCTTGCTGGATGTTCCAAATGGTTCAAACAAGCCCTTTCATAGAGACCCGGGGCCAAGTGTGCTCAAAGGAATGAGGGGAAACAAAGGTGGCTCTGAAGTCATTTCCCCGCACTGGGTCCAGCCATCCGGTTTCGCCCTTTCCCCATTGAACGGGCAGAATGCAACAGGAAGAGCCGGGATGAAAGGGAACAAACAGGCCGATGTGTTTGGGGAGAGAATGGAAGAGAGGCCGGGGCACTGAGCTGCTAAACGTTCATTCTAGGTTTTCAGAAAGGAGTGAATGATGAATTATAGAAACCTGAAAGGTAATAAAATATGGGTCACTGACGTGCTGAGGCCAAGTTCCTAAAACACCTGCAGAGACAGAAGGTTCTGGAAGTCAGTGCGGCCCTGCAGTCGCCCGGGCAGACACCCTGCCCCAGGCACAGAAGGGGACTGTTCAGAAGCTCACCTGTTGTTTCCCGTTGGCTCGCCGTCCGTCCGCGCCTGTGAGAGCCAGGGGATGGATCTGACTCCAGATTAGACCACCGGGGGATAAAGAAAGGCAGTGTGGAGGCTTCCCAGGGTGCAGTTAAGGAGACGGGAGCTGGGAGGCCACCGCCGTCCTCTCCCGAAGGCGCTCTGACCTGGAAATAGTGACTTGGATAGTGAAGACTATCTGCCTTAAACATGCAAATCTCCGTTAAACATGCAAATCTTCTCCGCGGTAATATTCTAAGGCTTTCCTCCTCAAAGGCTCAGCCTGTTTCTGTCTTACAAAGAAGAGTCCTGATCCCTGGGTGGGGGATAAGAGCTAGGCTGTAGCCTTAGCTATACTCATTTGAGCCTCAGTTTCCTCATCTATAAAATGGGAATAATAGTATTTATCTCCTAGTATATATCTCCTGTTATAAAGATTAGAAGGAAATAGAAGGAAGATGCCTTGCCCAAAGCCTGGCACATAGTAGCTGCTTAGTAAAATGACAACAGTAGCTAATATTTACTAAGCACTTATTACGTGTCAGGCACCAGGAAAAGACACTTATTTTATGGTTTTCATTCAGTCTAAGGTGGTGTCCCAGTTTTGTCTGCTATAAGTGCATGCTTTCTTTGCATCCAGGATATGGGGTTTTCTAGCCCCTTCTGTCCCTGCGCTGGCTGAACACCATGGATGCTCTACCCATATGGCTCTGTTGCAGAGACACTTTCCTGGACACATTGAACCAAAATCCAGCAACAACTTGCTAAAGAAAGTGTATAACTGTGACCTTAATATAGTCCTAGACACCATCCAAGAGAGTTGCGGTGCAAACTTTGAGGCCAGACTACCTGGATTTGAATCCTGGCTCCTGTGTGACTTAGGACAAGACACATTACCTGTCAGTGTCCCAGTCTCCACCGTCTGCAAAACGAGGATGAAAATAGAACTGTCTCAAAGGGTTGTGGTGAGGATGGAGAGTCGATACCCGTGAGTCCCTGAGACAATGCATGGCGCAGTGTTAGCTGTTGTTATCATTTTATTAACCTCTTTTGTGGGTTGATTGTATCCCCCAAAATTCAAGTTGAAGTCCTCACCCCCGGTATCCCAGAATGTGACCTTATTTGGAAATAGGATCATTGCAGATGTAGTTAGTTAAAATGAGGTCATTAGAGTGGGCCCTCATCCAATATGACTGGTGTCCTTAAAAAAAGGGGGAAATTTGAACACACAGACATGCACACAGGGAGGATGCTGCGTGAAGATGAACGCAGAGATCCTGATGATGCTTCCACAAGCCAGGGAATGCCAAAGATTGCCAGCAAATCACCAGAAGCTCAGGGAGAGGTATGGAACAGATTCTCCCTCACAGCCTCCGGAGGAACCAGCCCTGCTGGCACCTTGGCCTTGGACTTCCAGCCTCCAGAACCGTGAGACAGTATGTTTCTGTTGTTTAAGCCACCCAATGGGTGGTACTTTGTTACAACAGCCTGAGCTGACTAATACTACCTCTGCACTAACTCATCCTCTGTAACTTGATGGGGTGGTTAGAGGGCAGACTCTTGGGTCAGACCCTTGGGCTCAAACTCAGCCTGTCACTACAAGCTTGTGAACTTGGCAGGTTACTTAACTTCCCTGTGCCTTGATTAATTCATCTGCAAAAGGAAGGTCATAATTATACTTTTGTCTACCCCACAGGTCCTTTTATTTTTTTTTCACCTTTCAAACAATACTTTATTATTTGACATTGCTTTTCTATTTTTTTGAATTGTTAAAATTTTACTGAGGTTATATTGGCTTTTAACATTGTGTAAATTGCAGGTGTATGTTATCATATTTCAGTTTCTGTATAGACTGCGTCGCGTTCACCACCCATAGTCTAGTTTTAATCCGTCACCATACATATGTGCCCCTTTCCTCCTGTTGCCCTTTCCCCACTCCCTTCCCCTCTGGTAACCACTAATCTGTTCTCCTTATCCATGTGTTTATCTTCCACATATGAGTGAAATCGTACGGTGTTTGTCTTCCTCTGCCTGACTTATTTCACTTAGCATAATACCCTCAAGGTCTATCCATGTTGTAGCAAATGGCACAATTTTATCTTTTTTTATGGCTGGGTAGTATTCCATTGTACGTATATGCCACACCTTCTTTATCCATTCATCCGCTGATGGGCATTTGAGTTGCTTCCACGTCTTGGCTGTTCACAGGTCCTTTTAAAGCAAGGATTTGATGGGTGCCTGGCTCACAGTAACGTTAATTGTTCTGTGTAGCTTGTTTGGTGATTTCTAGAGATAGTGGAATATGGAGGCAGACTCTGCTTTAGGTCAAACTGCCTGGGCGTCTTGTTAAAATGCAGATTCTGGTTCAATGGGTTTGGGTGGGGCCCAAGATTCTGTATTTCTAATAAGCTCGCAGATGAGGCCGATGAGTCGGAGAACCACACTCCGTGTGTAGCCAGGGCCAAGGTGGCCTCATCTGGTCCCACCAAGGAAGATGAGACTGACTTAAGAATAGTGTTTTTAAAAGAAGCCCTCTTTCTTCATCCCTGTCCCTTGGGCACACAGATATTTGATGGCATCTCAACCATGTTTAAAGAAAGAGCAAAGTTGGCTTTGGAGAAAAGGACAAGCAAATGCCCAGGGGCAGCTGCCCTGCAGCTCGGGAGAGCTGCACGTTGGTGAGTGGACAGGTGCAGATGGATGGACCTGAGACCTGGACTTGTCCCGCCCTGGGAGGGTGCAGGTGGACAGGTGAGACGCCGAGGGTCTGTGATTGACTGGAATGGGGCGGGGGGGAGAGGGCGTGTTCTAGAACATGGCCAAGCCCGTCCTTCTGGGGGGCCCTTGCCCCCCACTCTTCCCTCTGCCTCTGGGCACAGGTCTTCTCATTGTTGAGTTCCCAGTGCAGATGTGAACCCCTAAAGAGGGCTTCTCAAGACCACCCACGCTCCTGGTGCCCCCTCCCCGCTGGTCACTGTCACCCCTGCCTGCTGTGTTCCTCATGGCACTTACAGCAGCTAAAATGGCCTCATTGCCTACTTGCCCACTTGTTCATGTGTCTGTCTTCTCCCACTCTCGAGGCGGGCTCCACGGGCACAGCGGTCTCTGCTGCACCCCGGTGCCCCTCCTATGCTCAGTAAATAGTAGAACGAATGGGTGCTGAGGCTGAATCTAGACTGGTTGACCAGGTTCATTGAATGTGCTCTGTGTGCAGAGCCCCAAGCCAAGCCCTTGGGAAAGCGTGGGGGCCCTGCCTTCTAGCAATTTACCATCCACTGAGGACAAGGTGAGCATGTGTGAACACCTGACTAGCAGTATCAGGTTATGCGGTATGGAGGCCCGCCTGTTGGAGCCGGGAGAGGTAACCAGAGCTGCTGCGGCAGAGCATGCCGAGCACCAGGGATCTTGTTAAAGCACAGAGTCTGGGTCAGTGAGCCTGAGTGGAGCCCGAGAAACTTCATTGTAATCAAGGACCCAGACAATGCTGACACTGCTGTCCGAGGACCATGGTTTTGAGAATAGTGAGGCTTTGCCTTAGATGTTTAGAAGAGGGAGAGGTTGCTGGCAGCTGAGGCCTCTTGGCAAGCAGAAGGGATGGGGGGATTCAGGGTTGAGATGGAGACAGGCAGAGCTGGGGGTTAGGAAGGGCAGGGAACAGGCAATGATGGCTAGAATGGAGAATGGGAAGAGGATGGAAAGACAAGCCAGGAGGGAGGGGGAAAGGAGGGGTAGATAGGAACCCCCTCCCCCCTGCCACAGCCACATGACACACACCCTCTCTCTGCAATCTTCTATTTTAAAAAGCAGTTCCTAGAAGGATTGAGACACAGGTACGCTGCCTTCCTCTGGGCCGTCAATTGGTCAGAACGTGTTTCGCAACCTGAGATTGCCCAATGGAGTGCTGTGGAGGCAGCAGAGCAAGCTCTGTGCAAGATGTTGACAGGGTTTGCGGGCAGATGCTCTGCCCTGGTGGCCTGGTGGCCAGTTCTAACCAGCCGGGATGGGTGTGTTACCTGAGGATGAATACCCTCGCGCTTACTTTTGCAAACCACTTCCACATCTGTTATCTCATTTTAGTCTTACGGTATCCTTATGAGGTTGGGAGGGCAACTGCCCATTTTGCAGGTGAGGAAACTGAGGCCCAGAGAGAGTCAGGGACAGTCCAGTATCAGTCCAGAGTGATCTCTTGGTCACCAGAGTTCTCTTGCCAGGATGGGACCCCATCTTGCCTAAGGGTTGCTGGAATGCCAGAATATTCTAGAATCTTCCAAGGGTGGGCTTGGCCTGTGTCAGCTCCCCCACCAAGGAGAGGGAAAAGGGTGCAGCTGTGGCAACTGGCGCTGCTTCCCACATTGCACGGAGACTAAGGTCAGGGCCAATTTCATGCTCCTTCGTCCCCTATTGTGACCTTCACTTCCCTGGTGCATGGCAGCTGCCTGTGTCCCTGTGAGGAGACAGGAAGTATTATATTGTTAATAACTCTCAAGAAGAGCAATAACGCCATTATGAACTGACTTGATTCTTCCCGATTTTTAACGGTGGGTCCATTTAAAGTGATATAGGGCATTTAGGGCAAGTTTTCACTTGCTTTGATGGAGCAGGGACTTGCCTGTGTTTTTAGATTCTTACACGCTCATCGATACAGCAGGATTCACATGCCCTTTATCAGAGGGAAGAATTGATGCGGCTGTCACTCTTCAGGTCTGAAATCCTGGTACGCTGAGAGGACCAGGGATCGGAAAGCGGTGCTGTGGGTACCAGCCTAGGTGCTCTGGCAAGGACAGTAGCTTCGCATTGCTCCCTGCCCTGGGCGTGGCACGAGCCAGCTGGACGCTCCCACTGGCTTCCTCTTGGTCTCCTCCATTGCAGGCCCTGCTTGCTCTGAGCTGGTGTAACATAATCGGGGCAGAGGGGCTCGCTGCTGCTGGAGAGGCCCCTTGAGGCCCTCTGGGGTACAGCTCATCTCTGTCGCCCTCTTCTACACACTCCCCTAGCCCGCTGCAGTAGTGTGGCTTCAGGATATGTTCATGGGCCTCTGTGCCCTGCACACACCACATCAGCAGCAGACAGCCCAGGCTCCCCCCAGCCACTTCTCTTCACCAACATCTACTGCCGATTTCAGTTTTCACTCTCTTTCTATCCTTTCCCCTTTCCAGTCTCTCCGGCTCCTCTCCCCACTGTGACACACAGTCATGCAGCACAGTCCCAGCCCCAGGCCCGCACCCATCCCTCTGCCCTGCTGTTAACAGAACCCACCCTTTTCAAAAGATTCGTTTTTCATTAGGGCATTCCCTCGCAAACTCTCACTGTAGATCTTCCAGTCAGTGCAGTGCTTTCCCTGAGAGGACTTCTGGGGAGTGACATTCTCTTTATCCTGTTACACCAATAAGAGCTGCCACCTGTAGTCCTGAGAAAGGGAGGCATTGGGCAACACCCCAAATGAGTCCACTCTAGGGGCCCTTCCTATGCTCATGCCCAGTTTCCTGTGATGTCCGCCCTTCCCTGTCCTCACACCTGTCTACCTTCCCACTGTCACCCTGGCTGTTCTTACCTGTCTCTCATCTGTCCTTAGGCCCTGGGGAGGTGGAAGGGTGCAAGGATATGAGGGCTTCTGGGTTGGGCCTCAAAATGCAGCCTCTTCTAAAATCAGTGGAAGAGGATTGTACTGCAGACAGGTTCCTGGCCCTGACCCCGTGCCCCGGGGTAGAGTTCTGTGCGCACCCTTCACATGTTGCTCCCCCGTTCTCACTCCCCCTGCTCCTCTGCTGGGATGCTGTGTGGATGTTGGAACTCTCCTCATGCTGAGGCTACAGCAGGGCTACACGGCTGCGGGAGTCTCTGTGCTGAGAGGGAGGTGCTGTCTGATGGGAAATTAATCGATCACCCGTATTACTCCCTGATGGTCAAGTCTTGATGCCTCCAGTTCCCCGCAGTCGTGGTCTGACCCAGAACTGCCCCTGCACGCTCAGACTCAGGTGGCCTGCCATGGGCCCACGCTTTAGGGGCCCCACTCTGGTCTTGCTCCAGCTGTGTCCCTCTCCCCGGGGAGAGGAGTGCCCAGGGCCAAGGGGTTGTGTCCCCCCAGAGCTGGCCCCTGTCCTGTGCACATGCATGAGGCCTGCAGTGCAGGACAGGGCTGGGGCTGGGAGAGAGGGGATGGGACACAGGCCGGAGGGCCTTCTTTGTGCTCTTCCGCCTGGGCCCGCAATGTTAGCAGTAGCCTCGTCTAACCTTTCGGTTTTTACTTTCTTCTGGACAAATGACCAACACCCAAGCTTCCTGCAATGAACAGGGCCAAGGCCGCTCCAGCCCCAATTCTTGACAAAATGTAAAGCAGGCCAGGTTGGTCCTCACTCAAAAGCTTTTAGAGTCTTCCCAACACTTGGAATGAAATCCAAGGGCGCAAAAGGCTCCACCCAATCCCACCCTGAGCTTTCGGGCTTTTGGAAGCCGGCTGCCATTTTAGAAGTCCACACCTTTGCTGGAGGGCCACACAGAGAGAGAGTGGCCCTGGGACTACCTGGGATCAGCCTGCCTCTCAGAGCCCTCGTCCTGCTGCTCCTCCATGCCCTGTACCCCCACCCCCCACCACGCCCCCACCCTTCTCTACCCCGACCCCCCCACCCTTCCCCACCTCTACCCTCCCCACCGCTCCTACCCTCACCCCGTGGTTGCTCTGCTCCGACCCCAGAGGCCCCGTGGACCTTCCTGCCCAGCCTTCTCCTGCCTGGGCACCATCACTCTTGCAGTTCCCTCCCCCGGAGCACCTTTCCCTGGAGCCTCACATCATTCACCCTTCTGCAGGTTCCTTCTCCAATGTCGTCTCATCCCAGCTGCCTTCCCTGACCCCGTAACCACATAGCGACCATCACCCCTTTCTCTGTGAGCGTTGTTTTCTTTCTCACCCAAAATTATAAATATTTTTGTTCTCAGGGCCTAGGATTGTGCCTGGGACATATAAAGTCCTGGATGAGTACTGTTGAGTGAATGAATGAATCCCAGCCATCATGTGCCTTCATCACCTTCGGAAGTTTTGCTGCATAAACAGAGATCTTTGCCACACACCTTTCTACAGATACTTTTGCGATTTTGGGGAAACCAAACGTCCATAGTGGATATAGTAACGGACCCCTGTTCCCCCTCTCTGCTTCTCTTTTCCCATTTGTGGGCACTCCCGTTGACTGCCTTCTTTCTTTCCTGGGTGGCCACAGCCTCAGACGGACCGTGCCCGTCTGCAGCCAGCCTCTGTGTATCACAGGACGCCAGTCCCGTGGGAGGTTGACCCCAGTCTGCTGTGAAGGTGGCCAAACTGCCCACTTTCCTCTGCTGGACATGCACAAGCCCCCACTGAGCGTCAGGACACCAGGCAGCGTCCCACTTCTCCTTCTGGACTTCCCCCTGTGGCCCTTATCAGGCTTCAGCAATTGCTTTCAGGCTGCAAACCACTTTTGTTCACTTTTGCACCCGGGAGAGCTTCTCATCCTTAGCTGGGTGGTGCTGTCAATGTACGTCCAGTGCCAGTGCTCCTGGGTGGCTGAGAACAAATAGCCCATCCTCTGGATCTTTAGAAATAATAAAACGGTGGTTTTAAGCTGCCAAGTTTGGAGGTAGTTTGTTCTACCGCAATATATAATCGAAACAGCCCTGACCCTTGTTTGTGCATAACTCTTGTCTGTATTTCCTAACTAGGAAAAATGTTTCCATGGGTCTGACCCACCTCTGACCACATACAACAAGAAGATCTCTCCTCCCTTTGGGCAGGGTGCGTGGGTTTGGCTAGGCATATCAGTTTACCCACATAAAATGGGAAACACAAAATAACAGTAGCTGAAACAGGAATTTTTTCCCCTCTTTTGAAAGGGAAATCTGGGGATAGTCAATGCCAGGGCTGCTATGGTGAGTCTCTCTAGCTTTTTTTTTTTTTTTGTGAGGAAGACCAGCCCTGAGCTAACATCTGTCACCAATCCTCCTCTTTTTGCTGAGGGAGACTGGCCCTGGGCTAACATCGTGCCCATCTTCCTCTACTTTATATGGGACGCCGCCACGGCGTGGCTGACGAGCAGTGCATCGGCGGGCGCCCGGGATCCGAACCTGTGAACCCTGGGCTGCCAAGCACGGACTAAACCACTGCGCCACCGGGCGGCCCCTCTAGCTTTTGATTTTAGTATCTTAATATTTGGCTTCCACCCTCAAGGTCACCTCACAGTCTAGGATGGCTAACCCCATACACTCATGAAGGGAATTACCATGGAGCTTGTGAGTCCCAGGGGGCCTCTACCCAAATCCGTAAAGGGAAGGGGCAGGAGTGCGCCCCATGTTGTGCTGGGGGTGGAGCTGGAGGGTGGAGGCTGCTGCTGGCCGGCCGTGAGCCCATCAGGAGGCCAAGGGCTGCCCCATTTTCGGGGACATCTCTGGCTCCTGATTGCCTACAGGACAGCCCACCTTCCAGAGACACCAGGACCGTTGACTCCCCGGGGGAACAGGGCCAGACCCCCAGGGTGGCCAGGCCCCTTGAGGGTAGTGGCAGCCTCTGCCTAGACATGAATGGATGGAGAGGGATCTGCCAGGAGAACAAAATCTTCCTCTCTTTGCTGTGGAGTGTTTCGGAGAACCCAGGGTGTCTGAGAACGGAGATGTAATTTAAATGCCAACTTCTATGGCTAGAAGTCTCTAAGTTTTGGGGCACGTGGGTGGGTGGGAGGGCACAAGTGAACATGCTTGCTGAGTGGTGAGGTCTGCCCAGGCCCTGTTCTAAGCTTTTTACCCAGACAGCCTCTTTTCTTTCAATAACTCTATGAGGCCAGTGTTGTTATTATTCCTCCTTTATCAGGTGGGGAAACGGACGCTCAGAGAAGTGATTTGCCTCCAGCCAGCCTGACCCACAGGCAGGACTCTCTCTTGTAGCAGCATCTGCCAGGCCCTGGGGACAGAAGTGGCTCCTTGGCCATAACTGAGCCCCGGTGCCCTGGGCTCCTGCACCTGTTCCTAGAAAGAGGCCCAGGAAGGGACCTTGTTTTCTGAAAATGGCACAAAACTCAGAGTGAAGAGACCGTCTCCAGCTCTTTCCTGCCCAGGACCTCTCTGGGCCTCAGTTTCCCCATCTATGGATGGAGGGCCTTCAGGCAGGCAGCTGCTCAGCTTCCTTGCTTGTGTCTAAGAGATTTGTAGACATTAATAAGGTTAAAAATGACCAGAGGGATGTCACCCTCGTTAATAGTAAAGACAAAATGGCTCTACAGATCTCTTGGACATCGGAATATGCCTGGAAACTGAGCGAGTGAGTTTTTACAGTGTCCCTTCTTTAGGCCCCAAGGTACAGATGAGACAGTGTAGAACTGTGTGGAATAGTGTAGAACAGTCTGGGAGAGTGGAGAGGACTGGCCCAGTCCAGTGGCTAAGGCCCCAATCCTGTTCTTGGCTCCATCATGTGGTCCTGAGGATCTATTGACCCCCTGAGCCTTATTTCCTCCCCTGCAATACTGGAGTGATGGTAACCTGACCTACCGACCTCACGGAGATGAAGGTAACAATTATGGGACAGTTGACAGAAGCATTCAAAGGGACCTGCCTCTTTGGAAGGGATTTATGTTCTCATAAATGGATACCAAATCCTCATCACACATGGGTTTGTTCTAGGCTAATTATTTAACTCTCCAGAATCTTCTCAATAGATATTGATACTTGTATTGACATTCCATCTATTTTCCTTTGTCCTAGGAGAGTGGCTCTTTAAGACTGACGGGGACAAGAAGCTCACCGGAGTCACCACAGGCGGCCGTCTTAAATTGTTCTTGTTGGTCAATTCTGACAGTAATGGCCTGTGGGAGTAGAACGAAGTGATAGCGTCATATCCTCCACACCCCTCTGTTACAGCTGCTTCTCTAGTTTATTCAATCTCTGAAGGAACCGTGAACAAGATGAAGATAAAGTTTTGTTTTGTTTTCATTTGTGTAAAAACAACTTCTCATCACTGGGTCCACCATGCAACAAACGCATTTCTGCCTAAGAAGAAAAACTAATAAAAACGACTCTTTTAAAGGTCTTTTCTGTGTTGGCTTGTTATCAAAAATGTGTTGGCATTATTGATGCTCATCCTTATGATGACTGGGAGAGGTAGGAATTTTCCAGAAATAAGATTAAGTAGTGGGTGCCAGGTACACAGCTGATAGACAGTGGTGCTGGGGTTTGAACTAGGATTTGTCTGACTCCAAGTGCCCAGCTGTTCCTTTACACCACTCACTTGGAATTACAGCATCAACTCTCAGCTGACACAGGTGGACCTCTCTCCTTGGCATCTTAATTCCAAAGCTGTCCAGTTGTTGGAAGCATTGCCTTGATGCTGGTTGATAATGTGCCTTTCTTTAGAGATCCAGACTGGGGATGCCTGAATTCCCTACAACCTGTTCTAAAAAAGGAGAATAAAGCTTGCCAAGGATGACTAGGAAGGAGGTTTCCAGACTCAGTGGGGCAAAACTAAGGAGTGACCCTCAGAGGCTGGCATCAAGTCTTCCTGTTGCTTTGTGGAGCCATCAGAGAAGTTGGTGACATTTCTACCCCATCTCCTCACTAGAGTACTGGGCTGGCTCTTGGGGCCCTGGATTCCAGACTTCGTTTTACCAGCACTGACTGGGTGACCTCAGGTCATTGCACCTCTTGGGTCCATACACAAAGGGGCTCAATTGTTCCCCTAGGTCTTTTCAAGTTAGGACTCCTTGAAATTGAATTGACCTATTCTTAGAGACTCAAGTTCTACCAGAGTAACCCCTATTACAGTAGGAGACGAAAACAGAGAGCGCCCCTCTCCATTTGGAATTGATTTTTCTCGTAATTATCTTAGAGGTCATTGTTGATACTTGGCCGGGTCACCTACAAGATTGCTCTCCATGGTGGCTGTTCTTTGCCAACTGATGGGAAATTAGAGAGTTTTGTATTTTCACAATGTCCACAAACCCCAATATCTTGTCAGTCTGGGTGGGGGGTTAGAGTAAAGGGTGCCCTCTTAATACGTCCTTTAAACAGTGTGTTTGGGATTGGATTGTGTCCCACCAAAAAAGATATATTGACGTCCTAACTGCCAGAACCTCAGAATATGACCTTATTTGGAGATAGAGTCTTTACAGAGGTAACCAAGGTAAAAAGAGGTCATTAGCGTGGGCTCTAGTGAAATATGACTGTGTCCTTACAAAAAGGGGGAATTTGGACTCAGAGACAGACACACAGAGAAGGAAGATGATGTGAGGACATGGGGAGAGGCTGGCCATCTACAAGCCAGGGGGAGATGCCTCACAGCGTCAGAAGGAACTGACCCTGCTGACACCTTGATCTCAGACTTCTAACCTCCAGACTGTGAGACAATAAATTTCTGTTGTTTAAGCCACCCACTCTGTGGTGCTTTGTTACAGCAGCCCTAGGAAACTAGTACACGGTGTAAAATGGTTTTTCAGCTGAGAGAAATCAGACTTGGTTCTAAGAGGGGGGTAGGGGCTCACACGTGTGAGGTGGAGTACAGGAGGTAAAGAACACTGAGGACCTAGGGACATTCTTGTTTCTGTCCCCCACTTTCATTTCCTACCTTTTCCAAAGAGAAGGTGAGACATGAGCTAAAACTTTCCCCCATTTGGTACTGCCGCCCCTGCTAGTTTGAAGTTATATTTAAAAATTGGGGGCTGGCCCCGTGGCCGAGTGGTTAAAGTTCTGCTCACTCTGCTTCAGTGGTCCAGGTTTGGATCCCAGGTGCGGACCTACACCACTTGTCAGCCATGCTGTGGTGGCATCCCACATCAAAAATAGAGGAAGATGTTAGCTCAGGGCTAATCTTCCTCAGCAAAAAAACAAAGAGAGAGAGAGAGAGAAAAGAACAAAAGTAAAAATTGCAATTATAAGAATTTAAATCACTTTTAAAATCAGCCAAGTCTGGTTTAGCTTAGAGTTGCTTCATCTGTGCCCGGTGACCTTCCTGCCTGGAACCACCTGAAAGTTCATCTGCTTTTCTACTCCTGCACTTTGCAAGTTCCCAGATTTGTTGTTCTTTGTGTTGAAAAATACGGTGCCTCCAGCCCAGCAGACCCAGACCCACCCTGTTTCCGAGGAGCGGGAAAGCCCACTCTGGCCTGGCAGTTGCAGGTGACAGTCCTGACCAGTCCGGGAGCCGATGAGAAGTTCATAGGCTGTTAATACACTGGAACCAATTGGCGAATGCGGGGCTGATGGCTCCGGGCTGGCTGGGGCCGCAGGTCCTTGGGAGTGCGTGCACGTGTGCGGCCTCTATCTGCATATCGCAGGGGCGTGAAAGCCCCCGGCCGCTCTGGCTGTTTGTTACAGTGAATAGACATATGTCCCTCCCACTAGCACGGGGAATATCTAATTAAGCTACACAATGATTGCTTATGCCCGGGGCTGTCACAAACAAGCCTCTGTCACTCTCCTTAGAGAACCACAAAATGGGAATTCGCTTTTAGTGCACGATAATGAATATATTCGAAATATATTAGAATTGATTTAGATCCTGCCCTCTCACCCCTTAAAAACAACAGCAACAAATGCTGTTTTCACAAAAATATTTTAAATCCCACAATGGGCGTGGGGCTGGGGCTGGGGGTGAGAGAAAGCTCTCGGTGACTGTGGGTTGGTTACTGTGTCAGTATAACTTGATTTCCTATTATTTTTCATGAATGAGTTAGAATCATAGGGATAGAAGGTGTATTTTGCTCAATATTAACAGAAATCGTTGCATATACTGCATGGGAGCCAAAATGTTTAAGAGTTTTTAAATTTTTAATGTCTTTCTTATGTTAGTGTTCCTTTCCCTTACTTTAGTATAGATAGGACTCACGGGGAAATTTTCTTTTCTTTAAAGGTGAATCCTTTTAGAGCATTGAACTGAAGTACTGTATCCTTTTTAAGACTCGTGTTGCTATTTTAAAATGAACTATAATTTTTAAGAGGGGAAAAAAATTACCTTGGTTTAGGACCTACAAGGCGATTTTTCCTGCTTTCTACTGTCATGAGCGGGAAGAAACTGTGATGCCGTCCATGGAAGTGGGGACAGTGTGAGGAGCCACGTAGCCGGAATATGGAAAACTGTGAAAACCACCTCGAAGAGTCTTTCACTACCAAGAGCAGGACTGGTGACATAATTTGTGGGACCCAGTGCAAAATGAAAATATGGGCACCCTTGTTTAAAAATTGTTAGGGATTTCAAGACGGTGACAGCAGAGCCTTAAACCAAACACAGGGCTCTGCTGAGCCCGGAGCCCTGTGTGACTGACTGCGTGGCTCACACACCCATAAAACCAGCCCTGCCAAGAGCCATTTGTGTCCTCAGTGGGGAGAAGGGGGAAGAGAAATAGGAGACAGGAGGTGATATTAAATCCTAATTTTGTGACATGTTTTTTGTTTTGTTTTGTTTTTGTGAGGACGACCAGCCCTGAGCTAATATCCTCTGCCAATCCCTCCTCTTTTTTGCTGAGGAAGACTGGCCCTGGGCTAACATCTGTGCCCATCTTCCTCTACTTTATATGGGACGCCACCACAGCATGGCTGACAAGCAGTGCGCATCTGCGGGCGCGCCTGGGATCCGAACCTGCGAACCCCGGGCTGCCAAGCACGAAATAAACTGCTGCGCCACCGGGCAGCCGCAATTGTGACATGTTTTTTGTTGTCTCCTGATAATCGTCCGTTTACAAAAAGAAAAAAAAAAAGACTTTTTAGTCCCTTAGATTCTTTGATCTGTGTCTTTGGGCAACTCTGAATTTGATTTGTAAATAATCTCCTAAACCTGTCATATCAAATCTTAACACTTACAGAGCCTGGCAGCCTCCCAGCTATCCCAGGGCTTAGTTCAGTGCCTGGCATACCATAAGTACCTCATACATGTTTAATGAATGAATGAGTGACTGAACAGGTTTTCAGTATTAACGAGGAGGAGTAAGGATAAATAAAATCAATGTGTGACCTCTAAACCCCACTAGGCCGGTGGCCTCAGTCCCTTGCCGGACATCCTCGTCTAAGCGAAGCTGATGGGATGTCAGGGGCAATGTACAGGGGACAGAGGGGAGGACAGAGGATGTGCACAGAGTCAGGTAGCCAGAGACCACTGACCTGGGAGGATTCACCTTTGGAACAAAAGGTAAGAAATTCTCTTTGGAAACAGAAAACGTGGGACAGCCTGGGGTGGACTGAAGTGGAGGATGGGGCACCTAGAGAAAAGGTCAGGGTTGTTTTAAAGCACCTGAGAGTTGGTCTGACCACTCCCTGCTTGGGGGCCAGACGAGGAAGGTGGTTGGGTAACAGATTCAGGCAGGGCTGGCAGGAGCTGCGGAGCCTCATAGGAGGAAGTGCTGCAAAGAGGGCAGAAATGGACAGTGATCTGGCTTGAGGATCCAAAGCTATGTGGAAAAAAATCCAGGGGTGGGGGCGGGATGACATATTAGTAAATTGTCAGAGGCGCAGGGAGAGGCACTAGAGCGTTTGGGAGCGTGAACCTGTTTGTTTTGGCTGAAACAGAGTAGGACTTGCATGTTTATACACATCCTTTCAAAAAGCAAGAAAAGAGCCTAAAAGCCTTTGCAAGGAAGCCCTATGATGACAGCCTGGACGGAATGAGGCTCGGGCTAGGGGACAGGAGAGCAACCTCACCCACTCAGAGACGGTGTGTCTGCAGCTGGGGCGGGTTCTGAGGCTGAGGCCAAACGCAATACAGGAAAAGGCAAAATTGTAACTTCAGCAAATTTTTTGTTACCGTCCCCCACTTTGCGAAGGACAAATGGTCCAATTTCAGGGGTGGGACAAGAAGCTTCTTTTTCTTCTAGATGAGTGTGTTGTTAACAAGTGACTCTCAAGGTATAGAAGCATCATTGCATCCTTAAGGCCCCCAGGACCCCGGGGGGTGGAGACAAGACCCCGCCAAGGAGAGGTGTTGGGGGCACACTCGCTTAACACTGCAGTGTGGTTTCTGAGCACAGTATTCGTGGCGAAGTGTTGGGGGAACGGTTGAATTTCATTTGATACATGAATTCACAATATATACCCATGGGCCAAACATGTCCTCTCCCTGGGCCTCAGTTTCTTCATCTCTGAGATGGGGCCATTGGAGTAGCCCACTGGATCAGAGCACCTGTTGATACCAACAGACACGTTCCTGAACCAGCCCCTGGAGATGCTGACCTGTTAGGTTTGAGGTCAGGCCCTGGCGTAGATGTTAAGAATGAACAAACCACCCTGCTGGTTTGGATGCACAGATGGGCTTGTGAGACACACATTAGGGTGTAGGTCTCACTCCACACCGCGAGTTGACTTTGCTCTTTCCATAGTCAGAAGGATGCCCGGGTTCTCTGGGCAGAGTAAACCTAAGGGCAGACTAACCTTTAGCATCCCCCAATTCCATGCTCAGATCTGATTCATCTTTTGGGGCCAGTTTACATACTCACTCTCCCGGAAGACTTCCCCCCCTTTCAGACCCCTGGTCCGTTCTTTCTCTTTCCACCTCCTACATCATCCATCACACGTCTGTTGTCTCGTGCATGTAGAACAACATCATGCGGTGTTACCATCACCCTGTTGTCTCTTTAGCTGGCCTTCCCGGAAGGGCACGAACTTCGTGGGGAGATCCTTGTCTCCCTCCCCCCCGACACCACGGTTACTGCTTACTCAGTTGGACTCTCTCAGATGGTGATGGCCAGGTCAGCGAGCCATCACAGTACGGCTAATCATCGCTTCCCTTATTGTCATTTCAGCTAAGTTAGCATCTGCTCTTCGATCCTTTCCAATGTGGCGTGATACAGTTTATTAATTTAGTCACCTTCATGAAAATGTCCTGCGTTTATTCCGTGTGACTTCATTAGCCTGAAGGTTAGGGTTAGGTTTGTTCCATGACTTGTTAAGTTTCTCATATCATATGTATTTTCGGAAACCTTCTGCTTTGATTCGGAAAAGGCTATGCGACATCGACTCTCCTGACCAGATTCATGCTTCTCTTATCCATTGTTAATTATGCTCTCTCGTCCCCCCCGCCCCCGCTGCCAAAATGGAAAGGAATTAACACCCTAAATTAGGAACATAGATATGGAGAAAGGTGGAGATAGTTGGGAGTATTGACGGGGGGAGGGGGAGGGGGAGGGGGGAGCAGTACCATATGCCAGATGGAGAAAGCCCGCTTCTACTGTATCCCGTTTCCTTTTTCCCAGTCTCTTGATCTCTCTCTTCCTCTCTGTGTTTATTTTATAGTCCTTGAAAAAAATCATAGTAAGTAACAGTTATTATGTCGACATGACAGGGCAGGAGAATGCCTGTGTGAGAAGTTTTGGAGAGAGAAATATGCTGTATGTCATCTTGCATGTGTCCAATCTGGTGCCTGACCCCTGCTTTCTTTCTTTTTTTTTTTTTTTTGTGGGGAAGACCAGCCCTGAGCTAACATCCGTCGCCAATCCTCCCCTTTTTGCTGAGGAAGACTGGCCCTGGGCTAACATCTGTGCCCATCTTCCTCCACTTTATATGGGATGCCACCACGGCATGGCTGACAGGCAGTGCGTCGGCGGGCGCCCGGGATCCGAACTCACAAACCCTGGGCTGCCAAGCGCGGACTAAACCGCTGCGCCACCGGGCGGCCCCCCTGATCCCTGCTTTCTAACAGAATTTTACTGAATTTCTAAGTGATTCAGCGAAGTGTGCTGGGAGTGTCTTTATGTAACAGCTCCTTATCTCTTGGCTGAGAAGCTGGATCCTGGATGTTTATGTGCAGATTTAAAAGGAGCCAGGCTCTTTCTAATTACAGAAATGAGACTTTTTCAGTTTTTTGGCAGCTCTGAAATAGGTGTGACTCTTCTCTGCACAGACACATCTATGCATAGACGCCTGTCACTGTTTTCTCCTCTCTCACTTTTCCCTCGTAAACTCTTAGTAACTCAGCAGCGTAAGTCACAGTGGAAATTAGACTCCTGCTCAGAAGATTTTAAGAGGAGTCTGTCATCACTTTGTAAAATGGATCCTTCGCTGCTCTGACCAGGCTTGGTGGCGCTTCTTTCTCTTAGCGTCCTTTTTCAGAGGAATTGTCATCTGCTGTGCTTTAATTATGCTGTCCCTTAGGATGTTTCAGCCCTTTTCCATTGTCAGGGATTTAATACTTCCTCCCAGTGTCCCTTGCTCACCTGATATCCCCCCTAATCTCATAAACCTCCTTCCACCAAATCTTAATCCAGTGGTGATTAGCTTTCTCTGTGCGCATTTTTCACAACAGTGGAATTTTTGTATAACGGAGTCCATGGGAGCAGCATCTATAACTGCTTTGAGCAAGTCTTCGGTCAACACTATTAAAAATAAACTCAACTAAATGCAAGAGTGGATGCCCTCCACTCTTCTCTGGAGCAGATGAAGGATATTAGGGGAAAAACTGGTGAAATCCAAACAGAATCTGTGGTTCAGTTAATATCAGTGTAACAATGTAAATTTCTTAGTTGTGCCAAATGCTCCAAGGTTATGTAAGATGTTAACATTAGGAGAAGCCAGATGAAGGGTATACAGAAATTCTCTGTACCATCATGGCCACTTTTGTGTGAATCTAAAATTATTCCAAAGTGAAAAGTTAACTTAAAAATCAATATTTTTGGACTAATGAGGATATCAATATTGTCGATGTTAACTAAACTTGTGATGATCACTTGGCAATATACACATATGTTGACTCATTATGTTGTACACCTGGGAGTAATATAATGTTATATGTCAATTATATCTCAATTAAAAAAAAAACACTGATAACTAACTGGATATGTGACATCTACTGCTCAGGTCACCAGGGTTCTGGCTTGGCTTGGGAGAGTGTACCAATAGCTATGATTAAAAAAAAATCAGTATTTTTTAAGTAACAGAAAATTTAGAAAGACCATATGGACTTTTTGATGTACCACTACAGCATCATCTGTGTAAATCTGGGATCTTGTATCCCATCCCTGCAATTCACTAACTGTATGATCTCTGGGCTTCTGGTTCCTCATTGGTAGAATAGAAGTAAATATAGTCCTTGAATCAGTACACCTGGAACAATGCCTGGCATATAGGAAGAGCCCAGTTAAGGTGAACTTTTGTTGTAATGTTTCACTGAATTCAGTCTGTGCTAGGTAAGTCTTATCACTGTCATTTGTCTTTTAATTTTAAGCAGTTTCCAGATAGGGAACCAAATGAGTCAAGCTCCTCACATATTTGGATGTAACTTTCTTGGTTCCAAAAAATGTTCCAGAGATATCTAGGCAGAATCACCATATCTTCCACTCTTCTCGTTTCTCAGAGTTCAGGGCAAAAGTCCGTCACTAATGGGAACTATAAACAAGAAAGAGGTTTAAGACAATTAAAGAGTCAGATAAAATTGAATGGCCTTGAGTGGCTTTTTCCTTTTCTGCTGTCTTGTTTGAGCTCACAGTGTGAGTGCTAAATGAAAGAAGAGCAGGGGTTTCAACTGGGAGTGGTTTTGTCCCCCAGCGGGACATTTGACAATCTCTGGAGACGTTTTTGGTTGTCCCACTGGGGCAGAGTGCTACTGGCATCTAATGAAAAGAGACCAGGGATACTAAGAAACATCCTACAGTGCACAAGACAGCCCCCATGACAGAGACTTATCCAGCCCAAAATGTAATAGTGCTGCACTGAGAAACCCTGAGTAGAGTAGTCAACAACTTATTGACCCAACAACACTTTCCCAGTTGAGGTTGTGCGAAGTCTGTCTTCCCTACCCAAAGAATGTGTTTATCTGTAATATATCTTGGGAAAATTAAAGAACTTTCCAGATGGTTGTCCATAACCATGGAAAAGTTTTTGTAGCTGGTAGGTGTACCTTCTAAATCAAAGACTTTGAAACCCAAATTTTCAACTATTTGAGTGAGGAGAGAAATGTGGAAAACTTAAGGATGTCAGCAAAGGAAACTTTGTGTGCTTTTCTTGACTATGCACAAAGTATTCGTGGTTTAGGTGGGAGGCTAAAATGAAAAGGAAATAGTTTTATGAAGAGAAAGGGAGAAAACAGAGTTGTGGGTAGATTCGGGGTGGACTTAGGAGGAGGCAAAGGATGGAGAGTAGAGAAGCAAGAATGCTCTCTTGAATGTCTATAACAAGTTTGCCAACATTTCCAACTCTGTGATCCTTCCAAAGTCTGATGATCTTGACTGATACTGAATGGTGGTTTCTCCTGCTAATAGAATCGATGCAAATAATGATGTTAAGTAAAAGACGTACTTCTGACTTTGAGGAAACCCTCTGCATTTTGAACCTGGCCCTATTGTGTTGGTTTGGGCAGGGGGAATACAAGAATTGATGATGCGCCTGGTGAGGTCTGACTACCAGAGCATCCTGTGGCCTCTTGTTCCAGAGCTGCACTCTCCAGTAGCCACTAGCCACGTGTGGCTATTTAAATTAAAATTAAATAAAATTTAAAATTCAGTTCCTCGATCACCCTGGCCACTTTTCAAGTGCTTAATGGCCACATGCAGCTAGTGGCTACCATATTGGAGGGCACAGATAGAAAACATTTCCATCATTGCAGACAGTTCTATTGGACAGCGCTATTGGAGTCTAGAGCCTTCCTACTGAATGTCTGGACATTTCACCAGGACGGGAACTTGCCGAACAGAGCTCAAAGGAGCAGTGGTCCATCAACAGAACCCCTTTTAATACACCAGGTAAGCCCTGGCCTGGAAATTCAAGAAGCACAGGGAAACAGCTGATGGGAAATTAATCTTAGACAGAACAAAACTAATAAAAATAAATCTAAAAAGAGGAATGAATGGGGGCAGGGGGCAGAGTGTGAATCAGGAAACACATTTTAAATTACTAGGCAGAACTAAAAAGGTTCTAGGTCATCGGTGATTTAGGCAAATATGAATTTCGTGGTACTTGTTAAAGCCCCTTCAAACATAGCTGATCTTGGCCATGTTCTTAGGCGTGGGTGATGAACCGACATGTCTTAGTTGTCATAATTCAGTGTCTGCATCTAGCTTCCATCATCTTGAGTTTGGGGAGGTTGGATTCCCCTGGATTCTGTGTGTCTTATGTGGGTTATGAATTTTTTCTTCTTTTCCTTTCTAACATGCCACAAGCAAAGGTATGCTTTCAGGATGAAGCTCTTTCCAGTGGGTGACGGGCCACGTGGGTAAGCCAAAAGAACAAGATGTGTCCTGTAATGAGCTCCAAATAGGCTGTGGATTCTGAGTCTGGCTGACTCTGACCCCCCACCAGGGAGGGTCCAGAGGGTCCAGAGATTAGGGGACTATGTTCTCAAGGCTGGGCATGGACAAGGGCCCACCCATATCAAGCATGATCTTATAACAGGTTAGTTTACAAATGAAGGGCTCCATGGGGACGGGAGCTTGCTCAGTCCACCTGATGGGGTGAAGAGAGTCATTTAAAGACCTCTGAGCTCTGCCCCTTACTACTGTGTGAGCATGCCAAGCCCAAGAGCTGCCATTTTCTCGCCTGCAAAGTGGAGATAATGTGCATTTCACCGGCTTCTCATTTTTAATGAGGTAATGAATGTAAAAGGCCCTACAAGCCAGCAAGTGCTATTGAAATTTACCATTTTTATTTAAAAATTCTCTTTTTCCCATCTCTCATGTGGAAATTCATTCCCTGTCCCTTAGAAAACAGTCAGTCTGTGATTGGTCCACAGCAAACATCTGTCGAATGTGCATGGTAAACCAGGTGCCTTGGATGCTGAGCTCTTTGAGCAGGACTTTCCTTCCTCAGCCTTGTGTGACATGGACTTCTTGTTGTCCGCTAATATCTGCTCTCCCTTTATTAGTAATAGGAGTTTTAGCTAGCACATAGCCACCCAGGTCAAGGTCATATTTTCCAACCTCCTCTGTAGTTAGATGTGACCCTACGACTAAGTTCTGCCCTAGGAAGTACGAGCAGAAATGACATATGTCACTTCTGTATATAGAGGGAAGGAGAGGGCCCACCCCTTCCTCATTCCCACTTCCGAGAATATGGCATTGATGGCAGGGCTTCGAGTTGTCATCTTGGCCACAGATGGGGCTATGTGTTGAGGAGGGCAGAGCCACAATGGGGAAGGAACTTGGGTCTTCAACACCATCAAGCCTCTAGCCCAACCCTGGACCACACCCCCCAGACTTTAACTTTATCTAAACCACTGTCTTGGAGCTTTCTTAGTTACAGTGCCTAACCTGTCTCCTTACTAATACATCCTTCAGTGCTCCTCCCCAAAGCCTACTTCTGACCTGCATGGCACTGGCCCTCTTAGTCTCATGGTCCCTCACTTCCTGGCCTCCGTTGCTTCCCTTTAAGGTAAAATTCACCTGTTCCAGGCTCTTGGGACCCTACTTGGTGTTATCAATAATACTTTATAGACTGATCTGTACTAATGGCTTGCTGTGTATTCCCTCCCAGGTGACGGGCATTTTTATAGGGCTTTCTGGAGACACCACGCTTATCCAAGAGCGGCATTAACAGGAGGAGTGTGGAGTAATGCAGAGAGCTAGTGGGAAGAGGTTGGGGTACATGCCAGCTGCCCAGAGTTCCCCCTGAACACCATGAAACTTAGACCAACTTTGAAGACCAAATGGCAGGAGGTGTGCCTGCTTGTCTGTTTCAGAGAGTCAGAGCATAAGGTTTATAGTCCTTTCTGGTCCTTTCTGTGCATGTGGTGCTTCTTTGCCTCTGTGTGGATCTGGGGTGACGTCTCGGAGGTGCTGCCTCCCTGAGCTGCTTGCATCCCAGGAGGCCTTTCTTTGAGAGAGTCTCAATGCCCAGCTCTGGGGACATGAGCAGAAGTGGGTAGGATTGCCTGGGCAGCTCAGCCTGGCTCCGGGGCTAGGGGAACATAAAGACGGTCACTGACCTCTTGCCCTCTGTCCCAGGACATGTGAGCCTCGAGCTGCTGGCCCAGCCCAACCTGCCCGAGCCTTCACTTCAGAGTGGGGGTGGGAAGAGCAAAGGTGATGGCTAATGTGGGTTTTCTTCTTGTTTGTAGGGAAACAGGGATGGACATTAGAGGAGGCCAGGTGTATTCCACTTAGGGACATGTTTCCAAAGGACTTTCTCTGGGGCCTTACTTTGTAGTTGCAAAAAGCTGGGTTTTGTTTTGCTTTTGTTTTTGTTTTGTCTTGGGGGTGTGGTTACTTTCTCTCCTCCATGACTCACTGAGATGTAGGAAAGGACAAAAGACAGACTCCTCAGAAGGAAGGAGAAAGAAATTAGAACTATACCCAAAACACCAAATCCTGGGCATAGGAGAAGATTAGGAAGGTGAGCAATGCCCATGAGCTAACACGCTGGGACAATATAGCATGTGTCTCCCTTTTTCTGACTTTCAATTGTTGGAAAATACTTGTCACTTCTGCAGCATGATTCAAACCAACCAACTAACCAACCCCCAATAATTATTCTGCACCTTTGCTCTCGCATGATGCCCCACATGTGCAGAATGGGCATGGCCCGCCTCCCCCTGGACAGCCATCCTCTCTCCAAAGAGAAGCAGTGTTTTGATAGCTGAACTGGGAAGCAGGCTTTGGGCTCTGTGTCCTGACCCAGGCAGGCGCTGGCCGAGTGTTCTCACAGCCATCTGTTGTGGCCTGTAATGCATGAGCACATTAGCACATGGCCCGCCAGCAGACTCGACATTGTTCTCCGGGCTGAGTTAGTTCAGCCGACCTCAACAAAGGGGACAGTTTTGCATTCGGGATAAATACAACCACTGAGGACTTTTTTCCTTAGGATATTTAAAGTTAACATTTACGCTGGCTGTCTGAATTGAAAAATTGCGGCCACCCTTCCAACCCGTCCAACGTGTCCTCATTCTGTTTGTGACATTGACATGGATGGGTTGTGGGAGCTGCTAACTTGCCAGGAAATATTTTTCTTCTTTCAGATATGCTCCCATTGGGAAGATCTATCAAATTGAATATTTGTCTTTTTTTTTTTTAATGCAAGGAGTTTGCCTCCCAAAGGATTAGAACAAATTTTCCAACTATGAATCCATTTAAGTTTGTCAGTCTCAGGCCTCAAGGTCTGGATCCTAATTGTGTTCAAAAACTAACCCAAGGGACTCAAGAAAGCAATGGAGAATGTTACAGTTTAAGTGAGTTTGTTAAATGTTACAGCTTTAGTGAATTTGTTGATCCTAACTGATAAATTATTTCAGGAAATGCCTTGTTTGGCCCCCATCCCAGGACCAATACAAGACCAGCTTCCAAGACTCAGCTATTTTTTTAAAAAACATTTTTGAGAAGACAGCCAGAATTCAACAACGCACTTTTCACAGGGTCTGATTTTGCTTGTGTTTTCTTGTGTGCGAGTCCCAGTGAGGCTTCATGCCTCTTCTGTTCTAGTTAGGAAAGGGCTTGGTGACAAAAATCATCCGTATGCATTCATTTCATTCATTCATTCAACGAATTTTTATTGAGCACTTACCATGCGCTGGGCAGTATTCTACATCAGTGATCAGGATGAGCCAAGATCTCTGCCTCACGGAGCTTATATTCCACTGGGGAAGACAGATAATAAAGAATGAAATTAATAACAAAAAAATATAGTATGAGGACAAGAGAAGTGAGCAGAGGAGAGATTGAAAGTGCTGGGTTAAGGTCGGAGGATTGAAAAGGAAGGAGGTGAAATTATCATCTCAATTTACTGAGCTTCCATATGCCAAAAAGAAGTGTAAAACTTCCTTGAGAGAATGGTACCTTCCCTACATTAAAGTCCCCCTCCCCCACAAAGTTCAAATCCCATTGGAAAAGATCAGTTGACCAACCCCATCCAATCAGGGTAGGTCTTGCATCTCTTAAATGCTAAGAAAGAGCATATTTCTTAACTCTGTTTCTCTGTGGGTTTCCAACCTGCCCAAAGCAGGACATAGGGTGATAGGGTGGTAAATGTGTGTTGAATGAAAGATCAAGATTACAGGAATCAGGATATCAGTTTGGACGCTCTCCCCTATTTATGTTGAATCCTCACAATCTCGTTTAATGTCCACTTCTTAAAATGTGACTCTTAACTATCTCATAGTGAGGGCCTGTATGTACTACAAGTAGGATGGCCATTTCATCACCAAATCGCAACTGGTGAGAGTCTGGCTGGACATTTAATACAGGAATAACTCACAAAACACTATTTATTTCAGCCAGCCTTCTCGCTAAGATTTGGCCTCTCTAAGACCCAAAGGTACAGACTTGTTAGTGGGGGCCCGATCCACTGGGGGCACTGTGCAAGCCCCAGGGCATGCATTGTAATAAGGTCCTTGACACAGGGTTGTGGCTGGCAGGAAGGACATTTGGCTTCTTTCTATGAGTGGCAGGGAGTACTTCAGAGTTGTGAAAAGTCACAGAGGACTACAACTTGGAATGGCCTTGCCAAAATTTCATTTTACAGGTGAGTAGATTGAGGCCCAGAAAGGTCAAGCAACTTGCCTTAGAATACCTAGCCTGCTCAAAGACCTAGATTTTTCAACTCCTAGCCCAGACCTCTTTTCACTGTGGTAGGTTGCATGCAAGAACCTGAGGAGTTACCCAGAAGTGAATGAAACTATCAACAGATGAAGAGATAAACCAAATATGGTACATACATACAAAGGAATATTACTCAGCCTTGAAAAAGAATGATGTGCTGACACATGCTACAGCATGGATGAACCTCAAAAACATTATGCTGAGAGACACCAGACACAAAAGGCCACCTATTGTGTGATTCCATTTATATGAAATGTCCGGAGTAGGTAAATCCATAGAGACAGAAAGCAGATTTGTGGTTGCCCAGGGTAGAGGGTTAGGGGAAGGGAGTAACTGCTTAATGAGCAGAGAGTTTTACTTTGGGTTGATAAAAGTGTTTTGGAACTAGAAAGAGGTGGTAGGTGCACAACATCATGAATGCCACTGAATCGTTCACTTTAAAATGGTTAATTTTATGTTATGTGAATTTCACCTCAATTAAAACAAACCAAAAAAAGTGAATGAGTAGGAGGAGCTGATGAGTTAAATGCAAACAACGTGGGGGTGATGACAAGCAGATCTGCGGGTAGTTAGGGGCCCAGGTCCTGCCTGGTGGAGAGGATGCTGGGAAGGAGAGGGACGGAGAGGGTGAGCCCTGGGATGGGCAGCTCCTGACTTTTCAAGTCTTTGGGGTTTAACACCTTTCTTTTTTCTTTACGTTTTCATCTGAAAGTTTTAATGTTTTGTCTTCAACATTTTAGTCCTTAGTTCATCTGGAATTTATTTATTTTTTCATTTTATTTGATTGAGGTCACATTGATTTATAATAACATTGTGTAAATTTCAGGTGTACATCATTATATTTCGGCTCCTGCATAGACTGCATCATGTTCACCATCAAGTCTAGTTTCTGTGCATCACCATACATATGTGCCCCTTACCCCTTTGCCCTTCCCTGACCTCCTTCCCCTCTGGTAATCACCAATCTGTTCTCCTCATCTATGGTATTTGCTTGTTTATCTTCCACATAGAGTGAAATCATATGGTATTTGTCTTTCTCTGTCTGACTTAATTCGCTTTACAGCTTTCTGAGTCCCGCGCCTCTGCTGCAATCATTTGCCAGTGCCTGGGCTGCACTAAGACATTTCCTTCCTGTCCTGGTGGTGCTGGGCAGTATTCAGTACCCTGGTGTCTTCATTAGCTGCACTGGCCTGAATAACTGGGTGAGCTCAGAGCTGGGAATGATGGGGAGCCCTCAGCCAACTCCCAAGAGGCCCCACCACAGTTCTCCCTGTGACTCCCAGCTGCCATGGTAGAGCAGGAGGAATCCTCAGCCTTCCAGCTGACACCCTGCACTGGGCATCTGAGTGGCACAGAGAGAGGGACCAGCAGGCCTGGCTCTGAGCGAGAGGGCTGTCCCCAAGAGGGAGGGGAGAGAACTGTGAGGCTGGGGTCTTGGCTTCACAGGCAACTTGTCCTTCAATTCACTTCTCTCTGATCCTGGCTCTCGCCCTTAAAAGGACCCAATTCTGGTTTCTCTGTGGAGTGTGGGCCTTTCTCCACTACGAAAGGCAAAGACTATTCACCGAGGACTGACTGTGTGCCAGGGCGTGTACCAGGCATCCTGGGGCATGTGAAGGCAAGAGCAGGGGCCTCGCGCTGCGTTGGAGGGATTGGGAATGGGACTCTGTAAATAGAGCTCAGGGACACTTCTGGGCCTCTCCTAGGGTCCTAAGGCATACCGACCCCCTCAGGATGCTGTAGGGAAGATCATATGATCCAGGGTCACAGGGACCCTACCTCCCAGGACCTCCCAGAAGATTCAATGAGATGACACCCCAGCAGCCAGGCACACTCTTGCAGCTTAACTGGGCATGCCCTGTGTGGCAGACCCGGGGCCCAGGTCCTCCCTTTCAGACCTGAAGCCCTGCAAAGACCCTACTAGCATCATGCCCATTTTGCAGATAAGGAAGCTGAGGTTCAGAAATGTCTTTTGTTCAAGGTCACACCGCTGGTAGCACCGGCCAAGGTAGCATGCTACCTCACACGCACCTGCCCCATCATGGTCTTCGTGGTGTTCAGCCCTCCCCCTCATGACCTACATATTCGTGGCTGCTTCTTGGGGGCCCAAGCTCACATTTGAGGGTCCAGACCTGGCAGCAGCCACACCCTGGCCAGGCCCCTGGGACCAGGCAGGAGGTGACCCCTGGGATGTTTCGTTTAATCCTGCATTAACCCAACTGTCAGGTACTGTTATTCCTTATTCTGCCTACATAAGCAGAGACAGAGGGTCTGGGAGGTCTCGTAACCCGACTCTCTGTAGTGTTGGGGCCCAACTCCGAATCCAGCTGCCCTGGATAGAAACAAAAATGTTCCCCAGTCTCTAGGCCTCAATGTCCCCCTTCAGTGCATGATTCCCATGTGGCTCACACTCCTGTCCCCATCCCCACACTCTGGAAACCTCCTCTCTCCCTGAGTCCTCCACTCACTCCCACTGCACCATCCTTCAGTCTCTGAGGTTCACATCTGCAGGCACATCTGGATACAAAGGCCTCCAAACCAGTTTCTACCTTGGAGAAGACTCATGACCAACGATGGCAGTCATTTCCAGAATTGTCTACACTTGGCTGAAGCAGAGGCTGTAAATTCCATTGTCGCACTCGTGGAACACCAAGGGCAGTTGTTTTCACCCATCACAGCCTCCCCGTGGGCCAGGGGCTCCCAGGACCTCTGCTGGGAGGTGGACCAGGTCTACAGCCTGAGCCTGATCTGTCCACAGAACTTTGGTGATCACCCAACCTGGCTCCCTTCTACAGATGCGGAAACTGAGGCTCAGAGAGAGCCCACCCAACTTCTGAGAGGCCACTCCAGCCCTGCTCTGCAAGACAGCCTCTGCTGCCAAGAAGATTCAAGGATGAAGAGGGAGCAAATTGCTCATGGTCCTGTTTCTGGCCCCTCCGCTGCGTTTCCCGGCTGGCTCTTGCCCAGGGGTTCCAGGACTTGGGCCTGGACAGCCAAGGGCTCAGAGAGCCAGGCTGGGCTGAGAGGAGCGCAGAGGGAAGGGCAGCGGGCCGGGCCTAGAGCACGGGATGGGGACGGATTCTCAGCTCTCAGGTCAGTCAGGGAGGGAAGAGGTAAACCGAGCTGCCCTCGGCCCCACAATCTATCGGTTGCTCATCCAGCATCCAGGGCTCAGCAGGGCCCGAGCGCTTCCACACCGAGGCCGCAACCTCAAGGTTCTAGGCTCGCCCGTCTGCTTGGACCCGTGAGGGCGAATTCAGATGAGCGAGCCCAGGTGCATGAGCTTGTGTGCGTGGACTCCGGCGCATGGACCGGGGTGCGTGCACCCAGCCTGTGTCCGTGGGCTCGCGGGCTCCCTCGGGATGCTGTTTGGCTCCCACGCGAACTTAGGCACCTCTGGAGGATTCTGAGTGCCTTCCTCTTGGGGGACCCTAACCCCTTCCACAACCAGTGGACACAGGCCCTGCGGCCGCTGCAGAAGGAAAGCTCCCCAAAGGAAAGCCGTGCGCGGTCCTAGGCAGCTGCTTCACTTCGGGCCGGTGCAACCGAGCTGGGGCACCTGGCGGGCGGGGCGGGCCTGCGGAGGCGGAGTGTGCGTGTCCCAGGTGGACGCGGGCCACTCGTCCGCGCCCACCCCCATGTTTCCTGCGCGGGATCCTGGAAGCAAGGGGCAGGGGGGATGCCGGCGCACAGTTCGTCGCGAGTTCACTGAGCAAGTTCGTTCCCGGAAAGCGGCGACGTGGCGACCCGAGGACCCGAAATAAAGACGCAGCCTCCAAACCGAGCGCCTAGCTAGGTGGTCCTGGTCAACCGCGCGACTTTCAGGGGTTGCAACCTGGAACCCGCGGGCCCCAGTGGGTCCCGAAATCCGCCGGGAGGAGAGCGCTCGTTCCCAGCTCACTGGAGTCCCACCGCTCCCTCGGGTTGTCCTGCAGCCTGACTGGCCCCTGCAGGCATTTCAGTTTGCGTCTCCTTCCTGAATTACTGCACGGGGTGTGGACTGCACAAAGGACAGGGGATGCGGCCTGAGGGCCGGCGGGGGCGGCAGCTGTCCGGGCACTAACGACAGGTCCTCACGGCGCCGCCGGTCGCCCTAATTAGGGGCCGCATCGGCTCACCTCCTCCGGCCCTTCCCCCGCTCGCGCAGCGCGCCCACCGGAGTCCGCTAATTGCCAAATCCTTTCGGCACCGCCCGCCGCCCAGATGGGGGCATCGGGGACAGATGGGGTCCAGGAGCGCAGGGAGAGCACTAGGAGCGTCACCTAAGGAGGCTGGGACGTGGGGAGCGGGGGGGGGGGGGGCAGCGCGAGGATTCCGAGGCGGCTGCTGAGCCAGAGTCTGGGGACTGGGGAGGGGGTGAGGGCGGCCTGGGTATGGGCGGGGCGACCTCCCCGACGTGGGCTCTGGAACCAGACTCCAGGTTACAACCTTGCCGCCTCCATTTACCGGCTACGCCCCTGAGCGAGTCACCTACCCTCTCTGTGCCTCAGTTTCCTCAGTTGTAAAATGGAATGATCGCACCATCTTCAGTGGGTTCTGTGGGAATTGAATGAATTAATAACACCGGCAGAGCTCTCAGTGAGGTGCCCCATGCTGACTAGCCTTCACTTAATGTTGGCGCCTCCTCTTCCAGCCTCCTCGCCTAGCATCCTGAGCTTCCCGGAGGCGCAGCCTGGAGCTGCCTCTGTGCTCCCAGCTCTGCATCTGTTCTTCACTGCAGCGCCCCTCCCCCCATTAACCGGGCGGGAGGTAGCAGCCAAATAGCAATAATGCAGCCCCTAAAAGAGATGGGGAGTAGGTTTGTGAGTGAACTGGTGATCCCCATCTCTGCCCTGCTTAGAATGGTCCCTCACTCTGATGGGGGGGGCACTTAGCCCCATGGCCTATGGGCTGTCTGCAACCTCCAAACCGAGGAGTGGCATGCTGGCCCATGCTGTTCCACAGGTCCCTCTCCCGCGCCGGGTGGGATTCAGTGCAGCAACCAATTACCTCGAGAACCGCCAGGCATGACTCTGGCCTCCCTTTCAGGTTAGCAGAGACAATGACAGGCAGCACATCACAAGCAAGGTGTCTTGAGACTGGATGCAGGCCCCTGTCAAAGACCCCCATAATCCCTACTGGTGCTGTGAGGTACTTGTGTGGGGACAGGGATCTTGGCCCAAAGTCTGTAATAAAACAGGGACTTAAAATGAGAGGTGGGGCTTGTACAAGGAGGAATCATTTGCCTTAGTTGAACTTCTCAGGGCATCAAGGTGTTTACTTGACAGAGGGAGTTCAGACAGATTGCTAAGCGCATTCTGCCCCAAAGGGAGGAAGACAGAAATTTCTCCAGCACTGAGAGTCTCTAGGGGGCCTTAAAACCCAACACCTTGACCCTGGAGCTCCTCTGGTTTCAGTCTGACAATGAGAAGGACAGGTTCTGCCTGCGGGACTGCCCCAATCTCGGATGTGATTTGTATCCCTGGTACCTACGTCTTCCTAAGGCACATCGGCCTTGCTGGCAGTGTGACATCGCCAGGTCTCAGCAACATGTTCCCCGACTGGGATGCATGTTAGGTCTGAGGGTTTGCTTACCCCCTCTGCTCACTGCCTGTCCCTGGGATGTGGAGTTCCAACTCTATGGGCGCCAGATGTGCCCTGCAGCACCCCAAGGGCTCTGGCCTGTCCTCCAACACTGAGTCCAGGGAATCGTCACTTCTCTGTGACTCCTGCCCAGTAAGGTAGTGAGGGGCCTGAGGACAGTGCCCTGGGGCACAAAGGCTGTGGAGGATGCTCTGCCCACTGGGCTCTGCTCCTCAACATTGTATTAGCTGAGTTCTTATGGGAAGTGGGGGAGACTCTCTCAGACCTTAGGGGTTAGTGACAGAAGTCCTTGGGTCCTGCAGCTAAGAGCCAGGGAACCATGAGGGCCATTTGGTGGGTGGGGAAGCTGAGCTGTGGCCCAACGCGAGAGAGCCTCCAGACTGACGCTCCTGGGGTGGGGGCCCGCCGTGTTGGTTGGTGCCCTGCAGACCACCCCAGTCCCGGGACTGTTTGCTACCTCCTTTTCCCTCCCGTCTCTCAGTGGGGGGCCTGCCTCCAATTAAGGGCCCTCGGAAGTCAGAGTGGTTGTATAACATCTTCTCCGGTTTTGCTCCGAAGCCAGACACTGGCCTGAGTCCCCCACCCCGCCCTCACCAGTCTGGGGCCCTGGGTGGCTGTGCGCACTCTTGTGCGCCTCTGTGTGCCTCCTCGGCATCTGAGGACGTACGTGGTGGCTGAGAGCCCTGGCTGGGCACGCAGTTTAGGTGGGTGGCTCCAGGAAGGGCCCAGAGCCCGGCTGGATCCAGTCCCTGCTTCCTAGGAGGCCCAGATCTAGCTTGGCGGGGGCCTGGCCTCCGGCCGAGATCTTGGGTATGGGGTGGGTGGAAGAGTTGATTTATTTCCTTTCAACAACTGCCCCACTCTGCATACACTGCGCACACCCAGAGCCGACACCCGCACATGCCAGCCATGCGGTGCGTAAAGGAAACTGCGACTACAACCGAGCCTCACATGCTCATCCCGCCGGTTCTCAGCTCCCACCCTTTCCAGTTCCAGCCTCTTCGCATCCCTCTGTCTGTGGCTGGAGCTACACCCAGTTCTGAATTCTTCACACATTTTGTTTCAAATGGGACTTTGGAATAAAACCTACTAGATCCTGCCCTACCCTCTCCTCGGATTCGCTTAGTGTGGCTCCGGTCCCTGTCCCTTTCCTCTCACCTCCCTGGCGGCTGAGCCGCCTCTCAGCCTTCGGTGAAAAGCGAAGCCCGTAGGAGGCCTACAGCACCCAATCCCTGGGCGCCTGCTGTTCTGGCCAGCAGCCCGACATTACCTGTTGGAGGACCCAGCAGCACCTGTCCCCGAGCTAGGGGATGGAGCCACCCTCAGTCCTGGGCAAGGGGAGCCCGCTTGAGTGGGGTCAGGGGCCGACCTCAAGAAATGGAGTTCCAGCCAGGTAAACCTCCACCCCCAGGTGCCCCAGGTACAGGGACCTTCCACCGGTGACCATCAAAGATGTCGTCGGTAAGAAGGCCCAGGGTCGGAGGACTGGTCCCCTGCGCGCACCAGCCGCGGCTTTCTAGGGCGTGCGTTCTCCCTTAAACCCGCGGGCTGGGACACTGCAACACGGTCTGTCCTTCTCCTTGACCCGAAAGGCCGAAGCTTTTTTATTTTTACCCAGAATCTCTCTTAAAAGCCATGTCCTCAATTTGTATCGCACTTTTGGATTATGAGGAGTCCAGTGGCCGAGAGGAGATGAGCGGTGGCCCCGGGGAAGAGCACGGAGGCCGAAGCTCAGCTCCTGAGAGTGTCGCTCCCGGTGGCCATTCCAGCACCTGATACTTTGCAGTTCAAGGCCGGGGTGGGCGCCCGGACAGGGTCGTGCATCGCGCAGTGAAGGAAGCGAAGGATTAGCGGATCCCTCGCCAAACGCTCCCGCAGCGCTTTGCCTGGAACGCCGTGGCGCTGCAGCCGGGACCCCAAGTGGCTGGTCCGCAGCTGAAGCCAAGGGAAGCCGCCGGGGCGGGATGGGGACGGGCGACCACATCTGAGCAGAGAGAAGATAAAGTCCCCACAGGCGGCGGTCAAAGAGCCGGGACCCCCAGCGAAAGGCTAGGCCCTCGCCCCCAAGGCCCAAAGTTCCGCGCACAGGGAGGGAAATTTTCGCTTTCAACTAACTCAATCCTCAACAGAAGGGAAAAGGAGTTTTGGCTTAAGCGTCAGAAAATAAAAATAAGAACAAGTGAGTTGTGAGAAACACCCGGAGGATGTGCTCAGAACGCGTTTTAAAGAGAATGTAAGTGTGGGGGGGGCGGCGGCGGATGAGAAGGAGAATAAACAACCCCCTGATCTTTCTCCAGAGCGAAGCCAGCGGAATGGTCCCCAAATCCCGCCCCAAGGTATCCCCTTCCCGGGGAGGCTCCCGGCACCCCCTCCCACTCACACGGCTGGAAAACACCCGACTGACTTGAAATTTTATTTAAAATCTCAACACTCGATCATTTATTTCGTTTTTGCAACCAAACAAGTAATAAATATTATTTAGCACTTTTTTTTCTTTTTACAAAAATAAAACAGATGATACACTCTCTGCGAGGGGCAGCGATCAGAGGAGGGATGTTAGGTGGCAGACGCTGAGAAGCCCATATTGCAACTCTGGTAGCGCCGAGGCGTTTGCGCGGACGCAGGAAGCACGTGGAGAAGTTTGTCATTTGTGTTAAACGTGACAAAAAGAAACCGAAATAGACGAAACCCGGCTCAGACTCCGGTGGGGCTGGCAGTCACGTGAGCAAACAGCTTAGCAGCACGCACTTACCTCATCATGGATATTATATTTACACACCCAAGAAAGAAAAACTTAAAAAGCCAACAGAATCCCCCAAATAACCCAAACTATATTCACAGCAACAGCCTGTGAGTTCTGTCAAACCCTCAGGTACCAAAACGACTGCCCCAATCGGGTAAGAAACCAAATCACTTTGTTCTCAGAGACGGCAAGAATGGGGAGGGGAAAGATTCTATTTAAAAATAAGTAAAAACACCCGCCCCCAAGTCGAAGTTTTAGGTTATTCCAATCCACAAGTGGTTCTATTCTGACCGTCTATAAAGCTTGCTCGTACTGTTGAAACAGGAACATCGACAGATTTATTGGAAAACCACAAACCCCCAAACCAATAGGAGCGACAAGGATGAAGGGCAACAGTTCCCAGACGGTTGTGGGTTTACCTAGATATCGAGATCGGACACGACCGACCGTAAGTGCTTCTGGTGCCGAATGCCAGCTTCCAACTAACTCGCAGCCCCTGGCCGGAGGCCAGGGATGACCCTTGAGGGGGAGGCCGGATGGCCGCTCCTGGAGCGCGGCTCCGCGAGTCTCCTACCCACCAAGAAAGGAGGAAGGAGAGGAAGTCCTCAACGCTCTCCTCCTTCCGCCCCTCCCCCATGTAACGAAGTGCTGCCCGCGCCGAGTGAGAGCTTGTTCGCGGGGAAATCACAGTTTATAGAATCATCTTTTTGGAGGGGGTGGGAGGGAAGGGGGTCGAGGGAGGGATGCACACGGCGGTGCCTTTTTATAAAACGGTGTCCACTGAACCAGCGTTGTTTAAAGCCAGAGAAGGCTGAACCAGGTCCCGGAGCGAACGCCCCTCACTCCGCACTGTTCAGCGCGCACCCCCATTGCTTCGCGTCCCCGGTGCTGGAGTCCTCACCATCGCCCCCCACCCCAGCCCACGGTCCTGCGCGCCTCCTCAGAACTGAGTTCCCAGACCCCGCCGCCGGCCGGTCCTTGCTTCCCCGCAGCTTCTGGGCACCCCCGCTCGCCAGAACGCGCCGGCGCCGGCCAGCTCACTTGGCGTCGGAGGTGAGGCGCGGCAGGCTGCCGGCGCCCATGGCCGACACGTGGTGGTGCGGCGGCGGCACCTGACACATGCTGCAGGGGCACGGCATGCCGCCCCAGTGCTGGAAGCCGCCGCTGCCCCCGCTGCCGCCGCCCCCGCCCCCCAGCGGGGCCGCCGCTGCTGCCGACGGAGACTTGAGCAGGCCGTGCGGGGGCCGGATGGAGCCGACCGACGACAACCCGGAGCCCGGCAGGGAGGCGCTGGACACCGCGGCGGCGGCGGCGGCAGCGGCCGCAGCGGCGGCGGCCGGAGGCAGGATCGGATGGTGCACCGCCGGGTGGTGCGCGGCGTGCGCGGCGGCCGCGGGGTGCGCCGTGGCGGCGGGCAGGGGCGCCGAGTGCGCCAGGCCGCCGCAGGCCGACGGGTGGAAGCCGGCGTGGTGGCCGCCGTAGATCTCGCTCACCAGCCGCTTCATCTCCTCCAGCGAGTTGGTGAGCATGAGGATGTAGTTGCGCGCCAGCAGCAGCGTGGCGATCTTGGAGAGCTTGCGCACGGACGGGCCGTGCGCGTAGGGCATGACCTCGCGCAGCCCGTCCATGGCGATGTTGAGGTCGTGCATACGCTTGCGCTCGCGGCTGTTGATTTTGAGGCGCAGCTGCTGCAGCTCGGGCTCTGTCATCTGTTTCTTGTCTTTCTTGGTGGACGACGCGGCCGCCGACGACGTGGACGACGAGGTGCTGGACGAGGATGACTTGAAGCCGCCGCCGCCCAGCTTGTCCCCGGGGTGCGCCCCCGCCGCGCCCATGGCGCTGCGCAGCTCGGCGCTCAGCTCTGGCGGGCAGTCGCTTGGCGTAGAGGAGGACACGGTGCCCCCCGTAAAGCCGCTGCCGCCGCTGCCCTTACTCCGGGCCGGCAGAAAAAGGTCATCGGGCTCTGGCGACGACGGGCGGCTGGACACCAGGCTGGCGTCCGAGTCCATGGCCCCGAGGGACAGTCGCGCTTTCGCAGGGTCCTCCCTCCCTTGGCCCTCGGAGCTTCCACGCACACCTCCTGCAAAGAAGGGAGAAAACAGGAGAGAGAGATTGATCGAGATCAAGAGAGAGACGCACTAAGTTGGTGAGAGAGGAAAGCAGATTGATCGAGATCAAGAGAGAGACGCACTAAGTTGGTGAGAGAGGAAAGCTGCTCCCATCTGCACGGCAGCGCCGAGTCGTCTGTGGCGGGTCGCTCTGTATCCACCTCGCTATCTCTGGCCTTCTTTCCAGCGGCACACAGGTACGCTTAAGTTATCTCTCTATTTCCCTCCCCATCACCTTTCCTCTATAGGTTGTTTTATTCCAGGGAGTATTGGATGACCCTCCAATGATGCTACTCCTGCCAACCCTGGATCTCCAGGGCTGAAAGAATAGCAAGTGAGGTTTTCTTTGGGGGCGAGGGTGGAGAACTAAATAGAGAATTTATTTGGTTCCTCGAACGCATCCACCTCATCTCCATCGACACCGCGGAGCAAACACACACATACACACAGGCACCCGGCGCCCGCGCGGGGCCCAGATTCCATGCGCTGCGTCTGGGGGCCGCGGGGAGCTCGCCAGCTGACCGGGACTTGGGCAGAACGAGCTGTCGTCGCCCTGACTCCTCGCTTTTGGGTGAAGGGGGTGCTGAGATGAGTGTGAGGAGGGTCAGAGCAGCGAAGCCGCTCAGGGGAACTGGCTGGCCGGGGTGGATCGGGGCCGCCTCTATCAGTGCTTCCTGGGTCGCAGCCGAGTTGAGGGGTGTCTGTCCCCTGGATATAGGCTGGGGCTGCTGGGGTGCGGGGACACTTACTGTGGATGCAATTAGAGGAGCTGGTTCCCCAAAGCTGCAGCCGAGAACGGGGCTCCGGGCGCTGATGATGCGTCGGTCTATAATAAGCATCCGCACCTTACGGCGCTCGGCCGGTTTTTATAGCCGGGTGGCGGCGGCGACGGCGGCGGTGGCCGAGGCGGGGGCGGGGAACAATGTGCGGGTCCTGGAGGGGCCGCCGCGCCAATGAGTGGGCCCGCCCGGGGGGCTGGGAAGCTGATGTCATCCGGGCTAATTCCGCTCAATGAAACTCGCCGGGCCCGGCACACGCCTCCTCCCCGCGCACAGCCAATGGGCGCCCGCGGCCGGGAGATTCTTGGGGAGGGACTGGAGGAGGGACCCGCGGAGCGAGTGTGAGAGGCGAGGGGGTGGGGGAGGGCAGGCCCGCGGGGGAAGTAGAGAGAGCCGAACGCGATTGGGACACAGGGAAAGAGGAAACGTTGTCAAATTTCTGTAAAAATACGGTGATCACAGAGTCACGCTGGAGGATGGGGTGGGCTAGGGCTCTGCAGACAAACTAACCTGATACCCAACGCAGTCGTCTCTGTGGGGATGCGCGCGGATAACGCTGGCGACCCGGGAGCCGGGGCTAGAGTCTCCTCCTTTGCTTTCCTCTGTCTGTGGGTTCTCCCCGCCTGTCCCCATATCATGGGTTTCATCAACACGTGGGCATTTTGAGCCCCAAATGGAAACGATAACCAGGCTCAAAGCTCCTACTTGCTTCTCACTCTAAGCGCGCGTCTAGGTGGCCGCTGCCACAGCTCGTCGGGCGGCCGGTAGCGCCCCCAGCTGGGGGCAGAGCCTTTCGAGGAAGAAGGCGGGGAAGGACCGACTCCAGGACGGTGTTTTGAGAGAAATCACAACTCTTCCTAAAGTTGAGGATGGTTTAGACACAGGGACGAGTGATTTTCATACAGTAACCGCGCTAACACAAGGGCAGAGTCGAGCCCAGAGTTAAGCAGCCCCTTCCCAGCGCGGGAACCGGATGATGGTATTTTCAGCATCATGTCTGTGGTCTTCACCATGCCATGAGGTAGGGGGCAACGCTGGTTGGTCTGCAAAGAGAGATCTCAGGATCGGGCAAAGACTTCTGCACACCATGGGCCAGACGGCGAGATCCAACCACTCGCGGCCGCGTTCGATTACATTTTACCGCGGCCTGGCTCCCAAACCCAGAAGCCCTTGACCATGAGGAATTAAGCTCAGTCTAACTGGGGTAGTTCAGAGGTACTGACGCACCCACCCATTTTACAGATGAGAAAATCGAGAGACTGTGTCTGCAGCAAGCCTATAGAAAAAATGGCTAACCTTTTACAGCGCAACCCTACTTGGACTGGAGATGCCAGCATTGGTGGTTCTTTACCGTAGAACCCGCCGCCTGTCTCCCCAGACTCTAACCTTTTCCCTGAACTGAATTTCTCGCATGCATACATTTCGAGTACAGAAGCGTTTGTTTCTGCAGATCCTGGACTCTAACCCTTTATACTGCACACACGCAAACATACATGCCCCAGCCCTTTTCTTGGGAGTGCTACCATCTTCTGGTTACCTCGTTGTTTGAGAACTTTTCATTTGCATGTATGGCTTAAAAAACAAACACACTTACATAGTAATTCACCCCCAAGTAGCAAGTTACAAAATAAACACAACAAAGAAACCCACACTATTGCTTCCTGTTCCTAGATAAATCTCCCTACCGCTTCTATGCTAGAAAGCCCAGCGAGCTGGCTCTCTCCTTCGCCCCCATCTCGTGCCTTCTGGAGCATTATTTTTCAACCCGCGTGTTTTCCAGCTGGCTCTGCAGCCATCCGTTAAATATGTATTTAAAACATGAAGAACTGAAGCGTGGAGATATGTGGTCCAACGGTTATAGAGGGTGACCCATAACCGTTCAATTAGGAGAATCTGTCACATGGAAGAACGCAGGGAGCGGGGGTGGTGAGCAGGAAGAGCTCGGGTATTTGAGGATCATTCCTTTGGGACTCCCAGGCCACCGGCAGTGAGGACATTCATGGGGGTGTGAGCTGTGGGCCGCCAGCCGGGGCGTGGACTTGTGCGCACGCCAGTGTATCTAATAAACACCAGCAGGCGCAACGTGTACGCGCCCGGGTTGCAGCCGCTGAGGTTAGTCCAGCGCGGGGCACGTATCCCGGCGACTGCCCTGCATCCCGCGGCCCGCGAGAGTGCGCGGCCTGGGCTTCTGTACGCTCTTGCTCCAGTAGCTGTAATTGGAAGCAGGCGAAGGTTGAGGGGCCCGTACTGGCACCGCACGAGTTGGGAGCCCAGAAAGGTAGAGTGAGGAGGCAGGAGAGCTGGCTTGCTCGCCAGGTTCCCGCACGCTCCAGGTCTCGGCCCCGCGCCACTGAGCTGCGGCAGTGGTGGCTGTTCTTGGGCTGTGGAGCGGCACCTCGCTGTCCTCACTCTCCACGCCCGGAGCTCGGGCTGGCAGCTCTGGGTCGCAAGCCCCTTCCCCGGCAGCCACCTTCAACATCCTCCGGTCACCAGAGAATTGCTGGGGGTGGGGTGAGGGCGGTCTGTGTCCTCCAGGGCTCCTTTAGCCCAGGGGCATATTGGTGCTGGACACATCTCGCTGTCTCCGAGAGTCCTCCTCCCCCTTCCAGGAATAATCGGAAACTAGAGCCCGGCCACTGGCGCTTGCCCCAGGGCGTCCTAGTCTTGCAACCAGCGCCTGGTGTGAACGTCCCGCGCGGGTCCCGGGCACCACGGCTCCCACCGGAGCGCGCAGCTGGGCCGCAGCCCCTTCCTGCGAAATTCATCCCTCACTTGCCGAGGCTAATCGGCCCCGGCTCTGGCTCCGGGAGTTCCTGGCTGGCCCAGGCATCCTGGAGCTGTCGGCCTCCTCCGTCAAACGGAAGACATGTTCTTGCCTCTCCTTTGTGTTTCCCTCCTACAAAAGGCCGGGTGCGTGTCGGGGCCGGCCTTTGCTCAGCCGCCTGGCGGCCTGGGGAGGGCTTGTGCCAAACGGGCCGGGGCGGGCTCGTGCGGGGCTGCAGGACGCAGACCTCCCACTGCTTCCCGGGCTCCTCCCGGGCCTTTCTTTCTCTTCTCGCCTTTCCCTTCCTCAAGTTCCTGCACACATTCAGGCGGCGTCTCGGCCTGGCTGCCAAGGAGAGCTGCGTCCCAGCGCAGGGCGGGCCAAGGCAGGCGTGGGAGGGGAGGCTCCAGGCACCGGAAAGGAAAGAAAAAAATATTTCAGCCATAGCGCTGGTCCCGAAACTAGAAGGGATCAGGAATGGCAGCTTTTGGCGCCCAAACGTGAGCAATAAGACCCTTCCAAAAGCAGAACTCTGCAGACAAATGGCGTCCATCTTCCTAGTCAGACTGAGCTGGCAGAGCCCTCCAGCGTCATCCCAATGTCCGGGGGGGGGGGGGGGCGCCCAGCACTGAAAAAGGACCTGACAGTGCTTGGTAAATACTTCTGAATGCACACACGTGCAAATGTGGGCTAGTGTGAAACGTGACCGGTAAAATACATGCAAATGTGGGGGAAGGTGTGTGTGTATTTATTCGGCGTGCGCAGTAAACCACGAGGTCTGTAATTTGGATTACTGGGTGTATGGAGCCGTTAGAATGGCAGGGGTAGTGGCTTCTATCCAATGACAACTGTGGCTAAAGGCGACCTACAGGATGCCAGGCTCTTACTCTTGACAGACTTCATCTCATTTAATCTCTCACTGACCCCAGGAGGGAGGTGTTACTTACTCCCATTTTACAGGCGGGGAAACTGACACTCAGAGAGGTGTGGCCATTTGCCCAAGGTCCCGCCAGCAGAGGGGCGGGGTCAGGGGAGGCAGGGTTACCTGAGGGAGGCAGCTGAGGAATGTGGGCATCAGAGACTTAGAGATCTACCATTGTGTGCTCTTGGCCTCAGGTTCTCATTCCTAAAATGGGTTTCTAGAAGCTACCTGTGGCCTCTAAGTGTGTGTCTGCTTCGAGTTGGAGGGTCGAATGGCAGCCTCCTCTTGCAGTTTCTCTATTCTGCTAATACTCAAGCTATTCTAGTGACTGTGCCGTGCTGAGGATGGAGGACCTGCTGCCCTGGCCTGGCTCAGGCTTGGGTGTCAGCAGAGGCTGGGCCCAGGGGAGAATCCAGGAGGAATGTTCAGGATCTTGGGGGGAGGGGTGCTGCACCGGGGAAGCTAAAGGGAAACAACAAACAAAAAAGCAGCCAAACAAAACCCCAAACTGATAGCCCCTTCCCGCCAGTCAGCTCTTCCCCTGCATCACCCCCTCTGTCAAGCCAGCACGACTGCCACCTGCCCCTAAGGGTCAGGGCCACTGAAGTTAACCTGCCCCCAAGTCAGTGGAACGAAGTTGGGATAGGACTGAGGGGGGACCAGAAACTAACTTTTATAGAGCTCAGTTTACAAACCGTTTTCTCACCCAAATGTTAAGAGGGAGGCACGTCCCACTTTACAGAAGAAGGTACTGAAGACTGGAGCTGAAGGCAGGGGCTGGGTTCCACCTCGGGACCCCAAGTCCCAGGGGCCTCGGTGGCTATGTCTTATACCTTTATCTGCTTCCTCCGCCCCCTCCATCCATGAGCCACTAAGCGCTCCCCCTCCCGCGTCGAGATTAACGCGGAGGATGAACAGGTTGGAAAGCGCAGGGCGGGGTTGGGGTGGGGCCTTGGTCTGGAAGCGGGCCCTGAGGTAGGGTGCGTTCCACTCGGTTATAGGGCAGCGTGGACACAGGGGCCCGGGAAACCCCGACGCAGTCCGGAGCTAAGACCCTCGGTAAGAGGAGGCAGCGGGCTTCTGAGCGCGGGGGAGACTCTTCCAAGCTACAGGAGGCAACTCCGCGCCGCCAGTTTCCGGAGACCGGACGTGTTTGCGCTCCCGGCGCTGCGCAGCGCTGCGAGCGGGACCCGGGGAAGATGCGCCCGTGGAGGGCGTGGAGCCTCTCACCATCGCGTACAGAAGGGTGATTGTCGCTCCGCTGCAAGCACCGGAGGGCTGGCCTGGTTTGCTGCATTGGGAAAATGTAGCAGTATGGTCTCCCCATTGCCTTCGGGATCAAGTCTGAGACCTTTAACGCGGCCTGCGGGGGCCTGACCTGGGCCCTGAGGCCTCAACCTCTCTCCCTTCCACTCCCCCTGTCTCAGGACCCGGAGCACCTGGTGAGCGCTGCGATTTCCCCATCTTCCCACGTGCTCCGCCCACCCGCTGGCGCCCTTCCTCTGGACCATCTGTGTGTCTTGTGCTAGCCTTTCAGGGGCCAGCCTGGGAAGCCCCCACTCCATCCCCCGCTCCTCCTTGAGCCGCTGTAGCACCCAGAGCTCTCCCCTCTCCCTGTCAGTGTTCACCCCGCTCTATAGTCTGGCTCCCTCGCCCGCCGTGGGAGCGCCTCGAGGGTCCTCACTGTACCTGAACTCGCATTGCATCCCTGGGGCCCAGAGCAGGCACAGGCCCCAGACGAGTTCAATAAATCGAAGTAAGGGCCAGTGGTAAGACAGTTATCCAAAGAATTTTATAGAAGTTTCCACACACCGCAAGAGACAACAGCAATAACGTCAAAGGTACAAGTTTTCCCCCTAATTAAACCAGTTTCAGAAATCCTCTTGAGGCCCGTGCTGCTGACTCCGGGTCATATGGTGGGTGAGGTGACAGACTCCCCCCACCCCCAAGCCAAACGGGCAATCTCGTAATGTGCGGCACTGGGTCCCCTCCTGGACGCTCCCAATCCCGTTGCACCGGGACGCATGGACACCAGAGAGCGGCTCCCCGGCTCTCCGGGGCCTCGAGGGACCGGTCTGCTCTCCGCCTGAGGTCGAGCCCTGCACCGGGAGCCCGAGCCAGAAACGGGCTCAGGCCGCTGCCCACGGGCTTCGGGCCGCATGAAGGGAGAGGCGCGCGGGGCGAGACGAGCCGCGAGGCCCGGATCACCGGGCGACGGCGCGGCCAGGGACCCGGGCAGGGCCCTCCGGCTCCCGGCGCCCTCCCCCCGGCTCAGCCCGAACGCTCAGCCGGCGGGGGACACCCAGCCACGTCTCCTCGCCCGAGCCCCCAGCTGCGCGCGGCGGCTGAGCGCATGGGGGATCCGGGACCCTGCTGCGTGGGCGCCGGGCTGCCGGCCCCGACCGAAAACGGGCCACCGCGCGGGGCCCGCGGCCCGCAACCGCCGCCGTGTGGGGACCGTCGCACCACCGCGGCAGAGCCGGAGGCGCCCGGCACCGCGCGCCCGGCCTCGATCTGGGGTTTGCAGAAGGGGGCGGGAAAGACAGGAGCTGGGCATGTTCTCTTATTTCTCCCCTTCCTCCTTCCCTTTCTGTTCTCCTCCTCTCCTTTCTGTTAGTCTCTCCTCCTCCCTTCTCTTTCTTTCTCATTCCTTTCCAATACATATATCTGAATTTCATTTTTTACTTTCCCCCCTTATTAAAATGACACATACCAGGCTCCCGAGAGCCGGGAACCTCGGCGGACTCCCTGACCCCGCCCGCTTCTCTCCAACCCTGGGGTCCCTGGACCCCGGCACCAGCACCACGTGGGAGCTCCTTAGAAATACAGATTCTCTGGCCCTCCAGACCCAGAGAGACAGAAGCTAAGTTAACCAAGGTCCCCGGGGGATGCAGGGGTACATTCGGGTTTGAGAAGCACTGCCCTAGGTCTTCTGGGGGCTCATCCGCAGGTATGCTCCTCTCTCCAAGGTCCTCGGGTCTTCCAGTCCCAGACACAGACCCTCTCTGGGGCTGACAAGGCTATTTCCTGGAGACTCCACAGTTCCTCCCCAGCCATTTGAATAGTCCTTGCCTCTGCCCCCTTGACCACCTATCTGTTAAACAAAATTCAATAAGCATTTTTTAAAAATGCATGCCCATTGTAAGAACAAAAACTTTGAACTAATACAGAAAGCAAAAGCGATCAGTAGTCCAACCCCCTCTCCTCCACCACGTCACGGTCGGAATTTTGGTGAAGTCCTTCCACACTGTATACAGGCTTTGTAACCTGATCCTTTCACTTCATAGCATCTCTTGGACATGTTTCCACATCAATGCAAGATCCACCTGACCCCTTTAACAGTGAAGGCCTGCGCCCATCCATTCTGTTTGAATCCTCCGCTCCTTTGCCTGTCCAGCTCTGAAAAGCCAATCAGAACCAGAAACTCTGAAAACATGTTTCCACTGTGTGTGCCCCTGTGGTGGGAGGACCATGGGGTTAGGGCTCCTGCCTAACAAGTCAGGGCAGGTGCTCCCCTCCTGGCCCCTGCTGGGCTCTCTGCAGCGAGCTGGTTCTCCTTTGAGGAGTCTTTTCCTCCCAGCAGGTGTAGTGGGAAGGACTGGTCCCCACTTTGCCCGGAGTCAGATGTGCAGGAAATTGAGCCCACCCGTCTAAGACTTGGTTTGGCTCAAAGGAGAATGTTCAATGTGTGAACAGAGCATCCCTAGTCTGGGACTGTGACCAGGGCAGAACTCGAGTTCTGTGATCTTGGAAGATGCTGGAGTTTTAGACATTCAATTTTCTTTTTCTTTCCCCACTTCCAACAAGAAAAATGTCATCCACGTCTGGGTTGACTAGAAGGCTGAGTCTAAGCAAAGAAACCATTCTGTTTAGGCAGTGTTTACAGTTTCCACTAAAAGCAGGAGGAGGAGGAGAAGGCGAGGAGGAAGTGGAGGATGGGGAGGGGAGGGAGGGGGGAAAGGAGAAGGGGAGGAGGGGGAGAAAGAAGAGGAAAAGAAAGAAAGCACATCTTATAAATTGGAATTCTCTCTTCTTTAAAATGTGTTTTGAATAAGTACTGTGTAGCACATGGCTAAGACAAAACTCAAATAGTATAAAGGGTATTTGAGGAAAAGTTTCCTGGTACAACTGACCTTCCCCCAGGCCCCCAGAGACAACTACTGTTACAGCTTCTCATGCATTCCAGAAATAGTCCTTGAATGTATGAACTATATGTTTAAAGATCTCTCTCTTTCTCTTCTTTTTTACCCAAGTGGTAGCATACTCTATACACTGTTCTCTACCTTGCTTTCCTCGCCAAGCAGAGAACTCTCTATGTCTTACAGCACTCTCTCTCTCTCACACACACACACACAGCCCAGCCCGCCACAATTCACATATTTACAATACACCTACTCCTCAAACACCCTCACCAGAGCGATCAGAGGTGCCTGGTACCTCCCCTCAACCTAGATGAAGACAATGACCCCCCACCTCAAAATCAAGCATGACTGCATCAGAATCTGGGTGCCAGCTCCTGACGGACACTTTTTCTGCTTCTCTTGGCCACAGAGAACACTAGGACACTCGGAGCCCCAGATGCTGAGAGATCGAGGAGTAGAGATCGAGAAGCTTCCTGCACTGAGTAAGCTTCTCCAAGGTGCCCCCAGAATGGCACTTTTAGCCACCGCCTGAAACTTGCAGGTAAGTCTATTTTTTCTTATTGCAGTTGTAAAAACAATAGTATGTCTTCTCTCCTATCTAGAGGACAATCATTCAGAGAGATCTAGACAGACGTACTTTAAAGAATGTATATAAGGCCACAAGATGAAGCTAATTAGTTATTGTCATTTTTGTTTATTTGTTGAATAGGTAATATATTTACATAGTTCAATTAAAAGCACATATTGAAAAGTTGGCTTCTGACTCCTGTGCCCCAGCCGCCTAGTTCCCTTGCTTAGTCACCATCTCTCAGTTTATGCTTCCAGAGATAGTCTATGCAAATCCAAGCAAATATAAATATGTATACTCTGTTCCCCTTTTTATGCAAATGATAACATACCATACATACTGTTTTTTCCACCTTGTTTTTTTCAGTTAACATCTTGGAATTCATTTCTTTGCAGTGTATTAAAAGTTTCTTCCTTAAAAAAACCCAAAACCATCCTTCTGTAATATGGATGTACTATATTTTACTTAGTTGTTGTGCTGTTGACAGACATTTAGATTGTTTCTAGCTTTTTCTTGTTACAAACAATGCTGCCATGAAATACCTTGTAAATTGTCAGTTATCCTTATATCACAAGGATAAATCCCTAGAATTAGTATTATTAAGCCAGGTAGTCTGTGCATTTGTAATTTTGATAGATGTTGCCAAATCGTTACCTCAGTAGTGTCCCAATTTATGTCACAATGTAGAAGAAAGACTGCCCGGCTCACAGCTAATTTAAATGCTCAATTTTTATTTTCCTGAGTCCAGGGAAAACGTGATCTCTAGTTTGGATGTCAGAATAGGTGACAGGCTGACCACTGTGACTCTGCAGAATAGAATAATAAAATGTCGTTTCCCCTTTTAAAACATCAAGCTACAAATTCTAATCGGTGTCAACATCTGGTACCATTTCCAGTCCTTCCAAAGATTTACTAGTGACTTTTTCCAAGTAGTTGAGTAGCAGGTCTAAGTGTTCCAATGCATTATGTGTGCTGAGGAATATTGTTTTGAGCTTGTAACCCGTATTTACTGGGCTCCTTTCCTGTGAACTGTCCTAGGTGCCAGGGGCCCAGCAGTGAACCAAACAGACAGCATCTCTGCTCTCAAACATGTTAACAAAAGTTACTACCATGATTACTATTATAATTTCTTTTGATTCTCTCAACAGCCCTGTGAGGTGGTTAGAGTAGGGTATATGTGATTAACCCACTGCCCTTCATCCCCACGTCATCCCCAAGTCATATGGCAAACACTGCTGGTCATAGCCCCAAAATCTGTTCCACTTTCTGTGTAGAATTTCTGGTTGGGCACATGGCCACCCAGAATAAGGACCACATTTCCCAGTCTCCTTTGCAACCAAGTTCTGGCCAGGAGGATGTAAACAGAAGTGGTGTATGCAACTTCCAGAGGCTTCCTTTGAGTGAGGGAGCATGTCCTTCTCATTCTGTTCTTGAATCCCTGCTGGCTGGAATTCCAACATGATGGTTGGGCTGGAAGAGCCACTGGAATCATGAGGTGGTTGTGGGGCCACGTATGAAAGAGCATTAAGAGAAGGAGCCTGGGTCCCTGACAGTATGGGGCACCAGACACACCCAGACCAATCCTCCGGTTTCTTAGACGAGAATAAAACCCTTCTGCTTTGTTAAATCCATTTTATGTTGGTTTTCTGACACAGCTAAACCAATCCTAACCTAGGGTAAGGGACTTTCCAGTGCTGAGTGGGACACTTTAGGATGTCTGAAGAGGCATCTTTCTGCTATGGATGTCTTTGTTATATCAGTTGAGCCTGAATCCTAACTAATCCCCAGGGCAGAATCCTCACAAGACTCGAGACTTGAGATATTGCAATATTAGGAGGCCATCCTCCCTTTAGAGGAGGCTCTAAGGGAAGGTGAACGAGCACCTCTCTGTGTCATTCTGGAAGTGGCAGTGCTGATGGTCAGGACTCACCCTGGGCAGCTTCTGTCGTGGACAGTGTTGGCCCTGTTTGTCCCTTCACTCTTCCTTCTGGTGCCTTTTCACTATGTGCTATTTGCCTTTTGATTTTGACATAACAAAGACTTCTGTGGCAGACAGTGTCAATGCTTGCCCAGATCTCTTTTTACCATTTCTGTGATCCCTTCGGGATGCGGTGAGCTTTCATTTCCATGGCCAGCACCTCCGACGCATCTTCGCAGGACATCGCTTGGATGCCTGGAGCTGCTGTGCTGAATCTGGAGACAGCCAAAGTGCAGTGATGGTGTGAAGCTCCCTAGCTCTGGGTTGAGACAACTCCGCAGCATAATTTTTACCCCGGAGACCCGCTGTGGGTTCAGGCTGAAGCCCAGAACTTTAGGACGTTTGCCTGAGATCTCAGCTTTTCTTAGCTCCTCCTCCTCCCCCACAGCCTTACCAGTCTCCCCTGGGAGCACTGCTTTCATAAATCACTTAGCCGTGAACCCTCGTTTCAGCACAACAGCAGCGATGACATAGGAGGAGTGTAGTTCTCTCTCATGAAGAAGTCCGTGTACAGCATCCCTCAGCCAAGACGGTTGCTCCACAGTCTTTCTATCTCGTTGCTTTGTCATCCTCCTTTCTGTGGCATTCTCTCTCTTGTGTTGATGGCTGCCCTGGCTCCATCATGCCTGCGTTCTGGTCAGCAGGAAGGAGAGGGGAAAGTGGAGGCCACGCCACCGTCCTTGAAGGTGAGGCCCAGAGGCTGCAGACAGTACTCTGCTCACATCCCATTGGCCTCTCTGAGTCACATGGCTACACCTAAAGGCAAGTGAGGCTGGGAAATGTAGTCTTTAGGTGAGGGGCCAAATGCACCAATTAGAGCCCATTAGGAGCTCTCATACCAAAAGAAAGAGAGGAGAGTGGATATTAGGGGGAACCAATAGTCACTGTCGCATCTAGGAATCACTATCTTAAATGCTAAGAACTAAAATTTTTCTACTGCCACTGATGCTTGACTTATTCCAAAATTATGCATTTAGCTGCTATGACCAATTCCAAGGCAGCTGACTGTGAATGCCCTGAAGCACTGGGTGCTTCTGGAAGAGACCTGGAATGTCATCTTCATCACCTCCAGCACAGTTACTGGGGTCCTGGGCACAGAGATGGCGGCGGAGGCCAACACAATGGGAAGGGGAGGGCGCAGGCTGAGCTTCTGGCAGAAAACTCATGTGAAGTGGGCGACATGGGTTTCCTGGGGATGGGAATCCCTGATAAGAAAAGGAGTGGACTCAGAGTATGAGAAAGCTGGCGGGAGGCCAGCCCTGGCCCCTCAGGCTGGGTCCCTTCTGCCCCCAATAGAACATATGTGCCCACAGTGAGCCCTGCCTGGGTCAGCTGTGGTTAGGCCAGCAGTTGCTCCTGAGGGGCAACCAGGTTCATAAAGCTGCCCTTGGCCTTTTACTCCGACATGGATTCAGGTCCCTGAGATGGGGCACAGTCCTCCTAGGGTCCAGGGCATGGACTTGAGCTGGAGCCTGCAGGTCTTCTGATGGTGTGGGGCTTCCTTTCCAGGAATATTTTCCAAGAATTATGAGGTTTGTCCCTTGTGTGTGTTGAATGGTGGCCCCCCCAAAATACAAGTCTATATCCAAATCCCTGGAACTTGTGAATGTGATCTTATTTGGAAAAAGCCCCTTTGCAGATGTAAATAAGAATCTTGAGACCATCCTGGACTATCCAGATGGGCCCTAAATCCAATGATGTGTCCTTATGAGAGCAAGGCAGAGAGAATTTGAGACAGACAGGAGAGGAGACACAAAGGAAGAGAAGGCCCTGTGAAGACAGAGGCAGAGATTGGAGTGATGCAGCCACAAGCCAAGGAATGTCTGGAGCCATCAGAAGCTGGAAGAGGCCAGGAAGGATCCTCCTCTAGAGATTCGAAGGAAGCACAGCCCTGCTGACACCTTGATTTTGGACTTCTGGCCTCCAGAGCTGTGAGAGGATAAATGTCTGTTGTTTTAAGCCACCAAGTTTGTGGTAAATTGTATGGCAGCCCTAGGAAATGCCTCCAAAGTAGACCCAGCCATTGGCTTGGAGGTGGGACTGTGCTGCAGGCTCAGTGATGATGGAAAGGTAACTAGCTTTTGCCTCTCCAGGTTTACTCTCCACTACCTCCAGCCTGCTCTCTGCTCCTGCTTCTTCTGGTTGTGCTCAGTCAACCTGGTGGGAGGAAGGAGACTGAGGCATTTGTCTCCCTGGCTTCCTCCCTCTAAGGTCTCCTGGGGCTGGCTATGTCCCACAGTAGTAGGTCACTGTTCCTCCTAAGGCAGCCTATTCTGCACAACTTTCTTTCCTCTGGGTTCTGGTAATCTCTCTCTCCCCTTGTCCTTTGGGGCCGTAAGGTGGGGACAACTCAGATTCTGCCAGCTCAATTCTTGCATCATCTCCTGTGCTTCCCCTACACCCTGACCCTATCATTATAATTAGTCCCTTTGTAAATCAACCTACCTCCCAGTATCCAAACTTGGGTGTGCTATTTCCTGCTGGGACCCTGACTGATGCAGCCAATGGGGGTCTCCATCTCCCTGGTTTTGTTGAGGATGGGAGTTGGTGTAGAACTTCAGAAGGTGCAGGTGAGTTTCCTAAGTGCCAGGACCCTACAGGGGGAGATCTAGATATTCTGAAAGACTAGGTAGGGGAGGGCTTCAGGGCTGGGAGCCTGTTTGCCATGCAGGGCTCTGCAGAAGCCTTCTCAGCCCTGCCCATGCATGTGGGTTGTCTCTCTCTGTCTCAGGAACCAGGAGCCAGCCTCCACTTTCTGGAGGCCCCCGCCTGCTGCCCCTCGCTGGACTCTAGAGGTGGTGCTTTTCCCCACTTGAGGTCTGGAGGTTCAACCACAGTGAGCCAGTTCCTGCCTGGCAGAGCCTGGGGGCTGGAATACGGATGGACACCACGAGGATCTCCTGTCCCCACCATGTCCCCAGGAGGGAGAGTGGACCAAAACTTTCTAAATCACAGAATTAGGATAAAAATCCATGAAATCCGCTATGTGCATTGAGGAACACAAATCCATGTTTTGATTTCAAAATGGGTCTCTTTGTTCCCTGACAATGTCTAAATCATGACTCGCCACCCCATTCAAGTACTCTGTGCCTCTAATATTTCTGTTGTCTGTTAACTGCAGAATGTGAAACCAAGGAGAGTGGCCCCAACCCAAAGTCCAGCTGACCAAGCAGCCAATTTGTCAGCCTGTCAAAGGAAATGTGGGAAGAGGGTCCAGATTTAAGGCCATGGAATGGCAAATGGAAAAACATGACAGGAGAGAAGAGGCTTCAAGCAGAACATAGAGAGTGTCCAAGGAGACTTCCATGAGTTGAAAGGAGACTACTATAGTTTTCTTCAAAAGAATTCATTGATTTTTTTTCTGATAATAGAAGTAATTCATGGTCCTTGTTTGAAAATGTTGAAAATAGAGGGTATTATAGCTGTAGAAACCTTGGAAAATGCAGAGTTTTATGGTAGTCCAGATGAAGTCCATAAAGACCCTGTTATGCACTGAATCAAGACTCCCCAAAATTCATATGTTGGACTCCTAACCCCCAGTATCTCAGGATGTGACTGTATTTGGAGATAGGGTTTTAGAGAGGTAATCTAGTTAAAATGAGGTCTTTAGGGTAGGTCCTAATCCAATATGACTGGTGTCTTTATAAGAAGAGATTAGGACACGGACATACAGAGGGAAGACCATGTGGAGACACAGTGAGGAGGTGGCCATCTACAAGCCAAGGAGCCCTCAGAAGAAACCAGCCCTGCCGACACCTTGATCTTGGATTTCCAGCCTCCAGAACTGTGAGACAATGACAACTTTCTGTTGCTTAAGCCCTAGCAAACTAATGTAGACCCAACCTTGGCCAGTAACAAGGATATGGAGAAGAGGGGACAGATGGAAGACATTCTTAGGAGGTAAAATCAGCAAGCCTTGGTGACTGACTCCATATGGACAGTAGGGGTGTGGGGTAGTCTAGGATCTTGTTAGTTTTCTCAGCTTGGATGACTTGACAGATGGGGTGTCACCCCAACTAATCAACTGAGATGGAAAATCCCAGAGGAAGAGTCAGTGGACTCTTGGATATATTGAGGTGGAGATGTGTGAGGGACACTCAGTGGCGAAGTCCAGTGGCTGATGGGGGTATTGTCCAGAAGACTGAGCCAGAGGGCTGCAGGGGAGCACATCAGCACATCAGCGTGAGTGGAAATCATTCTGCAAGTAGATGAGGTTGCCCAGGCGCGGAGCTGCCAGCGGAGGACAGACCCTGGGGAGGCTGACATCTATTCTCATCTGCGAGGAAGGGCCCATCATTTATTGTGCTGATGGTCTGCATCGCAGCTGGTCACGTTTATTAGGTTGATTCCAAAATATTGTCTGCCTTCCCTGATTTCTCTTTCAATCCATTGTTTAAAAAATTCCCAAAATAGGCACAGACAGACTACTCCTCAAATGCTAAATTGGTCAAATTAGGGAGAAGGCTGTCTCTTTAACCTACCCCTGTGATTATTTGGTACGTGTGGTGCTTAGCATGCTGACTTCCAGGCTCCACCATATGTGCAGGTAAGTGTGGAGCTGGGTGGGCAAACAGTGGGCTATTTGGCTTTTAGTGATAAATTATTCTTACCTCTTTGTACCCTGCTGGTCTCCATACTATACAAATCTTTGTTTGAAAAATGCATATCAATATGTGCTGGAAATGTGTGTGAATGGAAATATCTCTTCTATGAACAGTGATATTATTATTATTGTATTAGTGGTGATAGCCAGCATATATTACAGAATTACTATGTATCAGGCACTACACTATATTGTTTCTCTTAAAATAAATAGCTTTCCACTAAGACATTTGGCTCTTAAACCAAGGGGGATACAAAATTTTAAAATAGTTTTTGATTTAAAAGTGCAGGCTCTGTGTTCAGATTGCCTGGGTTAGAATTCTAATTTCCTCACTTATTAAACTATAGCCATCTGGGCAAGCTACTTCACCTTTCTGTGCCTCAGTTTCTCCATCTGTAATAGATCTTCCTCCCAAGTTTATTGTGAGGGTCAAATTTAATAACATGTGGAAAGCATTTAGAACTAGGCCTGAACATAGGAAAAACTCAATAAATGTTAGCTGTAAGCACTCCCTATATATGAGTATTCAAGGATTTAAAAAAAAAATGTGTGTGTGTGTGTGTGTGAGGAAGATTGGCCCTGAGCTAATATCAATGCCAGTCTTCCTCTATTTTGTATGTGGGATGCTGCCACAGCAAGGCTTGATGAGAGGTGTGTAGGTCCATGCCCGGGATCCAAACCCACGAACCCCGGCTGCTGAAGCGGAGCGTGTGAGCTTAACCACTATGCCACTGGGCCGACCCCTCAAGGATTTTTTTATATGCCTCGAAATTGTTGGGAAATAAAAACAAAAATATCTCTATAATCAAGAGCCAACATCTTTGGGCCTCAGTTGTTCATTTAAACCCAAAGTTTTTGTATTTGTCTAATATTCTATGAAACATCTGCATCAGCTAACTAGCGTGCTTTCCCATGTGCATTTGCTCAGTCACCACTCTGCACTAACACCAGCTCAACTACCTGCATGTTTGTGTTTGAGAAATTATTTCCTTCTTTGAAAAAAGAGCAAGCCTATGCCATCTCCTTACTATGACATGTTTGGGATTCCAGCAAATTTCTTTATTTCCCAGATGGGGTTGTCATCATTATCTCGTTTTTAAAGTCCTCAGTTCCACTTTTTAGAAAGTTCTTCAGAATCCTTTACCAAGTGGAAGATGCCAGTCACTCTCCTGCCTGACATTTTATTAAGAATGGAAAATAATGAAGCCAGCAGAGATACAGAGGGAGTCTAATTTAGAAACCTGGCATGATTGCTGTTAATTTGTTGACAATGTGGTGTTTGTGGGGGAAGGGAGATGGTGGGGAGGGAGAGGGCAGGGGACAGCATGGCCATGCTCCACCAGGCCTTGCATTAATGGAGGAACAGCTGAACTCGGTGTCCAGAGTGAACACATCAAAGACTGTCATCTTTGAGAATCCATTTCTTCTATTCCATGATGTCAAAGGTGGCTGCAAATATATCCAGCGCTTTCTGGGTGGCATTGTTTGGGATGCTGGCCCCAGCAGATGGCCCCCAAATGCCCCTCAGCCTGGTAGAGCAGGGACCACATGTGATGGTATAGTCTTCTCATTAGCAAACAGAAAAAAAAAAGGAAAGGATGAGAAAGAAGAGAGATGAAAAGAATACACAAAGACATCTACATATTTACATTGTCTCCCTCTCATTTCGAATTCTCCTTTAGCTGAAGTGTCACTGGGTTTGCTTTCTCCTTCTGTTTGTATGTTTACTTGTGCTAAATAGATTATGGTAATCAGGCACATAAATGCATGCAACTGTTATTATGGCATTTTAATCACAGAGTTTTTCACTGGAAGCCTTCATTAGAATTCTCATAATCTTACTTGTTAGTGTAACAAACAGTAATAAATGCCAAGGAGCTTGGATTAAGGCAGAGGCATTCAGACTTTAAAAGAGGAATATGGAAATGTTGTCAAATCTCTGCATTACTTATTGAAATGTCACATAAACAGTTCGGGACTCAAAATATCTTACTCATTATAAGGCTAGGGAACCAGGCAACCCGAAGATAGTAATTATGTCTTTCCACTGAGCACGACAGGCATATGCCTTCCATAGATCCCTCCTGACTCTTCTGTAATAACTGGATGGTCTGATACACAGTCCTGGCCATAATTTATTATTGTTAAAATTAGAGAAATTTATTGTTACGTAATTTCATTTATTTTATGGTTAGTGGTAAGTATGTATGAATACGAACGTGTATCAAAACTTCCTAATTCTCTGGCCGGCCAGTGGCATATTGGTTAAGTTCGCACACTCTGCTTCAGCAGCCCGGGGTTCACAGGTTCGGATCCTGGGCACAGACCAATGTACTGTTTGTCAAGCCATGCTATGGTGGCGTCCCATATAAAGTAGAGGAAGATGGGCACAGATGCTAGCCCAGGGCCAGTCTTCCTCAGCAAAAAGAGGAGGATTGGCAACGGATGTTGGCTCAGGGCTAATCTTCCTCACAAAAAAAACCCCCCAAAACTTCCTAATTCTCATTATCTTTCAATTTTGTACTATTATTTGGCAAGCTGGTAGGAGAAACTGCAATACCACAGCCACGTGCTTGAGAATAAACCCCCGTTTCGGAAAATAATGTGGTCCAAGTGTTGGAACACAATAGATGACTGTCCCGACTTTGCTCAAGCCCAGAATTTAGATGTGACGATATCAGTTCTGGGGAAACTCCCTACTTCAGTTATCTGTTGCTGTGTGACGAACTACCCCAAGACTTAGTGACTTAAAACAATAACAATGTATTATTTCTCGTGATTCTGTGGGCTGACCAGGCAGTTCTGCTTAACTTGGTGCTGGCTCAGACGCTGGGATAGCTAGAAGGTCCAAAATAGATGCCCAGCTGGGGCTCTTTGGCCCGGGCCTCAGTTCTTCTCTCCTGGGACATCTCCACGTGGCTGCTTTGGCTTCCTCACAACATGGCGGCTTGGTTCAAGAGGAAGCATTCCAGGAGATGAAAGCATAAGCTGCAGATCCCTTAAGGCTTAGCCTCACAGGTTACACTATGTCACTTCCGTTGCATTCTGCTGGCCAAAGTGAGTCACAGGCCAGCCCAGGTTCAGTGTGAGAGGGGACTACACAAGGGCGTGAACCCTGGGAGGCATGGTTCATGGGGCACCATCTTTGGAACTAGCTTCCACACTCCCACATGAGGGCTATCCCGGCTGGCTTCCCCATCACTCTGTCTTATGTTCAACTCTTTCCTGTCTACTTGTGGGAACAAAAACAGGGGAAGTTTCCCCTCAGAGACTGTGTGCTAGGGAACCACTTTCTTTACTTCCTCTCCCCTCACCCTGTCCCTTGGGATCCAGCTCACAGTCACCTCACAGACACAGCCGTCCTTCCCAGGAGTGCTGTAATAGAATCCCTGCTTCCAGCCACCACAGCTGGGGACAATTTGAGTTATAATCTCAAAAGACTCAGGTCCTTTGTCCCACGTGTAACAAGCAAAATGGCGCTCCTGTCACTCCCTATCCTGTTGGACAGTCTCCTCCTCTAGGCTCCTTCCCTTAGAGTTGTATATCTTAAACTGTTGCACGGACCTGTCACCTGTATCAGGATTGCTAAGGAGCTTGTTCCTGGGACGCCTTCCAGACCGACAGAATCAGAGCCTCTGCGGGTGGGTCCTGGGAACCTCTCCTTGTTCAAGCTCCCCTGTTGATTCAGCTGCGCACTAATATTTGAGAGCTAATGTTCTAGGCAGACCTTTCTCTGGTTCCTGTACCCTTGGGCCAGGCCTCTAGATCCTTGGAGAGTTGAGATCTTTCTTATCTGGGCCATGAGTTCACCCACTTTTATCTTTAGGTTAAAGCTGGTGCCCAGGAACCACCTGCCCATTTCCTCTGTGCTGCTGGCCAGGGGGCTCCCATAGCAGTTCCCCCACTAGACACGCTCCCCAAGGAGGACTCACATCCTTGCTGGATTGCCCTACTGTGGTCTCCCAGTTAGCACGTCTCCACTGTCCTCCCCTAGCCAGCTGTCCTTAGCGCTCCACACCCCCAGTGTTTGCCACTGGATTTGTTGGTTGGTTGGTTGTTGCTGTCTTGTTGTGTGTGTAGTCAGCTATGTCTTCACAGCCTCACCATGTCGGGGCTGGAAGAACATTAGAAATCAGCTAGTCCCCAGTTGTCCACCTTACAGATCAGAAGCTGATGTTCTGAAAGGGGAAGGATGTGGCCTGAGGCCACACAGCAAGCTAGCGCTGAGATGGGACCCGCCCTGCATTTCTTAGCCCTTCCTTCCAGCTGCCCTACTCTGTCACCTCCAATTGCAAAAGCCCCCCACCTCTTCATGCTTCTGCCCACACCTGCGTCTCCAGCCTGCCCTCCTGGTCTTCTTAAGTTAAGGGCCACTGAGTTCCCTTCTCAATCATTCAGAATCAAAAACAATACTTACTTTGTTCTAGGGCTTTTCTCATTATCATTCCTTAAACATTATTGTCCCATTAATGTATTTTTTCAAGATCTTACAGTGCTTACACATACCTCTGGGTCACCACGATCCACAGCCAGTTTTAGGGAATGCGTGGGGTTGGGGGAGTGGCTGTGACTTTTGGGATAGCCATAGGTAGTACTTGGTTTTGCTATTTTCTGAGAAGTGAGAACAGAAAAACATGTAAACTGTTTATTATGGAAAATTTTGAAACCTACAAAAGTTGAGAGACTCGTATAGTGAAGCCTCACGTGCCCATCACCCAATCTTGGCAATTATCACTCATGGCCGTCCACACCCACTCCTACTCCTCTCACCTCAGATTCTTTTGAAGCAAATTCAAGATGTGAGATCAGGGTCAGGAATCTGAGGATGCAATGGGAATAAAACTCTTGGGTTAATCACGCCGCCGCAGGCTTGGCCAGTCCTCATTTGTTATTTTCTTGAAGGAATCCTTGGTGCACCCTCCAGCAGGGGACATACCACCCTCTTCTCAGAGGTTCCTCTGGCCCATTGGTGCTGGAGGAGGCTGGCCTGCCTTGGAGAGCCAATCAAAGACATCTTTCCCCCACTCCATGTTCAGTGATGTCATGTGGGTAACTTGAAATCAGCCAGGTTGGGAGCACCTATACCAAAGAAATTGTTAGGACTTTTTCCCTTGGAGAGCCCATTGTTAAATATTTCCCAGCACATCACTGCCATGCCCCCTGAAATGTGCCTGGACAGCCTCACCACATCATAGCGGAGCCTTTCCCACGGTGGTCCTCAACCCGGGATGTATTGAAGTCACCCAAGGAGCCCATGCACTTTGTAAATACTCGCTTTCTCTTCACCCTCCTCTCTTCCAGCTATAGTCTCTGGGACATGGTAGGAACTCAGTAAATACTTCTTGAGTGAATGAATGAGTGTGACTATAAGGTGGGTACTAGCATCATCTCCATTTTTATGGATGAGGAAATGGAGGCACAGAATTGTTAAGAAATTGCCCAAAGTGACATAGCTGGTGGGTAATGGAGCCAGGATTCAAACGCAGGTCTGTCTGCCTGAGACTCACAGACTCAGATACACACAGTGGACTGAAAGAGCGGAGGTGACTGACCCCACAGAGTCCCAGTGCCCAGTCCCACCTCCCCAGGGCTGGGTTGTCATCACCAACCACTTTGGGCCACTGTGATGATGCCCTTGGTGAGCGCTTCCCTGGGCTCAGGGCAGCAGACTTAATGCATTGTGAGCCAACCCTATGACTGCATCTTAACCATGCAGCAGACACAGCTGTGAGGCAGTAGTGCATGAGACTTCAGAGCACAGCTTTGGAACCCAAAAGCCCTGGATTCAAATACCAGCTCAGGCACCTCAGTTTCCTCATATGCAAAAGGGGACTTATCCCATAGGGTAATTCATTGAATCGCTTAAAAAGTATTGTGCAGCACCTACTAAGTGCTAGGCACTGAGCTAGTTGCCAGGGATATCATGGCAGGCCAAACAGGCTCCATGGTCCCTGTCCACATGAAGCTTAAGGAATTCTGAAGAGTACAACAGATGGTGTATTTAAAGCTCAACCCTGGCATGTAAGAACTGCTTGCGTTAATCAGAATTCCTTCTCTCGTAAACGACGGATTCCCAATCGAAGCAGCTGAAGCAAAAGGCGGGATGTGTGGGCTCACAATAGGACAGCCTAGCTGTCCCTCCAGGCGTGGCTGGACCCTGGTGCCTGCCTGCTGTTGCTGGGAGTCTGGGAATGTGACTTCTTGCCTCTACTGTCCTTCATTGTGCTTCCCCTCCACCACCAGCTCCAGGTTCCCACACCACTGGCCTAGCCACCCCAGCAGATGGAGAATTTTCTCTTCTAGAGCATCCCAGGGCTGACTCCTATTGGCCAGGTCAGGACATATGCTTGTTCCAGACCAGTCACCGGACCTGGTTGGGCAAACCCAGATCATAGTCCACCTCTGGGATGGGTGGACAGATGTCCAGCCCCAGTAGACCCAAATAGACTGAGAGTGGGGGAGGGGTGGTTGCCCTCGACCTCCCTCCCCATCAAGGATCTATTACCAGGATGAAGAGGAAAGGATGATGGGTGGTGATTATTACTAATACAGTATACTGTAACAAGAGTTACTCCAGGCAGCGGGTGAGTCCTCTTGCGAGGACACAGAGGCTGACCGTCAGCGTGCCCTTGTACTTGAGGGGCTGTAACGATGCGCTCTGGTGCAGCAGCCTCAGGAATACACACCTGAGGCTCCACTGCCCTCCCCCAGGTGCAGAACCAGAGCCCCAAGGTGAGATGCATAGATGTGGCGTGGGGCAGGATCTCACCCCTCACCGCCATTCCCACGCTTGTAAACCCTGGCTGGGATCAGTACCAGATGGAGACTCGGGCACCCACTCATCCCTCTGTCTCCAGGAAAGGCTGATCTGAGCCTGTGGGGAGAGCTGAGGAGGGGGCAGCTGGAGCCACCTGTCCTCCCCTCCATCATCCCAGGCAGTTCAGCCATGGCCCAAACACTGGGGTAGAGCATGGTGGTTAGTTGTTCAGGCTCAGGAGCTAGACCCTCTGGGCTCATCTGCCAGCACGACCACCAGCTCCTGTGTGACCTGGGACATGGCACTTGCTGTGCCTCACTTTCCCCATCTGTAAATGGGAAACCAGAGTGTGTACTTGGTAGAGTGGTGAGGATTGCACAAGTTCATAGATGTGGCCACAATCTGTCATTGATGAGAAATGATGATGAAGGTGATGGTGATGACCACAAATCTCATATGGCCAAGGCCCTTCAAGTTCACAGGCCCGGCCTTGATTGGAAGCCTGTTTGTCCATCATTTAACACTACTCTTGTAAGTCTCTTCAGGGTCCTGCCCAGAGCCCAAGTGATTGCTTAAAGGGCTCCTTTGTCCACATACAGCACTCTCTCTGAGAGGAGTGGTATTAGGGGCCATCCACTGATGCTTGGGAATTGTGGCTTGCCTGCTCTTCACCTGTGTGGGCTCAGGCCACTCTACTGTAACCCATCCCTCAGATGCAGGAGGAGCTGACCTCTCGTCTGGCACCTCTGCTTTCTGCTGGACTTCCCTGAGCTGAGGCCATGTGACTGCACATTAACGGTACCTCCTCCAAAGACACAACTGTGAGGTACCATGGGCACAGAGCTTGCTAAAGAGGCCTTTCCAGCAAATTTTACAGAACACTAGCCTCATGTAATGCTCTTCCTTTAGGAACACACTGGGAAGTGCTGCTTTCTCTTTCCCCTTCTTGGAGATTTCCAACACCCAATAGCAAATTGACTAAAGGCTCTGAGAAGTCCTGCAGTAAAGCAATCCATTTGACTTTGTTTAACCCAGCATTTCCCAGGTTCATGTGTCCACAAATCCTGTGCCGACCAATATTTTGAGGATCTAGAGCATATTGTGAGAAACTATGCTAGAGGAAGCACAGATGCCCCTCTATAATCAAACAAAAATGGATCCAGAAGAAAGAATACAGTAAATTCTGCATGGACAACATGATGCCACCCAGCCTAAGGGGAAACAGTCACTCCCACAATAGAGCTGGAAGACCAGGGGTATCCTATGGTGCGTGTATAGCAACTGCCACCAAGCACAGCACACACACGCAGAAGGTGGCATTTGCTAAGCCTCAGGTGTCTTTGACTTGAGTCCTGGAGTGTGTGTGATCTCTTTAGAGATCTGATTTTCAGCATGTGTCAGCATGGCCATCTCTTTGTGTGTCAGACAAATTCTCTCAACACGTATGTACCGGGCAGACGCTGTAGTATCTACATCGTCAGTGACGGGTGCTGTTGGTCGGTTACCCCAAATCCACTCCCTCTGTCTTCCCTGTAAGTGAGTCTCAGTTTTGTTCAGGTATCCATCCCCTAGGGAAGGTGACCTGGTATCATGCTGGGAGTAAATTCTGGATGATCTTAGCCAATCAAGGCGACCCCATTTCCCTTGCCTGTTTATGTTACTCACGTGGTCCAGTTATGGCCAATACTCATGGGGGAAACCACTGAGGAAGGCTTCCTCATTCTTAAAAGAAGCCAACACTAGGAGGCAGCTCCTGGTGTTCGGCTGGATGTTCTTGCGTCTGGAACTGTGCCAGCCATCCCGCTAACAGTCAGAGGATGAAGCCAGCTCATGGTGGAGGGCTGAGCCCTCAGAGAAACTCTGAGAAAGAGAAACCAGAGCACTAATGCAGCATGCCTGGAGTCCATTCTGCCCAAGGACTTCGTGTCGTGCGACTGAGTCAATCCTCTCATTGTCTGAGTCAGCTGAGAGATGTCAGGGACTCAGCTGAGCTGGGAGAGAGCTGTCAGGTGTCAGAGTGGCCGATGAAAGCAACAAGCCAATAACAAGAGAGTTCAGCCTTTAACCACCTACTGCAAGGGAACAAGATGGTACAAGCAAGAGTCCAAAACCAGAGGAAGTGCTGGCTTCCCCTGTCCCATTTTCTCCCTGGAACGGTGCACCTGTCCAGGGTCAGGTGGATATGCACAGACGTGGGTCATCCCACTGTTGACTGAGCCCTGAACAGAAGGCTCCAGCAGTTTTATGAACCCTGAGGTTGGGGGTGGGAGGCCAGGAAGAAGGACTAAGAGTGGAAAAATACTGGGTACTGAGTCACAGTGGGGCAAAGTGTCTTCAAGGTTTCCCCTCCCCTCCCCGCCATAAGGACGTGTCAGCAGAGGAATCTGAGACCTCAGCCCAAGGTCTCAGATGGAGAGGGCAGGAGTGAAGGCACTGGGGCTGGGAGTGCAGACATATGACCTGTCAGAGACTACAGTGCCCTGGCTGCCACCAAGCCTGGTGTGGGGAGGGCAGCTTTTTCCCCTGTGGGGCCTGACAGGGAAAGCCTTTGTAACTGCCTGTAGTCAAGCTTGAAAAATTACCCACAGATTTTAAATCAGAAGCTAAACTCCTCAAATGGGAAATTCTGCTACTTGACATGGAAAACATTACAACTGACACAATTTGGAATTATTTAGTAACCAGAGACAGAAAACCACCTTCCCAGGCAGTCCAGCCATGGCCCAAACAACAGTGTAGAGCATGGTGGTTAGTTGTGCAGACTGGCTTAAAAAATAAAGGGTACTAGATTTAAAAATGGGCAAAGGACGTGAACAGAACTTTCTCCGAAGATGATGTCAAATGGCCAACAAGCATATGAAAAGATGCTCAACATCACTAATCATCAGAGAAATGCAAATCAAAACCACAATGAGATATCACCTCACACCCATTTGGAGGGCTACTATTGAAGAAACAGAAAATAAAAGTGTTGATGGGGATGTGAAGAAGCTAGAACTCTTGTGCACTGTTGGTGGGATTGCAAAATGATGCAACTGATATGGAAAACAATATGGTGGTTCTTCAAAACATTAAAAATAGAGCTACCATATCATTCAGCAATCCCACTTCTGGGTATATATCCAAAAGAATTGAAAGCAGCGTCTGAAAGAGATATTTGTGCCCAGTGTTCATAGTGACACTTTTCACAATAGCCAAGAGGTGGATGCAACTCAAATGTCCATCAACAGATGGATAAACAAAATGTGGTCTATACATACAATGGAATACTATGCAGCCTTGAAAAGCAAGGAAATCCTGTCACATGCTAAACATCAGGATATTATGCTAAGTGAAATAAACTAGTCACAAAAGGATAAATACTGTATGAATCCACTTATAATGAGGTACCTAAAGTAGTTAAATTCATAAATATAGAAAGTAGAATGGTGGTTCCCAGGAGATGGGGGGAGGAGGAAGAGGAGAGTTGTTGTTTAAGTGGTAGAGTTTCAATTGTGCAAAATGATAAAGTTCCGGAGATCTGTTTCACAACGATGTAAGTATACTTAAAACTACTAAATGGTTGAGATGGTAAATTTTATGATATGTGTTTTTTAACCACAATAAAAATAAATAAATGGAATTGATTGGCTCACATAAATGAAAATCCAGAGGAGGTGAACTTCAGGTTAGGCTTGATCCTGTGTCCCAATGATGATAGGAAAGAGCCTGTTTCTTTCTACTTTGTTTCTGTTTTCCACTAAGGCTGCTAGCTTCCTCCTAAAGCTGCCTTTGTTTGGGTTCTAAGATGGCCGCCAAAAGCTGTCTTATTCATTGTGAGTAAGAAGACAGAATGTTTCTCCTGACAGCTTTACTGGGAGGGTAAGCACTTTTTTCTTCATAGGTTCTCAGTAAACTTTTCCTAGCCTCCTATTGGCTCAATTTAGGTTATGTTTCATAAGCCAATCACTGTGGCCAGGAGGACAGGATGTGCTGATTGAATTCACCAATCAGGGCCTGCTCTTGGAGCTGATAGTGGGGCCTACTTTCTTCAAAGCCCTTGTGCTGTGTGTGGGAAGGTAATATACTCAAAAGAAAAATGGGGTGCAGGCAACTAGAAGAGGAGAGAATGGATGCTGGGCAGACTACAATGTGGCATCTGGCTTGCTGACCCAGTGTAAAGAATTCAAATTATTTTGGTATGGGAATTACCTGCAGCTTTCCATGTGTTCAGCCAAACTGGCAGCCTTTCCAAGGCCAAGGCCAAGGACACCGATGAGCTGGCTTCTCTCCATATGTCAGCCACTCCCTGGTTATAAGTCAGTAGCTGGAGGTCTAACAGTTGGTATTAAATTTTCCTGGCTCGTGTGATGCTCCTCTTCCCTGCCCTTTGTGGGGTCAGGGATATGAGCCAGGAGAAGACAAGTAGAGAGGACTGGACTTGAGAAACACACAGGACTTGTTATCACATCCCTGTTGCTGGAAGAGCTGGGCTCATATTCCGTTTCTGTGATTTATTGGCTTGGGCAAGTTTCTGAACTTCTCTGATTAAGCCTCATCTATAAAACTGAAGTAATGATGTGGTTTACAGGTTTACAGGGTTGAGACAAAGATTAAATGACATAAAGAAGCTGGCATATAGAGGTACTTAGTAAACTGTAGTTGTTTTTGGTATTAATTTATCGAGTGCTTAGTATGTGTCAAGTACTATGCTACTGCTAGAAATATAGGATGTCATTTAATTTTCCCAACAAGTTTATGAGGTAGGCATTTTATTCCCATTTTACAGATATGGAAACTGAAGCTCAAAAAGGTTGTATAACTTTTATTTTCATACCCAGTCAGTGGATTCAAACAGGTCCATCTGATGCCTCAGATGGTGTTTTGTCTGCTACGCTATACTGCTTCCTACAGTATTGATGAAAAGCCCTGTGTTCAGCATAGAGCCATTAGCCCCCAAGGTGGTCTGTGAATAAACTTCAGGGGTTCTCTGAAGCTCCCTTATATTATATGCAAACTTTTGTGTATATATTCATTTTTCTGGAGAGAGTTTATAGCTTTCTATAGATTCCTGCTCCCTCCTAAAACAGGATTTTTGTTAGTAGTCAAATAATCTATGCAGAAGGATTTCATTCCATATTTGTTCATCTACCCATCCACCCATTCATGCACCCACCCATCCATCCATCCATCCATCCATCCATCCATCGATCATCCATCCACCCACTCACCCATCCACCCACCCAACCATTCATCCATCCATCCACACACCCATCCATTCATCCATCCATCCACCCACCCACCCATCCATCCATCCACTCATCCATCCACCCATCCAATAAGTATTTAATAAGGGCATTCTTTTTGTCAGGCACTGAATTAGATGCCAGGGTTACCTTTGAAAGACAAGCTCTCAGTTCGGTAAAAATTTATTTTACAAGGAGGAAAACTTGCTTTCCCTGATGAGTTGGTCTGATAATGACCAACATAAATTATCGTATATTCCCTTTAAACTTTGGTGGCCAGAAAGCTCAGAACAAAATTTCTTCTATTCTTATTTTAGTTTTCATTGATTCTTATTCTTTAATTCTATTTAAAACTCTACAATTTTTGTGTTTTTTTTTTTACTATGTGCATTGTCATTGTTGGCTGCTTCAGATTGTTTATGAAACGAGCTAAGAGAAAACTCAGTTTATTTTTTTAAAAACCTCAAAACAGGAGCAATCAAGTTGTAATTGTCTCATCTCTCATTCTGTGACTCAGGGGAAGCTTCAGAAATACTTAACAATAATACTGTCTTTCATCAATCCAGTGGAATTTATAATTTTGTGAGTTTCACACAGATTATGTGTTATTAATCTCATTTTACAAGTTAGGAAAATGAAGCTCAGATTTTACCCATGGACCACAAGGAAAAGACCTTAAACTCTAACTTCACTGTGACATTCCTATCGTGACATTCTTCCAAGAACGCACATCAAACTTCTCTTTCAGGATATTTTTGTTTGTATTTTTAACCTGAAAATATAATACAAGCAACATTTTCGACAAGGTAGTAGACCTCTTGATTGCCTACCGGAAGTCCACTCTCTTCTTGCTTTCTAACAAAGACCTAATTTTGTTTGTGGTGCCATTATGAATGTATTAAAATGTTCATCTTCCTTGACTCCCATGTAGTTGAGAGTGGCCATGTGACCCATTCTGGCCAAAGCAATCTTGTCAAATTCTAGGAATAGCATACATTCTCACATAAAAACATAAAACTTTGAGAAGAAAAGGCTTGTGGTCCTTTCCAATCTTCCTGCCTGGAATGTGGGCACTGTGCATGGAGGAGAAGCAGCCACTTTGCAATTAAGAGGATGAAAGCCTCAAACTAAGAATGGCAGAGCAGGAAGAGCAAGCCAATCTGAGTCCTAGTGGACATTGCTGGTCAACAGCCACTGCAGCCCCGTGCTGATTACCGTGGCTTTCTTCCTCTGTGAGGAAAATAACCCCTTAGTGACTTAAGCCATAATGGCAAGGTTTTATATTACTTGGGCCAAACATAATCTTAACTCTTAATTCAGGTTAGAGAAAGTGGCAAAATCATTGATGGGCATTTTCCATTCTCAGATGACCAGGAATCACTTTTCTAGCAATTGACAAGAGAATACTTATTTGGTTTATACTGTCCAGATGTTTACTTTATTTAGCAACTTGGCTTGATCCTTCAATGAGAAAAATAACTGATTGATTCCATCCCAAATGGCTTATTGAAAGGGAAGAGATTAGGACTGAAATGACTCCCATGTGTACTTTGAGAATAAGTTGTGCAGGGTTCCCTTTGGGCATCTTCAGTTTAATATTTACTTATCTGTTCTTCCAAGATTGATTAGCAATTATTTATGGCAAAGATAAAGCAAACAAGCTGTGATATTAATAATTTTTAGAATAATGATTTTATTTTTTATTAAAATCAGAAACATTCATTATAAAAATTTAAGCTAAAAAGAAAAATATAAAGAGAGAAAATCAAATCATTCAAAATTCCACCATCAGATAACCAGAGTTAATATTTGCTATAAAGTTCCAGCCTCTCTTTATGCATGTGATCTGACAGACGGATAGAGAGAGACAGAGAGAGAGAGGGAGACAGAGAGAGAGAATCAGCCTGTCAATTGTTATTTTTAAAAAACTGCTGGGATTTTGATTGAGATTGTATGGAATCTACAGATCAATTTTGGGAGAATTTATATCTTAGCAATCTTGAGTCTTCTGATCCATGAATATGGTATATCTCTTCACTTATTAGGACTCCTCTAATTTCTCTCAGCAATGTTTTGTAGGTTTCAGTGTACAGGTCTTACACATGTTTTGTCAGATTTATCTGCAAACATTTACTTTTTTTGATGATATTGTAGAGGTATTCTTATTTCAATTTCCATTTATTTGTTACTAGTATATAGAAATACAATCGATTTTTGTATATTGACCTTGTATATTGCAATCTTGTCAGATTCACTTGTTAGTTCTAGTAGCCATTTTATAGATTCCTTAGGACTTCCTGTGTAGGTGATCATGTCATCTGTAAGGACATGATTTCTTTCTTTCTCTCCAGTATGAATGTTTTTTATTTCTTTTTCTTGCCTTATTGCTCTGGGTAGAATCTCCAGTATAATGTTGAATAGAAATAGTGAAAGCAGACATCCTTGCCTGATTCCTGACTTTAGGGAGAAAGTATTCATTCTTTCACCATTAAATATGGTGTTAGCTGTTATAAATAAGACTGTTAGCTGTTGTTTTGTCATAAATTCCATTTATCAGTTTGAGGAACTTCCTTCTGTTCCTAGTTTGCTGAGAGCTCTTATCAGGAATGCGTGTTGTATTTTATCAAATGCCTTTTCTGCATCTCTTAAAATGATCATATTTTTTTCCTTTTTCATGTGTTAATATGGAGAATTATATAGATTTCTTTTCAAAATTTAAACCAACCTTGCATTCCTGGACTAATCGCCATTTAGTCATGATGTATAATCTTTTCTATAAATTATTGGATTGAATTTTATAAAATTTTGTTATGATTTTTTGTGTCTATATTAGAAGGATATTGGTCTATAGAGAGATATTATTAACCTTATCTTATTGTTAAAAATATTGAGGCTCAAAATGATTAATAAACATATTACACAATCTAAATAGCTAACTTTTAGGACCAGGATTTGAACTTGGGTCTATGTATTTTGAAAAATTTCATGCTTCCAACCCAACCTACTGTTTCTCAACTGAAAAGATACAAAGACTACACTTGATCTCTAAATATCCTCATTGATGAAATAAACCAAATAACAATGTAAATAAATAACATATAAAATTTACATTTATTTATTCCCATCAATTATCAACATACTACATTTTAAGTAATGCCCATTGTCTGAATACTGGATACTGGAGGCCCTGCAAAGTGAAAGTGATCACTATTCGTGGTCCCCATCCTTTTGCACTCTGTGGCACCTTCAGCAGCTCAGCAGCTGCCTGAAGTCCTCCACGGCTACAAGATCAGACACTGTTTGTCCCACACTTTGGAGGCCAGTTCAGGAGCTAACCCAAGCTTAGGTCATTATGAAGTGAAGAGTCTTTCCTCCTTTGTCCAAGAAAAGACACACAAGTGGTAGTTAGAACCCGGAATTGCGTACTGGAATTAGGCATGGTGATTTATTCAATTAACCAACAAATATTTACTGAAGATCTACTATGTACTAGGTACTATTCTAAGTCCTGGGGTTATGACAGTAATAAAGTTGACAAAATTCTTGCCCTCGTAGACTTTACATTTTAGTAAGTGATGGAGTAACACTTCCAGGTCAAAATACACTGCAAAACTTGAATGGGAAGAAAGTCTGAGGGGACAGGTTATAAAATGTGTTTGCACCTATTGAACCCTCTACAGGTGACACAGCCCTCGGGATAGAACCATGGGTATTCCTGCCAGGTGGGTGCCTGGCCCTGAGACTTCCTTTATCATCTGCTTGTTCACTAAGCTTTGTATTTCAGTAATAAGCATATATACAAAAGTAGAGAGATATTACAAAGAACTATCAAGTAGTCATCAACCAGCTTCAGCAGATATCAATACAGAATAGTCTTGCTCCATCTATACCTCCACCCACTCCCTCTCTTCCTGGATAGTTTTGTAGCAAGCCCAGACATTAAATACCTTGATCTGAAAACATTTCAGTATGCACCTCTAATAGATAATCATTATTTTAAAAAAAACCATAACCTCAATATTTTATCACACCTAAAAAATAGCATGAATTCCTTAATATCATTAAATATTGCCATGTTCATATTTTCCTAGTTGTCTTATAATTTTTTAATAGATTGTTTGAATCAGCATCCAAGTAAGGTCCCTCCTTTGCAATTGCTTGAAGTGACTTATAAATCTCTTCTGTCTATACGTTTTCCCCTCCTTATTTTTTCCAAAATTTTTATTGTTGGTAAAGAAACTGGATCATTTGTCCTATAGAGTTTCCCACAGTCTGAATTTTGTTGATTGCATCCCTGTGGTGTCATTTAATGTTTTCCCCTGTCCTTGTATTTCTCCCAGTTTGTTTGTCAATGTCCCTCCAGTCATTTTTATTTATTTCCAGTTATTTTCTAAATTCTGTCACCTCTTTTTTCAAACTTCCTTTTTCTCCAGTCACATTATTTCTGAGTTTTTTTTTCCTAATTCTGAGGTATGTTGTTCTTTCATAGCTTCTATCATTTTTAAATTTCCTTTAACTTGTTTTGGAATATTTGAAATGTTTTGTGAGCATTTCTTCCTAGCATGCTTTCATTGTAGGAATTTGATTCTACTTCTTTTCTTTTTTTCCTCTTTATAAAATTAACTTTTTATGGTTTTTCTGTTGTTCATTTTCTAAATGAAATGAGTTTTCCTATACTATTAGGAGCGAAGGATATGCCGGGACATCCCCTCTAGTTTAAGGGCTCTAGAGCTCTCCCTTGTATTATTTTCACAACAAGATAAACAAAAATCTCCCAACTTTTGAGAGCTGCATCCTTTGTTCCTCCCCCTGCTCCCAGCCAGCTCATCTGGATCTGCTTTCCTCGCCTCCACCCTTCTGCTCAGGTGTTCTCAGTGCAAGGCTTTGTATTAGAGGGGAGTTTGTTCACTTTGAGAGTGAATAGGGCCAAACCACTCCAAGGCCACCAGCCCTTACTGCATCATGGTCCCAGTGCCCTTCATCATGCACTGGGTTTGCAGAACCTTCTCCTGCTTTTGGCTCTGTGCTCCTTGCCTTCCTGTGCCCTCCAGTGAACACCTCCTGGTGATTTTGTGACGCTCCCATTCCCAGCCTCTTCAGAACCACAGTTTTCCTCCCTTCTCCCTCCCAGAACAGACGCTGCTGCCACATAGGTCATGCACCGTAGATGCTTTGTCTGGACCTGTTAGTATTTGGTGTTGGGGAGATTACCCCATCACTGAGTTTTGTCGTAGAGATTGTCCAGGGCTCCTTAGCTTTGCTATCCTACTTATTCTATTTATGGGGAGATTTGGGAAGATTCTAAAACTACCCAGCCACTTCTCATTTCCTTTTTATTTCCTCTTGGTATCCAGGGTGACATCCCAAAGGAGTAGATGAATGATCAGTTCAGATTGGTTAGAAGTTTAACTCAATGAAATATTCCAACTCAGGGACAGGCTTCCTCACAGCAGCCAGGACTCCTGCTTCATTGGTGCTTTCAGGAAAGCAAATAAGGTGAGAAAAACTGGGCGGGGGAACACCAAGGGGCAGCAGTGGGGTTGGGCATAGCTCTTAGAACCTGCCCAAAGGCCAAAATGTTGAGTTCTGCCTCTGACACCTCCCCTCCTCCACTGGCCAGGTTCTCAAGAGGAGAAAAAAATCACCCAGGAAGCTAAAGGAAAGCCGTGCTAAAAACAAAAATTCTAGCGAACTGCCTGGGAACCTGGGAATTCCCCAGTATCAAACATCCCCAGAGTTGCATCTGATTCCAGCTTTGTATTGTTGGGGTAGAACAGCACAGCTTCTCTCCCAGGCCCCAGCCCCCACCCCGCCCCCCTCACCCCTCCCTCCTCCCCCACTCCCCTGCCTCTGCCTGCACCAGCTCCGTTTTCTCCTGCTTCCTGGGTGGCGCAGGGTTCTGACGTCTTGAATACCAAGAGTGAGGCTGAACATATGTGAACCTTGCCTAATCCTGCTAATCTTTTTTCAAAAACCTTTCTCAAAGTGTAGGCAACATCCAGATTGTAAAGAGAGAGCGGGAGCGAGCCTGAGCATTTTAATGACAAATAATCTTTGTCCAAGGGGGAGGGGGCGGCCAGCTCAGCTGGAGATGGAGCTGATGAACTACAGCAGGTAGAAATAACGGCCGTATTACCTCATGTAATCTCCACCATTCAGGGGCAGCTGAGGTCTGAATGCAGGAAGAAATCGACTTTGCCTTTAAACAGGAGACTTTGCACCACGACAGCTATTAGGCGGTAATTAGTTGTGACACAGAATTACCAGCCCCACAATGGTAGAGGGAGCCTTACAAGGCCTTTGAAGCTGATTAGAGAAACTGAATGGATGCTACTTGCGATTTAAAAAATCTGTTCGGATGTGAGCATGAGTTAAGACTTGCCTCCTCTCTGTCCCTCGCTCTCTCCCTACCACTGCACAGTGGACCTCTTCCGAGAGTCGCTCTCTGCAGCCGGGCAAGTGGATCCCAGGGGTGAGCTGTCCTCAAGATGGAGCAGATACCAACCAGTTCTTGGATTTTACCAAACTGAAGGGAGGTGACTTTGTAGATTCCATTGACAGAGGAGAAGCAGGAGATTTACCAGGTCTACAAAAAAAGGAAAAGGATTTGGGGGCCAATTGAGGCAGCCAATCACACATGGCTCTAAAACTGAAAGTCGGGGCGACCGGGTTGCTTAGCAGTTAAGTTCATGTGCTCAGCCTCGGTGGCCCGGGGTTCGCAGGTTCGGTTCCCTGGCGTGGACTGATGCACTGCTTGTCAAGCCATGCTGTGGTGGGGTCCCATATAAAGTGGAGGAAGGTGGGCACGGTTGTTAGCCCAGGGCCAGTCTTCCTCACACACACAAAAAAACTGAAGGTCAGTCTCACGCTCTGAGAGATATAAGTTCACAGAAATCAGCCTTGTCAAGAAGCAGACGTCCAGGGATTTGCCAAATATGTGGTTTCGATGGAGCCTCTGATTCTCTAGGCTCCTAATCCCCAGGGGGAAGATGTGGCTGCTGCTGCCCTGCTCACTGGCATATCCTCTAGATGAGAACTGACAGCAAATCATCGTCCCCTTTGGAGGTTTGCAGGTCCAGGTGGAGGTGTTTCCCAGCAAGTCGGGTAACATTGTTGATGTCTGTCTTTTCTAAGATCTCTGCCGGGTGAGAATGAAGGCTCCCAGGGGAGTCAGGGGTTGTGAGCTTACTGCCTGGGTAGCTTTGCTGGAGAAGCCAGACTGGTAGACAAAGTAAATGAACATCGTGGGTTGTTCCATTTCTCTTGTATTAAACAAGGCTTCTATTTCAAATAGCTGAGGATTCACCTTAGGTTTTGTATATCCATGTCCATGATTACGTTTGTCATACTTTCTGGCTAAATACAGATAGATAGATGGGGTGTGTGTGTGTGTGTGTGTGTGTGTGTGTGTGTGTATGTATAAATTTTAGATAGTTTATGTATACATATATATTTAGAGAGGGGGGTTACCTTGACTAATTTAATATATATGTATAACACTAAGACAACTCCTGTCTATTCTTTAAGCAAAATGGGCCTACCTTGCACAGGTGAAGGACTTTTTTCCCCTGATATTGCCCCTGGGGTCGTGGAAGTATGCAGCTTCTATCTCCGTTTTGTAATTGACTTGCTGTGTAACCTGAGGAAGGACCACACCTCTGGGGGGCTCTGTTTCTTTTCCATACAGCAGAGGTGATTAACCAGTCCTCCTGAATGTATGATGATATGTATATTGGAGCCTTCAAAACTTTGTTCACAGATATACTGAGACACCACTTAGGATTCTTGTGTTTTGGTCCCGGCTGATAGGTTTCACTTTTTCTGAGAGAAAGGACTTCAGTTTGAAATTGCGTTTCTACTAAATTCTCTTGGTCTTAGGTCATTTCTGGGGCTTCTTATTTACCCCCAATTTAGATGGCAGCCATAGCATTGGTACTTCTGTTGAGTTTCTTGGGTGATTCCCAATTCAGCTGCACATTACAACATCCACTGTTAAGTTTACACATTATCAAAAAGAGATTAAATTCCAGAGCTTGGAGCTTGGCTTCCCAATCAGAAATGAAAGGATATGCATTTGGAGAAAGGTGGCACAACATATTGGGGAAGAGGGAATAATCAGCTCTGAGAGTCAGAAAGCCTGAGTCCTAACTTTGGCTGTTCTTTTCATTAACTCTAAGCCTTTGCATTATTTACTGGCAATTGTCTCACCAGTAAAATGGAGGTGACGGTGGACCTTTATGAGAATCATATGAAATAATATATGTAAAAGCACTTTAAAAAAATCCAAAGTAAAACAAAATCATTTGAATTCAGCCCCAAGTGGAGCTCATATACACTTTGCAATCATTTTGTAGTAGAAATGATTCCAAATTGGGAAATAGGTTGTATGTGTAAAAATGTGGACTTCCAGATGCATTTGTAATTTCAGAAGATGAAGAAGTATAAACACTTTGAGGGCAAGATATTGATCTTCTCATCTTTGTATCCCCAGCATCTAATGCAACAGTTTTATTATTTGCAGCCCGTCTTATACCTGCTTCCCAGAAAGGACTTGAAGGGGCTTATAAGGAATATGCGTGAATTCAACAAGACAATTAAAAAAGAGATAAAAAGTGAGAAATTATGGATGGAGAGAGAAAAACACATAATAATAATAATAATAATCTTGGTGAATGTAATTAACATGTATTTCATTCATTCATTCATGTCATTTATTCAAAGCATTTACTGGACTCTATGCCAGGCATTTGGATTATTATGGTAAACAAGATAGATTTCTAGTGGGAGAATTAAATATCAAACCATATATAGTGACACACTGATAAATGCTCTGGGGGACTGTTCCTAGATAGACTAATGCTGTTCAAAGAAGAGCTCCCAGGGGAAAAAACTTCCAAATTTAGCCCTGAACGAGGGGCTGGTATTAGTCAAGTGAAAAGATGCAGAGAAGACTTGGTACCCCTGAGGCCCGAAAAAAGGCCAGTGAGGCTGGAGCCCGTTGGAGCCCAGTGAACAAAGGAAGACCTAAGACTGGAGAGGTAGGGGCCAGATAGTGCATGAATTTGTGGGCCATCATTTGGGTTGAATTGTGTTTCCCCCAAAAAGATATGTTGGAGTCTTAAACCCCAGTGCCTCAGAATGTGACCTTATTTGGAGATCGGATCTTTACAGAGGTAATCAAGTTAAAAAGAGGTCATTAGGGTAGACCCTGCTCCAATATGACTGGTGTCTTTATAAAAAAGAGAAATTTGGACACAGAGACAGGCATGCATGGAAAGAATGCCTTTTGAAAAGATGCAGGGAGGAGATGGCCATCTGGTAGCCAAGGAGAGGTGTGGAACAGATTCTCCCTCCCAGCCCTCAGAAGGAACCAACCCTATTGACACCTTGATCTCAGACTTCTAGCCTATAAAACTGAGACAACATATATCTATTGTTTTAAGCCACGCCAACCTGTGGTGCTTTATTATGGCAGCCCCAGAAAACTGATACAGCTATGTTACAGCATTTATGACCTACACTGAGGGCAGTGAGACACCGCCAGAGAGTTTCAAGTGGGGAGTGACATAATTTAATTAATGTTGCAAAGGTCACACAAGCTACTGCAGGGAACAGATTGGCGGAGGCCGGGGTGGATCTTTTTTCCTGCTCCTCAAGGCAAAAAAGAAAGCATTCATGATTTACATAGTTTTTAGTAGCAACTAAACATACAAGTTTCTCAAGAGAATATTTTTTTCCTTTAGACTAAAATGGAAAAGAAATTTTAACGTGATACCCTTATGCAAAGATATGAAAACAATGAAACCTCTATATTTTTACCAAAAACACAAAACGTCTCATATCACTGTCTCTCATATCGTTCCTTGGTAAAAAACCCAGAGCCTAAAATTTAAACATCCCTTTACTGAAGGTGTTTGGGGTATTTTGTGTGGGCTGAAAGGTGCTCTCTCTTTTTCAGTATCCACATTCTTTTCTTTTTCGTTAGCTAGATCAATGGTTAGCCATGTTTAAGTGTATTGAAGTTTAAGTAATAGTTCTCAAACCATTTGTTTTGTTTTTCATTTACTTTTTATTTCCTTTATTGGTTTCCTTAGTTTTATTATTTCTCATCACCTATGTTCTTATTTTTAAAAATTTCAGACTTTGAAAAAAAGTTGCAAAAGCAGTACTATGAATTTCTACATACCCTCATTCACATTCCCCAAATATTAACATTTGATCACATTTGCTTTACCATTCTCATCTCTCTCTCTTTAAATATATTCTGAACCACTTGAGGGTAAGTTGCATCTACTTTATCTTGACCTGATATTTTTATCTGGTTATTGTGTTCAGAAGTTTCTTTGCTACTCAGGTATTATGTTTAAATTCCTTTAATTTCTGATTTCCTTTTAAATTTTATAATTTCGATTGCTTTGAGGTCACATATGATGATATATAGAATTTCTACCTTTTGGCACTTATGAAATGTTTATTTAAATGATAGAATGTTGTCATCTTTTGTGAAAGTTTTTTTATTAATAAACTAAAGGCTGGCTGGGGCTCCCCCACCTGTAAAGGAGACTTCCGAGGAATGCTTCCGATGCTATCTGGGGCTACTGCTTTTACCTAACTGGGCACCCAGGGACATGGGAGGAAGCGGAGGGGCCTCGTGGGCATGCCCTAGGCCAAGCTGCCAGCTGGAACCTCCATGTCCCCACAGCCCCAGCTACCATGTGACTCTGGCTCTGGCCTGGGGACCCTGAGAGGCCCATGGGCAGGGTGAGTGATGGGGGGTGGGGATGTGAGCGCAGAAAGCAAGGAGGAGGAACTCGCGCTTAAGATGACTCTGCAGACTAAACTTGCAAATGAAGAAAGCGAATGCTAAGAAAGAGTAAGATTTTTTTAAAAAAATCAACAACTTGGAAGATGAATTCCTAAAGAAATGAAAATAATAGCAAAATCTGAAAATGGCTTTGAAATAAAAGTGGTTTGTGTCCTCCTAGAGATGAAGGAGGAGAAATTAAGAAACAAACAGTGACAGACATGGAAGTATAGGTGGATATGAAAAAAAAATTTTAATCCTTGGAATGAAAAATATGATCATTGAAATACGCAAGAGATGAAATTAAACTCTACACTGGATGCAACTGAGAAGAGATTTAGTTAACAATGCCGAAGAATTTACCCAGAACGCATCTCAAAGAGGATAAAAATATGTGAGTGCAGTTGAGCAACCTGAAAAACTGATTGAAAGGCTCCAAAATATATCTCATAGGTGTTTCAGAAGGAGATAGGTGGAAAATTCAGGTGAAAACGTTCAGAATTAAAGAGATACAAATCCTTAGCCAGCAAGTGTACACTAGATGCTGTGCCAAAATCCATCCATCCATCCATCAATTCCCGCTTAGGCATAATGTAAAGAAATGCACATTAGATGTCACATTAGCAGAAATGGACGTCCTGAGACAGTGGAGGAATATCTTCCAAGCACCAAGGAAACGTCACTGCGAGTCTACCTGAGGGTGGGAAGCAGGAATGAGATCAAGGAGGGGTCTGAAGGTGCACCCACAGGATCGAGAATGTTTCCTGTCTTAAAAAGAAAAGATCCCAAGCAATGAGACAAAATGTCATTATTTTTAAAAGTTCAGTGTCACGTCCACAGATGTTTGTTGTATCATTTTCTGAGTTTTTTTTCTGTTTGAAATATATTATTTAAAAATAGAGGGAGAGTTAGATGGAGAGAAATGAATAAGAAGAGCAAAAAACCAAGCGTGTGTGATGAAACAGAGGCAGGAATGAGGTACCAAAAGTGCACGTCAAAAGGACCTGTCTTTGAAGTAAGGACATCTGAGAACCACATCTAGATGCTCATTTGGAAATGCAGGGTCCCCTTGTCTGCACTGTTACTGAATCCCACCTCTTTGCCCCTCCCTCTTGTTTACATTCTCACCTCCTCAGTTGCTTGTTTCCCTGATAAGGCTTCCAACGCCATCTTTCTTAGCCTGCACTTCAGCTGCATCATTCCTTTCCCTAAAACTCTTCCTTTAACTCTTTGAAGCTTCAGAAGCTTCAAAGGAGGAGAGTAGGAAAGGACTGTAGCTGGAGTCTTATCTCCAACCATGGGATGAATGTGCTGTATTGCCTGTGAGAAGAGCTTTAGGGACACCAAGGAAGTGTCTGGGGTGTATGAGGTGTATGTTCTTATACTTGAAGCCCTAGCATTCTTGCTGTGAATATTAGCGCTGTGTTGTTAGAATCCTAAAAAGTAGACCTCCTTTTTTCATTAACACTGCTTCCCCTCCTCCTCCTCCTCTTTCTCTCTCTCTCTCTCACACACACATCCGTGATGAGTTTTTGTAGAGTGAGGATACAAAAAGTATCCATTTAAATAATCTTTCTAGATATATGGGGGAAAAGGTAGTTGAATACATAGTCCATTATGTGATCCTATCTCCCTTTTAAATGATTTACTTTTAAGTAATTTCAAACCTACAGAAAAGTTGCAAAAGCAGTACAAAGAACTCATTTACCTGTTTCACCCAAATTCTTTAATTGTTAACATTCCACCTCATTTATCCCATCATTCTTATTCTTGCTGTCTCTATAGGTGCATGCGGGTGTGTGCGCACACGTGCGTGCGTGCGCGTGCACACACACACGCACACAATCATTAGTCTTTTTCTGAGCCATTTGAAAGCAAGCCATATGCCCAACTCCCCTAAATTCTCCCGTGTGTATGTCCCCCAAACAAGGACCCCTCCCTACACAACCACTGTACATCTTTCCCAATCAGGCAATCATCGTTGACACACCCAGTCCTCCAATCCACAGATTCCACTCTAATTTTGCCAACTGTCCCAATGACATCTCGTCTTCCTTGCTGGTCCAAGATCCCACTCAGGAACACATATTGCACTTAGTTGTCATGTTTCATTAGTCTGTTTCAATCTGTCTCTCCTTGTTTCTCATGTCCTTATCAGTTTGAAGAGTACAGGCCTTTTATTCTGCAGGATGACCCTAGCCTGGCTCTGTCCAGTGTTTCGTTGTGACCAGGCTCAGGCCATTCATTCTTGGCAGGGAGACCCCGAGGATGATGCTGTTCTCTCTCAGGGCTTCACAGCAGGAGGCACATGGTGTCCATCTACCCCACCACCTGAACCCTAATTGTGAACCCACTGTGTGGCCAACTGGTGTCCACCAGGTCTCTCCACTGTAAGTCATCATTTTCCCCTTTGGATGTAATGAGTATTTTGTGGGGAGATAGTCTGAGACTATATCCTGTTCTGCCTCCTGCCCTATCAATGTCAGCTATGATGATTGCCAAGTGGCGATGATCTATTTCCATAATTCCTTCTATATTTTAAACAGCTTTATTGAGATATAATTCACATACTATACAAGTCAGCCATTTAAAGTGTACAGTTCAACGGCTTTTTGTCTTTTCACAGAATTGTGCATCCATCACCACAATCAATTTTAGAACATTTTCATTACCCTCAAAAGAAAACCTGCACCCTTCAGCTGTCACCCCCAGTATCCCCAACTTCTACAGCCATAGCACTAATCTACTTTCTAACTCTATAAATTTGCCTATTCTGGACATTTCATGTAAATGGAATCATACAATATGTAGTCCTTTGTGACTGTCTTCTTTCACTAAGAATGTTGTTTTCAAGGTTCATCCATGTTGTAGTTCATCTATCAGTTCATATCAGTAGTTCATTTCTTTTTATTGCCAAATAATATCCCATAGTATGGATATACTATTTATCCATTCATCAGTTGATGGACATTTGGATTGCCTCCACTTTTTGGCTATTATGAATTATGATGCTCTGAACATTCATGTACAAGTTTTTGTGTGTACATATATTTTGATTTCTCTTGCGTATGTACTGAGGAGTGGAATTGCTAGATCATATGGTAACTCTATATTTAGCCATTTGAGGAACCATTGGACTGTTTTCCAAAGCAGCTGCACCATTTTTCATTCCCACCAGCAGTGTATGAGAGTCCCAATTTCTCTGCATCCTCACCAGTGCTTGTTATTGTCTGTGGTTTTTTTTTGTTGTTGTTATCGCCATCCTAGTGAGTGTGGAGTGAAGTCTCATTGTGGTTTTGATTTGCATTTCCCTGATGGCTGATGATATTGAGTATCTTTTCATGTGCTTTTGTATATCTGGCCATTTGTCTATCTTCTTTGGAAAAATGTTGTGTTAATTTCCTAGGGCTGCTGTAAGAAAGTACTACAAACTGGGTGGCTTTAAACAACAGAAACTTATTGTCTCACAGTTCTGGAGGCTAGAAGTCTGAAATAAAGGTGTCAGCAGGGTTGGTTCCTTCTGAGGACTCTGAGGGAGATCTGTTCATATCTTTCTCCTAGCCTCTGGGGACAGCTGTCAATCCTTGGCTTGTCACTCTAATTTCTCCCTCTGTCTTCACATGGCATTCTCCCTGTGTCTGTGTGTCTTTGCATGGCTGTCTTCTTATAAGGACACCAGTCATATTGGATTAGGGCCCACCCTACTCCACTTTGATGTCATCTTAAGTAATTATATCTACAATAGCCCTATTTCCAAATAAGGTCACATTTTGAGGTACTGGAAGGACAGAATTTCAACATATTTGGGGGAGCACAATTCAACTCATAACAAATGTCTATTCAGATCCTTTACCTGTTTTTAGTTGAATTATTTGTCTTTTTATTATCAAGTTGCAGTAGTTCTTTACATATTCTAGATATAAGTCCCTTACCAGATATATGATTTGTTCCTTCTACGTTTGTTAGTTGGCATTCTATTGTAAAGAAAAATTTTCTCTTCTTCTTCATTTCTTTATTTATTCATTTATTTATATCAGTTTATATATTTTATTCAGTGGAGAGTAATCTGATATCCTCGTTATTTATCTTGACTCTCAATTGTCCCAGCCAGTGGGACCCTTTGGCCAGTGGGAGTTGGTTCAAGCTGGCTTCTGTATCCTTTTGAAATGTCTTCATCATTCTTTGAGTATTTCATTACTTTGTGGTACAATAAGATATTCCAGGCTCATTTTGTATTTTCTCTGTCCCAGCCCTGAATCACTCATTCTCCATAGAGTTTTTTTTCCTTTTGGTGCAGGGGTATTTAGAAACCAAGATCTGGGTGTTTAGTAGGTTTATTGTTAAACCTACTAAAGGAGGGTCATTGTCTCAGGGGAAAGAGCTAGTAAATATATGAACGTGTAAGTGTACTCATACATCTAAAACAATTTCTATATCTATTTGTATGTGTACATATAAATAGATACATTTTGTATGTGTATATTATATATACATGAATAAAATACATTAAAATATTTTTAAAAATTAATTTCTAATGATAGTTCCAATTCTAATCCAACACTTCAGAGCTCTTTCTAGCCTCCTCCCTTAACATCTCTGTCAATCCATTCTCTGACAGTGAGAAACCAGCTTCCCACTATCCTCAATATATTTGCTCAATCAATTAACTTATTTGTTTAATGTAACCAGTCTCCAAACCACTCTGGCTAGTTTCTCTGCCTACCACCTTCATACCCCATCCCCAGGGCTGGGTGCCTTGGACTCCAGACACATTGCTGCTGCCACCTCCAGGGTGGAAGAGAAGGGAAGATGGGCAAGGAAGAGGGGTAGGGAAGAGAGAGGACGTGAACAGGAGACCCGATACCCTCTGTACACAGACTCAGGTGATCAATTTCATCTGGCTTTCAATGACAGGAAAAGTTGATAGCTTCAGTTTATTTTGCAGGCCCTTGGGACCCAACCTGTTTGGAATACATCCATGCTCCCTGCCCAGGGGACTCCTGGTCACAAATCAAGACTTGGCTTATTTATCCTTCCTGAGGTGGTACTTTCTCCAAGTTGCTCCCACCACCTGGCTTTTATGGCAGAAGGAACCAGAAACAAAGTTAAAGACAAACTACCAACTGGAAAAATTCTTGCAACATATGGGACACGGTGATAGGAATTTTAATAATCACCTCAATAGAATAACAGGCAGAGGATGTAAACCAAACATGTGAAAATATGCTCAACTTCTCTTTTAATCAAGTGAATGCATATCAAAATGAGACCTCATTTTTTTTCTTTTCCAATTACCAATGATGACATGTATCAGCGAGGGTCTGAGGAAACAGGCCCATATGCTGTTGGTAGGAAGACCATTTCATCTAACCCTTCTGGAGTGCAATCTAGTAATATTGTTTGTCTTTTGATCCATTAATTCTATTTCTTAGGGAGTTATTGAAAGGAAATAATTACTACAGGAATTAAAATATGTGTATACGAGGATGTTCATTGCATCATTGTTTATGATATCAAAAGTTCAGAAAACCCGAATGTCCATCATTAGGAAATTAGTTCAATAAATCATGATAGGATGGAGTATAATGCAGCTCTTAATCAAGCAAAGATAGATCCTCATTACGAATATAGAAAACGGTATTTTGTTCATGACAAAAAACCCCACTTGTATAATACTACCCCTGTGCCAGGTGCTATCATAAATATATTACAAATGTTAACTCCTTCACTCCTCACAACAGCCCTGTGGGGGCATAAAATGCTCCAGAGTCCTTATGCCACAGGCTGCTGCTAATGAAATAAAACAGAACAAAACAAACAAACAAGTATTTTCAAGTGTGTGATCTCATTCATGTGTGTGTGTATTTATTTGAAAAAAATATGTAGAATGAAATGTATGAAGCTTTCAACAGGGTTCTTTCTAGAAGTTGAGATTAGTTTATATCAATCACGTAATATTAGTAATACAAAATTATTCAGTGAATTGAAAAATAAACTTGAGGAAGAGTGATAGTCACTCAAGCCACCTTGCTCTGCTCCTCTGAAGATTATCCTTCGGGTCCCCCAGTGCAGGTGGGTCTGTGTCATCATTTGCTGGGGCAGAGAGCCCCGTCCATCTAGCTCCCACCTTCCCGCCAGCCCCTCCTGACCCTGCGCCGTCTCCATGTGTCCTGTGCATTGCTTTGCCGAGATGCTTAGAAAAGACATGCCTTAAGGGAGACCGCAAGTGAAACCAGAGGGCTGGACCAAGACTACGACACCGTGTGGAAGCACAAGCTCCAAATTGGGAGTCAGGGAACATGGGTGTTCTTAGCCAGCTGGGTGACACCAGGCACGTCCCTTTATCTCTCCAGGAGTCAGCCCCTTATGGGAAAATGAATGGTTCTCCAGCATCTCATGGACTTTCAGAAAAAACTCACCCTGAGGCTATAAAAAATGATGTGTAGATAAAGCATTGAGCCTGATGTGGGGTAGGTGTTAAATGAGGCACAGTCATTGCCATTGTTATCCTTTTTAAAAAGAATTATTTTATTGAGGTCACATTGGCTTATAACATTGTGTAAATTTCAGGTATATATTATTATATTTCAGCTTCTGTATAGACTGCATCGTGTTCACCACCAATAGTCTAGTTTCCGTCAGTCACCATACATATGTGGCCCTTTACCCCTTTGCCCTCCCCTGACCCCCTTCCCCTCTGGCAACCACCAATCTGTTCTCCTTATCTATGTGTTTATTTGTTTGTTTATCTTCCACTTATGAGTGAAATCATATGGTATTTGTCTTTCTCTGTCTAACTTATTTCGCTTAGCGTGGTACCCTCAAGTTCCATCTATATTGTCACAAATGGCATAATTACTCTAGTATTAAAAAGACAAGAAATAACAAGTATTGGAGAGGATGTGGAGAAAAGGGAACCCTCATACACTGCTGGTGGGAATACAAACTGGTGCAGCCAGTATGGAAAACAGTATGGAGATTTCTCAAAAAATTAAAAATAGACATGCAATATGATCCAGTTATTCCATTTCTATTTATCAAAAGAACATGAAAATGCTAATTCATAAATGCACCCCTATGTTCACTGCAGCATTATTCACAATAGCCAAGATGTGGAAGCAACCCAAGTGCCCATCAACGGATGAATGGGTAAAGAAGATGTGGTGTATACATACAATGGCATATTACTCAGCCATAAAAATGTGAAATGCAGATGTGAGCCTGAGGGAACGGGGAGCACAGGGGGAGCCAGATCTGGAGTTGGTAGACTTAAGAACATATTCTCATCTGATAAGTCTAGTCCAGCCTCCGAGGGTTGAGGCTCAGGGTTTGAGTTTTCTGGAGCCCGCAACCTAGCCACCTTGTGACAGAGAACCATGCCAAGAAGCTGGAAACAAGCCAACAAAAATGTGAAGACCCTCCTATTGTACCAAATGCAAGCACTGAAATTCATGCCCATTATTTACAGGAAAATTCTTTCATTCCTAATACTAAATTATCATCTTAATAATAACTAATATTGATTGTGTATTTACTGTACTCCAGTCCCTGCCCTGAGCACTTGATATGAATTATTTTATTTAATCTCCTCAACAACGCCCCCAAATGAGTACTGTTTCCATTTCCATTTTACAGATGAGGAAACTGAGGCACAGAGGAGTTAAATAATTTGTCCAGGGTCACAAAGCCAAAGAGTTTTGACACTTCCTCAGGGACCTTGTTGACAGGCTCGGTTGTCTGGTCTCACGAGCCAATAGAGACAGCAAAGTAGAGTGAAGGCAAGGTGCTCAGCAAGCAAAGTGGACAGCTGAAAGACACAGAGATGTTATAAAAAGCAGGCACAGAACCTTCCAAACCATCATGGCCAGGCACAGTCACTGCAAGGAAGAAGACTGGCCCACGGCCGCACCGTGCTTTGTGGTTTACAGACCACCTTCTCACCTGCTATTCCATCTGACCCTGAGTCAGTACAGCAAGCTCCAGCCCATTTGGTATCTTCTCTTTAAAACCAAGGACATATGCCATCCAACTGAGGAAGAAGGATGGATATTTTAAAAAACTCATTGTTTTAAAAGAGTGAAAAAACTATCTATTACTCCGGAAGTTAATTTAGGTAAACAACATAACGTGCCAGGTTACGAGACACCTGACATGTGCGGGGTGATGTCATTCCTGGTCGATGGCCAGCGTCCCTTTGGTGTTGCTATGTTGTATATATAAAGCTCACTTCTTCAGACTTCAAATCAAGGAGGAGAAGCTCATTTTCAGTAAAACTCACTCTGCTCCTACCTCTTTCTTAGTTATGAATGGTGGCTCCTTTTTTCCTTCCTTCTTTCCTTCCTTCCTTTCTCTTTCTCTGACTCTCTCTCTCTCTTTTCCTCTCTCCTTCTCCCTCTCCCTCTCTCTCCCTTCCCCCCTCTCTCTCTCCCCTCCTTGCCTTTTGATGGATGGTGGCTAAAGCCGGAGGCTGGCAGATGGAGAAGTACAGGAAGAGATGGGTTTTAAGCTGCAAATGACCAGAGTTAAGATGAGGTGTTGGGTCTCCCTCTTGCCTCTCCCTGAAGGCAAACCGTGGAAGCTCTTGGGCTCTCCAGTCCATCGGTTCAGACTCCTGCTTCCCAGCAGCCCATTCCCAGACGCGGAGGGGAGGGCCTCTTTAGCACCCAGTCTCTCCTGGGCTCTCCCCCACAGTCCAGCCATAATTTATTGGAAGGAGTCCCGGGGCAGAGAAGGCGCTGTCTCTTTTTGTTTTAATGGTAATTTACAATGCAGGCTGCCCTCGTGGTCACCTTCCCCTCTGCTCAAGTAGGTGAACACAATGTCTCCGTCTTGGTTGCCACGGAAAGGGGGCTTTCTCCGAGGGCACCATGAATTGGCCGCGGCTGCACCCCTGACAGCCGAGCAGGGGGGCGATTATCCTGTGCAGATGAGAGCCGTTAACAAAGTGGAGTGTGCCATCTTCACAGCACAAATATTTTCCCTGACCATAATACCCTCTTAAGGAGACCTCAAGTGGCCCGGCCTTGTCACCAGCTCTTGTAGGACACCACCAATCGTTTTTACTGCTGCTGGTGTTTGCAGGGAGGAGGGGGCAAGAGAAAGGCAGGACCAGAGAACATCCCAAGAGATCCTGGCCCTTGTGGCCTATTGTACTTTCTCTCGAAGACAAAGAAGCCCCCAAGCCATTCTCTAGCGAGTTGCTTAAGCTTCATCAATAAATCAGAGTCCGGCGATCGCCATTCAGACGTGGCCGAGAAATCCCGAAGGCTCCGGTGCATTTCCTTTCTCTGATATGTAGGATAGGGAAGATTTTTAGCCTAACGCATTTTGTTTGAGTTCTCCCCCCTCCCCTTTTCTTTGTGGCTTTTCTCTTTTCTGTGCGGCTCCGTGTGGAACAGAAGATGCGTTTGTAGGCCTGAATCAGGGGGATTGTTTCCATCATCAGACCATTCACGCCCGCCCCTCCCCTGTTGTAAAACACCAGCCCCGCCAAGGAACAGCGGCCCCATTGTGCGGCGCCCCATACCACCCAGATTTCACCTCAGCCTCGGCCGAGCCCCTTTTTTTGTTCCCAGTCAAAAGAAAGCATTTGCTCAGGGGAGGGGAGGGGTGTTGCTATTGCTTCCACCAGCACGGAGGTTAAAGGCAAGATTGATGGGAGAGAGTTCACCTAGAAAACCAGGATAAATTTCTTGCCGGCCAAGGCCAGTTGTTTCATTGTCCTGGGGCCATGTTTTTTGTTAATTATCTCTCACTCTCTCCTTTTATCGAGGAGAAAGTAGCAAAGTAGGGAGAAAGAAACAGGATATAGAGGTCAGGGGTCCCACTGGGCCACCTAGGTATTCCATTTTAAAGGCTGGGGTGGGTGAGGCAGAGGGTAAGTCTTGTCTAGCTTGGGGGTGGAGAAGAGCAGTGGCCTTCAAAATAATAACGAATTTGATGCCGTTATTTATGGTGAAAACTTCCCACCACTGGCCCCTTGCTTCGGGCTCCTGTATCCTTTCTCCAACTCCCAGGGTCTTTATCTTCTTTCTGCCCATTGCCCCCAACACACACACACACACACACACTTTTTTCTTTTTAATTTTAAGCCCCATGAAACTGTTGTAAGGGGGATTTCAGAAAAGAGGGGGGAAAAAAACATCGACAGAAAGACTAAGAAAGTTGGTCCAAACAGAACATGTTGTCAAGGAAATAAACCTTGGTGAGGGGAGGCATGAACCACAGCTGCTGGATTTGGCCAGCCTCAGATGCTGGTGGTAATGACAATGATTCTTAATGGCAGAGCCCCAGCTCCCAACATAAATAGGGCTCAGCCTGAAAGGGGAGGAAATGGAACAAAACATTTCCTTGGGTACCACTGGCAGAGAAATAACATCAATTTCAGTTTGGGGGGGAAGAAAAAGCCAAAGAATCTCCCTGTTTCCCCACATTAGCAAAGGCAAATTCATAACTGGCCAACAAAGTACCTTTGAAATGCAGCTGCACTCCATGAACACACTGCCTTTTTCCACCCAGAGAGACAACCCTGTCTTGCCCAGAAAGAAAGGAAGAAAGAAAAAAAGCATACACTATTGAAAACCCACCAGAGAGGGTAAAGGAAGAAGGGCGGGGAGGTGTTGGCGGCTGGGGGCGGGGAGGGAGGGGAAATGCGTGGATCTTGGCAGATGCCGGCGATAAGCTTTACCTAGTATAATGCAACCTTCTTTGCCTTTCCAAGAGAAGGCCTGTGATGAATGGCCACACAGATTCTGGGGAGAGGGACTGCACACAGGCAGCTGTTGGCCAAAGCAGCCATGTGGCCAGGAAGGAAGGCCACTGGGCAGACTCTGGCTCCCAGGTACCGGGCTCTCGGATCCCAGCGCCTTGGAGAAATGGAGCAGCTGCTGCCCCCTGAGAAGAGGGGCTCTGGGAATGTTTCCCACCAGGGTCCCAATGGCCCGGCGATATGTCTATATGACAGCACTGTGGGATGAAGCACAAAGATGGAATTCTGGGTGTGCGCTTCCCCGCCAGGTCCTCCCAGATAAGCAATGACCACAGCCTAGGCAAATCCAGCTTCTACAGATAAGAAAAAGACTGGAAAAGTATAAATGCAAAATTAGGTGTGAACAGGAATATTTATTTAGGATGAGAAAAGAAATCACAACAAACTACAAAGGTTAAAAGCTGGCAAATACCATAAACATCACAAAATCCAGAAATAAAATATGATATGTATATATCTCACTGTCTCTCTCTATTTCTTCTTTAACTAACTGCTGGACATACCTGTATGATACTTTTCCACAGACTGCTCCTCACCCTATACATTTTAAACCTTGTTGCTCCTCCACCACCCACCCTATTCTAGTGCCGGGCACCAAAGGATGTGTCTATATCGCAATTTGATTTCTAACCCTGCAGCCCCTTGTCACCATGCGGGGGACTCCACACAGTGGGCAGCAGGGTATTCCCAGAGGCCATTTCTATACTAGTGACTAGCAGTAACTTAACTCTAGGGAAGTGACTGCAAAGCACACAAGTAAATCCCACTAAACTAAACACACCCCCCTCCCCCGGATTCAGCTGCCCCTTAGCCGCATCCCCAAATGCTCTCAGCCACTCCAACACGCTCAGACACAGGGGAAGTGGGAACGGGGCAGTTGGAGTGGAAAGAGACAGTGGTCTTAATGGATTGTGGTTAGAACATCTAACATGCAAATTTTATGCAAACATACGACCATGTGAACAAGTTGATAGGGCCCTTCCGGAATGAGCCATGAAAGGGACTGTGCAAATGAGGGTCCTGTAAGCTTAAGCTTTATTAGCTTCAACATAAAGTGGTCTCTGCCCACACGGGTTACTTGGCCAATGTCAATATCTGCATAGCTGGGTCCTGATCATCTTCACAGTGCACCTCCTCCATGAAGCCTTCCCAGATATCCCCAGGGAGAAACCCCTGGACCTCATTAGGGCACTTTTACCCTTCTACAGTGCACAGTCCTTATGGGGGTCCCAGGGGCTCTAAGTTGCTGCAGGACATGGGCTGTGTCTTATTCCCACATGAGCTCCCCTAGCAGCAATCACAGTCACTAGCACAACACAGATCTTGGTAAGTACGTGTTGAGAAAACAAGATAACAAATGAGTGACACCAGTTAAAACCCCAAGGTGAGCTGGCTTACACAAAGGAGGTGTGTACTTCCCTGCCCTGCTTTGGGGAGTGGCATGAAAGGGACATGGTATGAAGAGCCAGTACTGGGGAGAGATGACCTGTTGTAGCCAAAATGGTTTCAGTGGTGCTTTCCAAGCTTGAGAAAAGAAATTCCTCCTCCTCGAAGTGTCCAGTGACTCTGTCAGCTATTAACTCCAGGGTCACCCTCAGTGCCTGGGAACCATTAGGTGAATGGTGTTACATCTTAGTGAGTGTGTTATCTGTTCGTTCCTGTGCTAGGAGCTGAGAATTGTCCAATGAACAAAGGAATAAACTTGGGCCAAGCATTTTATAGACGCTCATATGATCCATACAACAACCCAGTGAGGCACACTGGGAATGAAAATGTTTTGGAGGCAGCAAGAGAGAGTGAGAAAGAGGGAGAGAGGTGGTGACGGTGGGTGGGGGAAGAATGGAAATCAGCGGGCTTCCATGTTCTGAATTGGCCACTGACACTGATGGATCCTCTCCTTGGAGTTGAACAAGCTATTTACCAGCCCGCAGGCCCTCATTCACACAATTCCTCACTCTAAATGAAGGGTCCACTCTGGCCAATTACCATGCCTTTCTCTAGTTCACCCTTCTCAGTACTTGACCTTCCCACTTTTCACTAACCCAGCCCTGGTGTGCCTGGAGTGACACAGCTCCTGAGCAGGGCTGAAGGACGCCAGCTGGATCCCAGCCTTTCCCCACCTGGGGGTCGCCATCAATGGGACAGTTCAGCAGCGAGCAATTCACAGCCACGTGGAAGTCAGTGTTCCGGTCCAGTCGTGAGAGCTCATGCTGATCCACCACCCCTCGGATCTAACGGTGAATAAAAATGCCCCTCCCTTCCTGTTCCGATGGCTCTGAGCTCAGTTACAGCCCTTCTTCCCTTCCTCCCGGGTGACAGTGATGAGAGGTGGGGATGGATCTGAGCTAACATATGTGCTTCCTGGTTTACACTTTTCCATTACCAGTTTGGGTGAATCTACGTGTTCTTGTTTCTCATGCACTCCTGGCTACAAACACAAAGTCCACGCTTCCTGATGTGATGGGGCTGAGGAGAGAAGGGATGCCCACCCAGCTGAAGTGGATTTACTTCCCAAATAACAATGGATACGCTTCCATGATACTGGTACCTTTTCTTTAGACCCTCCACCACACGCACCAAGTGGTCTATAAACTGGCCGCGCTTGACTCAATCTACTCCATGGATTTTAATAGTCTGTCTATTCCGTATGGGCCACTGTGTCACGGAAATCCTAAGGCATGTTTTTAAGAAGGAGCAATATTTGAGTTGGGTTGCCCACAAGGAATCAGATATTCAGGGATTTTTCTTAACCATGCCATTGACAGACGAGTTACCCATTTCTATGTTTGCGTAGTATTTCCAGAAAACCGAGCCAGGTCTAATGCAAAATGTATAAAAGGAATGGGAGACTCTTGCCCCTGTTATTTTACTTCCACTCCTTTATCTTTTCTCTCCCTTTTCAAGATAGCTTGAGACACAGAGGAAAAACAGAAAAGCCGCTGTGAAATAATTGCAAGTCTTTGCAAGAGGTCGCTTAGAGTAAAATCTTTGTTGCTCAGAATCAGTCCTCTAGGCACTGATGAAATAAATGAACATTCATTTCCCTTAGTCTTAATCTTTTAGCAAAGTTTAGAGCTTTGTGAGTGTGAATGTATTTACAAAATGAAAACTAAGTTCTCTGACTTGGTGTGTGATGTGATTCTGGTTATTTCAGGCCCAATGTCTTTGTTCTCAGTATTGAAGCTTAGCATGCTCACAGAGTCAATATACAAAGGCATTTGGCACTACTAAGAGAGTATTCGATTTGGTTGTTTTTCTGTTCTTTTCCTTTCTGTTGTGTCCTAAGCGTTATTAAGTAATCAGTGAGGTATGTATCTGCTTAGAGTAATACTTCTGTGGGCCTATTATTTAATCTCAATCAATTGGGATTGGAGAAATAAAAATACAAGAAAATCCTATAACTCAACGCTGATGAGACCATGGGGGAGGCAGATATTTCATTCTTTGAAAACTGGTACAATGCCTTTTGAGGGCCTTTGGCAATCAATACAGGTCAAAGGTCCTAAAAATGCTTGTACTCTTTGACCCCGTAATCTCATTCTTTGGAATTTATTTCAAGGAAGTAATTTAAAAGAAGAAATGGTGTATGTATTGATATATTTATAGCAGTGTTATTTATGATAGTGAAAAACTGAAAGTGACCTAAAGGTTTAGCAACAGGCAATGGATAAACAAGTTATGAAATATCAATATAATGGGATATTGCCTATTCACTAAAAATGATAAAATTGATAAGTAATCAAGACCATGGAAAAGAACACAATGTCATATCTACAGAATTGTCAACATGGTGTTAAGACGCTACATACGTATATAAAAATCCAAAGTGACATGGAGAAATGAAAGCAGTTATTAAATAGGATGGTAGAAATATGGGCAAAATTTGTCTAAATTAAAAAATGGCCATTTTTTATGTTTTAACTTTTGTTTAACAACAAATGTTAGTTTTACTTTGGGAGAGAACTTCTGTGGCACTACTCCAGTATTAAGGATTTCTATTACCTCGTTCACCCCTCTATCTTAATTTTTATACCTTGCCAAGTAACTTGGGTTACTAATTTTAAATTAAATAATTATTTTAATAAAAAGACTCCAATCATAACAAAATAGAGGCGACCTATGTGTAAATATAGCTCATCTTGATATTGAAGGGTCATAAACACAGATGAAGGGAGAGAAAAACCATTCCCCACCACCCTGCTTCGACACCCAGAACATAACACATCCGGGCAGGCTGACATCTTGGATTGCGTTCATTTAACCCAGGAGGGGGGCTGCAGGTCTCAGTTTTATTTCCAAATAAGCTTTCTTGGAGAGCAAGAAGAACCAGCCACCAAATTTGAAACAAACAAAAAGCATCAAAATATTATTCTCTATTCCTTCCTCTGCACATCGAGTGGGGAATCTGTTCAGAGTCTCTGTGTGAATGGCACCCACTGCTCTCAAAATTAATATTTGAGTTGTTCATGGAGGACAGGACCGGACCTTGTCTGCAGTAGCAAAGGACACTGAGCAGCTTTATATCACAGACAATACCAGGGCTGTGTAGAGAAAGAAAAGGCATTGCATGTTGGTGGGATACTGCTTCTTGCCCCCAAACTGATTGGCCACCCTCATCCTTTGGCTCTGTGCAAGGAACCGTTTGGCTCCCAGACTCAGGGTCTGTTCTCCAAGGGTTCTTCATCAATCACGCGTTCTGTTTGCCCCACACTGGCCGACTGGATCCAGCCCACCAGCTGCTGTGGAGACGTCTGTGTGGGTGCCCGCAAAGCGGGGGGCGCAGATGTGTGTGTCGGGTGGGGGACAGAGCCAGATGCTACTGGGAGCCTCTTCTAACAGTGAGCTCCCAACCAGCTTATCTGCAGAAAAAAACTTCCCCAAATTTGCTCCAATAAATAGAGAGGGCCCCCTCCCTTTTGGTCAGTGGAGATATTTACATGGACTTTGTGGGGAACCCAAAATAATACCTTATTACCTGGCATAATAAAGCAAAAGGGCTTTCATGTTAATTATACTTCTAAATTAGTATCACTTATTTCATACAGTGTCAAAATTTGTTTTAAAACTAACAATTTTAGGCAAAAACGACTTTTAAAAGTTTGTACGTATCCCCGCCTTCTTACTCAGAGTTTTATAAATACAGATTCAACTTTTCTTGATGGCTTTTCATTAGAATTTTAAACTTATTTGTTCATATATGAATAGCCTGATTTTTGTTTTATGGAATAGTTTTTCTTTTTTTCTATTTCATGCTGCCCTCTCTCGTTGTCAACTATCCCTTCTTGTAGCACGTGGACATAACCTTTCATGTTTTCAGAAGAAAAACTATGACTTTTATTTATTCAAAATAAACAAAACAAAACAAAAAAGCAACATTTATTAAACCCATAAGTCAAGGACTTAGGTTTAACGTGAGGTCTTAGCAGTGAAGAGAACACACAGAAGTTGAATATTTAACCCATCCCCCGCCCTGGATGGATTGGCTGAGAGGTCATAGCTGGACTCTATGGCTCAGACCCTTGCAGGTCATGAAGGTCAGTTACAGGCTGAGTGCAGCCAGCAAGCAACAGTTGTCAATTCCACGGGCCTGACCCACCTTCTGGCGTGCATGTTTTACTTCTGAGTAGAGAAACGGATACATGATATGTGGTAAAGCGGATCTGGTACAAGTAAAAGGTAGATATCAGAGAGCGAGAACGTAAAGTGGCTTTAGCAAGATAATGATGTGTATATATATGTCATTACATATATAGGATGGGGGCCGCCCGGTGGCGCAGCGGTTTAGTCCGCGCTTGGCAGCCCGGGGTTCGTGAGTTCGGATCCCGGGCGCCCGCCGACGCGCTGCCTGCCAGCCATGCCGTGGCGGCGTCCCATATAAAGTGGAGGAAGATGGGCACGATGTTAGCCTAGGGCCAGTCTTCCTCAGCAAAAAGGGGAGGATTGGCGACGGATGTTAGCTCAGGGCTGGTCTTCCCCACAAAAAAAAAAAAAAAAAAAAAAAAACATATATAGGATGTAAATGATATGATGTATATATTGCCACCTTCTATACAAATATCTGTTAATTTTTCTTTGATTGGGGCCCCTCTTCTTCCTCCTCCACCTCGTCATCAGATTCTAGTTGGTACCCCTGGTAAATAAAGATATGAGTGTATAAACAGACCTGCAAGAATCAATTCTGAGGGTGAACAAAAGATGCTAATATTCTCTTTTTGAGAATATTAGAACTCTGAGAGGATAATTTTATTGTCACAAAATAGAAACAAAAATGAGGGAGAGAGAAGGAAAAGCATCTTTCCTATTTCCTTCTCTCTTTAGATGGATCTCAGATAAGGAATTTCCCAGGACTGGCACCACTGGCCATCAGCTAGATATCCACTGGGGGACTGGGTCTCCCATTTTCCCCATTTGGTTTAATTTTCCTCATCCTTCATTTCCAGTTCTAATCCACTGAAAATATATTTATTTTTTTTCTCCCCAAAGCCCCAGTACATAGTTGTATATCCTAGTTGAACGTCCTTCTAGTTCTTCTATGTGGGACGCTGCCTTAGCATAGCTTGATGAGTGGTGTGTATGTCCGCGCTCAGGATCGGAACCTTCGAACCCCGGGCCACCGAAGCGGAGAACTCGAACTTAATCCCTATGTCACCGGGCCAGCCCCTACTTACTTTTAAAAAGACAAGCAAAAAGGAGAAGATATATTTAGGGAGTGGAAATCCCCAACCACCATTTTCCTGAGTTGCAGATCTATTTTACAATGAAATTCTTCAGGAACATCAGTATCCACGACTGCTGAAGAGCAGCAGAAATCTCACAGTCCTTGAACACAGTTTATTTCGTTATAAGACTCCCACATCCTTCCCTCCTCCAGCAATCACATGTTATTCCTAAGTCACACGGAACGTGGCTGTGATTCTGGGGAGAATGCTAAGTCACACTACCATAGGACACAGGTTCCCACTCCTGCTTCTGAAAACCCCAAGTTGCAGTGTCCAGCTGTCAGACAGCTGGTGGAGGAAATCAGGTCTGTCAGCCTTTTTCAGCCTTTTTCCAGAATGTTGTGTTTCCAGGAGGAGTGAATGAATGGCTATGAGGCTCCTGTTCCCTCCACAAACTCCAAAGTCCCCATGGACATCTTCTTGGCATTTAGCTGAGGTTAAACTATTGCTTTGGAGGACAAAAAATACTGCTGTGAATGTTTAAGCAGAAATAGGGCATTTGCGTAGTCTCAAAGTATTTAATAATCAAAAAGAGAAAAATAATAAGTTTACAGTGGAGAACCTGGCAGATAACGCCTTAGCCAAGTGATCGAGGTAGGTGTGGTGCACTGAGAAGGTGCATCAGTCACCTTGAGATTTCCCTCCCACTAATGCATAACCCCCGTCTCATCATGAGAGCCCATCAGACAAACCTAGATTTTGCCATGCTATGGGTTGAATGTTTGTGTCCCCCCCAAATTCATGTGTTGAAGCTCTAACCCCCAATGATCTCTCTTTCTGCTTGTGAGGATACAAGAAGAAGACGGGTGTCTGTCAACCAGGAAGGGGACCTCACCAAGTACTTCTAGCCTCCAGAACTGTGAGAAATCAATGTTTGTAGTTTAAGACACCCAGTCCCTGGTATTACAGCAGCCCAGACTGATTAAGAGAGGGGCCACTCTACAAAATAACTGACCAGTACTCTTCAAAAGTGTCACGACGAGTGTCATGAAATCAAGGAAAGACAATGGAGCTGTCATCGATTTTGGAGGAGGCTAAGAAGACAGGATGACTAAATGCAATTTGGTATCCTGGATCGGACCCTGGAACAGAGAAAGGACCTTCGTGGAAGACTGATGACCTGTGAACAAGTTCTGTGCTTTAGTTAAGAGTTTCATGCCAAGGTTAATTTCTTAATTTTGATAAATGCCCTATGGTTATGTAAGATGTTAACAAAGGAGAAATGGATGAAGGGGATACAGGAACTCTGTCCAATTTTTGCAACTCTTCTGCAAGTATCAAATTATTAAAAATAAACAAAAATCCTGCTGTGACTCAAAATGGCCAAGTGGAACTGGAAATGTCTATCAGCATCTTGGGGAGCAAGCGAACAAAACTACACTGAGCTTATAAGAAAGAAAATCGCTTCTTTTGGGAAAGAGCTGCCAAAAAGCCTTAACAAATATTAGGCAGGTTTAGAGTCCTCAGTGTGGGAAAGAAACCAATAAATTATCCAGCGTGCGAAGGAGATTATTAATGGTTTTTACTCTTTGATCCTGTTTACATCTCCCTGCTCGTTAGAAGCTATAAAGATGTGCAGGTTGAAACTAGTTACTCTTAATTTACTATTCCCGTTTTGTTTCTCATCATGCAAAACTTCCAAAAGCTTGGCTTTACCTTTAGTTCAATAGTAAGAACCAAATTGAAGTAATCAAGTCAAGCCACTGTTATTATGTAAAGCTATTTTCTTGGACTCCTGCTTTGAGTAAATGATTTCTATTAACATGCAGATTTGCTGGGGATTACCAGAAAGTCCCTCAAAATAATCATCAGAAGATGTCTTTCTAAAGAATACTTTTCTCTCTGACTCGGACCAGGATTCAGTCCATAAATCTCTCCCTTCTTCTGCTCAGGGACAACTTGAGACTACTCCGTGACCAGGATGGGGAAACAGGGACTCCTAATTCACAGAATTGAACAAAACTGGAAATAACAGACCCACCTTCCTCCCGGCTGAGTTCTGCTGATTTTAAAGTTCTGTCACAGCCCGGCTGTAGGGAGGTGCGAGTATTAACACTGTGGGTGTGTGTGCGCGTGCAGAAGACAGGAGGAAGGTGTAAATTCTCTGTCACGTTTTTATTTGACTGCACTAAGGATAGAACTTCACATAAAGAGAGGCAGCACATTGCTGCCGTCAAGGAGACGGGGCTCCACGGTCAGACTGCGGTTGAAGCCTCGCTTCACTGCAATTTCCCATTAGTGAGTCACTTCAGCTCTGTGCCTCTGCCGTCTTAGCTGTGAAAAAAGGATACTGAATTAGTTATACCTACGTTTAGGGCTGTCGTCAAGATTATATGAGCAAATCTACATAGGAACTAACTCATGGAAGGATAATTATTGGAGGCTAAGAGTTTTCCTATCTTATTTAAAAAGTAAATATATAGGGGCCGCCCGGTGGCGCAGCGGTTTAGTCCGTGCTTGGCAGCCCGGGGTTCGCAGGTTCGGATCCCAGGCGCCCACCGACACACTGCCTGTCAGCCATGCTGTGGCGGCGTCCCATATAAAGTGGAGGAAGATGGGCATGATGTTAGCCCAGGGCCAGTCTTCCTCAGCAAAAAGAGGAGGATTGGCGACAGATGTTAGCTCAGGGCTGATCTTCCTCACACACACACAAAAATAAAAAATAAATAAATAAATAAAAAGTAAATATATATATATGTACATATATGTTCTTTCTGTATATATGTATATATAAAATCTTCACTATATTTATTTATAATAGGGGAAAATTATAAGCAATCTCAATGCTGAAGGGTAGCAGAATATGCCACCCCAAATATGACTGTAGGATTTCAGGACATGCTACCCTAAAATATGCCACTTTGGTATATTGATTATTTAGCGCTGTAGCAAATGCAGAAAACAGCAAATGCAGGAAGAGGCTTTCTCCGAGCCCCCCTATCCAGACAGATCCCCCCAAAGGAACTCAATTATCATCAGTGTCCTCCCAGGGAGTGTCATCAGCAGGGAAGAAGGACTCTTGTCCTGGGAGAGGAGACTAGCAGCTGACACCACAGCCAGACAAACTTTGTCACAAACTATCACATCTCCCATCTAGTCTCCAAAGGGCCCATTCACCTTTCCTGAAAATCATTTCCTCTCCCCTAAGAGACCCACATCCTCCTTTCCCTTCTGTTAAGATGGTATTTAATCCTGAATTCAAAGCCACTTCGGGAATTACTCATTTTTCCCTGGATAACTCCCATGTATACATGAGGTAGAAATGTTAATAAACTTGTTAGTTTTCTCTTGTTCGTCTGTCTTTTATTATAGGGATCTCAGCTAAGAAGTCAGAAGGGCAGAGGGAAAATTGCTTTTCCTCCCCTACAATGCCTATCAATAGGGAAATAATTAAATGCTGATACAGCCACTCAATGAAATATTATGCATCCATTAAAGTAATTACTCTGAAGATTCTGTAGCTACCGACAGCAATGTTGAGGGGAAAAGTAAATCACAAACTATTATGCACATTATAACCGTAAAAATATAAATCCATATGGGCAAAGACCTGAAAGGCAACACGGAAACATTAAAATGGTGGTATTTGGGTTGTGCCATTATGGGAGATGCCCCCTCCCCGTTTTCCAGCTTTTTAATACTGATTTTTTTAAAGTTTTTTTCTTCCAAAAGTGAAAAGTTGTAAGCAAAGAATAACGGTGAAACGAGAATTTAGTGGCTGCTTCCATCAAAATATCCTAAGTTCTTTGGCTCTCCCCCTCTCTCCTATGCCTGGGTCCCCATCTCATCTAAAAGTGATCCATGAGCTTCATTCAAACATTCCCGGTACCTTCCCAGGAAGGAGGCTGTCTGCACGTGGAAACCGACTTGCTGAGGAGACCAAGTGGACCTGGGATCCAAACTCAGTTCCCCGGGCCAAGGATTTGATTTGAAGTTTAGGAAGGATATTCCCCCAACCTTCCACCTCGAACCTTTGTAAGGATTTGGTTTCTGTACTTAAAACACTGACGAAAATACTTGGGTCCATTTTATTTATAAAACAGACTTCATAACAGGCAAATTCTGGTATTGATCTATTTCAAATAGTAAGTTGCAAAATTAAATACAAAACTCGCAGACAAAACACAGTATTATACATTTTATTTCCATAGCTATTAATTATAATTGGTGTTTCACCATTCTCTCTGTCTAGTGGTTTCTATCCTGCCTTCCTAGATGAATGAATGTGCTACAGATTTTGAGGTGGGGTGTGGATGCAAATTAAAATGGGCTGCACTTTAAAATTGTATGTATTATCACTATCAACCAAGAAGACCAAACCAAGAAAATGGACTTTTTAGTAAGTTTTAGAGTCACTTAGCAACTCTATCTTTGAAAATATCCTTTTAAAAAAATAAAGCAGTATTTAGACAAGGTCAGGGTGGGCGCAAGTAGGAGTCTAGAGAACTTTGCCAAAGTTCTAATCAAATGGATGGGAAAGTTGCATGTCTTTTTTTTTCCCCACCAGCAGCAATAAGGTTTGTTTAAGGAAACTCACAACTTCCCAGGTTTGTGATTGAAAGGCTGTGGTAATCCTGAACTCGCCTCTGCTATTTATAGCCCTTGGCACAGAGCTCAGCGGAGCCAAAGGCTCAGGGACGTCCGAGCCCCTGGGGAGGAGGCTGTGGCCTCATTATTCTCCTCTACTTTGCCAGTTCTTGCCTTCTCCCAAGATGATGGTCAGCCAGCTTAATGTGAGACTTTGCCCCCACACCCCCCAAAAACTTCAAGCATCATTTTGATGGCCCATGGGGGTAATTTGCAGTTTCTGCATTTTTTTTTAATTTCGTGAGATATTGAAGAAGAAAAAGAACAATCTAGAGGCAGCCCACTAGATTATGAAGTCTTGAGGGCAGGACCAGGGAATGTCCATCTCTGTGTCTTCACAGCCTAGCACAGTGCCTGATAAAAAGCAATAATAATAAAACAAAACAACCAATAGCTATTGAATTCTTATTCTGTGCCAAGCACTCTTTACATGCATCAACTCATTTAATCCTTAAAGCGACCCTACAAGTAGACACTATGATAATTCTCCTTATGGAGTTAAGGGAACTGAGGCTCAGAGAGGTAAGTAACTTGCCCAAAGACACACAGCCAGGGCTAGAATTCAAGTCTGTATGCCATTCCCCATGCCCTGAACCACTGAGCTACACTACCTCAGAGCACATGTAGGTGCTCAACAGATCTTGCCTGCGGGAATAAAAGAATGCTTGGAAAACCCCTCAGGAGGTGTCTTGGCATTATAAGGACGCTCCTAGCCCATGTTGTGAAAGAAATTCAGATTTACGTTATCTCATCCCCTATCTATACTTCCTTCTTCACCAGAACTGGTCTTAGGCCTTTCAGGGCCGGACCCCAGATTTTCCCACTGGGATGCTTACTGTTAGGACTGGGCTGTGCAAACCCACACGCTGGAGGATGCTCAGTGTTCCTTTGGAGCAGGTCAAGTGCAATTCATTTGGCACCTTCCTTGCCTGGGTTCCTGGGAGCAACCTCAGTAGTCCAGGGAACAAGAAGGAAAACTCAGTCTGCAGGAGACCAGACGCTTCAGCTGCAAGTTTCAGAAATCGCAGATTGCCGCCTCAAGCAGAATCTAGGGGCAGGTGACGAACTCAAAGTCTGGGTGCACTTCCTTCAGACTGAGAACTTCCCCTGTGCCCGCAGAACCCCAAGTTCCAGTGAAGACGGCAAGACCCAGAATGACACATTTACACGTGGATGTAAACTCAGAGCCCAAAGCCAAATAGTACCTTATGTTGTTCCTGGATGCATAGAAATATATTAAAACTGGAGAAGAAGGATGTCAATAAACACAGGATACTCCCAGAAAGGAGCGGGGAGAGGCCTGGGACAGGGCGTGGTGAAAAAGGGATCTTTCTTTAAAAAAAACACTGAAAACAAATGTGAAATTATATTAACAGCTGTAAATTCTGGATGATTCCATGTTACTCTGTGTACATTTCTGTGTCTTTAACATTTTCAGAATAAGACACAAAGACACAGTGGGCCGATTTACATAATTTTTCTGAGTGAACAAAAGGACACAGGGTGGCTTCTAGAAGCTGGTGCTATATGACAACACAACAGGCTTCCTGTGACGTCGTGAGCTCGCATCGCTCCTCCCGGAAAAGATGAGTCGAATGACTATATGACAGAGGTGTATATTCACCAGAAAGGAAAATCCTAGATTTGGAAGGAGGTCTATTCCAGGACAATATTCTTCAAACTTTTTTGTGTGGAGTAAGAAATAAGTTTTATAATATGACCCTGAATGACTGTGCGTGCGCACACGTACACACAGACACTCGTTCCGGAAATAAAATTTCACCGAACTTACCCTAGCTGTCTATGATGCAGTCTGATATTTCTATTTTTTTTAATGCTGGTTGAGACCCATTAAATTGATTTCATGATCTATGAATGGTTAGTGACCCAGAGTTTGAAACGTACTGGATGGATGACCCTTAAGGCCCCTGGGAGGTCAAATGCTCTGTGTCTTCCTTCAGACCGTCTGCTCTCCTCTCCTCTTTTATCCCTGCCCGGAGTGGATCTACCCGTTCTTTGTGTTTCTGGTCGAATCCTCTGTCTTCCAAAAAGTGTGCCTGATGCTCTAAAGCAAAATGGATTTCTCCCTCTCCTAGACTCCCATTCACTTCATTTGTGATCTCTATGGCATTTTTTCACATTCCTTCATTCATCCAACAAGTATTTTTTGAGCATCTAGTATGCGCTAGGCACTGAGATGACAGCAGTAAACAAAACAAACCAACCTTGGCTCTCATGGCACTGACACAAGCCCGGGAGGAGACTCCACTGAAGAAATAACTATATATCTACATCAGATGGTGACACAGTGCTGGTGAGCCTGAACAACCACTCTCAGCACCAGAGCTGGCTTCCACCTCATTGTGTGTCCAGAGATCCAATTATTGGCTTAGTGCCTCCCTCTTAAATACAGTTGGAGTCAAAATCATCAAATGTCTGAGGAAAACTCCAATGAAAAAGATGAAGACAAAATGAACCAAGTTGAGTCCATAGGAAATCAAGACCATTCAATAAACATTTCAACAAGTAGACGCTTTTTAAAGAACTATGACCTTCTTGGAAATATAAAAGAAATATGCTTTCATGAAACAAGAACAGGAAGATATAAAAGGTGATCAGTCAGAGAACCAGAGGTCTTGAAAATTAAAATAGAAGAAATGAATTAAAAAATAAAAACTTTTAATAATAGTGTTGGAAAACATAATCATGGAAATCTGGAAACACGCCATCTAGAAATATGGGGGTAAATTCCAGAAAAAAGAAAACCAGATAAAATAGTTGAACTTCATCCCCTCAGGGAGTGAAAGTGAGGTTCTAGAAGTGGAGCAGAGGACTGTTATTCGTTATAATATAATATATAATATAATTCGTTATAATCCATTTAAGTACTATTTGACTTTCAAAAGATAGACTGTATATTGATAAAAATAAAAGTTATCTTTTAAAAGTGCTGACATATTTTTCAAGAATCTAGAAACATATGACAAAAAGTTTAATATACCTTAAGTTATACATACATTTATTGTATATGTTTTAGGACTCAGTATAAATAAATGACATTGAATATTAAAATTCTTAATTTGGCCCAGGCTGTTGGGGGCATGGTACAACATTTAGTGACTTTTCCTAAAAGACAGGATGTAGTCTAATTGGGTTGGCTAGTGCGTGAGTGGGTAGCTGTTGTCCCCTGTGGCCCCAGTGTGCTCTTGGATAATTGTCAGGAAGCTATTCAGGACTCTAACCTTTTATTTCCCTAATGACCTTCTCAGACTCCTGCATTGTTCTCACTGGGGCTACAGAAGACCTTGCCCAACCAGGTTTTTCACCACAAATCTCCTTTAAGAAGCAGAAAGATTATATAGCAAAAAATACTTTATACCAGAAATAAGCAAATGGCTTGTGGAATCTCTGAGTCCCAATTCACATCAGGAGGAAAGGACACTATTTGGATTTCTTCGTCTTGTATCGGAAAATGGAAGGGGGGTGGGAGGAGGGAGCACACCACACACAGAAAGAAGGAAAAGAACAGCATGATTTAGGGTCATTGTTTTCTCACACTTACTTCCATTTCTTCTTTCTGGTGAATTGAGAGGCTGGATGAGGCGGTCTCCAGGTTGTCTCGAGGTTCTAAGGACTCTCCAGCCACTTGCAGGGCACTGGCCGGTCTGGGTGCTTCCTGACTCGCATCTCTGCCTCATTTAGGCAGATGGAAGTCAGTCCCAGAAAGCGGAGGGCTGTCTAGAAAACACAGCCCAGAGAATAGTGTCTCCTGTGGCTGTAGGAAAGCATCTTGTGTCCTGGTAGTGCTTCCAAGGCTCTTAACTTTCCTGCTTTTCCTGATGCATGAACGGGCTTCAGGAAAGAAGTTCTTTTAAAAACATTGCTCTGGAGGGATCTCCTTTCCCCAGCAGAACGCACCTGACAGACAATGATAGCTAGTGCTGGAGAAGAGACTCAAAGATACAAAATTCAGTCGTGATAGTAATAATTGTAATAGCAGCGACAATGTCAAGAGCTGGTTCTTACCAAGCACGTACCGTGCCCAGCTCTGTCCTAAGTGATAGTAGCTGAGATTCTCCATGTCCCATTCCTTCTGGGATAAACCCGGATGTCACTTTATAATAGCAACAGAATGGCTTTTTGGTGAGTAATGCATCATCTTGAAGATGAACTTGCCTGCATCACAGACTTTTATGTCCAAACGTTCAGAATCCCATAAAGATAAAAACACTGTTTGGGTTTCATTCTGCTACCACATTCCACACAAAAGTAGCTATTAAAGCCTAATCTGAAATTATCCGGGGAGTCAACTTCTGCAGAAAGACTCAACGCTCAAGCTTTTTTGGAGTTCCTTTCCTGCCTGGTGGAAATTGACTGCAACAGAATCACTTTGTGTGAAATTTACACAAGCTGGAGTATTTTGCCCCAAACTGTTATGTGAGTGACAACATGATGCTTCCCACTCGCACCACTCCAGTGCTGAATGTTCCTTGGAGGAGGCACCTGAGGAGGAATTTGACCAATGGATGACATGCAGAATCCTCATTGCTCTGCCCTTCTCCTCTTGTCTGAACGATGAGCTGCTGGTATGTGAGCAAGAGAAGGAATAAGAAGGTGAAATTCAGTTCTCTTAATGACTTTCATAAAAGAGCAAGGAAGAAAGGATAATGGTGACAATTGGTTTTGGGATTTTCTGTGGCTTTAAATTACCCAATCCTATAATTAACAAGACAGGAAGCACGTGTTGGAGAGGATGTGGAGAGAAGGGAACTCTCACACATTGCTTGTGGGAGTGCAAACTGGTGCAGCCACTATGGAAAACAGAATGGAGATTCCTCAAAAAATTAAGAGTAGAACTACCATATGGTTCAGCTATTCCACTGATGGGTATTTATCCAAAGAACATGAAAACATCAATATGTAAAGATACATGCACCCCTGTGTTCACTGCAGCATTGTTCACAATAGCCAAGACTTGGAAGTAAACTAGGTGCCCATCAAGGGACAAACGGATAAAGAAGATGTGGTATATATACACAATGGAATACTACTCAGCCATAAAAAAGATGAAATCTTGCCATTCATGACAACATGGATGGACATTGAGGGTATTATGCTAAATGAAATAAGTCAGAGGGAGAAAGTCAAATACTGTATGGTCTCACCCCAAAATAGAAGACAAAAACAACAATAAACAAACACATAGAGACAGAGATTGGATTGGTGGTTAGCAGAGGGGAAGGGGGGAGGGGGAGGGGGAAAGGGGTGATTCACACATGCGTGTGGTGATGGATTGTAATTAGTCTTTGGGTGGTGAACATGATGTAATCTACACAGACATTGAAATATAATGATGTATACCTGAAATTCATATAATGTTATAAACCAATGTTACCTCAATAAAAATAAATTGATAAATTACCCAATCATCTCCTGGTTTCAGAGGCTGCTGTCTATAGTGTTGGGCAGGTTGTTCACTGCACAAGATCCCTGGACCAAGGAGGTGAGCAGGGACTCAAATCCAGTCTGCATCCTGCTTATCAAGCCGGGTGCCCTGCACAGGGCTGAGTCCCCCTTAGTTCTCACAAAGCCTTTGTATGGGCTAGCAGGGGCCCCCATTAAACGCATATTCCACAATTCAGCTTTATGGAGTAGACTCTGGGGTGGAGGAGGAAGGAGGGCTGGTGGGAGAGAAAAGAGAAACCATAAAAAAACATGTTGCAGATGGGGAGGAAGTTGTGGCTGAAGACGAAGTTGAGACACGATGCGACATGGTTTTTTTGATTGCAACCAATTCGATGGTTCACTTCAATGGGGTGCATCTCATAGAGCTTAGAAATCTTAACACTGGGCTGGGCTCCTTTCCAAACATTTCCTGAGTGGCGGTGTTTGTTTAGTCCTCCTGGAATTCATTTTCCAAGAAAACTTTCAATGTCTGAGGGGATTTTTAATCTAAATGAATTTTCCCATCACCTTTTATCCTGCCATGGAGACATTGCTCCCAGCAATTGTGGGCACGGCAGGCTGTTCCTTCCACGGGGTTAATGGCCCACGGTGGTGTTCTGGAGATGGCAGTTTGTAATGTAAAGAGGCTGAATTGTTTGTTTAACCGTCAAGTGACAAATTATTTAATTAGCACATATGCCATTTGTCTCCACAGCTGTGACCATCGGTACTAATTGCAAAGCAGTCTTAATTTATCGTAGATATATTGCTCCATGATGCTAATGTGGTCATTACAAACGGCCATTATGCCCCTGTATCATGTTTGGAAATGAGAGCAATTCCACCACAAGCGGAAAACCACACTTCGAGTCCCGGCCAATATACGCAGCCACTACCGTCTGCAGTCACGAGAATAGTCAAAGAGTGCTCCCTTGGAAATCGTCTCTTAAGATGCACTTCTGAGAGTCAGAGCTCTGACCAGGTTAATACAGAGAGCCACCAGCTTTCAGGTCTGGGCCCGCTTCCGCCTGCCCGCCTGAAGGTAAAGGACAGCATGCACCCTGGCCCTGGCCATCCGCGAGATTTGCCCTCCCTCGCCCAGCCACCACTCCCAGGGGAAGGCTGTTCCTTTCTCACTACCCTTAATCAGATATGCTTCAGAGGCCCACGAATGGGAAACTCAAAGCAGGGTGCCCACCTCGGGACAAATCTTGGAGGCCAACCCGGCTTTAGCAGCTTATTCACAAACCCCAGTGATCAAAAACAGCAACCCAACATCCCTGTACGCCGGAGCGGTAGCCGCAGTGGCTGCTGCGGGTGAAGGACTTGGTGGCGTGGGGGCGGGGCAGGTGAGGGGGCGGGGCACATGGGGAGATGGGGGCAGGGCACATGGCCGGCATGTGGGGGGATCAGGGTAGGTGAAGAGTGTGCACATTCTCAACTGGGGAGAAAGTGGCTTTGTCCCCAAATCTTCCATTTGACACTATATTTGCCTATAGTAAAGGCAATAGGTGTTACACTGGGGAGTTTGGTTTGCTTTAGAAATGTGGTCCAAATAAAATGATGCAAAACCCTTTGGAGGAGGGGCTGTGGAGAGCAGAAGGTAAGGACCCCAAACGCGGTCTGTCCAGTGTCACTGGTGATGACTCCTAATTTAAGCTCAAAGTTGAGAGGAGAGTCTTATAGCACAGCTGGGCCATGGGAACCACATGTTAACCAGCCAGGCTAATTAGCGACCTTTCTGGAAAGCAGCTACCCATCTATTTTCTCATTATCCTCTTAACGCCCTGAGATGCAGGCAGAGGACGCTGCCGCCCTGACAGGTGAAGGGAGGGGCGGCCTAGGGGACATAGTGGGGTGGGAGTAGGGTTGCCAGATAAAATACAGGCTGCCCAGTTAAATTTGGTTTTCAGGCGTCCACATCACACATCATTTTTGAGTATTTGTTGTTTTTCTGGAATCCAAATTTAACTGGGCGTCCTGTATGTTGCTAAATCTTGCACTCCTGAGTGAGGGAAGGTGATGGAGAAGACCAAGGCCAACACGCCTCTTTCTAAAATCTTTGTTCAGGGTGGGGACCGAGGGTGTAAATGTAACATCCCTCCCTGTCTCCAGCCACAAACCACAGGAGACAAGACAAGCTGGGGAGTCCTCCTGCTGAGACCCCTGCGGCCACCTGGCAGCCTGGTGCAACCCCAGCTGCACTTCCTGGAACCCCTGAGTCTCCCAGAGACGCTGCCTCGTGAAACGTGGGCCTTTCCCCTCGGTGCCCGCAGGACCCCGCTTCCCTGGGCCCGTTTCCCCATCACTCTCTTGAATAAAAGGCTTTATTAAATGAGGCAAACGTCAGCCCCACAGCTCAGTAGTGAGTTAACCAGACGACAGGGGTGGACGGATAAAAGTCCCCTTGCAACAGCATCAGCATAAAAGGAGGCCCAGGGGAGTGCAGGCGGAGGGGACAGTAGCCAGACCCTGGCCCTACTTTTCAGGTGGCTGCTGGTCAGAACTCTGTCAGCTGGGCCTGTCCCCCAGAAGGCAAATTAAAAACAGCAAATGTAGCTCTATTCTTTTTTATTTTCCTCCCCCCTCCTTTTCCTCCTTTTTTCTCTTTCTTTTTTTTTTTGTCAACGCAGAATACAAGGCCACTGCCAAAAACATATCCCACACAATCAAACATCAGATGGTGACTCCTTTCCCACAGCTTGTGTGAGTGAAAACAGTGAAATTATACCCATGTTTCCGCGGCGAGTCCCCTGGTGTTCTAGCAGAGGCCAGCCCCGCACTGGCCCTTGTTCCCTGCTTTTTGTTCCCGCCCGCGCAGTGGTTTTAGTGCTGGACACCATTCAGCCCGCATTCAGCATTGTATGTCACTTCACATATGGTTCATCCGCTCCAAATGTGTGCATGTACCCAGAAAATGCAGCTTTTCATTATGTATTCTCCATGTAACAGAAAAGATTAAGATATAAGCCCGGTGAATGCGGCAGGAATTAGTTGGACAGATGAATAAGGGAAAAATGAATCTAGAATGATGGTGGATTTGGTCTAATGATGGTGGGAGGGCGTTAAGAACTTGCTGGTAGGTTTCAGCCCTTTTAATCCCGGGCTGTGTGTGTATTTTGGCAGGAGAAATGCTCCTTCAGAACTCCATCTCGGAGGGTACAGTAAAAAACACAGGCGCACAGAAGCACAGAAACCTCTTCAACCCGAGGCAGATGAAAGTCTTCCATGAGGCCGCGTCGCCGGCCTCAACGTCTTCAAACTTTCTGCGGAGGTTCAGAGGAGTCTATATTTCAATGTTCAGCTTTTAAAATAAAAGTGGGATGGCTTTGTTCCGTTGATGATGTCTTCCTCTTGGATTTCATTTTATTTCATTTGTCTGGACTTAAATAAAGGATCCAGGCCGAGAAGGGTGAATTCTCTAATACGGATTTGATTTTGAACAGTCCACAAAAGCTAAAATGTTCTTAGATGCTCTTTTACATTGGCATCCAAATTAGAGAAAGGAAAAAATAAAGCTGTGGTCATTTAAAATGCATAAACTCCGTGCCTTTGGGGACTGAAACTAGTCAGAAGTGCGGGCCGACAGCGGCGTTTTCAATCAGCATTTGCAAAAAGTGTGTGTGTTTCACATCGTTTGTTTTATGGCTTTGATAGGGAGCCAGAGGAGAGAAAATGTGAGATTTAGGTTCACTTGCTTCCTACAGCAGTTTCCAGAGAAAGATTTTTTTCCAGCCAATTTTGATTGAAAATCAAAATTTGCATCACAATAGAGATATTTCAAAAGTGTAAATACAAAAGCCTGCGACTTCAGAGTCCTGTTAGTCAGACGTGTTGGTTTCTAGTACATCATCTCATAAAGGCTTGGGAAGGGGCAGTTTTCAGATTCAGACCGGAGGAGGCTCTGTGCACTGCTCACTGCAAAATTCACACGGCAGACTCTTCTGGAAACTCATGTGTGACTATTGAATGCGGGAAGAGGGGAGGAGAGCAACACTTCAGCTTTTGAAGAAACTTTACACAATTTAATTCACAGGGGGGCGGAAAGGGAACATATTAGTCCATATGACTAATTTGCACCAAAAATAAGCCTTTTAGAGTTTAACAAAATGAGAAAAAAACTATCTCCCTGCATTGTTGCACATTCTATATATTTTGGTATTCCCTTGCATAATTGTGGTCCAAAAATTTGCCAAATTTCTTTGAGTAAAAAATATGCGCATTGCAAAGCCACACCCTACCCGTGAGAAATAGTGTCAATTTTATTTGCTCTTTCAATTTAAATGAATTCATTTAAATTGTGACCTGTGATGTGATCGATATTTTAGTGACGTAGCTATCAGGTTTATGTTATTCTCATAGAATGTTAACAGTTTAAAAGTTTCTCTTCCATAACTAAAAATGCCAGATTTTTCCATTTTTTCCCATTCCTACAATCTTCTCACACGTGTGACAACTATTATGCAAATCAGAAAAAAATTTTTTTGAGGTTCCAAGTTCTATTTTTCTTGGCCCATTCCAGGATTTGGACAAGCGGAAGAAAAAAACATGTGGTGTCAATGAAAACATTTTTCAGTTTTCCTATCAGTTTTCATACAAGTTGGTGCCTTTTGATAAACCTTAGGGAAAGAAAACCAAAGTGGCGATCTGTGTCCTGTCTATCCAAGTGAAACTGAATACGCCAGAGCTATCTTCCTCCTTTGCTCTTTGGTGGGTAAATAACTGCCTTGGGTTCTTATCATTCCTGTACAAGTTGGATAAACCTAGCAGAGCCTGCCATCCCTGCATCCCGGTTTAGTGTTATATTTTCATACAATTCCTGATGTCCCCTTTCCTCTCGGGTCCCTCGCAAGGAGCACAGTGAGGCATAACATCTTTCCTTTAGCCTAGATAATCTGGTATAATTTTCCACAATCCTTTTCCTTTTTTCACAATAGGAGTTGTGTTTCCATTTGAAACAGATTACATCTACATAATAAGCACACTCTCTCTCCCTCTTTTTATCCCAGAAAATTTAATTGCATTTTAGAATCCCAATAAACAGGCTGGTGTTGCAATAAACAATCTGGAAAAAGTGGTGTTGGCAGAAAACTTAGATCATAATTTGTGTGACAGAACAAAACGGCCAGGCCTTCCGCTTTGTCCTTGTGTATATTTGGGGTTATTATCAGTGTTGTGCCTTCTGAAGTGTTTTTCTGTGCTAAACACAGGGCTGGACCGTGGAAAATCAAAAAACAAACTGGCGTTTGGAAGGGCAATAACTTTCCCCAAAGAAGGGAGGAATCTACCGTTTGCCTATTATTTCAGACTTACTTCTGGTTCTCTACATCTTCCAAGGTAACAAATGAAGACGGGTCACCCACCTTCAGGCTTGCAGGGTAAGAAAGCAACAGAAGCCTTCTCTCCAGGAATTAGAAAAGGAAACCTGTTTGCTTTTAAAGTTTTGAGTCCTCCCATAGAGATGAAAGGGAAATTAAAGTGAGTTACCCCTGTGGAATCGCCAAAGTAAAAACGGGTCGCTTTATCCGGGCTCTTCAGAGCTCTTTAAGACTTGAAGGTCTGGATTAAAATCCGTATAATACTTTCATTCACTAAGTCAAGATTAATAGCACTGATGTTGTGTCCTTGGGGGAGAGTCTCCTGAAGGCATTTGGAAATAGAGATTGTCTTGCTTTGAAACACTTCCTCTGCAGCACTCATCAGAAAAATGGATTTTATTTTCTTCCCCAATAAAGATTCTTTGGCATCTGACTTAAATTCACTAAATCCTTTCCCCCGTGTAAACACATTTCCCCACACCTTGTCTCTACATCTCAAATATTGCTGATTCTCACTGCTTCTCCTCTTCCCTCCATGACTTTTTTTAAAACAGTCACTGGGGGGTAATATTTTGCCCTCACCTCTTAGCCACCCACGTCCTTAGTGTCACCCTTGTCCTTCTATGCCATCCCTCAAAGTTTCAATAACAATATTTGAGATAGCTGTATTTAGGACCAGAAATAATCTAAGTCTGCTTCCCTTCTTAGACATATTTTAAAATAAAATCACTGAATTAAAGTAGACATGATATTATTAGCACAAATGAGATTTTATTTGCTTTCTGCTTTGCCCTAGACAATGGAATAAAATTAAAAATAACATAGGACCCAAACAGTTGTTGAGCGAAAAAAGTAGCTCTCTGCAGGTAGGAAAGCGAAGAAGAAATTGGCTTTGGAAAGTTAAGTTCTGAAACTTACACTGCTGTAGAGGAATCAAGTTTGATGCTTTCTCCAGGACCCCTTCTACAGGTACCTCCCAAGTACAGTTTCAGAAATTTGTTTTCCTTTCGCTGACTTTTACTCTTTCTCTGCATCTGAATGTGGTTCGTTTTTAGAGGTTGCTTTTTGCTTCTTGGGAAGATTTTACTTTTTAAAGGCAAAAAAACTGAAGACAACGCCTTTCGGCTCATCTTAAACCACACAGCCCACCACGCGGGTTTCAGTGCCGGCTGTACATCGGGCGATAAATCCTGGGGAAACAGCCTAATCCCATACAAGCCCCCACTGCAAATTCTATCCCTGGCATTGTGTTTCCTAACCGGCTCGAGTGAATACCATATTGATCCTAAAAACGTGCAGCTTCCTAGCTTGTAAGTGCTCCCTTTATGGAGCACAGACAGCCAGGGCTGTGGAGCAGGTGTTGCATCTCAGGGCAAAGAAACAGACAGGATGAGACGCTTGGAGGAATGATGCCTGATATGTGTGCTTGTTATTGTCAATTGGTTTAGTCTTCCTGTCAGCTGTTTTACTGGTGTCTGATTAATCCTACTGGTGTTTAGGGGTAAGCCAGGGTTTTTTCTGATCGAGGAACAAAACTTTTCCTCTCTTGGACAGAAGGTGGTCTGTCCAGGTCAGGGTATGGGTCATTGGAAGGGCAGCCTTAGGAAGCCTGCAGTTTTCACAGCAACCCCTTGTTACAATTAGTTATGAAAAAAAAAAAAAAAGCTAACATGCGGTGAATTGACACTTTGGTAGGTCTCTCAGTCTGGATGGAGCAATTGTTCTGGAAAACAATGTCAGCATCTTCGTTTGAAAGTGGAGAGGACAACCGTATTTCAAGTAGCAAAGTCCCTGCACGCTAAGCCATTTGGAGGTTTCATTTCCTTCAGATTCTAGAACTCGGTTTGGCCACTCTGTACTAAATTCAAGTATATTAAATGAAGAAGAGGTAAATTGAGCAAGACAGCATCTGTGTACACTGTCCTAACCAGCTTCCCAACTGGGCTGACAATCATTTGCAGAATTGAAATTAGAAGAAGATTCCTTAAATCTTGTGATGCAGTGCCCTCAGACTCTGACAGAGAAGTCTAGACATCCTCCAATATCAGTTCTGTTTTGCTTCCTTCACAATAGAGACCCCAATTTATAGCCATGCACGTGTCCGCTGCAAAGTGTCCTTAAAAGGAAGGGGCATTTCCTTTTTTGCTCTCCTTCCCTCCTGCTGACTGGAATGCAGATGTGATGGCTGGATGCCTGACACTATATTAACTTGTGCTAAGGAGGCAGAGCAACCCCCTATGACCCAACAGCAGTAACATCCCATCAGCTCTGGGAACATGAGAGAGAAATAATCTCAGGTCTTTTTAAGCCACTTTTATTTGGGGCCTTGGTTTCAGTTAGATGAACCTAATTCTAACAAATGCAGGTGCTCAGGGTATTTTCACTTAGTCCTGCCAAGTCCGGATCAAAGTTCTAAAATGTTCATTCCAATTGGAGTCTCTGGACTCAACTGGAAAGGCAAAGTGAAAAGATTAAACAAAGAGAATCCAGCCCCACGTGACAAACTGGCCAGATCAGAAAGCTCTTGTGGGCAAACGCTGCCTTGCAGGAAGCAAACCACCAGTAATGCTGTCCCTTCAGGCTAATTGTTGTAGCAATAAGGAGAACTGATTCTCAATTCATTTTCTACTGGCTTTTTAGCTTTCTGTGGATTTGTCATCTAGCTACACAGGCCCTTAGAGACACTAGGAGGAGATATACTTGAAATGCATTTGAACAAAAAAGAAAGAAATAAAAATATGAAAACTAGAGGCCTAAATACCAAATGATGGATTATTTGAGCTTCACTAATTTTCTTTTGTGATGTAGAAATGATATACATTTAAGAGTTTTGCTTCCAATTTTCTGTTTTCTAACACAATTAAAGCAAGGCCTGGACTGGTGTAAAGAATATGTGTAAATCACTGAGTTCAATGAGGAATTTATTCTCTCTATATACCTGGTTGGTAATGTCCAGCAGAGGTAGCAGGGCACATGTGGATGGCCCCCTTGTAAGGCAATCTAGACATTAACAATGGATGTCCACATGCAAAAGAATGGAACCGGACCCCTACCTCACACCATATACAAAATTCAATTCAAAATGGATTATAGACCTAAACATAAGAGTGAAAACTATAAAACTCTTAGAAGAAAACTTAGAAAACAAAGAAATCTTTGTGACCTTGGATTAGGCAATGAGTTTTTAGATATGACAGCAAAAGCACAAACAACCAAAGAAAAAAATAGATAAATTGGATTACATCAAAATTAAAAGTTTTTGTGCAGCAAATGATGCCATTAAGGAAGTGAAAAGACAACCCACAGAATAGGAGAAAATATTTGCAAATCATATATCCGATAAGGGACAGGCATCTAGACTATATAAAGAACTTACAACTCAATAATAAAAAGACAAATAATCCAATTTAAAATGGACAAAGGGGGGCCGCCCGGTGGCGCAGCGGTTTAGTTCGCGCTTGGCAGCCTGGGGTTCGCGAGTTCGGATCCTGGGCGCCCACGGACGCACAGCCTGTTAGCCTTGCCGTGGTGGCGTCCCATATAAAGTGGAGGAAGATGGGCACGGATGTTAGCCCAGGACCAGTCTTCCTCAGCAAAAAGGGGAGGATTGGCAACAGATGTTAGCTCAGGGCTGGTCTTCCCCACCAAAAAAAGAAAAAAAAATGGACAAAGGATTTGAATACACACTTCTCCAAAGAAGATATACAAGTGGCCAATAAGCACATGAAAAGATGCTCAATATTATTAGCTATGAGGGAAATACAAATCAAAACCACAGTGAGATACTGCCTCACATCTACTGTGATGGGCTAGAATCAAAAAGACATCTAATTACAAGTGTTGGTGAGGATGCAGAGAAATTGGAACCCTCATACACTGCTGGGGGGAATGCAAAATGGTGCAGCTGCTTTGGAAAACAGTTTGGCAGTTCCTCAAAAGCTTAAACATAGAGGTTCTATATGACCCAGTAATTCTACTCCTTGGTATATATCCAAGAGAAAGGAAAACACATTCAAACAAAAACTTGCGCACAAGTGTTCATAGCAGCATTGTTCAGAACGGCTAAAAAGTGGAAACAACCCAAACGTCCATCAACTGAGGAATGGATAAATGAATGTGGTATATCCATATAATGGAATACTATTCAGCAATAAAAAGGAATATAGTACTGACACATGCTCCAACATAGATGAACCTTGAAAGCATTATGCTAAGTGTAAGGAGCCAGTCACAAAAGACCAAATATTATATAATTCCATTTATATGAGATGTCTAGAACAGGCAAATCTATAGAAACAGAAAATAGATTAGTGGTTTCCAGGTGTTGGTGGGATGTGGGGATGGGGAATGACTGCTAATGGGTATGGGATTTCTCATTGGAGTGATGAAAATATTCTAAATTTAGATTGAGGTGATGGTTATACAACTCTTCAAATATACTAAAACCATTGAATTGTATACTTTAAATGAGAGAATTTTATGGCATGCAAATTACATCTCAATAGTGATGTCAAAAAAAAAAAGAGGGAAGTAGAATTGACCCAGCAACCAAATGAAATGAGCCCAAGAGCAAAGAGCTTGTACCCACAGTCTGGGTTTTTCTCGAGGGCTCATGTTCCTAACTGCCTCATCTGCAGTGACTGTTCCAGTGGACATTTGATGCCTGAGCCTTCCTGCCTGGACTGGACCTCCCTGGACTCTGATCCGTGTCCTGCTCAGCCTGCATACTCCACCAGCCCCCCTGCTCAGCCAGTGCCTGATCCCACCGTTTCCTGGCCAACTCCTCTCTTTCTGTGCACGTTGCTGGTAGAACCTCTCTGCGTCCACATAACAATAGTTGCCATGTATTCAGCACCTACTATGTGCCAGGTGGTGTCTTCAGTGCTTCACATGTTATAATTCACTTAATTCTCCAAACGATTCTCTTTGCAGCAACGTTCACATCCGGCCTGAAGGTACCACCTAATATAAAAGTTTCTTTTTTCAAGGTTTGAGATGAGAAGTTGGAGCATGTAGGCCTCTCAGCAGCTAGCTCCCAATGCTTTCTCGGCCCTAACCCCATAAAAATAAAAATAAAATATTTATTGAGAGTTTAATGTGCAAGTGTAAAAATCTCTTATAATAAAATAAAAATATCAAACATTTTGATAGTCCTTGTTGTACTCCAAGGCCTTGTCTATGTGCCTTAAATATAGTAATCAATTTAATCTTCTCAACAACCCTATGAAGCAAGTGCTATCATCATCATCATCACTCACATTTTTACAGATGAAGACACAAGCACAGAGAAGTTAAGTAACTTGCCCAAGTTCACCCAGCAGTAGATGGTGGAGCAGGGGTTTGAACTTGAGTCGTGTGGCTCCAGAGTCTATGTACTTAACTGTGAGGCTATTCTATCTCCCTACAATGTAGTAGATAGGGAGGTCTTATGAGTAAGCAAAGGGAGCAGTCGCAGACATATTCCTTGAGGGCCTGTTATGTGCAGAAGTCAAGTCGCCTGAAAGAACCCCTGCTATTGTGTGTACACAACTGTACACACTCACTCATGCTGGCCTTCTAGCAGGGCCCGGAGGTGCCATGGTCTGCTTAAGCCTCTAGTTCCCTGTTAGGGCTGCCATTACTAGGCAAACCCACACCTAACAATTAAAACCTGCTGTTGCCCCCAGACATACTCATTTTAGCACATTACCCACAATTCTCAACAAAACTATGATTCAATCTTTTCTAGACAGTCTCTATTTGGTTTAAGGTGGAAAGTATGCTGTGGGCATCTGTGTGTTTTCCTCCTACAGAGGAGCTCAAAAAGCCTTAGGAGGATGCACGAATGAGGCGGAAGGGAGAGAACCGCTAAGTGGTTTGCAAACTGTGTTCTGAGGAACCCTGGGGTTCCCTGGAGGTACTGCAAGGTCAGGCACTGGGATGAATCAAGAGAAAACCATGCAAGGGAAATGCCAAGGAGGGTCCTTCTTCCCACCCTCTCCTGCCTCCAGGCCCCTCACCCACCCTCTTCCCACTTCGACCACAGAAGGTCTGCCTTTATGTTTTTCATATCTTTCAAAGAGTCTGCTGCTTAAACAGGACGTAAAGCCCCCTTTTCAAGGGGAAGATAGAGGACTACAGTCTCCATGCCCCCACTGTCCAGCCTGCAGCAGGCATGCTGACTCAGCCAGAGACATTTCTGCCTCCCACTGCACCTCAGACCCTAGCAGAGCTTCTGACGATGTCCCCTCCTGGAGGTCTGACTCTGTTACACGCTCCTAAACAGATGCTGAGCCAGCTCACAATTCCCCAGGGGGGAAGGGGTCTGTTTTTAGGTCATCCAGATACAGCAGCCTGTCACTGGCGGATTTCCTGCATCCTGCACGCTAGCCTCGCTCCCAGGGAGGGTGTAAGCTCGGGCCAGCAGCCTTAGAGTGGGCTTGGGGACTCCAGCGAGACTTTGGTGGGATATCCTCAGGAGGCATTTGACTATTCCTCTTTCCCATGCTCCTTATTTCTGGGGCACAGTGGTTCTCCAAGAGCGGTCCCCAGGCAGCATCAGCATCATCAGGGAACTTGTCAGAATAGCAAATTCTCAGGTCCCACCCCAGACCTGCTGAACGGGGGTCTCTGGAGTGAGGCCCAGCAGTCTGTGTTCACAAGCCCTCCAGGGATCCTCCCCGTCACTGGAGCTTGAGAACCTCTGCCACAGGGAATTGAGCCAGCAGAGCCCTTTCAGCTCTCCATGCCTCCCGTGGTGAGTGAGTGACCAGTGGACCCCGTGCCTTGGAGCTGAGAAGGGTTCAGGCAGGGCCCATTAGGAACATATTTATTTGCAAATTATGATTTGGGAGAAATTGCTCAGACCGAAAGTAGGTGTATGGAAACCAGAACCCATGTATTTCCCACTCCAGAAAAACCCTCCCAGCCTTCTTGTATGTAGGTCTTTCGAGAAAGAAAACATCAGTCAGGCTTCCTTTTAGTTCTACAAAAGAAGCCAGCAATCCTGAGAACACTGAAAAGCCATGTAATGTCTTGGGGTCCAAAACCACCCAACCAGGATGGGAGCAGAGTAGGCAGGCTTCGGGAAAGGTCCCACTTCCCAGGTGCCTATGGGAAGTTCTAGTGATGTGATATTTGGAAAAGCTCACTTCTTCCTGTTTAAGTCATTTGTTTTCACTGGCAGATGGAGATACTGGAATATTCCATTAAGCTGTTCAGGTGCTGTGGGATCTGGAAATGCTGAGTAGGGAACAATTACTGGAGAAGGTTGCTCTACAGTGCATTTCTCAGAACACTGAAATTTATCAAACCCTGTGAATTCCCAGTTTCTGTGAGGTGCTTGGCTCCAAGAGTTCGTCTTGCTTTTAACTCTCTGTGGCTATTTTTCTAATAGCCACAAGAGGAGTTTGCAAACATGTTTGACTTTTTAATTTTTGGACGTGCACTTCATTATTACGTGCAGTAATAATCCCACCTTTTCCCCCCTGCATGTCATTTCTGTGAAAACCTACCAGTATGTGTGTGCATGATGGAGGGAAATCACTTTCAGAAAGACGTCCAACTCTAAGCTTTGAATCGCGTTATTTTCGTACACCAACAAAGAACAGATGCATTTCTCAATTATGAAACCCATCTGTGAGGTGCCTTTCAAAGCGTGCAGTTGTGTAGCCAGACGTGTGATCAAATTCTTAAATCATCTTGAAACAGTAGTAGCCTACTACCCCAATGCACGTCCACCCATGCAATATGATAGCATTGTGTGTTTCGCTTTTTAAGTTACACACGTTTTCCATTCATTCCAACTGGCACCAAAATGGTTCTGAAACACCAAGGTTGACAATACGCCGTGGTAACAGCCCTTGGGAAGAATCGTCACCCATCAACTTCAACATTCCAGCCGCCAAGCTGGAGTTGGTTTTCCCTACCCTTTCCTCCTGGGAGGCATTCGCTGGATGCACCGTTAGCCCTGCATAGAGTTGGTCTCGTTCTCAAGACTCCATAGCCATAATGTCAAGAAACCAGAAGAGACTTTAGAAGCCATCTGTTGTGGATTGAATTGCATCCCTCCAAAAGATGTTGAAGTCCTAACCCCCTGTACCTGTGAATGTGACCTAATTTGGAAATCGGGTCTTTGCAGATGACCAGCTTAAGGGGAGGTTGGGCTCTAATCCAGTGTGACTGCTGTCCTTATAAAAAGGGGAAATTTGGACACAGAGACAGACGTGCACACGGGGAGAATGCTATGTAAAGATGAAGGCAGCGATCGAGGTGATGGATCTACAAGCCAAGGAACACCAAAGATGGCCAGACAACCACCAGAAGCTTGGAGAGAGGCATGGGAACAGATTCTCCCTCACAGCCCTCAGGGGAACCAATGCTGCCGACACCTTGATCTCAGACTTCTAGCTTCTAGAACTGTAAGAGAATAAATTTTTGTTGTTTAAGCCACCCAGTTTGTGGAACTTTGTTACAGCAACCCTAGGAAATTAATATGCCATCCAATCCACCCAAGTCTACAGGTAAGTCTCTAGTCCCGAGAGTCCCATATAACTGGGTAGTTAGGGTAAACTACCTAGAGCCTTCTTAGAACCCATATTGCAGTCAACGATCTTTCCATTTCTGCAGCATGAATCTCACTGCCAAAGGAAATCTTCGGTCTTGCCTTGAGAGATCATTGTAGCATCGTTCTCGAAGGCTTGTTTTCAAATTAAAATCTCCGTCGCACCAAGGGGCTGAGAATATGAAGGCGCTGAAGCCCCAGCCCCTCAGCCAGCAGGTTTCCCTGTGTCAGAGGCTTACTTAGCTGCGGCGTCAGGAAGTTCTGCTGAGCTACTTTGAGCAGAATGGGGGGAATCAGTGTTGGGAGGTGAGGGTGCTGAGATGAAAGGGAAAAGGCTGAATCTCTGGCTTCTTTCCCCAGCCCCTGGGATGCGCCATCTAAACAGAGAATACCTTGGCGGTCACCTGGCGGCCGCCTCCTCTCTTGAGCGCCCTCTGGTGTCTCAAGTAATGACAACAGCAGCTCTTTCCACAGTCCAGAAGGTGCCTGAAGTAACTCACAGTTTCTTAATTTAGAAAGCTGGAGGAGTCCTTCTGGGTCGCTCATGTGCTGAGTTTAGTATCTTCCAACTCTCCAAGGACCCCAGGGGTAGCAATTCTGAACTCAGATTGTAGATTACTTCCTCACCATTCCCGGTGCTTTTTCTAACCTCAAATTTCACTACTGTACATATGTAGTCTGTCTGAGTTCATTAACTTTTCCTACACCCTCGTGGCAACTCACTGCAAGAAAAAGGAATGAGAATCTGACTCCCCTTCCCTGGGCCCATTCGGAGAATTGGGTCAGTCTCTAAAGTCGTTTCTCAACCAAGGTGCTGTTGACATTTGGGCCCGATCATTCTTTGTCGTGGGGCCGTCCTGGGCCTCGTGGGATGTTCAACAGCATCCCTGACCTTCACCCACTAGATGCCAGTAGCACTTCCTGCCCAACTGTGACAACCAAGGATGTTTCCAGGTATTACCAAATGTACGTTAGCGGGTAAGATCACCCCCTCCATTGATAAAAGTGTCTTTCTCTCATGAAAATGGAGCCACCATTCCTAAAGTTCTCTTTGATTTTTGTATGTCACACGTAGTCTATTTTTAGTTAATCTGATGCTAACTTATTATGATACCACCAGTCCAACAAACAGAACACAATATTCCAAACTATGGTTGAAATAAAACCTCCAAGATATATGTCAAACACATATATATGCATGTATTTAATATACATATTAAAGTTATTATATAATATACATATATTTTAATTATATAATTATACATGTATATATATATTTAACGCTACAAAAGTGTTATTTATATTCAAAAATTATTTGCAGGGTCTTTACTTTGCTCCAGAATACTCTGTCGTATATTTTCTTATTAAATTCTCAAAATAACCCTATGAGTTAGGTATTATTATTATTTATTTATTTATTTTTTGCTGGGAAAGACTCGCCCTGAGCTAATGTCTGTTGCTAATATTCCTCTCTTTTCTTTTTCACTCCCCAAAGCCCCAATACATAGTTGTATATACTAGTTGTGAGTCCTTCTAGTTCTTCTATGTGAGCTGCCACCACAACATGGCTACTGACAGACGGGTGGTATAGGTCTGCGCTTGGTAACCGAACCTGGGCCGCAGAAGCAGAGTGCGCCAAACTTTAACCACTAGGCCATCAGGGCTGGCCCTGGGCTAGGTATTATAATCCTTGGCTTATTTTCCTCCAATTTCAATTTCAGAGGGACTAAACGACCTGATCGAAGTCACACGAAGGAAAGAACCAGTTGGTGACAGAGTCCGTCTCCACGATCGGAAGCCGTGTTTGTGGCACTTCACCAGCTGCCTCCCCGAGCTTGGCAAACAGCCGTGTGTCCTGTTGTCTTCCTCTGTGACACCGGGACTGCTTGGATGACCACTGGAGTTTGTTATGATTAATGATTAGTGGTATTAGTAAGTAGCAGTAGCAGCCGACATTGTTTGGGAGCCTCCTCTGTACCAGGCGTGGTGCTAAACCACTGTCTCATGTCATCCTTACGACAGCCCACGAGGGAGACGTCATTATCACCATTTCACAGATTAGGAGATGCGGGTACAAAAGGCTCAGCAACTTACCCTGGTTGCGGACTAGCTCACGGGCTGGAAACCAGGCCCCCTCCCGTACCTCCAGTTCTCCCAGGCTCTGCTTCTGTAACTTTTGATTGGCAGTGCAAACCCTCGGTTCCTTATCTAATAACCACAGTTCCTTTGAAGAGCCTTCATTCCGCATTTGCTTTAGTTCTTCAAAATATCATATGTTTATGTATATAGATTTTGCATTGTTTCTCCTAAGCAGTTGTATTGAATTATTAATGTGCAAACCCAGTTTGGGGGCCAAAATAATTTTATTTCCCTGAATAAGTATTATATCATAGTAATGATGGTAGTAATCACACGAGCAGCAGCAGCAATAGCAGAAAAATTAATAATCATAATCAGGAAACTCTACTTCGTTTCATTAAAAATGCTTGGAATGGAGAGAAGTAATTTTACGGGAACAGTGGGGTATTAGTTTCCCGGAGCTGCTGTAACAAAGTACCACAAACTGGATGACTTAAAACAACAAAAGCTTATTATCTTAGTGCTCTAGAGGCTAGAAGTCTGGAATCAATGTGTCTGTGGGGCCATTTTCCCCTTGAAGTCTCTACAGAAGGATCCTTCCTTGCCTTTTCCAGCTTCCGGCAGCTCCCAGTGGTTCCCGGTGTTCCTTGGCTTTGGCTGCATCCCTCCAGTTTCTGCCTCCATCTTCACCTGACCACCTCCCTGTGTCTGGAAGCCTCCACATGGCCGTCTTCTTAAAAGGACGCCAGTCACATTGGGTTAGGGACCTGCCTCATCTTAACTAATTACATCTACACAACCCTGTTTCCAAATAAGGTCACATTCTAAGGTATTGGGGTTAGGACTTTAACATGTCTCTTTGGGGGGCATAATTCAACCCATCATAGGTCGTATTAGGTCTCACCCCTAAATTTAACATTATGACGAGAGCTTGTGCAGTATTTGGTGGTGTTCGTGGATAATTACTGTGAGTGGGGGTATATCTGGAACTTTGGTCTAGTCACATAAACATTCAAGAAGGAAACATAGAAATGAACAGAAATGTCCCTTGCTCCCTGTCGCTCTGGGGAGGGGGCGGCAGGTTTGGTCGGTGAGAAAGCTGGCAAAAATGTTACAGGACATGCACATGAAGAGGTGGAGTCCTGAGACACACTTTCTTGTGCCCATGCGCATGGGAGATTTGATCAGCTTGGGGAGAAGGCCAGGCACTTTTGGATGGATTTTTTTGGAGGGGGGAAACTGGGTACAAAATAGACACACTGTGTCTCTTCTGCAACATCTGGTTGTCTGGTCAGAGACCCAGAGCAACAGCTGCTCTCCTGGATTCTAAAGCGTCTGAAGAGATGCAAACAGGACTCAGTCTGAAATGGCAATTGGGAAATGGAGGAAGGCTCGTCACAGCTGGGCAAGGACAGCACAGCCTGTGGCAGTCTTCTGTAGCTGCCCCCACTGCCATCCCTTCGCCATCTATACTGCCTGATGGCGAAAACTTTCACCCACCTTATCTCAGTGGTGCGGCAGCCAGTCTCCAAGATGGGCCCCAGCGATCCTCACCTCCTCATGTTCACACTCTGTGTGCCTTCCCACCTGAATCGAGCTGACCCATGTAGTCAATAAGATATTTCAGGACTGATGGTGTGTGACTTCTGAGGGTGGGTCATAAAAGTTATTCCAGTTTCTGCCTCGCTCCCTCTCAGGTCACCATCACTGGGGGAAGCCAGCCACCATACTGTGGGGACAGTCAACTTGGCTTGTGGACAGCCCACGAGGGAAGAACTGAGGCCTCGCACCAACAACCAGCACCAACTTGCCAGCATGCGAGGGAGCCACCTTGGAAGAAGATCCTCCGGCCCCAATCTAGTCTTCAGATGCGTGCAGCCCCAGGTGACATCTTGACTACATCCACAGGAGAGATCCTGAACCAGAACCACCCAAGCCTGACCCACTGGAACTGTGAGATAAATAGCACTTGTTGTTTTAAACGGCTAAGTTTTAGGATATTTTGTTACACAGCAATGGATAACTAATACAGCAGGTCTTCCCCCAAACCCCTTCCAATCTAAAGGACTTCAACAGAGCAGAATCCCTTCACCGTGAGGCTGTGAGGTTTAGTTTGTCAGTGCCCCAAGCAAGAAGCCGTTCTCTGAATTCTAAGTATGTAACTGGCCAACTGCAATCTGGGAGCTAAAGAAGCTGGGCCCATCTAGGGAACTGTGGCCTCAACCTAATAGTGACGTCATTGCATTCAGAGGCATAACGTGAGGGGCGTCTCTATCCCCACTGGAGTGACAAATGCGTGGTCTGTCCCCACTGGAGCTCTTCAAGAGAGGACAGCAGTAAACTGCAGCAGGAGACCTTTCAAGGAAGACTTGTTTGCTGCCTGGAAGGTTGGAAGCATGGATCACATTACTGGGTCCGTGGTTGATCTGCCTCCAGAATGGGGTGGACCCGAAGCTGGCAGGAAGCTTTAGTTCAAGGCCATCACAGGCCACCTTGAGTTCTGGGTGTCCCTCCACACACTATAGACCACACCAGCCACATGGGGGACAGAAACACTGAGAAGCTCGGCTGTGAATTTGTCTTTTAAATAAATGGTCCTTCACGTAGGAAAATTATCCTTCATCAGTGAGCTCTCCCCCGTGAGTACTTTCTCTCCTGAATTGGTTCTCAAACTTGACTATGCATTAGAATCATCCAGAGAATCTGTCAAAAATGCCCACCTCAAGTAGCTCTTATCTAGGCCCAGAAAGATGGTTCTTGTTTTTCTAAACTGCTCCCGTAATTTTAATTTGCAAACGAGTTTGGGAACCAAACCTAGGCCCATGATGGGCTACTTACGAGCTATCTACCTTTGGGCCACTTCTCTAACTTATCTAAGCCTTGGTTTCCCCCTCTGTACAATGGAGGATGTGTTAGTTTACCAGGGCTGCCATAAGAAAGCACCGCAGCCTGGGAGCCTTAAACAACAAATTTATTTTCTCACAGTCCTGGAGGCTGGAAGTCCAAGATCAAGGTGCTGCAGGGTTGGTTTCATTCTGAGGCCCCTCTCGTTGGCTTGTAGATGTCTGTCTCCTCCCTGTGTCTTCACGTGGTCTTCCCTCTGTGTCTGTGTCCTAATTTCCTTATCTTATAAGGACTCCAGTCATGTTGGATTAGGGCCCACCCTAATGACCTCATTTTCATTTAATTACCTGTTTAACAATCCTACCTCCATATACAGTCACGTTCTGAGATACTGGGTTAGGACTTCATCATGGGAATTTTGAGAGGGACACAGTTGATCCCTCACAGAGGTACTCTGCCCATCATGAGGCTTAAATAAGGTAAGCCCTTGAACTCAGGGTGTTGCATGCAATCAGAAGATGTCAATTTTATTTTCCATTCCCACAAATTTTGGTGGTACTATGTGGCAAAATTGCCTTTAAGTAGTTAGTGACACACAGGAAAATTGGGCTTTTCTTTCAGGCGATAATCCCCTTAAAACATCTGGTCTGCCCCCACCCCCACCCCAAGAGCCAGTGCAAATCAACCGCCATGAACCCGGCGCTGGAATCCGAGCAGCTGCAGGGTGCAGGCCCGGTTTCCTGGAATCTGAGCTTAACACTTAAGACTGAGTTTCTTTTCAAAAGAGCTGAAGGCTCAAGCACTTTCTTGCACCTAATCCTTTTTCAGAAGAAGGGGGAAGGCACGTTAATGCAGCCACAAAGTCCTCACTGTGGGCTTGCAAACAGCTCTGGTGGATTTTCACACTCGTTCTCACCTGCTTCCCTGAGAAGCCGGGCTCCAGAAGCAAGACCAGCAAACCCGCACACAGAACCACCTGATGGGGTCAAAGGAGAGGGGCCACGGCCCCACGGAGCCTGCGGGAGTGCCCCACTGTGGGCTGGATTCCTGCCTCTTGGGTGCAGCTCCCTCTGAGAGGCCACTGCAAGGTGACGGCCCCACCCTACACCATGAGGGAATCTAGTGTCCCCACTGCCCGGTGCTGCAGAGGTTGGCAAAGGGTGAGTCCCTTTACTTCCCTGTTACCGATCAGGGTGTTAAGGTGGAAGGAGGTGGGATTATCGGAGCCCCCAAAGCAGGCTGCAATGTGAAGTGCTTCCGCCACAAACACTGAACCCTCTCCAGGTGGTCCCATCACCCCGGGTGAAACCAACGGCACCCTCTTGTCCACACCCCATGCTTAGGGGCCTGGAGTCTTCTTTGACAGGATGGGTAGACAGGGAGGAACCTGGATGTGAGTCTGGAGACTTGGCCAAGGAACATTCCATCTCCGGGTCTCTGGTTCTCCCTCTGGTTGGATCAGTGACCTCTGATCCTCTTTCCAGCTCTAATGTTTTAGATTCCACAATTCCATCTTCACCTGGACTAATTAGACTTGACCATTCTGGTTCAGCCCAGTTAGCAGTCACGCATTGGGTGTGAAAGGTGACATGCACTTTTGAGAGGAGAGAGACAGACAGAGACAGAAAGCAACATGTTGTCTCAGGAAACCAAGCTCAAAGATCCGTAATTCTGTCTGGAATTATGAATATCCATGAGCTGTCCCAGTTTGCTCCAGGGGAATAGCCTGGAACAGATCCTGGGGACCTGTCCTATGGTGTTAGATTCCATAGGGTTCAGGTAAGGTCCGGGTATCTATATCTTTCACACCCACGTAAGTTAACAGCTCACCAAAGCGTGACGGCTGCAGTTTGAGACCCTCTGCCTCTTCCTGACCTCTTTGTCTTGACTTGTCCCAGACTTTCAGCATCCTAATCTGAATAAAATCAATACAGGGGCCGGCCCCATGGTGTAATGGTTAAGTTCGCACGCTCCGCATCGGCGTTCTGGGGTTTGTAGGTTCGGATCCCTGGTGCGGACAGACATACCGATTGCCAGCCATCCTGTGGTGGCGTCCCATATAAAGTAGAGGAAGATGGGCACGGATGTTAGCCCAGGGCCAGTCTTCCTCAGCAAAAATAGAAGGATTGGCAACGGATGTTAGCCCAGGGCCAATCTTCCTCAGCAAAAAGAGAAGGATTGGCAACGGATGTTAGCTCAGGGCTGGTCTTCCTCACACACACACAAAAATTGTTACCACCTTTACAAAGTGTACCAAACCATCCTTCATCTAGATTCTTCTATTAACAGGAGCCTCACAAAGGTATGGAAAGATTAAGATGATGGCCCAGGGACCACGGAAGTTATATTCTCATAAATGGGCTGGGTCCCACTGGACTGGGCGGCAGGACTTGCTGTGACTCCCGGACCTGGCCTCTGCGTTGGGCTAACTGGCCTCTACCACCACGGAGGCTCTCCCTGTGCCTCCCTCGGCTCAGATCGGTACCCGACACTCCTTGGCAGAGTGTTTGACTAAATCAGAGTCTCCTCCGCGTGTCTTCTTGCAATTAAATTCCTGACAAAGTCAACCATTTACAATCATTTCTGGGTGAAATTAATTTTTCTATGACAGTTGCTAAAAGAGGACTTTAGGAAAATGCCCTCTAAGAAAGGGATAAACCCTGGAAAATACTTGATTGTTTTTCTTTCTGTTTTATTTTTCTGAGTCCAGAGAGATTCGTTAATCACGTATTCATCAACCCTTTATAAAGCACCTAGTCTGTGTGCTGCTCTGTGCAGAGTGCTTGGGCACAGTAATGACAGAGAGGAGCATCCCATGACTGCCTGGGGCCTAGAGGCTGGTGCATCCCACAGATACTGCCCCGGAGCCCAAGACTAGAGGGAACCACAAGGAATGAGCCAACCCAGGCAAACTTGGTGCAGGCCAGCACAGACAGTAGGCCCTGAGTTAGGGCCTTCCAAGGGTCTACCTTCCAGTTGAGGCCTCTGGGGAAGTAGCCTTGCCAGATAAATACAGGAAGCCTGGTTAAATTTGAATTTCAGACAATGAATAATATTTTAGTTGTCTGCCCCAAATATTGCCCTGAGAACTAAGTATGATTATCATTATCCCTATTTTATGAATGAGGAAACCGAGGTGCAGAAGTTAAGTGACTTGCCTAAGGTTACCCAGCTAGGATGGTGCAGAGGTGGGATTTAAACCCAGGTATACAGCATCAGAGTTGTTCCCTTATACCCCACTCCAGCAGCCTCACAGCGTGGTGGTGAGTGTGATTCCTTCCCAGCACCAATGTATTGATCCAGACTCGGGGGTCTCCAGAAAAACCTGGTGTGTTCCCAAGGCCACCTTTACCACAGCTCCCCAAAAGGAAGGACTCGGCTTGTCATTCGTCATCATATTCCAGAATCAGGATAGAGTGACTCACAGAAGGCATTCAATAAGGATTTGTTCCATAATTGAGTGAATGAGTGATAAAAGTAATATGCGTTCTTCGCAGAAAACGTGAAAAAAAGTACTTAAAAAATGTACAGCTGTAATCCCAACACCTAGAGACAGCCACTGCTAATTTCTGGCCCCAAACATTTGGAGTACACACATGGCCAGAGCCCTTGTCCTTCAAGTCCTGCATTTTCCCCCAGCCTCTAGTTTTTTCCCTCTGGAGTTTCTTAGTGAGTTCTTTCTCAGACAAGGATCTCGCAGTCATTCACACAGAGGTATAATTGAATAATAACAACTGAGAATGTTACCTTGACTAGGCAATTTATATTTTTAACAAGACAAAACTTTCAGATGAAAAGATAAAGCAGCTAGCCCCCTCCCCTTCCGCCTCCATCTCCTCTCCCTTAGGTATTTCAGAGTCCATTACACGGAGAACCATTAGATCTGAGGTCTGGGCCCAGCATAGTCACCGATCAGCCGTGTTGTGATGTTGCGCAAGTCCTTTCATTCCCCTAGGACTTCTCTGCAGGGTGAAAGAGATTGAGCTGGAAAATAATAAATCACCAATGTCCAACACTTTTCCATAATAGAACTTATACACATACATATAATATTTATTTAACTTTTTGTTCTAAAACTTTCAAACAAATTAAAAGTGGAGAAAATAATATAAATAACCTCTATTTACCCTTCATCCTGCTACAAAAAGCATCCATTCCTGGACCTCTGGTTACGCTTACACTGCTGCCTACTTCTCTTCAAGCACCGGGTTATTTTGAAGCAAATCCCAAACATCGTGCAGTTTCATAAGTAAATATTTAGCATATACCTCCAAAAATAAAAGAATAGTAAATACATCTTTATTTAAACAAGATGATTGTCATGCCTGAAAAAAATGAAGAATAATTTAGCTTCATCAAATAACCAGTCAGTGGAACTGAGCATGTTTGTGTGTGTTCAGGATTTCATTTTGTTTTGCGGGGTTTCAGGAGCCAAGTCTACAAGTTCCAACTGCACTTTTCCTATGTGCTCAGGGACTAGATGCAAGGAGTACTGAATTGTCTCAGTCCGGTCCCTTGTCCTCAGTGCTTGGAACAATGAAATAGACAATACAGAGCAGCAGGCACCCAGAGCTTTGCTAAGAAGGGCTCTTGGTGCCTTGCAGTAAGAGAGTGAGAACAACGAAGCCTATCTTTGGAAAGCTCGTCCAGGCTGAGAAAGACTCAGTGGAGAAGGTGCGCCATAAGCTGGGGCTTGAATTTAGAAGGATGCAGAAGGACCAGGGGATGATGTGAAAGCAAAGGGAAAAACACAGTTCATTTGACTTTGCAAGCCAATTTCCGTGAGGATTGGAGACATGCATTGGCTGGGGGTTGTATCCATCTCTTATTCATCTACTTCTCAAACTTGTATTGAAATCTACATAATGCTCTAACTGAGACTTCGCGTGTGCTGGGTTTGTGGGGAGATGGCATAGGAGATAGAGACACAAAGTCGGAGAGAGTCATTGAGAAGCAAGCCCTCAATGAGTATTTGTGGAATAAACACTGATGGGGGGTGGTGACATGAAGCTACCATCATGTGATAAATCTGAATAATTTTCATGTAGTTAATGAAGCAAATTGTCCTGTATTAAGGACAGATCTAGGAGAGAGGCAGATTGTAGCTTGAGGGTGGCACAACCTTGGAACCTCCTCCTTGCGAAGTAGTGGCTTGCGGATCCCTGGAGAAGGATTTCAGTCAATTCTCATTCTCCCATGCCACTCTGTGGCTTTCAGCCATTTATCGCTTCCTTTTACTTCAAAATGGTTTTAATTTAGTTTTTTTTAATCAAAGTTATAAATCCACAGAATTTAGAGAGTCAGATAGGTCTGAAAAGCATATGATAAACAGCAGTCCCTAAACTCTCCATTCTCTCTGCCTTTTTTTCATCCCGAGACAATCACCTTCCTTTTCACAGACTCTTCCGATCTTCACATCCGTAGACCTGTAATAACATGATTGTATTGCTATTTCTTGGTTTTTCAGTTTTAGGTGTTGACTACTGACTTCCTCTACAGGAGAAAAGGATTTTACTCTTTCACACAACACACAACATGTACACACACTCGCACACATATGCATGCACATGCACGCACACACACACACAGATGACTTACCTTCATTCTCTCTCTATAGTTTCACTGAATTTTTGGAGATAAATATTAAGTTTTTACATTATTGTGATTCTATAAATGCTGTGAATAGCTGAAACCTGAATACGATGTTTATTTTTCCATTCCTGAACAACTTATGCTTTTCCTGAAATTAACAGTTACCTTATTTTTTTGGTCTGTTTTAATAATGTATCCCCATACTCTGCCCTCCTCTCAATGTATTCACACAATAATTCCATCTTTTTGAAGAAGTCTCTTCCAGAAACTTGTAGATTGGTTATCCTGTATGTCTACTGTGAAGCTGTTGTGTTAACACAGATTTTCTTCACCTCTCTTTTGTGATGGAGTCCCTGTTTCCTGGACCCCACATATTCCTATTTAAAAAAATTTTTTTTTGTTTTGTTGGCAGTGGGAATCAACACCCATTCATTAATTAGGTTTTTAAATTTTTTTTTGAGGAAGATTCTCCCTGAGCTAATGTCTGTTGCCAATCTTCTTCCTTTTTTTTTCCCTCCACAAAGCCCCCAGTAGATAGTCGTATGTCATAGTTGTACATCCTCCTAGTTGTTCTATATGGAACGCTGCCCGAGCATGGCTTGATAAGCAGTGCATAGGTCTGCGCCCAGGAAGCGAACCTGCAAACCCTGGGCCGCCGAAGTGGAAAGTGCAAACTTAACTGCTACGCCACCGGGCTGGCCCCCAAATTTTAATCCTTTTGATTTAAAAAAATAGCTTCAATAGCTCCCTTATAGGCCCTTGCATGTCTGAGAACATATATATTATACCATCACATTTGATTAATAGTTTTGCTGGGTATAGAATTCTACCTTTGGAAATATTTTTTCTTTAGGATTTTGAAACATTTCTCCATTGTCTTCTATCATATTGTTGTTGAGAAGTCCAATGCCATTCTGATTCTTTATGCTTTGTCTAAAACATGTTTTATTTTTTCTCTCGGGAAATATATAGCAACTTCTTTTTATCTCCAGTGTGATGAAAGCCCACAATGATGTGTCTTGGTGAATCAATCTTCATCCATGGTGCTGGGTTATAAATGGGAAAATCAGGAACTTGACATCTGGGAAGTTTTCATGAATTATTTCTTTGGGAGATTTCCTCCTCTTGTCTCTGGATCTGCTTTCCATATTTGGATGTTAGTCATTCTTGTGTGGTCCCATAATTTCGTTACTTCTTCTCTCTTATTTTCTCTTTGTGTCTTTGTGGCACACACTGAGTGATTTCCTTAACTTTTTCATTTCTGTTATTTCTAAGCACTTTTTGTTTGTGCTTTGAATTTTTAATTAGAATCCTATTCTTGTTTCATGAATGCAATATCTTGTCCTTACTCTCTGGGAATATTAATGATAATTTTTAAAACATTGTCTTCTCCCTGTATGACTTCAATAGCTTCTGTTGCCTCTAAGTTACTCCCCCTGCCCCTGACCTCAGTGGTTCTTCCTTTCCTGTTAGAGGCTGTTCTCAAATGTCATCCTTAAGTGTCTCTTCATGTTTACAAATGGGGCACTAAAAGCTCATGGTAAGCTCTGGCACATGCATAAGGCTTGATGACTTCGGGCTTGAGTACTGCGATCTGCCTGGGCCATTTCTCCTGAAGAACGTTGGGTATCAGTATCTTTAAGTCTTTTCTCTTGCATGACAAGCTGCAGTGAAGGCTCTTATAATCTTTCATGTGGAAGCTGTACTCCTTACTACCATTATTCTAGAAACAAGGTTGGGAGAATGGCCAAGAGATCTCAACATTCAGAATGTGAACATTTGTCTGCCTGGCTTCACAGAATACGAGAGGAAGACTAGAGATCTAACAGCTTCTTAAAAGGACTTCAAATCAGTCATTCTGCTTGTGGACTCACCTTTATTCCCACTTCCATAGGTTCCTAATGTCACCAATTCCTGAGCAACTGGGTAGCTTTTGGCTTTCCCCGTTGGTGGCTTATGAATCAGCGTTCTCAGCTTTGTTCATCAGTTACCAAACGTACATTTGCTTCTCAGCTTCCAAATTGTATTGCTATGATCATCGCTCCTGTTCTCTTCATCCTGCAGGTTTATGTGTTCTCCAAAATACCTCCTCTGTGGCTGTGGTGGTGGGGTTTCAGAGGGACTGGAGACACCCCTGCATTCAACCTGCCACCTTTGAATAGAAGTCCCCCCATCTCCTCGCAGTGGCCTTGGCATTGGAGCTTTTCCCTTCCTATCTTTATCACAGAAGCAATCAAATAAACAAAAGCTCATTCCAGTATCCATTGCTATTTTATTAACTTTGCTTTAACATTTGAGGAGAAATTTGCTTCTCCACTTCTCCAGTTGTTTTAGAGCATCTAACAAGGCAATGAAGGAAAGAAGAGGGGAAAAAAATTCTGCAGTGGGAATTCAGTGGTTCTCCTCATTGCCTGGAAAACAACAATAGCCCATAAAATCCAAGAGACCTTGATCAGTGTGAGATCTTGAGGCGCATGCACTGCCCCCTGGTGGACGAGCTGGTACTGCTTTTAGGGTTCTCTGTTCTCAAAGACAGCAAGGGAAAGGAAGTCTAGATACTATTGCCAGAGGAGGTGAGATTTGAACTCATGAGAAAAGGGGAAAACATGTTCTGAATTTAAACTTCTTTTTCATTTCTTACCAATCAGTATGTCCATGCCAGCATCTATCATTACACCCATTGTGTGTGGCCTTGTAACTATCACTGGGGATTTAGCATAACTGAGAGAACAGGTAACCATTTTTCTGACTTCTAGGATGTCATCACCCTGTGCAGAGGGAAAGTACCAATTTTAAGAAGACATGTCATTACACATGAAACTTATCATCACTCATTTCACCCCACTACTTTCTACAGCTGTGCTCTCCAATATGGCAGCCACTAGTCAGATGTGACTGTTCAAATTTCAATTAATTAAAATTAAAAATTCAGTTTCTCAGTCACTGTAACCACATTTCAGGTGCTCACTACCCACATGTGGCTACTGTATTGACCAGCACAGATAGAGACCATTTCCATTGTTGGCAAAAGTTCTGTTAGATAGCACTGATCTAGAGCTCTTAATGATGCGGGAAGTTTCTATGATTCTCACAGACAGAATTGACTGCAACCTCATCTATGTTCCTACAAGTCTTTGCTCCCTCCTCTGCCACAATGTTTATCAGTCTGACTTGAAATGGAATTAGTGAAATAATAGGCCTGTCTCTCCCACTTGACCATAAGCTTATGAAGACTGGGACCCAGCAACACCTAGAGCAGAGTCTGGCAAAGAGAAGTCCCTGAATAAATGTTAGCTGGATGAATGACTTGGTTGTAAATGCTCTGAGGGTAGGGGTGAAATGTTCTCATTTTGGTGTTCTCCACAGTTCTTTGAGCAAAGAGGGAACCTCAGTGAATGTTTGTTGGATTGCTGCATGCTTTCACATCTGCCAGCCCAAGGATGTACCTTAGTGCTCAGACAAAAGGCAGACCCCTGTGTTCCCCAAACTCGCCAAGCTCCCTCTCTCCTCTGCCCTTGAACATTCTGCCTCCTGTGGCTTTGTCACATCCCACCCCGTCTCTCACTGCTTCATAGCACCCACTTTGCCTCCATGAGGCAGGTCTGATCATGCATCACCCCTTCCACCTTACACGCATGCACGCACACACGCACACACATGTGCATTCCATGCTTGTTCTTTGACATCCTTTCCCCTCCCTCCTTGCACCTGGAAGAGAGGTCTCCAAACTGGGGTGTGTGCATCCCCAGGAGTTGCCCAATATTGTCCTCTGGAGTGCAGAGAGAAAATGTTTGGACTTCTGTTTTTTTTTTTTTTAAATCTTACCATGCAAAATTGTCTTGTTCTGCTGTACATTTTAATATGTTAATAATATATTAGTATAGTAATATATGCTTATTTATAAATTGAATGCACGTATTTGGGGCATACACTAACATTTTTATTGATAGGCGCGTGTGTGAAGAAAGGCACCTGCCCTGGAATGCCTCCCGCCCTTCCACTTCCTGGTCCCACTCACATCTCAGGAGCCAGCAAAGCCCCTGCTCCTCCTGCGTCCTCTCAGTCTACTCCAGCCCAGTGATTTTTGGGGAACTGACTGGGGCGCTTACAGACCCCTGATGTCTTCCATTTTTGAATTCTTATGGGACCTCCAGATAACACACTGCACTTTGTTCTTGAATTCTTTGGGTTTTCAGTTACTAGCATTGTCTTTCCCACCAAATCGCAAATTCCATGAGCATCTTACACTTATTTTGTATCCAAGACTCTCTTAGAATGGAAGGGCAGAGGGAATATCCAGTCCAACTGCATTTTATAAAGAAGGAAACAGAGGGAAGTAAAGTGACCTGCTCAGGGACACACGGGGGAGAGCCTTGCCTGCTCCCGTCATAGACTGGGACAGAGGAACAAATGCGGGAAGAACTGTGTTTCCAAGAGTCTCTGCCCCAGTGCCCTAAGGGCAAAGTCGATGGCCACAGTTAAGAGTTCCCTCTGCCTTCAGCTTGCCATCCTAGTGAGGCCTGAAGAAAGTCTACACGCAGAGGAGGTGTCAGCTGCTAACATGACAGAAGATAAGAGCCAAGGTCATGACCTTCTAATGGCAAACTAGCCTACTAGTTTAGCAATATGTGTCTCCAACATCAGAGCCACCCCTGGTGGAAATTTGAGTTTTTATTATTCAGGAAGCCCCTCACTTGAAAATGAGAGAAATCTCTAGCAACTGCTGGAAATCCCTTCTTTTAAAATAATAACAAGTAGAATCTCCACCTAAGAAACTTGGCTCCATGCTCTTTTACATTCCTCTGTGCCCTTAAACCAGCTGAGTAGCAGAGCAGGCAAACGATTCGAACCTGTGGGCTTTAAAAAAAAAAAAAAGATGCCAATCAAATGTAAATGATGATCCCATTAAATAATGATTTTCATTCAAATTCAACAATACAAATTTCTCAGACTTTGTGATTAGCTCTGTGTCAAACTTTTGCTCTTTTTCGTTTTTTGAGCAGTTCATTTGTGATATTCTGCGATCATTTTAGGTTTGGGGGTTGGATTTTTTTTTTAAGTACCGACCAAAAAAATCTTGCTGCATTCAGTCTCCTGAGAATGTTGGGTCGAGTTTTTTGATCCCTGTGGCTCATTGATTTGCGGGCTGATGTAGTGCGAGGGGTCCTTATTAGTGGCGTCTGTCCCTGCTGTAATGTTTTTGTTATTTTTCCTCATTTGTTCACTCTGACATCATGTCATTACAGAATGGTGCTGTTCGGGCCCTGCCTGGGCTGTTCGTTAGCGTGTGTTTAATGAGCAGCTTAATTGAGCTGTCTAGTAGGGCCACCTGTCGCCCTCCGGACTTATTAACATACTAATGGCCTGACATTGTATTCTCTGACAGGCAACAGGGCTTACTGATTTGATGTCTGGACATGAGGATTTTAGGCAGGAATGAGAGCCGACATTGGGAAGGAGGTTTAAAAAACGCAAATTAACTCTTTGGTATCTCTGTGTTTATGGCTGTCTGGTGGAAAAAAAAAAAGTTCAACCCATCGCCGGCCAGGAAAGCATGTTCTGGGGAGGAAGGCTGGCTCTGTCCTTGCAACCCCAGCGTGGTTCTGCAGGAGGAGGTCTGCTCTGCCTAAAAGAGCAGGCTTTGTTCCGATTACAGTATTATTGCTGGGAACTACTTCAAAGGGGAAATCTTCTGCAGCCCAGGGGAAAGTTTTGAGACTAGACTTCTCTCTACTGTGGCTAAACAAATGAAAAGCAGCAAAGCTCCATCTGAGGGATGTGAGTGTGGTCGGCTGTCCCTGCCTTTTAAATCCAGCTGAGGACGGGATCCTGAACACTGGGCTCCATAGGCAGGCCTTGGAGGGACGGCCAGAGGTCGCACACGCACATTGATGGAGAACACTGGTTTTGTTTTGCTGCCGGATTTGTGTGGTTGGGTCTTTTCCTCTGTCCTCCCTTGCAGAGGGGGGAGGGAGACCTTCTGTCCTGGGAAATTTCAGGGGAGTGAGTCTAGAGGGCCAGCACAGCGCTCCTGCAGGGGATAAGACATTGCCCTTCTGTCCCCTCACCTTTTCTCTCTAGCTGTCTCCTCCTTCCATGCCTGCCCAGAGAACAAGCATATACAGAATTGTAAAGAGAAGCCTTCTTTAAGATTTCAGGAAGTCCGAAAAAAATTATGTCTGTGGAAGGGTCATGACTAAGGGCTGAGCCAAGTGGGCCAGATCCCCAAGCAGCTCGGAGGTGGGGTGGGAGGCGGTGTGGAAGAGGCCCATCTGGATGCTGGGGTTTGCTGCAGCGTCCGCCCAGCCTGAGGTTCCCGCCAAGACAGCTGAGTTGCTGCAGAAGAGCTGGGTCAGCAGAGAGAGCCCGAGAGCGTTCCAGGTGTGGCTGCCTGGAAGCTGCATTCCAGAAGTTGGCATGTTGAACCTGCAGCCACCAGACCTTCTTTATGGGAGGTCACAAGTGGGTGCCAAGCAGGGGAAGTGCTGCCAGCAGAGCAGTTACACGTCCTCTCCTTGCTGGTACCCAGCCATGGGGGGCGGGGGAAGGAGGGGAGGAAGAGGAGGAGGAGGGAAGGAGGGGAAGAGGAGCAGAAACCCACCCACTATCTATCTGACCGCTTTCTTGTGATGATGATGATGATGATGATAGCCTTTATTTTTCTTCCTTAAGCCAAGACTTCCATAAACATTATCTCCTTTAAGTGTTCTATCCCTGGGTGTCTCAACTTCAGCACCATTAACATCTGGGGTGGCATCATTCTCTGTGGTGGGGACTGTCCTGGCCCTTGTAGGATGCTGAGCAGCATCCCTCACCTCTACCCACTGGATGCCAGTGCATCCCAACCCAACCGTGACCATCAAAATGTCTCCAGACATTGCCAAATGTCACCAGGGGGAAAAGCCACCCCCAGATCAGACACACTGCTCTAGAGGAAGGTGTGCCACCTCCGTTCGCAGCTGAGACGCAAACACTGAGAAGGGGGGAAAGAGGAACCCCAAAGGTCACAGCTAGTGCTGGAGGCAGAGCGGGATTAGACCCGAGTCCGCCAGATCTCGTACCCTGGCTCATTCCTTTGCGCAGCACTCCCTGGTCATGATGAGGGTGGGTCCAGTTGTGACCAGAGATGGGTCAGCCATCCACATCCCAGTGCTGCCCATTGAAGAGCTATTGCAGGTTGGATATTTCACTAAGGATTTTGTGTATCACCTTTTAAAATCTTCTCAATATCCCTTTGGGGTAGATACTATCATTCTTCTCTTTTAAGGGATAAGGAAACTGAGGCTCAGAGGAATTAAGTAACATGTCCAAGGTCACACAGCCAGTAGGGGGAGAGAGTCTCATCGGGTCTCTCTGGCTTCAAAGCACATGTGTTTTGTACAATAGCACCCAGAATCCCAGCCATCTGCACCTGGAGACCCCCATCTTGATGATCCATTCTCTGTTTTGCCAAAAAGAAGGGCCACTTCCTCCCTATATTTCCCTGGCTGATAAGGGTGTTGTGCGTCGTAAGTTTCCCAGGGCGTGTGTGATTTTATGTGTCAACTCGGCCAGGTCACAGGGTGCCCAGATTTTTGGTCAAACATTATTCTGAGTGGGTCTGTGAGGGTGTTTCTGGATGCGATTAACATTTGAATTGGTAGACTGAGTAAAACAAATTGCCCTCCCTAATGTGGGTGGGCCTCATTCAATCAGTTGAAGGTCTGAATAGAACAAATAGCTGAGCCTTTCCCACATAAGAGAGAATTCCTCCTGCCTGATGTCCTTTGAACTGGGACATTGACTTTTTCCTGCTTTCAGACTCTAGCTGAAACATTGGCTCTTCCTGGGTCTTGAGCCTGCCAGCTTTCAGACTGCAATTATAACATCAGCTCTTCTGCATTTCCAGCTTGCCAACCCACTCTGCAGTTCTTGAGACTTGTCAGCCTCCCTAATCATGTGAGCTAATTCCTTATAATAAATCTCTTTATACATATGTGTATATACATATGATGTCTATGTATTTTGGTTAGCTTTTACACATGGTAACTTTTTATATCCCATACTTTCAACATCCATGTTTCATTTTGTTTTAGGACTAACTTGTAACCAATAGCTAGTTGTTTTTTAAAAATGCAATCTGAGGCTAACGATGTCAGACATCTCATGTTGTTAACCATCCAGATAACCTCTCACTCTGTGCTATATTCTGGGTGGCTTCCTACTTATTGATCTTCCAGTTATCAATTCTCTCTTTAGCCGTCCAGCCTAGTGTTTATCCTGTCTATTGAGCTTTGTAAATTTCAGGGATAAGCTGCTTTATCTCCAGGATTTCTAAATGGTTCTTTTTCCTACCCACCTGTTCTTTTTCCATTTCTGCCTCGTTCAAGTCCTTAATTTTTTAATCTTTTTTTATTCCTGTTACTTTTTCCTTTAACTCTTAGAATGTATTCAGCATAGTAATTTAAAAAATCATTTTCCTCTTGCACTACTATTTTGATTTTCTCTAAGTGATTTCATTTCCTGATTGTTGTTGATTTGGTGTGAGCTCATCCAGAGTTCGTTTATTTTTGTTTTGTTTCATTTTGTAGTGGTTGCAGTGGCTCTATCTTCACCACTCCCTTTCTGGGGGGTTGGTTGTCTCTACTGTCCCTTTAGGGTCTCCAGTTCAGAACCACACCTTAGAGTGGGTTTTCAGAGTGTTCATCTCAAGGAGATAATCCGGGATGTTGCAATCCTAGTCACTGAGCCATTTGGTAACATGGCCAGATCCTGGCTGAAAGGTTGTATTTGCTTCTCCTCATCTTAATAGGAATGTATCTAAAGTCTAGGCAGTGGTTGACGGAAGCATTTTTCATCCTTTCTAGATGTAGGGAGCTGCACCCCATCCCTGTTCCCTGCCTTGAGCCATTTGTAGTTTCCACCACTGTGTGGAGAACAAGCTCTTGCCTCCTCTAACCGCGTCCAGACCCACAGTCCAGCAGGCTGGTAGCTTCAGTCCTGCTTTCAGTTTTGGGTGTCTGGCCCATGGAGATATTATTTTTTTGAGCACAGCAATTTAAAAAAATCCATCATTACTCCGTGTTGGTGCCCATGGAAGGCTCAAAGCATGAATCATGATGGAGTTTATTACTCCCTGCTGTATACGTTTCATCACAATTCTGCAATGTTTTATCAAAAATCTCCCTACAGGGCATGGTTGCCTGCTTGTTATCTTGGTTTTATAAAGTCCTGTGGGCTGAGTTAGACTGCCTGGGTTCAAATCCCAGGTCTACTGCTTACTGGTTATGGAAACCTGGGCCAAGTTGTTTAATGCTTTAAGCCTCGTCCATGAAATATAGCAATAGTGTAACTTCCTAAGGTTGTTATGAGGATTAAATAAAATAATCCATGTAAAAGTGCTTCCCACAGATTCTGGTACATGATCAGCCTTCAAGAAATGTCTGCTGTTATGGTGGTTATTACTGCTTGGTTTGAATCAAATATCCAACATTAGAGAATTATTATTTTTTGAAAGGCTTCAGTGGGCTGAAAGGCAGAAGACAGAAATGGCAAGAAATGATTTGATCACTAAGTTTTTCAAGGCACTTTCACATTATCCGTAGACCCACAACAAATCTGCTTCGTTTTTCCCATTTTATAGATGAGGAAATTGAACGGGATCACTGCACACTTTCGACTGACTGCCGGCACGGGAATGAAAAGTCACACTCAATGCACACTCTCAGGGGCACCAGCAGTGCCATCATTTCTTGAAAAGAGATTAGGAAGCAGCCCTAAGAAAACCCCGGATCCTTCATGGAAATCAGCACTCTCCATTTCCCAGCTGTGGCAGAACTGTCACTGTAGCTGTGCCATCGGTGATCTTGGGCACCCGGGAATACGCACTCCAACAAAGTACGCTGGGAAACGAGGGGAATTCCGTTTCCTCCTCCAAATCCACTGCACAGTCACTCTACTCTGCTCTGGGCCCTGTACCTGCCTGGGTTACAACCACAGGCTCCCCGGCCCTCTGGCTCCTGGCTGTGTTTGGCCAATGGGCATGGTGACCAACTTTTTAGCAAGTCAACCAGGGACGCGGCCATACGAGACCAACAAACAATGCCAACAACAACCCATAGTAACATAACATATAACAAATAGTCAGACACATGTGTGTTATTCCTTTAATATGATAATATGAAAAATAAGTGTCTGAAATTATATATTATTCTCTATTATTTACTCTCCTGTTACATAAATGCTATTATTTAAACAAAACAACAGTAGGACTAGTTAGCGATGGCAATGAGTAACTAGTAGCAGGACTAATTAAACAAATAACACATGTGAGAAAACACAACACTATTTGGATCATGTTTCCTTCTGTCGCTGATATAGCAATTTATTTTAACTATTGGATATTTAAATTTTGTAGGCTGTATTAAGACACAGATGTAAGACTTTGAGAAGGAAAACATAAACACAATAGGATCAATTAAGTAAATATTACCTACACTTAATAAAAAATAGCAATGATATGTTTCTTTCTGTCCAGTGAGACAGAAGGATATTTTACTCTGTTTTCTTTTCTAATGACACTTCTCTGAACTGCCTGCAGACTTTGGAAATTCTTTTTCTTGTGTGAAGGGATGAAACTGAACCTAGTCAGAAGTGAAATTTGCCTCGACTTACAGCTCTCCTCTTGTGAAGCCCACAGGACGCTGATGCCTGATGCTGGCCCAAGGCAATGACTTGGAACTGAATATCGTCTCAACAAAAGCATCAGAACATGGAATACTTACTCACTGGCTGTGAAGCTTAATTTTGTGTGCCATCTTGGCTGGGCCACGGTGCCCGGTTGTCTGGTCAAACACCACTCTAGATGCTGCTGTGAAGCAGTGTTTTAGATGTGATTAACATTTATAGTCAGTGGTCTTTGAGTAAAGCAGATGGCTCTCCACCATGTGGGTGGGCCTCATCCAATCAGTTGACGGCCGTAAGAGCAAAGACTGAGGTTTCCTGAGGAAGAAGGAATTCTGCCTCAAGACTGCAACATAGAAACTCTGCCTAAGTTTTCAGACTGCTGGCCTGCCCTGTGGATTTTGGATTCAAGACTGCAACTTCAACTCTACCTGAGTCTCCACCCGCCAGCCCAACCTACAGAGTTTGGACTTACCATCCCCCACAATCATGTGAGCCAGTTCCTTAAAATCTCTGTCTCTGTCTCTCTGTCTCTCTCTATCCCTCTGTCTCTCTTCTATTTCTCTGGAGAACTGTAATATAATACACTATCAATATCAAGTTTTTAGACTTGCAGGAATTAGTTTCAATCAGGAACCATGGCAGTTTCATAAATTATAAATAATTATATAAGTTAACCATTCCCCTCCCCTCTTTCCCTCATTACCTTATATGAGAAACATTGATAGTGGCTCATTTTTCAGGTTTTGGGTGAGAGTTTGACTAAATTGATATCACCCCACAATGGCGCAGCCCACACTTTTGTAATTGTCCCTTTATTAAACTTTCCTCAAATACCACAATTTGTGTGTACTGTTTCCTGCTTGCACCCTGAATAATACAGGACTATCTGGGCTTATTTCAACTCTCCGAGGATTTCTCCAAAGATTATCAAAGACTCACAGACTGGGAAGGACTGCGGACATGGTTGAGACCGTGCTCTGTCCACAGATGAGGCAAACTGAGGCGAAGTGATAAATCCAAGGCCATTTGGCCGAGCAGAGGCAGGGCAGGAGCCCGTCCCAGATCTCCTGCCTCTCCTTCCGTCTGCTTCTGTCTGTGTGATTGGCCCTCAGGCCGTACTGGGTGTCAAGAGTCCTTTGTAAATTCTTCTGAGGTGAAGGAAGTACCACAAAGGTGAAATCCCATGACAAGATGAAAGACTGGGGAGAAATGTTTGCTTTTCAAGGATCTTCAAACCACACAGGGAATAATACTATGCGAGCAAAAGTCAGCAATCCGCATCAGGGTGAGGGGGCTTTCAGAATCCGGCTGCTCAGGTCCAGCGTGTGGTGTCCCAGGTCCAGGTCAGGCCCACTGTAAGGGGGTGAAGCTTGTCTGTCGCCTGTCCCCTCCTCAGTCCACCTCTTTGTTCCCTCCTGCCTCTGTCCCCACCAGCTGCCACTCAAGTGCCTCATTCTTAGGAAACCTGTTGAGATGTCACCTGATAACTGAGGAGTTAACAGATTTTTCTAGTGAGTTATCTAAGCAGTTTACAACGGGTGAGAGAACTCTCTCTCTTTTTTGTTTTGGTGAGGAAGATTGGCCCCGACCTAACATCTATAGCCAATCTTCTTCTTTTTGCTTGAGAAAAGATTGTCCCTGAGCTAACATCTTGCCAACCCTGTATTTTGTATGTGGGACACCAACACAGCATGGCTTGATGAGTAGTGTGTAGGTCTGCGCCTGGGATCTGAACCCGCAAACCCCAGGCCACCGAAGTGGAGTGTATGAACTTTAACCACTATGCCACCAGGCCAGCCCGAGAGAACTCTCTTAAATGTGGGCTTCTAGAAGTAATTATGTGGTGAGGGTGTAAAGAAACAGCAGCCTCCCTCAACTAGAACAACCTCCTTCTCCTGGGCCAGTGGTGGGAGAGAACTTAACTTATGGGACATGAGGAAAGACATAACTCGATGTCTGTCCTCTCACCATTCCTTTGAATGAATATTCAGTGATAATGATCTTCCCTGCCCTTGGATAAAAGTTCCTGCAGGCCCAAGAGATGGACCATCACTTGGAGTGACAAGCACTGCCTTGTTTCAGAAATTAGAATGTCCGTGTTTTATATTGATCATGATTCCAGCTATGAGGTGGTGTCACCTTCTCCTCAATGCCAGCTCAGACCTGCTTCAGGCTGGAAGCCACTGCGGGCAGATGGACTTGGCTGGTTTCTTTTCTTTTTCTCCACCTCGTGCTTTTATTTCTCTCCATCTCCACCTCCTCCTCACTCTCAGTTTCTGTCTGTCCAGGGGAGGAGTGGCATTGTGAGGAGGAGGTCAGAAGGGGATAGCAAATGTCGTAGACTGTTTGGTGTTTGCATATTTCGGCCAATCCTTCTTTTTTTTCATGTGGTTTGCTTTGAAATCATTCCACCTTTACATAAAAGTTGCAAGAATAGTACAAAACCTCCCATTGTATAAATAACCTTTCACCCAGATGGCCAATTGTTTAACATTCTGTCACATTTCCCTTATCACTTGTTCTCTCTCCTCCCTCTCTCTTTCCCTCTCTCTCATCTGCTACCTGAGATTCCCCTTTCCCACTTTTTTCCTAAACATTTTGAGAGTTAGTTGCAGACATCAACCTCTTCACCCCCAAGCACTTCAGTGTGTATTCCCAAGAACATGGAGATTCTCTGACACGACCGCAGTGCAACTATCAAATCTAGAAAATTTAACATTGACATATACCATTATCTAATATATAGTCCATATTGAAATTTTGCTAATCATCCTTAAAACGTCCTTTATGGAGATTCCCCCCAATCCTGATTCCACACGTGCTCGTGTATTGCGTTCAGTTGCCATGTCTCTCTGAGGTTTGTTAATCTGGAAAAGTTCCTCAGCCTTCCTATGGCTTTCATGACATTAACATTTTTGAAGAGTGCAGGCCAGTTGCTTTGTGGAATATTCCACAATTTGGGTTTGAGCTGAGTGGGGCTGGGTTCTACATTTTTGGCACGAGCACTACATAAGTGATGTGTGTTCTCAGTGCATCAGGTCGGGGGACACGTGATGTCAGGTGGTCCCACTGGTGATGTCAACTCAGATCACTCGGAGAGAGTGGTGTCTGCCAGGTCTCTCCACTGTCGCTGCTCTGATTCCCTTTTTTTTTTTTTTTTTTTTGTGAGGAAGACCAGCCCTGAGCTAACATCCATCGCCAATCCTCCTCTTTTTGCTGAGGAAGACTGGCCCTGGGCTAACATCCTGCCCATCTTCCTCCACTTTATATGGGACGCCGCCACGGCATGGCTGACAGGCAGTGCATCGGCGGGCGCCCGGGATCCGAACCCGCGAACCCTGGACTGCCAAGCGCGGACTAAACCGCTGCGCCACCGGGCGGTCCCTTTGTAATTAATAAATAATCTGTGAGGAGATACTTTCAGACTATTTAGTACCTCGTTCCTTTTCAAACTTTCATCGCAGAAGAAAAGAGAGATGAATGTCAGATGAATTTATCAGAAGCCACTTTTACCCCATCACTTGGGCCTGCCCCACCTGGATCCCCCTATCCAGACCCTCCAGTATTACATTCTCAAGAGAGAGAGAAAAGGTTCCTGACCTGGAGGAACTTCTACATTCCCAATTCCCACCAGAGGTCCCTGCCATCCTACAGTGACCCACAGTAGGGCTTCTGTCCCTTCCAGGGGAGGTCCCCAGATTCATGGGTTTGGCCCTACTCTAGAGCTCACCACAGGATATTCATGTCTTCCCTGGATAATGACATCCCCAACCCCATTACACGCATGCAGTATGTGTGTGGTGTCCACATGTTATGTGTGGGTTGGGAGAGGAGGGGGGGAAGCCATCTCATAACCAAGGATTCAAAATGAGAATTCAATACAAATAGCTGTTAACTAGGTATAAAATTGCTTAGAAAGTTACTGAAAATATAGAGAAATGGAGGCAGCAACTACAAGAAATAACTACTATTCCTAGGGCTGGTGGGAACAAAAGGAAGAGGTATTTCCTAAAACCTAGAATTGAGAGACCCTGAGGAGCAGAAGTACCAGTGTTTATGGCAGCATTATTCACAATGGCCCAAAGATGGAAACAACCCAAATGTCTATCAATAGATAAACAAAATGTAGTATACACATACAATGGAATATTATTCGCCTTAAAAAGTGAGCAAATTCTGACACATGCTACTACATGGATGAACCTTGAAAACATTATGTTAAATAAAATGTCAGGCTCAAAAGGACAAATACTGTAAGATTCCACTTATATGAGGTACATAGAATAGTCAAACTCACAGAGACAGCAAGTAGAGTAGAGGTTAACAGGGGGAGGTGGGACTGGAGAGTTAGTACTTAATGGGGACAGGGTTTCAGTTTGGGAAGATGAAAAAGTTCTGGAGATGGATGATGGTGTTGGTTGCACAACAATGTGAATGTACTTAATGCCATTGAACTGCACACTTACAAATGGTTAAAATGGTAAATTTTTGTTACGTGTAGTTTACCACAATTTAAAAAGGGAAAAAATAAGATAAGTGAAAAATCAAAGATTACTGAAATTTCTCTATCCAAAGACAGTTGCTAATGAATGGCAGCAGTAGGAATCATTGCAAACTAATTCTGGGACCAAGGGTTAGGTTAAGCCATGGTGATAAAATTAAGTCCCAAAAGTAAAGGTATCAAATTTGTACCTTAAGCATTGTTTTAATTCACTCATGCATGTATTTATTCATCCATCAACAACACTGATTTTAGTTGTTAGAAACATAGAAAAGGGACATGGATTCTCCGGCAGTAGAAAGATAAGTAAGATACGATCCTTGCCCTCAAGGAACTTGCAGTCTGGAGGAAGATCTGAGACCTAGACAAATAACTTAACCACAAGGGGAGAGTAATGATCTTCACTCATGAGAGAGGTAGGCAGTTTAGAGAAAGGGAGCTCCCTTATACCATGGCATCATGGGAAGCATTACCGAGGAGGCAGTATTTGAACTGGTTCTTGAAAAATGAGAAGGGGGATGGATTCTCAGGCAGAAGTCATGTCTTGAGCAAAGGCTAGGAGTTTGGAAATTGGGACCTATGTTTAGGGAGTGGTTTGACCAGTGGACACAATAAGTGAATAAGAATAATTAGGGATTGAACTAGAGAAGAGGACAGGAGTTTAATAGAGTCCTAGGAGATGTGACTTGATCTGACTTGTGCTTTAGTAAATTCAATCTGACTTCTGTGGATGTGGACATGTAAGTCTGAGGAGAGTAAGTTTTAAAAGATACGATTTAGGAATATTGCTTAAGGATGCCTATTTTGTTAAAGTATTATATTATTTATTTTCTAAAAGTCAGTTTAAAATTTATGTTTTATTTCTGAGACCACGTGCCCTCAGATCTGAACATCTGCCCAAGTAGTGCACTACTACCACCTGTTGGCAGCACCTTGAATTGCAGGCAAAATACTGCATGTCTGTGTGTGTGTGTGTGTGTGTGTGTGTGTGTGTGTGTGTGTGTGTTGGAGGGTGTGTGAAGGGTGAAGAGAAGTACTCCAATAGTGATTTTACAAACCAAAACATATAACAACAGAGTAGCACAGGAGATTTTTATTTTGACAAGAGACATTAATTGCATCATCACAATTGACCATAAGTAGAAACACAGCTTGAGCAGAATGTATTATCCTCAGTTACAGAACATGCATTTTAACATGGTGAGGAGCAAGGGAGAAAATGCACAGGTCCCTTTATAATGAGACATGAGGCTCCTTCTGGGATAACTTCACTCCAAATTATACCTACAAATAATAGAAATGAAAATTGGCAAGAGCTACTGACTATCCCTGTGCTGGAAATAATCTATTGGAAACTGGCATCCTTTCCATCCATTATTAGAGACTGCTGGCTATCCTAAAATCCGTATTTTTATTGTTCCATTTTACTAGAGGCACCAGGCACCTATTTGTCCAGCTACACAACTCACACAGACTCTCTTGCAGTTAAGAGTGGCCACAAGACTAAGTTCTCTCTAATGGGATACCAATAGAAATGATGCTGCCACTTCCAGGCCCACCCACAAAAACTTCTCACATGTGTCCCTCCATGCTCTTTCCGTCTTCTAGCTGACTGAGATGACAAACACCCAGGACAACCTTGGAAGCCCCATATTAAAGATGGCAAAGCCATCATCAGCCTGAGTCCCTGAATGACTGGGTGGAGCAGGGCTGCCACTGACCTGACCCCTGCCCTGGACTATTACCTGAATAATAAACTTTTTATCCTTAAAAGTGCTGAGTGTGGGGAGTCTGTCACCATTGTTCAGACTATCCTACTCCCTACGCCTTCCTATGTCCCCTCCTGTAATCAGAAACTGGAAGCTTTCAACTACATTTCCCAGACTCTCTCTCACAAGGGTTCTAGATGCAGTTTAGGTTCTGCCAATCAGATGCACTTGTGCCCACTGGAAAGTCAGAGGTGAGGCAGAGGTGTCTGATGGGTAGGCTCTGACAGACACGAGCATTGCACCAGCCAGATTTCCTGCCCCACTCTGGCATCAGCTTTGTGGGCCAGGTGTTCTGTTGATGATGGAGATCTCCTGCCCTCTGGACACAGCTGTTGTGGTGTGACCTCAAAGCCTAGCCAATGCCATCTGCTTTCTGCCTCTCCAGACCTTCTAACACTTATGTCAGCATAATGTCCTGTATTAAATACCTTTCTGCATTTCAGTGTCCTGCACTGATATTGTCCCCCTGACTCCAAGTGGGAGAGTGACATTGCTCATCTTTTTAAACTACTTCACAGTATTCACAGCAGTTCACCCTTTCACTCTAATTTATTTGCCCTCTTCAGTGACTCATCATCTTCCCGTGCATCTCCCTGGTTGAGACACTTGTCTCAGTAGTTAGTCAATATCATTCTCTGAGCCTCAGTTCCTTCATCTATAAAATGGGAATAATAATTCCTAACCTACAGAGTTGTTCTAAAGATAAAATAAGATAATAGTGGAGGGAAAAACCGTTTGACAGATTGGTGTATGAATTGTTAGATACTTGAAGAACAGATTTAGCATTACTTCAGTAAGTCGACAGGTGGCGAAATTATAGTATTTACCTATCTTTTGAAAGAAATCTATTTTTATATGTGTTGATACAAATGCTATATATTTGTCTATATGTTTTTCAAAATAGATGTGCAGGAATATATAGTAAGATCTAGAAATTCTAAGTACAGCTTGATTGCTTCAATGTGAAGTTTAAGTCACAACACAAGATCCGAAAAGTGTGGTCATAATTATTGAAAACATCTCACATCACTCAATATTTATTTTCTAAAAGCAATTCATTTTGCTGTGACCACCGATGACCAACTGAAAAACTTTTTAAATCCGCGATAAAGTTTCTGTGTCCTGAGTCCACCTCTAATCAGCAGCCATTCTCATTAATACCTGTGGTCCCGCTGATTTCTGCTCTCATTTGCAGTGTGTAAAGAGCCTCTGACAGCTTCCTTTCCTCTCTGTTCAAACAAACAATAGCCTTTGGAACAAAGAAGGAAATTTGTAGCAGGTGAAAGTTTAGTTTTAATGATGCAGAGACCAAACTGTTTTTAAACTTGAAATATATAAAAGACTCCAAACCCCCTTTAATTTCTCATTTCTCACAATTATCCATCAGAGTTGACCAAATCCTTTATTTTGAATCACAGAATCTGAAAGAAATTCAGAAACTAACCTTTTGCCCATACGTAGCTTATTAGCAACAGGAAAAATTACTTTTCCCTCTGACTGTGAGCTTTTTTCCCTCCAGAACATAAAATAGAGACATAAACTTATAGGACGTAGAGGCAATGACCAGTGACATTTTCATATTTCCTTGGGGAAAGAAAATCTAGGCTAGAGAGGCTGAAAAGCCTAAGATTGGTCATTTGTATCCACATGGAGCAAAGATGCTATCAGGCGCAGATGAGCTGCTCAGATCAGAGCACCCAAGGTTGCCGCCTCTTCTCTTCATGCCCCGCAATCCTTGAATGAGGACATTTAATTGGTGCATAAAACATCATGTCACCTTAATAAGGCTCACTGTCACCTTTCCCAGAAATCTTCGCGACAAAGGATTTGTGAAAACTTTTCTAAACAAACATCTCCCCTCCAAGTTTCACCTATACCGGAAGAGGAAATGTCAACTTTCACACACATGCCCATTCCCACTCTTGAAGGTAAAATCCCACTAAGATCCAGTGGGGCACTGAGGGTGGAGAGATCGGATATGAGCAGGTAGGGATGGTAACAGATGTGTTGGTCAGGCTGTTACCCAAGCTGCCGGGTGAAAGGATATTATACTTTCTCCTCTAGAAGCTACTGCCCAACTGCCCTCTGTCGGGCTGGACCCGCTTACATTCCCACCAGCCTCATTTCCTTGTTTCCTCTCAGCCTGCCTAGCGGAAGGTGCTGGCAAACTTTTGGATTTTTTTCAATCTGCTAAATGAAAAACAGCTGATACCAAAGTTTCTGAAAATCTAGTGTCACTGAGATATTTCTTCTTCTTCCTCTCCTCCTCCTGGATTTGTTTTTACTGTGATAAAATACATGTAACATAAAATTTACCATTTTTAAGTGTAGAGTTCAGTGGCGTTAAGAATCTTCACTTTGTTGTGCAACCATCAGCACTGTCCATCTCTAGAATTTTTCATCTTCCCAAACTGAAACTGTACCCATTAAACACTAACTCCCCATTCTTCCCTCCCCCAGCCCTTCCCTAGTAACCACTATTCTACTTTCTGTCTCTATTAATTTGCCTATTCTAGGCACCTCACATAAGTGGAATTATACAGTCCTTTTGTATCTGGCTTCTTTCACTTAGCATGTTTCCAAGGTTCATTCATGTTGTAGTATGTGTCAGAATTTCATTCCTTATTAAGGTTGAGTAATAGTCCATTGTATGGCTAGACCACATTTGGTTTATCCAGTCATCTGCCAATGGACACTTGGGTTGTCCCAAAATACCTTTTGGCTATTGTGGATAATGCTACTATGAACAATGGCATACAAATATCCGTTTGAGTCCCTGCTTTCAATTCTTTTGAGGTGGAACTGCTGTGTTATACAGTAATTCCATGTTTAATTTTTTGAGGAATCGCCAAACTATTTTCCACAGTGGCTTCATCATATTGCTTCTTCTTAAATTCAAATAACTGATGTTTATACAATTGCTTAGAATTTTCGAAATGATCTTTCCTTAAAGAATCTCATAAAATCCTTACGAAAATACTGCGAGGCGAGTGTTACTTCAATCCCCATTTTGCACATGAGGAAATCAAGGGAGGGAGGGTGGGTCACAGAGATTTGGGTGGGGTTCTTAGCATCAAACAGCAGAAGCCACTCCAGCTAGCTTAAGGAGAAAAGCTGCTCATCAAAGCGTTCCTTAGGGGGTTCACAGTGTTTAGGAGGGCCGGAAGATCAGGCTTGGAGCCAGGAAACCTGGCCACACAGCAGAACAAAGATCCCACCACTGCCCACTGTGCACAGACACGGCGCTCACCATGGTGGACACGGGACTCAGGACTTCCGTCACTGCTGCCCCTCGAAGCCAGATGCCTCCACCACCTCCCTTGCCAGAGACAGGGTTTTCTGTGGTGCCTGTTTTCTCACACTGCTTTCCTCCAAACTGGAGTCGGCCACAGGTGCACGCACTAGCCCAGCCCAAGCCACACCTGTTCCAACTGACAAGAAGGCGGGGGAGGGGAGGGTCTGCCTTCTACCTTAGGGAGAAAGAGTCATAGCAAGAGAGGTGTTCGAAAGATAATGGGAAGCTAGAAAATGTGACAAATATCCATAGACACAGACAATAAATGCAGGGCCATAACTCCAATCCACTTCCTTCTGACTCTACTTCTATTCTCTGGGCAAATTTCTACTGCTTATTCCTGTGATTGTGGGTGCTGATCTTCTCACCTGAAAACAGAAAAGGAAAGAAAACATTGCAATATGGAGAGCTCAAGAGCCTATCAGTGTTGAATGACGTTTTAGATGAATGACTGGGGCATGAGTTGTCACACTGATGTCAGCCTCTCTCTATCGTCATAACATTCCATCATTAAATGCAGACCCTGTGCATTGAATCCATGCATATGCACCTGCCATGTGCAAATCAGAGTTCAGAGTGGGTGCCGTCCCTTTCAAAGTGGTAAATTTGAGAGGGTTTTCATATGTTTATTTCAATGAGCTGTCATCAAATTGACGTAAAGCTGTGCGGGGCTCCTATTTCTGAATTCTCTTCAGAGCCGGAGGCACATTCTTATGATTATATTCAGTGGTTACAAATCTGTGCCTCAGTTTCCTTATCTGTAAACTGGAGACAGTGATCATTTACACTTAGTGTTCCTGAGAGCATCCGATGATGCAAGGTGCTCAGCACAGTGCATGGCACATATGAGCTTAATAAGAGTTAGCTGTTACTAATATTGTTGCAGTTGAGCCTGGCCTGGGGAATAAGGTAGGGATCAAACTGAGCGATATTATTTTGGGTCCAAAATGAGCCATGACTATAATGAAACACATTTTTTTGATGAAGGACTTCGGGGAGCTCTGAAGAAGGCCTGCACAGCAGCTGTGCCAGAGGAGTGGCTGGCCTTCCCAGGATGACGGTGGACGGGAGCATTCACTGAGTAGGACGAGGTGTGCTTGTCCTTTATGCTCCTGCGAGCTAGCCACCTCCTGCACGAAGCATGTGAGTGGCTACCTCCTTCCTTAGTGCTGAGTCCTGTATTCTCTCCAGTTAATCTAGAGATCGAGTTTCTGTGATGTGGAGGATCTGTTACACATCTTCCCCGTGTTGTGGAAAGCAGTTCCCTCGCACTGACCTGCCAGATGATGATGGTACCCTGGGAAGTGACCTGACCCTCAGAACAGGTGAAAAGATCATCTCAGAACATCCCTACAGATGCCTACTGCTGCTGCTCATTCCCGAAAATCTTTAAGGGTCTCTGTGTTAACATATGTACTCTTAACTCAGCCCTTGTTCTGATAAAGGAACTATGCTTTGCCAGGTAACTCGATGCCTTCTTCACGCAAGGGTCAAGGCTCAGACCTGGCTGAGGTTACGCCCTTACCCTGCAGAAAGCCTTCAATGAAAGGGCATTATCCGGACCCCTGGGAGGGAAACTTCCCCACGATGTTGCCCTCAGCATCACACAGGGACCTGGTCCCATCTTCAGAATGGCCACTCCCCAGAACAGATGCTGGGACAGGAAGGGCAGATGGTCTCACGTTGTCCTCTTACCCACTGTCATCCCAGCACAGAAGGACTCAAGATCACAGAGTCCAAACTTCTCTTTTACTGTCTCTTTCATAGATAAATAGACAGATGATGGATAGATGCTGTTAGTGCTTTCGAGTCGATATCAACTCCTAGAGACCTTACGTCCAGCAGAGCGGAGCCTTGCCCAGTCTTTCTGCGTCATCCTCTCCCCTTGCGGCGCTGTATCAGTCAATGCTCCACTGCTATTCACAGGGTTTTCACGGCTACTTTTTCCATAAGTGGGTGGCCAGGTCCTTCTTCCTAGTCTGTCTTAGTCTGGAAGCTCCACTGAAACCTGTCCACCATGGGTGACCCTGCTGGTATTTGAAATACCTGTGGCATAGCTTTCAGCATCACAGCCACATGCAGCCACCACAGTATGACAACTGACAGACGGTGGTATGGTTCCCCGACCAGAAACGAACCTGGGCCATGGCAGTGAGAGCCCTGAATCTTAATCACTGAACCACCAGGGCTGGCTGATAGATAGATGATTGATTGATTGATTGATTGATATGATGTAGTACAATGTAATAAGTAGTTGAATTTGTATAATTCTTTATTTCTCTCTCGATACCCTGTAAATCTGTAAAAGAATGAATGGGTAGACCATCAGCAAACAGCTATTACTTTTATTCTCATTATCACTTTTACTATTATGTGCTCACTATTATCCTTTTCTCTCACCTTTGAGCAAATATTAATTGAGCACTTAATACAAGCCAAGGACCCTATACAGCCTGACTCCAATCCATCCATCCAGACTTACCTCAGGTCACCACCTGTCAGGTACCCTCAGGTCTCATCTCACTGAATTACTCACCAATTCTCCATCCGCTAAAACTCACCACTCTTTCTCACCTCTTGCTACACCATCTGCCTAAAATAGCCTTTCTTTTTCTGCACTGGCAAAGCTCATTCATCCCTCAGGACCTCTATCAAATGCCACTTCCTCTCTGAAGCCCACCCTGATTGACTTCCCTTCTTTTGGTACTTATCACATTGTATCCTAACTATTGGTTCCCGTGCCTGATTATCTCCCTGGACCATAAGCTTTAATCATTTCATTCTTTCTATCCATCCCAGCCCCTCAACAGAGTCTGTGGCATGAATTAGGTCCTCAATTCATGTTTGGTGAATGAATGAAGATGCTAAATTGATAGGAGATTCCAAAAGGGGAACGAAGGAAGCAAGAAGACAAATGTTGCCCGTTTCCCAGGTGTGTGTTGCGTCTGCCTTGGTATTACAGAGGTGTGAAGGCAATTTGCTCCCCCTTCACATGGGTCTCAACTCTCTTCCTCTGGCACCTAATAGCTTTGGAATGGATTGGTCTGGTTAGTATTTTAGTTTTTCTCCTTTACCAAAATGCCTATTCCTAAGTGGCTGTGGATAATTTTTGTAGAGACAGACCACACTGTGATTGGCCCATGAGGGCCTAATGTTCTTGTTTCCTGCCTGCTGTTCAGCCAAGGAATTCAGGCAGCATTCCACTTTTACTGTGAGGGATGAAGAGGACAAGAGCAGATTTAGAAAGTCTGATTAGCACAAATGGCCCCACGGCCCCCCGTCAGCCTTTGTCTTGCAGTGTTTGGTACACGTGGGTCTGTTCCTCTCATCAGACCATGAAATCCCATGCTTTTCCAGGCACTAACAAGCAAACAGCCTGAAAACAGGCACACGGCCGGCTGGCCGCCTGCCCCTGGCTCGTCCTTCCCCGTGCTGTTGTCCCTTTGGCTCTATCTGCAAGCCAGACCTCTGGGTGTTCGCGGTGACCTGTCTGCTCTGATCTTGCTGAGAAGCCATTAGTTAAACTTCTGCAAAAGGAGCGGCAACTTCCCCATGAGAAGAGCAGGAGTCGTTAAAATGTTCTCTCTGACATGAGAGCAAATGTTGGGGACAGAGATGGGAAAAGTTTTTCTATGAAAGATGCTTATCAAATTCTGGGTCAAAACAAGCAGGAATGTTAAAACTTGCAAATGAAAAATACTTAGTGTTAACATATCTTCCCAACATGCCTCAAACAGCTTTTTTTCTGGTTGTGTTATTAATTAGTCCTACGGGTCCTTGAAAGCTGATGTATGCAATTATTCAGCCAGCACATGTTCTAAAGATCCTATTAGAACACACTCTGGGAATGTGCAATGTATGGATGCTTTGTCTCACACACCTTACAGACACACAAACACATTCTGTCTCATGAGTCATTGAGGAAGACAACTATTTCTTGGGAGCTGCCCTTCATACCTTTGGATCCCATGGGATCCACCACGTTCCTACCTCCTCCCACCCACCAGCCTCGGATGTCTGCTCCCATGCTGGTTCTTGACCCAAGAGGACCGGTGCCTTCCTGCCCCAAGATATGTAGATCTGGGATGTAGAGGCAGCCCAGCAAGTCCCCATGGCCACAGCTATGAGATGTGAGGCTCAAAAGCCATCAGTGATCATGTTTCCTCAGTGAGGAAAACTACAGCTTGCAGCTAGAGAGAAGAAAGAAGCAAAGACAAGAGGCAGAGGCAGAGAGGTTCTTGGAACTTGTAGGGTCTCTGAAGTCAATTGTTCCTGAAGCCAAGCACTGTCCTTCATGCCTGCATCTTGGCTGGGCAACAATTCCTTAGATTCTATGAACCCCCCAGGGTTTGCTGCCTATTTTTGTGTGACCCGCAAGCTAAGAATTTACATTTTTTAAATGGTTGAAAAGAGTCAAAAGAATAAAATATTTTGTGACGTGTGAAAATGATATGAAATCCAAATAAAGTTTTATTGGAACACAGCCACACTCATTTGTTTACTAATAGCTGTCTCTGGTTTTGTGCGACAATGGCAGAAGTGAGTAGTTGTGACAGAGCCTGAAAACCATAAAATATTTATTTTTTGTCTCTCTACAGAAAAAAAAAGGACCTACCCTAAAGTCAGAAACAATGGAGCATCTTTAAGAAGCTATGAAATTAAATCAGCTTTTAAAAATATTTCTCATGGGGCTGGCCCGGTCGCAAGGTTAACTAAGTTCACGTGCTCTGCTTCAGTGGCCCAGGGTTCACAGGTTCGGAACCTACACACCACTCATCAAGCCATGCTGTGGTGGTGACCCACATACAAAAAAATAGAGGGAGATGGGCACAGATGTTAGCTCAGTGCCCATATTCCTCAGCAAAAAAGAGGAAGACTGGCAACAGATGTTAGCTCAGGGCCAAATCTTTCTAACAAAAAAAAAGAAAAAAAATGTTACCATGGTGTAGCCACTATGGAAAACAGTATGGTGGTTCCTCAAAAAATTAAAAATAGAACTACCATATGATCCAGCAATTCCACTTCTGAGTATATATTCAAAGGAAATGAAATAACTATCTTGAAGAGATATCTGCACCCCCTCCATGTTCATTGCAGCATTACTTATAATACCCAATGGAAACAACTCAAATGTCCATCAACAGATGAATGGAAAGAAAATGTGATATATATCACATATATATATATAAAATGATACATATTACATACATATCACATATATATAATGGAATATTATTCAGCTATAAAAAAGAAGGAAATCCTGCTGTTTGTGACAACATGGATGGACCCTGAGGGCATTACACTAAGTGAAATATGTCAGAGAAAGACAAATACTGTATGATCTCACTTATATGTGGAATCTAAAAGTATCGAACTCATAGATACAGAGAAAAGATCGATGGTTGCAGAGGCAGGGGGTGGATGAAATGGGTGAAGAGGGTCAAAAGGGACAAACTTCCAGTTATAAGATAAATAAGTCCTGGGGATGTAATGTACAGCATGGTGACTACAGTTAACAAAACTGTACCGTATATTTGAAAGTTGCTAAGAGAATAGATCTTAAAAGGTTTCATCAAAAGAAAAAAATTTGTAACCATGTGAGATGATGGATGTTAACTAAAGGTATTGTGGTAATCATTTGATACATATATCAAATCATTATATTGTATAGCTTAAATGAATACAATGTTGTATGTCAATTATATCTCAATAAAACTGGAGGGGAAAAATTTTAAATGTTACTCATTGTTGCAGAAACTCTACCAGTTTGGAGAGAGGTTTTAACTGTAACCATTATTCTTTAGGAAAAAAAGAAACACAAAGAAGCCACCTTCAGTCTTTATACACATCAGAGTCCTCAGTTATTTGCATGTATAAAATGAATGAAGAAATGAATTCCCTCTTAGGGGAAATTTCCACTGATTAAGAAAAGTAGTGACATTGCTGTCAGCATATCCTGAGCCCTGCCATTTGGAAGAACTCGGCCCAGACAGCACCTGTCTAACAGTACACCCAAGGACAACCTTAGGCCTGGCACAAACCTGGTCTGTCTTGAACAACTTCTGTTTCTCTCACAGTTCATCCTTCCTGAGGTGAGTCAGAGAAAGATCTAATTTGCAGTCTTCTAATGTCTCCAGAAATTGATTCTAACTCAAACTGAATCTTAAGGGTACAGGAACTTGTTTATATTTGGCAAAATGTTCTTGACAAATTACGTACCAGAAAAAGAAATAGCAGCAACACCCTGTATCAGATAGTTCTGACTAGAGGAAAAAGGAAAAAAATACAAAATGGAAGGTGGAGTGGGTTGAATAGTGTCGTCTCAAAATTTATGTCCACCCAGAACCTCAGAATGTGACCTTATTTGGAAATAGGGTCTTTGCATTTCGGATTGCAGAAATGTAAGAGAATAAATTTCTGTTTTCAGCCACCAAATTTGTGGTCCTTTGTTACGGCAGCTCTAGAAAACTCATGCAGAGGGAGCTTGAGTCTCCAAATGAGGGGGAAACATGGAGGTAGGTTAGGTAAGAGGCAGAGACAGAGGCAGTTATCCACACAGGGTATAAAGGGTCTCATGGGCCATGTAGACCTCTCATCTACTGCCTTCCTCCTCTGCCTCTCAGTCCAGTCAAGAAACCATGTAGTGAAGACTTACATACTTCCAGGAACAGGAAACTCATTCCACAACCTTCTTGTGATGGCTAATTTTATGTGTCAACTTGATTAGACCATGGGATGCCTAGATACCTGGTTCTATCTTATTATTTCTGGGTGTGTCTATGAGGGCATTTCCAGAAGAGATTAGCATTTACATTGATGGACTGAGTAAAGCAGACCACCCTCCCCAGTGTAGGTGGGCATTATGCAACCCTTTGAGGGCCTGAGTAGAACAAAAAGGCTGAGGAAGGTTGAATTCTTCTTCTGTGCCTGCCTACTTGAGTTGAGACGTAGGTCTCCCCCTGCCCTTGGACGGGAACTCACAGCCTGGTTCTCAGGGCTTCAGACTCGACTGGAATTTACACCATCAGCTCTCCTCGGTCTCCAGCTTGCAGATGGCAGATTGTAGGACCTGTAAACCTCTATAATTGCATGAGCCAATAATAAATCTAATTATAGATGATAGATAGAAAGGTAGATAGATAGATGATAGAGAAAGAGAGAGAGATTGGTTCTTTTTCTCTGGAGAACCCTAACTAATACCCTTTTAAAGGGTTCCATCATGATTCCATCTTTGGACAATTCTTCTTTATGACAAACCCCAAATCCCTCTCTTTAGAGCTCCATGTACTGACTTCGATTGCTCCTCGTGAGGTCATCCTATCACATTTACCTTCTCCACGACAGCCTTTCAAATGCTAGGAGGAACTGTCACGTGTTCTTGCGTCTTTTGTTCTCTCAATTCTTCATCCCAGTCCTTTCGGCTGTGTCTCTTATAACAAGAGTTTTACTATCCCTGCGCATCTCAACTCCTCTCTTTTGAACATGTTCTGTTTCCTTTTACATCCCCCTTCACATGCAGCCCTCAGAGCTGGATGTCAGCTGCCATCACCATCTGACCTACACAGAGCAGAGTAAGGCCACTGCTTTTCTAGATATTGTCTGTTGACTTCCATCACTTCCTTTGAGTCATATGATATTTAAGAAATTCCAACGGCCTGCTCTGTCCATTGGAAAAGTTTGGCCTTAAGCTTCTAAATAGTTCCAAGAAGTGGACTGCTGTGTGTGTGACTCTGTCATTTAGAGAGAAGGCAGCCTGGAATGGAATTCCTTTGGGTAGGTAGGGAGAACAGAAGACCAGGGCTCCAGGGATCCATAGCAACTTTGGGGGGCAAGCCTTATTTTTTTCTGCTAAAGGAGGCAGAGAGATGCCCCTGATTCCTAGGCAGGGCAAATAGTCAACCAATAAAATCTGTAATTACAATCTTTGAAATAAAGAAATGCTGTGATAATTATTCGATTTACTTTAAAGCAATTTTGAGGAACATTTGTTCCTATTAGTAATAATCAGTAATAATTGCCATCAATTACCAGGCAATTACTATGTGCCAGGTGCATTTCGAAGTGCTTCACATCCATTATCTCATGAAATCCTACAGCTCTATGAAGTACGTGTGATTAGCCCCACTTTACAGTTGAGAAAACTGAGGCTTAGAGAAGTTAAGTGACTTGTCCAAAGCCACTCATGTGATAAAGAGTGGGGCATGATTTAAACCAGGTTTATCTGATGCTGAAACTCATGGCCTTGACCACCAGGCTCCAGTCGCGTGAGCCAGTTGACTCAAAATAAGGTCACACACCTCCAACTGCAAATCGCACAGTATTCATAAGCCTTCAGCACGGCTGCTGCCACACCCGCCACAGCCAGGTCCCATCCACTCATTTCTGCCCCCGCTTTTAACCCCAACATTCAGCCTTCTTGCTCGGACTCAAGAAAGACCAGCCAACAAACGAAGGCCTGGCCTCTAAGTCGTCTTCATTGAACCAAACCCTTTTCCTATTTGTAAAACTTGCTATTTGTAATCTTATATCCTAATTTGTATTTTCTATGTCACATTCTTTTCCTATTCGTAAAATTCCAACTTCCTTTTCACTATCAACCTTATCCTCCTTATCATCCTTAGAGAAATTCCCTGTAGATAGCCTCAGCTCCACCCACAGCTGGACACCAACTTTCCCCTAGAAACTCCATTGTATTCATTGGGCTGTGACAACACCCCCAACCGTCCCTAGCTCAGGGGAGTAAGAAGGGTAGGGAATTCATCTAAATCCTGAATACTTTTCATGTGGCCAATGCATCGTGAATAACCAGAACACAGCCGCTAAAGCATTATTTCTTTTAATTCCAACACATGAATTTGCCCTGCCCCTCGCTAAGGGTGTACTTTAAAAGTAATTCTTCTGCTACTTCCCTGTTCTAATGCTTGAAGTCCACTCTGAAAAATGAGTCACATCTTATTTACACTCTTTGGACTGTCCTCAAATAGATTCTTTTTGTTGGCGAAGAAAAACAATATGGATGTTAAGCCCTCTCCCCCAAAATTGTATATGCGTCAAGATTGCTGCTCTTCATAGTATAAGAACATGCCGGGGTGGATATCTGAAATTTTAATCCCCCAACTTGGCACATGTTCATAAAGCAGGTGAAATATAAATATTCACCCTTGGTTGCACATAGGCCATTAGGCTACAATCAGTGGAGCATTAGATTAAGAATGGATCTTCTCTTCATAAACTCATTGTATGTTCTTTAGAAAACCGCACAACCTCTCTGGTGTTCTGCTCTGTTCTGTTTAAGGCAGGCTGGATTAAATGGTCTCCAAGGTTATTTTGGCTCTAAGACTCTACTTCTATGATCATTGTTCTTTCCCTGTTATTCTGTGTTATTTGTGGGGCTTGTACTTCCAACGGACATCCAGACAAGTTCCACGGGTGGAACATAAACGCCATCATGGGAACACATTAAAGCGGTGATTCTGGATTCTGTTCCGACCTACTTCAGCAAAGCTGGTGGCCAGGATTTGCCCCCTCCACTGAGGCATTTGTCTACATGGAGAAAAATCTAGCCCTCAGAAGTGATGCTGAATCCCATAGATGCTTGCCTTTGGGACTCATCAGGGGACAAAGACGCAGCCACCCAGCGCTCATTAATCCACGTGGAAATAAAAAAGATTAAGCAGCACAGACACCATGATCACTGGGAAAATTACAGAAATAAAGGTCATTATATGCATCTGGTTTTCCAGGGGGAAGAAACGGAGATAAAGCTTTAAGTCTTTAATAAGGCTAGAAATTAAAATTGGGATTACAGCAGCAAGAAGCATTTGTAAGAAGCTGTACATGACACTCCTGCTTAAGTTTTGTAGGCCTGATTTCTGGAACATTTTCTATGTTGTTAATATTTATCATCAGCTTCTTCTCTGGTTGAAAAAAATAGTCACTGCCCACCGGTTTCAAGTCCACAGCCTTCCCCAGAGACATATTGAACCTGCTTCAAGACTGTATTTCTTTGAAAGCAATCATTTAGCACTGTTTCCATGAGATTTCTGCAGAGACGGAGGAGTGTGAATCTCTGAATTCCAATGGAGCTTTGAGGTCTGACCTTGCCCTGCGATACACAGAGAAAACAGCTCCCATGAGAGGTGAGCGAGGGTCACATATCTTGGGCCGGGGGAGGGGAGGGGAGGATGGACTCCCTCCCACATTTAGACACCTCAGATTCTCCTACCAGAGTCACGGCAGATGTCCAGAGGGTTCTGTTAAAATGCAACTGTGCCTCTTGGCCAACCAACTGTATTTGTGTTCCTCCCAAAAGATACGCTGAAGTCCTAAGCCCCAGTACCTCAGAATGTGACCTTATTTGGCAAGAAGGTCTTTACACAGGTAATCAAGTTAAAATGGGGTCAGTAGGGTGGGCCCTAATCCAACATGACTGATGTCCTTAAAAAGGGGGAAATTTGGACACACACACATGCACACACACACACAGAAGAAAGACTATGTGAAGAGAGAAAGGGAAAAAGCCATGTGGAGGTGGAGGATTGGAGTGATGAGTCTACAGGCTCAGAGACACCAAAAATTGGTGGCCAACCCCCAGAATCTAGGGGAGTAGCCCAGAGCAGATCCTTCCCTCATGCCCTCAGAAGGAGCCAGCCCTGCCTACAGCTTGATCTCAGACTTGCAGCCTCCAGAACTGTGAGACAATAAATTTCTGTTGAGTCATCCGCGTGGTGGTATTTTGTTACGTCATCCCCAGGAAACGAACAGGCTGACACTTCAACCAAGCAGACATTATGAGTGCCTTAGCCATTATCACCCAGCAAAGGCAGCATTTGCAAGGAATGGAAAATGTGTCAGAGAGAGAAGGCTTGGAAGACCCAGTGGAGGGGTTGGTGCGAGCAAAGGGCATATGAGGGTGTGTTGCCATGAGGGCACTAGGACACCCAAGAGCTCACCTAAGGGCACAGCAACCTCAGGGAGTTGGCGACAGAGCCTAAACTGAAGGTCAGGAAGGTGTTAAAGATAAGCTACCCCTACGTCACAGTTTGCTGAGGTTTTGAACACTAGATTTTATCCATATTTGAATTTGCAGTTATTTATGGATTTTCAAAATTGACTGTACCCAGTAGCACAACCTATCAGATTATCTTAGCTCTCTTCACGCATGACCATTGACCATGAATAAGAGCCACAGCCTCAGGCACAGCCGAATTTCCCATTATCCCCATTGCTGGTTAACAGGGATGAAGGAATCAGGGCTGCCATGCCTGGTCAGGTAGATGGATCCAACTTCAGCAGCGAGGATGCTGGGGATATCCTCCAGACAAAACAGTGCTGTATAGAACATGTGAAAAGCCTGGCTGTGGAGACTGGCCAGACTCCAGGCCAATCTAAGAAAGCCTGCTGGGAGAGGTTAGCCTGTGCCCAGCCCCTTCTGGTTCTTAGCCCATTTCCACCTTTACTTCTCTTCCTCTTGCCCACACTCTTCCCACACCTGTTCTGCTCCTTCAAGAATGTAGACCCAACCCATCATGGCATGACAGAGCTCAGTAAATAGAACATTCCAGAATGCAGAAGGTAGGTGTAAATGGTACACTGTGGTAACTAGAATTAAGTTCGGTGTAAGTAGCAGAAAAAAAAAATAAAATAATAGGAGATTAAACAAGATAGGGCATTTCTATCACAAATTGAAGAAGTTCAGAGGCAGACATTCTAGAGTGGGATGGTGCTTCACAGTATCAGGGACACTTTCTTCTTTGTTGCTCTACTTTGGATGCCCCCAAAGTCATCCCATTGTCCCAAGATGGCTGCCAGAACTCCAGCCGACATGGTCACATTCCAGTCATGAGGAAGGAGAAAAGAGAAGGAGGAGCATGCTTTCTTTCTTCAAGGACAGCTCCCAGAAGTTGCCAACCCTGTCAACTTATGTCTCATTCATCAGAACATAGTCACATGGTCACACCAAACTACAAGTCAAGCTGGGAAATATAGTCTGCAGTGTTGGCAGCTGTGTGACCTAAAAATCAGGGATTCCAGTATGACAGAAAAGGGCTGTTCAACCTCAGCATGAATGCCGAGCCTGATGGGTCTGGCGCAGGGGCTGTCCTGTGCACTGTAGGAGGTCTAACAGCACCTCTGGACTCTACCTTCTAGATACCAGTAGCAACCGCCTCCGTGTGACAAACAAATTGTCTCCAGGCATTGTCAAATGTCCCCTGGGGGTCAAAATCACCTCTGGTTGAGAACCACTGCTCTAGAAGAAGAAGAGAAGGCAAAAAGAGTGTTGAGACCAGGACAGAGGGACTGCAAACTGTGGGACTCTTGGAAGCAGGGGCTGTCCCAGGGACCACAGACTTAAGCAGCATGAGCCAGCCAGCAGGTGCCCAAGATGGACACAGCTTTGCAAACACAGCAGAGATGTCCATGAGCAGGAGAGGTGATCTGGGACTTAGAGAAGGCCAGGAGGAGGACAGAAGATGGAGGAAGAGCAGATACCACTATTCATATGCCACAAAACAGGAAGCCATCTCTGACCATCAGTCACCCCTGTGGGAAAAGGAAGAAGAAGAGGGAAGTGGAGAGAAATCCTGAAAAACTGACTAGTTATCTGAAAGAGATTGAGTAATCAAAAGAAGCTATTTAAACCTAAAATTATCAGATGACAATTTAAAAAGTGTCATAGTCAGCTCCAGCTGGCATAACAAATAACCACAGATCGGGTGGCTTAAACAACAGAAATTTATTTCTCACAGTTCTGGAGGCTGGAAGCCCAAGATCAAGGTGCTGGCAGGGGTAGGTTCTGTTCTGAGGGCTCCTTTCTTGGCTTGTAGACTGCCATCATCTCGCTGTGTGCTCACATGGCCTCTTCTCTGAGTGTGAAGAGAGCAAGCGCTCTAGTGTCGCTTCTTATAAGGACATCACTCCCATTAGATCAGGGCCCCACCCTGATGACCTCATTTAACCGTAATACTTCCCTCCTCCAAATACAGCCACACTGGGGGTTGGGACTTTGACATGAATTTGGGGAGGGGGGACACAAACATTTAGTCCAAAACAGGTAGCAAATTTAAGTGTTTTCTTCTATCAAGTTGGATTAGGGGCTCAAGATCAAGTTTATCTCCATTCTAGAGAAGTAAACTTAAGTTTCTCTGTTCACGTCTGAGTGTGTGACCTGTAAAACGTGGACCCTGCAATAACATGTAAATATCATAATTGTATGTATTTTATATATGTGTGAATATGTAAACCACTAGAGGATTTACACCCACCAGCATTCCTTTGGCCAGAGCAAGTCCACAGCCAAGCCCTGCATCAATAAGTCGGGAAAATACCTGGTGCTGCCCCAAGTATAGGAATGGCCAAGCGACATGGCAAAAGACACTGATGCGTGGAGGGGTGAAGAATTACAAATAAGGTTGCCATCTTTTGATGCTTTTTAAAAATAAATAATATGTAATATCTACCTCTCGATTTATCTATTTATGAAAGAATTTTTTCAAGAAGGAATGGGTTTGGCAATGAGTGACAGAAACCTTGACTATGGCTTAAACAAGTAAAATGTTCATTTATCTCACGGAACAAGAAGACCAGAGGCAGGCATGCTGACAATGTCATCAAAGAGGGAGGCTCTTCTCTCATCCTGACCCACCTCCCTTCCTCAAGTCACAGGATGTCTGATGCACAGCAGGTGTGTGTGCCTGCTTCCCAACCCTTGAATTTTTCAGAAACATTGACCTTGTTTACATGAATTAGTATAGACTTTGTCTCTACCTTGGTGGGCACAAAGAGCTGCTGAGAATTGCAGTTTTCCACCTTTTAAAAGAAATACCAGGCTTCCAGGATTAATAATAATAAGAGTTGATTGACACATTGCCTAGAGTCACCCAACATTTTTACCCAAATCTGCTGTCAATTTCTCTGAAGAGATTACCCAGTCCATTTGCTTCCCCTTGCAGCCACAGCAGCGGCAACTACAATTTAATAATCATGGTTATCACAGGGTTCAGCCATAAGCAGCGCTTCCTTAAAAAAACACAAAACAAAAGGATGTATACCATATGTTTGCGATTTTATTCCTTGCTGGGAAGGGCCTGGTAAAATGCCTCTTGTGGCATAGCTGGAACAGAAGAGAAACCGGTCAAAGTTGGGGAGGCTGAGGGGGTGCAGACACAATTAACTTCCAGCCATTTGGGCATTCAAGTTAGGGAAGCTGATTGTAGCAAGTGTGTCCTTTGCAGAACTGCCAGCTTATTAGAGATGCTCCAGGGATCCAGAGCATGGGGATGCCGTCCCAAAGGCTGGAAACTTGCACTAGCTTGAATTTAGAATCAAGTTCGGCTAGTTTTTACCCTAGTGAGAATCATTATTCCCTAGTTTACTGTTTAAAAGAAAGTTTAAGCCATCCAGGAACTAAGAGTCATAAGATAGAGACTTAGCAGTTTATTTTTTATGCTTATAACGTGGGGGGTATTATAAGCATTATATGCTTATAGTGATTATAATAATAATCTTTATTATTTTCTGTTACATGATTAATACAAGAGCCAATCCTCCTGGAATACAATTCTCTCTCTTACTCTTTCTTTGCCTCTCTTTCTCTTTCTTCTATGCTGACAGTACTACTTTATAATGTAAAATGCCCACATCTTAAGTCTTCTGCTCTTTGAATTTTGACAAATGTGAACCCGTATAACTATCATCCAGCACAGGACATGGAACCTTTCCATCATCCCAGAAAATTCCCCTGTGCCTCTTTCCAGTCAGCTAGCACTATTCTAATTTCTATCACCATAGATTAGTTTTGCTTGTTCTTGAACTTCGTATTAATAGAATGACAAAATATGTACTCTTTTGTGTTTGGCTTCTTGTGCTCAACATAATGTTTCCAGGTTCATCCATGATGTTGCCTGTATCAATAGTTTGTTTCCTTTGAGTGATAAGTAGTACTCCATTGTAAAAATATACCATAATTTGTTTATCCATTCTGTTGTTGATGTTTCCAGTTATTATGAATAAAGCTATCATGAACATTCTTGGACACATCTTTTTGTGGAATACGTGTTCATTGCTCTTGGGTATATACTTAGAAGTGGATTTTCTGGCTCATAAGGTAGATACATATTTAACTAAGATTCTACTGTTTTATACAGCCACCAACAATGTAAGGTTGCCACACGACATTGTCAGTCTTGTAATTTCAGACATTCTGACGAGCGTGTTGTAGTATCTCATTGTGGTTTTAATTTGCATTCCCCTGTTGCCTAATGAACACTTTTTGTATATTTCTTGGCTATTCAGGTGTCTTCTTTTGTGAAGTGCTTGTTAAAGATTTTTGTCCATTTTTTATGGATTTTTAAATTATTGATTTGTAGGAATTCTTTATATATTCTAGATAAATTCCTTTTCAGATATGTTTCTTGAATATTTTCTCCCAATCTGTAGCTTGACTTTTCACTTTTTTAACGATGTTTATTTTTATAAGTATTTAATTTTGATAAAGTCTAACGTTTGAATGTTTTGCTTTTATCGTTAGTGCCTTTTACGACTTTCTAAGAAATCTTTGCCTACCCCAAATGATGAAGATTTTCTCCTATGTTTTTAAATTTTCCACCTCAAATTAATTTATATATGTGATGTGAGGTAGGAGTCAAGGTTTTTATTTCCCTATGCCAATATCTAGTTTTCCCATCATTTTTTTTCTGACATTTACTGACATGTGATTTGTTTTCCTTTCCACTGAATTGCTTTGGCATTTTTATCAAAAATCAATTGACCATGGGTCTATGTGTTGCCCAGTAACAATTGTGGGTCTATTTCTGGACTCTTTATCCTGTTCCACTGATCTATGTTTTATCCTTATATCAGTACCACACTGTCGTGATTGCTGTAGGTTTTTAGTAACTCCTCCAACTTTGTTCTTCTTTTTCATAGTTGTTTTGGTTATTGTAGATCCTTTGCATGTATATTTTAGAATCAGCTTACCCATTTCTACAAAAATCTCTGCTGGGATTTTGGTTAGGACAGCATTGACTCTCTAGATAAATTTGAGGACAGCTGACATCTTAACATGCTAAATCTTCCGATACATGAATATGGTATATCTCCCCATTTATTTAAGACTTCCCTAATTTCTCTCAGCAATATTTTATAAATTTCCGTGTAGAGGTCTTGCACATCTTTCATTAAATTTAAATTTATTCCTAGTATTTGATTCTTATGTTATTTTAAATAAAGTGTATTTTAATTTTATTCTCCCATCGTTTGTTGCCTGTATAGAGAAATACAATTTAATCTTCATACATTGACCTGCAACTATGCTAAATTCACTAAAAAATTCTAGTAGTTTGCAGATTCTGAGTTAACCCAGTGATCTGCTGTGTGCACGGGTGGACTCAGCGCAGGTCTTCTTCCTGTGCTAAAGTGGGGTCTCACGTCTCATGTCCCACGTCAGGGGATCCTAGCTGCACCAGGCCCTAACAACCGTCCCCTCAGAGCCTCTTTTCCTAGCATGCCCTTTCCCCAGGTTTACCTGAGGAAACAAATTGAGTAAAGGTCCCTTCTCACTGGGTCCCAAAGTAACCCGCCTCAGGAAACTGTTCCCTAACTGACTGTCAGAGCAGGGGACGCCCACCCTGGGATAGGGTGCCTTGGTTCCACAGCCAAAATCTCTTCTGTAGCCTGCCCTGCGGTGGCACCTGCTCTCAGGAACCCATGTCCAAACCCCAGTGCCCCACACTCATCCAGCCAAGCCCTGTGGCATGCTTGGCCACAGGCTCTGTGGGGTGGAGAGGGTAGCCTGTGTGCCTGACCAGGCTCCACTGCTGGTTCTGACAGCCTTTGCTGACCATTGGTTCTGAAAGATCCAGTCAGCCCTCTGTATCTGTGGATGCAGAACCCACAGATAGGGAGGGTCGACTAAGGGACTTGAGCATCCATGGATTTTGGTATTCGAGGGTGTCCTAGAACCAATCCCCTGCAGATACCAAGGGACAAGTGTACTCCTGATTCCTTCCAATGAACCACACCCACCACACACACCCCTTTGTCTTCCTTACAGTCACTTGAGTTAGTTTCCAGCACTTCCAACCAAAATACCTTGACTAGACGGGGGGAAACCAACATGTGTAGAAGTGGGGGAAACAGAAGCATTGCAAGTGACTCCCATGAAACCGGGCACAGAGAAGCCATTCAGGAGGACACACCAAGGAAAGCATGGGCTGGCAAATCAAGACCTCTCTGACAAGGGGACCCCACCAGCTGTGCAGGAGTAGGGACAACATCTTCAGAATGGAGAGCTGGAAGAGGGCGCCCTTGAAAACACAATTTCAAACCATGCAATGCAGCCGGGGAGTGCTGGTCCCCAGGGCCGGCCTGGCCCACCTGAATGACAGCATGAAGAGATATGTGTTTCCAGATGAGCTGAGCAACAGTAACCTGACAGCCCTGTCCCAGGCACAGGTTTTCCAAATGCAGAGTAAAGAGAGGTTTGCTGCTCATCCGAGGCTTGTTCCAGCCCCACGTGGATGAAAATGCCAGCAGGACCCAACAACTCCCATGTCCAAATACGGTCATCACTATAGCACCTTGATTCATTCTCATGCCAGGCAGAGTCTTAGGGGCTGAAGACCTGTCAGTGAAGCAAATGGGCGTCCCTGTCCTCAGAGAGGTCACATGCTATTTATTGAGCATCCACAGTATGAGCATCCACTCATTCAATCCTCAGAGCAACCCTTTGAGGCAGGCACTGCACAGTTGGTGAAACAAGGCTCAGAGAGATGAGAAAAATGGCCCAAGGGTGCACAGCTGGTAGATGCAGAGGTAGGGTAGAAGAGGCAGCCGGCTCCAGGGTCCAAGGTCTTGACTTCCATTTAAGTAGAATTGGCAATGTAGGCTTATTCCCCCTCTCCTTCACATGCACATATTATTCAGCTGGAAGCCCTTCTAGGCACTAGGATACAATGAGAAGGGCATCCTCAGTCCAGTGAGAGATGCAGCCATGTTTGGTCTTGACAAGTGAGAGCTCTAAAGAAGGAGCCACGGGATGTGGATTCACAGGGACAAGCATTCCAGAGAGGAAGCCCCAAGACAGAGGCTGAGAGAGGGGAAAGAGCTGGGGGACTTGGGGGAAGACAAGTGGTCCAGCGTGGCTCTAAGACCAGTCCCTTGTGGGGGTAGAGATGGGGAGGGGCAGCAAGAGGGGTGATGAAGGGTGGTCATTGGGAAGTGGGTGGGAGGGAGTGGCAAGACATCCTGTGCCTAGCACAGTGTCACCTCAGAGGAAGGAAAGGAGAAAGGAAGGGAGGGAGGGAGGAAGGGGAGGGGGAAGAAGAAGCTAAAAAACAAGGTGGGACAGGTTATGAAAGACTTTCAGTGTTTTAGTAAAAGTTTGGGTTTTTTTGTTGACAATGGGGAGTCATTAATGGTTTAATCATGGAAGTGATAAGTGGTACTTGACCAAATCTGTGTTTCTGTGTAGATTAGATAGATAGATAGAGATGATAGAGAAAGATAGATAGAGATTAGATAGGTAGATATGATAGATATAGATGATAGAGATTAGATAGATATAGATGATAAAGAAAGATAGAGATGATGGAGATTAGATAGATAAATGACAGGTAGGTATGGTAGGTGATAGAGATAGAGATGATAGAGATGGATGGATACATACGTACATACATATATGGATACACAGAGAGATGAGAGAGAGGTGGAGGTAGAGAGAGATGGAGAAGAAGGGAGGAGAATAGAGACGGGGCGAAGATGGGGATAGAGATAAGGATAGGAATCTATGTTTTCCCCGGGGAGTTGGAGGTGTAGAAGACACTAGGGGCGGGCCAGAGGCAGGAGTATCTGTTACATTTCTCCTCCTCCGGCTGTTCTGCAAATGCCTTAGGCCAGAGTCCCTAGTCCACCTCTCTGACACAGAGCAGGCTGGAGGCTGGAGGCTGCAGGATGCAGAAGGCAAGCACTAGGCTTAAAGAACAGCCGCTTCCCTGATGAATGCCCAACACCCAGGCTTCGGATCACCCGACCAGACCTGCTGAGAACGTAGCCACTAATCACTGCTGAAAAAGTCCCCCCTGGAAATTAGGGGGTTTGTTTTCGTGTTTTGCCTTCAGTGGCCTCTTCCACATAGGCCTCAGTTTCCAGCCCTCATTGTGACTGCCTGTTGGGTCTAAATGTTATGAGGAGGGGACAAATCCCGCAGGTAGCTGCCACCTCGCCCACAATGGCAGCCTAGGAAAGCCAGGCTCCTGCTGTGAGGGGCCGAGCCACCCTGGGAGGGAAATGACCAAGGTCAATGTTGGGGATGCAGCATCTGCAGCAAAGCGTTTGCCCCATTCTCCTCCTGTGGTCATTGTTACTTTCCACTGACCAGCTGCCTGCAGGCTCTGGGCAAAGACAAAATGGGTAACACAGCCGCCATTCAGTGGAGATTAATGCCTGAAATGAGCCACACCTCGGAACAATTGCCTCCTACAAGAGGGACAGCGCTGAATGGGCAGGGAGCCCCATTGATGACTGTTATAAAAGAGGTGAAGGCCTGCGAGGAGAGAAAGAAAAGTTTCACACCGCCCCTCAAACCTAGCCCTGATTCTTCCTTCTCACCCTTCTCTTCCCTTCTGACTGCCCATTTTGCCCCTAATCCAGAATCATTCTTTTACGTACAGGGACTTGGGCAGTAAGCTTAAAAGGCACGAATTTGCTACTGTAAGTCATCGCTGCGTCTGCGCGCAGAACGAATTAGTACTATTATCTGCGCAACTTTCCTACTTGACAATTAGTTACTATCATTCACGCTGTGCAATCAGCTGTTAAATCCTCATTTATGCTGATTTGAATATGAATGTGCTGTTCAATAACATGTTAGATTGCCATGTTTACAAATATACTCCAGGTATTTAGAAATTTAGATGATGCAAAACATACTGTTTAAGTTGCGTTCCGTGCCAGTTTAAATAACTTAAGCCTATTTATCAGTCACTTAGCAATTCTTTTCACATACTTCTGTTTTCCTCTGTCCTACCCTTCTCAACCAAAACTAAAATATGCTCTTTTTGGTTTGTTTGCTTTGTTGCTGTATTAAACTAATAATCTTCAAGATGGCACTTAATTAGCCGTCACCTCCACGTGAATCTTCTTTCCTGATTCCCGCGGATCTAATTTCTGTCTCTTTTAGAAGCAGATGAAACAGTAAATGGGAAAAAGAAAAAAATTATCTCTGCAGTTGCAATGTTAAGTATCAAGTCTCTGAAAGCAAACGCTTTGTACTTAGCACAAAGGAGAGAAAAGAGCAAATTTTTGAATGTAGGTAAAACCTAAGAGAGCAAGATACATCTGATTGTAAACTTCTGGAAGGCAAACAAGGTGGACTGGAGGGCAGGGTTGCTCAAATCTTAATGTCCTTTTGAATCACCTGGGGATTCCCTAGGACTTGTAGATGCTGGTTCAGGAAGCAGGGCTGGGGCTGAGATGCTACTCATCGAACTGTCTTCCAGATGCTGCTAAAGCTGCTGCTAGACCAGGTACCACTCTGGGCAGCAAGACTCTAAAACATACGTAACACACCCAACTTCAACTATTATCTTTACAATGAGAACACACTTATCTATCAGAGATTTAAAAATCAAGCTTGACAAGAGTCTGGCCCAGTGGCGTAATGGTTAGGTTCATGTGCTCTAATTTGGTGGCCTGGGGTTCGTGGGTTCGGATCCCCGGCACGGACTTGCGCACCGCTTATCGAGCCATGCTGTGGCAGGCATCCCATGTATAGACTGGAAGAAGATGGGCACAGATGTTAGCCCCGGGCCAATTTTCTTCAGCAAAAAGAGGAGGATTGGCAACAGATGTTAGCTCAAGGCTAATCTTCACCAAAAAAAAAAAAAAAAAAATCAAGCTTGACCATTCCACTTCTGGGTATATATCCAAAAGAACTGAAAGCAGGAAGTTGAACAGACATTTATATACCAATGTTTATAGCAGCATTGTTTTTCACAATAGCCAAGAGGTAGAAAGCAACCCAAGTGGCCACCTGTGGATGAATGGATAAAGAAAATGTGGTATATCCATACAATGGAATGTTATTTAGCCTTCAAAAGGAATGAAATTCTAACACACATTACAACATGGATGAACCTTGAGGACATTATGCTAAGTGAAATAAGCCAGTCACAAAAGAACAAATACGGTATGATTCCACTTATAAGAAGTATCTAGAGTAGTCAAATTCATAAAAACAGAAAGTAAAATGGTGGTTGCCAGGGGTTGGAGGGAGGAGTAAATGGGGAGTTGTTTAATAGAAATAGAGTTTCAATTTTGCAAGGTGAAAAAGTTCTGGAGATTGGTTGCACAACAGTGTGAATATACTTAACACTACTGAACTAGGCACTTAAAAATGGCTAAGATGGTAAGTTTTACATTATGTGTATTTTACCACAATTTTTAAAAAATTGTAATAAATTGGGAAAAGTCAATCTTGGTTTTAGGGATATTGTAGAAAAATTTTTTTTTCTACCAAGATATCTATATTTCAGCTGATTCTTACTCAATTCTTCAACGAGCTGGGCAGATATCACAAGCCCTGATACAAGCCAGGAAAGATTTCAATTTTTCTTCCACTCTCCCATGTTCTTTGTCCAAAACTCTATTCCAGTAATTATCACATTCTGATCAATGTTCAAATTCTGTGTGTGTCTCCATCTCCCTCCCTGGAGTGTGAGGTTTTGAGGGTGATGGTTGGCCCTACAGTGATGTAGTAGGTGCTGTTGACTGCCTAACCCTTGCCTAACCCTTGTTGACTGCACCTCTCTTCTCCTTCCTTCCTCCCCTTCTCCATCTTGTCCATATGCTTCAGAGGGGCCCAGGCCCTAGGACGTGGGCCATGAGGAGTCTAAACCAATCGTGTTGGCTCCATTCACCTTCCCAATGACTGGTTCCAGCACAGTCATGGGTCAGTTTTGTGGTCAATGGGACATGAACAGATCTGCTGAAGGGCTCCGGGGAAAGGTTTCCTTGCTCTTAAAAAGAGATACAGGAAGAGATTGTTCCTCTGTTCACAAGGGATGTTGTCTGTCTGGATGAGACACATGGAACGAAAGCAGCCATCCTGACACCAGCCTGAGGGTGGAACCTGCACCAGAAGAGCCAGAGGAATCCCGAAAGGCAGGCCCAGAGCCGAGCCACCCAACCTTTGGGTCTCTCACCTTGTAAAATAATAGAGTGCTTCCTGGTCTAAGCTGGTTGAGTAGGAGTTTTCTGTCTGGTGCAGCCAAAACCAACTTAACCGATACCAGTACTTTGCAGGTAGGAGATATTCTGAAATTTGTTGGATTAAATTCAAGTAGGAAGACTGGGCTGGTTCACGGCCCTTGAGGACTCAGCACCACGACATCCTCCATGCTAAGCAACCTCAGATATGAAATAGTTTTTTCATCTAGAAAGATAACAGGGTGTTTTTGTTTGTTTGCTTGCTTGTTTTATTCAAGGATTCTCCATGGGCTACTTTTCCTAGAAAACATTTAAAATGGCATTCCATTTACAAAGTTTAATTTAATTGTACCTTTTGCCAGACCTGCGTCTTACAAGAGGAAACTCATCACAATGGCTGAGGCCTATGGAGCACTTACATGCAGACATCGTGTTCAGTTAATCCTCTCGTCAGCCCTCAGGTTGATTATGTTATCACCCTCCTTTTATAAATACAGAAACAGAGGCACAGAAAGCTTAATTCACTTGCCCGGGGCCACACAGCTAATAATGTGCAGGATTGGGATTCGAACCTGAACAGTTGGCTCCTTCCATTATGCTCTACAGTGATGTGTTAGTCAGATGCACTGTGGCATTCTTCAATTCAGATGACTGTGATCCATTACCTAGAGGTGGTCAGAAAAACCTTAAAACTATTAAAATCTCCTCAAAACTCACATCATGTTAACCTCTTACTCAATGCCCTTCAGTGTTCTAGAAAGCATGCCCATGGATGTTCTAGATAGCATCCAAAATGGCTGACACAGCCCATAAGGCTCTGCCTATGCCTGTCCCCACCCCACTGTCATTTCTAGCTCTCCCCCCTCCTACTGGATACTCCAGCCACTCTGGCCACCTTTCAGCTCCTCTAACACATTCAGCCATTTCCATCTCAGGGCTTTTGCACTTGCTATTCCTTCTGCCTGGGCTCAACCTTCCCTACCCCCTCAGACAGAAAGACACACATACATATGTGCGCACACACCCACCCACACACACCTTGCTTCTGGATAAATTCTACTCACCCTTACAGAGTTCTTTGCTGACCCATCAGTCTAATTTTGTCCTGCTGTTATACCCTCCCCATCACCTTTGTGACAGCGTTTATCAGAATTTATAATTTCACCAGTCTGTGTGATTTTCTGCTTTGTCTCTGTCCTCCCCAAGTTGAGGATCAGCTCCACGTGCGTGGTATCACGTCCATGTTGTCACCACTGTATCCTGAGTGACAGGCATATCATAGAAAATAGCGGGGAAACATTCGAGGAAAGAAGAGAGAAAGGAAGTCGAGGAGGAAAGAAAAAGTTGGAAGGAAGGAAGGCACTGTGAGGCTGTTATGAGTTGCCACACATTTGAAAGCTTCCCCCACGGTACTGTTCTCTACTCAGCCAAGCAAGGGGCACTGACTTAACAATAGCCAGCTTGTTTCCTTCCTTCCTTCCTTTCTCTATTTCTTCTTTCCTTAAAAAAAAGCCTCCCTAAAAGTAAATGATTAAATAAAACCAGCATTTAAAATTAAATTATCCTTAAAATTTAAAGTGAAACATCTGTGTTGGGTCCACAAGATATTTTTACCATTTTTTCACAGACAGCAGTGGGGCTTTGCCTCCTTACATCCTCTTTCCCTTCTCAAAGATGTATCCGTTTATGTTATGTGGATGGGTCTGTACAATCGCCTGCACATTTTGGTGCAATAATACCAACCAAGCTAATATACTGGAACTAGGCATATAACGTTAAGAAAAGCAACTAGACCAATAGACTGATTTTTCACTTATAGGATTAAGAGGCTGTAAAGACATTGTATCGTGGGATCAAGAGATGTACTGCTCAAACATTTTCCTTCAATGAATTAAAAAAGAACTAATGAGAAAAATACAATGATGTGGAAATATCCAAGCAAACAGAAAACATTTAAAGGTGAGAACCATTAAAATATAGAATAATCTGTGAAAGCAATAGAATTTCTAGCACTTTAAGTCATTTTAAAATAGACAAAGTAAGTTCATTCCAGAACATGTCCAGCTACTTAGGAAACGTGATTATACTCCATATATTGTCTTAAAGTTTATTTTTCAGAGCGTTGCCTTATTATAACTAAGATGGTATTGACCAGCAAAATCCTTGCTACAGCACTTAAGCCATTTATTAAGTTTACCCAGGTTTGAAGGCACAAAGAAAGTATTGTACTTTAAGTATGGAAAAACTGGAAAATGCCTTATTTCTTTTTTGAGTATTTTTCAAATTCATTTTATTCTGAGTACCCATCAATTAATCACCCAATGTAGCAATGAGACTGATGAAAGGAAGGGAAGGAGGGAGAGAGGGAGGGCATGTTATCATTCAATGGTGTTCCCTTGAGATTATACATTCATTCTTCAGTACCTCCATTCCCAAATATTTTGGGGAAATTTCCATTTGGAACCCTTTTCTGTAGCAGTTCTGCTTGGCAGCAGGTGCACAGGTTAGACCATTATTGATACATATGTATCACATACCATGATAAAGGTTTAGGCCTGGAAGGGGCTTTAGAAGTTACCAAGTGTTTACGGATGAGGAAACTGAGATTCAGATAATTTCAGACACTTGGCAAAGTCACAGAGCTTTCCTTCACTTACAAATCAATGAGAAAATGAGAAAAGGGATTTGCATCACTCCTACATTAAATCATTCAAAGTATATCATTCTTTTTCATTGGATTCCCTCATTCATTCGTTCTATATTCACTGAGAGCCTGGCATGTGCCGGGCACTGCTGAAGATGTGGCAGTGAACAGAACAGAAAGAAACTCCATGCATTCACGGAGTTCATGTGCCAGGGACTCAATATAATTTAAATTCCTGATTCTCTTTTCCACTCAGAGGTTACTATTTTAACAATTCTCGGGCACCACCGAATTAGAATCAAAGACATCGAACAAATTCTCTACTGACATAATTTGATGAGTGTAGGAATTACAAATGCCAGTCAACTCTACTGGTTACAAAGAGAAGAGGAAGCAGTGTACATTCAATTTTTTTAAAGAGAGAGAAATTCAACCGCATGAAAAAGCCATGTTCCAACATGAAATCCAGATTCACCAGCCACATCTCCTAAAACAGAGGGCAAGACTTTTAGAAGTAAGAGAAAAGAAAAATAAGCACTCAAAGGCTTTGCATACGGGATAAGAAAACATTAAACTTTTGGCAAGCCTCCTGGCATAGGCAGAGTGAAACCACTCGCTGCCCGCAAGTGTTTAGCCCACAGCTGCTGGAAATGAAGAATGTCAAATTACGCAAAAGTAGGAATCCACGCTCACATATCAAAGAAGCAAAACTCCAGGGGACACCCAGTGTCGATGTGGACGATCGCTGGAGCACTAGAGGAGAGGGAGGAGGGGAGGTCCTGGACCATGTGGAAGACCAACCAATCTTGGTGTCACGACCACACATTGGCTGTATTCATCCCTCCTGTACCATCATGGGAAATTATCCCAGACATTAAGAAATTCATTTTAATAAGACATAAAGCCTGCTGTTGTTACTTCACTCTGCACAAAGTGCATCATTCACCCAATGATGAAATCATGAAACCTTAGGCAAGGCTCCCTTTTTTCTTTTTTAACCAAATCTCATATTTACTGCACCCTATAAATTGTTTTTTTTTAAAGCAAAAAATTAGTCCTATTTTATAAAGAAAAAACATTGTTTATTTTATGAAGCCAATGTTCTGAAAGTTGATAAATCCCTTTAGTTCTTTGGTTTAAGAATCAAACTTTGGTTTAAGTTCTTTGGTCGAAATACCACATTCCAGCCTCAAGGGAGTGGCGAATTCACTAATGGGGCCAACACTTGTGTAACTTTCTGGAGGATGGTTTGAAGATTAGGTCACAACTTGGAGAAATGGTACTAGGTTTTCTTTTCCTATTTTTCAATCTATATGGAATTTGCCCATGTTAGTTTTATAATTTCAATAAATGTTTACCAAAAAAGAAAACAAACTAAATCTCTACTAAGGCTAGAAGTAAAAGTCATGTGCTAAGGTTTGTCCTTTCACATAAAATGACAAAGGAGGGTGACAAAGCCAGAGAAAGCAGTGGAGAGCTTATCCACGGGCCAATTAAGTCAGAGAACATACAAAATATAAGGATTAAAATTTTTCTTTTACATCATCAATTTATTCAAATAATTCCGGAGACTTCTGTAAGCTTTAGGAAATTGGTCCCTAAAATGTCATATGCTGTTTAGGTAAGAAAAAGAAAGAGAAGGTGGTAGAGCTACACTATAAATCTCATCTCTGGGGAGAACGCAGGACAAACCACAGTTTCAAAGCACAAGAGCTGCAGGCTGCAAGAGGCTGAATTAACACAGGTAAATGGGCTTCCCAGCCACTGTGTTCTCTGCCCCCAAAAAAATCAGCTGGTAGGATTCGTATTATCTAATAAATTCCCAGAGGACAGCTTGACTACATATCTAAAATCATGTATATTCTTTGACCCAATAACTCCTCTTTAAGTCTTCAAGAGCCAATCAGAGAAGTACACAAAAATGTCTGCACAAGGATGCTCATTTCAGCATTCTTTATAATATGGAAAAAATGGACATGCCCTAAATGCCCACAGAAAGGGCTTAATTAAATAATTAAGGAGTATCTATACAGTGGATTTTTATGCTGCCTTTAAAAAGGAATGTGCAGGGGGCCGCCCGGTGGCGCAGCGGTTTAGTCCGTGCCTGGCAGCCTGGGGTTCGCGGGCCCGGATCCCGGGCGCCCGCCGACGCACTGCCTGTCAGCCACGCGGTGGCGGTGTCCCATATAAAGTGGAGGAAGATGGGCACGGATGTTAGCCCAGGGCCAGTCTTCCTTAGCAAAAAGAGGAGGATTGGCAATGGATGTTAGCTCAGGGCTGGTCTTCCTCACCAAAAAATAAAATAAAATAAAAGTTAAAAAAAATTAAAAGGAATGTGCAGACATAGAGACAGTGATATGGAAAAAAATTTCTACGACATTTTATTGAGTAAAAACAAGCAGCATATAAAATGGCATAGATGGTATGCGGCCATTTTTATTTAACATGATAGACATCTGGAAGGATGGTCTCTAGTCTATTGGCAGTGACTATCTCTAGGTGGAGAATTCAGGAAGACTTTTACTTTGTTTCTTATTCTGTCCTGTGTTCCTTGAACATCCTACAAGAGTAGGTGTGGATTTCATCTTCTGGTCCCGGAAGAAGGCCTCTAGGACAAAGCCACTGGAGCCTCTTGGGAAGTCCTGGGAAACCCCAGAGTAATGTTCAGTGGAGGTTCCATGGATGGATTGGAGGGTGGGCAGAAAGGCTTAAATGATGTGGAAGCAAAGAGGGAGCCAAAGCAGTTTATGGCAAGAGAAAGGACTGTGACGAAGCAGAATTTCCGGGTGATTAGACTGAATTCTCTTCGAGGCTGCATGGGATTGCGTGTCCCCATTATTATTCATAGAATTCCTGCTATCATAGAACTCAGCGGGTCAGTGGAACAGCCTGGCTAACTGGGATTTTTTCGGTTAGCGTGGGGCCTGTATAAGGAAAGCAAATATCAAGCTAACTTTCTCAAGATATTCAGTCTTGGGAGGTGGGGGAGAAATTACTCCACAGAACATACGAAATTATCAAAGTCCACAGACAGGCTGAAAACTATCTTGATTGGAAGCTGCATTCAGCACTATGAGATATAGTAAGGTTTTTTTCCTTAAGAAAGGTGAAAAAGGGGTGAAAGGATGTATCTCTTACCATAACAGGAACGCAGCAGTGGTTATAAACTATCCCTGTAATTATTATATTTAGCTTTGAAATCCTCATAAACAAATATGTGAGTAGTTATCTACTAGAAAGTATAATAGCTCTAACGGTACAAAATTTTCTGCGTGGGTAAGTGAGAAGCATTTTTGGTCTGATTGCTAGTTCATCAGATCAAATATTGTTTATAGAATGAGTAGAGCTAGCAATTGAAATTAAAAGTATCTACTTTTTGAAGAATTTTCAATACTTCAATAACATTTTCCATTATCTAAGTTCAAAAAAAGGTATTATAAACATATAGCCAAAATACTTACTAAAAGGAAAATATGTTCAAAATTACTCCATCAAAGAGTTCCCATTTAAATGTCTGGGAAAGTGACATCCTAATTTTCAGGGGGCTTTCCTATTTCCCATTTTAAAATTTAGCTGCCATAGAAATAAAAAGTAAAACCATAAAGCCAAACCAAGCTGCGACAAAGAATCCTCAAACATTTGAGCCTACTGAAACATTTTAGAACATCTCAAAGTGGAAAATAAGCATTTCTGTTTAAACCTAGTTAGAAAATGTTTGCTGTTACAACACAGATTTTCTATCATGCACTTTGAGTTAACACAGAGACACAACTTAATACAATAACCATGGCTTCTGCCGTCTGGGATTCTTAAAACATAAGAACTAGAGCGTGCTGGCTATTTACTTGGTTTGAATTAATAGCAATGTTTATAATGGATATTATTAAGATCAACTTATTCTATGACCATTTGCTGCTTGAAATTTTCCCATTCAGCAGAATCTATACATCGCTCACGTTAAAAATGAGTTTTTTTGTGACCAAAAAAAAAAAAAAGCATTTGATTGTGTAATCTTCAAAGTGTTTAATTTGTCTTAAAGCTAAATCCAGAGGCTCTGAAACCTTAGGGCTCTCGATGTGGATTTTTGTTCTGGTTCACACACCTTGAGACAAAGGCTCATAGTCAAGATGTGGAGGAAAAAGACGTTTTTTTGTGGGCGAGATGTGGGGCAAATTTATTCCCGAGGCAGCCTGGAATGGGCTTCAGAAAATGGATAGAGTGTCTTCTTGAAGAAAGGACCTCTAAGTAAACTCGACTGCCATTCAAAAGATTTGCTCTGACACTTAACAAGTGGTGCTGGAAGAAAGGAAAATCTGTTGTCAGGTTTGGGGTGTTTACCAGCCCCCCTCGAGACACTTGACCTAATGCTGCGGCCCCCCTAATCCGCTGATCTACATGCCGGGGCCTGGCCAGCCTCACCCACAACTGCCAGGGAAATTGCCTGGAACACTTGCCCCACCACACTGATCCCTCAGTATATTGTGTACGGCTCACCTACTCCCCCTCCTCCCCTCCCAGCCCCCTCTTGCGACTCCCCCTAAATTTAATTCTGCTCACAAATTGTGAAATAAGTTGTTTGGGCTGGATTCGTCGAGTGAATTGTCCCACTAATGAAACAGTCTGTTCATTATACAGTCGTCGGTCGGAAGATTTAGCGCTCCCATACCCCGGGACCCAGGCAGGTTAAGGTTTTTAGACTGACAGTTGACAAAAGAATGAATAGCTCTCTCCTGTCAAATCAGGCTTACAAACAGCTTGGCATACAGTTACTACTTGTGTGCGTGCGGATTTAGGGTCCCCGCCTGCTAATGCCCCAGATTTGTAAGTACAAATTGGTTAGTCTTCAAACTGTTTGCGAAAGGAATAAAATGACCAAAAATTAGTTTGTTTTAGCCTTTTCTCCTCCCCTCCCCGCTCCTGCAAGTGAAACGTTAAAAAAAGAAAAGGAAAGGATAAAATCGTGTGTAATGGTCTCATGGAATATTGTTGGGCTTTTGCTTAAGGCATCAAATGAAGCCGGACCATTGTTTGGCAGGAAACATTTTGTTCTGCTCCGGCACCCTGCTTCTCAGAAAGCAGCTGAAAAATCTAATGGAATTAATTTAAGATGTGTGATTTTAAAAGACAGAGAGCAGAGAGAGAGAGAGGGAGGGAGATCAAAAAGTTTCATTTCTATTGATTTGAGTACCTGTTGCTTAAAACTGGTTACAATCCCTCCCCTCTTTTTAGCTGCATTGGTCTTTTAAAATGAGTCATTTAGATTTCTGAACCTTTTTCACAGGCAATTATGGGTAAATTAGATAAACCCATTTTATTTTCCTATGGTGGTTTCAATTGTTTTGTGAATAAATCAAACTAATGCCAAATCATTGAGGGAGACTGCTTTATAGGAAATAAGGTGAATATTTTTATTATGTGATTTATCATCAGTTTGGTGATAATTTTTAGTCAGAATTGGGTTTAAGAACTTCGGTTTTTTATAACTGCAGTGGAATAGTAGACAGGAGTCTCATATATTTCTATCACTTTACAGAAGAAACAAACGAAAAAAGGTAACACACTAAGAATGTTTTCAAATTCGAGCTTGCTTTAACATCTTTGAATTAAGAACTCTTTCCTTCTGGATCAGATACAGCTCAGGATGGCCCAAACTCCTTGCAATACTAGGAGTTCCTCTTTCATATTTCACTAAGTTCATTATCACATGTGTCCATTCTCTCTAAAGACAATTTAAAAAAATCAGACCCATCACCAACTTTGCAAGCAGCAGTTATGAGTTAAGTCAAACCTTTCCCTTGTCAGTGTCTAAATCTTGTACCGATATTTTGCAGCATTAAGAGTTCCAAACAATAACTATATTCTTAACTCATAAATGTGCAAAGTCAACACCAGCTAGCTATAGGAAATCTGAATAAAGCAAAAGCATTCGATTCTAGAAAGAATAAATGGGACAGCCTTCATCCCCAATATGGTTGGATCGTTTTTTATGAAGTTGTCCAAGCCTATAGAATATACTCCACCTGTGAGCCACCTAAGCCAAAATCGGTCATTTAAATCTGGGGACAGGAGTGGAAGAGAGAGTTACAAACAACTCAATAACAACAAACTCTATACTACGGCTGCGTGTAGAACCGACCCAGGTGGACTGTTTCCATTTTCCATCTTCTCCCCGCTACTGCCAGAACTTGGTAGAACATTTTCCTGTAACATCCATTCCTTATCCAGCAAACCTAAGATCTTTTTCCTACTTCATCATGACATTTTGGGGCATTTCAAAGACAGAGGCCATGACACGTGAAGAACTTTGGGCTAAGAAAATGCATATATTTTGTGAAATAATATTTTTTGAGAACTATGTTTAGAGAAATGGCATTTCCCCATGAATTTTGTAATGCAATGACTACCTTCCAATGGAAAGCTATCAGAAAATGCAGGGGTTTCGGTAATCAGTCCCCTGTTTGGGGCAGGCTTCACCTTACAATCCACTGAGATTTAAAAGAAGCCAAGGGTGAGTGAGACCAAAGCAGACCCAAGTTCCATAGAAAGATTGAAGAAAAGTGAATAAATAGTCAGGGCTGCTTATTGTCGTCCTCCTGATGAGAAACAAAAGCTGCTGGCAGAAGAATGTTTTAATAGCAAACAGTAGGCTGAAATGCTAAGGCTTCCTGCTCTAAGAAAGAGATCTGATGCTAAAAAAGAAAGCTGAGTAATTAGCAGGAAGGGATGGGTGTCACATGTCGGTCTCTGTGGAAGGAAACCTGTTTTAGACTATATGTACGGTCTTCCATGGTAGTTGAAGTGACCCCTTGAAGAGCTTCCCTGGCCTGTCTGTACAATGGGAAGACTAGGATCTCATACTGTGGTTGAGTTGAATAACTTATGTGTAGCACAGTGCCTGGTGGCCTGGTCCTGCAAGCAAAACACAAATATATCTGGGTCTACTCTTACGAGGTTTCTGAACAATCTCAACCGGTTAAAGCAGAAAATACTAGTGTCTTATGAGGCACCCAAAAGACCCAATGGAAACCAAAAGGTGATGGTTGTAACTTAATGAGCAACCTGATTAGTCAGCCTCACTCTGGTGCTGCATTGCCAGGTGAGACTTAATTCGTCAACTGTCAGGTCTTGACGTCTGCCCCCCATGTTTCACAGATGAGGAAACCCAAGTCAAATTCACATGGGGTTAAAACTCAGGCCTCCTGACTCCCAGTCTGATAACGTTCTTTCTCTTCAGTACATCCATTTTAAAGGAAATGCTGTAAATGCTGTAAACTGCTTTATCTTTTTGATACCTAATTATTTCATTTGTATAAAATGGGACATTGGGTGAGTTCAGGGAGTTTTCCGAATTGAGACTGTTAGGCTATTTTTTGACTTTCAGATATGTTTATGGAATTGTAAGAGCTATTTTTAGAAATTAATTAGTTTCCAGTTAAATGCTGAGGCGATGGTTATTGTTTTGTTACTTGTGAAGTCAAGTCACAGAACAAATCTATTTGTTTTTAAAAATCTCTTTAAAACGCAACATCAAAAATACATTTTTCACAGAAAAGACTTATGGATTTGAGAAAACTGTGTCTAAACCATGGCCCACGGGTAAAATGAATGGCAAACAGAAATGCTGATTAAAACAGGTCATATGAGAAATGGACTTGCTCTACCTCACACAGGTTTTCTGAGATGTCCTAAGGTCCCCCAGAAATCTCTAAAAGGTTTTTGTTTTCTCCTTTGCCATTCTCCCTCTGGGAAGGCTGCCAGACCAGCCTCATCGCGAGCGCCAATTCAATATGAAGAGACAGATGCCTAAACGGCTACCACTCAGGGCTCAGGTTAGGGTACCAGCAGCTCATTGCCTTGGGCTACACATTGCCTTGATTCAACAGACTCTGTCTAAGATTCAAGTATTACCAGCATCCCAATTTGGCAGAGATTATCCTTTAGGGAAAGGGATACAGAAAGAGAAAGCTAAAACCCCCAAGGTGCATTTCATAATTTCACCCAGTACCAGCCCACGGAAGATCTCTATAACAGCCACCTCTCTTTAACTAAAGACGGGGCCAGGGTATTAAATCCTACGTAAGAAGGAATATAGCGTCAGGGCTGAACAAAAAAAACCAATAGGCTGTGCAGTCAGAGGACATGGCTTTGAAGTTTACTTCTGCTACAGAGAAGCTGTGTGACCTTGGTAAACTTAATTAGGTAGGTTCTGAATTGGTTTCTTCAACTATAAGGTGGGGGTGATAATATCTACCTCGTGGGGTTGAGAGTAAGGATTAAATAAATGAACACGTATAAAGTGCTTATAAGACAGACTATGTGGTTAATAAATGTTAGCTGCTTTTATTGGATATTCCCAAGATCCTCCAGTGCTCTGCTCTCTGGACCAGAGGTATCCACATCACGTTATCAGCAATGCAGAATCTCAGCCTCCGTCCCAGACCTGCTGAACCAGAATCTGTTTTGATAAGACACTCCAGTGATTCATACACACATTAAAGTTTGAGGAATGCTGGCTTAGAACACACTTCTCTCCACTCTCTAAACTTACCCCTTGAAGCTTGGGTGGGTGGTGTGTAAATGAATGCTGGAGTCTTCAGCTAGGATCCCCCATATGCCAGAACACTACCCAGCAGTGGGGGTTGGCAGGCTGGTTATTTAATGAGTTTTATGATACATTAAATCTTCCAGACCTCACGGCAATTTGACCATTAAAGAAATAACTTTTTTTAAGGTAGCCCAAAACAAGCCAACTCAAGCGAATAACGGGATTAGTGTGGTGATATTGAAATCAGACTTGTACCACGTGAGGACCTCTCCATCAATCACCTCTGCTGTCCTCACGGCTGATTATGGTACATTGTTTCATCAAATTAAACACCAAAGGGATGTTATAAAGGCAACATATGGTCCTCTTTCAAAAGTAGTTAGCCTGGCATTGCACAAACGGCCTCATCGTGGCTCCTCTGAAACCTTCTAAATCAACGCATTGAGGGTATTTGCTTTTGCAAAACAATGTCTCATAAAAGTGGTTGCTTTTAACTGCAGGCTGGCTGTTGTCGGACACACCGCCAGGATGTGAGATGTGAAGGAGAGTAGACAGAATCAGGTTAGGAGGGAGAAATCAACTGTCCATCTTTTCCTGCTTTCCCCTCACAGTGGCAGCAGTCATGGGAGAAGAGGTGAAGAAGTTGCACTTCTGCATCCCAGATGGATGCTGAGCTCTGAGAAATCTATTTTTTGCCGTCTCTATTACACAAAGCAGACTGGGGGTAGGTTTTAGAATTGACAGGAATGATAACATGCAGTTAAAAGACCTGCTGAAAGGGAGATTTTCTCTAATGATCAGAAGAGATAGAGGACAATGTTTTGTGGAGGTACCAGCCTAAGGGCAGCTTTGTCTGCTTCTGGTGGATCCGGTAGAACCCGCACAGTTTATGAGAAGTGGTTTATATGCCTTTGGAGAGTGAGACCAGCCCAAGACTGAATTTAAAGAGAAAAGTCATTAGGCAGTGTTAGGAGCAATGTTTGTTGTTATTTTGCATTTCTGTGGCTGGTCTTTCCTCCAGGGAGCAAGAGCACTCACCACCGTGTAATTAGCAAACAGCAATCCTCACAGCTCTACTGTGAGCTTGGCGTGGAATGGTGTCAAAGGCAGTTAGCCACCTTCTTCTCTTCCAACTGCAACTCTCTCTCCCACCCGCTTCCAAGCACCCCCAAAATAATAGGGTTGACCAACCTGGTTGCAGAGGTTATGTCAAGATTGCCCTGGGGCACCTCCTACCTTGTCATAGCTCACCACACAGTTGCCCTAGGGAGCAACCCTAAGTCCGTAGCCCCTTCTGTGTCTGCTCAGAGGCAAACACAACCAAGCAGGTAGGGAATCTTGGAATTGCAGCCTGAAGAAAGATCTTATTATTACTTTTTTTTTGTATTATTGAAAAGCAAGACACGAATTGTTTTTTAAATTTTTCAGAGTATACTGAAGAGGATAAAATAAAAAGTGAAAGTCTTATCAACATTCCCCTCTGACTATCCTTCTCCCCTCTGCCCAAGGGGAACCACTGTTAGTGGTATGTTATGTATCCTGAAAGGGGTCTTAGATGGTGCCTGATCAATTTCCCAACGGATATTGAAATCTCTTCTTTGATGCTAAGAAAGAGCCAAAATATCCGTATAACTTCTCCCTAGAGAGAATATCTCACAAATTTACCCAGGAAGTTGGGAGATACTGATTTTTTATCCTGATTTTTTTTTTTAACTCTGGTAGGATTATACAGTATTGTAGGGGTGCTATTTTACCCTTCATAAAACGGACATGATAAATCTCACCAGCTTCCTACCAGGGGGCAAAAAGCAATGAATAACTAGGTATCCAGGAGAGTGGCAATTTTAGTGACCTCAAAATTCCAAGTTATTTTCCTTAATCAAACGAAACCTTTACAACTTCAAATAAGCAGAAGTTGAGTAAACAATTGTTAAGTTCATTACCTGCTGAAGAAGCTATTAATAAAGTAAAGGGGTGACTTTATAAGAAATAGAACTCATCTACTGGTCTGATTAAGAAAATGCAGCATAGAGAGATTTCATTATATACGTGAGGGAAGCGTGTTCCTGCTGGAATAACAGGGGCGTGTGTGTCTGAGAGTGGAAAGTGGGCGCCTCCATTACAAGGCTTAGAATGTAACGCAAATCCAAGTCCCTGCAGGGGCGGGACCTACTGACCAGGTTGCTCCTGGTGTAGGATTCTTGGGGGTTGATGCCCATGGTCTTTGTCACTAGACTAAAATAATGGATACACTTAACCATTTTAAACGACCTTAATAAACTCATAACCCTGGTGTTTTGGCCACTTCGGGATCTGCTGCAGCTGAAGCATAGCAAACAACCAGCCTGCTGGGGGATGGTGCTACTCACAACACACCTGTGACGAGTTATTTTTTGGTATCAATTTAAAGCCAAGCACTGATGCAATTTGGCCCTCTTTAGAGCTGGGCTGCATCGGCCGCTCTCCCCGCTAATTAGTGTGAGCTGTAAGATGTTGCTAATAGCTACACATCTTGTAAACATGTTGAGCGGGCCCTGCCCCTGAAGGCCCGCACTGTTAAGTGATATCTCAGCTGGGGCTGGCAGAGCCAGTGTCCCCACCAGGGAACAGCCAAAAGTTGTGCAGCCTCTGCTCAGAATCAAAACATCGTGCTCCAAGAGCTCCCTTTTTGTTGTGGTTCCCATGGAGGTGACTGCCTTTTGGTAGCAATGATAATAATAATGAGGAAAAATAATAATAAAGAAGGGAAGGAGTTGCAGGAGAAGAAACTTGCATTCGCACTCACCAGGGGACAGTTCTGACAAGGCCAGGCGGTGGGACTATGAAAATACTGGTTTCTTCCCACTGAAATGACTGGTCAGTGGCTGTATACTAAATTAAAACCACAGCAGGAGATAATTAAAAGCAGGTTTGTGAAACAGCTTTTGGACAGGAAACTGCTAAGGGAGAAATATGAATAAAGAGGCGGAGAGGCCACGTAGCTGTGGCTTTGCTTCTTCGCTAACTTTATGTTGAGTTCTTTTGCAGGATTATGTCCAGTCTCAGGTGTTGAGTGGTATATCAGGACAGGTGGTGGTAGAAACCGAGTGGAGAGGAAGCCTGGAGTTAGGGTGAACTCATCCTGGTTTGCCCGAACTCACCTGGTTTCAACACTGGAAGTTGTCCCTGTGTCCAGAGAAACCTCCGTCCCAGGCAGACCAGGATGGTTGGTCACCCTACCTGGAGTCACAGACGTGCATGGTTAAGAGACCCTAAAGACTATCTTGTCCAACTCCCTCATCTTACTTAAGAGGAAACTGAGACCCAGAGGGGTCCCTGAGGCAGCACAGCATAGCATCAGTGTCTCTTAATGAATGATGAACGTATCTCCTGTCTGGTCATGTGGGTGAAATCACCAGAGATTACTAAATGCAAACATGGTACAAGACAAAGGTCTGGCCCCTGAGTGAGGGGACGTGGGTTCTAATCCCTGCTCTGCCACTAAATGGGGACCTTGGGTAAGGTAACCCCCACCTGACAAGCACTTTCCACCAACTATTTCATTAATCTGAATGAAAGCCCTTTGAGGGAGGATTAATATGCCCATTTAACAGGTGAGGAATTGGGTTCAGAGAAAGCAAGTAACTGGCCCCATGTTATAGTAAGAGGTGAGATCTGAAGGCTTGTTCCCTTGACATTAAAGCAAATGTTCTTCCCAGAATGGCACTTACAGGGGTACTAAACTGGCAGCCAATTCCCACAGCCTGTTGCTCCCACTGAGGGATTCATCAAATGGGAATGGCAATTGGAAAAGGATTTTTTTCTGTTTGTGCAATGCAATAGAGAGGTACACAATCATCTCAGAATACCCAAATGATTGATAATCGAGGGATTAGTACACTGCCTACTTTTAAGAGGGATTTAGATTAGCAAGATACATGTATTGACCTGAGCTTTCTTTCCTTTATTTTCTTTATGACAAACTCAGCATTTGATAGACTTCAAAACATTTTAAAGTCATCAGTTTCTTATCTCCAACAGAATCAGAATACAAACTCCATAAGGACAGGAATTTTGTTCACTGCTATAACCTCAGGATACATATGCCTAGCATAGAGCAGTTTTTCAATACATATTTGTTCAATGAATGAATGAAATTCAAAATTCAACATAGGAATGTTAAATAAGTTTGTTACATATTTTTATTTTATAATGTGTTTCAAAGTTGATCACAAAAGTTGATCATAGAGGAGGAGGTAGAAATTAGGGAAGCAAAGATGTATCTGCCAAAATTTTTAACCAAAAATATTATTGGATAGGCTCTTGTATGTATTTTTAATTTTTGTAAGTTAAATACTTTTAGTTATACTGGGGGCCGCCTGGTGGCGCAGCGGTTTAGTCCGCGCTTGGCAGCCCGGGATTCGCGGGTTCGGATCCCGGGCGCCCGCCGACGCACTGCCTGTCAGCCATGCCGTGGTGGCGTCCCATATAAAGTGGAGGAAGATGGGCACGGATGTTAGCCCAGGGCCAGTCTTCCTCAGCAAAAAGGGGAGGATTGGCAACAGATGTTAGCTCAGGGCTGGTCATCCCCACAAAAAAACAAACAAACAAAAAAAATACTTTTAGTTATACTAAAGGAGCTTGTTATTTAAAGGACTCATTTTTTTGTGGATCCTGTAATGAAACAAAGAATCTTTTTAGAAAGGGAATAATGACCAGAAATTAATTTTTCTAAAAAATTTGAGGGTTTATGTTGGGGTTGCTTCCAGTGAAGGATTCTTTTATGGTGAAGTTAAGTGTCACTTCTTTTTGTTTATGTGGTAACATACATGTAGAGAGCGCAAAACTGAACAGTGTTATAGTTTATGATTATTTTAACCTCTTACATGTTTATCAAATATCTATAGCGAAAAAAATTAAATAATCAGAATTCTTTGAGCTGATTTTTAAAATAAATCTTAAGGGCTTTTCTAAATGATTAGCATATTTTTAATTAAAAATTTCTGCAAACATATACAAGCACCTCCATTTTTTCAGCATATACGTTATATACAGGGTTCCTCTGATACTCTGGCTGAAGTGGGCATTCAGTATTAGGGGTCTGGGATTTACGGGTCAAGCTTTGTATCACTTAACAAATTCTATATTCCTTACCTAGCTAACACTTGAAAATAGTAACATATCTTTGAATAGTGTATATTTGACAGTGGAGAAGAATAAATCACATAGCTTCAAAAATGTTGTTAAAATAGCCTCAGCCCTTAAAACACATTTTAGAGGAAAAAGTAAACTATTATATAGAGTTAATCACAATAAAGCAACATGTCAGGTTTGATGGCAGGAGGTCAGAAAGTAAGCTTACAAGCAATAGTTGGTGTTTGGAGTTTATGTATAAATGTAATGGTCTGAGAAATAACTTCCGATTGGATTGTATGAACACTCAGTATTAGATGTGCTATTAAGACAATCATGGAACATCTTTCTTTGTGGATACAGGAGGCCTAGTACCATAAAGAATTGATTAAATCTGTGACTATTTCAAGGCAAACAGTGCATAAAATAGCCACACTACTATGAGGAAATGTGTCTAAGCCAGGTTAACAGATGCATGAAGCCATATGAACTCTGCTTCTTTTGGCTTAGTCTTTATATCTCGCTAGAACTATGACTAATCCTCTTTATTTAAACAACTTCAAAGACTCTGATTTGACACACATGGTGCACATATAACAGACAAACTTAGTGCCTGCCAGCAGGTAATTGGGAGCAACAAAAAGGTATATCTTGATGAAGAATTGCCTGTTGTCCAACCCACCACTCCAGTTTACCCAATAGAAATTCATCCTGTCACAGCTCACTGCTCAGAGGCAGAAGGGAGCCCGGTTTGCAGAGGCAAAAAAGTTAATCTGGCCTATCAGACTTGGAAGTGATCAATTTCATCCCACTGTATTTACTTATAGAAAACCTATTAATTTTTGTATAACTAACTTTGTAACCAGGCACTTTACTTAATTATCTTGTTTCTAACAGCATTTCAATTGATTTTTATGAATTTTAGAAATATATAATAGTATCATCTGCAAATAATTCCTTCTCCATATTTATAGGGTTTTTTTGTTTCTCTTGTCTAATTGCATTAGTTTCCATAGTGGTCAGTGTTGTCTTATCTTTGATAATGGGAAAATGCTTTTAGCATTTTACTATTAAGCACTCTGATAGTTTTTCAGTTAATATGTGTGTATGTGTTTATGTGTAAATTTATTATGTCCAGGATCTAATCCTAATTAAAACTTTTCGAATAAAAAAATGACTTAAATTTTAATGAAAAGCTCTTTTGGCCACCAAAAATATAATTATGGGGTTTTTGTCCTATGACCTATTAACATAGTGAATTTTGATATCAGATTTCATAATATCAAACTACCCTTGAATTCCTATGATTTTTGCATTTTAACAAATTCCTGAATTCTATATGCTAATATTTTCTTTTAGAATTGTACTTAAGGATATACAATATAAAGAAATAGTGTTATCTCTCTGTATATTGATGTTTCTATTCTCTTTGGCACTGTAGGAAGGGCAGACACTGTTAATACACTTCTAGAATTTATTTGCTGAAAGCAAGTAATAATAAGAATTGTAGCTCACACTGGTATAGCATGTATTCTGTGATAGATGCTAATCTAGCAGCTTTGCATATATTAATGCTTTCAATCCTCAAAGCAGCCCTGTGAGGAAAGTACGATCATCATCATCATCATCTCCATTTTTCAGATGAGGAAACTGAGCTTAAGTAACTTGTTCAAGGTCACAAAGGTAGTAAGTGACAAAGTCTAGGCAATTTGGCAAGAGAGTTTATGCTTTGATTCCCCAAGTCACTCATTTATTTAACCTGCAACATATATTTACTGAGTGCCTCCTCTTTTGAAGGCACTACACAATACATTTTCATTTAAAAAAGCAAATGAATATGTTGATGAATATTTAGGTCTAAGTAATGGGTCTAATATTTGTATCCCTTTAGTCCAGGCAGTATTTCCATAAAGATTTCTCCCCGACCTTTCAACATTTTTGTCCCACCTGCTGTGACCCAGTAGACCAGACTGAGTTTAGCCCAGGACACTGGCTTAATATGATGGCATCCTGGCAGAGCCTGTGTGGGTGTTCCTGAAAAGCATGCCCCCAGTAACAAGGGAGAATGAAATATCCATGTCAGTTGGATGAAGAGGCTGCAAATGATACTTCCAGACACAACATATCTTGTATGAAAAAGGTGGAAAACTAGCTAGACTAAGAAGTGCAGCAAGACACAGTGTGCTTGGTCTGGAGAAGGGTGAAAAATAGGGAAAAAGTAGTTCCTCACGTCCATCAGCCCAAGAAAATAACCAAGTGCCAGCTACAGGCAGAGTGTGAAAGTGGACCAGTGTCACACAATATGTCTTCTCCCCTGCCCCAGAGTCCCTGTGGCATTTTTGAAGTGTTGGTCCTTGATTCCTCCTATTACCTGGTTTTAATTAACCTCCTGAAGCCCCTTTGTCTGGGTGGCAGAGTCAGCTGTGACGGCGATGAATAGAAGGCACCCCTGTCAATATCTTTTGGAAGAAGCCTTGTGAATGGGCCTGATGAGCCGAGGTTGGGGGGCAGGGAGGGTGGAAGGAATGTTTCCTCTTTAATCCGGCATTTAATCACTGGAGCTGAGGATAATGGAGGCTCCTCCAGCCTCCCAGGGCCTGATTCCATTTGGCAAGCCCAGCCCTCTTTTGTCAGCTTCACAAGGAGGCCCCACCTCCCCATGATCCACACAAGATTCCGTTCACAAGTGTCATTGAGATGAAACAGCCGGTACAGGGGACTTGCGACGGCTGGGCCCAGCCTCTGAGACCAGCACCGGCCCATCCTTCACAGGCCTTTGTTACTCGATGGATCCATGATTCCACGAAAAGCCTTATTTTGATTTCCAGGCACTTATATATTTAGAGTTCTCAAAGGGTGCAACCCAGTGGAACTATTTTTATAGATATTATTTTTCCCAAGAAAATTATGATTCCATTAAAGAGCTAAAGGATACCAGATGATTCATAGCAATATGAAATTATAAGCACTGTGGTACTAAAATAAAAGGAAACCTCTCAATGACTTAAATTTCTTCCTTTCCCATCCAGTCCTTAACTACTATGGCTATCTAATTCTATACAATAATTGCAGCAAAGATGTGATTTTTGTACTTTGGTTTTTTCAGCCAAGTACCTAATATTGCTATGTTGCTTTCATAATGATTACTTTAATGGCTAGGTATTTATTTCATCAAGTTCGTATAGTTAACATTTACCATACTGCTGGATATGTATGCAAAGGGATGCTATACTATAGGCAAGATGGCCCAGCCTTTGGAATCTGAAAACTCAGCCCTGGTCTGCCTTTTTCCAACAGTGTGATCTGTGTACCTTAACCATTCTGAACATCAGTCTCTTCATCTATGAAGTGAGGGTAACAATACCACCTACCTCCCAGAGCCACCATAAAATCAAAGGAGATAATGTGCGTGGAAGCTGTTTCTGAACTGCAGACCCCAGAAAGCGGCAGTAATTATGAGCTTGTTTCCGAATGTCCAATACTAACAATAGAGATTATAATGAACATTTTCAAACACATAGTGTTCAACTTCTTTTGAGATCTTTGCCTAGGAGAGATTCCAAGAAGTCTGATTACTGGATCAAAAAATATGAACATTTTTGGATGTTAGATCTTAGATCCAAATTGCTGCTGGAATTTCAAAAGGGTTGAACCAATTTACGTTGTAACTGGCCATTCGTGAATGTAGCATTTTGCCAAGGACCTCACCGGCACAGCAAATTTCATTTTAAAACATGTTGGCTAATTATGTAAGTTGCCACCATTTCCATTGTTTGGCTGCTGGTGAGGTCGGAACATTTTTCATGGGTTCTCATATGAAAAACAATTCCTCTTGTGTGCAACTGCTTATCTGTTTGTCAATAAATGAGCTTTTATACCATTTTTAAAAGAATGCAAATTCCCCAAGGTAGTGAGAAAGAGACTACATCATGTAGAGAAATCAACCTGAGCTTTAAAACATCACTTATGTATAAAAATGTTTGCAGGATTCTGTAGTCAGTGAGCTCTCAAAACCCAAGAATCCAAGTTTCAACTTATTTCCTGAAATGCACCCCTCCACGGTGGTTTATCCAGATTTGGTGCCTGACCCTGCATCTTTGGTCCTTTTCTGTAGTGTGAGTGTGACCTTGTGAAGAAGGCAAATGACAGATTTAGGGTCTGACATTCTACCTGTGAGAAACTGAGGCCGGGGGTGGGGGCTGCACTTCAACAAATGGATCAATCGATAAGTATTTACCAGGTGTTATTAAGCACTTATTGAAACATGATTCCTACTCTCAAAGGAAACAATAAACCCAAAGAATTAATATGGAAACTGTCATATAACACTGAACATACCTGGAAATCTGGTGGTGTTGCCTCTAAGCACCCCAGCAGATCAGGAAATGGGAAAACCTTGCAGCCTGGAGTGAGCAAGAAAATCTTCAGAAAGGAGGCAAAAATCAACCTGCCTTAGATCAATGACAGCAGATCACAGACGTGAGGAGCTGGCCCACCTAAAGCGGTTAGTGCCCGGCCACTGTGCTCAGCTGGCCCTGTCCATGAGGAACTTCAGTCAGGACGGCAGGAGACGGATGCTCACAGAGACAGGACTTGGATATAAATGGCAAATCACAAAACAAGACAGAACTATGAGAAAGCGCTGAAGATAGTATTATAATTATAATATGTGAGTATTACTATAACTGTATAATATTTGAGTATGGTGTTATAATTACAATATTTGAGTGTTAGTATTTGGGGATAATATTTGAGGATGGTGTTATAATGATGATATGTGAATATTGGCACTATAGTATAATATTTGAGTATGACATTATTATTATAACATTTGAGTATTAGTATTTGTCTAATATTTGAGGATAGCGTTATAATGATAATATTTGGGTTGCATCCTAACTGTATGACTTCATTTTAATATACTTGAGCCTCAGTTTCCTCATTTGTGGGAGTATAGTATTTCCTTGCTCACCAGGCTGACATAAGAAAAATCTGTGTTGAAAGATACGTTTGCAACATTTATTTAATACTTTACCATTTACAAAGCATGTCCCTGTCTTTTTTTTTTTTGGTGAGGGAGATTAGCCCTGAGCTAACATCTGTTGCTAATCCTCCTCTTTTTTGCTGAGGAAGACTGGCCCTGGGCTAACATCCGTGCCCATCTTCCTCTACTTTATACGTGGGATGCCGCCACGGCATGGCTCGATAAGCGGTGCCTAGGTCTGCGCCCAGGATCCAAACCTGCGAACCCCAGGCCACCAAAGCGGAGCGTGCAAACTTAACTACTACACCATTGGGCTGGCCCCTGAGATTTCCCTTTTTTTAGAAATTACAATTCAATTGTTAGTCCTCTCATGTTCAGATAGATGCTAGTAAAATGTGATATTTAATTCCAAAAGGAAATAAAAGTTGTATCAAATTATATCAAATTAATTTGAAATGTATTTATATTATCAGTTTTCATTTTATTTAGAATTTGGTGGCTTTTAAAAATTGTGCCATTTCTCCATGTCTGTTATTACTTGACTCTTACACCAAAAAAATTAAGTAAAATAACATGTCTGTTAAAACCAGAGATGATTTTGAAATAAACTGAAACAATTTATTTCATTAATTTTTTTCTTAGTAGAGCAAGTTACAAAACACATTTTAATCTTGATCTGTGGACGATTAGCATCTGTTGAGCACGGTGGAGAACAACTTACAGAGTAAGTTTGCCCTGGGAAAAATATGTTATGGCACAACTTGAAAACTGATTTCCTGCATTTTCAGCTGCAAGCAGGAGAGACTATGCAGGGGGTAGGCCTGTGGCCTCTGGAGCTGCAAACTGTGGCCCTTTGTAAGTTTTACTTAGCACACTACCAAGTGCATTGAACAAGCACAGAAATATTTTAAATAATTGAAACAATTGATTCCTTGAGTTTCAGAAAAATTTCCACATATTTCAACATCCATCAAATTACTACATAGAAAATAATAACAATATTCTGCAAAAAAGTGTGGTTTTGTGTGGACCCATTTTTAAAGAAAATTTGCAGTTGGTTTCAACTGGTTGATCCCAGTTCATGGTGGGAGTGTGATTACTGAGGTTTTGAAGGAAAAGGTGGAAGTGAGTAATTATTTGTGATGGTTTGCTACCTGTGGCTATACTGACAGCACTGGAGCATAAGGCTGGTGACAAAATAAAACACAGAGAGCTTTGCGATGCTCTGGGAGAAATCAGAGCCCGGGGAGGGGCAACCGCTCTGTGCCAGGCCCCAGCTCTGCCAGGTTCATTAGGACACCTTGGCTTGGAGCCCTTTCCACCCATCTGCAAAGGAGCGGCTTGGCTTTGCCCACCTTTCCCAGTTCAGCTTCAGAGTTGGGAATAGAAGGACTAAAAGACCATGTGTGACAGGCAGGCAAGGGTCAGCGTCTATGTCCTCGACAGCCTTAGGCTCTGGTGGGAAATTTGCTTGCTTATCTTGAATGCCTGTGGCCTCCTCTTCCTCATCCTTTGCACCCCTTCTTAGCCTCAGCTCTTGGTAAAAGATCTGATATCCATGTCTATACCTTCCCGTCATCTTAAGTGGTCAGGTTACCTCTTCTATTTAAATCTTAAACGTTCTCTCTCAAATAGATGGTAGGGGGTTAAAGGTATTGTTCACTTGTGAAAGTGTGAGAACCTAGATGGGGAAGGTAGAGGCACCCACATTCTGGACCAGGCCTGCAAGCATCTCAGGTCGCAAAGCTGCAGGGGCCTCAAGGGGTCATCTGGTTTGAACTTCAGCTTTCAGTTTGAGCAAGCAAGGTGCCCAGGCCTGGTGATGGCTGAGTTTGCCCAGTCGGCACCTGTTGGCGGAGCAGCAGGCCCCAGGCCCCACCTCCTGGTGGAGTGAGCCCCTCCCTGTAGTGAATTAAATGACAATTACTTTCCATGGGTTTTGTAATGTTTAGAATTGCTGCACTAAGAGGAAACAGTAAAATAAGGAAGTGACTGCATACAGGTTGTAATAAAATAGGCCTTGCCCATATGCACAAAACGAAGATAGTGGATTAAATGACTTCTTGGGTCCTTCTCAACTCTCCAGTTCTGTGGTTCTGACAAACAAGATAGTAACAGTTAGGGTAAAGACTGCTTTTATTTATTTTTTTAATTTAATTAATTTTTATTGAAATAACCTTGATTCCTCAAAAAATTAAAAATAGAACTACCATATGATCCAGCTATTCCACTTCTGGGGATTTATCCAAAGAACACGAAAACACTAATTCGAAAAGATATATGCATCCCTATGTTTATTGCAGCATTATTCACAAAAGATCGCTTTTAAATAGAGAACTTTGTCATCCAGCTTCCTGCCCCCTGGCATCACCTATTTTCCAATTTCTCAGGTGGAAAATTTTCTGCTTCTTTTTTTCCTCTCCATCCTTTATTCCCTTTGTCTCCAAGTCTTATTATTTCCTCATTCAAATTGTTTCTCAAATCTTTAGTTTCTCCTTCCAGTTTTATTCCTTCCACACACATCCCATCTCCTCCCCGATCACCTCAGGTCCACTCTTATGTGCATTAATATGAGACCAGCTTCACCTGCCTGAAATGTCACTTCTATCATGTCACTGCTCTGTTCCATAGCTGGCCACACCTCCCCACTGCTCTGGCTTACTCCCCTGCTCATGTGTACTTCTTATTTCTCTCCCTGACTCCAATCAACTCTCTCCTCCAGTCTGAGCAGTCAGGCCCACACCGTCTAGCTCACTACACACTGCTCACTCTTTGCCAGGTGTTAGCTCATGCTGTTTCTTTTCCTACCAAAGATTTCCCCTTCTCCACACCTTTCCAAGTGTTATGGGCTTGTGTCCCCCCAAATTCTTAGGTTGAAGTCCTAACTCCCAGAACCTCAGGATGTGGCTGTATTTGGAGCTAGTGTCTTTAAAGGGGTAATTAAGTTAAAATAAGATCATTAGGGTGGGCCCTAATCCAATGTGATTGGTGTCCTTATAAGAAGAGGAGATTCAGATACAGACACGCACAGAAGGAAGAGCATGTGAGGACACAGGGAGAAGACAGCCACCAACAAGCCAAGGAGAGAGGTCTCAGAAGAAATCAATTTTGCGGATACCTTGATCTTGGACTTCCTGTCTCCAGAGTTGTGAGAAAATAACCTTTGGTGTTTAAGCCACTGAGTCTACGGTACGTTATTATGGCGGCCCTCACAAACTAATACACCAGCATCACTCATGCAGTGAAGACTCATGCAGTGTTAGCCTGCGTCTAACATCCTCTGACTACTCTTGTTCATTCTCTTCTCCCCTTTCTCTCAATATCATGAGGGAACTCTTTAAGCCGATCAAGGAAAGAAATGAGGATATGATGGTGATGAGAAATAGTGACAAATCCAGCAGTGGACTAGAGGTCCAGGTTGGGTCAAAAACAATGGGAGTTGGCTGTTTCAAAGACAGGAGGTGGTAGTTGGAGATTGGGATGACCACGGAACTGCAGTTACTGGTAATGACAAGAGGTCATGTCCAGTAATGTGCTCGTAAACCAGCCCTTATTAAACTGCATTTATGATCAGTCCCCGGGGGGCTAGTTGTTAATAATTCTCTAATTATTCCACTTGTTCAGGCACCTCCAAGTTACTCACTATCCAGTACATAGAAGCCTCCAGTGGGGCTAGGGAAAGGAGATTTGTCAAAGAGTTCATCTATTCAGGGCTGCAAGTGGAGAATGAGGGCTGAAAAAGAGAAGTTTAGGGGGCACAAGGGGCTAATTTGTATCCCAGTGATAGACACTGGAATACAGCAGAGAAGAAGACAAACAACGCCCTCAGTGCGCCTACCTGCTCGTGGGGGGTTGGAAATGCTCCAAGGGCCACTGGTGACAGCACTTCTATTCCCACAGAAAAGTCAAAATAATCCATGGCACATTTCCAGTTGAGCTCACAAAAGTCTATTTCAAAGTTAGAAATGGGTCAAATAAACATACATCTTTCATATAGTATCGCTCTCTGCAGTCATCAAAAAAAAAAAAAATGACGGAGGTAGCCCTTTATGTACTGGTAAGAAGTGGACTTTAGAAATGTTAAGAAAGAAGCCAGGTTTGTAATAGTATGTATAGTATGTTTCCATTATGTAAAAATGGATGAAAACACATACACACTTGCATATTAGAATCATTCTGGAAAGTTATACAAGAAATGGGTAGCATTGACTCTGAAGAGGTAAGCTGAAGGACGGGGGTAAGAACAGAACTTATTTTTTATTGTATTTCCCTTTTTATTGTTTGCATTTTTATCACATGTGTTACTTTTTTAATTAAAAAAACTAATTAATAAAAAGTAAATATCCATACTTGGAGGGAATAAAGTCAGTTTAAGTTTTCATCTCATATTGTATTCAAACCAAATTCCAGATGGATTACAATTGTTAATTTTTTCAGAATTAAATATATATTGCAATCATCAATGAAACAATTGATTCAGGCAAGAACTATCAACAGATACTAAAGCCAGTGGGTGAAAGTTTGTTGTGGGAACAGGAGAGTCACATAGTCTCAAAATGTTATCCCACAGATTACTTTTTAATTGTGGAGGAAAATTTAACCTGATCTCTGGGTGAGGAAGGATGTTTTCATGTAAAAAGGAAAAGAAAAAGTTCCCCACACACATATAAAACAGGTCTGTCTGACTGCATACAAATTCAAATTTTACACAAGAAAATTCCACTGTAAGGCTAATAAAAAGTAAATTTCAAATTCTGAAAAATAACTACATGAATATGGCAATGAGTTAATATATGCATTATATAAAAAGCTGTCACTAATTGAGGAAAAGACGTTTCACAGAATAGATGATAATATGAAAAAAAGTCGTCTTACGCTATCATTCACTAAAGTAACAACAAGTAAAACGGGACTGCATTTTTTAAATTTTCAAATTAGCCAAAATTCAAAATAAAAGACTACTTAAAGTGACAAGCACTCTTATTAAGGCTGGTAGGAATACAAATCAGTTCAAACTTTCTAAAAAAGAATTTGGCCAATATATATCAAGAATTTAAAAATAGTTCATATACATTGACTCAATAATTCCACTTTTATGACAGTAATCTAGAGAAATAAGCCAAAGGCAGACAAAGCTTTATATCTAGGGTATTCATCACATCATTGTTTGTAATAGCAAAAAAATTGAAAGGCATTCAAATACCCAGTGATAGAGACATAGTTAAATGAGTTATGTCCATACAATAGAGTATTTTGCAGCCAATAAAATCAGAGGTTTTTTGTGAGATTATGATGTCAAAAAGCAGCAAACAAGACCACACAGTATGATCCCCATTTGGATTTTAAAAAAAGCAGCATTAAAAAATATTTGAAAAGTTAGCAATGATCATCTCTGTGTAGTGGGATTATATGTGATTTTTGTGTTATTTATACTTTGTATTTCCAAACTTTTTAATAATAATTTTATAATGAGAGAAAAGTTTATGCAGTAATGGCAATAACAACATAAAAGCTAACATGAACTGGACATTTCTTATGTGCCCGGCACTATTGCAAGCACATTACCTGTATCATCTCATTTATGAATAATCCTGTGTTGTAGGGCTTCTCATCACTTCTGCTTTGCAGATAAAAAAGTCAAGCTCAATATTAGTTCCAAAAATCAAATCAGGCCGTCTCTCTCCAGAGTTCACGTTTAATGAATTTTTATTGATGAAGGGAAATGCTCCTGATAATAAAAAGTTATGACGATTCTTTTGTAATGCACAGAGGAAAATATTGACACCAAAATGTTAACAGTGATTGTCTCGGGAGATGCAATTTGGGGAGATTACAATATTTTTCTTTATATTGATTTTTTAGACTAATTATAGATTAAAGATAAAAGAAAATGGTAAAATGTAATATTACGGGTTAATTTGGAAAACCAACTACCATGTAAAAATCTTTAATTAGAAAATGTATTTTGAGTTCCAAAAATTTGAAAATACAGCCCCTTCACAGATGGGGGGCTGGTTGTATCATTTTTGACAGCCCAATATCTTATGCAACAGCATACTAGTACTCTTTCAGTACCTACCAAGTACTTCTTTGTATCTACCAAAGTACCAACACAATTTTTTTGAACATGGAATTATCTCCAGAAATATCTATTGATGAAAACTGGCACTACTAAAAGAAATGTTCCAGGAAAAAAAATTTTTTTTAAGTAAGAGGCACAATGACATAAAGTAAGCATCTTGTAAGGTGAATTGACCCCTGGCTGAGTCATACTAAGACCTAAAGCAACACTGCCTATTATTCAGATTCTTTCCAAGACAATCCAATAAAAAAAAGCCTGTGAATACGAAGCGTCAAAGAGAAGGAAAGAAAGCTCCTTTCTCAAATCCAAAGTTTGGTCCAAGGGTACTTTCTCAGAAAGGCGTCTGCTTCCCGGTGTGTTTTCACTGACGCGTTTGATATAATGAAGTATACCCTCTCTTCTCTTTCACTCACTCTCTTTTCCTTCCCGACTTCTAACTTAGTCGCAAGCCTCAGGGGACCGTCGGCATCGCTTCTCCCTCAGTTATTAGAAGCTGGTACCACTTCTAATTTGGCTTCTTGAGTCGGGAAACTACTGGGAGCGCTTGGGCGCCTCCTAGAGGAAGTCGGCTAGCTTGTCAGAGAGCCTGTAAATCTGGTATAGTTTGCAGAGAAACATTGCCATCTAGTGCAAGAAAAAGTAATGCTTGCATTTCACCATCTCACTTTTAAGCTGAATCACGTTGAAGCCTTCCTGGGAAAAATTTTGATCTTTCTACCTTAAAAGTCGTACTTCAGTGAATTGAAAAAACATAATTGCGCACTGCTTTCCTATGGAAATGACCAGAAACCTGAGCCAGACAGGAAAGGAAATGAGGAGAGAATAAAGGTGTCTTTAGTTCGTGATCTATTTGCTGTTTCTCTGGTGATCACTGGCACTTCTTTTTATGTACATATTATGATTTGTTTGACAAGATCTTCACCTATTCCAGCCCCAGGACTCATGTCACATAGATGCTCATGTTAGCAAACCTTCCTGGTGTGGTATTCTTGTTTGGAGATCTTGTTTTGGAAAAACGCTATCAAGAAATCACTGTCAAAATAGAGATGAGCTGATGACCCCAAATCCAGAGTAAAGGCTTAAGATTTATGACAGTCAAATCAGGAATGACGAACATTATCAGGTGTGCCCCATAGGGCCTTGGCAAAGCAAATCTTAGAAAGTTTAGGATAAAAGTAGAGGACGTGATTGGGATTAAAAAAAAGTATGGAGTAAAATGATAAAAACAAGTTTAAATATAGCAATAATAATATTAATATTAATGGACCAAATTCTCACATTAAAACAAATTGGATTAAAAATTCAGCTGTATTCTATTGACAAAAGATAAATCCAAAACACAGCCATATTCATCATAGACAAAATAACAATAAAGAAGGTAACTAACATTCTGATGTAAAATTCAACTTACTAAGAAAACATAGCAATTCTAAACTTGAAGGCACCACATAAAATAGTATCAAAATAGATAAAGCAATAATTGGAAAACAGAAGATTCTAAAATTAAATGGAAATGCAAAAGGTTGAGGGTAGCCAAGGCAATCTTGAAAAAGAACAAACTGGTACTTATTTATAAAAGACCTATTATAAGGCTATAGTAATCAAGACAGTGTGGTGTTGGCACAAGAAAAGGCAAATAAACCAAAAACAGAATAACGAATCAAGAAAGAGACCCACATATATACAGTCATCTGATTTATGAAAAGCTGACACCAGGACAGTTGGATTTTAAAAAAGTCTTGACCTCAACTTCACACCAAGCATGAAAATTGATTCCAGATTGATTGTAGGTTAAATATGTTAAGTTGAACCATATGAAATTGCCATTTTGGTAGACTGAATATTGGTAATTTCTTTTGATGCAACCCAATAAAACAATAAAGCTTTTGAAATAAAATATAGGGGAATATTTTCATGATATCGAAGTAGGCAAAGATTTATTAAACTGATACATAAAATATGATAATAGTAAAAAAAAAATAATTAGTGTACCTTTTAATTAAGAACTTTTGTTCATCAAAAGACACCATTTAAAGTGAAAAGGTAAGCCACAGAGTGGGAGAATATATTTGAAATGCACACATTCAGCAAAGAACTCATATCTAGATTATACGAAGATCTCCTACAGAGTGATTTTTTTAAAGCCAGACAACCCAATAGAAAAATGGGGAAAATTATAGACAATTACGTCATTTCACAAAGAAGATATCCATCAAATCGTTATCAAGAAAATGTCAACTAAGACCATAATTCTATACACTCACCAGAATGACTAAAATGAATAAGACATTACCAAGTGTGGACCAGGATGGGGGAAAACTGGAAACTTCATATACCACTGGTGAGAGTATAAAGTGGTCCAACAAGCTTAGAAACTGTTTGGTAATATCTGCTAAAGCTGAGACATACATGTACTCTATGACCCAGCAATTCCACTCCTATTCATGTATTCAACAGAAACATATACATATGTTTACCAAAAGTCATTCATAGGAATGTTCATGGCCTCACCATTTGTAATAGTCAAAAATTGGATACAATCCTAATGCCCATCAATAGTAGAATGGATAAATAAATTGAATTATATTCACAGAATAATATAAAGCAGTCAGTCAGAATGAGTCATCTATAACTATTCAAATGAATGGATCTTATAAGCTTTATGTGGAGTGCAAGAAGTAGATAGAATACAAGAAAAAAAAAGTTTCCACATATACAAAGTCCAAAATCAATCTAGGGTGTTAGAAGTCAGAATAGTGGTTATCTGGGGCAAGAGTAAACATGGGAAGGGGACTTCTGAGTGCTGGTAATGTTCTTTTCCTTGATCTGAATGCTGGTAACCGAAGCATATTCTCTTTGTGAGAATTCTTGGAGCATATACAACTTCAAATGAGTGAACTCTGTCGCAAGGATGTCTTACCGCAAAAAAAAATTGCTTAATCAGTCTAATAAAAGGTGTGCAAGATCTCTGTGTGGAAATTTCTCAAACTCTATTAAAAGACATTAAAGAATATTCAAATAATGGGATTATATGCCATATTCATGGACAGGAAAAGTCATTATCACAAAATGTGAATTCTCTCCAAATCTATCTAGAGATTTATTGCAAGCCTGATTTTTAAAAAATCTTTGCGGGGGGTGGTTCTGGAAAATGGGAAAAGCTGAATCTAAGATTTTTAGAGAGAAGCATGCATCTAGAGTAACCAAGACACTCCTGGAGAAAAGAAATAAAATGGTAGAGAACTTATTGAGATTTAAATTTAAGCAGTCTGATATTGGCCCAGGGACAGACAAATTTGCCAGGAGAATAGTGTAAAAAGCAGAAATAATCTCATACATCCATAGAAATTTTATGTTTGTATATCAATGAATGGAATTGGGAAAATTAGTTATTCATATAAAAATAGATACCAAAATCATATCATGCTCAAAATTAATTATAGACAGATTAAAAACTCAAATGTGAAAAGCAAAACTTTAAAATGTTCAGAAGAAAATATAAAAATTATCTTTAGAACTTCAGAGTAGGGAAGGGCTCTGGGGCCAGGCTGCCTGGGTTCCAACCCAGCTGCAGGTCTCACCGGCTGTAATGGCCCAGATAAGTCACTCCCTGCTGTTCAGTTTCCACATCTGAAAAGTAAGGATAATAACAGCATCTACCTCATAGGGCTGTTGAGAGGACTAAATGAGTAACACCCATAAAGTGTTTAAAACACTGCCTGACACTTATTGTTATATAGCTTTTGCTGTTGTTATTATTATTAGTTGTTCTTGTAGAATTAGCTACATCTAGTTACAGGGGACAGGCATTTTCGACTTGGCAGATCTATGCCTAACAAAGTTTCAAAAATTTTTCTTTTTGATCTTTTTTTTTTTTTTTTGAGGAAGTTTGGCCCTGTGCTAACATCTGTTGCCAATCTTCCTCTTTTTTTTCTTTTTTCTCCCCAAAGCCCCAGTACATAGTTGTGTATCATAGTTGTAGAGTTGTAGCTCCACTATGTGGGACGCCGCCTCAGCATGGCTTGATGAGCGGTGAGAAGGTCTGTGCCCAGGACCCGAACCAGCGAATCCCAGGCTGCCGAAACAGAAAGTGCAAACTTAACCGCTATGCCACCGGGCTGGACCCCCAAAGTTTAAAAATTTTAGTAATTAAGGGAAGAAAAGGATATTCAATATTGGAGGGTAGCAAAGAAGAAAAAACAACAGAAAAACAATATAGAAAGGATAAATTAAGAGTTCACGATCCACTCATACCAAACACCAAACATATGTAAATGAGTTGAATTACTCTATTAATCATTTCATCTATATACGTCTCCCCTACCTACCCCCAGAGTACCCCCACCAGGAATAAGCTCTATGGGGTGTATTCTTGTCTATTTTCTCTTTGCACTACTTCCATATTCTGAAATGTGCTTGGCATCATGGGTGTCTAATAAAAATCAGTTGATCAACGAGACAGACTCTCCAACCTTGATGGTGCAAATATGGACAGGTGATGTGTTCTTTCTCTGTTTGGAGGCACATCTTTTGGGGGGGGATGTGAGGAAGATTGGCCTGAGCTAACATCTGTTGCCAATCTTCCTCTTTTTGCTTGAAGAAGATTGTCCCTGAGCTAACATCTATGCCAATCTTCATCTATTGTCCCAGAGCTAACATCTACGCCAATCTCCGTCTATTGTCCCAGAGCTAACATCTATGCCAATCTTCATCTATTTTGTATATGGGATGCTGCCTGAGCATGGGTTGATGAGCAGTGCGTAGGTCTGCAGGTCTGCACAGGATCCAAACCTGCGAACCCTGGGTCACCAAAGCAGAGCACGCAAACTTAACCACTACGCTACCGGGCCAGCCCCTAGAGGCAGATTTTCTAGTGAGATGCCCCAGAAATCAGAAACTTAGCAAAACAGGGTCTTCTTCTTGGTCCAATAGACTTTGCAGTAAGACTTTCTTTTATGCTCATCTTTTACAAGTATTTATGACTTCTTAGTTTTTAAAAAAGTTAGTTCTTTAATTTCATAATATTTTTACTTCATGTTTTTCAAACATTGAAAAACTGCAACGTACAGGATTATGATTCACCTGCCAAACCAAATGACATGTTATGCAGATACAACATTTTGTGTTTTTGCCACAATAAGGGTGTAGTTTTTCTGCAATAATTTTACTATTACACCATGCTTTTTATTAGATATTTAATTACTGTCATCCTCATTTTATCAACCAGTTTAACATATTTGAGCATTTTCTGTTTTGTAAAATGGCATTTAAAATACTGAAGAATTGATTTTTTTAAACCCTGTGAATCCTGACCCTAAATGTCATTTCTGACTAACCAAATACCATCATTGCTTTGTCACCTAAAACTAGCAGGATTCCATGAGTTTGTAAAAACATTATTTTGGGCAAGTCATACAAGTGGTAGTTTAATGATCTAAAATGTCCAGGGTTTGCCAAATCACAGAGTTGAAGGCTGCATGTTAGGAGAATGGGTCAGAATTAGGATGAGGTTGAATAAGGACTGCAGTTGGCCTTTCTTGCTATCCTCTTGACTAGTTGGGCCCCCCTCTCACCTAGACAAGAAGCTGGTTTTCATTTCTGACTTCATCATATCAGTGTCTGGTTTATAATAAAATTAATCTCTTACTGCTTCGTGGATGGCACCTCTAACAGACATTAATTTTTTGTCAATAGTTTGAAACTTCTGTTAACTGTGGGATAAAGCAAGTGTGAGCATCCCCTCTCACATGACAGAATCTGTCAAGGTGTTGTCAGTAAACCACTGGGACAGCAGGGTTTAAGGTCTGACTCTGTGAGAATCCAGTGTAACCAGTAGGTGGAGTACTTGGTCAGAAATCCATGGGCCTGTGGGGAATGTATGGAGAAGGTTGCTGGCTCAGCTACTAAGTGCTTGAAGCAGAATCTGAGGGAATGCTCATGGTCCAGATAGTTTCACAAATATCAGGAAACGGGTATTTAATTAGATGAGGCACAAGACTAACTGGAAATGTGGAACATAAGTGAAAGATGGTACCACTAAGTTGGAGCAGTCCCCAAAGTTGAGTTCTACAGGCACCCTCTAGGGTGACAGAGCCCCAATCTTGACTGCACACCCTCATAGTCCTCTGGGCCATGGCCCTCTCCATCTAGCTGGCTGATGCCCTAGAACACACCATAGTGTTGGACTGTTGGTTGATTCTAGCCACCCGCCCTTCAGTAGGTAGCCAGCAGATCCCCAGCTTAGCTGAAAGCATGGGCTTGGAGGGGTTTCAGGAACTAGGCCCAGCTTGTTCTCTAATGACTGGCTCTCCACCTGGGTACATAAATCTACCCATTCCATTCCATTGGTTGTTTAAATATCTGGGCCAATTTTTCTTCCAGATCTCCTCCGAGTCCCCTCCCTCTTGGACATATATTTTGCAACCTGGGCTTTTTGCACAAAGTTAACAAGCTAATAGCTCTCCATTCCCTTCTCCCTCCTTCCCCCATCCCACATTAGCTGTACCCCACCACCACAACCTAGGCAGTCAAATGCCAACCAGGTGTATACATCAGTCTCCTGAGACTTTGGGCAGCATAAGCCAGTTCCTCAGAGCATGATCAGGTCCAAGTTCACTGAAAAAATTGAGTTTCCGGTGCCTCAAAGTTAGATTACACCCTCAACCATGGTGACTCTCTAAATAACCAGCCACCCACTCCTGTGGCATCTCTACAATATATCTCTGTATCTACAGCATAAAGGTTTCCTTCCCTTATCACATTCCAATTCTGAGTCTGCTTCCAGGAAGAAAAGCTGACACTGGCTTGCTTGAATGAGTCTCTGCAGTCGGCTCTGACAAAGGTCGAACAACTGTGCGTGGGGGCTGCTTACTGTCAGTTTGTGAATGTGCTATTCCCTGGTTCTAGTGCCTTGAAGAAAGGGAAATTCCAAGCTAAGCCGGAACATGAAAATATCCAGAATTTTTGAATACTACAAGCAGGTTTTAAGAAAATGAGGGTAGACAAAAATACACGTCTTCCTTGACTTACAACGGGGTTACATCCCGATAAACCCATCATAAGTTGAAAATATTGTAAGTCAAAAATGCATTTAATACCCCTAACCTACGGAACATCACAGCTTAGCCTCGCCCACTGTGAACGAGCTCAGAACACTTCCATTAGCCTACAGTCGGGCAAAATCATCTAACACAAAGTCTATTTTATGCTAAAGTGTTGACTATCTCATGTGATTTATTGAACACTGTGCTGAAAGTGAAAACAGAACGGTTGTAAGTGTATCGGTTGTTTAGCCTTGTGGTCACGGGTTTGACTGGGAGCCACGGCTCGCCGTTGCTGCCCACTGTCACGAGAGAGGATCGTACCGCGTGTCGCTAGCCCGGGAAAAGAGCAAAATTCAAAGTCCGAAGTACCGTGTTTACTGAATCCATATCACTTTCACACCATCGTAAAGTCAGGAAATCATTAAGTCAAACCATCGTGTCAGGGACCATCTGTAATTCTTGCAAACAAATCATTGAAAGAAAAGTTTCGAGTCTTTTTTAATTTGTTCAATAGTTCAAGAACATGTTTAATGCAAAGTGTGAAAAAGACTATGACACTTCCACGGCTGCTAGACAAGGTCAAGGTATGTGTTGCTACAGTTCTGAATAAACCCGCAGAGCAGCTCCTCAGAGGCCCATTTAGACACAAAGATTTACTAAGACAGGTTCTGACTTGCAGAGAAAGAATCTTGGCTGAGACAAATGGGAACGATGAAGCAGCCGAATCGACGCAGCAGGGCAGTGTATTGAAACTGCTGACAAGTGAAGAAGCTAAGGATTTCTACTTTGGAAAGCTAAGGAAGGTTGAATTGATCTGCCAGGAGAATGAGGAGGAAGTTTGCCCTGTATTGGGAGTGTGGCATCTCTGTGCCACAGATGAAGCTTTGTGATTCCTCATGAAGGAAGAACCAGTATTAACAGCCTGGACCAGGCAAAGCAGCAACGTCTGAATTCCTCCCTCCAAATCACGTGCTTAATGGTACAATACTCTCCTTTATTATTCTCAGAGGACTCACTGGTTTCTTACCATAAGCAAAAAACACCTCTTAAAGTGTCCTTTGCAGAAGTTTCATTCGTTTTCCAATAAGTCTGAGTTGGGATCATTTTTCCTTACAGCACAGTATTAGCATCTAGTGGGTTCACCTCCAAAATGGAGAGGCTGATCTTGGGTGCCCATTATTGGGTTGCTAGTAAAGAGTGATTTCTGGGGAGGGTGTGTTATGTAATATACTGAGCTGGAGGCTTCATAGAGAAATGTAAAGACTTTGTCACCGACCTGGTGCCTCGAGAAACTCAAGGTTGAGTTTGGAAGTGATTAACTGTTTCTCCAAGTTGTTTTTTCCTGTTGTATATTAAGGAGATGTAACCACCAATCTTCCTGAAACTGACCAAGCCTCACCACAAAAGCTGTGCCCATGACCTTGCCTTACCTTTAATGCTAAGATCTCTCCAGGAGGAGCTTAGGCCTCATTATGTGGAAGCATGTTCTCCAGATGAGTCTGTGCAAGCAAATACTCGCCAGTCCCTTTTGAATATTCATTCCCCATCTGAAATAAAGATCCCTGCTTCCCTTTGTTTGGGAATGCCGTGAAATGATTTGGAAATGATTCCTCATGGCCTCCTATTTGCTGCAAATACACTTTACTTTGTGAGACAACTTCCACTGGTGTAGAGTCCTATTTAACTCACCAGGAGGCGAGCCCACTTAGTTCGGTAACATATTGATTCACTGAATTGAAGTAAGCTACTGTGGAATATGGTTATGGAACATTTTAATAAGTTTTACCACAGGTAATAAGAGTTAAAAAAATCCAATGAAAAAATTTCAGATCTTACCTCATTTGATCTCTCTGCCCTTTTGAACACCATATATGGTTACTCCTCTCTCATTTAAGAAAGGATTTAGAATAAGGTACATATTTTTGAAATGTAATTGGTTGATACTTTCTTTTCTGACTTCTTCAATTACTTTTTTTTAGCAGTTTTATTGAGATATAACTCATATACTATACAATACACCCATTTAAAGTGCAAAATTCGGGGCCGGCCTGGTGGCGCAGCGGTTTAGTTCGCGCTTGGCAGCCCAGGGTTCGCGAGTTCGGATCCTGGGAGCCCGCGGACGCACTGCTGGTCAGCCATGCTGTGGTGGCGTCCCATATAAAGTAGAGGAAAGACGGGCACAGATGTTAGCCCAGGGCCAGTCTTCCTCAGCAAAAAGAGGAGGATTGGCAATGGATGTTAGCTCAGGGCTGGTCTTCCTCACAAAAAAAAAATAAATAAAAAAATAAAGTACAAAATTCAATGGTTTTAGTGTCCCCACAGAATTGCGCAACTATCACCACAATCAATTTTAGAACCTTTCATCACCCCGAAAAAGAAACCCACATCCATTAGCAATTGCTCCCTATTTCACCCCAACCTCCAGCCCAAGGCAACCACCAATCTATTTTCTGTCTGAATGGATTTGCCTACTCTGGATATTTCATATAAATGGAGTTATACTATATATAGTGCTTTCAGACTGGCTTCTTTCACTTATATAATGTTTTCAAGGTTTATCTATGTTCCAGCACGTGTCAATGCTTCATTGCCAAACATTATTCCATTGTATGAATATACTACATTTTATTTATCCATTCGTCAGTTGATAGACATGGGTTGTCTTCACTTTTGGGGTAGTGTGAATAATGCTGCTATGAGCATTCATGTACAAGTTTTTGTGTGAACATGTGTGTTCATTTCTCTCGAGTATACACCTAGCAATGGAATTCTGTGATTCACATGGTAACTCTGTATTTAACGTCTCAAGGAACTGCCAGACTGTTTTCCAAAATGGCTGCACTATCAATTACTTCTGATCTTAAAAGTTTCTCAGTGGTCCAGAGATTTAATCATTATTCAATTAAATTTCTTATTTTCCTATGGTTTTATTTTTTTAATTCATTAATCCCATACTGACTTTATTCAATATGTAGTGACAATCTAAATTTAGATTTTCCTCCAAATTTCTAGCCAGAGATTCCAGAATCATTGCTGAGTAAACTTCAATCTCCTCATTGATATGTATCGCCTTCTTTTATACGTCACATTTTTGTATTTAATAAACTATTTTTCTAGGTTGTTTATGCTGTTTCATTGATCTGTCTATGTCCAAGTTAGTACCACACTATTTTAATGACTGTAACTTTGTTTGAATAACTCAAATGACTAATCTCTCCTTATCACACTTCATTTTGGGGATATTCTTTGTTTATGATCTCAGTTGAACTTCAGAATACTTGCACCAACTCCTTTGAAAAAAAATCCAATGGGGATTTTTATCACTATTGCATTAACTGTAAACTAATTTCAGAGAAGATTATTTTTACAATATTTAATTCTTCTACCTCAAAACATGCCATCGCGGGAGAAAATTCAAAACAAGTCTTGCACTACTTGGTGACTTGTTTGCTCTATGAACTAAAGGAGAAAGAAGAATCAAAAATGTTACTGGAGTTTGGGATCTGAGTGACAAAGAGGAGCTTTATATGAGCCAATGAAGTATTGCTAATGGTTATCAAAAAGAGGGAAGATTTTTCAATGTGACTTTGAAGGACAGAAAAACAGTCAATGTCTCAAAATTACCAGGAGACAGATTCAGCTGTACATAATAAACCATTTTACACAGTAGAACTCTCCAAAAACAAAAACAAAAAGCTGCTGTGTAAGTAGGTAAACCACTCATTTCTGGAGGTATTCAAACTGAGGACTGATGACCAAGTTTCAAGAAGATAGCCCTCCTATTTCTAATGGTCTGTGTTGAGTTTCTCTCTCCAAATGGGGGTGACCTTAGTATAACTGAAACAAGAGATGGGAACTCATGAAGAAAAAGTATAAAAGAAGACCAGGGTCAAGGACTGAGCTCTAGGTAGTGCTCAAAGGGAGGAGAAAGAGGAACCAAAAGGAGAGAGAGAGATGATGTGATCAATGAAGTAAACACCAGAGAAAAATCACAGAATCATGGGTGACGACGGAGGACCAAGAAAAGGGTGGTTAACAGCCTGGTTCCACAGAGAGGGTGAGTAGATTAGGGCTTACAAAGAGTCACTGGATCTGAAAAGAAAGTCACGAGAAACCCTGGAGACTGAAGTTTCAGTAGATCTATTTGACAATAGAATGATAGCTGAGGGGCACTATGAAGTCACGTGAAGGTGACCTTTTCAAGATGAGGAGGTTGTGCACATCTGAAGTCCAACTCCAGAGAGTAGAGATTTAGAGACAGAAAGTGCAGGAGGTCCCTGGCATTTGTGGCTTCAATATTCGTGTTCTTACCATTTGTCAATGACCCCCACAATCCAACACAGCTAGTAATTTTTAAATTTTGGCAAGACACATGTTAGAATCACGTCTACTGTGTCACTGCTGTGCAGGAGTGAGTCACTTATTTGGAGAGCAAGCCTAGCCAGCTGCCCAACATCTGTATCATATGGTGCCTTTGTTATTCTCTACTAATCTCTGTATGCGCTTTATCATAAAGTGGGAGGGATTCTACTTTGTAGATCCAGGTCAGCTCATGGATAACGTTGCTATTAAGGTGAGGTACTATGACAAATTACTTTAGTGCTTTAATAAAGCCATCTAAGGGTTTCATACATGTTGATGTTTCAGGTTATTCTCTTCATTTTATGGAAGTAATTATATATACAAGAGGTACTCAAGATGTCTTAGCAGTTAAAGTTCAGCGGGCTTTGCTTTGGCAACCCGGGTTCAGTTCCCAGCCACAGAACCACACCACTCATCTGTCAGTAGCCAGGTTGTGGTGGCAGCTCACATAGAAGAACCAGAAGAATTCACAACCATATGCACAACTATGTACTGGGTCTTTGCTGTGGTGGGGGGGGGGAGGAGGAAGATTGGCAAAAAAAAAAAAAAGAGAGAGAGAGAGAGGTACTCAAAAAGTGACATTTTTGAAGCTCTCAACATACATTCCTTAAAACTATCAAGATTCTACTTACTGGAAGAGGTGAGGATATCATTATAGAAGAAAGCTCTCTCAGGAAATGGGAAGGGCTGGTTTTTAAACTCAGAGGAGGAAGAATTTATTTTAGAATCTGGAAAGAAGAATAAAGGATATGTCTTAGCCAGATTTCCCCAGAGAGTGAGTGGAACATCAGAACAATACATATCTGTAAGTACTTTATTAGGGACCGTAATTCCCAAGAAGCAGAAGTGAAGGAGAGCAAAGCAGAGAGAAGCAGCACAAGGTATGTTAATTGAGTTGGCTGATCCCTTGGACCACTTGAGAAACCATATGACATGCATCTCAGGACTGCCAGTCTGGAGTGAAAAAGGAGGAAGCATTTATCCATCAGCTTGCATCCTACCATTGGTCAAAGAATACTCCACGAGGCATTAACTCCCCAGCACTTCCAGGTTGTACTTGTGTGGATGTTGAAGGGTGTTTGCAGTGTCCCAAGCCACAGTGAATAGAGAGAAACCTTAGGATGGGAGGCAACAGGTGTTTGCAGTTTGCTTCCATGTGCAGCTGGTTGGACCCATGGCAGAACTGGTCACCCAGGTGGTGGCTGGAATAAAAGACAAGTGTGGCTGAAAGGATCTGAGTGGTGCATAAGAGGTGCATGATCCAAAACATTTGTAGTTTAAGAAGATATATATTGGGGGCCAGCCCGGTGGCATAGTGGTTAAGTTCACAGGCTCCACTTCGACGTCCCAGGGTTCGCAGGTTCCGATCCCAGGTGCGCACCTGTGCACTGCTTGTCGAGTCATGCTGTGGCAGGCATCCCACTTATAAAGTAGAGAAAGATGGGCATGGATGTTGGCCCAGGGCTAGTCTTCCTCAGCAAGGGGAGGTGGATTGGCAATAGATGTTAGCTCAGGGCTAGTCTTCCTCACCAAATAAATAAATAAGATATATATTGATGTGAGCAGGATGTTAAGAAAACCCAGAACAGGTCCCTGGCTCCTCTCAGGAAAATAAGATGCAAGGCCACCTTACAAGAATGAGGATGTGTGGAGGGATGAGTATTTGATAGAAGTAGAGAAGAATTATCAAAGCCACTGGGCACGAGCAGACTGAAAGGGTGGTGGGATAGTGGCAGGAGTCCATTTGAAGCCAAGTATTATAAACGTTTAGTTCTCTGCATTTTCTCCATGAATGTCTGCACCCTAGGAGGAGGAGCTGAGAAAGCAGATGATGGGGGTAATCCAGGGGTGGGCTAGTATGGAGCACACAGCAGAGGTTGAATGGGGGGTCATCAGAGCAGTGGGAAGGGCAGCATGGAAGCCGCTGATGATGGAGTCAAGAGTGGATATAACAGACAAGGTAAAGCACTGACATATGGAGGTTTCTGTGAGAGTGGAGCAGAGCAGGAGCCTGGAAGAAAGAACAAAAAGGAAGCAGTGGCATCTTGAAGATGGGACAGAGCCATATACTGAGGACAAGACCTAGAGCATAGTAGTGCTACTAGGTGAGGACATGAATGTCCGTATCCTGCAGCGAATTGAATAATATGGATATTGATGATGCCACAGAAGGAGTTGGGAAGGAAAGGGAGAGCCTGAGATGGTTCCTGAAGTTGCCCAGGATGATACAAACAGTAATAGAAGATACGGTAATGACTGGAGCTGTTTAAGCCAGTGGTAGGAGAGATTTCAGATGATAATTCATGGAGAAAGGCTGTTGGAAACTGTGGAGTTTGGGGCCTGGTTGTAAAAGAGTTTATGGAACTAGCATGTTAATTAACAATCGAAGCAGTTGCTATAGTCTGAAGACAAAGCAAGATTTGCTTCAACGCAGACTTACACCAGCATTATTTCTGCAGGATAAGTTGGAGAGGTAGGTGTAGGTTTTCAGTTAACCTAACACACTGGGTATTGTTTGAATGTGCTATCGGTAGCCTGCATTGCTCTTGTGATTAAAAAGAAAGGAAGAAAACAAAATTAATCAAGGACAAAACTAGAATTCAAGCCCACCATGAACACTTGTCCACCACCCCTTAATTCTGCAGCTGAACAAAACAGGCAGTCTAAGGTGTGGTTTCATTCGTCTTCCCAATGCTCACTTTTGCTAAATCAACTTAAACTCTCTGACCCGGTTAACACAAAGAGCAAATGCAAGTAAATGTTTTAGAAAGATGGAGCGATATAAAACCCATGGTAAATGTTTAACATGCCACACGCAGAGATCCAGCCATATTTCATTAGCCACTGTTTGCTTGGCTTTCAAGCTTCCAGGGAGGAACCTACCTCTACCCACTCTTTGCCTTTGTCCCAGCCCCCCACTCAGCAAGAGGTGCTGGAAGGTATTGACATTATAAAGAGAGAAAGTGGAAAAGAGTAATAATTCTAATAGCTACCATTATTGAATACCTCCTTTGTGTACCGTTTATGCTCAATACTTTATGTAGTTTATCTTAGTTAGTCATTAAAATAATTGTGATCAGGTGATATTATCTCTATCTTGCAGAATGGGCAGTACAGAGCTACTGTAGGGATTCAGCAAAGTCCTCAAGGCACCAGGCTCCTTTATGCTCCTCCTCTGCCCTCCTTAGTGATAGGAACTGCTCCTCCAATCTGTGTCTACGTTTGAGCAGGAAGAGGCAGTACCAGCAAACTTCCACTTACCTTGTATTGGCCAGAACTAGTCACTGGTATGTCATTCAGGGTTCATGTTAGTTACAGACAATGGAATCCACTCTAGCTAGTTTAAACAACTAGGAGTTTCTTAAGACATACAGAGAGTTCTCGAATGATTGGAGGGCTGAACAAACTCTAGGCTGAACTCAGAAAGTCACCATAGAATTGGGCCTTCAAGGGAGGTGCTGCCTCTTCCACAATCAGGAAGTTGCTGAATTAAGAGGTCACTTCTCCAACAGGAAGCCAGTGCCACTGTCACCAGCTCCAAGTCATGACACATCCGCCACAACCAGGAAGCAAGCCAATCAGAAAGCCACCCCCAGAGCGCTAGCTCCAGACTGGGCCAATTCTGCTGAGACCCATGCCAGCAATAGAGATGCCCAGAACTCTCCTCTTGCTCCATAGCGAACTCAATTCCCAGACAAAGTCTCATGGTCCTCTCTCCATGTGACTCAGTTCTGAATCAAGGGTAAATGATCAATAACACTTAAATCACGTCTGGAGCCCCAGCTGCAATGGTAGCTGAGGACTGTACAAGTTGAATACTGTAGATTTCCAATCTCTATAGCAGAGGCAGGCAGGAGAGAAAGGTGTTGGAACAGAGCTTGAGTATGCCAAACCACTGTGTTAGCCACAACTGTCCTGGAAAGTTGGGAAAGCTGGTGTATGGGTGGTCAACCTTCCCTTCCTCCACCCTCAGGCATTCTATCCATATATATCACCTCATTTAATCCTCGACTCACCGTTCAATGAAGTATTGCTATCCCCACTTTATAGATAAGAAAACGGAGGCTCATAAAGTTTAAATAATAATGTTCAGGAAGGTAGCAGAATCAAGATTTGAACCAAAGTCCGCATTCCACTCACGTGGTAGAATTTGTACGTCTACTTTGCTGAAACTAAACATCAACGATAGTGCATTCTCTATTCTCAGTCCTCTTGCCCCTAACTGATTCGCTGGCTTTCAAAACAGCTGAGTAGGCCTGGTACTCTCTCATCTCCCCAAACCTTTGCTCCAACAATTTTCTTAATTCCTTGAGTTGCTTGATCTCGTGGACCACCTGAGAAGTCAGATGACATACATGTCAGGACTGTAGGGGGTGAGAAAAGAGGAAACACTGATCCATCATCAGCTGGCACCCTCCATTGACCAAAGGATCACTCAATGAGGCATTATTGTCCTTTTTCCCTGTATCTGACCACTCAAATCCTAGTCATCCTTTAAGGCCCAGAACAAACTACCTCTCTACAAAGACTTCTCCGATCTCCCTGCCAAAATGCAGCCCCACCTTCTCTGAAACTCCCACACATTTTCCTTGCACCTCCCTTGAAACATCTCCCACAATCAATTTATATAATCACTCTTTCCATATTATAACATCCTTGAAGTCCAGAACCATGACATTTATCTCTGTTGTCCCTTAAAGCTCCTGGCACAGTGCATGCATGCGGTGAGGGTTCACTAGATGAATAACAAATAAATGAATGAATAGCGAGGTGGTCTTTTCATTAAAATATTGGATAATCTGCATCTGGGTAATTAAAATCAATTGCTCTAGTTTCCTAGCGTATTTAATTAGCAAGACTTTCCTCCATCACCACCATCCATCTGATTTCTCCTGTATTTAGTGAGCCCTTATTAGTTAATGTACACAGAATATTTTTTACATATTTATTTGCTTTGTGGTTTTTAACATTTTTAAAAATGAACTTAAAAAGAGAGAACAGGACTACACCTTTGGAGTTGAAATGAGTTCATTTTCTCTTTGGAACATCCACGACGGGACAATTTTTACACTAGTTCATGCACTTGCCATAAGTAACAATGCATCAGGCCAAGAAGAGTGGGACAATTCATGAAAGTAAAAGTATCAAGGAGTCTCCATGCTCTACACTTAATCCATGCATTTCCTGCTAAAGTTGAATCTCTTCCATGACTGTCAGCCCTTTGGGGTCAGCAAACAGCTGCGGTCTCTTTAGTTCCTTCTGGAAACTTTCCACTTTAGAGCCCCAAAGAGTGGCCAGCAGTCACCAAGGCAGGTTCTCTCCTGCTGTGTGGTTAATGAAACTGGTAGGCCTGCAGCTTCCTCCTGGTTGCCATGGAAATGACCAGGGCCGCTGGCCCTCTGCAAACAGAAAGGAACAGCAAGTGCAGGACCACGCATTCCAACCTGCCTTGCAGATTAAACCAGCTGTCAAGCCAGAGTGAAGGATCAGGCAGAGGTCTGTCGGGTGGAGGAGCGAGCCTTGCCTTGGAACTCCGAGACGTAAGTCATTTCTCTGTTCTTTTTTGAAAGGCATGTCTAGCGTGACAGACAGTTTTTAATAGCTTCAGATTTTATGCTGCATGGCAGGAAAGTTCTGTGACGGTTTGACGAGCCATGGTAGAGCCACGGTCGGCATCACCTACTTCTTGTAGCACATATTTGCATTTCCTGAACATGATGTACACTTATGGGTGGCTTTCACCACAAAACACTCTTTCAGGCTTCCAGGCATATGAATTGCTCTCTACTGAGATTCTGCCTTTAAAAGGAAATGTTTTCGGTGCTTTAAGCAAAGAATGAAATGGTCTTCTCATTAGTCCCTGAATAGATAAACTCACTTAGGCTAATATTATATAACAGATATCTCCATGGAATCTGGGCTGCTTGTTTCCATTTTAAAAATCTGGCTATATTTTCCTGTTGGCCTTCAATACTAAATAACAATTAAATAAAAGATCACGTCTCTTTTTCTTATTGTGATCACAAAGAAAACAGGAACTCAAAACATCAGCTTATATTGTTTCTTTGCTCTGTTTTTATCTAATGGTATTATATTTACTGCCTTTTTACACACTACTCATTAGAAAACATAGGAAGAAACTAAGTTTCTTAGGTGAGCATTAACATTTGGATTGGTTAGTTAACTTTTTTAAAAATGAGTCTTTTTATTCAAAAGTGAAAAAACATGATTGATACTGCAGTAAAAGGTAAGATGATGGAAATGTGTTAGTCAAAACCCGTAGTCCTTATACAGTCCTGTATATATTTCATTGTTTAATAAACATGTTTTTGGACAGTTTTTTAGCAATAAGTGTGTTGATATATATTGAGGAAAGGAAATGTTTCAAAAGAATTGTGCTTAATATTTATAAAAACCTGTCCTTAAAAACTACCAAAAATATCATACCTTATTTGTTTGAAATTTTTTTTTAATTAAAAGAGTGACCTTTGGGAAGTTTTTTATTTTTATTTTTAGACTGAATAATGCAATACGTTTGAAAGGAAAAAAGATTTCTCATTAAATTTTTCTATCAGAGAAAAATAAGCATTTTCTGAAAATAACACTTTCAATAAAGTACTTATGGAAATGAGTGCTTTTCAACATCTGACTTGGCTTTCCCAATTTTCTTCTCCACATCAATATTTTCATTGCTTAAAGCTGGTATACTAGCAACTTTCAGAATTCAGTGTCCAGTGGATTGTGTCTCTGTGTCAGTGGGGAAAACAGACAGACCACACAGCTCCATAGGCGTGTGATCAAGGGGGCAGCTATGCCGAGCTGGGGGTTTGAACCCCAACAATCTAATTAGCTGAGCATATATGAAGTCATTCAAGGGAAAGGCTTGAGGGTTTGCAGTGATTGGTTAGTTAACTCTCACAAGGGCTTGTGTCAAGTCGAAAGGTGGAGAAGCTACACATTTCAGTTAAGACTTCCCATTGGCTCACTCTCTGCGATCGTCTTTGCCCCACATTCCATGCCTATGTTAGCAGAAGGAGCGCTCAACTAATGTTGTCTTTATTTTTAAATCTAATTTATAAATGTTCCTTCTTTAAAAGCTGTTTCTGAAATGTTTGTGTACAATAGAACTCACTTAATTCCTTTTGTTTCCTATTCCTCTAGCATAAAGTTTCTATACGCAGTTTAGGTTAAAGATCAGAGTCTAGGTGACAGAATACAACGCAAGGAATGTCACTTGAGTAGGAACATGATCCTGGGGTGGGAAATAACACTGTAACTTTCAGCATGACTCCCTGGAGGGTATTGGCTGTCTGGGTTCAAAGCTTAGCTGTTTCCGTCTGGCTCTGTGACCTTAAGCAAGTTATTTAACCTCTCTGTGTCTCCATTTTCTGATATGAAAATGGGACCATAATATCTACCTTTAGGATTATTGCAAGGATTAAATGATATAAAACATGTAAAGTACTTTGAACAGTACCTGGCACAAAAGAAGCACTCATTAAATGTTATTATTAGTCAATAAAAAATAAGTATACGTAGTTCCTAATTTCAGTCAATTTTTAACACACGTGTATCTCCCACATTTCTTATTTGAAAATACATTGCCCCTTATCAATGACCATTTTCTGCATTTAGCTAGTTTAGCCTTGGGAACATAGGACATAGGGGCAGTAAATGTCGAAGCAGTAAAATGTTGATACAATAACATCTCTTCTCTGCCTAGTAGTCTGAACTCTCTTGGGAATCAAGAATTGTATGTTTGACCAGTGAAGTTCGAGGTGTCTGTTAGATATGCAAGTAGAGCTATCAAGTAAGATGCTGGATATATGAGCATGAAGCTCCGGGAAGAGTTTGGGAGCTGGTTAATCATCAGCATATAGATAATATTTAAATCCATGGTTAGCATGCAATCACCAAGGGAGTGGATATACATAGAGAAGAGAGCTAGCCACTGAGCCAGGGGCATGCAACAATGACAGGGAAGAAGAGGAGATGACAGCCAGGGAGACTGAGAAGGAGCAGCCATTGAAGGAACAAGAAAAACAGGAGAATGTGGTGTCATGGAAGAACAGAAAGTTCTTTGCTCAGGAAGGAGGAAGTAGGCAACCATGTCAAACACTGGCGAGAAGTCAAACAAAATAAGACCAGGAAATGAACCACTGGATTTGGCACGTTGCGGGGTGGGAGTCACAGGGTACCGGAAGAGAATGGTTCCAGTGGAGGGGTGGGAAGAACAGCCCGAGGGGAGTGGCTTAAAAATCGAACACAGACAGGTAGTGGGCTCTCTGTATGATTACATATTTGCTTATAAAAGCTTGTTTTTAATTTCTTTTGTGGTAGATTGATATGGCCTGTAAGAAAATAGGTCTGAGGCAGGCAAGAACTATCATCCATGCCCCTAGCCTACTAAAGTTTTGTGAAAGAGGTGGAACTTGAAGAGGTTAAGAGATGAGAGTGGCTTCTTAGCAGATGAGAAATAGGAAACACTCTGAGACACAGGGAGCAACATAAGCAGCATGAGAGAGGCATCATACACACAATGGAAGACACACACACACACACACACACACACACACACACACACACACACACCTTAGGACTTGTTCCCACAACATTCCCTCATGCCTTTCCTTTCCAGTTTTGATCCATTTCCCATAAAAGAATCATTTCCCATTTGCATCTTTGAAATGCCCAGTCTCCAAGGTCATTAAGGAAGCCAGATTTTCCCTGTGGCCAGGAGTTCTCAAGAATTCATTTGGAGTCACGCCTAGACACCATTTCATGGGTACTCAGTTTAGCTCAATTGTGATGCCCAAATTATCCACTGGAGCTCTGCTGTTGTCACAAACTTAATCTTCAAGGAGTCATTGATGAGATCAGGAGGTATTCATTTTTAATAAACTTCTTGTTTTAGACTTACAGAAAAATTGTGAAAAGAGCACAGAGAGTTCCCATATACCCCACGCCCAGTCTCTCCTATTATTAACATCTTACATTAGAGTGGTACATACATTTGTCACAATTAATGAACCAATATTGATACATTATTATTATCAACTAATGTCCATATTTGATTCAGATTTCCTTAGATTTTACCTAATGTCCTTTTCCTGTTCCAGGACCCTACATTATCTTTAGTTGTCATTCCCAGGAGTCATTTAAAAACCCTTTAAAGTCTTTCAAGAAAGTAAGAAGGTCTAAATTGCCTTTGGTTCCAATATTTGTAACTAAAACCACTAAAGGAAAATTTATTTCTTACTTTTCTAAAATCTAATCTTTGGAATAGTTGAATACAGATGAAAGGAAAAAGTTTAACACAGACAGAGAGAACTGATTGCTGGTTACCAAGGGTAAGGGGGGTGGGGGGTAGGCACAAGGGGTGAAGGGATGCATCCACATGGTGACAGACAAATAATAATGTACAACTAAAACCCCATAATGTTATAAACTATTAAGACAGCAATAAAAAAAAAAGAAAGAAAGGAAAAAGTTTAACGCTTACATTTTGAGGAAACAGTTCAAGATACTTTATGGGACCATAATAATGTAAAACTGTAAGTGGATGATCTGAATCCCTTTTTATTGTTCTGGAAGCAGTTAAAGTATTAAAGGTTCACCAGCCTTTTTTAGTTTCTAATCTCCTAGCAGAGGGATTACTCTGACTCATTTTCCTTGGCAATCTCACACTCATGTAATACAGGCCCAGTAATTGAACAAAGCTCTCCCTGAGTTAGCTTTACAAGACTGGACATTTAAATGTGAGGTTGTGGGCAAGTTTTTGTCAGGGGCTAGTATCATCCTTCAACCAAGAGCAATTAGGGTAAAGCCTTCTGATGCTCACAAACATCTGTGAGATCAATACATACTAACTCTGCTCCTGCTGCTCTTAAGCCCTGGGAGGGTGTGAGCTGGAAGGACAGTGATCTGGGGCCCTGACTTAGGACTCATGGTCCCCATTCTAGGCGAGTGTGTTTCACACTGTGTCCCCATCAGATTCACAGGAAAGTTCCAAGGCAACTACAAATCTAAACGATGCTCATTGGTAAAGTCACAAGGGATGGGGACATTTGCCTCATGGGACATTTGCCAGATGTCATTCAATGACTTTCAAGGAGAATCACAGGCAAGGCAAAGGATATAGGGCTCAAATTTCCCACCCTCTCATCCAGACACAAAATCTCATCATGCTCCCTCTGTCATGGCTAGGCCATAAGCTGAAATTCCTGCTGAAGAAGAAGATGAATTTTGCTTGCTGGTTTGATAACGTGATACACTCCACAATTCTTGGAGGTAAAAGGTCAAAAAGGGAAAAAGGATCTGTAATATGCATCTTTGACTTAGCTAATGTAGGGATTCATCTGGATAATATCAATATTCATGGAGTGCCTCTATGTGCCAGGCACTGTGCTTAGACTGGGGAGACCATGGTCAACAAGAAGACCGGGGCTTTGTCACATCAGACCCTGACTCACACGGTGTACCAACAGTAAGGAGTTCAGCGCCCAATAAACAAACTACTGGATGAAATCAACATTCAGTTGAGTTCAATGCTTTCAAAACACAAAATGTCTGCTTTTCAGATGGTTCTCAATCATCTTAGTCTAGGAGCTTCTGAGCACTTTAATATATTTCTGTATTAAACACATTCAATCTCAAAGCAGTAATCTAATTGACACTTGAAGAGATCCTGGATTTGCCAACCAGTAGACACAAATAAGTTTAAATTAACACTAATAGCTTGTATTTTGCTGGTTCGTGCTCCCACCTACCTGATGCAGGTCCTTGCCTCCTTCCTATCACTTTGTCTACACAATAGAGTCTCCTCCAATTATTTCCTGGGGTCCCCAGGAGTGTCTTACCTGTGCTCACAAATGGTCCTTTCACCTTCTTCTATCCCTGACTGCCATTGGCTATTGACTGTCCCTTGCCTCTGTCATGGGGCTCCCTGTTGACTCACTGCCTGGAGAGCAGTGTCCAGGGGCATCCTTTGCCTGCCCTCCAGGATGGGCCAAATAGTGCTGCCTGCTCCTCATTCCTCACTGCAATAGAGCTGTCCTGCACTCAGAGCAGAAGTGGAGAGAATGACTGTCCCTCACTCAGAGTCACACTTTGTCACCTGGGCAGGGGCCGCTTGTGCCCCACATCTCAGAGTTCTTGAGAGCAGTCCATACAGCCTCTGCCTGCAGCTCCACTGGACTCAGCCCCAGGCATTAATTAGTCCCACCTGAGAAGAGACAAGTGCCTCTCTCCACTCACCCCAGCCCCAGGCCTTCACACATCACCTTCACCTTTCCTTCTTTTTCCTTGACAATTCCACATACGCAAACAACCACCTGGATACAGTCACCCCCTGAACTCATGAGACATATCCAAATGCATCTGTTAGACATGGATGGGTCCCATACAGGGTGACTACTCTATGACAGCTTTGAGCTTGGTACTTCAGAAGAATAGTAAAGGAGCTTAGGACATAGCTACCCCAAGAGCTTATGATTCAGTCTAGTGAGAGAATAAGGTGCACGAAACAATTAGCAAATACCACATGGCTGTAAATAAAGAGGGGCTAGTTTGTTTGCTCCAAAGGGTAGGTTGTAGTTTCCTCATAATCTCTGTATTCATTTCCTATTACTACTGTAACAAACTTCCACAAACTTAGTGCCTTAAAACAACACAGATTTATTACATTTCTGGATGTCAGAAGTCCAAAATCAGTCTGACTGAGTTAAAGTCAAGGTGTCAGTAGGGCTGGTTCCTTCTGGAGACTCCAGGGGAGAATCCGTTCCTTGCCTCTGCAAGCTTCTAGAGGTGGCTGACATTCCTTGGCTTGTGGCCATAACACTCCAATCTCTGCTTCTGTTGTCACATTGCCTTTGCCTTCTCTGTCTCCTCCTGTATCTCTCTTAGAAGGACCCTTATGATTACATTGGGCCTACCCAGATAATCCAAGATAATCTCCCCATTTCAAGATCCTTAACTTAATCACATCTGCGAGGTCCCTTTTACTTTGTAAGATGACATTCACATGTTCTAGGGATTAGGACATGGATGTCTGTAGGGGCCATTATTCAGCCCACCACAGCATCTAGCAGGCACACTAGGGCACCAGAAAGAAAGTGTTTTGATCATAGTCCATACACTTGCTGTTCCCTTAAACATTTTACACACATTAAAATGAATAGAAATGGGAATTTGACGATTATTTCCATTTACCAGATTTGCTCACTAATATTTTCAAGGTGTCCCATTCCCCAGAATTTACAGGAGGACATTTCTAAATCGGATTCACTTGTTATAGGAAAAATGATGTAAAGAGGTCTTTTTGTTTTATGTTGAGCCTCTTCTCTATTCAAATGTTTTTGATGCAAGTAGTGCATTAAATGAACAAGTTACTTTAGATTTCTTTGGGGTGGCTTTTGGAATGCCCTGACAGAACATGCTAATATATTCCTATTATCTGGATAATTCTGACATTACAAAATATCACAGTTTATGAATAGTACTGTAATACTCTGCATATTATAGTATATTTACAAGTGGTAGCAATAGTACTTATGAATAGCACTAATAGACTATATATATTATGACATGCATCCTGCTTTACTCTTTTTATAACCTAGCGTGGTAGATATTATCACCCCCATGTCATATTGAGAGAAATGACTCAGAAAGGCTCTCTGACTGACCCAACAGTGTACAGCGAGTTGAACATGAGCAATCACAAAAATAGTTTAAATTGTTTCCTCTTAAGACCCGAATTGCACGCTTGAAGCTAATTTTGCCTAAATTCCAACTTACGCAGACATGGATTTTTACTTCCTCCTTTTCTAGGTGAGAATATATATCAGATGACAGCACACAAATCAAATACAAAACTGACCATATCAGAATCATGGTGAGCCCCGTCTCCTGCCTCTCACAAAGAACTATGTAAACCTCAATGAAAGGGTCGTGATCTTCATCAGCAAAGACTGCACAAGGCTGTGGCTTCAGAATTAGACACTTGCAAGAGCATGTGAAAATTCAGTGGCTCGTACCAGGGATGGGGGCTGTGCTGTCGTGGTATGTGAAGAAGAAAGAAAAGACAACACTTATCACAGTAAGAAAACATTGGGGAGAGACCCAAATTAACTTAACTTTCAACATTATAAGCTTTGAAATATTAAGCAACAAGGATATCATTCCTCTTTTAAATATCATCTTGCATAGTGTTTATCTCTAACCTACCTCCTGCGGGGCATTTGTGGAACAGAGCCAAAGAAAAGGAAAATGCTAAAAATCCTTTATCTCAAAGTGTCTCAAGGTCCTACACCTAAAGCCTTTGTACAGTGTCTCCACAAGCATCTTGTCTACATAGTAAAGAGTAGCCAACATTTCCTCCTTGGCCTACATGGCCTACAGGGTGATTGCACAGCCACGGACAAGTGGGAACTGGATCTGAGAACAGGTGACCACTCAATCCCAGGGTCCTGAAGAGCAGTGTCCACCCTATACTTCTCCCATACTTCCTATTTAATCCTTGCTATCCCTGTAACACGGCACAAGGTAGGGATAAGCCTAAAGTGCAAATACCCTTGGGCGAGAATGTTCATTTAAATCCATACTAAGTCTTAACCAAGTGATATTAGACCCCTATATGAGAGTGGGTTTTTAGTTCTGGACATCTGGAAAGAGTGGATGAGGGGATGACCAAGGAATTAAGATGAAGGTACAACCAGGGGACCCTGGGGATGGGGAAGATACTGCACCCACTTCATAATCTTGCCCATAACTAGACTCACTGGCAGCTGGTCTTGACCCAGTCTAACAAAACCACCAAGAGGCTCTTGAGTCTGAGAAAATGAACTGTGCCTTCCTTGCGGCTGTCAGGGGGCAGAGTGGATGTCTTCAGGAGTGGAGTCCTAGGCAAGCCGTGTTGGGATGCTAAGAATGAAACAACGAGTCCTTTGCAGTGCTACCTGTTAGGGATCTCCTGCTTCCTATGTAACCTGTTCCTTTGGTTTCAGAGAGGTGTCCCGGCCGCATTCCCCCAGCAGGGCAGGAGCCTCGTCCTCATCCCTACCTCCTAAAGCCTACTCTCTTGGTCCTCTCCACTCCTCAAGGATTCCAGATATTGAAATAGATTTACCTGGAGAGGCTAGAGCTAGAAGGAGTCAGCAAATGGAGAAAGGTAAACCTTCAAAGAAAATAAAAAAGAAAAGTGTTCTCTCACTTTGAACTCATTGTCCTCTCTCAGTTCGCCTCCTCCAATCCAGTCTCTACCTGGCACGTAAATGACCTTCTTTTAGCACAGATCTAAACAGGTCTCCCCTGCTTGCAAACCTTCAGTGCCTCACTTTTGCTCCTTTCAGGGGCCTCCAAAGGGGGTGCTTACATCAAAGGGAATGCATAAGCCAAGCCAGTGGGGTAGAGCTGAAAATACTCAAACTTTCATTTTTATTTTTCATCTCGAATTTTTAAAAATTCTACTCTTTGTGTATTGTTTACAATGTAGATAATATATACGTATGGTATTTATAATACCTTTATAAATTAAAAATTACATCTATTGGGGAGGGGTTTTAAAGGTTTTCTTGATGGAGTGAAGATCAGAAGAGTTTGGAGACCAAACCCCTTAGCTCAGCTGGCAAGGTCCCATCTGACCCTGCCCTGCCCATGCTCCCAGCCTCACAGGCCCCTGAGACACACCAAGTACTTTCGTCTCTGAGATTTTGCTCAAGTGACTCTTTATCTGTAGCACCTCACCTTTCCTCACCCCAACCCCTTCTCTGCCTAGCCCAAACAGCAGCCACTTTGGGAGTCTTTCCGATTTCTTCCTGCCCAACGCTTGGTCTGTGTCTTTAATAAGCACCCACCAATCACATGGCCTTATAATTAGTTCCCTAGTGGTTTGTTCCCAGATTCCATGCTCAGTTCCTTGAGCAACTCGTTAGACCCCTGGGGTGAGCAAGGCCATCTTAACTCTCAGCGGTAGCAAACACTGGGCTCCCTTTTGATAAAATATACTCCAAGAGTGCACTATATGTCCCACTTTGTGGGATACACCCAGATTCCAAATTGTCTCCTTTTCTAGAATGTCTCTCATTTCCACCTCCTCAGAATCTTCAAGGATTTTTGTAGGGACAACCTTCGGGGATTGCACTTGTGAGAGGCATCCTTGCCTAGCTCCCCAAGTCCTGGCTTCAAAGTGGGTTTCTTGGGGTGCCAGATACTGGCTTTTTTCTGCCTTTCTTCCCAGTGCTGCAGCTCAAATTTGTATTTCAGACCATCTGCTTCTTGCTGGAGCATCTCATCAGTTTGTGGTCCTCTTATTTCTCCAGTTTCTTCAATTGAGTCTTTTCCGTAAGTGCCTTTCCAGTTTTAAATAAAAATCACTTCTAATTTCAAATTAAACTCACTTCTGAATTAAAATGTTAAATTGTTATTTATTTTTAATTGCTGTAAGGATTTGGAGAATACCACTATATTTTTTTCTTTTGTGCTAAGACTAGAATTCAAAACATCATTATTCATAACATTTCAAATCTGTTTTGGGCAAATGGTCCAAATGCTATCCTCCCACTGACACAGTATCTCCTTACTAGTAATAACTTCTTATAAACAGAACTAGTTTAGTTTGAAATATTCCTTTTGGAGCCAAGTATAAACATTATCTAAATAGTGGGTGTAATCCTAGATTGAGAAGGAATCCGTGTGGAATTTGTTTTGAAGTAACTGATGTCTGTTATCTGCTCAATTCAGAGGTCTTTGCTAGTATTAATTGCCATCGAGATTTCTTCAGCTGCAATACAAAAATAACATTTGAACTGATTCTGAATAGTAACTCTGGTTCTTAAAGATTTTCAGTGATTTAAAGGCTCAGAGATTTAATGGTCATACATGGTTTTCAGCATCTTGCCTGGAAAATGTAGGTTGATTGACACCACCTGAGCTTTTGTTATGGTTGCATAAAGCCATTTATTATGTCTTAAAATCTAGGTATGTCAGAAACTTCTAGTGTCCACCAATACCCATGTTTTCTCCTCCCTTGGTACAGTGCAGGACTTCATTTCCAAGCTTCTTGCAGTAAGGTGATGCCATGTGGCTGAGTTCTGGCCAATGAAATGTGCGCAGAAAATCCCGTGGAGGACCCTAGGGCCCTAGAAGAAGACTGAACTATACACGAAAGCTTGAGTCCCTGAATGACTGTGTGGAGCAGAGCACACTCTCCCACCCCCACCCCCACCCCTTAACAGCATTAGACTGTAATACAACGGAGGAACTGACATTTACCCTAGTTTCACTATGTATTTATTCTTTGGTGCGCAGGTCCCAGCATGGCATAAGCGGAATAGGCACAAATACATCACACTGCCCCTGCTCCTTGCTATGCCCCTGCCCACAGTAGGGGTGGGGAGGGGGCTTATATTGGGACATAGGAGGCGAGTCTCGATGATGGAGCACAGAAAATGCTGGGATGCTGAGAAAATGATGAGTCAGGGCAAGTCAGAGAGTTCTAGCCCAAGAGGACCCCTCGACTCCCCCCTCCCACTGCCACCCCTGCCATCCCCATAGCCTGTCAATCTCTCTGTCCTACTTTTGGATTTTTCACATTCTGGTCACCCTATACTAATTACATAGATAATTTTCCTTTTCTTTTTCACACTCAGGAAACATTCCCCTAATCAGATATTACCTTCTCCATGAAGCTTATCATGACATCTTCCACTCCCAGGCAAAGTCAGGTGCACACTTAACATCCTATACAAATTGTTACTATAATGATTATCACATGTACTGTGATTATCAGTCCAAGTGTCTCTTCCACTGGGGTATAACCCCTTGAGGAAGCTCTTATTGGCTTTACATTCTGTTTCCAGCACAGTGCCTAGTACATAGCAAGGACTCAACAAATGTTTACTGAATGAATGAAAAAAAACATAGTTTACCAAATGTCTGTGTACTCAGACTCTTTTAACTGCTTGTTACAGAAATCCAATTCAGACTGGCTTGAGTAGAAAAATATGGCTCACATATTTAAAAAATCAAAGAATATCAGGTATAGCTTGATCTAGGTGCTCAAAAAAGGGCTGCTAGGAATGTCTCTCCATTTCTTATCTCTGTTTTCATCTGTGTTGGCTTCTCAGACAAGCTCACCCCTTCTGGAGACAAGATAGTCACCAATATTTCCTGTCTACAAGCTAAGCAAGAGAAAAAAGTCTCTTTCCCAACAGAACTACCCCCATTATGGGCAGGGACTTATCAAGGGGAAGGGGCAATGTGATGTATTTGTGCCCATTCTGATTGTGCCCTGCTGGAATCTACCTGCAAATGAATAAATACATAGTGAAACTAGGGTGTTTACAATCCTTGTTCAACAAACCTAAAGAAAGAAATTCATGGTAAAACTGAAAGGGAAAAATGTCCAACAGGCATCTTTGTGGTAACCCCATAAACTGCTTACCAGGGATATTAGTCCCACTCTGTGCCCCTTCATGAGGCTTCCTGCATCTCTCCTCCTGGTTCTGGCCTTTTGGCTCCCTGATGTCCAGAAGGCAGGGGCCACCCTGAGGTCCAGCCAGGACCTTGACTGCTGGGAAGTTGCTCACAAATTCCTTTGGGGACTTCCAGCCCGAACTGTTCCAGGAAATCAATGACCTTTTCCCTTCCTACCCCATTTCTTCCTCCATGTGAGCCTCTGAACAGCATCAGCAGCTGAAGGATGAGGTAGACACTTTTCTCACCAGGTTCCAGGCTGATGTATAGGTTCTCTTCCCTCTCTTTCCTTTCAAGGCTGGGATCAGAGCAGACCAATGGTATCGACGGCAGAATTCCTAGTTCTGCGACGACAGGTTCCCTGGGACATGAAGTCCTAGAAACCTCCAGTGGAATCTGGGACGGCTGATCATCTAAAATTATCTTGTAATTAATAAATTATTCACTGTTCCTTACTAAGTGGGGTAGCCACCACTACATTCTAAAACTATATATAAAACTGTTAAGCCTCTCGTTCAGGGAGAGTTCTGGCTCTACATGTTTCTCAAAGCCCTTCCTTTTATTACAAAATGAACCGAGGAGTAAATCCTTTAAGAAAACCCTGTGCCAACTTCAAAATAAACACGAAACACTACAAACCGCCTTATCCAGTCCCCCAAGTGGACTTTATTTCTCTGCTATGGTCCTATAACTGTCTATATATTCGGTACGTCCCTTCTCAGTTCAGCCGTATTTGTCTTCTTCTTTTGCACACAAGTCCCTGGGGGGCAGGGCCCAGGTCCTATTCATCTTTTGTTTCTTCTGCTTGGCCTGGGCACATAGCCGATGCTGGGCCCGACCTGACCCACTGCTGCAGCCCGTTGGTCCTCACATGCAGGCCTGGCCCGCCCTCGCCTCTGCAAGCAGAATCAAGCTCAAGAATCTGGAGCTGAGGACATAAGCTCCAGAAGCTCATTGTCTTACTCTGGGCTGTCTCCCCACGGCTAGCAAAGTGCCTGCCACCTAGTAAACTCCCAGTAAGCATTTGTTGAATGAATGAACAAACGAATGAATGAAGTTACGGTTGCTGTGAACCAACGTCTCACCTTCTGTTCAAGTTTATTGGGCTAAGCTTATTTTTCATCTGCCTGCACTCCTGCCATCTGCTGATGGGCTATGCTGCCTGTCTGTCCAGCTGACCCTGGCATTCTTGGCTTCACCTCCCTTGGATTTCTTATTGTCTTGCTTTGCCACCTCATGGCCTCATCTTGCTCCCTATGTGTTGTGTGTCTGCCCAGCCTCTTTCCTGCTGTTGTCACCCTCTTTGGACACATGTCTAACTCCCTAGGCCGTTCCATCTATCCTCCCCAGCCCTTCCTGCGGGGTCCCTGCCACTGGCTCTGCACCCTCCTAGTCAGAGGTCTCATTGCCATACCCACTGTGCTCAGTAAATACAGATGAAGTGAATTGTATTGTTTGCTCTCTCTCTTCAGTCATCAGGTATTTCAGGGGAAATTTAATTATTTTTGCAAAATTGAAATCTGGTGCCCTATTTCATAATGTGTATCTTATTCCAATCATACCATAAAAGAAGACCATGTATCTATTATACACCAGGCATTGTGGGGCATTTCCTCCCAAATTGGACATCAGTGTTGCTCTTTAAACTACGCATGTATACCTACCTCATTTAGATCATTTAGCAGTGCTTCTTTATTGCTTAGTTTTGGAGCCCTACAATCAATTCTTTGATAAAATCAATTCATAAGATTTTCTCTAGGAAAGGAGTAAATAAATCAAGATTATTGTGATTAATTGTGTGTGATTAGCCTTTTTATTGTCCATTAAAAGACTTAAAATCGACTCTAATACATTTCTAGGAGGCCAGGAAAAGTATGGCTGCACCTATAAACAGATTAATATGATTCAAGGGGGCATATTTGTCCAGTTAGAACTTAAAGTTTTCCATTAACTAAATGTTTCACTGGTATTCATGCTATGTTGTTTAATAGGTAGTGCTTGGGTAGCTGAATCCAACAAGGAACTGTTTATCTCCTGAATTCCAGGAAGTCAGATATGGAGGGGGAGGAGTGCATGTGCCTGTTTTGGGGGTTGACAGGTACTCAGTACAAGCAACAGGACGTTTGGGGGATGTGCACAGTCAAATCCCTCCACATCGCTGCCTGGAGACAGTATGTGCTAGGTCTCCCTGGCATCAGCTCTTGCTCGCTTGTTGGCATGTTATGTTAGTCTCACTATCAGCAGACATCATGGGGAGTTTTATGCCTCAGATGAGCAGAGTTCAGGGGATCGGCTGCTGCCTCTCAGGAGGCTCTGAGAAGAGCATTCCCCGTGCTTGGGCTCTAAGCATTGCTTGCCTTTGTTAGAACTGCGAGAGAGAAAAGTTTACAACGGGTTATTTAGGGGGCTCCTTTTCCATAACCTGTATACTTCGAATGAGAGGCTGCGATAACAAAGATGCATGTTTTCTCTCAGGTGAGTTCCAATGACCTGGCTCACGCAGGGGAAACATGAGCACACCAGCCCATGCCGAGACAAGGATGGCTCCACTCTCTGGGCACAGCCTCCTCCTGATCAGTGCACTGGGCATCTTTGCACTCGGCTGCTTCACGAGAGGTCAGAAGAACAGCACACTCATTTTCACAAAGGAGAACACCATTCGGAACTGCAGCTGCCCTGCAGACATCCGGGACTGTGACTACAGTTTGGCCAACCTGATGTGCAGCTGTAAAACCGTGCTGCCTTCTGCGGTAGAGCGAACCAGCTACGACACCCACCTGACCATCTGGTTCACAGACACATCTGCACTGGGCCTCCTGCTGAACTTCACGCTGGTCCGGGACCTGAAGCTGTCTCTGTGCAGTACGAACACTCTCCCCACGGAATACCTGGCTATTTGCGGGCTGAAGAGTCTTCGCATCAGCACCGAGGCCAAGCGTCCCTCCCCAGAGCAGAGCTTACTCATCCACAACGGTGGGGAGAGTGAACCCAGAGAGAAGCCCACATTGTTACACAAAGGCTGGCAAGCATGTATGTATATCTCCTTCTTAGACATGGCCCTTTTCAACGGGGAATCATCCTTAAAATCATATAGTATTGAAAATGTTGCCAGTGTTGCCAATAATTTCCCTCACTTTTCTTACTTTAAAACCTTCCCGTTTCTAAGCAACAGAAGCTACGTTGTCACATTTATTTACTAATATTGTAACTGTCCAACCACTGGGAATTTTGCCAAACTACGGATAATCTGAACAAGGAATCTGGGAATCAGGCCATGGGTGTCCCTACCCACAACTTTGCCTCCCCAGAGACGGCATTCGCAAATACACATATTCACAGAGCCACACACACACACATAACCAGCCCTTTCTGCTCCATTCTGCACCCAACCATGGGAGCTGTTTTGAAAAACAAAATAAAAAGAAACCCAAAAACTAACTTGATTCAGTCCAGAAACACGTCTTGAGGGCAGTTAGAGGCTAGGTCCTTACAACTGGGGGTCTGTGGAGAAATGTCAGATCAGAAATGGAGAAAGCAGAGCACACCAGGGACTGCTTGGTGGAGCTCAGCAGAGGGGATGACCCCCAAGAAAGGCATCTTACACAACACTGCCTTAATGGTTTTCTGCTTCATTTTGTTACATCACCTGGAATTCCCCTAAGTAGAGAATGATAGGTTTCAGAGGATTCGGGCTGTGAGCTCCACAAAATGATGAGGTTCTCTTAGACTGACATTTTCCAAATATCTTGCTAAGAACAGATGCATCGAGAAAGGGGAGTTTTGTGAGGGTGTTTGTGGAGGGGGAGGGAGGAAGGTTTGAACCTTGGAGGTAGAACAGGCCTGGATAGGGTGGGGCCTTAGGACCCAGTGAGGGCACTAGGGTTCCGAGGAAGGGAATACAGAAATGAAAATTAGAGGTCACAAAACCCATTGCATATACCTCAAAATTTTGCTTAGAGCAAGGCCTCAACCCTGGGAAAGTTTCCTCTTTCAGCCCTTCTCTTTCCTTTCCTTCTCCTTCTTTGCCTCCTTCTATCTTTGTCCCGTAAGCAACACTTCCCCATTTCTCTTCTCATTTCTTCATCCACCTTCTCCTCCTCCTCTTCCTCCTGCTCCAGAAATTAGAACTTAGATTAATACCATTTGAACTATGTTTAACTACATTAGGGGCCAGCCTGGGAATCTAATAATAACTCACAACATTCTTCCAGTGGGTAAAAGTCAAATTACTAATAGGTAAATAACAAAAGAACTTTTACAACTCAGTCCATTTGGAAGTTTCAGACTGGAAAGTTAAGACACTTTGCATGACATGGTTAACACAAAATGGCTTTATACGTGTCGATACAAGGAACTGAGGCAACATTTTTTTTTAAATAAACTGACATTGTACAAAGAAAATTTTCCCTAGAGATCCAACTTACCATTAAAGTGGAATATAAAGAATCCATAGTAATTATGGTACAAATGTCTAAACTCAAGAGTGCAAAGAAGTTGAAACATTATTGCATTTGTGCTACCACAATGATAAGAAATAGTTTTATTATGAAATAACAGGATGTCTTAGGGTTGATGACTTTGGATCCCATGCATCACATTTTTCTCTTAACCTTAACATAGAGCAACTGAAATAACCTGAAATGTCTACATTTGCTTAATTGGTGGGGGATTTGGCCATTCAAGCTAATTAGCATGAGTCCATAATGTCAGTGTTTAAATTAGGCCAAAACTAAGACCAAAGTATAATTTTAATAGAAAAATGAATGACCTCATTACTGACATTGTACTTGAGAGGTAAGATTAGTGATAGAAAAAGACAAAGAAGAGAAAAAAAAAAGGAGAAAGGAAGGCAAGAAGAATATAAGTGAAAAGATTAGTAATAAATATATTTATTGTCATTAGTTAATGAAAATGTAACAAACTGAATTTTAATGGATTTTTATTAATAAAATATAAAATTAATGATGTTAGAAATTATGGGCATCCTATTGTGCATATCTTCCATTTGGTGGCTTTTAATAATTTCAAAGCCCTTTCACATAGGTTTTAAGTGATTCTTATAAAAAATAATTGTGCGTCAATGAGACAAGTCAATAGAAGAGGAAAGTTAATTTAGTTACAAATCATGCCTGAAGTTGCCAGACTTCTGGACTGAAAATGCAATTTAGGTTGTACTCACAGAGGATAAATAAGGAGCAGGGAAAAATCCACAGCACATGTATGGGGGAAAATGGCATTTGGTGCTCAGGCGCAGGGTTGGGGGAACAATTGGGAATGGTGGGGACAGTGACAAACTGAGAGTGCACGCCTCACCTGAATGGTCCACAGGAGCTCAGCTCCGGCTGAGCATTTCCATGGAAGACTACAACGGGGCAGGTCTGATCCTACAAGAGAACTAGGAATTCCAGGTTTTTGTATGATATCTCACAATTTGTAAATGTTGGCACATATTCCACTTTTTTGTTTGTTTGTTGCTTTAAATAACACTGTATGGGTCAAACAAACCATGTCAGTGGACCCTTTCTAGCCTGGGGTAGCCGTTTGTCACCTCTGCTCAGCGGTGTCCCAGTAAAAGTTTAACTATCAGCATTCCAAAAAACATAGAGATAAATAGATAGATAGATATAAATATATAGATATGTACATAAGTTTATTATAAATTTAATGATATAAAGGATGTGTAGCACACAATTTACAAATGATAATAAAATATATAATACTCTATTATAAACTCTGTCTAAACAATTAATTCTTCAAGAACACTTGAGTTCATTTTTGCCAAACTCTTGTATCCAAAGGCAACCTTGGGTTGTGATTGATGAGCATGAGCGAGTATAGTTCTGACATAAATGTTGGTTGATATTTAGGAGTAGGAAGAGAGTAAAACAACAAAGATGTATGCGGGAATGTCACTTGTTAGTCAACGATGTAAGCAACTTCTTTGCTGAATCAAATAATAGTTTTCAAATACTGGAGGAATATTTCTTCAATTTGAGGGACTATTCACAATGTAAGCGCTATAGATTTGATATACTTTTAAGTTTAATTTGCATTGTTAACATTTTCTTCATTACACTCAACAAAACAAGAAATCAAACTCTGACGTGTAGTGTTTTCCAGTGTCAGTGGTGTAAATACTACCACCATAACCAATATCAAGCTACCAAGGGAAGTCAATGAACACAGAGTTGAGAAAAGATGCACAGTAGGACATCATCATATAGCATTTCTACTCTACAGATACAATAGGCACAAATAACCTCAAGAGCATAAAAAATAGTAAAATGTATAATAATTAAGAAGTGATGATTTTGAAGATTCATTATCTTTGTTTTTATATAATTTATTTAATTGTAAGTTTATATAATATAATTTTTAATAATGACTGTAAAAACCAGCTTGCAAAATTCCTGAAAGTTTAACCATCAGCTCTCATGGGCCAGTAGAAGTCCACCGCAGCACCCCACTAACTCTGGTGGAAAGAAATGCTCAGGAAACTGAGTGAAGACAGTGATTCCAGGGTGTGGAGGGTCACTTGCAGTATTGAAATGCCCAATTTCCTTGCTTGCCAGAGCTAGAGGTGGGAATTTTAGGAAATCTGCCCTCACTTTGCAAGCAGAAGGCCACTCTTCAACATCGAGAGTCACGATTCTGAAAGCCCTTCAGGTAGGAGATGAGAGTGTTGAGGAATTTAAGGTCTTATGAGAAAATGAGTTAGAGGTTAAAACTCTTGAGTGAACCTCTGAGAGCCCCCTGAAAGTAAGGAAGGAACAAAGGAATGAAGAAAAGATAGTAATTTCATTTTACACACTTTAAATTAAAAATGGGAGTTGGGCAGTCAATTTCCATTTCCCAGATTTGCTCACCAATAACTTCAGGATCTCTCCCCAGAATTTACAGGAGGACGTTTGTAAATCTGATTTGATTTGTTCAGGAAAAACGATGTTAAGAAGCCTTCTTGTTTGATGCTGAGCCTGTTTTCTAGTCAATTTAATGTGTTTTAAATTTAACAGAGTCCCTAACGACAACTCAGAATGACACTCAAGTCATGTACACCAATCTAGACTCTAGGAAAGCAGCAAGGGAGAGCTGGCTCTACAGAGAATAGAATGTATCATAAAGCCTCACTCATTTAAATGATACAGGCACAACAACACAGAGACAAATAAATAAAGCAGTAAGGACAGCTCAGAAACAGATCCCAAATTTTAAAAAATCAGTACATGTTAAGAATGAAACCACATTGGCTGGCCCAGTGGCGTAGTGGTTAAGTTCGTGCGCTCTGCCTTGGCGGCCCAGGGGTTGGTCAAAATAGAGGAAGATTGGCACAGACGTTAGCTCAGGGCAAATCTTCCTCACCAAAAAAAATAAATTAAAAATAAAACTACAAATCCATGGGAAAAGGGAAAGTAATTCAATAAATGGTGTTTGAAGCAAAAAAAAAAAAAAATTAGGAGCATACTAAAATATTAACAGTATTGTATCTGGGTGATGGTATTACAAGTGATTTTTATTTTCTTCTTTCTGAGTATCTTGATTTTCTTGTTCTTTTGAATAAATACATAATCATTTTTGTAATAGGGAAAACCCAATAAGAATATTTTTACATAAGCCAATGATGCTGAAACAAGTTCTTACTACTTCAAGTTACAGCCTTACCTCCCAACAAACATCATAATGTAACATTAGATAAGATTACAATGAAACCATAAAACAACTTTAAATGATGGGAAACAAAAAGATTAGCAATCTAGTCAAACAAGAGAGAAATAAATAAACATGCAAGTCACGTGAGATGAAACCCAAATAACCAATAACTGACTTAAAAAATTACCTCTCAGAGAAATGCAGTGGGGTACTCATATTTCATCCATCAGATTGGCAAAAAAGTTATTTGCTATCAAGTTTTGTCACAGTTGTAGGCAAATAGATATTCTCATACAACATTGGGAGAATAAACTGGTAGAACCACTTTGAAATACAATTTAGAAATGTGTCTTGAAATGGCACACAAGCTAGAAGTCAATAATTCTACTTCTCTATATTTACCATAGAGAAACCTCCCCACCCCGAGGTATACATATGTCAACTAGTAAAAATTAATTTAGCTGTTCACTTAGAATAAATGCACATTTATATATGTATATTATACTTCAAAACAAAGTTTTTAAAAGAATAAATTATAACTAACACTCATGTAATTATCATCCAGAATTGACAAATATGAACATTTTGTCACATTTATTGTAAGGTTTTTTAAATAAAAGAAATAAAACACTATCAGTTTAAAAAACTGCAAAGAAATTATGAACTTTACCTGGTAGGCTTATTGTTTGTAGTGGTATTGGCACAACAATTCTGAAACTATTTTGTGTTTATTGTGGGATTGTGTAAAAGAGTAAATATATTGAAGGTTTTTGGGAGCCAGAGTTATAACAGTGGGAAACACGCACTGAGGGAAGGGAAGGTTTAGAACTTAAGGTATTAGTACAATCTCATGATTTTTAAGACATACACTTCTTAGCTTTGTCCACTGAGAGGGATAAGAAGCAATGACACTCCTGTTACATCTAATACCTAAATTTTGGTCTCTCAAAACCATTCCCCATTAAAACAAACAACAACAACAACGAAAATAGGGCCTTGAAGAAATGGCAGATTCTGGGGGCTAGGACAGCAAAAATATAAGGGGAGCCTGGAACATATTGTGACAGAAAGTAAGAAAGGCTCAATAAATTGATGGGGACATATCAAAAGATACAGGAGCCAGCTTAAGAGATTCCACTAGCCACTTGAGGGACCATCTGAGCATCACTATGATCAATTACAGGAAGGGATTATAGCATACTGGTTTGAAAAAGATTCTATGAGTCTGTACTGTCACTAAAGAAAAAAGTTGGAAGGAGGACGAGAATGTTTTGCTTTAAAAAAGAATGGCAACTAATAAATGTAAAAGGAATAATAGAAATACAAAGTCACCATTTTGGAAACCCCATACTAATGATGAATTCTAAAAAGAATCATCAACGGATGCTAAATGATTGAATGAAATATTGAGGAATAGTCACACAGTCTAAAAGTATCATCATCTCACAGATGACATATTAATTACAAATGGTACCTTTAGGATGGAGAAAGGTCCTTAACTGAGTGATCAAACTTACCTCGGGATGAATCAGCATCACGGGCTACCTGATGTGACACACTGAGAAGGACATAATATGACCTGTGTAGCATTCTTGCCAAAAATGTTCAACCTGCATCTAATCCAAATCCAAACCAAGGGACATCTGCAAAAACAAAAACAACAAACGAAAGAACCAAAACAACTAGACTGGACTCTTCAAAAATATCAATGTCATGAAAGTTTTTTTTTTTTAAAGGATGGGCTGTTCTAGAATGAAGGAGACTAAATAGCCATGACAACTAAATGTAATGCACAAACTTTACTGGATCCTGGCCTGGGGAAAAAACAACAGCTATAAAAGCAGGAGAAGATGGATGTCCCAGCTCAAGCAGAGAGTGAATTCACCCTTCCTCTGCCTTTTTGTTTTATTTGGGCCCTCAATGGATTGGATGATGCCCACCCACATTGGTGAGGGTGATCTTATCTTTTCTGGAGACACCCTTACTGACATACCCAGAAATAATGTTTTACCAGCTATCAGGGCATCCTTTAGCCCAGACAAGGTGACATATAAAATGAACCATCACAGACAAGGAAAAGTAAATCCATAGAATAAGCATCTATTTTATCCAGTGAGGACAAATTGCAATACCCTTCGTAATGGAAAGCATCTAGTATAATGAAACTGGCTAGTCCTCCCAGGGAATGTTCCATATTGGGGGAGCAGCACTGGTCTCTGCTGTTGACAGGTTGGGCACTAAACACATCAGTCTTGGTGAGAGGAAGTCCGTGTTGTTGAATCCATACAAAACCTTCATCCCTGACACGATGGCTACTTTGTTCATGAGCCCCCTGTGCAAGCACTGGAATAGCTAGAGAAAGAGGTAGACTGGTATCCACAGAATGACTCACCCAATCTACCTGATTATTGAGAGCAACCTTTTTGATGGGAGAACTTGGGAGTATTCACATAGACACAAATATCCCCTTACTTGTGCCTATTCTGAGTCTATCTACAACTCTTCCCCACATCTCCTTGTCTTATTCCTTCCAAGTTCCTGACTGTTCACCCCAGCCTTTCTCACTCTGGGTTCTACAAGCCATATAGAAATGATTTGAGTGACTATTTTCTCAATTCTCCCAAGATGTAACATACCTAGATGCATATAAGATAATTCTAGATGCATAAAAGTTAATTACCTACAATGGATGCCTTAGGGCATTAAGGCTAATTCTCTCAAGGAACCCCTGCTGAGAAGTGGTGATTCAGCAAACCATTGGTTACTATTCATGAGTCAGAAGAGAGCTGTGCTTCTAGCTATGCTCTTTCCAGGCAAAGCAGACGACGAGATGAACTGCTTGATGTTCTGCCTCCTGGAAGGAATTCCCTTCACCACTTCCCCCATGTCTACTGCTGACTGGGGCTGTAATGCTACAGAGCCCACTTGTAGATGGTGCCAGCACATCATGTGGAACTATATGTGAACTAGACTTGAATTCTTTCTTCCTTAATCAATTGGTCACAGGGAATTCCTCAAGAGGCCATAGGTGTGGTCTGAGGGACAGGTACAATAAGAGTGACAAAGCATGGAGAGCAAGTGCTCTCCCAACTTGCTTGTGTCTTTGAGATTTGCTAGCATCCAATCACATGTATGCTACTTCCACTAATTTACAGAGGTCTGTTTTGCATGCCCAGCTTCATATTTGAGTAGATCAGGTAACTTCAGTTCATTTGGGACAGCTAGGATCACATGGTCACTTTGTGTCCTGTGGTTAGGCATTCGGCCTCTATTAAGGCTTAGAGCAAGCCAGGAGCAATTTCTCAAAAGGAGACTACTTATTGAATTCAACTTTTATACTTAATGGAATATACTTAATTCACCTTCAACTTACTACCTGATCCATATTGGTCACAGGCCTAAGATCATCTTTATTATGAGAGTAATTAAAGCCACAGGACTTAATTCGATCACCTAACAAGGGAGTGGAAAAGAGCGCCCAGGGGACTGGCCCGGTGGCATAGTGATTAAGTTTACATGCCCTGCTTCGGCAGCCTGAGGTTTGAAGGTTCGGATCCAGGGTCTGGACTTACACACTTCTCATCAAGCCATGCTGTGGTGGCATCCAACATACAAAAGAGAGGAAGATTGGCACAGATGTTAGCTCAGGGACAATCTTCCTCAACAACAAAAAAGAGGGCCCAGGATCAAACAATGAGGCACTTGAATACTTAAGGATCACTTAGAGAAGATCCACTAAAGAGCTGACAACCTTAGTGAAGAAGGAAATAACATGTCTGGGGTGTTTTTGAAGCAGAGGTGTTCCAGTAAAAGTTTAATTACCAGCTCTCCAGGAAAAAGAGATCTGATCTGAGGCATTTCCTGATTTCTATGGTGTAAATACTCCTACCACAGCCAATTTCAAGCTATAATGTGACATCACTGAACTTGAAGTTGAGATGTGCACAATTAGCTCTTGTAAGCCCAAAAGAGCTAGCTCCAATCCACCACTGAAAGGAGAGTGTTTCAAGTAGAAGAGTGGGGTCAGTTGGGTTGATGGGTCAAAAAAGATGAACATAAAGGTGTCCTCTGGATTTGCAAGAAGTCAGTCATTGGTGACCTTGATAAGAGGAGTCTCAGTAAAGTTGTGAGGACAGAAGTCAGATTGGAGAGGTCTAAGGAATTAATGGGAGATGAGGAAGTGCCAGCAGTCAGTGGAGACAAATATGTGGAGAAGTCTGGCTGTGAAGGAGACTAGAGAAAAGGAGCAGTGGCTGGAGAGAGATGTCAAAGGAAGTTTTAGGATGGAACATACTAAAGGAAGTATGCATGGTGATGGGAATGACACAGTAGAGAGAATTGATGAGGCAGAAGACAGAGGGATGGCAAAAGAGTGAAGTCCTTAAGGAAGAGAATACAGTGCACAAGAGTGGATCAATCTTTGACAGGAAGAAGGACACTTTTTTTCATTTACATGAGTGGAGGCAAGGAAGAGGAGTACAGATGCAAACAGGTTTGTTGACGTGTTTCCCCCTGTTGGTTGTGTTCAGTAAAGAATTCTGTAGTCATTAGTTGGTGATAGCATGAAGGGTTTGGAGAAGATGTGATGTAATAATCTCATGGTATGGGAAAGTAAACTTACCAAGGAAACATATTAAAAATACTTGATAAATTCATTGAAATCCCTCATGAGCAGATAACTCTCTCATGATCTCTTCAGTGCCATGTTTATACATTTTTAAGGCCTTTGCCCCTGTTTCATTGAAGTGATGGGAGAAGGAATTGATAAAAACACGTGGTCATTACCACATCTTTGACCCAGAGTCTATTACCTCTTACTTAATCTTCCCTGCTTCTTCTTTGCTTATTGGTTTGTTAAGAGCCATTAGGCTCTTCCTAAGTCAGTTTTGTGAAATTTGTATTTTGCTAGAAAATACATTTTCTGCAGCATTTCAAATGTATTGTCACTGCATTCCATATAACATTTTCTCATAATTAATTTGACTTTTCCTTATCTCTGGTTATACCTAAACTTGCAGGTGTTACGTGTATAGTTTTGTATTGTTCCTTTATTAGACTTGGTTTTTTCTTTATAATTCCTGTTTTGGTTTTTATTTAATTGTTTTCTAATTTATTAATTATGGTTTTATCTTTGAATATTCCTACTCCCCACATTCTTTGAATTGTTTTGCTGGTTTTTGTTGTGGTTGTGATTTCTGAGTTTGAATACTTTATTTCTGTTATTATTTTTGCAATTATAAACTTAGCTTAAAGTTATACATTATTCTCTGAGTATCCTTTTAGCTATGTACCATATATTTTTACATGGAAATATCAACATTTCCATTAATTTCTAGAGTTTTTAGATAATTTATATCATATCTTATTTCCTCTTTGATTCAGAAATTTAGACGACTGTTCATTATTTCCCATGTAGTCAGGGCTTTTTTTTTTTTTTTTTAATTAGGAAGGGTTGCTCACCTTTCTGGATTTTGTTTGTCATTTAACTTTTTCTCTGGTTGGATATTGTGCCCTGTAAAATCTCTATTTTGAAGAATTTGCTCAGGTTTTTTTTTTTATTGTAGCCAGGTTAATGAATAATATTTATAACTGTTTCACAGATGAAACAGATTATTAAATAATCTCTGTTTGGAGAGTACAGAATTCTTTCTATCTATCTATACATTTGAGCTCACCGATATTATTAAAATTCCATATAACCTTACATATTATTTGGCCACTTCATCTGTCTGATTCGGAAAGAGAGGAATATTAAGATAATGCATTATAAAGAAAAAATAATGTATTTAGTGTCCATTTGAAGTTTGTAGTTAATTTAAGACAAAATCAGGAAGGTTAGCTAACTGGGGACAGAGACAGAGGAGGCCATAGTCTGGCTCAATCATGGCTAGGCTTTTGCTGGGTGAATATGACAAAAGAAGAGCAAGGAAGAGAGCTGAAGGTGTTGCCTGACAGTGACTATGATTCTGCCCCATGAAATCCAACCTGGATAAGGAGGGACACAAAGGCAGGAGGAAGAGGATGAGCAGTGAAAAGTGATGAGTTAATGGGACTGGATGTAGAGTAAGCAGACTGATGGTGACACAGTTACTGGAGAAGACTCCCAGGAACTCCCCAGTAACCAGGAGAAGGTCCAAGGTGCAATCACTATGGTAGGAGGCTGAAGTGGAGTGATGGATATGATTATGAAAGGTGAGGAGGTTAGAGAACTAAGACTAAGTAGGTCATCCACTGGAATGTTGAAGCCACTAAGAATGAATGAATGGTCATAAAACAAGTCTGCAAGGAAATGCACCAAAAATTATATGTTAATAAGATTATAAATGATTCTTATTTTCTTCTTTGTATTATTCTGCATTTTTTTAATTTCTAAAATGTGCAGGTAGTAATTTATAATTAGAAAAAGGTTATTTTTAAAACTCCACTTAGTTTTTAAGGAATTCAAAGCTTGATTTGATTCTTCTCTCTGTAATCATACTATAATGTTACTGTGTATTTATTGTACAACTTTGCTGCACTCTAGTAAAACTAAATAGCACAGAAAAAAGAAACATTAATTCTTCTTTCATACCCAGAAGAGATACCTGTAACACTGATGTCTTTAATAATGTATCTGCTTTTAATTTTTTCCCCCAAGGACAGTGTATGAGTGATGTTGAGGTTAACAGAGATGATTAGTGAATTCTTTCAGAAAGGATGCATTACTATTTTTGATTTTGCATTGATTGTATAGTTCTTAGATGTATTCATAAAGTGTGCATTGTGAATGCAATATAAATATCATACTGATACTATGATTATGAATTATACTTTCACGTAGTAACACTAGAATATGTAAAATACTGAACTGGATAAAATAATTTCAACTGTTCCTCACTTTACATGAAATAGTCTAAGAAAAGTTTACTAATATCCTAGAATTATTAATTGTAATCATCTTGAAGGAAAATGTTCTACCTCAATCCCAAAAATCTTTACACATTTACCAATGATAAAGATATTTAAATGGCTATTGACATATAGGAAAACAAAATGAATCAGATTGAAATTTCTATCATTTTATGTCTGTGGTACTCAAGATATAGTATCCTATGGATTTCTTCATAATATTGTTACTGCACAGAAATGGGGTTCTCCTACCCAATGTGCACAAACAAGCCAATTAATTATGGCATCAGCTTTTGAGAGAGAAATCAGCTTTATTCCACGAGATCGATCTGCAGGGAGGCAGGGAGCATGTGCCCTCAGATCTGTCTCCCCGATTCAGGATTTGGGGCAAAATTTAAGAAGTTAGGGAAAATAGGCTGGCAAGTGGAAACACTGGTGGGACAGGTTTTGAGTGGTGGGCTTCAAGTATTTATGGTAAGGTTCTAAACATTTATGACAAGTTTCTAAACATTTATGATGAGCTTTTAAACATTTATGGTAAGGTGGGGAAGGAACTTTAACACTGGGTCTTCCTGAATGACGTACCCTTCACTTCTGATAACAGTCTGACTTTTTAGTTCTGGTTGTTTCTCGGTCCTTCATTTCCATGGGGAGGAGAATCTTTGGTTCCTCGGTCATTTCAGGTCAAGATTTCTTCTTTTATGCATGCTCTGGCTACATGACTTTCCAAATTTTCTGACAGGCAATTCTTAATCACTTTGTGGATAAGATGGGGTCAGTTGAACTGGTCCTGGAGGGCCCAAGGTTACAACATTAACTGTGATTAGTAATTAATTTTTGTTTATTATCTTTCTCCAGTGCCTGCCTACAGACCTAGAAGGAGAAAGAACACATCTGTCTTGTTCTCTTTTGTATTCCTATTGCCTAGCACAATGCCTAGAACACAGGAGATGCTCAGTAAATTTTGCTGAATGAATGGATGATAGAATTAACTGGTCTAAATAGCAGATGTACGTTAAAACTACTGAAAAAGCTCAATATTTCCATGCAAGAAAACAAAACACTGTTTATTTTTTTTTATGACACTCTAAGTTTGGATAAAGAAAAGGGAAATTTCACTTTCTTTTTGTTGAAGAAACTGTCATTTCAGAAAATAAAGGATTCCCCATTATAGTTGAATTGCCAATACATTCATAAAAGTTGAGTGGCTCTCCACTGAGGGTACTAATATGACAAAAAAATTTTTTTAACTTTTAAAACCCTGAAGGTTTTAAATCTGGATTTCATCAATGATAATGGTTTGAATTCGATACAATGGCTAAATTTCAATGTGGAGATTGAGACAAAGAATTTAGAAATTTTCTAACATTTTTACCTAGAACCATTCACATGCTCTGGGTGGAGGTACTTGTCTCTCTTTACTTGTAATAACTATATATTTGCAAGATAAAGAGCTTTCCTCACTTCTAGACACTACTTAAATGCCAGTGAGCATATCTGTATGGATATCTTAAAAAAAGAAGAAAAAGAAAGAAAGCTCCTCTCTGAACAAAAGCTACAGCTGAAGAGTTATTAAACTGGTAGTTTTTTCCCCAAATAATTGTATAATTTGCATGGATAAAATTAACATTACAACAAAATTAAAATAACTCTTGGTTAGTATAAACTTATTAGAATTCTTTGGTTCTAGCATTCTTTGGTTCTAAGTAGTGGAAACAAACCTGAACTACTTTAAGCAAACACACACACACACAAACAATAAAACATCACCGACAACAACAACAAAACAAAAAAGAAATTTATTCTAAGGATTCTGGGGATATCTAAGGGAACCCACAGACAGGGATGCTGTCCTGCTTCAAGAAGAGTTGAGAACAAGAACCTGGAAAGCCACTAGAATCCCACATGCTACTCCTTCTGTCCTCTTCTGCTTTCTTCATTCTTCTCTCCTGCTACACAGCCTAGTTTTCTCAGTTCCTGAATTGACATGGTAATTTGTGGCTCTCCTTTGGCTTTTCAATTCATTGCAATTCCAGCCTCAGGTATAGACTTATTTTCTCTGTTTCAAGTGCAAAATCTTGGGAGAATCTGATTGGCCTGCCTTGGGTCAGGTGCCCATCCTTTGCTCAGTCAGCACAATGTAACCAGGCTTCCAGTCTTCACTGGGTGGGGGTATCTGTTTCCCTGAGGGAAGCAGTTGCCAAAGGTGGAGGGGGAGACATCTATTACTACTTGCAGAACTAATCTACCCAGTAATTTATAACAAACGTATTGCAATCTTGTTTTGAGAATAAAGGGACCCAGCTGTAGAAAATGTTAACTTATGTCAACATAGGGTAAAATATTTATCACAAATTAAACAAACAGATAATGTCCAGTACCATTCAGTCAGCAAATATTTATCGAGTGCCTCTCGTGCGCCAGGTGCTGTTGTGGGTGCTGTGAAGTCAGCAGTGAACAAAACATAAAATCTCTTCCCTCATGGAGCTTACATTTTACTCTAACTTAATGCAGAACTGCCCTCAGTAAGGCAAGGTCTAAGGACACTTAATCAAATAATTAAATGATTTCTTTGGCTTTTTTCCGGAATGGAATTATTGAGTTATACTTTTAGAAAGAAAAGGGAAATTCCTAGATCAGGGATTCCTAGACTATTAGATTTCACCTGCCAAATAAAATTTTAAGATGAAATAAAAAGTTGGGGTGGGGGCTGCCCGGTGGCGCAGCAGTTTAGTCCGCGCTTGGCAGCCCGGGGTTCGCGGGTTCGGATCCTGGGCGCCCGCCGACGCACTGCTTGTCAGCCATGCCGAGGCGGCGTCCCATGTAGGGTAGAGGAAGATGGGCACGGATGTTGGCCTGGGGCCAGTCTTCCTCAGCAAGGGGAGGAGGATTGGCAACGGATGTTAGCTCAGGGCTGGTCTTCCTCATAAAAAAAAAAAAAAAAGTTGGGGTGGACTCATAGCTTTCGCTACTTTTTAGTTTGCCAAATAAGGGTGTAAAAACAAACTAACACACTATCATCTACTACGAGTTGAAGTTCTCTCTTTGAAAAACATTTTTCAAAGTTTTCATTGTAGCATTGATGATTATAGCAGGACTGGAAATAACCTTAATATCAATTTTTATTTCCTTCATAGAGGGAAAGATTTTAGTATTGATACTGAACCTCTTAATCTCAAGTTTGTGTGCCCGATGCCCAGCAAGCCAAACACTGAGACATCTGTGCTTGGAGATTGAGAAAGGTTTATTCGAATTGGCCAAAACGAGTAGGTGGGAGCCTGGGTTCACTCAAATCCACCTCCCCCAGAACAGAAAGTAGGGGGGTTTTATAGAGCCAAGGGACTTGGCAGGAGGGGCTTCAGGGAAGCAAAGGGGTCACTCCTGATAAGCCTCTGGGCAGTCTGACTTGTGTGCTTCAATAGCTGCTGAGAGCCAGATGTGACTGCAACCTCCCCAAAGGCATTCTCTTTCTCCTGCAAAACAAGCTCGCAAGTCCTCTGGAAAACAAGCTCACAAATCCTTGAGACCCCTGAGTCATCCTTCAAGTTAAACAGGAGAAACAGCCAATTGCTTTAATATCTACAGTGCCCCTCAGCTACCCGGCTTCAGTATCTTAACACCGAGACAGAAAGACAATCTCAGAATAAAGGACCATTTTTCCCCCAAGAAAGGACATCTGGCTACTCTACCTAAACAGACTGTTATTATTTTCACTTGGTCGCTGACTAGGGAAAATTTCACAGGTTCATAGACCTGCATTTGGTAACCACTGTTCTAGACTCAAGTCTAAGGCTAAGTTGGCAAACAAAACTGGTTTGCCTATTTTGTCCGAATTTATGGTTCAATTAATCCATATAAAGTCACAATTTGGTGGAAAAAAAACTAATTGGAATTATTTCTTGGAAAGATGACTTTTTAAAAAGAACTGAACTAATTTATTGATTCAAACAAAACGGCTGATGTGACAGTTCTATATAAGCAGTCTTTGTCTTCCCAGAATACTAAAGACACTCCAATATTAAATAGTGATAACATACTACATACAGTAAACAAATGAGTTTAATACTCAAAGCACAGAAGTATTTTATCAAATAATTAGTTTCAGATAATACACTGGCTGACAGGCACTTAAAGCAGCTATTCAGTTTCCGGAATTTAATTTCCACAAGGTCTGTGACCTCTAGTAGAAGGACCTTTGGCTTGCTTGGGCAGCAAGATCACTTTTAAATGTTTTACTCTGCCCTTCAATTATCTGAATAGGTAGAATGTCAAAGTTATAAATACATTTGTTGTCTTTTAATAACTTGGCTTGCTTTAAAAGGACAAGTGTTCTCCCTTCTATCCATATTCAATCACCACGTTTATAGTGGAAGATCTTTTTGAAGTTTTAGGCCAAGATATTAACATATTCTGCTCTGCACCTTATCTTTGCTACCTCTACCCTAATCATGTTACTGTAAATCTGTCTCTTGGCTCAGGTGTCTGGAGGCTGACCAGGCACAATTTGAATCCTTTGTGATAGGAACTGGAGTTCAATTTCACCAATGAAACACTGCTGGAATCAGAACTTAAATCAATGCTGAACAGCCAGAACAAAAGAACTCAGAGGAATGTGAGTAGAATAGAAGCCAAATGTTATTACCTTTTCTTGTTAACTGTAGGAAAATGTTACAGAGCCTAGATCATCTTTCCAATTTCCAAACGTCAGTGCTGGGTGGGCAGATTTCAAATCCAATCAAAGAAAACTAGAGGAAAGAGGCAGATGTGTATGAAATAGAAATTCTTGGTGGTCTTGGGCTCTTCTGCTTCAACTTGGAAGTTAAATCTCAAGTGAAATTTTGACAAACAGGCACTCTCATATTTGCTGGTAGGAGCAAAAACTGGCACAACTTCTTTAAAGAGCAATGTAGAATTAGCAAAATTACAAATGTACACATTTGGACCTAGCAATTCCAATTCTAGTCCATACTACAGATGAGACCATTTTTCAGAGTTTTTCATTGTAGCATTGATAATTATAGCAAGACTGGAAATAACCTTAATATCAATTTTTATGGGACTGGTTAAATAAATTATGGTACATGCCAACAATGGATCACTATGGCGCAGGGTAAAAGAAGAGCCGATGCTTTATGTACAGATGTGAAGCCATCTCCAATGTTAGACTAAAAATGTACTATTTACACACTGGGTAAAAAAGGTAATTCATAAAAATATACATATTTGCTTTTATGTTCATAGAATATCCCTGGAGTATCATGAGAAACTTATAACTGCTGACCGGGAGGTGAACTGGAAGGCTTCTAGACATGGGTGGGCTTTGTTCACGATACTGAATGCCCTTTGTTACCTTTTGAATTTTGACACACGAAAATGAACTCACATATACACGCACACGTGAAGGAAAAGGCCCCAAGTTTGGTGATGCAACGGGAAAGCCAGTGAGTTCAACCTCAGAGTCAAGTATGCTGTTGCCGCCTCGCCAGTGAAGACTGTCACCTCCGTGCAGCAAGTCTGAAATGTGCCACAACCGTCCCCACCCCCCCAAGTCATTTTCCTTCCGTTTGTTTCTGAAATCACCTATGTTTCGTATAGTACTTAGTCATAGAACTGCTAGCAAACTTGGCATTCTTTCGAAAACACTAAAACACTTTTGCTTTCGTTGTAATGGAGAGAAGGGGACTAAAATATCAGGCCAGTTACCGTTTTATCATAAATGAAATTCGATGTTTTTGAAAGTGCTCTGCAGCTGTAAAGCTGTAGAAATACGAAGTATTATTCGATAGAGTTAGTAATAATACCATATCACACGTCAGCTCATAGTTTCGAGAAGAATACCCACCCGCTGGACTCCACCTTCCCTCACCAACTCGGGCTTCTCCTGTGGTTCCTCCCCCTCCCCCTCCCCCCGACGTCGCCCCTCCCCCCTCCTCCTTCCCCTCCTCTTCCTTCTCTACTTGCCCCTCCAAGCTCTTGGCGGGAGGTTTCCTCGCGGCACTGCTCTGCGTAAGTGCGGAAGACGCACTGCAGCACCATCGGCGGGGAGACGACAGAGCTTACTCTTTCCTCTCGTCTCTATGATCCTTTGTGACCCGTCGGATAGTACCAGAGTCCCAGAGTTCCGTGCCAGTAGTCCTCCACGCCGATAGAGGACAGTGCAAAAAGCTGACGTTCTCGCGACAGGCGCGGAGTCCTCTCCAAGTAGTGAGAGCGCGAGCGCATGCGCGCTCGGCGGGGCACCGTAGCGGGAGGGAAGACAGGACCCGGCTGGAGTTCGGGAGAGCGCGCGTGCGCGGTCGCGAGCTCGGCGCTGCCGGGGCCGCCGTGTGGGAGCCGAGTGTGAGACCGCCGTGCGGGCCGCGGGAATGTTCCGAAAGGCCCGGCGAGTGAACGTGCGCAAGCGGAATGACTCGGAGGAGGAGGAACGAGAGCGCGATGAAGAGCAGGAGCCGCCGCCGTTGCTGCCGCCGCCCGGCACCGGCGAAGAGCCGGGCCCCGGCGGCGGCGACAGGGCCCCCGGGGGGGAGTCGCTGCTGGGCCCGGGGCTGCCGCCGCCTTCCGCGCTGACCCCGGGCCCCGGGGCTGAGGCCGGGGGCTGCTTCCCGGGCGGCGCGGAGCCCGGCAACGGGTTGAAGCCGCGCAAGAGGCCGCGCGAGAACAAAGAGGTGCCGCGGGCCAGCCTGCTCAGCTTCCAGGACGAGGAGGAAGGTAACCGCCGCGCTCCGGCCCCCAGACCCCGGCATCCTTACCCGCCGCCCCCACCTCGGGGCCCCGCATTCCCCGGACGCCCAGCCCCCGCACCCCGGAGCGGAGCCCCTTCCCGCCCGACCTGCCGCACATCTTTCTCCTCCTCCGGCCTTCTACTCCGGCGGGGGACGCGTTCCCGCGCCGCCACCAGCCCTTTTTTAACAGTCGCCTCCTCCACGCCCTCCTCCTGTGCATTTCCTACTCCTAGGGGTCGGAGCCCAGAACTCGGATCAGTCATTCTGAGTTTTTCAAGTGGAAATTCAGTGTCCCCTGTCCTGCCTCTTTGCTGGCTGGTGTGTTTCAGGGAGAACTTGAGTTGGCTCCCTTGACTGCTCTGAGCCCTCTGCAGGTCACTGTGCCTACGCCTCTTGGGTGCTCTGTCCAGACATCCTTGACTAGGAAGGCCGGGTTTGTAAAGAGGAGGACTAAGTGTGGGAACAAAAGCTCGGAGTTGAAGCTCTGGTTTTGAGTGACCTTGGGCCAGTCCCTTGCAATCGCTGAACCTCAGTTGCCCCGTAAAAGTAAACAGGGATCCAGATGTCTAGCCTTCCCCCAGTGGCTGTTGGACAATGAAGAGAGATGGTGTAATAGTAATTCAAGGCAGTTTATCCAATCCAGTGTGGGAGGCCAGGCTGCAGTTCCTTTAGATTTCTGAGCCTTAAATCTTTTTACTTCCCAACCAGTTGAGGGTGTGTTTGTTTAACCCAATTAAGTCCATGTTATGAAAAAAGAAAATTAAGACTTGGAAATCTCACTTGCATCTTGATTCGAGATGCTTTCATGTTTCCAGTAAGGTAGGCAGTTTCTCTTTGGCCTTTCTATTATTTTCTATTTTGTTTAAGTTTGAGAGGAGTACAGCCAGATTTTTGTTTTTGATGATGCAGGGACTATTTAATAAAGTGTTTGCATTTGACTTTAAAATTTTTAAATCAAAGATGATGGGTACATCCTTAAAACTTACTTTTGGAAAGTGATTTGTTCTCAGCTTATTCCTGAAATGACAATTTGTCAGTTTGTGATAGATACAGAGTTACACAGACTTGACAGCTCTGTTCACCAGCACCTTTTGATTTTGAATATTTTGTTTCAAATACCTTAATAATGTGGTGATTAAGTGCCTTTTCAATGATTTTTTTTCTCCTGAAATAGGTGATTTAAGGAAGACAATAGGACATAGGAAAATTTTGTGCAGTTACATGTGTTATGCTTTTAAAAAAGTCTCAAGTTTTTATTTTTCCAGATTAATTTATGAGGTTGACTTCAGTTTTTGAGAGCCTATGACAGATTTGAAATAACTTCAAATTATGTAATGATTTGGGCCATATGAGTATATATTTGGAAGAATTTGAAAAGCACATAAGATCATGTGCAAGTTAGAAGGGAGGATATTGTCTGGAAATGGTTACTACAGACTTTGTTTAATTTCTTTTTTTAAATTATTTTATTGAGGCCATATTGGTTTATAACATTGTGTAAATTTCAGGTGTGTATTATTATATTTCAGTTTCTGTATAGACTGCATCATGTTCACCACCAGTAGTCTAGTTTCCGTCAGTCACCATACATATGTGGCCCTTTACCCCTTTCGCCCTCCCCCAACCCCCTTCCATTCTGGTAACCACCAATTTGTTCTCCTTATCTATGTGTGTGTTTATCTTTCACATATGAGTGAAATCATGTGGTGTTTGTCTTTCTCTGACTTATTTCGCTTAGGATAATATCCTCATGGTCCATACATGTTGTCGCAAATGGCACAATCTTGTCTTTTCTCATGGCTGAGTAGTAGTCTATTGTATGTATATCACATCTTCTTTATCCATTCATCCGTTGACGGGCACTTGGGTTGCTTCCACATCTGGGCAATTGTGAATAATGCTGCAATGAACACAGGGGTGCATATATCTTTTTGGATTATTGTGTTTAATTTTTTTTTTAAGAAAATGAAGAAGTTTTCAAAGTGAAGAAATCAAGTTACAGCAAAAAGATAGTAAAATTGCTTAAGAAAGAATATAAAGAAGATCTTGAAAAATCGAAGATTAAGACTGAACTCAACTCATCAGCTGACAGTAAGTACCAAACTAATAGGATTCTTTTGAAATGACAAAATGAAAGCTCTTTCTCACAGGGATTGAATGGATTTCCTATATATGTATATGTGTATATATACATACACACATAGTGAGTTCATTTAGTTGACTCTTGTTGTCAAGGGTCCAAACTGAGTAGTGATACAGTTCTGTTATTTAATTCTAACACAATTGCATTATAAATTCATTTTTTAAAAAGACAGAATCATTGCCACTGGAATGTTTCTGCTGCAGTGACTTAAATCCTCTCCTAGTTTTCCTACTAGTCTTCAGACTGCTGTTGAACGAAGAGAGGAGATTTCCCACTTAAACCCGAGATAGAGTTTTATTCCTGTTTGAGGGAGTACTGTGCAAATTTCTGTACCTGCATTTTATAGAGACGGGTTTTCGATTTCTTTGGTGATATTTCCACAGTTTGTTTAATTCTTAGAGAACTTTTAGGAATGCCTTAAGTTTAATGTTGATAATACTCCCACTCAGCAGCCTTGTCAGCTATGTGGATGAAGACGTCTCAGTGTGAGGCACCTGCCTACATTGTGCAGACATCTCTCATGTCCTCTCACAACCTAAGTTTAAAAATATTTAGCAGTTATTTGTCTTTAGGAAAGTGGATCTATTATAATATGCTATATGGTGTGAGTTATTCTCATGCAAATACCTTAGGGAAATCTTTTTATTTTATGGAATTAAAGGTAGAATTATTATTTCTTAGGTTCTCAGCTACAGGCTTAATGTGAAAAAGTATGTCATTATATCTCAAATTTCCCCTCTGATTTTGGAGACAATGGCACTTAAATGTATGATTGGACCCAGTGTTTGGTAAAATGTACAGTAGAGGTTTAAAGGGTAACTATACTTTCTTTTTAGAGGCAGGAGAAGGAATGCTTCATAGATAAAGTGGAATTTGAAGCTAGATCTTTGATAATTTAAATTCCAAAAGATAGGAGAGGGACCAGATGGGGGAATTATCAAAGATGAAACTGACTAAGGCTGTTTTGGAAAAGACCAAGTACACTTGACAGGCCAAAGCAGATGATTTGTGGAGGAAATAGAGGTTTAGGGTGAGAGGTACATTGTTGACAGATTGTGAAGGATGTGTAGTAGCCAGGCAAGGGTTTTGGGTTGCTGTGTTCGGTGGCTTGCCAAGATGATGACATGATAAATGCCTTTTGAAATCTTACCCTAGTATTAGCGTGCAGTGTGGATTAGCACGAGGAGAGATTGGAGGCCTGAAGCAGTTTAAATGCAACGGCCAGCTTTGATCCATTAATAGTCGGTTTAAGAAGGTCTCAGTTGAGCAAGACTGAGGCTTTTCCTGACTCAGTGGGAAATTGTGGATGAGTTAGAAATGTTTGCTGTGGTGTGGGAGAGAAATGAAAAGAAAGTATTATTCGAGAAACATTCCAAGGGAAGAATTAGCAGGCTTGATGTATGCTTTAGCTATTGGATTTAAAAGAAATAGTCACATTTGAGCTTTTGTGCAATAGTGACGGGGAGAATAATTATGTATTATATACAGAAATAGGGAAAGCAGGTGGGAGGAGGAGTATTTTTAGGGGAACCGATTATTTTGGAGTCTAGGAAACTGCTTCATTTTTTCCAGATCTTTTGGGAACCAACTGTGTATGATGAAATAGTACAAGAAAGGTCAGGAGAAGTGAGAACTGAGAAGGGACCATTTACTTTTGGGGTTAGAAATTAAAGCAAGTACAAGGTTTATGAGACCATCTTCTGTGACCTCTCTTGTCTTCCACTTTCACGTAACTCTGATATTCCACTCACCAGATAACTCGATTAATGTCCTCCCCAAGTGTGCAGCCTCTGTATTATAGATTGTCATCATTATCCCTGAGATGATGGTGCTGTGGAGCTCTGTCATTAATCAACTCACATTCCCAAACTCTTCCTACCCCAACCCTCCTTAGATAGGCAGAGATGCATGTGACTTGGAAAACTTATTTTTGTGATATTCCTGAAATAATGAGTTCACTTTTAAACTTCAATTTGAGTGGAAATGGCCAGTGAACAGTTGGAGATGTAGATTTAGCATGGTGCTTACTGAGATCATAATTGAAACCAGAAGTAAATGGAATTGATGAGGGAGCAGCATAAAGGAAAAATTCCTCAGGACCAAAGATGACTTCTACCTCTAATAAGCATGCACATAGAGAAGGGGATTTACTAAAGACAAAAGAATCATAAAGGCCAAAGAAGTAAAGACAAGTAACTTTCAAGGTGACGATGGTCAGTTGTATGAAGTAGTACCAGAAAGGTCAAGAAAAGTAAGGACTGAGGAAGGGCTATTGGCAGGGTTGCTATGATTTTTTCTGGAGGAGGGCATCTGGCAAAAGAGACTAGTCCACTAGCCAAGCTCTGCCTGTTTGGAGGAAGGAACATCTTTTGCTGAATTGCTCCATGATACTGTGTGAATTAGCCGTGGCTGCACACATTGGCTTAGCTGGTAAGCTTGGAACGGGAGAAATGAAGGGCCATTTGCTAGGGTTGAGGCACACAAGTCGGTGAGGAGGTAGAAGGCAGCAAGTCCGCACTGCTTCTTTGGGAAGTTTGGCAGAGAGAGAAGTAGAGGACAATAGCTAGGGAGACCGTTGGGATCAAGTAGAAGTTCTGTTGATAAAGAGAAGCCTGTGTCTCTTTGTAGACAGAAAGAGACAGGAGAGGGAGAGCCTGATCAAGTTCAAGATAAAGAGAATATTCGTGAGAGCTAGTTTCCTGAAGTAGTAGCTGAAGGAATTGAGGGCACAAGAGGAGCCTAGAAAAAAGGTTATTTAGCATCTCTTTTTATAAAGATGTCTGGAAGGATGAAACGTGGCCACTAACAAAAATTCAGCTGGCACCATGTTTTGGACTTGTATTTGCTCAATCACAAGCAAATCCTTGTGAATTTAATGAAACATTGGATCTTGAAAAATCTGCAGAAATCATTATCTGAGTATATCTGAACTAGCAGACCTTTTGCAGTTCTTTTTGTTATTAAAAGCCATTGATTTAGTGTGGGTTTAGAGCAGAAGGAAATAGGTAGTTTTTGACTCCATCTAACCATATACATCTGATAAAGTGAGTTTTAAAATCTCATGGCCTCAGAATGCACTTCAGAAGGAAGTCTGTGGCTAACGAGGTAAGATGGTAAATGAAAAAAATTAAAGAGCCTAAAACAGAAGGATGTAAATCTTCTCAGTAAAGGTAAAAGGCGGGAAGGAAGGGGTCTTATCTCTAGGTCTTGTTTAGGGGAGTAGAGTATGGTATGAGAAGAAGAGAGAGCTTTTGAAGCAATTTTTGGGTGGGAAACATGCTAGGGAAACAGCAGAAGAATATCTTTAATATTTAGAGTGAACTTTTTGTTTTACTCTTGTTATATTCACTGTGCCTGTTGTGTGCATTGCCAGGTTCAGTGCTTCAAGGTGAAAAACACTTTTTCTTGATTTTTTTGCTTGGGACGGAAGATGTAATAGGACTATTTAGTTATAAGTACAGTAAACCACTATAAAGGTACAGTGGTGCCTCCTGGAACCCAGTGACAGGAAAGCAGTCCAGAAACTGGCCTCAGGAATGGCCTGAGAATTAGAGAGCTCTCCTCTCTGTCCAGTGACAGAATATGGCCACTCCACAGCTCCCTTCCTGGTTTACATGTGGTTGTTCTTAGTGCCACCTGGTCTCTGACTTATCTGCTTTGTCCCAGTTCCAGATTTCCAGAAAGAGAATCAGGTTGTCTTTGCTTCGGTCACAAATCCACTTTTAAACATTCAGTCGTGGTGGTGGGATCAGGGTTGCACAGTATACGTGTGACTTTTGGGTCTCACCCCTTCAGATGATGGGTGACAAATGGTTATGAACTAAGAAGATATCCCATAGTGTTCATTACAGAGAGGTTTATCTGGTCTCTAAACTTTGTTCTTGATAGAAAGCTGCCTTCAATGCTTAGAGTTTAATAAAATAGTGATGTATAAAATGAAATAATGTTTCAAAGAGATACAAACAGTTACCTATGGGAGTTTAGAGGAAGAAACAGATTAACTGTTTCTTGTTAGTAAATTAGTAAAACTTTGATAAAATTAACTGAAGGTAGGATTGAGCAGGGCCTCAAATCCTGTGTCCCCTATATTATTTTTACCTTCCAGTTATGTGTATTGTTGTGATATTTCATTTTCATACATCAGTGGTTGGAGTTTTTTATAAACAAAACAGTTCAAGCTTTAATGAATTGAGCCCATAATTGAGTAAAAAATGCCTTTTTAATTTATGGGTTTTGTTTTAAATATATTTTAATTACTTTTTCAAAAATGTAGATGAACCACCTTTGGACAAAACGGGACATGTTAAGGACACCAATCAAGAAGATGGCGTTATCATCAGTGAACATGGTGAAGATGAAATGGATATGGAAAGTGAGAAGGAGGAAGAAAAGCCAAAGGCTGGCGGAGCTTTTTCAAATGCTTTATCTTCTTTGAATGTTCTCCGTCCAGGTGTGTACTTGCAAATACTTCTCAGAACTGAATTAAGCCCTCAAGAATGGGCCATCTGTAAAGATGGTTGTTAAGGAAGGAGTTAGCTAAGTGGTGTTTCTTATGACATCCCTGTTTGAAGTCAGGGTGTTCAGCTGGAGAGGAATGGCTTAATAAATTAAGGTACATTTACATGATGGGATATTACGTAGCTGCTAAAATAACAATTAGACAAGTAGCAAGGCGTTAATTTTTACTGTAGGTGAAAGGGTCAGTTGATTTGATTGTGTAGTAAATTATCCTTTATCTGTTCAGCAAATTTATTAAGCCATTAAAAATATATTTATGCAAGACAACACGGGAAAAAGCTTATTATGTTTTAATATGAAGAAAAATTAGGTACAGAATATGTATTCAGTATACTTACACGTGAACTGAAAACTATTTGCAAGAGAAATATACTGTAAATCTAACAGTGTTTTTTTAGGGTCATGAGACTATGGGCAACTCTTTTATTTTTATCTGTTTCCTAGTTTAGTAATATGATTTTATGACTTTTGTTTATTTCTTAAAAATGAAAAAAAATTACAGTTAAAACTGCTTTGGTGGATTTCCCCTCTCTACTACTCTTTCCCATACATATTGCCATTGTATATTCTTTTCGGTTTCCGTAGTGACTTTTAGTTTCCATTTAAACTAAATTAAAAATAAATCAGTTGGATTGCAGGTACAGTTTGGGAAGGGGGTGCCAGCAACTAACATTACAATCTTGGTGAGATTATTTTACCCTTCATATTTTCAAGAAAGTAGAAACTTTATAACCCTAATGCTGCCATATTTTATAATCTTTATCATTTGTTTCCAGGAGAAATTCCAGATGCAGCTTTTATACACGCTGCAAGGAAAAAGCGTCAGATGGCCCGAGAGTTGGGAGATTTCACTCCTCATGATAGCGAGCCTGGTAAAGGCCGCCTTGTTAGAGAAGATGAGAATGATGCCAGCGATGACGAAGATGATGATGAGAAACGCCGGATAGTTTTCTCTGTGAAAGAAAAGTCACAAAGACAAAAGATTGCCGAGGAAATAGGTAACTTGATTTAATAGGATAGTAAGCCCATGACATTGATATTAATTGTGATTTGATACTGTAGTCAAATAAAAAGTAGCTACATTTATTTAACTGTCTTTAATGGAGAGGACTGCTCTTGCTGGGTACAAGTGTCTTATTGGAATTTTTTGGAAACTCCAGCATGATTGTGATAGCTCAGATTTATTGAGCACTTCTGTGTGGCTGGTATTGTGCACTGGTAAAGCACTTTGCGTGCATAAATTTATATAATCAGCTCAACATTCTTAGGAGGCATTAGGTTTTGTTCTTCCCTTTGTTGAGTCGATGTCAAGCTCACAAGGGTTAGGAAATCTATCAAAGGTTTTAACCATTTGTTAATACTGCCTTTTGCTTCAAGGGATACTGTGTATAAGACAAGCAAAGTCAGGAGTCTCAGATGAGAGAGAGGAGATCATAATAGACATTTTAGTAAGGTTGAGTTAATACTGATAGTTTTGCTTAATTTTTGTGAAATATCAGGATAGCATCTCTTCCCTCCCTGCTTTTCTGGTATTATTTACTTTGCTTTGCTGCTTATGGCTGCAGGTATTGAGGGGAGTGATGATGATGCTTTAGTAACTGGAGAACAAGATGAAGAGCTCAGCCGATGGGAACAGGAGCAGATTAGAAAAGGAATTAATATCCCTCAGGTAAGAACTAAAGAATTAAACTTCAAAAATTAAATAAAAAACCTTTTTTGCCTATTTTGTTGAAGTAAAAACATATTGCATATTGAATTGAATCTGTCATTTATTCAAGCAACATAATTAAGAAAATTACATGAAGTTATGTATCCAATAAGCTTTTAGAAGAAATTGTATTTTGCTTTTTAGAGTCAGAAAGATGGAAGAATTTCTAGGTTCTTAGATCAGTGTTTCTCAAAGTGGTCCTTTAACCAGCAGCATCGCATCATCTGGGAGCTTGTTAGAAATCCAAATTCTCATCCTCCTGTGACCTAGTGAATGAGGAACTCTGGGGGTCGGGCCCAGCCACCTGTTAAACAAGCCCTCCCGGTGATTCTGATGCACACTAAGTTTGAGAACCATTGTATAGATAAAATGTCTCCTTCCTGTATAGCTTAATTTTTCTGACTTCAAAAATTATTTTGTAGAAGATGGACTTCTGAGTAAAGCTAAAACTTATGGTAGATGAAAAATATCTTCCTAAATAGTTACAACAGTTTATTCTATAGAAGTGGGTAGTACAGTGGAAATGTTGCATGAGTTTAAACTATTTTTATTACTAGTGTTTTGACACAGAATTTTGCTTGTGTTTGGGTTATGTTAAGAAAATAGAGTATGGTAAGGAAAGTCCTGGACTAGGTGTCAGGAGTCTTGGATGATAATCTCTGCTTATCTGTTTATTCCATGACCATGACCAGTCATGTATCCTCTTCCATTGATAAAATGGTGGCCTTGGATTCTTTTTAATGTCCCTTCCAACTTTAAACTTTTTTGACATTCTGTTTTTCTGAAAATTATTAGAAATGAATCCAGTAATCCCATAAGAGTTAGAACAGTCATCTAGCCCTACTTTTATTTGATTTTGAAGAACTCTGTAATTATTCATTTTAATTACATACTGGTTGGAAAATGGGTATAATTTCTGCTGTTACTTTTTCTTTTTTAACCCTAAAGGCATGAGATTATTATTTTCATAGTTTTAGCTACTAATTTTCATATATTTCCCATTTCTTTTCTAGGTTCAAGCAAGTCAGCCCACTGAAGTGAATATGTACTACCAGAACACTTACCAGACAATGCCTTATGGTTCATCCTATGGCATTCCTTATAGTTACACGGCCTATGGATCATCTGATGCCAAATCTCAAAAAACAGATAATACAGTCCCTTTCAAAACTCCCAGTAATGAGATGACTCCCGTTACTATTGATTTGGTAAAGAAACAGCTTAAAGACAGGTAGGGCAGATCAACTTCTTAAAGACCTGTCCTCTAGCTTTCTGTTCCCTCAGGCAACATGTAGTCTGGGGTAGCAGATGCAGGATATCGGCAAAGAAGATTCACTGGCCCATCTTCAAAAGCCAAACAGAAGATGACTTCGTACTTTGTTCTGCTACCTTCTTGGATTACTTCTGTGGAAGCCTCGAAAAGTTATAAAAAATGCCACTCCATGATCTTGTTGAAGACAGTTCTGAGTTTGTACCTCTCGGACTCTGAAAAAGTATAGTCAAGATGTGGGGGGAGAAACAAAACAGTGAGATTTTGGTTAGCCCACCAAATAACTTTATACGAAGTCTGTAACTGCCATTTTTTGAGAAAAAGCAGTACAGATGAAAAGATGCCACTCCAAGTATTTTTGTATTCTAATAGTGGAACTAAATGCATTATTATAATATTGCAAGAGTCTCTGACAGCATAGACCTTTGGATGTAAATGTGCTGTATTTATCCTTTTGTGTTCTTAAGGTTGGACTCCATGAAAGAACTGCACAAAACAAATCGACAGCAGCATGAGAAGCATCTACAAAGCCGAGTGGACTCCACCAGGGCTATTGAAAGATTAGAAGGGTCTTCTGGGGGTATTGGTGAACGGTATAAATTTTTGCAAGAAATGCGAGGGTATGTCCAAGACTTGCTTGAGTGTTTCAGTGAAAAGGTAAGAATGCAAAAATATTAATCTCTTTGAATAAGGCAAAATTAGGGAGGTCTAGATGGCCTTGTGTAGATGATTTCTGTGTTTCTCAGAAATACACTGAGCATCAACTTTAGAAGTTTAGGGTATCCACTGATTTCGACTTTAGAAATGATGAAAAGTCCTGCTTCATTTTCTTTACATCATTAGCGGCGTTCTATCTTGGGGGCAAATACTGCCTTTGTTGAAAACAAAAAAAGATAAAGCACATTTAAATAAGATGTTGGCCTTAATATATAATGGTAGATTATTGGCCTGCCCTGAATTATTAGAATATAAGGGACTCATCTGATGGAATTTTCTCTCTTATGGTTCAGTCTAAACTTATCTTTAAACTGTTTCTACACGTACTTCCAAATATGCATAAAGTCACAAGTTTTTATTTTTATTTTTTACTCTAGATAAAGCTGGCTGCCCTTGTTGCTAATAGTTTTCATCTAAATAAGCCTATGCTTCATCCATTTCAGAAACCATTCATTGACCATAATTTCTTTTAAGGTCTCATTTCTTCCAAGTTTAATTTTTTAGTATGATAGTCAATTGGCACAACTTTTTGCGTTCAATTGTACCATTTATTTTTGCATTTTTAAAGTTAGCTGCATACGGAATCTCCTGTCTTCTCAAACTACTTCTTAACTGATTTTTCTTCTTTGAGATAAATGTATTGTTTGATGCATTGGTTTATCAGCATTTGTGGACTTTGCAGCCTTATCTTTTAAAAAAATTAAGATGATGGTGCTTTGAATATCCTGTCTTTAAACTGTCAAGTGATACAGGATTAGAAGGCACATTTTCCCTTATTGGCTGTGTGGATTAGTGTAGAATCTGTAAGCATGTGGTATGTTTAAATGAGCGTTTTAACTTTTTCTTATCTCTGTTGATTACGTTAATACCCTAAAGCCAAAGTCTGGCAAAAACACCACCACCAGAATCTGAATGGTTCTGTCCAGTCTGTGGGAAGATTCAGGCTGAGACAGTATTCCTCAGCTCCTCTCTGTCAGATTTATCATGTTCCTGTCCTTATCACCTGTTTTCTGGAGAAGCAATTACAGTCTGAGCTATGATGTCCCTTGTGGGAGATCAGTGGCTTAGGGTGCAAGAACATGGATGGGAAAGAAACATAGGTTTGACTCTGTGCAGAGGGCTAGAGTCAAGATGGGAAGGGGGCATAAGTGTCAGAGCTGGCGGTTGTGTCCTTCCTACTAATAAAGCCCTTTTGAGCCCAGCGGGCATGGTGGGAGCTGGTCTTATAACCTTTGTGACTAGAGAAAGGGTCTTTGTCTTAAACCATACTTTGTAAGTGAGGTTTGTCCCTGTGAAGTTTTTTCTTGAAATATCTTGGCCTTTGCTTTGGAACTTACTTGAGTAAACTTACACACTTGTAATTGCAAACTGAACTCTTAAAAAATATTGATAGTAATATGATCAACAAGATTATACTGTTCTTGGGTTAAAGAGACTAGTAGACATCTAGTTCACATAGTTTTCAATTGCTATTTTATAAACAATTAATAGTGTACTTTATCTCTCATTCATTTCCCTGTTGCTAGAGAAGTCTGCTTGAGATTGTGCTAATATGGGTTCACAGAGTCACTTTTTGGAGCAGATCTTAAACCTCATATGTTATATATTATACAGTGACTACATTTTAATTAAAAGAGAGGTAGATAATCCCCTCCTTTAAAGGTAGTATTTTATTTCATTATGACATTTTCATACACATTCAGTTTTATTAAGAGACTGCTGCTGAGTTAATAGTGTCATAAATTGTCTTCTTGGAAATATTTAGGAATATTTAGATAGATTTGAATATTCATTTTAGTTATACTATAAAAATATTGTTTCAGGGTAAGACCATAAAAATATATTCCTTTGTTTTTCCCTCTTTTGTTCTAAAAGCTTAAGTGGTTTTGAACTTAGATTTTTAATTATTTGCAGATCATTTTAACTTTCCATTGTTTTGTTTCCCTATAGTCATCTTTCTTCTTGTGTTCTTTGCCTTAAATTCGGTCTTGAGATAATAATAATCAGTAACAGTTTTGTGTTTGGAGAAGGTAAAGAAATTGTCATGGTGCATACTCTCAAGATAAATCAAATCAGTATCGTTAAGAAACATGATTGAAAGCTGAAAATGTCTTTTGGGTCTTTTATGCTCAGTAGAATTTTCTCTGGATTTTGTTAAAAGGCATTCCATTTACCTAAACAGAAAAATTACATTATCAGGATTTTAAATATAAATTGAATAATTTCTGTCTCATGCATCCTGAGGTGTGTAGCTCTTATAGTAGAGGAACGTCAACAGTGTCCAGGACTGAAAGAATGCCCTTTAGTTACATGGGTACATTTGTCTTTAGTCCTGCATGGTTTGAAAAAAAATGAGGGGGTGGTGAAGTGTAAGTTACAGTGATAACAGCAGTAGTGTCTCTGGGCTCAGCTGTCAAAAATAATGCAGATTTGGGGACATTGTTGCCGATGGTGTGGCATATTCAAGAATAAAATAACTCCATCAGTTTGACCTTCTGTAAACATTTGCTACTTTTGCAATGGAATCATGCAAGTATATGAAATTGCTTTTGTTACAGACATCTTTGTATTCCACCTGCCTTTTTTTGTTTTCCATTTGCAGTCTGTTCAGTTCAGGAAGCTGCTATAACACTTGGTGCCAGTATTCCCAAACTCTAAGTAGTAATGTGTTTTCCATTTGCACTAACCATCAGGAAACTAGAATTTCTGGTTTCCTCAGGTATGTGTAGTGGTCATTAGTGTTTTGTGAAAGTTTCATAGCATTTGGTTATAGCATAAGGTATTTATAAAGAGAAAGTTTTCTGTTTTTTTTTCTAAGTTAGGTCTCATTCTATAAGCTTTTGTATTCCATAAGAACCAAGTGAATGCTCAGCTATGCATAGTATCCTGGAAAAATTTATTGCCTTTGTAAACTGACAATTCACGTGAAGAGTTTTATTATTTTATTACACACTGTGCAAAATTTTAAACATCTGATAGGAAGAGAACTTTCTGAGTTTGAGATATATTGATTTTAGACAGTTAGTGATAGCTAGAAATTTTATTTGCCTTATTAATGTAAATGAATGCAGTTTACATTTAAAATGTGTAATAAAGCTGCAAAATAGTATAACTTGATTGTAAGTTATTTGGTGCATGTGAGTGGCAGAGCAATTTGTGTCCAAAATTGGTCAGTTAGCAGACTCTTGTTCTTACCTACTCATAGAGCCATTGCTTTTTTCTGGTATCAACAGCAGTAATGATTTATTTTACACTACAAAAATTGCGAGGCAGATCGTGCTGCTGGAAAACTAAAAACAGACTTGAAAAGACTTCCAAGTACTTTATTCTAAAAGAAAAGCACTAAAATTTTTGACATTTCTTTACTTGCCCTCTTTACTAATATTGAAGTATTAAGTTTCCTAATCAAACTTTTGCTCCAATAACTAGGCACTGGACATTATAGCTCTATGTATGGATTAAAAGAAGAAGTGATGTTTCCTAAACATCGTAAAACTGAATTGCTCTTTGTGTCCCATTGGGAAGTCATGATCATGGTCCATAGAGGGTACTTTTTCAGAAATCCGGAAATAGTATGGAACCCTCAAATAAGTAAGCGGCTGAGGAGTTTGGTGTTACGGAGTGTGTTGTATTTTTACAGGTGCCACTGATTAATGAACTTGAATCAGCAATACATCAGCTGTACAAACAGCGAGCTTCCCGCCTTGTCCAAAGACGACAAGATGATATTAAAGATGAATCTTCGGAGTTTTCAAGCCATTCAAGTCAGTCCATCTTGAAGGTTTTTATTATTCATTAAACAACCTTGTTTACTTAGTACAGCCTAATTGAAAATTAGAGATCTCAGAGCATTTTTTTAAAGAAATAAATTTCCTTGCTCTTGTGTCAGGTAGATCTAAAAATTATTATAACAGCATGTATTTGGATTGTATTTAAGAAAATATAGCTTCTCCAAGGAGCTCATAAACATGCACTAATATTCTATCAATCTTATTCTTCTTTGGGCATATTTTTTCATTCTTTAGAGTATAGAAAAGACATCAGTATTTTATCTTAAAACCACTATTTGGCCCTCGATGGTTCACTGCCTCATCCCCCCCATTTCATCCTGTTCATAACACCAACACAAATGCTATTGTTGATCACAATGAAAGGTTTTGAGTTTAGGGACTGGGGAATTTTGGAGGGGAGAGGGGTCTTTATTACATCACAAATGATACAACTCCAAGATTAGGGGACTTTTGAACTTCACCCCTTGGATAAAGCAAAATTTTTTGTATTTAAAAATTTTTTGTATTTTCTAGTTTGCCTAATATATTGGGTTTTTTTAGTAAGTCAGTTGATGCCTGCAATTCTTGAAATTTTAGTGAAAAAATTTAGAAATTGAATTTATATTCTTTTCATTATGATATATCTTATGGAAAACCAAAATTAATTGCAAACTTATTAAATAGTTTAGTTGAGATTCTTTAACCATATGTTTTAAACTTTTTAATTCAATTTTTCCATTGCCTTCCATGTTCTTGGGTGCTCTAATAGGAATTTTCCTAGCATGGGTTTCTTGTGGCTTCTTTTGTTGTCTCTTTGTCCCCTATGTCAGCAGTTCTTAAATGGAAGTGCGCATCAGAATTACCTGTGATACTAACTTAAAATGCAGATTTCCTGGTCCTATCCCAGAGATTCTTTCTAGGTCCTGGATGGTGTGTCCAGTAATCTGTGTGTTAAACAACCACCCCAGGTGATCCAAGTGCAAAGGGCCCTAGTGTTATTCTTTCTGAAAACCATGCTTTGTCATACAGGGTGTCCTCTAAGTTAGGGAAACATTGGATCCCTTAGAAAGCATCCTCCTGTGTGCTGGATGGGTTTTTGAGCGTCATCAAGAGATGGAAATATGGCCCTCAGAGCTGATTCAGACTCAGATGTGAGCCATAAGAATGGCTTTGACCTTCTCTTTTTGCCACAAAAGCTTGAATTGGATCATTGCTGTATTGAGCACCTAAATGAGTAGTGCATCCCTCCTAGATCACTTTTGATCCAGACAGAACCAGATTTCTGGGGCAGATTACAGGTAACCATTATACCTATGAAGGGAAGTAATTTCCTTTTAAGTTAGATGGTTTTATGTGAGCTATGCATTTTATCAAATACCTTTTCTTGCCTATAATCTGTTCTTTATAATTTGGAGCTATTTACTTACATGGAACTCGAAGTAAGGGTTGAGTGATGTATGTTAATTAGATTGAGAGTTGGAAAGAAATTGTAAGGTAGTGAGAAAGTGAAAAATACTGCCCTAGAGGGAGTATTCATTAATTGCGAAAGATTTGAGGAAAATTACATGGGACACTGAAGTATCAATTCCATTTCTGATCTTTTTTTAAAGAAACAAAAACCTGAAATTCATCTGTTTAGATTTATAAACACTTACCACAATTACTGCATATAGTTCTTACACAGGCAAAGGAGGCTGTCACTTGAGTTATCTACTCATATCTCCCTCAATATATATTGTATAAAACTATAAACATAGCAACATTTTAAGTGTTTATTATAGTAATGAATATTCTTTAAAATATTTCCTTAATGAAAGGTACATCTTAAAGAGGCAAGAATCATTTCTGTAGTTTGGGACTTTTTAATTAATCCATCTATGGTGTGTAGTAAACCAACAGTTGAGGTAGGACTGGGGTATCTTTCTTGTTTACTATACTAACCTTTCTTCATAATTAGGGAACTCGGGAAGATACTTCCTAATATCCAAGCTATTTTGAAATAGGAATGAAAAACTCAGTAAGAAAGTCAACTTTTAAAAATAGTAGGGTCTGGGATAGTTAGGATACACTGAAGTAGAGAGCTGCTTTTTGGTTTTGTTTTTCCTGTTGCTGCTATTGGTGACACATCCGATACCAGGGGAAAAAATATGCAAAAGCCTTAAATTGATGTCTTTCATTTTGCATGTGATTTCCCCCCCTCCTATCCCTTGGGTTGTTTGCTTCCCATTTCTACCCCATATATTTCGGAATATCTTCAGAGTGTGGAACTGAAATATAGAAATGGAAGTATTGCAGACAGATGTTTTCCCCACTCCTCATTCTACCCTACACAAGAGATTAGAGGACTCTTTGGAGAAAGAGAAAAGACCCTGAGACACTTAACATTTGGGAGGCCCCGTTGACTCTCTACCCAGTGATGTGATGGAGATGCCTCTGTTAAACAACTCCTGCCTGTGTCCACAGAATTTCCAAGCTTGTTGTACATGAGGTAGTTAACAGTCATCAGAGAGACCAACACAAGCAGTGGAACCAAAGGGAGGAAACAAAACCAATGCAGGTGGCAGAAGGAAATTTAAAACATCATTGATATCCTCAGGGAGATAATAGAAGGTATCCTACGCATAACACAAGTAGAGGATGCTATAGAAAAGGAATATCCTAAGAACAAGAACCATCTCTTGGAAACTGAAAATATGGTAACTGAAATATAAACTTAAATAGGAAAGTTGGAAGCTAAAGCTAGAAAATTGCCTTAAAAAGTTTAAAAAAAAAAAAGGGCAGCCGGCCCCATGGCATAGTAATTAAGTTTGTGTGTTCCACTTCGGTGGCCCAGGGTTTGCAGGTTTGGATCCCAGGCGTGGACCTACGCACTGCTCATCAAGCCATGCTCCGGCAGGCGTCCCACATATAAAATAGAGGAAGATGGGCACAGATGTTAGGTCAGGGCCAGTCTTCCTCAGCAAAAAGAGGAGGATTGGCAATGGATGGTAGCTCAGGGCTAATCTTCCTCACCAAAAATAGAGATAGAAAACGGGAAGATCAAGAAATTGTGCTTTGAAAGAGTAGTGTTTGAGAAAGCATAAGTTCGTGCTATTCAGATACAGTTTTCAGTCTACATGTTGATTCTGCCCTTGTTCTAAAAATAGTAATAGAGAATAAATTTCTACAAAGCAAAATTAGAATAAATTATTTAACTCCTGCAACAAAGGTTTTTTTCTCATCCTTCCTGTTTCTTTGCTCTCATTTCATACCATTCAGTATGTGATACTTAAGTTCTTCATCCTTAAAAAAGTAATCTATTATTTTTTCCCTCTGCACAGGTGATTTAGATTTTTAACTTATTTGGTCATCATGATAGCATAAGCTAGTTCTGTTACTTAGAATAAAAACAGTGATTAAGCTCAGTTGCCTTTGTGTAGGGTTGTTGAACTCTCCATTAATTTTTCTATTCCTTTTCATGGGAACACAGAATAATATTGAGATTTGCTCTGAATTAGAAAACTATCTGGTTTACTGGTTATTGCAGAATCCTGCTTTGAGATTAGCAAGCAGTCTATCGTAATGGCTTATTCTGTGCAAACTCTTTCCTCAAGATTGTTGAAGGAAGGCTTTTAATTTTAACCTTTGTTGTTTTACAGATAAAGCTCTGATGGCACCAAATCTTGATTCCTTTGGACGAGATCGGGCGCTGTATCAAGAGCATGCAAAACGTCGGATTGCAGAACGGGAGGCCAGGAGGTAATTCTAAAAATGCTGTCTGTTGGTTGGTTTTTGAAGGGAGGAATCTCTTTTTTCTGGTTTGGGAACTTGATGTTTGTTATTTAGGACTCGTCGTAGACAAGCCAGAGAGCAAACCGGTAAGATGGCAGATCACCTTGAAGGCCTTTCCAGTGATGATGAAGAAACTTCTACAGATATTACAAATTTCAATCTGGAAAAAGGTTAGACATTTATTTGGAAATGAGATTTGTTGTTAGTTTGTTTTCTGCTTAGGTGTGGTTTTTACCATGAAATGGTTTGAAGTTTTGTGCCCTCTGCATTAGAGGCAGGCCCTTTTTTCTTAATTGTGAAAACTTGCACTTACTTGTATTACTGAACGTCTTGATAGTTCTTAAAAATTAGTGGTAACACCTTGTCATGGGGTTTATTTAGTATTTGCATGATAAATGATATTAATCTTAAGAATCGTAGAATTTTAAGTGACTAAAGAATGTGTCAGATCCCAAGGGCAGCCCTATTGCAGCCTGTCTGGTCTGGAAAGGAAAAGCTTGGCAGTAGGGCACTCAGCCTCCTGGTTTTGGGAGACTCGAATAACTTCAACCAAGAGGAATAGTTAGTACTGTTATGTGCCAGGCATTTCCAGAAGGATCCCCAAATAAAAGTTTTCATTTCCCACCATTGGCTGTAAATATTTGGAATTATATTGACTGCAAGCCATTTGGAACTTAGTTGGAGAAGCTTATTTTTCTCCCACTTTTTTGAGTGAACATTTCTAAACATACAGAAAATTTGAAAGAATAGCACAGTGATCACTCGTGTATCTGTCACCCGGATTCAACGATTCTACCATCATTTAACCCAATTTGCCTTAACTCTATATGTGGATATGTGTATGTGTTGCTGAACTATTTGAAAGTAACTTATAGATATCTTGGCACTTTCCTCTAAAAACTTTAGCATGTCTCCTAAAAACAAGGGTATTTTTCTACCTAATCACAATACCAGTATCACACCTAAGAAAATTAACTAAAATTTCTTGATATCATTTCTGTATTCAATTTTCTCAGTAGCAGACCCCAAAAACTTTTTTTTTTTTTTGAGGGAGACTAGCCCTGAGCTAACATCTGTTGCCAATCCTCCTCTTTTTGCTGAGGAAGATTGGCTCTGGGCTAACATCCAAGCCCATCTTCCTCTGCTTCATGGGGGACGCTGCCATAGCATGGCTTGACAAACAGTGTGTCAGTCCCTGCCTGGGATCCAAATCTGCGAACCCCAGGCCACTGAAGCGTGCGAACTTAACCACTACACCACCGGGCCGGCTCCCCAAAATACTTGTTTTTTTGACTGTTTTTGTGGATTATTCTTTGTTTTATAAACCAGAATCCACACAAGTGTTCCTGCCCTGCATTTGGTTGTTAGATCTTTTTATCTAGAATTAATGAATACTCGTGAGTACCTTATATATATACACATCCCTATTACTTATTAGTTTAAGACATTTACTTTTTTTAAAGAGACCAAGCCACTTGTCTTGCAGAATGTCCTACATTCTAGATTTGTCTGTTTCCTTGTGATATTAACTTGTTATTCCATTCACTGTATTTCTTGTAAACTGCAATTTAGGTCTGAAGCCTTGATTAGATTGAGGTTGAACTCTTTTGGCAAGAATACTTCGTATAAGATGCTGCTTCGTATTGCATAATATCACATGACAAATATTAGCTTGTCCCACTATTAGCAATATTAAGATTGATCTTGAGAAGTGGGTTATCACGACTAGGTCTCTCCATTATAAAGATCCCCTTTCCCAAATCATCTGGGGCATCAAATAACCTTTCAAAGATCCTAGCATCCATTGCTGATACTTGTCTATGTCAGTTACTGCAATCACCAACAGACTTTGAAAGAAGCGCTATGATTGCTCACTGATCAAGATGCACGTCTGTTATTTACACAGTGATTTGTGGGCTGAAGAGCTAGCAGCAATTACTCACAGTTAATGTACCATGGTAACTGAAATTTGATCTGCGTTGTTGAGGAACGGGCTTTATTTAACTGAACTATGATAACAGAAAATGGTACCTATTGGAACCGTGTGAAATGAAGACTGCCTGCACTTGGGTTTGCATAGTATTCATTTGAAACCTAAACTGTTTATCCTTTCTTTTAAATTGCAATTAACAGTTATTCCTTTGTTAATGAGCCTGTCTTATTGATACTCAAGCTACAAAGAAAATGCTGAAAATATTGAACTGTGTTTTTTCTACAAATACAAATAATGGTTCTCTGTGGGGTTTTTTTAGATCGCATTTCAAAAGAGTCCAGCAAGGTTTTTGAAGATGTCCTTGAGAGTTTCTATTCAATCGACTGTATTAAATCTCAGTTTGAAGCGTGGCGTTCAAAATACTACATGTCCTACAAGGATGCTTACATCGGCCTTTGTTTGCCAAAGTTGTTCAATCCCCTCATAAGGCTGCAGCTTCTCACTTGGACTCCTCTTGAGGTGGGTGGCTTCTGTCACTGTTAGAAAGCGATATAATACAATGCCTGGGTAATTTTAATCTCAAAGGTAGAGATAGAAGCTTAAGCAAAATATTTTTCAGGGGAGATAGGGCACAGGGCTGTAATTGATAACATATTGTAGCTGGGTATAATCTTATGATCTTTCCTTTCATGCTCCATTCCGTCTCAAGAGAGCTGTCTCTTGCTTTTCAATTTATATACAGTGCACCTTTCTCAGTTAACTAAGATTTTATGTAGTAACACTGGGATATGAACATGACTGAATAATAAGAACCTGTTCCTTTGATCCTAGAAAAACTTAGAGCCTCATCGGAAAGCTCAGTGAGGTAGGTGTGAAATGAGGACCTGAACTAAGTCAGTGGTAATGGAAATCGGGAGATGAAACAAATTGATAAATTTAGGAAGTGGAATCAGTAAGACCTGTTGGCCTGGTATCTAAGGGAGGAGACTAGAATTGACTATATCCATCTGGTGGTCATATTTAAGATGTGGTTTAGGAAGTTACGTATGGATGAAGCTGTGGGCATGAATGAGATTGGCTGGGTTGAATGTGTCAACTGTAAGAAGAGGGCTGAGACAACTGTAAACTGCGAGCTCTGGGAACCAGTCACCTCACCGCTCCCGGTTGCTCTCTGCCAGATGTTGTGGAGTTTCACCCTGTGCGTGTGTGTGTGAGCATACAGCAGAGGCTCAGGGGGTTTGTGCACATCTGGAAGTTGTTTATCTGTGTAGTTCCCTCCTCTGCCTACAGCTTCCAGCTGTCTCAGCCTCCCTGAACTCCAGTTTCTGTCTCCTCAGTTCAGCAAGACTGTGCTCTGCTTGCTCTCCCCCATCTGCTCTGCTCTCCTGACCAGGAGCTCACCTCATTTGATTTCCCTCATGGTCCTGTACTGCCTGCGGTTCATTGTCTGAAAATAGATGTTTCATATGCTTTGTCCAGTTTTTAGTTGTTTGTGACTGAAGGCTAAACCCACTTCCTGTTACTCTTATCATGACTAGAAGCAGAAATAGCCACTAGTTTTAATGTTTGGATAACCTTTTTAATGTTTTCTAGGCAAAATGTCGTGACTTTGAGAATATGCTGTGGTTTGAATCTTTGCTGTTTTATGGTTGTGAAGAACGAGAGCAAGACAAAGATGATGTGGATGTTGCACTATTACCTACCATTGTGGAAAAGGTGATTCTTCCTAAGCTAACAGGTAGAGATTTCTGAACTGAATATTCAAACGCATTGGGTTTCTCAAATCTATTTTTTTGTACTTGTGTGTGAGGAAGACTTACCCTGAGCTAACATCAGTTGCCAATCCTCCTCTTTTTTGCTGAGGGAGACTGGCCCTGGGCTAATATCCATGCCCATCTTCCTCTGCTTTATGTGGGACGCCACCACCGCATGGCTTGGCAAGTGGTGCGTCTGTCCACACCCAGGATCTGAATCTGCGAACCCCGGGCCACCAAAGTGGAGCTTGCAAACTTAACTACTACGCCACCGGGCCGGCCCCTCTCAAATCTGTTTTTAAGAATTTTTTTAAATTAGTGCATATTTCCTCATAGAAATGTTGTTATAAATGATGAAGTTACCACCAGGCCCAGAGATGGCTAAAAGGTAGACATCTCTTAACCTGGGACTTGAAGACTACCTTGGGGTGGGCCTGGACTTGGGGGCAGTAATTGATCCATAGGCGAATTTTAGAGACTCTTAAAGACTTCCTGAAGCAAAACTGAATATATAGTTGAGGGGGATGCATTTTTCTGGTGAGCAGTTTGATTACTTTAATCAGTTTCTCACAAAAGATTAGGAAACATTGATGCAAGAACCTATTTAAAATATTAAAAATAAGTTTCTAGTTTAGTTAGAAATTCTTGATGCTGGGACATCTCCTAGGATTTGGAAATTCTTTTTTCCCCAATCTTTAATTTCACTGAGTGGCAGAAAATAAGAGGAATCTATCCCCTCTCCACATTTGCCTAATCCTCAACATTCCCACAGTTAATAGAACAAGGAAGACTGATGGTTATACTCTCTAGAGAGAGAAAAAATAAATCAGGATTGGCATTTATAAGTTGAGTACTGCTTGACATCAGATTTAAGTGAGCTGCAATTTACTTCTGTATCTCAATGCATCCTACTGTTTTCTTCATAGTGATAGCTGAAAATATGTGGGACCCTTTTTCGACAACACAGACTTCAAGAATGGTTGGAATTACATTAAAATTGATAAATGGATATCCTTCAGTAGTGAATGCAGAAAACAAAAATACACAGGTAATTTAATTATTATCTATGAAGGGTTTGTGTTTTTGGTTTTTTTTACCCTCTCCTTTTTGTAAATCAAGAGTTGAGAAAAGGAGTGGTTGTATTCTAAGCCAACCAGAAAATCTGATTCTCCCACTTGGACCATCCGATCCTTTATAGCCTGAAATATACAAAATTTGAGAGAATAGTTTTCATTTTTGAAATGTCTATACAGAAGGATAATAATATTCATCTAGATAGCCTCTCATTTGTACTATTCTCTCATCCTTACCACCCCACCCCCACTCCCAATTGGACTAATGAAACATCCCTTAAAGAATTATATTTTTTAGGAAAAAGAAAAATATAAAACTACTAGCATGGGTAACGATGATTTAAAGGCTAAAACATTTGAACAGCATATAAAACAGTATTATTTTATAACAAGTTTCCAAACGTCAAATTGCTGCTGTCCCTTAGTGGGCATTCTTATGAGCTGTTTAGACATTGGAAAAGGTGCTTTTTGTCATTGTTAGATTTTCGCTGACCTCATTTTGAGAAGAACCAGATTATGTGTTGATCTTATATCTTCATATAGTAGATTAAGGGGTTGAAAGATTTCTAAATGGCTTTATTGCTTGGTAATTGATGAGGGGTGAACTAAGAGTAGTACCTGTTAAAGACCTTTAGGGCCTTTGCTGAGGAAAGTAAAAAATTTGAGAAGACAGTTCACTCACTATTGAATACTGAATTAATTCTATGATTTGGAATATGGATTATTTTTATTTCTTAAAATTTTACTTTTATTATAACCCTTATTACGATGCGTGATCTATTTTTAACTCTTCAGGTGTACCTAAAAGCACTTTTACTGAGAATGAGGAGAACTTTAGATGATGATGTATTCATGCCCTTATATCCCAAAAAGTAAGTAACTCTTAAGAACATTAAAGATGGTCATATTCTCCATTATCTTCCAGAGAAGGCTTCTGAAATTCTGGAAAAACTAAAGGTAGCTTGAAATATAAACTTTACTTACGTAGTGTAAACCTGTAGCCCAAAGAGACAGCTCAGTAGGGGAAGTTGTTCCCTTAAGCAGAATAAAGCAAGTAATGCTGTTTGTTCTCCCTTAGTATCTCAGAATAAATTTCCATTACCTTTTAAATGTCACTATCTTCTGGAATATAATTGTTTGAAATTTTGAAAAATTATTTAATTCTTTTGTTCACCTGTTTTACTTGTAGAAATCTTTTCTTCTAGGAATCAGATGGCACTTACACACCATGATCAGATGGTTTATGTTTCTCTTTTTTTTAGTGTCTTGGAAAATAAAAACTCTGGGCCTTATTTGTTTTTTCAACGACAGTTTTGGTCTTCGGTAAAGGTACGTGTCTGTAGGCTATCTAAAAGACTTCAGGTTTTGTTAGCCTTCATATACTATATTTTGAAAAGTTTTTAAATATTTGATTAAGTAACTCCATAGGCTTAGATCTGTGTCTGTATACAAAATCTCCGTTTTACACACTAATTTTATTCCAAAAGTTTATTCAGATTTGATGTTTCCACAGGAGAAGGCGAATCCTGAGTTCTAAAGTAAGGTCCAAGTTAGCCGACAAAATGCCTTGCTAAACCACAGTAGACTTAGTCAGCAAATAAAGAGTACCAGGTATTCCTCTAGGTTGGGGATGTTGCACTGAATAAGAAAGAAGTGGATACTTCATAGAGTTTATGATCTAGCACGGTTGACAGAGAGCAAACAAGTAATCTCAGGTGTGAGGAATTATGAAAGGAGAAATTCAAGGTAGTATGGGAGCATTTAACAAGGGGCACAGAGACCTTGACTGGTGAGTCACAGGAGATCCCCTGCCACCCTGAGGAAGTGACATTTAGGTTATTAGACCAGAAGAATAAATAGGAGTTGGCTCTAATGTGAGGGAGAGCAGGATATTAGAAGAACTGAGAAAAGTCCAAGATGGCTAGAGTTATGGAGGAGATACGCAGTCTGGATGATACAGGAGCTATAATTTGCATGTAGACATGTAATCAGTACACAGATCAAGATGTGTAACACTTCCAACATCTCCCCAAATTCCCCGAGCCCCTTTGTAGTCAAGCCCACCCCTACATGGCCACCCTTTTTATTGTCCTATGGTTTTCTTGGTAAGAATGTCTTAGGAATGGAGTTATCTACTAGCTAGCCTTTGAGTCTGGCTTCACTCGCTTAACATAATGCATTTGAGATTTACCAGTGTCGTGTTATCAGGAGTGCATTCCTTTCTGTTGCTAAGTAGTGTTCCATTGTATGGTGGGTATACCACAGGTCTTTGTTTTGTTTTTGTATTCATTCCCCAATGGAGAGACATTGGATTGTTTCCAGTTTGGAGTAATTATGAATAAAGCTGCTATCAGTGTTTGCATACAGGTTTTTCTGGGTATTTAAGTTTTCATTTTACTTGGATAAATACCTAGGCAAACCTGTTTTCCAGACCAACAATATATTAGTGTTCTAATTATTTGGTTATTCCTCGTTCTCACTACACACCACACTTGGTATTGTCAGTTTTTTGTTTTTGTTTTTTTAAACCATCCTGCTCGGTGTATGGTAGTATCTTGTGGTTTTAAGTTGCATTTCCCTAATGACTGGTGATGTTGAGCATGTTTTCATATGCTTATTTGCCATTTGTATATGTTCTTTGGTGAAGTATCTGTTCAAATCTTTTGCTCATTTTTAAAAATTGGGTTTTCTTATTATTGAGCTTTGAGTTCTATATTCTGGATACAGGTGGTTTATCAGATATATTATTTGCAAAGAGTTTTTTTTTTCTTCCTAGTCCGTGGCTTGTCTTATTTCTCTTAACAGGCTTTCAAAGTGCAGACGTTCTTCATTTTGATGAAGTCCAATTTATCACTTTTTCCTGTTATGGATTGTGCTTTAGGCGTCATATCTAAGAAATCTTTCCCTAACACAAGGTTGCAAAGTTTTTCTCTTGTCCTTTCTTCTAGACGTTTTATAGTTTTAGGTTTTATGTTTAAGTCTATGATCCATTTTGGGTGAATTTTTACATAGGGCATGAGGCCTGGATTGAAGTTCATTTGTCCCGGCACTGTTTGTTGAAAAGACTATCCTTTCTTTATTGAATCGCTTTTGTACCTTTTGTCAAAAATCAGTTGACCATATATGTATGGGTCATGGAAAGGTTTTCAGCAGGGAAGTGACATGAGCACATTGCCATTTTTAAGATTACTCTGGCTGCTGTATGGAGATAATAGATCCAAGTAGGTAAGGATAGCAATAATGAAAATGGGAATTAGTATGTATGTACTGTGTGCCGAGCACTGTGCCACACCCTTTATGTAGATTGTCTTGTTGAATCCTCACAGCAGCCCTATGAGCTAGACACTGTTATTCTTACTCTACTGATGGGACAGTGAGGCACAGAATAACCTGCCCGGGGTCATTCCTTTGTTAATGATAGAGGTGGGAGTCTTAACTCAGACCAGTCTGACTCTTGAGCAGGTCTTCTCAACTGGGGTTTTGTTAAAGAATTAGTACCTAATGCCCTAAAACCTCTGTTGTGTATAATGAATTCTCTTCTTTCCTATGCATCTAGAGTGGTACTAGCTATGTACATCCTTGGGAACATTACGTAAAGAGTCACTGAAATCATTTTCTGTAGGTTTTTGTTTTCTAACAGAACCCTGCTTGAGAAAGACTACTCCAAAGCTCATGCTCATAATCACTTGAGTAACTGCAGGGTCCAGAAAGAGAGAATAGCAGCCTAGATTGCGGGGGAGTGGCAGCAGGAACTGAGAACTGTACAGAATGGATGGAGGTGGGGTCATACAACTTGAGGGAGAGGTCAAGAATGACATCCAGGCTTCTAGCCTGATCAGTTGGTTGGATAGTGTTACCATTTACTGAGATGAGAACTACTGGGAAACAAATTTTTATAGTGGGGTGGGCTGGGGGCTTCCATTTTATATGTATTGAGCTTGAATAGCTTGAGATGTCCAAGTGACATAGCTCAATCCAGGTTCATGAGATCTGGTAAGCATGCAGTGTTGTAGTCAAAAAAAGAATTTCCATCTTTTTGGGTGGTCCTTGGACTAGTGCAAGCACAATTGTGAGTGGAGGACATTTATCTGAGAATTAACACCTTCCCAGTAGTACTTTCTGTTCCTTGGGAAATGTTCTGTATCTGAGCTGTCCAATAGAGTAGCCACTAGCTCCGTGTGGCTATTTAAATTTTAATTAGTTAATTTTAATTAATTTATTTAACAGACATTAATTAAAATTTAAAACTCAAATCCTCAGTCATTCTAGAAAATATTTGGACCCTTTAAAAGTACTTATTAGTACTTTGGCAGGACATGGTCCACTGAATTTCATAAGGTGTTTTACTATGTAGCTAATTTACTTTGTACTTAATTTAGTTGCTTAACATTGCCTCTCAATAATTTTTTTTCCTTCTAAAAAACCAAATTTATAGAAACAGAGATCAGATTTATGGTTGTCAGAAGTGTGGAGTAGGGGTGGGGGCATCGGATGAGGGGGGTCAAAAGGTACAAACTTCTGGTTCCTGAGATAAATAAGTCCTGGGGATGTAATGTACCGCATGGTGACTAGAGGTAACAATACTTCATTGTATATCTGAAAGTTGCTAAGAGAGTAAAAACTTGTAAGAGAATTAAAACTTCTCATCACATGGGGGGAAAAATTGTAACTGTGAGGTGAGGGATGTTAACTAAACTTATTGTAATTATTTCACAATATATATTTGAATCAAATCATTATGTTGTATACTTTAAACTTACACAATGTTATAATTCAACTTATATAGTGTTATGTGTCAATTATATCTCAATAAAACTGAGAAAAATAATTTCTTTTTTCTTCCTCCTAGCTATTAGGGAATTTTCTTCAGTGGTATGGCATTTTCTCAAATAAAACTCTTCAGGAGTTATCAATAGACGGTTTATTAAATAGATACATTCTAATGGCTTTTCAGAATTCGGAATATGGAGATGATAGCATCAAAAAAGCCCAAAATGTGAGTTAAATGACATGTATTGTAGTTTTAAAAAGCACATAAGTTAAAATGAATTAAGTTTTCTTTGTTTAAAGAGAGATTTGGAAATTTTATGAAAACCCCCTTGATTTATTGAACTTGGTGTAATGTTGACAATCAGTTTGTCTCCCAGGTAGTTTTAAACTCCCTTTGCATTTTTTATATAAAAATTCCTACTGTTATACATGTGTTTATCTTTCCATCTATCTATATCACTATTTTCATAGGTATAAAAGTTTTAATTTTGGGATAATAATTTTTTAATAGTTGGATGAATGCTATTCTGAGTGTTACTAAAGAAATGATCTCTTTTCTCATTTAAGAAATAATTTTATTTAATATTTTGTTTTCTACTTTATATACATGAGTTACACAATTTGATCTTTTTTTAAAAATATTTTTTGAAACAATCACAAAATTAAAATTTGCAAGTACAGTACAGTTTTTTCCCCTGAACCATGCCAGGTAAGTCTCTGACATAATATTCCCCACCCTCAAATACTTTTGTGTCTGTTTCCTGTAAACATGGATTCTTAAACTTGATTACAATATAACCATCAACAGCAGGAAATTAATATTTATGTATTACTGTCACCTAATCCTTAGACCCTTCTTCAGGTTTTGTCAGTTATCTCAATAACATCCATCATTGGCAAAAGAAATTCCCGATCACTTTTGCATTTAATTGTCATGTCTTTTTAGTCTGCTTTAATCTGGAGGAGGTCTTCAAGTCTTTCCTTGACTTTCATAACTTTGACACTTTTGAAAATGATAGGCCAGTTATTTTGTAGAATGTCCTTCAGTTTGGGTTTAGCTGATATTCTTTCATGATTAGATTCAGATTCTGCATCTTTGGCGGTTGTTGTCCAGGATTTCATTAGTGGGAGTCCCTTCAAGTTGACTTCTGTGACCTTCTGATGTGTCCTCTCATTTGAGGGGAGCACTTTTCTGGCACACGATGTTGCATGCTCATCTTGTATTTGCTCAGCTCCAGCCCCATGATCAGTCATTTCTCCAAGCATCCCTGGGTTCTTTAGTGGGGAGCCTTCTCTACCCACTTGGACTGACTCCCCTGGTAGGCGGCCCTCTCCCATGTGGGAGTAGCCTCACCTTGCTTGGGTTTTGTCCTGCCACCATGCCCTGTTCACCCTGCTTAGGCTCTTGCCCTAGGCTGCCCCTCTGGTGTGATGCTCTCTTCACCCCGCTCTGGGCCAACATGGCTCCCACTGCTGGCATGAATGCCTGCTAACTGAATTGTTCAGCATGGCGAGAGGCTACAATTTGACATTTACGTGACACATGTTTTTATATCAAAAGCTGCTGTTAAAGGACAATTCAGTTCACTTAGGGCTTCCTGGAAGACTGGAAAATGAAGCAATTGATTGGATTTTGTGTCCCCAGTTTATTTAAATGTTGGAGAAATTTATCTTTTGCTTTGAGTACTTAGTTGTTGAAGTTAAAAATTTACGTATATTCAGGGGTATTTGTATAGTTAATGTAGAAGGTCAGGTTTGAAAAAATATCCCTTCAAAGTAATTAGTTATATATAGCTCCATAGCAAGTTGTCTAGTTAAATACATTATGCCCATTATCTAGACTCAGCTTTTAGACATTTTCATTTATTTTGTTTTAACTATTTTATTTTACATCTTTCTTCTTCATAGGTAATCAGTTGTTTTCCCAAGCCGTGGTTCATGAATCTGAAGGGGGAAAGAACTATTTCTCAGCTAGAAAACTTCTGTCGATACCTTGTACACTTAGCAGATACAATTTATAGAAATAGCATTGGATGCTCTGATGTGGAAAAAAGAAATGCAAGGTAATTATTTGTAATTATTTAATGAAATGGTGAGCTAGAGTCTTTGGTTAGTTGTCAGATTTAGTATTGTTAAAGTGTTTTAAGTAGAGACACATTTGATTATACTGTATGTTGACTTAGTATTGGTAAACCTGCCAAAATACACATCACTTTTCATTTTTGCAGTTTTTACTTAATCTTTTTTCAATATGTGTATATATATATATATATATATATATATATATGTAGGTATATGTATATGTATAGGTATTAAGACTTCTGGTGAGGACCAGCCCTAAGGGGAATGAATGACTCATGTTTTCTCTGTCTCCTCCCTTGAAGAACTGGGAAGATCTCAGGCTCTTAGAATGTCATGGATCTTGGTCTTTGGAGGTTCATTATTGCAAATGTAAACCCTAGAAAAGACATCACTGGGGACGTTTGTGCTCTATGTTGAGTTTTTCTGTGTCATATCATGAACTAAAGGTCATCACTCATGATTTTTTGGGAGCAGCTTATGCATAATTTTTATCAAGGGTTGCAAAGAAGGAATGAATGAACGAATCATTATCCTTTTTTGTGGACGTTATCTTGGATGTTCATGTAATTTTGGGATAAGTCTCTAGCATAAAAAAGTAAATAATAACTAGTACAATTTGAAAGAATTTTCTTGTTAAAAGTTTCATTTCAGGGGCTGGCTCGGTGGCATAGTGGTTAAGTTCGTGTGCTCTGCTGCGGCGGCCTGGGGTTCACAGGTTCGGAGCCCGGGTGCCGACCTTTGCACCATTCATCAAGCCATACTGTAGCAGGCACCCCACATAAAGTAGAGGAAGATGGTCACACACACATGTTAGCTCAGGGCCAATCTTCCTCAGCAAAAAAGAAGGGGGATGGGCAGTGGATGTTAGCTAAGGGCTAATCTTCCTCAAAAAAAAGTTTCATTTCATATATTCTTCCTAATGTCAGAGTTTCATTTTTGTTTAGATCATACCATTAGTCATACCCATATAACACAACCTTTTTCTTTTCCCTCATTCCTCTTCCATGAAAAAGAACCTTATTTTCTTGAGAAAATTTGCTCTTTTACAATACAATTAAAAGCAAAGTAGATAGTAAAGATTTTAGCTGTAAAATTTTTCGGCAGGTGATTTTGGTTCATATTTTAATTTCATGTTTAGTGTGTGCCATTTTGGTGTTGGTTGTTATTTATTGACGCTAATATTTCTTTTCAATATGTTGTTCTTTACTAGATAAATCCTATTCACGTTTTAAATTTTGATTTATTTATATTTAACAGTGGTTTTGTTTGGGAGTTAAATATCAACAAACAGTATTTACTTTTCTACAGAAAAGAGTTCCAGCAGCTATTTAAGTACCTTTTGTGTGCAGTGCAAATAACGTAGGTTTCACATGGGTTGCGTAGTTTTACAAAAAATAATCCTTCCCTAAAAGATGCTTACTACAATTTTGTAGAGGAGAAGAGACAACTAATAATGTTACATATGTGCTCCTTCTCACAAGCGGTTCAAACTAAACGTTAAAATGGTCAATCTTAGAGTGTGGTTCCTGAACCAGCAGCATCAGCGTCACTGGGAGCTTTGTTAGAAATGCAGATTCTCAGATCCTCGCCCAGACCGACAGAACTCTGGGGGATGGGCCTGGTGATCTGTGTGGTAACAACAGTCTCGGTAATTCCATGTATGCTAAAATTTGATGTTTACTTAATAAGAAGGCAGAGTGACTTTTAGTTGGGGCGATAAGGAAGCCAGGTTATGCTTTATTAGTAAATTTTGGAAGAGTGGAAATGATGCTGGATCTTGATGGATTAGTGATGAATACACACAAATGTAATTTGTGTTTCAGGTACATTATCAAAGAGCTGGGACTCTGGGAAGGAATGGGAGGCAGGGCTCTGAAGTACTTTAGCAATAGCTTACTTTCTTTCCTTACTAGCTATTAATGAAAATCATTGATCAGAATAAAATTTTGGGGTGTTTTTGTTTTTGAAAATGAGCTGTTTGTCTCTGGGCTAGTCCTTTAAACATACACAAGTTTTCTTTTATATGGATAAAAAAATTTTTTAACATGCTGTAGTTTGCTTATCTCTATTTGTTTCCCTTTAAAAATGTACGCTTGGAAGATTGATTGCAAAACCTCAAAAATGGTTGTAAAGTCAATAATAAATTTTCCCTTAAAGGCTTTTGTACTAATTAATGAAATACTGCTATGTTTTTTTCTTTTTTAGGGAAAACATAAAACAGATAGTCAAGCTCCTCGCAAGTGTTCGAGCTCTGGATCATGCTATGTCTGTTGCAAGTGACCACAATGTGAAAGAATTTAAGTCTTTGATTGAAGGAAAATAGGTCTATGAGACTGAAAAGCCTGTTTGCTTTAATACCATTCCCAATGTATAGATTTTGTATATATGTAAAGTTTCTTAAACTGTAAAATATTGATTCTTGTTTTAATACAAAGAACATTATTAATATTCAATACTGTGTCCTTAAATGCAATTTCTTCAGAATGAAAGGAATTCAGATTATTTCTAGGAAGTCTATGAATGTTTCCTTACTGCCTGTCATATTTGTTTACAGAAGTATTTTATATGGTCATTCAGATTAACCCTCTCAGTTAATTGTTATCTCCAAACGATGTGTGCAGTGTAAATTGTGTAATTATGCATATATATATTTATACCACCATGGAGTTACTTTCACACTGAAAATATGTGGTGTTTTTTTCTACAGAGTAACCCTTTTAACAGCAGAAAATTATTCAGTAGCAGATTGTCTTAGGGAAATTCCTACACTGTTGCAAGTAAAGGGCTGGCAAGTGACTAGTGTTCATCACCTTTTGGTTTGCAGTTGCTGTCACTGTAGCTGTGCTGCCTTAAAATTGAGAATGGAGTGTGGACTCAGTCATTGGGTGAATGATGAACTTTCTTCCTTGAATCAGCATTACAGTCACATATGGGTTTAATGTGAACTCTAAGTGATATATGCAACGTAGGTTTTTGAAAAGAACATAGAAGTTTAATTTTTGGAAATAGTAGACCCACAACCTAACTGCATGGTTTTGGGCTGTCTGTCTCATTCATGATTTTACTCCCTGACCAGCTTTCAAATACATGCATTTGAATTTTAGTAGTCTGTCATTATATTTAAAATCCCACACATGTGAGTTATATATGCAATAAAGAATACGCCTTGCTGATTAGCCACACCCAGACAATTTAATATCCATGGTCTTCTATAATGTTTATACCATGTTGTAAATATTCAGAGAACTTGTTTTAAAGTTTATGCTTTCTGATTCTGTGATTTTCAAAAGAGGAACTTTTTGGAAATTAAGGACTGTTTGATAATTATATATGTAATTAAGCTTTAGCCAAGCATTAAATTAATTTTTAAATATATCCTTTGTTGTATTTTGCTGGTGACTAATTTTGGTTAGAGCATTTCAGATGACTCTAATGTAGTGAGACTATTAGCCTGTGTACCCTGGGTCAAGTCAAATATTTAGAACAGTGCCATGCATTCTAATTGCCCCATCGATTTTAGCTTTATTGTAGGAACATTGCTTGTCTCTACATACTCATTCTGGATGAATCTTGTTACACCTTAGTGGCCTACTAAATAGAATTAAAATGAGAACACTGACTCTTTTCTTTTTTTCCCCCCTGCTGGGAAAGATTCGTCCTGAGCTAACATCTGTTGCCAATCTTCCTCTCTTTTTTTTCCTCCCCAAAGCCCCAGTACATGGTTGTATATCCTAGTTGTAAGTCATCCTAGTTCTCTGTGAGCCGCCACCACAGCATGGCTACTGAGAGACTAGTGGTATGCTTCCACGACCAGGAACTGAACCCAGGCTGCCAAAGTGGAGTGCACCGGACTTTAACCACTAGGCCATCAGGGCTGGCTCAAGAGAACACTTAACTTCAATGCAATAAACATATAAACGTGTATATATGTGACATGCACATCATTTGTGCCTTAAATTTGTGTTGCCAAACCCATTAGACTGGTTACTTTTCCTATATCTCCTTTTAAGGACTCTTGCAGTAAACTCTGAGACTTATCCTATGAAATCTAGCAGGCTGTTTTGGTTTCAGGAATGAGTCTGAACACCACACTAGGACCTTGTATAACGTGAACTTAGCATAGAACTGTGCATAAAATAAGTGGTTCTCATATCTCAATCAGAAAATTTTCATTCCTGGAATAGCTGAAGGACATTCTTATGAAGGGAATTGTCAAACGATAAATTCAGAAGGTGACATTTTAATAAAGCTGGAGTTTTGTCTTTTTAGTTTTTTCTTTTGGAGCAGTCTTTTGAGTTAACTTCAAAATAGGTGAGGAAAGTTTTTGAAATGGAAAAATACCTTATTGAAACAATACAAACCACGGTCTTAAAGACTGATTACTATTGTACCAAATGATGTTGGTGCCCCACCCATATTCCTGTTGATGCCGTGGTGTTCTACTGCAAGCACCTGCAACTCTGCGGGCTTTCTCTTGGCCTGTGCAGCAGGCTGCAATGTCTGCCAGTTAATGTCCCTGGGAGCAGCCCTCAGCCAAAGAAAGGGGTGGGAGGATAAATACCCTAGTGTGTTAGTTTGGGTCTTCTGGGGAGCAGTTGCTGAGATGGCATTAGCTATACAAGAGATTTATTGGGGGCAATGGCAATGAGGGGAAAAGGAGAGGGAGCTGGAGGAGGCCTGAGAGCTGAGATCAGGAGGCAGGTGTGACCTCCGTGAAGGAGAGAAGGAAGGAATTAAGGAAGATCTCAGCTATTTATGCAGTTCTAAGGTTTCAGTAATGCTAACAGAATCCTCAACCCAAAGTCACGATTCTGAGACTTCCGTGTCTCCAGGGGCATGCCTTCCTTTGTATCCCTGCCACGCTCAGTCATTGGAGGAGAGCAGCTCTTAGGGAGCATGGCCTGGTGCAACCAACTCTCCTTGTAGATCTGAGAGGCACGATTTCATGTCTACCACACCAAATTCCTAACCTCTCAGGTGGAAAAACAGGTGTGTTCCACATCGCCTCCCAGAGGGCTTCGATTGATTTGAGCCATAGTTGCCATTGATAACCTCATCACCCATAATTGGCCAAAAATTGCACAAGTCTTACAGCAAGTACCTTCCTCATGAGAATACACTAAAATGTAGAATTGCCGAAATTTTTTTAAAGCCAGGTTTATTGAGGTATAATTTATGAACAGTAAAGTTTACCCTGTAAGTGTATATAGTTCAATGAGTTTTAACAAATGCTTAATTTTGTTTTAAGCGCTTATTTTCCTTGAAATCATGAAGCCCTCCTAAAAGTGGTCAAATGTTGTAGAGCTGCAAAAGACAACGTGAAAATGTAAGTTGCTACATTGTAGTGGTTCTTCATGGTTACAAGAACTCTTCTCATCTCTAACATGGGACTATCCATATAGTAAAGGCAGTGTTGCCATTCACTGATGATGGCAAGGAACATTTTGGTCTATTGTTTCAAGTAAATGAAAATGAGAACAATTAAACCTAGAACTTCTACATGTAGTGAGAACAACGAAACACGTCTGAATGTTAGGGGGGCCTTATGCTTCGATAAGGCTATCATTGTCCAAAACGTTTTGGAGACTGCGCTCCAGCACTGAAACTGTTTATGGATATTAGATTTACCGCTGTGGAGAGTGGCTTCAGACTGCCCAGCAAAGGCAGACAGGGTAAAAATTGTTATATGGGATTGGTATTGATGTGCAGTGTTGACTGGCCCCCAGCCTGCTTCTGGACCTCCGGGCCCCAGTAATTTGTACTGGCTTTCCTCCAGCCCTGTCAGCCCTAACTCCAGCAGAGTCTTGGAGGTTAGAATCATCCAGTACAACGAGAATGCCTAGCACAGCACATCTCAGAATGTATACTGTGCTCCACTTAAAAAGATCTTTAGGAAAATTTACCTTATAGCCCACGCCTGATGATTCAAAACACATGGTAAACGATAAAAGGTTTGGAAAATCCTGTAGAAACCATTTTAAGCTACTTTACAAAAAAAAAAAGGCTTTGACCATGAAAGCTTACCTTTTACATTTAACCTTAGAAGCTGAAATTCCAGAGACACTTGCTGCTTGGGACGAAGAGCCAGACTGAAGAGTGAACATCCTACAGCTCTAATCTCACGGCTCTGGTCCTTTGATTTCCATGGAATCCTTGTGTGTCATTAAAACAAACCCCCTTCACTTGAACTGTTGTGAGTTGGTCTCTTGTTCCAAAGGAAAACTCTATTTTTGTCACACACAAGTTCCCTGTTTGGACCAGTGGCAATTTCCTTACTTATTGTTTGTGTGAGCGATTTTTCAGTCTGAATTTTTTTGTTTGATTTTATTCTCACAATGATTCTGCTCTCAAGATTACTAGATTGTCTACTTGCAGGTCTTCCATTTTTCCAATTTAAAATCTTATCCTTCACTGATTACTATAAACTTGAATAGTTAATGCTATTTGTAACCTAGAGGTTTGTTGGTCTCAAGACCACTGTTTCCTCTTTAACAAGGAGCCATCCCTTTCTATGTACTGATAGATCTCTGTAGATCCTGATATAAAAGTTAGCTTTAGCCTGTGTAACCCAGAAAAGAAGCGTTAAAGATAACTGGATCAGACTGTTCATATTCCCCAAATTCACCAAACGTTTTCTAGCATTTTTGATAAGAAAATCCAAGCTATAAGGAAAAGATAAAGCTGGTAAACATCTGTCAAAACTCATAGTCTTGTAACTCATTAATCATTTCTAAATTAATAAATCCTAGCTGTAGTTTGCTGGGGACACACTATTAGATTGGACTGTATATAGTCACCGAGTATTTTTGACTTACAGAAATGGCAATTGCATGTTTCAACCTGATAGAATTGCTCATAGGAGAAATAATTTCATCAAAAATCAACATCTAAAAATCAGAGTGTTTGCCTTCAATTCGTTAAAGCTATTGGAGCTGATATCTGAAACACCCTTCTGGGGCTGTTGCTGATCTCAGTTTTTCTCCTGATGGAAAGTCACATACGCCTTGCATTGTCTGTGGCTGCTGTAACAAATTACCACAACAGAAATTCCTTCCTAGTTTAAAACAACAGAAATTCCTTCTACCACAGTTCTGGAGGCCAGAAGCTCAAAATCAGGGTGTTGGCAGGGCCAAGCTCCCTCCAAAGGCTCTAGGGAAGAATTCTTCCTGCCCTCTTCCAGCTTCTGGTGGCTGCTGACACTCCTTGGCTAGTGACCCCGTTGCTCCAGTCTCTACCTCTGTCTTCACAATTTGTGTGTGTGTGTGTGTGTAATCTTCTTCTGCTGCCTCCTTATAAGGACATTTGTGGTTGCATTTAGGGCCTAGCCAGTTAATCCAAAATAATCTCAAAATCCTTAACTCAGTCACATCTGGAAAGACTTGTTTTCCCCATAAATTAACATTCACATGTTCCAGGCATTAGGATGTGGATATCTTGAGAGTGGTATTTTTCAGCCTACCTCAGGCTTCGTTGTTCATTTTCAAGGGTCAAAGAAGTGTCATCCCAACTCTGTAGGCCCTTAGGACCTAATAAGTCTGTGTATACCACTTAACCTGTATTTTAAGTCAGCCAACCCAGAGACACTTCAAATTTGGTGAAAATTTGTCCAGCTATTTTCAAGTGCTTTAACAAACGAAGTAGAAACAGGAAAGAGGGACAAGAAAAAGAAGGAATAACAGTTTTAAAAAGTCACTAGTAAAATGGCCCTTATGTTTTCAAACCCTGGACATGTGCTTATTTTATGACTAAAATGACCATTTTGAAAGGATTTGAAAAAGCCTCCTGATGACTCTAGGAATAAGAGTACTGCTTATTCCCTAGTTTAATTTGAAGAAAGAAGCAGTAATTCAAACCCAGAACTAAGAAACTTTGACCTCAATCTCCTGAGTCCAAAAATCAAAAGAAACCATGAATAGGCAGAACACTTGCTTTCTGTTTTTCTTTTTTCTCCCCAAAGCCCCAGTACATAGTTGTGTATCATAGTTGTAGAGTTACAGCTCTTCTATGTGGGACGCTGCCTCAGCATGGCTTGACGAGCGGTGAGTGGGTCCGCGCCCAGGATCCGAACAGGAATGCGTGAACTTAACCGCTATGCCTCTGGGCCAGCCCCAGAACACTTGCTTCTAAAAGAGCCTAGCACCCACACTTCCCACTCTGAGAAAAGAGGGGTTCCTAGCGTAGTCTCACACAGACACAGGCATGGTGGAAGGGCTCTTAGATTTGGGGTGGGCAAGTTTGGTTTCAGATCCCAACCCTACTTGAAACTGAGTAATTTTTAACAAGTTAACTTTTCTGGGTCTCATTTGTCATAAAAAAACAACTCCCAAGCAATGTACTTAATAACATCAACATCCCTCCCGGAGCCATACTATCCATATGTTTTCCAAGTCTATACCTCTGTCTGGCATTCTTTCAGGGCTATAAAGGCATTATCTGAAGAGGCCAATAAGAAAAATTCCATTCTCATCCACTCCCATTTAGTTTTCTCTGTCAAATGCAATCTCCAATTGAAACGGATTCTTCTGGAAAGAAAAACAAGCATCTATTAGATTATCTTAATATGAGTTTAATTCTGAAGCTGCTGTCAGTAACCAATAGAAAAAGCAAAACAGTTTTTCTAAGGAGATAGTACTAAATGGGAGAGAAATCCTCTCCAGCTCTCAGAACTAAATCCAAGTGTCTTTGCATATCTCCTTCTACAAAACAAGTGGCTTCTTTTCTAATGAATTATACCTACTATAGTATCCTGAAACGAGGGTGGGCCCAGCTTCTCTAAATGAAGAAATGTTAAATTAAGCCACGTGACAGGGCCCGGAGAGGGAAATGATTTTGTGCAATATACCAAATTTAAATTCTGCTTTTGCTGTTAAAATAAAAGCAAGAAGGGGAAGAGGTAAGAAAAAAAAATTGCAAAGGCAAGTGAAAACAGTTTCGCAGAGTTCTGGGTTCTTCGGTTTTTCAACTCCTTTTGACCCTGTTGGTTCTGACTTCTTTCCCATATTTAGGTCTATTAAGTGGAAACAGAACGAGAAGTCCGTGGGACCACTGATATTACCCAGGAAGCATGATTTGTTGAAAATGAGGATAAGATGAAAGGCTGAAACGCCTTTAGTTATGAAATCCCACAGCTGGCAAACGCTTTTCGCCAGTCAGTGACACCATAGGTGCCTCGGCCTCAGTACAGCCATGTTTTGACTTAGTCCTGAGATCCTGGTTTGTGATTTCCCACTCTCCACCGTACACAGAGCTGAGCACTCTTTTCTACAGTACTCCTGAGAGCTCCAGAACATACCAGAAGAAAAGGGAGTGAACAGAGTTGTTCCAAAGCAGGCATTGGTTTTTCTTCTTGCTGCTTCTTGGGGTGTTCGCGGGCAGATACCATGGACAGCTCTCCAGGCGCCTCCTGGTTGGCCCTGCGTCCTGACTATCCAGAGCCCTCTCCCTCGCCCGTCAGGCCGGTGGGGCGGCAGGGGGTGGTCCTGACACCCATCTTGGGCACGCAGCAATACCCAGCCCCCAAAGCTTTTCCCGAGAGTCCCTCCCTGGCGCCCACGGGGAGTGTTGGTAAGCTCTGAAGAGCCCACGCGAGGCGGCCAGGGAGGCCGGATCCTCCCTCTCCCGGCATCCTCAGCGGTGGGACCTGCAGCTGCGGCCTGGGGGACACGCCGCCCAGGCGAAGGTCACCGCGCGAGGAGCCGGCGGGCAGCCCACCGGCGCCGGGACCGCAGAGCGGCCGGAGGGGGCGGGGCCTCCCCTGAAGCCCCGCCCCTTCCCCGCGGAGGGCGGCCCTTCCGCCCCCGGCCGAGGCGCAATGCGGAAGAGATGGGCCTGCTGGAGCGGAAGTGACGCTTCCGGCGGCTGTGGCGGCGGCGGCTGCGGGAGAAGGAGGAGGAGGAGCCGGCGGAAGAGGTGAGCCAGCCGGCGGGGGGCGGGGAGCGGCCGCGGCCAGACCCACCGGCAGTCGGGCGCGCGGGCGGGCGCTTCCTGACGCGGTCTCCGCCGCCGCAGCCGGGGCGGGAGCGGTGAGGGGCGACCGAGGGCGGGCGGGGCTGCGAGGGGGCCAGCGGCCGCGCGGGGCGCCGCGGCGGGCGGGGGGCTGTGGTGACAGCGGCTGTCAGCCTGCCCGAGGGAAGGAACCCAGGCTGTTCGGCCGCCGGGTCCTCTTTTCTGGCGTATAATGGAGGGATCGGGCTGCTCGGCGCTCCGTCTCCCCGGGAAGGAGCCGCTCTCCCGGGCGGTCGACTGCCCGGGACCCCCGAGGAGCCCGGGTCGGGTCCATGTGCCGAGTCGCGACTCCTCCCGGGTGACCATTCATATCTCCGGGCTCCCGCCTGCGGTCCCCCCGGCCGGCGGTGGCCCGGGGCTGGGCGGGGGGCGGCGGTAACCCGTGCCGCTTCGCTGGCCCCTCGCCGCCGCCCGGGAGACCTGGCGTGTGGGCTAAGCCCTGTCCTCCTCCCACCCTTTAAGGAGCTTTGAACCAGCCTCGTTAACCTTCCCTCTCGCCGACCCCTCCTTTCGCCTCAAAGGAACGGCATGAAGTTTCCGAATCGGTTCCCTTTCAAAACGTAGCGATAAATCCCGAAGCAGGAAGCTGATAAACGACTCCGAGCGAAATACGCTCAACATTTTTCCCTTTGGTAAACGTAAACGGGAAACTCATCTTAACCCAACCGTTCATGGACTAGAGTGATAGAACCTTGACCTGCCGGGAGAATCGGTCGCTTTTCCTCTTGCTTTTTGGTCAAATTCAGTGACGACTTACATTTTGGAATAAACCATTCTCTCCCCGAGCTCCGTATTTTCCACCCCCCACCCCCATGAAAACCTGGCAGGGAGGGACTTCTGGATGCCTTGCAGTTCTTGCTGCAGAAGGAAACATCAGCTTCATTTGCTTTGCTTTGCTTGGTTTTCACAGGGCTGCCTCCGAAGAAAGGAGAATGGCGTTCAGCAAAGGATTTCGGATCTATCACAAATTGGACCCCCCACCTTTCAGCCTCATAGTGGAAACTAGGCATAAGGAAGAATGTCTCCTGTTCGAGTCTGGGGCTGTAGCTGTGCTCTGTAAGTCATGTTATAGCCCAGCTATTCATGGTCTCTGTTTTGATTCGAAATAATTCAGATCCAATCATTTTTTAGAGAAGACCCTGACAACCTCCTCACTGTATTTTATCTAGCAGATTATGCCTTTATTTTCTTTTAATCACGCCTTTTTTTTCTTTTAAACTTTCATTTTCTTTTCTTCCTCTGCTGCAGGTTTTTCTTGGGGTTGGGGGAAGATGCAGATTTTGGTTACAAGCTTTTGCTTTCTCGGGTCCTGCTGCTGCTTCTGAAAGTAAATCTTTCCAAAGAAATATGGTTGCAGTTTATATCACATCACATGAACCCATAAAATGGCTTGCTTGACGTCTTTATTGTAATGAACAGAATTTCTTATAGGTCAGTTATAGTAATGGACTATAAGAAAATTTATCTATCTAATATTGGAGTATCTTATGGTGACAGCCTTATATTTTCATTAAGAGAATTGTAAACAACTTCTAAAATTTCATGTGAGGTATGTGATTGATTTCATATTATTTAAAAAATTATTTTGATAGTCTATTTTAAAGAAAAGGACTACTACACTACAAGAAAAATAATAGATTAATAAGGTTTGGGTTATTTTGTGGGCAGACGAATAACATTAAAAATAAAAGATGAATTTGAATATTACATTTCTTTCTAAGTATGAGATTTTGGCAGATAATTTTGGCAGTTTGGAATTATCTGAAATATGATTGTGTTTTTAGAGGCGTTCTAGCGATAACTAGTTCTTTGTCATGTTTTTGCTATGTCAGGATCAGTTTAGTTACTGGTCATATTTTTAGAAATTAAAAATAGTGTTTGAAAATCATACTTACAAATATAAGCCCCTAAATATTTTAAACTATTAGACTTTCTCCAGATTCAATAAGTGAAGGGCATAAGACCGTAATCTGACATTACCTGATTTCCTAATTTGTCTGAATTCTAAATGTTTTTTAAATTGTGGTTACTGGTACTAATGGAAAGTCAAATTTTCAGCTACACAGTATGTATTACCTATAGTTATTAGGATTATTGCTATACTTTACTCCAAAGTCAGGAAACCTAAGGGTAATCATATTTCCAAACCTCAGGCAGCCCTCTTTTTTGCCAAATAATGGTTAAAAAAACTCCCTAAAACCATCTGTTTGAGCATTAACATTCATTTTAAGGAAAAAGAATATTAAAAACTTGTCTTAATTATTTATTAATTATATTTATTTTTATTACATTTAGACTGTGTAAGTTTTTCAGGAGAAAAAAAGTTTGAATATTGCCTTTTTCTGTAAAGCTAGCGTAAATGGATATATGATCTCTTAGGTATGTTATTAGCTTTCCTACTATAAACTTTACAGTAACACTTAAAATACTAATATTTAAGAGCTAACAGACCTTATTATAAATCATTTGACTTAATTTGGCGTTCAGTTTGGAGTGACACCAAGGTGTGTATTGTGCTGTAGAGTCTTCATTTTTAAAACCTTCACATTTTAAAAATGACTGTTATATTTGGGGAACTGTGCTTGGAAAATACTGAGGTATTTTCTATCTTCAGCAATCCCAGCCCCTTGAATTTCAATGCATCTACCAGAAGAATCTTCTAAAATCATTTTTGATATTAAACCAGAGTGTAACCCCATTTTTTCCATAAGATTAAGTTCAGACTCCTCAACCTATCAATCAAGCCCTTCTGTAATTTGGCCCCACCCCATTTGTCCAGTGTTGATCCCCTTTAAGGAGACTCTTGTGGTTCCTCAGTGCTTTCCCAAAGTACCATGCTTTTTCCAACCTTCATCATACTGTTCCTTGTTATGCCCTCTTCTTCCAAGACGGTTAGAATGCTTTTCTCTGCCTTTCCAATCCAAGCCTATCAGTCCCAGCTCGTCTTCTTCCTTCATGAGAATCTGCTCTACCCACCCACTCCAGTTCACTCTTGTCTCTTCCCTTCATTTCTCTAGAACTTAGTCTGTTTCACAGGATACAGACTTCTATGTGCTGGTTTTGTTGTTCCCTCCATGCTTGTATGCAGGTGTTTTTTTTGAAAGTAGATGGCAAACGTGACCTTAGCAGGACTCTTCATGGCCCTAAATTTATGATTTCTACAGGCTCCGATTGCCCTGGCTTTAAAGAGTGAAGTAAAAAATTAGACATCTTAGGCAGTACATACTGTTGAGTATTGGCAGTCACTTAATTATCTTGGCTTTTGTGAGAAGTGCCATAAGATACCCAACATGAAATCTTACCTTTTGTATTATTGGCACATATAAAAAATAGGGTGCAGGGGCCACCCGGTGGCGCAGCGGTTTAGTTCGCGCTTGGCAGCCCGGGGTTTGCGAGTTCGGATCCCGGGCGCCCGCCGACGAACTGCCTGTCAGCCATGCCGTGGCGGCGTCCCATATAAAGTGGAGGAAGATGAGCACGGATATTAGCCCAGGGCCAGTCTTCCTCAGCAAAAGGGGGAGGATTGGCAACGGATGTTAGCTCAGGGCTGGTCTTCCTCACAAAAAAAAAATAGGGTGCAAGTGAAAATACAGTGAAATTAATCTCAGATCACAGATCATCATAGGGACCAAATGTCCTCTAATCCAACCTTTTGGACTCTCTTTATGTTGATAGAATTCTAAGCTTGAATCAGTCTAAGCTTAATCAATCAATGAGCCAGTGGTTTTTAGCCCTGGCTGCACATGATAATTACCTGGGGCCGGGGGGTTACAAATAGTGGTGCCTGGGCGCCAGCCCCAAGAGATTCTGATGTAATTAGATTGGAATGATCATTTCTGAGCATAGTTTGTATAGGCCTTTCTATGACAGATCATGGGATAACTTTTCTGGCTTGCAAATTTTATCCAAAATAATCATGTGTCCAGAATTTTAATGCTATTATTGTCTGTTATGGGGCCAGTGATGAGTTTTCTTGAAACCCTCAGCCTGAACCGAGTCCTAATGCTCCTGAGCGGTTTTAGTATAGTGCTTTCACAATATGTGGCTTCTGCGTCTGAATGCTGTTCTCCTGGAGGAAAGGGCCCATGTCTTAGTAATCTTTGTATCCCTAGTGCTTAGTACAGTGTTTCACTCGTTCTTGCAGAATAAATGATTATTAAATAATTGGCATAGGGAGAAAGACTAGCCTAAACTAGATTACAAAGTTGACAAAAATGCAGTATTCTGTGTTTGAAAGTATGGTACCTTTTCCTATAAAATTTATTTTTTATCTTCTAAAGAATTGCCATTTGACTGAACTGCTGATATAAAACACATATATTACACATTGTTTGGATTTATTACTGAAAAATCCTGTTGGAAATAACTATTAACCACATTATTAAGATTTTTCTGAAATGCCAATTAAAATGTGTGTGATTGTTATTTATGACTTCTATAAATACTATTAATAATTTGTTTTAAAATTACTTTTCTTTAGATGGAAAATAATTCCATTATTGATTTCTTTTGTTGCATTTATTTCTTTAAAAAAACCTATGAAACGTTCTTATCCTTAGATAATAGTTAATATATTTTTTAGTAGTGTACCCATTTTTAGTGTTAACTCATTTTTGAAAATTATTAGTCTGGAAAAGTGTTCAATTAAACTGAAAATTTAATGTCTATGGAGCAGTGATACAGTGTAGCAAGTGGACTCCCTGTGACTAGTATACTGTTTCTGGACCAGTGTAAGCAGTAAGTATGATGGTCAGCAAATTATAACACTACATATTTTGTCTTGGAAGCTAATTTATTAAGAGATAAAAGAAGACATCTGTCAGTTTCGTTTCCGGTTCCGTTTTCCGCCTCTTTCTACAGTTACATGCATAAAAAGACCATTACAGGGAAAGGAAAAGGAGCCAGTCAGACAGATACATGCATTAAATTCACAAGCCTTCTCATTATTTTACAACCCATCTCATGCTTCAGTAAAGGTAAATAATTTACTTCATAGTTGTATCCTAAATAGAAGATGAAGTAAAGAGAAGGTCAACGCATGGGAAATGGAAGATGATTCTAAAAACAGAGGTTATGGATCACCTGTTTAAAAGATGGAGATGTAAGGTGGTGATGTAAATTCCTAACTCTTAAAATTAGAGTTTTTGTTCTTTTCGATATCTCATACTGGAATGGTAGTAAGGATTAATTGCTTTTATCTGTCTAGTGGTAAGATTATTTTCACGTTTTCCAAATAGAATGATTTGAGTCAAATCAGGACTCAAATCATGTGCTTTAATAGATAGCAAGGTCATATCACTTAACTCTGGACCTGGTTTTACCCCAGGTTGTCCATCTACTTTTCTTTGTCCACCTAATTTTTTCTTTTATCATAGAAACATGAGCCATAAAGCTATACGACAATATTCTGGAGATCTTTGTCACAGATGTGAAGTATCTTGCCTTTTCTATGAAGCCGTCCACTGTAAAGAGTAATAATAATTGCCATTTACTTGAGACTTACTCTGCTAGTTACAACATTAAGCCAGAGGTTCCCAAACTTTATTGTTTCCTAGCGTCCTTGGTGTCTCATTAAATTTTTCACAGCACCTCTCAGTCACAGTTCTGATTATTAAATAGTTAGGGCCAAACAATAAACATTTATGTCCTAACAACTTTAGTCACTGTTTTTAAAAAATAATGCAAATTGAAAATAATTTATTTCCTTTGTAAATAACCACAGTTATTTACTAATGGGATGTGTGTAACTGTTGAGCACTGAACAGCTTTTCAGACCTTGAGATCAGATTGGACAGTGCCACCCTCATTTCCTGTTCCACATTGATTTTGGAGTGGAACTTGGTTTTTGTCACAGTAACCACTGAAAATCCACCTTCACAAAGATATGATGTCATCAAAGGAATGTATTGCAATCTAACGTTAAAACTCTGAACTACCTCAGGCTAATAGTTTGGGCAGTGTCCAACATATGTAGAGTATCTCCACGTTTCCTTCAATTTAAAATATCCTGCAGCTCTCCTGGAGGGTTGCTGAAGTGTCCTGGAGCATTTCAGCATACAGTTTAGGAGACATGGCATTAGAAATGCTTTATTTCATTTAATTCTGTGGGTTGTGCTTTTATCTGCATTCCACAGTGTGGAAACTGAGGCTTGGGGAGGTTAGATAACTACTCCAATGACATAGTCTTACCATTTGAGTTTTTCACTGTAATTACTATTTGTGCTGTTGTGAGGGTAGTGGTTATTGTTTTTGGGGTTGGGGAATGAAGAATGAAAAGAAAGGAATGGTAGTAGAAAACTTTAAAGCTGAGTGAAATTGGTGGCATTTTCTAATGAGGCAAATGTTAAACTTGCTGTATTTTTGCCTACAAACTATTAATATATAAGATAGGAAACATGGTTTGATTTAGAGGTAGGTCATTAAAAACATAAAGTTTCTTTGCTGGGCCAAGTTAAATGTCAGGTTCTAGAATTTTGGCTGACAAATGCAGTAGGTGGTGATGACAAGCAGTGTACATAGTTTTTTTTTTTTTCTTTTAATTGCCAAATGCTGCCAGTCAGCATGATTGCCCTTTAGATAAACTGCAGTATCTTATCTCTTTTTCTGAAAAATTTTCAACTTGTGAGAAGTGACCTTTTTTTCTGCTGAGGAAGATTTGCCCTGAGCTAACATCTGTTGCCAATCTTCCTCTTTTTGCTTGAGGAAGACTCTTCACCATGAGTTAACATCTGTGCCAACGAGAGAAGTGACTTTCTTTTTTTTTTTTTTTTTTGGTGAGGAAGATTTGCCCTGAGCTAACATCCGTTGCCAGTCCTCCTCTTTTTGCTGAGGAAGATTGGCCCTGGGTTAACATCCGTGCCCATCTTCCTCTACTTTATATGGGGGATGCCTGCCACAGCATGGCTTGATGAGTGGTGCGTAGGTCTGCACCTGAGATCCAAACCTTTGAACCCCGAGCTGCTGAAGTGGAGCATGCAAGCTTAACCACTATGCCACCAGGCTGGCCCCAAGAAGTGACTTTTTGTAGTTGATTTATTCTGCACAGAAATAATGAAATTTAAACTTGTTATATATCATTTTATGTAAGGGTTGCAAAAATTCATTTTCTTTTTGTAAATAATTTTTGGAATGTTCGTATTTAATAGAAAAGAAAGTAAACAGCAACTTAAATATCAACTCTTTAAAAAAAAACATCAACCTCACTTTTCCATCCTGGGCCTGGTAGCAGGATTAGCCTACTAATGTAGGGCCAAACTAGTAGTTCCTAAGGGCTTTTGTTTCTTTACCGCCTAACTTTACTACAGGAAAGTAAAAGGTAAAGGCAAGATTTCTCTCTCACTGAACAGTGACACCTGTTATGTGACTTTTTATTATGCAATTTTAGGTCTGTCAGATGTTCTAATAGTCCTGTAAAATATGACTAGCCCAGGACTATCGCAGTGTGTTTGCTTCTGACTGTGATGGTGTAAGAGGAACTGGGTTTACTCTCCTACCTTAAATAACAACAACAAAACAAACAGAATATATGAAACAATTTTCAGACATTGAACAATAGGCAGCACAAGACACTGATCCCCCAGAGAAGGGAAACAGATGAGGTGAGCCTTACGACCACTTCAGTTGTTACCTTGAGAGCTTCCAGGCTGCAGCAGCAGGAGGGTGAACCCAGACAGAGCCTGGCGGTCTCCCTGAGTTGAGGAGACAGAGTAGGGGCTTTGGGGAAGCCAAGGTAGTTAGAATTCTCAGGACTGAGTACCAGAGAGGAGATAGCTCCACAGAGAGCTCTGGAGATGTGGAGAGGATTCCCCTTGAGACTTCAGCTGAGTACTGACCACTGCCAGTGTGTGAGGAAGCTACCTGCCGCGGCAGGGAAAGAACCACCAAAAGGGAGCAGGCAGAAGAATTCCTGGAACTCACACAGGGCTGGGAATAGTTTGTGTTCTAAAGAGCCAGAGAGGAGAAATCTTGTAATACTTGGGCAATTGGGTTGAATCCTCAGAAGGGTATATTGCTTCATAGTGGGGCAAAGCAGCCCTAGACTAAATGCTTCTGTGGATCTGTCTGACAGAACAACTGTTTCCAAAGAACTTAATTTCTAAATAACCTAACTGAAATCCAGAACAAAGTTTAAGAATATTTATAGGAATACAAAATATATTACACATATATTCGGCATTCAGCCCTGTAAAATTCACAATGTCTGGCATTCAGTCAAAAATTACCATGTGTGCAAAGAAGCAGGAAAATATATCCCATAATGCGGAGAAAAGTCAATCTGTAGAAACAGATGCTAAAATTAATAAACAAGGACATTAAAACAGCTGTTATAAATATACTCCAAATGTTCAAGAAGTATAGGAAAGAATGCACATGTTAAGGAGAAATGAAGGAGAATGTTAAGGAGAATTTCACTTCTAGAAATGAAAATAACAATATCTGAAATGAAAAAATACATTGATAGGGGTTAAGAGATGAGACAGTGCAGAATAAATGGTTGGTGAATTTGAAGACAGAATAATAGAAACAACCCAAAGTGAAACACAGAAGAAAAGACATAAATAAATAAATAAACAGAGCATCAGTGGGCTGTGGGACAACTTCAGGTAGCCCAGTATATATGTGTAATTGGAATCCTAGAAGGAACAGGGTGGGGCAGGAAAATATTTGAAGAAATATGGCTATTTTCCAAATTTGATGAAAACTATAAATCTACAGATCCAAGAAGCTAAATGAACCCCAAGCAGAAGAAACATGAAGAAAACTACACCCAGATAGATAATAAAATTGCTTAAAACCAGCGATGGAGAGAAAAATCTTAAAAGCAGCCCAAGATAAAAAAGACATAGATAGAAGAATGAAGATATGAATGACAATAGACTTTCCTTCAAGAAATAATCTAAGGGGCCGGCCCAGTGGCATAGTGGTTAAGTTCATGTGCTCCACTTTGGCGGCCTGGGGTTCGCAGGTTCAGATCTCAGGCATGGACCAATGCACTGCTTGTCAAGCCATGCTGTGGCGGCGTCCCATATAAAGTAGAGGAAGATGGGCATGGATGTTAGCCCAGGGCCAGTCTTCCTCAGCAAAAAAGAGGAGGATTGGTGACGGATGTTAGCTCAGGGCTGGTCTTCCTCACACACACAAAAAGAAACAATCCAAGCCAGAGGACATAGAGCAAGATCTTTAAAGTACTGAAAGGAAAAAAATCCCCCAATACCGTCCACCTAGGATTCTGTACCTAGCCACAAAGACAATGCAAAGACTTTTTCAGATATTCAAAAGCTTAAAAAAAATCAGCCAATTATAGTGTGTAGCAGTTTAAATAGTATTGTTTTTCTTTGCATCTAGTGCCAACATTTTCAAAAATTCTGAGGTGATAAAGTCTGAATCAGTGAAATTTTGTTAGTTACACATTTAAACTGTAAGTTTGAAAGAAGCGTAAAGAGTGGAGTGAGCTAGTGCGATTGGAGTTAGCCTCTTTAGAGTGCCAAAAGGAGGTACAGGGGCCGGTCTGTGGTGTAGTGGTTAAGTTCACGTGTTCTGCTTTGGTGGCCCAGGGTTCGCCAGTTCGGATCCTGGGCATGGACCTACTCACCGCTCATCAAGCCATCCTGAGGCGGCGTCCCACATAGAAGAGCAACAACTCTACAACTTGATACACAATTATGTACTGGGGCTTTGGGGAGAAAAAAGAGAAAAGAGGAAGATTAGCAACAGATGTTAGCACAGGGCGAATCTTCTTCAAAAAAGAGGTATAGCTTTAAAAATTACATATATTTTTACTGCTGACAATTTAAGTTTACTTGAGTTTTGGCCGCCCGGTGGCGTAGCGGTTTCGTCCGCGCTTGGCAGCCCGGGGTTCGCCGGTTCGGATCCCGGGCGCCCGCCGACGCACTGCATGTCAGCCACGCTGTGGCGGCGTCCCATATAAAGTAGAGGAAGATGGGCACAGATGTTAGCCCAGGGCCAGTCTTCCTCAGCAAAAAGGGGAGGATTAGCAACAGATGTTAGCTCAGGGCTGGTCTTCCTCACCAAAAAAAAAAAAAAAAAAAAAAAGAATTTGGTTGTATCTTTTTCCCCTAAAATAGATTTTGCAGGTGTAAGCTATCGTTCTCTGTAATGGTACATAATATAAGCACATGCATTCACATTGGAGTGCATTTCACAGCTCCTGAGCTGGTCAAATTACTGTGAGTAATCTGGCATTTGGAGAGATGCATTAACTCTTCTTCGTCAACTGGACACTGTTTAATTACTCCCTCAGTTTGGGTTGAAAGAATTTACATGACCTTTAAATTCCTGGATGATTTTGAGGTGACTAAGTCACTGAAAAGAAAAAATAAAAAACAAAATGCTTTTAATTAAATTATTGGCTTAAACATAAATTATTCCTATATAGTGAATGTTGTTAAAATACCCTCTCTTTCCATTTTATTATAGTCTTCTGATATAATTTTATATATATAAAGTATGTTTACTTATATAAACCACACCTTAGCAATAAATAATTTTTATGAGTTGTGTTTCATTTTATTCACTAGTAGACCGTAGGATTGCTGTAGTCTGAATACCTTACTGAAATGTAGATAAACAGAGTCTTTTAATATCTTGTGGACCATGTGCAAAGTATAGGCAGGATGAATCTTATAATTAAGTAAATTTCTAGCTGGTTGTACATTAGTGCTCATTAGTGGTCTGTCCTTGGCCAACATTGAGGATATGTCTGGCCTATCTCGTTTAACAGTTTCATCATTCTCCCGGAGAATGGAGTAGACAGCATAGTTATCAGATTTGTTGATGTTGCAAAACTCTGTGGGACTGATACAGATCTGGGTAGAATAATTACTTGTTTTGGATGACACGGTTGAGACCCAGCTTTTTCAAACTGAGATAATGAGTTAGAACCCCCAAAATGAAAATGCACTTCCTTTTGCAGTGGATCATTTTGAATTTTGTGTCCATTCCTGAACCAACTGCTATTGCTGTAGGGATATCATGTGCTATTTGAGTTGAGTAGATGATTGGCAGCAGAAGGTAGAAATTATGATGATTGTCTGAGTTCCCATGATATCACAACTTGTATGGTGCCTACATAATAAGGAAGAGTTGGAGTAGATACTGAGTTGACGGTCACATTGACCACTACCTTCCCTCAAACCTGCTCTTCCTTCAGTCTTCCGTATCTCAGTGGATTGCACTCTATCCACCTAGTTGTTTAAACCAAAACTTGTCATTCTCTACACCTCCTTCTCTCTCACTTCACACATTCGCTCTTTACCAGATCCAATCAGTTCAACCTCTTAATTTCATTGAATATCCATGCAGTTTATTGTTTTAGATGGTTCTACCCCAATCAAGCCACTGTAGTCTCTTTCATGGACCATTTTAATAGCCTTCCTAACTGGTCTGCCTGTTTCCACTGCTCACCTACTCTCTCATCTTTTTAAAAACGCAATTTAGATCATATTGTTCCAGTTTAGATCATATTGCTTAATACCCTTCAGTGGTTGGCTACTGAACTTAAATTCCAAACTCTTTAAAATGACCTACAATAGAATCTTCGAGTCCTGCCTCCATCTTCAGTCTTACACTATTTGGCCTCTTGGTTTCTCTGTTTCAGCCACATTGGTCTTCTTTTAAAGGTTCTGAATGTACCAAATTCTTTCTGGTCTCAGGGTCTTCGCATATGCTGTTCCTCCTGCTTAAAATTTTATTTTTAAAAATAAACTTATTCACACATGTACAAAAGTATATAAATCATAAACATACAACTTGATAAATTATTATAGAGTGAATATACCCGTGTTACCACTACCAGGTTGAGAAATAGAACATTATTACTAGCTCTCCAGAAGATTCACTCATGTTCCTTCCCAATTATTATCTCTGCCATGATCTGCAACAATAATCATTGCCCTGACTTCTTACATCATAGATTAGTTTTATCTGGTTTTCAACTTAACGTAAATGGAATCATTCACATGTATTCTATTGTGTCTATTGCTTCTTTCACTCGTGTTATATATGGGAGATCATCCGTGTTGTAGCATATGGCAGTAGTTTATTCATCTTCATTGCCGTGTAGTATTCCATTATATGAATATTAGAGTATTTGTTGACATTTGCTTTATTTCCAGTTTTTCCTGTTATGAATGACACTAGTGTGCACATCCTTGTACATGTCTTTCGGTGCACCTATGTGCACATTTCTGTTGGGTATATTCTTAGGAATGGAACTGCTGGGTCATAGAGTATATGTATATTGCCTGGAACATATTACCACACTCTTCGTTTGGTTAACTTCCTGTTTCTTCTTTGGGTCTCAGCTTAAAGATCACTTTCTCAGGCAGGCAGGCCTATTTTAACCACCACCCTCCCCCAATAAACCATTTTAAAAACCTGTTGCAGTCTGTTGAAACTTCATCATACTACTTACTATAATTTATAATTTTGCATTTGTACAATTTAAAAAATGCCTCTGTTCCTAATAGAAGATATTAGGGCACTGACTTCTTTTATTCCTAGAACCTTGCGAGGGTCCTGGTACATGGCAGGCATTCAGTAAATAGTTGGTGTGTGAATGAGTGAGAGGTTGTTTTTATTTTGAAATGTCGCCAAGATTGGAATGTGTAGTTTATGTAGAACATTAATTTGGATAGTTTAATGTCTTTCAGCTGGAATTTTAATTAATTAATTATGCAAAGAAAACCTTTCGTGGGGCCAGCCTGGTGGTGTAGCGGTTAAGTTGGCGCGTTCTGCTTCGGTGGCCTGTGGTTCGCAGGTTCGAATCCCGGGTACACACCAATGCACCACTTGTCAAGCCATGTTGTGGCGGCGTCCCATATAAAGTGGAGGAAGATGGGCACGGATGCTAGCCCAGGGCCAGTCTTCCTCGGCAAAAAAAAAAAGAGGAGGATTGGCGACGGATGTTAGCTCAGGGCTAGTCTTCCTCAAAAAAAAAAAAAAAAGAGAAGAAAAGAAAACCTTTCCCTTTTAAGATAATTTTTCTCTTTATGTATGATGAAATGGAAAGAGGCTTTACTGCCAGCTAGTTATGTGATCTTGGATGAATCATCTAACCTCTAGTCTTGTTCTTCTGAAAATGAGTACCTTGGACTGCATGATCTCGAGGATCCTCTGACTAGAGGCTCTCTGATTCTACACCAAAGTGCTACCTGCATGCAAATCAGCTGACCACAAACTGCGATGCATACAACCACAGGCAAATTATGATTCTAGGAAGATCATACTAATTTGTAATCTTGTTTTCACATTCTTCTTGACTTTCTTTAGCTTGATCTTCTGTATCAGCTGAAGAAAGACAGTCTATTCCCCATCTGGAAGATTTGAGCCACAGCAGGCTGTTGATATTGGATAGCAGGACCTTCATTGGGTAGCTTAATTATTTAGTTTGAATTATTGTAATTCATCAGAAGTTAGAGAAATTTACATTTAAATTTAATCCTCAAAATGCCATTTAAGTTAAAAACAAATGACTTTTAAATTATCTGATGATGTTAGGTAATAAGTTAATTTTGTTTCTTTTCATTCAGAGATGGAGTTAGCAATGCGGGTGTGATCACCAGGTGACAATTACACTATGTTTAATAAGCCTCTGTTTTAGAGTCATAACTCATGAAAATCAAGAAATAGGTATATGATTATGTTTTCATCTGAATTTCCATAGTCTAATCTTATGCTTCATTATTTGCCTTAAATTCTAATTTGAGAATGGAGGGTATAATACCAACAATGCTGAATAATGTCAGTTATGTCCTATGACATAGTACTATAAAAGTAAGCCACTCCAGCAAAAAAGGGTGTTGAGCAATGTGATAGAGAACAATTAGTATGTTGAATTTTGATAGAGAACAATTGATATATTTATACTGTGAATGTTTTCTGTTGTCTGTAAATAAGTCATCTCTACAGCTTCTATTTTCATTACTTTCCTGTAGCTTAAATAGGAAATGTTGTAGGTTAGGCTTGTCTTCAGTCATGAATTTGTTCAGTTAAAAGAACTTTTAAAACATGCACAGAGCTGAAATAATGAATGAGTTGTCTGAATTAAGTTATAGGATATCAGTACCTCATGGCTTTATGTAGTTTTAAACATTTCTTAACCTCTTCTGTGATGAGCAAAGGCGAACTTGTTATTTTCCAAGGATAGTTTCAACAGAGTAGGATATTAAAGCTAAGTTGTTTAGGATGAATGTAAGGAAAACATTTATGACAGAGTATAGCAATATTTACCCTTCTTGGGGTCTCCCTTCTAGAATTGCCGTCTTCTCCTTTCCCAATTTATTATATATTTATTATTTGATGAATATATGATAGGCTGGGGAAGAGCAGGCCACGGAACCATTCTCTTACTGCTCTCTTTCAAGTTTGTAGAAGTCCCAATGCCCATTGAACTTTTGATTAATACACCTCTGGTCTAGGGTAATTGGAAGAAAGTACCTCTCTGATCACTTAGAATTCCAGTAGCCTCTGCTCTTTCACTGACTGGCCAGAGTTATCTTGTCTTCTCTCCTTTGTGAATTTATCCAGTATGCCAAAGAATGTTGTCAGAATAAATTTTACCATTTTGTTTTGGGAAGTATCAAACATACATCAAAGAAGAGAGAATTGTCATTGATTCCCATGTATCTGTCACCCAGCCTCAACGTATTAACTCATGGACACGTGTGTTTATCTGTATCCCTTATCCACTGTCTCCCCCTCCCCATTTATTTTGGAGATCATTTAGTTTCATTCATTAATATTTTTATAAGAATAAATGTTTATGGTTACGTATTTTATTTTGCTTTAGATTCTATTTTATGACCTTATTCATATTTATATATTCACTAGGAGTAGAATCAGTGGGCTTTCAGATTATCAGTTCTAATGACATGAGGATATATTTAAAAATATAGCCTTGTGTTCTCAGGAAATGTATGTTTGCATTAAATTGAAGACTAAGAAAAGATTTAAAGCATGAATGGAAGATAGTGTTGAATGTGACATGAGAAGAAGAGTTTTTCCTTTTAAAATAAGCTGTTGAGGGAGTTAGGTATTTCTGATCCCTGAGGTGTCGCAGGAGTAACTTCAGAAGTCAGTTTCGCCTTACCGTACGTGTTTAACAGGTGAGCTAAAGAGGTGCGGCCCTCCTTACCTTAGCTGAACTGCCGAAGATCTTGATCGGCTCAGAATTACTCCTACAACAATGGTCTGCTTGGATACTCATACCGACTTGTGGTTAGAAATCAGTAACTTGTAAAAAGGAAGGTTTGCTTTTCCTAGCATTTTGTTTGTTTAAAAACACCAGCATGAACAGGAGAAAAAAAATACAAACGTCTCTCCAAAAACCAGTCTATTCCCCTCTTTGAGAGCACAGCAGATACCTTGAAAGACAACACCAGCCTGAGAGTGACCTGAGCTTCCTCCGTATCACCGTGTCCCCTGAACTGTCATTTCTGCTCCTTCTTTCACTTTGTTTCCTCTGAGTTCTCCACACACCCTGCCATTTATTTAATAAACGACACTAGTTAAACCCTAGTTGGCAGTCATTGAACAGTACCTGTCCTCCTCACCCCCACCTTCCAACTCCCACCCTCACACCCCACCGCAGGCATCACACTGGAAAATTTCCAGACATCACCTGAGGAATTGTTAAACGTCAATAATAAAAGAGCATTCAGATACTATCAATGGTAAGGTAAAATGTTTATCTTTTTATGTGTTATTTTAAAACTAACAAAACATTCCCTTTTGTGCCACAAGCTCTCAATTTATTTTTGTCTGTTGGCTGAATACTTAGTCAACAGCTGCAGTGTTCAGAGTCTCTGTGTTAGGTTGCTATTGTGTTGAGATATAAAGAGATGAGACCTAGTTTCTATTGCAATTAGTATACGAGTGTCCATGGTATAAAATAGAAGAGATTTACTTCTAGCCAGAGTGATCAGGGAAGACTTCAGGAAGAAAGTGGCATTTTAATTAGATATTGAAAGATGGGTAATGTTTGGAAACGCAAAGATGACTAAAGGATATTCCAGATGGAAGGAATACTGTGAACAAAGGAAGAGAGGGGACAGAATGTGGAGCATGTAGAAGGGGCAACACAGTGTTCACTTTGGCTGAAGCATGGGATGCAGGGGGAGTATTAAAGGAAAAGGAAGGATGAGGATGGATTGAGTAAAGTATTTACAAATGCTGTGTTTTATGTAAAGGTTATACATGTTATTTTAAAGTATTCTGGCCTTCTTATTTTTAATAATCTCTTTATAGTGGAAGATTCTCACATTATTTTCTAGAATTAAATTACCAGAGAAATGGGACAACAATTTAATTAGATCCCTCCCTCTTTCATCATGTATTTCTCTATTTTTCATGGAGTTTCATAAAATAAGGGAATATTCTTTTCCCCCATTAAAAAAAATGTATGGGGGGGCCGTCCGGTGGCGCAGCGGTTTAGTCCGTGCTTGGCAGCCCAGGGTTCGCGAGTTCGGATCCCAGGTGCCCGCCGATGCACTGCCTGTCAGCCATGCTGTGGCGGCGTCCCATATAAAGTGGAGGAAGATGGGCACGGATGTTAGCCCAGGGCCAGTCTTCCTCAGCAAAAAGAGGAGGATTAGCAACGGATGTTAGCTCAGGGCTGGTCTTCCCCACAAAAACAAAACAAAACAAAACAAAACAAATGTATGGGGAGAGATTAACATGGTATTGTAAGAGTTAATCTTAGTGACATTTAGAGATAAAAACTTCTTAATTTAGGAATATGCACATGTATTTTTAGAATTTATTTTTGCTGGTTACATTAAAAGACTTTTTTGATTTTGAAACAATTTCAAACATATAGAAAAGTTGAAGTTCAGTACAAAGAACTTTTTTTCTGAACTATTTGAGAGTAAGTTGCTGACATGATGCTCTATTACCTCTAAATACTTTATTACATATTTCCTGGAAAGATTCTCCTGCATGACTACAATATGACCATAAAAAGTTAATGTTGAAACCTTACTGCTGTCTGAACCTCAGACTCCGTTCAAGTTCATCAGTAGCCCCAACAATGTCTTTCATAGCAAAAGGATCTAGTTCAGTTTTATACATTTTATTTAGTTGTCACATCTCTCTAGTCTCCTTCAATCTGGAAAAGTTCCTCAGTCTTTGATGTTTATGACCTTACAGCTTTTGAAAATGAAGGCCAGTTCTTTTGTAGAATGTCCCTCACTTTGGGTTTGTCTTATGGTTCCTCATGCTCAGGTTCAGGTTACACGTCTTGGCAGGAATGTTACAGAAGTGGTGCTGTGTTCTTTTCATTGTGTCCTGTCAGGTGGCGCACTATTTTGACTTGTCCCATTACTGTTGGTGTTCACTTTGGTTACTTGGGTTAAGGTGGTATCTGCAAGACATCTCTGGCAGACCCTTTTTTCTTTTATAATTAATATGTGTTTGGAGGTGAACTACTTTGAGACTATGTAACTATCCCATTTCTCTTCAAACTTTCAATTTATGGGCTTATTCAGTGGGTTATAATCTGTTTCTCTTACAATGTATTTTCATGCTCAAATTTTCCCAGATTTCGCCAGTAGAAGCCCCTTGATGCTGGCTTCTGCATTTTTGTGACGTGTCTGCATTATTCTTTGAATACTCCCTCACTTTCTGGCTCAAGAATATGTTCCAAGCTCATTTTATCTCTGCCCTTGCCCTGGAATCAGCCATTTCTCCAAGGAGTCCTAGTTCCTTTTAGTGGAGAATGGTATTAAAAAACAAGATCTGGGTACTGGGTATGCTCATTGCTATTGGTATATTGCTGATCGCAGGTCCTGTCAATGGATAGAGCTAAGGAGAATATGTAAGTATGTATGTATATGTATATATAATTATACACACCCATTTATATCTATGTCTGTCTGTCTATCTAGAAAACTGTGAGTTCACACTGGTAACTCCAATTCCAGTCAACAATGCAGTGTCCATTCTAGTTTCCTCTCTTTCCATATTTGCACTCTCCTTCTCTGACAGTGAGAAACCTGGCCCCATTATCCTTGATCATTCCCCTGTATATAACCACTCTCCTGTTGCCACTGCAGCCTCGTCCTTCCATGGGTACCTTCCTCACCTCATTGGGGCTCCAACACCCTGCCCTGGGCTTCACTCCCATGCACCCTGCCCTCCCCGCCCTTCTCAAGCTCCCACATACCATGCTCGGCTGTTCTCAACATTTTGGGTAGACACCACCCCTCACTCCACTCAAACATCAATTATCTTGTGCCGGGCTGCCCCTCCCCCCAAGTGGATGCCCTCTTTCCCTGCCTCTGGCTTCACCTCTCTGCACAGGGCCATCCTTCTTACTCTACCTGGGCTCTGACAGCCTTCACAGAACCTTCCTCCATTCTACCCCAAACCTTTGAAGCATATATGGAAAAACAGGAAAATATCTACAGTCCTTTAGATAAAAAAATATATAGGAAGAAAACACTGTTTTCTCTTACGAAATTGGAAGTGTCCAGAGTTAAAAGTGCATATGGCTCTGAAATGTCACTCATCAATTCATTGGATATACAATTATTGAACTACTGAGTGCCAGGCCCTGAGCTAGGCCATTGGGGATAGGGTGGTGAACTAGACAAAGTCCTTTCCCTCCTGAAGCTGCATTCTCTGACTCTGGGTCTTTAAGCTTAGGCAGGTCAGTAACAAGTTACTGATAGAAACAAGCCTGTTTCCTTATATATCAAATGGAAAGAGTAGTAATTTTGCTCATGGGGTTGTTGTGAAAATTGAATAATGTGTGAAAAATTCCTAGCCCGGTGTTAGTTACTGTCATAATCATCACAGAAACAATATACAAATACCTCAGTTGAAACATTATTCATCACTCAAAATAATTTTTAAATTTCATTTAATATTTTGAGGGGAAACAAAAAAATTCTTGGCAGGGAAAATGACATCTCATCTACTCTTTGAATTATTTTTTCTTTCCTTTAGCATGCTTTTATCTAAAATATGCATTTAAGTTTAAATTGTGTGCATGTGTGTGTGTCTGTCCTGTTTCCCAAGTCTCAGAATATAATACAAAAGTGTCAGTAACTAAGCAGCATGACATGTTTGTCGTGTTTGAATCAGGTGACAGTCTAATAGATGGGTCTTCATTGGGCCTGAGAGACATGGGTCTTTGGAGCACAGTTAGTGAAAAGGTAATTATTATGTATTCTTAGAAGAGAGAACATTTTGTTGCATGAATTTAAGTTATAAAATGACTTTTTTTGTTTTCTGAGGGAATGCGACGACTTAATGTTAAAAATATATTTTCTTTTTAACTCTTACTAGCTGCTGGTATTTGAACCCAAATGATTGCTGCTGAAACTGATACACCTAGTAATTTCTGTATTACTATATTAGTGATGGTATTTTAAATGCATGTAGCATGTAACCTGTAAAACTCTAGAGTGATATTTCCCCTGGAAGCCATGCCTTCTATATAACAAATCTCTATAATTTTAAAAAAAAGGATTAAGGGAAAAAAAGTAATAAAACCTATGAGAAAACTGCAGGAAAAAAAATCTCTCTAGCCTTTGCTTTTGTGTACATGTGGTACTCTTAACAAGGCAGTATTTAGGGGAAAGCAATCCTGTCTTACTTTGTAAAATATAATTAAAATTTCTGTTGTGATGTTGTATCTTTCTGTTCCTTGTCATTGAATGTTAGGAGTAACTGTTCTATAAACATATGGTATAATAATAATAATAGGAACTCTAGGAATGCGGTATGAAATACAAATCCCCATAACTTTAATGGCTTGGTGAAATATTCCCCACTTTCTAATTTCATACTGGGTGGTTTGATAAAGATAAAGGCCCACACCTAATAATGAACATACTGGAGAACTGTGACAGGATCAGCTAGTTGGGTGATTAATTGAGTCATTTAGTCTTAGCCTGTGCTGCCAACTAGCAGAGCACAACTCATTGGAAGGCAGAAGTGGGGTAACTAGGAAGAAGTGTTAAGAGTAGATGGTCTGAGAAGAGGTGAAGCAGGCAGGGAAAGTGAGATGGTCTGTAGAACCCTAAAGAAGAGCTTCAAGGCCAAGGAAAACATCTCTAATGCAAAGTACTAGTGGGTATCAGGCAAAGCAGTGGGTGAGAAGCTAGCCCTTTTCTTGGCAATAAAGATTGACAGGAAGTGGGAAGGCCGTAAGGATCTGCTTATGTGCTTTTCTAATGTGGAACATACCAGTATTGCCAACGTGGACTATAATTCTGTATTGTAGATGAATGAGGAAATGGAAAAGTGGGTAAGTGCAAGAGATAAGAGGAGCGTGTCAGCCAGGAGATGAGGTGGGGGAGTGTGGGGTGGAGAGTGGAAAAGGGAGGGCAGTAGAGAAGGAAAGAACTGGAAAGGAAAGGACAGAATGAGAAAGAGGATCAGACCTTTCCAGATTTGTAGGCTTTAGAAGGTATTATTTGTAATTATCCTTTGAGATACTAGCTGTGGTTTATATTTCTTTGGTTCTTTGTCAAATTTTACTAAGTGTATTTGCTAAGAACTAGGAAGGTTTTTCCTTTAAAGCTTCAGGATTTGTTTTTGTTTTTTCTCAAGAGAACAACCACAATGGCCTGCCCTAGGGAACTTATTCTGTGGGTTATGTTGATTAGCAAGATAACTTTAACTTTATAGCAGAAGAAATAAATCAAGACAAAGGCCAGACTGAAGATTTCCCCATTCCTATGCTAATCTGTGTAGTCAGGGATTGCCATTAGCTTTCATTATTTACATCTTAGTCAGTCTTCTGTGTGTCAAGCAAGATTCTAAGTGTCAGGGATAAAAGGATGAATAGGACAGTTCCTACCTTCAAGGAGCAGGCTGGCTAACAGGGAGACAAGTGATGAGAATGTATAAAATGTTTTGGCTACATGAAGAGGGAGCACTGTGAAAGAACTGTGCCTGGAGAAGTAAAGAAAGGTTTCCAGAAAGTGACTGTGTGCCTATGTTTTTATGAGGTGAAAAGAATTTTGCCAAGAGGCAAAGGTGGAGTAAAGCCTTGCAGGCGCAAGGCTAGATTGCTGTGCAAAGGTATGGAAATGTAAGAGAGCTGTTTGGGCAACAGTGAGAGTTTTCTGTGGTTAGAGCATAGGATGCGTGGGGTGGGAAGGAGCCGGGAGTAATGAAAAATGAAGCAGAAAGGGGTTGTTGAGGCCAGACTGCGGAAAATTCCTCGTTAAGGAGTTGGGTGTTGTCCTATATGGGATATCATAACAGTGTGTTACTGGTATTGAGAGTAAGCAAACAGATCAGTGGAACAGAGAAGAAAATTCAAAAGCAACCTTCAAAACATATGAATATTATTAAAGGTAGTACTTCAGATCAGTGGGAGAGGATGGATTAATTAATAAATGGTGCTGGAGTAATTTGTTAATTCTTTGGGAAGAACAATTAAGTTACTAGTTTGAAAAAATATTTTATGCAATACATTTTTGTTAAGAATATCAGATTTAGATTTAGAAATTTTTGGTTGAAACTCTGGCTTTATGGCTAAATAGAATCTGATGTTTCAGGTCATTTTTCTTACCCTAAAACTTTTTTTGTAGCATCTGCAGAAAAAGAGGCAATCAAGGGTACATACTCCAAAGTACTGGATGCATATGGACTCTTAGGTGTTTTACGATTAAATCTTGGTAAGTTTATTATTCAATATAATGAATCTATTTTTTCATTTCTATTTTTGTAATTCTAAGGATTTGAGAAAGACTACCTATATATCATTTCAGACTCCATATTTGAGCTATAAGTGTGGTAACATCTTCTAAACCTTAGTTAAGCTAATCTTGGGATAATGTTTGTTGCCCAAAAAAGGCATGCTCTGTGCTCAAGCTCTTGTGATTTTAAGTTCCAGAGACAGTGTCCTGTTTGAACACTTGAAGAGATTGGTACCAGTTGTCAAAGGAGAAAATCAGGGCATTGTCCTTTTCCTTTGCTTCAGTGCCTTTAGGAAAAGATGTCTTCGTGGGAACCACACTGATTTCCCTGGTTTATAGTGGAAAGGACATCTGTTTTGTATTCAAAAGGTCTCAGCTTGAGCCTATCTCTGCCATTTAATGTCACCATGGGCTGCAAAATAACCTTTGTGATTACCAGTTTGCTTGTCTATAATGATGTGACTCGAAGTGTGGCCCAAGGACTGGTACCATTCCATGAACTGTTTTGTTATTGGTCTGTGATGAGATAAGGAGCTTGCACCATCATGCAAATCATTCACTGATAAAGTCTTACTATAAAAAAAAAGTCAGCTAAACCAAGCAGTGAGCTTAATGTTATAGTTGATTTCCATTCTGGAACAAGCACCTTTTCTCATTGTGAACTGGTAACAGTTCACAGACCACACTTTGAGAAGCATGGTTCTATAAAATGGAGATTTGCCATTTGTTATGAATCACATGTAAAGCTCTGTGCCTGGGTGCTCAACTAATATTGTTTTAGGTAATCCTCACTGCCCAGTGAGATTTGTTTTAATCTCATTTCATAAGGGCGCATATCTCAGATTGGTTATGTTAACACACTGAAGTTCTTCTAGGTAATAAGTAGTGGAGCTGACATTCAGGGCCACTTCTGCCTACGTCAAAGCCCTTGCTCAAAGTACACCACTGCCGAATTCTACCTTCATACTAATTTCATAGGATTTTTGTCAAAATTAGATGAAAAACATCTCTATGAAAGTTTTTGCAAACCAAATTGCTTTATAAATTGTTACCAGGGACTTTTTGCCCATATATCATCATCATCAGCTCACATTTATAAATAATTTTTTCAACTTTACCATTTACAAAGAACTCTCACATTCATTGTCTTATCTGAACTTCCTAACAGTCAAACAAATAAAGGAAAGGTAGGGAAGGTAACACATATATTTTTTTATTTGATAACTTGTATAGCCTCATACTGAGTAGAGGAACAATGTCATAAATGTGAGATTATTCTGTTAATGTTTAAATGTTTCGTTATACTAAATGTATTTAAACAAAGATTTTTTTCAACTTTTGCCAAAATCTAGTTGTGAGCTTAAACATGTCCATGATAAGTTGAAAATAACCACAATGTCAGATTTAAAAAGATGGAGACGCAAGAAGAAAGTTGGAAGAAATTTTGAATAGCTTGAAAAATATTGGGACTTTTCATCCAATTAAATCTTTGGTTTTTGCAGGTGATACTATGTTACATTATCTGGTCCTAGTCACTGGATGTATGTCTGTTGGAAAAATTCAAGAATCTGAAGTTTTCCGAGTTACTTCCACTGAATTTATATCACTACGAATTGATTCTTCAGATGAGGATCGCATTTCAGAAGTGCGAAAAGTTTTGAATTCAGGAAACTTTTACTTTGCATGGTCTGCATCTGGAATCAGTTTAGATCTGAGTCTTAATGCACATCGTAGCATGCAAGAACACACAACTGATAATAGATTTTTCTGGTGAGTTTGTGTTACCTTTTTTCCCTTTGTAATCATTTGCTGTGCAATAGCTTGCTGATTTAGGGCATAGTGGGTTTAATAGTTATTTTCAGAGATGGCAGGGTTGGGCACTGCTGATGGAGTACACCACTGTTTCCTGCTCCAGAATCCTCAGCAGAGCATTAGCAGGCATCCACTCTGTTTGCTGAAGTTGTCATGTGTCATGAAACCCATTTGCTGTCCCTGATCTAGACTGACCTTTCATTTCAGAAACATATTTAAAATATTCATTTTAAAATTAGAAATGAATTAGTTGTAATAGAATTGTGTTACTCATATTTACTATTCTTAGTTTTGAGATCTTGTCTCTGGTAGTATTGCCTTTTAAGCCAACGTTCCCTTATATTTTTAATTTTAAGGTTGTAAGTAGCTGATCTTGATTCAAGAGCAGCAGACTGAATAAGTAGTATACGAGGATAAAGTTTAGTACTATAATGAAATAAGACTTAAGTAGGTAACTGATATATTTCATGATTACGCATCAGTTTGCTGTATTATAAGAATGCACAAGTCGTAAGCAGAACACATGTGACTAGAATTAGTATTATTTTATTGGAGCAGACCAAATTTCTAATATAGTGGTTCTCTTGTCCACAGTCAGTATCAGTGCTGACTTTTTTCCTTACACAATGTATAAATTATATTTCATTACATTTTCATATGTTATAAGGCCAAAGTCCAGGACTGTCTGCTCTCAGCCTCCCTCAGTAGTTCAAATTCAAGGTGTTCCCTCCTGTATATTTTCTCTTCCTCCCACTTTGACCATCTACCTGTATCGTCTTTGAGGAGCACATTGGGGTCTGACCCATTTGCCCTGGTGTTAGAGGGCTCAAGGTCAGCCACAGCGTTAGGTTAGGAAACTAACCTGAGAGCAACAGCCTGGTCGCCTTACAGCTCACATGGAGGTGTCTTGGCCCAGAGTAGTGACATGAGGGAGAGGAGAGGGCAGAGTGAGAAAAGGCTGTAGAGCCCTGTGGTCAGAGATGTGGAGCCTAGCAACGGAGTAGGTGATGCAGGGGGAGGGAAGGTTGTAGGGCGGAGGAGTGGGCATAGAGTCCTGTCGGCTCACGTCAATCCTACACATTTTCTGACGGAAGAGACACTGAAGTCCCTGAAAAAGGTAAAGGTGTTGCAGCTGGGCTTAGGGCAGCTGTCCTTACCTTTTTTTTCTCCTCCTCATTTGTACCTCAAATTCCTTACACTGTGAGAGAAAAGTTTCCTGCCATGATTAGAAGTCCAAGCAGGTGCTCATGCATTGGCTGAATGGTCAACAATAAAGCTTAATTGCTAAGTGTAATCAGTAGGAGTAATTCATCTATCTTTCCATTCATTTAAGGGTGGAGGTGGGGGCAAATTTAGATAACAGACTGAAGGAGTTTATCCAGCAGGAGAGAGATTGAACAAAGGGAAGGCTAAAACACCACAGGTGAATTTTGCTCATTTTACAATTTTTACAGTTTTGCTAAGGACTGTCATTCTTGAGCTTCACTTTGCATAGAAAAATGAAACCTTTTAGAATCCGTCGTGAATATCCTTGCAGCTTAGTCAAGATATTTTCCAGTATTCAGCCAAGTAAGTTTTGTAGCCGGAGAATGGCCAATACGTATCGTAAAACCCAGATAGTTTTACTCCATTGGAGATTTGAAGCTGCTGCTATTTGAGAGTTGTGTATAAATTTAAATAGAGTTAAAACAGCAACACATTGACAGCAAAGAAAAATGAAAACTGATAGCAGAGGGAGAAACTCTACCTGAACACATGTATAAGATCATGCTTCTATTTAAATGAGGACAAGTGAGTCTTTCATACCTCTGCTATGACACGGGACTAAGCTGTGGTGTCTGGAAATACTGAATCACAAGCAGTTTGAGCTTTGTGTCAGATCAATGTAGGTAATAGTAAAGTAAGGAAGTTTATGTCATTGTATTTTTTAAATAAATAATGGTCATCAGATTTAACGTGATTCTAGTGGTAATCTCACTACTCATTTACGTTCCAGTATGCTTTCTTGAATGGATCAGAGGGGGTGGGATTATAGCTGGTTTACCAGAACTGCATATGGCCGCCACCTGCAGCCTCTGTCCTGAAGAGGAGGGGGTTGAGGACGATTGCTCTAGCAGTGTTGCTGTATATTAGTGATATTAATGACCCTGAGGTTTCAAGAAAATGCTGTTACATTTTTTTTTATACCTTTAAGACAGCAAGATAGTGCAGAGCACTTCAAGATTTCCACTTAAAATGGTAGGAGAGTTTTAAAACTCAGAGAACCAAGCTTCAGTATTATAGAAACTTCACTTTTGTAAGACACCTTCTTATCTGAAAATACCAGATAGAAAGTTTTTCTGCATAACAATCTGTTTTCCTTGGTGGTAGGTTGGTTAGGAGCTTCACATGCGTTCCCTGGAGGACTAGGGTTCCAGTAGAAACTCCTGAGGAGGCGGTTAGTAGGATGAGAAGATGGCCAGTGTGGCAGGACTTCAGCTCCTGTCCCTGCTTTAGCCATAGTGACTCTGCTTTTATCTGTTTTGTGATCATGAGGCTTCTGAGTGTTTGTTTGAATAAGACTTTTTGCCCTGAAAAAGTTTGGAAACCAAGCCCCATCTGTTACCTAGAATGCTAAAAGTATTTGGAGCAATGGGAAACTCTAGGCATGCATTAATATGGTAGCCACTAGCCCATCTGGCTATTTAAATTTAAATTAACTAAAATAGAGCCTTATGAAAGTCAAGCCTTAAAAGTAGCACTTTATAAAGTGGAGTGGGGATGTGTGTATGAAATCCTTTTTGGAAAGGTTAGGTTATAAATACATTATATAAATGGCAACAGAAATGGGGCACAGATACTAAAAACATAAGATATGCTTCTGTTCTGTGGACCATAGATCACATGGAGCTCCTTTATAGCCCTATCTTCTGATTCCTAGCATACTAAATGTAAATGAATTGATTTATTTTTGGTGCTGTTTAATTTAATAGCATTAAATTAATGTTCAGGAGCACTGTTTTAACTTGCACTGTGTTACCTACTGCTCAATAAGCTAATGAAGTTGTTTCTTTTTCTGGTAGGAATCAGTCTTTGCACTTGCATCTCAAACACTATGGTGTGAACTGTGATGACTGGTTATTACGCCTCATGTGTGGGGGAGTAGAAATCAGAACCATTTATGCTGCTCATAAACAGGCAAAGGCTTGCCTCATTTCCAGACTAAGCTGTGAACGAGCTGGGACCAGGTTTAATGTCCGGGGAACAAACGATGATGGTCATGTCGCTAATTTTGTAGAAACAGAACAGGTATATAGTGTTTTATGTTGCTTAATTCATGTGTTAGGTGAAGGGCATAGAAAATAATAGAAAAAAAGATTTTTATTTGATTCAGAACTCATTTGACGTCTGTAATGTCATTTTACGGTTGTTCCTGACTACTTACTGGCCTTAAGAAAGGCTTCCTTGAAACAAACTTATTTAGGTCTGGCTCTTCAAATAAGTAACAAGAATTTTACTAGTCAGCATGACATTGTCAATCCTATATGTTTTGGTATTGAGTTTAAAAATCCTCAATAGTAGAGCTGGACAACTTAAGAAAAATGTTTTTTTTGTGAAATTAAATCAAACCCAACTCTGAAAGGTAAATATCTGTATTGTCTAAAATTAAAAGCTGTGATATTTGTAAATTCAGGCCATGTCCCCAACCCAGCTCAGTTCTTCAGATTAGTTTTTGAAAAATATAAAAAGCTAAAGAAAAAACTTAAATGAAAAATAAAGGTATGTGTGTAAAATATTGAGATTTATAAGGAATTCCTTTCAAAAAGTTGTGATTTTTTACTATTTTCTTGGTTAATGTATAGAGAACTACCATGAATTGAAAAAAATCAAACGTATTTAGTGGGCTTTTTTGTGTGTGTGTGTGAGGAAGACTAGCACTGAACTAACATCCGTTGCCAATCCTCCTCTTTTTGCTGAGGAAGACTGGCCCTGGGCTAACATCCGTGCCCATCTTCCTCTACTTTATATGGGACGCTGCCACGGCGTGGCTTGATAAGCGGTGCGAAGATCCACACCCAGGATCCGAACCTGTGAACCCTGGGCTGCCGAAGCGGGGCGCGCGAACTTAACTACTGAGCCACCGGGCTGGCCCCTTTAGTGGCCTATTTTGAATATTTTGTTAGGACAATTTGTATACGAGAGATTGGTCATGAGATATAACTAGTGTGCAACAGATGTTAGTAAATTTGCCTTCTAATGCAGAGGTATCAACCTTGTGGAAATGTTTTCTATGCTATTTTTCTCTGTAGGTTGTGTACTTAGATGACTCTATTTCTTCCTTCATACAAATCCGGGGATCTGTTCCGTTGTTCTGGGAGCAACCAGGATTGCAGGTATGTGTTTGACATTGTTTTATTTTGTTTTTTCTCTTGAATATTTTCCATATTTTCTAAACTTTCAAGATAGTTCATTAGTTCATTGGATAGTTCTATTATTCAGTTTAATAATATTCACTAGATTTGCAGATGAGGGTCTAAGTACAGAGTTCTTGGAATTGTCTTGGCTATTTTTCCTTTAATGTTCTTTCAAATATTTATAGAAATTCAGCTGCTGTATTTAATATTAAAAGTTTGATGTTTTCATAGTGCATTGATTTTCAAAATGTTTCCGTATTTATTATCTCAGTATCTTAATATATAACAATTTAGTCTCTTTAGGCAGAATATAGTAGTTTAAAAAAAGCTTCTGAAAGCAGACTTCTCAATTTGCATCCTTACTCTACCGCTGCTAGCTGTGTGATATTGGGCAAGTAATTTAACCTCTCTGTGTCTCAGTTTTCTTATCTGTAAAATGGGAGTAATAATATTAGTAGTTCCTACTTCATAGGGTTGTTGTAAGGCTGAAATGAAAAGTACTGAGAGTAGTGCCTAACACACACGGCCAGCACTGTGTAAGGGTAGCTACTGTTGTTATCAATAGTGTATCTGCTCCTGAAATTTTACTTTGTAATTTGCAGTGACCCATCATCTTTAATATGTCCTCTGGCTTGGTTTGTGATCTAATTTTTTAAACTTTCTTGATATAAATGTCTGATCATTAAAATGTAAGATTTTTTTCATGTAAGGTCATACTGTTAGCTTGCCTATAATAGTGTGATTTTGCATTTTATTTTTATTCAAAAATCTTTAGTCCCGAAAGTGTAAGTTATTTTCATTTTAGGCTTCTAGTATATATTGTCTAGTAAATTTTATGCCTCAGCCTATATAGTATTGAGAAAAATGGCCAAAAAAAAAATCTTGCCTCCTTTTAGTTCACAGCTGGATCTCTGATACATTTAATTAATTTATTTTTTTTTTTTGTGAGGAAGACCAGCTCTGAGCTAACATCCGTCGCCAGTCCTCCTCTCTTTTGCTGAGGAAGACTGGCCCTGGGCTAACATCTGTGCCGGTCTTCCTCTACTTTATATGGGACGCCGCCACGGCGTGGCTGACGAGCAGTGCATCAGCAGACGCCTGGGATCCGAACCCGCTAACCCCGGGCTGCCAAGCACGGACTAAACTGCTGCGCCACCGGGCGACCCCCTCTGATACATTTTAGGATGGTTTTTTTGTGAAGAAAAATTATAGACGACTTGAATCTTTTCATTATTGCAGTTTATTTAAGGCCGTGAATTAACAAGGATTAACAGTTGACGACTTGTAAAATTCTTGAGTTCTTGTCAATTATTTTGACTTGTTTGGGTTTTCTCTTTGGCATGTGGGGGTAACTTAAAATAGATATATCTCTCTCCAAATCTCTCTTGGGAACGAATCCCAACCCTACTCCACTTCTAGGCTTTCGTGATCAGAGAAGGGTGCTTGGTATATTTGCTTTAAGAACATTCCTAAAGCCCTGCTTTGATGCAAGGTAAATGCTTTTGCTTTAGAGACAAGCTAGTGTAGGAGATTCTACTAACCTGTTGGTGGGCTCTCTGTTATACTGCTTTCTGTGTTGTTTTGTTAAGAAGTTCAGAATTATAGCATTTGATTATTCAGTAAGATTGGATCCTGAGTAGTTGTATTGAGGGATCCTCCTGGGTAGGACTGCCTTCCTACTTCCTTCTGTATTCTGTGGCCTGCCCACGCAGATAGTCTGGCTAGCTAACATCATATGATTATGGGCTGAAAACTAAGGATTTTAAAATCATTGTAGAGATAGTAATTTTCGAGACATCGAGACAGTCCAGTAATTCTGCTAAATTGTCAGTGAGCTGGTCTGTTGTTGGGTTGGGTTGAGGATTGGGTCAGCAGTTCTTAATTTAGCTTAGTAGTTTTTTTTTAATTGAAGTATAATTGACATACAATATCTTGTTAGTTTTGGGTGTACATCATAGTGATTTGATATTTATATATGTAATGAAATGATCACCACGATCATATAGTTACCACCTGTCACTGTACAAAGTTATTACAATATTATTGACTATATTCCCTATGCTGTATGTTACATCCCCATGACTTATTTATTTTATAACTGAAAGTTTGTACCTCTTAATCCCCTTCACCTATTTCGCCTGCCCGACCTCCCCTCCCTCTGGTCTACCTCACACTTGTCAGAGTGGCTACTATCAAAAAGACAAAAAATAACAAGTGTTAGCAAGGATGTGGAAGAAAGAGAACCCTCGTACACTGTTGGTGTGAATGTAAACTGGTCCAGCCACAATGGAAAACAGTATGGAGATTCCTCACAAAATTAAAAATAGAACTACTGGGCTGGCCTTGTGGCCAAGTGGTTAAAGTTCTGCACGCTCTGCTTCAGCGGCCCAGGTTCGTGGGTTTGGTTCCCAGGTGCAGACCTATACCACTCATCAAGCCATGCTGTGGCAGCAACCCACATATGAAATAGAGGAAGATTGGCACAGATGTTAGCTCAGGGCCAGTTTTCTTCACGCAAAAAAAGAGGAAGATTGGCAATGGATGTTAGCTCAGAGCTAATCTTCCTCAAAAAAAAAAAAAAGAAATAGAACTACCATGTGATCCAGCAATTTCACTTCTGGGTATTTATCTAAAGAAAATGAAGACACTAATTTAAAGAGATATGTGCATCCCTATGTTCATTGTAGCATTATTTGCAATACCAAGATATAGAAGCAACCTAAGTATCCATCGATAGATTAACAGATAAAGAAAATGTGATACACACATACACATATACATACAGTGGAATATTAGCCATAAAAAAGAATGAAATCTTGCCATTCGTGACAACATGGATGGACCTTGAGGGTATTATGCTAAGTGAAATAAATCAGAGAAAAACAAATACTGTATGATTTCACTTGTATGTGGAATATAAAAAACAAAAAAAATTGAACAAATAAAACAGAACAGAAATAGACTCATAGACACAGGAAACAAACTGGTAGTTTAGTAGTTTTTAAAGTCAGCCTTTCTTTGAACAGGAATGGATTAGTTTCATGAGTCTCTTTTACAGCAAAACATTTTCCCCATCATTCTAGAAGAGTAGGTAATAGAGGAATGAAAATGTTTGATTAAAAAAACCTGAAAATATAGATACTTTTTATAAATACTTTTAAAATACTTTCTAAAAATAAAAATACCAACTCCAAAAATTAATTTTTCCATAGAAGACAAACAGGGACTTTTGACTTACAGTGGTTGAAAATGGTTGTTAGGTGTCCTATGTATTCTTGGGATTGGAATTTATTATAGGGGATCTTTGAAGTTAGTGTTGCCTAGTGAGATGTCCCACTTCAGAAGTCGTGGATGGAGAATCCTTGGACAGTTGTCCCTTGACTTGCCTCTTATCCTCCATGATTATTCCTCTGAGGTTTTCTAATTAAAAGATTTTAAAGGAATCATCTGAAGTGATTTTAAAATGCAGATTCATGGCCTTAACTTCTCATCAGTTGAAATAGAATCTCTTGGATGGGGCCAGGAATCTGCATTTTTAACTAAGTTCCCTACCACTTAAATCTGAGAACTTCTGTTGTACAAGATCCTACCCTGTTGACCATGAAGAGTATCCAGCCCCATCTGTTCCAGCAACCAGTCCTGAGCAAGTAAAGGTAGCCCTGTGACATTTAGCCCCAGTGTTCTGCTAGCCATTGGGACTTTCCCTTTCTTTCTAGTCCCACTACTGTCATTCCAGTTAAGGTCTTCATAATTCCTTCTTGCCTAGAATATTAGTTTTCTAACTGGTCTCCTCCCAGCTCTCTGGCAATTCTTCCCACTTTTGATGTATTATGTATGCTCATTAATTAGATCTACTAGGCACTCATTTCTTCATGATCTTGCTTCTTCTACCTATCCAACTTCATGCCTTGTGGTTTTTTAACAGGAATCCACTGCTCTCAAAATTAAGGTTTGTTGTTCTTCACTAGCCAACTCAGATCTCATTGAACGGATTCAGTCACCCCTCCACACGGATCTCTTTATTAAATAGTTGTGTTCTTCCAATGTCTATTATTCTATACTAGGTATGTAGTCTTAGATACTGTGAGAGATTCAAAGACTCTAGTGATCTTCAGAGAGAGTTTACAGTCTGTTTGGGGAGTCAGGCCTTTTACGGAAAAGGTAAATATCAATATGAATTAGTTTGAGGCATTATAAAAGTTGTCATAAGGCACTACACAGGTAAGAATGATATTTTATGTGCTGGCAACTCACTCATTTTTCTTAGGATTTCCTTTCTCTGAAGTTATTTAGTGTTTATAATTGATAGTATTACTCTGACATTATATTATAGCTTATATTAGTCTTAAAAGATGGTAAGCATCGTGAGATCTATGCCTAGTAGTGTTGCACACTCAATTTTTGGTTGAATTGAAGTTGTAGAAATATGTGAACGTGAAGCAGTATTGATAGAAAATGATGCTTCGTACCACACAATTAAATGGTTTTAAAAACATATCTTTGAAGTAACCAATTGGATAAATCTATGGTTATCTAAAGCCTTAAAACTTTCTGGAGTGCTGCTTTTATCACAATTGACAGCTCTTTTATTATAGAATTTTTTTCTTTAACACTGAGTAATAAGACCTAGTCCTAACCAATATATTGCTATAAGAGTTATGATATGTAGCTAGTTGTATATATGTGTTGAGGAGCAGTGATGAGGAACAACCATAGCCATTACTTGAAAAACACGAGAACTTTTATTTTTTCACCTTTTTGATAGCTGGCAGTACTGTGCAAGATAAGTATTAATCAGTAAAGAAAATGCTAAGTCTTGGACTTTTATAGAGTTATAAGCAATTACTTTTTCTTTGGAGTAATCTCAGGTATCGACTTCTGCTAAGTTTTCTGTAGTCTAAAATGCTTAATGTTCTGGGGCACACATCTGTCAAATTTTAAAATTTTATAAAAAGTATGAAGCACTGTAAAATGAAATTGAATATAGATGTGCCATTAGGCTAATCAATTTCTTATTAAAAAGAAAAAACATTAAAGAGAGAATCCACTGGTTATCTGGACAATTATTAGATTGTCTCATTTATCAGGATAGAAGGGAGAATGCTTAATGAATGATAATACTGTTAATTCAGTTTTGGCATTGGATGAGCATATTAGAGTTTATCTTCTGGTTTATTTGTCGAACTGCATGACTGATTTGGTAACCTCCTGCCATGTTCTCTTTAAAGTCACTTTGTTCACAAATTAGCAAGAAGAATTCTGGGGATTTTTAATTCCAAAGTCTCAGAGGGAAATGTTTAAAAGTGAAGTTCAGGGAAATAATGTAGTCTCACCTTTATGTTTCTTCCTGGCATCTGTTACAGCTTTCTCAATTCTGTCTCATCTTTCCTATATGAGAAAAGAAAAACTATAACAAAACACAATTGGTAGATATTTTCTATCTTGTTTAATACTCTTAACCCAAATTTTCTTATTCTGCAGAATGTGCTATAAATATAGTTGTGTGACTGCGAGATTGACTTGGAAAGTCTGTTTTTCCAGGAATGGTATTTTTAATTTGTTGGATCTTTGGGTGAGGGAGAAGTAAATAGAATACTCAGTATAACAGAGAAAAATATATATAGATATTGTACTTGTAGGCAGCTTGGAAGAGTAAGAATTTCTCACGCAAATTAGTTATGTTGACTTAAGAGGACAAGTTATTTCACTTGTCTGTATTTCATTTTTTTAATTTCCCAAATGGCAGTAATATCTGTTAACTTACAAAGAGCACATAATTTGAGCTTAAAACAAGGTAATGTATATGAAAGCACTCTTAAGAATATCTTTCATGAATAAAAATTCCTATTAGTTTACGATGGTGTAACTTCTATTTCTTTTTTTATGAGGTTGCATTTTAAAAAATAAAGGGGAGGGGAACCCCCTAGAACTTGTTTTTTTAAAAGAATATCATGCATGAAAATCAGTTATTTGATTTACTACTTGTGTATTCAGCAAATGAATTAGTACCTATTGAAAACAATGATATTTCTTTTGTCTACATATTGGCTTTTGGTATGATTAAATGTATTTTTCTAATCCTAGGTGGGATCTCATCGTGTCCGTATGTCAAGGGGATTTGAAGCCAATGCACCTGCTTTTGATAGGTGAGACTGATTATTTTTACATAATGCCATAAGTTTTGATATTGTTAAGCAGTGGGACTAGTTATAATTATATTTACTGATTCATTTCAGCTTTTTTGGCTCGAAGTAAAATTTTTTCTGATTCCTAATTTAACTGGAAGACAGTGACACCTAGTGTTATGATTTCTAGGGATGGTAGCCCTAGGTGTGTGTGTCTTGATCTCTTGGCCTTAAAGCTACCGCTTTGGTTGTGCTGTCCAGTGTGGTTGCTACTAGCCACATGTAGCTCTTTAGCATTGAAATTGACTAGTCCAAATTGAGATGTGCTGTCAGAGCAAAATACACACTGAATTTCAAAGACTTGGTCTGAAAAAAAAAGCAAAATACCTTATTAATCTTTGTTTTATATATTGATTACACGTTGAAGTGAAATTTTAGCTGCATTGGGTTAAATAAAATATACGTAAATGAATTTCATCTGTTTATTTTTACTTTTTAAAAATGTACCTTCTAGAAAATTTAAAGTTATATCTGTGGCTCATGTTATATTTCCTTTAGACTGCATTGTATAACGCCTCTGGAATGGTTAGGAGCTGGAGAGAAAAACGGCGCATATTTGGGCTCTATTTTTCTTAGGGCTAGGGCTATTAAGGAGGTCTCTGAATATTCACAGTGTATGTGATGTCCTCATGTCCTCGTGAGGTGCAGTTGCTTTCCCAGTCGAGTGGGTGGCTTGTGTTTTCTGTGGTTGTCTAGCACCAGCCTCTCTGAGTGGAGAGGGAGCTGGGCGGCTCCAGCAGCTCCAGCATGGGTGGGAGTCTTAGCACTGATAAATCGGAGAGGAAACTGCATTAACTGAGTTTTCATAAATTCAGAGTTCTGAGATCACGGGGAATGAATTTGTATCCGATTTTGCCCATTCTGAGTTTAAAATACTGCCACATAGGTTCTGTTTAATAATGGATTCCTGCTGATTGAAAAAAATTTTGGCTTATCATTTGACATATGCTTATTTCCTTTCTTTCTTTAATAGGCATTTTAGAACACTTAAGAATTTGTATAGTAAACAAATAATAGTAAATTTGCTTGGATCTAAGGAAGGTGAACATATGCTAAGTAAGGCTTTCCAGGTAAGTATGATCATTTTTTCTTCTGTTCTGGCCCATGGACACCTAGAATGATATTAAAAAAAATAATATCATACAGTAATCAAATTCTTCCAGGAAGTAAATGACTTCCTAGAAAAAGGTTGGGTACTTGGAACTGTTAATTCTTTGGGGCTATTAGGAAATAATTTAGGGAAATCTTGCTGAAATTGTGATTATGGAAAGCTTTCGTGGCACTTGACACTGTTTTCTGAAATGTGCTTATTTATGTTGTGGAGAGGCAGAAGAATACCCTTCCCTGTAAAAAATGTTCATTTGTCACTGGTAGAAAAGTACCAGGCAGTTTCCTCCTCCATCTGTCAATTGCTTTGCCTCTTTCCTAGAAACCACGGTCATTGTTTTAAACCTATGAAATGGTGAATAATGCATTTATATATATGCAAGACTGATTGTATCTTCTTATATTGATGAGAGAAAATTTGAGAATCTCAAGTAGAAAAGAATCCAAAGAAATGTCTGACTTCTAAAGAAAAAATATTCTTAATAAACGCTTATTGAATCAGTAATGCATTAATATGAATTATGGTGTTACATAAGATTATAAGCTTAAATTAAGCAAAATAATTGGAAAACATTTCCTGAAGTTCATTCTAAGTCCAGAAGTAACTTAATTATTTGGCTATTTTATTTTAACCTTGTGAAATAAATACTGTTATTAAATAGATTATACTTTAGAGAATGACTTTTTATGGTGAACTTTTAAAACATTTGTATGTATTGAATAGAAGTGTAAAAAATTAATTTTTCAATCTTTGATAAGCTTTGTCTTAAAAATAAGTTACTTTATTTTGAGATTTTATAAAAGATATAAGCAGTTATTAAATTTGTGTTGTAAAAAATGAAATGGTGGTGGTTGGAAATAATTTTTCATTTTCTAAACCTGATGAGAATATTATTTAAGTTCTCTGATATTAATGTCACCTGATCTCTCAGGGATAGTATATGAGTTTTAGGAAGAAGATGCCAATAGATAATTTTCCATTTGACTGCCAGTGTCGATGAAAGCTTTGTGAGATTAGTAGGATTTCAAGGGACCATGCCGAGGTTTTAATTTAAAATGTAAAGTTCCATTTACAACAGTATATTGATAAGATCATATTTAGTTAACACTTAGATGAATATTTGCCTTTTTACTTTCAGAGTCATTTGAAAGCTTCTGAACATGCTGCTGATATTCAGATGGTGAATTTTGACTATCATCAAATGGTTAAAGGAGGAAAAGCAGAAAAATTACATAGTGTTCTTAAACCTCAAGTCCAAAAGTTTCTAGATTATGGATTTTTTTATTTCAATGGAAGTGAAGTTCAAAGGTTTGACTACTGTTTCTCTTCCTTTAAACTGAAAGTTTGCTCTAATTTAAAAATAATTCTTAACATTGAACTCTTAAATTTTCTTTTTTTAAAATTGAAGTTTATAATTAAATAAAATATCTTCCTTTATTATACTTGATTATAGGTTTGTTTTTCTTTCTTTAGAATTCAACAAGTAATAATAATAGCTTACGTTTTGGGGCATGTACTATGGGCCAGGCAATGTACTTAGTCTTTACATGTATCAATAGCAACAATTGTAGGGATAGGCTCTATTATTATCCCCATTCACGTTTGAGGAAATGGAGGCATAGGCTATAATCTGCCCCAAGTCACGTAATTAGGAAGTGTGGAGCTAGGATTCCTCTGGCTCCAGACCTCATTCTCTTATCTCTGAGCCTGGTCCACTTCTCTCTTGTAATGTTTTAATATTCCTTGACCTCAGTAAGGACTTAAATGCAAATAGAAGTAAAATACATTAGTTATTGTCTGGTTTAGTATAATTTAATTCTTCAATTTTTGCAGAGAAATACAGGAAGAAAGTAAGTATTGAAGATACAAGTTCAGAATAGGTTAAGGTAAACTTCAGTGAACAAAGCCCAAATTTTTAATTTTTTCAATTTGTGCAATATTTAGTATCAGTGCAATAGAAATTTTATAGGACAGTCAGTAGAGATAACAGATCTTAGGTTTTTAAAATTCATTCCATAAATATTTGATTATGTATGTTCAGTTCCTAACTATGGGCCTGATTAAAAATAAGCAGGTGTGGATGAATAGATAGATATATGATACAGAATATATGGCAAAATGTTAACAATTAGAGAATCGAGATGGTGGGTATATATTCACTGTAAAATTCTTTTATCTTTTTTGTATGTTTGAAAATTGTAATAAACAGTTGAGGGTAGAAAGTGGATGGTACATTTTAATCACCTTAATTTTTCTCAGCTTTGTTGTTTTTGTTTCAAACTAGCTGTTTAACTTTACTGAATGTGTTACAGATGCCAGAGTGGTACAGTTCGAACAAACTGCTTAGATTGTCTTGATAGAACAAATAGTGTGCAGGCGTTCCTTGGCTTAGAGGTAAAAAATAAATTAAAATGTATGTATGTGACTTGTATCAAATGCCTCTTTCAGTGCTTTTGTAATATTTATGTTCTCAGTTACTTTTCACAAAATGAAGTTATAATTCATTAAAGACATTCTTTGCTTCTCTTCTAGTCTTTTTTTTTTTTGCCAAAATCCTTTTTCATTGAAGTGTTTCCTTTATCTGTTTTAAATATTCTCTTTAGGTGGCTATCCCTTTGTTGTTCCTTAACTTTCCCTTAAAAAAACTAAATCCTATTCCAATAATTGCTTCTTTTGCCTGTCTTTTGGAAGAAAAAAATATATGTGTGTATGTATATATTTGGCCTTCATTCTTTGTGTTGTCTTTTAGATGTCTCTTTGGAATTGGGGAGGGTCTGTTTTCACGTGTACAGTCCTATAGGATTATATTTTTGGCAGAGTCTGTTACCCAATGCACTTTATATGGCATTTGCAAATTAGTAGCTACAAAAACAGGATCAGATGGAAATGCCCGTGTTAGTGAGAATGAAAGTAAATGAGATTCAAGTTCTCTAAGTCTTTGTTTAAAAGTTTTTTTCTTTACCACTTATCCATCAAATTCAGTCTAATATAGTGTCAGCTATTTGACAGACTGTGTAGCAATGCTGAGCTTTCTGTCTTTCCTATTATGCAACAGTTAGGATCACAAGGCTATGGTGGGTCTTCATTTAGTTCCATAGGAACTTAGCATAGTTCTCAAATACTGAAAAAAAAAAAAAATGTTCTTATTTCCTCTAGTTAATAACCTTAAATTTGGCCAGAATATTGGTTGGTTAGTTACTCTGCAAGTGAAGTTCTTTCAGTCTCAAAAATGAAAGTACAGTGTGTAGAATTCTCTGCTGCAGAAATATGTTTTTCAAGTAACTAAATTTTACTGTTTTGCCTTTTTTGAAGTCTGTCATTGAGGTTTATCAATTTATTTGGAAAATATGACAGAGACAAGAAAAGTGAAAGCAGGCATTTGGTCATTTGAATGGAGTTTATCACATGGCTCCTGTTTGTTTCAAGTTCTGTTTCTGAGGAACTGAATACATGTACTTGGATTCTGAGAGTAAGCTTATTGAAATACTTGAAAGTCTTCATTAAAAGTAAAACAGGTGTTAGTTTTCAGAATCTGACTTAGCTGATTATCCACTTTTGGTAGTTAGGTGTGAGAATACTCCTGAGTGTAGCAATTGGTTGACTAGTTACAAAATTTACTGGTACAGTAGTAGGCAAAACCAAACTACTAGTGAAGACTAGTTTTCCCTAATTCCTTAAAGAGAGAGACATAAATGATAAAGGAGATCCTGGGGGCTTATTTTGTTTTATCCTCCATGCTAGCAGAGGACAGCTTTGGTGTAAGTCCCTGGGTAATCAAATAAACCCAGTTTGGGTTTTTTATATTATTTTAGTTTTTGATCCCTCTGTAATTATGGATAATCTCCATACTTAGAGATAAGTTAAAAGAAAACACAAAAGGGAAGGAGTTATGTAAAAATGCAAGGCATAGAATATGACTGGGTTCCAAATAAGAGAAATAGGCTAGATAAGGATTGTACATTGCTTTGACTTTGCCAGATTTCAAGGCTAAAATTCATTCAGAGTAAAGACCAGTAACTTTCTGAACACTTTCATTGTTGTCTGTGATGAAGGAATTGTGATGATGCAAAGACCCATGACTTAAAAAGCTGTCATGATTTTATTCAGAGATGTGACTTATTTTTTTTTTTAATTTTTGTGACAGTTCAAGAGCAGCTCTCCTTTTCTCGTAATCTTTTGACCTTAATTATCCAAACTTACAGAACCAAATCCAAAAATTAAAGAAACTTAGTTATTTCTATAAATATTTAGATGAACTAGGTAAATATTTTTCTCTGCTCTAATATGTGCTGTTGAATAATTAGTTCTTTTAGGTGAACAAGGTAAACTAGTCTGATTTTTAGGGACATTTCAGTAAGATTAATTTTATCATTTAACCGGAAAGAAGTTCTTATTACTACAAGGGAATATTAAGTTGCTTGTAAATCTCATTGATGTGGTATTTACTTTAAAAATTGAAACAATTGGCCTAGTAAACTGTTGTTTTTTCAGAATCCAGTCCCACATAGTCCTATAACTATAAATTTTTTATTTGATTCTGGTAGTTCTTAAAAAGTCACATCACAGTTAATGTGCTAATATACTTATAAAAGTTTCTCTTTATCTGTTTTAGATGCTAGCTAAACAGTTGGAAGCTCTTGGCTTAGCTGAAAAGCCTCAGTTGGTGACTCGCTTTCAAGAAGTTTTCCGGTCAATGTGGTCTGTAAATGGTGACTCAATCAGTAAGATATATGCAGGGACTGGAGCTCTTGAAGGAAAGGCTAAGGTAAATTTAGATCTATCATAACATAAAGGATCCTCTTTTTCCTCTCAATAAAGATTTTAAATGGTCTCTTTTTTAATAGGGCTTTTTTTTAGGTCTCTTTTTTAGAATTCTGTCTTATCATGCTTTTATTTCCTCTTTAACACTTCCTTCTGTAGTGGCTATTGATGATGGAATGGAAGATAGTTATTTCCCTAGGTTTGGGGGTATGGTATGCTTAGTCATTTAGTGATAATCCAGTAGGCCTTTATATGTATTGCTTATATTTTTTGTGTGTGATTTTTCCTTTGCATATCTGTTGTACTTTTTATATTATTTTTATTACAAATATGATTTTTTAAAACCATAGTCCTCCTAGTAAAGGGTCCTATCTCGTTTGGTTTGTGTCCCTAGCACTTGATACAGTGCCTACTGTTTAATAGATGTGTGACAAATGCTGGGTGGACGAATAAATCAGTGGACAATTTATGCAGCTCCTACTATGAACCCAACACTATTAGGGCTTGATTGTTAAGTTTTTATTCTTTTACTTATCTTTCCTTGAAAGGAGGCTATCAAAATGTGCAAAAGAAGTGTGAGATATGGACTTAATTATGATTGTGTGCCTCATTAGTTTTTAATTGCTGGTATTATCTACAGACTACTTCTCACTCTAGTATTTGGCTCTTATTGAGGGACTTTGGAAGCATACTTGAGATATTTTTCATTATTTTCTACACTTAAATATTGACTTTTTAAGGCTCCTGGCTTCAGTTGAATTTATTAACATTTTAAATCTCTACATTTCCTCACATTACCTTAGGAATAGAACTAGAACATTTACCATTTTTATAGTTCTCATTTAGCCTCTTAACTATAGCAACTGAAATTCTTTAAAGACCATCCCTCATCTCCAAGTCTTCTTTTAACTTCCAAATCTTCCTGCTTTTCTGTGTCTCATAAAATGCCATTCCTCTGTCTAGAGGTAATGGCCTTACCTGCGAAGTTCCTTTTGTTCAACTCATAAAAATAATTTGTATTGACATTTACAAATATTTAGTTCTTAAACGGTCCCTATTTTTGAAAATCTGGAATTGTTAAACTTTTATTTATTCCTGTTAAATGAAGAACATAATTCTTGCTATTAAAACCTGATTTAACAACTATTGCTTAAAATATTTTTATATTCTTCTGCCTTTTTGCTTCTGCAGTGACTAAGACAATATATGTACAGAGGTTATGTATATTTTTAGTGTCTTTTATCTCTAACATAATAGATAGATATGAAATTTTACGTATTAAATATACTAGTCTGAATTGAACTAAAATCTAATGTCTGAACTGCTCTTTCTTTTCCTTTCTCTGGGTTCCTTTTGATTAATTTCCTGATAATGTGAATGGTGAGTGTCTTGTTAATGTCATTTGTGTATGGTGTCATATGGAAGGAAATAACATTTTAAGCCTCAAATTACTGTTATTTCTTTAAAGAATAAAAAGTACATATTGCAAACTAAAGTTTTTTTCAAAAAGCAAGAGTTTTTTTTTACAGTCCTTACAGATTTACAGTCCTTACAGATTTACAGTCATCTAAATCTGTAAGATCAGAATAAATCTTTATGGTAACTAACATGCCTAAGTAAAAATATATGTACATTAAAAGTTGTGATCAACTCTCCACTGTAGGAATTGGCATGTTTATTATTTTTATTTAAATAGACAATAAAATGACCTAAAATATGTAAATTGTAGTTTACATGTAATATTTATTTTTGAATTCTGATTATTAATTTCTTTTTAGACTAGACCTTCACTCTTACGTTCAGTTTTAGTTTTAACTAATATAAGTTATTTGGGAGCAATTTCAATTTTATTTTTCTACTATTAAAGTACTTTGAAGCTTTTCTAAGAGCATGTACATACAGTGTATCCTCCTTTATCTCACCTGTTTCTCTCCACCCATCCCATCTCCAAATCTAAAAGTTATGATGTAAGAAGTAATTTCCTTGTTTTAAGTGAGTACACTTCAGTTTCTGTCCTTTATAGTAAACAGTTTTAAACATTTACTGCTCTAGATATCATTTGTGGATGCGGTTGTGCCACTCAGCTTTTCCATCTATTTGTGCAGAGCTGTTATCCAAAAGAGGAGGAGAAACAGTGACATCTTGAGGCAGTTTAATCTGATGATTTGCTAGTCAAAAAAGAGTGATTAGGTCCTTTTTATCACAGTGAAATCACATTAAACTTATTTAAAGTTTCAAAATGCCTACTGAGTAAAAATAATATTTAGAATGAAAGCCCATGCTCCTTTTTCCCCCAATAGGCTGGAAAGTTAAAAGATGGTGCTCGTTCTGTTACTAGAACTATTCAGAATAACTTCTTTGACAGCTCCAAGCAAGAGGCCATTGATGTTTTGCTACTGGGAAATACTCTAAATAGTGATTTGGCTGACAAAGCTCGAGCACTTTTGACTACTGGAAGTTTGCGTGGTATGCATACATACTTTATATTTTACTTACTTTATGTTATTTATATTTCTTCTAAAAGTCCAAGAGGTAAATTAGACTCATTTACATGAATAATTTTTAGATTGAGTTGATTAAAATAATTTTGAAAGGCATTTCTATGTAATTTTTTTAAAATTTCATTCTCCAAAGGAAGTTTCTCTCTTTTAAAATGTTTATATCATCAGTGGTAATGATAAGCCATACACTGAGGCCCATGCATGTTTTATTTTGTAGATTATGATTGAGAGGGTGAATGGTTTAAGTATTGCTAACTTTATGTAAGGCAAAATTTCATAGAATATTCAGCTAATACTTGTAGTAGAGCATTCAATAACATAATTATGTAAAAACCAAATGCTTTATTGAGAAAACCAATACTGGTTATTTGCTAATCACCACCCAAAGTTTATATAACTTGGTCTTACCTTTTAATTGCTATTCTTAGAATAAGCATTAAATCATATTAATTTAAAATATTATTTATTACTGGACACTTTATTATTCCCAATTTTAATATTTGACATAAATATGTGGCTTTCAGGATGGCTTTTTATCTTTCAATGTGTCTTTTATTAAAATCAAAAGAATTTGAGCTCATATCAGTGAGTAGTATCATGAGAGAACTCAACATTCATTGTAGGAATTGATGGATTAGACTTCCTTAACTCCATATTTTTCTGTTTTAAGTTTTCAGCACTCTAACCGTTTTTATTTCTTCTGTTATCCCCAAAGCAAACCTTTCAGTTTTCCCTGTTCTAGTGGAAAAGTTCAAGTAGAAAATTGTTCCTCAAGTAATGTGCCCTTGGATAATGACTTGGTCAAATAGGTTACCATGGATTCTTTCAGAATTCTGCCTGGTGCTGAAGGTGGTTAATTACAGTCAGCTCCTCAGAGGTCTGTGGAGGCTGAGGGGCTGAGACCTACTAAAGCTCTACAAAACAAAATCTGATCTCAGCTACTGCTTTTAGCTTCAGGTTTTCTTCCTGGCTTCCAGCAGTAGAGGCTGACTGATTTGCATCTCATCACTTCTTTCCACCTGTGCCTACTTGAATTAATAGGCAACATTGAAAGTAAGCAATTGAAGAAAGAAAAGGAGAAGTGAAGGACCTAAGTGATCCCTAAGCTTGACTGATCATCAGTTTTTTAGTTTCTTGCACATCTTACTGTGCGTAAAATATGCCTTTAAAAAAAGTACAGTCAGTTCTGCTACAATGCTTGTTCTGAGAATGGGAATTTGTTCCAACGTGGATGCTATATTAGGGAACATTTTGAGCATAATGCCAGTTTTGCATTAGTTTAAACATGATTTTGCCAACAGTAACACTACGTAAATGCAGAAAACTGCACCCAGCAGAACCGAGATGGGTAGAAATATACAAAACATACATACACATGGACACACACCTCCACCATTGCTCTCCCTCAGTTCACCAGCAGTTATGAGCCGTACCCATCCCGATCTGATGTTACAGCTTTCTGTCCAGTCAGAGAACCCTTCTTCTGTCATTCACAAGCTGCAGCCCTCCTGCAGCCCATTTCTACAAGCAAACTTCAGGTCTTTTTCATGATGAAGAGCCATATTTGAGGAGTATTCATACATTTCTTAACCATTTAACGTGTATAAAACTCTGCTACTGTTTTTATTAGGTTCCTCTCTTTTTTGGCATGTCACTGCCGAAGTTTTTGAGTGTTGGGCCATAACCCCATTTTTCCCATAAGCCCTGTGTCTGTGGGAATTTACACCATGTTGCATAGCATGTGATTTTTTCCTAATAGATATATTTTGTTATAGTGAGCTGATTGTACTTATCAACTGGTGAGTCCCAGAAAGAGTACCACAAAGTGTGTGTTAGGGCAGCGTCTTCCACATGTTCAGTTTCCTCCAGACTTTCAGGTTTTCAGAGTCATATTCTCCCTCACATGTACGTGCACATGCTCTCTCACACACACACACACACACACACACACACACACACACACGGAGCAGCCTGAAAAGCAGGCCTAGCACCTTCTGATTGTGAAACTCTGGACATCGCTGAGTCACTGTAGGATTTTTCTTAGATGCAGACAGTTTGCCTCAGTCATCGTCATTTATTTTTAATCCTTGATATCCTATAGCCATCAGAAAAAATAAGTCTTCAAAGTGACTTAAAAAAGTTGAAGTCATCTTAGAATGTTTTGTTATAACACTCTAGATTTTAACTGTAACTTGCTGTTTTACTAATAATTCTTTGTTTTCTTCTTGATGCTATCCATAGTTTCTGAACAGACATTACAGTCAGGTACAGTATAGAAAATCAATCTATAAATAAAAGCAACTTTTTCTTTGTTTTTCTAAAGTTGATATTGTAAATAAATGGAGCCATAAATAAAGGGAAACTTTCTCTGTTTTGCCCTCAGATTCTAACAGGATAAATTGATACCTTGTTTTAATCCGAGAAAAAAAATTTAAGTTTGAGAAAACTACTTCATTTAGGAGGAAATATGCAGTGCTGTTTGTCTTCCTTTAGCAAATGTTTAATTCCAATTAAATATAGCTCATCTAGTTTTAATTTTACTTTTGTATTTCATTGAACAAACATTAGTGTTATACCTTACTCTTCACAGGCTAATGGAAAAAAACCCAGATACCCAGATGTGACTGTTTTGGATTAATTTCAGAGTGCTGTCTGTGATATTTATGACTGCACATAATATTTGAAAAGACATTGACTCATTTCCTTATATTGTGGATGAAGTATTTCCTGTAACTATAAGACCTGCACTAAAATATGATCTGAAATCATTTAAAAAGCATTAAGATTGCTAACAAAGTTAGAAGAGTTAATGTATAAGACTTAAAGGTCATTATTTTTCTTGCCTTTTCTATTCATAGGAATCTCATGCTTTCATTCTCTGAACAAGATTTATGATCTTGTCTTTAAACATGAATCTGTGCCAAAAGGAACAAACGTTTAAACTCTTGCCAGAAATTTAGCCAAAAAAAAGTCTTTTCTTCCCTTCACTTAAGATTTGGTATCACTTATGATTTATTTTGCATAGTTATTGTTCTGAATGTTTTGAGAAACTATTGGTTATTTTTTTGAGAAGAATGGAGAAAGAGAGCACCTGGATATATTTTTGAGTTTTGTAATGAAATCCATTTTCTGAAATGATATGCTTTTTAGAGATGGACATCTGTTTGAACATAGACTCATTTCTTTCTGCACATTAAGATGCCAACGAATTAAGAATAAACTAGGAATTTTTTAACTGTTTACTCCATTTATAAACTGACTTTATTAGTTCACACAATGTGGCAACATGTTTTTATTCACACAATTCATTATTTATCTTGCTGAATATTTTAAGCTGTTAAATCATTATAGAACTTGTGTTTTGATATAGAAAGAATTGCAGAAGCTGTTTTCATAGTTGTAAGAGTTACAACTTCAATTATAAAGACCAGTGATAAACCATAGTAATAGAGAATGATTCTTTATCTAGGTGCAGCCAGCTTTCAATTAACCATACCAACAAGCCAGAACATATAATCTGCTTTCATTACCACCAACACCTCTGTACAAGGAGTTAAATCAAATAGCAAGAAGGCTAGAAATCTGCATGTCTGCCCCTGGGAACAATGTGGATATGCTGATATCTCAGTCAGCAATTTTTTCGGGGGATTTGCAGATCAAAACTGTTTTCATAATAATACTAAGATGTTCTTTGCCTTTTTCACTCTCATTCTCTCACAAGACTGCTGTATCTTGATATCATAAAATGAATAATATCATAATAAAATAAGATCATGTGGTGAAAGGTGAGAATCATTTTGATTTCCTTTTCCTCTTACCAGTTAACTGCCAATTAAGTGCATATTCTCTGTTTTTAAGTTAAGGTCCTGTTAAGGTTCTATCCACTTTAAATGCTGAGAATTTAACTTAACCAAAATGAAATGTGGTTTAGAAGGAAGAACGATAGGTGGTAGTTAAAAAATGCAGCAGAGAGATTGAAGATTTAAAATGTATTGAACATTCGTTCATTTAACAGTTATTTATTGAGCACTTACTATGTGCCAGACACTCTTCCAGTCACTAGGGATAGTGCAGGAAACAAAATAGACCAACAGTTCTGCCCTTATGGAGCTTCCATTTTTGTGAGGGGAGACAGGGAGTTACAGGATAAATAAAATATGTAGTTTATAAATGGTAATAAATGCTATAGAGAAAAATAAAGCAAGGAGAGGATTTGGAAGGTTAGAGGCAGAATGCAGTTTTAAATAAGGCAGTCAGGGAAAGCCTCACTGGAAAGTAAAGAGCTGAAGGAGGTGAGGGAAGGTGTTGCAGGTAGTGGAAATGGCCAGTGCAAAGGCCCTGTGGTGGGAGCAGGCCTGGCATCTTTTTGACACAGCAGGGGTCCAGTGGCTGAGTAGTGAGTAAACAGGGAAGGGGCAGCAGGTGAAGGCAGAAAGTCAAGACAAGTTGTTTAGGGCCTTCTAGACCATTGTTAAGGGCTTTGGCTTCTACTCTGAGTGAGATGGGAAGCATTTAGTAGTGACTTCATTGTCTAACATCTCATTTTCGTCCATAATTGTATTTTTGTCAGGAAGCCATTACTCCTCAAACCACCTGCCAGTAGCTAGAATCTTAAATGGGAATGTTCTTAAATGTTTTCATTTGGGGAGGAATAAAATTTATATTTTTACCAGCCTCAGACTGAAAGTTATATGAAAGTCAATTGCCATATTCCTAAAAATGGACAGTCTCTAATTTAGTGCATTATAAAGTTAATGTACCATTTCATTGAAACAGAACTGTTTTTCTGCATGTTTTACATTGCTGCAATAATTTCGTAATAGCTTTTTCACTTTGGCTCTTGTATTTAATGTGGTTGGTTTTTGTTTTTTAGGTTGTGTTGGTTAATTGCGTCGTGCTGGGCTTTGTTTTCAAGGCAGATCTCTTTTTGTGCCTGTGCATGTATCTTATGTTTGTTTGTGCTTAGGATGATAATAGTACTTTCCAGGCATCATTTCTCAGTTATGAAATCAATTTTTATAAGTGGTTTAATACAGCTAAAATTCTGTTGTATTTTGCTTTTGATTAGCATCCTCTAAAGTGCTAAAGAGCATGTGTGAGAATTTCTACAAGTATTCAAAGCCCAAGAAAATTCGAGTATGTGTTGGAACCTGGAATGTGAATGGTGGGAAGCAGTTTCGCAGTATAGCTTTTAAGAATCAGACACTCACTGACTGGCTTCTCGATGCACCCAAGTTAGCTGGCATCCTGGAGTTTCAAGGTTGGCTTTTTATAATATGGAATTAATTAATCCTGATTGTGATTTATTAATCTAGAAAACAAATGTAGCACTTCACAATATGCATTACTTTATAAGAGAAACTTAGATTTATAAACTTGAAAGGCCAGCATTTTTATAGATCAGATCTATTAAAATCTTCTTTTTTATTCCTAGACTTTTATTTTCTACTTTGTAAGAAGGCATAATGGTAAAATAAAAAATTTTTTTCTTTGATATTTGATTCTCAGGAAATAGGATCCATACATAAACAGATATCTTTAAAAGGTAACCACACATACAAGAAAAACTAGTTCTGTTTTTATTCTTTCAAACTGACAGAAAGCAAGCTTAGTTTGTAATTGATAACTTTTCAAACCTAGTATGTTCCATTTTTCAAATCTAGTCCTCTGTTTAGTTACTAAGAAATATTCGGGGTGGATCATGAGTGGTCTTTACAATACTTGTTGTGACGTTCGTTGGCACTTTATAACTTAACAGCACTGATTTATCCTTGTAAAAACTTGGTTGTCGTTCATTTTGGATACTCTGCCACCCAGCTCTTAATAGCCGGAACCAGACATTAAGCTGAGGCTGCTTTTATTAAGATTTTGATTAGAATCATGAATCTGAGGCCTTCTTTTTTTTAAGTCAGCTTTAATTCCTTTTTAAAATAGTACACATTTACCAAGTATTATATGTGAAGGTGATGTTCATAGGAAATAATGTAAAATACATATTTTCCTTTTTTAGTTATCTTTAATCAGTCACATCTTACACCCTAGGATTTTCCCCAAACTTATATTAAAATGCCCCTTTTCACTTACATTGAACCTTACTTGAAATTGCAGTTGTAGTGATAATAATAAAATAACAATTAACACTACAATTCTAAGTACTTTACATCTATGCATTTAATCCTTATAATAGACCTACTACACAGACACTATTATTATTCCAATTTCACAGATGAGGAAACTGAGAGACAATAAGGGGATAACCTGCCAAGGTCGTGCAGCTAGTAGTGGAAAGGCCAGGGTTTGAACTCAGGCAGTGTGGTTCCAGAGTCGTAGTGCCACGCTGTGTTTTATGTCTGAACTTGCTCAAGTTATTTAGGTTCTTCAAAGCCTCAGTTTTCTGTCTGTAAATAAAAGGCAAAAATAATCTGTCTCGTGTTAAGATGTTTATGTGGTCAATGAGAAGAAGCATATATAAGCCTTGCACAGAATAGTAGTCAATATATATTTTTTTATTTCTCAGTGTTAGTTCATAGTATTTGTAGGCTCTTTCTAGCCATTTATCTTCATTTCTGAATACTTGGGCCTCCCGAAGTACCCCTGGGCTGCATATCTTAAGCAGCTTCTGTTCTTTTAGTGCTTGTCAGCTATGAGAGAGCTGACGGCTGGAACAGAACGGCTATTTCCAGCCAAGAAATAGCAAAAAGATCAAGCCTGAGGTTTTCAAATTTGAATGTGAAGTCTCCCCCAACTGTTATCTATTTGAAATGGTTTCTCAACCACTTTATTGTTTGTGCCTTTTCTGAAGAATTGCTTTAACTTTCCCAATTTTGGTTCACTTTAGCCTGTGAGAAGTGGCTTGTTTCTCTGCAAGAGTTCTGAGAAATCATTTTGAAAAGTGATTCAAGAATAACAATCTTAAAGAAGCAAACTTAGAACACCTGAATAGAAAGTAAATTTTAAGTAATTTTGTCCCACTCGTGGATTTTTGCCTTTAATTTGAATTTGGTTAAACTTAAAACACAAAAATGGGCTTTTATGAAATCTGGTGTTGTGTTGGGGGGAGTTGCCATTTGACTCAGGCTATATTTTAAAAGTCTTTTTTGGATGCTTTATTGTAGATAAAAGAAGTAAGCCAACTGATATATTTGCAATTGGTTTTGAAGAAATGGTAGAGTTGAATGCTGGAAACATTGTGAATGCAAGGTAAGCCAGCAAGGTAACACATGGGAAAATTTTCTAGTTGAGGGACATGGAGGGCGGATAACTAAGTAGTTGTTACAGGATAGATTGAGATAATGTATATAAAAGTGCTTTTTAAACTGTAACATAGCAGTTCTCAAACTTTTCGGTTTCAAGATCTTTCTATGCTCTTAAAAATATTGAAAATCTTAAAGAACTTTTGTCTATCTGGGTTATATCTCTTGATATTTATCACATTAGAAAATTAAAAATGAAAATTTTAAAACATTTAGTTCTTTTAAAAATAACAATAACAAACCCATTACATGTTAACGTAAATAACACATTTTTTTTCTGAAAGTATTTTCCAAAAAAAAATTTACTGAGAGGGATGACATTGTTTTGTAGTTTTGCAAATCTCTTTAATATCTTGCTTAAGACAGCTGGATTCTCACGTCTGCTGTGTCAGTATGTTGCAATATGTCGTTTGGGTTGAAGTAAATGAAGAAAATCACATAAATATGTAGCTGGAAATGGAAATACTTTAATAGCCTTTTCAGATCATTACTTCTCTGATACTATACCAAAACTCAACAAATAGTAGTTTCTTAAAGGTTAGTTGCAATGTGGAATCTGAAACCATACCATTGAACTTGTGCTCTGTTGTACTAAAGTTCATTGGTCTATCTTTTACCTTTACATGATTTTGAAACATCATGTATTGGTCATTTGGAAAATATTAGTTCACTGAGTTACGTAGATCTTCCAAATTTTGACATGTTTCATTATACAATATCAAAACATTGTATTGGTTAATATCATCACTGATCTCATCAGCAAATTCTTTAAGTATTTGGAAGCTTTCAAGGTAACAGTAGCAGCTACAAGTTTTCCAAAATTCTCATTTTTTCTTGAAAACTTAAATTTTATCATTGGAAATAAATGCTATTGGTTGTTTCCTTTGAAAAGACAGGCTTGATTGAAAAAAATGTTTGCCAAATAACCTAAATTTGAATAACCATAGTCTGTCTGTCAATAGTTCTTTTGAGTAAAAATTGGGTTCCATGAAAAAGTGGCAGTTCAGCTCTCAACTCAAACTATCTAGTGCTTTTCCTTGAATCAACCATCATGTGTGCATTCAGTATGCAGCAGAAGGGGCCTTGTGTATATTTTCCATTCATCGCACAGAATATTAAAAAGATGTGACTCAGCCCTCAACTGATGATTGGATAAAGAAGATGTGGCGTATATATATATACAATGGAGTCCTACTCACCCATAAAAAAAGACAAAATCGTCCCACTTGCAATTGCAACAACATGGATGGATCTGGAGGGTATTATGTTAAGCAAAATAAGCCAGACAGAGAAAGACAAACACCACATGATTTCACTCATATGTGGAAGATAAACTAACACATGGACAGAGAGAACAGTTTGGTGGTTATCAGAGGGAAGGGAGTTGGGGGTGGGCACAAGGGGTGAAGGGACACATTTATATGGTGACTGACAAACAATAATGTACAACTAAAATTTCACAGTGTGATAAACTATTATGACATCAATAAAAAAAGATGTGACTCAAGGATTGAGCTTTGACAAAATAATGTTTCTGTTTCATCAAGGATATTCTAGGTGAAGTGGCATTTTTTTAACTGCAGGTGCATGGCAGTGAAGACGATAATGAATACCAGTACAGTTGGTGCATGGATTCGTGCTAAGGCATCAGCACTTTTACTCATTGTCACTCTTGCACCATCAGTGCAAATGTCAGTCAACACAGAGAAAAACAGTCTTAGTAGTATAATAAAGATAGTTTTGACCTTATCAGTTTTGGGGACCCTCAGGGATGTTCCCAGACCACACGATGAGACCTGTTCTGAAGCCTTATTAAAATATGGTTATTTGTATTTGAGTGAAATGTAAAGCTTAAATGTTTTATTTTAAAAAGTATGCTTGCTTTTAAAGTTGAGCAGTTGTCCATCTTTTGTGACATTTTTTAAGATTTTCAGAATAAAATTTGGGGCTGAAATAGTATGGTCTGTCTTGCAAATGACAATTTTTTTCTTAGCCAAAGTGAATAACAATTCACACAGGGAAGGAGAAGTATCTACTGAGCACCTACCTGAGGTGCTAAAGATACATCAATGAATAAAACAAACACAAGTCCCTACCTGCGTGGACCTTCTATTCTAGCGGAAGAGACAGACAATAAACAATAACTATAATAAGTAAATCATATAGCATGTTAGAACATGGTAAAGGCAGTGGAAAGTAAAGAGAGAATGGTAAAAGGGATCAGGCATGTGGAGGTGGGGAGGTGTGTGCAGTTTTGAATGGAACGATCAGCATAGGGTTCATTGAAAAGTGAGCTAAATAAGGAGATGAAAGCTGTCATTCTCTTTTCAGAATCCAAGTCATCATGGTGGGGTTATGGCAGGCAGAGAATCCATGTTCTGGATTTGTGTTTTGGAGGCAGTGTCACATAGTGTTATAGATTAGGTAGATGGATGTGAGGTCTGGCTTACCACTTATTTGTGTGACCTGGAACAATGAGAAAAACTTTTTTTTACTCTCCATTGGAGGTTCTTGGGCACAAACTTATTACTCTGAAAGGTTGTAAAGAGAAAGACTGAAGCATTTATCCTGCCTTCTTTGTATGAACTGTGTTTTGGAGTAATTGAAAAGTTAAGAGAAAAGTTCTTTATAGAAGAATTCCAACGTGTTACAAATGCCTGTGGAATGCTGAAATTACAAAATCAACCTTTTGCAACCCCTCATGAAATATTGGATCTAGGCAATGATAAACAGATGCTAAAACCTTAGAAGAATGATTAATGGGGGAACTTCTTATTATAAAGAGTTGATTAGATTGTCTCAGTCTGAACAGCTGATCAGGTGTAACATCACAGATTATGTACTTTTGCTGTGATGCAAGGGTGACACCACCCATGAGGTTATTTTTGCCAAAACAAATGAATAAAATTGAATGTGTTTCTTAAGCTTCTAGTTTAAAGTGAATATGAGAGTTAGACGGACTAGTTAGGATACCATGAAAACACATCAGCCAAATCCAGACTGTTGAACATTTTACAGACAAATGGCCCAGCTTCTTAAAAAATAAGTAGCATTGAAAAGGAGGTGAGGGGGCCAGCTCCATGGCGTAGTGATTAAGTTTGGTGCTCTCCGCTTTGGCCGCATGGGTTTGCAGCTTCGGATCCCAGGCGCGGACCTACACCACTCATCAGCTGTGCAGTGGCGGTGACCCTCATACAAAATAGAGGAAGATTGGCACAGATGTTAGCTCAGGGAAAATCTTCCTCTGCTAAAAAAAAAAAAAAAAAGATGGGGTGAGGTGGGAGGGTTGAGAGATTGTTAAAGATTGAGATTTGAGAGACATAACAAGCAAATGCAATGTGTGGGCCTTATTTGGACCCTATTTTAAAGAAACCAACTGTAAGAAGATATTTTTTAGGTAATCAGGAAAATTTAAACATGAACTGAGTAGTAGGTGATATTAAGGAATTGTTAATATTTAAGTGTGATAATGGCATTGTGATTATGTAAAAATGAAAATGTCCTGTTGCATTAGAGATCCATACTAAAGTATGTATGGGTGAAATGCATCTGTCTTAGATTTGGTTTAAAATATTCCAGGTTAAAAAAAAAGTGAGGGAGGATGGAGGAAAAAGATTGACAAATTGTTGATAATTTTTGAAGCTGGATAATAGGTATATGGTGGTTTATTTTATGATTATCTCTTTTTTATGTTTAAAATTTTCCATAATAATTTTTTAAGATATTAATTATAATCCAAAAAAATAAGAAAAAGGGAGAAAATGTATCTGGAAGCATGTACTTCTCTGTTACCCTAATAAATACTTAAGGAAAAAATAAAATGTACAAGTTTGAGATGACTCACATGGTGAGTGCTCATTTAACAAGTAAGCTCATATTTTCTGTGTAAGGGAGTAATAGATTAGACTTTGAAGGGTGATGTTCTTTTGGCTAAATTTTGGGTTTTCCTTTTTAAAGGAAGCAAAAAGTCTACATAAAGATTTCACTTTTGGTGTGGATTTCATGACTGTCGGTAGTCTTATTAAATATGGATATATAAAGATGTAATTGACAGTTGTCTTAAAAAATAGACTATATTGTCAATATCTTTTTAAAGATTTCTTTTTTAATATTTTCTGGTAGCACGACGAATCAGAAGCTCTGGGCTGTGGAACTTCAGAAAACTATCTCCAGAGACAACAAGTATGTGCTGCTGGCTTCTGAGCAGTTGGTGGGCGTCTGTCTGTTTGTCTTTATCAGACCACAGCATGCTCCTTTCATCAGGTCAGTAAACAGAGCACTCCCTTAAGGCTGCTTCCTACCATCAGATAAGAAAAGGCCTAGAATGTTGCTTCAGAGAAACACTTATTCATGGTCCTTATTTTTAAATGTGTTTTTGATTACAGAGTCACCAATAACTTTCACTGTACAATGGTCTTGTCAGTCTTGCCCTCGAAGTGCCACATGATGTGTAGTTTCATTGTTTAATATATATTCCTGATTTCTTATGCACACAGAACTATTGAGATTTCAGATCTTTGATTTAGAATTCTTTGTTTTAAAGGGATGTTGCAGTTGATACTGTGAAGACTGGAATGGGAGGTGCAACTGGAAATAAGGGAGCAGTTGCAATACGAATGCTATTCCATACAACAAGCCTTTGCTTCGTCTGTAGCCACTTTGCTGCAGGGCAATCGCAGGTCAAAGAAAGAAATGAAGATTTTGTAGAAATAGCACGAAAATTGAGTTTTCCAATGGTAAGCTCTTGCTGCTTATTCTTGGAGATGAAGCTTTGAAACATATTTTAATTTACCCCAAATTCTACATCAGTTTTTGGAAATTTAAGATAGTTCCTGGAAACATCAACAATGTTTAACCTAAATAGATACTTCATGTGTTATTGCTAGTAGGTTAAAGAAATAGGGCATGGCCGGGGGGAGGCAAGCATATCTGAGGCAAAGAAAAAGTTGTAAAACATTTTTAAAATTGATTGTTTTGATCTTAAAATCCCATCTCCTTGCTTCCAGGGAAGGATGCTGTTTTCCCATGACTATGTGTTTTGGTGTGGTGATTTCAACTATCGAATTGATCTCCCTAATGAGGAAGTTAAAGAGCTTATAAGACAGCAAAATTGGGATTCTCTTATAGCAGGAGACCAACTCATCAATCAGAAAAATGCTGGACAGGTATATACATACTTAAGAAGATATTTGTATTGAGAAGAATAGGATCTTTGGTTATGAAACAAGCTTTTCTTAATCATACTGTTGCTTTTTAAAAAATCTCTTGGAGTCTCTTTATACTTAATAAACATATAGTTTAACAGATATAAAATTACTTTTTCTTGGGCCGGCCCGGTGGCGTAGCGGTTTAGTTCGCGCTTGGCAGCCCGGGGTTCGCCAGTTCGGATCCCGGGCGCCCGCCGACGCACTGCTTGTCAGCCATGCTGTGGCGGCGTCCCATATAAAGTGGAGGAAGACGGGCACGGATGTTAGCTCAGGGCCAGTCCTCCTCAGCAAAAAAGAGGAGGATTAGCAACGGATGTTTGCTCAGGGCTGGTCTCCCTCACACACAAAAAATAAAATAAAATAACTTTTTCTTTAAAAAAAGAAAAGGAAAACTGATAATAATTCCTGGGAGGAAAAATATATTATGTTGCTATAAGATACACTTTCAAGTAGAAGAATATACATTTTTGTTTTTTTAGTAATTTTATTATCTTAGTCTTAAAAGCTACTGTTTTTTGACTTCAAGATCCTGTGGTAATCTGCTTTATTTTTTCTTGTTTCTCATATCATCTGCCTTTTTGAAACTAATTTCTTAAAATTTATGACCACAAAATTTTGGAAGAGCTTATTTAAAAACAATTTTTTTAAGGTAGAGGTGATCATGGCCAGTTGATATGGTGCCTTTGTGGTCATCAGATTTACATTCTAACACTTTGGGCACCGCTTTACCTTTTTAGGCCCCAGGTCCTCCTTTGAGAATAAGACATCAGACTATGTGATTTCCACAATCCCTCACAGCTCTTGCTGTCTCTTATACAGCTCAAAGGACTGGTGGAATTTCCTTATTTATGTTTTTGTACTTTGTTTAATCAAAGGTCAAACAAGTGGCATGAAAAAGGCCATGTCTTAGGATATTTTTCCTTAAGCTTTGTTCCATTCAGATAGAAGTGCTCATCAGATGCGCACAGATTTCATGTGATCTCCAGCACATAAGAGATGTAATGAATGCCTGCCTGAAGGAAAACAGAACTTTTTGCCTTTTCGAATAACTTACTTTGTATATGTTTATTGTAGATTTTTAGAGGATTTTTAGAAGGAAAAGTAACCTTTGCTCCAACATATAAATATGATCTGTTTTCTGACGACTATGACACCAGTGAAAAGTGCCGCACCCCTGCATGGACAGACCGCATCCTCTGGAGAAGAAGGAAGTGGCCTTTTGATAGATCAGGTTGGGAAATGTACTTCTTCATTTAAATGAGTTAGTGCAAATTTTATGAGGAAGGAGGAAATGGTATAATTATCAAATAAAAAGAGGGCTATTTTCAACAGAAGTTATCTAGACTAGAATAAATAAAATTTAAATATCAGTCATGCGTCGCTTAATGACGGGGATGCGTTCTGAGAAATGCATCGTTAGGCAATTCTGTCGTTGTGTGAACATCATAGCATGTACTTACACAAACCTAGATGCTGTAGCTACACACCCAGGCTGTGTGGTACTAACCTCCTGAGACCACTGTCATACATGCAGTTCATAGTTGACTGAAGCGTCGTCGTGTGGCACGTGATTGTGAAACAGATTTTTAAAAATATTCTCAGACCTGTTTATAATAGTTTATTTAATTTTTCAATCTGTTTTCTTTCAGTGACATAATTTCACATAAAGAGAAGCAAGGAAACATTTTTGTGAAATTTTCAATTGAATGCTAATTAAGGTTTTTAATCTGAGTCACTAAAGTGGCTTGCAAATATTATGAACTACTACTTGTCTCTTAAATTATTTATGAAACACTGTTTGGTCACAGGCCTTTGAGTAATCTCGGAAGTAAAGCCTCATCTTAATTTTTGCTAAATAAAGCATAAAATGATAACTTCACCAAAAAACCTTTCTAACTTAAAGGTGTCTAGACTTCCTGCCTGTTAACAAGCATATCTGGGGTCCCAGCTTCAAGACAATTGGAGTTCATGAAACTAGGGAGATAGCTCCTTGCTGCCTGTGATCCGTCAGCTCATGTGGCTTCTCTTATATTTTGTTTTGTTCTGATTGCAGCTGAAGATTTAGATCTTCTAAATGCTAGTTTTCAAGATGGAAGCAAAATCCTCTACACGTGGACCCCTGGCACTCTGCTGCACTATGGAAGAGCCGAGCTGAAGACTTCTGACCATAGGTTTAAACAGTCTCAGTATTTCTAATGGTGCTTGAAATTTATTTGAAATACATCCTTTCTTAAACATTTCTAACGTCTCTATCTTCCTTTATGCCTTAAGGCCTGTCGTTGCCCTGATTGATATAGATATTTTTGAAGTTGAAGCTGAAGAGAGGCAAAATATTTATAAAGAAGTAATTGCAGTTCAGGGTCCACCAGATGGTACAGTATTGGTCTCAATCAAAAGTTCTTTACCAGAAAATAATTTTTTCGATGATGCTTTGATTGATGAGCTTCTGCAGCAGTTTACAAATTTTGGTGAAGTTATACTCATAAGGTGAGTAAAATATTTATTGTCCAAAAGCAGCTCATGATTCATAAATAATATTTTCCAGATTAGAAATCACCTTATTTAGTGTTTGAATGGTATGAGTATTTGTATTACCAAACTACAGTCATGCGCCACATAACAATGTTTCAGTCAACAATGGGCCGCATGTATGATGGTGGTCTCATAAGATTAGTGCCTTATAGCCTGGGTGTGTAGTAGGCTACAGCATCTAGGTTTGTGTAGTGTACTCCATGATGTTTGCACGATGAAATCACCTAGCAATGCATTTCTCAGAACATATGCCCATCGTTGTGATGCATGACTGTATAGGAAAATCATATTATAGAAATCTTATTCACAGAGCTATAGGTTTTGAAACTGAATTCTCTACTTAGAAAGTTTAAAGTTGAACAGTGAAACTTTATATGAACAATTGATGAGAAAAATATGTGCACATTTAGATGTGATCTTTTAAGATGCCTATACAATATAACATAATAAAGCCCTATAATAAAGCTGTGATTGCTATTTTATTTTTTTAAGGCGAGATAGGAGTAAAGTGGAGTAACTTTCCCTCCCTCAGTTTAAGAAATTTAAGAAGGTTTAAGTAATTTTAAGTATGTTTAATTTCCAACTAGTGGGGAAGCAGCCCTACCAGATGAACACTCAGGAATCATCCGTCCAGTCTCGGTTTCCGTCATTGACTTAACCATATGCCTTTTGCAGAACCAGATGCCTGTTTCCTTGTTTACAAAAATGTTCTCTTCCAAGTGTACATTAATTTTGAGAGGTTGAATGACGTGTGTGTTTGAATTCCATAGGGAAGAGGTACTATTAAATTCCTTTCTGTGCTGTTTATCTTCTTATTTAGGTATGTTTTATAGATATTTGGTGGGCAAATCTCTGTACTAGGTGCGGTGGAAGAGCAGAGGAGAAATTGAAGACTCTGCTTGTAATCTACTTGGGAAGATCAGCATGTGTGTGTAATGGCTTCCCTAGATCCTAAACAGAATAGTCCACAGAATAAAGATGATATGGTTTCTGTAGAATGAGAAGCACGCCTGAGAAACCTAGAGTCCTTTCAGAGATTGAATGAGCAAATGGAGAAGAAATTGTATTTATACTTCCCTCAAATCTTTTGACAAAGATCTACCCCAAAGCTTTAACATCACACAAAAAATTTCTAAAATCTTAAGGCTCTAGGAAGTACATAGTGAAATCTCCAAGTTTGCAGATGACAGTGAGCTTTGCCAAGTGCAGAAATGCCAAACCGCCAGGAACATCATGTGGACTGTGTGAGTGGGCCGCAAAGCAGCAGATAAGTGTCCTTATGAGCAAATGTAAGATATTGCACTGGGCTAGAGAGTCCAAAGTGTGCGTAAGGGATGGAAGACTGATAAGGAAAAGGACCTGTCTGTCTTTATAACCCAGTCTCTAAAGAGCTTGGTGTTAAATTGGAGCCAAAAACTTCCCTCAAAATGCTTGTCATCATTAGAAAAAGTATTGGTAACAAAACAAAGCATTACTCTAACATTATAAAACCTGGGGTATTCTGGTTGTTACACTTTAAGACAACTAAGTTAGAATAGAAAAAGGAGACAATGCAAGAAAACCAAGGAAAGGACTGCTGTCACTAGTAAGGCGAAACTGATTATTACCTTTGGATCTAGAGTGAGATGACCATGAAGGAGGGACTGAAGTCTATAAATCCCTTTTATATAAATAAGAGGTTCCCTGGAAATGTAGATGGGACAAATTTAGATACTTATATTAATTGAGGGAAAAGTCTAGAAGCTTTTGCTCTAGTGAGTGAAAACAGGATGAAAATACAGCTTCTAGAAGGACCTACATAAGTCCATGGATATTAGAACCAGAGTGTCTTATCAAAGTTAGAAATGTGTAAGGGGCACATTGCTAATTAAGGATAGGACCAAGAAATTAGCCCTGCTGTTTGACCATAAATACTTTGGTACTACCATCAAAGAACAAAGTTTGGGGTTGGAGGGACTGGTACAGCATAAGTACAGTCTCAAGTAGTCGTGATTATAACCTTTGGAGGAGGGATCTTCTCCATTGCTAACAATTTGAAAAAGATACCCTTCATAGTGTTGAGGTAAGGTCCCTATGTCTTTCAAATAATAGCGTCCTGCAGCTTAGTAACTTTATGCCAGAGAAATTGAGTAATTTACCTTGGTCGTATTTGAGTGATTGTAGAAATCTGTTCCAGGCCTTTGATTTAAACAGGATAAAGTACTTACACACACTTTTGTTTTTAGCCTTTTCCTCTTAATATTCATTATCCATACTTTTGAATCCTGGGGTGGAGGTGTGTGTGTGTGCCTGTATTTGTTTGTGTACATGCTTTCCCCTCTCTCATGTTTGAAAAATCTGCAGGGATTTCTGAATTTGATTTATACAGTTGAGAGTAGTTCAATTCGTAAAATTGGTTCTGTAAATAAGACTGGTAACATTATAATTTGTTTCATTTTTTTGTGATAACATTATTACATATCTGTGACCATCTTCTTCAGAACTTGTTCTAATGTCGTTTTTAATTTTTCCTTTTGGGGGTTTCTTATTTCAAATTATAAACTTAGAATCATAGGAAAGGGGATTGAAGTCCCTAGACAGTAAATGGCTGTTGATAGATAAAGACAAGACCCATAACCTAAGGTTCCTTGGGGCTGGTCTGATATGTGTGTGTGTATATATATATATATATATATATATATTTTTTTTTTTTTTTTTTTAAGTGACAACTCTTTGTCTTTTTTTTTTTGGTCAAAAGAAATTTGCTTCAGGGAACTCATTGAGACAATAAAAATACGTAGTACTGGACTGTGGGGTCAGGTGACTTGGATTCTAGCCCTGTAACTTATTCTCTTTATAGGGTCACTTTGAACAGGCTAACTTCTGGCCCTTCTTTTCCTTGTCAGTGAAATGGAGGGTTGGATTAGCAGGGATCACAAATGGAGGTCCACAGCCCATTTCTTCTGGTGGCCTGTTTTATTAGCATAGTATTTGAAAGACATTTGAGTTTGAATGCTTTTATGGGAAGAGTGCCCTCACCAGATCCCCCTGGCCCTATTGCTCTTTCTCTTTTGTGTTTTTACTTCTTGACCTCTATAGGCCCTTGTTAATCAATAATCATTGGACTAGGTACGTCTAAGGTATTAATTATGTTTTTTTATTGTTTTTTTTTCTTTCTTTTTTTAAGATTTGTAGAAGATAAAATGTGGGTTACATTTTTGGAGGGAAGCTCTGCCTTGAATGTTCTGAGCCTAAATGGTAAAGAGGTAAGGTAGCATTTGCTGATTCTAAACCATTCTGAAATTAGGTGTCTAAAGATTACATTTTTATAGACATGCCGCAAGATTATATAAGTATATTATATAAGTATATTTTATAGACATGCAGCAAGATTATATAAGTTCAGGAGGATAAAAGACCTTATGGTGTGCTTTAATGTTTCTTATTTAGACTAGGTTTCTGACCATTTTAGGATTATTTTGGTCTCCCTAGAGATATTAACCTTTGATATAAACTAGGAAGAAAACGTGTTTACCACCTAATGTGATTTTTATTATAAGTTCTAATTGGGATAGATAGTCTGGCTCATCTATATAGTAGAAAAGATTTCTATCAAATGAAGAAAATGCCTGATTTACAAGAAAACAAGGAGGGAAGGTGCTCATTATTCCTAGGAACTTGTTTGATTGGCTTGGATCATGGTACTCAGGTACCTTTTTCAAGCATAGGTAAAATAATTCCCATAGATGACAAATCCATCCCACTGAGGCATTTTAGAAATTTTTAATTAGTGGAGATATTCCTAACCTGTGATTTGAAATGTCATTGATGGGGGAAACTTACATCAATGGCCTTGAATAGTTTTACTTCCACAAAGTGCCGTGTCTGTCAGATTTTTCTGAATGCTTTTAGATAGATCCTAAATTTTTAAGTGTTTGGTCACTAGACAGGATGGACTAAAATCTAGGCCTAATTTCTCCAACAGTGGGCAACTCCATAAGGATTTCTCTGAGCTTTCTCTTCTGTCACATTCCTTTAACTTCTTTGGAGAAAAAAATTTCCATGTGTTTTAGTCATGCATCGCTTAACTACAGGAATACGTTCTGAGAAATGCCTTGTTAGGTGATTTTGTCCTTGTGCAAACATCATAGAGTGTACTTACACAAACCTAGATGCTATGGCCTTCTGCACACCGAGGATCTGTGGTACTAATCTTATGGGACCACCTTTGTATATGCAGTCCATCGTTGACCAAAACGTCGTTATGCGATTCATGACTGTATTGCTTTTGAAATAGGTATTCTAGGGTTTTGTTTGGTTTTCCTGAATGTAATAGGAATACACTAATGCAAAAGTAAATCAAGAAGTACAGAAAATAAAAAGAAAGAAATAATAAAGACCACTTGAGGTCAGCATCGTGGCGGAGTGAGATTCCCTCTTTGAATCTCTGCCCCCCTACGACACAACGAAAACATCATTCACATTCCAATAGAGCTCAATCAAACACTACGGACTTCTGAGAAAGCCCTGCTGCCATACATCGGACGGTGGAGGCACGGGAAGCCCAGGAGAACGGGAGGAGAGGTAGGAGGTTGTACTCCCCCTCCCCAATCTATCGGCAAAGACAGCGCGGTTCACGGACAGAGGGGGGAGGGGCGGCCCACAGCGGGGAAAACTATCGCCATCCAGGTGCTCTCACAGACTGTCACGAGATCCCCACGGGGAAGCGACGACGGACTGTTTAGGGGGTGTAGCAAACACCCTAAGAGAGCCAGAAAGGAAACCCCCGGGTCAAGCAGGAGAAAGAGAGGACCCCTCCCCCCACACACCCGGCGTTTCAGCATAATCCCTCCAGGGGCTGCAGCCGCCTCAGAGCAAACCGCTCGCGATCACCATCTAGTGGCAGCAGGGGGAAACTGCAGGACTAACTTTAATCATGAGGGGTAAAAATAAAGCTGTCCCTGTCGGATCCTTGCGAAAATATGTCAGGGCTACAGACCAAAAGGAAAATGACAAACACCCAGAAACCAACCCTGAAGGCACAGAATTTGATAACTTGAATGAGAGAGAATTCAAAATAGCTATCATAAACAAGCTCAATGAAATACAAGAGAACACACAGAAACAAATCAACGAATTCAGGGATTATGTCACAAAAGAAATTGAAACCCTAAAGAAAAACCAATCAGAAATATTGGAGATGAAAAACAAAATCAACGAGATAGTGGAAAAAGTGGAGTCTTTAAAGAGCAGAACTGACAATATGGAGGAACGAATTAGCACTATTGAGGATAGCCACGCAGAAATGCTCCTGATAGAGGAGGAGAGAGAGCTAAGACTAAAAAGAAATGAAAAAATTCTTCGAGAAATATCAGACTCAATGAGGAAAAGCAACATAAGGATAATAGGTATTCCAGAAGGAGAAGAAAGAGAAAAAGGAGCAGAGAGTTTGTTCAAAGAAATAATAGCTGAGAACTTCCCCAACCTAGGGAACGAGAGGGAAATAACAGTCAATGAAATCAATAGATCACCTAAATATATAAACAGGAATAAAAAATCATCTCGCCACATAGTAGCAAACTTGAAGAATACCCGTGACAAGGAAATAATACTGAAGGCAGCTAAACAAAAAACAAAATAACATACAAAGGAAACCCCATCAGGCTCTCAGCTGATTTCTCGACAGAAACTCTACAGGCTAGGAGAGACTGGAATGATATATTCAAAATCATGAAAGACAAAAACCTTCAGCCGAGAATACTTTATCCAGCAAAAATATCCTTCAAATAGGATGGAGAAATAATAACTCTCCCTGATAAACAAAAGCTAAGAGAGTTCGTCACCACAAGACCCCCACTACAAGAAATGCTCAAGAAGGCCCTTAGGCCTGAAAAAAAACAAATGAGAAAGAGGATACAAAGATGTCAACAAGGAGAAAAGCAAGGAGACTAAACCAGAACAAACTACAGTTGGATAACATCAAAAATTAATTCAAGGGGCCGCCCGGTGGCGCAGCGGTTTAGTCCGCGCTTGGCAGCCCGGGGTTCGCGAGTTCGGATCCCGGGCACCCACCGACGCACTGCCTGCCAGCCATGCCGTGGCGGCGTCCCATATAAAGTGGAGGAAGATGGGCACAGATGTTAGCCCAGGGCCAGTCTTCCTCAGCAAAAAGGGGAGGATTGGCGACGGATGTTAGCTCAGGGCTGGTCTTCCCCACAAAAAAAAAAAAAAAAAAAAAAATTAATTCAAGCTCATCACTGGAAACACACATTCATGACACAATCTGGAATAAAGAGATAACAAATAAGGAGGGGAAGAGGTAAGGGATTGAATCGACCCAGCCTCAGGAAAAAGGAGGCATCCGAAAATGTACTTTCTTATCCAGGAGATCGCTTATATAAACCTCACGGTAACCACTAAACAAATAACCAGAAGAGAACCACACATGACAAATAAAGAGAAAACCAAGAGAATGAGCATGCAGAAATACCAAATTGAATTTGCAGTCCGAAACACAAGGGACAAGAAACAAAGGAAATGCAAAAGAACCAGAAGATGAACAATAAAATAGCAACATTAAACCCTCATATATCAATAATCACTCTAAATGTAAATGGATTGAATTCTCCAATCAAAAGACACAGAGTGGCAGGATGGATTAAAAACCAAGATCCAACAATCTGCTGCCTCCAGGAAACACATCTCAGCTCTAAAGACAAACACAGACTCAAAATAAAAGGATGGAAAACAATACTCCAAGCTAATGGCAAACAAAAGAAAGCAGGAGTAGCCATACTTATATCAGACAAAGTAGACTTCAAGATAAAAAAGGTAATGAGAGACAAAGAAGGGCAATATATAATGATAAAAGGGATACTCCACCAAGAAGACATAACACTTATAAATATCTATGCACCCAACACAGGAGCACCAAAGTACATAAAACAACTGCTAAAAAACCTTAAAGGAGATATTAACAATAACACAATAATAGTAGGGGATCTTAACACCCCCCTTACATCAATAGATAGATCATCCAGACAAAAAGTCAATAAGGAAATAATGGACTTAAATGAAAAACTAGACGCAATGGATTTAATAGATATATACAGAGCACTCCACCCAAAAAAAGCAGAGTACACATTCTTCTCAAGTGCACATGGAACATTCTCAAGGATAGACCATATATTAGGAAACAAGGCAAACCTCTATAAATTTAAGAAGATTGAAATCATTACAAGCATCTTTTCTGATCATAATGCTGTGAAACTAGAAATCAACTGCAAGGAAAAAACTAGGAAAGGGACAAAGATGTGGAGACTAAACAACATGCTACTGAACAGCCAATGGGTCGTTGATGAAATTAAAGGAGAAATCAAAAGCTATCTGGAGACAAATGAAAAGGAAAATACACCATACCAACTCATATGGGATGCAGCAAAAGCAGTCCTGAGAGGGAAATTCATAGCAATACAAGCTCACCTTAACAAACAAGAAAAATCCCAAATAAATAACCTTAAATTGCACCTAACAGAGTTGGAAAAAGAAGAACAGACAAAGCCCCGAATCAGTAGAAGGAGGGAAATAATAAAAATCAGAGCAGAAATAAATGAAATTGAAACCAAAAAAACAGTAGAAAGGATCAATGAAACAAAGAGCTGGTTCTTTGAGAAGATAAATAAAATTGACAAACCCTTAGCCAGACTCACTAAGAAAAAAAGGGAGAAGACTCAAATAAATAAAATTAGAAATGAAAGAGGAGAAATTACAACAGACACCACAGAAATACAAGGGATTATTAGGGAATATTATGAAAAACTTTATGCCAACAAATTGGACAACCTAGAGGAAATGGACAAATTCTTGGATGCCTACAACCTCCCAAAACTGAATAAAGAAGAAATAGAGAATCTGAACAGACCAATCACAAGTAAAGAGATTGAAACAGTAATCAAAAACCTCCCAAAAAATAAAAGCCCAGGACCAGATGGCTTCCCTGGAGAATTTTATCAAATGTTCAAAGAAGATTTAGCACCTATCCTTCTCAAACTATTCCAAAAAATAGAGGAAGATGGAATACTTCCCAACACATTCTATGAGGCCGACATCATGCTGATACCAAAGCCAGACAAGGACAATACAAAGAAGGAAAACTACAGGCCAATATCACTGATGAACATAGACGCAAAAATCCTCAACAAAATATTGGCAAACTGAATACAGCAATACATCAAAAAGATCATACACCAAGATCAAGTGGGATTTATACCAGGGACACAGGGATGGTTCAACATCTGCAAATCAATCAACATGATACACCACATTAACAAAATGAAGAATAAAAACCACATGATCATCTCAATCGATGCAGAGAAGGCATTCGACAAGATCCAACATCCATTTACGATAAAAACTCTCAAAATGGGTATAGAAGGAAAGTGCCTCAACATAATAAGGGCCATATACGACAAATCTATAGCAAACATCCTACTCAATGGGGAAAAACTGAAAGCCATTCCTTTGAGGACAGGAACAAGACAAGGGTGCCCACTCTCACCGCTCTTATTCAACATAGTACTGGAAGTTCTGGCCAGAGCAATTAGGCAAGAAAAAGGAATAAAAGGACTCCAAATAGGCAATGAAGAAGTGAAACTCTCACTATTTGCAGATGACATGATCCTATACATAGAAAACCCCAAAAATTCCATTGGAAAGCTACTAGAAACAATCAACAACTACAGTAAAGTGGCAGGGTATAAAATCAACTTACAAAAGTCAATTGCATTTCTATACACTAACAATGAAAAAACAGAAAGAGAACTCAAAAAGACAATCCCATTTACAATTGCAACAAAGAGAATAAAATATCTGGGAATAAATTTAACCAAGGAGGTAAAAGACCTATACAATGAAAACTATAAGACACTATTGAAAGAAATCGAGGAGGACATAAAGAAATGGAAAAATATTCCATGCACATGGATTGGAAGAATAAATATAGTTAAAATGTCCATTCTACCTAAAGCAATCTACAGATTCAATGCAATCCCAATCAGAATCCCAATGTCATTCTTCACGGTAATAGAACAAAAACTACTGAAATTCGTATGGGACAACAAAAGAGCCCGAATAGCTAAAGCAATTCTGAAAAAAAAAGAACAAAGCTGGAGGCATCACAATCCCTGATTTCAAAACATACTATAAAGCTACAGTAATCAAAACAGCATGGTAGTGGTACAAGAATAGACACACAGATCAATGGAACAGAATTGAAAGCCCAGAAATAAAACCACACACCTATGGACAGCTAATCTTCGACAAAGGAGCAAAGAACATACAATGGAGAGAGGGAAGTCTCTTCAGTAAATGGTGCTGGGAAAATCGGACAGCAACATGCAAAAGAATGAAAGTAGACCATCTCCTATCGCCATATACAAAAATCAATTCAAAATGGATCAAAGACCTGAAAGTGAGACCTGAAACTATAAAACTCCTGGAAGAAAATATAGGCAGTACACTAATTGCGATTGGACATAAAGGGATCCTTTCAGATTCCATGTCTACCCAGACAAGGGAAACAAAAGAAAAAATAAACAAGTGGGACCTCATCAGACTAAAGAGCTTCTACAAGGCAAATGAAACCAGGATCAAAATGAATAAACAACCCACCAGCTGGGAGAAAATATTTGCAAATCGTTTGTCTGACAAGGGATTAATCTCAGTAATATACAAAGACCTCATACAACTGAGCAACAAAAAAACAAACAACCCGATCAAAAAATGGGCAGAGGATGTGAACAGACATTTTTCCAAGGAAGAGATACAGATGGCCAATAGACACATGAAAAGATGTTCAACATCACTAATCGTCAGGGAAATGCAAATCAAAACGACACTGAGATATCACCTTACACCGGTTAGAATGGCTATAATCACAAAGACAAATAACAACAAATGCTGGAGAGGTTGTGGAGAAACGGGGACCCTCATTCACTGCTGGTGGGAATGCAAACTGGTGCAGCCTCTATGGAAAACAGTATGGAGAGTCCTCAAAAAATTAAAAATAGAAATACCGTATGATCCAGCAATACCACTCTTGGGCATCTACCCAATGGACGTGAAATCAACCATCACATGAGGCGTATGCACCCCTATGTTCATTGCAGCATTATTCACTATAGCCAAGAAGTGGAAGCAACCCAAGTGTCCCTCAACTGAAGACTGGTTAAAGAAGATGTGGTATATACATACAATGGAATACTACTCAGCCATAAGAAAAGACACAATTGTCCCATTTGCAACAACATGGAAGGACCTAGAGGGGATTATGTTAAGTGAAATAAGCCAGAGAGAGAAGGCCAGACACTGCATGAACTCACTCATATATGGAATATAAGTGAACACACGGACAGAGAGAACTGATTGGTGGTTACCAAGGGGAAGGGGGTGGGGGGGGCACAAGGGGTGAAGGGTTACATCCACAAGGTGACGGACAAACAAAAATGTACAACTAAAACCCCACAGTGTTATAAACTAAGACATCAATAAAAAATAAATTAATTAAAAATAAAATAAAAATAAATAAAGACCACTTGAATCCTACCATTATGAAATAATTTCTTTTAAATTTCATATATGCATATATATATTAATACAGATGAGATTATATATGCACACACATATTAACACAAATGTGATAAACATGCACACATGCACAAATGCAAATAGGATCGTGTTGTAAGTGCTGTTTTCTCACTACATCTTTACTTGAGACTATATCATGGACATCTTTCTGTATGAATGAATGTGTCATTTTTAATGGCTGCATAAATTTCGTTATGTGGATAAATATATAAATTTATTTAGCCAAACTCCTATTAATGTTTCCAACTTTTAATTATTAAAACCAACGTTCCAGGGAATCCCTGTGTACTTATAACTCTGCATGCTTATCCTATTATTCCTCAGGATAAATTCCTAAGTGTAAATTTGCTATGTCAAAGAATATAGATAGGGCCGCCTGGTGGCGCAGTGGTTTGGTTCACGCTTGGCAGCCCGGGGTTCGCAGGTTCAGATCCCGGGCACCCGCCGACGCACTGCTTGTCAGCCATGCCGTGGCGGCGTCCCATATAAAGTAGAGGAAGATGGACATGGATGTTAGCCCAGGGCCAGTCTTCCTCAGCAAAAAAAAAAAAGAGGAGGATTAGCAACGGATGTTAGCTCAGGGCTGGTCTTCCTCACAAAAAAAAAAAAAAAAGAATATAGACATATTAAATTTGATACGTGTTGCCTAATTGCTCTTCAGAAAGGATTTATCTAGTTTTATTATGCCTTGAATTACTTAATATCTAACATCCTAATCCATATTGGATTTTTTTTTTTGTGAGGAAGACCAGCCCTGAGCTAACGTCTGTTGCCAATCCTCCTCTTTTTGCTGAGGAAGACTGGCCCTGGGCTAACATCTGTGCCCATCTTCCTCTACTTTATATGGGACGTCGCCACAGCATGGCTGACAAGCAGTGCGTTAGCAGGCTCCTGGGATCCGAACCCACGAACCCTGGGCTGCCAAATGCGAACTAAACCGCGGCGCCACTGGGCCGGCCCCATGTATTGGATATTTTTTAACTTTGATAATCTGAAAAACTAGAAGTAGTATGTCATTTCTGTTCTAAGATTTCAGTTGCTGGGTTTTTTTTGTTGATTGGTCCTTTGTACTTCTTTGACTAGCTGTTTATGTCTTTCACCCATTTTTCCACTGGGGTGTTCATCTTTTGAAGCTCCTTTATGTTAAAAATGTTAATCTCTTTTCATATATGCTGCAGATAATCTTCCCAGTTAGACTTGTGACTTTGTTGTGTCTTCACCAGGTGGAAATTGATTTTTAAATTTAATTCTAGCTTTGCTCTCTCAAAAAGCCCTTCCTCATCCCATGATGATATAAATATTTAAGAGCAACTCTCAATTTGGCATTCTTTGTCAGCTCTTATTCCCTTTCTGAGTATTTCTTTTATCTTTCCCTGATAATTTACCTTGGTTTTTTTTTTCCCCCTTCTTTTTAGCTCTGTTTCTCACCCTCAAGTCTAGTCATCTTTGTTAATGCTCTTAGAAAGTACTTACCCCTTAGCTCCCTTAAAGATTTTCAAAATTTTGTAAAAATTATGTTTGTGGAAGGTGTATAATAATATTTAATTTATCCTTTTGAAAGTGAGATGTTTCCAAATCTCTAGTCTGTTACCTTTGTTAGTACCATTATTTCAGCCTGAAATCTTCTAGGATGCATGTGGATCAATGAGAGCTCTTTCATTTCAGGAGAGAATCTGGAAAAAGTATATAGCCTAAGCAGGGCAAACCTAAAGGATGACCTTCTTGAGCATTTTTTTTCTGTCATTTAAATTTCTTTCTTCTCATTTGGCTCTGATCTCTGCCAAGCGAATATTCCTAAGGAAGTGCCTCCTAAATGGTCATTACGGTGATCAGGCTTAAGAATACTTGTTAGTATTCGTTGGTGAATATATAAAGAATGCTGTTGACTTTACAAAGTAACAAATGACCTATAGAGCCTGTTGCCAAGTTCTGAAATTGAACTGATTTGGTCTCATAAGCAAGTAAAGGATTATTAATTCTTAGGACTCTTGACTTCAAAGCTCAGTGTGCACACTAAATTACTGTTACACGGCCATACCATTCAGGCCAGCAGCTTCTACCTCTCCATCCTATGCCTTCAAGGAATTCTAATGTCAGTGGCACTTTGAGCCGAAGAATATCTGTATCCACAGAGGTGCCAGCTGTCATCACAGCATGTTGGTCACAGCTACACTGTTCATTTGGAAATACCAGAAAAGTTCACTTACTATATATACTCTAGACACTCTTCAAACAAAGGAAGTTAAAACTATGTAGGAGAGAGCTTACATTTTAGAAAGCAAGTTTGTTATGTGGGTATGGGTTGTAAATGAGAACATTTTTCTAGGGCACAGTGTGTTTGACCAAGGAGTCTTGTGGCTACCTGCAAGTTTTTTGAAAGTATTTTTTTAATACATCAACAGGACAGTATAACTTGATTATAATGTGTTGGTTGTTTTAGATTATACTTCTGTCTAAAAGCACTCAAAATTTATAGGAAAGGCAAAATGCCAGTTTCATAGATACCAGTCATTCTGTTTTCAGAATGATTAACTTTTGTTGAATTTAAATGGTCTTAAATACTCTCAATATTCTTCTGATATTTGAAATGTTGAAACTACCTTGACAGTATAGCAATTTCAAGACTATTATGCCAGGTTAGGAAGGTCCTAGGAACAAAAAGTATTTTAAAGATTTTCTCCTGTCTCTTCTGTAGTTGTTTCTTGGAGGAACAATTATTTAATCTCTGGATCAAAATGAAAGGAAGTATAAAATTATATAGCAAAGTTGTCAGTGAATTTATATCTGGTCAAGGAAAGATACTGGCTGCAGCAAAGGAAAGTCGAATCTGCGTGCATCCTAGAGAGGAAGACTTTTGATTTAGCAACATAAGCTTTTAAAGGGAGAATTGGAAACATTTTAAACCAGTAATTAAAAACGAATTATATGTGAAAAAGTTCTGTTGAATTGAGTCTAGCTAAATTAAGCCTGTGCTGTTGCATAGTCTAACTAAGACAGTCACTTTATTCCAAGATAGTTAATTTTCATGCCAATGAATTTTTATCTTATATCTCTTTTACTCAACTAGTTATTAGGTCGGACTATAACTATTACTTTAAAAAGTCCAGACTGGATCAAAACGTTGGAAGAAGAAATGAGTTTAGAGAAAATTAGCGTTCCTTTGCCATCATCAACAAGCTCTACCCTGCTTGGTGAAGATGCGGAGGTTGCGGCCGATTTCGATATGGAAGGTTTGTTTATTGAACACATTTACTGCTGTACTTCTAGATAAGTTTCTTTCCCATCAGTAAAGTCTTAGTCTCCATGTTTATCCTTCTCTTTCTTCTTGTAACACACAGAACAGGAGTAGTTAGATTTTGTTTTGCATTGTGTTGTATTTATTTTGCTTGTACCTAGACTTCAGGTGGAGTTGCCGTTCTACCATTCAAAGATTAAGATCTTTACAAATGTTAGTTTATATTCTCGTGCGATGAGAGCACAGACTAGTATTGTTGGTGTATGTTTTGGTCCCACTAATTGCAGTTAAGGTAGAAAAGTAGACGTTTCAAGTTGGTAGTCTAACAGCAGAAATCACTTCAAAATAATTACTACAAAAGAGGATATATTTCAAATAATTTAAAAGGAGTCTCAAAGTGGCTAGGAACACATGCATTTGAAACCGAACCCACCCGTATAAATGTAACCATTTTGAGTTTAGAATTTAGGACAGGTTATCTGGATATAATAATTTCCTTAAATGTGATTAAGAAATGCATTTGCTTTCTAATGCTACATGCTGTATTATTCTAGCATATTTTCCACTAAAATGCATACCTTAGTTTATGAAATGACAGAACACTGTCCTGGGATACCCTGTACATCTAGATAATGCATTTAAGATTTGAGGCCCTTACAAGATTATCTCTAGTTTTCACGTTTCTCTGTTCGTTTGTTTGCTTAGTCCACATTTATGTAGTACATTTTATGTGCCAGGTACATGCTAGGTGCTGGAAATTCCACAGATGTCATCCTTGCCCTCCCAGAACTCACAGCTTAGTGGGTGTTACACGTAAGTAAGCAGGCAGTTATAATCAAGTGACATCAATGCAATAATGAATGATGCTGTGGTAGTTCATGGGCGAGTTGCCTAACCTAGATTTGGAAAGTTGGGAAAGGTTTCACAGAGGAATTGAAATTTAAGTTGAGAATCTGAAGACTGAGTGAGAGTTAGATTCAAGAAGACAGACCGGGGTGAAGAAGATAGACAGGCATGAACCAGGAAGAAGGAATGTGCAGGGGCCTAAGGAGAAAAAAGAATGTGAGTTGATTATGCAAGTATGCTTGTGAGGCAGTAAATGAAGAAAAAAGAATGCAGGAAGAGGAGCAGGTGTGGGATGGAAGATGAATTTGGTTTTGAACATGTTGAATTTGAGGTGTCTGTGGGGTCTGTCGGGCCCAGATGGAGGCTGTGGTTTTGTCGACCTGGTGCTCAGCAGAGAGCTCGGGGCTCACAGGGTAGCTCTAATGGCAGTTAACACCAGCTATATTGCTTAGCTTGGCCAGAAAGATTAGATAGAGACAGGGGAGAACTGATTCTGGGATGGAATACAGAGAAACACAGACTTTAAGGATAGGCAGAGGAAGGCTTCCCATAAAAGGAAAATGAGAAAAACAACCTGACATGTCACAGAGCCAAGAAAATATAGTGACTTAAAAATCAAGGAAAGAGATGGTAAGAAGGAAGGGGTAGTCAGTGGAGTCCTATGTCACAGAGAAATGAGACATGAGGACTGCAACTTGCCCTTTGCATTTAATGACAGGGAAGGAGGCTGTTGGTGACATTCTTGAGACTGATTTCACTGGAGTGATGAAGCCAGATGGTGGTAAATCGAGGTGTGGATAAAGATGAAGAAGTGGAGAGGGTGTCTCTAGACAACTCTTTAAAGAAGTTTCCCTGAGACAGGGGGAAGAGAGAGAAGAAGGCAGTTGCTCCAGGGAGATTGGGGATCCAGGGAGTGTTGTTTTGAAACACGAGAGGCTTGAGAATGCTCAGTGCTGATGGAAAGAGCTGACGATATTGGGGAAGGGCAGGGCAGAGTGAGTGATAGAGTAAGGTCACTGAGAAAACGGGGTGGGCAGAACCCCTGTTGTTCCTCCACAAATACGTGAGTACCAACCAAGTGATGAGACTCCAGCATGGGGGGCAACTTGTTGAAGGGGGCAACATGTTCCCATTTTAAGACTTCTCCTTTCTCTGTGAAGTTTAAGAGTTGAAGTTATCTGCAGGAGTAGGACAACCCACAGTTTCAGGAGAGTTGAGAAGGTTTGAGATAAAGCTCCTGAGAAGGAGTAAGGGGTAGAGCCAACCAGGAAATTGTGGAATTGCCAGGCAGCTTTGGGAGCCCGGAAGAGGCTGAAAACCACAAATGTAACGTGACTGCCGTCATCAGGACTGTGTGTTTTTCTCTTGCAGCAGCACCCAGCAGCCCAGGTGCAGTTATGGAGAGATTAAATGGTGGAATTGATGCAGGTGTGATGGAAGAATAGCGCAGTAGGGGAACGGCTGAGGGGAAGAACCATAGAATCAGAAGATATGTACAGAGAAGCAAAATCAGATAGGAGTAGGAGGGGGATCAAAGGCCTGGATCCTGATGAAGTCAGAAGAGGAGAGAGTAACTGGGGGAGAGAACTGAAAGGCTGGGAGTTGGTGGTCAGAATATGAAGTGTTTTGAGTTTATTAGTTCAGAGGTAGTACGGTTCTGAGGGGTGTAGTGTTTGGAGTGGAGGAGAGCATCAGTAAGGATGAGAGCAAGGCATTAGGTTGTTGATGGGTTGTCCACATGAACTTGGATTCACCCAGAAAGATGTTTATGGGTTGCCATCTTGCTCTCTGCTTAGTCCTCGATGATTGGGTTCAAGTGACCAGAAGGATGGAGGTTGGAGATCATGGCAGCCAAGGGGGTATAGAGGGTGTTATATAAATTCCTGATGGCATAGCCTCAAAGAAATAGGCCTTTTTATTCAGGATTGGAAAATTAAAGTTCTGGAAATGAAATTAAGTTGCAAGGAGTACCCTGAGCCCACTTTCCAGCCCTGAGAAAAGGGGAGATGAGGAGACTTCAGGGGACAACCAATTCCCCCCTGTTCAGTTAAAGCAAAGAAGGTATGTGTTGGGTGGGGGGAGCACAGGGGAAGGAGTAGTGAGGAGACTTTCTGGGAGGAGTGTGTCGCTGTCTGAGAGCCCGTCCACTATAAGGGCTGGACCTGAGTTGAGGGCAGGGAGGAGAGGGCAGTTCCACAGAGCAAAGAAGGTTTGGAGGGAGAGCAGTAAACTTTTGAGTCAGCCAGCACTGAGATAGCTGCTCAGTGGAAATGGTGAAGGCCATTGAGTCAACCCAGCTCCGAGTGTTAGTCATCACTGGCATCCTGTTGCTCTGAGATGATAGACTATCTTTAATTACATTTTCTGGAAGAGCGTTTGTACTAATTCTAGTTTTATACATATAAATATATATATGCCTACATGCTTAACATATGCAAGTTTGCAGTGGCATAATGTTAACATGTTTACTTTGTTTATTTCAACCCCTTAAAACCTAGATTGATGAAAAAAATTTCTGAGGAAGTTAAAATGGTGGTAACTCGGATAACCTTGCATTTCCTCAGGTGACGTTGATGACTATAGTGCTGAAGTAGAGGAAATTCTTCCTCAGCATCTCCAGCCGTCTTCAAGTTCTGGCCTTGGTACTTCCCCAAGCTCTTCACCCCGGACTAGTCCCTGCCAGTCACCTACAATATCAGAGGGTCCTGTACCTTCCCTTCCCATAAGACCAAGTCGAGCACCATCAAGAACTCCTGGACACCCAACTTCACAAAGTGTGTATTATATTTAAAGTTTTGTGTGACTTTCCCTAGCTGATATGTTTGATTTTAGATGGTCAAGTCTCTGATGTCTTTGGATCTCCTTTGGAGAGCCATTTTTGTTTAACTTTTATACCCACATGCTAAAGTGTACTGTGTTTTCTGTGCATACAAAAGGGGAAACTTTGTTGATGGACAGCCGTAAATGGAAAGGAAACTTGTCATCACTGTCACTAGATGAGAATTTTTCTTAATCCTTTTTCTATGTGGTCAGGTTTGTCCACGTCTTATAATTGATGATTTTCTGTCATTATAGTTAGAACTCATAACTGTTTGGTCTTAACTATGTATCTATACATTACCTATATTATAATATGAAGCAAGAGAGACAAAACAAATTTTTTTTTTTTGGTGAGGCGGATTGGCCCTGAGCTAATGTCTTCTGCCAATCTTCCTCTTTTTTTGTATGTGGGATGCCACCACAGCATGGCTTGATGAGCTGTGTTTAGGTCTGCTCCTGGGATGTGAACCCACGATCCCTGGGCTGCCAAAGCGGAGCATGCAAACTTAACCACTACACCACCCGGCTGGCCCCCCAATACAAATTTTTTTAATTCAAATTTATATTCATTACTCCCCCAAAGTTGGAAGATTTGTCTCTGGAAGTTGTTACATTTCATGATTAAGTCACTATTCCATGCTAACCAACATCTTCAGAAAACATGTTCCATTTCATAAACTTTTCTGGTTCTCTCATACCACTCTTAAAAGACTGGCTTCATTAAATAAATTCAAAGTAAGGTGAGGTATAAAGAAAAGAAGAGACTTCCTTTTCTTTTTCTTTTCTCTACTGGCCAGCAGACTGCAAATGACTTAAACAATACTTTGTGCTGTCTTGATAGGGCCACTCAGTAAATCATCTTCAGCACTTGAGGCCTAGCTGAGAAATCCACATAGAGCTAGCACAATTGCTTTCTTGGTACTGACGGGTAATTTAATGACAGAACTGCTTATGTTATTGATACTAAAAACACCTGTCAATACACTATAGTACAAATTTAGAAAATTAGTAGAATAGACTTTATCATACATGTGTAGGAAGTACCATAACTTTGTGCTCATACCCACTTGGAATCTTATCTACTTACTTAAGGTACTTTTTCAGGTTCTCCTGTTGATGCCCTGCCGGCAACACAGCTGCAGCAGAAAGATTCTTCCCAGACCCTGGAGCCCAAGCGGCCACCGCCTCCCCGCCCAGTTGCTCCTCCGGCACGTCCAGCTCCCCCGCAAAGACCACCTCCACCTTCAGGTAACACTGCATTTTATTTCCCTTTCCTCCTCCACTCTATTTAAAAATGTTTTGCATGTTTTCAAACTTCTCGTTTCTAGATTTTATTGTTTTTCTAGCATTGTTGCCGCTTTCTCAGCTTTTCTCTAAAGAGAGCACCTTCTGTGGTAGGTGAGACAGAACAGGTAAAAAGATTGTTTCCCAGCTAGATTTCTGTAACATGTTTTCAGAGCTGACTCTTACGAGCGTGCCGGAAGTGTTTTGTTTTTGCTAATTTGATGTAGTTGTGCTAATTTCTGTAAAATGTATAATTAGAACTGAAGAACATACATATACTTATTTATTATAAAGTTTTATATATTTGTTTAAATGTTCTTTTTAAATAAGTATAGTGCTGTTACTTAAATTGTTAGAAGTATTTGCGTTAACTAATGGCTTTTTTATAGTACCAAGATACTAATACGTAATTCCTACGTGATATTTGACATCATGAATACCGTAGTAAATCTCTGACATTTCACTTCTTTATTTATGTCATTTCCTTTCTGCTGCATATTTTCTTATGAACTATAAGGGGCTAGGAGTCCTGCACCTGCTAGAAAAGAATTTGGAGGTAACCATTTATATTTGTTATAATGTATGGATCTTGGTTCATTAATGTTTTGGAGTTTGATCCCTATAACTGAAAGACATTTGAGGTTTGTTTGATAAAAGTCCAAATAAATGACGTTTACACTCCGAGTTAAAAATAGCTCCAAACTTCCATTATATTCCCGTTAAGTTAAAGATTAGAGCTTAGTTTTATTAGTGAATGGAAACTAGTGAGGGCTTCCATTTCCCAGACAGACATTGTTGAATTACTCATCAAGGCTTGATATACTTTTTCTTAATAAATATAGTCAATTTGGTTACAAAGATTTGATTCCCAAAACTCATATTAATTTCAAAAGGGATTCAGGTACAGTGAATACAGAACATTTCCCAAGTATTTGATTGTATTAGAGCTCTAGAACATTCCTTTTCTAGTAGCTTGTGGATTAGCAAAGTTTCCTGTGAATGCAATTTAAAGTTATAATAATCATCTGAAATATACCTTCATTTTGCTAGCTTTATCATAATTTGTCATAAAACTGATGCTTCATTTTTTAAATATAATAACGATTTTCTTTTATTTTTTAAAGAAGAAAATTCTTATTAACAAATGGATCACTTTTTGTTTAAAGTGTAGTTTATTTGGTTTACATGAAAACTTCTCACAAAGCTCAGTTGGAGGTATATATTTGACAAGTTTATTTAATCTAATTCTCAAGAAAGGATGAGGGAGGTTATCACAGTTCCAAAGAAGAGCTTTTCCAAATCCAATTTTAATATTATTAAGGCTTACTGTACATGTGTAGTTGGTCTATTTCTAGTCTAGCTGCCTAATGACATTGCTGCCCAATTCACATGTTGTTACAGATTAACTTTGCTTGTGTGTAGATTTTACTGACTTTATATAATAAGGATAGCTAAATTATTTCAGCATTACAGCTTCTGCAAAATACTGCTACATGAAAATTTTTCCATTGACTTAGAGAAAACATTAATTTTCCCATTTCAAACTCCTCCTTTTATTTATAAATTCTATTTATCTTCTTTAATTATGAAAGCAACCTGTAGAAAATAAATTTTTTAATGAATTTGTGAAAAGTTATATTGTATTAACAACTCTCAGCAACAAAAATTGCTTCTCTTTGCAATTCTTTTGTAGCCATTGTTTGCAGCTTTTTTTTTTTTTTGGTGAGGAAGATTGGCCCTGAGCTAACACCTGTTACCATTCCTCCTCTACTTTATATATGGGATGCCACCACAGCATGACTTGATGAGTGGTGCGTAGGTCTGTGCCTGGGATCCAAACCTGTGAACCCCAGGCTGCTAAGGCCAACTGCGCAAACTTCACCACCACGCCACCAGGCCGGCCTCTGCAGCATATTTTTTTTAACCCTATAAACCAATAACTCCTTTAAGGCAGTAAGCTTAGATAAAGTCATTATAGTACTTTTAGAGTTTTTTTTTTAAAATAATGCATCAAAAACTAACTTCTAAGAGACTAATGTAATCTCATAGAAGTTTAAGATGAAATTGAACCTTTATGATTTTTTTTCCTTTTTGACTGTCAAATATTGGAGCTTTTATTAGTGACGTAAGTCTCCATGTAAGGAATGAGATGACCATATGCAAAGCCTTTCATTAAACATTTTAAAATTCCCTACTGCTAGTGATCTCAGATATAAAAAGAAAACTGTCATTCCCCTTTCTACTTTTCTGTTTGAGGAAAGGGAGGACTCAGGTTTGGGCTCAGCATCTAAAGTCACTTTGGTTTGTATTGATATCTTTAAAGAAACTTAAAGCAGTAAAAAAACCTTTCTTCAAAAATAAGTTTAACACAGAAATTGTTTTGTGTGCCTGCTTTTCATTCTGTGCTGTGGGCCCTGAACAATATACAGTTTCTGTTCTTTCTCTAAAAAGGTATTGGAGCCCCTCCCAGTCCTGGGGTAGCTAGGAGAGAGATGGAAGGTAACAAGACTTCTGCATCCTAGAAATAGATCTCTCATTTTATTTCTAAATGTCAGCCCCTCTGGTGTTTAAAGGCATACTAAATCTTTTCTTAGTCCAGCTGTAAACTTCCCCTTCCCCTCCTTATGTATACCTTATAACTTTGTATTTTTTCTCTTTTCATTCTATGTTATGTATAGTTTCTAATGGATATCCATTTACTTTCCCTGAAAGTCTTATGTTGTTTTGCACTCTGTTTGTATATAGTTCATATATACTTAGGATGTGAAATTACTGTACAATGTTATTTTGAGAAGAATGCCTTCAAAATTCTTTTCAGAAAAAGTCAAATGTTTAGAAAGGTACTATACTAACTCTGAAGTTTTAAAAATTAATCATTGTAATTAAACCCTATTTATTCAGGTCCAAGAATATAGTATTTTGTGGATGATTTCAAATAACATAAATGTTTTTATGTATAATGATGCTGAACTAAATTTGCTTAAAGACCATTAAGACTAGAAGCCATTCATTAAGATTATAGTTATAAAAGGGCTGTTGTATTTCATATAACAATTGCACTTGAATTTCCTTTCAAAAAGGGTAAATCTGAGATGCTGCCCTTAATAGTTCCCCCTACTCCTTTTGGCCCCAAAAGTAATTTATTTCATTTCATCCTTCCACTAATGAGTTTGAACCATATTTTAAACACTGTCTTCCATAAGGCAGATATTTAGTAATAAGATGTGCCTGTCTTCTACCTTAATCATAGGATTTTGTTATAGAAATTCAAAAGATCTCATCATAAGATTACTTTATCCATAATGACATCTGCAGCCTGAAGTCCTGGAACAGTGTTGTTAGGAGCCTTTTGGGTAATTTGGAGAATGTAGCTCTGTTTGCTTATGAGCGATTTGTCCGCCAAACTCTGAGAAGCTGTCATTTACACAAGCTAATCTTATGTTTTCATGGTTCACAGGAGAGAGCTTTGTTTGGAAAGTCACCTTAAAAGTGACCCTGTGAGTCAGGTATCAGATTGAGGGCTAAGTTGTCTCCCATAAGTGCCACTCTAAGTATTCTAATTTTTCTCTCTTCTGGGATATTTCATTCAGGTATTTCAGATATTTCAGTTCATTCATCATTATCCAAACCAAAAAGTCCTTTTGTTACCATCTCATGCCCCCATTTCTGCTGGGAAGAAAACAATAGCTAACTGATTGCTTTATTGTTTACTTATGACTGATTTTTTTTTCCTTCCTGCTTCAAAGCACCCAAAAGCCCTGGAACGACACGGAAAGATAACATAGGTAAAAACGCTTGAATTTAGCTACTTAACCTTAAAACTGGACTGTGAATAGACACTTAGGATATAAGTATATGGTTTCTTGTTTCTTTCCTTTTTAAAAAAACCTTAAATACATGGTGTGATGTCTGTGTTCCAGGACGCAATCAGCCTTCACCTCAAGCAGGACTTGCAGGCCCAGGACCGGCTGGATACAGTGCAGCCAGACCGGTAGGCACACCTAGCCTAGGAGCCCAGAGGGCTACATTCTAGGTCCCAATTTGCTACTGGTCAAATGGGTTATCTTGACTCAGTTTCCTCAACTCTAAAATTAGGGAATAGCACTTGATGAACTCCAAGGTACCATTCAACTCTGACATTATGTTAACATACTCATCAAAAATAACTAAACATACAGATCTTCCTCGACTTAAAATGGAGTTATGTCTCCTTAAGTTGAAAATACTGTAAGTCAAAAATGCATTTAATAACCATAACCTACCAAACATCACAGCTTAACCTAGCCTACCTTGAATGTGCTCAGAACACTTACAATAGTCTACGGTTGAGCAAAATCATCTCACACAAAGCCTATTTTATAATAAAGTGTGGAATATATCATGTAATTTATTGAATACTGTACTGAAAGTGAAAAACGGAGTGTTTGTAAGTGTATTGGTTGTTTACCCTCATGATCACGTTTATCAAGTCTATGAGGGGGTGATGTATTTGGGCAGCTTTTTATCATATCTGAGTAATTAATTATATAAAGTCATCCTTCGATGAGAAGGATTTTAAAATTAGGTTTCAGAGAAAAATTTTTATGATAGAGTTGGTATACTAAAACTGTTTCTAAAGGTATTAAAAGTTGGAGAGCTGACAGTGTAGCAGGGCCTTTGCCTAGCTTGTGAATCTATGGTTTTCTGTATGTTTATCATACGTACTTTTATACATTTAATTATTCTATTATTTACCTGAATGAAAGTTTTCTCTGGAATATAACAAGTAACTAAAATAAAAAGAAAATGGAAACCAGTAATCAGTGACTTCGGCTAGTCTAGTGGAGCCTGGGGCTGCTGGGAGGCCTCTAGCTGAGGAGTAGGAACTGGGAACTGTTACTGTAATAGAAATTAAGGTTGTAAGAAATTAAGAAATGACTTCTAATTTCTAATAAGAAATTTACATAAAATTTCTGATAGAAGTTTTTTGTCTTTTCTGCTGTAGTTGTCTATGTAACACAGTCACATGCTGCATAACAAACATTCCAGTCAATGATGGACCGTGTATTTGACTGTTGTCCCATAAGATTAGGACCATGTAACCTAGGGGTGTAGTAGACCTCAGCATCTAGGTTTGTGCGAGTACACCATATGGTGTTCACACAATGACAAAATCACCTAACAATGCATTTCTCAGACCGTACCCCTATTGTTAAGCGACATGTGACTGGATTACACTCCAAATTAAAATGTCTGTAAAATATACTTAAAGATACCTATTACCCATTCTCCTTTTTTCAAAAAAAGGAAAATTGCTATTTACTGACTCCACCACAAGTACTTTCTTTGTTCTGTCATACTGTAAGAATAGGGAAGGAAAGTCAGGATTTTGTGAGATTGCATTCACCACTTTTGCTTAAAATAAGGAGTATTGGGGGCTTAGGGCTTTCAGCAAACTTATGAAAATAGAAAATATATTTTTCACCAGGGTGTCTTTTAATGTATTTAATTTAGCATATTGAGTTAGTCATTCAAGAGTTTTTACTTCTGTATTTAAAAAGAAAAATCTCAGTATGTGTTTTTGTCAGCCTCTTGGTTGCTCAGTGTGAATCTCTCCATCTCCTCTTGAACTTGAATACATCCCTGTCTCCCATTGAGGCAGCCTTGCACGTGGTGAAAAGCAAAGGGCGCTGCAGCTCGTCAGACCTGAGTTTGGATCCTGGCTTTGTTTTCTAGCTTTGTGGCCTTGGAAAAGTTGTATACATTTCTTCACCTTAAGTTAAAATAGAGATGAGAAATAATACCTACTTCTGAAGGGTATTTTGAAGATGAAATGGAAATGCCTGCATGTACTTAATTAACATGTGCATGCAAATAGTAAACAGTGAAAAGTAAAAGGGAAGATGTTAACACTTGTGACTGTATGGCTATAAATAGGGAGCAGTTAAAATGACAAGATGGGGAATAATACCAGAGCGGGGATTAAGTGAGATGCAAAAGCAAATATTTTCACGAAATCTTATCTGTTGAAAATCAGTAAATGTCTCAAATGCTGTTGCCCATTTTTAGACTATTCCTCCCCGTGCTGGGGTGATCAGCGCCCCACAGAGCCATGCTCGGGCATCTGCCGGAAGACCAACCCCTGAAAGCCAAAGCAAACCATCGGAAGGACTGAAAGGTAGACACCATATTAGAAATTCCAGTTTTGTCCTGTATTCTTTCACTTGTTCTTTTCCTTTCTGTGGTCTCTCACCTTCTACAGCTTACTCAAATAGGGATATCTTTCTTTCTTTATACCACAAGAAATGAGGCTACTTGGTGTGTGTCGGGGGGGTGGGGGGGCAACTAGAATCTCCTAACATTTCACTAAAGGAAGGGTAAAACATGGTTTTCTAGAAAACACCTAACATCTGACAATGATTTTTTTAGGTTCAGCTCTTCTTCCTGAACCACTGAAGCCTCAGGCTGCCCTTCCTGTGCAGCCTTCTCTGCCCCCACCTGTTCAAAAGATGCAGGAGCCTCTTGTCCCCATGGCAGCTCCTATGCCTCAGTCTGCCCCCCAGCCGTACTTGGAAACCCCACCACAGCCGCCACCTCGGAGCAGGTCGTCCCACGGCTTACCTTCAGAACCTTCCTCACAACCGCAAGTAAGTCCTACTAGTAAACAACATATCATCTTTGATGTCTTTGGGTTTTGTTTATTTTTTAGCCACCATTTTTTTTTCTTTTTTATTGAGGTATGTTTGATGCCTTAGGTAAAGTCTTTGAACGTACTTACTTTAAATTATTAGCTTTTATAAGAAATAAACAAATATGAAATTCAGTTTTCTTTTTATTTTTGCCTTTTGTTAGTAATGGCATCCTGAGATATGACTTCAACAAATGAGTGTCACTTGACATCTCGAACTAGTCATGTAACAAACACATGGTTTGGCTGGCTGAGGGTTTGGGTGTTTGGGGTTTTTTTCTTGAACCTGTTGCTTAGATCAAGGGTTCTCAGAGTGATCCTAAATTAGGGCTCTTCAGGGAATTTTCAAGTGGCTCCCAGGCTCTTTTATCTTGTTAACGTTTAACGTGCTTGTGACTTTTTGGTTTTTTTATTCATAATTTGGATAGTTGATAAGTTAGGATAGACAACAATATTTTTCTTACTGTTCACAGGTAATAAATTGGTTTTGTCTTTTACTTCCTGGAGAGAGAGGCAGTCAGGACAATCCCTGACCATTGGCAGTGTGGTTCATTTCCAATAATCAGAGAATAATCCTTTATTCCTCCTGATGTAAGCACAGTTCCTGTCTGTGGTGGAGCTGGCACTGGGTTTCCTCAGGTATCTCAAAGAGTTTCAGTCACTATTGGATCCCTTTAGATGGGTTGGATGTGCAGCAGCAGGCTTATTCCCAAAGTAAAAACCATCAAAATAAAGTCACCTCATTAGTGTTACACAGAAAGCAGTGCCATTGCCTTAGTGGGTGGAAATCACAGGATCACAGGGACCGTTGTTATGTCACAGTGATGTCACACTGGAAAGACTTCTGGTGTGTGTCTACAAAGTTATTTTAATACAGGAGTAATCATGCAAGTTAAATTGTTTTATTTTTATTTGGATACTGTTTTAGTTTTTGTTATATACATTTCAGTAAAATTGTTAAAGTAAAATTTATATTTAGTAAGTATGTTTTTTTGCTGCCTAACCTTGAATTTTATTTTATCCTAAAGTTTTAACCTGAAAATGCCATCAAAGCCAAAGAAATGTGTAAAGTTTTAAAAGTCTGCTTTTAAACTGTAGAAAGATCTAAAATACAGAAATATGACACAATGGCAGTGTCTAAGTACATTTATAAATAATAGTTCGCATTTATTTTTACAGATATCTGAGTATGTCCAGCTAGTTGTCAGAAGTTTAACAGTTTCTTATGTTTCTACATAGTGAAAAACAGACATTAAAGTAAATATGACTCTTAAAACAGTATGAATATTGTTAGCAATTAGCATTACTCGCTAGACTATTGATCACATTTGTAAAAGCTAATAAGGATATGTAATCGAGAATAATAAACTGATCTTTTAAGCTAGTTAATACCAGAAAGTATTCTACATTTTTTAGTTCAGAAAATTGAGGATGCTGAAGATATATAATTGTAGAAATCCTTCAGACAATAAATGTCCACTATTCTCTTCTCTCTGCCAATCCACTTTTAGTGAGTCATGAATTTTTCTTCTCATTTTCTGATTTTTTTTTTTTTTTTTTTTTTGTGGGGAAGACCAGCCCTGAGCTAACATCTGTTGCCAATCCTCCCCTTTTTGCTGAGGAAGACTGGCCCTGAGCTAACATCCGTGCCCATCTTCCTCCACTTTATATGGGACGCCACCACGGCATGGCTGACAGGCAGTGCGTCGGCGGGCACCCGGGATCCGAACTCGCAAACCCTGGGCTGCCAAGCGCGGACTAAACCGCTGCGCCACCGGGCGGCCCCCTCATTTTCTAATAAGGTGTACTTACTGTATTTTTTAAAATGTAATTGGAGGGCAGAAAACTTTCAAACAGAAACAAAACTCGCAAAACAGAAACAAAAAGTTTGTTTTCAAAACAAAACTTTTCATGACAGAAAGAGATCATCCATTTTATAGTAAAGGTGAACCTTAATTCCTAAAACTCTATAATGGTTTAAGTATCCTTAGACCAATGTGGAAGACACAGTACTCTGAAACCTTCAGAAAGAGTGAAATGTCAAGTATGATGCAGTTTTCAGTAGAAAGTCATCTTATGACACAAGAATACCACAGAGTGAATATTCCAGTGACTGCCACATAGCATTTTCTTAGGTCATTTCCATTGTCCTGATTTCTGTTTTTCATTGGAATGGGTGTGGTGATTTGGGGGCAGACAGCATGTGCTTTGTGTGTGGCCTGGTAGATTATGTTCTTGAATCTTGTTGTATTCAGTTCATCAACACTACCAAAGATGTTTGTTTTAAATTCTAAATATTCTTTTTGCCTCTGTCACTGATATCAGATTCCTTCGAACATTATATACACACACTTTTCTTTCTTGGGGGGTGAAGGGATCTTGTTCGTGTGTACATTGTCTTTGTCAAGGATCACAAAGTGGTTATAGTTTCCACCAGAGAGTACAGTGCTGGGGGGCCAGAAAGAAGGGGAGGGGGTTTCACCTTTTTGTACCTTCTGATTTTTGACCATAGGAATAATCCCTATTCAAAAAATAATAAACATTTAAAATTTAAAAATTCTTCGTTAGTGGCTATAAGTTGAAAAGGATGAGATTTTAAAATATGACATATTTGATATTTTGGTAAAAACATAAAATGGCCTTAGAATTGAATACTTAGTAATTCTTACAAGACTTTATTAATTCTGCTCCAAATCTAGTATTTAAATCATAAAAACATACATGACCCAGCTTTACTTTTTATTACTATTTAAATGTTCTTTGACTCTGTAATTCTGTATAGAAAAGATTCTTTTAATTCAAGTGATTATGTAACATGTTATATATCCTTTACAAAAATGTGAAAATGTCTCACTTATCTGTCTGACTTCCAGCATCTTAGTCATCTGATTATCAGCTGAGAACCAGAAGTCAGGACTCCAACAGGAAGTAAAGTAACAGCATCACTGCTGTGATGCTGACAGTGAGGGAAGAGACCACATAGAAAATCTCAGCCCTCTGCATCTATGTTGCACCATCCATACATGTCTTAGTATAAACCCATTCCAACTCTCCTGTCCACTGCCAGTGCTGATACACGTAACCATGAGATCATCAAGAGTATTAACTTAAATTCAGGAGTCTCGTGTTTAGTAGGCAGGAAACTCTAATATTGAATATATCTTAGAATGATGTTTCTCTAAACTGTCAAAATGAGTTTTGGTATTTTAAAATAAGATAAGCTTTAGATATTGGGAAAGATTTGTTCAAAACTGTTTCTTGAGACTACTGTATTAAAAAAATAGTGCTATATTACAGAAAGATTATGAATTCATTTTTAAACAACAAAAATAGGATCCAGTTTCTTACCTTGTTGTACCTTTCAACTAATACATTATGAGGTGAATTAATGATAGTATCATCCTTCAGAAACTTTGACTAATATAGAACAAGCCTGGATCCTGACCATTTTGTTAAAATAAATACTAATTTTCAGTAGGGTAGTACTTTTGCAAAGTGATCCCATTTTGTACATTCTCTCTAGTGATGATAAACCCCTAGGCCATCTTAAGGCTGTGTCCTACTCTTCTTAGGCTGCCATAACAAATACCATAAATTGAGTGCCTTAAACAGTAGAAATTTGTTTTCTCACAGTTCTGGAGGCTTAAAGTCTGAAGTCAGAACACCAACATGGTTGGATTCTGGTGAGGGCTCTTTTCCTGGCTTGCAGACAGCTGCCTTCTCACTATGTACTCACATGGCCTTTCCTCAGTGCTTGCTTGTAAAGAAAGAGAGAGCAAGCTCTCTGTGTGTCCTCTCATAAGGGCACTAATCCCTTTATGAAGGCCTACCCTCCTGGCCTCATCTAACCCCAGTTACCTCCCAAAGGCCCCATCTCCAAATACTGTCACATTGGGGGTTAGGGCTTCAACATATGGATTTTGTGGGGGCACAAACATTCAGCTCATAACAGGTTGCTTAAAACTTTAGAGCTCCAAAAACCTATTTGGAATATTATTTTTGGAATAACAAAACTTTGAAGTGGTTAGTAATCAACTTCAGACAAAATTAAAGTTTGAGCCCTAATTCAACAGTACATTTTTCATTCAGAATCATAAAAGAAATTGGACTTGTCTCTTGAACTTATGCTACAACCTGCAAATATCGCTGCTCTCGGATTCTGTGTAAATAGGACTAAAAGTATTTTGAAGAGTGAATTGTTAGGTTTGCTGGTTGGTCTCAGATTGTCCTCCTAACTCTTTCCTTTGATGTCTGTGTTCCCTTTCTCAAAGCAGGAGCAACCATCAGGGTAACAGGTATCGGATTATTTCTCAATCTTACATGTGCTTTTCATCTGTCGTAGCACATTAGATGTATGAATCTTTTGCTTCATACATCTAAAGTTTCACCCATTTTTAAAACCACCTGTCCACATTAATAAATTCTATTATCATACCATAAAACCTGCTTTCTCTTAGTATTTTGAATTTTTAGGAACCATTTTAGTTGTTCTTGCTAATGCTCTACCATTTTTTGCCTTGTTTTTTATGAAATTAACAAAACTAAAAAGTATAACTTCAAGAAGGTAAGCTTTAGGTTTATGAAAGTCTATTTGGCAAAACCAAATTGGTTCTTGGTTTTAACAATGGCATAATTACATAAATATAAAATTCATTTTTTTTCCTTAGGTTTCTTTTGGGAAATTTTTTTCAAATAATTTTAGTAGCAAGATTATTTTTGGTAAGGAAGAACTGATGATTTAGAAAGATGAAAGTTAATATTATAACAGGATTATTTACAGATCCTTCCAACACCTTTCTCTGTAAAAATACCACCATTTTTAATGTCAAGTCATCACAAATTCTGCTTAGATTATAAATTAATTCTAATGTAATGAATGGTGGTGTGTCTCTCATTATAATTTCAAGTCTGATTGGGCAAAATGATCCTGCTTCTATCAAGTTACCTCTAACTTATTTTGAAAAAAAATTTTTTACATATGGAAATAAAGATACTTAAATGCATAGCATTTATTTGGCCGGGGTCTGCTATTCTGAGTTGTGCAAAGCATACAATTCTCCTGTCCTATAATGTCTATGTTGTGGACTCTTCTGCCATGGGAGAATTGAGTCCCAGGCCCAGTCAAGTACTTCCATTTTGTTGTATTGATCATAAATAATCCAAAGATTATGGGTAATATAGGGTTAATTGTAATTTTATGATGTCTATAATAAATTTACCCCTCAAGAGATTTCCACATATAGGTCTGCTTACCTTTAATACACTTAGAATACAGTTGAGTCTGTGACATGTTTACTCTTTAATTTTGTACAAATTTATTGTCATATTAAGTTGTTTGAAGAAAAATATACTTGTTTATTCAATTATAAAGTGTGTTCTAGGACAATTGAATAGAAAAATTGGATACTTGATAGTTGTTCATTTATGAAGTTATCCATACCACTTCCTTTTACAAATGAACAGCCTTCCCTATTCTTAAGCACCAAGTTACTGTTTCATAAGATGCAGTTATGTTTTATTGGGACTGCTGCTCTTTTCTTCAATATATTTCATGAACGTTTAGTTATTTTGCTTTAACTACCTAAATTCATTTTGGGTAGTGCTCCATTTTGTCACATTGCAAACCTTGAGCTAAAATTCTCCTTCCTTTGTTCTTTTCAACCCAAAGGTTTGTTTTCTTATTTTTAAATCTGGCATAAATATCCAAGTCATCCACCCAGTTTTAATAATTATGTAGAGTTTTTAAAAATTAATAAGTACTTGATGAGCTAATTTGCTCATAGGACCAGGATCACAGTTCTGTTTCCCATAAGAAAAATTGGCTCTGCTCAGTCCCATGGCTGTGCTCCACTGCAACTGGCTTCTTTGTGAACTACGCACAGAGTGAAAATTTTTTATGACCGTAAAGTAATTCAGAACACTTTTCCTACCAAGAACAGTTCACAGCCAACTCTGTCACCTAGAAAGGACTGTGCACCACTCTGAGCACAGCTTCATTTTGGTTTTAGAATTAATGTACCAAATAGAAAATGAGATTTTTCCCTCCTAGTTTTAAACAGTCATTGCATTTGGCTGTTAATAAGCATATCTGTTTTGGAACATTTTTACAAGGTGAGGAAGGTCAATTAAGGAATACTGTCACATTATTCAGACTTTATTCTACAGAGGAGAACTTATATTAAAAGGCAAAGAATGCTTTGAAAATTCATTTTTCCAAGTAGAAAAGGAAAAGATGCATTTTCTTCAGCTTATGAATACAAATATACTAATAAAATTAATTTCATCCATAAAGTTTAATTTCCATAGTAACATTAACTTAAATTAAAATATATTTAAAAGAACAGTGAAACCACATCATCATCGTAGATGGGTGTTGGAAGTTTATACAGATTCAGCATGAATTCTGAATATGGGTTTCTTAAGTTAGTGCTAACATTTGATAGAACTGGGCATGAACAAACTTCATTTGCTAATTCTGTACAGTTCTCCATTTTACCATATCAATACTTGCATGAATGAAATAAGCTATTTAATTTCTTTGGGATTTAAAAAAATGTATTTAATAGAAGGATTTATTTATTAAGGAGTTTTTAAAGAATAATATTTTAGCCGTTTTGTCTTACTTAAACCACCAGAGTAACAAACTACACAAAGCTGCTTTTTATTTTCTAAATTTATACACTTGCCGCCAAAATGAAGAATAATTGAGACAGGAAGCATAGGGGGGATTAAAAGTAAATATATTACTTTTTTTGATTATTCAGTGCTCTCTTTTCCAGGTAAAAACAAATGGAGTCTCTGCTGTCAGACTGGAATTACCATTAAAGAGTGACCCATTTGAAGAGCTGTCATTTAATCTGCTTGCTGTATCAAAGGCTCAGTTACCCATTCACACATCACTTGTTCCAACCCCAGACCCAAAGGGGTTGATTGAGTCGCCTTCTGCAACACAAAGTAACATTAATACTTTGAGTTCTGTAAGTTGCATGCCGACAATGCCTCCAATTCCAGCGCGGAGTAAATCCCAGGAAAACATGCGATGTTCTCCAAATCCATTTATTACTAGCTTGAGCAGCACAAACCCTTTTACTGACAGGACTGCCGCTCCTGGAAACCCGTTTAGAGCTGAGTCTCAAGAGTCAGAGGCAACTTCACGGTTCTCCAAAGAGCCTGTTGCTGACACTCCTTTCCCTTCTCTGAAGCCTCTTGGTCATAACAAAAGCAAGCCTTTATCTTCATTTGATGGCTTTAGGGACAGTTTTGATCGGCAGGGCCAGTCTATGGTAAAAATTAGCAACCCAAAAGGATGGGTAACCTTCGAGGAAGAAGAGGACTTTGGCGTGAAAGGGAAGTCAAAGTCAGTTTGTTCAGACTTACTGAGTAATCAACCAAGTTCGTCTTCTGGCTCCAAAGTGACCTTTGATGATGACTGGAATAAAGGTACAAATGTTTCTTTCTATGTATTGCCATCAAGAAGACCACCTCCGCCTCCTGTCCCTCTGCTCCCACCTGGCACCTCCCCTCCAGTAGATCCTTTCACAACTTCGGTACCTAAGGCATCACCCACACTAGACTTTACAGAAAGATAATGTTATACACTAGAAAACAGTTGTTTTTTAGTTTTGGCAGGGTAGAGCCAAAAGAATTGGGCATTAGTCATTCATTATGTGCAATAAGTAATTGTTACGTGCACTGATGTCGTCACAAAATACCACTATTTAATGTGTACAAAGTTGAAGTATGTGTATATTGGAAATAAGGAAAAATCCTTCTCATTATAACTGGAGTTTTGGTGTGTTTCTGTTTGGATAAATAAGAGAGAGTAGTGCCCAGAAAAAGTGCTCAAAACTACTTTAGAAAATAGTCCTTGTTCAGAAACTCCTCGTCAGTCTTCTCTGACGAATCTCAAAAAGCCCAAACAACTTCTATCTGACATTATCACCAGCCCTTTCGTACTTGTTAACAATTGGTATTTGTAAGTATTTACCAAAGAGCTATCAAAGTTATACTGAAACAGAAGTTTGAAAGGCATTGCTTTAAAAAAAAAAGGTACACATATGCACACACACACACGCACACACATATATACTTTATTCTTACATATTTGTAAAATTCATCATTTAAATTCTAGGATATAACACAGACCAAATTTTTACCTAAAAGTTCTAACAGAGTTGTTTTTTCAATATTTCATTATCAAAAGGATGGCTGTAAATGAAATTCGGACATTTCATTAATTTTCCTTCCAAAACTAGAATAATCTCACTACAGAACCAGAATTTTCTACCATTCCACACCCTGCCCCTTCAAACACACACTTAACACACATCCTCGTTACTTTCCACTCCAGCACCTCCATATGCTTTGCTCTGGGAGGAGGTTCTTGCAGCTGGAAGCAGCATATTTTGTGGTCCCTGTCATGTAGACAGACACTCCAGCCCTTTCATAAAAGCACTATGGTCTTCTATGTCGGGAAGGCACATACCACCAAGTTCAATGAGAAATTTTAGAGCTAAACGTCCTCTCTTCTCTCCGTACGTTAAGGTATATGTTCCCATTTCCCTCCCACCCTTTTCTATTTGCTGCTTTCGCTCTGGAACTCCGTTAGCAGGGAAAGCAGCAGTCCTAAGAGTGCTCTGAATTGGGGGTCTACTCAGTGTGTGCTCTCTCCCCTTAGAGGCTATATAGCACATCTGTGATGCTGCTTTACGTTTCTAGAGGCTCTATCTCAAGTTAGCTGTGGATCTTGTCTCTTGCACTGCCAATATGCAACTGATCCTGCTTTCATTAATTTTATGAAATACACAGAATTTTTATAGAATGTAGTATTTTGATATCATTAAACCCAATCAGAAAACACCTTGAGCAATATGGTTTTGTTGTCAGTTTAAGTTAAAATCATCTTTACCCATTAAGACTTACATTAGTGCTGCTTTTATATAAAGAGTTGTATGTGTCCACTTAAATTCCATTGTCCACATTTAACCTTTAAAGATGTGCATTGGAGGAATATCAGAAAGTAGAGTTCATGGCTAAGGATATGTAAAATGTAAAAGCACAGCAAACTGTATTGCACTTAACCACATAAAGCAAATCTAGTCGGAAAAAAGCACTTTTCTAAATGCTCAAATGTTATCAAAATACTATATTTATAGAAGTAATCCTCTCTCTGTTAACAGCCAGGATTTGCTGTTAGAAATAACTCTTGTGAGTTTTATATTGTGCTTTTTTGGGGGTTCTAATCATTTCAGCAGTAGTATATTTTAAACAGCAGTATTACTCTAAGCATTGTGCTTTGAAATGTGAATTAACTTGTTGAAACTGTGGCTTTAACATCTATATGATTAACGTGTATGGTTTTTGCTTTCCATTAGCAAAATAATTCATGATAAACTTCACTAGCGCTGATCGCGGTTCTGTGAGCAGTGTTTCCTATTGAATATAAACTACTGTCTAAAATATACATATCATGCAGCAGCTCAGCTTTATCAGGAAAATTATATTCGGCAAGTTGCTGAAAGTGCACAAAGTTAATGAAAGTTAAAGGTATGCTGCAAATAACTAGCCATTATTCTGTGTATTATTACAGTATTTACCAGTTCTGTTAAAAGCCGAGCAGAAATTAGACACTAAGAATCTTTGTGAATTCCTGGTTCTCTATAGTAGATTGCTGTTTATATGTAAGAATTTTATTGCTTATGTGGCATACAATATTTATAACTATATACTTTATAGAAGTACAGTATTCAAGTCAGTGGTATACAAACATTCTGTACATATCCTGTGAAATGTGCTGTCATATGAAATAAATATACCTGTCTTTACTGTATTTATTTTGCTCAAAAGGAAAGAATTTTTCTCAGCCATTGCCTTGAACTTGACATGTACAAATTTAGTGACATTTGGGAATTAATGCTTATTGTCAGATGAGGTATTTTAATTCATGACCTTATTTTCATCCATTTCACTTCTTCGTATAATACTTACTCTAAAAGTAAGAAGAAAGAGATTCTGAGATCACTAATCATCGTCAAGAAGTCCATGGACTTATTCTGTAAGAGAGGCCCTCATTCAAAATCTTGTTGGCTTGAAAATAACACCTGAAGCATGAATTTTTCTAACCCAGAGCAAAAGAAACAGTGGGGGGCAGAGGGAAAATAGGCACAGGAACAGCCAGACCAAAGACGGCACTGGCTAAAAAGACCCAAAGAAAGAGGCCGAGGCTAGTAGTTCCAGTGAGTATTGCCTTTTTTCAGTCCTGTAGGATTACTATTCAAAACAATAACCTTGATCCTTAAATAGCTGAATTATGTTCATTAACCTCTGATTAAGAAGTTATGGATACAACAGGGCTGGCCCAGTGGCATAGTGGTTAAGTTCATGTGCTCTGCTTCGGTGGCCTGAGGTTCACAGGTTCGGATCCCAGGTGCGGACCTATGCACTGCTAATTGAGCCATGCTGTGGTAGGCCTCCCACATACAAAGTAGAGGAAGATGGGCACGGATGTTAGCCAAGGGCCAATCTTCCTCAGGAAAAAAGAGGAGGATTGGCAACGGATGTTCGCTGCAGGCTAATCTTTCCTCACCAAAAAACAAGAAAGTAGTTATGGATACAGAATAATAGGCTTTTTAAAAACTTTTAGATAATTGTAGATTTATATGCAGTTGTAAGAAATAATACAGAGAATTCCCATGTACCCTTTACCCAGTTTCCCCCAGTGGTCACATTTTGCAAAACTATGGAATAATACCACAACCAGAACATCAACATTGGTACAAAACATTTCCATCACCACAAGGATCCTGGAGTTGGCCTTCTCCCATTATCGTCCCATCCCATCCTCCTCTCTCTCGTCCTTAACTTCTGGTAACCACTAATCTAGTCTCCATTTCTATAACTTTGCTACTTCAAGAATGTTGTATAAATGGAATCATATGGTATGTAGCCTTTTAGGATTGGCTTTTGTTAGTCAGCATAATTCTCTGGAGAGTCATCTAGATTGTATATATCAATAGTTCGTTCCTTTTCATTGCTAGTAGTATTCCATGGTATGGATGTGCCACAGTTGGTTTAACCATTCACCCATCCATTGAGGGACATCTGGGTTGTTCCCAGTGTGGGGCTATTATAAATAAAGCTGCTGTGAACATTTATGTACAGGTTTTTGTGTAAACAAGTTTTCACTGCTCTGGGATAAATGCCCAGGAGTGCAGTTGCTGGGTCAGGGGTAGTTGTATTCTTGGATTTTTAAAAAACTGCCAAACTGTTTTCCAGAATGACTACCATTTTACATTCCCACCAGCAATTTATGAATGATCCAGTTTCTCCACATCCTTGCCTGAATTTGCTGTTGTCACTATTTTTTACTTTAGCTATTTTAGTAGTGGATATTTCATTGTGGCTTTAATTTGTTTCCCTAATACCTAATGATGGTGAACATCTTTTCATGTGCTTGTTTGCCATCTAATATCCTCTTTAGTAAAATATCTACAAATCTACAAATAGATTTGTATCTTTTGCCAATTTTCTAAATGGATTGGTTTTTTTTTTTTACTGTTGTGTTTTGAGTGTTCTTTATATATTCTATATACTCATCCTTTGTTGGATATGTGGTTTGTAAGTATTTCTCCCAGTCTGTAGCTTACCTTTCCATCCTCTTCATATGATCCATAGCCAGATCCTGAGCTCTGCAGGTCCACAAACTACAGCAGGGGTGACTGACACAGAATACCCAAACTCACAAAAAACTGATGTATAAATCAAAATACCAATTTATTAATTTTAGAAAAATGTCTGACCACATCAAGATTTAGCAAATAGGTACAAAAATGGGAACTCATACATTGTTGGTGAGAGGGTAAATTGGCACCTCAATTCTAGAGAGCAATTTAAGGATGTCCAGTAAAGTTCATATACTCTATCACAAGACGTTTGATTTGTAGAGAAACTCTAGTTCACGTGGAACAGGACATGCATTGTTTGTAATGGTGAAAACTAGAAATAAACTAACCATCAATGGGGGAGTGGAGTGACATATTCATACAGTGGAATACTATATAGCAGTGAAAATAAGTGAATGAAATATTAGTAAATCTCATTTTGGAGCCATAAAGCAAGTTACAAAATAATACAATATGACACCATTTATATAAAATTTAAAACATGCTAAACAATATTCTTTAGGGATACATACATGTGTTAATGGTATAAAAACGTGCAATGGAAATAATAAATTCAGGATAGCGGTTACCTCTGGAGAAGGGGAAGAGGGCAATAAGATCAGAGAGGGGTATGTGGGAACTGTCACTGTATTTCTGTTGTGTTAGGTCTGAAAAAAATTTTTTTTCAGTAGAGTAAAAATTTGCTCTTTTCTTCCCTCACTGCCTGATATCTAGCAGCCATCATGAATGACCCCTTAATTATCTGGACCAGAGTGTTCTTAATAATTAGATTGCTTCAGCAGATACAAATGGTCATAAGATGCCCTTTACCCTAGAAAGGCAACAGTACCTAAAATATTCCTAGAAAATTAGCCAAAATGCACAAGACCACACAGATGTCATATTTGTCTTCCAAATCAGAACCCACTGGTGTGGTGGCAAGACAATGGGCTTTGTCATGATTTATCATTATTTAAACCACACTCTGAAAAAACTACACACAAATGTGTAAGACATGGCCTGTATGAGAAGAAAAAGACCGTAAGAGAACACTGGAAGGAATGCAATAAAAGAATAAGTAAAGTTAGGAGGACATCAAAGGCAAATATCAGTGCTGACAAAGATTAAAGATGCTACAAAGGCTTGATCTGTGGCCACTTGGCAGAATTTTTTTTTTTTTTTTTTTGGTGAGGAAGACCAGCCCTGAGCTAACATCCGTCGCCAATCCTCCTCTTTTTGCTGAGGAAGACTGGCCCTGGACTAAGATCCGTGCCCATCTTCCTCTACTTCATATGGGACGCTGCCACAGCATGGCTGACACGCAGTGCTTTGGCAGCCAACAGGGATCCGAACTCTCAAACCCCGGGCTGCCAAAGCGCGACCTAAACCGCTGCGCCACCAGACCAGCCCCAACTTGGCAAATTTTTTACCAAAGGATTAATAAACTACATATTTAAATAAAACTGGATGTCCAGCACATGGGTTTTCTACCCTTTTCATTAATATTAAAAATTATACCCAGAGACCCTGTAATACATGAGTTTGGAGATAAATGGTTCTCACTACCTAGGGGGCTATACTGTAAACCCACTTTTAATCAGGAGCTGGCTTGATGAATACGGAATTGGATTCTGGAGAAATAGGGGGATGACCCTACCGCCAGCAGTCAGGAGCTAAGGGAACACAGTAGGCCCCTTTCTCCCTGTGGGGAGAGAGACATATGCCACTCTGACCAGTACTGCGTGTTCCAGGGTCTGGGTGATCCCTGCCCCAACAGTACTAGAGATGAAAACACATCTTCTCCTGAGCTCCATCCCCCTTCCATCCAGTATCAGTGTTAACAGTCTCCATATGAGGCCCTGGATTGGCTTTGGGCATTTCCAGGCCTGCAGTCACACATTTTCTCCACCCGCCCCGGGACCGGCAGGGATGCAGTTTCAATGGAGAGAAAGTTTCAGGAATACAAAGTAGCGGGTGTTTGTGATATTGAAATCAAGTCGTACTGGGCAATGGCCCTTTGAAAGAAGATAACCAGGGGTAGAGGCCTGGCACCATCTTAGCTCTGCTAGTGCCTTGTTACCAAGGAGTCAGTGCAAACGTTGCCCACGCACTAAGGCAGGCAGGCCTTCCTTGCCTATGCAATCTAAAACGCCAATCACCCTGTTTTGTTTTCTTTATACCTCTATATTAGAGTTTGCCTTGTCCGTTTACTTCTGTTTTCTCTTTACCACTTACTGGAAAATAAGCTCCATGAGAGCAGCAACCCTGGATCTGCCGCCGTCTCACCGGCGCCTGACCCCATAGCGGTCCAGTAACAACTTGTCGGCCGGTGGCTGGCAGGCGAGTTTGGGGAGGGTCGCTCCGGCAGCAGCCGCTTGAGCGCCCCTAGATATACGAGTCCGAATCAGGCCCCACAGAGGAGTGCGGGCACCTTCCCCGGCCCTCGGTGCTGAAAACCAGAGCACAGGGTACAGGCAGCAGGGTCAGCGATCGGAGCTCCCCTCCCCAAAAGTTTCCAGACCGGAAGCGGCGAGGGGCGTTTCCGGAAGTGGAGACTGCCGGCCGCGGAAACGCCGCTGGGACTAGGAGCCGGGTGGGGAGAAGCTGTGGGGCTCGGCGCTGTGGGCGCCCACCCCCCGACCTTTGCCAACCTAGCATCCTCCCTCCTACCCCGCCCATCCCCGTGGGCGGAGTCTCGGGCCCCACGTCCGTAGCCTGGGTGTTCCGCGCTCCCTTCCGGCGGCTGGGCCTGTGTTTGACAGTTGCCCTGACAACAGCCACTTCCGGGGGCGGACCTCGGCGGATCCCCCTCGGCAGGTGCGGGCCTGGACCAGCGGCCCCCTCGGACTGTGGGGGTCGTTTCCCGGCAGCACCTGCTTCCGGGAGCGGACTGCAGGTTCCCCACCCTCGAGTTCTGACTTCGAGCTAGCGGCACCTCAGACGCGGCGTTGCTTTGTTGCCCCTGGCAACAGCCACTTCCGGGATCCACTTCCGTTCCCCCCGCGCCGTGGGCGCCCGAGCCGCGGGTTCCGGCCTCCTGGCAGCGGTTAGTCGGTCGCGGCTGTGCGCCCCTCGGGTCACCCCGGGCCGCGCCTCCCTTCTCGCCGCCTCGGCTGGGCCTCCGGGGCCGCCATGGTTCTGCTGCACGTGAAGCGAGGCGACGAGAGCCAGTTCCTGCTGCAGGCGCCGGGGAGCACGGAGCTGGAGGAGCTCACAGTGCAGGTGGCCCGCGTCTACAACGCGCGGCTCAAGGTGCAGCGCGTCTGCTCAGGTGCGGCCCGGGATCGTGGCGCCCCAGCCGGGGCGGCGTGGGGTCTCGGGCCGCGCGGGGCCCCGGGGGGAAGCGGGAACGGCGCCATCTGGGACGGAGGCGGTTGGGCGGGACCCACAGGGCTCCCCGGGCGGGCCTGGGCGAGGGGCAGGTTTGTGACGATCTGCAGAGATGTGCAGCGGCCGGGCCTGCCGTGGGGGGTTCATCAAAGATGCATAAGGGGCCGGCCCGCCGCGTGGAGACGGGTCTCGGAGCCGGGGTCGGGGCGCTGGGAGCGACAGACTGACATAGACTCGGTCCAGAGGAGGAGGGACCCGAAGGACTGGGCCGAAGAGCAGGTGTAGTGGGATCCCCAAGTGTGGGAGGTGCACCCATCACCGGCCCTTTTAAAAAGGTGAATTCGCTATTCCGAGACTTCTGTTTCCGGGGATGAACCCCCCAGATCTGGGACGGCCCTTCAAGGGTGAGAAGACAGAGCGCCGTGGTGTTCTTTCCCCTTCTCCAGGAGGCAGGGGCCTGTTTCTCCCGTTACAGCGCTTGGCCACCCTCGCAACCCTCCAGAGCAGCGCTGTCCGATGGAACTTTCCACCGCGATGGAAATATTCCCACTTTGTGCTGTCCAGTGAGGAATCCGCTAGCCGCATGTGGCCGTTGAACACGACCGAGGAACTGCATTTTTAATTTTATTTCATTTAAATTTAAATAGTCAAGTGCCACAAGTAGCTACCACGTTAGACAGCACGCTACTTAACATGATGATTCTCCAGATGTGGTCTAGGATGTTATGGAGTGTTTCTATAACTATAATATGTGATTTTTGTACCATGGAGAACTCCTTAATGGTCACAAGTTCTACCTTAATGGGACATAGGTATAGTTTCTTAGTAAAATTTACTGATTCCAAAACAAGCTCAATATTAAATGTTTTTTTTTTTAATCAAAACATTTGGGGAGGAAAGGGGCTCAACTTTTGCTATAAAATTATCGATTGAAAATGTGGTGCTGGATGTTAAGAGTCATGTTAGTGAACTTAAAATCCACTCATTTATTCTATAGTGACCATTGTCAACTGTGATTCAGGCAGGCCCAAGCGCTGTCCCTAACGAAGACAAGGATGAATGAGACTAGTCCCTTGCCCCTCAGTACTTACAGTCTGGTGGGGAGGGAGACAATAAGTAAACTAATTAGGTATTCCACTTAGTTACACCGTTTGTTCCAGAGTATTGTATGTTACAGGCCACCTGGTGTCTTCATACAGTGCTATGGGCAGACCTAAATCTGTGTACCTCTTTCATATGAAAGAAAGAAGGAAGGAAAAGCAAGCAGTTTTGTAAGATTAAAATGTGGATTCATTTTGGGGTGACTATATATGGAATAGGAAAAATATAAAGCCATGCATTGGAATAGTGAACATCACCCTAGAAAACCAAGGTCTTGTCCTGTCTCTGCCACTTTGGAAGAGTCTGAACTGCCTTAAATCCTCCCCACTGATTGAATTTACATAAATTATTTATAAAGTATTTACATAAAGTTTTATATAAAGTAGTAGCAGCATAGTCGGCCCCGGTGGTCTAGTGGTTAAGATTTGGTGCTCTCACTGTCACAGCCCGGGTTCGTTTCTTGGTCAGGGAACCACACCACCTGTCTGTCATTTGTCATACTGTGGTGGCTGCATGTTGCTGTGATGCTGAAAGCTATGCCACCAGTATTGCAAATACCAGCAGGGTCACCAATGGTGGACAGGTTTCAGCAGAGCTTCCAGACTAAGACAGACTAGGAAGAAGGACCTGGCCACTCACTTCTGAAAAAAGTAGCCATGAAAACCCTGTGAATAGGAGTGGAGCATTGTCTGATACAGCGCCAGAAGGGGAGAGGACGGCGCAAAAAGAACCAGGCAGGGCTCGGCTCTGCTGTCCACAGGGTTGCTAGGAGTCGTTAGGCACTGGCGACAACAAAGTAGCAGTGTGACCTGCACAAGCCTCAGTAGATGCAGCTGCAAATTAGGGAAGATGGGGATGTTAATAACTGTCTTGCCTGCCTCATGAGGTTAAATTAAATGAGATAATCCACATGAACATACTTGGAAAACAGTAACACCCCGTGCGGATATGTATTCAGACTGTCAGTAAATTTTAACTTGTGGCTCCTGGGTGCCAGGAAGTACAGCATAGCACAGAGGATTAGAGCACAGAATCTGCAGCCCGCCTGCCTGTGACTGTGGGCAAGCTCCTAAACCCTGTTGACCTGGGTGAATTGATGACCATTTGTCAAAGGTCAAGGACAGGTCTGGCACATAGCAAGTGGTATCTAAGTGTTCATTAAATAAAACAGCCGGTGGGCCAGACCCCTGACCTCTAGGGAGCTTACCTTCCAATGAGGTATAAGGTGTTAGGATGATGATTGTGATGCATATTGTCTAACTGTCCTTATTTTTAAGAAATGGAAGAATTAGCAGAACATGGCGTATTTCTCCCTCCTAATATGCAAGGATTGACTGATGACCAGATTGAAGAACTGAAGTTAAGGGATGAATGGGGTGAGAAGTGTATCCCCAGTGGGGGTTCAGTATTCAAAAAGGATGACGTTGGTCGAAGGAATGGGCAAGGTAATCCAGCATTTTTCTTCTATGTGCATGCCTGAATAGAGCAATGTTAAAAACTTGACCTCAGTATTTCTATACAAACTTATGAAATTCTGCACACATACCTCCTTGTGCTGAAACACTAATCCAGAATGAATTAGGTGGATAAAGGAAGCATCTGTCTTGTTCTTACTAAGTTGCAGCTAGCTTTTAAATCTGTTACATGAACCACATGAAATTACCATTTTTGTTGGTAACGAGTGGTTGGAGATTGGCAATTTCATGTGGTTCAGCCTAATAGTTTGGGGGGATAATCATTGAAAACATATTGAAGGTTGTGTTTTGTTGTGGTTTGCAGATACTGGGGTTTGTTCAGAGATTTTATGTGAAAGAAGAAAATGAATGTCAGCCCAAGGGCCTCCACTTGAATTGAGAACATGCCTCTCTCTAGTGTGAAGCACCTTAGTACACATCAGAGCATGAAGAAATTATTCTCCTCTTAGTGTCTGGTTGATCATGTGGAATGTAAAGGGGAAAAGGATGATAACCCATTTTGGTAGCTTATCCCTTTAACCTGCATAAAAAACTCCATTTAAAAGACTATAATTGATCATTTAACAAACACTTAAGTATCTACTATGCCCCTAAAACACTGTTAGGTGCAAAAGAAATGCAGAAGTGTCCCTGCAAGGCCTTTGCATGCTCAAAAACTGTATATATTTTTAAAATATTGAAGATAAGAGGAATTTCTAGTATTATTTCCTTTGAATTTTAACCTGGAAAATGGTTGGCTGTCTTCCACATCTTTTCATACCTAAACTCATTCTTAATTTGGAGAGATTCTTTGCTTTTTAGAAGGAATTACACCAATGAAAAAAATAATAGTGTCCCATAAGAAGCAGTTAACAGTTCATTATTCATCTTGAAACTGATATGGTCTTAAATTAACCATTTCTATTCTAATACAATTTTCTATCTCTAGTATTTTCAATGTCTAATTAATACTGTTATTAAGAATATAAGGTTTGAACTTGCCCCATCTGCCCTAGATTTAGACATGCCATCTCCATTGTTTTTGCTTCTAAACTTGCAAGTTATTTTTTTTTTCTTGTCTAGGGGTGGGCAAGCTTTGGGCCACAGGCCACGTTCAGCCAGCGCCTGTGTTTGTAAATAAAGTTTTATTGGAATGCTGCCACCCCATCTGTTTAAGTATCGCCTCTGGCTACTCTCGTGCTGCTGTGACAGAGTCGAGTAGCTGCAAGAGAGGCAGTGTAACCTGCAAAGCCTAAAATATTTACTCTGGCCCTTCACAGAAAAAGCTTGCCAACCCCTGTCTCTCCAATGACATTTATTCCTGTTCTTTGTAGCCTTTGCCCCTTAGCAGAAAGCACACTCCAGTCTCTGCCATCGGGAAGAGATTTTTGCCTAACTTCTCACACTAGCTTTCTTGTATCCCTCCCTAAATTCCATGCATGTACTTTCTCTCACTCCCCGACTCAGACAGAAGGGTTTGGGATATTTAAGAAGAGTTTTAAAGATGGCTGTCTCTTTTATTTTTATAGCTCCAAATGAAAAAATGAAGCAAGTTTTAAAGAAGACTATAGAAGAGGCCAAAGCAATAATATCTAAGGTTAGATTTTTAAGTGATGCTGTCAAACTTGTCTTTTTAAATATAGCCTCCAGTTACGGCTTCCGGAGTTATCTGTCGACCAGCCTTTTCTTTTCTTTTTTAAGCCTTCCAGAGGCAAGGGAAACAGCATATGGGGTGGGCCCCAGCTTTTTCTTTTCATAATTGTGACAGTTGTCCTGAGTCCTCCCAGTTCCCACAGGTCATTGGCTGTGTAGATGCGGTTCACATGTAGTACAGATATGAATGGATGCCCGTGTGATTTTGCCTCTTTTACCTTTCTGAAGAACTGAAGAAAGGGGACCATGAACCTTGTGGCCCTACAAATATCCATGGATATTTGATTGACCCAGTGTGTGTTTAATATGAGTTAGTTTTTGTAATCGTCATAAGTATTTATACCAAAATTATTTCATAGAAGGAGAGGCTTAAGTCATAGCATTGACTTGCAGATAACGTGAATCGGGAGAAAAAGAATTTCAGCATATTTAAAGAATTGGTTTTTTTAATTAGTTGCTTTTATTTATGTGTTGGCCGTATTAGTTGCTACTGCCTTCAACTGCAGATCTTCTCAGTTTTGATGACTGTTTTTCTTCCACTGCTCCCAATTCACTGGGCAAAACCGTTATTTCTAAACCAACATTTCCCGGATTCTTCAGGCTCTTAACTAATCTTTTAAGTGCTTCAGGAAAGCCTGCCCTCTGTGCCTGTTAGTGTAGGGAAGGCTCTGGAAGTCCTCCAAGGGAGGCTTTGGTTCAATCCAGTGTTTGCAAAATGCATTTGTCCGCAGAACCTTTTCTTAAAAGTGTTGATAACAACTATTAACCTCTCATCAGATTAGCGCATCTCAGAACACTTAAGGAAAACAGTGGCCTGGACATGGCTCTGCGCCCTTCCCTCCCCGCACCTCCCTCTGTGGAAATCCTTTCTGTTCATTTGTATCACTTCTTCCCTTTGCCTGCGTATATTTTGTGTAGTTAGTTCATAGTTCGCAGAGAGGTTTCCTGGGGGTCCGGTCGCTTTGCTGCAGTGACTTGCCCAGCGTTGCCGAGCTGCTGAGCGGCCAGGCGCCTTCTCACGCAGGGCCCTCTCCACGCTGCCTCCGAACGTGCAGCTCGAGCTGCTCTCGCCTCACCGGACTCTGCCGTGTCGGGGGCGCTCAGCACTGTGGGTCAGGACTCAGTGGGGCAAGCAGGGGAGGGTTTGAGTCCCAGTGACCCCACTGACCAGTCGCACAACCTTAGGCTGGAGACTTCACCTCCATCGCTCAGGTTCGTCGCGGGGAGAGCGAAAGATGGTGAAACGTCCTGACTGCGGCTCCTGGGGAGTGGGATGACGGTGTCTGTGTGACCCCTTTTCCTAGACCCACCTCTGCTGAGAGTGGGAGACCACGGCAGTTGGGGTGTCTCTGTTGTCCTGGGGCTGCACCTAGAGTTTCTCCACCACCCGACCTGGCACCTGGCCACGGATCACTGCCCTTGGCATTTGGTGGGGCCGGTATAGAAAATGACTCCGTGGTGCCCCCTGTCTGGGTAATACTGGTCGTGATGGGTGATGTCCTCCGAGCAGAAAGACTTCCCTCAGATGACCCCACATCTGGTAGATCTTCACTCTGTTCCCATGTCATATGCCTCTGATGGGAAGACCTGGTATATTTTACGAGGATTTATGACTTAGGGAACAATTTCATAAGCCGCGCTGGGAGTAGGTAAAGCAGGCATATTGCCTCCATTTTAGAGATGAGGACATAGGTTTAGCAGGTTTACATCTGGGCCTCTAGGACTTTCCACCGTCCTCCCCGAGGAGCGTGAGCTTCAGGCCCCAGGACCTGCCCGTCGTCCTCTCCCCATGCGGCTTTGGTATCCACGTTGCTGTTCCATGTTGTACCCGGGTCACAGGACTCTTCATTTTCTTGGAAGCAAGGATTTCATCTCCCTTCCGTGTCATTCATCCGTACCGCGGTCAGATTGTAACTCACTGTTCCTCAGAACAGATTCGTCTCAGTATGGGCTCTGACATTCCCCCTTAGCACAGATCTTCCGTCCTTCCCTGCCCCACACCCTCACCCCAGCCCCTTGTCAGCATGCCAGTGCTTCCGCCCCACCACGGGCTTCCTGCTGGCCCCTCTTCCCTACCTTGCCTCCTCCCTGGCTGGGCCCCAATTTGGCCTCTTCGTGGTCACCTGGCCCTCTCGGCTCTGGGCTCAGCGCTCTGAGTGCCCGGTCTCTAACCTGCTGCCCCTCTGCCCGCCTGCCACCCACCTGTGCTGGGAGCGCTGGGGAGGGCCACCCGGGCCCTGCTGTCTGACCTCACTGGGCCCCTGCGGGGGCCGGGCGGCCCACTGGCCCTTGTCCCAGGCCTGTCTCAGACCTTCTCCTCTCCTCGGACTGCTGCCCTCTCACCCTGTCATGGGCAGCTTTGCCTCCTGCTTCGGCAGTGAGGCCGTCTGGCACGGACCCAGCAGCTCTCTGTCCCCCTGCGAATTCTCTCTCTCCCTGTGTCTCCCTTGTCCTTCCCCCCGGGGCTCTCTCCCGTCTCTCCCTCTGCTCCTGCTCTCCAGCTCGTCTGGATCCCCCTTCTGGAAACCCAGGAGGGGTGATGTCATTAGTCTCTCCTGTCCTGTGGGCAGTGTCTCCTCTGTTAGCGCACTCGGGCCTCCCCTCAGCCTGAAATCAGTGCTCTGCGGCTCAGCCTTTCCCCGCCAGCCAGCTTCCCGAAGGAGAGCACACGGTGCCTTCAGATCCTTGGCCCACATCCTCCCAGGAGGCTGAGAACCTCGTCTCTGTTGCCTTCGCCCCCAGAAACGGCCGATCCAGAGGCCTCGCCCAGCCTGACTCCTGGACCCTCTGTCTTGACCACAGCAGTGTCCTGCTCCATTCTCTTCCCTCCGGCTCTGAGTCCCCTGTGCCCTTGCTCGTGCCTCACCTGTGGTACTCACCACAGTCCTTTATCCTTGGTCTCTTCTCCTTTCTTTCTTCTCTTTCTCCCTCGGCATTTCGTCTACTCTGTCAAGTGCAAATTCCACCTCTGCAGATAACTCCCAAATCTCTGTGCTCTACCCCGAGATCTTCCTTCACTTGCAGCCTGCGTCCCCAGCTGGTTCTGAGATGGTCTACCTGAAGGTCCAGCCAGCTCTTCAAACTCAAGTTTCTAGACCTGAACTCACTGATTCCTCCTTCCTCTCCCTCTGAATTCTGTACCCAAGAAGAAGCACTTCCTGCAGCCTTCCCATTTCTGTTAACAGAACCACCGTGTCTTGGTTATACAGGCTGTGATCCTCAGTGTCATCTTCAACACTTCCCTCTCTGTCACCCGTGTGCCTTAAGTTTGGTCCTGTACCATCTGCTCCCACGATGCCTCTTAACTCCAGCTCCTCCTCTCATTTCCACGGCCGCCACTTGCTTTAAGGCTCCCATGATAGCCTTTGTGTTCAGACACCACCTGTACAATCCAGTTCAATTCTGAGACTAACCACCCCGAGCTGGGGCAGACCCCAAAAGTTAAAGGGTAAGGTCCGCAACCAGACTTCCCACTTCAGACACCAGGCCAGCCACTCTCCTGTCTGACTTGGCTACAGATCTGGAGGTGCCCACGACCCCCCTTCAGGTTCAGTACTTCACTAGAATGAGTCACAGAGCACACTGCAAGTGCTACACTCACTATGATAGTTTTATCATCAAGGATACAACTCAGAACTGCCAGGCGGAAGAGACCCGGAGGGCATGGTCTGGGGGACGCGGTACAGAGCTTCCATGCCCTCTCCTCCTCCGCGGAATCCCGGCACCCACCTCCCTGAACATCGACGTGTTCTCCAGCCAGGAAGCTCCACTGCGCTTCCACGTCCGGAATTTTTATCGGGTTTCATTAGGTGATCACGATTGATTAGATCACTGGCCGCATGACTGGACTCATCCCCAGCCCCACTACCTTACCCAGAGCTGATGACGGGGTGGGGGTTCTGAAAGTTCCAACCCTCTAGTCACCTGCTCAGTCTTCCTGGGGAGGCCACCCCCTCCCTTGGAACTGTCTAAGGGCCCACCATGGGCCACCGCGTTAGCATATACCCAGGTGCGGTCCAGAGGGGCTCGTTAGGAACAACAGACACTCCCATCACTCGGGAATTCCCCAGGGTTTTGAAGCTCTGTGCTGGGAACGGGGACAAGAACCAGATATATTCTTTATTATATAGAGCCTGCTACCTGGTCCCCCCCTCGACTAGGTCTGTCCTGCACCCACTGCAAGATAGATCGCCCAACTCCTTCCCAGGAAAGCTGACCACTGCCCATCACCTCACAGTAAATGCAGACTCCTCCGCCTGGCGCTCATGGCCGTTCACAAACCAGCTCCAGCCTACGCAGCTGGCACTGTCCTCCCTCCTCCTGCCCCAGCCAGAGGGGACTGCTGCCTGTTAACTGCTTTTCTTGGCTTCTGCTTGTCCTGAAGCACCCTGCTCCTGTCCCCAGCCGGTCACCCCACCTGTGTTCTCAGGCCCCGCCGCAGTGCTTCACCATCTCGGCCATGGGGACGTGGCTCGGCCCCTGAAGTAGATGGCAGTTGCCTTGGTAGCAAGGGCTGTTAGATTCTTCCGTTGCTCTGGCGGTGTCTGGTGAGGGGCTTGTACAAGAACTTGTTAAACATTTGTTAAATTGATTAACCGCAGATAATGATGCCCGTTCACTTTCAGAAACAAGTGGAGGCCAGCGTCTGTGTTACCATGGAGATGGTGAAGGATGCCTTGGACCAGCTTCGAGGCGCCGTGATGATTGTTTATCCCATGGGGTTGCCACCGTACGACCCCATCCGGATGGAGTTTGAAAACAAAGAAGACCTGTCTGGAACTCAGGTGCGTGGCTCCTGGGTTTTCTGTCAGGTGAGCTCCTGTCCCCGCGCAGGGCAGAAGCCCCTCAGGTTTGACCCCCTCTTCTGGAGGTAGTTTTCTGCCTCATACCCAGCCTTCCATCTTGCTATGCCATGCCTCCAAGCAGAGTTCTGAATTCAGGTGAGGCCCCCGAGGTGGTGCTCGTGGTTGAGGGCTTGGCCCACACACACAGGGGCAGGAGAGAAGTTTGTGAGGCTGCCTGTCGGGAGTAACTGAAAACATCCTCATGTTCTTTGGCCACTGGAAAGCCAGAAACCTAATTTGTGCCTATTTCTACCCAAATGTTTTGGTTCCTTTGCATGGAATTTTGTGATCTAGGCTTACCTCTTGCTTCATGTTGTTTGCCTGCCTTTGTGTTCCATTTTCCTTTGTTTCTGTCATTTATTTCTTATCCTGTCAGACAATATCTGTTTCTCTGAGCCATCTCACATAGGTGAAATTCACAGAAGCAAACAAACAAATAGCCCTCTTATGCCTGTGTTTAAAAACCCAGCAGGATTCCAGTGTTCTTCCCTGGTAGTATCCTGAAAATCCATCCAAGAGGGATTTAATATTATAGATGAGGGTACAGACAAGATAGGGATCCCCCACTGCCCAGAGCAAGAAGTTAGTGAGTCAGGGCATGAGTTGAAACTAACAGGGAAAGTACTAAAATGAGCGAGGGCTTTGAGTAGGTGGGGGAATCAGTGCTGCCCATAGGGGCTCAGGAAGAGCAAGGGAGGGCAGGATGCTGGAAGCCTGTCCACACGGGGAGGGCACCAGCCGGGCTCTGTGTACCGGGGTGGGACCACATACATCTGTGGCAGTGGCCTGATAACCTTAAAGTGGGTTCTTACCATGGCCCCAGGCAGGACTCAATGTCGTTAAAGAATCAGAGGCACAACTGTGGTGGGCAGCCAAGGAGTTAAGAAGAACAAAGAAGCTTTCAGACTACGTGGGAAGAAATGAAAAAACCAAAATTATCGTCAAGATTCAGCAAGTAAGTACTGTTGCTTTAACATGTCACTATTTTTTGTTATTCACTTTCCAACTGATAAAAATTTACAATAAATCTGAAAGATTTAAACTCTTTGTGGAAATACTTTGGTCCTATTGATCCAGGCTTAAAGGAAAACTTTTCTCTTTATGCACCAACAAAAATGGGATGAAAATATGAATTGATTGACAATATCTGGAGTTTGTTTTAATTTGAGGTGTGGAATATGCCATGTTAATTTCAACCTTAAAAATAGAGCTACATGGGCCACCAGGTGGCACAGCGGTTTACTTTGCACTTGGCAGCCCGGGGTTCGCGAGTTCGGATCCTGGCTGCCTGCCAACGCACCACTTGTCAAGCCATGCTGTGGCGTCCCGTATAAAGTAGAGGAAGATGGGCATGGATGTTAGCCCAGGGCCAGTCTTCCTCAGCAAAAAGAGGAGGACTGGCAACAGATGTTAGCTCAGGGCCGGTCTTCCTCACAAAAAAAAAAAAAAATAGAGCTACAAGGAGGCCAGACCCATGGCGTAGTGTTAAGTTCGCACGCTCCGCTTCAGCAGCCTGGGTTTGCAGGTTCGGATTCCAGACAGAGACCTACACCACTCCTCAGCCATGCTGAGGTAGCGACCCACATACAAAATAGAGGAAGACTGGCATGGATGTTAGCTCAGGGCTCGTCTTCCTCAAGCAAAAAAGGAGGAAGATTGGCAACAGATGTTAGCTCAGGGTGAATCTTCCTCACCAAAAAAAAAAAAAAAAATAGAGCTACTAGTAACTAAAAATGTTTCTTGAAATGAAAAATAGAGCCCAGAGCACCGATTCGCCTTTTTCAAAGTGCTGATACTCTGGGAATGAGGGAGCGTTAAAGGCCTTACAGATGTAATGCAGAGCTGAATGTCTGCGAGGCTGCTTTAGCTGTGTGCTCTCTGCTAAGGCAGTACTCTGTAATCTGGGGAAACAAGGTCCTCCATGATTATCTCTGTCCTTCCCCGCGAGGCCTGCGGTGGCTGACTGGGGGATGGCATCGTGCAGCCTCTGGGCTCCATCCAGCATGAGGGCCCAGAGCCAGGGGCTGTCGATGCCCAAGACTCCCTGGTGATCCGCTCTGGAGGATCGGAAGTGGATGACCTGTTTATCCTTAGCAGTTGGTGAAGGCGATTGTGACACATTGGCTGTAGCTTCCTGGATTGTCCCTATAAGAATGCTTCAGTCCAGGGGCCGCCCGGTGGCCCAGCGGTTTAGTCCGCGCTTGGCAGCCCGGGGTTCGCGGGTTCGGATCCCGGGCGCCCGCCGACGCACTGCCTGTCAGCCATGCCGTGGCGGCGTCCCATATAAAGTGGAGGAAGACGGGCACGGGTGTTAGCCCAGGGCCAGTCTTCCTCAGCAAAAAGGGGAAGATTGGCAACAGATGTTAGCTCAGGGCTGGTCTTCCCCACAAAAAACAAACAAACAAACAAAAAAAGAATGCTTCAGTCCACAGTTTGCTCTTCCCTCATCTTTTCAGAGGGGTCAAGGAGCTCCAGCCCGAGAGCCCATTATTAGCAGTGAGGAGCAGAAACAGCTGATGATGTATTATCACAGAAGACAAGAGGAACTCAAGGTATCGGGTGACACATGGGTGACTGGGGCACCACCCCCCCGCCCCGCCTCCCAACTCAAGGGCACTGGGGCGGTTGGGGGGGCAGTGAGTTCTATGGGGTGGGGGGGGAGGGGGCGCTTTCTAGAGCTTCGGCCTCTGCAGGAGCCCCTGCAGGGCAGGCGGGGCCCTGCCAGGCACCCACCTGCGTTAGTCTGGACGCGTCCTGCTCCTGGGAAGGCAGGGGTGGGGGGTGGTCGTGGGCTCTTTCTTCAGTCTCTTTATGTTGCAAAACACTTCCTGAAATGCCTTCCTGATCAGAACATATTTATTTCTAGAAATTGGAAGAAAATGATGACGACTCCTGTTTAAATTCTCCATGGGCAGATAACACTGCTCTGAAAAGACATTTTCATGGGGTAAAAGACATAAAGTGGAGACCAAGATGAAGTTCACCAGCTGATGCAGCTTTCAAAAATATTAGCTCACCTTTCTTTAGGCAAAATAGTAATAGTAGTAATAATGATAATAACTAAGAAGGACACCCACAACCCTCTGTGAAAGATGTAATTTCTTTTTTCCTAGTTTTTTAGTGTGAAGTTTTAAAAGTTATTCCAAGTTTTAGAACTTAATAAATTTATCCTCAAAAGAATCTGCCTAAATTATTTTTATGTCAGCACAGCTATGTAGTATTTGAGGTTTTTCTGTGACAAAATACTAACGATGTAATGGCAAACATTTTTTTCTTCCTGATTTCTTATTTTACGTTCTCATGACGGCTGTTGGATTGGAGGAAATGGAAAGTTCCTTTCCTCCGTAGCTGCTCAAGTATTTGCCGTGAAACTTGGCAGTCAGTGGCCACTAGAGGCCGCCAGGCACTTACTTGTCCTGCATTGTTCTTGGCCTGTCTTGGTAGAACTCTTAGAGGCTCAATCCTCGGTCTTGTTGGGGACTTCTGTACACTGGCTGAAGGGTCTGACCGTGGCCTGGCGTCTCCCAGCTTCGATGGTGAAGTTGACCTCCTGCTTGGTGCCGACTGCCCTCGTCTTCCGGGTGTAAAGGCTCCACCTGTGATGGGAGTTGGGTCGCCAAACTAGTCTAACCTGAAACTGAACAAATTCTTCTGTAGCTTCCAGGCTTTTCCTGAAAACTAATGCAGACCCTGGTGACCCTGGCTGGTTCTCCCCTGTGGGCTCAGCCTGCAGCTCTCAGTGTGCAGAGATTTGTCCGAGGCTGGCAGGTGGGGTCGGGCTCAGGCGCCTTGTTTGGCTCCATGACCATCCAGCCGCAGGACACACTGGCTCCCCCGTCAGCCTGACTGGTTCTCCAGGACACCTTTGATTTCAAATCCTCCAACTTATCATTCCCGCACTCTGACACTTCAGCAGCTCAAGTACGTCTCCCAGACTGCATGTGCAGCAGAGGGGGCCCAGAAATCTTGTCCTGCTTGACTTGTGCTCTGCAGAATACAGTTCCCCTAGTTGGAGGAAATGCAGCGTGCTCATCCTGAGGAAAAAAGTGATGGGGACTCGCCCTGCCCTGTCTTCCTATTCCCACTGCTCCTCGTCCCCCACGGTTCCCGAGCCCCCTCCACAGCCACAAAGATGGAGCTGTGGGAGCAAGAGGAGGCGGCGTGGGTGCGGTTTCCACCTGCTGAGAGGCAGCCTTCCTTGGGGGACAGGGCAGGGACCAGCTGCTTGGCTCCCAGACCTGGTCTCATTGTGGGGAGTGGAGACTGGCCACTTCTCCTTCAGCCCGTTTCCATGGGTCAGAGGAAATAGAAGTTGGGACACCACAGAGTCACCTCAGTGACTCACTGAGACACTTCCCCCCACTTCGGGGGAGGACTTGGGTTCCTGGCAGAGACTAGTTGCTCTGGAGAGCAGAAAGGACACCTGAGCACCCTACACAAGTTCTTCTAGAACCTTCTGCCTCCTCCCTCACTCGCCACCATCTCCAAGTTACTTAGAGCAGCTGCCCCTGAGCTGACTACTTGGATTTCTGCTATTCTCAAAACTGTTTCCTAAAGTGGGTTTTAGCATCTATACATCTCAATTGTACTTTAATCTTTTGGTTGGTTGTCAAATTTTGTAAAATCAAATTTGCATCTATTTTCTTTTTGACTTTCATTATAATTATAAATGTGTCTATGAAAAGTTTTTGTCCTTGGATGATATACAATTTGCAGTAAGATCCTATGACTATTTGAGGAGCATCCTGCCTTTGTCCGTTTATAGTGTATGTGCGTTACATCCATGCTAGACCTGGAGAAAACAATAATCAAGCCACATATCACAGTAGATCTTCTTAAGAACCACTATTTCCATATCACTAGGAATTCTTACTGACTCAATGGGATGTAAATGCTTTATGCGGCCGTGATAGTTACTCCATTGCTTCATATAATCAGCAAAAGTTATTAGCCAACGGGCCACTCACTTTTGAGTGTAGAAATCACTAGATTACTAGCATCACACTACATCCCTTTACTGAATACTCTTGTAAAGGAACAGTCCTCTCTGCCTGCCCTCTTCTGCCTTAAACCTCCTGAGCTCTCTGTGTGGATGGAGCAGCTCATTAGAAGTAAGTGCGTAAGTGCCCTTTACGGCCATCCATAAGGAAAGGGAGACCAGCTGTCACTGGAGCCTGCTCTGTGCCCACCATGCTCACGTGGGTTAATTCACTTTGCATCCACCCACTGAGGAAGGTGGTCATGACCTCAGACGGGTGACCTGACTCATCTGTGGTCACATCGCTAGTGAGGGTAGAGCCAAGGAGCCACCCCCGGGACTTGCCCGGGACTTCCCAAGAAACCAGTTCATCAGCAGAAGTTGTCTTGCCAAACGGCAGGCCGTAGATCAGCCTAAGTATGTGGTCTTGGGGTTACTTTCTTTTTCTAATCCAGTATATCTTTGGATCAATATCAAAAGGAAACGAAGTGCCTGTTGTCTGTACAGTGCCAGTCTGTGTCTGCGGCTTTGTCCTTTTACGTAACTTGTCTTCTCAGATAGTTATTTCATGGAAACCAGGAAGGCTAGTAGTAAAATCTGACACCACCTAAAACCCTTTTGACCAGCAAACTGAAACACCGGGCAGCGTTTCTGTCACATGATTACCTCGTTCCTTGGCAACTGCTCTGCAAAGAATGGCCATCGAGCTTGAAATTAACTGCCACACACTTTGGAGGACGGTAGACTTAAGGGGTCCGAGTGCTGCCGAATTCTCTTACAAAGTCTCACAACCACCCCCACCACACTCCGATCGTCACAGGATCCCAGGAGTCGTCACTCCACGCTGCTGGAAGTCCTGCTGGCCCCAGAGAGTTCAAGGAGAGATGTGGATTGCCAGGAAAAGTCCAATGCCAGATCTCACGGTAACAGCAGCTGGCATTGATAACCTGCTGTCTCCAGACAGTTGTACTAAGAGCTTTACATATATCTTCTCATTTACACCTCACAACAGCCAAATTAGGAAGAAACTAGTACTGTCATGTCACCAATAAGGAAACCAAAGCCCAGAAAGGCTCACTCGCTCAAGGTGGAGCATCTGAAAACACCCCTGCTTGCCCCAGAATCTGTTGTTAACTATACGTTGTTTCTGTTTGTACCTGATGTAGATACTGAAGGGGAGGAAGACTGTCCTCTACCCACTCTGGGTCCTTCCTGGCCGGGCTACAAATTAAATTGACATGAGACCGAATAGCAAGAGAAAATCAAACAAAGCTTTATGACGTGTATACATGGGAGAGACCTGGGGAAACTGAGTTTCTTGACAAAACGGTGGAGGTTTTCCTCTTAGATAGAAAGACAATGGAGGATGTGGGGGGTGGGTCAGTTATGGGAGATTACCAGAAAAGCACAGTGAGGTTATTATGCAGCCTTGCCTTCTACACTGATACGTTTCTAGAGATGAGGTCATCCACCCCTTCCTCCCGGTACAGAGAGGGAGACACCCCTACAAATGGAGATTTCCCTTACAAACGCAAATGTTGGGTAAACAGGACTTTGATAAGAATCGGCTTAGCAAGGACCCTCCCAGTCTATTGATACCCAGAGTTATCCACAGTGATGGCCCATCCTGGGGACAGACATTCAATCCCAAATCCCCTTAGACAGTTAGTTGGGGGGGGGGGAATCAAAGCCTCCTTCAGAGAAAATAATCGAGGTAAAGAGACATATTTTGAGGTGGCCAATTCTAATCTCCCACAATACTAAACCACGTGCCAGTGAATGCTGCTGAGCGAATGTCCATGGAACACGTCTGTGAAGGGCCCAGACGGACAGCGTGCTCCAGAGTGGGGACAGCAGTCTTTGATCGTCTTAATGTCTAAAGCAACAGTGATGGGCTGTGGGTCCTAGGGCTGCTGTGTTTCACTAACCACTGAGAGGGGAGGATCCCGGAGCCCACCCTTGAAAGTCTTGAAGCAGACAGACACCTGGCTCAACTCTGAAAACCCCGCCGCCCCAAGCAATAAAAGAATGAGTCGGCGCTCTGTCCTAGCAAGAGGAGAGACCCCAACCTACATTCAGGCCCAGGACAAGCAGGTCACAGGATTCCTTCCCGTAGGATTCTGGGTCACACTCGCATGGATTCAGAGGTTAGCGGATCAACAGATTCCCACAGGCTTAGTCCTGGTCTATCACCACTTTGAATAGATTGAATTCTATATATTGAGACCGAGAACACAACAGCCTTTTCCAGCAATGAGCCAGGATTCCAGAAGACCGTGTGAGCCAGCTCGTCATGAAACGCAGAAGGAAAAGTGCCAAAAACCCCATTTGTAGTTTTGTCGCCTAAATTGCTGATCCGGTGACCGGCTCTGTTGGGCGGCACACTGCCCAGCCACACAGCCATGGCTGTGTCACTGCCTTCCCCTCAACCCTCTGCTGAGTGCACTTGGCACATCAGCCCAAGGTACCCAACACATGTTATTATTTTTCCTTGGCTCATTGAGAGAGGCCATCGTGCCCCACGTGCCCAGGTGGCCCCCAGCACAAGGCTAATGAATGTGAGAACGGTACGGTGCCCTTCTTTCTGCTCCTTCATCTACTACATTGTTCTGAAACATGAACCCTGGGGATGAGTGGGTGACATGACTATGATGCAGTAAACGTGGTCCACACCAGCCTCCTCTCTCCCCCCTCCCTGCCTCCTTACCATCGCCTCCCCCATGCCCCCACCCCAAACAAAGCAGGCAGATACAATAGCAGCATTATTCCTTTTCTTGTTATCCTATTTGCCCTGGGCTGGAACGGATCCCACAGGCTCAGAGCAACTGTGTTTTAGTGGTAAATTAGCGAAGTTCAACACGCGCTCAAGCTGTTGCTATCAGAATCCTCCATTGTGACTAAATCACTTATGATTGTAAAACAAAAGAGACGGAGATAAAATGATTAAGAGCATCAATATGCGAATCAAAACTCCCAAACTGAGAGCTGCTCTGAGCTAAACTATTAGACCTTCACAAGATGAACTCAGCTCACATGTGCAGATGGCCACCTTTTCCTGCAACTGTTTCCAGGCCTGAAAACTCTCGGCGTTGCTAGAAGTAATTTACACTTAACTGACCAGTTTCTGATCGGCACAGCTCTTGATTTTTCCTTGGGAAGTAAATATGATTTAAGTTATTAAATATAGGATGTTAATAGTTCTGTGCTAAAGGAAGTCAAAAGTCAGTGAATGTCTAGAAAATACATGTCACAAATCGACTACTAGCAAATATAATTTGACCTATTAAAGTTTAACAGAAACTGTCCATACACGGACAGTTCGCCCTGAGCTGAAATGGAGAAAAAGGAAGGAAACATTACCTGGCTTAAAATAACAACTTGTCTGGAAAAAACAGAATTTCAGAGTGTGTGGACATCCCATCCTTGTTGAGACAATTAACAAACCTAAGACTGAGAAGGAGTTGGGCATTTTTCTTTTTTTCAAAGTGAACTACATTTCCTAAAATGCCTCAAAACATGCTACCATAGTTAAAATATAATTTAAAATATTTTAAAAGTTATAAACTATATTTATGTAATTTACAAAATCATAACTTTTATTAAAATAATGTTTATGTAATTTATAAAATTATAAATTATGTATATGTATATTTTTTAGTAAAATCTCCAAGAAGGGAGCATTTTTTTAAAAGAGGGGCCGCCTTTAATTTTACCAGAAAGAGGACAGTTATACTAGAACAATCAAACTCTGTCAACAGAGTCACCTCCCGGGAACTCCATGTTAAGCTCAGTCACTTGGTCCTGCTACAACCACCTCAGAAAATAATGTTCATAAGGCTGACAGCGAGCCTAGAAGTTTTCACTTGGGAGCCCAAATTCAAACATGTTTCATACACTATAGTTACAAAGGCGGTATATAAATATACTTTTTAAATTAAACATTCAAATATAATTTAAAATGTTTTTCTCAGTTGAAGCATCACCTACATGGCAGAACTTGCCAATTTCGCCTAACTGCCTCGGCCCAGGTGAGGTTGAGAGATCGCTTCCTTCTCAGTTCCCCAGATTGCCTGGCACCTTTCGATAAAGCCACAACTTTATCATCCCGCTCTGAGCTGCTGGTAATGACAATCTTTATTTGTCTGTCTCCCTGAATGGACCGTAAGCTCTTGGAGGCAGACACTGTTTTAGTCAGGTTTTAACTCTTTCCTCCAGAAAGCTAATATTTTGACACTTACCTCAACCTTTCTGAAGAAGGCGAGGCAGATGTCAATGAGGACAACCGGAGGGACAGCGCCTTCTACCTTAATTCAAGCGCTGCTTTGCATTTACGCTTATTGACTGGATTGTGGAAAGGGAGGATGGGGCTAGAGTCGGGGGATGGGGGACGTTAGTTCTTTGTAAGTCCATCCCTCATGGTCAGTGATAAGTTTCCACAGTCACCACCCACTGGAGTCTCTGATTTTGCCTGAAGGATGTTCCTGCTTCCACACACTTCGGCTGGGTGTGGAATGTCCTGGTACAGGTGGAGTTTGGGGGTAACTCTCAGGGCATTATGGCGTGCTGGTGTGTGGTCTACTGCATGCCTTTCTCACAACCCGGTTTGGGGCCTGGGGAAATCTCTCAGGGAAAGTCAGTCTTACAGTTTCTTTGGTTGGAGAAGCAGTCACATGATCAGACTTTCATTTTAGGAGAGGAATCTTTAGGAGAGCCCAGGAAATTCTGTTATTACACAGACAGAGCCCAACGTAAGAGAACATGTAAATTTAAATTTATTTTTGGGGGGACAAATGGCATTATAATGAATCAGTGCCATCCAGCACAGCTTGCAATGGGGCATGCAGGTTCTTTCTGTCCTTGGAGGCCCCTATCCAGTCCTGTGTTTTTCAAGAAGGCCATACAAATTCTACCAAATGGAAAATCTACCAAACTTTTGTAGAATAATTTCAAGGAGAAGAGAAATGGTCTCTGGGAAGCTTCCTGCTGTGTGTGTAGACAGCCACACTACCTCCAGCCCAGAAGTGTATCTCCCAAATGGGGGGTGGGGACACCCTCCCCCCTGAGAGGTTTTGGGGAACTGGAGGCCCCCCTTTTGACCCAGCAGTGTCAGATGCGCTGTAATATAATTGTTCTCCCGAGTTCTGGTGCTGTTTCCTAAGGCCACCTCACCGACCACACATCTCTGCCATCTTCCCTGAGGCCAAGCGGCCACGTCCAGTCACCTGTTAGACTCTGCAGCTGTGGGCTCCTAGTGAGGGGAAGCTCAACCAGCCAAGGCCTGGGGAGTCCAGACTGGCTTTTGCTCAGAACCCAATTATCAGATGTTTTTACTTTATTTTTTAAATGCCTATTTAAGGGGCTTTTAACTGTAAAAATAATGTGTTCAGTTTAGAAAATTTGAGGGAAAAAGAGGAAAAAAGTAAAGAAGAAAATTAAAAATCATTCAAATACTACCTTCCAGGGAGAGGGTATTAACTTTTTTTTTTTTATCATGAGAACTGAAATTTATTGTGAAAGTACAAAAAGTAAAAATCATGATGACCCTCTCAGTACCCACCACTCAACTTCAGAAAGTATCGATGTTTTGCTAATCTTACTTCATCTGTCCTCCCAATGCCCCTACTGAGGTCTTTTAAAGAAATTCCAGACATCATTTCACTTCGTCTGTAACTTGCACATGTGCCTCTAACAGAGTTGCACATAGAAGATTCACAGAGAAACCATCAACAAATCCCAAATAATACAGGTAGCACTCTCTTATCACAGCGCAGAAAAACTAGAAATTCTAGAAACTAGAAACACATTAACATCAAAAATCACCAAAAGGCCCTTCCTCCTGGAAGTGAAACACATACTATTAAGCCAGTCTTGGGAGAAGGGAGATATTCAAAACAAAATTGTACAATTTCTAGGAAGTAATGATAACAAAAAAGGGACATAGAATTTATGTGATTGTGCTAAAATATATATTCTGAAAAATATATAGCATTAATCAGAAACAATAAAAGTAAAAATAAATCAATTAAACATTGAAATAAAGAACTAGAAAAGGACCAACCAAAGTAAAGTAAACCAAAGTAAGTAAACCAAAGTAAAAGTAAACCAAAGAAAGCAGGGGAGGGAACTAATGAAGGTCAAAGCAGAAATTTAATGAGTTAAAAAACTGTAATAGTACATCAAAAAGCTGGTAGTTTGAAAAATCAGCAAAATTGGAAAACTGTTAGTGGGCGTTATTAAAAAGAGAAAAACCACAAATAGATAAAGTAAGAAATGACAAGAGAAAAATAATGGAACAGAAGAATTTTTTAAAATAAGATATGTTGGGGGCCAGCCCGGTGGCATAGTGGTTAAGTTCACATGCTCCACTTTGGTGGCCTGGGGCTCGTGGTTCAGAACCCCAGGTGCAGACCAACACACCGCTCATCAAGCCATGTTGTGGCAGCGTCCCACGTAAAGTAGAGGAAGATGGGCACAGATGTTAGCTCAGGGCCAATCTTCCTCCCACAGAAAAAAAAAAGGAGAGAGGGAGAGATTTTTGTACTAGTTTAGGCAAATAAATGTGAAAACCTAGACGAAATGGATAAATTTCAAGGAAAATAAAATGTGCCAAAATTGACCAAGTAGAGATAGAATGTGTATGTAGACAAATTTCACAGAAGAAAGAGAAAACTAAACTCACACACACAAAAATCACCGCGGGACTCTATGAAACCTTTAAAGATTAATTGATTGTAAAGCTATATAAACCATTACTGAGCATTGAAAAAAAATGTAAGCTTCTAGGTTACTTTTATGAAGCTAATATACTTTTACTAGCACAAGTGAAAAGACAGTCGTGTATCACTAATAAATATTGATGCAAAAATTTTTAATAAAAAATATAAGCAAGTAAAATCCAAAAACACATCAAATATAATATGTCATGACCAAGTGGGATTTATTCCAGAAATGCAAGGATGGTTTAATATTAGGAAATCTATCGTATTAACAGAGCTGGGAGGAAAATCATATGGTCATATTCATAGATGCCAACAAGGCATTTGACAAAATTCAACTTCCAGTTGACTCTGGCTACAAACCACACTATACAGATGATTGGCATCCTACCACATTTCATCTTGCTCTTAAATAATCTTCCAAAACACAACCAGGATGGGGTTCCAAGGTTGTTCTCTGGAGCCCCCTCTCTTTGATGAGGTTGAGTTTGGAGGATGAGGTTGAGGAGCTAAGGTCAGAAGAGGAAGCAAGGTTGACCTCAAATGTGTGAGCTGTTAAAGAGGAAACACAGACCCACAGATCTCCTTCAGGGGATGACCGAGGAGGTGTCCACCCTTGCCAAGGGCCACAGGAGGGCAGCTCCCCTCCCACCACCTCCTGTCCCCGACCACCCAGGCTCCTTGATTTGTGGGTCAGGGCCTCAAGGTGAAGCTGGGGTGCAGAGGAGCCTCAAACACAAAAGGCAGAAAACATAAGAGGCTGAGTCATGAGGAGAAAAATGCCTAAACTTTGGGTCCAGATCAGGGCTTGAATTTAGGCTCTGTGTTAGTCTGCTCAGGCTGCCATAACAAGATGGCACAGACTGGGGGCTTTCTCACCATTCTGGAGGCTGGGAGTCCAAGATCAAGGTACCAGCAGGAGTGGTGTCTCCTGAGATCTCTCTCCTTGGCTTGTAGACGCCACCTTCTTGCTGTGTCCTCACATGGCCTTTCTTCTGTGCTAACTCATCCCTGGTGTCTCTCCCTCTTCTTAGAAGGACACCAGTCCCGTAGGATTACAGCTCGCCCTTAGGACCTCATTTAACCTTAATTACCTCTTTAAAGGCCCTGTCTCCAAATACAGTCACTTTCTAAGGTCCTGAGAGTTAGGGCTTCAACATGAATCTGGGGGCACACAATTCAGCTCATCACAGGCTCTGTCATTTAAGAGCTGTGAGACCTGGGGTCAATTCTTAACCTTATAGGCTTCAGCCTTCTCCTCTGTACAGTGGGAATAATGACATTGCCTATTTCATCCATTGGGACTGCATTTGGCTGCACGTACCAGACACACCAACACAGTAACTTAACCAAATAGGGTTTATGTTTTTCTCGTGTAAAAGGAAGTTGGAGGCAGGCAGTTCAGGGTTAGTGCAGCTGAGAAAACCATCAAGGACCCAGGCCCCTTCTGGCTTCCTGCTCCGTCATCCTTGGCTTGAAGCTTTCTTATGTGGAAGATGGCTGTTGGGCCTCTAAGCACCCCATTTGTGTGTCAGGCAGGAGGACAGAGAAGGGGCAAGAGACAAGAGACCACAATGTGGACCCCACTTGTGTTTGTCCCCTCCTGAAAGAGACCCTAGAACTTCATTGAGCAAATTTCCTTTATATCACATTGGCCAGCACTGATTGTTTCATCCATGCCAGCTATGAAGGAGTATGGAGTGGTTAATGTTTCAGCCAGGCACATTGCTAGCTTGAACAAAATGGGAGTTCTGCCAGAGAGGAGGAAAGGAAGAACAGATGTCAGCTAGATAACCACCCCTCTCCGCCATACCTACCCTCAGGGTTGTTGAGAGGATTAATTGAGATAACTTGAATAAAGCAAGACAAATGAATAGTGGTAGTAATATCATAAAGTTTAGCCCTTAATTCAACAAATGAGGTCCAAAAACATCAATAGCGTAAAATGCAAAAATGCACTATTGCGAGATCCAGAAGAGGACAAGGGCGAGGCTGAGGAGCCAAGTGGCCGAGCATGTCAGGGGTCCAACTACTTGATCCAGGTCTGTCCTGGTCAAAATTGAGATTTGGCACCTCCAGTGGCACTTGTCCACTGGATTAAATATCGATGGGGACGATTCTGGGTCCTATGACTGTCTGGGATTTCCAGGACAGCAGCAGCCTTTCCAGAAACCTCCTGGAGACATCGGCATCAATTTCCTAAGCCCAGTCGAGGAGACTGGCCAGTAGCCTACTGCTGATCCTGCTTTCTGAGATGGGGTCACTGCCACTGTGTCACCTGGCCTCACCTTCCCTGCCATGTGCTCACACACACGTGGAGATAAGAACTTCAGCCTGCTCCTGTGTGAAAGCAGGGCCTGGGTGCAGTCAAGCTTTTACTGTAGAAGTAGCAGTAGTAATATATGTAGTAGTAGTAATGGTAGTAAGTAGAGGAGGAGGAGGAGTAATAGAGTAGTAAGAGCAGCAGCAGCAGTAAGAGTAGTAGTAGAGTAGTAACAGCAGCAGCAGCAACAGCAGTAGTAGTAACAGTGGTAGTAGTAATAGCCATAGCAGTAATAGTAGTAGTAGAGTAGTAACAGCAGCAGCAGTAACAGTAACAGTAATAGTAGCAGTAGAGTAGTAATAGCAGCAGCAGTAACAGTAGTAGTAGTAACAGTGGTAGTAGTAATAGTCATAGCAGTAATAGCAGTAGTAGAGTAGTAATAGCAGCAACATTAACAGTAGTAGTAGTAATAGTAGTAGTAGTAATAGTCGTAGCAGTAATAGTAGTAGTAGAGTAGTAATAGCAGAGCAGCAACAGTAATAGTAGTAATAGTAATAGCAGTAATAGTAGTAGTAGAGTAGTAATAGCAGCAGCAGTAACAGTAGTAGTATTAACAGTGGTAGTAGTAATAGTCATAGCAGTAATAGTAGTAGTAGAGTAGTAACAGCAGCAGTAGTAATAGTAGTAGCAGAGTGGTAATAGCAGCAGCAGTAGCAGCAGTAGTAGTAACAGTGGTAGTAGTAATAGTCATAGCAGTAATAGTAGTAGTAGAGTAGTAACAGTAGCAGTAATAGTAGCAGTAGAGTAGTAATAGCAGCAGCAATAACAGTAGTAGTAACAGTGGTAGTAGTAATAGTCATAGCAGTAACAGTAGTAGTAGAGTAGTAATAGCAGCAACAGTAACAGTAGTAGTAGTAACAGTGGTAGTAGTAATAGTCATAGCAGTAACAGTAGTAGTAGAGTAGTAATAGCAGCAACAGTAACAGTAGTAGTAGTAATAGTCGTAGCAGTAATAGCAGTAGTAGTGGTGGTGGTGGTGGTGATGGTGTTAGTAGTACTTTCATTGCTTGTGCTTTGCTCACGGGAGGCAGCCTTCCCAGGCTCGAGGTATATGAACCATGTGCTTCTGATGCTTTGAGACCTGGGGCCTTGCTGACCTTGGAGGGACTGCCCCTCCCAGGCTTAGCTGACTCCTAGGGACAGCAAACAACTCCCCTGGGAGCACACCTCTCATATGCAAACCCACCAACCCAGAGCCCACTCCAACCACCTCCTTCACAGGGCTCCCACAGGCTCTCCCACTCCAGGCCACCTCTCCCCCTGCCCTAGCCACCCCAGGGCCAGGCACCAGACAGCTAGGGATGGCCCTACGCCCCAGAGCCTGCTGAAATGATCCAACTAGCCAATCCTAGCCCCACCCAGCCTGCTTACTGTCTTGTCCATTCCTTCCTGTTGAACCACAGTAGAGGCTCTTGCCCACATTTTCTCCCTCGGCCTCCTCACTGGCCCCAGTGCTTCTCCACGTGGCCCTGTGTGGCACAGTGCGCCCCCTCCTCTTGGGAGCCGTGAGGGACTATCTTTTCAGTGGCAGGCTTCATCTGATCTGATGGCCTCACTGCATCTGAATAATAATTACATTTTAAAACATGAGGACGGCACAAAAATAGAGGCCAGCACAGGCAGTTGGCGAGAACAGCTCAGACCTGCGGGCCTTGCTCAGATCACGATGTGAAATTTGGCCTCAGGCCAGCTGCCTGCCTCTGCCCAGTGCCGAAGGACACCGCTTTTCCATCGAGCCAGGATGCATGGGGAACACGGGACACCTGCCACCTCCCCCAGGGGACGGCCCTTCTTGGCAGGTCTTTCCCACATCACCATCTGACCTGTACCCCACTGCCCGGCCCCCACCGCACCTCTTCCTGGTCACACTGGTCCAGGCTGGTGGGCAGTGAGCAGACATCTCGCCTCCCAGAGTGTGGGCTCCGTCTGGACCCATATTTGGAGAACCGAGGGGAAGAGAAGCCGGCTAAGTTTAGAATCTCACAGAGAAGTTCACAGCCTGTGAACCCAGATGTGTTCTGGGCTGTTTCAGTAAAGGGAAGTTTATATAAAGCTGTGGGAAATGTAGCACTTCCTTTGCTACAAACACAGCCCAGTTACATATTAGGTCAGGATTCTGTCATTGTGGGAAAGTTTCAATAGCTAGAGACCCAGCTGACTCTCAACAAGAACGTGTGGTGGCGGGACAAATCAGAGGGGCAGAAGCTGGTGCTCAGGTGGCCCGGGGGTCCTCAGCTTTGGAGATCAGGACCCTCCTGAGGAGCAGCTCCCCAGAAGGGAGGGGTGGGGTGGGGGAGGTTAATCACACACCAGGCCCACATTGCCGACCCGGAACTGCCAGACACACAAGCGGTAGAATTTCCAAAAGTCGGAGTTCTACCTCCTCTGTGGAGCTAGCTGTTCGTCACCACTGAAGCAAGACCCTCTGAGAACTCTGCCAACCGCCCTGAGAATTGCGAGGTTTTCCAGTCTGGCGGGTGGAACAGGCATCCCTTTTCCTTGTGAAAAGTTCCTTCTGGTCCATTTAGGTGGTCTTGTCCCTGGCCTCAGGTGGTGCCCTCACACGCATGTGCTGATCAGTTCTCGGCTGCGTTCTCCAGGGACCCTCTGCTCACCTCGGGGTTCTCTCTCTGCGCAACTCTCGTCTCTGACACTCTGTCCTGGGATCTGCAACCACCTGGGGCCCCCTGGACCCTCAGCTCTGTGACTTCTCTCAGGTTACCCCCAGAGCCCCCCGGCTTGTCCCTCCCTGTGCTGCACTCAAGGCAGAGAGGGGACAACACTGTCCCTCCTTGCCTGATGTCCAATGTCTTGAAGACGTTGCTTCATATATTTTTTTCAGTTTTTTAGCTGTTTCAGGTGGGAGGGTAAGCCCAGTCCGTGTTCCCCCGCCTTGGCCAGAAGCAGAAGTCGCCGGATGCTCCTTTTAATGAAATATTATGCTCAGTATAGATCGACTGTCATTAAAATACCAATGTTTAAAGAATTATAATAAAATAAAATAAACTGTATTTTGTGGTCTCCAAATTGCACCTCTGCCTCTAATGTCCCTCTGCTCCAGTTCTGGCTGAATCCCACCACGAGCCCCTCACTGGTCGGGATTCTTGGTGGCAAACAGACGTGACCCTGATTAACTTCCGTAGAAAAATAACGTACCGGAGGGGTACTGAGTAGCTCGGGGAATCAACGGGAGACTCAGAAAGTGGGCAGGAGCGAGGACGGCCAGGCCACAGGCAGAGCAGCCGAAGGGAAGCCTTTGGAAGGAAACTGACACGCTGGGTCACGCCTGGCCCCCTGCTCTGGTCCGCTGCCTCTTCTCCTCCCTTTCCCCCACGTCAAAGTCCCGGCCAGGATCCTCCCCAACAATAGCTGAGCTGAGCCCCCAGGCGAGGCCTGAGCAGACAGCCCACCTTTGTTGCGTCCGTGACAAGAGGCAGAGCGTGAAGAATCCCGCGGTGATGGACCAGAAGTCGGTTGATCCGATGTTGGGTGGCCAGAATGATAAATGACCACTAGCCTTCGGTCACCTCTAGGGCTCCCCTCTGACTTCAGAGTTCAGTCCAAACCCCTCGTTCTGGAGGGAAAGGCCAGTCCTGGGGCACAGTGTGTGCCCAAAACCCATCCGCTGACTGGCTGGCGCCACGATCTGGGCTCGGTTGGCCATTCCATTGTCCCCCACCCCCGGTGACGTAAGGATCGCCATTGTTCCCTTCCTGCACCCCACGTCCCAGCTGAATGGAACTGCTCGTCCTTCCCTGTGGCGGTCACTGCTGAGCACACCGTCTTCCCCGCTTAACTGGGCTGATGCGTCCATCCCTCAGTGCTGTGCGGTTGGCTGCTAAATTCCCACAACTCCCCCATTCCCTGGGAATTGCCCTCCGCCAGACGGGGGCCACCTCCATGGCGAGGTTAGCCCTCCCTTAATCAACCTCTTGAACAAGAATCCGCATCTCAGGTTCTGCTTCTAGGGATCCTGACCTACGACATTCCCCAAACAGGCCCCTCATTTCTGGTCTCCACCCTCAGCTCCTGCTGCTTCCTCTCTCCGGGGAGACCCTCCTCCCGACACTCTTCTGCCTGAGCAACTTCTACCCCTACTTCAGCAGCTTGCTCAACGGCCGCCTCCTCCGTGAAGCCTCCCTTCATGTGAGACGACACGGAGACAGGAGAAGATGCCCTGGTCGTGCCATTCTCCTTCTTCAGGGAGGAGCCCAAGAAACCCTCACTCTCATGATTGCTGAGCTCGTGATAGAGCTGACCCCTCCCACTGAAAGTTCAAGACACTGTGCTAAGTGCGTCACATGCCACAGCAGAGACCGGAGTGGTCCCCCAGTTTCTCTTCCCCAATATTCAGCTGGTGGCATGACCATCCCGAATAAAAATCACATTTTCCAGCTTCCCACTGAAGTGTGGCTCTGTGACTTCTGGCCGACTGGTTGCAAATGGCAATTGTGTGTGCAACTTCCACGAAACATACCTTCTCGCCCACCCACCCTTCTTCTCTTCCCAGCCAGCTGGAACGTGCAGGTTATTATGTCCCCGGAGCTCCGACGCGAGGGACCATGAGGTGACCTTGAGAAGGGGAGCCACACCGTGGGGCCACCATCCCTGCACTGGACACCACAGCTCCCGACTTCTTGAGTGCGGGAAGAACGTAAACTTGTATCTTTGGGGTTTTCTGCTTCTCGAAGCTGAACCTAATTCTGAGTAATACACAAAGGTTGTCTCTCCTTGAATCTTCATAAGAATCCTGGGGTAGGTGTTATGATTCCTATTTTAGAGATGAAGATGCTGGGTCTCAGAAGGGTCCATAAGCTGCTCAGGTGCGAAGTAAGTGCAAAGCCAGGATTTGAGCCCAGGTTTATCTAATTCTGAACCTGTGTTCTTAACTGCTGTGCTCCATCCTCTCCAGCTTGGCAGGGTAGAGGTAGGGGCACATATCAATGGGGCAGGAGTACAAGGTACTTACTCCTTGTACTTGGGAAATAATCACTCATGGCTGTCTGAGTCGTTGATCAGGAAACACGATGCCAGCCCCTAGTCTATATCCTCTTTATCAGGGCTGCCGTGCACAGCTGTTCAGGTTGTGCATAGCACAAATGCTCCTGGCTGAGTAGATGTGTGGGGGCTGAGATCCAGCATGGGATTGCACCTACCCAAAGAGTGACTTTTTCTAATTTTCCACAAACATTGTCCTGTCCCAAGTCATCTAGAAAAAAAAATGCCTTTTGTAATTGTCACAGAGGCAACATCTGGGCCAGTGGGGGCTCTGATCTTGACCCAGCTGGAACCCCGCCTACCTGGGCAGCTTACTGAGCCTGGGGAAGCTGGCTATGCATGAACACTTCCAATAACTGGTCTGAATTCATAAGAGATGAGTCCTGACCTGGGCTCTCTGTGACACTGTTGAGGCCCCTGCAGTGACCAGCTGGATTACCTGGATATCAGGGTGAACAGGGACTGGCAGGGACCCTAAAGTGACAGCCCTCATCCCTGACATGAGGAAATAGAATGGACCCCCTTGAATTGGCCCGAAGATAAATTTAACATGTTATTTTTGTTTATCATTTAAATAGCCCCTTGGGGCCGCCTGGTGGTGCAGCGGTTACGTTCGCGCTTGGCAGCCCAGGGTTCGCCGGTTCAGATCCCGGGCGCCCGCCGACGCACTGCCTGTCAGCCATGCCGTGGCGGCGTCCCATGTAAAGTAGAGGAAGATGGGCACGGATGTTAGCCCAGGGCCAGTCTTCCTCAGCAAAAAAAAAAAAAAAAAAAAGAGGAGGACCGGCAGTGGATGTTAGCTCAGGGCTGGTCTTCCTCACAAAAAAAAATAAATAAATAAAATAAATAAATAGCCCCCCTCTGCATCGCACCTTCAGGCTGCTCAGGGGGAGGGGAAATCACCCTTTGGAGCAACCACCTCTGGGCCCTTCGCTTGCACATGCTTTCCCCTTGCAGCTTGTCCACAAATCCCAGCATGGGACACAGGTATGTCTCCCACCTCTTCCTGGGCTCACGGCCTTAACCCTCTTTCTTACAGAGTAACTATAGCAAAGCCTACTGTCTGCCTCCCAGTAGTAATTCTTTCCTTTTTCCTTTTTAAAAGGGCATTCATTTTTTTAAAGCTGGGCACAGTACTACTAACTAAAACACTTTATTCCCCAGCATTCTTTATAGTTGGGGTATTCATGTGATAAAGCTCTGGATAAAGAAATTAAAGCTAAAGGGTGCAGGTAATACTGGAACACCTCTTTAAAAGTGACTTCTTCCTCTTCTTCTTCCCTCTTCTCTTTTCTGAGACCTGGAATGCAGATGTAATGGCTGGAGCTCCAGCAGTCATATTGGACTATGAGATGACCTTGGAAAAGAAAGCCACATATGGCAGAGCAACAAGAGAGAAGGAGCCTGGGTCTGTGACATCATAGGCCACCATACCACTCAGGACTGCCTATGTGTGTTCTTCTATACTGGATAAATCACTATTTTCAGGACCTGGTTACTTGCAGATGAACCCAATCTCATTGGTATGGTGACACAATTCTTCTCATCTTCCTCTCACTGCACTTATGCTTCATTCCTGCAACACTTAACAATGTGAAGAAGAGAAACTAGAATCAGAATTGATAAAGTTGCCTAGGGCTGTGGAAAATCAAGATGTGACTGAGCCAATGCATTGAGTGGGAGTGTTGAAAGACTGAAGAGCACCCGCTGCCAGAGGAAAACAGAGGAACACTTCAAAGAGTCTTCCCGAGTTCCACTCTGCAAAGAAGAAACGAGCCAGATGCTGTAGCTCTGGACTGTCAGATCGACAAATGTTGGACTTGCTGACTGCTCCTGAATCAACACGCAATCTGGCAACCTCCTCTTTTTCCTCTGCTGAGTATTTTCTGCTGGCAGTTCTGAAATGGTAAGTTATTGCTTCAAGCACCATTCAACCATTTAACACCCAGAGAGGAAGAAAGAAAAAGGAGCCGATCATTGGATGGGTGACTTTGGGGGGAGGATGCAGGAGTCATTTTTGAATTGAAATAAGAATGTTTTTGACTCCAGAGTTGGGGCAGTTGAGCAGCGCCCCTTATCCAGCAGCCACGTGTCCATTTGGGCTGTTTTGGCACTTGCTTGTGATGGTGGCAGACATGGGAGCTTGGGTGAAGATCACGGGCTCGTGTTCAAATCCTGACGCATCCACTTGCCAGCTGTGAATCCCAGCAAGCTATTTTACCTTTGTCCACCTCAGTTTCCCCCTCTGTGAAATAGGAATGATGCTGGTACTTAATTTCATAGGGTCACTCTGAAGACTAAATGCGCTACTCCTTGTAAGAGCACTTCCTTACTGCGGCGCAGAGGAAGAGTTCCAAAATTTTCAGTCATTATCCAGTTTTAGGAGACACGATTCGAGGATAGTCAAATCCTCCAGAAGCCAGTGAGAAATGAGCTCTCTTGGACTGAGGGAGACATGGACCCAGCGCGGCACGGCCTCAGTCTCAGGACACAAGCTCCCCGAGGAAAGAAGTTTGTCAGGTTTGGGTCCAGCTGGGTCTCCCTCGTGGTGCTCACCGCAAGGTCCAATTTCAAGGGAAAGTTGTTGAATGAGAAACTTCACAAGAATGGAGAGGGTCCCAGGGCTCCATGCATCCGTGATCTGCTTGGGGACCATCCTGGGTGGTCCCATCGTGCTCTTTATCCTCACTTTTGATGGTCCCAAGAAGCCCAAGCCTGGCGGGGTATCTCTCAGCCTGACCCCACTTCCCACCCTCTGCCTCTTTCCTGCATTCTTCCATTCAGCCCTCAGGAACCTGTGGTGCATCCACAAAATCCCCTGTGTGCTCACCATCCCCTTAAATGTCTCCTTCCCTCTGTCCCATCTAAAGCCTGGACCTCCCCTGCGGACCCTGCTCTCCGTGCAGCCTGTGAAGTGGGGGCTGGTTTCTCTCCCACACCCCTAATTCCTAGATGGGGCTGGGGTAAGTGTCCCCCTTGTTGCTTCTACATCATAGTCTTCTCTCCTTCTGAAAAACCTGCCTCTGACACTCCTTCAACCCCTGGGGGTCTTTGTATAGTTCTTTTTGCTGCCCCCTTACCACTGCAACATCTGAACCCCTCCTTACAGACTTCAGGGCGCCATTAAACCACCCCAACAGGCCCAGTCAGCTCCCACGCTCCACTTTGGCAGACTTGTTTTGCAAAACCCCAACCATCATTAAAAACATCATTCCAGAGTAGGATGGTGGAGAGAACCCCACAATCATGGCCACGGGGAAGGCGGCCCAGACACCCCAGGTCCTTAAACTCTTCCCTTCAACACCAATGCCACATCTCCCCTCTCACCAGATCTCTGCCCTCCTCCCCGTCCACTCCTGCTTTCTAAGTCACTGAGAAACAGTCGCCCCCTCCGAGAGATGGTCCACATGCGCCCACCATCCCGTCCCCTCACCAGGCATCTGTACCCCATTTCAGTTAACAAATTGCCCAGGCTCCCACCAGAGACACCATCTTGTTTCCATGATTCTGTCCCCACCAAGGACACAACTCTGGCAGTTGTCCCCTCCCTCTTCCACATCATCATTTCCCTACAGCATCATCCCACTAATCTATAAACACGTACTAGTCCCCATCCCAGAACAAATCCTCTCTGTCCAATAAGGAATCTGGTTGTCAGATGGCTCTCTTCTATTTTTTGCTTCCTCAGTTGAAAATTAAAATTTACAGATCATGTTCAAAGAATTCCTCAATCTATTATTTTGTTCTGATTATTCCTTTGCATTCGACAGCATGTGAAAAAAATGCTATATCCAGGGACACACGGTTTTGGGGAATGTGTGGCTATTTCAACCCGAGGAAATATTAATGCGACATATTGCCTTAATAAGTCAAATGGGAAAAACCTTATTATTTCCACAAAAACTGCAAAGGTATTTGTGAAATCAATACCCATTCTTGCTAAAACAAACGGAAACAGCTCTTGGTAATCCATGAAATGAAGGATATTTTCTCAACACAGTAAAGAATGAAGAAGAATTAATGTCGCACTTAATGCTGACATACGTGAGCAACACGTCCCGAGTGTGTCCGCAGAAAAGTGGATCAGTGTGTTGTATAAAAGACGGTCTCACGGTGTATTAGTTAGGTATATTAATGTAACAAACGCCAGCATTTCAGTGGTTTAACACATTAGGAATGTATTTCTCCCTCATTGAATGGTCCAATGTGCATGTTTCTGGTTGGTGGGCAGTATTTACCCACTCACCTGCTGAAGGGCGTCTTGATTGCTTCCACGTTTTGACAGTTATGAATAAGTGGTATGAACATCCATGTGCAAGTTTGCGTGTGGACGTAAGTTTTCATCTCCTTTGGGTAAATGCCAAGAAGCCGGATAGCCGGATCGTATGGTAAGATTGTCTGGGCGCCTTTATACTCCGATTCCTACCTACCGCCCTTGTCCCCCCAACATGACCTGTGTCCTGGCACAGCCAGCACCCCGCGTCTCATTTGTCTGTTTCCCACTGGTGCTGCTGTGTATGGGTTTCCCCACCATGGCTTAACTGCAGGGTAGAAGGGCCGCAGCCATCATTCTAGAAGGATGTACCCAGGCAATGAAATGTGGAGCTGAGGGCGGGTGGGGAGCCCTGAGCCAACCGTTGGCCGACTCACACAAGTATTTGGTTTTATAACGTTAGCTTAATTTCGTAAGTATGAATATCAATGTTTATATGTATTTTTTGAATTGTGGTAAAATACACACAACATAAAACTTACCACCTTAACCTTTTCTCAGTGTACAGTTCAGTCGTGTTAAGTACATTCACACTGTTGTGTGACCAATCTCCAGAACTCTCTTCATCTTGCCAAACTAAAACCGTGTACCCATTAAACGATAATTCCCCATTCCTCCCTCACCCCAGCCCCTGGCGATTACCATTCTACTTTCTGTCTCTACGAATCTGATTACTTTAGGTAACTCATGTAAGTGGAGTCATATAGTGTTTGTCTTTTTGTGACTGGTTTATTTCACTTAGCCTAATGTCCTTGAGGTTCATCCATACTGCCACGTGTCAAAATCTCCTTCCTTTTTAAGACTGAACAATAGACCTTTGTATGGATAGACCACATTTTGTTTATTCATTCATCTGTCGATGGACTCTTGGGTTGCTCCCACCTTTTGTGGAATAAGTATTTTGAATAATGCCGCTATGTCACTGTTTATATATATATATATATATATATATATATTTTGTGTGTGTGTGTGTGTGTGTGTGTGTGTGAGGAAGACCGCCCTGAGCTAACATCCGTTGCTAATCCTCCTCTTTTTGCTGAGGAAGACTGGCCCTGGGCTAACATCCGTGCCCATCTTCCTCCACTTTATATGGGACACCACCACAGCATGGCTGACAGGCAGTGCGTCGGCGGGCGCCCGGGATCCGAACTCGCGAACCCCAGGCGGCCAAGCGCGGACTAAACCGCTACGCCACCGGGCGGCCCCCGACTGTTTATATTTTTTATATGCAGGAATTACACAGCCCAGCACACCCTATTAGATGGTTTTTTTTTTATACACAAATATGTTACTTTCACCATTTCCCTAGATGAGTGTTAGAATATAGTATTCTGAAAAGACATGACATCCTGTGATCCTGCCAGGTCTCTCCTCCCTGCCCCCCGCAGGGCTCCGCGGGGCTGGGCAGGGTGGGAGGTGATGGGCCGTGGTTTTGGGATGATGGGCAGGCTCTGGAACTGACCGGGAGGGAATTATTCCAGGGGCACAAGGTGAGATGAGCTGGGCCCTCTCCAGGGAAACACCCAGGCGGCAGGGCCTGGCCAGGTATGCAGACGCGGTTCCCTTCCATCCTCCAGCTCCCTCCTTGTTTTCCTTTTCACTAAAGACAAACTTCCTGTGAATTCTGTGTGAGTGAACTATCTACTGGTGAACAGAGCAGAGAAAGGAAAACTTCCCACCTTCTCAACCAGAGCCAGGTTTTTTCAACAAGCAGAGAGAGAGCGCATGCGGGTGGCAGGGGGCACGCCTGTCAGGGCTGGAACAACGTGGCGAATCCTCAGGTAGCAATGGCTACTGGTTACTGTTTACTGGGAGCTCTGACATTGGATTCTGTGCGAGTACTTTGCACTCCTGACTTGGTTTATGTCTTGCAACAGTCCTCTGTGGTGGCACTACTGGGATTTCCATTTTCCAGAGGAGGAAACAGAGACACAGAGAAGCCAAGCAAGACACCCAAGGTCACACAGCTACCAAGTGGCAGAGATGGGGTTTGAACTCAGGTCAACTGAAGCCAGCACCCACCCTACCTGACCCCTGCCCTGGCTGGGCTCTATTCAAACTTACATATATGCCAACCTTCAAAGTGGAAATAGCACCTCCCATGCTGGCCACTTCCAAATGTGGTTTCGAGGATTGAGGGAGATAGTACACACCCACAGACATACACCCCTGCATGCACATGCACACACAGGTGCATGCACACACACATACACACATGCACACACACCCACACCCACACACGCCCGTGCACACACAGGTGCATGCACACGCACATACACACAAGCACACACATCCATGCATGCATGTGCACACATACACACACAGGTGCATGCACACACAGGTGCATGCACACACACTCAAACACATGAGCACATACCCCCACACAGACACGTGCGTTGTTTGTCCTTCAAACAGCTAATGAGTCTGCTGGAAGGAACACACGAGCAAACAGAAGGATGGAAGCCCTGTTTCTGCAGCTCCAGTGTGGGAGGGGGACAACCTTTGTGAGGGGGAGAACACGGCGCTCTGTCTCCATGTTGACGGGGCTGGAATTTGAAGGCGCTGATGGATTGTCTGCACCCCACCCCCACGAAGGCACCTTGTCTGGGGTCCTGGCACACGCCCGTGCTGGAATCTGTGTGAGGAGCTGAAGCTGAAACAGATCACAACTGTGCTTGTGAAGGAGAATGTGAACGAACCCCCCCACCATGAGGGGGAAGAGTCACAGCGGGATAAGATGAAGCCTCACCCGGGCGAGACTGGCCGACTGGACCCTCCCAGACCCCAAGTTCAGGCAACCAGCCTGGGGCAGCCTCGACAGGCCCCCAGGAGCCCAAGCCCGGCCGTCTCTGCAGCCACCACGTTCTCCTTTCTCTTTTTCCAGGGTCACATTCCTGGGGGCTCTGAATATGTCAACCTGACATTTCATAGTTCAGCCATCCAAGTGCAGAAAAGGGCATTATTTGAGACTGAAAAGGTGTATTTTATATTCACACACTTGACTTTCAAGACCCTGAATGAATTTTGCTGAAATAAATATTCCCCTTTGGGTTTAGTCCAAGTATGTGATGTTTTAGTCCCAATCGCCTTTTCTCTTTCTTTCTTTTTAAAAGAATATTAAAAGTGACTGAAAAGAGGGATTTAGAAATGAATGGCTATTTTTCAACATGTCTTATAAAATGAAAAGGAGCAAATGCTATAATATTTCTTAGAGACGCGGATTTAAGGAAAACGAGATTGAGAGCCCCGTGGCTGTTTATAGCGATGTGAGATTTCCATCCTGGCAGGCCTCCGTGTGCAACACTGCGTGGTCAGAAGGGAGGTGAGAATGGGGTGACGACTCATCCCAGTTACCCAGGACTACACTCTGGTTTTAGCACTGAGAGTCCCGCATTGCAGAAAATCCCTCAGTCCCCAGCAAACCAGGATGCCCGGTCACCCTAGATGTGGTCACTATAGATATGAGAAGTGCTCACAAAACCCCAGCCGACCTAGTCCAGCTGGCCCAATTCCCTGTCAACTGGACTTCACAGTGTGTCCACATCAAGAATTGTATGCACAGACACGAATATACAGGTGTCGAGATAACTTGAAATAGCAAGTGTTGGAGAGGATGTGGAGGGAAGGGAGCCCTCACACACTGCTGGTGGGAGTGCAGACTGTGCAGCCACTATGGAAAACAGCATGGAGATTTCTCAAAAAATTAAAAATAGAAATACCACATGACCCAGCTATCTCACTAGTGGGTATTTATCCCAAGAAAATGAAATAGACAATCCAAAGAGGCGTATGCACCCCTATGTTCATTGCAGCATTATTCACTATAGCCAAGAAGTGGAAGCAAGCCAAGTGTCCATCAACAGGTGAATGGATAAAGAAGATGTGGTATAAATACACAATGGAATACTGCTCAGCCATAAAAAAAAGACAAAATGGTCCTATTTGCGACAACATGGATGGACCTTGAGAGTATTATGCTAAGTGAAATAAGTCAGACAGAGAAAGACTAATATCGTATGATTTCACTCGTATGTGGAAGATAAACAAACACATGGACAGAGGGAACAGATTAATGTTTACCAGAGGGAAAGGGGGTGGGGGGAAGGCAAAAGGGGTAGGGGGCACATATGTGTGGTGATGGATAAAAACTAGACTGTTGGTGGTGACACGATGCAGTCTACACAGAAACTGATATATAATAATGTACACCTGAAATTACACAATGCTATAAACCATTATGACCTCAATAAAATTTAAAAAAAGAGAATTTTATGCAACGCCAAGTGTAGGGATTTTAGAGGGCTCAAGAAGTAACTTGTTTCCCGCCCCAGTTCTAAACTGACTGGGAACCACCTGTCCCCTGCAGGACTGATGAAGCAGAGTGGAGAGCAGGGCTGAGGTGCGGCAACAGAGGCTTAGAGCAGTCCCAGAATGAGACACAGGCAGCTGTGGATGACCACGGCCACGTACTAGCTGTGACCTTCTGGAAGGCACAGCTTTCACCTTCTTCATATTAATATCCCTAGTGGATCCTGATACAAAGGAGCCCTGAGTAAGTAGCTGTTGTACTGGAGAGAACTGTCATGGTAAATACGCAAAGAGGAGTGTGTGTGTGCGCACGTGCACGTGTGTGTGCACATGTGTGTGTGCATGTGTGCATGTGCATGCATTGGAAAGAGAGAGAGAGAGGGATGTCAGGAGGCGAGGCCAGGGCTCAGCATGACCAGTCCCCACAAGCCCCCGGTCTGCAATAACATCAAACGCCTTTGAGGAATCCTTCCTCAGTGCTGAGCCTGGGGCAGATAAATGCTGACTGTGACCAGCTGGCACCCCATAGTGTGTCCTCAGCCTCCTCCCTCCCAGTCCTTCTTTCATGTGTAAGTCCAGGCTAGCATCTCCTTGGAGACTCTTCAACCCCACCTTCCCATGCCCCCTTGTGCCACCTCTAGGGACCTGTGGATCAGTGGAGAAGAGAAGTCCCAGGGGCTGCCGGATGCCCATCATGACCAAGGAGCAAAGGGCCCTAACTGAAAGTGTTTGCTGCTTTGCTTTTATTCTTACTTGCTGGCCAACAGCAAATTTGCTCTACAGTCATGTCATCAATCTTTGGGTCTCTCCTTCCTTCCTTCCTCTCTCCTGCACCCATGTACACTCTCTTAATTTCCAGAAACTGCACCATGCTCTAAGCAGACCCACACCTCTATGAATAGCCTGTTCCACGTCACCTTCTAGAAATTAGAGTTCAGTCTCTCATTCTAATGACTAAAGCCGTGGTCTGCTGCCCATTCACATGCTGGGCCCACCTTGTGGCCAGCTCCAGCAGGAGTTTCGTAAACACCATTAACGCAGAGAGATGTATGTTAACTTTTTCCAGTGTGGCTATGATGATCACAATACCTCGTATTTGTCAAGCAGTTAGGAGTTGTCAAAGCTGACGTCTTGTGTATCATCTCCTTGGATACTCATCACAATCCCACAAGAAAGCCAGAAAGATACACGCAGTCTCATGTACACAAACTTTTGCTTGAAGTTTCAGGGAATTCGTGGATCTCTGGAAGAGCATCCGTGGTCCCCTAGGAGTTGACAAATCCCAGGATAAGAAGTTCATCATTTTAACAGGCTGGTGGCATGACCCCCCAGCCACAGAGGCTCAGGGTGGGGCAACAAGAGACGAGCTGGGGAGATCCTGATGCACACAGGTGAGCCTGTCAGTCAGCAAGAACTGGGGGTAGAGATGCTGGCAAGGATCCGACAGGTGGGAAGGAGAACAAGGCTGAAACTAGTGTAAAGCAAGGGAGGTGCCTAAGGTGCAGAATTTAAGGGGGTGCCCACTCACTCTCAGGGTCACCCCAGTCCTGGCCTTGAAGGAGGAACCCAGCAGGATCTCAGTAGCTGGAAGTGGGCACTGGGCAGGGACAAGTGCCCCCAGGGAACTGTGACAGTGGCGATCCTACAGGAAGCAGGTGGCATATTCACTTTGGGATACTTCAAGGAGTGAGCAGTGGGGACGGGACCCTAAGGGCTAGTGTGGTGCCTGGGCTTTACCAACGAGCAGCTGGTACCAGGCCTGACAGATGAGTACAACTGATGGAACCCAGGGGGAAAGTGAGGCTCGGGAGGCAGGGCCCTTTGGATGGGGGACGCTGCCAGCCAGAGTGACCTAAGAGGAAAGATACTGGGAGAATAAACACGTGACCTCCCTCACATCTCCTGCTGGGGCCCCCTACTAGCTGAGCCCAATGGAAAGTCAGAGGGCAGAGGAGGTGTTTACGATGCTCAGGGTGCAGGACAGGGTGGAGAAGACTGGATGAGAGTGGAGAGCAGATGGTTGGGGCAAGGGAAAGGAATTCTGTACAACAGAATTGGGCAACAAAGCCCAGATGCGGGAGTTGGCCTGTGAGAGAGGAGCAGGTAGATGACGGGGCCCAGGAAGCCCAGGCAGGGTCCAGGCCCCTTCTCTCAGCTGCCTGCCCATCAGGACACCAGGGGAGCTTATGCTAAGAATGCAGATCCCTGGGCCCCATGCCCCAAGATTTGGACTCAGTGACTCTTGAGTGGGGTTTTAGAATCCATCCTTTTGCACGTCTTGAACCACTGTTGGAGAGCCCTGGGCAGTGGCTGCCAAGGAGCTTGGCTGAGGGCCAGGACTGGTCCCTGGGTGCTAGGGTCCTTGGCCTGGGAGTCAGGGGGCAGGAAGCCAAGCAGATGAAGACGGCTCAACTTCACGCCTCCAGAAACCCCAGAGCCTCCGGTAAGCTGGTCCTAAGGCTTGCGCTTTATCTCCTTCCCCATCCTCTCTTCCACTCTCTTGGGGTTGCAGGCAAACTGACCCAGAAGGGTGGCCCTGGGCGTCTGCCCACAGGGCTGGTGAGAAGCTGGGGTGAGTGTGGATGAACGGTGCAGAGGATGGGGATGGCCAAACCAAGGAGCTGCTTCTGAGAGGCTGTGAGCAGGAGTGTTTGCGGGCCACCAGGACCCCTGCCTATCTCTGTCCCCAAGTCGGCCTCCCCTCCACTGTCCAGGGCTGGCCACCTGGCCCATGACAGCCTTCCACAGGCTCCCCTCCGGGGCTCTGCTGTGACCTTCCCAGCCTGCAGGGGACCAGAAGGCCACTGCCTTTGCTTTTGGGGTGTGTCTCGGCAGGGGCAGCTTACAGGGAGGGAGCCCTGAGATGAGCTGAGAGGGGGCTCAAGGCAGGCGCTGGCTGCTCAGAGCCTCCCTGGGCCCCGGGCCAGCTCTCCTTTGGAGGGAGAGCACGGAGTTCGAGGTCTCAGCCAGGCCTGGCTTGAGTCCGCACAGGAGTCCGCCTCAGGGCTGGGGCCAGAAGTACCAGGCTGCCCTTGAACTCTCCAGAGCTGAGCATGCGCCAGGGACAGATGACCACTCCCAGTGCTTCCTGAGGTTAACCTGGTGAAACAGAAGAGCCAAGTGCCGCGAGGCAGGGGGACAGCTCCCGGAGGACACCTTGAGGCCTCAATGTGAAAGGAGCCCAGGCCCCTCCGCCCGCTCAGCTGCTGGCAGAGACTCAGCCGACCTTCCTTCCCTCAACTGCAGGCGAAGCTCCCTCTCTTATCCTGCTGTGGTGCCAACCTCCACCCTGCCTTCCTGCACACAGACGGTCTTACTGCCCTTGGTCTGGAGTGATTAGTTAATTCTGTCTGTGCTGGGCACGTCGGAGGGCGTGGTGTCCCCCAGAGCCACCTTCAGTGGGAGTGTAGACTCTGAAACACGACCCCTGGCTTCTTCACAAGGAAACCCAGCTTCTGAGACCAGAACCCCACGACTCTAACTCTGACCTCCTAGTGAGGCAGTGCCTTCCCTCCTGCAGAAGAGTTGAGGTTCAGAACAGAGAGCAAAGACTTCCTTCACCATCGTGGTGGGGGGCCCGTGCCCATGACCAATGCCCGGTGGATGGGCTGGGGGGGGCAACAGAGACCAGTTTACATGACCTCTCTGGGATGCTTTCCCGGGGCCCACAGTGTCAGTTACAGCCTCTCCCTAATTCTCTTTCTTGGCGTGCCCTGTGCCTTCTTGTCACAGACCTTATACTTGATAGTGGTAGTTATTATTGCATCTATGTGTTTAATGTCTGTCACCCCCCACCAGAATGTGAAGCCCCTGAAGACAGGGACCACGTTTTGTTTCCCATTGTGTTTCCAGGGCCCAGCACAACGCCCAGCACAGAGTGGAGCTCAGTGGTTTGTAGAATGAATGAACGCTGAATGAATTGACAGAACGGATGGACACAGCCTCAGACAAACGAAGAAGGAAAGGATAAGATGCCACGCCTGTTCCGGGTCTGGGAGAGCAGGGGAGTCAGTCCCTTTTGTGGAGCTGGGAGGTTGTCACAGACTCCGGGAGTGACCCAGTGCTTCCTGAGGCAAAGTTGGTCATGACTAATCTTTTGTCAGTTTAAGGTGACGCGGAAGTCACCTCTGATCCCAGAGCCTAGAGGGTAAGGGAAGTCAGGGAGGAGATGTAGAGTGGGGTGCAGGTGTAGGATTTATCCACGCCAGTCAGGGGTACACAGCTTCTTCGCCACAAGAACCTCTTTTAGGATTTTCCCCTCACAGATCCTGTATTTTGAAAGTCTTAGTTTGTTAAACAATGTTGGGAATAATCTATTTATTTTCACATTTTTTTATTTACTAAAGACAGCTGTAACACCTGATTGCCCTTCTGAGCAGTATGAGATAATTGAGTTGAGACAATTCCAGCCCAAAGCAAAGTAACTTAATATTTTCATTAGCCGTTACAGCCAGATGGTGGGTCCATGTATGATTTCCATTAGAAGGTCTGAAAATAGCTTCAGGTCATCCATAGACAACAGCCCCCACGGTAGGGCATCAATATTCTTGGCCTTTTCTGTGTCTCTCCTTGCTGGACGAGAGGATCCTCTACATGAGAAAGCTGGAGAGTAACTGCCACAGACACATGCTTCTGGGATTTAGTGCGGTAGGGTGAGCAGAGGGAGAGAGAGAGAGAGAGAGAGGAGAAAGTTAATATTCATAAATACTCATAAATGTTGCATGTAATGGGCTGAGAAAAAATTTGATGGGCCTGGTGATTTCTAAATTTCTTTGCAAGAAAGATTAGGAACATTTTCATGTTTTTTCTTTATTTCCTCTTGGTAGCAACCATTAAGCCGACAGGACTGTGTGGGACACTGAATTCCACTGAGTCTTGACTTGGACGGGGAGGGAGCAGGTGTAGAGCCATTGAGTCTTGAGTTCATCACAGTGGGGTTAGCATCCTCCGAGGATTCAGCCCCTTGATGCCCAAATGCTGGGCAAAGAAGTGAAATGATGGGTTGAGGACTTGCCTGTGTCGGCCCCTGCTCCATGGGCATACCTGTGAGTGAAGAATTAACTGCGAAGCGGTTCAAGCCACAAATATTTATCAAGTTTCCTCTATATGTGGCTCAATGCCAGACACTGTTGGGGTTCCAGCAATGAGGGTGGCGTAGATCCTGTCTCCAGGGGGCTTTGCCAGGAGCTCTGTGAATGCCCTTCCCAGTGAAGCAGCCTTATAACTGGTGAAAACTGTTTGAAAAAAAAATCTTTAGGATAATTTAAAGACTCTGGAAATTACCCTAAGTGTATACAGTCAATGGAAAAACTTTTTTCAAGAAAACTCCTAAATGTTGGTAAGAACAGTGAGAATCTATGGCATTTGAGCCCTCCGGCTCCATACAACAGAAGCTCTACTTGGGACAGTTGACGCCAAGAAGATAGGGGTTCCCTCTCCCCTCAGGTCCTAGATTAAGGCTACAGTTTTGCCCTGGGAGGGGCAGGCTGCCAGCATCTCTGATCCACCAGCCCCGTGTTGCAGAAGTGCTGTTTTGGGCAGACATGGCTGAGAGGATGGGCTCCCATTTTCAGGATGAGGGCTCTGCCATAGGCAGGGCAGTTCGAGAATACTGGGGCCTTGTTTGTTCTCACTCTACTTGTCTATGGGACAGAGGTTCCACACCAGGAGGGCAAGCTGGGAAAGCCAGGGGCTACCATCCGCCCACTAGCAGCTTCTTATAGAACAAGTGTCACTCCTGGAAAAGTGGGCTGCTGTGGCAGAGAGGGTCTGCCCAGAGGGAGAGGCAGGTCTTCAGGATGGAGAGCTCCACAGCTCTGCCTGAGGAGACCGACTTTACAGTGAGGCACCACATAACCACGTTTTGGTCAATGACAGACCACATATATGACAGTGGTCCCATAAGATATAGGCTACCATATAGCCTAGGTGTGTAGTAGACTGTACCATCTAGGTTTGTGTTAGTAGAGAAGAAAGGAATTTTCTGTAGAGAAGAAAGAAATTTTCCTCTACCCTTCTAGGTTCTTCTGGCTGATCTAAGAATTAAATTGACATGAGACAGATTAACGTGAGAAAAACAAACAAAAATTTAATAACATGTACACATGGGAGAAAACCATGTAACTTGACAAAACGGTTGAAGCCCTCACCTTAAATACCATCCTCAGCTAAAGACAAAAGAAAGTGGTTGGGGTGGGGAGAGTCAGGGACTTCAAAAGGTAGGAAGGCAACTCAGAGGTAGGTGAAATGGAGCAAATGTTTGGAAAACAGGTGTTTGGCTGCACAGAAACAGAAGAACACAGAGCGGAGCCCAACAAACAGGCTTTTCTAGGTTCCTCCCTGTCTACCACCTAGTTTGTGTTATGCTAAGGTGATAACCCATTTCCTGAAACAGAGTTTGTTGCTTTTTTAAAATCTGAATTCTTCTAGGCAGTTAAAGGGGAGGTAACAAGAAAACTTTCTGAGTTTTTTGTTTCTTAAAAGTCATTGGCCTAAAATGATCTTCATGTTAAAGAGACACATGTTGGGGTGGCAAATTTTGTTCCCCTTCAGTCCACTCTATGATGTTCACACAATGACGAAATCACCTAACTCGCACTTCTCAGAAGGTATCCCCGTCATTAAGTGATGCGTGATGGTATTTGGAACAGAGCCTAGAGAACCTCATGCTTTAGGGCACTGTTGAAACAATGGAGATGAACATTAAGCAATCATGGCCTGGAGCTCCATTCTAGTAGCAACAAGTGAGAGGGCAGACCAGCCAGAAATCTAACAGAATCAGGGAAGGAGACAGCTAAGAAGAGCCCTCCTGGAAAGACACTCATCCCCAGGGTTCCGGAAGGCCATGCACATGTGAGAGGTGCACCTCTCAGGAGCTTTCAGAGGAGGATGTGGAAGTCATCCTTCAAAACTAAAGGTGGGACAAAGACACTCCCACATAGACAAAAACTGAGATAATTCACTGTTACCGGACACGTCTTACAAGAAATATTGGAGATAGTTTACTGGGGCTGAAAGGAAGTGACACCAAATAGTTTAAACACACACACACACACACACACACACCCCACCCCTACCACCACCACAACAAAGAGTTGCAGTAAAAGTAATTATACAGGTAATGATAAAAGATAGTATATTTACATGTGTCTTTTTCTTTCTTCTCTTAACTAATTTTAAAAGCAATTGCATAAAACAATATCTATAAAATTGTATTGTTGGGCTTATACATAAATGTAATATTTTGACAACAGAAACACAAAGGAGGGGGGTGGGAATGAAGCTACATTGGAGTAAGGAAATGACATCAAATGGTAACTTGAATCCATAGGAAGAAATAATAAAGAGACTAAAAAATGGTAATTAAGAAGGTTAATATAAAAAACTTGATAAATATATTTGTGCTCTCCTTTCTTCTGTTAGCTTCTTTAAAAGGCTTAAGTCTTTTAAATGTAGTATATAAAGCAGTGATTATAACAATGTATGGTTGGGTTGGTAACATATATCGACATCATATGTTTAACAATAATAGCACAGAAAAGGGAGTAGGAAATGGAGTTATACAGGTATAAAGTTTCCATAACTTACTGAAATTAATTTAGTATAAATGTGAAGTGGATTCTGATAAATTGAGACGTGAACTGCAGAGAAACCACTAAAAAAGCAAACAAATAAAAACCCTCAAAGGTATAGTTAAATTCATTAAAGAAATGGAAACTGCACACTAGAAAATGTCCACTTAGGACAAAATGAGGTGGTAAAGCAGGAACAGAAAAACAAAGTAGTCATGAGTGGTCTAGAAAATAGAAAGCAAATTGGCAGATGTGAATCCAACAATATCAATAATAAGATTAAATGGAAATGGATTAAACAATTTAGTCAAAGGGCAGAGATTGACAGACTGTACAAAAAAACAAACCATGATGTAACTATATGCCATCTACAGGAGACACACTTTATACTGAAAGATGCAAATAGGTTGAAAGTAAAAGACAGAAAAAGATGTACCATGCAAGCTGCAGCCATACAGCAGGGCTGCAGGGGTTGTTAGTAATATCAGACAAAATAGACTTTAAGACAAAAACTGTTACTAGGGATAAAGAGGGAAATTTTATAGTGAGAAAAGGGTCAATTGAGCAGGAAGATATAACAATTATAAACATATGCACATCTAACAGCAGAGCCCCAAAATACATGAAGCAAAATGTGACCCAACTGAAGGGAGAAATAGACAATAATATTCAACATTTGACAATAACAGTTTGGTGCTTCAATGTTAAGTCAACTAGACTTAACAGGCACCTATAGAATACTGTACCCAACCTCTATGGGCACTTTTCTGTGTCTGGTGCTCCACTCAGCATGACACGCTGTTAATTCACCAGTGAAGCCATCTGGGCTTGGGCTTTTCCTTATGGAATTTTTAAGTTACTAATTCAAACTCTTGACTTGTTATAGGTCTGTCCGATTTTCTATTTCTTTTTAAGTCAGTTTCAGTAGTTTGTGTCTTTCTAGGAATTTGTTCATTTCATCTAAGTTATCCACTTTGTTAGCATACAACTGTCCATTGTATTCTCTTATACTTCTTTTTATTTCTGTGAGGTCTGTAGGGATGTCCCCCTCTTTCATTCTTGACTCCAGTAATTTGAGTCTCCTCTGTCTCGCTCTCTGGTTGATTAGCTTAAAGTTTGTCAGTTTTGTTGATCTTTCCAAAGAACCAACTTTTGGTTTCATTCACTTTATCTATTGTCTTTCTATTCTCTATTTCATTTATTGCCACTTAAATTTTTATTATTTCCCTTTTTCTGATTGCTTTGGGTTTAGTTTGCTCTTCTTTTCCTAGCTTCCTGAGGTGGAAGATTAGGTTATTTATTTGAGATCTTTCTTTTTAAATATAGGCATAACTATAAATTTCCATCTAAGCACTGCCTTAGCAGCATCCCATAAGTTTGGCGTGTTGGCTTTGTTTCATTCATTTCAGTGTATTTTCTAATTTCTCTTGTGCTTTCTTCTTTGAACTGTTGGTTATTTAAGAAGTTTTGTTTAATTTCCACTTATTTGTGAATTTCCCAAGTTTCTTTCTGCTGTTGATTTCTTTTGTGTGTGTGTGAGGAAGACTAGCCCTGGACTAACATCCATGCCCATTTTCCTCTACTTTATATGGGACGCCACCATAGCATGTCTTGATAAATGGTGTGTCTGTCTGCGCCCAGGATCCGAACCTGCGAATCCCGGGCCACCAGAAGCAGAGCGCGCAAACTTAACCACTATGCCACCAGGCTGGGCCCTGTTGTTGATTTCTAATTGAATTCCACTCTAGTCAGAGAGCATATTTTTTGTATGATTTCAATCCTTGTACATCTATTGAGACTTGTTTTACAGCATACGTACGGTCTATTATGGAGAGTGTTCCACGTACACTTGAGAAAAATGTGTATTCTGTTGTTCCTCAAGCAAAAAGAGGAAGATTGGCAACAGATGTTAGCTCAGGGTGAATCTTCCCCAGGAAAAAATAAATAAATTGTTTTGAGAGCCAGCCCTAACTGCCTAGTGGTTAAAGTTCGGCACTTACCGCTTTGGCGGCCTGGGTTTGTTTCCCAATCGCAGGACCACACCACTCGTCTTGTCAGTCACCATGCAGTGGCAGTGGCTCACAAAGAACTAGAAGGACTTACAACTAGGATATACAACCATGCACTGGGCCTTTCGAGAAGAAAAAAAAGAGGAAGATTGGTAACAGATGTTACCTCAGGGCGAATCTTTCCCTGCCAAAAAAAGAAAAAATGTTTTGATGCTGTACAGGGAAGGTAATTGCTCAGCTATCCAGGACACAACATTGCTTCCAGGGCCAGCATGGCCATCTCCCAGAGTCTGTCCTTGAAGCTGATGTGACATCCCTGGTCCCATGCTATGTCAAAGGAGTGGCGGCTATTTGGGGGAGATGGGTGGGACACATGGACCATGTTGTCCATGCCACATACGTATGTGAGGCCCCTCACAGGAAGGAACAGAGGTGGGGTGGGAAGAGAAAGGTGGGCCAGGGGTCAGAGACTGAGACCCCTCCCCCGATCCCTCCCCCACCATGTGCAGCCACACCTTGGATACAGACCCGGAGGAGTCTGAGAATTCTACTTTTGAACCTGGTCTTCAAGGTCACTATAAAGGTATATTTATCAAGGGAGCAGAGAGAATATGTTTTATGTAATTTTTTTTGGTTTGATGTATAATATTTCAATATTTGGCTGTGTGGTAGGTAATTGACTCCCTTTCTTCTCTCAGACCTGCAAATGTCAGAGACAGACCTGTAGATTTCCATACACACACAGAAAAATACAGTTTTACTTTGTCTTTTTCTTTTACATAAATGGTATCATAATCTATGTATTATTTTGCAATTTGCACTTTTCATTTAATAATATGGCTTCAAGAACTTTTCACGTCTGTACGTAGAGATCTACTTCATTTAAAAACACAGTACAATAGGGGGCAGCCCGGTGGCGCAGCGGTTTAGTCCGCACTTGGCAGCCCGGGGTTCGCGGGTTCGGATCCCGGTCGCCCGTCGATGCACCACCTGTCAGCCACGCTGTGGCGGCGTCCCATATAAAAAATAGAGGAAAGACGGGCACGGATGTTAGCCCAGGGCCAGTCTTCCTCAGCAAAAAAGAGGAGGATTGGCAGCAGATGTTAGCTCAGGGCTGGTCTTCCTCACAAAACAAAAACAAAAACAAAACACAGTACAATACATCTTCCAGACCAGCCGAAGTTCTTCCCAAGACATCTTCAATAAGAAAAGTTTTTCCACGTGCGTGAAATGAGTGACGCAGGTAAGACTGAGTTAAACAGAAACCCGGGCGGAGGCGAGCCTGGCTAGCTCGTGTGATCCCCTTCTGCTGACCCCACACGCCTCCTCTCCCAGGGTCCAGCGGCTTTACAGTCAGAGGTCAAGTTCTACGGAAGGAAGCTCAGCAGCTCGGAGTGGGAGGCAACTCACCGGGGCTGCAAACTTCATAGATTAGTAACACATTCCCCTGCTAGTTCATTGTTAGCGGGTTTGGAATGTTTTCCTTTTTCTCTTTTAGGGAGGTAACGTCACGATTTTACGCATGCCTCTCAACACAGCTCCCTCCCTTCTCAGAAGCGAATTGAGCATTTTCCAGGTCAGAACGGTGTTTGGTCATCGGAACACGAGTCCCCTTCCTCTTGCCTTCATCTTTCCCAGGCTGAATTTTGTCTTTGAAACATTAGGAAATGACAGGGGCTATTTTTCTTTTCTTGAAAGGACTCCATCCAGGAGTCATGAGTTGCAACAGAGAAAGTACGGGGAATTAATATGTCCCCCCATCGGAAGTGACCAGCCTTCCTCTCTTTGTTCGGCCGAGTCCTGCAGTCTGAGCTCACGATATCCCAGGCAGTTGGTTTGCTTAAAAGCAGGAAGGCGGCATTTTCACCTCGAGATAAATTCCCAGTTGGATTTTCTGTTGGCCCAATCCGAAAGAAACGCAATTAGGCTGTGAGCAATCTTCAAGCAAAGATAGGGAACCTTTCAGAAAAGGGCTCTTCTGGAAATAAATTGTTGGGCCCTTGATAAACATTTTGCATTGGCAATTTTAATTGCATCTGAAAGCACCCTCATGAGTCAGTCACCAAAATAGCTTCCCCAGAGCGTAGATTTTAATTCCACGAACAGATTTAAGCTGTAATTTGGTAATTTCCAAGATATTATGACTAACTGGATAGTGATCAGCAACCTTAAAATCAAAAGCAATTACTACTCCAAGAGTCAGAGGCCAAGGTTTGAGGCCAGGCCCAGCCCGTGGCTTTGGGTGGGCTGAACAGGTGAGTCCCTTACCTGCTCTGAATAGAGGCTTTTGCTTCTGGAAGATGCTGCTCAAAGTGGGTGAAGCCATCCTTACAGCCAGAACATCAGACATGTCCTGTAGCCTGGAGTACAGAGCCATCTCCTGGTGTCCTGCACCCTGTCAGCCTTATTTCCATGGCACCCCCTTCACTCTGGCTGTTCCTAAACATACCATTCCTGTTCCCACCTCCTGGCCTGTTGCTGCTGCTCATCTCTCCATCTCAGGTTTCCCCACCTTCACCGTTTAAAGTTCTGCTCATTCCTTGAGGACCTTGTTGAGCGCTATCTCCGATAAACCTCCCCCAGCCCCTTAGGTGGAAGCATCTCTCTGTGCTCCCAGGGCCACTTGGTTGGACCATTTACTGTCATTCTTACTCTCTATCGTGTGAAGCTAAAATCTCCAAAGGATAAAGTAAAGGGCCTCTGCTGACCTTGCTGTCGGTTCAGCATAGAGATGGAAGATGCTGAAGGGGGAGGAAGGGGAGGGATGGACCCAGCTGGTGCTGCCTGGGAAGTGGGCCCCGGTGTGAGAAAGGCCTGGCCTGAGGTTTCTCTGGATGGATCCTGGGGATGCCGATAGCCTGCAGAGTCAGGAGGAAGGGGGTAGGCACCCTTCTCAGTGGACAAAGGAAGGGGAATTAACAGCAGCAGTCACACCCAAAGAGGTGCTGGTGGCAGCAGCTGCCACAGGACAAGCAGCCGGGTTGTGTGCTGCAGAGCGAAAAGGAGCCGTGGGCTGTGTGCGGCCAGGTCAGGGGAGGTGGGTCAGACTCCTGAGGCCATGGCTCCCCGGTGGGTCAGAGCCCACGAAGGTCAGGCTGCAGATTGGCCACGGGCCTATGCACCAACACACACCAGGGGGACAGAGGCCTTGGGGCTTGGAGACTAGGGACACGTGGGGGCTTCCCCAGGAAGGTGGGCAGAGGTGAGAGTAGGTGGTACCGGGTCCCACAGTTCTGTGCCTGGGATTTTGATCTGCTTACACCCTTGGTCGGCAAGACCCAGGGAAACACCCACTCCATTTCACTACAATGAGTTGGGCTCGTGTCTCTGTGTCTGATTTAGTTCACGCGCTCAGCATTGTCCAACAGAACTCTCTGCACTGTCCATGACAGTAGCCACTGGCCACATGGCTACTGAGCACTTGAAATGTGACCAACTGAGGAGTTGACTTTTAAATTTTATTAATTGATTTAAATTTAAATTTAGATAACCACGTGTGGCTAGTGGCTCCTCACTGGACAACGCAGCCGTGGATTGTCAACATCTGCACGTAGATACCGTCTCCTTCATTCTCCAGGGAGCCTGGCGCTGCACCCCACAGAGGAGGTGCCTGTTGATTTGAAATCCCTGAAAAGAATGTGGTGGCCTTGGATGATTAGCTGGCTTCCTGAATTCTCCTTCTTTGGTTGATGGTTATCGTGGCTCTTTCTTGCCTTATTTCCAGCTATGGATCAGTGTGGCTTCCAGTCGACAGGGCATTTTGTTGGAGTATTTATTTAGGATTTAATCTCCGAGGCTACCGTCAGTCTTGGGATGGAGTTTGGCCAACTCTGCATTGGTGGTCAGGCTTACAATGGGCTTCTTAAAACCCAATGACCGTAGTTCCGGGTTTATAACTACCCTGCCAAAACCGGGCATGGCCTTTTAAGTCCATGCGTGGGAGACTTCACAATGGACTTGGCTGAAGAATTCAAGGAAGGTCAGGCCTGGACACTTTCCTCTGAGCCCTGCAGGAAAAGTCATTCCTCCTCTGCAAACTCCTCCCTGTGGCAGGGCTGGAGGGGCCTCCTTGTCCTCTTAATAGCCTGTTCTGATGTTGCCCTTGACTTCTGTCAGACGCCACAAGTGCAGTATAAACGGTGCAGCCTTGGCCCTGCTGGATGCGGCCCCTCAGGAGGAAGAAACAATTCATGATAAACGCTGACATTGACTGTGGTTATGTATGAAGTAATGCCCACTCTCAACACCACTAGGAAGGAGGTACTATTATTATGCCCATTTTACAGATGAGGAAACTGAGGCACAGATAGGTCATGCTGAGACCAAGCTAGGATCAAGTCAGAGCAGATGCAACACAGTGGGAGGAAAACCCTGAGTCCAAGGCTGGGGCAGAGCCATGTCCAGTCTGGTTGACATCAGCCTTTCAGGGTCTAGGGTGGGGGCAGAGAGTGGGGTGGTCCTCAGGAGGTCCCCGCTAGACAATGTGGGCCGCCAGGAGTGGGACCAGCCCTGGGGGAAGTGGATGAGGGCACTTGCTCAGCTCCTCTGCCTGCCAGGGAGGACTCAGCACCAGGCCTTGGTGCCCCAGGTAACCGGGAGCAGGAACTGGTGTCCAGGGACCCACAGAGAAGGGTGGGGGCAGGCCTCGAGGGCGTCCCTTTCCAAGACTCATCAGATGCCAGGTGGGTGAACGGCTGCCTTTCCTGACACCACTTGCTAGTGGGGAAGGTCCCCAATGCTCCTTTGGGTCTGACTCCCACTGAGGCTGCAGGTGACATTGTGCCAGCAGTGTGGGCTAACCGGGACCAGCACACACCCCCACGTCCACAGACCCCTCACACTGGATGTTTCGGTCAGTTTCCTGAGACAGAGATTCTTGCATGAGAGAGCGATTGAAAGAGTGCTCTCAAGAGAAATACTGGTAAGAAAATTGCTACGGTCTGAATGTTCGTGTCCCCTCCGCCAAATTCAAATGTTAAAATCCTAACCTCCCAAAGTAGATGGTATTAGTAGGTGTGGCATTTGGGGATGATTAGGTCATGAGGGTGGAGCTCTCATGAATGGGATTAGTGCCCTCATAAAAGAGACCCCAGAGAGCTCCCTTGTCCCTTCCACCCCATGAGGGCACAGCGAGAAGGTGCCAGCTGTGAACCAGGAAGAGGGCCCTCACCAGCCATGCTGGCCCCTGAACTTGGACTTCCAGCCTCCAGAACTGTAAGAAATAAATTTCTATTGTTTATAGGCTACCCAGTCAGTGGTATTTTGTCATAGAAGCCTGAGCAGACTAAGACAAAAATGGTGTGGGGAAATTCTCTGCAGAAGAGGACGGCTGGGGGCCATTCACAGTCACCCGTCACAGTGGCTGGGGCGGGTGTCCAGCCTGGTGCAGGGATGTGCGTGGGGCACAGAATCACGCACTGCCCATTTGTGGGCTCCACAGTGGGACTGCTCATGGGGCTTGCTTGGTCCCTGGGTGTACACTGTTTCTCCCCGAAGTGGCAGCGAGTGTCCCGGCTCTACAAAACACCAGCAGCCCTGCTAACAAGCTCAGGGAATCCAGAAGGGCTGAATTTTACAGCGGGCGCTCACGTCTCCAAAGTCAGTGTTTGCAGCAAGTAACTGTGAGGTAGTGACATGTGCAAACCTCCCGCCAAAGGCTGGCCTCCTTCCACAGGACTTCCGGGACCCCACAGCTTGGAAACAGTGGGGTGTCTGCTGCCCAGAGATGCACAAAGTGGAGCAGCAGCCGCCCATGTGTGCCCTGCGCTCCCTGGGTGGACTTCCACAGGCGAGCTTCCTCCAGCCACCACGCTCCATTGGCAACCCCTCCTCCAAATCTGGTTCGGTCCTTTTCCTCCTGGGCTTCGTGCCCAGCCAAACACATTCTCAGCTGGACCCCTCAGGCTCTGTCCATGAGAAGAACATGGCATTCTTCTTTTGGGCCCAGAAAACTCAAATAAACAACCCACTGCATTGGCACAGGACAAAGACTGAGCCTCGCCTTGGCAGGCCTGTCCTCCAGCTGCCCCTTTGGGGGTCCCGGGGGGGGTGAGCATGTGGGTGGGGGTTGGGGGGAGACTCAGATAAGGGAAAACCCTTCAGCTGCCATGTTCTCTTCAGCCCCAAGAAGACAGTCATCAGATGGACGGTATTTATGTTCACGGAGCCAGAGGAGACGTGCTCCTTGGGGATTGGAAGAGGTGACAATGGGGAGAGGATGCTCTGGGAGCTGGGACGATATCAAAGTGTTCCTTACTGGGCTCAGGGAAAGGACAAGGATTCTCTTTGATTCGAACAAAATCCTCATGAAAAAGTTAGACAATGGAGCCATATGTGCACTTCGTTCTCTTCTGTGACCTAGAAGAGATTTATGTCTAATGACAGATGTAAAATGCATCATCCCTGACCCTGCCAACTTCTTCCGGTACCCTGCAGTGCGGAGGACCCGGGTACCCGGAGGTTGTGAGGAGTTTCAACCTCTGCACAAACCACCCGGACTATCTATGTGACACCTCTCCAGACCAGTCCCCGCCTCCCACCTCCTCAGGTGTGAGGGAAAGTCATTCTGAGACTGGCAGAAAGAGGGGATGTCACTCTGACTCACCTGCATGCCCCCTTCCCTCTGTTGAATGGATACCGTGGAATTTCTCACCAACCCTGTCTGCTGTTGCTGTTTTGTGTGAAGTTTCACTGCTGTTAAAACACACAAGTGTTTACAGCAGCACTAGTCACCATAGCCCAAAGTGGAAACAACCCAGATGTCCACCAACAGACGAATGGATGAACAGAATGTGGCATATTCATACAATGGAGTACCATTCATCTATAAAAAGGAATGCAATATTGATCCATGCTACAACATAGATGACGCTAAGTGAAAAGCCGGACACAAAAGACTACATATTGTGTGATTCCATTTATATGAATTATCCAGAATAGGTAAATCCATACAGAAAGCAGATTGGTGGTTGCCAGGGGCTGGAGGGAGGGAGGAATGGGGAATGACTGCTTAATGGGTAGGGGGGGTTTATTTTCAGGGGCCGAAAGTGTTGTGGAACTAGATGGAGACGGTGGTTGCACAGCACTGTGAATGCATTAAATGTCACTGAATCGTGCACTTTAAAATGGTTAATTTTACTTTATGTGAATTTCAACTCTGCTGTAGACTAAACGTTTGTATCCTCCCCAGACTCATATGTTAAATCCTAATGCCCAATGGGACGTGTTTGGAGGTGGGGACTGTGGGAGGTGATTAGGTCATGAGGGTGGAGCACTCACAAATGGGATTAGTGCCCTTATACAAGAGGCTTCAGAGAGCTTCCTGCCCCTCCCCCCATCCCCCACCGTGAGGACTCAGCTAGAAGATGTCTGTGAACCAGGAAGCGAGCTCTCACCAGACTCCGGATCTACTGGCACCTTCATCTTGAATTCCCAGCCTCCAGAACTGGGAGAAATAAATTTCTGTTGTTTATAAGCCACCCAATCTGTGGTATTTTTGTTGTAGCAGCTTGAAAGAACTAAGACAAACTGAATTAAAAAAACAAACAAGACTGCCGATCCCTCCCCATCTGGGCAGCTGGGCTGGCGCTGAGACAGGCCCCTCACCCCACACTCACCCTCCTCTGTGTCCCTCTGCTGGACCCTTCACCCCTGGGATCTGTGGGACTGAAAGAGAAATGCCTTCTCCGGTGTCAGTCACTGCTCAGGTGCCTGAGGGAACAGCTGGTACTTCCTGATTACCTCACAACTAAGTCAGCTCCTGCCCTTTCTCCCATGTGAACTGGGCCCCAGTACTTAGCCTGTCAGCCTTCAGTTTCCTCATCTCCATACGCTGCTTGCAGGATTAATGCAGCAATGAAGTAAGATAAGGCAGAGAAAGCAAGTTCATAGGGGGCATACAAGATCACTAGAACACCATCATTTTTATATTCTAAGCCCCACTGGGGTGAAAAAGAAAAAAAAGCCTTTATTTTTCGACTCCACAGCTATGAGCCTCCTGTCCACTAGGGGGAGCCTTCTAAAGGAAGCCATCACCAGTTCTCCCATCAGAATCTCAGTTTCCTTAACTCCTCTTTCTTCTGCTCCTTCATCTGCCCCTCCCCGAAACGTGGTAGGATGCATTTTTTGCAAGGCTGTGAAAGGTAACTCCACTTCATCCTTGCCCACTGGACTGCTGGGTAATCTGGTGATAGCTTGTACCGTTAGAAGCACTGCAGTTTTAAACTCCAAATCAGGAATCAGCTAACTTTTTCTCCAAAGAGCAAGAGTGTAAATATTTTAGGCTTTGCAGACCACGCTTTATTTACAAAATCAGGTGGCAGGCCAAATCCACTGCTGTCTGTTTCTGTACAGCCCATGAGCTGAGAATGGACTTTACATTTTTAAATAGTTGATTAAAAAAAAAAGATTATATGTCATGAGAAACTTACATTCAAGTTGCAGCGTCCATAAATAAAGCTTTATTGAAATGCGGCCATGTCCATTCGTTATGTATCTGCTATGGCTCCTTTTGAGCTACAATGGCAGAGGTGAGTAGCTGTGGCAGAGACCATATGACCTGCAATGCCTAAAATATTTATTCTTTCCCCTTAAGAAAAATTTTGCCAACCCCTGCTCTAAAGAAATTACGTTACTGATTAAAATCAACCACCAGTGAATGTGCAGTGACTGAACTCATGCTTGCTGTCCTGAATATCAGTGTAACTCTTTTATAGATGTAAAGAGATCTATGGTTTACTCATCTGTAAAATGGGGATAACGGCACTATCTCATGAGGTTGTCATGAGGATTAAATGACTTAATATGTGAAAATCAGCTAGAACAGTGCCTGGCATTATAAGTGCTCAATAAATGTGAACTCTAATTCTGTTAATGTAGAGACATGAATTTAAATAAATACAGAAAACAAAGACTTCTTGCACTCATTTATTTTGAAGTGTGCTGTAAACAGTTTGAAACGTCCCTTTGATAGCTTTCTGGCTTCACCAGGATTGCATGACGTGACAAATTCTCCTTCATAGAAGGTACAACTGAAACAGGACTGAAGGGGTCGCACCAAGATGCATCTGGTTTTCAGCAGAACTGGCCCATGTTTCTGGGGAGTGAGGTGTCCAAACCACTGTTCATCCATATTTCCTGGATGATTTGCTCCCTGCGCTCAATCCTTTCTGCTAGCTCTGCAGCCTCTGTGGAACTGTAGACAGGATATGAAGTCCTACAAAACCCTGACAGTTCCCCCGGAAAATCGGAGGCAGAGGAGTCCTCCTCCCCCTCTTCCTCCTGGCTCTCCTCTTCAGCCTTGTCACTTCCTGGCACCAGGTGCTCCCTTGCCAACTGCAGCTCCTGGAAGTCCTTGGTGCAGGACACTCTGATGACCAAGGCACACAATGTGAGTGCCAGCCCGATGCAGACGCTGGACACGAACAGCAGGGCGGCTCTCTCAGGGTGGGCTGTGGGGGAAGAGGACACATCAGGAGCTGGGAGGAGCTGTCAGTCTTCACCAATCCAAAGTCCCACAGAAACAGATTTCTGTCCAGGCAGGTGGCTAATGCAGAATGTCATTCCTGGACAGCGTCTTTGAGACCATCCTCACCTAACTGGTCATACACTCCCATTGATTGAACAAAAAAGGTTTTGAGCATATATAGTCAATATAAATATGTATGTGAGAGGACATACAGCAGAGGGACTCAGAAGCCGGTCCCCCTGAGTTCAAACTCAGATCTGCCACTCATTAGCTGTGTAACTTTCAGCAAGTTACATAACCTCTCTGTGCCTCAGTTCCTTTATCTGTAAAATGGGGCTAATAGCATCTTCCTATTATAGAGTTGTTATGATGAAATGAGTTAATTCCTGTAAAGCTCTCAGAACACACACTGACACATCGTAAATGCTCAATACACTATTAGCTATTATTAGTGGTAGTAAATTAGGAAAAAATAATTTATATAAAAAGTATATATATGACTAAGTACAAATATAGGAGATGCTAGCAAAGCTTAATTTCTTTTAGATTAAAAAAATAAATACAAATAGGGGCCAGCCTGGTGACATAGTGGTTAAGTTTGCGCACTCTGCTTTGGTGGCCCAGAGTTCGCGGGTTCAGATCCTGGGCGTGGACTGACGCACTGCTGATCAGGCCATGCTGTGGCAGGCATCCCACATATAAAGTACAGGAGGATGGGCACAGATGTTAGCCCAGGGCCAATCTTCCTCAGCAAAAGGAGGAGGATTGGCAACAGATGTTAGCTCAGGGCTAATCTCCCTCACCAAAAAAAAAAGATTAAAAGATAAAATAAATAAATACAAAGAAAAGTTCTCGTAGTTTTTCCCACATCTAAATAGGGGTCCAGTAACTCCACCAGTGACTCGAGCTGCAAGTGGAGGAAGCTGACTGGGGAGGTTTCAAGTTTCAAGAAGATAACGTGTTCCACTTAGATCTCTCCCATCGGATCACAGCAGCTGGATCCCTTGCCTGTACTGAAACTTAACGACCCTTGAGTTTTGAAATTCCAGTCTGCACCTCTGGGGAAGGACAGAGGCAGCAAAGACAACAATCTTCACTATTTCACCTAGTAAAACTCAAATAAGTTGTTCTTTCTTGCCATGGCCCCACTAGCACAATCTCGTCACCCTCTTTAAGACATAGACGTTTTTAATTCAAATTTGATGTTGGCTGGGGGAGGGGCAGCGAGCTGTGTTTGTAGCGCTACTAATAATGATATATTTTTCCTAAGGGTCAAGGTATTTTGCAGATTTGGTCAAGTACAGACATGTATCCTTTGTGAGAGAAGGAAGGGCTATTTTCATTTCTGGGGGTGAACTAGAATGGGGATTGGAGACACTGGCACTTTAGACAGTCGTTAAACCATAACACACAAAATGATTACCCAGACAGGCGGGTAACTATCGGCTAATTATCGTACCTCTTCCTTTTGTCCCTCCCTCCTCTCTTCCTCCCTCCCTCCCTTCCTCCCTTCCTTTCTTCCTCTCTCTCTCCCTCCCTCTTTTCCTTCCTCCCTCCCTTCCTTCCGTCTTCTCTTCCTTTCCCTTCCTTTCTTTTTAAGGACCCCAGATGGACAGAATTATGTTAATCATAATCCTTAGGATGTGACACATTCTCTTCATTGGTCAATACATGGCCCTTTTAAATGTTTATTTAATTAATTACCTTTAATTCTATAATCAGTTCCTGTGCTGTGAATAAGCCCCCCACATGGGAGCTAGGGCCTTGACGACAGCCTGTGTCCAACCTGTGGGTTCCCCCTCCCTCCAACCTTCTCCCACCAAGGGAATTACCCCCTGAATTCCACAGTCCTTACTCCCCTGCTTGCCTTTTCATATAGTTTATTGCATCTCTATGAATTCCCAAAAACTTTATGAAATGGGTATCACGTTACAGATAGTGTTTGGGACTTGGTGTTTTGGGTTTTTTAAAAAACTTAATATTATGTTGCTGTATCCTATTGCATTGTCTTGACTATACCATAGTTTATTCACCCACTCTCCTGCTGGTGGGCATCTGAGTTGGTGCCAGGTTTCTGCCATGTGGGCATTGCAGCCGTGAACATTCTTATCAATGTCCCTGGGGGACATGTGCAAGTGTTTCTCTTGGGTACTGACCTAGGGGGGTATTTGGATGGGTTTTAGGGTATGTGAAGTTTAGGCAATACTGCCAAAGTGGTTTCCAAAGTCAATGCAATGTGTGAGGAATCCTGCAAATCCTCATCTTCTCCAGCACTTGGTATGCACAGACTTATACATGTCTTCTAATCATCTGGGTATAAAACTGTATCTCACTATGGTCTTGATTTGCATTTCCCCAATCCCAAATTATGCTTACATCTCTTTAGATGGTTATGCATTCCCTTCTCTCAAAATGCTGGTTCAGGTCACAAGCCCATTTTTTTTCTATTGGGTTGTTTGTGCTTTTCATTTTATATATAAAGAATATATATAGTTTCTGTATGTTCTCAATGATAATCATTTGCCAGCATATATATAGTGAATATCTCCTGTGAGTGGCTTGTATTTTCACTTTCATTAAGGTGCCTTTTGATCTAGGGAATTTACCTGAAAAACAGGAATGTTAATACCCCTCTTTCCCGTCTTCGTTGCCTCTGGCTGGTCTCCTCTCTCCTCTCTTGCCCCTTTCATCCATCTTCCCCGCTGTGGCCATTGTAATCTTTTTAAAAATACACATCATTGCCCTACTTAAAACCTATAAATGGTCCCCCCCCCCTCTCCTAAGCTAAAAGTCAAATCCTCACCACAGCCTGTGAAGTTTGCTCTGACTCGGCCCCTGCCCCCCTCCCCAAGTTCAGCTCCAAAGACTGGCCCCTTCTGCTTTCTGCTCTCCCACCACACAGGCCCCTTTCCATTCCTCACAGGGGTCAGGTGACTTCACACCTTGGCACCTTTGCATTGTTCCTTTTGCCTGGAATGTTCTTTTTTGCCCTCTTCATGGCTCTCTGTGCTTGCATCCCCGGTCTGGGCCAGGTCCCCCTGTCTTTGGGTCTCCTAGCATCTTGAAGCTCACGAAATCACCGAGCGTGTTTCATCCTTTCTGTCCCCAGAGAATGCAAGCTCCACGAGGGCAGGGGCTGAACTGTAATGTTCTTCCCCGAATCCCCAGTGCCCAGCGCAGAGCAGGGGTTTCACAAATGTCTGCTGAGTACATGCAAGGAGGCATCATGGATCTAAAGCACTAGGCGTGGTGCCCAGTGGGTGGGGCTCCACAATGTTCGCTGCCTTTCTTCCTCTCTCCCTCTTCTCCTGGGAGGTGAGGGTCTGCATTCTACTGCCAGGAGAGCTTCTCACTCATCAGACCCTCAGTGCCTCTTGGCTCAGGTACGCCTCCTGCCAAGTGATCACTCTCTAGGCCATGTCCACACCACTTCTGCTGAGATCTAGTGATCAAAGACGGAGAACATGGGCAACTCTTGGCAAGCCCATTGGAATGAGGCCTCCTAGTCATCTGAACCAACTAGTTTGAAGTCACAGTATTACTAGACATTAGTGAGGTGGACCTGGAGGTGAGCTGGCCCAACTCCTGTCACAGCCATTTCACTTTTCCAAAGCCACCACTTGGCTGGGACCCCAAGCTCGGGCCAGTGCTCTCTCCACAGCCCCAGGCTCTACACTAAGGGTGCATCATCTGTTTTCTAGAATCAATTGGACCACCTTAGGCTTTTGTGGCCCCCTTTCCTATTATATATTCTGGAAAAATAAAGGCATTAGTCTCCGTGTGGTTAAACAGAATCTTCATACTGTTATTGTTGGTATTGTCCTCCATTTAGCCTTGTTTCATCACAGGCTCAAGCACATGACTTGAATTTCATCACCTGTAAGCCCTTGGGAATCTCACAATGGTGGGCCATGGCCTTTAAGGCCCCTTGACCTTTAGATATCTGGTCTGGAGCCAACACACGCTCCAGCTCAAACTTATTTGTGCCCAAATAAGACACTGAGAGGCCGGGGCGAGGGTTCCACCTCCTGGAGCCTGGCTGCCATCGGGTGAAAGCACAGTCTATTGGCCCTGGTCTCACAGCACTTAGGGATGTGATCATAACTTTCTGTCATGGAACCAAAGATTAGAGACCGTGGGAACACACCAGAATCCACACCTATGTGACAAGGCGGTGCTGATTTCCAATTGTCCTCCCTGACAGGGCATCGTGTAACTCTGACTTTGGAATGTGTTATTATACTTCTATTTCATTGTGGGTTTGTCTGATAGCCTAGGATTCCTTTCCTATAAAACAATGATGCCTCCCAACTCAGGAGAAGCTCCACTTTCTTACCCATGGCCCCAGTTACCCCATGCACCCTGAGAGTCCACAGCAAGTTCTGCCAGAGGGCTGAAGACACACACAGTCCCAAGTAGGGGCAGTGACAGATATATTAGGCTTCAAAAGGCATGCCTGCAGGCACATGTGAAGTAAACACACAAAGCAGATGTCAATCAAACACTAATTAGGTGGAATGGGAGACATCACGTCCTGAGCAAGACTCTAAAAGTCTCGTTGGGCACAATCTGGTGGGGGACAATGACTGAGCCAGCTCATAAGTTGCCTTCCAAGAACCTCCAACACACACACACACACACACACACACACACGCACACACACACACACCTTTCCATTTCTCTAATTTCAAAATTTTTCTTTTTCTTTTTTTGGTGAGGAAGATTCTCCCTGAGCTAACATCTCTTACCAATCTTCCTCTATTTTGTATGTGGGTCACCACCACAGCATGGCTTGATGAGCGGTGTGGAGGTCCATGCCTGGGATCCCAACCTGTGAACCCCGGGCCGCTGAAGTGGAGTGCACGAACTTAACCACTACACCACCAGGCTGGCCCCTCAAAATTTTTCTATGAGCTTCTTCAGACCCATGACCTAGATTCTAGAATGAATGAATTCAACGAGTAGGTCTATTATTGAGATGACAGTAAATTCAAACACTCCTGAGAAGGTGTCTCAATGGCCAAGAGAAACCATTCATTAGAGACCCCTGGACAGTCTCATGTCCATCCCACCAACCTCTATATTTCAACACCCCAGGACAGGCTCCTCGATTTTGGTTTCTAGTCCACTTGTCCCTCACATGTACTTGGCTGCACTAATGTATCAAAGCCACTGGCAGCCTGACCTGTAAAAAGTCCTTTTGGCTTCACTCAATCTACTGACTATTTGGCTGGTTTTGCTGCACCTGCCCTGCTCCCTCTTGGCTCTCAGCTGCTCCCGCCAGTGGGCTCTCCTTCAGACAGGCCTCCTCCCTGTGACTTGAGGAGATGAATGTGCCTAAACATCCTCAACTAAACCAAATAACAGCCTATCGTGTCCTTAAATTTCTTTAAAATAAAATACTTATAAATAGCAAATATGAGGTGATAATAGGGTGCAGTATAGCTCGTGACACCAGATGAAGATTCATCATCGGGCCACTCGTTAATGACTCGCTGTGCATCGACTCTGTGCCAGCACTGTTCTAGGCCGGGGATGTGACAATAATTAAGATGACAAACATCTGCCCTTGAGACGCTTACTGTCTAGTGGAGAGATGGGCACTAAACAAGTAAATCTCTCCTATGATTCCTGGGAGTGATGAGGGTGTAAAAGGCAAGACAGAGGTGGAAGGAAGATATTCAGATAACTCAAGGTCAGGAGGTTACGTCCCTCAAAATTCCAAAGGGCCTACTTCTTGCTCAGAGAAGCCAGAGCACAGGTCTTCTATCTGCTGAGACTGAATCCTGGCCCCGCTGACGTCCACACTGCGGCCTCAAGCAAGTTGCTCAACTCTTCTGACGCTCAGCTTCCCTGTGTGCAGAATGGGGGATCAGAGTCCCCTCTCTCAGGGTGTGGCTATGGACTGAATTGTGTCCCCCTCAAAATTCATGTGTTGAAGCCGTAACCCCCACTGTGATTGTATTTGGAGATAGGACCTTTAAGGAGGTAATTAAGGTTAAATGAGGTCATTAAGGGTGGGGCCCAGATCCAATAGGATAGTGTGTGTACAAGAAGAGACACAAGAGCTCTCTCACTCTCTCTCTCTCTCCACCATGTGGGGACACGGCGAGAAGGCAGCTGTCTACAGCCAGGAAGAGGGCTCTCACCAGAAACTGAATCTGCCAGGACCTTGATCTTGGACTTCCAGCCTCTGGAACTGTGAGAAAATAAATGTGTGTTGTTTAAGCCGCCCAGTTTGTGGTATCTCGTGATGGCAGCCCGAGCTGACCAAGACAGCCGTGGAGAGGAGCTGACAAGGCCCAGAGTGGCCACAGCTCGGTAGGTGGTGTCACCATGATTCCTCTTTGTTATTCTCTGTATGGAGGATTCTCGTGACATCTTTCCTCCAAGGGGCTCTCCAAGGTCTTTGAAAATATGAGGATTTTTTTTGTTGTTCTTGTGAGGAAGACCAGCCCTGAGCTAACATCCGCTGCCAATCCTCCTCTTTTTGCTGAGGAAGACTGGCCCTGGGCTAACACCTGTGCCCATCTTCCTCTACTTTATATGGGACGCCGCCACAGCATGGCTGACAAGTGGCGCATTGGTCTGCGCCCGGGATCCGAACCTGCGAACCCCGGGCTGCCAGAAGCGGAGCGTGGGAACCTAACTGCTATGCCACTGGACCGGCCCTATGGGGATATTTTTGACAAAAAAATCCTGACATCTCTTAACATTGACAATTATCGGGAATAGCAAGAAATGGAAATGGGAGGGCGATTAGAAAAGAGAGGATTCTCAGAGGAAACCAACAACCACACCGGGAGGAAGGTTGACGCGGGAAGACGATAGAACCGTCTCGGATCCCGACTCTCCTCTCCATCTCCTGTGTGGAGATGTTTCCTATCGCCTTTATTTTCCTCTGAGGAAGGCTCACCCCAAACAGCCCCAGCTCCAGCAGGCCTCCAATAGCAATGCCGTAATGCATCACACTAACACGTATTTTACAAAAGGCCTCAGCAGTTCGGCCTCCCTGAGCAGTCAGGCAGGCATTGCCGAAACTTGCAGAGTCGACATTCCAAAATGCCGTCTCTCCTGAGGTGAGCAGAGAAGGTGGGGAGGAGAGACGGCATGCACCATCCCCTCACGGACAGCAATTTTGTCTTCGCTAATTAAGGAGAGCTGAATCTGATCCTCACGGAGAAGATTATCAAGGGAAACCTTGGCAACCATGAGAAGTACACGAGTGACTCAGAAAGGGACTCTGCCTTCACAGAGCATGATCTGCTTTTTTTTTACTAAGTGATCTCTTGGCTCAATTTTCTTCCAGCCAAGGGTGGAATTCAATAATCCTCTGCCCTTCCCAAATTTGAGAGCCGGGAAATGCATTCTTCAGGTTTCTACTTTTCAAAGTGCAAAATACCCATGGAGCCCACCTCCCAAATAGTATGACTTTTTCTCTTTGCTTCCTCCCTCCCTATGTGGTTCTCCTATTGGGAGCCCAGTTGGCTACCATTCCTGCACCTGAATTCAGGCCTCTGTATTTCTGGATCTTAGAAGACTACAGTTGCCATGTCAAACTTAAAGTCATTTTTCTTTAGCTAGCTGAGTGTTGTAATTAAACAGTGCATTTGTTAGTTAGACTTTAGTCAATCCATTAGCATCCTAGGAAGCTTCGATTCATTGACCTACCTCTGATGTAAGCAAATGCTGCCAGAGAGTTGCTAACAATAACTCCGTCTTTCCTCAGAACTCTTGGTTTGCTTGGGTCAAAGTTTATACCTGTTTCATAAAAAATGCAAGACGGATTAATCACAGCTGTTCACAATATATCTTTTGCTCCTAACTCAGGACTGCCATAATAAGTAAAAAGTCATAGAAATCAAATAAATAGGCCTCTGACTAAATTATGGAAGACTAAGCCAGGAAGAGCATTTGGTAAGTAGTCTCTGAAAATATCAAGTGATAAAAGGGAGTTAGAAATTCTACAATGTGTTGGTTCCAACTTCAGATGCTACTCACCCACTCTAGTGCAGAAGGAACAAATTTATTTTTCCATCCCAAAGGGAACGGCATTCATCGTGCCTCTGGGAGGCTTAATAATGTCTTACTTAACCATGGAGCTGCCGTCTGCTCTGTTGACCACAGATAAGAAGGCCTTGAATTATGGAAATGACCACAAAATTCAGGGCAGGTCTGGTTTCAGAGGCCTGGTTACACTGCTGTGAGGGAGCTTAGTGAGCTCCTGATGGGGCAGCCTAAGGGTCCTAGGGACCCCTGGGAATGTCAGACAGGGCAGAAGTCTCCAAGGAAGGATGGCATAGAGTTCTCAGGCCTCCATTCTGGGGGGACCAGGATATTCATGGGATTGGGGTGGGAGCTCTGTCAGAAAGAGCCTGGCGGGAAGCTGGAGTGGCGAGCTAGAAGAACACGGAACATTAACAATAGTTATCTCTAAGCTTTGAGACTAGGGCTGAGTTCTATTTCTTGGTGCTTTCCTGTGTTGTCCACGTCAAGCATACTTTACTTTTACACTTGGGGGAAAAGACCTCATAAATGTGATCAAAGCAGCACAAAACAAATTCTCAACACACAGAGCACGATGTCTTAGATGGATGCTCTAGATCTATCTATAGAGTCTACAGGGACTCTGCAGCTTCTAGCAGGAGCCCCTGGGTTCTCAAGTCCACTCTAGATCTGATAAGAAAACCAAAATGTTCATCCCCCCATTTACAAAAGTCCAGTGAAAGCTAAGGAGGAAGGTGGCATGTGTGTGGGACCTGCAGATCCAGCCTGGGTCCGGCCCATTCAGGTTCCTAACGGGAGCATCTTTCCAACAAGCTCATCGTGGAATCCAAGAACCCCAAATTTATTTCTGCGCAGATCTCTTTTTCGAAGTGATTTTTCTTTTTGGAAGTAAGAGGGGAATGGAAGGAGGATTTATTCTACTTATAATTTAAAAAACAAAACGAGACGTTGGCCGCCATTTGCAACCATTCACCACAGCACTACCATATCAGAGCGAGTAGCTCTAACACACCTGCTATCATCCCCTTTCATTCTAACCAACGTGCACCCGGCTCTGGTCCCATGGGGCTGTTTACCTTTACTTAAAGAGAAATGCTGGTAGTAAGCCATAAAAATTACCATATTCACCATCTTTCTGCTTCAAAGAAGGTTCTAGATTAGCAACAGCTGGATCAATCGCTGTGAGTATGTTCTTGGGAACTAAAAACCAAAAAGAAATCTTTTAAATAAATTGTACACTTAATATATATTCTTAAATGCAATGTAGTTAAGACAAAAAAATCAATTTTCAAATCAGTGCATAAATCACTCACTCTGCTTGTCAGATATACTCACACACATATACCAGTGGTAACTGCGTGATCATCAAACGCTCCAGGAAGGTAAAATTTTAGGCCAATTTTGAAGTACTTAAAAAAAAAACCACAATATGGAGAACAAGTAAACAAGATATGGTATATCTATCCAATAGAATATTTAGCAGAAACAAGGAATGAAGTACTAGCACACGTTACAACATGGATGAACCTCAAAAACATTACAGTCAGTGAAGGAAGCCAGGCACAAAAGGCCATAGATTGTATGATACCATTAATATGAAATATCCAGAAAAGGTAAATTTATAAAGACAGAAAGCAAATTAGTGGTTACCAAGGCCCAGGGGAGGGAATGGGGAACTGACTACAAATGGGCATGAGGAAACTTTTGGGGGCCATGGAAATGTTTTAAAGTTGGAGTGTGGTGATGGCTGCACAGTTCTGTAAATTTACTAGAAGTCACTGAATTGTTTTTACTTAAAGCAGGTGAATTTTAAGGTACGGAAATGACACCTCAATAATGCTGTTAACTCGGAACATGCACTTCCCTGAGATATAGTGAAACCAAATGACTGTAACCCACTCGGAGACCACCAGCTCTGACTCTGCCTTTTACCCACAGCTCTTTAACTCTTTGCTTCCATAATAAGCCTGAAGAGAATTCTAAGATTTCATGTTAGAATAATCCTCTAAGTAATTTATTTTTGTGTGTGAGGAGGACTAGCCCTGAGCTAACATCTGTTGCCAATTGTCCTCTTTTTTGCTGAGGAAGACCGGCCCTGGGCTAACATCCGTGCCCGTCTTCCTCGACTTTATATGGGACGTCGCCACAGCATGGCTTGGCAAGTGGTGCGTCTGTCCGCACCCGGGATCCGAACCTGTGAACCCCCGGTCGCTGAAGCGGAGTGCACGAACCTAACCACTAGGTCACCACGCCAGCCCCCCTCTAAGTAATTTAAGAAAGAACAATAAAAAGATGAGGAGAGGAGGGCAGTGTAATAGACTCCTTTGGAAGGTGGTGAAAGATTCTGCTGAACTGACCCTGAGAATAAACCATCCGATCTCAGGATCCCCAGGCAGAGGGGACGAGATGACAGCTCCAGGTGAACCTAAACCAGAGGGCAAAGCAAGAATTCTGAAGGCAAGCGCGCTGCAGCCGGCTGGGAGAAGGGAGAGGAAACCAAATATTTTTGCTGCAGAAAATTGCTTATTTTTGTTTGTTCTTTATCCCCGCTGGTATCTGGGAGAAGTGGCAACAGGAAATAGAAGTGAAGCCAATATACACCGGGCACATTCAACTGCGCTGATTTTCTAAAAAGAGCTGGTAAGACGTCGTCAGCAGCAAGAAAACCTCATTTCCTTTCTCAAAGTGCTTAACCAAATTCTTCTGGGGATATCCCGGGATCAACAATCAGAGAACATTCTTAGGTTGTGGATTTTCCACGTGCAGGAGGCCTGGCGCCTTCGTGCCCATCAGCAGCGAGGGGCACTTTCCAGAACGGCTCGGCGATGATGGCGGGGGCAGCGGAAGCTGTCCAGGGCCCCCGAGGAATGCCCCTTGTCTGACCACGCCGCTGACCCTGGGACCACGGCAGCGCCGCAGAGAGCTGAACTGTGCTGTTGCAGATGCTCTCTGATGAAGCAGCCTCGCGATCGTCTCTGCGCCCTGAGAAGGACGCCCCTGATTCCTCGCCTGCCAGGACTGGCCCTTCTTTCTCACGTCTGTCTCTTGGCTTGTTCTCAGGACATGGCCTGAGGAGGGCTTGGCTTTCTGCAAATGCCAGAGGCGTTATAGTTCAAGAAAGAAGAAGACCTCAGAGAGGAAGGACATTCTAGGACGAGCTTTGCAGAATAACCAGGGACCCAAGAGATCCAATTGCCTCATGTGATACAGGCTCCTGTCAGGAAACCTGCCCATTTACTACACGAAAATGGCTCTGAGAGCTGGAGGATCTTTTAGGACCTTTAACAACAGGTGTCAATGCACCTGTCAGATTCTTGCATCTCCTTGTTTCAAGAACAAAGATGCGGACCGAGGAGTGATTTATTACCACCCCTCAAACTCGCCCCTCCCACTTTAGGTACATTAGTGAAAACACGAGCAAACCACTATTTATGGAGCGCCTAACATGTGCCCGACCTGGGCTCGGTGTTTAAACAGTGCATCTTGTACCATCCTCATGGTGACCCTGTGACGATGTGTATCATCCCCATTCCTGCAGATGGGAACACTGAGGCTCAGAGACACACCATTTACCCAGTAGGAGGCAAAGCATCAACTCCTGGTCCCACCCACACATGCCCTTGATCTTTCCGTGATGCTGTACTGTCCATAGGACGTTCAGCCTTTGGGAACTGGAAAAAGGACTATTTTAAAGGATTATAAAGATGGCAAAGTGACTCCCACTCAGGCAGTCGCCCGGAGTCTGTTTAGGTGAAACCAGAGATGATGATTCCAACGGACTTGAGTGGTTTGCTAAATCTGGGCGGGCCTCCCACCTTGAAATTTTTTTTCCTGAATAAATATTCTCTTTGCTTGGGTCAGTGCAGACTTTAAGAAAGAAGCCACCACAGGTCGAACTTAGGGCCCCAAAGAATTCTTCACATCAGAGACAAAAACGATCTCTGCTTAACTGTTCCTCCTTCTCAACAGGTGCCCAGGCTGCATGAGTACCTCCAAATCCTGCACCCCTCCATCCTGCTTCCATCCCAAATCCTAGCACCCTCCTACCCTCCAGCTTCCAAATTCTGGTACCACCATCCCTCCTGCTGCCAAGTCCTGGCACCCATCCCCTTTGTCCCCAAATTCTGGTACCAGCATCCCTCTCATCCCCAAATCTGAGCACCCATTCTTCTTGTCCCCAAATCCTGGTACCACTACCCTTCCTGTCCCCAAATCCTGTCACCCATCTCCCTGCCCCGTCTCCTGGGAGGAGCTGTGAAGGCGGCAGGCTGAGGTCCACACGTTTCCTGTGCCTCGCAGGAATTGTCAGGGTGGGGATGCTGGCTGTGCCTGTCTTGGTGTGACCCTGGGGGACTAGTAGCTATGGATACAGAGAGGAGCCCTCCCTGCAGAGGTGAGAGGGAGAGCTGGCTGAGTTCTCCAGGTCTGCCTTGTCCTATTAGAAGGAAAGTCTAAAATCCAGCATGTCCAAGAAGTGTGGCTGATGGTAAAACTTGAAGGGAGAATAGAGTGAGCGAGGACCTCACTTAGCCGTGCACTAAACACTCCTCAGTGATGCATCTCCCAACCCAATCAGTGACCAAGTGGCCAGTGCTCTGAGTGGTCTGACAGCAGCCAGACGTGCTGCCTACAGTTAGAAGAGCAAAAGGCCCTCAGCCTGACTCATTCCCCCGAGGATACACAAAGATACTCAGATTCTCCCCCCAGTCTAAAAGCTGTGTGGGAGAGACAGCCCTGATTAAATGAAGCTCTATAAAATAGGGAGGAGTATTCTTTTTAAAATGCAAATTGATTTTGTCCCCTGAGCCAACCTTTCAGTGGCTCCTCATTGCCCTCAGGTACAAGCCAGCTCTTAATCGCCTATCCCCCCCCCCTCCAGGTCCCTCCAGTCCTGCTCTGCCGCTCATCTCCCAGCCTTTGCCTGTGCTGTTCCTCCTGCCTGCCCTTCCCTCTCCCCCCCCACCTCACTTTGCTGACTCCTACACGCCCAGTCTCACTTGCCTCCGATGCCACTTCCCCTGGGAAGCCCTCCTGGACCCCTGAGTCCCCAGAGTCTGGAATTCACCACATTCTATCTCATAGTCTGTGAGGGCAGGAACCATATTACTCACTGAAATTCCCCTACCCCCACCTCCATGCCTGCACACGGCCAATGCTCAATAAACATGCGTGGCATGAATTAAGGAGAGGCCACAGCACTCCCTCATCCCATTTATGGCCCCGTGGGTTCAGCTGCAGGTGGTGGTTCAGGGCCCAGTGAAGGCCAGCAGCCGTCTGACATACAGATGCTCACCCCTCCAGAATATTCTGGCTGGTTGTGCAACAAGGGTGAGTCGTGGGTGAGGCACCCCTTCCCCCCAGCCTGGGTCATACTGGAGATGGGTGGCATGTGTTTCTCTAGAAATGAGGGTCCCCACAGCAGGGCCTGCTTGACGCTCAGCTCTTGTCCCTGATGCACCCTCTCCCACACCTCACGGGGTGGGGTGTCCCCTGGGTGGAACAGTAAAGCCTGGTTGGATGCCATGGTTGGAAGCAGGGTATGGAATAGATGCTTATTGGGGTGGCTTTTCCCTGACCCTCTATGTAAGAGTAGCTTGATTTGGGTGGGGGCTGGCTGGGCTCCTCTCTGGCAGCCACGTTTACAATCACGTCACATGGCCTCCAGCCACAACCCATCAAAGGAGGGAGGTCCCTCCTGACCCCAGCCCAGCCAATGAAATATCTTTCTGTTAGAAATTTGGAATCAAGATCGCGAGACCCCAAGTCTTCATATGGTTAGAACTGTAACAGAAAAATCACTCAGGGCTGTGGGGGCGGCCATGTGCCATCCAGCCCAGATTCAGAGGAAAACCACCTGGAGAAGGAGAGACGGGACTGGGGGTGGAGGGGCTGGAGGGGGGGAGAGAAAGAGGGAGAGAGAGAGAATAAGGAAGCAGAGGTGCTGTGAGAAGCAGAGAAGAGAGATGCGAGAGATGGCTGCCATCGCTTTGGCGTTTCTGGCTTCAGCGCCACCCCGAGGCCTTGCTTTCCTGCCCTGGCTTCTGGAGGATGGCCTTCGAGCCGTATGATACCTCCCCATGTCAACCTTCTTTTGGCTTAAACCAGCTCAAATTGGTTCCTTCACTCGCATCCAAAGATTATTAACTAAGACAGATTCACTTAGAAATTAGTTATTGACATCCTCTGGAATCTTCGTATCAACCTCCATATCGGTTGGGAGAATTTTTAAAAAGGAGAACTCTTTCAGGCCCACTTGGTGATCTATAAAATACGCAGACATTGCAAATCATTTTTTAATGATTCAGGTTTCACAGTGAAGGGCCGTCTGGCAGGGGGAAATATTTTTAAAATGTCAACCACTTACAAGGCGATCAGAAGGTGTCTTAGAAGTTGTCTGCTTGAGGGGGGGCACTAACTTGCCTCACAGTGACAGTCACCTCCTCCCTTGGGGATAACTCCTGGGGGATGCACTGATGGACAAGGGGACACTTTCCGAGGGAGATGGGGAGAACGCCCCATTTCCTCCATGGTCCCACATTTGAAACCAAGATGCACTCCCCCCATCTCTGACCTCAGCCTCCTGTCCTCAAGTGGACTCACTCACATGCCTCCCTCTGCAATTATTCAACCTCCTCCAGACCCCTCCACTGATCTCCTACTTTCTCTTCATCTCACAGCCCCTCCTGTCTACACTTGCCTCTTTCTCCAACTTAGATTCCACCATCCGCCATTGTGATCACTCACTTGGGAACACCCAATTCCAGCCCTCTCTCCCTCCTTTCTTGTCGCCCAGTGAGCATCTCTGTGTCTGCTCTTGAGCAGCTGGCCCTGCTGGAGGGAGCCACAGCACTAGGCAGAAGAGTGTCCCCAAGAACTTTGACTGCTAACCTCCTGCCCCCATGGCACTTACTTCATACCTTCTCCCATCTCTTCAAACCCCTCTCCCTTTCCCCAGTCCTCACAGCTGATGAACTGATCTCATATTTATTTTGAGAAGACAGAGGCCATGCAATAGGAACTCCAAGCCCTCCTTTCATCCATTCCCAGAGCCTCTTCTGCCCTGTTGTGACAAGGGAAACATCCTTCCCACTTCTCTATGGTCAATCCCATCCCTCTCACCTTCTACCAGACCCCAATCTTTCCAATAGGCCAGGTCTTTTAAGTATCTCTAATGTGTTTCTACCTTCCAAACACTTCTCAAATCCATATGATTTTTACCATGTTTATTAGCACTGCTCTCGTCTAAGTCATTGCTGTCTAACTGGTCTAACTGGTCTCCCACTTCCATCCCACTCCAAACTATTCTCCACCCTACAGCCAGAGTGGTCTTCTAAGAGTCCAGTCATCATGACTTCCCTACTTAAAACCCTCCACTGGCACCCCCTCCCAGGGGCCCTCGGGATCTGGTCCTGGCCCTCTCCGGTGCCACCTCCCGCCACCTTCCTCCTCACCAACTCCTGTCCTCTCCCATTCAGCATCTCTGCACGAGCTGCCCCCTGCTCACTCTCTGCCCACTCTGCCAGCTCACCTCTGCCCACCTCTCAGAGCCCAGGTGCAAGTTCACCCCAGAGGAGTTTCTCTTTGAAAAACTTCTCAAACCACGCCCCCGCCCAGCTAAATTAGGCCCCCTCCACCCTATCCTCCTGCATGGCATCCTGTCCTTTTCTGAAGCAGCATTTTTCACAACGGGTAGGACAGATTGATGTGGTTATCTCTTTAATGCCTATGTCTCTTCTCCAACGGATAATTCCATGAGGACAAGGACCATGCCTCTTTTTTTAAACTACTGAATCTTTAGCACCCGGCACAACCCCTAACACACAGAACATGCCCACAATGTGCTGAATGAGGGAGAAGAATCTTGAACTGGGGCGGGTGACCCCCAGGCCCTGAAAGCCCATCTTTTTGGCTTAGCTAAGAAGAGCCACAGCCCTAGGAACTGCTCTCACCTCATCCTTGAAGGCACACCAGGAAATTCACCTTATTTGCAGGCTAGAGTCCTGCTCCTTCGACATTCACCTGGAGAGACCTAGTCACTAGAACTTCATAGTGATCTATGTGGCTTCTCGGAGAAACTGAGCCAGAATGGGCTCAACGCTGCTTTGACACGGGAGCATGAATAATGACTGAGAGGGCAAGAAAAATCATGCTTCCTGGAATGTAAGTGTGGGTGCTATTATTTTGGGAATACATTTACATAGTCACTTCACTGTACCTACTACAGCTTTGATATTGCAGAGGGCAACATTTTTAGCTGAGGATACAAAAGGCTGGGGATGCCACAGAATATTATTAGCCCATAAAAAGGAATGAAGTACTGACACATGCTACAACACAGATGAACCTTGAAAACATATGCTGATAAAGAGGTCATGCACGAAGGACCACATATTGTACGATTCCATTTATATGAAATGTCCAGAAGAGGCAAATCCATAAAGACAGAAAGTAGATTGGGGGTTGCCTGGGGTAGGGGCCTGGGGGGCTGGAGGGTGGATCGGGAGGTGATTGCTCAAGAATACAGGGTTTCTTTTTGGGGTGATGAGAATGTTCTTTAATTGTAGCAATAGTTGCACAATTCCCTGAATATACTAAAACCATTGGTTTGTACGCTTTAACCGGTGAATTGTATAGTCTTTGAATTATCTCTCAATAAAGCTGTTACCCAAAAAAGAGGCTAGGGTTATCTGGCGGGGGGGAAAGGGGTTTCCATGAGCACAGCCAGCCGGTTCTTCAGTTATGGTGCTCTTTGCTTCTATGCTTATTTAAAAAAGAAACTGTCCACGTGTCAGGATTACCACCCAGAAATCCTCAGTACCCTCAGAGAACAATTAACTGCAGAATCACTTTTAGGTAGCTTTATAAAACTGGAATCGAATGCACCAGACATTTCATTTTATTATCTGAATACACGAGGAGAACACAGTCAGGCTGTCGTGTAACATTCTTAACTGTTTTAGGGAAGCATTTGATCTGTTGACTCAGCGCTATGAGCCTGTAGATAAAATGGCTCTTGGCAGCACAGAGAGTTCATCATTTAGGGCCTAAAAGCAGGACTGGGCGGTACACGAGGAGCCAAACAATACTTCTGTGAACTTGCATGACATACCCATAAACTTCAGAGCCTCCTAAGAACCCAGATAAAAATCACTATTCTCAGTGCCATCAACTTCACCCCATTTGTTTGTTCTTTTCTAATTCTTCCCATTTGCTGCCAATCTGATGGCTGGAAGGGCTTTTAAAACAGATTTTGACCCAAGAAAATTCTATCACTTATCTGAACGTCATAAACAAGAATAAAGGATAGAAAAAGAGGCTCTTGAATATGTGGGATGACAACACAGTTTCAGGAGCAGCGTTGTTCGGCTTGTTGCATGAACATTCTTTTGTCACGTGAGCACACCCCGCCCCCCCCCCCCCCCAGAGGCGGGTGTGGAGGGTGTATTCTTACCACAGGCGTAGGTGACGGTGAGGTATTTTTTCACTCCTGGCAGACAGGGGCTTCCGAAATGGTGGTTGTTGACAATGATTTTGCATCTCTGCCTCCCGTAGCACCTCCTGGATAATACTTGCAAAGCCGAGTAAGACAAGCAGTCTGAAAGGCAGAAAGCATCAGAACTTTCTGTTACCTTCCACATATGGCCACCACATAGCTTGTTATTTTCTGTAAACAAATATACTGAGCTGGATTCCAAATCTCATGGGGATCGTTTCTCTAATTACCTCCTGTCTCATTAAAGTCCCCGAGATGCTTTCCCATACAAAGCGTATGGGCTAAGTCCCATAGAGGCAGAGCTGGCTTCATAGGCATAAAAGGGCCCTGAGCTTACTTTAATGCTCTGCTCTTGCCATCCTGAAAATCTTATATATTTTTGAACAAAGGGCCCTGTATTTTCATTTTGTACTGGGCCCTACAAATTATGTAACTGGTCCTGCATACACAACAAGCAAAATATGTAGAACATTGAATGAAGATTCTTATTTCTTTAAAAACCCTTACCACTCTTTGAAATATCTTATTTATTTATTTTGAGAACCCATCTCCCCTCCATGAACGTAAGCTCCATGAGAGCAGAGTCTATTTCTATCTTGCTCATCATCTAATTTCCACTGCCTGGCCCACTCTGGAAGCCCAATAAACAACTGATGAATGAATGAATGAATGAGAGTGAGTGAAATGAACTAATAAGCATGAGGACGTGTTTTCAGCACCCTGGCACAATGTCATCACAATTAGTAACTATCAATTGAACATGTACAGAGGAGAAGGCACTGTGCTATGTACTGTCAGAAAAATAAACCAGAAACAGTGGACCTTGCATTCGCAGGATGCGCAATGGAGCTGGAGAGACAAAACGCGCATGTGTGGCGCGATGTCTAAGAATGTGGAAAGGGGAGTGAGTATCAGCAGTGAGTGGTCCAGACAAGAGGTGCTGGGGTCAGAGGAGGGAGGGAGCACTGCGGATTTGAGAGGTCAAGACAGGCTTTATGGGGGAGAGAGGCTTGGTCATGGGAGAAAGAGCATGAATTGGATAGAGGCAGGCAAGAGAGAAAGGTATAAGCACAAAGGCAAGTGGGCCAGAGCACTTAAAGGGAATCTAGGGGGCTGAGCATGAGCTGGAATAGCGGGTGTGGGCAGGGAAGCCACAGAGAATGAGCTGGAAAAGTAAACTTGAGCAAGACTGAGAGAGCCTTTGAATGCTTAGCTAAAGACGTTGGACTTTATTCTGCAAGCAACAGGGAGCCTAAAACAATGACCTGATGCTATTGTCCTTTGGGGACAGTGTACAGGATGCACTGGGAGAGAAAAGAAACTGGAGGCAGGGAGACCAGTTTGGAAGCAATTTTAATCATACACACTGGAAGGGGTTAAGGGCTTGAAGAGCGGGGTGCGGAGGAGGAGAGAGTTTTAGGGACCTTGCAAGTTAAGTTCACTTATAATAACAGCTAACATTATGCCAGGCTCTGTTCTCAGCTCTTGTATGTTAACTGATTTAATGTTCCCAATAACCCTATGAGTTGGGCTGTTTATTATACAGTAGTTCCCCGTTGTCCACGGGGGATGTGTTCCAAGACCCCCAGTGGATGACTGAAATCACAGATAGTGCTGAACCCTTCATAAACTATGTTGTTTCCTACAGCTGCATACCTAGGGTAAAGTATAAGTTAGGCACAGTAAGAGATTAACAACAACAACTAATAATAAAATAGAATAATTGTGACAATATACTGTAATAAAAGTTATGTGAATATGGTCTCTCTCTATTTTATTGTACTGTACTCACCCTTCCTCTTGTGATGATGGGAGACGATATAATGTCTATGTGATGAGATGAAGTGAGGTCACACGGGCACTGTGACGTAGCATTAGGCTACTATTGACCTTCTGACCTTTCGTCAGAAGGAGGAGCCTCTGCTTCTGGCCCACGGTTGACCTTGGGCAACTGAAACCATGGAAAGTGAAACCGTGGATAAGGGGGGACTACTATATATGTAATTGTTTATTATACATATAATGGGTTGTTTATATAATAGATAATATATTTATATATTATATAATATATAAATATATTTTATAATAGATAATAGATTTATATATAGTATAATAATAGATATATAATAGATAATAGATTTATAATTTATATGTTATATAATAGACAATAGATTATTTATATTACATACATATATACCCAGAGAGGGAGGAAGAATATATAAAATATCAATTTTGCAGGTGAGAAAGCAGACACAGGGAGGTTGTGTAGACCTCACACAGCTGGAGAGTTAGAGAACAGTGGGGTAGTGGGCTCTGGAGGCGGACGCCGCAGCGAGGCCCCAGAGTCTGCAGGCTTCGCCTCTGAGCTCTGCTCCCCGGTCCCCATTGGAGGGGGTGAGGGACCCGTCAGGACAAGTCAGACCTTCAGCCCAGGACTGAGGGTACGGTGCTGCCATTGCCAGGGAGAGGAGGAGTGGGCAGTTTGGAGGATAAGATGATAAATTCATTTTAAAAAGTACTGTTCTGCATTTCACATGGGAGGGCCTTTAAAGAGAATTTCCAGATCCAGAGATGCCCGTGGGAGGGTCATGCCTGGAGAGCCCGGGGGCTCAGGGAGAGTGCTGGGGTCACAGGGGCCGGAACTCGCAGTCATGGGACCTCTCCTGAGCTGTCTGCTCACGTCTTACAGATGACAAACTCCTCTGCCCTCTAAAAACAAAACTCTGCACTCCCCATATCCCTGAACCTCTCTCCAGCCTTATCTCTTTCCTTCACAGTCAAGCTTCTAGAAAGGGTCTTCTATGCCCCCTGCCTCCGCTGCATCTCCCGCAGCCCATGTCCCATCCATCCTCAGCGTGTGTCTGTGCCACGCATGCCCTGACACTGTTCCCCTCCCTCAGACCATGGGGACCTGCCACTGTCCTATCCGAGAGCTGGTCCGGACCCTTGCCCATCTCTGGAACTTTGGGGGCCTGAACACTCCTGTTGAAGGGTTTCTCTCCAACCTTGGCTCCCTGGTGCCCTTCTCCCCACTTGTCTGACTCCTCCATCTCAGAGCCCTCTGCAGGCCTGCCCACCCGGAGCGAGCTCCTTCCTGCGCCTGGGCTCTCTTCCTCCCCCTGCACACTCCATCTGGACCCCATGTCCATCCCGAACCTCTGAGCACGAGGACCTGATAGCTCACTTCAGCCCTGGCCGCTCCTGGAAACCCTACCCTGTGCACGGATTCCCTTCATTCTCCTCCCAAGAACCTCTCACTCCTCACGCCCGTCTTGACCACATTCATCACGTCCTCCCACCCCCCACTGACACCCAAGCACCCCAACCTAACCCTGCTCCTCTGCTGATCCCCGCTCTCTGTGACGGGTACCTCACCCGACAAGGAGACCCAGCCGGAACCCTTGGCTCCTTCCTCCTCCCCACGCCCTCCCAATCTGATGCTCTGGCTGAGAACCCACCCTCCTCTTAGTTCCCCAGCCTCAGCTGCAACCCTGTCACTTTTGCTGTAAGTCTTTTAACTGGCCTCCCCTGTCCATTTCCTTACACTTCCAATGGTTGTCCCCTTTGACCGTCAGAATGTTCTTTCTAATCATATCACTCCCCTGCTTCAGATTCGGCCCCCACACACCCCGCCCTTAAGATCAAGCCCAACTCCTGAGAATCGTGCACAAGGCCCTATGTGACTCATCTCCTCTGCCTCCTTTTAGCTTCCTTTGGAGCCATTCCTCCGCCTGGCCTGTCCCCAGCCTGCCGAGCTCACTACAGCTCCAGAAAGCCAGGCTGTGATCCTCAATATCCCTGCATCTCTGCATAGGCTCTTCTGCCTGCTTGAATACCCCTTCCCTTCTGTCTGCTCAGTGGTCACCTTCTCCATGGTCCCCACCCCCAGGTCACAGTTAGCAGTTTCCTTCTCTGTGCTTCCACTCTTCCTTGTACGGCTGTTATCGTGGCTCTGCTTATTTGCTCACTTGTCCGTCTCCAGACCAGATGGGGAGCTGCTTCTCCCAGCACCTTATCTGGGGCCTGATGCTCAATGAATGCTCAGAGAATTACAGAACAAACGAACAAGGGGGAGGTTACAGCCTCCATCCCTTCTGAAACTCCTCCTTGCCTTCAGATACCCTCAGCACCGGTCATTTGAGACAGCTGCTCAGAGGAAGACAGTCTTGAAATAGATCACTAGGGAAGAGAGTGGGAGGGGTAAACCAGCAGTGGGATACAGGGGTGCACAACAACCAGAAGAAGTGAGGTGCAAGAAGGACTCAAATGGAACCGGAAGCAAGAGAAAACGCCCTGGGCTTCACCCCCGTGTTCACTGCAGCGTCCTTCACAACAGCAAGAGATGGAAGCAACCTAAGTGTCCATCAGTGCAGGAATGTGGTCTGTACACACGATGGACTATTATTCAGCCTTAATAAGGAAGGAAATTATGACACATGTTACAACACGGATGAACCTTGAGGACATTACACTAAGTGAAATAAGCCAGTCACAAGGGGGCAAATACTGTAGGATTCCACTTATGTGAGGGACCTAGAGCAGTCAGATTCACAGAGACAGAAAGTAGAACGGTGGCCGCCAGGGGCTGCGGGAAGGGAAAATAGGGAGTTATTGTTTAATGGGTACAGAGTTTCAGTTTCGCAAGACCGAAAAAGTTCTGGAGATTGGTTGCACAACAATGTGAATGTACTTAACATTACTGAACTGTACATTTAGAAATAGTTCAGTTGGTAAATTATATGTTATCAGTTGTTTTAACTACAATTAAAAAAATACCATGGCTTAATTGTGAAGACTAAATTAACCAATTTTCATAAAGTGCTTCAAGCACTGCAATAAGTGTTAGCTGTTATTAATGAGGGGGAAAGAGGAAGGAGGAAGGGAATTAAGAATGTGGTGAAAGGATATTTACCAGATATTAAGACTTATCATTAATCTATAGAAATTAAGACAGTGTGGTGCCCCAAGACAGATATATTACTGATGGACCAGAAGAAAGAAACTAGAGATTGAGCGGGTATGTATGGGACTATGGTATAGGACAGGGGTGATGTGGCAGTGGGGTAGGGGACGGGGGGGGCAGTGGCACATCTGGTTATCCACAGGAGAAAAGTGGGATCGAGTCTCCATACAAAAATCAATTCCAGATGGATTAAAGACTTACATGTGAAAAGCAAAACTTGAAGAAAAAACATAGGATAACAATTTTCTGATCTTGGACTGGGAAACAATTCCTTAAATTAAATACAGAAAGCACTAACTGAAAAAAAATCAATACATTTGACTATGTTAAAATTAAGAACTACTGTTCATCAAAACACACCACAAAGAAAGTGAAAAGAAAAGCTACAAATGAAGAGAAGATATTTTCAATACACATAATCAAAAGGTTTAGTACTTCTACAAATAAATACAAAATAGACAAATGATCCATTTTTTTAAAGGGTGAAATTCATAAACAGCCATTTCATAGAAGAGGAAACATATCGGATACATATACGAAAAGAAACAGTTTTATTAGTAAATCAGAGAAATGCAAATTAAGGCCATAATGATGATATTTTATACCTTCTAGATTGACAAAAATTAAGAAGCCTGACAATACCAAGTGTTGGAGAAGATGTGGATCAATGGAAACTCTTGAACGTGGCTGGTGGGAGTGTAAACTGTCCCTGGAACATACACATCCCAAAGCTACTTTTCAATTTGAACATTTTCACATCTTAAGACTCAGCAGTTCCTCTCCCGAGAGTATACAGGCCCACATATCCCTTTCCCAAAACCCTTCAGAATTCACAATTCTTCCAATTTTAGAGAGGCAATCCTATGCATTGGGGCGGAGATCCATAGTCAAACACATTGTTATTTCTCCAGTGACACACGCAAATATGCACGTTAAGTGAGATAAATGATGATTAAAACTTCACGTTAGTTCTGGTTGGATCAAGTTTTTCTGCCACATGAATTAAACTCTTCGTTTTTCAGAGCTTTTTGGCTTTCAGAATTGCAATAAGGGATTGTAGACCTGTGCTTTAGAGAAACTATTACATACACGTCCACCAGGAAACAAGTACAAGAATGTTCACAGCAGCAGAGTTCTTACCAGTAAAAACCTGGAAACAACTCAAATGTCCATCGTCAGGGGAAAGGATAAAGTATGCAATGTCATTCAACAGCACAAATGAATGGAGCACAGCTACACACAACAATATGGAGGAGCCACTGAAACACTGTTGACTGAAAAAAGCTAGTCCCAGAAAATTACCTGCAGTTAGACACCATTTTTATTAGCTAAAGAAAAGAAAAGAAACATCAAAAAAATAAGTATGTATGTAACATATATACCTATGTAATAAAACAAATATGAAAAAGGGAAAGGAATAAACACAAATCTCAGGATAGTGGTTGCCACTGGGAGGGACAGGGCACTGGGACAGGGGAGCAGAGGCAAATTATTTGTAGGATTCTAGTTCTTTGGGATATAAAGCATTATATATTCTGCTTTACAATTTGCATAAGTGTTATATAGATTTTTGTGTGTGTGTATATCAAATATATAAAAGAATTTAAAAATGGATTATTAAAGCCTTTTTGATAAGATTTTTTTCCCTGAAACCTTTAAAATTAAATGGAGACCAGAGATATTGGAGGCAAGGAGTCAGGTAATAAAAATACCATAAGAAATAAAAATATAAATATTTGATTGTGGGTATATTGAGCCATAAAAGTCTCATAGGGGCATAGAGGAAGCAGCAACATCTGGTAAAAACTTGAACACAGGGAAAGAGACAGGAAGTTAGGAGTCAAGGACAACAGTAAAATCAACAGTCCCACATCCATTATTTCTTCCTTTAGTCTCCTTAGGGTGATCAAATCAAACAATGCTGCCAGAGTCAACTCCTAAAAGTACAACCTTGATGATGCTCCTTCCCTGTTTATGCTGAAGCCTCAGGAGGTGGAGGAAGCCTGGATCCCTGAGTCACTGCCTGGAGGAGAGCTGCCCAGGAGAACTACCCAAGCCCCATTGGACTGGGATGTGAGCAGGAGATAAACCTTCCCTAGGTTAGGCCACTGAGTTGTTTGTTATAACAGCTAATGTTAATTACCTTGACTAATGCTTAGCAAGGTTATGAAACTTGCACAAGGTCTCAATGCTTGGTGGCAGTGTGGGCCCTAGATCCTTATCTGGTTGATATTAAAGACTAGGCCCTTAAATATGATTTCCCCACCTAGAGAAGAATAGGAAAAGATATTGGGAGAATCATGAGCTCAAACAATTTGGTAGGAGAGAGATGATAAGAGGCTGGGCTGTGGTGAAGAAGAAATTGGGAGCTCTGGATCCTGAGGGTCTGCTCAAGGAGAGAAGACATGTGGAGCCAGGACAGGGGGATTAGAGAGAGAAGTTTCTCAAGGGAGAGTGTAAGTAATTAACGTAAGGCAAGTTTCAGGTGTGCAAGAATAGTTGGTGCATGTGAAGGATGTGGCCCAGCTGGAGGAAAACAAGAGGTGGAAGGTCAGAGGGGAAAGTCAACAAAGGGGAAGAAGTGTGCATCGGATGTGTTTGTCTGATGGTTTCAGAATGGTCCATGGGAGAAAGTGGGCTGGGCTCTGGAAGGGTGGGAGCATGACCAATGCTTGTGGAATAAAAAAAAATCATCAAGGGAGGAGAGTTTCTGTGCTTCTACAAGAGCCAGCCCCTCGCTATGGGGTGAGGAGGAATTTAAAGGGTCTGAGTAGCAGTGGACCTGAACTTCCTCTAGCAGGGTCAGCCCCTCGTGGACAGAGCACATGTGGCGGGTGACAAGGACAACGAGTCAGGGCGCTCCTCAGTGGCCCTGGTGGAAGGAGAACGAGAAGCCAAAGGTGCCTTCACAGAAGACAGATTAGGGCTGAAATCACAGACCAAGGAGTCTGCTGAGAAAAGGCTCAGACAAAGAGAAGTGAGAGCCTCGACGTAAGAGATGAATTCACGGCCCAGCTGACCTAAAAGACTGACACAGAGACAAGGGCTAAATGCGTGAGTCAGACGGGTGAGGAGAGCATCCCACCCAAGCAGCCGTCAGTAAGTAAACGGTAGTGCGTTTTCCAAGAGCACCGGCAGTCAAACTGTGTTCCAGGGAGCCCTGGGGTTCTGAGGAGGCACCCCAGGGACCTCGCAGGGAGAGAAAGGTAGGAATGTTCATGTCTCAGGAAGCTCCACCTTTATCTCTTATATTAAGTAGAGATCTGGGAAAGGGTCCAGTTGAAAGGAAGGATCTATGGCTAAACACTAAAAAGTTGGAAAGACGATGCTCTTGAGGAAAGGATAATTAAATATATATCAGTTATATAATATGTTTTTGTTTATATTATATGTATATATTATATATTTACATATAAAAATATATATGTATATGTATGGACCATATATATTGGACCATATATCCATATGTATATATATACATATATGTGTAAGCATAAATGTATATATATTTATGTTATTTATTTAAATGCATAAATGTATGTAATATATATATCAACAAATGGTGAGGAACATTATCATAAAAGTACTTGATTTGAATATATTCATGAAGGTTCCGATTTATTTTGTAAGTACTATTCCACAATATCTGACCATTGGGTATTGTGGACACACATAGGCAATCAACAACACTGTATTTAATGAACGAGTCAGTGGACTGAAACGGACACCACGTAATGCAAACATCTCAGATATCTGGCTTTAGAATGCATTTTTTTTGTGGGGGTGCCTGATCCGTGAGTTGAATCTATGCAGAGAAAAGCCGCCTCTCGGGGACTCGGGGAGCTGTCATCTTTCTGTTGGTCCCTGGTCAGCTCTTCTCAGCAACTCACTCTGGGCTTGGAACTGGTCCATCTTTTCTCTGACTGCTTCTGAATACTCCTCTAAAGGATGAACCTTGCTGGACATAATTGGGTGGGTCCTCATGAATGAAAGAAAAGTAAACAGACCAAGTCAAGAAGCCAGAAGAGCTCTAATGAAATGTTTTAAGTGCTCTATACCAAGAGCCAGAAGCATCAAGTACGTCTTTGTGAAGAGTAATGAGTAGTAGAAAGAGCAATGGGCACTCTCAGGTCCCAATAGGCCACCCATGGCTCAAATTGGGCAATGTAAAGAGGGCTTAATAAAGGGACTTTACAGAGGTGTCAGTGGGACCTGTAACACCTCAAAGGATGGTGCAGGAGCCCAGGGCTAGGAGGAGCAAAGATATACTACCACCCCAAGCCTGAAGGGGCAAAGGCAGTGGTTTCCAGAACCCAGAGGGGGACGCCCCATGGAGAGGGCTGCTGCACGGAGTTGGGGTCTGCAGGGAGGGTCCTGACACTCCCGGTGTGTTATGTTGTGTTATGTAAACTGCTTCTGTGCCTGCATCTCTCGTTAGACTGAGAGCCCCTGGAGGGCAAGGGGATGGGCCCTTCCCTGTGGTTTGCCCAGCACCTGGTACTCTTCATCTCACTAAGACTCCGTGTTTCTGCCTGTGATACGAGGAATACCTTTCTTACTGTATTTCTGTGAGGTTGGTATGAGGCAACTGCAGAAGTCAAAGTCCACATAAATTTTAGCTTTTCTCACCAGCTGTCCCTAAGCTTGAATGAAAAAATCTGCTGCGGTTAAGGTTCCAGAAGGCCCCCTGCCTGTGGTAGCTGCAAGGAGCAGAATGGAGCCACGGGCAGTCAGTCCCTTTGCTAAGCTCAGTTTCCTCAGTTGCTCAATGAATATACAAGGCGCTGACCCAATGGTTGGCGTGACTATTACATAAAATGCTGCAATTAGGGAGTCCAATGCCAGCACCACTGTGTGTCACTTACCATTACCAACATCAGTCCACCTTGTGTTGGGGAAATGGTACTTTTTGTTACAAAATGTTACATTTTGTTTAAATGTGTTAGATGGGAAAATGGTACTTTTGAAAAAGACCTTCAGGACTTGGACAATTTACTGTCTAAATCATATGCCTTCTTTGGTCCTGTTAAGTGAAAACAAGCATACATGGTATGGTATGATCAGAACTAAATATTAAAACCCAAAACCTGTATGTAGGAAAAAAAGATTGGAAGGAGAATTCCCAAGATGGTAGCAGGATATTTTTGGCTGACAGGAAACAGGTGGGCTTTTAAAATAATTTTTTCCCCTATCAATTTTAAGATACTTTCCAGGGTTTTGTGAAGTTATATTGCTTTAAGATGAAAGAGTATAAAATAAACTTTCTTAAAAAGTAAAATAAAATTCATGTCTGAATAGAAGACAGCTTTGGAATATGAGGGTCTCTGAGGCCATTTTTTCAAAAAATGTAAAATTTTCTGCAATGTCATAATAAACTATTCTTTTGTTAACTCAATTTGTCCCAGAAGCCATGAAAAGTTTATTTAGGAGTAAAGATATATCCTTTGAATTTTCTTTTAGTTTATTTTTTTATTGCTTTTTTGGATGCACAGGGTTGACTGCGGATATTTTTTGCTGCCTTTAGGATCCTCATTATTATTTTCAGTCCTTAACTGAGCATGTTTATCTGTTGAAAAAAAAAACCCAAACCTTAAATCTCAAGAGATCAGAGACTGGGATGTACGATTTCTGTGTAAGCTACCTGCATTGGGAAGAAGTAACAGTCTGAATTATGGAATTATTCTTAGAAGTCTGATGTTTTAAAACATAACTATTATTGTTCTTTCTGTTACAAAACAAATACATGTTCGTAGTTGACTCTAGAAAAACAAAGATATGCCAAAGCTAGGAAAATAAAAATCCCCAGTAAAGCCCACTATCAAGAAAAAAACACTGCTAACCTTTAAAGAACATCCTTCTATTCACTTTTCTATATATAAATGCCCTTCCCCCTCAGTGGGATCATATACATATTACTTTGTATGCTACTTTTCCCCATTTGTTAATATATTTGTGAAAGTTTTAATATAAGCATCATTTTAAACAGCTGCATAGTTTCTCATTTTGTGGATGTACCAGCTCTATTTACAATATCCTCTTGGTAAACATTCAGATGATTTCCATATTTTAATATTATAAATAATTCTACGTGGAACATCGTTAGAGCTAAATCTTTGCAACAAGCATGATCGTTTCCACAGGAATTCTTGGAAGTAGATTGTTTTGTCAAAAGGTATTCAAAATATTAAGGCTTTTGATACACACTGCCGAACTGCTATCCAGAAAAGTTGTGCCAATTCTCGCTCCTGCCAGAATTGTATGAGAGTGCCCTAGAAACCTTCTATTTTCTTAGGACACATGCCTGGTCATATTCTTGAAGGCTAACAGAAGAAGAAAAAATAGAAAAGAGGGGCTAGCGTGGTGGCAGTGGTTGGGTTCATGCATTCTGCTTGAGCAGCCCCAGGTTCATGGGTTCGGATCCTGGGTGGGAACCTGCACACCACTCATTGGGCCATGCTGTGGCGGCATCCCACATGCAAAATAGAGGAAGATTGACACAGGTGTTAGCTCAGGGACAATCTTCCTCAAGCAAAAGGAGGAAGATTGGCAATGAATATTGGCTTAGGGCCAATCTTCCTCCCCGCCCCACCTCCCCCCCCAAAAGACTCCCATTTCTAAGACCACAGTCCTCTTTGACCCAGGAGGGAGGTCTTGTGACCATGGTGATTTACAGAGGCACACTTCTGCACTTGTAAGTTACCCAGGGGAGTGAAAGAATTTGTCTTGGTGGGAGTCAAGAACCCGCAGTGTGTTTTCAGGAAGAGGCGCAAGGGAATTCAGGTCTGATTCAGGTCTGACCGTTTCCTTGTTGGCACTGAGCTCTGAACCATTTGCAGGATTTTTTTTAAGTGGTTATTTCCCTCCCAGGCTGATTGTGTTTGCACTCTCTCTTCCTGGCAAACCACCCTCCACCCCAATACATGTGATAACAAGATATTCAACCATTTAATTTTTTATTTTTGGGGCTACCATTTAACATGAAACCGAAGTTAATTGCTCTTTACAACCTGTGTTTATTTAGATAATTAGGCTGGCTGCTCCTAAGTGACTCTGGCAGTGGGAGCCCCCAGCACCTTGATCTTTGGCTGAAAAGTCCTGACCTGCCCACACTTGGCCTTGGGATGGCCTTAGCCCAGCCCTTGAGACCCATTGTGTGGTTTTCTCACTCTCTTAGTAAGGAAATAGAATCCCTGGAGCCCACCCAGAAAATGTAACTGCAGCAGGAAATGACGTGCCACAGCAGATGCCCAGCCAGGGGAACTTTCCGAAGCCCTGCTTTCCGAAATTCATGCCCAGGTCTGGGGGAAGCCTCAGTTCTTTCTTGGGTTAAGATACTGCTTCTCTGGTGTTCATTTGGAGCCAATAACGATCGATCACTTTCAAATCTTTCTTTCAGTTTCTTTTCCACCAGATGAGGCATGAGTTCTGATGGACCTGACTTGCTAGAAGATCTTTCAGAAATGTCTTTGGGTCGGCACCCTCAAGATAAGATACCAGATCTATCTTTGTTTGAATTTGTGTGACTGTAAGGTGTCACTTTTTGAAATCGGTCTCACAGGTGGCCTGGTCATCAGTCGTGCCACTCTTCTTCTTTATCTGATGGCTGTGGTGGTCAGCCTTTGTATTAGTTTGCTAGGGCTGTCGTAACAAGTACCACAAACTGGGTGGCTTAAACAACAAAATGTGTTTCCTTTCAGTTCTGGAGCCTGGAAGTCCAAGGTGTCTGGAGGGTTGGTTCCTTCTGAGGCCTCTCTCCTTGGCTTGCAGATGGCCGTCTTCTCCCTGTGTCTTCACAGGGCCTTCCTTCTGTGTGTATCTGTGTCCTGATTTCCTCTTTTAAAAGGACATCAGTCATACTGGATTAGCACCCACCCGTATGACCTCAGTTTAACTTAGTCACCTCTTTAAAGATGCTACCTCCAAATATAGTCACATTCTGAAGTACTGGGGGTTAGGAAATCAATGTAGGAATTTGGGGGGACACAATTCAGCCCATAATAGCCTTCAAGATGGCCGCCAATGGTCTTCACCTCCTGGAATTCACACCCTGTGTAGACTCCTTCCTCAACAAATCAGAGCTGGTCTGTGTGATGGGGGAGGGACAGCGTACAGCCTCCATTTGCTCTTGTGAATCACTTGCTCTGGGAGAAGCCAGCTGCCAGGTCATGAGGACACTCAAGAGACCCATGTGGGGAGAACCAATGCCTCTTGCCAACAACCAGCATCAACTTGCCTGCCACACAAGTGAGTCACCTTGGAAGCCCAGCCCTCAGGTGACTTCAGCCCCAGCCAACATCCCAACTGCAACCTCACCAGACCCCATGAGACCCTAAGCAAGACCTGCCCAACTAAGCTACCCCAGAATTCCTGCTCCACAGAAACTGTGAGGTAAGAAGCTGTGAGGTAATAAATGTTCATTTTTGTTTTAAGTCATCAAATTTTGGGTTATTTCACTCCATAGCAATAGAAAACAAATACACATTTTGATACTTAGAAGTGGGTTAAAAAAAAAGACCTAAAAATGTGGGAGTGGCTTTGGGACAGGGCTTTGGGCATAAGTTGGGAGGACTCCGAGGAGAGTGTTTGTGAAAGTCTACGGCCTTGAAGAGAAGCCCAGCATGTGTCACCTTTGCACTCTGAGGCCAAGTGCATCTTCAGGGCAGAACTTCCCAACTTCAACAGTGAAAGGACACAGATATGGGGGATGTTTCCCTCCTGCCTCCGGGCTGCCCCCCAACCATTGATTTTGGCAGTGGGTAGCACCTCCCTTTACCCCACCGTGCCATACAAATGCAATTTTCTGTGTGTGATGATGGGAAAAGGCTGGGAAGCACTGTTCAAGGCCAGGGCGTGCTGTGTGACCAATGCCTCGCCACGGCCTCCTCTGCCCTGGTACATTCCATATGGGAGCAGCTTAGGGCATCACACACAGAACACGGAGGCTCTGCCCCACTCCTCTGGGCCCAGACTTGGAGGTCTTGCTGAGGATAGGTGAGAACACCCAGCACCGTGGGAAAACCCAGTAGGAGCTGGTACTGATAGCCAGGCCTCGGGCAGCCCTGAGGACGCTGGGAGCATGATGGCCTCACACCATGACTTGGGGGGTCACGCACACACACCCGGACTTCCACCAGGGGTGTTCCCCTCTCCACTACCACTCAGCCTCTTCCTCTTGAACTTATCCTACACACGAAGTACACAGAATCAAAAAAGCAACCAGCCCTGTATAACAAACCCAACTGTAAATTCAGAAAACATACACTGTGGGCTGGGAGATTGACAGCAGACAAAGCGTGTAAAGGGTTAATATCTCTACTCTGTCACGAGCTCATAAAAATTTATGAAAAAATAAAGATCCCAACAGAAAGAAAAAAAAAGGACAAAGGCTCGAGAGACAATGTGTGCAAATACAATAACCGCAAAAACATGGGAAATGTCCAACGTCATCAATATTCGAAGAAAGACAAATAAAGAAATGTATAGAAAGACCATTTTATAACTATTAAGTTGGAAACATGAAGAAAAATCATAGATAACTCTGCCAACGCCGCAGGAAACCCACAGTCGTACATCGCAGTTTACGCATATAAATTGGTACAAAAAGTTTTTGGAAAGAACTCTGGCGATGTGCATGAAGATTTGTAAAGAAGCCCATGCCCTCTTTTGATATAAATCTTCTGGGAATTTACCCCAAGGAAATAATCCCGAAGAAAGAAAAAGGTACAAGCACAAGCTCATTATACATTATTTATAATATTTGAAGATCAGAAATAATCCAGACTAGGGAATGGTTCAGTACATTATGTACTATATCCTTTCAACAAGATATTAGGACATGATTGACCTTGTTAGGAATTTGTGGGCCACGTGGAAAAACACCCAGGATATAAAGTTAAATTTAAAAGCAGAATTCAAATGTATCTGCTTTAGAATTGCCATTATGTGAAAATTGTTCTATGCCCATCCACCAGGACTTGGAAGAGATCCTGAAAAAGAAAACTCTTTCATTTGATGGGTAAAATTTGTGGCTGAATCTTTTTCTTATTTCTGTTAAATGTAATTATGGTGCTTGTGCAGAATAATAGTAATCGTAACAATTATCATTTAGACAGAACTGGAAATGCTCTCCCTCAGCATCTGAGAGCTAAAGCCACACTCAGCTGTGCTTCCTGACCACGGAGAGGTTCACTGAGGCCGGCTGGTCTTCACTGCGTGCGCGCCCAATGGGGTACCCAGACTCTGAAGCATACAGAGTTTCACCAGACTTTAGCTTACGTTCAAGAGAAAAAGTACACACACCACCTTTCAGAGACGCACAGTGAGACCCGACCACTGGGACCTCAGGCAGTCATCCTCCCCAGGTTTTAGGGTTAAAACCTTTTCCCTTTTCCCTTTCTTCAAAGCGCTGCCCCAAGCCGCAGTAACAACTGGGAACTTCGAGCAGAGATCACACACTGGCAGCCCGTGGACCGGATGTGGCCTGTAGGCATGTTTTGTTTGGCTTGCACAGTGTTTTAAAAGTTGGAACATTTCACATTTGTTAAAAAAAAGTCTGGATCTCCAGCATCTCATGAGAGGTTGGAAGCTGTGACAAGACCAGGCCCACATTCCAGGCTGGCAACCATCCACTTGCAGGAGCCCGGTGTGGGCGCCTCACTTTGGAGGGGCTCTGATTCATCCACACATCTCACCCAGTAGTCATGTGGGCCCCTACTTGGTGCCAGGCACTGCTCTAGTTGCTGGGAATTCCACAGGAAAGGGCCAGACACCATCTCTCCTGGGAGACAGACCATGTGCACGTAAGTGACTATTTCTGTGTCATGAAGATAATCGAACAGGGAACAGCTCGAGAGACTGTGGGGATAAGGCGCCATGCTGGCAGGGTGCCCCAGGAAACCTCTCTGAAATGACATCTGTGTTGATTCCCAAATGACAAGACAGAGCCGGCCACACGGAGTTGTGGGGTGAGAACATTCCAGGCCAAAGGAAGAGCTTGTGCCAAGGCACCAGGGTACGAATGAGTGTGGAGTGTTCCAGAGGGAGTGAGGGAAGGAGAGAGAGAGGCAGGACCACAGCCAGGAGACTGGACTTATTCTAATTACAACGGGCAAAGCGGAGGACTTTCAGCATGGGTGGGGGGAGGTGACGTGATCTGATTTAATTTAAATAAAATGCCTCTGGCTGCTAAGTGAAGAAGAAACTGAGGGCAGGGAATCCAGGAGAAGGGAGGCCAGGAGACAGTCAGGAGGTGGCCCGGACGGTCCAGCTGAGAGAAGCCCAGAGCAGGCTGGGAGCAAAGTGGCTGGATTAGAAATATGTGGTGCGGGGAGCCCGCGGGACTTGCAGAGGGAATGGATGGGTAGCCGGTGGGAGACAGAGGGTCAAAAGAGTGTGCTTTTTCCAGCTGGGAGGAAATATTCGCAAATCATATATCTGACAAGGGATTAATCTCCATAATACATAAAGAACTCACACAACTGAACAACAAAAAAACAAACAACCCGATCGAAAAACGGGTAGAGGATATGAACAGAGATTTTTCCAAGGAAGATATACAGATGGTCAATAGACACATGAAAAGATGTTCAACATCACTAATCATCAGGGAAATGCAACTCAAAACTACACTAAGATATCACCTGACACCCGTTAGAATGGCTATACTCACCAAGGCAAAAAACAACAAATGTTGGAGAGGTTGCAGAGAAACGGGAACCCTCATTCACTGCTGGTGGGAATGCAAATTGGTGCAGCCTCTATGGAAAACAGTATGGAGAGTCCTCAAAAAATTAAAAATAGAAATACCTTATGATCCAGTAATCCCACTCTTGGGCATCTACCCAATGGACATGAAATCAACCATCCCAAGAGGCTTCTGCACCCCTATGTTCATTGCAGCATTATTCACTATAGCCAAGAAGTGGAAGCAACCCAAGTGTCCCTCAACTGATGATTGGATAAAGAAGATGTGGTATAGATATACAATGGAATACTACTCAGCCATAAAAAAAGACAAAATTGTCCCATTTGCAACAACATGGATGGACCTAGAGGGTATTATGTTAAGTGAAATAAGCCAGAGAGAGAAAGACAAACACCACATGATTTCACTCATATGTGGAATATAAATGAACACACGGACAGAGAACTGGTTGGTGGTTACCAGGGGCAAGGGGGTGGGGGGTGGGCACAAGGGGTGAAGGGATGCATTCATGTGGTGACTGACAAACAATAATGTACAACTAAAACTTCACAATGTTATAAACTATTAAGACATCAAGAAACATTTTTAAAAAAGAGTGTGCTTTTCAAAGTGGGTGATATTAAACTATATTTATATGAGGGATAAAACCATGATTTTGTCGGGCAAACATGCCAAGCACAGTTTAAAACCTTCATGTACAGTCTACTTGGGCCAAGGAGTGAACAATTTCTCAGCATTCAGTTAGATGGAGAAAATGTGTGAGCACAGGCAGCCAATGGTTTGTATTTATGCACGCAGGCATGGCTCTGCCTGGAGCGCTAACCTGTAAGGCGAGAACAGAATTGAGGCTTCTGCGTGAGGCTGGGGGGTGAGATGAACTGAGCACTGTCAAGATGAAGAGATGAACGGAGAACTCTCAAGGGCCCTCTCATTTTCCCTGTGAGCCTCTTCCCACTGCAGAGCACAGGGCCGGGGGTCTCTGGCACTTTGGCAGTGGCTCATGAACGCAGTGAAGAGCTGCATCTTCGACCTCAAGCATACTTAAGGGGCAATGGACAGAGCTTGACTGAGGGTGGGAGTGGGGAGAAGGACGAGCAGGTTTTTTCCTGACTTTGCCAGGGCTCAAGCTTCTAAAACTGCACAGCTAAGCAAGGGGCACTGTATTCCATTCACAAAGCTTTCCCGCATCAACAGGGGTCATTCATGGCATTACAACAGCTGGCTGATTCAAGGATTCCTCGAACTCTCTATGGAAAGCTGTCTCTTAGCCATGGTGTCTGCTAGCATTTTCTTTGGCTGATTACTTTTCCCTTTAAACCCAACTCCCATCCAACTTGCCAGGAACCTAAGGCAGCGACCTTCCAAAAGTAAGTCATTCGTCTACATACACAACTACCTACTTGGCTGGCCGACTTCTGCCCAAAAGAACAGCTGACATAGATGTTACTTACTGCTGCCTCCCAAAACCCATGTGGCTAAGTGAGATTTAGTAAGCCTGAGAAATGGGGTGCCCTGCCCCAATATTAAAAAGTGGAGTCCCTTTTTGCAGAAATGGGTCAGATCACCAAGAGTCCCTTATCTAGCCAAGGAGACCAGATAATATGGAGAGCTGGGTGTTCAGAAGGGCAGCGATCAGACTTGCTTTTTAGAAAGATGCCTCCAGCCACCCTGGGGTGAAAGACAAACCTGGGAGGAGGGAGACTCATCGATGACCAAGCAACAGTTCTCTGACCTCAGGCAGCAGCAGGAATAAGGGAGGAGGCGGAGGAGACATTCTGCACACACACAGGTATTACACGAGAGGGAGAAGGGAGTTTCAGGAATTCACAGGTTACTCTCTGCGGCACAGGGCAGAGGGTGTGACAGTGGGGAGCCACCCTCACAAGTGCCTATCTGCCCCGTGTGGCAGCCGAGTCCGTTAAGATGGGAGCCCTCACCCCCAGATCTAATTAAGAGCAGCTGAATGCCCACTTTGGCTTCCCTTTGTTTCTGCCAGGGCTGCCCTTCGAGACCCTTCACCATCCTCAACAGATGGGCCTTCCTTCCCAGAACCCTGGGCAAGGGGCCTTGGTGGCACATGGTCCTTGTGAACTGCTTTCTTCTTTTCTCTCCAGTCTTGCCTGAGTGTTTGCCTGGGCAGTTAGGTTACTTTATGTTCTCTTCTTCAGATCCAAGATATTACTTATATATGAATTTCTTTTTAAAATTAACGTTCAGTTTCACATGTGATCTATGAATAAATTGTAGCAATTTAATACACGAAGGAGCTCATTTTAGATTTTGATGACTAAAGAGCAACTCTTTGGGCTGTTTCACAGCTGGGTCTGTTCTCTCTGGTAAGATGGCCGGTGGCGATTGGGCTGTTTCAGCACCACAGATTGGGGTGTGTAATGGTTAACTGTACGTGCTAATTTGGCTAGGTTATGGTGCTGCCCAGTTGTTTGGTAAAACACCAGTCTAGATGTGTCTGTGAAGGTATTTTTAAGATATGACTAACATTTAAATCAGTAGACTCAGTAAAGCAGACCACCCTCCATAATGTGAGTGGGCCTCAAGCAATCAGTCTAAGGCTTTAATGCAAAGACTGGTTTCCGGAAAAAGGAGTTTTTCTCAAGGTTGTAACACAGAAATTCTACCTGGGTTCCCAGCCAGATGCCCTGTGGAATTCAGACTCAAGATTGAACATCAACTCTTACCTGAATTTCCAGCCTGCCGGCCTGCCCTGGAAACTTTGGACTTGCCTGTCATCACAATTGTGTGAGCCAATTTCTTAAAATCAATCTCTCTCTTGTTCTTTACATATATGTATATATATCTTTCTTTATATATATACAATATACAATATATATTGTTCTTTATATATACGTATATATTCTCATATATGTAAGAATATAACCGATCTCCTACTGGTTGTTGCTCTGGAGAACTCTGACTAATAATAACACAGGACAACTTCGATGGGTGGAGCTAGCAGGCCCATATCTCGGCCATCATCTCTTAGCTCCAAACTGCAGACTTCTAAGAACAATGACTTGCTGAACTCTTCTTGACACAGAACATGCTGGCTACGGTCCAGCCTCAGGAACTCGCACTGGCTCTTCTCTCTACCTGGACACCTTCCCCAGGGACCTGCAGGCTCACTCTCTCTCCTCCTTCAAGTTTCTGTGCAGCCTGCCCATCACTCCATAAAACATATCCTCTTGGCAGCACACCCCCCGCCTTCCCTATCTCCCTTCCCCCTCGTTCTCCTTAGCACTTACCTGCACCCGAAATATGACATATTAGCTCATTTACTATCTGTTTTCTCACTGCCTCCTCATCCACTGCTGGAAGGTCAGTTCCATGTAGACTCTGTGTTGGTCACTGAATACTCCCCCATGCCTAGAACAGGGCCCTATATACAGCAGGCGCTCAATAAGTATTCAGTGTGGAATGACTGAACAAAGGATGGATTCGGGAATGTGGGGCTGAAGGAGCCCGACCATGGTGGGTGGTCCCTCCCTGCTCTCGACTTTCCCTCTAATCCACATACTGGCCACTGCGTGGCTTCCTTCCCTGGGGAGCCAGGGCCCTCATTAGAGCCCCCCAAAACACGTACCAACGGGGGAGAGCCGCTCCGCTTCTGAGGCGCAGACGTCCCTCTCCCGGGTCCTCCTGCCGTAGGTGGCAAAGTAGATGTTGAGAAACTTGGATTCGTGGCAGTGCAGCTTTAGCTCTTGGTCTTCACACACGGTTTTGTTTTTTAATTCATCTGAAGCAGAAACAAAAATTGGCGGCACCATCAGCTTCCCTCAGAAGGAACTGAGAGCACTGCCCACCTCCCGGCCACTCATCCCCCGTGGGGCTGCACCCTGAGAAGGGACAGTCGGGAGGGCCCTGCCTGCCCATGGGGGGTCTCTGAAAACAAAGCCCTCTGCAGGGAGAGGGTGGGAAGAACCCATCGACAAGCGCAGACTCAGGAATTATACTAAGGTGCAAATGGAGGAGAGATGCCAGAGGAAGAAGGCAGGGATTGCTGGGTTAGGTCCTGGATGTAAAGGAAGTTTCTTTCTCTCCCCACTTGAGGTCCCATATTCCTTCATTGAAGGGAACCTTTCCTCAAATGTTGGCTTGGGACCCACACAGGTAAAGACCAGGAATTACCTGATGGAAGATTAACCTCTGGAGGGGGCCCAGTTAACCCTCACCACTCAACTTCCTACCATTCTCGTACCCCGTTTATGTATTTAAAAAGAGAGAGAGATGATATAAAAGCTAATTATTTCCTTTTCTAGGAAAGGGGAGAGAACAAGCCGTGCAGTCTGTGAAGAGTCCCTCTTTGGAGAGATATGAAGAGCCTGCCCCCAGTCTGGTCAACCGGGAGCAACTGACACGCGGGCTGACGTGATGCTCTAGGTTAGGACAATCTGAACCAGGTCGTCCTTTGTTCCCAGAGAAGTTAGTGAAAAGTTTGTTTGTTTAATGTGAGTGCCATAGTAAAATTTCCCTTTGCAATGTCATACAGAGTTGACATAAATGTCCTGCTGAAGAAAATATAGTTTATTGGTTTTTCTTAAAGAGTGAACCGAAAAACTAGTCAATTAATAAAAATGTTGAATAATGATTTGATTTTTAAAAGTAATAATAGTTAACACTCCAGACACACACAAAAAAACACATAGCATATGATTCTATTTACATGAGATATCGAGGAAGGGCAAACCTATAGACACAGAATGTGGGTTGGTGGCTCCCTGAGGCTGAGGGCTGGGAACATGGAGGGATGACAGCAAGTGGACACACGGAAATTTTTTAAGATGATGGAAATATTCTAGAGTTGGACTGTGGTGATGATTGCCCTACTTGGCACATTTACTAAACATCATTGAACTGTACACTTAAAATGGGTGAATTTCATGCTATGTACATCATATCTCGATAAAGATTCTTTTAAATAACAATAAGTAATATTTAGTGAGCACTTCCTCTGAACTAGGCCCTCTTCTAAGATCTTTAAACATATCAATGAATTCAATACTCAAAACAGCCCGTCTGGGAACGTGCTCTTCATATCCTTTGCATGTTGTGTTTTGAATTTTTAGAAATTATTTGCAGCAGTGATTCAGATATGCTGGATGCTAATTTTTGTCTCTTATACGGTATAAATATCTTTTCCTAGCCTGCCACTTAACCTTTGCAAAAGCAAAGCAAAGCAAAACATAAAGGGGACCATGGCCATTCATTTGCATGTACAGTTCCCTCTCCCCCCGTACTCCCATCATTTTGAAAAGAAAAATCATGAAAATATACTCGCTCTAGTCTATCCTAGTTTTCTGTCCTAGTTTTCTCTACTTTGAAATGGCAACTATGGGCACATCTTTCAGCCAAACAAGAGCAAAATTACAGGAGCTGCTCGGGTTGTCACGGGCTGCCTGGGATGGGGAGGAAGAGTATGTTAAGAGGAAGGAAAACTGGTCCACCCCCTCATCACACACACACACACACACACACACACACACCCTCTTTTTCCTGAATTGGAGGTGCAGGCTGATCCCAGGTCCCTGATAAACCTTAAGCCAAAGTTCTTCAAATTGTGATTTGAAGCCCTTCATGGGTCATGAAATCAATTTAATTAATTGTGACCTGCAATTTTAAAAATTAAGAATAGTTTAGAAAACATCAAAGGCATCATCAAAGATAAACACTCTTTTATAATTTTTTAAAAAATTGTCAGTTGGCTGTGTGTTATGTTGGGCCAAAATGTGAAGTATTTTTCTTACTCTGCATTGCAGTCAAACCAATTTGAAAGTCCGCACCTTATAGGAAGGCGTGAACGGTTAACATTAGGGCGACAGTGGCTGGTGGGACCTTTGGGGACCTTGTCTCCTGGAATCAATGATGCTTAAGCCCCAAACTTAAAGCATGAAAGAAAAAGTTTCCAAATATAAATTCCACTTTTCTGTAACTTGTAAATTCCCATACCTTTCTACCCTAAACAGAGTAGCAGCAGTGAGGTCAAACTTTTGGGCTGCATGAAGGAAAACTTTTTATGATCTCAAGATTACCATCAGCTCTGGTGCCAGTAACCCTGGAACTGTTCATTAATACGTGATGATGGGATCATTCGAGATTAATGAAAGTTGCAGAGCAGAAACCAGGTTATGGATGCTCACAAAGTCCCGACCCTCTCTAGTGTCCCAACATACACAAGGACTCATCAAAGGAGGGTACATTGAAGTGGTGACTAAGCAACTGTTTAGAATGCCCTTGACCCACTAACTGGAATCTTAATATAACAGTTTAAACTTAGAGCCAAGAAAAGTTTTGTTTTCTTTTTCTAAATAAAAAGAACACTGAGTCTGACCCTGACATCAGAGGGTTTGATTTTGGTGAGTCATATCCGCACTGGTATGAGTTTTTCAGTGCATTTTATGAGTAAATGCTAAATCCCACCAACACTGAAATATTGCCTGACTTCAAAGGCCCAGAGGGAACTATGGCCTTTGATGCCGAACACGGGGCATAGATGCACCAAAAGAGCTCCAGCGCCCTTCCAACAAGGAGAATACCGAAAAATGTTAAGAATGCCTTCCAGTGACAGAGTTTGCCAGAAAGGAGGGTGAGAGAAGGCAGGACAAAAACCCAGCCTTATCTCAGCAAACTGGAAACTTCTTTAACAGGAATGGTTTCTTTCTTCTTTTTTTTTTAATCAGAATTAAAATTATAAGAGTTTTCTTTTTTAAGGCATGTCATGAAATGCGTTTGTTAGCCACCATCTCTCTGGTGTATTTAAACCCATTCATTGAAGATAGCCTCGATGCCAGCCAAATTCACCCAGAGTAACCCAACACCCACACGCAAAACCTCCAGTGATTTGTCCCCAGATTGTGGACAAATTGTCTCCCGGAATGGAGGGGGCCTGTGAGTGTCACATTTTGTGCTTGGGGTTACTATTGTGTGATGTTGAGTCACTTGGTTCCTTGGGAATGTGCTAATTCACTGTCACAGTCGCCTAAGAGTGACATTTCTGTGTTCGAAAAGCAGCAGGATTACTAACATAATTGCTAGTTTTCTTGGAGAATGAGAACTTGTTTTAGGGCTGGGTTAGAGTGCTCAATGGTCTCAGTTTGGAAACGGTACGGGCAGCCTTCCAGAAGTGGGTCGCCAACAGCCCTGTGGCTTGGGATGGGGAGAGTGACAGGAGCCTGGGCAGAGGTAGAACATGACTCTGCGTAAAGGACAACAGCCACAAGTTATGTGGGCCCTTCACTCCTCTTTAATAACACAGAGACACATTTGCATAAAGCAGTGGCCTTTCAAAGGTGGGCAGGAGGAGGAATCTGCCACGATGGGAAGATTTTATTACTGACATTATTTACAATTGCCGGTGCATGGTGATATCAACAAGCAGACAGATATTTAGCCACTTTCATTGTGTTTTTAAATTCTCTACAGACAGTGCACCTTGCTATTGCCTGAACCCAGGGGATACCACACCCCTCCCACTCTTGATACATCACTGCCTTTCAGTCATTCACATCTTTAACAATAATTTGTCTGCCTATTGGAATAATAGCTACCAATTACTTAGTTCAACCCCACGACAGGTCCTATGCTAAGCATCTTACATACAGCACTGGATTTTTACAGTCTTTACAAGAGCTCTATGCAGAAGATGCATTATCCTCACATTACACTTGAGTCATGGAGCCTCAGAAAGTTTCCCTACACTGCCAAGGTCACACAGCAGCTACACGGGAGACAGGGATATGAACCTAAATCCTAAGTCTTACAGAGACCAAAATTCCCTGAAGGGATGAGGTTTAGGGAGGAGGTGAATCATGGTGCACACTTGTGGAAAAGAAGGTTCTAGTGAAGACTGCTGGCAAAATAGCTCTCCAAACACCAAACATACAAATGAGCCCTGATTGGTAGCATTTGCCAATTTCCCAGTGTAAATACTGCCATTGTGGCAGATTTCACTGCACAGAGGCAGAGCTGGGAAGAGATGCACAGAAGTGGCTCTCATGACGAGAGCTGGCTCCATGTGCCCCTGGGTGCAGCAATGGAGCTTTTGGACAATCAAGAGTGTCGTGCAGGGGCTGGACCTGGGACAATGGAGGAGAAGAGCCTCAAGAGGTGAGAGGGCTGCAGACAAAGAGGCAGGAGGGGGTGGGGACAACCCCACTTCCACCTCTATTTCACAGCAGCAATAGGAGCCGCCTCCCCTACTATAGGTCCACCTCAGGTCACCAATGTCCAGGTTACACAAGGTGCTCTGGTCTGAATGCTTGTGTCTCCCTAAAATTCGTATGTGGAAATTCTAATCCCCCACATGATGGTACTAGGAGGTGGGGCCTTTGGAGGTGCTTAGGTCATGAGGGTGGAGCTCTTATGAGTGGAATTAGTGCCCTAATAAAAGAGACCCCAGAAAGTTCCTTGCCCCTTCTATCATATGTGGTTATAGCAAAAAGATAGCCATCTATGCAGGAGTGGGTAGTGGTAGACATCAAATCTGTTGGCACCTTGATCTTGGACTTCCCAGCCTCCAGAACTGAGAGAAAGAAATTTCTGTTGATTATAAGCCACCTAGTATATGGCATTTTGTTATAGCAGCTCAAATGGACTAAAACACAAGGCTCTGCCTCTCTAATGTGTTTTACATGGGCAGCCAGAGGGACCTTTACAACCCTGTCCGAGCACCTTCCCTGCTTAAATGCTGCCCTACAGATAGAGTCCACCTCCTTCCCTGGCCATCAGGGCCTGTGGTCCTGGTCCAGCTCCTGCTTGCTCCCTCCAGCCCGCTGCCCTCTCCGTCCACAGGCTTCCACATGGAGTGCTCTTTCTGTGACCCCACCCCCACCCCGGCCCCTGCAGTTCTCAGCTCCATCATCACTTCCAGGAAAGCCTTTGCTGAACCCCTGCTGAGGTCAATTCCTCCTCTGAGCTATTTGCACAGTACCAAGGGCACAGGGGTCGTCTTTAGGTGTTTTGGGGCAGATATGGTCTTTCTGGAGAAAGGTGATATTTGGCCTAGGACCTAAAGGACGTGTGAAGATGTTGGTACACGCTCGCAGGGTGAAGGAATGTTGCAAACTGCCCAAGATGGAGCCACCATCCAGGAAGCTTCTGCGAGATGTGAGTTCTCTTCATATCTAACATCTGGCCTAACACCTGTGCACAGTAGGCGCTTAATAAGTGTTTGCTGAAATGAAATTATGAACAGACCTAACCGCACGCCACAGTGACAAGACTGTGGCCCAGCACTGACTTCTCCAAGGTTATGCCAATTTCACAAGGCCTTTTTACTTTTGGTAGAGGCTGGTCCTTCCCAACTTTTTATTACGAAAAATCTCCAACATACAGAAAATGTGAGAGAATCTCACCATAAACGGTTATATTCCCACCACCTAGATTCTCCAGTTGTTACCATTTTGAACAAGGGCTGCTTTTAAAGGGTTAGCTTTTTCACCACGGAAGGTGGGTGGAAGAGAATAAAAAGGCAAAGCTAACGGCAGTCAAGGGTGTGGCCCAAGGCGTGGTTGTTTTTTGAGATTCAGCTGTGGGAGGGAAGCGACTAAGAACATCGAGATCCAGAAGTGATTTTCCTGAGTCTATTGAGTGAGGCAGGAGGTGATGAGAATTCCTGGTGGGGCCGGGGGCGGGGGGCGGGGGGGGGTGGTCAGGCTGTTCTGCAAAGTTCGGGCCTGTTTGTGGGGGTTTGTGAGTGTGTACATGCGAGTGAGTGTGTATGTGCAAGTATGTGTGTGACAGTGGGTATGTGTATAATAGGATGTATGGGTGTGATACGATATATGTATGAGTGACTGTGTGTGCTGAGTGTGTGATAGTGTGCAAATGAGTGTGTATATGGGTGTAGGTGTGAATGTCAATGTGTGTTTAAATGCACCGTATGGGGGCAGAGCCATAGGGGCAGTTCTGAGGTATCTGGGCCCTGGCAAGGAAAGGCTTTGAGACAGAAGCCTGGATATTTGCCAGAAGGATCCTGGATTTTCTCTGCAGATGTGCACTCGAGACTGTTACACTCATGTGGCCCAACGCCTCACCCACCTCTGGCACCTGGGCCACCAGTGTCTTGGGGGGATGCTGGGCTCCAGAGGCAGAAACCAACAGAGAACAAAATGCAAAAACCGAAAATGGTTGCATTGGGGTGGCAGTGCGGAATTTTAAAAATTATTATTCCTTACGTTTTGGTTAAACGTTGTTGTTATGACATGGCTTTCTTTTCCACAAGTTTTTCGAGGATTACCAGGAACCTCTAATGCTGCGATTACCTACAGATTCTGTCAGGCCAACCCTCCCACACCTGGAGGTGTGACCTGCTCACTGAAGAGCAATTCTTTTTGGCCTGCAATGCGTTAATCACAAAACTGATGTGCGTTGGAAATGGCCAAAGTCAAAGCAGAAAAGCGCAAGAATCAGAATAAAAGAAATTGCTCTAGCCAGGTCCTCTTCCTCTTTTTCTCTGTAGGAAAAGATACTGTGCACGGAGCCCCTGCTGGAATGAAAATGGGAAGAAGGCAGTTCATGAAGATCGGAAACCTTCGGCTCAGGTGGCATCTGTGCCATCACTGGCCCCCTTGGAAGAACAAGCCACCCTTCAGCTGGAGGTGAGCCTCGTAGCAAAACTTCCTCTGAAAGGAAGAACTGATTCCTCATTTTGAGGAAAAGCAATGGCAGCCTCTTGCCACTTCTCATATTTTTAGTATCAGTACAACCGAATTTTACAAGTGAGGAAGGATTTTTAAAAATCAAGGGTTTGTAAGAATGCACACAGACATGTGGGTGTACACACATACACACACACACAGATACACACAAACTAAAAAATTGGGTAGGACGGGGCCCTGACATTTCTATTAAGAATTTCAAAGTCGGACGAACGTTGACTTGCAGAGAATTTTTGTCAGGGGTGTGAACGACACAGGGAACCCACACCCCAAACACTGTCCCCCTTGGAAATTACTTACTAGGTTGGCATTTAAAGGAGACCAGGAGGTATTTACTGCTTCCTGGACAAAGGTCAGGTCCAAAAACACGGCTATTGACCAGGAGGTGGCAGGCTCGCTGGTTCTGGCATTCGTCCAGCACCTTCTAAAATGAAGGGGTAGAAAAGGGATAGGCTTGAAAACCACACAAGGCGTCTGCGAGTCCCCACATCTGGGCTGCTCTGGGCTCTGAGGAGGAAGGGACACCAGCCTGCCTGGCCTGGGGTGCACACAGAAGGCCTTCGCACCGCTATGAGCGGTCTGTAAGACGAAAGGAAGCACATGCACGTGGGTGAGCAGGTTGGCTCCCTGTCTCCCGGGCTTTCCAGAGAAAGAAACCTGACCCAACAGTACCAGGTCCCCGTCAGAAAACCAGACTCCAAGTCACCTCAACTGGCACCACTGGCACTGATGGTTTTGGCAAAAGCTACATGGCGGAGGCTCCAGGGGATGTGAGCAAGGTCAGAACGTCTTAGAGTGTCAGGCTGGAAGGGACTTGGAGGTCCCCTTCCAGGAGAGGTCCCCTGGCTTTAAAGCTGAGAGAGCTCTATGGGGACCAGGAACTATAGTCATAGCTCCTCATCCTTAGCAACACCCTGACACAGGTCACAGGAGAGCTCAGCATCTGGGGAGACCCAAACTCCAACACAGGCCAACAAATAAAGACTAAAAAGCTGATTCCACCCTTGCCAACCTCAAGGGCATGGACCCCCTTCTCCCTGGGGAGCATTTTCTTAGTGGAATACTCAGGCTTTGTTTAAAAGCTTTCTATCAAATCTCTCTCTCTCTCCCGATTTTGTCCAGGCAGCTCACTCCTTTGTGAATGAATCTGCTCTGTGGAAGCTCATGGACACCCTATGCCGGGCCACAGAAAGGCCCAGCATCTCGCTGCTGCTCTTCCAGTTCCCAAACGGAACAAGCCCTGCCCCCAACAAACACAGAGGTCCTACACTTGGTAGAGAGGACACCAAGCACAGTAAAATGTTCCCAAGCATCTACTTATTACTGTTGGACTGAATTTAGCGCAGATTCACAAGACTGTGTGAGTCGCCATGTTCTCATAGTAGCTCATGGAATATCTCCGTGAGGGATGCTGGTCCTACCAGGTGTCACCCATCACCTCAGGGGCCCAGCAGATGTGTATAAAATCAGGAGAAGTGCCCAGAGAAACCCCAAGGACCCCCAGATGACAGCGAATGTTCCCACGGCCAAGGGTCATCTGAAATGACTCAGTCCTTGGAGGGCTCTGCATGTTACAAGCACAGAGGGGAGCTCAAGGCAGGGCTGTTTCCAAACTGTGTTACAGCTGCCAGGTGCAGAGAGGAGGGCTTCCTGTGACATCGAGTCCCACGCTGGCTCAGCTGAGGTGCTCCTGTGTGGACGTCAACCTGTTCTTGCCTACATGAGGCAACTTCCCTCCGAGGAAGCACCTTGCCTCAGCCCCCAAATGCAGTTTAAAAGACACGAAGTAAAGGATCTCTTGATCTCTGGGTGAAAGAGCAGTGCACGGGGATGTTTCTGGCAAACAAGCCCTCCAAACAACATCAGAATTGTGTTCACAAATGCTAACTTGGCCTGGTTATGGGAACATCCTCTTCCCTCAGGGCTGCCTGGCGGAGGCAGGCACCATGCCGGAGGAGTGTGGAGCCCATGCATTGGAGTTCCGGGTGCTAGGACTTCATACTTTCACAAAGTAGGCACTTCACTCTGTTGGCACTGGCCAACATTCTTTTTATGTGCCTAGGAGGGCAGCTGACAGCTGGGGTACCAGAGATGGGTGGGCAGGGCAGCTGGGGTGAGGAATGGGTCAAGCCAACAGGGATACGGTTCCTGGAGTGGCACTTAAGGGGAAGGATTGGGGGTAGGGTGGGATGCACAAGGAAAGGAACTGATCTCTTCCAGGAGCAACATGCTGTCTCTCCTCAGGGCCTGGGAACCATGTCCAGGGGATTCATTGAAATACAGTCTTTTGGCTACTCAACAGTTGGTGTCTGTACCAATCACATGACTACCCAGATACTACAGTTCTTGGAATGGAAGCAATAAATGGTGTGAGAAATAGAGAAATCCTTACATAATCATATTATTTTTGCTTCTCCTCTTTGGGCCTCAAGGAGAGCTACACAGCATCAAAGCTAATTCCATTTCTCCTTAGTCCTCCTAGGAAATTTATCTTTCTCCACTTTTCCTATGACTGACAAAATCAAACTGACATCTAATTTGCCACCTGCTCTAACCACTCTGACTTCAACGATTCACATGGAACTTTGGAGGCATTAAAAAAATCCAAGTGATTCTGTAATCTTGGCCGATAGTTATAAATGCTGGGGTGCCAGGGACCGTGGAGCAGAAGTTGCTTGGATAACTGAAAGTCACGAGCGGTCTAAAGTCATGATTGAAATATTAGTTTTGACCTCCTATACCAAATCTTTCCCTAATGGCAACCAAAAAAAGAATGACTCAGCACCCCACTCTGCCATTCCCAATTTCTGGTACTATCCAGTAGAAGGATGAATCAGCAGAAGCTGCCCAAAGTTGCTCCAAATGAGAATAACATGATTATCTACAACTGGAGAAGCAAACCATCAAAACAGAAAAGACAGTTATTGATATTTCCCTCCCTGGAGTGCATTCTCTAAGTTGATCATGGCTTCAGGTGTCTGCCTCACAGAGACCCTTGTGGATCCCACTAAAGAATCCACAGGCTTCCCACTCTACTGGGGTATTGATGGGGGATGTGGGTCAGGAGGCTGAAGCCCAACACGGCTGTACTTTGCTTCACTGCATGGAGGAGTATGCCTATGAATAAATTCATATGGCAGGTATTTTCAGGAAGCTCTCCAGGAAGTAGGAATTGTTCAGTAAAGAATCCTTCTGAGGAGCAAATAATAGTTCACCTGCAAAATCGGTGATTTGTATAAATTGGGATTTTCATGCATCAGGTTTGCTACTGAGTGAACTATATAATCATAAGTCTATACACAGAGGGAGAGAGAGAGAGAGAACCATTTTATCATCTTAAAACATCTATGAAAGGCAGTACCTGCAATGTGGTGGGTGCCACACAGCTTGAGCTGTCTTCCCTCTGGGAGGCAGGCTGCTGGGCACTACACATTTGGTGATCTTGCCCGTAAAATGCTGACTGGACACTTATCGTAGAATGCCGAGGGCACTGGAGAGTTAAATGGTCCCCGTCGCAGGCATAGGCGGTGTGGTTTTGCAGGAGTTTGGTTAGGTAACCTGGAAAACATTCAGCCGGGTTACAAGAGGCCCAGGAACCCACCATTCCTTCATAGATTCTGGAGCAGGAGGACCTCAGCTCCCTCAGGGAAGAGGCTGGTCAGTCAGGAGGATGTTGGGGAGCATCCTTAGCAGCTCCCGTGGAGAGAACACCAAGCTAGGCCTGGAGCTGGGCCTGAAGGAGCAAAGGCCAGTCTTTCTGTCTGGGCTGGGAACTGTGGTCTGGGATGGCCCACTGGAAGGCTCTTTCCCTTCAGGAAGGGACTGGCCAGGAGCCAAGAAGTCCTGAAGCATCCCTATAAGGCAGGAAAAAGTTCCGAGTGGGTGTCCATTGGGCGTGCAGACGCTTGTCCTGAGGGAGACTCGGGTTCTCTGACCTCCCACTAGCTGGGCCAGGCCTTCCTGGAGTGACGGGATGCTGTTTTATTTTAGGAAACCACTCCTGGGCCTGCCTCAGGCCTGGAGAGGCAAGGCAGGACACCCTGCACAGAGTAAGGGACTGCTCTGAAGGGAGGGGACAGGGTGGATGGTGGGGCTCTATTATGGGTCAAACTGTGTCCCCCCCCCCAGTTCATGTTCACTGGAACCTCAGAATGTGGCCTTATTTGGAAATAGGATCGGTACACACATAATTACTTAAGATGAGGTAACACTGGAGTGGGATAGGTGAGATCCTATATGACTGGTGTCCTGAAAAGAAGAGGAGAGACGCAGAGGAAAGACAGTCATGCGAAGACTGGAGAGATGCAGCTACAAGCCAACGACCAACAAAGATTGCCAGAAGCCACCAGAAGCTGGAAGAGGCAAGAAAAGAATCTTCTCTAGACCCTTCAGAGACAGCGTTGCCCTGCCAACACCTTGATTTCGGACTTCTAGCCTCCAGAACTGTGAGAAAATATATTGTTTTCAGTTACCAAAGTGTGTGGTCATTTGTTACAACAGTCCCTGCAAACTGATACAGGCTCCCACTCCCAGCCTTCCCGGCCACTTCTCAGCAGGCTGGACGAGCCGTGGGGACCCTGGGCTCTGAGGCACAAGGCGGATGGCCTGGCAGGCGCAGGCGGCCTGGACCATTTCTCAGAAAGGAGGAAGGAAGGTTCCTCTGAAATGTGGATTCCTTTCCTCCTTCTCACACCTCATGAGGTCAATCGCAAGGCTGCTGGGAGGGGAGCCAGGGACTTTTCGGGGAGGTGTGTGGGAGCTGGGTTTGGCAGCCCTTGGCCTCCGAGGGGGAGGACAAGGTGGGGAGGAAGGCAGCTTCAGAACTCCCCAGTTCCCACACACATGGGCCTGCGCTTAAGTTATTCCTGTTTAGGCTTCAAAATCCTCTCAGAACCCTAATGCTCTACAAAAGCCACCCACCCACTCCCCGGGCTTCCCCGAAGGTCACAGTAACAGGGACCGAGATGGTCTGCCGTAGGGTGGTCACACTTGCCAATGTGAAGGTGAAGTCTGGGAGCGCCCACCAGCGCACTTAATCCAGACCTTAGGTCTCTCGATGCAACTCCTTTTTTCCTTCTCACCCTTGAAAGCCATCAGAACGGCCAAGAAATCCACTGCCCTGAGTTAACTGCGCTGAGAGAAGCAAAGTCTAGCTCGAGCAGCAAAGCTGACATCAGACACAAAGCATGTGAGTCAGGGTCCCGCTGGCTGGAACCACACCATCACTCACACGGTGTCCCCCGCCAGCACTGAGAGACCAGGCAGAGACCCCTGGGTGGTCCAAGGGCCGCGGGGCCATGTCTTCCTGCAGGATACACAGGTGGGCCCTGATAAAGTCATGAGTTGTGAAAGTTCCAGCCTCCTCTGTGGGATCTCAGAACCCTGTTATGAGCCACACCAGGGAACTCAGGGCCACCCTAGTGCTGCTCCCACGTCAGAACCACCCTCAAATTCCCCAAGCTGGTACCCCCGTACCTGAGTCTCTGTAGCCTCATCATTAAACCTTTCTTGTCCATCACCCCACCATTCACCAGGACCACGCTGGATGAGCAGCTGACTAAACTGTTCAGTTAATTCTGCGAGCGTGACTTTGGCTTAATGTTCATGGTTTGTCCAAAAGGCCATGTGTTACTCTAGCTGGATGGAGGTAACAGTAAGGTCTTGGGGGTGGTGGAGCCACAAGATGGAAGGGGCCTGGGTCCCAAATTCATGGAGGGAAGAGCTGCCTGCCCCACAGACTGTTACATGAGTGAGAAAGAAACTTCTGCTGTGTTGGACCCCTTACCTTTCTTCACTCTGCCATGTAGTCTGTCCCCAGTAAACAGAACCTGATCTCCATGGGACCATTTACATCCAAACATGACGTGAATGCAGGGCAGTGGCCCAAGCCCCTACACACCACAGTCATATTCTGAGAGTGATACTCTGGCAGCAGAAGCTCAATGCACAGAACTGAGTAACTTGAGGTCTTTCAAGCCCTTTTCCACTTTGAGGGGAGAGGGGAGCCCCTCTCCCCGTGTATCAGTCCTAATACTATGCAAGTATGAAGAAGATACATCAGCAGTAAAACTTGCTCTAGACTCAGTCCAATTCCTTCTTGAAAAGCCTATGCCTATGTCCAAACAATGGAATACTATTCAGCACTAAATGAAATGGGCCATGAAGCCACAAAAAGACATGGAGGAAGCTTAAATGCATATTACTAAGTGAAAGAAGTCAATCTGAAAAGGCTACATACTGCACAATTCCAACTATATGACAAAGTGGAAAAGGCAAAACTATGGAGACAAAAGAACAGTGGCTGCCAGAGGTCCGGGGGGAGGGAGGGATGAATAGTGGAGCACAAAGGATTTTTAGGGCAAGGAAACCATTCTGTGTGACACTATCATGGTGGAAACATGTCATTATACGTTTGTCCAAACCCACAGAATGTACAACCCCAAAAGTGAGCCCTAGTGTAAACTAGGGACTCTGGGTGACAATGATGTGTCAACGTAGGTTCATTGATTGTAACAAATGTTCCACTCCGGGGGGCAGAGAAGGAGTTGATAGTGGGGGAGGCTGTGCATGTGTGTGGATAGAGGTATATGGGAACTCTCTGAACTTTCTGCTCAACTTTGCTGTGAACCTAAAACTGCTCTAAAAAAGAAAGCCAGTTTAAAAGGAAAAACATGTAAAAACCACCGATGCCTCCCCAGGATAGCATTACCTTTGAGAGGAGAGGGGTTAGTGACAGGGAGGGAACATGAGGGGGGTTCAGGTGAGCTGGCAAAGCTCTGCTTCTTGTTCTGAAGGGTGGATACGGGTTTTACTTTGTGAAAGTTCACTCAGCTACATACTTAGGATCTGTGCATTTTTTTGTAGGTAGGTAAATAAAAATGTTTGTTTAAACCTTTACCTGCAGTTATCTGACCAATACTTTTAAACTAATAAAGAAAGTCTAGACACTGTGGAGCCTATGGATGACTTACAGGGCAATGGGAGCTGTGGAACACCTTCTTCTGCAGCCAACCACATTCCATTAGATTCTCCTCTTGAGTGACAGCAGGAAATGCTCATGAGGACGAGCCATCAGCCCTCACACCTTATGGGCCTCACAGATGCCTTCTCATACCTCGTCCTGATTGACCTACTGTGTCAGAAGCTGCTAAGACGTCAGGAAGAAGGACAACTAGAACTACCTATTGCTTTCAGCAACATGGAGGACATCAAGGACCATTTTGAGAGGCATTTGGGATAGTGGGTGGGGACAGAAGCCTGTTTGGAAAAGGTTGAAAAGTGAGTGGAAGTTGAGGAAATCTAAGATGGTTCATGTGGTAGACAGAACGGTGGCCCCCCCCAAAGATGTCCACGCCAGCCCTGGTTGTCTAGTGGTTACAATTTGGCACACTCACCACCGTGTCCCGGGTTCATTTCCTGGTCAGGCAACCACACCACTCACCTGTCAGTTGTCAGACTGTGGTGGCCACGTGTTGCTGTGCTGCTGAAAGCTATGCCACTGGGATTTTAAATACCAGCAGAGTCACCCATGGTGGACAGATTTCAGTGGAGCTTCCAGACTAAATAGAGTAGAAAGAAGGACCTGGCCACCCACTTTCAAAAAAACTGGCCATGAAAACCCTACAAATAGTGGCTAAGCATTGTCTGATAGAGCGCAAGCAGGCGAGGGGATGGCACAGAAAAGACCAGGCAGGGCTCCGCTCTGCTGTACACAGGTGTCAGAATGAACTCGACGGCACCAACAACAAAAAGATGTTCACAGGTCCCAATCTCCAGAACCTGTGAACATGTTACTTTATGTTGTAAAAGGAACTTTGCAGTTGTGATTAAGTTAAAGATCGTGAGATGGGGAGATGATCCTGGGTGGTCTGGGAGGGCCTAATATAATTACAAGCGTCCTTATAAAAGAGAGGTGAGAAGATCAAAGTCAGAAAAGATGTGGCCACAGAACCAGAGGTTGGAGCGATGCGGCCATGAGCCAAAGAATGTAGGCGGTTTCTAGAAACTGGAAAAGGCAAGGAAACAGATTGTGCCCTGAAGACTCCAGAAGGAATGCAGCCCTGCCAACACCTTGATTTTAGATTTTTGACCTCCAGAACTGTAGGAGAATAAACCTGTGCTGTTGTAAGCCACTAAGTGTGTGATAATTTGTTACAGCAGCCATAGGAAACTAATACAGTTTATGCAGATGACTCTTGCAACAACTTGATGAAGAGGAGAGAAATAGGGTTATAGTTACAATAACTGATGTTCATGGAGAGATTTCTAAATAATTATGATTGGGTTAAAGTTGGAAGAGGCCTATGAAAATGTGTATAAATACATATGCAGATGAGTTCCAGGTCATATGTGAATTATGTTTCTTACTGTGAGTTGAGGTCAAACAAATTTGAAAGTGGGTATTAGCAGGAGAGAGCTTGAAATGATGGACTGTAGGCTCCAAGCTAAATATAGGGCAGGAAGTGAGCACAGGAGAGGCCCAAGGGCATAGAGGTGCTGCTGAGATCTAGCAAGGTCAGAGTGGGGGCAATCACACCAGCAAGCCCGAGAGGCAGGAGGTTGTGGCCCAAGCGATTTTGAGGTGGAGTAGTTGCAGGTGATAGAAATGTCCATGGAAGAGGGGGTAAGAGGTGGGTGGAGGGGGAGGTTGCTGGAAATGAGGATGCCAGGAGCTGAGAAGGAGGATGCCCTCTGGATCAGGCATCTCCCAGGATGAAGGCAGGAACCAGGGTGGAGCAGGAGCCTGCTGCCAAGGTTGACCTTGAATGAAGGGCAGACAATGGATGACCCACTCCCAGCGTAAAGCCCTTTCTAGAGTGCTGTCTGCTTTCCCCATTGAGCATGCGCACTGTTTCCAACATGCTGGGTAGTCAACACATCACTTAGTGTCAGTCCATTCAGGCTGCTATAACAAAACACCACAGACTGGGTGGCTTATAAACAACAGAAATCCGTTTCTCACAGTTCTGGAGGCTAGGAAGTCCAAAACCAAGGTACCAGCATGGTCATGTTCTGATTAGGTCCCTCTTCCTGATTCAGAACTGGCACCTTCTTGCTGTATCCTCACATGGTGGGAGAGGCTAGGGAATTCTGTGGGGTCTCTTTTATATGACATTAATGGGATTAGCACATCCCATTCATGAAGGTTCCACCCTCGTGCCTTAAGCACCTCCCAAAGGCCCCTCTTCCTAATACCATCACCTTTGGGGGTTAGGATTTCAACACATGAATTTTGGGAAGGACACAAACATTGAGACCATAGCACTTAGCTTCCCCACACCTTGGTTTCTTGGCTGGTTCAAATGAGATCCTTTTAAAAGATACAGCTTTTTGTGAATGCTTCTCTCTGGGTCAAATGCCCCATCATGTAGGATCAGTCAAAATGTTTTATTTCTTAATACTCTGGGCCAGAGTTTTCACAGTCTAACTCTATATTTGTGGGCAAATATATACTACTCTAAAAGAAGGCAGAGGTGCACACTCTGTTAAGAAATCAGTCCTTAGAGCTTGATATGGCCTAGAAATGCTCTGTTGATCCTTGTAAAACTGGGAGAAAGGGGGAAATGGGAGGATAGACTCTTCATCAGCTTTGCATGGCTCAGGGGCCTTGGTATAGTTTATGTTTAACTTCAAGGTATTCTCTTTCCTGTGACTGCCCTACTGTGTATCAGCAGAAGCTCCTACAGCCACAGCCACGGCTAGAACTTTCCTCAAGAAACATCCTGAAAGGCTTGGGTTGGGCAGATCTTAGAGTAGTTTAGATAAAGGCTTTTATGTTTTCCTTTTTTTAAAGGTAGGTGAAGAACTCATGGGAAACGAACCTCTAAGAGTGGCAGGAGCTCTCTTCTGTCTTCAGAAAGACATGGAAAGTCATTCTTGGGATCATCACCCCTGTCACATTTACAAGGAACACCCACTTATACGCAAAAAATCCAGTGACCAGAGAATGACCAGAATGTAAACAACTGGTTTTCCAAGAATCATGGAGTGTGTCCCAAAGTGTTCTACGGGAGGAACAGAGTCATGCAGAGGAGAAAGAGGTTCTATGGTAAAATAAGCTTGAGACATGTGGGTTAAACTGCAGGAAACACAGTTCTTTCCCTGCAGGACTTCTCAGAGCCACAGATATGCCAGTGCACACTAGGACTGTGGAGGAGTGGACACAGTAGATAGAATATCTCACCCACATTTGACCAGCCCCCCACTTTTTTTGCATGAAGCGTCTGAGAGTTGGTGTTAAGCACGTCATTCTTAAGGGAACATTCACTGAGCACCGCAAAGCACTGTCAGTGCTAAGAGCTGCATGTAACTTGGATGATTTCAGAAGGCATTTCAGAATCCCACAGGTCTGCAGAATCCTCATCATGAGGTGGGTGATAGACAGGGAGGAGGAGGGGGAGCAGAGGATTAAAAGCTCCAAGACCAGGATTCAAACGGGGACTAAGGTGTGTGACTGTGACCATCACCTCTCAGAACTGGTATCCTCATGTTTTACCGTGAGGATCAAATGATATGATGGGCATGGCATCTTCTATCAACCACAAACCACTGCACGACTCTCAGGTATTGCCATTGCACTGTAAATCTTGAAGAACACGAATTTACATAGCGCTCTCATGGATGCAGTGCAAGTCAAATTACACTCTGAGTCAGCCCTCTGCTCTGAGCACTGGTGGTGAGACGGTCAACCAGAGACAAGCACACAGCCCAGCAGCCACCCTCTTGGTCCAGAAATGTCACTGCTGAGCTGGGAGAGAAAGAGAATTCTTTCTTCCTCTCTCTTTCTTTCCTTCCTTCCCTCTCTCCCTCCTTTACTCTCTCTCTCTCTTTCCTTTTTTAAAATAATTAAGGTTTAAAAAGTTACTAATATTTAGAAGAGTCTAAACAGGCTGCAAATTCTTCCTCTCTCTTTTCTGAAGCCAGAAGCCTTCCTTGAAAGTCCCCGTTTCCCAAGGGCTGGTGTTGCCTGAGTCACTCTGAGCACAGGCTGTAAGTACATAAGTCGCTGGCCCCACATCCGTGTGCTAAAGTCCCCTAATCACCAGGGGCCAATTTCACAACCTTACTTCTGGGAAGAGAATGGAATTCAATTGTATTGTCCTTGCTTCCCTCCCCCCCACCCTTGTTTAAATAAAGCGGCACCCTCCACTTGGTTAATGCTTTAGATAAGAGACTACAGCCTTTTATTCACAAATATTCAAAGATGTTTCTACATGTTTGAAGCTCTTTTCCAGAAAAGGGTGGCTTTTCTTTTGTGTTTATGAGGGTGTTTAGAGAATTGGCAAAAGCACGAGGACGGGGCAGCCCAGGCTTGAGAGTCATGAGTCAGTGTTGCTCAGGGTGCAGGAAAGGCCCCACAATGGATATAGGGCTCGTGACTGGGCACCATACACCCAAGAGCACTAAGATCAAAAAGTGAATTTAGACCTTAGTTTAAGTCGCTTCTCTTGTCCCAGGTTTGGCATGAAAATGTTGAACCTGGAGGTTAATTATGAAGAGAATTGGAGCGATCAGCCTGTTTCTTAGGTATCTGAGGGGAATCTCAAGTGATAGGGATGACTGAGGTAGCTATTACTGTTCTTAAATGGTGAGCTCAGATTCTGGTCTCAAGACCAACCAGAGGAGGACAGAAGGTGAACTGAGAGTCTATGTGGAGCAGAGACAAGACATTTTCTTCCCGAGTACATGGGAGGAGCACAGTTTCCAGCCCCTCTTGCAATATAGTGGGCCAGTGGAAAGTTCTGGTAATGGCAGAAGTGATGTCAGCCATTTGCAGCTCTGGCCCTTGAGATTCCTGTTTGACCCTCCACGCCCTCTCTCTCCCTGTCTGTTGTCACATGTGAAGATAGAAGGGAAAACAGCAGACTCTGAGGACCAGACAATGGGGGAGGCACAAGATGGAAGGACCTGGATCCTGGAATGAATGCATGGAGCACAGACTCCCCACTTTTCCAGTCATACTGGACTATGGCATGAGCAAGAAATAATCCTTTATTCTGTTATTCCACTGAGATTTGGGAGTTGTTGGTTTCAGCAGCTAGCCTACCCTGACTAATACTCCAGCATTCTGTCAACTGGTACTTGTGTTAAGTAGAAAGCTGGTAGGACTTTGAGACATACCAAAAACTTTCACCAAAAACATCTCACTGGTTTGTGATGGTGTTGTTGACACCATTGCACATGACCTCCAATCCTCATTGGGGGAAGCATTTCTTTGAGTTAAGACCTTGCTATCAAAAAGCTATAATTGAAGTGAGTTATATTACTAAGGAGATAAAAGAAATTAGGGGTCTCATTAATTAGCCTACCAGTCACCACTCCATAATGCCACTGACTTAAAAACTGCATTAGCAAAGGTGGAACGCAGAGACTAGTGGCTCTGATGGAATGCTCATAGGCAGGCAAGTTTCCGTATACTGATGCATGTGGGAGAGGGGATGGCCCAGACTGGTGTGATGCTCCTGAGAGTGCTGGCCCTGGATGAGAAGTACTAAAGCATGGAGGTGGAGGCCACAGGCTATGATGCAGGGAATTCAGGCTTTGGAACCCCTCAGATCAGATGCTTCTTAGGGCCTGTTGAGTATAACCTCTTTAGATCTCAGTTTCCTCATCTGTAAAATGGGAGACTAATGCCTACTTTATAGGGTTGATGGGCAGGTGATAAGAAATAGCATAAGTAGGGCACCTTATACAGTGGCTGGGCATGTCAATTTCATTCCCAGAGGAGATCAGGAGTGTACCAGAAGGAAAAACGATTGGGCCTCCAATCTCTGGAAAAGGGAGCCCCAAAGAAGGCAAGGACAGGAGCACCCCAAACCCACTGCTTCCCAGCTTAGCCTTGGTTTGGCCTTAGGACAAAGACATCTGGTAAAAGAATAGGTGATTCTTGCTTTCATATTCTCTAAAATTGCCCCAAAAGAGGGGCTCATCTACAGGATGGGGACTATGCCATTAATCATTTGTCAGGTTTGAGGGTGCCATGGAAGCATTTTTTACAGAAATGAGCACAACGCTCCTCAAAAAGAATCAACTAAGTGCTAATTTGGATAAGTTTGCTGGCTTCTAATATGTTACTTCTGAACCTACAAATTGGAGGAATCCAGTTTCTGACCACTTTTTCTCAAGAAACTCAGATATTCTCTTTGACAATAAAACTGCTTGGTTTTCTTAAAGCCAAATAAAAATACTATTTCCAAAAGCATAAAACCCACAAACTTTCCATGCCTGTCATTGTCTCAAGAGCATTTAAAGGAACCCCAGAATGTATGTGATTAAAATACTCTCAAATTTCTAATCAATAATGGAGAAAATAACCCTGGAAATCAGCTGCTAACATTTGCCAAGTCAAGTGACAACAACCCCCGGCTCTCTGTGAGTCTTCTCCCTTGAGAAATGAACATGTTTTCATCTTTCAGGAGTGCCAGACGGCACCCAGTCACCATTTTCTATGCATAGAGGAGACTTTTCCACTTCCCCTGGACTTGGAATTGTTGTATTTAATGCTGGTTTCTGATAGTTACTTACCCAATTTCTCTTATCTGGTTACTTTTTCTTCCAACATCTCCTTCTTTTCTCTTTCTGCACACTGATACTCTGATTCATCAAGCCCCATACTTTCCCCTCTAGATTCATATATAGTTTTAAGTGGATTTTTCTGTGAGGATACCCATGTGTATGTTTACATGCACAGATTTCAGATCCTTGTGCCTGCCTAAGCATTTGTCTATACATGTCAATCTATTATATGGCTTTCCAACTCGCTCAAACAAAAATCTAAAGTCCTCATGTGATTGGGGTCCCTTCTACCTACGTGACCTCTTCTCCTACCATTCTCCCCCTCAGCTCCAGCCACAGTGGTCTTCTTGTTTCTCAAAAATGTGACACATACTCCCGTCTCAGGACTTTTGCTTTGGCTGTTCTCTTCACCTGAAACCTTCTTCTTCCAAATATGTGCTTTCTCCTTCCCTTCATCCTGCTGTTTGTTCTAATGTAACCTTAGGAGACAGGCGTTCCCTGGATGCTCTGCAAACCAGCACACCTCCTGCCCCACCACCCCTCATTCTGCTCTAGTCCACTACATGGAGACATACTGTTGGTTTCTCCCCTTGTGAATGTAAGCAGGGACGTTGGTTTATTTATTGCTCTACCCCCAGCCCCTGGTGTCTGACATGTAGTAGGAGGGCAATGAACAGTTTTCAACTGGGTGAGAGTGAGGAAGACCAGCAGAGCAAGAGCAGACCAGAGGTGAATGAGTGAGTAGCAGATTCTGATTAATCCTCACAGCAACCAACATCATCCCAGACTTACAGAGCTTTCTATACAACTGTATTGTCAATTTTTAAGACTCCCTATTTTTCTGATGCCTCAACATCCCCACAAACAGGCTGTGAGCAGTGACCAGGAGCACCAGGGTGACAAGGTTGGCCCCTGCTACGAGTTCGCCTTCTTGGGATCCCCTGTGACCTCGTGACATTCAAATACACCAGTAAGACCCCTCATGCCTTTGCTTGTGGACTCCACCTGACCCCCAATAAAAGCAGTTGCCCACGGTCCTCTCTCAGCTCCCCACCTGCTTGGTTGAGCTGTTCTCCGGGCACTCCTGCCACATGGCCCTCTGCATGACATGCCATGTCTCCCTCCTCTAGGACCTGTGAGTATAATAAATCCTTTAATTTCATATGTCTCTCTGAGTGTAATTTCTGTGGCCATGTTCAGTGATCCTTAAAGATCCCACAAGGAGGGGCCAGCCTGGTGGCATAGTGGTTGGGTTTGCATACTCTGCTTTGGCAGCCTGGGGTTCGCAGGTTCAGAACCCTGGGCGTGGACCTACACACCGCTTATCAAGCCATGCTGTGGCAGCTTCCCATATATAAAGTAGAGGAAGATGGGCATGGATGTTAGTCCAGGGCCAATCTTCCTCAACCAAAAGAGGAGGATTGGCAGCAGATGTTAGCTCAGGGATAGTCTTCCTCACAAAAAAAAAAACAAAAACAGATCCCACAAGGAGGATTTACTTCTCCAACTACACTGTATATATACATAGGTATATAACAAGTACATATATGTATATGCACATCTACAAAGAGAAAGAGAGAGAAGGATAAGAATTAATTAATTAAAAATTACTGTAAACATGCTGTGTTGGACTTGAATTACATTCTTATGATTATACTCACTATTCTATTTTGAACAGTCGTGGTAGGAGCTCCTTTGTGTTTTTCAATCAAAGGTTTCAAATCCTATAAAAACGAACACCTTGTTTGGTAACCAGGTACCAACCAACTCCAGAAAGTTATTCAGCGAACACCATCTGGATTAGATTAGTTTAAAAGTAACTGGATCAATCCACATTTGCCCCAAGCATCTAAATGGAACACTTTTCCTTTTCTTCGGGATGCAGAGTAACCCCCAAACTACACAGCCACTTGGCGATGAAGACGGGATCACAGTGCATTTGATAACTTAATGCAACTTTTTACCAGCACTTAAAACTCAGATATGAAATCTACACTTGATCTTTACTGCTTGGAATTGGCCAAATTAGTGGCTCTATCCCCATGGACAACAAAAGGCTCTCAGAAACACTCAGGGAAGCCAACCAACCAATAAACCCATAGCCCAACACAGGATGCAGAGGCGGACAGGTGCTGCCTCCCCACCCTGCCCCTCACACAGTCTTTCAACTCCAGACTGCTTACTCCACGTCTGCCCACTTTCAGGATGTGTAGGATGATCAAGGCACATGTGTAGTTCAAGGCAGAAATGAAGACTTCAAAGCATACATTTTATGCTTTATCCAGTTAACTGGAAAATTACATAGTGATTTCACTGCTCTTAATAACGAAACTTTCTTTTTTCTTTAGGGATGATGATGTTTGGCGAGTAGCACCATAAAACTCAGAAAGCTATTTGGATGGTTAAAAAGATTGGATTCAGGGGCAGGACAGGTTTGCTGCACTTTTGACGGAACATGCTTTGTTCCCTAAGCAGTTAACAAAACCAGAGGAGGGAAGTTTCTAAAACTGCAGCAAATGTAAATAGTGCATCCAAAATGCTGTGCTTAGGAGCAGGCTGGGAGACCGCTGTATCCATTACAGCCTCCTCATTGGTTTAACTGAGGATTTTGGACTGCTCATTCAGCTTCCCCCTTCTTTGGTTTCACCTTAGAATTAGGGGAAGTAACAGCATTTCTTCCTTTGTATTTCACAGAAACAGGGGAGGCTGGCAAACGTAAAGAAATACTGGCGCCCACACGGTAATTAGGCTGGATTGGCCTCAATCTTTATATTCATCCTAATTGAATCCCTGGCATGCTCACTCACTCGCTCCAGGGCCTGGTTTAAACCTTCTCCAGTGGGCTCAACTTTACTGAATGGCCCCAGGGGCCACACGTTCTTCATTCTCCTGGGAACTCCTTAGTTACTCTTCGGTATCCATCCTTTGCTGACACTTGCTACTTCTGACTGCCCTCATGCTTGCTAGGCTTAATCTGTTGCCTTATCTTATATACAACTGTTTGGGTGACAGTTGAGTGATTACATCCCTCACCTGTGAGCCCTGTTATGTCTACTTTATTTCACCACCATCCAGGAGTCATTTTTTTTAGCTGTTGGTCCCTGGCCACCTGCATGGTTAAGTTGAGGAAAATCGGACCCTGGCTCATTGGTATATATAGCCGAGCCTCGTTATTCACAGATTCCGTATTTGCAAATCTGCCGACTCGCTGACATTTATTTGTAACCCCCAAAACCAATACTTGCAGGGCTTTCCTGGCCATTCCCAAACATGCACAGAGCGGTGAAAAATTTGAGTTGCCCAACGTGCATGGTCCCAGCTGAGGTGGAACAAGGAGAGGCTCCACCCTCTTGTTTCAGCTCTCAAACAGTAAACAAGTGTCCTTTTCATGGTCTATTGAGTGCCACACTTTGAACATTTTTGTGCTTTGTGTTGACGATTTTGTTGTGCAAAATGGCCCCAAACATGGTGTCGAAGCGCTATCCAGTGTTTCTCAGCCCAAGAAGGCTGCGATGGCCTTATGGAGAAAATACGTGTGTTCAGGAAACTTCGTCCAGGCATGAGTTAAAGTGCTGTTGGCCTTGTTCAGTGTTAATGAATCAACAATATATATTAAATAAAGTGTCTAAAAAGGGTTCCTGGACCCAATTCCAATATGTGTGTGTACGGAGGCTTCACCACACCGACAAGTGGTTCTCAAGACACCCTGAGAATTCAATTCAACTCTGACACGATCTACCTGGAGATAGAATCAGATTCTATAGGGAAAGGGCTCAGTCCCTCAAGACTGCACTCCATTTCAGACGCCAGCTGCAAACCCAGGTTGTTACCTGTGCTTCTGACCAAACAGCTACAAACTGAAGGTTCCGATGACCCCCTCCAACTGAGGATGCCAATCGCAAGTCCAGGTTCTTACCTGTACTTCTGACTGACTGGCTATAAATCAGAGGTTTCCATGATCCCCTCCTCGGGTTCAATTAATTTGTTAGAACAGCTCAGAGAACTCAAGAAAATCCATTTACTCACTACATAACCAATTTATTACAAAGGATATTAAAGGGTACAAATCAACAGGCAGATGAAGAGATACATAGGGCAAGGTCCCAAACAAAGGAGCTTCTGTCCTCGTGGAACTTGGGGCCCAGCACAGTGGCACGTGGAAGTGTTCTGGTTCCCCACAGTGGAAGTTCTCAAAAAAAGGGAAGCGTTTTCAAGAACTGAGGACAAGAGATCAAATATTATAACAAAAGATGCTCCCATTGCTTCTATCGCTCAGGAAATTCCAATGGTTTTGTGAGCTGTGAGCCAGGAACTGTGGATGAAGACCAAATATATCTGAAATATATTTTGGTCATCTGTATGACTAAATATAAATATTTCTTATAAATCACAAAATTGCAGTGTCTTTAAACAGAAACACACATAAAACAAGGTTATCTATTTCCTTAGGAACAATGGTTCAGCATTTGCTAATTAAGTGCTGTAAAGCAGTGACTTTATAGAATGTAACTACCTCAAATAACAAGAATCAAGTGTTTTTATACATGAAATAGAGTGCGATTTAGATATCCACATAGTGCTAGCTTTCCAAAAGGTTGCTCTTTATATATAATTCCAACATGCAGAAGTGCTTTCTGGGATTGCCTTCAGAACAAGTCTCAATGTGGCAGAATTTTGTCTTTGATTTTTAAAAAAATACAATTATTCATTCTTACACATTTTCTCTTTTTCATACATATACTCTTTTAATACTATTTGCAACCTTTAAAGAAAGCCTTGCCATCCCCTAGCTCATTATTAACCTCACAACAGCTCTCTGAGATGCCAGCAAGTTCCACTTTCGGCTGCACAAAAGGTCACACTGCCAACTGGTGAGGGGGCCAGGGCAAGTCCCCGCTCTGACTTCCAGTCCAGACGCTCTTCTCCAGATTCAAGGGGCTCCTCGCTAACCCTACGTCCGGGATGCCCAAAAGCAGTACAGGAACTGCTTACTGCTTCTCTCTCTACATTTCGTTATAATGTCATGCTTAGGGTGATCTTAAATGCTGTGGTAGAGGAAGCACAGGGGGCGTATGTGGTGAGAGGGCCAATAACAGCGTCTGACCCACCTGAGAGGGGAGGCGGGCTTCCACGGGGGAGGTGAGGCCTAAAGAAAGAGCAGGAACCAATCAGTGACAATAAGCCTCGGGTAGCAGGGACAGCAGATGGCGGACGCTAGGAGGTTGATTAAAGTGGGGTTTTATTGGCTCAAGTGACCTTGAGCAAACCACCCATCTTCTCTGGGCCTCACAAATCATCTATAAAATGGAGATAATAATAACATGACTTATCTCAGAGGATTGTTGTGAAGATGAAGTGAGCTACTACATGTGAAATGCTCCGAATTCCACTGTCTAATTTCCTGCGGCTGCTGTCACAAGGTACCACAAACTGGGTGGCTCAGAACAACAGAAATGTGTTGTTTCACAGTTCTGGAAGCTGGAAGGCTGAGATGAAGGTGTCGGCAGGGCCACACTCCCTCTGAAGGCTTTAGAGAAGGATCTGTTCCAGGCCTCTCTCTCTTCCAGTTCTGGTAGTTCCTTGGTTTGTGGCACCATGACTCCAGCTTCACATGGTGTTTTCCCTGTGTGTGTGTCTCTGTGTCCAAATTTCCCCTTTTTATAAGGACACCAGTCCTATTGGATTAGCGCCCCCCACCATGACCTCCTTTTAACTTGTTAACTTCTTTAAAGACTCTATCTCCAAATAAGGTCACATTTACAGGTACCAGGGGTTAGTACTCCAACCTATCTTTTTTGGGGGGATGTCCAGAGTTAGCTCTATATAAACATCCATTTTTATTATTATTACCTCCATTGCTTGTTGTTTTGTTCGAAGGTATGAGGAAGAGATGACTTGCACTTGGGGAACTTAAATTTGTTGTACTCACAGTCTCCATAACGACGTGACGTTTCTCCAGCAGCACTCAGAGGCCCAGGAGAAGGTAAATATATGAAGTAAGGAGAGGGAACAAAGAAAAGCGGATGACACATTCTGATAATGAGCCAAAGACAACCGTGGGCAGAAATACTGACAGCATCGCAGAGAGGGAAAGCTGCTCACTGCCATTTCTTCTGCAGAGGGGCTGCAGGAGGCCTGATGCACCCGGTGGATGGAAATAAACACCATCCCCTTCCCCACCTCAGCCGATACCCCGTTCCCTACACGCACCCAGAAGGAAAACCAAGCTTTGATAATTTATTAAAACAAATGATAGTTTTAATCTATGGAGTAAAAAGGTCTTCTGAGCCAACAGCAAAGAGGATGCCTTCCACCAAGTGAAGTTCTAGTGTTCCTTGAAAAGGTAAGAATCACATCTGATGTTGAGATAAGCAATAGTAATAAACAGGTTGAGTTACCGGAAGTGTCAACCCGGGCATCATGTTAGAAACAATTTCTGGGACTAAGTTGGAAGTCATCAATTCCAAAGGGAGAGACAGATGGAGCTGTGAGGCGGGCCAAAGCTTAGAAAGAGAGTTGCTCTATTTTAGATGGAGGATTGAAAAGGAAATTTTTAAAGTACACCTGTAGGCAACAGTGTAGCTCTCAGCAAAGCCACAGGTAAGCAGAATCTCTCTTCCATGCCTCTTTCTCTAATCTGAAGCTCCTTCCAGGCTGAATGCTCTTCTCCAGAAGGTTCCAGAAGCAACGTTGGTGGTGCTCTCCCTGGATCAGTTCCCTTTGCCAAAGCTCCAGGTTCCAGAACCTTTCCTTCTTTCCCCTCTTCCACTTTAAGACTTGTTTATCCTGAGTTCAAAACCCTGACAGCTTTGATAGATAAATTGCTAACTACAATGATCAATTAATCTCTGCGAGCAGATGGTGACATCTGTCGTCTAAAAGAGGCTTGAGCCCCACCTTAACAGAACATCAAAGTTCACTTCAGAGTAACGGGGTGGACTGACATCACATTCCTGCCAATGCGATGCATCAAGAAGGACACAGTATCCATGCAGGGACCGTCCTGCACAAACACTTAAGAACATAACTGTGAAGAAACATCAGACAAATCCAAACTAAGGGACATTCTGTAGAATAACCATCTTGTAGACCTCAAAAATAACAACATCGTGCGAAATAAAGACTGGGGAACTGTTCTAGGATGCGAGGGGACTAAGGAGACACGACAACTGAAAATAACATGTGAGCTGGGATTCTCTTTTGCTCTAAAGTCCATTATTGGGACAAATGGTGAAAACTGAATGAGGTCTGTAGAGTAAACAACAGTATCGTAGCAGGGTTAATTTCCGGACTTTGATCACTGTTCTTGGTTTTGTAAGATTTATCCTTGTTCTTAAGGAGCACACATGGAAGTGTTTAGGAGTAAAGGACATCTCGTCTGCAACTTAGGAAAGAATAAAGCAACTGTGATAAAATGGTAACATTTGGGAATCTGGGTGAAGGGTATAAAAGAATTGTTCGTACTATTCTTGCAAATTTTCTGTGTCTGGAAAAATAATAATAAATATTTAATATTTAGTAAATATATAAATAGATTTAAAAGTGTGCAATGCTTTCCAGCAGGTCTCAACCTTGGCTGCACATTAGAATCACCACAGGAGATTTAAAGATACCAATGCCCAGGCTCCAGCCCAGAGATTCAGATCCACTTAGCCTGGGGTGAAGCTCTGGACATCAGTGTATTTGAAAAGCACCCCAAGGTGATTCTAGCATGAACCCGGAGGAATAATAAGCAGCCAGTTCAGCCCGTGGCATTGTCAGGTGAGGGGAGAGTTCCAGGCTGGGGTCTTTCTGAGCCTCTCATGTCTGCTCCTTTCAAGAGCTGATTCTGGGGGCAGCACAGTGGCTCAAAACAGGAGCAGAGTCCTGGGTCCAATCTTGGGTCCTGTCACTAATAAGCTGGGAGCTATCCTGGCAAATCCCCTACCGGAGCCCAGCCTGGGATCTCTCTGCTGTAGGATGAGGCCAAGCCAGAGCTGCCTTTGAAGTGAAATGAGCATTTCCAGGAGGAGCATGCACAGCTCAGTAACTCTTGCACCCCTGGGCCCTCATGCTCCACAGTGGGTTTGCACAGCGTGACAGTCTGAAATCCTTGTGACGTCCAGGTGGCAGAAAGGGATCTGGGTGAGCAGCGCTGACCAATTTCTGGTATTGCTGGCAGGTTCTGTCACTGTTGGGTGACTCTCTACAGCCCTCTCCCTTCACAAGGACTGAAGTTTGGGAGGTTCTTGGTAAAGGGGCTGGAGGATGCAGGAGGACACCAACCCTCGTCCAAGCAGCAGGGGGGCGAGCTGGAGAGGCCAAGCTCCCAAGGGGCAACTGCCACTGGCTCCTTCATGAGGCAGGTCTGTCCAGGGCTAAGGTGCCCTCACCAAGAGGTGAGACCTGAGGCTCCCCCGATCCCAGACCTCAACCTCTGCCCTGCTCTGGGCTTCTGAAGACTTCTCTACCCTGCTCAACCTTCTCAAACTGTGCTTCTTGGGATGATGGCCACACGTGGCTACTGGGCACTTGAGATGTGGCCAGTCTGAGCTGACATGTGCTGTAAGTGTAAAAAACATACTAAATTTGCAAGTCTTCATAAGCAAAAAAGAACGTAAAACATCTCATCAATAATTTTTAAAATATTGATTAATGTTGAAATGATAATATTTTGGATACACTGGATTAAATAAAATTTACTATGGAAATTCATCTCACCTGTTCCTTTTATTTTTCCTAATGTGGCTACTAGGATATTTAATATTTAATATAATTTAATTAAATTGAATATATGTGCATCATATTTCTATTGGACAGCTGTGTCCTAAAGTCTACATATTGCCCTTTTGTGACTTATTTCCCTGGTGATAACTGCATTAAAATCCAATGGAGGAAGGATTCAGGATAGGCAATGGCATCAGCCCTGGGGCCTGAATGCTCTGTAGTGAGAATTGGTTAACTCTGTGGTTCTCAGGCTTCTGTGATTCCAGCAAATTCACTCTTCCCCACAGCCCACTGAAGTGCAGATATTGTCAGGGAATGTCCATTCCTCACAGCACGTGAATAATAATGATAATTATATTAATTTACAACCTAACACTCAACACTGCAATTTGAACCCAATCTGTGAGACTGAATCACAAACATCTGACATTCTTAAAGTAAAGTTTTCAATTAACATATCAGACTGTGCTCCACCTAGTAATTTACCTTCCCACAGAAAGAGAACGTGTGGGTAATGAAGGTAAATGGTGCAGAGTAGACTCAAGTCACATTCCAGAAGGTTCCACAAAGTTCTACGGAGTCTGTAGTTTGGGTTCAAATGGTGCTGTCCGACTGCTTTCTGAGGATGAAAGACCCCTCGCTTTTGTGTGTGTGTGTTTTAGCTACACACACGGGAGCAATTAAGACATTCCCTTTGGTCAGGCTTTCCTCACGATAACTGACCTGGGGCAGTGGAGAGCCAAGGTGGGTTGTATCTGTGTTCTGTTTCCGGGGACTGATCTTCTTGTCCATGGACTGATTTTAAGTTGGACCCAGCCTGCTGTAATCCATGTTGTGTATGGGTTGCCCATGCTAAATTTCCTGTTGTAAAAAAAACCCCTTAAATTCAGTGACTGTCCATTTCTTCAACGGAGTTTTCTAGAAACCAGGAAGAAGGAAATAGAGGTTGTTTTGCAGAACACCAGTGGCATTGGATGCAGGACTCAAATGACTGGTTTGAGTAGAAAGTCATTCCCGTAACGTGGACTGGTGCTTGGTGACACTGTGAGAAATTTTCCCGGCCCAGAAGCCTACAACCTGTTCCCAGTTCAGCTGAATCCAGGGGTTGAATGTGATGCTTCCGTTCTTCTTTTTTTTTTTTTAATTTGGTACACAATCTTCCTTAACAAGAGAAGGCAGACATAGAGGACAAAGTGCGTAGTCTATTTTAAAATATATATGTGATGAGAAAAATCACTGTTCATTATTTAATGTCCTGGGAGAAAAACGAGGAAAAACCATCTTCATAAAAAAGTTTTTTCCTGCTTATTTTTATAACACCTATCCCCCGAAATAAATACTGAAAGTATAAGGTATTGAGAAAAACCAATAATGTCTCTAGGCCTGCATTTTCAAAATTGTATTAAAAAGAGAGAAGTAAGATCTCACAAGAGGATGCTCTGAAGAAGACACACACACACATAGAGAGAGAGATGGATGGTCAAATATCTTTTTATATATGTATACACATACATATGTGTGTATGTGTATACATATATATACACACATATACATACAATCAAGTATGTTTCTACTTTCATTGCAGAAAGCCATATTCATTTTAAAAACATACTAATCTCTGCTTAGGAATATGGTGCCTTTTTATAAAAAGGGCGTCAGGGGAAGATGCTTCGATTTCTTAATATGAACCGATTCTGAGAACTCTGGTTCTGCCCACCAACATGGGCAGCAATGGGGAAAGGAGCAAAGCCCTCCCGTGGACAGCATTCTTACATCACCCACTTTAAAATTAAATCTGAAACAGAGTTCTGACAGGCCTGCTATTTTCTTCAGTGCCAAAAGCCACACAATAGACCTTGTTTTTTGGACAAAGCTCTTAAAATGCTTGGAGATTCAGAGGTACTGAGTCACGAAACTGTACAAATACCGCTCACCCGTTCCCGCTGGTGTCCCTGCTCACTTTTTTGGAAACAATACTATATTTTCTCTGCGTTTGGCAGAAGGAAAGAAGTTTTTAATTAGAGTCACAACCTGTTTGAGAGCGGGGTGACAGAGGAGGGCAAGCTCTGAAAGTGGGTGGCTGTCCTTTGGTCTGGTGGCCTCTGAGCAGGGGTGGCAGTTATTGTTTTAGAGGAATCCATTTGATTCTCCTTCTACTCAGGGTGGGCCCTGCAAGGCGCTCGTCCCCGGGACAACATAAGCTTCAAAGGTGCCCTGGTAAGTGTAGAACATTCAGCACAGTGCTGAACAGGGTTGCACTGAAATAACACCATCCAGATTCCTTCACGCAACTAGCGGTCTCTTGAGAGAGTGTACAATATGCAGCACAGAGAGGTGACACACGTTTCACAGAGATATCAGTGGGATGTGTGTGTGCCAGGAGCTGTCTGTATGTGGGTGTGCAGCGTGGGTGCGGGTGGCAGAGAGAGGGTGTAGGAGGAATGGGTGCAGGAACGGAGGAGGCGGAAAGTGGGGCGGGGTGGCGGGAGGCCCCAAGGAAAAGCAGATCTCCACACAGTCTTCATGCCTTGCGCTCTCTCCCTTGTAAAAATTCAAATCAAATTGCCCCCCTCACGCAATTGTTTCGCTGAGGTTGTGAAATAATTGAGAGGTGTTGCAAATGCATCCTCGCCCTGCGAGTGAGCAAACGACTTCAAGTCTGAACACCTCTCAGAGTGATATTTTAGTTTGACATTCATGGTGCCGAATATTTGAGCTTGAAATGAGGAGGGCAAAAGGGCCGAAGACAGAGGCAAGTTCCATGGAGGAAAGAGGGGGAAGAAAGCCTGAATAAAAACCCACTGGGCAAGAGAATTCATAGCACAACTGTGGCTGGATTTCCATTTCCTGGGCTTTGAGGAACTGAATACTTCTTTGCGACTGCAGAAGGCAAGCTGGCCTTGAAGAAGAACGCTATGGAGCTGTCTCTTGGTACTCCAGACTTAACTTTGGTTTTTTAAACATGTTTCCACCTTTTTCAGATTCCAAATGTGTAGAAAATAAAATAAGTCTGCTGGTCTAGTCCAGAGTTTCCCAACCCCAGCACAAGACCAGATTGCTGTTTGTGGTGGGGTCTGTCCTGTGTACTGTAGGATGTTTAACAGCATCCCTGGCCTCTACTTACTCGACATCAGTAGCACCCCTAGTTGAGACAAATAAAACTGCCTCCAGACACTGCCAAACATTCTTGGGGGCAAAATCTCCCTGGATTGAGACTCATTGGTTTCGACTAAATGTTAGGCCAAGCTAAACTTTCATCAGGTAAAGATTGTCATCTCCCTTAAGGAATATCTGGCATTTTTGATGAATATCAACAACTCAAATAACCCTCCTTGAACAGCCAGAAATAAACAGAGAAGTCTGAGACAAGGGCAGACCTTTTCCCTCAAAGTGCTGATTTATGGTGTTAGAGAGAAATAACACTATTTAAAGATAACTCTGGGGAAAAAAAATAATCCTGTGGGGCACCTAGCTTAAAAAAAAAAAAAGAGGGCTGGCCCCATGGCCTAGTGGTTAAGCGCAGGGCACTCCGCTTCAGCAGCCCAGGTTCGTGGGTTTGGATCCTGGGCACAGACCTACACCACTTGTCAGCCATGCTGTGGCAGCAACCCACATACAAAATAGAGGAAGATTGGCACAGATGTTAGCTCAGGGTGAATCTTCCTCAGCAAAAAAGGAAATCAGAAGAGATCTCTGATTTACACTTGAATTCTAAAGTTTCAACAAAGGCAGAAACTCAAAGAGGCAGAACAGGCAAGACCACAGATCTGCTCTGTGGAACTATCCACAGCCTGCCATGACCAAGTCCACACAGAGGGGCCTGCAGCACGGGGGCCTTCGAGACCCGTTTTCATAATAAAGACTCGGCTGTGGCTGAGTCTTTGCATCCCGTCTGACCTGTCCACAAAGCATTTGGCATTGTTAGCTTTGGAAGGCATGTTAAGTCATTCAGGCCTCAGAGAACAGAGGAAGGTGTTTAAAAACAACCGTCCCTTCATTTCACAATCAAATTGACAAAAAAGAGGTGTGTGAGCCTGAATGTGGCTTCGGTGTACATTTTTTTTAATAGAAAACGGACTATAAAATTGTGTGCATTCCTTAAAGCGTATCCCTCAAAAACTGTACAAATTGGCCTTCTAGATAAGATCACGCATTCTCATTTCCACCTGTCTCCCGTCGAACAGGCAGAGAGGGAAAGGGGCTCAGTGACCCAGGTGGCTCTCATCCCAGAGGATGATGATTTATGATTTCTAAGCCTGAGAACTCCGGAAGCCACTGAGCATAAAAAGAGTGAAGAATCTTCTAAGGCAAGAGGAAGAAAAAAAGGATGTCATAGCATAGTGCGCTTCTCAGACTCTGAAACACTACTCTGAAAGCTGTCACGAGAATGCATCACACAGGCCCTTGCAGACAAAAAGGGTTACTTTACCCAGATTATTCCCCCACATTGCAGGGGAAAAGGGACTCATTTGTAATCATCAAAGGAATGCTGACAGACTTGAAACGGGATTACATTCTATTATACTCATCCGAATTAAAGATTTGTTTTGGAGATCTTTCTTAGGTTTCTTCCTCCCTGCTCCTCCAACCCCAAATGAGGCAATTTGTATTCACGGAACATCTGAGGCAGACGTGAAATCAGACAGTTTGCAAACATATGTTTCAGATTCAGTGGCCTGAGTTTTGAATTTTAATGCTGCCTGGCTCTGTGTGTAGAAACCTTGGCTCTTGGGTCGAAAGGAACCCCAAGCATCCCTTCACTCTCTAACTTGTTAATGCAGGAGAAAATCAATTTCAGGGGCCTGAGTGAGCAAGTGACACAGGTGTCCAGAAAGGCAGGTATGGAAGTGTAAAATGCATGGAAAGAGTTGTCTGGTACGTCTGTGGACACACTACTAAACCCTCAATTCCAAGCTTGTGGTTTGGGTACCACTTGGAGAATGTGACCTGCCAAATCTATTATTCATCCCTCACACTGCTTTATCTGTGTATCCATGAACCCACTGAGAAGGAAGCTTCCCCAGGACAGGACTGATTCTTTAGCGTAGCCCTGTATCACATCTAGCACAGCATCAGGTACCCAAAAGACTTTAGAACATTTCCTGTTCTTTTATACAGAACTCACATTGTGTAATCACCATGAAACTGATGACCACCTGGGGAGGAGTCTTGGGTACCTCAGGCTGGAAGTCATAAGTCAGTGGAAGAGCCCGATTGGGTAAAAAAAACTGTCTCTTGACTGTAGCTGCCAAAAGGACAAGATATCTTGGAGAATACCTCTCAGACCAACACAAGGAGAAGGCACCCTCCAAGTAGGAAGACAGAGCGAGGAATGTGGGTAAAATGCACTAGAAGTTGTACCATTTCTTTTCTTGTATCTCAGTCCTTCCTTCTAGACTCAGTGTCCTTCTTCATCCTTTAGTAGTTCTTTCAGTAAGGATTTATTAATGGTAAATGTCTTCATTTCACACTCACTCTTGAAGATAGTTTAGCTGGGTATATAGTTCTGCACTTACAGGGTTTTTTTTTTCCCAGAACTTGGAAAATATTTCATTGGATTCTGGCTCTCACTGTTGTCCTGGCATTTATAGATGACATTGTTTCTCTCTGATTGTTTTAAGACTGTCACTTTGTTTTTAGTGTTTATAGTTTCAATATAAATTATAAATTTATTTTTATTTGCCTTGCTTGGGATGCTTGAATCTGAATCTTTCATCAACTCTTGAAAATCAATCCTAAGGTATTATCACTTTGAATGTCACCTTTCAAACATTTTGAGTGTTTCCCTATTCTCTCTTTCTAGAATGCTGATCAGATTTATGTTGAACCTTCTTTCCATCCTCCATGTCTCATAAACTTTTTTTTCCATGTCTTTACCACTTTTGCTGCATTCTGAATAATCTCTCTGGCTTTACTTTCCAGTTCACTGTTTCTCTCTTCAGCTATGTCTAATCTATCCATTAAGCTTTTAATTTCAGTGAATATATTTTTCATGTCAGTAGATATATTTGGTTCTTTTTCAAATATGCCTGCTCTTTCTTGACAGTCTTTCATTCTTTCCTCATGTTTTAGATTCCCTCTTTTATTTATTAAGAACTCTGCTGTTGTTGTTGCTGACTGTTGCTCATATAATGTAATTTTGGATTGTGTGTTCATAATCAGCAGGATTTCATCTATAGGAATCTGTGGGGCCTGTGTTGATGATGTTTCCATGCATGGAGTATTTGTGTGTTTGTTTTTGCCGGGTACCCTGGGGCACTACCAACCTGGGACAGTTTTGTTAGTTTCTCAGCTTGAATTTCCCAGTAAAGGTAATATGAACTCAAAACCCAGACTCTTGAAAAGGCAGGCCTGTGGTTAGACATTCTCAAGGGAGATTATTTTTTTCTCCAATCCTGAACCCAGGCTGAGACAAGTTTCTTCATCATTTTTCTTTGCAAGAAGGCTGATTTGTTTCTCATCCATCTTTTAATGAATGTTTAGCCCTTCTAGGTCCTGGATTTATGTGGAGATCTTTATTCCAACTCTTCACTTTACATTGGTCTGATGCCTTGTCTCTTGCCCTGATGCACCTGTTAAATCCTGGATGTAAAGACCATTGAAAGACCCAAGTGTAGCAATAGGGTCAGTGCCAGCTAACCTCTCTGGTTCTCTGATCCCTCTTCATTTTTGTTGCCTGAATATTTCTCATATTTAATCACTCACTCAAGCATTTAAAGAATGTTTTTTGTATTTTATTCAGCAGATCTAGGTGTTTTATTGGGAAAATAATCTCAGAACACTGGTTCCATCATATTTCCAGAAACAGATTACAGATCCTATTCTGTAATCAGTTCTCTGAGGCCAGATGTTGCTATCTTTAGACAGGACATAGAATGGACAATATCTGTAAGTCCTGGAAAGATTTGGCTCTGGTAGATCAAGAAATAAGCATTACAGAAGTGGCACTGCTTTAAAGAACTTCTAATTTATTTACCTTAGTATTAGAGAAGCTGCCTGGGTTCAAATCCCCAAAGTTACTTAACCTCTCTTTGCCTCAGTTTCTTCAACTCATTATGACAGTATGCCCTTCATAGCAGTGTGAGGATTAGATGAGTTAATAAACATGAAGTTCTTAGAAGAGTGTCTGGCACAGAGTGCTTTATATGCTTGATACACTAATAGTATTTTTAACTCATCAATTTCTCTTACTCGTGCAGAGGGAAGCCAAGTAAAGAAGTTACTGTCTATGCTGGGGCAGAGTTTTAACTGAGATGGTGCACACATAGGAGTCAGCTAGGGGAAGCAGAATGAGGACCCCCAGGGGAAGCAGTTCAGAGAAAACCGACTAGAGTGACTTAGTCAGCCACCCTTCCCACCTGAGATTCTCCTTTCACTACTAAAATCTTGGTGACTCTAGGATTTATGTTATTAAGGAGAGCTATTTCCTTCCAGAAAGATACAAACACATCAGCCTCATTAAAAAAGTGATCCAGTATCATAAAACTTCTGAGTGTCCTCACCCCAACTTCCAAGTCCATTACTTAGGTCGAATGACAAGAGTATGGATTTTTGAAACCAGATAAGTACTGGGTTCAAATCCTGTCTCTAAATTTTACTAGCAGTTGTGGAACTGGGGTAGGGGGTGGGGTGGGTAACAGGGGAGCAGTTGTCTTTCAGTGTACATTACCCCCAAGATGATGCCTTTTCAAGAATTTTAAAGGTGCTGACAGGATGGCTGAGAAGATCAGTGACCTCCAAATTTTTAAAATCATAAACCCCATCAGTAAAAACATTTTGAGAGCACATCTCCAATACATGTACCTTTTTTTATAAACTATGTACTGTTCAACCGTTAATTTATATATTAATTATAAGCAAAACAACTCCTTTTTTAAAGATAGAAAGGAAACAAATAGAAAAGAACAGAAGTTGTAACATTTTTCTCCTATATCCACTGGGTCACCTTGTACGTGCACCCACTTTGGATGGACTGGGATGAAAAGATGCTAAAGGAAGAAATGGGAAAAGGCCAGTCTACTCAATGGGCAATTGAAACAGTGGTGGTCACTCCATGAACTATCTAGAAAGGTTAGGCAAATTGTGGCATCTTTTTTTCTGGCTTTGCCCTCCCCCGCCCCCCCCTCCCCCAGCACCCACTCAGGCCAAGTCCCCCAGCCTGGCCCCATCCCTGGGCTCACGTTGGTCTGCCTCTCCTCTGCTTCCCAGAGAGATGGTCTTGGGAAAATTAGTTAACCTCTGTGAGGCTGGGTTCTCATCTGTAAGGGGAGACTAATACTTACCTCATAGGGTTGCTATGAGGCTGAAATCAGATAACACCATGCTTAACTAACTTTTACTCCCTTCCTTTCTGTTCCTGCCCTGAAACTGCTGCTAGGCTGCCCTTTCCAATAATGCGCCTGGGAGACCAAAGCCATCAATAACGGGGCCACTCGCTTGCCCCGACTCCTGTTCTCTGCTACAGAAGGAGAGGGCAGAACACTTCTCGAATGTAGTTACTTTCCATGGAAACAGACTAGCAGTTCCAGACGCTTGCTCTTCCTCTCTCTTCTTCTGTGACAGCTGGATAACTCCTTCAGACATTCGGTTTGTTTTTCTTTGGTTACAAGCTGGCTTTTCACTCCACAAAATTTTTGAAAGTGAAGACAATCCCTGACTCAAAGGATGATGTGACTAAGGCATAATAAAATGCAGAGCTGTGTGTGTGTGTGTGTGTATACATATTCACACGTGCATGTGTGTATATGTGTGCATGTGTGGGCATATGTGTGTGTTGAGATGCAGTGACAGATAGCTGGATAAATACAGTCCTGGTTTCCCTGGTGGTGAGCCCTGGGGGAGGGTGTGAAGGGACACCCAGTCCTGCCTGTGTGCCCGTGGATGAACTGATGCACAGGCAGGAGGTAGCCCTGCCTCTGGACACCAGAGAAGTGGTCCTCAACTCTAGCTGTACGCTAGGATTGCCTGGGAAGCTTTTAAAAAGAGACCAATGCTTGGCTGTCCCCAGACCAATTAACTCAGAAGCCCTGGGGTGCTGCTTGAGCATCCACACTTTTATTTAGACTCAAGTGATTCCAATGTGCAGCCAGGGTTGAGACCCACTGCTTATCTGAGCAGAACAGAAGGGCTCAACCTCTCCTAAATGGACAACTGTGTCCCCTCCATCAGGACCTACTTCCCACCCCTGAGTCTCCAAGATCAATTGAATTACCATTTTTCTACATTATGACGTTCTTGGCCAATGAAGTAAGGAGCTAGGGTCGGGTTTATTTGCTGAGCTGTGAATGATCTGATAACAAGCACCACTTCTTGCTTGGGCTACTGATGGCGGGAAGAGGACATCAGCCTGGAGACTCCCTTCCATCATGTCTGCGGATATTTGGCTACAAGGAAGGCCCTAAGGGCTGCCCCACTCTCTTTGTTTCTCATCTCTGTTCCCTTCTGCTTCCCACATTCACCACTCTGTGCCCTAGGCAAAACCAAATGTGGAGATGTAGGGTCATGACTGTTTTGTCAAAACTTGAGAGTTTTCCAGGAATCCAAGTGGGAACTAGAACAATTGTCCACCCTTTCCTCCCCTCCCTCCCCATCAGCCCATCAATCACTTTGAACTTCTTTGAGAAGAAAGAAAAAGAATACAGGAGAGAAAGAGAAGATGCAAAGAGAGAAGAGAAGACCCCACTTGCCCTCAGCGGAGAGACAACAGAGTAAAACCACCCAAAAATGAGCAGGAACTGGAGCACATGGCAAAAAACTAAGTCTGGAGACACACTGAAACAGCACTCTTCAAGGCAGAGAAGAACTTAGAGCGTCTTTCGCTTTTTATGGCTGGAACCCAGTATGGCACCCATCCCTCCTCTCAGCCCTCACCCCTGCCATGTTCTGTGAGCAAAGATGATGCTGACATTATACTTCTATTAAAAAAAAATCCATGATCAATTTGGACCTCTCAGGCCAAATCCTCAATTTGGGAATGCAGTCAAAAGAACAGAACGCCATCCCAAAGAGGAAAATGGATGCAAGCCAAGCACATTTGAGTATGGGATTAAGGATCAGAGGCACTAATTTTGCATGAAATGCTCTTGCCTTTCTGGGATACGTTTTTAATGCAGTGATGATAGCCTTCCTGTGGCCGCTGGCAGCATCTCAATATCTTCAGGGATGAGAGAGAAGGGGGTGTTGGGGAGCCTGTTTCCCAGCAGGCTTGGAGGTGATTAGTACAAGTCACGAGCATGGAGGGGAGGGGGAGCCCAGACGCAGCCTCTGGCTTATTAAGAATGAGATCCGATGCTGGAATCCCCAGGGCAAAAAACCCAATGACCCAGGAAAACTACACCAGCTGACAGCCCCAGGAAAAGGCTCAAGGAGGAGCTGCAAAGAAGAGAAAGGCTTAAGTAACTTTCCAAAACTCTGCACTGCTAATCTCCTGGGAGGCCCTATACTGTACAGACAATGGCTGGGACCCCTGATATTCTGGCACTTTCTTTCACATGGATACACCGTCCTTCTTCCATCCCCTTCTTCACAGGGCAAACAGGTCCCAAATCCTCCTCCCCATTTCAGTTTTTGATGTTTTCCTTGTTTAGAAAAACAAGTGTCTGCATTGTCAATGCTGCTCTCCAGCGCTCTGCTATTGTAAGGCTCCGCAGGGGAGAGTCCACTGTCTTCACAGGCACTGGTTTCTACACACCCCTCCAAGTTCATAAAAGGAATAGCACCGCCTGTCCCCAGGAAAGCAGGCATCAGGTTTTGAGGACATGGGGGTGGGGGCAGCGGGTATTGGAGCTATGTGATGGGGATCCACTGCTTCAACTAAAACATTCAACCCAACACTCAGACTGTCATCTTTGGAGCTGAGGAGTTTTCCTTGATGCTGTATATCACATGGTTAGGGGGTCCCTAAAGGTTCATTAAGTTTCAAGTCAAATTAATCAACTTTGGAAGACTTCATCTTTCTCCCTGAGCCTTTTCTAATGTTTCCCCAATGCCACACAATATAGAATTTAAATTTAAACTTGAATGTGTCTGTGGTTTGGGAGGACATGATTTTTCTCTTCTCCCAAAAAGGCAACCTGATACTTTCTTCCCCAGTCTTCAGATCTCTGGAGAGCAGAGCTGACCAGAGGAAAAATGGGGGCTGCTTGTGAATAGACCTGGGAATATCACCACCTACCGCTGGCTCTAAACCCTGGAATTCAGGTTGGCACCGAAAGCAAAAGGAAATTCCTTTTATCATTTATCTCGTTTAGAAGAACATGTATCAAAGCATCTATGTATCAAAGCATCCATTTTGCTTGGGATACAGCCTCCCTGTTCACTAGCTCAATTTTACTCACCCTCCGAACGGCTGCTACATACAGACAATTCCAAACTTGGGTAGTAACCTACAGATTGCTACAAGAATTGCAACCGTTTCACTGAAGAACCAAACGCTAAGTGTCTATAATCTGTGAAAACAATCTAATGGTTACACTGCAATTTACCTAAAGCAATATTTATTCAGTTGCAGTGATGTCACACACACAAAAAGCTTGTCAGCTTTCACTTCTTTTCCTTACAATATTCAGAGCTAGATGGTAGCTGAATTCAGACCTGCTTTCCATAGCTCAGATCAGCAAATCAGAACTTTTCTAGCAGCCAAGAAAGTTCTATTACCAAAAAAAAAAAAAAAAAGTCAATAGGACTTGAAAAGCATTTCCCCAGCACATTTAAAATCCACAGCATTCTGACGCTGTGGTGCTCGATTTTAAGGACCATGGTTTGCTGGCCAAATAGGCATATTTTGGCTTCCTTTGCTAGGTAGAAACACTGGCTTGATATTAAATATTCAAAGCAAAGAACCTCTGACCTAAGGGCTCTCAGCTAACAATGACATTCTCTGTAAGTAAACTAGAAACTCGGCTCAGCTTCTGGTTTGCCAGGGTTCTTTGCCATGTACTAGTCTACTGCACAAACAGGGCTGAGGAGTCACTCTGTTTACCGTGATTATTTTGCAAAAGACCCTACAGGCAGGGCCCTGCAGTGATATGCAAAACCTGGACTTGGCAGGAGATCCTGGAGAAGGGGGAGAGTGGGGTTCAGAGCTGCTTCCTGGGCCAGGCAGGGGCTGGCAAAGGGTGAAGGCCTCCAGCTTCGCCAGAGGGAGACCCAGATCTGTTACAACTGCAAGGACATTTGTGACTCTGAGTAAGGGCAGGGTAATATAAGAATGCAGCTCCTATAGCCATCATCAACCCAGAAACTTCTTTCACTTTGAGGGTGCCACACCTACAACCCCAGAACTATCAGAGATCAGCTGCGGGAGCCTCGGTCCGAGTCCCTAGAAAGAAAAGCCCATCGTTTACTGGGAGAAGGAAGCCTTTATTTTTAAGGCGACTGGGACTGGAGAGGGGGGACGCTGGTACCCTTGGGCGGTAAAGTCACTCCCCTGAGTTTCCTCTCTGTTCTGTAAGCTTCTGTTCATCTCTCACCGCTTTTCTACCAGACCTCCGTTCCCCGCGGGCTTCCCTCCCAGCCTGCCAGCACAGGTTTTAGGTCAGATATCCCTGGGCTAGTCTCCTTACATGGGCACCTGGGAGGCTGGCTGGCGCGCACCTGGACTATGCGGGTGGCAAACAAGTGCACCTCCTCGGATCACAACACGTGTATTTTACAGCGCTGGGCGCGGCAAAGGGCTCAGCGCGTAAGGAGCCTCCAGCCGACACGCATCGGTCAGAGTTGGGTCGCTGACGCCGGGAAATTGACGAGGTGAACAGCGGGGCGAGAAACTCCAAATACTGTTACCCACCCTTCCGTCTAAAGGTGTTGCCCTGCCACCCCACACGTAGCTAGGTATATGCAGTGGCTCACACCAGGCAAGAAAACTAGCTTTGAGCGCGCCCCAACTTTAATCCAGCCCGGCCGTGCCCCCATCGGGCGGCTGCCCCTAGCCGAGGGCTCACCTGGGCGCACCGCGGCGCCGGGGGCGCAAGGCCAGAGAGGGCGCTTCTTACCGGAGAAGTCCGTGAGCGCTGCGATCTCTTTGGAGCAGACCAGGACAGTGCAGTAGAAGAGGCGCAGCAGCTGCCCCGGCGGCTCTACCTGCCTGCGGAGGCCGGGATGCTGCGCAGGCTGAGGCGCGGGAGGCGGGCGCGCGTGTCCCGGCAGGAGCATGGTGCGCGGCGCGGCGGGGCGCGGGCGCGGGCCCGGGGCGCGCGGGGGGTCGCTGGGCGGAGACAGGCGTCACATGGCGGGGCGAGTTGGTGGCCAGCGGCTCCGCGGTCCCCCACCACCTCCCGGCCCAGGCTGCCAGAGCCTCCTTCCCGGCGCGGGCCAGCACCGGCTCCCCAGCAAAGGGGAGGGGGCAGAGAACTGGGGCGGGGCGAGGAGCCTTGGGAAGGATCCGCGCAGTTTCCCCGAGAGGAAATCTCCGCTGCGGCCGCGCGGGAGGAAACGAGGGGGGCCGAAGGGAAAGTGTAGCCTTCGCGCGCCCCGCGGCAGCGGGGGCCGGTCCCTGGCGCGCTGCCCGCCGCGGAGGGCGCCCCCAACAGCGCGCCGAGGGCCGCGCAACTTGAGCGCCTTCCACGCCTGGGTCCCCGCCCCGGAGACCGCCCGGCACCCCTAGCCCGGCCCGCTCTGGCCCGGTGCCAGCCGCGCCCTGGCCGCAGGAGGAGCGCGGCCGGTGCCGGTGACGCACTTTGGAGCCAGCGCCGCGCGTGGAGCCCGAGTGCCCCAGGGGCGGGGCCGAGGCCGGGGCGGGGGCCGCGGGAAGGTGTGGTCCTGGAGGTGTGGGACCGCAGCGCTGACGTCCTTGCGACCTGCCGCGCTCCGCGTGCAGAATCACCCAGCTGGCAGTTATCCCCATTTCACAGAAGAGGAGACTGAGACCCCGCGCATTGCCCAAGCTTACACAGCCGGGACAGGAATATGGGGGACGGGGAGGAGGGGTCTCAAAATGAGCCAGATGGCTCCAGAGCTGGTTTCTTTTCGCTCCGACGACGCTTGCTTTGGGTGCTGGTTGTCTGTAGCGCTCAGAGGATCTGACACTGGACCGGCATAAACAGCCACTGAGTGCTAATAATTGGGCTTTGTTTTAAAATGGGCCACAGCATCTTTCTGAACCTCTCTATTACGCGCGGTGTGATCCAAGTTTGGACGCCCAGCCCGTGGGCAAGGAGCTGACTCTGTGGCCCCGGCTCGGAGGAGCCGAGGACAAGTGCGTGGGGCTCCGTGGCTGCGCGCCCGGTGCGAGAACCTGGGGTCCAGCGACCCAAACCCTGCGGACCGCGCGGGGCGTCGGGGCCAGGCGGCGCCCGCGGGAGAGAGGAGGGCCGGGCCGGCGGGCGCTCGGCACAAAGTGTTCCCGAGCACCGCGGGGAGGCTCTGCCAAATTCGCGGCGGGCCTGACGCGGAAACGTAGATAATGAGGCCCAAGGGCGGGACCAGGCGCACCGCCCCGGCCGGCTCCGAACTGCGGCGGGGAGGCCTAAGAGAGAAAACCGAGACGCGCTGGCCTGCCTGTGGGACCCTCTTAGAGGTGAGCCGCAAGGACCCCGGAGGGCTGGATGACATTAGGTCCCACACGGTGCTCCAGCGGGGGCAAGGTCGCCGGAATTGGGATTCCCGGCCCCTCCCTCCCCGTCGGGGGTGGGTTGTCAAGAGCTAAATGTCAGTATTTGTGGAGTGGGACCCGGTGGACCAGGCACAGTGATTTTAAAAATCTACATTAAAATACTCAACCTTCTCAATAATCCTTGGACATAAGTAGTAGTGTGCTTTCTAGGTTGGGGAAACTGAGGCTGGGAGGATGGGTAAGGATTTCTGGCGCTTAGAAGCCGCTCAGTAAGTAATGTGTTCTCAACACTCAGGTCCCTCGTGTACTCTCCAATCCATCCTTTCATTCATCCATCCAGTTTAGACATGAGCTGGGTACCTACGTGTGCCAGATCCCATGCGAGCGGATGCTGGCACAGCTGGGGATGCTGGCAAAGGAACGGAGTCATGCTCCCTCAGGGCTGCGGGCTGCCACCACTGTCCTGTAGCTATGAGCTGACTTCCAGATGGCAGCGTGGGCACTGCTACTACCTGTGACAGCTCCTCCAGGCTTCCCTATCTGTAAAGTGCTCAGGCTTGTTGTGACTCTTTAATGAGTTGATACAGGTGACGTGGGTAGGGACGAGGCTGGGAACTAGTAAGTGCTCAGTCAATATTAGTCATTTTTACAACGAGGAAGGCAGACATTGAACAGGCAATGCCAAGTGAACTGAGAGTCCTGAAGGACAAGGGGCCACAGGGGTAAAAGAGGGGGAGCTGAGCAGAGGGGGGGTAGGAGGTGTTAGGGACCTTTTAGTGCAAGATGGATGAGAAAGATGGGAAGAACTGGCCAAGCAAAAGCTAGGTGTTTGGGGAGGGTGAACATTTTAGAAAAAGGCACCAGCATGTGTGAAATTCAAAAGAAGCATGGCTCCACAGAAGAATGGAGAGAAGTCTAGAGTGGAGGGAGCAGAGAGAAAAGGGAAGGGCAAGGTGATGTGGAGAGGTCGGCAACCAGAGCTCAGGGACCCAGAGACCTTGGTGAGTGCTTCCATCTTTATCCTAAGCCCTTGTGAGCATTCCTTCTTTATCCTACTCTTGGGAGCACTTCCGTCTTTATCCTAAGCCAGCAAAGGATTATAAGCAGACGAGTGACCTGATCAAGTGTATGTTGGTGAAGAGTACTCTGGCTGCTGAGTGCAACTGGACTGAAGGGGTTAAAAGTGGGTCCAGGGATTACATACGCAAAAGAATTGAAAGCAGAGACTCAAACAGGTACTTGATGCCAATATTCATTGAAGCAGTATTCACAATAGCTAAAAGGTGGAAGCAACCCAAGTGTCCATCAATGGATGAATAGGGAAACAAAACGTGGAATATTATTCAGCCATAAAAAAGAATAAACTTCCAATACATGCTACAACACGGATGAACTTTGGAAACATTATGTTAGATGAGATAAGCCAGAACAAAATGAATTGTATGACTCCACTTATATGAAATATCTAGAATAGGCAAATTGATAAAAGCAGAAAGTAAATTAGAGGTTACCAAGAGCTGGGAGAAGGGGGAATGGAGAGTTATTGCTTAATGGGTAAAGAGCTTCTGTTTGGGGTGATGAACAAGTTTTGGAAATCGATAGTGGTGATGGTTGCACAACATTATGACAGTAATTAATGCCACTGAATTGTATACTTAAAATGGCAAATTTTATATTATATGTATTTACCACAGCTTCAAAACAATTAATAATGTAATATGCCAAACCCCATTGAACTGTACACTTTAAATGGGTGAGTTGTATAGTATGTGAATTATATCTCCATGAAGCTGTTTTTTTAAAAAAATGAAACAACAACAAAATGGATCCAGGGAGATGGTCAGGAGGGGAGCGTAGCCAGAAGGCTATGGCCGTGCACTGGGCTGGGGCTTTGCAGGCCCAGAGAGAAGGGGAAAATGGCCAAATTGGAAAGATGTTTGGGAAAGGTGGACAGTACAGTGTGATCAGGTGGTTGTGGAACATAAGAGAGAGGAAACCTGGCTTCCCTCTGCTTTGCCTCTCAGCCGATGGCTCTTAAGTCAGATTTTGGTTCTAATCTGATCTCTTTAAGAATTTTGGAATCTTGCAAGAAAATTAAAGGATTTCATTTATCTTCCTCTTTGGACTCCATACTTCCAATCCCTTTTTGCCACAAAACAAATGGAAACCAATGACCTCCCGCCCCATTTCCCTCTTTCTAAATATTATACAAATACCTAAACTTTGGGGTGCTATGAAAACTCTTAGGACAGGAAAATGGGGAGGGAAGCACACACTTCGATGCAGGGGAAACTCTTGTAAAATCCACCTGTGTCATGAAGAAGAATGACCTTTTCCACCAAGGCAGTTTCCCCCTAAATTCTTTCTCCTGTAAAGGAACTTAAAAAATAAAAAGGAGTCATAGCCACTTGGTTATTCAGCACAGTGACAGGAGCTGTAATCAAGGTGAATTCAGGCTGGTGAAGGGTAAGCCAGGTAATGGAGTGCTCCCCAAACATTAATACTCGCAACAGCCCTTTGAGAGAGGTACTAACCAGGATCAGCTACAAACTTTACTGGCCCAGTGCAAAAGGAAAATGTGGGGCCCCTTGTTCAAAAATTCTTAAGATAACTCAAAAACATATATGCAGCCCCATGTTCACTACAGCAGTATTTACAATAGCCAAGATATGGAAAGAGCCTAAGTGTCCATCGATAGATGAATGGATAGTGTGGTATACATACACAATGGAATATTATTTGGCTGTGAAAAAGAAAGAAATCTTGCAACAACATGGATGAACCTGGAGGACATCATGCTAAGTGAAATAAGTCAAACAGAGAAAGACAAACATCATATGATCTCACATGTGGAATATTAAAAAAACAAAACAAAACGAGCTTATAGATACAGAGAACAGATTGGTGGTTGCCAAAGGCTCAGGGTAGGGAGTAGGCAAAGTGGGTGAAGGAGGTCAAAAGGTACAAACTTCCAGTTATAAAATAAATAAGTCCTGGGGATATAATGTACAGCAGGGGGACTATAGTTAACAATAGCGAATTGTATATTTGAAAGTTGCTAAGAGAGTAGATCTGAAAAGCTCCTCACATCAAAAAATTTATAACTATGTATGGTGACAGATGTTAATTAGACTTGTCGTGATGGTCATTTTGCAGTGTATACAAATATCAAATCATTATGTTGTACACCTGAAACTAATATAATGTTATGTCAATTATCCCACAACAACAAAAATTAAGAATTTCAAGATAGTGACAGCAGAGCATTAAACCAAGCATGGGCTTTGAGCGCAGTGCCCTGAGTGACTGCGCAGATCAGATGCCCGTGGCGCTGGCCCTGGTACTACGGGTATCTCTAGGTCTCAGAGGGAAACCTAGGATGCAGACTCACACAGATCATCTGCGGCAGGATTTGAAGCCCTATTAAACCGCAAAGGCACAGAAATTAGGGTATGGACACCGATAGGGAATAAAATGTGTCCCTTTCTATGTGATGGCATTACTGGGCATGTGCCCCTTCTTGCACACAAGTTTGAGAACTGCCTCTGTTGCCAGACATTCATTCTGTGTGTGAGAGGCATCCTTGCAGGATGTTGTAAATTACATGTCAATTCCTGCCTTTTGAAGCAACCCTGTCCCTTCTTTCTAGCTCTAAGTTGCATCCCTATTTTCCCTCTTCTTTGAGATCCTGGCTACCTCCCTCCCCACATATCCAATCCTATTTTGAAGGATGTTTGTGTGCTGTGCACTCAAACTCCAGCCCTGAGCTGTCCTCTCACCTGTGCCATCAAGGGAAGGCTTGGGGCTTTCAACAAAGACAGACTGCCACCGTTCTGGAAAGACATAAGCCACCATTTGTCAGCCTCAAAGAAACCAACCTTTCAGCTCAGGAGAGTAAGGCCGAATGTTGTCCAGAGCTAAAAAGGCTTATTTTTGGAAAGCAACAAATGGTGGTTTGTTTATAGAGCTGGCACCAAAGAGCCACATCAATAGCAAAGAGCCTGCTCTCTGAGGACTGCAAACGCTGGAGTGCACTAGAAATGTTGTGTGGGGAATGCTTGGCCCAAAAGCCTGTGGAAGGAGGCCTTTAAGAATACGTGTGCAGAGCTGATGTCTGTACGACAGTCCATCCGAGGTCAAAGGTGTCGATCAAGTGCAATAGTGTCTCCTCTGCCACTGATTGACAGCCACCCACGGAGGCATTTGATCTCCCTGCCTCTCATTTTTTTCGCATCTGCAAAATGCAAAAGTTGGATTCTAAAGTCCATTTTGTCTCCAGAAGCCCACAACCTATTTAAATTAGACATAGAATTTCAGGAAATTGGGCTAAATCTATCCTGATTCTTTGACATTCTCTAATGTTTTCTTAAACACATATTTTCATCTATTTTTTGTATATGCCATCAGTTTGTTTATATGTTCATATTTTTCTCTTCGGAAAAGAAGAATGCAGCACGAGCAAACTTTGGGGGATTCTTGGAGCGTTGTGAATGACTGAATCTGATCCACGGGAGTTTTCAGTGTGAAAATTCCAAAGTATTCAAAGCGGTAAACTCAGTTTCTGGAGGAGAGCATGGACTCCATCCTGGAGGGAGCAGACACCTCTTCCCCTCTGGGACTGGAAGGTGCTGGCCTCCCACGGAAGCCCTGAGGCTGCTCCCTGCTGCCAGTGACTCACTGCCTTCAGCAGATACTGGGGGAATCCGGCCCGCCTGAGCCCTACCTGAGAGACCCCAACCCCCTTTCTGCCCTCTCATCTTGTCCTCCCTTCGCCCTTGGAAGCAGGCACTCTTCCTACTTTGTTCTCTGCATTCAGAAAGGAAAGTGTGCTGATGGAAAGAAGCTCCGTAGTATATTGGAAAGAAGCACATCTCGCTCTGAAAACCAAGCTTGCCCTGCAAGCTGACATAGTGTAGGGCGGTGGGTAATGGTATGGGCAGAGATTAGAGGTTTGAATCCCAGCTCTGCCCCTACTGGTACTTGTGTTGTGGATGGTGGTGCAGTTCAGAGCTAACATCGTTAAAGCCCCATACACAGTAATAAACGTAACCGTTTCATGGACTTAGTGTATTATTATTTATTAGAACCCCTAGGAATGTCTTTGTGATCAAATGCACTTTGCCTGCTTAGGTAACAATGGAAACAGTTTCCAACTTGTTCCTATGAATGACGGAATCCCTAGTCCCCTGGTGGGACACTGGAATGGGCTTTTCCACCAGAATTTTGCTTCCCTCTTCCTGTGAACTGGTTGGGACACTCTTCCCTATGCTGGTTTCTGAATATCCCTTTCCTCCCCACCCCTGGCCCACTCGGTTGGCCTCCTCAGCCCTGGCGCATCTCCTCATCCTCTTCCTCTGCCCAGAAACATCCATGTTTCCCAGCCTTCTGTGACATACCTGAGTTCTCAGGGACCTGGCTTCCCTCCAAAATGCCAGTCAAATCTATCATCAGCTCTTCAAATCCTCAAAGGCCTGACACTATATAACCTTTCTTTTTTAAAAATTACTCTTTGCTGTGGTAAAATACACGTAACATAAAATTTAACATCTTAACCATTTTAAGTGGTTAAAAATATATACCACATTGGCTTCTCTAGTGACTTTGTGTCTCCCAGAAGGAAGAAAAGAGAAGGGTAGTCATGTATGTGCCAGTTGGTTTCTGTTTGGTCAACAGCAGTGAAAACCCTTCAGCAAAGTCTCAGAATGGTGAGGAGGAGGCTGGGAGGCAGAGGACTTTGGCACAGGTGCTGGGAAGAGGAGAAACCTGGAGCTTCACCCAACAAGGGGATGCATTAGGAATCATCAATGGCGCCCTCTGTAGGGAATATGAAATTATGTCTTAGGATTGGTGATAGTGGACCATGAATTTCAAAAATAGTTTTATTGTGATAAAATTTACCATTTTAATCATTTTTAAGTGTAGAGTTCAGTGGCATTAAGTATATCCACGTTGTTGTGTAACCATCCCTCCCATCCTTCTCCAGAACTTTTTCCAACTTCAAAAACTGAAACTCTATACCCATTAAACAATAACTCCCATTTCCCTCTCCCCCCAGTCCCTGGCAACCACCGTTCAACTTTCTGTTTCCATGAGTCTGACCACTCTAGGTCCCTTATATAAGTGTAATCATACGATATTTGTTCTGTTATGCCCAGCTTCTTTCACTTAACCTAATGTCTTCAAGGTTCATTCATGTTCTGGCATGTGTCAGAATTTCTTTCCACTTTAAGGCTGAATAATATTCCATTATACGGATATACCATATTTTGTTTATCCATTCACCTGTCCATGGACATTTGGGTTCCTTCCACCTTTTGTCTGTTGTGCATAAAGCTGCTATGAACATGGGTGTACAAAAATATTTTTTAATTTTAAGTGATCATTCCCAAGGGAAAGCTTAAAGCTACCAAAAAGAAAACAAGTTCAAGTATATCAAAAGGTAATTCAGAATCAACAAAAGTGAACTCTGATTAAGGGCATAGAGCAGAGGTTCCCAAAGCTAAACTGTTACATTCATTAAGAAGCTAGATCCAAACAACTTAGTAAGTATTTATATTCTAACAATTAAGTAGCTGTTTGAAAAAAATACACATTCATTAAAAGAAAAAATATTTTAATTTTATTCTTAAATAATTCTTAGTAAATAATTAGTAATTCTTACTAAATAATTAGTATTTAAGAAAAAATTTAAGAACTTTTTCTTAAATACTAATGGTGTAGGTGTACCTGGTGGGCATGTCGCTGTTTCTCCAACCTTGAAAATTAGATTGGACACCACCACCCTCATTTCCTGCTCCATGTTGATTTTTCTTGGTACTTGCTTTTTGTCACAGTAACCACTGAAATCCTAGCTTTGTGAAGTTCTTGGTACTTGCTTTTTGTCACAGTAACCACTGAAATCCTAGCTTTGTGAAGCCATGACATCATCGAAAGGAAAGTAGCACAATCTAATGCTGAAACCATGAACTACCTTAAGTTAATAGTTGCAACAGATGTCAGGAATTACTGAATTTCCTTCAACTTAGAAAAATATTCCAAGGCGACCTGTGAGTTTCTTGCAGTGCTCCAGGCACTTTGGCACCCAGTTTGGGAACTGAAAATCCAGACAGTTCAAATCCTGCCAAGACCTTACCTTGTCAACAAGGGCTGCATGAACTGTTCCAGGCTGACTTTCCAACCAACCTTGTTTTTACCACTCTGGGCCTCCCTCCGTTGCCCACACGTACTGGCCCTTCTGCTGTTTCTTGTCTCCAATCATGTTCCCACCTCAGTGCCTTTGTATTTGCTGTAGTTGCTACCTGGAATGCTCTTTCCCCATGGCTTGCCCTGGCTCTCCTCCCTAACTCGTTCAGGGGTCTGCTGCTCCCTGTCCACCCCAATCACCCTCACCCGCTTTACTCATCTCAGGGTGACCTGGCTGCCATTCTGTCAGTCTTCCTTCACCTCCGGAGGTGATTTGTCCAAAACACACCTCTGAAAATATAATTACACTTGAAATTAGTGGCCCTGGATTACTTCAACAGTAACAAAGCAAAATTGCAGCGTTGGTGCAACTAAAATGTTAATGAACGCAAAAGGAAGTGAACTGAATAATAAAGACCAAAGAAAGTAAAGGAAATAATGCAAATGCACAAAATTGTCACAATATAAACTAGCAAGCCAGGAGTACTTGGAGAGGAGACGTCAGATGAGGAGAAGATGACAGTGCTATGGCGCTGGCACTCAGCTGCTCCTGGAGACCTCAAAACCCAAATTGCTCCTGGATGTGTGAAGAGATGAGTCCTCCTCTCGAGGGAGGAACCGCAAAGCTGTATCGCCAAGAGGCATGCACACCGGGTTGGGAGGGATTTGTGGCTGTGCTCTGTAATCTACCACATCATCCTCTTCCCACTGATTTTTGATGCCACTTTTTTTTTCTCATTAATCTTTGTTTTAATGAGTCTCAAAGTTCTGCAACAGATGTTTGGTCAAGATGTTTCCATTAACAGGTATTGATTTTAAAAACTAATAATGTAAAACTACCAAACACACCCAGAAACAAATGGTCCACAAAACATTCTCCCTTCCTTCTGGAGGTTTTACGATGCATTCTTATTGTTAACCAGTCTTTCACTATTAAACTCAAATGGCCAATTGAGACAAACAGTTCTTCCACCAATGATTAAGATGACGGGGGTGGCAGGTATTAGGGATAACATTCATTTACCCTTATGAGCCTTCTGGACTGACTTGGTGACCTTGCCAGCTCCAGCAGGCTTCTTGTTCACTGCTTGGATGACACCCACAGCAACTGTCTGTCTCATGTCAGCAACAGCAAAATGATCCAGAGGAGGAGTCAGAGAAGCTCTCAACACACACGGGCTTGCCAGGAATCATATCAACAATGCCAGCATCACCAGATTTTAAGGATATGGGGCCATCTTCTAGCTTCTTCCTAGAATGGCAATTAATCTCTCCTTCAGCTCAGAAAACTTTCAAGCAGTGTGAGCTGTGTGACAATCCCTCACAGGTGCAGAGCCAGCACTGATTTGGCCTGGATGATTCCGGACAGTCACCTGAGCCGTGAAGCCAACTGCTTCAATGAGTGGGTCATTTTTGCTGTCATGAGCCACACTGTCTCCACGAACAATTTTGACCGACATGACCTTAACATTGAAGCCCACACTGTCCCCAGGAAGAGCTTCTCTCAAAGCTTCATGGTGCATTTCAACAGACTTGACTTCAGTTGTAATGTTGACTAGAGCAAAGGTGGGTTTGAGAACACCAGTCTTCACTCGGCCCACAGGGACAGTACCAATATCATCAATTTTGTAGGCCTGGAGGGGCAGACAAAAGGGCTTGTCAGTTGGACAAGTTGGTGGCAGGATGCAATCCAGAGCTTTAAGCAGCATGGTTCCACTGGCATTGCTATCTTCACGGGTGAATTTCCATCCCTTGAACCAAGGCATGTTAGCACTTGGCTCCAGCGTGTTGTCACCATTCCAACCGAAATTGGCACCGATGCTACTGTGTCGGGGTTGTAGCCAATGTTTTTAACGTAGGTGCTAACTTCCTTAACAATTTCCTCATATCTCTTCTGGCTGTAGGATTCCATTTTGTTAACACCAACAATTAATTGTTTCACACCCAGTGTGTAAGCCAGAAGGGCATGCTCACAGGTCTGCCCATTCTTGGAGATGCCTGCTTCAAATTCACCAACACTAGCACCAACAATCAGGACAGCACAGTCAGCCTGAGATGTGCCTGTGATGATGTTTTTGATAAAGTCTCTGTGTCCTGGGGCATCGATGATGGTCACCAGTTTCAAATTTCTACAGGGAGATGTCAATGGTGATACCACGCTCACGTCCTTCTTTCACTTTATCCAAGACCTAGGCATACCTTGAAGGAGACTTTTCCCATCTCAGCAGCCTCCCTCTCACATTTTTCGATGGTTCTTTTGTCGATCCCACCACATTTGTAGATCAAATGGTCAGTAGTGGTAGACTTGCTCGAATCTACATGTCCAATGACAACAATGTTGATATGAGTCTTTTCCTTTCCCATTTTGGCTTAGATTCAGCAGTGGTTTTCACAACACTGTGTTCTGGTGACAAACCTATTGTGAAAGAGTGGTGCCATCTTTATCATATATCAAGTTCCTATATATGCATAGGTCTTTGTTTGCCTTTGAATAAACCTTGTATTTTGGCATAATTCTAGGTTTACAGAAAAGTTGAAAAGAGAGGGATTCTGTACATCCTCATCCAGTTTCATTTAATGTCCATATTTTTCATGCTTATAGGGTACCTTTGTAAGAAGCAAATTAGAAACCAGCATTGGTACGTTGCTATTAACTAAACTCCAGACTTTATCTGTATTTCACCAGCTTATCTCCCAGGGTCCTTTTCCTGTTCCTGGATCCAGTCCAGTGCCTCACAGTGCATTTAATTGTCGTGTCTCCCCATATCATCTGGACTGTGACAGTTTCCCAGTTTTTCCTTGTTTTTCATGACCTTGACAGTTTTAAAGAGATGTATTTTGCAGACTGTCCCTCAGCTTAGATTTGTCTGATGTCCTTCACATGATTGGGCTGGGGTTATGGGTTTGGGGAAGGATACAGTAAAGGCAAAAGGCACTTCTCATCATATCACATCAAGAGTATATGATAGCAAAAAACTAACCACTGGTGGTGGTAACCTTAATCATATGGTTAAGGTAGTGTTTGCTGTGTTTCTATAACTATAAAGTTTTGTAACTTTAAAGTTATTTCTATAACTATAAAGTTACCATTTTTCCTTTTTCATACTCTAATCTTTGGAAGTTCATGACTAAGTCTACACTGGGGAAGGGGGAGGGCGTGTGTGAATTAAGCTCCACCCCTTGGATCAAGGAGTATCTACAAATATTGTTTGGATTACTTCCGTAAGGAAGATTTGTAAGGAATCTTACTTTGTAAGGAAGATCTTCTCCCCCATTTATTTATTTATGCAATCATTTTTATATCAGCATAGACTTATGTATATATATTTTATACCTTAGATTAATCCAATACTATGTTAATTATTTTGTCACTCAAATTATTCCATTGGGAATTATTTCAGGTTGGTTCTTGTGTCCCTTTAACATATCCCCCCCCCCCCCCGCATTGGTTTTGTTTAAGCATTTCTTACTTTCTGGTGCTGCGAGATGCTCCAGGCTCATTTCATCTGTGTTCTGACCCAGGCTTAGAATCAGCCATTTCTCCAAGGAGCCCTGGTTCCTTTTTTTTTGGTAATGGTATTAGAAACCAAGATCTGGGCACTGGATGTGCTCATCGCTACAGGAGTACCATAGCTTCTAGGCCCTGTCAGTGAACAGAGCTAGGAAATACATGCATGTGTACAAACCCAGGTAGAATTCATATCTATACTTATTTCTGTATCTATCCATCTCTATTTATATTAAGCTAAACATGAGATTATACTGATGTCTCCAACTCTAATACAGTCTCACAGGGTTCATTCTAGCCTTAGCTTCTTGCCTATATGTAACTTCCTTCTCCAACAGTGAAAAACCTGGCCCCCATCATCTCCCATCCATTTACTTATTTGTTCAACTCCAGGATACATGGAAAGCAGTTTCAGGGTTGTTAACCCATACCTCCATGACATTGGTCCATTTTTGAGTCTGGATTCTGTTCCACTGGGCTAATTGTCTATTCTTTTACTGCTACTATTCTAATTTGATTATTATAACTTTGAGATATGTCTTCATGCATGATAAGGAAGACACCCCCCCCTTTGATTCTTTTTGACTTAGCCATTCATAGACCTTTATATTTCTATACAAATTTATCATGATTTTTTGTTTCTTAATTTTGATTGGAATGGCAATGGTTTTATAGCTTAATTTAGGAAGAATTAACAAATTTACAATGTGAAGACATTCTTCTATGAACATAGTATGTCTATGTAGTTAGATCTTCTTTTATAATTTTCTCTTTAAAGGTGTTGTGTAGTCTTTTTTAGTTTAATTTTGAGATAATTTACAGGGTTTTTTTCCCCTTTGTGAATGGTGTCTTGTTTTCCACTACATTTTTAAATTAGTTATTACTAGTGCAAGGTAATGATACTGATTTTAGTAACTTGATCTTATATCTGACAATTTTGCTAAACTCTTATTTAGTTTGTATTTCTGTTGAATTTTAGAAGTGGATGACAGTTTTATCTCTTCTAATTCTATTATATCTTATTTCTTTGTCTTACCTTATCTCATTAACCCAGACCTCTAGTAACAGATAGTAGCATAGATAGTGGGCATCCCTGTCTTTCATACTGTTCCTGGTCATAATTTATGTGCATCTAAAGTTTTTCCATTATGCATGATGGTAGCTGCATGTTTTTGGTACATGTAGTCCTTATCAAGTTAAGGAAGTTCCTTCTATTACTAATTTAGTGTGAATTTAAAAATCATAAATAGGTATTTTTTTCAAATGCCATTTTTCATCTATTGGGATAATAATTGATTTTTCTCCTTTAATCCATTAATGTGGTGAATTATATAGATGTGATATTAAACCATCCTTGTATTTCATGATTTTTCTTAAGTGCAGTGTTGGATTCAGTTAGCTAATATTTTATTTACACACATCTATGCCCATCAGTGAAATAAGCCCATCATTTTCTTACTTTGTATTCCTGAGCTAGTTTTGTGTTTAAAGTTATACTAGTCTCATAAAAGATGTTGAGATGCTTTCCTTCTTTTCTGTTTTATGGAGCAAACTGAATAAGGTAAAGATTATCTATTTCTCAAAAGAACACTAGAACTTACCTGAAAAATCATCTGTACCTTGGGAAAGGTTTGATTATCACATCATTTTATTTAATGCTTTTTGGTCTATTAAAATTTTCTAGTGCTTTTTGTGGCAATTTTTACCCTTTTCCAGAAATTTGTCCATTCTTTTAGTTCTGACAGTTTTTGTGAATAGTTATTTACAATATTCTTTATTATTTAAAATCTATGTTTATGTACTGATTTCCCCCTTTTCTTCTGTATTTTGTTTTTTTATGTACCTTTTCTTTTTATCCTCTCCATTAATCTCCCCACAGATTTGTTTATTTAATCTAAAAAACAAAACCACTCAGCTTTTGGATTGTGAATATCTTCAGTATTCTTTTATCCTCTTTGTAGTTGATTTCTGTCCTTATCTTTGCTTTTTTCTTTCGTGTTTCTTTGGGCTGATTCTATTGTACTTTTTCCAGCTTCTTGATTTGAACATAAATTATTAGCTCATTTGTTTTCGACCTTTCTTGCTTTCTGATAAATTCATTTTAAGTTATAAAATTTCCTCTAAGCACTGTGTCCCACAGATTTTGCTCTATAAAGTGTTCATTTTGTTGCATTCCAAGTCTTTCATAATTTCCCTTTTGCTTCCCAAGGATTACTTGGTAAAAGTTATTCTTCCCCTCCCAGGCTTATGGGATTTTGAAAAACCTATCCTTTTACTATCAAGGTCTGGTTTTATTGCTTTAAGGTCAGAGAAGTGGTCTGTATGACGCTGAGTTTTTGGAATTTATTGAGACCTCCTTTGTGACCTAGAAAATGGTCAATTTTTATGATTGTTCCATGTTATTTAAAAAGAACATGTATTCTCTGTGGGTATAAAGTTCTGTCACTATCTATTAATTTGAATACATTGTTATTCAAATTTTACATTTTTTCTCATATATATATATTTTTTGAGGAAGATTGGCTCTACACTAACATCTGTTGCCAATCTTCCTCTTTTTTCTTTCTTCTCCGCAAAGCCCCAGTACATAGCTGTGTATCATAGTTGTAGAGTTGTAGCTCTTCTATACGGGACGCCACCTCAGGATGGCTTGATGAGCGGTGAGAAGGTCTGTGCCCAGGAGCCAAACCTGCTAACCCTGGGCCGCCAAAGCCGAATGTGTGAACTTAACCACTATGCCACCGGGCTGGCCCCTCTCATATTTCTATCTAATGATTAAGATGGTAGATCAATCTCCAAAATAGCTTTGAAATCTATCATTTGATATTTTAATTGATGAGTTGGGTATGGATTTTGCTACATTTTATTGTTTAAAGAATAGGGTCATCAACCCAATAACCAAGTATTTTTGAGTCATCTGGTCTGAGACCCTGGTCATAAATCTTATACATATTTATTGAGGATATGGCTCTTGTAGGCATTGTCCTTGCAGGGTCAGTGCATATTTCCCAAATGGATGTGAAAGACTATTTTTAAAAATTGAGGCATGCCCCCTATTTATAAAATATAACATATGTGATAATGGCTGGAATTCACAGACAGATTCATGCACAATGTTCAGAAGTTCCTCTTCTTCTGGTCTATGAACTGCCTGCCTTTCCTCCCACCCTCCCATTCAATGCCACAGTGATTAAAACACATCTACTAGAAATTCATTTGGAGGGTTGCGATCTCCAAGTATTCTCTTTGAAAGTGTAAAAATATTCATGGATGCGCTGCAAATTGTTATTATTCTCCAACAGCTTATGGTGAATTTATCAAATTTATTTTCTGATGGCTAGCTAAAAAGGCTTGTGTGAGAGAACAGGTTATGGAGGAAGGGTGGACTTAGCACAGAGAGGGAAATGGGAAAAGGAATAATCTGGAAGAGGCATTTTCGAGCAATGAGTTCTGGGAAAGCTGTAGTAGTTGAGGCTTTGGGAAAATGGGAGCAGCAAGAAAGTGCTATGTATGTGTGTAAGGGAAGCTGGGTGAACAGAGAGTGGACTTGGGGAGATTTAAGAAGACAAACTTCATCTATGTCGTGACTTTTATCAAGACTGGCCTCACACTTATAACTTGTTTATTCCATATTGGACAAAAGGTGAACATTTTCTACTCTTCAGTTTTGTCTCAGAGGAGAAAAAAAGGAAAATTTGATACTTCTGTTTTCTTCTTTGCTTTATTATCATTTCAGTAAGAAGCCCACAACCATCTAACCTGAGTCATACGAATGTGATGTGTCTATTGCTCAACTAATTCATTTGATAATTATCACATGGCCTTGTAACATCTCATATCATCTTGGGTTCTTAGTTAAATTCTTTATTGCTATTGAACTTATCAGGTGTGTCATATTCTCAAAAATACTCAGGTCCCTTGGGGGTAGGTATAGTGTGTTATATTTTTTTTGAATCTATTATTGTTGGTGGTATAATGCAGTGTATATAGTAGATATTGGAGGATACTGGTGTTTTGTTGACTTGAATTGAGGAGAAGCTGTAGGCTTACTTATTTTTTCTAGCCTATGGACACTGTATCCTTCACTGGAATTCATAGTGACTGTCTTTGAAAGAAAGCTTCATTCTTATCACTGCTAAACAAGCAGATAACAGAACTTTCTTGATCTCAGTATATGCCACACTAAAACATTCATCACTAAAAAGATTCAAACTCGTGTCAGAGTAGAGAAAGGAATTCCATACATCTCCTCTCTATAATGTGATTGCATAAATGAGCTTTTATCCAGATGAAATAGTGCAAGAAAAACCATCAAGATAACTTCATCTTGTATGCAGGAATGTATATTTCTCACATTCTGAGAGTCCATGATAAACATGCTTTAAGGTGAACTTGATATGGGTTCTGATGGAGCTTCTCCTCTTACCCCTTTCCAGAATTTGATTTTAAACTTATAAGATTGAAATGGGAATAAACAAATACACACTTCAGGTGTGAATGAGACATGTGGCCACTGGAGGTGAACTGGTTGGCTATCAGAGGTTGGACACTTCCCTTGGTTAATTTACCACAGTCCAGGGGCCAGTTCATAAGCTTGTAGACTCAAAAATCTGCATCCTGAGGCTTTTTGACAACATTCCAAGAGTCAATCTACCTTTTAGGATAGATTGACATTAACCAAGTTCAAGATCCAGGTCTATGTACTCATTTATATAGACACTTACTTATTCAACAAATATTTACTGAGCACCACAATGTGCCAAGCCCTGTTGTAGGCAGTGAGAATGGAGCACTTAACTTTGTTTTGTGCAATTGTAGAGCGCACATTTTAGTAAAGGAGTTCGACAAATAAATGAATATTTACTATCACCAGTAGGTGATACAAGCAATAAAGGAAAATAGAGGAGGGTAAGAAGATAGGGAGTGAGGGATGGATAGGAAGAGCCCACAGGAAGTGAGAGTATGAGCCACAAGACGTCTGGGCAGGGTTTCAGAGGGAGAGAACAGCAAGTGCAAAGGCCCCAAAGTGGATACCAGTTTAGAATGTCCTAGGAACAGTGATGCTTATCTTCAAAAGACCAAAATGTTCTTGGGGACAGATAAGGTCCGTTCTCTCCATGCAGGCCTTTTATGTAGAAAGCCATGTCACTATCCAGAAGTTGGTTGGTGAGCCTGGTATCTAAACAAGTGGGGTTAGTGACCTGGCATCAATGACTGTTGGCATCAGGCTGACTTAGTCGAAGCATGTATCTGTACTTCTGAGCCATACCTCATCAGGTATGTCTCTGGCTGAGGCTGGGATGGGCAATGACGACTTCTGTTTCTTTGTTTTTAAATTGGGTTTAGGACACACTGGATGAGTGGCTCCACCATGTATTAGCTGGGTAATACTGGTAAGTTCCCTCACCGTCTAAGTCTTTGTAAAGAGAGATGATAATTTGCCCAAGGTCACACAGGCAGAAACTGAACACAGGGCCTTTGACAGTTTCCTACTTCCTGCTGCCTCTTTGGTCAGGTTCACCCTGGCAGAAAACAAAGTTGGTGGTTGTCAATTAACCACAGAAGAGAACCAATGCGGACAATTAGAATTAAGTCTCTGTCTTTACTAATGAGTGTTGCCCTTTACAGCTGAATTTTGAGCATATCCTTGTCTCTTAATATTGCCACATCAGCTCAAATGTGCTGGGGGTGACACCCTGTGTCTGACCTGCCTACAACACAGGCATTTCCACAGGCACAAGAGTTGTGCCAGGCCAGAGGCTCAGGGTCAACACCATGGGCTTTTTCTACTCTGAAACCCCAGCACCAAAGACCACATCCTCAGATGCTCTCTACACATCCACTTACAGAACACAAGACAGTATTTCCTCAGACTGGAGGACAACGTGACAGAGAATTCCAGGAATCACCAAATTACTCATCTAACAAGCTGGTTCATGATTTATTCGAACACATAACCAAGTATTGATGAAGTCGTACTTAAAAATGCACCAGCCTGTTTTTTTTTTTTTTGTGGAAGGCACCTTTATTTACACACACTGTAACGGGGAAGCTGTCTTTATTTATTTATTTATTTTTAGTAGATGTTTTTATTTAGTAGATGTATTTTTTTTTAATTAATTTATTTTTTATTGATGTCTTAGTTTATAACACTGTGGGGTGCACCAGCCTGTTTTTACTTCTTCGTTTCTACCTCCATTTTATTTGAGAGCATTAATGCGGCTCTCAAGTTAATTAACGTCTTACAAAAACACAGTACTTTTTTCCTGTCAAAGCAGTTTTTCACACATTGCATCATTTTCTCAGCTCTGGACAGCCTCAAGGATTAGGTAGGGCTGGCTTTGCTGTCTCCATTTTAATGTCAGGAACTTAGATGTGCAGGCGGATGCTGTCCACGAAGGGTTTTCACAGACGTTACTTCATTCGATCCTCTCCTCCCACCCTGCTTGGCCGAAAGGAGGTCAGTGTGGGGAGACACCCACCAGACAAGCCTGTCTGGTTCGGTTGTGAGATAACCTAGGGGTCAGGGTTAGGGGCACCAGCACGACCCTTGGCCCAGGTGCTGGAGCAACGCCCTCCCGCATCAGCCCGCCTGGCATTGAGCCAGGGGCATCCACCCTCCCGGCCAACCCGCGGGGCCTCGAATAGGCAAAGCATCGAATCCCGCTGCACGTCAAGCAAGCTCAAGCAGCACCCTTAGGGCGCCCGCAGGTCAAGAACTGATGTAATTGTGCTGCTACAAGGCGCCGGCGCTCGCGCCCTCCGGGAGTGGAGGATCTGGGGGCTCGAGAGGGCCGCCGGGGGCAGCAGGCGCGCCCCGATGAACCTCTCCCCGCCGCGGCCGGGCGGGGGTGTCGTGGACTGTCCGCTCGCCCCGGTGCGACAGCGACCCAGCCAGGACGGCAGCATCAAGAACCATCTCCTGACTCCACGCCCGCGTATCTTCACCACCGCCTCCTCGCCGGACCGCCCCATCCACAGGCCCCGCCCACCGGGGCCCGCCCCTTCCGCCGGCCTCCCTCTGGAGGCCCCGCCTCTTCCGCCAGTCCCGCCCCTTCCCGCACACGTGTGGGCCAGAGGCGCGCCTGAACTCTCCGCGCGTGCAGTCTCGGCAGGTACCCGGGTGTGTGGATCCTGGCGTGCCCCCGCCCTCTCGGCCATGGGGGTCCCCAAGAGGAAGGCCCCGGGCGGCCAGGACGGCGCGGCTTCCCCGGCGGGCGCAGCCAAGCGGGCCCGCACCGAAGAGCTCACGGGCGTGCACTTCAAGGCTCAGCTGAGGGACCCGCAGGGCGCGGGGCCGGGTGAGTGCTGGGCCGACCCGGGCGGGAGCACGTGCGTGCGAGGGGCCTCCGTGTGCCAGAGACAGGCCCTCCCTTCTGCAGCTTTTCGGTCACCGAGGGTCGGAGCCTCACCTCCCGGTTTGCAGACGGGAAATCGAGGCCAGGATGATCGGGCATCCAGGGCCCGGGCGGGTCTGCGCGCTCCTTGTCCTGGGCTGTCAGCGGCGGCTGGAGGGCCCGACTTGCCTGGTTGTGACAGTTCCATGCGACTGCACGCTCCCTCGCCCGGGCAGCACACCTCAGCCAACTCTGAAACCTCGTTATTGCAATCGTCAGAAAAGTAAATAAGTGTACTTTCCATTCATACAACAAATATTTATCGAGTCCCGACTGTAAGTCTGCTTGGGGCTCTTCAGGGAGACAGTTTGCTGCTACTATAGCTGTCAACACTATTTTCAATAGCTTTGATCCAGCAACACTCACTAGCCTGATAACATGTGACAAGCTACCGCATGAAGCCACCACAAGGACCTGTCAGTTGACCACGATTGGACTAGTGACTAATATGGAGCAGATTCTATAATTTCACTTTTGAAAAGTGTGACCACCCTTCCCAATGCCTGGTAATCCTTTAGAAAGTATGTAGGTTATGAGGAAAAAAACACAATTGAATGTCAAAATAAAAAGACAGCGTTTCTCTCAGGTTAAAGAAATTATTAAGTTAATGGCCAGAATATCCTCAACTTCCAGTTTTTCTCCCACAGATTTTGTTAGTAAGCTTTTGATACCTGTGATTGCCAGTCAGTGTTAGGGAGATTCTACCAGCTTTAGCACAGAATTGTGGGTTTCATTCATTATTTACTAGGGGGTGTTATTTGCTAGTGTAGACATAAAATGGTGAGTAAAAATCAGACAGGAGCCCTGTCATTGCAGAGCTTACAATAGTCAAGTGGGAAAGATATCAACCAGTAAAATCACATACGAACAGTTCTAAGCAAAAGTCCTCCAAGAGAGGTGGATACAGGGTGCCTGAGGGCCTGAGACCGAATTTGGGAGATCAAAGAAGGCTCCCCTGAGGAAGTGGCTTTTCAGCAGGGTTGCAGGACAGAGAGAGGAACCTTTCTGGCAGAAGAAAGAGCATGTTTAATTATTTAAAAGATTGTATCCATATTTCATATTTTGCACAGAGATCGCCATGACATTCAGCTGCTGCAGTGTTTGAACAGGTTTTGGAGGGAAACCCCAGGTTGACAGGCGATGGGTGCAGGTGTAGTGGTTGAAAGATGTGGCAAAGCTGAAGTCATGGGGTGAAAGCATGAGTCCCCTGTGTGAGGCTGTGTTGGATTTGTGTTTGAATCTGGTCTCTGCCTTGGATTCTCTCTCCCTTTGGATATGTTCTCGTAACTTTCTGTGATAGGTTCACCTCCCTGGAAGAGCAGGGAAGTGGAATTGATAGGTATTAGGGGGTGTTGTTTTCAGCTAGGCATTAAGGAAGATTTTTGTTATTTTGTTTTCCAGCTTTATTGAGATATTGACATACAACATATGTAAGTTTAAAGGTGTACAGTATGATAATTTGATCCATGCATATATTCTGAAATGATTACCATGAAGATTAGTTAACATCTCCATCCCCTTACATGATTACCATTTTTTTTTGTGTGGTGATAACATTTAAGATCTACTCTCTTAACAACTTTCAAGCATATAATATAGTACTGTTAATCATAGTCACCATACTCTACATTAGATCCCCAGAACTTACTCATTTTATAACTGGAAGTTTGTACCCTTTGGCCAACATCTCCCCATTTCCCCAACCCCCAACCCCTAGCAACCTCCATTCTACCGTCTGTTTCTATGAGTTCAGCTTTTCTAGATTCCACATATATGTGAAGATTTCTCTTTCTCTGACTTATTTCACTTAATGTCCTCAGGGTCCATACATGTTGCCACAAAAGACAGGGTTTTTTTCTTTTTTTAAGGCTGAATACTATTCCATTGTATATATAGCTATGTCTATTTATGGGTATACCACATTTTCTTTATCCATTCTCTGATTATACCCCCTGCACTTGGGGGGGGAAGGGAGAGCGCTACAGAGTGGTGAAGACCCAGAGGGTGCTCAGGACTGGATCAATGTCAGCCTCAGGGGGGTCCCCGGATGAGGAAGGTTTCTGCTGCAAACCAGTTCCTTTGAAAGTTGTTGCTGGTGACTTCACTGACGATAGAGAAAAGGCCGTGTTGTGACTCTTGATCTCCCCGTCTGCACATTGCTCCTGTGTTCTCCGTCTCAGTCAGTGGCAGTTCAATCACGTGGACGTTCCTGCCGGAAATCTCCCTCTGTCGCAGTGTCGCCTATGATTGTTCCTAAGGAGACTGTCCTTGTTAACATTTGAACATAACTTTTTTTTTCAGCCTTGGAAGCATTTGTCTCTGCTGCCAAGAAGCTGCCACAAGAAGACGTGTATGACGTTGTGGAAGGGTACATAAAGATTTCTGTTGAATGTGCAGAGATTTTCCACCTCCTGAGTGGGGAGAAGCGACCTGAAAGTGAAGTATGTTATTCCTTACCCGGCTTGGTGAAGAGAAGAAAAAGTTAATGCTACTGTTGTGTTAAGCTCCATGAAGAGAAATGTGATGTAAATTTCCAAGATGGTACCAGCTTTCTACAAAAAATGATGCTTTGTCCTTGTGCTGTAGGAATACATTCATTTTTGCATCGTGACCTTTGAAAGCATTTTAGTAGAAAGCGCTGACTTCTTATTGGTGAATAATACCAGAAGGAAGATCATAGATTATTAACCTAAATGCTCTTGGTGTGGATATGGTTTGTCCTATGGCAGAAATAGGTAAAAACTGTGTGTCATAGTTAGAGTCATATATCTAGTTGACTGTTGTTTTCTGGTTCCAAAAAGATTCAGAATTAGGGCATTTGTGAACCTGTTGAAATCTCGGTGTTACTGCTGTAAGGCTGCAGACCTGAATATCCCCAAAGTGGTAAGGCCCAATCATTGGTAGAAATTTCTCTCCATCTCATTTTGTGTAATTGTAAGTGAGCTGTTCTTTCTTTAACTAGACTATGAGGGCAAGACTGATTCCAGAGCCTGTGGCCTGGCGAGGCAGCCTGCTAAGCTGTCACCTTCCTGCCTTTGGCCCAGGATCTGGGTAGGCCTCATTCTGCACGTTGAAGGTTTTCAACCTGCAGGTGACTGTGGCTAAGACAAGAGGAGCCTATATGGAGAGGAGCAAGAGAGATGAGATGATCCATAAGCGTCTCACTTTTGTCTTTGCAGATGCTGTTAATATTTCAAGCTTTCGAGGCCATACTATTGCGGACAGCAGGCGATCTTTCTCATTTGCACGTTGTGGGTACCAACATCGTGAAAAAGCTGATGAATAACCACATGAAGCTCATCTGTGAGTCCCTGTATGCCTCGGGTTACAGGTAAGATGCCGCCTTTATGTAGCAGGACTAGCCTTGGGTTTGGTCTATGTTCAGCTCTCCACGAGTGTGTGTGACCTCTCCTCTGCTCATACAGTAGAGCTGGGCAGTTTCCGAGGCCATCGTGATGGTGGCCCTGCCCCTCCTTCCTCTGTTGACCAGCTCCTCACTGTCGCTGACTCCTCTCCTACCCTGTGTCCCTCTCACCCCACCCTGCTGCTCTCCTTGCTGTCCTGGCAACCCTCTGGACATCTCTTTTTTTTGTTTTTTTTTGGTGAGGAAGACCAGCCCTGAGCTAACATCTGTTGCCAATCCTCCTCTTTTTGCTGAGGAAGACTGGCCCTGGGCTAACATCTGTGCCCATCTTCCTCTACTTTATATGGGACGCCGCCACAGCGTGGCTGACATGCAGTGCGTCAGCGGGCGCCCGGGATCCGAACCGGCGAACCCCGGGCTGCCAAGCGCGGACGAAACCGCTACGCCACCGGGCGGCCCCTGGACATCTCTTTTACATTGCTTGTCCTTCCCCAATGGCTCGTCTCTGAGATTGTCACAGGTTCTCTCCCTCTCTGCCTTCAGTGTCGTCTCAGGGAGAACTTCTTTGCCCGTCCTATGTCCCCTATCACTTTCTGTCTCTTTAGTCTGTAGAGAAAAATGTCCATTTGTACAGCTATACATTTGACATAATATTCTGTGTTAATCTCTTGACTGTCTCTCTCCACTAGAATGCAAGGTGCATGTGGGCAGGGCCTTGACTGTCATATAAGATGCTGTCTTCCCAGCCCCTAGGACAGTGCCTCGTAGGTAGTAGGTGCTCAGTAAACCACGCATCCTGGGTGACTGCAGCCTGGAAAGGCAACCAAGAGCTTGCTTTTGGAGATGCCCACTATAAAGACGTCTTCCTCTGTGTCCTGCAAAGGCGAGGATGAGATGCGGGTCTCCTAGTTACATGACGATTTGCTGGAGAGAGAAATTTCCATCTTCTTTGTGTCTTGTGTTTTGTATCCTCCTCAGACTCAATATTTTAGCTTCATTTGAAGTTTTTGTTATGATTTTGTTTTCTATAAAAAGAGCATGTCTGCGTGTCTCCTTCCTTCCTTTTCCTGGCTTGGGGATAGCAGACCACAGCCAGGTGTGCAGTTGGCTTTCTGGTGAGATGGCTCTGTGCCCTGCTGTTCCTGACATGCCTGATTTCCTCATTGTCCCCATGCAGGATGGCTCGAGCCTGCCTGAACCTGATGGCCGCCATGGTGACCCAGGGTCCTGAGGCCGCCAGGGACGTCTGCAGCCATTTTGATTTGAATAAAAAGACCTTGTACACCCTGGTGACCAAGAGGGATTCAAAGGTGAGGAGCCCCGAGCATCTCGTATCTCCGTGGATTTCCCTTTCCTCTGGGGGCAGTAGTGGTTTGTTTTTCCTCCTCTCTGGCCTTGGTCTTCACGCAGATGGATTGGAGGCCTCTTTGGAGAAACGTGTGCCTTGGAGCCTGTGAGGAAGGAAGGCCCCACTCCTGGCCAGCAGTGAGGGCCCAGTCGCCTCTGACCCTGAATGACAGGGACACCTGAGGACAGCTTCTCTAGGGGCTCAGCGTTGCAGTGCCTTCCTGGCCTGTGAGGATGACTTAGATTTTGAGCATCTTCAACGAGTAAATGAAATAATCTCCGTTTGCCTTATGGTGTGGACCTTGTGGAGGGTCCCAGTCTTCCTATTCATATTCTGTCCACTTTGGAGAAAACCCAGAGGACTTTTACAACTTTTTAATACGTGACTTGTGCCTCCCAGTTATAACTCTTGTAATCAAGAGTAGGGGCTGGATTGTGCCAAAGAGAATGGAAGTGTGATTGGTTGGTTTTCAGGAGAGCTGTAAAAAAAAAAAAGGTTCCTTGGTGGCTCTAGAAGTTTCACTTGGGTTTGGAAAGGTTTTTGAGGAGAAAGCACAAGTTTGAGGACTTGTAAGCTGGAGAGAGTGCATTCTCCCAAAGCATGTGCCAGCTGTAGGCTGGCAAAGCTCCTCCTTCCATTTGCCAGATCAGCTCTCTCTGCTGGCCCTCCTGTGCCGTGGACAGCCATGGCTCGGTTCTCCACACCCCCTTCCTGAGCACAAGGAACAGATCGACAGATACCAACCCCTGTCTGCTAAGGTGGAGAATCACATTAGAATAATTTACTTCTGCACCCATATGTTACCTTGTTCTCTAACTCCTCCTGGGAGTTAAGAGTTTCTACATTGCCGGGTAATAGACTAAGCATTGATCTTAGTCACACCAGGTCACTTTAATGGCTCTTCGAGGTTGGTCCAGTGTTGAGGGTTTTCTTAGAATTACAAATAAGGTGTTCTCTGAGGAAAAGCATTCCAGGTCTTAGTGTCTCATGGATGCTATGCTGTATTAACGTGTCAACAAATTCCTTTCAATGAGTAATGGCTGCTGACATTTAAACGCATTTCTAATAAAAAGAATTTGTGTGCTATTTGCACGCTAGGGCAAATATCAGGGTCCTTTGGTCTCACCTGGCAGTCAGCCTGGCAGTAATTATTCATCAGATTCCCTTCCCCTTCCCACCCTGTCTCTCTGGACCTCAGCCAGCCCAGCCATCTAAGTAAAATGTACATCAGTACCCAGGCCACCTACCAAGACACACGACGTGGAGAAGCCCAGCTGGGGCTTCCTTGCCAGAACCCCAGCTGCAAGGGTGTGTGTGTGCTGCCTCATCTCGGTCTCAGCAGGTTATGTTACGTCTCCTGAATCTGTAAAATGGAAGTTATTGTCAAAGTGAAAGTGTTTTTACTTTCTTTTGGGAACCTTTTATATTAAGTATCTTAAATACTTTGTATGTTGTGGGGAATGGTTTGTAGACATTAAAAAAGATCTTTTTTTAATATAGGAAATATCAGGGACGTTAAAAAATAGAGAGCGGCGCATTGAATCCTCATGTACCATCCAGCTTCAGACACTGTTACCTCTCCCACCTTTTCGGTTTGTTTTGGGGCTTTTACAGCAAATCCCACATGTGAATCATATTTCACCATAAATATTTCAGTGTGGATCTCTGTCAGAAAAACGACCTTTTAAAAGACAAAACCACAGTACCATTATTGCACGTAATGCTGTTAATTTCTCAGTATCATCTAATGCCTAGTTTGGTCTCAGTTTTTCCCAACTGTCTCAAAAATGTCTTTATACTTCGTGGTTCAAATCAGGATCCAAACAAGGGCCACACACTGTGTTTGGTTGATAACGTTTCTTAAATCTCTTCAAATCTTTGAACCTTTTTTTCCATGCTATTTAGTTTTTGAAAGAAGCTGGTAGATATGTTTTTTTAATGAGTGTGTTTTAACATTTTGGGGGGTATTATTAAAGTCTCACAAAGAGAGAGGATTACGGATATATTCATCCAGCCAAGGAAAGCATTGTGAAAATCCTGTGCCAAAGGGCAGTTTTACCAAATATGTTTTGGTCTATTTTAGACAATGTTTTGCAGAACAAGCCATAAAGAGTTCAGGACGCTTCCTTCCTGGGATAATAACCCTGTGCAGTAACAGGGTAGGAATGAGAAGCAGACGTGTGGCCCTCTTGCCTTTGAGGGAGCGTGCTGGAGACGGAGGGTGGAGGGCCAGTCAGGTGGATGAGTGGGAGGCCTGCTGGTAGCTGTCTGGAGTGGGACCGATGCTGTGTCTTGGGGATCTTGTTCCTCCACAATGTTAGGACTCTGAAATTTGGGGTTGTCTGGGGTATACAAGATAGACACCAGGAGGAGAGAACTGAATTCCATTTCAGTTTAAAATTCATTGCTGGAGGGGCCCTCGAGAGGATCTAGTCCAACTCTGCTGTGTACAAGCAGGATAGAAAGATCTAGAATGGCAGGTAACTGGGACCAGCATTCCAGGGCCCCCAATACTGTTTCCTCAGTGGACAAAAAAACTCAAAACCTGTGGAACCTTTCCATCTAGCCGGATAAAGGATAAAACCTAATTTAATTTTACTAGACAAGCTTTAGCATTTTACCAGCATTCTTTGGAAATGCAAGGCATTTATAGACCAGGATGACAATTTAACTGTGCTTGAGTTAGGTGATGTGTTGCTTTGAACAATGAGGCATCTAGATGGCTTGGGAGCAGTGGTTTGAAGACAGGGACGTTATCTTGTCATCTTTGCGTCCTCCCTCAGCCTGAGATTATAGCATCTTGAATGTAATCGGTGTTTTATTAGCATTGAGTTGGTGAGTGAAGGTACTGGAGTGTTGCTGACACTCTTAAGGAAATGCAGCTCATTTTCAAGACTTCAGTGATCATTGTACCCAAACTCTGTATCGTGAAGAGGCCCACAGATTAGCCCCCAGAACGGAGAGGATAGTTTGGAGCTCTTAGTGTATTTGGGGTAAACCAGCATTGGTGATTACTGAAATGCTAGGTGACACAGATGGAGATAGACTCAATAAATACAATGAATGTACAAGACCTTGATTCAGGTGTTACAGAGCGTGGGTTAGTTTCTTCTCCAGAAGAAACTGCCCAACAGAACAAGATGGGATTAGTTACATACTCACATGGAAGCCTAAATGGTGCCAAGTATGGTCCTTGCACCTTGAACAAAAGTGAAATGAAAATGCCGTGGGAGCCCTGGGAAGAAAGAACTTCCCTATAGTCAAACATAAAGTCAAGCATAAACAGTATGTTTGTACAATTATTTCTTATTATCCCAATTCCAGGACTTACTTAGTAGTTATGTGACCTTGAGCGAGTTTTTTAAAGTCTCCCTTTCCTCATCTGTGCAATGGGTATGGCGGGCATCTCTATGTCAGGTTGTTATAAGGAGTAAAGGAGATAACAGACATGCAGCATTTGACATAGGGTCTGGGACAGAGTAAACGTTATTGATATCATCATCATCATCTCTGTTGCCACTACTGAATGGAATGGAACCATCTGGAAGGCAGAGACTCCTTAATCTTTTCAGACATTCCAGGCCCTAATTCTCCATGATGTTAACTTATTTCTTGGCAGCAAATTAAACTACCTTTGGAATAACTGTGAGGTAGAGAAAGGTGTTGGTTTAAGCCGTGGAGGATCTAAGTGTGTGTGCTAGTTTGGGTACGGCTGGCAGGAGAGCTGCATGCAGGACCACATGCCGTGGTTCTTTGGATGTGAAACAGGGATGATGAGACATGGGTTTGTCTTAGAGTTACTGGGAGGGAAAACTGATCAGATGGCTCCAGTCACTTCCCCTGAAGTGATGGCTGCTGGTTGTGGCCTTTGGGCCCTCGTTGAGGATGCCCACTGTCCTGGGTCATGGCTGACACCTGCAGGACAGTGCAGGTTGTGATCCTGGGAAGGCCCCGCTGGGTTTGTAATATGACAGCGTCTGACTTTGGTGTCTGGTGTAAATTTATAACATCTAATAAAAACCAGACATCACCTCACTGGTGTCTCATCAAAGACGGCACCAGTCTTTGCATTATCTCTGGATTTTTAAAAACATAGGTATGTTATTTCATTGGCAAGTGAGAGTAGATGGTATTTAAATGGGTTGAGAATCTTCTGCTCTGTACCAAAGTGGTCTATAAACTAAAAATGTTTGTGTATTACAGTTGGAGAATGGGACATGCTGTATTTTACCCATACTTTTGTATTTAGAAAGAGCTTGAAAGAGAGAGAAAGAAATTGAGAGAGAAAGAGCAAAGGAAAAACCCTTTGTTTCCGTAAAGAGATGACCATTGGTTGTAGACCTAGAGCTCTCTGGTGGCACAAGCCCTGGAGGCCTTTGTGACCTGGGGACCCGAGGGGCATGCATGCCCCCCCTGTTGCTGCTTCCTCAGGTGTGTGTGTGTGGATACGTGTGTGACACATGGTCTCCCTTGTCCCCAGGGCGTGCACGATGTCCGGCTGGCCTACATTCAGTTTGCCCTCTCCTTTTTGATTGCGGGTGATGACAGCACTATAGTGCAAGTGCTGGAGTTGAAAGGTAGGTGTGCCTCTTGTCTCATATCAAAGCCTGTTTGTGACTATTTTGAAAAATCTACTGCAAAGCATTTTTTCCAGGTTAAAGAATCTGCAGCCTTTGCAGCTGCCGTGTGCACTAGAATGCAGCATGCGGGTGTGGTTGGTCGCTTTGGTCGGTGCGGTTTTGATATCGCTGGTCCACGTGAATGGAGGTATTCCTGTTATGCTATCTGGAATGCTGAGCGATGTCCTAACAAAGGATAAATGCAAACCTCAGAGACTCATGCAAACAAAGGAGGCTTTATGGCTCCAGAACATACACATTCATAGCCCTGGCACCTGGCTTTCCTTAGTAATTGTGTTTAAAAAATAAAGTTTAATTACTTTGGTGGCTTTGCCTAGTGTTACCAGAATAACAATAATAGAGCTTCAGAGAATTCCAGCTGGACCACCTTTTGGCGACTCTCTCCCTAGAGCTAGGCTTGGCATCAGTTAATCTATCTGGGCCACTTGTGTTTTATCACGAGATTCAATAAGACAGTAGTGGCAGCACCTAGACCACGACCACGCTTGGCACATGGCCATTGTTCAGTAAGAGTCCCTGGAATCAAGCCCTGTCTGGAGGTGAGGAGTGATCTCATGTCCTGGCCAGAGCTCTGGGAGTTGGCTGGAGGATGACTAGCATGGTGCTGTGGCCCATGTGGTCGGGTCTCCACCCCTTCTCCCACCTCTCCAGGGTGGGAGACTGAGCTCCCTCCAGAACATGACTGCCAGGGCCATTTAAGAGCAGGGTGTGCGTTGTGATCACCCTGGATGTTGTCAGCCCAGGTTTGTGCAGAAGGAGACGCTTTCTTTGTGTGGTGTGGTGGACAAGTTTTTTCCTGCTTGTTGCCGGGGCTGGGAGTTTCTTTAGAATTCCCCTGGATCATCTCAGCCGTCTGACCTTTTATTAAAGGACAGTGATTTGGGGGTACTCATCCACACTGCTAACGGGGGTGGGGATGGACTTCATGCTTCTGCAGGGCACTTTGGCCATATGCATCAAAATCTTAACTGTTTGATCCAGCAACTCCACGTCTTGCATTTATCCTAAGGAAATAAGGATGTTAGTACAGGTTTTATTAGGGGACATTTTTTTTGTACTAGCTGAAAATTAGGCTCTTCCTAACTATCTACCAGCAAAGGATTGGGTGAGTACATTGAGAACTAGTCCTAAGGTAGAATGCATCTATTAGAAGTGATGTAGAAATACGCTTACTGACAGTAAAGTTTATAATAATATATATATGACATATGGTTGGGTATAAACTCGGTTATAAAACTGTAAAATATGATCCCATTTTACTAAAAGTTAAATGTAACAGTTAAATGTAACACCATTAACTAAAAGTTAAATGATGTCTGCATATATATCAGAAGGTTAATAGTTAACTGGTAACCCAGGTGTTAACAGTATTAACCTCTGGGTGGTGGAGTTATGGTTGATTTTAAATTTTTTTCTTTTGGTTTGTCTGGTATTTTCTGATTTTTCTTTTTTTAAGAACAATGAATTTGCTTTTGTAGAAATTACTGTGCCCATTAAGCATGTATGGAGCAAGTGGAATTGGAATTGCTTTGGTGCTTCTGCCCAGGACCACTGGTATATTAGTAATAATACAGCATCAAGCTGTGGTGGCTGATTCCCTGGGGGTCCAAAAGTGTGAAGAGAAAGTAGAAAGCGAATAAATCATCGCAAATCCAACCACCAATCAATAAAATGATGACCATCATTTTTAATATATCTCTTAGCAAGTCTAAGCAAAGGGAGAATTTTGGAAAACCGTAATCATACTATACATTCTCTTTCAAACAATCAGTATCAAATTAATTTTACTTCAGTTATTGTAGGAAAAGGAAAGTAAACCAGAACTAAAGCACCATTGAAGGCCTTAAGAAGTTCTGTCATTGTTTTACTTTAGATACTGATTTCCTGTGTCATGAAAGTGGTTATTCCTGTTGTGAGTTTGTATAATTAAAACAGATAAAACTTAAAAAAAGAAAGTAGATGACATTGTTTGCTATACCATTTAAGCGGTAGTGTTCTCTCATCTGTTCTCATATTCAAAATATTTTTGAGTTTAATGCTTTGAAACTTTTACTTTCAGAATTTATTCCTTGCATTTTTAGCTCAGGAGTAAAGGAAGATAGAATTTCTACCGTCAATATTTTGTTGTCCACACTGAAAACAAAGGTACGTGTGGTCCTCAGCGTTCCTGTCATTTGTTGTCTGCAGTGTTTTACAGGACTCTGGAGCTGTAACGTCCTAGCTTATGTAGGTGGTTACATAGGTTGAATGGAGAACTGTTTCTGAAGCAGAAACGGGGAGGTAGGGATGAGCAATCCTGGAGGTTACAAGTAGCTGGGGCAGCGGCCGAGGTTCAGGAGAAGAGCTGTTGGTCACCATTTCACAGGAAGCCGTCAGAGTCATTGTGAGCTGTGGATGACAACTATTCTCCACTTACACAGGGAGCAAATGTTATTTTGTGTCGTGTTGTGTATTCTGCCTTTTACAAGCATCTTCTAGAAATTTAAAAACTTGCTGAAAGGATCACTGTCTTTAATACAGAAACACCTGAAATGACCAATTAGAAGAGCTCTATGACCCTCCCAACATAAAAAGTTGTCAAAAGGGCATGAACTGGCAGTCCACATAAAAATGGCTAATTATCATTAAAATGCTTAACTTTCATAGTATTTAAAACAGCGGTTCTCAACTGCAGGTGATTTTGTCCCCCTGGTGCGTTTGGCAATGTCTGGAGACATTTTTGGTGGGGGTCTGGGAGACATTGCAGCTGGGGAGGTGCAACTGGCATGTCGTGGGTAGCACACAGGACAGTCCCCCACAGCAGTTATTTGGCCCAAAATGTCAGTAGTGTCAAGGTCGAGAAACTGTGATTCGCAAATAATGAGATAGAGGTTTTTTCGCCTACCAAATTAGCATTGACTTTTAAAAACAAGGATATTCAGTACTAGCAAAGATGCTTTGAATCAGGTACTTTCCTAGAGGAAGTGTTACAACCTTCTGGAAGACAGCAGGTCTGGCAGTATGTGTCAAAGGTCTTAAAAACGTTGGTAGACCTGGCGGTAAGAGGGGCTGCCTCAGAACCCCCTCTGGGGAATGTATTTGAAATAGACACCCCCTGGTCACATGCCCAGAGATTCTGGGCGTAGGTTTGGGTGGAGCTGAGAACTTGTGCCAGTTCCAAGTCCACAGTCAGGGATGCAGTGAGGACTCTGTACAAGGATGCTAATCATAGCCAGGGTTGGGAAACATCCTAATGGTGCACACCCAGGGAATGTTAGATAAGTTACGGCCACTCATAGGATAGAGTGATATTCAGCCTTCCTAAGTGATGTTCTAAAGGAATTTTTAATGAAGTGTGGAAAGCTCATGCTGCGTAAGTAAAAGCAGGCACAAAACTGTGTAAATGTAATCTCAAGGGGCAAAAAAAAAAAAAAAAAAGAACACGCTCACGTATTTTGTGTGTGGGCAGGGAGGGCTGAAAGGAATTGTACCAAAATGATGTGTCCTAGGGCGTTGGGGGTATTGGTGAGGATTTTGTTTTTCTCTTTAGTTCTTTTATTTTGGCCAAATTTTCTGCCATAAGCCTGAGTTATTTTTATAATGACAAAAAGCAATAAACACTAAACATAAAATAATTTTTATTTTAGAAATAATTGGATTCATTGAAATTAGTTGTGTTTTATTGTTTATTCTTTTCAGGTAGTTCACAATAAAAATATCACAAAAACCCAGAAGGTGCGTTTCTTTACCGGGCAGTTACTGAACCACATAGCATCTCTCTACAGCTGGAATGGGATTGTCGACGTGAACCTGGAAAATGTCAAGGTACAGTCACATTTGGGTTTCACATGTCCTCGTTAGTATATGATCCTTACAGCTGGGGGACTGAAGACTCTCAACAGACACCTGCCTTTAAACAATCCTCCATTTGATGCTTCATTTGGCTTGTGGTTATATTAATTTTCCACTTAGATGCAATGTGATTTTTAAAATTTTATTTTTTTTACAGTAAGATTTTTTCTAACCTCTGAGGTTTCATGGTGTTAAACTTTTTTTTTTTAATGAGAAAACTATTCCCTTTAGCTGAGTGGCATCTTAACTCTCCCTGCAGTGCTTGCCCAATAGGTTTATAGGGTTGGTCCTCGCTCTGCTTCCTCCTCTCATTTACCTCTTCTTTTCCTTCTTCTCATATCCACCTTTTGGAGTTTTAAGGCCTATTGCTTTTCATTCAGGATCCCAAGTGTCTAGGGAGCCTCTATTTCCTCACCTACTGACATGTATGATTTATTTTGTAACAAGTGCTAAATTCAAATGGTTGCTCTCACATTGACCCGAGGCCGATGCACCTTTTAATTCTCCTCATTTTTATTTTCCTCAGGGCGTTTCTGAACATGGGCTTGGCCAGAGTAGTGAAGGCTCAGACTTCCTGTTCACTTTATAATCATTTACCTCTCAAGAGCCCACTATTTTACTTCCTTTTATCTTTGTGACTCGCCTGTGTCCTCTTTTTTGAATGTGCTTAGTAAGCTCTGTTACCAGGAAGCCTGAGGGCTTAATAAAAACACTCCCAAATGTGGAATTTTATTCAAAAGAGCAAGAGAAATTAAGTCATTCTTAAGCTTGTTTAAAAATACAAGTTTTTACTTGTCCCTCTTAAGAATATTTTTGTATCTTGATTGAAGAATATTTTTGTATCTTGATTGGTGTTCCTGTTTTTTTGAAATGATACCAAGTGTTTAATTTAAAATGTTGTCTACATTGTCATTAGGCCTGTGACATTGGCCAGTTTTTACTCTGTAGCTAAGATTTATGAGCTTGGGATTTTCATTGAATTGTTGTAAACCCACGTAGGCTTCTGCTGAAGACGCAGGGAAGACCATGGTGAGGGAGCTCGTTCACACCTTCCTGATGGATCTTTGCTGTTCGCTCAAGCACGGGATTAATTTTTATGATGCGTCTCTCGGTACCTTCGGCAGGTAAAGTGTAATGCTCTTGTGAATCCTGAGTGTGTGTCCCTCAGAAGTCACCATGTACGTGCCTTCCAATGGAAATCTGTTAAATAATGGAAGTATAGTGGGTTAGAAGAGGAAATTTGGACATTATCTCACTCATTTTAGGGATGAGCAATTGGAGACCCAGAGGCTTCTGGTCATTATGTGCCCTCAGGGCAAAGGTCTTATGGTAGCAATTGACTTAGACACGTAGTTTGAGATCTCTCTCCTGGGGGAGAGGTGCTGTGTGTGTTTACTCGAAGACCGTGGTGTCGGCTGGATTTGAGAATAAGTCTTCTACCTGCCTTCCCAGAGCAGGCAGGCCCCAACGTGACCCTGAGGTGGGTACCATTGTTATTCCGGTTTTGCAGATGAGGGAAATGGGCACAGAGAGGTCAGGTCACTCAGCCTGTAAGTGACAGAGCTCAGATTTGAACCCAGGAATTCTGCTTCCAAGCCCAGGCTCATAACAGCTAAACAGTCCTCCCTCTCCTCAAAGAGGGCTGCTAACAATTTAGGATTTCAAAATTTTATTTTCATATTTAGTTTCATATTTCACAATTATAACATTTCATATAGAGTCGAATGCTAGTGGTTTATATTACAGTCTGTTAGACTTTGTAGTCATATGACTATAACACATATTTGTGTTTTTTTTAATAACCAAAATGGCCTGCTGCTAGGTATATTGTTCATCAACATGCTTTTTTCCCGTTTGACAATAAAAATATTGGGCATATTTTCTGGCCATTGTGAATGACTCTTATTTTTCACCCTTTTGGCATTTTATTATAAGGATATAGATGGTTTGATTGAGTTTTAGCCAGTCAGGAAATGACTGGTTCCTTCAGAATGGGATAACACAGTGGGAATTTTTCTCCTTGCTTGTGACTTTGGACTTGTTTTAATTCTGAGATTATCATGAGTTAACTTGCCACATCATTTTTTTTCTTTTAATTTGCTTGGTGATAATATAGCTTTTCTCTCACTGGTAAGAAGAAGCTCGTTTTCTTACTAAAATGAACAGCAGAATTTCATAGTCTAATATAATACCATGCTTAAAACACACAAATTTTTTCCCCTTAAGTAGACCCATAAAATAGATGATCATTTAATGAGCATACTGAATCAGCTTGCGGGTGTGGGTCTGTTTAAATAAGCTGTGGTTTACGTATGTTTTTCAAGCCATGCGCAAAAGACAAATGTTTGTGCTTAGGGGAAAAAAGGGAATTTGGTTTATGAGGACATTAATGGAAAGCTTTGAGAAAATTGAAGGGCATTGTTCCCCAATAGTCGTAAGCCTTTTTCTCTCATTTCATTCAAGTCTCCATGCAAATGTCACATCAGAGATGCCTTCCCTGGCAGCTCTTTACTGAAATAGCCCTTCCTCTGTCACTATCCTTTTGCCTGGCCCTTGCTTCTGACTGTGACTTACCACCACCTTGCATATTTATTTATTTGCTTGTTCATTGTCTGAGAGGTGAGAATCGGTGAGAATAGAGGCTAGTCTATTCCAGATCCCCAGTGCCTAGGACAGTGCCTGGCACATGGTAGGTGTTTGAAAGTGAGGCATTGTAGCGTAGGCAAGGGTTGACAAACTTTTTCCCGAAAGGGCAGATAGTAGGTACTTTAGGCTTGGTGGGCCATATAATCTCTGTGGTGACTGCTCAACTGTGCCATTGTAGCACCGAAGCAGCTGTAGACATAAGTGTGTTCCATAACTGTGTTCTAATAAAGCTTTATTTACAAAGACAGACAGTGGGCCGTAGTTTGCCCACCCCTGGTGTAGAGGTTAAGAGGATAGATTCTGGAGTCAGCTCTGAGACCTTCAGCAGATTATTACTCCTCTCTGCCTCTATTACCTCATCTGTAAAATGGAAATAAAATTAGTACCTGCCTCAGAGAGACATAGAGTGTGGTAACTGCCTAGAGCAATGTCTGGCATGTATTGACCACTATGTCAATACAAATGCTATTCATTTTATTACATTGTTGTTGATTAAAATTGTGTGTGCACACGTGTGCAGTATTTTTTAGCACTCTTTGTAGATTTAATGTTCCATTCATTTGACAACAGAAACTATGTTTTGCTCATGAAATTTTCATGTTAAGAATTTTAAACTTTTAAAAGGGTAGCTTTCTGATCAAAATTATCTTCTTTTATAATTCAGTTTTTGAAAAATGTTTAATATATGTAAAGCTATCATATAGCGTCTTAGTTTTAGTCAATTTATAAGGGGATACAAAACGGTGAGGGTCCTGGAAGTCATCAGCATGGCATGCAAATGAGGCAAATTCTGAGGTCTTTCTGGATTTTATGACTTCTCAGTCAAGCAGATGTGAAAAGCCTTCTTTTCTTAAAAAGGTATCAAGGTGGGTAAAACCCAGAGTCCTGTGGGTTTGGCTGTGTAGATTCTAGGCTGATTGCTCCCTTTCTGCAAGTTTTAATGTCCGTATGCTTTCCTGCTTCTTATTTTATCATCATCTTATACTTTTGAGAACTGCCCACTTTGGGACAAGTTTTGAATATTGTCATATAGTAGACTTTTTATCCTATTTTATTTTCTTTGGGCTGCTAAGTGAAGGTGTAGGAATTTGAAATAAGCTAGAAACATAGGAGGCAGAAGACCTGTGCAGATTTTGTGCTGTCTTGTTGAGTTTTAGAAATAATTTTATGGCACTGTGGACTGTGTGACAATTCATTAGCACTTCATCCAAAAAAAAAAAAAACTTCACCTTTTCAAAAGAAAAATGCATTCTCTGTATTTTTTATACTTACACACACATACGTATTTACATACATACTTTTCTGTGTGTAGTTGGAGGGAAGAGTTCAGTAAAATCTCGAAATGTGGGAAGTGGATTCCTCCCTGCTAATTTTGCCCTTTCTTTACACCAGCCTTGACTTCTGGGCAGACTGGTAGGTGGCTGGGGTGGATAAGAGAGAACATGTTTCTTCCTCTTCTTGAAAAGCCCAGTGGAACTGAAGGGAGGGAAGGAGGGACGGGGCACAGGACAAAGTAGAGACTTTTTCAGCCCCTTGGAAGTATGGAGTGAATTCAAGCCCGCTGGTGGAGAGCTGGAACCCCACAGCCGTGAAAACATCCCACTTTCTTCCACGAGGGAAATTCAGTAGAAATGGATCTGCCCACGGCGGTGTTGTAGCTGTGTTTTCTGAGGGCGATCCTGTGGCGCTGCCGTTACTACCCTGAGCTCTCGGCGTGTTGTGAAACTTCCCCGCTGACCCCTCTCTTCTCCTTCCTGACAGAGGGGGAAACCTGACACTCCTGCATTTCCTCTTGGGTTTGAAAACTGCAGCAGATGATGAGCTGGTGGCTGAACTTGTGGTGAACATCCTTAAAGTGTGCCCAGACTTACTGAACAAATATTTCAAGGAAGTAACATTTTCCTTTCTCCCAAGAGTGAAGTCTACTTGGTCAAATAATATCAAGCTGCTAAACAAGGTAAAAACGCATGGATATTTCAAAGTCTGTGAGAAAGGGTAGGAGGCAGAGGGTAAGGAGTTGGGGGACTGGCGGGCAGGGGAGGGAGGAAGTGACGTTCTGATATACTGTACAGTATGAAGAACCTCATTGAGCCATTCTTCAGGGGCTATTTTGGATGTAAGTGTGGTGTCCTTATCTTCTAAGGACATTTTGCTTTTGACTGAGCTGCATTTTGAGGTTTATGCCTTTTGAATCTGTTGAGCCAATTTCATCTTTTTATCCAGATTTTGCTTAGATTGAGATCATAATGAGTTTCAACACAGTTAGGCTGGCAATAGTGAAATGTCTGAATTGTAGGATTGTTTTTAAAACTTGCTGTTTCAAGTACTTAAGCAACTTGAAATAAGCTGAGAGATGGTGGTCTGTTTATTTAAGTGGAAATAGACACATGTCTATTTCCTTCTGATCTTAGATGTCAGCATCCCCTCGTCTATTGAAGTCCCTACTACAAATTCTTTGGTGTTACTGCCTGGCTTGGTTAAGCTCTCTCTCTCTCTGATTTATGGCCTGCCTGGTGGTGAAATCTTGGGGTTGTTTTCTTGTGCCTCAACCTGGGCATGGGTTGTCTGTAAAATAAGCTTTTATTCATGTATTCTCTCATTTTTCATGGGTGCCTATGTATGCAGTCCCCGTATGTGTTTTCGGACGAGAAGGATGCATTTTGCCCCTCATTTTGGTGAAGGAAGCTCTGTGGCTGGCACCCCCGTTGGGAGCTGTTCTGGTGCTGCTCTCCCTGGGGAAGGGGAGGGGCAAGTGCACGCCCTTGCAGGCCTGGGTGTGAGTCCTCACTTTTCTGCTTACTAGCTGTGTGGCCCAGGGAAATTACTTAGCCTCGCTGAGGTCCAATTTTGTCATTTGTAGACATTTTTATTTTAGTGTAAAATACCCCTACCCCGAAGGGTTGTCGTGAAGCATTAAAAAGATGACATAATTTGTCAGGTGCCTGTCCAGTGCAGTAACTGATGAGTAATGCTGTCGTTAGCTCTAGCAGTGACTTATTTGCCATCTGAGGTTTTAAGAGGTTCCCCAGGCAACAGGCGGAGCTCTACCTTGAAGGTCACTGCCCCAGTAACAGCCAGTCTGGTGACCTGACTTGTCTTTAACAAATGGATTGGGAATTAATCTTTTGGACCCTGTTCCTTGTGGGAAGCCTCAGACCTTTATCACTGTAATTGTTTCATTGGAATGGCTTCACTGTGGGTGCCTACAATTAGCCTCAGGTTTGAAACTTAACCTCCAGCACCAGCTCATTCTCTTTTCTCCTTTTCATAGATCTATGAGGCCCAGCCGGACATTTCCCGGGCATTTCAGACCAGAGAGTTCATCCCTTTGCCTCGGCTCCTGGCGATGGTCATGGTGACCACCGTGCCCCTGGTGTGCAATAAGATCATGTTCACCCAGGCATTAAATGTAAGTGGTTACCCTGCTTCTAGAACTTTCTATCGCTAATCCCACTAGCTGTGCTGGGGATTGTTCTGAGAATACTGGCCTGGATGTATGGGATTGTGTTTTGTCAGTGAGTCTCTGAGGCTTTCCATGAGTAGGAGTTTCCACTCACCTGGGGAAGGGACCCTGGAGTTCAAGGCACATTCATGCCAGAGGGTGACTGAGTGCATGGCACTGTCCCTGCTCCAGCACAGAGCTGGGACTGCTGTATCCCTCCACGGCTCTCTAGGCCTGCCTAAGGGACAGAGAGTGTCAGAATCAGAGGAAGGGAAGTGTGTTCAGTTACAGCCCAATGTCATGTATTAAAATCTCATTAGTTTAGGATTTCTGGACAGGGTGGCACTGAAATTTGTGTAGCAAATCCTTTCTTTTGTGGTTTAAGTGAATAGTGTTAAGAATAGTATTAAGAAATTTCTGGGGAACATTTACTTTGAGGACCAGCTATTTCAGGCATTTCTGGAGGACATGGTCATGGAAAAAACTGATCCTTAAATTTCATACCATTATTTATTATAAAGGTCCCCAACTCCTATCAGAAGCCACATTCAGAGGGACTCATGTATCTTTCACCACAGCATTGTAGCTGTAGGTGAGGGGCACCTTAGGGGACACACGTGGGTCCTGGGCCCTGCCAGCCCCTCCTAAACCCAAGTGGCCTCAAGAACTATCGGGGTCAGGGGGGGCAGATATTCAGAGGGGTGCAGGGCCTGGGGTTCCTTTGGGGCAGGTGGAGTCCCTGTCCTTCCAGGCAGGCTGGCTTATTCTGTGAACACAGCAGGAGCAGGGTCTGCTCAGGCATGAGTTGACCTCTGTGGTGATGGGTTAGTTACCGTAAAGTGGTGTAGACTCCTTCAGTTGTGCAGTGGGATTAAGAATTTTTTTGATACCCATCCAGGGTTGTGCTGAGAGTGGGTGGTGGGGTGAGGAGTAGGGAGAAGGAGGCCTGTGTGGGACTAGGCAGAAAGGTCTTTTTGTTCTGGCTGCCAAATCATAATAACCCAAATTAGGACCCAGCTAGCTTGCCCATCTGTTTTGTGGGAGACACAAAATATTTTATCCCAAGGGGCTTGCAAGGAAGTAGAATTGAAAGGAGTATGTCAGATGCCTTTTCTTTATGGGCAGAAGATAATTTTATCTGGCCGGCTGCATTTGTGCTCCCCTTTTAGCTGACTCCTGGTGGTCTGGGTTATAGATGCTTGTCTTCTCTCCCTCCCACAGTAGTGTTGCAGGAGAGAGGGATTGTGCCCCCAGGGTGTGTTCCATCCCCTGGGTAGAGTAGCTACAGGGCGAGGTAGAGGGCATGGCTTTCTCTTCTGCCAGTGCTGCTGTCTTATGCAGGGCCAGGGTAAGCGGAGAAGCCACAGCTGTGCCTGCTCTTCAGTGGGCCCTTTCCGACCTGTGACAGCGTGTTAATACCAGTGAGACCAGTGACTCAGGTGTGTCTAAGGGGTGGGGTTTTGGGGTTTGTTTTTTTTAAATTTTTCTTTTATTCTTTACAGTATTATCTGAAAATTTTTAACAGCATACATTTTAGAATCAGAAAGAAAAGAGTTAGCTTATTTTAGAAACAGGAAATAAGAAGGTGCGTGGAGGCAGCATCTCAGGCCATTGGTTGAGCTCTGCTCCCCGCTATCAGGTGTGCGTGTGAACACTTGTTTGGGCCCTGCCTTTGAAGTGATTATGGGGTGGGAGTCATTGTTGGTTTAGAATATTTAATGTAGTGCTACTTCATTGTACGATATACATATAAAATGAAACCCCAGCTAAGTGGAACTCGGGGGGAGTGGGTGTCATGGTTATTAAACTAAAAGTCCATCAGAAAACCTTTCTGTCTCTACCTGAGTATAAATCTACAGTATCCCAGCCGGTGCTCCCAGACGTTCCTGTCCTGGGGAATCCCCTGGGGCTGGTTGAGTTGGTCGGACCAGTGCCTGAGACTGTATGTCTCCCACGTGCCGAGGAGGTGCCCTCACTGCTGCTGGCCCAGGACACACCACGACCAGCTGCGGCCTGGGCTTTCCCTCTTTTTGGTCATAGCACAGGTTCTTGAACTTTATTCAGTCTCTGCAGCAGGTGGGGATTTGAAGACCCTCTTGGCTGTCATTCTGAATAAAAGTAGAGAATGTGGATGTTGGAGGCCTGGGATTGGGGGCTGCTTGCTTATGGAGCCTAGAGGTGGTTTTTCATACTGAAGTACCTGATGCCCTTTCTTATCGTCTTTCCACCTGATGTTAACTGCTTTTTTCAGGGCTGGTTGGGTTCTGGTGAGATCTTGGCTGTTGTTGATGCGGATAATTCATACAAGCTGAGTGGTTGTCAGAGAAGCCTTACCAGAGACAGAGAATGAGACAGAAATAACTCTCAGACTCTTCCTCTGGTAACTGCCCTCCGGGCAACTGCTGAGGTCAAATCTGCAGGAGGTCAAGAGGGCAGAGTCCCCAGGCCACCTCTTCTCACAGCGTAGAGGCCAGTCTTCTTGTATGGCTTTCCCTGTGAGTGACCTGGGAAGGGGCAAGAGCCAGCCAGGCCCCCTGCTTTGGAGGGGTGTGTCCACCAGTGCAGCTTAAAGACGTTTGTGGATTTAACTATTTCTCTTCCCAGTTGGACAGCAAATCAGTGAGGCACACAGCTTTATCCCTCATTTCCGTCATTTTGAAGAGAGCGTTAAAAACTGTTGACTACTGCCTGAATAAAGAGGCGTGGCAAGAATCAGGCGTGTACACGGCTGCGATGATGGAAGAATTTGTGCGGCTCTTCAGAGAAGCCCTCAGCAAGGTGGGCGCGGAAGCCAGGCTTGGCCTTCCTGGGGAAGTGTCCAGGGCTTTCTTTACAGATGTCACAGAAAGCACAGCAGGTGGAAAAGACGATCTTGGGGGCACAGAGGGTGGGTGCTCAGTGGAGTGAAGGGGTCGGGGTGCTCCTCGGATGTCTCATCAGGAACCGTTTTGCCCCTTCCCCTCCCCCCACCGCTGCACACGCACACTGGACTGGGGCTGCGTGAGGGGGTGGTTGGGAAGCCCCTCTTGCTGCCTCCTCCCTGTGGTTTATTCTGGTAAGTAACGAAGGCCAATCATCTGCGGACTGGCGGCCGCCCTGAAAGAGCCAAGTTCTTGCTGGGCTGGGTCCCCCAGCCAGTCGTAAGGACGTGTGCCCTTGTTCCCAGTGTCTTGCTCAGGTGAATGAGTCTTAAGGGGCTAGTTTTAATTATTGGCAGTTCTTTTTTCACCAAATCCCTATTGTGCACAGTTCTAGGAATTAATCCACAAAACACAGCTCCCGAAAGGACGTGGACCTGTTCTCATCCTGCTGTCCCGGCTCTTACAGACTCACGTTCACACTCACGTACACTCCCATGTGCTTGCGCCTCCCCTCTGGTTTTGCTTCTCCTTGTTAGTAGGTTTAGTTCATTTGTTTTTCTTCTTTGTTTCGGGTGACTGATTTTTTGTTTCTTTGTTTTTCCTTTTAGATTTTACCAGATCTGAACACCATCGTGTGGGTCTGGCAGTCACTTAGAAAGCAGGACACAAAACAGGATGATGAGAAAGGAAAGAAAAGGGGCGACAGGACTCCTGCTGCCTGCATGGCTCCCCAGTGTGGTGAGGGCTCCGTGGGGCCTCTGCTGTTTGCAGATGGAGCTGACCGGCAGCCGGGGATGGCTCCTGTCTAGAGGGCTTTGAAGGCCTCTCTGTCTATGAATGAATCCTGTGTCCTTTTTTGCTCAGGGAGAAGAATAGAATCGTAGATTGAATTCTCACGTCTATTAGAAATGTGCCCGAGCTCTATGCAAGCACTGTGTCTCTCTAAAGACTTGAACAGTGGGTGCCATGTGCTCTGGCCTTTCAGTGCGGGGACCTCTCTTTTTCTCTGCAGATGGAGGTGGGCTCCAGTCCACATTGACTCCGACCTTGCTCTTGGCCAGGCAGTGGGCTTTGTGTCTTATATCTGTATCCTTTTTAATCCTTACAGCGCCCTACGAGGGTGGGCACTGCTGTGTGTCCCTACTGTTCAGATGAGGACACTAAAGCACAGAGAGATTGGGCGGCTTTAACATGTCCAAGGACACAGCAGTAAAATGGGGATTTAAACCCAGGCTGTTTGGACAGTGTTCACTTCATGTTGACTCCTGAAATCTAGCGCCTCGGGGGTCTCTCTCAGCCTGTGTTCAGCTCGCAGTTGACGGCAGTGGGTCACGGGGGCTCAACTGCTTATCTGTTGCTGATTGAGGACAAAGAACACGTGTGTTTCCTAATTCAAGCTGTTTTGTTTCGGTTCAGACGATGCAGAAACCATCCTTTTGAAAGCCGTCCTGCTCCAGGTCATATGCCTCTACCAGAAGGTGGTCCCGCATGTGGTCATGCAGTACAACTTTGACTTCAGCAAGCTCCTGAAAGGTGCGTCTCCGGGGACTGCAGACGCCCCTCCGCTGTTTCTGCCAGCGGGGATTGAGGAAGTGGGGTGGGGGGCAATTTAGCTGGCATGCGTGATCCACCAGCCTGGTTACTTTTTTAAATAGCTGGTCTTCCTTAAGTAACTGTCAGATGAACAGTTGGCAGTAGCGAGAAAGAAAAAGAGAGAAGCCAGCCAGCCTGAGTTGCCGGCCACAGATGATCAACAAATCAGATCATGTGACAGGAACTCTAAAGCCTGTTTTCAAAGGAGCAGCAATACAGAAATAAGAGCCCCTGAGAAAGGATGTCCCTTTCATGCAGAGGCACCTCTGCCATAGTTACTCATATTTTACCCAGTGAGTCAGGTTCAAACTGCATCTTGTAAAAGTAACATTCTGCTTGTTGGGTCACGTTTCCTTGATGGAAAAATTTGTCTAATAAAATTGACTTGATAATTGGGCCTACGGAAGAAGAATTGCAGAAATATCATTCTTGGAACTTATATAAACTCTTGAAATAATCCTATTCAAAAACTGTAATTAACTTTTTAATTGTGTGAAGGCAGAAAGTTGTCCTTGCTGTGAGTATATGAAATTCACTAGAATGTGGCCATTTAGTATTTAGTACTGCGTCCTTCCCAAGCAGAGGAGAAACCCAGAAATCAGGCTAGAGGCTGAGGACCCAGTCTTGGGCTTGGGTGGCCAGTCTGCCCACAAAATGCTTACAGTCTGGGGAGCAAGGCCTGTGGCCCAGGTAAGGGATTAACGTTACCAAGAGCCCATGCCTGGAGGGCAGCATGGGACGCAGGGCTTAGGAAGAGGTCAGTGTGGGCCGAGTGGCAGGGAAGGGCTTCTTTGGTCAAGTGGAGTTTGGGCTTTTTATTGAAGGGTTTGGATAGACCTCGGGAGAGGAGGACGTGTTAGGTGAGGTGCATCTGAGCAGAGGAGTGGGTGCAGCCTGAGTGAGGGTGAGCACAGAGCCTGGGGACGGAATCCTTCCTTTTTACTTCTAGACGTGGAGTTCCTTATATGGTCCTTCTGGCCAGGGGCAGCAGTTGCTGGCGCCTGACTTCTTGTCTGTTTTCCTCTTTTCTGCCTGCAGGCGTCATCTCAGAGCAGGGCCTTCGAGAGGAGGTGCCCCCCATTCTGCAGCACCACATTCTGAAGGTGGCCCTGGAACTGCCCGCCAGCAAGTTTTTGTGGCTAAAAGCACAGGTAGGAAGTGAAGAGGCTTCTGTCGTGAGCTGACCTGCTGGGCATGTTGGCCTTTTGGCCTGGGAATTTCTAACTGGATCTGACCCTGCCAGAGTTGGGTGCACGAAGGAAGATGTTACCAGTTCTCCTTTTAGAGAGACATGTCTAGAGCAGAGGCCAGGTCCAGGAGGCCTGTGACTCTTTGCTTTTGCAAAATAAGGTGCTTACTGTGTCCTTACTGAAAGTATATTATTGCTGGGAACTGGGAGTTCTTTGTATTTTTTATCTTGACTATTTTACATTTTGCTTGTCATTGTGAAACCTTTTGGAAAATAAACAAAATACATTCCTTCTCCTTTGTCTTCATCCTGGAAGAACTGAAGGCAGCGATGGAATAGATACCAAGCCAGGAGAAGGTTGAGGCTGGTGGAAAAATCAGTGAAGATTGCTGGCATTTTTTTCTGTGTCTTTAATGATGTCTTCCAGGACTCTCTGGACAACATAATGTTGAATCATAAAGGGAACTCAAGATGCAACAGATATTCACCTGTGTATTTAAACACAGGGTGCTGTGTCACTTCTATCCAAAGAGGAGAACATGACCAGGCAAAATTGAGCAGTATCTAGGTGTATTTCTTAGTAGCTCAGATGACTTTTTTTTAATGACTTAGATCTTATTTAAGATCCTGTATGGAACCAATAGCATGGAAATGTATGTTGGCTCTTTTGCATGGGGTATTTCCAGAAAGGTATGAGAATGCTATGGCACTGGGATCTATGTATTTTTTTCCGCAAGTCCTCTCTCTAGGGTTCACCTGCATCATGGTTGAAGGTAGTTGTTATTGAGAACTTCTTGTGTTCCAGCCTTGACACGAGGGCTCTATGTGTCGGCTCATTTACCACCATTTAAAGACAAGGCAGCTGGAGCACAGAGTGGTTAGGAAACTTCGGCAGGGTCCCCACCGTAAGTGGAGGATCCAGGACTGGACCCAGGCAGTGCTGTCCAGAACCCTGCTCTCAACCTTTACACCCCACCGTGAAGACACTGCCAGTGATCCCTGAGAGATGACAAGCTGGGGACGTTGTTTGGTTTTTATCCTAGCTGAACTGGGCCAAAGGGGTCTGGATGATTTAGTTGGAAAGTGAACAGAGGCCTCCTACTTTGAGAGAGCTGGTATTAAAATATTAATTTATGTTCCGTGCCCCACCTTCTGCACATGATACGTCTGTTGGGCTTGTGGAAACCAGCACTTCACGTGTTCAGGGTTGTCCTCATTGCCAGGAGCTGGAGGGACACTCCAGGGAGACACAGACTCGGCAGAGTTTGGCCTAGGAATCTGGAGCGCTATGTACTTCTCTGAGATGTGTTCAAAGCCCAGAAGCCTTTGTAAGAGGCTAAATTATGTATAAGGAGTCGATTTTATTAGCACCAGCGTCCTGCGCAAGTGCAGCAAGTGCAGCCTTTGACAAGTCTCCCCCCCACCCACCAGGCCGTGCTGCATCTGCACGAGGGCCCCCTGGGCTTGATTCCCAGCTCGGCCATTAAACAGCTAGTCACATCCTCATGCCCCAGTGTCCACAGACGTAAACGGGGGTAACAGTCGGCCCCACGGAGGGGTGGTGGATAATTATTGGGAGGATAGAGTGAGTCAGTGTCTGTGAAGAACTGTGAATGGCGCCAACACATGCAGAGGGCCACCGTGCTTCCTGTTATTACTCTACTTTTTCTATAACTGCTGTTTGGGGGTTTTGGGTGAGTTCCCTAACTTCTGAGGTTCCTCTTATATAAAATCCCAGCAGTCTCGCCGAGTTGTTAACATGGGATGAGATGAAAGGCCTGGTTGGCAGCATACTGGGCCTGCTGTCCCTGTTTGCTCAGCAGACAGTGGCCTCTCTTATGTTTATCACATTCTGTTGTTCAAACTCCAGGAAGGCCCAGATGCAGAAATTATTGGAGGAGAACGATCCGTGTTTTACTTACTGATGAAAATGTTTGTGACCAGTAGCCATTTACAGCTGAAGTCATCAACCAAACTTCTCATCATGAAGGTGAGCGTCTTCTACCACTTCCTATTCTCTAAGGTGTTTTGTAGTCTATACAGTATATATAACAGTTGTTGAATTAAGGACGTATTACAATTATTGTTATTTAAAAATAGAAGGTTTTACGGCGGCTTTAGTTTATCATGTCTTAAACTTGGCTGCGTTCCTGAGAGGCAGCGTGGCCAAGTGGGAGACCATGCACTTTGAAGTCCTGTTCCTGGATTTGAGTCCTGGTTCTGCCACATCCTAGGTGGCAGTGGACAAGTTACTTAACCTCTCTGAACTCACTTTTCCCATGGTGAATAGGAATAATAAACCTGTAGGATTGCAGAGGTGATTACATGTGATAACGTAGTAGGTCATGCCCTGCACATTGTAGGCTCGTAGAGACTAGATTTCTGGCCCTCCGGGGAACTGTTGAATACGCGACGTCTCTTCCCTCAGCTCCAGACTGGGCCTTCCCCAGGGCTTCAGCCTTTTGGCCTGGGCCATCACCCACAGCACAGGTGTCCTCAAAGTCAGCGGAATTGAATGAGGAGTTTGACCGCCGGCTTCTCTTCATTCTTATACTTGATGCTCATTTTCCAGGGCTACATCAGGTCTTGCTGTGGCCGCTGGAAATCGAGTCCCTCTTTTCTGCTGTGCAACAAGCATCCTGGGGGTGCTATAGAAGTCACATTCACTGTTTTTAGAGTACAAAGGTTTTACCTTGCTTTGAAATGCTGTTAATCTTGCTGCCCTTTAACCTTCTCACTCGAGCTGCCTGAAGGACATGAACATCTATCTTGACCTCTGCAAGTGGCCATTTCCTTACAGGTTGTGCAGGTGGGAACTTGACCCCAGCCAGGTGTCTCGATCACCGACTGTGAACAGGTGGCATTGGCACGATCGGGCTCGCCTTTGGTGCGCTCTGTTGCAGGGCTCGGGCTGTGGAGCTGCTCAGACCCCGAGTCTCTGTCATCGGGCGATTTGGGGATGTCATTTAATCACCCCTCAGGCTCAAGTCCTATCTCATAACAAATTCTTTTCTCTTGGAAACGGTGGGTGTTCCTCGCCCCAGGCCTGCGTCCTGAGGGCCACGCTGAGATCATGTGATGTGACTGTTCATTGTCTTAGAGAATTTCACACAAGTGGAGGGTTGAGTAGCTGTGAGGGGTCCAGTCGTGCATGTTTACATGGGTCTTTGTGAAAATCCAGGTAGCAGGTCAGACCCCTAAGTCACAGCTGGATTTTTCCCCGTTTTTATTATTTAGGAGTTGAAGGAAAGGAATAAGAACCAGCAAGATGGAATTATGTTCTTGTCGACAGAGCCCAGGATGATCTCTTTTCCTTGTTTCCGTCAACAATGGGAGTGTTGTTTTGAAAGAGCAGCTTTTAGAGTATACTGTGGGTGAAACTTGGACCCGCTCTGTGCTCCTTGGGTCTCCCGGTCGTGCTGGAACCCAAACCACTGCAGCTCCCACCGAGCACAGGGTCCGCCCTGACCCTTCCACCGGTGTCTGCTTCCTGACAGATCCTGCGGGACACGGGCGTGTTTGAGCACACCTGGAGGGAGCTGGAGCTGTGGCTGGAGCACCTGGACAGCACCGTGGAGGAGAAGAGAGAGACTGTGATTCAGTTTTTGGAACGCGTAAGCACGTACTTCTAGTGGGAAGGGGCGTGTTCAGGGTAATTGTACCGAGTGAGCCTTGGTGTAATGAGGACATTTTTGATGCACCAGTGCCAGAGGCCTCTCTTCCTGGCTTACTTCCTAATTCTTGCTGAGACATCAGAATCTATTTAGTTGTAGAATCTGTAAAATGGGAATGTATTACTCTGTGCTGTTTAATTTCCTTTTGGGAATTTGTTCTTCCATGAAGGAATAGTGGTATACTAAGAGCAATATTAAAATCATTGGTTTATACTAAAAGATATTGTTTAAAATTCTACAACAGAAAATTCAAAAAAAAAACTTCCCAGAAAAATTATCATTCTTATTAAGGCTTGTTCACATTTGAGCTCTTCCCTTTTTTTCACCAGTGACATTTTTGGCACTTTTCCATTTCATTTGTGACCATCTAAATGTTTTCCACTTGGCTCTTTAATGCCCAGGTTTTATTGACGTTGGTGGCGAATCCCTATCCGTACACAGACAGAGCATCTGACTTTGTCCAAGAAGCCAGCACGCTGCAGGCCACCGTGACGAAGCAGGACGCCGACGATGTCAGCATCCCCATCTCCCACATCGACGGTAGGGCCCCTCCCTCCTGTGCTGCTTGGGGTTCTGAAGATCAAGCCACAGTGGCGTATTGGAGCCAGAAGAGGAGAGTTGTGTTAAAGCCTTGCGCAGAGTGCTGACATCCCCTTTCTTTGCATCAAAGATCAACCTACTGTGGAAATGAAAATCGCCTAATTTATTCACGTAACGGGAAATGTGTATAGATAGAGCTTTTTTGCTGGGTTGTTTTTATTTGTGCATTGTTTATGCCAGGTGCTGATCTAAGCTCATGTAGCCTCATAAACAGCCCTAAGCGGGGGTATTATCCTCGCTTTATACATTGATAAGGCAGCTGAGGCGCAGAAAGGCAACGTAATCTGCCCAACCTCACACAGCTAGTACGTAGCGAAGTCGGGATGTGAATCCAGACGCTGGCCCTCGTCTGTGCTTTCACCCTTACACTCTTTCGCCTCTAAGCTTGTTGTGTTGGCCTACATGTCCAGGCTAGTTTCTGGGCTTCTCAGTGTCACCTGCAGAAACTTCAACCTATTATCACCTGAGCTGGCTATCCTGCATTTTGCCTGGCAGAGATCTTAAGATTTTATGGGCAATGCCCTCATCTGTGTAGAATCAAACTCTGTATTAAGCATATTCCCCCAAGAGAAGTTTAGCTTTTATTTTTTTCTCTTTTTGCAAATATTCTCTTGTTTATCCTTCCCCCAAGAGAAGTTTAGCTTTTATTTTTTTCTCTTTTTGCAAATATTCTCTTGTTTATCCTCCCCCCCATGGGGTTCTTTACAGTAGAATCCTTCGGTGGTTCTTGCCTCGGCTTGACTCCCCGCTTTCTGTCTCAGATGTTCTCGACATGGTGGATGTCCTGGTGGAGGGCAGCGAAGGCCTGGATGAGGAGATTGGATTCTTACTGAGTGAAGACACGATCCTGCTCACGTTCCCGTTCAGTGCTGTGGTCCCCGCAGCCCTGGAAGCCAGGAACAAGCTGCTTCTTGGGCCAGAAAGTGAAGCAGGTACATGTGTGTCAGCATGTTCTGGGTGCCTCCGTGGGGTAGGAGGTGGGATTCCAGGGGCTCTGGAAATAACTGCTGAAAACCCAAAGCAGCAGGGTTCAGACCCACCAAAGTGATAGCCACGTGGCCGGTGGAGCTGAGCACGCAGGGATGGGAATCTAGAGGCTGGTAGGCTGTCGGGAGATGGGTCACCCTGAGGGATGAGTCTGAAATAATGCGTTTGCACGGCTGCACAGACACCTGCTGTAACACTGACATTTTCTCGTCAGTGTTTGTTGTTGACATCTTGATGCTAAGGTGTGAGTCCTTCATACTCGCTGGGCATCCAGACAACTTAGACCCAAGGAAGTGCTCCCAGATCACAGTGGTGTAATTAGTCAGGTTGCTCAGGCTTTTCTGCAGTAACAAATAAGCCCCAGCGTGTCAGTGAATTAATGAGCAAAGGTCTCTTTTGTGACCTTGTCATAGTCCAGTACAGGTCAGGTTGCTCTCCTGGGTGGCGGTCCTCCAGGAAGTAGCTCGGGGATCCAGGTTGCTCCCATCTTATAGCTAGGCCATCTCAATGTAGGGCTTTCAAGGTCACATGGAAGAGGAAGAGAGAGTGGACAGTCCAGCAGGGGGGTCCTGGAAGTGGCTAAACCAGTCATGTGGTCCCAGCCTAACCGCAAGGGAGGCTTGTGTGCCAAGGAAGAGGAAATGGGTTGGGGAGCACAAAGCAAGTCCTGGCCCCAGGTGGCTTTGCCTCACCTCTTCTGTGCCCGGGTCTCCACTTCTGGGCCTCAGGACCTGAAATCTGACTGTGTGCTGTGTGATTAATAAAATGGAGCCCGATGCGGTCTGCAGTGGTAGCATCTGCCTTCCAGTGTGGTTTTGTGACCCCACGTGGAGTTATGAATTTTTCTGGGTCTTGAATATGTGTGGGAGTTGGTGTTATTGATGTATCATAGCCAGCCTCTCCCCACCCTCATGTCGTGCCTCTGCAGGAGAAAGCATCGTGGTGTACCTGACCGGGGTGCTGATGGACCTCCTCCACACCCAGAGAGACCCCCTGGCTCTGTGTCTCCTGCTTCAGGCTTACGACAAGTTGGAGCCCCCAGTCCCACCTTGCTGCCATCACCTGTCCCGGTTCAACAGATACTACAGCCTCTGGATCCCGGAGCCAGCCCGCGAGGCCATGGTGAGCTGCAGCCGTTGCTGCTCCTGCAGAAACCAGGCCTTTCCTAGAAACCCCCGCAGGTTTCTTCCGTGGGCCACAGCTGGCTGTACCGCAGCTGTGTAGCTTACAGGGTGGAATTTCTTCACATCCTGATTTTCCCTGCAGAGGAGAGGAAGCTGAGCGGTGTTGCTGCTGCTCAGCTGACGTGCCTGAGACAAGGAGGGCTCAGGGACGCAGCAGGATGAATTTCCCGCTGGCTGCATCATTGCCTCATTGCGTTTCGGCTTTGAGGCGGGAGGTTGCCTTTTCTGCTTCCTCACTGAGTGATCTGGGCTCGCTTGTCCTGTAGCCTCTTCTGCGGACCTTAGCGTGCCTCTAGACTTCTCGGGCTCAGTGGCCAGACCTGGCTCTGGAGGACCCCAGCAGGCTCCATTCTGCTCAGACTGGGAAAGTAAAAAAAAGAAGGAAAGGATTTTCTTTTGGTGGGGACTACACTCTTTTTTTTTTTTTTTTTTTGTGGGGAAGACCAGCCCTGAGCTAACATCCGTTGCCAATCCTCCCCTTTTTGCTGAGGAAGACTGGCCCTGGGCTAACATCTGTGCCCATCTTCCTCCACTTTATATGGGACGCCGCCACGGCATGGCTGACAGGCAGTGCGTCGGCGGGCGCCCGGGATCCGAACCCGCGAACCCCGGGCTGCCAAGCGCGGACGAAACCGCTGCGCCACCGGGCGGCCCTGGGACTACACTCTTATAATGGGGTGCTGCAGTTCCCATGCAGAGTATTTACCAATGCTAGATGGGGCAAGAAGTTAACTTTGTGGTGTGCATTTTTGTGTGTTTATTCAATTTTAGCTGCCCTTGAAAAAGCAGGTGGCTTGGGACCTCCTTGTCTTATGATGTTGGTAACAGGAGCTGATGTTGATTGCATGTCTGTCTGTCAGGGCTTCATACTTAGTGTGCTATGTGTATTTTAAGGCATTTAATCCTCACAACAACCCAGAGAAGTAGGTCAAGACTCTTACGATCCTCATTATATGCATGGGGAAACTGAGGCACAGAGTGGGTTTTTTTTTTTTTTTTTTTTTCCCCACCCCCAGCAACCAGTCAGTCAGTAGTGGAGTCAAGATTTGGCCCAGGCAGTCGGGCTCCAGAGTCCACGCCCTTCACGACTCCTCCTCGTGGTAGGCCGTGGTTCAGAGTCGGTTACAGCCACACGGCAGCTTGTGTGGAGCCATTCGCAGTTCAGTGCTGCACCTCATAGTGTCGAGTGTAAGTGTCCGCCCTCTGTTGAGTGGGTCGCAGCAGTGGTTCCCCCCATGAAGGGGCATCAGAAGTCCCTGGAGGCCCGTTCAGACAGGTCACTGGGCCCCACCCCCAGAGCGTCTGATTCCACAGGTCTGCGTGGGGCCCAGGAATCTGCGCGTCTAACAAGTTTCTGGTCGTGCTGCTGCTGTTCCAGGGACCCCGCTTTGAGACCCGCCGAGCTTCAGGGCACACGTGGCCTAGTTGTATTGGTCTTAGGAAGGAGAGTGTTCGGAGTTATGAAAGTAAGAGCCGTGTCTCGTAAATGAAGAAGGCAGTTTGGGAATTGTGTCAGAAGAAATGAACAACTTCACTTTGAGACAGAATGACTCCAGAAATTGATCCTCACTCTGTCCATTGTTACCTCCTCCCAACAAGATAGTGTTCTGACCGAGGCTCCAGGGGGAGGGCCTTCAGAAGGCACGCAGCTCAGAGAGCTGGCTCCTTTACAGGCTGTGATTTCCCAGTTTCCAGGGATTAATCACAGTGACTCCTGTGAGTGAAAGCACGTCTCTGTCACACGCAGCTCGTGACTGAGGTGTCTGTCCTCCAAGGTGTGTGAATGCCTCCCTGATTAAGTGCCTTCGAGTTAACACGGTCTAGGAAGATGTGTGTGACTGATAATATCGGGACTTAAATGAAATGACGTGGTCACTGTTTTCAGTTGTTAGTACGTGACTGTGGTGAGACGTCCCCTTGTTATGGATGTCGCCCTGTGCCTGTTCTAGCAGACTCCGCACCTTTTCATCTGTGCTCATGTGTCTTTCCTCTCCTCCGGGCTGCTGCTGTCTCCCCAAGCCGCTGCAGACGCTGGGCAGCCTCGCCCCCCGGGGTCCTCCAGCTTCCTCCTTTGCGGCCCTGCTGCAGACGGCCTATGAGAAGGAGGGCGCGCTCCTGGACGAGCGTGTTCAGGAGCGGCTGCGGGCTGCCCTCCCGCGCCTCCCGATGCACCAGGTCTTGCGTTCCGTCAGACACCTGCTACTCTACCTCAGGAGCACCGTGGAGAACTTTGGCCAGGTCAGTACTGCCCCTGCCCGTCCCTGCTGCCCCCACGTGCTCGCGAGTCTCCACCTCCAGAGAACGTGGCCTTGTCCGAGTCGGGTCCAAACCAAGTGACAGTGTTGCTAGAATCCTGGTGTCATGTTGTCAACCACCGGTCCACACGTGGGAGGGTGGTAACCTGACACACCCAGGCCACAGGGTAGGCCCGCGAGGCCTAGAAGGCTTGTTCGGCGCTCCTCCATGCCCGGCTGCCCCTGCGCCCTGGAGCAGAGGCACAGAGGCAGTTTAAGCTCCCATCTTCTCCAGGCCTCAGTTGCAAAACCAATAAATCCCTCCACAGCTGCAGGCAGAGTCAAGTGCAGCCAGATTGTGTCACTGGGGCAGCTATTAGGACAGGGCCCTTCCCACAGCCTGGATCAGCGGCACGGCCAGGCATCCCCTTTCTCTCCTGAGTTTAGTTCAGTAGTTCATTGTTGAGCTTTCTGTCCCTGATATGTTTACAGATTTTCAGTTTAGGTTTTGAGGTGGGCCTTTTCCGCTCATTTTGGTCAAAATGAACCTGTATGTTTCATCAAGATTTAGGAGGACACATTCCTTATTGAGAAATGACTGAGGTTATCGGTGTTTTACAAATACTGCATGTAAAGGAGTTGCCATTCTAGCTGCCTCCCTCCTCGATTCTTGTTTCTGGTAACATCGCACCTTCTGATCACAGAGGGACTGGGCAGTCACTGTCAGCCCTTCCCTGGTCTGAGGGTCGTGTGCCTCTCATCCTCACAGCTGGGCAGAAGCTTCGGGCCTCCCATCCTGCAGCTCCTCCTGGATCTCCTCAGGCGCCTGGTCGTTCACTGTGAGCAGCTGGATGCCCAGAACCAGCAGAAATGCGAGGCCGCCCAGGCCGAGTCTGACCTCTTTTTGGACATGGAGTCCATGGCCTCGCTGGAGTTGGCCAATGATAAGGTACTGCCACTTCCATGGGTCTTCCTTGGGTCTCCTTCCTGCTGGCCTTTTTCTGTAAAGTCATAGACACTGGCTTTCCCTCCACTTCTGGTTAAAAACAAATATGTGTTCATTGCAAGAAAGTAGGGAAATGCAGAAAACTAGAGGAGGCACTAAAAACCCTCCATAACCCCTCCATCCAGGGATGAGCAGGGTTTAATTTGAGTCTGATTCTGTCCACTCACACCTGCGCTCCTGTAAGCAGTTTTCCCTTCTCTGTGTGATGTGAGCACCTTGAGAACTCAGCATGAATATTTTCCTGTAAATAGATGCAGTGTGTTGAATAAAAGCTGGGCAGTGGGTGAGGCCCTTCACAGTAAACATACACAGTGAATTTGCTGCTCCAAGAAGAACCAGCCTTCTCTCCTGTTGTAGCCTTGTGGAGCAGGCTGTTTCACTGGGGCCAGGGCGAATCTTTCTCACAGTTTGCCCTTTGACCTGCTGTACTGGGTTCAGGAAGCAAATGTGCTCCTCGTTTCACAATAGTGGACGGCTTCCTTCCTTTCATCTCCAAGCGGACTGTCTGGGAGGTGTGTCTGGCTGCAGGACCACCCGTTAGCCAGTCGACGGGCAAAGCAGTCCTAACATGGCCTTGTGCCTTTCTGTTTTTATTTGGCAGAGCTCAGTGGGGAAGTTTGATAGGCTTCTCTCTCCTTCCCTGAAAAGTAAATAAGGAAAGAAAATTTATTCCTGCCCCTGGAGACTGGTGTAACTTTGTTGGCTAGGAACCATGTTCCGCAGGCTGCTTAGAACGACTGAATCAAATTGTTCTCTAATCCAGCAAAGGGCATTCTACTGCTTTTTACTCAGTGGTCTAAACTCAGTCATGGGGTCAGAGCTGGTTTTTTAGGGGGGTCACTTTAGGCCCAGTCTTCTTCTGAAAGTGGGGACTGGGTTGCCTTCAGTCCTGGATTGTGGACTTTCACAACAGTTTAATCCTAGTCCACCTTCCCAGACACGTGATCTCTTCTCTCTCTGATCGCCCTACCCCATTGTCAGTTGATACCCATGTTTGTCAACGTGATTTATTTAGGAGGGCAGGGCTGCTAAGGAGAAATCAGTAGATGATTGATCTGAGTCACATTTTGGCGTTTCTGCACGGCCCGTGCTCTGCGTTGAGTGACTGGAGAGCAGTTTTGCTGCATAGTAAATTCATTCAGGCTGAATTCACCAGATACCTGCCACTCTGGATGGGACGCTGGCCAAGTCACAGTCCAGCCCTCGCGGTCGTACAGGGATGAGATTCACTACAATCAGATAACAGCTTTGACTGGGCTTGGGTTGGGATGCTGTGGGCAGTCCTGAGAGGGGCATCGAAACTCGAACTTGAGGATGGAGTGGCTTAGGAAAGCTGCTTTCTGCTCTCTGTCCTGCTCGCAACAGTGAATACTTATACGGCAGCAGGTGCCCCCTCCCTGTTGGCCCAGGGCCGGGTGTGAGGTCTGTGCCTTGTCACTGTGTTTCAGACACTGGAGGAGGTGCTCGTGGCCATCCTCAGACATCCCACGCTGGAGGGCTGGTACCTGGCCCTGGAGCAGCAGGCCCTTCCTCTGCACACCCTCAGCCCCATCCTCGTGAAGCTCCTGGCAGCCCAGCTCAGTGCAGGGGTCCTGCAGCTGCTGGTGGTGAGCGCCCCCATCCTCCGGAGCATCGGTCAGCTGGGCCTCTTGGCCAGGTACTCAGAGGCCATCACCCAGAGCGTGTTGAAAGAGCTACGAAACAGGAGGGTGGGCCTGGCCACATCATCGACAAAGACCCTCCCGCAGCTCGAGGCCCTGCAGGGGCTGCATCCATACATGGAGGGCGCCCAGCTCCGCGAGGTCACCCTGGCCCTGCTGAGCCTGCCTGAGGCCCACCTGGTCGCCCAACGACCCCTGAAGTCCCCCAAGAAGGAGAGGCACTTGAATGTTCTCGGCAAGACCCTGGTCCAGCTGCTGACCAGCAGCCCCCAGGATCAGCTGCAGAGCAGTGATCTCCTCTGGGCCTCCGAGTATGTGAAAGGCCTGGGGGCTTTGCTCCCCACGCTGGCTGTAGACGAGCTGGACACCGTGTTCCTCCACACTCTGCAGAGAGAGCCCATGCTGGCCCCTGTGGTCGGGGTCGACCTGCTCGACTACTGCCTGGCCCGGCGGACGCAGGCGACCCTCAGCATCGCAGCCCTCCTCCTCCAGCAGAGCTCTACCCACCTGCTGCGGTTCGAGCTGTGGTGCGGGCAGGCTGGCTCGGGGCTCTGTCTACGAGAGGACCTTGACAACTTCCTCCCCCTCATCCACGTGTACCTCCAGTGCAGGACTCGGGGACACTTCACATGCCCAGCGGGAGGTATGGGAAAGGGTGGCTTTGGGCAGCTGGGAATTTTAAGTCAGAGGGGCTGAGGAGGTGGAACTGCAAGTCCATTTTTAAACCCTGGAACTTCGTGTTCTGGGGTGTGGTTTGATTCCATTTCTCCTGTAGCATCTGACCCAGCTCTGAAGATTGAGAAAGATGAGAAATTCTCACTCAGCACCGCTCCCCCTGAGTCTTTTGACCTTGTGGCTCGGGGTGTCGCCCCTGTGCTCCCATCAACTCCAAGTTACCTGCATGAAGCAGGGAGAGGGGTGGGAGTAGCTGCGGCCACTTGGGCCAAGAAAGGGTCAGCACCAGGGCTGGGCCTTGTTAGGCTGAGGGGATCATTTGGAGTAATCGTCCCTTGTCCTGTCCCACCTTCCCTGCCAGCAGGAAATGTTGGTGAGTGATGCTGAGTTGAGGCAGCTTAGACCTAGCTCTCTTCTTTCTCTACCCATCAGATTTCAAATCTGAGGTGCTTTTGATCACCATGAATTTATTTTAATTCCTTTTTATTGTATGTATGAATGACTTTTCACTCAATGCTTTGCCTCTGTGTTGCGTAGCTTCGCATCAATGATGACAGATATTTTTAAAGTAAGAGAGCCCCCTCCGGAGAGAGCTTCCCAGCCACTGGTTCTGGATGCACCTCTCCTTACGTCCCTCTCCTGTCCCCACGCCTTTGAAGAACGAATCCCCTGTGAGTGCAGAACTTTAGTGCTGACGTCTCATCATGAAGTTCGAGCTGTGGGTTATTCCCAGGGCCCATCGGGTTGCAGAATCCCCGTCAGAGGGTTGACTGATGAGAGGTGACCAGCGGTGAGCTGCTAAATGCCTAACAGCTGGCTTTCAGGGGAGACTGATTTGTAGCATTTGCCAGTTTCCATAGTGTTAGTACTTCTGCTGTGGCCAACTGCAAACTACCAGTGTGACATCACGCAGGTCACAAGATTCCTAAAATATAGTTGTTGGCTCTTGTGAGCTGAGACGTGCTGGCTCCAGCCCACCATGGTGTGCGACTACCTCTCCTTTTTGTCTCTGCCCAGTGTCCTCTGCTGTCATTCCTGTCTTGAGGAAGGCCCTGTGGAGGCAGCTGCAGACCAGGCTTCTCAGTGCTGACGGGCCCCCAGAGTCTGGGCTGCATCAGGAGATCCTGGCCCAGCTGGTCCCGTTTGTGAGAGCCAAGGACCTCGGGGTCCTAATGGACCGTTTGCCCAGCTTGCTTCAGACTCCCAAAAGCCACAAGAGGTATGAAGGCTTACATCATTTGATGGTTCTTCCCCTCTCGGCTTCATTTTTCTCTGTAGTGTTTCTAAGCTGGTGGAAAACTGCTGCACTGCTGTTGTGCCAGTGGGTGAGAGGGCAGTTCTACAAGATCACTTCTTTCAGCATACTGGTGGGAGCAAGTATGTCTGCACAAATGGATGGTTCTGATTCCCTGGGAGGTGTGGTTCTCAACCAGGGGTGATTTTGCCCACTCCAGGGGACAGTTGACATTGTCTGACATTTTTTGTCACGACATGGGTAGGGGGTTGTTGCTTCTGGCATCTAGAGGGTAGAGGCCACGGGTGCTGCAAAATAGCCTATAATGCACAGGACAGCCACCCCTCCCCCTAAAGAAATAATTACCTGGTCCAAATGATCAGTAATGCTGAGGTGGTGATAGCTTGAGTTAGACAAAGTCTGGACAGTACATCCTTTTTCGCTGCATCTGTTGTTCCCCTAGTTGTAAAAATTCTGGGACATCTTTGATGTTTGAGTAAGGGGCAGGGGTCCTGTGGCTCCTGTGCTTGAGTGGTATAGGGAGCAGGACTCAGAGCATCTCTCCCATATGGCCCATCGTAATGTTGGTTTATATTTAAAGCTGCAGGGATTTAGGACATCCCCCTAACCCTGTGACTTTTGTCTTCTGCTACAGTTGGATCGTGGCTGATTCGGTCTCGGCGGTCCTGGAAGGGTCGGTAGAAGAGCTGCGTGCCTGGAAAAAGATTCTGCTGGAGTCCTGTGTAAAGTGGTTGATCATGTCTTTCACTGATAGCCAGCAAGATGATGACGATACTCGGGATCAAGAGAAGAAAATGCTGCTGAGATTAAATGAACTGTTGGTAAGTGTTGTGTCTTTTCTTAGAGATCCTGGCTAAATTTTTAAGAGAAAGACTGAGATAGACAAACCAAGGTTTACAGACACATTCTGATCCAGGTGGTGTGAGTACAACCTGGTGGGAAATGAGAGGGGCCGTGTCTGCAGGGGAAGAGGCAGGTGGGGGGCAGTCCTGGAAACGATGAGCTGTCTTTCATCAGGAATGGATGTAGGATTTTGTCAAATGCTTTGTTGTGTCTCCTGAGATGGTATGTAGTTTTGTTTTTTGTTTAGGCTGTTAATAAGGTTAGTTATATTAATTGTGTTTTGAATGTTAAACCAACCTTGTATTCTTGGGATAAACCTACTTGATGGTGATGTATTATCATTTTTGTATATTGTTGGATTTGATTTGCTGATATTTTAAGAATTTTTGCATCTGTATGCATGAGGGATATTAGTTTATAATTTTATTTTCTTGTCATGTCTTTAGCTGGTTTTAGGATCAGGCAGTACTGGCCCCAGAATAAGTTGGGAAGAGTTTCACTGGGTATAAAATTCTAGGTGGACAGTTTTATTTTCTTTAAGCATTTTAAAGATATTCCTTTCCTGTCTTCTGCTGTGCGTTGTTTCTGATAAGAGATCTGTCATCTTTGTTCCTCTGTACGTTATGCCTTTCTTGTCTGGCTGCTTTTAGGATTTTTTTCTTCACGTTGCCTAAAGCAATTTGAGTATGATATGCCTTGGTGTAGTTTTCTTCAAGTTTCCTGTGCTTTGGGTTCAGTGAGCTTCTTGGCTTTGTGAGTTTCAAGTTTTCATAAAATTTGGAAATATTTATCTATTTCTGGCCTTTATTCCTTTTTTTTGACATGTCCTTTTTCTAAAAAATGGTATATTTTTGCACAGAAATAATTAATACCCTGAAGGCTAGCATATGAGTTATTCCTCAATGCACAGTGTAAAATTGCATTAAAAGTCATTGACTCTGTGACTTGTGTTTAAACTCTGAACCCAGGACTTAAAAAGTGATCCTCAAGAAAATAGCCCCAAGTGAAAGTTAGTAAATGTGTGGTAAACATGTTCGTAGGTTCTAGATCAAGCAGTGTGCCTGTGTAGTTGTATTGAGACTTTGTAAGCTGTATTTCAGCCTTACTTCATTGTGTTAATAAGGTGCCTAGGAACCCAAAACAGCAGAACTAGGAAAGAGGATGAATGTCCCTGAGGTTTAGAGAGAGCTGAGTTGTAGAGGAGGGGGGCCTGGGCTCACTGGCCACGGGTCGCAGTGGAAGTTCCTTCCTGGCTCCATCGTCAGCCCCACACCCAGCAGGCTGGCTTGATTGAGCGACAGCTCTGCTCTTTTAGGGATGTTTGTTCTCAAGGCGTGCCTCCCTCCTTAACCCACGTTTCTCTCTCTCTCTCTCTTTTTTTTTTTTCCCCGTAGACTTTATTTTTAGAGCAGTCTTAGGTTCACAGCAAAAGTGAGTGGAAAGTGCAGAGTTCCCATATATCCGCTGCCGCCATGCACGCACAGCCTCCCCCACTATCAGCCTCCCACACCAGCCCTTTTCTTTTAATTGAGGTATAATTCTCGTTATAGTTTAGTGTTGACAAATACATATTCCCTTGTGCCCACACTCCTATCCTAGAAGATTTTCATCATCCCAGAAAGTTCCCTGTGCTTTCTCCCAGCTGGTCCCCATCCCTCCAGAACAACCACTCTTGATTTAACATCGTGCCTCATTTGGAGATTTTCTCCACGTCAGTGACTGTGGACCTACAGTGGCCCTGTTAGTGGTGCAAAGGTCTCCCCCGGGTGGTTGTAACATCATATGTTTAAACAGTTGTATGTGACTGGACCTGTGTGTCGTAAATCAGTTAGTGCTGTCTGAAATGGTGGATAAAGGAAAAATAACAGGACTATTAGGAAATTTTCTTTTGCTCATTTGGTGAGCCTATATACGCTAATAAAATGACAGAGCTACCAGCGAAAATAAAACAATTTCAAAAATCAAAGTAAGAAACGACTGCATGCTTTTGTGGATTGCTTAGGTGACTATGTTCCGTATTTACTGAATGGCTCTAATTTAAATTCCATGTTCTCTGTTTTAAATTAATTGAGATATTCCATGTATATTTCTCACTTCCTTTATTCATAGAATTCACTTAATGAAGTCGATCCTGGTGACTGGCAGAAATTTGTGAAGACTGGACTCAAGTAAGTTGATGTATATTTGGTGCAATTCAGTAAGGGTGTGAATATCGCTGATGATGCAGAGCCAGTTCTGTAGCTTGTTTTGAGCATGATGTATGCAGTGGAGCAGGTGCTGCTCCTGATTTAGAGACGCAAGACATGTAACGTTGGAGAGGTTAGATGATTTGCCCATTGACATGCAGCGAGCGTGCTTCTAACGATGATGAGAGGAGCAGCCTGTAAAAAATGAAATATTTTTTAAAAACCAGAATTGTGCAGAGAATAATACAACAGCACCCAAATTTAATAAGTGCTAACAGTTTCTATATTCGTCCTAATTTATTCTCTTCCCTCTTTCGTCCAAAAGTGTCACCCTTCCCAGGTTGAGCTTTGTCATGGCCATGCATGTTTTTACACTTCGGTGACATGTCAGTGTGTCTAAACAATAAATAACATTGTTTAGTGTGTTTACCGTTTTACACAAATGTTTCACTTTATGTGTTCTTTTTTTGCACTCAGATGTTTTTGAGTTACCCATGTTGATACCTGTAGACCTGAGTCATTCATTTTAACCTCTGTGGGATATTCCTGTGACTGTGGCTAGTCCCCTAGGATGGACAGCTCCTCCCTTTCTTCCCCCCCCCGCCCCCATTCCTGTGGTGAATGTTACATGTCTCTTAGTGCCACGTTTTCTCAGGGAGGGGGCACTCGCTGGCTGTTAGTGTGGGCACAGCTTCAGTTGTACTAGACTTTCAATTTGCTCTCCCAGGTTTTTGAGCTAACCTCACATAGTATGAAAGTTCATTTTTTCCTCACATCCTCACTAGCGCTTGAAAAGGTCAGACTCTTTCGTTTCTGGCAATCAGATGGTCATGAAATGATGTTTCATTGTGCCTATCATTTTCATTTCTCTGATATTCATCAGCTTGAAACAGAGAAAAATACTTTACCCAAGAGGGGAGAAAGAAGTGAAGGTGGGTCACAGGTTCATGACAACTGTAGATTACCATCACGAAATGTTGACATTTCTTTCAGTCATTGGTTAATTCGTGTTTCTAGAATGCCCACTATATGCTAAGTGGTTCTTAACATTATTCACATAGGACTAAAAAACTCTTTTTCCTAGAGCACGATGCTTTCATTCCTTTAGTGGGTTCTGAAGGAATTTGACATAGAAAGCTTCCGAACCATTTCAGGGGAGTTTTGAGTAGCTGAAAGGAAGGAAGGAGGGAGGCTGACCCGGCAAGGTGGGCTGAGGGCCGGGAGTGTCATCTTTATTCAGGATCTGCTGTTCTGCCGCCTCCTGGCATTTCAGCTAAACAGGAAATTCGTTTGGTGTTTGCGCCATCAAGAAAGTAAATGTGCTGTGTCCCCTCCCTGGTTTTCAGAAGTGCCCCCTGTGATGGGTGGACAGCTCAGGGTGTGATAAAGCGAGTGTAATGCAATGGCAGCAGGAGAATCTAGGTGATGGGTATATGACTGGGTACTGTAAAATTCTCAACTTTGTGGTATGTTGGAAAATTTTCTTAATAAAATGCAGAGAAAACGATTTTCTTATTGTTTCCTATGAAATAAAATTCCCCTTTATGAAGCTCTTTCTGCATTTGGTTCTTGCCTCCTAGATTTCGGTATCAGGACCATACATTTTTAAAGACCCTCCATGCTGCCATACAGCTCCTGTATCTTCCGGAAAGCTCTGTGCGCCCGAAGCTCATCCAGCTCCCAGTGGTCCACATGATGCTCACACAGCATTCTCTGTTTTTGCCGACTCTGCTGAAATCTGAGGAAGAGGAAAACCCAGACACTCATGTAAAAGGTGACTCCTGACCCCCACCCTCCCATTTCAGTTATGAATTTTATTTCCTGATTTCATCGAGCTAGCTGCGCATCAAAGCTTAGTGCCCATGTGTTTTCAGAGCTAAGGCAGCGTTACCAAAACGGTGTTAGAGTATTTTGTTACTGTCAAATCCAAGCTGAAGAAATGTTTCCTCTGATTTAGGATTAAACAGCAAATGCAGATCTCTTTTCAAAGCCTGTTCTGGCTTATGAGAGTCATGTTTGAGGTTTTATTGCTGTATTATAGGCAAGTGTTAATATCTGGGAATTAAGGGGAGTTAGGAGGAGTGTCTGACCTGAGAGAAATTGTTTAGTTGCATGAAATGTCTTTTTTTTTTGTTTTCCTGTGAGGAAGACTAGCCCTGAGCTAACATCCGTTGCCAATCCTCCTCTTTTTGCTGAGGAAGACTGGCCCTAGGCTCACACCCATGCCCATCTTCCTCTACTTTATATGGGACGCCGCCACAGCATGGCTTGACAAGCGGTGTGTCTGTCCGCGCCCGGGATCCGAACCTGCGAACCCCGGGCCGCTAAAGCGGAGCATGCGAACTTAACCGCTACGCCACCGGGCTGACTCTGCTTGAAATGTCTTAATGGGAAGTGTGAAACCTCTGTCAAGAGCAGAGGGTGCACACGTGGCTGTTGCCAGTTCGCTGCAGGAGCTCTGAGAGAGCCCGGGTTTTGGCTCCCTCCCTTGTTCAGTGAGCATGTGGTTCAGCTCCCGTGATCCCGAGTTTGGCGTAGGCTACAGAGACGTCAGAGGAGGCGGTCCGAAGGGTCCTGCCCTCTTGAAACCACGCTCTGCTTAGAGGCAAAATTAACACTGCAAACCCGTGAGAAATCACCACAAGGTCGGTCTGGAATAAACGCTAAATTGAAGAGCACCATTAGTCAGGTTACTGTATGGTTAGCAGGAAAAGTAAAACGGCTCCACCCTTCTGTTCAGGCAGGAGTAGAAATATTAGAGATTTTAGTAACATGGGGAAAGTGCTTAGTTTTTAAAATCTTTAGTGGCTTAAAATTTGCAAGGGGAATGGGAAGAGACTGATTGTGTCAAAGAGCTAGGAAGAGAGACGATTGTGAACACGTGTTTAATTAAAAAAAGGAAAAAGTGGGGACAGGACTAGACGCAATCCTAAGACCAGTGTTGTTCAGAGAGGAATATTTCCAGCGTTTGAATGTTCCCTGAAACGCTTCCTCATCTACTTTTATTCTGAATGTACACATCCCCCTGCAGTGCTGTGCATTTCAGTATCGTTTTCTTCCAGAAGCGCTGGTGGACCTGATGTCGGTTGTGGTGAGGATGTGCTCCTCTGTCTGTGAGAGCAGCCACTTTGCAGTGCTCCTCGGGGCCTATGGCGCCTCTCTCAGCATCCTGGGTGAGGGTGTGAGGACTGGGCAGTGTGACCCAGGGAATGTGTGTGTGAGGACCAGGCATGACCCAGGGAGTGTGTGTGTGTGAGGACCAGGCATGTGACCCAGGGAGTGTGTGTGTGTGAGGACCAGGCATGACCCAGGGAGTGTGTGTGTGTGAGGACCAGGCATGACCCAGGGAGTGTGTGTGTGTGAGGACCAGGCAGTGTGACCCAGGGAGTGTGTGTGTGTGAGGACCAGGCATGACCCAGGGAGTGTGTGTGTGGGAGGACCAGGCATGTGACCCAGGGAGTGTGTGTGTGGGAGGACCAGGCATGTGACCCAGGGAGTGTGTGTGTGTGAGGACCAGGCAGTGTGACCCAGGGAGTGTGTGTGTGAAGACCGGGTGGTGTGACCCAGGGAATGTGTGTGTGAGGACCGGGCGGTGTGATCAGAAGATGTGAGAGGACTGAGAGTATGACAGGGCGGGAGGAGAGAGTGAGCTTTCTAAACTGACCTCCAGTTGACTTCTAGACCAGAAGATTTTGCTTCTCCTCCGGGCGTATGAACAGAACCACCTCAGCCTCATCAACTTCAGGTGCGTGTTGGGTCTGGAGGAGTGAGCAGCAGGCTTTGAAGGAGCCAGGCCTCAGGCTGTGGCTCGCTCTGTACAGCAGGATCCCAAGATCTTCTCTTGTTCCTTCTTGATTCTCAGGGAAGGGGTGGGGTAGATGGAACCCCCTCAGCTCACACCCCGGCTCCAGCGTGGGCTGTCCCTCACACCATAAGGATTGTCTGTTGGCAGGGGACTGTGTAGGCTGGGCTGCCCGGCAGATTGGTGGGTGGCTGTCTGTTACAGACCTCACTCCCAACTCACTCTCGTCTAGTTTAGTTGATTTCTTTTTCTTCATGCTTTACTGTAGATGGGCGTGACTTGTGATGTGGGGATTTGAGGGGAGAAGAGTGAGGAGTGCTGACTGGATGTAATTCCACTGTCTGTCTGTCTGTCTGTGTGCCTCTGTGTGTTGTGTCTGTGTCTGGATCTGTCTCTTTCCTTTCTGTCTGTTTCTGTGTTTCTCTTGTCTGCCTCTCCTTCTCTGTCTGTCTCTTCTGGGTTCTTGGGGGCTGCTTCCCAGCCTCCTTGGCCAGCACAGCTTTGGGCCTGAGAGGCTGAGCTGATGCCTTTCCCGTGGGCCCTGCCCCACCTCTGCAAGGGCCGGGGCTAGGAGGGGACTTGGTCAGATGTGCCATTCACAGAAAGCGTCTCAGATGCTCGTTGCTGCCCTAGTTTCTTCTCTCCTTATCACTTTGAACCAGCACCCTAACATCTACCCAATATGTACTTGAGGAAGTTTTGTGTGTGAAGACAGGAAGTGAGCTAGCTGGGCCAATAAAAATAGTTCAAGAGAACTCTGCAGGGAAGAGAAAAAAACTATTTCCATTGTAGAATACTTTTTTTTTAGGGTAAAAGCTATATTAACCTAGAAGCCACCCCTTTCTCCTCCAAGAAAAACAATAAAGAAAAACATTTTCTCTTTCTCAAGAATGCCCAGGTCATGAATAAACATTCTCTTTTCCTTTCCCTCATGGCCTCACCCTCTTATTACTTGGGAGTTGGTGCAATGTCAGTTGTACCCTTTCTGGAGTAGAACAGGCCCTGTAACATAAGGAAGAGGAGAGCAAATGGAAGCAGTTTCTCTCACAGTGAAAAAGGAGCCACTTCAGCATCAGAACACCCTCTCACTCAGAGATTAAAGAAAGTCAAACGAGGTTGCCCACTGAGTAGTCGGGTTAGAGTTGGTTATGACAGGAGCCTGGTTTCAGCTCCCAGGAGGAGAGAGACTGAATAGAGGATGTGGCGCTCACAGGGCACCATGCAGCTAAGGAGCAGAAGTGTTTCCTCAGACTCAAATACGTGTCACATCCACATCCTGAGCCGGAGGAGCAGGCTGGAGCCACATGGGTAACCCTGTAGACGGTCAGTGGATGAATGTCATGGCAGTAAATGGTCCCAATCCCAGTACTGGTGTATCCAGTACATCAGCTGCCTGCTGGTTAGAAACTGAGACCACCAGGGAACACCCTCCTACAGATTCTTTACTTTGTAACTTGAATGACTGTCGTTGACTTGCATGGAATGAGTCTGTGTTTAGAAGAATTCCATTTAGAAGTATTTAATTCCATCGATGTTCATTGAGCACCTACTGCTTACATGGTGCTGGGCCCAGCACTGTTGGGAATACTGAGAGGAAGAAGACACAGTCTTCCTGTCTGCTGAGGGGATCAGACTGTCATAAATGTGACTCTGTTTAAATTGGCTTCTGATTCATGCCACCTGGTGTATCCCAGCTGTTACAGGATCATGTGAGAGCACACTCTCCCTTGGGGGAGTCAGGGATGCTTGGGGACAGGGTGGCATTGGAAGGGTAGGGAGGGATTTGATGGAGGTGCAGTTGGTGGAGGAACCAGGGACGCTGGGCGGAGGGAACAGCGTTATGATGGCTGGGAGGTGGGAAGGCAGAACATTTCCGGGAATGGTGAGTAGGTTGGCTTATCTTCATCACAGGATATGTGTAGGGAAAAGATGGTGGGAAGGCCAGACAGGTTGGTTGGTAAGGACTTTAAGGAGCAGACTGAAGTATTTCCATTTCCATCTGGGAGACAGCAGAGGACTGAGAGACATTTGGGGGCAGAGAAGTGGCCATGGTAACAGCTGGGCCTTTGGGGAGCATCCTGCAGCAGTGGGGAGCTGGGTGGGGGCTAGCAGGGAGAAGGATGGGGAGGAAGGAGGCCTGTGTCATATTCCAGGAGGAAGGTGAGGTGACCTCTATGGACAGGTTGGTGGTGTGAAAGGTAGAGGTGTATTAAGTGGTGGACTCTCGAGGTGGGGACAGCTAAAAGGCTGTGTGGGCAGACCTGGTCTGCTCATGGCCACGTGTAAACAGGGAAAGTTTTGTATCGTAAAGCATCACTGAGCAGTCAGGATTCTACCGCGGTGGTCTAGCATGGACTCTGGAGCCAGACTCCCCAAGTTTGAATTCCAGCTCTGCCACTTACCAACTAGGCAAGGGATCAGCTGAGCAACTTTCTTAATCCTCTCTGTGCCTCTTTTCCCCCATTTGCAAAATAGGTATAATAGTACCTATCTTATGGGGTTGTTGTGCAGATTAAGTGAATTAATACACGTGAAGGGCTTAGAATAGTACCTGGCACGTCATAAGCTCTGTATCAGTGTTGGCTTCTCTCATCACCCCTAACACTGTCACCCCAGCCTCAGCATCGCCATCACCCCTACCTTCCCCCTAAGTTACGGGGATTAAATGATTGAGCACATGTAACCTGCTCGGAACAGTGCCTGGCACGTGCTGGCTGCTCAACAGAGCTACCTATGATGTTCGTTATCATCATCACCATCACCAGTTCTGTTCCTGGTGGGACCCTGGGACCAGTCTGCTCTCCCCTGTCTGGCCTTAGGGTGCTGCTGTGGGGCCCAGCGGCCGTGGAGCATCACAAGACGTGCCGGAGCCTGGGCAAGTCGCTGTGGCAGCAGCCGAGTGTCGGGGACATCCTCCGCCTGCTGGATCGGGACCGGATGATGAAGACCATCCTCCACTTCCCCCAGAACCGGAGGCTGCTGCCCCCCGAGGTGCGGGAGGCGCAGGGCACAGCCATCAGGGAGCGCCCAAAGCAGGCGGGTGCTGTTCTGCCGGCCCCTCCGAGGGCTCCATTTGGGCCCTCGGCTTTAGCATCCTGTAAAATCCATGCCCTGTTTTTCATGTGGTTTGTTAACTTCTTGAGTAGAATTCCAACCATGTACGAGGTACAGAGACAGGACCCCCGTATCCTCATCGCCCACCTTCAACAATTATCCATACTTGTTTCATTTATAACTTCCCCAAAAAGACTGTTTTAAAGCAAATCTCAAAAATACCATTTCATGTACAAGCACTGTTTCTTTACAGAACCATTTTTTTGTGCTCTCAAATATCCAAAATAATTTGAACTCTAGACACTGTGGGTAAACACTCACGTGGTATTGCATTTATGAGGTTGACCTGCATGTTTCTGCATGTTTTGGGCTATTTCAGGACGCACAGGAACCCATATTTAAAGGCAAGAGCACAGTGGGTCTCGACGGCCTCTATGACCCCTGCTTTCTCCTTCATCTCTTCAGTGAATTGACCAGGCCAGGTGATTACAGCCTTCTGCGGAGGTGGGGGGGGGGGGGGAGGGGCGGGGTTCCCTGCTGTGTGTGTGGCTCAGGTGCAGCCACAGGGCCCTCACAAAGTCAGAGTTCTCGTGGTAATTTTCACCATAATAATTGAGGGACTGTGTTAATCCTTCTTGAAGGATACTCAGCTGTCTTGTCACCTTTTCATTCCAGTGATTTTCAGCAAAGTAACAGTTAATGTTTGAATATATGGTGATTTTTTTAAATCATTTATAATTTTAAAATCCGAGAGTGTCCCTTTGTCCTTGATGTTTGCCTAATTCTTAATGACAGGAGCCTTTTCTGAATTATCCCTAGTGGTCAAATACCAACAGAAATGAGGGATTTTATCCTTGAGAATGAGTGAGAGCCTTCTGAGGTTGGCTTTTTCTTGGTTTAAGTATATTTTTGAAATTGCAATTGTGTCTAGTAGTCTGAGGGTGGGCATCTGTGGTGAATGGGTGGGGGGGGACAGAAAGAATGAAGCGTGTACATGTGCCCAGTGGTGAAGACCGAGGTCTGATTCCCAGGTGGGTCAGTTCTGTTGGTTGGGGGCATTTTGTCGGTGGTAGGTGTGTAGTGATGTCTCACTGCGGTTTTGATTTGCCGTGTCCTGATGGCTGATGATGTTGAACCTCATGGTTTATTTGCCGTCTGCGCATCCTCTTTGACGAAATGTCAGTTCATGTCTTTTGCCCATTTTCTAATGGGATTTTTTCTTTTACTGTTGAGTTTTGAGGGTTCTTTATGTAGTCTAGATATTAGTCTTGTTGGATATGTGGTTTGCAAATATCTTTTCCCAGTCTGTAGCTTATCTTTTCATCCTCTTAACAGGGTCTTTCACAGAGCAAAAGTTTTTAATTGTGATGAAGTCCAGTTTGTCAGTGTTTCCCTTTATGGATCAAGCGAGCACTGATATTCCCGGCTGGGGGAGACAGGAGTGGCCCACTACTGCTCTTCACGCGGCCTCCACTGACACCAAGTGGGAGCTCGTCCTTCCCCTCTACTAGGCCTCCTCTGATGCTCCGTGGGGTGCGGGAGGGCCTACCGCTCCTGCCCCATGGGGAGGAAAGCCCCGCCTCCCTACCGGGCCTTCTCTGCTGCCTCCCCAGCAGGGGTTTTGGGGCTCTGCCTTACAGCCTGTGGAGGAGTAGAGGTCTAGGTTCTCTCCGCCTTTGCTGGCTTGAGTTGGGGTGGGGCCGTGGTGTTTTCTGAGTTGTCTGGCTGGAGTAGAGCAGTTACTGTCTAGAAGTTTTCTGTGTTAACTGGGCTGCCCCTTTTCTAGTCTTTTCTCTAGAGACTAGAGAGAGCGGGCCTTTGTTCTGCTGCCTCTGTGCCCATTGGTGTTTCTGGGTTGCTGGCTTTCTTAGCTCTACGTCTAGGACACATGAAGCAGAAAGAAAACCCAGGGAACGCACCTGAGACCTCCACCTGGTCTGCTTCCTTTCCACTCTTTAGTTGTCTTATTTTTTATTTTATTTTTTTTGTGAGGAAGACCAGCCGTGAGCTAACATCTGTTGCTAATCCTCCTCTTTTTGCTGAGGAAGACTGGCCCTGGGCTAACATCCGTGCCCATCTTCCTCTACTTTATATGGGACGCTGCCAGGGCATGGCTGACAGGCAGTGTGTCGGTGGGTGCCCGGGATCCGAACTCGCGAACCCTGGGCTGCCAAGCGCAAACCAAACTGCTGCGCCACCGGACGGCCCCTAGAGTTGTCTTATTTTTATCCAAGATTTTCAGTTCTACTTACTAGGAGAATAGAGAAAATGTGTCTACTCCATCTTCCCAAAATTGGAAATCTAATTTAATTAATTTTTAACATTAGGTAATATATTCAGTTGAAAATTCAGGTGGTACCAAAGGGTGTGGAGTGAAAATCTCCCTCTCGCCTGACCTCTGGCCGTCATTCCCTCCTGCCAGCGGGAACCCGTGCTCCCAGCTCCTTGCTCGTTCTCCTAGGCCCGGCTGGCTTCTTAAAGGCCTGGAGGGGAGGGGTCGCAGCCGCAGGCCATGGGGGCGGGTGGAGGTATGTGTCCGAGTCTCTGCTCTTGGGCACCAGCACGAGGCCTACAGGGGCTCCCACGCCTCCTTCCTGCTGACTTAATGGCCGCGTCAGTTTGGGTGCACTGGGAGGCCACGTCTCACTGTTCATTCTGTTTTCTCCCTTTTTCAACTTGAAATTGTCTTTTTGCACTCGAATGCTCCTACTCGTGAGCAGATTTGCTGATCCTCCACCACTGCCCTTAGTGTTCCTGACAGAAGGATGTGCGAGGGCTGGGTTTCCAGAGAGAGTTCCCGTCAGTAGCCCTGTGTTGCTGTAGCTTCCGTCTCCCTGCACACTGTGTTCTGTGGCTGAGCTGGATTTTATTTGCAGGAGAGCAGGGGCATCTCCTGCCGGTGTCAGACTGTGAGAATGGCGAGCGGATATCTCGGTTGCCCTGGTGACTACTAGCAGCAGGCTAAGGCGTGTCCAGTGTGTGGCCAGAAGCTCCTCTGACACCCCGTGCCCCGGCGCTACTGGCTGAGTCTGTTTCTCATCAAACACAAAAATAGATTTTCCACAGTCTAAAAATATGAGGTAACTTCAGCGAATTATAACAAATCATTTAGTCTGTTGCTCCGTCTCTCAGTAGAGCTTTTAGGAGACAGAAGGTAAAGCCTTGGAAAACACTTAATAGAAAAACAGTAAAATCAGGACACAGTGTTTTTCTCAAAATCTTGAATATTGCCTCTTTTGGGCGGGGAAGACAGAGTCTGGAAGGCCTTTCGTGAAGAGAGAGAACTAGTAAATGGTCTTTCAAATTAGGGAAATCTCCAAATACGGCCTATTTTAAGTTTTATTGCTATAATTCAGGTAGAAAATTTTGCAGCACTTGTCTTCCCTAAGAAGGATTTGCAGCAGCTCAGAATACTGCTTATACTAAAATTACTCACGTGGAAGTAGAACATTTTAAAAAGCATAGGGAAATAGAAATACAAAAATTAAAAAAAAAAGAAAAGAAAAACTAGATCATTAAATTTTGCTCTGGGCTACTTGTCATCCAGAATGAAAAATGGAAGCATAACGCTTTAAAGCAATTTTGTTGTCTAATAAAAGGAAACATACCAGTTCACGGGGAGAAGAAAATTCCTAGCAGTAAAATTATAAGTTGAATAGAACAGAAATCTATGAACCAGCATAATGGCCAATGTAGGCTAGGTTTATCACGGTTGAATTAAGTCAGGAATCTTTTTTCATGTCATTTAAAAAATTTCTGTTTCCTTTTGATTTTGCCCTTGTGGAGAAGTAAGCATGAACGATGTTTTAAATAAACTTTTATAGAACTGTAGTATATAGAAATGTACACAAATCATAAGTGTATGGCTTGAGTTTTGGTGAAACCACCAGCCAGATGAAGGAACAGAACATAATCCCCAGTTCCTCAAGCCCCTCCCCCCGCCCCCCATATAGGGGCCAGTGTCCTATCTTGAACTTTATGTAAATGGCATTATACACTATATATTCTTTTGTATCAAGCTCCACGTATCCCACATTATATTTTTAGATTCATCCATACTGTGTATAGCAGAAGTTCTCAACAGTATGGTTTTACTTCCTGCAGTGGCACCTGAGTGCAAGTGTTGCTCAACATTTAGCAATCCTAAACTGGACATGTGGTTAGTTTCTTGTGTGGCTGCCCGTCTTCAGAGAAACTATCATCTCACTGCTCCATTTCAACTTTTTGCTGAAAATGGGAACCTATTTTCTTAACCTTATTGCCTTCCTTCTTTGAGTCCTTGGCTGAGAAACAGGGCCAGCCAAGGCTGTTAGCAATGGCAGTGACAAATGCTTTTTCCGCAGCAAATTCTTGTCCTCAGCAGAACAGGACTGAAATCTTCAGCTCATAATTCACATATGCTGCAGAACAGGGAGACAGTTCTCTGAACCTTGTCACCAGACCATAGGAGCACGGGCTGTGTGGACTCCTCACTGTGATGAGCCAGACATGCCAGGCTGCCTCTGAGGAGACTGTGTAAGAGGAGTTTTGAGGAAGAGTTCTTGATGCTCTGACAGCACAGTTACACTGCCACTAAATTAAAGCCCATAAAATGTGGGGTGCTTTTTATTTTAATCCTTGCTAATTGTCTTGGTTAAGCCATTTTGATCTGAAGATCTATTACTGGAAGGCCAAATTGCTATTTATGAAGTTCCTGAAAAAAAGGGAATGACATTTACAACTATTTTTAATAACCTGTTATATTTTTAACACCCCAGGGCAGCTCTTTTCCATAAGTGTTACAAAGCCAAGACTTCATAGAATAACAGAGATGACCACAAAACATGAAACTGACTTTTCCTCATGTTCACGTGGAAAATCCATTTGTCTTAGACAATGTCAGTGATTACTAAAAATGTCCCAGCCAGCTGAGTACTAGCTATTTTTAGTGAGTGTAATATTAAATATTTACACTGTTCTCTTTCCCAAATGTATTCCATTTATGTATATTTGTTATGTAGGTATGCAGGTGCATCTTAAACACATCTCATCTTTTCCAAAACAATATAATTTTACCCCACGGTTTGATTTTTTTTTTTTTTAAGTTATTGGGTTTTTTCCCCCTCCTATCAAAAATAGTCACTTGTTAGAAATGAGAAAATTTAGTTCATAAGCTTTTGGAGCCCAAGAGTCTTCTGATATTTCTTTTTTGGAGCTGGGAGCATGGGTTCCCGCTGGCATCCTTTTACTTTTAATCTGCATTTTGATATTAAAAGTGGTTTCCTGTAGACAGATGTACTTGGGTTTTGCTTTTTTTAATTCAATCTGACCATCTCTGCCTTTTAATTGGAATGTATACACCATTTACATTTAATGTGATTATTGATCTGATTCTATTTTATTTTCTTTCTTGGCTTTTAGCTACAATGTGTGTGTGTCTTGCTTTAAGATTTATAACATTCATCTTCAATTTATTGCAGTTTACCTACGAGTGAAGTTATATACCACTTCACGGAGAGTAGAAGCACTTTACAGCAATATCAATCTGTTTCTCCCCTCCTGGCTTTCATGCTATTCTTATCATGCATTTTACTTCTGTGTGCTGTAAAGACCACAATATATTGTTTTTGCTTCAAATTGTCATTTATCTTTTTTTTTTTTTTTTTTGCGAGGAAGACCAGCCCTGAGCTAACATCCATTGCTAATCCTCCTCTTTTTGCTGAGGAAGACTGGCCCTGAGCTAACATCTGTGCCCATCTTCCTCTACTTTTTATGGGATGCTGCCACAGCATGGCTGACAAGCAGTGCATCTGCCAGCGCCCGGGATCCGAACCCGCGAACCCCGGGCTGCCAAGCATGAACTAACCCGCTGCGCCACTGGGCCGGCCCCTGTCATTTATCTTTTAAAGAGATTTTATATTTATCCTACAGTTACCATTTCTGATTCTCTTCATTCCTTTGTGTAGAACCAGATTTCCATCTACTATCATTTTTCCTTCTGTCTGAAGTACTTCCTTTAAGAATCCTAGTACTTCAGATCTGCTGGTGATCAATTCTTTCAGCTTTGTTATGGAAAAAAGGCTTAACATTTTAAAGATTTTCATGGGGTATAAAATTCTAGGTTGACAGGTTTTTTTTCTTTCTGTACTTTAAAGATGTTGCTGCCCTGATTCTGGATTTTATAATTTCTAACGAGAAATCTACCATCATTCTTATCTTTGTTCCTCTGTATGTCATGTGGCTGCTTTGAAGATTTTTTTATTGCTGGTTTGCTTATGATGTGCTTTGGTGTAATTTTCTTTATATTTCTTGTGCTCTGGGTGTTCATTGAGCTTCTTGGCTCTGTAGGTTTGTAGTTTTTCTCAAACTTGGAAAAATTTTCTGCATTATTTCTTCAAACATTTTTAGGGACTCCAAGTACACATATGTTAGCCTGCTTGAAATTGTCCCACAGCAGACAGATGCTCTGTTCATGTTTTTAAATTATTTTTTCTCTCCGTGTTTCAATTTGGGTAGTTTCTATTGCTATTTTCAAGTTCACTGATCTATTTTCCTGCAATGTCTAATCTGTTGATAATCCCATCCAGTGCATTTTTCATCTCAGACATTTTAATTTTCATCTCTAGAATCTTGGTTTGGGTTTTTACATCTTCCATATCTCTATTCAACATGCTAGTCTTTCCTTTAGCTTCTTGAACATGTAGACTACAGTTCTAACAACTGTTTTAGTGTCTTTGTCTACTGTTCTGTTATCTTTGTCATATCTGGGTCATTTTCGAATGGTGGAGTTTTCTCTTCATAATGGGCTATGTTATTGTTTGTCTGAATGCCTGGTAATTTTTTATTGGAAGCCAAACATTGTGAATTTTACCTTGTTTGGTGCTGGATATTTCTGTATTCCTGTGAATGTTCTTGAGCTTTGTTCTAGGACACACTTGAGTTACTTGGAAATGGTTTGATCCTTCCAGCCTTGCTTTTAAGCTCTGTTAGGTGGGACCAAAGCAACATTTAATCTGGGACGAACTTTGCCCCTCAACTGAGGTAAAATCTTTCTGAGCACTCTCCCGTAACCCTACGAACTGTGAGGATTTTGCCCTGGCTGATGGGAACAGGAACAATTTCCCACCCGGCGTGAGCCTGGGCTTGTCTTCTCCTCTCCTTTTGGGTGGTTCTTCCTCACCCACACTTGTGGGTTGGCACTCGGCTGAAGACTCTGGTGCTCTCCCAGTAGAGCTGCTCTCTTCTTCAGGACTTTGCCTTGGAACTGTGGCTGCCTTGGCCTCCCAGGCCTCCTGCTCAGTCTCCTCAACTCAGAGTTCTCCAGTCTCCACTTAGCTTTGCCTTCCCTGTGCCACAGCCTTGAAACTGCAGGCTGTGAGCTGAGATAGTCAGAAGCTCACCTTGTTTGTTGCCCATCTCTCAGAGATCGCTGTCCTTTGTTGCCTCATGTCCAATGTCTTGAAAATCCTTGTTTCGTTTCTTCAGTCTAGTTTTTTAGTTGCTTCAGGTGGACAGGTAAATCTGGATCCTATCACTCTCTTGGCCGGAAGTGGAAATCCCACTTTTTCTTTGGTATGGTGTAAAAGTTGAGAAGGACAAAGGAAGGGAGCCGTATATAAGCGGCCCCACCTCCATCAGCCTGCCCTTGGATGGGATGATGGTGGAAGTTCCAAGGAGCTCTGCTACTTCTGGGCAAGAGGGAAACTTTATGATTTAAAGTGATTTCTATGCTTTTGGACAGCTACCTATTTGGAGACTGTTATTTGGGTATGAAGCTGTTTGGATTAAGGAGAAGTAGCTGATTATTATACTTTTTCTTATTATTATTTAATTCTTAGTTTTTAAGTTGCCAACATTATCCTTTAAAAAGTCTAACTTCAGGGAGAGGAAAAAAGATTTTTACTTTGTAAAAATACTATTAATGATAATCTTTTATTGATGGCTTATTCCAAGATTACCCGTGTGGGGTAGTCATTTCAGTTGGTTGGTGTTTGGCTTCTAATTTAACTAGGTCACCAGTCACTCACTCATTCTAAAGGACATCTTCATGGGTGATTATCACGACCAAACCCTGCTTAATCTTTTTTAAACACGGGGACCTATCTCTATTCTGAGGTTTTTCTTGACAGTATTTATCATGTAAAAAGGCCTGATTTTTTATTAAAGAGGATTTGAAATGTCCTGAATTTTATTAGTGATAAACAAGCCCTTTAAGATATGGTCAGGTGGGTCCCCTCGTGTATCTGACCTTCTCTCTCGGTCACATCCTCTCCTGGAGTGATTGTGAGTTTCTTGAGGCCTCACAGGTGAGAAACAAACGTCAGCCAGCAGGTTCTGTAGACTCTAGCTTTTGCTCAAGCTTGGTGAGCTGCTCTTCTGTGAGATTTTTGTCGTTTGAAGAAAGAACTAGGGTTGCAGAATGGATCTAAGTTAATCCTTTGTGAAAGTGGTGGGCCGGGTCAGACTGGTTTGCACTGGCTGAGTTTCCTAGCTTCGCCACCTTACATATTTCCCTTAGCGGTGCTCGTAGGTAGGAACCCACACGCAGCGGGCTGAATGCAATAGAAACGGGGAACCGGTTTTCTCTGCTGGCACCCCAGTTGTGTTCTCTAGGATCCTAGCATCTTGTGTCTCAGGTTTGAATGGCACCTTCATTCTTCTCTGGCTCACTGGGTATTTGTGAGAAGTAATGAAATTATCCTGGTTGGGATTTGCAAGCATCTTAGAAGCTGAAGGCATGGTAATTATTGCTGCAGAAGGAAGGATAGTCTTTTATCCAACTTCAGCAGAAGTGAAGGGGAGCTGTAGAGAGAGACTTGCATTTCTTGTATCTAGCACTTGTAGCTGATATTGGCAAAATGCAAAAGGAAATTTAAGTTGCCATGTTGCACAAGCATCATGGAGTCATAGTTTTTGTGTATTTAATGCTCTATTTTATTTCCCAAAGAATTTGTGGTGGATTGTCGAAAATTTTTGGATTCCAATGCTCTGGGCCTAACTGTGGTGGCCCTCAGCAGCTATGACCCCCAGATGCGAGCTGCAGCCTACTACGTCCTGGCGGCCTACTACTCGCACCTGGAGGGGGCCCGGTTCCGAGAGCAGTCCCAGGTGAGTGGGGCTGAGAGCGGACCTGGGGGGCTTTGGGGAGCTGACTCTCCACCTGTCTGGTAGAAGGATTTCTGAGGAGCATGGAGGCGTGTCGCCAGGAGACCTCTGATAAAGAGTAAACGTCTATTCCCTCTTGGGGAGTGATGCTGGAGGTTACCTCTGGGCCACAACCCCCAGGGAGGCTGAGGAAGGTCTCCCCTTATAAACACTCTCATTGTGTGGTGGGCGGGCTGAGCGGTGTAATTTCTGTCGACTCTTTCTTGGTCTAAACTCAGCAGTTAAGGTGGCTGTTACCCCTGACACGCCAAGCCTCAGAAGCCTGTGCCCTGGCTGGTAGGACCAAGAGCAGACTGGATGGGCAGGGCGTGGGGACAGGGTTCTCTTACCCTTGGGCACTTGCCTGGCTCCTCAAGGAAAAGTGAGAGGCACTCCTGAGACGAGTGAGCAAGGACGTAGCTATTGTGAGCGTCGTCTTCGGTGGCCCCTGGGACATGAGGAGAGGCCACCCGCAAAGCTGTAGTTTAGGCTGCATGAGACAACGCTGGTCACAGTTGTTCTGAAAATGCTTATCTTTTTTTTGTTTTTTTCTGGTCTTAAGCTACTTTACCTGTTGGATGTAGTCCGGAACGGGATCCAAACTCAGAACATGAGGCTCACCTTTACCGTGACTCTCTTCATTGCCAAGGCAGCCCTGCAGATTTTGAAACCAGGTACCGCTGATGGGATTAGGTTGTGGTGAGGTTGAAATATTGAGGCCGACTGAGTCCACCTGTGGGCGTTCCTCCCCCAGGTGTAGTCCACCGCACGTGTGAGAAAGGACATATCAGGGTCCTCTAGTGCTGGTAGCAGTGCACGACTGGGACAGCTGATGTCCACCAGTAGTGGGCAGTAAATGAACGATGGTTGTGAGGAAGCTCCTTATGGGCCACTATGGGATGAAATCTAGAGGAATTAGATGAAAAAGTCAGGTGCGGAATAGTGCATGTGAGGGAGGGAAGGAATGTGTATTCGTGTTGGCTTGTAGGTGTATAAAGCTGTAGTCAAAGCACATCATAGTGCGCAGCTCACGGACGCTGAGGGGACGTGGCTTCTGCCCACGAGAACATGAGAGGGTGCCTGGCCTGGGAGGCACCGTCATGTTGGCCGGTGCGGGTCCATGCTCAGAAGTCAGAGTCAGCACAGCTTGTGGGTCCTTAGCTAGAAAGCGTTTGACCTGTGGGTCACTGTGCAGGTGCCACCCGGGGCACCAGAACATGGCTCCTTTTTGTTGCTTACAGCAGGGTACCATCGCTGAGGTAGTGTGTGTAGAAGTTAGTCCATCATAAGGCCTTTTTTTCCTTAAATTTTTATGAGTGAAAAATCATAGGATGTTGGAACCATCAGGGACCACAGGGTTTTTTTGAGGGTAACATGGTTATTTTCAGATGAGGAAACAGCCCCCCACCTGTAGGCCCCCAAGATTAAATAGCTTGTTGAAGGCCCCACAATTAGTCTCTTGTCAAGTTGCTATTAGAATTCAGATCTGATTTTCATCTGCTCCTATATCATTTTTATTACATGGTTTTTCTTCACCTTAGAAATTACGGGAGGAAAGAAAGTAGCCATTTGTAGACTCTAAAGAAAAAGACTATTCTGAGAAAATATCCTAGCTGAGGCCACATTGATTGGTTTTGGCCTCCCGTCCAGTCTGTGCCACCTGGACAAGCTCTGTCCCTCATCAGACCTTGTGTTGGGTGAGGGGTGCAGGTCAGCAGCAGTCGGGGGTGGGCTCAGGCTGCAGGTGGTGTGGACAGACTGGAGGTGGGAGGTGACCTGAAGGTGGGAGGCAGGGGGAGGAGGTGTCTGCCCACGTCGGCCCCGCTGTGTTCCAGAGCAAGTGAGCCAGGGCGCGTCTGAGCCCCCTTTGCCACACGGCGGTTCCCCTCAGTGAGAAGCCGATGGGTGTGGGTGTTAGCCCTGTGCTGTGTGTGACCCGCTCTGCCCACCAGTTGATAGAGCTTATGCTGCAGGCTGATACCTGGGGAGGGGCGACGTCGCTGAAGGACTCGACGTCCTACAGAGGTTTCAGAACCACGAGAGAGGCTGTCTGCAGTGTAGAACTAAGATGTCTTACTGCGTTCTCTTTCTCGAGAGCTGCTCACCTGGGTAGGGATGTGAAAGCCCACAGGGGCAGGGATTTATGTCTGACCCCCAAATCCCCCCCCCCAACTCCAGTGGACCACGGGGTGTCCCGTTGGTGCCTGTTGTAAGCAACTGTCTGCCTGTGTTCCCAGAGGAACACATGTACCTGAAGATCAACAAGTTCCTGCTGTCACACGAGTACCTGAACATGAACAAAGTTCCCTGCTTCTTCCAGTTCTTCTACAGCTCCGACTTCGAGGTAACGCTTCTCAATCCTCAGGGGCCCGGAAAGACTCCTGCACTGGGCTCCTCAGCTGCTGCTGTCATTCTTACATTTTCCCCATTAGTACTGTTCGCTGCACAGCCAGCATGTTTGCACAAGCAGTGTGAGAGCAAGAAGGTCAGGAAAAGGAATAGTGCACGTGGGCTCGCGTGTAGAAATGCTTTTCATTCCACACGTTATTTCTTAGGTAGCTTCTCAAACCTGAAAAACACCACTTCAGAGGTCTGTGTTTTATGGCATTCTTGTTGTATTTTCTTGGTGAATCCCTGGGTTCAGTACTGAGTGTGCTTCTATAGAACACCTGCCGGCAGCAGCCCCGTTCAGTGTTTAAACTTGACTTGGTCCCTTATTCCTGACCTGAAGAAACCGAATCCAAGGTGGTATCGAGGATTTTAAATAATACAGTCAGACAGGAGGTCAGGGCTGCCATGCTGCGGTCTTGCCTCCACTTGAAAATAGTGTTTGAAGAGTTGTCAGATGAAAGGCTCGAACTCATTTAACAAGTTTCTTGTTTGGTTGAGTTACAGCAAAAAACGGAGCGGGAATGGGTGTTGGGACTTCTGCGGCAGGGGATCCGAGACAAACACTGCTATGAGCTCTGCGCCCGGCGAGGGGTCTTCCACGTCCTCCTGTCCTTCTTCAGCAGCCCGCTGTGTGACGACGCGGCGCAGGTAGGCGGGCCGCACACGTTTGTGGGAGACCGAAGGGGCTGTTTCTTTCAGTTTTATTCAGAAGTCAAGTCCGTGAGAATTCTAATCCCAGCCTGGATGTGACCGACCTACTAATATGACATGACCCCAACTTTCTCTGAGGGGAGATGAGATCCACGATCCCTTCCCTGTGGCCTGCGTGGGGTGCAGGCTGCAGTGTAGACGCTGTTGTTTGTCCCCTTATGAAATGTGTTTCGTTGCGGCCCCCTCACCGTGCCCTCCCTGGTAGCAAGGCCTGTGAAGAGGGAGGAGCTAATGGGTAATCATGAGCGTTTGGAGCTGGCTAAGAAGTCTAGAAACGAATTACTCCCACAAATGACTGAGGGTCTTCAGCTGAGACACTCTCGAGCCACCAGAATGTCACTTAATGTGCAGAAGCTGTAGATCCTCAAAACTCGGCTAGGAGACAGTTGTCGGGAGTTGAAACTGCCTGCCTCACAGCCAGTGAGGAAATCAGCACGTTAACTCCATCCCCAGACCGAGCACTCACGTGCGAGTGTCTGAATGCCGTGGGGAGCTGGAAGAAGTAACTAGGGACAGTCTTTGGTATTTTGATGAATTCCTAGCCTGGTCATCTTTTATTTCTGATATTATGTAAAAATGTGTATAAATAGAAGTGAGTCAGCATTAAGAAACAGGTTTGAGTGAACTGAATTTGAATGTGGTAGTTTTTTATGTTTGATGGCATATGAGCATTCAAAAGCACTCAATTAACAGTTCAAGGGGAAGTGCCATTTTTATGTCTGCCTTTCCAGGTGATAAAACTGAGGGAACAAAATGGGCCACCAGCAGTTCACGGCTGAGCTGGAAGTGGGTCCACAGTCTCTCCCAGCTCAGGCTGCTGCATACTGGGGCCGTGTGGTTTCCGTGCTGCTTCTTTGCTTGTGGGTTGGTTCCTTATGATGGATTGACAGAAGTGGATGTCCCCCCGGGGCCCAGCGATTGCTGTGGAGGTCTGTGTCCTCTGTCACTTGTGGGGAAGGACATGTTCCTACACGGCCGCCACTTTTACAGACTTAGCAAAGGAAACTTCATATGCAGCCATCATCTGTAATTATAACATACTGTTATATTTCTTAAATTGTTCCTTTGATCAAATAAGTTATATTTTCCCACTGAAAAGTAACTTATTGTTTTGGGTTTTCAGAATTGGATTCTGGAAATTCTACAGAATGCCGCCCGGGATGCCAGATCTGCCTATGAGATCCTACGGGACTACAGCCTTTTGACGTGGATTTTACACATCCTTGAGAGCAAGTAAGCACCTTGTGTGTGAGAGCTGTGTGTCAGGCGGGAAGAGGGTGGGGCAGAGGCGCTGGGGTCTGCTGCTGGCTCTAGTGTCGACAGGAAGTGTCTAGTAGAGTCCATGCTCTCCAAAACAGCGTCCTCTGATGCCCCCGTATGCCTGGTAACCAACCTCCAGTGATGCCGAAATGGCATTTCTTCATTTTAAATCCTTGAGTGTCTTGTCTGCGGGGAACGAGGGGCACCGGCTGCCGTTAGCATTTGGTGGCGGCTCTGCCAGCCGACCTCTCTTTCTGTCCTGCCCGGTCCAGGCTCCTCCCCGGGAGTGGTGTCATCCACCTGAAGATTCCTGCCTGCAGCCCTCCCCAAGGGAGCAACGAAGCCTCCGGTTTCAGGAACACTTGTTTGGTCCCTCGTGAGATGGGGGGTTACAGCCCTTCACCGTCCACGCGGGGTCAAGTGCTCCGTGAAGAGCCGGTGCTGGAGCAGCGTTGAGGGGCTGGAGTGGGTGTTTGTCTTAGTTATCTCAGGCTGCCATGGCAACTTACCACAGACGGGGGGCTCAAACAATAGTTCGTTTCCTCACTGTTCTGGAGGCCGGAAGTCTGGGGAGAGCCCTCTTCCTGGCTTACAGACGGCTGCCTCCTTGCTGTGTGCTCACATGGCAGGGACACAGAGGGCTCTGGGGTCTCTTCCCCGTCTTATAAGGACACTAATCCCTCCCTGAGGGCTCCATCCTTGTGACCTCATCTAATCCTAATTACTCCCAAAGGCCCCACCTCCAAACACAGTCACCCTGGGAGTTAGGGCTTCCACGTGTGAGCTTAGGGAAGTGTTGGGGGGACACAATTAGGTCCACAGCGTGATCTAATTTGGTTCCTCGTCGTCTCCTGAGTTGGAGGCTGTCTGAAAAGGTGAAGACCTTGTCTCAGCAGACGATGCGTGGTGGGAGGGATCTGTCTTTCAAAGAGCTAATTACCAGCATAAGCCCCGGGATATCCCGGCCCTTTGGTGCACTTGAAAAAGTATTTTTTAAAATTTCTCTAATATCATAAATCTAGAATGTGTCTTTGGACATTCGCTTCAAGACTGTTCCCTATATTTAAAAGGCACGACTGGCTGATTACCCGCTCCAGCTGTCACTTTATGTCTTAGAGATTGAGTTGTTCTCTAGGACGGGCAGCTCTGCTTTCAGCACCACAGCTGCTCCGGAACTTGTTTCTAGTCGGGGCTTCAGGTGGTCGGCTGGTCAGAAGGGAGAGCGGGGCCTCGCCCTGTGTGGAAGCTGCGTCTGTGCAGCAGGCACCTGGTTTTCCTTCAGTGCTGTGCCTGTTGGGGCTGCAGTGGGGGGTGAGCAGACAGAATTGTTGTGGGAGGGGGAGAGCCTGCCAAGGCAGCACCACTAGCACCACCGTCCTAGTCTATTCCATGGTCCCCTCCCGCCCCTCCTCCGGCAGGTGTCAGTGAAAGGAGAGGGTGTGACGGAGTGAGTGTTCTATGTTGGGTTTCAGGTTTCTGGAGACTCAGCTGCTCTCCAACGTAATCTCGTTGCTGCACGCACTGTGGGTGACCAACCTGGGAGACAAAGGAATGGAACTGGGGAGCCAGCCTCCGTGCAAGCCTGGGACCCAGGGGCCCCCGAAGCTGCTCGCCCTGCACGTGGTCCATGAGTTCCTTTACGTTCTCATTGTGCTCACGAAGCACCTGAGGTGAGCCCCCTCCTGCCAGGCAAGACCCCTGGTGTCGGTCACTTGTGGACATTACCTCTCAGCGTTCCCCTTGGTCGCGACTCCATGGGTGGGCTCTGGGCCGCGGCCTGGTGTGAACTAGGCGAGAGGCTGCTGTCAGTTGTGGGTGACGTTGGGAAGCCTATCTTAGCTGTTTCCTCTTTTCCACTTCAACTTTACGAGGCTCCTTTCAAGACCCCGAGAGCTTAACATACTCTGAAAACCTAAATCACATCGTACCACATCGTTTTTAGCCGACAAACCATCTACCTTGATATTTTGATTCAAGCCCAAAGTGATGTCTTGTAGAAAGAATGTATTTTCCACGACCTTAACCTAAGAGAGAGAGGGTGTTCCCACCCTCGCCTCTGCCTTCATTAGCCTGCACAGACTCACTTGTCCTTGAATTTTCTTGAGAATTTCAGTATTTTCATCTGACCCCTTGGAATAATGCTCTTGATTTCTGGAGGAAAGCTAAATTCTCTTCAGATCCACTGTGTTAGAGAAAATATACTGTATATTTTATCCACATTTCTGATTTGGAAACAAGTATGCTAATTGGAGCCAGAAGATCGATAACAAATGGATTGTAAGCTCAGAATGAAAACTTTCTTGATAAAGAACGGGGCGTTTGGTTTTATGTTGTTCTGAACTAAATTGTTAAATCAATGCTGGATAGCCATGTTTCTTATTTTGGGGTTGTCAAAGGCACACTGGTCTCTGAGAACTGATTGCTATTTGAAACAAAGATGTCATTATAAAGTTGTGTGCAGCGGATGGTGTTGAATTTTAAATTGCTTAGAGCTCCGAGGGGTGTTTTCCTCCCAGTGACCATCGTCCGTTTGGCGGTGGGCGGTGATGCTGTCCCGGGGCTTCTCTGAGCCTTTTCGCTTGAGTCTGAGAGCTCGTGGGATGGAGAAGAATCGGCGTCCTGGGTTGTTTGGTTAGGCAGCGGGCACCCTGACCCTCAGGCTCTCTCTGCCTAGCTCTCCCGGTCAGCCGTGGTTTCCAAAGAGATTTCTGTGCCTCCAGCGTGGAGGTCAGACTCCGGTCCCCTTTTTGCCTCCCATGGAGTGGCTCACCATTTCCTGTTCTCTGTGCTGGGGGTCCACGCTCCGGGTCTGCTATAAAGTGAAACCCGGGTCGCGGATGGACTGTTTGCACCTCTGGGTCTGTGGCGGTGCCCGGCGGCCACCCCAGTCCTGAACTGCAGGACGAGGAGGCAGCTTTTGGTCAGTCTGTGACGTTGGCTCCCAACAGGCCCACCTTGGCCTCCGCCCAGCTGACCAGCTTCTTCGAGGTGCTCGACTCCGTGCTGAGGTACAGGGCCACCGTCATGCAGGCCTTCAAGGACATGAGCCGTTTCACCGTGAACGAGACAGTGCTGTCCACCAAGGACGTCCTCGTCCTCTTGCACAAATGGAGCCTCATCGAGAGAGACGTCAAGCTCCAAGAGGACCTGAGAGCAGCCGTTGAGAAATACCAAGTCAGGGAGCTACTGAGTGAGTGTCAGGACAGTGGCTCTGTTGCGTGTCCCTGGGGACTCAGTTCCACCCAGAGCCCCCAGCGTCTTTCCCTCTGAGCAGCATCTCCAAGGCTGATGAGGCTGAGAGATGGGCCTGTCCACCTTCCTGCTCTGGAGAGGGAGGTGGGGAGACCCGGCTTGAGTTCCAGCTCTGCCGCGTCAGGGTGCTCACCTGTGACGGGTCGGGAGGTGACTTTGGTTGGGGTGAGGATTAAGTGAGTTAGTATAACAGCACTAGTGACTGTCACAGTTGTGTTGAGCACTCGCTGTGCTCCAGGCACAGGAGCGTGTCCTGTTGGGCAGCGCCGAGCGCTCGGGGCCTGTGAGCTGTCCCCTCCCCTCCCCTCTGTCACACCATCTGGATCTGTGTGGGGAGGAGGGACACTGGTCTCACTGCCTTTTTCCCTCTGTGTGTAACAGAAATGCTCAAGGATAAGAACAAGCCTGTCGTGCCAGCTCGAGCCAAGGGTCCACGGGGCCAAAAGAGGAGGCTTGGGGAGACAGAGGAAGCAGCCAACCCCGAGCTGGAGGCGTCCAGCTTAGAGACATGCAAGGGCCACCTGAGGTCCATACTGACCCACTGGGGGCCAGTGTTCCCCAGCCCTGAAGCCGCTTGGGAGCCCCGGGACTCAGCCACCCCCAAGAGCGATGCACCGGGCCTTGTGTATGCTGCCACTGCCCTGGTGGCCGGCTGGGTGCTGCGGGCAGTGGCCAAGCACCCTCTCAGCGGGGCAGAGGCGTCAAGACTCCTTGGATGGCTTAAGAGCCACATTTTGCCAGAGCCGGTGGTTGTGGCTGACCTTCTTAGGGACAGTGCCGTGAGGAGTGTCATATTGAAGCTGCACAGCCGGCTCTGCAGTGCTGAGAGGCTGGTGGGGCCCGAGCAGAGCATGGCCTGCCAGTTCAACACGGTGATGCTGCAGTTGGTGGCGGCCCAGGGCCCGGCAGGGAGCCCCTTCCGCCCAGCAGTCGAGGCCCTCCACCTCTCCTCTCTGAATAAGGAGGACGAAGGCACGCGAGGTACTGCTGCTTCTTGGGTCCGAGGCTGAAGAAATGCATGAGTGGGCTCGGGGGGTGGGGAGCAACTCTGTCCTTAGAGCCTGTTGGGAACTTTGCGGAAGTGTTGACGTGGCCTCTCCCACAGTTCTGGGGATTGTGGAGAGTTTGCCATGGGGCCTGAGTGTGAAGGGAGAGGAGGTCTCTGCCTTCGTTTTCAGGTAGAACCTTTAGTGACGATCGAGTTTACAGTGGAGCAAGGTGCCCACCTCGGAATCCGGTGTCCCCCGGGGACTCTCCCACCCTGCAGAGTGGTGGCTCACCTAAGCTTCTGCCACTGCCCAAGTGACGAATTACGTTTCACATTGTGGCCAGATGTGTTATACACGTGTGTATGTGCACACACAGGTTCATATATATGCACAAGCACACAAATACGCACACAGTTTATATACTTGGCATTCAGCTGGTGCTTAATAGAGGTTTGAGTGCACGCGTGAGTGACTGGCAAAGGCTTTGAAAAGCTGTAAGAGAACACGGGAGGCTGTGACCGTGTGCCTGTGGCTTCCTCCGTCTGGGAGGGTTGTCCCTTTCACCGAGGGACGTAAGGGGAGCAGGGAGGGGATGGGCCGGCAGCCCAGGCAAGTGAACTCACCTGGTAGCAGGGGTGACCTGTCTCTCATCTGGCTGCAGTCGGGCAGTCGAGTCTCTGCCTGTAAAACTTTGTCTTCTCCTCACCCAGGCCATCGAGGAAACGGTGTGAATGATTCCAGGAAGCTCTGCTCCAACTTGTGTTCTGGTTCTGGGCATGGGTGGTCAGAACCAGGGAAAGACTTGGCTTGTAGTAACTTTCTTCACATTCCATACACATTCATCAAATAAATAGATACATTTTTAAATGACAAAAAAAATGTTAACCCTAAAGTTAAGCAGAGACAAAATGTGTTTTATCCGCCTGCTCAGCTCAGGTCCCCACAAGTATGCGGCGTGATTCATTTGGGCACTTAGCAAAGCCCCTGTGCATGTGGGCGGGGTGACTTGTTTTGGGGCTGAATAGATTTGTGTCCTGATGGTCTTGTTGTCTGCTCTTCCTCAGCCACTGCGGCATTCCTGGTGTCTCTGTACATTAAGGACATCTGGCTGGGGGCCCAGCGGCCAGACACCCTCTTAGCCCATGTCCGAATGATCTGTGACACCGCAGAGGACACGCTAAGTGGTGATGAGGAGGCCGTCGTAACGCTCTGCAAGGACATCGCCACCTCAGCCCCAGACACTTGACGCCCTGCCGTCCGGCACCTCCAGCACCAGGTTCTAGAAGTTTGGTTGAGTCAAGGGTTTCCGTGGAAGACATGCAAAATGACAAGTTCTGTATATTGATTGACTCAGTTTCCTGACAAGAAAAATTTATTCTGACCTTGTTTAATTGACCAATAAGTAATAAACTCAAGGGACTGTGTGCACAAAGCGGTCAGAGTTAGAGTGCGTGTGGGGTCTTTTGGGGCTGCCGGGCCGTTCATTGTTGTCAGGCAAGACCCCTCCTCTGAGGGCTTTGTCTTTCTTCAAAGGAAATATCTCAGGTTGAGGTCGCACTTCTGAGTGCTGAAGGGATTTGTGGATATTAAAGCTAAAATGTCATAAAATATATCGTATATAAGAGCAAGAAGGGAGATGTTTCAAGTTTTCCTTCTATGAGAAGTCATAACAAAGCTTTGCATAACTTTTTGAATATATATGCTCCTGCCAGTGTTTGTTAATTATTTTATTAAAGTATAAAATTGATTTGACCTCTGCTTTGGGAAAGCAACCTATATTTTACAAAGTTGTGTTTCAAAGAGGAGATTTTGAATTTTATAACTTATTGTTAATAAATGTCTATTTTTGTTAGGTTTTTTTGTCTTGCTTAATTGATGTTAGCAGTCTATTTTTATTCCATAGAGACCTGCATTTAGAGGTCAGGATTTGACTTTAAGATTCCTATATTAGCTGGTATTGTAGCTGACAAACATCGAATATGAAATTTCATGGGTTTCACAGATAAAATTCTAGCCTGTTCCTTAAAGCTCTGCATGTGTCCCCATCCCTCCACACACCTTGGCGCCCGGGGTCTGCTCAGCTCCTGTCACATGTTGGCACAGCAGTGTTCCGTCTGTCACCTGGGAGGTGGCTGCTGCTTTGCCCGTATAATATACGCAGCACCTAGAATGGCTTGGTTTCAGCTTAAACGTTTACACTTTTATACATCTCCAGAGTTTTTTAGACTCTTTTCTGGTTTTTTAATGACAAGATTTTAACCAAGACAAGAGTGATGTTTACCCACATCTAGTCCTTTACCACAAATAGGGCCTGTTGTCTAGAAAGCAGGGAGCATTTACCTCCCCTACCGCCCTCCCACAACACCGGTCTTGGAGAAGATTCTAAAGGTGGAATCCTACGCTGATTCGAGTTGGAAAGGCTCATGTTCCTTTCTCGCCCCTTTTCCGCATGTCTGGAGCTCATCGGTCCCCCTCCCTTGTCTGCCCTTCTAACCCACCGCGAGTTTGGCAAGGCCACCCTTGGCCCTCACTGTGGGGGGTTCTTTCTCAGTCACCTGGGGTGGGCTGGCTTTTATGGGATTTGTGGTGTGGTGCTGTCTCCCCACCAGGGGCTGGCTTCTGGGCACTAGAGGACCAGATCCTTTGGGGGTCTCAGATCAGAGGTCACATAAAGTCACATCCAGGATGGGACCCTTCCTGCTGGCTTTAAGGTGTTCTGCCATAACAATGGGAGGTGGGTTCTCTCCCTTTGGGCATAGGCCCTGCCTGCCGCACCTGGCTGCTCCCTCCAGGGGAGACACTCTGTCTTTGAAAAGCTTTGGGGAGGTCAGAAGTGTGACTTGGGTCCCTGACCGCAGCCAGCTGGCCTGGCCGGGCACACACTGCCCCATCTCAGTGAGAGTAGGCATCGGTGGGGGAAGGCGGGGAACTTCACAAGTCTCCCCTGGACGTCCTCAGAAAGGTTCAGATCAGCCCATTGAACTCAAGGTCGATAAAATACTACAGCAGTAAGAGTTGAAGCTACAAAGTGGCACAGTAAAGATGAGCGAGCGAATATTTTTTAATCTTAATTCATATATATTTTCTTTTTCTGCCCTTCCCAAAGCAACATAAGCAGTAAGCAAGCAGGTTTAAGTGCACTAAGTAAAAAGCAATATTTGAGACTACTTTTTGATGCTAAACGGATGGGCGATTGCCATCCTTGGGTAAATGCATATTATGTGCCTCCTGGTAGAGTCATTCCTGACCTGGTCGCACTTCCTACTACGTGTGAACAGGCTTTCAGGAAGCACCTGTGTGTCCAGGTTGGTTGAGTTCACTGGCTTACTCGGGCTATGGTTTGCTGGTGTTGGTTCTACAGTCTGGAGGTTCTTTCTCCAGGGGGAGGCTCGCTGGGCTCATTCCTGACAGCTGGTACTGTGGGGGTCCCCATCTAGGGCCAGTTCCCAGAGGAGGGCAGGGTGGCCCTGGGGGGCAGTGAGGGATGAGGGATGAGGCAGAGGGGCTCTCCGGCTGCAGCCGCTGGTCAGGGCCAGATGTTCTGCTGCCTGGTTCCTCAACCGAGCTCAGTGGAGCCTCCTGGTTCCCCCGGGGGGCCCTGTGGCGCGGTGGGTGCCTCCAGACACAGAGCGGGAGGTTGAGACTGTGACTCCAGGGGCGTGTTGGGTGGTGCTGGGTGTTGTTCCTGTGGAGAGAGCAGATGGAAGAAGGCAGGCATCAAAACTGGCCAGAGAACAGTCCCTCCTGCGGGCTTTCCCGTCACACCTTCCTGCCTGTCCAAAGCCTAGAGGGAAGAAGTTGCAGAGTGAGAGCACCTCCGCCAGGGGAGCAGACCGGGGGAGGGTCAGCCCGGCTCACAAAGGCCGCCATTGTGGAGAGATGGAAAAAAAGAAGAACTGTTGATGGTGACCTAGACCTTGGGTCTTTCCCTCCAAGGTCCCTTCTCCCTCGTTTGTCCACTTACAGTGGGGAGGGCCAGGCTGACCTTCCGTCCATCCACGAGTTTGAGTATAGCTCATCTAGTATCCATACCACAAGCCAGCTTCTGTCTTAGCCAGAAATCCCTCCTCTCCGGGTGGACTCTCCTGCACTCGAGATGCTGGGGACAGTGGACACAGCAGCCTGGCATGAGCCCGGCCCTCCACGTCCCACCTGCCCTCAGTTTCATCAGTAAAATGGGACGATAATTGCTTCATGGGTCTCATCAGAATGAAGTAAGGCGAGTATTGGTGGCTGTCTAAGCTGGAGAACTAGCGTAAATGTGGTTATAATTCTAACGTGAACGAAGGGGACAGGAAGGGAGCCTGCGGGAGCAGAGCCCTCCTTTCAGATGATGCTAGTGTAATTGTTTTTTTAGCACAGAAAGAGTGACTCCTCGGGGAAAAACTCGGCATTCTCTTTCCTACATCTTACTCAGGATCCGTTTGGCTGCCTTGAGCATTCCACGTTCGTTACAAAGCACCCGGAGAGCATTTTCTCTAGTGAGCCATGTGACCAGACAGGACGAACAGCGTCATCAATTTGCCCTGTAAAGTTGTAGCCCAGAAAATACACAAGACCCCTCAGCTACGGCCACCTGTGTGCCCCCTGGACTGGGGGACTTTCCACTGGGATGATAACTGACATCCTTGCAAACTGTCCCTAGGACAGGGCTTGCTACAGGTCACCTCAGAAGAGTAGGAAAGAAAGGTATTTTCATTAGTTTATCCCCCAGGTATCTCTTGGGGGTAAAAATCTGCTTAAATTCAATGTCAGTTCTAAAAACTGAAAGGAAAGCATGGATTTCTTCCTTGCTCCAAAGCTGGTCCCTGCCTCCATGTGTGACCAAAGGGAAGTAGAAATGACCTGGTGAGGGTGGACCTGGTGGATGAGACACTATGGACAGGGTGGGTCGGGGAGGGGGTGGAAGAAACAGAGGCCCATCCAGGTAGGTCTGCACATGCATGGATGCGCAGGTCCTCACGGGAACTGCAGTGGGACCCCTTCAGGGGGAGGGGCTGCCCTCTCCAGTTCTTTCAGGGTCTTTGAGGCTCCTCATCCCTTCCTCTCTCAGCACAGCTCTGCTCATCTCTCTGCTCCCAGCTTCCTAAGCTGACTCAGGGTTTCCTGTCCCCAGGACTTCTTGGTCCATGATGGCGCCCAACCCCAGTCTTCCTCCTGGACCCCTCAGTGCTACCTGGGCCCAGCTCTCCTGCCAGGCCACACGATTCAAGGGGCATTGGCTCTGGACAGGCCCACTTTGGGTCAGTTGCTCACCCCTGGTCCCATCAGCTATGGCAGGGAGAGAGGCGACATAGGGTCCCTTGTAAGAACCGTCATTAGGACAGCAATAGCTGTGGGGGGCAGATTAAGCCAGAAGGGAAAATTGGATGTGGTGGGCCAACTGTCTAGCACAGGAGAATTAACATATAAAGAGCTAGGCTCTAATTAATTCTTGGAGCTCCTAGATTTTGTGTCCAATTTAACCCCTAAGGCACACAGTAGGCATATAATACCAGCTGGTGGCCATAGATAACTAAATTGGGGTCCCATTTTCTCAGTGAGGTGTTTGGCAAGACCTGACTGACACCTGGGGTCATTTTGGCTTTACTTTGATAGCTTAATTGAGATAATTTTACATACAATAAGGTTCAGTCATTTAAAATGTAAAATTCACTGATCAGTGTACTCACAGAACTGGGCAGCCATCACCGCAATCTATTTTAGCACATTTTCATCATCCCAGAAAGAAACCCAGTACCTGTTAGCAACCACTAATCTGCTTTCAGTCTCCAGAGATTTGCCTGTTCCAGACATTTCATACTAATGGACTCACATAATGTGGGGCCTTCTCTGTAGCTTCTTTCACTCAGCACCATGTTTGTGAGGTTCATCCATGTGGCAGCATGAATCAGCGCTGTGTTCCTTTTTATGGCCAAGTAATATTCCACGATGTAGCCACGTGAGTGACCTCCATCCCCACCCTCCTCACTTACCTCATCTGCGGGGAGCCTGACCAGGACATGCAGAGCAGGATGAGGAAAAGAAGCACCACGAAAGCAGCCAGGCTCACCCAGAAGACGATGACGATGGAATCTGCGGGAGGGAGAGCTGCATCTCAGTGTCACTGTGATAGCGAGGGAAACAGGCCCCTGAGGACATGTGTCCTCTCATCTTCCATCCTCTCGGCTGTGACCGCTGGGAAGATGTTTCCATTAACATTAACCGTGGGAGGGGACCGGGCGGCAGGGAAGTGGCTTTCTCCCAGAGCAACTAGCTGCTGGGTCAGTTAGGGTGAGGGAAAGACAGTAAATGAACTTGGGTGGCACCCCATGCATTTGCTTTTGCAGCTGTTCCTGCTGCTCCCCTCCCTCCCTCACTCCCTGGGAGGGAGGAGAAAGGGCTGTGGGCAGCGCCGTTGTCACAGGACGGCTTTCCCTCCCTTAAGAGGGCTGCAGGGGCCTTTGATGACCACTCCCATGAGCGGCAGCCACAGAGACCCCAAGAGTTAGCGACACAGGAGGATGTGCACTAGACCACGGTGCCGGAGTGCTCCCGTGGAGGCCGAGGCCACTCCCACTGTGGAGTTGCTAACCAACTCCAGCTGGTCGGCGAGGTAGAAAGAGCGGCTCCCTCTCCTTCAGGTGGACAGGCCCAGCTGGGGGGCAGTGGCAGGAGGGAAGAGCACTCCTGCAGCCACCACTGTGGCTGTGTTTGTGGCCAGAGGCTGAAGGTGCAGGGGAAACCAGGAGACATGCTTAGCCTCTCTGGGCCCTGGGTGGAACCTGGCGGGTCAGGAGGTGCCTTTCTCCAGGCCTCCAGTTCAGGAACATTTGGCAAGTGGCTAGGGACCTGTTGCAGTACGGTAGTTTTTCTTGGTGATTGTCTATAGCTACGGGCACAGAGCACCAGGGTCATAGTGTCTGCAAGTAACCGATCCCAGACACACTCATGAGCACGGGACAAGATGCCCCACACTGGGATACGCTAGACACCTATACGTGTGACCAAAGGTGGCTCCTGAAGGATGGTAATCCCGTAGGCATTTATTAAGCACCTACAAGAGCCAGGCTCTGCTAGGAGCTGTTAAAGATTCAGAGGGAGTCAACCCAGTACACCAGAAATCCCTGATGCCCTTACCTGTGCTCTCCTCCCCCAACCTCCTCCTCTGAACTCCTGCAGAACTTCTGGCTCTAACCCTGCCCTGCCTTTGGCTGTGTTGTGTTCAAACAAAAAGATGTTTCTGAATGGGGAAACAAATGAATGAGGAAATGAATAAATGAATGAACTAATGCAAAGAGCATTAAAGATTTGTGAGTCATCTACATAGCGACGGAGATGGAGGCCCTGGGGGTAAATAATGGTATTTGGGTAAAGGGTGTCCCCTCTGCCCTCTACAACCCCAGACAGGTACAGGGAGAAACTGAAGGCTTGTAAGAGTTCATCTTAGCCCCTAATGGCTTCAAAAGCAGGGTAGAAGGAAAAGATGCAGGACTTGTGAAAGGAGTCAGAGCTCCCACTACCTCGTGAGGCACCAGCAACTTGGGGTTCGCCCTACAGAGAGGCAGGGATGACTAAGACCCCCAGGTTGGCCCTCACATTCTCTCTCCTTCCTGTCCCTGAACTGATGGTGGCGCCCTAGAGCACTGAATTGTTTAAGGGAGTATGGGCTCCTGGGAAATTGGAAATGAGGTTGTTACTGTCTGTCCTAAGACTAAGAACATTTAAAAGGTGCTTCTGACTTTCTCAGCATTCCTTGTGCGCTCTCTGCATTACTCCACAATATCTGCTACAGCTCAACTCTGTCGCAGAGTCACCCTCCAAGAATGACAGTATACATGCTTTCAGAAAATTTGGTTTGGGATTTTATTCTGTAAGAGCATTTTAGATTCCTTCAGACACTAATGCTCTTTTTCCTTACTAAATATAACACAGGGTTTGAGATCTTTAGTGCCTAGATAAGTTGTGTCAGGGCCTCTAAGGAAACAGCTTCAAAAATTTAGCAGTTGAAGGGCCGGCCCTGTGGCCTAGTGGTTAAGTTCAGTGTGCTCTGCTTTGGTGGCTCGGGTTTGTGGGTTCCGATCCCCAGGCGCAGACCTACACCACTCATCAGCCATGCTGTGGCAGCGACCCACATATGAAATAGAGGAAGGTTGGCACAGATGTTAGCTCAGGAAGGATCTTCCTCAAGCTGAAAAAGAGGAAGATTGGCAACAGATGTTAGCTCAGGGCCAATCTTCCTCATCAAAAAAAAAAAAAAATTAGCGGTTGAGACACCCCCTCCCCTTCTCCCAGGCTCACACTTATCTGCTTCAGCCCATGGTTATTATCCCTAGATACTGAGCAGGAAATGAGATGACACCTTTCACAGAACACAGTGTCTACAGAGAAGTGAAATTTGGATTGTGTCAGACCCAAAAGGTGATCAATCGCCACTAGCCATTTCCTGTACCATATTCCCTTTCATCATGTTCTATTGAAAAAGGCAGCCAAGAAAATAGGAGGTTTTTTTTCCTCTTTCCACTGAAGGTTCAGCCTAAGTGCTTGGAGAGAACATTTTGTTCTAAGGGCAAGAGCTGTCATTTCCCAGTGTTAGAAATGTTTAAACATCTGTGGGCTTGTTTTTACAACAACTGAGCATCAGACTGGACACTGACACTGGTCCAGCCATGGAAAACTCCTCTTCCTTCTCTTTCCCTCCCTCCCCTCTTCCGTCTCCTCTTTCCTTCCTTCCTTTCCAAGTCCATGCTGGTGGAATGAGGAGAATTAGGCATCCACAGTGGATGGACAAGAGAAGGCTGGAGGGAATGGTTGGGGTATTTCTCATCCTACCTTGGAACTGACAAACTAATCCAATCAAAATATCCCCTACTCACAGGAGTCACCTCAGTTTTGTTGAGTGAAAACCGATAAACCTCAGTTTTAGCATTCCTCCAAACGCTACTAACATTTGGGTCCCAGAGTCCTAGCAGAAGATTGACTCTAAGACTTTTCTCTTTTGGGGAACACAGGCAGTGTGACAGGGCCTAGGCTCTGGAGGTGGGTGGTTCTGAGTTCAAATTCTGACTCAGCCATTCTCTAGCCATGTGATCTCAGGCAATCTAGGATTTTTACATCTCTAAATGTTTTCTCATCTGTTAAATGGGCATAACAGTATGTGTTATAGAGGCTGTTAGGTGGATTAAATCAAATAATATGTACATACAATGCACATGGCACAGTTCCTTGTTTAATGGTTGTAAAATGATATATAAATAGAACTTAAATTATTATTTCTGTTAGAAGGGTTTTGTGCCCAGTGATATCGCTGCATCCTTTAAGCTCACTGAAATGTAAGACATGAGTAAAGGTAATTGTGGCATGGACTGCTGGTTGTCAATCCTAATGTTTCCTCTCAGATGCTTTCTTAGTAATAGAACTCCCTCCTTTAGCTGGGTACATGGCTGTCTGGGATAAAGACTACATTTCCCAGCCTCTCTTTCAGCTAGGTATGGCCATGTGACAAGGTTCTGGCCAATGAGATGTGAGTGGAGCTTACAGGACAGCTTCTAGGAGTCTTCCTGCAGAGACTGCTAGAATTCTAGTAACTTGTGTCTCTTCTTATTCCCTTACTCCATTTTGCTGCCCAGAACATGGAGGCGATGGCTAGAGCAAGGCCTAGACAAAGAGGGACATGTCCCAGAGAAGGCAGAGCGATGAGCTGGAATGAAGCTGGTTCCTGAAGATTTCGTGGTGCAGACCCACCACTCCGTCCTGCAGAGTTTGCATGAGAGAGAAATTAACTTCTCTTTCATCTGGTACTCTGTTAATGGTAACCAATTTTCTTTATTGAATCCATAAAAAAAAAAAAAACTGACATTAAATGAATGTACCAAAACATACAAATCCAGATGAATGCTGACCTTCAAAAAAAGCACCCTCTCTCTACCATAGAGTCATATAAATTTTCCCAAAATGTATATGTTGATCAAACATTTATAAACATTTATCAAACCTTTGTAAACATTTATAAATTCTTCTTTTAGAACTACCTTCAAGGACACGCACGCACACACACGCACACACACATTAATTTTGCTCCTTTCTGAGATCACAGTTTATTTTTGACACCCAGGTGGTATCAATCAGTCTAATCATCCAGTTCATTCACCCAGATGGTTTCTGGGTGATTCTCAACTATTTCCCAAAAGCAAATCTAGCCTCAAAAGATGTACATCATTTATCACATAGGATGTTCTATTGCTACCAAAGTCGGTTCCAAAAGAAGAATCCCTAGCAGTTTTTGAGCAATAATGGAAGTATTCAAGTGTAGCACCTCCACATGGGGCCCCCTACATGAGAAATTTGTTCCAAGGTAAACATTCTCCTATCTTTGTTTAAAAATCACTTTCCCTGTTTATGTCACGCCCATGGGACCAACTGTTTGCTGAAGAGTTAGAGGTCATGGTTAAAGTTGTAACCTGAAATTGATTACTCTGATTGAAAGAAAAGAGTTGTGTGTAGATCCTTTGTTCAATCTTTTTGCTGACTTCTCTGCTTTGTGTTCAGAGAGATTGGTTAGTGGTGTGTTTCTGTTCTTCCCCCCACCAGCTGTTGGAGCAGCAGATGAATAGACTCTTTATAACTGAAGCTGCCAGAGGCGGCGCATCAGCGGAAGTCAATATGGGCTATGACACATTCTTCCCAACTCATAATTAAAGGAAGAAGACATATTGACCTGAGAGGTAAATAACACCAGGCACTCCCCAAGGGAAATCAATCCATCTTGCTGCCCCCAGAGCAGTATTTAGAGACTCAACATATTAGAATGATCTGTATTGCGCTGTAAGATTGGAACATGGGACTGGTTTCCTCCTAAGCTTAGCCTCTGAAAAGGGACAGATAGAGGATCAAATAAATAATCAGTCAGTTCAGGCAGGGCCTCAGGAAACAGATTTGCATTTTCCACCTTTTTTGGCAGTGTCAGGGAGATTCTGAACCTTTCCAGGAAACAAGCAGAAGCAACATCTAAAAATCACAATGGTAAAAATCCTGTAGAGTCTCTGTAAGAAAATCACACCAGATTTCAAGCCATGCCTGGGAAAGCGCATCCCACAGCCTTCCACTCAGCAGTAAATGCTCTATAAAAATATATATAAGTCCCTAGATGTTTCCAATTATCTGCCCAGCCATGATGGAATACATTCCAGTGTATGGGCACGAACACAAAAATCTTAAAATACTTCCTGCTTTTAAGTTAACACATGAGCCCTGGGTATTTTTCTTTCTATCTTGTCTCCTTCTCTACTCGGCACAAGAGTTGAACCCAGGCTGGCCTGTGACATTTCGGCCAGCCTCCCCAGATGACCCACTAGTGAGAAGATTTGAGCGAGAGTTTTGCCTGTTTGTCTCACCCTAAAGCATTCCCGGCTCATGGAGGATCCATTCCCAGCATCTTTCTCTTTGGTGTGCAGAAACCGCTGCTGGGAACTGCAGTGTGATGCTTCCTGACTTGTTTGACCGGGGAGGAGACTCGACCCACAGGAACCGGCAAGGTGAGAGAAAGTTGCATTTGTAAGCAAAGAAGGACACCTGCTCTGTGTGGTGTGACCTCTGTCCATCCTCACCTGGCCTCCCACTCACCTTACCCCACATTTGGAGCCATGTTACATAGCATCCCTGAGGCCACCTGCCATTGCCTTTCGCTGATCATTACAGAAAACAAAAGTGCCACCGTGGTAACAGTGGCACAGAGTGTGGATAATGGAGATTTCCATTTTTGCATTTTTCAAATTTTTTTGGTAAACTTATTTGAATTTCAATACTGAGGACAAAAGTAGGCAAGACATCTTTACTAGACACACAACAGTGGAAGAAGTTTTTCTCTTCCCAAGGCCACTGCTGATCATAGCAAAATCCTGGAAACATTCTATGTGTTCAAAGGTACAAATTTCCAGAACACCATGCAGCTATTCACAAAGTTTTTGTAAAAGAGTATTTAATCACCCGGGAAAACAAAATACCACGAAGTCAATAAGAGCAGAGTACAAAACAGCATCTACAGCCAGATCGTGCTTGAAACATGTACAGGAGACAGGCTGTTTGCAGTGGACTCTGTCTGCCTTGGCTGAACTCCAGGACAAAGGGGTTGCTATGGATTGGATGTTGGGGTCTCCCCCAGATTCCGATGTGGAAGCCCTTATACCGGGTGTGATGGTGATTGGAGGTGGGGCCTTTGGGAAACAATTAGGTTTAGAAGAAATCTTGAGAGTGTGGCCCATATGATGGGATTAGTGCCCTTAAAAGAAGAGGAAGACACCCTCTCTCCCTTCACTTTCACGCACCGAGGAAAGGCTACGTGAACACACAGAGAGAAGGCAGCCACCTACAAGCCAGGAATGGGGCCCTCCCCAGACAGTGAATCTGCTGCCACCTGGATCTTAGATTTCCAGCCTCTAGAACTGTGAGAAATAAATGCCTGTTGTTTAAGCCCCTCAGTCTGTGATAGTTTGTTATAGCAGCTGAGTAGACTAAGAGAGGTGTCGACTACTTAAAATCTGGTTTTGTGATGCTTAACTCTGAAGAATTTTCTTTGGAGAGAGTAGTTAGTGCGTGGAGTCCCCCATGACCCCCACCGTGTAAGAGAGGGTAGCTGGTGTCTGCCCTCCAGTCAGTGGGGCCGCTCCAGGGCACTCCGTGTGTGTCCTTGGCAGTTGGGGGGACACACTGGACTGGAGTTGGACATGTGCTCGAGGAAATCTTGAGAGTGAGAGACCCAGCCACCAGTGTCAGCAGAGTGGAGGGGGCTGCCATCCTGCTGTCGAGGGGCAAAGCTATGTGTTGTTGAAGGCCCAGCTGAGGGCCTCAGGGGAGGGTACAGGCTCAGTGCCGGCCTGGACTTGGCCTAACAGGACCATGCACACGACCATGGCCTGGAGGGCAGGTGGGCCTCCAGCAGAGCCAGTCCAGGTGTGGCTTGGCCTCTGAGAACATGGCCCTGGGGCCTGTCCTGTGAGGCCAGCAGGAGAGAGCATCACCTCCAGTGATTTTCCTGGCTCCAGGAAAGAAGGAGCCAGCTTGACTTGCTGTCCCTGGCAGAGGACACCCCTGCCCGGAACAGGGCCAGTCAAGCACTGTCCTTCCTGCCCCCTCACCTCTTTCCCTCCCTCGTGCTCCAGTGAAGTTGTGTCACAGACCAGGATGGGGCAGGTGGCTGGGGAGAAAGGAGCTGGCAAAGCAGAGAAATGAGAAGCACAGCTGCCCCCCAGCTGGGGAAAGAGGATGTTCTAACTTTGAATGAACTTCGAAGGTGGTTTGTTTTTAAACATTTTTAACATTTATTTCATAGGATCAGACATCTGCTTTGGAAACTAAAGTGACTGGTAGACATTTTTTGAGATTTAAGAGAGAGCATGGATCCTGCTCAAAATTTTACCCAGGGGCAGAGAAAGAGCCAGCACCACTGAGTAGGTCTGCAGGAGCAGGTGGAGAAAAATGTAAGGGGCTTTCTGACTGCATTCCGTGAACTTGCTCTTTCAAAGCTGCCGTTTCGTGCATTTATGCAATTGCAGAAGAAAAAAGACTGGAAGGACATTGCAGTGGTCTAGGCCCAGTGAGGAGATAGAAACCACACAGTAGATCAAATGGGGAAGTTTAATGTGAAGAGTTATTAACTGGATAAAAGATCTAAGGAAATGCTGTATGGTACCCTAGGGCTGAGGGGGAGGACACAGGTGTGTCAGTTTGCTTGGGCTGTGCTATAGTCTGAACGTTTGTGTCCCCCCAAATTCATACGTTAAATCCTAACCCCAGTGTGATGGTATTAGGAGGTGGGGCCTTTGGGGGGTGATTAGTGTCCTTATGAAAAGAGGCCAGAGAGATTCCCGCATCCCTCCCACTATGTGAGGCTACAGGGATAAGGTGCCAGCTATGAACCAGGGAGAGGCCTTCACCCAATTGCGAGCATGCTGCTGCCTTAATCTTGGACTTCTCAGCCTGCAGAAGCATGAGAAATAAACTTCTTTTGTTTATAAGCCTCCCAGTCTGTGGTAGCTTGTTATGGCAGCCTGGACAGTCTAAGACAGGCTGCCGTAACAAACTACCACAGACTGGGGGCTTAAACAACAGAAACTTATTTTCTCAAAATTCTGGAGGCTCAAGGTCCAAGACCAAGGAGTTGGCAGGGTTGTTTTCTTCTGAGGCCTCTCTCCCCTTACCTTGCAGATGGCCACCTTCTCCCTGTGTCCCCACGTGGTCATCCCTCTGTGCGTCTGTGTCCTAATCTCCTCTTATAAGGACACCAGTCCTATTGGATTAGGGCCCACCCATGTGACCTTGTTTTAACTTAATTACTTCGGTAAAGGCCCTCTCTCCACATACAGTCACATTCTGAGGTCGTGGGGGTTAGGGCTTCAACATAGGAATTTACTGGGGGACACAATCTGGCCCATGACACCAAGGAAAGACAAACCTTGGGAGGGGTTCAAACCCCCTTGGGGAAGGTGTGGTTTGGCCACCAGATAGCAGAAATGTTGGCTGGTTTAGCCAGGCCTGAGCTGGTCTGGAGCTGCTGGACAAACCACAGACACCCTTCCAGAGGACTGGCAGGGAGCAACGGACCAACAACTGGCCGTGGGGGCATGCAGTGGGAGTCCAGCTGGCAGGGGCCTATGGAGGAGCAGCTCGGCCTGTGCCCCCCGCCCCCCTCCCCTCACTGGCCCCAGGTGCACAGGGACTTTGGTTTCCCTGTCAAGATGGCTGTAGAGAGGTTATTGCCACACCAAGGCTGCCAGATCTCAGAGGGACCATATTCTGGGTCAGGGACTGGGGCTGATTCCACCAGATGTCCTCATGCCTCCCCTGCCGACCCTGCATGCCCACCTCGGCCCTCCAGCAGGGCCCCTGCAGAGCCACCTCTCAAGAAAACTTAATACCATGCTCACTTTAAAGGAAGTCCATTGTTTCTCATAGAGCACACTTTGAAAAGTGCATTCAGAGCTGAGAGGAAATAAATTGGTAACTGACACAGATAGACATCATGAAAATTAATAACGTGTGCAAGAGCTGCCCACTTCACGCTAGTTTATTCACTCATTCCACAGAAATTTATTGTGACCTAATATGTGCCAGGCACTATTCAGGAGCTAAGGATGGAGAGAGCAAGACAGACAAAGTTTCCTGCTCTGCTGGATCATACACTCTGGTAAGAATCTGCCCACTAATCATGACAAGTGTCCTGGGAAGAACCCTGAGGCATCTGAGCCTGGAATTTAAGTTCCAGCTCTGGGAATATCTAGCTGGGTGCCCTTGAGCAGGTCACTTGGCTTCTCCAGGCCCCAGGACCCCCACATCCTTCTGTCCCCATGTCTATAGCACTATAGCACACTCATTCATTTATGTTGGCCTCTCCTTCCTAGACTGTCAACTCCTAAGCTCAGGAATCTTTACAATGTTGTGTTTCCAGCCCCAGCACCTGGCCGTTTCCTGCCCCGATGTCACCCGCTACCCTCCCAACTCTCAAATGTATATGTTCACCAGAGAGATATTTTTAGCAAGCAAATTGGACCTTGTCTCTGCCCTGCTTACTATCTGAAATGACTCCCCACAGCTACAAGAATCCTCTGAGGCTGGCCTGCAAGAATCTGGCCCCGTGTGGCCTGGAGCACACCCTCCATGTCACCCTTCCCAGAAGGGTGTATAAGGTATACTCCTTTATACACAGGAGTATCGCGTTCTCTGCTCTGTGCTAGTCCACTGTGTGTCAGGCAAAGTCCCATCGATTCTTTGCACTCAGCTTAGCTGCATCTTCCCCGTGAAGCCTTCCTTACCTCCTACTTCTCCCCAGGAGCGTCCTTCTCTGTGCTCTGCTGGCAACTTTTGCAAATCTCCGGCACAACCCCATGAATCGAATAACATTTTATTAATGGTCAATATCTGCCACCTGACTGGACAGTTGAGGTGAACAGAGACAGAGTGACCGGCTTGATCTCTTCCTCAAGTCAGTGTCATCCACTACAAAAAGAACCCGTTCTAGAATCAGAGACTTAAGGGACATCACCAGATGCAGCACATCACCAAGGTTTGGACGAAGTAGGTTGTAAGCACATTTTGGGGAAATTGGGGAAAGTTGAATATAGACTGGGTATTAGATGATACTAAGAAACAATTATATAAATCTGTAGATGCACTGTTATATTCTTATTTGTTAATAGTTTCCTAAATTTGGTGGAGGAACGTCATGATGTCTATAATCTACTTAGAAATACATCATCTTAGAACAGATAATATGGGTAAAAAAATAAAATAATTATTGAAAAAAATCGAGGACATGGATTCAGTCTTTTTGCTTTTGTACCTCCAGCTCCCAGGGCAACGTCTGGCCTGTAATGGATAGTTACGGAATTTAGATTGTTGAATTAAACACGAGCAAAGGCCAGAAGGTAGAAGAAGTATGTATGGTGTGTTTCTGGTGTGGTGTGGAAGTGGCTTTCATTGGGAAGAAAGAAAAACAAAATTCACAGTGCCAAATTTCAGAGTGATGACCATGAGGAAAAGGGGAGCTTAGACTTATTGGGGAGGGCAGGGACAAGGAAATGAGCAAATGGAGCGTGGTTGAGCCTGGAGTCACTCCTACACAGTGATGCTGTAAAGAGTTGCACAGGCTGTGCACCACTCAAGGGACCCACCTGAATGGGTTGTGATTAGCTGTGTGCCCAGAAGAGGAGTGTCTTTCTAATTTCCTCTATGATATGGGTTAGTGAAATCCCTGCTCCTATGTTTGTGGGCCTTGAGGAAGAAGAGGAGAATTAGGGTGACCATGCAATGTGCCTGGGTTTCCCAAGATGCATCCATGGGACAGTCCTGGGCAAACCTAGAAGGTTGGCTGCCCTAAGGAGAGTGCAAAAAGGGGAAGAAGAAAGAGGTTGAGAGAGATGGAAGTGAAGGTGGAGAGACACTGAAACCAGGGGGAAGAAGGAGGTGAGCATGCAGGTTGAGATTTTCTGAAGAGGGGGTTTCATCCCATGGTGAATGCAGAAGCCTAATTTCAGGGAACCAGAGAAGGGGAAAGTGGAGAGGGAAAGTGGCCACGCGTTTGAGAAGTTTGGCAACCAAATCTGGGAGAGACTTTGGCTGATGGTCCAAGAGGGCAGCCAGGAGGCAGATCCATGTGTACTTGAGACACAGAGGAAGCCAGTGAAAAGGGAGAGATGCTGGCAGGCGAGGGACTCCTCCAGACTGAGGAGATGAGCTGTAGGGGAACATGGCAGCAATTTGACAAAATAACAAGTGGACACCCCATGCTGGACTCCCATGCCAGTTCAGCTGTGCACACTTTCATCACTCTTGTGACCGGGTCTCTGGACATCCTGCTATGGATGTTGTCCCCACGTCCCCTTCGCCACCACTAGTCCTCAACTGATGACCAGTTTGTTTGATTTAACTACTATGATGGTTCATTTTATGTGTCAACTTGACTGGCCTAAGAGATGCCCAGAGAGCTGGCGAGACATTATTTCTGGTGTGTCTGTGAGGGTGTTTCTGGAAGAGATTAGCACTTGATTCAGTAGACTGAGTGAAGAAGATCATCCTCACCAACGTGGGTGGGCATCAGCCAATCTGTTGGGGACCTGAATGGAACAAAAAGGTGAAGGAAAGGTGAATTCTTGCTCTCTCTTCTTGAGCTGGGACATCCATCTTTGTCTACCCTCGGACATCGGAGCTCTTGGTTCTCAGGCCTTCAGACTCCAGGGCTTAAGCCAGTGGCCTCCCTAGTTCTCGGGCCATTGGACTCAGACTGAATTACACCACCATCTTTCCTCGTTCTCCAGCTTGCAGAAGGCAGATTGTGGGACTTCCGGGCCTCCATAATTGTGTGAGCCAATTCCTACAATAAATCTCTTCTTGTTTATGTTTCTGGTGTCAGGGGACTATTGATCTCAAGGTTACATTTGCTGTAGTGGCTACCTGCAAACAATTTATTTTTTTAAATATATTTCTTTCTGCCACATGGGTCTGTAAATTGGCAGAATGGCCTGCCTCAAGAGGGCCCTTGTCACCTTGAAGACATTATGCTAAGTGAAATAAGCCAGTCGCAAAAGGACAAATAGTGTATGATTCCACTGATATGAGGTCCTGTCTTAGTCAGTTCGGGCTGCTGTAACAAAATAGATACAGTGGGTGGCTTAAATAACAGAAATTTATTTCTCACAGTTCCGGGGGCTGGGAAGTCCAAGATTAAGGTGCTGGTGGATTCAGTTCCTGAGATGAGTGAGAGCACTCTTCCTGGTTATGTCCTCAAGCAGAGGAGGGAGGGAGAAAGAGGAAGCTCTCTTGTGTCTCTTTTTATAAGGACACTAATCCCATCATGGGGCCCCACTCTCATGACCTCATCTAACCCTAATCACCCCCCAAAGGCCCCCCCCTCCAAATACCATCACATTGGGGATTAGAGTTTCAACATATGAATCTTGGGGGGACACAAACAGTCAGGGCACAGCAGGTAGCCAGAATAGTCAACTTCACAGAGACAGAAAGTAGAATGGTGGTGGCCAGGGGCTGGTGGGAGGTGGGAAGTGGGGTACAGAGTTTCAGTCTGGGAACATGAAAACGTTCTGGAGATGGATGGTGGTAACGGTTGCACAACAATGTGAATGTACTTAACTCCATTGAACTGTACATTTAAAATGGTAAATTTCATGTTATGTAAATTTTCCCACAATAAAAGAATAAAAGAGAGTCCTTGTCAATATGAACTAAACGTTTAAATTTTAGCAAACCACCCAGAGCATGGAGTTATTGTCACCGGCTGATAACCCAACCCAAGCAAGTTCAGAGTCCTTGTCCTCCCCGAGTTCAACCCCCCGTTGGAGAGGATGGCCCCTGGCCCACCCACTGGGTTCTGCCTGATACAGTCACAGACAGGCCAGGAAGGAGGGAGGGGACTCAAGGAAGTTCTGACAGTCCCCTTAGGAGCGCCAGGCAGAAGTTATTACAAACAGCACACAGGGTAGCAGTCCATTTGTGTGTGGATGTGTAGGTTTGTGTGTTTGTGCACGCATGCACGTATGTGAGCCTGTGCACATATGGGAATCAGGATGCAGAAAAACCCTGGCTGCCTAAGCACCAAAATGGTAGCACTGATTTTTTTCTAAGTAGTAAAGTAATTCACTGTCTGAATCTTTTACTAAGGGCCATATCAACCTTTAAAATATATATCTTAAAAATTTGAATTACAAAGTGTTCCAGACATATAGAAAAATACAGAGAAAAATATGACAAAACCTACGCATCCACCAAATATATCGTCATATTGCTTCAGATCCTTTTTTTTTTTTTCTTTTTTTTTTTTTTGTGGGGCAGACCAGCCCTGAGCTAACATCTGTTCCAGTCCTCCCCTTTTTTTGCTGAGGAAGACTGGCCCGGAGCTAACATCCGTGCCCGTCTTTCCTCTGCTCTATATGGGACGCCGCCACGGCATGGCTGACAAGCAGTGCGTCGGCGGGCGCTCGGGATCCGAACTCGCGAACCCTGGGCTGCCAAGCGCGGACTAAACCGCTGCGCCACCGGGCGGCCCCTCAGATCCTTTTTTTAAAAAAACAGAATTAAAATATTACAGATAGGGTTGGAATCCTCTCCTATCCCATTGTCACCACCCCAGGGAAAACCACAATTCTGAAATTGATGTATGCTGTTATATTTTCATGCATGCTTTTCCATTGACAATATAGCATATGTGTTTTTGTGTTTACAAACTAATGTAAATGAATTATATAATTATAATAAATTCATTTGTAATTTAACTAGACATAATTATGATCAATATGATCATTAATAATTAATATAAGTTAATTCTACTGGATGTATAATTTTGTCTCTGGCTTTTTACCTTCATTATACTTTAGTGATTTATTCATATCAACACACATAGATCTGGTTCATGCATGGCAACCACAGTGCATTATTGGTTATAGTAACACAACCACAATTTGTTTCTCCCATCTCCTGTTGATGGACTAGGTCGTTTCCAATTTCTGACTATCACAAACAGTGCCACAGTGAACACTGAAATACACATATCCTTGTGGACACGTGCAAGCGTTTCTTGAGGTGTAAGCCTGGGAGGGGGATGCTGAATTATGCCTTGGGAGCATCTGCAACTTTTCTGGTCATGCCAGGTCGCTCTCCAGAACGGTGAACCCAAGTTTCACCCATCAGCAGCATATGACAGTCCTAATTTCTCTACTTCCTACCCCAACACTTTGAATATCCATCTTTTAATGTTTGCGAATCGAACGGGTGTGAAATGGTATCTCGTTGTTGTGTCCCAGTGCATTTCTCGGATTACTCATGAAGTTGAGCATTTTCTCATCTCATATTCATTGGCCATTGGAGTTTTCTCTTCTGTTACTGTGTTTTCATATCCTTTGTCCATATTTCTACTAGTCTTTTCTTGTTGGTCAATGGGTTGTATCGGCTTAGGAAATAATAAAGTGATCTCCATTTTAGGAGAAAAAAGATATTTCCAAGTAGTTTCCAAAATATAAGGAAATAGTCATTGCAATCTCTCTGTTGTTCCTGGAATACACCTGTGCCCTCAGAGCCTGTGCCCTCGGTGTTCCTGTTGCCCAGAAGTCCCCTTCCCAAGACTTCCTCAAGGCTTGATCCCTCACCTCCCCCCAGGTCAGCTAGCAGAGGCCTTCACCACCCACCCTAGTCAAGGTTACAATCCTTCCTTGGGCCCCAGCTCTCCCGAGCTACTCCTCCTCTTTCATTTTTCTGTGGAGCACATATTGCCATCTGCCATATTTTCTTGTTTATGGTGCATTAAAGACTGCCTTGAATTTTTAACACTTCTCCCACTGCAAGATGGGTTCTAATGCCCTCCTCCTGAATCTGGCCTGGCCTTAGTAACTTATTTGCTCAAGGTCACACAGCCAGTCAGTGGCAGAGCTCAGGTGCGAATTCCCGCCTACTGGCTCGGGAGTCCGTGTGCCTAACCTCTGCATCGCTGCTGCCTCCCAGCTGGTCCCCCAGAAAAGATCAGACAACTATGTATTCAGGGTGTAAACACCCTGGTGGGGGGGAAGGGACTTTTCTCAAGCACCAAACTTCTTCTTCAGAGAAAACAGAAATTAAATTCAGACAAGACATGAAGCCTGGGTTACAAACAGGAATAGAGGAGGCCAAAAGGATCACCTCTCTCTCTGGGTGTCAAGACCTCCCAACATCTAAGTGTGGGGTGTAAAATGGAATAAAATATGCTCTGTAATAAATTTGGAATTAACTCCTAAAAAACCAAGACACTTGTGAAACAAAATATTCTTTTAAGATAGATTCCTTGGTAGACTTTAATTTATTTGTTTGGGTTTCCAATAACCTTACTGAGTTTCTTCAAATTGTAGATTTTGTGTTTTCCACTGTCTGTATGCAGATTTGGGAAAGAGTTATTTTATCCATCCCCTAAGATGTGTAAATAGAATAATTTCTATTAAAATGCCAATAGATGTTTATTCTTCATAGCGGGGACCCAACAACAGGCCTCTCTCTGTGGGTATCAAAAGCCCCCGACATCTACGGTGTCTGGGGGCCCAACTACTGGCCTCTCCCTCGCACAATTTCCTCACTAAGATGGTCTTTACTGGGTTTGGGAGTTTGGGGAGGAGTTTCTTATTTGACCTCATTTCTATGCTCACCAGGCTGTAAACTTCCAACTCTAGTTCACGTGTGCAAGAAAGAACATCTTTTCAAACTTCAAACGTAACTTAGAGAATTATCAGCCATTTTTCCCAGAAATGCAAGTTTGTGGGTAAAGGAGGCAGAAGGCTGAAGTTGTGGTTTCTAAGATCCTAAAGCTGCAAACAGCTCCCTGACCCAAAGCAGTGGGGAGATTTGGAACCCATGTGGTGACCGAGCGAGTTGTCTGTCACGCACAAGGATGAGAGTGTGTGGAGCCGCCCCAGAATTTTGTTTAATTCGTGTTAATTAAAAAGAGACTTCCCTGAATGCAAATCTACAATTTGTCCAGATCAATATGTACCTTAAAGTTCTGAACTTTTGACAGTATATTTCTCCCTTTCTCCCTGTTCCTATATGTCCTCCTTATTGTGAGTTGTATATGCAAAAATCTGCATTTTAATTTCATAATTATATACCTGGCATCAGAAAACACACATCAAACCTATCATCCCCCCCAGAAGCTTTAGTACATTTCTGGGGCTTGGGAAGTCTTCAGCAGACATGGATAGGTAACTCCACTGACTTCTGGAAGTTCTAAATGAATCCGGAAACAGGAACCCTTCCAACAAGACATTCCCCGGTGGCTTTCCCCAAGGGCTCTGCCAGGGATCTGCCTCCTTTTATTAAATAGTAACATCTGAACGGGTTTCAGTTTTGAGCTGGTGTGTAACAAACTATCTTTTTTTTCATACGAAAAGCATCCTGTTCCTTCTAGAGACTGCACTTACTTTTTTTTTTTGGTGAGGAAGATTGGCCCCAAGCTAACACACGTTGCCAATCCTCCTCTCTTTGCTTGAGGAAGATTGTCACTGAGCTAACATCTGTGCCCATCTTCCTCCACTTTGTACGTGGGACGCCACCACAGCATGGCTTGAAGAGTGGTGTGTAGGGATCCAACCCGTGAACCCCGGGCCGCTGAAGTTGAGCGCACCGAACTTAACCATGACGCCATTTAACCACAATGCCACCAGGCCAGCCCCTGCATTTACTTTTTGACAGACATATCGTGCGTTTGTAGTGAAAGACCCAAGGAACCAGAGGTTTCGGGATGGGCAGACGGTGGTTTCCCAGTGCTGAGACTGTTTTCATTTTTCATGCTCCCTTCCTCAGCTAACTTCTTGTCTCCACTGAGGAGCTGGGATAATCAGAGAAGATTGTTCACAGAATGCCAGTTACCCAACAGGTAAAGACTCAGAGGAAGACGGGCAAAATATGTTAACTTGTTCTGGTTGTCCTCTCTGAGACCACGAAGATTAAACATCAACTGGTATTTTAATAGAAATTAGTAAATCACACGTCTTAGAGGACAGACAAAATAACTCTCTCCCAAATCTGCAATCAGACCACAGAAAGCTTGAAATCTACAATTTGAAGAAACTCACCTAGCTTATTGGAACTCCAGACAAATCAAATTCTATCAAGAAATCGATCTGAAAATCATATTCTGCCCCCATCATGTCTTGGTTTCTTAGGAGGTTAGTTCCAAACTCATTACAGAAGATAACAGATGCCATTTTACCCCCGTCCATTTTCATCTCTGAGTGCGGGGTCACGTTCTGGCTTACCCAGGACATCTGTTGGAGTTAAGAAGTGAATGGAGAAAAAGTTGTCTGAGCCAACAACCCCCAGCCTCCACCTGGCGGCTTCCCCATTCAGGACTTACGCTTGTTGGCTTTCAGCTTCTTCTCATCCACGGGAATGAGGTCCAGATAGTCCAGGTAGTATTCGTAGCTGTAGAACGGGGCGGAGGCGTTGGTCTGGTTGGCCATGTCTGCAGCACATCCAGAGCTACTCCTACGAGGAGACTGCCTAACTGATATCTGTGAAATCATCCAAGTGTGTCTGCGGGTCTCCAGGCTCAAGGCCTGCCCACTTATCAGAGCCGTTGGCTGGGAGAAAGGTCGGGGGTGTGCCTGACATCTTCAGTATGCAAGTAGAGCTTTCCATCCTGCCCCTCCTTGAAAAAACTCCAAAATAAACAGAACTGCAAGGCGGGAGACCATGTTTCCAGAGCAGCTCTAGATTTGTCCCTCTGCATAAGGACAGGAAAACAGATACCTGGGGCCCCTTGAAAGACAAGATGCCAGATAGGGCTGGAAAGGACAACCCCTTTTGGTCTTTAATACTTAAAAAGTTAATAAAACCAAAACGAAAGCCTGGTGGTGCCCTTGACTTACATTAAGGCAATTCTTGGTTCTGTTAAGCAACCAGCAAGTCACTGGCTTAGATTCAATATCTGAGGCAGAAGTTGAGTGATTCTGGCCCTGAACTTGTAACCTCTTTCATGTACACATGGCCAATTAATTAAACCACAAGAACCCTCCCGCCCCAACTGAGTATACCTCCCAGCTTTTATCTAAGCCCCCAAGAACCAACCCAGTTGGCTACATTTGTTCAGACTGAAGAGGTTGTTTGCCTGGGCCAAGATCCCACACGGACTGAGCTCTTGGGAAATAGGGCCCCAGGGTTCACCCGGCGCTTAGCTGACGGCAAGTGTGACGAGGATTCTTCTGGGTTTCTGTAGGGCCTGACTCCAAGTGTTACACTCACTCTTCTAAGATCCACAGACGCTATCAAGAGAAACATTCCAAATATTTGGAATGAGCAGGACTAAATGTTAGAGGAGCCCTAGAATTTAGCCTTTGAGCATTAGTCAGGAAGTCAAAATACACAGATTTATGAGCCCTGGCCCTCCAATGAGTCACTTTCCAGTGTTCTTGATTCGGTTATACTCTACCAGAGTAAAGCTGGGCATTGACAGTGTAGACAGCCAACCCAGATAACTTCAGGCCCTATGCTGGTTTTAGTCCTGTACACCCAGGCCTGCTGTGCCTGTGGCATTCTGTGGGGACCCCTCCCCCTGAACTGAACTGAAGCTGTTCAGTTGACTAGAAAGGCAGGAATGAGCTCCTGGGTTTCCAAAGAGAGGGGGTAAAAGGTCCACTTGAAAAGACACTCCCCACGCCCTGCACACTCCTGTGTACTTCCAGATGTTGCTGTATATGCTCCTGTGCAGTAGATGCGCTGGGGCAGCAGAGCGTAGGGGACATGAGCAAGGATTCTGGAGCGACTGCCTACTTCAAATCCCGGCTCTACCTCTGACCAGCAGTGTGGCCCTAGACATGTGACTTAACCTTAACAATATCTGCACAGTTTAAAAAGTATCTCCTCTAAGTTATTTTTTAGTTACACAGAGGAAAACAGTAACTTGACTGTGAAGAAACCCAGTAGACACCCCCTTAAGCAAGTGGTCAAGGTTAACACCATCAGTAATGAGACATAGTGACATCATGTACTCACTGAGAAGGGCAGTCACCTCTGTAGTATTCTTGCTAAAATGCATAACCTTGATCTAATCATGATAAAACACTAGGAAAAGCCAAATCGAGGAACATGCTACAAAATAACTGACTGGTATTCTTCAAAAGGGTCAAGGTCATAAAAGTTAAAGAAAACCTGAGGGAACGTTGCAGATTGGTGCAGACTAAAGAGACATAACTTCTGCTGTATGTAAATTTTACCTGACCTGTAAGCAAAATCGATACTGTTAAAAAAAAGGCCATTAGGGGGCCGCCCGGTGGCGCAGCGGTTTAGTCCGCGCTTGGCAGCCCGGGGTTCGCAAGTTCGGATCCTGGGCGCCCGCTGACGCACTGCTTGTCAGCCATACCGTGGCGGCGTCCCATATAAAGTGGAGGAAGATGGGCACGGATGTTAGCCCAGGGCCAGTCTTCCTCAGCAAAAAGGGGAGGATTGGCAACAGATGTTAGCTCAGGGCTGGTCCTCCCCACAAAAAAAAAAAAAAAAAAAAAAGGCCATTAAAAAAAAAAAACTTATGTCAATTGCCTCTTTCTAAAGGAATTATATCTGAAGCTTATTGGAGTTTGCCCTTCAGTTTTAAGGAATTAGTCTTCCTGAGTACAATGCATCTGGAAGGCGTTGCCAAGTTCCGCTTGAGTGCCCCAAGGACTTTACCTGCCTGTCAGATGACATGGAACCTTGTCTCTTGCCTGTGGCTGCCTCCCAGGAAGTGAGGCTGGGACATGGGATAAACATTGAGCCTAACTCTTAAGATATAACATAAAGATTTTGGGGGGCTGTTACTCAAGTGCAGGTTTCAGAAGTTTATAAATGTTCCTAAAGGTCATCAAATTTGTGCAAGTAGGGCCAGCCCCAGTGGCCTAGTGGTTAAGTTTGGTGTGCTCTGCTTTGGCAGCCAGGCTCGATTCCCAGGTGTGGACCTACACCACTCGGCAGAGGCCATGCTGTGGTGGTGGCTCACATACACAATAGAGGAATGTTGGCACAGATATTATTAGCTCAGGGCCAATCTTCCTCAAGCGAAAAGAGGAAGATTGGTGATAGATGTTAGCTCAGGGTGAATCTTCCTCAGCAAAAAAATAGATAAAATTTGTATAAGTAAATCTATGGATTGAAATTAGGAGGTTGGTTGGGGTTTAGGGGAGGATTTTCACATCTTTAGGTAACCTTTTTAAAATTGAAGAATTATAGATCAATTTACCTTTTTCTTCTTTCCTTTTTTCCCTTCTGTATCAGTCAGGGTTCTCCAGAGAAACAGAGCCAATAGGAGGATATACATATATTTTATTGGCTTGAAGAGTCAGGGGACAGAGCTTGGGGCAGCAGATACATTTACATAAATACATACATATATATATAAAATGAGATTCATTATAAGGAATTGGGTCATGCAATTATGGAGACTGAGAAGTCCCACAATTTGCCCTCTGTGAGTTGGAGACCCGGGAAAGTCATTCGTGTAGTTTGAAGGTCTGAGATCCAAAGAGCCGATGGTGTAGATTCCAGCCTGTGTCTGAAGGCCTGAGAACCAGGCAGGAAAATATCAATGTCTCAGCTCAGGAAGTCAGGCAGAGAGCAAATTCAACCTTTTTGTTCTATTCAGGCTCTCAGTGAATTGGATGATGCCCACCCACATTGGGGAAAGTCATTTGCTTTACTCAGTTCACTGATTCAAATGCTAATCTCTTCTGGAAACACCCTCACAGACATACCTAGAAAAGTGTTTAAACAGATATCTGGGTATCCTGTGATCCAATCAAGTTGACACATATAATTAACCATCATATCTTCTTTCCTTCCTTCCTTTCTTTCCTCCTTCCTTGTTAGATTGTCCAGTTGAACATAATTCAATTCCATTTGTTTGGAATTTTCACTCTACCTGACAAAATACTGATTGCTAAAATAAATTTCTTGGTCTGGTAATAATCTTGACTTTAAAATGCCCATGAAAGTGCCATGGTAGAAAAACAGATTTAAAAAAAAATTTACCCTTTGACATTAGTAAGAACTAATACCCTCATGGAGGTCAACTGTCCGAGATAATAATGACACATTTATATTAACAAATACCTCGTCAGTCAACAGACTTGACTGTTGTCATTATTTTTCTTCCCACTTTAATTTATAACCCAAAGTGTGAAGGTGAAGTTGATTTTTCTAGAGTGTTTTCTTTTACAGGAAAGGTGCATACTTGTTGGCTATCATTACGACTACAGATTCAGTACGGGAGAGAAGGTAAAAGGGAGCAATCTAGAGAGGGGAACAAACATTTACTGAACAGTGACCTGAGCTGGCCACTGTGTTAGGAGCTTTACGTGATTCTCACATTACTATGCCTCAGGTGTTGGGAGCCCCATTTTCCAGGCAGAAAGCTGGGATACATACAGCCAGGCGGGGCAGCCTCCATGCTTTGCCCAGTACCCCTGGGATCTGCAAACCAGAGTTCATTAGCGTCCCATGGCTGCCATAACAAATTACCACAGACTTGGTGGCTTAAAACAACACAGATTTATTATTTCACCATTATGGAGGTCAGAAGTTCGAAATAAGTCTTAGGGAGCTAATGTTAAGGTGTTGCCAGGGCTGGTTCCTTCTGGACACCTGAGGGAGAGTCCATTTCCTTGCCTTTTTCAGCTGCTGAATGGTGTCCTTATTCTTTGGCTCCTGGTTCTGCAGCACATCGCCTGTTTTCCCCTTGATTCCATTGTCACATCACCTTTTTCTTCTATAGTCAAATCCCTCTCTTCCCACTTCTTATAAAGCTACTTGTGATGACACTGGGCCCGCCCAGGTAATCCAGGATAATCTCCCCATCTCAAAATTCTTAACTTAATCACATCTGCAAAGTCCCTTTTGCCACATAAAGAAACATTCACAGGTTCTGGGGATTAGGATATGGATATTTTGGGGGGCTATTGTTCAGCCTACCACAGGGGCAATGTCATGCTGTGGGTATACAAATCCTAAAAATAAACACAGCACTTCTCTCTGGAGTGTCCATTTTTGTCAAAGACTTGGTATAGAAGTTACATTTTCATACTGAAATAAGCATAGGTATATAGCACAGTAAATGCAAAACTTGCATGACTTTTTAAAAAAAATAAATTTTTATCATAGAAAATTTCAAACATTTGCAAAAGCAGCAAGAATAGCATAAAGACACTCTATGTAACCATCACTCAACTTCAACAATGATCAAGTCATGGCTAACTTAGTTTCATCTGTACCTCCATCCACTCCCCACCTTCTGGATGACTGTGAACAAATTCTAAATATATTATTTCATCTGTAAATATTTCAGTATGTATCTCTGAAGGAGGATTCTTTTTTTTAAATAAAACCATAATACTATTATCCCACCTAAAAGTTAACAATAATTATTTAATTGCATCAAATATCGAGTCAATGCTCAAGTTTTCCACTTGTCTCATAATTTCTTTTATAATTAATTTGCTCACATCAGGAACAAATAAAGTGCATGTGTTGCAATTGGTTGATATGACTCTGAAAAATTGTTAAATTTATAGGTTTCTTCCTCCTACACTCTTTCATTTGACCTTGCAATTTATTTGTTGAGGAAATGGGTTATTTATCCCAAAGAGTTTGCCAATTGGAACCCATGGTGATGTTAGTCATGTTCCCCCTTCCCTTTATTTCCTGGAAAATGAACTTAGATCTAGAGCCTGGATCAGATTCAGGTTCAATTTTTTTTTTTTTTTTTTGAGCTTACATCCGTCGCCAATCCTCCCCTTTTTGCTGAGGAAGACTGGCCCTGGGCTAACATCTGTGCCCATCTTCCTCCACTTTATATCGGACGCCGCCACGGCGTGGCTGACAGGCAGTGACGTCAGCGGGCGCCCGGGATCCGAACTCGCGAACCCCGGGCTGCCAAGCGCGGACTAAACCGCTGCGCCACCGGGCGGCCCCTGGTTCAATTTTTTTTGACAAGAATAATGCAGAGGTGGTGTGACATTCTTCCCTCAAGAAGCACATAATGTCTGGTTGTCTCTTTTTCTGAGTGATACTACTAGCCAGTGATGATGATCATTGCTGAGATTCTTTAATACATTTAGCATCATAAAATGCTGATCTTATTCTATCATTCCTTTTTCACTTATTAGCTGCTATCCTTCTAAAAAGAAAAAAAAAAAAAGCAAAACCTTTCTTCATAAACTATTTGGTTACCTGAGGGACAGTTCATATCAAGGTGGGATAAATGTTTGATTTACTTTTTCTTTTTTTTGCCAGTTTTCAAAATAATAATTAGGTTTTCTAGCATCCTCTAACAGTAAACAATGAAAGCTTATTTTTTAATTCTTATGAATTCAGGCATTTAGATCCATTAGAGCTATGATCTTTACTGATGTGCAAATCCCCATATTTGGATGGTGAGACCCTCTTCATGTTGGTTACATTCGTAGTTTGTTTTGTTCTGTTTTTTATAACTCCCTTGCTTTCTGGAAGGAAAAGATGTTCCAAGCTCATTTTGTATATTTCTTGCCCTAGACCTTGGATTCAGCCATTTCTCCAAGGAATCCTGGTTTCTTTTAGTAGGAAATGGTATTTAGCTACCATAATCTGGGTGCTAAGGGAGCTTATTACTGCTGTGTTTTACAATGTTTAGGACTATTCAGTGCAGAGACCTAGGAAATATTTATTTTTAAAGATAAAAACACCCTAAGTTCAGACTGATTCCAATTCAAAAGCACAACCATAGAATTTTTACTTAACCTTAGCTTTCTTAGCTGTATCTCTTTTCTCCAAAACTTAAAATTCTATTCCCAATAATATTAACATAATTATTCAATATACAATATACACACAAATAGTCTCAGAAAAACAATATCAATATCAACAACAATAACATGATTATTGAAAACAATTTGAGGGCCGGCCCGGTGGCGCAGCAGCTTAGTCCGCGCTTGGCAGCCCAGGGTTCACCGGTTCGGATCCCGGGCGCCCGCCGACGCACTGCCTGTCAGCCATGCCGTGGCGGCGTCCCACATAAAGTGGAGGAAGATGGGCACAGATGTTAGCCCAGGGCCAGTCTTCCTCAGCAAAAAGGGGAAGATTGGCGACGGATGTTAGCTCAGGGCTGGTCTTCCCCACAAAAAAAAAAAAAAAGAAAGAAAACAATTTGAGATCTTTTATGGGAGGGGCAGGTTTTTTTGTCCTTAGAGTGTATCCTACAAGATATGTATAGTAAAATTCATGTTTTAAAGTCTTTTGAAATAGTTCTTTTCTATGAAGTTATACCACCCACTAAACATATTAAGTATTTCAATATTTGGAGATTGCTTTTTAAAAAATTTATTTTTTTTATAATTACGTTAAATATTTACATGATTCCAAAGTCAAATATACAAAATAAAGTTTATTGGTAGAACTATAGCTTCTATTCCTCTCCTGTCTTCCTGTTACTTTCACCAAAGTAAGCACTTTTTAAAAAACTTCTGGTTTATCCCTCAATTTTAAAAAATATAAAAAAATATGCACATATATCCAGTCTTTCCCTCTCCCCCTTCTTAGAAATGCAACAGAAAACATTTTGGGGGGCTTGCCTGTGGCTAAGTTTGATGTGGTTAAGTAGTGGTTAAGTTTGACGTGTTCCACTTTGGCAGCCCAGGTTTGCAGGTTTGGATGCTGGGCTCAGACCTACACCACTCATCAGCCATGCTGTGGCAGCAACCCACATACAGAAAAGAGGAAGACTGGCACAGATATTAGCTTAGGGACAATCCTCCTCAGAAAAAGAAAAGAAAACTACATTTTTTTTAAACCTTGTTTTTTTCATGAAATAATTTATTCTGGAGATCTCTCTACAGCACATAGAGATATTTCTCTTTCCTTTTTACAGATGCGTATTGCTGCCATTATGTGGATATACCACAACTTATTCACCCAGTTCCCAGTTGGTGGATGTTTGGGTTGTTTTCAGTCTTTGCTATTGCAAATGGTACTGCAATGCCTTGTGTTCATATTTTTATCATATTTTTGCTGGTATATTTTTGGAATCGATTCCTGAAAGTGAGAATTCTGTGTCAAAGGATACATACATAGACAATTGTGTTAGATATTGCCAAATTCCTTTCCATAGAGGTTATAATATCTTGCATTTCTACCAGTAATGTATGAAACCACCTGTTTTCCTGGACAATAGTCTGTACAACAGATTATGTTGTCAAACTTCTGGATTTTATCAAACTAATAGGTGAGCTATTGGTGTTCAGTGTAGTTTAAAAATAATTGTGGTGGACTCTCTTCAGATCTTGAATATTTGCTTTTCTTTTACTGTGACCTCACATCTCACATTTCTTATTGCAGTAAATTTTGAATAAGAAAGAATGTGTTAAAGATACATTTTCAAAGTTCAGTTATGTATAAAAATGTCAACCGTGCATGGATCACAATTTGAGTGGGTATATAATTCTTGTCCGAAAATTACTTACTGTGTGAATTTTGAGCTTTCCAGCTTCTGAAGTTGAGTTGTTGATGAGAAGTCTAATGTCACTCCGATTCTTTTTTCTTCTCTGAAACTTGGACTCTTCTCTGAAGGCTGGAGTTCTGCTATTTTACAGTGCTAAGTCTTGGTGTGAGATTATTTCATTCCCTGTGCTGGGCCATTGGTATATCCTTTCCATCTGAAGATTCATGCCTTTTAGCTCTGAGAAATTATATTGTATCACTTCTTCGATTACTTCTTCTCCTTTATTTTTTATTTATTTATTTTTTGGTGAGGAAGATTAGCCCTGAGCTAACATCTGTGCCAATCTTCCTCTATTTTATGTGGGGTGCCTGCCACAGCATGGCTTGATAAGCGGTGCATGGGTCCATGCCTGGGATCCGAACCTGCGAACCCCAGGCTGCTGAAGCAGAGCACGCAAACTTAACCACTACACCATCGGGCCAGCCCCTCTTCTCCTTTACTTTGACTTTCCCGTCTATTTGAACCACCTCTTAGTTAGATGTTGGACCTCCTGGACTGATTACTTATGCCTCTTATCTTTTTTCCCACCTCATATATTTCTTAGTTATTTTATTCTTTTTTCTGTGAATATTCTTCAACTTTACCTTCCAATTCTTCTACTATGGATTCAATATTTCCTCAAATCTCTCTAAAAATACATACTTTGTATCTTTGATACTTACAGTCTCTCTAGAATCATTCCAGATTCAGAAGTCTGTCTTGAGTTTAGAGAACATCCCCTTAGTTAAAAGGGAGGTTTCTAGGTGTCTGGTATAGGTGTTAAAAACTATTACTGCCTAATTGAGACCTTCCTCTGGTTATATCCAGAAAAATGGAAAGAACTAGGGTGACACAAAGGAGTGCTTGGAAAGAAAGTGAGGGGATGATAAGAATTTTATACTGGAAAGATATTCTTCCTCTACATGATATTGTAATTCTCCAGAGTGAGCCCCCAAGAAAGACTATATTTTGAGAGCTACAAGGCACTATCACGTGTACGGTGTTCTATTTCAACAATTTGGTGTAGTGGTGTGACCACTGTACTAGGGACCAGAGACCTAGGTTCTAGACTGGAGTCTGTGTAGTGGTCAGGACTCTTGGTAGTAAGTGACAGAAACCCAATTCTAACTAGCTTAAACAGCAGTGGGGTTTAATAAGAACATGATGTGAGGGTGCTCACAGAATTGGAGGGAGAGCAGTGGGAAGTGGGATGCTGCTGTTACTCTCCACCTCCACCTCACACCTCGCTTCCCTCTGAGGATCTGTGTCATGCCAGGCTGTTCCATGTAGCTGTGGACATGGCTGATGACAGCTCCAGGACCATGAATCAAGAGGAAATGTTGAGCAGAGGACCCTCCCTCCAAGCTTTGGCATGAAAAGCACCAGAGATGGACTCAGACTGGCTCTAGTTCTGTCACCTGCTCACCTGGAACCAATCTCCGTGGCCAGGAGGGTGGTGTTCTGATCAGACCTGGGGCATAGCTTACCTGTGGGACGGGGTGAGAGTCGGGTAAGACCTTCGAGATGGGAAGCCCCACCACACCACATTGTTGGAATGTGTGGGGCGTGGTGGAGCAGTTTTCCCAAGAAGAGGGAAAGGGTGCTGGACAGATGCCCAGATGCCCACTAATCTCTAACGTGGACCTAACTAGATCCCTGACTTTTGAACCACCCCAGATCTCAGTTTTTCTATGTGTAGAGTGAGATGTGTGGAATAAGCATCTCTATGATTCTTTCCTAGCTCAAATATATTATGATTTTGCTGAAAATCACATGTTCCTCTTATTCTTTTTTAACTTGCATGGGAATTAAATATCTCTGTTAAAGACCGGAAAATCGTGATTCCACACATTAAATAGCAGAGGGAAAGAGAACTATTTAAAGAACATCCTGCCTCTGAGGATTTTGAAGAAGGTGAAGCATATTCCTGTAGTTATTGTTTCACCCCGGAACACAGATATAAATATCTAACCACACTTTCCCACAGCACATTTTATACCCCTAAAAAAGGGCTCTGATTGTGACAGAAGGTCCCTGGGGGCCAAGTGCCCAGCATGGCATTCTCTTGGTGCCAGCTGGTCGGGAAAGGCAGCCATGGTGCCATTTGCTCCCAGACATACCAGGAAGAACTGGACCGAATGGTCCTCAAGTGCAGCTGCAGCTCACTCTCTCTCAATACGAAAGCAGCCAGCTGACTGACTCCAGAGACCCGTAATCACACCTCATTGTCATTCTTATGTGTAAGTGTAAGGAAGTGCACGCAATTAAAATCTAGTCCATGACTGTAATCAGTAGCTATCAATTTCTGATTTCCCCCAATTGCCAATGCACTTTTAAAAAGCCATGAATGCTTCCAGCAAAATTGTCAAGGTCTCATTCGTTTCTTCTCTCCTTTTTCCTGTTCCTTCTCTCTCCTACTTATATTTTCTGGCTTTGGCTTTCTCTCTCTTTCTACTAGTGCTAGCCATTGATATTAAGTCAACTAGCATCTGTTTGTTAATTACACCGAAGCTTTTGAACCCAGCCACAAATGAGGGCTGAGTCAGATGTCCGTGTAATGAGTACGTTGAACAAGAAGGATTGAAGGGTAGAATCAAAATGGGACCTTATTTTGAATTTTGCTTCCTACTATGCCCTTGGAACTTATTCGGTGGGGATAGCCTTCCCAGAGCCCCTGGACGAAGACAAGGGCAGTCTGTGTGTGGGCTTCCTTCCGTTTGCCCCTCCAGATCCACCCGCAACCTCACTTGTACGGATCACATCAGTATGCTCCCGTGCCCTCTGGATTCCACTTGGATTTGGGCAATCGGAGCTCCAGCAGGAAATGGGAGGGAGGGATAAGAACAAGGTCAAGGAATTTAATCTCCCACCTCCCTCCCTGTGAGGTCACCTCAGCTGGCTGCGTCTCTTGAGGGAAGGGTGATCCTCTTAAGGTGGTCTGCTCTTCACAGCTCTCTTCCCTTCGTGTTCTAGTAACCTCTCCCTCCCTGCGTCTCTGTGGGTTGAGGGAGGGTGGTGTCAATTCCAATGCTGTTAACCTGGGTTCCTGTGCTATCCCTTGAGCTTCTCCCCTACATGCTGTCTACACCTTTCTCATCTGACACTTTGTAAAGAAACTCTCCCCATATTACTGGAATTTGAGTGTATCCTCTACGGGAGGAGACAATTCCACAGCCACTTTAGTTGCAAACAGAATCTCAATGACGGAATGATGGTATCCAGTCCAAGACATTCATCAACACTGCAATTTTCACTCTAGGATAAGAACTGTTGTCCTCCTCCCCCAACTAGGACATGTAGGTGGGCCACTGCCTCTGGTGGTGCGTGTGTGTGTGTGGCTGGCTCTGCTCTCTTTCTCACCTCACCTGCTCCCTGCAATTTCCATTCCTAGGCTGAAATGGGGGACAAAGGGGACCAGACAGTTTTCAGTTGAATTGGTTCTATCATAACCTGGTGCTGCACCCTCTGGCCTGGCATGGTTAGAACCAACTCTCTCTCCCAGCCCCTCAGAAACTCCCTGCACCCCCACCCCAGCTCACACCCATGACCCAGGAGGGTCACCCTCTGACTGGCTGCTCCCCTCAGCCCTGGTTCTCCAGGGGCCCTTTCACACTTGGATGCTCACTGCTGGAGAATCTTCATCCTTCCACGTTATCTTCTTGGGCAGAATTCAAATTCTAGATGAGCTTCCTGCCAGCAAAGTTCATGTCTAGTTGTCAATCTATCTGGCTCACCTTTCTTGTGCCACCAAAACAGCTCAACAGCCCAATTCTCCTGCTGGCCACTGTGTCCGCAAACACCCGGGAACACAAGGCTCTGCAGGAGGTTCCTTGAAGTCTCCTCTCAGCCAGATTGAGGCAAGGGGGCAGATACCCTCCACCTTCTCGACTGGGGAGGAGGACTGGAACTCACAACTCAGCCCGTCTCCAAAGAAATCCTTATGAAGTCATCTCGGTCACCTTTTTTCCAGTCTTTAATACTCCCAAAATGTGCGAGGAGGTTTAAGGGCAGGAAGGAATTAGTTCTCCAATATCCATTCCGAAGACCCCTCTAGGGGAGCAAGGCAACTTGTCTCACACACACTTTATGTCATTTTTACCTCATCTTGGAGTCTCAGTCAAAATCTCAATTTTGACTGCAACAGACTGTTACATACACTTTTAATTGCTAGTAAAAACAGACAAAACAAAACAGTTCAAACTGGCTTCCATAATAAAGAGAATCCATTGGTTCATATAACTGAAAAAGTCTAGGAGTCAGAAACTCAACTTCTCTGTGATTTTCTCAGTTCTGCCCTTCTCCAGGTTTTCAAGATGGCTGCCCCAGGCAACCTGGGTATGTGCTTCCTTGTTCATGTCAGGGGAACAAAGAGGACATTTCTTCCCTCCACTACTGAGTGAGAGTCTTGAAATTTACTCTGACTGGATAAAATTCAACAACTTAAGTCAAGTTGTTATCGCAAGCCAATTCCTAATGCTAGGGGAGCACCATGAGCTGATTTCCTTAAACCTGGGGTAGGAGCCATCCCTGCACCAATCACTATGGAAGAGAGATGGGTTAACCTGATTGGGTTAAACCTCTGGGGACCCATTCCTTGAATTGGTGGTGATGGTAGTGGAGGTGATGGGGGTTGAATTTAACCTTATCTAAATCTCCCAGTTGTATAACTAAGAGGAAGCGTGGGTACGGTTGTTTAGGAAGCAACTACAACCACCCAGTCCAAGGTCATTTTTTTTTTTTTTTTTTTTTTAACGGATTAAACACAGGGCTTTATCCGGGAGCTCCTGCTCTCTCTCCTGCTCAAGCGTGGTGGCCACGAAAAGGTGCCTCTCAGATTTCCTGCCACGGGAGCATAGATTGTCTGATGGCCCAGCTGCAGCCCCTCTGACCCACGACTGCATCTGTGCCTAGGCCACACTTCCTGAGGGCTGCTCCCAACCAGCAATTGAGCACCCCGAGGGTCCTGCAGGATGTGAGACTGCTCCAACAGGTGACTTTGGCTCAAGGACTTCCCATCGGCCTGGCTGAACCTTTCTTTTTTTTTCTTTTTTATTTTTTTTATTGATGTCTTAGTTTATAACACTGTGGGGTTTTAGTTGTACATTTTTGTCCGTCACCTTGTGGATGTAACCCTTCACCCCTTGTGCCCCCCCCCCACCCCCCTTCCCCTTGGTAACCACCAATCAGTTCTCTCTGTCCGTGTGTTCACTTATATTCCATATATGAGTGAGTTCATGCAGTGTCTGGCCTTCTCTCTCTGGCTTATTTCACTTAACATAATACCCTTTAGGTCCTTCCATGTTGTTGCAAATGGGACAATTGTGTCTTTTCTTATGGCTGAGTAGTATTCCATTGTATGTATATACCACATCTTCTTTAACCAATCTTCAGTTGAGGGACACTTGGGTTGCTTCCACTTCTTGGCTATAGTGAATAATGCTGCAATGAACATAGGGGTGCATACGCCTCTTGTGATAGTTGATTTCACGTCCATTGGGTAGATGCCCAAGAGTGGTATTGCTGGATCATACGGTATTTCTATTTTTAATTTTTTGAGGACTCTCCATACTGTTTTCCATAGAGGCTGCACCAGTTTGCATTCCCACCAGCAGTGAATGAGGGTCCCCGTTTCTCCACAACCTCTCCAGCATTTGTTGTTATTTGTCTTGGTGATTATAGCCATTCTAACCGGTGTAAGGTGATATCTCAGTGTAGTTTTGATTTGCATTTCCCTGATAATTAGTGATGTTGAACATCTTTTCATGTGTCTATTGGCCATCTGTATCTCTTCCTTGGAAAAATGTCTGTTCATATCTTCTGCCCATTTTTTGATCGGGTTGTTTGTTTTTTTGTTGCTCAGTTGTATGAGGTCTTTGTATATTACTGAGATTAATCCCTTGTCAGACAAACGATTTGCAAATATTTTCTCCCAGCTGGTGGGTTGTTTATTCATTTTGATCCTGGTTTCATTTGCCTTGTAGAAGCTCTTTAGTCTGATGAGGTCCCACTTGTTTATTTTTTCTTTTGTTTCCCTTGTCTGGGTAGACATGGAATCTGACAGGATCCCTTTATGTCCAATCGCAATTAGTGTACTGCCTATATTTTCTTCCAGGATTTTTATAGTTTCAGGTCTCATTTTCAGGTCTTTGATCCATTTTGAATTGATTTTTGTATATGGCGATAGGAGATGGTCTACTTTCATTCTTTTGCATGTTGCTGTCCAATTTTCCCAGCACCATTTATTGAAGAGACTTCCCTCTCTCCATTGTATGTTCTTTGCTCCTTTGTCGAAGATTAGCTGTCCATAGGTGTGTGGTTTTATTTCTGGGCTTTCAATTCTGTTCCATTGATCTGTGTGTCTATTCTTGTACCAGTACCATGCTGTTTTGATTACTGTAGCTTTATAGTATATTTTGAAATCAGGGATTGTGATGCCTCCAGCTTTGTTCTTTTTTTTCAGGATTGCTTTAGCTATTCGGGCTCTTTTGTTGCCCCATACGAATTTCAGTAGTTTTTGTTCTATTACCGTGAAGAATGACATTGGGATTCTGATTGGGATTGCATTGAATCTGTAGATTGCTTTAGGTAGAATGGACATTTTAACTATATTTATTCTTCCAATCCATGTGCATGGAATATTTTTCCATTTCTTTATGTCCTCCTCGATTTCTTTCAATAGTGTCTTATAGTTTTCATTGTATAGGTCTTTGACCTCCTTGGTTAAATTTATTCCCAGATATTTTATTCTCTTTGTTGCAATTGTAAATGGGATTGTCTTTTTGAGTTCTCTTTCTGTTTTTTCATCGTTAGTGTATAGAAATGCAATTGATTTTTGTAAGTTGATTTTATACCCTGCCACTTTACTGTAGTTGTTGATTGTTTCTAGTAGCTTTCCGATGGAATTTTTGGGGTTTTCTATGTATAGGATCATGTCGTCTGCAAATAGTGAGAGTTTCACTTCTTCATTGCCTATTTGGAGTCCTTTTATTCCTTTTTCTTGCCTAATTGCTCTGGCCAGAACTTCCAGTACTATGTTGAATAGGAGCGGTGAGAGTGGGCACCCTTGTCTTGTTCCTGTCCTCAAAGGAATGGCTTTCAGTTTTTCCCCGTTGAGTAGGATGTTTGCTGTAGGTTTGTCATATATGGCCCTTATTATGTTGAGGTACTTTCCTTCTATACCAATTTTGTTGAGAGTTTTTATCATAAATGGATGCTGGATCTTGTCGAATGCCTTCTCTGCATCGATTGAGATGATCATGTGGTTTTTATTCTTCATTTTGTTAATGTGGTGTATCACGTTGATTGATTTGCGGATGTTAAACCATCCCTGTGTCCCTGGTATAAATCCCACTTGATCGTGGTGTATGATCTTTTTGATGTATTGCTGTATTCGGTTTGCCAATATTTTGTTGAGGATTTTTGCGTCTATGTTCATCAGCGATATTGGCCTGTAGTTTTCCTTCTTTGTATTGTCCTTGTCTGGCTTTGGTATCAGCATGATGTCGGCCTCATAGAATGTGTTGGGAAGTATTCCATCTTCCTCTATTTTTTGGAATAGTTTGAGAAGGATAGGTGCTAAATCTTCTTTGGACGTTTGATAAAATTCTCCAGGGAAGCCATCTGGTCCTGGGCTTTTATTTTTTGGGAGGTTTTTGATTACTGTTTCAATCTCTTTACTTGTGATTGGTCTGTTCAGATTCTCTATTTCTTCTTGATTCAGTTTTGGGAGGTTGTACGCATCCAAGAATTTGTCCATTTCCTCTAGGTTGTCCAATTTGTTGGCGTAAAGTTTTTCATAGTATTCCCTAATAATCCCTTGTATTTCTGTGGTGTCTGTTGTAATTTCTCCTCTTTCATTTCTAATTTTATTTATTTGAGTCTTCTCCCTTTTTTTCTTAGTGAGTCTGGCTAAGGGTTTGTCAATCTTATTTATCTTCTCAAAGAACCAGCTCTTTGTTTCATTGATCCTTTCTACTGTTTTTTTGGTTTCAATTTCATTTATTTCTGCTCTGATTTTTATTATTTCCCTCCTTCTGCTGATTCGGGGCTTTGTCTGTTCTTCTTTTTCCAACTCTGTTAGGTGCAATTTAAGGTTATTTATTTGGGATTTTTCTTGTTTGTTAAGGTGAGCTTGTATTGCTATGAATTTCCCTCTCAGGACTGCTTTTGCTGCATCCCATATGAGTTGGTATGGTGTATTTTCCTTTTCATTTGTCTCCAGATAGCTTTTGATTTCTCCTTTAATTTCATCAACGACCCATTGGTTGTTCAGTAGCATATTGTTTAGTCTCCACATCTTTGTCCCTTTCCTAGTTTTTTCCTTGCAGTTGATTTCTAGTTTCACAGCATTATGATCAGAAAAGATGCTTGTAATGATTTCAATCTTCTTAAATTTATAGAGGTTTGCCTTGTTTCCTAATATATAGTCTATCCTTGAGAATGTTCCATGAGCACTTGAGAAGAATGTGTACTCTGCTTTTTTTGGGTGGAGTGCTCTGTATATATCTATTAATTCCATTGCGTCTAGTTTTTCATTTAAGTCCATTATTTCCTTATTGACTTTTTGTCTGGATGATCTATCTATTGATGTAAGGGGAGTGTTAAGATCCCCTACTATTATTGTGTTATTGTTAATATCTCCTTTAAGGTTTTTTAGCAGTTGTTTTATGTACTTTGGTGCTCCTGTGTTGGGTGCATAGATATTTATAAGTGTTATGTCTTCTTGGTGAAGTGTCCCTTTTATCATTATATATTGCCCTTCTTTGTCTCTCATTACCTTTTTTATCTTGAAGTCTACTTTGTCTGATATAAGTATGGCTACTCCTGCTTTCTTTTGTTTGCCATTAGCTTGGAGTATTGTTTTCCATCCTTTTATTTTGAGTCTGTGTTTGTCTTTAGAGCTGAGATGTGTTTCCTGGAGGCAGCAGATTGTTGGATCTTGGTTTTTAATCCATCCTGCCACTCTGTGTCTTTTGATTGGAGAATTCAATCCATTTACGTTTAGAGTGATTATTGATATATGAGGGTTTAATGTTGCTATTTTATTGTTCATCTTCTGGTTCTTTTGCATTTCCTTCGTTTCTTGTCCCTTGTGTTTCGGACTCCAAATTCAATTTGGTATTTCTGCATGTTCATTCTCTTGGTTTTCTCTTTATTTGTCATGAGTGGTTCTCTTCTGGTTGTTTGTTTAGTGGTTACCGTGCGGTTTATATAAGCGATCTCCTGGATAAGAAAGTACATTTTCAGATGCCTCCTTTTTCCTGAGGCTGGGTCAGTTCAATCCCTTACCTCTTCCCCTCCTTATTTGTTATCTCTTTATTCCAGATTGTGTCATGAATGTGTGTTTCCAGTGATGAGCTTGAATTAATTTTTGATGTTTTCCAACTGTATTTTGTTCTGGTTTAGTCTCCTTGCTTTTCTCCTTGCTGAAATCTTTGTATCCCCTTTCTCATTTGTTTTTTTTCAGGCCTAAGGGCCTTCTTGAGCATTTCTTGTAGTGGGGGTCTTGTGGTGACGAACTCTCTTAGCTTTTGTTTATCAGGGAGAGTTATTATTTCTCCATCGTATTTGAAGGATATCTTTGCTGGATAAAGTATTCTCGGCTGAAGGTTTTTGTCTTTCATAATTTTGAATATATCATTCCAGTCTCTCCTAGCCTGTAGAGTTTCTGTCGAGAAATCAGCTGAGAGCCTGATGGGGTTTCCTTTGTATGTTATTTTGTTTTTTTGTTTAGCTGCCTTCAATATTATTTCCTTGTCACGGGTATTCTTCAAGTTTGCTACTATGTGGCGAGATGATTTTTTATTCCTGTTTATATATTTAGGTGATCTATTGATTTCATTCACTGTTATTTCCCTTTCGTTCCCTAGGTTGGGGAAGTTCTCAGCTATTATTTCTTTGAACACACTCTCTGCTCCTTTTTCTCTTTCTTCTCCTTCTGGAATACCTATTATCCTTATGTTGCTTTTCCTCATTGAGTCTGATATTTCTCGAAGAATTTCTTCATTTCTTTTTAGTCTTAGCTCTCTCTCCTCCTCTACCAGGAGCATTTCTGCGTGGCTATCCTCAATAGTGCTAATTCGTTCCTCCATATTGTCAGTTCTGCTCTTTAAAGACTCCATTTTTTCCACTATCTCATTCATTTTGTTTTTCATCTCCAATAATTCTGATTGGTTTTTCTTTAGGGTTTCAATCTCTTTTGTGACATAATCCCTGAATTCGTTGATTTGTTTCTGTGTGTTCTCTTGTATTTCGTTGAGCTTGTTTATGATAGCTATTTTGAATTCTCTCTCATTCAGGTTATCAAATTCTGTGCCTTCAGGGTTGGTTTCTGGGTGTTTGTCATTTTCCTTTTGGTCTGTAGCCCTGACATATTTTCGCAAGGATCCGGCGGGGACAGCTTTATTTTTACCCGTCATGATTAAAGTTAGTCCTGCAGTTTCCCCCTGCTGCCACTAGATGGAGGTCGCGAGCGGTTTGCTCTGAGGCGGCTGCGCGGCTGCAGCCCCCGGAGGGATTATGCTGAAACGCCGGGTGTGTGGGGGGAGGGGTCCTCTCTTTCTCCTGCTTGACCCGGGGGTTTCCTTTCTGGCTCTGTTAGGGTGTTTGCTACACCCCCTAAACAGTCCGTCGTCGCTTCCCCGTGGGGATCTCGCGACAGTCTGTGAGAGCACCTGGATGGCGCTAGTTTTCCCTGCTGTGGGCCGCCCCTCCCCCCTCTGTCCGCGAACCGCGCTGTTTTTGCCGATCGATTGGGGACGGGGAGTACAACCTCCTACCTCTCCTCCCGTTCTCCTGGGCTTCCCGCGCCTCCACCGTCCGATGTATGGCAGCAGGGGTTTCTCAGAAGTCCTTCGTAGTGTTTGATTGAGCTCTGTTGGAATGTGAATGATGTTTTCGTTGTGTCGTAGGGGGCAGAGATTCAAAGAGGGAATCTCACTCCGCCATGATACTGACGTCACTCCAGTCCAAGGTCATTTTACTCAAGCATCCCATTTTGTCCCCACACAAAATATCATTTTGTGGGTATCTAAGTATTTCATATTCATAATACAAACATATTTGTGACTATAGACGAGTTCACTTTGCATTGGGGCCGACTTCTCCATTAGGCACAGTGCCTAGGGCCCATGATATTTTTTGGGCCCCAGGAAATAATTTGTTTTAAAATCAGAAGAAAAAAATGAACTTTTAGGTCAAAGAAATGTTTTAATATATAATAATATTTGTATATTCATCTTTATAGCAATACAGTTGTAAAATATAATTTTTATTGTTATTGTTATTTTTTATGGAGGAATGGGCCCACCAAAGCAAAGTGCTTAGGACTGCTGAAACTCTCAGGCATCCCTTCTCTGCTGGGATATCCCACCACAAAATGTAAGTGTTGCCAATAGGAACCCAAAGTTTAGGCAAAGAGATCATCCTTTGAATTCCAAGGTTACTACCCACTTACTTAAAGAACGGGTGTGGGTTGTATCAACACTGCACAGAGATATTGTACTTGAAAACAGCAGTCCAGGGACGTCAGGCTTGCCTCCACAGACGAAGAAGGAGGGAAGACAATTCTAAAATCCTAAAATATTTGAAGCATTTAGTTGGAGGCTAATTAACATGGGCACAGAGAGGTAAAGTATTTTCGTGCATATTATATCACGTGATCCTCATAACAACCCCCGCACAAGACTGACCCATCTAATCCATGAAGAATTAGACTCAGAGAGGGCGAATAGCCTTTCCACAACCTTACTACCTCTTGATACAAGGCTCCTGAGTACAAAGCTTTTGCTTTTTGCTAGTGGCCAGAGGCACTAAAATTGGATGTAAATTGTGTGTAAATTGTTCATCTGACCAAGCAAAGTGGGCAGTGACCTAGGGCACACCCAAAGGGTCGTCAAGAGCAGACCTAGGTCCTTGGGGGGCCCTTTCCTCCCAGATGTGCTGCCAGGTTGTCAGCGACGCAGCTGGTCCGTTCCCCACCAGCCTTTCTCGCCCTAATCTCTGGTGCTTTAAAGTCAGAGGCTGGCTTTCTGGGGCCGCTGAGGAAGTCTGTCCTTACCATCCAGAAGGGATGCTCACTCCGTGCACGGGGCGAATAGTTCCCAGACCCAGACAGCAGCGGCACTTCCACGCTTGGCAGCAACACAGCTTTCCAGCTTTTCTCTTGCGGAGCTAGCCTGAATGGTCTGGGGCCCTTTCCAAGGTCTTGTTGGAGCACTAACAATGCACAAAAGGAACATGTGACAGGGTGGCTCCCCAACAACCCCTGCTTTCTCCACATCGAGAGAATTAGGCAGACAAACTAGAGCAGTGGTGATCAAAAGTGGAGCTGCCAATACTGCCAGCATCGGCATCACTTAGGAGCTTGTTAGAAAGGCAAATTCTCGGGCCCACGCGACTCATTGAACCAGATGTGTGAAGGTGGGGTCCAGCAATCTGCGTTTTAACCAGCTCCCAGGTAACTCAGGCACGCTGAAGTTTGAGGGGCTGTAGCATCCCCAGGAGGGACGAGGCTATATAAAGCAGGAGTGTGCCCCAACTCCATGTCTGGGTGGTGTGTGGGGCTGCTTTAGTAACCATGTGGAGGTCTCAGTGAGGGGTTGGTAATTTAGTCTGGGGCGCCTAACTTTCTCAAAGACGCCGCCCCTCCTACTAAGCGGCTGAAATTCCCTCCCCAGGTGGCTCGGCCACCCTATCTCCGACACCCTCAATTTCCTAGGGATGGAAAAGCTGACGCAGGAGCAGTGACCACCTAGCCTGGCTCAACCCGACGGCGAGCATGCGCGCTAGCTGACTGCCCGCCTTCCCTCCTCTCGCAGGCTCCGCCCCCTTACGCCCCATCCCCTTCTCCGCCTCCAGCGCCTCTCCCCGCCCCACGCATGCGCAAGGGCACTTTTCCCGTGGTGCTTCGCGGCGCGGGCGATTTGTAGGTAATGGCGGGCGCTTGGTCGTCGGGCTGTCTCAAAGGATGCTCCTCTACTGGCTGTGCGTGCGGCGACAAGGGCAAGTGGAGCGGCTCCTCGCTGTTGAGCAAGCGGCTCTCGGAAGACTCGAGCCGCCACCAGCTGCTGCAGAAGTGGGCGAGCATGTGGAGCTCCGTGAGCGGGGACGCGTCGGTGGCCGGCGCAGAGACGACGCGGCGCGAGGAGACGGCCGAGGAGGAGGACAGGCCGCTGGTGTTTTTGTGCTCGGGCTGCCGGCGGCCGCTGGGCGACTCGCTGAGCTGGGTGACGAGCCAGGAGGACGCCAATTGCATCCTGCTGCGCTGTCAGTTCGGGCCGGGGGGGTTGGGGCCGCCTTCTGCCCAGGGGCTCCCTGGGCAGTTCCGGAGGAGGCGGGGGGCGGTGGGGGCGGCGGTTCTTTGGGGCTGCCAGGTCAGGGTCTTGAAAAGCAGAAAAATCTGAGAGAGTGAGCTATCCCAGGAAAGGGAGAGGAGGAGGGTCACCCCTGCACCTTGGGCTCATGAGTGACAGGTCCTGTTCTGGGGTCCCCATCCCAGAGGAGCAGCGGATGAATCTGCATCGTTGTGAGCATTACTCAGAAAAAAATGGCCAACTAGGTTGTAAGCATTTGGGGTGTAGCCACTCTGTATTACTCCGTAGAAATTAGCGGGCCGTTAATTGGTAAATACGTAATATTGTTAATAGTTTACTTAGGAACTTTAGCTTTTTGCTACCTGTTTCCTGCAGGGGACGTCAGCATTGATTTCTCAAATCTTAATTGTATCAGCGGAGGCCTTTACAGTCTGAAGTGTTACAGCCACAGAGTTGACAGAACACGGTACTATCAAAAAAAATTTTTTTAAAGGAAACTTGCAATAAAAGCACCAACCACCCCATCATAATTGAAAAGGAAGGAGGAGATAGGCAAAAATTCAAGAAGGCCAGAGTTCTAGCTTTTGATCCTGGCTCTACCAGTTACCTGTATTTTTACCCACTGTTCTCTCATATTGTTGCTTTCATAGTATTTGTTTAGGGGGGTGATTCACATGTATTTTTTCTGAATTGGTGTAAAAATGGCTATTCATTTTGGACTTGTGGTTTTCAAGATGAAGTTTATGCTCTGTTTGAATTCTATAAATATTTTGATGACAAATTCACCAGCAATTTATTGACCGTTGTGGAATATTTTCCTTCCTGGGGTATAATATTGGGAAGAAAGGAGCAGTGTCCACCAGTTACTTGGAACTTTGGGGACTTGCTGTTTTCCCCGAAATGCATCAGTTCATTAACAGTAATTGCTGAGTCCCTTTCAGTTGTTAACATAAGTCTAAGAACATACATTTCCCATAGTAATTCATTGGGATTAACCCTTTGTAGTTATTAAAGTCAAACAGTGCAGCAGGGTGTAGAATTAAAAAGGACTTATCCCCCTGACTTGACACTCTCCTAGCCCCGGAGTTCAACATGCCTTATTCTCATTTGTACTTCCAGATACACTCATGCATGTATGAGCATATTTAAGCATGTAAATCTTTAAAAACACACTTGAGATTATGTTATTTATACTGTTAAGCATCCTTACGTTTTTTTACTCCACACATATATTCTGAATATTTTCCCATATTAGGGTATGTAGATAGTAGACTTCACATTTTTATCAGCTGCTTTGTGTACCCTTGTTGAGAGACAACATAGCATGGTGGTGGAGGCCCTCGACTGCTTGGGTTTGAATCCTGGCCTGCCAGTTAGCTATGTGTCTTTGGGCAAGCTACTTACCCTCCCTGTGCCTCAGTTTCCTCCTCTGTAAAATGGGGATAACACAGGGGTAGTTAGGTGGTTTAAATGAGTTAATATGTGTCGTGTGCTCAGAATACATAGCAAGTGCCACTTAAGCAATTTCTTTAATGGAGATGCTGTTCATCCTCCCCATCTGTCCCTATTGATAGAGGTCTGGGTTGTTTCAAGTGTTGACATCATTAGAACAGCATGTATTGGGGATGAGATTTTTGATACAGTAGTAGAAGCTCTTTCTTTTAGTAGGTGAATTTATCTCGTTTACAGCTTTTTAAGAAATAATATGTTTGGTGTTAAATCTTTCAATTTACTTGTACTTTCTGTTTTTACAGCTTATTCTCTGTCTTTTGCCATGAGTGCTTTGTTTTGTTTTATATATAGAAACACTCTTCTGTTTTCCTATACCAGTAGTTTTTAAATTTTAAAGACTGTCAGCTTTAGACAATTTGATTTAACCCCACCCCTCCATGAAAGATAAAGAAATGGGGGCCAGCCCGGTGGCGCAGCAGTTTAGGTTGTGCTTTGGCAGCCTGGGGTTCCAGGGTTCGGATCCCGGGCACCTGCCGATGTCCTACATAAAGTAGAGGAAGATGGGCGTGGATGTTAGCCCAGGGCCAGTCTTCCTCAGCAAAAAGAGGATTGGCAATGGATGTTAGCTCAGGGCTGGTCTTCCTCACCAAAAAAAAAAAAAAAAAAAAGATAAAGAAATGAACTCGGATTAATTTTCATTCCCTCCTGACCCAATTTGAGTTTAATTATTTTTGCTTTGTTAAGGTTTATAACATTTACATTCTGTTCTGTAGCCATAGCATGGTCATTGAGCCTTTATATAATGTTTATGTGAATTTATTTCTCAACTCCAGGACTCTTATTAATATAAGAAGGCTTATTAATATCTTTTTCATTTCCAAGTTGTTTATTTGATTAATCACCATCCATGGTCTCCCCATCCCCAAGAAAACTTCAAGTTTGAGTGCTTGAAAATGTCTTTGTTGTCTTTATACGTGAATGTCAACTTGGTTTCATGTACAGTTCTGGGGTCATGCTCTTTGCTTTTTCCAGGCACAGGGAGGAGCTAGTGGAAAGGCCTTGAGGCTGGTCTGGCCGAAGAGTAGAATGAAGATAAGATTCAGGGAGGAAGGAAGGGGCCAGAAAATTCAGGGCCTCGTAGGCTGTTCTGCAGAATCGGAATCTGTTCTAGTGAGTGAGACATTTAAGCAGGGAAGTGATTTGACCTAGTTTTTTCTTTGGAGAAAGCATCAAAGGGAAGAATAAGCAGGGAAGTGAGTGGTCATTCAGGAGCTACTACAGTAGTCCAAGCAAGAGGAGGTGGTGGTGGTTTTGGGGCTGGAGTCAGATTTGTGAGATAGAATTGACAGGATTTATCAGTGGAGTGGATATGGGGGAGCAGGATGAGGAGGCGAAGGATCAAGGATGACATCCTGGTTTCTGTGTGAGCAACCAGGTAGATGGTGGTGGAATTTACTGAGTTAAGGCAGACTGTAGGAGGAGGTGAAATCAAGAGTCTGTTTTGGCTGTTTTAGGTCTGTTGTCCCTTCTTCATTTCCCTCTATCTCCCATCCCCTTCTTTAGTGTATCCTGGACCTGAATCCTCTGGGAATGTTTCCTCCTCCTTCTGGGGTCTAGCTGTGAACCCATCAACGTCATGGTCTAAGTAAAAGATTTTTGGCTGGATTCCTAAGGATCCTCTCAATTACCTTTAGAAAAATGAGCTCTGCATTTGAGATCTGGAGATGTATGCATTGGCTTTTAGCGTCTTCTTTGGTTTTAATCCCAATTTTACTGCACCTGGCAGGTATTCTTGGTAGTCTGTGATTTGAGGTTCTAATTGTTCTAAGTTATACTGTTGATTGAAATTTCTCCTCTAATTTTATTAATTTTGTTAATATCAGTGGTTTTCTGGGGAGGAAAGGAAATAACTCTTATTCTGCCATCTTTTTTCTGAAGACCCCTGTGCATTTAGTTTTGAACCGCCCTTGTGTGTGTGTGTGACTTTGAGCTCTTATTTTTTCTGGCCCTCTGAGTTCTAAAATAAAAGTTGACTTAGAAGTTCTCTAAATGTCTGCATGTGTGTTATAACAAACCACATTAATAAATTGTTACTTTCTTCTCTCTAGGTGTTTCCTGTAATGTTTCTGTGGATAAGGAACAGGTACTATCCAAACGTAAAAATGAAAATGGTTGGTGAGTAAGGCTATATCTATGTGAGTATGTATGTATGTTAGAGAAAATGCTCATTTTTCAAATAAAAAACTTTAAAAAGATAATTACCAGTAGGATTACTTGGGATAAAACTTGTTCATGGTAATCAGTATAAAATCAGTCTTTCTAATGTATCAATTCTTGAGTGATGGTGGCCTCCTTTAGATATCAAGATGGAACAGTTTCTAAATTTCTGAAGGCATATTCTGACAATCCCCTTTAGGGTCTTTTGGGCTTGGTGCTGAAGAAAACTGAAACTAAAAATAAAAGAAGAAAATATCTATCATAAAATCTTAGAGCCAAGGGGTGCCTTAGACCAACGCTATGTCATGGCACCCAGAGAAAATGCTAATATCACACGTACACACGTCCATATGGCCTATCAAGGTAAACAGACAAGGCTGCCTGGGGCCAGAAGCAACAATACGGGGGCTCCAGCAATCCCAGGCCCTGTGCTGCCACTCGCAGGGTTGAAGGCACCTGCCACCCACCTACTGCAAGTGGCATCCTCAGCAAACTGAATGGAAAGCTATGCTCTATATAATTATTGCCTGAAACATGTCTTACTGATATATATGAAATAACTTTAGATGGTACAGAAGCAATTAAACAGAAATGAATTATGTATGTTTTTTAATGTGTATTTAAAAATACTGGTTTTTCATTTGTAGTAATGCTAGACTGTCCTAGTCAAATGAAGTGTATTTCAATTAAAAATTTATTTAAGGAGAATTAAATTCATAATAGAACAGGTAATATATGAATGTGACAGAAATTGTGATGCTGGCATGTAGGTGATTAAAATTTGGGAAACCCAGCCCTAGATCATTTCTTATTTTGTAGATGAAAAAAGTAAGGCCTGGGGAGGTTAGAACTTCTCTAAGGCCACAGGACTAATTCGTAGTAAGAGGTAGGATGGTGCTTGTATCTCTCCTTGCTTCTTACAAAGTGTTCTTTCTCCTCTACTTCCCAACTCTAGTCATTTTGATGTCACCTTCACCATTTTTGCCATATCCAGTACCAGCTGTGCTGTCATGTACTTAATTATTTTTCATTAAATTGACTCAATTTTTATTTAAATTTATTTATAAAGGAATCTTTCCTTTACATTCCTTTTTATTCCTGTCATAAATATATCACTTGCCATAACTAGCAGGTAACTGAAGATAATTACAGTGAAAACAAATGTTATTAAATTCTAGCTGAGATAACTCTTGCCTGGCTGGTTCTGAGCCTGAGGTCTGTTCTCTCACTGTTAAAAGATCTGCAACTGTAAGATTCGTATTAGAGACTGTCTAGCAGCAAACTGAGACTTTCCTCTTTTTATAATCAGGCTTGACAGAGAATTGAAGAGGGAATTGATCTCTCACTCTGAGCCTGTGTTACGTGGTTTACTAGTATCACCTGAACCCATCGTTTATGCCACCTTACATTGTCTTGAATTTCACTAGGTCACATATTCCTCACTTTTGGAAATACCTTATAGCTTTAGGATGCTTGTGAGTTTTTTTTTTTTGAGGAAGATCAGCCCTGAGCTAACATCCGTTGCTTATCCTCCTCTTTTTGCTGAGGAAGACCGGCCCTGGGCTAACATCCGTGCCCATCTTCCTCTACTTTATATGGGACGCTGCCACAGCATGGCTGACAGGCAGTGCGTTGGCAGGCACCTGGGATCCAAACCCGCGAACCCCGGGCTGCCAAGCACAAACTAAACCGCTGCGCCACTGGGTCGGCCCCTTGTGAGTTTTTTGATAAGCCTCTGCTACTGAATAGAAGCCTGAGCCAGTCTGCAGCTGGTCATCAAGAGCACTTGTGGGTTTTAGAAATATGCTGGAAAGGTAGCAGTGCTATTTCCTCTATTCATTCTGATTCTGTCATTTGTTAAGGTTCTTACAAGTTAACTCATTCCATGTCTAAAATCACTTTATGATTTCTGGCACTGCTTTCTCAGTATTGTTCAGTGATAAGGGTGAATTCTGGCCAAATCTCTGCCAGCTGTGAAAGCAAGAAGACACTGCAGCAATCGTAGCTGCCATCTCTGCGTTCCTCCTTGACATTACCTTAGAAGTGTGAATGGGTTTGTGTGTCCTCTTCGCTGGCGTTTAGTTTGATTTTGATAATTCAGGATAAAACAGTCTTATCCGTTAATCAGTGTGTTTTGTATTTTAAGTTTAAGTATCCTTTCCTGGCTGATGTCACCTGTGTTAGATGTTGGTAATTGTGTGTGGCAGCCTCGTAATGATTATGAGCTTTGATATGTAGTGTGGAGATTTTCCTGTTCGCTGTTGGTAGAATAGATAGGACTCCCTCTTGGGGTTTACTAAGATGCTTTTATATTTCTTATATAAAAGCACATAGCTTATAAAAGCCCAAAGAAACTTAATATCTGATCAATGGCATATTATCTAGCTAATTATATCACCAGTGAGAACTTAATTTATCAGACAGTGATCCATTTTGTTCTTTGTTCCATATGTTGCTGCAGTAGTTAAAATGTCTCAGTATCTGTAGGTAAACAATAATGCAATCTGTCATATGTTGTTTGAGTCTTGGTTCGCTCCATTTTGCTTGCTAGCAGGCATAGCCTCTTAGTTATTACAAGTGGCTCACATACCAATAGGAATTACAATTCTTTTGAAATGATAGCTATCTTTTGTGGTGTATATTACACTATCATGATCATTACTAGGTTTAAATCCCCAGTTGTCATTAACTTGCTATGTGTTGGGACTGTAATTTTTGTATAGATATTTATAGAATGGTAAATTTGAATGGGTCAGCTTGACAAGGCGTCTGGGAGACAGTGGATTCTAAGATTTAAAGATGTGAATTGGCCTGGGGGAGAGTATATTCAAATATGCAGAGCCTGAGTTGAGAAGTAACTGAAATGAAGGAACAATTATGTGGAGAAATGGGATCTTTAAGTAAAATATTTGTGAATTGCCTATGTGGAACACATCTGCAGTTGATAGAAGTGTTAGTATCAAAGCATAATTAAAAAAGAAGGCAACTCTAACAAATACGTAATGAGCACATGTGAGAGATTTATTTAACTTGTTAACAAGGGAACCAGAACACGACAAAGCTGGTTTAGAGAAGGGTGCTCTCTATAGGACAGATCTAGTTACTGTTCTATAGGACAGTAAAACCTCAAACTTTGGGGTTATCTTTTCTACCAGTAGAAAATGTTTGCATCTCTACCAGACTAAAATGATCACTTATCAATCTTCTTTCTGTAAGTCATCATCTAACTTTAGAGCGTCTGGGCTCTAATCAGTAGTAAGTAGTAAGCAAACAGTGTTACCTCCACTAGAGCAAACTATGGCCCATGGGCCGGGCACCTGTTTTTGTAAGTACATCTTTGTTTAACACAGACAACACCTATTCAGGTATGTATTGTCTGTGGCTGCTTCCAGGCTACAGTGGTAGAGGCGAGTCTTTGCAACAGACACCATATGGCCTGCAAGCCTAAAACATTTGTTCTCTGGATCATGAGAGAAAAAATTTGCCTACCTCTGCCCCGGAGTGTTAATGATCCTTGGTGGGCTTGTTGGACAATATAACATTAAAAGGGCATGTGGAATCTTTTTGTCTTATTTCCAAATTTTAGATAATTTTCTTAATACCAGATTGAAGCATTTACATTCTAGAAAACACCACCTCAGTATCCTCTCTTCTTGTCACTTTGTATATGTCCCTTGTCACTAGGTGCTTAAGGCAGTGTGGCCTGCAAGTGACTGTCTACATTTCTAATAAAACATTTTTTTCCTTTATACTTGTGACTTAGGGTAGGAATAACGTAATTTAGCAACTTAAAGTGTTTATGGGTTTTAACAGTGGGATTTTTGTTATAGCAAGTTGCTACTTTGTTGGCTAAGGCAGTAGCATTTCTTTGTTGCAGCATTCTGGAGACTTTGTACTGCACAGGATGCTCGCTCAATCTGGGCTACATATACAGATGCACACCCACGAATCTGGATTACAAGAGGGACTTGTTTTGCCTCAGTGTCGAAGCTATTGAAAGGTGAGTTTGATATATAAATGATTACCTTGTAACTGATTTCTCAGAAAGTTGTTTGCAGAGGAATTGGTATGAAAACATCAGAACTAAATCAACATTGTTTTGTTAGATCATATTTCCAAGTGATAATTTCTGACAATAAAGCCAGAGATTCCTTCCTTCGACTTGATTTATTTGGTTTTGGAAAAGTCAGACATTCTAAATTGTAGGGAGAAAACACTGAGAACATTTTTCAGAGTAAAAATATGTTCAATTGTTCTTAAAAACCTAATTTAGTTTTATAGGATTTTTTAAGCAATTGTGTGGATCAATATATATTGTCCATTTTATTTTCCCTCCAGTTTTTAGCTTCCTAGAATATCATGAAGAGATAGGAATTTCAAAACTGGTTAGGAAAGAAGTCCCTTTGATGTTCTGGAAAAGGAGAAATACAGAGTCCAGCTATTTCCTTGAGTCTAGTAAAGCATTGTCTGCTTTTTTGAGAGATGCAAGGAAGAGCCTTCACTCTCCAAGATTTCTAAAAAGTAAGTGTTAGGAAACAAGGTGAATTAGGGGCTGGAAACAGACATCAGTTAAAGAATTTCAGATTTCTTAATGGCCTTTCAATTTATTAGCCCTTTTTTATAGGAAACACAAAGTTAAATAAATCAATTGACCTCAATGTATTTTCACTTGTCCTGGAAAAGGTGTAACCCTCAAGAATTTAAGGATATGTAAGAAACCTTATATATCAGGAAAGAAGAACAATTTAAGGAGAAAAGAAAGTGCCTACACTTTCATTACTTGAAATATTTTGTCACTCCTGTTGAATTTCTTAGATTTTTCTCTTTAAGAAATTTATAACAGTATTTTTATTATAATTATGATTTCCCCTCTAATTATTCTTTGATAACTGCTGCTTGCCATCTTCTTTGGAACTGAACAGGTTTAGATCAAAATTTTAAAATCTGTAAACTTTTTACAGCCTTTACATAAAGGAATAATATTACAAGTACTGCTTAGTGTCGTAAAGTGTGTGGGTCTGTCCGGAGAGAGATCAGATCTGTTTTGATAGACCCAGGCCCAAACTAAAGTTCCCTTAATCTCCATGAGAATTTTACCAAGATTTGTGAAAATTCAGTGAGGGAGAGTACAAGAATAAAAGACATGAAATCTCAGGCCTGTGGGGCTGGTACAGAACTTTCAGAAGTGATACATATTTGTATAAAAGAAAACGTGTGGAAGATTTGGCCACACGAGATCATCCTATTGAAGCTATTTTTCCCTGAACAGTCGAATTTAGGGTAGAAGTTACCTCTAGGAGCAGAATTTTAATGTCAAGGAACCTGGTTGGTTTTAAAAGTGGATGCCCCCTGTAATGTTTATTTACAGTTTTGTAAATTACTCAATGCTACTTAATTTTTCCATCTTATCTCATTTTTCTTTTCTAAACAGGACATTAATTGCCTTCTGCAATTTTGCCTCCCATGCCATTTTTCAGAAATATAATCAATAGGGTTTCCAGGAAAAAACTGTTCTCATTTGACAAAAGAGGTGACATACTGAAGTTGCTGCATGTGATAAAAGACTTCTAAAGAAATGCAAATGAATCAGGTTTTCTTCTGAGGAATACTAGCACCTTCTTCATTACCATTTGGATTTATTTGGTTACCAACACTGGGCCTGTTTTCCTCTAGTTGCTGGGCCAATTTTTCTGCTGTTCAATATTTTCTAAACCACAACATCTCAGAACCTCAGAGAGTTGAGCAGAATATAACTTGGAGGATAACTGTTGAAATTCCCTAAATCTGGGTAGTCAAGAGATGACTCCACAAATTATTTACCAAAATTGTGTCAGAAAGTGCACATGCTCCCAAAAAGTCATATAAAGCAAAAAAGCAGTGGCTTCTTCAGGATCTTTTTAAACTTTAAAATAGAATTTTGAGCTATGAGTGTTAATGTTTTGCCATGCAGCTTACTAAAGAGCAAGTTTGTTCCCAATAATGAAATACTTTTAATATTGGGAAATAGGTAGGAATATCTGGACAAAGCTAATATGGAGAAAAACATGACTTTATGTAGTACAGCTTCCTCTGTAGGTCGCTGTTAACAAAAATAGTTGTTTTGTGTTTACTTGGTACTAATATATAGTGTAATATACTTAGAGCTTTAACATTATTAACTAACAAATTTAATATTTGCTCTCTTCATATTTTAACTGTACTGTTCTATACTTCAGTTATATTTTAGGGTCCTCTGAAAAGCAAATTGTGTCAGAAGATAAAGAGCTTTTTAATCTTGAAAGCAGAGTTGAAATAGAAAAATCTTTAAAGCAGGTAATTTTGTTCTGCACTTTTTATATCTTTGTATGAACAACTTGCTTTTAGTGAAGAAGTGATCCTTCGCAAACAAGCCTCATAATGGCATCTGTTTTGACCTTAGCACTTTCACAGTAAGAGTGTGCTTGTTTTATTTCACTTGTTAGTAAAGTTGATTTTTTGGGAACTAAACTACAACTTAAGCTAAAGCTTTATCAAAAAATAAGACATTCATGCCAAAATCAAAACCGTATATGTTCTAAAGCTATTAAACTAGAAATACATTTTTGAATCCAATCAATGTTTCATTTGATTCCATTTTCAGGGTATAAACAGCCTTATTTTTGAACGTTAACATCATCTCATGACCAGATAGTCAAGACAGTGACAAATGAACAAGAGAGAGATTCGAGGTTGAGAAGTACTGTCAATAGAATTATCTTATTTAAATAAAATTTAGTTTGTGCCTCTAAATAATTTCATTATATAAACACTGAAAATCTGTGTAATTTGTAACAAAATCGGAAGTTTTATTATATTTTAATCATGTATGATTTTAATCATAATCATATGTGTATTTTTTGATATTCTTTTTTCAATTCAATAGATGGAAGATGTTTTGAAAGCATTACAAACGAAGCTGTGGGAGGTTGAATCAAAATTGTCCTTTACTGATTGCAAAAGCTAACGTCTGTTCCAAGTCTCCTGTTCTGGATGCCCCCGCCGTTGGACAATTCTTTCATATGTAGCAATTCTTATTATCACTTCGCTTCATTTACAGTTGAAGCAATTCTAAATGGCCATGTACATTGTATTCTCTCGTATTGATGAGATGAGAAGGATTGTAGAGTTACTTTTGTGGATATATTTGATGGTAAGGAGATAGTTGTTTCCCAAATTCAAATTTTAAAGCCATTTTATGATACTTGCTGAAATTGGAATTTAGGAGTTTTTATTTTGATAAAAAACTGTGATGATTTTCTGAACTATTTTCTCCTCTGTATCCAATTCATTATTCTTCATTTCCTATTTTTTAAACTTTATTTCACCTTTAATACCTTGGGAAATATTCAATATTGAATGGTAAGAAAATCTTAGAGGTTTTTCCACCCACTGTGTGGTTGAACTGTCTCTGAAAACTGATGCATAAAGTTCTCTGGAGAAATTGGTCAGTTGACTGATTTGTCAGAACTATTTGAAAACTTGCACAAGAGCAGAATAGCATGCGTTCTAGTAGTAGTAGAATTCCACTTGATCCTCTTTATTTACTATATGTCAAAAAATCTGGAAGAATATTTACCAAAGAGTGTAGTAGTCACCTCTGAGGATGGGTTTCTGGGGGAATTTTCAGTTTTCCATTTTTCTATAATGCAAGACTTACAGTCAGCACGTGTTATTTTTTTAAAATCAGGAAGAGAATAAAGATGAAAACAAAGTGCTTTAAGATTGATTTTTACGAAACTGAATTGTATTTAACTGAGCTCAGAAATCCGGGTGCCATGACCTCCACGTATTTCCGGGCATGGCACTCGGGTAGGCTTCCCAGGACTATAAAGGTGACCCCCAACTTCCCCAGGCCCCTTTCTGCTTTTGGGTACAGATGAGGCCACTTAACATTGGTACTCAGTATGTGTGAGTAACTCAACTCAGTTTCTGCTCAGAAGTTGCCTAATTGTTTCTGAGAATACTTAAAGGTATCATAACAGAAGGTCCTAAGTTAAGTTGACTGGATCATTTATGATTGTTGAGTTCTTTCTCATACATTGTCAACAGCCTCTAATGAGAAATTAGTGAGCCCTTAGGTCTCCTCTCTCACAGCCTCGCGACCAGGTAGAATACGATAGAGTGAACGCACGTGCACAACACCTGCTGGCAAGACAGTCATCCTGCCTCAGTGAGCTTGAAGTCCAGGTGTCTGTCCTCTCAGGTGCCTTAGGGGCTCCTTGCATGAAAGTTAGTTCAGAGCAGATGGGAGAGTACTTTAACAGCAAGATTCAGCTCATTTTCTGGTTGCGCAGGTAACAGAATACTCCAACAATCATTTTTAGGGTCATTCTAAAGAGAGAGTTTGGCTTCCTAATTCCTTCTGTCCTATTCATACTGGGGCAGCATCTAGCCAGTCCACACATTTTGAAAACTACTCATATCACCTGTGAAAAGTAATTTCTAATATCCACAGTGCTGACTAAGCCTCTGTTGTGGATCAAGAGATGAGCATATCTCAAGTGCCTTAGTGGCCGCCTCTAGTGCAGTGTGGGCCTTTGAGAGCCTTTCCAGTGCAAACTCGCCATCCCAGGAGTTGTGTTTCCAGTTAGAGTCCTTCAGATGAAGTTCACTAACCACCCCTGGGGTGCAGATGAAAAGCTCACACACATTTGTATCACATGGTCTTCATTGAAGCATCCGAAAGTAATCCTCGGAAACAATCGTGTTTCATAAGGCAAAGTCCTCATCTTTGGCCTCTGCCTGAGATGTCACTGAAGGAGTGGCCTTGCCACTGCTGTGGGAGAGAGAGCCCTGGGGCTCCCAAACTGCCCACCCCGAGGGGTCCAGGTGGGACTGCTTCATCCTCTCTGTGTGCTGCACTGTGACACTTGCCAAAGGAGAGGCGCCTTTCCCCAACTCCGGGCCAGCCTTTCCTGGGGCCAGCTGTTTCCCTGAAGCCTGGTGACCTGGCTTTTCTGGCTTTGTCTGAGGTCTCATCAGAATGCTGTTTTTATAACTTGCCTATGTATATCCACATACTAAAACCTACACGTTCTTGTTTCTCTTCCTTATAACTGAAAAACACAAGGTGCGGTTGTTTCTGGTTACCAAGCTCTGGTAAAGCCTTGCCTGTGAGCAGGAATGAGGGTTCTGAAACGAGAAACATTGGACATTCCGGCCCAAATCTCACAGGACCCAGCAAAGAGGCTTTAGACAGGATCTACCCGGAAATTGTTCCTTTAGCCATCCCCGTAAAGGGTACTCCCCAGTTCTTTAGGCAGAAGCTACGGAAACTGATGCCAGAACCTGTTCTGTGGCCTTTACAGATAATTGTAAATACGCGCGTGTAGAACACTGTCTACGATTTTCATCCCAGGGTGGGTTCTGTTGTTCTCAGCCAATTCTCCTGTCATGTTCATAAATTTCCAAGCTAGAGAGCCTGCTGTGGGCCTTGTCCTGTGTCGCACTGATGCCCTGGACAGACTGGACCCCATCTGGACGATTCTAGTCAAGCTTGGGGCATTTAAAATGGGCAAAACCGGGGCCGCCCGGTGGCGCAGCGGTTTAGTCCGCGCTTGGCAGCCCGGGGTTCGCGAGTTCGGATCCCAGGCGCCCGCGGACGCGCACTGCCTGTCAGCCATGCCGTGGCGGCGTCCCATATAAAGTGGAGGAAGATGGGCACGGATGTTAGCTCAGGGCCAGTCTTCCTCAGCAAAAAGGGGAAGATTGGCAACAGATGTTAGCTCAGGGCTGGTCTTCCCCACAAAAAAATAAAATAAAATAAAATGGGCAAAACCAAGAGAGAGTCTCCTTGCAGAATTGGGTCTAGGTCTCAGCAGGAACTTCTTGAACGAAGGAGCCGTGAGTGAATTTTCCCTCAGCACGTTTTGGAGGAAAGATCTCAGAGGCGGCAGACATCCTGGGTCAGAGTCACAGTTAACTGCTTTCTTAGCCCTGTGACCTTGGGCAAATCATTTAATCATCTGGAGCCTCTACTTCCTCGTCTGTAAAAGGAGGGTGTAACAACCTGCTTTCCTTGCACCACAGATAATCAAATTAGATAATGCTTGTGACAGTACTTTGAAAACTGAAGCATCACAAAAATAAATGATGCAGGTTTAGCCTTGTTTAAATAGAGTTGATCTGATTCAATCTTCTAGCCAGTTTACCTGTAAGATTCTATGGACTTAAAAGCAAAAATCTGAAACACCATATTTTTTTCTCTTAAAAATATTAACACTTATTGCATTTATTTCTCCAATTACAAATATATGAACATTGTAGAAAATCTGAAGAATAGAAGAATTGTGGCAAAGAATAAAATCCACACATACTCTTGCAGCTAGAAAATAGTTACTCACTTTTGGGGGTATATCTTTATAGTCATTTGATATGCAAATTTGGAATTGTACTAGACACACTGTTTTCACTCAAAATATTTCATAAGTATATTTCTGCATCATTAAATACACTTTCATATCTGATTTTTAGTGACTACCTAGGATGAAACACTTATTTTAAAACCTGTTTAAATGTGATAATATGGTAGGAAATTCACACTTTTTAGTGGCTTAACGACTGAGTTTACTTGTCAAGTAAGAGAGAAGGCGCGGAAGAAGTCTTAAACCAGTCACCTCTTTGTCTAGCTCCAGGGTGGGCAGGAGCTGAGAGCTGATTGTTAAATTTTCAGGAATTTTGTGAGCTGGTGGTTAAACCGTTGATTGCTTCAAATTGGCCTTGGTTAGGAGTATTTACACCAGAGAAATCAGCAAGTGCTAAAAAATCGGGACTTCCCCCCCCCAGAGAGCTGGTTTCCCAGCACGTTACTGTAGATTTTGAATCTCCCTCCATAGTGTTCGACTTCAAGTTTAAGACAAAGAGAATTTTCTCTTTTCGATGTCCAAAAGACCAAGTCCTAACATCTTTCCATTTAATCTAAAATGAAATGCTGTATCTTAACACTTTAGTGATTAAAGCCACATTCTAAAGCCACATTCATCTCTTCTGGAGAAAAAGCAAAATGCCTGAAAGCAAATGACTTCAGATTTTATAAAAATAATCAGTGTTAGATACATCTTTTTTGTTCTTCCTGAATAAGATAAATAACTGGCAGTTGCATGCCTGTGAACAAGCAGAGAAAGCTCATTCGCAATCACTTTTGAACTGAGGAAAGATAATTTATTCTTTGATCTAACCCAGACACGTTTTGCGTGCTGATCATTAATTTTGTTTAATGAGAGCTGAGTCCCATTTGTAGGGTGTTTTGTTATCCAGGCAGCTGGTCACGATGGTCCAAGCGCAGTCAAGGCCAAGCTGTATAACTGGAGTCTCTTCAGAGTGTTTATACTTGTCTGTACTCTTGTGGTAATAAACTGGAAGGCAGGGAAAGAGGAGCGAGGGGTCTGAGGCTGTGAGGTGTTGGAGTCAGAGTTTTATTGGCCCCAGTGTGATGTCAAATAGAACCGGCCTCATTTCCTTCAAGTCAGGCCCTACTGACCTCTGCTAAGTTGGACAAAATTAAATTAACTCTTGTTTTTCTCCTGAACGGTTACCACCATGCTTTCTAGATATCCTCTATCTAACTTTGAGGCAGGGAGATGGCCAAGGTAACCCCTCGGGGGCGCCTTCAACCTTAAAACTCTCGTGAGCTGAAAAGAGACGAGAAATAATTCAAAGGAGGGAAATGAGAATCCATGAACTGACTTCGCAGACGTGAGGAAATGGGATAATTTAGTTCTCTTTGTAACCCCGTCGCCTTCACACCTCTCGCCATTAACCACTGTCTACCGTTATCAGGAGCTGCGGGCTGGTAATTTGGGGGTTTCTTGAGAATAATAGAAATTTTGAAAAAGTAGGATGTGTGTTTGATAGTATTTTCCAAACCAAATTAAGAGCATATAAACATTTTGAAGAGAAATGTTGTAAAGTCTTAAAGAATTTTCCCTGAAAGGGACAGATAGCTGCTTTTGACTGTCGTGGCTCCTTCCCTGGGGACAACTTTTCTGTTCTCAGATCGCATTTAATGATCATTTACTGTGTACCGACCACCGTGCTTGGAGCTCCACGTACCTCATCTCACCCAGTTCTCACAAACCCCTCTGACATAGGGGTCATCATGCCCATTTTATAGATGGGGAAACTGAGGCTTGGAGAAGGTAAACAAATGTCTGAACGGACCCAGTGCCTTCCTTCTCTGCACTGCTGCCTCCTCGCTCTACTCTGAGCTGCAGTTGTGCTGTCTCCCTGTTGCTTAGCAGTAAAATATGTAAAGGGAAGTTGTACCAGTTATTATAGTATTAGCAATCTTAGTATCTAGAAGGGATTAAAAGTCATCAACTCCCTTTTTTTTCTATACAGTGAAGCTAATGGAGCCCCTTGGACGTGAGTTCCCTCCGCTTCCTCTGTCCTGACCTTGAGGTTCTCGGCTGCCACATCTCCCAGGCTCTCCCCTCCTCTGCCCAGAGGCACTGGCTGGCCTCGGTTTCAAGCTCTCACCTTTTCTTGTGTCTTGGATCTCCCCTGCACCACCTCCTTTGTGACATTTATTTTACTTTCTTGCACTTATCACATTGGGCATCATATTTGACATTTGTCTGTTGGTTTATTGTCTGTCTCCATTGCAGTGTTATCTCCACACGGGTGGGGGATTTTGTCCGTCTTCCAGCCTGTGCTGAAAGGAATGCAGCCACACAGTACGTGCTCATTTAATATTCAATGAGATGAATGAATACTGCTGCCTCGTATGTCTGTTTTCTCACATCTTCAGCCACTGTCCACCCTATGGATTCTTGAATCTCACCCTACAAGCATGCTCAGGTCTCTTCTTGGTGACAGACATCCTTCCCGTGGCCCAGTGACCTCGCTGAACTGCCATCCCACTTAGAACTGTGCCCACTAACCCACTTCAGCTCTTGCCTTATGGTCGTCCACTCTGGGCGTTTTACTGAAACTGCTCTCTTGAAGGCCACCGACAAGTTCCTACCAAGTGTTACTGTCTGTCTGAATCCCTAAAACCTCCAACAAATTGTCCTCCTTTTTGAGATTCTCTTCTCAATTGTCCATATTTCTTAGCAGCACGATGTATGAGGAAATATGCAGGGACGAGGTGCTGCGAGGCCTGGGCTTTGCTGTGAAATAGTTCAGGAAAGTAACCACACAGTGAGAGGGATCGCGTGGCCAGCATCATTGATCATCGTTATCCTCGTTGATGGGTACGGGGGCTTCATTATCTATATCTTTACTTTTGTGTACATTTGAAAATTTTTATCAAAAAAAAAAAATACCCTCTCATGCTCTGTCTTCAGTGCATCTGACCTGCCCCCCTGCCCTCCTTCTCCGCTGCTGCCCTTTCCGTCGCTCTCCTTCCTCCTGCTTCCCCTCGGTTCTGCCTTCCCTTGGCTCTCTCTACAGTCTCGTGGATTCCCCCACCTGCCATGACATTAATGACCATCCCTGTGTCTCTAATCCCCGCAGCTCTGAACTGCCTCCCAGGGCCCTGCTTCTGAATTCCAACGGCCTACAGAAACCCCCGGACGCCCTCCACGTGCACGGGCCACATTTGGTCCAATCAGAGCTGTCGTTTCCCCTCAAGGCTCTACACAGCCCCGTCCCCTTCCTGGCTTCCTGAGTTCTCAGTGACCATGTCCTTCCTCTGCCAGGGACCCGACACCCTCGAGTCGCATGAACTCTTCACCATACCTTACCCCACCTCCATCAACGGCCAGGTCCCCTCTCCTTCCCCAAAGCCGCTTATTCCCCTCCTGCCCATTTCTCCTCTAGGCTCCATTATCTCTTGCCTGAATTGTTGTTTAGTTGGTCTTCATGCTGTACTCCCCTACCCCGATCCCAGGAACACATCGCTGTCAAATGAATCTTCCCACATTCAGCACTACCCCATAGCATGCAGAATGCACTTCTCTTAATCTGAGACTCCGGGCCCTCCATCTGGCCCTGTGTGACTTCCTGGCACTTTCTCTCGCTATTCCTATCTGGCACGCCGAGCTTTTACCAAGGAGAACGCTCTCTGTGTCTCACACCTGCCCTTTTGCTGTGTATGCAGTTCTTACTTGTCCAAGGACCTGCTTGAATGTCGCTTCCTCCCGGAAGCCCTTGCTGATTTCTCAGTCAGCAGTAATTCCTCCCACTACATCAGTCCTCAATCACTTTGGGATGTTCTTGCCTCATTGGATTTCGTGTTATAGTTTTGTGGGAACCTTTCCCGCAAGACTAAGATGTTTTTTCCCCAGAGGGCCAACATCTGGAACGTTGTATGTTGGAGGCAATTAATACTGGTGAAATGAGAGAATCTTCATCCCTGTCTGCTTTGTACGGTTATGATGGTAAACAGAAAAATCTGAAAATAATCTAAGCTGAGAAACATTTTTATACTGAAAATCACTTTTAATATTTCAGCATTGACATAAGACTAAAAAGAAACTACTCCAAAATGCAGTGGTGGTGTGGGGTTAGAATTCAGTGTTAACCGTGTAAATAGGAATTCAAGGGAAAATTACCAAATTGACCTCATTTACATGTGTAATTACCCACCTGTGATCATTCTACTGTCTTATCTATTCCATCTTTCTCCTCCCACATCAAGTTAAAAATACTTTGTATCAAAAGTTTTTTCCTAACTAAATACAATGAATTCTTGGAATTGGGATGTGTGTGTGTGTAAATGCAACTCTGCCACCTGAAGCAAGATGTAGAATTGCAAGTGCCTCCCATGTGCTGTCGGTGTGGGTGAGAAGCCTAGCAGATAGACATCATGAGCCACGTTCGAACGTGCAAATCACAAGAGAAGTAAATGGCGTTGGAAGCATCCTGCTGCTTTCAGCCATCAGGAAAGCCCTGAAAGAGAACCATGGCTTTTGTTAACATGGAAATCCACAAGCACAGGCCTATGGCAACCTGGAACAGTTGCTTCCTCTGATCTGAAGGTCCTTGATAAGACAGGAAGGGAGGTGGGCTTCGCCTTCTCAGGACACTCTCTCCTGGGGGGAAAGGATAACCTCAGAGCTGGGCTAGAGGCACTTGAGCTTGAAGTAAAAGAAAAGTGCTTACCCGGGTTCTTTAGTGTTTGGGTGTGCAAAGGAACTGTGACCCCTGGGGATGCCTCCAGAGGGCCTGTGGTCCCTGGAGCAAAGGGATCTGATGAAGCAGCCCCGGCCCTGCCGAGGGCAGGATCCTGCTCTTGACCACTGGCCACTCCTGGAGTGGGCATTGCTTTGGGAGCTCTTTAGAAATGCAGACCCCCAGGCCCTGCCCCGGCCTGCTGTGAACCAGAACCCAAGTTCAAGAAGACCCTCGGTGGTCCCCATGCATGTTCAAATTTGAGATGCACCGGTTTAGAGGACAGTGAATAAAATGCCCCTTTCGTGTGCTCATCTGTTTTGTCACGGTTATTAATTTCTCCGAATACTGAAGTCATTCTTTTCAGCACCTCCTGACACCTGTAAGTAGGTTAGATTTACTCTCCTGCTTTGAGTTGGATTTTTTTTCTTAATCAGACCACAAGGGGCCGCATTTCACCACATAAATATTCATTGTGTCCGGCCTGCTCACAGCCACAGTGGCAAACTACAGGAGCCCCCCTCCCATAAGTGGGTGCCTCATCTCAAGGGTTTATTCCCCTCTGCTCTTGTAACCAAGCTCCTTAATTAAAATAATGGTCAAGGCCTCTCCCCCACGGCTCCCCATCAGGTCGCCAACAGCTTAGGTTACTCAACCCTGAAACTGTCTACACCTACACTCCCATGAGCATTTTCCCCAGGAGATTTAAATTTTACACTGGGAAGTTGATTACCTTTTCTCTTTCAGTCGTTTTCTTATGTTTCCATGACTCAGGTTCATTACTAAGTCCCCTCCCCCAATCCTTTCTGAGTCCTTGATGCTATTTGCCAGCTTTGTTTGAAATTGCCAAGTAAGAGGTGTCAGCTTTCCTGAATAAGCACATTTCTGATTACCTTGCTAATCTGACTCATAAGTCTTCCCAGGAATCCTGGCCTGTATTAATGCCATTACTCCTTTGGAAAGATTAAGGAACACTATTATCTCTTTATGGGATGAGGCATCAAGAGCATTTTATTCAGATTAAAACATTTTTCAAAACCTTCAAGTAAATTCAGACAATTCCATTTTAAGTCAGACTTCCATTCACTGAAACAGAAAAAAAGATGTTTTTTTTATGCTCATGCATTAAATTATTTTACTCAGCAGAACGTAGTCGAGGCAAAGAGGTAGCGCTATGAGGTAGACCAGACTGGGAAGCCCGGAGCCTCTGGGTCTGGGTCCTGCTGTGCCTCTAACTAGGGGAGCAATTTGTGATTGGCCTCCCATCTCCCAATCTCAGTTTCCTCATCTATATGATGAGGAGGTTGGACTAGAATGATCTGTAAATTTCCTCCTTTAATTAATCTAGGAAAAGCAATCAAAGTGTTTTGTCGTTTTAAATAAGCATTGATTTGACATGGAAAACTTGATCAATAGCTGACAGAGGGACCACACAAAGCATCAGGAATCTGATGGAAATTGACAATGCTCTGCCTTTTGGAGAACCAAGACTACAAAAGAGGATTCCAACAGAAGCACCACTCACATTTGCTGCTGCTGCTTAATTAGCAGTCGTAGGTGGCTGGCAGGTGGCACGTCCTGAAGATATTCTTGAATCAGCTCATGGAATTCTGAACAGAATTAACACATGGGCACGTGAACACTCTAACTATCTCTGGTCACCAACATTTCATCAAGAATATTAGTTTTTACAACACATTCGTGATTTCTTTTGTCATTGCTTGAGTTGTTTCGGTGAAAAAGATAGTAGTAGTCATTTTACTTTCTCTTGCTCCCCTGTTCTCTCCCCCATCACTGTATCCCCTCAGCAAAGCCATAACCAACCAGAACTTAAATTAGCCAGGGTTGGATGTCAGCCATAGAGCAGGGTGAGCAAAATCCCCTGATGCCAGCCCACCGGGCAGAGTTTCCAAGGCAACCACTCTTGTCTGTCTCTCTCCACTCTGAAGGGGAACCTGGGAGAATCTTCCTGATGTGGCTGATGAGAATCAGCGTGAGGTGAAAGAATCTGTGAATGAGGAGACTGGTTCTATCCCTGGTTTTTTTTTTCCTCTGTAAGGATAAATGTTATTCACATTTTTTTTCTCTAGCCCTAAAGTGAGGATTTGAATTGAACTGTTTTGTGATGGGGAGTTAAAAGCATATTTTAAAAATATACAGACCACCAGTCTGAGAATCACTGGATGGTCTTTCAATGATGAAGAGTCAGAATCCTCACAGGAAAAAGAAATCATTTTGATTACCAAATGGGAGAAAGATTAGCATGAGCCAAGACTTAGGAAAAAGGGCAAAGGACAGTCCCTAACCAGAACAGCTCCCATCTTCAATGTTTTTCTCATTGTTTGTGAGACTATAAAACATGTTGTCCAAACTGGGGCATGTTAGAGAGTGAAAAAGGGAGATTTAATAATTAAGCCAGATGACAGACATAAACCGTCCCAGGCAAGCCAGCACGTATGTCACCCTATGTTTTGTGCCTCACGGTAAAAAGTCTCTGGAGCAAAGATCGCCTCAGCTAATGGAGTTGAAAACCACTAGGCTCAAGCGATAAAGATTCCCGGTCATCTGACAAGATTCAGTCAGGTGGGAGTGAAATGGAGGCGGGATGGAGAATCCTGGGAGGGTTTGGACAGCAGCTCGGGGAAATGTGACAGGGAATCAAACAGAAATGAACGAAAAGGATTTTGAGGCCTTGGTTGTCTCTGAGGGAGCATGATTTGGAGTGATCCCAGTCAGAGGGTTTGTGACTTTGTCCAGTAAAGAGTATAGTAATTATGATTTACGTTTGAGCAGTAATACATAAGCTTTCTGGGGAAAAAAAATCCCAATACAATAAACATTAAAACAATGTGTTTTATGATTAATCCTGTTTCCTGTAAAGAAGTTCACTCAAAAAGGACATCAATAGGCTTACAAAATGTTTATTGTTATCCTCAAAGAAGTAAACTGAGTTTACCATACATAGTCAGTTAATGATAAGATAAAATAAATGGAAAAGGCTGTCCTTTGATAGTATTAAATATACTTACCTCAGTGTAAATGCACGTTATTATTCTTTAACCAGATGAGGTTTCATGATGAAATAATTTTAAAACTTTAAAAAGTATGTCTTACAAACACTGCATGATTTCACTCATGTGGAAGATAAACTAACACACGGACAGAGAGAACAGTTTGGAGGTTACCAGGGGAAGGGGGTTGGGGGTGGGCACAAGGGGTGAAGGACCCATTTATGTGGTGACTGACAAACAATAATGTACAACTAAAATTTCACAATGTTATAAACTATTATGACACCAATTAAAAAAAGTGAAAAAAATTGCAAGAAAAAAGATTGTACTATGAAGTAACATGTTTTTAAAAATTATAAAAAGTGTTTATAAACTTGCCAAGCCACAGACTACTAATGTAAAAGACAGTTTATATTTACTTAGTTTTTACTTAAAAATTAAGGTTTCTAAGGGTTAAAAATTCTAATATGTGATTAAGGCTACTTAAAATTAATAAGGAAAATATGTATTCAAGGAAAGTAAGATATATATTTTTGGTAAAGAAGGTATGAAGAATGGAAATATTTTTGTTTGTTTTGTGAAGAAAGATAAATTTGTCCTAAAGTATTAGAAAGGAAGAAAGGAAGGCATGGGACAAATTCTAAATGTAAAAGTAAGCGACAGAAAGTTTGTGAAAGTAAAACCCTGAGGAGTTTTATGCATGGTCAAGTGGGCTAAGATTAAATTAAATCCAATCAAGAAAAAAAAAGTATGTCTTAGTCCATTCAGGCTGCTGTAACAAAATACCATAGACTGGGTGGCTTATACAGAGAAATGTATTTCTGACGGTTCTGGAGGCTGGAGGCCATCGTGGTTGGGTTCTGGTGAGGACCTTCTTCCAGTTTGCAGACAGTGGTTTTCTCACTGAATCCTAACGTGGTAGAGAGAGGCCGAGAGAGTTCTCTGGAGTCCCTTTATAAGGGCACTAATCTCATTCATGAGGGCTCCACCCTCATGACCTAATCACCTCCCACAGACCTCACCTCCTAATACCATCATGGGGAGGCGGGGCAGGTAGGATTTCAACAGATGAATTTGGGGGGGACATAACATTCAGTCCATTGCAAAGTACTCAAGAAATGTACTTTTACTGCAGAAAAATTTAGAGGATGCAGACAACTGAAATGAAGACAATAAAATCCATAGTCCAAGCATCCGTAAATAACTACTACTAACATTTTAGTATATATCCTTCCATGCTATTTCCTATGCATTTTATTTGTACATACAATTATTCAAATGACAGCTATAATAATAATTATTGTATTATGAACAGCTTTCCATGTCAACCAATATACTTTTACAACATTGTTTCAATGACTGTATAATATCTCACGGTATTAAATAGTTCATTTAACCAAACTCCTGGCATTAGGTGTGAGATTGTGTCTAGACTTTTTGTGTGTTAAACAACCTTGGTAGTGAACACCTTCTAGTGAAATCTTTGCGCACGTATGATGAACGAATCTGGAACACAGGACTTCAGTGGGATATCTGAGATCCATTAACTCTTGTTCTGTTTACGATTCTCTTATGGAATGAAGACACAATAAGAATGGAAGAGAAGACATGGGTTCTAGTTCTGCCCCAGACACATAACCCTGAGTGCGTCACTTAACCTCCCAAGGTTTTCGTTTTCTTCTTTGTAACAACATTACAAGACCTAGAGATAATGAATGAACCTGCCCTTTGAACTGGACTACTCTAAGGATGAGACAGGATAAGGGTGTGAAAAACCATTTAAAGTTATAAAGCAGTTCGTTTTTTTTTTTTTTTAATTTTACTTTTATTTTATTTTATTTTTTTGTGGGGAAGACCAGCCCTGAGCTAACATCTGTTGCCAATCCTCCCCTTTTTGCTGAGGAAGACTGGCCCTGGGCTAACATCCGTGCCCATCTTCCTCCACTTTATATGGGACGCCGCCACGGCATGACTGACAGGCAGTGCGTCGGCGGGCGCCCGGGATCCGAACTCGCGAACCCCGGGCTGCCAAGCGCGAACTAAACCGCTGCGCCACTGGGCGGCCCCAAGCAGTTCGTTTTTATAGGGATTTATTTTCTTTTCAAGATGCTATTTAAAAAATTTCTATGAAAACTATTTCCAATTTTTTGACATTTCCCAGGAGAACTGATTGTTATGAACCAACCGACAAGCGTTGGGTAATTTAGAAGTCATGGTTCCTGAAGGGGCTTTCCAGGGAGAAGCTACTAGGAGCGTTTCAGGCTAATCAGACAAGCCTGCCTGCCTGCCCTCTGGATTTTTACAAACCAAAGGCAGAGGGAGCACAGAGCTTCCAGGGGGTCCTAGGGGGGTGGGTAGTTCTCCCCTGCACTCCCTCACCCTCCCTCAGCTTCTGTCAGCCAGGAGGCTGCTCTGAAACTGGAGAGTGGTTTGGGCCCCGTCCTGTCCAGCCTGAGAGAGACAGAGGCCAGCCTGCTGTCAGAGATAACAACGGCCGTCGGAAGGGAAGTCTGGGGAAAATATTTTAATAAAGAATCCTGGGAATTCCGGTTGGGAGAGGGCCCCAAGGGGGCAAGTGGGGAGCATGAATGAAAATTTGCAGCCTGAATTAACCCCAGAGAGACAATCCTACAGCTGGAAACCGTGCATGCCTCCTGCATACCTGTCACTCACCCATACGATGGAAAAGCCAGGGGGATCCACTCACCAAACATGAAGGAGTCTAGAGCCTTCTTTCCCTCGGACCCTTGTCCCTGGCCATCAGTACACAACCCTGGTGGTGGTGATCGTGGTGTGGGGCACCATTTGCATGGTGTAGTATGGGACACTTTCTCCCCTCCTGCTGGAGAGACCCCAAGGGTGACTTTCCTTTTTCCTTTCTCCTCTGCGTAGGGGAGATGCGAGCATATAGTAGATGCTCAGTGGAGGAGCCAGCAGTACCGGACACAGAAAAGGGAGGTTGAGGATCCCCCGCTCGCCCACGGGAGATCTTGGCACTGCCAGCCTGCCAGCCATGCAGCTTGCAGGAATTTCACAGTAATTCTCAGGGTCCCTAAAGGAAATAATTTTTATTCCCACCCACATGGGAAGATGTCTTGGGCTAGAAGGAGATGAGTAAATCCCAAACTATAAAGATAACAATTTTGAGTTCCCTGAAAGGGGCCTTGTGAAACTAACATATTTCTCTTCCCTGGAAAGGTCCAAAACTCGACCTCACTGTGGTAGGAGAGGTCAACTTAGTTAAGATAGGGAGAAAAGAAGGGCTATTTCTGGCAGTGGGTGCGCGGGAGCCGAGGGACAAGAGTGTACCCATTCTGTTAGAGCAGAGATGGGCAAGAGCTCGGTTTTTTAAAGACCTTTCTTTACTTAGCTGTAGATATCTCTGTTGCAACTATTTTAAGTTCTCCCAGCTATTTTAAGTATGAAATATAATGCTGACCACGTACACACACCAGTACATTTCCCCAATTCTTTTAAACTATACTGATGGCAGTGGGGGAGAAAGAGTCCCACTAGAAAAACTGACTTTTATTTTAGTTGTTATTTAAGTCCAAAGAAAGGCCTGTAGTAGCTGATAAATATAAGAGCCAGTATTCTATTATGGACCATAAACAGAAAACTGCTTCTGGGAGTAATTAATCCCTTCCGCATGCAGAGACAGTCTCCTGCCTTCAGTAAACAGAGCTTGGGAAAAGGCATTCGTTTGGAGTAAATAGCTAATTTTTTGGGTTTCATTCAAATATCAAGTTTCTGTTTTTGTTTGAGGACTTTGTTTTTTTTCAGTTGCTGACAAATCATAAAGGGAGGGACAGGTTTTCTTTGGGTTTATTCTTTTAAATAACAAGTTCAAAAAGAGACAAACAGAAGCTCTGTAACAGCTAAATCTTAAGTTAGCATGAGGGAGGCCATCTTAGAGAAAGGAAGCAATGTTGTGACCATGACTCTGACCCACTAGTGTCTGTGAGTACATTCTAGCCTGCACGTAGCCTAGATGATTAAGCACCTCTCGCCTTTGCAAGATACGTGATCTGCTAGTATTATGACTCTTGCTCATGAAAAAATGATAACTTGTTTTCTGAGTTTCCCCCCTCCCAGGAACATGATGACCTCCAGAGAGAAAAACTCTGCGCTGGTCCCCATGACAAATAACAGAAGAAAAAGATAATGTGGTGCCCTGAAGTCCATCACACTAGATGGTCGATGACCCTAAACCCCCTCCTTCCTTGCCCTTTTTCCCTATATAACTGCCTCAAGATTCTGTATGATTTTAAGATGTCTCTTTAGGACACTAGCCCACCATCTTCCGATTGTGCTAGCTCATCGTATAAACTTTCATTTCTCAACCACCCACTCATTTGCAATTGATTGGCACTGGATTGTGGCAAGCAGAAAGAGCCCCTTTTGCTCCATTACAGCTCCATTTGGGGGCTGAGAGGTTCAAGGTCATGTTTTGAGCTTCCTAGACTCCAGCATTAGGTGCTTAAGGGAAACTGTTTCTTAAGGGGAAGTGGTGGTTCATGATCTAAGGATTTGGGGTGAACTTGAAGAGAGGGAGTGGAGGAGAGAGAAAGAGAGAGAAAATGGAAATTTGTAGCCTGAATTAACCCCAAAGAGACAACCTTACAACTGGACCACAGCTGGAGAGGTTGAGAGAGAGAGAGACACTGTGAGTTGAACTGGTACATTTTGGAGCCACAAAAATTATCCTGGAACATTGTTTTCTCAAGGCTATTTTCATGAAGGTGAGAGAAAGACTCCCTGAAATTCTTTGTCACCTCTTAAGAGACAGCCTTGGAAGAATCTGTTTAAAACCTGTCTTTCCCCTTCTTTGCCACCTCCAGTGCTCGTAATTCTATCAGGCTTTCTCCACCATGAAAGAGGGGAGAGGTGGGGGCTGTCTTGGGGTTGTGCCAGAGAGGCTCGGCCAAGGGAGTCTAGTGGTTAGAGAGAAATAAGATTTTATGAGAAGTGAGATTCCTTCCAGAAGCTCTGAGGGCTCTTCTGGACATCAGCCAGGGGGAGCTAGAGTTGGAGAGGAAAGACAGGCAGCTGCCCTGTGGGTCTTGGGGGGCAGCCTGTATGTGAACCCTCTGGAGAGCTAAGAAGTGACAGTGGATGAGGGGGTCCTGAGGTCCTGCAGCACATGGGTGGGGTTCAGGATCCTGGCAATTGGGATCATCAGAGGAGGGTGACTGGTCTGGATCCCACCTGGTCAACATGGGCAATGGAACCTACTGGTAACATATATGTGTCTCTTCAGAGATAACTGCTTGCCTTTAGGGATTTGTTATGGGGAGAGGGAGGATGGGTTGGTACGGAACATCTGTATTATTCAAAAGAAATTTTTTTACATGTGTGTTTTTTTTTTTTTTGCTGAGGAAGATTAGCCCTAAGCTAACATCTGTGCCAATCTTCCTCTACTTTATTTGTGGGTCGCCACCACAGTGTGGCTGATGAGTGGTGTATCCTTGGGATCTGAACCCACGAACCCAGGCTGCCAATGTGGAGCACGCCAAACTTAACCACTGTGCCACGGGCCAGCCCCGTGAGCGTGTATTTTATAATTAGGAAAAAATCCCAGTACAGATCTTTTCATTTTGGAAAAAAGAAATGGGGCAAGAATCGAGGCTCAGTTAGGTTCAAATGTTGGGGGCTGGTGGGACCCACGCTGATGGTTGGCTCACTGGCTGCGCATAATACGAGGAAAAGAATGTTGAGACCGAAGTCAGAAGATGGGACTTCTGGTTCTGCCCTGCTCCTTTCTGTCAGGAAGAGCTAACTCCTGAGCTTCCGTTTCCTCCTCCGTGAATGGGGTGGTGCAAAAGCTTAAATGAAACCTCGCAGAGTTGTTGAGAGGCTCCAGTGAAAACTCCCCGTAAACGTTGCTTTGTAAATTGTCACGGAAATGTGTGTGGCTGTAATGTGGAGCTCTGACCTGCAGGTTGATGTGTTTTTTTCCCCTGTTGAGGATAGAATATCCATGGTTCCTCCCCTTAGACTTCACCTCCAAAACATCGTTAATTACGGCTTACGTAAAACAGAAACACAAACATGGTCAATGAAACCCTGCTTAGCATTTTTATTGCATTTATGCTGTGTCTTTCCTCCCTGTGCAATCCTGTTTTAGTGTGTGGGAGACAAGGAGACACAGCACATCTATAGGACTCTGTCTAGAGTGTTGCCTGGTGGGAAAAAAAGACCCCACATTCAGCCTCTCCCCTCTTGTCTGTAAAATGTCAGAGAAAAATGAACTGCTCCCTCATTGCTCCGCGAGACTGTGGTAAGAGGCCAGGGCCCCCATCCCCAAACTTTAGGCAACCATCTTAAAACACAAGATGGCAATGCCGTGTCAACCATCATTCTCTGCCAGCAAACTTTGGAGTCTTGGTCAGCCTGGGAAGTTTAATGACTGCCATGCAAGTAGGCTTGGATTTACTTTGGGGGCTTTCCAAAGCAAGAAGGGAAAAGTAGTTTTATTTTTATAAAGAAGAGACAAATGCCCAGCAGTCCCTTGCCGCTGAGCCCATTCTTCATCTTTTTCCTAGCTTCTTCACTCCTATAACTTCCTAAGCCTTGGGTAAGGCAAGTTACCGTCCTGAACAAAGGGTGATTTTTATCCTTTGGCTACAGGACAGATGGGGGAGGGAGAGGAAGTAAGAGAGACTCAGGGTTCAGATCTTTCTTTCTGGAGAATATGAAGTTCTGCTGGTGAAGTAGCTGCCCTGGGCTGTGGGTTAAAGAAACATCACACATATGGGAAGAGTTAGAGAGGATTTGTGAAGTTAATGGGGCCAAAACTGTGTCTTGGTGTAACTGAATGAACCAGAGTTCCACTGAAAGCCTGGGTTACCATCTCCGACCTCATTAGGTCTGAGCGGAGAGGAAGAGGGGAAAGATGAATGAATTTCTGACATTAATTTTATTTCCCGTTGGTTCCAATTGTTTGAACATGTCATATCTTTGTCTATGTTTTGGTCTATAAATGGAACATTGGTCCATGTGTTCAATTCGATTTAACAAGCTTTTATCAAGTGCCTACTTTATGTCTGACTCCTAGCTGAATACTGCAGGGGGGCAGCAAGTAGGTGTAGCATCAAGGACAGTGTGGAGAGTGGAAAGAGCATGAGTACAAATCCTAGTTCCACCACCTCGTGATCTTGGGCTGGCTACTTATGTCATTGAATCTCAGGTCCTTTGTCTGTAAGATGGGGCAGTAATACCTAGCAGAGAAATTAAACTGCGTGAGATAACATATGTAAATGTCATGGTTAAAGTCCTTTGGATTGCAAATCACAAAACTCACCTCAGACAAGTTTAACCAAGAAAGGGAGTTGGGTGTTAGAAGGGTGTTAGGGTCTTTCCTGGAATTCACTGAAAAGTTAGGCATGGGGCCACAGGGAGGGCAGGGACCCAGGCTATTCTGAGGATCTCAGCAGTAGGGGTGTCTTCACCCCAAACTCCACAAACAAGATTCTGCTCCCAGTGCTGTTCTCTGGGACTCTCTTAGTTCTAGCTCCTGACATAGTCTATGTGGCTCAGTAAGCAATGGCCAGAGGGGCAGGATCCCAGTCTAGAAGCTTGGGTGGGATGGAGAGTGGATGCCTATATTCATTGGCTAGGGCTGCCTAACAAAGTACCACAGATGGAGTAGATTAAACAGAGATTTATTTCCTCACAGTTCTGGAGGCTAGAAGTCTGAGATCAAGATATCGGCAGGTTTGGTATCTTCTGAGGCCTTCTCCTTGGCTTGTAGATCACTTTCTTCTTGCTGGGTCCTCACATGGTCTTCCCTCTGTGGATCGATGTCCTAATCTCCTCTTCTTATAAGGACACCAGTCGGATTGGATTAAGGCCCACCTTAACTGCCTTACTTTAACTTAACCACCTCTTTAAACACCCTCTTTCCAACTACAGTCATGCACTGCATAGACATTTCAGCCAGTGATGAACCACATATACGACGGTGGTCCTGTGAGATTAGTACCATACAGCCTAGGTGTATACTAGGCTATACCATCTAGGTTTGTGTAAATACACTCTACGATGTTCCCACAATGACAAAATGGATTAATGATGTATTTCTCACAAAATATCCCCATCGTTAAGTGACACACAACTGTACAGTCACATTCTGAGGTGCTGGAGGTTAGGCCTTCAACATAGGAAATTTTATGGTACACAGTTCAGCCCACAACAATGCCCTCCAAAAAAGAGGCTTGCTGGGGGCTGGGAAGACATGCCCAAAGTTGTCTACTCTAGTCCTGTCCCAAGCCCAGTGATGGAAACATAGTAGGTTCTTTTCAAATGTTGGTCCTCTCCTCTTCTCCCTGCAAAACACTAGCTCTCTGTCATCAAGGAACTCACCCTCCTCCAGAGGAGTTGGTGCCTGAGGCCATGAAACAAATCTCAAGCCTTGGGGAGGGTGCAGACTTGGGACTCGGGGGTTTGGGGCTCCGATCTGGGTTGTGTCACTGCTTAGCAAGTGGGTAAGAGATGTCACCTTTCAAGTCTGTTTCTCATGTGTAAAATGGGGAGGGTAGGTAGAGGTGAGCCGGCTCAATGGTCCAAGGATTCAGTGATTCCAAGATTTGCATCGGTTAAGGGCAGAGCGCCAAAATGAGGGGTAAGCAATTGGTGTTGGCTAGAGTTACTGGGAAAGGTTTTGTGCTTGCTCAGAATGGAGTGTTTCCCATAATCTTTGTTTGGACTGGAGCCAGCCATCCTCCATGACTGACTGAATTTTTTGGGTCAAAGGCAACCCATCTCTTTTTCTTCTGGCCAGAGGGGGAAAAAGAAAACAAACAAAAAAAATTCTGTCCTTTGGAGCCAAAGCAGCACATGTTTTGGGGAGAAGTCTCAGAGAAAGGCCTTTCTGCTCATTTCCCTCAGTCGTCCCCCTCTCTGCCTTGGCTCCAGCTCTAACCACACTGCTAGGACCTCTTTGCGCAGTTTCAGATGCTGCCCTGGAAATTCTGAAGGTCAGTTACTGAGAGAGAAGGCTCTGCAAAGGGTCTGCCAGGACCCTGATGACAAAGTGAAGGAGCTAGAACAAGAATCAAAGACAATCAAAGAGAAGGAAGATTTCCTTAGCACGGTGTTCTGGAATGTTCCCACAAGGAGCCTGCCCTTGGTTGACTGTTCGCTTGGATGACTCGGGGAACTTTACATAGAACCTTTTGTTGGGGTTTGAGGGGCTCAATAAATCACATCCTCTTCTCCCTGCCTGAATTCTGAAGTAACTGAGGACAAGAAAAAGGGGAAGGAGAATGCACCCCAAGGGCATAGTAATGAGTTTCTAACAGAAACTGCAGAATCAAACGGGCCTGTAAAATGGACGGTAAGGAGGAATGGACCAAATAGTGTACATCCCAGAACTCGATCTGGCTGGATATAAAAGACGAGGAAGTCAGCCAGGGGCTGAGTGATGTGGGCCTGGTAACTCTTTCCAACAAATGATAGAGGAGCGACTGAGAGGCAGAGAGAGGCCCCAGCCTTATGCTAATGATGCCTTTCCTAATGGAAGGAAATATGAGGAATAGGGAAGAAAAGCCCCTCCACACTGGTGTTTCCCCCCAAATGACCCACCCAAGATGTGTCAGAAGTCTTTATTAACATCTTGACTTGACAGAGGGGGGTTCATGCTGCAGGATACTAACAGCTTAACACTGAATACCAGCCATCAGCCATCATCCCTCCTTGTCTTTGGGAGTCGTTGGCTAGACTGCCACCAAGAGTTCCTCCCTGACCTCCTCCTTCCCAAGCCGCAGCCTCCTCTTGTGTTGTTGGATCTTCTGCTCCTTGAAGAGACTTCTGCAAAATTCCTCTTCTTACACAGACAGAATTTTAGCTGTTCACCCCCTCCACTGGACATCCAAGGCACATTAAGGCGCTCTGCCATCATCTTTCTACTTTGGGTTTCACACATTAGCATCTCAGAAGAGCTAGCAGAGACATTGCCATTTCTCTCTCCTTGGTCTGTGTAGGTGGAAGGGAACAATTTAGATATCTACTTTCCCACTGTGATGAATGGCGCCACCTCCCATTAGAAGGCAGAAGTGCCCACAGTCTGTGTTCGGGAGAATTCTTTTCATTTAGAATAAGACCCTACCGTAATACGCTAAGTGGTCTCCTAAACATTTAACAGGATAGTGAAGTCAATGGAGTGAGCCTTCACAGTCAGGTCAATGATCAATTAACCAATTAAGATTTTATTTCTGAGAATCGTGGAGCTAACTTGATTCCTTTTCCAAATGGAATCCAGATCGCAAGTCCACTTCTTCAATAGTTCATTCTTTCCCCATTTATTTAAATTGCTGCCTAGATTATTTACTAAATATGTACGTTGATCTGGTTTTGGACTCTATTTCATGTCAACTGATCTATTTGTCTGTTGTTGTGCCAATAGCACACTTTGAAAATTATGACAATCTTATGGTATATTTTGATATCTCTTAGAGCAAATCCTTCCATTGTTGTGCCTTTTCCAAAATTTCTTGGCTTCATATATGGGTTTTTACTTCCCATGGATTTTTTAAAAAGTCAGCTCTATTGAGGTATAATTTTCATACAATAAAATTAGTGGAAAATAGAGTTAGTGTACAAGTGGATGAGTTTTGACAAATGGATACAGTTATGTGACCACCATTACAATTACAATATAGAACATTTCCACCCCCCCCCCCCCCAAATTCCCTTGTGTACCTTTTGCAATCAATCTCCTCACCTCTGGCTCCTGGCAACTGCTGTCCTTTCTTCTGTCACTATGGTTTTTCCTTTTCTAGAATTTTAAATGAAGGGAATCATACAGTATGTAGTCTTCAGTGTCTGACTCTTTTTACTTAGCATAATGCTTTTGAGATCATCCACATTGTGCAGGAATCAGTAGTTTGTTTCTTGTGATTGCTGCTGGTGATCCATTGTGTGAATACACTGCTATCTGTTTACCCACTCACCTGATGATGGACATTTGGGTTGTTTCCAGTTTTTGTCTATTATAAATAAAACTTTGAACGAACATTTGTGTACAAATCTTTGAGTGGACATATGCTTACATTTCTTTTGGGGTAAATACCTTAGAGTGGGATTGCTGGGTCATCCTCATATGGTAAGTTTATGTTTACTTTTACAGGAAATGATTAGGGGTTCTGGTTTCTCTGCATCCTCACCAACACTTGCTATTGTCAGATTTTTAATTTTAGCTATTCTAATGGGTGTGCAGTGGTCCCTCGTGGGCGTTTTAATTTGCATTTGCCTAAGGACTAAGGATGAACACCTCTCCATGTGCTTATTTGTATATTACTTTTTGGTAAAGTGTCTGTTTAAGCTTTTTGACTCTTTTTTTAATGGGGTTGTTTTCTTGATATGTAAGTACCCTCTGTCAAGTATGTGATTTTCAAATACGTAGCTTGTCTTTTCATTCTCCTAACAGAGTTTTTCACAGAGCAAAAGCTTTTAATTTCGATGAAGTCCAGTTTAACAATTTTATCATTCTTGGTGTCCTATCTAAGAATGCTTTGCCTAACCCCAGACCACAAAGATTTTCTCCTATGTTTTCTTCTAAAAAGTTTGAAGTTTTCTGTTTTTCATTTTGGTTTATGATCTGTTTTGAATTATTGTTTGTAGAAAGTGTGACGTTTATGTGAAGTTCTTTTTTTGTTTTTTGTTTGCCTATGGATGTCCAATTGCTCCAGTACTATTTGTTGAAAAGTTCATCCTTCTTCCACTGAACTGCTTTTGCACATTTGTAAAAAAATCTGTTGGTCATATTTGTGTGGCTCTGTTTCTAGGTTCTCTATGTCATTCAATCAACCCCACACTGTTTGGGAAGATAGATAAACAGATGAGCAGATAGTTTACTCATTTCTTAGGACTCAGCTCACACCTTTATTGGAAGAATTCTCTTAGAACTGGCCTCCCCATCTTTGACCCTTCACTGCCCCTGTCCATCTATCACAGGCCCCGGCACTGTGAACTTCTTGAAGGCAGGGATGGTGACATTCCTTTCTATAAGCCCAGTACAGGGCCAGTCACGTAGTGGGTCTCAATATTTGTTGAATAAACTGACTAATGATTGACTGGCTGAATGCTGTCTATATTCAAGAAGACAGGCAAGAAGTCACATTTAGAGGAAGGCTTTTTGCTCAGAGTATCTATTTCACAAATGAAGAGCAGACAGAGATATTTTGCTGGACTGCAGTGGTAAGAAACATTTTTTTTAGTATAGTCTAATTCAGGTGAAGAAATATATTTGTGTCCTATGACTTTTTTTTCCAATCAAAATGAAATAGTTACATTAAATCCCCTGGGAAAAGATGATGATACATTTTTATATCTAAGATTATCTATTTTATTCAATAAAAGAATGTAAATGAGGAAGCCAGCACTATTTTTCATCTTCTAAAATATCCATATCCCGGTGTATTTGAGAAGCAATAACCCATGGAAGCTTTGTCATCTTCATCCTACAGTGGATTATGGCTCCTACTGGGAAACCAGTCAGTCTCAGGCTGTTAGTTGCTGCTGTAAAGAGTTATTCTAGAAAGGAGTTAATCATCAAGGGATCAACAAAGCAAAGTTTCTTTGAGCCTCCCGTGGGACATGGAAATAATAAGGCAAGTCTTCAAAATGGTCCTCGTTGTAGTGAAATTTCACCCGTGGTGCCTCTGACCTCCTGAGCGTTGACGTGTGTTCTCTTATGCATGTCGGGTGGGGAAGGGTGTCGGAATCCCAGCCTGACAATCCTCAGGTCCTTCTCTGATGTTCAGTTTCTCACATCCCTGCTGCAGACAGTCTGATCTAGCGGACAAGCAACAAGACTGGAGAAGTCGACCCTGAGTCTCTCTAAATTCTCAGAGACTCCGTGTTTCTTCCTTCTCAAAAAAGCGAAACACTCAGGATATAACCCACCATCCTAGCACATCATCTCCATTGACCAAGAATTGTGAATGAGTGATCATTTGTAAGTTGCCCCTTTGGTGTCACATCTCTGAGAGCTGGCCTCTCACCTTCTTGAGCATTTCTGATTGTCGACCAGACACTTTGCTTCTTCAAATAAAGCAGTGTTCTACTTGGGTGCTGCTTGGATTTTAATTGTGTTTTCTTTGGTTGGCAAAGAACTTGCAGTTCTGCTTTCATAATAACCACACCAAATGATTTACTTAAATCCGAAAGTGAGCAGTCAGTTACATGTTTCATTTTCAGAGCCGTGAAACTGTGTATGAAAGTTGTGAATAGGTGAGTACCATCTATATTGACTTTGAAAAAAATTATAGACATAAAATCACTATGACTTCTCTAAAAACACTGAAAGCCAAATACAACCTTGACATTTAAATGTGACTTTGAGGGGTAGGCCCACATTTAAGCAGTTCGAACAGTCTCATTTTCAGTTCCTCTCTTTAAAGAGAAATTTCTAAATAGTTCACCAGCATCTGTAGAGTCTCCCAGAAGTGAGCCGTGAATGAGACTTCCTGTGTTTATGGAGATTGTAGTGGCTGCTGGGAAAGTAAACCACAAACAAATGAATCCAGGGAGGGGGCGTGTAAGTGGACTGTGCAGTAACAGTTCATGGAGAAGTGACTGCTGGACAGATTTTCCTCGGTAAGTAATTTAAAAAGAAAACAAAAACCAAACCAACCAATACTCAAAAATAGCAATGAAATTGTGACTTAAATAAACCTTTCTGACATCAATGCTTGTGGCAGTTGTTGTGTATAAAGTGTGTGTGCAAAGACGAGGGCACCTGTTTAGAGATATGAACATGCCAGTAAGGCGGAGGGAAATCACTGTGTACCCGAGTCTTATTTAATCCTGACAACAATGTCGTGGGCTGCTCTTATTCCCATTTTACAGATGGAGAAACTGAGGTAAGCTCTTTCTCTTGATTTTCTCTGGGGGGCCACACAACTGGTCAATGTTGGTTCTGCTTGTCCCCAGACCCACCCAGCACGACGACACTGATATTACTTATTGTTCCCCGACAGACATGGGCCTATTATTCCTCCATGAGTCCCAACAACTAAAATCCAATTCTAACATCAAAGCTTCCTATTTCTTTAGTGAGAACTTCTTTTGTTTCCCCAGTGCCAGGAAGAAACAGAATCTGTGGTTCGGGAACGTGATGGGGAATAACCCAGGAGCCTCTTTGAGTCAAATCACACTGTATTTTTCTTTTAAACAACGAAAGGCTTCCTCCTTGGGAAAATGCCCTAGGCGTGTAATTAACGTGCCAATCCTGTCGCTCGTTTCCTACAGGGAGGGCCAGAGGGAGTTGGAGTTCTCTTCACTTAAGAGCAGCAAACAGCGACAAGGAAACCTGAGGGCGGAACTCAGCTGCGTCCTTCTCCCATTCTGTTTTCTTTCTCGCGTCTTCTCTACGGCCAGAATATCATCAAAGCCTCCTGGGGCTCTGGCTTGTCAAGGATCTCCTTTCCCTTCTGAGGCCCCTCACATGTAACTGGCTTCACAGCTCACTTCAGGGGGACCTGTTCATGGCGAGAGTCTTGTAAACAACACAGAAGGCGGCTCAAGAAAGCCTCGTGGTGACGGAGATTCTTTTCGCTCTTCAGCTTTCTTCTCAATATTTCTGGGTGAAAATGACTGGAATTTTGTTTTCTGTCAAGCCTTATCAGTATCAGCTAGGCTCCGAAGATCTTTTAGTGAGCTGGAAAATTACTTCTGGAAACTGAACATTGCATAGATGCTTTCAACTTTAAGTTTAGGTAAAATATCCATCCCCCGTCTCTGGCTCCTGCCTCCCCACCAGAAAACGAATCCCTGATAATTATATTACTTGATATCTGTGCTGGGAATTAACTTCTCACGGTCACCCTGAAGACAAGTGTAGAGAAGAGGTATTTGGGAGTTGAAAAATCTTGGCTTCTTTTAAAAAGTCCTTCCCCTGTCCCAGTTATTAAAGGGTTACATTTGTATGTTAAGAAGAAAATAAAAATTGCTCATAATCCCACAGCATAGGTATAAATGCTATTAATATTCTGCTAAAATTTCTTTCCAGTGCATGCATAGGATTCTTTTTTATACAACCGAAATTTCAAGTCAAGTTTACGTCAACAGGAGGAATGTCATCTCTTATGCAGAGCTAAGGAAGGTTTTTTTCAGGAAAGTAATTCTCACAGTGTGAGGTTGGAATGACTATTTAGACATTTTGGGAAAAAGCAGACTGTGCCTGGAAATGGGAGGCTCCTGATGTCCTTCTTCCTCTATCCATGGCCCCTAAAGCTCGTCCCTCCTTCTTCTTGACAGCAACAACAGGCTGAGAAAAGAATACTTTTGACTTAATAGAAGTCACTGGAGGCGGTGCGTTCATTAAGATGCAGGAGGGACTTGGGACCCATTGATAACTGAGGAAGGGAGAGGCAACAGGGGCCAGAAAAACAAGGGTGTAGTGGGGACAGTACTGGGGTTGATTGAGGAAGGGGCAAGGAAGAACAGAGAAGGAGCGGTGACTTTGGGGAAAAGCCAGTATGGCAGATTTGGAATTCATTTGTTCCTGCACACTTTCCAGTAAGACAGGATCATGGGACAAGGTATGATTGACGTAGATGGAAGTAACAGAAATTACTTCCAGATTGAAGTGTAGAAGAGCTGGTGTCTGACCCTCCAGTTGCCTCTGCCCCTGCTGTGGGGACCAAGGAGGCCTCACATACAAACGGTGCATCCTGGATCCCTGAGACACTTCATGGACTTTGGTATGAGAGTGCGAAACAAACATGAGTTGTATTAAGCCATTGAGACTTGGGGGTGGTTGTTACTACAGCATAATCTGTCCTCTCCTGACTAATTTAGCCATGCATGTTCGCACAAAGGAGGCTGAAAGTGCCAGAACCTTATGCCGTCTTTGTCTTGCTTGTGGCTAGGCGTAGGCAAGGTGTGCGTGTGGCACAGGTGGGGATCTACTGTGGGGCTTCAGGAAACAGCTTTCCTGACTTAGGAAAAAGACATGAGTGAGGAGACACTGTCTTTTTCCCTTAAAAAATTTTTTAATTGAGACATAATTGACATATAACATTAGTTTCAGGTGTACAACATGATTTAAGTATATATCATGAAATGATCATCACAATAAGTCTGGTTAACATCCGTCACCACACGTAGTTGCAATTTTTTTCATGTGATGAGCACTTTTAAGATTGACTCTCTTAGCAACTTCCAAATATACAATACACTATTATTAACTATGGTCACCATGTTGTACATTATACCCTATGACTTATTTGTTTTATAACTGAAAGTTTGTACCTTTCCGCTCTTCTTTTGTCAAATGTGGATATGGCAATTAGGGCTATGGCAGCCTCTTTGTGACCATGAGGGGGGACATCACTGATATCTAAGGATGCAAAAGCAGAAAGATGGAAGGCATCTGGGTCTTTAATGACATCATAGGGCCAATGAACCAACCCTGGAGACCCCCTGCTTTTGATTGAGTCAGTTAAGACCATCCTTACCAGTTTAACCACTTTCACTTGGTTCTTCCCTACTTGCAGTCAAAGTATCCCAGCTGTCCATTTGATGATAAGTAGTACATTAACAATAAAATCATTAATATCATCATCTTTCCTAATTATTAGGAATATAATTTTACAGTTTTGCCATTTGTGAAAAGCTGAACTTAAAAAACATATTTAGGGGCAGGGCTTGTTCTCCAAAGATTCTTGTTTTATCAAAGGATTCATCAGGGAGAGTTGTTTCAAATAGCAGTAACCTATGTGCATTTAAGTGATGAATTATAAAGTGAAAGCATTAGGAGTCATCTGTAAACTGATTATCACCCCCAAGTGAAATTTATTGATGATAACAATATTAGGGCTTAGCCTATTGTAAGTGTTCCATAAAAGGCAGCTAGTAGTACTATTATCCTGATGTCAATGGGCTGTGCCTTTTGAACAGAGTCCAGTGGAGATCCACTGGTGGGAGGACATGGGCGCTAAATCTGTTAGGGTAGGCTGGGCCATGCTGCTGTGACACACCATCAACCGGGCAGCCTCTGTGGCTTGTGGCAACATCAATTTTTATTTCTCACTCATGCTATAAGCCCATCTTGGGGCAGCTGGGGCTCTGCTCACATCATCTGAGTTTGGAGACTGATGGAGCAGCCTCTGTCTAGAACATCGCTGGTCTCATGGCGGAGGGAAGAGAGAGCCCATGAACCATGTGTTGGCCTTTAAAGCTTATGCTTGAAAGTGACACACATTACTTCCACCCACGTTTCACTGGCCAAAGCAAGTTGATGGCGGGGGAGGGGAGGGACAGAGGAAGACAGAATTTGGTGAACAGTAATACAATCTACCAGAGGCACTGAATAGGAGTGTTTGAGACCTTCAGGTCAGCCCAGTTTTCCTAAGATGGACAGTGTCCTTCCTCTCAGGTTGTTACCTGCATTCCTGCCATTTTATCTCCCACTAGCTGTCCCCCAATATCCATTTTCTTTCCTCTCGCAGTAATAGAATGCTCAAATTTTAGCTGGACTCATGACTCCAGATGAAACCGTCCCTTCCCCAGCCTCCCGTGCAGCTAGATGTGGCTGTGAATCTAACTCTGCAGTCAATGGAAAGTGAGCCAAAGGGATATGTGGTCCAGATCATGCTCTTAATAGGAAGGGGCAGATCTGCCACTCCCCCTCTCCACCCCCACTGCTTTTTCCCACTTCCAGGTGGCTGAAATTTAGAACTGTGTTGGACCATCAGTGGACAAGAATAACACTCTAGGGATAACAAATCAACAAGGTGCAAGGAGTTTGTACCCCCTCAAGATCTGTGCCATTGAGCAGCCATACCAACCTGGACTTTTACATAAGAGATAAATCGATTTTGATTTATTTTTTGCCACTGTTATTTTGGGTTTTCTGTTTCAGCAGTCTTACCCATTTCCTACCCAATACACTCCTTTTTTTTGTAACTCAGTTGGCACTAAACAATGGCATGGAAAAAAGCAAGGTTATATTTAGTAATAAAGATGCCCAGCTGCAAATGTTTCCCTGGGGCCACTTGTAGGAATGCTCTTAAGACACTGCACCTGCTCCTCAACTAGAACACCAGCCAGAGTGAGAAATGCCTCCCACTATTAGACATGACAGCTTCTTGGAGTAAGGACTGAATCTCTTTAAATTCACCTTTTCCCATTTTGTCCTGCAGACATCCTTCCTGTAGAAAACTTGTCCTGAATGGTGAATCGAGGAAGAAGAAATTTGGATGGACAAGTCTCCAAACCATCCCCAAACCCTGTGTCTCAACAAAGAAGCCACAAGGCTGTTTACCCTCCAGGCTGTACACTCTCCTTTGCCTTTGCAGAGGCCAATGGCTAAATCTAGGTCATCTAGGCTTCTAGCTTCTTTGTTGATGTTTTCTTTTGTGCTGGTATAATTTCTCCTATTTGTTAGTATTATTCCCAGTAGAGATGTCAAATAGGTATCACCTGATGTGTCAACTGGTATATTGGTAGTGGCTGCACGTCCACTATGTTGAGAAGGACTCAGCATCACATGTCTTAGGGTGGGTTCCCTGAAGCAGAATCTAAGACAGGGATTCAGATGCTCTGGGTTTATTGAGGGAAGACTTTCTGGAGAAAGGGAGTGAAGGAAGCCAGACAGTGTAGGGAAGGAGCTTCATAAGGATGTGGTCTCAGCTGCGGCCTTTTTTCAGCCTGATCTCATGGGGGCCCTGGAGCATAAATCACACCTCAGAGTTGGTCCCACCTTGAGGCAAGAGGGCTCAACTTTTGTAGCTGCTTATTAGTCAGTTGTTATTATAGGATGCCATGGGTGAGGCACCTCTCATTTTGTTGAGGGCAATTCTCTGGAGATAAAGGCAGCTATGAGCCTCTAACAGCTGACATTCATAGCAGCTGGCAGATTGATGAGTGTACTTGCTGATAAAGGACATCTGGGTGGGACACCACCAGCATCTATTACTCTGTATTCATGCTCAGGGAACAAGTGTTGTGATCCATTAGCAATGTCTGCCATGGGCATGGTTACCATCTGTGTAGAGAAGCTTGTAGAGATCTCGTGCAATGAGAAGAGGAAGGGCTAAAATAGATGCTGCTCCATGTCAAACTACTAAAAAGTTTGGTTAGGAGGGGTGTGAAAGTCACAGAACATGATTTGTGTTATGGACCAGCCATTACCTTATAAATTGAAAGCTGGCATTACCTCTTTCCTGAGGGCTTGGAAGCAGAAACTGATGGTAAGATCCTCTGGTTGCAAGCAACAGAATTCACTCTGGGTAACTTTGGCACATCAAGACCATGGGAAGGAAATTGAGAGAGCTCATGGAATCAGAGACAGATCATATGGCTGGACAGGAATTAAGGCTACTCCAGGGACCTCAGCAGCAGACTCACAGGGACTGCTTCCTAGGGTGGTGCCATGACACTCAGCTCCTACCACCTTTGGTCTCTATATTTCTGTCTGCCTTTTTAATCAACTTTTAATTTTAGAATAGTTTCAGATTTACCGAAAAGTTGCAAGAATATTAGAAAGCATTTCGACACCCATTCTCCCTATTATTCACACTACTGTGATGCATTTGTCACAACTAATGACCCGATATTGACACCTTATTGCTAATTATACTCCATAGTTTATTCAGATTTCTTCGTTTTTACCTAATGTCTTTTTTCTGCCTTGGGATCCCATCCAGGACTCCACATTACATTTAGCAGTAATGTCTCCTTAGGCTCCTCTAGATTGTGAGTTTTTCAGACTTTTCTTGTTTTTGATGACCTTGATGGGTTGGAGGAATACTGGTCAGGATATTTTGTAGAATATCCTGCACTTTGTGTCTCTTTTAAATTTTGGCCCAGTTTGAGTTCAGCATCTCCCTCGTTGGATTAACTGGCCACAGCCAGGGGTAAGGGGGAGGCAGAGCAGGCCATGGGGGGTGGGGGGGTGGGTGTGAGGGGGTGGGTGTGAAGGATGGTGAGGATGAAGGGGGGTGAGGGGGCTCTTTGTGAATCCCAGCCACTTCAGTTTGTTCCTGTAGTCCAGTGATCTAATCAGGGTCCCCTCCTTGCAAAATTAGATGACCGGCATTACAATTCCCAGCAAGATGATTACATGTGCCCCAAATAGCAAAATAAGAAGCAGCACAGAAGCAATAGCCAAGGTCAAGCAATTATAGAGAAGAAACCTGAGTGATTCTGACCAGAACCAAATATGTGGCTGCTACGTATTTTGTTCTCTGTGCCTAAGCTTAAAACAGGCCAATATGCCTGAAATTCCTTCTCCATCACTAGCCATTTTGATTACAATATCACTGTACATAGCAATTTTTTTCCATCAACAAAATAGCAAATCCTCAAGTAGTAGTTTCCTACTGATTACAAGATGCAATTAATTCATTTCTTTTGTTTCTCTCCCCCCACTGCCACCCTGAAGATTACAGAACAAATGATGTACAAGACCCCTGGTTAAAAACAACTGCTGAGGAAAATTCAGAAATGCAGTTCATCTCTAAATACGTCATTTGCACAGCAAAGAACTGTAGTGCTCACTGAACTGAGCTGAACTCATTGGCTCATGTCTTTATTTAGAAAACAAAGAATTTATCCAGGCATGCAATTAAACTCTGGCCTATTGAAAGAAACCTGTTGCTTTTTTGTAAACTGGACTATTATTTGTTTGCATAGAATGTTAAGGTTAAAGAAGCTTAGACAATTGTCTCTTTGTGGCTACATTCTGTTTTCAAATAGAAACAATCTGACTGTGGATGTCAAAGCTGGACAAGATAAAATGATGATTTCCAGGTTCCTGATGATTCTTCTAATCTCTGCTCACTGTCTAATACCCTGTGGAGAAGGAGGGAGGAAAGGCAAGTTAAGGCCACCATTTCTTTTTTTGGTAACAGCTTTATTGAGATATAATTCATATATCATACAATCTACCCATTTAAAGTATATAGTTCAATGGTTTGACTACATTCACAGAGTTGTGAAACCATCACCACAATCAATTTTAGAACATTCTTGTCACTTGTTCAAAAAGAAACCTCAGCTCCCAGGCAACCACCAATTTGCTTTCTCTCTCTATGCATTTGCCTATTCTGGATATTTTGTATAAAGGGAATTGTATAATATTGTGATATTTTGTGACTGGCTTCCTTCACTTAGTATAATGTTTTCAAGGTTAATTCATGTTGCAGCATGTTTCAGTACTCCATTCTTTTTATTTGCCAAGTAATATTTTATAGTATTTATACACCACATTTTATTTATCCATTCATCCATTGATGGTCATCTGGGTTGTTTCCTTTTTTTTTTGGTTATTGTGAATAGGCTGCTAGGAACATTTATGTGCAAGTTTTTGAGGGAAGATATGTCTTTATTTCCCTTAAATACATACCTAGGACTTGAATTGCTAGGTCAGGGGTCACACTGGACCTTTTAAATAATATAATGTGGCAACACTGGGAGTCAGATTCTTGCCCCTCTCCAAGGTTCATTGCTGTTGTTTTGTTTGCTGTTTGTTTAGTGACTTTTCTGAGTTAAATCTACAAAATCTGTATTCTTTGTCATGGATGGCCTGGAAGTCTCCTCTGATTTATCTTAGTGGTATGCTAATGTTTGGACATAGGTTCTTTATATGCCTAGAACCAATAAGTCTCCCAGTCTTTGTGAGGGGCTCTGTGTGTGTGTATTAGGGGCACACCTTCAACATTTAGACAAGTAGTTTACAATCCTGCCTTAGCCTTTACTTCCTACTTGCACAAAACCTCAAGATCAGAGCTGAGAGCGTAAGGCCTTCTCAGGTCTTTCCTGAGTATGACACAGCTCTGGGCATGCCCCTAGTTCTATGCATGTGTGTAGCTTTCTAGATTCCCAGGAATATGTCAGAGCTTTTCAAAGCCCCCTGTGAACAACTCATTCTCCAGCTCTTCCTTTTAAGCTTTTTTGGTTGGCTTAGAATTTGCCCCAATGGTTATCCACTGTCTCAGGCAGCCACGCTGTTAAACAACTGTCTCTGATTGTTTTCAACAAATGTCATTTGAGGAAAAAGCTGTTTGTACTTGGAGAGCTCTGGGTCACATCAAATAAAGACAGCCTTGTTAGTGGGGCCTCCCAGGGAACCCTAGACTGGCCAAATAATGCTAGTTCTCTGGGAAACAGAGCTTTGAAGGAGCTCCAACCCTGTTCTGCCTTCTCTAGTGGCTGCCAGGCTGCTGGTTTTCACTGTGATTATGGGTTGTTGGTTTTCAAGAGTACTACAGATCTAAGAGTGGGGGTGGGGTGGGACTAGAGCAAGTTAAAATGCCACAAGCCTCTTTGTTCTTACCAAGATTCAGCCATTTTTCTTTCTTTCTTTCTTTTTTGATGAGGAAGATTGACCCTGAGCTAACATCTGTGCCAGTCTTCCTCTGTTTTATATGTGGGTCACTTCCACAGCATGGCTTGATGAGTGGTGTTGGTCTGTGCCTAAGATCCAAACCCACGAACCTGGACCACTGAAGCAGAGTGTGCCAAACCCAACCACTACACCACCAAGCCGGCCCTCAGCCACTTTTCTTGAATAACTGCACCTTGGATTGCTGTAAACCTTTGGTTAATTTCTGAAAATTTTGATTCTGACCATTTTTACCTGTGCTTTCATTGCTTTTATGGAGGAGAGGAGTTTCAGAGATCCTTAGTCCACCATTTTTGCTGATACCCTCATGATGCATTTTTATGGTCATGGAACCACAAAATCTTGGAAATTCATCTTAGAATCTTGTTTTTTTTTCACATTTTTGGTCTAAATTTCAGTATTCTATCTTGCTGTCTTTTCATTTACATAGAGTGACAAATAATGGGAAAACCTACTATCCAAACAACTTATACTAAACTGTGTCTCTCAATGTTTGGTTCAAGTATTTAGGTCACTCTAATCATGTAACAAAATCACCATATGCCAGAGAAGCAAGGTGACTAATGTCTAATCAGAATAAGCTGAGAGTTTCCTCCTGATCCTCTATAGGACAAAGGACATGAGAAACAGGGCAAAGAAGAAAGGTGGCAGTTTATTTATGTCCCAGCAAAAAGAAGACACCTCAATTCAGCCTGCTTTTGCTTTCCCTCTAGAGTTCCCTCTAAGATGGACACCAGTTTGTCATACAATTTCAGCTAGGGTGATATATCCCGCCTTACCCTGGCTTCCTTTAAGTCCTGGACTATTCCCTAGTAGACATTAGCCAGTGGACCAACCTACCACACACCTCACACCTCTATCCCTTGCCTCTTGGCCTACCAGGATCCCATTGTCTGGAAAATCAGCCTTGCTAGGAAGCCACTATCTTTCCTGTTTAGGAACAGCTAGTAGAGAAGGCTTTTCACAGCCAGGAGAGAGTCAGAGATATCTTCCAAATGTTGCCCCACAGGGCTGCCTCGGTAAATTTTGGTGGAAAAATGATTCACCCCAGACAAGGTGAGTGCAGGGGGAAGATGCCCCCTTGGGCAGGGTGGGAGGGACTGTGGGGCAAGCCTGGGTGGCAGGCTGCTGACTGGCCCTGGCTGTGACCCTGATTTGCAATAACTCTTTTAGAGGTTTTCAAATCACGTTAGGCTCTGGCTGTCGCTGACTTGATAAGCAATGTCAGAACGGCCAAGAGCTCTTCTGCTTGGCCTCACCAGGTGGCCCAAGCCCCTTGGGAGTCAATGTTTATGGGCCCTAGGCATTGCTTGACCTGCTTCCCTTCCCCAGACTGCCCCATCTGCCTTCACCAGCTGCCCTCCCCCTTGCAGAGTGCCAGGTGTTCCCCCTCGGCACCCTGGACTCAGCTACCAGATGCAGGCCTGGGGTGTTCTCTGGAGCGGCTAGATCCATCCAACCCTGGCTTCACATTAGAATCATCTGGAGAACTTTAAAAAATACCGAGGCCTGAATCCCACTCTGGGTCAATCAGATGCTCTGGGAGGGGCTGTGATTTTTGGATGAGGAGACTGAGGCCATGAGCAGGTAAGTGGCTTCCCAACTTTGCACATCTGGGAGTGGCAGAGCAGGGACTGGACACTGGCAGCCTGACTCCGCCAAGGGCTCTTTGCACTATTCCCAGTATTGCTGTCATCTCTCCTGTTGTGTCTGTAACCAGGTTTCCCAACCTAGACTCCTTGGACTGTCATGAATTTCAGTTCTAGATATGGTAATGGGGGTTACGTACTTCTTCTCAGTATTTTAAAAAGCTTAATGGAAATTATGCCTTAGTCTGTGGTTAGAACACATGGTAAATGTAAATGTAAATTAGTAAATGTAAATTGCTCAGAAGACAAAAAGCTTTTAAAACCCAAGAGCTTGTGGAAGAAAAATAATAGAGGGGTCACTGGTCAACCTTGTATATAGAAAGAAACGTTGGGAAGTGTGGCACTAAACCTCCCCCCCGCCTGAGACCCCGGCAACCTTGTCTAAATCCTCGCTCTCTGACACTCTGAGGTTCTGGTCACTGGGTCTGGCATTGTCCACAAATGTACACTTTATACATATAGTAGTATATTATACACAGTATTGTGCACTTTGTTTTTTCACTTCACATGATCTTGGAGCTAATTCTGTACCAGACTATACAGTGCTGATCCTTGTTTTTAATGGCAGCATTAATTTCCTTTGTATGCAGGTGTCATCATTTATTCAACCAGTCACTTAGCATTTGGGTCATTTCCAATCTCTTTCCAGTCTGAACAATACTTCAATGAATGTCCTAGTAACATTGCATTTTGTGTATGTGTAAGACAGCCACAGGATAAAATCCTAGAAGTGGGATGGCTCTACCCAAGGGCGTGTGTGTTTTTCCATTTGGATGGATATTGCCGAGTTGCCCACCTTCGAGAGGGTACCAGTTCACACGCCTGGCAGCAATGTTGGAAAGTGTCTGTCCCCAGCCCCTGGCATCACAGGATGTCAGCTGACTTGATCTTTAACAACCTGATGGGTGAAAACTTGGAGACCTTGATCAACTCTGCAAATGGAGTGTGGAAAAGAACTGGGTCTCTGGCGAAGTCACCAGTGTCCAAGCTGGGGGGCCTCCCGCCCAGTGTCCTCAGGCAACTGCACACCTCCCTAAGCCATGGGGCCTCTGACCCGAGACCAGCATCCCCCCTTCCCCACTTGGCCCTCAGCTCTCCTGGAGGCGCGGGTGCGAGAGTCTGACTTTTCCAGCTCTTTCTTGAACAGCATCCTTTATGGCTGGATAAAATTTAGGGCCTTGTAGCTGAGAAAGCAAAGTCTGGGGCATTCGGGGACAGGATGTCAGCAGTGAGCTGCTGTGTGTTCCTGCCTGCACTGGGAAGTCGAAGGATGAAGGCACGGCTGCACTTTCAGGATGCATTAAAGTCATGCCTCCTGATTGCTCTGCCTCTGACACTCATCAAGCCTCTCCTAGTAATCTGAATAACAACTTTATATAAGGGGAAGTCATCCAGCAACTAGAACAAAACACGCACCAGATCGCCTTGATGTCAGCCCTTCCTCTCTGACTTGCCTCACCTCTGTCCTGCCTCCCTCCAGCAGGTTTTTATTTCCCAAGCAGTGTCATCAGCCCATACGCAGCCTCTGGTTAAAAGACATTACTATTTTAGAACTTCTCTCTTACTAAAGACTTCTTATTTACTAACTGGTTCCCCAAATGTATCTATTATGCTACAATCAGAGTGTCGGGGGAGGGATGGAGTGCAGCCTGGGGATATCTCTTGTGGATATCGAGATAGAGAGGCCTGGGAGGAGACAAAATGGAATCTTGGGTCTTATCAGATATTTAGTCTCTGAAAAATTTAAAGTGACAGTCTCAATGCAGGAGGGAAAAAATTCATATAGTTTGGGCTATGCTCTTTGTATGTATATTCTGGTCATCTTTCTTTCCTTCTATTTTTTGCCATTGCAGCTTGCATTGTTATGAAGTCCATCAGAAAAATGTGTGGCAAAATGGTCAGCAACAGAAACAGGAAACTCACAAAGAGAAATTTTGAATCCTCTGTCCAAAATAGATCCTCTCCTAAGACTTCCATCATGGATTACCTGCTAGGATTTCCTTTAGAGCACAGCTCAGAAGTGATAGGGAGGGTGCTGTGCGTATCTATCTCTTGGGCACCTTGCAAACAGAGTCATAGGGAAGTGGTAGCTGTCGCCCAAAACAGATCCTGTCATTAGGAGATGGTGTCTGAGGTGTCATTTAAAGAACCCAGCTGGCAGAGGGTGCAGATAATTTCCCCATTGAAACTGAGAGAGAGAAAGAAGAGAGAGGTTTGATTTGGTGAAACAGTTGCACATTCCCTCCTCCTTCGTTTCTCTAATTAAAAATCCTGCCCATTGGTTGGCTTGTGTGGGCTGTTGACTGGCTGGATGAAGAAGGGGCAGCAGATTGCATGTGAATTTCAAAGTCATCTTTAAAGGCATCACAGTCAATCTACTTTTGATGCCTCTATTAAAAATGAGTGGGTCATATTGTTCGTCTTTTCCCCAACTACTGTGAAACTGTTAATTCTCTGAGTTATCAGAGAAAACATCCCTGCTCCCCAAACTTTTTTCCAAGTCAACAATGAAATTAATTTTCAAGGGACCTTTGTGCTCATGACATCATGGCGTCACTGTTCAATGTACGGAGCGGGTAAAGGGCGAGGCACATTAAAATACATTGACTCCATCCAATGGACAATGTCAGCCCAAAGCTCTTCTTAGCTCTGCGCGAAAAATGTATGAGGACATGGTGAGGTGACTCACCAGATAAATACAAATGGCAAATACAGAAGAAGACTTTACGCTCTCTAGGTATCCAAGTGCGCAAATCAAAACAACACCAAGATTCTTCTATTTTGGCTCCTAATTGTTTTTGTCTCCAAATTGTTGAAGCTATTTAAAAATAATTTCCAACATTGATGAGGTATAGGAATAGTTGCCATAGTATTACTAATAAAAACAGCCAACTCCATGGTGCTTACTATGAACTAGGACTTCTTAAAAAACATTTAAAAAATAACATTTAATTCTCATTGCAACTCTAGGAGGTGGATAGTATTATTATTCCCATTGTAAACTTGAAGAAACTGAGGCATGGAGAGGTTAAATGACCCTCCGAAGGCCACACAGCTAAGAAGTGGGTGCTAGAACCTTCCAATAGAGATGTTGGAGACACCCAGCTCTCAACTTGCAACTGCAAAATCTTAGACTTTGCAGAAACCCATTTGGAGAAGTGTCGCTGCTGTGGCATCTCCCAAGGCTGGAGGGATAGTGGAAGGGGACTTGGTTGGGAGTCAACACCACCATTCCCTGTTCCATGGCCTTGGGCACATTACACAACTTCTCTGAGTTTTGATTTCTTTACCTGAACAACGGGGATGATGTTACCCCAAAGAGAATTGAGAAGATCAGATATTATATAATATGTACCTACAATATAATGTAATCAAATATAATAGTTTGGCCCTTTGCTAAATCTAGAATCCTAGGCAAGATGCTGGAGGTAAGACTCAGCCCCCTGCTCTTCTGGGACTTGGTTAATTAAGCAAGTGAGCCTGTGTGTTTGAGGAAGAAAGATCTCAAAGGGTCCATTTAACCTGTCAAAATCACAAGACTAAATAAACTTTGGCAAACTGTCCCTAAAATGCTTTAACATATGCTAAGCTCTTTGCGTGAGCAGTTCCCATCCGTCTCTAGGAACCCATCCAGTTTTAACATGCTTTGATTCTATTTTTTTCAGAGTTTATTATTATCTAGAGGATTCCATTAAAGGCAAGTAACTCTTAAAGTCACACTGTATCAAATGAATTTTCCTTTAGATGAGCTGCCTTACATAAACAAAATGGCACCTTCTAGATGGAGAGCCACAGCAAGAACTTGCTTTTAAGAACCAATGTTTTTGCCTAAAAAGAGAATCTGACCGGCAGCTGTGTCGTTTCCAACCATTTTAAACAAGGGAAGTTTTCCCGTTGCTTGGCACTTTCTCCTCCATTGGATGCCTGGTGATGAGAAATGAGAGCACATGGTTCAGCCTACAGAATGAACACATGATGTAGTCATAATTTACATGCCACCCACTACCAACAAAATTTAGAGGTGACTTAGAATAAAATACACACTTATGATGAGTTGTTAAAAAGGAACGAGAGGGGCCAGCCCTGCAGCCTGGTGGTTAAGTTTTCGGTGTGCTCTGCTCTGGCAGTGGTTAAGTTCTTGGGCACTGACCTACACCACTCATTGGTGGCTGTGCTGTGGCTGTGACCCACATAAAAATAGAGAAGATTGGCACAGATGTTAGCTCAGGGAAAATCTTCCTCAGCAAAAAAAAGGAACTAGAATGTCAAAGCTCATATAAATTGGTGGTCTTAGATGTTTGGGGGTCACAGAACCTTTGAGAACCTAATAGAAGCTAAGGAGAACTCTCCAGAAAAATGCATGTCCACAGAAAAGTTTGTGTGCAATTTCAGGAGCCCCCAGATTAGGAATCTCTGGTAGAGAGAGAGAGAGAGAGAGAGAAAGAGGGAGGAGAAGACAAATACACTAAAACCTCAACTAATGCATCTTCTTTGTTTAAGCCTTAAATTTAGTCCTGAACTTTAAGGTAAGTGCAGGACTGGCTATAGAGTTTGCTGGGTCCAGTGCCAAATGAAAATGTGGGGGCTCCTTGCTCAAAAATTTTTAAGAACTTTGAGACAGCAGTAGCAGAGCATTAAACCAAGCATGAGGTCCTTCTGCAGGGTCATACACCTGTGAGGTTGGTCTGGGCACAGCAGGCAAAGAGGCACAATGGGCTGTTCTGGTCTGTTTTTGAAATGATAGCTCGTAAAATGCAATATCCTGCATTGAGAAACGTTTGTGAACTTGGTATTATCATTTTCTTTTAAACTCCAACACAATCTTCATATTTATGGTGGATAAGCCAAAAAAATTTAAAAACAACAACAAAAAAATCCAACAACAGTCAATCTGTTTCCTTGCTTATGCCAATATCGAACTGTTAACAAGAAATGCAGCAACTCCTTCTAGAGCAGACAGCTGTGGGCAGATTAGCAGAGAACACATTATTTGGCAACATGCCGAATATCCCTGGCAAGCTGCTCTACCAGGCCAGCTGCCCTGGGGTATCTGAGATGCATCACCTTTAAAGTCTGATGCTTATGAAATGTGACCTCTTTAACAGTTTCATATTTATCAGAGTATCACACATACAGAGTGTAAAGAAAATGAACATTTCCCAATGACTCATATGAAAAAATAGCTGTCCCTTAACCTACCACCCTCTACCTTCCATCCTTCTTTCCAGAACTTTCAACTCTTGAGCTGTTTCTTGTGGTATTTACCATCATTTTTCTAGATAAGATGCTTATCTGCAATTTTTGGATTTATCGTTTTTCATCATCTGTTGACTTCTGGAAGTAGATATTTGTTATTTGTAGAGTCTTGATATTTTTTGAACACTCTTCATATTCTGGTCATTTCCTGTGTTCTCAAGATAGAAGCCATAAAAATTGCATTCTCAGCCTCCCTTACAGCTGGGATGCAGGAACGTAATTTAGACTTCATCAATCAGATGCACCTGCTCGAGTTTCGATTCTGAAGTGAGCACATGAGGAGAGGAGCATGCAGGGGAAGGAGTCTTCTGGAGGCCATAGCGGTGTAGGGTCTGGCTTTTGTGAGGCTGAAGGGGCAGAGCCTCTGATGCACAGTCCCAGGTGTCAGTGGTGTGATGTGCTGGCTGCAGTGTGGGTGCCAGACACTGGAGACCGTGGGGCATCCACCAGGTCAGCCTGTAGTGTGTTAGGCATTGTTCCTGGAGACTCTGGAATGCTACCTGATTTGATGACTTCATTTCCTGCTTTAGCAAACCAGAGTGGGGTCTGTTGTTTGCAACTAGGAGCCTTGACTGACACCCTTGGTGGATGAAACTGTGGCTCCCTCACCCTGCTCCCCATCTCCCATTATGGTTCCATCATCATATTTGGTTAAATCAGTCTTCAGTGTTTACCTGATTAGGACCATGTAAATGTTGTTTACTGCTGGGCCAAGTTGCATATTATGTGTAATAGGGTGTTAAAATTGGACCCCCCCCCTTTTTTTCCGATTTAGGCTAAATTGCCAAGACAGCAGATGCTACTGATTCCCACATTCCAAATTGAGGCATGAGGCTGCCTGAGCAGGTCTTGTAATGGAGAATCCAATAACTGGATTCTTCCCTTAGCTGACCACCCAGCTCCAGCCTACAAAGAGAGGCTATAGAAGACTAGGGAGTTGCGGACTAGATGAATATTTTTGAAGAGAGATGTCAGAATGCTGAGAATCCTAACACCAACACTCCTCCCACCCACCCCCAGACCAACACAAAAGGGATGAGAGATACTTTTCCCTCCCCTCCAGCCCAGGGAAAGGGGCTTCAATGGGTTCCCTCGGAGCCTGATCCAAGTCTCCAAGAGCTTGAGGGGGCTTAGTAGGTGGTGTCTGAATCACTCCTGAAAAATCTAAAGGTGAGACCCTGTGGCTCTGAGGGTGTGGACAAAAGAGGTGGCAGCACTGGGAATGCCCTCCCAGAGTTTTTCAGAGCAAAGGTTGAGGGGCAGTGTCCACTGGGCCAGATGGCCTACCTGAGAGAGGACACCTTATGTCCAAGAGGCCAGCCTGGATGGGCCTGGTGACCCCAAGAGCAGGGTAGACCACTAGATTCCCAGGAGCCAAAGGGGAAACAATAGGTGTCCAGCCAGGGAAAACCATTTGCCTCTGTCAAGAGAATTACAGGTGAGAAATTCCCAAGAATTGTTGGGGTGGGGGTATCTCCATACCCCTTAAAAAAGTATCCCACAAGAGAAGGCATCATCCTTAAACACACACCTGCTCAGAAACAGATTTTCCATCTCATGGCAGCACTCATCAAATACGGCCTTCCTTGACTCCTTTACCTCTCCTTTCTTCCCTCTGTCCCACCCTGAAGGGGCCAGAACCCTTGCTTAGCAAGCTGAGAGTAGAGAGATGAAACACAAGGCTTAGCTGTTGACCTCCTGTGGCAGCCAACCTGTCATAGACCTGAATAGTCAGAGAGGCATAGCTTTAGATTTAAGTGAAAGTCATACCATTAGGTAGGTCTGGAGATGTTCATTACTAAAAAGAGACATTTTTATGATTTCAGATGACCAGGGAGCTTTTAAATTATTTTAAAAAGACCACCCTATACACATACAGATCAGAGGACTTGCTCTAGATTTGAATCAAATAGTGGGGCAAAAACTAGCTTTGGAGAGTAGATTTAAGTAGGGGGTGGGAGAAGAAGAATAAAGTGCAGGCAGTTTATTTGAGATGTGAGCCCAGAAACCAGGAGTGATGGAGCACAGAGAATGAGACAGAGAAGGACAAGCCCGTAGAAAGTTGTGTTAGTAAAGTCACTGAACTAGGCAAGGATGGCTCAATCCTGCTAGGGCTTTTGAGGAGTACACGGAATGCCTCCCAGAATTGGCCATCCAATGTGTGGAAGGTTGTGTCATTTATCTGTCAACTCCAGTTCTCCATTGTTGGAAGCTGTACTTTAGGGTTGTTGTTGTTTTAAATTACATCTAAGTTCTGACTCTTGCACTATAGTAATTACACACATTTCTATTTCCTTTCTTGTACAATTTCTGGGGTTTTTTTCCCCAAGAGTTAATAATTGTTTTTTTTTTCAGTTGCTTCATATTCCCTGAACCCCTCTAATTGCCCCATCAGCAATTTGTTATTTTAAATGTGCAAACACATCCTGTAATTCATTTGTTTCATTTCCTCTTCCTGCTGACCTCTTTCCTAGGGCCTCTACACCTTCAGCAGATTGGTGTTCTTGTCCTGCCCCTTGCTTGATTCCTGAGCCTTCCTTGTGCTTCTCCCTGGATTGAATCCCATGGATCAGGCCCATACCTTCCTAGTTCTTAGTTCTCCCCTTGGTTTAGTAGAAAAAAATCTTCCAGTATCTTCAAAAAAATGTGCTGCAAGGTAAAATTTCCAGTCCTTGCATTAGTGAAGTGTTTTTGTTCCACCTTCACACTTGACTGATAGTTTAGTTCTGTATAGATTTCTAGGTTGAAATACATTTTATGTAGAATTTTAAAGGTATTACTATCTTGTTTTCTAGCTTCTAGGGATGATATTTAGAAGTAAGGTGACATTCTAAGTTCACCCCTTAGTATGCAATCTGATTCCCCCCTCATTCTCTAAAAACTTCAATATCTTTTCTTTACCTCTGGAGTCTGAAATTTCATCATGACATGTACTAAGTACTCAGTGAGCCCTTTCAATTTGGACAATAATTTCCTTAAGTTTGGGGAAAATAGCCTATACTGTTTTTTATTTATTATTATTAAGACTTTATTTTTTTTAGAGCAGTTTAAGATTCACAGCAAAATTGAGGGGAAGGTACAGAGATTTCCCACATACTCCCTACCTCTACACATTCATAGCCTCCCCCATTATCAACATTCCCCACCAGAGTGGTACACTTGTTACAATTGATTAACTGACATTGACGCATCTTAATCACCTGAAGTCTAGAGTTTACATTACAGCTCACTCTTGGTGTTGTACGTTCTAGGGCTTGGAAAAATGTGTAATGACATTTCTCCATTATTATGGTATCATGCAGAGTATTTTCACTTCCTTAAAAATCCTCTGTGCTCCACCTGTTCGTCCCTCCCTCTTCCCAACCCCTGGCGACCACTGACCTTTTTACTGTCTCCATAGTTTTGCCTTTTCCACAATGTCATACAGTTGGAATCATACAGTATGTAGCCTTTTCAGATTGGCTTCTTTCACTCAGTAGTATGCACTTTTTTTTTTTAATAATAATTTTTTACTCTTTATTTTCTCTATTCCTTCTTTCTGAAACTTCTCCTAGTAGGATTTTAGACCTCTTGGATTGATCCTCTAATTTTTTTTCTCTGTTCTATTTCTAGTCTCTTTGTTCTACTTTCTGAGAGAATTTCTTTCTTTCTTTTTTTTGGTGAGGAAGATTAACCCTGAGGTAATGTCTGTTGCCAATCCGCCTCTTTTTGCTGAGGAAGATTGGCCCTGGGCTAACATCCATGCCCATCTTCCTCTAATTTATATGTGGGACTCCTGCCACAACATAGCTTGATAAGCAGTGCGTAGGTCCACACCCAGGATCCGAACCTGTGAACCCAGGGCTGCCGAAGCACAGCGTGCAAACTTAACCACTATGCCACTGGGCCTGCCCCCTGAGAGAATTTCTTAATGTTGTCTTCCACCTTTATTTTGAGGATACCTTTGTTTTAAAGATTTGCCCTGAGCTAACATCTGTTGCCAATGTTCCTCTTTGTTTTTTTTTTTTTCTCCCCAAAGCTCCAGTACATAGTTGTATATCCTAGTTGTAAGTCCTTCCAGTTCTTCTATGTGAGCTACCATCACAGCATAGCAACTGATAGTCGGGTGGTATGGTTCCATGACCAGGAAATGAACCCAGGGCCACCAAAGTGGTGAAAGTGTCAAATTTTAACCAATAGGCCATCAGGCTTGGCTCTTGAGGATACTTTTAAAACTTTCTATTAGATAAAAAAATTTCCAAGAAAATAGAATGAAGGTTCCTCAAAACATTAAAAATAGAATTACCATACAATCCAGAAATTCAGCTTCTAGCTATATACCCAAAAGAATTGAAAGTAGGTTCTCGAAGAGATATTTGTACACTCATGTTTATAGCAGCCTTATTCACAATAGCTAAGAGGTGGAAGCAACCCAAGGGTCCACCAATGGACGAAAGGATAAGCAAATTGTGGTATATACATACAATGGAATATCATTCAGCCTTAAAAAGGGAGAAAATTCTGACACATATCACAACATGGATGAACATTGATGGCATTATGCTAAGTGAAATAAACCAGACATAAAACTACAAATTCTGTATGATTCCTCTTATATGAGGTGCCTAAAGTAGTCAAATTCATAGAGATAGAAAGTAGAATGGTGGGTGCCAGGGGCTGGAAGGAGAGGAGAATGGGAAGTTATTGTTTAATGGGGACAGTTTCAGTTTTGAAAAACGAAGGGTTCTGGAGATGGATGGTGGTGACGGTTGTACAACAGTGTGAATGTACTTAATGCCAATGAACTGTACACTTAGAAATCATTACCATGGTAAATTTTATGTTACGTATGTTTTACCACAATTAAAATGTTTTCCAAGAGCTCTTTTCTATTCTCTGATTATTTTACATAGCATCTTGTGCTTGTTTCATGAATTCAAAATCTTCTCATCTTTCTGAAGAATGAGTTTTTCCCATTGAAGTTTTTTCTGTTTTTGTTTTTTAATATATTCTTCTGTTTCTAACAGTATCTTTAGAACTCAAAATTTTTTTATCCCCAGTTTATTTGCTTTTGTCTTTAATGTTGAGGGCTTTCCTCAAATATCAGGTAATATTCAGCTTTCTATTCATATTTGAGTGAAGTAATGCAAAGCTGAATGGAAATTCTCTGTGTTGGGAGGTGATTTTTTTTGTAAGGAAGATAGCCCTGAGCTAATATCCATTGCCAATCCTCCTCTTTTTGCTGAGGAAGACTGGCCCTGGGCTAACATCCGTGCCCATCTTCCTCTACTTTATATGGGACGCCGCCAGAGCATGGCTTGACGAGTGGTGTGTCAGTCCGCGCTGGGAACTGAAACTGCAAACTCCACACTGCCAAAGCGGAGCGCGTGAACTTAACCGCTGCGCCACCAGGCCCACCCCAGGAGGTGCTTTTTGATGGGTAGTTTTCACTGTAGAGTCAGGGGACAGTGAGACACTCTTTTCAATTGGGGATCTTAAATTGTCCATATCTGAAGGTCTTTATTCTGGGGCTCTTCAGAATCTCAAGAGAAAAGTTTAATTGCCTTCCAGGGTTCTGAGGATGAGTGGGAGAAGTGTACAAGGATTCCACCATTTTGCAAATAGACTTTAATTTGATTCCCATATTTTCAGCTCCCTTTCTCTTTTTACCTCCTGCTTGCTTAATTCCTTGAATTGAGAGCCTCTTTAGTTCAATTTCCCTAGAGAAAAAATTTCCTGTCTCAGGTCATGTGGGGGTGGGAAAAATAGAGATTCAACTGTCCTGTGTACCCTTTAAACTGTCCTCTTCTTTCAGCCTTGAGACCTGTTTCACTTTCTGTGTTCTTGGTATCTCCATTTTCTAGGCTTTTCCATGGCCCCATAGGATGGGGATTGGCTCACTTCTCTGTATTTCCTTCTGGAGCTTCTTAGGCTCTACTATTGGCCCCCCTCCATCTTTTGTAATCTATCCGGGCCCCTGAGCTACTCTTGTTGTCCTTGTGGGCTTACAATTTTAAAATTTCCTTTACTTTATAGAGTTTTGGGAGGAGGAGGAGCAAAATATGCAAGATTAATCTGTTTAACTAGGAGTCACAACTGTGGACTTAAAAAATCCATCCACATTATTAGAGAAATGTCATTCTTGTTTCTTTTTTTATCAACTTGGATTCATCGCACTCCATTTCACAGAAACTGGCCACCTTTATTCAAATGCTGGGCCAAACTTGCAAAATAAGCCATTCAAGTGACCAAGAAATGGTATGACATTTGCAATGACAGAGCCTGCCCTATTTAGCTGTTTGCCCTAAAGAAGTTTTTGTCTTGCTTAGATTAGGTTTCCTTCTCTTTATCCTTAGTCCCAAAGTTCTGTAGTTTTCAAATGTTTTCCGGGATATGCTTAGCTATATGTACATAATTGTTTTGCTCATGTTGGTAGTATGTCAACATCAAAGTGTGTATGTTGGGGGAAACAATTCATGGCAGAAACTGTTAACTTCTTACCCAACATCTGTTCTCTATTTCTTTACCAACAGAACCTCAATTTTGTTTAGGGCTGTAATGTGCCCATATTTAAAATTAAACCTCCATCTCCCAGTCTCCTTTACAGATAAGAGACCTCTGACCTATGAAAGGTAAGATGGGAGGGACTTCTGGGAAAGTTTAAATGGAGCTCACCCAGCTGGATGAATCTTGGACCTTTTCTTTCTCCTGATTCTTGCCTAGATCAGGGATGGGCTGCTGAGGCTGGAGGAGCCATCTGGCAGCCATTAGTTGGCCAACATGAAGATCAAAGTCACACAGTAAAGATGGCTGATGGCAGGACAGAGGAGGCTGCGTCTCTGATGGTATTGTGGGGGCCGCCATGTTGGACCTGGTTGGCTTACTTCTGAATTTCTGGTTATATGAGAAAACAAAACTTCTAATATATTTAAACCACGATTTAGTCACATTTTCAGTTACTAGCAACTGAATGCAGCCCACTCTGACACAAATTTCCTCTGTGTCTTTTATTACAAGTCTGTGCTCAGTTATATGTTCAGAGGGGGTGACTATAGAGGCTGTGTTCTGAGATGACATGACGGATACTGCTGGTGCCCCAATGTCGTCACCCCTTGATGCTCACCATTTCTCTGCGTGCCAGCCCGATTTCCATCTGGCCAGCCCCTATGACTCTTTGCCTGAAGCCTTCCTCCAGCCACCGGGGCCTGCTCTGTTTACACATGGGACAGGCTGGAAGGATGTTCCAGGGAATTAATGTTCCCTTCCTCCTCACCGTCTGGGAGCATCCTTCAACCAATGCCTGATGGGCTTGGTATATAGGCACCCCAGCTCCCTTGCCCCTCAGGCGGGATAATGCTGAGGCAGTTTCTACACTGGCTCCCAGGAATCCCCAGGGATCCTGCAGATAGGATCAACCTCCACTTTCTCACAGTAGTAACTGGCTTGGTAGCACAGAGTGTAGTGGCTTCCTTCCCTTCTCTGTCTCACTTCCCCCCCTCCCCTACCTGGGTTCTCTGGGATCGATCACCTCCTAAATAAACTACCCACACTAGAATCTCTGTCTCAGGATCTGCTGCTGGGGGAACCCAAACCGAGATAACAGGATTTTACCAAAGGTTTCTTTGAGGTCACAAAAACTAAAGAGACCCAGATATATTTGTGTGCCCTTTGCGTATACTGAGCCAGTTTTTGCAATGCAATCTCAGGCAATGGTTCCTGCTAACCCAGCATTGCAGGGTCTCTGGCTGTCAATATTTTCTGGTGATTCTTTTCCTCCTCCACAATTTTCTGTGATCCAGATCCCCATGTGGATGAGAAAGATGCATCAGTGTGAGGCCCAGGTTGGTGGACGTCCTGATGGGGTTGTTATGGGCAGCTGAAAGGGCTGGCCATGAAACACAAAAATAAGGAGGGGACAACAACCTCAGCTCTGTAGTTTACAGCTGAATAAAAACGTTTACAATCTCTGGTGAGCTATGTGGGGTTTGCCTTAGGTTTACCTTAGACTTCTTCATTCTCTGATTCTTCTACCTACTGAGGGTCATCTCAGGAGATAATTAGGAGTGTTCCAAGAAGCCTATGCAATAACCTGAGTTATTAGCATTTTTTACAATAAGAAGCATTCTGGAGGAACACAGCTAGATCACATCTCCCTCATTTTCAACAAAAACGCCCTGATTTGAAGTATTCTGCCTCATGGACAGAGCCGGATTCAGAAAGTAGTGAGACCCCCACAGTCTTGGCATCATCACAATTGGTCTAGAATATTCCATACTGTATGAAGCCTCACTTGTTCCCTTAGACCAGAGGTCAGCAAACTACTGCCCATGAACCAAATTGGGCCTAGTACCCATTTTTGTAAATAAAGTTTCATCGGCTACAGCCATGCCCATTTGCCAATGTGACATAATGTTGATGGTGGCAGTGCTACAGTGGTATATAGTTGACTACTTGTGATAGACACAGTATGGCCTGCAAAGCTAAAATATTCACTGTCTGGACCTTTACAGAAAAAGTTTGCTGACGCTTGCCTTTGGTAATGGCCAAGTGTCCCCGCCCAAATCTGCCCCTTCAGGAAACACTTCCTCCAGCCTTACCCCACCGTCATCCCACTGCAAATGCCAATCCATCCTCCCTCAATTCCTGGAATGGTGCTTCTGAAACTCTAATGTGCGTATGGATCAACAGACAATCAGTAGTTAGAAATACAGGTTCTGATTCAGTACCTCTGGAATGGGGCCCAAGACTGTATTTCTAAGAAACTCTAAGCGGGGGTGTGCTGATGCTGCTGGTCTGGGGACCACACTTTGAGGAGCAAGGTTCTAGAAGACTGGATTTTTCTAACTAGAACAAGCAACTTCTTATCAATGTTTCTCATTGTTTAGCATTGTTGGGCAACACCAACCCCCATCCCTGACCCTCTTCCTTCCCTTATGTACGTGCATGCGCACACGCACACCCCCGCCCCCAACTACGAAAGTGTGGAATCACTGCCTCCCATTTTCGTTGAGTTCTGGTCTGCGGTCTGAATTTGGAGGAACAATTTCAAGAGTTAAAGAGTTGTGAAGCCAACAGCAGGAGCTATGCCAGAACTCTAATTTGTCTCTCCTTTTATATTTAGTTTGCTATTAGATAATGCTTGACACCTGTTCACTAGACAGATCTGTTTTTAATCTCTTCTCTCTCAGTTTCTTGGACATGTGGCTGCACACATACGTTGTACTGCATGAGTAATGGTATGAAAACCAAACAAAATAGCAGTTTCTTTGGAATTAGAAGCACAACAAGAGACTAAAAGCAACTGAAGTCTGGTTTGGGCCGACCACAAGGTGCTGGTGGGGAAGACAGCTCTGTGGCTGGAATTCGCCCCCTGGAATTCAGACGTGGATGGTCTTCCTTTCCTTGACCCAAAGCTCCAGTGAGTCTTTGAAACGTGTTTTCCACCCTCAGAATGAAAAGGAAGGAGATTATAAGGAAACTGTCCTCTCCTGGGTTTTAATCAGAGAGCAGGCAGACAGTTTTGACAGAAGTGATCTAAGTATTTCTAATCTGATTATTTCATTTGCGTGAAGTCACCCAAAATATGCGTTTTCAGCCCTAGGGATCTGGAGACCTTTTCCTAGATGCTGCAAGTGAACCAGAAATAGTGAATCCATTTTAAAACCTCTCTTCTTGGGTCCTTGGGCTTATTATCTGTTTGGCAGTGGCTGGAACTGACTGATACATGTGAAGATTCAAATCTACACATCATGCACATCCTGAAGATGGACAGCAACTGTGTAAATGTCAACCACACGTGGGTGGGTAGGAAATAGATAACAAAACCTCAGAAAGCTGCAGCTCTGTGGATAAATTTAATAAAGTGACATAAGGCACCACCATAGGGCAAGGTATTTTTTTAAATAATGAGGACAGATATTGTGAAAAGAGTGCTTGGCTTAGAAATTTCTTCTTTCTAAAAGCTATCCTGGGCTCACACTTCCCCGAAGTCTAACGTGCTGAAGAGAAGCGAATCCAGAAAGCTATCACAAGTCACTTTTTAAGACTGTCATATTAGCATACATCCTTAAGTTAGGACTTTCCTGTCTTAACTCTCCCGAAATGTTTTGCCACTTGTTTTTCACTCACAAAATGGAAATGTGGTGATGGCTGACTAAGTCAGAGTTTGCAATGTTTTATTTTATTTTACTTTTTCAGTGTTATGTTTTAAGCAGAGATGAGGTCACAGCGAAATGCTCTCTGGGGTGGACACACTTGAGTTCATAGAGCTGTGCAGTCACAAGTCAGAGCCCCGAGCTTGATGGAGCTGTAGAAACACAGCAGGTGAAGATCCCATACCTTGGATTCTGAATGTAGGTTTATTACCAATAGGGAGACCAAGGATTTCTGCCAACAGGATGTCAACCCTGAGAGAAGAAAAGGTCAGATCCTGAACTGGCTCCAGATAAGGGCATTGAGTGATGCCTGCGCCCAGTTCAAAGTGGACCCAGTGCCTGGCTCTTCAACCCCAGCCATCCTTCCACCCGCTGTGCTCTTCTGGAATCATAGATAACACCCCAGACAGCAGCCTCATCCCAGGACTTCACTGGGACCCCTCTCATTTGCTCTCTTGACCCTTGAGCCTTCTCTCCAGCCTCCCCGAAACTTCAGTCCCTGACTCTATGCTCCAGTTTGAGATGCCTGCTTCTGGCCTTCCTCTTCCCCTTCACCTGAGCTCCCAGCTCTGGCTCCCTGCAAAAGAGAGACACATTCTCATGAAACCTCAGCTCCACGTCCCCGCCCTGGGAGGCTGGGAGCCCTCCAGGGGTCTGGGAGTCAGAAGCCAGGGAAAGAAAGAAGCAGGGAATCTTCTAGAACCAGGGAGTCGTGTCCCTCAGCTACTTCTCACTGAGGCAATTTCCAGCACCATGGTGGGAAGGGGCTGGAACTTAACCCCAGAACTACCCGGTAGGTTATTCTCAGTTTATGGATTATGTGTTGGCCACATAGTAAACCTGTATTAGTTCATTCCATAGGGTGAGCTCAGTTATTCTCAATTAAAAAAAAATCCTACTACCCTGGGATTGAGATATTACAAAAGTGTAAAAGATAGATCCCTACTCTGGGAAGTGGAAACAGCAGCCTCTTTCTGTCTGCACCCACCACATTTTGCACCAGTACAATATTTGTATCATGAAATTTAGTCTTAGATGGTGTATTGGTCAGGGTTCTCCAGAGAAATAGAACCAATAGGATATATAATATGTATATCATATATATAGGATTTATTATAAGGAATTGGCTTATGTGATTATGGAGGCTGAGAAGTCCTGAGATCTGCAGTGAGCAAGCTGGAGACCCAGGAGAGCTGATGGTGTAGTTCTAGTCCAGGTCTGAGTCTGAAGGCAGAGAAGACTGATGCCCCAGTTCAAAGACAGTCAGGCAGAGACAGAGTGCATTCTCCCTTACTCAGTCTTTTTTCTATTTGAGCCTTCAACTGATTGGATGAGGCCCACCCACATTGGGGAGGGCAATCTGCTTTACTCAGTCCATTGCTTTAAATGTTAATCTCATCCAGAAACATGTCACAGATGCACCCAGAATAATATTTGACCAAATATTGACCCCATGGCCTAGGCAAGTTGACACATAAGATGAACCACCAGATGGATTTGAATTTTAAAGCACCCTTTTCCTTACTCCATTTCTCCAGACTTCTCTGGAACACAAAATCCATATTTAAAAATAAACAAATACACTCACAATATCCCCTGTGCACAGAGAGAATCTTCCTTGAGTGTTGTGCCAGAAAAGTTCCAGAAAGGACCCTGATTGGTTTGGTTTGGGTCAAATACCCCTCTCTGAAAAACTTACTAGGGTCACAGGGAGCAGATGTCTGAGTGGCCAGCTTGGGGCACCAGACAGTCCCTGTGGTGAGAGAGGCAGAGTTACTGCACCAGGGCATGGAATCTGCTGGAATCCATGGGCCTCCAAATTCAGGAGGTCAGGGAACTTGATCTGAGGACTTGCATTTTTATTTTAACTATCTTCTAACTGAAACTGAGCATTTCCTTTAATGACAAACATAGGCCAATAGTATTAACAGTGTCTGCAACTTTGAAGCCAATAGAAATCACAGATATAGTTTGTACCACATTACAGTTAAGGAAGACATCTTGAAATATCATCTGTGTTCATCACCACTCTAAGAGTATTTATTAGTGCACTCTAAGAGTAATTATTAGGGCCACTTCACACCTTGTTAGTTAATGCATTGGTAAAGAAACAAGGATATAACCATACCACAGATTATAATCTTTTTGATCATTGCCTTTCAATATCATTGGTTTCCTTTGTGACCTTATGTGTCTTATTTTATGAATTTTAAAATAAAGGAGGAAAGATCTGAGGAAAGATCTGTCGGTTTCACCAGGTGGCCAAACATGTCCCTGCCGGAGATTGACTGAGCCACATGGGATGGAGGGAAAGGAAGTTCCTACAAGGAAGATTAATGTGCACACAAAAAAGGAGTCAATGGGGGCCTGCCTGGTGGTGTAGTGGTTGAGTTCGGCGCACTCCGCTTTGGTGGCCCAGGTTCACGGGTTCAGATCCTGGCATGGACCTACACCACTCATGAGCCATGCTGTGGTGGCGACCCACATATAAAGTAGAGGAGGACTGGCACAGATGTTAGCTCAGGGCTAATCTTCCTCACCAAAAAAAAAAAAAGAAAGAAAGAAAAAAAAGGAGTCAATGCCTCTTGGTCTCCTGGCAGAATGCAAACATTCTTGCATTGATTCGTACCTCCCTGTCCTTATCAAGAACCCATTTTGCATCCACCCCTGGACAAGGTGCTGATGTCAATGGTTGTGCAATGAATGTACCCTGCTTCCCTCAAATTCTGGGATTGGGAGATGAATCATGTACTTTCAATGTAGAAGGATTTATTCTTAGACATTTATGTGTCCCTAACATCTTGCTGTCGCTTTGGGGAGGGGAAGCAACAGAGCACAGGGCAGGGCTGAGAGGGCTCCAAGGGCCCCCTCTTCACCTCACAGTAGAAAACAGGACCCTGCAGCATTTACATGAGTCAAGAGTTGGTCTTCATTGACCATTTCGGATGCACAAGTAAATTTTGCTTTTCTATTCTCCTGAAAGGTTTCCTCTTCTTGATTCCTTTAATCTGGCCCCATAGAGGGACTTCTGAAGACAATGGTTGTTTCCCCATGACCCACACAGGTACAGGGACATGCGTGAACAGGCACAAGTGTGGCTTGTCCAGCTTCCAGAGAGTTTAAAGATACTATGTCCACACTTCACTGTGGGTGACTGAGATTCCCCGTCGCCACAGCCTTCTTGTTTCAGAACAGTGGTTCCCAACTGGGGACGATTTTGCCTCCCAGGGGACATTTGATGATGTCTGGAGACATATTTGGTTGTTGCATCTGGTGAGGGGGTGCTACTGGCGTCTGGTGGGTAGCTGCAAGGGCTGGTGCCCAACATCCCCCAGTGCACAGGACAGCCCCCACAGCAGAGTTCTCAGGCCCAAATGTCAGTAGAGCCGATGTTGAGAAACCATTTCAGAATTTGATGCTGAAATTGTCACCAAATCTCTCTTGGCCATTTGTGGAGGCACTTGCTAAGGCATCAGAAAAATAAAATAAAACCAAAGTGGTGACAAATCTGCTGTCTCAAAAAAAAGATGTTTGACAGGTTACAGTTGAAAGCAGTGGCCTTCTTACATAAAATATATTCCTTAGAGAAAGAGAATGACTACTGATTGAGAGCGAAAGGAAACGGAGATGATGTCTTCCTACAGATTTATTCTCTTGAAATTATTTATGCAATTCCAGATCTCCTTATGGTTTCAGCTTGATTGGATGTTGATGTATCTACATCTATCTATCGATCATCTATCTATCTACCTACCTTCTATCTATCTATATGTATCTATCTATCTATCTATCTATCTAGCATCTATCTATATCCATCTTCTCTCTCTCTTTATTATTATTATTATGATTATCTATCATCTACCATTTATCTACCATGTCAAGAACAATTGCCTGAACTTTGGTAAAATGGAATGAGATAATTTCCCTTTGGGCCCAAGTTCCTGTTTACACTGCTGGTGGAGGCGCTAGCTATGGATTTCTGATTCTAATCTGCAGTGGCTGGAAGTACTGACTAATGCAGAGCTTTGCTCATGAACTGTTCAGGATTTGGGAGACATTTTCCCCTTCCTATTAAGGACAGGCCAGCACGTGAAGCCCCAGGCCTGGCCCTCATACCCTCCCCCTTACTGTGATGGCTGCCCCTGGTGGTGGCTCAGAGGGCAGAACAGGGATTGGTTCAACTTGTGTTAAAATAAAGCAAAACAAATAAAAATCTAGACAGATTCTGGGCGTAGAACCTTTGCCGCCTTCCCTCATTTTTCGTTATCATGAAAGGGAAGTGTTGCCCCTCTTACTTCCTCATATGCCCACAGGTGGCCTTTGATGTTGATTTAATCTGACTTAATCGGGCGGACAAGAGATGGGGGTGGGGGCCCACCTAGAAGCAGGATGCGATTGTCTGCCTCCTGGCTCCTTGTAGCCCTGGAAACTATCACTGGTGAAGACCTTCAACTGCTCAGGTGGGCTGACAGGTGACTGCTCCTCCCTCCCAAGCAAGGGGGTGCTCCTGGGAGTGTCTTATTGTGTGGAACTTGCATGTTTGGAATAAACCAGGCAGGAGGAGTTTGGAGGCACCTGAGATTGGGGGGAGGGGACATGGGAGAGCGGTGGAAGCACAGAGGTGAAGGGTTAGCATTTCCACCATGTCCCCCACTCCCCACTAATGTATGGTTTGATGCCTCTTAGAAGGTGGGGCCAGAGTAAGAGGCCGAGAGAGATGAATCCATGAAAGGCCACATGAGACTGTAGCACATCTAGGTGATGGAGTTGGGGAGGGGGCTAGTTTCTGTCCTTTCCCCACCCCTCCCATGTGTCTTCAGAGCCCTGGGAGTCCAGGGGCCTCTAGGAGAATGGGGCAAGGTATGAGGGGGCGAAAACTTGAAGGAGGCCTGATGTGGAGACCAGGGGGAGACCTGAGTGAAATTATTCCTAAGCAGAGGCAAGACGTCCCCAGGGAGACCCCAGGGCAGGATTGGGGTCAGGTGGAGCGTTTGGTGTGAGGGTCACTATGACTACATGTGCATCTCGGACAGGTGACCAATGTCTGGGACATGCAGGTTACGTAAGGCACCCACAGGGCAGATTCAGGATGGCTCATCCCGTCCTAGGGCTGACTGATGGAACCATGGGGACTCACAGGGCCAGTGAGTTGGTGGGGGGAGGGGGGTCCTAGGTACACGAAGCAACAGAACCCAGACAGCAGAAGACAGACTGCGTTCAATTAGTACCATTATCCTAGTCCATTCAGGCTGCTATAACAAATACTGTAAACTGGGTGGCTTACAAACAACAGAAATGTATTTCTCATAGTTATGGAGGGTGGAAGTCCAAGATCAAGTTGGAAGCAGATTTGGTGCCTGGGGAGAACCTGCTTCCTAGTTCATAGATGGCAATCTTCTCACTGTGACCTTAGCAGAAGGGACAAAGGAGATCTCCGGGGTCTCTTTCATAAGGGCTCCAACCCCATCTGAAGGCTCCACCCTCATGACCTAATCACCTCCCAAAGCCCCACCGCCTAATACCACCACCTAGCAGGTTAGGATTCAACATATGAATTTTGGGGGACACATTCAGTCCATAACAACCGTGGTTGATGGCGTCACCTCCCTCTGATGGGTTTCAGTCTGCTCTGGTCCTCAAACATTTGTGCCCCCCCTTGGACTGAGGGAGAAGGATCATAGGTAAAAAAAAGTGGCATGAATTTTATGCTGAAAACTTGAGATGGATTTTGGGCTGTGGGATGCAGTAAATTTCTGCAGCTTTGGAGAGAAAAGACATTATGGGGCACAAGCATTTTATCATGAACTTTAGACTATAAATGTCCTTTCACTCCTTTGTTCATTTATCAGGCATTTCTTTGTTGAGTATCTATTTTATGCTGGGTCTGGGGGTGCAGATATGAACACGATATAGTTCCCATCTTCAAAGGGCACAGCCCGTGGGCTAAACAGGTGCCTGTGGCTGAGCTCCAATGATAAACCCAACAGACAGAATACCTTACTCTTTCTTTCTACACTTGTTTTATTTTCAGGGACCTTGGAGGATGGGGGTGCACAAGGAGAACATATTTATGGCACAGATAACTCAATTTTGCCAGTTCAATAAGACTCACAGTAGCAGAAGGACCTCAAAATGGCCAGGAGCAGGAGGACGCAGAACTAATGAATGCAGAATTTCTAGGTCAAGTTGAACTTTTGTAGGTCTAAAGATTATTGAAAACGATTTTCATGGCTTCTCTGCCTATTTATCAGCCCCATGCGGTGAGGTCACACGCCATCTGCTCCTCAGTAGCCTGTATAATATCCTGTGGTTGGTTCACTTCATGAAGAGCTGCGGGATCTGAGCCCTCTTCTGAGAGGTTGTTCTCCGTCATTTCGGAAGCTTAGGACCTAGGAAAATGAAAGTAGTGAAGGGACATAATTTGGGTGCCTTGTTTAGTGTTTGTTTGTTTTTAAACTTGGAGACTATGGGCTCCTGTCAACCCCCCCACATTGTCTGCAAAATTTTGTGGGCAGGTGGGCGTATAAATTTTGGGGGAAGAAGGTCTATGTTTCATCAGATTCTCAGGGGTGTCTATCACCAATGCTCATCACCAACTCTCAAAGTGAAAACAAAGATTTGGAACCACTAATAATTGGGCAGCTTCCATTTCTCATTTTTTTTCTCTGTAGAACAGAGGTGGGTGGCACCTTTAAGCCGCTAGGAGGGTTATGCAATGCTGTTGCCTGCAACTGGCATGATCATGCCACAAGCAGGGAAGAGGGAAATAAAAAGAGAGATTGAGAGAGAGAGAGAGAGGATGATGCTGCAGCTGCTGACTGCATTTCAGGGGAGGAAGAAGGGGGGAAATAGTAAAAGAGTAATAGAAAGAACCAAATTTCACTACCTCATGACTTTTGGGGGCCTCTTGAAAATAACTGAGTTTTTTTGTGGCACGTGGTTGAGTTCTCCTGTAACTTTCACATTTGCTAATGGATCTTTAGACCTTTGTAGCTCCAGACTCATGATGTCAAGGATAGCATGGAAGAGAAAGTGAGAGTCATTCATTCAGTGAGGGGTGGGTAACTGCTTGGTGCTGGGGGCTGTGAGGGAAGCACAAAGAGGAAAAGACATTGCTCCAGGGACCACAGAGTCCAGCAGAGAGAAAAAAATACACACAGGTGACTAAGAATGTTGTGGAAAGGCAGTGAGAGAGGTGGACACGGAGGACTACAAGCAACAGAGAGAAGGGCACCTCACCCAGCCTGAGATGATGTAGGAGGGCTGCCTGCATGTGACAATATTTGAGCCCAGGTCTTAAAGGCTGAGGAGTGAGTCAAGTGAGCTGAGTTTTGGGGTGGGCAAAACAAGGAGGACTGCAGGATAAAAAGATAAAGAGGTGGGAGAAACAGCAAAAGTGTGGAACCAAGACGATGCGGCCAGAAGCACTTGGGGTATAATGTATGAGGTAGGGAGCTGGCAGACAGCCTGGGGAGTTGGGCAAAGACCAGATAGTGAAGGGCCTTGAATGCTTCTGCTTCCTCACTTCTGATGCACCTGCACACTGAGCCACATGGCTTTCTGCACATAGCCTGCTTTTCCACGGCTCCTTCTACTCTCCCATGAGGTTCTAGCTGAAGGAATTTATCCAGGAAGTGCCACTGTGGATTGTATTTTAAGGGGATCCCATAGACAGCCCAACCTGAGAGATATGCAACCTGGAGAAAATTTCTGCTTTCTTCTTTGAATGTGTCTTGGGCTTCATCAAATCCTTTGATGGGGAACTGACCTTCATTGGTTTGATGGCCTCTGTTGGGAGCCAGTTCTCCATGGGAGAATTCTTATATAGTTTTGCACATCTGTGAACAGAGACTCTTCTATCTTTGTTCCGGACTCCCTTTTCAAGGATGTTTATCTAACAAATAGTCTTGGAAGACAGAGTGAATGTCTTCTTCTGGGACAAAGGATAGGCATGCTTACTGCCTGCCATGCAAGATTTGGGTTCCCTAAGCTCAGGGCTCCTCTCTTGTTATGCAGCTTTCTGTGTGCACAGGGTCACTTGGCCTTCTTCGTGTCACTCTGTGGGAATTAGGCTTGGGGAAGCTGCACAAAGGCTGACACTCTGGCCTCTGCTATTGCTGTGAGTGATGAAGCCCTTTGTCTCTGACCCAGGAGTCTATGTCTTCATAGAACTGTGGCCGGTTGTCTTAGTCAGCTCGGGCTGCTGTAACAAAATAGCATAGACTGGGTAGCTTAAATAACCTATTTCTTACAGTTCTGGAGGCAGGAAAGTCCGAGATCAGGGAGCTAGCATCATCCGGTTCTGGTGAGAGCTGTCTCCCCGGACTGTAGACAGCCACCTTCTTGCTGTATGCTCACAGGATGGAGAGAGAGCTCTGGTCTCCTGTTATTATTCAGACACTAATCCCACCATGAGGGCCCCACCCTCATGACCTCATCTAAATCTAATGACCCCTCAAAGGCACCGCGTTCAAATACCATCACATTGAGGGTTAGGGCTTCCACATATGAGTTTGGAAGGGAGACACAAACATTCAGTCCATAACACCAGCTAACTTATCAGCTTGAAAATAGGGTAAAACCTCAGACCCTTCACAGTTCTGGGCAGCTTCCTGCTCCAATCCTCTGAGAAGAGGGAATTGCCCCCTCATCACTGACCTCATAGCACTTTAAGTTAATTCCTATTATAACTCATATCCCAGGATTGAGATTTAATATGGGAAGGCCTCCTCTGCTGGCCTGTCGGCTTTGGCCTTGAAGGGATGGAATGCATCTTAAATAGTCTTATTTTTATGTCCCCAGAACATATCATATTATGGGGGCACTAGTAGAAGCTCAATAAATGTGCATCGGATTCAATTGAGGCATAAACTATACACATTGGCTCTGAAAAGAGGTAGTAATCAAGAGGTGAATTTCCCCTACTCCTCTGGTCCCAGGATGACTAACTGGCTTCACGAGGTGAACCCCAAACTCAAGATCACCTGCTAAAAATCTCTGTCCACTCCATTTTCTGCCAACTTTAGTGCTGAGTCACCTATAGCCAACTGCTGCCCTAGCCCTTGAATCCACTTCAAAATACGACACTGGCAGGAAGTAAACTTTCCAAGTTCAAGCCCCAGGAAAATAAAAATAAGTAAATAAGGATGCAACACCAGATGGCCCGAAAGGACAGAGCTGGAGTGGAGGATTAACTGGCTGGTAATAAAAGCTGTCATTACAGAATGTCATCGTTGGCGGGTTATTTATTAGCTCTTTCCTTTAGATACCAAATGTCAAATGTGTTAATGCGCAGAAACCAAGCCTTCCCCTCCCAGCTGCCCCCGTGTCAGGCTGCCAGCTGCATTGTCTCCTCTGTAAGACCTGCCAGGAGTTTAGCATTCGTATGTCATGCTATGCATACCATATTGCACTTAAAAAAGGCCAGATGAGGCCAACTCAGCCTAATAATCAGCCTGTCAATCATTATGCCCCATTGTACATGAAACTGCTTTTCCCAAAACCTTTGTTCTCAGTTAGAATGGGCTCTCTGAGAGCCCGGCGCACCAGACAGGAACGTATGGTTTATTTCACCAACCATTGCCTAGAATCTAAGAGATATATCTACCCATTCAGTGCTCATGGAGGCTTAGGGAATTGCAAAATGCCTGTTATGAGAAATACTCTGCTCTTGTGAATGGTGCTTTGTTTAAAGAGTGCCCTTAAGCAATCTCTGTCTCTCTCTGTTTCTTTCATTCTTTTTCTCCCTCTTTCACGCACACACATACCCTGTCAGTTTTATGTGCATCATTCTCTTCTTTCTTTATTATAACTGCAACTAAAGCTTAAAGTTTAACCTCAAGTAATCAAATGCTATATTACATAATCAAACAATGAACACGACCCTGACGTCAGAGTTGGGGATAATTCCCATTGTTAAGAAAAAATTGGGCTAACAAGTGCTCTCTGAGCACGTGCCTTTACACAGCACCAGGACCTCTGGGGAGGCCAAAAGAACACGAGGCCTGTTCTGAAGGAGCCTACAGGTGCACGGGGGATGCGAAGCTAACGTGCATGTGTCATGAGCTTGCTACCCTGTATTTTGCTTATTATTCAAGACAAAATTATTTGGGACAGAATAGACATGTGGTCAGAGAAAAGGGTCTCTGAAAATCCTCTAAATCATGGTGATCATTTTCCCATTTTTTGGGAGTGGAGTTGCTGTTCCAGGCCACACAGCATCAGAAGTTAAAAGGACCTAGTGTTGCTTTGAAGCCACATCTTGGATGTCCTCGGTGTCTGGGGCTGAGACAGGGAGGCCGGAAGCCACCTGTGCATCTTCAGTGGCTAAGTTAAACACCCCAGCTACCCAGAGCTTTCCTTGCACAGGACCCTGTGCAGGTGTCGTGGGGGCTAAGAATAATAATGAGCCTGAAGGGAATGTACCTGCCCTCAGGTATAACTTACCAGGGAGGCAAAACATAAAAGGGTGAGAATTTCCACCAGAAGGCAAGATGAGGTTTCCAGGACTATTATGTGGCAGTGCACAATTGCTAAGCAGCAGGTACACCAGAGAGGGGAGATTCAGGGGCCTGGAAAGGCTTCACGGTGATGTGGCACTTTGGGAGGGTCTTGAAGGAAGGTAGGAACTGGACAGACAGAGGGAGACAGTAGGTGTTCCTAGGAGGGGGAAATGAAAGGAGCAAAGACCCAGAGGCAGTGAATTTACAGCATTGTTGGGGTCAAAAGGGACCCGATAAAGACCTCTCTCCCCTTGAGCTCTACACTAATTGAGATGTAAGGAAAAGGAATAAGACAGATGGAAGGCAAAAACAAATATCATTTTTATAACTGAAAAATCTTGTATTGGAAGATGTGGGTCATACTGACATGTAAGGGGGTGGCTTTCTAGCACCCTCGCAGGCAGCCCAGGACCCCCACAGGCCTCCCCGTGGAGGGGCTGACTCTGAAAATGTGGGCCTGGATCCACCCAGTGGGGAGCTTGGCTCCCAAGATGAAGAAGGAAGAGAAAGGTTTTAGACTATGATGCTCTGTTCCTTCTCCCAAACCAGCCAATCAGAGAAGTCATTCCTCTCCCAGGAAGAGCTTCCACCAATGGAAATCAGTTGTAAGGGAGATGGAATCCCTTTAAATAAAAGAGTCCAGGGAATGGCCAATAGACCCATCTGAATTGACCAGGTTACATGGGGGCCAAACGAAGAGTCCATTGACTGACAAGTGAAGGACTGTGGTGTTTACTTTGAACAACGGGGACAATTGAAAATTCCAGAACATGATTTAAGCAGCATATGGAGGAGATTAATCTATGACTCAAGTGTGGGATGGATTTCCCGAGAGAAGAAACTGTAGGAAAAAGGCTGGTAGGAGCTGGTCCTGAGCTAATGCAGGAAGTGCCTGAACTAGTGGGTCGGTTGTGGGTGGCCCAGGAGCAGCATGAAGAGGCAGAATGGCTGGGATTGAGTGGCTGGTTGTGAGGGACAAGGAGAGGAGCTACCAAGAGGAGCCGAGGTTTTGTGCCCAGATGACTGAGAGGATATGTGCTACATGAATAGAAATGAAGGCATCCATCAGCAGAGGGAGCCCAACCTGTGATGGGGGCGGGACAAGTTTGCTTTTATGCATATTGAGTTGAAAGTGAAAGTGGGACATCCAAATTTTCCTATGGACTGGGATGCAGGAGAGAGGGAGGAGCTATGTACGTCTGAGGGGAAGCAGTTACCAGAAGGGGTTGGGTAGGTGTCAAATGCCGCAGGAGTCAGGTTGGATGAGGACAGATTGGAAACCATTAAATGTGGTAATTGGGATGTTGCCGGTGACCTTTTCACAGTCAATGCAAGAATAGAGATTGAGGAAAGATTTCAGATGTTCTGTTTCCTAAAGAGGAACCAATGTAACCTGGATCCGGCATGTTCTATTCATCCTGGTGGCAGAACTATAAGTGAGCAAGAAGACAGCATTTGAAAATTTTGTCATTTCCTCTTTTATCCCCTCAGTATGGGAATGAAATCTCAGTTTCTTAGCTTTTCCTGATGATGTCTCTGAAAATGTCCTGCCTCAAGATCTCATACTGGGAGAAGGAGTGAAAACAGGCAAATTGTGTTAGGAGGGCACTATCAGAAATGACAGAATCTCTGGACCCAGGATGATAAGCTGGTGGAATCCCAGACATCTTCATGTGGCTGTTATAATCTGTGGAGTTTTCGGAAGTGGCTGTTTTGACACAGCCATTTTGATGGAAGTAAAGAAGAGGGAGACTCAGGAATGGGTATAGACAGAAAGGGGGTTCAGAGATTGAGTTGGAAATATTTGATATTCATATAATTTGGTAATTTTAAAAATCCAAATGAATGTCATTTCCTTAAACACAGCCCCTTTAAGCCTGTTGTATTCGTCAGGATTCTCCAGAGAAACAGAACCAATAGGACATATATAGAAAGATATGTAAGAGGAGATTTATTATAGGAATTGGCTCAGGGGGTTCTGGAGGCTGAGAAGTCCCATGAGGCTGAGAAGTCTGCAAACTGAACAATCAGGAAAGCTGGTGGTGTAATTCAGTCCGAGTCTGAATGCCTGATGTCCGAGGGCAGGAGAAGATGGATGTCCCAGCTCAGGCAGAGAGCAAATTTGCTCTTCCTCTGACATTTTGTTCCATTCGGGCCCCCAGGGGATTGGCTGATGCCTACCTGCATTGGTGAGGGTGATCTTAACTCAGTCTACTGAGGCAAAAGCTAATCTCATCTAGAAACACTCTCACAGACACACTCAGAAATAATGTTTTATAATGTTAAATAACGTCTGGGCATCCCTTAGCCCAGTCATGTTGACATAAAATTAACCATCACCGATGTTATAAACATATTCTGTGTATGTTGCCAAAGTCTAAAACATTTTTATATTGTTCATGAGGAATTGCCTTCAGATCCCATGGCATACTCTTTCCAGTAACTTTAACAGTGGTCAATTTTTCTCCATAGAATGTCGATTTGGGTTGTGGAGAAAAGCAAAGAGTAATTCAGAGCTAAGTTCTGTAGATGGCTTCTAAACTTGAAGTAAACTGAATTGCATGAGTTGAACTATGGATTTGGGAAATACTGTTTTGGATCAAAAATGAGGTGTGCTGACAATTGGTGCCCGATTTCTTCTGAGACTCTTTAACCAGCCCCAGAAAGCAGTTTCTAAGGAGAAGAACCAGAAGTGACCACATCCACCAGTGGCTATTTTAAAAGGGACATGTCTCCCTCAGATTAGAAGATCTGGATGGTTATTACAAGTCATTCTTATGAGCTTATGTTAGTAAATCATTATATATTATAGTTATTGTCTATGAGAATAGATAGGTGCAAAACTCACTATGGTTTGCGGAAATTATTATGACGTTTTCAGTTTATAGCTTTTGGTAAAAGAAATAGTATGTCTTATTATTTAATTTTCTTGGTGCTATATTACTAGAACATACTCTATAGCGATGGTTGTCTGGGTGCTTTAGGTAGTGTGTATGTGATGGACTCTTTGGTGGTGAATTTCATAGTTGTAGTTTAACGGCTGTAGTTTCAACATCAGAGCCCCATGACGTGTTCTTGTTAGTGTCGGCCGGTTGATTCCGACTCCTAGTGACCCTGTGGACAGCAGGGCGGAATCCTGCCCTGTCTTTTTTGTGCCATCCTCTCACCTTCCCAAGCTATATTGGATGATGCTCTGCTGCTATTCACAGGGTTTTCATGGTCAGTATTTTCAGAAGTGGATGGCCGGGTCCTTCTTTCTAGTCTGTCTTAGTCTGGAAGCTCCACTGGAAACTGTCCACCATGGGTGACCCTGCTGGGATTTGAAATCCCAGTGGTAGAGCTTTCAGCATCACAGCAACATGCAGCCACCACAGTATGACAACCCACAGACCGGTGGTGTGGTTCCCTGACAGGGAAATGAATCCAGGCCGTGGTGAGAGCGCAGAATCTTAACCACTAGACCACCACCATGACAGCTACTGACTTATAATTTTGCTGAAGTAGGATTTTGGTTCAATGGTCTAAGAAGGGGATGTGTGTGAGTAGGTATGTGGGGTTGGGTGGGTGGGTGAAAGATACTATTCCTGAGGCAGCTCCTACCCAAATCAACACTCAAGGTAACTCCTTTTTGAATCCTTGCTTTTGCATGATATCATCTTTTGTACTGATAAACTATTTTTTCATTGGGAAAAACTATTCCCCAGGAGAAATCTGGGCTGTCATGCTATTTCACCATTTGGGAATCTAGGAAAATTTTGGAAGATGTCCTTCAAGAAGGTCAAGAACCTACTATAATGCACATGTACACATTGTTGCATACCTCTCTGTTTTTCAAAAACGTAGTAAATACAAAAGGTACCTTCCCTTTCCTAGAATAGAAAAACAAAATCGGATGGGATCTTCGAGATCATTCACCTTATTTTAGAGACAGGAAACCAGGTCTCTGAGAAGTCATCTGGCCCACCCAGCCCCACGGTGTGTGTTTCTGCGGAAGCTGGAATTCAGGCCTGCGGATCCTGGGCTTTTCCCACTGCACTGCGTTCTCACGTGACTCTGTCTCCCCGCTCCAGGGCTCTCTGCTTTATAACAGCAGCTGTGGAAAGGGAAGTGCCAGCTCTGCTTATGATGAGCCCACCTGAAATTCACCCACCGCTGCAGATGTCAGTGCGGCCGGTAGCCGGGAATGATAAAATGGCAATTCTCTACAGAACTCAGAACAGAATAGGAGGCAGTGCTTTCCTTCAATATATTTTTTAAAAGAGCCATGTGCAGTTGGCCTCATTTAAAAATTGGCCCTTTTTTGGCCTGTTCATAGGTCCTCTCTTAGAAACTTGAGATGGGAACATTCCTGAATCAGTATGTCCTACTGGATAGGTTGTGAAACGCAGACCACAGGGAGGGGAGCTCGTGGCATGTCTGCCACCACTCCCCCTCCTGAGTCATGGCAGACATTACCAGTTGATCACGGTCTACTGCTCCTTTCCAGGAGTCCAAGACTGACCTTGGAATCCTTCTCAACAGGCAGTCACTATTAATCAATCAGAATTGATGAACAAGATGAAGATCAGCTGCCAGTCCTGATATTGCATCTTGCTCCACTGGAGCTAGTCATAGGCTATATATACACATATATATGACATATACATACATATATAAAATATATGTATATATTATATGTCAATAATGATGGCGATAGGAATAACAACTAACATTTACTGAGTCCTTACTATGCACCAGACTCTTGCTAAGCATTTTACTGATATTATCTCATTTCTTTTCATGGAAACCTTATAAGTATGTATGAACATTCTCATTTTACACAAAAGGAACCTGAGGCAGGGAGAGGTTAAGTAATGTACCTCAGATCTTGGACCTGTAAGTAGAAGACCCCCAGGTTACCCACCTCTGAGATGACACTCTTAATCACTCTGCTACCTTTACAGCCTCTAGAAGCTGACTAGGAGAATGACAGGCAAGCACTTGTCTTAGATCCAGACACACACAGAGATCCATGAGGACCTATATTTCTATCATTTCTGTTTTCATGCCCCCTCTTTGCATGGCCTCCTCTGATGACTGCCATCTGTCATCAAAAGGCCAGATATCTTTCCCCCATTGGCCCCAGGACCTGGGATTCCCATCATCCTGGCCTCTCTTTTTTTAGAATACTTGCCACAGGCAGCAGGCAGGTTGGCTTCACTGGCTCAAGGGTCAGTGTCATGCAGACCTCACCTCTAAGACCCATGCTAGTAAGCCGTCTGGGTGGCTGGCGGTGACCTTCTGGCTCTCAGTGCCTCAGCCCTACTCCTTCTTCTCATTGGTCTGTGCTGTCATTCAAGGTAAGTTAGAGACAGACCCCCTTCTTCCAATCAGCCACTGGGAGGAATTGATGGACCTCAGCTCACTCTTCAGGAAAAGTTGTGAACACCTGCTCTAAGATCCAATGTCCAGAAGAGCCCAGAACAACACAAATGTGTTACTTGTTACCCATCAGCAGGTCAGAGGGAGGAGTTCATTGGATTGGTTTGTAGAAAGAAGGTCCTTAAGAATTAAAATCTGATAATACCATGTGTTGGTGAAGATATGGACCACCAGGACTTGCCCATACCCTGTGATTGGTAGTGCAATTGGTAAACCACTTTGGAGAGCCCTTTGGTGACATCTAGGAAAGTGGACAATGTGCATACCCTGTGATCTACCAATTCCACTCTTTGGTATTTTTCCTGGAGAAAGTTGCACATGAGCACAAGAACATGTACTGCAGCATTTCTGTGATAGTGAAAAATTAGACACAATCGAATGCATTAATAAGATTATGGAGAAGAGGGCTGTAAGAGAGGGACTCTGTGAAGGTTTGATGGGGGAAAGGGTAAAGGGAGGTCAGCTGTGGCTGGAGAGCAGGGTGTGAAGCAGAGGGAAACACTGGGAAATAAAAGGGGCACGATGGGGTCTGACAGCAGAGACCTTAGCACTGGCTTCTGCCTTGCTCTGTAGATGAAGGGGGCTTTGGCCTCAGTAGAAGCAGAGTTCCACCTTGGCTGCATTTCTGAAACCAACCCAAAGAAGATCACACCATATTTTCACTGTAGGTTCACCTGTCTGGAAGCAAAGAACTGGCCTAGGTGAGTCTGGTGCGTGAAGTTCCTTGAGGAGAGGACACGTCTGATTAACTTCCCAAATGCATTTTGCTTGCCTTGCTGAATGTAGAAATGTCTGAATTCCTTACATTGATAAGCCAGTTCTGGATTTCTCTGAAACACATCCCTGTTCAATAGGCTACTGGTTTGGTCAGCTCTGTTGTTGGCCCTTTTGTGAACAGTATTCTACTTTTGTTCTCTGAAGAAAGAGCTGTCAGAAAGCCTAGGCCAAGGACCAACCTTGGAAATCAGGAGATGTGGATTTCAATCCTGATTCCATCAGTAGGACTCTGTATATCCAGCTTTACAGGAACACTCCCTCTCCAACATCCCCTAGGCTCCTCCTTGGGTTTACTTATTCTCCATACCTTGGTAAGATACATTGTCTGAACTTGAGAAAGTCATTGTTATGATTTGAATGTTTGTGTCCCCCCAAAATTCATATGTTGAAACCCTACCCGCCAGTGTGATGATATTAGGAGGTGGGGCCTTTGGGAGGTAATTAGGTTATGAGGGTGGAGCCCCCATGAATGAGATTAGTGCCCTTACGTGAGTCACAAGCCAGCTCACTTCCTCTCTTTGCTCTCCGCCATGTGAGGATACAATGAGAAGTCAGCAGTCTGCAACCTGGAAGAGGGTCCTCACCAGGACCCTGGTCTCAGACTCCAGCCTCCAGAATGTGAGAAATAAATTTCTGTTGTTTATAAGCTTCCCAGTCTATGGTACTTTGTTAGAGCCGCCAGAACCGACTAAGACAGTCATTCAACTTGACAGTGTGCTACTCCTCGTTTATTAACTGGAAAGCCTTCAGCCTGCACTTCTTTTCTCAGAAAATTGGTGATCTTGATATCTAGAGAGAATCTCTCAGTACAGAGCACCTAAAAACACTGAGTAAAAGAGAAGACAAATTAACACATGGATGACCTGGTAGTAACGTGAGAAGAATCCTTCAAGGTCAGACATGAATCCAGAGGACAAATTAGTGCTGCAGCTGGCAGTTACCCTGGATGGTCTGCAGGCTCCTGGTGGACTAGAGCACAGATGTGCATGTGGGCATGTGTGTGTGTGTATGTGCATGAGGGAGGACATAGCAGATGATCTGGGTTCTAGGGTGAATCAGAGACCACCCATCTCCACCAAACCTGAGACCTCCCCCGAAGAAACACAATACCCCCAAAAGCTGGCATCCAGGAAGAAAACCTGTGTTACAGAGGTAAAAGGTGGAGACTCTTAGCTCTGTTGGCTCCGATTCTGAATACAGGGGAAGAGAAAGATAAAAGTCTCAAAGGTTCCTAATTTGGGGTCTGAATTCTATGTAGGACCATATAGGGATACATATTCCAGATACTGAAATCAGCAAGGAGAAATATAAAATATGTATTTTATATGTTTAAAGAAATTTTAAAAAGTATTGAAAGTAAAATGAAGGGACAAGACATATTCACAAAGGGCCGGGAAGATTAATAAAATTCTGGATATAAAGAAATATAATTGGGATTAGGAACTCAAATGGTTGGGTTAAACAGCAGGTTAGGCAGCTGAAGATGGATATCAAGAAATTACTGAGAATTCAGCGGAGAGAAGCAAAGGATGAGAATAAGAAAGATAAATCAAGAGATATGGAAGGTAGATTGAAAAGGTCTTACATGGGCTTAATCAAAAGGAGAGATGAGAGAGAATGACAGAGATGCAATATTTGAAGAGATAATGGCTTAGAATTTCCCCCAAATGATGAAAGACATGAATTATCAGATTCAGTAAATTCAATGTATCACACTCAGGATAAAGAAAATGTACCTACCTTGTACTTGGTAAAACACCAAGACAAAGAGAAGATTTTAAATGAGAAATGATGGATTACTTATAAAGGAATGACAATTAGATTGTTAGTTGACTTCTCAAAATCAGCAACAGAAGCAAGACAACATTAAGAAAATATCTTCAAAATGCTGAAAGAAACCATTGTAAACTTAGAATTATAGAGCTGGCTTGATACAGCTTACTAAGCAGACATGTGTTAGTAACTTTAAAGAATATAATTCAGGAAAAAAAGAAATGAACCCAGAAGGAAAGTCCGAAATGCAATAATAAATAGGGAAAAACAAAAATGTGAACATTTGGATAAACCGAAGGAAAGAACAACTATATAAAACAACAACAACAATAAAAATAATAGCCTAATTTCTTTTTCAAAAATGTCTTGGATTTTTTGTCCCTCTGCATTTCCATATAAATTTTAGCATTTTGCTGTTTTAAAAGAACATCTTCATTGAGATATAATTCACATACCATAAAATTCACCATGTTAAAATGTAAAATTCAGTGGTTTTCAGTATATCTACAGAGTTTTGCAACCTCACAACTATCTAATTTTAGATCATGTTTATTACTCTCAAAAGAAACCCCACATCCATTAACAGTCACTCAATACCCCCACCTTCCACCCCCTGGCAAGCACTGATCTATTTTCTGTCTCTATGGATTTGCCTCTTCTGGACATTTCATATAAATGGAATCATACAATATGTGGTCTTTTGTGATTGGCTGCTTTCATGCAACATAATGTTTTTGAGGTTCATCATCAGTACATTTTTTTATTGTCAAATTATATTCCAGAGTATGGATATACCACATTTGTTTATTCACCCATCCATTGATGGACATTTGGGTTGTTTCCACTTTTTGGCTATTATGAAAAATGCCGCTAGGAACATTCAAGTACAAGTTTTTGTATGAACATATGTTTTCATTTCTCTTGGATATATGTGTAGGAGGGGAACTACTGGGTCATATGGTAATTCTATGTTTAACATTTTGAGGAACTGCCAAACAGTGTTCCAAAATTACTGTGCCATTTTACAATCTCACCAGCAATGCAGGAGAGTTCCAGAGTCTCCATATCCTTGCCCACTCTTGTTATGGTCTATCTTGATTCTGGCCATCTGAGTGGGTGTGAAGTGGGATCTTATTGTGTTTTTGATTTACATTTCCCTCATGACTAATGATATTGAGCATCTTTTCATGTGCTGGTTGGTCATTGATATATTTTGTTTGCAGAAATGTCTATTCAAATTTTTTGCTCATTATTAAATTGGGATATTTGTCTTTTTATAGTTGTAAGAGTTCTTTATAAATTCAGAATATAAGTCCCTTACCAGGTATGTGATTTGCAAATATTTTCTCCCATTCTATAAGTTGTCTTTTCTTTTTCTTTATGGTCTTCTTTGAAGCACAAACATTTAAAAAATTTTTTTTTCTGAGAAAGATTCACCCTGAGCTAACATCTGTTGCCAATCTTCCTCTCTCTCTTTTTTTCCTCCAAAGCTGCAGTACATAGTTGTATGCCCTTCTAGTTCTTCTACATGAGCTACTGCCACAGCATGGCTGCTGACAGATAAGGGGTGTGGTTCTTCACCCCGGAACAGAACCGGGCTGCCGAGGCAGAGCACACCAAACTTTAACCACTAGGCCATCAGGGCTGGCTCCAAACATTTTTAATTTTGCTGAAGTCCAGTTTATCTGTTTTTCTTTCTTTTGTTGACTGTGCTTTTGGTATCATATGGAAGAAACTCTTACCTAACTCAAGGTAATGAAGATTTATCCCTATGTTTTCTTCGAAGAGTTTTATAATTTTAGATCCTACATTTCGATCTATGATCCATTTTGAGTTAGACTATGATGTGAGGTTAAGTCCAACTTCATTTGTTTTCATGTGGATATTAAGTTGTCCCAGCACCATTTGTTGAATTTCCTCATTGAACTTTCTTGGACCCTTGTTGAAAATGAATTGATCATAAAAGTGAGAGTTTATTTCTGGACTCTCAATTCTATTCCATTGATCCATTTGTCTATTCTTATGCCAGTACACACTGTTTTATTGTAAGTTTTGAAGTTGGGAAGTGTGAGTTCTCCAACTTTGTCCTTCTTTTTCAAAATTCCTTTGGCTCTTCTGGGTCCCTTGCATTTCCATATGAATTTTAGGATCATCTTGTCAGTTTCTATAAAAATAAAAAGGCAGCTGGGATTTTGGTAGGATTGCATTGAATCTGTAGATCCAGTTCGGTGGCGTATTGCCCTCCTAACAGTATGAAGTCTTCTGATCCATGAGCATAGGATGTTGGAGTTTTTCAAAGCCCCTTATGGACATCTCATTCCTCACATTTTCCTTTACTTTTTTTGGCCAACCTCTTGTTTGGTTCAACTAGTCTTGCCAGCTGAGGCAGCTGTGACGTTAATTAATTGCCACTGACTGCTTTTGACAAATGCCCACTGAGTAAGCTGAGTCAGGTCAACTAAGAAAAGGCTTACGAATGGGGCTTCTCCAGGGACCTGCCAAAAAGGTCAGATAGTGACAATTCTCTGGGAATGGGTTTGTGGGACCTTCAAACCTGTTCTGCTTCTTCCAGTGGCTGTTTCTTCACAGCTGCTGTGGTTGTGAAGCTGCTGGTTTTTAAGTGTACAACATGGGGGGGGGGGGTGGGAATAGGATAAAATAAAACACCACAAAGCTCACTATCTTTAATGAGATTCAGACTAAATGTCCCTCCTATTAGTGCAAGCCTTTGGTTAATTTCCAGAGTTCTGACAATTTTTGCCAGTGTTCTCTTTGCTTTTATGGAGGGGTGGAATTTTGGAAGTCTTTATTTGACCAATCCAGAAGTGCCTGCCCAATCTTTGATTCTCAGTTGGAGTATTTGAATGAGTTTACATTGAATGAATTACTAACATATTTGGGGTTTTATCCACTATCCTATTATTTATATTCCATTTGTTGCATCTGTCTGATTTTCCTTTTCCCCTTCATTTTATACTTTAAAAAAAAATTATGATCTTTTACTGCTTTCTGTCCATTAGCTTATTACAGATACATTTTTTACTACTCTTTTAGTGGTCACTTTAAATATTACAACTTCCATTTTAAAGAATCTTTTATTATGCCCTTACCACTTCCCAGATAATGCTGGGGCCTTAAAACCCTTTGGCTTAATTTTCCTCCCTCTTACCTTTTGTATTATTACTGTATGTATTTTTATTTATATATACAGGAAGCCACACAACACATTGTTATTATTTTGTCCAGTCAATACATATTTAGTCTCACCCATAAATTTATCCTTTCTGTTACTCTTAATTCCTTCATACATTTCTATCTGCCTGAAGAAGTCCCTGTAGTACTTCCCAAATGCAAGTCTGCTGGCAATGCCCCCTGAAAAATTCTCTTATTTGTTTCTCACTTTTATGAGATATTTTTTCTGGGTGTAGATTTCTATGTTGGCATTTATTTTCTTTTAGCACTTTCAATATGACAACTCTCTTGATCTGCTCAGGCTGCTATAACAGAATAGCATAAACTGGGTGGCTTAAACAACAGACATCTATCTTTCATAGTCCTGAGGCTGGGGAGTCCAAGATCAAGGTGCTGGTCGATTCAGTTCCTGGTAAGGACTCTCCTCCTGGCTTGCAGATGACCATCTTCTTGCTGTGTCCTCACATGGTGGAGATCTCCACTCTCTCATGTCTCTTCTTCTAAGGACAATAATCCATTCATCAGGGCTCTACCCTCATTACCTAATTATCCCCTAAAGTCTCCACTTCCTAATATCATCACATTGGGGATTAGGGCTCAACATATGAATTTGGGGGGACACAAAGATTCAATCCATAGCAACATCCCATTGTCTTCTGTCTCCCTTATTTTTGAGATGTCAGTCTTGTGTTTGCTCCTTGGAAAGTAATATATTTCTCCTTGGGCAGTTTTAAAGACTTTTCTCATTGTCTTTGATTTTCAGCAGTATAATATGATATGCCAAGGTGTGATTTTTCTCTGTTCTGTTTAGAGTTTGTAGTTCTTGAATCTGTGGTTTGATGTCTTTAATTCATTTTGAAAAATCCCTAGCCATTATCTCTTCATATATTGTTCCAATTGCTTGTACATTAGCTCTTCACCATGTGCTATATGTCTCGTGCTATTTTTGGTATTTGTCATTCTTTTCGTTCTCTGGGCAAAGTAAGGATATTCTCTGCTGACCTCTCTTTCAGCTCACTAATCCTCGTTTTAGCTGTGTTCAATCTACTATTAAATGCATATACAATGTTTTTAATTTCAGTTGTTGTAACTTTTAGTTTTCTAATCTCCATTCTGTTTTTAAAAAATAGATTCCAGTTCTCTGGTAAAAATCCCCATCTTGTATATATTAATTACAATTATGTTAAAACCTGTGTCAGATAACTTCAATATATGGTACCTGTAGGTCTACTGGCTAGTTGTTCTTTTGGTCCTGTTTTTTGGTATGCCTGGTAATTTTATGTTAAATGATGTGTGTGATAAATGACAGAGCTCTGGATGACTTTATCTACTTCCAGAGAGGATTCACTTTATACTCTGGCAGACAACAGAAGGAAGATCAACTCAATCCAATCAACTCAAGACTGATTTGTGGTTTTTGTTAAGCTCCATCTGAGAATTCCGGAAATTTCTCAGGGCTCCTTCTCCTGGGTGAGTCCTGACGTCAAATTTAAATTTCTTGGCACTGCAAAACCACTGAAAACTCTGCTCTTTCTTTCAGCTGTTTCTACTTGACTTAGCATCATGCCTGCTAAGAAGAAAATGCCTCAATAGAAAAACTGATGTTGAGTGTTAAGCTCACCTCTCTGTGCTTTTTTTCTCTCCTAAATCTTGACCTCTCAAGACCTGGCTGCTTTCGTATCCACGGACTCTAATTTTTGCCATGTGAGATTTTATAAAGCTCTGCTAGCTCTTCAACCCCACACGAAGGTTGGCAAATGCCCCAAGAGGAAAAACTTCATGCAAAAAATTGGGTTTCTTTAATGCACTTTCCTTCTTTCTGGGATCTGCTATCTCAAGTCCTGGTGTCCTTGAAAGCTCTTCAATGCCTTTCAACAGGTTTTTAAATTTTTCTTTTAAACCAGCTCTTCTTGGTTTTTTTTTTTTTTTTTTTTTTTTTTTGGTGTGTGAGAGAGTATGGGCCTGCAAAGAAGTTACTCCACCATAGCTAGAATTAAAAGTCTGCATTTATTTTTTAGTAGACTTTATTTTTTTTAGTGCAGTCTTAGGTTTACAGCAAAACTGAGCAAAAAGTACATAGTTCTCATATACCCTCTCCCCCCTATCCTGCATGCACAGCCTCCCCCTCCCACATTGGAGTGACACATTTGTTACAACTGATGAGCCTGCATTGACACATCATCATCACCCAGAGTCCATAGTTTACATTAGGGTTCACACTCCGTGTTGTACATTCTATGTGTTTTGACATATTGCATTTCTTTTAAAACTTTATTTGGAAAAAGTTTTAGATTGACATAAAATTTACAAAGACAGCACAGTGAGTTCCTAACTATTCTTCACCCAGCCTCCCCCAATATCAACATCTTATTTTACCATGGCACATTTTTTAAAAAAGAAAAAAATGCTACATTACTATTAAGTAAACTCCAGACTTTATTTGGATTTCACTGATTTTTCCGTTAATGTCCTGTCTTCTGTTTGTTTCAGGATCCAATCCAGGATTTCACAACTGCATGTAGTTGTCGTGTCTCCTTTGTCTCCTCTGATCTATGATAGTTTCTCAATCTCCCCTTTGTTTTTGATGACAGTTTTGAATATTACTCACTAGTTACTTTATGGAATGTCCCTTAATTGGGTTTGTCTGATGTTTTTCATATGGTTATACTGGGGTTATTTATTTTTTTTGGAAGATGAAATGCCTTTCTAATCACATCATATCAGGGGGTACATGCTATCAATGTCTTACTACTGATGATGTTAACCTTGATCACTTAGCCAAGGAAGTATTTGAAAGGTTTCCCGACTGTAAAGTTACCCTCCTTCCTCTTTCCATAGTCTAGCCTTTGGAAGCAAGTCATGAAGTCCAGCCCACATGCAAGCAGAGGGCTGTTGAATTAAGCTCCATCTCTTGAAGTGGGGTATCTACATAATTCTTTGGAATTCTTCTTTAAGGAAGATTTGTCTCTTCTCCCTTATTTACTTATTTATTCAATTGTATATTTATATCAGTATGGGCTCATGTGTAATTATTTTATACTTTAGATTATAACTCAGTTTCCTATCATTTATTTTATATTTGTTATTTATTTGTTGGTTGCTCAAATTGCTCCAGCTTTGGCCATTGGGCACGCTTTCAGTTTGGCTTCTGTGTCCTTCTGACGTGCTCCATCATTTTGTTTTCTGAGCACTTCTTTACTTCTTTGATACTATACGACACTGCAGGCTCATCTTGTATTTTCCCTGTCTCAGGCCTAGAATCGGCCATTTCCCCAAGGCTCTGGTATCTTTTATTAGAAAATAGTATTTGGAAGCCAATATCTGAGTGCTGGTATGCTCACTACTATTGAGAGTAAGTCATGCATTTGTAATACAGTTAGAGTATTTTGTCACAGTCTGCATTTCATCCTGGGATTCCCCAACCTGCTGGTTGATTTTTTAAATTTGCATACGTTAAAGTTCACTCTTTGTGAGATACAATTCTATGGGATTTGACAAATGCAGAGAGTCATGTATCCACCAGCGCAGTCCCATACAGAATACTGACATCACCTAAAAATTGCCCTGTGCATCTCTTTTGCAGTTGTCCACTCTGCCCACCATCCCCCAGGAACCAACCATCTTCTGCACTTAGTTTTAATCCTACCATTTCCACCTTATTTCAGACCTTAGAGTGGGGAGGAATGACCAAGATGGGGTTAAATGTCAGCTTTGCAGGAATGAGCAGACGAAAATGCCTGTTAACTAGATCATAAGTTACTTGTCTTGTTTATCATTATTTCTGTAGAACAACACTTGGCATGAGGTAGGTGCTCACTAAAGTTTTTTTTTTTTTAATGCATAAAGTCCCAGCATGGGCCCACTGCAGTGTATGGTAAATGTGTGACAATTGAAAATATGCTTCTTGAAAGGTATAAGAATTGCTAAGTATTCTAATACCAGTAATTGAATGTTGCTGCAATGTGGATTGGCTATGCTAATACCAACTCTGCAATTCTCTCCATTTCGCATTCCCAAGCTCTCACCTTTCAATTAAAATCTGTGCAGGGCACTTTACACTCTATCCTGTTGACCTTAAAAACAACCCCTCCACATTGGCCATGTTACCTCCATTACAAAAGACTGCCTCTTTTGAACCTCTCAGTTTTAATCTCAAAATGTTTTTTTAAAGTCTAAAAATGCTTTACCACTTAATCTTCGTATACACAAAAGTGGCCAAAAAAAGCCTTGGGAAAGGAATAGATGGGGCTTCTACCAGCCATGCAAAATGGCAGCAGGTAACAATCCGGAGAGAAAGGATATCAATTCTTCAACAGGTCACATTCAATACATGACCTGCAGGAAGTGACCTCCACTTCTCTCAGCTCCTGTGACAAAGGATGAACAGAGCAGTCATTTTTGGATGCTGATACAGAAAGGAAATCCAAGTTCATGACCTCGGCCTGGGTTGACCTGCCAAACTTGAGGCCACCAGATTCCTTTTAGAACCAGGTATAAGGGTAAGTGTCCTGTGCTGTGAGTATTCCTTCCTCTACGTGTTTTCTAAAGTGAAGGAGAAGAGCCGGAAGAGGTAATGGAAGATGTGAGATTCAAGATACAGGAGGATTCACCAGGAGAACTGGGCAATTTGCTTGGAAATGTATCTGTAGCCTCAGGGCTGTATCTAACCAGTAAAAAACTGAAGTGGAAATTTGGCACACATGATCATTAATTACCTAATTTGGCTGTTTACTCCAATCAAGTTAATTGGTTAACTGCCAGGTTTCCACTCCGCTTTGAAATGCTCAGGGACAGCAAAAGGGAAGGGGGGTCAAACCATGCATCAGATGCTTTTATACATAGCTGATGAAATGTCTTTATGGAATAGATATTTGGCCTTCAAGGTAGTTTAAGATGAGACTTTTGTATTGTATTTGCAAAACGACAGAAAAGGCTCAGCTGGATTTCCAGCCCATTAACTGACTTAGATACTGAGATTAGGACAATTGTTCATTCTCAGGTTTCTGACATCACTCAGCCATGGATCCAACAAGATGCATTTAATAGCAAGATGGAAAACTCCTGGCGAGGTTGGCCATGTACCTCTGGCCTTGGAGAAGAGAGAGTGGAGGCAGCATTCAGTTCATTTTCAGGAGTTTTATGTCCCCACATGGAAGATTATTCTATGCCCTTCTACTTGCATTCATTCATTCATTCACGCTGGTAACGTGCCAGGTATTGTATTACGTATGGCAGATACAAAGATGAATGAGACAGGATCCTTGCCCAGAGGAGTTCAGTGTCTGGTTAGAGAACGGGAGCTGTAAATTAATAATGTCACTATGGTATGACCAGTGAGTGCAATGGTAGAGGCATGCATTATGAACAATGGGCTCATAGAGTGGGGAGGACGGAGTCTGTTTGGATGGATCAGAGGTTTGTTTCAGAATTGGAATTGATGGATGAAAGTGAGGGATAAATAAAATCCTCCTCCCCCATGGAGGGGTGGAGGCCGGAGAGGAAAGGTCTGCTAAGCATGACAACAGTACATGTGACAACACCCAAAGCAGTGTGTCCTTTAGGAGAGCTGCCAGGAGTGCCTGGCAGCTGCCACAGCTCCACTGTGCCTGGAGCTTGGGGTGCAGCCAGGAAAGTAGGGAGTCTTATTAGCAGTGCTAGGGGGAGTTTTTGGAGAGTTTTATAGCGGGAGAATCACTTGGTCATCTTTGAAAGGTCACTGTAATGGTAACGGGATGAGCAGAAACTCTGGAGGCAGCCAGAGATGGTTTGAATCCTGGGCCACTTTTTTGCTGTGTAGCCTTGGGGAAGTTCCCAGATACAACCGACCCTCATGAAAATAGGACAATAACACACTCCTTGGAACGTAGTTGAGAGAATTAGAAACAACATATATAAAGTACCTAGAATAGTATCTGGAATTTGTCGTCATTATTATTGCAAGACTGATAGAATGTACTGGAAAGTAGAAGAGTTTCTGGGTCAGAGAGTCCTGGGTTCTGATCCTGGTTTTGCTTCTGAATAGCTGGGTATCTTTTGGCACATTTCTTAACCTTTCTGAACCCATTTTCTTACTGGTAGACATCCATTTATTCAATAAGCATTTATTAAGCACCTTCTGTGTGCAGGTCTGTGCTATCGGTGGAGTTAAATCAATGAACAATGAGGAACAGTCTTCCCAGAAACCCATAAGTCCAGTCTAATATGAGAAAAACATTAGACAAATTCTAGTAGTGGGGCATCCTGCAAAACATCTGACCAATACTCCTCAAAACTGTCAATGTCATCAAAAACAAGGAAAACTCTGAGAAACTTCCATAGCCAAGAGGAGCCCAAGGAGACATGACAACTAAATGCAGTGTAGTGTCCTGGGTGGGATTCTTGAACAGAAAAAGGACATTAGGTAAAAATCAAGGAAATCTAAATAAAGAATTAACTTTAACAATAATGTATCAATATTGATTCATTAATTGTAACAAATGTACCAAACTAATGTAAGATGTCAATAATAGGAATTTTGTGTGAGGGCACACGCACACGTGTGTGTGTGTGTGCACGTGTGTGTGGCAGGGGAGTATATGGAAACTCTGTACTACTCAATTTTTCTGTAAATCCAAAAATACTCTAAAAATTAAAATTCATTAAAAAAAAGGCATGGTCCCTGATCCCACGGAATTTGTACTCTGTAAAATGGAATAAGAAAACTGACTCATAGAGAGGCTTTGAGGTCTAACAAGTTTATAAATGACTTTACACAGGGTTAGTGATGAAAGTTAATGAATAAAAGTTTATTTTCCTCCTCATTGATTTCTACTGATCATCATAAATATTTAAAATCTCACATCTATACATCCATCTACATCTCCATGTGTCTGTTGATCATTTACTTATGGTAGTCATGTGTGGTAGTATATTTGCAAATATTCTGGTTCAAGTTTATTTCTAACCACATGGAAGGATTGCATGTCCCTACCATATCTAAAGTTAGATGTGACCATGAACCTGCTTTGGCCAACGTGCAGAAATGATGTGCCATCCTGATGGATGGGAGCCTTCCCCACAAGTGTGCAAGTCACCACTTGACATTTCCTCCCTGGTGTGTAAGCCAAAGTGTATCCAGGGAAGCCGAAGCACTATGAATGTTATGGGATAAGGCATTTATTTCAGGAATTAGACCTTACACAATGGTGGGAGGAGCTGGGGTAGTGAGGATCTGGGAAAGAGAGTTAGAGAATAAGAGATGAAGTCACTAGCCAATCTCCCTGAAGCACTGGTATGGGTGGACAAGCTGGAGCTTTCAGGGGAAGCTGAGAGGCCTGGGACATGCAGCCACTCAAGTGTGACCATGAACGGGGAGCTTCTGGAGGTGTCCATGGGAAGTTGCTGCCTGAGTGCGTCTGTCACCAAGAGTCTGGCAGTAAACCTGGGGCCACTGTTGGTCAGTGGGAGCTACAGTCAGGAAGATGAGCTGGACGTGGAGCAGAAGAGAGCAAGGACAAGCTGGGACCCACTGGGCATCTCTGTATTTGCTGTTTCTGCGTCTCACCATGATGTCCTTCAGAGCGTAATGGTGCTGCTTTGCTTCTGCCTTCCAAATCTTTTTCAAATTCCCCTTTTGACCAATTTTAACCCAGAACCACATGGAGAAGAGGATTCTGGAAGTGAAATGTCCAATTTAACCAAGTTGTCAAAAGAACAATCCAGCATAGTCTATCAACTTGACATCTACACACACCTCTTTTAAACCTTGCTTCCAAATAAAGAAAATAGAAAAATATTGCTCCCACCTAACGTGATGTACAGTTATTCTCCCAAGCATGTACATCCCCAAACATGCTAACCTTCTTCCCCAAAGAGGATGCACAAAGTCTCACCATATCCATATTTGGATGATGTTCATTTCTCTTTTAGCTGTGTCCCTCCTTGAAAATACTAATAATGACTACAGTCCTCATTTCTTCAACTGATCATGAGGTCATAGTTGGTACTGGTCACTAACTTCTTCCACTATCCAATCCATATTCTCTTTGTTCTCAGCAAGCAACGTGGGTGGTCATGGTTTCCTGCCTGATGGGGCAACCATACTGCTGTTCCTGAAGGTTATGTACCATTGGCAGTCCTGCCTGAATGGAGCTGTAGTCTTCCATTAACTTTTTGTTGTTGTTGTTGTTTGTTTTTCTGGGATTACGTGTGATTTTTTTTATTGATGTCTTAATAGTTTATAACACTGTGGGGTTTTAGTTGTACATTAGTCTTCCATTAACTTTTATCACAGGACATGAGAGTTCTAAGAGGTGACCCAGAGGAGCTCCTGTGTTTCAGACATACTCCTCTCTGCCCTCATTGTGTAGCAGCCATCTAGTTTCCACTGGATCGATCACCCCAGCCAGTAGAGTAACTCCCTTCTTTTCCTGTTGGCCCACTGGAATGAGGAGCCCAAAGTAACCAGGTGAGAGTATCAGCTTCCAGGTGAGCAGAACCATTATTATTTCCTCTGCTAGAAACAAAGACCACTAGACGAACAGAATTCAAAATCATGGGGATGGGAAGCAAAAACTTTGCTGGTGGATCATTAAGGGCAATAACAAGAGAAACCACTCACTTTTCCATCCCTGGATTCCCAGATATCTAAATCCAAGCTATGGGGTGGCACTACAATCAAATCTTCAAAAGGCTATTCCATCATTCTTTCAGACTAGCTGCCTCAGCGTAATAGTTAGACCAGGGCATTCCGTGAGCATGAGTACATTATTGCACTTCATATGCTGTAAAATGAGCTCTATTTTCAGAAGCAATGCTATTTGGAATACCGTGACACTAAATAAAGCACTCTGTGAGTCTATAGATGATTGTTTTGGCAGAAGAACCGCAGAGAGGAAAGGCAAATCCATATGCAAAGTGTCTATTCCTGTGAGACCAAAATGCTATCCCTGCCACAATGAAAGTGATTCAATGCAATAAATATGCCACCATGTGGCTGGCTGGTTTCCTCTGGGGTGATAACATACCAGGAGTTCATTGTCGGTCTCTGCTGTTGGCTGGTTGGGCACTCAGCAGTGACTGTAGTTGGATCAGCTTTGGTAAGTGGAAGCCCATGTTACTGAGTCCATGCGTAATCTTCACCCCTGCTACTTGGGCCACTTTGTTCATGAGTCCATTGGGCAAGGACAGGGGTGGGTGGCAAAGAGGCTGACTGCCATCCACAGAATGGGTCATCTTATCTATTTGACTATTAAGAAGCTCCTCTGCTAAGGCTGCTCTTTTGCAAGCATTTCTATGGCACACAAATATCCTTGCACACTGTGCCCATTCAGAAGGGTCTAGCCACATACCTCTTCTCCAGATCTTCTTGTCACTAATTTCCCAGTTGTGTTTCTTCCAAGTCCCTGACCATCTGGCCAAACCATAGCCACTGCCCATAAATTAGTATAAATACATATCTCTGGATATTTCTCCTTCCAGGCAAAACAAACAATCAGGTACACTGCTTGAATTTCTGCCAACTGGGAGAACCATTCACCACTGTGCTTGGTGGCATTATCACGTAACAGCTCTTCATTCAGAGTACCAGCATATCATACAGAACCATCTGTAAACCAAACCAGGGTTTTTTCTTCCTCAGTCACCACACATGACTACAGAAAGGCCTTCAGAGAGTAATGACATCTGCTTCCTTATTATGTCAGAAATACTGACTTTCCTCTTTTGTTTAACTTTAATCTGGACTCATGTAGGGAAGGGAGTTGTGGGAAATGTAGTTCCCAGCTTACCAAGTTGTTAATATTCACACAGATATTTACCATTGCTGTTGTTCTTCGCTGCTTCTTAAGGATCTAGGTTTCCATCTCGTATCATTTCTCTTCAACCCCCAAATTTTTTTCAGTATTTCTGGTAGTGAAGTTCTGTGGAAACACATCCTCTGGTTTTATTTTATCTGAAAATATTTTTATTTTGCCTTCATTCTTAAAGAATATTTCCACTGGATAAAGAATTCTGGGTTGGAAGTCTTCTTTTCTTTCAGTGCTTTAAAGATGTTCTTCCACATCCTTTGTCCTCCAGAGTTTTTGATGAGTCAGGCATTATTCAAATCTTTGTTTCCTTGTATGTAATGTGTCATTTTCTTCTGGCCACTTTCAAGATTTTCTCTTTTTTTTATTTTTTGGCATTTAGCTATGTTGTGCCTAGGTATGGTTTTCTTCATATCTATCCATATTTATCATGCTTAGGGTTTGCTGAGCTTTATGAATCTCTAAATTTATATCTTTAACCAAATTTGGGGAAATTTCATCCATTACTTATTAAAATATTTTCTCTATCTCAACTCTCTCATATCTCCTGAGACTCCAACCATACGTATGTTAAATCTTTTCACAGCTTTTTAACTGGTTCCTGAAGCTGTATTAATTTCTCAATCTTTATTTTCTCTCTGTTGTTTTTTCAGATTGAACAATTTCTATGTATCTATGTTCAAGTTCATTGACTCTTTCCTCTGTCTTCTTCATTTTGCTTTCAAACACATCCAGTGAGTTTTAAATTTCAGATATTGTGTTTTTCAGTTCTAGAATTTCTATTTAGCTCTTTTTATAGTTTCTATTTCTCTGTGGAGATTTCCTATCTTTTAATTCATCACAAGCATATTTTCCTGTAAGTCAATGAATTTAGTTCAAAAGCTACTTTAAAATCCAAGACTGCTAATTTCAACATCTGGATTTGGTTTCTACTGATTGCCTTTTCTCTTGAGAATGGGTAACATTTGGTTCTTCATATGTCAAATAGCTTTTTATTATACCCTGGATATTATAAAGTTTTTGTTGTGGAATTCTGGATTCTGTTGTATTCTTTCACAGACAGTGGATGTACTTCTGCTTTCTTTGTTTTAGCACCTAATTAGATTGGTTGAACTCAAACTAAAACTCACCTTCAATGCTCCCAAGTCCCATTGTCATTCCTGGTATAGCTCTTTAATTGCATGGCAATATTAAGTTTAATTGTGGGTTCCTCCCCTGTTGAACTGTAAGTTTGTCAAAGATAGTAACTGGGTCTTATTCATCTTTGTGTCCTTCACATATAGCTTAGTGTTGCACACAATGGCCCTGCCACCATGCTGAATGCACGAATGAGCTAATGAACCATGTAATTCAGGAAACATTCACCAAATCAGAACACTGTCGCTAAGAAGATCCAGGAAGCAGGGGGGAAAAGCTGGGAGTCTTGTGCATATAACAGTTTCCACCTTCCCATGCTTGGTGTAATTTTCAATTGTTAATCCACTACCAAGAATCCAGGCCTCAGATACATTTATTCTTCAATATTTGCTTCCTCATATTATTTCCTACAGAGTACACATTATAGCAAAATCCCATTATAACAAAATAATTAAAAGAGCAGAGAGGCTTGTTCAATCACTACTTTAGCTACATTTCCATAATGTGGAATTAATCTACAAGGTATAAATTTGAATCACAATTCAAGCCCACAACTCAAGCCTACTTTATTCATTCATTCAATACACATTTGAGCACCTGTGCTGTCGCAGGTGTAGGTTCCAGAAATATGAAAATTAATAAGCACAGTTCCTGTCCTCAAGGGCTGAGGGAAACACAGAGGTTAGTCGTTTAATCAGTTATTTGTAGATTCCACATATTTATTGAGCATCTACTTTGTGCTGGGCATTTTGCCAGGTTCCAGGGATACAATCACTAGAAGATGGACAATTCTCTGCCCTCAGGGAACACAAATTTCTCTGGAAAACATTAACTCTAAGAGGTTTTCCTATATTGCAACTCAAGTACCACCTCACATCACTCACATTTTCTTTTTTGCCTTGGCCTGTACAACACGTACTGCTAATTCATATTTTATTTGTCTCACTCTTCAGAAGCTTAAATCAATTTAATTTGAAAAGAAAGATTATATCACAGATTGGATATGCTACTTGTGCCTTTCAAGGCAATAAATGCATAATTAATAAAATGCAAAATACCAAGTATTACATGCCCCATGCTCTGGGAAACTCTGCTTTCAGTGTGTTAAATGTTGTAAAAGAGACATTTATAAAGTGCAAAAAGCATAATGGGAATATAAAAGGAGTTATTAATCCTGCCTATGTTTATAAGGAAGACTTTGTAGAAAAGTTTCCTTGAGGGAAATGACAGTATCCCCTTTTCCATGTTATTCTCTGTGGTCGTCAAAATAATGGCCCCCCCCAAAGGTGTCCACATACTAAATGGAACCTATGAGTATATTACATTACAAGGTGAAGGGCAATTAAGGTTGCAGACGGAATTCCAGTCACTAATCAACTGGCCTTAAAATAAAGAAATTATACTGGATGGGCCCAATGAAATCACAAAGGACCTTAAAAGCAGAAGAGGAAGGCAGAAGAGAGTCAGCATGATTTGACGTGAAAAGGACTCTACTGCTATTGCTGGCTGTAAAGATGGAGGAAGGTTCCAAGAGCAAAGGAAAGCCTGTGGCCTCTAGAAGCTGGAAAAGGCAAGGAAACAGATTCTCTCCTGGAGCCTCCAGAAAGTCATGCAGCCCTGCCAACACCTGGATGTTAGCCCAGGAAGAGCCATGTTGGGTTTCTAGCTTACAGAACCATAAGAAAATCAATTTCTGTTGTTTTAAGTCACTAAGTTTGTGATCATTTGCTATAGCAGCCATAGGAAATTAATACAAACCCACAGTGCCAGACACATCTTAGGCATTGGCTAAAAATAACCCAGACTGAATGGGGTCTCCCTTCTAAGTTCTTCAAGGGCAAGGACCTCATACTTTTGTCCATTGTAGACCTAGTGCCTGCAATCATACATAGCCTATAATTGGAGGTCAATGACTATTTTGAGTGCATTTTGAAGGAAGGCACTATTTGAACTGGCTGACCAAAAATGAGTAGAAGTTTACCAGACATGGAAATGGATTGAGGAAGGGCTTTGAAGATGGGGCAGCTGCTTGAACAAAGACCTGAATGTTCATGATGTGTTTGGAGAAATAAATCATCATCTTGCAGAAGACAGCATGCTCAGGGAGAATAAGAGGTAACACCAGGACAGTGGAGGGAGAAGACCAGGAAGGGCCTTGTGTGGCACACCAAAGAGTTTGATTTGAGTCCTGAGGCCACAGGGAGTCGTGTGTCAACCTCCTTCTATGTGGCATTGAGGGTGATACAGGCTTGCCCTCTCTCCAAGCTGGTTTCTTCATAACATCCACTGGAATCTTCGGTTTCTGGAACTAAGATCCTTGCAATCCATGCAGCTGTTTTGGGAGAAGGCCTGCCCTTGTGGGCTTGGGTTCTTGGGCTGGGGGCAAGTGTTGCACATGAGGAGTGGCCAGACAGGGGAAGCCAGCAGCCTGAAAAGCTGGGTGACTCTCAGGCTCCCTTGAGCTCCCTGCAAGAGCCAACAAGCTGTCAAGGTTTCTGTCATAAACCCCACACTCCATGTGTTTGCAATGTGGCCACAGAGATGCACATGGGATCGGGGGCTGGGGTGTGAGGGCTTAGTTCTGGAGGCATTGCTTCCTCTCTTTTCCTGTGCATTTTAGAGAAAACATATTTTGCTTTCTTAAAGCTATGGTGTGGAATAAAGGGACAGTAATGAGTTCCAGATGCTTTTATTTTTCTCCTTCTATAATTGGAAACAAAAATATAGCATGGCTTTTAAATGGAAAGTGCCAGAGAGGAATGATGCTTTTAGCTCTGGGGTTTCAGCTGTGATTTAGAGCCCAGAGTGAGGCTGTGGCCATCATCACTACACACCAGCTCCCTCACGCTGCTCCCTGCAGACCCAGCTCAAGGCTTTATCTCAGAGCCTGAATGAGGTTCAACTGTGAGTCCTATTTTAAGAAACTAATACATGAAACCCAAACTTGCAAAGCAGACAGATTTGGGTGGAGTGAGCAGCCACGTATTCAAAGGATGATTGTTTTGCAGAAGGCCACAAGGCGGGCCACTTTTAATTGGAGCTCCCCGGGTGCGCCTAAAAGTTTCCCCACACATCATTAATTTCTGAGGAGGTGGACAAAGAACCTTCCAGCTGAAATGTTCCAAGCATGAAGTGCCAAGTGAAGATCAATTGAAAAATCAAGAGACCAGAATCTTGAAGTATTAAAGTGATCTTAGGAAGAAAGAACGCTTGAATTACCATGGATTCATTCATACAACACTCAACTTTTCAGGAGACCTTGAAAGCTATCATGTGAAGACCCAACTTAGAACCATATTTGGAATGGGATCAGCCTCCTTGTAAGTTAGAAAAAGAGATCATCCTAAACATGCAGGAGAGAACTACTGTTCAATTTAGACTCAAAGCTTTAGGTAACTTTGGAACCCTTCATTCTCCCCTTTAGCCAATCGCTGTTACAAAATGGAACAGTGGGGAAAGCAAGATTCAGATTCAGACTCTGAGAAAGCAGTTGGCCTCCACCTACAAGATATATCTCCGGGGAGATAATCTTTAACACAAAGCAGGTCCCAGCCCCCCAGTCTAAAAGCAGGCCAGGAAGAAAAGATAAAGCTAAATGGCCACTCAATCCTTACATGATTTGCACAGCACACTGGTACGAATAGGAATTTTGGACCCCAGAGCTGAAATTTAAGACTGACCTCTTACCTTTTGTTCACAGCAAAATAAATAGTTCAAGTTTTCTTTTGATGCCAAGACTGTCAGGCCAGTCTTGATGAGCAATAGAGGCTGGCTGTCTCCCTAGATCTCTCACTGCCTGCTCTCCCATTGTCTATTATATTTTCCTCTCGCAGCCATGCAAATAATTACTCCTCAACACGTTGAGCTGCTGTCCGTCAAGTGCTTCCTGTGTGCTAGCCACCTTACGGTGGTACGTGACACTGTCCATTGTTACTGCCATTCTCTAGCCCCTTGGATTGATCAGCCCATTTCAAAGCCCCCAGACTTCCGTTACACTCTGCTCTGTCAAATCATAAGTAGCCAATGGGTCTAAAGAGATTACTCAGTGGTTTTTAACTCTTTTGAGAATCTTACCAAGGCTGAAGCTCCATCCTGGACCTACTAAGTCAGAACCTCTAGGGTCTAAGCATCTGTGTCTTAAATCTGCTCACTGTGATTCAGATGCATGGTGGGGCTGAGAACCACTGTAGGAACATCTTAGGTGATGCAGAGTTTAGGGGCAATTTGGAGAGCTGACCCCTTTTCAAGGAGCCCTCTGTCTGCTGTGGATACTGAAGCCCACCTGCTTCCTCTTAATGGGCCTGAGAAAATAATAGGGGAGACTGAAACAAAAGGCATGCTCCTCATTACTAGCAGGTCTTCTGACACTAGTCTAGCACTTTCTTGACCTCCTGGGGTGGGGTGGGTCATCCAGAAGGAAATCTTAGGGTCCATCTGCTTCCTCCTTAAATCCTAGAGCCAGGTTTTTGCCCCTCTCCTCTGTCCCCTGCTTCTATTAGTTCTGAAGACCTGAGAGGGCCTCCCAAGAAGTCACTCCCAGCCCCTATGGGAAACTTACTAAGCCCTAATGACACAGAGTTTGAGGAAAATACGGAGGAAACGAGGAGTAAGCTTTGGATTCGCCCACTCCTCCCAAGGCAGGGAAGTCTATCCTCGATACATGGGGTGTTCTCAGCCCACATTCTTCCAAACGGCTGGGATTCATCTAGTGTCCCCATCTTTCCACTTTGTTGTATCTCCATTGAGTATTGATGGGGCCCATCCTCCTAGGGGAGATGGGGGAGGTGGAGTAGGCAAAGACTCATGTTAATGAGATCTTCTGGGGGCTGGGAGATTCTTCAAGCTCTAGTCCCCCAGTCCACAGAAGATGTCTGAGGGACTGAGGGAGCTCAGCATCTCAACACAGACATAAACATGCTCTTCCTCTATGTGTAAACTAACTTCAAGTCAAGGTCCCCATAAAAGGGTGTAGAATGTGTGATTTTCAGAAAACTTCTTTACAGTCATGATCGTCTTCTTGTCATTGAACTGAAGTAAATAATTAAGGAGGTGCTCCCACAACTAGTTAGAAGATTGTTCACTGTGGCATTGTTTTTACTGAGAAAACTTGGAAACAACCTAAATAGCCAATAACAGAGGATTGGATAAATGAAACCCGTCACTACTAAAAATTATGGTGCACATTCCTGCTGTGGAACACTGAAGGTTATTTATTATATTTTTAATGCCAAAAGTAGGTTACAAAACAACATGGACATTATGATCTCATTTTTGCATCTGGAAAAATACATACCAAACTATTAATAATCACTATCTCTGAGTGGGGGTTGAAGGTGGTTTTTATTTCCTCCTTCTTTGCTTGTCTGTAGGTTCTAACAATAAAGAATGTGTAATACTTGGTTAATTGGTACAAACCTATCCTGGTGCTGAGTGAGGGTGGCTGTCTGAAAATGAGGCATAAACAAGAGTGAACACAGGCCCCTTGTTGAATCTCCAAAGGCATGAAAGGCATGCCCCCATTCACATCTCACCTCAACTCCACTTCCCAACCACCATTGACATCAGTGGGCGTTACATGGAGATGTATCAACGTTGCCTTCATATTTTTTTCATTAATCAGAAGAGAAAACAGATGGTACCAGACTCCACAGTGGTTACACTATTTCTGAGATTGCCTAAAGGAGTTGTAAATCTTCAACACAAAGAGATCCAGTCCCAAAGACAGTTGAACTGAGAGACAGACACTTCCTTTACTGTTGGGGTTGGCGAGGGGGTGGCCACCCAAGTCTAGAGCAATTGAGATAAGAGATAGGTGTCATGCAGATAGAGTTATAATATCACTTTCATTTCTGATAACACTAGGTTTGGAGCCCCTGGCTATTCTTCTTAGCCAGTGGGCCTCATAATACCTCGCCCCAGAATGAGGCAGGATCATGGCTCTGTTACTGGCAGCACTGAACAGCCTTAGGCCTCCCCTGGATGGCCTGCCCCATGTGACTTCCAGCTTCGTGGAGCATCCTGCAGTCAGGCAGGGCCCCCCAAAGAGGGGATGGCCTGAGTTCTCCAGTAAAACACACTCAGAAGTTCCAACACCTTCCCTAGGAAGGAACAAGAAGGAGAGAGGCCCAGAGTGTTATTCTAAAGTAATGGTCAGCGAACTACTCCCCCTGGGCAAAATCTGGCTCTCTGCCTATTTTTGTAAGTGAGTTTTATTGGAACACAGCCACACTCAGTCATTTAAGTATTGTCTAAGGCTGCTGTCATGCTCCAACAGCATAGCTGAGGAACAGTGACAGAAACCGTATGGCCCGGAAAGCCAAATATTGCCGACCCTGCTCTGAAGGACATCACTCCAGGAAAACGAGAGGAGAGGCATGTGTCTCCCGTAACATCTCTGGCTAGTCCGAGATGCACACTCTCCTGGTTGTTCTCTCTCTGGCCCGTCCTGCTTGGTTTCTTTTTCCAGTCCTTGGATTCTAAAGGTTCACTCCTTGGCCCCTCCTCTTCTCATTCTACAGTCTCAAAATCTTCTCTTGGATGTCTCAAAGGCCTTCCAAATCACACAAGTCTTAGCCTAGGGTGACCATATAATTTATTGGTCCAAACCAGGGCATTTTGAGGAAGAACAAATTCTAGACAAGGCTTTGAGATAATAGGCATAACTTGGATTGTCCCAAGAAAACTGAGAAGTGTGGTCATTTTAAATGAAAACACTAATTATCTTCTTTCCCCAAACCTGTGTCCTTCTCAAGAGTTCCCATTGGCTTGGCATCGCCATCCTGCCCATGGTACAAATGAGAAACCCAGGATATATCCTTTACACCACCCTGTACCCCACCACCCACCTTCCATCCGTTACTGACTCCTACTTCCTAAATCTTTTTGGAATCCATCCACTTCTCCCCATCTCAGCTGCTACCATCCGAGTCCAAACCACCACCATTTCTTGCCTGGGCTTCTCAAGAGCCTTCTCGCTGGCTTCATGCCACTGGCTTCAGCTCCTCCCACCTCCTTTCCACATAGCAGTCAGACTGATCCCTTTGAAATTTCAATCTGATTGGGCCACCCCTCTGCATAACACACATGGCTTCCCCAGTTTTAGGACAGAGACTCAAGTTCTTATACTCCAACTCTAAGACCTGCATGGGCTGCCTTCCACCCCCCATCCACCATCCTCCTTCCTTTCTGCCTTTAGGTAATGCTTGAAAGCTTCCTGCACATTCCTGATTCTGGGTCTTCCCACAGACTGGAAGCTAACTGGACAGCTCCTCTCCCTATTGGAGCTCAGGTCTCTGTTTAAATCTCACTCCCTCACCCTCTCCAGTGGACCATTGCCTTGTCATCACCTGTCACGCACCCTGTACCCTGCGCTCATGGCAATTATTGCATCTGTAATTATATCGGTGTGGTTATTTGCTTACTGACCATCTCACCTGCTGTAAGCTGCTGAAGACGGGCTTCATATCTCCTTGCTCACCATGATATCTCAGCCCCTACCTCATTGTCAGCATGTGGTAGGCACTCAGTCAACATCTGCTGAAAAATGACAAAACAGGAAAGCAACCCTCCATGGCATCAGAGTTTGAGGGCTTCAGTTTAGCCAGGATGCAAACCGTCATGGTTTTCTGTGGCTGCGGGAACAAATTACCATAAACTCGGTTGCATAAAACAACAGAAATTTCTTTTCTCACCATTCTGGAGGCCAGGAGTCTGAAATCAAGATGTCACAGTCCCTGCGGAGGCTCCAGGGAAGAATCTCTTCCAGAGTCTGGTGGCTGCAGGCTTTCCCCGGCTTGTGGCCACATCATTCCAATCTCCGCTTCCCCCTTCACATCACCTCCTCCTCCTCTGTGTCAGAGCTCCCTCCTTGTATAAGTGTCTTGTAAGGACACTTGTGATGGCACTGAGGGCCCACCCAGAAAATCCAAGATAATCTCCTCATCTCAAAATCCTCAACTTAATTACATCTGCAAAGACTGTTTTCCCCAATAAGATCACATACACAGGTTCCAGGGATTAGAATGTGGACACATCTCTGGGAGGGGGGCATTTCAACCTGCCATGGGGACACAAGACTAGATTTGATCCAAAGGAGAAAAGATCCGTTTTGGGAAATTCAGGATGAGAATCTCTGCAACCTGGGAGACAGAACAGATTCTAGTAATCTTGAGGGAGAAACATCCCTATGATGCCTCCCATTGGGGTCAAAACCAACACCGCCGTTGTCCCATTCCTAGTTCTTGCCCCTCTCTGCCTGCAAAGATCACTTCCACGAGCAGAGGGCTCAGGCGAGAGCCAGTTCTTACCTGACTGTTGAGATTCATGCCTGACAAGTCAGTGAATAGAAGCTAGAACCAAGGACTCACGTTTGCTGCATGACGTTGGGCAAAAAGCTTCATCTCAGTTAGCCTGTTTTCCCAATTATAAATCAAGTTGTCTCTCCCCAAGGAAGCAGTTGGTATCTATTCCTGTCACTTCTCATGTATCTTGGGACAATAGTGTTAGAAAAAGCTTCATTATATTTACCAAGTTAGTTCCTTGCAAGAACTGAATCTTACTCGCAAGGCTACTTCTTACAGCTGTGAACTCTCCAGCCGCCTTTAAAAATAACAACACAAAGCCACCCCAGACCTCTCAGTCCCCGCGCACCTGTGTCTCTTCATCTCTCAGGTGATGTCCTCCTTCAGCTTTTCCTTTAATTGTACCAGAGACCAACTTAAACTGCTCTGAGAAATGGGTTCTTTGTGGCCAGGGCCGTAGAACATGTTTTAAAAGGCATAGCTTCCTAAAAAAAAATTAAAAACATACAAATACAGGGGCCTGGCCAGAAATAAATGCTGCTGTATTTTTAGAAGGCTGAGTTCTTTTATTCTTAGGTAATGAGTCTAATTCAATTTCTATAAACCCCAGTCATCCTGCGGTGGTCTAGCTCTGACTGAGCATTTTACGCTTCTAAGCAGCCTTCTGAAATGGCAGGGCCTGTTGGTTGCGCTATTTATGAGGGAGAATTGGGGTGAGTTTCCATTTTGGGCAAAGGGTAAAAATAAAGAATTTTCTTCTACGTGGGCCCCTCTCAGAATCCAGCCTGGCCGCTCGGTCTACACTGGGCACACGTGCACAGCATATGTCAGACTCGCCCCTGAAGAGAGGGTATGAATCACTCTGCCTGCCTCTGCTCTGGGGAGTTTTAAATCATGCTGCTCCTCCAACGTGGAAAGCAGCATTGATTTTCTGGGAGGGAGCTTATGGATATTTTTCGCAGTAAAATATGAACAGCGAACAGTCAGTTCCCACTGTGAAGACTTAAAGAAAATAAACAAAAAGGTGACCATGGGGAACTTCCAGACCCCTTTCCTGTGGGCGGTGGGATGGTGGCAGGCTTGTGGGAGGATGAGGTCATTCCTTCAATCGACAAACATTTTTGGAAGCCCCTGATGTGCACTGGGGAAACACGGGGGTCTGTAGAAGACAGTGAGCTGAGTGTTCATAGTGTGCATTTGCCTTTGATGAAGTGAGTCACTCCTAGCTCCTCCAAAATCACAACCCTAGGGGCAAACTGGTTCCTGAAACCAAGTTCAAGTTCAGCAGCAGCGTTTCAGCCATTGTGTGCACGGAGCTCCCTCCCTCCCTCTCCATTGCAAGTGAAGAAGGCTGACCTCCTCTGATTACACTCTGGGGACTCCAAGACTTTTCTGGGGGTTTGGAGAGATTTGGGGAAGTTAGATTGAATCGAATCTGGTATCTGCTGGGACCCCAGTCCTCCAGGAATCTCCAAGTTTGGGCTCAAAGCCATTTAATCCCCAGGGGTCCCCCTGGGAGTGTTCGCAATCTGCTGAGGTCACAGTGGACCCCCGAGGTACCAATGCTCCAGTCTGCACTGGGGCTCCAATCTGGCCTCAATCTATAGGGGTCTGAGAATGTTCTTGAGGGATGGGACTCAGGCGGGAAAAGACAAAAATGGGTTGATCTGGACAGAGCCCCAAAACAAAGGCAGGAAGCCTCTGGTGATGCTTCGTAGCCTGTTCCCTCCTCCCGGGGTCTGAAATTTATGAAGCTTGTACCTGCAGGGAAGGCAGAGTGAGACACAGTCAGGAGCCCACCCAGACAAAGCTGGAGGGAGGGCAGATGCTGGCGAGGACGGGGTGATGGGAAAGAGTTGAAAAAGTGGGAGAGGCAGAGGAGGGGAGGAGGGCTGGGGAGAGGAGGGAGAGGCAAGAGCCTCCTCCTGTATTTATGTGATAATTTCACTTCTCTACACGCAGGTTACAGGGGAGGAACCACGTGTGCAGACAGAGCCTGGACACATTGGAGAAATGCCTGCTCAGTGGAGCCACGGGGAGGGAAGGAGAAGGCTCACAGGAACGGCCATGAGTGAAGTGAGGAGGAGCCAAGGGAGGACTTGCCCCTGCCACCCACTGGTCCACGGGGACCCTGCATGTACTGGGGGACGTGGAGGCGGGTGGGAAGGGAGACTCCAGGGGAGATGCTAATGGAATCATCGGCCTTCAACTCCACCATCTGCTGTTATGCTGAAGGAACGCTTTCACTCACAGACAGTTTTTTAACACCATTCTGACATCTTCTCATTAGTGCCCATTCTTATCCGCTGCGGTCTCTACTCCAACCTTCCCTAGAACTTCATGCTCACCCCCAAAAAAGATGTTTCATGAAAAAGAGTTATCAGCTGAAGAATTCCTTCTTTGGAATGGGTAATTCAGGGTCCCTCATCCCTGCTGTCACTTGGTGTTTTTTGACTCCATCCCAGAATGGCCTCATCCCTCAGGCTCATGTGGAATTTTCTGGAACACAGCCAGCAGACTGACAAAGTCTAAGGAGCTGTTTCTCCAAGCACAGACCTAGAATGATCGCCTGCCGGTTTCCCTGACTTTTCTAGTTAGCATACGTTGAGTGTGACTAGCTGCCTTCCCAGAAGCACCTTCCAGAATGGCAGCCCTCCAACTAGATCCCTCCTCTCCCTCTTCTTTTTCTAGAACGTGCAGGTGCTACCTCAAGGAAGGCACGAGTAGGCCTGGGATCACGGGGAAGGCCCCTCACTGCCTGTGGCCCTGGGCACCCCGAGTGGGCGTTTCTGGACCAGGCACTTTCCTCTGTTCTGGGTCCTCAGGAGAGTTGGCACTGCTTTTCGACTAGAAGGGCCAGCTGGGAATTTAGGGGTGAGAGGAAAATCGCCTGTGAAGGATCCCCCAGTGGAACACTGCTTATGTTTGCACATGGCTTCCCATAAAGATGTCCACATCTGCTGAAGGCAGGAAGCAGTTAATTCTCTTTCCTGACAAGAAATTCAATATCAAAATACAAAGAAAAGAAAACCACTTAAATACCAGGCACACACCACCTTTTCTTACTTCACTTATATTTTGGGGGGCCCAGCTCACACAGTCTATTCCTAGCTGTTTTTAAACAAATGCCCACCGTTGGTTTCATGTCAATTTTGTTTCACTAAAAAGATTGGAGTACCTTGGTCTGCCTCCTCCGTGGCATCCAGTCTCCCCTTTCTGGAAGAATCTGGAATAATTTTTCTTTTGAAGCAAATCCTTCCCTGAGGAAACACAGTATATTCAAAGAAAGAGCCCAGACTTGGGACTCAGAGAGACGTAGACTTGAATCTTAGTTCAGCTCTGTGTCCTTCAGCAAGAGAGTTCATCTCTCTGAGCCTGTTTTCTTATCTTTATAATGGTTGAACCTAACTCCATCGCTTACTAGCTGTATGACCTTGGGCTCATTACTTAACTTTTCTGGGCCTTAGCTTTCTTTTATCTATGAAATGGGATAAACATTGGTATCTATCTGAGGGTTGTTGCTAATATTAACTGAGTTACTATGTGTAAAGCAATTAGCACAATGTCTGGCACGTGGTAGGCGTGATGTGAGGATTCTAATGTGTTGTCATGAGGACTGAGTGAGATGATGGGTGTCAAGCTCCTGGCACAGGGTAGGTACTTGTCCGACCCCTCCCCCTCCCCCAGCATCCCCAGCATCCTCACCATCCCCTGTGATTCTCACTATGAACACACTCTCAGGTGCCTCTGCAGGGCAGGCCTGACACCCTGGTCCTCTTTGCTGCCCTGCCCCCAAACTGTGTGCGTCTGCACGGACCCCAGCCTCTCCTGTCAGGTTTCGTTACTCTCTTCAGGCTGATGCTGAGAGGATGACTAAGCCTTCCTCTTACAGAGACCGGTCCCGCTCTTCAGCACAGGTAATAGTCAACAGGAAAAATTAACCCCAAATCTAGTGTGGTAGATTAAATATGCCCGTAAGTTCCTTGCAGTTCAAGAAGTAGAGTCTATCTGCCCACCCCTTGAAACTGGGCTGGCCTCGTGACTTTCTTTGACTAACAGGATGTGGTGAAAGTGACCTTGTCTGACTTCAAAGCCATAACACTGCCCTGAGGATGTCACGTAAGGAAGCTGGTCTAACCTACTGGAGATGAGGGGCCGCGGTGTGAACTGAAGGGCCTTAGGCGAAGCTGGTACCAACTGCTCTAACTAGCCCCTCACCACTCACCTGGTCTGTGTCCCTGACTAAAGCCAACTTGCACCAAAGAGTGCAGATGTTAAACAGACTTCTTCAGGAGCATTTCTTTTTGAAAAGGTATTCGACTCAACATAAGTATGTTGAGGTCTTCTCGAGGGCGTGTTGGATTCCAGGCATCAGAATGAGATGTGAGTCTCGGTACTGGGAGAGAGAATCCAGGGTTGCAAAGCATTTTGGAGCTTCGATCATGAAGGGCACACCCTGAATGGAAAAATGCTCCCCGTTAAATTGTAGATGGGGTTGGGAGTGGAAAGGGACAGCCAAATGTTATTATTAGGGTGAAGGAAATGTTCTCTGTCAATTGCTCTATCCCTGTTAATTACAGTTTGATTTAATTCTGCACATGTGTCAAAGACTTTGGAACCCAGGAAATTGGAGATCAGAGCAAGGGTGGGTCTGGAATTACAGTCAGCATCAAACAGTTCTTGTTTTTGTTTTTGTGACAAGGACTTTGCCAACATGGAGTCCAGGGCTTAGAGTAGAGAGGAAAAGCACCATGTGGTAAAGGGATTTTATACAGTCTGAGCAATGAAATTCTTTCTGTAGGCCAGGAAGAAGCATGTATGTGAGGAAAACAGGAGAATGATGGTGGCATTTAGTGGTTAAAAACTTGGCCTTTCGTATCAAACAGATCTAACCTCAAATTCTGCTTTTGCAGAATTTCCTAGCTAGATGTTTTTTGCCATTTCCTAGCTAGATGTAGCAGTTATATACTGCTGTGTAACAAACTATCCAATCCAACAGCCATGCATTTGTTCAGAATTCCACAGTTTGGACTGGGCTCAGATGGAGAGCTCTTCTGCTGGTCTTTGCAAGGAGTCATTTATGTGGCTGCAGTGAGGACTGGCTGCTCCTACATGGCCTCATTCACATGTCTGGAGTCTCAGCAGAAATGTCTGGAATGATTGGGACAGCTGGGCCTCTCTTTCCATGTGGTCTTTTCCCCACCTGGTCTCTCATCCTCAAGGAGGCTAGACAAAGTGTCTTCACATGGTGGAGGGACTGGTCCAAAAAGGGAAGTCCCAGTGCACAAGTGGTTATCAAGCCTTTGCTTGCATCACATTTGCTGATGTATAAGGCAGGTCACCTGGTCAAGCCCAGAGTTCATATGGGGGTGGAGTGGATTACACAAGGATGTGGGTCCTGGGAGGTGGAATTCATTGGAGGATTAATGTAACAATCTACCACATTACCACACTAGTGACTCTGGCCAAATTCTTAATTTCTCTGAACCTTGGTGTTCTGATCTATAAAATGGGGAGAATAATCTATGTATTAATTGAGACTAGGCTAAATTCATGTCATCAAAACCCCAAATAAAGTATGGTGTGTGAATGATCCAGAGGGTTAGTTTTTTCTCATGCGACATGACATCTGGGGTAGGCAGCTGGCAGTATTAGCTCAGAGACTAAATGAAGTCAAGGTCTAGGTGTCTGCAATTCTCTTGGCTTTTCCCTCATGGTGGGAAGATGGCTGCAACAGCTCCAGTCCTTTCAATGCCTTTCTAAGAAGCAGGAATGAGTAGCACAAATAAGGAAAGGCATGCACCAGCTGGGTCAGCCTCCCTCTGAAAGAGCTTTCCCAGAACCCTACTCTCTCACATCTCATTGATCAGAACTGTGTCACATGGCCACCCCTAACTGCAAGGGAAGTTGGGAGATGTCACTTTTAAAGCTGAGTACAGAACCCAAATAAGGTTCTGTTGGTAATGAAAGGGAGAGTATGTACTGGGTAGGCATCTGGCGGTGATGCCAGCCTTCACCCCCACCTCACAAGGTTGCCTTCCACATAGTAGGTGCTCATTAAAGAGTAGCTAGTTTTCTTTTTCTTATTTATTTGATAGCCTCTGTTGGCTAGCTGGCCCATCTGTTGCCCTACATATCTGTTCCCCAAAGAGAGGGAAGAGAGGAAGTTCTGAGTTGTCCCACAACTCTTGCTTTCCTGGTGTCCCACATGATTCCATACCAGTTAGTGAAAGCTACATAACAAACCACCTGAAGACTCAGGGGGCTGAAACGGTAAGCATTCTTATTGCTCACGAGTCCACGGGGAAGCTGGATGGTCCTCTAGTCTCTCTGGGCTCACTCATCCATCTGAGGTCAGCTGCGGGTCACGGAGGTGGCTCTGCCAATCTTGGCTGGGCTCTCTTACATCTTGGTGGTTGGAATGGCAAAGAGACACTGAAAGACTGGATACAGGGAAGGTGAAGTATTGTAGCCATTTTTGTAATCAGTTCATCCCAGGTCAAGGGACGCCATGGTGCCCCGATGTCATGGAGGGACCCAAGATGTTTCTTGGTGAATTGTACCTCCTTGGTCTTGTTATTTCTCCAACCAGAGCTTCCTTGGGTTCTCTAGTTTTCTGCAGGAATTTTCATGGACCAGCTTTTATTTTCACTTGCTCAGTCTTCCTGCCCTCCTTCCGTGATGTCCAGAGAGCCGAGGATGTTGGAGAATTGGAGTGGTTTCACCCAGGGGCACCCCACAGCTCTGCCCTCCGGCCCACACCCACTTGTGCGTGGGTCCTCTCTCCCATCAGCTGGCTCTTCCCCTACCCAGCCTGACATCTGGAGGACACAGGCAGCCCTCCTCCCGGGCAGTGGACGGCCCTGGGCAAGGCCTAGCTCCAACCCCAAGGCTCCATGTAGTTTTCACCCCTCTCATTCTCTGCTGGAGACCCCTTCTTCCCTGGAGCTTTCTTAACAAGTCCAAAGGGCTGAATGTACCCAGCCATCTCTCCCTTGGGCTGCATCCCTTAGGCGGTCACCTCAAAGGGCTTCATTCCTTCTTAACACAGGTGTCACATGCTGATGAGCACAGACTCTGGAGTCCTAAACCTGGCTCACCCATCACTTGCTGGAGGTATGATTTGGGGCCAGTTACTTACTTCTCGGTAAAGTGGGACTAGGGATAACCTCCTTGTGGGTTACCATGAGGATTAATTGCGCTAATACACCTGCCATTCCTAGAACAGTGCCTGGTGCATAGCAAACCCTGTGTACAAGTTGGCCACTCTTGTTATTTGGGCTCTGCAGCATTTGCCACCATGAACAGACCCCTCTATTTGGCCCTCTTCACCCTACGCTTTCAGCATGCGGAGTTGATCCTGGCTGCTGCTTTCAAGATTTCTTTTCCCATTCATTCAATCCTTCTGCCTTTCTTCATTTATTCAAACACTGCCTGCGTGCCTTCCATATATTAGTCACTGTGTTAGATACAGGGGACAAAAAATATCAATCAGCTATGGCCTTTGTCCTCATGAAGACAGTCCATTAAACAAACACTTTAAAAGTCCCAACAGGAAGAAAATACAAGGAAGTGTGATAAAGGCTTTGGAAAGGGCAGTAGGATGTTATAGGAGCCCATGGTGGAAGCAACTACTAGAACTTTTTTAGTGCTCTAAAATGCTGTTACCACAAATGATGCTGGGGTAAGGAGGCCATTACCTGGGGCTTACAAATATTTTGGCTGCACTTCACTTGGAGTTTGACTGTAACCGGATTTGACTTGTATTTAGTGGCTTCATTTCCTCAGGGTTGAAAAAGAGGTCACATCCTTCAGGAATGGGACTTGACAGTGAGTAGCATTTCTTCTCTGTGATCTGCTTCTAGGAGGCAAGGCCATCACGTGGCGCTGGGGATAACTTGCTTTGTTAGAGCTTGATTGGCAGGCCAAGCTGTTATGGTAATGGAGTTTTAAAAAAATTTAATCGTATCTGAAATACATGGCCCTAGTTTAAAAAGTCAAGCTGTATTAAAATCCTTCTATTGAAAACAGCAGGCCCCTGACCCACTCTTCTCCATTTAATTCCTCCTCCCCGGAGGCAAATACTTCCAGGTCTTCTGAGACGTTTCCTATGGTATTTACCTCTGTGTTTCTAAATAACATGTGTATATTGCTATTTCTTGATTTCTCTACTTTGAGTGTTTTTATACCCCACCCCTCCCCCAATACTCACCCACACTTCCTTGGCCTCCCCAGCCTTCAAATTTATTTATATAACAATGTTTGGTCAAATTAGTATTCAGTATTCGTGTAAATATCAATCACAGCTCAACCATAGAGCTGACCACAGTTACGTTTTCTTTCTCATACGGAGTTTTTGTTTTCCTAGAGTTAATAATTTTCTTTTTTTTGTGACAAGGAGGATTAGCCCTGAGCTAACATCCATTGCCAATCCTCCTCTTTTTCTTGAGGAAGATTGGCCCTGAGCTAATAGCTGTGCGCACCTCCCTCTGTTTTATATGCAGGACACCTGCCACAGCACAGCTTGATGAGCGGTGCATAGGTCCACACCCAGGATTTGAATGTGGGAACCCCAGGCTATCGAAGTGGAGCACACAGACTTAACCACTGCACCACCGAGCTGGCCCCTGACTCATTTTTTTATGTGCTTAATTTTCTGTGTACTTACCATTAATTCACCTCCTCTTTGAAGAGAACTTTGAATGCCAGCACATCAAGTTCCATTTTTATCTTAGATACATCTCTTCTGGACAATTTCCGGACTGGGCTCCAGAAAGATCCCAGACGGCAATTCTGTCACTTCCCTTTACACTCATCATAGGATTTCCTTTCATGACCAGCCTGGGGGTTCCCTTTAACTCTTTCCTGTGTTGGATCCTTTATTTCCTTGACTTCATAGCATCTTCTTTTAAAAAATTTACTTCCTTGTTTTGGTGGAGCATCTTAGAAGACGGAGTCCATGAATGTCTGAAATAACCTTCTTCTACCACCATACTTGACTGCTAGACTGGCTGGTGTGATGGTTAATTTTATGCATCAACTTGACTGGGCTAAGGGATGACCAGATAGTTGGTAAAACACTATTTCTGGTGTGTCTGTGAGGGTGTTTCTGGAAGAGATTATTATTTGACTCAGTAGACTGAGTGAAGAAGATCCGCCCTCACCAACGTGGGCTGACCCAAAGAGGACAAAAAAACAAGGAAGGGCGACTCTCCTCTTTCACTTCTTGAGCTGGGACATCCATCTTCTGCCCTTGGACATCAGAGCACCTAGAGTCTAGGTTTAGGCCTGAATCCCAATGTCTGGGAGCCCAAAAGGGGGTAAAGGGCATGCTAACTTTCACCTGATCTTCCTTCTCTCAGTGTGGCATCTCACACCACTATGCTACCCCTGATATCTCTGAGGTCAAAGGCACTAGGTTTCAATCTCTCCAGAGAGTAAACTCTGATGCAGTTCTCTGCCAGGGTAGGGAGGGATGGTCCTCTGGCTGCACAGATCTGGGAGCTCCAGGGTAGGGAGGGATGGTCCTCTGGCTGCACAGATCTGGGAGCTCCAGGGTAGGGAGGGATGGTCCTCTGGCTGCACAGATCTGGGAGCTCCAGGGTAGGGAGGGATGGTCCTCTGGCTGCACAGATCTGGGAGCTCCAGCTTTTCCACATACTGATCCTGATTTTAGTCCCACCCACATCCCTGCTGTTCTGGGTTCTAGGGCCTCCAAATCTTGAGACTTTCCAAAGTTCTGCCTCCTTCTTCATACTCAGCTGCCTGTAGCTACCCCCCAGATACCCCCATTTTCACTCTGCTGACCAGAGTGTATATTTCTTTTTCAAGCACAAGGATGCCATCTTTTTGGCTTAAGATGTTCCTCTGGGAGGTTGCCACTGAAGCTCCGTCCCCCAAAGGAGGGCAGTGTGTGACACGTGTGAACACAAGACAGGAGTGAGATTCTTACCATCTAGTCTTCACTTGGGCACTAACTGGCTGTTTGCACTTGAATATGTTACAGGACGGCTCTTCATTCCAGTTTTGTAAATATCTCCTGATCTGTAAAATGGTGGGTTAAAGGTAGATGCCCTTTTCCATCCTCAAAGCCAGGGCTTGGGCAGAGGCCTTTCGAAGATCAGGTGTCGGCCCTTTCGGGTGTTGAGAATTACTGGGAGTCCCTTTGAAACCTAGAGCGGTCATTTAATCCTGCCCCACCTTTGGAGCAACATTTTCAGCTGAAGGTATAAAGCACATTAAAAGTAAGAGAATCCTTGAAACACAAGATAATCTCTAGGGGACAGAACTATTGAATAGAACTGGTGACTGGAGCTTAGCCTGTTGGCTGAAGTTGACATACTTTACATTTTCACGTGTAAAGCGCGACAATAGTTTGGCCTTACGTTCCTCTACTCGACGACCCTTCTCCTTCCTTAGGTCAGATTCTGGCTGTCCTTGGCTTCTCACTAACTTTCCAAATTGTGGTTGAAATTGGAATATCTGCAGAACTCATGCCAGTGCGGCTCATCAGCACTTTAGAAACGGCCAAAATAAATCAATGACGCAGAACAAATATTAATATTCTACAAAGATATAAAAGGCAGCCTCATTTACATACAGAAACAACTTTGGAGGGGAGGGGAGCCAAAGGGATTTGAGGGGGAGTCTGGGGTAGAGGGGTAGAGGGCAGTTATGCAGAATCTCTCTTCAGATGTTTAAAAAAAATGCAGCACCCTTTAAAGCTGTGTTCAGAATCTAGGCTACTTCTGAAACTCTGCTGTTGACTTTAGGGAATAAGAATTGGAGGCAAGTATGTGTGGTTTGGGTTTCACAAGTCTTGTGAGAATCTTTCCTTTTACTGTGCACCTCAAAGGATTCCTTTCTCCCCCACCTCCATCTTTCACTTCCTCCTCCTTTTTATGTACCTGTCTTTCTCATCTCTCTCTGCTCTCTCTCCATGAAGCCCCCATCCTGTCTCTCTCTCTCCCTGTTTCCCCAAACACTGCTAAGACCCCTGCCCCAGCATTGGAGGTGGTGAGTGGCATGCAGACCTCCCCCTTCTGACTGTCCTTTCCTCTAGCCTATGGCCTCTCTTAGCTGCTGCCAGGACAACCTCTTCGCTGTCTCCACGGGGCCTCTGAATCAATCCCTTTGGGTCCCTGATGTTTATCTTCCAAGTTGAAAAGTTTAATTGCAGCCCCAAGTGAGGTCTTGGAGGCCGAGTAGGGGAGGGTGGAAGTGATAAATTCCCACCTGACCTGCACAGGATGCTGTCCAATGCCCACTGAGGGGGCAGGGACCACCTGGGGCCACGCAGGGTTCAACACTCGGCGAGGCTGTGCCCATTGGTGATGAACCAGCATATGAGAGCCGACAGCTACCTCTACGTGTGCAGCTCTGGTCTGCTCATTTCTTCTCTGAAAATCTAATTTTCCCTCATCCCATTTTTGCCTTACTCTCACTTTTTTCTCTTTGGGGCAAATTCTTCCATTCCAGATGTCTCTTTTAACTAAGAAATATTTGGGGAGCACAGATGGTGAGAAAGAGGCGCACGAGGTGGAATTGCATTGTTCCGCTGCATCCTAGCAAAACCCTTGTGTTTTTGGTCTGACATGTTTGAAGTGGCCTGAAAAGTGAAAGAGAAAACTCAAGGTTTTTTGATATGTTAAATCGAGTCAATCTCTTGGCCATCCTTGAAGAATGAATGGATTCAGGAGCTTGCTTTTTAAAAGAAGTGTGTTTTTAAACATTCCTGCAGTCCAAAGGACCCGTGAGTCAAAAGCGACACAAAATCCTGAGCCCAGGGAAGATGTGGGCATCCAGGTGGGGTCTCCTGGGAAAGATCACGTGGCATCCTAAGTTCCTGTGTCTCAGGTGGGGAAGCACCTGGAAGGCCAGAGGATCCACATGTTTCCCAGCTGATTTGCTGTACAATTTTGAACCGTTGCTCTCTACTCCAGCTGGTTTCCTTATGTGCAAAATCTGACAGCATATAACAATTCCTGAGGGGATTTTTATGGCATCTGAGGTCTAAGGAAGAAATCTTTGACGATGTACACCATCACGCCTGGGCAAGGTGGAACTGGCTGGAAAGGCAGTTGTTGGGCTGGTTCCTAAAGGTGTTGGTGCCTAGGTTTCTCGGTTCCCTCGCCCTTTCCTATCAGCCTTCCAACAACCAAGTTGGAAGACATTTAATATTTCTGTTGACCAGGATTCTCTCCTCAACCAAACTCTCCTCGGGCTCCTCTGAACTTGTCAACGAGGTCTTGACTTTTGGACTTTCATGTCCATCTCTGCATTGTCCAATTTTAGCAAGAATCCTGCTAAGTCAGTTTAACCAGAATGCCCCCACCTTTGATATCTGATCAGGTTCCTCACCCTCCACCCTCTCCCAGGTGGTGTCTGGTCACTACGGTCTGCCTTCAGCGAGAATCCCCTTCTGTCAGTTTAGCAAGAATCTCCTCTTACTCCTGATGTTTCCTCTTACTAATTTTCCATCCACTGACTCCCACCCTGCTCCTTGGCTATAAAATCCCAGTTACCCGTGTTGTATTTGGAGTGTAGTCCAATTTCGCCCCATTGCAGTGGTCCCTATACCTATTCCCATGGCCCCCCTTAAATGAAGTCTTCCTTACAAGTCTTGCTTTGACAAGTGTCATTGAATAATTTTTCTTTAGCAGTATTTTTGATTTAAATGGTTCTTTTGCCACCTGTAATTGATGGGGTTCAGGACAGGCCACCCCAAGATGTGCCACTCTGGTATGCAGATTATTTCAAGCTGAAGACAATAAAGGCTCAGAAGACTCAGAGAGAAACTTTGACCTTCCCCCCGACTAACTGCCTAAAAGAATTTAAGATAGAAGTTCTGTCCCCAAGACCGGCCATCTCCATAGATAGCTCTGGGTATGGATACAGTGGGAGGGTCCTTGCTAAGCCCATTCTTATCAAAGCTCTGAAAACCAAGTAAAAGTAGAAGTTATCCTTTGTAAGAGACATTTACATTTATAAGGGAAATCTCCATTTGTATAGGTATCTCCCTCTCTGTACCAGGAAGAAGGGGGGATGACTTTATCTCTAGAAACTCTTAGTGCAGAAGGTGAGGACTTAAATCTGCATAATAACCTTACTCTTGTTTACTGTGCTTTTCTGGTAATCTCCCACAGCTGACTCCCCCACCCCCAATATCCTCCTTTGTCTTTAGCTGAAGATAGTATTTAAGATGAGAACCTCTGCCATTTTGTTGAGTTACCCAGTTTTTCCTGGGTCTCTCCCATATATACATGTTATAAAGCTTTGTTTGATTTTCTCCTGCTATTTGATCTCATGTCAATTTAATTTGTAGCCCAGCCAGAGAGGACCCAGAGTGGGTAGAGGACAGTCTTCCTCCCCTGCATAATATCAACCTGTGACATAGCTGTTATTATTACTATTGTTGCTTCGCAGATGAAGAACGTAAATCTCAGTTAGGTCAGGTGACTCCCAACATCACACAGTCGGGGACTGGCAGTTTCCCCATCACCCGGGTCTTCTGACTCCCCAACCTCAATGCTTGCTTTCCACCAGAAGCAGAAATGAGGTGCATCTCTAGTTTGAAACATTTTTGGAGCAAAATGTATTAGTGTTAGGGCTGAGAATGGGGTATAACTTCGATGACTTCTTATTCCCGACCCCAATACACAGGGAGAGTTTTATCTGCTAAGACAGGAAAGTGCCAACCCTTATTATGCAATGGCAGCTGCATTTCCCAAGAAGATACTCTCTTAGCAGCAACTAAGTTTTGGAAAGTGCACTGAGAATGGTCTGTTGGATATTTTGGGCCAGATGTCTACCAGGGGAAATAATCTGAGTGATTTGAGAGAGCGTTTTTAAGCCCAGCAAGCCCTGTGATGAGATTGTGCGTCATCAGAGACGTCACTGGCTTCTCAGAGGCTCTCCAAGGCTCCCATTCTCACAGCAAATCTCAAATCCATTAGCCACTGGGCCAGACAGGGAGCTAAAGGGGCCTCTGGAAGAAATGAATTTGAAAAAAGCCAAGAGACACTACCATTAAGTCAACAAGCTCAAAAAAAAGGGACAGAAGAGAATTTGTGGCACTCATCTGTGCTCTGCTGGGGTTGCCAGGAAGTTGTTGTTAAAGGTTAATGGCAGTGAGTTTGAAATGAGTGCTGATCTTTATGGAATGATCCAGAAAGGATGTTAGAGAGGAAGCATGGGGGAGAGAGAGTAGGAATCATGTGACCTCGGTCCAAATTCTCCATCAGTTATTAACTACTCATGTGACCTTTGAGAAGTCACCTCTCTCCTCCCATCCTCAGTTTCCTCTTCTGTACAAAGGTGGTCAAGGTGATCCCATTTTTTTTAAGCCTCCTATAACCATCTGACATTTTTTAAACCTCAATTTCTGCCTCAGCTTCCACAGTGCACTGAGGAGAAGGGTCATGCAGGCTGTAGCTATTGCTAACTGGCTGAGAGAATGCCTACCAGCTTCCTGTACCCAAACACGCTAAGGAAGTAACAGTGTCACTGCCCCATAAAATTCACATCTGAATGGGGATTTATGTTTACAGAGCCTTCCATGCCCATTACCTGAATTATTAAGATAAGCAACACAGTTTTCCCACGCTGCTGGGAGACATGACACAGACACGGATATATGGAAAAGGTACATTCCTTGACCAACTGGAAAAAGCAGGGTGAGCCTCCAGAAACTGGCCACATTCAGGACTAGACCAGCTGCTTCTCAGTACAAGCTATTGATTAACCTCTGAGGTGGTGATTCTGTTTGTGGTCATGTGTTTCTATCCCTCCTTCTTTCCTTCCTCTTTTCATCCATCCATCCATCATCCATCCATCTACCCATCCATCATCTATTCATCCACCCATCATCCATCCATCCTTCCATTTATCCATCCATCATCCATACATCTATCCATCCACCCATCCATCATCCATCCATCATCTATCCATTCATTCATTATCTATCCATCCACCTGTATGGGGGCAGAATTTGCCACCCTAAAATGTTTCTCTTGGGCTTGAGGATTATTTGGGGCTGATTACTTTTAAGAACAAAAAACTCAAGAAGAAACTTTGACTTTCCCCCAACTGCCTAAAAGAATTTTAGAAGGCCTGTTCCAGGAAGGAGCTATCACCATAGGTAACTATAGTATAATATGAACTAGGTGTGTGGTAGACAGGGAGGAACCTAGCAAAGTCCATTTGATCAAAATCCTCTGGGTGTCCCATTGTCTCTTCAAGGCATGCCAAACATTTATTTACTAAAAATTTGCTTTTCCATCTCCATATGAATTGTCTTCCTCCCTTTTGAAGTCCCAAAGCACTACCTCCAACATCTTTTGTCTTAAGCTGAACATGGTAGTTAAGGTAGTGGCTTTGGCCATTTTGGTGAGTTACTCAGTTTTCCTGTTTTTTTTTCATGTATACATGTTATTAAACTTTGATTTTCTCCTGTTATTCTATCTCATGTCAATCTAATTCTTAGACTAGCCAGAAGAACCTAGAAGGGTAAAGGAAAATTTCTTCCTCCTCTACACACTCTCCATCATCCATCCATCTATCCATCCATCCATCCATCCCCCATCTATCTATTATTCTCCAAAAGTATCTACTGAGCACATTCTTTGCTTGTAGGGGCTGTGGCAGGTGCTGTGTGGGATACAAGGGACATGTTGAAGACTGGCCCTTGTACCAGAGGAGCCCCTTTTTGATCTGGGAAGACAAACTCCTGAAGCAAAGATATTGCAGCTAGAATGATCAATGCTGAGGAGGAGTACAAGTGAGTCGTGGGCCCTCTTCACCCCTTCCCTCCCTCTGCATCCCCTTCATTCTCTTGGACACCTGTGCAGCAGGCCTATCCCTGTCAGACTTCTTCCTCAGCTGAAGGTAATCATGTGGTCACATTTACACAGCTGAGAAGGGAACATTATCTTATCGAGCCACTTCACAAAGGCTTCCTGAGTGAATGGCATTATTATTGCAGCTGGGCCCTCCTACTTGCCCAGAGGAATGTCATTGGGCCCTTACTTGGTTTTCTCAGAGCATATAAATAGTAAGAAAAAAAAATTGGATGTGCCCTGTTTTGGACGGGGCCTCTTAGTACAATTCCCATTCAGCTTGTCATTTTACCCTTAATTATAATATAAATGAATAATTAAAAGGATAAGTACTTGCTATGATATTCTACTCTGACCTTCCCACTTGTAGGGTGGTTGTGGTGAACAGGAGTTTGTCAGAGGAACATGATCAGTCAGGTGAGAGGGGTGTGGTCTAGAGATCATGTCCCCACGTCAACTGCAGATGGTTAGCGTGGAGAAGAACCTCCACACATGATAGGGGTTCTGACATGAAGAAGGAGGATGTTTGTCGTGGGCTAACCTAGAAGCTCAAAGCTAAGACAGAATTCTAAGGCAGATTTTAGTTTACATAAGAACCTGCTTTTTGAAACAACCAAAATGTCCACCAAGTGAGAAATGGATAAACAAGATGTGGCATATCCATACAATGAAATATTATCCAGTAATAAAAAGGAATGAAGCACTGACACACGCTACAACATGGATGAACCTTGACAACATCATGCTGAGTGAAAGAGGACAGTCACAAAAGACCACATACTGTATGATTCCATTTACATGAAACGTCCAGAATGGGCAAATCCATAGAGACAGAAAGTAGACCAGTGGTTGCCTAGGGCTGGGGGTGTTGGAGGGAAATGGGGAGTGACTGCTGATGGGTACAGAGTTTCTTTTTGGGTGATGGAAATGTTCTAAAATTGATTGCGGTGATGGTTGCACAATTCTGTGAATATATGAAAAACCATTGAATTGTACACTTTAAATGGGTGAATTATATGATATGTAAATATCTCAGAAAAGCTGCTGTAAAAATTAATTTGCCTTTTTTTTAACTTTAAGGAAAGAAACTACTTTTTTGTGTGTGAGGAAGACTAGCCCTGAGCTAACATCCATTGCCAATCCTCCTCTCTTTGCTGAGGAAGACTGGCCCTGGGCTAACATCCGTGTCCATCTTCCTCCACTTTATATGTAGGACTCCGCCACAGCATGGCTTGATGAGTGGTGTGTAGGTGCGTGCCCGGGATCAGGACCTGCGAACCCCAGGCTGCCAAAGCGGAGTGTGCAAACAACCACAACACCACCAGGATGGCCCCCAAAGAAACTACTTTTTAAAATGAGGGTGAAAGAATACACTAGCACAGTGCTCAGCCCATGGAAAGCCTGGATACCCCCTGGCTCACTTCCATCACCTGTCTTGTCCAGCAATGGGAAGACTTAGCTGGGGCAGTAAGAATTCCTGTCTTCCCTGGAGATAACCAGCAGATACTCGGAGACCATCTGAAGGGAATTGTGGAAGGTTCCTGCAGGGAGAGGGAGGATGGGTCTTGGTTTGGATGTCTTTGAAAATAGAACCCAGGGCATAGACTTGGGGCAGGTAATCGACTTGGGAGGCAATCCCAGGAGCCAGTAGTGAGGAGCGGGGAGGGTGAGGCAGGAATAGGGGAGGAGCTAACGTTAGGTGCATTATCAAGGTCACTGCTGTGGGCTGGACTATCCACAGGAGGGGTCTTCCTGAGAAGCATACAGAAGGCCCCTCCAACTGTTCTGCTTGAAGGGTGGGAGGCTGGGCCACCCATTCACCAACTGCTCTCCCCACTGGCCGAGGACTGTCTCTGGGTGTGTTAACTCCTCCACACTTCCGGCTGTACTTGTGTGAGAGCCAGAGGGATCACCACAGGGGGCCCCAGGTTTCAAAGCAGAAAGCTGTGCACAGCATGCCTGCAGCGGGTGCTGTGAGAGGAGGGAGCTGGGCTCGCACTGAATGTTCTACCACAGCTGGGACTGAAGTCAGAGGTGGCTCAAAGAGATGTGTTATGGGCATCAGACGCATCTGCCACAATGGATAATTTGGGCTCACACAAGTGATTTAATGGATATGAGGTTTTTTTTTTTTTTGCTGAGGAAGATTTGCCCTGAGCTAACATCTGTGCCAATCTTCCTCTATTTTGTATGTGGGTCACCTCCACAGCATGGCCACCTACGAGTGGTGTAGGTCCACACCCCAGGGATACAAATTCAACCTGGGCTGCCGAAGTGGAGCGCTCCGAACTTCACCACTACACCACGGGGCTGGCCCCTAGCATTTTTTTTAAATGAAGTAAAATAGAATAGAAACAATCAAATGTGTTACATCTCAAAAATACCATTTCAGGACGGTTTTGTTTCACGACATGCTGCACATGTTCGTGTGCCTACGCATGTGTTGGGTTGCAGCATAAGATGTATTGGTTTCTGTGGGTCACAGTGAAAAATGCTGCTCAGCTGGAGCAATCTCTAAATTCTTTCAGAAAGCGAAGTTCATTTTAAAATAAGTTTTTTGGTTGTAGCGGAGGAAATTGAAGAGCTGCAAGTCCTGGTGGAAAAGGCAGGAATGAAGTATGAGTCCAAGGACATTTGGGCTCCGATCTTATCTCTGTTTCTTAAGAATAACGTGATCTTGGAATAACATCAACTTACCTTATGCAAAGAGATTTATTTTAAGGAATTGGCTCAGCCATCGTGGGGGCTGGCAAGTCCGAAGTCTGTAGGGAAGGCCACTAGACTGGAAACGCAGGCAGGGTTTCTATGTTACAGTCTTGAGGCAGAATTTCTTCTTCTTGGGGAAATCTCAGTTTTTGCTCTTAAGGCCTTCACCTGATTAAATGAGGCCCACCCATATTATTATCACTCTCTTACTTAAAGTCAACTGACTGTAGATGTTAACTGCATCTATAAAATACCTTCTCAGCAACACCCAGCTTAGAGTTTGATTAGATCACTGGGTGCTACAGCCTGGATGAGTGGGCCCATAAGGATGACCATCACTCCTGACATGCAGAGGTCTGGACTAACAGCCACGGTTCCTTTCCATTCTGCAGCTCCTTGAATGTCAGCTCATTCTCTGACAGCCTTAATGCTAAATGCTTTACGGAGAACGGAGTTTGCAGCCTGGGGCTTGTGCTCTGTTATCCAAAATTCAGGAATGTTTGAGCCCAAGTCTATCCCTAGTTTTACAGGTGAAGGATTCAGGCACAGAGAGGGTAGCCCACTCTGTAGACGTCCCACGGTGAGCTTGTGGCCAAGCCTCACTCTGACTGAGACATCTTGTCCTTCTTAGAGACATGGCTTCCAAAATGAGAGTTGGCTCCAGCCAAGTGGGGAAGCAAATACTCTGTCTTAACAGAATCTCGTCTTCACTGTGAGTGGTTCTCATTCTCTTGAATGAGTTCTGTTTTCATTCGATGTCCAACATTATGGAGAGCACATCTCCTGTGGAGAACAAGCCCACTTCCCTTCCTCATGGGAGGAGGAGAAGGACTTCTTGGGAGAAAAGGGGGACAGCAGCTGTTCTGGGAAACTCAACCCACTCTGACTCCGATGGGTTTTCAGTCATCAGAACCAGATGGTGCAAATGTGTCTGGGCCCCTCCACCTTGCCCCAGGGTGACCAAGCCTGGAAGTGGGGATGTGGCTTCATGAAGGCTTTTCTGCGTGTTGGGTGCCTGCGATCCTTCCATGCAGAGTGGAGGAGGAGACTCTGTGGCAGGGAATGCATTGGTCTTTCTCCCAACCCTCCTTCCTCCTTGCGCTCTGGCCTTCTAATCATTTAAACATGGAAACGTCTAGGCTCGCCTCAGGGTCCCCATCTTCACATGTGTTTACTTCTTGCTCTAGCAGGGCTTAAACAAGGTTTGAATTGGTCGAGGCCCCAGTCTCTCCTCTGTGGCTTCTACGAGCTTAATTGAAGCTGCATTTTTATCTGTTTTATATGTTGGGGATCTGTGTAAAATTTCATTTAAGAAAAACAAGTTCCACTGCAAAAAAAAAAAAGGATCTGAAAGTCATTGCTGAAGATAATTGGAAACTAGTTAAGGTGACAGTCTTAGATGTGATGAAGGCTATATAATGTTAAAACATAAGGGAAAAAAATCACTAAAATCTGACCCTCCAAAATACTTTTTTAATACCCTTATTTATAGTCTTCTCTGTAAGAGTCAGAGCATCAAACCTTCCTGTGTACAGTCAGACATTGTTGAAGAGGGAAAGTTGTGTGTGACACAACGCAAAATACGTCTTACTTGGAGGAAGCTGGGATGGGACCCAGGAGCCTGGTCTAACGTACACAGGCATCGGAAGAGAGACTGAGAATGGATGGCGCTTCTTATCCAAAGGGGCAGGCCAGCTGCAGTCCTGTCCCTGTTTCCCAGACCACGAATGGCGAGTCTGCCCCTTCCAGCAGACCCAGCTGAACACTGGCTTTCCATCAACTGGACAATAATCTCCCAAGTTTCTTGTTTCACACTCGGAGAACATAACATGGCAAGCCAGAATGCAATCTACATTTTAGATAGGAGAAAGCCCTGTTTCTTATAGAAACCTCCAGTTACCTCTAGTTTCTTATTTTTCCTCCTGTGTATGTAATTAAACAAAATAAAAGGATATTGCTTGGCCTCAGAGGGAAAATAAACACCTTCTGAAATTAAAAAGTCCTGGTGTGATGTTGACTTTTAGTGGTGCTTTTGCGCATGGGAAATTGTAGTTACTTACATTACAGCCAAATTTATTCGGAGAAGTCATTTTGGTGTTTCTGTCTAACGGAAAGGTGCAATGACCACCTAACATTTTGCTCTGAAGTCGGCCTTTGCTTACGCTGATTGGGATAATGGTGAATAAGTGTATGCTCTGGTACAGGGGTGGATGCCAAGAACTGTGGGGAGGATCCAGTGAGGGGAAAGGGCCAGGATGGGGTGCCCTGTGACAGCTGGTGGCAGCACAATATGGTGGCACAGGAGCCTAGCCTGGGCTCTGGAATCTCATGAGCGACAGCATCCTGGAGCCGCGCGTAACATTTCACAAAACCCTGCAGGTGGATTTGTGGATTTTCTGTCTCATGCATTCTTCCTCCACAACACTCATCCTCCCTCAAACACACCCATTTTGGATCCCAGGATAGAAGAATCTTCTAGTCTTGGCCTTGTCCCATGTCTTAGGCATTTTACTTTTGTCAAGAACTGGAAGATAACTGTGACCAAATACTTGGCTCAGATTTCCTAGTTTCCCAACTTTCTCTGCTTCAGCTTTCACTGAGAAACCTAAGTGTTCCTACTGGGTGTCTCTGAGCCTGGGAATTTGCATCCCCTCCCTCTTTTGTCTCCCAGTTCCCTCCTTCCATAGGAAGGCGGAAGTATCTCCACCGGTTGCCTGACACTACTGCAGATGTGGGTCTGGGTGAGGACCGAGATGCTCCCACACTGGTCTGTAGGCAGAAAGAGGTCCTGGGAGAAGACATGGTTATCAGTGCCAGAGTCAGCTCAGGTTTTCCTGACGTTTGTTTTCTTACCTGGGGTCAACTGAAGAAGAATTAAATACTTCTCAGATCTCAAGCAGTTCTGAGCAGGTAGGCACAGTCCCCTCCAGTCTGCTCTGGCTTAGTTTTCAGCTCATATCCATCTCTGGTTGTAGAAGTGACTACTAGAAGCCATTCAGTAAAGAACCTACTGTTATTGCTACTATAAATCCCATTTATTGAGTGCTGACACTCTGCCAGGGTCCTCACATACATCATCACTTATCTCAAGCCTGCCAGGTGGGTGTCATTATCAACCCCACTTGGCGAAAGAGACGGAAACTCCAAGAGGCTAATCAGTTTGCCCAAGGGCACAAAGCTGTAGGTGGCAGAGGTGGGATCCAAATCCAGACAGTCTGACCCCAAAGCAGTCTTTCCCCTTTCACTACTGAAGTGCAGTGTCTTCAACATCATTTTTGTATCACGTTTCTAAGCTTAATTCAAGTGGAAGTCCTCTTCCTAGGTTCTCTGGCTCTTTCCTTTTCAGTCTCTAGTTTTCTTGCTTGACTCAGGCATTAATTCATTCAGCAACACATATTTATTGATTGCCTACTATGTGCCAGGCTCTCTTCAGGATGCTCAGGCTAGAACAGAGACCAAAGACCCCCACCATTGTGGAGGTAAACCAAGAGAGGCTAGTATATAAATGTTATAAAGAGAAATAAAACAAGAAGATAGAATATTTCCCAGAATTACCCTGATACCAAAACCAGACAAAGACATCATAAAAAAAACTATAGACCAATATCCTTCATAAACACAGATGCAAACATTATTGTAGAATATTAATAAATTGCATCCAACAATATATAAAAAGAATAACATACTACAACAAGTGGAATTTATTCTGGGAATTCAAGGCTGGTTCAATATTAGAAAGTCAAAACATTCTACCATATTAACAGTCTAAAGAAGAAAACCCATAGGATCGTATCAATTGATGTAGCATTTGACAAAATGTAACAACCATTCATGAATGTTAAAATCTCAACAAACTAGGTACAGAGTTCTTCAATCTGATAAATGGCATTTTCAGAATACACAGGTCAAGACAACAACACACACAAGACATATAGGTCAACATACAAAAAAGTCAATCATATTTCTATATGACAGCAATGTACAATTGAAATTGAAATATAAAAATCAAGAAATTTTACAATAGTTCCTCTCACCCCCCCAAAATGAAATGCCAATTCATACAGCTAACAAAAATTGCACAGAATCTTTATGTTGAAAATGACAAAAAAAAAAAAGCTGATGGAAATCAAAGAAGATCCAAATAAATGGAGAGACATAATATGTTCATGGATTGGGAGACTCAACATAGCAAAGATGTCAATTCTCCCCAAATTCATCTATAGAATTAACACAATTCCAATCAAAGTCACAGGAGGATAATTTTTTATAGATATAGACAAGCTGATTCTAAAAATTATATGGCAAGACAAAGAATTAGAATAGCAAAAACAATTTCAAAAAAGAACAATAAAATTGGAGAAATAATGCTGCCTGAATTTGACTTACTATAAAGATACAGTAATTAAGAGAGTGTGGTATTGCTGAAAAGTTAGGTACGTAGATCAGTGGAGCAAAATAGAAAGCCCAGAAATAGGTCCACACAAATATGGCCAATCAATTTTTGACAAAGATGCAAACACAATTCAAAGGAGAAAGTTAGTGTTTCCAACAAATGGTGTTGTAACAACTGGACATCCACAAACAAACAAAAAAAGAAGCTTGACCTTAACCTCAAATTTTATACAAAAAAATTAACTCAAAATGGATTATAGATCTAAGTTTAAAATGTAAAATTGTAAAACTTTTAGAAGAAAATAGGGGAAAATCTTTGTGATCTGGGGTTAGGCAGAGTTCTTGGACATGAAGTTAAATGCATGATCCATAAAATAAAATATTAATAAATTGGACTTTATCAAAATTAACATATAAAAGGGTACAAACACTCTGGAAAGTAGTTTGGTAGTTTAAAAAAAAAAAAGCACCCACTGACCATATGACCCAGAAATTGTCCTCCTGGGCATTTCTCCCAGAGAAATGAAATGTATGATCACACAAAAATCTAACCACAATTGGTCATAGCAGCTTTATTTGTAATAGCCAGAAACTGGAAACAACCAAAATGCCTTTCAATAGGTGAATGGTTAAACAAATTGTGGCATCTCCCTGTCATGGAATCCTACTCAGCAATAAATGGAATGAACCGTGGATACACACAGCTCAGATGAATCTCAGCAACACTTTGCTAAGTGAAAGAAGCCTTTCCCAAAAGGCTACATACTGTACGATTCTGTTTATCTGACATTCTAGAAAAGGCAAAAGTAGAGGGATGGAAATCAGGCCTGTGGTTTCCAGGGACTGAGGGTGGAGGAGGAATTGACTAAAAAGGGGCACAAGGGAAATGTTTTGGTGTCCTAGAAATATTCTCCATGTTGATTGTAGTCGTGGTTACACAACTGTATACAGTGGCCAACACTCAGAGAACTGTACACCCAAAAAGGGTGAATATTACTGTATGTAAATTATACCTCATAAATATGACTTTAAAAAAGAGTAAAGTATCAGTTGACTTCTCTATAGAAACCTTACAGGCTAAGGAAGAGTGGCATGATATATTTAAAGTGCTAAAAGGAAAAAACCTACAGCCAAGAATACTCTACCTGCAAGGTTATCATTCAGAATGGAAGGAGAGATAAAGAGTTTCCCAGACAAGCAAAAATTAAAGGAGTTTATCAGCGAGAAACCAGTCCTACAGGAAATGGTAAAGAGACTTATTTAAGGGGGAAAGAGATGACCACAAATAGGAAAAAATTATCTATTTCCATGATAAGAGGTTAATGAATACAAATGCACAAAAAAGAGGATAGATATGATATCAAAAACATAAAATGTGGGAGGAGGGGAGTAAAAGAGTAGAACTTTCAGATAGAGGTCAACCTAAAGAGACCATCAACTCAATATAGATTGCTATATACATAGGTTATTATATATGGATCTCATGGTAATCACAAACCAGAAACCTGTAATAAATACACAAAAAACTAAGAGAAAGGAACCCAAACATAATACAAAAGAAAGCCATCAAACCACAGGGGAAGAGAGCAAGAGAAGAAGAAAGGAACAGAGAAGAACTACTAAAACATCAAGAAAAAAGGTAAAAAAATGGCAGTAAGTACATACATATCAATAGCTACTTTAAATGTCAATGGACTAAATGCTCCAATCAAAGGCATAGGGTGGCTGATTGGATAAAAAAACAAGACTCCTGTACATGCTGCATACAAGAGACACACTTCAGACCTAAAGACACTCACAAACTGAAAGTGAAGGGAGGGAAAAACATACTCCAAATGGCAGTGAAAAGAAAGCTGGGGTAGCAATACTCATATCAGACAAAAAAAGACTTTAAAACAAAAACTGTAACAAGAGACAAAGAAGGGCACTACATAATGATCAAGGAAACAATCCAACAAGAGGATATAACACTTGTAAATATCTATGCACCCAACATAGGAGCACCTAAATATATAAAGTAATTATTAACTGACATAAAAGGAGAAATAGACAGTAACACAATAATAGTAGGGAACTTTAACACTCCACTTACACCAGTGGATAGATCATGCAAACAGAAGATCAACAAGGAAACATTGGCCTTAAACAATACGTTAGACCAGATGGACTTAGTAGATATATACAGAACATTCTATCCAAAAACCAAAGAATACACATTCTTAACAAATGCACATGGAACATTCTCCAGGACTGATCACATATTAGGCCATAAAACAAGTCTCCATAAATTTAAGAAGATTGAAATAATACCAAGCATCTTTTCTGACCACAAAGTTATGAAACTGGAAATCAACTATACAAAGAAAACCAGAAAAGCTGCAAATATGTGGAGATTAAAAAAAATGCTACTGAACAACAATTGGGTCAATGAAGAAATCAAAGGAGAAGTCAAAAATACCTGGAGACAAATGAAAATGAAAATACAACATGCCAGAATTTATAGGATACAGCAAGAGTAGTTCTAAGAGAGAAGTTTATAGCAATACAAGCCTATCTCAACAAACAAGAAAAATCTCAAACAATCTAATGGTGCACCTAAAGGAACTGGAAAAAGAAGAACAAGCAAAGCCCATAATCAGTAGAAGGAGGGAAATGATAAAAATCAGAGCAGAAATAAATGAAATAGAGACTGGAAAAACAGTAGAAAAAATCAATGAAACCAAGAGCTAGTTCTTTGAAAAGATAAACAAAATTGACAAACCTTTAGCTAGACTCACCAAGAAAAAAAGAGAGAAGGCTCAGATAAGTAAAATCAGAAATGAAAGAGGAGAAATTACAACAGATACCTCAGAAATACAAAAGATTATAAGAGAATACTACAAAAAGCTATATGCCAACAAATTGGACAATCTAGAAGAAATGGATAAATTCTTAGAATCATACAACCTTCCAAAACTGAATCAAGAAGAAACAGAGAATTTGAATAGACCAGTCACCAGTAAGGAGATCAAAACAGTAATAAAAAACCTCCCCCCAAATAAAAGTCCAGGACCAGATGGCTTCCCTGGTGAATTCTACCAAACATTCAAAGACTTAATACCTATCCTTCTCAAACTCTTCCAAAAAATTGAAGAGGAGAGGAATCTTCCTAATCCATTCTATGAAGCCAACATCACCCTGATACCAAAACCAGACAAGGACAACACAAAAAAATAAAATTACAGGCCAATATCACTGATGCACATTGATGCAAAAATCCTCAACAAAATACTAGCATATCGAATACAACAGTACATTAAAAAGATCATACACCATGATCAAGTGGGATTCATTCCAGTGATGCAGGGATGGTTTAACACCCATGATACACCACATTAATAAGATGAAGAATAAAAATCACATGCTTATCTCAATAGATGCAGAGAAAGCATTTGACAAGATGCTGCATCCATTTATGATAAAAACTCTGAATAAAATGGGTATAGAAGGAAAGTAACTCAACATAGTACAAGCCATATATGACAAACCATCCTCAATGGTGAAAAACTGAAAGCTATCCCTCTAAGAACAGGAACCAGACAAGGATGCCCACTTTCACTACTCCTATTTTAACGTAGTATTAGAAGTCGTGGCTAGAGCAATCAGGCAAGAAAAAGGAAGAAAAGGGATCCAAATTTGAAAGGAAGAAGTGAAACTGTCACTATTTGCAGATGACATGATTTTATATATAGAAAACCCTAAAGAATCCACCAAAAAACTCCTAGAAATAATAAATGAATATGGGAAAGTTGCAGGATACAAAATCAACATACAAAAATCAGTTGTGTTTCTATACACTAACAATGAAGTAGCAGAAAGAGAAATTAAGAATACAAACCCATTTACAATTGCAACAAAAAGAATAAAATACCTGGGAATAAACTTAACCAAAGAAGTTAAAGATCTGTACACTGAAAACTATAAAACATTGTTGAAAGAAATTGAAGAAGACACAAAGAAATGGAAAGATACTGTTTGCTCTTGGATTGGAAGAATTAAAATAGTTAAAATGTCCATATTTCCAAAAGTAATCATTAGATTCAATGCAATCCCTATCAAAGTTGCAACAACATTTTTCACAGAAATAAAACAAACAATCCTAAAATTTATATGGAACAACGAAAGACCCCAAATAGCTAAAAGACTACTGAGAAAAAAGAACAAAGCTGGAGGAATCACACTTCCTGATTTCAAAATATACTACAAAGCTATAGGAACCAAAACAGCATGGTACTGGCACAAAAACAGACACACAGATCAATGGAATAGAATTGAGAGCCCAGAAATAAACCCACACATCTATGGACAGCTAATTTTCGACAAGGGAGCCAAGAACATACAATGGAGAAAGGAAAGTCTCTTCAACAAATGGTGTTGGGAAAACTGGACAGATGCATGCAAAAAAATGGAAGTAGATCATTATCTTACACCATACACAAAAATTAACTCAAAATGGATTAAAGACTTGAATGTAAGACCTGAAACCATGAAACTTCTAGAAGAAAACATAGGCAGTACGCTCTTCAACATATTTTCAAATACTGTGTCTGTCCGGGCAAGAGAAACAATAGAAAAAATAAACAAATGGGACCACATCAAACTAAAAAGCTTCTGCACAGCAAAGGAAACCATCAACAAAATGAAAAGACAACCTAACAATTGGGAGAAGATATTTGCGAACCATATATCTGATAAGGGGTTAATACTCAAAATGTATAAAGAACTCATACATCTCAACAACAAAAAACTAACAACACAATTAAAAAAAGACCTGAACAGATATTTCTCCAAAGAAGATATATAGATGGCCAAAAGGCACATGAAAATATGGTCAACATATTAACGACCAGGGAAATGCAAATCAAAACTATAATGAGATATCACCTCACTCCCATCAGAATGGCCATAATTAACAAGACAGGAAACAACAAGTGTTGGAGAGGATGTGGAGAGAAGGGAACTCTCATACACTGCTGGTGGGAGTGCAAACTGGTGCAGCCCCTATGGAAAACAGTATGGAGATTCCTCAAAAAATTAAGGGTAAATGGGGCCGCCTGGTGGCGCAGCGGTTTAGTCCGCGCCTGGCAGCCCGGGGTTCGCGAGTTCGGATCCCAGGCGCCCGCGGACGCGCACTGCCTGTCAGCCATGCCGTGGCGGCGTCCCATATAAAGTGGAGGAAGATGGGCACGGATGTTAGCTCAGGGCCAGTCTTCCTCAGCAAAAAGGGGAAGATTGGCAACAGATGTTAGCTCAGGGCTGGTCTTCCCCACAAAAAAAAAAAAAAAAAAAAAATTAAGAGTAAAACTACCATAGGATCCAGCTATTCCACTGCTGGGTATTTATCCAAAGAACACGAAAACACCAATATGTAAAGATACATGCACCCCTGTGTTCAATGCAGCATTGTTCACAACAGCCAAGACTTGGAAGCAACCTACGTGCCCATCAAGGGACAAATGGATAATGAAGATATGGTGTCTATACACAATGGAATATTACTCAGCCATAAGGAACGGTGAAATCCAGCTGTTTGTGACAACATGGATGGACACTGAGGGTGTCATGCTAAGAGAAATAAGTCAGAGGGAGAAGGTCAAAAACTGCACGATCTCACTCATAAGTAGAAGATTAAAAACAACAAACAAACACATAGTGACAGAGATGGGATTGGCGGTTACCAGAGAGGAAGGGGGGAGGGAGGAGGGCGAAGGGATGATTAGGCACATGAGGGTGGTGATGGATTGTAATTAGTCTTGGGTGGTGACCATGATGTTCTTTGCAGAAATAGAAGTATAATGATGTACACCTGAAATTTATACAACGTTATAAACCAATGTTACCGCAATTTAAAAAAATAAATTTAAAAAAAAGTGTTAAGGATGGGAATGTAATACACAGCATGGTGACAGTAGTTAACAATACTGTTTCATATATTTGAAAGTTGCCAAGAGAGCAGATCTTAAAAGTTCTCATCACACACAAAAAAGTGTAACTATGTGTGGGGATGGACGTTAACTAGACTTACTGTGGTGATCATTTTACAATATATGCAAATATGGAACCATTATGTGGTACACTTGAAACTGATTCAATGTGATACGTCAATTACATCTCAATTAAAAAAAAAGTAGAAACATCCTCAGATCGCCTCCTCCCTCCAAAAAAAGAGTCAAGGTAGGAGCCAGAGTGTGGCCAGGATTACAATTGAAAGTAAGTGGTCAGGGAAGCTCTGTCTGAAAAGATGGCACTTACCCAAGGGCCCACATGACGTGAGGGAGTCAGTCATGCAAACATCTGGGGAGCGGCAGGTGCAAAGGGCTATGGAGTGGGCTTGGAGACTTGAGAGACCTCCAGAGGACAAGGGCTGTGTGTCTGCGAAGGGAGGTGGGGGGGCTGGCAGGAGAGCTACGCAGGGCCACATCCACTGTGGTGAGGATTTTGTTTTATTCCAAGTGAGAGGGGAGGCACTAGAGCATTTTGAGCAGGAGGGTGCCAGGGCTACTTCAGGTCATTCCTGGTTTTAAAGGTTCTCTCTGCTTTCTATGTGAATGGTCTGTAGGGGACAAAAGTGGACACCAGTCAGGAGGCCATGGCAGTAGTCTAAGGAATGAGTAGGGGGATGGGGAAGGCGAGGAGGTGAGGATGGAAGGGGAGAAAGATGAGGAAGAGGAGACACAACTTGGCCCTGTAGCATGCAACCCTCCTAATACTCAACCTGGCAGTTAAGGGTTAACTCTTCTATAAGAAGTCATTCTCACCCTGTGGCGACTGCATGAGGCAGGGTGGAGAGGATTTTGTGCCCAAAAGCAGGGGTTTCCCTTCAGCCTCTTTTAAATTAGTCACCCAGCAACTGGACTCTTGAGCCCCTTTCAGGGAGGCCTGCATGTTGCTGAGCGGAGGAGGGAAGAATCTGGCCTCTTTTCAAGAGAACTAATGTAGGGAAGACTGAAGAGAAACAAGACAAAGCTCGCCATCAAAGCCGAACAAGATTCAGCATCCAGCTAACCCAGCTCCCAAACTGTGTCTGATTCAGCACAGAATTTTAGAAAGTTGCTCTCCTGTTACCTCCATCCCCAGATGAAGCGTCTGCTGTGATTGGATTTTCATGTGAAAAATATTTCCAATGCAGAAGTGGATCACCATGTGTTGCGATTTACAGGGAGAGTGATTTTGGTAGAAAAAGGTTTTTATCCCTCCAAGGGATGGGAAAATGTTGCAACAGAAGACAGAAGCAGGACGAAACTTATTTGGTTTCGTGGTGAGGAGAGAGTTGCAAATAGTAAAGTTGTCATGGAACTGCTTTAAGGTGTTGCCTCTTAAGCCTAAAAATAGTACATCACTAGCTAGAACAATTACACAATATGCAAAGTCCTTGAGTAACATGTGAGGGGGCTTTCAGCTGCAAAAGTGGCCTAGACAACAGGGGTTCATTATCTCACACTTCAAAAGGTTTTGAGGTCGGTATTTGCAGAATTGATGAACTCAGCAGCTTGTTGACATCAGGGCTCTGTGCCTGCTCACTGAGATTTTCTGGGTTTTTGCCTCATGGTCACAAGATGGCTGCCAGCACTCTATGCACCGTATCTTTACATCACAGTGTCCAAAAGCACAAAGTATGAGTGGGCTCCACTTAGTGTGCCTATTTTTATCAAGGAGGAAATCTTTCCCAGAAAACCCCAGCAGACTTCCCTGTCTCATCTCATTGGCCAAAACTGGGTCCCATACTCACTCCTAAACCATCCTACACAAACCTAGGATGATTTACTGCCGTGAGGCTGGGTACACCTCTGAATGTATTGCTGCTCAATATCTGAATAAAGTCCTAAGCTGGGTTTCAAACATATCTAGCAACATAGCATAGTGCTATGGATGGAATGTGTTCTCCCTCCCCAATTTATGTGTTGAAGCCCTAATCCCCATTGTGATGGTATTTGGAGGTGGGAGATTTGGGAAGTAATTAGGTCATGAAGATGGAGCCTTCATGATGCTCTTATAAGAGAAGACCAGAGAACTTGCTCTCTCTCTCTCTCTGCCATGAGAGCACACAGCAAGAAGGCAGCTGTCTGCAAGCCAGGAAGAGCACCCTCACCAAGACCCGGATGATGCTGGCACCCTGACCTCAGACTCTCAGGCTCTAGAACTGTGAGAAATAAATCTCTGTGGTTTAAGCCGCTCGGTCTTTGATATTTTTGCTGTCGCAGCCTGAACTGACCAACACACATAGTTTATATTTACGGAGTAAATCGACCGTGGACCATGGATCAGTCCACTTGCTGTGTGCTTTGCACGTAGTGTCTGTGTTATAGCCAGTGAGTTGGGATCCCCGTTTTGTGATTGAGGAAATGGAGCTCCAAAATGCAAGGCAATCTGTCTCGGGGCTTATGGGAATCTGGAATTCCAATCTTGTTCTAGCCGACTCGAATGCCTGAGCTGTCACCAGTCCCCTATGTTGATGAGGGGTAAGGGAGGACAGACTCACCAGCGGACTATGTCTAAGGGGACTCCTGGCAATAACTCATTCTGAGTGAAGAGTGGGGCAGGCACGCCCAGGCTAAGCCACTGAGAAAACTTTCTTGGTCAGAGGGAAGAGGCAATCTGGAAGGTGGCGTAGCATCTATTGGCTCAGTCCCTGTTGTCTGAAGCCTAAGACACCAGGGCCCAAGTCACTCCTTGGGTTACCTCTCTGAGTTGATACAAAAGTGGGACAATACAGCAGTTTCCTGAAGCTGGCAGAACGAATAACCACAAACTTGGTGACTTAAAACAATAGAAATTTATTCTCACAGTTCTGGAGGTCAGAAGTCCAAAATTAAGGTGTCATCAGAGCTGCATTTCCTCCAGAGGCTCTAGGGGAGATTCCATTTGTTGCCTCTTCCAGCTGCTAGTGGCTGCCATCATTCCTGGGCTTGTGGCTGCATTGCTCCAATCTCTGTCTTAGTCTTCACATGGCCACCTTCTCCTCTCTGTTTTGTGCCTCTTATAAGGACACTTGGCTTTGGATTTAGGGCTAACCCAGATAATTCAGGATGATCTCATCTCAAGATCCTTAACTTGATTACATCTGCAAAGACCCTTTCTCCAAGTAAGATCTCATTCACGGATTCCAGGGATTAGGACATGGGCATACCTTTTTGTGGGTCACCATTCAACTCACTATGAAGCAATATTGGGATCTTTTGGTTTTATGTGACAGAACCACTACCCAAATTAAAATAAGCAAAAGGGAAATTTGTGGGATAATGGAAAGTATAGAAGTTCCAGCTTCAAATGGATCTAAGGGCTCAGATGATGTTAGCAGGGCTCTTCTCTATCTTTCATTCCATTTCTCAGCTCTACTTGTCTCTGTTTGACCTTGTTCTTTCTGCAGGCCTTTCCCATGGGGCTGTCAAGCAACACACTTCTAAATAATCCATAGGTCCAATAAGAAATCACAATGGATATTAGAAAATATTTCAAACTGGATGCTAATTATGTTATGATGTATTAAAACTTGTGGGAATGCAGCTAAGGCCATGCTTAGAGGAACATTTATAGCCTTCAGTGCATATATTTGTTGTGGGGGGGGGCTGAAAAAATGAGATAGACATAAATTTCAAAAGTTAAGGGCTTAGCCAAAATGGGGGAATTATTGGCTCCTGTAACTGAAAAGCCCAAGTGAGTTTCTGTTTTCAGACACATCTAGATCTTGTCAGAAAATGTCATGAGGATTTATTCCTGCCCATTCTGTTTCTCTGCTTACCTCCCTCTTGGCTTCATTCTCAGGGAAATTCTCACATGATGGTGAAGACACCCCAGGTTTATATCCTACAAGTTCAGCAATTTCAGTGAAAAGAGGAATAAATAGTACTAAATAGCTCCAGCAAAGGTTTCTAGATTGACTCTGCTTCTTCTGGCTTGGGTCACACGCCCATCTCTGAACCAATCAACATGGCCAGAGGATAAGATACTCTTATTGGACTCAACTATGAAACAGATGATTTGTGGACATTTAAAGATTTTGTGATCACTAGGAATCAGCCTGCATTCTTAACAAACAAACCAATCCCATTTTTTTAAGGTTATTAGTTTTAAAGTTCAGGAGCCAGATCCTTTATATAATTAACCTCCACAAAGCATTTGACAAAGTCTATCATGATGTTTTTGTGGTGAATGAGATGGAATCTCACTCAGTGCACTTATAGTTGGTTGAGTTAACCAGCTTGTTGACTGATTATGATCACTTCATCCTTTTTCTAACTGATTTTCAAACCATCTGCTTAAAATTTGTTGGTGATCAGTGTGGCAGAATGCGTCTTCGATTGATGTTCTTCTGGAGAATTCTCTTTAATGGGTAACCCGAGGCTTTTTTTCTGCTTCTGAAAGAATTTCTTTTTACCACTTTTCTTGGACAAATTTGTAAGAGGATTTTTTTTTTTTTAGATTTCAATATTATATGAAACAGAAAGGGTAAGATAATGCCACTGATGAGGGAGCATGTTGAATTTGACCAGAATTTTGTTTTGAAGGGATTAAGATGAGTTTAAATAGTAATCAATATAAAAGCCTGCATTTAGGTTCAAAATATTTCTTGTCCAAGTTTAGAAGGTGGGGAAAACATAACTGGCAGCAGCTTATGTGAGAAGACAAGATCAAAATGAGTCACCAGGGTGACCCAGCTCCTAAGGAAAGGAAATGCAGCCCACATCCTGGGAGAGCAGACCACAGTGAGGGATGTCCACCCACCGTGCTGCCTGCCACTCACTCCAGTTCTAACAGTGGGTTCACTTCCTGGGCCCTCATTTTAAGGGAAGCATTGACAATCTTGAGAGTATTCCAATCAGAGCATTCTGAATAGCGAGGAATTCAGAACCATCCTGTAGGAATGACGATGGAAGAATTGGATATATTTAGCCCAGGGAATTGGAGACTTAAAAAAAAAAAAAAAGAACTGCTCTTAAATATTAGAGGTCTGTCATGTAGAAGAGGAAGCAATCTTGACCTTGTTATTCCAGAAGATGCTCTAGGAGAATGGGAAGAATTTTTAAGAAAGTAGATTTGACTCAGCATGAGGCACTTCCTAATAACTCAAGTTGTTAAAAAATGGAGTGAGCACCAGCTCGTCCCTTGCTGGGCTGCTCTAGCAGGTGCCAGGGGAACTTCTTTAGGCAGAGATGGTGTTCTTAGGAGTCCCCACATCTGTGCAGGTTGGAGAGTTGGAACCAGCTAAATTGAAGTCCTTTCCCAGTCTAAGTCCAGGCTGCAGGCCTGGATGGATGAGTTGGGGTGCAGAAGATGGACTGATGCAGACACCCCATGCGGACTAGTGAAGGACAGAAAATCCAAGCTGGGAAGGAAGTGGGTTTCCTCTTACAACAATCTCCAGGTTGTTTTGCCAAGAGACACTGAGTGCATCTGCTGAAGTCTAGGCCAGTAGGAGTTGGATTTTACAGTGCTGGGCAGGGCAGGTTGTCTTTCTAAGAATTTTTGTTTGTTTGTTTGTATGCTGTCAAATGATGTCCTAGGGAGTCCTGCTAGGGATAGGCCTCTCTGTGGTGGGATCAGCACAGAGAGAAGTCACTGGGCTCCAGCTCTGGTCCAGTATGTGGTGACAGCTCTGACAAGTTGGTTCTCTTGGGGAACTCACAGACAAGCCGTCTACACTGGCAGCCTACCCAATACCTGGCCTGCTCATGCTCTACCAGTTTGCTACCAGAGCCCACTGGTTTCTAAGGAGGAGGCAGAAGTAGAGGGGACTGGTTCTCCTCTACGATCCTGGTGGGTTGAACACAGAACAGTGGCTCCCCTCCAAGTGGCTTGAGGGGACAAGGAAAGGGGGGCCATGTCTGTACCAGGAAGGCAGCCAACTTGCCGACTGAGAAAACTAGAATCCCGAGAGAGGTGTATGGGAAAGAACAGCTTCTTGAGGCCACCAAGACCAGGCTGCCTGGGTCTGAATTCCATCTCTGCCACTCAAACCTGTGTGGACTTAGGCAAGTGACTTAGCCTCTTTGTACCTCGGCTTCCTCATCCACACAATGGAGGCAGTAATTGTACCTACCTCATAGAGTTGTTAGGATGACGTAAGGTAATACTTGTAAAGTAACTAAAACAGTGCCAGGAGCATAGGACGTGCCAGAAAAGTGTTTGTTAAAAAAAAAACAAATCCAGGTTAGATAGACTCTGGTTCAAACTCCAGTTCTGCTACTTCCTGGCTGTGTGACCTTGAACAAGCGTCTCAATCTCCCTGGACCCCTTCTTCATCCATGAAATGGGAATGGGAATGCCGGCCTCACAGGGCCACTGCGAGGCAATGAGTGTAAGCAAAGTGGGGCAAGCCGGCATGCCATCAACAACGTGTGTTAATAACCAAAGACGCTGAGGACAATCAAGGGTGAATACCTGGCTTCACAACACTATTTTCCCCTGAAGGTTCTGATAAAAACAGGCTCAAGAGTCAGAGATCATTTTCTAAGAGCTGCAAGGGGGCCCTAGAGGGTCAGTGATGTGCAGTAACAATAACTAACAAAGGCAGCAGAAGCAGCAGGAATGTACTATCTCCCAGGCCCTGGGCCAAACACTTCACATACATCATCCGGTTGAACCCTAACAACATCATCATCATCATCATCATTTTCTAGATGAAGAAAGCGAACCTCAGAATAACTTGTTCCACCTCACACTGCTTTTCAGGGTGAAATTCAGATTGGAACGGGTGTCTGCCGACTCCACACCCACGCTCTGAAACACGAGGCACATGGCCTCTGAGCCGCTAAAGACTGAATTTCATCAGAATCTAGAGGTCCCGTGAGGAAGATCTGAGGGTCGTAATGGAACGCAAGATTAAATGAGCCAAAACGGTGACATAGCTACTAAAAAAGTAAATGTGATCATTTCAGACAATTCTGGGCATGTTCTCATTGTCATCTGCCCCACCCAGGCCTGGCTCTGGACGCATTAATACAGTCACATTTGGTTGGCCTGAGTTAACTAGAATTTTCCATTGTCCTGGAATGCCTTTAGCCAGAATTTTAAAGATAATCCTTGAAATGCAAACACTCTGGGTCTGAATAGCTCCTTATCTTAAGCTCTGATACTAAGGACCAAATTGCCAATACCTTTCTCTCTGAAGAGAGCCTTATCCATGTCTGGCTGCCTGCCACGACAGAGGAGGTAAGAAGACCCAGCTTAGGAGGCTGGCGGCTCTGAGGGAGTACAGCTTCCATCTTTGGTGCCTGGGCCTGTGGGATGTAATCCCTCAAGACTGTCTCTTCCTACTGGGGAGGAAGCTTCCCTGAAGGTTCCAGGCTGTTCTCTGCAGTAATTTCTCCAAGGTGGGACAGCTGACATCAAGAGAGAGAGAGAGAGAGCACAAAGCCCAGGATCCCCAATAAACAAAGGGAATCAAGGGGCAGGAGAGCCACAATCCAGAAGGGAGGAGACTGGAGCCCATGAGGCTGGATGCTCTGTGGGGAAAGCCAAAGGAAAGACGCATCCACGAATAGCATGGTGGGAGGAAATGACTTAGGAAACCAAGCATATCTGATGAAGACTTTTAAGTAGCGGAAAGAATGATAGTGATAAATTGTGCATTTATTTTGTGTCAGGCGTCGTATTCCCATTCAGCATCATTCTACGTCGATATCTCAGGTTATCAGGAAAAAGCAGGTAAAGGATGAATAGGCTGTCAACAGAAAGGGGTTGGTTCAAGTCTAACATTCATGCTTTTCAGAGGCAGATAATAATGACTCTTGTAGACAGGAAGTGTTTTGTCCCCAATTTACAGAAGAGAAAACTCAGACATAGAAGTTAAGTAACTTGCCCAAGGTCGCATAGAAAGTGGTAGAGCTGGCATTTGAACCCAAGTGTTTTGGCTCCAGAGTGCACCATATGATGCAGAACTGCCAAAGACATGGTTGGTGTTGAGATGTATGATGAAAACCTCTCTATCTTCCCCATGAAATCTTCAGTAAAATCAGTATTGCTCACTAGTTCTTTTGGTGTAATGGCCTCTCTCTGGGGCCTGGGAAGAGAGGCTGTGTCTGCCTTGAGGGGGCCCAGTGATGAAAATGAAGGACACGTGTGGAAACAGATGACATCAAGGTCACACCAATGAGGAGGGGCAAAAAAGATTCTTTCTAAGGCGTAGAGCAGAGATAGACTAATCTATCCACAGCATCTTCTCATGATGCAGCAGTCTCCTTGCACGCCCGATCCAAGACCAGCTAGCCACAGCATCATAGAAAGAAAAGAGTCTGGGCCCATTTCCACATATGCTCTGGAACACTCAGAAAAGGCTACGTTATGCTGCATTAAGGATTCCCGACCCACAATGACTTACAGCCACAAAAGTTTATTTCTTGCTCAAGCTACATGCTCATCATGGGTTGACTATGTCCCAGCTCATGTCATCTTCTCTGGAATCTAGGCTGATGAAGTAGCATCTTTCTAGACCATTGTCCATCTTGTGGAAGAGGGAAAAGGCACACATCAAACCATGTGCTGGTTCTTAAAGCTTTTGCCTGGAGATGACACAGGTCACATGATTTTTGCTTGCATTTTTGTTGGCAAGAGCAAGTCAAAATGCCATGCTGATATTGGGGTTGGGCAGGCGAACAGCAGAGTATCATCTCCTTCATGAAGGGCCAGCAAATATTTTTGAATAATAATACCATCTACAATAGTCTCAAAGCATCAAACCCTTGGGAACAGACAAAAAGATCCACCCCTTTACATGACCCAGTAAAATGTCCTTGCCCTTGATCATAATGCATCCTGGAGAGAAGGGGGAGTAGAAAGAAGCCCCCTGGAGGCCAATGGCATAAATTAGTGATGACAAGGAAAAGGGGACAGCACAGCTTCAGCTGGTAAGTGACAAGGGTGAGTGCCCTTGGCCTAGGGAGGAGGGGAGGTTGCAGAGGGGGCCCGTCCAGAAAGCAGGCCCAGAGGAGGAGAGCTTGGCACTGCCTGAAGATGTTATGTGGTTAGAAAATGGAGCAACTATTTTTCTATGACCCAGTTTTAATATTGTGAGTTTGTAAGGAAGCTGAGGGAGCCAAATTTTAATCTCTAAAGAAGCTTAATTTCTCCAAAAAGAAAAAAAACACTTCTCTACAGATAAGTGCAGTTCGGTTCAAATTTTAGAATAGAAAAAGTAAGTCAGAGAGCAGGCCAGGTGAGTGGCTCAGGGGGAGTGGTCCTCAGTCTTCTGAGCTGATACCTTCTGGGGTCAACAAAGGATCAGAAAGGACAATGGCATGAAGCGGTGGCATTCAGCTGAGGGGTCTGTACCGACAGTGACCAGAGAAACCATGACACACACACTTGCCGATACATTTATGTGAACTGGGCCAGGATATTTTAAATTAAAATTGCCATCAAAATCAAGGATATAAGGTCCTGGAGCCCACAGGGCTTCCTACAACTCCTGAAACCAAGGTTTGCTGTGAGAATCCCTCTCTGGAGTGGAACCACCTGATCTGGCCTTTCGATTGGCTGTTTGAGAATACGAATATTTTTTAAAGGGTTCTGGGGCAACCTTCTGGATATAAGAAGCCCTTTGGGGGAAAATGGTGGATTGTTGGTTAGCAGGAAAAAACAGGCAACGTGTGAGCAGACACTTCAACAAGAAAGGGGAGGTTCAAGTTTAACTCTCATGGTTTCTGGAGATCAATAAGTGTGCATGATAAAAAGCAAATAACTTATTGATCCAGTTAGGATATACTGGCTCAGCTGATCTAACAGACATGAAAATAAGAGTGACTTAAACAAGACAGAGGTTCCTTTTTCTCTCATTTAAAGTTTGAGCTGTCTGGGGCAGTCTGAGAGGTGGCAGTGCAGTAGTTCTGATCCACCAGGTCACCCAGGGATCCAGGTTCCTTCCATCTCTCTGCTCCACTGCTCCCTGTGGTGTCATCCTTGTTGGAACTGGTTCACTGTCCCTGAGTCCACCTTCCAGCCTGGATAAGAAGTATGGAGGGCAAGCAGCTTCCCTGAAGGGCAGAACCCTGGGAGTGGCTCATATCACTTCCACAACATCCCATTTGCTGGAACTTAGTCACACGGCCACAGCTAGCTGCAGGGGAAGCTGGGAAATGTAGTCAGACTGGGCAACTCTATTCCTACCAGGAGGAGGGGAGGGTCGATCCTGGGGAACGATGCTGAGTTAACCGTAAATAATGTACATCCCAATGAATCAATAAACAAAAATCGTGTGTTGTCAAAAAGTTGCTAAATAGGATGCTATAGCTATAATTGTAACTGTGAATATTTCTCAAAGTTAAAACAATCATTAATATTCTTCAGTCCTAGGGCCTCTCCATGGCACCCCCAAGGGCTTCATAGCCACTTACTAGCATGGCAGATCCAGAAGGGAGAGGCCCTCAGTGAATTGGTCCACTGGCCACAAGTTACGTGGTTCTAAAGGCAGCCAAAGCCTTCAGAGGTCCTGAGCCACACCATGACCTGGGGCAAAGTTAAGAGGAAGAAGGAGTTTGAGATGGGCCCCTTCCCCACTGCATCTCCTGGGTCACCAGGTGGTACCTCTGGGGCTGCAAGGCTCAAAATGCCTCTCATCAAAACAGAGCCTACTGCTGCTTTTCTGCACCTCTCTCTCTACAGAGGAACGAGGCACCTTCCTCCCCTCCGTCTCTCTCTCCATCACTCTCTTTCTACAGCTAAGACCCGCAACCCCATGATAGCAAAACAAAAGCCCTCGTGCAATTGGCAAGATAATCCATTTAAATGTTAGTTTCTGTTGGTGATTCTTATATCGCCCCTTATCCCATTTCAAGCAAGTAGCCAGGCTTTGTAATTCTTGCCAGAGAAGCAAACTGGGGCCCACTGAGGGGGAATGAGTGATGTCCTACAGGCCACAGGTGAGACCTAATGCAGAAGGTTGACCACTATCCCTAAACTCTTGACATCTTGTATACAGACTTTCCAGTGGTTGATCAGGGTCCCATTAGAGTCCCCACAGGCACTCAGGTTTCTACGGTAACTGCAGCACTGTCCTCTGCTGCCCAGGCAGATGCCTCCCAACGTCAGAAAAGCAGGCTGGCTGTCAGCAGGGCGGCGGGTGTCCCGTGACAGCAGGGAGGGAGAGCAAGGCATCGCCTGCAGGTCTGGGATGACAGCATGAGGGCCAGGGCAGTGTCCCTGCGAGTGAAGCTGCTGCTAAAAATGGCAGCGGAGACAAGGTTTGGAAAGCAGAAGGACATTCAGATTAAGATTGGCTTCCTCCCCCTTCCCTAGGGCCCGTGAGCTGTCTGTCAGCTGTGTCCGGCTGGTGCCATTCTGGGCTGCCTGACAGTCCTAATCTGTGCATCTCACTGGGGGCCTCCTAAGGAGATGGACAGATGGAGGTGGGGGCAGGGTAATGGAAAGAAGGGGGACACCGGGGACAGGAGAGAGGGAGAGAAAGAAGCAAGAGAGGGTGTGGGAAGGGAGGGAGGGAGGAAGGAAGAAAGGAAGGGAGGGAAGAGAAGGAAAGTTGTGTTATTAGCTCAGCTTAGGGGATTCAGGCATTTCCAATACAACTCCTTCTCATTCCAGGTGTTATGGGTTAAATTGTGTCCCCCCTCCAAATAAAAAGGATATGTTGAAGTCCTAACCCCTAGTTCCTCAGAATGTGACATTATTTGGAAATAAGGTCTTTGTAGATATAATTAGCTAAGATGAGGTCACACTGGGGTAGGGTCAACTCCAATATGACTGGCATTCTTTTGAAAAGACGCAGAGACACAGAGAGAAGGCCATGTGAGGATGGAGACAGAGATTGGAGCTCCGCTGCTACAAGCCAAGCAACATGTTTAGCTACCAAAAGCCAGAAGAGGATAGGAAGGAGCCTTCCTCTACAGGTTTTAGAGGGAGCATGGCCCTGCTGACAACTTGATTTTGGACTTCTAGCCTTCAGAACCATGAGACAATAGATTTCTGTTGTTCTAAGCCACCCAGTGTATCCGACTTGGTCACAGCAGCTCTAGGAAACTAAGACACAAGATTCTGGGATGAGGGCTGAGGGCCCTTGAAGATGTTGACTCCACAGTGGAGCTGGCCCATCCTGGTCAATGATAGGTGGATCCCTGGGAGTTGAGTGGCCACGGAGAGCGTCCTTGGTGAAGAGCCCACTCTCGAGGCGGTGGGGGGAAGGGGGGGTAACAGGAGAGGTGTAGGCCCAGAGCAAGGAGAGGCAGGTGATGGGACATTCGTATTTCCTGAAGCCGGAGCAGTCAGCTGACCATGATCCTTGCTGCAGGGTGGCAACTGGACAGTAGGACAGTGCCCCTTGTAGCTTGGTAGTGGCCAAGTTTTCAGACTCCCCTAAACTCCCTTTTTCCTCCCTCCTCCACTTCTACCTATATCCCTTCTGCACAAAAGAGTTTATCTTCCCCTACAGATGCTTTTGTGGCCAAATCTGGAAAATCCTTGGTCATCCATTAAAATCAGAGAATAAATCAGAAGACATGGGGAAAAAAATTGGGGTTTCTATTCCCAGAGCCCTCCAGGGGGACAGGGAAGGATCTTCTTCAGAAGTGCACTTGCTCCTTGCAGAAGATGAGGTCCTTGTATTCCAGCCTGGGAAAGATTTTCCTCCACTACCAAGAGCCAAATGACACATCTGAAAAAACAGATGGGTTTGGAAGGAAGGTAGATGGAGGAGGTAGGTGGCCTGCTTCTCGCAAGTCAACCATGCAAATTATGTCTCTCTTCAACTTGGTCAAGAAAATGATCCCAAGCTGAAAATTCTTGGAAGTTCATCTGGATGGAAACTCTGACTTCAGGGCTATTCAGTGTCCTTCACTTTAACAGGTCCTGCTTCTAAAAGGAGTTGTACAGTTCTCAGCCCCTGCTCTCGGAACATGTGAAATGGGGGTGGAGGTGGGGGTATGGTGACGTTGGGGAGAACCCTGGACTCTGGGCTTTCCAGATGCCAGGGCAAGATAAGGGGACAGAGATGTCCATCAGAAATGTTTATACTACAAAAGGCTGTTAATACTACAAAAAGTATTAGCCAAGTTTAGTGTTCATACACTCTATCTAGAGCATTCTCTATAACTGAATTAGGAGTGCTTTTCTCAAAATACCAGTTTGTGGGACCCACCACAGATCAGCTGAATCTGATTCCTTGGACAATAGGGTGCAGAGATCTGATTTTTCTCAAAGGTCTTTAAGTGATGCTAGTCCACTGTGAAGGTAAGAACCACAGATCTAATGTCTGTAGAGGGAAAATTAAAGAAAGGAAGAACTCTCTTACTCAACAAGATGATTCCTGTTGGAAAGGGAATACAGACCAGATACTTCCCAGACGGAAAAGGCATTCATCCATTGGTCTCCTGAAACACAGATTCAGTTTCCCTTTTCCTTCCTTGTATTTTGTGAGTCAACAAGGTCTCCCTGGTTAGAAGGGGCTGCAGGATTGGTAAGGACAGTCCATTGGCTTGAACCACAGTCCTTCCTGGTGGGAGGAAGTTAGCTATGGAGCCTCGGTGGAGGAAACTAACTGACGAAGCATCTGAGGCTTGTTCCACAGTTTGGAAATCAAGGCTATCCTCTAAATCCAATTCGAAACCAGGTAAGTTTTTCTCACAGAAACCCTGAACGCTCCGATGACCACAAACTTTATTTACCTTGTTCCAGAATGCCTATCTTGTTAGCAATAGGTCTGGGGTTCACATGTGGGACTTAGGCTTATTGTACATACCCTCTTATAGGGATGGCAAGAAGAGGAAATAAAGAGTTGAAAAATCAGAGAGCAACAAAAATTCACTCAAAATGGATCCTAGATCTAAATGTAAAATGCAAAACTATGAAACTCCAAGAAGATAACATAGGAGAAAATCTACATGACCTTGGGTATGGTGATGCCTTTTTAGGTAAATGCCAAAGACATGGTCCATGAAAGAAAGAATTGTAAGCTGAATTTCATTAAAATTAAAACTCCTGGGACCAGCCTGGTGGCATAGTGGTTGGGTTCACATGCTCTGCTGTGGCAGCCTGGGGTTCATGGGTTCGGATCCCAGGCATGGGATCACCATGCCTACACACCACTCATCAAGCCATGCTGTGGCGGCATCCCACATACAAAATAGAGGAAGATTGGCACAGATGTTAGCTCAGGGACTATCTTCCTCAAGGCAAAAGAGGATGATTGGCAATGGATGTTAGCTCAGGGTGAATCTTCCTCACCAAAAAAATTAATTAATTAATTAATTAAAACTCTTGCTCTGTGAAAGACAGTATCAAGAGAATAAGAAGACAAGCCACAAACTGGGAGAAAATATTTGCAAAAGAGACATCTGATAAAGGACTGTTATCCAAAATACACAAAGAAGTCTTAACACTCAACAATCAGAAAACAAACAACTGAATTAGAAAATGGGTCAAAGACCTTAACAGACACCTCACCAAAGAAGTTATACAGATGGTAAATAAGCATATGAAAGGATGCTCCATATCCTATGTCATCAGGGAAATGCAAATTAAAACAACAGTGAGATACCACTACGCACCTATCAGAATGGCCCAAATCCAGAACACTGACACCACCAAATGCTGGCGAGGATGTGAAGCAACAGGAACTCTCATTCATTGCTGAAGGGGATGCAAAATGGTTCTGCCACTTTGGAAGATAGTTTGGTGGTTTCTTACAAAACTAAGCATACTCTTACAATAGAATCCAGCCATTGTGCTCCTTGATAGTTACCCAAAGGAGTCAAAAGCTTATGTCCACACAAAACCTTGTACACGATGTTTATAGCAGCATGATTCATAATTGCCAAAACTTGGAAGCAACCAAAATGTCCTTCAGTAGGTGAATGGATAAATAAACTGTGGTACATTCAGACAATGAAATATTATTCAGTGCTAAAAAGAAATAAACGATCAAGCCATGAAAATATATGGAGGAAATTTAAATGCATATCACTAAGTGAAAGAAACCAATTTTAAAAGGCTACATACCGTATGATTCCACCTATGTGACATTCTGTAAAAGGTAAAATTAGGGAGACAGTAAAAACATCAGTGACTGCCTGGGGTGGGAAAGGGGGGAGTGGAATAGGCAGAGCGCAGAGGATTTTTAGGGCAGTGAAAACATTCTATATGATACTATAGTGACAGATACATATCATTGTACATCTGTCCAAATCCATAGAATGGACAACACCAAGAGTGAGCCCTAGGGTAAACTACGGACTTTGAATGATTGTGATGTGTCAGTGTAGGTTCCATCAATGGTAAGAAAGATGTACCATTCTGGTGAGGTGGGTGATATTGATAATGGAGGAGGTTATGCCTGTATGGGGGCAGGGGGGATGTGGGAAATCTCTGCACCTCCCTCTCAATTTTGTTGTAAACCTAAACTGGTCTAAAAAAGTAAAGTCTTTAAAAAAAAAATCAGAGAGCAACTATGACGCCAATCAGAGAAGAAAGCAAGTATTGGCACCAGCTTCGTGAGATGCCTGGCAGGGTGGTTGTCCTTGTATCCTTTACCCAGTTATTAATAATGACAATAACCACCATCATGGAGGCCCACTATGAGCCAAGTAAGCCTGTGTAGATAGAACAGGCTTTTTCCAAGACAAGAAAAAGATTTTAACTATTCTTCACAGGCCATTTCCTCCATTCTGCAGAAGTAAACAATCTTAAGACAACAAAACAGGGTCCAGAAGGTTAAATAGCTTGCTCAAGGCCACCTAGCCAATGGCATGCTTGTTTTCAAACCCTGATCTTTCTAATTCCAAAGAGAGTATTCTTGCCCCCAATTCTTCTCACTGCATTTTGCACTCAGGGAGTCGTTAAGGTTAGACCCTACATGAGAAGAACACATCTCCTTAGCTACTCTGGACTGTTTCATGGTTACACACTGGATTCCTGTAACAAGATTCCCCAAAATACAGTGGCTTCAATGAGATAAAGATTTCTTTCTTTCTCGTGAAACAGTCCAGACAAGCAGTCCAGTGTCGCAGCTCAACTGTGTGTGGACCCTGGATCTTTCCTTCTCGTTGCTTTGCCATCCATAGAGACTTCTCCTCAAACAAATCATCAAAGATGGTTCACCACAACCTCCATATTCCAGCCCACGAGAAAGGGAAGAGGAAGGAAGGGAACACCCTGGAAGTTGCACACGCTGTTTCTGCTCACATCCCCGTGGCCTGAACTTGGCTGTACAGTTGGTCATATTTAGCTGCAAGGGAGGCTGGGAAACATAGCCTTTACCTGAATGACCAAGTTGAGACTTCTACTACTACGGAAGGGAGTAGAGGATATTGTGGGAAACAATAGCAGTCCCCAACCCAAAATAAATAGAGAAGATTTCCTTAATCAGAGCACATACAAAAGAGATGGAAGTTTGTCCAGGAAGTGGGAATAATCAGGATCAGGACTTTCTGATCTGTCTCCCCAGCTGTGCTCTTGATCTTCACAGCGACTGCCTTAGCCTGGATCCTTAAGTCTCTGGACTATTTCACCTGTTTCATAATCTGTCTCCTTAGCTCCTGTTTCTTTCCCATATAATTTTCTACATCACCCACCGTATTCTAAATTGCATTCTAAATGCAAATCCAATTATGTCCATTCCCTGCTTAAACCCCTTTGATGGCTCTCCACTGCCTAGAGGACCAAGGTCAATCTGCTTAGCAAAGCATTGGAATCCTGGTCAACTTTTAACTCTCATCTTCTGCTGCCCCTACATCATTACTCTAAACTCTAGTCAGGTGGAGACATTAGCAATTCTCAAAATGCTACAACCTCACATTTCATTGCCTTTGCACATGATGTTTCTTCTGCCTAGAAAGCCCAACCCTGCTTTGTCCTTCTGGGGAGTGGATTCAGCTCTGTCTTGAAGGACTGAGGCTCCAGGTGTAGCTCTGATGTCCTTGCTCTGTGAAGCTAAGCTTCTTCGGGCCCCCAGGCAGGGTCAGTCACACAGAGAATACTGGGAAGTTGGCAGACCTTGGGATCGCACACATCTGGATGCAGAGTCTGTCTCCGCACTCATTAGCTGGGTGAACCTGAACAATTTCTTAAACCTCATTTTTCTTATCTATAGAACAGGGCTAATCAAATCTACATCATAACACTATTATGAAAATTAAATAAGATGTGCATACGTAATTCTTGACACATAAAAGATGTTCAACTCACAGAGCTATTTTTAAAATTCTAACTCTGTGTATGAGTTAGAGTAAAGCTGAACTGCTATAACAGAAAAACCCTAATAGAACATCTGGAGAAATGGAATGATCATTATCTTGATAAGGGTTGGGGCTATGTGGGTGTAATATTTGTCAAAACTCAACAATTATGCACTTCAGATTTAGGCATTTCATTGTATGTAAATTTTTCATCAAGAGAAAAACAATTATTAAAGTCTAGTTAATAATATGCATGCCAAAGTACTTAGGGGAAAGTGTAGAGATGTCTGCAATATACTTTAAATTGTGTCCAAAAAGTAAGAAAGACTGACAGATGAATAGATGAGTGGAAAAATGGATAGATTCGTAATGTATAGTAAAATGTTAATGGTAGAATTCAGGCTGTGGGTATATTGATGGCCACTATACGATTCTTTTAGCTTTGCTATATGTTTGAAAATATTCATCATAAAAATAAATAGACTCCATCATAAAGTGGTTTTAAAATTATAGTTGTTTTTTTCTCCCTCAAGTAACAGTTCCAAAGAGAATGTGCCAAGTTTGTGGGCAGTTCTGTTCCATCTGCTCATTCAGGGGCGCCAGGCTTTTGGGCAATGACTCAATTTTTTCCAGGTTGTCTAGTCATTGTTCCATCATTCCCTAGACCCAAGGACATTGTCCTCATCTATGGCCAAAGCTGGACGACCACTGTGTCTCAGTTCCAAGGGGAAGAAAGAGTGCAGGAGGCATGCCCATCTGTAAGGCCTAGACCTGGCTGTAAACAGCATGACTTCTGTCTACATTCTCTTGTGAGAACTGAGTCATATGGCCACATGTGACCTCAAAGGTGGCTGGGAAATATCTAGCTTTATGCTCAGGAAGAAGGTGAGTATTCTCCACCTTGTGCTTTCTGAGAACACACCAGGAGGCCACTTATCCTGAATTGTAGTCATTTGGAACTCCCAGTGGACTGCAAACCCCTTGAGGGCATAAATACTGTTTTGCACATCTTGGAATCACCAAAACCAAACACAGGACTGAAATGAGATAGGGCTTAAAGAAATGTTTGCTGAATGAATGAATGCATGAAAGAATAAATAAATTAATGAGGTGAAGAATTAATTGTACCTCTTGGACCATATATTTCTTAATGTGTATCTACTTTTATCTGTGGAAAGCAAGCTGTCTCCTGATCTTGTAGAACTATAATATGCCAACTCTTTCAAATTAAGTAATTCTTTATTAATTTAGGCCTCTCTCTCATCCTTTCTCCTCCCTCAGATTTTACCCTCATGAGGGACAAGAATTACTATTTTGCAAAGTTTACTAAAAATCTTAGGTACCTTAAAAGGAAAATATTTAACCTGACTAAGAATGGAAACTATTTTCCACATTATTAAAGCACTTGAGTAACACCAATTTGGATTAAAATAATGTGAAATGGCATAGGAAAATTGTCTACTTATTACAATTGATCCATAAGACTTCTACTTGGTTGCCATTTTTTAAAAATCTATGTAAGTATGTAGAAGTAATATAATTGTGTTGCTTCCACTATATTCTGTAATTCTAACTTTTATTAACTCACATTGAGCTTTTTACCAATTGATCCAAATTATTGTGTTTTTACTGCACTTTTCCAATATTTAATCTGAGATTTAAAGAAACATGATACTGTTGTAAATGGCATTTAACTCAAGCATTAATGGGATCACTATTGAAAAAAATAGAACAGGAAATCTAATTTTCTCTCTTCTATTTGATGGATTTGTCTTATATAAGCTGCTGAATTGTCCTTCCCAAGTCTCATGTCATTTCTTTCTGTACAATTCAGGGGCCTCCTGGTGTTCTGCATTTACATCAAGACCTCCACGTGTAGTTCTGTGGTAAATAGGGAATTTCCCGGGTTCTTTTGACTGGATCTCCTTGTGTCTGTATATTTGAGCCTATTTTCAGCAGGTTGATATGATATGTCAACGCTAGCATGAAGATAGGGTGAATTCTGATGGCTCAGGAATTGACTGTTAGAAGGAGGGTCTCACTTGGCTAGGTATGAGCCTGGGGTGTGTGCCTGAGAAAAGAAGGTAGTGATACTGAAAAGAGAGACATTTCTACAAAAAGAAACAGAAAGAGGGATGGCTTGACCTGGCTTGAGAATGGGGCAGGGAAGGCTACAAAGGGCAACTAGGAGGTCAGTGGTGGAAAGAGAATGTTCTAAGTGTGGGGTGACTGAGAAGACTCCTGTCAACCAGGACAGGAGTAAGAATAGAATGTCCCCGAGGTCTGGGATGATTGCTTCTCATGGGAGTTCTGGCCAGGTGGCTTAACAGTGGGGTTCTGCTTTTAGGGTTGCAAAGTTCAGGGGTCCCCAAGACCACCTTCACTTCTGTTACTAACACATTGAGGGTTTCCAAGACCACCCTCAGGTTTAATAATTTGCTAGAATGACTCACAGAACTCAGAACTCATATACTCATGGTTAAGGTTTACTACAGTGAAAGGACACAGACTAAAACCAGCCAAAAGAAGAGGCAAATATGGCGGGGTCCAGGAATCATCAAACGCATGTTATACCATGGGCACCTGTTTCTCCATGATAAGGTATGATGTGCAGCAACATGCACTGAGTATTAATAACAAGGGAAGCTTAAGCCTTGGTGTCCAGATTTTTTACTGGGGCTCAGTCATGTAGACACTTTGAACATCTGCAAGGTTGACCTTTGTCTCCAGCCCCTCCAGAAGTCAAGTTGACACCATGTGGCCCAAGGCCCTCTACCATAAATCACGTTAGTAGCATAGATTCTGACATGGCCCAAGGCCCCCAGACAAACAAAGGCACTCTTATCAGGGAGGGTGTTCCAAGGGCTTCAAGGTTACCTCAGGAGCTGAGGGCAAAGCCCAAACCTTTCTTTGGGCAAGGTAAATCCTGTACTGCACAAAGGAGTCATTGGCGATCAGGGGGGCCTATTCCCAGGGCAGATCAAAGGATCAAATCTGTGGCAGAGCATCAGACAGAAACTCAACTGTTCTTGTATCCAAGGGGCAATCTCAGGACTGTCACAGGAGATAAAGCCCCAAAGTCTAGACAGGGAAGATGACAGGGAAGGTACTCATACCCAGGGCTGAGAAACCAGGAGCTTGATTGTATTGGGTGCTTATCCTATGATGCTTGGGTGGGTCTTTCTGGTTAAAAATCCAGGACTGGAGTTGTCCAACTGAAAATTTTTTTAAAAAAATCCACCCAAATAGGTATGTGAACCACATTGGTTGCGATGATTAATCTGGGCACCTGAAAATTTCCAAGCTATATATAGCTTGACCTGGTTGTAGAGCAGATAATTATATCCAGAATAACTGACACTCAAAGTGTGCTGATGGACAGGCACAGGGCCTGGGTGTGGGGAGCAGATTATAGGCTCCAAATGGCATCCAAAGAGGACAAGCTTCCCCTCTCCTTGGGGTGGGAGCAGGATGACCACAGGTGAATCCAGGCTTCCTCAAGATTATTCACAAGCTCGTGAATAGCTGGGTCTGTTCCCACTCCTGCCCTGCTCTCAGGCTAGGTCATATTGGATTGGGATGGGATTATTGAATATTGCGTGTCTCTTAGACAAAAATCAAGTGAAAGATCCTTATATAAAGAGTTGGCAGAGCCTGTAGCCAACACATTCATTTAATCAATCTATATTTAATATTTATTGAACTGTTTCTACGTACCTGGCAATGGGTTAAGTTCCAGGGATGTCACCATAAAACTTACTCTTGAGGAGATTATGTTCCACCCTAAGACAGACATATCTATTGAATACCCACTAAGTGCAAGGTGCACATTCTCTTATTTATCTGGGGTCTATATAGATTATGCAATGGTGGCATCTGGCTGCTCCATGAAAGGTAGTAATTAGGACCTACTTGTCTCTCTACCTCCTCTTCCTGGACCCCATGGGTTTCAGAGCTTTGGAGAAGCTCTAGAAGCCCTGGTGACCAAGAGAAAGACAATGCTGATGTGGATGATCAAGGACAGGGCTGAGAAAATCAGAAGTACACTTGGTACTAAGGTAACAGCTGGAGTCCATTCTGATTGGTCACCCCAAACAAGTTGTTAAATATTTTGATTATCACGCAGGCTGGGTCCTCTCCTTGTCTTTCCCACCAAGGGCTTTCTCTTCTCAAAGAGGAGTCCTGGTCTTCCTAATGCACAAAGATTGCCTCAGAAGACACTTTCTGGAATCTTCCACTTCTCTCCTTGGATGGTGATTATTTCCCCCCACAAGTTCAGAAGTCGTACGGATTCATCTCTGGGCAGTGAGCAAATCTTCAGAATCATTTCACTGGTTCATTCTATCTCAGGACCCAATGTGGTGTTTGATTCTGACAGGACTCCTTTGTGTGTGAGAAACTGTTCTGAAATCTCCCAAGAAACCAAGTCATATTATGTTGCATTGTCTGGGAAATCCACACCATTTCTCCTCTCCCTAGTGAGGGTAATTGCTGCCAATTCATGGTGTTATTGTGAAAATGAGTCATTTGGGAGGATGCCAAAATAGGCAAAGAAAGGAGGATAGCAAATTGGCCTGATGGACTCGGTGGCATTAAATAACACAGATTTAAATGTGGTACACTTTGTAGTATTGCATTTTTAAACCTGGCTGGGAATGTTGATTAAAGAAACCTAGATTTGTGACATTTGAGAATATGATTATATTAGCCTTTAAAAATTTTATTTTTGACTAGTAATGTATGCACATGTTTTAAAACTCAAAATGATATGAAAATGTTCACATTAAGAAGTCATGCTCCTAATCTCCTCCCATCCACCCTCTCCCTATGGGGAACAAGTTTTGTGAGTTCCTTTTGTATCATTTCATGTTTCTTCATGCAAATAACAAGCAATGAAATTTCCTCTTTGGTTTGGGGATCCTATACTAGAAGTCAGAACTTGTCCCCCCTCTAAAAGTTCAAATTAACAGAGATATTCCCAGCCTCCCCTGCGGCTAGGGTGACAGCAAGTGTTCTAGGCTCAGCCAATCAAAAACACCCTCACCAGACTTCAAATTGGAAGGTGGTGACATAACAAAGCAAGCACAGGGGAGAATCTTTTCTAGCACAGCAGCAGCTACATCTCATTTCCAGAGACAGTGGGGCCAGTTGTTTAAACTGCAGCATCTTGGATCCAGGGCCAGTGGGGTCAGCAGGACACACTGAGGCATTTGCAGAGCCGGATTTATGGTGAATCTACTGAATCTTAAACTTCAGGACTGCTCATCTGAATGAGCCCCTACCAAGGACCAGAAGGGGGTTCCAGCAATGCGTTCACACGTTTTTGTAAAAGCTGCAAAGCAAGATATTTTAACTGCAATTGGTTAAGACTGCTGTCTCTTGCCTCTCCAATTTACCATTTGTCACACTTTCTTTCATGCTGTGTGGTGTTGGAGTGGCTGCAGCATTTGAGGGAATAAGCTAAGGGGAAGCTGAGTTAGGGTACATCAAGTATGGATTAGTGTGACACATTTATGTGGTTCATAATTACTTCCATAGTCTTTGCTAGCCACCCTGGGGTCAGAATGGCTGCCAGGAACATTTCTGCCACCCACTGTGCCAACTCCCCAAGCGTCATGCGGTGAAGTTGCAGGGCCAGAATTTGTACTTCAATATGGATTTGTCCTTAGTGCCAGGCCCTGGAATTATGTGGATAGTGGAGGAGAAGCAAGATCCAAAATGCACAGAGCCAGAAGCTAGGCTATGGAAAATCCTTCTAAATCTTCATATCGTAAATAAAACTTGATAGGGGTTTTCCCAAATCTGACAACAATCCTACAACTTTACATGACATTGCCAATAATGGGTATGAAGCTTCAAGAAACTTTTCTAAATTATAAATAACGTGAAACAAATTTGGATCTCAGTCCAGTGATCAAGGTTAACATCATGAGCAATAACTCATGATGATGGCATGTACCCTTGATATGATGGGATGAAAATGGCACTTCGTCTGCGTGGTCTTCCTCTCAAAAGTCCATATCCCCGGTCTAACCATGAGAAAAACATCAGACAAACCCAAATTAAGGGACATTCTACAACATACCTGACCAGCACTCCCCCAAACTGTCCAAGTCATCAAAAGCAAGGAAAGTCTGAGAAACTGTCACAGTGCGGAGGAGTCTAAGGAGACATGATGATTAAATGTAATGTAATGATGACATCCTGGAACAGAAAAAGGAAATTAGAGAAAATCTAATGAAATTCCAATAAAGTATGGAGTTTGGTTAATAATAATGTATCCCTATTGGTTCATTAGTTGTTAACAAATGTAGAATAGGAGAAACTAGGTGAGGGGTATACAGGAACTCTTCGTACTATCTTCACAACTTTTCTGTAAATCTGAAGCTATTCTATACTAAAAAGATTGCTTAGTAAAGAAATTTGGATCAACCATGCTAAGAGAAAGACTGAATTATCTCTTCTTTCTACAGAAAATATTATAAAATGACATTTTATAGCCATATTCTCACACAGCCAAAAATGAAATAGAAAAACATATTGTAGAGGGTGTCAGGCAAATAATTAAAATATTACATAATATTTCTAAATTTTGCATTGTTTATGGTTTTTCTCAGTTTTTAAAATAATTAATTTTTAATGATTTTTTCCTCATTCTAAATATTTACTTTTGTACCTGATTTTCTGTTTAGAATTTTGTACTTTTTTTTTCTTAAAAACAGCCCCTCAAAACCTGGATCTGCCCCTGTGTATATGTGCCCAAGAGTGTCATCACTGGACCAGCCTATGGTACAATGTGGGGCATTCGTACTGTTCTTTGGCCCTCTCAAATGCCAAAGATATTTATCTGAATATTATTTAAATAAGTTCTTTTCCTGCATAAATCAGTTTGTTTCTGCTGCTTGTAAATAAGAATTTGACGGAAAATTTGAGCATGATTTAAAGCAGTAGTTCCAAGCCCTGACTGCATGTTAGAGTCCCCTGGGGTGGGGGTGGAGTTAGGGGTTATAATATACTGACGCCCAATCCCAGCCGTTGAACCAGCATCTCCAAGGGTAGGACCTTGGCACCAGTAGTATTTAAAACTCCCCAGATGATTCTATTATTCAACCAGAGTTGAGAACCATTGAATAGACTCTGGTCTCCAGGTGGTCCAAATCAGGTATTTATGTTGAGTCCTAATTTTGTGCCCATCATTGTGTTAGGCACGAGGGATGCACAGAAGTGTGAAACAGACTATCGAGAAGCTTTTAGTCTGGACATCCTAGAGTAGGGTTGGATGTCCAGATCTTCCTGTAAGGAGAAGCTGAAGAGAGAATTGAGTGCAGGCAGCCTGTAGAGTAACAGATGAAAAGTGTCCAGAATAGCTTGTTTTGCTTTATTACATCTAGGGGTGTTGAGAGGTTCTGAAAGAGTGTTCTACAAATTCCCAGAAGCTTCCAACAAATTTGAGTCTAGGAAGAACCTTCCACTAGAACTCTCAGCTTTAACATTAATAGGGGAAAAAATGACCTCAGATGGCCTGCAGGCCCAGTGCCCCAGCCCTCATGGAGAAGGAATGCAAAGGGACTAGCAATATTTGTGTGGTTGTTAAGAAAACATAAAGGAAAAAAAAAAGAGATTCTGTTAACAATAGCAACAAAAATATAAAATGCTGAGGTTAAAAAAAGAAGTGTACAGGAATCTAGAATCAGAAAACTACAAACTTTACTGAATAAGTTTCTAAAAAGCCAGTTCATAAATAGAAAACAATAGAATTGGGTAAGTGTAACATTATAAACATGTTTATTCATCCCAAACTAACCATATATATTCATTAGAATTTCAGTCTCTATCTCAGTACAATTATTTTTGGAACTTGACAATTTTAACATTATTTTGGCAGAATGTGTGAAACTGGTCAGTTTTTTTTAAAAGAAGAAGGAGGAGGGGCATTTGTTTTAATGCCAGATATTAAAACATATTTTTAAAGTGACAAAAACATAAACAAAATGATACTATCTTAGGAACAAACAAATAAGGAACAGAATAAAAAGTGTAGAAACAGCTCTAATTATATAGAAGTAATTAGGAAATGATAAAGATGGTGTTCCACTTAAGAAGAATGAATGACTCAGTGCATGATTTTGGAATAACTGGCTAACCATTTGGAAAAAATCAGGTTAGATTCCCTCCTCATAACATCCATGGTAATAACTTTCATATGGTTTGTTATATTTTTTAAAAAATATAAGGATACCAGAAGGAAAAAGAGGTAAAATTTTATGTAAACTTAGAGTAGGAAAAATTTTCTAAGCATAACACCAAAGGAAAAATCAATAAAGTAACATTAAAAGATTTGATTATAAAAAGTATTTTACTCATAAATTAGAAAAAAACATGAATAAAATCTTGAAAGATAAATTGCATCTAGGGAAATAGCTGCCACACTTATGACAAACACAGAGTTTAATATGCTTAAAATACAAAGAAATCCGACGGACAATAAGAGACAAATAGTTCAGTACAAAATAAGTAGAAAAGAATAAGAACTAGCTATTCTTACAATAAGTACACATGGCCAATTAATGTATGAAAAACAGTGTTCAACCTCCCTAGTCAATAGAATGCACGTGAAAACACATAGAAGACATTTTTTTGCCTAATAGATTATCAGCAAGAGAGTATGGAGAAATAGGTTCGTCTCCAAAAAATATAAACTGAGACATCATTTCAGAGAGACAATTTGGCAATATGACTTCAAAATCTCACAGATAGGAACTTCTTTTGGCCCAGCAATCTCCTTTGGGAGAGTTATCTAAGAAATAATGGCATAGGGCCAGCCCTGGTGGCCTAGTGGTCAAGTCTGGCATGCTCCGCTTCGGTGGCCTGGGTTTGGTTCCCAGGCGTGGACCTATGCCACTCTGTCAGTGGCCATGTTGTGGCGGTGGCTCACATCCAAAAAAAAAAAAAAGAAGCTTGGCAGCTGATGTTAGCTCAGCGTGAATCTTCCTCAGCAAAATAATAATAATAATAGTAATGGCATAAAAGCACAGAGAGATCAGATTAAGCCATGTTTAGGCATCAGCAAAACAAGGAAACCTCTTTTTTTAAAAAAAAGAATTGCATATATGACATTTCAAAAAAAGATTGGAGTAGTCATCATAGATAAGCCAGAAGCTTGTAGAACCTCCTTTATGGTTTACTATTGCTTTGATTTTCTAATTTGAGTTTGATCAGGGAACAGGTGAGAGAAACCATGATCTTTTTGCCATTCCCCTCATCTTTAGATCTCAGTCCACGCTCTGTATAAAGGTGTTCAATCTACTATGAATACTTGTAATAATGAATAATTAGAAAAAAATACATGAAACAATAAATGATTTGTTTAAAATGTATGGCACAGTCTTAGAATAGACTATTAAGAGCCACTAAAAATTATCATCGCAAAATTACATTTATGGACATTGTAAGAGTCACAATTTATCAGGCAAAGAATAGAGATCAAAAGCAATAATCAGGTAAGATCTTCTTTTTGTTAAATAAATATTTAAAAGTACTTATGCACAGAAAAAAAAAGCCGAGAAGAATAAATACCAAAATGTATACAATGTTTAGCTGGGTGTGGGAATGGGGGAGGTGACGGGTAGCATTTCTTTTATACATATTTTCTAAATTTTCTGCCATGAAAATAACTTACTTTTGTAGTAAAGAATAGAGAGTAATGGAAATTTTCAGCTGCCTAGTTTTGATACTTTCTGGAACAAGGCAGAGTATAAATTAATAGTTTAATTAAAGAAAAACAGATCAGTAGGCTCCATACCCACGGTCCCGTCTCCGAATAATCAGGCACCATTGACAATGTCGTGTAGTTGTGAGAACGTTGTAGATGCTAAGATACATTTGGTTTTCAGGGGCCTGTCCTCTTGGTTTTCTCGGCTATTCTGAAGGTTCCTGGGGGTGCTCATTGTTTGTTAAAGACCAAAGAGCCGGGTCCCAGAGAGGTGACACGACTTGCTCAGTGTCACGAAGAATGCCAGTGTCCTTGCTGGGACCAGGACCAGGGCCCTTGGACTGCTTTGTGCCCCACGGCTGAAATATAGATTTTGCCAATCTATGCTGAGTATTCTGTCCAGGCACCTCCTTCACAATGGGTTCCAGGCCTTCTCTGTCCTCCTTCACTGGTTTATTGGGGTATAAGGGATGGGGGTGGGGGGTCCATTACTCAGTCAACATTTGTGGGCACAGCTTAAGCCCTCAGCACAGTGAAGAGCCCACCATCCCCAGGGGAGAGAGAAAAGGAATGAATTACAATGCTGTCTTGAAAGGAGATCGTGGAGCCCTAAATACAGCCCTGTGGGAGTGACTGTCAGCCTTGGGGAGCTGGGGAGCTTCCCAGACAGTTGATGCCTGAGGTGAGAGCAGGGGCAGGCGACACACGCACCAGCTGGAAACCTGCAGAGCAGATAGGAGCTGAGAGAAGGCAGCCCTTGGGCACCTTTGGTCCACGGAGTCAATGCTTCCCTGGGGCCTTGCCAGCCTCTTAGGGAGGCCTCACAAAGATTGTCCCCAAGCCTCTCTCCTGGTGGCCTGTGATCCCAACAAGGGACAGTCAGGCACTCCCGGACGCTGGCCCCAGGCCTCCGGTTATGCCCTATTTTTCCTTCTCTTTCATGCTCCCACCACTGGCTCGCAACCCAAGCCCTTGTTGCGGAATGCAGGCAGACTTAGCCCAAGGCGCCTGGAGCACTGCAGCCTGTGCTGGGAGAGAAGCCGCCTAAGTTTCTGCTGGTGACACTGCTGGTGCAGAAGGAGCAAAGCCCAGGGAGCCCTACAGCACCTGAGTTGTTCCCAGCATCTTACCTTCTGCCTCTCTAAAGCAGGGATACTGATATCTTTGCACAGAACTACTAGAAAATGGAGTAGATTCATTAAAAGACCTGGGAGACAGGAGGTACTCAATAAACATCAGTTACCACTTGGACCACAGTCTCTTCATGGGGAAAAACACAAGGGTTGGTGTGGCGGCCTTTTCAGTCCCAGTCGGCTCGCCTCTGTGAGCCACAAGTGTGAGAGCCCACTTTCCTACCCCCGTCACGGAGCTAACCCAGCTCTCAAACAAAGGATGGCTCTTCACATCACCATTAATTTTCCAGATTTCTTTATATCCATTAGCTATATACTGTAAATAGATTATCTTTTGTTTTTCTAGAAAAATATGGCTTTTAGCCTTGTATTCTGGCATATTATATTGTTCTTTTATCCTTGCTTTTTTTTTAAAAAAAGTCTTTCAAACTGCTTGCCTTCCATGGAGGAATAAGTAGTGTGTCATTTCTGGAGGGAGCTTGTAAACAATTTAATATCTTAGCTTAAAACAAAATTAGTGTAAGATGGCTGCAAAGCTAATATTGACCTTTTTTTTGCTGCTTGGCCTCTCAGCTGAAATTTCCCTCTTTTTTTTTTTTTTTTTTTTGCCCAACTTTGTCCAGCTGCAGACACCTCAAGGGAGAAACTGGCCGTTTGGCTGAAATGTTACATAGAAGTCCATTCAGGCGGGAAGCTGCAGTCAGAGGAAGTTTGCCTGTGGAGGGTAGATGGGGAGAGGTTGGGAGGGACTGGGGGGGGACGCCTTCTGTCCAAGGGTCTCTGGGCTTGGAGTGTGTGGAGATGGAGAAGGACAAAGCGTGGTAGAAACCGGTGACCTGGCGAAGAGGTTCCTCCTCAGAGAAATCAGGGTGGGGAGAGCAGACTAGGGGGATTGGCTTCCCTTCCTTCCCTTCCTTCCATCTGTGCCTCTAGACCTCTGCCAGCCCATCCCCCACTCGTTAGTGGGTTTACAGTGGGGGTGGGGAGCCAACCCAGAAAGCATGTGGAGAAGGACTTGCATCCACTGAGAAGGGGAATCGAATGAGATAATAATGTGTTGAACAGCGTTTCCTAGTTTTCGAATCACGAGTGTTTCCCTCACTCTCGGATCCAGCTCTCATGAATTCCACTTTGAGGAGGAGGAAAGAGGGACACAAAAGGAGCTGGTGACCTGCCCCAGGTCAGACTTGGGCCTCCTGCTTCCTGTCCACACCCTTCCAGTGTTGCCGCCATAAACTGAGTGCATTCCACATGGTGCATTATCCTCAAGAGTCCCTTGGGCAGGTACTGTTATGCCCACACACAGGATTCAGGAGCCCCAAATGGGTGAGTGACTTGCCCATGGTCACCCAGTAGAGTAGGAGGAGCCCGCAGGCCCCACCGTCCCCGGCTCTGCCACTGCTCACCTCCCTCCTCCGAGGTTATACTACAGGCCCCTCCACTCCCACATGCTTTACTTTATTGACTGCTCACAACACCCCATTTTGTCGAGGCCAGAGGACCAGCCCAAGGTCATCCATCAAGTTCTTGGAGTGGATTACAAAGACAGGATACCACTGGGATCTTCCAACCCCAGCCCAGGGCACCTCTCACACCCCACAGGGCCTCATGACACACACCCAGCTTGGTCTGTTATAATGACAATAGCTGTGGGGACCTCCCCACCTCCCACAGTGGGCCTCCGGCACTGCTCAGGTTGAGGAATCTCCCATTTCTCTGAGTAAAAGGCTGAATGGACCCTTAGAAGCAGCTATTTTATGCCAAGGTCCAGCCACTCCCTAGGGCAGCTTTACCTGCCCTAGAATTCCCTGCTCTAGTGGCTCCAAGCCCACTTCCAGGGCCTGCACAGGCCTCCTTCCCAGTGGACATCCTACCAGGGTGCACACCCCGGGCCTAAGGGGGGCCCAAGGACTGTGTGTGTGTGAGTACAGGCCAGGGTCCGCACACGTGCATGGGAGGGTCCTTGTACATAGAACAAATAGTGGACACCCAGGGTAGGAAGAGGAGAGTGGACCGTGGGCCTCTCTTTGCACTCCTGCCTCAGCCCCTCAAATATGACGAATGGGCTTGTGCCTGGTTACAGCTATGCCAGGAGTCCACCCAGGCCTCCTGACTTCCACTTCAGTGCCCATTCACTGCCTCTTAAAAAAATTTTATAAAGAATAAAGCAAAGAAAATAACACCCTCCCTTATTTCAATAATACTACATAAACTTTGTAGCATGTTTATGAAAAACACAAACAAGAAAAAAAAGAAAGAAAATGTATCCTCAGGGGCCAGCCCGGTGGCACAGTGGTTAAGTTCACACTTTGGCAGCCTGGGGTTCACAGGTTAGGATCCTGGGCACTGACCGACACACCACTTGTCAAGCCATGCTGTGGTGGCGTCCCATATAAAGTAGAGGAAGATGGACACAGATGTCAGCTCAGGGCCAATCTTCTTCAGCAAAAAGAGGAAGATTGGCAGTGGATGTTAGCTCAGGGCTGGTCTTCCTCACACACAAAAAAACAATGCATCCTCAATTCCACCCGCAGAGACGACCTCTGTTAACATTTTGACATATATCCTTATAGACTTTTCCTACTCCCATAAACATCTGTGTATATATGTCTTAGTCTGCTCAGGCTGCTATAACAAAATATGACAGACTAGATGGCTTAAAAAACAGAAATGTATATCTCACAGTTCTGGAGGCTGGGAAGTCCAAGATCGAAGTGCCAGCCAATCCGGTGCCTGATGAGGGCTCTTTTCCCAGCTTGTAGATGGCCACCTTTTTTGTGTTTGTGTGTGTGAGGAAGATCAGCCCTGAGCTAACGTCCGTTGCCAATCCTCCTCTTTTTGCTGAGGAAGACTGGGCCTGGGCTAACGTCCGTGCCCATCTTCTTCTATATGGGATGCAGCCACGGCATGGCTGACAAGCAGTGCGTCGGCAGGCGCCAGGGATACGAACCCATGAACTCCGGGCTGCCAAAGCGTGAACTAAACTGCTGCACCACCCGGCTGGCCCAGTGGCCACCTTCTTGCTGTGTCCTCATGTGGCAGAGAGAAAGAGAGACAGAGGAGGAGCATTCTGGTGCCTTCAGGCAACCAATCCTATTAGATCTAGGTCCCATCCTTAAGACCTCACTTAACCTTAATTACCTCCTAAAGGCCCCACTGCCAGTCACATGGGGAATTAGGGGCTCAACATATAAATTTGGGGGGGACATATATATATATAAATATATATATATACAAAAATGGGATTGTATGATACATATTGGTTGATATCCTGCTTTTGTTCATTTGATAATATATTTTGGAGTTTTTTCTATGTCCATATATCAATATACACATCATTAATTTAATAGCTGCCAGGTGCATAATATTCATTCTATTAACATGATTTATTAACCAGCCTCTTGTTGATGGGTATTTACAGTTCTTCCAAAATTTTGCCATTATAAACAATGATGCAGTGAACATCTTTGTACATATACCTTTATGCACGTGTTAGAATAGGACAATATAAATTCTCCAAAGGGAAAATTGAATTTCTGGGCCAAAAGGGAGACTACATGTTTATGTATATTGAATATATTTATGTATTGATATTTATATCTAATATTTTCTGGAGGTCTTTCCAAACTACCCTCTGGAAAGAGTTTCCCAGTGTATGCTTCCCTCACCCAAATTAGATATTATCAATCTTTTGAATCTTTGCCCAACTGACAGGTCAACACTGACTCATTTTTGTTTTAATTTACACCGAACACTTTCCCAATAAGTTTGAGCATATATTGTATGTTTATTATAAATTTGTGTTGGTCTTCTCTGAACTCCTCACTGACATCTCTGGTGTATTTTTGGGGGGGACTTTTCCGCATAGCTCTGTGAGGTCTCCCGCACATTAAAGGTAACTACCCTCTGCCTGTCGTGTTGGCTCCCTTTGCCTTCCTTCTCCTGCTTGCTGGTGCTTCCACCTCACCCCTCCTGCTTCTTGCCACAGTCAGAAGCATGAGGAAGCCTTCAGGAAGAAGCCACTCTATAGGACTTCGTCTCCCCCAGGTCTCCCTTCTCTTTTCTCCTCCCACTTTCTTGCTCCCTCAGTCCCTCTTCCCAAGGTTCTCTTCTCAGTCACACCAGGACTCTCCCTTTTTACCTTCTCATAGCAAAAGAGCCCCAGTCACAGCCCAGTGGATGAGAAACACCCACGCTGAAGGGATCTGGGGAGATGAACTGTCCTATGCATGGGATCTTCTGCATCCAAAGGGTATCCTGGGGTTCATCAGCCCCCACGGCCAGTGGTAAATGCCCACTGGGAAGAACAACTGGGGAGAACAGCTAGCAACTGAGCCAGCCAAGGCCTCTGCCTGCTGGGAAGCTAGCGGGCCTGCTGGATGCCTGGTGTCGAGGGAAGAGCACGAGCTCTGAGCTTATAGCACTCTGCTCCTTTCCACTGTGTTACTGTGGGCAAGCTACTAAACCTCTCTGTGCCTCAGCTTCCTTATCTGTACAATGGGCATAATAACAGCACCCATTTCATTAGATTGTTGTAAGGATATGTGTGAAATGCTTAGAACAGTTCCAAGCACATAGTGAGTGCTCAATAAATGTTAGCTGTTGGATTAAGAAGGCCAAAGTTAAAGGTGCCAATTTGCTCTTTGTGATCGAAAGGAAAGAAACAGGATAAATTAGATGGAGCTACTGAGAAAGATTCCAGCTCTATTAAAGAGCTGCCCAAAGAGGGGAAAGGTAGGAAAAAGTTCCTTTTGCTAGAGGTATTCAAACTCAGAATGGACAGTCACCAGCACAGGTGCCAGAGAGGGGACCAATCAACAGAGGATGGATCACCTTGACTTCCAAGCTCTTTTCTATGCAGAGGCCTAGGAAACACTGGCGATGGTCCCCCAGGAGATTTGAAACACAGGCATAGGTGGACTCAATACTGCCCTCCTCACTTATGGAGAAATCAACTGTTATGGGTTGAATTTCTGTCCCTTCAAAACTCATCTGTTGAAGTCCTAGCCCCCAGTACCTCAGAATGTGGCCATATTTGGAAATAGGGTCATTGCAGATGTCGTTAGTTAAGATGAGGTCATACTGCAGTAGGGTGGCCCCTAAGCCAACATGATCGGTGCCCTTATGAAAGGGGGAAGTGAGGACACAGACGTGCACACGGGGAGAACACCATGCGAAGATGAAGGCAGAGATCAGAGTGATGCTTCTACAAGCCAAGGAACACCCAGTGCCGGGAAACCACCAGAAGCTAGGAGAGAGGCCTGGAACAGATTCTCCCTCACAGCCCTCAGAGGGAACCAACACTCCTGACACCTTGATTTCAGATTTCCGGGCTCCAGAACTGTAAGACAATACATTTTTGTTGTTTCAGCCCCCCAGTGTGTGGTACTTTGGTACAACAGCCCGAGCAGACTCAGGTACAAACTCAGAGCTCCTTTTCTCGCCAGCAGTGGGACAGCCATGTTGTCTTCTCTGTGGGCGATGGCCCACTTTGTCACCTCATTACTTGAATGCATGCAGGAGTCCAGCAGCCAAAGGGTTGCTTGTTGGAGACAAAGCCATTCTCGAAGTGTTCAGACATGGAGCAGCTACCTACTCCAAGCCCCCTCGTGTGGAAGCAGCCCTCCTGGGCCCAGGAAGCTCTGCCTCTGGTGCAGCTTTCAATTATTGCCACACATGAAGAGTGCAGCCATTTCCCAGCCAGTGGTCAGAGCCCCTCTGCTCAGATAAATGCAGCCACAAGGACAGAGAGAGGAAATAGAGAAAGCTCTGAAGGGCCCCTTCTCCGCCAGCCTCCTAATGACCGACTTTTAGAACGGGACTCCTCTTTATCCAGACAATGGTTTAATTCAAGCCACTAAGGCTTCCATCTTTGGCCCAGGCTCATGCCAACAGTGTGTAAGCTGAATACACCTTTAAAAACCAGAACCCGCGGATCTAAATGTCCTGCTGTTGAGCTGCAGGGAGAATTCAGGATGAGAGGCCAGAAACCATGGCTTCCGCCATCCGTCTCTCACAGACTCATTAATAACAACTTGCGTCTTTCCAGCACTTACTCTGCATTAGGCACGTCGTGTGTGTTGTGTTCGCCCATTCTCTAACTGCTTGAGGGGGTGGGTCCTTTCATTATTCATCTTATGCACGGGGATCTTGCCCAAGGCCACAGAGCTGGCAGGTGGTGGAGGCAAGCTCTGGGCTTGTAAACACTGTGCTAACCAGCTTCTACCCCGGCTGTGTTCTCCCCGCTGTGGGAAGTCCCCGGGCAGACAGCAGGCAGGGGAGGACTGAAATTGTAAGGGGTGAGGTCAAGGGCCTGGTCCAGGCATTTTGTCTCCCTCCAGAGCCTCCTCGCCCTGCAGAACATAAAATCATTCCCTGTGGAGCTGAACAAGTCCTTGAAATTCGTACAGTCCCCATTTCTCTCACAAAGAGGCTGAGGTCTAGTGAGGTGAAGTGACTGGCCCCAAATCCCAGAGCAAATTAGTGGTAGAACCAGGCCAAGAGCAGATGTCCCGGTTTCCAATCCAGCGATCTTTGTGAAATACCACGTCCTGTCTTAACAAGAAGGAGTAATTTTCTTCCACAGCCTGAGAGATTCATAAAGGATGCTGAGAAACTCTTCCTGATCACGAAGGCTGGGATGCGTCTGGTCGGGTTTGCCATGGCAGATCTTCCATGGGAGTTTGAAAAGTGGGACAGATACTGTGACTCAACTGGGACAAGTGTCCAACCTGCTGTAAGCAGACTCTCCTGAGGGAGATGAAATGCAGGCTGAAATCTCCCAAGACCATATTTTAGGTGTGAAGTTGAGTGAACTAACTTTTTGTTTTGAAGTCCATCAGTCCTCCTATGCTTATTGTACCCATCACTGATGAATATCAGCTGAAGACAAGGGAATCATTTTAGCACAACAATCAGAGATAGTTGAGAGAGGAGATCTCAACTGTTGCTGGTGTCCACAGAAGTTTTCCATCCATTCAACCACTTATCCATCCATCCATCCACCCTCCCATCCATTTATCCACCTATCCATCTGTCCATCTATACATCCATCTGTTCATCCATCCATCCATCCATTTATTCACTGGACCCTTACTCTGTGCTAAGTATTCTGCTAGACCTTAGGATTTACAAAGTAAGACATAGTTCTTACTGTTAGAAGAGCTTGGATTCTAGTGGTGGAGTCAGGTTGGAAACCTCTAACTATGACTCCATGTAAGGGAAATAACCAAGAGCCTGAGGAGCCAGAGAAGGCTTCTTAGAGGGACTGACTTTTAGTTGGGTAGGAATTTTTTAAGCAGAAAATGGGGGAGAGGGAGGGTATTCCAGAGATAGAGGCAAGGAGGAGCAACAGCATGGTGTGAATTGGGCAGGTCACGATCGCGAGCCTTGGTCAGTTTAAGGATTTGTGTTCAAATCACATTCACAAGGTGTATTCACAACCCTTGTTGCAATCAATTCTCCAGCAACCCCATAAGGTAGGGAGGGCTGTGCCAGGAAGGGAAATGTGGCACTTGTTCAGAGTCATGGAACAACATCAAAAAGCTAACTTCTTCTGAGCCCTCACTACAGGCCAGACCCTCACGAGCAGTTCTTGAGGCATCACCTCTACATTCTGGATGAGAAGACTGAGACTTAGAGAGGTTAATGAACTCACCCAGGGTCACACACTAGCAGGTGGCAGAGATCTGGACCAAGTCTTCAGAGCCCAGCCCAGATTAGATACACTCACTGTCTTTTTGGTTGACGGGAGAGGACCAACTCGGAGGAGATGCTGTGAGCAATGCAATGGGCACAGCAAAACCTCAAGCCCAAGAGAGATGCCACATCGGCCAGAAACAAACCTACTCCAGTAGCAGCCCCAAGTTCTTTGTTCCCCGGCACACACTCTCCATCCCCTCCTCTCTCCATATGGATTTTATAAACAAGATAAAATCAGAACTTCAAAATTAAACAGACTCTGCGAGGCCTCTTGCGCTGGCCAGGGCAGCCCAGCGCTGTTTTTCCAGATGTTTCCCAGGCCCATTTCTAGGAGAGGCCAGAGGTGAGGAATGGGGCAGAGAAGCAAGTGCTGGAAGGACAAGGGAGAGCTCGGTACCGGACCACCATCCAAGGGTGGGGAGATCTGTGTCAACTGAACAAACACAGCGGGAGACGCTGCGTCTCCTTATCTTCACATTTTATGACCACTACCACCCCTCCTCCTCCCCCCGACCCCCCCAGTAACCCACCCAGTATCCTGGTCGCTGTCTTCCTGGTAAAATCTTTAAGAAAAGCTCCAGTGAAACATTAGTTCAGCCCCACTCATCATTCTTAAACTCAGGCCAACAACACCTGGTGAGGCTGATCCGGAGGAAGGAAGGCCCCAGAGCTGGTGGCTGTTGTAGGGCCAGTGCCTGGGGTGGGTCTTGGGTTCCTTCTATCTTACTTCCTCCGTGAAGTTTGCACCATAAAATGAGTCTGCAGATCAGTACCAAATGGTGAAGCCATTCGGGTATTAAGACCAAGACATTCACATTTTACTGTCTAAACTTTGACTTGTGGGGGGAAAACCAAAACTACTGTTAGATTGGTAACCCAAGCTAGTCCACTCTATGTTGGTACCACAATTGTGGGAGAAAAGAAATTGTGTGACATACAATTATAATTTATTAAAAAAAAAAATCAGTGAAAGACAGAGGTGGCATTTGAACCCTGGGTAGTCTAAGTCTAAGAGCCCTTAAGCTTAACCACTACATCAGAGAAGCCATAAGGCCTAGCATACGCATCCCCTGATATTAAGCATTTGGACTTCAACAGGCACAGCCAGGCCAGGCAACTCATCTTGTCAAGAGATCCGGAGGGTAAAAACTGGACCACCTGCTCCCAGCTTCAGAACGGAGGGACTGATGAGAAAGTCCTGGGGGTGCAGAATGGACTTCCATCTGGTCTGGAGGCTTGGAGGCCATCCTGCAAGCTCCACGTCTCAAAAGGTCACCCGCAGCAGGATTGCTCTGAGAGATTGTGAAAATGTAGAATTCTGGGTCCAGACCCATAGACTCAGAATTTGGGGAGATGGGACTCTGAGAGTGCATTTCCAACAAACTCTCCCTACCCCACGCCTCCCACAGAGCCCAAGGTGATACTACCACAGAGCAAAGCTGGAGAAGCACCAAGTTGACTGCCCGCCTCCCAGCTCACCATTCTGCCCTCATGTCTCTCCTCCCAAGGGCCAGGAGCTCTGAGTATGGGTGTGGATAAGCAGGTGACATTTGATAACATACAGATCTTTCATTTATTACACAGTAATTGCTACCTACATGGGTTGCTGGGTTCATTGGGATGTGTATTAGTCAGGGTTCTCCAGAGAAATAGAACCAAAAGGAGATACATACAGATGGGTGGATGGATAGATGATAGATAGATAGGTTTATATAGGTCTGTCTGTCTCTCTCTCTCTCTCTATCTCTCTGTCATCTATCTATCTGTCTATCATCATCTGTCAAGAGATTTACATTAAGGAGTAGGCTCCTGCAATTGTGGCAGATATCAAGTTCAAAAATTGTAGGTCAGGCCAGGAGGCTGGAAATTCAGGCAGGAGTTGATGCCGCAATCTCAAGGCAGAATTTCTTCTCCGGGAAACCCCAGTTCTTTGCTCCTAAGGCCTTTCAACTCATTGGATGGGACCCATCCACCTTATCACCGATAATCTCCTTGACTTAAACTGATTGTAGACATTAACTACTCCTACAAAATACCGTCACAGCAACACCTGGATTAGTGTGTGATTAAATAACCTGGCATATAGCCTAGTGAAGTTGACACATAAAACTAACCCTCACAGGATGTGTCTTAATTGATTTAACCTACTTACCCAAGGTAGAATTGTAGAGAAAGACCGTTTGTTGAATAATACACAGTAACATAATTCTACAGTTTATGGCAAAAGCTGACTTCAAAGGAAAAAACCCACGTCTGCTGCCAGAGAGAATCCTTTTAAGCTACCCAAAGCAGAGGGTCACTTCAGTAAAAAGAATCCCCGGTTCAGCAAGCAGTGGCCTTTCATCATCCTGAGGGGTGTTCTGTCTTATCCTGTCCCCTGGCAGTTCCAAGCTCTGGTCTCATAATGAGCACTTTAATTAAGATGAATGTTTATAAGTACCAAGGAAGAGTAAAATTGTGCCTTAATTACTTTGCCTCCAACCAAATAATTTTCCTAGGTATTCTTTCTTTCTTACCAAGAATTTTGAGACAAACAGAAGGGCAGGAGTGTGGGGCATGGTTGAGGGAAGATTAATGTGTTTATTTAGGTTGGCGCTCTCAACACGGGGTCCATAGGTTTCCTGGGAATCCTTGCTTTCATATATGTGTACGTGTGTTTATGTGTAAGTGCCTTTTTTATGTGGAGAGAATCCATACCTTCATCAGATTCTCAAAAGGGTAAGTGACTCTCAAATAGTTTAAGAAGCTTCTTACAGAGTTTGGGAAGATCAGTGAGGTGCTGATCAACCAAGAACCACTCTCATATGATTTTTTAAAATAAACTTTACTTTTTAGAGCAGTTTTAGGTTCACAGCAAAATAGAGCAGAAGATACAGAGAGTTTCCATACACCCCCTGCCCCCCCACACCCACAGCCTCCCCCATTGTCTATATCCCTCACCACTGTGATACATTTGTTACAACTGATGAACCTACATTGACACATCATTACCACTCAAAGTCCATAGTTTACACGAGGGTCCACTCTTGGTGTTGTACATTCTATTTGTTGGACAAACGTGTAATGACACGTATCCATCATTATAGAATCATACAGAGTCGTTTCACTGCTTTAAAAATCGTCTGTGCTCTGCCTATTCACCCTTCCCTCCCCTCTAATCCCTGGTAATCACTGCTCTTTTTCCTGTTTCCATAGTTTTGCCTCTTCCAGAATGTCATATAGTTGGAAACATATGGTATGTAGACTTTCAGATTGACTTCTTTCTTCACTTAGTAATATGCATTCAAGTTTTTTCCATGGCTTGATAGCTTATTTGTTTTTAGTGCTGAATAATATTCCATTGTCTGGATGTGCTACAGTTTATTTATCCATTCACCTGCTGAAGGACATCTTGGTTGCTTCCAAGTTTGGGAAATTATGAATAAAGCAGCTTTAAACATCTGCGTGCAGGTTTTTATATGGACATAAGTTTTCAACTCCTTTGTAAATACTAAGGAGTGTGATTGCTGAATTAATATGAATATCATAGATCAATGAGATTTTCTTTAAATTTGTGGCTTGCAATTGAGCACTAATTAACCTAGTAAATTGAAAAGCCATTTCTGAGAGTAGACAGGCTTCCCTGTCTGAGACAGCACATTCTCAAACTGGCCAGACAGATGGTTCTGGAACTGTGCAACCTGGATTCAGACCCCAGCTTTGCCACTTATGAGCTGTGTGACCTGGGCAAGTCACCCACCTTCTCTGTGCCAGTTTCCTCATGTGTAAAATGGGAACGGTAACAGCAGCACCTACCTCATTGGGCTGTGAGGTCTAAGTGAGTTTGCACATGTAAAGCGTATAGAGCAGTTCTTGGCAGAGTGTAAATGTTAGATCTGATCATTTTTGGAAGTAAGTGGAGTAGGCCCAGGAATCTGCATTTTTAACAAGCTCTCCTGGAGATTCTCTTTGCAGGCACATTTAACCACACTGTTGCGAACGTGGGACTAAATTGCATGTGCCTGTTCACAGCACAGGGCCCTGGGCCCTGTTTTGTAAATCACCATGCACGATACCCAGAAATACCCAGTGAGCTTCTTCTGATCCTTAATGCCTGGAGCCGTCTGGTGCCAGCTGGACACAGCCAGTTGCAAGCGGAAGACAGCCGGGCCCTGGCTCAGACTGGCCCTCTCTCCTGGGGAGGTGTAGGAGGTGCCCTAAGCAGTTGCAGAGGCTGCTTCTGGATCCAGGGGCTGCAGCGACGGCAGGATGTAACCTGAATGATTCCTGGCAATGCGGTGAGAACCAAGAGGATAGGCAGAGCGTCCTGACAGAGACACAGAGCACAGCCCGTGGTTCCCTCCAGCCCTGCCCAAGGCCACATGAGAGCCATCCACGCCACAGCATCCACCCTGTCATCTGCTCATGGACACCTACCTCCAGGGCCCTCCTCCCACCCTCTGCTCCTCAACTCCTCTCTCTGGCCCTGGTTTCTCTCTCTTTGACTTTCCACTGCGGTTCCCCTTCTTTGCCAAAGTTATAGAGGACCCAGTGGGCATTTAGATTCCAAATTGTCCCAGATGCTTATGGCCCTTAGCTCTGGTCATGGCAGCCTGTAGATAGGTGATGCTTCCAGACACCACAAGTGGGCCAGACCCAGGCCAGTCATGAAGACGATCCACAGAAGTGCCGGCAGCAGAGAGCTAAGTCCACAGGAAGCAGGGTCCCAGTCCCCGGGCCGGCAAGAGCGTGGCCCCACATCTGGGAGGCCCCTGCACCAGTCGGTGACACGGTGGAAGGTTGAGAACTGGGTCCAAGGTGGAGCCCAACTGGAAGGACAGAGACGAGCAGAGAGTGGGGCCCATGTGGGAAGAGGACTAACTCGAGGTGAGGAAACGAGGCTTTCTTCCATCTGGAGGGACGGCTCAGCTCAGCATGGCTCATCAAAACAGGGCCCGCATCCGCAGGTGGACATCTAGTGGCTCCAAGTGAGGGGGAGGCGCCACAGAGGGACCAGGACCCCGTCAGGACCAGGCCCCGGGACCCCCATACAATAAGCAAGTCACAAATCCCAGCCCTAACAACTACTATTACAGTCTGGGGCAGCTCATAGGTGCCAGGCATGCTGCTGGACAACTTCTACTACAACATCTACAACAACTCAATAAACTGGGCCTTGGTGTCAGAGGCGAACAGTCCAAAGGGTAGGAGTGGGGACTCTGGAGCCAGGAAACCTGGTTCAAACCCGGCTCTACCACTAACTAGCTCTGTGGCTTTGAACTAGTTCCTTACTTTCTCTGATCCTCAGTTTCTAGGCTGTAAAATGGGTATGACAAAAGGAGTTCCTGCGTCAGTCAGCTCTGTGAAGGTTAAATGAGACGATCCACATAAAGCACCAAGCAGAGCGCCTGGCACTGAGGGACAGGGGTGGCAGCTGCTGTCACAGCGTTACTGTTGTCATTATTATTCCTTTTAGGTGGGCTCTCCGGGCCGCGCTCACCCGGCTGCATCGGCGGAGGAAGAGGAGCAGAGAGGTGGGCAGACTGGACCTCCCTGCACAACAGCATCTGGGCCCACTGAAAAGAAAATGCTTCAAAAAACGTGCTTACGTCTGTTTCCCTCTGCCCACACTTTAGAGATGTGAACAGATTACAAATGACCTTCCACATGACCTCGGAAATGCAGGCATACCACCACATGACGGAGACACCAAAACTTTCCCCAGACACGCTTGCAGGAAGACTGTCTGCACAAGATGAGGGTCTTTCTTTGGTTAAAAAAAAAAAATCATGGGGCTGGCCCACTGGCACAGTGGTTAAGTCCTGCGTTCTCTGCTTCAGCGGCCCGGGGTTCATGGGTTCATATCCTGAGCGCAGACCTAGACACTGCTCATCAAGCCATGCCGTGGAGGCGTCCCATATGTACAGTAGAGGAAAATTGGCACAGATGTTAGCTCAGGGACTGTCTTCCTCACCAAAAAAAAAAAAAAAAAAAAAAACACCATTCACTCAGAATGTCAATAATAATTATACTGAGGGAGAAAGGACAATAGGGGAGAAATAAAAGCCAAGTCCCTCAGGGCTTGTTGTCTGTCACCCTAATGTGCAAATCTTTGCATGTCTGACCTCCCTATTCTGGCATGTTGTCTATATACGTCAATCAAGCTGTAAGATAATGAGCCACCACACCCAATTATATACTTAATATGATTGAACCCCTCTGGGCTGAAGGCCAAAAGCATCTTTTACAAATGTCATCATTTTGCAAAGGTATCTGTATAATGCGTAGAGGCACCTGGGGGTGGAGAGACAGACATGCTGGTGGATAAGCAAATGGCAAGAGAACTGAAAGGAAAGAGAAGAAAGCAGAATAGGATGAGAAAAGGCCAATGCACGCTGCACGGGATGGATGCATTTGGGGATGTGGCCAAATGGGGAAAAATGATGGGTCGTGATGCACTGACCCACCATGATCAAGGGCCATGAACTGGGAGGGGAAACAGAGGCAGGATGCGAGCAGGTTCCCTCCGGGCTGACACCCAGGGCTGCCGTTTCCTAAGGTTGATCTTGAGCAAGAGCCTAAATGATTATGTTTACATACACTCAAACTATAAACAAGTATGATTACAATATTTATACGTATATAAATACAAACTATATATTTTAAAAGTGTCTGCACTCCTTTCCCCCAACGCCTTGTGCGCAGGTACGTCGTAGGCGCGTCAGCATCGCTGGCTGAGTAAGAGTTCAGAGGACTAGCGGGTGGGTTTAGGTTCAAGCCAAGCCCCTGCCGGTCGTCCTCTGGCCCAGGCAGTGGTGAAACACCTGTTAGCCGCAGGCTATTTAACCTGAGTTCCTAGAGGGCAGGGAGAGGTGGCGCGCGGCCTGCGTGACATCCCACGTTATCCACACGATTCATATTCAGACGAATCACGTGGCGGGGTGGAAACGAGCAAAAGGAGCTCCAACCCGCCAATGGCGCAGCCCAGGGCCTGGTCTCCAGGAGACAGACGACAAGATAGACATATCTGTGAAAATTCCTGGATTGGGAGTCTGTTTACGCACATACGGGAGAAGGGCCTGGATGGCAAATCTTCACCTGGATGGTCAGTGCAATTCTTCAACAAAGTACCCTGGCGCCCGTGTGGATGCCCGAGGAATGGAGACACCTGCCCCCCACACCCGGGCTGATAATTCGGCTTAAGCCGGAATTGGGCCAGAGTTGGGGCCGGAGATCACCTGTGTCAACCGCTGGGTGGATCCTCTCTGGGGACAGCGGGACAGCGCATAGGAATTTTCAGCGCATCGAACTGGTCGCTGGCGACAAAAACCCCCAGAAGACTTACTGGGCAGGTTTGGAGTGTGGCTTAGAGAATCTCTTTGTGTCTCTCTCTCCCTTCCTCCTTCCCCCTCCTCTCCCACCCCCAATACTGCAGAGTGGGAAAAAGTCATGCACGTTAAATGTTTGGAAAGGATTAATCCATTAAGCCAGATTAGATGGTTAGCTTTGCAGAGGGGGGCAGAGGATGAAGTTAGATCCTTCACTTTAACCTAGACTAAAATTAACTCCAGATGGCTTAAAGAATTAAATATAAAACGTGGAGCCATTAAAAAAGAAACTTCAAAGGTGCTATGGGTTAGAGGATGATTCCACAGATGAACTTTCCAAACATAAAAGCAAAGGAAAAGTCACAAAAAAAAGCTTGCTAGACTTGAATACATAAAAATATAAAACTTCTCCACACCAGAAAGACACCCTAATCAAAATTAAAGGGCGAGTCACAAAATATTTGCAACATATACAATAGTAACATTTACAACAGGGTTGATTTATTAATATTTAAAGAATTCTTACAAAACAATAAGGAAATGAAAAAAATAGCAAAATGGTAAAGGAATGTGAATATGTATTTCACAAAAGAAATAAAAATAGATAATATACATATGAAAGTAGTAAAAACAGTGAGAAATCAAATAAATATTTTTTAAACCAACAATAAAATCTCATTTTGCCTATCAAAATTAGCAAATACTTTGAAAATTATGTTGTTCTAAGGAAGTGATTATGATCACACGAGTACATGGCCATAAATTAGGGTAACTTTTCTGGAAAAGCAAAGTGGCAATATGTATAAAAGATATTTAACATACACCTACTCTTTGAAAGGCAATTTCTGCTTTTGGAATCTATTCTAAGGAAATAATAAGACATAAAGATGTGGATAAAGACTTACATTAAAGATATTCACTGTAGCATTACTTATAACATTGGGAAAGGCCCACATGTCCATCAGCTGGGAATTCATTTGAAAAAGGCACGTCCATGTGTTGTGGTATTAACTAACCAATGATGCTCATCACTCAGCGCTCAATGAATAAAACTTTGCCACGCTGTGTACAAACATGACCTCAGCTTTGGAGGGTCCTTCTGTCTTCTCTCTGTTTCTCTCTCTCTCATTTTCTTTCTCTTCTCTTTCTCTCTCCCTACCCTATCTCTTTCTCTGTCTCTCTCTCCTTCCCTCTCTCCTCTCTTTCTCTCTCTCTTCCCCCATTTGTCTCTGTCTCTCCATCTCTCTGTCTCTCTCACTCATACACACACACACACACACACACACACGAAGACAAGGAAATTAACCAGAATATTAGTAGAGGTTATCGCTGAAGGGTGAGGGTCTTAATGATTTTTTGTACTTTTTTGCAAGTATATAATACTTCTATGATCAGAAAAACAAAACCAAAAAGCCCCTACCTTCATAATATAAAACACACAGAAACAATGAGCCTCATCTCATAACAGCAAGTTGACAGCGCAGGCTCCGCCAGCCAGCTGCTCCATGACTCGAGGGCACACTGACACGACCACGGCCCACCCAGATACTGGAGCCGTGGTTGGGGTATTTTAATAGGCCACACAAAACGATGGCAACCCATGATTCTAGTGAATTCTTCCACAGGGAACTTTTGTGCAAAGTTCTACCCTGAGAGTTACCCAAGGTGGACTCGCCACCCCAACTTCTGAAAAATGGTCAGATGCAGTGCCTCAGGCTGGGGGAGCAGCAGTTTAGAGCATCGGTCAGCAAACTATAGCTTGAGGGCCAAATCTGGCCCAGCGCCTGTTTTGGTACAGCCACAAGCTAAGAACAGTTTTTTTTTAACTGACTATGTAAGTACTTACATAATATCCTTGATTTTGCCCGTTGGACCACAAAACCTAAAATATTTACCAGCTGGGCCTTCCCTCACCTTGGTGTTTGGCTCTTTGGACTTGGAACATATGTGCACTTTAGTCAAACACTAGTAACCATTTTCAAAAAGCAGTGCCTTCTTTGAAAACTAAAAAGAGTGATACTACCTACAGTTTGGGAGAGCATATATGCAAGGAAAGTTATTCTTTGATACTTCTGGGGAGGGTGGACATTTTTAGTCTCTTTCTTCACAATAACTTGAAATTACATGTTGAAAAGCCTTCATAATATGCAAACTTATTTACTTAGCGATTCCTTTTTGGAATTTATTCTAAGGAAATAATTACGTATGTGCACAAAGATCTCGCTACACAGCTGCTCACTGAAGCATTCACCGTGGAATTGAAAAATTGGAACCAGCCTCCATGTCCAGCAATCACAAATTTGTTGAACAAATTGTGGAACATTCATTTGATGTAATATCATGCAGCCCTAATACAGACGTTACTGATAGATGTGAAAAGATCTTCATGACATAGTGTAGAGTAAAATAGAATAGATTTTAACAGATTTTTTTAATAGATTTTAATAGATTTTACACAATGCGAGCCCAATTTTTATGGCTATTAGCGTGCATAGAAAAATCCCTAGAAGGATATAAATAAAAATGCCAACAGTGGTTATCTCTATGTGATGGGATTGTGGATAATTTTTATTTTCTCCTTTTTTACTTATCTGGACTTTAGGATTTTTATACAAGGAACATACATTATTTATGCCTCTGCCCCCTTCCCACCTGTACACCCTGATGATTAGACCAAAAGCTGATGGATATACAGTCTTACTGACATGTCTTATAATATCTTACAAAAGTGTTATACAAATATTATTTGGAATTAATTTTGGTCTAGGTTGAAGTGAAAGATCTAACTTTATCCCTCTCCTCACCACCCACGGCTAACCAACTGATCCAGCTTTATTGACCAATCCTTTGCAAAAGTTTAATGTGCATGCTTTCTCCCATTCTGCATATTTTCAATGTATCGGAAAGCTCCGTGTTTCTTTTATCTATTGTTGCAAAACAATGTATCCAAAATTTAGTGGCCTTAAAACAGCTACCACTTCATTATTTGCTCAAGATGTTGCAATTTGGATAGGGTTTGGTGGGGAGAGCTTGTCTCTGCTCCACATGGTGTCAACTTGGTAGCTTGACCAGGTAGGGCTGGCTGAAATGATTCAGCGAGGGTCATGTGCCTGGGGCCTCGGCTCTCACTATTGGAGGGGGCTCCCCGATTCTCCCCCATGTGGCTTCTTCACACAGTTAGCTTGGGCTTCCTCCTGGTCTACTCATCTCCGGGTAGTTGGACTTCTTACATGGCAGCTGGCTTCCCCAGAGCACAAAAGCTGCAGACTCAGAACTGGCTCAGCATCATTTCTGACGCACTTTATTCATTAAAGCAGGTCCAGGCCAGCCCAGATTCAAAGGGAGATTCACTGGGAGGGGCCAGTATTCATTGGGGGCCATCAGAGGAACAGTCTCCCACACTCAGCATTAACAGGAATATTTTAGCAAATTCTCTGGAAATATACACTGATCAATTACTAATATAACTCATATTTCTGTATATAGGAATTCTTAAACTCACTAATACTTGTGAAACGATGGTTCATTACGTATTTTACTACTAATTTGCACCTCTCATTTGACACAGTGTATATTTGATCTGTTCAAACATCTTAAAATGACTACTTTTATATATACCACTCAATAAGATAACTATCATTAAAACATCAACATCTACTTATCGTTCCCTTAAAAGCAGTTAATGGCATCAATAAATTTGAGCTCACATATTGCTTAGGCTCCAGATTTCTTTGGTGAGTTTCAAGTTAAGCTAAGTACTTTGGATACAAGTTCCAAAAACTTTTCCAGGTCAGCGTTTATCTCAGATTGGCAGGAAGGACTAAAGGAGGCCACAGACACTCAGCTGAAGTCACTCTGGCCATGGTGGGCGGGCGAGGTATGGTCTGGTGGGTGGAGGGGAGTGTGGAAACCTAGAAGGTCAGCAGCGAAATCTCTTGACCTCCCCACCCTCACCCACCCGCACCATCTCCCACAGCACCAGAATCTTGCTTTTCAGTTTTCTCTGCTCTCTTCTGTATTTCCAGCCTCTCCTTTGCTGGTTCATTGCCAAAATATCAAACTCAAGTGCATCTCAGATTAAGACAATACCAGCACCACACATTAACTGTCCCTCAGCTCCTTGCACCCCACCCACAACTACTGCCGTAGCTTTCCCCTTTCCTCACACCCAACCCCCCAACAGAAGAGCCTGCACTCACCGTCAGCCTCCCTCACCTCCCACTCACCCAGTCTCCATTTTCCCCTGAGAGGTCCAGACAAAGCTCACCATGACCACCACTGCCAAATCCTCAATAAACTCTCTTTGACCATGTGGCTGAACTTCTCTAGGGCACAGAACACTTTGATCCCTCAATCTATTCTTTGCGGGACCCTCTCTTCCTTGGCTTAGTTCTTAGAGCATCTTTGTTCTCTTTCTATCTCTCTGATCAGCCTCCTCCACAGGCTCCCTTTTCTCTGTCCACACCTTGAATGTTGATGTGCCCCAAAAGCCTGTGCTTGGTCTTCTTTTTGTTATTCCAGGCCAGAGGTCTTAATCTTGAGTCCAGGACTTCATGATGTCCATGATTCTGGAACCAGAAACCATATGAAGATTTTTGAGTGTGTTATTTTTCTGGTGAGAGGGCCAAATCTTTTAGCAGATTCCCCAAGGTTGCTGTGGCCCATACATGGCAAAAACCCATTGTCTTAGGCTATTTCACCTTCTGTCCTGGCTTCATCAATCCCCCACAGGCTGAAGACTTGTGAATCTTCATCTCCAACCCCCACATCTTTCTTAAGGCCCAGGCCTGTGTCTCCAACCTAGATGTCTCACAGTTACTTCAAACTCAGTATGTGTAAAACTCAACTCTTTATCTTCCCCTGAAACCTCATCCTGTTTCTCTCTTACCGAAGCTCCCAAGCTAGAAAATGATCTCTTTTCCTCACCCCATATTTAAGTGGTGGCCAAGCCCATTAATTCTACTCCTTTCACATTGTTCCTGGATCTATATCTTTCTGCCATCTCCCCGTTATTGCCTTGGTTTAATTCAAGAGTTGACAAACTTTTCTATAAAGATCCAAATAGTAACCATTTTAGGCTTGTGGACCATGTGGTCTCTGTCACAACTGCTCAACTCTGTCAATGCAGCTCAAAAGCAGTCCTAGAAAATATGTAATAAATAAGTATGGCTGTGTTCCAATAGAATGATTCATGGACACTGAAGTTTAAATTTTGTATAGTTTTTACATGTTATGATATATTATTATTATTTTGATTTTTTTCAACCACTTAAACATGTAAAATCCATTCTTAGCTTTTGGGCCATACGAAAATAGATGGCAAGCCAGATTTGGACCATGGGCCATAGTTTGTCGACTCCTAGCTTAAGACATCACATCTCTTGCCCAAAACAATCTTCCTTCCTCCAGGATTTCCCCCCTCAGATCTGCCTGCCAGGGTGCTCCTATAGTGATCTTCCTAAGAAAGAAGCTGTGGGCACCACGCTCCAGCTTAAAACCCTCCCATGGCTCTCATTACCTGAGAGTAGGTAGTTTCTCAACCTCAGCACCATTGATATTTGGGGCTGAACAATTCTTTGTTGTGGGGGGCTGTCCTGTGCAGTTAGGATGTTCTGCAACATCCCTGGCCTCTACCTGTTCCATGCCAGTAGCATCCCTACCTCCCTGGGGGTGACAATAAAAAATGTCTTCAGATATTGCAAAATCACTCCTGGTTGAGAACCAGTGCCCAAGCTCCCTGGCAGAGCACACAAGGTCCTCCCTGATTCGGCCCTGCCTTCCTCCCATGGCACCACATGCCCCCCACGCTTCAGCCACACTTGTAGCCTCCCAGGCATGCCAGGCTTTCCCAGCTCTGTTCCCTCCAAGAACTCCCTCTCCTCCTGCCCACTGGATAAATGCCCACTCACCTTTCAACACTTGGTGCAGGCCTGTCTTGTGCATCTCTCCAGCATGGGGAGGTTTGAGCTTTTCCTCCACTGTGTCCTTATGGCCACCCCTACCTACTTCTGTCAAAGCCCCTAGAGCACTTGTAAGCCCTTGTTTTCACATTTGTCTTCCACCTTAGATTGTAAGCTCCTGGAGAGCTCGGGTTGCGCCTGATTCCTCTCTGTAGCCTCAGCACCTGGTTGAATACATAAATGGGTAAACCGAGGCTCAGACATTCAGTGTCTGTGAGGGTAGTGCCCAAGACCAAGAACTTTCAAGGTAGAGCCAAAGCCAGAAGATCAGTCTCTCCTAACTCCAGGCCCTCTACCCCCACTCTGCCACATAGACCCCCCAGCCCTGGCTGCGGTTTTGGCATCTGAAAACTTTGTTCTTACAAATAAACAGGAAGCATTTCCGGGTGAAAAGGATAAATCGGGGAAGACATTTTGGACGTGTGTTGCTGCATCCTATGCCCACTGACCTCCTGTGAAAGCTCTGGAATTCACTAGCTGTGCCAGTGGGTGAGGGAAGACTGGCTCACGGCATGGAGACAGGCCTCTGCACAAACCCAGACCAAGGTGACCGAAAGGAATAAAGACAGCAGCCTCTCACCAGAGGCCAAGTCATCGGGGGCAAGTGGGAAGATGATAAAGACAAGATGCGCCAGATCCCAGCAACCTGGATCCTCAGATGACACAGGATTTTCTAGCCGCTGCGAGCTGAGAAAAATTACTGTAATTAACCCAGGAGAAAGAATAATATTATGACACAGGATTTTTGCAGGAAGGCTTTTGAGCACCTCGGAGCCACCAGCAGCCACACTGCTTAGGGCAGCCATGGACTCTCTAAGACGAGCAGCTCAGAAGGAGTTTTAGAAAAGCATTCACAGGACTGAGACGTCAAGCATCTGGTTTTTATTTCAGAAAACCAAACCTTAATAAGGCCTGGAGGTTGCCAAGAGGATTATAAAACAAAGGCAAGAAGTTGAAAAGTGGCCTGGACCGTATGAAGGTTGCTTGTGCCTCTAAGGGGAGGCAGTGCCACGGGCTAAGGACATCCCACCCACAGCCCAAGCACCTGGTTTTGACACGATGGATGGGGCACGAGTGTTCAGTGATCTGGACCTCATTCAGGAAGCTTCCTCCACCTGAGTCAGGACCCTTTGCCTCCTCCTGTGCTTCCCTCCCACATGTGCAAACCACCATCAATCTATGCCCCGGCGGGAAGCAGGGAAGGTAGGGCCACCTACTGCTTTCCCCCAGGCCCCCACTTAGAGCACACAGGAGGAGGGATCCGGGAGTGGTAGACTCTGATGCCTGGCAGCTGGAAGGCAGGCTGCGGTCATCTCTCCAACCGCCCCTCTTACAGAGGAAGAGCCTGAGGCCAGGGATGGAGACCACCTGCCCAAGGAGGGTCACGTGCTAGAATGTGACTGACTGGGCTCTAAAGCTCTGCTGTCTCTCAAATGTCCAGCAATAGACGGTGGGTCCCATAAATGGTGGTCTCCCCCTACAGCGGAGAACTAGGCAGCCTTCGAGAGAATGAGGGCACCCTTGAAGGGCTGATATGGAACAATCTTGACGATATATTGCAAAGTGGAAAAAAGCAAGATGCAGAACTTCACTTGGACGAAGAAAGGATTAAATCTATGTATTTGCCTGGATGCCGTAGTGGGTTGAATTGTATCCCCCCAAAAGATCTGTCAAGTCCTGACCCCCAGTACCTGTGAATGTGACCTTATATGGAAATAGGGTCTTTGCAGATGTAAGCAAGTTGAGGATCTTGAGGTCTTCTTGGATTGAGGGTGGGCTCTAAATCCAGTGATGAGTGCCCTTATAAGAGAAAGGAGAGGGAGGTTTGAGACACAGAGAGAGAAGTCCCCATGAAAATGGAGGTGGAGATTGGAATTATGCTGCCACAAGCCAAAGAGCACCTGAGGCTACCAGCAGCTGGAAGAGGCAGGGAGGTTTCTCCCCTAGAGCCTTCAGAGGGAGTGTGGCCCTGCTGACAACTTGTTTTTGGACTTTTGGCCTCCAAAACTGTGAGAGAATAAATTTGTGTTGTTTTAAACCACCGAGTTTGTGGTCGTTTGTTATGGTAATACATATGCTAACTGATAAGAATATTTTGGGAAGTGAATTTATATTTTATTGAATACAAAATCAACATGAAAAATCAATAATCAATCATACTTATTTACACCAGTAACAAATAATAGAAAATAAAAAATTTAAATCATAGCATTTATAACAGGATCAAATATATTAAATACCTTGGAATAAATATAACAAAAGATATGAATAACCTCTACACAGAAAAATATAAAATATTATTAAGAAAAGTTTAAAAAGATCTAAATAAATGAAGGTATATATTATGTTTGTGGATTGGAAGTTTCAATAATATAAAGATATCAGTTCTCCCAAATGGACTAATGCAATCACAATGTAGATTAAATGCAACCACAATCAAAATCCATGTCAATATTAGTCAAAATTGATAAACTGATTCTAAAATGTGTGTGGAAGTTCAGAAGTTCAAGAATAGTCAAGACAATCCTGAAGAAAAACAACAGAGATGGAGCACTACTCTACCTGGAAGTCAAGACTTATTGTAAAGCTACAGTCATTAAGGTAGTGTGTTATTTGGCAAAAAGACAGACAAACAGACCTATGGGACAGACTAGAGCATCCAGGAACAGAACCACATATACACATGAACACTTTTGGTTTTGATTTATAACAAATGATTTGTACTGCAGAACACAGGGGAAATGCGGGCTTTTCTATAAATGGTCCTGGGTCAATCCATAAGGAAAAATATTTCTCTTGCCAGCCACCTCACATCATACATGGAAATCAATTCCAGATCAATTGTAGATCTAAATGTGAACAGCAAAACAATAACAATTGTAGGGGAATGTCTTCATGACAAAGGAATAAGTGAAGATTTCTTAAAGACACATAAAACAATAACCAAAGTGGAAAATATTGATTTATTGGATTTCACCAAAATTGAAAACTTGTGTTCATCAAAAGACACTGTTAAGAGAGTTGAACAGAAAGCCATAGAATGGGATAAGACATCTGCATTCTACCAAATTGACAAAGGACTTGTATCCAGACTATATAAAGACTTCCTCTAATTCAGCAATAGCAAAAAGAAAACCCCAAGGAAATAATGGGTAAGAAGCTTGAACAGGCATCTCATAAAAGAGGCCAGCCTAATGAGCAGTGAAAATAAATAAAATCAATACAAAAATAAGTTTGTGATAATTTGATATGCCAACCCTAGGAAACGAACACAGAACCAGACCATTTCTGGAAATGAATTTAGATCTTAAATTCCTTGTCATGGATCTGCCATGGTTCAGACCCTGCTGAGGCCACAGCCAGAAGATTCTCAATTAAATCAAAAAATAAAATAATTAAAAATAAATAAAAACATGCTCAGTCTCATTAGTCATCAGAGAAATGCAAATTAAAGCCATAAGAAAAACCATACACACCCATCAGAAAGGCAAAAATGAAAGAGATTGACAATACCATTCAGTGGCAAAGACGTGGATCAGCTCTCAACATGCTGCTAAGTAGAAGCTAAAACTATACCACTTTGGAAAACGTTGGCAGTACTTACCAAAGTTGTACATGTGTGTATGTTTACCCAAAGACATGAACAAGGATGTTCATGGCTGCATTATTAGTAATAGCTCAAAAGGAAACAACCTAGATGCCCATTGGTAAGAGAATGAATAAAGAAATTGTGATATTTTCACACAATGGAACACTGAGTATGAAATGAATGTGCCACAGCTACAAGCAAAAACATCATGTAGAGGGAAAGAAGTCAAGCTCAAAAGAAGACAAACATAAATAATGTTTAAACACTAACCTATGTTTTTAAAATTCAGATTAGAAAGAAGGATGGAGCAATTGAGAAGAAGCCTGAAGATCCCAATAAGGTTTAATTTCTTGACCTGGGTTGTGGTTACACGAGTATGTTCATTTTGTGATAATTCACCGAATTATACATTTATGATGTTTATGTGTGTAAGATACACTTTCATCTATGTATGTTAGATATCAGTTAAGATTTTCTTTTAAAAAACTTAAGGGAAGACCAAAAAAATCTCAGATATTAAAAAAAAAACCTCCAAGGCCTGAAAAAATATTAATATCTGGGGAGGTCGAAATTAAAGGGTGGTACAATTTTTAAAAAGAAATGTTCTGATTACACCTCTTTCTTGCCCTTTTCCCTCTTGCTGCGCACCTTTAGGCAGCAGAAACACCTCCAATAGGGAGAGAGGAGGGAAAGGGTGGAGGGAGGGAGAGAAGGAAAAGATGGTGAGAGAAAATGAGTAAGGGGTATTGGAGTCAGAAAAAACACTGCTTGACAACTCCTCCCGTCCCACAGTCATCTAGCTACCAGGCAGCATTTTTAAAACTGCAAATGCTCCTGAGGATTGTCGGCCGCTCACAGCAGAGTATGGATCCATCAGTTTTGCTTCGTCTCGTGCCCAGCTGCTGAGTATTCAGGAATGGGGCCATTTCAGTGGAAGGAGAGAAGAACGTGCTATTTTTAAATCAGCCCAGTAGGGAAAGGTCAGGCTTGGATGGGTAGCCATTAGAGGCCAGCTAAGGGGCAGCATGGAAATCCCAGGCACCCGGGGACAAGGAACAGAGATATTTAATAGCCCAGAAAAGAGAACCTGTCAGCTTCCCAGTAATGCCAAGTCTGTGTGTGTTTCAGTCTCGCTCTCCCTGACCTCCCTTGTGAAAGTCACTTGACAACTGGCTTCACTCATGATCCCATCTGAGCTGGTGGTACCTGTCTCCACAGGTGACCGAGGTGATGCCCAGCCCAGCTTAACCCCCTAGAGCTGTTTAACCTGCAGGGTCAGCCCTGCCCCACCCTGAGGGCCTGAGGGAGGGCTTTTGGAGGAGCCTGGGCGCCACGGCTCAGCGAATCATGTGGCCTGGGGCCCACACCTGCTTCCCTGTGGCCACCATTACCTCTTGCAGACCTGCCCAAGCACCCTGAGCAGCCAGGCTGCCCACTGCCATCACGCTCTGCTTAGCCAGACACCCCAGGCTGGCTGTATCTTCTGCACCCCCATCAGCAGGCGGGATCTCCACACACCTGCCTCACCTGGGATGGCCCATTTGATTTCCAGGCCTGGCTCATCTGACCACCTGGGAGCTCCATTTGGTCAAGAGGGAAATTGTTGCTGCTGCTGGTTGTAAATATGTCCATAGGTTCTGCTATGTGCCAGGTGTAGTTCTACACGCTTTACCAGTGTGATCGCGTGACCTCACACCAACTGTATACAGCAGGTACTATTGATTAACATTCTTATTTGACAGATGAGAATCTGAGGCACAGAGAGGTTAAGAGACTTGGCCAAGGACACACAGCTAACATGTGGTGGTACCAGGAGTCAAGACTCTTCACCGCCATGCTATGCTGAGTCAGGCAATGAGGAGGGGGAGTCCAACCACAAAACAATACCCCCAAGACTGAGTGATCACATACAGCAAGAAGGGCAAGAAGCTTCCAGAAGTGAAACTGGGATGCTTCCACTCAGGCCACCCCTGCCAGCCAACAGGAGCACAGCCACTCAGCACCAGGCTGGGACTCCAGCACCCAGGAGGGGAGAAGGGAAGCAGCCTCAGCACCAGAGCTGACTGGCTGCGTGCTGGGCTTTGAAGCTGCTGCCCAGGAAAGTTCTGGCACTGTCAGGCCTGCTGCGGCCACAGTCAGAAGGTCCCCACAGAGGTCGGAGGGACCCAGCACAGCTCCAGCTTCAAAACTAGCCTCCTCCGCTTCCTCTTCCTCTTTCTCCACCATCACCCCCTCTGCTTCCTTATTATCTGCCGTTGCCCCTCACTAGAATGTAAGCTCTGGGGTCCACAGGCCTCACTGGGTTGTTTTTCCATTGCTGCATCCCAAGCACCTAGAACAGTGCTGAAGACATTGCAGAAGCTCAGGAGATATTTATTAAACTAATGGATGTGAATGAACGCGATAAAACACACGCACACTTTCGACCGAATAAACTCAAGTCTGCTGCTCCTTCTCCACACTCATCTGGGCCCTTTTCCCGCCTGCTCTGTGCCCCGGCTGACACCCCCAGGCCTCTGGGGGGCTGCCCCATGCTCCTGCAGGAAATGGGAGGACAGGAGGACAGAGGGTGGGGGCAGTTTTCTTCTTTCCCATGACAACCCCTCACTGGGCTCAGATGAACCACTTCCCCCTCCTCCCTCCAGCCCGGGGCTGGAAACAGCTTCCCCTGCTGTTAGCACCTGGGAGCCCCCATCCGTGGTCCTTACCTAGTCCTGTCACAGCTGGGGAAACTGAGCCTTCATCCCACCCTCCTCATCTGCACCATTTGCATGTTTGGATGATTCCACAGTGTTTCTTGTTGGGATCCTGTCTGACACATCATGCAACTCTTCTCTCGTGTCTCCATGAGTCAGGGATCTTTGGTGTGTATACAGATTGTGTGAGCATGATTTTTCTTTCTTTCAATTAAGAAAAATTTTTTTGCAGCTCTCTTATTTTTACAATATCTCTGTTCCTGACACACCGATTAAAAGTGCCTTGTATCTGCACTGTGGTTATGTGTGTGTGTGTGTGTGTGTGCATATGTGTTTGCCATCAAGGGAAAACTTTTACTTTAACTATAAAATTTAGAACCATCTAAAGAACAAACAATATCTTAAGCAAAACAAAAAAGTTTTAAAAATTACAAAATAAAAAAAGAATTGGTTGCAAAATTTCAACTCCCTAAGTTAATATATGAATTTAGGCTTAATTTAATAAAAATATTAAAAAGTTTGAATGGGGTGTTTGGTCATTTAGGGTTTTTTTCCAATTGTTTTTTAAAAAATCACTCAAAATTTATTCAGGTAAATATTAAATTACTTGTACAGACTTCTAATAACAGCTCATGGCATACAAAAATGGTCTGTAACCATATGAAACTTCAATGACGGTCAAAGACATAGTGGACGTTTTATTTAAATCAAAATATAATACTTACATTACCTAATTCTAGAGGGTCCAATGATGCAAAAATAATGTATTCATAAGAATTATATTAAATGAATCTTTATTTAAAAATGCTACCTTTAAATTATCATGCTCTATCTACTTGTGTAAGAGCAATCATAGCATCAATTAAATAACAGTATCTGAACGATAAAGAGATCAAAGTTGCTTGAAAGAGAAAACCCATCAGGTGTTCTGCGTGGTTGTGGGGGTTCGGGACCCAGCTGCCCTGAGCTGAGTCAAACCTGCAGGTGACTCCAGACCCCTGAGTGCTCCTGGTAGGACCCTCCTCCTTACTGGGGGGCCTGGTGACCCTGGGGATCCCCCCACATCACTGGGCCTCTGGGGGCAGCAGGTGGAGCAGCTGGAGCAAAAGGGCCCCTTGGGAAAGGCTGGGACGTGGACACGACCTTGGCCAGCATTTGCCTGGTGCGGTCACTTTCTCTTCTTAGCCTCTCGAGCTTTCTCTGGGTCAGCACGGCTGCCATCCAGCCTTCTTGCGCCCTTCTCACGTGGAAGAGGATCTCCTTGCGAGTGTAGGAGGTTCTCTCCACTTCTCTGCCCATGTCTTCAGCCATCTGCCTGTAGATGTTGCGAGTCTTACAGGCAGAGTTCATGTGTCTATACACGCCGGGAAGTTTCTTCTCGATGTCTAAGCGGCGCCTTTCCTCCTCAAGCAATTTTTCCTGAAGTTGCCTTAAATGATCTTCGTGGAATTCAGGCAGAATCTGAAGCTGCAGCTTCAGCTGCTGAATCTCACTTTCAAGCTTTGCATTTTCCTGCAGGAAAGATGCGTTCTCAGTTTGGAGACGCATTATTCGTTCCACAAGCTCTTCATTCATTTCTTCTTCTTCCCACAGTCGTCTGGCTATTTCTAGACGTTCCTCTTCAGGACTCCGAGGGGACACACTGAAGTCAGCACCATCAGTGACACCCTTCACATCGACTTCTGACGGATGGATGGATCGAGGACCAGGTTCTGCTTCCCTCTTCTGCTCGATGTCCGAGTTCCCGCCACGCACACCATCTCCCAGGGGGTCAGCCGAGAGGATGGTCCTCAGCAGGTTTTCAGCCACAGATTTTAATTGACTGAGTTGACCTTTCAGGATCTGCTTCATTCGTGCGTCTGACTCTCCCAGCCTTTCTTTCTCCTCCTCTTTTTCCTGGACTCTCTGCTTCCATCTCGAAATTTCTTTTTCAAGCCATTCTACACTTGCTGGAAAATGAGTGTTTTCACTCAAATCATTTGTTGTTTTCTTCTGAAGTTGTCCTCCATCCTTCTCTGATGCTTTTAAGATGGGTTTTTCACCAGTCATTGGGGAAGGTTTAGAAGGCTGGCATTTCTGTACCTCTTCCCGAAGGTGGACAGCGGCCTGAAGTGACGACCTGCTCGGGTTTGTATTTATTGCCGACAAGCACAAGATTTGTAAGGTGAGAGGACTGGCCTCCAGCCCAGGTGGCCTGAGGGTGTCATCAGCTTCTGTCATATTCTCACTACCTTTTCCACAGACTTCACCGTGGACAGAACACCTTTCGCCCAGCGCCTTCACACTTCTGAAAGTGTGTCGTCTCTTTACTATCAAAACCACCATCGCCACCACCACAGTACATACCAGGATCTCCCAGAGAAACGCAGGGAGAGCTGGGACGTGTCTCAAGCTTTCAGAAATCACCAGCAGAGCCCCCCACAGGTGCTCCAGGATCAGCTGGACAGCAGATCTGGCGGCAGGCAACAGGCCCTCCATGGCTGGGGAGGGCTCCACTGCTCTGCCAGTGTCCTGTGGGTCACAACTGACCTCTCAGAACCCTGCGGAGTGTTCCATCTCTAAGGTAAACAGGTGCCCGACAACCAGGGCTGGTCAGTTGAGCTGGGGGAGGGGGAGGCCAGGAGGTTCTAGAAAACAGTTCTCCCTAACTTTGCTCTGAAATAGAAAGTGATCTCCCTTATCCAGGCATTGGGGGAGGTGGAAAGAACTGATCACAGCCTGGAGCTCAGCCAGTCTAGGCCCACCTGGCCCTACAGCAAACCTGCAGGGTCAAAGCAGGGCCAGGCCAGGTCCCTTTCTGTGCACAAGAGCAAGTCGGGGCAGATGGTGGGGACCCATCCCCAGGAGAGGTCCATTCTCCTGATTTAAAGTTTCCTGCTGTGCAGGGGTGCCTGGTGCTGCCCACAAAGATCCCTGGGGTTTCCCTCCTCTGTGACTCCTTCTTTCATTTGTCTTTGACCACTGTGGGCAAGCAGAACCCCAGGACTGAAGGGTGTCCCATAAGGTATTAACTAAGAGACCAGGATTCCAAGCCTAACAACTCAGGAGTAATGATTTGGGACTGGTGGAGTCTTACAATTTCATGGATTTTCTGTGGAGCCAGGTTGTCCCTGTTCAATCCAAGTGTTCCTGGAAAGGGGTGACTCTCCTCCAGTGGTGACACAGTGACCCAGGCTCCTTCCCCACGTGGCCCTCTGTCTTCAGCCCATGCCTCCCAAGGTGGCCCCAGGGAGGGTCTCCAGTCCAGTGAGTCATCTTCAGAAGCGGGCCTCTGGGGAGGGGCAGGCCCTTCTTCTGGCTCAGTTGTCCACCTTTATTTCACTAAACCACACCTCGCCCTCCTAGTAGCTCGCTCGCTCAGAGCCTCCTTGTCCATCCCCTGGGACTCCATCATGAGCAGCTTGTCCCCTGTCCCTTTACCTGAGAGGGAAACAAGAGCACCGTCAGCCGAGGCCAGTCTGGGGGTCCTGAGGGTACCGGACTCAGGCCACAGGGGCTCCGTGGATGGAGAGAACAGAGGCTCTGACCAGGCCTGGTGGTGAGGGGAGGAGGCCAAATGCCTGCAGTGAGAGTTGTTTCTTTTCGCTTTTAATTGAACTGTTTTTTAATAGCAGTTTTAGGTATAAGGAACAATCGAGCAGAAAGCACAGAGTGCATGTGCACATCTTTGCATCCCCCACGAAGTGTCCCCTGCTCCTTACACCCTGCATTAGTGTGGTGCACTTGTTACAACTGATGAACCAGTACTGATACACGGTTATCGACTAAAGTCCATAGTTTATATTAGGGTTCACTCCTTGCTGTGCAGTTCTATGAGCTTTGACAAATGCATCGTCATGTACCCACTATTGCAGTGTCATACAGAAGAGTGTCACAGCCCTAAAAATCCCCTGTGCCCACCTAATCATCCCTCCCCCTCTCCTCTGGAACTGCTGGAAACCACTCATGATTTTCCTTGTTCTGAAGTCAGCTTTGTCTGATATCAACATAGCTACTCTCACTTTTTTTCGATTAGTGTTAGCACGGTATATCTTTCTCCATCTCTTTACTTTTCACCTAATTATGTCTTTAAAGTATCTTTGTTTTGGACAACATAGAGTGGGGTGTTGTTTTTTGATTCACTCTGACAGTCTTTTCATTTCACTCGTGTATTTAGACCATTGATGTTTAAAGTGATCATTGATATTTGGGCTAATATCTCTCATATTTGTTGCTATTTTCTGTTCATTGTCTTTTGTTTCTTTTTTTTGTCTTCTGCTCTTTTTTGTCTTGTCTGGTTTCAGCTGAGCATTTTACATGATTCCATTCTGTCTCCTCTCTTAGCATATAAATTATACTTCTTTTAAAAAAATTTTTAGTAGTTGCCCTTGAGCTTGCAACATACATTTATAACTGATCCAGGTCCACTTTCAGATAACATTATCCCACCTCATGGGTAGTCCAAATGCCTCGGAACAGAGTATTCCCAATTCCTGCTTTCCATCTCCTGTAACCCTGCTGTCATTCATACACTTATCCATAAGCTATAATCATACATGACATTGTTGCTGTTATGATTTTGAACAAACTCTCTGTTAGACCAATCAAGAATAAAAAAATAAAATATTTTATTTTACCTTCATTTATTCCTTCTCTAGTGTTCTTCTTTTTTCATGTATATCTGAGTTTCCAACCTATACCATTTTCCTTCCCTCTGAAGAAATTCTTTAACAATTCTTGCAAGGCAGGTCTACCAATAACAGATTTCCTCAATTTTTGTTTTTCTGGGAAAGTCTTGGTTTCCTCTTCACTTTTGGGGTAGTTTTTCACAGGACAGAATTCTAGGTTGGCAGTTTTTTTCTTTGAACACTATAAATATGTCACTCTACTAGCTTTTTGCTTGTGTGGTTTCTGAACAGAAATCCAATGTCGTTCTTATTCTTGTTCCTCGATAGGTAAGGTCTTTCCCCCCCTCTGGCCTCTTTCAAGATTTTCTCTGTGTCTGACTTTCTGCAGTTTGCATACGATATGCCTATGTGCAGTGTCACTACCCTGTGCAGGCAGCTTTGTGATCGCTGTGTCCCTGCAGCATTAAAGTGAGGAATTCCCCTCAGACACACACACACACACACACACACACACACAAACCATGTCGAGAAATTCTAAATCAGAAAAATAAGAGGCCCCCTCGGCATCTATAAATCTTCCATTTTGTGTGAACACATTCCCAGACACGTTTTACAGGATCCTGAGAACGTGAACTGGGGCAACCCACAGCCATCCTGTGCATACCCCAGCCCAACCAATAATTGCCTTGAATTATGTGGTGTTTGGGCTTCCAACAGTGTTTCCCCCAAACAGAAGATGTGCATGAACACACGCTTCTCATGTGTCCATGCAGAGAAGGAGTGGTAATCACATAGAGAAAGGCCCAATTGGGATGCCTGCATATGGGGTGAAGGATACGGCAGCCATGGGGATGTAATCCTGAATCTGAACTCGGGGGCCACTGAAACCTCCAGCTGGATGTAGTGGGGGTAGGTTAGGAAGCAAGTTCACATTCACACCCATCGTTCAGGGGATGGTATGTGAGTTCAACCCAAGTGTCTGAAGTACAGGGGAGGGGAAGGACATAACCACCCTGGTCTACAGCCATGTTCCAATTGACACCACATGTGTGGACATCCAAATGGTGACACAAGTCACACAGACATCCCAGGCACCACAGAAGATATGAGAGATACTCTGGCCTTACAGTGACTCCCCATCCACTTGGCTGGCTTCCACCCAGGGTGCATGTGTCGACATTTCCCCCTCCGAAGGTGGAGTTCCACATCTCTTAGCCCCTCCACCTCCCACCATGTGAAATGGAAGCCTTTGGCTGTCTGAGGATGGAGTTGACATCTACTGGTCATCCTATGAGGGGCTTGACATGCTCCTGGATGAGGCCAGAGGAGCATTCCTTTTAAGATCTGAAAGGGTTGTCTTTAATCGAGTCCTTTGAACAATGGCAGAATATCCTTTCTGGGTGCCCATGGAAAGTCACCTCCATCCTCAAAAGAGTCCTGTGAAGAATGAAATCCATGACAAGTCAGTCAGAGGGAGGTGAGCCAATGGCCCTTCCTTCATCAACTGGACTTCTCCCTGTGAAGAGAGAGAGGCATGTGTGTGTGCGCACACATGTATGCACACCTGTGCACACTCTCATGCTCACACACTCAGACACTTTCACTTGCTCGTTCACACACACACACTCTCAAGCTAACAGACATGCACACATTCACTCATACACTCTTACACACACTCTCTCACACACACACCTTCCTCCCCTGCACCTAAAGAGGTATTGACTACTCTTAGACAAGGCTCTGCAAGTCAACCACCCCCTCGGCCTGGGCAGGACACAGTACACAGTTGACAAATTCAGGGTATAAGTCAGATGAGATCCCCAGTGGGAGGCCACTGTCACTTTCTCTAAGCCCCTGAGTCAAGGCTTATGTGTGCGTGGTCTGGAAGGCACTGAGCACCATTGCTCATCTAGGGTGGGCTTCAGTGCCAGCCCTAGCAGGGTCTCTCTGCGTGGTTTGCTGTCAGCCTCTAGTAAGCGGGTGTGCAGGGACGTTTTCCAGGACAGCCCTGTTACAGAGTGCTCCCAGCCCTCCTGCTGCAGCCTGCTCCTTTGGCTGTCTCTTGGTCACTATCACTGAGCTGATCCAATTGTTTCCCCTATAGCCCTGCTCCTGGGACCACAGACTCCCCCCACTTTTCCTGCTATGGTGTCTGACCTGGCATCTCACCTGTGCTCTCTATTATTTGGGAGATCCCAGGGGACAAACTATTACCCTTCACTGCCCATTCCTTCCTTCTTCATTCAGTCAACAAACATTCGTGGAGTGAGTGCCTCCTATGAGCCCGGCTCTGCTCCAGGTGCTGAGAATATGACAGCGAACAAAATGGAGAGGGGCTCTGGTCTCGTGGGGTGCATATTCCAATTGTGTTTTGGGGGGGACAAAATATAAATAAAAGAAATGGAGAAAATATCAGTGCTGTAAAAAAACATACAGTGCGGAGGGATCACGAGTGAGTTGGCTGTGGACTTTTGTAGAGCTTTATTCCTACTGAGAGGAGAAGCCAAGGACGGCTGGAGCCTCATGCACTTAAAAGGGTCACTCTGACTACTGTGCAGATAACAGAGGGACAAAGGTGGAAGCTGGGAGAATGGTCCAGGAGGACGATGGTGGTGGCCAGGACGGGTGGTAGTGGCAGAGATGGTGAAAAGAGGTCGGGGCATTTTCCCCCGGGGGACCTTATGCAGGTGGGTGTTTGCATGCCCGAGCCTGGTTCTTCATCTTACCTTGGCACAGAGTCCCAGATTAGGCTTGTTTTGTGCTCTCCATTTCAGTTCTCAACCTCTCCCAGTGCTTTCTCTTTTCAGCTTCTCTAATCACTCTGAGAGCAAGACCTTTCCCTCAAATCTGACTTAAAGCATCTCCCGCACCCGAGTCCATCCCCTTGTGGACCCATATACCCAAGTCAGAGACCTGGGCTGGTCCCACCAGTGTTCCACTTCTGTTACCCAGTGACAGGTCCAGAATTTCTATACAGTAGTCCCCCCTTATCCATGGTTTTGCTGTCCATGGTTTTAGTTACCCACAGTCAACCACGGTCCAAAAATATTAAATGGAAAATTCCAGAAATAAGCAATTTGTAAGTTTTAAATTGTGTGCTATTCTGAGTAGCACAATGAAATCTCGCACTGTCCTGCTCTGTCCCACCCAGGACATGAATCATCTCTTTGTCCAGTGAATCCACACTGTATCCACTACCCGCCCCTTAGTCACTTAGTAGCTGTCTTGGTTATCAGATCGCCTGTTGTGGTATCGCAGTGTTTGTGTTCAAGTCACCCTTATTTTCCTTAATAGTGGCCCCAAAGCGCAAGAGTAGTGATGCTGGCAATCCAGTATGCCAAAGAGAAGCCGTAAAGTGCTTTCTTTAAGTGAAGAGGTGAAAGTTCTCAACTTAATAAGGAAAGAAAAAAACTCATATGCTGAGGTTGCTAAGATTTATGTTAAGAAAGAATCTTCTACCAATGAAATTGTGAAGAAGGAAAGAGAAATTTGTGCTAGTTTTGCTGTCGCACCTCAGACTGTGAAAGTTACAACCACAGTGCGTGACAACTGCTTAGTCAAGATGGACAAAGCATTCAAGACAGTTATCCACCATTTCAGGCATCCACTGGGGGATCTTGGAATGTATTCCCCGTGGATAAGGGGAGACCACTGTGTAGAAGAGTCCTTGGGGCAACATCACATTGGAAATGGATCTTGAAGCCAAGGCTTTATTATGATGGAGAAAATGTCCCTTGTCCATATCAAAGAAAGGCCCAGAAAAAAGAAAGGTGGAGGATTGGTGAAGACATTGGTAAGGCCCCCTCCCACGCCCCCCCTGGGTGCTGAGATTATTATGTGCTTAGTGGCTCGCCTCCACTAGACCACGAGCAACTTAGGGCTGTGATGCAATCATTTTGCAACCCCTAGCCCCAACCTGGGGCTAGGCTCCTGGTAAGCAAAGGAGGGAAGAATCATAGGTCTCAGAACTGGATAGGCCTCAAGACAAATGTGAAGAGGAGGAAGTTGTTCTAATATTCAGATGCCTCCTTATGCATCCCAAATTACAGTCCAGCCTGAAGCTCCGTTTCATTGCAACAGAAGCCAGTTCTAGCCACAGGGGCCCACTAGGTCTCACTGTCTTCCCAGACAGTGTTTCATGTCACTGTGAGTCTACTGAATGCCCCAAAGCACTTCAATCACTCCCGTTCAACTAGACAAGAATTATTCTCAAGCCACTAATATCTCTTGCCACAGAGGACCTTTTCCAAAGCTTTCTTATAAGATAAGATTTAAACTTGCCCATGTCTTTGGTGTGTATATGCGTTTGTAGGGCAAGGATGGGAAGACACAAATGTAACTATCCTTGACTGATAAGAGCCTGATTTAACCAAGAATACTTCAGGGATGGAGCACTGAGCATGGGAGGATCAGGGACATCTTGCTGAATTATCTTAATATGCTTCCAGCGTCTCTGAGCTGAGACCATGTTTGCAGGACAGATCCAGTCAAAAGTCCAGAAAAAGGTGTGGACATTCAAAATGTGAGCAAGATGCATTTAGCTTCTCTATGAAGGCTATAGTTGAAGCTCAGTCACTTTGAATAATCCATTTTGGATTATCCCCTTTCATTCAATTAAAATAAACCTATATAGCCTGCAAAGTACCCTGTTAAGTGGGAGGGAGGGACACAAAAGGGAAGGAGATGAAGTTCCTGCCCCTGAGGGACGCATATTCTAGGTCAGGAGGCAGATGCCCCACAGCTAGCTCTAATGTGAGACAAATTAGGCAACAGTTGGTCACCCCCCAAAATTACTAGAAGAACGAAGAGGATCTGGGTGGACTTCTCAGAGATGGTGGCACATGAGCTGGCCTTTGAAGGAAGGTAAGAACACACCCAGGTGGATGTGTGTTGGAGATCATTCCGGATGGATCCAGCCTGTGATGTAAGGACCTATGCTGATGGGAGTTCCACCCTGGAGGCTAGGAACTCGAGGTCAGTTGTTTGGGGGGGGGAGGGTGGAAAAGAGGAGAATCATCAGGCAATGGTGGGGGTTGTCTGCAGAAGGGCAGGCATGGGTGGTCTAAAGGAGCATAGCAATTCTCGTGTGTCACATGGACACTGAAGAAGATGAGAGAGAACACCGGTCCTCCATCCTCCAAGGGGGGGTCTAGCAGCCTCCAGCACCTTATTCTGTGCCTCCTTTCCCTTCTCTATCCCTTCACCTAACAGAGGGCTACCCTTTCTGTTCGCAAGCCAGCTCAGCGTCTGGAGAGATGGTCTGACGTGCAGACGAGCATTAGGCAGCCTGGGTAGACACCCTGGCTGTGCCCATACCAGTTGAGTGACCTGGAGAAGCTACTGTCTCTGTCTGAGCCAGTTTCCTTGTGTGTAAATCAGCAATCACAATACCTCCTCCTCCTCGTTTGTGAAGGTTAAACAAAATAATGCACAAAAAGGGACAAATGGTAAGTGTGTAAGAAATAGTGGCTGTTATTGTATATGCCTGAACAGAGACCAACTGTGGCCAAACAACCGAACACACGACCAGCCAGACAATAGGACATCATCCAACAACTCTGCCAACACCAGCTTCCATGGTCTGATCACAAGCACTCCAGTGGTTTCTTTGTGTGCCCCAGCTGCGAGTTTATGAAAATGCAGATGGTGGCTGCTGGGCTTCGGCAAACTCTTTGGGTCAGAGGATGAATCAACTCTTAGCAACCGCAAGGAAATGCTCACATTCTGAGGCAGAACCAACTCAACTCTTTTTCAGTGTCTGTTCTCGACACAATGCGCTTAGAGACACAATGTCTCTACTGTCACATTATCCAAAGGCAGCCCAAACTTGGCTGTCTCATAAAAAGCAAAGCCAAAAAAAGTAGTTTCTGTGACTGCAAAGAGCATGGTGTATTTTGTGGGTGGTAATGAAGAGATAAAGGAAGGTCAGGAGGACCCGATCCTGGGACATGGTGTGGCAGACACTGCTGGCTGAATCATCAGCAGTCACTCCAATTACTTCCTTGCTAAAGAAAATTGATTTGGGGAGTGGGTGGGTAGGTGGGCAAATAAAAACTCCCCACCCTAGAGGGCGAGTCATGATTGGCCCAGCCTATCTTGCAATCACCTTCCCCTTGGCTAGTGATTGGTCTAGGAGTGAGCATGTGACCCAGTGCAGGCCAATGAGACATAAGGAGGAATCTTCTGGGGACTTTCTGGAAAAAATATTTCCTCCTTGTAGCCAGTGAGGGCCCATCTCCTATCTTGAGGAGCTTACTTCTATCCTTTGTCCAGTTACTTGTGGGACATCTCTAGTTCCACCTTGCAAGCTTCCAGAGAACTGGGATGACATCTTAGTCATAGTTTTAGCCCTCCAGATCCTGGTTCAGGTAAGATGTTTAAATATTGAGTTATCACACAAGTATTCGATACACATTTGTGGTTTGAATAATATTGTTCTATAGCAGTGGTCCTCAATTGGGGGTGATTTTGCCCCCCAGGAGACATTTGGCAATGTCTGGAGACATTTTTAGTTGTCGTGACTGGCCGAGGGCTGGGGTGCTCCTGGCATCTAGTGAGTAGAGGCAGGGATGCTGGTAAACATCCTACAACACAGCCCCCCTCCATAACAGCCCCCCACAACAAAAAATGATCCAGCCCAGAATGTCAGTAGTGCTGACTTTGAGAAACTGCTCTGTCAACAACTAAACAGGAATGCTTTCTCTCGATTCTTTTCAGTAAGGCTGAAATAAATATTTGAAAACAAAATTTTTTAAAGGGGTGGAATTTTAAGGCACTAGACCCTGGATCATCTTAACCAATGGACTAACAAAAGTGCGTGGACAGTTTTGTCAGTCGGGAAAACCCTGTTCATACTTAACGGTTAGTTTCCAGTTCCTCACGGGCAACATCTTCCAGTGAGAAGCAGCAAGGTTACTCTTTGATAAAGAGGCTGGTGCAGCTGGGGTCTCCTCACCTCACGGTCGTGTTCTGTGACATGAAGGTACAGCGAGTGTGGTGGCCACACTTCTGGTCCGTGTGGTGGGATATCCTTTGATGTGGATGGTGGTAACTAAAATCCTTTCCTTCATTACTCAGAGAAAAGATCTCCCAACCGATGAAGCGCAGTCAGTAAGAAACACACTTGTGTGGCCTTTGAGGCAAGGAGGGCCCAGAAGAACAAATTAGGGTGACTGTCCCTGGCCAAGCTTGCAGGGCCTCCAGCAGGGTGGGGCAGTGACTTGGGGACTGGTTGAAGTAGATCAGAAGATGGTGTGGCTGGTTCGTGGTGAGCAGGACCCGAGGCCCAGCCCCAGCCAGCAGACAAATCCTCCCTGGGGACCTGAGGATGCTGGGTCTGGCTGAGTCCACACTCCCCCCGCTGCCCCTGCCCCTCACTCCATCCACCTCATGTGGAGGTTTGTTTTCATCTCCAGGAAAACTGTTGTTGCTGTTTTTTCCCCTAATTTCACTGTGTAGGTGATTAGTGAGCCTCCACACTGGCCCTTCCAGAAATTGCAACCCTGGCCTCAACAATGCAAACAGAATTTCTTCCAAAAGAGTCGTTTCTGACTATTGCCTCCCTCCTCTCCCACAGGTCAGATAGCACAGGTTTGGCTCACAAGTAGGGTGACAGAGGGGCTGTCTCTTCCGGTCCCACACATTAAGCCCTCATATTTAGTTCTGGGAACACTTTGGCTGGCGAAGGTGTTTTTTGAGGTTGTCATTCTCCAGCTGAGCTCCAGGTTCCCCTGGGAAGAGGATGAGAAGGAGGAGCTAGAGGGTGCAGGGGTTCTCGCCCTGCCCCACGCAGAGGCAGAAGGTGCTCAGAAGCTCCTGGGCCCTCTGATGAGTTCAAGTTTTAATTTAGAATTTTGGGAACTGCTGCTGGGTTTGGGTGTAAGTCTGGAATAGTGGAGAACCACCTTAACGCCCTCATCCTCCCTGTCTCCCTCCCGGGTCAGCCCACCCCCTGGAAGACAGGGGCCTAAGAAACTCATTCAGAGGGTGTTGTTCATGACGTCATGCTACCCTCTCGGGGATTTAAAAAGCAGCAGCGGCCCTCTAAGAGGGACATTTCGACTCTTTTTCCTGGGAAACATCTCTTCACTCTCCCATTCACTGAGTTCTCTGCTCATCCAACCGGCAGCTTCCCTCTTAGTACAACCTTCCTTCCCCAACATGGGAGTGGGAATTCCCAACCACTGCTGGGTCCACCAGGCGAAGGTCTTGTTTTCACATCTTAGGGCAGGAAGGAAAAGCAGGGCTCTGGCTGCACTTGGCACTGAGTAGTGCTCACCTCTGTGGGGAGACATGTGTGAAAGAGAACCCCCCTTCCTTTTGGGGGGCTCCGTGGCCACGTGCTCAGAGCGATCAGCTCTGCAAGGGCCTGTTAGTTAGACGTATATGGCTCTGACCCAAAGACTGTGGACAAAGGATACACACACACACACGCACACACCCCACAAATGGCTAGAACTACAGGCAATACAGTAGGGTGGAGAGAAGAGGGTAATCTGAATTAACAATTCAGAAGAACCTCCTGCAATTTAGTAGCCTTCTGTCCCCCCAGGGATTACTCTGGACTGACCAGGCAAGGGATAAGCAGGGAAAAGTTCTCTGTAGCTACAAGAGCTTTAGGTGTGCAGCTGGTTTGCATGTGGGATGGAGGGGAAGTAGGAGGGAACATGAAGGTCTGGGCTTGCAAACCCTTCCACTGAGAGTATGACCCTCTGGAATATGCCGTGATAGATGGACGTGCGGGATGCTTACCATTTGCCCTCTGTCCTTCCCAGCTGGCCCTCAAGGACCACCTTACCACTCTCCCTCCACTCTGGCATCCAGCTGGAGTTGGCGAGGGGGAGGCACCAGCAGAATCAGGCAGAAGGATGGAGTGTGAGTTCGCGATATTTATTCTCCCTGCTCCCTTTCTGCCGAGCTGCTCCTGGTTGGCTGTGTCCAACCAGAGATTCTCACTGCTCCAGTGGTCAGTCCTTACCATTCCACTGTCCTCTCCACCTGGGGGTAACTGCTCCGTCCCCTTTCCCTCCAGGCAAGGGGAGGTAACAACTCCCAGGGTATCTCTAATTCAGCCCACACCTTTGTAAGTAGTCCTTTTAGCAAACATCCCTCAATTACGCAGTTTGAGAACCCCTGTTTCCTACCAGGATCCAGACATAGTATATAGTAATGAGCCACTGGGATTCAGGCTGGATCTATGGAGTCTGGTGTGAACCATCCCTGTGATTAAAATGATACAGTATTTTCACCCTTCTAGCTCATTTCCACCCATCACCTGATGCCAAACTGGCCAGCAAGAACCCCCCTCACTAATTCTGTTTTTTCTCCCCAAATTGAAAAACCACACTCATTTCAGAAACAGCCCCATTGTGCATCCTGTCTGTAATTGGCAGAGAGAGAACTCCAACTTCTTACATGTAAAGCAAGAATCCTCTGCCTCATGTTCTCCAGATATAGAAGAAGGGGAAAGATTTTTACAGAGAAAACAGAGAAGTCCATAAGAAAGTTATATTTCACTCCTAGGGAGGGTATCTTCCTAAGAGGTCTGTGCCCTGAAATTATTGCTGCCCCAGAAAATGTGGTCTTTCTTCCCCCACTGGAATGAAGGTGCTGTGAGAGCAGTGATTTGTGCCTGTGTGGTCCATTTATATATCCCATGTGCTTAGAACAGTGTCTGGCGCAGAGTGGGTGTGATGGTAAAGAAGGAAGGAGATAGGTGGATGGATGGATGGATGATTGATAGATAGATAGGTAGATAGATAATAGATAATACATGTAAACAGACCCCTCCCTTAGATGGAGGGGAGGTTTGAGGTACTTTGGGGCCCCAACATCTCACTAAAATGTGAGAGTCAAGGCAAATCCAAGAAATGGAACTCCAAGGGGAGGTGGCCAGTGCTGCCTGTGTGGCCCCTGGTCAGTGGTGAGGATGGCCAGCATGGCCTGGAGGAGTGAGAACAAGGAGGTCATGGACCCTGTGGCCTGACAGCCAGGTTGACTGCTTTAGCTGGTTCTCAAACTCTAGGTGCATTACATTTATTTTGGTTGGGAAGAGAGACTTGTTTCAAATGTTGACTCCCGGGACCTGTATTTAAATAAACATCCCTTTGTGGTTCTGAGGCAGGTGGTTCCTGGATCATATGTTGAGAACCATGGCCCCCTTCCTGGTGGGGGCCATAGGAAAAATGTAACATTCCAAGTCATTGAAAAGAGCCCTTAAGAGGAGCCGACAGGTGAGCCCACCTGAGGAAACAACCCAGCCAAGAGAACACCTGAAGAGGTGCTGTGTGGCATAACCCAGGTACAGGTATGCAGAGCTGATGTGCATTAAGGCCAGAGAATCCCTGCTCTCCTGGATCTGATCAGTGCCTGGCTCATGGTGAGCCCCCAGTAAGCATTTGTTAAATGACTATCGCCCATGAGGAGGGGCTGCTGATGATTTCATGGGAACCACACATTTTAATTTGTTTTAGAAATTCTCCACCTTGGCTGCCCATTGAAATCTCCTGGGGGGTTTTGAAAAAACCTTGTTGTTTGGCTTCCAACCCTGGAGATTCCAATTTAATTGGTCTAGGGAATGGCTCAGGCATTGTTTTTGTTTTGTTTTGTCTGTAAATCTCCCCAGTGTAATGTACAGTCAAATTGTGAACCACTGCTGTAGCTGTGAGTGAACTTGTACATGTTAAGGTGAACTATATAAAATTGGCTTACAAAAATGGAAATTTCATACAGCTGAACTTGATACTTCACTTGAAGTGTTGGCTTTGCTTCTCTTTAATTCGTGTCTGTCTTTGGTTGTTGGAAGCAAAAACACCTGAACCCACATGGAGTCCAGGCAGTTTGGGTTTGATTTGGGGCACCTAATGAGGTATATCTAAAGATGAGCTGGTCCCAACTCAGGGAGGGCAGAGAAACCCTTCCTTCTGCAGGTGATGGAGGCTTTGAGAGGCTTGCTTTCTCATTTGGGCCAAATCATGAGTCTATTCTGTGTCTGAGAGCAAAGAAAAGGTGTTAATATGAGCCTGATTTTCTCATTCACCCCGTCATGTAGGAAAGGCCTAACTGGATTCATGTGTAAAATGCTCAGAAACCCATCAAGGCAAGTGCAATCATTTTCATTTCTTCATTGATAGCTGGAAATGTGGCCCCAGTGCAGACCAGTGCAGGACCAATGGGGATGATGGAGGAGGCAAGACCCACAGTTATTCACAAGGGAAAAATTAAGCTTCCATCCTTTTTTCTCCCTCTATTTTTGATCTCTGGCTTGGGAAGATGCAAAGCATGGGACCTGTCCACAAGACAGCCCTCCTTCCTGGTACCAGCTTCAAAGTTCGGGGGGACACAGTCCCATCCTGAGGTTTCATAATTCATCAGGACTCACAGAACTCACTGAAAACTTTATACTCATGCTTACAGTTTATTACAGGGAAGGGATACAGATTGAAATCAGCCAAGGGAAGAGGAACATAGGGCGGAGTCCAGGAAAGTTCCAGACACAGAGCTTCCACTTGCCCTCTCCCATTGGAGACAGGACAGCATCACTCTCCCAGCACAGATGTGTGACAATCCACACACAGTCATGCCAACCAGGAAGGCTCACCGAGGCTTCAAGTCCAGAGTCTTTATCTGGGCTCCATTACTTAAACCTGGTTTGTTGCCCATATGGTTGATCTCAGTCTCCAGCCCCTCAGGAGGTCAGCTGATACCATGTGACCCAAAGCCCCCACCCTAAATCACATTGTTGGTGTGGCTCCAAACCTCCAGGGAAACAAAGATGCCTCTGTCAGGCACGACATCCCAAGGGCTTGGAGATCGCCTCCCAGACACCAAGTACAAAGGCCAGACCTCTCTTTGGGCAAGGTTGAATTCTTTACCACACAGAAGATGAGATTTCTTTCTCCCCTCAGCAGAATTGTGCCACACATCCCGTCCACTTCTCTTCTCTGGGCCTATCAATCTGGAGAGACTCAATTCCTCAGCCCATTTGTCTTTTCTAGATCAGATGCTACCTTACCTAACCTAGGTGAGTCCTGAATCCTTGGGGTCCACCAGTGATGTGAGTGGGGGCTGGTGAGAAAGGATTTTGTGCACCCTTCTGGAACCTTCCATGTAGGTGATGTCTAGATGCCTTAAATATAATGCAAATCAAACTTTTTTTTTGTTTTTTTGATAATCTTAGGAACTTGTCATCCAAAGTACAGGTCACAAGCAGGTATAATGAATTTGTCATATTATTGCAGGTTATTCAGTTCTGTTATAGAGGACAGGAAACCAAGGGGTTGGATGAAATTGATAAGGTTAAGTATAGAGAATGAGTAAGCAGGTAGCTTGTGAGATATAAGCTGAATTCATAAGAAATGTTAAGTATAGAAAATAAGTTAGTAAACTGTAAGAGATGTTATGTGATAAAAAAAAAATGACTAGCAAAAGTGCTACTTATAGATAGAAAGGAATGGAAAGACCAAGTCCCAAGGTGTAGGTCATGCCACCTCTAAGCTGATGGTTTTGTCATTCTTAAATGGACCACCCATCTGTGACACTCAGTATGTCCCATTCTGAATCCTATGTGCTCTGCCCAAGAAATGCAGATAGAGCCCAGAGCTGTTCAGCAAGTTAGTTGGCAAATGACAGCTGTGGGCAGGTGTAACTGCCCCTGCATCTCTCCAGTAGAACAAGTATGTGTTGGCTCCAGGCACCTTCTGCCTGCTGAGCCCCCATTCAACCTTGGCACCAAACCATCATCACAGAAGGTTGATGCAGGCCACAGAGAGACAGGACATGTGAACATTGTGTAACCCAGGATTCAGGTAGCTGGCCTTTCCACCTCTCTTGCACACTATCCTAATTGTGATAACTACCCCATCCCTTTCCCCTTACTTCTTGTGCGTTTTCAGTTGATTTAAAAAACTACAAGATTCGGGGCCGCCCGGTGGCGCAGCGGTTTAGTCCGTGCTTGGCAGCCCGGGGTTTGCGAGTTCAGATGCCGGTCGCCCGCCAACGCACTGCCTGTCAGCCATGCCGTGGTGGCGTCCCATATAAAGTGGAGAAAGATGGGCACAGATGTTAGCCCAGGGCCAGTCTTCCTCAGCAAAAAGGGGAGGATTGGCAACAGATGTTAGCTCAGGGCTGGTCTTCCCCACAAAAAAAAAAAAAAAAAAAAAACTACAAGATTCAAGAATCTTAATTTTGTCTGTGTGCGCTGTGTTCTGAGACCACTGGAATTGTTTTCAGAGTGGTGTTCTTGGAGGCTACCACTAGACCGAGGTAATTTCCTATGTGACAGCAAGGATTCAGTGTTACAAACTATTATAAAAGAAAACTTGCCATACGACTCAAGAATGAACCCAGCATATTGATACCAAACCTCTTAATCTCAAGTTCATGTGCCTGATGCACAATAAGCCAATCACTGAGACATCAGTGCTTGGAGATGGAGAAAGGTTTATTCGAATTAGCCAAAATGAGAAGGCTAGAGAATAGGTTCTCTCAAACCTGCCTTAACAGGAGAAGAAAGCAGGGGGTCTTTATAGAGCTAAGGGGCTTGGGAGGACAGTTTCAGAGAAACAAAGGGTAGATCCTCTTTCTTTCACTCCAGATAAGCCCTTGGGCAACCAGACTTTTAGGCGTCAAGGGCAGCTGGGGGCTGGTTATCTAGAGGTAGTATCTTCCTTAGAGGCATTCTTTTTCTTCTGCCAAATAAGCTCATAAATCCTTGTGACCCCTTGAGTCACCCCCAAGGTTAAACAAGAAAATGGCAAATTAACAAGATTAACTTCTCTTCATCTGTGTCTGTGTTGGGACCAAGGTCAAAGGGTAATCATGTTCTTGTTGAATGTTGCAGTAATGCTCAGGTACCGGCTTCAATGTCACCGTCCTTTAAGGAAGGAAAGGGGAAGGCATGGACAGGGCTCTCTGAGGCTCCAGTGGCAGCATCTGCTCCCTCGCAGCCTTGGGGAGGAGCCTGAATACTCAGGCCAATGTTGAATTAAATAACCCTCTGCCTTAGTGACTCCCATGTGGGAAGGAAAAATCAGGAAGCCAGAATTTGGGCATTTATTTTGCTTCATACCAATGAAAATACTAGTATTTTACTTTTGATATGAGACAGGGTCACCATGACCATCTATGACTTGTCCTCAGAGAAGTTCCACCCAAAAGGGGGTCAGGATCCTGGACTTAAATTCTTCTCCCTCCAGGTAGAATGATTCATAAAGGGTTGTGGGAAAATAAATTATCTTAGGAGAAGAGGGATCTACCCTGAGAGACAGACTTGGCCTTGGAGATGAAAATGGGAAGGGCTTGGAGGAAGTCTATCCCTTAGGAAAGGGAGAGGATGGGTTGCCAGCAGGAAAGCCTGGAGATTGGATTTGAGAACCTTTCTCCTCTCATGTCTCCACCTCTCTCCCTGCATTGTCCACTACTGTACCCTGCTCAACTTTTCCTTCATAACCCCCAATAATTCTAAAATGGCTCTAGGAGAGAATTAAGGAAGTAGATGTGGGCTGAAGGCTCTGAGAGAATTGGAAATGACTGGTAAATACAAGATGTTTAACCTCACTAATAACTCCAGAAACAGGAATTAGAAGCAACAATACAATTCCTTGGGAGGTTTTTAAACAACTGAGGGAGGTGGTCTCAACTCCTTCCAAGTAAGGAGACCTTTAAGCTTATAACTCCCTGGGTATGCCTCAAGACGTAAATGATTCCAATTTTGGAGTTTGGTTTTTTTTTAATGATAGTGAAATAATACTATTATACCAACAAAAATCGCAGGTGTTTGGGGATTTAATAAAAGCATAACATCCAGGATTTATTGAAATCATAACTCAAGCCAGTCTTGTGAGATGACAGTCCTTTTTCCTTTGCCAATGGTCATTTGGAGAAATCAGAGCTGACGACGAGCAGTGAGTTTTGCAAGAGGAAACTATCCCATCTCCGTGTTGTCAGACCCTTCTCTTCCTTCCTCTCGGACTCGCCTCCTCCACTTTCCCACCCAGTCCTGCCCATTCGCTCATCCACGGGAGTCTGGGCAATAGAACCAGTAAGCAGTCGAAACCCAGGTACTTTGTTAGCAGCTCTTCCTCCTCCTGAGATTTGGAGACTCAGCTAAGAGTTTTCTGGCTGGTTCCCCTCTGAAATGAAGCGGAAACCGCCTATCTATGTACAGAAATATGCAAGAAGGAATGTCCACGTGTCCCCTCCACCCTTTATTTGTTGAAGGACAGATTTTTATTCCACACACCAGAATAAATTCCCTATTTCTTTCCCTTCTCAGTCTCCTCCTAATCCACTAGGAAAGAGGTACCAGTTAAGAAATGAACGTGAAGCTTCTGGAATTGCAGAAATGCCATAAGGCATTTCTCTTGTGCTTTGGTTTGTCCGCATCCTCCAAAAGTGACAGCTGTACAAAGTGTCAGGGACGCCAGATGAGTGCGGGCCACCTTCTGCAGGGAATCTGACAGATCCCTTGGAAAGTTTGCAATCATTCCGAATGAGAGGAAGAGGGGGAAATTCTTCCGTTGTGATCATTAAGGATTCTGGGACAAATTTCCAGAATTAATGCAAGAAGATTTGTTAGGATTTCACTGGCCACCGCCCTCGTGACCATCAGGGAAGTTCACCAAAACATTTAAATCAAATAGCAGGCCCACATGAAACAGAAATGCTGGCAAAACCTTCAATTTGGGGCTTCTTTTATAAACTGGTCCAACTTGCTGTATCGGTACATTTTGCCTCAAGCCTTTGAAATTAACAAGCCGGGGTTTATAGCCAGCAAGGAAGGCCACAGATACCCACCTTGCCTTGAAATTCCCATTTGTGTCCACCCAGGAGCTGTTTGGCACCACATGGATGGGGCCAGGCTGGGTGCCAGGGCGGCATGCCTGTTCCCAGCAGCAGATTAGGATGTCTGAGAGGCTGCCTGTCATTCACAGCTTCCCTGCCCTTTGCCAACGTGAACTCTTCTGGGAACCTCCCCACCAGTCACACTGAAGGGGGGCAATGCCCGGGACGCCCCTGCAGCTCACACTTCTGGCTCAGACTGGCTGCAGCTGCAGTCAGCAGCCAAAGGGAGAGGTCAGGCTGGGGGGAAAAGTTTGGGGGGCCCTGGAAACCCCCATCCCCTCTGGAGCAGTGCCAGCTGCATCACCGCATCATCCATGCCAGCACAGAGGCACCAAGCAGAGGCCAGAGGCAGGATTATTGCCCAGAGAGGCTGCCTTTTAGACTCATGCATCTTGCTAGCAGATCTGTGACCAGCCTTCATAGGGGATGTTATGAGCTGCATTGTGTCCCCAAATTCTTATGTTGAAGCCCTAACCCCCAATGTGACTGTATGTGGAGACAAGGCCTATAAGGAGGTAATTAAGGTTGAGTGAGGTGATAAGGATGGGGCCCCACTCCTATCGGCCTGGTGTCGTTATAAGAAGGGAGAGAGAGAGAGAGCACTCTCTCTCTGTGTGCTTGCACAGAGAAAAGGCCACGTGGGGACACGTCTACAAGCCAGCAAGAGAGGCCTCACCAGATAGCAACCCTGACAGCACCTTGATCTTGGACTTCCAGCCTCCAGAGCTGTGAGAAAATAAATATCTGTTGTTCAAGCCACCCAGTCTGTGGTCTTTTGTTATAGCAGCCCGAGCTGACTAATGCAATAGACTTTCAGTGCAAAAACTGGGAAAGTCCAGGGCGAACCAGGACAAGGTCATCACCTACCTAGAGGTCCCCACGTACTCCATTACCTTTCCTAGAAAGCAGCATGTGTATATACTGCAAGCCCTCCTCCCCCCATGGGAAGGCCAGTGCTCTTTGCATTATCTCCAAGGAACACCAGGCAGCCCTGGACTATGGGCTGCCCCAGGGGACGGAACTCCCGGGCACCTCCACTCCATGCCCTTGCAGGTGAAGCAGATCCAGTAGCAGGTGTCTGAAGGTCACAGGCGCAAGCAGGTAGAAGCAAAGCACACAGCAGCTGGGGGAGCACGTGCAGAATGGGTTAAAGGGATCCCTGGAGGCCTGGGCGGTGCACCCAGAGTGCCCCCTGGTGCTATTATCATCCCATTTCACAGATGGGCAAAGTGAGGTACAGGGAGATTAAGTAATTTGCCCAAGACTAAAGAGCTTTGGTTTTGGACTTGATTTCAGACTTCTGGCCTCCAGAACTGTAGGAGAATAAATGTTTCTAAGCCACTCAGTTTATGGTACTTTTTTATAGTAGCTACAGGAAAATAAGCCAGGAAGGATCTATGATTATGGACTCGGGGGCACAGTGGTAAGGACCCTGGGCAGTTGAGGGTGTTTTAGTGAGTGGGGACAGCAAGGGCAGCTGCTGTGGTCCTGCGGTCCAGCTGTCCTGGCTTCCTGACATCAAGGTCAAACAGTCACTGCTGGAGCAGCGCTGCCTCTGCCATCAGCCATTGTTAGCTTGAACCTCGTTCCCTGAGCAAACCTCAGACTGCTGTTTTCCCTTCTGAATCTCAAGAACACGTGTTAGAAATCAGCACTCCCGATGGGCCTCCTAGCATGATATTTCCAAGTCTGGTGACTTATTGTACCAGTGAGCTGAAAAGGAGCCGAGCACACGCCAGGAAGTCTCCGTTCTCCCCCTCGGCATCCCCACTCCAGGTCGTCAGGCTCAGAAAGTCACCTGGGACAGGGAACCCTGTCACCTGCTGGAGCAGAGAGTCCCACCAGGCTGCTTTAGGAACTCTGCCCTCCTCCCTTGAGGCCACTCATGGCCAGGAAGCCATGGACCCTCAATGGACTATGAGGCTGCCAAATAAAATGTTATTTATGGAGAGGTTTCAGTGACAGAGTCAAATGCTTTCGTTATGTACTTACATTTTATTAAGTAAATAAAACTGGGTAACAACAAAGATCACATAGGCAATGAAAAAGAAAAAATGGTTTAAAAACTCATATATTCTTGACAATTGTACTATGGCTATATAAGATGTTATCACTGGGCACACCCATTAGGATGGCTATTACAAAAAATCCCCAGAATATAGCAAGTGTTGGCAAGGATGTGGAGAAATTGGAAGCCTTGTGCATTACTGGTAGGAATGTAAAATGGTGCAGCCACAGTGGAAAACAGTATGGTGGTTCTTCAAAAAATTAAACAATTATCATATGATCTAGCAATTCCACTTCTGGGTATATACACAAAAGAAGTGACAGCAGGATCTTGGAGAGATATTTGTACTTGCATGTTCAGAGCAGCATCATTCTCAATAGTCAAGAGGTGGAAGCAACCCAAGTTTCCATCGCCAGATGAATGCATAAAGAAAATGTGGTGTATACATACAATGGAATATTATACAGCCTTGAAAAGGAAGAAAGTTTTGATACATGCTACAACATGGATGAACCCTGAGAATATTATGCCAGGTGAAATAAGCCAGTCACAAAAAGACATATACTGTATGATTCCATTTATAGGAAGCACTTGGAGTAGTCAAATTCACAGAAAGTAGAATGGTGGTTGCCAGGGGCTAGGGGGAAGGAGAATGGGAGTTTCTTGTTTTACAGGTACAGGGCTTGAGTTTTGCAAGATGAGAAAAGTTCTAGAGATGATGGTGGTGATGATTGCACGAAAATGTGAATATACGTAGTGCCACTGAGCTATACACTTAAAAATAGTTAAAATGGTAAATTTTATGTTATGTATATTTTACAATTTTAAAAAATAAGAAAGACATTATCACTGGAGAAACGGGGGAGGGTACGTGGTAACTCTCTATACTAGTTTTGCAACTTATATGAGTCTAAAATTATTTCAAAATAAAAAGTTAAAAAAATAATAAATGAACAAACCATAGAAAGGGTAAAAATGTATTTATAAATGCAGCGGAAAAATTATAAGAGAATACACCAAATGTTTTTAGGTCATGGGATTTGGGGGAAACATCTTTTTTCCTTTTTTCTAATCTTCTAGACTTGCTAAAATGCAACTGTGTTATTACAATAAGGAAAAAAAACCCTTACTTTTAAAGAGTTCTCTGCTACTTTTCTAGTCAAACAGAAATGTGAGTCTCTTGACATCCAAGGACCAAAACAGAGTCTTATTTTAAGATCTCCAGCAACTCACACAACACTTATTTATAAACAAATATTTATAGATTTATAAATCTATTATTTATAGATGCAAATAAGTTTTTGTGAAGGAATTACATCCACCATCCCTCTAATCAGCGTTGAGACGAAAACCAGACAGACCCATTGCTGAAAAACAGACAAAGTCATCAGTAGCAGCCGAGGCTAATGACAGGATGCTACATTCTGAACAGAAAAGAATGTCATTGCCATGAACAGACCAGTGGCCTTGTGACTGGCAATCAGGGAATTGTAAAGTTCAATCACAACATGGGGGTCTGGTGTCTTGCATCACACTCCTCCATCCCTTTCCACCGCCACCCCCTCCCAGCCCAGCCCACCCCACAAACTGCAGAGAAAGGTGTTTTCAAGTGGAAAAGTCACTTTGGGAAAGTTTGAGCAAAAATTCTCATCCCTTAGAGGACTGGCTGTTGTGGGTTAAATTGTGTCCCCTCCCTCCAAAAAGATCTGTAGGGTCCTAACCACAGTACTTCAGAATGTGATCTTATTTGGAGACAGGGTCTCTATAGAGATAATCAAGTTAAGATGAGGTCATTAGGGTGGGCCCTAATCCAATATGGCTGGTGTCCTTATAAAAAGGGGAAATTTGAACAGAGACAGATACACATACAGGAAAGACGATGTGAAGAGACACAAGAAGACACCCATCTACAAGCCAAGGAATGCCTGAGATTTCCAGAAGCTGGGGGAGAGGCCTGGGACAGATTCTCCTTCACAGCCCTCAGAAGAAACTAAACTCCTAAAACCTTGATCTCGGACTTGTAGCCTCCAGAACCGTGAGACAATATATTCTGTTGTCTAAGCCGCCCAGCCTGGGGTAGTTTGTTTCAGCAGCCCTAGCAAACTAACACACTGGCCTTCATTGCATCTTCCAAGCCAGCTGCTTTCCTGAGAAGCCCATATCAGGCCACTGAAGGGAAGGTTCTACCTTTGGATTCAGCCATTGTTGGTTTAAGCTGTCCTTCCCAGACCCAAATCTGAAATGGCTGTTTTCCCACTTGTACCTCAAAGACACAAGCTTGTCATCTGAGCTCCTCCAGCCCTTTTGCCTTATTATTTTCAAGTCTGATAACCAAGGATTGCTCATCAATAAACTGGCTTTCCACCCTAAAACCCATTCAAGGGTCTCCCTCCCCCTATTCCACCTTGCCACATCCTGGAACAGGGACTGCAGGACCTGATGACCTTCAGGACCCAAGACACCAGCCACACTGAGATCCTGAATGGCAGAAGGACTTGTGGCCCTGTGCTAACCTTTCAAACAGATGGTTATACAGGCTTGCACTTCCCAGGTCAACGGGGTGAGTGGGCACGGCCCCAGATCATGGCGCCAGGTTCCCATCGTGGGAGGAGTGGATGGTGGCTCCAAACCCACAGCTTGTGGCTTGGCCCAGAATCAAGGAAATTCACAGCCCACACACCACAATGGGGAGAGTGGTTAGTGAATCCAAATGGAATCAGGAGCTCCAACCCCATGTGGTTTGGCAGCATGAAAAACCAGCAATACTTACATCTTCAAACCTCAAACCTCCCCTGCATGGAGAGGAAGGACCCCCATGGAGCCTTCCCCACCCCCATTCTGCAGGGCTGCCCTGCCTGTGCATCCCTGCCTGCGGCTCCTTGGAAGTAGTTCATGTTGCTTCTCTGGGCTTGGGGGCGGGTGTGGGTAAAAGGGCAGCAAACAACTTGCTGTGACCTTTCCTTTTCGAGCTAGTCAAATTCTTGAGCCATCTCAGCACACATGAAGTTCAGCCCAAGGTCAGATCTTAAAACCAGGATGAGATCTCTATCCATTTCATCATTCAACAAATGTTTGCCAAGCACCTATCATGCTCCAGGCACAGCTAGGTACTGGGAAATTACCTAGATGAGAAAGATATGATTCTTGTGCTTGAAGAGCACACAGCTGTGGGTGGAAAGGGCAAGGTAGATGCAGAAATAGACAACTATAAAATAATGTAAGAAGTGATCAAGATATACATAAATAGTTATGAGAGAATCAGAGAGGGGCCTTGTGGTAGGCAGAATAATGCCTTCCCCCCAAAAGGTACCCACATCCTAATTCCCAGAACCTATAAGTATTACCTTGTATAGCAAAAGGAACTTGCAGATGTGATTAAATTAAAGATCTTGTGGCATTTCCTGGATTATCCAGGTAGGTCCAATCTAATCACAAAGGTCCTTGTAAGAGGGTCAGAGTCAGAAAAAAGAGGTGTGATGAAGGAAGCAGAGATCAGGGTGATGTACTTGGAAGTGGCCACAAGCCAAGGAATACAGGGAGTCACTAGAAGCTGAAAAGGTAGGAAACAGATTCTCCCTTCAGACCCTCCAGAAGGAACATAAACCTGCTGACACCTTGATTTCAGCTCCATAAGACTCATTTCAGATTCCTGACCCCCTGAGAGGTAAGAGAATAAATTTGTGTTGTTTAAGCCATTAAGTTTGTGATAATTCGTTACAGCAGCAATAGGCAACTAACACAGATATATAGCAACCCAGTCCGGGAGGGTGGGAGTGGGGACAATGATGTCTCCTGGATAAGAAAACATCTGACATAGTCTTACAAAACGGGCAGGAAAAGTGGGAGAAAGGGGCCCAGCTGTGAAGACAGCAGATGTGCATGGGGAAATGTGAGTAGTTGAGCATGGCTGAAGCACAGAGTTGTAGACAAGAAATAGTGAGCTACAAGGAAAGTGAATTAGCAGCTAGGGCTGACCTAATACACTTAGGTCACATAAAAAAATACCACAGATTGGGGTGGTTTAAACACAGAAATTTCTTTTCTCACAGTTCTGGAGGCTGGAGGTCCAAGATCAGCATGTCGGCAGGTGTGGTTTCTCCTGAGGCCTCTCTCTACGGCTTGTAGATGACTGTCTTTTCACTGGGTCCTCACGTGATCTTTCCTCTCTGTGTGTGCATCCCTGGTGTGTCTTCCTCTTCTTAGAAAGCAACCAGTTCTATCCTATTAGAGTCCACCCTTGTGACCTCATTTACCCCTAATTACCTCCTTAAAGGCCCCATCTCCAGATGTAGTCACCTTGAGAGTTAGGGCTTCAACATATGAATTTTGGGGGCATACAATTCGGTTCATAACAGAGGCAGTCCCGTGAAATAAATGAAAAATATCCATTATATTTGTCAATGGGGAAGTTCCTGATGATGTTGGAGAACAATGAAGCGGTGGGAGAAGATGCCAGAAAGCAGTGGTGTGAGGTGAATGGAGCAGCACAAAGAAATGGAGGCAGCAAATGTGAGAACATCTTCATCAGGTTTGGATACGTTGGGATGAGAAGGGGAAGAGAGAACAGATTCAAGCTAGAATTGTGTTGGGTCAAGGTAGGGCAGTACTGGAGTGGCTTACTGTTATTTATGGGGCTCTGCAGAATAAAGCTTTGTGAGGAATTTCTGGGGTTGCCTCCTAGCCAAATGACACGTGGTCCTTCTAAGGACAGTGTATTAGTCGGAGTTCTCCAGAGAAACAGAACCAATCAAATCACACACACATACACACACATATACATATATATGTACATATATATATAGAGAGAGATTTATTATGAGGAATTGGCTCATGTGATTATGGAGGCTGAGAAGTCCCATGATCTGCCCTCTGTAATCTGGAGACCCAGGAAAGCTGGTGGTATCATTTAGTCCAAGTCCAAAAATATGAGAACCAGGAGAGCATCTGGTATAAATCCTGGTTCAAAGGTCAGCGAATATGAGCCAAGATGTCCCAGCTCAAGCAGTGAGACAGGGAAAAAAAAGGAAAATTTCTCCTTCCTCTGCCTTTTGTTCTCTTCAAGCCCTCAACGGACTGGATGACACTCACCCACACTGGGGAGGGCCATCTACTTTACTGAGTCCACAGATTCAAATGCCAATCTCATCTGGAAACACCCAGACACACCCAGATACAATGTTTAACCTGGGCCAGTCAAGTTGACAGGTAAATTAGTCATCACAGACAGACTAAACATTTTTAACTCTTTGTACCATGAGTATCTGTCCATCCACTGAAGTGGATTTCTGCGTATCCAAAGAGGTGGTCTGTGAGGCTTGTGGAAGTCAAAGGCTGATCTTAAAAGGGACTTGCTGCAACCTGTCTTAGCTGACGGCAGCAGGACTTCCCACACCAAGCAGGCAGGTCTGTGCCAGAAGGTTGAAGACTCAGACGTGTTGCTTCATGCCTGAGTAAAAATGATAGCAGTTTTAAGAGCAAAGAGTTTCAAATTTTGTATAAAGTAAAACAATGGGCAATCCAGACATTTGACATATTAAAAAGAAGCATTTGGAGGAAAATCAAGAACAGATGGCAAGGAAGAGAATTTTGGATTGTCACGGAAGGTTTAAGAAAGGAAGGAGACGGTTCGGCGATGGAGCACAAAGGAGCTGCCTTGTCATTCTCAAGAGCAATGGAGATGCTGAAAGGTCAGCATGTTGGACCATTAATTGTGAACACAATGGCTGAAATGTTACATTCAGATGGAAGAGAGCTTGAACACCAGGAAAATCTCTGTGAAAACTTGCCAAGGGTTTTGAATGATGAACTTAAAACTAAAAAGCCTTGGCATTTGCTCTGATTTTTCAAGGAGGGTTTGAAAAAACAAAACAAAAAAGAACGTTTTTGAGAAAAATAGTAACTGATCACAGAACACGATGTTTCTATTATGATCCAGAAGCACAGAGTCAACGTTCGTGGCGGAAAGCTTCAACATCCCTAAGACTTAGGAAAAATACCCATTTCAAGAGCAAAAGTGAAGAAAGTCCTTATTTGTTTCTTTAACATCAATGATATTGTTCATGCTTAATTTGTCCCACAAAAGCAGAGAGTTGATCAGATTTTTTTTATGTGTAAATATAAAAGTGATTGGGAAATGTTAAATACTTTTTTAAAAGGACTCTGGCTATGATTTGCTTTTCAACCATGGCATTGGTTTGGCTCTCCACTTACTTTCTGTCACGTGGTTTTCGATGAAAGATGTTATTTAACCCACTTGATTACCAATCTGTTTCACCATATAAGATTGCAAATGACTTCTGGTTGTTAAAAAAAAAAAACTTTTAAACCCACTCACAAAGGAATTGGACTTGCCACTGTTGGTGACATTCAAAAGAAGGTAATGGGTGCCGCCCGGTGGCGCAGCGGTTTAGTCCGCGCTTGGCAGCCCGGGGTTCGTGAGTTCGGATCCTGGGCGCCCGCCGACGCACTGCCTGTCAGCCATGCTGTGGCGGCGTCCCATATAAAGGAGAGGAAGATGGGCACGATGTTAGCCCAGGGCCAGTCTTCCTCAGCAAAAAGGGGAGGATTGGCAACAGATGTTAGCTCAGGGCTGGTCTTCCCCACAAAAAAAAAAGAAGGTGATGAATCAGGGCTCCTTGGAGAAATGGCTGATTCTAGAACTGGGCCAGAGAAAATACCAGATGAACCTGGAGCATCTTGAAGTGCCAGAAAGTAAGGAAGTGCTCAAAAAACAAAGAGAAGAAAGCGTGTCAAATGGACACAGGAACCAACTTGAAAGAGCTCCCAATGGCCAAAGCTGGAACAACTTAGGCAACAAAATAAATAGTGCGTATTGGATTATAACCTAAAGCATAGACTAGATATCGTGAGTCCAAACTTATATTAATACAGTCATGCATCGCTTAACAACGGGGATATAGTCTGAGAACTGTGTTGTTAGGCGATTCCGTTATTGTGCGACCATCAGAGGGTACCCACGCAAACCTAGATGGTATAGCCTACTGCACACCTAGGCTATATGGAACTAATCTTATGGGACTGCTGCTGTACATCATGGGTCCGTCATTGACCAAAATTTCGTTATGTGGCTCATGATTGTAAGTGATTGATAATAAATAAATAAATGGGGGGGGAGAAGACACGTCTTTCTTAAAGAAGAACTTCAAATAATCTACGTCATACTCCCTCCTCTAAGAGGTGAAGCTCGAGTCCTCCCTCCTCTCACTTAAGGATGGGCTTAGACTTAGTCACTGATTTCCAAAGATGGGAGTAGAGAAAGGGAAAAAGAGGAACTTGACGATGGAGAGACCTGGCAAACTCTACCTTAACCAGGTGATCAAGGTTAATATCATCAATGATGTCACGGGGCCACCATGTACCCCCTGATATGATGTGATGAGAAGGGCACTTTACCTCTGTGGCATTCTTCACAAAAACCCTAACCCCAGTCTAATCAGGAGGAAATCAACAGACAAACCCAGACAAGGGGACCTTCTATAAGACACCTGGCCAGGACTCCACAAGACTCTCAAGGTCACAAAAAACAATGAAAGATTGAGAAACTGCTACAGACCAGGGGAGACTGGGGAGACACGACAACTAAATGCAATGCGGTGCCCTGGATGGGATCCTGGAACAGAAAGAGGACGCTCGGGAAAACATGAAATCCATACAAAGTCTGGAGTTTAGTTGATGGTAATGCACCAATGTCAGTTTCTTAGTTGTGACTAGTGTACCCTGGTAATGTAAGATGTTAACAATAGGGGAAACTGGGTGAGGGGCATATGGGAACTCTTTGTACTATCTTTGCAACTTTTCTGTAAATTTAAAAGTTTTCCAATATAAAAAATCGATTTCTTTTCAAGAAAAAAAATGACGAATTCCAAGAGCATTACCAAAACAGAATTCTGTAAAAGTATTTTGAAAAATGGCAGCAGTGCTAGAACATGAGTTCAGTCTCTCAAGGGGCTGAACTCGTCTGTTTTCGTTTTATTTCTGTGAGGAATCTATCCCCAGAGAGTGAGGCAACTTGTCCGTAGCTCTTTAATGTAGATCAAGGCTGAGAACCCAGGCTCCCTGACTCTACAGAACAGCACAGCCACCACACAATAGCTCCTGCTTCCATAGCACTCACTTTGTACCAGACTGTTCTAAGTGTCTTACATATGTTAACTATTTAATCCTCACATTTACTCTATTACCCCAAATTCCTATTTTGCAGATGGTTCCTGATGGTTCCTCTATACTAAATGGGAAGAGTGAGTTTCATGCCTCCCGTGTTTGCACTGATGGCCCTTGCTAGCCTTTCGTCTTTGGAGGGTGGAACTAATAGGATTTGCAAACGATCTAGATATAGGAGTTGAAGGGAGAGTGTGGTCCAGGACGATGCTCAGGTTGGGGCTTTGGCAAGGTGGAGTCTGTGATGCCCTTCACTACAAGAGGGAGCACAGAAGTTGGTCTGGGGAATGAGATCATTTGTTTTGGATACACTGAGTTTAATGTGAACCAACATGCTTGAAGCTCCAGAGAATATTCTGTTCCAAAGATATAGTTTTGAGGCCGAGAGTATGTTGATGATCCATGCAAGTTTGGGGGAAATCACAGGTCACATCAAGACTTCAGAAACCCTTGGTCACAGCATTCCCACAATCAAATACCCCACCCCTCTATTGTCCCCCTCTCTGGTTCCTTTGTGAAAGTCTATGTCAGGAGATGACCAAAGCATCAACCTGGCCCCAGTGTCTATCTTTCTTGGGGTGGGCTTGCCAATCACTCCACGTGGTCAGATGTGGATTCGTCTCCTCCCTGCCTCTAAGTATCCCAAAGTTCCCACCCAAAACATCACTTCCTAACATCCTCTACTCCGGACGTCTCAAGACTTCACCAAGTTGAATCTCCTGTCACGCCCACGGGCCCAGGTCAGGTCCAGACTTTCCAGGCTTGCAGCCCTGGGGATAGCAGAAGAGGACCCTTAACCAGCGTAGAGGGGTGAATAGCGTCTGCCCCCAAATTCACGTCCACTTGGCACCTCAGAATGGGACCTGATTTGGAAATAGGGGCATTACAGATGTGATTACTTAAGATGAGGTCATACTGGATTAGGGAGGGCCCTAAATCTAATGACTGGTGTCTTTATAAGAAGGCTGTGTAAGACGCAGGGAGGAAGCCCCGTGAAGATGGAGACAGATATTGAAGCTATGAGTTTACAGCCAAAGAAAGTTGAGGATTGCCAAGAACCACCAGAAACTGGAAGAGGAAGAGGCAAGGAAGGATCCTCCCCTAGAGCCTTCAGAGAGAGCATGGCCCTGCCAGCACCTTGATTTCAAACTTCTCCTCTCCACCCCCGTGAGAGAATAAATCTCAGTTGCTTTAAGCCACCCAGTTTGTGGTAATTTCTTACAGCAGTCCTAGGAAACTAATACAGCCAGACAAATGGGAAGAGAAGACATCCTCCGAGCGCTGGAGCTACTGAATATGCAAATGGACAATGGCCAGATCACATGTGACAATAGAACTCCAACCCTCATCCTCTGCAGTAACCAGCCGCAAAACCAAACCACAACCTCTGCCTGACCCAGTCCTGACCCAGATGGACAGGACTTGGTCAGTGACTGCCAACCTCCCTCATTTTGCCCTTGCTTCCAACTCAGAACCAATCAGAAAAAGCCAAATAATGCTCTCAAGCCAATCACTTAGGATGCTCTGATTCTAGTTAGCCTTCCTCCAGCTTCCCCATGACAACAGCCTCCAATCAGGGCCCACCTGAAGCCTTCCCTTTATTCACTGTGAAGCTTTCCCAGTCCACTGCCTGCCTTTGAATCTCTGCCAAACGCAAGTGATGGTTCTCACTCCCTTGCTGCAGTGAGCTCTGACGAATAGCCTGTTTGTTCTCGCTGGATGGTCTTCATTATTTCCACACCTGGGATTTGTGGGTGTATTTGTTGGCCAGGGCTGCCATAACAAAGTTCCACAGACTGGGGGGCTTAAACAACAGAAATTTATTGTCTCGCAGTTCGGGGGCTGGAAGTCCAAGGTCAAGGTGCCGGCAGGTCTGGTTTCTCCTGAGGCCTCCCTCCTTGGCTTGCAGATGGCTGCCCTCTCACTGTGTCCTCACGTGGCCTTTCCTCTGTGCTCATGCATCCCTGATGTCTCTCTGGGTGATCAAATTTCCTCTTCTTTTAAGGATACCGGTCAGATTGGATTATGGCCACCCTAACAGTGGCTTCATTTTAACTTAATCCCCCCTTTCGAGGTCCTAATCCAAATACATTCATATCTTGAGATATTGGGGGCTAGGGTTCAAATATACGAATTTGGGGAGGAGACAATTCATCCCATAACAGTGGGGAAGAGACTAGGTCAGCTGGGATGAGACAGAGTAGTGTGAATGCCATCTTGATTAGCCATACATCTCTCTTGTAAAAATACATTATCTGTGTGTAGCTTTTAGATGGTTTGTGCGCAACAGAGTTGGAAGCTTGGGGTGACAAGACTTGAAAGTGAAGATACAGTATTTCAGAGTCAGTATTAAGATATAGAGAAGAATTGGGGCCTCAGTATACTGGCCTAGTAAACAACTGTGTGAGTGGAGTGGGGGTAGGCCAGGCAACTTCCCAGCTTCTCTCATGGTCGCCTCATCTTGCCAAATCTCTATAAGGTCACCAAAGGAAAACAGTCAAATGGACATACAAACATTTGATAAATGGGGAAAATGGCTTGCCCACACAACCAAGGTCCATGATTACTTGTTTCCAGGGTGGCAAATGGACCTATAGTAGGAGGAGGCAGTGCTCTGGCTGCCCTCTGTGAAGGATGTTGGTACCCAGAGTTATTACAGGCCTTCCATTTTGTGTGTGTGTGTGTGTTTGTGAGGAAGACTAGCCCTGAGCTAACATCCGTTGCCAATCCTCCTCTTTTTTTCTGAGGAAGACTGGCCCTGGGCTAACATCTGTGCCCATCTTCCTCCACTTTCTATGGGACACCACCACAGCATGGCTTGACAAGCGGTGCGTCTGTCCGTGCTGGGATCTGAACCTGTGAAACCCCGGGCGGCCAAAGCAGAACTTAACCGCTACACCACAGGGCCGGCCCCCAGGCCTTCCATTTTTATGTTTGTAATGTATTTGAGGGCTTATACTCTGGATTAAGGGAGTACTTTCCTTTCCCTTAAGTGCCCTTCAGCCATCCACTAATCTAAGTCATCTAACTCCTCTCAACATTTACTCTCAACCCAACTCTCATCAGTCCACCCACCAATCCATCCATCCACTATCCATCTAACCATCCACACATCCACCACTGTCCATCTACCATCCACCCACCCACTCATCCATCCATCCATCCATCCATCCATCCGTCATTCACCCACCCATCCATCCATCCATCCATCTACCCATCCATCTATCTGTCCATCCATCCATGTGTTTAGATCATTGGGTGTCTTAGATACCAAGATGAGTAAGATGGCATCTCAGAGCCCTGGAAGACACAGCAATGGGTTAACAATTATCACAGTGTACTCAGTGCTACAACATACATACCTAGGAGTACTCAGAGGAGAGCAAGACAAACCATGCTTGGGAAGGTGGAGAGAGCACTTACACATACCCTCTTCTTTCAAACACTCCTCACAATCAATTTCCTCCTTCTATTATGGTCATCACCAGGTGTACCCTCTCTGTGGCCCAAAATTTGCCAAGGGGAGTGAGTAGACCCCACTAAGCATCCCCAGGCCCGCCTTTTACTCTGGGCTCTTTGCCTGGGTTAGAGGGAAGAGAACTGACCATGGAGGCAGATCTCGCCACCGAGAAGTTGTGAGTTCTTTGGTGCATTTTTTCTCCACTCCGGCCTTGAATGCATCATCTGTAAATGAGGGAAGTTGATCCTGACCTCTGCCTCTTAAAATTATTCCCTGAAATGTGCAAAGCAGAGAGGACAATGAGAGTTGGGCTCACAAGACTAATACTGATTTTGCATCTGAATACATGACACACATTAGTATTAAGTAAAAAAAAATATTTTTTTAAAATAGTAGTGACTTATAAAAACTCTACTCCAAGAAGCTGCTTTGTGCTTATCCTGCGAATCCATGTTTCTTGGTGCTCTTTATGGACTGTCCCAATCTCCTAGGGGACTGAGCCCAGGGCTGGGTGACCCCGGAAGTCCCTGCGATTCTGTGACTTGGGCCCGAATGCTCTGAAAGTGAGAATGGCTCATGTAATTGAAGTGGCCGTGGGTGGGAAGGACTCTGAATGGGCTCTTTGGGGCTCTCTGACTCAGACGGCACGATTCATCTTTCAGTGGAGGGGACGCTTGTCCAACCCATGGTGACACCACGTCATTCAGGTGTGAGTAACAGTGATGAATCGTCTGTAAGACATCATTCAGCTTTACATCTGCTCTAGATTTAGACTTGTTCCCTTAGACTTTGCGTAAGCTCTCTCTTTTTAGAAGCAAGCAAGAGCCCATTTTCTCGAGACCATTCACAAAGAGAAATGGGAAACGGCATGAATGGAAAACGATTGGAGTACCAGGACATGCTCTGCTCTGCTAGATGACGGCAGGGATGAATCCGAGAGAGAGGACTAAACAGCAGCATCAGACCCTCCTGGTGCATCACCATGCCTGTGGATAGCAACCAATCCTGGAAATCTACTGAAGCATACAGCAAGGGACAGCAAAGAGGAAGGCCAGCATCTCCCCACCTCCAAACTCCCTTAGTCCAGTAAAATCCTTTCACTGGACTATTAACCAGTTCATTACTATTATCAACAGACTCGGTCTGAGAGACAATGAACCCAGTCACAAGAGGAGCTCTTTCTCTTTCTTTTCAGGTGGTAAGTTCCTAAGAGGAACATTTGTAGTGTGCGAACTGGGCAAGCTACCGAAACTTACCTGTGAAATACAGACAATGTGAGCACTTCGCAGGCTTCTTTTGAAGATCAACGCGCGGGAGTTAGCAAACTGTGGCCCAAGGGCCAAAGTCTACTGTGGCCTATTTTTGTATGCCCACCAGATAAGAATGGTTTTCACCTTTTTAAAGGGTTGTAAAAAAAAATCTGTGAAATCACAAAGAACACAGACTGCATGGTAGTCCGCCAAGTGTAAATATTTACTATCTGGTCCCTTACTGAAAAAGTTTCTGGATCTCTGGACTAAAGGAAGAAATACACTTGAAAATAACTGGCCCGGAGCTCAGCACACAGGTGACACTTAGAAAGGGTGGAATGTTACTCCAAAAAAAGAACTTTCTGGGAGTAATTTAGTTGTAAGAAAAGGATAAATGGGATTCAGCATACGGGACAAAATTTGTAAGATTTGGAAAATATATAAGTATTTCTATTTGGCCTCCCCTCCCTGTGATAGTTTGCTAGTGCTGCTGTAACAAAACCACAGACTGAGGAGCTTAAACAACAGAAATTTATTTCTCACAGTTCTGAGGCTGGAAGTCCAAGATCACGGTGTCAGCAGGTCTGGTTTCTCCCGAGGCCTCTCTCCTCGGCTTGCAAGTGGCCATCTTCTCGTGTCCTCACATGGTCTTTCCTCTGTCTGGTGCCCCTCTGTGTGTCCAAATTTCCTCTTCTTACAAGGACACCAGTCAGATGGGATTAAGGCCCATTCTAACAGAGGCCTTATTCTGACTTGCCTCTTTAAAGGCCCTGTCCCCAAATACAGCCATATTCTGACGTACTGGGGTTAGGGCTTTAACATGAATTTTGAGAGGACACAACTCAGCCAGAACAGCCCCCTTAAACTAAATGAAATATTAATAATTAACAATGCTTACCCCTTTATTTAGAGCAGATAATCTTTACACACTAAGAGGTGCTATAATTGCATATCAATGGCAAAGGCCAGTCCAATTTTAGGGGACCTTTAAGTAGTAGGCATCTGTACCTTCCCCGTGGCAGAAACGTTAACTGCACCCCAAATATCCATACACTCCCCCACGTTTCTCAGCCTCTTGCTCATAGGCCGGACTAGTTCCAGCCCCTCACAGAGCACTCAAGGGCCAGTGGAAAACTCTCCAGCTCATCCTTCCTCTGCTGCAGCAGCAAGAGTAATGTCATTTTGAGTGGATGGAGCCACAAGCTGGAAGCAGCCTGGGTTCCTGAGTCACCACATGGAAGGCAGCTTCTCTGGAGTCAGCCAAGCTGCAAAAAATGTGTGCAAGAAACAAACCGTTATCGGGCAAGTCACAGAGATTTGGGGTTTAATTTGTTATTATAGCAGAGCCTAATCTATCTGACACATTGGTTGCCAGAGAAGAGATGAACACCGATGAAGGGGGTCAAGGGAAGGCATTCTCGTCTCAGACCCGCCATTAATTCACTGCCTCACTTTGGAAGAGAAGCCTTCTTGACAGAGGCTTGCGACCTGCCCTTTTCCAGCTGGCTGTGGTAACAAGGCCTAGGAATCCACTTTTGTTATTTTGAGGGTTTATATTATAAGCCAAAGCCTTTCCTTTCAAAATAGCTTACGGGTCATCTTCTGAGCAGGGACTATGTTGTGTAACTAGCTCGGGCCCTTAAGTCAGAGCCGTTTATTCTTTTCACCTGTAAATAACGCCGCTTTCTGGCCTTGTCCTCTCTGCAATGTGCCTTCGTTAACTTTCACACCACTGGGCTCCAGGTGATCCCTGAGTTTGCTGCACGTCAAGCTATTCGACGCTCCTAGAGCTGGTTCCCCCAAATGCTTCCTTATCTGCACACCAGCTCAGATGTGGATACTCCCGAGAAAGGGCATTGCAAGGGCTGAAATGCTCCACCCCTCTCCCTCACCCCCAGTCCCTTGGTGACTCAGACATCAGATCTCAGAGATAACTGTATCTTGAAAACAGGGCCCCAGCAAAGAAGCACAAATTTATACCCCGATTGTCTTTGGAACCAGATGTCTGAGAAGCTTCCTTCACAAAAAAGCTGCCACAAATAATACACTCATTTACTACTCAGGAAATACGCTCCTTTCATTGAAAAGTGATGACATTAAGTTGAACCAGCTCCCAGGACTGCTTTGAATTATGCTTACTGTGCCTGTAGCACATGGAAGGTCCTACCAAAAAAAAAAAAAATGCAATACCCAAGAGGCTTCCAGACCCCCTAACAATATCAGTCTTGCATTCTTTCTGAATTGGTCTCACTTTATGACATGGCTATACAGAAAATGTTTTATGGATTTAATCTAGTAAAACCCAAAAGTCTTTTGATAGCTAAACTAGATAACAAGGCTAACCAGGGGTTGCCACTTACTTGGGAGATCTGTTGAGAAAGTCTTTCTCCAGCTTCTAGAGTTGATGGTGGATGGTGCAAACAGCGTGATGCTCAGAATCGCAAAAACTGCCCAATTTTGAGAATGACTTAAAAACGCAAAGACCTGGTCCATGTAGGGACCTCAAAGATACTTGCTGTAATGACAGCTTGATCTGCTGTTGACCTTCCCCTCTGTCCATGGCGGCCACACTCTCTGATTTCTCCCTGTTCTTTGAGGGAGGAGCCCTGTACCCCAGGACCCACTGTGAGGCCAGTTCACTCAGGAACAGTGGGGAGTCCTTAAACCATTCAGGGTCTCAGCTTTCTCTTTTTCAAAAAAAGTTTGGGGTTGAACCAGATAATCTCAGGTCCCTTTCTGTTCTAAAATGTTTTGATTCCTAAAAGAAAATATCATTATCAAAACTAAATATTCATTCTTGCCCCTACTCCCACCCCATTAAACTTCAGAGAGAGCTTTGTGTAATGGAACTAGGGGCCTCTGCAGTTCCTCTCTAGGGGAACACAAGGGTTTAAGCAAGGTAGTATATATGAAAACTTTTTTGTGAACAGTTATGAATGAAGTGGGAACTGGGACAATTCAACCCGCCAGTCTAGATCCCCCCTTACTTCCACCCCATCACCCCTCTTCCTGAACCATCCCTCACCAAGGCCTAAAACAAGGACAAAATCTGGAAGTAATGTTTACAGATGTCATTCTTCATGTACCATTTTCCAGAGTCTCCATGGGAGCTCCAGGTGCCCCGCAAAAAGAAAAATGCTGATTCGTCTTGAACTGCCATTTGCCATATGTCAGTGAGATAGACTTTTGTAGACATACCTGTTGCAAATGAAATGAAGTAGGGATACTGAAGCAGAAAATGCCCCAGAACTTGATTCCCCATTGTATCCAGTCAGTTGCTGGGCCAAGAACTTTACATAGAAGATGGTACAACTATTTGCAACATATTCAATTTTTTAGGTTTATCAGCGAATGAACGAAGCAGTCATAGTGAGGGAAAAGTGTATTTCACAGTCATTATAAAAGTACATATATTTAATAATGGTGACATAAATACAGTCCTTACTTATGACCAAATCATACAATTAAAGTTGACTTCCTTCTAGACTTCACACAATGATAGTTCAGTCACAGCCATCAGTAACTACAGGCTAACTGAGAACACGGGCTCAGACTAATGAGAGACAGTCATGAGTCAAAGAGACGGCACACTTTGTACTTACCAAAGGATACTCAAGTTTTCCATATAAATATAATAAAATAATAAAGAATTTAACATTTCTTCTTTCACTCGATTTCATAGATTTGTCAGGTGCTCACACACACAAAAATACCGTTTACCCCCCTTCCCCACTCCTCCTCACGTCTCACTGGGTTTGGAATAAACCTGAGGTCACAGTTCAAGTTACCAATGGTGAGGCGGTCAGTTAGCTGGACGACAGTCTGCGGCTGTTCTTGAAGCAAGCGAGGAACGGGAAACAAGTTCCAACGAGCTAACAGCGACACAGAAACGCTCACGTTCTCAAGCGAAGTAAGATACAAGAAAGAGACATAAAGGACTAGAGGAAGTTCACAAGGCACAGCCCACGAACCTACAGAGTGGACGCTCACAGCTGGAAACCAGCAAAAAAGGTTTCTTCACCGATCGAAAACCAAACACTTCACATCAAATGGAGACAGAGTCTTTTTCAGAAAAGCTTCTTTTCTTCTCTCTGCTTAAAAAGCTCTGTTCTCAATGGAAAGTTCCGGAACCCAGTCTGGAGCCATACAAAGGAATAACACAACAGCCGGGAGCCTGACCTCCTCATAAAAAGCCCTACAGCTGGGGCGATCCCATCAAGGGGGAAGCAGCCAGGACTGGGCATCACAGTGGCTTCTGGGGCCAGCCAAATATCCATGCTCTCCTCGCTCAGAGACATGTGGGGCCGAAGGAAATCACCACCGGTAAATGAGAAAAGATGAACCATCTCACCATTCTCTGGCATGGGCTGGCTGCCGGTGGAAATGAAGGCAGGCTTTGCAATTCTCAAGGGCTCTAGTCTGTCTTGGAACCAGTGGGTTGAGAGGACTAGCCCTGGGGTGGCCACCACAGCGGTGGTTTCTGGTCATGCCTGTACTTGTCAACAGTTGAGACTCCAGGCTGTGGGGTAACTTGTTTTCTGAGCTAACAGCTACACAACCTGTGCTAATTCTTCTTCTCTTCTCAATTCCGCTCACAACCGAGCGGTGCCCCCCAAGTGCCGGGGCTCAGGCCCCACATGGAGACAGCCTCTAGCAGGCTCCAGCTGAACACAGTCAAACATGGGGGTCCACAAAACATGAACACGGGGACAGCATGGACACAGAATCGGAGATGCATCTTTGGTTCAATCCTTGGCAAAAGGTATGAAAACAGAACACGGACTCAAAAGCCTACTGGAGAAACGCTGCTTTCCTCAAGGAAGACACGTACCGTCTTATGAACGTGATCCCCACCAGCCAGGCCAGCTGCTCACAGCTCACAGCAAACCAGCTGAGCTCTCTAAACCTCACTTGTTCTCTTGGCAGCTTGAAAACTGTATTGCACAGAGGTAATGGTGTCTTCTTGCCTCCAAATTCAACCTTAACCATTTTCTCTCTTTCTAAATAACCAACTATAATTATGTTCTCCACCTTCCAGAAGGATCGGGGCTCTGCTGATGCAATGGGAAGAACACAGGGCCGGCTGGGACCACGCCCCTCCTGCAGGCCCCCTTGGTCCACCAGCCACTGAAAACATCCTCTGGTGAGCTCTTATGCTTCACCTCTCGGGAAAACAAGAGTTTGATGGAATCACTTCTGTCTCTCTATCCAGGTTTTTAAAAATTAGGTTACTTCAATTTAACGACATCACATAGAGAGAAATCGTCTTTGGAAAAGACAATTCAACCATTAGCAAGTTCCAACCAATAAAGAAAAAAATCTGTCAAAACCTTGCTTGGTAAATGGGTGTCCCCTTCAGGCTTTTCCTTTCCTTGGGGTCCCTACTGTTTGGATTGGTCCTTGCCCCTTTCTGCTCAGAGGAGGCGGTGCTGGTGGCGGAGGTTCCTGCCCGTCTTTCTCTGAGGTTCTGGGGGCTGGCGCTCCACTCTGGGTGGCCAGCTCCTGCTGGCCTGCAGGGGTTCACTGCTACAAAAGGAAGGGAAACCGTGGCCCAGATGAACTGCTTTGTGACGCCTCAGTCAGTCTCCATGTGACAGCGGCTGACTGCTGAAAAGAGAACAATCCACTGAGAGGCACACACAGAGCATAAAGTGAAGAAAGATCGTGTAACAGTCTGTAATCTGAGTAGCCCAGAGGCTGATGCCAGTTTTCACTGGGGAGTCCAGCTGAGGGAGGTGGGCGGAGGGCGGGTGAGTAGGTGGGAAGAAGAATGACATGAATGATTGGAACTGGCTGCACCCGCAGCCAACCCTTCTAGTGAATTCCAGCATCTCTGCCGTTACACGAGACTGGGTTGTACAGGCTTTGGGTTTGTGGATCCAGCTGTTCCACAGTTGGGACGTCGCATGGCAGGAGTAGATAAGGCCGTGGAATCTTCACAGCCAGACAGATGTGTAGGGGGTCTGTTCCCTCACTTCCTTTAGAAAAACCCAGAATCCTGTGGCTGGCCCACGTTAACACTGGCCTTTGACCCCATCAGCCATATCAAAGGAGAGACTCACGGGGGCCATGGGCTGCAGCGGGGGCATGCTGGCCTCCAGGGGCCTATCTATGGAGGGCTGCAGGCTCTGATGCCGCTTCCTCAACATCTGTCCGATGCCCATCATGGGGAACCTGCCTCGGCTTTTCACACAATTCGGGCTCCCCAGAGGCTGCGTGGTGCCGTTACTGGGAACCGGAGGTGGGGAACACACGCCCTCCTCTTTTGGGGGGCTGTTCTTATCTTCATGAGCAAAGGAGACCAGAGTGGGATGCAAAGGAGTTTGGAGAGATGATGGGCTTCCGGGCAGCAGAACCGGGGAGAGCGTCCGCTCACTGGGATGTCCGCGAGCCGAGCCCACAGGGGAGTTCAGAATCCTATAGTGATGGGATGGGGAGAGCAGTTCTATCTGGTCATCGCGATCGACAGACTCAAAGGAGCGCACCATATCCAGCATCAGGGGGTCTTCCTTGGCGGGGATTCCGGCGCTTCCAGGCCCTGGCTGAGGGGGTTCCGGTTTCTTGACAATCCTGGGGGTCCTGGGGGGTGGGACGGGGATGAACTCCATGGAAGAAGAAGCCACACAATTGGAATCTGAGGTTTTGCGGAAAATATTGCGGCAGCCAAAGGAATCTACACACGGAGAAAGCAAATGAAATTATAAGGACAGCCACATAAACAGTGCAAACGGCCCTTCTCCTGCCTGCTCTGACCTCAGGCTGGACTGAGGCAGTGTGTTACCCGGGCAGGTCAGAAGGAACCAAGAGGCAAATGGCCTCAGCATCTGACTCTCTCCACAGGAGACCAGATGGCCTTTCTAGAATGGAGGGGACAGAGGGCTGGTGACAGGAGGCCTCCTGGGTTCTGATCTGCCTCACGGCACCAGCTTAACATCTACTCTCCTTTCAGTTGCTTAAAATTCTGGACCCTGCCAAAGAGCCTTGAATAAAAAAGGTACATGGCTCAACAGAACAACCACAAAACTGCAGCAATCACCCCGAGCCCAACTTGTTGAGGACTTGAGACTTTTGTCCTCGGAAAACCAACGCTGGAAGGAGCATTTCCCTCATGACATTTTTTTTTTTTGAATTGTGGTGAAAAATATGTTTTTAACAAAAATTTATCATCTTAACCATTTTTAAGTGTACAGTTCTGTAGTGTTAAGTACATTCACATTGTTGTGAAACAGAACTCTTCTTACAAATCTAAAACTCTGAACCCACTAAACACTAACTCCCCATCCCCCCTCCTCCCAGCCCCCGGCAACCACCATTCTCCTTTCTGTCCTTGAATTTGACTACGCTGGGTACCTCCTACAAGTGGAATCTACAGTATTTGTCCTTTTGTGACTGGCTTGTTTCACTTGGCATAATGTCCTCAAGGTTCATCTGTGTCGTATGTCCTCAAGGTTCATCTGTGTCGTAGCATGTGTCAGAATTTCCTTTTTAAGGCTCCCTCACGACTTGATCTCACCAGAGCCTCATCCAGTTCTGAACAGGAGTGAACATTCCTCATCTATATATTTGAGGCCATGAGCCAATCCCCACGGTTTCCATCTCAAGTTGGCAGACACTGGAATCCAAGTTTGCAGACTATGCCAGAAGCGAAAGGGAAACCCCCCCCCCAAATTTGGAGCTGAGAGAAATAAAGCCAAATTCCTGTGGAACAGGCTCTCTGAGCTTCCTTTTTCCACCATCACATTTTATAGGCCCCTGTCGTGGCCCAGCTGCAGGAACAAGATGCTGCCCATCGGGAGTGATTTTTGGGAGCAGCCGAGGGCACTGGGAATCTTCTTCACCTTAGAAATAAGTACACAGATTTCTAAATAAATCTCCTCCTCAGGCCAGCATAGGTGTCTGAGAGTCACTGGCAGAAAGAAGTAAAATTTCATTAATGGCTCAAGTCTCCGGTGTTCCGGCTGACACATGAGCATCCCCTCCCCTCCCTGAGATGGCTGTGTGGCCCCCACAGGTAGTTCAACTTCTCCCTCCGCCCAGTCCTGCTGCCTCCCCTTCCCCACAGGTGTAGCTCCTGAGAGGATGCTTCCCACACACGTCCTGCTGATCTTCACCTCAGAGTGAGCTCCAGGGCACTGAGGCGGACACCCCCAGGAGCAAGGGCATGGTCGCCAGGCCAGCCCTGTGGGCACGTCTGCTGGCTCCTCTCCATCCCACCCTTATCGGGAGGCAGCAGGCTCCACTGGTCAGGAGAGAAAGCTGTAGAGACATGCTGCCCAGTTGGAAATCTGGACTCTGCTGCTTACCAGCTCTCTGACTTTGGACAACTCTCTGTGCCTATTTCCTCGTCTCTAGAAATGGGATGAGAATAATCTCACTGGGTTGAGTTAAGAGCTTGAAACAGAGCCTGCCACACAGTGAGTGCTCCGTTAGCAATCCTAGAGGCTCCCGGGCGCTTCTAAGCTAATATGCTCTCAGGATGGGATTTCCTATATCCCAGGACGACGGAAAAACACAAAGAAACCAGCCCAATGACAGTCAGCCCAGGAAAGTTCCCAGGGGAAGTACCATGGAATGGACTGCACCTCTGGGGTGGCAAAGTTATCCCAAAATATGCAGCACTGACCTAGACTTCCCCGGGGAGATCCATAGGACACCACTGTCAAGGGCCCGAATTTGCTGCTGGTTAAAAGCTAGAAAGGAGACTCCACTAAGGCGGGACAAGTAGTGAGATCCCTGCCTTTCTGAAACCTACAAATGAAACTGAATCAAACGGAATTGCTCTTCTCTGGGTGAGAATCAGGCCTCTCTGCTGTTTGAGTCTCCCCAACATTTTCCTGCTTCCCCAGGGAACCACTCAGACAGCCCTGGCCTTCTCTGACCCTCAGTCTCTTCATATTTAAAACAAAGGGACTGAAGATGGAACTTCACAATCTCTCTCACCCCCTTTCAGTAAGAAGAACCTCTCTTCTACCCCACGGTTGGGCCTCAGGACGCACCCCAGCTCCCTGCAACCCCTCTCCCGTTTCTTAGTGTGTGTTAAGCCTGTGGGTGCTTCCTTTCCACATCCCTCAATGCCCACCCCAGAGGAGGGAGACTCATATTTATCAGTTACGCGATGTGCTAGACTCCAAACCAGGCGGAGAAGCCCATGTCTGTATCTCATTTAGTCCACCCAATAGTTCTGACAGGTAGGTTTCCTTTCTCAAGTAAAGGAACCAGTTAAGATCCTCCGAGGGTGAGGAATTTGGGCCACAACAAGCTGGAGAACTGGGGTTTGAGCACTCTTCCCCACCCGTTTCCAGACTCTGTCAATCACACTTGTGCCTCTCAGGGTGCACTATTCTGGTGAAGGCTCCCACGACACCATGCTCCGATCACTGCTCCCACACCCTGATCTCTGCTCCTGTACCCCAATCTTTACTTCTGGGATACCTTATACCTGATCTCTGTCCTCACAATACCATGTACCCCAATCCCTGCTCCCACAATACCAGTCACCCTAATCTCTGCTCCCACAGTACCGTATACCCTGATATCTGCTCCCACAATACCATCCCTCCCAATCTCTGTTCCTGCACTCTGATTTCTATTCCTGCACCCCAATCTCCACTCCTGCAATACTTTACACCCTAATCTCTGCTCCCACAATACCATGCACCCCATCTCTATGCCCACAACACCGTGCGCCCCATCTCTGTGCCCACAACACCGTGCACCCCATCTCTGCGTCCACTACATCGTGCACCCCATCTCTGCTTTCACCAATCCTGCCCGCACAAGTAGCCAAGACCATGCAGTCTGGACCTTGACTGTTCTTAGTTGCCTCAGGTAAGTTAACTCTACTCTCCCACGAGCACAAGAATCCTGTCTGTCCCAGGGGCCCACACAGCCACCAGTGAGGGGTACACAGCAGCCATGCGGCTCAACACGAGTGGCCTAGAGAGTACCCCGAGCTGACCCACCTTTGTCGGGGAAGCCGGACTTGGGGGCCTTCCGGTCCTTCAGCAGGGCCTTGGTGTTCTGAATCTGCGTGATGAGCGAGGCCGAGGGCTGTCTGTGCGAGGGCAGGTTCTTGTCCAACTTCTTGGAAAATGGCCGATGAAGAAAATCCCCTCTTTTTTCCTGTTCTTTGGGCTTTTTATCCTTCAAATCAGAAGCAAACACGTACTCAGATGCACACAAGAATATACAACGTGATTCCTCTTTGAAGAGTTATCCAAGTAGATTTGAGAAGCCCCAGCCTGTTGAACCACCACAGCGCTGAGGCCCAGCGACGCTCCGGGGAACCCACCTCCTCTGCCTGGGCCACACGCAGACTGCGGTTTTCCCCAGCTCCCTGAACTGCACCGCTTCCAGGTGTTCCAACAAGGGCAAGGTCATGCCTAGGAGGTCGATTATTCTAGAACGAGCTGAATAAACTAAGCAGACGAGGACTCCTGGAAATCTACCGTCTCATTAAGTAGGGCCCTACGATTCTGCCCGTGGTGGTGGTTTTGTAAAGGCAACTTGGCAAAGGAAACATAACTGCTTGCATCTTAACCTCTGGTCTTGTGTTCAGTCCAGCCGAGGCAGTGGACAACAAACCCAGAGAGCCCTGAGCCACCTGGGTAGTTTCCGGCCCTTTCCCTCCCTCTGTTCATGTGAGCACTTACTTGTGTACTTATAAGTGGCACTATTTAGCCCTTTTTACTGTAAATCTTGCCTTTATTGAACTTCCTTATAATCCCTCTGATGGTAGTAAATTTGACTTTTTATGTATCTTCAACCCCACAGCCTCTGGCATAAAGCCAGGCACTTAGAGAAAGCTTAATAAATAGTTATTGAAATGTTAAAAAAGAAAAGAAAAGAAAGCCAGTGGAAATGGAACTGAATTAAAATTAACTGAGTTCAAGCTTCTGGGAAGGGTGATGCCACTAAGCGGAAGTTTTTTTTTGGCCCTAAAGACTGTGTTTGGTGTTTACTGTCAAGCAGAGGAATCCCCGACCTCGCCACAAGTGAGGGAAAAAAAGACAGAGTTTCACATTTTTGATTTTTTCAACTTTAAGAGCATTTGCAATTCAAGAGAGCTCATCGATTTTTCATTGATGTTGTTGAGAAGCTTCTCCAGGAAACATTGCCTTGCACTTCTATCGCCCTTCCCAATGCGGATTTTCAAAGCCTTTACAGATTGGGGTTCATCGTGTCCAGTTTTTGAGTGGGAAAGGACAGCAGGGAAGAAATGGGAAGTGGGGATGCTGAGGGGAGGCTTGAGTGTCACTGTGAGGGCAATAGCTCCCTGGGGATCGAGGCCTTGCTGAGGTGGCCTGTCCCCAATGGAGGGGTGAGGCAGGAAGAAAGGAGAGGCGATACTTCTGCAGACCCCTGCCCCAGCATCTGAACAGGCACCCCCAGCCTTACTGAGGAACCTCGGAGTGCCAGGAGCTGCACTAAGAGCATGATGAGGCAAATCTTGTCATCCTCCCTACAGACAAGGTTAGATAATTCCCCCAGGGGCCAAATGAAAAGTCAGATTTTCATAGCCCTGAAAGTCAGTGTTCTTAACCCTTGACTTGACACTGTCCTCTGGAAGCCTGGGGCGGGGCCAGGTGATTCCAGTGGCAGAGAGAAAGGCTGGACGCAGCGGCTGCCCAGGGGCAGGGACCACGCTGTGATGTAGTCCTAGGGCTCTGGGTCAGTATCTGGGATGCCACGGCGGAGGCCATGTGCTCCAGGTCATTGATAGGATGCTACAAAAGGGAAAGGCCGTCTGCTCCAGGTCGTCTTGGTCAAGGCCAATCACAGTTCGCCACTGCTTCCCTCTCCCTGTTTCTGGGAAACACCAAGAGGCCCCCTTCTCTAAGGCAAAGGAGAGTGATCACACTCCCTCCTCTCCCCAAGCTCCAAAGGGGACACGACAGGCCCGTCCTGAAAAGACTGGCAGAGTTCCCTCCTTTTGTTCTGTTCTTTCTATCTCTGTTTTTATGAGAAAATCACCCATTCTACCTGTTAACACCTTAAACAGGAAAAAAGAAATCAAACGCACTTTTGTGATACACTGTACAATAAACAGTATTTGGAAGAAAAGACAAAGTTGCAGCCCCCCCCCCCCGTAGGACTGTTTTTTTAGAACAACGAGCACGCCTTCCTTTGGGTGCCCTGTGACCCCTACGCTTAGAGGGCTCCAGCGGCTCCAGAGGTTCTGCTCAGCTCTCCTTGGGTTCCCAAAAGCTAAGGGATCAAGATGCAAAATGTCTGGGGCCAGTATCACCACCCAGAGAGAGTTCATTAGCACCAAGAGGTGTACAAGGTATGAGAGTTTTCTGTAGAAAGAGACTAAGGCTGGCTCTAGAAATCTCTCCATAACCAACAAAGGGATATTTGGCAACAAGCAGAAAGCCTGCTCTGGGGGCAGAAGAAAGGGGAAATGGACTAAGGACTGAAAATCCTGGGAACCCTGCTATGGCCACCCTCTTGAACTTAATCCCAGGATCCTGCAGCCTGGTGTTTCCTTCAAAACCCCCCAGAATGCCTTTCTCCAGCCTAAAAGAATGGGTGATTTCATAGCAACTGGTTTCTAGGGGGATGCCAAGAATTCACCACCAACCGCTCCCTGCCGGGGACAAACCGCTGGGTCAGCCCATGTGGAAGGGTCAACAGCCACAAGAAACATGTTTGTTTACAAGCAGCCAGTCTCACGGTCCTCCGAGCACAGGTTATCAAATGCAACTGATCATCCAATTATACCTTTTCATTTGCATGGCCTATTTTCTCCAAAAGAAATTTCCTAGGGAGCAGGATGCTAAATTGCCTTATGTAACAGAAACAGATTTTCAGAAGGACTAATTATGTTTCCCCTTCGACAGGCCTGCACCCACTCCCGCGCTCCCCTCCCAGCAATGCTGCTCCTGCCAGGGCCTCCTGATTCTCCCCGGCGGTGCTCCCCTCACCCACATGCGCCTGAGGGCGGGCGAGGGAGCTGAAGCTGTGCTTCAGAGGGTCCTCTTGCACCTTCACTGCACAGTCCCGAACCCCCAAGGCAGATCAGAGAGGGGACAAATGAAACCCCAAATGCAAGCCCCACACAAAACAGCTTCTTGTTTTCTTTAAACCATTTTCCACCCACTGCATACGCATGGACATTTACAAAACTGGACACTTTTGAAAATGCAGCCCCATAAAGGATTATCTACCCAAGACTCTTTTAATGTCGTGGATTGTTTGATGGCGAAGGGGAAGAAGCTAGTGAGTGACGATCCACTGGGCTTCCAGAGGGAGATGTCTGAAGGGTCAACAGCTCAACTGCCAGTGGACGGAGGAAGCCGGTCCTCAGCCTCTGAGATCTGAGCTCCAAAGCGTTGGTTCCCTTAGGCCCCCATGACTCCAGGCTCCTGCATTCCAAACAGCTACTCCTCCCCTTCCTTCCCAGTTTTGTTCCTGTGGGTGTAGCAGGGCGACCTTCGGCAAGTCACTTCCCCTGAGGGAAATGTCTCCCCATCTGTAACCAAAAGGGTGGGTCCTTCCCAACTCTTCGAGTATAAAAATGAACCTCACATCTCACCTGTGTCATCCTTTGAAAGGCAAATGCATCCATTTAACAAGGACAGATGCAGCCATACCTCCTCATAACTCCAGGCTGTAGGAAGGACTGCTGCCCGGGACAGTGGCCTTGTCCCTCACACAGTAAAAACCTGACCACAGAGAGTGATGCTGGCAGCAGAGGAGCCCCGGGGGCTTGAGGCAAGCTGAAGCTGTTTTCTTTGAGTCACTATCAAGTCCAGCTCAGCGTGGGCTTTTCTGGAGCATGGTGTCCCCTTGATAATGAGCTAACCTCACCTGGCTGTTGGGAACATCAGAACTAGATGCAGATCATGAACAGCTGGGATGGCCCAGGGGCCCAGGTGTTGTTGCCTGTTGATTTCCTTGCTGCCCATCACATAAGGGAAAGCCACAGAGGTCTGATTTTGCCGTAGGAAAAACAGGAATGAGTTGAGATCAAGAGGGCTTGGTTCATAAATTAGGCTGCTGAGCTGGGAAGCTCTGTTACAAACCCCACGTCTCATACAGGTAGAAACATGAACGCCTCACCAAGCATGTAGTTACAGCAAGACACCAAAAAACAGTCAATTAAACAGAGAAAGCACCAGTCTGACCTGAGGGGATTCTAACAATCCCACTCATAACAGGATTCTGCCTGTTTTAATTCAGAATAAGGATGAGAGACCTGGACAGGGATCCACCAACCTTCAGGGTCATACATGGTGGTTAATTCCATTTGTCAACTTGCCTATGACATGGAACCCAGATGTTTAATCAAACACCAGTCTAGATATTTCCATGAAGGTGTTTTTTAGATGTGATTAACATGTAAATCAGTAGACTCTGAGTAAACCAGATTGCCCTCCACAGTGTGGGTGGGCCTCATCCAGTCAGTTGAAAGCCTTACGAGAAAAAGATGGAGGTGTTCTGAGGAAGAAGGAATTCTGCCACCAGAAGGCCTTGGGACTCAAGTTGAAATATCAACTCTTCCCTGTGTGTCCAAGTATGAGATAGACAGGCAGACAGACAGACAGACAGACACACACACACACACACACACACATCCTATTGGTTCTGTTTCTCTAGAGCACTGACTAAGCATCATAACCCCCCAAGTTCCTACCTGCACAGCATGGAATTCAAAGTCTCTTGTCCAGGTGTCCAGGGAGGCCTGTGGAAAGCAGCATTTTTCAACAATTCAAGAAGCTGCACCTGCTGTTTATTCCCTAAACTCCCTCCCCTAACACTTGCAGCTCTGGTTGGAAATTGTTCCTTTCAGTGTTGATAGACAAGAAACCAAACTCCTAAATCATTGTGGAAGCCAGCAGCAGCTGTCCTAATTCATGCACTGAACAGATTTTCTAGGTAAGTTTTTTATTCAAGCCCAAGACACATGACAGAGGAGTATTCTAATGATGAGATAGCAGCTCGGTGCATTTTCTCAAACAGCAACAACACTTCCAACCGCCACCTGGAAGGCCTTCCTACCCCCACCCGTGTCCTCTCCCAGTCCCCAAAGGTAACTACCATTCTGATTTCTAAAAGCACAGATTGTTTGACTCCAAACTTCATTTTAAAAGTTGTATAGATTTTGAAATAAGACACAAAGTGAACATGTTAATATTTTACCTTTCAACTTATAGTCCCCGTTGAGTTGTATCCCCCTAAAACTCATATGTTTAAGTCCTAACCTCCAGGAGCTCAGAATGTGACTTTATTTGAAACCAGGGTCAGGACAGGCCTGTCATGTCCCCTTTGAAGCTCACTCTCCTTTGCCTTAGAGAAGGGGACCTGGTGGTATTACCTCTACACAGGTAATCCGGTTAAGATGGGGTTATTAGGGGGGCCCTAATGCAATGTGACTGGTGTCCTTATAAAAAGAGGGAAATGGGACACAGAGACACACACACAGGGAGGAGGCCACGTGAGGATGAAGGCAGAGATCAGGGTGATGTGTCTACAAGCCAAGGACCACCAAAGATTGCCAGCAACCCCCAGAAGCTCGGAGAGAGGAATGAAACAGATTCTCCCTCACAGCCCTCAGAAGGAACCAATCCTGCTGACATGTTGATCTTGGACTTCTGGCCTCCAGAACTGCGAGACAGTACATTTCTGTTGTTTAAGCCACCCACCTTGTGGGACTTTGTGACGGCAGCTCTAGCAAGCTAACAGAGTCCCTCTGCACAACTTTCCTCGCCAAACTGCAATATTACTTTGACACTAGAGAGAAGTCCTCCTAGTTCTATTTTACATTTTTCTACAAACTAACATTATTTTTAAAGACTTTAACAAAAATGGCTTCTGGCTCTACATAGCTTTAATAAGCCAGTTTAGAAATGACTGCCCCGCCTTGACCCCCACAGTCCTCAAGGGCCTCTTTTTTAGGAAGAGGAGTCCCTGGGGCCCAGGCTTGAGGTGTTCTTAGACCAGACAGGTGTCCCATTTTTACAAACATAATCTCTGCCTTTTACAGGAAGAAGAGGTGGAGAAAGTGGTGAAGTCATAAAATCACAGCACTGTCATCCCAGGAGGGAGGTTTTTGCAACTTAATTCAGCTCCTTTGTCTCTTAGGAGAAAAAGAACTGGAATTGGGAAGAAAACAGAGGCCGTGGCTGGTGTTCAGTGCGGGGACACAGCCCCTGAGATACCCCCAGCCAGCTTGTGCACAACCTGAAACTTCCATCCACCACTCCCTCCCCCACCCTCCCCCACCCTCCCTGACCCCTGGTGCTTGGCGGCTTCTCCTCCTGGACTACCACGCTGACAGTAACTGGAACGAAACCCACAGAGGCTCTGAGTGGGCTTTTCCTAGAAAATCTGAGCTCTTTCAGACTTTCCTAACACTTTTTCTAACTGGCCCCACTCCACTTTCTAGGTTCCAATGGAGACGCGTTGGATAATCTAGTAATAGCCTATAATTTAATTAGCAGAAATATCACTGCAGTTGGGAGAAAACAAATGGATCATAGAAAATTGAAATTCTGTTTTCCCATTAGTGTTCCTATTTAAACCCTTACCATTAAATATTTTAACAAATGTTTAAAATGCTCACCATGTATTTTCAGGCCAAATGAAATAATCATCCGAGAAAAATAATCTGGATGAAAACAAGAGGCCCCTTTCCCATCACAGTTCTGACACCTTCAAACACACCATTGCAGGAGGTTGGGTGCAAGGGCAACCAAGGACATGGGCATCGGCAAAGTGGCTTAGAGGCCAGTAGGGTACACCCATAGGGGCACCTGGTCCATCAAAGTCTGCATTATTACCTGACGCCCTAAAGGGTCAAATGCAAACCAAGAGGCTGCCAGTGAATTCTGCATGCCGTGGTCACCCCAGATGAGGTGACCACCCTCGGCACAAGTGACTATAAGAGGTCCCTCCCTGCCTTAGGGCATGGCCACCTCGTGATGACGATATGACATGTGTGCCATGCTGCAGGTTCCCCCTACTTTAATCAAGCTAGGTGTCCCACCTGGAATGTTCTACCTTCTCCAGTTGCTGTCCCAATTCTATTTTCTGAGACTCAAGTCAAGGTCCGCTTGATTCTTTCATTTGTTCATTGAGCAAATATTTATGGAGCACCTACTGCACACCAGGCATTGCATAGGCTCTAGGGATGCTGTGAGGAGCAAAAGGGACCCAGTCCCTGCTCTTAGGGACTCACAGTCCAGAGTGGGAGAGAGATGTTAATCAAATAGTCCCTGCAAATGTAACACTGAAAATGGGACAAGCCCCAGGATGCAGAATGAGGTGTGACAGCCTGTACTGGAGGGATGTGACCTAGGGGCAGAGGTCAGAGAATGGCAGAGGTCCATGAGAAACAGATCCTGCCTTCGGATCTGAAGATATACAGACACTAACTCAGCAAAGAGGGGTGGGGAGAACATTCTGGAAGAGGGAACAGGGTGCACAGCCTTGGCAGCCAAGAGAGCACAGAAGTCTGAAGGCCCGTGGGACTGAGCACAAAGCAAGAAGCAGGGCTATGTGTGGGCCTGGGAGACAAGGCTGGAGAAGCAAGCAGGGGCCAGTCCAATCCGTGACATGGTGGCCACGTCACAGAGGTTGCCTTCCAGGTTAAGGAAGCCTTTGAAGCTTTCAAGCAGGGAAGGGACATGATCTAATTCGAGCTCGAATAGCTCACTCTGGCTGGTGTGCTGAGAACAAAGCTAGGCAGTCAGGGGGAAGGGGGCGGACCAGTTAGGAGGCTGTGGCAGAGGTCCAGGCAAGAGACCGTGGTGGCTGGGACCAGGACGGGAGGATGGGGATGGAGAGAGCAGAGGGGTTCGAGAGCTTTACGAGTCAAATTGGCAGAACTTGGTGACAGACTGGCTCTGGGGGTGAGGGAAAAGGATTAGAAAGGACTCCTGGGTTTCTGCCCTGTACTGAAGGTGGGGCTGCCATTTGGAGACAGAGAATGAGTGGGGTGGAGGGTTTGGTTCCGGGCATGCTAGATTTGAGACACCTCCACTCATGCAAGAGGAGCTTAAGAACAACCTGGGAGGACCTCCTTTCCTGGTGACATGCACATGGCTTGTGGAATCAGGATGAAAACTTTTAGAGTTGGAAGAGGGAAGAGGGAAGTGGGCAGGCCCATCCGCCTCAGACAGGGCATGGAGGAAGGGTCCCTTTTTGATCTCTCTTCAAATGAAGGAAGTCCTGGGTGTGGTGGGAGAGGCTCCAGTGGCAGGGAGACTTGGGGCACATGGAAGAGGCTCTGGAGGGGAAATGGAAGTGGGTTCCCAGGAAAATCACTGAGAAGACAGAGGAGCCCCACTTGACAAAATGGCGCGTGCAGAGTCCCGGGCAGGGAGCACCCTCACCCCGTGCTCCTGGCCCTGGATCTGGAGTTCCCAGGCACAATCTCTTTACAAGCATGTATTTGGGGTCCTAATTTGGGAAATTTGCCATATGTCCCTAGTTTTTACTCTGAAATCGAAGAATCTTAGTATTTTCTCTCAAGTATGTGCTAGGTAGCATCACATCATTAGGGACAGCAGACTGGAGGAGCTCGCTTTCATCCGAAACTTTTCCCTGTTCCTCACCTTACTTTCTTCTCCTGATGCCAAGTGTTACATTCACTTAATTTTTTTAGCATCTCATTTTTACTTGTTGGAGATCTGACAGTGGTTTCCAATCTTGGCTGTTCAATGGAATTGTCCAGGGAACTTTAAAAAATATTGACCCTGAGTCCTGCCCTCTGAGATGCGATAGAATCAGTCTGAGGTGTGGCCTTGGCACCCAGATGGCTCAGTGCTTCCCAGTGATTCTAATGAGCGGCCACAGCTGAGAACGTTGGAGACTGATCAATGGCAGCTCCGCTGTAAGCCATTTCCCAAGGGCTCAGTTAAGTGAGTAAGTGTTTTTTGCTACTTCTGAGTCCCACAATAATTGGTTTCCTTTGCACTCTCCCTCCCAGATGGAAATCCACTCTTCCTAAGCTATCCTGGGTTTTGCTTCAGGGGTCACTCACCTCATAGGGCTCCTTGGTGGGCCTGCACTTTTCTATCTGGTAGAGCTGTGTCTTGTAGCAGACGCTGTCCTGGATGTCAGATTTCTACCAAAGAAGAGGAAAAAACCATGGCTTAACTCATTGGAAATAGAAATTTCCATTAAGCAGTTATTAATTTTTTTCCCTCCCCAAAGCCCCAGTGCATGGTTGTATATCCTAGTTGTAAGTCCTTCTAGTTCTTCTATGTGAGCCACGGCCACAGCATAGCTACTGACAGTCGGGTGGTGTGGTTCTGCGACCAGGAAGTGAACCCGGGCAGCCGAAGCAGTGAGAGTGCTGAACTTTAACCACTAGGCCATCAGTGCTGGCTCAATCAGTCATTAACTTTTAAACCAGTGCTTGACTGAGAATGCCAGAAGTGGTTGGCAAGCCTGTTTGCTGCAATGCAAAGCCTCGTCCGAGGACGGCCTGCAGGCAGGACTCAGAGTGGGGACAGCTCTGGGCCCAGAGTCAAGAGACCTACTTCTATTACCGGCTCTGCCAGGCAAGGGCCAGGTGACTCTGGGCAGGTCGCTGCCGCTTGCTGGGCCTCAGTTCTTTCCTCTGTGCAACAAAGTCTACTCTAAGATGGGAAAGCAGAAACCAAATACATGGGCTGGGAAGAATAACTTATTTTATTGAACTGCTAAATAGGATACAGATCTTGTTTTGTTTATTTAAAAACAGCCCTATTCCCTGCCCGCCTCTCTAATAAAAGTCACAGCAATTCATAATATAGCTTGAAGAAGAAGATAGACACTGCACCTACAATGATCTAGATGCACGATTTAGGTGCAATCCCATCTGGAGACAGGTGGAATTAAATGACTGGTTGATTAATTTATCAACCAACAAATATTCACAGAATGCCCTCACAGGCTCTCCAACTTAAAATCCATGCTTCTTGGTTTTAGAAAGAGGAAACGAGAATCAGGAAAGAAGGGAAGAAATGACAATTAAGGTATAATATTTTACTTTCTAGTTCACTAGTTTCTTCTTCAAAATTATACATGGGCTGTTAGTAATTGGTTGATGAGATTAATAACTGGGACAGTGCACACAGTGCAATTAAATTAGCCATGTGTGGAAATTACTGTGCAGACAGCTGTGGTTGTCTGTGAGGATTAATTCACTCTAGTTAAAAACAGCATTCGCCTAGACCCTGGTTCTCAGACCAGGTACATCCTGTGATTTAAGGGTTAAGTGCAAAACAGATACGATAAAATAAGAATCTTCTCCAGATAGAACTACATTAGCTGAGTTTCCAGGGAATGTGCTCAGTAGACAAAGCCAGGCTCAGCTTTGCAACATTGCAATACTTGCAACCCCAATGCTGGGCAAAGAGCAGGAACAGAAACACAGCAGGTGGCAAGACACCCAGAGAAATCAAGACGCAGCCTAAGAGCTTCAGACCAATGTCTCTCTTGCTTGGATGAGCTCTGTGATTGTTGAGGATAAGCATGAGTATCCCAGGTTTGTATCCATAGATGTGGAGGCAGACACGGGAAAGGAATTAGTTTCAAAACTAAAGCCCCTCCATCTTATGGATCAGTATCCAAAGAACTAGTTCTACCAAAAGAATATTTGCATCTGCTCGCTTTCTTAGGAAAGTAGCAATGTCATCCTCTAAATATGTGAAATCATCAACTTTATAGTCAGTTTCATGGAAGCACTTTTTAAAAACTAATTTTTGAACAACATTCATCATTTGAAAAGGAAAATCAGCGTATTGACCTTCCTCCCTTCCTTTTACTTGAGAACTATTTAAATTCTTAACTTTTGTCCTCTAGCATGCTGGTCCCCAAATGGTGTGACCTTGAGCCCATTTGAGCGAAAAAGTGGTAAGGAGGCATCTACAATATATGCAGATTTATTTATGCATTAAAAGCATGTACCAATATTATATTATGTATGTTATAAAATATATAATAAAATAGGAATTAAAAAAGATAAGAAATGTGGAACATATGGTCTTCTTATAAAAGAGAACTGAGAAACAGCTTCAAGTTCAATATATCTTTTAAGATCCTCACCATGAGAGAATAAGAACCTCTGTGTGGTACGAGAGATTTTCTTAATCACTCCTTATCACAGAATAAAATGATATAAATAATACCCTATGTGTTGAAGGTCCCGTCTCTCTGGCCTCGACTTCTCTCCTGCAGTTTTCCTGTGACGGTGCCACCGTCTCTAAGATCAAGCCTCAAAGACCCATATTTATCACCATCAGAAGTGTCATCCCATTACGGCTTACACAGAGCATGTTTTTTCCACATAAAACATTGCTCTTATCAAAAGCTTTTACTATAGAGAATGTTTCTTCTTGTGTACATCTTTCCTTTGGTGGTTCACCAAAAAGAGGAGTTCTGTGAATAATTTCCTGTTGAAGCAAAATCTAGCAAATACCCTAAGCTGAATCAGCTTAGAAACATCTGTACTTTCATCCAACTGTTCAACAAACTTCCTGTGGAGCTTCCTCACGATTCAGCAGTGTTTTCTAGAAGTCTCCCAAATCTATTTGCTAATAAGAGATAGACTCTGACCATCTTATCTTCTGGGCATTATTTTGGTCATTTCTGCCACAGCAGGGAGAACATTATTTCCCCAATTGTGGTGGATTTTCATCTTTAACTCTAAGATAGAAACTTCACAAAAGGTTTCTGAACCTATTATTTAATGAAATTTTGTGATGCATTGGGCTATCACATGAATTTAAATAGCACTGAAAAACTCTAGAAGTTTGCCTTCATGTATTGGATTCTAAATATCTTCCTAACAGCGTTGACCCACACAACCAGATCTCAGGGCACCATATACATAGGGTGAAGGTCATCCTTCACAACTGGGTATGAAATCAGATTTCAGATGGGCTTCCTGACAATTCTGAATCTCTCTGGCTGACTTCCTGTTAGGCCTGGTCAGCCCCCACCATTCTGAGTAGGAGAAACAGGAGGAGTGGTACGCAGAATCCATACTGCCTTTGATCCAGTTTTCTTTGCAGAATTCTTTTTAAGCCCTTGTCCATTTGGTGAGAGGTGATTTACTCAAAACTAGATACTGAAGCATGTAAATTCCCTTAGCCAGCCACATACTAACTGTTTGTGGCAGAAGGATGAAGGTGACCAAGGCATGAGGGTACCACTGTCCACCCCAGGCTGCGGGACTCCCAGCTGTACCTCACGTGTGGTCCAGACACCCAGACTCTCTGACTCCCAGACTGACAGAAGGCCAGGGTCAAGTTAGTGAAGTTCAATTTCATTCTTATTTTCTGGAGAAGTAAATACAAATAGTGGCTTTCTCATATACCATGCTTTAGAGATGAATGTCTGAGAGGCCCTTTTATGACCACAGAATTCCCCAGTGCCTCTGACGTGGGGAGCCCAAGGAGCTAAGGGATAACAGAACATAAAGGGCAACAGAGAAGCTGAAGGGAAAGAGGCTTGACTCTCTCACAGCGCTGTCCAGGGCTTAACTCTGGGGGAGAATATTTGAAAAACACCTCCGATAAAAACCACTGGCTACCTGAGAAGCAGGTTTTGCTACTTTTTTATCCCAATTAGTTTCAATTAACAGCTTAGATCAAGTGTCAGCAGCTGGGAAACACTTGGGGTATAAGAGCTCCTTTGTCCACAGAGAGCAAACCGCCACCAGGGCCCCACTCACCCCTGACAAATAGCGCTCGAGTTTCTTGTTTAAGAGGAAGTAGATGGCGAGGATGTGGCAGGCCCGGTTGGAGAGCACGGTGTTGATCACGTCACTGTTTTTGTAGCCCAGCTTCTCGGTCATGTGCAGCACCACGCTGGGGCTCAGGTCTTCCAGGGAAATCCTGCGCGGCAGGGGGACAGAGCACCAGTCACCTCTCCACCTTCACGGAGAGGCTCCGGGGCCTCGTTAGTGATGCTCACAAACATGGTAGCACAGGACAATCAGGTCCACTCATTCATTTGTTTATTATTATGAAAAATTTCACATATACAGACAAGTCGGGGGAATAGTATAATTACCCTCTGTGTACCCAACACCTGTACCAATTGTTAACCCATTGCCATGTCTGCTTCATCTATTTTTTTTTTTTTTTTTTTGCTAAAGGATTTTAAATCACAGACATCATGGCATTTCATCCCTAAACACCTCAGTGTGAATCTTTAAAAACCAAGGACATCTCCTGCAGAATCACAATACAGTTAGCATACCCAACAAAATTTTAATAATCTCTTGATGTTGTCTAACATCTAGACTATATTCGAATTTTTGCAGTTGTCCTCAAATTTTCTTACAATTTGACATTGTTTCCTTAAAATGTATTTGTTGGACATGCGTGGAGAAAAGAACGTATTTGGGAGCCAGCCCCGGCTGTGTTTAAAGGAACAGTGTGAGCTCACAAGTTCACAAGTAGGGAATTTAGGGTTCAACTGTAAGGTGAGGTGCTCTCAGAGGACAGGTTAAAGCTTCTTTGCAGAAGAATTAGGAAGATAAAGTCCTTGGGATGAAGTGTCAAAGAAATACCAGGCATTCATTCATCCACTCATTCATTCACTCAGCAAGTCCCCATCTCACAGAGTTTACATTCCAGTGGGGAAGAGAGAAAATAAATTCATTTAGCCCCATGACTGTCTTATGGTAGGTACTGTAGTATCCCCATCCGACAGATGAAGAAACTGAGGTCTACAGCAGTGAAGTAATTTGCCCAGGGTCACACAGGCAGGAAGTAGCAGCCCCGGAATTCAAGCCCGGGCAGCCTGGGTCAGAGTCTAGATGCTAAACTTCTGCACTCGGCGCCTCTCAGATAGACAGGTGGAAGGCCATAGAGAACACGAAAGCAGACTGAGGGGTATAGGGAATATGCATGTCGGTAGCGGGGATGTGTCATCAGATAGAACATTCTAAGTCCTTTAAGACGATACAGATAGGGCGCCCTGGGAGCAGAATGCAAGCACATCTGGCTGGAGAGCTCTGTAGACCCACCTAAAGGGTCCAAAGACATTTCTGATGTAACCCCAGAACCACAGCACCCTGAGAAACTGCACAGTGCAACCCCATAGCAGTACACAGGAGAAAACCGACCTGCCAAGCTCACAGCGCAGCTGGTGGGGGCGGCAAGAGCAGACCTAGGTCTGCTGAGCCACTTCCACCGCCGATCGGTGTAACCTACATCAGGTCTCCCTCCCCGAGAATTGACTAAGTGCGTTCCAAAGAAAACGCGCCCAAGGAACCACGAAATCCGCCTTCCTCACTCCTGTTGGCCACAAAATCACAAATTCTAAATAACGAGTGGGAGAGGGCTGGAATGACTAATGGTAAAAAATAATAATGTTTGTTAAAAAAGAAAACAACTACTTGAAGTTTGCCAAAACACTTAGCACAAGAGGCTGGATTGTTTGAAACTACCTGGTACTGTCTGTGGGAGTGGCCTTGCCCCTGCCCAATCAGATCACTGCCATGCCCTGACCTTGGCCAATCAGACGACACACATAGCCTGGCCCCCGGCCAATCAGATCATGGCTGTGTGACTCTGCCCCATGCCAATCAACCCATGGCCACACTCAGAGAGACTGCGCTCTACCCGGAGCAGGCTCTGGAAGGCAGAGTGCTTAGGTGTAGGGTGCCAAGCAGGGGGAGGTGAGAGGAGGGAAGTGAGAAGGGGCAGATACCCCATCTCTGCCCTTCATATCCGTCGTCTTCAAAACCAGGAGAGCTGTGCCAAAACGCAGACTGTCGACTGACTCCTGACCAAGAGTAATAGTGTAAACATTTTTTTAAATAACCAGTGTGTATATTTGGTGCTCTACAATATCAGTTATTGAATTTGTATTAACCTTTCCACGTTTGGAGGATATGGATAATGGTAAAATGTTGCAGAACACTAGGTATAATTCTAACTGAATAAACTCTCACTAAATTTGTTTGTATACCAATTTGGTCTAATTCTGTCCTGTGTTACCAATGACCTCCTTGCCCTCCCACCCATCTCCAGAGCTAACTGGAGGGCTGAGAAACTGTCCAGGCCCACGCAGGGAGGCAGAGGAAGCAGCCAAGGTTTGCTCTGTAAAAATGTCTGCTCCCAGAACAGGGAGTGGAGCTTGGCACACAGCAAACATCTGTTGACTGACCAGCATGAACATTTCTTATAAAGTTTACTTTTAAAGATGTTTTCCTCTTGCCTTTTGGAGATCAACTTGGAGGCCCTAGTGACTTAACAGAAGGCTTCACAGAAGAGTAATATAGAACACAGATCTTTATTTTCCCAAAAGGAAAACATTAAAATAATTAAATGGGGCTAGGTATGTTAGGAAGCTATAAAATATACTTTATAAGGAAAATATTTCTTTCTCTGGTCACATGTTCCTACTCCATTTATCTGTGTGCTGATAAAAACCAGAAAAATAATTATCAAAAGCATATCTTTTTCGCCTTAAATGTTTTCCAAAATAAAGATTGTAAATAACATGGGCCTCCCCGCAACAGTTTAGATTTCTGGTTTCTTGACTTAAAAACTGAACATGGACTTGCCTCTGGTATAAAATGAGTAATGGGGCTTACATGAACAAAAGACATGGAACTGCTGTTTGCTTTAATACACAAGGTCTTAAGCATTTTTACCATCTACATGACTAGTTCATGTGCAGCCTTTATGCTTCTGACCAAGTCCCAGTGCAAAAATTACTCATCTGGCAATACCAATATAGGATGCTTGAATTTACATTACAAAAGCCCGTCTACAACCTGTGGAAAAGCTACAAAATGAGATGCCACAGCATGAGTGGTTGTGAATGAAGATGTGGCCAACAGGAGCGGGGGGACCGAATTTGTAATACCAGCTCCAGTTCCTTCAACAGCTGCCGAGCTGAGTGGATTGATTATGCTCATTTAGACAGTGATTACATTCACTTAATGACTCATCTGGCTGTCACCAAGGCCTCCTCCGTTAACAGAAAGCATACCTGCATGCTGCCATCCATTATGAGCATTGGTAATGAGGTATGGCCCCTCAGCTTTGCTTTCTGTCTCACACTGGAGTAATATTTCTGGTGTCTGTTTCAGATAGTGACCCAAATTAAGCCAGTGTTGGAAACCAGAGTCTATTTCCAGCTTCCCTTGGTAACCTAAGTAACCTAGACTTTGTTTAAATTACCTCCCATGAGTCAAATGCTAGAATTCTAGAAGGCAACTAAGTGAAACCACCTTATCTATGGTCACAGCTGAGTGTAAATTTGGGCCAGTAGTGTGGATACAGACTCCAGGAAGGTCCACCCACACCCCCTTAAGTTCTTCTAGAAATTTCTCTCCAAGACAGAGCCCTGCCTGCCCACCATCATTTGAAAAACTCACCACTGCAGCTTTCAAAAGACTTGGTGGATGTTTCCAGACCTTTGTAGGCATTTTGAAAATATGATTATAGAGGATACATCTTTCCCTCCAGTCCCCCATCTGTCCCCTTCATCAGTGGTTCCTTTGTCCTCATCTGAGCTTGGTCAAATGTGCAGGCCACTCTAGGTCTGAAGGAAGAAGGATTCAAGGTGGGTCCCAGCCCCAGAAGGTGTCTGACACATGTGGTCTCCATGTTTGCTCTTAAGTAACGAAATGAGGGCCACCATTCCCTAATTTGGGTCAGTTCACAATATGTCAAATGAGTAGGAAAAAAACTACAAGGAAATGTTTTCTTGTATTTGTTTTCAAATGTGTAGTCAGTATCCCAGCATGGAGACGTGTGGGCCATCCCAAGGTGTCCCGCAGTGTCTCCATGCTGTGAATTCCTGCCTGTAAGCCTTCCTTAAAGATTCCTCCTTGTGGAGACCACTGAGGTGAAGCCTTCATAGGAAGTCCACAGGGAAACACGGCCTGAAGAGAATGACTCCTTCCCTTGCCTTTTCTTCCTGCCCCCAACATTCTAAGGCAGAGGACTTAGGGCTGAAATAAACATCAGAGCAAAGATGAAGAGCCTAAGGGGTCGTTTGAAACGGGAGAGAGGCAATTCCACTGGATTCTGCCTGATGCTGGCAGGGGAGCTCATGGGTGGATCTCACACACACACATACACACACACTCAAACACAAACAGATACACTCACAGACATACACACTCACACACACACGCAGTTACATACTCACACACATGGATTCACACACACACTCAGGCCATAGCTAGTCTAAATGGTTCCTCTGCATGAATTAGAAAGAGGTGCCTCTCTGGGAAGATGCAGGTCCTCTGTAGCAGGTTTGACAAGGGGAATGTGGCCTGGATTTCGGCCTCCCTGCACCCTCCGCTGGGCGCGCCCTGCAGGGCGCACTCCGCACAACCACATGGGATGACCCTGTCCACACTTCCTCCTGTGCACTGAGGTAGGCTTGTCTGTGGATGTGTGGGTGCAGAGGGGGAAGGTCAGCCAAGAGAAGATGCAGCTTTTCCTTGAATCATGTACAGCCTCCTGTCCAGAACTATTCAGGGCTCATAAGACAGGCCCCATCTGGCCCGAGAAGGGGCTCCTCTGTGTGCGCTTGATTACCTGTTGGGATAGGTGACGTTACATGGCACTTTGCCCGTGTAATTCTCATTAAGCCAGCGATTCGCCAGTGCTTGCTGAATATTGGGCCTCTTCACGGGATCTGGTTCCAGGAGGGAGCGCAGGAAGTTGATGGCTCCTGTGAAGACATATGTCAAAGAACAGACACGTGTTACAGGCTGAATGAAGACACCACTGGGACTCAAGGCAGGTGACTCCCCACCCCTCCTGAGCCACTGCTGGGCTGATCTGTTTTCTGGATCTCTGGGTACCACAAGTCCAAGAGTTTAAGATATCTGTCCAAGGGATGCAACTGGTACACAGTAAAGCAAGAACCAGTTCAGGTCTCCCCACGCCCTGCACGTCCCAATACAACCTGTGGTCTCTTCTTGTGGTCCACCTCTAGAGGTGAGCCAAAGAGATGTTCTATTTACAGGCTTGAAGCGATGAAACAAAGTAAAGAGAAAATGCTTGATCTCAAGGTAGGTTTTGAGCACTCACAAAAGAACCGGAGGGTACAGGAATTCTAAATTAGACCTCCTAACTTGGCCTTCACCAGCACCCACAGTCTCAAGAGACCAGGGAGGTCCTGCTTTCTTTCTGCTCCTTTCCTTTAAAGCCATTCTCCATGGCCACCCACCTATTCCAAACAGACTCAGAACTGACGGTGCAGCCCCCAGGCCAGCCAGGGCCCATGCCTACTTCGCTGAGCCGGTCAGGCCAACATGGTGCCAGAAGCCAGTTTTTGCTCAAGTGTCAAGTAAACTCTGTAACAGTGACTCGAGTTTTAAAATCCTAGTGTGTGTACAAAGTTCTGGCAAGCACCACACTGTCAACCCACGTCTGCCTGATGGGCCCTCTCCTTTTGTGCTGTCCCTCAAAATGAAGGGGCTGCTTGGGCAGAATGTATGCCAATAAAGTTTGTCCTTATGTTTCAACCTACCAACGTTTGCTGCCATTGTATCAGTCACACTGAGCACGGTGTATAAGGAAAGGATACGAGAAGCGACTGACAAACTATAAAGTCCCGACGACCCCTTTCCCTTCCATCCCAGGCAAAAATGAGTTTTTCAGATGCCCCGGGTCTGCTTTCATTAACCAAACATTTACGGAGCATCTGCTGTCCAGCTAGGCATGAGGGATAGGAAGCTCTTTCATCTCTAAGTAGAACATTCGCATCCTTTAAAATTATAACAATAGAGACAACCACATAACGTGGAAAAATATGTTTATAATGCACACAAAGGTCACAGGCCTCAAAATTGTTCAGCATGAGAATATGCATGTCCACATATGGACAAGGAATGCCAGGGATGGCTTCAAAATGAAGACGGTCTGTCTTGCTTGAGTTGTGGGACCATGATATTTTCTTATTCTATACTCCTTATTTTATGGAGCATTGTCATACTGTCTTTGCAATATAAAAAATATTCTTTTATGTAGCTTCGTACATGATATCCAATTTCCAATATATCAAGTATTAGATCCCAGAAAATAATCTTAATTTGCTTGGTCCTCAAACTTTTCTATCCTTCTCTCCAAAGCTATTTTTCAATTTTTTAACATAATCTAACCTTTCAAGGAAAAGTCATAAAATTCTCGCTTTCTCACAGGCTTTATTGTCATTTTAATACTGTTCTTTACAGAAGGATGGGTGCTGTCTGTCAACCTGTTTTCCGCAGGGTAGAAACCAAGCCATCAAAAGATGGGTTAATTGTGATGCCAGAATCAACCCAAAAGAAACAACTTTTGCTAAGTCATGCCACCAGATAAGTCCTCGAGGTGTTATACCCATACAGTTGATAAGATCATCAGAAGGTCATTTCTCTTCCAGAATGGAGTGGGTAAAAATATACGTGTAGACGCCAGAGCAGTCATAAGCTACACTTAATACTCTAAGTTTTATAGCTGGGTCTCCAAATAGAAGTTTCCTAAAATGTTCTTCAGTGGTCTGAAGAGCAAACGGATCTCCAAAAAAAGAGGTTCCTCTATTTGGAACCTCTATCTCCCTTCTCTCAACTCCCCTACATCGCAAGAGTCATTTGGATGCTTAATGAGGAACATCTACTGGTCGAAGGAAAAAGATGTGGGCTTAATGAATCGAAATGGAGAGGCTATGAGTTAAGGACGTTTCTGAGACATCTCTGTCTCTTACCCTCAAAGACCCTGCACAACAACCCAGGCTACTGCCAGGCTTTTTCAGAGTCTGATTAACCAGAAGAGCTAAGAACAGACAGATGGGCATTTTTGTTCTATTTTCAGAACCAAGCGCTCTGCATCTTCACAAATTGCTGATGAGCACAAGTAATTTTAGTTTGAATCTCTACTGACGAATTTTCTTTCTTTGGGCATCACAAGCATTGCATTACTATCCAAAAAGGACTTTGAAAACATCCTTAGAGCTCTTTGAAGTTTGTGTTAGGGTCTTGAAAATCCCTATGACTCATGAGCAAAAGGGATTAAAATATTCTCCACTGTCCTGGAAAGATGTGGCGGGCATGGCAATGTATCGCATTCCATCTTCTGAGCTGGCACATGGGTTCTCCATTCAGGCCCGAGGATAGGAGTGACTCACATAGGATGCACCCTCTCTGTGCTCCCCATCACACATGGTACTCACTCCTCTGGGGCAAAACCTACTTTCCTCCATGAGGCATCAGCTTTCCAAAGTCTAGACTGGCTCTGGGAGCACCTTGATGCTGTGTGCCGGGGGAAAGGGCTGCAGGACACAGGCAGAGCCATCGGACTTTTCCCATGAGTAGCCCATTGGATGCAAGTGGAAACCCATCCCCACCTAAGGCTCCACCCTCATCACCTCCCAAGCGAAAGCAGCAACAATCATTTGACAGTCGAGTCTCCTCTGAAATTTTAATTGGCACTGACTCAACCCTCACAGATGCTAACACCTCACCTTCAGCTTCACTTCAGTGATTTCATGGTGCAAAAACCTCTTGATCTGAAGTGACTGTCTGGAATGTATTATAAGTGCCATCACTGAGGTGTCGTGATGAAAAGGTAAGCTGTCTGAAAAATGTGTAAGCCATGAAAGGCATTCACGACTCTGTGATACACAAGCACCAACAAGCAGAAAGAGAAGTTGTCTAGAAGCGAGAACTGGAAAAGTCCCAAGAGCTTAAGGTTTCAAACCACATGGTAGAGATGAGGGGCGGTTCTTCGAAATGCACAATGGACTCACAAGGGCAATAACACCTTTTTTTCCCAACTCAAATTTGGCAAAAGTTCTTCCAGCTTAATCTAAAAAAAAGCATACTATTACACAATAGACGTGGAGAGATCAATACAAATATGAGCAACAGAATCATCAAATTAAGAAAGATGTGTAAGTGGGACACAATAAAATTGGCGTAGTTTCAATTTGGACATTTCAAGTGTAATATTACTCATAAGGACAACAGATAATATCCCCAAATCTAGGCAGGGGGGCATCTTATACCAAATAAAATAAGGAAAGAGAGAGAAGTAGCACAGTATGGTAGAAAAATCCAGGTTTGGGGGGTCAAGTAGATGTAAATTCAAAAAACAGAGAAGCTACTCAATCTCGCTGAGACTTAGTTTTCTCCCTGATAAATCGGGAATAATAGTACTTCCTTGCAGGGTCGTTATGAGAACAAAAGATAATACAAAAAGCACTTACAAATGGCCATTCAACAAACGGCAGCTACTCTTGTTACTGGTGAGCTAGTATTTTGGGATGTGAACAAGATGGTATCATAAATGAATATGGGCCAGGCTGGTTGGAAGAGAGGAGAGATAAACTTGGTGGGATGCAAAAGGTTGGAGAAGCAGGGAGCTGTCAGAAGGGCAACAGCTGATCCCTAAACCCAAGGTCATTCACTCTGGACCCTATGGCATTGCAATTCCAACCCTGGGTAGTTGAAGGAATCTGTGGGCTGCCTTCCCAGTCCACACACTTTAACACCAGCGTCAGCAACCTAGATTCCCTGAGCATCTATTATGTGCAAACTCTATGCTTGATAGCTAGCCCAAAGGGTTCAAAACTGAGCTGAGGAGAGATATTTATATATCCCAATAGTAAAAAAAAAAAAAGTGTCGGGGGGAGCTCAGATTCCTTAATGTAAAATCAGATATAGAAATGCACTTCATGCTTGTTCATGCTTGACAAGTCAAGACAACAAAGTCCTGTAGGAATGTGAAGATCTTTACCAAGCACACACAGAGCTTAAAGCCAAAGTCAAAGCTGTCTGCTCAGAGGAGGAGGGAGCTATGCAAGGTTGGACGCCAACTCCAGGGATGCTGAAATCACTTGGAACATTTCTAATATTTCTTCTTTGGAATTTCCTTTGGACTTTTTTTTTTTTTTTTTTTTTTTTACCATCTTCAGGGTAAAACCCTGCAACTTTTACTTCAAGGGTAAATTTAATTTTCACCATTAGAAAACATTCAGAGCCCAGCCTGCTAAGTGGGTAATAGTATTGGGGATAAAAACAAGGTATGGTTTAGAAGTAATGAGACTGATTTTCTTATGTTTTTAATCTGCCCGCCTTTGCCCTGCTGCCTGACCAGCGACGATCGCAGGCTGACCAGCCTGCTCCTCCTCCCACAGCCTGCGGCTCACACTAACGCTGTTCAACAGATATTTCTGGCTTTCCGCCTTCCAGACATACAGTAGGATTGCTCTTCCCCACTCCCTTGTGTTCGGTGAAGCCATATGACATGTTTTAGAAAGTTAGGAGTTATGAGTGGAATGTTGGTGGGAGATTTAATTGCTGATGAGAGATCTTCTAGACACCTCTTTCCCTCTGCATGAACCAGATATGCTTGAAATGGTGGCTGCTCCATTGGTCTGGGACCCTGACTGATTAGGATGGACAGAACCCTTCAACCCCTGATCCAACTCTTCATAGATAAGTGGCATGAATGAGAAATAAATCTGTTGTCTTAAGCCACTGAGATTTGGGGGCTATTTGTTACCACAGCATAACCTGGCCCATCCTGAGTGACAATGAGAAGCAGTTCTCCAGCTCCCCAGGATCTCATTGGGATTCAAAGTGTCTGCCTTTTCCAAGCATGGGGGTACAAACATCCTCCTAGTGTCCTTTGTTATGGGTCTTGAGGACAAAACAGACTCTGAACCATAAGAGGGACTTCAGAATCACTCTGGAAGATGACAAGATTTATGACTATATAACCCTTAAAGAGACTACCTTGAAAGACTGCATTTATTTGTAAACATTGAATCTTATTTGTTACCACAATGAGATATCCTTAGACCCCTATCGGAACAGCTGAAATAAAAAATAGTGATAGCATCAAATGTGGGCAAGGATATAGAGAAACTAGATCACTCATGCATTGCTGGTGGGGATACAAAATGGTACAGCCACTCCAAACAAGAATGGGCAGTTCCTTACAAAACTAAATATGTGCTTACTATATGACCCAGTGGTTTCACTTGTAGGCATTCATCCCAGAGAAATGAAAACATGTTCACACAAAAACCTGTACATGAATGTTGATATAGAAGCTTTATTCATAACAGCCCAAAGCTGGAAACACCCCGGTGTCCTTCATTTGGCAAATGGTTAAACAAACTGTGGTATACCTATACCATGGAATATCACTCAGCAATGAAAAGGAACAAAGGATGGATACATGCGACAACTTGAATGGATCTCAAAGGAATTGTGCTAGGTGAAAAAAACCATTTATATATATATATATATATATATTATTTTCATTTGTCATTTCTGAAAGGACAAAATTATAGAGCTGGAGAACAGGTTAGGGAGGTGGGAGGCAGGGAGACGGCTCTGCCTGTAGAAGGATAGCAGGAGGGATCCTGGCATGGAACTGTTCTGGGTCTTGACTGTGGTAGTTGTCACATAAATCTACACCTGTGAGAAAACTGCATGGAACCCAAAACATACCAACACACAGGAGTTCATGCAAATCTGAATAAAGTCAACGGATTTTATCAATGTCAGTTTCCTGGGGGGGGGGGGTGATATTATACTACAGTTATGCAAGATATCACCAATAGGGGATCCTGGGTGAAGGGTAGACAGATCTCTCTGTATGGTTTCTTATAAGTGCATGTGAATCTACAATTACGCCACAATGAAAAGGTTTTTAAAAATGTTATTTGTTAAAAAATAAAACATCTTTACTCTCTATCCCCTTATCCTGATTCATTTTCCTTTCTTTAGAGCACTTACACTACCAAACATCATGCATATTTATTTATCTGTTTATTTTTTGCCTCCCCTGCTGATATGTAAGCTCTGTATGGGTAGAGACTGTGTCTGTTTTGTCTTCTGTGTTCCTGGCGCCTAGAACATTCCTAGCAGATAGTTAGTACACAATACATATTCATGAATATGTGAACAAATATGAAATATGGAATGAATGAATGAATGAGCACTCCTCACAGTGCTCTGCAGCACTTTCAAAACTTCTGGAAGCTCTAAAATCTAAACATAACAATTTGTTCAACACTTTGCACATTTTCTAACTCCAAGAGTTATGGCTTTCAGTGCAGAAATATTTCTTTTATAATGACAGCACTGTAAGTTATCTTCCCAAGTACATTATGCCTCCTTTGCTTTCAGCCTCCAGGGATTCCACCCTCCTCAGCAAAGGTGAAAGTAAGGACTGAACTAGACAATTACATCCAAGAATGAATTTCAGCTTGGAGTCCATTTGGCAAGCATAAATTCAGGGTCAGCTTCATGGATGCTTTATAAACTCAAGAGAAAAATACATGATGGTAGTAAAATGAAAATGCTATATTTTAATCATATATCATAAGTTGAAATTAAATAATTCCTTTTTTTTTTTTTTTTGGTCACATGCCTTATCTCAGTGAAGCTGAGTTTATTCTAAGGAGCCAATTAAATGATCGTCAAGGCCAAGCTGAGGCCAGGAACTTGAAGTGAATTGTGAACCCAACAAAAGAACAAATTGTACTAATTTGCTGGATCTGAAACCAAACCTTAATACGAGCTGTTGACTGAAATGTGAACCAGCGGAAGTTTGAGAGGACTTTCCAAACACACCTGCTGATTCACTCTAATCAAGTAACTGAACCAATATCTATTTAAAAGCTTTTGAACAGGCTCAAAAACTCAAGTAGCAAAAGAAATCACAGACCAAATTTCTTAAGAGTGAATTGACTAAGGAAGACAATTAACAATAGACATGTGATTGTAAATGCTCTTTTCAAAGTCAACATTATACTATGGTGAGTTTTTAAATAATCAAGCCTACAATTATTTTTCCAATGGAGATATCAGACCTTTTGATATGTGTGTTTTGTGCAGAAGGAGGAAGTTAGGGGTTCAGAATTAGAGCGGAAAAGGAAAGGATTCGGGTGAGATGAAGGGAGTGGCTGCTTAAAGACGGGAAACCCAACCACCTCTTGAGACTTGTTTTAACACTAGGGAGAGACCTGCAATCAAGGGGTAGAACTAATACCATCGCTACAGAACAAATACTGCTTCACAGATAGACCCAAACTGGTTGGAGTGGAGATCCTGAAACCCTGAATCTGGAGCAGGAGGAGCATTACCTGTGGAGAGCTGGGTGGGCAGGGGGTTCATTTCCTTGTCCACCATCTTCTGGTATAAAGCCCTCAGGCTAAAAGGCTCCACCGTGAAAGGCAGGGTCCCAGTCAACATGGCGTACATGTTCACACCTCTGAAAAGAGAGACATCAAAGCATGAGAATAAGGCCCCCGGGAGGACAAGACAAAGAGGGCACAGGTCCGGCGAAGCTTCAGTCCTGCCACCTTCATGCCAACCTCAAGAGGCCTTCTTCACAGTCATCCTTCTAGAACACTCAGCACCACACTGAAGCCTCAAGTGTGAAAGGCGTGGGTGAAAACACACTTGTGAAGACTTGGAGATAAGAGGAGTTAAAAGAGCTTCAAAAGCCACCCCCTGAGGAGAGGAAACCATGTCCCTTCCTTCTAGAAGAAAGTGCAGATCAAATTTGTGAAAAATGCCTGGGGTGTTGGGAACCTTGCATAAAAGTAGTCTTGCCATTTTGTGGTTTTCCAAGTATGGTTTGCAAGATGGAGCCTGGAGGAGGCCAGACTGAAAAATACAGGCAAGACCCTGCATGGGAGGGCAAGTCACAGCCTAGCCAGCATGCCTGGTTACTGCTCAGCCCTTGGGAACCAAAGTCTCATACCCAAAATTGGTGTCTTGCTCTTCCTTGAATTCTGTTCGGCCTGTAACTAGAGAAATTCCTTGGAGGGGAGGGGGGTCTCCTTCCCACTCTTATTTTTTACATTATTGGTTATTGTGAGATTCTGCCACCCAGCCCTGACCCAATATCTCAGCTGTGCTCGAAATACCTTCTGAATGGGCTTAACTGCTTTTATGCAAAGCCAATCTAGAGAACAGCAACATCTTCTTGGAGGATTTTTATTTTCCTGATGTGCAAACCTAATATCATTTTGATGAGATTTCCTGATGGGGATGAAATGCCTGCCTGCCAAGAAGTCTCAAGCGCTCAAAAGCGCCCAAGGGAATATGTTTTAAAAACAGGCAATAGGATTTCCAGTCAAAACAAATCCAATGAGACTGATTGAAATTAAGACCCTTGGGGCCCAGTTCCACTAAGGCGCCTGTGAATTACAGCACTCCAGATCAAGACAGGTATGGAGCCCATGGGCTCCAGCTAGAAATCACTCTCAAATTGCAGACTTATGCTAAGACTTGATTCCTGCTCTGTAACTCATGGTCGAGTTAGGGAGACAGATATAAACATTCATTCCACAAATACTTGCTGGCTGGCTCTCTGCCCCAGGCAGTGGTGTAGGTTCTGGGTAGACGTGAACCAGACAAGGACCTGCCATCTTGGATGTGAGGGGAGGGGGAGACAGACAATCAACATGTAAACAAATAAATAAGCACAATCCTTTCAAGTGGTGATGAATGCAGAGGGGATAAGAAAATGCTGAACTGTGTTGCTTTTGATCATAGGGGAGTTCAATTAAAGGAGAAAGAGCACTATAATAAGTACTGGAAGACGGGAGGCCTCGCCTTGTGAGTATATGTGTGTGAGCTTATATGTCTGTGGCTGGATGTGAGGATGGGGAAGATAAACTGCATAGACCAAGAAATGGAGACAAGAATGAACCAAGCACATGCAGAGCTGCTTAGAGCAGCATTTCCCTGTGTGTGTCAAGTGGAACACGGTCCCCAGGATAAGAAGAGATGTTGAGTGAATAAAAGTTCTATGGCCAAATAATTTAGGGGAGTAGTGGATTAAAGGGGCTCGGAATGGGGTGCAGGAGACTGGCAGTAAATCTGCACATTGTTGTTAAAGTTTGAGTGGGAGTGATCATGTGCAATGGAAAGAGAAAGGCAGATAAGCTATAGAGACATTCGAAGGGGATATGTCAAGTGGCAAGCTTGGAAAGCTGGATGAAATGTGGTACAGTGACAGAATTGAGGAAGCAGGGGAGGGGAGCCAGTTTGGGGGCAGAGGGAAGGAGTGTTAGGGGTGGTAACATGTTTGAGAACCTACTGCCTTTTGGATATGGTAGAACAAAACATCCTTGCTTTGGAGGATTCCTGGAGACTGATAAGAGGGAAAGCTAAGAGGGCCCCCAAATCGTAGAATTTTTGCATTCAAAGGGGTCTTGGACGCATGGCTTTTATGGATGGAAACCCCCTGGAACATCCACAAAGTTGTTGGGGACCCCTGAAGAGTCTCAGAGGCAAGCTGTTTGCAACCTCCCCAAGGCAGCTCCTTCCATTCAGGGCAACTTGATGCATGAGGGACTTCCCAGGATAAGCCAAAGTCTACAACTTGTACCCATTGGTTGTGGGACAAGACCGGTTGATTCTGTCCCCGCTCACCTCCATGTGCCTTAATCTCGGCTCTAACATTCATACCGAAAGCTGAAGAGCCTGGTACTCATACAGTGTCATGTTTTCTGCAGGTAAGTGTTTTATAACACCCCACCCATACAGTGTTTCTGAAACTGAGGTACATGGACACATTCTCAGGGGTTCAGCGTTCTACTTTGGATTTTCTTTTGATGTTATACTACAACATTTTACAAAGCCTAACCAGGGACATTGGATGACCACCATAAAACCAAGCACACCCTCCATTGTACACACTCAATTTCAGTGCCTGCTTTGTAGCCATGTTTACCAACACACAACTTTGCCAAAATATATCACTTTAATTGTCACAGGCTAATGAAAAAGGAGCCAAGGGGGACTTAATTTGTCAATGACGTTTCTGTGCTTATTATATCTGTGGAAGAGAAAGTGTCCTGATCTGAACAGCGCGGTGGCTCCCAGAGTGTGGTTCTCAGACCAGCAGCATCATCATCGCCTGACAACTTGTTAGAAATGCGCATTCTCTGGCCTCACCCCAGACTTAATGAATCAGACACTCTACGGGTGGGGCACCAAAATCTGTGTTTTCACAAGCCCTCTTGGTGCTTCGGATGTACACTCAAATTTGAAAGCCACTGGATGAGTGAAAAATGGTGGGAGAGTTGAGCAAGCCCAAGACGGACCTGACCAGCTCAAAGAGGCTGTGCCCAGCAGTGAGAATTACACTCAGACTGTGTACGGAAATTCAGTTCTCACAAAACAGTAGCATGTAATGAATGTCGCTAATTTGAATTTTGGGGAGTTCTTTTAGTCTTGGTTATATTTAACTTGTAAGTGAGTTTTGCTTTTTTATTTGTACAGGGCCATAAATAAAAGGAGTTTAATTTTATGTTCGTGCATACTAAGTAAAATTTAAATAAAAATAACTAAGTCAACACCAGGGGTACCAAGAATGTTCTTCCTTTACAAGCTGAGTCTGAAGAATACTGCCCTATGATCATTAATATTTCCTTTTATCTTTAGGGGACACAGAGTTTCCTGTTACAGGTCGGGTGCATAACATAGTGCAGAATGCTATACGAGGTAGGATGTTATGGTAACAGGAGGGGAATCCAGCTGAAGGAGTTTGGTGAATGTAATATGGGACCAGAGGACCAATTCTAAAAGCTTTATGAAAGTTTCTCTCTTCAAAGAGTCTTTGGGACATCAAACTGCTCATCTCCTTATTGCCAACTGGCTTCAAAAGATGACAAAAATCTCCTCCAGGCACTGCCTTTCTCCATTATCCAACTGGGACCACAGATAAAGGTAACAGATGCTTGTTTTAAAAGATGGTGCCGGTGAACCGGCACAGACTGGTCCAACCAGGGTTGAACAAGTGGTTTTCATAATAACTGATTATTTTGTCAAACTGACTCAAGAATTTCATTTTTCTTAGAGGAGTTTATCATCCACAAAACTAGTCACGAATCCCTAAAGAGGACCCAGCTCTCTCATCCAGGGTCTCTCATCTACAAAATGTGGATAATAACAGCAACCACCTCTCAGGTGGTATAAGGGTCAAATGAACTAAGCCACAGAAAGGGCTGAATGTTGCATCTGGCAGAAATTCAGTGACTGATAAATGTGACTTATTGTTGCATCACAAAACTTGAAAAAGCAACAGATGAAAAGCTACAATTATATTTGTATCCTACTGCCAACTAGTAATGGAAACCTAGTAATGGAAACCTATGTTAATAGTCATACAGTCCTAGGAGATTTTATAAGAGAAATCAGATTGAGCATCTTAATTCTTCTCCCTCAGTTTTCATACATGTTTAATATCAGGATAAATAGAAATCTAGTCCCTTTGACATTTCAGAAGTCTGTGAGAATACCAGGGGAAAAATGTGGAATGCAGTTTATAAACCTCTGTAATCCCATAGAATTAGTGGGAATTTCAAAACATGTTCAGAATTTCCTGATGCGTCTTTTGAAATATGGCCGAGGGGCTTTCTAGCTTCTCCACGGCAGACATGGGGCCCACAAGAATCACAGATAGTTTTAAAAAAAGAGGGTGGTGAGAGACTGGGATGAAGGAAGGCAACAAGTAAACATGATTTGGGTTTGTCCAAGATGAAAGAAATAAGGTGAGTTACTGTTGGGTGGAAGAAAACCCAAAGACACTGGCCAGTGTGGAATACTTTGGTGTCAAAAGAGAAAGAAAAGGTGACACTAAAGGAGAGCTGGAAGAAGAGGAGATGGGGCCCCATGAAATATAAATGTGGAACCTTTGGGATTACGTCAGGAGTCAAACAGTGGTCCTGATATTGAGTCAGATAACAAAAATATTCCCTGAAGGAAAAGCCGGGGTATCATTTGCCATCCAAGAGAGTCAAGACAGAGAGTCACACCTCCCTGGAGAAGTGGGCCAGCAACTAACAAGACACAAGGGACAAAGCTATCGACAGAGCTTTGCTGGCAGGTCGAGGCTGTGATTACTTGTTCTCAAGGGCTGGTGGGCAGGATCCTCGGAAACTGCCCAGCTTATACCGGAGTGCAGCTGACACACCTTGCGTCCGTGTGATCCTTCCAGAAAGAAACTGCCTCAGAAAAATTAAAAATAACTCTCCGCCTAAAAGCAATAACCTTCCATCTTTTAGTATCAACTTTCAATACAACTTCCAATTTAAGGTCTTGAAAGTAGAGTGGGAACAGATCCATCCATTTGGAAAATCTCAAACTTCACAACTGCTCCATTAAATGGTCTGTATCCTGCAAGAAATTATCTTGTGGATTAAAATTTTTTTTTTCTTTCTCCTTTCTTCCTTCCCTTCTTCTCTCTTAAATGCACATGCTGGCTACCAAAAAAGTCTTAGATTTTATAACTGAAAAGTCTCAGAAACTGAAGGAAGCTTCGCTCTTAAAAGTCAGAAGTCCTCAACTACACAGAAGGAGCCATAAGTCTCCCCTTTCCCCTCCTTCTCCCACCATCCTTCATTTTGAGAGGGTCTGAAAGGAGAGAAAATGCTAGCCTTCCATATTTGACAGCTGGCAGTAGCTGTTGGTGTCTGGTAGTATTTTTACAAAACAGAGTCTGAGGGCAGGAACAAATTCTCCCACTCTCCCTCCTGAATGCCTAGGTCTACGTGGGATAGTAGGGCTGGAAACAAGATGGCTCCCCTTGGCCAACTTATCTACCCAAAGGGACAGCATTGGAGACAGAGATTCCCCCACTAAGTGAAAACAGCTTCAGTGAGATTGGATGGTGATCTGGATGTGCTCTGCACGACTCTCCACTAGGCACCAGGTCTTCACACGAATGCTTCACCCATCCCTGGTGCCCCCATGAGAGCAAAGAGCAGCTTTGGTTGAAAAAATTTTGCATCCTCAATCCTTTGGGGATAGTACTTGCAACTTCCGCTTTCCTTACCTTTAGAGATTTACCGAAGTTCTCAAAAGAACATTGTAATATTCTGAAAATAAAGTTAATTTTGATTCTTTTCACTTAAAAAAATTAATTTGCATTAAAATTTTTTTAAATTAGCATATATCCCCCTCTGAGGAAAAGTCAGTTAGCAATAAAAAAGGTCCACTGATGCAGAATGAACATTTTTGTTTTTGCATCTGAAATCTCAAAGTTCATTGGAGCTATATAGATATTTCATTCATGTGGATTAAAGGAAAGAAGTGGATGATTTTGAAGATATTCATATATGGTCCATGTATGAAAATAATGACCATTGAAAATAACGGAGAACTCTCAAGATGGAGTGCACTATTTTCCATTTACATCATTAATTCTTGATTTCCTAGAGGAGGAGGATCCTGGGGGCCCCATTTGTGGGAAAGAGCTTTCTTTCCCAAGGTTTCTTTGAAAGACAAGCTGGTTTCCATCCTAACTCAGTCCCAGAAGTCTTGCAAAAAGTCCCCATCTGTCCATCAAAGTCCAAAACCTCTTGACAACGGAATTTGTTTTTGATTTTGGAAGTGAACTCTTCATTCTGTCGTCATTTCAGAACAATAAAAAGGGATGTTTGGTAATAACAGTGTCTGACCCAGGGAGAAAATTGGTTCCATTTTCACTCTCTTTTTAAACAGCCTTTTAAATTAAATTCTCTTTGGGTTTTCCATTTCCAGTTCTGCCAGCAAAGTCACGGGCACCGAACAGAATCCTAACCAGCATCTCAGACACAACAACTCAAAGCAGTGGAGAATGAATCTCTTAAAGAAGGCTCTCAAATGTCTCATTTTCTCCAAGATTAAGAGCCATAGTAAATCAGATTTTTCACACCTTCCGGCCTTTGCATTTGCTGTTCCCTCTGCCTGGAAAGTTTCCCCTCCTCTTCTCTCCTGGCAAACTTCACGCCTCATCCCTCAGGAGCAGATTAAACTCTCCTCTGATGCCTTCTTGAATCGACCCAACTATGCAGCCTTATCTGTTCTCTGCCCTGTGCCTCCTGACGTGGTCTATGTATTTACAGGTAAGACTTATAGGTGAGGAGGTGTCTTAGTTAGCTGGGGCTGCCATAACAAGATACCACAGATGGGATGGCTTAACCAACAGACATTCATTTTCTCACAGTTCTGGAGACTGGAGTCTGAGAGCAGAGTGCCAACACGGTGAGGTTCTGGTGACAGCGCTCTTCAACCACCTTCTTGCTTTGTCCTCTTATGCTGGAGAGCGAGCAAGCTCTGTGCGATCTCTTCTTATAAGGACACTATCCCATCATGAAGTCCCCACCCTCATGACCTCCCAAAGGCCCCCCCCTCCAAATACCATCACATTGGGGATTGGGGCTTCAACATATGAATTTGGGGGGGACACGATTGAGTCCATAGCAGTAGATAAGTGTGTTAGATTGCAAAATAACATAAAATAAAATAAAGGCCACAAATTCCTTGCCATCCCCACATCGAGGGATGGACTCTCTCTCTCCTCTTGACCGTGTGACCTGCTTTGCCCAATGAGACATTAGCAATGTGACACAGAGGCATCTAGAAAAATACTTATGCACTTAGGGCTTGCCCTCTCTTACTCCAGAGGACTCTTCCACCATTATGTGAATGAAATTATACATATTTTGTGGTTTTCTTTTGTTTCTGGTTTACATGCAGCCAATAATTTATTACCTATAGGTGACAGCACTGGTGGAGAATTTGGTTTTATGATCTGACCATTTGGAGATCTCTGTTGGGTGGCTGATGGAGGCTTACACTCTGTACACTCTGGATAAGGGATGACCAAGAATTCAGTCAGTCTATATCACTTTTTTATTAGTGAACTTGACTCAATAAAGGAATTATTTCATGCTTACTGTGATGGAGAATGGCTCTTAGGCTCTGGAATGGTGAACTTTTACTCATCAGTTTACTTTTTGACCTTGTTTGAGATTTCAGAGCTTAAACAACAGAAATTTATTTTCTCATAGTTCTGGAGGCTCAAAGTCCAAGACGAAGGTATCAGCAGGGTTGGTTCTTTCTGAGGCTGTGAGGGAGCATCTGTTCCAGGCCATTCTCTGAGCTTCCGGGGGTTGCTGGCAATCTTTGGCGTTCCTTGGCTTATAGCAGCATCATCCCAGTCTCTGCCTTTATCCTCACATGGAGTTCTCCCTATGTCTCTCTCTGTGTCCAAGTTTCCCTCTTTTATAAAGACACCAGTCATATCCATATGGATTGACACAAGTCAGTCCATAACATTTTGCTATCCACCTGCTTACAATTTTCCAATGGCCTCTCAATACCCTTAGGGAAAAATCCAAACCCCTTCCCACACCTCCCCACCCCACGGCCTTCACCCATCCTGTTCCCTCTGCCTCGAGCCTTCCTCCCTGACCCCTTCCTCTTGCTATAGCTGATTCCTTCTCACCCTTCTCCTCAAGTGGCCACCACCATCCTTGTTCCCTGCATCCTGCCACTTCCTCCACAGCAGTTACCACCCTCAGTTTATAGCTTTTTAAGAAACTGTCTGACTGCCCCACTAAAATGTAAACCCTCAAGAGGAAGGACAACTGTAGAAGCCTAGAAGGTGACAATTAAAGGCAGACCCTACAGTCAAACCATCCAGGTCAAACCCTGGCTCTGGCATGCACTAGCTGTGTTATTTGGGCAAGTGCCTAAGACTCTTTGTGCCTCAGTTTCCTCATCTGTAAAGTGGGATAACAGCATTCCCTTGAAGGGCTGTTAGGCAGATGAGATGAGCTAACATGTGCAAAGCCCTTGGAACACCACTTGTCACTCAGTTGGAGGGATGTGGGGGTTAATAATGATCATTACAGGAGTAGGGACCCACCAAGCCTGCTTCACTCACCATTGTGCCCACAGAACTCGGCACGGCGCCTGGCTCAACAAATATTTGCCGAATGAACAATCTCTGGTAAGCCATATGCTGCTCACATCGCTTCCTTTTGTTTTTTAAGCTTTATCAACAGCTTCTAAAAAGGGCCTAATTGATGCCATCCCTGTGAATTAGACATGGGTCATGCAGCCTCATCCCCTAGGAATGTTCCAGAGAGTCAGCTAACACAGAGTTGCTCCAGGGAAACCTCGTTTATAAAAAAGAATAAAACAGTCCTCGTGGCTGAGCAAGGGTGAGAATCTCCACCTCAACTTCCCACCATGGGGCACCACAACAGGGACTCATGGGGCTGCAGTTTCAGATCTACCTGGAGGTCCCACATGGGCCACCAGAGCTATGTCGCAATCAGTGGAAAGACCAATGTCTATATGGTGCGTTACCATTTATCAAATGCTTTCGCATATATTACTTTATGGCACCAGGACTAAGAATGAGGCCTGATTAGAGCTTTTCAGAAGACCTTCAATTGCACGTCATTGTAAAATGCAATGAAGTGGAGGTTAGCAAAGAAACATCCAGCTGCCCCAGACAGCCCAACCACGTCAGCGGCCAAGGTGGAGGAGGGAAGTGAGTGTCTGGGCATCCTGGTCTTGGGTCATCTCCATCCCTCCTGCAGCTTCCCCTCCACCTTCCCTCCTTCGGTGCCACCATGACTTCTGGTTAATGGATAGGGATACAGCAGTGGCAATGGACCAGGTCCCTTCGTTTTAATCACAAGGAACTGAAATTGAGATGTGGACCATCTGTGGTCACGAAATGTGGATTCCTTTCCTAGGGCAAGGGACTTGGCCAAAGGGGCCAGAATAAAGTCTGAACTTAAAACTGACCCTCAGATGTGCTGCCATTTGCAGACTGTGCTTTTCCTTCCCCGTTGTATTTCCCAGACAGGATAAATGATCTGTTCCACCTTAGAGTCAGCACGAGGGGACGAAAGGTCCCCCATGCTGCTTATAAGGCCCAGAAGCTCTCCCCCAGCTCTGACATCTACAAGGCTCCTTCCTTCTACCAGCAGTCCTAGACTTTGAGGAGACGCCTGCTTCACCAGTCATGACTGGAGAGGTCCCTCTGTCACAGGCTCAGCCTCGTCACCATGACAACCGGTGATGACACTATATCGTCCAGTCCCCTCGAGAGCAGGCCCTCAGGAGCACACTGTGACCTCTCTCCAACCTACCGACATCTCTTTCCCTTTGGTCACTGTGTCTCCCACCCCTTCCCTGCCACTGCGGTTACATGACACCCCTGAATCTCCTGGTCTCTCAGGCTCCCCATTCTCCACAGCCTTTTTTTTTTTTTTTTGGATACAAATTGTCCCCTTCATGGCTTTCCATTTAGCATAAATGAGTTCCCTAACTGTTAAGAAGGTGATTAGAGACTCAAACATTCATATTCATCCATTAAGAAATATTTATTGAGGGCAGATTATGTGTCCGACACTTATGAGAATTCTTAAGCATTGGAAGGGACCAAGAATGGATTTCATCTCATGTATCAGCTCTGATCCATCGGTAGTGGCTTCCTGGATGGCTGTGTTGAGAAGGATTCTGAGGTGCTTCTTGGCACAATATAAAGAGTTTGTGATTAGCAATACCAGCCAACACCCCCAGGGTACCTCGAAGAGAAGGCATCCTCTACTGCTGCTTCCTGCTCCCATTCCCACCCACTCAAGGTGGTGCCCAGCCCACCCCAGGGAGTCGTTAGTACACTACACTCTATCTGCAGCCTTGACCACACCTCCTCTTAAGAGGTAGGAAAAGTAACCAGAAGTTCAGGCCTCGATGTGAAGAGCCCTGAGTGTAAAGCTCAGCTCCCCCACTCCCAGGCTGTGTGTGCCTTCAGGCCACACTAACCACTGGGCTTCTCTCCTGTCTGTGTAAAGCGGGGGTGAGAGATGCACCTCACAGGCTGTCCTGTGGATCAGAGGTGATAACTAACTCCAAGCACTCAGCCCTCCACTCAGGAATGGAAGCTGATCCCTAACTTGTCTCATTCCCTGGCTGACCAGCCAAGCCCGGGTTCCAGGGAGAGCTGGCCCTTTCTGGAAAGTTCAGGGAATTCTGTTGCCCTCAGAATCTCATTCTGGTCTCTGGTTCCTCTCAATCGCCAACCAGAACTTCCTGAATTCCCCTCACTTCTAGACCCTTGCACTGGGTCACATTCCTCCACCAACTGTAGCCCCTGACCCCCTAGCTTCTGTTCACCAGGATGAAATGCCTGTCCCTCCCTTCCTCCCTCCTTTCCTCTTTCTCTTCCCTCCTTCCTCCCTCCCTCCTGTCTTTCCCTCCTCCCTTCCTTCCTTCTTGTCTAGACCAGGCTCTGTGCCAGGAGCTGAGGAATCCCCGGAGCAAGCCGGGTGGTCCCTTCCCCTTGGCCTGCAGTCCAGGGGGTTCTGGCAGGTAAGCAATGATGGCAGGGCGAGAGCCAGGGGAGCAAAGAGCAGGAACTAGAGGAGACACCAGAGGCCTCAAAGCCAGCCTGCAGGAGACAGGAGGGCTGCCCAGAGGAACTGGCATCCAACAAAACAAGAGGGAAGGAAAAAGGGTCCAGGACCAGGACAAAGAACTCCCAGCTGAAGGGACTGTGCATGCAAGGGCAGGAATCCAGGGGGAGGCAGGCTGCGTTCAAGGGGCAGGAAACAGTGCAGAGTTAGCTAATGGATGGGGGCAGAGGGACAGAGAGAATGGCTTCTGATGAGGAAACGGGGTCAAGCAAGGGCCACGCACACCATGTTCAAGAATCAGTACTTTATCTTGAGACCCTGGCAGGTTGCCTAGTTCAAATCCCAGTTCCACCACTTAGTACCTCCGTGACCTTGGGAAATTTTATTAATTTCCCTTGTGATTGGTTTCTACTTCCATAAAATGTGGATAATAGAGATTAATGGTTTCACTGGGACACCATGACAACTAAATGACATAGTGCCTGCCACACACCAAGCATCCAGCAAACGTTAGCTTTTCTCCAACGTGGACAAGGGAAATGTAGTGAAGATGGAGAGAAGTAGGGGGGATTCCAGAGATGTTTTGCATCAACACATGCTTGGTTCCAATCAGCCCCTCTCATCTCTAGATTCTATATGTTAAGCTGGAGCCCACTCTCTGTGCATCTAGAGCCCATTTCCCCATGGCAAGGAATTTGGTCCCTACCCAAGAATCCAGGGTTCTGCACGGCTCCCTGTACCATTCATGTATGATAATGAGAGGCTCACTCACCATGGGGACCAGGAGGGACCTGGATTCAGTGGCCAGGGCCCCTGCAGCCACCCATGACTCATTCCTTCAACTATTGATTGAGTTTGCCCCTGGTGGCCTGCACTGTGCTAGACACTGGTGAAGCAGACCAATAAGGTCCCCACCCTCATGCAGCATCCTTGCTGATTGGGGAGACAGACAATGAACACATTAACACACAGCAAAGTGACAGGCCGTGACAAGTGCTAGAGAGGAAATTAAAAGGGTGAGGAGATAGAGTCATGGAGACCCTTCTGACAGGGAACTCAGAGATGGTCTCTGTGGTGGAGACACTGGGTTAACACTGGAATGTGGGAACGGACAGGCCATTGGAAGAGCTGGGAAATGGCCTTCCAGACAAAAGAAATAGCGAGTGAAGAGCCCAGGGGTGGAAAAGATGAAGTAGAGGCCAACACATCTGAAGAATCATGAGCAGAGGGTAGGGTAGGAGGTAAAGAGGCAGGAGCGGTGGGCAGAAGCAAGTGCTGCAGGGAGCATGGCCATGCAACCAGGCTGAGGTTTATCTGATGCTGACGGAGAGCTATGGGAGAATTCCAACCAGGGGGAGGACAGGGGTGATCCATGAAACCAGGTGTGGGTTCTGTGAGGGCAGGAGTTTGTTTTCTTGTCTCCCAGCCCCTAAAATGAATTTTGGTAAAGGCCTCTCTGGCAGTTCAAAGAGAAAAGACCAGAAGGAACAGAGGTGCATAGCCAGGCCCCAAAGAATCGCTGAATATGTATCCTAGAGCCTATAATATGATACATTCTCATCAAACACTCAAATATTATTTCATAAGAAAGAGACAGCAGAGACAGGAGGAGGGAGCATTCACTTTTACAAGCTCAATAACTCACATGGACCAGACATCGATTTTGGGGCCATATTTCTTCCTGGCAAGAAGTTCGGGTGCGGCGTAGGCAGGGCTGCCACACTGCGTGCTGAACGGGTCGGAGTGGCCCAGGATCCCCGCACAGTTGCTCAAACCAAAGTCTGCAAAGAGGGGAGGACAAAACCAGCTCCAAATTAGAAAATTGTGGAAATGAAGAAGAAGGAAAAAAAAAAAGGCAGCAGGAAAGGAAACATTCTCTCAGGCTAACACATCATTTAGCATCCAAAAGGAACACCAGCAGCTGTGAACCATAACCCCTGGATATGGGTCCCAAGACAAAAGAATGTCAGGCAGTGGTTCCTTTGCTTAACTGGAAACATTTATATCAGGCCTCACTGTAAAATCCAGCTAGAGCTAAAAGTATGTTGAACCAAAACATATTTTCATCCAATCTTGGAAATGAGTCATCCAGGAAAAAGAGAGGCTTCGCTTTCTAGGACTAAGGCAGGAAGAGAGAACAAGCAGAGGGCCACGGAGTCAGCATTCTGGCTTCCAAGTGGCCCAGTGGGGAAAAGGCGAAGGAAGATTGATTTTCTCTGGCTGGTGTCGGCGTCACCCCAGGTGACATGCGATCCCACCATTTAGAGTTGACTTTTTCACCTGAATGTTTTCATTTCATGCGAGTCTCTTAAAAATGCTCCCAATGCATGTGGCAACATATGGTGATTTGAAGAGGGGAAGAAATACACCCAATGATATGGACAACGCTGAAGGCTGGCTGGAAAAATAACACCAGAAAGACAGCAATGAGAACTAGACTAAGTGACCTCATAGCATTGCTTGGTTCTTGGATGATTAAGGCAATGGGAAGAGGAAAGAAGAAGCCGGGTACCTAATGTTGGGTCCATCGTGCTTTCTGTGCTGTGTTTACTTTTGATCTTCAAGACACTGCAACTGACAGGTAATTAGAGAGCTGTCAGCATGATGTCCTCATCTGATATCTTTCCTCAATCTTTGTTGATCTCAGAATTAAGAACAGGGTTCCTCCTTTGAACTTTTGTGTAACTATTATGGTTCTCATCCCCAAACAGGAGACTCAGCCCAGAGGGCTCCGTCAGAAAGGGGCTATGGTCAGAGGCTGGTTCCACGTCTTAAATAAAACCCTCGCGCTTTCTCAAGCGGCAGGATTTATGTCTGATTTCATCACTGTGTTTTCCTTGACTCTAACATGTCTCCACCTGCGAAGTGCAGGGCTATTGTGAAAGCTGGAGGAAAGCTCGGGAAAGGAGAAACACGGAACGGGGGAGAGTTGCGAGTCCACGAAGTTGCCCCCACACCATGGGTCAAGATGCACCGTTAAAAATCCTCCCAACAGTCGTTGGGTTAAGCTGTAAAAGAAAGAGCTTTTCCACATAAAACCCCATCCAAGCAGAGCCCTGAAAAGTCTTCAAGGCTCTGAAGATCAGCCAACTCTTCGGTTTAGCCTTGGAGATGAAGAATCAGGACCTATACGAGGGATTGGCAAACCACTGGGCAGGCTGCACGTTCACACATTTAACTCTGACTTTGTTTTGTTTTAAGATTCTTTTTTTTTTTCCTCTTGTAACTTCCCTCCTCCTCTCTTCCTCTGCTCCCTTATTCCGTCCCCGCTTCATCTGGCTCCATTTCCTTTCTCATCAGCCTAGCCTGCACCAATAGGCCCCACACAGCCTGCCCAAGAATCCCCTTCAAGAACCACAGGGCTCTCAGATTCCTATCTAAGGAGGAGATCTCTGTTGAAAAGGATCTGAGGGCGGCTGTTCTCACGCCCCACCTTGGATTATCTCTGAAGTGGGAGAAGGTGGACGGGGGTGAATACTTTTATAAGATGAAAAACTGTATTGAGCTTTAAATTGGATGGCCATTTAAATGCTCTCAATTTGAAAATCAACCTAAAACAATGTTAATGAAACAACAAATACATAAAGAGCATCCACTATGGTGAAATGGAAAGAGCCCCATGGAATAAAGATTATATTATTTGGGGCAACATTTTAAGGAAAGTTTCATAAACAGTCATGTGAAGGGCCCAACCTCCTAGGAGTCCCAGAAAAGTTATCTCCAGATTTCTCAAGTTAAAACAAAAAACTTGGCGGTTAAGTTCATGTGCTCTGCTTCAGCAGCCCAGGGTACACAGGTTTGGATCCTGGGCGCAGACCTACACACTGCTTGTCAGCCATGCGATGGCAGTGTCCCACATATAAAGTAGAGGAAGATGGGCATGTATGTTAGCCCAGGGCCAGTCTTCCTCAGCAAAAAGAGGAGGATTGGCGACGGATGTTAGCTCAGGGTTAATCTTCACCAAAAACAAAAAACTCCATTCCTAATCCCCGTGGGGTTCTGGTACAGAAGGGCCCCATTCAGTGTACTTCCTCAGCTCCCGGACGCCATCTATATCAAAGTGCTTGATCGAAGATGGCAGGGCGAGGGGAGATAAGAGACCAGATCAGCCCCCTTTGCTCCTAGGCAAGCTTGAGAACAGTGTCTTGCCTTGTCTTAAGCACAGTTTCAAGAAGATAAATCAGCAGAGGATTTGAGAAGTGGAGGAGATAAAATCAGTCTTTTAACTGACTTATGTTGACCTAGCCGAAAGGGCTTAATTTAAAATATATTGTAGAGAAATAACCAGTATGTTTCACATTCGTATATGTAATTATTACAATTTCACACATATGCCCATAATTAGAATTGTGAAACTGGAGAAAAGTTCGCCTCACAGTCATGTCACACAGGTCTGCCTCAATTCGATTTGGTAGACACATAAGCCAATTATCACTCAATTTTCTGAGAGCGGCAACATGAATCTCAAAAAAGGCCCAAGTGAATGCTGCTTTGGAAAACTGAAGTGCAAAATTGTTCTAAGTTGTGGCTTTTACATTTTAAGATTATACTAAACTAAAAACATCAGACTGCTTTTTTTTTTTGGAAGGGAAAAAATCCTGATTAAATCAAATCGTACTCCCAGTTAATTCTAGTTAATTTGAAACATGGCTTACAGGGCTTAAATAAATTTATTTAAATCAAATTATTTCAAAGAAAGAGAAACGATTAAGAGGAAATGGTAATTTTACGGCTATAATCAACCTCTGAAAAACAACCAGGTAATTCCTTTATAGAAAAGGTTCAAAGGGATTTCAAGTTGCAAAAAGACAGTTGTAGAGACATCGGATCCAAATTGCCCAACGCAGGGGCAAGAAAACCCACAAGACAGCAGGCCTACCTTCCTTCCAGAACCTTCTCTTCCCTCCTCCAGCCTACCCTGTATGAAAAAATGAGGAAATGAAGATTCTGCTGAACAAAATGCAGTTTCCAATTGCCCTCTGGGATGGTTTAATGTCTCTTTCGATGAAGCTGTGAGTGAGGGCTCTTTGGTTTGAGCTGGTCATGAGAGAATTGGGAGCCACACGAAAAGTTCTAATAAAAGGAAGTCCAATGATCAGAGCCGCCTTTCCTGCAGTTTTGGGAATTCTGGTTTCTGCCATGGCCCCATTTTGACCCGAGGAGCTGAAAGGCTGCTCGGGTGCCAATCCAGAGGCTGCCACGCTGAGAGGTGATGATACTGAAGTATTTGAATAAAATGGTTCCTGGCATCCAAAGAGCCATCCCAGCCACCTCAAGGGGAACCGTGGGCTCTAATTCAGGTGTATCATTTCTTCATCTGATTTGTACAGGTCTCATCTAAGAGGGTTTATTACGTGGCCAATCTGTGAGCTACTTATAAACGTGTCCCCTGTTCACAGAGATTGGTTCTTCTAGAACCTTCTGAGCAAACTTCTCACCAATAAAAAGGTCTGTGCTTTTCAACATTGTCTATCCCACAGTCCATTTCTAGTTTTATAAAAGGTCGTCTAGGGCTATCACTTGAGGAGAAAGAAGAGAAGGAAAGAAGCAGTATGGGCGATGCTGAATTGGGATATGGAAACTACCAGCAATGAACTGCTCTGTGCTAGAATTACCAGCTTTAGTCTAGACAATGTGCAGTGGAAGTGAATTCTTCTAACTTTACTGTCATGTACCTCTGGCTTTCACACAGACTGTCCTCTGACCATCTCTGCTGCAGTTAGGGCAACTCTGTCATGGTCACCTCCACATTTTCTGAAGACAAATGACAGATCGGCCTGCCAGGGAACCTAAAAAATAACCTCCTTTCCTCCATTCTTCGCCACACCGGGACACTCTGTTTGAGGCCACAGACCCCGGAAACAAGGATCAGAAAGACATCCTGCAGGCATTTCAACATCTGCCTTGTTTAATGCTGCTGTATTTGGCTCTCAGGACAAACTAAGATGCAATAGTGAAACAATTTGATAAAACAGAAAATTCTTTGAATTGTCCAAGAATCTTCTAAGAATACATTCTTTAAAATCTTTTGGAGAAAAAAATGAGTTTCCTCTTAATTGTTAATCTTCTAGTAATGGGTGTATCCATCATCACCCGTCAATGGTGCTAACTCACCCAGCCGAGGGGTCTCGCGTCCCTCAGCCCCTTGCCTGTTACCAGTTGGGAGCCGACTGTGATTCCAAAGTATCTAATTGGTCATTTGAATATGTTTTAGAGTCCTGAGAAGATTTTCAGTATTTGCCAAACAAAATTTCCTTCTTAAGTAGGAAAGTTAAATTCACAAAATTCTATTGGTCCTTCTCTTTTCTCCTAATACAAAGTCTTTTTCAAGCCATTGAGGTGGAAGAAATTACTTGCACTCGAGGTGGGAAAAGAAAGAAAAGAGAGGAATAAAAGATGGTGCCAACATCTAGATGTAAAAACGATGCCCTGAGATTTTGCCAAGAGCAGCCACACTGACAGACAAAAATTGAATTCTTCTAAAGAATGAGCCACAGAGTGAATTTGATTATGGACCCTGAATTATGAACCAATTATGACTCACTTATCCTGAAACTTCCTTCTGATTGGTACAGACTTCTAAATTATCCCTCTGTGGGGATTTCTCTCTGCACAACCACCATTGTACCATAGGGCCTGAATAAAGATTATATTAAAAAGGGAAGGTAAGATGCATTCCTCCTATGTGGCTAAGCTGAGGGCAGCATTTCTGAACCAAATGATTTTCCACTATTTTCGAGATGTTTTATGGTTAATACAGATAAAAATAATCCCTATAAAAGTTCAACTCCATCTGAGTTTACAGAGAAGCCAGAGTTTGAATCCTCCAAAGAACATGTAACCAGCAAATATTTACTTGGGGCTGTGAAATTCATTTTATGGTCACTTTACAGTATTTTTACCTTCCTAATTATGTTTAAATTATTACTAAAATTAATTTTCACTTTCAACACCATTATTAAATATTGGAGGTGACCTAGAAGTATTGTCTGGGGATTAGAAATAGACCATCGATAATTTTCAAAGCCAAAAATCCAGAAATAACTGAGAATTAACAACACAACACTTAAAGGATAATTTTGCTTTAAAAAAAAAGTCATACCAATCAGCTTGATATTATTGTCTTCATCTAGTAGCAGATTTTCTATCTTCAAGTCTCTGAAATAAACAAAACCACACAACATTTCAGACAGGCATTTGAAACAGTGGAATAACATTTTGCTTCTGAAGGGAAACGAACTGTTTTAGAGCCGCTTTGAACCAACCCATAAAGCTTTCTGCCAAAACTCGAGCAATCAATAAGTAAATATTTTTAAAACATGATCAAATTCATTGCCCCAGACTAAAAAAAAGCTGAAAGATTTCAGAGAAGACAGAGAGCAATGAGGGCACAAAGTTTCCGAACCATGAGAAGTTTCCAGAAGAATTGGGACCAGAGCTGAAACCTGGGAGTTAACAGAACTGGGGTTGTGAGAGGGGAACACAGTGTTCAAGACAGGAGCTGCCTGAACAGTCGGAGAAATACAAATGTGGCCATGTGTCTGTGAGACGGTGAGCAACGCCAGCCAGAGGAGGGAACAGATTTGAGGAAGCAGATTTTAAAAAAATGAGGAGCCAGCCCAGTGGCATAGTGGTTAGTTCACATGCTCCACTTCGGCGGCCTGGGGTTCACAGGTTCGGATCCCAGGTGTGGACCAATGCACCACTCGTCAAGCCATGCTGTGGCAGCGTCCCACATATAAAGTAGAGGAAGATGGGCACGGGTGTTAGCCCAGGGCCAATCTTCCTCAGGAAAAAGAGGAGGATTGGCAACGGATGTTAGTTCAGGGCTAATCTTCCTCACCAGAAAACCACAAAAAACAAAAGAAAATTGAAAGCTGGCATAATTGATCAGTCCTACAATCTCCATGGTTGGAGCCCAAGCATCATCTACATCGGCAGGTGATGATAAATTAATCTATTTAGCAAGCAGAAGTTATAGTGAGCAGAAAAATAGACCCCAACAATGTCAACATCCCTATTCTTGATATGATGCCTGAGTATGTGTTAACATTACATGACCAAAGAGAACTAAGTTTGCAGATGGAATGAAGACTGCCAATCAGATAATGGGGAACTGATCACTGACACTGAGGTAACTGAGGAGATGGGAGGGAGAAATGCACTTGGGCTCATGCGGGGTGTGAGGTGCCTATGATATCTGTTCTAGCCAACTGTAAGCTCCTTGAAGGCAGGAAATGTGTCTACCTTGCTTACCACTGTACCTCAGGACCTTTGCACATTCCAGGTACTCAGTAAATACCAATGACTCTACATTACCAAAGAGATCATTTTGGATTTCAGAAGAAAAAAATGTGGGCAAAAGTATATATTTGGTTATCAAAACCATCCAGGTTCAGCTTTTATTTTTCCACTTTTGAACAGAGACATGGGCAAAAGAAATCTTTTTCTCCTCCTCTCAACTATAAGGAATAGAATTGCATAATCATGATAAACAAAAATGGAAACTGATAAAATCAAGCGGAAGTCATAACAAAGGGAACAGTTGTAAGGACCGTGGTCAACGGGAAAGCAGTGTCCCATTCAACACAGCTCACAGCTCAGTCCCAGCACTGCCGGCTCATCCCGTTTTCCCAGAGAAGCCAGAAATCTGGACTCGATCCCAATTTTTAAATGTTGGCAACAAATTCGCATTTAAAACAATAATAACAACCACAATGCGTGGGCCAATCTTGCAGGCAAGCTACGGCCTGCAGACAACCAATTGTCAACCTCAGTACAGTGGCAGCTGAGCCTTGAAAGGACGTGAGATTGCCCAGGGAGAGGGGAGAGAATGAGGGGGATAAAGACCAAGGACGACACGCTGGTGGGGGACACCGACATCAGAGCCGACTGGGAAGGAAGAGTTGGGGAAGCTGTTGTCACAGGAACGACAAAGGGCAGCATTTCAGGATGGGAAGAAGAGTTAAGGAGTCAAGTGCAGAAAAAAAATGCCCTCTAAAAAGTGACCAATGGATTTCAAAATTGGAAGGGGGCTGGTAGCCTTAGGGCCGGACACTTGGATGAGAAGGGAGATTATGCTGCAACTTGTAGCTGGGGAATATAAATAGATAGTCCCCTATCCACGTGCACCCACCAATGGGAGGAAGAATTGTACTCCTTTGCTTCAGTTCCAATGAAGCAATACACAGAATATTTAAAAACTACGTCAGCCTTTAAAAGGTATCCCTTATGTCCAAATGCAGGGTGACCCCAAATACAAGGGGATCCTCCCCTCTGTTCCAGTGGGAAGACCCTGCCCCTCAGAAAAAGGTTTTTGGATACAAATATATAATTTTTAGAAATGCAATGGAATTATCAAATGACTAGTTATACTATTTATCTGGGAAGCCGCACCATCATATTTAAGAGCATAATCAATAATGTTAATATAATTAATTTCAGAAATATTGTTCCCAGACCCTCACATGTAATGAAACAATTTTATTAAACTTTGTCACAGGCAGAACCAGGATGACCGAGTCATGGTGCGGTGTTTCCAGTGTAACACGACCTGTAGGCCAACTGGATGTTTGAGATAAAGCACTTTGTGGATCTGTGTGTGATGCACTTGCTGAAAATATGATCCAAAGCCATTTAAATAATGTGTCCATTTAAAATCTCTATAAATTAACCACTCAGTGAATTGTTTTGAGAGGGCTCTCACAAGCCCTCACAGTTGTGAGCTCACATCCCCAGAAGTTATTATAAAACCACGTAAAATGTCTTCTCCTTCCTTTCTATCAATTTCCTCGTGTGACTTTCAGAGTTTCCAAAGTCATCAGGGAATCAGGTCAAGGTCAATGTGTCTTCTCCAACTAGCACTTTGCTATTAAAAATAAAATAATTGAGACTGCGCCCCCATAATACGAGAGACTCTACAAGGACTCTGGAAGGCACTTCCTCTGCCCAAGATAATTAGGACATAATATAATCCTGACTTTATATTCAAGCACATACGGTAATTCCAAAATGCGTGCATGCACACCCAAAACTGTGTGCCAGCAACAGCCCAAACTGCGATCCTGTGAAAACTGATTATAAAGCAGTAACACTATTTAAATCTAAAGGAAGTCCACAGTTTGTTTCCAGCAAAATTAAACCTCTTTCTCGGGGAAGAATGGAAGCCACGCTAAGGCGTTTGGTTCAGAACAAATACTATGGAGAAAAACAGCTTCCAGAGGTGAGGTCAGAGAAAGCAATTGTCAAGAATAATAAAACTAAGCTGGATAATTCTGGGACCACAAAAGCCTACAGAACAACCACAATAATTAGAAGAACGATATAAATAGAAGGCTAAAAATAAGAGAAAAAGCAAAAGAAAAAATACTCACTTGTAAAATCAGGAAAATATCATAAAACCAGGGGAGAAAGTATAAAAAATGTAATTATTAGGCAAAATGAGAAAAATCAAATCGTTAAGAGTCACTGTTTTGCCACCGACTGCATCCCACTAACCCACCCCAGCCCCTAGGAAAAATGCTCAGAACAAACCTGGTCAACTGGGCTTGTTTACAAATATATTACCTTTTTGTTAAGGTTTCTAAAGGATTTCAGTGATACCCAATCTTACTGCCTAGGGGCTTCATGACTAGTTAACGGAAAGGTGAGCTACATTATTAGTCTCTGTCCAGATCAGCGCACCTCATCTACCCAAACGAAGGGAACATTCGACCTCTTTTGGCTTCCTTTATTTCCACCTCCTGCTTTGTCTTTTGAGACTTAACTAGAAGGAGGAGGAAAATACTTTCCTTCTGACTCTTTAGGAAAAAAGGCTCTAAAATCATATTTTTAAAAGCAGCTTTTGCCGAGGTATTTACCCAAATGAGTTGAAAACTTATAGACACAAAAGTTGATAGCAGCTTTATTCATAATTGCCAAAACTTGGAAGCAGCCAATATGTTCTTCAGTAGGTGAATGAACAAATAAACTGTGGTACGTCCAGACAAGGGAATATTATTCAGTGATAGAAGAAGTGAGCTATCCAGTCATGAAAAGCCATGGAAGAATCTTAAATGCATGTTTCTAAATGAAAGAAGGCAGTCTGAAAAGGCAACATACTGCATGATTCCAATTATGTGACCTTCTGGAAAAGGCAAAACTATAGAGACGGTAAAAAGATCAGTGGTTGCCAGAGGTTTTGGGAGGAGGGGGAGGATGAGTAGGTGGAGTACATTTTTTTAGGATGCTGAAACTATTCTCTAGGATACTGTAACGGTGGCTACATGACATCAGCATTTGTAAGCATTTGTCAAAATCCATAGAACCATACAACACAAAGAATCAGTCCGAATGTAAACTATGGACCTTAGTTAATAACAGCGCATCAATATTGGTTCAATCATAACAAATGTTCTACACTATCACAAGATATGAATAGCAGGGGAAACAATGTGGAAGGCAGGTGAAGAGGTATGTGGAAATTCTGTCATTTTGGCACAGTTTTTCTGTAAACCTAAAACTGCTCTAAAACATAGCCTATTAATTTTTTTTAAAGTAGCTTTTGGATATTTTTCCCTTTCCTAAGAGATGAGTACTAGCTATGGCTACACCCAAATATCTCACTCAGGAAGTTCACTGTGGAGCATCCTTACCACCTAAAGTTAATTAGAGTCCATTCAGCACAGTGGCCCACTCAGACCCTCTGCCCAGCTACTCAACAATGACCAAAGAGATCACCAATGATCCCAAGGGACCACAAAATTTAGACACCTTCTTGAATAATAAAAGAAAGTTTTAGTGTTAGTGTATTCCGATGAATCTTTTAAAAAATACTGGCAGGCCTCTATAACCCAGAAAATCTCCCCATAGTCCATGTGAAAAGCATGGTGTTTAGTCCAGTTCCATTCCCAAGAGCAGAATATTTGGCTCTAAGTTTCAGATTTGCTATCTGGGAGGGAAGGTTCTCAGAGCTGACTGGTCTACACTTGATGATGGAGGGAATGCCCAATTTCACATTAATGCTCCTTGATGGGATTAAGCCCTTTATGGAGTGAGAGAAGTGGGAGGCTCTTCTGTGGTCTGGCAGTGTGAGGAGTCCTCTCTGGGGCAGGCAAACTGGAAGTTCTGTGTGAACTGGTAACTGAGAACAAAAGGGAAGAAGAAGAAAATCGCCCCTGGATGGACAGGAAATTGCTTTTCCTTGGCCAAAAGGGCTTCAAAGAGAAGTTAGGACAAGCAAGATGGGACGGGGTGGGCCCTAGTTTAAGGGGGCATGGAGGATCAGGTTACTAGGACAGTGCTCAGGGGGAAACTGAGTGTCCTGGAAACAAAGGAAAGTACGGAAGAGGAGAAACCAGTGGAGCAGCCCTTCAGTGAAGTGTGAGTTGGGGGCCCAGCCCAGAAGAGGCCACCAAGGGAGCGGGCACAAAGGCTTCTGGATGCTTCTCTGGTAACTGGGTAGTTTCAGGGAGAAATGCCCAATGAGGCTTGTCGTAGAGGCTCTCAACAGACTGGGCATTGGGTCTTGGTCTTCACTATGCTTTGAGGGGGATGGGGGGCCTGGCATGATGGGTGTTTTTCCAGAGATTGAGAGAGGGCCCAAGTGAAGAGCCCTAATCACCAGCCCTTTGTTCTAGATTATTTCAAAAGAACAAGCTCAAACAGGCCACTACTAACATTAAAGGCTCACCCACAGGCCACCAAGTACATCCCTCCCCCTCCCCCTCCATCCACCCACCCAAACTCTCCCTGCATTTCTTTAAAGATGGTAATCTCTAAGGTTTGGAGGCTGGCCACAGGAACTCCAGTCACTGCCCTGGAAAGACAGAGAGGTGGAGGGGTGCAAGTCAGGGAGGACCCTGTTGCCATAACAAACACACAGGTCCTGGCTCCTGGGGGAGGGAAGGAGAAGCAGCTGCTTGGATCCTGCTGAGGGAAGAGACAGACACAGGCAGTACTGGGGAGGTGAGGAGTGTGTGTGTGTGTGTGCATGTGTGTGTGTGCGTGCGTGCACACTTGAATGTGTGTGTATGCATGCATATGGGGAGAGCATGGGTGTGCATACGAGTATGAAGACATCTGTGTATGGGTATGAGCGTGCACACGTGTGTAAATATGTGTGTTGAGTACACGCCCACATGTATGTGTGAGCACGTGTCTGTGTGTATATGTGCATGTGCGTGAATGTGTGTGTACACTTAAATGTGAGTGCACATAGGTTTGTGTGCACACTGCAAGTGCATGCACATATTCGTGTGTGTGCACATATTCATATGAATGTGTGTGTGTGTACGCACACATATAGGGGAGAACATGGGTACGCAGGTGTGTGAGCACACGTGTCAGTGTGTACACGTGTGTATGTGCATGCGCACGTGCACACACACGCATCCGGAATACTGGGATGAGTGAGGCTCCCCTGAGCCCTGCCAGGCCATGACAAGCCCAGCACGAGGGTCAAAGGTTGAGCCACTAACAAACGTTGGGCCTAGACTGAGGGGCAGGAACTCAAAAGAGAGCCTGGGGGAGCCACCCAGGGTTGAGACCAGGATGAAAGAGAAGAACCGAACGTCACAGAGCAGAGGCCACCAGCATTCAAGGGAGGGGAGAGCGGGACAGAGGGAGACGACGGAGGGCTGGACTGGAGGGGCTGAGCAAAGACTTGGGGCCAAACATGGCGGCCTGGGGAAGTGAAGAGACAGGCCCTGCCCTGGGCCCAGACATCTAAACTCTCTGAGCTTCTGATTCTTCTTTGAAAAATGGTGTCACATGAGGGGCTACCTGGCGGGGCCATTAGCAGGAGGAATTGAGAAAATGTACCTGCGTGTCTTGGGGGCCCCTCCAGGCCAAACAATAGCCAACAGCTAAGAGGTGAGAGGCTGGAGGTGAAGACCATAATACAGACTCCAAGACAAGCGAAGGGGAGACTCAAGAAAAGACTTACGGGGTGATTAATTTGGTGATAAGCAAACAGCACTGAGGGGCATCAGCCCTCAGGCAAAAGGTCAGAGAGAAGGCGTCCCAGGCCGTGGCAGGGCGGGGTGGGGGGGTAGACCAAACTCAGGGTTAGATCTGGGCAGAAAGCTTTGCCTGAGGAGATGGCCCCAAGATGGATTTTAGTAACAAGCTAAGAATAAAGCATCCAAGAAAAGCACATAACTCCCCAAGGCAACAGGCATTTTGCAGTGAAAAGAGGGGCTTTTGGTTACATTTTATCTTCAAAAGCACTGTATTAAAACCAAATGATTTTTTAATCTTTGATTTATTCTGGAAAGAACATAAAACTGGCTACCAGAAAGCTTCCATCCCACTGCTAACGCTGACACTAGCTGTATACATTCAATTTCCCTTCATTTATTCAACAAAGTCTTACTGTGTGCCCACGGGGCTGGGCACTGGGCTACATTGCTGCCTGTGCAGGAGACAGATGTTATCGTGTGAAAAGCATTTGGAGAGCAAAGAAGAAGGTGCTGTGGGAGTCTATGACCAAGGGGCCTAGCCTGGAGGGCCTCCTGGAGGAGGTGAGCTTGCAGCTGGGACCTGAAGGATGAGCAGATTCAGCCAGGCAAAGAAGGCAAGGACAGTACAAGCTGAGAACAGCTGTGGGGCCTTGAGCACACAGAACTCAGCCTTCTGTGTAGAAAATGAATGAGGTGGACTTAGTAGTAATTACAGCAAACATGGACCTAGTACTTACTAAGTACCCAGTACTTACTAAGCATCTCAGTGTTTAGCACTTTACATGAATCAACTCATTTAATCCTGACAACAGCCACGTGCAGTGGCTAATCCCTTATCCCTATTGTGTAGATGTGCAAAGAGAGGCACAAAAGACTGAGTGACTTGCCCAGTGCAGCTTTTAAATGGTAGAGCTGGTGTGCAGATGCAGGCAGTTCAGCTTTAGAATCAACATGGCTGACCATGGCACATCCCGATCCACAAAGTTGTTGGGCTAGAACTTTGTAAAATCTCATATTTCCACATATATACATATATAGGTGAGGAAAATTGTCGCTGAGCTAACATCTGTGCCAATCTTCCTCTATTTTGTATGTGGGACACTGTCACAGCATAGCTTGATGAGTGGTGTGTAGGTCCTCCCCCGGGATCCAAACCTGTGAACCCCGGGCCACCGAAGCAGAGCACGCACAATCACTATGCCACCAGGTCGGCCCCCACTCATGTTGTTTTAAACCCAATTAAACACGAAACCTTTGATATATATAACCAGCACCTCCAGATATGTGCTTCCTCTCAGCAGAAGGCCCTGGGATCTCAAACAGCCCCTGGATGTGAGCAGAGTTTCTTCCTCTCATCTGCCTTCCCCTCCCTCCCCTCTCCAAGAGAAATTAAAAGTGAAAAGAACTTCTTAATACCCCACCAGTACAGGGTGTGCCTGCTTCTTGTCAGCCCACGAGAACAAAGGAGGGTCCCCTCTCTCCCCCCCAGCATTCCTCGCAAGCACAGAGGGCCCTTTCCCAATATTGATGAATGAATAAGGTCATGGCCCTGGGAGGGGCAGCATGGACACACAGCCAAGCACAGGCTTGCGCTCCCTTTGATCACAGGTCTCTCTCTCTCTCCCAGTCCTGCGGGCCCCCCTGGCTTGCCTCTTCCTGCTCGGGGAGGGCGGTATTGTGTTACGTTGCTGTGCTCTGTCTGAATAGTTTGATTGGACTTTGTTATTTTGAATGAACAGATGAATCTCAAATTAGCCTCCCAGCAGAATCAGCGTTCTTGATGACCGATGTTAAGAGTCAACGCTCTATATACAATAGGCAAATCATCAGATTTGGGCATCCTGCTGGGTGAGCACGTTTGACAAAAAGAAGAAAAAACTCAGATTTTAAACGCAGAGTATTGCAGGCAAACCTAACACGGAGTGATGGAGAAGTGAGACCATGGTCTATCTTTGTAAAACTTCACACCAGCCCTGTGAGAGTAACAGACACAAGCTATGGCAGATCCAGTTTAAAAGGAAGTTCTCTGCCAGCTAACGGCATCTGCTTTCTAGAGGTTTAGTTTCCTTTTTTCCTTTCCACTTGTAATATTTACATGATTTTTAAAGATTTGCTTCCTTTAAATGATACTTCAATAGTTCTGAATAGCTAATTAAATATTTAGATTTAATATCACAGGAAATGAGGGCTCTGCCACATTACGTTGATGACAACATAACAATATAGTATCAACCTAATCAAGAACTGCGCTTTTCAAGCATCCTCTAGCAGAACGGAAAGCCCTTTATATCATTGTATACCTGTAGCCACCAAAATTCATCCTAAATCCTTTTGGAGGATCTAATCTGTGTGCTCAGAAATCTTCCCACGAGGGACTCCAGGGCATCTCTGAAATGCTATACTATCTTATTTGTTTGAAAAATCAAACCTCAAATAATTTAAGAAATTCATTCCATCTTTGGAACATAAAGGAGAAAATGCTCCACCATGGAAAAGGACTACGGTAAAATGTACACCAGCAGTAAGACAGATTACGGATGCTAAAAATGAGTGGTATAGAATCTTTGAGTCGAGACGTGAGTTCAAGCCACCCACGAATAGAAGCTAAACAAACACTTTCATGTGATGTCTTCATCACCTGTCCTCATGCACTGACACTCATTAACACGATTTCTAGAGAGAAAAATGAAGACCCCCTCCTAACCCATACATATCTTCCAGTCTTCCCTAACTTTAAAAGATCTGCGTCTTTGCCATTGTTGGTTTACGACTATATTTCCAAGGAACGACGAAGAAGGAGAATGCTGGAGATCAGAGAAAGAAAAAGCACGCCGTCTTTGCTATCAAAACATCATTAAATTCATCCCTTTGACACTGACAGTAATTGCGCTGAGAGGGATTGGATTTTGTTAAAATTGCTTTAAAAGGGTTGTTGAGAACTTCCTGCGGGAGAGACTAGAGAGCAATGCACAGCTTTCACTCATTTTTCCTTTCTTGTCCTCGAAATCCTGCAAACCTGGGGGGCGCATCTAATTTCCGACAGCACGAAGCCCTTGTCATAACACCCTGGGTCCCTCAGAAAGCTCTGCCCCCTGGTTCTATTTTCCACCGTGACCAGCGGAGTCGGTAACCCAAGCTGATTCACTCGCAAGGCTTCTGCCCTTGTCATCTTAATAAACAAAGACAGAACCAGGCACACTTATGACCATCATTTTCCTAATAATGGCAGAGCTGTGACATGGCAGGCTACACAAGGGTATTGTTGGAAAGAGCCAAAAATAGTGTTATTCACTTAAAATTCCTGAATGTTCCCTTCCTTGCTCATCGAAACTCAGAGTTCTAATGAAGCGTGATTTCATGACAACGTGTGTGACTAAAAATATATCCATGAACAGGTTGTCTACCTCAGCGAGTAAATGACCCGCCCGAGGCTGGCTCTGAGAAAGCCCTGAGTCAGGGGACCTCCCCTGCAGAGTCCCTAGGTTTGGGCATGACAGGGCGGAGCATTCCAATGCCAATCCCATTAGGAAGGAAATGGCCCTCTCCACCTTAAAAGCCCACAAGTTCTATTAATTAAAGTCCTAACTCCTTTTTTCACTGATCAGAATAGGAATAGTTTTCAAACAGATAAAAGATACCATTAGAAGCTGAAGTTTTAAAAATATATGTTTCTTCTAAAGGTTAAACATAGAGGGGCCGCCCGGTGGCGCAGCGGTTTAGTCCGCGCTTGGCAGCCCGGGGTTCGCGAGTTCGGATCCCGGGCGCCCGCCGACGCACTGCCTGTCAGCCATGCCATGGCAGCGTCCCATATAAAGTAGAGGAAGATGGGCACGATGTTAGCCCAGGGCCAGTCTTCCTCAGCAAAAAGGGGAGGATTGGCAACAGATGTTAGCTCAGGGCTGGTCTTCCCCACAAAAAAATAAAAATAAAGGTTAAACATAGAGTTGCCATGTGACTCAGCAATTCCACTCCTAAGAGTAGAATTCTCCAAGAGAAGTAAAAACATACGTTCACACAATAACTTGTCTATAAATGTTCATAGCAGCATTAGTCACAATAGCCAAAAGGTAGAAACAACCTACATGTCCATCAATGGATGAATGGATAAACAAAATGTGGTATATCCATACAATGGAATATTATTCAGTCATGAAAAGGAAACAAGTACTGATCCATGCTACCACAAGGATGAATCTTGAAAACATTATGCTAAGTAAAAGAAGCCATTCATCAAAGAACACATATTGTTTGTTTCCATTTGTAGGAAATATCCAGAACAGGCAAATCCATAGAGCCAGAAAGTAGATTAGTGGTTGCCAGGGGCTGGTGGGAGGGGGGAATGGGGAGTGACTGCTAATGGGTTCCTTTCTTGGGGTGATGAAAATATTCTAAAATTACATAGTGGAGACAGTTGCACAACTCTATGAATATACTAAAGCAAGTGAATTGTACACTCTAAATTGGTGAATTTTATGGTATGTGAATTTTATCTCAATAAAAAAATTTTAAACGTGTGTATGTCTATATCTGTATATAGACACACATATATTTTGTGTTTTGATCTTGCTTTTTAAAACAAGAATCAATTAAACACAAGCCCTAAATTTTCTCAGCAACCCAGAATAATTATCAATTGTAATTCCATGCAAGAAGAACTATGCATTTATTGGTGAAGTCAACAATTTCTTGGGAGGAAAAGAGGGCACTTCTAATTTTTCATTTTATTGTATTGTGTTTATTTTATTTTAGTATAGCACTAAAATTAGGCACCCACCACCGATGGCAACATTGCTAAGAATGCTATTTCCATTCACCTTCCTTGTAGAGCTCCTCCTCAGGAGAGAACAGGTTTTTAAAAAGAAAAGTTTGATTTTCATAGTTATTTGCAAGGTTGGTTTGGCTTACGGGGAACACCCCTCACTTTCAAGGGTAAGTTCACAGTTCGAATGGTGATCCAATTCCGTCGAATAAAACAGCCATTGAACAACTACCACACGTAAAGCAAATGAAACGAAAGCACCATCGCCAGCGTCAGCTGTAAAACAGTCTCACGCCATCTTAACATTGAAGCTTCTTTCACGCACCTGAACAACTGGTCTCATTACTTTGCAAATAATAAGAAGTGCAGCCAACACTTACATGGCCCTTGCTATATACCAAACACTGTTCCAAGCTCTTTCCATATATTAACTTATTTACCCTTACACCAACCTTGAGATAAGTATCATTATTATTCCCATTTTACAGAAGAAGAGACTGAGGTTCAGAATGGTTAAGTAACTTGCCCAGGGTCACTCAACTATGACAGGACAGAGCCAGGATCCAAACCCAGGCACTCTGACTTCGGATGCCTTTTAACCCCACGCTGGCATTAACCCAACTCACGAAACATTCCATGGAACAAAAATGTAGAATTGTAAAACACGCTGCACTGACTCGGCTTTGCTCGGAGTGCACTGAAGCATTGTGCGGTCCATTCAGCACAGAGTCGGCGATCATCAGCATGGCACAGCCCTCACCTGTGGACCACTCCAGCCCGGTGCAGGTGCTCCACCGCAGAGATCAGCTGCCTGATGTATCTGCGGGCTTCAGATTCCTCCAGCCGCTTCTTCTCGTAGATCTTGTGCATCAGGTTGCCCCCAGGACACAGCTCCATGACCAGGTAGTAGCTGTTTTCCGTCTCTAAGATATCGAGGAGCTGGGTGATGTTGGGGTGGCGGATCATCTGCTGGATCTGCCCCTCTCGTCGAAGGTTTTTGGTGACATATGTGTCCTTTTTGGCTCTCTTCTTGTCGATGACTTTTATGGCCACCTGAGGAGACATCAAGAACAGGGCTGTCGTCAGACATTGCAGGCAAAGGTCACTCCCTGACTATTCACAAGAACCCTAGGAAAATATACAGCTGCTTCTCTGCACAAGGAGAAAAACCTGATCTAAAATAGCATGAAGGGGAAAAAAGGAGAATGGAACATCGGGAAAGATCAAAAGATTCAATTACTAAGGAAGAGAAAGAAATTCACTTAAGCAAACTTGAATGGCCGACTAGAAGGTTCACTGAAGGGTCAGTGTCAAACGTGGTTCTCCAAAGGGTGACATATCAAGTTCTCCTCCAAGGGCCTCTCCCATCCCTCCAGGTTGGGTCCCCCATGCTTCCACTTCCGAAACAGCCAGTGGTTAGGCCGCTGGGGTTGCGATGCCCAATGATGGGGCACCCACGTCCTTCCTCCCCGCCCTTTCTCTGTCCTGCCCCAGGCCCTCAGGCCAGGCTGCCTCTGGCCTCCAGTGTTGACCTCTTTCCCTTGGTGAATTTACCCAGAGGTGAACTCTTGGCACTATGTCAGGACCCAAGCTGTTGCTGCTCCAGGGTCACATCTCAAATACCCACAGGACGCTCCTCCTGGGTCATCTCCCCCACAGTCAACATGCCACAGCTTTGCACAAAGGTGGAGTAAGAGGGAAGAAGGGAGAGAGAGAAGAAAAAGGGAAGGACAGAGGGATGAAAGGGAAGGGAAGATTGTCTTTTCCACCCAACTCTACACTCCTTTCCGACTCTCCCCTTTCCTTTGCTGGCAGTCACCTCTCCACTCACCAGGCCCTAAAACACCCCACCGTTTTTGCCCTCTTCTTTTCTTACATCTTCACTCCTCTCTCTAATGTGACCAGTCATTGACATCATATCAATTCCTCCTACTAACTGCCTCTCTCGTCCTTCCTTCCTCTCTGTTCACGACACCACCAGTTGGGTTCATTCAGGACCTTGCCTCCTAGTGCCCAGACGCGCTTTCTCTAAGTGAGACTCAAGCAACCCAAGGGACATTCTCATCCAAGGCTACTGAGCCACCTGGGTGCAGGATGAAAAGAGTGGACCTTCCATTTCTATTTATTTCCTTTTTTTTCTCCCCAAAGCACCAGTGCATGGTTGTATATCCTAATTGTAAGTCCTAGTCCTTCTATGTGAGCCACCACCACAGCACGGCAACTGACAGACGGGTGGTGTGGTTCTGCGACCAGGAAACTAACCCAGGGCTCTGAAGCAGTGAGAGCGTTGAACTTTAACCACTACGCCATCAGGGCTGGCTCTTTATTTCCTTTTTTTGTAATTATATTTTGTAACTGTTTCATAATGGACTCAATATATTAATATAGAGGTGTGATAAAGATCAATAAATAAATGATGGATAGATGATAGATAGATTGATAGATAGATATTTGCAGTGAGAGGCTCAAATGTTATTTTCTTAGCATAGAGTTTGTGATAAAAAAAAAAATAAAAGTCTGGCCACCACTAGCCTAGACTATGACATCGATGTCCTACCTCTTTTCCCTCATGCTCATCCTGGCCCCTCAAAGTCACTCTATGGTCTGCCTCAAAATCAATGGGTCTGGAACTCTGATTTCTTGCTTAAAGCTCTTCAGGGACTCCTGTTGCCCACAGGGCAAGGTCCACACTCCTGGCCCAGCACTGGAGCTTCAGAATAACTAAAGTCCCACCTCCCTTCTAGAGAGTCCCTTTAACTCTCCTTCCTTAGGCTCCCACCACACCTATCATTGTGATACCATTTGAAGCAGCCATCCCTTAACACAGGGACCATGCCCTTCTTCACCACACACAGTACTCGATAAACAATAAGTGACCAATAGGTTACTAACTGACCAAATCGTTGAACCTTTTTTTTTCTTACCATTGAAGCAAAAATAGCTGTAAACAGTTTAATCTATTCTCTCTTCTGGAAAAGAGTCTCTTTTTTCTTTTATTTTAATTTTTTACTTGAGATGTAATTGACATGTAACATTGGTTTTAGGTGTACAACAGAATGATTTGATATATGTGTATATTGTGAAATGATTATCACAATAAGTTTAGTTAACATCCAACACCACACAGAGTTACAAATTTGTGTGTGTGTGATGAGAACTTTTAAGATCTTCTGTCTTAGCAACTTGCAAATATATGATACAGTGTTGTTCAAGTCACCATGCTGTACATTACATCCCCAGGGCTTATTTATCTTATACCTGGACGTTTGTACCTTTTGACCCCCTTATCCCTTTTTAATGGGGATTTTCAGACCCTTAATACAAAGATATGACTAAGAGGAGACAAATAGCCAATGGGAGCAGACAACCTGGGGGCCTGTCAATCTGAGGCTGATACTGTCCACCCACAGAAGTGAAAGTTACACTCTGTGATGTGGCCCCAACTAGTTCAGTAGTGCGAGACGAAAAGCTTTAAAAACTGTACTCATTCATGACAAAAGAAAAAATACATATATTAAATATATATATTCACATATATACAATATACATGTACACATATATCTGTCCATCATCTTGTGGGGGAGGAGAGAAAGAGGAATGCTGAGAAGTTCTGTCTTTGCTTGAGTCTGTCTTGCAATGTTTTAAAAATTACACCCTTTGGCAGTGAAATTCTTAAAAGTAGCATGAATAAACAACAGTCGAAAAGCCTAGCAGTAATACAATCAGCCTTTTTTAACAGAGCTTACAATTATCATTAGGATAATTTATTTAGCACTTTAATTGCCTGTGGTAGGTTATATAATGGCCACCCAAAGACATTACGTCCTAATCCTTGGAACGTGTGAACGTGACTGTATTTGGAAAAGCAAAGGATTTTGAGACGAGAGTAACCTGCATTATCCCAGTGGGCCCTAAATGTTATCACAAGTGTCCTTATAAAACAGAGGCAGTGGGAGATTTCACACAAATACGCAGAGGAGAAGGCCGTGTGAAGAAGCAGGCAGAGAGGGCAGCGATGGGCCACAAACCAAGGAATGCCACAGCCACCAGAAGCCGGAAGGCGCAAAAGACGGATCCCCCCTAGAGCCATCAGAGGGAGCACCGCCCTGTCGACAGCTTGATTTTGGTCCAGTGAAATTGATTTTGGACTTCTGGCCTCCAGAACTGTGAGAGAATAAATTTCTATTTTTTTAAGCCACCAAGTTTGAGGTAATTCTTTACATCAGCCACAGGAAACTAACACACCAGATATGTGCCCCACCATCATCTGGTATCTTGGTTCCCACATGCTATTGAGAGGCCCTCTGTGGAAACCCTGAAACCTCAAAGTATCTCACCGGGAGAAGGTCCCTATTAAGCCCCGTCTCGCCATTCCCAAACACCAGCTGGTCACCAGGCTTGTTGTTTTCATTCATCCCCTAAACTTACAGGCTCTGCATTGATAATACTGAAAACGGAAAGCTGTTCTTAATTACCCAAAACCGTTGAATCAACTTCATCTGTAACAACTGAAATGGGAAAAACTGAATGGGAAATTAAGGAAAAAGCAATCAGTGATCAGCAAAGGGAAGCATTGAATTTAACCTGACGGTAATCAGAGATTTGCAGGCAGAGTCGGTCTAACAGGTTGAAGCCCAGCACGATGATGGGTCTCTAGCTGAAAAGATAAACTGCTTTGGCCAGGAGAGTTTTAAAAAGTAAAGTGAAATCTGTACAGATTCACTGAGGACAAGGTCCAAGGACCAGATTGGAACTCTCACCAATCTGGTGACAGGGGAGAGTGTCTAAGCCTGGACGTCATCCTGAGCACATCAAGAAAAACAGTTCTCTTGAAAAAGGTCAATAAAATGAAGACCCAGCCCTTCAACAGGTCCAAGCTGCAAAGCCTCTCAAAATTTTACAAAGAAATCCACTTTCAAAGATTGTCCCCATATTTCCAAGAGAAGTGGTGAAGTCTTGCAGTGGTGGGGAATTAGAGAGAGAATAACAAGCTCCAGTGTACCACAGTTGAAACAGATTATTCCTCAACTTCTCTCATTAATTAAGAAATTGCATTCTCACAATACGGCAACTCCCACCCTCCTCCCCACTCCATGCTCCCCGGTCCAAAAAAACTGCCTATCAATGTGGATAAAATCAGCTAATTTTTACATAGCTAAGCTATGTAAAGAAAGAAAAAGGAAATTCTGCAAGGCTAAAAAACAAGTAGATCTAAGATGACTAGAGGTCAGCTATGGGGTGGAAGAATAGAGATACAGGAAAGAAGAGGTGACTGCAGGCGGGGAGACCCCAAGGAAGGGAAGGAAGAGGTGGAAGAGGCTGCTTTGCATGGAAAGGGAGCACTGCTCCCTCCAACACAGGAAAGGAGAAGAAGGGAAGCACATGGATCCCAGTTCATCAGGAGAGAGCCCGGCTCAGAAAGGAATTCATGCTTAATGGCCCCTCTTATGTATCGGAAGAAGAAAATGCAACGTAGAATTTTACTTAGAATGAGGGATGCAAAAAAGCATATGGCCCCCATCATGGCATGCGCTTCCACAAACAACTGGTACCTAAGATAATGTACATTAAGCACTTAGTACGAAGTCTGGCACATAGTAAGTACTCTTTAAATGGACAGACTTATGGGCTAGCCCAGTAGCGCAGTGGTTTAGTTCATGCTTTGGCAGCCCGGGGTTCGTGGGTTTGGATCCCTGGCATGGACGTATGCAGAGCTTGTAGCCATGCTGTGGCAGCATCCCATATAAAAAGTAGAGGAAGGTGGGCATGGATGTTAGCCCAGGGCTGGTGTTCTTCACATAAACAAATAAATTGACACTCTTATTATCACCATTTTACTTTACTTTACTGAAGCAACTTGTAAAAAGGGTGAAAAAGCATTCAAGCTTAGCTCAGCTAAGAAAAAAAAACGTGCATTTCCTTGACCCGCGGTTTTAGCGTATTAAAAAAGAAGGCTGAACCACATTTCAGTGTTTCAAACTCTCTGGAGTAGAGTTGCTTTTAAATCCCAAGGCAGTAGTTTAATATCAGTCTAGTCTCTCATCTTCTTTAAATATTGACTTAGTTGAGACTGTCTACATAGGATCAGAGTTAACAGGATTTAAAATTCATCCCTTCATCCTCGATCACCCTTCACTGCCTTTAAAATTCATTACTCTGAAACATACCAAGAATTGTTGATGTATCCAATCTCCGAAATGAAAAGGCAGCTGTAAACGGATCTTCCATACGACTGAGGGGAAGAAAAAATACTGATCAAAGAGACTACACTCTTTAATAGCACAGAAACATACAGCTATGGTTTACCCGTGATACAATGTATGCTGTGTTTTCAAAAGCTCATAGTTTTTCTTTAACCAAAGCGCTTTCAGACCATGATGTTTTAAAGAATCAGAATGTACAGGGAATAGGAGGCCCTGATCAACTGAATTTTCTTTTTACATGGAAATTAGCCAAAAAAGAGCTTTCTTTCCAGAACACTTTGGTTTCTTTTTTTTTTTTTTTGTGGGGAAGACTGGCCCTGAGCTAACATCCGTTGCCAATCCTCCCCTTTTTGCTGAGGAAGACTGGCCCTGGGCTAACATCCGTGCCCATCTTCCTCCACTTTATATGGGATGCCACCATGGCATGGCTGACAGGCAGTGCGTCCGCGGGCGCCCGGGATCCGAACTCGTGAACCCCGGGCTGCCAAGCGCGAACTAAACCGCTGCGCCACCGGGCGGCCCAATACTTTGGTTTCTTAATAAACACTGTATGTTAAACTCAAACGAATCTTTTCTTCTTCTTCAAGCATTTAAGCACCTAAAATATACTCAACACCGTTCTACATACCAAGCCTACACTGTGAAAGAAACACGGATCTTCAGGCCTATTTGTGGAGATAATTCAGATCCTTTATAGCAGTTCAAGATTACTAGCTGTTAGGGACTGAATCGTGTCCCCCCAAAATTCACATGTTGAAGCCCTAACTCCCAATGTGCCTGTATTTGGAGACAGGGCCTTGAGGAGGCAATTAGGTTAAATGAGGTCATAAGGGTGGAGCTCTAATCTGATAGGTTTGGTGTCCACACAAGAAGAGGAAGAGATACCAGAGACCTCTCTCTCCACGTGTGCAGAGGAAAGGCCATGTGAGGACACAGCAAGAAGACAGCCGTCTACAAGACAAGGAGAGAGGCCTCACCAGAAGACAACCCTGCTGGCACCTTGATCTTGGACTTCCAGCCTCCACAACTGTGAGAAAATAAATGTCTGTTGTTTAAGCCACCCAGTCTGTGGTCTTTTGTTATGGCTGCCCAAGCAGACTAATGGACCTGAGCATCATACAATTCTAGGGGATTCCCTTATCCTGCAGAAGAATGAAAACGTTAGTAAGAACCAAGGGCTAGCGCCCCTTCACTGAGGGCTGGGGTCAGATCTTAGGTGCTTTCCCAATCTCACCCTGCTGTCCACACTCTGGCAGTTCCGGAGGGTAGCAGAACATACAGTTGGGCATGCAGGCTCCGAGGCTAGGTGTCTTGGCTTCAAAGCCTCTGTCATGTGGTAGCTTGGACCTCTTTAAGCCTTAGTTTCCTCAATTTTTTTAAAAATGGAGGGGAGATAGTGCCCTCCTCATAGGAATGTTGGAGAAATAGATGAGGAAACCCAGAAAAGGTGTTTAGCACCAGGAACATGCATGGAGGCCCTCAACAAGTGTTCACTGTTAGGATTTGTGTGTTTCATGCAAGGGGAGTGAGTAGAAACAGAAGCCAGGAAGCCCCTGCCACCCAGCACCCATCTGCTCCACTCTCTGAAGTCCTCGCCAGGGTCCTGGTCCCTCTTGATCACCCAGCCCAGGAGGTCACTCTCCCTCCTTGTCCTCCTCATTTTAGGGATGTGCCATCCATCTCCTCCATTCTCGTGACCGTCCAAATGCTGATGAGTTCCAACACCTCCATTCCACTCACACCTCTTTCCTGAGCAATGACACACCTGTGGACATCTCCACTTCGATGGTCCACAGGCCCCTCAAACCCCCTGCTTCCCCCTGCTCCTCTCTGGGGCTCCCCAGCTCAGCCTACAGCACCTCCCTCCACAGGTGGACTGAACCCCACCTGTGTCTCCTCCTCCACTCACCTCACCCCTAATTAATCACCAGAACCTGTCACCTCCACCTCCTAAAGTACCCCCATCCCTTCTCCTTCTCCCATTCCCCACTGCTGCTTGCTGCACCACCACCCTCTCTGGCCGGGATCAGGCCTCACTGCTCCTCTCCCTGCCTCTCAGCCCCACCCGCCCCTGCCTGGAATTCCCTCTCACACAGTGCTCTTAGCCAGGCCAACTCCCAACTCCCACTCCTCTCTGATCTCAGATTTCAATTTGCTCCTCCACTCCAGACTGGCTCAGGTCACCCTGCACTTCCCCAGCTGTCACACCATCACACACTCTTCACTATCTGGGACAACCTCTACTGAAATTTCCAGAAAGGCAGAAGTTGTGTCTGGTCTCCTCACGTTTGTGTTCCCAACTTCTAGCACAGTGCTTGGCTCATTGAGAGCAATTAGGGGAGGGAATGAATGAATGAATGAATGAATGGAAAAATCCAACTGGTCTGCTACAGGCAGTCAGTATGGTGAGTTCGTCGTCTCTACTCCCGCCTTGGGTAAGTCTAACCACTGGAGCCCTCTTCTTCCTCAGCCACATCACAGGCAAACCTAAGTCCTTCCCTTCAACCATTAAAATTATAAAATGGAGGGGCCGCCTGGTGGCGCAGCGGTTTCATCCGCGCTTGGCAGCCCGGGGTTCGCAGGTTCGGATCCCAGGCGCCCACCGACGCACTGCCTGTCAGCCATGCCGTGGCGGCGTCCCATATAAAGTAGAGGAAGATGGGCACGGATGTTAGCCCAGGGCCAGTCTTCCTCAGCAAAAAGAGGAGGATTAGCAACAGATGTTAGCTCAGGGCTGGTCTTCCTCACAAAAAAAAAAAAAAAGAAAAAGAAAAAAAAATAAATAAAAATAAAATAAAATTATAAAATGGGGGACACCACTTATGGGAGTGGTTTCAGCACAGATGTGATTGTGATGCAGAGATGCAGACCCTCCCTTTGAGAAATGTCACTCTCATCAGCCTAATCACAACCACCCCTGCACCCTCCACCCCCACCATGGCTCTTACAACCCCTTACTCTACTCTGTTTTTCCACTGGGCTTCAATAGGGCGTTCCTCTCTCAAGGCACAAAATTCTCCCACCTCCAGATCCCTTTCCCAGACTCTGGGATCAGCCCTGCTGAATCCATTTCACCCTTTTTCAAACCTCCTCCCTTTCTTAGAACACTCTTCTAGAACCCCCTTCCCGGCACCAATCCCCATTATCACTTCAAATGGTGGCTCACCCTTGCATGCCCAGTGCCTAGCACAACATCAGGAACAGAGAAGGAGCTCAATAAATGTGTACTGGACTAACGACACAGCCAATGCATGTGCAAGTTCAGGAAAGAAGGAAGAAGGAAGAGAGGGAGTGAGGATCGACGGATGGCTGCAGCCCTTCTCAATTACATGTGCCTTGTGGATTCCACATTGGACTGGACGGAGGCCAGACAATGTACACCAAATACTCAAGCTAGGACGTAGATATGAGGACCTGAACAAAGAGATATCCCTTATGACCCTCTGTGGCACAGTCGGAGCAGAGAGAGAAACTTAAGATTGCTGCCAAGCTAAAGGTGGTGTAGACTATTGTCCCCAGTCACCATGTGTGGACTGGAACCCACCAGCCATCCTGCTGCAGAAAGCAGTTTCTTGCTCCTAAGAGTCTGGCTGAGAGTTGGGAGAAGTCACCAGGGAGAAGGGGTGCTGGAGAGACGCCCATGACCAGCGTTAGAGGATGTTGTCTAGGGACCCTGGCATTCCATCACAGAAGAACCGTCACTCTTCATCAGCCACCTCCTCGTGCCTCCTTGGCCCCTCTCACCTCAATGTCTAATTCTGGGCTGTGCCTCTGCTGGGTACCCTTTCTCCCTCTCAAACTTGTCTGAACCATCTGTCACCTTTTCCAGAGCTGCTAATCTAGGGGGACAGGAAAGCTCCCCAAAAGTGAGGACCAACCAAATGCACCCAGAATCCTTGTCTCTCCCAGAGGAAGGCCAAAGTCCACACGATGCCTGCAGACCCCATGATGCAGCCAGCTCACTGCCTGATCTCATCTCCTTCTGGTCTTCTGCCCATTCCTTCTGGTCTCTCGCTGGCCTCCTCAAAGTTCCTCAGTGTGACAGGTGTATCCCCACCTGGTGGCCTTGGCTCACTCCCTCACCTCCAAGACTTTGCTGAAATGTCACCTCTCAGAGAAGCTTCCCTGACCCACCTATTTACAGCTACCTGCCCTGGCACTCACAACCCCCTTTCTCCAGTCTATTTTTCCCCATAGCGATGATCACCTCTTAACTCCTGTCTGACCCGTGGAAGCTCCCAAGGGGAAGGGACATTCCTCTGTCTCCTTCACTGTCATGCTCTCGATGTCCAGAACAGTCTCTGGCACATAGACTGCACCTAATAAATATTTCTTGAATGAATACATGAATGAATGAACACAAATATAGTTGGAAGAAAAAGATTCTCTTAACTATATCAGAACCTGTGATGGACTGAATCGTGTCCATTTGCTGAAGCCTTAACCCCCAAAGTGACTATTTGGAGACAGGGCCTTTAAAGAGGTAATTAAGGTTAAATGAGGTCATAAGGGTGGGGCCTAATCCAATAGGACTGGGGTCCCTATAAGAAGAGGAAGAGACACCAGGGATCCACTCACACAGACAAAAATTCACATGAGGACACAGGGAGAAGAGGGCCATCTACAAGCCAAGAAGGGAGGCCTCAGGAGACACCAAACCTGCCCACACCTTGATCTTGGACTTCCAGCCTCCAGACTGTGAGACAATAAATTTCTACCGTTTAAGGCCCCCACCCTCCCATCTGTGGTATTTTGTTACGGCAGCCCTAGCAAACTAATGCAGACCCTTTATGAAAGTTATTAGTAACGACAGAATGGCTCGCTTTGTAAGGTCTCATTATAACAATAAAACCTGGGTGACAACGCTGGATGAAATGAACGGAGCGGGGGTGAGCTGGGGGGATGTCCCAAAACCCACGAACAAAATGACAAGGCGCACAGGGCTCTGAGACCCCAGGCTCCACCCGAGCCTGAATTCAGTGTAACAGAGCGGAAAACTGGGGTGATTAGCATGACCCAGTGGGAAGTTCTGAAAATAAATTGGTTTCACGTCTTCTTCCCAAGAAACGATATGTGTAAATGCAGCCGGGTGGAACGGGCTCCGGGGTGGAGGATACTTCTTGAACAGAAAGCAGAAACTATCTTGTGCTGGCTTTATAATTAATTTCAGGGTTGCTCTGATTCACAGAGAGACGAGGCTAGACTGCAAACGCACATCGCTGTCTTTTATAGGGCCCATTAATTGCTGCTTTTTATGTAGCAGAGCGCGACAGCTCGTGACCCCTGGCTCCCCGCCGGCCACACTCCCGCCGCTGCCCGCGAAAATCTGTCTTTCTGTAAATGAGGGGAAAAAGTCTCCTTCTCTAGTTTAAACAACAGAGCTCATTAGGACTGATCCCGGCGAGGATAACAGAACCCAGTGCGGAGCAAAGGCAAAGAGTCCAACTCTAGTTGAGGAAAAAATAAGGTCGGCTCACAGGGCTGGGCTGGAGACCCTCCCACGCCCACCCCATGGAGTTCTGAAGCCACCGTCACTGGGATTCTCTGCGCCCTGACTCAGCTCCGATTCAGAAAGTAAATCACGTCCTGACACCCTAGAAATGTCCCGCTGGTGGGAAACCAGAAACTGGTTCCTGCAAAGGAGGAAAAGTGCAAACCGAGAATTTTGAGATAGCAAGGTAGAATAGCCGGCCTGGACATAAAGGGCCGTGGTTGTGCAATTGTTGGAATTCTTATCAAAAGCCTGTCTACTTAGTTAACATATGCATGCTTCCTTCATCATCAAAGTGCAGTTATTATCCACAAGGATAGAGGTAACCCCAAATTCCCTGCCCAGTCAGAATTCACCCAAACTCAGGAATCTTAAGGGGAGATGAGGTACAAATTAACAGGTAATGCTAAAATCACGTCTCTTTGGTTTTGGAAAAGAGTCAGAAAGGCCCAGCCTGTAATCGGTAATAGATTACAAGTTTTTTGAGACCATGGGTAATTCATCTTGGTATTCCCCACAATGTTTGGCTTCTGAAGCACCAAATAAATTGAATCAATGAATATATCGGTCAAAAAACCAAACACCCAATTATCTCAGATACCCTTCAACTCCCATCTCCCAGCAGCCTCTTACTGCTCCATTTCTCTTCCAGTTTGGCTCCATTTTTAAGTATCCAGAACATAACCTGGTGACAACACAGAGGAAGTCTCAAATGACATCTCTAAAAGCAAATAGAGCCATGGAATCCAAAAGATAATGGGCTGGTTAGGCATGAGTACCCTGGCCAGTCATCACTGTCAGTCACTGAGAACAGCAACTCCCCACTGCCCATTGGACACCCAGGGGGATGGCCAGCACCCGAGCCCTCCCAACCCAGCCTCTCCATGGTCATATTTGTCTCCATCCCTCCTCTAAGAAAATCACTCTCTGTGCCCCTGTCACGGAGGCCATCACCATCCCCACCTGTTGCCTGAGCAGTTGACTCCCTTCCCTCTTCCTCTCTGGGCAACCAGTCACCAAGGCTCTTCCAGAAGGTTCCTTCCTCGACACCCCCACTGCTGCTGGCCAGTCTCCTAAGCGCTTCCCAGTGCTCCCACAGGTCTCCCTCCTTCTCCCTTCTCCACACTGAGGCATCAGAGTTTTCATTCTAAGGATGATTATGATCATCCTCTGTGCTCAGAAACCTTTAAAAGAAACTCAATTCCAAGGCAGCCCTGGTGGTGTAGTGGTTAGACTCCACTCTCACAGCTGTGGCCCAGGTCGTTTCCAGTCATGGAACCACACCACCCATCTGTCAGTTGTCATACTGTGGCAGCAGCTCACATACAGAACTAAACTAACAACTAGGACACACAACCATGTACTGAAGCTTTAAAAAAAAAAAAAAGAACTCATTTCCTTGATGAGAAATTAAAAATCCTTCATGAGCCAGCCCTGATGGTCTAGTGGTTAAGATTTGGCACTTCCACCATGAGGCCTGAGTTCAGTTCCCAGTCTCAGAACCACACCCCCCCCCCCGTTTGTCAGTAGCCATGCTGTGCCAGAGGCTCACATAGACAACTAGAAGGACTTACAACTAGGATATACAACCAAGTACTGGGGCTTTGGGAAGAAGAAAAAAAAGAAAGAAGAGAGGGAGGGAGGAAATGAGGAAGGGAGGAGGGAGGGAGGAAGAAAGAAAGGGAATGGCCAAGAAAGCCATTTCTTGGGGAAGGGAAGAGGGAGGGAGGGAAAAAGGGAGAAAGTAAGGAAAGATAATGAGCTTAATAAAAAAAAAAATCCTTCATGATCTGGCACCAGCCTCCTTTATCTCCCCCTCTGCTTTATTTTTTTTTAAACAAAATTTTATTTGGACTAGCTTACACTCTATCAACTTTCATTTAGCCCAATTGCTTTCAGTCAAATAAAGTTTTCATTCTTTAAATGCTTTTACCTAATAGTCATAGTGAGACATACAATCCTTAAGTTTTTCTTTCTAAAAAAATTTTTTATTGTGGTAGAAGACATCTACCGTAAAATGTACCAACTTAACCATTATCAAGTGCACAGTTCAGTAATGTTAAGTATATTCACATTGTGGTGACTGCCTTCCACTTTTTTTTTTTTTTTTTTTTGCAGGGAAAGATTCGCCCTGAGCTAACATCTGTTGCCAATTTTCCTTTTTTGTTTTCTCCCCAAAGCCCCAGTGCATGATTGTATATCCTAGTTGAAAGTCCTTCTAGTTCTTCTTGGTGAGCCGCTGCCACCGCACGGCAACTGATGGACAGGTGGTGTGATTCTGCAACCTGGAACCAAACCTGGGCCACGGAAGTGGTGAGAGCACCGACCTTTAACCACTAGACCATCAGGGCTGGCTCGATCCCCTTCCACTTTTAACGTGCCCTCCAAGTATGCCCCCATGCTACCTTCCCTGATCTCCACCTGCCCAGGCTTCTCTTCCCAGCCCATGAAAAAATATTCCTATACGGACAGAATCAGCTACTGGTCAGGAGGAATCACTAGCACCTCTGAGCAACGAGCCCCTTCTGGACTCTGAGGGCCCCTTCCTCACAGTGATATGAGAGGCAGAGGGTGCAGCACCGACAGGGGCAACCCTGGCTCAGCCACGTGTTGGCCCAGTACTGTCCAGTGGAAGTTTGTGAGTACATGTGTGATTTTAAATGTTCTAATAGCCATATTAAAAAAGTGAGAAGAAACAGGTGTAGTTAACAATATATTTTCTATAACCCAATATATCTAAGATATTATCATTTCAGCAAGTAGTCCATATTTTAAAATTCTTTTTGTTTTCAGAGCAGGAGTTATTTTTTTTCCAAATTTTTTTATTGTAGTAAAATACACATAACATAAAATTTACCACCTTAACCACTTTTAAGTTTAGTGGTATTAAGCACATTCACACCATCCATCTCCAGGACTCTTTTCATCTTGCAAAACTGAAGCTCTGTACTAATTAAACAATATCTCTCCTTCCCCCCAGCCCCTGGCCACCACCATCCTACTTTCTTCTTCTTTTTTTTTAATCTCCCCTTTTCCTCCACACTCCAGCCTCTGGTAACTACCTTTCTACTTTCTGTTATTATGAGTTTGGCTTTTTTTTTAAGATTTCACATATAAGTGAGATCATGCAATATTTCTATGTCTGGCTTATTTTGCTTGGCATAATGTCCATGTTCATCCATGTTGTCACAAATGGCAGAATTTCCTTCTTTTTTATGGCTGAATGATATTCCATTATATATATATGTATATATATACATGATTATGCATATATATATGCCACATTTTCTTTACCCATTCATCCATCGAGAGACATTTAGGTTGTTTCCATACGTTGGCTATTGTGAATAATTCTTAAGAAGATATTTTACATATTTTTTTGCATACTATGTCTTTGAAGTCTGATGTGCATCTCAGTTTGGATCAGACACATTTCCAGTGTTCAACTGCCACATGTGGCAAGTGGCCACTGTGTTGGACAGCACAGTCCTGGCTCCATGGCATTGGCCAAATCACTTACCCTCTGAGCCCAGGACCCAACACACTGCCTGCCTGAGACAGAGCACTCAACAAAAAAAGTCTGGTGAATGAAGAAATGCTCCATTGTCTCGTCTGCAATCTGCGTAGATTAACGATCAGACACAGTTGCAGGGAGAATGAAATCATGCCTTTCGGAACCAAACCAAAGTCAGAGCCCCAGAACTGAGAAATTCCAGGCAAGAAAGTTAACCTCTATAAACCTCAGATTGACGGTTCATCAGTAAACTGGGAACAATAATGGTGGCCAAGCAACATCACGTAAAGTGCATGGCACCCAGTGACCGTTCGTTAGTTGTAGTCAAAGCTGAGCAAACAATAGCGACAACAGAGAGGATAAGGATATAACTGATCTATGCAGACAGTGCTAATGGGGAAAAAAGAAAGTCAATACCTGTTGGGGGGGGGTGTCTCCTGGAAACCTTCACAGAGGGATATGCCGCTCAAGGTGGTTTCCAGGGCACAGGCCCAGGGGGAGGGAGGTATGTGGTGGGTCCGGGAGAGTTGAAATAACTGTTGTGCACTAACTGAGCACAGGAATCCTTGTCCTCTCTCCCATCTCCAGCTCCCAGGGACTGTCAGTGACCCTTGCACACGGGGTTCCCAATAAACATCTGCAGATGGCTTCCCCGTGCCATGTGCACACAAGGCTTCCTTCCTCTCCTCTTAAATCACACGCTAAATATCAGGGCTGGCCCTGGTGCCTGTGTGCATCAGAAAGGGAAAACTAGGTCTTTTTCCCCCTCTGCTCTGATTTATACATGTATATTTATGGTGTCGGTCTGTACGAAAGCAGAGTTTGTGTTCCTGCAATGACACCATAAATCCTCCTGACCTCCCTTCTACTCACTAGGAATACGGAATACTCCACTTCCGCTGACAGCAGATAACGGCTCTTAGGAAGGGCAAGGAATTCACAAGAACTCAGTGGGAGGTGTATGCACGGGGTGGGGGCTCCATGGAGAATGGGTGGATGAAGCCATAACACTCGGGGACTTGATTCCTCTTCTTTTTTTTAATACAGGTTGTTCTTTCAATTATTTTCATTAATATCTCACAGTGTATTAGTTTGCAAGGGCTGCCATAACAAACTACTATAGACTAGGGGTCTTGAACAACAGAAATTTATTTTCTCACAGTCCTGGAGGCTGGAAGTCTGAGATCAGGGTGTTGACAGGGTTGGTTTCTCCTGAGGCCAAGAAAGAAAGACAGAAAGGGGCTGCAAGAAGAGATCCAAGAAGATTTCTTGAAGTTCACCCATATTGAAAATCTGTTAGGATTTCAATATTTGAACACAAAACACCAGTCCTTGGCGGTGAATCATCATGATTTGAATACTGGACAGAGATCTGTGACTAACTGCTTGGCTAATAGGTAAAGTAGGTCTTGAGATGGTTCTAGGAAGAAGCAGAAATGGTTTTTGGCACCATTCCCCTTAAAGAGGTCTTTAAAACTCTTACAGTAACTCCAACTATTAGATGAGAAATTCACACCACCTCCAAAGAGGCTATTTTTTCTGTTGATATTGTTTAGTTTTCTTAAATGGTATCATCGCTTAAGAGTAACATTATCTAAATCAACTATCCAAAAAATAAAAAAAAGGGAACTAATCATTTTTAATCAACATTGTTCATCCCATTAGAGACCATCTGAGTATGTTTTAGAAAGACTTAAAACAATTCCCTTATTTTCTCTAAAATCATTCTCTTCCTGTGAAAGTGCATTTTTCATAGCACAATCCCTGTGAATATGTGACCATTTAAGAAAGGATTGGAGGCCCAGCCCCATGGCATAGTGGTTAGATTAGCAGGTTTGAATCCCAGGCACAGACCTACACACTGCTCATCAAGCCATGCTGTGGTGACATCCCACATACAAAACAGAGGAAGATTGGCATGGATATTAGCTCAGGCACAATCTTCCTCAAGTAAAAAGAGCAAGATTGGCAACAGATGTTAGCTCAGGGCCAATCTTCCTCACCAAAAAAAAAGAAAGAAAGGATTGGGAGTTTAGTTTTGTTTCCATTAATGGGAGGGGGTAAATTGTATTTAATAGACATTTTTGGAATTGTCCAGGGTGACACAGACAACAAGACAATTCCCAGACTGAAACACAATGATTCCGATTCTATCCAGGGCACTCATGTTCAGAATTCTTTTCAAATATAGACTTCTTATTCAGGCATTTAGTCAACTGCCTGCCATAAAGGTAATTTTTTGGCAAGAATAAGTTCACCTGTTTGGCCAAGAATTAAAATTATTTTCAACGGAACAGTATTTTCAGTACCTAGCAAACATTTTTTACCGCTCCAATGGCAAAAAAGTAACTAATGAAACAATATGAAATATACACATACAGCAACATGAATATTTATATAGTCAAGTCCAAAAAAAGAATCAAGAGAGCAGACTATCAAAGACTTCAAAGGGATGTTTCCCACTTAAAAGAGGTGATCATTAACTGTGAAAATACATCTTAAATTCTGAGATATCTTTTTTATTTTCAGTGAAGGAGTACCTGTGATGGGCATTATTATTCTCCGTTTATGATTTCCTATGCTACTGGGTCCCTACTGTGAATTTAGGGCAAGAGGCAGTTACCTATTTCTTCCATCAAAATTAATAGAACTTTGCTATGTCGAAATCAGAAAGATTTTAATAGTGTCTTTCATAGAAGACAAGATTTACTGGTTGCAAACCCCACCCCTCCCCCTCCACCAAAAAAAAAAATTAGACACTTTGATTATTATCATAGTTTTTGAAGTGGATCAGTAGTGATAATCTCATTATGCTAAACACATTTTTACCATTACATAAGGAAAAGATTAACTAATAGTGTGAATAGCATTAAAAATTCATGTGGTAATCAGGCGCAGGTCTCCGTGGTCCAGATTAATCAACCAACCAGTCAATGGAAGCAACGGTCCGAAAAACTTAAGCTCTGTAAATACACAAACTGGCTGGGGATCCACTTAGTGATCTAAATTTTCTAGTTTAACCGTCTATAAGCATAAAATTAATGAGCTATTTGGACAACTGCCATTTCTTGGTCAACTGCACAGTGTGAAAACAAATAAAAAGGCACACGTGTGGACACAGTCACAAGCCATGTAAATCTCAAATTGGGACTAGTCCCACTTATTAAGCAGTTGACAAACAACACTCTGTAAGACGTGTGCTGTCTCATGTAACTCCCACAACACTAGGAAGAAGATCTTATTTTCCTTTTTTATAAGAGGGGAAACTCTTGGTTTATGTAGATTAAGGAACTTGCCTATAGGTGGCCCAGCTGGGACATGGTGCAGCCCGGATTTGACTCAACCCACAGCTAAACTGCTTCTTTCCATGTAGAAAGGCCATTTAATCTGGGTTGGGGCCCAAACTGGGCTACCGGGTGGGTTATTTGATTATTGTAAACAGCTAAATCAAGTAACTCAATGTAACCAAGAAAAACAAAAAAATTTATCTTACTATCCACACCGGTCACTTTAAAAGCATAATTTCCAAATCTCTACATCATTCCACTGCCTAATGAGACATCCTGTGCTCTCCATCCTGGCACAGAGGACACAGAAGAAACAGCACAGGTTGGGGCATCGCAAACAGAAAAGGGCGAGTCGCAAGTTTAAACATTAGCTAAACGCAGATGTGACTGATGCTAGGTCCTTAACTCTGAGATCTCAAAAGCTCTCTCCGAGAGGGCCTACCAATCCCTGCTGACCCGATCAGCAGGGCTGACCACTGCCTGCATTCCCAGGCCAGGCTGGTCACTCTTGCCATCAGCCCGAGGCAGAGAATCACTGCCAATGTCTCAACAGCCACATAGACAGATCCAGAGTTGTCTTCCCAGAGACAAGAAGGGACCGGATGGAGATGGTCTCCCCCTTCTCTTCTAAAGGAGCATCCTTCCGACCTGGCAAACTTCAGTGCCTCAGCCGAGTCAACCCAGCAGACACACCCTTACAGGAGAGTCTGAGCTTAGTGCTTATTATGGGACGAATTGCGTCGCCCCCCCCCCCAAACTCACGTTGAAGTCCTAACCCCAGTACCTCAGAATGTGACCTTCTTTGGAAATAAAGTCATTGCAGATGTAATTAGTTAAGATGAGGTCACTAGGGTGGGCCCTAATCCAATACAACTGACATCCTTATAAAAAGGGGAAATTTGGATACAGGCGTGCATGGAGAGAAGGCCATGAGAAGATCAGAGTTACGCTGCCACAAGCCCAGAAACTGCCGGAAGCTAGAGGAGAAACTTGGAACAGATCCTTCTCTAGAGCCTTCAGAGGGAACGAGGCCCTGTTGACACCTTGATTTTGGACTTTTGGCCTCCAGGCCTGTGGAACAATACATTTCTGTTGTTCCAAGCCCCCCAAGTTGTGGACCCTTGTGACAGCCCAGGAACTAATACAGCGCACTAGGGTTACCAGGATCCCGTCCATCCTAAAACCCCCGGGAAATTCCTTCCAGCAACTCCAGTCCATCAGGAAGTTAAAAATAAACCACAATAAACCGGCGGCTGACTTTGGATAAAGGCTTATTTCCAGAGTACTGATTAACTTAGGTATCACACAGGGCTCGGAAGAGTGACGTTGTCAAGAGAGCCAGACTCAAAGGAGAAACCTTTGGACCATGACGCCTCAGAACTGCAGCCAGAGTGTCCACAGGAAGACCCGTTCTACTGAGCTGACCAAGTACCACAGGTCATGAAACATCACGGAAGGCACAGATGAGGATGTTTTTTAATGACTAAAACTTCGTTCTACCCTAAATAATCCTACAAATTGATGAAGAAACCAACATACACTTGCTAAGGCTTAAGGTGTCACATGGAGTGTGAGAGGTAACACGGAGGAGGCAGGACAAAAAGGCGGGAGAAATTGCTTCGGGCCGGGCGGATCAGGGCAGGCTCCATGGAAGAACGGGGCATGTCAGGGGGGCTAGAAGGTGGGCCTGCAGGAGGCATCAGCAGGGAGCCGAGGCAGCCTCCAGAGAACACTCAGATGCCTTGTCTGGGCCAACACAAACGGTGGTGGGAGAGAAACTAGAACACAACACAGGGACAGATCACAGAGGGCCCCAAATGCAGGGGATGGAATTTGTAATTCAGCTGAGGGTCATAAAGGAATTGATCAAGGCTTTTTTTAGCAGGGCTGTAGCACAATTAGAGTTCGTTTCTAGGTTAGGATGGATTACCACCACGAGGAACTGGGGATGGGGAGGATTAACAAGGCCTAAACCTGAATGTGGCAAAGAGACTGATCAGCAGGGGACGAAATCAGAAAAACCACACAGAGGTGAAACTCACAGGAGCTGCAAATAACCCAACAGGGGCTGAGGAAGAGGGAGGAAAGGAGTCCACGCCAAGACTCCAAACAGGACGAAGAGGGAAATAGGGAGGTGCAGTGGTTGGAGACACTCATTGGCTGGAGACAATGAATGAGGTGTGCAATGTGTCAGGGGTTGGATTGTGTCCCCTCAAAAAGACAGGCTGAAGTCCTGACTCTCAGTACCTCAGAATGGGACCTGACTTGGAAATAGGGTCATTCGTTGCAGATGTAATTAGTGAGGGCAAGATGAGGTCGTACAGGAGTAGGAAGGGTCCCCAGTCCAGTGTGGCTGGTGTCCTTGTAAGAAGAGAAGAGTCACAGAGAGAATGCCTTTTGAAAATGGAGGGAGAGACAGTGATGCAGCTACCACCCAAGAAACACCAAGGATGGCTAGCGAACCACCAGAAGCTAGGAGAGGGCCAGGAAGGATTCCCCTACAGGTTTCAGAGGGAGACTGGCCCTGTGCACACAGTGATTTCAAACTTCTAGTCTCCAGAATTGTAAGACAATGAATCTCTGTTGTTTTATGTGGTACTTTGTTACCGCAGCCCCAGGAAACTAACACAGAGCGTAAAAACAGAAGGTCTAAGGAAGGTGAGTTCAGCGGGAAATCACTGCTGGCTTTAAAACCATTTCCTCATTAGCACCAAGTGCAGAATAAGCTTTTCCCCCTTATATACCTGCCGAGAACAATGGAAGAGGGTGATAACTTCAGAGCAACTTATAATCATGGAAACTGTTTCCACTATAATATACAGTATAAATGTTTGTAACATTAAGCCATAAACGAGAATAAGTTCACAAACGGTATTCCTCAAGAGGCTCCCAACAAATTATTTAGGCATATTGATTGGATGCTTCATGGATATTAAAGCCTTCACTTTCAAATCAATCTCTTTTAGTATTGACAGAAACTGCCCTTTCTCTCAAACTTCCTAAACTCGTTGCTTCACACAAGGCTAGCCTGACATTAGTCAGCCTCTCTTCACACTTCTGGAAGCCTCTACCCCAATCTTGCCCTGTCCCACTCCACCCCACCCCACAGCAAGTTCAATGCTGGGTCTCTACATAGGGGTGACCAGAAGAAAGAAGACAGACCTCCAGAGTCTAGAAGAGAGCTTGCAAAATGCATATTCAATACAGCTACTTTTGCCCTAATAAAACCACAAAATACAAAGCTTGTCATGATGATCACCACGAAACATAAAATGTTTTTGCTGGGTGGGGGATTCACCCCCAGGGCATGTGGGTGAACAATGAGGCTGAGAAATACTGCCCTGTGTTGCTCACCTCTTTGCCTTCCCATCGAAGCCAGCCCACCCCGTGGACTCAAAGCTGAAGTCTGTGTCCAGGGTCGGTGTCTTCTCTGACACAACGTCAGTGTAACCACCTGCATTTCTACAACACGCCTCTACTCCACCTGCCCTCCTCGTTTCTCTCCCCGAGTTAACTATCACTCCACGATGAGCTCCAAGCGCCCTTAACGGTGACTAGCACGCTAGGGGAAATGGAGCAGGTTGAGTGCCCCAGAAAGCTAGAACACAGAGAACAGAGGGGATGAAGCTCCATGGAAGGTCTCTCCACCCACAGCCCAAGGAACACCAACGCCCAGGCTGTATATATTTTGGCCCTGACCACTCCACCTCCTTCACCGTCCCCTTGACCTTGCCTGTCTCTTGCTCTTTGCTTTGAGGGTCCAAGAGCCTTTTCAGGGCCAGTGAGTGAATGAGACAGGATAAGGATGAGAAAAATCCTAACACGATGTTACGGGTTGAATTGTGTCCCCCAAAAAGATGCTGAAGTCCTCACCCCCAGGACCTCTGAATGTGACCGTCTTTGGAATAGGTCTTTGCAGATGATCCAGTTAAGATGAGATCATTAGGATGAGCCCTAATCTAACATGACTGTGTCCTTATAAAAAAGGGGGCCTTTGGACACAGAGATAGACAAATACAGAGGGAAGATGATGTAAAGATGTAGGGAAAACGCCGTCTACAGTCCAAGGAATGCCTGAGGCTACCAGAAGCTGGGAGAGAGGCCTGGGACAGCTCGTCCCTCGCGGCCCTGGGAAGGAACCACCCCTGCCAACACCTTGATCTTGGACTTCCAGCCTCCAGACTGTGAGACAATGAATTTCTGTTGTTTAATCCACCCTGTCTGTGGTATTTTGTTACAGCAGCCCTAGCAAACTAATACGCGTGACAAAATGCCATTAGCAATAATAATCTTTTCAAGGTAAACATTTTAAGAGGTGCACAGAAGAGCCTTTTGGGTTCACACAAATCATATGCAAATAATTCACAAGCCACGTGTCAATATCCTATAAACAAACCAAATATAAGTACCTTTGTGGACTGTCCTCATGATTCATATACCTAAATGTGCCCCTTACGAAATTCTAGGTAGAAATCAAAACACTTTATCCTTCTGAAGGCTGTAGAAATAAATATATCAGAGAGATAGAAACCACGATTGAGACTAAATATTTTCAGAGGGATTATGTATTTATTTTGTTACCCCTATGTGGAATCAGACAGCACGCAGCACCATACAACAAAACAAATCAGGAGTTCAATCGGTGATATCAATTTCCTTACTGAGAGAGCAGGGTGTTTCCAGGTATCGGAGTATCTGGACATAATGCAATTCACTACGGAGCAGCATTCAGTGAGGCGAGGGGTGTGGGCGAGAAAAATACCGGGTTCCTTCCGAGAGGAAAAAGTGACTGAAGAACCAAGAGGATCTCATCAGAAAGTGGTCTCAGTAACCCACAGAGTTTCCCGGCCTGATTCCTGAGGCTGGCCCCAGGTTTCTGAACACCCGGCGAATTTGGATATAAAAACACTGCATTTGTCTGCTAGGGCTGCCATAACAAAATTCCACAGACTGGGCGGCTTAAACCGCAGAATTTATTTTCTTACAGTTCTGGAGGCTGGAAGTACAAGATCAAGGTGTCAGCAGGTCTGGTTTCTCCTGAGGCCTCTCCTTGGCTTGTAATCTTCTCAATGGGTCCTCACATGGTCTTCCCTGTGTGTGTCCATGTCCTGATCTCTTCTTCTTGTAGGGATACCAGCTGTGTTGGATTAGGGACCACATACATGACCTCATTTTACCATAATTACTTCTTTAAAGGCCCTATCTCCAAATACTGCCACCTTTTGAGCTACTGGGGGTTAGGACTCCAACATAGGAATTTGGCAGGGGGACACAATTCAGCTTAACAGATGCAAGGCTGGGGCCTCCATACAAGGATGCTCAGGACGACAGCAGCCCGACAACCCCTGTAAAATACCAAGCACCAGCTTACAAGCCCTTTTGGAGGCAGAGGCCACGCTGAGCAACTATATTGAAAAGGTTGCTTATGCCTGGGCACCAATGAGGCGTGGCCCACCCAGCTGTTTGTGATAAATCAGAAGTTACTTTGCTAATGCTGAAATTTTCATCTGTCATACTGAAATGGATGAGCCTCTCGGATTACACACAGAGAAACCCAAAACCATCAGGTTCCTTTCCCAGAAAAAAAAAACAAACTCTGTTCAAAGGCTCTTGATTTTCATTCTCTCTACTTGCATGTAATGTCACAGGTCCCTTATTAAACTGTCACACTATTTACCCATCCAAGGAAAGAACTGTGCAGAAGGGGTTGATGAGCAATCAGCACTTCGGGGGGACTTTTCTCTCCCAACTTGTAGGGTCTATCAGAGCCCAGCTGAACAGCTGCTAACACACAGGAAGTCTGAGCCCTTGGCCCCTCCACCAGGTTGAAGGATGACTCAGGAGACGGAAGGGTCACAGGTCTTGAGGCTCCAGTGAAGGGCATTTCCCCAAGATCCTAACTGTTACAGGCGCCGGGGTATGTCTTGTGTCTCCCAGACAGTGAGTAACCCAAACACGACTGAATTTATTTCTCACTCAGATTCCTCATCGTTTGTCTTCCTCTTCTAGAGCAAAGCAACAAAGTGGACTTTTCCAGAGAGGAATCAGGCCTGATTCTACAGAACTTTACTTGAGAGTCCATAAAACACTAGGATACTCCGTCTGTCTCTTTCAGGAAACATTTTCACTGTGATACCATGAGTTCTGTGTTTGTGGTTCATGGCCCGGTTCCCCCTCTAGAACCTGGGTTTCTCTGAGGGCAAATCTGATTCTTGGGCCCTATTCACAATGCATTTGGTGCCTTACACAAAAAACATCCATTGGAAGGTGCCATTTGGAACAGAAACCCAGACCCCATTTGGCTTGCAACCTGTGTGCCCTGGAGGAAAGGGTGTATTTTTCTTCCTGAAATGTTGTCTTCTTGCCAAGCCATGCACCACGGAGCTACAGCCACTCAGAGGGGGCACCTTTTTCCAACTGGTCTACCCAGAGGGGATGCCTTTGTCTAACTGGTCTGCCTGGGCATACCTTTTTCTAATTTGTACAAAAGCCCATCCAGGTTACAGTGGCTCTGCATAAAGAAGATAATCAATAAATGTTTCAGTGTGAAAACACCTGATCATCTCCAATGGCCAAGTAAAAATAATGCTTTTTTAAAAATTGGTTACAACTGGGAAATTTCTCCAGAGATGAGCACTCCATCCTCACAGTACACCTAGCAAATGGCTTTAGATTAAGAAACAAATCTAAAAAAAGACGTTATGGAAATGGGAAAAGTTTTCTGTGAATGTGGAGGGAATGATTTAGAAGAGTATTCAGCCATTTCCACTTTTCTCTTTTCTTTCTTCCTTTCCCTTCCCCCTGACCTCAGATGACCTTCCCTTCTATAACAAAGAGATCTTAGACATGCTTTCTTCAAAATCTGACATTTAATATTTTAAACTCCAAAATTAGCTCTATTTCAAGAAGTTTTCCTTTCCCACAGGCAACAGGAAACAATCAATATTCTATTCTCACATCATAGGACGACTGGCAGCCAAACGTAGCTGAAAAGGTACAAAAATAAAGTAGCCTTCAGCAGCGGGGGGATGGGACTACAGGAACTGGAAACCCGGAAACTTTGGCAATAATAATGCAAGACAAAATTCTCAACTCAGTCCTGTAATCTAAAGAGATCTTAGACACACTGGTAATAAAAGGGGCTTCTAGCAATAGGGTCATTAACAAATGTAGCACCACACTCCAAAACCACAAATGTAGAGGACATCATAATCCCCAGAGACAGTAAAATGTTCTGCGGAGTGTTGAGAAAAGAGTTGGCTACCAAATCCAAAATATGGGGAATCAAGTTGTCCAATCAATTTTTCCACACCATACCAGTCTGGTCACTCGTGGGGGATCACTTACAGATTTACTCTTTCTTCCACTGTTAAAACGATTTTCTACTGTTAAAGGATGCTCAGTGCCGAGAAGGTAAGGCCAGGAAGGAGTCAATGATCATACCTTCCTCGCACTAAGCCACCAGTCCAAGAAATGTATGGGAACCAAAGAATACTTAGAGCGGAAAGTAAAAACCAGGAGGCAGAGAAGCCAGCAGTGGTGAGAAGCTGTCAGGCAGAAAGGAAGGCAGACAGGAATATTCCCTAAGAGCCACGGAAGATGCTGGAAGCTCCTGGAAGAGGCAGAGAGGAGGGAAGTGGAATTCGAGGAATGCAGACATCTAGGCCCCCTGGGGCGTCCCAAGTGGCCTTCCAGTCCTCAGGGAGGTGTGGACTACAGAGGTGAGAGGTGCAGCCGGAATCTTTTTCCTCATCTCCCCTTTATCCTTAAAATAAAACTCCATCTTCCATGATAAACTGAGGGGCTATCATTTCTCGCTATCTGGAAGAGCCTAATTAACACATACCCTTAAGCGTTAAACATAAACACAAAAGTCTAACGGAAGAGAATAACCAACTGCCATTTGTTCACTAACACAATATTGAATATATTTTCAAGCTAACTGTGTGCTTTACACATACTTGCTGTTAGTGCTGTTGAGTCTATCCCGACGTCTATCAACCCTGTGGACAGTGGAGCGGAACCCTGCCAGGTCTTTCTGCGCCATCCTCTCCCGGTGCTGTGTCAGACAATGCTCCGAGGCTATGCATAGGGTTTTCATGGCCAGTGTTTTTGGAAGTAGATGGCCAGGTCCTTCTTCCTAGTCTGTCTGGTCTGAAAGCTCTATTGAAAACTGTCCACCATGGGTGACCCTGCTGGTATTTGCAATACCGGTGGCATAGTTTTAAGCATCACAGCAACATGCAGCTGCCACAGTATGACAACTGACAGATGGATGGTCTGGTTCCCTACTGGGAAATGAACTAGGGGCCGTGACAGTGACAGTGCTGAATCTTAACCACTAGACCAGGCATGGCTTTACACATATATACACATACATATGTATATTTTTATACACACATATACATATATATTTAATCAAATTCCCACTGAATATCCATGAGGTATTATTATCATCATTTTACACATACAGAAACTGAAGTTCAGACAGTTTGAAACTTGCCCAAGATCATATAACTACTAAATAGCAGAAAGGTGATAGGAACCCAAGGCTGTCAGCCCCTGAAGCCTGTGCTTTAGTAGACGACACCATTAGGTGAAATCATTATGCAACAGGTTAGAAAATACAGTCAAAAATCCCTACCCAACACAAAGACTTTTCTGCAGACAACAATGAAACACTGGCAAGACTCATTGATAATTTATAAAGCAAAACCAGTAAGAACCCCTCTAGTTTACTTAAGCAAGAAAAATAAGAGAAAACTAAAGAAAAAAGACTAATTGGTTTGACTAGACAAAATATAAAATGTCTATGTTCCCCCTCCCCCCCAACAAAGGAGACACAAAATGAATCAAAAGACAAATGACCAACTTGGAGAAAAATATCTGCAACATAAAAAAGATAAAAAGCTAATATCCTTAATATGTAAAGAGTTTGTACAAAGCAATAAGACAAACAGGAGAAAAATGGGGGAAAGTCATTAACAATAGACAATAAAAGAAACACAAATTTTCAATCAAGTACATAAATTATGATTAATCCTACTAATTATCAAAATGCACTCTTAAAAAGTTACTTCCATACATTGTTGTCATTTGGCATAATCCTTCTAAAGTGCAATTTGGCAATATGTCAAAAGTGTGCTAAGCATTTATCCTAAGGAGTGGCTCAGAGATGTTCATACAAGGACAGTAATAGCAGTATTACTTATGTAGGGAAAATTTTGAAATAATCTCAATGGCCAACAGTTGGAAATTAATTTTTAAAATTAAAGTAACTCCAAATAATGGAATGCTATTTTATCATCAAAAAACAAATTTTAAAAGAATATTTAACAACCTAGGAAAATGTCCTCTATATATTAAGATGGGAAAAAAAGTAAAGTTATAATATGAACATGGTAATCTAAATTTTGTTACATATGGCTTCAAATGGGGAAAAAAATCAGCTCTATGTATAGGTTTATTATATGTATAGAAACATGTGTACCACATGTACCCAGCCCAAGCATCTAAATGTTCACAGTGATTATTGCTAGATTGTGTGATTTCAGGAGATTTTCATTTTCTTCTTTGCGTTTCTGTTTATTTTCCACAAGGGACCAAAAAGGATAATTTTTTAAGGTATCTAATACAGGAGGCGAGTAGATAATGAAATGTGATTAGTAAAGTGTGGTAGCAAGTGGCAGAGTTAACAATGAAAAGACTTTATGTAAGTGGCTATGCAAGAAAAAATATATGGCAATTAACAAACATTAGCCCAGGATTTATTTTGATTGATTAATAACCTCAAACATTCTAGAATGTATCTGGGACTGGACTGGTTTAAAGAATTTTAAAACACTAAATACGTGGTCAAAAATACCTTAAAAATTATTTTTAAAAATTTATAGTTGATCATAGGAAAAACACTGATTTATATTAGATGATTTGTATCTATTTTTAAATAAATATGCCCCTTTGAAATCTGGAAGACATAATTCTAAGTCTGATCATTGGAGAGAAGCTATTTATTGTCTACACACTCTCAGGTGCTTTAATTTAATGGCCCTCTATGATAAAAAGCTCATTCTTGACCTAGGAAAAAGCATCTCAGAGTAATGAATTAGTTGGGAGGACAATAGCCACATAGCGCATTTCCTCCAGAGGGAAATTCAAGTTTCATTATGTCAAATTGGGCTTGAAATTGCAACTACTGCTCACGAATGTTAGTTTTTAATAGAATAACATGTCACCCTGTGAGAATGACACTTTACAAACCTGGAGACGTGTTTTCAAAAGAAGTTTTTTTTACTATTATTACTACCTGTAAGTGTTCAACTGAGAACTGAGTCACAGACTAGTTTCTCTAATTCAATTTTTAACCTGGAATAAAGAATGCACTTAGAAAGCCAGACTTCCACATCAGAGCAGCAGTAATTCCAACCAAAAACCAGATTACATAAGTGATAACACTTATCTTGATCCATTTGGTTTCACTAAAGGAGGGCTCAGACACAATGCGAGAATATTCTGATCCCAGGCGCCACAGCCAACTTGCCCCGAAGCTTCATTTCCATCTGGGCACTTCCTCATTCCATTTGCCTCTGACGTCCCTTCTCAGCCCCAGTGGGGCTTGGAAAAGTGGTCTAACTCCAGACAGTCTGCATAATAAGCAAGGCAAAGGCACCGGCTGTTCTGCTTTGGTTTTTGCTTTTTTTTTAATTGCGGTAACTAACACTAACAATGAAGCAACAGAAAGAGATATTAAGAAAACAATCCCATTTACAATTCCAACAGAAAGAATAAAATACCTACAAATAAACTTAACCAGAGGTGAAAGATCTGTACGCTGAAAACTATAAAACATTGTTGAAAGAAATCTGCTTTGTTTTCAGTAAATAATCTGCATTCTTTCTCGTAGGAGTGTGGTCTAACAAGAAGACTCTCAGGGACTGTTCAGTGTGCTACATAAGACATGCACGTGCAGCTTCACCCTTTGATTCAAAATCTTCTCTCCCCCAGAGAGATTTTTCTCCCTCCAGTGCAAAGGAAGGGACTAAATCTAAGACCAAAAGCTAGCCAGAGCCACTCAAAGTGGCTTCCAGTCCCCACTGCTTCCTTCATCGAGAAAGTTGGCGACCGAAACGTTATGTGTGTTTATATGTATATTTAGCATAGTATTAAATGATTAATATTTAATAGTATATATACACACACACATTTGTGTATATGTATATACATATATATTTGTATATATGTGTATGGTATACACATGCACACACAAGGTTCAAGTCCTCATCTCACAGTGAACTCGTAGAAGATGGTCGAGCGGTACGCTGACCACACTTGGAGACTGAGTGCTCTGTGAACCCAGCATATTGGAGCAAAGGGTGGGAAAAGCACCCTTCACTACCCGGGACCACATGTGAAAGTCATCACCCACAACAAGCGCCCCAGTTATGCCTGCGGCTTGGGGCTTCGGTTTACTCATCGCTGATTCACGACCTGATTAGCTGCTCCTAATACTTTTATTCGAAAACCCTCGGAGGGTTCCAAACACTCTGCCGAAATGTTTTCTTGGGTGAATCTAGTTTTGCCGTTATCTGAGGTGTTTCCCAAAATGCAGGACTTTTAGTGCTCAACTCGAGACTCCTGGGCACACGGGGACAGCTGGTCACCCTAATCTGCAAAATCGGGGCAACAGTACCTACCACAAAAGGCACAGTAAGGAAGAAATTATGCAGCAATTATCTAGGACATGGTCTAGCAGATGGTATGAGATCCATAAATGGTAATTACTATTATCTTTATCAGTACTACATCCTCGTGGTCAAAGCGAACAGCAAGCACTCTTCCTCTGGGTTTTTGGTGATTCTGGAGGTCACGAGATCCCTGTTCTGCTCCAGGTAGACAAAGGAATCTCAGGGAGTCTGAACACCCTAAACAGAGACAGCCAACTCCTTGAGCATGGCTGCTACATCTTCTGCTGCCTTTGTCCCTCAGCACCGTGCTCTGCGCTCAGTGGGTGCCCATCACTGCTGTCCACTCTCTTGTGTGTCCGGCACAGAGCTCTGGCAAAGAGCAGGCAGTGACCAAGAGAGGAGCTTCAGAGAACAAGAGTGTCTGAACAGAGGCAGAAAGACGGCCAGACATCTTACCAAAAAGCCGTGGGGTGGGATGCAAGACGAAAAGAACTCAAGTATGGGATAAAAACTCAGAAGTAAGGCAAAGAGGGAGATGAGAGTAAATCAAATGGCTCAGAGAATGGACAAAAGAAGCGAGCAGGATTGCTAAATATTTTGGCAGCAATCTGGCTTAGGAAACCGATAAACTTATAAAAAAATTACAGTCTAAGAGACAGATCCAAACCTCCATATATCTCCATGGGAAACATCCAAAAAAAATGTATGTTTGCAAATAGCAACAGTGCCCATCTGCTGCAGTGTTGGTATATTTTCCCAGGAAAGAGCTGAGGGTCCATTAACAGTCCCATGACATTGCAAAATATTTGTCTGTTTCTGGCTGGTCACCTGTCACTCTGATACCTAGGTGCCTTTCCTAACAAATTCGTGCAGAAGGCACAGCTGTTCTGGGGCTGGGATTTTTCCCAAAAAGTGCCAGCTAGACAACCTGTTCACTCTATCCATCACTCACACAGGCGTACCCAGGAGCTGCAAGGAGGGAGAGAGAGCACGCTTTCAGAGCCATTCCCTGCCAACTTGGACACCGTCACCCAGAAGGCTGTCCTCATGCCCTGAGGAGATCCAAGTATTCCTTGACCCATTCAAAAAATATTTACTGAACACCTTTCCTGTACCAGGTACTATTCTAGGCACAAGGAATAGAACAGTGGTCCCTTCCTCAAGGAGCTTGCAATCTAAGAATAATAAACACATCAGTGCCAGTCCCGGTGGCCTCATGGTTACGATCGGCACACTCCACTTCAGCAGCCTGGGTTTGGTTCCTGGGCAGAGACCTACACCACTCATCTGTCCATGGCCATGCTGTGGTGGTGGCTCACATACAAAAAGAGGAAGACTGGCAACAGGTGGTAGCTTAGGGCAAATCTTCTCCAGCAAAAAAAGAATAAAAATAAACACATCAGCACACAAATATATACCAGGGGGTCACGTGATGTTATAAGTTGAATTGCATCCCCCCAAATTCATTATGTTTAAGCCCATTTGGGCTGCTATAACAAAATACCATAGACTGAGCAGCTTGTAAACCACAGAAATTTATTTCTCACAGTTCTGGAGGCTGGAAGTCCAAGATCGAGGCACCAGCCCATCTGGTGCCTGGTGAGCGTTCTCTTCCTGGTTCACAGATGCCATCTTCTTGCTGTGTCCTCACATGGCGGAAGAAGCAAGGGAGCTCTCTGGGGTCTCTTTTATGAGAGCACTAATCCCATTCATGAGGGCTCTGTCCTTATGCCTAATCATTTCCCAAATACCACCTCCACCTCCTCCAAATATCATCAAATACCATCCAATACCATGAAATACCTCCAAATACCATCACTTTGGGGATTAGGTTTCAACACACGAACTTTGAGGGGACATAAACATTCAGACTCTAGCAAGTCGTAACCCCCAGCACCTCAGAACATGACCTTATTTGGAAATACGGTCTTTACCATATCTTTATCAAGTTAAAGTGAGGCCAGTAGGAGGGGCCCTAGTCCAACAATGACTGGTGTCCTCTCTAAAAGGAGAAATGTAGATATGGAGACAGACACACACAGAGGGAAGACGACGTGAGGAGACCCAGGCAGAAGACGGTCATCTATCTACAAGCCAAAGAGAGGGGCCTGGAACAGGTCCTTCCCTCACAGCCCTCAGAAAGAACCAACCTGCAGACACCTTGATTTTGGAGTCTGGCCTCCAGAACTGTGCGACACTAAAATTCTGCTGTCTGTCTAAGCCCCCCGTTTGTGGTGCTTTGTGACGGCAGCCCCAGTAAACTCATCCAAGTGGTGAGAGGCACTTGAGGAAAGACAAAGCAGGGTAAGAGGGCAGAGAGCGACAGGGGACAGAAAGATTTCAGAAAGGGTCATCAGGGTGAGGACATGCTGACCTCGATGATTCCAAACAGCAGGGCCCAGTTGTTTGCTCCACCAGCACCTCCCCTGAGGGATTCTCGGGTAGATGAAATATCCCAGAGGGTCCCAAGGCATATTTTTACACATGTGCTTACACTTAATGAATTTTACGTTCAAGTGGCAGCTACTGCTCCTTAAAATTTCATTTCCCTCGATATTTCCCTTTCTCCTTCTTCTCAACCACCCACCATAAATTGTATCTATCACCTCTCCCATGAAGAGATGATGCAACATGGATCCAGAGTTATCTCAGCAAAGAGTCAAGGTTTTCCAAAGATCTGTCTACACTCCCTCGTGCCCCTCCCCTGTGACCCTCCTGGCCTGGCAGGGGCAGGGGGGCAGAAATCGGCACGCTTAGTCCAAGGTCATGGTTGTAGAACCAGCCTGCCATGCCTGAGTGTACTCTGCAACTTTCGCCCAAAAGTGCTAACAAACAGGTGCTAACAAACCAAGCTGACCCACACCTCATCCCAATAATCCAGAAACCTCCATTCAGACAGCAGAATTGACGGGGGGGGGGGGCAACAAAGCAATGGCTCTTAACATTTTGGGGGTAAATAACTCCTTTTAGATCTGATGAAAGTCATGGACCCTCTCTTCAGAAATATAATTATAATTATAGTTTAGTGGAATCCAGGGAAATGACCTCTGCACTGGCAAGAACCACCAAGAAACAAATACAAAGAATAAACAGGGAGCAGGGGAAAATCGAGGAAGCTGCAAAATACATCACTGAAAGAGAACTAATTTCCTTAATATATAAAAAGTACCTACAAAACAATAACAAAAAGACCAAAATCCAAGAGAGAAATGGAGAATGGACATGAGCAATTAACAGAAATGAAATGCAAATTGTCGTTGAACACAGGAAAATATGCTCAACTCATTTGTAATAGGAGAAATTATTAATAAAATAAGACACCACATTTAATCTTCTAGATTTGCAAGGGTCAAACAGTTTGAGAGTACCTTGTATTGGCAAAGATGTGGAAAGATACCCCCACACCAGGCTGATGTGAGTATAAACTGGGACAACCAATTTGAAGGCAATTTGGCAATATTTATCAACAGTTAAAACAGTCATACCCTTTCATGTAAGACTAGGAATTTATCCCTCATACATAATTGAAACATTTATGAAATGACAAATGGGCACAGTTATTTACTGCAGCATAGTTTGGGAATAATAAAAAAATTATATGCAACCTAAATGTCCATTCTTTATTTGTCCTTACTTCCTTAAGTAATGTCCACGGACTTAACCAACAAGGAATGGTTAAGTAAATATGGTACCTCCATACAATGAATACCATGCAGTAATTAAAAAGAATGAGGTGATTCTGTAGTAGTTTTGGGGAAGGATGTTCAAGACATACTGCTAAGTAAAAAAAGCAAAATACTGAACAGCATGTACAGTGTGAAAATATATCTTCCTATACCTATACATTTACAAATGTGTGCATATAGAGCATCAAATGTATGTACACTCGTATGCCTACAGAGTTTCTCCGGAAGAAACACAGAAAATCAGAGGCAGAGGTTGCCAGAGAGGAAGTGGTTGCTGAGACATACAGGTGAGAGGCAGAATTCTCTCTTGCTACGGACCCTCTTGAAATCTTTGAATTTTGGACCAGGTGTCTACATTACCTATTCCAAAACTTAACCAAATGAATCTTAAAACACACAAAAATGATTAAAATCCAAAAGGAGCACAGTAATTAGAAATCACATAGCTAGGTAGGGCAGAGCCAACAAGGTGGAGGTGGGAAGAGGATGTTAAGAGATGGCTCTGAGGGGCCAGCCCCATGGCGTAGTGGTTAAGTTTGGTGCGCTCCACTTTGATGGCCTGGGTTCGCAGATTTGGTTCCCAGGTGCGGACCTACACCACTCATCAGCCATGCTGTGGTGGCGCCCACATACAAAATAGAGGAAGATTGGCACAGATGTTAGCTCAGGGGTAATCTTCCTCAAGCAAAAAAAAAAAAGAGATGGCTCTGACCCAAGCAGTCTTCTTGTCCACCTGAAGGTCCTGAATCATTGCTCTACTGACAATAATCCAATTTCCCACAACTCCTTCCACAACTTTCCCCACAGCTCAGGAGTGATGGGGGAGAGATGTCTCCCAGAAAAGCACCACCGTCTCTGAATTAGGCACAACGGTCGACAAATTAGCCAAACTCTGTTCACACAAGTTCTCAAGAGAGAACACATAAAATATACAGAACACATAAAAGTACCTTAAAAGTACCCACAACACAAGAGAGAGCCCCAAGAATTCTAACTGAAGCCAAAACATGAGACCAGAATATTTCCCAGGATGCTAAGAGTGTTTGGAATGGAGACTCCGCTGGCTGCTCCCTCATATCAGGTTGAGAGGGACCACAGCTGGGTCAGCAAGGTGAGGTGGGGAAGCTGCCCACTTTCTTTATGGGACCAGCCTGGACTCAGGTTAAGGCCCCCCGGGCCCTGGCCCTGTCTCTGCCAGTAGGCAGTGGACACTGCACCCCACTGCCCAGACTCCACTTCGGGGTTGAAGAGCTTCCTCCCCTTCCTGCCACTGCTGCTGCATCTCAGCTGTGAGCTCACCCTAGGGATTGTCCTTAGCAAGTGTCCAAGGCCATGCCCCCTTCTCAGGGCAGCCCCATCCAAGGACGGGTCCACGCAGAGGTAGAAAGGCCCAGTCCCCTCGCCTCAGCTTGGACATCTCTGAATTGCCATCATGGCTCAGAGCCCATCGTGACATGGGCAGGGGCTTCGGCCGAGACTGCACTGGAATCCAACTTCTCCCTTTGCCCCAGGCTGCTCTGCTCCACCCTCCTCTCCCCTCCTCTTCCCTCCCCTCCCCTCAAAGGTGCTGGCCGGGAGTACACTCCCTAAGACCACAGTCTCCTCTGCTCAAGGCCTGCTTCCCAGGAAACCACCCTCAACACAATCCTAACAGTCTAAGAAGGTGTTGTGGTGAATCGTATCCCACCAAAAGATACGTTCAAGTCCTAACCCCGGTACCTGTGAACGCCACCTTATTGGAACTCCAATGACCGGTGTCCTCCTAAGGAGAGGGAGATTTGGAACCGGAGGCAACACAGAGGGAAGAAGGCCATGTGAAGACAGAGGCAGAGACTGGAGGGCTGCAGCTACAAGCCAGGGATTGCCAGCAACCACCAGCGGCTGGAAGAGGCAAGGAAGGACCTCCCCCTAGAGCCTTCAGAGGGAGCATGGCCTGCTGATACCTTGATTTTGGACTTTGGACTTTCAGGGCTGTGAGAGAATAAATTTCTGTTGATGCAAGCCACCCGTTTGTGGTTATTTGTTACGGCAGCCCCAGCAATAGAGAAGAGAAGGTCAGAGGGCAAATCTACTCATGGCATTCGTCCACTTAGTCGATGCAGTTAAGAAGCTGGTTCTCACCTGGCCAGGGATGCTGTGAGCATCTAACGAGAAGATGCATGGAAGCCTCTGAATAAACCACAAAACCCTCTACCATTGAGCTGGTATTAGTGATAAAGGAGAAGCAATGGCTCTCTCAAGTTGCAGAGGTATCAACCTACTCAGGTACTATTCAGGGCCCGTGGTTCCCCTCTTTCCTGCTGGTCATCTTACCAGCGGCATCAGAGAGCGTGAAATGCAATCAGGTCAGCACTTGGAAGTGGCCAGAGCCCAGGCTGAGCAGAGGAAGAGGTTTCACCAGTTTGCTAAAATAAGGTTGGGGTTACCTATGGGTTTCAATCAGCCAAGAGAGCAGGTCGCTCAGTTACCATGTATAATCGAGAGGGCACGTAGAGCCCAAGGTAAACAGAGCCCAAGGTAAATGATACTTTGTGCCCAAACCACTTTGCCACAGAGGACACCCAGCCTGCCCATTGCTTCAGGGGACACAGCCGCCACCCCCCACACCTTCTGGGAAGATCACGACTGGGATGAATGACTGCCACACTGCACTGGAAAAGCCACAGCGTGCGGCACGCTCTCATCAACCCAGCCTGTGCTGGTGACTCGCCACCTGCAGAGAAAATTTAGGGTTGTACTCCTCTTCGTGGGCACCATTCAGGGCTGTTGTACTGACTCAACGCACCCTTTGAAGTCCGCGGGACCTGCATATCAGTCAACCCTAAGAACGGAGCCCTACATGCCAATTTCCGTCACTCACAAGTACTTCAAAAAGATGAGGCTGGGTAGGAAGTTCAAAAAGATCGTGCCCACAACTGCAGCGTGCAATCTCGGAAATTACAGGCGCCGCCTTGTCACACGCAACACGCTAAGCAGGTGCTCTTGCCAGATGTCTCCTTCTTGCCAAGAAATCCCTGCTGAGGATTAATAGGAATTTCCAGTTCTCTAAGCATTTCTTGCTCCTCAGAGCTATTACCCCCAAATTTCTAGCATGTTAAAAAAAATACAGGATTTAGCACCTGTTTGTTTCAGCAATACCTGCTAAAAACAGATCTGCCAAAAGGCCACCTCTAAAATTAGTCATATTTCCTGCTCCGCAAAACATAGTAAATGGTATTCTTAGTAACTCCTTCACTCCATGTATCTGGCAGTGTCTTGCACAGAGTCTAATTACTGGCAACTTACTAAGCAGGCAACCCTGATTTTTAGCTCAAAAATAGCTCCAATGAAAGCTATAAACAAGCTTTTTGTTTAACCAAGGGTTAGAACAAGATATTTAAACTCGTTAACCAATCATTTTAGGTGCCCAACTTTGTATCTTAGACAGAATTAATCACAGTAGAAGGGAATTGTGGCATCAACTCTTTTCCCTTCTGCAGACTGCCTGTGTATGAAACCAGCTCCATACCTGAGATATACCTACGTTTTCTCTCTAAGCCTTTCCAACTATATTTTATCAATTTTTTTAATGTAATAATAACCTATTATGTGCCAGAGACCCTGCACTTCATAGGTACCAGGGGCAGCAAGCACAACCTCTCTAGGTCTTTCAAAGTCATGATTCCATACTCCTGCTCAGCAACTTTGCTTTGTCTCAAAGGCACAGAGAATTATACTTTTCCAAATCTGATTCTGTGATTATTTTTCCTTGTCCAATCATCAACTCACCTTTAGTCAAAGACACTCTGCCCGACTGAGAACCTACCAATTAAGAATTTCACAGGACCAAGTGAACTATTTATTTTTAAAGCCACATTAACAGAGATTGCATCCACTCCCAGCTAAGGGAGGACAAAATTAGGTCTCGCCCAAAGCCATTCTTTCTTTTCAAGCAGTAAAAGGGCCATCTAGATTCAAATGACTTTCAAACAAACAACTTCAGAGGAAAGGCAGGCAAAACACTGTCCTGCAGGCAGTGGTGGGAAGGGAAGCCTCTTTATAAGATAGGATTGAACCCTGAAATGAAAGTCGGGAAAAAGTGGCTCCTTTTGTCATCTGGACTCAGACAGTAATTCCTGACAAACCGTGGAGGATTTCGCCCAAATCTTTTTTTTTTTTGCTGAGGAAGATTGGCTCTGAGCTAACATCTGTTGCCAATCTTCCTCTTTTTGCTGAGGAAGAGTGGCTCTGAGCTAACATCTGTGCCCATCTTTCTCTATTCTGTATGTGGGACGCTGCCACAGCATAGTTTGATGAGCGGTGCGGTGGTCCACACCGGGGATTTGAACCTGCGAACCCAGGCGGCCAAAGTGGAGCGCGAGCTTAACCACTACGCCACGGAGCCGGTCCCCTGGCCCAAAATCTTTTTGGAAAGACGCACCAAGTCAAAACACAACACACACACACACACACACCCCAAGTGTCCTAAACCAGCAATACTCTGGATTTTGGCATAAATCACCCAAAACAAAGTGTGTAGTTTGCAACTGTGAAGCAAGCCAAATGTGGGTACCATCTTCTTCCCTGTCTCCACCCCCCTTTCATCTTTTTCATGAATTGCTTCCTGACAACAAGCTGCCCTGGATCCTTCCATTCAGGGGGTGACGTGGGGGCAAACATCCATTCTTACTATAGTCTTCACGACTTAATTCCCCTCCTGCTGTGGTCTGTGTCCTTTAAAAAATAAAAGAAATGAGAAAAGTGAAGCGCTTTATTAAAAAGTATGCACCCCCCAAAAGGGGGAAGTATTTGGCTGGGAGGCCTCCTCGGGCCACTCACATCACCCACTGTGGGGGACAATTCATTTCCCTTTTTCCCTGTCACCTCAAGGTCTCCCTTGCTGGGCTCACATGAGTCACCCCTCTCCAGGGGAAAATCCTCTTAATAGCTCACCTTTTAAAGAGACCACAAGGCTGCAAATAGCATAAGGTTGACTTCACCTTTTGGCCTTAGCAAGACAATTTCCAGAACATGAGCGGGAATGGAGATTCATGGACTCAGCGATTCTTCCCAGGCAGAGTCATCATGCCCCCACCCCACACACAAATATTTTAATCTCTACATCTGCCAAAACCCAAAACTATTAGTTAAGCATTAAAGGTACTGGCTTTGGGAGATAAAAGCTATGAATGACACCCATTGTTTCTTCAAAGCTGGCAATCAGGTGAACTAAGATTCAGATTTCTCACGATGCTGGCAGTCACAGGGGCACTGATTCTCTCAGCTGGAGAAGAGCACACGAGAAAAATCTCCCGACCCCCTCCTCCACCCTAAGAACCACCGTCCTTAACTAGAGCCAATCAATTGGTTCAGCGTGATAATTTTACATCCAATTAATAGTTCCTCCCATTGCTGAGATGAAGGGAGAGTCATCACTGAAGAAAGATAAGATGGGAGAGAAGGGGGTGTGAGCACCTAGGGGTGCAGGGGGCTCCTCATTTGGACCTCATTTGGGCAAGAATTCTCTGTATTCCAGTATGCTGCCCTGTGGGCTCAGCACAGAGCTCCAGAACGCAAGAACCCGGCAAGGGACTGAGCTCTGAGTGAGTCCTGCAGCAGGTCAGCCAAGGCTAACAGCCTTATGTTATGGAGCAAAAACGCACCGATGAGCCGAGTCACAACGAGGCACGGGAACGTGGAGGGAAGCCAGACGCCGCTGAGCAGCAGGTCAACGGAGATGAATGTCCTCGTAATGTTGGCTATTATGCTGTCAGCATAAAGCCTGGTCTCTTTTTGCTAAGTTTCAAGAGGGAACATACACAACCAGACTGAATCATATACGTTTCGAATGAAAATAAAGTTCTACCATCCGTGCCAACGGGAATTGACACAGGCATGGAGAAGCGAGCACACCGTAATTAGCGCCCCGACCAGATGCGTAAGTGGGACAGCCCACTGTGAACCAAGGAGTCATGTGTGCCCTGCTCCCTCTGGACTAGCACTGAGGTTTGGAGGGGTTTTTTCTTCTTCTTTGAAGAGTTACTCAATTGAGTGAGTTCATCCCGAACACTCCCTTTTTGCATGAAAATGTTCAAGCAAGAGGCACTTTTAAAACTACTGACTCTAACTCCACGTCCACAAAACAAAGGGGCATCCCCAAATGACAAGGGTGATGGGGACCTGCACCCAAATGCACGGGACCCCAGCACACAGTGGGGAACCGAGAAGGGAAACTAAAGCCAGGTGAGGCTGGGGACAGGTGAGCAGGGGCAGTTGACCCTGTAATCGCCCCGCAGAGCATTCCCAGGAACTCCCAGGCTGCGCAGAGGGTCCCAGGTCAGAGGGCGGAAAGGGAGGTAGGAAGCCCTGTCCCTCCCATACTGTTGATGCCCCCTTGGTCAGTGGGCCACAAAAAGGGGCTACCACCCGGCCTGTGCTGAGCAACCCACAGCCTGCAGGGAAGCCTTGTGTGCGAGATGACCACGAGCCTGGGGCAGCCCCAGTCTGAAGTAGCTCCAAGCTTGGGGCAACTCCCAGGCTGGGACAGCCTCACTGCGTGGGGTGCCCCACTGCCTGGGCCACTCACCTCAAAAGTAAGTCATCATGTCTTGAGTTTCTTCTCACAGATTTAAGTTACAACTTAGATCTTCCTCAGCCTCCCCTGGCAAGTCTTCACAAAACCATCTAACTTCCCACAAGGTTGGAGAGGGCGCCCCTCCAGGTCTCTGGGGGTCTTTCTTTGCTTTCCCCTCTTCTACAAAGGTAAGAAGGCATCTCCCAACCTCTGAAGTCAGGAGGTACCGGCCACAGCAGAGTCCTCACTGCAGCTTCCATCCAGGGAATGGGGGGGTGGAGGGGGAGGGATGGGGGAGGGGAGCGTGTGAAAACCTTCCTTCGGGCATGAAAACCTTTCCTAGCTGCCCCGGCCCACAGGTGGAAAGGAAAGTTCCTGGGGTCTCAGCCTTCCTCCACCTCCTCCTCAGAGCCCAGGAGGGGGATCAGACTCTAAACTCCCCCAAGGGCTGGCTAATCCGCTCTCCCATCCTCAGTTTAAGGGCCCACGCACTCCAGCGCCTGTTCCTGCCTCTCCACTCATCTGTGGCCCCCTACCCGCCGCGAGAGCAGAGCCCCCCACCCACCCCCGGGCCGGTGTCCGCCAGGCGGCGCCCTTCCAAGAGCATAAAGGCGGGCGCCTTCGCGGGTAAACCAGCCGCCCCCCGGGGAAACTGACCCCAGACCGCCCCTCGGGAAAGGCCGAGAATACGGCTGTGAGGGCCTGCGCGCGCGTTTGGCTCGACTCCTCTTTCAACCCAAGAGGAAAGCCAGGCGGAGGGGGGGGCGCCCGGCCAGGACGACGCAGCTGGACTCCCAGTGCAGTGCTCTCCGCAGGGTCCCCGCTAACCCTTCCCGCCCCGATCCCCCAACCCCAGCCCAGGGGCCGGCGCCCCCGGGGGCTCACCTTCTCTCCCGTCAGCACGTGCAGCCCCTCGCGCACCTTGGCGAAGGAGCCCTCGCCCAGCTTCCTGCTGCCGATGAGGTAGTTGCCCACGCGCTTGTGGTGCTGGAAGTCGCGGAGCCGCTCGCGGGGCACGCCGCTCACCCAGGCGGGCAGGAAACTTCCCTCGCAGGCCGCCGCCGGCCTGGCCGCGTCCTCGGCTCCGCCGCCGCCCCCGGGCGCCGCCGGCTCGCCCAGGAGCCCGTCCCCCGCCGCCGCCGGCATCGCGCTCGCCCGCGGCTCCGGCTCGGCTCCCGCGCTCGCGGCTCCTCCTCCGGCTCCCCCGGCTCCCCCGGATCCTCCCGCCGCCGCCCTGGGCCCGGCCCCGCCCGGCCCGCGTCTCCCGCGCCCCGGGCCGCCGCCAAGCGCCGCGCGCAGACAATAGCGGCCGCCCAGGCGACGGGATGCCGGGGACTCGCCCCCAAGAAGTTCTTCTTCAGAGGGTCGCCCGGGCCCCTTTCAGGACCCCAGGACCCCGCCCCGGGTCCCGTCCGGGCGGCTGATGACTGTCGCCCCGCTCGGGTGCGCGGGGAGCCGCGCTGGTCGGGGAGAGGCGGCGGGGGGCGCGGTCCGGTGCCTGGGTCCCGAAGGTCCGGTGCCTGGGTCCCGGAGCCCGGGCGCCTCCGCAGCCTCTGCCCCCGCAGCTTCTGCCCCCGCCGCCTCCGGCTGGCCTGCCCGGGCTCGGGTCCGGCTCGCTCGCTCCTAGCCGTGCGCCCGGCGGCCGCTCCCGCCCGAGAGCAGCGCGCGGCGGGCTGCAGGCGCCCTCTGGAAGGCAGCGGAAGAAAGCCCCATTCAGTTTGAATTTGCAGAAATTTAATCCGGTCGCAGGCGGCGGGAACAGATGCGAGCTCCACTCCGCAGCCTGTGCACTTTCAAATCCCTGGTAGCCCCTCCTTCCCCGCGCGCAACAGCCAAACTCGACCCTCGCTGGAGAGGGGAGGGTCCGGGGAGGGGAGCGGCGGAGTGGGCGGTGGAGCCACCTGAGCGCCAGACAGGGGGACCCCGCGCGGCCTCGGAGACGCGCGCTCCCGGGCCGCCCAAGTCGGGCCGCCTCCGGCTGCGCCTCTCGCCAGGATTCTGGGCTTGGGCTTTCTGGACCTTTCGGAGGTGGAATCCTTCACGAGCCGCACCCACCCGGGGCTGGAGGAAGGGGGAGAGGCGCTCCTGAACCCCGTTGATTGTGGGTTAGGTGCTCGGTGTCCAGCCCAGGGCCTGACCCACCGTAGGGCCCTCTGGACCCTGAATGGAGGAATGGATGGATGGGTGGGTGGAAGGAAGGATAGGGAGGTAGCAGGGCGTCTGCCCGGGCTCGCACGCAGACTGGATTGCCGTGCTGGAGGAGGAGCAGCCGCAACAATAATAGTAGCAGCAGCAACGTAGGAACCAGGGCGTTTGCTGCCTCTGCCTGTATGTTTACACCTTCTTTGCTTTCCATTGAAATGATGCCGGTGATTGCTGGATGAGGTGGACCAGCGCTCCCTGCTCCTGGAGGCTTTTGTTCTGTGCGCGCCCCGTGCTCATCCCCCATAAACAAGTGGAGCTACCCAGACGACTCTGATCTTTTCCAGGATCCCGAACGTCTTCTCAAACCCCAAATGAGGAGTCTCGTGAGGGAGAAGCTGGGGGGTGGGTAGGGGGAGGCATTTACAAAATGCTACCTGTTGAGCAGCCAGAGAAAAGGCGCCAGCGTTTAATGCAGCCTTAATCCCTGATATTACATCAGAGTTGAGGATTCGGTCCTTACCACGTTCCTTTCCTGATCGCCTCCTCGGTAAACAAGTATGGCAAGATCCACATCGATTCTCTGAGATGGGGGGGTGGGGGGAGGCTGTCATAAATCCAGTGTATTGGGGGCTCTCTGACCCATCTGAAAAGTGACCCAGAGAAATGCCTATTTTACATAGATGTCGTCTTAAATATGCTATAATCAACTACTCGCATGTTACAAGTCACCAGCCTTGTTCCGACTGAGCCTATGTTTTCCATCAGTCTTCTCATTGTTCCCATTTTCCAATATTAAAGATTCACTTTCAAATATTTTTGTTGCTGTGCAAAGGGACTTCATGCTGCCACTCCACCCCCAACAATTTCTGCAAGACCAATCCAGTCTCTTTAATGTCTGTGCTTCAATAATCAAATTTTAGGACAGTAACATGGGGGGAGAGGGTGGCTGAATGCCCAGCACAGGGCCTGCAAAGCAAACGTTCAACAAATGTCTGATGAATGGGGAAGATGGAACTCACTTTGGGGTCAAAACTGTCTGAATCCTTTGTAGAAAAGGTTTTGGGGTCTCCCCAATGCTGTATTCATAGAGTATGGCTTTTTAAAAATTCTAGGACACCAGCTCTCTATGAAAATTTAGAAGTCCCTTTATTATGATGTAAGGCAAATTTCAGAGACTGTTCATCAAACTATCTTTATGACCTAAAAAGAAAAGTCAGTTTTAGGCACAAAAATGGTGGAAGACATTTACAATGAAATAGAGATTTTCTTTTAATTATCCTCTCAGGGTGGAGGTCAGGAAAAGGGTGAGGAAGAGAGAAAATCCAGGCCCATTAAATCTTTTTCAAGCCTGATGCCTGGGTTTGATTCAAGTTCACTGCTAATTCCACCAGCTGGGACGGGTGCCAAAGAGAAGTCCAAATCCCACACCGGCCTGGCTTAGTAACTTGATTTTTGAGCTACAGGTCCTGTCTCTGAAATGACTTTGTTTAAGAAGGAATAACCCCAGAAATTCCTTTATGAAAGATGAATTCGTACTCAAAACAATGCATTGCCTTCCTCTTAGATATGCAGAAAACTTCTGGTTGAAAGCAGTGGTCCAGCATTGAAGATTCTCTACTAATTATCCCAAACTCAATTTCCTCTCCTCCTGTGGAGTCTCCCTGGGCACTAAATTTCAGCTGTCTTCACCCAGGAAAGGGCTTCCTCACCTCTGCACCCCCTCTGCACCTATGCCACCCCCACCCCCAATCTGCTGCCTCTGACCGGTTTCTACCTAGTACAGATGTTCCCTTTCCCATGAAGCCCTCCCCAATCAATGTACTGCTTGAGGCTGACCAATCCTCCACTTGTCTCTACTATATACCATTCATTTCATATTCTTATGTCCTGTATTACTTCCTATGAATGTCTTTCTTTTCTTTTAAACTCACTGAGAACAAGAGCTGTGTCTTATTTTATATCTTATTTGCCCTGGAGCACTAGCACAGTGCCTGTGACATGGTCATTGTTCAATAAATATTTGTCAAATAAAGGAATGAAAGCCATCTTCCAGTGATTCTCCCGTGAGTGGAGTTTCATTGCTCCCGATGTTACCGGGTGGGCTGGCTGGATTTTCCAGGTTCTTGTTCCACGTCGCAAAGGAATTTGTGAGCAAACACAGGCAAGAAAGTTTTAAGCAGGAGTTTATCAGCAAAGCGAAAATACACTCCAAAAGAGGGAGTGGGCAGGCTCAAGGTGAGCGACTGCTGGGGCTGGAGTAATTTTTAGGTTATTTAGGTTGTAGGGGGTATAGGAGGGGATTGAAGGGGGTCTCTCCAACTGGCTTGTTGTCCCCTCCCTCACATCAGGAGGGGGAGTTTTTTCCCTTAGATGGTCCCTAGCGGATCTGTCATGGCATCCATCCTCTGCAAGGGGGGTCAACACCGCCATGTAAATTTATTATGATTTTAGTATAATGAGGGTGAGGTGGGTAAGGTTAGGGCACAGCAGGTAGAAACTAGCTATGTGCATGTCGGGCTGCAAAACAGGACATTGTAGGTATTGAAGGGGGCCATCTGAGGAGGCTTCTTCTATTGTGGTTTGTCAGCTTTTATGCCTTCCCCTGCTCACGTCTGACTTACTACCTGCCTACAACACCGACAGCAAGACCCCCTCTGAACCGGGGGAGGACGTTTCTAATAACTTTCTAAACGTGTTTGCAGTTATATTGTCAGTTGCCTTTAGACGTCAACAAATATAATCGTTTGTCTTGTCAAAACGGACCATTCTCTAACTTGGATGAGTTAACCCTTTAAAAAACATTATAAGCCCAATCATAGTGGGCTGGAAAGCCGCGAAAAGCTTTCTCAGTTGACTTTTACCAGCTGCTTCCTTCCTCCCCATCTCCTTCCTCCATATGGCTGGGAGAGTGTCTGTGTGCTCCCACAGAATGCCAGCTAGGAGACTCAGCTGGAAGCAGTCAAAGACAATTAGAAATAATCAGGCTGGCATGGCCAGGAAATGAAAGTTGGCTAGAGGGGGTTAGGCTGGCAGAAGCTGGCTGGTGACTGGAGAAGGAACAGATAGCAAAGCAAACACAGCAGGCATGAATAAACTTTGCTGGAAGACATTCTGTGAACTCTACTCGTTAATTCTCCCCAGACAAAGGTTCCAATAAATGATGGGGCAGGACTTAAACCCATGTCCCCAGAGTTCATGTCCGCCATTATTCTTTTCACAGTACCCAGCTGTTGAATGTGTACCATGCTAAGGCTGAGAAAGGAGGGACTCCTCAGTCATGAAGACAGGTGTGTGAGGTGTGCAGTGCGGTGCTAGAGAACAGGCTGTCTGCAACACCCTGCAATGAAGCACTTCCTTAAAACTGAATCGTGACCCATCGCCTTTCTGTGCCTCAGTTTCCCTCATCTGTAAAACTGGGATGTCAAGGAGGTGTGACCAGTCAGTGAGATTATGCACATAAAGCACTTAGCCAGCGCCTGCCAGTTTATAAGCACATGGCGAATTTTAGCTCTCACTCCATCGGTACTGCCATCATGATGACACTGAGAGAAGTCACTCGAGAATGCCACCAAATTCCACAAATACAACTGTCCCTGTTACTGAGGTTCCTAATCGCCTCCTCCACTGCCACACCCTGCTCCATATTTCCTCATGCGGTCCATCAGGAGCTGACAGAGAGTGCACATTGGTTTGCTGTGTTTGCCCTCTCTCTCTCCCTCTAGAATTTAACGTCCATGAAGCGGGGACTTTGTATCCCAACCCCCGTGCACACCTGGTATATTACGTTGTAGGCACTTAGCCACACCTGTGGAACCTCATCTCAACTCCTGATCTGCCCGTGTGTGAGAGGAGAGAGGCTCCGGGCTTCGTGTGGTGTGGCACCTGGAGCGTGAGGGAGTGTGGACGGTGGTACCAAGCCTGCCCTCCTGCGACTGCTCCCAGCAGCCTGACGTGATGCTCAGGAAGAGAAAGGTGCATTCTTCCAACAGGATGTTGATGGCTGCCCTCCAGGAGAGCAGGACTCATCATGGGTCTACCTCCATCAGTCCCCAAGAGCCAAATGTCATGGCTATTTCAGTAAGAAAAATGTATCCCCCACCCCCAGCCACAGGGGAGCCCAGGGCTTTAGGAATCCACATCTTGAAGCTTGGCCCCTTCCTCTAAATTCCGGATAGAGGCTACTGAGAAGGAATGCAAGTTAGAATAGTCTGTCGGAAGAAGCCATCGCACATACTCCTCTGGACCATCTCTCCTTGCATGCCTTTCTCACTTGGAAGTGGCTTTCCCTCTTAAGTCAACACCAACATCATCCCCATGGCCCATGAGGCATCCTACCCTGTGAGGGACCCACACCCCATTCCTCGTCCCTTCATTCCTCTGAGCTCACCTCCCCCTGTTCACTCCACCCGGCCACACTGGCCTGCATTCTGCTCCCCACACCTACATTACCAGTTCCCTGAAATATGGTTCTCCCCAAAATCTGCAGAGCTGGCTCCCTCACCATCTTTGAGTCTTCCCTCAAATGTCACCCTCTCCATGAGCCTGTCCAACCTCTTCATTTACGATACAAACTCCCCCCAGACTACCACCCCCCGCAACTCACTATTCCCTGTCTCTGCTTTATTTTTCTCCATGGCATTTAAAGCCATGTGACAAATTGTGTATTTTCCTTATTTATTTTGTTTACTGTCTGTCTCCCTCCCTAGAATGGAGGCTCCATGAGGGCTGGGATTTTTGTTAAGTGCTCTACGCCTGGTGCCCAGCACAGAGGAGGTACTCAATACAAATTTGTTGTGGTTGAATAAACTTATAATTCACAGGGTCTCCCATTGCAGAAGAGGAGACCATAATAAATGAGAAAGCAGAAAAAAGAAACACAGCAAAACTGAGTCCTGCTGGAGAAGGCATGCATCATAAAGGCATATTTGAAAAACAATCAATATTCATGCCACAAAGATAAACCTCCATGACAAGCTCCACATTTGCATTACGGCAAGAAGGGAAAGGTTATTATTAGCACTAAGGCTTGAAATTTATGACCTCCATTTATGGGAGCTAATGCCCATCCATTTCTGCTGGGGACTGGGCAGAACCGGACAGCATCAAGGGGTCTGCAGTGGGACCTGGAGAGGAAGCACGCACAGTGGGGTAACTCACAAATGTCACCAGTAAGAAGAGCATTCTGGAAGTGAGCCACTCACCGGTCACAGGTCGGAGCACCAGGCAGGCAGATCGCAGAAGCGTGCTCTGGACAGTCGGGTGGCCAGATGCAGACGGGAAGAGGCTGGTGCCCCCTGCTGGTTGACTCGGCTCTGCTTTCCCTCCACAGTCCGAGAGGAGTTCAAGGAACCACACAGAACACTAGGCTGGAAACCAGAACCTCCCTCACCAGCTGGCTCCGGGGTCCTGAGCAGACACTTATCATCTCTGAACGCCAGTTTTCTCCATCTGTAAAGCAAATAATTCCTGTCTGTCATTCCTAGGTCCCAGCACTGTTGCTAGGATAAAATGAGGCAAATATACATGAATGTGTCACAAAAATGCAAACTATCTTGGTTATTGTTGTCTTAAGTCAATATGGAAAGTGTCCGAGACATAAATTAGAAAATGATGAATTTACAATAAAAATGAAAAGTGAATGGTTGAAAAGACATGGTTTTTCAGAGCCTCTTCCTTTCAAGGTGGTGGCTTTCTGGTGAGCATTGACATGGGTATAAATATCGTCACATTCTGTGCCCACTGTCATAGGTCCCTCACATGCCCCCACCTCAGAATTCCTTAACCCTGATCTTCCAGTTATTCTCCCTCCAGGCGCCTGATCAACTGATCAAGCCATTTGTTACTGCCGATGAGTCTCTGTGTGTGTAGGTAGATAGAGGGATGGATGATAGATATTCTCCACCTAGACCAGGTTGATGACCAGCTGCACCACTGAAGCTCCACCGTTAGAAAGAGTTCCCCTCACTGTTGTCTTTAAAGCCAATCCTGTGGACAGCCATAGTACAGTCGCTGTCTATTTTTGGCTTGTATCTACATACACCATCCAAGAACCAAGCTCATGCTTTTCCTCCTCCATCAGCGTGTCATAAGAGACCCCCTTTCCAAATGTGTGCATAGACGTGAGCTGATGGAGAGTTGCTGGTGCAACAGTGGAGGAGGTTATGGAGGTCTGGGCCACCTGCTGGTATAGCTTGCTTGGGCCCTCAGGTCCTGCTCTCATTTTCAGTCTCAGATGCAGTATTTCTATCTTGCAGTGGATGCTCTGAGCCCACTGAGTCTTACAACCTGATGAGTCTGACAGAATCCAGCCTATGATGAGCAGTTCTGGAGGCGTGGTCACTTGGTGTCTCATGTCCAGATGCTCTATTTCTATCAGGGTCCAACAGCAATGCACAGGAGCTCTGTTTTAAAGAATGTAAAATTCCCCACTGCAGATGGCATGGCCTTGCTCCAGAACCCTAAGGGACTGCTTTATGATTCTCCCATCAGGACTTACTGTAAATTGCACATGGTGGTCGTTTCCCAACACTCATATCTGTAGCTACCTAAGGTCTGCTGACTCATATAGCCTGAGCAGCAGGGACACTTGCACTGCAGCCTGGATCTCCTCTAGAGCCTTCCCTCTGAGCCTTACTTACAGCTGGCAGCCTCTCACGTAAGCCAGGTATTGAATATGCTACTTCCAGAAACTCCAGGACCTAGCAGCATTGTGCTCCGTTCTTGGTGGTGGGAGATGCAAGATGTAATCATTTTTCCTTTACTGTGGAGGGCATGCTGCAGCACGCCTCAGACCACTAGACCCTACGACTGATGTGGCAGGCCCCTGAAACGTGGAGTGTATCTCCCATGATCTGGAGCACATGTGTCTTACCAACACCTCCAGCACACTGGCTGCTTCTTGCTCATCCTTTTGATTGGCATGAGGCATTGATCTGGTGGGACAGGGTGATGTTCTACAGGATATCCAGCTGGCCCAGTTCTCTTCAAACCACATATGAGAGAAGGCAGGAGAGTTAACACAGCCCCAGGAAAGACTGTAAATATTTACTGTCGTGGGTTCTAAGTGAATACAAATTGTTTCTTTTTCTCCTTTCTTATAGTGATGGAGAAGAATGCATTCACCAGATGAAGGGTATACAAGGCATACCATGTACTAAAGGCTGCATTTCTCTGTTTTAGTAAAATTCCATATCAAACACAACGGCACCAATTTGTGCTACATCTGGTTGACTTTGCAGTGATCCACTGTCATTGTCCAGGATCCATTGGTTTTCGCAGGGGCCAGACTGGTGAATTAAATGGAGACATGTTGGGGACTATCATGTTTGCATCCTTTAAATCCTTAAGGGGTGGAATCAATCTTTAGTATTCTTCTTGAAACGCACAATTGTCTTTCAATTTTAGGGTCTTCCACTTTGCCTTCTCCACTACAATATCTCTTACCCCACAAGCCAAATAATCAATGCAGTGGTTGTGGTGGGTACCAATACGTCCATTCCAATTATACATTTGAAAACTGTGGAAACATTACTACATGAGTCGAAGAACATGGTAGACCCACTGTGGGCTTGACCTAGGCAAAGACTCCATTTATTATCTTGTCCCCAAGGCCCGTATTCTAACAGGAGGCCCATGATGAGGCTTTAGGTTTCTGGATATCAATTCAGACCTAAACAGTTGTTGAAGCGTTTGGGTATTTCCCTATATTAATTACTTATTACTGTGTAACAAATTGCCCTAAAACTTAGTGGCTTAAATCAGCAATAAATATTCATTATCTTAGAGAGTTTCTGTGGATTGAGAATTTGGGAGTGACTTACCTGGACGTTCTGACTCACGGTTTCTCACGAGGTTGCAGTTAAGATGTGGGCTGGGGCTACAGTCAACTGAACGCTTGACTCAGCCTCAAGATCCAATTCCAAGATGTATGGCTGGGAGTTCATGCTGCCTGTGGTCAGGAGGCCTCAGTTTCTTGCACACAGACCTCTCCAAAGGGTGGTCTGAGTATCCTCATGACAAAGCAGTTGGCTTCCCCCAAATGCAGTGATTTTTAAGAGAGGCAAGTCAGAAGCATCATTATCTTTTCCCCCCAATTTTATTGAGTTTTAATTGACAATTAAAACTTGTATATGTTTAAGGGATACAACTTGATGATTTGATCTATGTATATATTGTGAAATATTCACCACAATCAAGTTAATTAACATATCCATCACCTCACATAGTTACGTTTTGTGTGGTGTGTGTGGTTGAGAACACTTAAGGTCTACCCTTTTAGCAAATTCGAAGTATATAATACAATATCATTAACTATAGTCACATTGTTGTACATTAGATCACCAGAACTTATTTATCTTGTATAACTGAAACTTTGTGCCCCTTGACCAACATTTCCCCATATTTCCCTCCCCCCAGTCTCTGGTAACCACCATTCTACTCTCTGGTTCTATGAATGTAACAATTTTAGATTCCACATATAAATGAGAACATGCAGTATTTGTCTTTTTGCATTTGGCTTATTTCACTTGGCATAATGTCTTCCAGGTTCATCCATGTTGTCACAAATGACCATGTTTCTTCCTTGTTTATGGCTGAATAATAGTCCCTTATATACATATATATATATATATATATATATATAGTCCATTATATATATAATGGACTATAATAATCCAATAATAGTCCATTTTATATATATATAAAATAAATAGTCCATGTTATTTATATATATATGTGTGTATATATATATACACATATATACGTATATACAATATACATATATATACACACCACATTTTCTTTATCTATTCATCCATGGACAGACATTTCGGTTGTTTCCATATCTTGGCTATAGTGAATACTGCTGAAATGAACACGGGAGTGCAGATATCTCTTCAAGATACTGATTTCATTTCCTTTACATATATATCCAGAAGGGAATTGCTGGATCATATGGTAGTTCTACTTTTAATTTTTTGAGGAACTTCCATACTGTTTTCCACAGTGGCTGCACCAATTTACATTCCCACCAACAGTGCACAAGAGTTCCCTTTTCCTCACATCTTCGCCAACGCTGTTATCTTTTTCTCTATGATAATAGTCATTCTAACAGGTGTGATGTGATATCTCCTTGTGGTTTGGATATGCGTTGCCCTGATGGTTACTGAAGTTAAACACCTTTTCATGCACCCATTGGCCATTTGCATGTCTTCTTTTGAGAAATGTCTATTCAGTTCCTTTGCCCATTTTTTAATTGGGTTATCTGGTCATACGGTCACATCACTCCCTTATTCAGACCAGCACTTCACCAGTTGTGTGATGTTGTGACTTAATGCTACCTCTTGACCTCTTGGCCAGAAGGGAGGTTGGACCAAACCCTTGCATCATCAGCAAGCAAGTGGAAGGTGCTAGTCCTTACCAGGGAGACGAGACTACAATAGTAAAGAGAAGTGAGTCCTCCAGTGTCAAGATGGACATGAAAAGGAAGAGAAATGTGAAAACTAAATGCTCTTTTTAGAACAAAAGTATAAAATTCAAAATATAAACCAATCTCTAAAGAGAATCAATAAGAATATGTACATTTAAGCTTTTACAAACAAATCTAAATTCACAATAGCAAATTCAGAGTCCAGACTTGAACCAAAAATCTAATAAAAGATTTCAATAAGGTATACCTTAATTAAAGTCAAAATTATAAATTTTTGGTGATACAGTACACAATAAAAAGAAAAGAGGCGTAAAATAAAGCTTTGGTGACTGATCAATGGTGTGCGTTCACCTCCAAGAGAACGCTGAAGACTGCCAAGAAAGACAAACCCAGACAACAAGGTAAGAACAAAATCGAGATGGAAACACATTAAGAGGAACCACCAGGCAGCAGCGGCTGCTGCTGCTGCTTCTTCTTCTTCTTCTTTTTGCCATTTAATTCTCAGGAAAAAAGAAATTCGGGAGAAGATGACATTCATACTCAATTGACTTGAGATAGAGGAGTATTTCTATTTCTATTTACTTATGCTGTCCATGAGTTTCTATGCTTCTTGGATTTTAAATTAAGAATAAAGATATCTTAGAAATATTTTTCACAATTTCTGCAAACTCTAAATAGGATCAGACAACTCCGATGTGGACATGAGACTTTGTGTGGGAACTATGGAAACATCTGGAATTCTTCACAGGTGGCAGGAAAGACTGAGTTACAGTGTCTCATGGCATCATGAGTTATGAATGTAAGTCATCAGCAGCAGGGGGACAATTTTTTCCCAAGGGACTTTTGGACCCCATAGAAATGAGAGGAAATAATGCAGACACTCCTAAGTGTCCACTGTTATCCTTCAGAGCCCAGATGTCCCAGGAACCCTCTTGACCTCACCTCGCTAGGACACCTTGTTACAAATGCATAATCCTTGAATAATTAAAGTTCCAAAGCCCGAGCTGATACAAAGTACAAATACCTTGGTAGACCAGAAATTTGCTTGGCTAATGAAAAAAAAATTGCCTGAATCTGTTGATGAACTTTCCATGAGCTCATTTAACATCTGAAAATTTTTGTTTCTTTAAAAAAAAAAGACCTTCACCATTAGTTATTTCATTTTTGAAAACTCAATTTATACCCCCTCATGTGCAAATATTCACCTGGGCAGCTAGGAGAAAGTGCCAGTATGCCTTAGATACTGGGGGGGAAATGGGAAGCAAGGTTTGAGCCCACAGTCATGTACTCAAACCCGTAAAGCAGTGGCAAAACCGAGATGCAAACTATTTCAAGGAATTCCTCATGACGCTAGAGGTCAGTTAATTGATACAGAAAGAGGACACGTTAAAAGGCAAGAACTTAGAGAGACATAGTCAGAAACCCCTACTGAACAGAGATTTCAATACTGTTCATTAGGGGCTGGCATCAGTGATAGTGAGTGTCATTGAAAATGAACCCTGCTACGGGATAGCAATCTTCTGCTGCTATAATACTGCCAAAGAAAATTACCATAGATCATCGCAATAAACGCAGAAAAAGCATTTGACAAAAATCAACATCCATTCATGATAAAAACTCTCCACAAACTGAGTCTAGAGGGAATGCACCTCACACGGTAAAGGCCATAGATGACAAGCCCACAGCTAACATCATACTCAACGGTGAAAACCTGAAAGCTTTTCCTCTAAGGTCGGGAACAAGACAAGGATCTCCACTCTCACCACTTCCATTGAACATAATACCGGGACATAGTACTAGCCAGAGCAGTAAGCAAGGAAAAGAAATAAAAGGCAAACAAATCAGAAAGGAAGAAGTAAACTGTCTCTACTTGCAGATGACATAATACTATATACAGAAAACCCTACAGACTCCACCAAAAAACAGAATTTGCAGGATACAAAATCAATACACAAAAATCCATCACGTTTCTATATACTAACAACAAACTGTCAGAAAGAGAAATTAAGAAAACAATCCCATTTACAATCGCATCAAAAAAAATAAAATACCTAGGAATAAATTTAACCAAGGAGATGAAAGATTTGTACAGTCGTTCCCCCTTATCTGCGGGAAATACATTCCAAGGCCCCCAGTGGCTGCCTGAAGCCACAGATAGTATTGAACCTTATACTGTTTTTTCCTGTACATACATACCTGTGATAAAGTTTAATTTATAAATTAGGCACAGTAAGAGATTAACAACACTAACTAACAATAATATAGAACTATAACACTACAGGCATACTTTCTTTTATTGCTCTTCGCATTATTGCACTTCACAGATACTGTGCTTTTTTACAAGTTGAAGGGCTGTGGCCGCCCTCCACGGGGCAAGTCTATCAGCTCCATTTTTCCAACAGCATTTGCTCACTTCATGTCTCTGTGTCATGTTTTGGTAATTCTCACAATATTTCAAACTTTTTCATTATTACTGTATTTGTTATGGTGACCTGTGATCAGTGACCTTTGATGTTACTGTTGTAATTATTTTGGGGTGGTACAAACAATGCCCCTGTAAGACGACAAACTTAATTGACAAGTGTTGTGTGTGTTCTGACTGCTCCACTGACCAGCCATTCCCCGGCTCTCTCCCTCTCCCTGAGCTTCCTACTGGCTAAGACACAATGGTATTGAAATTAGGCCAATTAGGAACCCTACAAACGGCCTCTAAGTGTTCAAGTGAAAGGAAGAGTCACCCGTCTCTCACTTTAAATCCAAAGCCAGAAATGGTTAAGCTCAGTGAGGAAGGCATGTCAAAAGCCATGATAGGCCGAAAGCTAGGCCTCTTGTGCAAATAGTTAGCAAAGTTGTGAATGCAAAGGAAAAGTTCTTGAGGGAAATTAAAAGTGCTACTCCAGGGAACATATCAATGATAAGAAAGCAAAACATCTTTATTGCTGATAGGGAGAAAGTTTTAGTGGTCTGGAAAGATCAAACCAGCCACAACATTCCCTTAAGCCAAAGCCTGACCCAGAGCAAGACCCTGACTCTCTTGAGTTCTGTGAAGGCTGAGAGAAGTGAAGAAGCTGCAGGAGAAAAGTTTGAAGCCGGCAGTGGTTGGTTCATGAGGTTTAAGGAGAGAAGTCATCTCCATAACATAAAAGCACAAGGTGAAGCAGCAAGTGCTGCTGAAGAAGCTACAGCAAGTTGTCCAGAAGATCTAGCTAAGACAATTAACAAAGGTGGCTACACTAAGATTTTCAATGTAGACAAAACAGCTTTATATCGGAAGAAGATGCCATCTGGGACTTTGATAGCTAAAGAGGAGTCAATGCCTGGCTTCAAAGCTCTAAAGGACAGGCTGACACTCCTGTTAGGGGCTAATGCAGCTGGTGACTTTAAGTTGAATCCAGTGCTCATTTGTGATTCCGAAAATCCTAAGACCCTTAAGAATTCTGCTGAATCTACTCTGCCTGGGCTCTATAAATGGAACAACAAAACCTGAATGACAGCACATCTGTTTACAACACGGTTTACTGAATATTCTAAGCCCACTGTTGAGACCTACCGCTAGAAACAAAAAGATTCCTTTCAAACTATTACTGCTCATTGACAATGCACCTGGTCACCCAAGAGCTCTGATGGAGATGTACGACAAGATGAATGTTGTTTTCATGGCTGCTGACACAACGACCATTCTGCAGCCCATGGATCAAGGAGTCAGTTTGACTGTCAAGTCTTATTATTTAAGAAATCTATTTCATAAGACTATAGCAGCTATAGATAGTGATTCCTCTGATGGATCTAAGCAAAGTCATTTGAAAACCATTTGGAAAGGATTCTCCATTCTAGGTATCATTAAGAACATTCATGATTCATGGGAACAGCTCAAAATACCAACATTAACAGGAGGTTGGAAGAAGTTGAGTGCAGCTCTCATGGATGACCGTGAGGGGTTCAAGACTTCAGCGGAAGAAGTAAGTGCAGATGTGGTGGAAAGAGCAAGAGAACTAGAATCAGAAGCAGAGCCTGAAGATGTGACTTAATTGCTGCAATCTCATGATAAAACTTGAGTGGATGAGGAGGTGCTTCTTATGGATGAACAAAGAGAGTGGTTTCTTGAGATGGAATCTACTCTTGGTGAAGATGCCGTGAAGATGGTTGAAATGACAACAAAGGAGTTAGAACATGACATAAACTTAGTTGATAAAGCAGCAGTAGGGTTTGCAAGGATTGACTCTGGTTTTGAAAGACGTTCTACTCTGGGTGAAATGCTGTCAAACAGCATCGCATGCTAAAGACAAATCGTTCATGAAAGGGAGAGTCAAAGTTTGACATTGATGGGCAAACTTCATTGTTGTCTTATTTTTAAAAAGTTCCACAGCCAGCCCAAACTTCAGCAACCACCACCCTCATCAGTCAACAGCCATCAACACTGAGGCAAGACCCTCCACCAGAAAAAGATTATGACTTGCTGAAGGCTCAGATTGTGGTTAGTATTTTTTATCAATAATGTATTCTTTAATTAAGATATGTACATTGTTTTTTTAGACATAATGCTATTGCACCCTTAATAGACTACAGTAAAGTGTAAACATAACCTACATATGCACTGGGAAACCAAAAGATCCATGGGACTTGCTGTTTCCATATTCCCTTTATTGCGGTGGTCTGGACCTATCCCCAATATCTCTGAGGTATGCCTGTACATGGATGAAACGACAGAGACTGTCAGAGTGAATCAGAAAACAATACCCCACTCTATGCTGTCTATCACAAGCCTACTTTAAAGACGTAATTAGGTGAAAGGAAAGAGATGGAGAAAGATACACCATGCTAACACTAATCAAAAGACAGCGAGAGTAGCTATGTTGATACCAGACAAAGCTGACTTCATAACAAGGAAAATCACCAGTGGTTTATAGCAGTCCCAGAGGAGAGGGGGAGGGATGACTAGGTGGGCACAGGGGATTTTTAGGGCTGTGACACTCTTCTGTATGACACTGCAGTGGTGGGTACATGACATGATGCATTAGTCCAAGTTCCCCTAACGTAAACTATGGACTTTAGTTGATAACAGTGTGTCAGCACTGGTTCATCAGTTGTAACAAGTGCACCACACTAATGCAGGGTGTAAGGAGCAGGGGACACTTCGTGGGGGAGGCAAAGGTGTATGTGTGAACTCTCTGTGCTTTCTGCTCAATTTTTCTGTAAACATAAAACTGCTCTTAAAAAAGAGTCTAGTTAAAAAGCGAAAAGAAACAACTCGCTGCGGGCATCTGGCCTCCTCCCCTCACCACCAGGCCTGGTCAGAGCCTCTGTTCTCTCCATCCACGGAGCGCCTGTGGCCTGAGTCCGGTACCCTCAGGACCCCCAGACTGGCCTCGGCTGACGGTGCTCTTGTTTCCCTCTCAGGTAAAGGGACAGGGGACAAGCTGCTCATGACGGAGTCCCAGGGGATGGACAAGGAGGCTCTGAGCGAGCGAGCTACTGGGAGGGCGAGGTGTGGTTTAGTGAAATAAAGGTGGACAACTGAGCCAGAAGAAGGGCCTGCCCCTCCCCAGAGGCCCGCTTCTGAAGATGACTCAGTGGACTGGAGACCCTCCCTGGGGCCACCTTGGGAGGCATGGGTTGAAGACAGAGGGCCACGTGGGGAAGGAGCCTGGGTCACTGTGTCACCACTGGAGGAGAGTCACCCCTTTCCAGGAACACTTGGATTGAACAGGGACAACCTGGCTCCACAGAAAATCCATGAAATTGTAAGATTCCGTCAGTTCCAATTGATTTCTCCTTAATTATTAGGATTGGAATCCTGGTCTCTTAGTTAATCCTTTTTTTTTTTTTCAGCTGATGAATATTAGCCCTGAGCTAACGTCTGTGCTAGTCCTCCTCTACTTTACATGTGAGTCACCACCACAGCGTGGCTGACAAGTTGTACATGTTGGCGCCTGGGATCAGAATGCGTGAACCCACACTGAAGCAGAATGCTCTGCAATTAACTACTACACCAAGGGGCCGGCTCCTCTTAGTTAATACTTTGGAGCAGACCATTCAGTGCTGGGGCCCTGTCTGCCCACAGTGACCAAAGACAAAGGAGGGAAGGAGTCACAGAGGAGGGAGACCCCAGGGATCTTTGTGGGCAGCACCAGGCAACACTACACAGCAGGAAACTTTAAATCAGGAGAATGGACCTCTCCTGGGGATGGGGCCCCACCATCTGCCCCGACTTGCTCTTGTGCACAGAAAGGGACCTGGCCTGGCCCTGCTTTGACCCCCCAGGTTTCTGTAGGGCCAGGTGGGCCTAGAGCGGCTGAGTTCCAGGCTGTGATCAGCTCTTTCCACCTCCCCCAGTGTCTGGAGAAGTCACATCACTTTCTATTTCAGAGCAAAGGTACGGACTCTTGAAAACAACTGTTTTCTAGAACCTGCTGGCCTCCCCCTCCCCCAGGTCAACTGACCAGCCCTGGTTGTCGGGCACCTGTTCACCTTAGAGACGGAACACTCCGCAGGGTTCTGAGAGGTCAGTTGTGACCCACAGGACACTGGCACTTGGAGGCAGAGCAGTGGAGCCCTCCCCAGCCATGGAGGGCCTGCTGCCTGCCGCCAGATCTGCTGTCCAGCTGATCCTGGAGCACCTGTGGGGAGCTCTGCTGGTGATTTCTGAAAGCTTGAGACACATCCCAGCTCTCCCTGCGTTTCTCTGGGAGATCCTGGTATGTACTGTGGTGGTGGTGATGGTGCCTAAAGAGACGACACACTTTCAGAAGTGTGAAGGCGCTGGGCGAAAGGTGTTCTGTCCACGGTGAAGTCTGTGGAAAAGGTAGTGAGAATACGGGAACAATGACACAAGCGGATGACACCCTCAGGCCACATGGGATGGAGGCCAGTCCTCTCACCTTACAAATCTTGTGCTTGTCGGCAGTAAATACAAACCCGAGCAGGTCGTCACTTCAGGCCGCTGTCCATCTTCGGGAAGAGGTACAGAAATGCCAGCCTTCTAAACCTTCCCGAGTGACTGGTGAAAAACCCATCTTAAAAGCACAACTTCAGAAGAAAAGAACGCATGATCTGAATGAAAACACTCATTTTCCAGGAAGCGTAGAACGGCTTGAAAAAGAAATTGCAAGATGGAAGCAGAGAGTCCAGGAAAAAGAGGAGGAGAAAGAAAGGCTGGGAGAGTCGAACGCACGAATGAAGCAGATCCTGAAAGGTGAGCTCAGCCAATTAAAATCCATGACTGAAAGCCTGCTGTGACCATCCTCTGGCCTGACCCCCTGGGAGATGGTGTGCGTGGCGGGAACTCGGACATCGAGCAGAAGAGGGAAGCAGAACCTGGTCCTCGATCCATCCATCCGTCAGAAGTTGATGTGAAGGGTGTCACTGATGGTGCTGACTTCAGTGTGTCCCCTCGGAGTCCTGAAGAGGAACGTCTAGAAATAGCCAGACGACTGTGGGAAGAACAAATGAATGAAGAGCTTGTGGAACGAATGAGTCTCCAAACTGAGAACGCATCTTTCCTGCAGGAAAATGCAAAGCTTGAAAGTGAGATTCAGCAGCTGAAGCTGCAGCTTCAGATTCTGCCTGAATTCCACGAAGATCATTTAAGGCAACTTCAGGAAAAATTGCTTGAGGAGGAAAGGCGCCGCTTAGACATCGAGAAGAAACTTCCCAGCGTGTATAGACACATGAACTCCGCCTGTGAGACTCGCAACATCTACAGGCAGATGGCTGAAGACATGGGCAGAGAAGTGGAGAGAACCTCCTACACTCGCAAGGAGATCCTCTTCCACGCGAGGAGGGCGCAAGAAGGCTGGATGGCAGCCGTGCTGACCCAGAGAAAGCTCGAGAGGCTAAGAAGAGAAAGTGACCGCACCAGGCAAATGCTGGCCAAGGTCGTGTCCACGTCCCAGCCTTTCCCAAGGGGCCCTTTTGCTCCAGCTGCTCCACCTGCTGCCCCCAGAGGCCCAGAGATGTGGGGGGATCCCCGGGGTCACCAGGCCCCCCAGTAAGGAGGAGGGTCCCACCCTGAGCACTCAGAGATCTGGGGTCAGCTGCAGGTTTGACTCAGCTCAGGGCAGCTGGGTCCTGAACCCCCACAACCACACAGAACACCTGATGGGTTTTCTCTTAGAGTAACTTTGATCTCTTTCCAGTTTAGCTATTGTTATTTAATTGATGCTATAATTGCTCTATGCAAGTAGACAGAACATGACAATTTTAAGATAGTATTTTTAAATAGAGATTCATTTAATTTAATTCTTGTGAATCCATTATTTTCCGGGCATTGCACCCTCTAGAATTAGGTAACATAAGTATTGTATTTTGAATTAGATAAAAGATGTGCTACTACTTTGACCATCATTGAAGTCTGACAAGGATACAGACCATTTTCGTTAGCCATGGGCAGTTATTAGAAGCCTGTACAAGTAATTTAATATTTACTGAAATTAATTTTGATTGGTTTTTTAAAAACAATTGGAAAAAAACCCTAAACCACAACACCCCATTCAAACTTCATAATACTTTTATTAAATTAGCCCTGAATTCATAGATCAATTTAGGGGAGTTGAAATTTTGCAACCAACTTTTATTCTTCTTTTGTGATTTTTAAACCTTTTTTGTTTTGTTTAAGAGATTGCTCATTTTTTAGATGGTTCTAAATTTTATACAGTTAAAAGTTTTTGCTTCATAGCAAACACACATACACACACACACACACAAAAGCACAGTGCACATACAAGCCACTTTTAGTTGGTATATCAGGAACAGAGGATAATGTAAAAAAAAGAGAGCTGCAATTTTTTTTTAATTGAAATAAAGAAAGAAAAATCATGCTCACACAATGTGTATACACACAAAAGATCCCTGACTCATGGAGACACGAGAGAAGAGTTGCATGATATGTCAGACAGGATCCCAACAAGAAACACTGTGGACTCATCCAAACATGCAAATGGTGCAGATGAGGAGGGTGGGATGAAGGCTCTGTTTCCCCAGCTGTGACAGGACTAGGGAAGGACCACAGATGGGGATCCCAGGTGCTAACAGCAGGGGAAGCTGTTTCCAGCCCCGGGCTGGAGGGAGGAGGGGGAAGTGGTGTCATTTGAGCCCAGTGAGGGGTTGCAATGGGAAAGAAGAAAACTGCCCCCACCCTCTGTCCTCCTGTCCTCCCATTTCCTGCAGGAGCATGGGGCAGCCCCCCAGAGGCCTGGGTAGTGCAGGCAGAGGAGTCAGCCCTGAGCACAGAGCAGGGGGAAAAGGGCCCAGAAGGAATGTGGAGAAGGACCAGCAGACTTGACTACTTGATCCAAAGTGTGTGGGTTTCATTGTCTTCATTCTCATCCATTTATTCAGTGACTATGGAGCTTCTGCTATGTCTTCAGGACTATTCTAGGTAATTTGGATGCAGCAATGGAAAAAACCACCTGATGAGGCCCATGGACCCCAGAGCTTACATTTTAGTGAGGCGCAAGGTCAGATAAAAAGGAGGAAAAAACCCCACAATGGTAATACATGCTCTGCAGACAATTTCAACACGGTGTCGGGGGAATGGGGTGACAGGGTAATCCCCAGAACGTGTCATTAATGCCGAGATGAAAGGTAAGAGGAGTTAGCTTGGGAGGTCAGGGTCAGAATGTTCCAGGTGGAGTGAACAGGAAGTATAAAGGCCTGAGATCTGGGCTCTGGGGCAGGGGAAATGGGGCAAACATGACAGGGACGGGGAGGGGGCACGGAGAGGGCCCACGGCACAGACATCTCTCTAGCACAGTGTAGTGACACTGGGGGAGGGTGCAGACCTGGAGAGGAGGGGCTGGCGCCGGGGGATGTGGTGTGATGTATATTCCACACACATCTCTGTGGCTGTGGAGAGACTGGAACGTGGGGTGGAGGGAGAGGGGCGGGATTGGGTGAGGAGTATCACAGGGGTGTGTGGAGTGCTGGGAGCTGGCACAGGCTTGGTCCTCAAGGAGATGGAGGAGGAGGACAGATGGGACTGTGCTGGGTGATTGGGGGTCAGAGAAGAGGAATGAAGGTGGACTCTGGCCTTTTTTAGTAACCTGTGTATTGTTTGCACCACTTTAAGCAAACCTTAGTAAAATCTCTGCAGGCGAACCTGAAAGAACGGCCAGGCATAGATGTATTGAGTCCAGTGAAAGCTTGCTGTGCTAAGGAGTAGAGCATGGAGTAGGCTTGTCCATTTGGACTTCCATGAGGTTTCTGCCACCCCTGAAGACCCTTGTCACTGGGTGGTCTCATCTCTGAGGTGCTCCCATACAGAGACTCCAAGGGCAGGTCCAGGAGGGGCTCGAGGGCAAAGTGGGGATTCCCAGGTGCAGTGCATTCACTACCTGGGTGAGCTGATATGATGCTACTCGTGGAGATACCAAGGTGAACAACGAGTTGACTCCAGCAGAGTGCTCGCACAGCCAGGGGAAGAGAAAGACTCACGCACCAGACGTGCTCATGAAAGGGGCGTGTGCACTCATTGCTGGCACTATGCCCACTCTCTCACTGTCCCTGCAGCAGGCTGGGGAGGGATGGGAGGTCAGGGAGGGCTCTCTGGAGGAGGTGGCCCCTGAGCTGAATACTGAAGGGTAAGTAGGAGTTATATACAGTGCTTTCACACTTTAAGGGGCACACGAATCACTTGGAGATCTTGCTGCAAAGCAGATCCTGATGCACCAGGTCTTGCATAGGCCTGAGACCCTGCAGTGTCCCCAGGCAAGGTCCACGCTGGGACCAGAAGTGGAATAGCAAGGATCTTTAGATGATGATGGAGAAGGAGGGTGGGAAAGAAAAGGGAGCAGTGGGATTTCTGGTGAAGTTTCGGCCCAGGCAGAGACACGAAGACAGAAACACCCTGGCAGAGCTGCTGGAGAACTTGTGCAGGGGACCTGCTCCTAATTATCCTCTAAACGCTCCTGTCGACCACGGAGGGATCTTGTCCTCAGGACAAGACCCGTTTCAGAGGAGCACGATGAACCACAGAGTTGTGGTCGCCCTTGGGGAAGCCAGCCATGGAGGACTCACTTCCCCTCCAGAGTCCCCTTGTCAGTCAATAGCCCCATGTCCCCTTGCTTGCTCAGCCCAGACACCTGGGAACCCTTCTGACCCATCCTTGTCCTCAACCTCTACATCCAATCCATTACTCCATCCATAGATTATTCCTTCAAACTCCTTCTGTTCTCTTCTCTCTGTCACAGCCGCCACTCTCCAGTGTAAACCACCACTCTCTCTTCCCAGGATCACTGTCACTCTAGTGACTGTCCCTCCTACTGGGCCCACTTCACCCTGCTTCCTCCCCTCCACCTCCTCCCAGAGCCAGTGGTGACTCTTTACCCCATGACCTGAGCATGGCCGGAAAGAAGCTGGACCTCGACAACAGTGCAGTGAAGGTGCAGCCCACCCCGGGCCTCGGTCTCCTGTCTCTGGACTCCGGGTCAGGAAGGCAAAGGTGAGCACCGTCCCTGTCCGCCCTGGACAGCTCTGGTCCTGCTTGGTTTGTGCCTGCTCATTAGTGATGGCTCCCCTTTCTCTCTTAAAATAGCTCCAGTGATGACAATAAATTACATGGTCACAAAATGAATGGTTCGCTTGAGTTCTGACTTTTCCAAAAACAACTGCAACATGTTTTTAAAATATATATGCTCATGAGAAACATGGACAACATGATTTCCATCTAAATCTAAATGTAGCCGTGAACAGTCAAAGAAACACCACTGTTTTGTCATTTGACCCAATGTGGGGACACACATTTTTAGTTAAGAAGATTCTACATTCGTGAATTCCTAATATAAGCCACCTTAGCTTTGAGAAGGTCCCAGTAAAAACCTAACAGCATGTGGGGTAAAGATAATAGCAAGTTGGTAGGATTAAACTTAAGGCCCCTCCAATCTACTGTGGAACCAGAAGACACTGTACTTGAAAATCTTTTCACAAGAGCCCATTCTGTTACCCAGCAAGGGCCTGCTGCCTGATGCACACAGAAGCCAATACTATGGCCCCAGCTTTTGAGAAAAGAGAAGGCTTATTGTGAGGTGGGCTGGCAAGGGGATAGGAGGCAAGGCTCTCAAATATTTCTCCCGAATCCAAGGTTTGGGGTGAAATTTAAGGAGTTAGGGGCCGAAGTTGATTGGGTACTCTCGAATCAGTCCATAACGAAGCTGCTGGAAGGCAGATTTTCCTTGCTGAAGGACTTCTTGGTTTGTAAAGTGCTCAGGTGGAAACATAACTGAAGATTCTCCATTCCGGGGTCATCCTGGGGCTGTGGGTTCCTGCCTGACACATGCGCAGTGCTGTCTCTGCTTTTGAGCTAGGTTTGATTAATTGACATGTTTTAAGGAAGCAAAACTATTTAAGCTGGGCAACGTTTTAGGTGCTGTTTCAATTCTAATGCAAAGTTCATGTGATGCCGTGTTCACGTGAATTACAGACAAAGATTCACCCTCTTGACTCAGATTCAGGGGCATTTTGTGGTGAAAGAGGACACTGAGACGCAATATATAATGTAAAGTCATGAAGTTGCTGTGCCCAGAATGGGCTCCTAGGAAGACAGTGCAGTAGTCAATTCCCCCTCTGGCCCCTCCCTGCCAGGCTGATTCACTTCCTCTTGGGTGGGGCCTGGATGTGTGTACTTTTTCCACTCTTGGTTCTCGTGCCCAGCAAAGGTGAGGACCCACTTCAGTGGGGCAGAAACTCGAGAGCTGTGTTGAAGGGATGTATGTCCTCCTCTGACCCAACGCTTGGGTCCCTCCCTTCTCACGGCTCATGACCCCATGGTTTATGATTTCTTTTAATTAATAAACTTTATTTTTAGAGCACTTTGGGTACACAGCAAAGTTGAGTGGAAAGTACAGAGTCCCTTACACCCCTGTCCCTACACACTCAAAACCTCCCTCTCAACATCCCCCACCAGAGTGGTACATTGGTTACAATTGAGAAACCTATACTGACACATTAGCATCACCAAGAGTCCATAGTTTTCATTAGGATTCACTGTTGGTGGTGTACGGCCTATGGCTTTGACAAATATGACATGTATCCACCATTATCGGATCATACAGAGTGTTTTCCGTGTCCTAAAAGCCCTCTGTGCTCCACCTGTTTGTCCCTCCCTCCCTAACCCGACAACTGCTGATCTGTTTACAGTCTCCGCAGTCTGGCCCTTGCCAGATGTTACCAAGTTGGAATCATACACTATGTAACCTTTTCAGATTGACTTTTTCACTTAGTAATATGCATTCAATTTTCCTCCCTGTCTTTTCACAGCTAGATAGCTCATTTCTTTTTAGTGCTGAATAATATTCCATTGGGTGCCCCTGGAGTTTTTAACTCCCAGAGTTGTCCCCCCCGAGCCTCCAGCAATTCATCAATCGCAGTTCAGGGTTTCCTTCCCGGGCCCTGGTTCCCACAGAGCCGTCTGCTCCTGAGTCTCTGCTCCGGGAAGTTGTGATCTGCCCCTTCCTGTCTGTCTCTCCACTTGTGGGGGCAGCAGTTTGCCCTGCGGCCAACTTCTCTGATGGATTTAAAAGAGTTGTTCATTTTTCAGTTTGTACAGCATTTTACTTGTTGTTAGGATGGAGTGATGATTTTCAAGCTTCTTACATGCAGTTTACAATATTTCGTTTCCAATTTCTGTCCTCTTCCCCCGTGTTCCTGATCTGTGGGGCACTGACCCCAAACAGGTCCCTGTCTGTCCGGATTCCTTTGGTTTCCGACTCTGGGGTAGCCCAGAAGGAGACTGGAGGGAAATAGGAGGATGAGGCCAGGGCACTTGCTCTCTTGGCTCCTCTTTGACGAGGTGGCCTTGAGCTGGCTCTGTCTGTGGTTAGGGCCACTCTCCTCCTAAGGGGCTGACTCTACACAGCTCTCTTCCTCGAGGCTCCACAGACAACCCTTCCCATGCTCCTTCAGGCTGAGGGGTGCTGATGGCTCCACTGCAGGTAGCCCAGGTTACTGCCTGTGTTAGTTTAATGTGGCTGCTGGGACAGATGACCACAATCTTGGGGGCTTAAAACAATACATATTTATTACCTTACACGTCCCAAGGTCAGAAGTCCCAAATCAGTCTCACGGGGCTAAAGTCAAGCTGTTGGCTGAGCTGGTTCCTTCCGGAGGCTCCTACTGCCTTTTCCAGCTCCTGGATGCTGTCTGCATCCTGGGCTTATTGCCCCTTCCTCCATCCTCATAGCCTGCGGCATATCATCTTCAAACCTCTCTCCGGTCTCTGACCTCACATCTGTCACCACGTCTTCTCTGACTCTGAGCCTCCTGCCTCCCTCTTACAAGAGCACTGTGACCGCATTTAGAGTCCTCCTGATCCAGGAACATCTCCCTATCTCAAGGTCCTTAACAGAAGCACATCTGTAAAGTCCCTTTTGCCATATAAGGTAACATATGCACAGGTTCCGGGGATTAGGAAGTGGACGTCTTTCCGGGACCATTATTCAGCCCAGCACACCAGTGCTCTATGCACTGCAGTTCTCTTACACCCACACCTCTGTAAATAGTGTCTTTGTGTATAAACTTTCCTCAAAGTATCCTATTCTGTTCCTCTGACTCTCTACCCTCTATGGCACTTATTTCAAAATTGTATGGAAAAGATAAACTCACTTAGCACTAACACACATCTTTCCAAGGAAGTGACTAATTACAGCCATTTTCTGATAAGTCAGAGATCCCCTGTGGAAATATGAAAAGTGCAAATGTGTATCTTGGTTTCTGTGAACTGAAGCTTACTGACAGGACAATAAATTTAAGACAATATCCAATAAAGATTACCTACTTTTGAATAACTCTGTCAAGATTTTGGTATAATGCTGCCTTCATTATTGTAAGAGGGAGCTTAACTGTCTTTTTAATTCAAGAACCATATTTCTGTCAACTGAAACTCTCCCAGGGTGCAGTGGCTTGCACTTGGCTGTGAAACCAATGTGAATTGTTCCTAATTTAATAATACACAATGTGTGTATGAGGCAGAATAATGGCCCTCCCCCCGCCCCTAATAGGTGTCCATCCTGGAACCGGCAATTTTGTTGTGTTACGGCAAAAGAGACTTTGTGTATGTAATTGTGGTTATGGACTTTAAGACAGGGAGATTACCCTGAATGATCTGAGTGGGCCCCATGTAGTCACATGAGCCCTCCAGAGCAGAGAACTTCACCTGGAATCAGAGGAGAGATGCAGCAGATGGAGAGTCAGAGAGATTCCAAGAAAGAGAAGGTTCCTCGTGTCTTTCCTGTCTCTGAGATGCAGGGACCATGTGCAAGGATCCGCAGAGGCCTCTAGGAGCTCAGGGCGGCCCCCAGCTGACAGTCACAAGGAAAAGGGACGTCAGCCCTACAGCCACAGGGACCTGGATTCTGCTAACCACCTGAATGAACTTAGAACCAGGTTTCCCTGAGCCTCCCAAGGACAGCCCTGCTGGGGGACGTCTGCTTTCAGCCTCGTGAACCCAAAGCAGACCCAGACCTCTGACCCGCAGAACTGTGAGGTCAGAAATGAGTGTTGGTGTGAAGCCCTGACTCTGCGGCAATTGGTGACAGCCACAGAGAACGAAAACAGCGCAGTGTAAGTCAGAGCAGCACATCTGCTGTGAAATATTACTCTTTAAAGAGAAACATCTTTGTTTATTTCTGATTATGACAGTAATAACATGGATGGACCTTAAGGGCATTGTGCTAAGTGAAATAAGTCAGACAGAGAGAGACACTATATGATCTCACTTTTATGTAGAATTTAAAGAAACTGAACTCATAGAAACAGGATGGATGGGTGGTTGCCAGAGGTAGTGGGGGTCAGGGGAGGGTGAGTGTGGCTGAAATGTACAAACTTGCAGTTATAGGTTCTGGGGATGTAATATACAGCATGGTGACTGTGGTTAACCATACTGTATTGTATATTTGAAAGTTTCTGAGAGAGTAGATCTTAACAATTATCACAAGAAAAAAATGTGACTAAAGAGGTAATGGATATTATTAACTAAATTCGTTGTAATTATTTTGCAATATATACATATATCGAATCATTATGTTGTACGCCTTAAACTTACTCAGTATTATATATCAACTATATCTCAATAAAACTGGGGGGAAGAAAATTACTATAAATCATTTTATTTTTAATCAAAGAAGTAGGAGCTTTTTGTATTTTATTCCACTGATATCATTTGCTCTAAGAAAGATAGATGACGGACAGACAGACAGACAGATGTATGTTTTATGGGCCATCTTCCTGATACTGTTGAAGTAGTTGGACATCACACTGGCTAAACTAAATATTAGATTCTGTGAAACCAACTGATTCATAAAATGTGCAACTTTTAAGTATGTAGAACTTAAAATACAAGTTTAGGGAGAGCTTGATTACACATAGATCATACCTTGTCAAAAATTCTAAGACATGCTATGATAGGATATATGATAGCATGTTTCTTTACTCTACAGCTTTAGTGAGATTATAAAAAGTAGACTATGCATCAGTGTAACACCCATCACTGATACAGCTAACGGTGTGCAAAAATGAAAGAGACAATATGGTCCATAACAAGATGAAAACCCATAAAATACTACCATGTTCTAAGAGATAAAGTGTCATATCACTATCACAAAACTAAAAACTTGAATTTTCTCTTTGTGCATCGAGGCTCTGGGTTTTGTTCAAGCAAGTTTGCCAGTCACGGGTAATGTGCTCCTGTCACGCCTCTCACCATGCAATTTTCTTTGCTCCTTAGAACTGAGATGAATTGGTTTGCATGGGATTCAATTACTAGGGACACATTTCGTTTTCAAATCTGAACATTTTTGCTAAGATATGATATTTTTAGAAGGCCTCCAGATATTTCTTTTCAGAGGCACTACTGATTTTATTGAAACATTAACTACGAAAAAACAGAAGCCAGAAAGATAAACATTTAGAATAGATGAAAATATGCTTATGCTTTATTGTTTTAAAGAAAATAAATCTAATTTAAAACATGCAAGAAGGATTTTGTTGAATGTTCAGTTTTGGTTCCTCAGAAATGAGAAAATGCTATTGCACGAATATATGTCAAAGATCTTAGAAATGTGCACACCTTTTGACTCAGCAATTTTACTTCTAGGAATTCATCCTTAAAAGAATTCCTAGAAAAGTGTGCAAAGACACACACACAAATATGTTCACTGCAGTATTTACTTATAGCACAATACTGGGAAGAATCCAATTGTCTAAAATAGGGGATCAAATAAGTAAAATATGGTACCTCCAAAAATGTGCAACTACATAGCCTATTGTGGTGTAGAGGAATATTTATAGACATGGGAAAGTTATAATACTAAGTGGAAAATATTATAGCTCAAATGGTAGTTATAGAAATAATCACTGAGTAAAAAGAATATATGTATATACGATCTATGCATTGAAAAATAATAAACATATTTTAGTAGTGATTTGTTTTTTAGGTGGTACATAGAATAAGAGTAATTTGTTATTTGGCTTTTTTTTTCTGTTTATTCAATCAACAAACATTTGTTGAGTATCTTCTATGTGCTAAGAACTGTGTTATGTGCTGAACATGTGAGATGGTTTGAAAACATTGCCTGAAATTTTTCCTCCAGCTTTATTGAGATATATTTTATGTATAACATTGACTAAGTTTAAAGTATACATCGTGATGATTTGATATATGTATATATATCATAAGCAAAATGATTACCACAATAAGGTTAGTTAACACATCTATATCTTATGTAGTTACCGTGTGTGTGTGTGTGTGTGTGTGTGTGTGTGTGTGTGGTGAGAACATTTAAGCTCTTAGCAACTTTCAAGTAGACAATACAGTATTAACTATAGTCACCATGTTGTACATTAGGTCCCCAGAACTTTTTCATCTTGTAACTGGAAGTTTGTATGCTTTGACCATCATCGGCCATTTCCCCCACCTCCCAACCCCTGGCAAACACCAATCTATTCCCTGTTTCTATGAGTTTGGTTTTTTTAGATTCCATATATAAGTGAAATCATGCATTATTTGTCTTTTTCTGTCTGACATTTCACTTAGCATAATGCCCTCAAGGTCCATCCATGTTATCCCAAATGTCAGGATGTCCTTCTTTTTCATGGCTGAATAATATTCCTGTATGTGTGTGCGTGTGTGTGTGTGTGTGTGTGTGTGTGTGTGTACCATATTTTCTTTTTTATTGTGGTAACATTGGTTTATAACATTGTATAAATTTCAGGTGTACATCATTATATTTCGATTTTTGTATAGATTACATCATGTTCAACACCCAAACACTAATTACCTTCCATCAGCACACACATGTGCCTAATCATCCCTTTCGCCCTCCTCCTTCCCCCATTCCCCTCTGGTAACTACCAATCCAATCTCTGTTTTGTGGGTTTGTTTTTTGTTGTTTTTATCTTCTACTTATGAGTGAGATCATACAGTTTTTGACCTTCTCCCTCTGATTTATTTCACTTAGCATAATACCCTCAATGTCCATCCATGTTGTCACAAATGGCTGGATTTCATTGTTTCTTATGACTGAGTAGTATTCCATTGTGTATATATACCACATCTTCTTTATCCATTCATCCCTTGATGGGCACTTATGTTGCTTCCAAGTCTTGGCTATCGTGAACAGTGCTGCAATGAACACAGGAGTACATGTATCTTTACATATTGGTGTTCTTTGGATAAATACCCAGCAGTGGAATAGCTGGATCGTATGGTAGTTCTATTCTCAATTTTTTGAGGAATCTCCATCCTGTTTTCCATAGTGGCTGCACCAGTTTGCACGCCCACCAGCAGTGTACGAGAGTTCTCTTCCCTCCACATCCTCTCCAACACTTGTTGTTTCCTGTCCTGTTAATTATGGCCATTCTGACGGGTGTGAGGTGATATCTCATTGTAGTTTTGATTTGCATTTCCCTGATAGTATATGATGCTAAACATCTTTTCATGTGCCTGTTGGCCATCTGTATATCGTCTTTGGAGAAATGTCTGTTCAGGACTTTTGCCCATTTTTTAATTGGGCTGTTTGTTTTTTTGTTGTTGAGATGTATGAGTTCTTTATATATTTTGGAGATTAACCCCTTATCAGATATATGGTTTGCAAATATCTTCTCCCAATTGTTAGGTTGTCTTTTCATTTTGTTGATGGTTTCCTTTGCTGTGCAGGAGCTTAGTTTGATGTAGTCCCATTGGTTTATTTTTTCTATTGCTTCCCTTGCTGGTCAGACATGGTACTTGAAAATATGTTGCTTAGACCAATGTTGAAGAGCATATTCTCTATGTTTTCTTCTAGAAGTTTCATGGTTTCAGGTCTTACATTCAAGTCTTTAATCCATTTTGAGTTGATTTTTGTGTATGGCGTAAGACAATGGTCTACTTTCATTTTTTTGCATGTGGCTCTCCAGTTTTCCCAACACCATTTGTTGAAGAGACTTTCCTTTCTCCATTGTATGTTCTTGGCTCCCTTGTCAAAAATTAGCTGTCCATAGATGTGTGGGTTTATTTCTGGGCTCTCAATTCTATTCCATTGATCTCTGTGTCTGTTTTTGTGCCAGTACCATGCTGTTTTGGTTCCTATAGCTTTGTAGTATAAGAGAGTGTGATTCCTCCAGCTTTGTTCTTTTTTCTCAGTAGTCCTTTATCTATTCAGGGCCTTTTGTTGTTCCATATAAATTTTAGGATTCTTTGTTCTATTTCTGTGAAAAATGTTGTTGGAATTTTGATAGGGATTGCATTGAATCTATCGATTGCTTTAGGAAGTGTGGACATTTTAACTATGTTAATTCTTCCAATCCAAGAGCACAGACTATCTTTCCATTTCTTTGTGTCTTCTTCAATTTCTTTCAACAATGTTTTATAGTTTTCAGTGTACAGATCTTTCACCTCCTTAGTTAAGTTTATTCCTAGGTATTTTATTCTTTTTGTTGCAATTGTAAATGGAATTGTATTCTTAATTTCTCTTTCTGCTACTTCATTGTTAGTGTATAGAAACGCAACTGATTTTTGTATGTTGATTTTGTATCCTGCAACTTTACCATATTCATTCATTATTTCTAGGAGTTTTTTGGTGGATTCTTTAGGGTTTTCTATATATAAAATCATGGCATCTGCAAATAGTGACAGTTTCACTTCTTCCTTTCCAATTTGGATCTCTTTTATTTCTTTTTCTTGCCTGATTGCTCTAGCCAGGACTTCTAATACTATGTTAAATAGGAGTGGTAAAAGTGGGCATCCTTGTCTGATTCCTGTTCTTAGCGGATAGCTTTCTGTTTGTCACCACTGAGGATGACATTACCTGTAGGTTTGTCATACATAGCCTTTATTATGTTGAGGTACTTTCCTTCTATAGCCATTTCATTCAGAGTTTTTATCATAAATGGATGCTGTATCTTGTCAAATGCTTTCCCTTTCTCTACTGAGATGATCATGTGATTTTTATTCATTTTATTAATGTGGTGTATCATGTTGATTGATTTGCAGATGTTGAACCATCCCTGCATCCCTGAAATGAATCCCACTTGACCATGGTGTATGATCTTTTTAATGTACTGTTGTATTCGATTTGCTAGTATTTTGTTGAGGATTTTTGCCTCGGTGTGCATCAGTGATATTGGCCTGTAATTTTCTTTTTTTGTGTTGTCCTTGTCTGGTTTTGCTATCAGGGTAATGTTGGCTTTATAGAATGAGTTAGGAAGCTTCCCCTTCTCTTCAATTTTTTGGAAGAGTTTGAGAAGGAGGTATTAAGTCTTCTCTGAATGTTTGGTAGAATTCACCAAGGAAGCTGTCTGGTCCTGGACTTTTATTTTGGGGGAGGTTTTTGATTACCGTTTTGATCTCCTTACTGGTGATTGGTCTATTCAAATTCTCTATTTCTTCTTGATTCAGTTTCAAAAGGTTGTATGATTCTAAGAATTTATCCATTCCTTCTAGATTGTCCAATTTGTTGGCATATAGCTTTTCATAGTAATCTCTTATAATCTTTTGTATTTCTGAGGTGTTCATTGTAATTCCTCCTCTCTCATTTCTGATTTTACTTATTTGAGCCTTCCCTCTTTTTTTCTTGGTAAGTCTAGCTAAAGGTTTGTCAATTTTGTTTATCTTTTCAAAGAACTGGCTCTTGGCTTTATTGATTTTTTTCTGTTGTTTTTTTTTTTTTTTTTTTTAGTCTCTATTTCATTTATTTCTGCTCTGATTTTTATTATTTCCCTCCTTCTACTGATTTGAGGCTTAGTTTATTCTTCTTTTTCCAGTTCCTGTAGGTGCACTGTTAGATTGTTTATTTGAGATTTTTCTTGTTTATTGAGATAGGCTTGTATTGCTATAAACTTCCCTCTTAGAACTGCTTTTGCTGTATCCCATAAATACTGGCATGTCGTATTTTCTTTTTCATTTGTCTCCAGGTATTTTTTTATTTCTCCTTTGATTTCGTCAAAGACCCAGTCATAGTTCAGTAGCATTTTGCTTAATCTCCACATATTTGTGGCTTTCCTGATTTTCTCCCTATAGTTGATTTCTAGTTTCCTACCTTTGTGGTCAGAAAAGATGCTTGGTATTATTTCAATGTTTTTAAATTTATGGAGACTTGTTTTGTGGCCTAATATGTGATCAATCTTGGAGAATGTTTTATGTGCATTTGAAAAGAATGTGTATTCTTCAGGCTTTGGATGGAATGTTCTATATATGTCTACTAAGTCCATCTGATCTAATGTGTTGTTTAAGGCCAATGTTTCCTTGTTAATCTTCTGTTTGGATGATCTAGCCATTGGTGTGAGTGGAGTGTTCAAGTCCCCTACTATTATTGTGTTACTGTCTATTTCTGCTTTTATGCTGTTAATAATTGCTTTATATATTTAGGCGTTCCTGTGTTGGGGGCATAGATATTTATGAGTGTTGTATCCTCTTGTTGGATTGTTCCCTTGATCATTATGTAGTGCCCTTCTTTGTCTCTTGTTACATTTTTTGTTTTAAAGTCTATTTTGTCTGATATGAGTATTGTTCCCCCAGCTTTCTTCTCATTGCCTTTGCATGGAGTATCTTTTCCCATCCCTTCACTTTCAGTTTGTGAGTGTCTTAGGTCTGAAGTGTGTCTCTTGGATGCAGCATATATATGGGTCTTGTTTTTTATCCAATCAGCCACCGTATGCCTTTTGATTGGAGCATTTAGTCCATTGACATTTAAAGTAGCTATTGATATGTATGTACTTACTGCCATTTTTTTACTTTTTTTCTTGATGTTTTAGTAGTTCTTCTCTGTTCCTTTCTTCTTCTCTTGCTCTCTTCTCCTTTGGTTTGATGGCTTTCTTTGGTATTATGTTTGGGTTCCTTTTGCTTAGTTTTTTGTGTATTTATTATAGGTTTCTGGTTTGTGGTTACCATGAGGTTCATATATAATAACCTATGTATATAGCAATCTATATTGAATTGATGGTTTCTGTAGTTTCACCTCTATCTGAAAGCTCTACTCTTTTACTCCCTTCTTCTCACATTTTGTTTTTGATATTATATCTATCCTCTTTTTCGTGCATTTGTATCCACTATCCTCTTATCATGGAAACAGGTAATTTTTTCCTATTTGTGGCCTTCTCTTTCCCCCTTAAATAAGTCTCTTTAGCATTTCTTGAAGGGCTGGTTTCTTGGTGATAAACTTCTTTAATTTTTGCTTGTCAGGAAACTCTTCATCTGTCCTTCCATTCTGAATGATAACCTTGCCAGGTAAATTATTCTTGGCCATAAGTTTTTTCCTTTTAGTGCATATATCATGCCACTCTCTTCTAGCCTGTCATTTTTCTGCAGAGAAGTCAGCTGATAACCTTATGGAGTCTCCTTTGTATGTAACTTGTCTTTCTCTTGTAGCTTTTAGGATTCTCTCTTTATCTTTAATTCTGCACATTTTAATTATTATGTGTCTTGGTGTGGGCCTCTTTGGGTTTATCTTGTTTGATGCTCTCTGTGCTTCCTGTACTTGGATGTCTGCTTCCTTCCTTAGGTTAGGGAAGTTGTCAGCTTTTATTTCTTCAAATAGATTCTCTGCCCCTTTGTCTCTCTCTTCTCCTTCTGGGACACCTATAACACGGATGTTAGTGTGCTTGACATTGTCCCAGAGGTCCCTTAGACTGTCTTCACTCTTTTTAATTCTTTTTTCTTTTATCTGTTCAGTTTGGGTGATTTCCTCTAGTCTTTCATCCAGCTCACTGATCCATTCTTCTGTATCCTCTACTCTGCTTTTAAGTCCCTCTAATAAATTTTCATGTCCAGTGTTGTATTCTTCATTTCTGATTGGTTCTTTTTCATATCTTCCATTTCTTTGTTGATGTTCTCCCTGAGTTCATCCATTCTTCTCCCAAGATCAGTGAGCATATTTATGACTCTTTTTTGAACTCTCTCTCAGGTAGATTGCTCATTTTTGTTTCATTTATTTCCTTTTCTGGGGTTTTGTCCTGTTCCCTCACTTGGAAAGTATTCCTTTGCCTCCTCATTTTGCCTCTTTCTCTGTGCTTGTATCTATATACTAGATAGGTCAGCTACATCTCCTGATCTTGGAGAGCTGACCTTATATAAGTGATGCCTTATGAAGCCCAGCAATGTGCTCCCCTCTGGTCACCAGTTCCAAATGTTGCAAGAGTGACCCCTGTGTGGACTACTTGTGTCCTTCTGTTGTGGCAGGGTTTCTCTTGCTGTAGGTGCCCAGGGAGGCTGAGCTGTCCCCCTGACCAGCTGGTTGTAATGCTCAGCTGTGCGTGGTTGTTGTAGGCCCTTCAGTCTCTCTATTGAGCATGAGGAGCCCCAGCACAGTTGGCTGCAAGGTCTAATTGCACATTCCTGTTGCATTTTTTCTATTAAATGAGTAGGCCCTCAGCATGGCTGGTTGTTAGGCTCAGGGGCTTACAATTGCTATAAGCCTCAGCCTATTAGCCCTTGTCAGCTCTTGGAAGGTTGCAGCTTCAGGGGGGGTGGCTGGCCCCAGGCACAGAAGCACCCAATTCTTTCAGGCTTTTGAGGGTGGGGCTGATCCCCTATGTGGCTGTTTGAGAAGCACAAGTCTGCAGCTGAGAAGCCCCACCACCCATGGGGCCACACACCCAGTCAACACAGTCCTGCCCCATGCAAGCACCCCGACCCCCTAAAGTGGACCCAGTCACTCCAATGCAGGGGGCCCACACTCTCCACCTGCTCCTCAGCTCACCCTACCCCACTGAGGTGGGCCCACTGGCCAGGCTGCTCCCTTAAGCAGGCCCACAAGTTGCCCAAGGGCTTGTTGTTGGGTGGGGCCAGTCCCTAGGGCAGGCTGCCTTCTTCAGCTGAGCTGGATTAAATCTATGCTCTAGTAGGTGGGGCAGACCCTGAGCTAGCAGGCCGCAGGGAGAACTCCAATGGCATCTGCCAGTGTCTATGCCTGCATGCCCATATCAGGTCACAACAATGGCCACCACCAATATCCCAGTCCCTCGAGAAGCCATACCTCTCATTGAGATACACTCAGAGCCTATCAGGTGAGACTCTTTTCACCAAAGGACTGTGTACCTTTCTTTCTGGGTGATTTTAGGTTGCTTTCCAAAACAGGTGAATTTGTGCATGGGCCCTTTAAAAGCCAGGTTTAATTTCTTTGTGTCCCAGCTTTTCAGGGGGATATTCCCCATTGTTGCTAGTAGCCAGCAAAGCCAGATATTATGACACTCGTCTCAGTTGTGCTGGGTCCAGAAAATGTCTATAGTGGCAGTGCTCCCCGGCTCAGGTCACCCCCTTCTCCAGGGAAGGCTGCATACCTTTGGATTGCTCCTGGGTGGCTGTGAAGAATTGTGGCTTGTGAAGGTGGCATTTTTTCCTCTCCAGAAGGGAATTTCTGCCTCTTCCACCTCAGTTGGGACTGTTGTTTGCTGCAGGGGTTCCTCTTATCCAGTTTTCAGTTCTCTCTCAGGGGTAATTGTTCCAAGATTAGTTGTATATCTGTTGTGTCTGTGGGAGGAGGTGAGTTCAGAGTCCACCTACACTGCCATCTTGACCTCTCTCCCACCATATTTTCTTTATCCATTTTTTTCTTTTTGGTGAGGAAGATTGTCCCTGAGCTAACATCTGTGCCAATCTTCCTCAATTTTAGATGTGGGACACTGCCACAGCATGGCTTGAGAAGCAATCCATAGGTCCACACCTGGGATTCGAACCTGTGAACTCTGGGCCACCGAAGTGGAGTGCATGAACTTAACTACTACGCCACCAGGCTGGTTCCTATTCCTTTTTTTTTTTGCAGGGAAGGATTCACCCTGAGCTAACATCTGTTGGCAGTCTTCCTCTTTTTTGTCTTCTCCTCAAAGCCCCCAGTGCATGTTTATATATCCTAGCTGTAAGTCCTTCTAGTTCTCTATGTGCGCTGCCACCACAGCATGGCTAATGACAGACAGGTGGTGTGGTTCCATGACTGGGAAGTGAACTCAGGCCATGGGGGTGAGAGTGCCAACCTGTAACCACTAGACCATCAGGGCTGGCTCTCTTTATCCATTTTTTCATGCTCTTCCAATTGAGAGATCTATGTCCCCTCCTCTTGAATCTGGGCAGATGCTCAACCAATAGAGTATGGCAGAGGTGATGCAATGTGACTTTTGGAACTAGGTCATAGAGGGCCAAGTCTCTTCCACCTGGCTCTCTCAGAATGCTCACTGTCCAAAGACCTCCCTCTAGGACGCTCCCTCTCTGAACCCAGGTACCATGCTGTGAGACACCCAAGTCACATGGGAGGCCATGTGGAAGTGCTTCTGTTAGCAGTGTCAGTTGAGCCCGTTCTTCAGCTGTCCCAGCCCAGCACCAGGTGGGTCAGTGAAGAAGCCATCTGAGAAGTGATTCCTGCAGCCTCAGCTCTTTCAGCCCCCAGCCTCGAGTCTCACCAGCTGAGGCCAAGACATTCTGGAGTAGAGAGTACCCATCCCCATGGTGCCCTTTCCCAATTCCTCACCCACAGAACGTGTGAGCACAGTAAAATGATGGCTATTTAATGCCACTAAGTCTAGGGTGCTTTATTACACAACAAAGATAACCAGAACAGCATGTCACAGTGAATAATACACTGGAAAACAAGGTAGATAGCAAAAAAGTTATCAAGTTACAGATGATGCAGTGAAGGATTAAATAAGGTTATGGGTTTTTCTCCATCGTATTTATCACTGTCTGCTGTACTATATAATCTATTGTACTTATTTATCTTGTCTAGTGTATCAAGAGAAACAATAGGATGTGTGCGTACATATAGAGAGAGAGCAAGAGAGAGATTTATTTTAAGGAATGAGCTTGAACAATTGTGGAGGCTTCGCAAGTCCAAAGTCTGCAGGGCAGGCCAGCAGGCTGGAGACTCAGGGAAGAGTCGATGTCACAGTCTCAAGTCTGAAGGCAGGCGAACAGCAGAATTCCTTCTTCCTTGGGGGACCTCAGTCTTGTCTCTTAAGACCTTTAACTGATTGGATGAGGCCCACAGACATGGTAGAGGGTGATCTGCTTTACTCAACGTCTACTGATTTAAATGTTAATCACATCTAAAAAATACCTTCATAGCAGCATCTAGACTGGTATTTGATCAAACACCTGGGCGCCATGGCCTAGCCAAGTTGACCCCCAAAATTAACCAGCACATCTATTGTTCAACTCTCACCACTGGAAAGTCACTTCCATGTGGGCAGGAATTCCTACCTGTTTGATTCACTGTTCCAACACATAGCATAGTGACCGGCACGTAGTGGGCATTCATTAACTAGCTATGGAACCACTAGGTACGTGTGTGAATTGCCTAGGGCAGTCACTTTATTCAAGCAGTCAAGGAAAACCTCTCTAAGGAGGCTATATGTGGACGGAGACCCGAAGACTGAGGATGAATAAACCACAGAAGAGCGTTCAAGATGAAGAGACCCACGACCGCTACAGCACAGAGGTGGGGGGGAACACGTCCACACAGGGAAGGGGTTTGCTGTGGCTGGAGCACTGAAACAGGGGACAGAGCAACGAGAGGTGATGCTGGGGAGAGAGCAGCGGCTGGGCCATGAGAGCATTGCAGGCAGGGCCCCTTTCCACAAACTAGAGGAAGTCACCCTCTCCACAGAGCAGAGGTTCACCCCGGAGCAGGACACAAAACTGAGATCAGGCTGAATGTCAGCCCCTTGGCCACTTTGGCCATGTACCCCAAGCAGGACACAGTCTACCCAGCTGTACCTAGTGGCTCTGCTTACAGCTTATTGTAAGGAGTTTGGAAGAATGAGGGTGATGATTATTGATCCGCACTTTAAATGCATGACTCCGACTTTTAGGAAAAGGATGGAAGCAAGAAGACCCTACAAAAGCTCCTGTGCAGACAAGTGATAAAGACCCCTTGGGCGAGTGGCAGGACCACAGTGTGGAGGGAGGGGGACAGATCTGACATCTGTTTTGGAAGTTGGATTGAAGGACTTAAATAAAGATTCAATGTAGGGGTGAAGGAAAGGAGGAAAAGGGAGTCATGGGAAAATAGTCACCAGTGACTCCAAGTCTGGGGCTCGGGCAGCTGCGGGGGGAGGGTGCCAGACCAAAACAGGCCAGCCTGAAGCTGGAATGGAGTTTGGATGGAGGGCAGTGTGGGGGTTGGGCGTGGGGGAGATCAGGAGCTCCATCACACTCCTGGTGGACATAGTAAAGAGGCTTCTGGACATACAAACCTAGAACCCAGAGGAGAAGACTAGATGAGGATGCAAATTTGGGTGTCTGCAGCTTGTAAATGGATTGAAGCTCTGGGCCAAGGGGGGGTCACCCAGGCATTGGGGTTAGAAGAGAATAAAGAACACTCAGGAGAAGCCCTCCAACTTTTCTGCACTGTGCCTCTAATTTCCAAGTTTTCTGCACTTAGCATTAATTACAGTTTGAGTTAGAAAAAAAAAGAATCAATATCATCTAAAATAAAAAAGTATGTCACATCGAGGTTCCTTCCCTTTAGAAACAGATGGCACACTGGGAAGGGGAAATGGAAGATAATTCAATGAAGGGAGGACTATCAATAAAAGTGTGGGCAAGGTTGGGGAAACCAGCAAGAAGGGAGCCCTCTGAGCCTTGTGAAGGCGGGAGCATCTCTCACCCCTGGGCTTGGAGGAGGAGAGAAAGGAGGTGTGTCACATGTGGCTGCAGGCACAGAACTGCAGCCATTCCACAAACCGTGCCCAGCAGGGAGGCAGCTGGGGGGACATGCTCCTACCTCTCTCTCCTTGTCCATGGTCAACTCTGGCCAGGGCCTCCCAGCGGCCAAACCCTGTGGGAATCCAGAGGGAAGGAGCCAAGTTGGTGCCATCTGTGAAGCCCAGAGGAGGGTGGAGATGCTGAAGGCAGCCCTGGAGGGGAAGAGAAGGGAAGCGAGTATTGCAGTCAATCCTCCCTGCCTCACAGAGCAGCGAGCTAGCCACAGATCCCTGAGCGTAGTTTTTCTGGCATGAGTCAAACACCAGCCTGCAATGTCCTCCCAGCTGTGGGATATGCAGAGCAAGCTCTCTGAGTGGTCCCACAGGAGCCTCTTTCTCTAGACTTAGGAAGAAAGGCAAGCACCCCTGCCACCCTTTTGGAGTGGAGAGACACTGAATTCACCAAAAACCCTCTCTAAGGAAAACCTCTAGCTTGGAACTTAGTTCTTTTATACACCCTATATTTTTGAAGGGCTAAGAGTCGCAAAACCTATCTTGAGACCCCCTTCTGCCAACCCTTCCTGGTGCTCCCACGTGGAACGTGAGACATGGCATCTGCTCTCTTGAGCACCCGGCTCAAATAAGACAAAAACAGTTCCATTATCACTTCCTGTCACCCAGGTGCAGATGGGAATTTAACATTGGACACAATGGGCATTTAAATCAGAAGGGAAACGACCAGCCATTCAAGAAATGGTGATGGGGCACACGGTTATCAACTAAGGGAAAAAATTAAATCCCCACTTCACACCATTAATACAAATAAATTGCAGAAGGATTAAAGCCCCGTTTTTAAAGTATTTGCTGGAAAAAGAAGATAATATGTTCATCCTCAGCCTTCTTAAGAGATAAAAAGCAAAAACCACCTAAGAACGATCGATTTGGCCACATCTGTGGAGGCCGTGAGAGTGTGCCCCACAGACCGCCAATGACAGGGAGCGTGATGGACTGAGGACCCACCTGCTGGGCTCTGAAATCCATCTTCACGTGGCACTCAGGCCACGCTTCCCACAGGCTGCCCCGGGGCAGTGACTGAGCACAGTGCGGCCCACTCCTGGGAGCAACGCTGGCTCCATGGGTACCCATGCAGCCACACAGGTCCCCGTGCCTAGAGAGCCCTGTGCTTGGTTTAATGCTCTGCTGTTAGTAATTTTTAACAAGTGGTCCTGCATTTTCATTTCACACTGGGCCCCACAAATTATATAGCTGGGCCTGCCTGGGAGACAGGTGATCCCCAGCTGGGCTCAAGGACTACCTGGGCATCCTTGCAGAATCTTCCTTAAACTGCACGTCAGTCTGGGACACTTCCACCCAACCTCCCCTCCCTTGACTCAAGGTCTGCCAGCTCTCCCAAATTTTCCTTGACCCGTCTTCCCGTTTTCTCTCAGGCATTTGCCCTAATAAAATCCTTGCATGCCTAAGTCCATGTCAATGTCTGCTTCTTGGAGGACCCAGACTGGCTTAAGTGGTGCCAAGAGAGGTCAGACAACACCGGCAGAAAGATGGGAAATTGTGACTTCATCACTTGCCACCTGGTGGGCAAAGAGGATGCCATCTGGGTTGGTAGGTGGGGGAAAGACAGCCCTGTCACAAGGCAGCAGCTCAATTGCTAAATATTTCACCAGAGGTGGCCTGGGAAAATGTCCCGGGGGAAGGGAGTGCTGTGGCGGGTGCAGTGATGGAGGCATTTGAAAAATCTGGGGGGGGAAAGCCTAAAGAGTCAACAACATTGGCTGAGTGGTACTAAGTCATGCTGACACCCTGCAGGAGAATAAGAGACAGATGGCTAGGAACCAGCAGCAAACGGCAGAGAGTGAGAGCCAGAGGGCCTTGCTGGGAGCTCACAAAGAGGCCCATATCAGCTGCAGAGGAAGGACAGATACAGGCCAGCAGCAGGCTAAAGACTTTATTCTGTTACAAGTCGCTCCCGAGATGTTTGAATGCTTGGCTAAGGCAGGTGTGTTATGCAAAGGTCAAGGCCCTGGTGAGGAAAACCTGGATGGATGCAACCCAGCCTGTAGAATAAAGCCAAACAGAAATAAGGAGAGACAGAGACACAGAGACCACACAATATTGCATGAGCCCCTGGATCCAGCCACACCTGAAACTAAATCCACCTTTAGATTTTTCAGCTTTGAGAACCAGCATTATTCCCTTCTGCTAACAGTAGTTTGAGTCTAATTTCTGTCACTTGCACTGCAGAGTCCAACCATAGCTTTTCATTATGTATCTTTTTGCACAGAGAATCATCTTTCCTCTATGTTGTCCAACTACACCAAAAAATTCGATAAGCTTTCCTTCATATTTTTGCAGAAAAAGGGCAAATCATAGACTCACACAGAGCATGATTCTGTGAGTTGGTCTTGTTTCAATCAAGAAAATCCTCACGGTAGTCTGGAATCCATTTCATTCCTTCATACTCTGCAACCCCTTGAGGTGGAAAACTTATTTTACATAGGATGGCTCCAGATTACTTTTTAAACCCTGTCTTATACAGTCTGGCTCCAGAACTAAGCTCTTCAACTCCTTGGGGTTTACACCCTGGCTTTCTGCTGATGCAAATTTTTTCTTAATCCTTAGACGTTCCAGACCTTTTTCCTTCTAATATTTTACAACACATTTCGAAAACACAGAAGAGATGTGTGGTTGAGGGAATGGATGTTGTGGTTTCTTTACCCAAGGTTGAGAGTAATTGTTACTTAGTTGTGGTAATAAAAATCTAGAGATTATTTTAACTGAATTTCAGCTCTTCTTACAATTCAAAAAGCACACAATCATGAACATCTATTCACAGAGACTGGCTTACGTAGTTGGGATTTGAGAATACACTGGCACGTGATTACTTATTGTACAGAGTTCTGTAATTGACAAATATTTACTGAGTACTATGGCACTTCACATTATTGTTCTCAAATATTTGCTGCCCCTCCCCATGGAAAGATATTTCCCTGTGCCAGTGACATCAGGTGAAGCCATGTAACTTGTTGTAGCCAATGAAAAGTCCATAGCAGTGATGTGGGTAATTTCCAGGCAGAAGATGTAAGAGCCCATGTAAGTTTCACCATGTTCTTCTTTCATCCCTGCCACGGGCCAGCAATGTTCCAGATAAAGGCTACTTCATCAGCTTGAACCCCAAAGTAGGACGATATGTGAAGCGGAGACACAGAAGATGTGCAATTGATGTAGAACATAGCAAGAACTAAACCTTCTGTGTTGTAAACCACTGAGATTTGGGGGTCATTTGTTACAGCAGCCCAATATAACTCACCCTGAATAACACAGCTACCCACTATGTGCTCATCATTGTGCTGGATATATAATTTATTTACACATACAACTATTAGGTCATGGCCCCCAAATAGCTTTGCTTTGCTTAACAGAAACTTCTTTGAAATAAGGGCACCATGTCCCAGAAGATTTTAAACTTTCTTTAAGCAGCAGAACCCCCGTTACACAGACTGCCAACTATAAATCAGACACCAGCAGAGCTGCTCTGCTTGAAAGAGTGAAGACCAGATACTCGATAGTTCTATCTCCCCCAAGACCGTACTCAACTCGGTGCCAGACATCTGGCCAGCACTCAGTGGGTATTTGTTCAAGAAAGAAACAGATAGGTTATTTCTTGCAGAATTCTTCGAGGACTCTCTGGGGAACTCTACGGGTCCATAGAGCAGAGTTTAAAATTCCCATAGTAGGAGGGCCGGCCTGGTGGCATAGTGGTTGAGTTCATGTGCTCCACTTCGGTGGCCCAGCATTCACAGGTTCAGATCCTGGGCACGGATCTACATACCACTCATCAAGCCATGCTGTGGCAGCGACCCACATACAAAATAGAGGAAGATCGGCATGGATGTTAGCTCAGGGACAATCTTCCTCACCATAAATAAATAAATAAATGTTAAAAAAATTGCCATAGTAACAGTGTGGTCCTATAGGAGGTTTCAGATCCAGTTGTCAAATTTATACATATGTATAGAATAAGAGGACAAGAGCAGAGGTGGTAAAGACTCAGATCTTACTTTAGCTAAGTGTTCCTACACCTTTCCCATCATAGTTCTATCTGAGATGTTAACAATGGTTATTGAATAATTTTGTCATGTGTTTCCTATGACATCTTTTTCCATGGTCCAGCCAGCAGTAGAGATGCCAATAGAGAAGAGGAACAAAGGCCCAAGATCTAATCATTCACACACTGGGTAATCAGTCCTAACACAATAGTTTACCACCCTGTGTTCAGACTGTATGTAAGGGAAGATTCTGAAAAACGGATAAGCCCTAGGGAACAGGATCAAAATTACACTTTCACTGTGATGAGGATTCCCCTCCCCATGAAATCTCTCTCTTCCCATAGTGTAGCCTGCTAGACATGACGAGCCTAGTGCTCATATCATTCCAGTAATAGTGATCTCTTAGCAAAAGCCTTTTTAAAAACAATAATGGGGGGAGGGCAAGCTCTGCTGGCAAGATGGCAGGCCAAGACCACATAAACCTCCCTTGATAGACTCCTAGATACACTGCCTAAAATATAGTTTTTAAAAACTCTTTTAAATTTTGGAGTTGAGCTCATAGGAAAAAAAGAAGAAATCCCAGTAGTCACATAGAAGAGAGAACTGAAAACTGCCATGTGAGCTGACACATGCTGGGGGTAGTTGCTGGTCCAAATGGCCAAGGGACTTGGGTCACAACATTCATGTGGGATAGTCACTGAGGCCCTGGATCAGGTGAAGAGGGGGGAGCCAAAACCCCTGCCTGGAGCTGGATAGTCTGATGGCGACAACCTCAGCAAAAGAGTGGACCAGAAAAATTCACCCATCAGCACAGCCATTAGTTAAGGAAGAAAGTTCAGTTTTCTGCCTGGACTCTGGCCCAATAAAAAAAAAAACTTTTTTTATTAAAAAGAAAAACTGTAAGCCTCATGCAGCTGAGATTTTAATTTATACTAGTTGTAGAGCCCAGAAAACACCAAAACTGAAAATTAATATAAAGATTGGCCCTGGGCTAGGAAAAAACCCAGGGCAGAAGAAAATGCAAGATGCTATCTCAGATTCTCTGCAAAGAAAATCACAGTAGATTCCCACAAAACAGAAGCCTTACTAAAGATGAACTTACAAATATATTACCATATATTCGTATATAGGTATGCACACACACACACACACACACACAAAAGCCACAGGTATAAGACAAAACAAACAAGAGTGTTGGAGACCCTAAAACTTTAAGATTTAAAAAATCAGTTATCTGGAAAATAATACAAATTAAATATGCTAAAAACAAGTAAAGAATTAAGTAGAAGATATGAAGTCCTAAGGAGTGAACAAATATTATAAAAGAGAACAAGTAGATTTGAAAGAAATCAAATAGAAATTCTAAAGATGCAAAATATATTGAATGACATTAAATCTCAGACAGAAAAGCATCAGATTAGACACAGCTAAAAAGACAACTGGTGAAATGGATGATAGATATGACAGAATTACTCAGAATGCAATACAGAAAGAAAAACAGGTGGAAGAGTGGTTAAGAGATTTGGGGGATAAAGTCAGAATATCTAATATAGATCCTCAGAATTACATGGGAGAGAAGAAATATTGGAATATAAAATGAGTGAGAATTCCCTAGGATCTTAGTGTCTTAAATATGACACTGAAAGCACAAGCAACCCAGGAAAAAATTGATAAATTGGACTTCTCCAAATTAAAAACTTTTGTGCCTCAAAGAACACCCTCAAGAAAGTGAAAAGACAACTCACAGAACGGGAGAAAATATCTGCAATTCGTATATCTGATAAGGAGCTTGCACCTACAATATAAAAAGCTTTTACAACTCAATGATAAAAAGACAACCCAATTAAAAAATGGGCAAATGACCTGAATAGATGTTTCTCCAAAGAAGACATAAAAATGGCCAATAACCACATGAAAAGATGTTCAACATTAGTCATTAGAGAAATGCAAATCAAAACCACAATGAGATACACCAACTAGGATAACTCTAATCAAAAAGATAGACAATAACAAGTGTTGGTGACCAAGTGGAAAAATTAGAATCTTCACACATTATTGATGGAAAAGTAAAATGGTACAGCCACTTTGGCAAACAGTTTGGCAATACCTCAAAACATCAACACAGAATTCCACTAATCCAGTAATTCCACTAATCCAGTGGAATCCAGCAATTCCACTCCTAGGTATAAACCCAAAGGAACTGAAAACAGGTGTTCAAACAAAACTTATGCATGAAACTCATAGCACTATTATTCATAATAACCAAAAAGTGGAAACAACCAAAATGTCCATCAACTGATGAATGGATAAACAAAATGTAGTATATCCATGCAATGGAATATTATTTGGCCACAAAAACGAAGTACTGATGCATGCTACAATGTGGATGAAGATTGAAAATATTATGCTAAGCAAAGCCAGTCACAAAAGACCACATACTGTATGATTCCATTTACATGAAATGTCCAAAATAGGCAAATTCATAAAAACAGAAAATAGATTAGTGATTGCCAGCAGCTGGGAGAAGGGAGGAATGGAGAGTGAGTGCCTAATGGGTATGGGGTTTCTTTGTTGGGATTGATGAAAATGTCCTGAAATTAGATAGTGGAGATGATTGCACAATTCTGTAACTATGCCTAAAGCCACTGAATTGTACACTTTGCAAGGGTGAATTTTATGATGTGTTCCTTATATCTCAACTTTTTAAAGAGGTTAAAAGCTATAGGAGCTGGCCTGGTGGCATGGTGGTTAAGTTAGCGCACTCTGCTTCGGCGGCCTGGGGTTCATGGGTTTGGATCCCAAGTGCAGACCTACACACAGCTCATCAAGCCTTGCTGTAGAGGTGTCCTGCATACAAACTAGAGGAAGATGGGCACAGATGTGAGCTCAGGGACAATCTTCCTCAAGCAAAAAGAGGAAGACTGGCAACAGACGTTAGCTCAGAGCCAATCTTCCTCACCAAAAAAAAAAAAAAGGTTAAAAACTACAAATGGGGAGGGGCCGGCCCGGTGGCGCAGCAGTTTAGGCTGCACTTTGGCAGCCTGGGGTTCCCAGGTTCGGATCCCTGGTGCCAGCCGATGCACGGCTTGTCAGCCATGCTGTGGCAGCATCCCATATAAAGTAGAGGGAGATGGACATGGATGTTAGCCCAGGGCCAGTCTTCCTCAGCAAAAAACAGGAGGATTGGCAACCGATGTTAGCTCAGGGCTGGTCTTCCTCACCAAAAAAGACCCCACAAATGGGGAAATGGATGACCCTAAATACAATAATACTTTGTTAGAAAATATTTGCCAAGAAAAGAAAAAGCTTATAAATTAATTCTGATGGTTAAAAAAAACAAACAAATAAAAAACTGCAGAGCTTCCAGACAGTTTTCAACTCCCATTGATACTGATCTTTAAAGAGTGATAATCAAGACTGCCACTCCATGGTGGTATTACACTGGAAAGAAATTATTAATTTTTAGAGCTGCTATTCAGAGCTGAGGCATCAGCAGAGGAAAAGAGCCAACCCACAGTGCCCGACAGAGTGGGAGGAAGGTGAAAAAATACCCCAATTCACTCTCCTACCTGCTGGTCTCCTGCCAGTGCCTTCCACTGGCCAAACCCAAATGGAACCCAGAGGTCAAGGGAGTCCACTGATGTGGTCCACAAAGAACAGCCCTCCAAGACACTAAGCAGGACGGATGGCTGGAGAGTGGAACTGGAGAAACGAATGAGGAAAGCCCAGCCCCCAGTCTTATGTCATTTTATATAAGATTTAAAGTCAGAGGAGAATCCAAATTGCCTGGCTTGGATCTGGTTCTCACCTCGTGGGTGGGGAAAGGCAGAGCATCTTGATTTGCTGTCACATGAAGACATTAAGAAGTAAATCAAGGTCCTTTTAGAAAAATAAGGCAGCTCGATTGCCGGACAATGATGCTCACCATGGACATCTTTCAGAACTTTGTTTTAAAGTCTTTAGTACTTTTGTAATTCCAAACAACTGGCTACAACACAAACATGAAAATGAAATGGGTTGTAAAACCAATTGGCACCTGATCACTGGGTCCTCTGTACTCATGAGAGGTTAAAAAGTCAGTGAAAGGTTAAAAAAAAAATCTCTGCAACAATGATAATGGAATTGCTTTTCTCCTTGGCACAGCTCTGTGTTAGTGTACGTGTGGGTGGGGGGAGGTGTCTGAGCTCAAGTCTAGGTCAGAGTTGTATTTCTCAATGCCATCCCAGAGACATAGATGCCCAGGTCCTCTCTATGGAGCATTGGGACTAAAGGCACGGGAGATGGAAAGAGAACTGAAATCTCCTTCTGCGAGTTCCACTGGCAACTCTGAACACGACCCTGAGCACAGTCCCAGTTGATGGACCATTTGCCCCAGTCAGTATCATCCTGGTGGGTATGAGCGTTGCTGTGTCCTGGGAGGGACTGAACCCTTTACCTGTAGTGGTACTGTGGCATCAAGGACAGTATGAATAAGGTCCTGACAGTTAAATAATCCCTGTTAGTGATTTCTGGAAATTGCAAGCCTGATACAGAGTGGGAGCAGGCTAGATTGGCTGTCAGTAAGTTACCTTCCTTCATACTTCAACACATAGCCTCAGAAAATCTTAGTGCCGGAAGCAATCTTAGAGATAATAAATAGCAAATATTTGAGGGTGACATTATATGCCAGGCACTTCCTAAGGGCTTTGCATGAAGTAATCAGCCAATGGCCCCGTTTGCTGGTAAGAAACTGGAGCAAACAGTGGTTAAAGTAACTTGTACAAGATCCCTCAGCTAGTATGTGGTTGATCCAAGATCAAAAGAAGACTCCTTGCTTTCTCCACCATGCCATCCTGCTTAGAGATAATCTAGTCAACATTAAACTCAAATGTCTAATGAGGCAACTAAGGACTAGAGAGAAGAGAGTTGCCTGATGTCACATAGCTAACTACTGAGAGCACTAGAATTAGATGGTCTTCTGATTCCTCAATGTGTTTTCCATTTCACAATGGAGAATGGAGAGAATTTCATTATTTCAGTTGCCTGGTCTTCCCATTATGAAATGGAAGCAAAAGGAATGGATGAATGAAGAACAGGAGAGAACATCTAACTGACCTCTGTATTTTATTTAAATCTATGATTCTATACAATTCCCCTTTTCTTTCTTTGCTTGAGCAAAGCTGACATAAATAGCTCCGCATTCTTCCAATACTGGAGGGCACCGCACAGAGCAATAAGTGTATGCACCATCAGAAACACTATGCAAATTTAGATGCGAGGAAAATTCATTTGATTCTCCATCTGTCTCCCTGTTTAATTACTTAGCCATAAATTAGCACTTTTTACTAGCTACATTCAGCAAGTGTGATCAATTCACTGACTTTAATGTCAAATATGGAATATTTTTGACTTTTAAGTATTTAGCCTTTTAATTCACATTCACATTTTGAAATCTAAATTAACTATTGAAATCTACCCAAATACAATGTTGGGGAATTTTTTTCTATTTGTCTTCTCATTAAGACATTTCTTTGATTGAATCATTGATGAGATGCTTTTTTGAAACACGGCTTTTTCCCCTGAAGGGCAAGAAAAGAAAGTGTTTTTAACATTTAAAGGGTATAATTAGGAAGCATATCATGGATAATGTAAACTCAGTGCCTTAAAGACACAGAGCCTGTAACCCTACTCGAATTTGCTTACAGCGCAACAGGATGGCCATGTCCTGCCTTCTCTACACTAACCTAATCAGACTTTCACCAACAGAAGAAGAATAGTACATACTCTCCTTAGGAAGGCAACATTCCAGCTCACCTGTTCATGAGATCACCCCAGATTTATTGTGTACTCACTATGTGCCAAACTACTATGTAGGCCGAATAGGGAAATAAAGAGGACAAGATGACTTCTGATATTCTAAGAATATCAGGGAAGAATACCAGGGAAGAGAACAAGCCCACAAGAGGTAGAAAGTGTTAAGAAAACATATAATAAAATAACCATATATATGTATATGCATATACTAGTATACTGATATCCTACTCCTTCTTATTCCTTGCCCACAGAATCCCAATTTTCTTTAGAAAGGTAGTGTGCCCACCTCCAAGCAATGAATGAGGATTGGTTGAAGCCAGTCATGATAATCCTGTTCTCTAAATTCTCAGATCTTTTGCAACTACAAATAGCCATGGGACATAATTCTAACTAACAAAATATAATAGGAAGACTTCTGTGGGCTTCAAGGAAAGCTTCTGTCTTCTTGATATAAGCTCTGGGATGCCCCTCCCACCGTTTCCTGTTATGAATGTAGATGTGATATTTGGATGGTGAAGCCATCTTGAGATTGTGAGGGAAAGGCAAAAAGAACTGCAAAGATGCCAGCCTTGAAATCTTTGAGTGCCTGAACGAGCGCCAGAAGCCACCTACCTTCAGACTTCTTATTGTATAAGAAAAATAAATCTTCTCTTTATGTGCAATTGAATGCATTCCTAGCCAATACGTATATGAATTGCATAATATATTTAAATACAAAAGTACTTAAATACATTCACAAAAGGGGAAGAGTTGCTGGAAAGCTAAGAGTTAGTTCAATGTCTGCTTCCCAATTAGCCTCAGAACACCCAGCTGGTCTAATTTCAGTTCCTCACTTGAGTGCTGATTCATCAACCCACTAAGACAGTGGGTTCTGAAGTGTGGTCTGCAGGCTGGAACAAATGGAAGAGAGAGATGTGTTGGTGTTTTGAATGATACACTCAGCCAGTACTGGGAGAAAAGACAGGCACCGAATGTTCTGATTGGCTTCACTGCTTCAAATTCACCAGCTCACCATGGACAGAGTGCTGGGCAGTTGCTGAGCCTCCTGGCTAAGAAGTTCCAAGGTTAGCCCCTCTGGAATCAGATGAGAAGTCTTCTCTATAGTCCTAATGGTGCGGAGAAAAAGCCAGAGCTCAACCCAAAGTGATCTACAAGCTGAACACAATTCCTCTCAAAATTTCAACAACTTTTTTATAATGGAAAAGACAAAGCTCAAATTTATATGGAATTGCCAGGGACTCTGAATAGCAAAAACAATCTTTAAAAAGAACAAAGTTGGAGGGCTCACACTTACCAATTTCAAAACTTACTACAAAGAGAAAATAAGCAAAACAGTGTCATGTTGGCACGAGGATAGATATAGAGACCGATGGAATAGAATTGAGAGTCCTGAAATAAACCCAGACGTATATGGGTGAATTGACTTTTGACAAAGGTTCCAAGACCATTCAATGCAAAAAGAACAGTCTCTTCAACAAATGGTGCTGGGACAATGGGATTTCCACATGCAAAAGAGTAAAGTTGGACCCTTACCTTACACCATATACAAAAATTAACTCAAAATGAATCAATGACTTAAATATAAGAGTTAAAACCATAAAAGTCTTAGAAGAAAACAGAGGGGTAAATCTTCATGACCTCCGATTTGGCAATGGATACTCACATATAACACCAAAGCACAAGACACAGAAAGAAACATAAATAAACTGGATTTGATAAAATCAAAAAATTTTATCCATCAAAGGGCAAAAAGACAACCTATAGAAAGGGAGAAAATATTTGCAAATCATATGTATGATAAGGGTTTAATATCCAGATTAAAAGAACTCCTATGACTCAACAACAAAAAAGACAAATAACCCAATTAAAAAATGGGCAAAAGACTTGAATAGACATTTCTCCAAAGAAGATATACAAATGACCAATAAGCACATGAAAAGATGCTCAACATCATTAGTCATCAGGGAAATGCAAATTAAAACCACAATGAGATACCACTTCACACCTAATAAGATGAGTATAAAAACAAAAACAAAAATGGTCATTAACAAGTGTTGGTAAGGATGTGGAGAAATTGGAAGCCTCATACATTGCTGTTGGAAATGTAAAATGGTATGGCCACTGTGAAAACACTTTAGCGGTTCCTCCAAAAGCTAAACATAGAATTACCATATAACTCAGCAATTCCACTCATACCCAAAAGAATTGAAAATAGGCATTCAAACAGATACTTGTACATCCATGTTCATTGCAGCATTATTCACAATAGCCAAAAGGTGGAAACAACCCACATTTCCATCAGTGGATGAATGGATAAACAAAATATGGTCTATCCATACAACGAAATACTATTGAGCCCTAAGAAAGAATGAAGTTCTGAAACATGCTACAACATAGTTGAACCTTGAAAACATTATGCTTAGTGAAATAAGCTAGACACAAAAGGGCAACTATTGTATAATTCACCTATATGAGATACCTAGAATAGGCAACTTCACAGAGACAGAAAGTGGATTAGAGGTAACTGAAGGCTGGAGGGAGGAGAGAACAGAGAGTTATTGCTCAGTGGTTTTGGTTCGAAACCTTGGGAGCCCCCATATGTGAAGGGCAAGGATAGACCAAGAAAGAGGCAGACTATTCTAGATTGGTAGGTGGTGGTTTTAATGAGCAAGGGAACTTACATGTGAGGCTTGTCTTGGGCGGCCGCAAGAGGAGTAGATCTCTGCCCCCATCCACCACAATCTTAGAAGTTTATACAGAGGCCTTAACTGGGTTCAGTCATGTATACCATCCCGATGGTGTCAATAACACCTTACTCTCTAACGCTACATCCTTGAAAATGGTTCCCACTGTGGGAACAGTGGACAGAAGTTACATTCCAAGGACAAGGAAGGGGGTAAGGAGACTCTGATTGTTGTCATGAGTCAACTATCGGTCACATCCTCTTGATGACCTCCTTCAACAAATGGGTAGAGTTTCTGTTTGGGGTAATAAAAAAAGTTTTGGAACCAGATAGTACCTACGGTTGCACAGCATTGTGAATGTACTTAATGCCACTTTGATTAAAATGGCAAATTTTGTGTTATATGTGGTTAACCACAATAAAAATAAATAAATAAACAAAAAAAGTAAGAGCTGAGGTCCAGAGCCCTGGTGAGTCACATCCAACTTGCTCTCATCTCTATGAGAACCCAGAGATTCCTGATCAAAAGTCCCAGATTACATGCTCAGCAACCAAGAATTGAATGTTTCTAGATTGCTGCCTCGAGGAGGTTGTTTTTTCCTCCCCCTTTTAATTAGTGATCACAGCTGGTTATAACTGAGGTATTTTTTTCCCACGGACTTTTTTTCTGACAGATCTACAGACCAAAGTTTGAGAAGCACATACACACCATCCTTTGACCTGAGCATAGAGTCTTGTTTCCTTAACTCTTCTTCTGTAATTTGGGTGGCTGAGCAATCCAAGTGAAACTGGGGGCCAACTTGCTTTAACTATACTCAGTTAGTTGTCTGCTTCCAAAAATAGTTAGACAATGCATTACTAACACTCACCCTATAGATAACATAATGGGTCACCATGGTAACAGGTGCTTGAGTTTTTCAGGAAATGAGAGTCAACTCCTTGTCCAGTTCAGTTGGTGGTTAAGACCACCAACTCATCAACTGGGCCTTTGCAGATGACCAATAGGTGACCCTTCAATGTCAAGGAGCTGAATACTCCACCCTCAGATCATGGTAACACCACCATTTTGTGAACATGCATCCTATGAAGAGCCATGAAGCTTGACTATGCTTGCACAGATCATCAAAATACCTCACTCCTCCTTGCCTCCGATCATCTATCAGATCACCTTGCCCCCTACCCCATAAATATCCCTATTCCCCATTTTTGGAGAGGCAGATTTGAGATTTGTCCTTCCGTTTCCTTGCTTGGCTACCTTGTGAATAAAAACTCTTTCTGTGCTGCAAATTCTTTATCTCAGCAATTGGCATAATCAGGCAGCAGGCAAAATGAACCCAGTTCAGTAATACAAGTGTCCGCTAACTAAAAAGGCCCTTTCCACAGAGCAGCAAAGTTTGTCCTTCCCCTACTTAAAAGTCACCTTCCTTTCAGTCAGACTTCCCAATATGGAGCCCATGAGCTCCAGTGGTTACTCAGCCCAGTCTACATGGGGGCAATAGTAAATTATTAGAACTCTCATATTGATTTCCCATCTCTTCCTTTTTTAATCTCAATTTTCACATGTGTTTTGTAATGTCAATAATATATTAGTATAGTAGTACACATATATAATTGACAAAAATAAATACATATACATACACATATATATATATGGGGGAGGTCCCTGCTTTAAATTTTTCTTTACTGATGGAGGTGTTTGATCAAAAAAGGTCTGACACAACTGCTTTAGGACCTTCAAGGAGAAAGGATTTGTGGCTTACCCCCTCTGAATTGGGGTTTGCTATGGCCCTCTTCTCTGCTGCTTCCTGCCTCCTAACTGAAGCTCTCCATGCTGGCCCACAGGCTAGGCTTCTTCTCTATCCACAAATGACTAATGGCACAAGACCAGTTTGTGTAACAGACTTACTGAGGGTTCAAGGACAATAGAAGGGGATTATAACCCATAATAGTAAGCAACTTAAAATCAAATATTTGACATCACTGTTCTGGAATGTTCCTTGTTTATTCTCACCACTGGAAACTTTGCTCAACCCATCTTCTCCTCAGGCCCTGGCCTCCTACTGAATCGCCAGGCTCCTCCCTTGTGAAAGAAGCCTTCTCCATCTTTCTAGAACCTCTTCCTTCACAGGCTTCCAACAATTTCTAGATTCCTACTACTTGATTACGCACAATGACACAGCGCTTTCTTTGCTCACATCTCTCTTCCAGACATTATTCAAAGGCTTTGCCTTTGACAACCAAAATCTGCCTACTGAGGTGTTTCCATAAACCAAAAAACAGCTCTTCTCTTAAGCAGATTCTGCCATCTTCCCCGAGAGTGACTCCCAAAGCGTGGGCCAAGAGCCTCAAGCATCTGAATCACATAAGCACTTATTTAAAACACAGATTGCAGGGCCCCAGCTCAGTGCTACTGAATCTGACTGCGGGTGGGGGGTGGCCCGGGAATCTGCTCCCCCAGGTGATTCTGGTGCATACTGAGGTTTGAGAACCACTGGCCTCGCAAGTAGGTGACTCAACCTGCAGATATTTATTTTTGTCTACTATAGCTGATTTGCTACTGAATGTGTTTGGGCAAATTTATCTTTTGCCCTGTTACCCATCCCATACCTGTGTTCAGGCTACTTTTCCAAACCACACCTCTGACAAGTGTTTAAATGTGACCCACCAGGTGGATGAACCCCACAGGTACACGGTTTAGTGAACAGATGGTGCCTCTGTAAAGAGGAGAAAAAGGCAGCCCTTACTCTGGGGACACAGCCCCACACCAGGGTAAGACACCTGCCAAGTAGATGTGAGCTGGGGTTCAGATGGGAACTCTTGTCAGTAAATGACTTACACACCCTGCCTTTGGTATAAACCAACCAAAATACTAATCATCTTAGCTGCTGTCTCAGATTGAACCACGCAGAGGAAAGTGGGCAGGCGCTAGTGCCTAAAGTTCCTAGAACCCGGATAGCAAACAGCTGAAGTGTCTACATTCAAGCTGCTACGACAGGTTTGTCTTCTTGATTACAGCCAAAGAACAAATTATTCTGACGCTTGTTAAAACAGTAAGGAAGACTTTATTTAGGACTATTGCAATAAGTGTCAAAACTGTCACAATAGGGGAGAGAGAGTGGGCTCAACTCCACATACCAGGACGGGTGGGAATTTATAGCCAAGGAGCAGGGTGAGGGGCCAGTGGATGGAAAATTACTAAGAGAAGACATCAAGGACAGGGGGATTCAGAATTTGATCAGCTATTGAGGGTGACCAGATATCAAGAGTGGAGGGATTCTCTCTAAACCGACTGAGCAGGATTCTTGCTACAACTAGGCTATGCAGACCCAGCAAGGTGGGGGCCAATGTCGAGGCCTGGTGGAAAAGAATTACTCATTACTGGATGGTATCATAGTTTGTCTTCTTGACTACTCAGTGGTGTCATTCTGGTCTGAAACTCAGCCGTGCCCTCAGGTGCTATTGAGGCAGGCTGGGCGGGTTGTTCCTTCACCAAATAGCCCCAGGAGACAGCTTCCCATGTTCTTAAGCCTAGCTCTAATATTTTGGTTGACGCTATTCTTATCACTCTGTTGGCTGTTATTTTTTTGTGAGCACACTTGCCTTTCTAAGTTACTGTTTCCAGTCTGCTGTGAACTAGGGAGCCAGACTGCTAGGTTTGTGGGAAATATGTCTAATTAGAAGAGTAGATCTAGGATGCTAGAATTCTGGATGATTGCTCTGGGAGACCCTTGGTCAAATTCCCCTTTAAAAGCCCGGCGCTACTCATCCTCACCATTTATGATTTTTTTTCTCCCTCCTTCTGGAGAAAAAGAAGCAAAAATTAACACCAGTTGGTGTTGTATTCAAGAAATAAAAGCTGCGTGTACCTCGTTCAAAGACGTAAATTTCACAGCATTGCAACAAATGAAACGCACGGACGCTCACAAAGCACTTGTGAGAAATCTTTTCCCAAGAACAGAAAGGGGCGGGCCCATGAAGCCTGCCCCCCAATCAAGTAATGGGAATGTGACTGGACCTTGTTGCTGTCAGTCAAATTTGCCCCGAGAGAAGCCGTATGTCCAGCACTTTTCTTCCCTGTCTGAGCAGATGACAGTGGCAGGCTCCTTACAAGTTGAGGCATCGTGATGTGCTTGGACACGTGCAGACGTAAATCATCTCACCAACAGAACAGAAATCTGTGTGATTATGTCCACAAGATGTATTATATTTTTTGAACAGAAAATAAGGGGAAAGCAAAATGACTCTGAGGATTCTAGGTTTCCTAAAACATTTACCTCCTCGGCAAGAATCAGGCTTGAACCAAAGGAGAGAATCACTCCTTATTTTGGCGAACAAATATGGTGCCATTTAAAATGTTTTAAAGTTAAAGTAATACTTCTTTTCAAACTATTAGGATGTAAAATAAGAATAAAGAGATGGAATGAGGGCCAGAGGAGCTTTCCTATGAATAAAGTTGGTAAACCTCAGGGCATGGATTTTAGGACACTGAGGCCTACTGACCTGTAAACTTCCAGCTTTCTTCTCAGCTTCTGGGTGAATTCCAAATGGCTGAGCTCACTGGGTAATAAGTTGCTCCCTTTAAATAAATAAAAAATAAATAATTGGCACTTAGAGATTGCTGCCTCGTTCTAACACATTCTTTTGCCCTGGTGAAAGAGAAACCCAGGATTACACAGATGGGATGGGAGAGTTCCCTCTGCCAAGCCAAGGGAACTCTTTCTTGCTACTGAGGACACCAAAAACAGCCTTTGCTTGCTCTGGTTGTGAGGGTCTGGGTCCTGTCATCACTGTCCTCACCTCGATGGCTGCAGGTGGTCTCCATGGCTCTCTCTCTGAGTAAGGAAATGTTACGGTCTCATTCTAACCCGATAATTTTAGGCTATAAATCTATTGTAAGAAGGTGTGTGTGCGTGATTGAAATTAACATTCCATAAAATAATACCCCTTGTATTAATTTGCTAGGGCTGTCATAACAAAGTTCCACAGACTGGGTAGTTTAAACAATAGAAATTCATTTTTTCACAGTTCTGGAGGCTGGAAGTCCAAGATCAAGGAGTTGGCAGGGTTGGTTTCTTCTGAGGCCTCTCTCCTTGGCCTGCAGATGGCCGCCTTCTCACTGTGTCCTCACACAGCCTTTCTTCTGTGCGTCTGTGTCTTAATCTCCTCTTCTTATAGGGACACCAGTCATATTGGATTAGGGCCAACCCCAATGACCATATATGACTTTAATCACATCTTTAAAGACCCTATCTTCATACATTCACATTCTGAGGTACTGGGGGTTAGGACTTCAACATAGGAATTTTGGGCAGACACAATTCAGCTCCTAACATTCCTTCTGCATCCAGTGCAGTCTGGTATTTTCTATTCTGTTCTGTTTTTTAAAAATACGTATTGAGATGCTCTAAAATTTGATCTCACGACCCAATAACAGGACACAACCCATGGTTTGAAAAACACTGTTTAGCACCTGGGCTTTACCCAGTAGTCTGGTGATTGGCAAAGATAACCTTGATAAGGAGTCAGAAAGCACAGCCCCTGATCAAGATTCGTGAGCCAGCCCTCATGACCTAGTGGTTAAAGTTCGGAGCTCACCACTTCGGCGGCCCGGGTTCACCTCCCAGTCACGGAACCACACCACCTGTCTGTCAGTAACCATGCTGTGGTGGCAGCCCACATGGAAGAATTAGAAGGACTTACAACTAGGATATACAACCATGCACTGGGGCTTTGGGGAGAAAAAAAAAAACAGGGAGATTGACAACAGATGTTAGCTCAGGGCGAATCTTTCCCTGCAAAAAAAAAAATTCGTGCCTGTCCTTGTGGAGACTTGGTGAAATGAAAAGAGGAGAAGCTCTGAGTGTCTGTCACCCAGAGAGAAATCCCAGCCTTATCCCTCATTCACTGCGTGGTCCTGATCTGTGAGTCGATCCGGATCAGAGGGGCCAATCAAACACTCTCGTTTCCTTCCTTCCTGACTTTATGAGTCCAAGATGGTGAACCCTTAGGTCCTGATCCCAGAATTAAATGTTGGTCATGCTATATCCATTGGTCTCCCCAGAAACAATCACACAGATTATCAGCAGAATGGGCAATACTTCCTCAAGGGAAATTTTATTCCTTATTCACACAAATTCCCCCATAAGTCAGAAACTTTGTTCTCTGAGAGTCTGCTTTACAGCCAGCCCTCTTTCCCAGGCCTCGGAGAACTGTGTTTCATGTTATATAAAGGAGTGCCTATAATTAGTGTTTCTAATTTGAATTATTTTTTTGAAAAGGATTATTACCATACTTACGTTTTTTCAATTTAATTCCCAGCGAATTAATTCTAAGTGAATTTCTCTTGTGCATAATTAGATTTTTTCTTTTGAAAAAAAAAGCCTTTAAGTATTTAAAAAAAGGCAAGCTGGTTATTAAATATGAATTTAAACTCTCACCACCTACATCTTAATGTTCAATGAAGTTTCTTGGGCCAACAATATCAAATAATCCTGCTCTCCAAGGAAAGAAGAAAGATGCTGTATACAAAGCTGAAGATGCAGGTATATTTCCTGAGAAATTAAGTCCACAGAAGGGGAAAAGCAGACCTGTGGGTTGGAGACCTGCGGGTTAAGAAGAAAAGGAAAATTCAGAGGCAAGTATCCAGAAAAAGTCATGTACACAAGAGAACCTAAAAGGAAGCTCTCGTTTACATAGAAAAGAAATGTGGGCCCCCTGGTGGCCTGAGGAGCTAGGATAGCAAACACTTTCATCAAAACCTGTGGGGCATTTTCCACTTTCTGGCTAAGGAGATGATGTGAAAGTTTCACTTGAGGAAGAAATCATGCCAGCACCATTTTTAAGAACATAAAAAACACCACATGTGGTGGCTGAAACAAAAAGCAAATTTCCACCACTTTTTGATTACATGCGTCTCCTTCCCTCTCCATCTCTATCTTTCTCACCTGCTTCTTTCCATTTTTACAATCACTCCCCATTCTCTCATTCCACCACCTTGTTTCCAAAGTTTTCTTTTCCTTCTCTTAAGTCTTCTTTTTCCTTCTCCCCTTTTAGAGGCACCTTCAAGCATTTCCCAACACCCCCCATCCAATAAGTCCCCACCCCCTATCCATATACCTCCACCCCATGATATGGAATTTAGGCCATAAAAGCCTCTTGATTTGGATTCTAGATTTTGTGGCACACACACTGCTATGCTGTGCTACACTTTAGTCCCTGCCACCTGATTGCTTATAATCTCTAATAGACAATATGTACTGGTCAGCTTTCACTGCATAACAAACAATCCCAAAATCTCACAGGCTTCCAGCATCAAAACTTTATTTCTTGTTCCTTTATACAAGGGCTGCAGGTCAGCTGTGGCTTTGCTCCAGGTGACAGGATGACTTCCAGTCTGCTCTACATGGTCTTCTCACTCTGGGGCCCAGAGTGAAGGAACGGCCCCCATGCATCATGCTGTTCTCTTGCAGAGGGCAAGAGCACAAGTGTCCAAGCCAAACCATACAATTGCACTTAAAACTTCTGCTCTGATGTGGTCTCCATCATGTTTACTCATATTCCATTAGCTAAAGTGAGCCTCATGGCTGAGTCTGACAATATAATCCACCTCCGGGGAGGAAACAAATAGTTGTGACCAAAAATAAACCTACAACAAACAAGTGTGTGGTCATAATGAACAAGCAGGAGACTGAAAACAAACAGGAGCAGGCATCTAGTACCTGATGATTGATGAATCAATACTTTCACCATTCTGGGCAATTCTTTGTCTTTAAAAGAAAAGGTGTTATTTTCTGGGTAAAAAAGTTAATTGTGGTTATTGTAAAAGTATGGAAAATGTGAGGGTAAAAGAATAAGCAAGATAGAAAAAAACCATCCATAATGTCACTATCCAGAGACAATTTTAGTACAGCTCCTTCAGGAATTTTATCTACAAGCGGGAATGAGGGGGAGAGGGTAGTCAAATTGTGATTATATTTCAAGATTTTGTATCCTGCTTTTCCTCATTAACATATTGTGTGCCTTTTTCCATGTCAGTAAAAATTCATCACAAATCTCACTTTACATAAATGTGTAATCCTTACTTTTAAATGTAGAATAACAATTTATTTTACATCTCCTATTATTGGACACTGAATCTGCCTCTGAATTTTTATCCTACTGTAAATATTTCTGCAATGAACATCCTTATACATTTTTATGGTATCTGTGATTACTCCCTAAAGATAGAATTTATTGAGTTATAACTGACATATAGTAAACTACATATATTTAAAGTGTGCAATTTGATAAGTGTTGACATATGTATACATGCATGAAACCATCACCACAGTCAATAATGAATAGTAAACACATCCATCACCTCCAGAAGTTTCCTTCTGCATCTTTGTAATCGCTCTCTCTTACTCCTCCCCACCTTAATTAACCTATTAAATAGCTATCTGTCACTATAGATAAATTTACTTTTCTAGAATTTTATGTAAATTAAAATCATACAGTATGTACTTTTTGGCTGGTATCTATCACTTGTGTAATTATTTAGAGATTCATCCATGTTGTTCCATGTATCAACTCAGTAGTTCCTTTCTCTTCCTTGTGCAGTAGTATCCCATTGTATGGTTATGGTTACTTTGTTCATCCATTCATCGGTTTGTGGACATTTCTACTGTTTCCACAATGGAAACTCTTTCCAGGTTTTGGCTATCATGAATACAGCTGATATGAATATTCATGTTCAAGTCTTTGTAGGGACACATGCTTTCTTTTTTGGAGGGTAAATACCTAAGAGTGGAATGGCTGGATCATATGGAGAGATGTATTCAACTTTTAAGAAACTGCCAAACTGTTTTCCAAAGTGGTTGTACCATTTTACATACCCACCAGCAGTGTATGAGAATTTCAGTTGTGTCACAACCTCATCAACACTTGGTATGGCCAGTTTTTTCAATTTTAGCCATTGTAATAAGTATATAGTGGTATCTCGCTGTGGTTTTAATTTGCATTTCCCTAATGACTTATGATGTTGAGCATCTTTTTATGTGTTTATTTGCCATCCACATATCTTTTTGGGTGAAGTGTCTCTTCAAAACTTTTGCCCATGTAAAAAATTAGATTGTTTATTCTCTTATTATTGAAGTTTGCACATTATATATTCTGTGTGCAAGTCCTTATCAGATATATAATTTAAAAACATTGTCTCCCTGTCAGTGGCTTGTCTTTTCATTCTCTTACAGGGGCTTATGAAGAACAAAAGTTCTTAATTTTTTTTTAATTTAATGTGGTAAGAACACAACATGAAATCTATCCTCTTAAAAAATGTTAAGTGTATAGTACATTATTGTTGACTACAGGCACAATGTTGTACAGCAGATCTCTAGAGCTTATTTGTCTTGTTTGACTGAAACTTTATGCCCATTGATTAGTAACTCCCCATTTCCCCCTCCCACCAGCCCCTGGTAACCACCACACCACTCTTTGATTCTATGCATTTGACTATTTTCAATACCTCATGAAAAGTGGAATCATGCAGTATTTCACTTAGTATAATGTTCTCAAGGTTCATTCATTATTGCCACATGTTGCAGAATGCCCTTCTTTTTTAAAGCTGAATAGTATTCCATTTTATGTATATACTACATTTTCTCTATTCATTCAACTTTTGATGGACTTTTAGGTTGTTTCCACATCTTGGCTATTGTGAATAGTGCTGCAATGAACACAGGAGTGCTAATATCTCTTCAAGATCCTAATATCAAATCTTTTAGATAAATACTCAGAAGTGGGATTGCTGGGTAATATGGTAGTTCTATTTTTAATTTTTTGAGGAAGCTCCATCCTGTTTTCCAAAGCAGTTGCCTCATTTTGCATTCCCACCCACAGTGTGCAAGGGTTCCAGTTTCTCCACATCTTCGCCAACACTTAACTTTTGTTTTTTTGACAATAGTCATCCTGACAGGCATGAGGTGACATCTCCTATGGCTTTGATATGTATTTCTCTGATGATTAGTGATGTTGAACATTTTTTCATATACCGGTTGGCCATTTATATATCCTCCTTGGATAAATGTCTGTTCAAGTCTTTAACCTATTTTTTAATCAAGTTATTAGTTGTTTTACTGTTGAGTTGTAGGAGTTCCCTATTTAATTTGGAGATTAAACCCTTATCAGATATATGGTTTGCAAATATTTTCTCCCATTCCATAGGTTGTCTTTTCACTCTGCTGTTTCTTTTGCTGTGCAGAGCCTTTTTAGTTTGATGTAGTCCCACTTCTCTATTTTTGGGTTTGTTGCCTGTGCTTTTGGTGTCATATTCATGAAATCATTACCAAGACCTGTGTTATGAAATTTCTCCCCTATGTTTTCTTCTAGTAGTTTTAGAGCGTGGGCTCTTATGTTTAATCCATTTTGAGTTTCTTTTTGTGTATGATGTCAGATAAGGATCCAGTTTCATTCTTTTACATGTAGATATCTAGTTTTCCCAGCACTATTTATTGAAGACTAAAAAGTTCTTAATTTTGATGAAGTCCAACATAATAATTTTTTCTTTTTACAGATCATCCTTTTGGTGTTGTATCTAATGAATTTTTGCCTAACTCAAGGTCACAAAGATTTTCTCTCATGTTTTATTCTAAAAGTTTAATAATTTTACATTTTACATTTAGGTCTATGACTCATTTTGATTTATTTTTGTACCTGATGTTAGATATTGATTGAGGTTAATTTTTTTTCATGTGGATGTACAACTGCTGAAGACTATGCTTTGTCCCCTGAATTGCCTTTGTATCTTTGTCAAAAATCAGTTGTCTTTACAAGGACAACACAAAGAAGGAAAATTACAGGCCAATATCACTGGTGAACATAGATGCAAAAATTCTCAACAAAATATTGGCAAAGTACAGCAATACCTTAAAAAGATTACACACCATGATCACATGGGATTTATACCAGGGACACGGGGATGTTTCAACATTCACAAATCAATCAATGTGATACACCACATTAACAAAACGAGGAATAAAAATCACATGGTCATCTCAACAGATGCAGGAAAAACATTTGACAAGATCCAAAATCCATTTGTGATAAAAACTCTTAATAAAATGGATATAGAAGGAAAGTACCTCAACATAATAAAGGCCATACATGGCAAACCCACAGCCAACATCATACTCAATGGTGAAAAACTGAAAGCCATCCCTCTGAAAACAGGGACAAGACAAGGATGCCCACTTTCAGCACTCTTATTCAAATAGTACTGGAGGTCTTGGCTAGAACAATTAGGCAAGAAAAAGAAATAAAAGGAATCCAAATAGGTAATGAAGATGTGAAATTCTCACTGTTTGCAGATGACATGATTCTATATATAGAAAACCCTAAAGAATCCATAAGAAAACTATTAAAAATAATCAACAACTACAGCAAAGTTGCAGGATACAAAATCAACATAAAAAATCAGGGGCTGGCCCAGTGGTGCAGCGGTTAAGTTTGCACACTCTGCTTCGGCACCCAGGCTTCACTGGTTAGGATCTCAGGCAGAGACCAACACACTGCTTGTTAAGCCATGCTGTGACAGCATCCCATATAAAGTAGAGGAAGATGGGCATGGATGTTATCCCAGGGCCAGTCTTCCTCAGTAAAAAGAGGAAAATTGGCAACGAATGTTAGCTCAGGGCTAATTTTCCTCACACACACACAAAAAATCAGTTGCATTTCTATACTTTAATAATGAACTAGCAGAAAGAGAACTCAAGAAGACAATCCCATTTACAATTGCAATAAAAAGAATAAAATATCTAGGAATATATTTAACCAAAGAGGAGAAAGAGCTATACACTGAAAACTATAAGACATTATTGAAAGAAAACAAAGATAACATAAAGAAATGGAAAGATATTCTATACACATGGACTGGAATAACAAACATAGTTAAAATGTCCATATTACCTAAAGCAATCTATAGATTCAAAGCAATCTCAATCAGAATCCCAATGACATTCTTCACAGAAACAGAACAAAGAATACTAAAATTCATATGGGGCAATAAAAGAACGCAAATAGCTAAAGCAATCCTGAGAAAAAAGAACAAAGCTGGAAGCACCACAATCCCTGACTTCAAAACATACTACAAAGCTATAGTAATCAAAACAGCATTGTACTGGCACAAAAACAGACACACAGATCAATGGAACAGAATTGAAAGCTCAGAAGTAAAACCACACATCTATGGACAGCTAATCTTCAACAAAGGAGCCAAGAACATACAATGGAGAAAGGAAAGTCTCTTCAATAAATGGTGCTGGGAAAATTGGACAGCCACATGCAAAAGAATGAAAGTAGACCATTATCTTACACCATACACAAAAATTAACTCAAAATGGATTAAAGACTTGAAGGTAAGACCTGAAACCATAAAACTCCTAGAAGAAAATATAGGCAGTACACTCCTTGACGTTGGTCTTAGCAGCATCTTTTCAAATACCCTGTCTACTCAGGCATGGGAAACAAAAGAAAAAATAACCAACTGGGACTACATCAGACAAAAGAGCTTCTACAAGGCAAAGGAAACCATGAACAAAATGAAAAGACAACCCATCAACTGGGAGAAAATATTTACAAATCATATATCCAACAGGGGGTTAATCTACAAAATATATAAAGAACTCATACAACTCAACAATAAAAAAATAAACAACCCAGTCAAAAAATGGGCAGAGGATATGAACATTTTTCCAAAGAAGATATACAGATTGCCAACAGGCACATGCAAAGATGTTCAACATTTTAATCATTAGGGAAATGCAAATCAAAACTACAATGAGTTATCACCTTACACCCATCAGAATGGCTATAATTACCAACACAAAAAATAAGAAATGTTGGGGATGATGTGGAGAAAAGGGAACCCTCATCCATTGCTGGTGGGAATGCAAACTGGTACAGCCTCTATGGAAAACAGTATGGAGATTTCTCAAAAAATTAAAAATAGAAATACCATATAATCCAGCTATCCCACTACTGAGTATTTATCCAAAGAACTTGAAATCAACAATTCAGAGATTTATGCATCCCGTGTTCATTGCAGCATTATTCACAATAGCCCAGATGTGGAAGCAACCTAAATGCCCGTCAACTGATGAATGGAAAAAGAAGATGTGGTATATATATACAATGGAATACTACTCAGCCATTAAAAAAAAAAGACAAAATCGTCCCATTTGCAACAACATGGATGGACCTTAAGGGTATAATGTTAAGCAAAATAAGCCAGAGAAAGACAAACACCTCATGATTTCACTCATGTCGGAAGATAAACTAACACACGGACAGAGAGAAGAGTTTGGTGGTTACCAGGGTGAAGGGGTTGGAGAGTGGGCACAAGGGGTGAAGGGACACATTTATATGGTGATCGACAAACAATAATGTACAACTAAAATTTTACAATGTTATAAACTATTATGACATCAATAAAAAAATTAGACTATTGGTGGTGAGCATGATGCAGTCTATACAGAATACTGATAAATAATAATGTACACCTGAAATTTCACAATGTTATAAACCATTATGACCTCAATAAAATATTAACTTAAAAAATCAGTTGTCTATATACATGTGATCTATTTCTGGACTTTCTAGTCTATTCTATTTATATATTTGTCTATGTTTGTTCTAGTAACACACTGGTTTTGATTATTGTAACTTTAGAATAAGTTTGAATTGAGGTGGTGTAAGTCCTCCTAATTAGTGCATAGTTTCTGAAGTTGTTATTCTGGGTTCTTTGCATTTCCATATGGATTTTAGAAACAATTTATCAATTTCTGTGCTCAAAAAAAGCCTGTTGGGATTTTGATTGAATTGCATTAAATCTGTAGATTCATTTGGAGGTAATTAACATCCTAATAATATTGGGTCTTCCAATCCACCAATATGGTATATCTCTCATTTATTTAGGTCTTCTTTAATTTATTTCAGCAGTGTTACATACCTTTCAATGACATGTTTTTCTCGTCTTTGGACCTCTAAGTATTTCAGATGTTTTGATGAGATTATAAATGATACATGTGAAAGTTTTCAATTTCTGCTTTTTGTTGCTAATATAAATGGGAATACTATTATTGGTTTTTGTGTATTGATCTCGCATCCTGCAATCTTGCTAAACTCACTTATTAGTTCTAGTATCTTTTCTATAGATTCCATATAATTTTATACATAGATGATCATGTCATCTGTAAATAAGGCCAGTTTTACTTCTTCCTTAACAGTCTAGAAGAGATTTATTTCTTTTCCTTGCTTTATTGCACTGTGTAGAACCTCCAGTACAATGTTGGACAGAGTAGTAGACATCTTTGTCTTGTTCCCGAGCTTAGAAGTAAAGCATTCTCTCTTTCCCATTAGTATTATGTTCGATATAGGTTTTTCACAGAAGCCTTTATCAGACTGAAGGAATTCTCTTCTATTTCTACATTGTTGAGAGTTTTATCAGCAATGAATGTTGAATTCTGTAGAATGCTTTTACCATATTTATTGAGATGGTAAAATCATTTTCCTTTTTTATCCTGTTGATATGGATTCTGTTAATGTGAATTATTATTTACTTTATTTTATTATCATTTTGTTAATATAAATGACATTGATTGATGTTCAAGTGTTAATCAACCTTCCATTCCTGGGAAAAAAACCATTTAGTTACCATATATTATCCCTTCTAACGTATTATTGACTGCAACGTGCAGCACTTCCACATGGCCTCCCATGTGACTTGGGTGTCTCACAGCACGGTAACCGGTTTCAGAGAGGGAGTGTCCTAAGGGGGGTTGTTGAGAGTGAGCATTCTGAGAAAGCCAGGCAGAAGAGAATTGGCCCTCTATGACCTAGTTTCAAAAGTCACATTGCATCACCTCTGCCATACTCTATTGGTTGAAGAATCAGCCCAGATTCAAGAGGAGGGGACATAGATCTCTCAAGTGTAAGAGTGTCAAAAAATGGGTAAAGAAAATATGGTACACACACACACATATATAAATGTGTGTGTATATATATATATATATATATATATACACAAAATGGAATGTTATTCAGCCATAAAAAAGAAGGAAATCCTGACATTTGGGGCAACATGAATGAAAATTGAGGGCATTCTGCTAAGTGAAATGTCAGACAGAAAAAGATAAATACTGCGTGATTTCACTTATATATGGAATCTAAAAAAAACAAACTCATAAAAACAGAGTAGACTGGTGTTTGCCAGGGGTTGGGAGGTGGGGGAAATGGCCGATGATGGTCAAAGTGTACAAACTTCCAGTTATAAGATGAAAAAGTTCTGGGGACCTAATGTACAACATGGTGACTATAGTTAACAATGCTGTATTGTCTACTTGAAAGTTGCTAAGAGCTTAAATGTTCTCACCACGGACACACACACATACACCCCACGTAACTACGTAAGATGATACATGTGTTAACTAACCTTATTGTGGTAATCATTTTGATATATATATATATATATATATATATATATATATATATACGTATATCAAACCATCATGTTCTATACCTTAAACTTAGTCAATGTTATATGTAAAAGATATCTCAATAAAGCTGGAGGAAAAATTTCAGGCAATGTTTTCAAACCAACTCACATGCTCAGCACCTAACACAGTTCTTACCATATAGAAGATACTCAACAAATGTTTGTTGATTGAATAAACAGAAATACCCAAGCCAAATAATAAATTACACTTATTCTGTCTACCACCTAAAAAACAAATCACTATTAAAATATGTGTTTATTATTTTTCAATGCATGGACTATGTATACATATTCTTTTTACTCAGTGATTACTTCTATAAGCACCATTAGCATTTAAATATTTTCCTCTTAGTATTATAACTTTCCCATGTCCATAAATATTCTTCTACACCACAATAGGCTATGTAGTTGCACATTTTTGGAGGTACCATATTTTACTTATTCGATCCCCTATTTTAGACAATTGGATTTTTCCCAGTATTGTGCTATAAGTAAATACTGTGCTGAACATATTTGTGTGTGTGTCTTTGCACACTTTTCTAGGAATTCTTTTAAGGATGAATTCCTAGAAGTGAAATTGCTGGGTCAAAAGGTAGGCACATTTCTAAGATCTTTGACATACATTCGTGCAATAGGATTTTCTCATTTCTGAGGAACCAAAACTGAACATTCAACAAAATCCTTCTTGCATGTTTTAAATTAGATTTATTTTCTTTAAAACAGTAAAGCATAAATGTATTTTCATCTATTCTAAATGTTTACCTTTCTGGCTTTTGTTTTATTATAGTTGATGTTTCAATAAAATCAGTAGTGCCTCTGAAAAGAAATATCTGGAGGCCTTCTAAAAATATCATATCTTAGCAAAAATGTTCAGATTTGAAAACGAAATGTGTCCCTAGTAATTGAATCCCATGCAAACCAATTCATCTCAGTTCTAAGGAGCAAAGAAAATTGCATGGTGAGAGGCGTGACAGGAGCACATTACCCGTGACTGGCAAACTTGCTTGAACAAAACCCAGAGTCTCGATGCACAAAGAGAAAATTCAAGTTTTTAGTTTTGTAATAGTGATATGACACTTTTCTCTTAGAACATGATAGTGTTCTATGAGTTTTCGTGTTGTTAGGGACCATATTGTCTCTTTCATTTTTGCACACCGTTAGCTGTATTAATGATGGGTGTTATACTGATGCATAATCTACTTTTTATAATCTCACTAAAGTTGTAAAGAAACATGCTATCATATATCCTATTATAGTATGTCTTATAATTTTTTACAGGGTATGATCTATGTGTAATCAAGCTCTCCCTAAACTTGTATTTTAAGTTCTACATACTTAAAAGTTGCACATTTTATGAATCAGTTGGTTTCACAGTATCTAATATTTAGTTTAGCCAGTGTGATGTCCAACTACTTCAACAGTATCAGGAAGATGGCCCATAAAACATACATCTGTCTGTCTGTCTGTCTGTCCATCTATCTTTCTTAGAGCAAATGATATCAGTGGAATAAAATACAAAAAGCTCCAACTTCTTAGATTGAAAATCAAAAGATTTATAGTAATTTTTTCCTCCAGTTTTATTGAAATATAATTGACATAGAACATTTGTTTTAGTTTAAGGTGTACAACATAATGATTCGATATATGCATGTATTGCAAAATAATTACCACAAGTTTAGTTCATAATATCCGTTACCTCAGTCACAATTTTTTTCCTGTAATAATTGTTAAGATCTACTCTCTTAGCAACTTTCAAATATACAATACAGTATGGTTAACCACAGCCACCATGCTGTACATTACATCCCCAGAACCTATAACTGCAAGTTTGTACATTTCAGCCACACTCACCCTCCCCCACCACCTCTGGCAACCATCCATCTATCTTCTGTTTCTGAGTTCAGTTTCTTTAAATTTCACATAAAAGTGGGATCATACAGTATTTTCTCTCTCTGTCTGACTTATTTCACTTAGCACAATGCCCTTAAGGTCCATCCATGTTATTACTGTCATAATCAGAAATAAACAAAGATGTTTCTCTTTAAAGAGTAATATTTCACAGCAGATGTGCTGCTCTGACTTACACTGAGCTGTTTTCGTTCTCTGTGGCTGTCACCAATTGCCACAGAGTCAGGGGTTCACACCAACACTCATTTCTGACCTCACAGTTCTGTGGGTCAGAGGTCTGGGTCTGCTTTGGGTTCACGAGGCTGAAAGCAGACGTCCGCCAGCAGGGCTGTCCTTGGGAGACTCAGGGAAACCTGGTTCTAAGTTCATTCAGGTGGTTAGCAGAATCCAGGTCCCTGTGGCTGTAGGGCTGACGTCCCTTTTCCTTGTGACTGTCAGCTGGGGGCCGCCCTGAGCTCCTAGAGGCCTCTGCGGATCCTTGCACATGGTCCCTGCATCTCAGAGACAGGAAAGACACGAGGAACCTTCTCTTTCTTGGAATCTCTCTGACTCTCCATCTGCTGCATCTCTCCTCTGATTCCAGGTGAAGTTCTCTGCTCTGGAGGGCTCATGTGACTACATGGGGCCCACTCAGATCATTCAGGGTAATCTCCCTGTCTTAAAGTCCATGACCACAATTACATACACAAAGTCTCTTTTGCCGTAACACAACAAAAGTGCAGGTTCCAGGATGGACACCTATTAGGGGCGGGGGGAGGGCCATTATTCTGCCTCATACACACATTGTGTATTATTAAATTAGGAACAATTCACATTGGTTTCACAGGAAAGTGCAAGCCACTGCACTCCAGGAGATTCTCAGTTGACAGAAATATGGTTCTTGAATTAGAAAGACAGTTAAGCTCCCTCTTACAATAATGAAGGCAGCATTATACCAAAATCTTGGCATAGTTATTCAAAAGTAGATAATCTTTATTGGATATTGTCTTAAATTTATTGTCCTGTCAGTAAGCTTCAGTTCACAGAAACCAAGATACACATTTGCACTTTTCATATTTCCACAGGGGATCTCTGACTTATCAGAAAATGGCTGTAATCTAGTCACTTCCTTGGAAAGATGTGTGTTAGTGCTAAGTGGGTTTATCTTTTCCATACAATTTTGAAATAAGTGCCATAGAGGGTAGAGAGTCAGAGGAACAGAATAGGATACTTTGAGGAAAGTTTATACACAAAGACACTATTTACAGAGGTGTGGGTGTCAGAGAACTGCAGTGCATAGAGCATTGGTTTGCCAGGATGAATAATGGTCCCGGAAAGACATCCACTTCCTAATCCCCGGAACCGGTGCATATGTTACCTTATATGGCAAAAGGGACTTTACAGATGTGCTTCTGTTGAGGACCTGGAGATAGGGAGACGTTCCTGGATCAGGTGGACTCTAAGTGCGGTCACAGTGCTCTTGTAAGAGGGAGGCAGGAGGCTCAGAGTCAGAGAAGACGTGGTGACAGATGTGAGGTCAGAGACCGGAGAGAGGTTTGAAGATGATATGCCGCTGGCTATGAGGATGGAGGAAGGGGCCATAAGCCCAGGATGCAGACAGCGTCCAGGAGCTGGAAAAGGCGGTAGGAGCCTCCGGAAGGAACCAGCTCAGCCAACAGCTTGACTTTAGCCCCGTGAGACTGATTTGGGACTTCTGACCTCGGGACGTGTAAGGTAATAAATATGTATTGTTTTAAGCCCCCAAGATTGTGGTCATCTGTCCCAGCAGCCACATTAAACTAACACAGGCAGTAACCTGGGCTACCTGCAGTGGAGCCATCAGCACCCCTCAGCCTGAAGGAGCAGGGGAAGGGTTGTCTGTGGAGCCTCGACGAAGAGAGCCATGTAGAGTCAGCCCCTTAAGAGGAGAGCGGCCCTAACCACAGACAGAGCCAGCTCAAGGCCACCTCGTCAAAGAGGAGCCAAGAGAGCAAGTGCCCTGGCCTCATCCTCCTATTTCCCTCCAGTCTCCTTCTGGGCTACCCCAGAGTCGGAAACCAAAGGAATCCGGACAGACAGGGACCTGTTTGGGGTCAGTGCCCCACAGATCAGGAACACGGGGGAAGAGGACAGAAATGGGAAACGAAATATTGTAAACTGCATGTAAGGAGCTTGAAAATCATCACTCCATCCTAACAACAAGTAAAATGCTGTACAAACTGAAAAATGAACAACTCTTTTAAATCCATCAGAGAAGTTGGCCGCAGGGCAAACTGCTGCCCCCACAAGTGGAGAGACAGACAGGAAGGGGCAGATCACAACTTCCCGGAGCAGAGACTCAGGAGCAGACGGCTCTGTGGGAACCAGGGCCCGGGAAGGAAACCCTGAACTGCGATTGATGAATTGCTGGAGTCTTGGGGGGGACAACTCCGGGAGTCAAAAACTCCAGGGGCACCCAATGGAATATTATTCAGCACTAAAAAGAAATGAGCTATCTAGCTGTGAAAAGACAGGGAGGAAAATTGAATGCATATTACTAAGTGAAACTGTCAATCTGAAAAAGCTACATAGTGTATGATTCCAACTTGGTAACATCTGGCAAGGGCCAGACTGTGGAGACTGTAAACAGATCAGCGGTTGTCGGGTTAGGGAGGGAGGGACAAACAGGTGGAGCACAGAGGGCTTTTAGGACACGGAAAACACTCTGTATGATCCGATAATGGTGGATACATGTCATATTTGTCAAAGCCATAGGCCGTACATCACCAACAGTGAATCCCAATGAAAACTATGGACTCTTGGTGATGCTAACGTGTCAGTATAGATTTCTCAATTGTAACCAATGTACCACTCTGGTGGGGGATGTTGAGAGGGAGGTTTTGACTGTGTAGGGACAAGGGTGTAAGGGACTCTGTGCTTTCCACTCAACTTTGCTGTGTACCCAAAGTGCTCTAAAAATAAAGTTTATTAGTTTAAAAAAATCATAAACCAGGGGGTCATGAGCCGTGAGAAGGGAGGGACCCAAGCGTTGGGTCAGAGGAAGACATACATCCCTTCAGCACAGCTCTCGAGTTTCTGCCCCACTGAAGCGGGTCCTCATCTTTGCTGGGCACGAGAATCATGAGTGGAAAAAGTGCAGACGTCCAGGCCCCACCCAAGAGGAAGTGAATCAGCCTGGCAGGGAGGGGCCAGAGGGGGAATTGACTACTGCACTGTCTTCCTAGGAGCCCATTCTGGGCACAGCAACTTCATGACTTTACATTATATATTGCGTCTCAGTGTCCTCTTTCACCACAAAATGCCCCTGAATCTGAGTCAAGAGGGTGAATCTTTGTCTGTAATTCACGTGAACACGGCATCACATGAACTTTGCATTAGAATTGAAACAGCACCTAAAACGTTGCCCAGCTTAAATAGTTTTGCTTCTTTAAAACATGTCAATTAATCAAACCTAGCTCAAAAGCAGAGACAGCACTGCGCATGTGTCAGGCGGGAACCCACAGCCCCAGGATGACCCCAGAATGGAGAATCTTCAGATGTGTTTCCACCTGAGCACTTTACAAAGTGAGAAGTCCTTCAGCAAGGAAAATCTGCCTTCCAGCAGCTTCATTATGGACTGATTTGGCACTAGCCAATCAGCTTCTGCCCCTAACTCCTTAAATTTCACCCCAAACCTTGGATTCGGGAGAAACATTTGAGAGCCTTGCCTCCTATCCCTTTGCCGGCCCACCTCACAATAAGCCTTCTCTTTTCTCAAAAGCTGGGGCCATAGTATTGGCTTCTCTGTGCGTCAGGCAGCAGGCCCTTGCTGGGTAACAGTATGGGCTCTTGTGAAAAGATTTAAGTACAGTGTCTTCCGGTTCCACAGTAGATTGGAGGGGCCTTAAGTTTAATCCAACCACACTTGCTATTATCTTTATCCCACATGTTATTAGGTTTTTACTGGGACCTTCTCAAAGCTAAGGTGGCTTATATTAGGAATTCACGAATGTAGAATCTTCTTAACTAAAAATGTGTGTCCCCACATTGGGTCAAATGACAAAACAGTGGTGTTTCTTTGTTCACGGCTACATTTAGATTTAGATGGAAATCATGTTGTCCATGTTTCTCATGAGCATATATATTTTAAAAACATGTTGCAGTTGTTTTTGGAAAAGTCAGAACTCAAGTGAGCCATTCATTTTGTGACCATGTAATTTATTGTCATCACTGGAGCTATTTTAAGAGAGAAAGGGGAGCCATCACTAATGAACAGGCACAAACCAAGCAGGACCAGAGCTGTCCAGGGCGCACGGGGATGGTGCTCACCTTTGCCTTCCTGACCCGGAGTCAGGAGACAGGAGACCGAGGCCCGGGTGGGCTGCACCTTCACTGCACTGTTGTCGAGGTCCAGCTTCTTTCCGGCCATGCTCAGGTCATGGGGTAAAGAGTCACCACTGGCTCTGGGAGGAGGTGGATAGGAGGAAGCAGGGTGAAGTGGGCCCAGTAGGAGGGACAGTCACTAGAGTGACAGTGATCCTGGGAAGAGAGAGTGGTAGTTTGCACTGGAGGGTGGCAGCTGCGACAGAGAAAAGAGAAGAGAGGGAGTTTGAAGGAATAATCTACGGATGGAGTAATGGATTGGATGTAGAGGTTGAGGACAAGGATGGGTCAGAAGGGTTCCCAGGTGTCTGGGCTGAGCAAGCAAGGGGACATGGGGCTATTGACTGACAAGAGGACTCGAGGGGAAGTGAGTCCTCCATGGCTGGCTTCCCCAAGGGCGACCACAAATCTGTGGTTCATCGTGCTCCTCTGAAACGGGCCTTGTCCTGAGGACAAGATCCCTCCGTGGTCGACAGGAGCATTTAGAGGATAATTAGGAGCAGGTCCCCTGCACAAGTTCTCCAGCAGCTCTGCCAGGGTGTTTCTGTCTTCGTGTCTCTGCCTGGGCCGAACCTTCGCCAGAAATGTCCCTGCCCCCATTTCTTTCCTACACTTCTTCCCCATCATCATCTAAAGATCCTTGCTATTCCACTTCTGGTCCCAGCGTGGACATCACCTGGGGGCACTGCAGGGTCTCAGGCCCATCTAAGACCTGATGCATCAGCATCTGCTTTGTAACAAGATCTCCAAGTGATTCGTGTGCCCCTTAAAGTGTGAAAGCACTGTAGATAACTCCTACTTACCCTTCAGGATTCAGCTCAGGAGCCACCTCCTCCAGAGAGCCCTCCCTGACCTCCCATTCCTCCCCAGCCTGCTGCAGGGACAGTGAGAGAGCGGGCATAGTGCCAGCAATGAGTGCACACGCCCCTTTCATGAGCACGTCTGGTGCGTGAGTCTTTCTCTTCCCCTGGCTGTGCGAGCACTCTGCTGGAGTCAACTCGTTGTTCATCTTGGTATCTCCACGAGTAGCATCATGTCAGCTCACCCAGGTAGTGAATGCACCACGCCTGGGAATCCCGACTCTGCCCTCGAACCCCTCCTGGACTTGCCCTTGGAGTCTCTGTATGGGAGCACCTCAGAGATGAGACCACCCAGTGACAAGGGTCATCAGGGGTGGCAGAAACCTCATGGAAGTCCAAATGGACAAGCCTACTCCGTGCTCTACTCCTTAGCACAGCAAGCTTTCACTGGACTCAATACATCTATGCCTCGCCATTCTTTCAGGTTGGCCTGCAGAGATTTTACTAAGGTTTGCTTAAAGTGGTGCAAACAATACACAGGTTACTAAAAAAGGCCAGAGTCCACCTTCATTCCTCTTCTCTGACCCCCAATCGCCCAGCACAGTCCCATCTGTCCTCCTCCTCCATCTCCTTGAGGACCAAGCCTGTGCCAGCTCCCAGCGCTCCACACAGACCCCTGTGAGACTCCTCACCCAATCCCGCCCCTCTCCCTCCACCCCACATTCCAGTCTCTCCACAGCCACAGAGATGTGTGTAGAATACACATCACATCACATCCCCGGGCGCCAGCCCCTCCCCTCCAGGCCTGCACCCTCCCCCAGTGTCACTACACTGTGCTAGAGAGATGTCTGTGCCGTGGGCCCTCTCCGTGCCCCCTCCCCGTCCCTGTCATGTTTGCCCCATTTCCCCTGCCCCAGAGCCCAGATCTCAGGCCTTTATACTTCCTGTTCACTCCACCTGGAACATTCTGACCCTGACCTCCCAAGCTAACTCCTCTTACCTTTCATCTCGGCATTAATGACACGTTCTGGGGATTACCCTGTCACCCCATTCCCCCCGACACCGTGTTGAAATTGTCTGCAGAGCATGTATTACCATTGTGGGGTTTTTTTCTCTTTGTTATCTGACCTTACCCCTCACTGAAATGTAAGCTTTGGGGTCATGGGCCTCATCAGGTGGTTTTTTCCATTGCTGCATCCACATCACCTAGAATAGTGCTGAAGACATAGCAGAAGCTCCATAGATAGTCACTGAATAAATGGATGAGAATGAAGACAATGAAACCCACACACTTTGGATCAAGTAGTCAAGTCTGCTGGTCCTTCTCCACATTCCTTCTGGGCCCTTTTCCCCCCTGCTCTGTGCTCAGGGCTGACTCCCCTGCCTGCACTACCCAGGCCTCTGGGGGGCTGCCCCATGCTCCTGCAGGAAATGGGAGGACAGGAGGACAGAGGGTGGGGGCAGTTTTCTTCTTCCCCATGACAACCCCTCACTGGGCTCAAATGACACCACTTCCCCCTCCTCCCTCCAGCCCGGGGCTGGAAACATCTTCCCCTGCTGTTAACACCTGGGAGCCCACATCTGTGGTCCTTCCCTAGTCCTGTCACAGCTGGGGAAACAGAGCCTTCATCCCACCCTCCTCATCCGCACCATTTGCATGTTTGGATGAGTCCACAGTGTTTCTTGTTGGGATCCTGTCTGATACGTCAGGCAACTCTCCTCTCATGTCTCCATGAGTCAGGGATCTTTGGTGTGTATACAGACAGTGTGAGCATGATTTTTCTTTCTTTCTTTAAATTAAAAAAAATTTTTTTCATCTCTCTTTTTTTTACATTATCCCCTGTTCCTGAAATACCAAGTAAAACTGCCTTGTATCTGCACTGTGCTTTTTTGTGTTTGCCATCAAACGAAAACTTTTAACTGTATAAAATTTAGAACCATCTAAAGAACAAACAATATCTTAAGGAAAACAAAAATGTTTTAAATATTACAAAATGAGAAAAAATTGATTGCAAAATTTCAACTCCCCTAAATTAATCTATGAATTCAGGGCTAATTTAATAAAAATATTATGAAGTTTGAATGGGTTGCTGTGGTTGTTTACGATTTTTTCCAATTGTTTATTAAAAAACCACTCAAAATTAAATCAGGTAAACATTAAATTACTTGGACAGATTTCTCATAATTGCTCATGGCTTACAAAAATGCTCTGCATTGTTTTTACTGTCTGTATCCACGTCAGACTTCAATGATGGTCAAATTAGTAGCACATCTTTTATCTATATCAAAATACAATACTTATATTATCTAATTCTAGAGGGTGCAATGATGGGAAAATAATGGATTCATAAGAATTATATTAAATGAATCTTTATTTAAAAATACCATTTCAAAATTATAATGCTCTATCTATTTGCATAGAGCAATTGTAGCATCAATTAAATAACAGTGGCTAAACTTAAAAGAGATCAAAGTCGCTTGAGAGAGAAAACCCATCGGGCGTTCTGTGTGGGTGTGGGGGTTCAGGACCTAGCTCCTATGGGCTTGGTAAAACCCGCAGATGACCCCAGACTCCTGATCACTCACAGTGGGACCCTCCTCCTTACTGGGGGGCCTGGTGACCCCGGGGATCCCCCCACATCTCTGGGCCTCTGGGGGCAGCAGGTGGAGCAGCTGGAGCAAAAGGGCCCCTTGGGAAAGGCTGGGACGTGGACACGACCTTGGCCAGCATTTGCCTGGTGCGGTCATTTTCTCCTCTTAGCTCCTCGAGCTTTCTCTGGGTCAGCACGGCTGCCATCCAGCCTTCTTGCGCCCTTCTCACGTGGAAGAGGATCTCCTTGCGAGTGTAGGAGGTTCTCTCCACTTCTCTGCCCATGTCTTCAGCCATCTGCCTGTAGATGTTGCGAGTCTCACAGGCGGAGTTCATGTGTCTATACACGCTGGGAAGTTTCTTCTCGATGTCTAAGCGGCGCCTTTCCTCCTCAAGCAATTTTTCCTGAAGTTGCCTTAAATGATCTTCGTGGAATTCAGGCAGAATCTGAAGCTGCAGCTTCAGCTGCTGAATCTCACTTTCAAGCTTTGCATTTTCCTGCAGGAAAGATGCGTTCTCAGTTTGGAGACTCATTCGTTCCACAAGCTCTTCATTCATTTCCTCTTCTTCCCACAGTCGTCTGGCTATTTCTAGACGTTCCTCTTCAGGACTCTGAGGGGACACACTGAAGTCAGCACCATCAGTGACACCCTTCACATCGACTTCTGACGGAAGGATGGATCGATGACCAGGTTCTGCTTCCCTCTTCTGCTCAACATCCGAGTTCCCGCCACGCACACCATCTCCCAGGGGGTCAGGCCAGAGGATGGTCACAGCAGGCTTTCAGTCATGGATTTTAATTGACTGAGTTGACCTTTCAGGATCTGCTTCATTCATGAGTCTGACTCTCCCAGCCTTTCTTTCTCCTCCTCTTTTTCCTGGACTCTCTGCTTCCATCTCGAAATTTCTTTTCCAAGCCATTTTACACTTTCTGGAAAATGAGTGTTTTCATTCAGAACATCCATTGTTTTCTTCTGAAGTTGTCCTCCATCCTTTGATGATGCTTTTAAGATGGGTTTTTCACCAGTCACTTGGGAAGGTTTAGAAGGCTGGCATTTCTGTACCTCTTCCCGAAGATGGACAGCGGCCTGAAGTGACGACCTGCTCGGGTTTGTATTTACTGCCGACAAGCACGAGATTTGTAAGGTGAGAGGACTGGCCTCCATCCCATGTGGCCTGAGGGTGTCATCGGCTTGTGTCATTGTTCCCATATTCTCACTACCTTTTCCACAGACTTCACCGTGGACAGAACGCCTTTCGCCCAGCACCTTCACACTTCTGAAAGTGACCCGTCTCTTTACTATCAAAGCCACTATCGCCACCACCACAGTACATGCCAGAATCTCCCAGAAAAATGCAGGGAGAGCTGGGACGTGTCTCAAGCTTTCAGAAATCACCCCCCACAGGTGCTCCAGGATCAGCTGGACAGCAGATCCGGCGGCAGGCAGCAGGCCCTCCATGGCTGGGGAGCGCTCCACTGCTCTGCCTCTGAGTGCCGGTGTCCTGTGGGTCACAGCTGACCTCTCAGAACCCTGTGGAGTGTTCCATCTCTAAGGTAAACAGGTGCCTGACAACCAGGGCTGGTCAGTTGAGCTGGGGGAGGGGGAGGCCAGCAGGTTCTAGAAAACAGTTCTCCCTAACTTTGCTCTGAAATAGAAAGTGATGTGACTTCTCCAGACACTGGGGGAGGTGGAAAGAGCTGATCGCAGCCTGGAGCTCAGCCACTCTAGGCCCGCCTGGCTCTACAGCAGACCTGGGGGGGTCAAAGCAGGGCCAGGCCAGGTCCCTTTCTGTGCACAAGAGCAAGTGAGGGCAGATGGTGGGGCCCCATCCCCAGGAGAGGTCCATTCTCCTGATTAAAATTTCCTGCTGTGCAGTGTTGCATGGTGCTGCCCACAAAGATCCCTGGGGTCTCCCTCCTCTGTGACTCCTTCTCTCCTTTGTGTTTGGTCACTGTGGGCAGACAGGGCCCCAGGACTGAAGGGTCTCCTCCAAAGTATTAACTAAGAGGGACTGTCCCAGAGATGTAGTGGTTAAGTTTGATGAGTTCCACTTTGGTGACCCAGGTTCGCAGGTTTGGATCCCAGGCTCCAAACTACACCACTCATCAGCCACACTGTGGTGGCGATCCACATATAAAGGAGAGAAATATTGGCACAGATGTTTGCTCAGGGCTAATCTTCCTCAGCAAAAAAAAAAAAAAACTAGTATAGCTGAGCAATACCTCTGGCCCGATGGAAAAGCTCAGGCCCTGGAGTCTGTTTTCCTGGATTTGAATCCTGGCCAAGCCTGTTTCTAGTTATGGCCTTTTAGGAATTGATTTGACCTTCTAGGAGTGAGGACCCTTTAGTTTCCTCATCTGTCTAAAGAACATGAATACAGTGACTAGCACAAAGCTGTCTTCAATTTTTATAAAATTGTTGGATGGATGGATGGATGGGTGCATGAATGTATGGACAGTTGAATGGATGGATGGATGTTTAGATGGATGGATGGATGGATGGATGGATGGATGGATGGATGGATGGATGGTTGGATGGATGGATGGATGGATAGATGGATGGATGGATGGACAGATAGATGGTTGGATGGATGGATGGATGGATGGTTGGATGATACCTACCCCCACAGAACCACTGAAAAGATTCAATGAGATAATGTATATGATAAGACTGAAGGACTCCTGGCACAGAGTAAATGCTCATTAGACACAGGTAGAAACCAATCATATCAGTGCCCTACTTCAAAACCTTCAATAGCTTCAGTTACCCTTAAGGTAAAGGATCAAGTCTAAACTGCTTGAATAATGTGGCCCTTGTCTGCCTCTTGGGACCCTCCCTGTCAGCTCTACTCACACTGTCTCTCACCTCAGCAGCGGCACACCTGCTCCTCCCGCCTGGAACTGGATGAACCCGTTCACCCTTCATGTCCTAGCCCTAAGAGTCTCTTCCTCCTGCAGATCTTCACTTCTGCTCCTCTCATGAGCTATGCCAGTTAAGTTTCCCAGGGCGATAGGAAGTTGAGACACCCAAGAAGAATTTATTCAGGGAGAATTTCCAGAGCTGGGAAGGAAGAAAGCATCCTCTCTAATCTGCACCCCCAAGGCCCTAGGCTATACCTCCGAGAACCTACAGGACTCATCTTGCTCTGCCGTCCGGGGAAGCTGTGGGAGTGAAGACTGCGGATCAGCCTGGAATACAAAGAGGGATGGGGCTGCAAAGAAGGGGCAGACTTCTCAAGGAACCAGGCCCAAAAAGAACTCGAGAAGACCCCATAATTACCCAGAAACCTACAATTTGCCAAGAATTATAGTTGCAATCTCCTGAGATCCCTCATTTTGCAATAGTTTCTTCTACTCCTTGCATGTCCAAAGCTAAACTGTTCATCTTCTCTCCCTTCCAGCCCCTCCTCTCTGACTCCCTATCTCTGCCCACAGTGCTGCCATTCATCTTCCCAGGCGTCTTTCATCCTCGACTCTCACGTCCTGCCTGGTTTCTGCATGGTGGTCCTCACACTCTCCCCAGGGTACTGCCCCTCCACTGCCCGACTGCTCATGCTCAGACCCTGTTCTCAGGCCCCTAGGGCTTCTCCCCACCTCAGGCCACTGGCTGTTCCCATCCATCCTGCTTACAGAGCCTGGATCCCTTCCTAAACTACCTCTCTGATCCCCTGGCTGCCTGCTCAGACACCTTTACCGGCACCCCGTTGTCTCTTTCGTTAAGTACAAATGTCTCACCTGGTGCTCTGCACCCTGAACTGTGAGTCCCCAAGTCCCTTTTCGTCCCATCTCTCATTTGGTCTCCTCCTTCCCTTTTTTCTTTAGTTACTTTGAAACATGTCATACATTCAAAAGAGTCTTCATAAGAGATGTATAAATTATTTTTATAAAGACCACACCGTGAAACCACCACTCACAGTAAGGCTCAGACAGGTCGAGCTTATTATTAGATGGCCACTGACTTCTGTGCTCCCCTGACTGATCCCCTGCTGCCTCCAAGAACGAACGCTCCCCTGACATTTGCAGAATCATTCCCTTGATTTCTTTATCATTTTGCCAACTATTCCTAAATGACATGTCGTTTAGTGTTGCCAGATTCTGAATTTTCTATAGATTATATCACTCTATATTTATTGTGCTGTGGCTAGATTCTCCTCTTTTTGACAGCTTTTTCCAGATATAATTCACATACCATGCAATTCACGCATTTAAAGTGTACAACCCAATGGTTTTAGTATATTTAGTGTATCTAAAGTAACCATCATTCAGTCTAATTTTAGAAAATTTTATCACCCCAACAGGAAGCCCTGTGCTCATTAGCACCCCCCTCAACCCTAGGCAACCACTAATCTACTTTCTGTCTCTAGAGATTTGCCTGTTCTGTACTATTTCATAGAAACGGAATCACACTTATTTAGCCTTTTGCACCCTCTGTGCTCTCACAAAACTGGACCACTCTGCTCCCCGCATGTGTCAGAACACTGGTCATCCTGTCTGGAGAGCCTCCCTGGCCACTGTTGCCCACCCAAGGCTCATGGCTTCTGCAGGACCAACCCCAGTCACCTCTCTTCCATGAAGCCTTTCCTATTTTCCACATGACCCCCGTGTAGTTCTTCCCTCGTCAAATTCTCAAACATGCCATGTGTAAGTTTGTGGGATCCAGTGCTCCCCCACTAGACTGTCTGCTCTGTGGAGGGTCAGGGCCTTCCCTGGTTCTGTCCCCCAGAGCTGGCTCAGAGCCTGGCACATGGCAGGTGTCCGATGGGTGTGTACTGAGAGAACAAGGGACGTGCACATTATTCTGCCTGATCATCATTGTGTGTGCATACAGCTGGTACTCGAATGAGGGGGATTCACTGAGTACAATCAGAAATGACATTTCCTTCCCCTGAAATGGCTTATGCAGCCTGCCTTATGGGGCTGGCCCCTTCCCTCCCAAAGGAAATCTCAGGTAGGCCCATGGCTTCCTGCTCACTCTCACATAATGCATTCACAACATCCAGCCCATATAATAGTCAAATCTCCATTTTCCAGTTACAGCCCCTCCCGAGGTCAGTGGAGACCTCCTTCTGGCCCCTGGAAGGAGGCTGGTTTCTTCTCTCTTTCCCTCACCTTGCTGGCTTCACCTTCTGCCCTCTCCATGGTTGCCATCAGGCAGGGGACAGAGGTAAACAGCCATCGGCCACGGATCATGTGTGAAGCCAACTCTTTCTCTGAGCCTCCCCCCTGCTCCCCAAAACAGGGAATATTTCCCACCCATCATGCCCTTGACTCAAGCAGAAGTATCCCATTTAGTTGGTCACTTAAGAGCCCTCCCCTGGTCCCTGGTCACGTAGCGATACCTCCAGCTTCCTTCTCCTCTTAGAACTCTCTACGATAATCCCGCAGGGCTTTCTCTCAAGGGCTCACCTCTCGTCTGCAATGAACATGCATCTTTGGCCCGTGGTCAGTGGAAGTGCAGGGACATAGCTCTCTTCTCTGTGGCCTTGGCTAGCCACTTGCCTGTGAGTATCCACATGCCTGGATTAGACTCTGGTCCCCTGAGTTACCTAAGTTCCTGGGGACACCTAACAAGCTGTCCGAAAGGTGTCTTTGGAGACACCCTAACAGACTGAGGAAAGACGGTAGCACCCCATCCTCCCTGCATGGAGGCATAAAACTTATTGCACACTGCCTATTTCTCTTCAAAGAAATCCTCTCTCCACCCCCTTTCTCAGCCTCTCCAGTGTTGTGTGTAGGCTGCAGCTTGGTGGTCAGCTGGGGGCCTCAAGCTGGTTTCCAACAACCTCTTTAGCAGCCCTGCATGGGAAACCACACACCTCACTTTGGAATGTCATTGCTCTTGATGCTTATTGATTTGGGCCCTCAGCCAAAACTGAGACAAGAGTCCCATTTTAACATGCTCTACTTGTCTTATCCCCTTGTGAGAAGCAGGAACTCTGCGGTACTCATCTTCACTGCCTTCTCCTCTTCCCTCGTGCTTAGTGGTACCACCTCAAGGTGCTAGTAGGTGTTTTAGAAGAAAATAGCAGTGGCCATGACCCAGCAGCATGAAGGAGCATGGAAGAGGAAAAGGCAGTAGAGTTCAATTCTGGAGCGATGACTCAAAGGGGAGGCTTTAGAAGTTTTGTTTTAAAAGTTACTCAAGCTTGGAAGCTATCTTTCAATGAAATCAGAAATCTCTGTGGTCCAGCTGCCTCTGGTATTGGGTCAAAAACAAGTATACAAATAAGTAATGTCATACAGACTGGCCTTACAGTGCTGAGAAGTCACAAAATCGGAATAATGAGGTTTAAGAGAGAACAAAGGATCACTCTCATTGCATCTGGGTCCCTCCAGTGACTTTTCTAGATAAACTTGTTCCCAAAAATCAGATCTGTGACCAGCCACTTCTTTGGGATAGTGGGAAACATATTGGTCCCTTTGTTGAGACCTGATGATGGTGTCCGCTCAAGGTCTTAGACACACAGAGAAGTGGGGTTTATTAGTAGGATGAAGAGTTCTGGGATAAAAAATTATCAAATTTCTACCTAAGCAACAGATCGTGGGTACTACGCTGAGAACTGGATCTCATTACTTCGCATTCGGGGTCTCTGTTACATCCTGTTTCAGCCATCAGCTCCTCTCAAAAGGTCCACTCTAGAAATGGCTCAGAGTTATGACCCTCCCTTTCCCTCCATTGTTGCTCTTGAATCTACCTCCCAAATGCCTTCCTAACCTACCACCTCCTCTCTATCCCCACCACAGCCCCCAGTCAGGTCTTCACCATCACTCAATGAGTAGACTTGTAAAAAAGAGGTTTATAACTGTTTCACCATCTACCATTCTTTCTTATCCAGTCTACCTTCAGCATAGATGCCTGTTATGGGCTGAATTGTGTTGTCCCCTTGCAAATTCATATGTTGAAGCCCTAACCCCCAGTACCTCAGAATGTAACTGTATTTGGAGATAGGGTCTTTTAAAGAGGTCAAAAGTTAAAATGAGTTCATTGGGATGGGCCCTAATCCAATATGACTGGTATCCTTATAAGAAGAGGAAATTTGAACACAGACACACACACATAGAGGGAAGACCATGTGAAGATACAGGGAAAAGACAGCCATCTCCAAGTGAAAGAGAGAGGACTCAGAAGAAACCAAACCTTGACCCCAGACTTCTGGCCTCTAGGACTGGGAGAAAATAAATTTCTATTTTTTCAGCCACTCATTCTGTGGTACTTTGTTATGGCAGCCCTTGCAAACTAATACAATGCCCATTAGCTTCCTACACATAGATCTGCACATTCTCCTGTTTAAAACTCTTCCACAGCTCTCAGACTCCCCATTTCCTCTGGGATCAGGTTCAAAGTCCTTAGCATGGCACATCTAGTCCTTCCTCCAAGCTGAATATGTCTCTCTGATGTCATTTCCTGCTTACCTATCCCGGCCCGTGCCACCATCCCCAATCCATAACCCAACATCAGCGTCAACATGGACCTCAGGTCACACTGTGCCTTGACCACCTCCCCGACTTGGCACAAACTGTCACCTCTGTCTGGGAATCACCCCGTCCGTGCCTCCCTCATCCTTCAAGATCCGCTTAAATGTCACCTTCCATGAAGTCGTCCATACACCCCCAGGCCAACTTTGTCCCCCATTCTCTGTGCGCCCCCAGCACTTTCTCTATTAGAACACTTATCTCTTCGGGTTGTGATGGTTTGCACTAAGTTCCTTACTCATCGATACAACTGTAGCACATAGTAGGTGCTCAATAGATATTTGTTGAATGGCTGGTGTTATGGACTGAATGTTTGTCTCCCCCTCCAAATTCATATGTCAAAGCCCTGATACCCAGTGTGATGGTCTTTGGCTATGAGACCATGGGAGGTAATTAGGGTTAGATGAGGCCATGTGGGTGGGGCTCTAATCTGATGGGATTAGTGCTCTTATGAGAAGAGATACCAGAGAGCGCTCTCTCTCTCTCTCTCTCTCTTTCTCTCTCTCCTTCCTCCCCTCCTCCCCACTCCCCACCATGTGAGGACACAGCAAGAAGGCAGCCACCCACAAGCCAGGAAGAGATCTCTCACCAGCAACCAAATCGTCCAGCACCCAGCCTTCAGAACAGTAAGAAAATACATTTCTGTTGTTTAAGCCACCCAGTCTATGGTGTTTTGTTATGGCAGCCCAGGCTGACTAAAACAGCCAGATGGCTGAATACATGAAGGGGCTACCTCCTACTCTTTTAACCAAGGACTCTTCCCCAGACCTGGGAGTTGTTCCATTACGTGGTCTCTGTCTGACACCCAACCTCGGGCAGACCCCATCTGTCTTGTTCTCCTGACACTGATGAGCTCTCTTGGGTCCTTAAACTTCTTCCAGGTGTACAGCATTGTCTGCCCTATATCCTCTCTCTAGCCACTTCTTTTTGGGGCTAATAACTGCCTTCGACTTTTGCTAAAAAGTATGAGTTTCATTTTTTCCACCCTGGAAATTCCTGTTCCTTTGTTCTCCCAGGAGCCTCTTTGTGTAAATCAACCCTTCCCAATCATCTCCCTCATCCCAGGTCTTTGCCAATATCACTCAATTACAATCACATTATTTTGTCCTGGAGCGATGGTGCCTCAGGTGGAAGCTTAAACCCAGCCCGAGCTGCTTTCCTCCAGGCAAACCCAGGACTCTTCAAATTCCTCTCTGATTATGTAATTGTAATTTCCACAGGCTTTCTCTGAAAATGTTTACAATATAGTACCTTCAAGCAAAATAACTCTAATAGCTTACATTAGTTTAAACATACATTAAACTGAAATAGAAATATCACCCACGTGGTACTCAGGCATTTTATTTCAGGATTAGCTGGTGCTCGCCCCTACACATGAGCAGGTAAACCTGTTGTGTCAACAAAGAAAATGCTTGGTGAAGAACTGAAATTTTCTCACCCATATTACTGACATTTCAGTAAGCCTTTCCCAACCCACCCTCCCACGCCCATGTGAAGGAGTCTGAGAGCTGCAGCAATTGCAGGGCCGGGAGCTGAGTGTTCGTTTACTTCCTCTGGTGTCAAGGAGCTTAGAGAAGGATGAGGAAGTGTGTCTGGATCACCTGAGGAAAACAAAGCCAAGTGAATTGGGATTTGGAGGGTGTGGTGGAGGAGAGCTTTGCAGACACATGCACGTTCTATAACGGCACTGTTCAATCCTGTAGCCCTTAGCCACAGGTGGCTACTTAAATTTAAATTAATTAAAATGAACTAAAATTTAAAATGTGGTTCCTCAGTCACACTAATGACATTTTAAGTGCTCAAGAGTCACATGTAGTGGCTACTGTATTGGACGGTGCAGATATGGAAAATTTCCGTCATTGGAAAGTTCTGTTGGGCCACTCTGATGTATACTGGAAGTAAGGCTTATAAAGGAGACCAAAAATGTGAAATTCCTACCATTAAAATGAGTGTTGGAAAAATATGAAGTGGACTTTTGTGACTGCAATAAGAGTAAAACATGATTTTTTTTTAAACGGGTCATTCCTAAGTTCTCTGTCAACACTAGTGAAGGAAAGGAATGAAGGGCAGAGAGGAGAAAGGAAGATTGTCAGCAGGTTATCAGCACTAAGGTGTCTCACCGCAGATGGAGAGAGCCCGTCATCTCTATGACAAAAAAAAACAGTGGCCAGAGGCCAACTTGTGTCAAGTTCTGTCAGGAGGTGGCACTTTCCTACCTGAATAAGTGGCTTCAAATGTCTATGTGTGATCGTGCAGACATGGGTCACAGGCCATTCAGGTATCTGATGTGGCTTTAAGAGACCTAATGAGAAAGGAGAACGACATCATCTTTAAATAGCTCCTAACCCGTATGTACACATTGCTCCCTTTTCTTAAGGCCACGTTGGATGACTGGCCAGTTGTGCAATAACCTATGTGGGCGCCACTGGTGGGAAACAAAAACACCCAGTGGCAAAGAAACTTGTTGCACTTGTCAAAGCCTGTCAGGAGAGAAACCCCAGGAATCTGTAATCCCAAAGAGTCTTTGGTATTCAGATTCTGCCACTCGGGACAGTGAGTGGGCGCTCACGTTCCTGGCTTCTCCACTTCCCAGCCCATCTCTCTGGGTTTTTAAACCTTTGCTCTGTTTAGTAAGATTCCATCCCTTCCTCCACGGTCAAGTAGTAAATGGCTGGTGTGTATTCTACCCCCACACTGATCTTTCAAAACTCATTAACAGCAATCCTGCAAGAGTAGCCTTGACTTCTGGGCTCTCTAAAGGGTCTGAAGAAAATCAGCTTTGCTGACCCATATGGTGGGCCAGCCGAAGCTCAGAATTATCTAAGGAAGCTCTGGAATTGGGCAGAACTACTCATGTGAGGGTGACCCAACCCAGGGCTGACTTGCCTACATCTGTGCTTTTTAATTTTATTTTATTTTATTGAGGCCACATTGGCTTATAACATTGCATAAATTTCAGGTGTTCATCATTATCTTTCAGCTTCTGTATAGACTGCATCATGTTCGCCACCAAAAGTCTAGTTTCCATCATGAAATCCTAGCGAAGAGTGGTGCCACGAAGGCAGGACACGTATTCTGCTGCTCAGCAACAACGGCCAGGTGAATGGCTTCCAGTGGATCCACAGATTGGCGGGATGTCTGAGGCTGCTTATTGTTACTGGTGAAACCTGCCTGTAATCCCCTCTGCCTCGCACTCTAACTAGCAGAGGGGCGAGGACCGGCAGGTCCAGGCTTGGAAACAGGCCTCCCTCCCAGCCTGGGCTCTGCACCTGCTGACTCGCCCTTCTCCCCTCCCCCAGTGCTGTCAATCACCCTGTCACCACAACCAGGAGCAGGGGAATGTCTCTGCACCCACGTTCAAGGCCCAGAACATAACCAACTCTTGGAAATCCCTCAATAAGGCTGTGTGTGTACATGCACACAAGCATACACACAACACACACACTACATACCCACACAACATACCTACACACATATATACATACACATGCAACATACACATGCATACACTCATTCCTCCTACACATACATACACATAACATACATATCTATAGCCACACACATACACATAACATACAATCTCAAGCACATACATATACACACATACACCCACACACATATACACACACATACACATGCAACTTACACACATACAGACAACATACACACTCACATACATACACACAACACACACACATATACATCACATACATGCTTTTGAGAGTTCAGCCATCACCAGAGCTATTTTGCCTGGCTAAGCTCTAAGCTGCCCATGGAGTAGGAAGCAGGCTCAGAAGTGGGGCCCTGGGCCGGCCCAGTGGTGTAGTGGTTAAGTTCGTGTGCTCCGCTTCGGCAGTGCGGGGTTCATGCATTTGCATCCTGAGCATGGACCTTCGCATCACTCATTAAGCCACGCTGTGGCAGCCTCCCACATACAAAATAGAGAAAGATTGGCATGGATGTTAGCTCAGGGAAGCAAAACAAGAGGAAGATTGGCTGCAGATGTTAGTTCAGGGCCATTCTTCCTCACCAAAAAAAAAAAAAGTGGGGCCCCCAACTCACGCATCCCCTACCCCTTCAGCAGCAGCTCTGGAGCCGGAAGGAGGCGTCTGTGCTGAAACCATCCCACTTCTGCCTAACCCCAGAGACGTTAGGAGTCGGCCTGAGCTCAGCGTAGAGAGTGGACTGTTGTTCAGTGTTTTCAGCTGAACCATCACGTTAGCATCTCTCTCATGAAAGGGTATATTATATCTACTGATATAACATCATGTGGTCTATGGTATTGCATGTGTGATATAGCAGAGATTTATGAAATATGCATGAAGGGTATCTATGAACAGGCCAACCAGAGAAGAGGCGAGGACGAGGAATGCCCTGACCCTCTGCTGGGAAGACAGCAGTAGACTTCAGAAATTGGCCCAGCAGCCGATCAACGACGCAGTCTGGGTCTTGAGCTGTTTGTCATCCCATTTACACACATGTCAGGCATGGCCTCTTCTGCTCCAGGGAGAGGCTCATGCCGAAATCTGCAGGAATCCAGCTATTTCAAAGGAACTGAGAAGAAATAAGGGCTGACGAGCTGCAGAAATGTTATTTTTTTAAGGTGGTGCTAACTGGCTAATAATATCTGGATTCTGGGGTGCGCTGCACATACTCCAAGGCTTCTGCAAACATGAGCTAATTAGCCTGCATGCAGAGGTGGGTGCACATCGGAATTGTTACCACTTGAGCTTGCAGAACCACTTAGCTCTGTCACACTTCTGTAGCAACATGCCAAGTAATCGCTGACAACACAGTGGGTTTAAAATACCTGGATTTAAACTAATAGGGCTAGGGATCTCTGAAGCTGCTCATGCATTTGAATTAGAATTCTCCCTCTCCCCTCCTGGCTCTTGGCTGCTGCGCATTCTTCTAGACTCTGATGCCCACTCAGTGGTCTCCCTCCTCTGCAAAGCCTTCCTCAGCTGTGCTTGCTCTCAAATCGATCCTTCTCTATAGTAATCAACAGTCCCGGTTTGCCTAGGACAGTCTCAATTTTAGCATTGAAAGTCCCATATCTGAGGGAACCCCTCAATCTTGGGCAAACCAGGAGAGTTGGTCACCCCAAGTCTCTCACCACCCTACAGGATCAGTAGCATGTGATTTTGCTATTAATTATACTGTGTGCTGTCTAGTAATATAATATAATATAACCTACTGACTCATATGCTGAGTTTGTCCCAAGATTATAAACTGCTTAAGGGTCTTTTCTTAATCTCCTTGGTATACCTCATTTGGGTACCAAGAATTGTATGTTGACTTCATTTCTTTTAATGCCAGGTCTCTGCTATGACGCAATTCAAAATAAGACCCCTGGAAGGTTTCACCCTCTAAAGGCAGGATGGAGCCTTCCCACCAAGTGGTGTCTTGAGCCCTGATCCTCCAGGTTGAAGGTCCAGACCAAGAAGGACGGAGGGGTTCTGCCCTGATAGTAGAAAGGCCTCAGCGGCCAACTCTTCTCAGTCAGTCCCTAGAGGGTTTGTTTAAATACACATTCCCAAGGGCCCATCCCCAGAACTTCTGAGTCAGGACTGCAGCTCTCCTGGTGATCCGATTCCACTGCTCCTTGAAAAACAGAGTAGAAACCCTTTCATCCAACCTAGCTGTTGGTTGCCATTCAAAAATGGCCTCTTACAGTGAAAATCCATTTAAAAAAAGAAAAGGATACATACTTATCTTAAACACTTCATTTTAACTTACAACATGTAAATGTCCATTCCTTCACCTATCTTTTGATGAACATCCAAATCCTTTCTTGGGTATGGATTTGCTGATTGGGTAGCTTCATTGTTTTTCTTGTATAAATCACATCCGTATATTTCTAGTTTTGACTTCTCTAAAATAGAACAAGAATTTAAAGATAATTGTGAAGTGTTCTGGGTGTGGAATCCTTCCAGATCCTTGCAATATTTTTTCAGATCTTTTTACAGTTGTCTCAACCACACCAAATTAAGCAAAATTTTTGAGCAACTCACATTTGTTGAGTCTCACAGAAACATTCAACTTGATTCTCATAGACATAACTCTATGAAGTAGATTATATCTTTTTGCATAGAACGTGAGTTACCTGACAAAAGAGATCTTTATTTCTTTGTTCACATATTTATTCTGAGCACGAAGAACTGAGCCTGGCACATTGTTGGTGTTCGATTTGTTTTAAAAAAGGGTTCACATAATATTTAATTTAATTAGTTAATTACAATAAAAGTACAACTGGCATAAAAGTATTTGAGAGCTAACACAACTGACTTGGTAAGCACAGCAGCTGAATCAGCAAGTGGGTGAGAGAGTGGTCAAGTAGCTGTGAATTTTCAACTTGCCGTGGGCATCAGTGTGTGTTTAGGAAGGGAGGGTGAGTGTCCATTAATCTAGGGAGTCAATTCAGTGGAGGTTTGTTATGAGACTTTCCTCTCTCCTGGTAAAAAAAAGAGCCTAGGTCAACTGAGGACTGAGAGAGAGTCAGAGGAAGGAGTCAGGCAGAATTTCTCCCATTTCTGGTTTGCCAAGAAGCTTTTCTCCCAAAGTAATCATTTAAAGTCTTTCAACCTGTTCTAAATAGCTAGGGACTGCTGTGGTTCCCAGCAGGGAGTACATATCCCGCCACCATTTTAAAAGCAAAATATCCATCTGCTTCTTGATGTTCTTTATTCGTGTCCTTCTTTGCCAAGAATGCACTTGACCAAAATCATTTGAGACCACATCTAGAATGACGTCAGAGAGTCAGACTGCCTTGTGCAGATCCTGGCGTTACCTCAGCAATGTGAAAACTTGGACAAGTTCTTTACCTCCTCTCCACCTTGGCAATAACACTTCATAGGGTTACTGTGAAAACCTGATGAGCTGACGCATGAAGCATTTAGAACTCAACACATTATTGTCATTGTATTTGTGTCTGTGCCTTGCCTCTTTACCAGGACCTAGTGAGTGTCAAAAACAAATAGGCAAACGAAAAAAATTTGTTGATTGAATTTCTGCTCCTACCACAGAAAAATTAGTGTTCAGGGCCCTGATCCATTGCACGTAATTAACCTTTGCTTCTTCAGACCACATTGGTTTCTGGGGCAATTTGGATTTATGACAAGAGGCAGGTAGAGAATACTGTACTTTCAGATAGATTTGGAAAGGCTGCAGAAGAGTCAAGGAGTGACATTGGCCACCTCGTTGTCCAACAGGCTCTCTCTCAGACCCCAGCTTACTAGAAATGTAATCTTACATTCATTGGATGAAACCTCACCTAGCCATTAAAATGGATTGCATAAAGAATTTTTATTGATAATGAAAAATGATTACAATATGAGTTTAAGATATAAAAAGCAACATTCATTTATTAACATGAATCCATTGGCAAATAAAGCAGATGATATTCCTGACTTCATGAAATATATGTCTTTGTAAGATTGGCTTAAGGTAAAGTTGCTGTAAGATTCTTAGGCTGTGGGCTATGGCTAATGTTGGAATGGCTGGTCATGAACTTGGAAGGAACAAGATTGGAGAATTAGTAACAAGGAGGTTTGAAAAGATCTGTGAATGGTTTTCTAGGAAAGTGTCCCATGTGCATACTCACCAAAAGACCCTCACTCCACAGTGGGAAAGATGCTGAATAACCAGTGGACAAGATGCCCATTCCCATAGCTATCAGTCAACCTCCTCCCAGCCACCTCAGTGATTGTTCAATGGACTCATGAGCAAAGTGGCCATGGAGGTGGGAATGAAATCTATTGATGGATTCAAAGACATAGACTTCCCCTCACCACAGCTAATCTGGCTACCTCCAGCACTGAAGCCCAACTCTCAAGTAGCATGAACCACCCTTTATCTCCTGATATTGTCTTCCTGGATGGACCAGCCTGCTGCCTGGTGGCAGACTGACTGTATCCAATCCCTTCCATGATGAGGCATCAGCATTTGTCCTCATGGACATAGACACATATTTATTAGGGATTTGGACTTGCTTTCTGCACCTACCATTCTTTGGTCAGCATCACCATCCACCATACATATTGCTTCTGTCTACAGAACACACATTACAGAAAAGAAATGTTGAAAAGCTGCTGCATGTGTAATTCACTGATCCTACACTATACATTTGCACCCAGAAATAGCTTTGCAAACAGACTGAAAAAAAAAAGAAGATGCGAAGTTGGTTGGGTTTGATTGCACCTAATTATCAAGGGGGAAATAGGGCTGCCACTACAAACTGAAGGTAACCCATGGATCCCTGGACTGACCCCTACTATTGCTGTGTCCAGTGGTAAAAATCAGTTGAGGACTATAGAAACCCTTTTCAGGCATGACCACCAAGATCTGACAACTCTTGGGAATGAAGGTTTGTATCATCTTATCAGGTGCAGAACCCTGGCCAAGTGAGGTGCTGGCTGAGTTCAAAAGAAATGTAGTGGAGAAGGGAAGGGATAACTACCAACTTTATCCTCTTGACCAAATACAGAAACCAGCACCATAATTTTCTTCCTCACTAAAATATATGTGTTGATATTTTAACTAATTTTTTTCTCCCTCTTTCCCACTATTTCGTACAGAGTGGTAGTGGTTACCTTTACAAATTTTCCTGGAGGTTATGACATATCAAGATGGAATCATTATGGAACAGATGATAAATGGTCATGGCCCAGAGATACTGAACTCCAAGCTGGACCCAGAACCAATGAGACTTTGAGTCACCCATATTTAGGAGGGGAAAGCATATTTTTAATCGCATTAATAATGGTTGTCTTATGTTACAGAGGAAGTATAAGTGTAGGAATAAGAGTATAGGTTATTGCAAAGGGGTGAACTCTAAAGGACAACTGTCATTTTTTCTGACTGCCCAGCCTCTCATTCCCCCACACTATGAATCTCGAAGGGATGCAAAGGCAACCACCCCTTATAGATGCTGAAAATGGCAGACATTTTCTTCTCCAGCATCTTTGGACCCAGATTCCTTGGATCAGACACATCTACCTGGACTTCAAATGAGGACTAAGTGCTGCTATGAAGTCAGATGGCAGAGAATTCTGCATGTGTGTGTTGCAGTGGCAGGAAGATTGAGGTGGAGACAGCAGTAGCAGCAGAAACAGCAGAGGGATGATGATTAGAGGCATCGAGTTCTTGGGTCAGCAATGGAAGCCAAGGCATCCGGGGCAGGCTGTGGCCTCACCTGTCCTCTCTGTCATGTAGTTTTAGGAATTTCTTTTCCTTGTTTTCTAGCTCTAAGCCTAGTTATTCAGCCTTCCAGAAGCTTCCATGAGATATCTGTTACACTTGTAGCAAATTTCTTTTCTGCTTAAATCAGCCAATCATTTTATCTTGCATACAACTAAGAATACTGACTGATTCTGCACTGATTGAGAATTAAATACTCATTCTGTAACCTGACCCACACCTCTGCTCTGATATTCATGATTAGGGTGCCTTGAGCTAAATTTCTCTCTTCTTCCTGTTTTCACATTTCAGCAACATATCTCCATCCTGATTCTTGCCTCTGATATGGACCTTTGCCTAATCTGTCCAGGATTCATCCAATCCAGGGCACCAGGGCACCAGGGCCCCAGTCTCTCTGTTCTGGAAAAACAGGACTTTTAGACTCTGACAACGTGGGTGAAAACAGAGGGTAGGCCTAGATTATGACCCTCACGTGCAATGAGACAATCAGTGCAGTCAGTAAGAGGGTAAACTGTCCCAGTTTGCCCAGGACTGTCCTGGTTTTAGCATTGACAATCCTGTATCCCAGGAAAATCCACAGTCCCAGGAAAACCAGGACAACTGGTCACCCTAGCAATCAGCCAAGGTGAAAAAAAGAATGTCTACAAGCTGAGGTCAACCACAAGTTAAGGTAAAGTGATTTGATGCCCTTAGTGTTGGCCCAAAGTAGTTTTCTTTCTTTGTATCTATGCACAGCGTATTTCCTCAGACCTACCCAAAAAATGCTAAAGTAATTATGTCCCCTTTTTGTCATGGCTTGAAAATATTCGTAGAAGTCCTGGGGCCTGCTTTCTTCCAGCCGACTGACTGCTTCGTGAAGCAGCCCTTGCTTAGCAGCTTCCATCTTCCCTCTTTTCATCATCTTAGCTGATCTCTTCTGAACCTCTGCCAGTTTATCTGCATCTTCTTGATACCACGGTGCTCTGGACTGAATGCCAGCCACACTGATTTAGATTTTCACTTCCTCATCTCATTATGTGCCTCAGGCAGCAAATGCAGCAAAACCATGTAAGCCTCTTATCCAATTATTGTAATTGCTTCTAAGACACATGCATACACAAACAAATATACTTTGTTAGTCAAGAGAATTAAACACCTTGTGAAGGTCAAAACCTACATCTCTTTTGGTTAAAATAGACAGGGCAATAATCTTGGTAAATTGGTGAGCGTAACGGTAGGAAGGGAAGAGGGCAGAGTTCTGGGGATCTTGTTAGAGGCTTAGCTCTGCCCCCACCAGCTGGGAGACCTCAGAGACATCACTTCACCAGCCTGGCTCTCCATTTTCTGGTGAATAAAAACAAAGGAGCTAGACAGTCATCACAGAAGTCCTTTCCATCATTGCTATTTGGGAAAAAACAAATATCGCTTCAGGATAACATCTCATCTAGTGGATCTCAGTGGGAGTGGGGTTGAATCAGAATCACCTGGGGTACTTTTGCAAACTACACCTGCTTCTCCAGCCTGCTGCCTGTTGCCCCTCCAAGGCATGTCAACATTTGGAGAAACGGGAAAGAGACATTTCTGCTTTATGAAAGCTCTTCTAGTGATAATGATGGTGACCGTGGTAGGCATAATAATGTCCCCCTCCTAATCCCTGGAATCCATGAATATGTTAGATTACATGGCAGGAGAAACTGAAGTTGCAGATAGAATTGAGTGCTAATCCGCTGACCTTAAGATAAATTATACTGGATTATCCAGGTGGACCCAATATAATCACAAGGATCCTTAAAAGTGGAAGAGGGCAACAGAAGACCAGTTCAGAGTGTCCAATGTGAGAAGGACTCCGCCTGCCATTGCTGTCTTTGGAGATGGAGGAAGGGGCCACAAGCCAAGGAATGTGGGCAGCCTCTGGAAGCTGGAAAAGCCAAGGAACGGATTCTCCCTTAGAGTCTCCAGAAGGAATGCAGCCCTGCCAACACCTTGATTTTAGCCCAGTGAGACCCATTTTGGACCTCTGACCTCCAGAAATATAAGATAATAAAGTTGTGTTGTTTCAAGCCAGTAAATGTGTGGTAATTTTGTTACAGCTGCAACAAGAAACAAATATAGTGACCTCTAGGGCCAACACGTGAACACATACACTCTCATACAAAGACTTTCACACTCACACACACATTCTCACACACTCACATGGTCACACTCACATACATATCCCCACTCACACACAAACTCATGTAGACTCTCTTACACACTCATATACACTGACATATGCTCACATGCCCACATTCGATTACTTACACACTCTTGCACATATACACTCACTCCCTACACACACTCTCACACATTCACACATATGCACACTCATTCACACGCATGCCTTTAAAACTAATCCATTCAACTGCCCTGGATATTATGGAATAAAACCTATAAACCTTTCAGTGTCCCCAAGAGAAAACCTCTAACCATACCAAAAAATAATTTGTAATGGAATATGAATGGGGCTCTGACAACCCCAGCTTCAGCCAGGCTCACCCTCCGCCTCCCTGTCCTGGTCCCAGTCCTGTGGCGGCTTCACGCAGCCCCACCCACACTCTCCTATGGAAGAATCTCTCCTTCCTCCCTTGGCCTGAAAGGAACTCCTTACTTTCTGTACCATTCAACACAGTGAACTCTTAGACCATGAGGATGACCGGGCCATAAAACCACACTCCCTGCCACTTTCCTCCCAATCCATGTCTCTTCGCTCCTTCAAGAGGCATTTGAAATGCTCTTCCTGATACCAAGATCTGATTTTGTTTTCTTTGCTTCAACTCCCCTCTGCATTTAGTGCACAACTTTGTACTACAGTTGGTGGAGCTCACTGGGGTCGGGTGGTTGGCTGATCTGATGGGAAAAGTACTGGGCAGGGAGTCAAGAGGCTGTGGGCTAGTCCTGGCTTATCCCGTTATTCTGTGGTCACTTAATTACAAAATATGTTGCTCTCCACAAAATAAGGTAGGCTGCTGGTCTCTAGACGCCACATGAAATGTTTCCTCATTATTAGTGTGTTTGTGTTCGGTGGGAATCTTCTGTGTCCCCCAGAAATTAAAAGCTCCTTCAGGACATGAGTTGAGCTTCTATATATTTTGAACTCACCCTTACACCTAGTAAAATGTGCCACACCCTGTGGGTGTCCAGTAAAGGGTAAGTCAGTGGCTGACTGACTGCTGGCCTCAAATGAAGAAAGATGACTCGACTCAAATACTGCAAATCATGAACCCCTTGAGGAAGGGAAATGGCTTTGCAGGCGTGCATTGGGCTCTTCTCCATATCGCCAGTGACATTTTGGGAATCTAGGTCTAAATTTATAAAGTAACTTTCATCGTGCTATAAAATAATTATTAGCATCATCATATCTTCATGTTGTAATTGTGTTTTTAAAGCAGAAATTGTTTCATGTGAAAACTACTGGACTTCCTCATCTTATTTAGAGGGCAAGTGTTATGGTCTGAACTGTGTTCCCCCCAAATTTATATGTTTAAGTCCTAACCTCCAGGACTTCAGAATGTGACTGTACTTTGAGATAAGGTTTTTAGAGAGGTAATTAAGTTAAAATCAGGCTATTAGGGTAGGCCTAATCCAATATGACAGGTGTCTTTATAGACAGAGGAGATTAGGACACAGATATGCACAGAGGGAAGACCATGTGAGGACACAGGGAGAGGACAGTCATCTACAAACCAAGGAGAAAAGATTCAGGAGAAACCAACCTTCTGATACCTTGATCTCAGATTCCCAGCCTCTAGGACTATGAGAAAATAAATTTCTATTGTTTAAGCTACTCAGTTTGTGGTACATTTTTATGGTAGCCCTAGCAAACTAATATAGCAAGTATATGGACTAATTTTGTTATTTTAAGTGTTTGTGGAAAGTATATTCATTTTGAAATTACATTCTTAGTATGTGATGGCTGTAAAAAAATTTGTAAATACAAATTTAATGAAATTTAAATTTTCACATCCTTCCAGAACTTTTCAAAACAAAAATATATGCATATAAATATATAAAAGTTTTAAACTGAATTATATACATACAGTCTATCATCAGCTTTTTCACTAGATATATGTCAGTTTTGTTCTTCCATTTTAATAAATATAAATTTAATTTTAATGTCCATCTAGTTCTCTGTTATATAAATGTGTTATAACTCACTTAATCAGTCCTCTGCTGTTTAACAGCTAGATTTTTTCCTGGTTTTTACTCTCATCTGATAAATAATGCACACTTGTTTCTCCATCTTTGCACATTTTCCTAGTAATTTGCTTAGGATAAATACCTAGGAGATCACTGTATCAAAAAGGATGCCGTTTCCAGACTTTGGGTAATTTTTTCAAGGTATTTTGTTCTCCACCGTATCCCCTACACCTCAAACAAGGCCCAGCACAAAGTAGAGGCCAATTGATATTTGTTGAATTAATCAACATTGCCAATGAGGTAGATGTACTCATGAGATGTCACTTCTAAATCTATTTTTAAGTGCCATAAAATTACAAGTGACTCGAAGATCCAAAATTCTTGGTTAGTCAAAGAAAGGTAGAAATGAGGGCCCATTGGTGCCTTCAATCCCATGTACATCGGAGAGTCTTACCTGGTACCTGAACCAGAGAGATGCCTCTCCCAGGTGACGTCCTTCTCAAAAATCTGTGCTTTTGGCAATGTGTGAACTTGGGAGGAGTGGAAGTGGGTCAGCCTAAATCAGTTACCACTAGTAGAAAAACAAAACAAAAAACTAAATGCACACTCACACATCCACACCCTACTGCAGCTCAACTTTTTACATGAAGGCCACCACATAATACCTCTGCCTTAGTCCATTCAGGCTGCTGTAACAAAATGCCATAGACTGGGTGGTTTATAAACAATAAAAATTTATTTCTAACACTTCTGGAACCTGGGAAGTCCAAGATCAAAGTGCCAGCAGATTCGGTGTTTGGTGCAAGCCTACTTCCTAGGTGGTCTTTTGTTCACTGTAAACTCACATGGCCAAAAGGTCAGGAGAGCTCTATGGGGTCCCTTTTATAAGGGCACTAATCCCATTCATGAGGGCTCCACCCTCATGACCTAATCACCTCCCAAAGACCACCTACTAATACCATCCCATTGGAGATTAGGTGTCAACATATGAATTTGGCGGGGCACAAACATTCAGATCATTGCAGTCTCCAACCCCCTCTTCAACAGAGATAAGAAAAGCAACGCTTTGTCTATAGCAGTGGACCATCCTTATAGGCCAAATATTTGAATCACCTATTGTACTATCCTGAAATGAAATCCCTAGATAGCATGGCCAACACATATCTATGTAAATGTTCCTGCCTGACTGCAATAGAAGACATCAGTAGGTAGTCTGACACTTGCCTTACATGTAAACTCCAGGAACAGGACAGTTACAACTGCAGACTAAAATGGGTGTGTTGCACTAGCAACTCAAATCCCACGAGTAGTGTGGCCGTTGATGATGGGGTTTTCAGAAACGTGAGCAACTCTTGATAACGTTCCCACAAAACAGAGTACAATGTTGTTTCAATTTATATAATCATTACCCAACTGGGATTCAGTGCATATTAAAAGTGTATTAAAAAATTTTGTGTTACTACAAAGTGGAGTTCAAGCCTAGGATTAGATCGCAATCAACAAATTTCTCACCTACATGAAAGACCAATAAGACATTCAAAAATAATGCAGGCTGGGGGACAATTTTTCACTGTGAGGGAAAACCCCACACATTGCAGGACAACTAGCAATCCTGGCTCCCACCCACTATGTGCCAGGAGTGTCCCTAATCCTTGTGACAACAAAATATGTCCCTCGAGGATGTGGAGAAATTAGAACCCTTGTGCATTGCTGGTGGGAATGTGAAATGGTGCAGTTGCTGTGGAAAACAGTATGGCAGTTCCTCAAAAAATTAAACATAGAATTACCATATGATCCAGCAATTCTAGTTCTGAGTACCCAAAAGAGTTGAAAGTAGAGTCTCAAATGAATAGTTGTACACCCACATTCAAGCAGCATCATTCACAATAGCCAAGAGGTGGAAACAACCCAAGTGTTCACCAACAGAAGAATGGATAAACAAATTTGGTCTACACATACAATGGAATATTATTCAGCCTTAAAAAGGAAGGAAATTCTGATACATGCTGCAACATGTGTGAACCTTGAAGAAACTATGCTAAGGGAAACAAGCAACTCACAAAATGACAAATATTGTATGATTCCACTTATATGAGGTATCTAAAGTAGTCAAATTCATAGAAACAGAAAGTAGAATGGTGATTGCCAGCAGCTGGTGGAATAGAGTGAGGAGTTAATGTTGGGTACAGAGCTTCAGTTTAAGATGATGAAAAAGCTCTGGAGATGGCTGGTGGTGACGGTTGCACAACAGTATGAATGCACTTTACACCGTGGAACTGTACACTTAAAAACAGTTAAAATAGTAAATTTTACATTATGTATATTTACCACCCCCCCCAAAAAAAACTGGAGAAGTTGATAACATAGAAAAAAATAGAATAAACACACATACACACCCAAAAATGCCCCACAAGTTTCCAAAACCCTCCAAGAGTGGAACTGCTCGATTAAGCATCATTGTACAAATTTGCTTCTTAAAATAGGAGACCCTGATCCCAACACTATACTGCCAATGGGGAGTGATGGAAGAATGGTGAAGCAGAACATCTCAGGGATGCCAAATTGGTTTTATCTGTGCCATTGACTGCCAAAAGTTGACTGAAGTACTGCGTTGAGAAAGTGTCTAAAAACGCCTTTGGACTCAGCAAGGAAAAACGCCCCAATCTATCAACAATGACTTTTGTGGGTAAGATAGGAGGAAAAGGCGGCCCACCTGCCACACGTGTGCAGGCCTAGAAATATAAACCCCTGATTCTGGACATCTTTCACCCATGACTGAAGCCCAAAATCAAAATGGCTTTTTGGCAGGAAAAAATACAATTGACTTATATCAAGCTCCATTTTCTCACATTCTGCAAAACATTTCAGAATTTAGAGCAAAGAGGAAAACATTGGGTTCAAATATTCAGAACCATATGTATTTCACTGAACAAGAAAAACTCACTGTGAAAGAGAAATAGAAAAAAATAGAACTGCTGAGCAGATATATAAAGCTTGGTTTGGGGAACAGTCTGGAGCAATTTACACACAGGCAGCGCCAAAATTCAAGAATCAAGTAAAATTCTTACTTTTATCAACTTTTACCACATTTTCCTTTCATAGTCTGCCCTCTGGTGATGTCAATAAGCAAGAAACTTATCTGAGATTGAATTTACTGAAGGAAAAGGGGAGAGTAAGGAGATAAAAAGTCAAGTCACTGCTCTGAGACCTTCTGATGATGGAGGAAAAGCGCTGTGGCTGCTGCTGCTGCTGGTGATGATGTTGATGGTGGTGATGGTGATGACGATGGTGGTGGTGATAGTGATGATGGTGGTGATAGTGATGATGATGGTGGTGGTGATGATGGTGGTGGTGGTGGGATGATGATGGTGGTGGTGATGATGGTGGTGGTGATGGTGATGATGGTGGTGGTGCTGGTGGTGATGGTGATGGTGGTGGTGGTGATGATGGTGATGGTGGTGGTGGTGGTGGTGGTGATGGTGATGATGGTGGTGGTGGTGATGGTGATGATGGTGGTGGTGATGATGATGGTGGTGGTGGTGATGGTGGTGACAGGGATGATGGTAGTGGTGGTGGTGATGGCAGTAACAGCAATACATTTGTAGCATCTCTTTATGCCTGGCTTTATTGAAATGTTTTACATACATTAATTAATTCTCTCCACAATCTATGAGGCAGGACTTTTATGATCCCCATTTACATGTAAGGAAACTGAAGCACAGAGAGGTTATGTCATGTGCCCAAGATAACACAGTTAGTAACCAGAAAGAAATGGAGAGGCTTTTAAAACCCTGCTCTAACATATTGATTAAATAAATTTTCCTAGGGCTGGCCAGTGGCATCGTGGTTAAGTCTGCATGCTCCACATCAGAGGCTCAGATTCGTGGGTTTGGACCCTGGGCACGGACCTACACCACTCATCAAGTTGTGGTGTGGCAGCAACCCATATATAAAATAGAGAAAGATGGGCACAGATGTTAGCTCAGGGTGAATCTTCCTCACCAACAAATAAATAAATAAAAAGTTTTCCTAACAGTTTTTTCCTAATTAGAGTTTCATGAAGGTTCTTTCTCAAAGGAAAAATATAACAGGGTAAGGGAAGGCTATTAATGTTGTCGCTGGAAATCATTATTATGATCGTTATCTGCTGCCTAGTAATTGCAGGAACCTCCCAAATAACCAAAACACATATTTAGGAATAGGCTTAGAAAGTTTTATGTATTCACATATTACGTTTTAACAAAAGGAAAAGGGAGTGGGGTTGGGAGGAGAGAGAAGCTGATGCAGGGAAAGTGGCCCTGGGGGGCTGATTTGACTTACCATGACTTCCTCAGCATTTGGCATAGCTAGATGCTCAATAAGTGTTTGCTGAGAAATAACTAAAGGGATGAACACATGAAATATGCCAGGGATAGCTCTAAAGAAGTCTGACTACACATTAGTGATGTCCCTGTCAGTCTCTTAGTTTCCAAGGATAACTCATTCACAGTCATATTTTGCCTGGATTTTTTCCCAGATTCTGAAATCGTTGCATCTCTGCATGGAGTGACAACACTAAGGGGTTGTGGATGACATCTCCGTTACAAAATACATGCTTTTGCTTTAAAAACCAAAGAAAACAAAAAAACGCTTCTCCTATATTCTGTAATCCCAAAAAAGTGTAGCACACCACCTCAGTGATACAGGTAATGGAATTATGTCAATAGATGGGATTTGAATGTAAATGCTTTATTTAAGGACATGATGGGGTTTGTAAGTAACACTAGCTAGTGGCAAGTATTTCATAGAGAGTTCAGGTAGGGTGAGTGAAAAAGAGCAATGCTCACGACTTTAGATGGGGGGATCAGGGAGGGCCTCTCTGGGAAGATGACATTTAAGCTGAGACTAAAATGCATCAAAGGAGCGGGCCATGAGAAGATGAGGGGCCCAGGAGTGCAGCAATCAAGGCACAGAAAGAGGAGGCTGGAGTGGAATATAGAAAGGAAGAGGGTGGGAGATGAGTCTGCAAACGCAGGAAGGGTGTGACCAGGTAGGACTTTCTAAACAGGGAAAGGATCTTGGCTTTTGTTTTAAGTGCAATGGTGAAGACGTTAGGGTGGTTGTTGGTGGTTTACGCAAGGGAGTGGCACGATGTGATTGTTTTTAAAGAACCCTAGCAGTGTTTGAGGAATGGGTTTAAAGGGGCAAGAAAAGTAACAGGGGGACTGTGAAGGAGCCTCTCAGTGGAAGTCCAGGCCAGCAATCATGGTGGCTTGCACTAGGCTGGAAGCAGAGAGGACAGAGTTGGGACGTGTCTCAGAAGGACAGTGGGCAGAACCTACTTTGGATTAATGGAACAGGAAAAAGAGCAGAATCAAGGATAGATTTTTGGCCTAAGCAACTGGGTGGATACTGGTGCCATTTATGAAAATGGGAAAGACCGAGGATGGAGTCATGGGAAGTGGGGTAGGTAGTGGATCAAGAGTTCTGTTTCAGGGGCCGCCCGGTGGCGCAGCGGTTTAGTCCGCGCTTGGCAGCCCGGGGTTCGCGAGTTCGGATCCCGGGCGCCCGCCGACGCACTGCCTGTCAGCCACGCCGTGGCGGCGTCCCATATAAAGTGGAGGAAGATGGGCACGATGTTAGCCCAGGGCCAGTCTTCCTCAGCAAAAAGGGGAGGATTGGCGACGGATGTTAGCTCAGGGCTGGTCTTCCCCACAAAAAAAAAAAAAAAAAAAGAGTTCTGTTTCAGCCCCATTAATTTTGAAGTGCCTATTCAACACTGGGGAGGAATTCCAAGCAGGACACTGGAGATGCAGGCCTGAAATTCTAGAGAAAGACCAGGCCTGGAGAAACAGCTGAGCGCTCCATGCACATACTCAACAAGCACGCATTTGGAAGCATCTCACAGCTTCCGGAGCACCTTCTGTGTGCCTTGGCTCATTAACCTCCCAGCGATCTCATGAGGTAGTTATTACTTCCACAGTTTTACTGATTAATAATAATACTTTGCATGTGGATCTCGCCTTAGAGTTGCTACAACACTTCCCCATAGGCTGTCTCTGTCATTTTGCTCCTTTTAACAACACTGGGAAACAGAGAGGCCTGGGCGATGGTGGCCATGAGCGTAGAATTATACCTGTTGAAACTTATCCCAACAGAGGCACACAGATGACAACATATGGTTTGCGCACTTGTGTTTATACTCTTTAAAAGCAGTTAAATTTTTTTCTTATGTACATAAGAGCCCTCTGCTGTTCAGACTGGGTTTATCCATTAACTGAGTTTTTCAGCTGAACAGTATAAAAGCATTGAATCAATGTTCTCTTCAATTTTTGTAAAATGTTCTTGGGATAGAAATTCCACGTGATGACCATCAACAATTTTTAGAATGGTTTAACTTGTCATAATTAGCAATACTTCCATATTAGAAAATTCGATATTTTACTTTTCAAGAAAGCAACGTTGAGTGAGAGAAACCAAGTCCTTTTATGTTTGAGATTTACTTTGTTCCACCACTAATTACCCAAATCCAGTTATGGTCCTTGAATAAAAGTGGCAATTCCATGGCTAAAAGAAGATGAAGAGCATCGAAATCTTTGTAGTGTCTACTGCATTGGAATGCCACATGAAATCAGTAATTGAATATTTCAAAAAAATTTTGAGAAACTTTGTCATATTTACCAGTGTGCTTTACCAGATCATGGGTAGAATGGCATGTGAACTGGTCCTTAAAGGATGTAGATGCCCAAAGGGAAGGGTATGAATTCCTCCTTGATGACATAGAGGTTGCAGAAACAAGTGGTGAGGGGTGTGCCAGACAGAAGGAATATCCTGAAACCAAGAGAATTCTAGGCTCTAGAGCTGGGACATATAGCTGGAGGAGTACACCAGCAGGGTTGCCTAAAGGTCTTCAGCACCAGCCAAGTTTGGCCCTCACTGGGCTAGCAGTGGGGATCCCAGAAGGTTCATTAACTGGACAATGATGTACGTGATCAGGTCTGAGCTTGAAGGGAGCTTCGAAAGGGGTGTGTAGGGCAGTCAGAGGTGGGAAGGGGCAGGATAAAGAATAGCCATTCAGGCAGCACTTAAAACCATCCATGAAAGAAATCACAAGGGCCTCAGCTAGGGTAGTGGTAATGGGAAAGAGGAAACAGAATAAAATGGAAAGGGAGGAAGGAAAAAAGAGGAAAGATGGCTGGGAGAATGGAAGAACCATTGTGCAAACTATGACACAGAAGCCTTGGAAAATAAGTTCCATTTTTATCAAGAACAAATATTTTGTACTTCTCAGGCCTACCTCTATACACTCCATCTTTATACTCCCGCGGCTGCCTGGCTTGTATCCCCAGGCTCAGAGCTGCCTCTAGTCTTAGGACCCATTCTAATCTTAGACTGGTGATATGTAAGGATCAGCTGAGAGTGTTATGACCCCGTGGGGAGACATCTGAACATGCATGAGGGCATTCTTGATTGGTAAGATGACGTAGGGTGCTTACTGACATTTAGTGGGTGGGAACTAGGGATGCTAAATATCGTGCAATGTTCAAGAAAGTCCCACACAATGTAGGATTGAACCGTGTGTCACTCAGTAGTCCCATCATTGAGGAACATCGCCACAATCTGCCCCTGGGTCGCAGTCTGATCCACAGCCTTCTGCTGTGTTCTCCGTAGCATCTCCAAGACTGGGTGTATCCAGAGACCCCTGAACACAGGCTTTGAATGCCCAAGTTCCTGCAGTGGAGCGTGTGATATCCTCTCCTAGATCACTCAAATCATTGCCTCCTTTCTCCGTGTTTTGAGAACTTACCAAGTGCCCAGCACTGTAGTCAGAGCAGGTAGCCGAGAGAGGCAGGGCAGGAGACCAAGATTTAGTCCCTGCCCACAAGGAATTTAACACTCCACTGAGGAATAAAAGGCTAGCCCACAAGAGAAATCCTCAAGCCAAACTGGATTTATATACACATATACATACATTATATATGTATACATGTATATGTACATATATATATATCAGTATATACATCAGAGCTAAGTTGCTTAACACAAACTAGAAGGATTGTAGATTTTCAGAGGAGAAGGGAATAAATGAGGACTAGGAAAGAGGAGGGTTGATTAGATAAATGCTCATCAGTATTTCCCAGAGTGGGTTCCTTGGAGCATTGCTTCAATGGAATAGCAAGTATTGTTACTGGGAGAAAAACAATATTCTGTGGTCAAATAAGTTTGGGAATTGCTGAGCTGAGCAAAATTAATCAGGTTTCTTTATTCCAGGACATCTTAGATTGTCTAATAGCTGATGACCATTATAATTATCTGAGAGTGGGTTTTACTCTTCAATGTTTGCTCCCCTTATTTAACATTGGCACCTTCTTCTTTTTTCTTTAACTGAGGATCTCATGGCCCTCCTGGTGTTCTATGGCGTATACCTGGGAAAGACCATTCTAATCAGAGAACCAGACATGTGAAGGCATGGGCAGGAAAGGTGAGAATGTGCATAAAATAGTGAGAAGATAGGCACAACCAGAGAGCAGGGGTGAGCTGGGGGGAAATCAGTAATAGTTACATGAGACCATACTGGTTCAAGCACTACCTCTGCCATTGACCAGCCACATGAGCAGGTTACTACACCTCTCTGGGTCTGCTGCCTCATACATAAAATGTAGATGATAACCATATCTGTGTTGTAGAGTTGTTGTTAGGATTAAATATGGTAATATAGCATAAAGCTCTTGGGACAGTTCCTGGCACAAGGTAATATTCTTGTAGGCTGATGTTACAAAGCTGGAGGGGCCAGATTATGAAGGGTCTGTAAGTTAGAGAAATGTAGGTGCCATGGGAAAAGATAGCATCTCATAGAAGTTGTTTATTTGTGTATTTTTCTATTACTGAATATTTCATACAAAATAAAGAATACATGTATATTTATGTTGGGGGTGTATGTGTGTGTAGTAGATGCAAGATTTAAAGAAAAAGAATAAAACAAATCCTTATGGACCCATTACCCAGCTTAAGAAACAACATCACCAGTGCAGCAGGAACTCTCACAGACCCCTCCCCTGTCTCTCTCCTTCCCTCCCCATCATGGGAAACGACCGGCCTGATCTGGGCACATATCATTCCCTCATTTATCTTGGTAGTTTAACTATACTTATATGTTCCCCTATATATATTGTTTAGTTTGCCGATTCCTGAACAGTACATAAATGCAATCATACTGTACTTATTTTTCTGTGACTTTCTTTTTTTGTTCAACTTTACGTTCCAGAGATTCACCCATGGTGATGCGTTGGCTCTAGCTCATTCATCTTCACTGCTCTTTAGTTCCATGTTCCATTGAATGAACATATCCCATCCTTTTCCAGCCATTCTCTGGTTAGTGAACATTTGGGTTGATTCCCACTTTTTTGCTCTGCCAAAAATGCTGCCAAGGGCATTCAAGGGCATGTCTCCTGTTGCACCTGTGCAAGAGCTTCTGAATGGCAGCATACCTCCAATTTTTCTACATGCTTCCAAATTTTCTGAAATGATCAAATGGACTCACTGTCACTCCAGTTGTATATACGAGTTTCCTTTCCTCACATCACTTACCCTGGAAAATTTTGAGCAAAGATCTGACCATACAAAAGCTATGTTGAAGAACATTTGTTTGGCAGTGGCAGGGGTGGGTGGGAGAGAAGCCTCCTGCCAGATAAGATAGATAAGAGAGAAGAGGACATCAACAGACACATCCCCACAAAGATCTGTGGACCTAGCTAGGAGCAGGTTTTTTGGGGGCAACATTCCTATAGTTTCTCATCTGTGTATGGGTTGGTATCAACCAGTAAGTTCACAACCCTTTGAATGGACCTAACCATCTTAATGGTTTGTAGAAAAGCAAGTAGTCAAAAACTGGGTTTCCTAATATTTTTCCCTGGCCCTCTTGGAAGAATCTGGCCCCAGGCAAGGTACTTGGCATCTTTAAACCTCATCCTCCTCATCTCTAAATTGGGTGTCATTATGTGCCTCATAGAATTGTTATATGGCATAACAACTAATTAATGGCAAAGGGCCCTTGGCACCTATAAAACCTGGGGACATAAATGTTCAGTAGTGCTCTTAGGAAAGAACAGGTTGAGCCAGTCCTAATGGCCTAGCAGTTAAAGTTTGGCATGCTTCACTTAGGGGGCCCAGGTTCAGTTCCAGGCACAGAACCACCCACTCGTCTGTCAGTAGCCATGCTGTGGTGGCCACTCACATAGAAGAACTGGAAGAACTTACAACTATATACAACTGTGTATTGGGGCTTTGCGGGGAGGAAAGGAAGAAAAGGGAGGAAGATTGGAACAGTTGTTAGCTTAGGGTGAATCTTACTCTGCAAAAAAAGGAAAAGAAAGAAGGAACAGGTTATGCACATATCAGGGTAAAGTGGGATTGAACACAATTGACCCAAATGATGCTTCCCAGCTACTGCGTGAATCTCACTAAATTTTAAACCAGTTACTTTTGTATCAGCAGGACTTTTCCAAAACCATTAGTTTCCTTCACCTCCTGCACAAGTAAACAGGACAGCCCCTGGGAAGGTAGGTGGGTTTCTTGAGAGGTCACACCTCTCTGTGCAGGCACTGACAGGCCCCTGCATGAAGGTTGTGGCCTCATCTTCATCAGCCATCGTATCTTGCTTGACCAAGGACTGACAAGACCCAAACTTATTCCTCCGGCTGCCTCCAGCCTTGTGGCAGGGTCAACGATGTTGAAAGACATGTTGACCCCCCAGCAGCAGGTGATTGAAGGAATTTCTACAATGCCCCCCTCTAGTTATGAAATGAAATGTGTTAGAGAGCAACCCTTATAAATCACTGGGGATTCAAATACGGATGGCCGATACATGTAGGTGTCCTGACACAGCCTAATTTGGGTGCTTTTGGAGCAGTAGCAAGCTTCTAACTTGTGATCAACCGCAGAGAAAAAATGAGAACCAAGAGATGTGATTGCAGGACCCTCTCACCCATGTGCATGAGGAGAGCTGGACCAGGATGTTCACTGAAAAGTGTTTGTGTCTCCAAAAACACCCAGGGACAATCTAGACATCAAAACATCAGTAGAGGGATAGATAAATAAAATGTGACATATCCATAAGATAGAATTCTATACAGCAATAGAAAGACATTAACTAGATCTCTGGGCCTATGGGTGTATGCGGTTAGATCTCAAAAATATAGTACTGATTGGAAAAAGTAAGTTTCTAAATGAACATTCAGTGTAATGTCATGTATTTCATAAACACATAAAATGTTATATTTTGTTCATGGAAAATATATTTAAAGATATATAATACATATTTTTTAATGGGCCAGAAGGATACTTGGCGAATTTAGAGCAGACATTATCTCAGAAGGAGAGGAGGTATGGACTGGGGAAGGACCAGTGGGACTTCCACTCTATCTGCAATGTTTTATTTCTTATATTAAAGAAAAAAAGACTAAGTCAATATGTTGTGGTTAACCATTGCCCATCCTGATGGTGAGAGAAGATGGTAGGAGAGGGAAACAGGAAGGAGTCAACCACTTTCATTTGGTGGACAGAGCTAGGGCTTCCAATCCACAAGGAGCCCTTCCCGCCCTCCCCCTGCCCTGTGAAGGGAGATGAACTTGGTTCCCTGCATCCTGTGCCCAGACGGGATGCTTAACGAATCTCCCACCTCACTTCTGTGGAGGCTAACAAAGATTTTTCCGTCAAGCTGAAGGCCTTGGTGCTCCCATCTCCCTCCTCAAGGCCACAAATGACAACCTTGGATCAGGGACACCTGTGATGTCAGGCTGGGGGGGTGACCTCTCAGGAAAGTCACAGAAGGGTCTTGTAGGCCAACGCAACGCCCCTTCCTGGGAGCATGTGTAACCATAAAGCTGAAGTTTACCAACAGAAAAGAAAAACACAAACATTGATTACCAGGCCACGGACAAATTATAGCCCTTGCGTCACTGTGGTTGTGTCCAGTCACACCAGCTCAGGGGGAAATTCCCTCAGTTCAGCTTGACCTTGATCAGGGGCAAATTTTCCTTTCACGCCCACTCACCTCTCTTCTCACTTGGTCTGGGGACTCCGCTCCCTCCACAACTTCCTCTAGCATCCCACAAGAACTTCTGCCACCGTGGCCTCCTGCTCCTCGCTCCTTCCCAGCCCCAAGGTGTGTCTCCTCTTTGGGAGCGGAGACTGTCTCCAGGAGTAAGCATCAGTGGTATCCATGAGTCTGTTTCTGCTCCTGTGTCATCTGGGGGCAACCTCAGGAGAGAGGAAGGAAAATACACAGAAAACCAACTGTTTCTCTGCTCTGATAGACAACACTGCCCCCTGTCCATTAGCTGGGTTCATCCATCCACAATCCTAGGAGGTGGATATTGTTATTATTCCCACTCATCAGGTGAGGAAACGAGGACTTTGACTTCACCTCCGGCCTGTAATCACTAAGGAAACGTTCCATCTCTTTCCTTCCTCCTCTCTCCAAGGAGCGTCTTTTGAGATAGAGAATTGGGAGGAGGTGAGTAGGAGAGAAGGAAACGAGGTGTGCAGGGGAGGGGACAGGGGCCGCAGGAGTACTTTGGGTGAGGGATCTTGTGAACAGCATCTGAGGTGTACATTTGCAGGATGGGAGAGAGAAAAGGGAGATTTTCAGAGCAACTATTGGGTGTTTATGGGTTTCCTGGTGTTCAAGAAATAGATGAAACAGGGGCCGGCTGGGTGGCGCAGCAGTTTAGTTCGCGCTTGGCAGCCCGGGGTTCCCGGGTTCGGATCCCAGGCACCCGCTGACACACTGCTTGTCAAGCCATGCCGTGGTGGCGTCCCATATAAAGTAGAGGAAGATGGGCACGGATGTTAGCCCAGGGCCAGTCTTCCTCAGCAAAAAGAGGAGGATTAGCAAAGGATGTTAGCTCAGGGCTGGTCCTCCTCACGAAAAAAAAGAAATAGATGAAACAAATCTGAGTTATTTTGAAATTATTTTTGGTTGTTTAGACTGTCTTATTTTGAAGGCAACAACATATTGCAGCTGATCCATAAGTGTCACAGCCTTATTAGCTTTGTAGTAATAATCGAGGGCCAGGATCCGACCTGAGGCCTCTTGGCTCTGGGATCATGTCCTTACCACTGGTCTTAGGTGCCTGTCCCACCATGCATGAGGCCCTGACTCAGTCCTGGGCGGTTGGATTGATGAAGAGCCAATCAGTTAATCTCTAGCCAGCGACGTGCAGAACCACACCAGCGAGGTCCCTGCAGCACTCGCTGGTGACTGAGTGCCCTCCCGCAGGAGTGAGGCTGGCCTTGGCCACAGTATCTCCTCTGCTGGGGAAAATCCTGCCCTGGAGTCCTGAGCCTCCACCTGCTCTTGCACTGCTCTACTTCCCCTCAAGGCCTCCACCCGGCCAGCGAGGGGCCATGGAACCAGGATGGAGCAAGGAAATTTCCCCTGAGACTAGGGGTATGCAAAAAACCAGAAGAAAGAGTAGAACGTAGAAATGTGTAGAAATAAAAAGCCAAGGACCAAGATGACAGAAGGGGAATCTGAGGAACCAGAAGCAGGTCCCAAAGCTTAAAGTTCCAGTAAACCTGGGATCCCTTCACCCATCCATCTCTTCATTCATTCATTCATTCACTCACTCACTCATTTATTCATTCTACAAATATGGGCACTAAATTAGGTGCAGAGGACACTATGGAGAACTTCACAATGCCCCTGGTCGTTGAGGCGCTCACATACCAGTGGAGGAGACGAACATCAAACAGCCCCATTAATGATATAAGGTCAAGTGGTGGTAAGTGCTTCAAGAAAAAATAAATTTGAACAAGGGAGCAAGGAAAGCCTGGAGTAAGGCTGGCTTCTTCAGTTTGGGAAGGCCTCTGAGAAGGTGACATGGCCACTTGGATAAAAGGAAAGGGTGTTCCAGGCAGAAGGAACAGCAAGTGCAAAGGCCCTGAGGCAGGACCCTGCTAAGGAATACAGAGAAAACAGTGTTGCTGGCCCACAGGGAGCAAGGAAAAGAGTAGTAGAAAATTAGAAGAAACGGCAAAGCTTAGACCAGGGAGCCTTTGTCAGCCAAAGCAAGGACTTTCAGATTCTTTTGTTTTTAAGTGAGATGGTAATCCACTGAAGAGTGTTAAGCAGGGGAATGACACAATCTGATTTTTCTTTTAAAATGTAGTGCTAGCCTGGCCACACCCAGGTCAGCTGGGCCCTCTTTTGAGTCCCAGAGCCAGAGATCTCTGAAACTAACCCATTTCTCCATCCTCTTCTTAGGTTCAAATCTTCTTCTCCCCTTTCCCAGCGGTTTGCCCCATTTTTTCTTGTGTGTTGACTCAGACTTCCTGCCCCCAAAACCTGCCAGCTCCAAGATGTACTTCTACAACTCTTCTCTCTCCTATCTGTCAATCTGGGGCCCAGGAGACACAGGAAAAGGTGCAAAAGGCACATTTGCATCTCGCCCACATCAGCAGAGCAAAAAAGGATGATCGCTGTAATAAACAAATAATTGGAGGTAGGAAGCTCTAAGGCAGAAAAAGAAGGGAAAATTATCCAAACAACTAAATATAGATTCCCCCACAGGCCAGATTGCTGAGGCGCAGACATTTACGGCAGGTGCTCGGTTTTGCTTACGACTCTCTGCAAGCATTTTTAAGCTGTACAGCGAAGGGGCCCTTGGGGAAGAGCCTCACCCATCGCTTTGCAGTTGGGGAGCTGGAGAAGCAGAGAGGTGAAATAGCTCACCAGGGTCACACGGGTGCTGGGTGTCAGGGCTCGGCTCCGTCCCGGGCTCACGACAACCAACCAAGGCCTCTTTCAACAACCCCGCGTTGTCTCTCAGCAAAGATTTATGAAAGGCTGGACAACAATGAAATGAGCTTATGCAACACTTCCCTCAGTGCAAATTAAGAAACTGATTTGAGGAACAGAAACTTGGTTAAGTTTGCCCACCTACAAACAAGGCCGAAGAGAAAGTTGAGTACTTAAAATAGAAGAGAATAGTCTCTCCTGTGACCGAGAGCATTCTTTCTACTCTGAATAACTGAGAGAGAGCCTGTGAAAACTGTATATCCAAACTCAGAAATCTCAAAATCTGATGTAAGCTTCTCCGATGTACTGTAAAATCACCGATATTTGCAGGGTTCAACCACTTGCAAAACACTGTCATCGTAATCTCCTCTCATTTGGTCTTCACAATAATCCAGACAGGAGCTGGAAATGGGCTTCCTCATTATCCCCGTTCTACCAATGATGGGACTAAGGCTCAGAGAAATTAAATGGCTTTCTAAAATCAGGCAGCTCAACCTTGACTCTCAGACTGCTGAATTCTTTTTATAAGGAATAGTGGAAGGAAACTCAAGCTCGAAGTGAGGAAGACGTGGATTTGAATTCTGACTTTGCTCCTTACCACAGAGAGACTCAGTTGACTCATCTGTAAAATAGGGAGAATAACTCTGATATGGCAGCTATTGTGAGGATTAAGTGAGGGAATGTCTGAAAAGCACCCAGCTCAGTGTCTGACACCGTGTAGGTCTTTGTTATTGTTAATATATATGGTGTCTTTTCATTAATCTCATTCTGCAGACTTTATAGCTACTCATTGCCCAACATGTGACTTACAGACACAGAGGGGAGACTTCTTTTCCTACGGTCTCACTCCCTCGTTCATGGGCCTGGTTTCTTACTGAGAAAGATGTTGGCCTGGTTTAAGCAGAGATTCAGTCATCAGAAGAATCAGTCAACAGAGTCACCAGAAAGTAAATGTGAAGGAGAAGATGGACAGCCCTTCATTCATTCATACAATAAATATTAACGAAGTGTCTACCATAAGCTAAGCTTTAGAAAGACCATAGCAAACTTGGCAGGGACAGCCCTGGGCCTCAGGGAACTCACAGTTATAAAGACAAACACCAAGGGAGTTATTTGCATCACCAACATGACTGTCTTAGTCCATCTGGGCTGCTATAACAAAATACCATAGACCCAGTGCTTTGTGAACAACAGAAATTTATTTCTCATACTTCTAGAGGCTGGAGATCTGAGATCAAGGTACCGGCAGATTTGGGGTCTGGTGAGAACTCGCTTTCTGGTTCATAGGCTGCCGTCTTCTCACTGTATCCTCACATGGAGGAAGGGGTGAGGGATCTCTCTGGGACTTCTATTTATTTTTTATTTTTTTTGTGAGGAAGACTAGCCCTGAGTTAAAATCCGTTGCTAATCTTCCTCTTTTTTGCTGAGGAAGACTGGCCCGGAGCTAATATCCGTGCCCATCTTCCTCTACTTTATATGGGACGCTGCCACAGCATGGCTGACAAGCGGTCTGGGGCCTCTTTTATAAGGGCACGAATCCCACGATCTAATCACTTCCCAAACGCCCTACCTCCTAATACCATCACCTTGAAGGTTAGGGTTTCAACATATGAATATTAAGGGAACACAACCATTCAGACCATAGCAATAATTAGACACCTCTGGTCCCCTGGCTCTTTGAGGATGCACAATTAATAAACAAACAGAAGCTCCTTCCTCCCCTCTGCTTCCTCCACTTATCTGCAAATCATCTCCAATTAAGAGAGCATCCAATCTAAGCAGAGAAGATAATTAAGTCCTTAGTGATTCCCACCACTGCTGCTCACATTCCATTGCTGAGAACCACTCATATGACTGTAACTGAATGTTGTCCTTGACTGGCAGTCACTTTCCATACTGGGAGGCGGGGGCACATGAATTTTTGGTTGTCAACTGGCCATCTCTGCCGCAGCCAGAAAGAAGGCCAAACATGTCAGTAATCACAACACAATGAAAATAACACAGGAAAGTTGAATATGCAGACATGGAAACAGATAGAACAAGGCATGCCAGGTACATACTAACAATACGCATTTCACACAAAATAAAATTCAATATGGAAAGCACTAAAAGGAATATCTCATAGTTACAAGATTATCACTTCCCAAAATGTCATAAACGTTTATGTACCTAAAATCTTAGCCTCAAAATATATAAAGCAAACCCTGATAGAAACACAAGGAGACACTGACAAGTTCTCATAATGTGTGATTTTAAACAGATCTCTCAGAAATTGCCTGATCAAATATTACAAAAATGAATAAGGCTCGAGAAGCCTTAATAATAAATTCATAATAAAATGAACAATTATAATCTAATAGGCATATGGAGAGAAATAACTTTTTACCCAACAGAGATTACACATCCTTTTCAAACTCTCTTGAGACATTCTCTGAATGTATTAGGTCACAAAGGAGATCACAACAAATTCCCAAAAGTAAAAGTCCGGGAGGACACCCTTATAGTGGAATAAAATTAGAAAATAATAGCAGAAGGATAACCAACCCAAATCTGTCCTCTTGGATATTTTACAGTACTCTGCTCAATACATCATAGGTCTGAGAGGAAATAATTCCAGAAATCACAAGCTATTGAGAATCCCAATAAAAGCACTGCATACATATCAGAGCCCACGGGCTATGCAAAGGCAGAATTCAGAGGAAAAATGTAGCCTTAAATGCATATGGTAGAAAATGAGAAATGTTGAAAATAAATGAATCAACCAAGCTTTCAATTCAAGATGCTGGGGGTCCAGGGGAAGTGGGAAGAGACAAAAAATCTGAAGAAAGTCAAAGGAAGGAATTAAGTAGGATAAAAGTAGAAATTAATAAACATAGAAAACAAAAAGGAAATAGAATTGATGAACTAAACTGGTTCTTTGAAAGAACTAGTGGAAAGGCAAACCTTTGGCATACCTGTCAAAAGAAAGAAGAAAGACAAAATCCAAGGTCAAAAATTGTAGGGGCTGGCCCGGTGGCATTGTAGTTAAGTTCACGTGCTCTGCTTTGGTGGCCCAGGGTTTGCGGGTTCAGATCCTGGGTGCAGACCTACAGACCACTCATCAAGCCATGCTGTAGCGGCGTCCCACATACAAAGTAGAGGAGGATCAGCAACAGATGTTAGCTCAGGGCCAATCTTCCTCAAAAAAAAAAAAAGGAATCTACTAAAGAGATGAAAGTAGAAAAACTATATGATTGTGTTAACAGGTGTTTTAGTGTCATTTGCTAGAATTCAACTCCCATTCATGACAGCAAACCAGGAAAAGAAATGTCTTAAACCTGATAAAGTATGTTAGTAACCTAAGCAAGCACCACTTTATGGGTCAAATATCATGTCTCCCATAAGAGTCAGAGATGAGATAAGATTCCTATTCAACACTGTACTGCACGTACTAGATAATATATTAAGATCAGGAAATGTAACACTATTCATCACGTCTTTTCTTTGGGTTAATGGAAACAATCCTATATATGTTTGTACTTTACAGCTTACAAAAGAATTCCATAAGTACTACCTCCTGTGACCCTCACAGTGACCAGGGGGGATGAGGACAAGTATTGTCATCCCAACTTTGAGGATGAGGAACCCAAGGGCCATAGAATTTTCAGATTTCCCTAAAGACACATAGCTGGTGAGCAGTGATGGAGGAATAGACCCCAGGTTTTCTTATTCTTAATCAAGTTCTCCCTCGATACCAGGTAGCCTCACTTAAAACACAATTCACCTCATCGCTACCAGTGACTGACACTGGCCAGGCCGCTGTCCCTGTGAACAAGTCAAGTCCCAGGAGCTAACTGAGGTGAGGATGTGGAGGACACTGCACAGCAAATAAGACAGAAGGAAGAGAGAGAGCATCAAAGACAAATGCTCTTGGTACTAGGGCATATATCCCTAGATGCTGTTGACAGAAGAGGCTGGCCAACACTCCAGTTGTGCCTACAATGCACCAAGGACTCTTCTAAGCATCTATCTACGTCAGCTCATTTGATCTCCATGAAAACTCTCATAAGGTTGGCACTCTTAATATTACCTCCATGTTACAGATGACAAAGCTGAGTAACACACCCCAGTTTATAGACTTGGTAAGTGGTAGTGCCAGGATTTGAATCCAGGCAGCCTGGCTCCAGAGTCTTTGCTCATAATCACTACACTGTAGTATCTTTAAGCCAATACCCTGTTTCTGGAGGTGAGAGCAGAAAAGAGCAGAAATACAACCTGCCCCGTGTGTTTTAGATATAAAAACAATATCACTCAAAGAAAAAAGCACCAATTTGCTCAGTCAATTTTTTTGATATTGCATGAGACCAGGAGGAGGGAAAAGAGTCAAACACACACACACACAATCTGCTTAGAAATATCCATTTTATTAAGTATCTGTTTTGCAGCTTCCTAAAATTAAACTTAACCCACAGAAAGAAAGGAAGCAGTGTTCTCCTCCACTTGTTTCCTTCGGTCTGTAGACCTGTACTCTGAGTCTTACTCAATAGAACCACAAAAGAAAAATCAGAAAAATTATGATTTTCCAGTTAGCAACCTAGATAGGGACTATAAAGAAGTGATTTTTTAAAATTAATTAATTAATTATTTTTGCTGAGTTGGATTTGCCCTGAACCAACATCCTTGCCAATCTTCCTCTGTTTTTTAGTATGTGGGCTGCCAGCACAGCATGGCTGCTAACAGAGGAGTGTAGGTCCACACTTGGGAACCAAACCCAGGCCACCAAAGCGGAACGTGCTGAACTTAACCACTAGGGCACCAGGGATGGCCCAAGAAGTGTTATTTTAAAGAATTATCTACGAGGGGCCGCCTGGTGGCGCAGCGATTTAGTCCGCGCTTGGCAGCCCTGGGTTCGCAGGTTCGGATCCTGGGCGCCCGCCAGCACACTGCTTGTCAGCCGTGCATGGCGGCGTCCCATATAAAGCAGAGGAAGATGGGCATGGATGTTAGCCCAGGGCCAGTCTTCCTCAGCAAAAAGAGGAGGATTGGTGACGGATGTTAGCCCAGTGCTGGTCTTCCTCACAAAAAAAAAAAAAAAAGAATTATCTACGAAATTATGATTCATTGCTCCAAACTTCTTTTACCTGTAGCTATACTCATTTCTTATGTCAGAGGTCCTTGATCTCTTTTCTGTCCCCCAAACCTACTTCTAGACCTTGTTGCATCTCCTAGAGAAAACCTGTTAACACTTTGGTGTAGTCTATCTTTCCTCTGAGCACATATATTTATGAGCGTCCAGTTAGATAATCTCAACTCCACGCTCACACGGACCCGTGGGAGATTACCCAGATAGGATTACTTTACTTTGCACAATCTGTCCCTTCATTCTGGGATACCTTTCCCAACCCAGCAACATCCTGTGCTTCCTTTAAGACCTAGTTCACCTCTTCCAGGAAGCCCTCCCCAATGACACCGTCACACGTGATCCAGTGAAACCTAGAGAACTCATCGAGAACAGTAGCTCCCTTAGCACTTCCCATGTTGCAAATTTTTTTTAACTTGTCAGACCTTCCCCTGGAATTGCAAACTCCACGAGGGCAGGGACTCTGCCCTGTTCAGATTGGTGTCTCCACTGCCTTTGGATTAAGAAATAAAGTAGTATTTCAAGTTTAACAATGTGTCATGAAAATTGAAGATCAATGCTTTCAAAGACATTGAAAATATAGTCTTTTTTATAAATAGGCTTTAAAGTTTTAAATTTCCATAAATATTAAACTTTAGATAGAGGCACCTTAGAAACAATTTGTAACGTTCCTAATAGGGACATTATAAATCATGTCTACAAGGAAATAATAAAACAATGGTCCTTTATCATTAGCAATATATTTTGACACTTCCTTAAGAGTTTGGTATAAAAAGCCCATAAACTATCTCAATAAATCAGAATGCAGACAGGGATTGGGACAGCCACTTCCTTTAGGTAACATTTCTTTACCAAAGTAATGATTAGAGAAAAATATCCAAGGAAATAGGTTAAAAAGAAAAATCTTTGATTTATACTTAGTGTCGGGGAGTGGGGGGGAAAGGGAGTTATGAAAGATTCTGATAAATAGATGGAGGAAAGAACAGGTATTAAATCTTACCCAGGCTGAGATGGCAATAATGTCACTTTGCAAAAGAAGTCAATGAAAATGTCATAGATAATAAGTACAAAATCTGTCAATCTGAATAGTAACATACATTAAAGATTTATGAAGCGATGTCATTGCCTTACAGAATGATAGGAATTATGTCTAGGGGAGACAGATTCTTAGAGTGACAGGTATTGCAGGAGAATACTAGGATAATTTTAAGAAGCTTTAAAGACAAATTGCCAAAAATGATCTGTGAAAAGCAATTCCACGGAAAGAACTAGAAATGAGATAACTCTCACACAGCTGCTGTCTAATAGATCATTTTAAAATGTAAAACATTAGAACATTAAAAATGCACAATGATATAGCCACATGCCTGGCACTTAAACTGGGTCTGTTTATGCAGGAGACACGTGTCATGTGCCCCAAACTATTTTCCCAGGGGAGAAATCACGATGGCTTTGACCTGATCCATCCCAATTCTTCTCCTTGAATCTCTTATAAGCACAGATTAAGAAGCTGAGTATCCAAGATTAAGGGGGTGACATACAATCATGAAAAAGAGGACAGTTGGTTGGTATAGCCCAGGATCACACAGAGAACTGCTCTGCTGCTGGAAGTATCTGTGAGGTTGGGGGTGGGGACAGCACAAGACAGGCCCCCACCCGGGCTTTGATCTGATCTCAGGAGGAGATGAATCATTCCTTTGATCTCAAGGGAGAGCCTCTGATCATAAGACATGTTTGAGGAGGGAAATATTTGAGGGAAATCCTCAAATACAGAAGAGCCGAATCCACAAGCTTCTTGGCAGGCATGGGCTAGGCAATGACAATCTGTACCTGATTGTAATATTGACAGATTAATAATAATAATAATAATAATTGCCTCTTATCTGTGATTTACAGGAATGGTGGGTGAACGGTTTTGTAGGAATCATTTATATTTGTAATACTAGGAACAAGAAGGAAATATTCATCTTTTTTGAATTTAAAAACTGTGAGATTTCCTCTCTTTTGAAGACCTTAAAGCTCTAAGTATATCTCTAAAAAATACATAATCTAAAACAGGGTCAGATAATAAATATTTTAGGCTTTGTGGGCCATGCACAACTCTGCCATTGTAGTATGAAAGCAGCCATAGGCAATATGCAAATGAATGGGCGTGGCTGTGTTCCAATAAAGCTTTACTTATAAAAACAGGTGGTGGGCCAGATTTGGCCCATAGTTTGCCAATTCCTGATCTAAAACACTGTACAAAATGTAACAAAAACGCACCTTCACATAAAACATTTTTTCATGCATTGTAGGCAAAGACAAACCAGATCAAAATGACACTACTATTTGAGGAGAAATACTTGAAACTGAGAATTAACCATGGTGTTGGTGTTAACACGGGAAGAAAAAGAACATATTTATTATTTAACATATGCTTACATAGTGCTTATGAAGTTCCAGGCTCTAGTCCAAACACTTTATAAATATTAGCTCATTTAATTTCCAAAACAACCTTTTCGTAAACCACTATTAATATCCCCATCTTACAGACAAAGAAACTAAGGCATGAAGAGGCTAAGTCACTTGCCCAAGATCACAAAGCTAGTAATCAGAGGAAGACAAGAATGTCAAATTAGATGAGACTCATAGAAATATTATCAGAAGACAGGATTAAAATTCTCCTTCTACCACTAACTAGCTGGATCACATAACTAGCTGGTATGCTCACCTCTCTTGTTACTGATTTTCTTCTCAGAACGTTGTGGTCATAACCTTGCCCTCCCTCAGGGTTCCTGCATCTCTCAAAAGTGCTTTGCCACTTCTGTTCCCTCTCATAAAATGTTAGTTATTATCAACACTCAGTTATCTAACAAATATATATGTTGAATACTGATTATGAAGCACTGGGATGTAAAGATACACACCAATAGATTTGTTGTTTTTTTCAAATATGAAAATCAGCAACCAAAGTAGGAAATGTATTTATACTAGAACTAAAATTCATAAATGACCAGTGTCACCCTCTCAGCCCTCCAGAACTCAAACATAAAACCTGCCACTTCACTGCCTTGGGCTCTATAATGATTTTTCACATATATGAATTAATTTGATATGAACAACGATCGTTTTGCAGACTGCAAATCTAAGATTCAGAAAAGCAAATTTACCTGTCTAAGGTCATGTTACAAACCAGTTCCCCAGACTCTTTCCAAGGCCTCATAATGATAAGGCAGCTCAATGGGAGGGAAAGGATATGGTGAGGCATAAGTAGGTTTATTATTTTATTTGTGTAAATATTTCCTAAATGCTTAATATTGCCTTATTTATATTACTTGGAATTGAATTGTCAATACACTTAAAATTTGGGGGTAAGGAAAGCATATCTTTTTTGTTATAAAAACTGTACATTTCAATCATTCTCTAATTCAATCAATATTTATCTCTTTTCATGTCAATATTCACATTTGTTATACTGCCACCTTAGTCCAGATTCCAGCCACTCCCATCTTGCAGGAGAATAGTGATTATTATAAAAGAAAACCAGTTCTGGAGGATGCCATTAGGAGCTATAAACACAGAAAATTCTATATTGGATCAATTAGGATATTTTCAATCATCAATAACAGAAAACTCAATTCAAACTGGCTTTAATAATAAGGAAATGTGTTGGCTTTCATAACTCCAAGTCCAGAATAGATCAGGCTTCAGAGTTGGTTTAATCCAGCAGATCCAGTTCAGTTTCTCTAGGATATTTTTGGTTCTGCTCACTGTAATATGGCAGCTTCAGCCTCAGGCTGGTATCAAGATGGTTGCAGGTATCCCATATAGAAGACACTATTGTTTTTCTTTCTCTAGCTCTCTAGAACATGGAAAACTTTTCCCCAGAATCCCCCAGAACACGTCATCTTGCATTTCATTAGACCAAAATGTGTCAGATGCCTAGTCCCAAATGAGACTTTGAGGTCAGAAGAACACCCTGTACAAACTGGCTTAGGTCTGCGTTTCTGAACAAATTGCTAACAAGGGGAATTACATTATTAAGTTTGGCTTGGATAAAGCATAAGCTACCTTTGAAGTTGGGATTAATCTTCTTAACTTCATAGTTGTTAAACAATAGAGGGGTGGAATGGATCAAGGAAAGCATTTGTCATTGTTTTTGGCTAAGTAGCCTCTGTGCCTCCTTCCTATGTTTGGGATAAAAATCTGGATTTATTTCCCCAGATTATAAATCCTGGCAGAGAGCAGACTCTACTTCCCATGATGGAAAATGAAGAACAAATTTGTGACTCCCCAGGCCCTTCTGCAGCTAGGGTGTGGGCAAGTGACCTAGACTTGGCCAACTGGACACCTCCCCCGCTGCCCAAGCCACCTCCAGATGGTGAATCAGGAGCAAGTGACCCAAGAAATCAGGGCCAGTATAGAATTAGAATGGTCTGCCTTTCACCATGGCTAATTGAGCATGGAAATTCTAGGACCAAAATCATAAGGAGACCACTCATGTCTGATAAACAGAGGCATGGTCTGAGCCATTGCCATAGAGATTCTCAAATCCTAGACCTGAATTAGTTCACAGACCCAGAGCCTCTTGAATGAAGGAAAGGCCAGAAACTCTTGACGGAGAACACTACAATAAGATCACAAATACATATTGTAAATACTCATCCTGATCTTCCTCCAAAACAGTTGCCATCACTAATCAGGAAAAATGTATAGGAGAGAAAGGGAAATACCTCAATCTTTGGAGGATTATTGGAAACTGGGTCCATTACTAATGCTAATTCCTGTGGAACCAGAAGGCCACTGTTGTCCAACAGTCAAAGAGAAGATTTATGGGGAGTAAGGTAATAAATCGAGTTTTGACCTAAGTTTAACTTTACGAGGCTCAAAGAGCCCCCAAATCTATGTTTGTTTCCTCAGCTCATGAACGTATAAATGGAACAGATACACACAACAAACAGCAAATCTCCACATTGGCTCTCTACTCCATGAAGTAAGAGCCATTATGACAGGAATGCCAGGTGTAAATTCATGGAGCTCTCCATACATAAAATAGCACATCACAACTGACACCACATCCTTAGGAGAATTTCAGAGATTAAAAGATCTGAAAGATCCAGAGGTGAGGATTGCCATCACATTCCCATTTAACTCTCTAGTTTGGCCAGTGAAGAAAACCAGATGGGTCTTGGAGAATGACAATGGATGACCATAAAATTAATCCGTTACATCTGCTACTCCAGCTGGCTTCATTTGACAAGAGCGAATACACAGAGACCTTGGCCCTTGGTATGCACCTATGGATTTGCCAAAGGTGTGTTTTCCCTATCTCAATACACAAAGAACAACAGAAGCAGGTTTTATTTGTTGGTTTGTTTTACCTGGCAAGGACGATAACACACCTTTCTTGTCGCACCTCGGTATTACATTACCTCTCTGGTGCTGTGCTGTTTGGTCTGCAGGAAACTCAATCATCTCACAGGACATCGAGCTGATAGAATCCAGGTTGCCGAAGTAGCAGACACCCAGGATGCCTGGGTAAGACAATTTACATCAAAGGGTGCAAGATAAGTCTCACAAAGGACAGCAGATTTGGGGCAGAGGTGGGGGAAGGTGTCTAGTGATCCAGGGTCTACACAGCTCTCTCTCCAAAATGAAGAGTAAGTTGCTGTACCTTGCATGCCCTATCACTAGGAATCAGGTACGACGTTTGTGGCCCTTATTTTAAACCTGTATAATACATTTGAGTGTTGCCTCTAACTCTGTAGGTGACCCAACTGACTCTCAGCTTTGAGAACGAGAAGGTCCAGAGCTGGTCCAAGCGACTCTGCTACTTAGTGTTTGTGATCCAGTTGAGTCAGTAAGGCCTAAAGTGTCTCTGGCCAACTGGGATGCCGTAGAATCTGAGGCAGTCCCTGATAGAAGAACCAAAACAAATGACCCTATGGTTCTAAGGAAAATCAAGACCTGTCAGCAAATAACAAACCTTTAAAGAACCAGCTCTTGGGTTGCCATGCTATGAGGCAGCATGACATAGTGATTGAGAGCTCGGGCCGGCTCCAGAATGCCTGAGTCTGAATCTCATCTCTGCCACTTACCAGCTGTGAGGCTGTGGACCATAGCTTGTCCTCCCTTTGCCTCAATTCCCCATCTGTAAAGCTGGCTTAACAGTAGAGACTTGATGGGAGGATTAAATATGCTAACACACGAAAAGTGCTTGGCACGATGTGTGGTGCGTGTGAGTGCCCCATAAATATTAGTTATTCTATCTGGTATGTTGAACAAGCATGAATCATGCCACAAACAAAACCTTAGTTCTGTGTTTTCCCTCACCCCTTTAAGCTCTCTTCAATAGAACTAGTCTTCTCATGAGCCTGGATGAAACTCTAGCAGGTTCCATAGCTTTTCTACTCATTTCTAGGTAATGAATGAGTCACATTAAGTCACAGTTTTGATTTATTAGATAGAATGTCAGAACGCCAAACTTGGCAGTATTAAATCTTCTCCCTTCCCCAACATTTTGGCTGAGAGCTTGCAGCGGGGAGGAGCGGGAGCCCTCAGCCCCTCCTCTCCTCTAGTTCAGATCCTCCTCAACTTGCCATTTGTTGGTGCAGTCCCACCAGGGTGAGGCAGGCGTGGGGTATGAGAAGGTTCTAGACCAGCTCTAACCTGGCTGGGGGCTTCATGCTGAGTCTCGGGGCTGGCAGATGATTAGTGCTGGTTCTCTCTCATAGATGCTTTAGTGTGATCTTCAGAGGTTATTTTCTGGATGCTTTTCTCTCCCGCTTCCTTTGGCCACAAAGGATGCACCTATTCTATGTGGTGTCTTGCAATTCCCTCTTCAGTCTCTGGCCATGCAATCCCTGGTCAACTCTGGCCTCTTCCTGCTGAGGTCTCCAGGGGGCCTAGCCAATAAGACCCAAAATAAACCACATCACTGCTCTCTGTCAGCATTCCATCCTGAGTGGCCCTTGGGAAACACTCAGAGTCACTTCCGCTACTTCCCCTGGATCCCAATGTCACAGCCAACAAAGCAGGTATTCAGTCCTTCGCTCATCCTCTGGATTTCTTAGGAGGAGTCAGACCTCAGTCCGAGAGCCACCTTAGCTGCCTTAGACATGGTTTAGACACCAGTCCTCTGTCTCCCACCTACAGAGAACACATTTCAAAACTCTCCCAATGACCCCTTAAGTCTTCCTCATGAGGCATGAGGTTAGAATAGGGGTCAGGCTTTTTCTGAAGAGAGCCAGGCGGTAGATTTTAGGCTTTGTGGGTATCTTTGTCACAACTACTCAGCTCTTCACTGTAGCTTGAAAGCAGCCATAGACAATACCTAAAGAAATCAGCGTGGCTGTGTCTCAATGAAACTTTATTTATGGAAACAGGCAGTCACCAGATTTGGCCTACAGGCCAAAAGTTTGCCAACCCTGGGTTAGAGGTAGCATTCCTCCACCCCTCATTTCACTTCCCAAATAGGAGAGGGGTGGAAGCCCAGACAGACAGCCACTTTCTCATTACAAATCTTTTTACACCAATTCCTCTTTCTTTGTACTCTGACCGCTTTTATTATCTCAAAATGGGGACGAGTGTTGGAGTTGTGAAACACTTTCTCAGACATCTCCCTTGAATATATTCATATGTGAATTTACCTCACAATCACTTTTGTTAACTGAGAACAAATTGGCTTGTTAATTGAAAATGAGACAGGAAGAGTTTCAAACATGTTGAGCTTGAGGTGGCTGCGAACTCCAAGTGGGGCATCCAGCAGAGAGCTGAAAGCTGTGCCTTGAAAGTCAGAAGGATGAACTGGGCATAGTTCCTTTCCCCATAAAGATGTAGCCATCATCCTTCATCCTATCATATGTCGCCTTGCTTCTTTATACAAAGAATGTGGTGCCTACCCACATGTCCTTGTTAACTGGGGTCTGACATTACTGCAGCCTTGTTGTGACTTGCTGTAAAATGAATGTCACTGGGGGTTATGAAAGTGCCTAGAACCAGTTTCCTTTAAACTGAACGGCCCTGACAGTTTCACCTTTGTGAATTCTTGTGTCTGCTTTCTACAGACTTTTCTGCCTCCTCCCTCCCTGTCAGCCTGTCAGCAGCCACTTCTTGTTGCTCTCAGTTTGCCTATCTCTATCAGCCTCCTTCTGGATTTTGCTTTTTTTTTTTTTTAATTTTTTGGTGAGGAAGACCAGCCCTGAGCTAACATCCGTTGCCAATCCTCCTCTTTTTGCTGAGGAAGACTGGCCCTGGGCTAACATCCATGCCCATTTTCCTCTACTTTATATGGGACACCGCCACAGCATGGCTTGACAAGCGGTGCGTCTGTCGGCGCCCGGGATCTGGGCCTGCGAACCCCGGGCTGCCAAAGCGCGAACTAAACCACTGTGCCACTGGGCGGCCCCTGGATTTTGCTACTTTTAATGTGCTTGGACTTAAAAATCAGACTCAAGGTGTTAGAACTGCTAGATAAATTCTACAAGAAGTGAGTGCTCAGTGGCTGTCCCACAGGTGGCACGCGTGATCTTAATATGTGGACAATGAGACATCTAGTTTGGCTGCTTACAGACTTGTTTTTTTATCTGTTTGTTTAAATGGAACTTTTATTGTGGCTGCTTACAGACTTATTCATTCATTCACTCAGTCATTCATTTATTTATTTTTTGCTTGAATGCAGGTGCTCAACCATGCTGCTGCTATGTTGCCTGAAAAACATCTTTGTTTTGGGTGGGGTTGGGACCCTTTTTTAATCTTCTAATTGATTTATGCATTCACATATGTACAGAATTTTATAAAAATGCACACATGTGATCCATGTATTTTTAGGGCACTTTTTTTCATTTTTGTTTGCCTCCCTCCTGCCTTCACCCCCATTAGGTCCCCTTTTCCCCACTGTGATATAGCATGTGCAAACTGCTAGGTATACAGTAGTCTCCCTTATTCACGGGGGATACATTCCAACACCCCCAGTGGATGCCTGAAATCACAGATAGTACCGAACCCTATACATATTATGTTTTTTTCCTCCACATACATACCTATGATAAAGTTTAATTTATATATTAGGCACAGTAAGAGATTAACAACAATAACTAATAATGAAATGGAACAATTATAACAATATACTGTAATAAAAGTTACCGTAGATTTTAGCAACCTCAGCATATGATTTTTTCCTTTCCTTATTAAGCCTAGAACTTTCACCTTTTCACTTAAAGGAAGCACTTTACAGCTCTCTTTGGCATATCCGAATTGCCAGCATCACTACTCCTGTGCTTTAGGGCCATTATCAAGGAAAATAAGGGTTACTTGCACACAAGCACGGCAACACTGTGACAGCTGATCTAATAACCAAGATGGCTACTAAGTGATTAACAGGTGGGTAGCATATACAGCGTGGATACACTGCACAAAGGGATGATTCATGCCCCTGGTGGGATGAAGCTGGATGGCATGAGATTTCATCACACTACTCAGAATGGCATGCAATTTAAAACTTATGGATTGTTTATTTCTGGAATTTTCCATTTAATATTTTTGGACTGTGGTTGACTGTGGGTAACTGAAACCACAGAAAGGAAAAGCATGGATAAGAGGGGATTACTGTATACTGAAAACTCTAAGATGTCAGTGAAAGAAATTGAAGATACAAGTAAATGGAAGCTATCCCCTGCTCATGAATTGAAAGAATTAATATTGTTAAAATGTCCATACTACCCAAAGCAATCTACTCATTTGATACAATCCCTATCAAAATTCCAATGGCATTTTTCACAGAAATAGAAAAACAATCCTAAAACTTGTATGGAAACACAAAAGACCCTGAATAGCTAAAGCAACCTTGAGAAAGAAGAACAAAACTGGAGGCATCACACTCCCTGATTTCAAACTATATTACAAAGCTATAGTAATCAAAACAGTATGGTATTGGCATAAAAACAGACACACAAATCAACGGAACAGAATAAAGAGTCCAGAATTAAACTCACGTGTGTATGTCAATTAATTTTTGACAAAGGAGCCAAGAATATACAACGAGAAAAGGACAGTCTCTTCAATAAATGATGTTGGAAAAACTGGGCAGCCACATGAAACAGAATAAAACTGGACCCTTATCTTACACCATACACAAAAATTAACTCAAAATGGATTAAAGACTAGAACATAAGAACTGAAACCGTAAAACTCCTAGAAGAAAACATAGGTGGTAAGCCCCTTAACATCAGTCTTGGCAATGATTTTTTATCTTGTTTTTTTAAGTGTCTTTACAAGAAAAAATGACCGTCTAAAGCAAAAACAATACTAATGTATTGTGGGCTTATAAAACATGTAGAAGTAAAATATAGGACAACAATAAACACAGGACTAGAGAGGACAGAAATAGGTTAAAAGTGAAAGGATAGAAAAAATATACCATTCAAATACTAATTATTAGAGAGCCAGAGTCGCTGTATCAATATCAGACAAAATAGATTTCAGGACAAGGAATATTACCAGAAATAAAGAGGAAATTTTCCTAATGATAATGAAGTCAATTGATCAAGGAGAAATAATAATCCTAAATTTTTGCACTCCTAATAACAAAGCTTCAAAATACAGGAAGCAACTACTGACCCAACTGAAAAGAGAAATAAACAAATCCACAACCACAGCAGATGTCCAATCTCCTCTGAGTAATTGACAGAATAAGTAGCCAGAAAATGAATAGAGGTAGAGAAGACTTAAACAATACTATCAACCAACCTGACCTCATCGACCTTAATAGAACACTCCATCCAACAACAGCAAAATAAACGTTATTTTGAAGTGCACAATCATCAAGATAGACCATAGGCTGAGGCATATTACAAGTCGCAATAAATTTAAAAGGATTGAAATCATACAATGTATGATCTCTGCTCACACTGGAATTAAATTATAAATCAATAACAGAAAGATATTTGAGAAATACCCAAATATTTGAAATTTAAACAATACATTTCTAAATAACTCATGGATGAAAGAAGGAGTCACCAGGGAAATGACAAAATATTTTGAACTAAATGAATGAAAACACAACATATGAAAATATTGAGAGGGAAATTTAAAGTTTTAAATGCTTAGATTACAAAAGAAAAAGTATCTCAAGTCAATGATCTAAGGTTCCACTTTAAGAAACTAGAAAAGGAAGAGCAAATTACATACAAAGCCAGCAGAAGAAAGGAAATGATCAAGAGTGAAAATCAATGAACCAGAAAGCACACTAACAATAGACCTAATTAATGAAACTGAAGCTGTTTCTTTGAAAAGATCATCAAAATAGATGGACCTCTACCCTAACTACACTGCACAAGAAAATTTTAAGAACACAAAAATTACCAACATCAGGAATGAAAGAGGAGATATCACCGCAGACATTAAAAGGATAATAAGAGAATATTATGAAAAACTTTATGCCAATAAACCGTCAACCTTTAAACAGACAAATTTCTCAAAAAATAAAAATGATCAAAACTGATTCAAGAAATAGAATACCCAAAGAGCCCTATATCAATTTTTAAAATTAAGTTATTAATATAAAACCTCCCATAAAGAAAACTTTAAACCCAGATGGCTTCACTGGTGACTTCTAACAAAATCTTAAGGAAGAAATAATTTCAATGTTTCACAAACTCATCCAGAAAATCAAGAAGGAAGGAAATGGTTCTCAACTCATTTGATGAGGACAGACTACCGGGACACCAAAACCATTACAAGAAAAAGAAACTGTGGACCACTATCACTCATAAACACAGAAGGAAATGTTATTGACAGAATCTTTGCAAATTGAATCCAGCAATACATAAAAAAGATGCCTCATCACCAGTGGGATTTATTCAAGAAGGCCAGTTTGGTTTAACATGCAAAAATCAATCAATATAATTCATCATAGTAACAGAATAAAATAGAAAAGCCATATGAGCATCTCAAAAGACAGGGAAACAGCACTTGACAAAATTCAACACCCATCCAGGATTTAAAAGAATAAAAACACTCTCAAGAAACTAATAGAGGAGAACTTCCTCAATCTGTTATGGGGCATCTGTGAAAAATCTATAGCTAACATAAGTAATGGTGACAGACTTTTAGCCCCTGAGATCAGACACGAGATAAGGATGTCCACTCTCACTACTTTTTAATTTTTTTTCACTCTCACGACTTTTATTCAACATTGTCCTGGAGGACTAGTCGGTACAGACAAGAAAAATCAATAAAAGACATACATAGTGGCTGAAAAAAATTTAAATGTCATTATTCTCACAAGACATGATCACGTACAAATGGCCGATGCATATGGAAAAACGCCCCACATCAGGGCCAGGTGTTGGGCTCTGGAGGAAGGAACTTACCTGTTTTTCTTCCCATGGTATCCTAAACACCTAGTGCAGTGTCAGTGCATGGTAGACATCATATTTATTTTGTGAATAAAATAATGTTAGATTGGCGTAGTTCAGTCCTGGAAGGTGACATTTCTCTTCAGTCTAGACTTGATTTTTATACTTTCAATTTTGGAAAAAGAATCTCAGATCTCTATTCTTAAGATAGAAAATGACCGAGAGAAACTGTTTCCTAGTTACTTGCGATGGTTAATTTTAGGTGTCAACTTGACTGGGTCACAGAATGCCCAGATTAAACATTATTTCTGGGTGTGTCTGTGAGGGTGTTACTGGATGAGATTAGCATCTGAATCAATGGGCTCAGTAAATTGCCCTCTCCAGTTGGGGTGGGTATCATCCAATCCACTGAGATACCTGAATAGAACAAAAGGTGGAGAAAGGAGCCATGAGTTCCTTTTTCCCTGCCTCACAGTGTGAGCTGAGACATCCCATCTCATCTTCTGTTCTTGGCCTGGGATTTCTACCATCAGCTTCCTTGGCTCTCAGGCCTCTGGTGGGACTGAATGACAGCACCAGCTTTCCTGATTCTCCAGCTTGCAGACAGCAGATTGTGGGACTTCTCAGCTTCCATAATCACATAAGCCAATTCCTCATAATAAATATATATATATATATTATATACTATATGGATGTATCTCCATATAGTATATACTATATATAATATATATAGTATATAATATATATATATATCTCCATATACATATAAAAATATATACTAATGGTTCTATTTCTCTGGAGAACCCCAACTAATACATTACTCATATGCTCATATGCTTACTGTCATAGCTAAGATTATCAATCCAAAACATTTTAGGTTTGCTGCACACTTATCTGTATAATTTCTTTTCTTCTCTTTTTGACTACAAAAGTAGTACACACCTTCTGTAGGGAGTCTAGAAAATGCTGAAAAATTAAGAAGAAAATGAAAATTCCCTAAAATCCCATCTCCACAAATGCCATTGAGTTCTTCCTTCTCCAAGTTCCTGTTTTCCTTGTAGTCTGTTCCACTATTTTGGCACCAACAGCATAAAGGGCATGAAGATAGAGGTTGATATGAAAAAGAATCTGGTGGATCCCTTGGGGACAGAGGGGGACATCCATGTGGAATTTTCCAGTGGGCGGTTGGAAATGTAGTTGTAAACCAGGAGAGATTTCAGATTCCCTAAGTGAGGAGAGAGGGGGAATCATAGAGACGTCAAGTGAAATTTCAGGGAATGGAGGAGGCTGGCCATAGAAGGAATACAAACCAAGGAGAAAGGATTCTGGTACAACATAATTAGTTTATACTTGCTCCAGAAAGTACACGGGATAAAGCACTAGAAAGAACCTATTTTCTCTTGAATTCTTATCCATAAATGTTTTCCTGGCTCTTTAGGAGTGAGAGGCTTTCTCTGTATTCTTGACACCTGTGGACTGGGGCCAGCATTCCTTTCAAGAGAATGAGTTGACATGCGAACGGCACAGAATTAACCAGAATATTACCTCACCTCATAAAAGAATGTCATCTTTTATTTCCTCTGAATATTGATTTCATCTAGTCTTTTTAAAAACACGAGTTTATTTGGAATGGCTTTTCAGAACTGTCTATTTTCACACCCACATTATGAACAAATGAATCGGTTTAAATCTATGTTCCTTGAGAGACGCTAAGTTTGCATGTGGATAAAACGTCTTGCTGATTTTTATCAGTCGTATGTATTTATGATCCTCTGGCCATCTTTTGAATAGGCTGCATTCCTACTGCTTCAAGGTCTGCTCACAAAGGACAGCCCTTATGAATTTTTGTCATTTGCCAAAAGTTTCCTTTTGGAAGATCTGACTTGTCTGTCTGGAGAGACAGAGATGGAAGTCCAGGAGTAGCTGTGCACATGGCTGCTACCTGTCCCAGGGCAGATAGGGACACTGGTGCCTTCAGAACAGAAAAATGGCAGAAAATGCTGCCAAGGCACCCAAAGTCTAGCTGATAACACATATTCCCCAAACAACTTTTTAAAAAGACCTCCCAAACACTATCAACATAAAACCAAACAACCCTATCCAGAAAGAAAGTTCTAAATCTAAAGTTATCCACCTCAGACACAAGGATCTTAGCAGCCAAATCACATTCTTTGTGCATTCAAATCTCAAAAGGATGGTACACACAAAATGCCCTCCTTTGGGCCATCACTCCCCCAATTTAACAGCCATTATAGAGGCCAACAGCAAAAGTGCATTGAGTCCCAAACACAGCACATCTGAAGTTGAACTCATCACCTTCCCCTAAGCCTCTTTCCCACCCCAGGTCAAGTTTCAGCCTTCCTTAGCCAAATCCATTTCCATGACTCACAGGAGGATAGGCTATTGCTTGCATGACTTGGGGGAGGGGGATCCCATTAGGCTTTGTGGCCCCATTTTTAAGTTCTGCCACTGTTCACAGAAAGAGAGAAGTAGGCTGGGGGCACACCGTGTGAGAGTAATGCAGACTTTCTGTTTCAGGGAACAGCAATAAATGGTAACCAGGGCTATAGCAGGGTCATGGAAGCATATGGTGGGAGACGTCGAGTCTGGCCGGAAGGAGTGCAGAAGACTTTTAGCACTGGGCCAAGCACAAAGTAGGTGACTAATGAATGAAAGGGGGTGATGTCTGACCATCAGCCAGATGCTAAATGCGCCTGCCTACGTGGAGGAACAGGGAAGGATTTTAGGTGAGAGCAAAGTCCAACCTGTGTCAATTCCCAGACATGTCCAGGAATGACAAAACTCAACAGCCCTTGTAGTAGGCTGGAAACAGTGTGGGGATCCTGGATGGTACTTGATAGACAATGGATATCTAGAAAAGCTGAAGGGTAAGAAGATAATACTAAGAACTGCATTTTCTAATGCAATGTTCATGCTCCTAAGGATGACAACTCTTACAGAAGCAAAATGCGTTTTAAAAAACATAATGGTAGTTCAGCTGAGAGAGAAAAAGGTAGTGATACGAAGTAGATGATGGGTGGGCTTGATAAGAATATTTGGGACCTATTTTGTTTGTTCCTTCAACAAATAATTAAGAGTATGTTTCTCATATCTTAAAAGAAACAAGCACACTCCCCTTCATCCTGCAGCTTTTTCGTGGTGCCCTCACAACTTGCCTTCCGAGTCAAGTTTCTGTAAAACATCTCCTGCCACCCTCCCTTTTGGGTGCACACCAGTTTGGCTTCGGCCCTCACCATCCCTGCCAACATTCCTGCTGAGGTCTTCATTGCTATCAGGTACTTTCCCGTCGTTATCCTGCTGACTTCCACCTTCAGCCCTGTACAGAGCTGACCGATTCACCCATCTCCACCTCTTACTCCAACTTCTTACCCTTACACACCTGCCTTCCCAGTCTTGTTTCCCTTGTCTATTTCAGCTCCTCCCACCACTTGCTGTGCACTAATGACTCCCAGATCTCTACCTCCTCTCAGCCATTTCTCCTGACTCCACTGGTGTTTACCCAACTGCCTCCTAGACATCTTCCCTTATTTGCCCCAGGGGCAGCTCAAACTCCACAGGGCCCAGAAGGAAATCATCCGGCCTTGGGCATGTTAGTTAACTGAACTGGGCCTCACTTCCCTAACAATAAAACAGAGGCATTACTAATAGCCACCTCACACAGAAGCCTGTTAAGAAGATTAAATTAAATAATACAAAATAGCATGACAGCTAGACCCTGGTGCATGGTAAATGATCCACAAATATTAACCATTATTCTGCCGTCACTCAAACCCATTCCTTTCTCTCCATCAATTCCCTAAATTGACTTATAAACCCATCATCCACACCATTCCTCAAGCCAGAACCTTGAGCATCATCCTTAAGCTCCCTCTTCCTTAACCTCAGTCGTCCTGTCCCAGTCTGTTCCACTTCTTAAATACCTGACTTGTCTCTTCTTCTCCACTCCACTGCCTTAAGCCCTCAGCATCCCCTGGGACTAAGGCCATTCTTTCCCTGACCCCATTCTTGCCACTCTACACCTTTCTTCTGAAAGAACACATTGCATGACACCACTCTCCCCTTATAATCTTTCCGTGGCTCCCCAGTGCCTTGGGGACAAAATCCAAACTCCTTGCAAGCGAACAAACACTCTTCAGGACCTGGTCTCAGTCACTCCCTCTCAGTCCACCTCACTCCCTCAGCTCCAGCTGGTCCTCCTTGAGGAGAGGTGATACCACAGTAGTCATCAAGCTCAGTCAGGCCGGAGTGTCTTCTCCAACCGCTGCTGCTTCTCCTTCCAGATGTTGCTCGGGTGCCACTTCCTCTGAGAAGCCTTCCTGGACTTCCAGCCAGATGACTGTCTTTCTTCTTTGTTTCCCAGGGTCTCTGCCCTAACAGTTATCATGCTTTAGTTATCTGCTCATTTGCCTGTCCTCCCTACTGATCTGTCTGCAGGCAGAAAAAATCATCTTTTATTTCAATATCCCCAGAACCCAGCACAGTGCCCAGCAGACAGTAGGTACTCAAGGGAAGTGAATTAGGGCAAAGCGCCTCCACCAAAAAGAGGTTTGGGGAATAGATATCAAGGCTGGCGAATCAACTCCTCCCGCTCACAAGGCTGCACTAGGGGTTCCTTTAGGCCTGCGTGGATATCCGGCGCCTGCACGTCCTTCTCGGTGCTTCAGCTCACGCGGAGTTAACCCGCACGATTAGAGCAGACACAGGGCTGCATCGGCGGAGGCTGCACGGGAAGCTGCAAACGCACGCCCAGAGGGCTGAGGTTAAATCCTGCGCCTTTTGTTCGAGGCAGCGGAGAACAAGCGGATCCGTGCCCGCCCGCCCCAGCCGGATGCGGGGTCTGCCTGGGCAGACGCACCCGGGGAGCGCCGCATCGGGCAGGGGCGAGCGTGTGCGCGAGCCCTCTCCGCGCCGGCCTCCGGGCCCCGGGATCCCGCGCTCTCTGGCGCCCAGCTTCGGTGGCAGGCCGTCTCCCCCGCCCGCGGCCGCCGCCGGCGGGAAAGCGCCCGGCGTCCCGGCGTCACGCGCTGGCGGCCGGGCGCGCGGCGCGCGGGGCGGGACGGGGGCGGGGCCAGCGCGTGCGGGGCGGGGCGGGGCGGGGCGGGGCGGGAGCCGGGCACAGGAAGCGCTGGGAGGCCCGAGCCGTCCCAGGGTGCCCCGCGCGGCGTGGACTCGGGCCGCTGCCGCCATCCCGCTGGCGAGAAGGAGAGAGAGGCCCGCCCGCTCGCCGGTCGGGCCAGTGTGGGCCAGTGCGTGAGGGCGCGGGGGGCCGTGTCAGCGAGACGCAGAGCGCAGCCGCCACCGCCAAACGGACATGTTGGAGCCCGGCTCTGCCGCCGCCTCTCTTTCCTCATCCTCCGCACGGGACTGAGAGGGGGCCCGCCACCCCTCCGCCTCGGCCGCCCGGCCCGCCGCCTCGGCCGCAGCCTCTTCCTGCCCGGCCTCGGGCTCCGCCGCGCGTCGCCCCCCCGCCCCTCAGGCCCGGCCGGTCCCCCGGTCCCGCTCCGCCGCGGCGCGAGGTCTATGTGACCGACGGGCCCGGGGCAGCCGCCGCCGCAGCGCGAACATGGACGCCGTCAACGCCTTCAACCAGGAGGTGAGGGGTGCTCGGGGCCGCGGGCGCCGGGCCTGCTGCGGGAGCCGGGCCGCTGTTTCTCCCGCCGCCGGAGGTTTAAAGCTGTGGTCGGGGTGGGGACGCTTCCTGCCCCGGTTCCGGGGCGCTGGGGCCTGCGCGGAGCGGCCTGGGGCCCCGGGAGGTGGCGGCGGCCCCGGCGCCGACCCCGCACCCCTCCCCCACCGCCCACCCCCGGGCGCCGACCTCGGGCTGCCCCCTCGCCCCCTGCCGGCCTCCCCAGCCCGCGGCGGCGCCGGCGCCTCCAACTTCGCTCCCTTTCGGGTCCGGGCGCTCCGCTCGCAGCCCCGATCCTGGCTTCGCGGTGCCGGGAGCCGGCAAGGGGCTAAGAAAGGAGCGCGGGCGGGCGAGTGGGGTTGGGGGCGGGGGAGCGGGAGCATCTGCCGGTCGCGGGGCTGGCCGAGCGGCGGCCTCGGCTCTCCTGTTGCTCAGGCCGCGGCGCGGCGGCGAGTGGACTCTGATCCCGGGGCGGGGAGGAGTTGGAGAGGTCCTATCCCCCGGGGTTCACACACTTGGGCAGTGGGGTTTACGAACAGAGAGGGGTAGCCCTTTCACAGACCGGATCGTGAAGGCGACCCTCTTACGGGCTCTGTGGCCCCGGCGTGACACCTCAAAAGTAGAATGGGAGAGAAGAGTATTTGCTTCGCCTTAGTCTGCTAGAAAGCTGACTGTGGTCTCCAGTCCCCCACCCTCGCGCCCCTTTCGCGGTGGTTAATCCTCGGCTCCCTTTTACGGGAACATTTACATGTGAAAACCTCCCAAAACCGGGAACAAAGCTGCCTGCTGCCTTAAAACTCTCTAGTTTGATTCCAGTGCAGTTTTTGGAGCGCAGAGTCCACACATCCTATTTATCAGAATCGATCTGGGGGGAGGGAATTTGACCATTGATGATTGAAAACGTAGTTGCAGAATGGAAACGATTGTCACGAGTTGAGTTGGATTATGTTCCTTTTCCAGATAATAAAGATCAACCCAACTCTGAAAAAAAATCAGATGTAGTAGTGTTAGACGTCTTGATACGGTGTGAAAACTTGCCGCATCTCACAGTGAGATTTTGAAGTTTCACTTGTAACAGAATTAGGCGTGCGATAACTTTCCTTTCGATTTGCGGTGCCATAATATGGAACCCTCCAGTAACACTGCAGTTAAGACCATTTATTGCATTACAAAGTATCCTAGAGAAGGTTTGTCTTCCAACTGATGGGTACATAAAATGTTTTAACTGCAGTAGTTGCAACTGGTGTTGAACAGTGCCTTGCGAAGTTCAGTAGTGATGATTTTCAAAATAACGAAATATTTCCTAATTTTTGATGGCTAGACAATTTGCGATAAAGATTTTCACTTGGAAGATGAGTTTGTTTCCTCAAGGCAAAATATACTGGAATGTTGGCCCCATGAGGGCAGAGAGTTCTTTCCTTCCTCCCCCCACCATAGCAGGTGCTTGGCCAATACTTGTTGAATGAATGAGAATTTATACAAATGGTACAACAATTTTTTAAAGACTATAAGTACATTTCTTTCCCGAGATAAAAAGTTGCTGAATATTTTTAATGGCAATTTTTAATGAATGAAGAGGATTTTTAGTGTATTCTTAAGATCAGAAGTATTTAATTCTGAATTCGGAGTTATGGAAGTTGACATTAAACACATTATTAAACAAAGTATCTTATGTTAATTCTGGGGAAATGTGATCAGTAGTTTTTACTTTGAAAAATCAGAATTAGGAATGATATTGACTCCTTGAAAGGGGGAAATGATATTTTAACCTTTTTTTTAAACGTACAAAATGAGAATTTTCTTATCGTTGCTCATTTTCTTCCTTAAGTAACTTTCATTTCCATTCCTAGTCTTACTTTATGAACTGCAAATTGTGTTATTTTAGGTGTATGTTACCAATTCCAACTCTCTTCTGCTAAACTTTCTTCTGAAGAAACTTTCTTCTGGAGAAATCAGTCTTTAAAATCTGTCTTCTTGTGCCTGCTTGATTTGTAGTGCTTCTCAGTTATTTCTCCCCATTCATGAAATGTTGGTTAGTTCCCTGAAACCTCAACTCTCCCACATCTTATCTTTATTTTACAAACTTCTGAATGCCTGCTCAGCTGCAAAACTGAATACTGTGGCACTACCAAGGATCTCAATCCCCTAGGAACCTAAATAATAGAGGACATAAGACTTAGACAAATAACTTTATTATGTGATAAAACAGCTTCCTTTGGGGCCTTTATAAAGTACTGTGGGATGGCCATGGGGGATCAGTGAAGACTTAGGAGGAGAGAAGAAGGTATCAGGTTTCAGGATTTCAGAAGGTGTAGGAAACAGTGTTTAAAGGGCAACAGTACCGAGAAATAAGTGAACAGTAGTTTGACTCCCGAGGCTGCTGGAAAGTAAGGATGGTTAAGTAGTTTGGGCCCTGATAAGTTTCATGTCTGTCTAATGTGTTTGAATTCCATTTTTAGGCTGTGGATAAACAAAGTTTTAAGTAGTGGGGTGATAAAATCAAAACACTGGTTGATTTGTAGTACGTATTATTGTAGAAGGCAGCGATTTGGGGAAGATTAATGGATTGGGGACTGAGGTAGGAGAAGCAAGTAGAATCTGAATTTGGCATGTCCATATAGAGGGAATGGAGAGGAGGGGAAGGATGTGGGCCAGAAGAATCCATGGACCTCGGCATCTAGTAGGCTTTACAGCACCTTTTGCCCTCACATTCTAAGTGCAGGGAGAGTGGTGATGCCATTAATACAAGTCAAGCAGTCATCAAAAGCATACTTAGTGGAGGGGAAAATATGTTTGGTTTTTGAACAGGTTGAATTTGAGTTTGAGTGAAACAATCATGTGGAAGTTTTTGACAAGCAGTTGGTCATGTAGGACTCAAATTCAAAGCAACCAAGAAATAGAAGGAGACACTCTCAGATGTACCCTGGAGAAAATTAAGAGGGGGAGAAAAAAGAAATTAATATTTAATTAAGCATCTGTGTCATGTTGGGCACTTTATATATACATATCTAATTTAATATTCCCACACCCTTGCATAAACATCCATTTATAAATGAGGAAACTCATTTTCAAAAAAGTTAAATAATTTGCCCAAGGGCATACTGCTAGCTAATGGCAGAGCTGGGATTTGAATGCAGGTCTCCCCATCTTAATTGCCGCCTGAAGATATTTTGTATATACCAGGGGAGTGGTCCGGTTAAAACTGAAGAAAAAGGCCACTAAAATTTTTGAGGATGACTGGATCTGAAGTTAAAGGTTGAATGGTGATGGAGGAGATAAGGAAATAAGAGGTAGCAAATGTAAAGTAGTTGTTTTTAGAAGTTTAGTTGTGAGAGATTCCAGGGAAAAGTTGCTTCAAGGATGAAGGGAAGGGAGAGCAATTAATAAGGTACTAGGCACTGGTGCTAAGCCTTGTGTTACTTTTGTATAGTATGTATCCAAGGTCTTAGCCTTAGTAAGCGGTGTTCAAGCCCTGGTCTCTATTAGATGGGAGCAGAAGCTTGAGCATGTTGGAGGGTGGGGGTATAGAAAAGCATAGTTTAAAGCAGCAAGAAGAGGGTTGGTTAGCTTAGAGCAAAGTTGTGGGTAAGAGGAAGGCAACAGATCGGAAGCACAGGTAAAAACGATGAAAGTGAGGTTGTTAAAGACACCCATTTAACAGAGGACTTTTATGGCAAAACACTGTGTTAAGTATTGTAAAAGATGAAAAGATGAGTGAAAAAAATCAGTGATCAATTGTGGCCAATACTTGATTATGTTCTGCTGTGTTTATACACTCCTTAATGTGGAGAGTTTATTTCGTAAGTTTGTTGAATGAGTAAAGATTGTAGATTGAATTTTTTAAATCCATTGATTGCGGTTTTAGCCTTGAATCAATCTTCTCTAAATCCAAAAAAAAATCTCTTCCTTTCCCACTTTTTTTTTTGCAGCATCTGAGAGTTTAAGACATTTAAGTAAAGTACAAAAGAAGTGCAGAGAATATAACAAGAATTGACAGTTGTTACTATTTTAAGCGTTTTTAATTTAAAAATAAAATATTATAGTCCTCCTTTTCTCCCATCCCCAGTCCCATTCCTCCCTAGCCAGAGGCAATCAAATAATGAATTTAGTATCAATCTCTATGATCCATAAACAATATATAACATTCTATGTTTGATATACATGAGAGGTATGTTGTACCTATTCTGCAGTGTGGTTTTTTGCTCAAACATTGTTAATACCATATATTAAGTTCTTTCTAACTGCTGTGTAGTGCGCCATCATTTGAATAAACCATACTTTATCTGGTTCCCCAGTTGATGAACACTTAAGTTGTTTCTTAGTTTTTGCTGACAAACACTGCAGTGAACTTTCTCGAACATGTCTCCTTATATAAGTTTCTCTAGGACAGCTGTTCTCAAACTTTTTGGATTTTGAGTCTGTTAAACTCTTAAAAGTTAAGGACCAAGGAGAGCTTTTGTATCTATGGGTTATATCTTGATATTTACCATATTGGAAATTTAAACTGAGAAATGTACTTATTAAAAATAATAAGCCCATTACATGTTAACATCACATTTTTGATGAAAAATAATGTTTTGAAAACAAAAAAATTTGTGAGATAAGTGACATTATTTTACATTTTTTTGCAAATCTTGTTTAAACTTTGGTTTAATAAAACCTGGATTCTCATATCTACTTCTTCGTTGAGTCTCTTGCAGTTACACATCAGGTAGCCTCTGGAAAACTCTGCTGTACACTTGTGAGAAAATGAAAAGAACAAGAAATATCTTAGTATTAATAGGAAAACAATTTTCACCTCACAGACACTGAAAGGCACTCGGAGACCGCCCCCCGCCCCCTCCAAATCCTCATTACTTTTTGAGAACTACAGCACTGAGGTGCTGAGGTGGTATGCATATAATGCTACTTTAAAGTGCAGGAAGAAAATATGAGTACTTCTGTATTGGTTTTTAAAATCAGAAATTAAGCTTTGTGAATACTTAATGTATGAATTGATGTTGGTACATGTATCCACTTGGGCTGTCAGTCTTGAACCACCATGTTATTCCTGATGGTAGAGTTGAGTTCCACATCTCAGTGGGGAGACAGCCACCCCTTCCCATTCCCCACTGGAAATTGTTCTGTATGGACTATTGTGTATTTTACCTATTGGTTACTAGGCGTGATGGTCTTGCAGAATTTAGATCGTTTGATGAGGATACTTCGTTAAGGTGTTTTTTTAACCTGTAATGTTAATCTTTGGTTGTTTTTGATCATTCCTTCCTTCTCTGAGAGGTCTATCTAAATAAGTGGATGAAGAGTTGAAGCAAGGTTCTTAAGTTAGCTGTAGTTTTATTCCTCTTCTCTTTCTTGACTCTCAGAGAATTGCTTGTCCCTAACCACAGTAGAGTTCTGGCTTTATGGTGAGTGGAATAGAATAAAGCTGCCTCTTCAGAGCTTTCTGTAGCAGCATTTATCACTGATATTCTTGTTGAAAATATCCCTCCCTTAGTCTATCATTTTGTTTAGTATTTTGTTTCAGAAAAAATTACATGGGCACGTGATGAGGAACTGATTCAGAGAAAAATTGGAGTAATGGAAAAGTTGGTTCATAAATCTTGTGAAACAGAATTTGGGAGATAAATGTACCTAATAAAAAGTTGACAAGATGGTAGTTGGGTTTTGTGTGTGTTTTGTTGGGAGTTTGTTGTTGTTGTTGTTTTTGTGGGGAAGACCAGCCCTGAGCTAACATCCGTCGCCAATCCTCCCCTTTTTGCTGAGGAAGACTGGCCCTGGGCTAACATCAATGCCCATCTTCCTCCACTTTATATGGGACGCCGCCACGGCATGGCTGACAGGCAGTGCGTCGGCGGGCGCCTGGGATCCGAACTCGCGAACCCCGGGCTGCCAAGCGCGGACTAAACCGCTGCGCCACCGGGCGGCCCCTGTTGTTTTTTTTACCAGATACAAATTGCAGGTGGTTGTCCTCTGCCATGGAGCCCAAGTGAATATAATTTACTTCAGCAGTTTAGGTAACTTCTTTATAGATATCTGCACACATTCAAATCTCATTTTAAATATACCTTGATATAACATGGTAGGAAAAAAGTTGTTGCATAAATGATGAATCATTAGTATTGTAAAATTTGTTGAGATAATATGCTGAATCTTTTTTTTTTTGAGCATACTTCAGGGCAACAGCATACAACTTTAATAATGAGCTAAAAACAAGCTACTCAATGTTATCAGGTATCTAGAATAAGCAACTTACCTATTAGCAGCTCAAGTTTTTGGTAACATTGATTGATTAATATTCTATTCCTGTGGAACCACAGAAAAGTTAGAGTTGGTAATAGTTAAATTTGCATTAGGATTAGACCTTACCAGGATCTGTTCAGTGCTTAGTCTAGAAGAGACATGTCTACATTTCTGTGTTAATATTAAGTGTAATTAACAGTATACTGTTAATGATTTTTTTTTTTGAGAACTAGAAGATTTCACAAACAATATTATAATTTATTATGCCCTGGTCACCTTCACCCTGTTCAATATTTACATGGTTTGTTGATTACATTTCATTGCTTTATAGTTCGAGCTCCTTATTGGTGCTTGTGAAAGCATAGATAAATATATGGAAACCTTGATATTCCAATAAAGCACTGTACAAGTTAATAGTGAATTGAGCAAGAAATGCAATGTAACTCTGGAGTGGAGTTAAGAATTAGAAGCCAAGGTTTTGTGGGGAAAGGGGATGGCAGGGCTCAGTGAAAAGTGGAGGGCCATCCAAGTACCTCTTAAAAGTTATTATTTGTGTTTGGATGATTGGTGATTTTTGGTATAAATCCACGTGGGTCAGTAATCCCAGTTGGAAGAAACCATAGAGCAGTGGCATACCTAGCATATTTGACATCCAGAGCAGAACTTTTTCTTTTTTTAACACATACTCTTCTACAACAAAATTATTTTCAGAAATAATCATAAAATCAGCCAGGAAAGAAACTTGAACTTCATGCCAGTTACAAATAACTATTACAACAGAAAAAAGTAGTTGATTAATATTTTAAATAGCATTAATACATTTTTTTGGAAAAAGTAGAAAAACTTATATACATACTGGTCTGTCACAATAATGAATAATTTCCAGTTTGTTTTCAAGCTTTACCTTCTGCATATTTGTCAGTGACTGTCAGAGTTGATCTTCACATATTTGTGTTCAGTAAACGGTTACAGCCAGATTTATCAATCTTATCTTCACCATAATTGATTGAAAAACACTTTTTATTAATATTAATTATGAACAGTTGTACATGAAGCAGCAGATATACTAATAGTTGGGAAGTCTTAAACATAAGGTTACTTTTGGCAGAAATTTAGAAAAAGCCCATTTCACAGTAAATTCTGGAAATCACAATACTGCCCATGTCTCTTTTCAGCATTGATTCTAGTGACTTTCAAATGTCTCCCCAGTCAAAAAAAATTTCACTAAAATGTTTTCACCCAAAAATTCAATATAGGTTTGTATTATATTTGGTAAACATTTCTGAAATTATGGTAAATGTCCACTTTCTTACATTTTGTTGCGTAGCATTGGCGTTTTCCACAATTTTTGTTGACGGATCTTCAAGCTTTGTGTTTCACTGTACCTTTGTTCAAGGCTGATTCTGGCTATTTGTAAATATTTATACCAGAAAAAAAGATATTTCACAAAAGAAGAATTGGACACAGCTATAATATTTTGACTGTACTATTTAAACAAGGAATATATATGTATATGTGTGTATATAGGAACCACAGGATTGGAGATACAGCCTGAGCCCGAGGAGGGTGCAGGCTATCCTGAACCTCTTTGCAGTGACTCTCCAAATGAACAGGTGTAGCAAACACATAACTGAAGGGTTTCCTAATGAACTTCCACTTAGAATAGATTGCTTATTAAATATAATAAAATGTAATAAAAATGTCCCGATTTGACACATATATTGTTAAAACGCCACAGTAACCACAACAGTGGTTTTTAAGACTTGAGTCTCAGTCAACAAAGTATTTTAGAGGAAGGAATGTTTTATCCCTAATATTATTTAGGTTTGCCATTGCTTGGTGGTGATAAAACAGTTTTTGATCAGTTTTATTATTGTATTTAGAGTTTTTAGAGACAATTCACCCACTTACTGACTGCCCCTGGGTGGACTTCTCCCATTGTCCCACTCTAGGTATGCCGTTACCTTAGAGAGCAGTAGTTGTCCAACCCTGTAGTCTGTCAGTCTCCGTCTGCAATATCCTCAACATAGCTTTATGTACTTTATCATGAGTATTCTACTTTATTTCCTCTTTCGACTTTGTCAGAGCTGAGTTTTAGCTGACGTAGAATTATAATACCTTGTTTAAAAGAAACCTATAATATGCCTTTTAAAGCCGTTAGGAAACAGATAAAATATTCTTTAAACTTGAATGGCCGTATATCACCTAGTTTACCTTAAGAGATGCTGAATGATAAATCACTTTAGAAACGACAGCCAAATTTGGGGTTCAGTTGAAGATATATTTACATCTTTATAAAGGTCTTTACCATTGTTTAGTAAATGTAAGAGCATAATTTATAAAGTTAGGTTTTTAAAAAAAATAGATGAGGTGTCCAAAATAGGCAAATCCATAGAGATAGAAAGTAGATTATTGGGCGTGGGGAGGTGGGAGGGTGACTGCTAATGGGTATGGAATTTCTTTGGGGGGTGATGAAAATATTCTAAAATTAAATAGTGTTGATGTTGCACAACTCTAACTATAGTAAAAACCACTGAATTGTACATTTTAAAGAGGTGAGTTTTATGGTATATAAATTAACTCTCAAAGCTATTTAAAGAAAAACAAAAAAACATTAGGTTTTACAGCATTTTTTTATTTCGTTGCTTGATCTGATTTTCTGTCAGGTTGAAAACAATATCTAGTAGCTCCTGAGTAGCTCTGTAAATTATTTTCTTGATCCTGATCCTAAGTTTGTTCAAAGGATATCTTTAGTTTTTACATGCTATTTTAAGAAGTAATCCAGTGGGGACAGTTCAAGGCAAGGACAGGAAAGGAATCCTGCATTTGCTCGTTAAATACCAACCAGATGCCAGCTAATGGGGTAGGTGTTTTATATATATATGTCTTTGAGTTCTTTCCATTTTAAAGGTAAGGAGAGGTGGTGTGAATTGTCCAGGGTCACACATTGTAGAAGTGGCAGTTTGAGATTAACAGCCAGTTTGAGCCCAGTCCACAGCCCCACATTGCTGTTCTGAAGTTTTTGAGCAGCTGATCTTTGTCTACTAGATTGTTTATGAAGGAAGAGGGCTCACTAAACAACTTTTGTACATTTGAAGCATGGTAGCAAGTATGCTATAATTATATGATTTGGAAGAATTCGTCAAAGTTTAAGAATGACAAAGTTTGGTAAGTTTTTAAGTCATCCACAGTAATGCAATAGATACAATCAGTGTTTAAAACTTAAGATGTGTTTTTAGGCGTTATTTCATTTACTAATTTATATTCACAATTAAAATTTTAAATTGATTAGGTATTTTATAAATGCTAACGTTTTCATTTTTTAGTCTCATGCTTGTGCATAGATCCAATCATTACAACTTTGTGGAAATTGCTGGATATAAATAAAATGCATAATGTATGTGATAATTCTTATTTTTTTTTCTTCTAATCAAATGATTTTGTATACTAGAACCAATTTTTATTCTATTGAAGTCCAGGAGGAAGTTTTTTTGTGTGTGAGGAAGACCAGCCCTGAGCTAACATCCATTGCTAATCCTCCTCTTTTTGCTGAGAAAGACTGGCCCTGGGCTAACATCCGTGCCCATCTTCCTCTACTTTATATGGGACAACGCCACGGCATGGCTGACAAGCAGTGCGTTGACAGGCGCCCAGAATCTGAACCCGCGAACCCTGGGCTGACAAGCGCGAACTAAACCGCTGCACCACTGGGCCAGCCCCTAGGAGGAAGTATTTAATTCACAAATATGTTTTATACCGACTTTGGAGGGACAGAGTTAACTAGTGAGGCACAATAAAAGTGATTTTGAAACCTGGCATCTGTGCTAGTAAAGTAGAGCAATAGCATAGATAAAGCATTTGGCATTCCTTAAAGTCACCTCCTGGCCTATTTCTTGAACAAGTGAAAAGAAAGGAGTTGGGGATTGATTGCAGTTCAGTGAACCAAAATGGAGGAAAAGAATAGAGAATGACCTGTCGTGGTAAGCTGGAACTGGATGGGTTAAAAGGCAGCCTTGGTTCTAAAGTAAAGAGTAGGCCCTTGGAAATTGTAGGGGGAGTTAGTCTTAAATGAAGAATAAATTAGAGCATACTTTACAGAGTAAGTTGTCAGAAATTAACTACTTAGAAAATTAGTTCTGCCAGCAGCAAATGGTAACAGAATTAGGGGTTGGTGATATAATTAAAAAGTGGGAAATAATGCAGATGAAGTTTAAACTACTGTTTGCCATGTTACTATATTCTATTAATTTTCTTAATGCACATAGAAATATAAATAGTTAACCCAAACGTGGTTTCATATTTAATATTAACTGTATATTTGCACTTATATGTGTGTATTTTGTAAAGCGTTTCTCTCAATTCTGGAACTAGGAGAAAAGTCAGAGAGTTTGTGGGAGACTGTGGTAAGGTAAATGTAGGAAGCAGTAAGTATGAAAATTTCTTTAACCCTTTGAACTTGAGACTGTTATGTGCATCTTTGTTTATTGCTTGTAAAAATATCTGGTTTAGAATCTTCAGAAATCTGAAAAGTGAATTTTATAGAGAAATAAATGAAAGTATTTTGTAGCATTTAAGTCAAACCAAAGACTGTTCAGTAGGAGCAGGGAGACAGTACAGTTTATTTTTTCCAACTCTTTGTTTTTAAAAAGCCTTGTAAATTTGCTCCATCTTAGGAATATTTCGTATTAATGCCAGCCCCGTCTTGTCTCCATACTTTCCTCTAAGCACGTGGAAAATTGGTTAAACATTTGGGTTTCAAAGGATTTGACTCTGTGGAAAGTAAATAGAATTTACATAGAAGTAAATTATACATCAGTAATTAAAGGGATGCTTTCTTTAATGCACAGATGTCAACAAAAAATATATTTAAGACAGTGCTTTCTCAGATTTGGGTTTTATATCCACAAGCGCTTCAGTTATTAGAAAGATTTAAAGGAGCAAAATTTTAAATTTATTCTTAAAAATTTGTTTTAGTAATTTTGGAAAGTTTTATTAAAGATTTACAAGCCATTGATTTAAACATAACTATTAATTCCAAAGACAAAGTTTACTCCATGGACAATTTGTGTCTGATGATGGTGATTCTGTATATTTATTATATTTATAATCAAAAGTTGGAGAAATGCATTTTGTGTCTCAGACACAAAGTTTTTCATTTTTAAATCCATGAATTTTAATTTTTTCATTTTAAAATTAATAGAATTCAGGTAAATTTTAATTAGAAAATATCCCACCAAATACCATTAACATTTTAGAGTATTTCAGTCTTTTTTCCCCTCCCTTGTGTTTGGAAATTTTTATATGGTTACCAGATTGTTTTTTAGAAAGCAGTACAATTTGGGTAGCTTTTGTATATCTCATATCTTTTTTTTTTTTTTTTTGAGGAAGATTGGCCGTGCGCTAACTAATCTGTTGCCAAGCTTCCTCTTTTTCTTTTTTCTCACCAAAGCCCCAGTATATAGTTGCCTATCATATGTAGAGTTGTAGCTCTTCTATATGAGACACTGCCTCAGCATGGCTTGATGAGCGGTGAGTAGGTCCACGCCCAGGATCTGAGCCAGCGAACCCTAGGCTGCTAAAGGAGAATGCTGGAACTTCACTGCTATGCTGCCAGGTTGGCCCCCAGCCAGATCTTTTTAATAATGTGAAATTATTTTCTTATTTTAAAATACTTATCATGGAAAATTTGAGAACATCTGATTATTGTTTTAGATAAATTTCTAGAAGAGGAATTGTTGGTTTAAAAGATATAGACATTTTCTAGTACTTCGTATATGGCTGTCAATTTCCCTTTGAAATTAAAATTTGCCCATTAGGTCTCATCAGCAGAGTGCCCTGTTTGCCTTATGCTAATCTACACTCATGCCAGTTAGATAATTGAAGAATTGTATCTCATTGTTTTAATCTGTACTTCTTTGATTTTTGGTAAGGTTGAACTTTTTTTTTCCTGTTTATTAATTAGCTCTTGGGGTTTTCCTTGTTAATTGAGTGACTCTCCTCTGTACATTTTTCATTTTCACTGTACCTCTCACTGTTTGTACATGTTATTGATTAACTCATACACAGTATTCTGCTTTCACGTAGAGTGCTTGTTTAACATGTTGGCTTGCCCACCCCCCAGGCCCGTCACTGTCCCCGTCCCCCATCGCATTAAGTTGCCCAGTATTAAGAAAGTATTAGCTTGAACAAACCTTTGGTGAAGTACATGTAAAGACATAAAATGAAATGCCAGGTAAGAAGGAACTGTAAACTATCCTTTACCCAATTGTTCTGGCAATAAGTATTTTGTGGAGTTCAGGCTGTACTTTGATGGACAAAGCATCTTTGCAGAAAAGATAATTTTAAAAGATTTTTTTCTTAGTTATCTTTTGTTAAGTTTAATGTGTACTTTAATAAAGTGTTTGTGTTACTAATAAACGTTAAAGATTTAACTCTTGATTTGATTGAAGCCAGTGTGTCTTGATATATTGAGGCAAATGAATGAAAGAGGAGGAAAGACTGTAGAATTAAACGCTTTGGTATCTGCGTCTGTCAGAAGGGAAATTTGAGTACCAGCCTGTCACTGTGTGTGTCTTTCTTTTTGGAAGCATTCATTTTTTTCTTTAAATTAAACTTTGTAATTAAATATTAATAATGGGAACTTAAGGCAAAATTTGTCATCTTAGAGGTCATAACAGCAAAGGAAGGAATAGTGGATATAATCAGTATAATTCATTATAAAATAAATTTAAGGAAAGCAAATTTTTAAAAGTTTAGGGAGAAAAGCTAAGGGTAAGTATCCCATTGAAAGAGATTCTGAAAGGAAATATTGTTTGGGGGATTTAAGGTTAAAAAGTTACTTAGACTAGTATGTAGTCTTGTAATTCTTTTCATTGCTTTGACAGTTCAATTTCAAAAATAGGAAAAGGCGTATTCCAGAAATTGTAGGCTCGATGCCAATAACTTTTTATCTCTGCCAGTTCTGTTAGTTTTATGAATTTCTAGAAATTTTTAGTCACTAGGAGCCAGAACAGATTCACTAACAATTTACAACAGACTAAGTTAAACTTCTTTCTTTTGTAAAGTGTGTTTTGTCTAGTGAGGACTATAAACCATATTTTTCAGAAAGATGTTTGTCATGATTTCATTATGGATAAATGAGAAAAATATAGGTGGGATGAGAATATTGTTTAATAAATTTTAGTTGACTAGCAGTGTCCAAGGAATATCAGATAAGGTCATCCGATAGGTAGGTCCTGTTCTCTTTAATCTTAAAAAAACCATTGAGTTGGAGGAAGGCATATAAAGCAAGTTCATGAAATTTACAAGCTGATTGGAATAGCTCCTACATCAAACGGCAGAAAATGATTTCCAGACTACATAATTAGATTGAAAGGACTGTCAGAAATCAATATAAAGTCAACATAAAGATCTAGTTTGGATAGAGATTCCAGTGAAAACAGCCTGAGGATTTCAGTTGATTATAGGTGTGAATTAATAATGAATTAAGCACTGTTTTGTTTTGTTTTTTAAGTAATAAATAATGCCCTTTGCCCCAGATGTCCGCATTCTAAATCCCAGGACCTGTGAATATGTTACCTTCCTTACTTGGCAAAAGAGACTTTGCAGGTGTGATTAAGTTGAGGATGTTGAGGTAGGTTGATTATCCTGCATTATCTGGATAAGCCCAATGTGATACCCAGGGTCCTTATACAAGAGAGGCAGGAGAGGCAGAGAAAGTGATGTGACAATGGAAGCAGAAGTCAGGGAGGGAGAGAAGATGCTATCCTTATCCTGCTGGCTTTGAAGATGGAGGAAGAGTCCATGAGCCAAAGGAACGTAGGCATCTTGTAGAAGCTGGAAAAGGCAAGAAATAGATTGTGCCCTAGACCCTCTAGAAGGAATGCAGCCCTACCAACACCTCAATTTTAGACTAGTGAGATTCTGACCTCCAGAACTGTAAGATAAAAAATTTATGTCGTTTTAAGCTACAAAGTTTGTGGTAATGTGTTACTACAGAAATAGAAAACTAATGCAAAAGACAATCCAGTAGATTCTGTTAACACAGGGAATAGATTCTGAACCCTGTCCATTTTGGGATATCATACTTAAAAGGAATTAACCAGCATAGTCCGATCTGGAAATCATATCATTTGACTAATAGTTGAAGAAGATAAGAGAGAGGAAGACATGCTGAGTTATCTTTAAATATTTTACCATATGGGAGAGATGGCTGTTCTGTGCTCCAGGGGCAGAGCTGGAAAAGGAGAGGGAAGGTATCAAAAGGGAGATTTGGGGTCATTACAGAAAAGACTGCTGTAACTATTGGAGCTGATGAGTTAGAAGTTATTAAGCCTGTGTCACTAGATGGAGTCTGCCAGATATATTGTAAAAGGGGTTCTGGTTGGTATGAGTACTGGATTAGGTACTAAGGTGCTATATAGCTTTAAAAGTCTTTCATACTACTGTATTTTCACTATAGAGAAGGTTTCTCTAAATGTAGCATTTGAGTAGTAGATGTAATACAAAAAAGATATTAAGGTAAGCCATAACAAAAAATTAAACTTAGGTGTGTGTAAAGATTCCCAGGGCATTGGATAGCTCTATTTACTGAGCCATTTATACACCAAGTACTGGGCTAAGAGATTTATATGCATTATCTCATTTAATCCTAACAGCTTTATAAGGTGAAGTGAATACGATTAATCCCCCTTTTCAGATTTAAAAGATCCTTGAAGTTTAGAAAGGTCAACTAAATTTATTTAAGTTTATACCATGATTAAATAGCATAATATCATATTACTTTGACTAACTCCCAAACACTCTGAATTGTACAGGTGTCACAGGCCAAATAGTCTCATTCCTTATCTTCTCTTGAAACTCATCTTTCTTGATATAAGGGATCATGATGAATGCTTCTTCCTAATTTTTAGAATACTTTGTATATCAGGCTTCTATATGTCATGCAGCAGGACAGTGTTCATATTTAGACTTTCTCATAGTCCTTCAGCTAGTGACAGAGCAAAAAGTCATATTCATGTCTGTTGCTGGCAAGTATGTTTTTCCTACTATATTTATGCCTTCTAAGAGGGTCTTGTGCCTTTTTGGGCCTACTGCTGCTGTTATTGTATATAAGAGAATTGCCTGGTTTTCTCTGGCTGCTTTGACACATTTGTCTTCATTGACAGATTACATTAATTGTAAATATGGGCTGTAATAGTAGGGCGAGTGCTACACCTAATGATGCTTATTGAGCACTTGCCCTGTTGCAAGTGGTATACTAGTCATTCTGTATACAAAAACTGATTTAGTTCTCATTGAATACCTATCAAGTAGATAACAGAGTATCCTTCTTACACATGAGGACACTTGTGGCTTACAGAAGTTAAGTAATTTGCCCAGAATCATCTACATGGCTGAACCCAGATTCAAAACCAGGTCTTTCTGACTCTTTCCAGAATACCACTATGTCTGGTTTTTTTCACTACTAGAACTTACTGGAATTATATTAAATTTTGTAGTTTTCAGGCTTTTATATAAGTAAAGCTGATAGGTTTTTCTCTTGAGGTTTGTTGTCTGAGATTGGATGTTGGTCAGAAATAACTACAGCCTGAATTATCTTTACGCCTCTTTCTACTCTGTGTATACTACTACGTGTATTCTAAACTTGATTGAAAAATATGAAATTTTTTTCCGACTTGGCGATTCTGCCTTTTTCCTCACTGTTTGTCCGTAAGAAATGTATTAATGGTTTTAAGAAATCTACACATTATTGAAAGGTGACCAGCAGTAAATTTGGGCTTTATTTTCATTTCTAAAACAAAAGAATTTTTCCCTGAGTGATGGCCTTTCATATTTTTTGACCATGACCCCCACAGTAAGAATGACAGTTTTACATTGACACTCAGGTGTTTGTGCATGCATGCTCACACACAAAACTGAGAAGTTTTACTAAACAGTACTTACCCTTGCTGTGTACAATGGTGTTTTTTTTACTCTGTTTCACTAGAAAAGTTCTGTCATACCCATTAAGCTCATTTTTATAATCTACTGAAGTATCTCAACCCACAGTTTGAAAAACACTGCTGGGTTATCTCCAGGATCCTTCCTTTTTTTCAACAAAATTATGGGTAGTAGTAATAATAGCATTAGCGTACTATCACATACTTACTCTGTACTAGTTGCTGCATTCAGTGCTTTTATGTGTATTTTTTGTATTAATTCTTAGACTTCCCTGAATAAGTAGGGACTATTATTATCCTCATTTTACAGAGGAAGAAACAACTTCTTATAGTCAGCAAGTGGTCGAGCCAGGATTTCCCGGGCAGTTGATTATTGAGTCTGCGTTCTGATCGTTACTCAAACAGAAATTTGTTTTCAAAAATTTGGTAACTGTAATCTAAATCTTAGATTACCACAAGGTTGAATACTTCTGAGAGATTCCTCAGCCAACATTTGGTGGCCATGACAGTTAACTTCTTTTTTATTTAAATTGCAGCTTTGCACTAGATCCAGGTAAGGACTTAGTATGTTACCTCTAGTTGCTTGGCTGGACGTATCACTTTACTGCTGTGCCACTTTTTTTGTTGTTATTAAGAAATCTCTGGGTCTAACCTCTCCTAACAATTATATTTTGTATCACCTTCTCGTTTGGGTCTGCATGTATATATATTTATGTTTTTACTTAGCTGTATAGTCTTTATCATCTTGAATATCTGCGCGGTCTTCCTCTGTGCTAATGTATTATAGTATTAAGTAAATAATTTCCTTATTGTTAGGTACTTATTGGAAAGAACTTGAGCTTCGGGAAATGGTAAACCACAGATTGAATTTACCAGTTAATTAGCTTTTGACTTTGAGCAGATTCTTGAACTTCTGTGCTTCAGTTTTCTCGTCTATAAAATAGAATTATACTATCTACCTCACCATAAAGGCTGTTAGTGTTTCTAGCCAAATACGTAGTGTCCGTGTACATAGTTACAGTAAGGTATATCATTTTGGGTATAATTTCTGGGCCTCTGCATCTATCCAGTGAAGGTGTTGATCTAAATATCAGGGGACCTTTTTGCCTTGCAAAAGGTAGACTGATGAATTTGTGCTTTGAAGAAGCCAATAAAATATTAGTAACATTCGTTGAGCTTTGTAGCTTTGAGCATTGTGGTATTTTTCTTCATAAATTATATCAAATACAAATCTACAGCTTTAAAATTTAAGAAAGACATTGGTAAAGGAAAGGGCATCTAAAAAGAAACTGAAACGTGATGGAAGTCTTAATAATGCTAACAAGTAGGAGACATTTTAAGGGTGATCATCTTTAAAGCATTGAAACATGACTCTGTCTCCTCTTTATGTGCCAAACACTGAGCTCTTGCCACTTAACTGAGCTCTCAGATATTTGTTGAATGAATGAGAAATGATCCAAAACTGCATTTCTGCTTCCTCAGCTGCCACTTACTCCTTAACCAGTTGGACTTTGGAATCACTTTCAAAAACTGGTGTTACTTCAGCCACCTAATTGTCAGACTGAAGGAAACAAGGTTTGGTTTGTGTCCTAATTAACCTGTTACAGCATTTGACCAAGCCAAATACCTTTAATTTCTGACATTTGTCCTGGTGTTCATTTGTGCAGCCCCCTTCTTTATACTACATTGGGATTTTTGGTACACCCTAGCTCGGTTATATGTTCTTGGCTCCCTTCTTACTACAAATCCTCATGGCTTTGATTCTGTGACCTTTCAGTTTCTATCTTGGACCTCTCTTCTGTGTTCAAGATCTATATTCCAGTCTTTGCCTGGATATTCAGTAGGCATCCCAAATTAAATTCAATGTTTCAGCATTATCCCTGAATCAATACAGTATGTAGACAGGCACAGATGCCTGGTTCATATCTTTTCTGTACTCTCCATGATAGTTAATGGTCTCTGAGTGTGTTTAGTCAGTAAGCAGCATTATGTAAGGATATGAGTATACTATTAGGAATTGTGAGCTTCAGAATCAACAAATTTTAGTTGAGACCCATTCCCTGGGCATCCAAACAGATGTAACCCTTTGAGTATTATATCAAAAGAGTAGTAAAAGAAAATAATGTATCACCAAACTCATTTCTTCCTTATACATAGTAAGCACTCACATGTTGGTTCCCTCCTCTCTTCCCAAGTTGTCTTTTCTTTATGAAATGTAGTAACACCCTTCCACTGTGTCTTATGTGATAGCACTTAAAGGTTCTCTTGCTGGTCTTTTGCCTGAATGATGATTATACTGCTGTATGGTATCATCTGTATTTTAACCTTTAAAATAAATTTTAAATATTCAGTGAAAAACACTGCATATAGACTATGGAATGTTTCATCAGAAGGTGCACTGGTCTGTCTTATGTGCTCAGTTGACTGTTTTTTTAATACGGCAAGTTGCTTACTGCTGAAATAATCAAGTGCTGTTTAGGACATTAAATGAATATTAGCTCTGGCTTAGGCTTCATTAAAATATGATTCTCTAAGCTTTAAATGGCCAGAGAAGTAGTTCTCCCTGTTGCTCATTCTTAAGATCCTTGTATAAACTTTTTTGCATCCCTTTCTCTGCTTTAAGGTACAGAGAAGGAAATAGAACAACAGTAATAAACAACTGTCTTAATAAATTTTATAGTTATAAATGGTCAGAATATACCCTTTATAAATGCTATTTCATGCAGTGTTGATATTTTTAGAATTTGCATGTAACTTGAAATATTTTAGATTTTTTTTAGTTCCTCATTGGTTTATATATTGGTTTCAAAGACTACTGTCTCCTTTCTAATTGTTTTTCATTTATTCTCAAGGAGAATCTTTATTACATTGGTAAATAAAATAAAGAATTGTGACATTATTTATTTAGAGAATCTCTCCTTTTTTTTAAAATAAGTTCCTGTGTTATTATTTATGGGAAAATTCTGCCTTTCTCTATTTTAACAGAGTATCTGGTTCTTCTGTTGATTATATCTGGCATTCCATACCTTTTCTAAAATTACTGATACTGTTATCTATAGTCCCATTGTGTCTGTAGTTTTGAAAAGCTGTGAAAATTCTCTCTGAATTTCGTGGATATGTTACCAGGTTAGGGCTGTTTGCTCTGGGAAAAGAGACTTGTTCTTTAAGCTAGCCTCCTAGTTGTGGTCTAATAAAGTTCTATGTCTTAGCGATTCCGTATTTGAAATATCAACATTAATTGGAAAGAAATTGAAGTATGATTCATACAAGGTTGATAATGCTCAGGAAGCCCTGAAAATTATTTCAGAATATCTTTTTTAGAAGTCCCAGGTGAGTATGTGCCTATGCTTACACAAAACAAAACAAAAACAAGAATTTAAGAAGCTAGATATAAGCTTCTTAAAGTCAGGATTTTATCTTTATAACCCTCTATGGGCTCTCATTATCTCTTGGTTGGATTTAAACTTTTAGGGGAAGGAGTGTGCACATGTGGTTAAGTCTTGTGGGAGCACTTGATTGTTGGGTTTACTCTCGTGAGGTTTGTTAAATATGGTGTCATTTTTATTCCTTATTAAATCAAGAAATTGTGAATTCTAGCTTTATAATGACATTTTAAATTTCTTGCCTGGTGTAATAAAGGTGTTTCTCCAAATGAACCTTAGAATTATTTGACATTCTCCGAAATCTCAGTGAAGTTTGAATTGAAATTACATTAAATATTGAGTCACACTGTGCCACTTTCAGTCCAGAAACATGGTGTGTTTGCTTCCATTCAATCATTTTTGAGTTCTTCAGTAAAGTTTTCTAATTTTTTCTGTTGCAGGTTTTGTAAATTTCTTAATGTTTTTACCTTTTTTTTCTTTTTTGCTACTTTTTAGTCTGATCTTTTCCCAGTGTATTTTCTAAGTGGTAACACAGGTATGTAGGAAGGCTCTTGGTTTTTCTTTGCTAGCCAAATTGTTAAACTTAGTTTCAAATGTTTGCTTTCCTTTTAATCAGTACATTGCAAATATCTTTGTAGACCTGGGAAATTGACCTCTAATTTTACCTTTATTTTAATTTTTTTTCTTTTTTTGTTTTTTAAGCTCTTTTCACTTATGGATATGAAACCTCCCATCTCTCGAGCCAAGATGATCCTCATCACGAAAGCTGCTATTAAAGCTATTAAGGTAAGAGTAAAATATATTTAATTTGAAAAGTGTTTTTGAGATTTTGAAAATGTTACTGTTAAAAGTGAGAATTCATCTCGTGAATTAATTCAGGCCTGAATCAAAGAGCACTAACCAGCTTTTGCTGAAGGTACATGTTAATACAGTATGGTGTGTTGGCGTTATAATTATTATTTCAAAACCTGTTTTTTTTTTCTTTTTTCTTGTTGTTACTCTTTGCTCTTTATATTTTTTTTGAGCTTTATTGAGGTACAATTGACAAATAGAAATTGTATGTATATTTAATAATATAATGTAATAGAACATGATTTGATAGACATATACATTGTGAAATGATTACTACGATCAAGCTAATTAACACATCCATCATCTCACAGTTACCTTTTTTGTGTGTGTGGTGCTATAAGAGTTGAACTCACTGAAGTAGAGTGTAGAATGGCAGAGTTTATTTTTTTCTTTATTTCATTGAATTTCTTGTCATAAGTCAGAGTATTAGCTTAATTTTTATTTAAGGTAATACTTAAATTAGCTTAAGTATTATTAAGCTAATTAGCTAGCCTCTTAGTTGTGGCTAATCATTAGGTTAATTTTTGTGTGTGGGGGGAAGACCAGCCCTGAGCTAACATCTGTTGCCAATCCTCCCCTTTTTGCTGAGGAAGACTGGCCCTGGGCTAACATCCGTGCCCATCTTCCTCCACTTTATATGGGACACCGCCACAGCATGGCTGACAGGCAGTGCATCCGTGGGTGCCCGGGATCCGAACTCGTGAACCCCAGGCTGCCAAGTGCGAACTAAACCGCTGCGCCGCCGGGTGGCCCCTATTAGGTTAATTTTTATTTAAATAAAAAAACTCAAGCTCAGTAAAGTTAAATGTCTTGCTCAAGATCACACCTAAATAAGTGACTTGCTTTAAAAACAGCATTATTTAGTTCCAAAGCCACTGTTCTTATCCCTCTCATAAAGTTGCCTGATATACTGCTTTATGAAGGTTTATTGATGAAAAATCTAAGAAAAGGACCTCTGTTTTGGGGGATTTTTCTAGTTTTCTGTTTTAGTTAATTCCTTTCTGATTTGTTAAGATTATTTTCTTTTGGGGAGGAAGAGTGGCCCTGAAATAACATCTGTGCTCATCCTCCTTCATTTTGTATGCGGGTGCCTTTACAGCATGGCTTGATGAGTGGTGTAGGTCCACACCTGGGATCCAAACCCGTGAACCTGGGCCACCAAAGTGGAGTGCACTGAACTTAATCACTATACCACCAGGCCGGCCCCCAAGATTTATTTCAATTGTTGACTATGGATTATTTCTCATGGTTCAGTTTATCTTGAGAATTATTCAAATTGTGCAAATTTCGAAGTTTTAAAGTATTTTCTAATTACATTACAGGAAATGTAGAAATACATAAACTGGACAATAATTTTCTTTTAATTCTTTTCAGCTTTATAAGCATGTCGTTCAGATAGTAGAAAAGTTCATCAAAAAGGTAACTATCCATTTCATTATTACCTCATTTTAGTTATGATCAGTATTTGTAATTTACTTTGTAAATTGTAATTTGGATACTTGCTTCTAAAGCCAGTCTACAAAAAAAGTGTCACTCGAAGTTCTTTTTAATTACTAGAATTTTCTTGTTGTTTTTAACAAAATGAAAACAAATTGATAGCAGTCGTGTGGATTGAGCGCTTCTATGAGGTAGCACTCAACAAGAGTTTCTGGTGGGCCTCTTCCCAAGCCTGATGTGCCGCCTCTGCCCTCTGCCCTGTCTACTCTGTTGACATCTACCTCAGCTTGGAGTATTGCAGATGAAGTTGCTTTGTAAAGGTTTTTCAGCTTTTTCCTGCTCTCATCATAATTAAACCATTTTTCAGTTTTACAGTTGTATGTTGTTTTATAACTGTGATTAGCACATGTCTGTCTTAGTAGAGGACCAAGAACAGAGACTTAGACATTTTGTCTTCTCCCGCAACCTAGAGCTGTGCCATATGGTACATACTGATGCTTGTGGAAATGTCTCTGATCCATGGCCTTTCAATACTGGCTGAGAGACAGGAGTTAGAGCTACAACAAACCAAAAAAAAAAAAAAGGTTAATAGAAGTTTTTATAGTAGCAAATCAAAGTACAAATAAGTAAAATGCAAAAAAATTAATATTACCTACATGCCACCACCCCAGATTACTATTAAAACTTACATTGGGATCTACTCATTTATTAGGTAGACATACATTTATAAAAGGAAAGATGGAGACAGACTGATTGATAATCTGCTTTTCCCACTGAATTTATCATAGACATCTGCAAGTATTCCATTGCATGATTGTTTCCATGATTTACTCAGCCAATTCCCTATTGTTGGACATTTCACTGAAGTGGCTGGGCTTATGGAAAAAATTAGATGCATCTTAATTATTTTCCTTAGGATAAATTTCTAGATGTAGAATTGTTGGATCAAATAAGGCTTTGCCTTTATTGCCAGATCATCTTCCATAAAAGTGGTACCACCAGAAATGTATGCAGGTGCCTGTTTCTGTATTCTTTTTATCTTGTCAATTTGATTGGCCAAAAATGACCTCTCCTTTTAGTTTTTGTTTTGTCTGGTACTGTACTTTAATAGAATTAAAATTGATGTGTTGTTAAAAATTTTTGATAATAAAAGGTAAAAATTTTTTTTTGAGCTGGATGAATTGGAGTAGTGACTATCATAATAAGTGGATTTGTATGAAAGTAGCTTAGGGATTGATAAAGTAATGTTGATCCTGGAAATTGTGTGTGGGGAGATAGAGGGATCAGAGAAAAGTAAAATATTGGGGTTCTGAAGTATCAAGCGAATGCTATATTGTTCTAAGTAGACTTGTGGGAAATTTGACAAGCTGGCCAGTAAGACAGATAAGCATTCAAGTAGTTTCTATATAGAGACAATCATTGGATAAACAGGATTTCATAAAAGTGAAATTAATAGGTGTCAAATTGTGATTTTGCTTTTCTTGTATTGACTTTACATCTTTATCTTTGTAGTGTAAACCAGAATACAAGGTTCCAGGATTATATGTAATCGACTCAATTGTGCGACAGTCTCGTCATCAGTTCGGAACTGATAAAGATGTTTTTGGGCCAAGATTCTCTAAAAACATAACTGCCACATTCCAATATTTATATCTTTGTCCATCGGAAGATAAGGTATAGTTAATAATTTTTAAATTAAAACTTGTATTCTTGCTTTTATATTTATTTAAATCTATTTAAATGTTTATTAGTTATTTGAAGCCTACTTTATTACTAGATGATAATGTAGTGATCTCTGTGAACTGGAAACAAAACCCAGGTTTTTTTGTAGTGCTCATCTCGTTTATCTATTTTCTTGTGAAGTCCTTTGGAAATGTTGTACTGTTGAAATATGGAAAGAGCACCATCTTGCTTTGAAGAAGACCTTGTTGGAAAGATTTACGTATAGTTGAATGATAAAGAAATTCTGCAGTAGAGAAAGGCAGTACTCATCTCAGATTATTGCTTATTCCAGAAGCAAGGGACCAATAATTGATGGCTTTCCCTAGCATATACAGATGCTATTCGTTAGCAATCAGACTACAGTATTTAATTCCTCATATACATAGCTGGTTTCACTATGTACTATAAAAAGGTAGAAAAACGTTACAGACATAATAACTGGACTCCAATAAGTGGGAGAAATACAGTGGTAAACCTACTCAGAATAATGAAGAATGGAGACATTTACAATAAATGGCATATAAATTTGAGTGTTGTAGATTCTGTTTATATTCTTGGAGGAGTGCTCTTGTGGGAAGGATATACAAGAGAAAAGAATGTATTTCCTTGAGTAGGAGATAAGAGTTATACCCATGAATGACATCTTCTCTGGATCTCCCTCTTCATATTTACTGGTCCACAATACAACTTACGTATCAGTTACAGGCCAGTTTCTTAAATATTTTAACTGTTATAATCGTCCTGAAGAAATTCTTCATTTAATTTACTTCCCAAGGATAACTGGTTTCTGTCAGTGATGGGATTTCTTTGTAACCATAAATAAAATATAATGAAAATTTCAAATACTTTATTACTATAATGTATTTCTTTTGATTGTCTAGGTTATATTCTTTTTCTATTTTCTTTTTTTCCTTCTCTGTTTCTTACTCTAGATTACACTGCTAGAGAAAGGCTGATTAGAGTAGTTTAACCAGGTTGTAATTCTGATGATAGATTTTTTTTCTATTTACAAAACAAACCTAGTATGGAAGTTAGCGTAGGGTGTTTTTTTTCCTCTTTTTTAATAAGAGGTATAATAAGTTATTTATGCTAATACTTATGGTATATTCATATTTTTTCACACACAACAGAGTAAAATAGTTCGCGTGCTAAACCTTTGGCAAAAAAATGGAGTGTTCAAAATTGAAATTATTCAGCCTCTTTTGGACATGGCAGCAGGAACCAGTAATACCGCCCCAGTAGCAGAAAATGTTACTAATAATGAAGGTATGGTCAAGTTTATCTGTGAGCTTAGGAAATGATATAACTTTTTGTACATGAAAAGTTTGATGTCTGTTTATATTGGCGGGAAAATTCCATAAGGAAACTTGAATTTACATCTTGGAAAGTATGGTTTTCTTCCTGTAATTTTTATTTCTAATAAAAGTATGCTCTTCCAGTACTTGTTATAATATAGACTGTGTACACAATCTCTATTTTTACTATATGTTGAATGGAATGTTATTTCAGTAAAGAAGTTTAATGGAGTTTAAAAAGGAAAATGTATAGGTTAAAGTTTTCTTGGGCCTTAATCACCTTCTGTTTTTTAGGTTCGCCTCCACCTCCAGTTAAGGTTTCTTCTGAACCCCCACAAGCCACTACAAACTCCATACCAACTGTACCACAGTTGCCCAGCTCTGATGCTTTTGCTGCTGTGGCCCAACTGTTTCAGACAACGCAGGGTCAACAGGTAAACCACCTATCCTAGCCAAAGATGAAATTGTTTGCAGTTAGGTGCTATTGTCAGTTCTTATTTTCCACACCTAATTAATGAGCACTTTCAAAGCAGGAAATATTTCTACTTTTCGTCTAGAAAAGCCTTCACTGGGAAGATAATGGCATAGGGATAATAGGGGAAGATTGGGAAAGGTGACAAACAAGGGAACAACACACAGAAATACCAATACTCCTTTGTGGAGAGAACTTCGGAACAGCTTAGTGGCTGGTATTGTTGCTCACAACTCGAGCATTTCTGATTGATTTCAGAATTATTTGGAAATGGTTTTTACGTTTTTCTAGAAAACACATATTTACCTTGTTCACAATTCGGTGTATTTTCTCTTCTCTGTGACCATCATTTTCTACCGTTGGGGTCATTAGCACACACTTTTAGCCTCAAGTGATGCATATTGTGTCCCTGGTGTATTCATTCACAACAAACTCAACCATTACTGAAAGGTGATTTTTTTTTCCAGTTTACTCTGTGTCTATGCTATTTTGAGTCACCTTTAAGATTTTTTTAATAAGTTAACTTTTGATATTTTTTATGTGGTTTATCAGTTTTCCCATTCTTTAAGCTTCAGCAGATCCTTCAGACTTTTCAACAGCCTCCAAAACCACAGTCTCCCGCCATTGACAATGCTGTGATGGCTCAGGTTCAGGCTATCACAGCTCAGTTAAAGACAGCTCCTACACAACCACCTGAACAGAAAGCTGCTTTCCCACCACCTGAACAGAAAACTGCGTTTGACAAGGTACGATTCTCTAGGTAACCCGCCCCACTGTTGGTGTCACTCAGCTTGGAATGTGGAAGTTACCCTTCTCTAGCTTCTCTGTGGCTGTTCATTTTGTTGTTTTGTGGTTTGAGGGATTTTCCTCCTCAACATCAAAACATAATTTTTTCTGGTTATAAGTGTAGTATATACTCACTGCAAAAATTTTCAGTAGAAAGGAAAAGTAAAGAGGAGAGCATTCACCATTAACCCTCATACTTGAAGGTCACTACATTTTGCTGTATATCTTTTCAGAATTAATTACTGTGGACATATGCTTTTCTTTGGTCATTGTATATACATTATTTTTGACTTACTTGTTTTGATCTTAATCCTCTTGTCTCTGTTGTTAAGGTTAATAAATTGAGATCTGCTTTTTTTCTGAGTGTTTATTAGGAGTATTCCCTTAATGGGCACATTACAATTTAGCCATTTCCCTATTGATAGACATTTAAGTTTTCCGTTTTTTTTCTGTTAAAAACCTTAATCACCGTATCTATAAAATAAGGGTTTGGGTTGGTTCAGTGTCTTCCAACTGCTTTGTTGGGCCTTAGGCATGTTTAAAGGTCTGCCACCAGGGATATCCACAGCTCAGAACTTCCTGTTGAAATGTTAACCCAGACAGATCTGCTGTCTGTCTTGTGTCTTGTCTGTTTATTGGGTTTATGGCTGTATAAAATCTCATGTCATTTTACAGATTTCATTGCAAAAAACACAAAAGTTTGAAAATCCTAAAACTAAATGATATCTTTTAGTTTAATCTCTAAAGTTTCTGATTCTTTCCAGCATTCTAATTATAAGGTACAATAACTTTATTGCTGGTAGTTCAAATTAAGAATCCATACGGTAAATACTGGTTGTCATTATCATATCTTTGCCTACTGATTAAAAGAAGGTTGGGTAAAATTTTTCGAGTATAAAAGGTATATCCTTATAGGGAAGAAATGCAAATAATACAGAAAGTTCTAAAGTAAAAAGGGAAGCAGTTTCACTCTGCTTTGAACAGATTTGAGTATGTTCTTTCAGACCTATTTCCATGCACATGTGAACGTAAAATGCACATATGAACATAAGTTCTTCACATATTGTGGTTTTATTAGTCTTCTGTGTTGTGATTTGGAAAACTTTTCCCCACCTGTACTAAAAATTCTATATTTTCTTTTAGTTGTTTTATATTTTTGGTTTTTATGTTTGTCTCTTCCATTCATCTGGAACCTATTTTAGAATAATGGTGCAAGATGGTTAAATCTTTATATTTTTGGAAATAGCAATTCTCCCTCACTATTTTTGTCATACACTAAATTCCCATTTGTTTCTGTGTCTGTCTGTGGACACTGTTCTGTCCCACTGATATTTACTTCTGCATATAACAATTTAAATAATTGCAAATTTTATACTATACTTCATTTCTAGGTGTTGCCCCTCTCCTTATTTTTTAAACTTTCTTAGGCTATTCTTGGGCATATATATTAGTCAGAGTTCTCTGGAGAAACAGAACCAATTTTATTTATAGATATATATATATATATATAGGTATATATTTGTAGATATATATATAGATAGATGTGTGTGTGTGTGTATATATATATATATATATGTGTGTGTGTGTGTGTGTGTACAACACAGAGAGAGAAAGGAAGGGGAAAGAGGGAAAGATCAGTTTGACTTTTAAGGAGTTGGCTCACACAATTGTGGAGGCTGGCAAATTGATATTTGTAAGGCACCCTGGCAGGATGGAAACCTGGGTGAGCGTTGCAGTCTTGAGTCTGAATTCTGCAGGGCAAGGTTCTATGTTGCTGTCTTGAGGAGAATTCCTTCTTCAGGAAACCTAAGTCCTGCTCTTAAGGCCTTCAACTGATTGGTTGAGGCCCACCTGCATTATGGAGGGTATTTCTTTATTTAAAGTCTACTAATTTAAAAGTTAATCATATTTTAAAAATGCTTTCACAGTAACATCTAGGTTAATATTTGACCAAACAACTGGGCACCATAACCTAGCCAAATTGACTCATACAGTTAACCATCACGGCATACTTTTCCAGATGAACTTTAGCATAAATTTTAGAACTTATGAATTTATAGGTTAAGAAGTATTAATAGCTTCTTATACAGAATCTCTATTTTTTAAAATCTGTTTTTTCATATATCTTGTACATTTCTTCTTTCATTTATTCTTAGATATTTACTCATTTTTCATGTTTAATGTTTCATAACACTTTTTATTTGGTTAATGATGCCATAGAGGAAAACAATTGATGTTTATTTTATCTTGTAAATGGTCATGGTATTAAATGCTTTGTTTTCTATTTGGTTCTCTCAGATTTTCTAGGTGGCTGCTAAACTTGACTTTTCCTTTTCAACATCTGTGCCTGTTTCTTTTTCTTTTTTTTATTGTACCAGTAGCTAGGACTTTAGAAAAATGTTGAATAAAAGCAATGGTAGTGGCATCCTTGTTTTGTTGTTAATTTGAATTGTAATTCCTCTAGTGTTTTACATTAAATGGATTGGTCAGTGTTTATTAGTTACATCAAATTTATTTATTCATTTAAATTTTATTTATTTATTTTTTGTGTGAGGAAGACCAGCCCTGAGCTAACATCTGTTACCAATCCTTCTCTTTTTTGCTGAGGAAGACTGGCCTTGGGCTAACTTCCGTGCCCATCTTCCTCTACTTTATATGGGACGCTGCCACAGCATGGACCCAAACCCGTGAACCCTGGGCTGCCAAAGTGCAAACTTAACCACTATGCCACCGGGTCAGCCCCTAGTTACATCAAGTTTAGAAAAACGAATTCTATACTTCTCCTTTGACTAAAAGGATTTATTTTAAGCTAGTCAAACAGCTTTACCAGGAACAATTTGTTTATTTCAGCTGCTTTATAGATCTTCAGTTTCCTAAAAAGCAACAAAAATGTCATTTTGGATAGATCTCAGTTTAACTTTTTAATTGCTTCAAATCTTTTTCCAAAGCAAAAGGTATAAATCTTAAAACTTTAAAGAACATATCTACAGTCACAGGTCACTTAAGGATGGGGAACATGTCATTAGGCAGTTTCGTCATTGTGCAAACATCAGAGAGTATACTTACACAAACCTAGATGGTATAGTCTAATACTCCTAGGCTGCAAACCTGTACGGCATGTTACTGTGTTGAGTACTGTAGGCAATTGTAACACAGTAGTATTTGTGTTTATATATATGTAAATATATATAAACATAGAAAAGGTACAGTAAAAATACAATATAAAAGATTTACAAATGGTACACCTGTATAGGAAACTTACCATGAATAGTGCTTGCAGGACTGGAAGTTGCTCTGGGTGAGTCAGTGAATGGAACCACTGTCGTATATGGGGTCTGCTGTTGACCAAAACATTGTTATGCAGCGCATCACTATCTATGTGATAAATTGCAAAAATCATGTTTTATTTTTTATAGACAATTTAGACCCAAGTTTTAACTTTAGCTCCTGTCACTGACTCTATCTTGATGATGAGTTGTTTAAATATCCAGTGTGCACCATTGTAAAATAGCTATGGTAGTGCCTATATTTTCTTGTCTTGAGGGTGAAATAAGTTAATGTGTGTAAAACAGCAGGGTGCCTGGACCATATTAGATTGCTCAGTTATGATAAGAACCTTTTTTTTTTTAATGTATTTTTTTATTGATGTCTTAGTTTATAACACTGTGGGGTTTTAGTTGTACATTTTTGTTTGTCCGTCACCTTGTGGATGTAACCCTTCACCCCTTGTGCCCCCCCCACCCCCCTTCCCCTTGGTAACCACCAATCAGTTCTCTCTGTCCGTGTGTTCACTTATATTCCATATATGAGTGAGTTCATGCAGTGTCTGTCCTTCTCTCTCTGGCTTATTTCACTTAACATAATACCCTCTAGGTCCTTCCATGTTGTTGCAAATGGGACAATTGTGTCTTTTCTTATGGCTGAGTAGTATTCCATTGTATGTATATACCACATCTTCTTTAACCAATCTTCAGTTGAGGGACACTTGGGTTGCTTCCACTTCTTGGCTATCATGAATAATGCTGCAATGAACATAGGGGTGCATAAGCCTCTTGTGATGGTTGATTTCACGTCCTTTGGGTAGATGCCCAAGAGTGGTATTGCTCTCTATGCTGTTTTCCATAGAGGCTGCACCAGTTTGCATTCCCACCAGCAGTGAATGAGGGTCCCTGTTTCTCCACAACCTCTCCAGCATTTGTTGTTATTTGTCTTTGTGATTATAGCCATTCTAACCGGTGTCAGGTGATATCTCAGTGTCATTTTGATTTGCATTTCCCTGATGATTAGTGATGTTGAACATCTTTTCATGTGTCTATTGGCCATCTGTATCTCTTCCTTGGAAAAATGTCTGTTCATATCCTCTGCCCATTTTTTGATCGGGTTGTTTGTTTTTTTGTTGCTCAGTTGTATGAGATCTTTGTATATTACTGAGATTAATCCCTTGTCGGACAAACGATTTGCAAATATTTTCTCCCAGCTGGTGGGTTGTTTATTCATTTTGATCTTGGTTTCATTTGCCTTGTAGAAGCTCTTTAGTCTGATGAGGTCCCACTTGTTTATTTTTTCTTTTGTTTCCCTTGTCTGGGTAGACATGGAATCTGAAAGGATCCCTTTATGTCCAATCTCAATTAGTGTACTGCCTATATTTTCTTCCAGGAGTTTTATAGTTTCAGGTCTCACTTTCAGGTCTTTGATCCATTTTGAATTGATTTTTGTATATGGCGATAGGAGATGGTCTACTTTCATTCTTTTGCATGTTGCTGTCCAATTTTCCCAGCACCATTTATTGAAGAGACTTCCCTCTCTCCATTGTATGTTCTTTGCTCCTTTGTCGAAGATTAGCTGTCCATAGGTGTGTGGTTTTAAGAACCTTTAATCACATGACCTAGAATTACAAATGTTGTCCAAGAAGGGGACTTCCCTTCCTAATTTAGAAATCTGTTGTCCAGTAAAGTAGAACCAGAATTTCTAGGTAGAACTATCGTAGAACAACACAAGTTTAGGAATTTGAGGTTGCACGTCCATGAGCAGAATGGCCACAGCTTGAGAAAAGGCTGCTTGTTGGATGCCAGAAACTGAGGGCTTTGAAGTCAAAGACTGGTGTCCACATCCTGATTCCACCATTTACTGACAGTACAATCTCAGTTATGTTTCTTAATCACCTGAGCCTTAGTTTCCTTATCTGTAAAAAGAAGAAACTGTATCTACATTACATGCTTCTTGTGATGATGAAGTATCATGCGTAATCTACCAAAACACAGTAGTAGGTGCTCATTGTGTTACCTTGCTTCCTTTCTGAATAAATGTAATCCTATTTTTAAGTAACTCTTCGAGACATGTGATCTTGTAAGGTCCCCTGATTCTTTTTTTTTCCCCCCATGAAAGTTTCTGGTAATCTAAGGTGAGCTGTAAAGTTTTATGAAAGAAGCTAGTACACAGGTAGTGAGACTTCTTTATGGCCCTGTCTATGCCATTCTTTTTTTTCTTTTTCATAGTAGAATATTCTTGAGCAAGCAGCATATGGACATTTTTCTGTAGACATTTATAGTGATTGGATAAGATAGTCTTTCTGTTTGTACATTTTGCAGCTGACTGATAATTTATACCCATTTTCATGTGTGCAAAGTTCCAGACATTTTTAGTCTAGGAAAATGAATATTTTAGTAAAATATTTATAGTGCTAAATTAACCATAAAATAAGCATATAGAAAACAGTCAAAAAGAAACCACTGCACTTATAATTGGGGAGGAAAAGCAGAATAAAAAGTGGTGTCTTTTCCAAATGGCATTTGTGTAGAAATTGTTTGTCTACGAACCAAGGTCCTCGGGGGCGTAAATGGGAAAATGAGATTGTACCTGACAGCGTGGTGGGATTATAGATGATGGTAGACATCTGTTGTTTTCATCAAGTTTATTGTGCAGTAAATCACAATCTGAGTTTTATTAAAGTGGAATATTGACACTCCTATTCCAGAAGCTACTTGATAGGTTTGATTATGATGATGAGCCAGAAGCTGTGGAAGAAGCAAAGAAAGAAGATGCTGCTGTCGCCACTGCCACCACAGCACCTGCTGCTGCTGCTGCACCTCCTGTGCCCGCCACTGCTGCGCCTGCCGCATCTCCTCCGCAGGCACCTTTGTGAGTTTCTTTCTTTTGATTCCCCGGTGGGTCATCATTATAAGCCATGATAAGTGACATTCAGTAACAAAATCATTTTTTGTATGAAGTCATTGTTTTTTAAAATTATGATATATTCTGGGTTTTCTCCCAAATGAGGAGGGGATCCAATCAGATTTACAATAAAAAATGGCTTTTGTGTTGGGAATAGTGTTAGGTATATAAATTAATATAGGCAAATATATGCTTCAGTAAAATGTTGATTATTAATGACTCCTAAACAACATTCTTTCTGTTTCTATAGTATAAATGTGGCTAAGATTCTTATGTTTTTGAATGGGTAAAAAGATTGCTCATCATTTTTAGTGGATTTCCTGGAGATGGCATGCAGCAGCCGGCATATACCCAACATCAAAATATGGATCAGTTTCAGCCTCGGATGATGGCAATGCAGCAGGATCCAGTGCACCATCAGGTACAGGCATTTTTCTTGCAGCTGATATTTATTAGAGCATATGGGTTGCACTTCACAGGCCACTATTATTTAGCTGTGTGATTGGCCAAGTAGTACTACAGCTACCGTAAAAGCTGTTGAGCACATAACTGATTTGAGTTGCTTTTTGCTTTAATTAAAACAAAGATGCCAAAATATTACATGCTTGCAATTAATAATGGATATTTTTGTTAAAATCACTTAAAGAGAGATTATGGTTCTATTTCGGGGAACTGGCTTGTTTAGTTATACAGCTCTTTCCCTTGTGAGGAGCTTTTTTTGTAAATGTGTGATAAAATGCTTTAGAGGGCTTTCAGCTCTCAACATTCAGGAATATAGTTTGCAATCGCCAGTAAAAGGAGCATGGCACACTGGAAAATTGCAGGAAGTTAGTAGAAATTTGTTCATTGAATTTATTTTAGTAAACCTCTAATGCATAGTTTCCTAAACTTGACTATACATCTCTATTATAGGGGCAGGAAGGGGGGGGGGGCATTTAAAAATTACAAATCCTGGCCCTCCAGTGCTACAATCAATCTAGAGGATCTGTATTTTTTTTTTTTAATTGTGTAGTGATTTTGTTGTACAACCAGCCTTGGGAAATACTGCTTTATAGCCTAGTTTAGAAAGGGGTCTAAGAAATCTCTTTAGAGTATATTCATTTTCCCATCTGTATCATGTTCAGTCCATGCTGTATACTTGGTAATATGAAATTGGTGTTGTGATTTTAGTGACTTGTTGATGAATGAAGTTTAAGAAGTATTTTATAAGCCTGTTGAAAATATGAAGATAATCTCTGAACTTATTTCCAAATGTTTAACAATTACTGAAAGTTTATAAATAATTTAGAAAGAATACTTCTTTGTACATAACAACATTATGATTATACTTCTAATTGTATTGGCATTGGAATGGCACATGCAGAAATTAGGTTAGATTGTGGTTTACTCTCATCATTATTATGATATTTGAAACCCTAAAAGTAGGCATGTTAGTTGAAACTCCTCTTGGAGTAAATATTTTAAAAGTGAACCTAGAAATGAATGCTTCTAGCCAGTCTTCTTCCCAAAAGGCTTAATTGCCTTTAAAGTTGAAGAGAGACAACTTGCAATAGAGTACCTCTGACTTTAAGCTCAGTCTGTCACATTGCTTCCTCATATAAATGAAGTTATGTCTTATTAAATATGTAAAACCAAACCTCTGTATTTGTAATTTTAACATGAGCTATAGGATTTTTTTTTTTTTTGGTGAGGAAGGCCAGCCCTGAGCTAACATCCATTGCTAATCCTCCTCTTTTTGCTGAGGAAGACTGGCCCTGGGCTAACATCCGTGCCCATCTTCCTCCACTTTATATGGGACGCCGCCACGGCATGGCTGACAGGCAGTGCGTCGGCGGGCGCCCGGGATCCGAACCAGCGAACCCCGGGCTGCCAAGCGCGGACTAAACCGCTGCACCACCGGGCCGGCCCCCGAGCTATAGGATTTTTAACCTATATACTTGGATATATAACAATTCTTTGGATAAAGATTGTACCTATGGAAATTATTAATCATTGTGCATGTCATGTTTTTTCTTGATCAAAATTTACTGAAAATGATTTAGTTTTATATAAAGCAATAAGAGTTTCCTAATTATTTTTGGTAGCTATTACTTAAAATCTACTCCTCCACTTTTTTTGTTTTAAATACGAAAGGTTCCACTTCCTCCTAATGGACAGATGCCAGGATTTGGCCTTCTTCCTACACCTCCATTTCCTCCCATGGCTCAGTCTGTAATTCCTCCAGCTCCATCCGTACAGCAGCCTTTCCAAGCTTCTTTTCAGGCACAAAATGAACCACTTACACAGAAGGCACATCAGGTATAACGTCATTCTCAGGTTGTTGGGTATCTTTTTGGTTGCCTTGACTTATATGCAGATTCCTGCCTGTTTGCTTGCTGTTATTTTTGAATATGAAGAAAGACTATTAGGTTGGACACATATTATTAACCTTCTCTGTGCCTAAGTTTTTCATCTGGAAAGTGGACCTAATAAAACTTCCAAGTTCCATCGGGTTCTGTGAGGATTGAGATAGAGTATAAAATGTTTAACCAGTGCCTAGTTCACTGCTTTAGGTGATGGTTTATTAAAACAGTATGTAACTTATACAAAGTAATTTCCAGAAGTAGAACAGTATTTCTTCTTATCTTGTGAACCATATAAAAAATTTTTTTCCCACTGATGGCCAGTCATTAAATTAGTAATTTGGTTTCAAGTAACCAAAAGAGAATTGTTTCAGGACAAGAGATTTGTAATTCAGTATTTTTTAGATTTTGTCCTTTTGCCTCTATGTATAATTTCCACTTTTCTCATTTAATGATGAGTTTTGTTTCTTTGTTTGTTTTAAGGAAATGGAAGTAGAACAACCTTGTATTCAAGAGGTTAAGCGGCATATGTCTGATAACAGAAAGTCAAGATCTAGGTCAGCATCCAGGTAATTTATAGAAAATGTTTTTCCAATCCTGTATGTCTTAGGAGACATAGAGATTAAAATCAAGTTGGATTGTTTTCAGATATGCAGTGTTAATAAAATAACACTTGGTATGTTTGTATGTCTCTATGTGTGGAGTGGGGCCAGGAGAAGTATCTATTAAAAAATCTAAGGTCATGCATCATAACCACATTTTTCCCCTTTGGATTGCTCTAATGCCTGCGTACACATATACATGGAATTATGTAAATTATATATTCAAAGTTCCTTTACAAGTTTATCAACCAGCAAAAGTGGAAAGATATTAAGTAACACTATAATCAAGTTATACTTTTTTTTGAGGTGTAATGGATGTTTTTTATTTCTTAAAGGTTACTATTTAACATTTTCGTAAGGCAACAATTGGTTCAATACAATAGGTGTTTTCTCTAGTTAAAATTGATTCCTACTGTCTTTTTTTAAATTAAACTTTTGAAATAATTGTAGATTTACATGCAATTTTAAGAAATAATGCTGAGAGATCCCATTTACCCTTTACCTAGTTTCTCCCATTGGTAACATCTTGCAAAACTGTAGTACAGTATCAGAATATTAACATCAGTAGTCAACATACAGAGCATTTCTGTCCCCACAAGGGCTGCTCATGTTGCCTTTTTTGTTTGTTTGTTTGCTCTACCTTTCTCTAGATTCTTTTGTGTGTGTGTGTGAGGAAGACTAGCCCTGAGCTAATCATGTTGCCTTTTATAGTCACACCTACTTGCCTCTCACCTATCCCCTTAAACTTTTTTTTTTAATTGAGGTAACATTGGTTTATGACATTATATAAATTTCAGGTGTACATCATTATATTTCAATTTCTGTGTAGACTATATCATGTTCACTGCCCAAAGACTAGTTACCATTAAATTTATTAAATTACTGAGAAGATATATAACAGCAGTAGTGGTATATCTCAATGATGATAATTAGCTTCTTACACTACAACGATGTAATTTAGTATAGTACCAGAGGTATCAAAGGTGAGAGGTACCTTTATATGTCACCAGCCTTATTTATCTCACTTAAAACATACATACTTTCTAACTTTGAACATATTAAAAATCTTTGAAATAAATTCCCTGCTGTCACATTCTTATGTATCCAAATGTTAAATTAGCTAGTTGTATTTTTTTCATTTTCAATTAACAAGTGCTTACGTTTTCTGTTTTTTCTGCATGTGCTATCCATTCTCCCTCCACATGGAAATATTAGGTCACCAAAAAGGAGACGATCTCGATCTGGTTCTAGATCTCGAAGGTCTCGTCATCGACGTTCTCGATCCCGGTCCAGAGAGAGACGTCGACATTCTCCTAGATCTCGATCCCAGGAAAGACGAGATAGAGAAAAAGAAAGAGAACGCCGACAAAAAGGCCTTCCTCAGATCAAACCAGAAACTGCAAGTGGTAAATTAACTTTTACATTTATACTTCCTGCATTATTTTTTTCATGTCATGGGTTTAAAATGTTTTATAACTGTTAGCAAAGTACTGATTTATCATGTCTTATTTGTTGTGCTTTGGTGCTTTTTTTTTTTTGGTGAGGAAGACCAGCCCTGAGCTAACATCCGTTGCTAATCCTCCTCTTTTTGCTGAGGAAGACTGGCCCTGGGCTAACATCCGTGCCCATCTTCCTCCACTTTATATGGGACGCCGCCACAGCATGGCTGACAGGCAGTGCGTCGGCGGGCGCCCGGGATCCAAACCAGCGAACCCCGGGCTGCCAAGCGCGGACTAAACCGCTGCGCCACCGGGCCAGCCCCTGGATTTGCTTTTCTATGTTAAGCCAGCTATAAAGCAACAATAAGTATGGAGTGAACTAAACTAATAGTGATGAGTAATAGCATGTAGATAATCTAATAGCATATATAATCTAATATATGAAATAGAAAGTCATTAACTGGCTCTCCTATACACAATGGAAAGGTTTTATTTTTTTTCCCGTATAACTAATATCCTTTTACTTTTATAAAGATTTACAGTTTATAGAATTTGTTAGTTTGCATTGTCTCCTGAATCTCATCATATGTTTAGAGTATATTTAATAAGGTGTGCTAGACACATTCTTGATATAAGTCTGTAGCTGTTATTGAGATTTTAATTTGTGATATAAGGGCATACGTAAAACTTCTGACTCTGTAAGGCTTATTTCTTAGGATACAACATAAGAGAAAAACCGTTTAAGCTCGACAGTTGGAAAGGGACAACTTTGTATAGTGAACAAAAGCCCTGAATTAGTTGGTGAATGAGAGAGCTGGGATCAAGTCTTAGCTCTGCTGTTTACTTGCCAAGGGTGACCTTGAGCGAGTTACTGCCTCTCTGACCCCAGTTTTCATAGATGAAACCTTTAGGTCTATCCATAAAAAGGCCAGTTTTTTCCAACTCCTAGATGTACCTTTCACTCTCCTGGTTCCACTTCTGGAAATACTACCACATTTTTCCAGAATTACTTAGACGTATATGGGATTTACTACTTGAACTTGTGGTATCATAATGTAACTCACGCATATTTTCTGTAATGATTTTTCATGTAAGGTACAGTGCTGCTCATTATCAAATGTGTATATTTTTATGATTATAATTTTATTTTAAGTTTGTAGTACTACACTCTGGGTGGGACAGCTGGACAAAAGGACGACTCAGCAGGATGTTGCCAGTCTCTTAGAAGAGTTTGGTCCAATTGAATCAATTAATGTGAGTGTTTATTAAATTATTTAATGACAATGGACAGGTGTGATTAATGTCATTTTATGAAATTAAGGACTCGAAACCTAAGTTAAAATTTGCTCAGGTTTGTAGAAGATGTGGCTAGAGTTTAGGTTTTCTGAGTCCATGTTTAGCCTTCTCTGCCATTTAACTACATTTCTTGGATAACTGTGTTTCATTTAAAACCTTTTTCTAGAAAAATCTTGATATAACAAAGCTTGGGGGACTGTATGTTCATTAATGATTGGCAGAAAAGACCAAACCTGAACTGCCAATTTAGAAGAAGTTAATTTAATCTCAGATTATAGAACACTGACTTGGGGCAGGGGTTTTGTGGTTGGTGTTGGAACTGGTTATTCAGTATTATATCTTGTTGCTCTTTGATTTTCTTATCATATTTTATAATATTAAAATGTTTTGGAGCAGATGATTCCTCCCAGAGGTTGTGCCTATATTGTTATGGTTCATAGGCAAGATGCTTATCGTGCCCTGCAGAAACTGAGCCGAGGAAACTATAAAGTGAACCAGAAGTCCATAAAGGTATAGTTTTATACCTTATCATTCATTTTAAAAAATTTAATGCATAATATCACGTGGCTTTTTACAAACTGTAATCTTGGACATTGGGGCCTTTTCATATTCATCTTTTTTTAAAGAGGTTATTTCCTGGGGGGTGGGGGGTAGGCACAAGGGGTGAAGGGTTACATCCACATTGTGATGGACAAACAAAAATGTACAACAAAACCCCCACAGTGTTATAAACTATTAAGACATCAATAAAAATTTTAAAAAGGTTATTTTCCTAAAAGTTAACATAAAATTTTGAAGTTTGCCATCTCATCTTAGAATTAGTTATGAAACATATTCACCAAAAATAAAGAAAAAGATATAGGTACATGGGTATTGTTCCCCTAAGGGGCTAGAGTCAGTGTTTCCTCAATGTCATAACACACTGTTCTACCCCTGGATTGCACCACAAAATGATTTTGTCTAATGTTGAATAATTCCGAGGTACCCAAGACTTTTGAAAGTAGCTCCCACTTTTTTATGCTGGATTGTATGGGGAGCTCAGCCTTTCCCTCATAACCTTTTTCCTTTTCTCTGAGTTTTATGCTGGCTGGGTTGGGGGTGGGTGGTTGGAGGAGTCGGTAAGGCGATGATGCCAGTCAAATTTCCATCTTAGGACAAAGTGGGATAAAAGGTATCCTAGTTTCCTAGTGCCTAATAAAGCTTTGAGTGAGCTCCAGGGATATCTGGGCCGGATTGCTCCCTTACTGCCCAAGTCTGAGTGATTAGAATGGTGGGGAACAGTTGACTCAAAATTTATGACATTCTTCTCCCTTCCTTCCTTTTTATATTTTAACTAATGGTGAAATAGATTGCCTGGGCCTTAAACAAAGGAATAAAGGCAGATTATAAGCAGTATTGGGATGTAGAACTTGGTGTTACTTATATTCCATGGGACAAAGTCAAGTCTGAAGAACTGGAGAGTTTTTGTGAAGGAGGAATGTTGGACAGTGATACACTTAATCCAGGTAAAGCAGTGTTTAGTTTCTTTTAAAGTTCATCGATTTTCTTGGTAGAGCAAATGACACATGTTTATTCTTTGCATTAGGAAGTGATTTTTGAGATTTTTCAAGTACCTGCTATGTGCCAATTTCTCCATTATTAACTGGGGAAACGGTGAATTAAGACAAATGTGGTCTTTGCCCATATGCAGCTTATATTTAGTGGGAGAGATGCAGACACAAAGGAAATAATTTCCAATTGTGGGGCTGATTATTAACTACAGTATTAAATAGATCTTAAGTAGAATTTTTCTCTGTGAAAACCTAACAGATCAAATGAGTCTTACTTAAACTGAGCATCGTTGGTATTGTGTTTTAATCCAGTACTTCGTAATAATTTTTTTAAAATGTTTAAATGTCCAGAGAAGCAATCAGATGTAAACGTTTACCACGAGGAGGTGCAGTTCTTTGTGGGCCTGGATGTTAAAAATGCCAGATGGACAGTGGGATTGTGGTGGGAAATATGGCAGCATGTATGAGCATGCCTGGAGATTGATAGACAGCAGCATAAGGAAGAGTACCGGGTGGCATGGCAAAATAGAGAAACCGTTTAAAGGAAGCTTCAAGCAGGAATGATGGCTTGAGAGCCAAAAGGAGGTGAAATAATGCTGAACTATTCCCATACCCACCTCCTCCCTCTGTGGTGCATGATGCCTTCACTCAGGATAGAGCTAGGTTTCTGTTAAGGCAAACAGGTATAAAGGGTCTACCACATGCCAGGCATTCTAGGAGGTTCTGGTGCAGGATAAAAATCCTGCTCCTCCCTCCCAGGATCTTTAATCCAGGCAATACACTGTTGCAGTTAAGAACATGGATTCTAGAGCCAGGTGTGTCTGGGTTGAGTCCCATCTCTGCCACTTAACTAGGTGTATGACCTTGGACAAATTGTCTTTGTTTTCCTCATTTATAAAATGGGGATAATAATGATAGGACCTACTTGTAGATGGTTATGAGAGTTAAATGAATGAATATATATGAAACGCTTAGAACTGTGCCCGGCACCTAGTAAGCATTCTTTTGCATGTTTGCTTTTGTTATCCATTAATTTAAACAATATTTATAAGATTAGCATAGGCGTTTCTTTAATAATCAGACTGCTGATTTTTAATATAATCAGCATTTAAAAAATCATTTCTAGATTTAAAGTTATAAACTGAAAATGGTAAACTTTTGTTCAATTTCTTTAACTCTCATAGATTGGAAAGGAATTCCCAAAAAGCATGAAAATGAAGTTGCTCAAAATGGAGGGGCAGAAACTTCACACACAGAACCAGTATCACCCATACCTAAACCGTTACCTGTGCCTGTCCCTCCTATTCCTGTTCCAGCACCTATAACAGTACCACCTCCACAGGTAGGAATATTTGGGACATTATTTAAACTTTTAAGTGTCTGAAAGATACCATTCTAAATCTTATTGTAAATGTATGTCTAGATTCAGAGTCAAAGATATGAGTACATAAATGCATATCTTTCATGTTCTGGTATGTCAGACCTATTGTTTATAAACTCTTTAACACATTTTTCGTAAATGTTAATAAAACCAGAATAAATTCATATTGCCTTAGATCTGTAGGTGATTCGGTGTCTTACTTTATAATGTTTCAGACTTGAGATGCAAACCTATTAGTATGTTATAGTCTGCTTACTCTTGTTTTCTTAGTGGATCTTTATTCTTCAGGGACTTTATGTTCTGGGGGAACTTGGATTTATACCCAACAAGCAGCTGTTTTAAAGGAAAGAGTTTCTTAGTCTTCAATTTGGGTGATGCTATCGTGAATTTTTTTTTTCTTTCCTGAGGAAGATTCTCCCTGAGCTAACATCTGTTGCCAATCTTCCTCTTTTTGCTGAGGAAGAGTCGCCCTGAGCTAACATCTTGTTGCCAGTCTTCCTCTGTTTTGTATGTGAGCCACTGCCACAGCGTGGCCACTGAGTGTTGTAGGTCACCTGGGAACCGACCCAGGGCACTGAAGCAGAGCACACTGAACTTAACCACCAGGCCACGGGGGCTGGCCCTATCGTGAATATTTTTTAATGGATGATTAAACTGCTGTCTGGTCAGCCAGTGTATTACTTCAGAAGAAAGAATCTGGATTCTGACAGAACAAGGTTTGAATCCCAACTCCATTGTTTATACTCAGCGTTGTGACTTTGGGCAAGTCACCGAACCTCTAAGCTTTAATTTCTTATCTGTAAACGTGCAAATTCCCTTTCCTGGCTTTGCTCTGGTGTTCTTCTTATGTCAGAGTTGTTTTAAGGATTCATAATGTGAGATAATGTATGTTAAATATTCAGCATGTTTCCTGTTACTTAATAAGAGCTAACTGATGAAAAACCTTTGGGTGAAAATTATAAATACTTGACCTACAGTTTTATGTGTGATCTACTAGATTTTTCTTTCCTTTCAATACCTTCCTTCCTCAGTTTCTCGCATTAAAACTGAGTCAGATAGGGGCCAGCCCGGTGGCGCAGTGGTTTAGTTTGTGCTTTAGCAGCCTGGAGTTCGCAGGTTCGGATCCCAGGCACCTGCCGATGCACTGCTTGTCAGCCATGTTGTGGCGGCGTCCCATATAAAGTAGAGGAAGATGGGCACGATGTTAGCCCAGGGCCAGTCTTCCTCAGCAAAAAGAGGAGGATTGGCAATGGATGTTAGCTCAGGGCTGGTCTTCCTCACAATAAAATAAAATAAAATAAAAAATAAAACTGAATCAGATAAATCTGAGCTATCACAAAAGTGGGTTGCCTAGCCTCTTAAGTTTCTTAATGTAGAAAATTACATGTTTTAATACATACTTAGCTGTGATACTTTATGAATGGATTTCCCAAGTTGGCAAACCAGTTGACCTTTTGGATATGCCCTTCCAGTGCAGGTTCTAAATAAGATTCAGTGTATATTAGCACTCATTTAAGGAAACCTGACTAATCTGTTAAAATTGATTATGCCTTTTTTTATTTTTTAATAATAGCTAACATTTGTTGGGTGTTTATTAAGTGTCAGGTACTAGCACTTAATATATATTAACTCTTTAGTCCCCATAATTATGTGAAGTTGGCACTTTTCCATTTTACAGATGAGTACACTGAGGTCTGGAGAGTGTAAGTAGCTTGCTCAGGGTACAAAGCTCTAGTTAAAAGGAGGGCCAGGTAGTTTGACTCTAAGACTTGTGGTCTTAATCACTGTAAATTGTCAGATACCTTTTCTTAGAGTTGTGTTTCTCAAACTTTTGACCTGACCATGGAACATTTTTTAAGGTATTATGTTCTATCAGAACACCAGCAGATACTGGGGAAATACAATGTGAATTTGCTATCATAAAGTAGAGAGCAAAAATTTGATTTCTGTCATTTGGGATAGGTACAGATTGCTACCTGTTATCTAATATGTTTATTCACATAATCACAAGTTTAGAAAAATCTATTTTTTCAACAGGATATTTTCTTCATCTGTACTCACTATATATGGGTGGGTGGGTGGCTAGATATGTGTCTTCATTTCTCGTTCTTTCTTTCTAGGTCCCACCACATCAGCCAGGTCCTCCTGTAGTTGGTGCTCTCCAGCCACCCGCTTTCACGCCTCCTTTGGGAATTCCCCCTCCGGGCTTTGGTCCTGGTGTTCCTCCTCCACCACCTCCTCCACCATTTCTGCGTCCAGGATTCAACCCAATGCATTTACCACCAGGTGCACTAAGTTGTTTGAGAAGATTTTCTTTTTAGAGCCCGAAATAAAATGACAGCATAAGTTGACATTATTTTTCTTATTCTAGGTTTTCTTCCTCCTGGACCCCCACCTCCTATAACTCCACCAGTATCCATTCCTCCTCCTCACACTCCACCAATAAGCATCCCAAACTGTAAGCATGTTTTTCCTTTGTATTCACTTGTCCTTGGAGTTGGGAGTATGAGGGAGAATGGACCAGTAATAGGATCTATAGGATGGCAAAAAAAAATGTTGACCGGGAAGATAATTAATTATTCAGCTTCACATGTTGATGTAATTATATTCCTTAGCTACTATCGCTGGTATAAATGAAGACACTACAAAAGACTTATCTATTGGAAATCCCATTCCAACAGTGGTGTCTGGGGCTAGAGGAAACGCCGAGTCTGGTGACAGTGTGAAAATGTATGGCTCTGCTGTGCCACCTGCTGCACCCACGAATCTGCCCACCCCTCCTGTAACCCAGCCTGTTTCACTTCTTGGTAAGTTAATTTTTTTATCATTAGTTTTTTTCCCCCTGGCCAGGTTAGGTTTTTTTAAAAACAATGCTAATTTTGGTAAAATGTTCTCTGAGGCTGATATTTTTCTTTGAGGAAGATCTTCCTCTTAAATCCAATATATGCACTTGGTCTTTACCGACAGTAGCCCAAGAGACAGCTTCACAGATGAAATCATGTTTGTTTGTCTTGAATAAAAGTTTGAATTTGCACACCTTAATTTGATACAGAAAAGTGATTAATCACTATGAAAAAGAATTGGTACAAAGTCTATGATTGACATAATCCCAGGTGTCCCAGCTTTATATGAGATAGCATTTCTTTGACAATGTAGGGTTTTTTTATATATTCAATTTTTATATATCTAAAACACTTGGAGTTTGGTGGCATTCTCTGTGGGCTAGCAGAGAAATTATCTTTGATGCATTGCAATAAAATGGCTTTGTTATCTGAGTGACAGTTGTGCAGCCTGAGGTAATGCTTTCCCACTGACCCCTCCGTTTTCTTCTGCTAGAGATTACCTGTTGTACTCTTTATCCACAACTTGATTTCTGTGATCAAGGGAGGTGTGATTTAGATTGTTTGTACTTTAAGAGGCCTTACCCTTGCTTGCTTGAATTATAAATGAATATATCATATACTTGTTATAGTGACCATCTTTTAAATTAATAAAATGTATTTCAAGTGGTATTGCCAAGTATAATTAACACTTGGTTCTCCTAATGGGTACTTAATTCATCCTTAGAATTATAACATTTAAGTCCTGTGAGCCCATTGTATTTTTCAGAGGTATGTGTGTGTGTGCATATGTTTGCTTTCCTAATCTTAGATTTTTTTAGAAAAGAGCACATTGGTTACCTCTGAGATGTAGGACTGTGGGACATTGGTTTGTGATGTAGGACTTTTACTTTTCACCTACACCTTTCAGTACTGTTGGAAATTTTTACTTTGTGCGTGTACTACCTTTATAATAAAAATGAATTTGTTTTTAAATGGCATGCTGTCTTCTGCCCTCTCCAAGACTGAGCCTAGGCTGATAATAAACTTGATTTTTATTCCCCTTGGTATACAGACTGGGTAATAGTAAAAGAGGATTGGGATTAAAATTTGTCACAAGTAACATAGCAGTAATCATCATCATGATGGAAAATGATTTGTTTAATGAGGAAGTTGCTTAAGAGCTCTGCACCCTAATGGAAATCATGTAGTAGAAGGAACGTTGGACTAGGAGCCAAGAAGCCTTAGCATCTTTGCATCTGGTTTTGTTGCGCTTTTTTTTCTTATTATTTTTAATAAGGTAGTTGCACAAGAATCACAATCTGAATCGAGTAGAATTTTCTGATGAACCTCTTTCCTACATCCACACCCTTGATTATGAATTCTTTTTGAAATGAAATTTCCTAGTCTAGTGTCCACGGATATTAGGCCCCCGAGACTATGTACAAAATTGCCTATGTTTGTACTTTTTCCTGGGCTTAGTAGATTCATTGAATGGGTGAAAAGATTTCATCATCTCCAAGAGTTGAATAACCACTATTTCCAATAACCTTGAAGAATAAATATCCTGCCTCTGATTTAACATTTAGGTCTTGTAGACTGCCCTTTACTTCTTCTCACTATGAGAATATATCATTTAAACTCTGCATCCAACGTGAAACGAAATAAAACACAGATGAAGAGTTGGCGAGCTTGAAAAATAAACTTAATTAGCTAAGCACTGCTAGAAAAATAGTTACATTTCTTAGTATTTATCGTTACCTGACATACCTGTTTGGATTGGATGTCCATCTCCCCCTACCACCACCACTAGAATGGAAGCTCCATGAGAGAGGGACATTTGTTAGATGAGTAAGTGGATGAATGGATGGTTTTCAGTGCAGAGCTGTTTATACTTCACCTCTGATTATGATCTTTGTATATAACTTTTAAAACAAAATTTAGAAATTGAAGGCTGCTCCAAATCTGGAAAGGTTAAAATTTGACATAAAAATGAAAACTGTTTGGTTAAAATAAGCACTTGTAACTAAAATGCAGTTTAGTTCCAATCATGAGAAAGCAAGCCTTCCATGTACCTTCAATTAGAAATCTTGAAAAGAATATCCCATCAATTTTGATCTTTTAGGGAAATGAGACTTTTTAATGTGTATGCAAATAAAGGAGGATTATCCAAAAGACTATCACAGTTTCATCATTTTGATAAAGGACCATAGTAATTGCATGTAATATTGCAACAGTGAAGGGTCAGTAATTAGGTTAGGGTATTGTTGATGTTAACCAGTAATGGAATACTAGAACTAAGAAGCTTTCACGTCTCTTCTTGGTGCTCTAATGTTTTCTCTTATGATTATAAAAAGAAGTGTTAAGCCAAACCAGAAAACTTTAAGCCTAGAAGGTGATATTAAACTTCAGTTCCTTCATCTGTAAAAAAAAAAAAAAGGGGGAATAAAAATGTCACACCAGAGTGTTGTGATGATTCGGTGTGCTAGCATACATAAAACAACTGACACGGGGCCCACCACAGGGTGGGCACTGAGTGAATGGTGGGTGCTTATTACAGGTAAGGAATGTCATAGACCATATTTAGAATGCCTAGAGAAGAATATTTATACTTTGAAATTCTAAAATTTTATTACTTTAGCTATGATTCACTTTAAACTGTTCTATTTGTTGACAGATAGAGGAAGCAAACTTTTTAGGAAAAAAACGCATCTTGACATAGTTGCCTCAGATATTTTTGTGGTATGTTAGACTAGATCATAAGTTCACATATATTAAAGTTCCATCAGTTGGCTTACTGAGAAAATATGTGTGTTAGTCATAGTGGTATTTCATTTAAATAGCGCAACACGGTATCTGTATTCTTCCCCTTAATAATACTCAAATAATTTTCTTACAGTGGAAGGTAAATGTATCATTGAGACTTAACTGAATTCTTGGATCTTAATTTCTGGAATGTGGCAATAATGTTTTTAAAGTAGCAGGGTTCAAACAAATGTTCGACAGATCTCCCAAAATTCTGTAGTGAGGCCTGTGATTATACTGGAAGGAGGCATTGGGGTGCTTTAAGGATGATTTGTTTTAAAGAATTTTCTGAATGATCAGACTTAAGTATGGGTGTTAGTTTGGGAGTGATGACTACCTGTTTCTGGAGTTGGACTGAGGTAGTCCTCACTACCAAATTTGTAGAGAACTAAATCTCCGTCTTTTAGAGATTCTGATTAGTAACTGATAATCTGAAACTATAAAATTATTTGATGCACAATAATTCATTATGACTTGATTTTAAAGAAACTCATTCTTAGTACCTCACACTTCAAAATAGCTAGTAGACCAGTGGTGGTTTCATAAGGGCTAAAGGTAACAGTCCACAGTTGTTGATCATTAAGGAGAGAAGGAATATTAAAGATGATAGCAATTCTGTTCATTCTCTTTACTGTATAAGTGTATGTGTTACTTTTCAAAAACTTTTGTATAATGTGTGTCTTGATGTACAGCATATTTTTATTAAAAAGTTCATTGTAAATGTGAAATTTGGGTTACTTTGGTGTTCCAAACAATAAAAAAAATACACAAAAAAAGTTTGTTTGTGTTACATATCTCTACTGTGTTACCAGGACATCCAAAATACCTTTTCAAGGAAAAATTATACTAAGTTGGACTCATTCCTTTTGTGGAAAATTAAAGCCTCTTCTCTTGCCAAATACATTTATTCATTAATTTTTAATATGCAGAGATTCTTCCCATTTTTGTCACACTGCTGTAGATGATGGTGAAATTTATAAATAAGAATTGGGTATTTGTAAGATTGCTTCCTACTTATTGATAATTATTTTTACCAAAGATTTAAAGCAAAAGTCACAAATTGGTGGCCTGCAGGGTGAATTGCTAGATAGTGGTATGGTGTACTTCAGGCTTGATTTCCACACATCCTTGGCATGACCTCAAAAGGCATTGTGGGTTGATGGTCCCAAATATGGACACTTCAGGAAATTTATGTGGACAGAATTGGTTTGTGAATTATACTTAAATAAGAGTGTTTGTCTTTATGCAAAACTGCCTAGCAGATGAACAGTTTTACCATCGAGTTCAGTAATTACTTTAAAAATGTTACAATTTGTGGGGATTTCACTTAGCTTTGGATTTCTCTGACCAGAATTTTGATTTTTTTTTTTTTATGGTTGGTAATTTTTAACAACATTTAAATTAGAACATTAGAGCACCAATCTGCTAGTGTGAATAACATTCCAAGGAGACCTGAAGAAAATTCTAGAAAGTTTTTTTAATATCTAATTTTTTAAAACAATTTTTGCATTTTCATATCTTATTGTGAACTTTGCTATAGTGTTTGGTTATATTAAATTATAAGCTCGAGGGATCTACCAGGTGTTTAATTTGGTACCAAAGAAGCCTGCTGACTTTATCCTGTAAAAGTGTTCTTCTTTGAAAGCTTCGAAATATTTGAATTGGTACTCTAAATGCTGCGTTATATTACTTCACTAGTGTTATGTAGTAGTAATGGTTCCCAAATACTCATCACAGAGCCTTCAACTTAGTATACAGTGGATAATCAATAGCGATTCATCCACAACAAATATTTACCTTGATTATGAATTTGTGTGTGAATACACTATATTTTCTCAGAAGGTGAAGCACTTCAAGCGCGTCAAGAGAAATACATGGAGGGTTTGCGCAGAAACTTGAAAGCTGCTTGTCACATTGTCTCCATCTCTCCCTGCGTTTCCTAGGCTGCAGGGCTCCAGCCTAAACAGTCTCTTTTAAATTTAAATCTCTCTGATAGACATCTTTTTGGGTGCAGAAACTCTGGGCTTTAGATTGATTTTGGTAGACAAAGATATTGCTCTGAAGAATTTCAGGTAAGATTCTTTTACAGCTAACACTGAAAATAAAGTTCCCCTCATTCAGTGATAGGTTAACTGTATGTTCCAAACTTCTTGACTCTAATAGTGCAACTCTTAGCTCTAAATCATAGCTATTATACTTTGCCAATTATAGTAAAACAGCAATTTGTATACAAAGTGAAATTCTGAAAAGCGACTGTAAATGAACTATAAGGAAATTGACGAAAGTTTACTGTACATTATTTTGCAAAAAACCAAGGAGTCATTTTAAAGAAATGGTCAGTCTCTGATTTCTCTTCATTTGAAATTCTGATTTTCATGTATTAGATTTTATCAAAGCATTATGTATTCCATGCTAAAAATAGATACACATCTCAGTACAGTTGTAGTATATATTATTGAAAACTCATATTTCTCTTAAAGATCTCTTGCTAACATTCTAACCACGATTTTTTGTATAACAATGTATAATGCAATCTAAAATGTGCTTTCTCTCATTCTTTGAAAACTAGCTTCATATTCTTCCATTCTCCCCAGCTCCCAACACAGTGCCTACTAAAGAATCATCTGGGAGGGGCCGCCCGGTGGCGCAACAGTTTAGTCCGCGCTTGGCAGCCCAGGGTTCGCAGGTTCGGATCCCGGGCGCCCGCCGATGCACTGCTTGTCAGCCACGCCGTGGTGGCGTCCCATATAAAGTAGAGGAAGATGGGCACAGATGTTAGCCCAGGGCCAGTCTCCCTCAGCAAAAAGAGGAGGATTGGTGACGGATGTTAGCTCAGGGCTGGTCTTCCTCACACACACACACAAAAAATGATCTGGGAGTCTTTTCAAAATAATTATGCCCTAAATGTTATTAATTGAATCTAGGCAAAGGAAATACATGTATGGATTGTACTGTTATTTCAATTTTCTGAAGGTCTGGAGTAAAATAAACACTTGATTAAAAATATACATATGTGCCTAGGAATCTCGGGGCATTTGGTGGGACAGATAAGAGTAGTCAATATATCTTTTTCCTTGTGTGAAAAAATTTTAGGTTCATGCATAATGCCACATTGACATTCGTTCTATTGGGATCAAATCAAAAAAGGCGGAACTGCAACTAGGAACAGAAAATGTGAAAGAACATGGCAGCCTTTCTCAAAATAAATTTCAGATCTTCATAGGTTTACAATGGGAAGAGACTCACCGCCCTGGGCGAGACACCTGGACCTTGTAGCCACTGCTCTTGCCGCCTGAGAAGTATCTTCTCCCAGATGAGTTTGCTCATCATCTCTGCCACTACCATATTCATTCATACATTCATCATGTATTTATTCAATACCTACCGTGTGCCAGGCACTCTTCTGGGTACTAGCGATACTTGAATGAACAAGACAAGGCCTGTTTTCTGGAGCTTACATTCTGGTGGGGACTTAGATAATAAACTAATAATTTCACGTGAAGATATTCCTATGAAGAGAGTAAAGCAGATAACGGGACTGGAGGAGTCTCACGTGAGATGTGCTATTTTAAATTGAATGGCCAGGGAGGAAAACTAAGGAGGTAATATGGAGAGAAATATCAGAGGAAAGAGCCATGTAAATAAAGAGGAAAGCCATTTCAGGTAGAGGGAAGAACAAAAGGGGGGGTCTGGACTGAGAACGAACTTGCTTGTTTGAAGGACTGCAGTGGGGCTGGTGTGGCAGGAGCAGGGTGAGCGAGCAAAGTGAAGAGAGGGGTATAGGATGAGTTTAGAGAAGGTTGTCTCTAGGGTATGAGTGCAGTGGGAAGTGTACAGCTTTGAACAGAGTGTTACAATCCAATTTACAGTTTTTAAAGGATTACTGTGGCTATTATATAGAAAACACTGTAGGAGTTGGTAAGAGTGCAAAGAAGAGACTAGTTTGGGTGCCACTGGAGCAAATGAGAGGTAACAACTTGCATTGGAGTGGTACGGTGGAGGTAATAAGCAATTGGATTCTGAATTTATTTTGAAGATAACCTTCAGAATGGACTTACTACTTAAATTTGTGAGAGAAAGGAGTCAAGAATGGCTTACGTTTTTTGGTAGAGTTAATTGCCGTTCCTGAGATGGGCACATCTCAACGAGGAGTGGGTTTGGGGGGGCAGATAGCGAGTTAAGATATTGGGTATTTTAACTTTGATAATCAGGTGCAGGTGTCAAGTAAACAACTGGTAAAGTCTAGAGATGTAAATTCTGGTGTCATTAGCAACTACAGATGTTCACAGCCACTGGAGCCTGTGAGATTGCCTGAGGAGCCAATGTAAGGAAAGAAGTAATGAAGGGGATGAGCCCAGGAATACACGGGCATTTAGCAGTTGAGAATGATACTGAGAACTGAAGGACATACATAGTTCCATATGCTGGAAATTCTTCTAAGGAGTTTGTATACATTGGTCATTTGAGCCTTACAGCCCTATGGGGTAGATACAGTTACCCTGTTTTATAGATGGGAAACCAAAGCATAGAGGTGCAAGTACCTGCCAAAGGTCGCAGCTACAAGTGGCAGAGCTAGAATTTAAGGTAGCCTTACTCCTACACGTGTGCCTTTAACCGCTATCCTATACTGTACTATCCAGCAAAGGATACCGAGAAAGTGCAGCCAGTGCGCAAGGAGGCAAAAGTAGAGGGAGGTATTCTGGGAGCCAAGTAAAGAGAGTTCCTAGGAAGGAGGGAGAGATCAACTATCAGATGCCGTTGATGGGTCAAGCTAGAGTGCTGAGACTCGCTGCCTGGATTTAGCGAAATGAAGGCTCCTCGGTGACGAGAAATGTTACATCAGAATGGTGAATCAAAAGCCCAATTATATAGGGTCAGGGGAGATTGAGAGATGAAGAAATGGATACAATGATTTTGGACCTCTCTGAGGAGATTTGCTATGTAGGGGAATAATAAAATGGGGTGATAGCTGAAAGGAAATGCAAGGTGAGGGAGTTACTTTTGGTTTTATTTCTAAAAGAGGGACAAAACTACGGTATCTTTATTATTGGGAAACCCAGTAGAGGGGAAAATTTTGGTGCCAGAAAGGAGATATTTGCTAGGTTTGATATCCTTATGTAGGTGAGGGCATGGATTCAGGGTTTGAATAAAAGGCTTAGCCTTTGGAACACAGAAGTTCACAGACACAAGGAGCAATATGAATACAGGTGCAGGTAAATTGGTAGATTTGGTGGTAGGCAGGTGGATGAAAAACTTTTTCTAAAGGTCTGATTCTTTTTAATGGTAAACCAACCAACCAGGATAAATAAAATGTGGTATATCCATATCATGGAATATTGGTAATAAAAAGTATTATGTATGGATGAACCTTGAGAAGATACGCTAAGTGCAAGAAGCCAGTGACAAAGGATCACATATTGTATGATTCCCTTTATATGAAATGGCTGGGATAGGCAATAGAGACAGAAAATAAGAGTATGTGGTTGCCTGGGGGTTGGGGGGAAATAGGGAGTGATGGTTTATGGATACAGGGTTTCTTTTTGAGGTGGTGAAAGTGTTCTGAAGTTGGTTGTGATGGTTGCCCAACTCTGAATATACTAAAAACCATTGAAATGTACACTGAGTGGATGAATTATAGGCTATGTGAATTTTATCTCACCGAAGTTGTTAAAATAAACCAGCTAACAGTAGACAGAGGATCAAGAAGAAACGTGGACATGTGAAATAGATCGTAGGAACTTGAGAATGTGAATTGACTAGGAAAATTAGAATTGCTGGCCAGAATTAAGGGAGCAGTTGTGATTGTAGTTATAAATTTAAAATGAGACCAGTCAGCATGTTGCAGATGGGGCGACCCCGAGCTGTGTTCAGGTGCAGATTAGGTAGGAGAGTTGTATTTAAAACCAGTGTTGAAGTTTTTCCAGGCAACTATGGTGAGGGAAGAACCATGGACTCCACAGCAGGTAAGTAAGAAATTAAAGACATGAAAGGCACTGGGGACATGGCCCTAGTGGGATCAAAGATTGTTCTGGGGAGTGGGGTACTTGAAAATGACAATTCAGAAGTTATAGTTATTTGTAATGAAAGGTCCAGGACTTCCTAGAGGCGGTAGCTGTGATAGAAGGGAAGACGACTACTGGCGGAGAAGAGTTAGAATTGTCTTTTCTCCTAATTTGCCTTTACAGATGTTCCCTCTGCCCTTCCTCCTTCTACTCTCCCTCCTCTTTTCCACATAGCAAATCCTTGCTTCTCCTGAAGGATCCACTTAAATTTACATTTTTCCATGATAGTGTCCACCTAACTGATGCAGTTTGTCACTCCCACGGTATTTAATTCAAACCCTTAGTAACTTTCCGTATGTCTTCCTGGCTACACACAGTCTGTGGTCCTTGGCAGAAAGCTGCTCGACTCATTTTTGTACCTTTTGTATCCCTTATTTACGTTCTACTGAGATGTCAGGTCCACACTGGACTCTTATCCACCTTCCTCCCCATCACCACCCCTTTAGCCCTTTAACATACCTGTTCTTTATTTCACATAATTTTGAACAGCTTTGTATAGATCACAATGGCACCTCCCCTTTAATCTTGCCTTTTATTTTTTATTTGTGAAACAACCATTTTTTGGCTCATCATAGGAAATATCCACGGTTAAGTCTTGGTTATTTTGAGTTAAACCCCAATGTATTTCTTATATTTCTCAAATTTGAATAGTCTGCCTTAAAACCTTGCTATATTAGAAAATTTGGAGTCTTTTATCTAATGTGATGTTTCTCCAGGTCTGAAATTCTTCTCTTTTTTGTTTCACCTATATTCTGGGTAAGTGAACATCATGACTCTTCTCTTATGAGCTCTAGGGGTACATATAATCAGTTTCTTCACATTTCTACCAGATGTAGCCCAGTCCCCTCCAACTCTTAGTATTATCATGTGAAATTGGTCGTCTGTCTCCAAAAATTGCTTTTCTTCCTAAATTCCTGCATTGCTTTGATGCCTCCATCCATCCATTCAAAGCAGAGAGGTATGCTCCTCCATCTCTTAAATCTGTCAGTCCTGCCTGCCAGATGTCTTAAGTCTGTTTCTCATCTCTAGCACCTCTGTCTCAGTTCAGTCTCTCACCTCTGTCCCCTAGATTCTTGGAATAAGAGCTTAGCTACTCCCCAGTGTCCTCCCCTCCTCCCCTTGCCATCCTGTGCACTATTTGCTAGAAGGATCTTTCAAAAATGAACATAGAGGATCATCACTGCTAAAAATTCCTCGGTAGTTTCCCCGTTACTCTATGTCAAAATCCAGGTTTCTTCTCATGGCACATACAACCTCTGAATTGCCCCACCTGTTCAGCCTCATAAACCTCATTTTTTTTTAAATAATTTGTATTCACAGAAATTCTTTCTTGCTGCTTTAATAACAAACCTCATCTCTCTCCTTAGTTTTCATCAAAAGATACTCTTGCAGTTATCAGAACAACATACTTTGCTTCTTCACCTTGTCAGTAAGCCTTTTCAAAACCTGCTGCTCTCTTGACCAGTAATGTCTTTCCTTACTCATATTTCCCTTGAATGTTCTTCCTTTCCTTTGAGACCCAATTCTTCCTTTCCCGAGACTCCCACTCAGATTCATACACACCAGCTTATCAGTCCCACCTTTGTCACCATACTAGCTTGTACCATCTCCTACAGTAGTTGACATTTGTCTGTTTCTACTAGGCTGTGTCCTGTTTGAAAGATAGGACTATGTTTTATTTATCTTTATATCCCCAGCACATTAAATGAGTTAATAATGTAAAGCTTACATGTTTTTTGATATATGTGTGAATGAGTTTTTTAAGATTATAACTCCAGAAAACCTGTCAGTGATATTACACATCATACTTCCAGATAAAATGAATAATTGCTTAGAATGCCTTTTAGACCTGGGTAACTCACTATATATCCCATTGGTATATGCATAATGTCAGCTTTCCTAATAAAGATAAAAATGAAATTCAGCTGTCATGCCTATCAAGGGCTTATGCCATCTGATATATTTTTAATTAAATATAACTTTTATTATAAAAGTACATGTTCACTGCAAAAAAATAACTACAAACCAAAAAAAAAAAATCTTAATTCCACCTTTTGGGCCAACATTTGGGACTTTGGGAATATTCTATCAGGGGAATCTAAATTTTTTTGGTCCATAGTTAAAAGGAAGTCCATTTATTTACAAAGGAGGAAAGGGATTAGAGTGTATATCTTAAGCAAATCCCAAATACAGATATCCATATATATGGAATAGATGAATTAGGCAATATTTTTTTCTTTATAAGAAATATTGTGCTTTATAGGAGGTGTAAGTTACTGTAAATGTTAACCCCGCCAAATCAACCTGTACACACCCTCAAACGCATATGATAAAGGACTTAGTGATGTGTTCCTAGAGACAGGTTTATATTTTATAAAGAATCATTGCCCATTTTCTCTCTTCTGTACAAGGTGGAGGTGGCTTTGCATCCTTTGGCCACTGTCAGATTCGTAGTTCAGGAAGCCAGTCATCATGGGGAAATCAGGAATAGGACCTTTTGCCCTGCGAGAGTCACTATTTCCTCCTAAAGACTCATCTGAACTTAATTTCCTTGTTACACTAAGATACTTTAAAACCCTTCCCCATTTTTCTAGTGTTATTTAAAGATTTGCCAATGGCCCCTTGAGCCTATAGATAGGTACTTGAATGCTCAAATGTGCCACCCTGACCTCTGTAACAGAGTAAACATTGGTTGTTTTAGTCCTTCAATAAAAGCTGGTGGGAAAGTAAAGTTTGATTTGTTTAAGTGCTTCCATATATGATATCTCTATTAAAAGAGGCTGTACCTGGGCACATGCATTTTATGTTGCTTGTTTTGAGTTAAAGTCCACAGATGTTGGGACTGTGCTATTCTTTTAAAAAGTGAGAGCAAAGACATATCTTAGGTGTTTTTGTTGTCCCGCTGTATAGTATATACTCAATAATGTGTTCACTAAATGATAGGAAGAATGTTTTGGGTTTGCCACTGAATTTTATTTCAGTCTCTGTATGATGTTCATCGTCTGAGATTTTCCTAAGGAGAGTCTGAAGAGTCTGTGAAGGGACTTGGTCTGTGCCTCATTCATTCATTTCATAGTTTCTGGCTTTTCACTGTGGTAGTTAGCCTTTCTCAATTTCAGACCTGACCTATGACAGCTCAGTGTATTCACATTTTTCCCAGTCATCAAAAGTGCTTGACTAACCTGTGGTGGATCTTGGGGGAGCAGGGGGGTTAACAAGATCTTAATGATCAGAAATGAAAAATATTTGTGTTTGTTTTTGCAAAGTCAAATATTTAGTGTTAGGATATTTATCACTGTCAAAATATGTGTGTGGAATAATAATTTCAGCACTTAACTATGTGCCAGACTCTGAGCTCACTCTTTTATATTTTATCCCATTTAATCTCAACAAGAGACAGCTATCATTATCCTCATTTCTGAAGCATATGTCCAGGGTCACTCCTATGTAAGATTATATTTCACCAACGTAATGTATTTCTCTTCAAGCATTTAAAAGAAGGTATTTTGGGACCTCATCAGACTAAAGAGCTTCTACAAGGCAAATGAAACCAGGATCAAAATGAATAAACAACCCACCAGCTGGGAGAAAATATTTGCAAATCGTTTGTCCGACAAGGGATTAATCTCAGTAATATACAAAGATCTCATACAACTGAGCAACAAAAAAACAAACAACCCGATCAAAAAATGGGCAGAGGATATGAACAGACATTTTTCCAAGGAAGAGATACAGATGGCCAATAGACACATGAAAAGATGTTCAACATCACTAATCATCAGGGAAATGCAAATCAAAACTACACTGAGATATCACCTTACACCGGTTAGAATGGCTATAATCACAAAGACAAATAACAACAAATGCTGGAGAGGTTGTGGAGAAACGGGGACCCTCATTCACTGCTGGTGGGAATGCAAACTGGTGCAGCCTCTATGGAAAACAGTATGGAGAGTCCTCAAAAAATTAAAAATAGAAATACCGTATGATCCAGCAATACCACTCTTGGGCATCTACCCAATGGACGTGAAATCAACCATCACAAGAGGCGTATGCACCCCTATGTTCATTGCAGCATTATTCACTATAGCCAAGAAGTGGAAGCAACCCAAGTGTCCCTCAACTGAAGATTGGTTGAAGAAGATGTGGTATATACATACAATGGAATACTACTCAGCCATAAGAAAAGACACAATTGTCCCATTTGCAACAACATGGAAGGACCTAGAGGGTATTATGTTAAGTGAAATAAGCCAGAGAGAGAAGGACAGACACTGCATGAACTCACTCATATATGGAATATAAGTGAACACACGGACAGAGAGAACTGATTGGTGGTTACCAAGGGGAAGGGGGGTGGGGGGGGCACAAGGGGTGAAGGGTTACATCCACAAGGTGACGGACAAAAATGTACAACTAAAACCCCACAGTGTTATAAACTAAGACATAAATTAAAAAATAAATAATAAAAAATAAACCAAGAATGAACAATCATGAAAAAAAAAAAAAAGAAGGTATTTTGTTTAAACAAACACCAAAGCTGGTGAGTCTTCATGTTAAACCAGTTACGAAACTGGCATACATACATTTTCAGGTTCACTCTATTTAGTGCTTAAATCTGATAGAATAATATTGGACTACATGTTGTAAGGAGTAAAAACTGAAGTAGAAATTCTTATTATAGTATTAATTGTTTATACAGAAAATCTAGGAGCCAACAGGACTTGTTAAATGTTTGCTAAAGCAAGTAGGAGGAAGTGATTCAAGCTGTAAACATAAAATGACATGGTATTGGGGGAAAAAGATGAAATTCCTTAGTATTAAAGTATTGGGTTTGCTCTCGGATTGTTTTTCTATCAGTGTCACACAAGCCACCCTTTTGTCATACCATTGCCAGTTGATAGTCATAACCCCTTGCTCAAAGACCTTTCTGCAGTACATGGCTAGATAGCATATTCTGACGGTATCTGGAACATTTTCCATTATTAGAGTAACCCCTATTGGTTATAGTATGATGCTTGTTATTTGCAGAGAAATAAAATGCGGGAGAGATGACAATGCCTTTCTGTTACTTAAGTGGTGAACCAAAACAGAAATCCTTCTTTCTCATATCATTGTAAATGATGGGTTGTTGAATTTGTATGACTCTTACACCAAAACATGAGCAAACCCTCATGTAAATGGGAAATAAAACTAGTAAGTCATTGTCACTTTCAGCAGCACTTGCCACCTTTAGAAGAATGAATAGAAGATGAATGACTGAACATTCCACCTTATTCAGCAGTCATTTTGGCCTAGCAGTTTACACATTATGCTGTTCTTTGGAAAGGGACTTGTGAAAATAAACTCTACTTTTGTGTATGGATCTTTATTTTGTAAGCATTAGTGTTTTAAGTAATGCTTACTGCATAATAACTACATGAGGCATTTTAATGACATGGAATCAGAGACCTCCCTCTATACTGGGTTTTCTGGGTCAGTGACCCCACTTTTTTCTAGGAATAAGTCGAATCAAGACTTAGTGTAAATTTTTCTAAGAGTATACCTGAAATAACCTTGAGTTGGCTCAAATAGTTCAGTCCTTTATCTTTTTAGGACTTTTAGCACATTGTTTCTCAATTAAGTTTTTTGAGTCGTAAAACAGCTACTAATGAAGGCTATATAAGGAGATTTTGACATAACTCTTTCCAAACATTGGTATGTAAAAATTTCCTTTTCCAGCTTGTTTCGATCTCTGCCTATATTAGATACTAACATACATGTACTAATAACATATATCTTTATATATATAATATATAAACATTGTTAAGACTCCTTGTCCTGGGTTGTTACTGAGCCCTCACGTTCAGTTTCTGACGGGTAGACTGGCAAACAATATGAAAGTTAAAGATTCTGGATTGAATTTCATTTTGCTTCAAGCTTCACAGGAAATAGTTGAAAATAGAAATAGAATGCCATCTTCTGTTATTTTATTTATATTTTTATTTTTATTGCCTTTTAGGTACTCAAGGAGTTGCACCTGGTCCTGTAATTGGGCTCCAGGCACCATCCACTGGTCTTCTTGGTGCCCGCCCTGGCCTGATCCCACTCCAGCGCCCACCAGGAATGCCTCCACCTCATTTACAAAGATTTCCTTTGATGCCACCTCGTCCCATGCCACCACATATGATGCATAGAGGTCCACCACCAGGACCAGGGGGCTTTGGAATGCCTCCACCTCATGGAATGAAAGGTCCCTTTCCACCGCATGGCCCCTTTGTTAGGCCTGGTGGAATGCCAGGGCTTGGGGGCCCAGGGCCAGGCCCAGGGGGTCCTGAAGACAGAGACGGAAGGCAGCAACAGCCACAGCAACAGCAGCAGCAGCAGCAGCAGCAGCAGCAGCAGCAGCAGCAACCGCCACCACCACAGCCACAACCACAGCAGCCACCACCAGCTCAGCAACCACCACCAACTCAGCAGCAACCACAACCATTTAGAAATGATAACAGGCAGCAGTTCAATTCAGGTAGAGACCAAGAAAGGTTTGGAAGAAGATCTTTCGGAAATAGGGTGGAAAATGACCGGGAACGGTATGGGAACCGTAATGATGATAGAGATAATAGTAATCGTGAAAGGAGAGAGTGGGGAAGAAGGAGCCCTGACCGGGACAGGCACAGAGACTTGGAAGAGAGAAATAGACGCTCTAGTGGGCATCGAGAGAGAGAGAGAGATTCTAGAGATAGAGAGTCTCGTAGAGAAAAGGAAGAAAACCGAGGAAAGGAAAAGCCTGAGGTGACAGACAGGGCAGGTGGTAATAAAACCGTTGAACCTCCCATTAGCCAAGTGGGAAATGTAGACACAGTTTCAGAACTTGATAAGGGGGAGTCTGAATCTGCAGTTGTAAAACCTTCTGAAGAGTTACCTGCTGAGGCTACCTCATCCGTTGAACCCGAAAAGGATTCTGGCTCAGCAGCAGAGGCTCCTTGTTAGAGACTGGAATTTGTCAAAATGTGACAGTGACACTTCCTGGAGTGTAGAGCTTGAGGTGTACAGATGCTGTATAATATTTGCTCCTGCTATATCACAGCCCCACAGTAGTTGGTGGGGAATTGTAAGCAATTTGATTGCTTCCCTTCTATTTAAAAATAGCCACAAAATAACAAAAAATACTGAAAATATGAATAAATATTACCCTTTTTGCTGTAACTTTTTAAAAGTTTTGACTTTAAAAAGTTTACAAATCGTAATTAGAAGTGCTATTTTTTTTTTTTTTAATTTAAGACAAGGTAATGGTGAAAGCTCCTCAAAAACAATAGGGATGTTTTTAATAAACTCTATTTTCGTAACAAACTTTAATGTGTGCTATTCTTCCTACACTGCATTAAGATGAAAAAGGATTGTTCACCATCCAAGTTTGAGCTGTTAATACTGTATTGGAGTCTAAATTAGACTTATTTGATGGAAATAGACATCTTTATGTAGTTATTCTCAAACACTTTAATACTTATGATTTTTAGCATTTCAATCATAAGGTTAAGGTTAGTGGTTATAATGTTAACTGAAAAGCTTATTAGTTCTGCAGTTCAATCAAGGTTTTCCTTTTTGCCATTGGCTTTGTGGTAAATGTTGCCCTAATTAATTTGTAAAGACAAATTTTGCTGGAGGAAAATTTGGATCCCACCTTACTGATACATTGTACTATAAATTATCTGATTGCCTGGATGTTACTTATTTAGAAAGTTGGGTATTTTTCTTCCCATCCCATTAAATTTTTCAAAAGGATGAAAGAAGTCAAGGTTAATATTTGCAACCTAAAAGCTTTTTGTCTTATTTTATGTTTAAGGACTTAAATGCAAACTGTTGTTTCCTATAAGCCTTGCCTGTTGCCTTTCATTACCATTTCTTAAAACTCCCCTGCTGGGCAGAGGTAAACCGACCTTTTTGCCACGTATAAAGTACTTTCTCTCTTTCACCTAAAATTGTTGGGTTAACTAGGAAAAATAGTTGTAGGTTATCCAAGAACTACATGAACACATCCAAAGCCAAACCAAACCTGTACCTAAGCTAAGTCCATGAAAGCAGTTCCACACAGCTGCTTCCCCAGTGCCAAGACCCGCCGGTACCCAGTCCAAGTATTTATGGCCTAGTTGAAGCTTTTGTTCTTCCTAAATTACGTTTTTAAAGAGTTACAGTGTGCTGAGCCATTAACTTTTTCTTTGCCCTCATCCCAAGCCGAAGCTGCTTTATTACTTCGGTTTTTAAATAATACTCTGCAGCAAGATCTTTGATGGGGAGAATTTCTCAAGAGCAATGGTCTTGTGTTCCTGCCTTTAGAAATAAGAAAATCCCGTTTCATATCTGCAGACTTGAATTAACAAAACTTTTCCTTAGTAGTTTTTATGTTGGGCCACTGTCCTAGTGAAACTGCTTCTGGAAAGATAAACACCTGGTTAGTGAGTGTTCAGATTGCAAGGCCTTGCGGCCCTGTATTTCCAGCTCAAAGTATTGAGAACATCCTGTTTGCACACAACAGAACCCCAAAAGTACATAAGTGGTAGTGATTACACTTGAAGCTTTAAAGGTCACAAGTGAGTCCCTGTATTGGAGTCTTATCCCACAAATTGTACATTAGTGAAATCTGTTAAATAATGTTTTTAGCTTCTCTACCTACCTGATAGTGGTTTTAACCACTTATCGTGAGCATACTGTTCTTTATTTCCAATTTTAAAACTCTGAAGACGCTATACAAATTGTCTTTTTCCAAACTAGCTTTTCCTCTTCTAAGTAATCTACATTTGATAAAGTACATCATGTATTTATGATCAGTCAGAATGGTAGCTTATTTCTGATTAGAAACAATATTCTACAACTTTCAATTAATAAACCACCATAACCCACAGGCAAACCTGAGTTAGATTAACATTTCATTTAAAGCATTCTCTTACAGGTGCATAAGTATTCACATTAAGAGAAACTAACTTGAATTCACTAACTGGGTGTGTAAAGTCTTAGATTTAAACAGCCAGAACCCACAATGAAACATTTCCTTGGTTCCATCTTACAATGCTAGTTTATTTCTTTAACTGAAAGCAGATTGTGCCATCCTCTACTTTTATTATAAACTTAATGTTCACAGGTCTACAAAAGTGCAACGTGCCATTTCGGCAGGTAGGTAAATTAATCTCGTTCTTAGCTAACTGAGGCTATAACTTGCCATTCACAGTTTCACTAGAAGTTATCAAGGGGCTCTCTTAAACCATAAGATCTACTTTTTAAAAATAAACTTACATCCTTTTTGAATCAGAATGCTGTATGGTGTAAACAGGGAAACCACCTTAATTTCTCTGAAGGTGACAAAGGATAGCCTATTTGTCAAAAGATTCAAGTTCAGGTTAGTCTTAGCTAAAAGACCAGCTGCTAAAATTTTAAACATTTTGATTACCTCATTTAAAACACTTTGAAAAGAGAGCTCTATGAAACAGTTAATCCTGTCAACATACTCTTAAATCTGTTCCATTTAAGCTCTATGTATGAGGATCAAAGCTAGTTTATAATTTCAATTTAGATACTCAAAATACAGTGCCATATAGATTGTCTACTGTAGGCTTGAATGAGAACTGAAGAAATTTAGACAATTAAGTTGAATACCCATATGTGATTAAGTCTGGCAAAATACAGAGATCACTGAAACAGACATTTTAATTGAATGAGTTTTATAAAATTACACAAATCTTCCAAGTGATCATAAATCAGTTCTCATTATAGGTACTTAAAGCAATTTAAAAAGAAAGTCACACAAATGACACTTTTAAGGTTACAATGTTTAATGTTTATCAAGTTAAACTTCTACAACTAGCAAGATAACAGATGAGTTACTAGGACTTGGACTACGTCGTGGGGAATGTTTACTTAGCAATCCCAATCACACCACAAGCCAAACGACTTCCAGCGTTTCCCGTCTTTGTGCTTTCTTCATTTCCACCTCTGCCCAAGTCATCTGGTTTTTCATGGACCTTTAAAAAATGTTAAAAACATATAACTAGGGTTATCAAGTAATTACCACCTCTTCTCAACAACACCCAAAAGACTTTTAAGAACCACTTAATATTAGAAAAGAACATGCTAATCCTACTAGTAGGGAAATCTACTAATATTTAATCTAGTAGTAAAAAGTAGAAACTACTACTCAAAGCTTTTTCTTGATGATGCAGACTTAAGGTACCTTGTGACACTAGGTAAGTGTTGCTGTCTCTAAAAGAAACACTAAAAACCTAAACAACTATGCTACAAGGCCACCACGTGCTTGTCTTAATCCTCCATGAGAAATTTTAGTAACCTGTTACAGTAGTCATTCTTTTATAGTATAAATTGCTTTGGGGAAAAAAAAAAAAGGAAGGTGAACCAAAGAAAATATATCAAAATCGAGCGTAATGAACAATAGGCCTATAAATAAGAGTTAAATCCTAACACTATCAAACTATTTAAACAATAGTATTTTAAATTTTGCACATCAAATATTGATAAATGATTTTTCTGCTTCAAAACTACAGCTGAAGAAAATTCTAAGGACACAAGGTCAACTGAAAGGCTACTGAATGTTAACTATCCTCTGGGGTAGGCAAAAGAGAGCCTGCACTACCAGATGCAGCTCCCAAGAGTAACCTGGGGCAACCACTTCCCACGTGTTAAACAAGCGGTGATATCCTGCAGACATAAAGGAGTATTAATGTTGAGGTCCGCCCCAGATTTCAGACTCAACAAAATGTTCTGTTTAACTACAAGGGAGAAAACCAATTGTGGCAAGAAAATCTGTCCGTTTTAAAACTAAAGACTACCATTTCCATAATGCATATCAAGTATGATCAAATATAATCTACTTTCTTACTGCACCTTAGAAGAACCGTGTTCTTAACTGACCTAGATCATTAATACATCTTCACTGTAATCATCCAATAAAATAACTTTTTCTAATCTGAACTAAAGGTGCAATTTGGTGGATGCTTAGAAACCAGGGTTAGTGATCATGAAATCATGAAAAGACACATGACTATGGATTAGGAGGAATTTTATGCATACCCTTATTATAAGAAAACTTACCACCATTGTGCGGCCAATGATGGAATGTGGTCCTGAGAGTGAGATCACATGATCTTCCATTTCCACAGTGGCCTTACCATCTTCTTCAGCAGTCACATTGCCCAGGTCTCCAACATGCCTAACGTTGAAAAAGCATCAGAGGGATTAGGACTGATTTCCGTTTAACTTAACATCAGGATAGTTCATGAGCTATACTAAAAATTGATGGAGTCAGACAGATATATAAGGGTGGGCTAAGAGATGGATATGGTAAATATCAAATAGGATCCACTTTTCCAGATTGACAAAATTTTGGAAACATACAAATTTAAAAACAACTAAACAGACATTCTTGACACATAGCTCTTCAAACAAGGCTTCAACTCTGCAAACTAATGCTCTGGGAAGAGTTGCAGGATGAGGGCGCACCTCAATTTCAGAGGTAAAGTACCAAAGGGTAAATTCTCAGTTACTGAGTTATGCCTGTTAACTCCTGGCATGGCTAAGAAAGCTATGCCCCTAGGCCTCTGTTATAAAAATAAACTAATCCTTGTCCTTAAATGTAATATTTTCCTAATAGGTTCTCAGAAAATAAACACATACAAATGGAGTCTCACTGAATTTTCAATATCAAATTTTTATCTACAAAGCTTCCTGTGTTTCACCATGATGGTTTGCTAGTGGTTGACAGTACTGTTGTTCATGACATGTCCTGTATTAGTTCCCTTTGGCATTTGTATTAGTTCTATACTCAATAAATGCTACAAAACCACATCGTTTTAAGTGTCCCCATTTGTCAATTCCTTAGCCCAGGGAGTAAGCCATTCCAGCACTTGCGGGCAGGGGGTGACATGGGGGGCAACAAATTCAAGAGCAGAGGTGAGGGAGACCACTCAATTATCTTAGCATGCAATTGCAAGGAGTATGCCCATACTGACCCCAAAAAGCCACCACCATTATTTCAATACGAGTTAAGCATTCTGTCACTCACCTCTCTGCGTCCATTGGTCCACCATGTTTTTTGGATTCAGGATTAAAGTGAGGACCTGCGCTGGTACAGCCTATTTACCAAAAACAGGAGCTAAATTATGAATCAAAATTCCAAAATTCTAAAAAGAAACTGGTCATTAGAAAACCTCAAATGGAGAAAGTGCTGACCCACATCGTGACTTCTAGGCTAACAAAAACAGGATGCAACACCTTAAACAAAATGGGGAAGGAGTAGAGACAAGTTCTAATTCCTGCATGACACTGGTCAAGTTAATACCCTTTGCTGGGTTTGGTTTCTTTACTGCCCTGTAAAATGCGAGGGCCGAGACTTGATCTTCAACGGTACTCCCATTGTTAAAATCCCATGATTATGATCCTAGTTCCTAAGAAGGTAGCATACCTTAACTACAAAAAACTTACCTCCCAGCAACATACTGCACCAAGCAGCTCTCCTGTTTTTGGCCTTTACTTGGTGCATGCAGAACACAGACTGGCACCTTATGTCCAAGGGCTGTTGCCTCACACAACTCCAAGGGGCGGCATTCAGATTGTGTTCCGTAAAAATGGCACTCCTGTGTGCCAGGGAACACCATTCACATGGAACACAACCACCACAATGCAGGAGGTTCTTTCATGATACTGGCTTTCTTCATTCTTCATTCAGTGGCTGACGAAGGTTTCCATTGTTTACAGCTACTATCCATCCCCCTTCCCCCCAAGATCCACCCCACCCAGGGAGAAGACTCGGAGGTTACAGGAAGTAGCATGGTATGTCAAAGCCACAGAGCACCTGCCTCCCAAAGCAGAGGCAATAAAACCAAGAAGCAACTTGAGGAATTTTGTAGTTGTCGAAATGGATCAAATATGGACATTAGATCACTATTTATAGGAACCAAATTATGGAACAGTAAACAAAGTGCCAGCAAAATGAATCAAGTCCTCATCACAAAAAGTGTAAATATTAAGTTCAGATAACTCAAATATGGCAAAAGATCACTAACTGCAATTTAACCCATAAACTTTTGTTAACTTGCTTCTAATCCCACACTGAGAAAATGAAACTCAATCCAAAGCACGACGTGTTTACATTCTATCTTCAGTTTGTCTCTTACTTCTATCTTACCTTGTTTGGAGGTATGGAGCTATTCCTATGCAAATAAATGCGCCTTGTGCGTGAAGCACCCATCTTCGACCCCAGCTCACTAACACGGGAGATCATTTCAGAGGATAAGAAAGGAGCTGCATTTTTTGTTTTCTACTATTTTCTTAAAAAAATCTGAGATTCTTATATAATCAAGCCATAATCATGATAAAAAACATGAACTCCTTCCCCTTCCTTTCCACACTTAAAGAGTCAAAAACCAGTTTTGTGGCTAATCTCCCTTAGGTTGACTTTAGTAGTCATATTACCTTTTTCTTTTAATGCTTAGGGGTACCTGTACTCAGTCTCATTTATCGTACTAGGTTAAACCAGTATGGGTCACCAGAGCAGCCCAACACCCACCTTGTGTATTATCTCCAAACTCATGGACATGGAATCCGTGGTCGCCTTTAGTCAACCCTTCAATGGATCCCCACACCTTGACTGGCCCACCTTCCTTTATTCAAAGAAAAGAGCAAGAAGTTTGAGAGAGCAAGTGCTTCTGAACAAAGAAAACAGGTGAAATATCTCTACCACTCACAGGAAAGTGGAAAGAACATGGACCTGGGAGTCAAAAATTATCTATGTCCAAATCCCAGGCCCACCCCTTTCTAGTAGTGAACCTCCAGCAAGCTGCTTAACTGCTCTATTCAAACGTAGTATGAATAAGTTCTTGTTTATTTTGTAAATACTTTTGAGGTTATATTTTCACTTGGTGAGTTTATGTGTACATAGCAAACTTTTTAACCCAAATGTTAGCACATTATACACTTTTTAGCACCTTGCTTTCTTCATGAAGACACTCTTCCATACAGCAAACATACACACTTGCCCTTAAAAAAAGAAGAAAGGAAAAGGCACCCTGGAAATGTCCAACTGGCTACCTGAGGATCTCTGTTCTCCATTCTCCACAAGAGGGGTGATCACCAGTTGCCAGCATAGATATTTTTGATTCATAGCCAGAAAATATCCTATTCCACTGCCCCTGGGAGACTGATTCTAGTCTAACCAGAAGTACTGTTTTCTGATGTCTTTTCAGGCACTGAAATCTAGATAACCTTTCCACTCTAACTACTAAGACCAAAAAGCAAAGACAATAAAAACACGAAAGCAGGTGGAAAAAAACACAGAGGTACCACCATTCAGGCAATGGTGATGGGTAATGGTACTGCACGGCTGCATACAGAAATCAAGGAAGTGATTATTACAGCCAGAGAGAGATCTTAGGAGTAAAATAAAATATACACAGCATCCACACCATACAGTAATACACATAATCGTGTCTTGGTTTTTATATAGTCAGGGCCAACAGTTACAAGAGGTGTTAACCTGGAAGATTTGACTTTCCACTGGATAAATATCACTGCTCAAAGGGGGTAGTGTGGCAACTGCTGCCCCTTTTTGCTTTTCTTTTTGAGAAGAGATATACTATGATTCTTCTAAGTATAACCTTTAATTTTGGAAAAACTCAAATGTGAAATGTCACGTCCCAAAACACACTGCATTATCAAAGCACAGAGAGGCAAACAGGACAGGTTCTAAGCTTCCACTTAATGGGTAACACACAGAGCACATATAAGTAGTTTAACAGAAAGCTGCCTGGATACAACCCTACAGGGGCCACGCTGTTATCTCAAATCAATAAAACAGGTCAGGGAAGAAAGAAAGAATGTAAACTGGTCCCGCACAGTGTTGCCCTGGGCTAATGAAGGCTTAGTATGGACAGATCTCCAAATTTTTCAAGAGAAGCTAAGAATTTGGACTTACAGATGAAATTTTCTGATTTTTAAAAATTGGGGGGAAAAAAACTGGAAACGAATCCAAAATTTTAAACACTCAATAAGCCAAACAAAAACAATTTACTGCCATTTTAATACATCTGCATATCTGTAGACCTGTAATGCTTAACTATCAAGGGACTCCATCAGGTGCAAACAGCACCACCAAAATGAAGTTTAGAACTTAAGAGGCAGCCACAGAAGTGGCTCAGGGAAGGTGGAAAAACTAAGGGAACCTCAGTTATGAATGGACTCACAGCTTGGCTTCTGAATGTAGCTCCAGGAGCCATTTCTCACTGGCCAGTGGGAAGGAATCCCTCAGAGGCTGCTTTGATTCTCTAGTATCTGGGAACTACGTGGAGGGAATCATGTGGGGACGAGAGGGGACCGACAAAACAAAGTCTGGCAAACGAAAACGGCAAAGTTTAGTCAAACGCCAAAGAGCCTTTTCCAGAAAATCTGGAAAACCACTTGAAACAACATAAGCTCGAATTTAAGTTCTCCTTCATATAAATTTCATACACGGGCACTTACCTAAATTACTTTTCCTGTCCTCTCACATTTCTGTAAACCTCTTTAAAGACTAGATTTCACTCATATATTAAGTATTCTCTCATGATTAATAAGCCATGTACAAACAATTTCCCACTGGTTGGTAACCTAAGATTTGAGGGAAAGTCTGATCGTAAGCACCTTCCCTACACGTGTTTTGCAATATTATCATGAGTATTTTCGCGTATTTTATTTTACAAGATTTGTTCAGAAGTTTGTCTTCGACTATCTCAGTAACAGGCCTATTGGTAGAGCAATTTCAAAGTCACTTTACAGAGAATTGGGTTAAACCACTCCGTGAACAGAGTTAAGTGACAACTCCATACAATGGAAACAGGCCAGGTCTCCTAACTTCCAACTCCCAAACCGCATCCACTACCCTCTACCCACAGTAATTCTCATTCCACGGTGTATGATGGAACCACTTTGGAAACTCAAAAAACAGCAATGCTCAGACTGCACCCTGACAGATTTTGATATAACTGATCTAGAGTTGGGCCCCGGTATCTGTATTTTCAAAAGCTCCCCAAATTAATCTACTGCGCACTCAGGGTTAAAAACCACTGCTCTGGAAAACCCTCAACGAGGGAATTGCCTAGATCTGGCTTTTGGAACTCTAGAGGAGGAAAAGGAGCTTTGGCCAGGGCCATCTTCTTTGCCCTTACAGCCTGAACACGACCTAGAGCAGAGGTCAGCAAACCCGTCTGTAAAGGGCCACAAACAGTCTCTGTCACATATTCTTGTTTTCCACGATCCTTTAAACGTAAATATATAAAAACCACTCTTAGCTCCAGGGCTGGACAAACACCGGCCCCGGGATGGATTAGGCCCCGCGGGCCGTAGTGCGCAGACCCCTGAACTAGAGAGTTCAAGTCGAAAGGAAGCCCGAAAAGGATAATGGATCCGACAATACCCCGGCGGCCCGGCCGCCCCCGCCACTCCCGGATCTCAAGGCCGGGCCGGACCTCGGACTGCGCAACTCGGAGTCCGTAGGACCCACAAAATGACCCTGCGAAGGGCCACAGCCTCTCCAAACGCGTCAGGTCTCCGCCTTGGCCCAGAGACGCCGAGGCGGCAGCCGGAGAGGCCCCGAGGGCAGCGGCTCTCTCTCCTCCCTCCCGGCCCCCACGGGACGCGCCCGGGTGCTTCCTCCCCGCAGCCCCCCCAGGCGTTTCCTGCCCGCATCCCCGCCAAGCCCCGCCACGCACGCCGCCGCCGGGCCCGCCTGGTGACTCAGCACTCCGCGGCGGTGCCCGGGGGAGCGGCCCGGGACGCCGCACGGCCTCCGGGCAAGAGGTTCAGGGCGGCTCGGACCCGCCCGCCCGGCGCGGCGGGGGCGTGGCGAGGGCGACCCGAAGCCCGGCCGAACGTCCGCTCCCGGGCACAGGTGCGCGGGCGCGTCCTGGCCACCGGCCTCTGCCCAGCCCTTGCCTCCTGCTGGAACTGGATGATTCCGTGCACCGAGCTGTCGCCCTTCAGCACGCACACGGCCTTCAGCGTCATGACTCGCGAGGGAGCACTGCACTCCGGGGACTCCGAGGGCTGCACGAGACGCGACGGAAGACGCCGACGCAAACCGAGGCGAGCGCGCTGCGACCCTTTTATAGGCCGGGCCCCCGCGCCCCGCCCACCCTGGCCCAGAACCAATCGCCGCCCGCGCGCTCAGCCTCTCCCCGCGGGGGCCTCGGGGCTCCAGCGGCCAGGCTCGGCCGGGGGCGGGGCCGAGGAGCCACGTGGGGAGCCTTGTTCTCGGCGCTGCAGGCTCCCTCCGCCTTGCGGCTGTGAACCGCCCAGAGAGCCTGGCAGTGGAAAAACACCACTTTCTCTTTCGAAGGTGTAACCCGTGGCACGCAGTAGGTGAAACTGGAAAAATGAGGTATACGTGCACGCCTTGCAGGTCTGAAGTCACCTTGTCTGGAAATATCTTTAGTTATAAGTGACTTTCGTCATAACGTTGTCTAATTTGTTATTTAGAAATTGGGACACATCAAGCTGGATACTTTTCGTAGTTTTCATTTTTTGTCTGGTTTTCTGAGGGTGTGTAAAGTCGATATATCTCAATCCCTGGCCTAACCTTTTCTTCTCTGCAATTTTCCTAGTCCTTAACCCAGAGAGATACTTATTTAGTTACCAGAATTCTGTATTCTTTTCAGATTTTTCCTGTTTGGCAAGACCACAACCCTAAAAATGACAAAATGTGGATAGATTGACTTCTATGCATCTCTCATATTTTGTCTGACTCTACTGCCACAACAGCCAAGGAGAAGGGTAAATAATTTATGATAACCTCCATACACCAAATGCTACTTATCCTTCAAGGAAGATATTTCGAAAACATATTATGAAATGAGCAAACAGTACAAACTACTCGTGTGGGGTTTTAAGTGTAAACATACATTTACTTGTGTGCTCAGAACTCTAGAAAGATGTGCAGGAGACTGGGTACCATTGGGGAGTGCAAATTAAACTTTTACTAATATTCTCAGAATTTTTTTTACAATGAACATGCATTTTTCTGCAACAGTATGGCTTAGAATGAGAATCCTCTCCCCCCACACACACTTTTGTCGGGAGAATAGTTTGATAAACTATGGTGGGAGGGGGGCATGAGAGGAGAGGAATCTTCATCTTCCATCCTCACAGGGCGTGCCTGAATAACAAAGGTGGCTGAACTGTTTTTGGAGGTGAGGTTAAATTAACCTGGAAGCGTGCATTAGACTCTTCTAGAAGGCTTGTTAAACCACAGGTTGCTGTGTTTCTGACTCAGTGGGTCTGGGGTGGGAACCCAGAATTTGCTTCCCAGGTAGCGCTGATGTTGCTGGTCTGAGGCCTCACTTTGAAAACCTCTGGCTTGTGAGTGTTTTTCATGCCCAGTGAAGTAAGCAAAGTGCGGGCAAGCTGGAGCCACCTGACTCAAAAGAGGAGTTGGGGAAAGTGTTCTGAAAAGAAGCCTGGAGACAGGACACCCAGAGAGAGGCACACCCAAAGGGGCTCTGCCTGCTGGGGACGTCTGCTCTGTCTGCCTTGTGGGCTTTAGTGTGCGGATGGCAAAATACTGAGGCCTAATTCAAGGCCAGAGAGAAACAAGGACACAGGCTGCTTCAGCCTAGGTCTGGGCTACGCTTTACAGTCTGTCTTTCTGTCTGTCTTTTTTCCTTCGGCTCTCCTTCCCCTCCTCCCTTCCTTCCTTCCTTCCTACTCTCAGGCATCCTCTGTCAAAGATACACAACCCACAGTTTTTATCATCCTCTAGAAAGTGAACATATTTGTGATTTTGCATGTTGTACTTGCTAGTATTCTCCAGATAATTGGCATATGCGAGACAATTGCATAAATGTGCAAATGCCAGCCAAAAGGCCTTTGCCCAAGACCAAAGTTTCTTTGGGTTCCAGGAAGTTGGAGTCAGATTTCAGTTCACTGGGAGAGCTCGTCAACGAGGCAGACCACGGATACAAAGAGTGGCCCTGGGACATTGAGTCTCCCCCTTTGAGATATGTGGATGAAGCCTGGACAGCCCCTTGTTTGGGTCGGTGGAAAGGCTTGTATCCTGCAGGATTAGGGGACCCCTGAGGTTCATTCCTAGTACCACCCTCACACCTGGGTATGGGGGTCCCTTGCCCTGTGCCCCACACTATAGAGAACTCCGTTCTGTCCCTCCTCTGGCCACTTCTCCCATGGAGGAAAGAGTCTGTGGAGCCAAGAAGGTGCTCCTACCCTTATCTCTCCTTCTAGAACAGGGTTAAGGAATTTAAATATGTGAATTTGAACAGTATTTGTGTCTTCCTAAAGCAAGATGTCTTAGCCTTGGCACTTTTGACATCTGGGGCCCGATAACTCCTTGTTGTGGGGGGCTATCCCGTGCATTGCAGGATGTCCTCTACTTACTAGATATCCGTGGCACCCACCTCTCCAAGCTCTGACAATCAGAATTTCTCCAGACACTACCAAATGTTCCCTGGGAGGCGAAATTGCCCCCAGTTGAGAACCACTGTTCAAGAACATGCATTGAGTACCCAGGACCCTGGAATTTCCTGCCTAAATAGTTGTGAGCCTGTTTCCAGGACCTGGACAGGCTAACAATGGATTGTGCCACCATGGGTGCACACCTAAGCTTGACCATAGGCCCCTTTCAGTGTGACATGGAGCCCAGAGTGGGGAAAGAAGGAGGAAAGTCCGGGGACAGGGGGCTGGCTCTCATTCTGCTGCCACCTTCCTACACAGAACTCAGAGAAGTCCAAGAATTCCACATTTGAACCTGTCTTCCAGGTCTTCATGAAGCTATATTTGTTAAGGCAGAAGGATAGGTTATATTTTATTTAGCTGTGTTATCTTGATCTATAACATTGACGTATTTAACATATGGTATGAGGGCTCCGCTTGTACTCTTGCCCGTCTGTCCTGTAAAAGTTAAGACAGGCCTATTCATGTCGACTTTAAGATTCTGTGATCAAATGGCTTTGGGGCACTCCTGCCCCATAATCTAGTCACAGAGTTGACGTGTCTCAAACTGGGATGTGACCGGAGAACTCAGACAGGTGATTTTGAAAAGTTCACTGTTGTACCAGGCGAATCCTATGGAGAGGCATTATTTTCAAGAAGTCAAGAGAACCCTAAAGTAGTTTGGGTTGTCTTGAGCCCTGGACCGTGGCTGGAATCTGACAGTCAGAATGGGGCCCGGGTAACCCAGAGAGACTCTGATTTTGTAGGGAATGAGGAGAGGGATAGATGCTTCAGATCAGACTGCAGCCTGTGCAGATGACTAAGCACTTTCCAGTGTGCCATTCTGGCCTTCCTAAGAATGAAAATCATGTTTGGGGGCCTCTGTAGTTGAGAGGTGAGCAGGAAGGTAGACCAGAAGTTCAGTCTTGCATTTCCATTCTTTTCCTCTTCCTTTCTTAGGATTCATTTGTCTCCTTTCTCCTTTATCTTTCTCTTTCCCTAAATCATTTTTTTCTTCTGTGACTCAAGGCCATTTCTCAGTAAATACATAGTTTTCTATTAATCTCCTTCACATCACACATCACAAAGGAATTATCACCAAGGCCTTTGCTTATGAAAAACATTTTTATATGAATTGTAGGGAAATGTCAGAACTAATGGAAATCCCGAAGAAGCAAAGTGCAAAGAGACAGGTTTTTTAAATGCTAAGAAACAAATGCACTAATAACTAGGAAGCAAATTAGAAATAGTTAAAAGTGTTAGCTAGTCCTACCTGCAGATATTTAATGTTAGGAAATCCTCAAAACCAAAAGTAAAACTGTAAGAATCATGAAGTATCTGAGGCATTTGTGAAAGTTGGAAAAGGAAAAGTATAAAGATTAATTTAGATTGTTAGTAAGCAAGAGTGAACAGCTTGGGATTAGAAATTTGCAAACTATAATTGAGAGTCAGCTGTATATTTAACAATCTTGGCAATAACATACGTCATATGCTATCTGTTTAGCAGTTCCAGCCTGGGCTCTGGCTCACTCTGGCCCACTGTGTCATCTTGGGTAATTCTCTCCAGACTTCAGCTGTAAATCAAATGTACCTGGGCTAGGTGCAGTGGTTGTCAACCCTGGCTGCCGAGTAGAACCACCTGGGAGCTTTTTTGAAAACCCAGTGCTTGGGCCCCATTACATTCAAATCTTCAGATTGTATGTATTTAAACTGTAAATGCACGTTACATTCCTGTAAAATACATGAGAAACTAATAATGGTTTCCATTGGAAATGGGCTGCTTACCTTGGCCCTTTTCATCATGTGAGAAAAATAAACCTTTATTTGGTTAAACAAGCATAACCAGGTTTCTGTTGTATGGGTCAAAGGCAATTTCCTTTTTTTTTCTTTTGCTTGAGGAAGATTCACCCTGAGCTAACATCTGTGCCAGTCTTCCTCTGTTTTGTATGTGGGTTGCCACCACAGCATGGCCGCCAAGGAGTGGTGTAGGTCTGTGCCCGGGAACCGAACCCAGGCCGCTGAAGCGGAGTGTGCTGAAGTTAACCGTTAGGCCACAGGGCCAGCCCCAGCAATTGCTAACTCTAAAGGAATTTAGCAGGGAGCAGCACAATTATGTTCATATGTAAGAATGGATAGGATATCTGATAACCCTAGGATGTCTGAGTGGGTGGATTGAAAGGGAGTGGGCTGACACTGAAGGCAGAGAGCCACTGGGAGATATGATAAGGTCCTGGCCTAAGGCCGTTACTGGAAAAAAAGGGGCAAGATAATGAAAATGGAACCTCAAGCCTCAGTGACAGACTAGCCATGCAGGGTGAGGGAGGGGGAAGGCAAAGTTAGCTCCTAGGTTTAGGGTTTGGGTGACTGGGTGAACGGTGGTGCCATTTTCCAAGGAAAGCAAGTTAGGGACAGAGAGCTTAATTCAGAACAGGGTACATCTGGGGTGCCTGAGGCACCTCAAGTTGCCAAGCTGGAAGTGTCCACTTGGACATGAGTCTGCTCCTGGGGGTCACTCCTAGGTCTGGCCTCTATATCAAACTTAACATGCCGTGCTGTTCAGATTTGCAAAGAAAATGCAGTTATTTATTCCCTTTAGGGAATATGATTGTTGTCATGATCCTCTGCCACTCTGGGTGGGTAGGAATCAGGTGAGACTTAGATGTGCCAGTGATGTTATCTCAGGTTCCTCTGATTTAAACAGTCCCTTTAGAGCAATGAGTCACGAATGTTAATATACATTCGAATCAACTGGAAGGCTTGTGAAACCACAGCTTGCTGGTCCCCTCCCAGAAGTTTTTCTCTTTAAAAAAAAAAAACAGTTTTATTAATATATAGTTTATGTACTATAAAAAAATCCACCCATTGTAAGTGTACACTTAATTGATTTTTTCTTTTCAGTAAATTTATGTAGTCGGCAACCAAAATGCAGCTTTAGAACATTTCCATCAGCCCAACAAGTTTCCTTATGTTGGTTTCTGCTTAATCCCTTGTCCCACTCCAAGCCATAGGCAACCACTGACCTACTTTTTTCTCTATAAATTTGCCTTTTCTGGACATTTCTTATAAATGGAATCATACAGTATGTAGTCTTTTGCATCTGGCTTCTTTCACTTAGCAGAATGTTTTAGAATTTAATCTATGTTGTAGCATATATCAGTAGTTCATTCATTTTTATTTCTAAATAGTGTTCCCTTGCATGGATATACCACAAATTGTTTTTCTACTCACAAGTTAATGGACGTTTGGATTTGTTATGGGTTGAATTGTGTCCCCTCCAAAATTCATGTTGAAGTCCCAACCCCCAGTACCTTGGAATGTGACCTTGTTTGGAAATAGGGTTTTGCAGATGTAATTAGTTCCGATGAGATCATACTGGAATAGGATGGAGCCCTAATCCAATATGAGTAGTATCATTGTAAAAAGAGGAAATTTGGACACAGACATGCACAGAGGGAGAACACTATGTGAAGATGCAGATGGGGATCAGGGTGATGCGTCCACAAGCCAAGGAACACCAAGATTTCCACTAGACCCCAAGAAGCTGGGGGAGAGGCCTGGGACAGATTCTTCCTCACGGCCTCAGAATGACCTGACTCTGCTAATGCCTTGATCTCAGACTTCTGGCCTCCAGAACTGGGAGCCAATCAATTTCTGTTACTTAAGCCAGTCAGTTTGTTACAGCAGCCCTAGCAGACGAATACAGGATTATTTCCAGGTTTTGAATATTATGAATAATGCTGCCAAGGACATTGTTATCCATGTCTGTGTGGACATACAGGTTCATTTCTCTTTGGTTTACTTTTTTATTTCATTTTTTGTGTGTGTGAGGAAGACTAGCCCTGAGCTAACATCCGTTGCCAATCCTCCTCTTTTTTTTGCTGAGGAAGACTGGCCCTGGGCTCACATCTGTGCCCCTCTTCCACTACGTTATATGGGACGCCGCCACAGCATGGCTTGACAAGCAGTGCGTCTGTCTGCGCCCGGGATCCGAACCTGCAAACCCTGGGCTCCTGAAGTGGAGCGCACGAACTTAACTGCTACGCCACCATCTTTGGTTTACTTTTTAACTTTTGTTTAACTTTTTTTTTTTTTTTTTTTGTGGGGAAGACCAGCCCTGAGCTAACATCTATTGCCAATCTTCCCCTTTTTGCTGAGGAAGACTGGCCCTGGGCTAACATCCGTGCCCATCTTCCTCTACTTTATATGGGACGCCGCCACGGCATGGCTGACAGGCAGTGCGTCGGCGGGCGCCCGGGATCCGAACTCGCGAACCCCGGGCTGCCAAGCGCGGACTAAACCGCTGCGCCACCGGGCCGGCCCCTGTTTAACTTTTTAAAAACTGCTAGTTTGTCAAAGTGGCTGCATCATTTTACATTCCCGTCAACAACATATGAAGTTTCCACTTTCTCCGCATCCTCACCAACACTTGGTATTATTTGTCCTTTTGATTATAGCCATTCTAGTGAGTGTGTCGTGGTATTTCATTGTAGTTTTGATTTGCATTTCCCTAAAGACTAATGATGTTGTGCATCTTTTCATGTGCTTATTAGTTATTTATATATCTTTGATGAAATGTGTATGAGAGTCTTTTCCCATTTTTTTGGCCTTATAACACTGGCTGGAACTGCCAGTGTGGTGTTGACTAGAAGTGGTCAGAGCTGAGATGTTTGGGTTGTTCCCAATAGTTGGGGGAAGCAGTCACTCTTTTACTATTAAGTATGATGTTATCTGTAGGTTTCTCACAGATGCCCTTTATCCAGGTTGAAGAAGTTCCATCTATTGCTAGTTTGTTGAGAGTTTTTGATATGAAAAGGTATTAGATTTTGTCAAATGCTGTTTCTGCCTCTGTTGAGATGATCATGTGCTTCTTGTCCTTTGTTCAATTATTATAGTATATTACATTGAGTTTCAGATGTTTAACCAACTTTGCATTCCTGTAATAAATCCCACTTGAACTGACTATATATTCCTTTCTATATGTTGCTGAATTTGATTTGTTAATATTTTGTTAAGGGATATAGTTCTGTAATTTTATTTTCTTGTGATGTCTTTATTAGGTATCAGGATAATAATGGTCTCATTGAATGAATTGAGAAGCATTCCCTCCTCCTCTGTTTTCTGAAAGAATTTGTGAAGGATGAGTGTTATTTGTATTTAAAGACTTGATATAATTCACCAGTGAAGCCATCTAAACTTGGGCTTTTCTTTGTGGGAGAACTGTTAATTACTAATTCAATTTCATATTAGAAATCTATTCAGATTTTCTATTTCTTCTTGAGTCCATTTTGGTAATTTCTGTCTTTCAAGGAATTTGTCCGTTTCGTCTAAATTGTCTAATTTGTTGGTATAGAGTTGTTCATAGTATTTCCTTATAAAGTTTTAATTTCTATGGGGTTGGTAGTATTGTCCCCTCTTTCATTCTCGATTCTGGTAATTTGTATGTTGCTTTTATTTTCTTGGTCAGTCTAACTAAGCAGTTGTCAATTTTGTTAACTTTTTTCAAAGAACCAACTTTTTGATTTCATTGATTTTCTCTATTCTTCTATTTTCTATTTCATTGATTTCCAATCTAATCTTTATTATGTCTTTCCTTCTGCTTGCCTTGGGTTTATTCTGCTTTTCTTTTGTCTAGTTTCTTAAGGTCAAAGCTTTGTTTATTGTGTCAAAATTGACTATACTTGAGCCATTTTAAAGTGGAGTCAAAGCTGCCTTTCCAGAGAAACTGCCTTGCTGCCTGGGACTGGGCCCAAATGTCAATTGTTTTACAAGCAATTGTTTGAGAAGTCTGCAGGAGAACAGACATCCTGATCACAAAGGCTGATGATGGTGGACTTTCTGAAGATAGAATCAATAGTCAATCAATGTTTAGCCAAGACTAGCTCTCTGCCTCCAACTCCAATTAAAATTCTTTGTAATGGGCCGGCCCGGTGGTGCAGCGGTTTAGTTTGCACTTTGGCAGCCCAGGGTTCGTGGGTTAGGATCCCGGGCGCCAGCCGACATACTGCTTGTCAGCCATGCTGTGGCAGCGTCCCATATAAAGCAGAGGAGGATGGGCACGGATGTTAGCCCAGGGCCAGTCTTCCTCAGCAAAAAAGAGGCGGATTGGCAACAGATGTTAGCTCAGGGCTGGTCTTCCTCACAAAAAAATAAATAAATAAATGAAATTATTTGTAATACAACCTCCTTTCTTTACCTTTAAAAGCCCCGACTTGTACTCCCTAGCAGGACTCCCTAGAAACTTTGGGTTTCTACCTGAATCTGTGCTCCCTGAATTGCAATGCTTTGATCCCAAATAAATGTTTTGCCTCTTAGACTAGTTTCTTTTTCTGCAGGATGACAATTGATTTGAGATCTTTCTTCTTTTCTACTGTGGGATTTAAAACTATAAATTTCCCTCTAAGCATTGCAGTAGCTGCACCCATAATGTGATATGTTGCATTTTCATTTTGTTTTAGTTCAAAATATTGTCTAATTTCCCTTGTGATTTCTTTTTCAACCCTTGGGTTACTTTAAAGTGTAGTGCTTAACTTCCAAATATTTGGAGATTCCCCAAATTTCCTTCTGTTGTTGCTTCCTAATTTAATCCCAGAGTGAAGTAAAAAGGTATACTTTGTATGATTTCGTTCCTTTTAAATGTGTTGAGGCTTATTTTATGGCCCAGCATTTGATCAATTCTGGAGGATGTTCCCTCTGCACTTGAAATGAATGTATGTTCTGTGGTTATTTGGTGAAACATTCTGGGTATATCAATTAGGTGCATAGGTTGATAGTGTCTTTTAAGTCCTCTATATTCTTGCTGATTTCCTGTCTAGTTTTTCTGTTTGTTATTGAAAGTGGGATATTGAACTCTCCAACTATTATTATTGTATTGTCTACATTTCAATTCTCAGGGTTTTTTTCATGTTTTTGAGGCTCTGTTATTAGACACATACATATTTATACATTCCTCATATAGTGACTCTTTTTTCATTATGAAATATCCCTCTTTGTCTCTAATAATATTTCTTGTCTCAAAGTCTATTTTAGCTGATATCCATATAGCCACTCCAACTCTCTTATGGTTACTGTTTTCATGGTAAATCATTTTCCATCTTTCTACTTTCAACTTATTTGTGTCTCCAAATCTAAGATGTGTCTCTTGCAGGCAGCATATAGTGGAATCTTGCCCTTTTTGTCTAATGTGAACATCTCTGCTCTTTGATTGGAATGTTTGGACCATTCACATTCAATGTAACTAATAATGTTTGAATTTACATTTGCCATTTTGCTATTTGTTTCCTGTATGTCACCTCTCTTCTTTGTTCCTCTGTTCCCTTTTTACTGCTTTCTTTCGTGTTAAATATTTTTTAGTATATCATTTAAATTCCTCTGTTAATTTTCATTTTACTATTTTAAAATTTATTTTATTAGTGGTTGCTGTATAGATTATAACATATCAACTTATCAAAATCTAGTTGGGATTAATACTAATTTAATTCTGGTGAAATAGAAACTGCTCCAATATAGCTCAATTCTCTCCCCTCTCCTTTGTATTATTATTGTTATATATATACTACATTTATATGTGGTATAAACCCAACAATAGAGTATTATGATTATTGCTTTACATACTCATGTCTTTTAAAGAAGTTCACAGAAAAAATGAGGAAAATGTATTTATAGAGTCTCTTATATTAACCCACATGTTTACCATTTCCAGTGTTTTCATTTCTTCCTGTGCATTTAAATTGCCATCTGGTGTCACTTACTTTCAGTCTGAAGTATCGTATTTCTTGAAAGGCAAGGCTGTCATCACTTCTACTGACAATGCCACTGGACGTGGGCATCACCCACCACACCAGATCAAGTGAGCCCCCTGCAGCCATGCAGCGTAGCTGCCAGTCCTCAAGGCCTGTCTTGCCCTGGCGGAACCTCCACACTCAGTGGGCTGGAGGAGATGGAAGCAGTCCTAGGCAAGAGTGGCTCAGACATCCACTGTTCTTTACCCAAAGTTCAGCAGTTTTTCAAGCATAAACACTTCTCAGATTGTTGGTCGATTTCCAGAGCACTGAAATGGTTGGTTTTTTCCATTTTATCTAACTTTATAGTTGCTTTCTGGGGAGAGGATTTGCTGACCTGTTCAGTTGGCCATAGCCAAGTCTGTTTCCTCCCCCTGTGTTTCTGATTCATTAGAAGAATGAATTTACATTCATTTGGGGTGTAGCTGAAGAATTTACATCTTAATGAGTTCTTAGGTGATGCTAATGCTGCTGGTCCAGGGACCACACTTTGAAAACCACTTCCTTAGGTTAACTCAGCCTCTTTTAGGTGTTAAAACATCTTTCTCAGATATGAATTCATTATGAGCACACATAAAGTTTTATTTTAAACTTGCTGCAGAGGAACAAAGAATCTAATAAAGTCAGTTCAGACTTTCCTTTTTGGTAAAAACTTTTGATAGAAGTAAAGGTGACTAGATAGTGTTGTTAACATTAGGTTCAAAAAAGAGCTGTCAGGTGAAAGATTATCTGTTTAGCACCAGCTGGATGGTCAGCAATTCAGGTGATTCATGATAAGACAGTGCAGGTAAATCTAACTGCCCACAGTGGCTCTTAATCTCATCAAAGTCTATGAGAAAATTGCTCAATTACTTTATCGTAAGTGCTAGGCACTTCCCAGAGGAGGTTGTTAATTATCCTAAGCCCCACAGTTCTTCTCTGGACTGCCTTCCTCAGATTGTGGACAATTTTGTGTCTCGCCGATAAATGCTGAATCCTCTCTTTCCTGCTGTCCCACTCCAGGATGGACTCTGGGCGTCTGGTTGGCAGAGGTCAGGTGGCAGTGGAGGAGGGGACTTCCTATCCATGTGATGTCATCAGGGTCCTTGTTGGTTTCTGCTGCAGAGCAGCTGATCCAGTCTGGTTCTGGACTGGTGACAGCTGCACTGTGACTGGTCTCACCACTGTCATGTGTGGTTCTGACCATTTGCCTCTTGTCACCAAGTCCCCACCTCTTTGTGCTGCCCCTGGGCTTCTGCTCGTCCACCGGTCAACTCAGCCTTTGCATATCCTAACACTGGGGCCCACAGGAACTTCAGGGTGCCCTAGGTGCTAGGCACAAGTCATGTTTGCTCTTCAGACTTCCCTGTCCTGACACCTGTCTCCATACCCAACTGCCCTGTCCCTGCGCCATGTTGAAACGTCTCCACATGGAGCCTTTTCTAGAGCTTTCCTCCTCTGCCCACTATGTATGTATGCCACTAGCACTTCCAAAGTTCTCAAGGTCTCCCATTTCCATCTAAGTGTTTCCACCTCAGCCCACAGAACTCACAGGGAGAGAGGAAGTGAGGACCTGTGTATCTTAAACCATTTGCTTCCTCTACAGCTCTCTCCTTTTCCCTCTCTTCCCACAATGTTGAAGAAAAGGTGTTTTGCTTTCTCCACCTCAGTGGATCTCAAACTTTAGCTTCATCAGAACCCCCTGGAAGGTTTATTAAAGCACAGATGATAGGGGATTGGCAGCAGATGTTAGCTAAGGGCTAACCTTCCTAAAAATAAATAAATGAATGAGTAAAGGGCCAGCCCTGTGGCATAGCGGTTAAGTTCAGCGTGCTCCACTTCAGCGGCTTGGGTTCGTGAGTTCCGATCCCAGGCACAGACCTACACCACTCATCAGCCATGCTGTGGCGGGGACCCACATACAGAATAGAGGAAGATGGGCACAGATGTTAGCTCAGAGCTAATCTTCCTCAAGCAAAAATGGGGAAGATTGGCAACAGGTGTTAGCTCAGGGTGAATCTTCCTCAGCAAAAAAAAATTAATCAATTAAATAAATAAATAGATAAAGGAATAGTGAAGGATAAAGAGGGGCTGTTTCGGCTTCGTTTCACACCAGATAATTTCCAATACAAAGGGCATCCCCTGGACAGTGGGCCCTGGAACTGAGTTGTGCTCTCACTCCTTTCATCCTGGGCCCCACCTCCAACCCACTGACCCCAAAAAGTCTTATTAGAAATCAGAAATGGCTCCTTGTCTAAAACTGGTAGCGTAGAGCACTGCTTAAAGATGAAAAATTGGTAACTCACTGGAATTCCTGTGCTGTGAGGTCTGTTTTATTTTTGCTGAAGGAAAACATAGTATAACATCCTTAGGGATCCTTTGTTCTTGTAAGAGGCATCAATGATGGCCATCAATCCCTTGCATTGTAGACACTAAGGAGGGGCTTGTGCTCCCCAATATGAAGCTGGTTAGTTTGCAGTTAAGAATAGTGAGGAGGGGGGATGTTTTTGCTCTTGTTCTTACACCAGGCACTCATCCACCTGCCCCTTCCCAGCCCTCCACCTCCAAGAAGGAAGTGTTGCTAATTCCTGTAATTTACTTATCACGTTTATTTTCACTCTGTCTCCCCATGTTGGAATGTAAGCTCTCATGAGTAGAGACTTGTGCCTGTTTACTCGCTGATGTATCCCAAATGTTTAGATCAGTGTCTGGCAATCAATAAACTTTTGAGAATGAGTGACTTCCATCTCTACTCCAAAGGGCTACCTGGATATGTGGACTCCAGGCTCTTCTTGGGGATTAGGACTTGTTCTCACCCCTGCTCCCTCTGTCCAGCAGGCCAGAGCCCTCTGGTCCAAAGATCTAGAATAGTGAAACTGGGGGCCAACTTGCTTTAACTATACTCAGTTAGTTGTCTGTCTGAAAAAGCAGTTAGATAATGCACTATTAAAACCCACCCTATAGATAACATCTCCGATGCTTGGGTTACCATGGTAACGGGTGCGTGTAAGTTTTTCGGGAACTGAGAATCCAGTTCAGGCTGGTTAAGACCACCAACTCATTAACTGGGCCTGCGTGACCGATAGGTGACCTCCTGATGTCAGGAAACCAGAAACTCTACCCTCAGATATACTAATGCCGCCCTTTTGTGAACACATGTCCTGTGAAGAGCCATGAAGCTAAACTATGCTTGTGCAGATCATCTGTTACCTCACTTTGCCTTACATCCAATCGTCTATTCCCACACTTCAGACTACCCGGCCTTCTTACCCTGTGGATATCCCTAATACCCATTTTCAGGGAGGCAGATTTGAGATTTGTTCTCCTGTCTCTTCACTTGCCTGCTTTGTGAACAAACCTTTCTGTGCTGCAAACTCATCATCTCAGTGATTGGCTTAACCGTGCAGCAGGCTAAATGAACCTGGTTTGGTAACAATTGGATTGAAGAGGAACGAGAGCTGGCTATGATGCCCCACTTAGGCCTCAAGGCTAAACTTCACCTACCAACTCTGGGGGAGAGAGCTGAAGACGGGGTTGGGAGGGAAGAGAAGGGTGCACTTTTACCTGTATACCCTTTTGGGCCCTTTGAATTTATCATGTTCATGTACTGTGTTAACGTTTCCAAAAATATTTTATTATAATTTTTTTTACATTGCTTAACTATTGGGGCCGGCCCTGTGGTGCAGTGGTTCAGTTCGCGCTTTGGCAGCCCAGGGTTCATGGGTTGCGATCCTGGCCACCAGCTGATGCACTGCTTGTCAGCCATGCTGTGGCGGCGTCCCATATAAAGTAGAGGAAGATGGGCATGGATGTTAGCCCAGGGCCAGTCTTCCTCAGCAAAAGGAGGGGGATTGGCAACGGATGTTAGCTCAGGGCAGGTCTTCCTCACACACACACAAAAATAAAATAAAATGCTTAACTATTAAAAATACTACTAAGCCAAATGTTACAAGATACAAGATTTACCTCTGGTTGAGACTAAGTAAGGTTTTCAGTTTCAGAACTAAAATAACTGAAAACCATCTCATATGGGTGCCTTTCTTCAACCTTGACCTTGCCTGTCTTGTTCGTCATTAAACCTCCACTGCCAGCATATCGCGGGGCACAGAGTAAACCCTGAATAAATATTTGATGAATAAATCAATAGGTATCAAAACAAAATGCAGTCTGCTTACCTTCTCAATTCTGTATTTTGCTAAAGAAAGGATATTTGTGTCATAGTGTGATATTATATATATATTTAGTCATTGCCCAGTTGCCACAGAGCTCCTAAAGCATTTCAAATTTCCTAAATGATAAGAGCGATAAAGGTGTCTTTTGTTATGCTAATGAGATGACTTTTGGAACCACCTAAGGATGGGGCTGGTCACCTGGAGAACCAACCATGTGATTAGAGGGCTGGAAATTTCAGTCCCACCTCCCTGACCTCTGGAGAGGGGTGAGGGACTGGAGGTTGGATCAATCACCAATGGCCAATGATTTAATCAACCTTCCTAAATAAAGAAACAAAAAGGATAGGGTTTGGAGAGCTTCCAGGTTGGTGAACAGGTGGAGGTGCTGGGAGAGAGGTGCCCGGAGAGGGCATGGAAGCTCTGGCCCTTTGCCCGTACTTTACTCTGTGCATCTCTTCCTCTGGCTGTTCCTAAGTTATATCTTTTCATAATAAACTGATAATCTAATAAATAAATGTTTCTCTGAGTTTTGTAAGCTGGTCTAGCAAATTAATTGAACCCAAGGAGGGGGTTGTGGGAACCTCCAATCTGTAGTTGGTTGGCCAGGAGCACAGGTGATAAAGTTGTTACCGAGCAACAGGTTTGTTCTGCTTGCTGCAAGACCAGCCAGAAAGTCAGGATGCAAGTTGGTGGAATAGAAAGAGTTTATTCGTTTTTGCCAGCAAAGATGGAAGGCGGTGGACTAGTGTCCTTAAAGCCCATCTTACGAAACAAAGACTACAGGCCAGTTATATAGGAGCTGGTCTCCGGGTGGGGCAGACAACTGGTGTTAGTTCTGATAATCTTTTGTTTTACTGGATATGCATCAGAGACCAGAGCAACACCCTATACCCTGATTTAGTTTAAAGATAATAAGAACAAAATCTTTAATATGTATAGTAAAGATTACTGTTTATATGAGTGGTGTCAACAAAGTGGACTTGTGACTGGCATTTGAAGTGGGGGATGGGGGGAGTCTTGTAGAACTGAGCCCCTAACCTGTGGGATCTGATGCTATCTCCAGGCAGATGGTGTCAGAATTGAGTTGGATTTAGGACACCCACCTGGTGTCTGGACAATTGTTGAATGGTGTAGGGGAACCCTCACACACACACACATTGAAATTGGTACTAGAATCATTTTATATAGAAATCAGCAGAGTATATAGTATTTATTGTTCATTAATGAGGTGATAGACAAGAACCTCAGATTTTAGGCTGGGCCAAGATGCCCAGACTCCTAAAACTGGAGAAAGATGGAAAGTATCTAACTGGGTAGCCATGGAAGCCCAAGATGCTGGTAGATTCCCCTTAAAGCAGCCAGAGTGGCCCACGTGAAGGGAAGTCAGATTTCAATCATGTCACATTCACACTGAAGAGACAGAGAAAGCCAACCATGGAATGATCGTTGGGACAGATCAGGTCTCTGGGGTCAATCATAGACCTCCAGATTTGGAAGACTGTAACAGACCCTTGACTGGGAATGTCAGCTGAAGCCCCAAACCAAGAATATAAGTGACGCGTGACAAATCCCTGACATTCCAAAGAGAGGTGTAAAGACATCCCCTCATAACTTGCTAAGAGGTGGCTGGACCAGTTCTTTGACCTGGAACCATCCGCTCCTGTGGGCTCTAAAGGAGAAAGGGATCTGTCAGCCAGATCAGAGTGAGCATTTTTTTTGAAGAGCATGGTTTCACCTTGGGGAGAAAGGGTGATTTTCCACTCCTGCCCCCCAAACTCAAGGCAAGTAACGGGGCTTCAAGAGGAGCCTGCCTAGGGTGTGGGGGTTGCCTGCCAGGAAGGGAGAAAGCCCCAACACCAGGTCGAGCTCAAGGAGGTTCAAAGATTGGCTAGTGGAGGGCAGGAGTTGTGGGATGGAAGCAGACTTTGCTTTTCACTTTCACTCTCTGTTCCGCTTAGTTTTTTCTTTATGAATATGTATTACTTTCTTAATTTTTAAAAAGCTAGTTATATTTATATTCAATTTGTCAAAAAGCCACTTTGGCCCCTTGTTTAGAAGAGAAAGGCTCAGAGATGTAAAATCAATGCTTCTCCAACTTTAACAAGCATAAAATCACCTGGAGACCTGGTTAACAATGCAGGCTCCGTAAATCCGGGATATGGCCCCAAATTCTGCACTTCCAGCAAGCTCCCAGATGATGCCATACTGCTGGGCAATGGATCACACTTTGGGGAGTGAGGGTTAAGTGACTTGCCCACAGCTACCCTACCAGGACTAGAATTCTGATCTCCTGCCTCCCAAAACAAGTTGGGCTTACTCTTGCCTTTTTCTTTCGGTTTATGTTGACCACCACCAGAAATCAGAGCCTCACAGATGGTGGCAAGCCACCCGCATGGCCTGTTATACTGGCTCTTTCCATGTTGGTGTGGGGAAATGGTTTAGTTTTAAACAATTACAGATGATTCTGTTAATTCTAAGCCTTCAGTAGAGTTGTGCTTCCCCTTAAGCAGTTTTATATAACCAGTTACATAACAGCAGTGTGAGATAATGCCATTTGTCCTTTGTCAGAAGGAGTTTGCTGGAAAAGAGCCCTCCAGATAGTAAAGGCATTCTTTCCTCCTTTCTGAGATTTGGGGCCACGAAAGGGAACCCTGCTTATCCCACTGAGCTGTCTCCTGGGCCACCCCAAGAATCTTTGATGGTGGCTGGGCACCCCACTTTGGTGCCTTCGTGCCTGACTCTGGCACCACTCTACACGAGTCATAGCATCTAGCCCTCCTGACCTCCCTTGATGGGAGGGTTCGTTATACCCCTTTTGCAGATGAGGAAACTGAGGTTCCAACTCACTAAATATGTGCCTGAAGTCACACACCTAGAAATCAAAACTTTGTCCCTCTGATGCCAGAGTTCCTGCTTGTCACCACTTCACTATGCAGAAAATGACACAGGTCACCACAGGGACAAGTCTTGGAGGAAGCCCTTGGAACGTTTTTGGTGGGTTTTGGCGGAGTAGTCAAAGGCCCTGTTCTTTTCCCAGCCTTCCCCTCGCGTGGTGAGGATTGTAGCTTTCTTAATTTTCCCATAACTGAACTTAATTTCTACTTTGAGCTCTCACCCCGTGAGCTATAGATGCTGCATCTCAGCCAGATCAGTTCATCTTTGTCGATTCCACATTTTCTGGGGCAAGTCAGGGCTTCCTTATCAAGTCAAGGTTTTTTCCCTTTTCTTTCCCCACAGAAGCTCTTAATATGGCTGATTCTTTCTTGTCTTTCAAGCCTTTATTTCAGTGTCACCTTCTTAAAGAGACCGTTCCTGTCCAAACTAAAACAGCTCACCTAGTCACTCTTCATCAAACAGTATTTCACTCCTGTGTAAGCAATGGTCGCCATCAGATTTTTTTTCTTTTTTGTTTATTTTTATTGTCTGTCTCCCCATTCACTCCCACTAATGCTTGGCATTAATAGCGGCTCAGTAAATATTTGTTAATGAATAATTAAAATATCTCTGGGAGGAACGTTCCGGTACCTTTGTGAGAATGAGGTGGGGGAGGGGAAATGGAGGGGGGGTGAGAAAGGAGCAAAATCACCAAAGATTCTCTTCTCATAATTTCACTCTTGTGCCCAAAATAAGCCCCCACCAAGACTTTGGTAACCCAACTTTGGGGCTGGGTCTTTTTTAGCTTTTGTCCATGTTATGAAGAAATAAAACAGCAGGCTGTGACCCCAGCTTCCTGTCCAAGGAAGGCTGGAGGAGAATGGAAATCCTGGAAAGAACAGCTGAGTGGGTTTGGGAGAAGAAAAAACGTCTCTCCTCCTCCTTCAGGATAGCCCAGTGTGTGTAGAGAAAGCACTGTGAGGTAAAGAGAAAAGCTTTTGTTCCTCATCCCCACCCCCCAGCCCCCCGGCCACCCCCTCCACCCCCCACCCCATTCCCCCACCCCACCCTTCCTTCCCAGCTCCCTCAGGCACAATCTGTTTTCCTTTCCTTCCCCTCCCCCATCCCTAAATAGTATGGCTTGGCCTCCTCCCTCCTGAACTTTGTCCTATTTGGGGTTGGAATAATTTTCCAGCCGTCAACAACAGCCCCACAGCGAATAAAGACGTGGACTTACACCTTCTGCACAAACTGCAAGCCAATTTTCATTGTAACATTACCTCACTGGGAAATGTAATTTGATAGAAATAACAGGTTTGTTAATCTTTCAGATTCACCCTTTTTTTTTCATTATTTGCACCCAAACGGAAAATTGGCGCCACCTAGGGGTCCGGGATGCAATCAATTGGAGAAGGATATTGAGGCCAACTGGCCTGACTCAAGAGCCAAGTGGGCTCCAACTAGCACTTTTCTTCCACATTTGATGAGTAGAGAAAAATATTGGATGTGAATTCTCAATAACCAGAGTCTACTGTACTTTTTCTTACAGCTGACTGTCATTAAATTCACTTAGGTGCTCCCCTGCACCACTTCTCTCTCTTCTGTAATGCTCAGTTTCCATTTCCCAGTCCTGTTGTTTAGCCAGGTGGGAATACTCTTCATTAGATATGTGGGTGCAGAGACTGAGTTTGTCTGTGACAGTGAGCAAGTGCCCCCACTTGTCTTAATGTATCACAGACAAAGGGCATTATGTAATAAAGAACTAACGTTGCCCAAAGAGAAATCTGGTCTTTGCCCCTCCTAGAAGGTGATCTCTAAGCCCTTAGAATGTCCTGCCTGATAAGAGTGCCTTTGTTTACCTGGACACTTTGGGCCATGCCAGATGGTCTAACAGTGTGATTTGTGGTGAGGGCTTTGGTCACACAGTATCAGCTCAACCCATGGAGGGACTGGAGACTGAGGTGAGCCATGTGGGCACCCAACCATGTCCATAAGACCAAACCTCAATAAAAACTCTGGACACCAAGGCTTAAGTGAGCTTCTCTGGTAGGCAATACTCCATGCGTATTGTCACGCATTGTTTCTGGAAGGAGTTGACGCTGTCCGTGACTTGACCTGGAGAAGACAACTGGAAGCTCCACATGCGGAACTCTTGTGGACTCTACCCTGTGTGTCTCTTCCCTTGGCTGCTTTTGATCTGTATCCTTTTGCTGTAATAAATGGTAACTGTGAGTATAATAGCTTTCAGCAAGTTCTGAGAGTCCTTCTAGTGAATTATTGAACTTGAGGGTGGTTGTGGGGACCCCTGGACTTGCCATTGGTGTCAGAAGTGAAGGTAGTCTTGGAGACGGTTCCCTAACTTTACAGGCATGGACCAGGAATCTGAATATGTGGTCTCTGGTCCTGGAGTCTCCATTTACTGGCTGGGTAAGCCACCTCATCTCTTTCTTTCTTTCTTTCTTTTTGGTGAGGAAGATTGGCGCTGAGCTAACCTCTGTTGCTGAACTTCCTCTTTTTGCTTGAGGAAGATTGGCCCTGAACTAACATCTGTGCCAATCTTTCTCTATTTTTTGTATGTGGGACGCCACCACAGCATGGCTTGTTGAGTGGTGCGTAGGTCCACTCTCAGGATCCAAACCTGCAAACCCCAGGCCACTAAAGCAAAGCACAAGAACTTAACCACTACACCACCAGGCTGGTCCCTGCTTCATCTCTTTGAACCTCCTTTCCTCGCCACTCAGTGGGGAGAGTGTTATCTGTGTGCCCTCTGGAGGAGGTTGCGGTGGGGAATGAGACAGAGGTGAAAGGGCTGAGCAAGTTGTCCAGCTCCAGGCAGATGCACCACTTGGCACAAGTGTACTGAGTGCCCTTGCACATCTAGGCACATTTGGTAATGATGACGATAACAATGAGGATCCTGTTCCTACAGTTTGACTAACCATATCTTTGTGTAGACAGAGAGGAAAGAAGGGTAGGGGCTGAAGAATAAGTACCTGGAGCCTGAGTGGGAGCCATTTCTCTGAAATAAGGTCTTAGGAGCCACTTATATGGTAGAAGAATGCAAGCTCCATACACATGATTAGCCACAATTTTAAGTTATAGTGCACATATCATCCATCAGAATGGCAAAAACTCAAAATCTTGACAAGCCCTGTGGCAAGGTGGTGAGGAAGTGGGCACTCACATAACATGACTGGTGGGATTACAAAATGGTATGTCCCCTGTTGAGGGGAACTGAGCAATGTCTAACAAAATTACATAGCATTTACCTTTTGACCTAGAAATAGCACTTCTGCACACTATCCTGAATTACCTCTAAGAATACAAAAAGAACTAAATTATATATATGTAATTTTAAAAATTATATTTAAAAAATATATATATATAGTTACTTATTGCAGCATAATTTGTAGTTGGAAAATCTCAACAACAACCTAACCATATGTAAGAAATTGTTTTAGTAAGTTATAATATATCCACACACGGGAATACCATGTCGCTGTAAAGACCAACAAGAAGATCTCTGTGAACTGATACAGAGTCATATCCAGAATATATTTTTAGATATTTTTAGTCATATCAAGAATATATTTTTAGGGACAGAGCGCAGAAAAAACCCAAAAAAGCACAGTTCATCAAAATGGCTATAGTTGTAATAACACATTGAATAAAAAAGAATCCATGACTCAGAATGATACTAAAGAACAAATAAACTGGAAGAGTAAAGAAAGCTCTTCTTTCATTACAAAGAAAAGTAAAATGCCAACTAATAAATGTAGAGGGACTAATATAGGTAGAAAATCAAATCACCATTTTTGCATCCGTCATAGTAATCATTGATTCAGGCTGGAATCATAATGGATGCTAAAGCTACTGGGTTAAAGTTTGTTGGCGAAAAGGATATTTACAATATTTACAGAATCTTAAAGCAGTAGATTACTGATCAGTTCCAGGTTTACCAGTTACAAAGAGGATACCACCTTAGTCAAGAGATTAAAATTAACATCTTCAATAATAGGACGAACTGTTGACATCCTCCTGATGGATGCACTGCATAACCTCGCAGATTTAGTGTTCCTGCCCAAACTAAATCATGAGGAAACAATTATATAAACTCAAATTGAAGGACATCCTACAAAATAATGGCCTATACTCTCCGAAAATGTCCGTGTCATGAAAGGCAAAGAAAGGCCGAGGAACTGTTTCAGATTTTAAAAGACTAAAGACTACAACAAAATTTAAAACTATTGTGTACCAAATAGTTCACTATCGAGTGAAAAGGCAACCTACAGAATGGGAGAAAATGTTTGCAATTTATACCTCTTATAAGGGGTTAATATCCAGAATATATAAAGAACTCCTACAACTCAACAACATCGAAAAACAACGCAGTTAAAAAGTGAGCAAAGGACTTGAATAGACATTTCTCCAGAGAAGACACAGAAATGGCCAATAAGCACATGAGAAGATGCTCAGTATCACGAATCATTAGGGAAATGCCAATCAAAACCACAACCCTCAACACGGATGAATCTCCAAAACATTATGCTGGGTGAAAGAAGCCAGACACAAAAGACTACATCCTGAATGATTCCGTTCAGAGGAAGATCTAGAACAGGAAAAGCTGTAGGGACAGAAAGCAGATCAGTGCCATCCTGTGGTCCGGGTGGGGACGGTGATGACAGCAAAGAGGCAGGAGGGAACTTCTGGGGGAAATGGACGAGTTCTACAGCTAATACAGCCATTGCAGGGCTGTCCATTTAAAAATTCATTGAATCCTCCACTAAAAATGGGCGGATTTTATATGTAAAGTATACCTCAATAAAGCTATAAAATAATAATAATGAGGAGGAGGAGAAAGTCTTGAAAAAACACGTCTCAGACGGAATTCTGCCACGCATGTTCATGAGCAAGCAGACACGGCAACTCAGCAACCTCTCTGTCAGTTCCATGCAGTCCAGGCTGTGCAGCCTTTTGGCCTCCACAGGCTCCCACGGTGAAAGGTTCACTCAGGGCAGATGCAACGATCACTATTCTGGTGGCAGGACCCAGGATTCGGGAACCACCGCCTCCAGTGAGCACTGCATGTGGTTGGGTCAAACCCCCGGGTCCGGGAACTGGCTGGATGCTTATACCTGCTCAAGCCTGGGGGGCCTGCACGGTATTCCTAGCCAGTCACACCTCCGAACACCACTGATTCCACAAATGAAAACTAATTTCTTCCATGCACTAGCTAATTAACAAAGCCTCTGATGTTGACCAGAGATAAAATTAGCCAAAGCACTTGTAATAGCTGACTCTGGAGGGTGGGCTTTGAAAGTTTTTTTAACTTTATTTCCTGGGAAAAAAGGGAAACCTACAAAAAAAGTTGCAACAAAAGGACAATGAACTTCTTTACACTTTTCATCTAGATTCACCGATTGTTAACATTTTGTTCACATTTGCTCACAAACACTCTCTCTCTCTCCATATATGTATATATATGTATATATGTGTGTATAGGTGTATGCGTATAGGATATCCATACCTATGTATCTGTCTAACGTGTAGACTTATTTTTGCTGAACCATTAAGACTAATGTGTACCCTTCAAACCTAAGTAATTCAGAGTATATCTTCTAAGAACAAAGACATTCTTTTACATAATCTCAGGAAAATTCAAGGAATTAATATTAAAACAATATTATTGCCTAATATATTTTCCATGTTCATATTTTGCCAATTGTCCCCATAATATTGTTTATAAACCTTTGTTCTCAAGCTGGGCTCCAATCCCAGGTAAAGCAAGACATTTAATTGTCAAATCTCTTTGATCTCCTACAATCTGGAACAGTTCCTCAGCCTTTCTTTGTCATGACATGGACATTTGTGAAGAGGTCAGGTGCATAGTTTTGTAAGGTCCCCTCGATTTGGGCTCATCTGATTGCTTCCTTGAGATTATTCTGGTCATACATTTTGGGTCTGGAGTGACGTGTTTTGAACGTTGGACACTTGCTGTGGTCGTTCATATTATGATGTGTGGGGTAGCTCCCCACTGTGAAGGTGCTTTTTCCTCCGTATAATTAACAACTCGCCGGTGGGGAGATCCTGAGAGTCTCGGTGAATATTCTGCTCCCAAACTCTCTCACCCAAAAGAATCAGTTAATGGGGCCGCCCGGTGGCGCAGCGGTTTAGTCCGCGCTTGGCAGCCCGGGGTTCGCGGGTTCGGATCCCGGGCGCCCGCCGACGCACTGCCTGTCAGCCATGCCGTGGCGGCGTCCCATATAAAGTGGAGGAAGATGGGCACGGATGTTAGCCCAGGGCCAGTCTTCCTCAGCAAAAAGGGGAGGATTGGCAACGGATGTTAGCTCGGGGCTGGTCTTCCTCACACACACACAAAAAAGAATCAGTTAATGAACTCAGACCTTTTAGAGAAAAGGGAGTCTCCCCTGAACTTGGCAAGATCCTAAAAATACACCGGTCAGTGTGGTACCTATTTTCAGGGTCAGTAGGACAGCCTCATGCTCAGGAGTTCTTAATTGGGGTCCCCAAGGGGTCCTTGGATAAAATTCAGGGGGTCTTAAACTTGACTGGGAAAGCAATTAGGTCATTCTTTTCACCAACCTCTAGCTAAAATTGAACATTCCCTTTAATTATGAATGGACAACAAACCATAGCACTGCCGGTGGCTATGTCACCCATGGAAATTCCAGATGTTTTTGTCACGTTATAGCTGAGGCAGAATATTATTTACCCTCATCATTCCTTTGAAATCATAGCAGTTATTAGACTAACCATTAGATCTTGTTATTTTATGCATTAACTTAAAGAAGTGTATGTATTACATAACATAAATTTCAAATACATTTTAGTAGTAGAATTTCAGCACTGTTTCCTTTGTAATCCTATGTATTTTATTTTATGCACTTGTCTTAGTCCATTCAGGCTGCTATAAGAAAATACCAGAGGCTCGGTAGCTTATAAACAACAGAAATGTATTTCTCACAGTTCTGGAGGCTGGAAGTCTGAGATCAGGGTGCCCGTGTGGTGGGGTTCTGGTGAGAGCCCCCTCCCAGACTGCAGACTGCTGGCTTTGCGCTGTGTCCTCACACGGTGGAAGGGGTAGGGAGCTCTGTGGGGTCTCATTTCTAAAAGCACTAATCCCATTCATGAGGGCTCCACCCTCGTGACATAATCACCTCCCAAAGGCCCCGTCTCCTAATGACCATCACATTGGACGTTAGGATTTCAGCATGTGAATCTGTCGGGGGCACAAATGCTCAGACCGTAGCAGCACTTAGGAACGTTATCCTGAGAAGGAGCCCAAGGTGCAGAAAAGGTTAACAACCCCTGCCTCTGTCCTCTCTCCTCTCCTCACTTCTCCAGAATCATCTTTGGAAAACAGCAGCCCTCCTGGATTTCCTCCTTGGCTCTCGAACACTTGCTGGTTTGGGCACCAGGATAAATGAAACTGCTTGGAAGTTTGGCACAGGCTGGTCCCGAGATTCCCATCTGCCACTGTTGCCTCACCCAACGCCCCTTCGTCCTGTTGCTCGTGATGTGGACTGCTGTGCTTCTCTTCTGCTTAAAAAGAAAACCAACTGCTCTTCAAGACCTGGTCTTTCTTTAGAAGAGCCCTGCACCCCCAGCCCAGATCATTCCTTCCCTTTGTGTCTGCTTGGTGCTTTGTTTGTTTGCTTTCACAGCCCTGATTGGTGCCCAGGCGGTGCAGGCGTTGGGGCTTTAACTGTCCATCTTCTCTACTGTCTTTCCTGACTTTCCACCTGGATGGGAAGCTCCTTGGTGACATCCTTCATCCTAGCAGCACCTCACGCAGTGCTGGAGCACTGGACACGGTTGTAAGTTATTTGTGGGGTTGAATAGATGCACATCCCCATATTCAAGTGAGAACACTCAGGTTCAGGTGGGAAGAAATTACCCAGGGTTAGAACTTCTGGTCCCTGGCCTGGAGTCCCTGGTCCATTCTAGAGCCCCAAGGGCCTGGCTGGTTCTACCATTTTATGACCCAGAATTTCTCTCAAATGACTGCAAGTTGTGTCGTCCTACTGGATTGAGTGAACTGTGTTTCTGACACAGGCTTAATGCAAAGATATGTAGGTCAGTAAGAATTATATCAACCAATTTCTGTGTGGATGTGACATTTCAACATGAAATGATTCCTAAAACCCCTGAATTTCTTCTTCCCAGGAGCCCCACAGACCCCTTTTAACTTTTATGTGTGACAATTTTCACATAGTTAGAAAAGTACAGGGAATGATTTAGTAAACCCATCACTTACATTTAACAATGACCATTTTGTCATTTTTCTGCTTTGTGTTTTGTTTTATATAATTTCCTGAAGCATTATAAGTAAATTACTAACATCGTAGATCTCTACCCTAAATAATAGGGACAGCGTTTTCCGGAACCCTAATTCCTTTGTCACACATAAGAAAATCAATTCCTTAATATCATCTTACACACACAGCCCATATACAAATTTCTCCAATTGTCCTAAGAAACACTTAATGACAGTTGATTTGTTTGAGTTAGTGTAGAACAATTCCCCGCTTTTCCTTTGTTTAATGACATTGTCTTATTGAGAAAACCAAATCTGTTTTTCTGCAGAATGTCCTCCATTCTGGATTTGGCTGGTTGCTTTCTCATGTGGTCATTTAACCTGTCCTCTGTACTTCCTGTCACCTGGAATTTAGATCTAAAATCCTGCTTAGACTTCACAAAAATATTAAACAATTTTGGTAAGAATATTTCAAAGGCGATGTCTTGTGCTTTGTATGTCAACACACCAGGATACTTGAAATATCCAGCGGCCCCGTTACTAACGATGCTCAGATTTGGTGAGCTCTGGTGATGGCAGCCTGACGCCTTGTGGTAGAACTGTGTCTCTCTTTCAACCAGCAAGTCGTCTCTGGTGTGGTACTTGGTACCCTGTTCACCATCAGTCTTTCACCTAAAGGTTTTCTTGTCTATTGATGAATGTTCCTGAATCAATTATTTCATTAGAGCTTGCACAATGGTGATTTTATAATATGATTTTTCTGCATTTATTAGCCAGCATCCTTCTGCAAAGCAGAGCCTTTTCTCATCACTCAGGCCTATTTGGTCATCGTGAAATACAGTTCCTGTAGGAAAGGCAAGATTAATGTTCGCACAACCCCCTTCAGTGATCAATTTTCAGAGTTAGGAGTTGGAGCAGTAGCTCCTCCCACAGTGACAAAGCATTCTTTCTTTTTCTGGAATATCATAATGAGTTCATGGTTTTGGTTTTTGGGAGGGGGATTTTTTAGGTCTCACTCTAGAGTCTCAAATAAAAATAGGTTTATTTTTGTTTTTTATCCTGTTAACTCATAATTATAGTTTTCTGTTTTATTCATGTTGCTATAACAAATAATTTCACTACTTTCAACTGATTATCACTACACTTTATGCTTTCCATCTACTACACTTTAATTATAAATCCCCTTGTGTTGGGCACCTAGGTTGCTGCCAGTACTTTATGTGAGGGTTAGTTTTATGTCTCAACTTGGCTGGGTTATGAGGTGCCCAGACATTTAGTCAAACATTATCCTGAGTGTGTCTGTGAGGGTGTTTCTGGATGAGATTAACATTTGAATCGGTAGACTTGAGTAAAGCAGAATGCCCTCCCCAGTGTGGGTGGCCCTCATCCAATCAATAGGAAACCAGAATAGAACACAAAGTCTGGATAAGAGGGAACTTCTCCTGACTGAATGCTTGAGCTGGGACATCCGTCTTCTCCTGCCTTTGGACTGCATCTTGTGTCGACTCTCCCGGTTCTCCAGCTTGCCGACTGCAGATCTTGGGACTTCTGAGTTTCCATAATCACGTGAGCTAATTCCTTATAGTAAATATATCTCTACATCCTATTGGTTCTGTTTCTCTGGAGAACTCTGACTAATACACTTTGCTGCCAGGATGTGCCTTCTCGTGCGTGTTTCTTTGTGCCCCTCTACAAAAAGGAACGTGCTGTGTGATGGGGCACACACACAATTTCTCTGTGTTCTGAGGTACTTCCCTCAGAACTGTTTGCCCTGCATGGACAGCTGCCCCCACACAGGTGTGCTTATTTCACAGCTTCTCCAAGATTTCCGTGATATTGTGATTTATAATAAGAAATATATATAATGATGTACACCTGAAATTTACACAATGTTAGAAACCGTGACCTCAATAAAATAATTAAAATTCTAAAAAGAAAGCAAAAAGAAAGAAATATATATATTTGGTCTTTGTCCCCATCCCTGGGACAGAGCTCCTAAAGGCTTTGGAATTTCCCAAGTGATAAGAGCAATAAAGGTGTCTTAAGATTCATAACACTTTTCAACCACACCTGAGTTTATCTCAGTGAGGGGGCTGGTTGCCAGGGGAACCAATTATGTGATTAGAGGGTTGGAACTTTCAGTGCCACCTCGCTGACCTTCAGGATGTGGAAGGGGCTGGAGGTTGGATCAACTGCCCATGGTCAAGGATTTAATCAATCTTCCTGTGTAATGAAGCCTCCATAAAAACTCAGAAAAGCATGGGGTTTGGAGAGCTTCCATGTTGCTGAGCACATGGAGGTGCTGGGAGAGTGGTGCCCCCAGAGAGGTCCTGGGAGCTCCAAGGACCCACATACCGTACCCTACGCATCTCTTCCATCTGGCTGTTCCTGAGTTATACCGTTTTATAATAAACTGGTAATCTAGTAAGTAAAATGTTTCTCTGAGTTCTGTGAGCCACTCTAGCAAATTAATTCAACCCAAGAGGGAGTTGTGGGGCCCTCCAATTTATTGCTACCTGTTGCACAGGTAACAACTTGGACTTGCAATGGGCATCTAAAGGGAACGGCAGTCTTGTGGGACTGAGCCCATAACCTGTGGGATCTGACACCATCTCCAGGTAGACAGTGTCAGAACTGAGTTAATTGCCTCGTGGTGGTGGAGAAAACACATATTGGTATTTCACTCCCTTCTCTTTGCCTCTGGTGGAAGTGAGCACAAGTTCATGTAACTTTCATTCACATTTTCCTTCTGCTCATGGTTTTTTATATAATCCATTTATTTCAATTAATTGTAGTCATTATTCTTTTCTTTCCCCCTTACAGTACATTTATTATATTAAGAAAACATCTTTCCTGGCTATCACATTTCATTTCCAAGGATTCTTTTTTTTTAAATTGTGGTAAAATACACATAACATAAATTTACCATTTTTAAGTGTACAATTCGGGGCGTTAAGTACATTCACATCATTGTGTAACCATCACCACCATCTACCTCCAGAGCTTTCTCATCATCCCAAACTGAAACTGCATCCCCATTCAACAACGACTCCCCATTCCTCCTTCTCCAGCCCCTGGCACCCACCATTCCACTTTCTGTCTCTATGAATTTGACCACTCTAGGTCCCTCATATAAGTGGAGTCATATAGTATTTGTCCTTTTATGACTGGCTTATTTCAGTTAGTGTATGGTTCATCCATGCTGTTGCATGTGTCAGAATTTCCTTCCTTCTTAAGGCTGAATAATATTCCATTGTATGTTTATACCACATTTTGTTAATCCATTCATCCATCAGTGGACATTTAGGTTGCTCATTATTGTTTTTGATGCTCACATTTTCTCAACTGGGACCTGCGGGAACACCTTCAAGTCAGTCCCGAGCTTTTATAACAGGATGCCGCTAGTCTTTGATCTTACTTTCTGTCACAGGTTCATCTCATGCGTTCCCTGCTGAAGACCTGGATTCTGGTCTTTCTCAAAGAAGCCTGGGTTCCTCTTAGTTAGAATGGCATTTAGATACCAAAATGTGGGTCTGTGTACTACACTTCCTAACTTTGCTACCACATTCTATTCCTTGAAGAGAGAAGCCACGTCTTACTCACCTTTGTTTGCCAGCACAGTGCCTGGCCCATAGCAGGTATGGAATCAATTTTTATTCCTTTAGATTTAAAAAGTCTTCACTCACTCTTGATCATAGATTGAACCCTTCAAGACTACAGATGTTTCTAATTTCCTAATTCAAATCTTGGACGGAAGAATATTTTTATTAATATACTCAGCTTTCAATATCTGGAAATGTATCTAGGCACTAGGACAATGAAAGAATAAAAGTGAAAGAAGTATATCAATTATAAACCACAGGAATGGATGTCATGCATCATTAGTTTTGTCATCTTGCTACCATATAACTGATTTTTAGAACAAAACCCTGATAATGTCTCTGTGTTAATTATTTATTGCTGCTAACAAATCACCTCATATGGAGTGGCTCAAAATAGCAATAATCATTTATTATCCCTCATGATTTCTGTGGCTCAATATTTCAAGAGTGGCTTGGCTGGGCAGTTCTGGCTACAGGTCTCTCCTGAGGCTCCAGTTAGATATTGGCTGGGGCTGCTGTTATCTGAAGGCTTGACTGGGGCGAGAGGATGTACTTCCACAGGGGCACCCTCACGTGGCTGCAGGTTGGCACAGCCTCTGTTGCTGTCTGCGTGAGCCTCTACAAAGGGATGCTTCAGTGTCCCTACAACATGGCCACTGGCTTCCCTGAGAGTGAGGGATCCAGGAACACAGAGCAGAGCAGCAATATATTTTAGGATCCAGCCTTGGAAGCCGCACACCGTCACTTTCACATACTCCATTGATCACAAAGGTTGGCCCAGATGCAGTGTAGGAGGGGACTACACAAGGGTGTGGACACCGGAGGCAAGGATCATTAGGGGCCATCTTAGAAGCTGGCTACACAGTTCCATATTCATATACAAACATTACCAGAGTTAAATCGGACCTCTGGTGATAACTCCAGAGCTACCTAAAAAAATTAGCTTAGTACAAAGAGGTTTGAGAAGCAAAATAACAGGACATTTATCAGAATTTTCCAATCTGCTTTGCTGTGAACAAAACTACATTGAAATTTTCTTTAGACTCAGAAATCAGAGAAGCTAAGAAAAGTGAAACTGCATCTTTCCAATGAATATGTATATTGTCTTATATGTATACTTTATGTCTCATGAGATATACTTACCATAACAACCTGCTGCCTATTAGGAATCGTGGCTGAACTCTTCCTGCCAGTGCTCTGAAAAGAAACATTAAGGATACTATTTTTCAGTATAAGCATAATTACTTTTTCATCTCTGTAAACATTGTTTACATGCTGAAAGTAGATTACATTTGTGATTTTTCAGTAGTAGATGAAGTTGTAGGGCCTGTTAGCTGGAAGATCAACTGTTTCACTTCTTTACTCTTTGGAAGCATTTGGACTTAGACTGGTGGGTGCAGAGACCGGTCTTCAATTTTAGGACAGACTTTCCATGGGTCTACATATGAGGGCATTCTTGTGCCAAGATCAGAGTGGGCTCTTTCCCATTTCTACCCAAACTCCAATGATTGGTGACTGTTTTGGAGATGGTTATGAAGAGGACTCTTAATGCAAAAGCAGGCCACTTTACTAGCATGCTGTAGTCTCGGGAAAGTTTTTAGTCAAACGTGACAGTAGCCCAGGCCATTACTCTTAGGGTACAGTAGAGTCACATCCAACATACATTTACATATAACTTACATGAAATAGATTATATATGCATGTTGGGGGCAGGGAGAAGAGAGAGAGAAAGAGAGACACAGAGAGAGGATATGAATTTACATCATGAAGGAGATTTTTGCCTGCCATTCCCATCAATCAGTTTATGCCCTGGGGTAGGAGGAAGATGGGAGATTTGAATCAAATATTCCTTCACCCGCTCTCAGTTTCTAGGTAACTCTCCCGATGTGAGCATCTCACCTTGTGAGTGTGACTCTGCATGTTTTTGATATAACAAGGCCCTGAATATCTAAGCAATTACTTCAACTGATACTTGATTGAAAACACACACACAGAAACAGTAATCTGCTCATCTCCAGGGTCGGGGCAAAGGACAATTTTGGACAGCCAATATATCACTCATCAACATACTGTGTGAAGATGGCCCTTTATTGAGAACTTAAGATTCTGGTGGGGGACTTGCTACAAGTAATATGGGCCGGGCGTTCCTAGCCTGTAGGCATGTCCCACAGACATTTCCCCCACCAGAACCAAAAACAAAATTTAATACTTGGGTCCTGGAGGGTACACGGCACACTGGAGGGCCACACAGCGAGGTTGTGGGTAGAGAGGAAGCAAGTGTGGCCTGGGGCTTTGCCTTCATTGGAATCTGAGGGTGGGGTGTCTAGGGTTTTGCGGGTTCACTCATTTTTGACTAATCTGAAGCATCAGAGTGGGAATTCGGGCAGGGCAGAGTGGAGTGGTCACTCATGCAGTAAGTTACCTAGGTTGTCCAGGGTTCCTAAAAGGGGAAATTCACGGGGGGAGAAGACCTACTTCCTTATCTGGCTGTTTTGCTGGTAGCCATGTCATGCAGCCGGCAATATGTTCATTCAAAACGGATTTATTTAGAATAGATGCCTTAGCAATCAAACGCTTCATGCCAGATGTCTGCAGACACACTTCAACACAGATGAACCCTGAAGGCATTATACTGAGTGAAACAAGTCCATCACAAAAGGACAAACACTGTGTGATTCCACCCATATGAGGGACCTAGCATGGACAAATTCATAGAACAGAAAGTAGGATAGAGATTACAGGGGGCTGAGGGGACAGGAGATTGGGGAGTTAGTGTTTCATGGGTACAGAGTTTCAGTTTGGGATGATGAAAAGTTCTAGAGATGGATGACGGTGATGTTTGCACAATGAGGTGATTGTACTGAATGCCACTGAATTGTACATTTAAAAAGAGTTACAAAAATAAAAATAGTTAAAATGGTAAATTTTATGTTATGGATATTTTGCCATAATTGAAAAAAAATTAAAACAAAACCGAAGCTGGCCCCGTGGCATAGTGGTTAAGTTCAGCACACTCTGCTTCGGTGACCAGGGTTTGGTTCCCAGGCACTGACCTACACCACTCCTCAGCCATGCTGTGGCAGCAACCCACATACAAAATAGAGGTAGACTGGTGACATGTTAGCTCAGGGCGAATCTTCCTCAGCAAGAAAAACTACAAAAAAACAAACAAAACCACAAAACCTCCCCAGCTGCTTCCAAAGAGGGTGTGCAACCAGGTTTTGTATTCCGGGCAGAAGCTGCCCCAGAGGGGGCCCTGTTTTGCTCCAGGCCCCACCCCCTGCCCCACATGGGGCCTCTACCCGGGGCCTCTGGGTCTAGCTACTGAACTCGACTTCCTTCTGTGGTTTCGTACAATGTCAGGCCCGGGCTGAGTGCACTGCGAAGTCATTTGATCACCACCCCCTTGAAGCCCCTTTGCTCTCTTGCATTCCTGGCCCCAGACTTCCTTCTTCCCAAGCACTGTCTTTCCAGGTTTCCCTCCTCCTTTCCTGCTCTGGTCCCCTCCCCACCAAGCCAGTTGCCTAATTGACTTTTCATCCCTCAGGCTGGAGCAGGGCTACAGAAGGCTTAGCTGAGGTTTTGGCCATGACTACCCGCCAGGGTGGGGTGGTGCCCTCTGCATCAGGGCACGCTTGGCTCCAGCTCAGCTCCCTCCCAGCTCACCCGGACACTGTCTGCCCCAAACTCAGTGGCCACCAGGCCTGGGCCATGCTGCTGTTCCAGTTCAGGGGTGGGCACATCACCAAGGTGGTGGCAGTACAGCACAGAGAATCAGAGCGCCGACTCTGGAGCTGGATGGCCTGGGCCATATCTCGCATCGCTACTTCCCAGCTGTGCAACTTTGGGTAATAGTTTAACCTCTCTGTGCCTCAATATTCTCAGCTGTGACACAGTGATGACAAATGTGTCACTCAGAGGATCATTGTCAGGAAGTTGAGGATGACGGTGTCACATGTTCCCCTCTGCGTATGCAGCAACCCTCATTTCCACTCACTGCAGTCTCTCTATATTCATGGAGCCCTCCTGCCCCCCATCCACCTCCCATCAGAGGTCCACCAATTAAGGATAGGCTGCTGGAAAGCACTGACTCCGTCACCCCACCTTGCCTCCTCTCCCTTCCCAATCATCCAGAGCTTCCCCCACCCTTGGAGTACCATCTCAAGTTCCATTTTTTCCAGAACCTTCTCCAGGCCCTCTAGCTGGCTGACTGAGCTCTCCCCTCTCTGAGGCCCCTGCCTTGATGATCAGGAGTACTCCGTGACCATCTTACATTTTGCCCAAGTGAAAATGAACTTCCTACGTGGAATATGGGACCTTGTCCTTATTTATCTTTGTTTCCATGCCCTCAATAAAAATAACGAAACAAGCTGTGGGAATGCTGTTGATGCCCAATTCCCTCGACTGGGTCGGTTGTGCTGTGAGTGTTGGCAGCAGCTCACAGCTGCCCCTTCTCCAGAGAACTGTCCTTCAGGGACAGGAGCACAGGGCACAGGAGGTTATGTTCCCCCAGTCCAGCCCCGCAGCCCCCAGCTGGTGACCGGCCGACAAAGGTGTGCAAAAGCCAGCCCCCTTGTGCTGTGGTGCCATTCATGCCCCAGAGCTCCTGGTGGGGTCAGTCTGACGTGAGTCTCCAGCTGAAATCACACCTTTGCTTGGTTAACCATCTCCCCGCCCCATCCTGCTTCCCTCTCCTCCCTTCCCCTGAGAGCGAGCCCTCAACACATTCCTACAACAAAATTCCCTCTCAGGCCCTGCTTCTGGAGAACCTGTCCTAAGACACTGGCCAACATATACCTGCTTTGTACCAGACACTATTCTAAGCACTTTACCTATATTAATTCATTCAAAAAACACACATTAACAATGAACAAGATCCACGATATAGATATATCTTTCTCACCCTACAACTCAATGAATTCTTGCTGACTGACGGATGGTATGGAAGCCTTCTGTCACTTTGGCCCATCCATCATCTGTCCTCTCTTCTCCATCTTCCTCTTCTCTTCCACTCCGAGTTCCTGTAGTGTGAGGCTAACCCATTCCCCGGATTCAGGGGTGGGCACATGACCAGACTAGCCAAGCAGGGCATTCCCTGTCTGTGGCCACAGTCATCGGCTCAGGGATGAGCACATGATTCAGCCAAGCCAATAAAACCCAAGTCCTGGGGCCGGCCCGGTGGCGCAGCGGTTTGGTCCGCGCTTGGCAGCCCGGGGTTCGCTGGTTCGGATCCCGGGCGCCCGGCGACACTGCCTGTCAGCCGTGCCGTGGCAGGGTCCCATATAAAGTGGAGGAAGATGGGCACGGATGTTAGCCCAGGGCCAGTCTTCCTCAGCAAAAAGAGGAGGATTGGCGACGGATGTTAGCTCAGGGCTGGTCTTCCTCACCACAAAAAAAAACAAAAAAAAAACCCAAGTCCTGTAATTTCACTGAACCTATTGGGAAAGAGAAGTTCTCTTCAGGGTTGCTAAATTGGGAGGATGGCAGTCCAGGACTCCCATCTCACCACCGCGAGGGGAAGCTTGGCCCAGGGTGAAATCATCAGGGGGGAAGCAGAGCCAGAACAGCTGGAGAGCAATGGACTCCCGAAGAGCCCAGTTCAGCGTGTGGATCCAGCCACCCCAGCTTTTTGAAATTATCTTTTCTGTTTAATCCAGCGTGAGTCAGATTTTGGTTACTCACACTGAAATTATCCTAATACAGATTTATTTCTTCACAGGAAGCCAACAAACATTCATGGGGAAACTATTATGTAACAGGACCACTCTATTTGTCTTCCATTCGTTACTTCAAAGATTTCCACAACCAGTTTGCCAAAACCACTTGATAATGGTGGTGACTGAACATTTTTGTTCATATAATCAAGAAGAATTTTGTGTAAGAGTTTTGAAAAACTGTGTTCCCGCCATAGGCTTTTTAAAGTTTTAACATTTTAGAGAACATTTTTCATGCTGAGTTTAAGTTGTTGCAAAGGATGTAATTTCTCCTTTTTTTCAAGTATAACTCTTAGGTCATTTTTTCAGATATAAAGTTTCAGTTATGCAAGATGAATAAGTTCTACAGATCTGCTGTACAACACTGTTTATAGTTAGAGGTTTTGTGCCATACACGTAAAAGTTTGTTAAGAGGGTTGATTTCATGTTAGGTGTTCTCAAACAAACAAACAAACAAAACTTCTCAGATCACTTTTAAATGTGTCTGGTGGAACCCAAATACCTCACTGATTTAATAATCATCATCATACGTTTACAAAATAGTGAACAAACTCTTTCCCAGTCAGAAACTTGGCATCTTTCCTTTCCTCCTTCAATTTGTATTTCAGTTCCACATCCCCTACAGAATTCTGTCCTAATATATGCTTGACGATCCATTGTTGATCACCCATCATTTCTCTCCAGCAAAATCATATAAATTTAAATATCTTCGATTTCCTATAATCATAAGGTTATAAGGTTTGGTTTAATTTATAATTACAGTGACCAGTGGTATACAATTGATTAAAACAACAAAAATATTGACAACGTTACCGCACAAATGGGGTTCTCTTACCCAATGCACCTTAAAAAAAAGCCGTCAGCTTTTTGAAAGCTTTTTGAATATTACACCACCAGCTTTTTGAAAAAGAAATGTGGCTTTATTTTGTGAGATTGATCAGCAAGGAGGCAGGGGCATATGCCCTCAGATCAGTCTCCCTGATCCAGGGCTTGGGGCACAATTTATGGGATGAAGGGCAGGGCGGTCTGAAGTGTGGAGATAGATGACTGTAGGTGAGGAGAAGTGAGGTGATTGATGATCTGCGCAAGCGTGGTCAAGCTTCGTGCCTCTTCATAGGATGCGTGTTCACAAAATGGCGGCCTCACCATGCTCTGAGGGTGGAGTTTTTATCTCCTTGATGTCAACAAGCTCACTTATAAGCACTTTCGCAGGCCCAGTTGATGGGTTGGTGGTCTCAACCGGCCTGTACTCAACCTCAGTTCCTGAAAAACCACTCTTAATTACTCTGTTGATAAGATGGGGTCAGTTGAACTGGTCCTGGAGGGCCCGCCATTACAACTATTAAACATAAAAAGTAATTTTATTAGAAATACATATCTTCATGAGATGGATGATTTTTTGGTGACAATGAGTTTACCTTGTTGGTAATAAAAGTTACTTACTGCTAGAATGAATCAGGCTTTAGCATCAATTCTATCCCCATTTTTCATACAGAAAGATGTCTGCCTTGTGGAAAACTACTCAGCAATTAAAAAAAAATTGATTCCTGCAACCACTTGGATGGATCTCAAGGGCATTATGATGACTGAAAAAAGTCAGACACTGTATAGTTCCATTTATATAATATTCTTGAAATGACAAAATTATGGAGAGGGAGAACCAATTAGTGGTTTCCAGGTGGTGGGGGGAGGGATGGATGTGACAATAAAGGGGCAGCAAAAGGAAGATCTTTGTGTTGGGGCAGTAGTTCTGTACCTAGATGGTGGTGGTGGTATGTGAATGTCCATGTGATAAAATGGCATAGAACTACCCACGCACATCACTCCAGTGTCAATTTCCTGGTTTTGATGTTGTGCTATAGCTATGGAAGATTAACCTTCAGGGGAAACTGGGTGAAGGGTCCATCGGACCTCTCTGTATTATCTTTGTGAGGTCTTGTGAACCTATAATTATTTAATAAGAATAATAATTAAGATGAATGGTCTGAGAGACCAGCTTCACATAAATCAGTAGGTGGTCTGGAAGGAGTTTTGTCACAGCAATGTCATTCTTTTAATTCCTTCAGCATAATATGTCAGAAATCATTTAGTGGTCTTTCATCAAAATTAATTTTAATGATCTATTAATGGGCAATTCAATTAGATCCTCCTCTAATTTTGTTTAAAACAATGTATGAGGAATGACCCAATTTATCAGGACTTGTTACTCAGTCATTAGTCATTCACATTCTCATCCCAGGCACAGATATTTCCATTTGTCCCTTTGTTCAGTGCCCCAGGGGCCCGCCCTCCTCCTGGGGGGAGTACACTTTAGTAGCACTGGGGATAGGTGACAGAGATGCCTGCCTTCTGTAAAGTGGGAGAAGAGTGATTATAAAGGAGGGGCAGGAGACTGAAAACTAGCTTGATGCTTCATCCACCCTAGATATCAGGCAGATCAATTTTGGAAAAGAGGACAAGTGGCAGTTGAGGGTCTGGAAACTGTTCCTCTCTTTGGAAAGTCCTTAAGACACTCTCCATCACCCCCAGGCATAGCCAGACCCCATTCAAAGACCCTATTAGTGTCTCCATTTTTATACCAGAGGAAAGGAAGCTAAGAGCAGTTAAGTAATTCACCCTAGACCACCAGCAGGTGGCTGAGCTGGGATTGGGACTCAGGTGACTAACTCCAAGATCCATTTTCTTTCACACTGTCCTGTGAAAACCAGCTTTCTGTGTTTCCCTCGTATCATACGGATAAGTGCAAAATTACACATTTGTGGGCGTCAGAAGTTGCCTTGTGAGTTACAATTGCGAATAACGTTAATACTACCTGCTGAGCACACAAGTGCTGGAAAAGACTGGTTGTGCAAGAATACAAGGAAAACGTTAATCATTAATTTTCTCCTTATCGCACCCCCCCCCCGCCCCGCAAGAAATCCAGCTTCCCTTGACACAGAATTGTTGCTTCACGACCAGCAGATGGCGCCACCACCTCATGGTTGTCTTGGGGACCCAGCAGATCACTGACTCATTGATTTGGGGAAAGTTCCATTTTGTGGTCAGCTATAGATAAAGGTGAAATGGAAACAAAATTTGCAGCCCTTTCCTTCTTTCCCATGTTCGTGTTCTTCCCCCTCAAAGATGGGTAGCATCAAGATCTAGCTCCGATTGATTTGGTTTCCTTGAATTTCACTTCTTTGATGCCAAAGAGAATTTTAGCTGGTAGTTTGGGCCGTAAGTAGGTGAAGAATAAATATACTGTTGTAAGAACTCACTCACTGAGTGCTTGCTTTGCTTGTATCACCCCATTTAATCCTTACAGTAAGACAAGGAGGCAAGTTCTGTTTCAATAACAATAGTTCAGACCTGGGGCATCTAGATTTTATTCTATTGTTTTACTCTTCAACAACTACCCAACATATTTTTGGAAATGTTCATGAAATATTACATCAATTTTCCTTATCGCAAATTTATTATTTACAAACCTTTATTGGATAAAGTGGTCTATTCTGGGTGACTATAATAAAATGTGATGAAAAGCAAATGATTCATAAATATTATATATGATATCTTCATTTATAACCATTATACTTTTATATAAATATATACTTGGGGGGGTGTCTTTTACCAGGGTAAAGAAGACTGGGCAAGGCCAGTGGGTACCAATCCTCACCCCCTCACCAGATGCCACACCAGCTCCAGGCTTTAAGGAAGTACATACATGGCTCCTTCCCAGATTAAATACTATTACCAAATACACTATATGGCTGAAGATTTCCAAGCCCAGTCATTAGATTGTCCTGAAATTACCCAGCTAAACCCCTTACTATGCAGAGGAAGATGTCATGATCCAAAGATGTGGTGATTTACTTAAGACACACAGTAGAAGCTGTGGCAAAACCCTGCTCCCCTGACTGTATAACAGAGTTCCTTCCAGATGTACAGCTCTGACCTCATGTGTTTAAAAAAATTCTGAATACAGGAATTCTCATTTATCTCTTGTTAAATGTCATCTTGATTTGGGCTTCATGACAATTTAGATTTATTTTTAAATATTAAATCTGTCATTTAACTAATTGACAATTTATCAAACTTTGTGCTATTTACAAATTTGATAATGTCTTCTATGGCTTCTTCTGAGTGGCCAAGTTTGAGGACAGAACTTATTGATCATTTACAAATTCCATTTAGGATCCTACTGATTCATTAAATCCAGGACTGGCTACATAATTTGTGGGGTCCAGTGCAACATGAAAATGCAGGGCCTCTTGTTCAAAAATTATTAAGAATTTCAAGACAGAGACAAGAGAGCCTTAAACCAAGTGTGGGCCCTTCTGAGTGTGGGGCCCTGTGTAACTACACAGGTCACACACCCATGAAACCAGTCCTGATTGAACCTCTTTGGTTTCGATTAACCAACTTGCTACAAATTGGCATCTCTAAAGTATGTCCACTGGAATTACTTCCAGCTGTGAGTAACAGAAATCCCAATAAACAATAGCTTAAGCTGGTAAGACTTTGCTTTTTCCGTGTAATGAAAGATCCAGAGGCAGATAATCCAGGACTTCTGCCCTTCTCTCTTTCTTTCCCACTCACTTTACATCCAGCTTTCTCCTCCTGACACAGGATAGCTGCAGAACCTCAAACCATCATATCCACATCCCAGGTGGGAAGAATGAGGCATGGCATGGCAAAAGACAAAGAGCAAAGGCTTCCCTTAAGCATTTTCCTTTTTCATTCAGGAAGAGAAAATCTCCCCAGAGATTTCTGCCTACATCTCATTGGCCAAAACTGTTACATGGCCACACCTACCTGTAAGGGAGGCTCAGAATTAAAGTATCCCACTTTCCAGCCTTGAGTTGAGAAAGACAAACAAGAAAGGGGTTGAAACACGTGTGGAAAGTATTTCAATGATCTATTGCTGCAGACCAAACCTCCCCGAAATTAAGTGTCTTAAAACTAGCATTGTATTACATCTCATGACTTTGGGAGTCCAGCATCTGGGAAGGGCTCAGCTGGGTGATGTTTTTGCTCCTTGTGGCATTGATGGGGGGCACTTGGTAGCTGAGCCTGTGCAGAGAGACCAAAATGGCTTCATTCATGTATTCGGCACATTGGTGAGGAAGGCTGGAAGGCTGAGTCCACCTGGAGGAGTCCACGTGTGGCCTTTCCAGCATGGTGCTCTCAGATAGTCAAATTTCTTACATGGCAGCTTGGGGTTCCCAGAGGGCCCTGAGTGAGTGTTCTAGCATCAGAGTGGAAGTTGCACAGCCTTTATGCCTTGCTTTTGGAATCACAGAGGGTCACTTCCATGGGACTCTTGATCAAAGCTGTCACACACTTGCCTAGCTCTGAAGGAGACAGAGCCCCAGTAGAATAGTGGAGCCAGCAAGATTTTCAAAAATTTCAAGGATTTCAAAAATCCTTGAAATCGGTCATGGCGGGAGTATCTACACCACAGAAATTGGCAAGCACTACAAATCAGGGCTTTTTTTCATCAGAGAGCCAGTTGTTAAACGTTTGGTGGCACAACACTGAATAGACCTCACAACTTTATAGGAAGAATATCAAAACATTGCAGCCACGTTTTAAATCATCCACAGCAAACTAACCTCAGTATCCTCCAGATAAACTTTCTTTGGTCCAGCCCACATTTTCGTTTGGTCCACAAGGATATCATAGGAGGTCTTGTTGACAACTTTCTGCAGTCCACGATCCACTATTCTCGCAACTCTACGCAAAAACAAAATTCAGATGCTTTTGGTTTGACTTGTTCCAAATAAACCCACGATAGCTCCCAGCATCACGTCTTTCTTTTCCAAGGACTCAAACTGTCAGTTTAATAACTTATTGTACAATTTTTTTTTCAAAGATCATTTTGGTTTCTGGACGCCTCCTTTTATTTGGTTAGGGTTTTTTTGAAAATTAGGACAAACTATTTTTTAAACCTTTTAATTGTATAATATAACACACATACAGAAAGGTGCATAAAATGTAAATATGTACTAAGTGATAAATAACTATGAATCAAACAACCATGGAACTACCCACGGTCAGTAAGTTGAATGCTGGGAGAATCCCAGAAGCCCATTATGTGTCTCTCCTGAGAGGAATCCCCTACTTTCCCCATAAGGAGCCACTTTCCTAACTTTAGTGACTTCACTCCACTGCTTTTTCTTTGTAGTTCCAGCAATTTTCTGTGCATTCCTAAGTCACATAGCTGAACTATTGAACATTCTATGAATGGAACCAGACTGTATGTGTAATTGGGACAAGCTTTGCCCAACTCTGCCCTTTTAGTGCTTCTTCTTTCTCCATAATTTCTCAAAGAGTAATGAGACTGATTTCACGATCATAGTTATAAAATATTTTAGACAATTTTAGGCCAAAATCGCCTAAATCTTTGATGTGCTGTCATGAGATTTCATCAGTATTCAGCAAAATGTTAACTTCTCAGGAAATAGGAGTTTGAAGATTTAAATATGGTTTTCGCAGAGTTAGGACTAGGGTTTCTTAATCACCTATCAAATCTACACTGAGAAAAGAAAAAATAGTAGTTACAAATATTATAATATGTATAAAACTATCAATAAATAATGTATAAAATATTACACATAGTTACAGATATTATACAACGTAGTTTATATTGACATTCTAGCCCATATTTAGCCCTCCAGTTCCCACCCTGTGCTGTATGTGCTTCTCAGTGGGGCTGCTTTGACAAGACACTCTCCTTGACCAAACTCATCAAGTCCCTCTGCGCCCTCTTCTAGGCATCGAACTTGGGTCTCCCTATCCTCTAGTTTTAGCAAGAATCTTGCTAAGTCACTTTTTTTTTTTTTTTTGCTGAGGAAGATTAGCCCTGAGCTAACATCTGTGCCCATCTTCCTCTACTTTATATGTGGGTCGCCGCCACAGCATGGCTGACGAGTGCTGTAAGTCTGCACCTGTGCTCTGAACCCGTGAACCCAGGCCACTGAAGCCGAGCCTGCGAACTTAACCACTGTGCCACTGGGCCGGCCCCCTAAGTCACTTTAAAGAGAATCCCACATCCTTGGTGTCTGATCACTCCTGATGTCTGTTCAAGTTCCTCATCCCCAACCTTTGATTTCTAAGGCCTCGGCCTGCCTTTGACAAGAATCCTGTTAGGTCACTTCAGCAAGAATCCCCCTACCCCTCGATGTAATTTTCCACCTACTGCCCCCTCACCCTGCTCCTTGGCTATAAATCCCACTTGTCTTTGCTGTATTCAAAGCTGAGCCCGATCTCTCTCCCCGATTTTGATAGTCTTGAACAAAGTCTTCCGCACATTTTAACGAGTGTTAGAATAATTCTTTCTGTGATAGCCTCTTTGATCTCATTATCACACCTGGCGTTTGCTGATCTCTGGCTCTCTTCTTTCCATAATGCCAAACATGAAAATCCCAAATTTTCTTCTTCAGATGCCTCAGGCCCACTGTTTAAATTTGGTGTCTTTTAGATATTTTTTTTCCTAATGTTTCTCAGCCTATTTTAGCCAGTCTCATACCTGGAAACCTGTGAGGGCCCAGAAGGAGAGGGAGAGAAATCAGCCTCCCACATCCCTGTTCACAGCCTCACTAGACACACACGGGCATGTGTCCACACACACACACACACACACACACACACACACACACATTCCCCTCACTGGTTCTCCTGATGAAGACACTGCCCAGGGACTCGAGGAATCTGGCCACCCCAGCTGTGCCAGGATCCCCATGCAGATGGAGCCTTTCCTTTATTGTGAAGGATTGGGAGAACCTATGACATCTTCTGCACTTTACTAGGTTTTCCAGCTTGGTCACTTTCTGTTAATTCTCTTACACGTCACAGACCTTTACAGCCCGACTCTGTGTGAGGTCCTACGTGCCGGTGCTGTGGAGAATGAAAATGAAGACGGCACAAGGAGATAACTCGTCACGTAGTAAAAGAAGGAACATGTTCAAAACAGAATACGCAGTTCACAGTCTAGTGGAGGTGGGGGATGCTTCTGCCCTGAAATACGAGTCCCAGGGAGACTGAGGTCTCTGAGAGGTACAATGTGACTTGGGAGTGTGGGGGGCCTTGGCTGAGCCTGACTGCTGGGGGAGGGGAGAGCACCCCCACGTGAGTGAACAGCGTGAACCAATGTGCAGACACTGGCCTCCTCCTCCTCCCACCCACCCCCAGCCTGTTCTTCCCCCTGGAGTCCTTGCTTTATGAGTTTGCTAGGGCTGCCATAACAAAATGCCACCGACTGGGCAGCTTAAACAGTGGAAATTTATTTCTCACACTCTGGAGGCTGGAAGTCCAAGATCAAGGTGTCTGCAGGTTTGGTTTCTCCTGAGGCCTCTCTTTGGCTCACGGATGGCTGTCTTCTCTGTGTCCTCACATGGTCTTTCCTCTCTGCACGCATACCCCTGCTGTCTCTCTGTGCGTGTCTGTGTCCTAATCTTCTCTTCTCATAAGGACTCCAGTCATATCGGATTAGGGCCCACCCATGCGACCTCATTTTACCTTAATCACCTCTTTAAAGGCCCTGTCTCCAAATACAGTCACATTCTGAAGTACTAGGGATTAGAACTTCATATATTGAAGACCCTTCAAGACCATGAAGCAACAAACAGGAGACTTAAAGTCAAGATGTTGAGGACAGTGGAGTAGAAGAGTTGAAGACACTGGGTCCTTGAAGACGCCAGTGTCCCAGCTCCCTCCAGACTACTTGTTAAATGAGCAGCAAGTGAACTTATGGTTGAAGTCATTGTCAGTCAAGTGTCCTGTCATTTGCAGCTGTAACATTCCTACCTGGTGTCCTTCTCCAGCATCTAGCACAGCACCTCGCATACAGCAGGCACTCAATAAGTGTGTGTAAACAAATGAACTCTCCTGCTCCTAAGCCTTCAGTAGCTCCCCATCCCCTGTTATGAAAGTGAAACTCCTTAGCAGATCATATAAGACTTTCTTCCTGCTCATAGTCTGGTCTCATCCTACATTTCCAGCTTCAACTTCCTCCATCCACCGATTGGGCAGAACCAATTCTTTTGCTGAGAGTAATTAATCAAGAGGATGCAAAGAGAGCCAACTAGAGAACCAAGGACTGAATGTGCATTCCAGGGGGTTGGGGAGGCAGAGGTATGTGTGGACGGCACAGAGGAGACACAGCCCTGGAGTAGGAGGGAGCGTACAAGGATGAGGAGATTTGCAAAGCTAGTTGGAAAGACAAAAGTTTGGGTGAGAGATTAGGAGGTCCTTGAAGAGACACAGGAAGAGTGACAGATCACAAGGTTAAGGAAAGATGACTGTCCTCCCACAAAACCAGGAACCATGGTGAAATGGAAAGTGGGTGTATTCATTTCCTGGAGCTGCCATAACAAAGTAGCATAAACTGAGCGGCTTAAATAACAAAAACTTATTCTCTCGCAGTTCTGGAGGCCAGAAGTTCAAAATCAAGGTGTCGGTTGGCAGACTTGGTTCTTTCTTGGGGGCTCAAGGGACAATCTGTTCCACGCCTTTGTCGTAGCTTCTGGTGGTTGCCAGAAATCCTTGACATTTCTTGGCTTGCAGCTAATAATTCCAATTTCTGCCTCCACCATCACATGCTCCCTTCCCTCTGTGTGTTTCTGCCTCTGTGTCTCTTCTCTTCTTATAAGGACATCAGTCATATTATATTAAGGAGCAACCCCTCTCTAGTATGACCTCATCCTAATTTACATCTTAATTACATATGCAAAAACCATATTTCCAAATAAGGTCAGTCACAGGCACCAGAGCAAAAATCTTTGTTGGTTTGCTGGAGCCACCATAACAAAGTACCACAAATTGTGTGGCTTAAATAACAGAAATTTAGTGTCTCATAATTCTGGTTAGGTTAGACATCTGAAATCAAGCAGGGTTGGTTCCTTGAGGGCCGTGGGAGACAGATCTGTTCCGGTCCTCTCTCCTTGGCTTGTGGACGGCCATCTTCTCCCAGCGTCTTCACTTCGTCTTCCCTCCATGAGTGTTAGGATTCAACATACCCTTTTGTGGAACACAATTGAACCCTCAACAGTTCCTTTGGAATGTTCTTTCATGCTTAGGGAATGTCCCAATGGTAGTGGTTGACTGCCTGATTGGGAGGGCGGGGATTTTTCATAACATTTTATACAATAGTCTTAAAACAAGAAAGATTTGTTATTCCTTTCTCCACTACATCATGAGCTTATCTTCCTGTGTCTTAGTCATTTCTTAATCTCCACAGCACCCGACACAGTATATCATATAGAACAGGGTCTCAGGAAAGGTTTATGGTCCCAGCTTTGTCTTGTTTTGGCTGTGTGGCCCTGGATTAATCCTCTAAGCCTCTGTTTGCTCATCCATAGAATGGGAACCCTAAGAGAATCTACCCCGTATGGTTGTTATGAGGATAAGAGATTCAGTGCAAATATAATGTTCACCGCAGCACCTGGCTCATGCCAAGTGTGTCATAAGTGCTAACTACTGTTGGGCACACGTGGAAGTGTGATGACTTGCGCTGTGTACCAACACAATGTCCCCAGTCCAGAGACGCATTTACCTGTCAGCGTTTCAGTGTGGATCACAGGACGTGGAGCAGAGCCTGGATTTTCCTGTGCCGAGCCCAGCCCTGACATGCTTGCCTCACCATCACGTGCATGAGATAACTTCCTCACGTGGCCGTCAGCCTGAACCTCAGAGGAAGTTCCTGGACTTGATTCATCTGAATACAGAGATCATCTAAAGCAACAGTTCATTTCCATGGTTACAAACTTGGCTTCGGTTTGTTTGATCTTGGACTCCAGGTCGTTGTTGCTGCATTTGTTTCACAATTCAATTTGTAGAGAAAAAAAAACCTCAGAGGGAGGAGAGCTGCTTGGCAGGAGACACACCTTGTGCGAGACACACAGTAGAGTGAGTGGGTGTGGTCTTGTCTACCTAATAGCCCCAAAGAGAGGGTGAAGAACCTTTGTTCTCTGCATCCTTGGCATGTTAGGACACAGAAGAATGACATGATTCTGCGGCAGGATTCCGCCGGCTGTGACAACCCGAGGGGAGAGGGAGTTAACAGGTAAGCTGTGCTAAACAGAGGCTGTGCTAGGTCCTCACCTGGCCTCTCCACTTTGCAGGACTCTGATGGGCCTGGGTTGACAGAGAGCCTGCAGAATAATTTTAGGGTCAGCCCTGGATCAAGGTGCATCTTGGCTTCCAAAAGTCAAGAGAAGGACAGGTGGGCAAAATGGTTTGATTTAACATAGAGCTGGCTTCAGAGCCCATGCTGACACCTGAAAAAGACCCTCGTCACCTCCGGGGGGAAGCCAGTGGATGGAGCTTGTGGAGGAGGGTCTTTGCTACACTGGGTTGACTCTGAGATTTCCTGGAAGTGTGAGGGACAGTGGAGTGGGGTAAAGATTGGTGGTGCAGTGGGGCTGGCCCGGTGGCGTGGTGGTGAAGTTGGTGCACTCTGCTCTGGAGGCCCGGAGTTTGCAGGTTCAGATCCAGGGCACGCACGGTTCCTCAAGCCATGCTGTGGTGTCATCCCACATACAAAATAGAGGAGGATGGGTACAGATGTTAGCTCAGGCCCAATCTTCCTCAGCAAAAAGAGGAAAGATTGGCAACAGACATTAGCTCAGGGCCAATCTTCCTTACCAAAAAAAAAAAACAGAAAAACTTTGTTGACTTGCATTGGAATAAACGGTTTTTGAAATTTGCCTTAATTTAATTTTTAAAACTTTTATTGGTGGGTTTAATTTGCTTTCCTTTGATTACTAGTAAGAATGAACACTTGAATGTTTAGTAGCCATCTGTAGTTCTTCTGGGAATTGTTCATTCTATTATTGCAGTATTAGAATATTATCATTTTTTTGGTGTACTTTATATGTAATCTTTATGGAAAATAACTTCCCATTTTTATGTGGTTTTAAATTTTATTTATATCTATAATTTTATAAAAGCTAAAGCTTTTTCCAGACTTGCAACTAGTAGATAAATAAGTCCTAAAGATCTAATCCACAGCATAGCGATTATAGCCAACAATACTGTATTATAAACTTCAAGGTTGCTAAGACAGTAGATCTTAATTGCTCTCACCACAAAAAAAGAAATAATTATATGACTTGATAGAGGTATTAGCTAATGTCACAATGGTAATCATATTGTAATATATAAATGTACCAAATCAACACATTGTATACCTTAAACCTACACAATGTTATATGTCAATTATATTTAAATAAAAATAAATTGTTAAAAAAATAGAATATCTGTAAAAGTACCTAGCAGGGTAGCTGGCATGAAGATAACTTCTTTTCCTTTTTTAAATTAATATTTGTAAAAAAAAAAAAAGCTAAAGCTCTTAAGTTTGTTTGTAGTCAAATCTGTCATTTTCTTTGTGATTTTGTCTGTTGTTCTTAGACACTCCTGTGCCCTCCAAAGGTCACCTCGTTTCTCTACATATTTGCTTTTGCTTTTAACCTTTTAATCCTTCAGGAATTTATCTTGATATATGATGTGAGGTATCAGCATTTATTTCTCACCCGTCACAGCCATTTTCCTTACAGCACATCATCATTCAGATGAGCCACATTTCAAGGGCTCCATGACCACATGTGGCCAGTGGCTACTGTATGGATAGCACAGGGCTAAAATTTCCGACATTCATTCTCATTTCTCTGGGTATTTGCCATGACTCACAAGCACCACGTAGAGGGGATATTTTTAGCAGCTGTTAACAAATTGAGGCTCCAGGCAGCAACCATCCGCTTTGCTGCGACAGCAGGCTCCGTGGCTCGTCATGATATCGCCTGATTTCTTTTAAGGTGTTGGAGCGCTTCTTTTAGCTTCCCACTTGAGGGCTGATATTTAAGGGCCTGTTTTGGTCCCATCCTTAGTTTTGAATTCATGTAACCCATGGCAACAGCGAGGATCCTGAAGCTGCTGTGTTCCCTTCCCACAACACTGAGTTGAACGTTGGAAAAAAGCAGTTGGCCGCAGCGTGGAAAATGGCAGCAGGACCACAGGGAGACTTGGCTTTGGCAAACTTGATGGCATGGTTGGCCACATACCCTTTAAGTAGCCCATGACTCCTCCTCAGAGCCTTCGTGAGTGGAGAAGTCCTGAGAGCAGAGTTAATGAAGCCAGGATCTGGGGGCTGAGGTCCACCTGAGTGACTGGGCTGCATATGGATAAACAGTGTTTCCACAGTCACAGCCTACATCACCCACCTGGGTCAGGCTCTCAAAAACATGCCTCTGCAGCCATGCCTGGGGGATGGCTTGAATTCTATATTTGGGCACAGGGCCACTGCCCAGCTCCAGGAGGTGTCATTTGCATTGCATTCCATAAAGATCGGTGCCCCCTGGACTATGAGTCTTCATGGAATACAGTGAGAAAGGTGCTCCCCAGCCCCAGGGGTACAGCCTGGGATCCCTGTTTGAGGAGGCAATTTAGGAAAGGAGTCAAGAGACCTGGTTCTCCTCATTCACTGCTGGTGGGAATGCAAACTGGTGCAGCCTCTATGGAAAACAGTATGGAGAGCCCTCAAAAAATTAAAAATAGAAATACCTTATGATCCAGCAACCCCACTCTTGGGCATCTACCCAATGGACATGAAATCAACCATCACAAGAGGCTTATGCACCCCTATGTTCATTGCAGCATTATTCACTATAGCCAAGAAGTGGAAGCAACCCAAGTGTCCCTCGACTGATGAGTGGATAAAGATGTGGTATATATATGCAATGGAATACTACTCAGCCATAAGACAGAATTATCCCATTTGCAACAACATCGATGGACCAAGAGGGTATTATGTTAAGTGAAATAAGCCAGAGAGAGAAGGACAGACACTGCATGATTTCACTCATATATGGAATATAAATGAACACACGGACAGAGAGAACTGGTTGGCGGTTACCAAGGGGAAGGGGGGTGGGGGGTGGGTACAAGGGGTGAAGGGATGCATCCACATGGTGATGGACAAATAATAATGTACAACTAAAACCCCACAATGTTATAAACTATTAAGACATCAATAAAAAAAATTTTTTTTAAAAAAGAAGGAAGGAAGGGAGGGAGGAATGGCAGAAGAAAAAATAGGAGAGAAATGATAAGAAAATTAGAGCATTAATCCAGGTGGCCCAATATCCAACTAAAAGTAGTTCCATAAAGAGAGAAAATGAAGAGGAGGAAATTACCAAAGAACAAATTTAAGAAATTTCTCCAGAACTGAAGAACAAGGATTTCTAGATGTAAAGGGCCTGAAGTGCCCAACACTGTGAATAAGACCCTCACCAAAGCATGTCATTATAAAATTTCAGAATACCAGCAATAAAGAGAAGACCCTAAAAGCTTCCAGGGATGAAGAATAGGTCTATACAAATGGTCTGGAATCAGAATAGTATAAGACTTTTTAACAACAACTATGAAAGCCAGAAGACAATAGAAATGTCATCAAATGTCTCAGAATAAGTTATTTTAACCTAAAATTCTAAATCCCACCATACTCTCATTCAAGTGTTAGAGAACAATAAAGATATTTTCTGAAAAAAAAAGAAGATCATTTAGCACCTTGAAATCATCCACTGCCCCTCATTTTCTTCCTCTCATCCTCCCAATAGTTATAGGATGATTTTTGGTTAAACCAATGTTTCAGAATTTACTTACTATGATTATACAAAATCTCAATCAATGGTGAGCCAAACGTATACTATGGCTACATTTCCTTTCTTGTACAAATTTTTGCTCTTCCTGAAGTTCGTTAAGTACTTCTTTTTCCTAATAGGCTCCCACTATCCATCCTTGCCTTCTTCCTTGTCACAATAGAAATTCCCCCACCCAGTTTATTATGTGGCGCCCAGGGAAACAGAACCAATGAGAACCATAGGATATATAGATATATAGAGAGAGAGATTTTGAGAGAGGTTACATACAAAAAAACCTGAAGGGGCTGGCCCGGTGGCATAGTGGTGAGGTTCACGTGCTCTGTTTCTGGGGCCCAGGGTTCTCAAGTTTGGATCCTGGGCGTGACCTACACACTGCTCATCAAGCCACACTGTGGCAGTGTCCCACACATAAAATGGAGGAGGATTGGCACAGATGTTAGCTCAGCGACAATCTTCCTCAAGCAAAAAGAGGAAGATGTTCAGGGCCAATCTTCCTCACCAAAAAAAGAAACCCAGAGAATCAGGATGTCATCCCAGAAGCTAGAAGACAGTGAAGCAATACCTTCAAAAGTCTGACGGAAAATTATTTCCAACACAACAATCTACGCACAGTCAAACTATGCAAATTGATTCTCAATTCTTTTTTTGTATAAGACTTCTCTCTCTCAAAATCTTTCTCTCTTTCTCTCTGTCTCTCTCTCTCTCTGCCTTTGTGAGCTTGCTTTGTCTGCAGCAATCTAAAATGCCACAATGACGTGCCTTGGGGTTTTTTTCTTCTTCCTGCTGGGCACACAGTAGGCTCTTGTAATCAGGAAACTCATATCTCAATTCTGGAGCACTTTCTTGAATTATTTCCATGATAATTTTCTCTGTTTTCTCACTTCTTTCTTTCTGCAATTTATATAATTTGGATGGTTACACCTCATGTATTTATCCTCTAAATTTTTCTGTCTTGTCTCTTCTATTTCACTTGCTTTGTCTTTTTTTTTTCTGAAAGATTTCCTCAATTTTATCTCCCAACCCATTGGTTGAATTTTTATTTCAGCTATAAAACTTCTTTTTTTTTTTGGTGAGGAAGATTGGCCCTGAGCTAACATCTGTGCCCATCGTCCTCTATTTGTATGTGGGATGCCGCCACAGCATGGCTTGACAAGCGGTGCATAGGTCCGCTCCTGGGATCTGAACCCGTGAACCCCAGGCTGCCAAAGCAGAGTGTGCAAACTTAACCACTACACCACCGGGTTGGCCCCTAAAACATTTTTAATAGTCTATTTTTCTTGTTCTGGGGATACAATATTGTCCTCTTACTTCTCCTAGGAAATTAATTATGGGTTTATAAACTGTGTTATTCTATTTTCTGGATTATCTCTGTTTCCTTCAAAACTGAAGTTTGTTTCCATCTTTGCTTTCATATTTGACAACAGCTAGTTGTGATCATGTGACAGTTCTGGCCGGTGAGCTATAAAGAGAAGTCAGCTAAGAATTCCTGGGAAAGCTTTTCCTTTCCTGACAAGAGGGCAACATGTCTGGCTCACCTCTTCTTCCCCTCTTCCTGCTTTGAGTTGAAATGTGATGCCTGAAGCCAGAGAAGCCACAGGTGGTAATTCTCAAAATGTAGTCTGGGGACCCATGAAGATCCTCAGGAACTTTCGGGGGTTTATGAGGTCAAAACTATTTTAATAATAATGCTAAGACTTTATTTCCCTTATTCTCACTCTCTCATGGGTGTACAGTGGAGTTTTCCAGAGGCTGGCTGATGTGCAATGACATTTTCTTTCTGACAGCCAATGAATGTGTGCTTATGTATTTTTGGGTTTTCAAATTTTCTCAGTCTTAATTTCAAATACAACAGTATCAATAAGTATAATTCACATGAATGAAAGCTCTTTAAGGTCCTCAACCATTTTTAAGAGTCTAAAGGTGTCCAGAGACCAAAAGGATTGAGAACCACAAAGGTAAAAAAAAAAATCTTTGACATTGCTGAATTACTGAACTAATGCCAGCTTCCCCTACTCCTAGTTTTCTTCTTATATTAGAAAAATAAGTTTATATTTATTTAAGCTACTGTTGGTTGGATTCCTTTTCTTGCAACCAAATATATCATAACTAATAATAGGCAGAGAACCTGCCATTTTGTTTATTTTTTGAGAACACCAAATGTTAGTATCTATAGTTCTTTTCTCTGGGGCATTTTGGTTTCTCAAAAAAACTCCTCAAGCTCCTGCCTAGATCTTGAGTAGGAGAAGGAGGCTAAATGGGGTGGGGGTGGGGGGTCTCACCATCCCATATGTGGACTTCCACTGAGTGGCTCTATTTTCAGTATGGCGCCACCACCCCACTTAACGCCCAGCACCACTGACCTGGGGTTTTTAGCGCAGTTTGGCCTCAGGTTCCCAGTCTCCTCAGGGCAGGGTTGATGGCCATCCAGTCATGTGAAATGGGGCCGGGACATAGGGTCTCTCTGCTTCTTTTTTTTTTTTTTACTTTTTATTGATGTCTTAGTTTATAACACTGTGGGGTTTTAGTTGTACATTTTTGTTTGTCCGTCACCTTGTGGACGTAACCCTTCACCCCTTGTGCCCCCCCACCCCCCTTCCCCTTGGTAACCACCAATCAGTTCTCTCTGTCCGTGTGTTCACTTATATTCCATATGTGAGTGAGTTCATGCAGTGTCTGTCCTTCTCTCTCTGGCTTATTTCACTTAACATAATACCCTCTAGGTCCATCCATGTTGTTGCAAATGGGACAATTGTGTCTTTTCTTATGGCTGAGTAGTATTCCATTGTATGTATATACCACATCTTCTTTAACCAATCATCAGTTGAAGGACACTTGGGTTGCTTCCACTTCTTGGCTATAGTGAATAATGCTGCAATGAACATAGGGGTGCATACGCCTCTTGTGATGGTTGATTTCACATCCATTGGGTAGATGCCCAAGAGTGGGATTGCTGGATCATACGGTATTTCTATTTTTAATTTTTTGAGGACTCTCCATAGTGTTTTCCATAGAGGCTGCACCAGTTTGCATTCCCACCAGCAGTGAATGAGGGTCCCTGTTTCTCCACAACCTCTCCAGCATTTGTTGTTATTTGTCTTTGTGATTATAGCCATTCTAACCGGTGTCAGGTGATATCTTAGCGTAGTTTTGATTTGCATTTCCCTGATGATTAGTGATGTTGAACATCTTTTCATGTGTCTATTGGCCATCTGTATCTCTTCCTTGGAAAAATGTCTGTTCATATCCTCTGCCCATTTTTTGATCGGGTTGTTTGTTTTTTTGTTGCTCCGTTGTATGAGATCTTTGTATATTACTGAGATTAATCCCTTGTCGGACAAACGATTTGCAAATATTTTCTCCCAGCTGGTGGGTTGTTTATTCATTTTGATCTTGGTTTCATTTGCCTTGTAGAAGCTCTTTAGTCTGATGAGGTCCCACTTGTTTATTTTTTCTTTTGTTTCCCTTGTCTGGGTAGACATGGAATCTGAAAGGATCCCTTTATGTCCAATCTCAATTAGGGTACTGCCTATATTTTCTTCCAGGAGTTTTATAGTTTCAGGTCTCACTTTCAGGTCTTTGATCCATTTTGAATTGATTTTTGTATATGGCGATAGGAGATGGCCTACTTTCATTCTTTTGCATGTTGCTGTCCAATTTTCCCAGCACCATTTATTGAAGAGACTTCCCTCTCTCCATTGTATGTTCTTTGCTCCTTTGTCGAAGATTAGCTGTCCATAGGTGTGTGGTTTTATTTCTGGGCTTTCAATTCTGTTCCATTGATCTGTGTGTCTATTCTTGTACCACTACCATGCTGTTTTGATTACTGTAGCTTTATAGTATATTTTGAAATCAGGGATTGTGATGCCTCCAGCTTTGTTCTTTTTTTTCAGAATTGCTTTAGCTATTCGGGCTCTTTTGTTGCCCCATACGAATTTCAGTAGTTTTTGTTCTGTTACCGTGAAGAATGACATTGGGATTCTGATTGGGATTGCATTGAATCTGTAGATTGCTTTAGGTAGAATGGACATTTTAACTATATTTATTCTTCCAATCCATGTGCATGGAATATTTTTCCATTTCTTTATGTCCTCCTCGATTTCTTTCAATAGTGTCTTCTAGTTTTCATTGTATAGGTCTTTGACCTCCTTGGTTAAATTTATTCCCAGATATTTTATTCTCTTTGTTGCAATTGTAAATGGGATTGTCTTTTTGAGTTCTCTTTCTGTTTTTTCATCGTTAGTGTATAGAAATGCAATTGATTTTTGTAGGTTGATTTTATACCCTGCCACTTTACTGTAGTTGTTGATTGTTTCTAGTAGTTTTCCGATGGAATTCTTTGGGTTTTCTATGTATAGGATCATGTCGTCTGCAAATAGTGAGAGTTTCACTTCTTCATTGCCTATTTGGAGTCCTTCTCTCTGCTTCTTATACTCTCTTTCAGTAATCTTACATTCCCCCTTTTTTCTGTCCTATCACATCTCATTCCCACCTTCTCTGCTTCCTGTGCCTGACCTCCTGAATTTTTTCTGGATTCTGGGGAATAAAGTGGCTTGTTTCTACTTGGTATCCCCCTCTGCAGGCATTTCCTCAGCTCTCACAGCTTCTTCATCCACTTACCATTTTCAAATATTTTGTTACATACCTTGTCTGCGGTTGCCTACTCTCTCATTGTCTTTCACCTTTGTATCATGTCTAGTACAAAATTACTAGACTTGGTTTTCCTACTTAAGAAGCAAAACTTCCCCAGGGACTTAAGCAACTGCCAACAATCTAATAAATCTGACTTCTAACAGTGAATTCTCTTAAAGAGATCAATATTGGTTATCAACTGAATCCATTTCTCTTTCTCTCTCTCTCACTTTATTTTATTTTTATTTATTTATTTATTTTGCCGAGGAAGATCTGCCCTGAGCTAACATCTGTTGCCAATTTTGCTCTATTTTGTGTGTGGTTTGCCACCACAGCATGGCCACTGACGAGTGGTGTAGATCCGTGCCCACAAACCCGGGCCACCGAAGCAGGCCAAACTTAATTACTAGGCCACTGGGCTGGCCCAGCTTTACTCTCATTTTAATAGGGTCTTTGAGAAAAAGAAAGATAAATGCGTATGTTCAGTCTACCTTGTTTAATCAGAAACCCTTCTTTTTTGTGTGAGGAAGATTGGCTCTGAGCTAACGTCAGTTGCCAATCTTCCTCTTTTTGCTGACGAAGATTGGCCCTGAGCTAACATCTGTACCCATTTTCCTCTATTTTATATGTGGGATGCCACCACAGCATGGCCTGATGAGTGGTGCGTAGGTTCGCACCCAGGATCCGAACCTGTGAACCCTGGGCCGCGGAAGCAGAGCACGTGAACTTAACTGCTACACCACCGGCTGGCCCGCAGAAGCCCTTCTAATGTTACATCCCTTCACACACCTGAAGACAACTTCCTCCCAAATCCCATCTTCTCCATCTCTTCTCTAGCTCAATGTGCCCATTTCCTCCAGCGGCTCTCATGGGACATGGTTATCGCAGCCTCACCAGGTGTGTCACCTGCAGGATAGTCTTCAGATGACCTCCTCACAATGTTTATTTCATAAATAGCCTGCCCAGATCTGAATACAGTCCTCCAGAGGGACAATGGAAGTTTTCAGATGTCCTTCAGACAGGCTTCTTGGACATGAAGACATCACTTGCATTTTCAAATTATGTTCCATTTATTAAAGTTGAAAAAATTTTAAAAGTAGTTTCCCTTAAGCCTTTCAGTTGAGCTTACAAATATTATTTTATTGATAAATTTAGTAAATTTTAACAACTACTTTCAAAGGAGCCCGTGCTTAAGTTTTTATCAGCTCCCGTTGAGCAAACTTAAGTATCTTAAACGACCAGTCCCATTTATGAACTGAGTTAATTAAATTCCTTTAAGCAGGTTAAACTGAATTTACAAAGTTACTAGACTTGGTTTTCTGAGCTAAGAAACAAAACCTCCCAGATATTTAAACAACTCTCAAAAATCTAATAAATCAAACTTCTTAGAGTGGATTCTCTCAGAGACTAATATTGTTTGCCCACTTAATCCAGTTCTCTAATAATGGATTTAATGGAATCACATTTAATGGAATCACAAATGTAAAATCAATTACCAAATTACACATCCTAAACTGGAGTCACAAGGCTACGTGATTATCCTCTAATATACAAATACCCTTCTATATCACAAAACTTTAAATGCTTAATACATACAGATCATCTCAATGAATACAATCAATACCCTTCCTTTTCCTGACCTTAATAAAAATGTATGATTATTATTGATTTGATTTATGTCATTTCTATATTTAATTTGTAATTTTTCCAGGAGTGGAATTGCTGGTTATAGGGTGTGCATACAACCCACTAATTCCATCTCTATCTATAATATAAACACATCAGAAACGCACATGTATGTTCCCCAAAAGGCATGAACTGCAAGTTCAGAGCAGCACTGTTTGTAATAGTCCCTGACTGGAAACACCACAAGTGCCCATCAACAATGGACACACAATGTGTGGTGTATTCACCCAGTGGAATCCTACACAGCAATGAGGTGAATGATCTACAGCAGCACACAATATGATGACTTTCACAAAGAGTATTTGCCATGTGATTCCATTTATATCAAGTGTAAAACAAATCTATGCCATGAGAAGTTGGGATGGAGGTCAACGTGGGGGAGAGGCAGTGATGAGAATGGAGAATGAGGGGGCTTCTGTTCTGTTTCTTGATCTAGGTTCTGATTCCAAGGGTGGGCTCAGTTTGTGAAAATTCTTCAAACCCTGCATTTAGATACATGTGCACTTCTGCATACTTGTTATTCTTCAATAAATAGTGTATGGGGTTGTTTTTCAATTTAGGCCAAAGGGAGTAGTTTTACCATCCCAAGGAAATTGGGTTACCTGCTCAAGGGTGACAATATTGCTCATCAGGCAGAGATTTTTGCTGACACAGGGATCCGTGCTGCATGCCTTCTAGGCAAGTCTTCTTGCACTTCTGGAGAATTCACTGACTCCTTTTTATTGTTATCCTAACAGGGGACCCCCAGATCATGCCCTTGATGTAACTGGATTCCATCCCTGTCTCCTGGGTCCCAGTCACTCCACTTCCCAATTCTCCCCATCTCCAATTTGACTCACAACTTCCATTCATGCTGTATAGCACTTCTTTTCTCCTTGATCGACTTCCTTTTAGCTGAAGAGATCTTAATGTCTTGCCATCTGGCACTTCCACCCCATCAACTCTTCTATATTCTTATATGATTCTTTCTTAACCTCCTTTAATTGTATCACTGGATTTGGGTGGTTGGGATCCTGCATGAAGGTTGCTGCTGTCTTGACTCATCTTTTTAGGCCCTGGCTAAATTCTGGATTCTCTTCATGGGCTTCCTGCCCTGCAAGGCCACAGCTTGCCTGATGGGAGTCTGTCCTTCACTCTTGGCCTTGTCTGCTTTCCTTCCCATCACTCGAGTCCTGCTAAACACAGATATGGCCTGACCCAAGGAGAGTGCAGAGTTTTCTTCTCTGGCTTTGATCAGCTTTATTCAGCAAAGCCCACACCAGCCTGGCTCTGGCGGGAGGGGTACAAAGTCATCCTGTTGATCCTGTTGGCACAGACTGTAGTTAACTGAACATTCTAGGCCTTTTCCCCAAGGTCAGCTATTTTTGTGCATTTGGTATTCTGAACCTGTAGGCCAGACTTTACATTTATCCTGATGAAATTTCAAATGTTAGATTTCATCCATTATTCCAGCCTGTTGAGATATTTTCCAATCTTAATTCAATCTCCCAGGACAGCGTTTATCCCTCTGAGCCCCTGATAAGCTGCCATCTCGGCGTTCAGTGGTGACAATGCTGGACAAAAATGGACAAGCCCAGCGGACGGCGCCTCAGTGCTGACCACTGCTGCTCTACTCAGATAAAGGAAGAACAGACAGTGGAAGGAGGCCTAATCAAGGATTTGGTATTTAAAGGATAAACTCTTGGATCCTTTCTTCTTACATTTTTGGCTTCCAATTCAAGGATTCATTTCCTGGACCTGCTCCCCAAAGGCTGTGGACCAGAGACGGGAGTTCTAAAGGAAAGTTTCAAATGTTCATTTCTGAGACGGCCCAGATAGATTAAACATAGGAGAGGTGGCTTGCTGGTCACTTTTTTTGGATTCTCTTTCCTGCCCCTGGAGTCCACAATGAAAATGACCAGTATGGTAGGCTTTTCGAGCTGTGTCAGAGAATGTACAGAGATCTGGCACCTGATTGCCCAAATGGGGAAACTGAGGTGCAGCAAAGTTAAGTTCCTGGCCTGGTCCACTGTGGGACAACGCAACAGAGCCAAGACAGGAACCCCAGTCCCTTGTTCCACACTGCAGAGACCATGGCCATATGCCTGCCACCACTTCCTAAAGAGCCAATGTACTTCCAGAGTTTGGGGGGAAACATTAGTTTCTTATTGAAATATACGAGGATAGATTATGGCATAGAATGCAAAAGTTACTTGGATTTTAAAGACGAAATAGGAGGATTCAAAGAAATGTGCATTTTCTAGTTACTCGGGCCATGGATGTCAGATCTCCCCAACAGTGCACAGATAGATTCTTTTATCTCATGGAACAGTTTTAAAGCAGAGAAATAAGATTTTAAATAGACTTAATGGATGTAACAGCACTGCTTGTAAAGATATGTCCATGGGAAGTGTGTGTGGGGGACCATCATTGTTTTCCTCACGCTGCTGTTTATTACTATTATTATTAGCTATTTGTAGAATGTGACCAGTGCCCAGAATATAAAAGAAAGCACTTTCTTCCGGGTAAGAAGCCTTTGCAAGGTTCCTGGTATGGCACTCAATCCTCTCTGTGACATACAGGTTCCTTCGTTTTAGCTTGATGAGAATATCCGGTCAGTCTCTGCAGAATTCCAAGGAAGCAGAAGGACTACATGATGAAGACTCATTTCCCCTGGCTGTGGACTGACTGAATTATCCATAATTAATGGTGAGTAACTCCGTGGATGGTATCCTTTGTAGGCACTAATTTCTCACCAAAGAACATCTTTCAGCTCTGAGCATTGTTCCGCTGAATGTTGCTATGAGACTGCAGCTATTTATTCTCCCACAATGTTTTCCTGAAGAACTGTGATGTGGCTCTGGTGACAGAACGTACTTTTCACAGCTACACCATCTTTCTTATTCTCTCTTATTTAAAAAAGAAAAAAAAAAAAGACCCCCACCATTTGTATACCATTTCCCATGAATACACTAGAATGTCAGAGGGAGAAGGACAGCAGAAATCTCACGGGTAGAGGCTCTTTTTACTGTTTAATTTTTGTTTTAATCTGATATTGTAGAAAGCAGGTTTGCCTTGAAGAACCAAAGATCATCAAGATTTCACTGAATCCTCCAATTGTGTGCATAAAAGGTTAAAAATAGATACATCTTGGAATGATAGATACATGAGTTTTAGAGTAAATGTTATCAATATCCTCTTCACTCAATGTATTGGTGTGTGTCTATTTCACACTAGAGATGTGTGTAGAGAACTTCTGTTGGGTTTGCCTGCCTATTATCCATTCCTTCTTTATCAGCTAAAATGCCTCAATTTTTCTTGGAGACCCACCCCTCTCCAGGGGTGATAGTAAAATATGTAACTGGAATGACATAGATATCACCATGCCCGATCAATCAGAATGGATGCTGCCAGTAACACCCACTGAACCCACACTTCTTCATCAGACACACTTTCCATGAGTCTTGAGATCAACATGCCCTGCCTTTCCTTCAACAAGGGCCAGGCATGAACCAGGCTAGGCCAAACAGACTCTCTGTCCTGAGAATTCACATATTGATTAGCGACACAGGCAGAGCTGAAAACAGTTGGCACAGGTGTGTCCCAAAGGCATTGCCCTGGAAACCCCAGCTTCCTGGTGCACCCTGCTTCCTGTCCTAAGACATTTTAGCTTTTTCTTTGATTCTATAAGCTGCCACCTCTCCATCCAATAAATTTTATTTATTTATATATTTATTTATTGCTTACATTTCCCAGAATTCATTTCTGTCATTTGCAACCAAGGAAATCTAAGATAGTAATTCAGAAAAAAGATATGAAAACAAATTTACTGAAACGGGAATCATGTTTTCCTAGGTCATTTCATTTTAAAATTGTAGAAATGATCCTGTGGAAGGAAAAAAGCCTTTGAGAGAATAAGTAGGGAAGGTGACAAAAATGGAATCAAGAAAAACAGAGTCGTGGGGGGAAAGGCTTCAGTTTATTCACTGGTGTGACAAAGGGCTTGAAGCAGATACAGCAGAAGTGCTCAGCTTTCCGTGAGTTGCTACCCCTACTTGGGTTTGTCTGTTTGTTTTAAAGCAGCTTCCTACTTCTAGAATTCCCCTTTGACCTTAGTCACTAGATTAAATCTTCCAGAACAACTCTAATGCACATATGAATCAGCTGGAGGATCTCATTAAAATGCAGTCTGATTCTACATTTCCAACAAGCTCCCAGTGATGCGGGTGCTGCCGGCCCGAGGACCACACTTTGAGCATCAAAGCTCCAGGTCAGAGGATTTCTTTCCAGCCAGGTTTCCCAGAGTCCCTAGGCCCCGAACCACCTCCCTTTATCTGTGTAGAGCACATGTGTCATACCACTCCAAGCCAGCAGGTGGCACCAGCGCACTCAGATTCTCCACCAGATGGTAACGACTAGTTGACATATTTCAAAAGGATTCACACAAAGGAGCTTAAACAATCGCCAAAGTAAGCGTATTCCATAGCATTTGGTTATAGTTTGAACCCCCAAGTAAAATGACCAGTGGGGAATTCTCGCTGTTTTACAACCTTTTTTTTTTTTTCTTTCTTTCTGATTTCAAGATCATCTGTCCAGGATCCACTGAAGAAATTTTTCTCTTTACAGTTGAAATTGGAAAGTTCAAGGTGCTTTAGCACAGACTGCTGTGGTTTGATTTTTAGAGGGCTTTCTCATGCATTATCTTATTGCTAGGAGAATCTTTACTACTCTTATTATTCCCAATTTACAGATGAGAAAACAGAGGCACAGAGAGGAGAATTTAGTGACTGGTCCAGTGCAACAAAGATAGTGAGGGCCAGACATGAGATCCAGCCTTGAGCTTCTACGCAAAATCCCTCCATCTTACCCTCTTGTGTATGGAGAAGCAAAAACCCTGTACCTGGATTTTCCTTTGCATTAAACTTTGTTCTTCTCAAAATTGAAAGTTTACTCATCTTTATCAGGGATAATGGTTTAAATTTTAGGAATTCCCAGGGTTCCTGATCAAAGATGCTGGAATAGCAATAGTTCTCTGCCTAAATTCTCCCCAAATACAATGATACACTTCAGATACAATTGTCTGAGATTACGAAGTTTCTACAGTGTATTTATTTACCATAATCAAGGAGTCCATGTCCTACACTTGGTATCAAAGCTCCTTTTGAAAAATTTCTGGGGAGGTTAGGCATTAGTGAAGAGGTAACATTTTGAATACATTTAGATTAAAGCAAAGGCTTCTCTGTGCCTGAGTGGAGGGGGGTTTAGCCGAGCTGATGTCTCATCTTGGAGAACTTCCCTCAGGTTTTGCAGAGGGAAATTTACCCCAGTAAATTCTGGGGTCTACTCCCAGCCCTCCCCCTTCGCCCCTTCCCCTACCATCAAATCTGGCACAGAGAAAGTGCTGCCGCCAGCCTGGCCAAGCAGAGCAAGTTCTTGAGCATCAAATCTTGGGGTAGGAAGCGCTGCTGTGGGTGATTGATAAAGACCCTTCCAGCTCCAGGAACCTCAAGATCATCTACCACTTCAAGCATTTTGCAAAATGGATTTAGTGGGATGTTAATACAGAGAATTAGGGGGGGAAATGTTTCTGTGTTCAAGCACATTTGAGGAACACTGGTTAAAATGGAGTTACACCAGTTTCTTTTCAGCAAAGCTTCTTGGAGATGTTCATGTGCAAGGTGAATCTTTAAGAAAAGAATGAGGCTTGTGCTCTGCTTCCCAGTTCTAAGATTAAGGAACCTTTTGTTCTTGGAATATCTGAGGCTTACAGAACATCCTTGGAAAATCCTGATCTTGTTCATTTTCCCGTACAGACAGGGCCAGCTTCATGGCGTGGCACCTGTGCAGTCACACAGGACCCTATATTTGGTTTAATGCTCGGCTGTTGCCATCTTGAAATTCTTAATAAGTGTTGAACAAGGGGCTCTGTGTTTTGATTTTGCACTGGGCCCCACAAATTATGTAGTTGGTCCTGCCTATGGATGCCCCAGAGGAGGAAATGAAGGCCCAGAGAGGAGCTGGGTCTTAGCCTAAATGGTCCCCTCTGCTGTTGTCCTATTTCTCTCTGCACTTTTCTGAGCTCCTTCTTTCCACCTCTGCTGGCTCTCTCCTCTCTTATCTCCAACTGCTTCCCTTCTTTTCCCTGCCATTTCTTTTTCTTACTTGCATCTTTTATTCTCCTTCTTCCTTCTTTTTTACGCTTTCTCTTCTCTCAGTGGACACAGGATCTTTTCTCTCATCCAGTTTTATAAATCACTGGAATAATGTTCCCGATGTTTCCTTGGCTCCTTTTGTGGGTTTAATTATGAGAAGTGCTGCAAACTTTAGCAAATGTTTATGCTTTGGAGGATGGTCAGTTCTACTGAATTGTACTGTTGAAATAATGCTGGATGTTACAGCTCTACTCTGGGCATTGCTGCATTCTCTAGTTTGTATCTGGGTATTCAAGGAGGCAAGCATAGAACATTGTAGGAAGCAGAAAGAGAACACATTTCAATGATAATCCAAGCGGCGCTCTCTGAGACTAATAGCCTCTTTTGTCTAAACTTATTAAATTAATGGTTTGAAGTGAAGTGTTGCCATTAGCCTCTTCTTACAGTTAAAGGGAAGGATCAGTGTAGTGCCCCTCAGCACATCAAGGGAAGAATCAGAAGTGAAGATGGATAATAGCATCTCTCACCAACAATTGGAAGAGACTTACTTATCATAACAAGGCAAACTTCCCTGGCTGGCTTTTAAAGCCCTCAAAGGCCACCCATCCTGTCCAACCCTGTTTCCACCTTTCTCCCTCACCTTCCATTGTTCTCAAGGCTCCCTTTGTTGGAAGTAATATAAACTCAATTCAAACCACTGCAGGGAAAAAAGGAGGTGTGGTAGTCCCTTATAACTGGGCAGTGTAAGTAAAGGGTGAGAATGACTTCAGGTATAGCTTGATTCAGGAGTCCAAATGATGTTATCTAGATTCCTTTCCTGCCTCCTTCTTCTCTGTGACTCCTGCTTTCCTTTGGGGTGTATTCTCTGTTGAGATCTCTCCATATGGAGGCTGATGGGGTTCCGGGCAGGCTGCCCCAAGATGCGCCACTCTGGTATGTGGATTATTTTGAGCTGAAGACAATAAAGGCTCAGAAGACTCAGGAAGAACATTCGACCTTCCCTCAAATGGCCTAAAAGAATTTAACATAGAAGGGCTGTTCCAGGAAGGAGCCAATACCATATGATAGCTGTAGTATAATGTAAAATAGTTGTGATAAGAAAGGACCAACAAGCCCATCTTATCAAAAGTCTGTCTCTCAGGGCCACATTCTCCATAGGTAGCCCAGTAAATAGTCATCTAACAAACATTTGCATTTCCATCTCCATGTAAATTGTCTCCCTCCCCTCTGAAATCCCAAACCACTACCCCCAACATCCTCCTTGTCTTTAGCTGAAGATACTTAAGTGAGCAGCTTAATCAGATGGCTGAGTTGCTCAGTTTTTCCTGAGTTTCTCCCATATATACATGTTATTAAACTTTACTTGATTTTCTCCTGCTAACCTGCCTTTTCAATTACGTGTCCAGCCATAAGAACCTTAAGGGAAAGTGTGGGAGGGGATTCTCCCCCTTCCCCAACAAGGCGGAGATTGACACGACAGCTCTCAGCTTATACTTTCTTCATGGCTTGTGACTGAGAGAAAATGTCATTCCCCCAAGGGTTCCATAGCAACACTGGAGGGGAGATTCAGATTGGCCCAGCCAGGTTATATCTGATGAGCCCACCCCTCGACCAATCACAGTGACCTGGAGAATGGAGTGCCCTCGGATTGGCCTGGTGTGGGTCACGTGCCCACCCAAGGAAGAATGAGTTCTCATCAATCACATAGAATGGGCTCTCTTTAAGAAGGAGGATTCCTGGTACTAGAAGAAGGAGAGGGAATTTGTGTCAAGCAGACAAAAAATGACAACTCTAGGTGACTATCCCTTCTTGACCATGTCCCTTGACTCCTTCCCTCTCCTCACACCTTGCTTAACATCTGCCTCAGGGCCTTTTTCCAGCTCTAGTCATCTCCTTTCCTCCACTTTCCCAAATCCAACCAGGTCTTCCAGGCTGAAGCCATAATAAACACTCGGAAAGTACTTTAGGGGCTCTTTTGGGAGCTGATGGAATACTGAAGAGGTTTCACGAAGGAGGCAGATCTTTTGTTGAATTGAAATTAGTGGCTCTATTCTAGCTACATGTTTTCATCACTCTTATGTGAGGCTCTATGCTGGTCAGAGCTTTTTAGTTGAAAGGATCAGTTAGACAAATGAGTTAGTACAAACGAAAGGGAGTTAGTACAAATGACAGGACTCAAGGATGTCCTAGAACTAAAGAACAGCTGGGCCTCAGGGGAATCTGTAAGTCATCAGGCACTAGGATGAGACTCAGTCCTTGTGGCTCTCTGGGGAGAGACACGGTCTCCAGTCCTTGTGTCTGTCCATCTGCACGGCTCTCCTGCTTCCCTCAGCAGGCTGCTCCTGTCTGATTGCTCATCACTGTGCTCTGTGGGAAAGAAGACTGCCCCAGCCTGGTATCATCACCTTGTAGTTCTTATGCCCACCATTAGACTACATTCTCTGGGTCTCTTTGTTCAGGTTTCTGAGAAAGAGAGATCACATCTGGTCACTCACTAGCCAATGCAGTGGCTGTTCTTGGGCAACCCCCATTAGTCCAATAATCTGTTCATCAGGGGTATGTAGCTCATACATGGTTGCTCAGGCCATGGGTGGGAGCAGATCTCAGAGGAGGGGGTGTTGGCTGGGCAGGCACCCCAAAATATGCCTCTTATGGATACATAGAACAGCTGTTTCAAAGGTTAATCAGTTAAAGCTAAGAGAAGTTGAACAACTCGTGGAAATCCTCCCAGCCAAGAAGAGGTAAAGGACGGCCTTAGCCCCAGGTGTCTGACTGCTGCTTTTTCATCACTTCTAACGAAGAGCCCAAAGCCCTAAGCATGGATTAGCTCTCTGAGGATGCAAGGCTGTGGGAAAGGAGTCAGGAAAGAGGCTGGGCTTTGGTGAACCCATGCTGAGCGTTGAATGCAGACATCCTAGTGGGGAGGAACTGAGTAAGAACTTTGCATTTGACTAGAATGGCTTTGGTGACCTTCAGGGAAGTAGGTTCAGGGGGTGCTAGAAACTGATGGTGGAGTTCAGTGGGGAGGTGAAGAAAGGGTGGAAAGAAATGGAATAAAAGGGAGAAAAGGATTAACAGTAGCAACAAATAGTGGAATCTTGGTCCATGCTCTGGTACCATGGACTATGCTCTCTGCTCTACCATGTAATAAGAAATTCTGGAATAGTGCACAGGCTGATAATTAAGTTAAAATGAGTGGAAAGAAGTCCTTAACTTACTATCTAGATAATCATTAAGTCTTAAAACTCTGGTATACTTCAGAGAAACTAGGAAGTATGTGTTCAGTAGGATTTGGGTTGAAAAGGCACACAGAATAAAGTTGAAAATAGACAGCTCCTTTGAAGAGATTATTATTAATACAGGCAAGGCCTTTTCTAAATTGTAGAGAAATATCTTATTTCTTGTTATATGAAATGCGTTTTGCTCTCTAAAACTCTTTGTCAATTAAGAATGTTCTTAGCTGCTCATATTTAACTAAAACCAGTTGAGATAATACACATCTGTCTTGGCAAAAGGCTGGAAATAGGCATTTCCAGGGATGGCTCAGGTGATTAACCATGTCATCCAGGATCCAGAATCTATTTTTCATTTCACCCTTAGTGGTTGGTTTTTCAGTCATAGAACTGTCACCTCCTCGTTCCAGAATGGCTGCCACAGCTCTGGAAGAAGGAAAGCGTGACACCAGCAAGCCCTCTTCTGTCATCTGTCCTTTTTTATCAAGAAACAAATTATCTTTTTTGGAAGCACTCCAGCAGGTTTCCCAAAGTGTCACTACAGAGACCAAGACACTTGGCTAGTCGCTGCATGGGAAGCTAGAAATGTAAATATCCATCAAAATGGAATGTGGGATCCTTGACATGCTTAGCTCAGTTGTGATCCATCCCCTGGGGATATGCCAGGGTTGGACACAGTCCACTTAAGCAGAATCCATGTTCCACTAACAAGGAGGAAAGCGTGAAAATCACCAAGAATATCGTCACAACCGCTAGCCTCTACCAGGGATATCATTTTAATGGTCAGCCTCCTCATGATGGAGACAAATAACGCTGAAGACTTTGCACCAAAGGCGTTTCACGTGCCTGAATCAAAATGACACTAAGACTTGGAATAAATCAAACTTCAACACACATCACCAGGGAATGCATCAAAACTCCTACTTTCCACTTAACTTGAGTAGCTTTTGTCTGCAGATAGAGTGCTCTCTAGGAAAAGAGTCATTATTTTTAAATGACACTTTTTACAGTTGGTTCATCTTAAGGACCTCAATCCACAACAAATGTGCAATTACTCTGTAACACGTCACAGATGTCACCGATGTTGATTTCTTTAAGAATGAAAGTGTGACTCATATCCACCCACAGCAGTTACTCAGTGATTGTCCTGGATGGGGAATGTTGCATTGGGCTTGATTTCTTTTCTCCTCATTTTCAAATTCATCTTCACTACATAGCAAAGTATGTGCAACTGAGAGATTTGATTATTTTGGTATTCTGACTTGTTGACATTAAAAACAAAAGAGAGTTAACTTAGAAGCCATGTCCAAATAATTGAATATTATTCAAAATCTAGTGGTTGCCCAAACAGATGCTCATGGGGCTGGAGGCCTGGAGGGGATCTTTGCACACTTGGTGAGCTTGTGCCATGTCTGATGACTGTGTCCTTGAAGGAATTCAGGCTGAGTGTGGCCAGATCTGCTTTTTCTAGAAAAATTAGAAATCTGGAATTTTGGGGAAGTCTCCCAATTTTTTGCATATTGGCAACAAAGTCTCAAAATTTTAAAACACTGAGGGCCAAACCAAACGAGATTTGTGGGCCTGATTCAGAGAGAGGACTGTCAGTTTTCAACCTTGATATGAGTCCCTCATTTGAGAGGTAAGATTGTGGAAGCCCAGGGCAGAAAGGGAACAGGTGCAGAAGGACAGACATTTCCGGGGGGCCCTCTCTAGGTCAGGCAGGTGATCCCCTTCACTGAGAGGTCAGTGGCTTGGCCAAGTGAGCAGAAGGTCATGTAGACCCTGACTTCCCCTTTGGGACTGGAGAACTTTGTCCGCTGCAGGGAGGTTGTTCACGGACAGCTCTCAACCATCAGCCTTCTTCGGAAACTGGTTCCACTCAAGAAAGCTGCCTCTCCCCAAGCACAGCCCTGTCTCAGGGAGCTGGCATCCAATGAGGCCCCCTCATCCTGAAGGACCAGCCCAGCTCTGAGTTCCCCATGGGGCTGGCTGAAGTCTTCGTGGAGGCTGCACTGCAGCTCGACTTCCCCGCGATCCCCGCCCATCCTGCCCTTCCCTCCCTCAGATGCTTTTGATCCCAAAGGTGCTCCTCAAAGGCTAATCTCTGACTCAGCTCCTGCATCCCCTGGAACATGGTCTGTGACACTTGGCTCCCCTCTCTGTCTCCTTTCTACATCCCAAGTAAGTGTATTTTAATGAGCAAGGCCGAACTAAGATAGTAGCAATCTTTGATGGAGACATTTTCCTCCTCAGATGGAAGATTTTCTTCAAGAGATGTAATTTGAAAAAAGCGCCTCTTCACTCACACCTGTTAAAAACACACAGCCTAACAAAGAACATGTGTAAGAACTGCACAGGAACCTTCTTTAGTCTTTCTTTCTGTCTTTTTTGAAGCCAGCATAATTTCTTTTTATTGAGGTATAATTGACATTTAACACTATATTAGTTTCAGGGGTACAACATAATGATTCCATATTTGTATATATTGTGAAATGATCACCACAATAAGTCTAGTTAACATCTGTCACCACACATAGTTACAAAATGTTTTTCCTTGTGATGAGAACTTTTAAGATTACTCTCTTGGCCACTTTCAAGTATGCAATACAGTTTTATTAACTATAGTCCCCATGCTGTACATTACACCTCATGACTTATTTATCTTATAACTGGGAGTTTGTACCTTTTGACCCCCTTCACCCATTTTGCCCATCCCTCACCCCTTACCTCTGGCAACCACCAATCTTTTCTCTGTATCTATGAACTTAGGTTTTTTTTTATTTTAATAATGCTGCATATAAATGAGATCATACTGTATTTGTCTTTGTCTTATTTCACTTAGCATAATGCCCTCAGGGTCCATCCATGTTGTTGCAAATGGGAGGATTTCATTATTTTTTTGGCTAAATAATATTCCATTGTATATATATATACCACATCTTCTTTATCCACTCATCCACTGATGTACATTTAGGTTGTTTCCATGTCTTGGCTATTGTAAACAACACTGCAGTGAACTTGGGGCTGCATATACGTTTTCAAGTTAGTGTTGTCATTTTCTTCAGGTTAATACCCAGAAGTGGGATTGCTAGATCATATGGTAGTTCTATTTTTAATTTTTTGAGAATCCTCCATACTGTTTTCCATGGTGGTTGCACCAATTTATATTCCCACCAACAGTGCACAAGGGTTCCCTTTTCTCCAAGCCTCACCAACATTTTTTATTTCTTGTCTTTTTGATGATAGCCATTCTAACAGGTGTGAGGTGATATCTCACTGTGGTTTTCATTTGCAGAGGAACCTTCTGTAATGCCTGTTCAACAAACGAACTGCCTCTTCCTTCAAGTATCAAGCCTGAGGGCGTTTGCAATCCCAGTCGCAAACATCTGATGAAGCACTGCTCCACCAGCACATCATAAAACTGGAGGCCAGGACCTGGGTCAAAATGTCTCTACCTGTGCTAGATGTCAGGACCCCCTAGACCCCAGTCCTTAGAACCAACTTAAGGGCTGCTAGGAATGATTTAAATAAACCAGGTCTGGAAGAAAAGGCAGTGGTTGGGCATGCTGGAAATTTTGCTTCCCTTAATGACTGTACGAATAAAAGTTACTCAGTTGACCCTTTCTATTCTAAATGGAAACAACCTCCCAATAAAGGGTTTATTTTATAGCACATCTTTGGAGGGGCTATTCATTTTTATGAATAGTGATAATAACACTGGGTTGGATACAATAGGAGAGAATTCAAGCAGATAAGAATAAGAAGAAAATGATCATCTCCCTCTATTTCATTTGCAGATTCAAGTAGGAAAGATAAATAGTAACTGGGATCAAAATGACAGATGTTAATATTTTCCCAGGTGCTCCCAGACATGAACACTGCTTCCTCCTCACCCCACTCACTGCCTCCTTTTATAAGTGTCTCTATCCAACTGGGAACCCAAATTCAGGTAACAGAAATTAAAGAATAACATAAATTCTGAATGTGCTTAAAACAATATTGTCATATATTAGAACTCAGGGCCAGAATTTTCTGATATCAGCCTACAAGCATCTTCGTGATCAGAACAAGAAGGAATACTTACCACTTTCCCACTAAATGACTTTGAAAGTTAATGTCTGCCCCTTTCAGAATCTCCTACTACAGGACAAGCCAATGTTCTTACCCAGTCCTCCCTCCCCTCCATGTGAGAATGGGAATTGTAGGGAGTTTTCTTTTGGTGAGGAAGATTGGCCCAGAGCTAATATCTGTGTCCATCTTCCTCTATTTTGTATGTGGTGCACCACCACAGCATGGCTTAATAGGTCCATGCCTGGGATTTGAACCTGCAAGCCCCAGGCTGCCCCAAAGTGGAGCATGTGAACTTAACCACCATGCCACCAGGCTGGCCTGAGAATTGTAAGGAGTTTTAAAGAAAAGGTTTAACTTTTGCTAATAGGAAGTATTGATGAGAGCAAAGTTAAGTCAGATGTAGAGTGAAACAAATTTAATTTATCCAAGGCCAAGAACAATTAACTCCAAATATGTGTTACATTGTTTCTCAAATAAGGGATCCCTTTTTCTGAGCCAAGAATTAGAACTGGCAGACATGTTTATTGGAAAGGATGATACTCAAACATCTCTTAGTAACAAACCCTTTGGGAAAAAAGAGGGAACTACATTTCACAAGGAAAGGAAAGAAAAGCTATATACTATTTTGATTATGTTACACGTGTCTAGATTGTCTGATTCCAATTAAAATCCATGAAGATAAGATTCTGTAACTGGTTTAGAATTCTGGGGTAGAAACATCCTGGAACCCTGGTATTTGATAAACTGTCTCCTTTTGGAAAGAGTTACAGCTTTGGGAAGAGTTGGCCTGTTACTTGGTGAAGCTGAGTTTTAAGAGTAATTGGGAAAAATAAAATCTAACCATTCTAAATAAATAAATACATAGATAGATAAATAAAATAACCCACGCAACTCCTGAAATACACCTTATTTTCATTATTCGCCATAAATGGGGTCTGGTAGGGAGGATAATGGCTCCCAAAGATGTCTATATTCTAATCCCCAGAATTTGTGATTATGTTATGTTACATGGCAAGGAGGAATTAAGATTGCAGATGGAATTAAAGTTGCTAATCAGCTGATTTTGAAATGGGGAGATTATCCTGGATTATCCAGGTGGGCACAATATAATCACAAGAGTCCTTAAAAGTGGAAATAGGAGGCAGGACAGAGTCAGTGTCAGAGGGATGCAGTATGAGAAAGACTCCCCTGGCCATTGCTGGTTTTGAAGACAGAAAAAGCAAGAAAACAGATTCTCCTCCAAGAGCCTCTAGAAAGGAAGGCAGCCCTGCTGACACCCCGATTTTAGCCCAATGAGACCCATTTCAGACTTCTGACCTCCAGAGCTATACAATAATAAATATATGTTGTTTCACTAAACTTGTGGTAATTTGTTACAGCAGCAATAGGAAATTAATGTAGCAGGTCAGTCAAGTAGAAACAAAAGTCACTTATGCAAGAACCTCTTATTTAGTTTTTTTAAATGCTATCAGACGATCAAGGTAAGCATACTGTTCTGTGCTCAGATGTTTCGTTCCATGTGACCCACTTCTTCAAAGCACTGTTAATCCTGTTTTGTACACATTTTCTCTTTAGGATAAGAGCCAGTGTTTACATTACATGAAACAATTTTTTTTTTTGAGCGGGAGGGATTATTTGTCCTTTATTAGCTGGCTATTAAAAATAAATTACAATAATGTCAAATCTCTTTATTTCCAATCAGGATTATCTTTGAGTGGAGAGTAGGGGAAAAGAAATAGTTGCAAACCTTTTATATTTCCATCAGTCAGTCAAAGAAATAATATAGAAGTGATAAGTAAATACATGGGGAAAAAATGCCTGGGTAGCCGCAATTTGCAATGTTTTTCGGTTACATTTATATGTCACAAAACTGGGGTCTGACCAATCAAAGAAAATCATTGGCAATAACAGGGACTCCAAGGGCCTGGAATGTAGTTTCTTACATACCACAAGTTCTGAGATGATAAAAGCAACACTTGTTTTGGAAGGAAAAAAAGAAAAAAATTAAGTTAAATGCTAAGAGGAATGAATAATGCAGCTATTGATAGGCACCTATGGACGGGAGCTGAGTCAGAGATGTGAAATAACGCAGAATCCGTGGAATGCTGTGAGAAAGGGCTCCTTTCCCAAGCTGAGGCTGTCTCTGCCTCGATGCCCTGGGCACAGTGCTCCTCCACCCTCCCCGGTCTCCTACTCTTGTTTGATCCTAAAGCTCCATAACCAGTCTTCTCCTTCCCTCTCAGGCTTTAAAAGAAACACTTAGAAATCTTAACAATGCATTTTCCCCTCCTTTTCAAAAGGAAGGGAAGAAGCACTTCTGAGGAGAGAGGACACCATTTCAATGACCCTTTGCCAACGAATCAAAGAATTCGACTCAATTCAACAGAGTTACTCCGCTAAGAAAATGGACCCAAACACGCTGGGAAGTGGGTATAGACGCTGATTCCAAATGCTCAGCTGTTGTGGGTTTATTCTTTACGGTGTCAAAGACGTGATGGGGTGGTGGTACTTGTAATAAGCCGAATTGTGTCCCCCCTCAAGTTCCTATGTTGAAATCCTAACCCCCAGTAGCTCAGAATGTGATTGCATTTGGAGATAGGGCCTTTAAAAAGGTAATTATGTTGAACTGGGGTCCTTAGAGTGGGCCCCAATCCAATATGACTGGTGTCCTTATAAGAAAAGGAGATTAGGATGCATGGACAGAGGGAAGACCATGTGAGGACACAGGGAGAAGACAGCCATCTGGAAATCATGGAGGGAGGCTCAGAAGAAACCACCCCTGTTGACATCTTGATCTCAGACTTCCAGCCCCCCAAAACAGGGAGAGAATAAATTTCTGTTGTGTAAGCCCTCAGGCAGTGGCACTTTGTGATGGCAGCCGAGTCCATGAGCACAGTCCTGAGAAAGGCAAGCTCTAATTCCCCCCGAGGGCACCACTGTTCTGATTTAACGGCGGCCCAGTCTAAAGCTCTAGGGTTCCAACGTGGAAGCGGGAAGCTGGCTCCTGCGGCTCGCTCAGCACCGCCCCTCCAGGTCTGACGTCAGTACTTCACTTCTTGATCTCCTTGCTTGCCTCTCTATACTCACTGTGCACCTCGGAAGGCTGGAGAAGGCATGGCTTCTCTGTCTTTGCGTTTCTCCCTTTCCTTCGGCCCCGGCACATTACATTGCACAGAGCAGGCAGTGTCGAATGCTTATTAAGTCAGGGCGTGTCTCTACTCAGTGCACATTCCTTACCTTCCAAAAAAGAATGGTAAAGAGGATTGTTCTGGACGCACAACAGACCCTCTGGGAAGGTAGGACGATGAGGTCGGGATAAGAAATGAGGCCTTCCATTGATATTCCTGCATATGCTGCATCCCACATTTTATTCCTCCAAAATTGATTGATCTTCTGCACTGGGCCATGGGGACCTGAAGACGGAGGAGCTGTCTTGAGGAGCTGTACAACGTGATGAGCATCATACCCCTGGCCTGTGTGTGCCGGCTCTGAAAATGGAGACACAGATTCTGTTTGGGAGGCCAGGGCAGCAAGGAAAACAATCAGAGACCCCGTCTGGGAGTATGACTCACTAGCTCTCTGTCCTTGGGCAAATTATTCAATCTCTTTTTCTTTATCTTTTAAACGGAGATTATAGAACACGTTTTGTAAAGTTGATGTGAATAGTAAATGAAAAGTTGAACCAGAAACTGCATAAGGTAATGCATTCCCTTGAAGAGACGATGGTCTGGCCTGACCTTGAATGTTGAGTGGGTCACACTGGACAGAGGAGAACATGGACAGAAGGGGGTTCCAAGCAGAGGGTCAAGGAGAGAAAAAGCCCTTTTGGGGAGCCCTGGGTCATTCCATGTAGATGGGGAGTGGGATGAGTTTGGGAGCATCGGGGGAAGTCAGAAGGGCAGATGGGTCTTCACTGCCAGGTGAAATAAATGGTCTTTATCCTATATTTAGTGGAGAGATTTTTCCAGACAGTGAGTGACAGAGGGGTAGAAACTGGGGGTGGAGGGACCAGTTAGAAGGTATTGCCATTATCAGAAGATGGGCGCGTGGGCTAGAGCAGGAGCAGGGGCCTGTGGGGGTGAGGTGGGAGTGGGGGAGGGTTCCAGAGTTATTTTGAGTGTAGATCCAGATACACTTGGGCATTTGTTGGGTGAGGAATAGAGGGTGGGATAAGTCCAAGCTGCCCCCCATTTTCCAGCCTGGGCACTGCTTCCACAGATGGTAAGGCCAGAAAGTGACTTGGGAAACAAAAGAGAAGGTTGGTGGGATGTTTGTTGCTGTTTGGGAAGGTGGTAGAGTGGATGCAATGAGATTATGAGCACATTAGGTTCATAAGGCTTCTTGGGTATCTAGGGAGAGATGCCCAGTGAGCTTGTCCAAAATGAATCGTTTTTTTTTTTTCCTGAGGAAGATTTGCCCTGAACTAACATCTGTGCCAGTCTTCCTCTGTTTTGTATGTGGGTCGCTGCCACAGAGTGGCTGATGAGTGGTGTGGTCCACCCCTGGGATCCAGCCTGTGAACCCGGGCTGCCGAAGCAGAGCACGCTGAACTTGAACCACTATGCCATGGGGCCGGCCCCCAAAAATGAGTCTAGTTTTTTGTAGATGAGTCAGGGATCCATAGTGCCTCTATCACAGGCCAAGTACTGTTCTCAGTTCTTTACTGTATCGACTCATCCAATCCTCGTAACATCCCTGTGAGAGGGACAATAGCAGGAGCCTCGTTCCACAGGTGAGGCTGTGATGGACTGCATTGTGTCCCCCTCTCAGACCCATGTATTGAAGCCCCAACCCCCAGTGTGACTGCCTGTATTTGGAGACAGGGCCCTTAGGAGGTAAGGAAGGTCAAATGAGGTCATAGGGGTGGGGACCTAATCTGGCAGGGCTGGTGTCCTTACAGGAAGAGGAAGAGACACCAGAGGTCTCTCTCAGCTGCACACAGAGGAAAGGCCATGAGAGGACACAGCAAGAAGGCTGCTGTCTGCAAGCCAGGAAGAGAGCTTTCCCCAGAAACCAACCATAATGGCACCTTGATCTTGAACTTCTAGTCTCCAGAAATGTAAGAAATTTAACTTAGTTTTGATTAAAATAAATATTTAAGCACTCAGTCTGTAGTATTCTGTTATGGCAGACCAAGATAACTAATACAAGGACAATTAAGCACAGAGACGTTAAGTAACTTGCCCAAGGTCACACAGCTGGTAAGAGGCAAGATTTGACTTAAGGCAGAGTCTTTTCTTTTAACTAGCCTCTTTGGCTTTAACTACTGCCTGTCTAGGCAGTGTGTGTGTAGGGGCAGTATTTCCATGTGGATAGAGAAAATGGGGCTATCGTCTTCTTCCAAGAAGAGGTTGATTTCTGTGGTTCTACTGCACCAGTTTGCTCCTGGGAAGACCAGCTTCTTGAAGCCTAGTGATGGTTTTGCTGAGGCAGCATGGCCACATTCCAACCTTTTCCATACCATTCTGTTAGGCCGGGGAGCCGGGGAGGATGGCACTTCGGTAGAATAGAGAACAACGTATGGTTGGAGGCAGGTGGAGCTGCAAGCATGTGCTCTGCTGGAACATTCCATCCATTGTACCTGGCCCAGGTGCTGGAGGAGTGGGGAAGGAGGCAGCTCTGACTGCTGTCACTGTCCCTGGGCCGACAGGACCCATGGACATCGTGTGTAAGTGAAGAGAGAGTCCAGGAGGCCACGACGTGATAAATCAGTAATTACTGTCTGTGTTGAGAAGAGCTTTTGTTCCTTCTCATGTAGGTGAATTAATAATCAGGCTGGGGTGGGCAGAGGCAGGAAAAACAAAATCAAATCGGTTTCCTTTGGGAGACCCATGATGCGCTTCCGGTAATTGCTTTTGATTCTCAGCTTTTTCCCCTCGAAATCCATTTTGAGGAGTAGTTTTTTTTTTTTTTTTTCTTTTTCAGTTGTTTGTTTGTCCCCTGCCTTGAAGTTTCTGAACTATTCCACAGCGCGGTCCCTGCCAATTCTGCAGAAGTGTTGCTGTTGCTTAGAGCCTGTTTGCAGCCAAGTGGGAGAGTTTCTCTACAAACTGCCGTTTCAGTGAAAACACAGAAAATAAAGTGCAACCCAGCACATTACGGAGAGGAGGCAGTGCCGGGTCCCCGACTGGAACGTGGCCTGAATTCTCTGGCCCTGCCCCTCTGACCTTGACTCTGTCTTGGTTGGGCACATTAGTTTGCAGACTGAGACTTCCTTGGTCTTTTCTTCATAATTGAGGCCTTATCCTGGCTGGGAAAATGCCCCGTTCTGAAGTCCTTTTCTGGAGCCGCTTTCCCTTACTCCCGACATCTATTCTCAGGTGAGGAAGCCTTGGTTCAATGAATTCTTTTACGAAGAAGTTGTTTTTAATACTCTCATTCCTCCCAGGGGGCTTTGCATTTTCAAAGAGGGCCGATGTGTTTCCCAAACTTTATGTGCAGATGCATCACCTGGGGATTTTATTAAGATGTAGATTCAGATTCAGCATGTCTGGGATGGGGCCTGGGACCAAGCATTTCTGGCACCAGGCGATGTTGCTGCTGGTCTCCAGATTTCGAGTAGCCAGGTCTGCAGAGGAACACCGAATAGTAGAACGGTTGGGGGGAACACTTTTGGAATGTGTATTAGTTGGGGTTCTCCAAAGAAACAAACCAATAGGAGATATACATATATATCATATCATATATATATATGGAGAGAGAGATTTATTATAAGGAATTTATGGAGGCTGAGAAGTCCCAAGATCTGCAATTAACCAGCAACCCACGAGAGCTGATGGTGTTTCAGTCTGAAGGCTAGCAGAGTCAGATGCAAGAAGAGCGAATGTTTCAGTTCAAGTCTGAAGGCGGGAAAAGACTATGTCCCAGCTCATGTAGCCAGGCAGGAGGAATTCCCTCTTACACAAAGTAGGGTCAGCCTTTTTGTTCTATTCAGACCTTCAACTGATTGGATGAGGCCCACCCACATTAAGAAGGGCAATCTACTTTACCCATTCTATTGACTTGAATGTTAATTTCATCCAAAACACCCTTGCAGATAAACTCAGAATAATGTTTGACCAAATATCTGGGCACTCTGTGGCCCACTCAAGTTGACTCATAAAATGAACCATCATAGGACGGGAGGGCGTATCCTCTCTTGGGGTCATCATGGCCCTTGGGTTGTCTTGCTTATCTTCTTGGAATTCTCTAGTGAGAAGATACAGGTGTCCCCTCATGGGCTGAATGTTCCTTGCTGCCCTGGATCTCCAAGCTCTCATGGGCATCTCTCTACATAACACCTGGGCCTGCCCCATCAATTCTGGCATATAACAGACAAATGAGCATTACATTTATGTTGAATCCCTTAATACAGTCATACTGAGTGCCTGCTGTGTGAAAGGTACAAACTTTTGGGGGTCAAGAAGGGCCAAGGATGAGACACCCAGGAGTAGAGAGATATGGCAAGGACAGGCTACATAATTTGTGGAGCCCAGAGCAAAATGAAAATGCAGGGCTCCTTGTTTAAAAATTAGGATTTTCAAGACAGCCATAACAGAGCATTAAACCATGTGTGGGGCCCTTCTGAGTGTGGGACACTGTGGGACTGCACAGGTCATATGTCCATGGAGCTGGTCCTGGGCAGAGTCAGCTCAGGAGCCAGGCAGATTCAAAGGTCCCGATGGAAATGCTGGGGTATTGATTTGTGCCTCTTTTTGCTTTTTTCTTTCTTCCTTCCTTCCTCCCTCCTTCCCTTCCCTCCTTCCTTTTTTTCTTCCCTCCCTCTTCTTCTCCCTCCTTCCCTCCCTCCTTCTTTCCTACAAGGTAGTTTTAAAAACCATACCACTTCCAATTAAATAATGTGTTCATCATCCATTATATTTGTCTTTCTAGATATTTATAAATTAAACCAGTTTGTGTCACTTTTTTTTTTTTTTGTGAGGAAGACCGGCCCTTAGCTAACATCCGTCGCCAATCCTCCTCTTTTTGCTGAGGAAGACTGGCCCTGGGCTAACATACGTGCCCATCTTCCTCCACTTTATATGGGACGCCGCCACGGCATGGCTGATAGGCAGTGCGTCCGCGGGCGCCCGGGATCCGAACCTGCGAACCCCAGGCTGCCAAGCGCGGACTAAACCGCTGCGCCACCAGGCCGGCCCCAGTTTGTGTCAGTTTTATGTCACTTTTAAATCCTGTTGCAGCAGTGGCTACAGAGTCCTATCTACTAAGTCTGTTGCTCTGTGGATGGGGGCGGGATGTTGCAGTCCAAGGTGGGGGGGGCTCTTGGAAACACCCAGGCCACATTAGGTTTTAAAGGGGTCTGCCAGCTGATTCTCAGAATACATAGCAAAGCTCTAGAGGGGTAGACCTCAGAAGAAAACCAGCCCAGGAATGGCTTACCTGATCCAGAAGGTGGGGCTTCCATTTTCTCTGAATCTACTGTCAGGGCCTTGGTGTTCATTGGTGACCCGGCTGGTTGGTGAGAGAAAACCTCAAAGGTAAAAAAAACAGAGGTCCCTGTCAGTAAGCTATGACTAACTAGGATTTTCTCTAGACTTTAGCCCTGACTGTCTACAAATCCTTGGGGAGATTAATAGGGTGGAGGGGTCTTGGCAAGAGACTGAGGATGAATCAGAACAAACTCATCAACAGCTGCTTTGGAAAACCCTCTCATCTCTCTCCTGGTGGGTTCCCGAGTAAATGATAACTCAACCATTAAGTGCTTTTGCAGCAAAGATTTAATGAACACACACTGTGTGTGAGCTCCAGGAGAGTAAAGCATGCCCTCAAGGAGCTTCCATTTAGTTGGAGACAAACTACACCATATGATAAATATTTATTGAGCACCTACTGTGTGCCAGGCCCCATTCTGGACACTGGGGTTACAGCACTGAGCCAAGCAGACCTCAGCCCTGCCCTCAGGGAGCATCTGTTTGAATGGAAGACAGGTCAGGAACAGAGGAATGCAGGGCTGATTAGAGTGGAGGATGTGGGCTCATCTCTGTGGTGTAGCCATATTGTGGGGGGCATTTGTTGTAACTTAGCTCTGACTCTATTTAGTGAGCCTTTCAATAAGTGGTGGGGAGGAAATGTTGACTCGTAGTTGAAGTTGGGGTCATGTATTAAAAATGTAACTTCTGCTCTTTCTTGTCCTAAAACCTCAATTCTGCCTCTGACCACTCCATGTTTTTCCTTAACGCCAATGCTATGTTCTCTTTAGATGTCAACAGTGCCCTCAGGAGATGGGACGCCAGAATACTCTGCCAGATGGCGTTTGTCTGTCGTTTTAATCAAAACGCCCCATTCCCTTTGCCACGGTGTGAAGCAGCAACGTACCGTGCGCAGCAGAGACAAGAAACAGCCCAGAAATCTGCAGCTTTCAGGTCTTCCAGGTCGAGAAATGTACCCAGAGGCTGGATCAGCTTTATTCCATTAACCTCAGTGGCAGCACCATAACTGTGAGAGCAAAGCCTCCCCCCGTCAGCACTGAGCAGAGGCTGAGAGGCAAAGTCCTGATGTGTTGATGTAGGTGGGGTTCAGGGAGAGGGTGAAAGACAGAAGGAGCCCAGACGGTGGTTTCCTAAGTATCCACCTCCTCTTTATGGACAGCGCTAAGCATGGCTCTTACACCGTCTTATTCAGGTTTTTTCAACCATTAAGTGAAATGTTATCACCCCATTTTAAAGATGAGGAAACTGTGGTTCAGAGAGTTTAGTTAACTTACCTGAACCGAATAGCTAACTTTTATGAGTGCATATTATGTGCTGTCCATGACATTTTTTAATCCCCTGAACGTCCTTATGGATTAGGCAGTATTACTCCTTTTTTACCGAATGAGAAACTGAGGTTTACGAAAGATTGAGTTCCCCTCCTCAAGGCTCCAGAGCTGGAAGGAGGTGGAGAGGGGATTCCAACCAGCCAGTCTAACCCCACGGTTCTGGCTCTTAACTGCTTTTTGGACTTCTTAGGAGCAGAAAGGGCTAAGCCCAAAGCAAGAGCATGGCCATGCTGAGAATTCCTCTGACTCCTCCTGCAACAATGTTACCTCCTTAACAGGACGGCCACAGTCCTGAGTGAGGCAGAAAAGAAATTCAACCACTCACCTCCAGGACAGCCTTTAGTAACCTGCCACTAACACAGCAGGCCTCAGCAGGTCCCACCACTCGTGTCTCCAGTGGAAGATGTTTCTTTATTTAATAAATGATTTAATGCTATAATGCAATGGGCCAGGCACTCTTCTAAGCACACGACTAGTATTAACTCGTTCACCTTCACACCAACCCTATGCTGTGGGCACTATCATCATCTCAGTTATATAGATGGGGAAACCGAGGCAGAGAGGTCTGAAGTAATTTGCCCAAGGTCGCAGCTAGAAAATGACAGGATTGATTTGAAACTAGGCAGCCTGACTCCAGAGCATGGCCAGACGTACTTCTGAACATCCTAAGGGGAAAATCCTCTACTAATTTCTACTAACTTCCCAAGTGCCCCAATATACTAATACATATATATGTGAAATTATATATATATATATATATATATATTCTCCTTCCAAGATGGTGGCTTGTAACAGGTTAAGAACTTATAAGAAATTGCTGCTTTTCCTGGGATGAAAAGCTTCACAAAGGAACAATTCTCCATTGAGAAACTTGGGCAAGGTATTGGCTGAGATGAAGGTAGTTTTTTGAAAGGGTGTCTTGGAAAATCTCTCAAACTTGACTCAGAAACCTCCCTGCAACACTGATCATGGGATCTGGTAGACAAACCACTCTGAGATCTACTATCCCAACCATTCTTCTCAAACTGATGTTTTAGAAGCACTTCAGATCTTCAAAGCTCATGCCTCTCATTATAGCTCCTCTATAGTTCATTGATTAAATATTTTTGAGCACCCTGAACGTGCCAATTAGTATGTAGGCACTGGGATACAGTAGATACAAGACAGATAAGATTCTGGATCAAATGGAGTGCTGTGCTGATGGGGGAAGACACGATTAACTGGCAATTTCATTTCCATGTAATACAGGGGGCGGGGGGAGCACTGTGGGTGGGGGATGTGGGTATCTAACCTTGACTGGATACAGGATGTTCCCAGTGTTTACAAGACTGTCTGCTGCACAGCTGGAGTTCAGCAAACTTCTACTGCATGAGTGCATTGCCTGTGAAGCTGAAGCTGCGATGTGATCTGAAAAATGGGTAGGAATCAGTCAAGTGAAAGGAAAGTATGGGGGTGGCCGTGTTCTGGGCAAAGGGGAGAGACCCAGAGGTGAGAGAGCAAAATGAAATTTTTCTTTTATGAGGATGATTCTGCAATAGATTTCAGGAGGCAAGGCCTGGGGTAGAAAGACATGGAAGGCCTTTGATGTGGTCTGGTGAGAGAGGACCGGGAGAGCATGGACTTGCCAGGTAGGCAGGAATAGAGGGGAGGAGGAGAGAGAAGTCAAGGATGTCTTTTAGGTTTCCTCTCTGACACAGGCAATTCCTTGTTTTTGACCAGATAACCCCGGGAGTGCTGGCCTTCCCAGCCCTTCGGGGCGAACGTGTCCACCGAATCAGTTGTAATGAATATTCACCCCAGCCTTTGTTCATAACTGTGAGGTCCAAAGCTCTTCAGGTGAGGAAGCACTTGCCCGGCGTGGGGACGAACTTTCGTTAGAGTCTCTACAGTCAGCGTCCCGTTTCCGGGTCCCTCACAACGTTTACAAAGGTGAACGGCAAACATCGTTTCCGGATCTTACAGAAGGGACAGGGAGGTCGGTGTGAACCTTGCCTGAGTCACGTACTCGGCCCCAGTAGGTGAATGTGAGGCCCGAGCCCCACGCTGTGATTTCAGGTTCACTTGTTGGGGGCAAGGTGAGTCAACCGGTGAGTCCTGGATTCCCCAAGACCCGGTTAAGGCCACCATGCCTCACCTGGAGCCTGGTGAGTGCTAACACCCCCCAGCATCCACAGGAGGGATTAATTTCTCTCGTAAAAAAGTTCTTGTCTCCCTCTAGATCCAGGAACACGCCTCCCAGGCCAGACCACGTGTCGCAGGTACAACGTATTTTGGCTCTTCCCCTCCCCCGTTCCGTTCCCCTTTCCTCTCTGCCTTAGGTGGCAGGAAAATCCTTTACCTCCGACCAATCCCACCGACGCCGAGCCGCGCGCGCGCGCCAACTCAAGCTCCTTCTCTGTACGTCATTGGCCACCTCCACCTATGCAGGGTGACAGGCAGCTTCGCGGACCTATTGCCGGAGGAGGCGGAGGCCGCTCGGCCCTCCCAAAGCTGCTTTGTTAGGGGCTCCCCGGCCGATCCCCCGCCCGCCGCGCCTCCTCTGCCTTCCCCCGCTCTCCCCAGCCGCGCCTCCGGAGCCTCGCGGGAAGGCAGCCCCGGGGCGCGCGGCGCCCGCATCCTTCCAGCCGCGCGCTCCCAGCCGGGTGCAGCCCGGGTACCCAGCGTGCGCCTGTTGTCACTCTCCAGCCCAACTCTGAACGCCCCGCTCCTGTATCCGCCGTCTTTGATTGGCCGGCCGGAGGCGGAGCGATTGTCAGGCGGCCCAATCGGAGGTCGGTTTCCCACGGGCTCCCGCGGCCCCGCCCCCGAGACCTCCGGCGGAGGCGCCCTGACACCTCCCATTGGCAGACGGCGAGCGGGCCGGAGAGCTGCCCGGCTGAGCAGCGCCGCCGCCGACGGGCGCGCAGCTCTGCAGCGCGGTGATCGCCTCGGCGCCCGCAGCCCCGGGAGCCCGGCGGCCCCGCATTGTCCCCGGCCCCGTCGCGGAGATCCGGGACGAACGTCGTGGGTGAGTACCGCAGGCCTGGGGGGCGCGGGCAGGCTGGCCGGAGCCGCCCCGAGGGACCACCAAGAGGATGCCCGGAGCCGCTCTGCCCGTGACGGGCATGTCCTGACCCCCGTCTCCCGCACACTGGGGCTCCCGGCGGGTCCTAACTCCCCCCGATTGGGCTTTACTCGTATTGTTTTCGTGTTCACACACTTGGGAGGTGGGGAGCTGGCTAGAGGAGGCAAGAGGAGACATCCCTCGCGCGAGGGAGCAGTCGGGAGGGAGACAAGCCAGCGGCGCCCAGGTGCCCGGCGCCGAATGGAAGTGACAGTGTTCAGGCGTTGGCATTCGGTCTTCCGGGCAGCAGGAGGTCAGCGCTGACCTGCGGCGGCGGCGGCACTTTGTATTTGTCGGCTGATTTTTATCAACTTCGGGGAGGGCATGCATCTGCGTGCGTGTGCGTGTGTGTGTGTGTCTCCGTCCCCGACTTGGGCACCTCCAGGCCTGGGTTTTCGGCGACGCTGCCTGGGCGCTCACCTGGGCGATCCGTGCCGCCCTCGGGGCCAGACACACGGGGCGGAGAGCCTGGGGGCGGCACACGGGGCCGGGGACCTGCAGCTGACCTGGGAGGGGGGGCATTTAAAGCGGCATTCTGCGCGCGCACAGACAATGACGGGTCCCGGCGCGGGGTCCCGGGGGCTGTGCGTTGAGTCCCCGCGCCGATCCCGACCCCGCCTCTCCCTCTCGCGGGCTCGGCCGCTCGATGCTGCTGCGCGGCGCCGCTCGCCGCCCGGCGGGGGACCCGCGTGGGGCCCGCTTTTGTTTACAGACCTCGCCATTGGGTGAGAGCTGCGCAGTGCGCTCCCCCGGCCCGGGCCGCTGCTGCGCGCCCCCTCCGAGCCGGGAGAAGTTGGTGCGTGCTGTCAGGTGACGCCCCCTCCCCCGGCCTCCTGGAGAGATGCTGCAGGGAAAAGACGCCCAGACGGCGCCTTCGCGCCCAGTCGCCGCCGCGCACGGCGCCCCGAGGTCCCCAGCACCCAGAAGCGCCGTGTCCTGGCCGGGCGCCCTTTCAGATTGGCCGCCGTCGGGGCGCTGACCGAGCCACGCTCACCTCCCTTCCAGTAGCATCCTCTGGCCTTGCCCCGGGATCAGCCCAGATTGATTCCTAGTCTCCCTTTTCCTGCAAGCTGGCAAGTCTTGAAGGACGCTCGCGAGCCCTTGGGGACTCTGGCCAATCCGTGCCCGCTTCGGTGGTACCCACGCGGCTCCGCGGAGCAGCTGTGGAGCATCCTTAAGGCAGAGCGGTCCCGGTCGGGTTACCGTCGCGTGCTGACTTGGCGCACACTTTGTTTGAGCTGGAGCAGCGATTGAGAGCCTGGGCGCTGGGGTCAAACAAACACGGATTCCAATACCTGCTCAGTGTCACTTACAAGCTGGGTGATCCAGGCCGAGCTACTTAAGCTCCCTGCGTCTCAGTTTTCCCGTCTGTAAAGTGGGGATAATGAATAACCCCATTTGTGGGGGGTTTTAAGCAACAATATAAATCAACTCCTTTGTACAGTGAATGCCACGTGTGAAACACTGGAATAATGTTTCCCTGTTAGAGGGAATCTGTTGTAGAGGCCGGCCCGGTGTCTCTAATCCCAGTTCTTCACTCTCCCAGCTCCTATTTTATTTTAAGGAGCTCCGGCAATGACTGCTGTTTTCAGCTTCAAACACGGCTTGTTTTACTTGGCCTTAGGTTTAACTATACTTATCCGATCGCTTACAGCTCCTTTTTATGTGTTTGAATTTCCACAAGGTTTTGGTCATTTCTTCTTCCCTCCTTCTTCCTCAAGGCTATGCTGAGGCCCAGGCCTGGGTTTGGAGGACGGGAAACTTGTCCAGGTGCTAAGCTGTGGCCCGGGAACCAATGGCGGCTGTGCAATGTGCTTAACCCCCCCGGTGGAGGGAGGTTTGAACAAAGAGATACCTGGAGGCAGCGAGGGAACACTTCCTGGTAGAAGTGAAATTTGAGCTGTGTCTTGTAGCAGGAGTTTGGTAAATGGTTGGTTTCTAGAATATGCTCTTTTACACCCCCACGGTAAAGAGCTCCACCGAGGACATCTTTGAGCTGTAAACACCAAAGTTGCTAAGTAATTATCTTTGAATAGAGGAGAAATAAACCTAAGGAGGAGGCTGCTGACTAACTTGGGAAGGTAGAAGCAGAGAATGGATTTCATTGAATATCTTCAAAATGCTGTCCATATGTTTTGTCTTGTTTTTCCTCTGCTCCACCAGCTCGGCATTGCTGATTTTCTTTAGGCCAAGAGAGAAGCTGGTTTCATACAGGGAAAATAAAAACAAAAGCAAGAAAAACTCCTCAACAACTCATAATGAGATAGTTTTAAAAAGACAATCTCAGGCTTGGCTCCGGAATGAGATATTATTGGAAAATTCCTGTTTCAACACCCTTTTGCCTGTTGGGGCAAATTATTGAATGGGTCCAATAACACATCCTTTGAATGTAGACCCCAGGGACCTTGACTAGCCAAAACAAACAAACAAAAAGTAGGTGAGGGACCTGCAGTCTGTCTAGTGGGCACAGAAGCCCAGGGGAATGCAGAAGCCCACAGGGAACGCTCTGCTCCCCTGGGCCTGCCTCAGTCACCCCCAGTGGAGGCTGACTCCTGCAAGCTGTTGGGACCAGCACCATTATTGCTAGATATCAATTAACGAGTATGATAACCTATTTAAAGTTCCACTCCCAGAAATGATTCCGATCCTTCCTGCACTTGTTCTGGGAATTCTCTGTCCCTTAGGGATGCTGAAGGCAGCTTTGCCCCCTGCTGCTGTCTGGGGATCAAATCAGTTGGGGGCCTAGACTTAAAAGGGAGCACGTGGTTAGGAAATCTCATTAGCTGACAATTTAACTCCACTCTAATGCTTATCCAAAGAGCTGGGACAAAGACTTCCTCTCCTTTCCCCCTGCAGCTCTCCTCCCCTCCCCCTCTGAACCAGAGAGGAAAGGCAGCACTGGTCCTCTCCCCCCCTCCCCGCCTTCCTGCAGTTCTGGCGGGCTGACTGAATCCAGGGCATTCTGGAGTGCCTGAGCAGGAATTCCTCACGGAAAGCTTTGCTGAGGGCCTAGTGGGTGCGCATGTTAACACATGGCCCTCTCCTTTCCTCAGGGAGCTTACTGTCTGAAGCAGCATTTTTGTGAGACAGCCCTTTAATAGATGCGCAGTACAGCGTATGCTTTTCCAAATGCAGGTGAGAGCTTGGAAACCTCACCTAGAAGTCAGTGATGGCTGGGAATGGGAGGGGTGAGAGGGAGAAGGTGGAGAGAGAATTTGGTACCTGTGGGCACTGTACAGAGTCCTATGAGATTCCTGAACCCCACAGGTTCAGGCTTGTGGTTGAGAAAGATCCTTGTCTCATTCTCTCCAGTCATTTGGACTCCTGTATCGAAAACACTGTTTCAAAAACACTGTTTCACTGGAGATGAGTGTGTGTGTGTGTGTGAGTACATGTTTATATACATACATGAATATACATTTTCCTTTCTAAATTAAGGAGATAGATAGAGTGTATGTTTCTGAGTGTGTCTCTGTCTTTTTGGTTTTTTCCCCTCAATATAGGATGGGAAAAAACAGATTTGCAAGGCCCCAGCAAAATTTTTCTGTTTTTCACAATTCCAAACTTCAGGTCATTTCATCTCTAAATAGTCAGTTTCATATAAGTAATAACTTCCATGTGAAAAAAACTCTCATCATTGTAGGCCAAATCACTTATTCTAAGTTTTTTAAAATTATTAAATAAAAGAGGCACTCAAAAATAAAGCAGTACTCCTCAAGGAACAGAGTGTTTTGAAAATAAAACAATGCTTTAGTGTAAGAGGTACAAGATGTTATTCTTTAGGCGGGTTTTTCTTTTCCATCACCTTCCCAGCCTCCTGCACCTTTCTCCATATCCCTCTAGCATAAGACTTTCACTGTTCCTGTGGTCTCCAGGGATCTCATTAAGAAATTCATAAAGGTCTAGACTGTGAGATTCCTCCCGTGCTTGTGTGAGATTTTCTAGAAGACCTTGGAGCTAGGTGAAGAGGTTCCCCTCTAGTTGGGCTGAGGCTGAGCTGAGAGACTCGCATTCTGCTTCGAGTGGTGTCTCAGTTCATTGAAACCAGCAGGGTCCACAATACAGGCATAAGAGCCGGTCAGTTGTGTGCATTCAAAGGATGTTAAACAAAGAGTGATGATTCATCGAGGAACTCGGTGGGAGGAAAGTTCTTTCAGCTGAGCGTATCCTCCTTTTCAGAATGGGTCAAGGCCCTCTGCATCGTGGTGCTGTCACAGAGTTTCTGTCCATGAAGGGAGACTTGGATGTAGTTGGAGGGAAGGGGGACCAAGCATTTTGGAGCCCAGTAAAACTGAAGTATGATATGAAAGATTCTGCACATTTTCTGGCTGGGGCTACTTTGAATTCATGGAGGAGGAGAAATGAAAGGGAGGGGGAGTGTCTTTGCTTTTAAAAAAAGACCACCTGTGTTATTTGATTCCAGCTTCTGCCCCCATAGAGCATGATTTTATTAAACACCACAGGATTGGCATACATGTAAGGGAGTATACAGGTGTGTTAGGAAATATGTGGTGGGGAGACAGTGGACCAGGGTGTGAAGCTTGGCTTGGAATGGGCGGGGAGTGGATGGGAGATTCGACTACAGAGACTCAGTTGCTTTTCCTTAAAAACCCCAAACATAGTTTTCTGTGGCCACAGAGAAGACAGGATATCCTGCAGAAAGAAGCCGACTTCGCAGTGGCTGCTTCCAGCTGAGAGGTCTCCTGCCTGCCCACCCGCACCCTCCTCCTTGACCGGGAGCTGCTAGCCTTGTAGACATAGATCCATTCTAGTTCCTGCTCCCGGTTTCCTCTGCCCTCTGCAGAGTGATAATGAGCCCTGGAAAGCCACCAGGTCAGCCCCAGGAGGGGGAGGTCAGGGTGGGTCATAGCTCTGGGAATCCCCCCTGTGGAGTTGTCAGGACCATGGAAATGAGGTGGATGGGATTTTCCCAGAAGAGGGAGTGGTGGTAGGCCTGATGTCTACAGATTGAATCTGAGGGGCCCTCAGGAGAGGGTCTGCTTTGCCTCCCCTTTCTCCCCTCCACATTGGAGGCCTCCTGGGCTTTTTGTGGGGGAGAGATTCCAGCCCAAGGCTCGACTGTCCCTATGCTTCTTCATATCCTGAGAACAAGATCTCTTTTGACCCAACCGTATCACCTGGGTTGGGTGGAGAGCACTTGACCACATTCCAGGCAAATGAAGATTTCCAGCAGGAAAGTCTGGGAGAGTCAGGAACTCATTAGCTAGTTCCCACTTGCTTTTGGGGCAGTGTTTTAGAGGCTCAGAAATGTGGATTTATTCTTGCCATGACCTTGTGCGGATTTTGGTTTTTTTGGACTTAATAGGAGCTGACCCAACTGAGTGAATGTGATAGTTTTTGTCTTTTTGCAAAATATGCATGTCCATCTCCTCATATGACACAAGGATATCCTTGGAAAGTGAGACCATGGAGGGCAAGTTCTTTAGTGTGCTGTTGCCTCCCTGGTTTCTGATAACCATGGGGCTCCCTTTCCACACCTGTCAGGCCCCGTGTGCTCTGGGGCACGCTGGGACACTCCTGGTCATGGCTGTTGTCTGGTGTCATTATTAGTAGTGCCCCACTTTGGCCACCTGCCCAAGTGTCAAAGTTGTAACCCTGATTATGTTTTAAATAATGTGTTGTACTTTCCTGATGGCAAATTCTGCAGTGTTCTAATGGTGAGCGGCCTGTACCTTCACCTTTTGGTCTTTAAAATGGGTTTAAACTGGGGTCTGCTGTGTGGGGAGAATGCCATGTGTATTTTCTTTCATCTAAAATGTCCTTTGGATCCCAAAGTTATTAGGACTTTTGAATGTTCTTGCCGTGGTGAAGCTTTGACTTTCTTTTTTTTTTTTTTTTGTGGGGAAGACCAGCCCTGAGCTAACATCCATCGCCAATCCTCCCCTTTTTGCTGAGGAAGACTGGCCCTGGGCTAACATCCGTGCCCATCTTCCTCTACTTTATATGGGACGCCACCACGGCGTGGCTGACAGGCAGTGCGTCGGCGGGCGCCCGGGATCTGAACTCGCGAACCCCGGGCTGCCAAGCGCGGACTAAACCGCTGCGCCACCGGGCGGCCCCTTTGACTTTCTAATGATGGTTCTTACTATCTGCCATACAGAGGGTAGGGGCTTTGGCCACGTTCTTTGTTCTCTTAAGGATCTTACATTCATTTCCAAGCTATCTTATATACATTTCCAAGCTTGGGGACTGTATGTATCCCCAGGGATACAGTCTTTGGCTAAAAACTTGAGTCAATTTTGCTCCGGTATACTTCAATCACAATTTCACTCAGTGATGATGATCCATTTTAATATGTTTTCTAATATAAAGTCTATTCTTATTTCATGCATATTCTTCAACTCAAGTAATACCAAGTTAGATTTGATTCTAAAAACAATATGCAGGGGCCGCCTGGTGGCGCAGCGGTTTAGTCCGCGCTTGGCAGCCCAGGGTTCGCGAGTTCGGATCCCGGGCGCCCGCTGACGCACTGCCTGTCAGTCATGCCGTGGCGGCGTCCCATATAAAGTGGAGGAAGATGGGCAGGATGTTAGCCCAGGGCCAGTCTTCCTCAGCAAAAAGGGGAGGATTAGCAATGGTTGTTAGCTCAGGGCTAGTCTTCCCCACAAAAAAAAATAAAATAAAATAAAAAAATAAAAACAATATGCAAAGTAATTGCATATAGTATTAACAAACTCATAGAATGGATGAGCTTATGAAAGAACAGACTTCTCTCTCCATGTTTTATTCCCATCCACTCCTGTACCCTTCAGACAGTCACTTTTGTGGATTTTTGTTTTTAGTGATTACCTTTATATCTCTAAATAATATGCATATACCATTTTTATTTATCAAGTTCCTGTTATGATAACTGACAGTTAAGCTTACTTATTGCATCTACCCTCCTTCCTTCATTCTCCAGATTTTTGATGATTATATTTGTAGTTCTTATATTGATTATTCTTCAATCTTTATATTATTTACATAGACCTCTAATTTAGCTCCAGCAACCAATGACAGTGACCTTTAACCTCCCCTTTGTAAAATGAGAATATCAGTGTCCTGATCTATCTTTCCTCCCTGTTAATACCCCAGCTTCTGTCATCCGTCAGGGTTGGTAAGATTGTGTTCTGTAAGCATGGTTAAGTCTTCTATGCCTTGTCTATAGGTTGTTTTTATTAAGCTTTATTAAGAGATAATTTACATGCCTTACAGTTCAGTTCTTTAAAGTGTACGATTCAATGGTTTTTGGTATATTTACAGAGTTGTGTCACCATCACCATAATCAATTTTAGAACATTTTCATCACCTCTAAAAGAAACCCATTATCACTCACTTTCCTTCCCCACCTCTCCCTCCAGCCTCTGGTAACCACTACTCTCTCTTTTGGTCTCTATAGATTTGCCTGTTCTGGCCATTACATGTAAATGGAATCAGAATATGTGGTCTTTTGTGACTGTCTTCTTTCACTTAGCATAATGCTTTCAAGAGTCATCTGTGTTGTAGTATGTATCAGTACTTCATTCCTTTTTATTGCCAAATAATATTTCATTGAATGGATATACCATATTTCATTTATTCATTCATCAGTTGTTGGACATTTGGGTTGGTTCCACCTTTTGGCTGTTGTGAATAGTTACTGGTATGAACATTAGTTTACAAATATTTGTTTGAATACTTGTTTTAAATTCTTTTTGGCATATAGCTAGGAGTAGAATTGCTAGGTCATATGGTAATTCTATGTTTAACTTTCTGAGAAACTGCCAGATTGTTCTCTAAAGTGGCTGTACCATTTTACATTCCCACCAGTAGTGTATGCAGGTTGCAATTTCCCCACATCCTTGCCAACATTTGTTATCATCTGTCTTGTTGACTATAGGCATCCTAGTGGATGCGTGGTGGTATCTCCTGGTGGTTTTGATTTGCATTTCCCTGATAGATAATGATGTTGAGCGTCTTTTCACGTTTCATGCTCATTGGCTAATGGTATGTTTTCTTTGGAGAACTGTCTATTCAGACTCTTTGCCCATTTTTAAATGGTTTTTTTGGTCTATTTATTCAATTATAAGAATTCTTTCTGTATTCTAGATACAAGTCCCTTATCGGATAGATGATTTGCAGACATTTCCTCCATGCTGTGGGTTGTCATTTCACTTTCCTAATGACATCCATTGCATATTATTTGCTTTTTAAAAGCTGAAATTCAATAAATAATGTTTACTTCGTTATGACTCCATCAGTACTTTTCACCCCATAGTTAAGTGGTACGCTAGTTTTACATTTTCTTTTCTGTAGTTCTACTGGCATGACTTAATTGAGTTATAGATTGAGAAAAGGAGCACTGGAAACATTTTACCTTAAAGATCTGATTCCGCATTTAAAAAAGCACTACTTTGTTTACTTAAAAAACTCGTCTGAATGACTCAGTTCTCTTATTTATTTACCAAAGCTCTATGAAGGAAATATTTGCAGAGTAATTTGAAAGTTTGAGCTATCTTTGGGTGTCAGCTTTTGGGTGTTAAATTTCCCGTGGGTGATATTTTTTGTGGTGTTGTATTAGGTCAGAGATTCTTAACTGGGGGCACTTTGCTTGCCCCAGGTGACATTTGGCAATAACTGGGGGCATTTTTGGTTGTCACACTGGGGAGGTAATACTGGTGTCTATTTAGATAGAAGGAGAAATCTGGCATCTAGCTGGTAGAGGCCAGGGCTGTTGCTAACATCCTGTGATGCACAGGACAGTTCCCCAGAACAAAGAATTATCTGGTCCATAGTCTATAGTGCTGAGGTTAAGAAACCCTGCATTCAAAAGACACCAACACTATTAGAGATCACATGTTTAAGCTTCTTTACTTAAGAAAGGAGCTTATGTTTTCTAGATATTTGGAGGTGAGCTATCAGATTAGTAATCAATAATCTGAGGCATCAGATTACTTTGGTTATTTTTAAAATTTTGGTTATCATTTTAGCTGGAATTTAATAAAGTATCTTTTTTTGTGGTGTGTGAGGAAGACCAGCCCTGCGCTACCATCCGTTGCCAATCCTCCTCTTTTTGCCAAGGAAGACTGGCCCTGGGCTAACATCCGTGCCCATCTTCCTCTACTTTATATGGGACGCTGCCACAGCATGACTTGACAAGCAGTGCATCAGCCGACGCCCGGGATCCGAACCTGCGAACCCTGGGCCACTGAAGCAGAGTACCCGAACTTAACCGCTATGCCACCAGGCCGGCCCCATTGAAGTAACTTTTAGGGTGGAAAGTTAAAAAAAATTGGACAATAATTTCAGACATTTTGGGCTTCTCAGTGTTTGAACAATTTCGCTCATTTAATGATTTCAGGATATTGCTAGTAACTGTATCCTAAAAGGCTCATCCTTAGCCCTCAAAACTACTGTGGTTGGTATTATGGGAGGAAAAATATTTGCAGGCTGAGCATTATAATGTTATTCCTCTTAAGCAGTTTATTAAGCACTAAAAATATTTTCAGGTAAAATATTCCAAGTGCGATGGAAGATCTACTGTGACATTTTAGGAAAGTTTTATGAACATTAGAATAATTATCTCATCTTGAAATCTCTGTGATTAGAAATAATCATTTCAATTCTACACTTATATCAATTGAACTTTAACATTTCATTGTAATTTAAAAAATTAAAACCTCATAACTATGAATTTCACTTAACTAAACAATTTAACAATCTAATTACTTTAAAATAGATTGAAAAAATTCCCCCTGTGGTTTTTTCTTTTTCTTTTTTTTTTCCGACAGTTAATTACTTTAATTTGGTGATTGAATCTGCTTGCAACTTTGGTCCCATAAACCTTCACTGATTGTATCAAACCATTCAAGTTACCTTAAAGAAAAAGGTTTATGGGAGCCTGTTGCATCATTTCAGTTCACTTCAACTAAGACTCCCCCCCCCCCCCAAATGACTTTCTCTTTCATCCAGGAAATGGAGTCAAAACCAGATGGACTTTATTTGTAAAAGTTGCAGGTTAGTATTAGGAACCTGGAGTCTTCTTGCCAAAGACTTTAGAAATCCAGGTGAATGGCCTGGTCTTTAAACCAGGACTAGTTAACACAAACTGGGACTAGTTCATGTAAACCAGAACTAGTTAATGTAGCTTATTAGAGTGAGAAGGGCTAAAATTATTTCTGGAGGACAACCTCTGAACTTTTTTGTGTGTGTGTGAGGAAGACTAGCCTTGAGCTAATATCGGTTGCCAATCCTCCTCTTTTTTTTTTCCGGAGGAAGACTGGCCCTGGGCTAACATCTGTGCCCGCCTTCCTCTGCTTTATATGGGACGCCGCCACAGCATGGCTGACAAGCGGTGCGTAGGTCCACACCCGGGATCTGAACCTGTGAACCCCTGGCTACGGAAGCGGAGCGCGGGAACTTAACCATTACTCCACCAGGCTGGCCCCCAGCCTCAGAATTTTAATTGCAGTAATCCATGTCTTCTCGGCCTGTGATACAGCAGTTCTGAATCCCATCAAAGCCAGGAAAGTGAATTTATGGGCCTCCTAGCAACTAGCAACTGGCAACTAGCAATGTAGAGGCCCCAGACTTGAGGCCCCGGACTTGATCTTCATTATGCACGTGGAGCCAGCCTCTCTGACCTTCTGGGGCCCAGCCCACAGGTGGGGCAGCTGAGCGTTACAGGGATTTGGGGAAGACAGGTTACAAGGGCATCACATATGGTCTTGGTTGCTGTGTTGTGGTTGCTAGAAAATGATAATTTGGGGAAAAGATGGAAATCTTTCTAGGAAATATTAAGGTACAGTTTTTCCAGCTTGGAAAAGTTATTTTGTGGAATTCTGAAATGGAGATCTTAATTAGGGCGTGAGTCAAGTTTACTAGTTTAACACCCTGAGTATTGTTGCAGCTCACTTAAGGATGCTATGAGGTTCATATCTTTGAATTTCCTCCATTGATTTGAATAAAATCTCTGTGACTTCTAGCAGCGTTAAAATGGTTAATGGGCTTGGATGACCTGGGCTCACTCTTCCATTTTTCTCAGACATTCTGTGCATTTTTCTCCCACCTTTTCTTGGTCTGTCTGGGTGATTCTTCTCAGATACCTCACCTTCAAAGTTTTTTTCTTTAATTATAAAGTATTTCTCTTAATTACATCAGGTCCCAATAGTACATATAGCCAAAATACGAACAGCAAATATCTTTTAATGTTGAGATTAAGGGGGATTTTTATTTTCTTATGCATAATTTTCTCTAATTTTGAAAGATTTTACAATGAGTAGGGGTTACTTTTATAATCAGAAAAATTGCATTAACTAAGTACACATTCATCTTTGGGTAGGTGGTGACTAGTGGCAACTTAAGTTTCCCAAGTCATATGTTTTTGTTTTATAATCCATTTACACATGGGAGTTAATAGCAAAGTGCTCTTCTCGGCAATAAGGACCATGAGAAGAATAAAGACTATGTGCATGCTGGCTGAAATGAACAAAGATGAGAAAGCCCATGGGGGCAGCCAAGAAGCCCAGTGATTAACTATCAATGGAAGGATTAGCCCCATTGTTGATGGATCCTTTCAGGCTAGGATTGAACCAAGACCCTCAGTCATCAGAAAGTTGTTGACCTTGGAGGGTTGACTACATCCCTCTCTTTACACCCTTTTCCCCTTAGACAGTGGTCTTACATCCACAGTTCCAGTCATCGTTGTGCCTCCTTGTCCACGAACTATTCCATCTTCTCTCAAAGTCCTAAAACATTGGTGATTTTCAAGTCAAGCTTAATTTATGTCTGTGTTAGTTTCCTAGGGCTGCTGTAAAAGGCATCTCTAACTGGGGGCCCTGAGACAATAGAAATTTATTCTCTCATAGTTCTGGATGCTAGAAGTCCAAAATCGAGGTGTCAGCAGGGCGTCCCTCCGAAGGTTCTAGGGAAGACGCTTTTCTTGCCTTTTCCAGCTTCTGCTGGCTCTGGGAGTTCCTGGGTTGTCATAGTATCATTCCAATCTCAGCCTCCTTTTTCACAGGGTGGGTTGTTTTCTCCTCTGTGGCTATGTGTCTGTTTCTGAATTTCCTCCTTTCTCTAATAAAGACACCAGCCTTTGGATGTAGGGCCCACCCTAATCCCATGTGACCTCATCTTTACTTGATTATATTTACAAAGACCCAATTTCCAAATAAGGTCACATCCATAGGTACTAGGGGTTAGGACTTAAACATATCTTTTAGGCGTACACAATTCAACCCACAAGAGTGTCCAAACACTCCGTTAAACTGCCTGATTAAATCAGTAAGGACATGTAATATGGATGTGTACTGACTCCTGAGATTTGATTTTCCTAAAGCTTACCTCTGACATGTCACCATCTATTTTAAACTTTTGAGGGCTCTATCAAGCCTTTTGGTCCCAACTCTGCTTTCCCATTTCATGTCTCAGGACTCCTTTCTTTAATACTTTCAGCCGGTGAAACAGGAGTTCTTTTTGCTCTGGGATATATCCTATCCTCTTTCTCTGTTTTTGCTCACACTCTCTGGAGTGTTCCCATTTTTGTTTGTCAAAATCGACCTCTTCTTCCAGATCTTGTTGAAACCAGCTGTCTTCATGCAGGTTCGCTACTGTCCTAATGTTTAATGGCTCTATTAGATGTGTTATCATAGTCTGTCTCAGCAAACTCGTTTCCTAGACTGCAAACTCTTTGAGAGCAGGGTCTCCGCTAGATTTATCTTGGCTTTGCCCATAGCCCCACTGTGGAGGAGCTGGATATATATTAGGATAAACTTGGCCTCAACTTACATCATCAGCAGTCAGTATATATGGCTGGTGCACAGGTCATTCATTGCCAAGATGGTGGGCTATGGAGGGTGGCAACCAAGAGATGAGAAGCCCAAGGTAAAAAAGCTCTGTACTTGGGAGAGACTAGAGACAGGAAAATTCCCTAAGGACCCACTGGCAAGAGGAAGGTGTCTCCTAGTTGTTGGTGAGGAGTCTTCAGCCAGGATGAATCTGATGCTATAGAAGGAGCCAAAATTAGGCAGCATACACTCTGAGGGGGAAGATGGGTAGATGGGTTTCTTAGTTTGGGCTGCTAAAGTGAAGTATCATAGAATGAGTGGCTTAAACAACAATTTATGCCTCCGGTCTGGAGGCAGAAAGTCCCGAGATCAGGGTGCCAGTAGAGTTGGGTTCTTGGGGAGGGCTCCCTTCTTGGTTGTGTGTTCCCATTGGCACATGCACACACAGGGAGAGGTCTTAATCCCATCATGGGGGCTCTACCTTCATGACCTCATCTAAACCTAATTACCTCCCAAAGACCCCACTTCCAAACCATCACACTGGGGATTACGGCTTCACCACATGAATTTTAGGGGGCACAAACCTTCAGTTCATAGCAGTTAGCAAGTAGCCAGGCAAGCAGTTTGGAACCAGGGGATGAACAGAAACCGGAAAACAAAGAAAGAGTCCAAGAGTGTTGCACCAATATGCCTTAGATTTCGAGGTGAGCTCTTCCAGATCTGGGCTTTCTTAAGGGTCAGCAGGCTTGAGGCTGAGCAGCCCAGCACCTAGTCTGCAGATGGATGGGGAAGACTTTGTATCTGGATACTGCAAGTCTGTGGGTAGAAAATAATGGAAGATACTGACGGTGGTCGTGAGGGATGGGGGCAGGTAGAATTAGTGATCTTAGGAGGATGCACTTTGGCTGGGAGGTAAGACCATCCCACAATACAAATGGGGAGTGAGCCAAAGAATGGTGAGAGGGATCTCCATGGAGGGGGTTGGCTTGGAGAATGGCTTGTAGCATGTGGTAGGTGTAGGATTGAGGGCATAGCATTCATCGCAAATGACCACAGAGGGAGGGAGGAAGGCGACAGGTTCTAGGGAAAGTGAACAAATTACCGAGATCTGGTAAGGGTCCAGGCCTCTGCTTTGGCATTCTCAAACTGTTTTGCTGGGCAGAGATGGCAGATAGAGCTGGTTAAGCTGTGGCTTCTAAAGGGACTTTGTGCTGCCAACAGACCAGCTTACTTTTTAAAATGTATTTTTATTTGCTGCATGATTATTATAAGAACAATGAAGTACATTTAAAAGGAGACATTCTCCTCCATTCCTACTGTGGGAACACACTGGTTGCTTTTGGTTTTCTCTGTTCCTTCTTATCCATATTTTTCATATTCTTTTTACATATTTGTAACTCTTGCATAGATACAGCTTTGTATTTTGTTTCTTTTCACATAATGTTGCATTATCAACCTGTGTAATTTAGCCACATCGTCCCCATACTTGTCATTTATGATGGTCACACATTTCAATGAGCCGATCATTTACTTAACCATTCTTCTCTAATTGGGTATTTATGTCATGTTCTTTTTTTATCACTATTTTAAAATTCATTTGAAGTTCTTTATGTATGTATTGCTTTCTTTCTTTCTTTCTTTTTTTTTTGCTGAGGAAGACTGGCCCTGGGCTAACATCCATGCCCATCTTCCTCTACTTTACATGGGACGCTGCCACAGCATGGCTTGATAAGCGGTGTGTCTCTCCACGCCCGGGATCCAAACCTGCAAACCCCGGGCCACTGAAGCAGAGCATGTGAACTTAACCACTATGCCACCAGGCCAGCCCTTTTTTTAAAACTTATTTTTCTCAGGATTATTGCCCAGGATGCAGTAATCTGTATTAAATATGACATTAAAAAAATGTCTGTTGATTTGAATTGCCAAACTGCCTCCACAAGTCTTGGTCAGTTCATATATATAAGTGTATTGGACTCACCACAGCCTAACCAGCACTAGGTCTTAATCATTTAATTTTATTTTGTTACTGTTAATTGAATCTCTCTTTCTTTGCTTTTCAGGTAGACTGAACTCTTTATGTTTATTATTTTGAACATTGTTTTAAGCTTTTAGAAAACACTGTCATTGGCTTATCTCTTCAATCTTTAACATATCCTGGAGCTAAACAAATAAACAAAATAAAACAAGGAACAACATTTTTTGGAGTTTTCATCTGTGTGACAGTAAGGTTGAAACAAATTATTCCTATTTCTAGCTTCCAGTGTTCCATGTTCTATGTCTGATTTTAGGAACCAAAAGTTTAAAAGGTGAATGGTTTGCTACATTAAGAGTTCTGATGCACAGGGGCCGCCTGGTGGCGCAGCGGTTTAGTTCGCGCTTGGCAGCCCGGGGTTCGCGGGTTCGGATCCCGGGGGCCCGCCGACGCAGTGCTTGTCAGCCATGCCGTGGCGGCGTCCCATATAAAGTGGAGGAAGATGGGCATGGATGTTAGCCCAGGGCCAGTCTTCCTCAGCAAAAAGAGGAGGATTAGCAACGGATGTTAGCTCAGGGCTGGTCTTCCTCACAAAAAAAAAAAAAAAAGAGTTCGGATGCACAGGCTGGGGAAGCGGTTTGAGGTGACCTCTTGTGACTGTTGTTTGTTTTCTGTTAATAGACTTAATTTTTTTGAGCAGGTTTAGGTTCACATCAAAATTGAGCAGAAAGTACAGAGTTCCCTCTCATACACTGCTGGTGGGAATGCAAACTGGTGCAGCCACTATGGAAAACAGTATGGAGATTCCTCAAAAAATTAAGAATAGAACTGTCATACAATCCAGCGATTCCACTGCTGAGTATTTATCCAAAGAACGTGAAAACATGAATGTGTAAAGATACACGCACCCCCATGTTCACTGGAGTGTTATTCACAATAGCCAAGACTTGGAAACAACCTAAGTGCCCATCAGGGGACAAATGGATAAAGAAGATGTGGTAGATATACACAATGGAATACTACTCAGCCATAAAAAAGATGAAATCTTGCCATTTGCGACAGTATGAATGGACCTTGAGGGTATTATGCTAAGCAAAATAAGTCAGAGGGAGAAAGAAATACCATATGATCTCACTTATAAATAGAAGATAAAAACAACAGCAACAACAACCAACACATAGAAACAGATTAGATTGGTGGTTACCAGAGGGGAAGTGGGGAGGGAGGAGTGCGAAAGGGGTGACTGGGGACGTGTGGGTGATGATGGAAGGTAATTAGTCTTTGGGTGGTGAATATGATGTAGTCTATACAAAAATTGAAATATAATGATGTACACCTGAAATTTATAATTTGTATGTCAATTATATATATTATACATGTATAAACTATATATAAATTCATATATAAAATATATAGAAATATATAATTATATAAGTAAGAATTTATATAATTATAAACCAATGTTATGTCAATTAGAAAAAAAAAAGTACAGAGAATTACCATGTATCCCTGTCCCCACACAGGCACAGCCCCCCTCACTGTCAACATCCCCCACCATAGTGGGACTTTTGTTACAATCAATGAACCCTCACTGAAACGTCATTGTCACCCAGAGTCCATAGTTTACCTTAGAGTTCTTTCTTGGTGTTCATTCTGTGTGTTGGATAAATGTATGATGACATGTATCCACCATTATAGTATCAGACAGAGTGGTTTTACTGCCCTAAAAATCCTCTGTGCTTTGCCTAGTCATCACTCCTTCCCCAGTAACCCCTGGCAAACACTGATTTTTTTTACGATCTCCATAGTTTTACCTTTTCCAGAAGGTCATGGAGTTGGGTGGCAGCTGGTGTTGAGGAAGCTGACGTCATCCTTGAGAGGCATTCCTATGGAGTCTCTCCCCACCATCTCTGCCCTCCTCCTGGGGTTGCCTCTAGACGGGGATTTTAGAGTCAGAAGGATTGATAAGGCCTTTTCAACCCAGGAATCTTCTCTGGGACACGCTGGCTGGGGAATGTCACCTGAGCCTTTGTTGCGGTTCCCATTATGGAGTTGAGGGAAGAACAGAGACCCAGAGTCAGAAGGTCGGGTTCCTGTCCCGGTGCTGGCCAAGTCACTTGCCCTTTCTGAGGCTGGCCCTCTCTGGTCCCTCTGTGGAGTGATGCTGGAGCAGTGCCCACTTGCAGGTTGTAGGGTGACATGAGATAGGTGTGGGCTGGCCTTCGTTAGCACCAGGGGAAGGTATGAAAGGCATCTGAAGAAGCTGCCCCTGGACAGCCTTATCCTTGGTTGAGCAAGTGAATTGTTAGAAAGTTGCTCCCTGCAGGGAATGGAGGTCTGCCTTCCTGAAACTTCCTCCCACCTGTGCCAACTCTGCCCTAAGGATGTGTGTTCTGTGAACACCCAGTTCACCATTTCAGATTTGGGGGTAGGGAGGTGTTATGGGCTGAGTTGTGTCCCCCAAAATCCATATGTTGAGGCCCTAATACCCAGTACCTCAGAATCTGTGACTGCATTTGGAGACAGGGTCTTTAAAGAGGTGAGTAAGTTAAAATGAGGCCTTTAGGGTGGGCCCTAATCCAATCTGACATGTCCTTAATAGAAGAGGAAATTGGGACACACAGAGAGACACCAGGAATGCTGAACCACTGCAGAAAGACCACGTGAGGACACAGGGAGAAGGTGGCTGTCTGCAAGCCAAGGAGAGAGGTTTCAGGAAAAACCACCTGCTGGCACCTTGATCTCGGACTTCCTAGTCTCCAGAACTGTGAGAAAACAAATTTCTGTTGTTTAAACCCCCCAGTCTGTGGTATTTTATTATGGCAGCCCTAGCCAATGAATATGGGAAGATAATTCCATTTTATCCCCTGTCTTCCCACCTCTTTTCATTTTCGATGTCTTATTGCAGCCCCTTCTACACTTTTCTTATTTTTTTTGGGAATTAATGAGACTTTCACATCAAATGCTGTCCTGCATTTTATACTTCCTTCTGGGCAAAGAATGAGGAGTCATTTTTTTACAAGTGAATCGTTAATACTCTTTTTTTTTGCTGAGGAAGATTTGCCTGGGGTACCATCCGTTGCCAATCTTCCTCTTTTTGTATGTGAGCTGCTGCCATAGCATGGCCACTGACAGACGAGTGGTGTAGGTCCATGCCTGGGAACAGAACCTGGGCCGCTGAAGTGGAGCGCACCAATCTTAACCACAAGGCCACTGGGGCTGGCCCCATGAATACTTTTATAAATGGTGTTTATGATGATGACCATTTTACTGGCCACCTTTTATGGATCCTCTCCTTGGTGCTGGGTGTTTTGCTACTTCACACATTATCATTAAAAAATCCTTGCTAGGTGGCTCTTATCCCATTATACAGGTGAGAAAGTGGGGAAGCAGAGAGAGTAGATGACATGAGCAAGGCCACACAACCTGGATCCACGAAACAACCTGGATCCACGAAATCCATGCTCATCAGCTGATGATAGTAGCTGAGTGGTTATGGGGGCTGGGATCAGCTGATTCTCCCCAATATTCTACCTCCTTCAAGGCCACTCATTCCCACCCTTCTCATTTCATATCCCTCTATTGAGCAGTCCAGTGTGCCCACATGACCCACCCAATGGAGCAGACTGTTCATTGTAGAATAACCAGCCCATTCTCTTTCCTCCTCTCATTTAATGCAATTCAATAGCTCAGAGTTCTTGGTCAAAGGTATTTTCTTTAGGCGAGACCATTTAAGAATGGAAGAAATTTCCTGTTCAGAGGTTTTATATATGTGGTGTGTGCGTGCTTGTGGAGGCAAATGGATGTTTAAGTGTGTGTGAGGTGAAGTATAACAGACTCTGGAAGTCTGGGGCCCACTTAGGTCTGTAACCCTTACTCTTGCACCAGCTGTCCAGCTCTGCAAGGCCTTCTGGGTTTCCCATTTATGGGGCCCTTTTACTGTTATGACACCTGTTTAAATCTGGTGTTTCCATTATGGGGAGTCCTGGTAGGTGGCTGGAGCAAGCGGCCGTGTAGGGTGACGTGTGCAGGCTGTTGTGCTAAGACAGGCTGCCCCTCCTTCCACTGCTTCTTGTGGAAAATCCATTTGTGGTGTTTTGTTTCAGTGAGAAGAGCATAAAAATATTTTCAGAGACCCACCTTCCCCTTGCTTGCAGCTAAAATTTCAGCCTTTGACGAGGGGGGCCAAATCTCTTTTGAACAAAGACAGCACGAATCAAAACATTGTTGTCTCCACATTTCTTTTGGGAAAAAAGATAATCTTTTAAAGCATGTTACATAGACTTTGTTCCGTGAAATTGCATGACATTAAACTTGCGTGGTGACAGCATTCTGTGTCATCTCCTTTAGAATTATTGACCTCATCAGGCAGGAGAGCTTTGCTGTAGACAGGATGATATTATCCCCATTTTGCAGGCAGGAAGCTATTTATGAAGATTTGTATGCATTTATTTAAAAGAGTATTGAAATTGAGATACAGCATGCATACAGAAAAGTATACGTTATTTTAAGTATATAGCTTGATGAATCCTTCCAAACAACACTTGCATGTAACCAGCACTCACATCCAGAACCAGAACATGTTAAGACCCCAGAAACCTTCCCTGTGCCCCCTTCCTGTCAACACCCCCTTCAGGGCAACCCAATCTTTTTGTTTGTTTGTTTTTTTATTGATGTCATAATAGTTTAAAACAATGTGAAATTTCAGTTGTACATTATTGTTTGTCAGTCACCATATAAATGTGTCCCTTCACCCCTTGTGCCCACCCCCCACCCCCTTCCCCTTGGTAACCACCAAAGTGTTTTCTCTGTCCATGTGTTAGTTTATCTTCCACATGTGAGTGAAATCATGTGGTGTTTGTCTTTCTCTGTTTGGCTTATTTTGCTGAACATTATACTTTCCAGGTCCATCCATGTTGTTGCAGATGGGATGACTTTGTCTTTTTTTATGGCTGAGTAGTAGTCCATGAGATATATATATATATATATAGATATATATATATATATATATAGATATATATATATAAAATGGAATCTTGAGTCAATCTTGAGAGACTTAATGACTTTTTAATATGGCATGGAGAGTCACAAAAGAAAAAGTCCGCTGGCCAGCGTGTTAGTCTTAGAAGTTACTAGTGAGTTTGGACATGTTCTGTTTCAGCCCCTAGCATGGTTTCTTGTACATATACACACACACACACACACACACACACACACACACACACACACACACATACACATACCACATCTTCTTTATCCAATCATCAGTCGAGGGACACTTGGGTAGGGCAACTTAGTCTTGATTTCTAACACCATTGATCGATTTTGTCCTTGATAATAATGGAATCATTTTTCATCAGTTTTGCCTTTAGATGGCTGTAAGATAGGAACTATATAATAAAGTCTACATGAAGAAGTCTTGTTCTCACCCTCTCCTTGTTAACTCCATTCTTTCTATGCCCTCAGGTAACTACTTTTCTTGGTTTCCCATGAATCCTTGTAGTGTTGGTTTATATAAATACAGGTGTGTATTCTAATTTTTGCACTTTTCTTTTTCAAAACATAGTACCCCTTCTCACTGTCCTACACCTTGCTGTATAACTTCCCTCAGTCTCCCCGCTTCAGTCCTACTACCCTGCCATCATGCAGGTCCTGTGTAGTTGGTTGAGTAGTGTCCCCCCCAAACTCATGTCCACTGGGACCTAAGAATGTGACCTTATTTGGAAATAGAGTCTTTGCAGATATAAATCGTTAAGAGGTCATACTGCATTAGGGTGGGCCCTCATTTCAATGTGATTTTGGATTCGGAGACACAGGGGAGAAGGCTGTGGTGGGGGAGGCAGAAACTAGAGTGATGTAACTACAAGCTGTGGGTTGCCAGAGCCACCAGAAGCTGGAAGAGACAAGGAAGGATTCTTCTCTAGAGCCTCTAGGGGGAGCGCAGCCCTGCTGACACCTTCATTTTGGATTTCTAATCTCCAGAACTGAGACAACAAACTCCCATGATTGCGAGCCACCCAGTTTGTGGTACTTCGTTATGGCAGTCCTAGGAAACTAATACGCTCTCCTTGCCGTGTCTCCTGAACCTCCCTCCCCGTCTCTGACATCTCCGTCTTTACCCTCCAATGCATCTTCTCCGTGGAGGAGGTCAGCCGTCCCTCTAAGACATGTCTAATGGTGTCACTCCTGGTTTAGAACCTGTCAGGGATTCCCTTTTGTTTACTGGATGAAGTCCAAGCTTTTCGGCCTGGTGTATGTCCCCTGCTCTACCTCTTCCGCTTCACATGTCACTCGCGAATTCACAAACACAACAGGCTCCCGCACGGGGGCGTAGTGGTGAGGGCAGTAACCCAGAGTCGGACTGCCTGGTTCGCATTGTCTGCTCGGCCACTTACCAACAGATTGACCTTGCTCTGTGCCTCAGTCTTCCCGTCAGTCAAATGGGGGTAATAATAGTACCTACCTGGCTGGGCTGTTGGGAGGAGTAAATGAGTTCATTCCTGTAGATGTTTCCAACAGCCCTGGCACCTGTAAGAGCTCAAGAAGTGTCAGCCCCCAAAATTTTGCTGCATTTTCTCCCCTTCTGGTCTATTCTTGCCTACTTTTTAAGGCTCAGCTCAGGCACCATCATTTCTAGGAAGCCTTCCAGGACCTTGTCTGCTGGCATAGTGACCTATTGTCTTTTTTTTTTGGAAGTAGTGTGACATTCACTGTTTACCTGCACCACTAGCTTTCGAAATTGGTTTCTCTTTGTTTTTACTGAAGTGTAATTGACATACAATATTCTATTAGTTTCAGGTGTACATCATAGTGATTCGATATTTATATACATGCGAAATGATCACCATGATAAGTCTAGTTACCACCTGTCACCATTCAAAGTTATTACAATATTATTGACTCTAATCCCTGTGCTGTACATTACATCCTCATGCTTTATTTATTTTATAACTGGAAGTTTGTGCCTCTTAATCCCCTTCACCTATTTCGCCTGCCCCCAACCCCTCCCCGTTCTGGTGACCATCGTATCACTGTAGCTGTGAGTCTGTTTCTGTTTTGTTTGTTTGTTCATTTGTTTTGTTTTTTAGATTCCACATATGTGGAAGTCATATGGGATTTGTCTTTCTCTGTCTGACTTATCTCACTTAGCGTAATACCCTCTAGATCCCTCCTATTGTCTCTATTAATCGGTGTGCCTCTCTCCATCAAGGCTCTGAAAGTCTTGAGGGCAGGCCCGTTCTAGACCGCAGGTATCCCCATTCCTGGCATGGGGGCTGGCACCCTTTAGGCCTTCAGTGTGGTGCTTGTTCAGGAAAAGAATGAGTCATGAGCCGAGCGTCCTCCCGAGTGTCAGGGTGTGCCAGGGCTGGACCTCACACTCTCATGTCAGCTGAAAACACTTGTCTGGGGACTTTTCTGTTCCCATGGGGAGGGGTGGAGAGTGTCTGAGTTCAGTGAGAGATCAGGGCAATAGGAAGGAGAAAAAGGGCTGGGTGGAGAACCAGCCTTCTGGCTGACTTAACAGTTAAAGGGACTTGCTGCCATCTCAAAACTCCTATGGGATCTGATAGACCCAAGTCTTTTTTTTTTTTTTTTTTTGCTGAGGAAGATTGGCCCTGAGCTAACATCTGTTGTCAGTCTTCCTCTTTTTGCTTGAGGAAGATTTTCCCTGAGCTAACATCTGTGTCAATCTTCCTCTATTTTGTATGTGGGTCACCACCACAGCATGGCTGACAAGTGGTGTAGGTACATGCCCAGGAACTGAACCTGGGCCACTGGATTGGAGTGTGCCAAACTTAACCACTAGGCCACGGGGCCAGCCCCCTAGACCCGGCTCTTTTTTTTTTTTTGTGTGAGGAAGACCAGCCCTGAGGTAACATCTGTTGCCGAATCCTCCTCTTTTTTGCTGAGGGAGACTGGCCCTGGGCTAACATCCGTGCCCGTCTTCCTCTAGTTTATATGGGATGCTGCCGCAGCATGGCTGACAAGCAGTGTGTTGGCCTGTGCCTGGGATCTGAACCCGCAAACCCCATGCTGCCAAAGCACGACCTAAACCTCTGCACCACCGGGCCGGCTCCTAGACCCAGCTCTTTTGATGGACAGCCGAAGCTCATTCCTAACACCACAATGCCTCAAATAGGGTCATCTTCCTGCTAAGCTCTCTAAAGCTTGGTGTCCATAATGAATTTTATGGCATCAGAGCTAATTTAAATATGCTTCAGTTTTAAGGTGATATGAGAAAAAATTGGGTTAACAAGAACTTTCTGGATCAACTTAGAGCAACAAAGACCCTGAGAAAAAATGTCAAGCCCTGCAGATATCCTAATAGTGATTATTCTTTTAGGATTCTTGGGGTGATAAAGACTCAATGATGGGCAGGCAGAAATTAACATTCTTAAGTGCTGATTTTGGATTCTTTGGTTTGTCCTGGAACTTAGAACAGGGCAGACCATTAGCTCAGGGGGCTCAGTTTCCTGCAGTTAAAGATGCTTGCTCTCTCGATGCAGCACTGAGACTTAATGACTTTTTAATATGGCATGGAGAGTCACAAAAGAAAAAGTCCGCTGGCTGGCATGTTAGGCTTAGAAGTTACTAGTGAGTTTGGACATGTTCTGTTTCAGCCCCTAGCGTGGTTTCTTGCACCTAGGAGGTTCTCAATAAATATTTTGTGTTTTCTATTATATTGAGGGTGTCAGGTTTCTGGATCTGAAACTCAGGACCCCGGAGAGGTTCTTCTGAGTCCCGGCAGCTGTTTCCGACAGACCCAAAGGCATGTTTGTCCCTTGAAGGGGCCGTGTGAAAGGAAAGCTCAGCACGTCCTGGAATTGGGCATGTACGAGATCAGGAATCCCTCATACTTCAGAAATTGTTCATCTAACCTCATTCGCTCTTGGCCATACATTACAATCAGAGGGTCGATAGCTGTACTGCCCACTGTGGTGACCATTAGCCACATGTGGCCACTGAGCCCTTGAAGTGTGGCTCATCTGAATTAGGATGTGCCATAAGCATAAACTACAGACCAGATTTCAAAGACTTAGTGAGAAAGAGAAGAATGTAAGCTATTTTATTAATAATTTTTATATTGATTGTATGTTGAGATATTATTTGTGATATACTGGGTTGAATAAAGTAGGTTATTAAATTTAATTTAGCCTTCTTACTTTTTTTTAATGTAGCTACTGAAAAATTTAAAGTTACGTGTTTATTGAATATCCCTGGTCTAGAGAATGATCATCTATGTACCTTCCTAGGATAACCCGCTAGAGTGGGTTAATGATCTCTTATTTCAGGAATCTCAATTCTGATGGACCCCCAAAGCATGTTTGAAGACAGGGTGTGGGGAAAATGGCAAGTGGAAGGGTGAGCAATTTCTGAAAAATGAGTTTTCCTAACTAGCTCACTGGAAAGACAGAGGAATTTTCTCTGCAGCAAAATTAATTCAGGCAAATTTGGATGACCAGGCAGACACATTATCAGCACCTATTATGAATAATAATAGCAGCACGTATTTAATTGCTTGACTCCCTTTTAAAAGCTTAAGAATAAAGAGGTAAGAGTTGTTGTAAAACCTTGAACTAGTTTAGGAAAAATTAATCGAGAGTGTACAAGCGGTAGCATAGCAAAGGAGGGGAGGTATAACATATCGAGATGAGATTTCACATGTTGGTGTGTTGTGTCCATAGTGATCCATCAGTGTTGTGCTGTTTGGGTGTGAGCATCTAAGACTGTACCTCGTTTTAGTTGGTCCAGGGGGAGGTTTCTCTGTAATCTCCACTCGTGCTCCATAGCCAGAGGAATTCATCAGTCCTTGCGTCATTAAATGGCTCCGTTGAAGAATGAACTACATGCCTGTTTGCATTAGTTGCTGTTGGTTTCATATTTGTTCCCCCTTGCTATTGTTTGCTGGTTTGTTTCCCCCAATGGATGCCAAAATCCTTGTGATGTGAGATCTTGTTTTATTTATTTAATTTATTTAAAGTATTTATTATTTTTTGCAGGAGAAGATTCACCCTAAGCTAACATCCGTTGCCAATCTTCTTCCTTTTCCCCCCACAAAGCCCCAGTACGTAGTTGTGTATAGTTGTAAGTTCTTCTGGTTCTTCTATGTGAGCCGCCGCCACAGCATGGCTACTGACAGACGATTGGTGTGGTTCCTCGCACAGGAACCCTACCTGGGCTGCCAAAGCGGAGCGCACCGAACCTTAACCACTAGGCCAGCAGGGCTGGCTCTGTCTTATTTTGTTAACTTCTGTATTATTGAATATAAAATGCATATTCAAATTGTGTTTGTTAATTGAGATAGTGGTTCATAAAAAAATGCAAATCATTCTCTTTCCCTCTCTCCCGCCCTCCTTCCCCTTCTGGTCCCACTTTCTCTGTTTCTATTGCTATCTCTCTCCCTCCGTGTCATCCTGCTTTTTTTTCTTGGAAGGTATGGGTCACATGGAGCAGTTCTGAAAAATGTGTGTCCAGCTGGCCTGTCTGTCCCCTTTCTTCTACCAATAAAGCCTTGCCTTCACTGGTGTCACTTTATTTTTTTATTGGACCCCGTTGCTCTTCTTCTGCACAGTCTCCTCTCACCCAGGCAGCCCCAGGGGTGGAAGGCCCTCACGTGGTACCCCGGGGCTGGCTCAGAGCACAGACTTGCCTTGGACAAGGGCCAGACCCAGGGTTGGAGCTGGGCACACACAGTCCCACTGGAGAACTGACTGGATGGAGGCCCAGGGTGGAGTCCCCAGGGGCTCAACAGAGGCCTGGTTTTACTTAAGATATTCCAAACAGTGAAGGGAGAGTCAACAGTCTGCTAATTAAATCTGTAGGTGGCAGTAAATTTGGAGGTGTTGCAAATCCCTCTGCACACAGAGGACGTTGGGAAAACACAAAGAGCTGTAGAAAGGTGAGGCGAGGCTGGGGAAGATGAGATTCTGCCTGGAAAAGTACAAGCTGCCATCTGGAGAGAAATTAGCCGTGGTAGCGCGCTCTGTGGGGCGTAAGTCAGTGGCGTGGTGACTGACTGGCAGCCAGAACTGTTAAGTCCTGTGTCTTGTTCTTGATAGTCACTAGTAATCGTTTATTTTTTTTAACGCCTACATTTATTACTCAGCAATAAAGCCAGTCCTACTGTACTCTGTTTGTAAGGCTTTGTCTTAGAGGTGAAAAGATACGAAGGGTGTTCCTCCAAAATCATCTGCCCATCTGCTTACATTTTCTTTGGCTCTGGACCCCCTAGAGCGGCCAGGGGTCTGGGATCTTGGAGGTTGGTTCTGGGAACTGGAAGTGCGGCCGACCAGCTGGTGGGGGCAGCTGTCTGCTCAATGTAGATCAGAAGGCGTCTTGCTTCTGGGTGTGTGTCCACCAGGAGACCTCATACAATTGGTCTCTGGGGCACCTCACAGTTTATAGGTTTATAGACCTCCACCAGCCTTCGTAGCCCTGCCTCTTCCTAGGAGCTTCATAATCACACAAAGATGCTTTAGTGCTCTGAGCTTGCTTCCATTTGCCAGTTTCAAAAACTATACTCCCGTGATGGAGGGTAGGATTGCCTCAAGGGTGAAAAGCAGGGATTTTTGGAGTTAGATCTCTGTTTGTCTCTGGGCAAGCTTGGCCAAGTTGCTTAATTTCTCAGCCTAAGCTTCCTTACCTGTAAAATGGCACAATAAGGTTTGTGATAGAGATGTTGCAGATAGAGATCTTTGCTTGCAAGGAAACTTCAGCTGGATAAATGTTAGCTATCCCTGAACTACGTATAGGTCACATTCAAAACCTTTTCAGTATGCGTTCAGAGGAGACCCTGTCAGGTGAGGTTGCCCTGGGAGATGGCATTGACACTAGACAAGAACGGGGAGAATAATGGTGACGTCAAGCCCAACCGGGCTAAGACAAGATGGAAGTTCACATTTGAGTTTCCTGATATGGTTGTTTGAATGCCAAGTTATCTTCTTGCCTTCCAACATGTTAGAGTAAATAAACATTTGCAAGGGGTTTGTAACAGCAATGATAGGTCCTTACTCAAGCAAAGATGGCGACCAGCAAATGATGTGATGTCCATGGTGGAGGTGAGTGAAACTGGCGGGGGGCCACAGAACGGTCAGATCTTCCTGTGAGAGCATCTTGCTACGTCTCTTGTTGATAGTCCCCTGTGAAGAAAGGGGAATGAGAGAAACTTTCCCTGGAGTTGAAGGAGGAAAGATGACTAGGTTGAAGGTTACGGACTTTAAGTTTATAAACACAGTCTGTACAGCTGCTTTGCGATGACCGTCACTCTCTGCATTTGAGAACTATTTTGGGGAGAAGGGCAATGCTGGCTGGGCGACCTAATTTGTTTCCTTTGTTTCCTTCTGGCCTGAACTGGGCAGGTAGCCCTGACCCACAAGGTCTTAAACTGCCTGAAAGGAAATCCATTTGCTGATAGGGAAGATACACTTAGAGATAAAGAAGAGAATGTTTTGTTTACAGCTTCCTTCTTTGCCTGGCTCTGGGTTTAGTCAAAGTATTAAAGAGCCGGTGACTGGACCCTACTCCTCCCGTTTCTGAAATCTTATCCTTGGAACTCAAACCAGACCGTAATTACACTGGTTGTTGTTTTCTAATTGTTTTATCTGTATGTGTTTTCCCTCCCCAAGCCAATGGGACTGAGGACTCATTGAGAACCAAGTTCATGACTCTCTCCACTTTCCACCATGATTAGGCTCCATAAATACCTGGCCGAAGGATTAAATAGGGATTTAATTTCCATCATTTATATTCTTCCTGTTTCCTAAAAGGACATGATGAATATAATTGAATTTTTATCTTGAGAAATATTTTAAATAAAAGTCATACACAGTGCATTGATGTTCCTGCCTACTCTGGAAGAAATATGTTTTTTGATCATCACCCTCGTCATCTCCCTTCAGTGTCTACTCTCCCTGGTTATCTGTTTCTCTCTGTGAATGAATGACTGTTGGTGTTTAAATACTGAGGTGTCATCACCTTCTGGTGCATTGGGAAGCTTAAAATCACCACTGTTGGGCATTTTCCATCTCAGATATATTAACGCTAATGTGTGTATCAGTAACACCCTACCAGACTGTTGGATATGGAGTTCCCACTCTGCTTCTGTTTGTGTAGGGCAAAGGAGCTGTTTCCCTGGAGGAGAATTTAAATCTAGAGGATAATGGTGGGCTTGGTCAGAGACTTGACCTTTGGGAGACTGTTGACCACAAGTGGCTTAGGAGGGTGGGGCCAGGAGATGGGAGATACTGAGGAGATTGCAGTATTGACTTGGACTTGGTGACCTCTAAGATCCTTTCTCTATCTTCAGGTTTTGTCATAAGTGGCAGGGTGGGGTGTGGTAGGGGGAGGTGGCTGACAGATGGGTGATTTTAGTCCAGTCCTTTCTCTCTGGGAGTGTCTGAACACCTCCTTTTTGGTAAATCTTCATGCTCTTTGAATGTTCTGTTCATCTTTGTCTTGGTCTCAGTGGGTACTCAATAGGTGTTTGTTATTTAAATAATAAATTGTAGCTTAAATTGACTCTGTCTGGAGTCATTAAGACCCTTTATTTTTAGAACTTTCCACTAGGCTTTGTTAATATGGCACAGGTTTCCTGCCCAGTTGAGAGGCAGGTATATGTCTTAGTGTTGGGCCTTCTCAAAGAGTCTAATAACCTGGGTTTCTCCCACCCTCCCTCTACCAAGTCTTGCATTCTAGAAAATGCCTGTGTGTCCGTGTGAATAAGTTCCAGTGGGTGTAATGAGGAGTTTCAATTCAAGGAGAGGTAAGGAAGCCCCAGCTGCTGGGTCGTTGGAGGCAGGAGGTAGGAGGAGTTTGGGGGGATCTGTATTGGTGTGCAGAGCTTCTAGCTCGAGCTGTTGTCTGGGTGACTGCGTTCCAGCAGGAGTGTGTTATATTGGTTCTCTGTTCTGGAGCCCCCTTCTCAGGTGTCTAGTCCTGAGTGGTGGCCCGGACATCTTTGGAAGTTCTTGGAATCTTGAAGGAAGGTCAAGAAACAGAGACCACAAGCTTTTGAGATTCCCATAGATATGCTGTGAAGGTAAAGTACCTGATGATCTATGTAACCCCAAACCCACTGGAAGGATTCCCTCGTATGGGCATTGGAGGGCTGTGTGAGAGCTGGGAAAGCATTGCCATATTGTCTCTGAATGAAGGGGAGTCATGGGACCTTCCCTGTGGGACTTCCTCTCCAAGTGATCTGTTGAACAATTCTTTTTCTATTCAGATTGACTTAAAAGGTTTAGAAGGTCATTAATTTGCCAAAGGAACTCTGCTTATGGAGCTCCTGACCACAGAGAAAATAGTTACGTATAAGCTGTACCAGAAGTTTCCAGAAGTTTCTGCCATGCAGTATACTTCCTCAGAGTCAGTAGAAACAGGTAATGGGGCTTTTCACTCCATTTGGTTGTGCTACCTGCTCTCCACTGCCTCCACTTGCTTCTCGTCCTTGTCTGTCCGTCCCTCTGCAGTCTGCTTCTGTGGTTCTCTGCTGAGAGAGTACAGATCTGATCCTGTTTGGTTGCTCGTCGGACCAGGGCCCAGTGGTGCTGTGTGGGCGGCACCTCTGCCAGCCAGGCCTAAAAGGCTAGTGTGGTGGCTAAGTGCCCAGGTGATGAGGTTAGGCAGACCAGGTTCAGAGTTACCAGGTGATGAGGTCAGGTAGGCCAGGTTCAGAGTTACCAGGCTATGAGGCCAGGTGAACCAGGTTCAAAGCAAGTGTGTTTACGTGGGTGAACTGTTTAACATCTCACCCCTTCAGTTTCTTTTTTTGTATGGAAGATGAGGGATAAGAACAGTTCCTGGTGTCAGGGTTAATACCACGGACTCTGGCACCACATTGCCTGGGTTTGAATTCTGGCCCCATCACTGCTCACTATGTGGCTTTGGGGAGGTCGCTAGACTCTGCCTTGGCTGGCTTGTCTGTAAAGTAGGATTAAATAGCACCTGTCTTATTGGGATGTTGGGAGGAGTAAATGGCTCACATATAATAAAAGCTTAGAATAGTGCAATGGTGCAAGAATAGTTCACTAGGTGCTGTGTAAGTTTTTGGATTAATGAACTACGTAATTCATTACATGATAAAATGAATATAAAACTCTTGGGCACAGTATGGGCTCAGTACACTTTAGTTCTTTTTCTTATTAACCTTGGCAGAGAGTCAACTTTGATGATTTGTCCTGATTTCCCATTAGATCTTCCATTTTCCTGTTAAAAAGCTCTGAGGATCAAAACCATCACCAGCAAATCAAGGGAAATCTTGGGGCTCCTTGCCATCTGGCAAGAGAAGAGCATTGGGCTTCGGAGTTAGACTAAACTTTTGAGTCCTGGATCTGGCATGCACTAGCCATAGAATTTGACCCTCAGTCTTAGCTTTCTTTCATCTGAGCAATGGGAATTAGGATGCTGGGAGGGTAAGCCAGGTATGTATTGCTATCTCCACTTTATTGATGAGCAAACAGATTCAGAGATTTGCCCACAGTCACACAATTAGTAAAGAGCTGACTTGGCCTAGAAGCTCTACAGACTGTGTCCAGGATTGTCCAGGAATCCTTCTGTTATTTCATCATGCTACTGCTCTGAAATAATGGTCTTTTTTTCCCTCACTTTCAAAGTCCAGACATCTTCCTTAAAAGAGTTTTAACTGGGCACTTCATATGACTTGTCCTCAGTGGGGAAGAAATTTCTGCTGCTTATATAAATGCATTGTGTTCTTTTAGACCTTTCTTAAGTGCACCATTTGGGACTTTTTCTGCAAAAGCATTTAACTATTCAGTTCATTAAGCTATATTTAGTGAAAATTGCACCTAATAAAGTTTCAGGGCGCCCTTATTACATCTTGGTGCTGTAGCTCTGTAGTTGGATAACATTTGTAAAGAGAAAGTAAATATAAGCTACATGATTTGTTTGATTTACTTCTCTTTGCAGGTATCTTTTGTGGGGTGTGAAAAATTGAAAAGGGAAATCTGGTTTTGCAAAGGAGTTACTGCTGTTTAAAAACATGGTGTTGGACGCCATGAAAAAGCTATTTAAAGCCCTGAATGATGATGATCCATTGAGAATGATTGAGAATGTGCTAAAATTCGTTTTACAGATGGATGACGAATTATAGCAATTGCTCCTAAATTTAAGCAATAGGTTTTGTGGTTGTAGCTTAAAAACTTGTCATGTTGAGATACTGGGTAGCATTATTTACTCGAATGGGAAAATACATTTAAATTTGTTATTTAAATTGGTTGAATCAAAAGAAAGTTTCTAGTCATCACTATTTTCATTCCTTGATATGTTATTGTTAATGATCCCATTTGGATAAAACTATTTGCAAAGGACAGCTTCAGTTGGAAAAAGGGGCCTTTCAAATGTTATGGAACATTTGTGCTAGAAGCATCCTTTTAGAGAACTGGTGGTGCATTTCACTCACTAATGATGGGGAGCCTGAGGCTCAGAACAATGGCTCCCTTAGAACATAAACAAGTATGTTTAATAATTTCATGGTAGGGACATGATTAATAATTTCTTAACAATTATAGTTCTTGCTCACCTTTATGTCTTAAAGGGGTTCAGTTGTGTATGTGTGTTTCACATCATCATTTGTGATGTGAAAACCAAGGCCAAAAGAGGTTAAGTAATTTGCCCAAGGTCACCCAGCTTCTAAGTGCTGGAGCCTTAGGTTTTCTGGAATTCTCGAATATGATCTTTAGGAAAGACTCTAGAAACTGCTTTCTAATTTAAACTAAGACTTCCAGCTTGATATTTTGCCAACTGTCTGTCGTTTCCAGTTATTTGACCATACAGTAGAAAGCCAACCTCATTAAGAATTTTAGGATAAGGGTTTCTTTTTAGAGAAGGTGGGAGAGTTGAGGTAATTAAGAGTAAATCTAGCATTCTATCCGTCCTTAAGAAGTTCAGGAAGAAGCAAGCATAAAGCCACTTGATGTATGAGTTCATGGACTTATGGAACGAAAGGAAGCAACAATGGATCATTTATTAAGCACCTGCTCTGTGGCAGGCTGTGTCCTGTCACTCATGCTGTGTATAAACCCCCGACATTGGTGAGACATGGGTCCTTTTCAGGATTTATTGTCATCCTATGAAGTAGGGGTTCCTTCACCTATGGAAAAGGTGGCAGAAGCCTGGGGAGTTTTTAATTGGTCCATTGTGGGAAGTCAATGGGTGAAGCCAGTTGAATTCAGCTTCTGATTCCAAGACCAGGGTTCTTTCTCCTGCCCCACAGTTATGTTACCATATGTTTCTGTATGTTTGTATGCAATATAAATCTCCAATTGGACGGCTGGGAAGTGCTTTTTCTGGCTTTGTTGCTTCAGCTGTCTGAAAGGAATGGCTTTCATAAACATGGAGAGGGAATGGGATTTTCACTCTGTGATAATTCATATTACAGAACTGGGAAAGGTCATTACTGCGGGGAATTCCATTAATCCGTGGAGCAGTGGGGTCCTAAATGAGTTGGCCTGCCCTAGGATAGTCACGTTTTTCCCCTTTTGGTATTTAATACCACAAATGCCTTTTTTTGGGGGAAATTTCATGAATGAAAATTAGAACTCAAAAGAAGGGAAAAAAAAAACCTCACCCATAAACTCATAATTTTTAAACAGCTTTTATTAGCAGCTTTATTATTTATTTTTTTTTATTATTTTATTGTTTTTTTTTATATACATAATATGCAAGTTACCAATTTACCATTTTAACCACTTTGAAGTGTCTGGTTCCGTGGCATTAAATACACTCATATTAAGCATATTCACATAGTTGTGCAACCATCACCACTATCCATTTCCAAAACTTTTTCATCTTCCCAAACTGAACTCCACACACATTAAACAGTAACTCCCCAGTTTTTCCTCTCCCTAGCCCCTGGCAACCACCATTCTACTTTCTGTTTCTGAGTTTGACTATTCTAGATACTTCATATAAGTGGACTCATACAGTACTTGTCCTTTTGTGACTGCCTTATTTCACTTAGCACAATGTTTTAAGTTTGATCTCTATTGTAGTGTGTCAGAATTTACTTCCTTATTAAGGCTGAATAATATTGCTTTGTATGTATAGACCACATTTTGTTTACCCCTTAGTCCAATGATGGACCCTTTGGTTGTTTCCATATTTTGGCTATTGTGAATAATGCTGGTATAAACATGGGTGTACAAATATGTTTGAGTCTCTGCTTTTATTCGTTTGAGTATATACCCAGAAGTGGAATTGCTGGATCATATGGTAATTCTATGTTTAATTTTTTGAGGAACTATCATACTGTTTTCCACAGTGGCTGCACCAATTTACATTTCCACCAGCAATGCACAAGGGTTCCAATTTCTCCACATCCTTGTCATTACCTGTTATTTCCTGTGTTTTGATAATGGCCATCCTAATGGGTACGGAGTGATGTCTCATTGTAGGTTTTGATTTGCATTTCCCTAATGATTGGTGATGTTGAGCATCGTTGCACATGCTTATTATTAATATTTTACAATACTATTGTTATTATTTAACAATACAATTGTTAGTATTTATTCTCCAGTGTTTACCTTGGCATCTGTTTTTTTTTCTCTCTTTCCTGAATGTGATCATGGCCTACACAAAACTATGTTTGGTATATTCCATATTTTCCACCAACTATCACATCAAGTTTAGTGTTGCAGCAAAGTTTGAAGGTATATCTCACTCACCTGATTGGTGATGTATTTAGTGATAATTCCCACCACCCAAAATTCTTCTCTTTAGGAAACCCAAGACCAGTGGGATTTTAGCAGCCATCTGTCTGTAATACCACAGGGCCATGCATGTTACTCTTCTGGGTTTCAAGTAGAAGGCCCTGGGGTTTATTACAGAGTGAAAGGAGCCTTAGGACCAGTTATAATTTTTCTTTAGATGCTGTTGCCCAGAGGGTAGGGAACAAATGAATGGGTTAATTGCATTGATTTGATTTCTAAGTGGAAAGTGGTATTTGTGGGATAAGCACACCCTTCTCCCCGGTGGTGGTGTTCTGAACTTCCTTTTGTCTTTTATTTGAAATCCGGAGAACGTTTTTCATGGAAACAGTGTTACTGGGGTGACTGTTTCCCCGGATACTTCTCAAGGCCAGGGAACCCACGTGGTTGATTCACTGGAGCCAGCACTGGGAAGATTAGACTGACGGAGTTTGCACCTGGCTCTGCCCTGCGCCTTGAGCCCATTTCCTCGTGCACACCATGGGGGTAATACCGGCTGGTGTGCACTGTTGTTTTGAAAAAGAAGAGAGGTGATTAATGAGTGTATGTTTCCTAAGCCACAAACTTGGTGACTTAAAACAATGCTCATGTATTCCCTCCCAGCTCTGCAGGCCAGAAGTCCAAAATCAGTGTCACTGGTTCAACATCAAGATCGAGGGCAGGGCCACACTCCCTCCGAAGCTTCAGGGAGAATCTGCACCTTTGCTCTTTTTGGGTGACTGCCGGTGTTCCTTGGCTGCATCACTCCCCTCTTTGCCTCTGTGGTCACCTTCCTTTCTCCTTTCTTCCGTGTGTCTTCTCCTCTTACGTCTGTGAAATCTCCCTCTGCCTCCATTTTATTAGGATACATGTAATTGCATTTTGGTTAAGATCCTTAACTTAATCATATCTTTTACCATATAAGGTAATATTCACAGATTCTGGGGTTTGGGGTCTGGGGATATCTTTGGGGGATATTTTTTAGCCTTCCACGATGAGGAATAATAGTAATAGTATTCTTCACCAGTGTTCTTATGTGATGGGATTGTCATAAAGTTCTTTACACAGATCACCTGAGGTCACGGGTGGGGCAAGGAACAGTTCTGGTCTGAACACCCACATGGGAGTGTTTAAGTCCCCAGCACGAGACAGAAGCCCAGCGCATACTAACTTAGTATATCTCTAAGAATTTTCTGCTACCCCACCCTGACTCATTCAGTTTTATTCTAAGTTCCTTTTGTGCATCTTTTCTTCTTCTCCACTTTTTTATCCTGGACAGACTTAGTTGTGTGGGCACCAATAGTGTGTTGTTTTGCAGGGTTGGGACTTGGGTTCGGCAGCTCTGATGAGGTAAGAGAATGGATGTCATGCCAAATCTTGTGGGTTCATCACACTTGGGGAATTCCCTCCCTTTGGGTGCCCATGGGGATGTTTCAACTCTACTGTCCCCGTGGAGCCAGCGAAGACCTCTTCTGAGACACAAACCAGTGTCATTCCCAACCTTTCCTGAGTGTGTTTTTTACCTGCTCGAGGCATCTTACCTTGGAGAATGGCCGTGACCGGGAGCCTTGCATTCATTTTTCTTAAATCACTTGCTCCACGGAAATTCTGACCGACTCGCGTTTCATTCTGCAGGATTCCTGAGTGTTGCTGTCATTGCGTGCCTGGACATGGTGGTGGGGGTTTGGGAGCCTGTAAAGTTGCTGATTTCACACTGCCCTTTCTGGTTCTAGAAGAGGTTCATTAGGTTAATGCGACAAGAGTGGGTTTATCGGGTGCCTGGCTTGTGCCAGGCTCAGAGGGACTTGCAAAGATGGAACTCCTAAGCTAAGTGGGTCAAGGTAGAATACAGTGTCGATTATGGTTATGGCATGGGTGCCAAGCTTGAGCGGGCATCAGAACCACCTGCAGGGCTGTGAAAGCACAGATTGCTGGCCCAGAGTTTCTGAAGCAGCAGGTCTAGGGTGGAGAGCAAGAATTTTAATTTTGATGCTGCTGGTCCGGGACCACACTTTGAGAATAGCCGTGAGATGAGGTCATGGAGGACAGAGTATCTAACCCAACCTGGAGGTCAGGAAGACTTCACAAAGGTGAGGGTTTTCTGGGTGGCCTTAGAAGGATGGGTTGGATTTTTCTAGATGGACAAAAGAAGACAGGGCATTATAGGCAAATACGGGGTGTGTGGCCGGGTAGGGAATGGAATGGTGGGTCATGGTTTTGGAGGGGTTGCTGGATAGCGAACAAAGGGGAGAAGCTAGAGAACAAAGTATTAGGAGGGTTTTTTCATCAAGGGCACAGGAAGCTTGGGCTTCTGTAAAAGTGTAGTCACTATGGAAAGCTAAGAAGTGCTCTTTGACAAAGAGTTACCACACCAGGCGGGACCCTTCTGCCCGCTTCTGTCGGAACCTCAAAGTGGGTTTGGAGGCTGCATGTACGTGGCTGATAGAAATAACGAGAGTTGGAAGCAGGAAATAATGCGGCTCTATCTTGCTTTCCATGTCTCCCAGCTTCTAACCCAGGCTTTCCACTAGAACAAAGTCAGCTTTGTCCTGTGGTCCCACCCAGCTGCAGGCTCCGGGAGGCCTGTTTCTTGCGGAGAGAGGGCGGCTCAGCTACACCGGCGGAGACACACCCAGACCTACCGGTGCGGGCTCTGCAGTTCAAATCCCAGAGGATTTGAGGACTGTGGTTGTATCGAAATTGAAGTCAAAATGAGTTTTTGACTTTCTTTCTACCTTGTAATTTAACATTTTTGGCAGCCACATTCCTGACCCTGAGAAGTTGGTGGCTCACCTTTAGAACCCTATAAGCAAGAACCTAGAATTTGCAAATTCTCTCGTTCAACCAGTTTGGTTGGATAATTGCCTTTTCAGTTGAAAACAGCTTTTACTTTATTTCTGGGTTTGCATTACGTTTTGGGGCAATCTCTTTGATTCTTCAGTCGGTGAGTCTGTTCTTAATTTCAACTCTCAGATCATGAGGTGGAAGGAATTGGGAATGGGGTGGGAGTATGGTGGGGTCGGAGCAGCTTTTGAGATACAAGGGATTTTTTCCCCTCAGAAATGTCCCTCTGTGGCATTCCTTTGGGAGAATGTGCTGGAACGTTGTTTTTGCAAGCAGGTCTGGTTGGATGTAAAGAGAACAATGGACAGGTGTAATTCCTGTGCAAGACCCTCCTTTAAAATAAATTCGGAATTTCACTCTTCCTTTAAAGGTGTGTTCTGGTTTCTAAGGAGCTTATTTTGACAGTCTGATTCCACTAAAGAATATGGAAGAAATGACCAGCCCGGAGAGGGTGAGAGCTTATGGGTCACCCTCTTGGGTGGCTGTGCTGCTGTGATGAAGAGTTCGCATTTTGCAAGAGGGTGTCATTGAAACTCACAAGGAAGTCTGCTTCATAATGAACATGGGCATCTGAGTTAGTGAGAAAACTGACTAACAGATCAAGTAAAGCAGCACAGTCTAGTGGGTAAGAGCATGGAGCTCAGTTACTTGCTTGAGTTTGAATCCTGGCTCTTAGCTTTGGGCAAGTGGCTTCACAGGGTCTTAGTTTCCTCATCTGTAAAATGGGTGTAATATAGCTCATCTATCTCAGAGGATTGTTGTGAGGATTGGGTTAATATTTGTAAAGAGCTTAATATAGTGCCTAGTGCATGGTACATGTATATATAGGGAACATACATATGGCGCATGTGTATAAATGTTTATTAAACAAAATCAATTGCTTTCTAGAAGATAAGAATGATGTGAAAAAGAGTAAATGTTAAACTTTACTCACCTTTTAGCATAGAGCTGTTAGCCCTCTGGAAACCCTGCGTAGTCTTTAATGTCCAAGCTTATGTGGTTTGTTCCAGAACATTCAACTTTTCTGTGTGTTTAGAGATTATCTCAGACTTTGGAAAAGAAAAGAAGGCACTGGAGTTTTTCTCAGAATTTAGTCCCTGAAGTTAAATATTTTGCAGAAAAAAGAGCAGGAAGAGTCTTGCAGAGGGTTGTGTCCATGGTTTTCAAACTGTGGGTCATATGGCATTTGTTGGTTTATTTAGGGCTGTTGTGATAACATTAAAAAAATGGCAGAATAAAAAATTTCAGTGCACCACATAATAAAGGAAGGTGTCTTGGAAAACATTTTTTGTGTTACATATCTGGGTGTCTACAGCAGGTGGCTGTCTGATGTTTCTTACCGTGGGCTAGATTTTCCATTTCACCCTAATTTGCTGCCCTCCTTTGTATCCACAGGCTGGGATGTGTCTCTTGTCTGTGTCTGTCAGTCATGGATTCTCAAATTAGATTTTCTTAAAAATATTTTCCCCTTTCCCTAGCAACCGGTGTAAGCTTGGGGTTTTAATAATTTTAGAATATTTCTTTAGTATTATTAAATTTCTCCTTTCTGCTCTTCTCTTCCTGGAACTTTGGTGAGTTTTGGGGTTGCACATGATCGGTCCAGGATTGGGGCAGCCTAAGCCGGGATTTTTAGGGACATCACACACAACTACGAGAAGCACGCCTTGGTGACAACACTTGGTTAGGATTGATCAAATCCTTTTATAGCTTGGACTCTGTGCCAGGCATATAGCGCTGTAACAATATGACCTCATTTGATTTTCATAATGGTATGAACTAGAAATTGTTATTATTATCCCCTTTTTACAGATGAGAAAAACTGAGGCCCTGAGGACATGCCTTGGCCAAGGTTGGGTGGCCGGTAAGTGACAGAGCAGGGATCCAAGCCCAGGCCACCTGGCTATACAGACAGTGCTGATAATCGCTCTGCTATGCTGTGTCATAAATCAGTTTTTGAATCTTATTAAAAAGTAATAATTTTGACCGAGACTTTCTATATATCGCTAAGTGGCTTTAGGGGTTCAAATCTTCCATGCCATCTTGGGGATCCTAGGCCTTAGTTTCTAAGGGCTGCCCTAACAAAGTTCCACAACCTGGGTGACTTAAAACAATGCAGATTTATTCTCTCACAGTTCTGGAGGCTCAAAGTCCAAGATCAAGGCGCTGGCAGGCCGTTGCCCCCTCTGAAGGCTCTAGGGGAGAATCTGTTCACGCCTCTCTCCTAGGTTCAAGGTTGCCAACAATCCATGGTGTTCCTTGGCCTGCAGGCACGTCACTCCTGTCTCTGCCTCTGTCATCAGAACACTAGTCATTGGAGGGGCCCACTCTACTCCAGTGCAGCCTCATCTTAACTAATTACATTTGCAATGACCCAGTTGTAAAATGCAAATGATTTCCAAATAAGGTCACTGTTATCCGCTGAACTGTGCCCCCCACCTCCAATTTACATGTCGAAGCCTTGACTCTATTTAGAGACGGGGGCCTTTAAAGAGGAAATTAAGTCAAGATGAGGGTGACTACAGTTAACAGGGCTGTGTGGTATACTTGAAAGTGGCTAAGAAAGTAGATCCTGAAAGTTCGCATGGCAAGGAAAAACATCTCCTTTTTTTTCTTCTATTATGATGAGTTAACATGATGGATGTTAACTAAACTTATTGTGGTAATCATTTTGGGATATATGTAAGTCAAGTCATTATGCTGTACACTTTAAACTTATACAGTGCTGTATGTCAATTGTATCTCAGTAGAACTGAAAGAAAAAAAGTTAAAATGCGGCCATTAGGGTGGGCCCTAATCCGATCAGAGTAGTGTCCTTGTAAGAAGAGGAAATTGGGACACACACAGAGACGCCAGGGATGCACGAGCAGAGAAGACCCCATGTGAGGACCCAGTGAGATGGTAGCGTCTGCAAGCCACGGAGAGAGGCCTCAGGAGACCCCAGAACTGCCAATGCCTTGATCTTGGACTTCCAGCCTCCAGAACTGTGAGAAAATAAATGTCTATTGTTTAAGCCACCCCGTATATGGTACTTTGTTATGGCAGCCCTAGCAAATTAATACAGTCACATTCACAAGTGCCTTGGGTTAGGACTTCAAGGTATCTTTTGGGGGACACAACTGAACCCATAGCACCAGGGTTTGATTTCACCTTTCAGATTAGGGGGTCCTTTGATGATCGGGCCTCACAGGATGCTGGTTCTGGGGTTACATGGAAGGGTCGCTTTTCACTTCTTTCCTGCCTGGGCACTAATATACGTGTCTGAAATAAATAGACACGCCTACTGTGGGCTGGGGAGGGGCCTGGAGGTGGGTGTGGAGGCAGAGCTCATGGCTGACTCATCCCCCAAGTTTGCGGCTTCAGAGGCACAGGAGAACTTGCTGGCGGTGGGAGCTGTCATTCCAGGTAGTGGGGCCGCCCAAGGGAGAGGAGCAGGTAGTGCCGGCTTCTCATCAAGGGAAGAGCCTCTGACTTTCATCCCTTATAAAGATGATCTTCCTCTGACAGCGCAGACAAAGCACTGGGATGGGTCTGGAGCCCAGTCCTCGCCCTTCCCCTCCTCCTCGACCCCCCTTCTTCTTCCTTGCCCCTCCCCTCCCTCCTCTCCTCACCCCTCCTCGCCTCGCCCCTCTCCCTCCTCTCCCTCCTGGTCCCTCCTCTCCTCCCCTCCCTGTTCAATGACTCTCCGGTCCTCCTGGGGAAATGGATGAGGCATCGCAATGAGACGCGTGGTTATTTTTGCTGCCTGCCTGGGTGTGGGTGTTTGTGTTGACAGCGGCGGGGGAGGCGCAGTGACGGGCGCTGGAACACTCCGGTGCCGGTGGAGCGGGTGGGAGGTGGTGCCTGTGCCAGGCAGGTGACTTGGTGCTCACGTGGCCCCTGGGGCTTTGCACGACTCTGGGAGAACTGGATTTGCTCCTCTGTGCTGGGGGTCCCATTCCGTCTTCTATGTCACACGCAGGGGGGCTGCCTTGCATCACCCCCAGTGCACCTAAGTTGGTGCTTCTCCCTGCAGTGACACCCCACGGCCCCATCTCAGCAGTAGGCTTTAGTGGCAGTCCTGAAGAATCGTTGTGTGGGGTGCTCTCCATCCCCGGTAATCTCCCTTAAATATACTCCTGGTGTATTCTGTGGGGAATTGGAATTGGTGACCCCAAAATGTGAAGGTTGACATAAAGATTTTGGGCTGAAAACTGCAGACAGGGAAAAAACTCTGAAAAACAAGTAGAAGTTACCCTTTGTAAGAGACCTTTACATTTATAAGGGAAATCTCCATTTGTAAAGCTATCTCCCTCTCTGTACCAGGAAGAAGGGGCGATGGCTTTCTCTCTATAAATCTTACTGCGGAAGGTCAGACTTAAATCTGCATACTCCTGTTTACTGTGCTTTTCTTGTAATCCCTCATATCTGACACCCCCAATCACCAAAATCTTTTGTCTGTTTAAAAGGAGAACCTCCACCATTCTGGCAAGAGATACTCAGTTTCCCCAGGTCTCTCCCATGTATACATGTTATAAAGCTTTGTTTGATTTTCTCCTGCTATTCAGTCTCATGTCAATTTAATTTGTAGCCCAGCCAGAAAGGGCCCAGGTGGGTAGAGAAAACTCTTGCTCCCCTTCAATTCAAACACAAATCTGGAGGAAAATCAGAATGCTTGCTCTGATAATCTTTGGAGTGGGGTCTCAACTCACTGCTGACTCCACTAGAATATGTGTGTTCATAATGTTATGGGGCAAGGTGTATTGTCAGCATTTAGCCCAGTTTTCTAAACCTCCTCAATGTGTCATACCCCAAATGCCATTAGCGTCTCCATTGCCCTCCTATAGGACAATCTGGAACTGCCCTGCAGGGTAGTTGAAAAAGCTCCCCTGGGAATATTGAAACCCAGGCACCTACTTATCCAACAGAGTTGAAAACTGAGATTTAGATCAACAGGTCTGGATCCTAAGTGGTTTTTTGGTTAGAAATTTCACGGTGAAATTTCTGTAGTTCTCTATTTTTCTCTCTCTCTCCTCCCCACCCCCAGAAAAGATGCACAAGAACTGCAGTCTAGGACTTTTTCCACATTCCACCCTGTATTAGTTTCCTAGGGATGCGGTAACAAAGTACCACAAACTGGGTGGTTTAAAACAACACAGATTTATACTTTCACAATGCAGGAGGCTAGATGTCCGAAATCAATGTTGGTAGAATCATGCTCTCTCTGAAGGCTCCAGGAAAGAATCCTTCCTTGCTTCTTCCTAGCTTCTCGTCGCTCCCAGAAATTCTTAGATTTCCTCTGCTTGTAGCTGCATCACTCCAGTCTCTGCCTCCATCTTTGTACATCTGTCCCCTGGGTCTGTCTGTGTCTCCAAATTTCCCTCTCATAAAGACACCAGCCATTAGAATAGGGCCCACCCTAATCCAATGTGACCTCGTCTTAGCATGATGATATGCAAAGACCCTATTTCTCAATAAGGTCAGATTCACATGTACCAGGGTTAGGACTTCAACATGTCTGGGGGACATATTGGGGGACACAATTATACCCACAACACACCCCCACCACTGCCAATGTGTGGCCACTCTAAAATGCCTTCCCAAATATGATTGATGTTAGAGGCACCGCTTCCTGCATCAATTTTATTATTGTCTGTTCCTTCCTATGTGGACTCAGAGTCATTCTTTTGATTAAGTGTCCCCCCGCCACCATTCCCTTTCCCTGCTAAATCCTTTTAGTCATTCTCTGCTTTGTCAAGCCTCTGATGACAACACACTTCTATCTGGACATTTCTGTTTCGTGCCTTTCAGGGGAGGTACACAGTCTTCTAAGATCCTGCATGGCACTCACCAGGGAGACAAAACAGATATTTGCTGGTGATCTGAGTCCTGTCTGTCTGTCCCACTAGACTGTAAACCCTAACAAGATGGAGGACTGTGACTTGCGCTCATGATTCGTTGTACCCCTGGCACCTAACCCAAGGCCTAGCATATACTGGTGTTTTAAAAATATTAGTTAAATAAAAAAGAAAACTTGCTTCTCTATTAATTATAGTTAGGGAGAGTGTGATATAATTAAAAAAAAATGTATCTCTCTCCAAAAATTAAAAATAGAATTACCATGTGATCCAGCAATTCCACTGGGTAAGTATCTGAAAGAATTGAAAGCAGGGACTTGAAGAGGTGTTTGGGCACCCACATTCATTGCAGCATCATTCACAATAGCCAAAAGGTGGAAACAACCCGAGTGTCCATTGACAGATGAATGGATGAACAAATGTGGTGAATATACATATAAAAAGAAAGGACATTCTGACACATGGATGAACTTGGATGTTATGCTAAGTGAAATAAGTCAACCACAAAAAGAAATACTGTATGATCCCCCTTATGTGAGGTACCCAGAGTAGTCAAATTCATAGAGACAGAAAGTAGAATGGGTGTGGCCAGGGGCTAGGAGAAGTGGAGAATGGGGAGTTATTGTTTAATGGGTACAGAGTTTCAGTTTTGCAAGACGGAAAGAGTTCTGGAGATGGATGGTGGTGATGGTTGCGCAATAATGTGAATAGACTTAATACCACTGAACTGTACATTTAAAAATGGTTAAGATGATACGTTTTATGTTCTTTGTAGTTTACTACAATTAAAAAAAGAGAGAGATGGAAGGATGCAAAAAAAAAAAAAGATATGTATGTGCATGTGTGTGTGTGTGAAAGACGGTGAGTGGGTTTAGAGAGAGTGTGACAGAGGAAAGGAAGGGAGATATGAATGGAGAGGCAGCCAGAGGAGTTGACAGTGTCTGCCAGGAAGGGAAGTAGCTGGACTGGAGGGAAAAGCGTCTGGGTAGTTCTCAGTGCCTGGGGTTGTAATCAGAGCCCCGTCTCTAGCTAGCTGTGGGATCTTGACCAAATCAATTGTTTCCTGTTGTGGGTATCAGCTTTTAAAAGGAGCTGGAATAGACCTCTGAAAAGCTTTCCAGCTCAGAAAACTTCAGAGGTTTTAAGTATCTAACAAGGTAATGCTGATTCACTGATTTTTTTTTTGACAATTCTCTACAATATCTACACTCAGTGGTGCTCTCCTAATTCTGCTGGCTCCAGAGTGTGCCTGTTTGAAGCCGCCATCTTTTGGTCGAGAACTCCTGGTATTTTTAATGGTAGCGGTTAGTTTGGCTTAAGAAGAATACATTTAATTTTTTTCTTGATCTCTCTGTGCTTCTGTCCAGTCCCCAGGTCTTCTAGATTTAAAATTTCCTTGGCCCTTTATCTTTCTTTTAACATTTATACCTCTCGGTCTTGTATTCTAATTATTCATGCTGATGATAATATCTGCTGTATATAGCTCAGCTTTTTGCATGAATTATTTCATTGAATCCTTATGTCAACATGGTGAGGTGGATTCATGATCTCTATTTTATAGACAAGGAAACTGAGTGGTTAAGTAGCTTGTTTGGCCTTGAGGTCACCCAGTTAGTCAGCGGTGGGTTGAGTTGTGATTGAACTGGTTTGTTCTTAGCTACACACCATGGGATACTGCTCCAGGCTCATGGAGTCTTTGTTCCTTCTGTTTCCCTTTGGGGCAGGGACCATATCTTTTCATTCTGGGTACCTCTGAGGTCTTCACTGCAGGCCTGTCAGAGACTAATAAAATTTTTTTCAAAGGTACCTGCTAATTTCTTTAAGAGGCATCATTCCTGTTTGTGCCAGAGAAGGAATATCTCTTGTGCTGAGCAGACCACAGCAGTCAAGTTCTTAGCTTCTGGGGAGAAGAATTAAAAGTTTCCTTTCTGGACTGAAGAGCAGTTATTAGCAAGTATAGTATCCTGCGAAAAATGCAGGTTAACGAGTACCACCTTAACATCTGAAGAAGAAAGGGTGACCCAGGATCTGAACATAGAAAAGTCACGCACGCTGTGTGCCTGCATTTTCCCGTTCACTGCAGGACTCATCAGCCCCTTTTGCACCCAGAGACACTCACCTGGAGAACTAGCCTTATATCTACTGGTTTGAGCTAATTAGTAAGTAGGAGGTTTCCCAACTTTGAAAATTTTCAGGTTCTAGTCTTCTCAAAACTGACAGAGGAGGGAGGGCCCTAGATCCCAGCCACCCATGTTGCTTTCATTTCTTCAACTGGCATTTTTGAACTTGGAGGGGTGGTGCATTGTTCTCAGGGTGGCTTCTGAAATGGCCAGGTAGAGAACTCTCACCCAGCAGAGCCACCTTCTTTTTGACAGCCCATCCTTGAAAAGTGTAAGGAGTCTGAGTTACCCAGTGGATTGGATTCTTTGCTCTCAGCTGGCATGCCCACTCTTCTGTCTGTGCCCTTAAGAGGGCATCTCTGTGAAGATTAAATCAGGCCTCTCTTTTGCCTGCAAATGCAACTATGTACTTAGTCTGTGAAAACCACGGGGCTGAGGGCTGCGCATCCATTTTTGTACCTGGTCCTCAGAACGTAGAAATGCGTCATTAGGAGATTTCATCATTGTGTGAACATTATAGAGTGTACTTAACAAACCTAGGTGGTGTAGCCTACTACACATCTAGGTATATGGTACTAATCTTCTGGGACCATCATGTATCCCATCCATCGTTGACCAAAACGTCGTGATGTGGTATATGACTGTAATCTCAGGCTGATCAATTCCCCAAAACAGGGCTGTTCACTGTAGTTCCAGGTTGCCCCATAGTGCCTTTATAGGCAAGCAGGAACCTGTAACTCCCCTAGCAAGTCAGGACAGATAACAGACCAACCATCAGCTCGCTCACCTAACTTGGAAAGACGTCATGCTTCCTTTGGAAGATCTTCCTTTGGAAGATCCAGGCTCTCCTCCTTGTTGGACTGGACACAGATTGAGAGGAGAGACAGTGAGTCTTTTATCCATTTTCAAGAGACATCTGATAAGCATGAGAGATCTACTCTGGGGGAGTAGACTCTTCCGTTGGAATACGTGGAGGATTTAGCATATTCAGTCATCCTTAGAATTTTGGTGTTGGAAGGGGCCATAGTTCGGCCCTCACATTTGATAGTTGAGAAAACATCAGCTCTTTAGCACCTTGGCCTGGATGAGTTCTTCCAAGGAGTGGGCTGGAGGAAGCTTTCCCCACAGTCGTATGCCATCTCTACTAGGTTTACTCCCATTCTGTACTGGCAAAGTCCTTAGCCCTGAGGTTACTGCAATGGAAAGAAAACCTTCTAGAAACTTGGGGTGGGGGACAGGGAAGAGGCATATGCATAAGATTCAAATAATTTGGAAAGTACTAAGCTAGAAGTCCACACACACAGAGACCCTTGGATCACCCATTATATTTGCTTCATGCTCAGTGAACCTTGGTTTCTTGCACAGAACCTGGGATCGGTCTCTTTAGGGTGACGTGTGGAGCTGCTCATTAGGAGGGCGTGTTTGCATTGACCAAACTCAGCAGAACAACTTGCTGTGAGGGCAGGCCCTTCTGGTGTGAACACTGGGAATGGGGATCATCTCTCTGGGGGGAAGGTGGGAATTGAGTATGTCCCATCTTTCAAAGCTAGGTATTAGACTTTTCAATGTAGTTGATTTAATTCCTTTTCTCCCTTAATGCATGTAATCAGGACCTGACTCTTGTACTAAAGTGGATCGCAGCTAGCAGAGCCTCTTGCAATGTTCATTTTGTCTTTTCAAGACTCACCTTGGTAGGAGTTGTGAGCAGGGCTCCTGCCACACCTGTGTGTTCAATGTTGCAGGTGGAGCAGTGCAAGGATCACCCTGCTGGGGACAAAGACCTGGCTGGTCCATTAACAGGAACCATTTTTGTCATTTTTGGGCCATTCTCGGTACCCACTTTTCTTATCTCTAAAACAAGTAGAGAACCCAGATGATCTCCAGCAGTGAAATATTCTGATTGTAAGATTCCTGGAAATCTCCTCTGAAGTCTTGTTCCTTTTCTTTTACAGTTGTTTTTTTCCAGTTTTGAATTGGCTCTCACCAAGACAAGTTCATCATCCTAACTCGACTAAGAGGTTTGAATGTGAGGATTCTTTGCTTGATTTACTGCCTTGCCTTAAACTTCATTTGCCCTCCCTCAGATGGAGATGCTTCTAAGCAGAGAAGTGGCAGGCAGCCAAAGTTGGAGGGTTCCACCACCTGGATTAGCAATCCTTGAATAATTAGGATCTGCGTGTAAAGGGAAGCTATGAAATGTATTAAAGGGTGCACTCCAGGGTGAACCAGGAAGCCGAAGACAGATGATCTGGGCAAAAGGCATCTTCAGGCAGCTTCCAGAATGGAGCAGAAACTCATCTCCCCTGACCCATTATTTCAGCATCTTGGTTTCCTCTCTTCTCTAGCTGAAATCCTACTTGTAGTTCTGTCTACCACCCTAGTGCTTGCCGCTGCCCTGGATTCGGGTGGTGGTGGCGTGATGGTGGTGGTGGAGCTAGAAGTCAGTGACTTCTTGCATTGCTTGCTTCCTGGTAGGGACTGTGGGTCCTCAAGTGTCCTCTCTGGTATTTCTCCTTTCACTGTATCTAAGACATGTCACCTGGTGGACTAGTTTGGTAACCTTATTAATGCACTCAGCACTACTGAGTCATTAATTCTGCAATGGCATTTCTTGACGTGGGAAATTTCCCCTGAGCCCTCAAAACAGCCAGGTGAAAGCTGGAAAATCTAGTGGAATGGGGAAGGGGGAGAATAAAAACAATGGCCTTTTACCACTCTTAGTCCCTGCTCTCAGTGAGTCTTACTCCAGTTGGCTGGTGGCTGGTAACTGGGCACACAGTCTGTTGGACCCACATTTCCAAACAAATGGCTTCTCTGTTGCGGTAAAAACCACTTCAAGGATTTGTGGATTCCAGTGAGAATACCAGTTTTGTGTTGATGGAATAGCACGTTGTCTTAGTCCATTCAGGCTGATCTAACAAAATACCAGAAACTAGGTGGCTTGAAAACAAGAGAAATTTATTTCCCACAGTTCTGGAGGCAGAAAGTCCAAGCTCAGGGAGCCAGCGTGGTCGGGTTCTAGTGAAGGTCCTCTTCATGGTGGCGGACTGCCAGCTTCTTGCTGTGTGCGCACATGGTGGAAGGGGCTAGGGAGCTCTGTGGGGTCTCTTTTATAAGACCATTAATCCCATTCATGAGCTCTACCCTCATGACCTAATCACCTCCAAAGGCCCCACCTCCTAGTACCTACCATCACTTTGGGCATTAGGATTTCAACATGTGAATTTTGAGGGGACACAAACATTCGGACGATGGCACAGGTAGAGATAAAAGACCAAGGGGAGGGGTTGGGTTGGGCGACATTGGTTGGATGAGTTAGACCCAAGCATCACTTCTATTCCTTCTAGCCACATGGACATCTAGAAAGTGACTTTCTGCTTTGGATTGCCTCTTTCTCCCCTCTTATTTCCATCCTGATCGACCTGTGGTTTGCTGCCAGCAAATTGTATTAAAAAAAAATCCAGGCACCCCGAACCGCCCCCCCCCCCAACAAGAGGTGGTCACCTTACTGAGGGGGCATGTTCCAGGGTCTTCTGGGAGGTGGAATGTGTGTGAACGTGAAGCAGCCTCTGCAGTGATGGGGTTCGTGGTCCTGACCTTCTGGACTGCATTTGGAGATCATTCTTTAGCTGTGTCTTCATACTTCTGGGAAATATGAGGAACCCCAAATGGTGGCTGCTCCCCGTAGGAACAGGGAGGAGAAGGAGGTAAAAGAAAAGAAAAAAGAACCAACAAAACACTTGCATTTCTCTTTCTTCTGCAAAGGTTTATTACTGAAGATCACCTTTCCTGAGATGTTATTTATTATTTATATTTGTAAAAGTGTCCTGTTTGCTCAGGTGAGTCAGGAATTTGATTTTTCCTTAAAAGAGGGGGAGGGGGAAGAGGATGTACTCTTTCCTAGGGCCGCTGAAACCAAGTACCACAAACTGGGTGGCTTAAAGCAACATCTATTCTGGCACAGCTCTGGAGGCTAGAAGTCCAAAATCAAGATGTCAACAGGGTTGGTTCCTTATAGAGGCTCCGTGGGACAGTCGTTCCATGCCAATTCCTGGCTTCTGGTGGTTGCTGGTGATCCTTGGAGTTTCTTGGCTTCTAGGTGCATCACTCCAATCTCTGCCTCCACTGTCGTATGCTGTCTTCTCTCTGTGTGTCTCTGTGTCTTCATATGGCGTTTTCCTCTCTCTGTCTCTTCTCTTCTTCTAAGAACACCAGTCATGTAGGATTAAGGGCCCACCTACTCCAGTATGACCTCATCTTAATGAATGACATCTGCAATGGCCCTATTTCCAAATAAGGTCACATTCTGAGGTACTAGGGGTTAGGATTCAACTGATCTTTTTGGGGGACACAGTTCAACCCATAATAGGGGCTTATATATTGAGCCTGGTGCAAGTTGATGATGGAGAAAAGCCTTATTGGCTAAGGGTCTGCTTCATGGCAGGTGCAGTGTTAGGTCCTTTCTATTTCACCTCCTTGACTTAATTTCATTGATATGACAGTTCTGAAGGTAGGTGGTGTTATTTCCATGTTATAGATGAGGAAACTGAGTCTCTGAAGTTAAGTAACTTGTCCCATCACATACAGCCTGTTAGTGGAACGCTGGGCTGGAATCCAGGTTTCTGACAGCCAGGTGTGCTTTCCATGTGTAGCATCCTTCCTTCTCTGCTGCTGCCTGTCTTTGTTAAAGTACATCACCCACAAGTGTACGTGCCTTCTTAGAACACTGGAGTCCCACTCCAGAGAGATGGGACGAGAGCATCCTTACATTATGTGTAATTGGTGTTTGTCTCCCTCCACTAGACTGGGAGCTCTTCAGTCCATTAGCTTAAAGTTCTGGGGGAGAAGGACCCTCTTCTACTCAACACGTGTCCTGCTGACTTACTCTCCTTCTACCCCTTTTCAAATAGAAATATCATTTGGATTTCTGATTACAGTTCATGTGGCAGTTTCAGACATGAAGATACACAGCGGTGCCCACCCAAATCTTCCCCAGAGCGCTAGAGATTAATGGGCCCGAGATCATGGCTCTGAGAGCAGGTATGTGTTTCCTCAAGGGAGAGAGGTCCCGCGGGGTTCCCCGCCTGGTGTTCTGACAACCAGAACCTGGATGAGCTCACCAGCTTCTCAGTCTGGCTTCCCTAGGTAGTAGCATCTTATCTTTCGATCGTGTCTGAGAACTTGCTCAATCCCTGTGAAGTTTAACAGAAGGTGAGTCTAGACTGGCGAGAAGGTTCATTTCCCCATTCTGAATTGCTGGATGCTGAAATCACGTATGATCATCTTGGAAACTCTCAAAAATATTGCATAGATCCAAGAGTGTCTTTACCTCGGTGACACAACCACTCAGTGGCTTGCTGGCCATTTTTTCCAAGGTGGCTACCAATGGAGGCAGTTTGATGCTTTTTATGTTCAAGTCCGTCCTGCTGAGGAATGCGTTCCCACCAGCTCCCAGGGCTGTTCACCAGGGCTTAGCAGGCCGTGGCAATCAGATGCAGGACAGGCATACTGTGTGTCTGATGATGAAATCTTCAGAGTAATGAATGAGTAATATTAACTTGGAGAACAGGGCTATGGGGAATTGTCTGCTGTAAGTAAATTACATAGTTTATTTTAGAGGAAATTTCTATACAATTTAGGCTGAAACTTGATAGAACATACTTTTCCAAGCCCCCAGCTCTACTTGACTGGAATGAGCCCTTTCTAAACAGTCGGCTCTCCCAGCACAGCAGCCTGTGGGGTCACATGTGGGCAGCACCCTGCCAGGTGGCTTTTATCTTGTTTGCTCTGTTTCTCCGGTCTAAGCTACCCCAAACCATATGCTTGCACTATTATTTTCTTTTAACATTTTTTTCAAGGTAATTTTATTTTGTTCATTTATATATTTGAATAGGTACTATATTCACGTGGTTCAAAATTCAAAATATATAAAAAAGTTTATAATGAAAAGTTTCCCTTCCACTCCTGTCCCTCAACTATTTCCCCACAGAGAAGCTACTAATGTTTCCAGTTTCTTGTGAGTCATTACAGATACATTATATACAAATGACTCCATATATGTGTGTGTATCCATATGTCTATATATGTCTCTATATTTATCTTTTCCCCCTCCATTTCTTACACAAATGGTAACATTCCGTACATCCCATTCTGTGTCTTTTTTTCACTTACCAGTGGATTTTTTAAAGATCTTATCAGTATGTAAATTGCTTCCTCATTCTTATAACTATTTGTTTCGATATGATTTCAAACTTACAGAAAAGTTGCAATGGTTAAAGAAACTTTCCTATACCCTTTACCCAAATTCACCAATTGTCTGCATTTTGTGCCATTTACTTTGTAATTCTCTCTGCAAGTGTATAAATATATAACCACACACATTAACACCTACACATATTTATCCTCACACATGTCTATATATACACACTTAGACACATTTATATACACACACATATATTATTTTTTTTCTGATCCATTTGAGAGAATGTTGGAAACATTGTGTCTCTTTGTTGCATAAGTTCCTCAATGTGTCGTCCCTGAGAACAGGGACGTCCTTTCGTGTACTCAGAGAACCTTCAATCACATTGTACTTTAATTGCACTTTTCTCCACGTCTTATTTTACCATGGGGATGTGGGTATACGTTTTTGTTAATTTTTAGGACCAGTCTCCCGTGGCTGCTCTTTGGTAAGAGTGTAGAGCGATAAGGCATTTTTTTCACATCGAACCAAGGGGGTGTTCTTTCTTGGATCTGGAGTCCCTCCCCACTCTGGCATTTCCTGTAGTGTCTGTTGAACTTCTTGTTTGCTCTGGGAGAAAGCGCATTCTTGATTGGGGATGGGAAGAAGGAGGGTTTTTAAAATTTTTTTATTTTATTGAGATCATATTGGTTTATAACATTGTGTAAATTTCAGTGTATGTCATTATATTTCAGCTTCTGTATAGACTGCATTCTGTTCACCACCAAAAGTCTAGTTTTCCATCGTCACCATACCTATGTGCCCCTTTACCCCTTTCTCCCTCCCCACCTCCTTTCCCTCTGGTAAGCACCAGTCTGTTCTCCTTGCCTATGCGTTTGTTCGTTTATCTTGAGGGAGGGTTTTTCTTGATCCTTGGTGCTTCACTTCTCTGCTTCTTGGACTGGATCACTTGTAGAGGAAGATGGAGTCAGGAGGAGCATCCTAGGGACAATTTGCTTCGTTATTTAGTGGCTAATGTGCATTAGGAACCTGTCAAAACTACAGAAAAAATTAGACCCAATCCCTTCCCACGAGTCTAATTTAGTTTAACAAATGTTTGTGGAGCTGCCTACTCTGTGCCAGCCGTGCTTCCGGCCCTGGATCTGTCTCTGTACTTCTGCCCTGCGTAGTGCAGAGGTCTCCACTCGTCCCTTCTCCAGCTCCAGAATTATCGCCTACTGCTGCTGGATCCGTTTTTCTAAAGCGCAGCTCCAGTGTGTCACTGCCAAGTCACACTTCACCTCACCCTCTGTTACCCATCAGACCAAGGCACGTGCCTCAGTGTGGCATCAAGTCCCATCAGGTCTCACTGTCTCTTTTGGTTTTGGTTCTTTTTTGGTTTTTTTTGGTGAGGAAGATTAGCCCTGAGCTAATGTCTGTTGCGAATCCTCTTCATTTTGCTGAGGAAGATTGGCCCTGGGCTAACATCTGTGCCCATCTTCCTCTACTTTATATGTGGGACACCCGCCATAGCATGGCTTGATAAGCAGTGTGTAGCTTCACACCCGAGTTCTGAACCTGCGAACCCCAGGCCGCCGAAGTGGAGTGCGTGCACTTAACCACCACACCACTGAGTCGGCCCCCTGTTTTGTTTTTTTTTTTCAACTCATGATTTGTCTATACATACCCTAGCCCAACTTGATACTAAGTACTGTTCCCAGAATTCTTCTTGGAGTTTTCTGTTTCTTTGTCTTTGCTTAAGCTGTTCCAACTCTCTGAAAATGCCAGTCCACCTAATTCTCCATCCTTAAGAATCCATTTCCAATGACAACTCTCTCATGAATTCTTTCCTGAAATTCTCAACTTAATAAGATCTCTTCCTCTTTTAAAGCCCTCTATCATTTCAGATCTCTTTTTAATCATTAATTGTTTGTGCACCTTACATATTTTGTGTATTTACCCCTCTCCTACCCCTCTCTCTTCCTAATCAGATAACATATTCCTAGAAGGTTAACTTTATTCTCCTTCCCACTCTCCCTTATTTCCCATGTTCCAGAAAGAATTCAAGGCCACCAGGGCTGTATCTTAAATATAGTCGATTTCTCTACAGACCTGCACTGCACCTAGCGTGTGGTTGGCCCTTAGATAGCTTAAGGAAGGTGAGAAGGTCACTGAGTAGTTCTGGTAAATTTCCTGTTTCAAGTACTGGAGATATCTGGGAATGTTCATTAAAAAAATGTACACATGTTAACTTCATTAAAACACACCTTAAGGATCTTTATCTACCCAAATTCACTTGCCTTTTCATTGAGCACATGTACACTTTTGTTTGGAATCATATGTATGTATTGTGATACATGCATTTTTTTCACTTAACATTTCATATATATACACATTATTTTTAATGCTTAGGTAGTCTCAGGAAACTAGTTCTTGAAGAACAAACTTGCAGGCAAACAGAAGAGAGATTTTCTTTCTAGTTAGATGGTGTTCTCGTTTGTCATATGTCTGTTTTCTGAGGGTAGACAGCCTTCCGTGAAACTCCTGTCTAACAGGATGATTTATGTCCTGATTATTCTCTACCACTTGTGCCTCTCACCAACTCCATTCTTGAAAAAAACTGCCTTGGAAATTTTCTTTCCCTCGAGTCTTATAGATTCATGAGTCAGTTTATTGAAAGTCTAAATTTGGGGATGACTTTCAGCAGTTGGTAGTCTATGAATTGCTAATGCGGAGGAGATTAATGTGTGAGGACTCCTAGCTTTCATTGCTCTTGTTGGGTGGCCACAGAGCCTCTATTTTCTACCTCTTGAATATCTCTGAAAGGATGTCAGCTGCTAAACCTTCTGTTGGAGTGAGCGACAGTCAGGGTGCAGAGGAGGCAGAGTTGGGAAACAGATTGGTAATTGACAGGAAGTCATTAAGAAGGTTCTAGTCCCCCATCCTCTCACTGCCTTGCTGGGATTCTGATCCTGATGGTCTGATACATTCTCTTTGGGCATTCGATGTCTGTAAGATCCCAGACTCTTGGTTGTGAGCCTTGATATAGGGGTCTATCAGTTAGGATTTTTTTTTTGGTGAGGAAGATTAGCCCTGAACTAACATCTGTGCTTATCTTCCTCCACTTTATATGTGGGTTGCCGCCACAGCATGGCTGATGAGTGGTGTAGGTCAGAGCTGGGGATCTGAACCCGCAAAACTGAGTCGCCCAAACGGAGCACGCTTGGGCCGGCCCCTCAGCTAGGATTTTTTTGATGCTGGAAACAAATGGCTCACCTAAAAGTATCTCAAACAATATGGAGTTTAGTATCTCACATGATGGCTCCAAGGTGAGTTCAACTATTCAATGGTGGCATCAGAATCGAGTTCCTTCCGTTTTTCTGCTCTAGTATCCTCAGAGTATTTGCTTGCTCCTTGAGCTTACTTCTGCACAGTGGCAAGGATGGCAGCTACAGTTGCAACATTGCAAATAGGCACAACAGTACTTGGCCAAAAAAGACAGGTATTTCCTCCAGTGCACTTTTTTTCATCTTCAATGAAAACTCTTCGCAGAACTGCCCCCCTGACATATCCTCTCGTTCCATTGGCTAGAGCTGGGTCACATGGCCGGCCCTAACCCAATCACAGGCAAGGAGGAATGGGATGCTCCTGATTGGTTCATGTCAGGCCTCATTCAGCCCAAGGGAGGCTGTTCTTCAGTCCATTGTGGCCTGAGAATGTGAACTTGAATAGTCATTGTTTTCTTGGCAAGGAGGGAGGCACCCAGCAGTGGCTCTTGGGAAGGCAACTAGAGATTTATTATTATTGTTTTTTAAAGATAGGTCTAGGCCTGCTGATTTGCTAACAAAAATTATTTTATTCCTTACCTTACCCAATGATGACATTTGGATATTTTGAATCTCTACCTTTTTTGGGTGTGGTATCTTAAACTTTGGAGAGTCTTCTTGAAACTCCAGGATATCTGCAAGAATTTTTTATAACCATGAAACTGCTTAATCATTTTACACAAGGCAGACTTGGGGCGGGGGCTCACAATGACCCCAGACCATGTTGTGAATAGGAGAACAACCTGCCTTTCTTTAGTTAACAGGACTGATAACAAAAATGTGCAATAGATAAAGGGCATCTCTGCCTAGTGTAGGTTTTGATGGTAGAAAGTGACTTGAAAATAATGCAAATACAAATTCTATGAAAAAAATCAGAAAAGCAAACTTTTCAGTGTGCCTAGAGTTCTTTTCCTTTTTTTCTTAAAACAGACTTTCATGTTAGGCCCTGGAGAAAAAATTCTCCTTTTTCCTTTCACTCCTACTGGTTAATAAAACTGTTGAAAGAAGATTTTAATGATCTGGAAACCTTATTTTTCTGGAAGTTGTCTGAGCATTTCGAGCATGGAAACAGTCAGGCGTGGCGGGGGGTTTTGACCTCGCCGCTCCACGGCTCTCGTCCTCTGGGTACTTTCTGCCGGGAGATGGATGAGGAGCTGACACGTTGTCTCAGACTCAGGGCAGCATCTTGACTCAGGAGCGGATCCCTTGCAGGTGTGCTGTGTGCACGGCCTCTTGGGGATGGCTTCCCAACGCTGGCTTGTCATTGAGGCTGTGATGGGCCAAGTGACCCAGGGTGTTCCCACGTCTGCCAAGGGGGTCTGGACCTCTTTCCTCAGCACGGTTATTGTTGCCTTAGAGATGCCTGGCGCTTATGGCAGTCTCGAAATGTATGCTTGGCAGGTATTTTTGTTTTGTTTATTATTTCTTTTCTGCCCACAAAAGGCATTTTTTTTTTAAATTTTTTTTTTTTATTGATGTCTTAGTTTATAACACTGTGGGCTTTTAGTTGTACATTTTTGTTTGTCCGTCACCTTGTGGATGTAACCCTTCACCCCTTGTGCCCCCCCACCCCCCTTCCCCTTGGTAACCACCAATCAGTTCTCTCTGTCCGTGTGTTCACTTATATTCCATATATGAGTGAGTTCATGCAGTGTCTGTCCTTCTCTCTCTGGCTTATTTCACTTAACATAATACCCTCTAGGTCCTTCCATGTTGTTGCAAATGGGACAATTGTGTCTTTTCTTATGGCTGAGTAGTATTCCATTGTATGTATATACCACATCTTCTTTAACCAATCTTCAGTTGAGGGACACTTGGGTTGCTTCCACTTCTTGGCTATAGTGAATAATGCTGCAATGAACATAGGGGTGCATACGCCTCTTGTGGTGGTTGATTTCACGTCCTTTGGGTAGATGCCCAAGAGTGGTATTGCTGGATCATACGGTATTTCTATTTTTAATTTTTTGAGGACTCTCCATAGTGTTTTCCATAGAGGCTGCACCAGTTTGCATTCCCACCAGCAGTGAATGAGGGTCCCCGCCACAAAAGGCATTTTTTGTTGGAGAGAATGTAGAAATAAAGGAAGGTACAGAGAAGAAAACAAAAGTTGCCCAAATTCATACAAATAGCTGCTGTTAACATTTCAATCTTTCTTTTTACTGTCTTTCTCCTCATGCATATCTATAGCCTCCCTCCCTCCTCTCTCTCTCCTTCCTCCTTCCGCCTTCCTCTCTTTCTTTCTTTCCTTCCCTTTTTCTTTTTCCTGTCTGTACATAATGAGGATTGCATAGAATATAGTTCTACTTCTGTGTCTTTCTACCCAGTTAATACACTGTCTGGGGTCAGACTGTTTGAATTCAAGTCCCAGCTCTTCTCACAGCATGTGATCCTCAGATGCCTCAGTTTCCTCATCTGTGAAAGGGGATGAAGTTGTTTCAGGACCAGTTGTAAAGGTCTCTGTGCAGTGCCCCGTTCAGTGCCCAGCACTGATGTCTCTGGGGAGTGTTCCCTCCCATCTTGGTGACCATACTCTACCATGTTTCCCCTCCACCCCACACCCTCAAGCTATAAAGTAGGGTCGAAACCCTAGTTTCTGGCAAAGGGAAACAGTATGTCCTGCATAGCTTAGACCAGGGCTTCTTGACCTTGGTAGTATTGGCCTTTCGGGACTGATACTTCTTTGTCGCAAGAGGCTTTCCCATGAGTTGTAGGGCTCTACCCACTAGAGGCCATGGCACCCCTCCCCCAACTCCAGACATTGTCAAAATCGCCCTCAGTTGAGAACCACTGGGGCTAGACTCCTCAGGATTTATCACCTGGGGCTGCCCCTGGTCACCTTGAAGAAAACTGATGGGCAGCCAGGATGAGCACCCAGGAAAGTCAGACATGGGCTCCCACCGCCGACTTTCCTAGTATCTGAATATCTCTCATGTGTTCTGTTTGAGGGGTTGAAGCTGCAGGATCCAGTTGTCCTAGAATCCCAGGAAAGACCTGTCCAGGCTGTGTCACCATGTCACAGCCAGGGCCACTGCCTGTCCGTTCTTGCCTCCATGTTCAGACACCTCTGACCCCAGTGAGTCGTTGGGTGAAGGGGCCTCACAGCAGGAAGGTCTCTGAGCAGTGACGTGACTTCCCCTTTGTCGAAGGCTCTGGACAAGGCAGCTTTGCACGAAGTGCTTCTGCTCCAGGACTCCCCCAAATCAGAGCCCGCTGGGCTCTAATGGTCCTTGGCTCCCCATGAGGAAGAGCAGCCCAGCCCATTCCCTTCTCAGCTGAGAGCTTGGAGCAGGAAGCCCTGCGCCTGGCTGGACTGCTGCATGTGGTCACGAGGAGCAGTTGATGTAATGCTGCACGGTCCAAACACACCGCGGAGCCCAGGGCACCACTAAGGACACAAAGTATCTGTCAAACGTAAATGAAGCGCTTAATAAATCTCACCTCTGCAGGCTGCCTAAGCTGCTGACACTTCCTTGGCCCCTCTTGTCCTGACCCTGAAGGACAAGCCTGGCCCCCAGCAGGCAAGTCATTTCACCCGCCTGTCATTTCAGTCTGCCTTGGAGGACTTGGTGGCAGGACGGTGGTGACACAGCTGACATCCCGGGGGCAGTGGGAGTTTTGCGAGGCCACTGACCAGCTGTCAGAGGGCAAGGGCTTTCATTCTTGCCCAGAATGATCCAAAGTGGAAAATGGTCGGTGTTGCAGTCTGGTTGGCCGAGAGGCTCCCAATCTTCTTGAAGGCCCGCGGATCAGCAGCACAGCATGGTGCCTCTTCGCACGCAGTTCAGGCTTTATAGGGGGTGAGAATCGTTTTTGAATGGTGAGTCATCAAGTGGTGGAGGGATGGCGTGTGCTGTTGATTTCTGCTCGTTGATGAACAGCTTATTCCTGAACCCACATAGATAGGTTCAGACTAGATGATGTTGACGAAGACGGTCCCTGGGAATCAGAGAATTAGAGCATCTCAAACCGTTGTGTGGTCAGGTGGCAGCGCATCACTAAGAGGACAGGCTCCGGAATGGACTGTGACTTGCACTCAGCAGCTGGGTGACTTTGCATGGGGGACCAGTATCTGGCCCATGGTTAGTACTCAGTAACTGTTGCTGGAACTCTTGTCTCTGTACCACCTCCCTGGGACACAAAATGCACTATTTGTACCGTCTATAGAGTGCAGGCTGTCTTTGGGGATGTGGGAGCTCTATTCCTGATGCAATGGCGGCTACTAGTCCAGTAGAGAGAATGTGGTCATTAGAAGTTTGAGGTTCCAGGTCTCAATCTTGCCTTATAATTCCAGAGTTAGCCTTTTGGCTTCTCTCTGCCTCCCATCTCCACACTCTCGGGCAACCGTGGTATTAAAGGTGTCCATTTCTTTGCCTCGAGATTACCATCTGAATTTTATAGGCACTTAGGAAATGCCTCAGTGACTGTTCACCCAGCAGTGCAGCCGCTTGGTATCTGAATCACTGCATAGTCTTTATCGTAAGAGATGTGAGGCTGAGAACGGCTCATGTCTGAGAAACACCTGGGTCTGCTTTCCTGGGACCAGTTGAAATACACCTGGGCTGTGGAGTGAGGAGTGGGAAGGCAGCTTGGTGCCCCAGTCTTGCTCTTGACTCTCTGTTACTCTGTGGATTTATTATTCCAAAGGAGGCCTTCATGGCACACACAACCGACCTGACCACTTGCGGTCTATTCTCTATCCTGTGGAAGCAGTATTCCCTGCAGGATCTATTTCTGGGCTGTGAGTGGCAAAAGAATGGAGTATCATTTTCTAGCTCATTACCCGGCCATACCTGGGGAGGCCTTGGAACATGAAGATGACCAAGCTGGGGTCAGAATCTTTGACAGCCTATAGGGTCCCCGTCCTGGGTGATTGGGAATCTGAAATTTTAGGACTCACAGAACTGTGGACTTTGGGGGCTGATTTAAAGCTGGGCCATGAGCAGGTCTACCCAGGTGGAAAAAGGTGGATGAAGGATTTGAAACCACAGTATTCCACGTCTTCAGACTTCCACAAATTCTTTCTTTCTGTTCCTCCCCCTGGGTTTCACATTGGTTAAAAAGAGCTGATATTCAAATAAGATCAATGTCCTGAGACAGCTGGGTTTGGAGGCCACCCACAATGCCAGCTCCCAGGTGTTAATTCAGTAAGCAGGTATTGAAGTTTTGACGTACCAAGCTCACACCTGTTGGGTATGTGCCCTCAGATGGAGCAGGGAACAAAGCAGACACAGTCCCCACCGTGGCAGCCTCCTGGTGGAGTCCGTGTGGGAGATGCAGAGCAACAGGTGGTGGGGCTACCGCGTGATTAGCGGGTAGCTAATCTGACTCCTTTTTCAGCAGTGTTCAGGGATCTGTGACACCTGGTTCACTTCCTTGTCCTAAGGCTGCCTCAGTTCTGGTTGGGAGCCCTTGTGCTGGACTCTACTTTCCCACCAGCTGGAGACGAGGGACATTGTTGGTGGTCCTCTGTGCAGATTTCTCACTCTGCTCTTTGACTGGATGTGCAGACTTGCGCAGTATCAGCCAGATTTGCAACAGTCTTCTCCACCTTCCTGATCTTGCAGTCCTGAGGGCTCGCAGGGCCCACCGTGCTGCTGCCCTGGGTGTCATGACGAATCTTTTGCCCCTTGGGATCCTCCGGTTGTCCCAAAATGAATGGAAGAAGCTGTCAGCAAGCAGCTGCTTCTAATCTTAGACAACCACAAAGCAAGAAATGAGTCTCACCGTGTTGAAACTGTGACATGTGTTTGAAAATAAAGTTTTGATTAGAAGGAGCACTTCTCAGCCTCAACCTGGTGCTGGCTGTCTTAACACTGAGACTAAAATAAACCAACTTCAACTTCTTGGCACGAGACCCACTCTGCCATCTACACACTGACTCTTTTGGGTGGAAGCATGTGGTATGGATGCGTGTGTGTCTTTTCAAGACCTCAGACTTCATAAAACAAAAGAGAGGGACGGTGTTTGCTCCCAGGGTGGTGGGGTCTACAGCACCATTTGCTTCGGGATCTGTTGATTTTGGCCAACTTATGTTCACTCATGTTTATAAAATGACTCCTTTCTAAACGTAAGTCTAGGACATGATGGAAGGAGTCACAGGAGGCGGCATGGCATAGTGGAAGGCCAGGACCACGGCCTTTGGAGCCAGATACACCTGGGTTTATATCCTTTCTCATTAAGTAACTGTGTGGCCTTGGGCAAGTCACTTAGTCTCTGAGCTTCTGTACCCTCATTGTGAAATGGGCGGACACCTTCTTTACCAGTTTGACAATGATAATTATAGATTATTTGTGCACAGAGCCTGGCACAGTGGTGGCTCGACAAATGGTATCCATTATTATTATAGTTTAATGATTGGTACAGTCCTTACCTTACTCTGTGTCACTGCCAAGATCTCCCACAATGTTTTCAGCACCAGGGTGGCCTTGCCCGGGGATGCTTCTGATTTAGTTAAGGACTGGCAAGCCTAAAATTGACTTCGCCAGATGCACATGGGCTGGCAGGTGGGTGTGTCCCCGAATGTCAACTTGCGTGTTGCATCATCCTTCTGTTGTGCTTATGTGCCCCCACCCTGCACTCTCTCCTCCCACCTCCCAGCAAAAGCCATCACCAGACAGAAACAAAACCAACTGATACAGCCTAAGGACTAAAAAAATAAGCCCTTTCTTGATTTCCTCATACCAGGTACATCCCAGGTGACTAGAAGGTTGGAGCTTTAGGTTTGTGTGCAAGTCAAGATGCATGATTACCAAGAGGTCTCCCCAACAAGGAGCTTATGGCCCAAGTTGGAGGAATCACCTACACTCTTGGGGTCTGGGTTGGATTTTATTGTTGAGCTAGAAGGACATTCATGGTCATCCAAACTTTCCTCTTAATGCAGGAACCCCTTTTACAACATCCCTGACCTGCAGGCCTCTATCTGTCCCCCCAGTATTACTGGAGATCAAAATTCTATCACAAATCAGCCCCTTCCCATTTTTGGGGGGCATCTCTAATTTTAACTTATATTGAGCTGAAATCCCTCTTCCAGTGACTTCAGCAGTTGGCCTAAGAGCCCTCAGCTATCTGAAGATCATTGCTGTGTCTTCCTTTATCTCTCTTTCCGGTTAAACTTTGCTATTTCCTCTGACCGTCATTCCTTGGGCCTTGTCTTCAGACCACACAGGATTCTTGTGCTTTCTTTTCTGGGTTGTTCTCCGGATTGTCAAAGGCCCCCTTGAAATGGGTTTCATTTCCTATAGCTGATCCCATTATTCCAGCTGGGCTTTGACCATTAACCTCCTTTTGTAAGATCCATTCCTAGCTCTATGGCGTGCATTTTTTTCTTTTGCAGCCACACAACACCATTGACTCCTTTAGCTTTCAGTCAACTAGATAGTGTGGACTCACATTTGTGCCGGTCTTCCCAACCTGTTCTTGTGTTGTTGACTGTATTTAAACTTATGTTCAGAAGTTTGTATAGGTCTAGATTAAGTTTTATTTTCAGTATGTCTAGATCTTTGGTTCCATCCAGTAGGTTAATGAGTCATCAGCAATGGTGTTTTTCTGTTCTATAGTTTGGACATAGGATGGTTTCTTAAGCCGTTCATCTCAAAGTACTCCCGCCTCTGTAACCCTGAAGTTCAGTGATGCTGACTGCCACCAGCAAGTCTAGACTATTGGCAGGTACAAGGAAAGAAGAGAGGAAGAGGCAAAATGGGTCTATTAGTCGGAAGTGGTGAGTTCCCACTTTTTTATAGCGGCAGCTCATTGGCTTCTACAGGCCAACAGACGTTGTCCATGTCCAAGTGGTTCTGGCTTGTGCTTAGGTATGACTGTACTTGAACCAGCCCTACTAATAAGCCTAAAATAATCAGAGTTTTCCCACAGGATGGAAAAGCTGTTCCTCTTGGGTAGTTTTGTAGGTGACTGAGTACCTTTAGGCTTGGAAGAGCCCAGGCCTAATCACTTTTATTAGCTCTCACTGGTAACTAGCTGTATTTCCTCTTTCACCCCACTTAAGATCTTTACCAAAGACATGTACTTCTGTTTTTCTTCTTGTTGTTGAATACTTGACCTGCTATAATAAGTCAGATTTTTATTGAAAGAATGCAGGATTTGCTGTCAGATGACGTGGGCTGGACTCCTGGCTCCCCTCCCCAGTAGTCCTGGGACCATGGCCAAGAGACAAAGCCTTCATGAGTCTCAGCTGATTCCCTTGTCCGCGGAGAGTGGTGGGGGTGTTGTGAGAATGCAGTGATGGAACTATGTGAAGGGCACTGTCGAGGTTTGAAGGGTGATAATTCATCGCTTCCTTCTCCTTTCAGAGTTTAGAGCCAGTTGATGAATATAGCAGAGAATTCAGACAGATGGGATATCAAAATATCATCATTAGCGTAGATAAAGCTGATGGGAGAACAGGCTTAGAGGTGAGGGCCGAATGGGCTTGCTCACTGCCCTTCCACACTTGGAGGGCTGGCCAACCCCAGAAACAGGGCCGAGAAGGAAAAGGTGAGTGCTGATCTGCTCCAGATGGTCAGCTCCAGAAGACAGAGTCCCGAAGGCTCCGGACATCAGGCGCTCAGTATCTTCTCCCAATCTTCCAACCAGGGAAGTCCTCTTCCTTCCTGGGAGGAGTGAGTTAGGGGATGAGAGGCTGTATTAGTTTGCCAGGACTGCCATAACAAAGTACCACAAACTGGGTGGCTTAAACAATGGACATTTGTTGTCTTGCAGTTCTGGAGGCTGGAAGTCCAAGATCAAGGTTCCTTCTGAAGTCCATAAGGGAGAATCTGTTCTATGCTTTTTTTCTAGTTTCTGGCATTTTGCTGGCAATCTTTGGTGTTCCTTGACTTGTAGAATAGTCCCCCTGATCTCAGCCATCATCTTCACTTGGTGTGCTCCCAGTGTGCCTGCCTGTGTCCAGATTCTCCTTTTTATGAGGACACTTGTCATATTGGATTAGGGACCACCCTACTCCAGTATGACCTCATCTTAACTAATTACATCTGCAATGACCCTATTTCCAAATGAGATCAAATGATGAGGTATTGGGGGTTAGGACTTTGACATGAGTTTGGGAGGGACACAGTTCAACCCAGAATAGAGGTCTAGATTTTTCCTTCCAGGAGATGGGGAGAGATTCTTTCCCTTGTGAGGAATAGTAGGTATTAGCACCCAGTAGGTGCTCAGTAGTTTTCTTCTGTTATGTGGACTGAGTTTTGTCCGTGTCTCCCACCCCCCCCACGCCCTGTCTAAATTCATATGTTGAAGCCCTAACCCCCATGTAGCTGTATTTGGAGGTGGGGACTTTAAGGAGATAATTAACGTTAAATCAGGGCAAAAATGTGAGGCCCTAATTCAGTAGGGATAGTGTCCTTATAAGAAGAGGAAGAGACACCAGACCCACTGTGCCGGCACCTTGATCTTGGACTTCCAGCCTTAAGAACTATGAGACAATATATTTTTGTTGTTTAAGCCACCCAGTCTGTGGTTTTTTCTTTTATGGCAGCCCAAGCAGACTAAGACATTTTCCTTTTTTCCAAAGGTGACGGCTCTTCATTTGCAGTAACATTGGCCATTGTTGAGGTCAGAGCTGGTGAGCCTGCCTTTACTCTGGCACATGGCAGGCTGGTGGCTCCTTGTCTGTGTTATTTCCAGTCTTCTGTCTTCATTTAATGGATTGGATAGCTAAGGACGAGAAAGCTTAAGCACTTTGCTGGAAGCCACTTTAGTAGATTAGGCAATGGAACCTGAGGGTGAATCCCAGTGCTCTCAGAGCTTGCTTGCGTAAATCCAGAACAAATATATTTAATTCCTTATTTAAAAATGCCATTCACAGTGACATGTGGATGTCATTGAATAGCAAAGAAATGAAACAAAGTGGGTCAGTGACACACTGCACCATTTTGTGATAAATGTAGGTTAACTGATTTAATGGAAAACCACAATCTAAGAGAAAGTGGACTTGAAAATCTTAAGCCCTCGAAAAATCTCCAACTACTCAATTATGACTAAGACAGAATAAGTGCAGCAATTTGAGGCTAAACCTTTGAGGCTAAACCAATTTGAGGCTAAACACTTTTGCTCTGCCTTGCAGTTAAAACCATTGCTATAATTCAAAATATATTTATTAGAAGGTGACAGTGTGCCTGGCTTTATACTAGGCGTTAAGCATCAAGAGCTAAAAGGCATAGTTGCTGTCCTGAATTAGCTGACAATTTAGTGGGGCTGGCTAAATGGACAGTGGCCACACTGTATTGTAGGTGTTACCTGAAAGGGCAGAGGGAGGTAATTACAGCATGCTGTGGGAGCACATTGTGGGAGGGAAATATCTCACACAGACTGAGGGCAGACATCAGGGGTGGCTTTCCTAAAAGAGGTGATGCTTGAGCTGAGTTTTGGGCAAGAAGTCCTGGTTATTCAGGCAAAGCTGAGTAATGGTGTTTTAGGCAGAGAAAATAGTAAGTATCAACATGGAAATATGGGGAGATAGCTCATTTGGAGGACTGTGTACACACAGATACTGCCCCTTTATCTCCTTTCTTCCCTTCTTTTCCTTCCTCCTCCTCTTCCATCAGTGGTGTTGTGGTAAACTGACTCTATAGGGTGAATCAAAAGGCCTAATTTATAGTGTTTGCTGATTTCCATGGTGTAAATATGGCCGATTCCAAGCTACCAACATAATGATGACTGGCCCATAAAATTTCTAAAACTATAACTGTTGGTCACAAGCCTGTATAATCCCACTCAGTAGACCACTGTCTCCCATCCATCCATCACCTATCCATTCATCCATCCATCCATCATCTGTCATCCATCCATCTATTCATCCACCCATCCATCATCCACCCATCCATCCATTCATCATCCATCTATCCATCCATCCATTATTCATCCATCCATCCATTCTCCATTCATCCATCATCTATCCGTCCATCCATCCATTCATCCACGAACATAATTTTAACCAAACAAAATTATAGAATAAATCATGTTACAGATTTTAGAGTTCCTTTAGTTAAGACCTCTCATTTTATAGACAAGAAAACTGTTATGTAGACAGAGGAAGTGACTTTCTTAAAGTCTATTTGTAGAAGTGAGAATTAAGACTATGGTCTTCAGAATTTAAGTCTGTAGCCACCTCTCTTAAAGAAAGTAAGAAAACGCAACCTCAAATATGGCTTGGTAATTCCTGAATTGGAGCAATATGGAATCCATATGGTACACACGACAGTTCAATCAGTCCCTGCTTTTCTGTGACAGTCTTAATACTTAAGAAAGTATTTTTGTTGTTCTTAGTCTCGATAGCTGCTGTTTCCCAGCAGGCTCACAATTTCTTTTGCAGGGGGTCCAAAATGTCCCTGTTGAAATAGCATTCTTCTCCCAGTTTGTAGCAGTGAGCTTCAGAGTTTAATTTAGCAGTTGGCTCTTAATACTTATTCGGTCTTTGATGTTTCTGCATTTCATTTGTCTCATTTTGTGTATGTATGTGTGTGATATAGACATCTCTCCTTTGGGACTCCAACTCAAGCCACCCATTTGTGATGCTAACCAGCTGCTTCTGGGGAGCCCTATTTGTATGGGCTGAATTTCCTTGGACATACCTATGGAGTTGAAAATTTCTTTCCTCTTTCTTGGGCTTCTAGCAGTGTGTCTTGGAGCTGTTGGGAAATGAATAATTGATCCTGCTTTTGAGAGTCTTTAAATTGTTGTATACTCTGAGAGAGGAAGGATGACTCTTACTATCTGAGAAGATTAATTTTGAGACTGTGGACAAATTGGCTGGTGAATCGAATGCTTCAGAGAAATCCGTTTAAAACTAGCTTCTATGTTGTAATGTTGAGTGAAAAAAGCTAGGTGCTAGGATTTACATTAGGATGTCACTTTTGGAAAAAGCAAGCAAATAAATTGGTAGTTACCTCTGGGGAGTGACAATGAGGGTGGTAATGGGTTGAAGAGAAAACTTTCACATTTTAACTTTAAATGTTTCTTTATTTTTCTTTTTAATTACAAGCATGTAATAAAGCAAATCCAGACTAAACACAAAGCCTGGTTGTATTTTAATAGGACTCCTCTGGGCATGGGCAATGAACTTTCTATTGTCCTCTTAAGACAATTTCCCATTTTCCCAATGTAAAGTTTACATCTGTCTAGTTTATAAATTGTAACTTAGCCATTTTAGATACAATTAATTTTGGTTGCTAAAAAATTATAATTGCATAGGTATTCAAACCTGCTCAATAAGGCCAGAAATTTAAACTTCACTTGAATTCTCCCTTCACCTAATAATTTTTACCAGTTCTTTCTTAATGAGGTTAATCATCTACTCGTATGCACTGCCTAAGCTGGTTATTATTCAGAACTTCCAACAGAGATTCTAAAAACCTCCTGGGGATATTCTGTGAACTGACATGGGGCCATTATGTTTTTCCAGTGCTGCTTGACTGTAGACCTCTCGGCTGCCTTGGACATGGAGTGTCATTAGATTTCACTGGCTTCCCCGGAATAGCATCATGTTCCATGAAACCAGTGATCCTGCCTTCCCTCCTCTTTCCCCTTATCTGAACTTCTTTCATAGATTTGGCAATTCTGTCCTCATCTTTAGGGTGTCCTCTGGTGTTCCTGATCTCAAATTAGGAAAAATGAATTTAGTCCCATTTCCTGTGGTTCTGAGCATTTGGAAAGGCAGGGAATGTGTAGATATCCTACACGAGATAGTCCGATCGGTTTGTAACAGCCTAAAGTGGAAAAGTAAATGTGACTTCTTATTCAAGCATTTGCAAAATGATGCAGGTTGCCTCTCCCAACTGTCTCTTATAAAAAATTTCTGGAAATGTGTGGACTAGGTAAATGATATGTTATTGATGCAAAGCACAATTGTGATTATACTAGTGAAGGAAAATAGCTCCTCTATTTCACAGTGTGTGCAAACCTCTTTTAAGTTATTAGGTTGAACCACATGAATTGCCAAACTGAGCTACCAAAAGGGCAGTTTCATCCAGTTCAACCCAAGAGAGCTTATTTGCTGAGCTGTAAGACATGGAAAATATGTGTCTACATTAGGAAAGGACATGAGATAGATGTGCTTTAAGGAAACCGGCATCTCTTTTTTATTTGAACCTGTCTCTAACGGTTAGTGTCCACTTAGTTGACACTGGGTTGTTGCTTCACTAGCTTTCAGAAAGTATCTAGAGCAAAATTGGTTGCCTAGCAACGTGTTCCAGCCCAGGAGGGTTGCAGAATGGGTCAGTGATTAACAATTATGTACAATCAAGTTTAAAAATGCATAGCAGCCTGCAACATTCATGCTCTGACCACCAGGACGCATCAGTATTCTGCCGGCCTGGGTTTGTGCCTATTGTTTGTGAATTTGTGGCAGTTGTGGTCTGGACCCTGTGGTTGCAATTCAGAAAAACTTTGTTCTGGACCAAAATAGGCTTAGGGTGCCCCGCTGTACATGGATCCATTTTGCAGAAGCCTCTGACACCCGTCATTTGGTTGGCTGCCTATCTGGACACTCATCCCCTTGAAAAGTGAAAAGAGAAAATGAAGAATTTGGATATTTATGATTGTTGTCATCTCAACAAATTGGCCTTATTAGTGAATCTGTAATTTGGCAAAGAACAAGCATATCCAAAATGAGTGACAACAATTCTCTCCCCGAACCCGAATCATTCTTTTAAGAATTACGAATGCAGTGCAGACATTCTTCCTGAAATGGCCTCAGCCCTTAATCGTTCTTCTTCCTGCCGCTCCGGCAAAAGAGAAGACACATTCTGCATAATCCAGTCCTGACTTAAGCTTTCCGTCAGCGCAAATATCAATGGTGTAAATCCCGAAAACGGCTGCAAAGCTCAAAGCTCTGAGGCATTTTGATAACTCTGGCAGGGCTAATAATCCGCATTTCCATGTTGAGAATCATTGAGTTTAATTGGCTAATCAATTTGTAGACCCTTTCCATTTGTATTTTGTTTAATCAACAAAAATAAATCGCCCTGCCAACCTTGAGAGCTCCAAGTCGGAGAACAGTGGCAAATATTTCGTCTGTCCTGCCAAAAGTGCTTTCCAACAGAAACGTCTTAATTGAAGATGATTTATATTTAGAAGCGCGGATGTTTTATCATTTGTCTGAAGAAGGAAAAAAGCTGTGTAAGCAGGCAGTCATGCAACCGTTTTAAAGCATTGTTTTTGACGTTTATCTACGTTCTTTATCCCTCAGATGTTAATACAAAAATGACCTTCCCCCGCCCTTCTTCTAATGAATCAGGCTCCATCATCTGAAGTAGCTTTCGAATAGTCCCCATAAACTTGGGTTAGAGTCTTTTTTTCCTAAACCTAGGCCTTTTCTCCCTTCTCTTGGGACCCTGACTCCTTGCTGCTCTCTGGGCCTTTGGAGGAAAATGGCTGACATCTTAGTGCTGGAAAACAGGCCTTGTGCTCCTGTAAAGTGGGCTGCAATCTTGCTTTGCTGGGAGAAAAACCACTCTTGCCGTGGGGTCTCTGTACACGGGGACTTTGATCTGGGTGGGTGATGAACTTTCCCGAGAGTTGCAAGAATCCAGTGCTTGCTTTTGCTGCCTTCTCTGCACTCGGGAAGGGGGAGAGATGACAAGAATTAACATATATTTAATGCCTACGTGATGTGCTCTCATTTCTCACAACCACCCTGTGAGGGAGCTAAACACCTGATATCTGGTGAGGAAGAGGAGGTTCAGACAACATCAGAAACTGTTTGTACGTGGAGTGGCTGAGGTTGGATCCTGTTCAGTCTGTGTCCAGGTGTCTTCCCATTTCATTGGCTGCTGGAAGCTGGAAAAGACCTCCCCCCCATGCACGCCCCTAGTTTCACCAGACCAGGTTTCCCTGCAGGGCTCCTGGGGTGCAGGTACTGTAGCACAAGGGTGGCTAGTGGTTTCTGACTGCTTGTTGTGTGCCTGGCACTTCCCCAAGAGCTTCACCTGTATTAATTCATTTAATCCTCACTTGCCTATTAGCTACTGCTATTGTCATCTTACAGATGGGGAAACTGAGGCCCAGAATGGTTGGGGGACTGTCCCAATGTCACATGGCTAATAGTTGGGGACATCAGGATTTGAACCCAGGTAATCTGACCCAGTACTCCTGTTCTTAGGGGTGTACTTTTCATCAAATGTCCCCTTGTTGGTTCAGCATTCTTCATGCCTCCAAAGCAGTGAGGAAGCAGGTAAGATGCAAGAGGAAAGGAATATAATAGTTCTGTGTAATTTGCTTCAAACTTTGTGATGGACAGTGGAGGCCATTGATTTACCAGTTGCCTCAATTTTTGGCTCATTTATTGATCTTCAGCTGCATTGAGTTGGCCTTTCTGCTACCTTTTCTCCATTCCGTGTTGGCTTCTAGTGCCTCTGCTAAAGATCCACCTTCCATGGGCCCTCTCAGACTGCTGGGAGGCCAGATGTTCTCCAGGGGCCACCAGGAAACCAACACTGTGACCTGCAAATTACTCCATGGGCAAAAAACTTAAATAAATCCGAGAACTGATATGATGCAATTCAACAACTTGTAAACAATGTCCTGAAAGTAACTCGTTCTACAAAGCCAACCAAATGGTAAAAATCCAGCAATTGCCCAAAGCTCTGTGCTGTATTTACTAGGGTCTTGGCTATTCACTAGGCGGCCCCAAGCCACAGCATCTTTGGGTACCAAGGATCAAGTGATCCCCGGATCAGGGTGGAAGAGGGAGACTTTTCATGTTTGGTTGGAGTGGGAAGGCCTGCAGCAGGTCAGATCAACTGATATAATGATGATGATAATTCTGGCAGAGACCAATTTCTGATACCAAGCTGTGTTCGAAGCATTTTACGTATATTAATCATTAGTTGTTCACCAATCCCATTAGATAGATGCTGTTGTTATTTCCATTTTACAGGTGAGAAAATCTACTGTGTTAAATGTACATGTATATTGTAATTTTAGGACCATTAACACAGAAAAAACATCTAGAATCAAGGACACATGGCGCTTGGCTCAGGGCTGGTGGTGCCAGTATTTGGCTGCTGTTCGGAGCACAGGTGCCTCCTTATTAGCTGAAGTGTGCTGGGTGATACTACAGTCGCCATTTACTGAGTTATTACTGTATGCCAGACACGATTCTAAGAGCTTGGTGTGAATTCTTTTAATCTTCACGAAAAGATAGGTACTATGATTATGATTACCCCTGATTTATAGATGAGGAAACTAAGTCAGAGGGGTAATATAACTTGCCCAAGGCCACCCAGTCAGTGCGTGGCAAGGCCAAGTTGGGTTCCTGAGCCGATTCTTCAACACAGTGGCCTCTGCCTCTGAGCTAAGGCCCCTGGTCCAGCCAGGAAAGGGATAGTGACATAGGGGATGGACACCATTAGAGGTCTCTGTGTGGGATAGAGGCTCTGGTCCCTCTTGGGTGCCCTTGCCCAGGTGGCTCATCACTCCCTTTGGCATCCACCCTGTTTGAATTGGAGGTTGATTCCATCAGTCCTTTCCAGACTTCTCTTTGTAGCTGTGACTGTCCCAGTAGCGAAGGTAATGGAGAAGGGCTCTGATAGGAATCATCAAACATACCTGGGAAGGCATTTACTGGGTCCTGGAGGCACATTTTCTCATTGACCCCCACAGCAACTCTATGAGTTCTGGATGGTCCAGAACTCTGGATGGTTCTGGATGGTCTGGACCAGTTCCTGCTGGATGGTCATCTCCGTGTTGCAGAGGGGGAAACTGTAGCCCAGGGAGGGTGAGTCACGGATTCTCAGTCACACAGCAGGTGAGGGGCAGAGCTGAATTCAGGCCATGTGTCTGTAAGTAAGGGCTGACTCCATGGTGGGGACTCGCCCCTGTGCCCTGTCCGGGACGGGATGCGGACGCCTGCCGACAACTCCGGGGCACTTCCTGTAGGGTCAGGTCTGCCAGTCGGCTGTGTTTCTCCTGTTTTGCTGCCCCCACACTCTCTCATGCCTCAGCTTCCAGAGCTTTTCAGAACAACAGGATGAGATTTTCCACAGCCCCGGAACTGTTTTTGCTATTGCTTGTGCATCCGAGCACCTGCTGAGCTGATGAGCTTTTGAAATGTCACTTGACTGTTGGGAGGGATCTGTGAGTGATTCGCAGGAACATGCAATTCCAGCTGCCTCCTTGGGTGGGCAGTGGAGGCGGAGGGGGATGGCGGCCCCTCCTCCAGCCCAGCCCCCTCGGAGAGGGGGAGGTTGTGCAGCTGGCACAGGTACCATCATGTGCCTGGTCATTTCTCTTCTCCTGGGCAGACAGTGGCTGTTTCTGTGCTGTGTTTTTCTTACAGCACTGGCTGCATTTTTTGGTCAACTTTTGAGAATACAATTAAATTTTTGATCTTTTTCTTTCTGGATTTGTCTTTTCCGAAAAATGCACCCATATTCAAAGTTATGTATATAAATTTGGGATTTTCATTGGAATGCTTACACTCAATGCCTCCTTGGACATATCCTGCCTCCCATACATATACCATGAAATCTAATTATTGAGTTCTTCTCCCTGCCCTCAATTGAAGGCAAGTATGGAAAATTAAATTTTTGATTCTCTGCCCCTCTTTTGTCTCCATTGTTGTTAGTCAGGGACCTGGAAGGAAAATATAGGCACATTCAAAGAGGTGACAGAAGAGAGTTTAATAAAGATGTGTCACAGGGTTAAGAAGTGAAGGGGGAGTGAGGTACACTGGGGCAACTGGAGGAAACCCCTCTGTCTTGGTCTGTTTGGGCTGCTATAACGCAATACCACAGTCTGGATGACTTATAAGTGACAAATTTATTTCTCACAATTCTGGATGCTGGAAGTCCAAGATCAAGGGGCCGGCAGATTCGGTGTCTTGTGAGGATTCACTTCCTGGTTCATAGGCTGCCATCTTCTTACTGTGTCCTCATGTGGCAGAAGGGGTGAGGGATCTTTCTGGGGTCTCTTTTTTAAGAACACTAATCCCATCCATGAGGGCCCCACCTCCTAAAACCATCACATTGGGCATTAGGTTTCAACATATGAATTTTGGGGGACATATTCAGTCCATGGCACCCTCCAATCCCTAGAACTAAGGATGGAGGGAGAGGGTTGTCTGAGAGAACCTGTGACCTGTGGTGGGGAGACCCCCAGGTGATCCTGCAGGGAGGAAGCAGGGTGATACACGCTCCTACCTTCTTTACCCTCCTTCTATGCTCCTGGCTTCTACTAGGATCTCACAAGGGGCCAGAGGACAAGGGAGCCTGGTTGATGGAGGCCATTGAGGTCAGCCTTCCAGGGCACAAATCCCAGTGGAAAAAAAGGGAAAGTAATCTGAAGGGCAATCAGAGAATATTCAGCACGCATTCATTCCTTCATAACTTTTATCCAGTAGATGGCACTTTCAAGAGTGCAGGGGAGCAGCTTTGTCACCCCTAATTGCTCTCCTTGGGGATTGGGCATCATGGGAAATTGCTCAGCTTGTGCTACTTGTGCTCCGGAGGTTTTGTAATCCTGTTAGTGATTGGAAGCTTCCTGTTTTTTTCAGATGCTTTTAAATCCAGTTGTTTAGTTTTTTTCTATTTTATTTACATGCCTGTTATTACAAGGCCACTTTGAAAGACTCCATTACGCCTCACGATGATGAGCCAATCTACTTCAGTGTCACAGGGAATTGTATATAAATTACTCACATGGGGTTGTGTTCAGAGGTAGTTTTCCCTTATCATACAATAGCTTGATGTATCAAAATGGGCATTTCTAGATTTTGCAAAACAGAGAAACTATGTGGGGAAGCAGTTGGGAAATTAAAAAGTGTTATGCAGTATAAAGTATTTATGAGGCAGCAAGGGTAACTAACACCACCAAGCTTGGATCTGGGAGGTCTGGGGTCTGCTCCTGGCTCCTGTTTTTTCTTGTTCTGTGACCTTGGACACCACCTCTAGTGGTACATTTCTGTTTGTAAGGTGGAGTTACCATTACTGACGAAGACTCTCTCCTTAAGCAGACTTCAGTCAGGCTCCTCCGAGCCCTCTTTTCTACTAGGCCTGGACCTTGGCCTGCCTAGCCCTGTTTTAGCAAGAATCTTGCCAAGTCAGTTTAGAGAGAATCCCCGACCCTCCATATCTGATCATTCTGGCTTGCCTTCCCAGGAATCCTGTTAAGTGACTTTAACAAGAATCCCCTACCCTTGATGTCTCCTCTTAGTAATTTTCCATCCATTGACCCCCTCACCGTGCTCCTTGACTATAAATCCCCAACTGTCTTTGCTGTATTCAGAGTTAAGCCCCATCTCTCTCCTCTACTGCAATAGTCTGGAATAAAGCCTTCCTTACTGTTTTAACAAGCATCAGAATAATTTTCTTTTTTAATATTACCCACCATAAAAGCTTGGAATTGTTCAGGATCCTCGAGGACCTCTGATCCAACCTTACCTTATGTTGAGAGACACTGGAGTTCACCATGAGGGGTCCAGCACCTCATAGGGTAATAGATGAGGAGCTCATTCACCCCCTTGGGCCTGGTTCTCATTATTAAGCCCTGCCTCCATCTCAAGCTCGAAATCTGCCTTCACTTTTACTCAGTGATCTCAATGCTGCCTTTCCTTGAAACCTGTTGCTTCCTTCATTAAGTGAATAAATTAGCTTCTTAAATTTTAACCACCTTAATGAAAATAATTTTAATCTATGTCTATATTGCCCTTTTCGCTTTCTTTAACAGGATTCTGAGCCCGGTTGGACCTATGTTGCCCGATTGGAGATATTGTTACTGTAGAAGGCTGCGTTAGGATGATGCCCCTGGGGGTCGACTCTCTGTGGACTCCTGGATCTCTACTCCTTTCCTTCTAATTGTAAATCCTTTGTTTCTTTCTTCTGCTGTTAGCTCTTGCTCATGCCTTGTTTCCTACAGTTTTATTAACGATGTACTTCTTTTTCTTTCATGGAATAAAGTACATGGGCTTTGTGAAAGCTCTTTGTCGCTTAGACATCTTTTTTCTTTTATAATTTCCAGGTTGATGGCTGTGTTCGAGGAGATAACATTATCAGAAGCCTGATCTCCACACGGTGAGCACTTGACACTCTCATATGTGGCCCTGTCTGCTTTGAAGGACTTGCTAGGTGCATCAAGGGTCTATAGATACATTTGCTTTTCTATTTGTCTATCATATACCCCCAAATCTGTGCCTGTGTTTGCTGATTTTCGCCCCCTGTTCTTTCTGCCTCACCTCATTCATGGGTATATTTGAAGAGCAGCAACTTTTACAGGATCAAAACAACTAAAGTCATTTGCTTGACGAAGAATTTTAGGATGAGGATTTACAAAGCAAATCAGATTTATTTATAAATATTTCATTATGACTCTCTGAAAAGATAAAGATTCTTTTTGTTAAACATCAACACCTTGCTATTATCACATGTAAAAAATGAACAATAATTCATTTCTTAATATCACTGAATATTCATGTTCAGATTTCCTGATTGTCTTATATTTTTTCACAGAAAGTTAAAAATACCTCAGGGTAATCAAAGAATTTAAACAAGTCCACCCATTGCATTTGGTTGATATGTCTCTTAAGCTTCTTTTAATATGTAGATTTCCTGTCCCTCTCTTGTTTCTCTCTTGCAATATATTTGGTCAAGAAGCTGGAATTTTTGTCCTGTGGAGTTCCCCACAGAGTATATTTTGCTGCCAACATCCCTGTGTTGCCATTTAACATGTTTCATTGTCCCCCAAATTTCCTATAAACTAAAGGCTTGATCAGATTTAGGTTCAAATTTTTGGGCAAGAATATCTCATAGATGATGATGTAACTTTTATCAGGTGACACATTCTGTCTTTTTTTGAAATGTTAATATTGACAGGTGCTGTTAATCTGATCATCCATTATTAGAGTGCCCATCAGCTTTTTCCCTCATGGTTTTAGCAGCCATTGATGACCCATAATCGATGCCTAGATCCATTCTTTATTTGGCGGGTACAAAAATGTGATAGTCTCATTTTGTCATTTTTTTCTGCATTTATTAGCTGGAAAATTTCTATAAAGAAAAACTTTATTTCAACTCTTTTTTATTACCTTGAGGTGTAGTTTGTATATAAAAGGCAGAATAAAGGCTTGATTCTTTCCTTTTATTTACCGGAATAATGAATTGGTTCTATATTATCCTTCACAGATTGTGAGTTTTTGAAAAAAGATATTATTATGGACTCTTGGATTCTTAATATATTTGACATTGGGGTAAGAATTTGGTAGAAACAGTAAAAAAAGATAGCCTCTTTTTTTAGAGGTCTAAATTCTTCTAGATAAATACTTCTAGATAATAAGAGAAAAGAGAGAAGGGAAGATGTGGTGTGAAAAAGGAAGAGACTAGAAATCTATAATCATAATTGAATGAGGATGGACGTAGGGTAAAGAATAAAGATGCTAAAAAAAAAGAGATGAAAAATAATAGGAAACACTTGAGGAGGAGAGGAGTGCGGGGTGATTAGGGAGGTGAGGGGCTGTTGGGGAGTATGTTGAGATAAGATTACATGGGGCCTTGCAGGCCATTGTAAGAACTTTGGGACTATTGGATGGACATGATCATACTTATTTATTTATTTTTGGTGAGGAAGACTAGCCCTGAACTAACATCTGTTGCCAATCCTCCTCTTTTTGCTGAGGAAGATTAGCCCTGGGCTAACATCTGTGCCCATCTTCATCTACTTTATATGTGGGACCCCGTCACAGCATGGCTTGATAAGTGGTGCGTAGGTCCACGCCCGGGATCTGAACCTGTGAACCCCAGGCTGCGGAAGTAGAGTGCTTGAACTTAACCACTATGTCACCAGGCTGGCCCCATACTTATTTTTTTAACACTAGAATATATTGTTGTGGGGAAAAGATCAAGGGCAGAATCAGTGAGACCAGTTAGGAGGTGACAGTGACTAGTGTGCTGGTAATGGAGCTGATGAGCAGCAGCCAAATTCATGATACATTTTGAAGGTAGAGCTGACAAGATTTGCTGATAGATGGGGTGGAGGTGTGAGAGAGGAGGAGGTGTCCAGGAGATGGAAGAGCCACATGTATTTGGGGGATAAGAGGTGACAGTGGTGGACCTTGGCTGCTCCAGGCTCCCTGGGCTCTTCCTTGCCCTTTAGCAGGTAGGAGGAATTCAAGGCTGGGAAGTGGTGTATGAGTTGCTGGGTGGGTTCATTCCCTGGTGGACCAGTCACCTCTTTCAACTTGGTGACCACAGCCTGCAACCCTAGCCCCTAGCCCCCGCCTACTGCCATCCACAAAAATAGCCAGGGTTTTAGGAGGTCACTACCGAACCTCTAGTGGACACTCAAGTTCAGACGACTAGCCCCATGATAGAGTAGAAGGTGCTTCTGTGAGGAAGAAACACTTGTATCTTGAGAACAAAGGTGGTTGAGAACTGATTCCCACATTGTGTGTCTAGACTTGGTTTTGGTCTTGGAAGGATACTCTTGGGTATGATGGGCTATGCTCAATGTCTTGGTGGGTAGTTTCATATCCACCAGATCTCTTTGCTTATTCCTGCCATTTTCTTTCTTTTCTTTTTGGTGAGGAAGATTGGCCCTGAGCTAACATCTGTCACCAATCTTCCTCTTTTTTTTTTTTTTGTGAGGAAGACCGGCCCTGAGCTAACATCCGTCGCCAATCCTCCTCTTTTTTTGCCGAGGAAGACTGGCCCTGGGCTAACATCCGTGTCCATCTTCCTCTACTTTGTATGGGATGCCGCCACAGCATGGCTGACAAGCAGTGCATCGGCAAGCGCCCGGGATCTGAACCGGCGAACCCCGGGCTGCCAAAGCGCCAACTAAACCTCTGCACCACCGGCCGGCCCTGCCAATCGTCCTCTTTTTGCTTGAGGAAGATTGTCCCTGAGCTAACATCTATGCCAATCTTCTTCTATTTTGTATGTGGGATGCTGCCACAGCATGGCTTGATGAGTGGTGTGTAGGTCCACACCTGGGATCCGAATCCGTGAACCCCTGGCCGCCGAAGTGGAGCATGAGGAAGTTGACCACTATGCCAGTGTGCCGGCGCCCCCTGACATTTTCTTATAGAAGTGTCTTAAGTGTGCTCTGCTTCACCTCTCCTTCCTAGCACCATGAGGACTAGAACAGGGGTAGGAAAGTTACAGCCCATGGGCCTGTTTTTGTAAATAAATTTTCGTTGGAACAGAGCCACACCTATTTGTTATCATTGTCTGGCAGAGTTGAATAATTGCCTGTACAAAGCCTGAAATGTTGACTATCTGGCCCTTTACAAAAAGCAAGTCTGCTGATCTCTGGGCTGGAAGATAAGCAGAGGATGAATAAAGCTATCAGCACATGGATCACACAGAAATATTCCTTGTCAGTCACTGAAGTGCCGCTCAGTCTTAGTACATGTGAATGTGAAATTCTGTGGCTCACAAATTGTGGCTTAAAAATCATTAAAATAATTTTATTTTTCCTACATGTTAGATGACATTATTTTGTACTTGCAAGGAAATATAATTCATCCTGGTTAGGTTCACATGAAATAATGGTGTCATTTTACTGGGCATATGGTTGAATATTAGTAATCTCAAAGTTCAGCATTCAAGTTCTAATTTGCTATACCCTCTTTCTTGGATAGTAATAAAGCTTTCTCTTCCATATGAGTGTACTGTGTGTGGTTTGTTTTGCCTTTGTGTGATCAAGAATTCTCCATTTTTTCAGTGAATGTCTCATGCTAAGGAGTTTCAAAATAAGTAGACTTGCATTTTTTCCCCCTAAGTGGAACTCAGTTAGTTTTATCGAAGCTATTCCTTTTGTCTTCTGGCTGTATTGTGTGCTACATTATTTGGATGGCTGTGGAATTCCTTATGTAAAAAAAAAAAAAAAAATTGAAATAGATTTAAAATATGAAGGACTTTTCTTTCTTAATTGCATCTTAATATAATAAAAACCAGAGTGTAATTATTAACAACGGTAGAAGAAAAGAATTAAAAGAATAAAATTGCTTAGCAAAGATCCTGTTTCATAATGCATTAGGATATAATTGGTATTATAATGTGTAATTAACAATCTTTCTCTGAAGTGTGAAGCTTAAGTTTAGGCGGGCAGAAGACCTCTTAGGACGCAGTGATGTCTGAATTAGCTCCTATGGTAGCACTTTTGAATCTGTGCACAGACTGTAGCATCTTCCTACCTGTCTTGTTAGTTGCTTTTTTGTGGTAGAGATAGTAAACTAAGGGCTAGGACGGAAGGTCCCTCAAAGCTTGACCAGCTACCCACGACTTCTCCAGGTTTGTCAGGGAAGAGAGGAGAGGACAAACTCCCGAATACGGGCTATGGCTTTAGCTCAGACCACAGGGTCATTGCCTGGAGTGGACCAGGTGGAGGACCTTTCTTGCCCAGGTGTCAGGTTGGCCGAGAAGCCTCCTTCACGCCTTTTCTAGACCCAACCCCTAACCTGGTCCCATGGATCTTATTGCTGAGATGGCCAGGAATGATGAGTCCAAGGGAAAAGAGGGGAAGGGAATGGATTCCCGGCTCAGAGCCTGAGCCTCAGTTTCCCCATGGCCCGTCTTGGCTCCAGTTGGCTCCTTGAGGATTGGGAGAACAGAACAAGCAAGAACACAAATAAAATATTGAGAGAGAACATTCCAGGCAGATCTGAGCTTTTATTCACTACTCCACTGGTTCAAGAGTTCCTTGACCTAGACTCACCATGTCCAGGCCCCTTCTCAGAGAGGTGGTTGTGGGTGCTGCTGTTCATCATCCACGGTGGGAGAAATTACTCTGTGTGACTGTAAAGAGGCTGCTGTCAAAACAGCCACACCACGGCTTGCCTTTTGAAAGCCTCTAGTGGGGAGAATGGGGAGGCAGTACTGCCCAGTACACTTCACTGAAAGAGATTACTGCTTAAAAATCTGGAGCTGCTTCTTTGGAAATAGCTTTTAGAGTCTCTAGTGTATTCTTTGGAATATCTTTGTCAGTTTCTCTTTTTGGGTAGTTTTGATTTTCCGTAAAATTCTTAAAGCAATTGCCTCTCCATTGGCTTTCTACTTCCATTCTTGTCCACATAATGTCCATTCTCCACAGAGTAGCTAGAGGATCTAAATAGCAGTCAAATCTCGTTATTCCTCTGCTTGGAGCTTCCAGTGGCTTCCTACTCCCATGGGTTTGAAAACCAGACTTGAAACCAGACTTCCTGCCTGGCTGCAAGGCCTCAAGTGATTTGTCGTCCCATCTGTCCCCCGATCCCCCCCCCCGCCCCCCATTTCCTGTTAGCTTCAGGCACTTCCCATACCTTCTTTCTGGGACTAGAACACAGCCAGCCTCAGGCTTCCTCCTGCATGCTGGGAATATTTTTCCTCCAGCTCCACCTGGCCAGCCTTTCACTTCCTGCAGGGCTCTGCTCTCACGTCGCCTCCCCAGACAAGCCCTCCTGAGAATCGAATAGGAAGTAGCAGCCCCTCCACACACACTCTCCCCAAACCCCCTATCACCCCCCATTACACTGCTCTAGTCTCATCATGGTACTCAGGCCATCGAACTCTCTTATTCACTGGTGTGTTCCTTTAGAGTGAAGGGTTCTCAAGTCACCCGTGGCCCATTGCCTCAATCAGAGGCTGCGACAGCATAGGTGCTGTCATTCAGGGACAAGTCTGCTATGCAGGGCACAGTCTTCAGTTGAATAGTGTCTTATAAATAGTTCCCCAAGATGACTACATTGAGGGAAGAGTTCAGATTCAGAAATACGTATTCTGATCTATCTTCATAACAAAACCAAACCAAACCAAGATAGTTTCTTTATCAAACCTCATGTGTTGGATTGGCCCACAGTGTGGGGGCTCATGACATGGGCTATCTAGTATCTTTCCATGGATTTAGACCGCAGTGGCCTCCCCACTGTAGCCCCCAGCACCGTACAGTTTCTCTTGAGTAACAAGATGTGCCTGGATCAGTCTCTCAATCTCAGACCTGCCAACGCTTTGGGCTGAATCATTCTCTGTGGTGCAGGCTGTCCTGAGCACGGTAGGATGTTTAGCAGCATCCTGGGCCTCTACCCATTAGATGCCAGGATACTGCCCCGGTTGTGACAACCAGTGTCTCCAGACATTGCCAAATGTCCCTGAGGAGGGAGGAGTAAAATCTTCCTGGTTGAGAACCACTGGTCTAGAAACATCCCCCCTACTCCAGATTCTATCATTATCCTTTTATACCATCTTTCATTATTTATCCATCAGTGTGGATCAAATTTGTGAGTGTATAAGAAAGCGCTTTTGGGGCCGCCCGGTGGCGCAGCGGTTTAGTTCGCGCTTGGCAGCCCGGGGTTCGCGAGTTCGGATCCCGGGCGCCCGCCGACGCACTGCCTGTCAGCCATGCCATGGCAGCGTCCCATATAAAGTGGAGGAAGATGGGCACGATGTTAGCTCAGGGCCAGTCTTCCTCAGCAAAAAGGGGAGGATTGGCAACGGATGTTAGCTCAGGGCTGGTCTTCCCCACAAAAAAAAAAAAAAAAGAAAGCGCTTTGAAACAATAACATGTTATTCAAATTTGGATTATGTAGATGACTGAAGTGTTGTTTTGTAATCTAATTTGTGGTCTCAGTTTCTTTGTCACGGACCCGAGATTTTGCCTTCATCGTTTATGAAATATTTCCCCCTCTACCAAAGGAGGATGTTCTTTGCTAATGCACTGTGTGAGTTTGATGCTTAAAATCACAATCTCAGCTGGAAGGAATCTTGAAGGATCTTTGGGGAATACATGTCCAGTTAATGTCAATGTCATCATTATCATCTTGTTCTTCCTGTTATTCTAAAGATGAGGAAACTAAGGCTCAAGGAGGGACGGTGATTCACTCAAGTCGTGGTTAATGGCAGAGCGATGACTGTGTGAGTGTTTCTGGGGAAATTTCTTGCACTTTTGTCGTCTGTGTCGGTTGATGCTGTGATTAGCAGAGTTCTCTGGGGGCTCTTTCCTCACCCGTGAGATCCCTGCTGGAGCCTGGACATGAATTACCACTGTCCTAGGCCCATCGAGTATTTGCTAACAGAAAGTTTTAAAAAAGATGATCAGGGAGGAGATTAGGGGAGTCAGAGAAAGGGAGGGACAGAAGAGTACCTTAAAGGGCATAGACATTTAACTGAAAAGGGAAAGCTGTGTGTGAAAAACAATGCAAAGGAAATAAAAAGAGGAGGAAGGAGGAAATCCTGGATAAAGTAACTGAAGAATCCAGTCAAGCAAATGTGGTTTGTGGATCGTAGATCTTGATTTGAACAGACCAACTCTGTGTGTGTGTGTGTGTGTGTGTGTGTGTGTGTGTGTGTGTGTAAGAGAGAGAGAGAGAAAGGGAATATCACAGACATTTATAAACCAAATGGATAATTGGTAGCACAGAAGAATTTTTTGGGATGCTGTAGAAATATTACTGTAATTATGTTTCAGAAAAAGGTCCTTCCCTTTTAGCAATACATAGTAAAGTATTTGTGGATGGCGTAATATGATGCTTGAGATTTTCTTCAAAATAAATAACCCAGTATGGGAGGATCATAGTGAAATAGGATTGAATAGTTGAAGTGGGATTATGGGTACATGGGATTATGTAACCATAATAAAAATTTCTCTAGTAAAGAGTTTAAAAAATTAAAAGCTGACCAACTTGAGTAAATTGTAAACTTCTTTGAAATAAAAAATAAATAAATAGAGGCTGGCCTGGTGGCGTAGTGGTTAAGTTCGCGCGCTCTGCTTCAGTGGCTCAGGGTTCGCAGGTTTGGATCCTGGGCGCCAACTGACACACCACTCATCAAGCCATGCTGTGGCAGGCATCGCACATATAAAGTAGAGGAAGATGGGCACGGATGTTAGCCCAGGGCCAGTCTTCCTCAGCAAAAAGAGGACGATTGGCAACAGATGTTAGCTCAGGGCTAATCTTCCTGATTAAAAAAAATAATAATAAAAATGAATAAATAAACAGTGTGAGACATTTGTCAATTTTTAAATCTTATCTTAAGGAGACTTTTCCAAGCCCAGCAGATGCTCCCCAGTTTTCCTGGGAAAGTCCCTTTGCCCTGAGTGACAGGCAGGTGTGGGAACAGGAGCTGGAGGAAGCTTGCCCTCACCAGGTCAGCAGTGAGCCTGCCTCTCCTCCTGCATCTGGCTGCTGGTTTCAGTAGGTCTTGTCTTCTGTGTGCCAGCAGAGCACCTGCAGTGTCCCTGGAGAGTTGTGGTGCTCCTGGGAAAGAAGCATGAGTGTTGACGTGCTCATGACTGATCCCTCTGTCCCTTCTGCCCCCTCCCAGAAATGATCTGTGGACCAACTTATTTTTTCCACATATATTTTATTATTTAAATATCATACAAGTAATATATGCTTTTTGTAAAAGCCATGTGGAGTAAAAATGAAAGTTCTCCTTCTCTCTCTCCCCTCCCATCAATTTCATTGACCTTTCCAGAAGTAACCATTGATAATAAAATGATGAGCATCTTTTTAGGTCTTTTTTTGTTATTATCACTGTGTCAGAGTTTACTTTTATTTTTTTAATAATGCCAAAAAAAATTTTTAAGCAGTTGCAGAAAGTTGGGAGTATAGTTCAAGAGAACTTTCTTTTCTACACTCGCAACCCTCCTCCCCTCTCTGGAACCGCTTGAGAGTAAGTTACTGACTTACTCCTTCGCCCTGGAATTCTTAGTGCCTGTTTTCTACACCCGCGACATTCTGCTGAGCGATCACAATATGGTCATCGATATCAGGAAATGAACATCGACACCTTGCTACCTTCTAATCCTCAGACGCCACTCAAATCTTGCCTCTTGTTCCAAAATGTCCTTTATAAGCAAAAGGATCTAGTTCCAAATGATGTGTTGCATTTAGTTGTCATGTCTCTGAGCGCCTGTTATGAACCATGCCTTGTTCTAAACCCTTGGAATTTATCAGCAAAAAATATAGACCAAAATCTGTCTTTGTGGAGCTTGCATCCTAGCAGGGGAGACAGAAAACCAATAAACATAACAAACACTAAATCTTGTAGACTGGTAGAAGGGGATAAATGCTACCGATAAAGGATAGCAGGGCACAAGGCGATTGCAGTGCAATTTTAAATACGTTGGTCAGGACTGCCCTGATGAGAAAGGGGCTTTTGGGCAAACACTGGAAGGAAGTGTGGATATCAAGGAGGAACATTCTGGAAAGAGATGATAGCCAGAGCCAAGGCTTTGAGAAGGGAGCATCCCAGTGTGTCTGAGCAAGGAGGGGGCGAGTAGAGAAGAGTTCAGTGAGGTAAGGTGGGCCAGGTCATTTGGTCTTTGTAGACCAGTTCATGTTTTCCCCTTTTTTGGCTATTTCCATTTTAACCCATGGAAATGTCTTCATTCTACTACTGCTCTTTCATCTGATGACTTCCCTAGGCCCTGCCTTTTCCTGATATTTCTTGACATCCCCCCACTAAAGTTCTCTCTTGTCTTGATTGGTGAGACTTCGGACTGTGGTTTAGTTCATCCTCCTGGTCATTTTCTGAGTCTTTATCTTTTCCCTGGCCTATCTTCTTTCCTCCCTTGCTCACGACTTTGCCTTTTTCTTTGCCTTTCTTAGCACATTCTGCCTTTGAGAACTAACCCAGCCCCTCTCCCCCAGTAGTGCTTACTCTGGAGCAGGTAGTGTTGTAAGCCCTTAACTGTTACTAATTAATTTAATCATCAGTAGCAACCTTGGGTGATGGGTACTATTACTTTTTCTGCTTTCTGAATGAGGATATTGAGGTATGGAGAGAATACGTGACTTGCTCACGGTCATATAGCTAGGGAGTGCTGGGGCTCAATCCCCGGCCATTTGCTCCCGGCTTGTGGGCTCTCATCCACTGTGTGATGGATGCATGTCCATACCCGACCTCTCTCCTGAGCTTCAGCCCAGTCACCCCAGTTTCTGAGGGATGCGTAACAAATAACCGCAAATGTAGAGTCTTAAAGCAACACACACTTTTGATCTCTCAGTTCCCGAGTCAGGAGTCTGGATAGTTTAGTGAGACTTAAGGCTATACTCTAGGTGTTGGCCAGGCTGCATTCTCATCTAGAGGCTGGTCTGGGAAAGAAACTGCCTTCAAGCTTGTTGACAGTGTAGGCAGAATTCATTTCCTTGCGGTTGTGGGACCGAGAGCTCTGGATTCATATTGGCTGTCAGCTGGAGGCCACCCTCGCCTCCTAGTGGCCGCCCACACTTCCTGCCACATGGCCCCCTCCATAGGCAGTTCACAACCTGGCAGTTTGTCCGCTGAGATGGAGTCTTACGTAATGAAATGTAACCAGTGGAGTGACATCCCATCACCTTTGTTATATTCCCTTGGTTAAAGTCAAGACACAGGTCCTGGCCACAATTGAGGAGAGGGGGTTGTACAAGGGCATCATCATGGGGTCCCCATAGGATGTGGCCTCCATAGGATGGCTCACTGATCTGGGAAATTCACCCTGAAACCAAAACTCACCATTTTCCCTCTTCTACTTCCTGACATCTGCTAGCATTCCCATGAGTCTTCTAGCCGCCAGATTGTTTGCCTGAGTATTAGTGTTGACATCTCTTTTTGTTTGTTATTTTCATTATTCTTTGACTTATTAAGTCCTCTCAAATTTTCCTTGAAATGTCCTTTGAAATCTGTCTTCCTAAACACTGACTTTTGTATCTCTCTCTCTCCTCCTCTGTCTCTGTCTGTCTCTGTCTTTCACACACACACACACACACACACACACACACACACACACACACTGAGTTTCCCCCAGAGTCTGGTGTGAGCCTAAGTGTCCAACCTTTTCCTGATGAGCAAGTTGCCTCACTCCCACATTTCTGGCCTATTGGTTCAGAGCTTGTGTTCCCCAAGGAATGTCTTCAGCATCCCATCCGGTTGTTCCCAGCAGCATCCCCCCCGCCCCCGCCCCAAGCCTTCTGGATTGCCCCTTTCTCTGAACTCCACTTACACCTGGTGCTGTTCCCCTGGCTTCATGTTGGAATCATCAAGGTCACTTGAATTGGATTACTCAACCATGTATAGACTTGGCTAACCTCCCTGTACACAGTATTTCCTTTTTTATTAAAGTAATGTTGGGTGAATTATCTGAATTAAAAAACTCATGAGAAAAATATGGTATACTAAATCAAGCATGCTCTTTGGCAATCTGAGTCACCCGGTATGCCTGTCCTTTCAGCTGGTTCTGCCTGAGGTTGGGCACCTCAGACATCAGCAGACGTGATTGATGGCCAGCGCCAGAACGCCTGTGGCCCAGTTGACTGGCCGCGCCTGCTGCTCGAGGCCTGATTTATTGTCACCTCAGAGCTACCAACCTCTCTGTGCTGTAATATAGATGACGAGGCCTGTCCTAGCATACGGGGCCTCAGCCCCATCCATCTTGTGTGAACTTTTTTCCTCTTAAATTCTCAGTTTGGCTTCTTAGCTTAATTGACTTCTGGATGGATGAGGTGCTGTTTAATGATGTCTGAAGCCCACAGGGACTGTTTTGATGGACTCTTAAGGAGGAAGAGGCTACCGTGTCCCCCGGCCCCTCTGCGGGTCAACACCACTCTTTGTCAGGGTCGTTTGGGTGCCTGCTGTGTGCTCTGCACTTTCCAAAGCCCTGGGAAGCAAGGTGCAGAGAGAAAGCCCTGGTTCTGCCTTGAAGGAGCTTAGATCTGGGTAGGAAGCAGGGTGCCCAGGAGAAAGAGCAGCACTTCCTAATAGCAGAGCTAGAGGAAGAACTGCCATGGTCACACGGGACCCTCTTCCTGCAGAGAGTCCTGGACACTTGTTGGAGGAGTATCTTGGACTTGCTTCTCTGGAATAGGAGAGAAGCCCATTGTTTATGACAGGGAGTTGGGAGGGACCCCTTTGAAAGGAGGTGATTTGGGGGGATTCCAATTCTTTTGATAGGATATGGAGTTCTCTTATATATTCGGTGAAGGAGGGAGTTGACGCCTCTGTCTAATAACATCCAGCGTGGAAAGGGCAGCTGTGCTCCCCGGGGGCCAGGGAGTCCTGTTTTCTACAGCTGCATTCTCCTTGAGCTGCTCCTTCCATCATCCCTTAGATTCTGTGTCGAGGGAAGAGGCAAGGCTGGGTACATGGTTGCTGCCTGATCCCAGATTGGTCGCCGAAAGGAGGTCCCCCAGGCTCCATCCACCTTCCTTCTTTTCCGAAGCCTGCCAGACATTTGCTTTTCTGCCTCATCTAATTACGCCTGCCCATGTGCATTTTTTGCTCAATCTTGGTCACTTTGCAGCAAGCTCTCCTGACACTTTACATAGTAGATTGACCTGATGCCAAACCCAGTCCTACCCAAGAAAGAAAAGTGAGTTGTGACAATTACCAGGCAGGTTTCTCTGTGGAATTAACTGGTATTTTTTCAGAGTGCAAACTTTGTGGAGGGACCTGGCAGTTAATGAAGAAACTAAACAAAACAAAACAATAGCTATGATTTTTTTGAGCACCTACTATGTGTCTGGCATTGGATTAAGTCCTTAACATCCATTGCTTCATGTATTCCCCAGAACAACCCAAGTAGTGGATACTGTTAGCACATTTGCTATTGCAAATGGGGAAACTGAGGCTGGGAGAGGTCAAGTACCTTGGCCACAGGGATCTTCAGGAGTGGAGGCCAGAGGACTCAACTGGGTAGAGCTGGACTTTCTGACCAAAAAACTCATGCCCAGAATTTGGGGATTTGCGAGTCTCTCTTGTAGAGGTTGTCCATGCCTTTGGGAGCTGCTGTGGTTCTGAACGTGGAGTCCTGAGTGGTAGGGAAGTTGTAGAGGTCAGAGGTGGAGTTGGGAATGAATGTTCACAAAACACCTCCGTGGTTGGCTTCTTCACGTCACACTTCTAACTTAGATTCTGTCCTCTGATCTTGGCTGGTATCGATGTTTTAGGAGTGACCAGTGTTTCTCATGTGTTTGTGTTGGGGTCTGTTACACTTTGAGTGTTGTGATGGTTCATTTTATGTCAACCTGACTGGACTCCCCAGTACCCAGATATTTGGTCCAAATATTTTTCTGAGTGTTTCTCTGAGGATGTTTTTGAAGCAACAGACAGAGATTGCAGATTGCTCTGGGAGGGAGGTGTAATCAGATAAAGGCCTAAATAGAACAAGAAACTGACCCTCTCCCAAATAAGGGGGAATTCCTCCTGCCTGACTACCTTCAAGCTGGGACATCAGTCTTTTTTCTCCCATTGGCCTTGGACTGGAACTATGCCCTCAGCTCTTTTGGGTCTTCAGCTTGCCAACTGCAGGTCTTGGATTTGTCAGACTTCAGAATTGTGTGAATTAATTCCTTATAACAAATCTCTCTCTCTCTCTCCTATATATATATATATATTTTTTCCCTCTGTGTCTCTGGAGAACCCTGACTAATAGAAGTGCTTATCCTGGTCACTGCGCATCTGGTTATTTCTCAGGTCTGCAGTCATCTGATTAATGTTCCTATGGATGATGCAGGGAAGCATCTGAGCTGCAATCTCTTCACTTCCATTTGGTTTCCTCCCTCATCTCTGAACTCACAGTTCAATTTTTTTTGTTTTTGCTGAGGAAGATTCGCCCTGAGTTAACATCTGTGCCAATCTTTCTCTATTTTGTACATAGGTTGCTGCCACAGCATGGCTAGTGAATGGTGTAGGTCCACGCTCAGGATCTGAACCTGTGAACCCCGGCTGCCAAAGTGGAGCATGTGGAAGTTGAACCACTTGGCCACGGGGCCGGCCCCAGCTCAATTTTTAGTGCAGACAACTCATTCTCACAGTCTCCCTCCTTTTCCAATTCTTTTTCAGTGACTTTAGGAAAATTTCTTCCCTCTTTCTCTACTTTCATCTTCTCTGCTTTTTAAAACCATTTTCTCTCCCCTTTTCCCCTTCCTCTTGCTTTTCTTTCTTCCTTATTATCCTATTTAGGATCCAGAATGGCCCTAATAGTTGCGGTTCATAAGGTTCAGGGTAGTATTGGTATCATTAGTCTTTACATGAAATTTTTAATAATAAACAAGGCCACCAGTCTCTCAAGCCCACTCCAGAATTTCCAAGACTGTCTCTAACTACCCTATTTTCTTCTAATTAAATTTGCTTTTCTTTAAGCACCAGCTTTTATGATAAATAAAGTAATTCCGTTTGAACTTTACTGTTTTGCTTTAATTTTACTGCAAGATTTGCAACTTTTATTTTTACCATTGTTTTCATTGAAGATATACAGCACGTCTATCGCGTTTTGTATTGAAAAGGCTTTGGTGGCCAGCCGAGAGCGGCCCAGCTGTGGCTTTGGGGCCTGGTGCTATAACGGAAGGCCTTCCTTGTCGGACCTTCCGATTGTGGTGAATGAATACCTCACATTGGTATGTTGGGGACGCTCCATATTTCTTTCCTGTTTCCGTTGCCTTCTCTGCATCTTTCTCATTCATACTTCGTCATTCCCTGGTCTTCATTCAGTATACTCATAAACTTGCACTTGATTGTGTAGTACTAGTTCACCATGATAGCCAGTGTGTAAGCTTCCATTGGAGGCCCAGTCAGCTCTCCGAAAGCGAGCACCAGTGAATCTTAGCACAGGATGGATGGAATTGTGCATGACACCTCTGCTGCAGGAATAAGTGGGTCATGAGGCGTGGTGTGGCCAGAACTTACATACCTGTCTTCGGTAGATAACAGCAAGAAGTTGCGTATAATTTTCAGCTGCAGAAATTTTGGCTAAAGGCAGAGTTAGTTTAAAAAACAAAACAAAACAACAACAACAAAAACCTCCCTGCAACCAACCTTTCAAAAACCCAAACCAAAAATACAACCAACAAAACCTCAATCTCCCCTTCGTTTCCCTCCTCTCCCTGACTGCATTCATTTCCCTGGGCCAGGGAGGGCTAACTGATAAATTCAATGGATATGTTACAACTCAGGAAGTAATGGATAGTAGTCTTAAATTAACTCTTGGGTATTACAAGGATTTGGAATATCCTAGGTCTCCTATGAAGAGGACAGGCCTTTGGGTTTTTGCCAGGCATTTGAGTGTCTGAGATCTCTGTCAGGTAGGCTGAGGTAGGGCAGTGTTTGTGACAGGGGTCAGAATTCTATGCAGTTGCTAAAGGTCTGAGTCTCTTTTAATTGGAATTATAGATGACATCCAGAATGGCAAGGGAAAGCTTAAAGTTTCCTTGATTTACCAGATTATTTTCCATAAAATTTGTACCTCATAGGAAGGAGTCTTTTGGAGTAAGCCTTGCCCCTCCTTTGGCAAAACCAAAATGTAATATAAAAGAACTGTGGTTAAAGAACATTCTAGAAGATGCTTGTACTTACCAGAGTAAGGCTTGCCATGGCATTACAGAATGTTAAAGCCAGCAGGGGCATAGTGATAAAATGAATTCAGATCCTTCATTTTACAGATAAAGAAACTGAGGGGGCTGGCCCACTGGTGTAGTGGTTAAGTTAAGCACACTCTGCTTTGGTGGCCCGGGTTCACGGGTTTGGGTCCTGGGTGCAGACCTACACCACTCGTCAGCCATGCTGAGGCGGCGACCCACATACAAAATAGAAGAATATTGGCACAGATGTTAGCTCAGGGCGAATCTTCCTCACCAAATAAAGAAAGAAACTGAGGCCCTGAAGTTTAAATGTTTTACTCAAAAGTCAAGATTTACTCATCACTATAGACTGTTTCTCACATTATCCTCTGACATTTGACTTTGTATTCCACATGCTAGGTGACATTTTCCACACAGATGTTACCTACATATTAGGGATCATAACATTGTCTATAGCAAAAGCAGTGGTTGTGTTTGCATTCTTTTATTCTTAGAAAGGGTTGCTGACATATATTTTTTTATTGTTAAATATTGAATGGCAGACTCTAGTTAATTTGAATATTAGATCATTATTTATCTGAGGCCCTGATAAGTGGTCCAGTCTCATTTTCCTGAAGCTGACAAATTTTGCTTCGGTGTTTGTGGGGAATGTAAATATGAAATTAATATTGTGGCAATTCGTCATTGATTCTGAATTTGCTCCTTGTTAGTTCCTGGAGCATAAGCACAAAATTCATCAGTTCAGACCCCTTATGCTTTCAAACCATTGTGGCATTGTAGATATTTCACTTCTGCCTTGAAATTTAATGCGATAAGGAATTTAGTAGAAATTTGCCTTTATTGATTTTTTTATTTTTAAACCAGGAAGCTGTATTCCTTAGTTGCTGTTTTCCTGTGCTGATGCAGGCTGACTCAGCGCTATACTTTTCGACAACAGGAAAGCCAGTGCAAATTCTAAATTTTAGTGCCTCCACTTAAGAGAGTAGATTCAAGTTGTCTAGTAAGTGCTGTTGTAATTTCCACGTGACAGCCAATCTTCAACACTGTCCATAGAAACACAGTTCCTGCTGCTGGGAACTAAAGAGGTTAGAATTGATTTTCATGAAATTTTTCACTTAATGAAATCTCATCAATTTCTATCCTCCCGGCTATTTTAATTTGAGACCGAAGAGGGTCCAAGGATGAAAAGTTTACACACTGCAGCTTCTCTTTGGCTTTTTGGGAGGCTGTACTCCATGAGGTCTGGCTTTTATGAAATATGTTCTAAATGACTTGCTTGGGAGCCAGCTCTGTCTGACCTTTTATACATAACCGGTCAGATTTGTGTTGCCTACAGAGAATTCCAAATCCCAGTTTTTAAGGATTTGCAAGAGGGGTAGGGATACTGTTAGCTTATTGGAGAATGAAAACTTGGAAAACCGTAATAATTCAGGGCTCATAGTAGAAACCATAGCTTTAAAAGTATGATTCTTTTTGTCCCAGATACACATTAGAAATTATCCTTTGAAAGCTGAAAGAGATTCACAACCGATGGACCACAGGAGTCTGAGATCTGGGGATTTTATTGCACTGGTGGCGGCGGGGGGGGGGGGTCAGGTGAGATTTCTTACACGAGGGCATTTAAACTGGTCAAGTAGGGCTTCAACAAACAGATTTGCAGAGCATGGGAAGAGAAGCTGGAAGCAGGAGAGTGCACTGAGGGAATATTAATGCTTAACTCTGCATGATTATTTGTTAAAAACCATTTTCAAAAAATCAGATCCTTCCTCAAAGGGCAACCAATTAAATCAGTGAGGATATATAGCAGAATGATCGATAGACTCTGAACCCAGTTCTAAAAGTGTTTTGGGCTATGAGGGCATCTGTGGCTCTCTAAGGTAATTGTCTTATGGGGAAAGGTTGCCTCCTCCTACTTCCCATTGTTTTGTAATGTCTGGGGAGCTGGCCCTGAAATGTCTGTTCATTATTTCTTGTCCATTACTAGAGGGTTTAATTATTCCCAATGACTATGTGCCGTTGGGGAATCTGACAAGCCTGGCCACGTCCCACAGTGGGCTCTTTGGTAACCCATTCCTTCCCATCCTTCTTTTCTTTCTTGTTCAGAGTTAAAGCTGTGAAATGAAAGGTGAGTCCACGTTTTCTAGTTTGTAGGCAGAAATCCTTTCTGCTTAAATTGCTCCAAGGTAGTTAAAAGTTACTTTCAATCCTGGGTAACATGTGTGTTGTAGAGATATGTTTGAATTTGGTATTTAATATTTTGTGCCTTGAAACACGGGACCAAACCTGACTGATCACTGGGGACCTCTAGTCCGGCTCCTTCAGGATTTGCTTGTGTGGCTTGGTGTAGGGTTCTTCTCCTCCTTTGGCTTATTTTCCTTCCTAAATCTTAATGAGTTTGTTCAAGTGCAGAATTCCAGGGCTCTGTCTTGACAAAGTCTCTCTCCTTGACCTTTAGGCAGGCTTCTCTGAGGCCTCTTTTCATCTTGTCTAGACCTTGGCCTCTGGTTCTCTCTTTGGCCTGCCCAGCCCAGTCTTAGCAAAGAATCTTGCTGAGTTATCCTCCTACCCTTAATATCTGACCGCCCTTGATATCTGATCAAGTTCCTCATGCTCCACCTTTGATGCCTATATCCTTGGCCTGTCTTTGAGCAAGAATCCCGTTAGGCTGGTTTACCAAGAATCCCCCTACCCTTGATGTCTCCTCTTAGTAATTTTTCACTGGCCCCCTCACCCTCCTCCTTAGCTATACATCCTCACTTGTCCTTGTTGTATTTAAAATTGAGCTTGATCTCTCTACCCTATTGCAATACCCCTGTTACAGTATCTTGAATAAAGTCTTCCTTACCATTAACACGTGTCAGAATAATGTTTTTTTAGCAACCTCTAGATTCTTAAGTGATATGTTCAAGATGGGACACTGTGCATTAACTGGGAAAGGCTAACTCCTGAAAGAAAGTCCAAAATTACAGTGGCTTACCCCAGCAAAAGTTTATTTCTTGTCCACGTAAAATTCTCTCCCAAATCGTGATTCCAGGCTCCTTCTCTATTGTGGCTCTGTCATCTCCAACATGTGCCTTCCGTGGTCGCCCTATTCCTGCGAGTCAAATCATGGGAAGGGAAGCATGAAGGCCTGTATAAGGGAGGACACATTTCACCCATACTTCATTGGCCAAAATCAATTCATACTATCACATTTCTCTTCAAAGGAGGCTGGGAAATGTAGACCAGAGGAAGAGAAAGATTTGTTTGACCCCAGATCATGAATCTGCATTTTAAACAAGTGTCACATGTAATTTTGATGTAGGGGGATGCTTGGGTCACACCTTGAGAAATACTGTACATAATGATTGCAAATGTCTTCCAGTCCTGATGTTCCATGATTCTGTTGTGCTGGGACTTTTCGCATGGAAAAAACAGGCAAATCTTTCCAAAGTGAAAAGAGAAGTTGAATAAACAAGATCGCAGTTGATTTTTCTGTCTGTATTTAGGTTTGGAAAAGCATGTTGACCTGTTCAGACCAGCTGATTAAACGGTCAGGGTTACCATCTCTTCCCAGTGGCCACACAATCATCTTGCTGCAACTCTTCTGCCTCAGGAATACACCAGGATCTTACCTTATGGTGCTTCTTCATTCCACGACATGGTGCTGGGGACCAGAATGGGGAGCACAGGAAGTGTGCTTGTTTCCCTTAGCAACCAACTCCAGTCGATGGCTTGCTATTTTATTTGCCTCTCTAAACCCGCTGAAGACAAGGGTTTTCCTAACCTATTCTGCTTAGAATCACTGATCTGGGACCACGAAAACTCGGACGGTATCTGCTATTGACTTGGTCATTTGTGTTGTGATTTTTTAAAAGGCCAAGGATTTGGGTTTATTTTGTCATGAATTAGGCAGATGCAGGGATGGGGTGGTGGGGGGAGCCAGAGGCACAGTGTGGGATCAGTTATCCTTAACTCCACCAAGCAAAGTTAGTGGAATAAGAAGAAATATTTGGATCTGTATGAGATACAATTTGAGCAAATTGCAGTTGTCAGGGAAAACTAGATTGTGAATACAGAGTCTTTGAATGAGACTTTTTTGGGTTTCTAATTTCTCAACACCATCAGTTGCTAAGCTACTGGCAACTATGACACAGGCTAGTGGAAGCTTTCTAGATTGAATATAGTACATCAAACAATATTAACTAACATAGAATATTAACTAACAGTTTTAGAATTTACTGTTTGGCTTTTGTTATTATCTTATCTCCTCATCCTCACAACACTAGGAGGTGTGAGGACTATTTTATTCCTGTTTTACCAGCTGAGGGAGACTGGGGCTGAGGCACAGAGAGGTTAGGTGACTGTGCAAGGTTACATTCTGGGTAATCAAGACCCTGTTAACAATCAGAAGCATAAGTAATCCATGGCTTTGTTCCTTCTCAGTCTGATTTGTTCCGCATTAGCCATTATATTCTTGGACAACCAGGGATTTTTGGAGAGAGTCCTCTCTCTCTTTCTTTTTACACATAGATTACATGGTGCAGAAGAAAGTGGTTCCATTTCCTTTCATGAAAATTATGGTTTCTGAGTTAGCATTCAATATTGCCAGTTTTTTGAGGATGTGGGTAAAGTCAATTCTATTTCTTATCAGCTTTCGATGGCATACAGTGTGCTCAGATAGTGTAGGTAGCTTATAAATATTAATGGCTGGTCAACTATAATTTCTTTTAAGGATCATTTCATAGAATTACCAGTCAGATGCATTTTAAAGAGTAGAATGCTTTTAAGGTTTCTGTAATTCTTCTCATGGGGTCAAGTGAAGATGGTATTGCATCTCTTTGTGGCCAAATCCAGTTTTAAACATTGTGTCATCCCCCTCCTCCTGTCCAGCTGATAAGTTAATCTGATAAATTAATGGAGATGGCAAACTACCATTCCCCAACCCGTGGCAGACATCACCAATCAACCATCACACTTTTCCTTGGATATGACAGCAGGTCAACACTACCAATCGATCATAGTTAGCATATTAGTTGAAACTTAGTTCTCACCTCTGGTTGACCATATCCCTGCTTTTATTATCAAAGAATTAAATGATTAATTTAGATCAGTGGTTCTCAACTGGGAATGAAATTGCCCTCCAGGAGACATTTGGCAATGGCTGGAGGTACTTTTGGCTGTCAACTGGAGGGGTTTGCTACTGGCATCGAGTGGATGGAGGCCAGGGATGCTGCTAAGCATCCTACAATGCACAAACCACTCCCCCCGACAAAGAGTTATCCAGCTGAAAATACCAGTAGTGCCAAGGTTATGAAACTGATTTGGTCTCTGGAGGGTTTCTTAACAGTTAATGGGGGGGGGGGGTAAGAAGTAAGATGCAGAAGAGGACTTGGAAGAGAGAACAGGATATCTGAAAAAAAAAGGTGAGAAAGTGGTTACAGCCTAACATGTTAGCTTAAGGTAACTCTGTGCACAGATCTGTTGCTTCTCTCCAGTGCCCTGTTTGAGAAACACAGCAAAGAATGTCAACTCATGGAGAAGATCACAAATAGGCTTGTGTGGCTCTGTAACATGGTCACTTCTTGGACCCTTTTGTTGTCTGATGCTTAAGGGGGTTAGTAAAGAGTAGCTGACGAAGGTAGCTGCTACATTCAAAAGCCTTTTCATCTTCATACCTCTGAAAGGTTGACCTTCTGTTAGTAGAGCAATCTGAGATTTGGACAAAGATCTAGGCACATGATGTCCATTCTGAGCTATTGGAAGCAATCTAACTGTCCCAAAACAAAAAAATGATGAAATAAATTATGGAATATCCATATAGCATAATTTAAATTTTTTCTTTCTTTCTTTCTTTTTTTTTTTTGGTGAGGAAGATTAGCCCTGAGCTAACATCTGTTGCCAATTCTCCTCTTTTTGCTGAGGAACATTGGCCCTGGGCTAACATCTGTGCCCATCTTCCTCTACTTTATATGGGACGCCACCACTACATGGCTGATATGCAGTGCGTCTGTCTGTGCCCGGGATCCGAACCTGTGAACCCTGGGCCACTGAAGCAGAGTGTGCGAACTTTACCACTATGCCACTGGGCTGGCCCCTAAATATTTTTTAAAGGACATGGGAACATTTTTAGGATACGTTACATTAAATAAATTAGATAAGTAACTGTGTATATAGGATGATCTTAACTTGGCTATGTTTACACCGAAAATAGACTGGAAGGTGCGCAGTTTTAACAGTGGAGGACTTTTCTCTGTATAGTCATGTGCTGTGTGATGATGTGTCAGTCCATGACAGACCACATGTATGACAGTGGTCCTGTCAGATTAGTACCATAGAGCCTAGGTGTGTAGTCGGCTATACCACCTAGGTTTGTGTAAGTACACTCTATGGTTTTCGCACAACAAAATCACCTAACACTGCATTTCTCAGAATGTATCCTTGTCGTTAAGTGATGCATGTTTGTACTTTGATATATTTTCCAAATTTTCTTGACATTCCTGGGTCCGTAAAAGAAACCCTTTTTACCTTGTTGTTTTGGACTCTAGGACTAAGAGCCTTTCAAAGCTAACTTGAATGAAGTTAGATGTTGGTTTTAAAGACATTAAGACTGTTTGAAGTCTGAAGCTGTCATTGTGGAACGTGGATTCCATTGTTCTTCTACAAACATGTTTAATACAGGCAGAGGGGTGGCCAGTTGCCCCGACATTCTTGGTGTGAACCTTGGAGATTGCTCTTAGAGAGGAAGCAAAGAATTAATCTTCTCAATACTGAAGGGCATCTAACTGGTCTGTTTAGGTTGATCTGCACATGAATAGATTTTGAATTTAGAAAAGAAGACACTCGATGCCTGAGACTTTTAACCATAATACTTGATTCATTCACTAACGAACGAATTAATTCAGTAATTATTCATTGCATGCCTACTGTGTGCCAGGCCAGAGGTCACTTGTCTGGCAAACTCTACTCTCCAAAGAACACAGAGAATCCAAAGGGTCAAGCTATTAACACAGATGCCACACAGTCCTGGCACCAGTGCTTTTGGCTTTGTTCTGGAGAGTCACCACGGGTCTCGCACAGAGCCTGCCCCTCTGGCCCCCCAGTGCTCTGGACTTTGGGACTTGGAAGAATGGAAGATACAATGAACTATGACTGCAATGAAAGTGTATTGTCTGAGGGTTGATGTTAGGGGTGGTGACAACCTGTTAGGAAGGGAGGAAATCAAAACTCAATATAAGATCAGGCCTGAATTTGAAGAGTTTAACAGTGTTGAGAAAAAACCTTTCCAGGTCCTAACTGTGGTCTTCACTGTATTAGAGCATAACATAATAACAGGTGACCATTGTCATCAAGAAACAAATGATTCTGTGTTCAGGAAACTCTGGCATGTACGTTTCGAATGTCAAGGTGGCATGTAATCTATTTTAGCTCTGTCTTTTCCACTCTGAGAGAACTTGGGGCCCTGCCTGGGTTCCCTTTCCTGGCAATCGAAGTGTTCGCCTCATTTGTTTTTAGTCTGTTAAGGGTCACTGTCCTGTGCTCCTGTTGTCCAGTGTCTGAGAACCATTGTTTCATATATTCTGTCCTTTTTTTTTTTTGCTGGGAAAGATTCACCCTGAGCTAACATCTGTTGCCAATCTTACTCTTTTTTCCCCCCTCCCTAAAGCCCCAGTGCATAATTGTATATTCTAGTTGTAAGTCCTTCCAGTTCTTCTGTGTGAGCCGCCACCAAGCATGGCTACTGACAGACGGGTGGTGTGGTTCCGTGCCCAGGAACCGAACCTGGGCCGCCAAAGCAGAGCTCGTTGGACTTGAACCACTAGGCCATCAGGGCCGGCTCTGTCCATTTTTAAAAATTGTTTCAGGTGGGTGTTTAAATCTAGCCCCTGTTATTTCATCTTGGCTGGTTGTGGAAGTTCTATAATATATTTAACAATGCTTTCTTTCCTTTTCAAAATAGATTTTAAGAAATTTAAAACATTTGAACATTTAAAAATATTAAGCTTTAGTTACACAGTAAACTCACATGTGGAATAGCGTGTTCCTTGACTATCTTTGATAATTAAGTTGTTTTTGTGTATGAGTTTGGAGTTAAGATGTATCAGAGTATAAATCAATTATCACCCTCATCTTAAAGTGTAATTAAAACCTCTCTTCTCAGCCATCAGGAGATCAATTCCTTTTTTATTTGCTGCCTCTTCTTGTGTCTTGAGAAATTGTTCTAAAAGAAAAGCTTGAGTTTCCAAAGTTTGGTATGCATTGCCCCCTCTTCGGACTAAAAATACGGACTGTAAAACATAATTGCAGTTGAAGTAAAAATCAAATTACTTGATCTATTTTCAGAGGTTGTATTTACAAATAGCATAACTGATGTTTATTTTCATTTTCTTCTTACCTGGTTTGCTCAATCTAATCACCCGAATGTTGTTAATTTGGGATTAAGACGCATTTCAGAAGATTTTGGCTTTTAAAGAGCAAAGTAAGCTGAGCCCCTCTGCATAGTCCCTAACGATACCAATGACAGTAAATGGCACCATTCATCCTGGTGAAGTCTTTCTTATCTTTTAAAGGCCAGGATCAAATCTAGGAAGACTTGCCTGACTCCCCTGCTCTGAAGAGTTCTGGCTTTCAATTTCTTTGGTACTTATTGTTTCAATGATTTATTTATCTACCTTAAGTCATTTTTGAAACGAGGTGAGATAAAATGAAAAGAGAAAATAAAAGGCCTTTATTTCAGTGTTGGATGAAGACAGACCTATATAGATTTTAGCTTGTTTCATGTTTCTTCTGCATTTTCAATTGGCATCTTTGGTTATCAGTAACACAGATCATGTCTCCCCCAATGCCTCCGTACCCTACATTCAGCCACCAGAGTTGTTTTCCCAACATGTAGCTCCAATCGTCGTCGCTCTCCTTTGACAGGAGTTACTGCATCCAGGTTATAGTCCCATCTTTGTGATGTGGTATTTAAGACCTTCTGCAGTCTGATTCCAAATTATTTCCAGCCCTATCTCCATCACCTGTTACATTTCAGCTGTAGGGCAAACGTCTTGATGTTGCTGGGGCATGCTGTATATTTTAACACCTCTGTGTGTTTGCTGCCACCGTTACCCTGGAAAATCTTTCTCCCTGTGCCCTCTCCTCCCAAATCATGCATGTTGGGACATCCTCCCAGCCTTTACAAGTGGAATTGCTTCTTCTCTTTTCTAGGTTCCTAGAGCTTTCTCACGAAGTGGCTTGAGGGAAGGTGATGGGAAGGTGATGACTGATCACTGTTCCCGGGAAGGTACTGCTCCTGGGTTTAGCACTGCCAGTCCACCATGTAATTGTGCAGGAAGAGTAGGAGGGACAGAATAAAGAATTATAGAAGGGCATTTGGGAAAATGGTCTAGGCTGTTACCATTGAGACGTTAGGAGCAAAAGAATAGCCAAGTGCTCTCTGTCCATTTCCTCCTGTTTCTGGCTTTATTTCTCTTTGCCTGGAACAACATAGAAAGTACAATGTTTATGTAAGATGTGGAGAGCTTTTCACAAAGAATGCATCCCAAAAAAAGGGAGTCTTGGATTCTTGACATTTTCACCTCATTTTTATTAAGGTTTCTAGATTTCACGAAGGTATGAGCAAGCAAATAGTCGTCAGGGTCCATGTAACTGCCCATCATGTTATATTGCGGTCTAGTGATGGTAGCCATATGTGTGGGTGTGGGAAAGCATTTTATTTATTGGAAAAAGGAAAATGAAAATATTTCTAACCAATCCTGAGCACCTGCTAAGTGCCAGGCACTGTTCTGGGGCTTTTGGGATGCAGTGATGAATGAAATATAGTCCCCACCGTCAAGGGTCTCATAGTGTAGCTCAGCTGTTCTCACAGCGTGGTCCCCAGACCTGCAGCATCAGCATAATCTGGGAACTTGTTAGAAATGCACATTCTTGGGCCCCACCCCAGACCTACTGAATCAGAACTCTGGGGGTGGGGCCCAGCAATGCGAGTTTTGACAGGGCTTCCAGGTGGAGAGAGAGACTCATTCAATACAGTCTGGTCAGTGCGGCTGAATGCCCATGGAGCATATTGAGGAGTAACTGGGGAGGTGAAGTTGATGGCAGTGGAGAGTCAGGTAGGTCTTCAGATGAATGAAGTTCAAGTTAAGTTTTAATTGGTGAGTGGTTGTTCTTCAGATGAATAAGCAGAGCATTTCAGGTTGAGAGAACCACATGTAAAAGTACAATCAAAGGGCTTGGTTACCTCTGGGGATCACAATTTTTATTATTGTCATTATTACTATTATTCTTATGTCAGGGCCATAAGATGAGCTAAGCTCGCAAGATCAGTGGCCAGATCATGTCGAGAAGTTTGGCTTTTCTCCTGGAAAATAACTCAATGGTTTTATAGCAGTGAAGTGAAATAATATCAGATTTGCAATTCTGTCGAAGATACACACAAAAACAGGGTCTATTTTAAATTAGAAAACAAGTTTTTATGATGTATTCAAAACCTAAACTGAGAATGAAGGAGAAAAATAAGGAATTTTGAATTTAATTCCTACTATTTATAATAATTCTTAAAGAATTAAAAAAATTTTAATAGACTTTTTTTTGCAGCAGCTTTAGATTCACATCAATATTGAGCAGAAGGTACAGACATTTCCCATATGTCCCCCTGCTGCCACACATGTGTAGCCTCCCCCTTTATCAACATTCACAACCAGAGTGATCCATTTGTTACAATTGATGAACCTACATTGACACATCATTATCATCTAAAGTCCCTAGTTTACATTAGGGATCACTTTTGGTCTTGTACATTTTATGGGTTTGGACAAATTTGTAATGACATGTATTTGCCGTTATTATCATACAGAATAGTTTCACTGCCCTAAAAATCCTGTGTTCCGCCTATTCATCCCTGCCTCCCTCCCCCAAGCTCCTGGCAACCACTGATTCTTTTACTGTCTCCATAGTTTTGCCTTTTCCAGAATGTCATATAGTTAGAATCATACAGTATATAGCCTTTCAGATTGGCTTCTTTCACTTAATAATATGCATTTAAGTTTCCTCCATGTCTTTTCATGGCTTGATAGCTCATTTCTCTTTAGTGTTGAATAATATTCCATTGTCTGGATGTGCCATAGGTTATTTATCCATTCACCTACTGGAGGACATCTTGTTTGCTTCCAAGTTTTGGCAATTATGAATAAAACTGCTATAAACATCTGTGTGCAGGTTTTTGTGTGGTCGTAAGTTTTCAACTCATTCAGGTCAATACCAAGGAGTGCAATTTGCTGGATTGTATGGTAAGAGTATGTTTAGTTTTGTAAAGAAATTGCCAAACTGTCTTCCAAAGTGGCCGTGCCATTTTGCATTTCCCTCTAGCAATGAATGAGAGTTCCTGTCGCTCCATGTCCCGGCCAGCATTTCATGTCAGTGTTCTGGATTTTGGCCATTCTAATAGATATGTAATGGTATCTTATTTTAATTTGTATTTCCCTCATGGCATATGATGTGGTGCACCTTTTCATATGCCTATTTACCATTGGTATATCTTTTTTTGATGAGGTGTCTATTAAGGTCTTTGGCCCATTTTTTAGTCAAGTTATTTGTTTTTTATTGTTGAGTTTTAGGAGTTCTTTGTGTATTTTGGATAACAGTCCTTTATGTGATGTGTCTTTTGCAAATATTTTCTCCCAGTTTGTGACTTGTCTTCTTATTCTTTTGAGATTGTCTTTCATGAGCAGAAGTTTTTAATTTTAATTTTAAGTTCAGCTTGTCAATTATTTCTTTCATGGCTCATGCTTCTGATGGTATATCTAAAAAGTCATTGCCATACTCAAAGTTGTCTAAGGGCTTCCTCTGTTTTCTTTTATAGTTTTGTTTTTTAGTTTTATATTTTACATTTAGGTCTGTGATCCATTCTGAGTTAACTTTTGTGAAGGATGTAGGGTCTGTGTCTAGATTCTTCTTTTTGTGTGTGGATGCCCCGTTGTTCCAGCACCTTTGTTGAAAGACTATATTTTCTCCATTGTATTGCCTTTGCTCCTTTGTCAAAGATCATTTCTATATTTATGCAGATCTATTTCGGGGCTCTCTATTCTTTTCCATTGATCTATTTTTCTGTTCTTTTGCCACACTGTCTTGAATACTGTAGTTTAATCTTAAAGTTGGGTAGTGTCAGTCTTCCACCTTTTTCTTCTCTTTCAATATTATTTTGGCTCTTTTGCTTCTTCATATAATCCCAAATAATTTTAATTCCAAAAACAAATATGTAAAATGTATAGAAAACTTTAATATTAAAAAATACTAGAAGAAGAAACAAATCTAATTCCTAGTTCAACTTAGATTGAACTATTATTTACCTTTCAGGTGTACTTTGATGTAGTCTTTTTTCTCTTTGTTTTTTGTTTATTATAGATAGTATATGTAATAAATTTATATTCTAGCTTGATATTTTCTCCCATTTAATGAGAAAAATGGTTGTGTTGTAAATGTCCTTAAATACTTTGTAAACGTCTATTTCAACAAGTGTTTGACGTTCCATGGAGTACTGTACTGGGTTTACTTAACTCATTTGTGTGCATGGTTAAACATCAGTTAAGGTTTGGTGAGGGTATTAGTCAGGGTTCTTTAGAGAAAGAGAACCAATAGGATGTATATATCCATATACATCCATAATCACATGGTTATGGAGGCCAAGAAGTCCCATTATCTGCCTGTTATCTGCAAGCTGGAGAACCAGAAAAGCCGGTGGTATGGTTCAGTCCGAGTCTGAAGGCCTGAGAACCAGGAGTGCCTACGTCTGGGGGCAGGAGAAGATGGCTGTCCCAGCTCAAACAGAGAGAGAGAATTTGCCCTTCCTCTGCCTTTTTGTTCTATTCAGACCCTCAGTGGATTGGATGATGCCCACATGCATTGGTGAGGATGATCTTCTTTACTCAGTCTACTGATGCAAATGCTAATCTCTTTCAGAAACACCATCACAGCCACACTCAGAGATAATGTTTTACCAGCTGTCTAGGCATCCCTTAGCTCAGTCATGTTGACACATAAAATTAACCATCACAGTGAGGGATGTGGAAGAGGGATTTATCATGGGAATTTGACCCTGTGCACTTGTGGGAGCTGGAAGAAATCAGTGGAAGGCTATTGTCTTTGCCTCTGGCTGGACATGTAGTCAGGAAGAAAAGCTGCAGGTGGAGCCAGGAGAGCCAGGACACAATGAAGCCCACATCTACCTCTTATCACCTCCTACCTCAATGACTCAGGGTGATCTGCGGAAGACCCTATGCCCTTGCTGTGGAGCTGCACATGTGCCTGGCTCAGGAGCCGGAGGGGCTGTGGCCCTACTGCTGCCCCAAGTGGAGCTCACCACCCTGACTCCACCTGCTTCTCCACTTGTGCTTTCAAATCCTGGGCAAACTCACCTTATGGCCGACGCTGATTCAGTACCGTCCAGGAGAGGGAATTCTGGGAAATGTAGTTCCCACTCAGCTACAATGACATGGTACAAAACCCCCAGTGCTTATCTCTAATTTTTATTCTGTTGTTATGAAATACTGCAGTGGATGTCTTTATCTCCATGTGGCGCTTTTTCTAAATTTTGGATCATTTCCTCAGGATACATCCTCAGAAGAGGAATTATCGGGTCAAAGAATCTAAACATTTTTAAGAGTCTTTACTTGTTGCCAATTTACACAAAAAAGGTTGTATCAGTGATGTCACCAGGGTAGAGTATGGATAGTCTTATCTTACTGTGCCGTGGCTAATACTGAGCACTGTATTCTCTCCTTCAGGTTTCCATTTAAGTTGTTTATTCCCATCCTTTAAGGTGAAGGTTTTTATTTTAATTAAATTGAATTTGCAACAAGTAAAGACTGGTGGAAGGTGTGTGCTTTGAACCTTAATGAGGGAATCACTTAATGGATATTATGAGTAATAGGTAAACTACCTTCTCCTATTTTGGGGACTTGCTAATTGTAATAGCAATAAAACCAGAGGGCTAATTAGTTGACACAGATATAGGAATGGGTATTAGCAACTGCAGTGAAAGTTACACGCCTGTTTGGTGCAAAGTTGCAAAGTTTTCTATAGCCACACTCAGTTTCTATAGAGTATTTTGGGATAGTTTTTGATTGCAAGGAACTGATTATTTGCTTTCTCTTTTTAAACAGGTTTTTTCTGTCTACAGGAATACTTTTAATTTTAATTGGTCACCTCTAATCCTAAAAACATAATCTATCATTTTCATTTCTCTCAGTGCTTGTCTTTTGCTCTGTAACGTCTATCCTGTTAATTGCAGGCTCCAGCCCTTACAAACCTCCTCTTCTATACTGTTCAGATGACTTTTCTTTCTAGTTAATTTTCACTAGGAACTGGCACGAAAACTCAAACTTCATGAAAACCAAGTTAAAGTTGAAAAAACATGTCTAGGACTCTATGTAGAGCAGAATGTTTGGGGTCTCTGTGTTGTGGCTTTTGCAAGTATGTATGGTAAATCAAGGGACTTGAATGAGTTTATGAATCAGTTATTAGACCAAATTCCACCAATTTCTGAGTTTTAAGTCATATTTAATATTTCCTTTAAAGAATGGACCACAGTTGGTTTTTTCTACTCCCCCATCCCCAAATCAAGCAGCCAACCCACTGACTCAGTTATAATATAAACCAAACTCACATTTTCATAAACCATACAATTTGAATATGTATATTTTCTAACTTAAGCTAAAATGAGCTGAAATGTATTGACTTGAGATCGTGTGCTTAGTCCTACTGAAAATGGAGTGATTCCATGGAACCCCAAGCCCATGAAGGTAGATTCGCATTTGAGGAGAGGAATATGATATGCAGTTTCATCTCTGCCTTGGCTACTCAAAGGATCAAAGAGTAGTCCCTGGGACCAGCAGCACACCAGCATCATCTCGGAGCTTGTTAGAAATGCAGAATCTCAGGCCTCTCCTAAGTGAACCAGAATCTGTATTTTCACAAGATCCCTGGTTGATTTCTATGCTCAGAATAGTCTGAGAAGTTCTGTCCTGGAGAATGCTGTCTGACCTGCTGTGCATCCATCACCGGCTATCTTTTGCAGCCACCCACTTACCTGCTGGCAGGGCTTTGTTCTGGGAAGACGGAGACCTGTGGAGTGGCCTCCATTTTATTGATCTGTGTACTGATTGGTATTGCTGATATTTTTTTAAATTCCTGAAATTCCTTGGAAGCAGTGACTTCAGTCCCTCTGATTTCTCCATTAGTGAAATGTGACCAGGTGGAGTCTGTCTCCTTTTTATCTGGGCGTTCTGCTGGGTCTGGGAGGGCCACTCTGGAGAATGTAGCTAGGAACAGGAATTAGGAGATTTGAGGTTGGATCTTTCCTTTTTTTTAGTTTATTTTTGATTGTAGTAAAATATACACAGTTCCGTAGTCTTAAGTACATTTACATTGTTGTGCAACCAATCTGCAGAACTCTTTATATCTTGCAAAACTGAAACTCTCTACCCGTTAAATACTAACTCCCCGTTCCTCCCTCCTCCCAGCCCCTGGCAACCACTATTCTACTTCCTGTCTCTATAGATTTGACTACTCTAGGTCCCTCAAATAAGTGGAATTCTACAGTATTTGTCCTTTTGTGTCTGACTTCTTTCACTTATCATAATGTCCTTTGTATGGTTATACCACATTTTGTTTATCCATTTATCTGTTGATGGACACTTGGGTTGGTTCTACCTTTTGGCTTTTGTGAATAATGCTGCTGTAGTTGAGCTACCATAAACTGCCTGTGAGATCTTAGACAGATCACTGAATTTCTGCATCTCAGTGTCCAGTACTTTAAAAGTAAGAATCTCAGACCCAATGTTCTCATGCATTCTTTTAAGCTCTAGTTATAGTATGCTAAATGAGATCAAACCTGTATTCCCGTATTTATAAAAAAAAAGAAAATCATGTATTTTCTAAAAGATTTCCATGATTTCTCCTAATGATACTATTTACCTTTCTTGAGCAGACTTAATTTTCAAATATTCATAACAGCAGAACTTCTACAATTTTTAAAAAGTTTTATTGAGATCTAATTCACACACCATACACTTCACCCATTTAAAGTACAATCCAGTGGTTTTCAGTATATTCTCAGGGTTACACCATTATCACCACGATCAATTTCAGAACAAATTGCATCACCCCAGAAAGAAACCTTGTACCCATCAGCAGTGACTCCCTGTTTCCTTCCCAATCTCCCCTCACAACCCTAGAGAATCACTAATCTACTTTCTGTCTCTATGGATTTGCCTATTCTGGACATTTAATATAAATGGGATCATAAAATATGTAGTCTTTTGTGACTGGCTTCTTTCACTCAGCATAATGTTTTCAAGGTTCGTGTATGACTTTCTAGGGTGTCAGCTGATTTCACATGTGATGGATTCATTTATCATCTGACCGTTCATAGTGCCATGAGCCAGATACAGGGGCCTAGAGATTTAGCAGTAAATGCCAGACACAACCCCTGGCTGCAAAGAGCTCTCAGTCTTGTGGGGAAGATGGGCATTAAGTGAATTATTACACAGATATTAATCGCAAAGTGCTAATTTGTGTAATGGAGAAACCTTGGATACTCTGAAAGTGTATAACAGGTGGAATGCGAGGGGAGGCTGCTCTGACTTAATGCTCACATCTTCAAGATGCTGCCATCTGCAGATCTACTGGGACAACCTTTCAATCAGTGTTTATTAAGTGACTCTGTTAGGCAATGATGACGTGGTAAAGTGTGAGACTAGGTCTGTGTCCTTGAGGAGCTCACCTTGTCACAGGGCAGGCAGCCATCTTGTTGAATGCTGGTCCAGAGGGATCCTGGAGCATGGTGGTTCTCCCCGAAGCATTCAAGGGAAGCTTGAGGGATCGACAATGATGCTTGGTTGGGATTTTGAAAGATGAGTAAAATTTCTCTAGAAAGCCACTATGTGCATGGAAGGAAAGGAACTTCTGAGTAGAGGTCAGAGGAAAAATATAAAGGCACTCAATGTGTTCACTGGGGATGGGGCATCAAGGAGCCTTTTGTGGCCATAGCATTGGGAAAAGCTACAGGAAGGAGGCTGGAAGGGCAGATTGCTTCCAGTTTGTGAAGTATCTTAAAGCAAAGGTTAGAAGCTTTATCCTATAGAGCTCAGATTTTCAACCTTTAATTCTGAATACCCTCACCCCCATTTGAAGCAGTCAGTGCATTCCCCCCAACCATGACCCACCATGAGTGGGAATGAAGGTGACATATCTTCTAGAGGCCCTTCTAGAGGGCACCAGGATCTTCTGGAGGGAGCTGTCCTCTGGAGTGTCAATGCTGAAGGCATCAGAGCTTTTTTAAGCAGTTAAGGATCAGCCAGTTCTTTTAGATTCACTGAGACATAGAAACACAAGAAGTTGGGAGACAGGCAGAAAGAAGTTGAATGGTGCCAGCAGCTCCATAGTATAAAGTTCTTCCAGGCCCAAACTTATGGATGGAGAGGGATGCTATGAGCAGCCATTTATGGGTATTAACTGTCATGCTGTTGTGTCTGGTAAATAGATGTGAGAGTGTGGACAAGTCCATCATAGCTTTGGGTCCTATTTCATCACACATCATCCACCTCGATATCTAGCATTCTACAAGATGCTCAAAAGTGTCATGGCATGCGAGGTCCAGCCATGACCGTTTCAAGGCAATCTGACCATCGTGTTGTGTTTGATGCATTATTACCCAGGACCGTTTGTAGATTCATTACTTTATTCGTCCAACACTACATTTGTTGTGTGCCCCTAGCTCTAGTCCGTGTGCATTCAAATGTAGATGCATTCCCACCCTGGAGTGGCTCACCATGTGATCAGAGAAGTAGCACAGAGTTGCAGACTTAGAGTTCAAATGTCAGCCGGCCTCACCAGCATGTGGACTCACTGAAGTCACATTGGCATTGATAGTGAAAGTCCCCATCCTCGCTCCTGTCTGGGCCTGTGGAACTCTTGTTCACCTGCAGCATCTCCCTCAGAATTTCCATGGATTCCCAAGGGATGGCATCAAATGTAGCTGAGACTGATTACAGTTGGTCACAGACACCAGGAGCGTCTGCCTTGTTCTTCCTCTCTTGGGGTGCCTCCCTCTCTCAGCCCCATGCTCGAAGGACTGTCTTGCTTGAATCTTTATGAGCTATCCAAGTCCATACAAGGGGCATATTGCATGCAGAAATGCTGGAGAATGGCTCTCTGACACATGAGATTGTGTCACCTGGGAACTGAAGGGGCAGTGTTGGATCCCTGAGACTGGTCAAGCCCATGACACAGCTCCTTCAAAGTCTACTCTAAGTAAGCCTCCCCTACTCCATGAAATCCACTCCGTGATGGAGTACCAAGTTACTCTATTACAGTACTCTCTTTAGTATAGTACTTGTCAGAGTCTGAAATCATCTTGTTTATTTAGTAGTAATGATCTCTTATTGCTCTCTTACGTGTATTGACTCACTAAACCCTGGCAACAGCCCCATGGGGGGTTAAGCAGCTTGTCCCTGGATTCGAGGCCAGGCAGCCTGGTTCCAGAGGCCAGCTCCTTGCTGCCACCATGTGTGTGTTTATTGCTTTACCTACACGAATATCAATTCTGTGGACCTCGGCTCTGTTAGCACCAAGAAGAGATGGTGAATGAAAGAGCGAGTGATCAATGAGTGGTCAGGGAGATTTCCTTGAGGAAATAAGGCCTGGGCTAATGAGTACAGGAGTAGCCAGGCAAAGGTGGGGTGCAGGAGGAGGTACAGGACATTCCTGGCAGCAGTCAAGGATGGTGTGAGCTCAGGCAGAAAGGAGTCATGTGCTTTGGGGTTGCTGGAGAGGGACATGAGAGAGACCAAGCTGAAGAGGTAGGTAGATGGGCATTTCCAAAGAGGATGTTTCTATTGTATGTGTGTGTTGAATTCCCAACAGACTCCTTCTAAGTGTGACCAGGAAGCCAGCTTTGTCAGAAAGTGGGTGTACTTGTTAAAAATACACCATCTATTGCATGAAGGTCTGGGATGGGGGGCTTGGGAATCTGCATTCTAATGCTCTTGGCAAGTAATGCTCATGTGCACTGATGCTTAGGAAACACTTCTCTGAGAAACAAGATAACTGTTAATAAAATCTTAAAATTATTTTCATTTTTCAGCTTTTCAACTATATCCTACCCCCTACACCCAGTCTGAGATGGAGCTGTAAAGTAATGTGTGTCCTTAACATACTTTCCTCCTGATAATCCTGCTTAGTCAGCTTGAGCTGCCATAATAGAAATCTCATAGACTGGATGGTGTAAACAATGCACATTTGTTTTTTGTTCTTCTGGAGGCTGGAGGTCCAAGAGCAAGGCCCTGGCAGATTTGGTGTCTGGTGAGAGTCCTTCTCCTGATTTGTAGAGGGATGTCTTCCGCTGTGTCCTCACATGGCAGAGAGAGATCCTCTCTCTCATGTCTCTTCTTATAAGGGCACTAATCCCATTCATGAGGACTCTACCATCGTGACCTAATCACCTTCCAAGGTGCCCACCTCCAAATACCATCCCATTGGGGATTAGGGCTTCAACCTATGAATTTTGAGGGGATGCACCCATTCAGTCCACCGCCATCCTTCTTTGTGTGTTTATCTGGTCTTGGCTTTGGGACTTCTGCTTGTAGATTGTGTTAGTTTTCTAGGGCTGCTGTAACAAATCACGCCCAACTTAGTGGTTTAAAACAATAAAAATTCATTCTCTCACATTTCTGCAGGCCAGAAGTCCAAAATATAGGTGTTGGCAGGGCCATGCTCCTTCTGAAGACTCTAGGGGAGAATCCTTCCTTACCTCTTCTTAGCTTCTGGTAGCTCTTGGCAATCCCTAGCATTCCTTGACTTGTAGCTGCAACAACCAGTCTCTGCCTCTCTCTTCACGTGACCTTCTTCTCTCTGTGTCCTCTCCTCTTCTTATAATGTCACCAGTCATTGGATTTAGGGCTCATCATAATCTGGTGTGACTTCATCTTAACTTAATTACATGTGTGAAGACTCTGTTTCCAAATAAGTTCACATTCTCAAGTTATGTGGACATAACTGGGTGGCCCTGAAGTTTCAGGGACAGTATTTGATCCACTACCTAGAATTTTGAGTTCTGAAGGAAGTTCTATTTTGTTGAACATTTAAGAAATATACACTTGGTCAAAAGCACTTCCAACAATAACAATAATAACAAGACAGGTGGTCATTTCAATTCTAAATTGGTGCTTCATTCTGGACAATCTTGCATGCTTTACTGAGAACCTATATTGAATTCAATTGTCTTTAGAGTCTTTAGAGTAGATAGTTGACTTGTGTACAGGATGCTGGAAAATTCTTTAAGAACTATCCCTTAAGTAAGCCTTCCTGAAATAGTCAGCTGGTTCATCATAATCTGTTCCTGGAGGTTTTTGTTCACTGGTGTACAGAGGCGGGGTCAGGAAAGTGGGAGGCCCTGGCCCACGGGTCCTGTCCACAGGCACGGTGGCTGATGTGGCTGTCCTGGGCCATGCATGTTGGCCCTGAGGAATTTTCTTTCAAAGCCTGTTTCTGTACCATGACGTATTGTTATATGACAAAGTCAGGAGTATGCTTCTAATCCATTTCTAATTTATTTCTAATCTATCTGCCAGGTTCTCAGGTAGCTCAGGTTTTCCTGACAGATATTTTCCTAAAGTCACCCTCTTTTAAATTGTTTCTTATAAGGATGTAGCAGTTCATTTAACTATTTCTTCTGGCTCAACATTCACTTTTCCAGTTTTTGTTTTTCTAGTTGTGGGATTTATGAACTTTCTTAATATAAATCTTTGCTTCTTTTAGTATATCTTTAGATTAAAATTTTTAGATACAGATTTACTGGGTCAAAGGGTATGAACTTTTAAATGCTCCTAATGCATTTGATTGCTGAATAAACGTTTTATTGCAGAAAGAGTGTTTTAAGTGCTGTCATATCAGTATCCGAACATACTCTTCTTAACAATTCCCTTGGAAGTACTGACAAGGTTTATCTGTTCATGAACGTCAAGATCTTGGGGAGGGTGGTTTTTAGCTTGAGGTGGGTCTTCCCTTCTTCAAATGGCACATAATTTAGAAGATGTGTCACCATCCCATTTTTATCACTTTATTGTTTGATGATGATGCATCTTTTGCTTATTAGTACCAGTGAATATTTTCATTGTTTTACTTTGCTTTCAATAAATAAATTTCTAATGCATTCACGAATAGGTTAAGAGAATTAGTGCTAATGACCCCCAAAATAACTCCCCATTATCGAGTGAGTGGTGTTCTTGTACTAGCTGCTTTCATGCATGATCTCATTTAATCCCCATTTTGCAGAGGAGGAAGGAGGAGGTAGAGGAGGTTAGTTACTTGCCCAGGGTCTCAGACGTGGTCAGGGCTGAGGTGGTTCCAGAGTGGAAGCTCCCATCCAGGGTGCCGGGGTGCTGACCAGTGCTGCTGTGCCCAGCCGTGTCTGGGGAACACTGAGGGAGTGTAGAAGACCTGTTTGTGGGCACCTTCAGCCTGTGATTACCAGAGTAGATCACTTAGTGCGGGGCTGGGAGGCATGGGCCACACCTGGGCTTCAAAGCCACCCGGGTGTATAACCTTGGCCCCCTTCTCTTTCCTTCAGCTGCAGTGAAAGAAGGGCCAGTTCTAAGAGGCCTCACCCCCAGCCAGCTCCGGAGGGGGCCGCTTTTTGAGCCTGAGTTCTGTGCAGAGTCCTGAGCTGTTGGTGTTAGCCGGCCACCTTTCTTCTCTGGCGGTGTGTTTTCCTCCGTGTTTCCAGGGAAGCTCCTAAGAGAAGGTCGGTTCTCGGTTTCCTTTTCATTTGGGGTGACCTCTCTGATTCCCTGTGTTTAAAGCTGGACTAAGCTTATTGCTCAACTTTCTGATAATAGCTTCTGTGGAGTTGGCCTGAAAAGCTGCAGCGGGCTCTCTTTTCATCTGGAGTTCTGTGGTCTCCCTCGCCAGGCCTGCTGCTCTGCTTCTGTCTGGAGCCGCTGGGGTGGGAGAGGTGGACACCCCTGGGTGTTCTTAAATCTGTTTTGGTAGCTGGTGCATAAACCCTGACTCAAGATGGCAGCTGGTTAGTCCTAGTTTGGATGCCATAGGAGCCTTCTCCTAAATTGGTCCCTCTGCTTTGGTCTTGCCCTCCCACCAGCTGTCTCAAAACAGTAGCCAGAGGGAACCTTTTAGGTCCTACAGTGTCACTCTGCTCAAAACCTTTCTGTGCTTTTCAAACCCCCAGCATACAAGCCAAAGTGGTTTCTAGGGCCAACAGGAGCTGCCCCCTCCCTTCTACTGTTCTCCTTGCTTACTCCACTGCGGCTGTTGCTCAGACGTACCAGGCAAACTCCTGCCTTAAAGCCCTTGTCCTGGCTGTCCCCTCTGCCTGGAGCACTGCTCCCCAGATAGCCACGTGGTGGGCCCCTCCAGTCCCTCACGTGTGAGTTCTATTGTGTCTCTGTGTCAGTGAGACTGTCCTGGGTCATCCCGTTGAAAACCACCGTGATTGTGTCCTCCACATCCCTGACTCTGGGTAGAATGTGGCCGTGAGCGTCTGGAGCATCCACAGGGACTGCAGGCATGAACTGACCCTCAGGTGTTCTGAAGTGTACACGTCTGTTCTCTGCCTGAGGGCAAGAGCTTTCTTCTTGCATATTAGGGAGAATCTCCATTAGAGACCACGCGTTTCATTCCTGTGACTTGTGGTAATTCAGCTTCAGACCTGGATTTTTGCTTGGGTCTTATTAAATGTTAATTTGATTGACTTTAGAGGCCCCTCCAAGGTGTCCCAAAATAGTCCCCCAAGTTGCAATAACATCGGAAGATTCCTGCAGTTCCAGCCATGAGGCCCTCTCAGGCAATTAAGTCTGTTTGTAGAATTTCACTGTTTAATTGGTGATGGATTGTAGTAAGACGTGTACCAAATAAATCCCTAAGTTTATCTTGGCATTATGGAAAGTATTTAGGCCTCACAAACCTACAGAAGGTTAGTACTTTTTGGTTCAGGGGGCTAGATTTCAGATGGAGAACACTTCTATGAATCCCAGGGGCAGTTTGTTAGCTATGAAAATCTTTACTGTGTTCCAAACAGCTGTTTACCATTGGGTCTGATCAGGTTCCATGGTGGACAGGAGGGTACATTTGGACTCTTTCTTGGACTACTCTCTTGGACTCTTTCTATTCTTTCCCAGTGTTTTAATTAAATTTCCTCATTTCTGGTTTCAGTATGTATCTGTTGATTGATTGCTGTGTGTGAATCAGTAGAGTTGATGCTGGGGCTATTGGGATGATCACTGTCTTAGAGTTTGCTGGAGAAGATAGATCTGATCATCAGTACTTATAACATCAGCCTTAATATATGTCAAAGTGTAAGCAAAGTGGGGTGAAGGCCCTGAGCAGAGTGATCACTTTTGTCCAGGGGTTAAAGATCACTTTGTGGGATACACAACATTTGAGGTGGATCCTGAAGCATAAGTAGAAGTTTAGCAAGAATTAGGGGGTTGGAGGAACCCATGCTGGGGGGGAAGGCATGCAGGGCTGGGTGAGCAGCATGAGGGGAGTGGTGGAGCGTGAAGCTGCAGGGCTCCATAGCAGAGAAGGAGCTGTCCTATGGGGCTGGCTTGTAGGATTTATGAGGGCCTGGGTGGGATGGGAAAAGGGAAAGTTCAGTTGGGGTCTTGTGGAGGCCTTTTTAAAGGTAGCACTAAGAAGTTTGAATTTCACTAGCAGAAAATGAAAAACCATGAAAGTCTTTTAGTACAGAAGAATGACATCTATGATCTGCCTTTTAGGGAAATCACTTGGGTAGCATCGGGAAGCCGGTTGATTGGTGGAATTCTGGATGACTGGGAGGCCCATTAGGAGCTTGTTTCTATAACTAGGTTAGAGATGAGCTTGACCTGCGGGGTGGCCAAGAAACAGTCATGGAAGAGAAGGGTGAAAAGAGACAGTATGAAGAAGGATTCTGTTGTGTCATGGCCACAAACAAACAAGAGAGAGGGCAGTGTTCTCCTAAATCACTCAGGAGCTCAAAAGACCAAATTCCCTTCCCTAGCTAGTAAAATGGAGTCACAAGGCCCTTGAAAGGAAAGCAATGTGAAGGAAAGGGAGTAGAAGCTGAGAATGTTAAAACCAGAAGAGGCAATGGCCATCCTATCATCTCCCCATGTGATGGAGCAGTGGGGGAGACTGAGAAAAGCAACCTGGAAGAAGGCAGCGTGTTGCATTTTAGTTACATTGGGGACATTGGTTTCTAGTATCAGTAGTTGATCACCCATGTCCCTTATTCCTGGATTAGAAATGAGAGGGGAAAAGGAGCACATCCTTCAAGTTTTTACACATGGATGTACTGGGCTTTGAGAGAATATTTTGAATAGCTACGATTTCTAGAAAGTGATTTGTTAAACAACTCAGTGAGTTTGCTTAGATGGTAACTAAGTTTTCATCTCTGGAAGGAACACATGCTTCAGTGACAGCCATAAATATTATTCTTGGTGTTGTTAATAAGAGAATCATGTGATCGTAAATTCTAGCTAACTTTATTAAAAATTCCCAGCCTTGTGCTAAGTACTTATAAAGGTGTCTTAACCGAGAATGGATTTTCTTCCTCTCTTTGGGTGCTGAAGGGTCACAAAGTCCTCCTAAAACTGAGGCTCTCCCATTTGTTTTATATTGAGTGCTAATTCTGTGTTAGTTTTAGTTTTACTGGTGGAAGGAGACACTCATTTTTGGAAGAGTCATACAGAACATTCCCCATCTCTCAAGGGTATACCTTTTCTAGTGGCTTCCTGCCTTCATAGGCCCGTCTGACCACCTGACCATGCAGGGCTTTCACAGGGGCCGTTTGCAGTTGGCTAGTTCACGTCGGTGGTTGCTTTCTCCTCCTCTTGCGGGCGGTGTATGTCTGCCTGCATATTCTGGGACTCTCTGAGTTGGGTTGATAGATTTGTTTGGACGTGACCTTTCCCAGTTCCTCTTCCCTGGGTTTGTGCCTGCTGAGGAAATGATCCTCGGATCCCATCCATCTGCACCGGTGGCAGCAGAAGAGAGAATTTCTCTTTCCTATGGTCCAGGTCCAACCGCGCAGACACCTGTCCTTCAGAGGCTCATATTGTCCTGGTTGGTATCACTTCCTGATGCAGAGACTCTTTTGCATCCTAGTTCTGGAAGTCATCAGGTTGGACATGAGACAAGGAGGAGGTGGTGCAGGGTCCTCAGCTGACCTGGGATGCTTTTCTTGATTGTGCACTGGACACGTAGGAAGAGCTGGTTCCCCCACCTCCATCCGCAGTGGGCCCTGGTAGTAAGCATTTCTCGTTTGTGGTTGATTCATTCTGAGAGCTTTTCATGTCCTTTGGGATTCTTCACTGTTAGATTTGAGAAGAAAAAGGACAGCTTCTCTTTTAAGTCTGATGAAAACCATCTGAGCAAGATGCGTACATATGCCATAGATTTGTGCTTGTCTTATGGACACTCAACTCCTCCCTGTGCTGTTCAGGAAATCCATGTGAGGAAGGGAACTTTTACATTGGGACCCTTTGATCCTGTGTCCTAATGTTACAAAGAAAATGAATTCTGACCATTTTTGAGGCTTGTCAAAGTTTTTTCTCTGCAGCTCTGGAATTTTCTCTCTTGTGCTTTCAGAGTGGCCAAATTCGTGGGCTCCTGGGAGCTTTGCTCTGGAGAGATCCACCCCCCACCATGTGGGGATGAAGTGCAGAGTAGAGGAGCCAAATCATAACTCTTCTCTCAGGCCTTTGCCATCTGCCTAGTGTCGTGTTTGCAGTCCCCATGAACTTGGAAAAATGCTCCCTGAGCACTGCTCCCATCCGCTGGGGTCGTTGTGCAGATTTCCAGATGTTGAACTTGTGCAGGTGACGTAACCCCAGCTGGTGTTGCAGGGGGGCCGGCTGAGTCATGCTCACCACTTTGGGATTGAGTCTCCATCTCGTTTAGAGGCATGAACCCTGTGGAGGGAGATGGTGCCTGATTAGTCTATTTCATGTTCTTTGCATGGGCCTTCCCCAAAACTGAGGTCCAGCCTTGGTATCAAGTATAAGTGCCCAAATGATGAGGCGACTGGCCAGCTCTAGACAGGGCATTTCATCTGCTTTTGTTGAAGAAGCAGAATGACAGTCTATTTGATAATATCCCTTTCTCAGGGGCACAAATGTGGGGGCTTGGTATTGGGGAGAATGACGTAGTCTACAACGAGATGTGCCAGGAAAATACAGAGGAGCATATAAGGGGAGACCTTGCCATCCAGACACAGCAGTATCTGAGCAAGGAATGTTATTACATGGGATATCATCTTGTTTCTTGAAAAGAGCAGATGAAATGCGCTTTCTAGTCCTGCCCAATCCTGCATTACATACAGACTTATACTTGATACCCAGGCGTTGGCAGACCACAGTCCATGGGCCAGATCTGGCCTGTCACCTGTTTTTGTAAATAAAGTTTATTGGAACATGGTCACGCCCATTCATTTATTTCAGTGACTGCTTTTTGCACTTTACATGGCAGAGTTAACAGAATGAATGGGTCCCAGAACTTGAAATATTTCCTCTCTGGCTTCTTACAGAAAGTCTGCAGACCTTTGCTCTTACCCAGACAGTGAAATCTAGGGCATCCCCTCTATCAAAAATCTCCAGTTTTTAATATTTGCTACTTTTTATTATTATTATTTTAAATTCAAACCGCAGTTCCTCCTTGTTTCTCTCCTCTTACTTAGCTCTTGGATTATTTCAGGAGTTTCATTTTCAGTGGGTGCTATTTCCCTCTTGAGGACATTTGGATTTATGGGGTGGAGGGCCTTTATGATTGGGAGCCACCACTGGTATTGTTGGGGGCGGGGAGAGGTTCTAAATATTCCCCAGACTGCAGGACAGCCCCACCCTAAATGGCAGGGCACACTCACTTGGAGAACCACTTACCTGGTTTTTGTTTTTGTCTATAATTTAAAGTTTTTCAGAGGATCTTTATAATATCTCCTAGTGATGAGATAGTCCTTAATGCTTTACACTCCAGATGCTTTCATGCTTTGTGTACCTTATTTTAGTTGTTACCAAACACAAGAAACTGTCAGATAACTTATCTGCCTGCCCAGTGACATGGAGAACTCACTTTGCTCTCTCTCTCATTCTCTGTCTCCCTCTCTTACACACACATTCACTCCTACACCCTCAGTGCTGCCTTCTATTGACCCTAATGACTCTGCTTTAGTCAATTCTCAGGACAGAGTGTTCCTTTCATTTCTGTTTTGTGTGGTGCTAGAGAAAACTTGGATCTCCTTTTCACTCTCATAGGAATCACCAGTCTTTGTAAATCCTCCTTAAAAAAAATAAAAAAGTGTCTCCTTAACTGTTCAATCCCTCAGCCGGTCCTCTTTGCTTCTGAGACCAGGTGTATAGCTTTTAGCCAAAGGAAGCTAGCTGGGCTACCCCGCCAAAGAGGGAGGCCCAGTGGGGGAGAGATGTTTCCTACAGCCCAGAGACAGCAGTGAGGCCCCCGATGAGAGAGAGAGGAGGGCAGGGGTTTGATTGCAGGAGGGAGGGGAATAGCAGTGGTCCCAAGGGGAGTGGGGCTCAGAGAAGAGTGTGGCGGTGGCCCATGCATGGAGCTAAGAGTGGAGGACCAATGTGCTTGGCATCCCAGGGGTAGGAAGTCAGTATAGTGACAGTGGACCACAGAACCTCCATCAGCCTAAAGAGATGTGGAAACAGTAGCTGGAGCAGAGGTGGGCAACCTGTGAGAGACAACACGATTTTAAGAGAGAAAGAGAGAGGTCTCTCACTTCCAGAGAGACCCAAGAAGGAGAAAGTCTGAGTTTCTGCCATTTGGGAGGGGGTGATGAACATGAGTGGGGGTGTAGAGCAATGTGCTTGAGACATCCTTAGGACCCACCACCGTGGAGAAGCCTAGGGGACGTTTGAGTGACACAGATGATGGGGTTTCCATGGTGTAGAGCATTGGTGCTCAAACTTTGGCATGCATCAGAATCAGCCCCAGCCATGCAGTAGGTTTCTAGAGGTACTTGTGAATCTGCACTTCTAACAAGTTCCTGGAGAGGCTGATGCTGCGTTTCTGGGGACCACACTTGGAGAACCACTGGCCTGGTGTAAAAAAGATGAACAGTGAAGCCCGTTAGTGTCCGCAAAATGGAACTAAGATGTAATTATAAGATGGAAAATAAAGCTGATTGTACATTAAGAACAGTAATTTGGTCTCCATTGAGTTGATTACCGCATCAGAGTTTCTAAGTTCTAGAAAAGGTTAAGCTAGTTTAGCCAAAATACTATTGAGCAATAACATGATAGTAGAGACTTTCATTAAAATCTAATTCCTCTGCATTTTGGGAATTTATTCACTATAAACAGGAAGAGTGTTTCAAAACTGAGTTTTGGCTCTTTGTAATTTTGAATGCTGTTAGCTGACTCAGTAAAGACAGTCCCTTGTTTGAACTTTTGTTTATAAAAGAAGATAATTCAAGGGCCTGAGTGACTCCCTTCTTTCACTGTCTGGGTTTGTCCTCTCAATATCAAGATGACCATTTGATGTCAGTGGGCCTAAATTTTCAATTGACAAACTCTCCTTTCTTCTCTTTTTATTTCTGATCGTAACAGATACTTGATATAAGATTTGTACAAATGTAAAAATAACGAAAATATAAACAAAAAATCCTTGACAGACAGACACATAATAAACAGTATGACTCTATGCTTCAAAAATATTCTGAATGATCTGGAATGATCTGGAAATAAACTCTAGGTCTTTAACAGAACTGATGTCTTTGCCCTAAGTTAGGATTTACTTTTTTATGTAAGGGGAGGATACAACCTTGAGTAGCCTTAATGCAAATGTGCAAATTTCAGAAGAGCTCTTAGTTACTTCTCTGTTCACATTAGGCAGTTCAGTCACTCACTGAGTCCCTAAAAATCCTTATAAGGATTAATTTGAGTGCGAGTGACTCATTTGAAAGGGGAGTATTGAAAAACTTGACCTTGGAGTTGGAGTCTGCTCCCAATGGCTCGAGCCATTGACTCTCTTTCGGTTTTACTCGGGGTATCCGTTTGATTCTGCCTCAGCACTGGTGGTAGCAGTAGGGCATGGGACTGAAGAACACTTTTGGATCCCTTAGAGCTACATTTATTCACAGGTTGTTGGGATTTTGGCCAAGGCTCTCCGACTTCTCTGTGTTTGGGTCTCACCATCTGTGAACCCCACTGATGTTGTGTAAATTAATAAAGTGCTCTGTGAGCCCAGGATGAGAGACTTTTGGGGTGCCAAGAGGAATCATAATAAATAATATTAAACAACTCCAGGGATTTTAACAATATTTACAATTTTGGCTTCACACACTTAGGGATTTGGAATCGTTTTTATAAAACCGACTTGGAAATCATGCATCAGGCTTCTTTCGTGCGATTGGCAACATTTCAGAAACCACAAGGATCCCAGCTTCTCAGAGTTGTTTCATGGGAACCCCGTCTGTATGGGTCGGAACCTGCCTCCCCGTAAGGCGTTTTTTTTGCTGAGAATCCCTCTCTAATTCCCAGGGATGTTGGTGGCGGGTGACCATGAACATGTCCTCTGGGAGGAGGGACAAGCAAGGGAAAGAATGATGTGGCTGGTAGTTTCGGTGTTATTGGGGTGGCTGGTGTTTTCATAGAATTATCTGCAGAACTTGAAAAACTGGTCTGATGGCGCGGGCATTGGGAGAGTCTGTATGCTGGTTTTGGGAATTTGTTGATTTTTAGGGTGGAAGGTGAATGAGGGAGGGGCAGGGCAACACATACCACTGTGACTTTCACATGTCTGCCCTGTTGGGGTTTTGTCCAAACCTTTAGATTTCTCAATCTTAGAGCTTCACCATCTATGACTCACAGAATCTATGTTCAACATCCAGTCTAGAAGCTGAGAAAAGTATTTCTTTGGGCTGAGAACACCAGCATGGTCTGTTCCCTTTCTGTCCCCATATTTGGTAACATACATTCTTCCAGAATAATAACTACACCTTCTTTTATGTTGGCTTCGTAGAGTTTGGGACCTAGGTGTTCAATAAAGGTTTATTGCATTAATAATAATGACAATTATAATAGACAGCAGTTTATTGCATTAATATTAATCATAGACAAGTTTATTGCATTAATATTAATCATAGACAAGTTTATTGCATTAATAGTAATAATAGACAACACTTTAGGGTGCTCACTACACAGCAGGCACTGTTCTGAACCCTTGACATTTATTAACTTAGTTAATCCTCATGAGAATCTTGTGTGGCAGGATCCTAATCCTATTATTATCTCCATTTTACAGATGGAAACTGTGCCACTGAATGTTTAACTAACTTGCTCAAGGTTATTTGGGTAGAAATGGTCGGATATGCATCTAGGTACACTGGAGGGATTTGATCCCTCCAACATCACATTCTTTGTTCTTAATCATTGCGCTATAGACCCAGGACTGAAATTCTCACAAATTTAATAGATTGTAGAGATGCCTGGGTTTTGTCTTGGAAACTGCTCAAGAATGCCAATATCAGGGGTGATAAAATTTTCTTTAAAGATAATAACTCTTAAGCCATGGAACTCAATTTGTGTTACCTGACACTTTGAGGTGGGGTAGGGGGTGGAGAATGAGCTATATAAATAACTGCTCAGGCCCTGATCTCCAAGGGGCTTGTGTGTTTGTGTATCTTCCAGAAGAGTTTAGGATGACAATCTCTTTGAGTACTTCTTGTGTTTTGAATTCCATAGCAGCCCAGTTCTTTAGACTTTCATAGCCAAACTGGTTGAGGTTCATTCAAGTTAAGTCTTGGGAAGGTGGAGGTGAGTTTTGTGGGTGAGAGATTCTGCTGGTTTTTGCTTTTCTTGATGTTGTCTGTAAATGTCTCTTATCTGTGTTGTTTGTGTGTGTTGGGGGGAGTGGGCTAGGGAGGGGGCATCAGTGGCAGAGCAAAGCAAGGAATTCAGTAGAGGACTGGTCCATGGTGGGATTAGACTGAGGAAATGAACTTTCTTGGACTCCTTGAAGAGAGCGTGAACTCTGGTGGAAACGCCGCCTTGCTGGCTGCCCCTCCCAGGACTGGGGTGATGTGTTCGCTCAATGGTATCTGCAAATTTTGAGGCTCAATATCAAAGTAATAGAATCTAGGAGGAAAAGGGAACTGCTAATGTGGGCAAAGCCCTGCAGAGCTAGCTGTAAATGTGATAAGTGGCTTTTCTTTTTAACCTCAATAATTATAGACTCACAAGAAGTTGAAAAATAATACAGAGAGGTCCCGTGTACCCATCACCTAGTGGTGACATCTTGCTTAACTGTAGTGTATTATCAAAACTAGGCAACTGATATTGGCACAATGCAATTAACACAACTACAGACCATATTGGGATTTTATCATTTTTTGGCACGTACTTGTTTTTTGTTTTTTTTGATAGTACTTACAGTATATAACTTGACCAGTGTTTTCTTGATGGCCAGGAGAACCTCTGACTAAGACTGTAATAAATATTTTACAGATACACAATTTGTGGTTGAATGATGTTCACGTAAGTGTTTTTAACAGGGCAAGAGGTCGAGTGGAATGTAAAGTCCGGCAGCTGAGGGAATAGAAACCAAGCCCTTTGGTTATTTTCGTTTATGGTCCTGAACTCTTTGGGGATGTCATCTTCATTTTTGTTGCCTTTTCAGAGGGAGGATATTTTCTAGAGATAAAGTATAATTCAAGGTCCTTGTGTCATATTAAGAGCTCTTGAAGGGAATGATAAACAGATGTTGTTATCCCTAGAAAAGGGAGGGATTTTGATTATCAGATAAAAGGTATGGACTGATGGAACTCAAAGATCATGGATGCAATTTCATGATAACTGTTAGAGTGGATTTACTTTTAAAATGACAACGCTGGATGAATTGGGGCTAAATGTCGACTGCCTGACGCACTATGATTAATTGCTCCTGTCTCTGCGATCCCATCACGCTTTGCTGAGACTTCCAATTAGCCTCTGTCACTCTCTGCCCCGGATTTGAGCTATTTGTGGGGGTGCCTGTCTTCTCAGCTAGACTAGGAATTCTTTGAGGGCAGGGACTGTCTAATTCATTTTTTCCTTTTTCTCCTCCTCCCTTTCTCCCAGAATCAAATCAAGATGCTTAGAGCATAAGGGATCTCTATTCCTTTGCCTCCAGCAATTTCCAGACTATTCCTTATTCTAGCTTCACTTCTTTATGTATTTAACTGGGCATCTGTTTACATATAATGTGTATTTGAAACCATTAAGGCTTAATTTGTGATTGATAATTGTGTAATTTGGGGCTGTCACGAGTCAGACTGGCCTTGTTCTATGGTTCTATTGGAATAGCATTAAAACAGTCTGAAAACTTGGTAGGTTTTCTTCTTCAAAAAAGAAGTAGAAAGTTTTTGTTTGTTTTTTCCCTTATAGTATAAATTTTTTTTTAAAGTATATTCATCTTTTATACTTAACTGTTAACACCTGGGATAATTATTTAAAATTCTTCTGACTCATGGCTGCTTTTTGGGGTTGGGCTTTTAAGGATGTCTATAGAGGTCTATGATTATGACCTCTCCAAACTGTCAGTGGTGCTGTGGGGCCTTGTCTTCTGTGAGACCTACAGGAAGATAAGTTTTTCAATCACCTTTTCTAACAGGGCAGTAACAGGGAAGGGAAATACTATGTCTTTGGGATCATCTGGTTATAATGGAATGGAAAGAAGTTCTCAAATAAACTCAAATAAAAATGGTGTTACTTAAGGGATATGGGGAAATGCCGTGCGCAGCCAAGGATGTGCAGGCCACGTGGGGAAGGTAGTAGGAAAGTCAGAAAGGGATGCCATTCTCCCATTTTTCAGTGGCCCACGTAGTTTGTAATTTTGGGTTTTCTCTGTAAAGCTCTGATCTTCTCTTACCTCTACTAGCTGACTAGCTTTTTTGTTTTACCTCTGGCTTCTCAGATTCTCAGATTTATTGCTTGCCAAATGGCTTTGACTTGGTATAATGTTGCTCTGAGAGTTCAATACTACACATTCTTTCTTTAGATAATGTCTTGGCCTCCCAGTGTCTCAATTCCAAATTAAGTGAGAATTTGTTTAGCCCATATTGAGTCATATCCCACTCTGGTCTACCCAGCTGTTGCTGGGATGAAGGGGTTATATGTACTTTGGGTGGTCCCAGACTCGTCTAGGCAGGCTCTCAAGAAGGTGGAGTTGGTGGGAGGTAATAATTGGCATGGCTGCCATATCCCAATCAAGGAACAATTCACCATTGTTTATATTTGGCTGTAGGTTGCATTAGGGAAAGGGCCCATTCTTTTTTGTCCTTGTCTTAGTCTCCAACTTTTCCCAGTTGGAATTTTAGGTCTAAACAGTAGAAAGAGGAAAAGGTGCAGAAGTGCTATGTCTGTTTGTAAGTAATGAAGAGTTGGTTACTAACACTAATTAAAAACAGGAGTAGTTACATACAAGACATCACCAATCAATATTTAATTTAAAAAATATTTTAATTCATGCCTTTGAATTAAATTAATGCATTTGAATTTATCTTTTTATGTGCACTTGTTTATTTTTTTAAAAAAGGTTCAGAAAGTTTTTTTTAAATTAAAAAAAAATTTTTTTGAGGAAGATTGGCCCTGTGCTAACATCTGTTGCCAATCTTCCTCTTTTCTTCTTTTTCTCCCCAAAGCCCCAGTACATAGTTGTGTGTCATAGTTGTAGAGTTGTAGCTCTTCTATATGGGATGCCGCCTCAGCATGGCTTGATGAGCAGTGAGTAGGTCCGTGCCCAAGATCTGTTCTGCTGAAGCAGAACGCATGAACTTAACTGCTACACCACTGGGCTGTCCCCCAGAAAGTTTTTTTTTTTGCAGAGAAGGTTCTCCCTGAGCCAACATCTGTTGCCAGTCTTCTTCTTCTTTTTTTTTTTTTTTACCCCTCCTCAAAGCCCCAGTACATAGTTGTATATCCTAGTTGTAAGTCCTTCTAGTTCTTCTATGTGAGCTGCCACCACAGCATGGCAACTGACACAGTTGGGTGGTGTGGTTCCGTGATCAGCAACTGAACCCAGGCTGCCGAAGCAGTGAGAGTGCTGAACTTTAACCACTAGGCCATCAGGGCTGGCTTGCACTTGTTTACTTTCTGAGTTCTTAACTTAGACTTAAAAAAAGTGCATACTCATTGTTCAGAGATTCCACATTTACAGCCAAGAACTTCTGTTGTGTGTTGAAGTCTTTGGATGACAAGTGTACAGGAACAGAATGGCAAGAAGGAGAAGAGGGGTAGGTAAGGCCTGAAGGCTTCATTTCCCCACTAACTAGCTGTGTTAGTTTTTTGAAGCTCAGTTTCCTTACCTGTAAAATGGGGTAAGAAGAGTATCCATCTCCTGATGTTGAGAGGATTCAATGAGATAATATATTCAAAGGTACCTTTTAGGCACTTGGGATGTGTGAATGAAGAAAATACACGAAGATCTTGCCCTCCTGGAGCTTATATTTGAGTAAGTGCTGCCACCCCTCTAATTTATAAATCAATAAGAGTGGTATCCTGACATTTCCTTCCAATTCTATAAAAATTTAGGTTTTTTCATTTTTAGATAGGACTATGCAGCAGACAGGTGGGCTTATTGTCTTGTGAAAATTAGGGTATGTGTGTGCAAGTACACCATCAGGAGCCATTCAAAATCCATGAAAATGTCAACATTCTTTGAAAAAGTTCTATTTTTCAAGGCAAACATTAAATGCGCTTTATTTGAGTAGAGGGAATAAGTAAAACTTGTGAGAAACATTTTTATGAGCTGATATCTTGGCTTTGATGACCCAGGGAAAGACATTCTTGCTTGTACAGGGGTAACTCATTTTGCTTTTATGAAATCAAAGTTAGAAATCTTAATGGGTTTTAATAACCCTAAATGTCAGGTTGAATTTAAGTTTGGACAATTTCAGATAACACCTCTTTATAATTGCTCTGGTTTACTCATCTCTTGGGGTATAACATATACCTCAAGACATCAAATCCTCCATTTTTAAAACTTGCGCATTTTGCAACCTTTGCTATGAGAAAAAGACACTTTTGGGGGCAGGCTCTTTTAGGTGAAAGGAAATATTTTTTCCCCCAGTGGATCCAAACAAGTCATTCTAACAGCCAAAGGAAGCAATTTCCTTTCTTTGGGATTGGAAGCCATAATATGTTGTATACAATTATTTAACTTAGTTGACCTAAACTTTAATGTATCTTTGTTTAGCACTTATAGATTATTATATACCTAAATTCAGATCATTACAGTTTGAAATGGTACAAAGAATTTAAGGATATGCTGGTGGAAATTTTCAAGACAGAACTTATCCAAGCCAGTATAAAAAAATAATTTCATTGCTTTATAGACAAATTGTCTGTATGTCTGTGGGGCATCAATGTCATATCTAAAATGTTAAAGGGAGATCTATAATAGTAGAAAGTTACTACTCTGTATCTTACATAGTATTAATGAGTGGAACAACCAATTTCATCTCGTGGGATTAACTTTGGCTTTGCTATTACTTTTTAGTTTCTGGCAAAGAGTGTCTAATTGTTTGAGAAGAGGCAGAGCTTGGTAACAAGAGATGCTGATGTTTACATTTCTCTTTCTTCTTCATCAGTTACATGGACAAGTGATCAACTCCATATTTTTACATCACACTAAGTAATTCCCCCAAATGGCCAATCCCCTTGTTATTGTAATTGGTCTTAATTTTTCTCCTTTACTGAGGAAACACCAAGTAATCTTCAGACCTGGGAACAATGAATGCTGCTGTGAGGATGGTCAAATACTGCCTGTAGCAGGAATTTAGCAATGACAACGCTTCCACCATTTATCCATGTGCCCGGTCACGTGCTTAGGCATTTCAATATGAGGGAGAATAGAAAAGATGTGGGCTACTTCCAAGGGTTATATTAGTTTTCATTTTTAGTGGATTAAAATTACGTGGTGGTTTATTTAAAAAACCTGCATATTTTCATCAGTTACGGAAACCATTGCCCTTGTGTGGGAAACTGGCCAGGTCTCCCTCAGGCCCATCTCATCCATAGTTGTTCATTCAGAAGGACGGCATAAAAAGTAAGATTGTTTAAAAATTTTCCATGCTGTTCTGAAAACAGGTGCTTCCTTTGTGAATGCAAGTTAGTGAATTTATGTGGTCATTTCAACCCAATTTCAACCCTAGTTCCACAGAACAAAGAGATTTTCTTTGCCCCGAAGATTGACATTTGCTTACAGAGATTAGGCACTTCCTGTGACCCTGGGTCCCATTCTGCTGGTGTAGTCGGAGAGGTCAAAGGGAAGGCAGCACATTGGTGCATGTTCTTCCATTGCGGTGGGAAGTGCTCAGAATCTGTGCATATCTGCACAGAGGCAGGCTGAAGCTTGCCCAGATATTTCAGGTACTTTAGGGTGCATCCATTCTATACGTTAGCCGTGGAAACCTCTGCAGTCCCTTTGTTCTCAGTAAATGGTCAGTCTTGAAACCTGTTCTTCTACCCCTTCTGATCTTCCTCTCCTGTCCTTTTTCTTCTGCCCTATCACTTTTCCTGCCAGAAAGCAGTCCCAGCATCTTCACATTCTGACTTCTGGAATGGAATGAAAGAGTTTCTTTCTGCATAGAGAGGTTTGTTTTACACAGAGCTGCCTTTGACGGATCAGATTTCCCCACAACAGATTTAGAACGTGAAGTGTTGGCACCAAGCCAGAGAGGACAGCCATAAATTGTAATTTGAACGAGGTTTCATCACGTCTTTGTCCTGTCACCTCATTTTTGGCAGGGAATGTCGGGCATTCTGTTAAACCAAGAGCTGCTTTGCTCAATGCGATTATAATACTTTAAATTAGAGATGCCATGTTGAGGTCCACAGTATGAGGTTAAGGTGTTCATGCAGTTAGCAAAGTTTTCCAAAGACTAGGACTAATGATTCCAAACTGATGCTAAGGAATGCTTTAATTTGTACAGAACTGGAGTTTTACAAGTGGCACGATACCTTGCCAACATTTTCTTTGTCTAAACTTTAAGAAAGATAATAGATGATAGGATTTCTGGTTCATTTTAGAGAAAATGAGAATGAGCTTTCTTGGCAGTTTGTAGATTTCTGATTGTAAAAAAGGTGATCTAAAGCAAATCTGACAAAATGTAATGTGTTCATTTTGGGTGGCAGGTATAAGGATGTTTTTGTATTGATCTCTACTTTTCTGAAATTTTTTCAAAAGAAAAGTAAAAAAAGTGAGAGGAAAAGGGGAGGAGAGAAAGGAAGGAAGGAAGCAAATTGAAGCATCGACCCTTAACAGTGCTTTTTGATGCAAGAAGACCTGTGTAGGAATTTGGTGCCAATGTGTGGCTTTGGCCAAGCCAACTTCTCTGCATCAGTTTTTATGAAATGTCATTTATAAACGGGCGTGATAGTCCTTCGTTATGAGACAATATCTTTTTAAGAGCCAAACACAGTGCCTAGTGCATGAAAGATACATCAACAATCTTCCTTCCCTTTCATTACCTTTTTGATTTTGCATCACAGATCTTTAGCTGAATTGAACTCAGACCCTCTTCTGCCTGGTCTTAGTATTGGTCTTGCTGAATTGTTGTTTGCTTATAAACAGTGATGTCACAGTGATCACGGGATCCCTTTGGTTTTGTTTCTTCTTACTATAAAAGGGTGGTCACACAGAAAGGTTAATATTATTTTTTTAAATTTAACCATACTTATTGTGGACCCACTCAGAGCCAGGCCGTGTTCTGGCAGCTAAACGATACAATGGGAGTAAGATGGACCGAATCACTGCTCCCGTGGAGCTGACATTCCAGGGGAGGCAGATACTCAAAAACAAGTGTCAGGTGGTAATAATGAGATGAAGAAGACTAAAGTGGAGTCAGAGGAAAGACATCGAGGGATGCGGTGTATCTATATTAGATAGAATGGACCGGGAATACTTCTCTGGGGAGGTATCATCTTGTTTTCTGCACGGAGGTAGGGAGCAAGCTTTGTGGAAACCTGGGGAAAGAACATTCCAGGCAGAGCGAAGGAGGAATGTGTTGAAGAACTCCAAGAGGCTTGAGTGGGGAAGGGAGGAAAGAGCAGGGAGTGGGGCCACAGACCAGATCATCTGCAGGAGGTTCTTGTTTGCATTTTATTTGCATGCAGTAGGAAGCGACATAAGTTGAACTGCAAAACTGGCCGCTCTGCCATCCTTAAGAGTCTTTGTTAGACATGTTTTGCAGAGAAGATGGAAAATCATAGTGTGTCTGTTTCTTTGATTACCATTCCCATCATAGAGTAATTAACTGCTAGCTGTAATTATAGGACTTCCTCTAATTTAGTTTAGCACTCCTGGGACCTCTATTAGCCTGTATCCCAATCAATTTCACAGTCATTAAGGGGGAACGTGCCATATTCCTGTTGAATTTTAAATCTAGTGGGAGAATGATCCACCTATTTGTTTTCCCTCCACTAGACTGTCTTATTTTCTTTCAGTTCATAAGGTGGACCCCTCTCTGTTCAGGCCCTCTCCTCTGGCGTGCTGATTCAGGCACGTGGCATGTAGTTATGCTAATTAGGATATTCTTTCACAGATAGTTGTTAATGAAATCCATGCATCTCACGTTCTTTTTGTAACCTCTCAAATTCATAACAAAAATTTTCAGCTGACAGCCAAGGGAACATGTGTCCCCTCCCCAAGATAGATGTTTCAGTCAATATTTATTCTCACGTCTAGCGCCTCTTACTAGCCTCATGTCCTCTCTGTAAGTTCCCTTATGTAGAAAAATGTGACCACATCTGTTTTCTCACTTGGCTTGAACAGTAAGTTCTCCTGTCATAGAAATCACAGAGAAGGTCCTTTTTTTTGCCTCTTTGACATATCGGGTAACTTGCTGGGTTTAGATAACCCCGGCCTCCGAGGGTTCCTGTCGTCCAATTCTCTCTGCTGCTCTTGTGGGGAAAGCCATCCTTGCTGTCACCTCACTGCAGAGGCTTCTCGCTGGAGGCGAATGGTGATCTCGATGCTGTTTGTAACTTCACTAGAAGTAGCCCTTTGAGAAGCAGGGCCATCTCCAGACAGCTCAGTCTTACTCGTTTTGAAATAGTTTCCGTGGCTTGTGGGTAGGAACTAGCATCACTCCATACCGTAGAGGAAACCAAGATTTACACGCAAGGGAATGAGGGAATGGTTGCCCAGTGCTGGCAGCCAAGTCATCATAAACATGAAAGCTGTATCTACTTGTGTGTTCTGGCAAGCCCGTGTGTGTGTGTGTGTGTGTGTGTGTGTGTGTGTGTATAAATGGATAGACTATCTTTTAGAGTAGTTTTAGATTCACAGCAAAACTGAGCAGAAAGCACAGAGAGTTCCCACATACCCCTTGGCCCCTCACCCCTCCAAACCCCCATCCTCTCCCACCACCACCATCTCCCCTACCCCCCAGAGTGGTACAATCCGTGAACCTATATTGACACATCAATATCACCCAGAGTCCATAGTTTACATTAGGGTTCACTCTTTGTGTTGTACATTCTGTGAGTTTTGACAAATGTATGACATGTATCCAGCATTATAATATCACACAGAATGGTTTCATTGCTCTAAAAATCCTCTGTACTCCATCTATTCGTCCCTCCCTCCTCCCTAACCCCTGGCAACCACTGATCTTTTTACTGTCTCTGTAGTTTTGCCTTTTCCAGAACGTCATATAGTTGGAATATGTCATACAGTATGTAGCCTTTTCCGATTGGCTTCTTTCATCTTGTAATATGCATTTAAGGTTCTTGTGTGACTTTTCATGATTTGGTAGCTCATTTCTTTTTAGCGCTGAATAATATCCCATTGTATAATATACCTCAGTTTGTTTATCCATTCACTACTGAAGGACATCTTGTTTGCTTCCAAATTTTGGCAGTTATGAATAAAGCTGCTGTAAACATTCATGTACAAGTTTTTGTGTGGATATGAGATATATATATACATGTATGTATATTTATATATACTATATATATTTAGTGAAGTTTTATTTTTTTCTGATTATGAAAAAAATGTGATAAATTGTATAGCATTTGGAAAATATGAAAAAAGAAGAAAAATTTTAAAATGCAGTACAAGTCAGTTTATTAACTTAATGTAATAAGCCACATGAAATTGGAGCTATCCTGGAAAATGCAAGACATATGGTTATTATATATTATAACAATTTGTGGTAAAGACAGGAAAGATTTAGGGCATTCCAAATGCTGGTTCTGTTTCCATTAAAACTGCTTCTTAAGTGACTTTTTATGATAATCAACATTCAAACAAACACTGCCAGCTTTGTGAAATAGCTTACTTAGAAGTCTCTTGAACGACTGACCTCCAAGGAGGTACTGAAATTCTTCCCTTAAAAAATCCAAATATACTTTACCAATGACTCTTAGTGCTTACTGGTGGAGGGGAATCCTGTCATTCACACGGAATCCAGTGGTTCAGAGGCACACATATTTTATCATGTCTGATGTGACTGCTTTGGGTCCTAGGAACATTCGTCTCTCCTGGGCATCTTATGAGTGGACAGGTGGAAGATGCTGCTGGGGAGGAAGGGCTAATGCAGCATTAATGCCTGAAAAGCAACCCCAGAGTGGACATAAGTTGACCCCGGCATCTTGTTGCTTTTCATTGTTCATTTTTTTGTGTGTGTGAGGAAGACCAGCCCTGAGCTAACATCTGTTGCCAATCCACCTCTTTTTGCTGAGGAAGATTGGCCCTTGGCTAACATCCATGCCCATCTTCCTCTACTTTATATGGGACTCTGCCACAGCATGGCTTGACAAGCAGTGCATTGGTCCATGCCCAGGATCCGAACCTGTGAACCTGGGCCGCCGAAGCAGAGTGCATGAACTTAACCGCTATGCCACTGGGCTGGCCCCTCATTGTTTATTTTTTTTTCTTTTTAATTTTTATTGATGTCTTAATAGTTTATAACATTGTGGGGTTAGTTGTACATTATTTTTTGTCTGTCACCATATGGATGCATCCCTTCACCCCCTGTGCTCACCCCTCACCCCCCGTCCCCCTGGTAACCACCAACCAGTTCTCTCTGTCCGTATGTTAGTTTATATTCCACATATGAGTGAAATCATGCAGTGTTTGTCCTTCTCTCTCTGGCTGACTTCACTTAACATAATACCCTCTAGGTCCATCCATGTTGTTGCAAATGGGACAATTTTGTCTTTTCTTATGGCTGAGTAGTAGTCCATTGTATATACATACCACATCTTCTTTAACCAATCATCAGTCGAGGGACACTTGGGTTTCTTCCACTTCTTGGCTATAGTGAATAATGCTGCAATGAACATAAGGGTGCATAAGCCCCTTGGGATGATTGGTTTCATGTTTGTTGGGTAGATGCCCAAGAGTGGGATTGCTGGATCATAAGGTATTTCTATTTTTAATTTTTTGAGGAATTTCCATACTGTTTTCCATAGAGGCTGCACCAGTTTGCTCATTGTTCATTTTTAACAAGGCTAACAAAACCTAACACAATTTAAAAATATCTTTTCATGATTTCTGTGAATGGAAGTATATGCCTAGCAACTTTTTTTTAAGTTTAAAATATCCATTGTCTCTTTTTGGTAGAAGAAAGTAAGTCTGAAGCAACAGTAAAAAGCAAGGCTATATAACCTACATCTAAATATATAAAAAGTTGTAAATCAAGCTAACAAATTGAAAATAAAGCATGGTTTATTCTCCTACCTTGACAAATAAACTTTCATCATAACCTGGAAAACTGGATTCAGATTTAGAATGATTAGACTCCTTGAAATTACACTCCACAAGGATCATAGAGGTGAAGGGTCGCCAGCACTCAGCCCATGGCCCATCCTTATCCTCCCACTCCTGGCTGCGTCTTGGACCATGTAAGGCCTCATGGACACTACAACCTATACAAACGAGCTCCCTCTAGAATCTCACAACAGCTGCCCTTGGGCATAAGAGTGTGTATGTCTCCCTCTGTCCTTGGTAGGACAGAACTAAGAAAGAGTTTATGGAAGGGATTGGATGAGGGCATTAGGGCCAGGGTATCTGGATGTAGTCTGGAGAGGGGTTGACTGGCTTCTGTGTGTACATCTGTTTGTCTTCCCTGAGGGGGTGTGGTTGGTGGAGGGCCAGAGAAGGCCCTCTGATCGGAGGGCCCAGGTCAGGGGCCCTCTTTTTCTTCCCTGGGATTAGGGATGATTCTGGAAAAAGGGATTCAGGGTCCTTTGCTACTAGAAATCTTTGAGCTTTACTTTTGATCTTAAAAAAAGTTAGCCATCAACAAAATTAGAGTGAGAAGCATCCACTTGTAAATGCATTGGAATTCAGCAGCATGCAGCTTAAAAGTTATTGGGTGTTTTCTTTTTTTGCTGTTTTTAAAAATTTTTTTATTTTATTGAGGTCATAATAGTTTACAACATTGTGAAATTTCAGTTGTACATTATTATTTGTCAGTCACCATATAAATGTGCCCCTTTACCCCTTATGCCCAATCCCTTTCCCCTCTGGTAACCACTAATCTGTTCTCTTTGTCCACGTGTTAGTTTATTTTCCACATATGAGTGAAATCATATGGTGTTTGTCTTTCTCTGTCTGGCTTATTTCGCTTAACATAATACCCTCAAGGTCTATCCAAAAGTTATTGTTTTTTGTGTGAGGAAGATTGTCCCTGAGCTAACATCTGTGTCAATCTTCCTCTGTTTTGTATGTGGGATGCTGCAACAGCATGGCTTGATGAGCAGTGTGTAGGTCTGTGCCCAGGATCCAAACCCATGAACCCTGGACTGCTGAAGCAGAGCACACAAACTTAACCACTATGCCACTGGGCTGGCCCCACAAGTTCTTGTTTTTAATAGGTAAATGTCATTGTATTCTGGCATAGGTTCATTTAGAAAGCTCTAGGCTAGATCAAACAGTAAAATATGCAATACATTTACACAAGTTTTTTTTTTTTTTTTTCACTTTTCAAGAACCATAATGAAGTTTTGCCAAAAAACTGACTCTTGACCAAGTCTTTGATCCCAGGGATTATGGTTTCCTTCTGAGCTGATGTAATGATTCACCTCCTAGAATCTTCCCTGATGACATTCTTAATGCTCACGACATCTGTAATTGTGTAGATGTTCCTGTTCTTAATTCTTGCTTTGAGGGGGATTCTCATGAGAAGAGCTAATTTCAGTACACAGGAAAAGTCAGACCAAGTTCAAGTTTAAATTGGAAGAGGTGTTCTTAAAGGGTGGGATAGTGAAGTTCTCATATATTCTGATAAATCATTTGTCATTTTTGGTCAGAATAAAACAAAGGTTTTTCAAACTGTTTATTCACAAAAATCTCAAAATGCTTTAGGGAGGTGTGGAAAATGAACAAAGTTGGAGTCCTGAGGGTCTGTTCTCGTGGTGATTTGAGAGTATTCAAGTAATGCTGTGTTTTTACGTCATTATTTAATCAAGACTGAAAACATTATATCCAGTAATACTATATCCAGAGAGGTGGGTGCTGAGGATGGGTAAGTATGACTTCCTCCAAAATTCAGAGTGCTCACTCACCTGTTCTTTGTGCTCCCTAAAAAATTCTTCTAGTAAGATTTAAGAAAATGTCAAAGATGAGGCAGCTCACACCGGAAAGTGATAACATTCTAGGGTTTTTTCCCACTGGTTGAAATATTCCTGATTACCAAATGTAATGAAATAAATTTGTCATGTTGGATGTAATGTATGGTGGAGGGCTGAATGAAGAGCCCGAAACTCAGAGTGGAGGCTTGACATTTATAGTTATAAATATGTACTTTAGGAATTGATTTATAAAGAAGAATACCAGTGCTAAACTAGATAAATTGACACTTGTTCTCACTAAGTAGGTTAGACAGTTCATCAAATATTGGTTAAAATTTCTTTCCCTGAAGGTTGAAAATAAGAGATTAAATGTCAGTGTCCAAGGCAGGGGACTTTGGTAGTCCAGCTGACCGGTCAGTTCAGATGAATATAAAATGCAGTTGGGCAATGTGTGTCTCCCTTGTGCTTAGTGCATGGGCCAGCAATCTAGGGCCCGAGTACCAAATCAGTTTGCTGCCTCTTTTGCTAAGAGTGGGTTTTACATTTTTTTTGTGTGTGTGTGAGGACGACCAGCCCTGAGCTAACATCTGTTGCCAATCCTCCTCTTTTTGCTGAGGAAGACTGGGCCTGGGCTAACGTCCATGCCCGTCTTCCTCTACTTCATATGGGATGCCGCCATGGCGTGGCTGACAAGCAGTGCATCGGCGGGTGCCCAGGATCTGAACCCGTGAACCCCGGGCTGCCATGCGCGAACTAAACCCCTGCGCCACCAGGCCGGCCCCGGGTTTTACATTTTTTAATGGTTGGAAAAAAAATCTTAAGAATAATAATACTTTGTGATAAGAGAAAACCGTATGAAATTCAAATTTCAGTGACTATGAATAAAGTTGTATGAAGTGTAGCTGTGCCCCTTCATTCATGTATTGCCTATGGCTGCTTTCACACCACAGTGGCAGAGTTGAGTAGGTGTGACAGAGAAAATATTTACTGTCTGTCCCTTTGCAGAAAAAAAAAAAACTTTCAGAAAAAGTTTGCTGAACTCTGGCTTAGTGGAACCAGAGCTAGATGCTGCTGGCAGCTGGTGCCCTCTCTTCCCTCCCTCTATCTTCTTTTTACCTTAAGTTTGGGTTTAATTATAATGAGAGGTAACACTTATGTAGTGCTTACTATTTTCCAATTTTTAAATTTATTTAATCCATAATAATTCTATGATGTAGATACAATTATTTTAAGTAAAAAAATTTTTGTTATTGAGGAAGATTGGCCCTGAGCTAACGTCTGTGCCAGTCTTCCTCTGTTTTGTATGTGGGTTGTTGCCACATATGGCTGCTGATGAGTGGTGTAGGTCCGTACCCAGGAACTGAACCTGGGCCACTGAAGTGGAGTGCACCAAACTTAATCACTAGGCTATGGGGCCGGCCCACAGATACAATTTTTATGCCCATTTCACAGATAAAGAAATTGAGGCAAAGGGAATATAGGCAACTACACAAGTCAGCAGTAGAGATAGGAGTCAACCTCAGGCAGCCTGGCTCCCTGTGCTTGCTCTTGACCACTCTGTCCCCTGCCACTTGGAGATCAGTGTCAACCATTTGTGTACCTTTTGATTAGATTTGCCATATTCACATGACAGATGTGGATATGGACATGTGTGTGTTGAGTTCCTTCACCTAGTCCTGAAATCATGGCTTTGATGTGCTAACACATTTTTTTAGTATACCTCGAAAGATAGTTATAACTGTAAAGATTGTTACATTGATACATGGTTTCCCACCTATCACTGACAATGGTTTCTCATTTCCATCGTGTGTGTGGCACGTCTGTGCTACCCTATTGGGTCTACTTGCAGCTCTTGATCCACTTGTGGGGCTTTTGTTGACTCTGATTTTTAAAATTTAAAGCAAACTCAAACTGTACAGTCCTGAAGTACAAAATAAAACCTAGACTAATCCAAGGAAGTTGCAAGTTTTTTTTTTTCAGTTTAGACATCGTCCCATTTGATCTTTGACACTTTTTAAATTTGAGGGTGTGTTTGATTACTTTTATTTCCAAAGCCTCTTGGGATGTTATGTATTTCTTCGCATATCCTAATTGTTTGATTCATTCATTCAATTCAGACTTACTGTGTGCCCAGCGCCGTACTGGGCACCGGGGGCACATCTGTGCACACAACAGGATACATGGCCCAGAGAGAGTTACAAGAATATGGTTGTGGCCTGCAAATGTCTTCACATGCTCTACTTACTTTTTAGCAATTTGTACTGCTCCTTAGGTGTTCAGCTGCATATGATAATTTTGAAACAGCACGTTCCAACAGATAGAGGAGCAGCTGTCAGATCAGGAAACCTGTCCTTTGGCCCAGATTGTTCTGATGATTTGTGGCATAACCTTGGAAACATCATTTCATTTTCCATTCTAGATTTTCATTTGGGAAAGTGGAAAATACCAGCAAATTAAGCTGATGTTAACAAAATCAAGTGCCCCAAATGATGGAATGAGCTCTGCTTTTCTATTTCTCTTGCGTTCCTTGTTTACATGGACATAGCTTGTTGGTGTGTAACTTTCTGATGTAGATATAATCTATGTAGATATATACACACAACCTGGTACATACAGTCTGATGTAGATACAAGAACTGTTGTTTCCCTAGGTGTACCTGGAACTGCCAGTGGAAAAGACACCCTGAACTAGGTTGGGGTGTGGTGTAGACAAGGCCAGGGTCAGTTTGGGGAATCTAAAAGCACATTTGGAGCTTGTTTGTAATGCAGAGTGAGACAACTGCGGATGTGTGCAGAGGTGCCAGGACAGGATTCATCCCACTGAGATTGGAGTTCCTGGTGAGTTCCGTATAGCCCAGGGTCAGGCACACAACAGGTGTCCCCTAAACGTCATTCTGCAAGTCTTTATGCTGCTCAGTGGTCCATGGCCCTTAGGGAATCACTGTATGTTTAGATCAAGAGGGCCAGGATTAAAACATCTTATTCTAAGTGTTCTAAGTTTATAAAGATGGTGATTATGTTCTGCACTTTTAAAAGATGTTTATGATACTGAGAAATATGGTTTAAACATACAGTACACTCTAATAGTTCACCAAGGTGAAAATGGTTATTTTTCTTTATTGAAGACACAGAAGCGTAATTCTTGAACCAAAAATGTTGCATGGGTAGCTATTTTACATTATTTTGAATTAAAAAATTTTGTTAATTTTTAATTTTATTTGCTGTGTTTTTTGTAGCAAAGACCTTAACTTTTTATTTTTCTCCAGCTTTATTGAGGTATAATTGACAAATAAGAATTGTATATATTTAAGGTATACATGATGTCTTGATATGTGTATACGTTGTGAAATGATTACCACATCAAGCTAATTAATATATCAACCACCTCACATAGTTACCTTTTTTTTTTTGGTAGTGAATATACTTAAGATCTGCTCTCAGCAAATTCCAAGTATACAATACAGTCATATGTCACTTAATGACAGGGGTATGTTCTGAGAAATGCTTTGTTAGGGGATTTCCCTATTGTGTGAACATCATAGACTGTACTTACACAAACCTAGATAGTACAGCCTACTATGCCCCTAGGCTATGTGGTACCAATCTTATGGGACCACTGTTGTATATGTGGTCTGTCTTGACTGAAATGTCATTATGTGTTGCATGACTGTACAGTATTATTAACTATAGTCACCATGCTGTATATTAGATCTCTAGATCTTGTTCATACAGCATAACTGAAACTTTGTACTTTTTAACCAACATCTCATCATTTTCCCCACCCCCAGCCCCTGGCAACCATCATTCTATTCCACTTTTATGAGCTCAATTCATACAAGTTCGACTGTAAGTACATTCACATAAGTGAGATCATGCAGTATTTGTGTTTCTGTGTCTGACTCATTTCATTTAGCAGATAGTGTCCTTCAGGTTCATCCATGTTATATATATATATATATATATATATATATATATACTGTATATATTACATATATGTCACATTTTCTTTATCCATTTATCTGTCTATGGGCACTTAGGTTGTTTCATATCTTGGCTCTTTTGAGTAATGCTGCAGTGAACATGGGCGTACGGATATCTGTCTGAGATCCAGATTTCATTTTCTTTGGATGTATACCAGAAGTGGGATTGCTGGATCATATGATGTTCTATTTTTATTTTGTTGAGGAACTTTCACATTGTTTTTGATAATGACTACAAATTTCCACCAACAGTGTACAAGGGTTTCCTTTTCTCCACATCCTTGCCACCACTTGTTATCTTTTGTCTTTTTGATAATAGCCATCCTAGCAGGTGTGAAGTAACATTTTATTGTGGTTTTGAATTGCATTTCTCTGATGATTAGTGATGTTGAGCATCTTTTCATATACCTGTTGGCCTTATGTATGTCTTCTTTGGAGAAATATCTAATCAAGTCCTTTGCCCATTTTTAAATTGGATTATCTGAAAAGACCTTGACTTTTATTATCTCATTTTACATATTGCCAATTGACTGATAATTGTTTTTAATTCATTTTATACATTATAAAAAGAAAGCGCATAGATACTTCAAGTCTGTCTCATTCACTGTGCTACATTCCTTTTCTGGGGCTACCCTTTCAGAGAACAGTGTCATTGGAGTTATTCCGTCTTTGGGGAAAAAACACACCAGAGTTGTCAGGAGGTTTTCAGGCTCTGTGATAATTTATTCTTTTATGTCTTTAATGAAATACAGAGGAGTCTGATAGCTCGTGGTCAAAAATGTTGAGATTGGAGACTTTATGTGTTTGATATACTATTGTGACTTTGTCAAGATAGACAATTAATCTCTCTGCTGTTCGTTTCCTCCTGCCCTTAGGTTGGTACTAAACAGGGTGTGAACCTCCGTATTCATGCTTTGTGTCGCCTGTGATTTTAGGCAGTGGTTCACATGTTCCCCTGTGGTTCTTCACACAGATACAAAATGCACTGGGGGGTGTTGAGACTTCCAGTCTCAGGGGTCCCTGGTGTTTGTGTAAGAGCTAGCAAAAGCATTGCATGTCAGAGGTGCTTATCATTGTGTTCCATTCCTTCTCCCCTTTCAATCTCTAATTCAGAAATTTCCACTTGACCCAATTTAAGTGTCTCCTTCTGCACAAGTCTCTTCTCATAGGCTTTTATTGGTCTGCTTGGTATTATAATTGAAGAAGGGGACTGCGTTACCTGTGTCCTCTCAAAAGGCTTGGACATTGCACATATGTGCTTGTTGGTTTTGTTGTTAGTTTTATGTATGTACGTATTTAGGTATTTATGAAGTTAGTAGTGGAGTGCTGGTCTGGCTAGGTACTTGCCTAGCAGTTTATATGAGTTACTTCATTTATTTTCCACAACAACCCCGGGAAGAAGCACTATTATTTTTCTCATTTTACATATAGGGAAACTGAGGCTTGGAGAAGTTAAGTGGGGCATTCAAGGTAATTCAATTTGTGAGTGGAGGGGGTTGGGATTCAATCCTAGTGCTGATTCTAAAGTCTCTATTCTTAACTAATCTGGTATAATGCAAGTTGTATTGAATTAAATGTATGGACTGCTTTATGAAAGTTGTGTATATGTTAAATTTAGGATTTTGACCAACATTTTAATGAACTAGAAAAACTAGGGTACCAAGTACATTCCTTTTCTTTATACCATGACTTACCAGTTATAATGGGATTGATTATCTCCCAATGGACTTTTTCTTTTAAACAACTTTAGTGAGCTCTAATTCACATACCATACAATTCGTCCATTTAAAGTGTACACTTCAATAGTGTTTAGTGTGTTCACAGAGTTTTGCAACCATCCCCATAATCATTTTTAGAACAAAAGAAACTCTATACCCATTACCAGTTGCTCCTCATTTTCCCCCATTTCGTCTCCAGCCCCAGGCAACCATTAACCTAATTTGTCTCTAGATTTGCCTGTTCTGGACATTTCATATAAATGGAATCATACAATATATGGTCTTTCGTGACTGGCGTCTTTCACTGAGCATAATGTTTTCAAGTTTCATCTGTGCTGTGGCATGTATCAGCACTTCATCTCTTTTTATTGCCAAATAATATTAAATTGAATGGATATACTGCATTTTATTTATCCATTCATCAGTTGATGGACATTTGGGTTATTTCCACTCTTTGGCTATTACAAATAATGCTGCTATGACACATTCACGTACAGGCTTTTGTGTGGACATATGTTATCATTTACCTAGGAATGAATTTGTGGGTCATATGGTAACTCTAAGTTTTGTGCTTTTAGGAACTACCAGACTGTTTCCCAAAATGGCTGTGCCATTTTACATTTCCTCCAGTCACATATGAGGGTTCCGATTTCTTGACATCATTGCTAACACTTGTTATTATCTATCTTTTTGATTATAGGCATTCTAGTGGGTGTAACATGGTATCTCATTGTGGTTTTGATTTTTGTTTCCCTAATGGCTAATGCTGTTGAACATGCATCTCTTCATGTGTAACTGATTTTTACATAGAAATTTTGTCTATGTACTCTTTGAGAAGTAAGTCACACCTGTGCTGGTGTTGACATTTTTCTCATCTCCTTTATTATTGTCAATTTGAAGTTGAGTCTAATGTTGCCTATAATTTGCCTAAAGTCTAACCTTGGATGATGCTTTGGCTAACGGCATGACACAGTGTTTCAGGAGCAGAAATTATCCATTACTTCATTAACATCAATGTTTTGGTCAAATTTTATGGCCAAAAGCATGCCTGGGAGAAGGACGGGCTTCAGGGACTAGGGAAAGCCAACTAAAGATGAGAGTAAAATAGTTACAAAGTCTTGAGATTAAAAGCTAAAAGTCCTGGGGAGAGCACGAGATACACGTAGGCTGGATTTGAAGCTGATTGCAACATACTAAAATATGGTTAAATAATGAATCAGCACCAAACTGGAAGAATGTCTATAGTTTACACCACAAATTGCTCGGTATCTGAAGAATAACTGGCATGGTAACTTACATGAACACTCACTTTTAATACAAGAATATAGTTTCTCTATTTAGGACTAGCGTTTGTAAGTGACAGAAACCAACCCACAATCGCATAAGTTTTTTGTGTTTGTTTTTTCAGGAGGTTGGTGTAATTTTTTATAATGATACAGACACCATTGGTATTAGTAGTTACGTGTCTGTCTAGGGATTGTGCCAACTGGGAAGACCATGGGGATTCTGGACTCGGTGGCCTGCTTGGTTCCTCTTATCTTTGCTAATCTGTACCATTCTTCTCTCTCCTATAGCCTTTAATGATTTTTTTCTTGTTCCTGAATTGACACGACCGAAATGTGGCTGCCCACAGTTTCTGAACTTGAGTATCACATCTGGATGGGGATATTCAGTACAAACTCTAAGTAACCTCAGCAGTCCAGGGTGGCAGGCAGAAACCTGTTATATAACATTTAAAAAGCAGAATGTAATGTCCTACACAGAGTTCAGGGAAAACAAGAAAAAAAATCAGAGGCTGCTTGCTGTACATATCGAATAGGGAAGGTATGACTTCAAGCAGTGCATGTCAGAAAGCATGATGTGGTTACTAGAAATGAATGAACCCCCTCGTGGGCTGAGGGAAACATCCTGTCCTGGTCCCCTGGTCGTTCATCAGGGCAGCCCAGCACTTGGGGACTGTATCTAGCTCCATGACCAGCATTTTAAGGAGGACTTTGAGAAAGTGGAGTAGTCAGAGGAACAGAACCAAGATGGTAATAGGAAACCCTGCCATGGGTAGCAGCTTAACTTGGAGATGGAAACAATAAAGGGAAGACAAGACCACTTCCTTCTGCTATTAGAAGGGTTAGTATGCAGACAAGATAGAGATTTGGTCTAGGGTTCTCCAGACCAAATGGGAGTTATAGAGAGGCATCTTTTACATCCATATAAGAAAATTTTTTCCAAATTTTAGAAATAGAAGTTGCCTAAATTTTGTGCGTCCCAGATTGGCGCTGTATTACTTACCATTCACTTGGGATATTATAGATCTAGAAGGTGTTCTAAATTTCCTCTGTACTTTTAATATCATTTGATCACAGCATTGGTCAGCATTTAGGCATTATAATTGGGCAACATCAATATGTAATACGTAGGTGGTAGCTGTGTGAGAGATGCGTGTGTGCACATTTGGACACATATTGATTTTTACATGAACAACTTGCAGGGTTGTGAATACAGAAAGTGTTCTTTCCATGTTATTGGAGGCCTATTTTACATTTCAGCCAGCCTCGCCACCACCCAGAGATCTTTCCAGTTGTTGTGTCCACTGCATGTGTGTTTGGGGGAACACTAATTTTGATGGTAGCGTACGTAAAATGCAATTAGGAAATCTTGTGCGAAACACACATCTGTTCCAATGTTTGCCTTCTTTAGTGTGCATAATCAGGAGTTTGCTTCAAGCACTGTACAGCCTTTCCTGTGAAAAAGTGAAATAGAGAGGGAGCTGCTGGAGGTTTTGTTACCCCGTGTGCAGTGGATGACAGTAAAGGAAGCCCATCTTCCGGAGAGAACATCGGTGCTCTGGGGAGAGTCGTTTTCTTGGTGATGCTATTATGGTCAGAGGCTTAGACTCACAGATCAGGAATGGTGTGTGAGCGTGCGCGTGTGCGTCTGCAGGCGTGCGCGTGTGAACATCCTTGTGCTCTGCGTGTTTTAGCTCCATGGGGGAAGCACCATTAAGAAAATAGAGAACAAGAGAGCCAAAAAAACAAAGGGAAGGATGTGGCATTACTATTTATGAGACAGATGATGAAAATTCACTTATAAAAGTGAAAGACCCTTAAAGGATATAGATTGCAATATCGATACAAAAAGGCTTTCTTTTCCTTTTATTCTTAGTAAACAGATTTAATTTAGAAATGAAGCTGAGTTTTTCTTTTTTTACTGTATGCGTTACTTTGGTGCCAGAAGGTGTGTGAAATTTGAGATATTTCGTATCTGGCTCTTTTGATATAAGGAGATACATGCATGTTGTAAAACAAATGTTCATTGATGTGATAAAAAATGAAGTTATTTATTTTTCCTTTGCTATGTATGAGTGATCATGGTGGAAAGTTTGAAAAAACAGAAAAATATAAAAAAGGGGAGATAATTGTCTATTTACCCACCAATAAAAGTCATGCTCATACCACAGTATTTTTTCCATTCTTTATTCTTCTTTATTATCTGAACATAGAAATGTATAATATATGGAGATATGTACATATACAAATGTATGCATATTTTTACCTCAATTACCTGGATATAGATCATTATACTATGTTAGTGATTTTTAGTATGTTGGTGGTAATTTGAAGCCATTTTTCCTATTAAACATTGACTTTCTAGTATTTTATTTGTCTGAAATGTTAGTTAAATTCACCCCTAAACTGGATGCTTCTTAGAATATTGTTTAGTAGTAAAGAATACCAAGAATAAAGAGCCAAATTGAGTTCAAAAGTGGGCACAAATCTCTGCTTGTGTAGAAAACATACAGAGAATTCTGGTTCGAGGTCAAAAACTAAAGTATCCATTGAACTGCTTATAAAGTATAGACCATGGTTTTCTAAAGGCCAGAAATTTTGTCATTTCTCGCTAAATTTCTCCCTGCTCCCCCTTACCACTAAAATCTAGGCCAAAATTCATTTTTAGTGGTTAAAAATAGTGTTTTTGGTGGGGAGGGTAAAAGCATAAATATATTTAAAATAGTTTAATGGTCAAAGGAATAATGAATATTTGTTTTTCTTTTACAAATATATTCCAGAATTATCAGTTGACTGGTTGTAGCTTTGGTCCCAGAAGTTGAATAGATAAATTCTGGGAATCAAATCTTGTCCCATGTCACTTTGGGAAAAAAAATCTCTTCCTTCCTGTCAAGACCTTGATGTTTTCCTTCCCTCCCAGTGGTGCTTTGATAGGATGGGCTTCTTAACAGAGGCAGAATGATGGGTGGGACAATGCAGAATCTGTATCAGAATGTCCTAGGGAGTCTTAAGATAGACAGCTCCCTCCTGTTCTTGTTCATCTCTTCCTTCCATCCTGAATTCAGGTCAATTTAGGGGGTTTATACAGGTTCTTTTGTTCTGAGGTGTGGAATGGAGTGTTATGTGTGAAATTATGAACCTTCCCTAGATGGTATCAGTGTGGTAAAAGGAGAGGGCTCCAATGGGCTTTTGGATGTATGCAGAGAGAATGTTCTGTATACATAGGCTTACAAGATGGGACAAAGAAAGGGAGCTAAGGGAAGTTTATGAAGAAATTGTCACAGCCATACAAGAGAAAACTTAGACACTGTAGTGGACCTGTTTTGATTGTCTACTCAACGTTCATTTCCTATCTTCTTACCAGCACCCAGTATATGATTTGTGGGAGCCAATGCTGCCCATTGCATACTAGCTACGCAGTTGAGGAGGATCTGATTCTATATCCAGTGTTGGTGTTCTTCACAGTGCCATGCGTTGATCACATTTGATCTGAAGCTCACACAGGATTTTCTGTAATTGCTATAGAATTCAAATGAAGAGACTTTCCCAAAAGAAGGGCATGGCTGTTGGTTTCAGGTGCTGCATAGGTATCAAGGAGGATGAAGACCATTTAGAGTGACCATTGTGAGGAGGCATCTGGTGACCTTGGCTGGGATCGAGCATGAGTGAGAAGAGAGAAAGCATCCAGAAGGAGCTGTTGCTTCTAAGACTGTGGCTTTCAGGGGGCAGGGGCTGGGCAATAACTACATTGGGTTGTAGGACCAAAAGGAGGGATTTTTATTTTAAAAGATGGGGGAGAAGTAAGTATATTTATGTAGATGAGTGTCTAAATCCAATAATTTTCTTGAGTTATTCATCCCAAGTTCCTTCTGCTCATTAGACTTCACCTCAAACTTAGCGTCTCTCTGAATGAGCTTCCTATTCTTATTTCTACTTCTCTTTCAAAGAAAAACAATCCTGACACCAGCCTGCTTCTCCTTCTGTGTTTCTTCCTTATTCTATTCTGCTCCCTATTGTATCCTCAGTGCTTTTGCACAGTACATGTCACATGTCAGGTGTTTAAGAAATATTTGTTATAGGAATAAAATAAAGGTTGGTTTTTATCTTTATGTCATCTTGATTTGTGGTGTCTCTAGCTAGCTAGTTTTTCAAGCTCCTCCCCTCCTCTTCTTTCCTTTTCTTCCCTTCATCCCTTCTCTTCATCTCTGTGGCTACTGTCTCAGTTTAGACTTTTGTCTTCTCTGGCCAGACCAATTTCCTTGGCTGTTCTCCCATGGCTCTCAATGGTTCTCAAGTTCTGGCTGAACAGGGGTTGGCCATAGATGCTCCCTTATATTCCCAAAGCTTCCATGTTTCATACTAGGGATTCAGTTTAAACCTTTCAGCCTACTGTGGTGGTGAGCACAGGATGAGTCAGAACCCATGATTTATCAGACTGATGTAATATAACCTTTGACTATTGGTCTTAAAGGATTTCCTCAAGTCCAGATTCCAAGAAAGCTAAGGAACCCCAGCCAAATGATTGCTGCAGCACCTTTAGATCTTGGATGGCAAAACCAGATTATGTTTTCATACATTTTTAATGGGAGAAAAGAGTTGCTAACTTTAGGCATGTTGGAAGTTATGGGAAAGTGAACGAGGTGCGCCAGCTCATGGGGTGGATGACATGAGCTTCCCACTGGAGAGTTGGGTGTATTACTTGTACTCCACAGTCATATCTCATATATTATCCCGGGTTGTTTTATTTTTCTTCTTTTGACTTGTCTGCAGTTGAATTAATTAAATTTTAAGAATAGTCTGCTGTTAACTGGGTAAGCTCACTTTGGGAAGAAGCCAAGGTCACAGAAGGCTGGATCGGAAAATATGGCAGTCACTACATGACCCTGAGGACTTCCTCTGAGCTAGCCTGGTGAAGCTGCGTCCAAGGAGTGAATGAATCTGAGAGCTGTTGTAGAGAACCTCGGATCTGAGTCTTCAGAGAGCCTGAGGAGTTAGAAGGACACTTTATTTGTTTTGTTGCCCGAGAAGGCAATTAACTGTACATATGAGGAATGTTGATGTTAGGTGTTAGGAGATCTTATTAACAGTCATTCCACCTGGAGTGCTTGGTTAACCAGGAATACCAGAACCGAAATGGTTCAACCTTTGGTTCTATTCAAGATTCAAAGCCCATTTTTTTTTCTAGAGAAATGTTGCCCTTTTTCCATTGTCATGCTGGAAAGTATTTTGAAGGGACTAGAAACATGCAGGAACAAATTGTCATCTAGTAACTGTGGAGTGTGTATGGGGGCTGTTAATATTCTATCTCACATGACATTTTCTTCCCCATCCCTTCCTCTAATGGCTGCCTGGAAGATGGTGGGGTGAGCTACTCAACCTCCATTGGCCTGACCCTCAGCTGTAACTAAATGAGTTCTCAGCCTCTTTCCTGACTTTGCAATTCTGGGAGTCTGTGGAGCAAGACAGGAGCCAGTCCTGTTGCCTGAATGATAAGGAAAGTCAGCAAAGCTGACCAGAGGTCTTCAAGCCAAATCAACTACAAGAAATCTGGGATTTTCTTTTGCAGAGTCTTGACTATCCATGTGTTTCCAATCACTGTTTTGTGTAATGTAAACTAAACTCTCCAAGGGCTTGGATTTTAGTTGTTGTCAGGAACTTTTGGTTACTGGTCAGAAAACAAAGTTGTAGTGGTTTGGTCTGATAGCAGAACACATTAATTCTGGAGACTCTGGTCCTCGTGTTGGCACTGTGTTACTACTCTGAACAGCCTTGTACACTGGGGCCAAACTCAATGATCACAGACCAGGGAGGCTGTGTCAGTCAATGAGTGCCAGGGTGACAAGGGATGGTGGCAGGCCATACTCCCAGGCTTGTTGCTGTGGTCCAGCGTTACCAGATCTTTCTATTTTTCAAGAGAAGTTGGAAATCCTGATTTTTATGTGAAGTCTTCTTAGTTTTAAATGTTGGATCAAAAAAGAAAAAACATTTTTTTTAAAACAGTCCACAGTCCAAACAAAATATGTCTGCAGGCCACACACACCCTCAGGCCACCCGGAGACATTTTCTGGGCGTACAGACCACGGTATTTCTTGTGCATACTATTTTTTAAGAACCTTTTTATTATGGACAATTTCAAACATTTACAAATGGAGAGAATAGTCTAATGAACCTGCATACAAGTTTTTTCAGGTACCCATTACCCAGCTTCAAGGATTATCAACCAGGGCCAGTCTGCTTTCATCTACAGTCACCCCCCCCCCCACCCCGCCACACCAGTCTGCTTTCATCTACAGTCCACACACACACACACACACACACACACACACACACACCCTAGATAGTTTTCATGCAAATCCCAGACACTAGATCATCTCATCTGTAAATATATCAGTATGTGTCATGAAAAGACAAGAACATAAAAAACCATATTGATGATAGCTCCTAATATTATCAAATATCCAGTCAGTTTTCAGATTTTACCCTCTGTCTCATACTTGTTTTAACAGCTTATCCTTTTGAATCGCGATCCAAATAACGCTCATACATTGCAACTGATGGATCCGTGTCTTAAATTTCATATAATCAATAGGTTCCATACTCCCTCTCTTTCTTTTCTTTTTTCTTTTTACTTTATTTGTTGAAGAGACTTAAGTCTTTGATCTGTAAAGTTTCCTGTATTCTGGATTTTGCTGATTGAATCCCTATGAATTTGTTTAAAATTTACATACTAATTTAATATCTTTAGTTTTATAGTTTAGAAGAGTCTAGATACTTGTGTTTTAGCAGTTTTACCTTATTTTCCTCCTGCTACTGCAATTAGCATTACAAGTCCCTGCTTTACAGGGTTTTTCTCCTGGTAATAGGAGATAATATGTAATAGGTAATATGATACTATTCAATGTGTGTCTAATGACCCTTTGCCTTTTGTACGTATAAAAGTATATTGGGGGGGACCAGCCCTGTGGCGTAGTGGTTGGGTTTGCACCCAACCACTCTGCTTCGGCAGCCTGGGGTTTTGCGGGTTTGGATCCCAGGTGCGGACCTGTGCATCTGTCATCAAGCCATGCTGTGGTGGCGTCCCACATACAAAATAGAGGAAGATTGGCACAGATATTAGCTCAGGGACAATCTTCCTCACCAAAAAAAAAGTGTATTGGGGATGATCAGACCTAAGGTCTTGTCACTGATAGCTGGCTTTTGGGATCTGTTCTTGGATCTGTTCAAAGCCTCTATGCTTTCCTGAAGTGCTCTGCGCTGCTTCATGATGTGAAAACCTGGTTGCTATTTTTAGCTTTTCAAAATCCTGGCAGCAAACAGGAAGCCTACAGAATCATTTTGGATTGGAATATTTTCGATTTGAAGTCAAGACACAGTGTGGCACTCTAATTAAAAATGGCATGTGTGTGGCTCAGTTAACTCAAATGAATAATTTGTGGAGCTACAAACAGTAACAAACTGCAGACATGATTCACCTGGGTTTTTAGGAAAGATGATTTGGAAAGCTTAAAATCAATTATTTTGAAATACTAAAGCTCTTTTTAAGAATGGAGCCTAAGAAACAAAGTAGTGAGTTATCAATATTAGTCTTAAATGTTTTCCCTTAAAATCTTTCATGAAGTTAAAATAATTGGTGAATTTGTTTTGTCAACTTATTGCCAAGTTGGTTCAAGTCCCTTTAATGTATTCTAAATAACTAAATTTGAATTCAGAAGAAGTGTTTCAAAATTAATTCTTGTAATATGAATCTTTGCATGAAGTGTCTTAATAATACTGAGAGGAGCCTTCAGTGAAAATTTATAGATGGGTTATTTTTGGGTTTCAGCATGTTGATTCCTTGGAACTTAGCATCTAATTTTGTTCTTTAGGCCTTCATTTGTGGTCCATGAAGCAGTTTAGAGAAGATAAATGACCAGTGAAGTTATATTTATAGTATGATTCTAACTAAGATGTCATTTGAAGGAAAATATTGTAATATAGTGGTCCACGAGGATGCAGAAAATACCAACATGCAAGAACAAACGTGTAAATAATATGAACAATGAGCTGGTCTATGGTGTAATGTGATAAATGATGGAGTTACTAAAACCATGAAGAAAAGGAATGTTGCTGCCTTTGTTGAGAAACAAGTGGCTATCTCTTGGTTGTCTATTCCCTAGTCCCAGGCAGCATGCACAAGGCCCATCAGATTTTCTGGCTACTCTTAACTGTGTTGTGCCTTTAGTAAGAAGAAACCATTCTTTTTCTTTCTTTTTTTTTAAGATATGCCCTGCGCTAACATCTGTTGCCAGTCTTCCTCTTTTTTTTTTTCTTTTTTCTCCCCAAAGCCCCAGTACATAGTTGTGTATCATAGTTGTAGAGCTGTAGCTCTTCTATATGGGATGCTGCCTCAGCATGGTTTGATGAGTGGTGAGTAGGTCTGCGCCCAGGATCTGAACCGCTGAACCCCTGGCTGCCAAAGTGGAACACATGAACTTAAGTGTTATGCCACTGGGCTGGCCCCAAGAAGAAACCATTCTTGCCAGATTCAGTAGGTGAGTAAGCTTGGGTTGAATACCAGGGTATTCAGGCTTTGTTGCTATGGAGATTTCGTCACAAAGAAAAAGAATACAAATACCATTTAAAATGGATAGCTAGTGAATTAAAAAATGTATTATGTTGGGGCCGCCCGGTGGCGCAGCGGTTTAGTCCGCGCTTGGCAGCCTGGGGTTCGCGAGTTCGGATCCCGGGCGCCCGCCGACGCACTGCCTGTCAGCCACGCCGTGGTGGCGTCCCATATAAAGTGGAGGAAGATGGGCACGATGTTAGCTCAGGGCCAGTCTTCCTCAGCAAAAAGGGGAGGATTGGCAACAGATGTTAGCTCAGGGCTTGTCTTCCCCACCAAAAAAAAAAAAAAAATGTATTATGTTATTTTGACCTGTCTGCCTGGTCTTTCTAGTTTCATTCTCTTGACTAGGAAACTAAGTCTTAGTGCAACTTGACTTCCAGTCTAGTAGAGTTATTGACAGATCCAGAAGTAGAAAAGTGATGTCAGCATTCTTTAAGCTCTGTGCCCGGTTTGCTGTTCTTAGTACTTGTAACCCCCCAAATACTGTTGAGTCCCTTTATAAGGGCCAATGTGGGTGTGGGGTAAGGGCGAAGGCTGAACCAGCCTGGTTATATCCTGTTGGCGCCCTCCCTCCCTCCTTCTCTCTCTTCTTTTCTCCCTCCTTCTCTTGCTTCTTCCTTCTTTCTTGCTTACCTGTCTACCTGCCTTCCTGCCTTAGATTACAGTTATGTCTCTGGAGATATACTTTAGGATGTATCCAAATCTGAATAGTCATGAGTCATTTCCTTACAGATTCTCCTGTGGTTCTTTGTATTCCCTTTGTACACAGATTTGATCCCTGGCACACTTCTGTTCAAGATTTCCAATGAAGTATTTGAAATAGTTCCTAACCATCCTCTTTTTAATAGCCTCTGTCTTCCTGGGAAACATACAAATATTGTAGAGGAAAGCTATAAAGAGAGTATGGCCACAAAATGCTCGTCGTGAAGATGACGTTGAGCTTCTCCTGATGGATGGCCTGGATGGATGAAGGAGAGAGGAAGGGAAGGTACTGTAGTGTGTTCGCTGCACATGGGTCCCCAAATTCAGGAGTCAGGGTTGACATGTTTTTCATCCTCTGCTGATGGGAGGTGTGTTTCCTTTCATCTGGGACATGTATAAGTTAACTACCACATACAAGGCCATGGCAAGAATAAGGTAACTGGCTTTCTGCCTTTTTTATTTTTATGTTTTTGCTGAGAAAGATTCTCCCTGAGCTAACATCCGCTGCCAGTCTTCCTCCATGTGAGCCGCTGCCACAGCATGGCCACTGACAGATGAGTGGTGTAGGTCCATGCCTGGGAACTGAAGCTGGGTTGCTGAAGCAGAGTGCACTAAACTTAACCACTAGGCCACTGGAGCTGTTCCTTCTGCCTTTTTTAGTGTGACAAGAGTTGTGTGTCAAAGTCCAGCTTCAGGATCATGTGTGCAGTTTACTTTCTATGACCTTTGTTAGACATCCCAAGGGAATAATATTCATGGCTGTGATATCAGACAGTGGGAGGCCTGTAGATGGGGTGGCTATTCCTGGATGCCCCTGACGTCACACTTGGACAGTAGAATCCTGTGGCTGTCAGGGAGTATGATTCTATTCAGGGATCACATATTAAGCATCTGTTATGTTGCAGGTACTATGACAACTGCTGAGGATAAAGGAATGTGTAAGACACAGACCCTGCTCCTAAGGTGCTTACAGCCCAGTGGGTGAGACAGATATGTAGTCACATACATGGAGGAGGAGGATGGTCAACAGAGGGAGAAGGAGGAATATGTACAGAGCACAGAGTAGAGGAATGCCCGTTGTGTTGAGATCTACTGGAGAGATGTTCTCTCCTAGTCACAGTCCTGAGTGTCTGGAGACTGGATCTGGGATCCTCAGACACGGCCCGAGGACCTAATTCTGCTCGCTTTCTGTATTTGTAAGGCCTTTACATTTTTAAATCATTGGAAAAAAAATGAAAAGAATAATAATAAATCATAACATGTAAAACTGTATGAAATTCAGTGTCCAAGAATAAAGCTTACATGGAAGAAAGCCACATTGTTTTTGAATTATCTATGGTTGCTCTTACATTACACGAGCTGAGCTGAGTAGCCACAACGGAGACTATTGCCTGTTGTGTTAGTCTGCTTGGCTGCCATAACAGTACCACAGATGGGATGGCTTCAACAATATAAATTTATTTTCTCACAGTTGTGGAGGGCAGAAGTCTGAGATCAGGATGTCAGCAAGGTTGATTCCTTCTGAGGCCTCTCTCCTTGGCTGTCTTCTCTCTGTGTCCTCACATGGTCTTCCCTCTGTAACTGCCTATGTCCTGATCTTCTCTTCTTATAAGGACACCAGTCACATTGGATTAGAGCCCACCCATATGAGCTCATTTTAACTTAATTACTTCTTTAAAGACTCTTTCTCCAAATATAGTCACATTCTGAGGTCTGGGGGTTAGGATTTCAACATATGAATTTTGGGGAACACAATTCAGCCCATAACACTTGCAAAACATAAAAGGTTTACTATCTGGCCTTTCATAGAAAAAATTTGCCCACTCTGGACTGTGCCATTACTCAACAATTGTGGTGTGGTCTGCCTGTCCTCCTTCCTCTTCCCTCCATCAACACACACCCACTTAGTTGTAACTGCCACCATTCTTTTCTCAGTCCATCCATCCGTCCATCCATCCATCCATCCATGGTTTTTGGCCATCATGGTATCAGCTGCTCCAGGATATCTTTATAGAGAATACAGGACTCTTACCAATAATTCCTATAGGTTGAGCTGGACTTTATTCTCCATTCATGGCTGATGTTCCAGTATTTTCTTGGTTTCGCTATTTCGACTCTCAAACATAGCCACCTCTGCTCCCCAACCTCACTCCAGTTGCTGGTTGCAAGGCTCACAGGGTGGATATTCAGCAGAGGCCTTTGAAGAGTTTCTCATTTCATCACAATTTTAGATTGAGAAATGGAGCCCCATTCATTAAGCTGTGAATGAACTCTCTAGAAGCAATTTTATTTTTAAATGGCTCCTTGCGTAACAAATTTACTCCACCTGGGATACTTTTAATTTTTTGTGGCCCACAGAAATGTGAAAGAATGCAGTGCTGGGACCTCTCATCTGTCTCTGGGAACTGGGGTTACTGTGAAGCTCACCATGGAATTACTTAAGAAGGCGTTTGGCTGGTGCAACTAGGAGTGCATTTTTACCTTCCTATGAAGTGCTGAAATTACATACTTTATTATCAAGATGATGAAGAAATGTATGAAGTCAATGCAGCCGTGAATGTTCTCCCATGTTGTCATGGAGCTGTTTTGCTCTATAGTTTTCCTTGTGGTGTTTCTTTCTTAAATTTGAACACCACTGATCTCTTGAAGCAAAATGCTTCAGCAAATATACAGGAAGAGGCTTTTTTCTTTTTTTCTGTGGTTCCATTGCATGTTGTGTGGTTTCAGAGGCACTTCCTTTGGTTGCCCCAAGCGTGGAGTTTCCTCAAAACCAGAGAGCTTTCTTTTGGAAGAGCTCTAAGATCATAATCTGGATTCTGCAAAATCATCTCCAGCCACTGTTCCATTTTCAGTTCTTAATTTGAGGGGTGATCAGCATTCTCATATAAAAGAGAAAAATCTAAGACATTCCCCATGTACTGATTCAACATTTAGAAAAGGGAAAACAAGGATTAAATAAAGAAATAAATAAGGAATTAGGGAGAAGACACATAAGATACAGTTTTCAAAGAAATCAAAAGAGAAAGCTTAGGGACTCACAGAATATTTTTGAACAAACATGCGATATGGAGGTATGGTGTGGATCACAGGGGCAGATCTTCTTTGCTTTTTACACCAGCAAAGCAGCAACATCAACGATAAAATCATTAAAAAAAAACCAAACCCACAAAAGAATGTAAAGACATTAACTAATTGCATATCTTGAATGTTCCAGAAAGAGGAAGTGTGTCTGAAAAGTTCAGAGAACATCAAGGAGGCCAAGTGTGGCTAAAATGGCATAAGTAAGGGGAGGTCAGAGAGGTAATGATGAGGCCCCAAGCAAGAGGTGACAAGCTTTGTAGGCCCCTTCAAGGAGTCTGGCTTTTACCCCTGGATTGAGCAGAAGAGTGATGTCATCTGATTTGCACATTGAAAGGATCTCTCTGGCTCCAGGGATGAGAATGGACTGTAGGGGAAGGAACAGAAACAGGGAGACTTGTCAGCAGGCTTTGCTGTGGTCCACTAGAGAGAAGATGGTGGCTCAGATTATAGTGGCAGCAGTGGAGGTGTTGAGAAATGATTTAGATTTAGATGGGGAAAAAACCATATTTTCCTACCTGTGGGAAGGCTCCAGTAGAGCAAGGGGAGGAGAGAGAGGGAATTGCTGGAACATTGTCCTTGAGTGGAGGGAGGGGGAATGCATAGGGTCTAGTCACAGGTGAAGGGATTGGTTTTAGATAGAATGTGGGTAGTTATCTACGGTCACAGGCAGGAAGGCAGAGTATGTGGGTGCAGATAGATGCTTGTCGGTGAATACACAGTCTTCGAAGTTGTGGTAGTCCTCTCTGACTGCTTCAGTTTTCTCAGAGAAGTAGGACAAAAGATCATTAGCTGAGAAGAAAGATGGGGAGAGATTATTGGGCATCTGGGAAGAGAAGAGTAGACGTGAACTTTGTGAGTAGGGGAGTGAATGGACTGGGAACGTTGGTGTGAGATCGCCGGTTTCATTTAAGGGCACATTTGATATTAGTGGTCCTGAGTTTAAAGTAAGACCAGTGGGTTGTTTTGTATTTGTTTCCTGGCCACAGTCAACTGTCTGGGTGCAGGTGTGAGCTAGGCAGTTGTTGGATTTAACCAGGTTGATATCCTTGCCAAACAGATGTGACCAAGTAATGGTGGGGCAAGGGAGCTGAGGGAGGGAATTTAATGATAGACCAAGGCAGAGCGGGAGGCAGCAGGCTGTGGGGGCCAGTGAAACATGGAGGGATTGTTGGGGTTGGGGTCTGAGAGGGAGTGGTCTGGAAAGATGCGAGGTGGTGAGCCGAGGATGGGACGCATGATGCTGACTGTACAGAGGGGTTATGGTATCTTTCCCTCTTTTTGTTAACATCCCTATGTATTTCAGAGATTTAGCATGCAATGTCTTGAAAATTCTTAGTGAGTGTTATGGCATAAGTTGAAAAGCCCAAATATTTGTGTATTATTGAAATAAAAGTATATTTCCCCCTTGTTCCCTATTTCTCTCATTGTTATTTGGGGTTGAAAAGGAAGGGGCAGAGGACTTGGCTTCTATAGTTTAAGGAAAGATCTCAGGCATGGGAGATTTGGATCATGCTTGTGGTCTTGGTTATCATCATGAGGTGGATTCAATTTAAGTCAACAAATATTTGTTGAGGGTCTACCATGTGTCAAGTGCTCTTCTAGGTACTCGAGGTAGAGCTGGGAGCAAAACAGATAAAAATCCTTGCCCTTGTGGGGTTTATATTCTAGTGGGGGAGAGAAACAATAAACAAGACAAATAGTAAAATAAGAAAATATTTAGTGTGTATATGAAGGAGGAAAAAAGAAAAGAGGGAAGTGAGAAAGAAAATGGGCCAGGGGAGAGAGGTGGTGGTGGAGAGGCGGGGGGAATAGCTAGGAGGACCTCACTGAGAAGGTAACCTTGAACAAAGACCTCAAGTCTAAGGTCTCATGTATACTCAGAAGAAAGACAAGTCCCCAAGGGAGCAAATAGCACGAGTTGGCGCCATGTCTTTATGAAAACAAAAACCCATCCTAATGCCAAAGGCCAAGAACATTGTTTTTGGTTATTGAAATTGAATGAGTCAATAGAATCTATGTATGTGCCATATAGGTCTATGAGACTGTGGAAATGGGCAGTGCATGAACATATGTATTTGACTTTTTTGTGTAGAGGGGCAGTCTGGTGGGTGTTCCTTCGGGAGACTGCTGACCTCACACCCAGCTGACCTGACTAATTTTTGCCAATGGAAAGTTATGTGTGTAAGGGATTACAGCTGTTCTTTAATGGGCTGAGTTCATTTGTGGCCAGAAAAAAGAACAAAGACTCTCGGTGCACAGGGCTTTGGGAGGAGCGAGGAGTCTGAATCATAAGCCAGAACCTCAGCAAGGTGTGTGAATTTGTTGAAGCTGAGAATTGTAAAAGCCAGAGATGGCTTACTTTGGTCCTAGCCAGCCCGCAGCAAGGATTCTCAGTTTGGCGGGTTGACATCGCTGTGATCCAATGATGAGCAATTCCTTTTCTGGAAACCAGAGAGCTGGGAGTAGAGGGCTGAGCTTCAGTGTTTCAGGTGATCTGGTGAAATGTTCATCAACCTGCTTGCATGAGCCTACCCCACACCGACCGGTAGGCTGTGCAACTCTTGGTACCTGTGCCAAGAGCAGTGTGTCATCCTATGAGTCACCCACTATGTTTTACTGGGAAGTCTGGGAGAGTGCAAGCTGGTCGAGCTTGAGCAAGATTCTGTTCATTACGTATTTCTTTTGATTGGGAACCAACATTGCGAATAGGTTGGTATAAAATATCCACCCGATGGGTTAATGATCTCAGTCCAAACCTTGAACTTGCCTCTTGGAGATCTTGGTTCTGCGAAAGGGCTCAGTGAATCCCTTTATGAATTTGCTACACATACATTGTGCATATTCTTTGCCTATTGTGCAATTTAATTTGCTTATCTTAGATACCTTGTTCAGTCATCTTTCTCAGACGAAGTGATGATTACCTTCCAGGACCTTTATGACGAACCCTAAAATATGTTGCTTGCCTGCTACATTTGGCCGTGAGTAAGTGCAGGCTTTGGGAATCAGACTCAGCCTTCCGACTTTGTGGGCCCAGAACCTGTGAATACTAAAGGTGACGATGATAACAAAAACAAATATAGCTAACGTGAGGATGCCAGGTTGATGACGATGACAAGACTGGAGCCCAAATTCAGCAATGAGTGGAGGACAGCTGGGGTCCCAACCTCGGCGAGACCAGGTTAGAATTTCAGACCTGCCTCCTACTTAAGCAGCTGTGGGCAGTTTGCTTAACCTTTCTGTGCCTCAGTTTCTTTTTCTGTAAAATGGGTCTAGTCATAGTACTTCATAGAGATGTCATGAGGACCAGGTACAAAAATGGATGAGCAGCCCCCAGCTCCTTCATTTTCACAGAGTGAGTGTTCAGGAAATGTCAGTGACTCAGCCTCACATAGCCTCACAAGGGAAATGCTATTACATCCCCATTTTACAGATGAGGGACTAAGGCTTTACCGAGATAATAGGCTTGTGACTAGAAAAGGAATTTCTGGCCAGTGCAGGTCTTTTAAAATTTGGTCTGTGAAGATGTGTGCCATTTAATATTTTCAATTGGTAATTTGAGTTTATTTCCTCCGTTCTTATGGTTCTGGACTCAGATCTGACTCTTTTGGTTTCTTGATCTGCTTTGAAACTTGGGACTGGAACGGGTTGGTGGAAGCAGATCCATACGAGAGTTCTCTGCGGATGACACCTGGCATACTGCGAAAACTCTTGATGTGAAAAGGTGTGCCTTGTTTTATCTTCATAATTGCAAAAGATTTAATTTAATTGGTTAGACAAGCCCATTTTATCTCTCACATTAAGAGAAAATCGCTCTTTTAGGTGTGCGATTAAGATCATGGTGATGTGACATGGAGAATAGGCACATTTTAAAACTTGGTTAATGTGCTTAGATTAAAGTTTTGATTACTTTTGTTTTTAGAAACAGTATTTTGAAAAGCTACATAGGTAGCTTTGTCGTTTGAAAAGCTTTGTAGTATTTTGAAAAGCCAATGGGTTGAAAATGATGTGTTTTTTTTTCATATCTTTAAAAAGAAATTGTGGTAAAATATATGTAACATAAAATATGCCATTTTAACCATTTTTAAGTATACAATTCAGTGGCATTAATTACGTTCACAATGTTGTACAATGATCACCACTATCTGTGTCCCAACTTTTTCATCACCCCAAACAAACACTGTAACTTTTAAGCAATAACTCACCATTCCCTGCTCCCCCCAGCTTCTGATAACCTCTAATCTCCTTTTTATCTCTATGAATTTGCCTATTCTAGATATTTTGTATAAGTGGGATCATGCCATAGTTGTCCATTTGTGTCTGACTTTGTCACTTAGCATAATATTTTCAGGGTTCATCCATGTTGTAGCATGTATCGGAACTTCACTCCTTTTAGTGGCTGAGTAATATTCCATTGTATGGAGAGACCACATTTTGTTTATCCATTCTGTTGATGGGCACCTGGGTTGTGTTCACCTTTTGCCTATTGGAATAACTCTGCAATGAGCATTTGTGTACAAGTGAGAATGATGCTATTTTGCAGCATCTGTAGAGATGTATTTTAATTTCTTGGGACTCCAGGAGTTAGACTTTCTTAATTGGGGGGTTCCTTGTCTTTGGCTGGGGTGTCCACATGGCCTCTTAGGCAAGTATGAATTTGTCCCACGTCTCCACCAGGCTTCCCCTGCAGTCTTGCCAAGGCTACCACTATAATTTGTTTGGGAGGATGCTGGCTGCCGGTGAATCAGACTGCCTTCAGCCATCCCGGCTTGACTGCGTCCTTCCATCCCAGGTCCCTGAGCCTCTTGGTTGCCTGTTTGGGGCCGAGCCAAGAGAGTTCTTGTGCACCTAGTTATTATGGTTTGCTTATTAGTTTTAGATGGGCTCAATTTATATCATTTTTTAATTTATATGTGCCCATTGTACTGTGTCAGGGCCCAAAATTATATATGCGTATATTGCATTTAATGTTTATTTTAGGGAATTTTTTTTAAGGAGGTAATAATTGGGTTGGTGGAGCATACAGCAGATTTGTTTCAGTAGATCTGGATTCCAGGCTGAATCTGCCATTATTTTATCATGTGAGCCCGAGCAAGTCACTTAACCCTTCTGACCTCAGACGAATGAGTGATCAGTAAGACCCTCTTTCCACTCTTACATATATGGGTCTATGACTCTTCACGTGTCTGTTGCCTACCTCAGGTCATTGAATATTTTGAGATACAGGCTTGTAGTATTTCCTCATTGAAAATAATCTTTGCATGTTGGATTTTTGCTTACATTAGGGAAAATGTCACCAAGCACTCCTAGAGGCCTAGGAGTCTCATGTCTATGTTCTTGGAAGATAGAGCAAGACAAGTGAATTCTCACTAGCATGTTCCCCCTGATATTAGAAGTCACATAATTTTAATTGATTATGTGCCTGTCACTAGCAGAGAACTCTGTATGGTGTCTGGTGTGAGAAATGCATCTATGGGTGTGGTCCTTTTCACCTCGCCGTTGTAGCCAATGGGGTGTCCTTCTTATCCGCTTCACCTCATTCCCCCTCCCCCCATCCAATAGGTTTTAGTCTGGAAAATGTGAAATGACAGTTACCACTGTATTTTAATGTCAAATAACAATCAAAACTATTCTCACCCATAAATAACAAAAACAAATACTGTTATACTGGTTATCTTTGGTGAGTACCAAGGGCCTGTGTGGCTCCCTATATCGATCCTTATGAGGGGGGCTACTGCTTCCTCAAATAGGGACTCGACAGGGAGGACTCAAGAGGTCTCTCTCAGGTCTCGGGGTCTTGGAAAAGGACCCCACTCTGTCATCCGGCACATAACTCGTTTCTGAACTGCATTTTATCCATTACCAAAATAGCAGTATCAACTTGAAAACATTCTATACACTGACATAGTTTGAGACACAGGCTTGGCTTATTTTCTGATGGAGAATTGTCTTTGCATGGTTAGTGCCCCTTACCATTTAGGGAAAATGTTGGGCGTGTGCCCCATACAAAGCCCATCAATCCATGCCCCCCACTGTCAGTAGGCATCTATTTCAACCTCCCATTTTGTTGAAGGGAGACTAGATGGCTTGCTCTAAGTTATTCGTCTGGTTGTTGGTCGAGCCTGGACTTGAATAAGGTCTTTTTATTTCATGTTCTTGCTTCTCCCATGACGAAATGAGGCCTCCCCAGTGGGAATGCTCTCTGACCTGTCTTTTTCAGGAGGCTATATATTGGATTATAAGTCTGTCCTGGGTACACATTCTTTGGAGAGAAGGCAGGACTGAAATTAGAACTTGACTTCTTATCTTCTTACGTTAGTTTTCGGCATCATCTTACTTTTAGTGCCAATAATAATTATTATTGTTATTGAAAGATCCCACTGTAGGGAAAACCCAGATGCTCTCACCCCCACGAACCACATGTACCTCTTGTGCAAGATGCACAGGGCCCTTGGCACCAACAGCTTGACTGTGTGTGTGGGCAAGACAGCATCTGGCCCCATATGGTTTATTGCTGGTTGGTGCTAAGGGTTCATGGACTTTTCGTCTGCCTTCTTTGTTACCTTTATCCTCTGGTCGCACTTCTTGCCTTTCCCCTTCACTCTTCCGGTTACAAGCCGGGCTTCAGCTATAAGAAATGGGCCACCAATGATTCCAGGTCTTGACTTTGGCATGTTAGATAAAAGTTGTTCTATAAGGAAATGTAATTTGGGGCAATAAAAGCAATAGTTTTAAATTCATGGAAATATATAATTGGAATATAGAGCTAGGAAACCAGAGAAAATTAATTTGAACATCATCATTTAATGGTTGAGGAAATTGAAGCCTCTGAATTTTAAATAACTTGTGCACACACTGAGTCGCTGCAGTGTATTCTGGAGGTGGCATTTAAAGGCTATTAGAGTTTTCCTGGCCTCTTTTTGACAGACTTTGTATTTTTCAGGAATATTTGTGCTTAATTGTTAGGCATTCAGTTTTCAGATGAAGCAAACTATGTTAAGAGTCTCTAAGTTTGGTTGGTGCAAGGTTGCATTTTAGGTTGTAAAACATTCTATCAAATCAAATTTAATGAGGATCTGCACTTCAGGACATCGCCTGCAAGGATGAAACTTGTTCTTCTCTCAGAGAGAAGGAAGGCCTCATCTAGGGCTGAATCGGGTTTTCAAACAGGTCAGTATTCCTGAGCAGATCCTCAGATCATCGAGCACGCAAGTGGATGGGGTGGATCCATATTTAGACTTTTCATCAGTTTCAAATATAAAAAATTGATTTTGGCAATCAGTCGGTAGCCAACCGCAAAATGTATTTATGAAAAACTTCTGAATGTCCGTAGCAACACCATAGGATTAATGGGATCTGCATTTGGATCTGCAATTATGCTGGGGAGTCGTCCTGTTATTTGGATTCAGATAATGTGACTGTGCTAATTAACACACCTGTGGGACTTCACCTACCTTCAGGAGGAGAACGCTCTTTCTCCCCAGCGTTGCTGCGGATACGTGTTACCAGGTGACACAGGGGATGGCAGGTTGGTGTGAGCACATCTTACCCCGTTCCTGGGAGCCCTTCTTAGCTCCATATGTGAGCTGGGAAAGGGGAAGGTAAGCTCATTGCAGGCGCTGGCATCAAATTCGCAGACCTTGTCAGCTCAGCTGATTGCAACGCTTTTGGGTAAAGCTGCCTCGATTCCTGATCAGGTTGGTTCTGAAGACCCTGGAACAGAAATCCAGAAGATTCTTGCTTACAGAAGGCATTTGTGTCATTGAGAATACAATTTAAGTGGATGTTAAAAGTCAGCTATTATAGATTTAATATGTAAAAAAGCAAGATAGAGACTGAGTTAAAATCTTTGGGGAAAATAAACTCTCTATGATTTTTTGTTTCTGAGTGTAAATTCAACTGACGAAGGGAAAGAGAGAAGTTCAGCCCTTTGCAGCTTTTTTCTCCACATACCAAATGTTGTTTTCCAACACATATTTATTTATTATATAGTCTTCTTATGTCTGTTTAGCCAGCTTTTGTGCAAATATCCATTAACAATACCTTATAAGGGTGTCATGACTTATAGTTTTTCGAAGTGTTTTTATATAAATTTTTTCATTTGTGATAATGTGTGATTATTTTGTAACTCATATCATTGAATATCATTCCCAGGTTTATCCTGATCTTGGGAAATTGTTAACAAAAGTCAGCTGTGCTCCCTCTACTGGTTGTATTTCTTTGGAACAGAAATACTGTTCATTCATGCATAAATTCATTGCTTTTGGTCAAGCTCATAACTGTGCTCACATTTTCTTTTCCTAAGTTCATATGAGTTTTTAAAAGCAACTAGTGGCATTCAAAACTGTAGTTAAGTAGCTGGTAACTTAAAGAGGGACAGAGTGTCTTCTGTACCGCCCATTTGTCTAGTGGTGTGTGGAGGGGACCCAGAGCTTGGCATTCTTCCTTCTGTTACAGGAGTAAAGGCTTTGGTGCAAAGAGCTATTCCCCTGTGAGGCTGATGGTCACTGCCTGGGGACCTTGGGTTCTGTTGTTGGCGGGCTCTACCTGTGTCAGGTCAGCCCTTTTCACCCGTGTCAGGTCTTTTGAAACCTGTCAGCCAACAGATTTTATATATGCTCACAAGTTGCTTGTTCTCCAGGTGCCCTGCGGATTCTTCCAGAAGCAACTATAGGGTTCTCTTTATTTTCAGGCCTGAGAGATGGGCAATGAGGTGCCCATCATTCAGTTCAATCCAACATGCATTTATTGCATACCCACCATCTCTGAGGCTTCAAGGGCATTCAAGATGAGCAAACCCATTGCCCCCTGCTCCCCTCTTGAGAAACACTGTGCAGCAACAACAAAACTCTTGTCCCTACCAAGGGAGAAATTAAATAATATCAGTGAGAAGAAAGAAACATATATGGCATTCCAGTTAAAAGGAATCCTTCTTAGGTAATGATGAGACCAGAAATCCTATAGGAAAGATGTCTTCACTTTATAAGTCCTTCACCCTGACTGGTAGACTCTGTGGGGGTTCCATTCTTTTTCCTGTAAGTGATTTGTAACTTTCTTTTCGATAAGCTGTAATGAGATTAAACATCCTTCCTGTTCTCAATGGAGTGTCTCCAGCTAATGATTGTCACTGGAGAAATGACTGATGTGAGTGTGATAGGCCTGCTTTTGTCTGCATATCTTTTGCATCTCTTTCACTCTGCACACCATGCCTCCTTCCCCCGACTGTGCTATCTAAGATTCTAAAGCGGATCCTCTTCCTCCCACTCCCTACTTGATTATTTTCATCCAAATTCAACATTAAGTCATTAGCTTGGTGAGTTGCATGGACCTGAGGCTGTGCCCCAAACCAGTGAATGCTTTATTTAGTGCTTCTGACCTCAGCACCCACTTTCTTCTGAGCCCATACAGGTGGTCCCAGCATCAAAGGCTACACAGTGGAAAAAAAGGAGAAATGCTCTTCAGTGTTTTTATAAGTCCCTGGAGAATGTCTTCATAGTGTCGATGATCATATAGAATAAATCAATTAAGTGACAGTTGAGGGTGAAACCTCTATCTCAGGGTTTCTTACTAGCAGCACTATTGGCATTTTGGCCTAGATAATTCTTTATTGTGGATTTCCTGTGCATTTAGGATGTTTTGCAGCATCTGTGACTTCTACCTACTAGATGCCAGTAGCACCCCCAAGTCGTGACAGCCAAAAATGTCTTCAGATATTGCCAAATATTCCCTAGGGGCAAAGTCACCTCCTCTTAAGGACCACTCTTCTATCTAAACACTCCTCTCTTTATTCTGCTCCTTTAGAAGTCTTCCTGGGCATTCTTTTTTTCGTTTGCTTCATTGATTTACCAAAGAGTAATTAGATTTCTACTTATGCCAGCCTCTGTGCAAGGTACTAGGAATATAAAGATAAACTAGGCATCTACTTCTTCATGTTCATATGTAGATATGTATGAATATATATTTGAATCAATTTTGAATGTCTCATAGTTTCTGCCTTTTTGATTTTTATCATTGTCTTGAAAGTTCCCTTTTCTGAGTATTGCTTCCAGCCTGGAACTCCAGCAGGCATTTGAGTAATTAGGACTTCTATAATTAATGTTGTGTTTCTGTTTCTGTAGCCTGTGTCTTTGAGGAAAGCCCCTTGCATTGTGGGTCAGTATCCTTGGCTTTTGACACAGCTATTAACCTTGTAAAGTGATAATGCTCTATTAATCTATCAATTTCATCCATGAATGCTTCAACTACTTCAGATATGGCCTCCACTTCTCATTCCAGATCTCCTATTTTCTTATATTGTGATTTCTTTCATTCTCTTTAGCCAGCCACCTGAGGCTCCATTTAATGTGTGATCATTTTTCGTTTTATTTAATGAAACTTCTGTTTGGGTACTAAGGTCAAGCCCAGCAGAGGGATGCTCGTTGGATTGCTTTCTGGCAAACTTTAAGTTACCATCTTTCCTTTAGAATTTTTAGAAACTGATATAAAAATTGCTCATGGGAGATCAATTTATAGCAGTTATTTTTCTAGGAGGAGGGAGAAGGGGATGTATTTCAGGGATGAGTTTACAGATGGCTTCAACTGTCTTTGTAATTTTAATTTTTTATATTGCATAGTGGGTACTTGGGGGTTCATTATATTATTTTTGAACATTTTGTATATCTGAAATATTTAAATTTTAAAGGAAAGATAGCCATTTGAAAGTTAGTGTTTGTTCTTTTGTCCTCCACTCTTTTAAAATAGATGTTTAGTAATTAGATGTCCACTTGCTAAACTACCCACATTCCTGCCCAGGAACAGGGAGTGCGTGCAATTATTTAAGATTTCCAGCCTTTTAAAACCTGTAAGGGGCACTGCCTTCTTGCTATGTGCTGTCGAAAAAAATTTGACAGGAACTTATGCTTTCCGTAGGGCGACCAGGTTCATCTGTAAAATGGTTAAAACCTGTTAGGAATCAATATCCCCTAAGGATGCTAGGTGCAGAGTGCTGGGACTGAAGGACAGCCAGCCTGAGTTCTTGGCGTTGCGAATGCCAAAGGGAAGAATTAAATTGGAGAAGGGGGCGGAGAGGAGGGAGGCGACGGTGGGTGGGGAGGAGCGACAAACCTCTCCAACACACCCAAATGACCAGATTCATCATAGCCTGAAACTTCACAAGTTACGCCCACTCCCGCTGCCAGAAGCCGGGGAAGACTGCTGCTTCCTCATTTCTGTTGCTGGAAGTTGGAGAGATGTGAAGCAAGACGGAGAAGCATGTGCGCCTCGCTTAGCGGTGAGCTTGAATTGTAAAGCCGATTCTTCCCACCGGCTAATTTCTTTGTGTGGGGTGGGGAGGGCAGGCAGCCGAGGGTGGCTCTGGATAAGGAGAGACCAGCTGAGAGCCCCGAGCTCTGCAGCTGCGGCGGGGGTCCTGTGCGCCCCGAGACCCCCGCCCGGAGTCAGCGAGCTGCATCTCCACGCTGTGCCCAGGTTGCCTGTGGACGCCGTCCCTGGAGGTTCTGGCTCCAGGGTAAAGGGGTTCGTGCTTTGAAAGCTCTTCACCTTTCCCCTCTTGCCTTCTGTAACCAAGGATCGTAGGGGATACGGGTCGGGAGGGAGACTGGGGAATCATGTTATCCACCAAAGATGCATCCTGTCCCGGGCTGTCCTGCTGCGCGTTCAGTAATTACAGGTCACTGTCGTTGAAAGTGAACCTCGTAAAAGGCTTGGGATTTCAGTGAGAAAATCTTCCGAAGGAATATTCTGAAGCTGTGGTGTCCGACAGGCTCCTGGATGGGAGTTCTGGAGCGAGACCTCGGAAATCTCGGATTTCTCATTAATTTTGTGTCTGATTAAGTTAGTTCGGCTCAAGGCTTCCCGGCTATTGAGGTGTTGTTTATTTATCTGGAACTTTTGGGGAAAATGTTAGTCTTTTTATGGCAGCTGGTTTATCCTCAGATTGATTGCCTAAGTCAATTTTGGGTGGGGCGGGGAGAGGAAGTTTGGGTGGAGGGTGGCACTGGGGTTAGGATCATCGCAAGCTACACTTAACATGTCCCAACAAACGGTAGACTTGTAAGGTAAACTTTCTTGCAGACATTCTTTAGGTTTTATTTTGAGCCCCTCAATGAGCTTTCATTTGGCTTGTGTGGTATTTACTGGCTGTATGGGGGTCAGATGGATGCTTTTGGGTTAGCTATTACCCGTCACCTATTTCATATCTGATCAACTGGTTAGTACAGAGCAGTGAGAGCTGTGTGTATGTACGTTTTGTAAGCTAATCCATCATAAGAATTTTTGGAGAATTGTCTTACTTTTAGAGCAAGAAACGAAGGTGAAGAAATGTGTGGCTCTTATTATATTGACAGAAAACCAAATTTCATTTAAAAGTGTTTCTCCCAGTTCTGGGGAGGGTGTAATTAAGACAATGTTAGTGGCTGATTTTGTCATTCTCCTAAGACCGGAATAACAGCCTGGCTTTCTCAGCGCACCTTCTGTGTGAACTTTGGGAGTCAGGAGACTGGTTGCTGTGGCCACAGCGTTACTTTGTTTGATTTCACCCTCCGGCTTCCCTGAAGTTAACCATACAGAAGTAAAATGAAATTACCTTTTTTTTTTTTTTTTTTTTGGTGAGGAAGATTGTCCCTGAGCTAACATCCGTGCCCATCTTCCTCTACTTTTTGTATGTGGGATTCTGCCACAGCATGGCTTGACAAGCCGTGTGTAGGTCCACACCCGGGATCCGAACCCGTGAACCCCAGGCCGCCAAAGCAGAGCACATGAACCGCTACGCTACCGGGCTGGCCCCAAAATGAAATTATTTTTAAACCAAATGAGACATGTCCCAGGGAAGAATGACAGGTTGCATGGTTCAGGCTGCCACAATTGCTAGAGGCCTGTGTTCTAGCTCGTTGGGGGCTCATGAAAGAACGTGGCAGGTAGAGATGGACGTGATGCTGACGTGGTGCATGTGGCCCACTCTCCCCACCCCCAAGAACCTTCCCCAACTCACTCAACGGGAAAGACAACCGAGTTGGATCTTGTGATAGTGCTGGTGAAGCTGACTAATCCACCCTTGTTCATGGAGGTTATGGAACAGTAATCCTCAGAGAAAGGGGAATATATTATTCATAAAGGTTTTCAGACATTGTCACATGGGACTATTAGAGGACATCATCATGCAGACATTTGAAATTGGATTAATTCTACTATATGCCTGTGCAGGTGTGAAAGTTACAATTTCTGTGTCATTATTATTATTTTTTTGGTCCCCCTATGTCTCCCATAAACAACCTGGTTTGGCTCTGGTTTGTATGTTTTTTAAATTGCAGATTCAATTTGTTTAATGGAAATAGGACCATTAAGATGAACTTATTTTAGTAACTAGTTTTTTTGATAGGAATTTTCCCATTTCATGTAAAGTTTTAAATTTATTGGTATAAAGTTGCACCTAATATCCTTTTATAAAATTTTTAAAGACTATAGTCTGTAGAAATGTCTCTTTTCTCATTCCTGGTATTGGTTATTTGTGCCTTTTTCTCCTTTTTCCTTAATCAGTCTTGCTAATGTGTTATCGATTTTATTGGTCTTTTGAAAGGACCAGCTTTGGATTTTGTTTGTATTTTAAATGAAGCATAAACAAACACTACCTCCTCTCTTAAGTTTACGTGCGTCTTAAAAATTCTGCCCTGTGGAACTCTGTCAAAAAAGATTTTAAGTCTTTAAAACTAAGTAGCTGAGTCTCCAAGCAGTAAGAAGGAAGACATTATGTATTTATCTTTATGTCTTTGACATAACATTTTTCAGTTTTATTAAAACATATCTTGTGTTCTTGCATATCATACACATTGGATCAAATTTTTCTAACATGGGTTTTGTATAGTCGCTGGGGCACACCCTGTGAAACTGTTTTGGAAACATCTAACTAGAATTTACATAAGACTTACTGGTAATTTAATGTGAACTGTAGGTGCTTTCAACCCACTTGACAATACAGATTTACTTTGTACTAGGGCAGAGCAAATTTGCTGTAATGACTGAGGAAGAACGTTTCAATATGGTTCATATTTAATGCACGAGTCTTGGCATTTTAAAGCTTTCTCAGAAAATCTTTCTGAGTATGTGGCGGTGTAAGAACAAAAACTTTGGAGTCAGAAAGAGCTAGGTTTGAATTCCTGTTCTGCCTCTTTAAGCTGGGAGGCCTCAGGAAAGTTGCCTAACCTCTCTGAGCTTATATTTCCCCTACTGTGAGATGGAAAAAATGAAAACCGCTTTGGGGGGCTGTTGTGAGATTTCTCTATGAGTATTCATGTAAGGGACCTATCTCATGGTTTGGCACAAAGTAGGCACTTAATAAATTGTAGTACATTGAGTGTTTTCCCCTCTTACCCTTTCTTGTTATCCTTCCAACCCCATAACTTCTCTCAGTGCCTTCCTTCCAGAAATGTGAAAGGTTATTGCAATAGAATAAAACAAAACTACTCCTGTTTCTTTTTCTCTTTATGGGCAGATGGGATTACCAGGGTCACTTTCCATACTCGGTTCTCACCTGCTTGAGGGTCTCACTGCTCTGTTTTTCCTTCCTTCCTTCCTTCCTCCCTCCACCTCCCGTCCCCCTCTTTGGGGTAGAAATGAAATTGGTACACAGCTCAAAACTTAGCAGAGACTGGGATGTAAGTTAGTGGGGTTGCTTCTGTGAAGGCAAAGTTTGTTAAATATAGTTACTCCAGAATTTAGCTGGGAGATAAATGGTGCTGATGATCACCAGTATTGATTCTGTATTGCCATTCCATTTTCTGAGACTGTTTTTCCGGAGCTTGGAGTTCCTCGATATTTTAGGGGGACGTGTTCACTGGTTAATATTCCTCCACAAAGGAACACGGCATTGTTGAAGTCACCCAACCTTAAGCCATTTGTTCTCCCTAGGGCTTGTCAATTGAAAAGGTCCTGGGGAATGTAGGGCATAATTAGTTAATATTTATTTAGGTGCCGAGTATTGCAAGGGGCTAGACTGGAGATGGAGATGGGAAGGGATCGTGAGATGGGAAAAGGCTCTACAGGGCTGTGTGGACGTCACTCACTGTTCTGCCCAACAAGTGAGTCTTGGTTTACATTTTGTGTGGTGAATTGGCTCAGCTGTGGAGTTATTTTCAAAGACAACAGATTGACTAGCTGCCCTTGGTCTGGCCTGTCCGCTGTGACCCGGTGTGCTGAGTAACAGCACTGGCGCTGCTGTTTGTTCTAGTTAGTGTTTTTTTGAGAATGGAGAACGAGGAGGCGTACAGTCTTCATAAGTGTTTTGCAACACCACTTCTCCAGTTTATTTTGATTCTGTTGCTTGAAAACAAGTATTAACATGGCATTCGTAGGTAAAACTTGTTGGGGAGAGATCATCACTTTTGGAGAGTTTGTTTGTTTAATGGTTAGGGGTGGATTTTTGAGATCTTGCACTAAATCCTAGAGCCTCATGTGGTACCTTGGAATCGTACATTCCAGTGTTGAAGAATCCTGACTTCCATTGATTAAGAGATTTTGGTGGACAAGAATAGCCATGGCTGGGGCTGGCTTCCTGGCTTAGTGGTTAAGTTTCGTGCACTCCGCTTTGGTGGTCCAGGTTTGGTTCCCTGGTGTGGACCTATACCACTTGGGGGCAGCCATGCTGTGGCAGTGACCCACATATAAAAAATAGAGGAAAATTGGCACAGATGTTAGCTCAGGGCAAATCTTCCTCAGCAAAAAAGAATAACCATGGCCAGTGTGCTTTCTACAAAGCCATAGTTGAATAAGGGCCTGGTAAATGCTTCTTTGATTATTAAAATACTAATTGCTTATTAAAATACTAATACTAAATACTAATTTATTGAGTGTCTACAACATATGAGGTACTTTTCCTGTGTTATCTTGTTAATGTTTCAGAGGATGATCTTGCCACCCCTAGAGGTATATAAAAAATGAGCATAAAACCCATGATGTTCCTATGTCTGCTCTTGTAGGTAGAACCACTGTGCACTGAGGCCCACCTTTCTAGACCTGAAAGCCAGGAGGAAGTGGAGGGTTGGTACCATGGGGTGTGACGCTCTGAATCCTAGTCCATCACCCAGGATGTGAGCAGCCCTGGCGGATGGCACCTTTGGAGATCTTGAGAAGCCTCTTCTCCTGGGGTAAGTGGGGCATTTGCAGAAGGCTGGGAAATGAGGATTCAAGCTTTTAAAGTCCTTATTGTCTTAGGATCCTCCCCAAATCCTCCTGTTCCAGGGAAATAGGAAGTTCATTATTTGGAACTATTGTTTTGGTGGGAAGAGGGATTGCTGATTCTCCCCACTCACAATCTGAGGCCTTGAAATTGATTTCCTGGGAACCTTCTGGGCTTGGGGTCCCATTCTTGTTGGGTCACTCCCACGGACAAGCCAATCTTTAGGGCTTGATGAAGCGGGTGTCATGGTGCACCCTACGTCAGGGACACCCATGTGCTCTGCATGCCCCTTGTGAACCACCACTGATTTGCATCGATTCCTTACACCTTGAGTCATGAGGAAAAAAGATTCCTGTTGATTCTCAGATTAAACTGCTTTAGAGACTTCACAGGGTAATCTTCCTTTGTCTTCTGGCTTCTCTTTTGCCTGCCCTCACAATACCAGGAAAGGGGAAGAAAGAACTGATTTGGCTTGCAGCAGGGGAAACTTGGTATCAGAATGGGCTTTTTCTGGGGCTGTTGGACGTGAGATCACGTTTCTTTTAACTGAGAGGATGAGCCTTCATCTAAACTGCAGAGTGGGTTTGGTTACCGTGGAATATTTCACATGGTTCTCACTGCTGTGCTCAAATTGATGCCTTTATTGCATGGGGGGCATGGAGCTTTCCACTGAAAGGACCCAGTGAGAAATGTGCCACATTCACAGGCACTCCGAGAGAAGGAATATTTTGTAAAGGCACCTTGCCTACCTCCTGTGTGTGGCACGGGGCTCTTCTAGGAAAGTCCAACAAAAAGGACTGTGTGTACTTCAGCTTCCCTCTTTCAAGTGGGGACAGTGGCAATCCCCATTCACAGGGGGAGAATGATTTAGACCAAGAGGGGCTTTATAACCATACAGAGTTGCTATTGGTCTTTTCCAGTTTGCCTTCCTCCCATAAACGAGCTCACCCAAGCTTTGTTAGGAGGTAACGTAATGCCGCTTTATTTAACATTTACCAGGTTCTGGTAGTATGATGGTTGGTCTAGAATTTGAACAAAATAGGAGACTTGATTGAGAAGCAGAATTACAAATGCTTCCTGAGGCATGATCTGTGCAATCTTTTATAAAAATTGTGTTGTCGTAAGAACACTTAACATGAGATCTACCCACTTAACAGATTTTTAAATGTACAATACAGTATTGTTAACTGTAGGTACAATATTTTACAGCAGATCTCTAGAACTTACTCATTTGACATAATGGAAATTTTATACCCATTTGCCCTGCCCTCCAACCCCTGGCAACCACCATTCTATTTTTTGCTTCCATGAATTTGACTACTGTCATGCGTCACTTAAAGACAGGGATATGTTCTGAGAAATGCATCATTATTGTATAAAATCATAGAGAGTATTTATACAAACCTAAATGATATAGCCTATGACACACCTAGGCTATATGGCACTAATCCTATGGGACTACCATTGTATATGCCGTCCGTTGTTGACTGAAATGTCATTATATGGCGCATGACTGTAGTTATACCTCATAGAAGTGGAATCATGCCACATTTGTCCTTCTGTCACTGCCTTATTTCACATGGCATACTGTTCTCAAGGTTTATCCTTGTTGTCACCTATGGCAGAATTTCCTTCTTTTATAAGGCTGAGTAATATTCCATTGTATATACCTCATTTTTTTTCCATTCCTCCATTGACGGATGTTTAGGTGGTTTCCACATTTTGGCTACTGGGAATAATGCTGCGGTGAACATGGGGTTGCTCATATCTCTTTGAGATCTTGTTTTCATTTCTTCCAGACGAAAAGTACTCAGAAGTAGGATTGCTGGATCATGTAGTCGTTCCTATTTTTAATTTTTGCGGCATCTCCACACTGTTTTCCATAGCGGCTGCACGAGTTTGCGTTCCTCCTGATCCTTGCAATTTGTAGTTTCCCAGCCGGCATTCCAGGCCCTGCTCTGCGGGTCTGTCTGTGACTCGTTCCTCCAGTCTTTCCTGTTGCTGCTCAGGCCTGAGTCCAGACTGACAGCCTTGGCCACTCCTTTCTCTGCATGTACACAGCAGCCTGGAGACCTCTCTTTCAGTATTTACATCACGTTGTATTATCATAATTGGGTTATTTGCTTTTTTTGAGGGGTGAAAATAATATAAAGGGTAATCATACAATAATAATAAAAACAACAGTTAACCCTTTGTAGCACACGCTGTCTGTGCTCTGCCTCCTCCTTTCTGATCCACTTTACCTTTCGCCATATTAGCTCCTCCCACGTGCTTTCACTCCCATGCAGCCCAGCACCCCTTCCTTCTCTTTGGTTGGATGGCTGCCCTCAGGGGTTGATTCCCTTTGACCAAGGAATCCCCGTACCTCCAAGGCAGTCCTTAGCCAGAGGGAGCCATTAGGAAGGCCGCTGTATTTCAGGACAACTCTGAGGTTTTCTCTGTCCTGTCTCCAGAGAGCCCTCTGTGGCTCTCTTTTCTCACTCCAACTGGTTGTCTCTGGAAACGCTTCCTAATAACTAAAACACAATTCTCATCTCTGGCTTAGGTAACTTGTTCAAAGCAATAGAGTTATAAAGTGGGGAGCTAGGATTTGAACCCTAGTTACCTGGCTCTGGCGCTGCTCTTAACCAGAATGCTCCTATGTGTTTCTCCAAGGCCAGGCTGCTCGTCCTTCTCTGTATATTTGCCTCAGCAGGGACTGTAGTGACTGCTATGGGGTGTTCTGTAAGCACTTGCTTAATGAGTGGCTGAACAGCCTGCTGGCGTCAGCACTGTACCCCGGGCAGGCTCACTGAGTCCTGTCTCTGGGCCTTTGTCCACTCAGTTGCCCCCTGGAATGACCTTCCACCAGCTCTCATTCAGAATCAATTCAAGCCCACCTCCTCCTGCTGCCTTTCCAGTCCGTCCCAGCCCACTGTCATTTTTCCCCCTCAGAACCTGTATTATTTGTCAGATGTGGCCTTCTACGTCTTCTCTCCCTGCAACCTGACTGTAAATCCTTGAGAGCTGCGATTGTGTGCCCTGAACCACGTTGAAATGTTTGGTGATTTGATTCTTTTGGGATTAATCAAAACCTGGTCACAGCCATCCAAAGAAATGCCAAGGTTGTTTCCGGATTCTATGAATGAAGGGAAATAATGAGGTCAAAGAACAAAATTGAAAAAATCATAAGCAGGGTGCAAATCTAAAAATTGTTAGCCCATTTTTCTGTGAGTCCGTGTGTGTGTTTTCACCCTGCAGCTGTTCAAGGTGAATCATAAAGTGGATGTGTCAGCTCTTGGCTTCAAGCACAGTGGCTAGCCATCTTCCCCCCTGGGGGAATTTAAGCAGATTTATGTGATGAATAATGTGGATTCTCTTCCAATCCTTGGGACATGGTTTGACAAACTTCATGCAAATGGTAGGTGAGACATGTCAAGTGTCTTTTTTTCTCCCTGTTTGAAAGATAACAAAGATGTCCCTCAGCAGAGTTAGGGTGTTAAGTTTTAGCTGATGGCCAAACAGTCCACAGTGACTCCTCCTCTTTGGCCTACTCAGGCATGCTTTGCCTTCTGGGTGTGCCCCCACTATAAGGTCCTGGAAAGAGGGCTAGGCCAGAACTGAAGATGCAAAGGAAAAGAGACCACACACATTGAGCGCCTACTGTATGCCTGGCATTCTGGTAAGTGCTCTGTAACAGAGTACGTGACTGAACGTCACAACTGCCCTGGGATGTGCTCTTTTTCTCTTCAAGTCCAGTTGATGGAACCTGTGTAACTTCACTGAAGTCACACCATAGTGGTGACCCTGGATTTGAACTGTGTTTTATACGACTTCTAAATGCATGACCATTTCCATGCATCTTTACCTTCTTTTCCAGATATAAACAGAGTTGTTTAGAGGATGATTCTAATGGTCATGTTGACTCTAGAATTCTGAGACTCCTGGGTTCGTTTCTGATCTATACCTTTTTTATTAAGCCAATTCCCCTTAGTACGTCACTGTTCATGAATTTGGTAAAGTCAGTATTGCCTGAAATACCAGGTTTAGGCCAGACTTTTGGGGTGGGGTGTGTAATATTTGAAAAACTGCAAAATTAGGGATCTGACTTTATTTTTACATGCCCATCCACAGATGAAACATATCAAGCCCATTCTTTGAACACCCTCTGTAAAGTTAAATAGTTTTATCCTTCTTTTTAAGAAGAAGGAGCCTCTCCAGCTAGAGTGAGGACTTTCCTGCCTCTGTCTTGTTCTGTAGCACATACAGCCTGGAATGTTGGTGCCTTGAGTCTGATGAAGCAGGATGCCCTGGATCCTTTCACTGTCCTGTCCCTCTCCTGCCCACATTGCATAAACATTGGCATGGCAGGGACAGATGGCCACTCCGGGGTCTCCTTTGATGTCACATTTGGTTGCCTGGGTGGGGGGTAGGGGTGGTTGCAGCCAGTCTCCATAGGAGGAGAGGCTGACTGGGAAATACCCACTTGACAGTGGGTAAACAAAAGCTTAACTCCGGAAAAAGCTGGGTGCCCTGGTACATATGCAAGCTGGGGCAGTAATGGAGTCAGGTTTACATAAATGTGTTTAGTTTGGGAAGAAGCCAGCCAGCTCAAAGCACAGCCTTTTCTCTCTGCTCCTAATTGATGCTCCGCAGAGTTGGGTTTTATGATGAGAATGTGAATGGACTGTGGTGGGGGTGGGGTAGTGAAGAGAGGGATGTGTTTGCAGATAATTACTTTCAGAACTAGCAAAAAAATTCATTCCAGAAGTCTGGGTTATCTTTGCTGGAGCTCAGGCAAAAGTACCTGAAATCCCAGGAGCGTCAAGATAAAGCAGTGGGGGCCCTTATCAGTGGGACTCTGCTGGTCAAACAGCATCAGTCTGTGTAATGGGGACTGAAGGCTTTGATGGAAATAGGAAATCTGCTAATGAAGAATACCCAGACAGCGAGGGCATGAGGGAGCAGAATCACGCCTGAAAGAAAAATCAAGAGTTGACAGTATGGGACAATCAAATGGTTTTTCATGATTTTAGCTTTAGAGGGACCACTGGAGGTAATTGCAGTTGCCTACATGCAAACCAAGCATGGAGTTCAATCAAAGTGGAAAAGCCAAAAGCCACAAGGGTTGATTGAAAGCTTTTCCTATTCTACCCTCTGAGTAATAACTGTTGCTATTTATTTTTCTATTGCGTTTACAGAAGTCCCAGCAAACCAAATTAAAGGTAATGTATTCAAGTTAACAGAGTGACATCTAGTTACTAGGCTTCATATTGACTGAGTGGTTAGTTCATTTATTCATTTTTTTCAACAAGTCACGCATTGGGTAGCTCTGGGTATTGTCCTTGGAGGTGTCCTGGGAGGATTCAATGAGTTGTGACGCACAGCTCACACTCCCTCAAAGAGCTTACAGTATAGAAGAGAAGAAAAGATAATGCTATGGAAAAGTTAATGGGGGGCCAGATTAGAAGTATCATCTGGAAGTTTGGTAGGATCAGGACATTCACCATTCAATAGTAGAATGGTGGAATGAGGGGGAAAATTATTAACGATAATATTATTGCTAATTTCTATTGCTTATTACGAGTTTACTTTCTGCCTGGCACAGTTTTAAAGGCTTAACGTGTATTAACACATTTAATTTTCCCATTAACTCAGTGAGCTATTATCATCTCAGCTTTACAGTTGAGGAAACTGAGGCAGAGAGAAGTAAAGATGACACAGCCAGTGCACAGCAGGTCCAGGAAGACACCCGGGCAGCCTGCACTCCTAACTACCTACCCGAGCCTCTGAGGTTCTTCCCATTCTGACTTTCCTGTGTAGCTAGAACAATCCGTACATCTACAGTATTTATTTTTCAGAGTCAGGGGCAAACAACCAATGTGGGCACTTAGTTATTGCTGCATCACTCTTTTCAGTATTTGGAGGAATCTAGTTTGTGTGGATGCCCAATGGGCCATGCTAGTCCTGAAAAGATCTAATCAACTGACTTTTTTCTAAGTTCTTGGAGGGTGATTTTAATTATCATATAAACAGTGTGAATATGAGTGGGAGTTTTATTACTCAGTTTGTTGGTGGTGGTTCCAAGGGTTTCCCTGGCTGGTTGCAGTGTCAGTGTTGATACGGCTAGCAATGGTCTCCTGCTAGGACGCAGCGATTTCTTTTGGTGAATGTTCTTCTTTTTTTTGTGAGGAAGACCAGCCCTGAGCTAACATCCGTTGCCAATCCTCCTCTTTTTGCTGAGGAAGACTGGCCCTGGGCTAACATCTGTGCCCGTCTTCTTCTACTTTATATGGGACGCCACCATGGCGTGGCTGACAAGCAGTGCATCGGTGGGCGCCCGGGATCCGAACCTGCGAACCCTGGGCTGTCAAGCACAGACTAAACCGTTGTGCCACCAGGCGGCCCCCATTTTTCTTTTTTAATTAGGTGAAGGAGGGTATTTATAGTAAGCTCAGTCATTTATGTTTAAACAAAATGATTATCATTATTTGCCAGTTAGTCTTATTTAATAATATGAAGGAGGGAAGAGCACTGGGCTAGAAGTCAAGAGACCCAAGTTTTCTGGATTTGAGCTCTTCCTAACTTAATTCTTTAAATGTAGGTGAGCCAGTTACTTAAGGCAGCAAATTATATCCTCCGAGTCCTTGTGATATACAGAAGTTTCTCTCTCTATGGCAGTCAAAGCCTGTAATATGGATATTATGTATCAAGACTCAACTTTTAGCTTGCTATTACTGCATTATTTACTTAAACGTGTTGTTTTAGACCCAGATGCTGTGGCTGGGTTTTATATTTTTGGTGTTATATTTAAAATATTGTGTTATCTTCTGGTTGCATTTTCTTTTCTTTCTTTCCTTTTTACTCCAGGAATTAGGGGGTTTTGTAGGATGAAAATGGAAACTAAAGAAGAGTTACGATCTGGAAGTAATTTTCAGCAGTAGAGAACTTAAACAAAATGGGAAAATGCACCATTTTGTTGCTAGCCGGATAAAGGGAACATGGGAGTGCCTACTGGCTTTTTCTCAGTAATTCGATACATTATACACGATTTTTCATTGAGTCTTTGTAGTTAAAAGACAGCAAAAAGCAGATCTGAATGTTAAATATTTCCCTCTTCTCAAGAGCATGTCAAGCTGGCATTTAAACTCGCATTGCCTGCCTGTTATTTCTGTAATTTGAAATCCTCCAGGTGACAACCCGAGTTCAGGTGACCCCTGTCTATTTATCCACCTGGCCTTCTCTCTAGTCTTCTTTTTAACTCACAAGTGGGCCTTGGTGTGAATGCCTAGGAATACTTTGAATGTGGTAAATACAGGTTGTGAGAAATTCATCAGCAAGATGTCAGCCTTGAGTAGACATTTTGTAAATGTCTACATTTACAAATGTAAGATGGAAGGCTTTCTAAAATGCCTTGTGATTTGATTTGAGTTTTTAAAACTGGTATGTGGTACGGTTGGGGATTCCCAGTCCTTAGTAGTATGGGCGTGTGGCGTCTTTCATACTAGGAATGAATTTTGATGTTAGAAATTGTTGAGAATGAGTTTTGATTTTAGAAATCTTTGAAAAATGGTTTCTTCTGGTGTATCATGTCTTAAAACCCCTTGGGGCTCTTGGACATCATCTTTTCTCATGTTTCCTCTGAGACTTGCTGGGGCTGGTGGTCCTTTGAGCAGCTGCGGCCAAAGGGCCTACAGTGTTTTGATGTGGTGAGCTCTCCTTGTCTAAGAGATGGATCTATCTGACTTGAGATGCCCACATTTCTCTGGTTTTTGCTTAATAATTAGTATGTGGGTTTTGACGTAATTGGTTGAATGGATACTTACTTTCCTAATTCATTTCTGTACCTGTGTCCAAGGACTTTTATGAATTTTTGCTGTTGTTGTTGAGGAAGGTTAGCCTTGAGCTAACATATGCTGCCAATCCTCCTCTTTTTGCTCTTTTTCTTGTATGTGGGTCGCCGCCACAGCATGGCCACTGACAGATGAGTGGTGCAGGTCTGAACACAGGCTACCAAAGCAGAGCACACCGAACTTAACCACTAGGCCACGGGGCCGGCCCTGAATCTTTGTTTTAAAATTTTTCATAATCTTGGTTGAATGTTCAAAGTGCATTTATCAGTCAGCAGGTTTTTTTTAGCACCTGCTATGTGGCTGGACTCACCGAGAGGCTCATGGAGTTCAGGCATGAATATGGCAGATGTGGTAGATCCCTCAACGGAACTCACGGGCTAGTGGAAACAGTGGGAAAAACGGGCCAAGTGGATGACTCCAAGTGATTCCAAGTCCATTGACTTGACAATGAAGTCCCATAGACAGGTTTTATTAATAGGGACAAAAGAAAATATTCAAAACATATTTTACATTTCAGAGTTTATAAATTCATTTGAAGTGCTTGAAAAAAACGTAGTGTTGGAAATGGATTCATGTGAGTATGAAACTAAAACCAGTCTTTGATAAATTTAATTTCTCAAAAATGTTCTTAGAAAGAGGGACTCTCCTCGAGAGTATAAAACCTATTTTGTTGTCACTTAACTATGGTCATGCTTTACATTTCTCTCTCTCTCTGTTTTTACTCCATAAGATGGTGTTAAAACCATACAAACATTCACACAAAAACCTGCACACGGATGTCTATAGCAGCTTTATTCATCAGTGCCAAAACTTGGAAGCAGCCAAGATGTCCTTCGCTAGATGAATGGATAAGTAAACTATGGTACATCCATACAATGGAATATTACTCAGTGCTAAAAAGAAATGAGCTATCAAGCCATGAAGAGACAAGGAGGAACCTTAAATGCATATTAATAAGTGAAAGAAGCTAATCTAAAAAAGCTACATACTGTATGATTCCAACTATATGACATTCTGGAAAAGGCAAAACTATGGAGACAGTAAAAGAATCAGTGGTTGCCAGGAGCTGGGGGAAAGGAGGCAGGGATGAAGAGGCAGAACACAGGATTTTAAGGGCAGTGAAACTATTCTGTATGATAATTATAATGGTGGATATATGTCATTATGCATTTGTAAAAACCTATAGAATGTACAACATCTAGTGTGACCGCTGATGTAGACTATGGATTTTGGGTGATAATGTGTCATTGTAGGTTCATGGATTATAACAAATGTACCACTCTGTGGGGGATGTTGACAACAGGGGAGGCTGTACGTGTGTGGGGGCAGGAGGCATATGAGAACTCTGGACTTTCTGCTCAGTTTTGCTGTGAACCTTAAAGTGCTCTATAAAATAAAATCCACTTAAAAACAATATACAAGTCAAAGTTGAGGAAACAGCTGTGAATTCTCTTCACAGTATCCAGTAAAATGTCTCTTGACCTATGTTACTTTCCAAAGTCCTTTGCAGCCCCTTTGCTTGGGCAGCAGATGCTGGACAGGATGGGGAATCCCTATCAAACACGAGACTCTGATATTCAGAGAACTGGGATATGACGAGAATGGGGATTTTCCCTGGCGGCTTCATAGCCATGAAAGGATTGAGTTCAAGTTCCTGTTTTCCTTCTTCTGATCATGTATCATGCAGTGCTGTTGATACTAAGGATGCAGTTTTTGGTGAACTGATTCCTTTGCTAGATTCCACATAAGCCAGACTTCCCCACATTGAGCATGGTTAGGGAGGAGCTGGGCTTTGATAGCATTTGAAAGTACTGTGTCCTGGGGACCAGAAGTGGTCAGATCCTGCCTTGATCCTGTCACCTTTCCCATGAGGAGTTGCCAGGGGAGCTACGTGCACAGGGCACATTAACATGGAACTGAGCAATTACAAAGTTTTTCCTAGACGTTTACATCAGTGTTTCTCTTTGCAAAAGGTTGTCTTACTTTTTTGAAGTCATTATTCATGTCTTCAACAAATACTTATCAAGCACTTCACTTTGTGCCATGCTTCCTTCCAGGTACTGGTGGTACAGTAGTGCTGATAAGTTCTATAATGCATTTGAGACTGCCTGAAAAATGTTCGAAGATAATTCGGGGTTCTCTGCAGCCCAGTGTTCATTTATGTTGAAAACAGAAAAATCCTCCTCCCTACATTTAGCTTTATTTTGCCTCTGTGAGCCCGTTTCTTGCCTGTAATCAGAGTCAACTCTCCTCTCCATTGCACACACCCCTTTTTGGTTCAGGCTGCCCATCTGGAGTTTTAGTTCTGAAGAAAGTGCACCATTCGTCATGTGTGTTACCTTCCCCCAGGGGCCGCCTAAATCGTGGCCTGCACGCAGCTGGCGGGTCTCTGAGCCTTTCAGAAATCCAAACCTGAATTTTTTGGTGTTTGACCCTTGTTAGCCCGTTTTAAGTGGTGTATGGTAAACTTGTCCACAGATGTTAGTTTACCAGTGTACTTTGAACAGAATAATAATAACTTTCACATCTGGTCCCCTTTTCATCTAGGGATCTTAAAACCCCAAGTGCACATTAATTAAACCTCACGTCCCTGGAAGGTAGGGAAGGGATGGAAGGCAACGGCTTTAATCACCACTGCAAAGAACTTAGACGGACAGCCTCTGGGCCCAACACAGTAACAGGCATTTTGCATTATACGAATGCCTTTCATCTAGCATCTTAAATACTTGGCGAGTATTACCTGGTGGGAAGTGCATTATGATGCACATCTGCAAGGAATGGGGAATATTCTGGGATATAGGGACTGGCCTTAGCTTTCCAGTATTATCATTTCAGAGGATTTCTTTCTTTCTAGGTCACGGGTTCTTCTGGTTTATTGTGGATTATCTGGAGTCTCATGGTGTGGACTGAAGGATGGTAGAGTTGACTAGTAAGGCTGTTTGGTTTTCTTTCCATCTTTTTGGTTTTGTATGCAGATGGTTAGGATTCCTTTTTCAATTTCTGCTGCCTTCCAAGTGGGTCATGCGTAATTCTCATTTAGGGGCCTGAGACATCCCCTTTATCTTAACCCTCTCACTCCAGAAAATCTCTCAAGGGAGCTGAGACAGCAGAAAGGCAGCAGAGCCATGACTTTGTCCAGAAGAAGCTGCTTGAGTCCATTCCTGGCATTGATTTAAAAAATGGAACAGAGCAAAAAACCAAATGAGAAAGTGTTATGGTCATGTCATTCATAGATGTCGAATTCATCTGCTAACCTGTGAGAGGGGACTTAGGGATCTGCCTCCCACTGAGATCAGAGTGTTTATGCACAGCCACAGTCCTTCTGCACTGAGAGCCGGGGTCATTTGCTCTGGGACAGAACATTGAACAGCAACTCAATTCAGTGGCCGGACTAGAGAACTGAGTATGGGATGGATGTTCCAGGTGGAGATGCAGGGGACCCAGCTCCTGTCTCACAGTGTGGCATAGGTGACAGGAAAGTCCGTGCTTAGTGACTAAGAGAAAGGCAATGACAGCAAAAGAAATAAAAAGACGGCAGAATATTGAGGCTAAGAGTGAGGGTTCAGGAGCCATATTGCCTGGGTGTGAAACTGGCTCTGTCACACAGATGCCTGAAGTGACTGTGGGCAAATGACTGTCATTCTTGGGGCTTCAGTTCCTTCTGCTGTAAGGTGGGGGATGATGGTTTCCACCTCATAGAGCTCTTGTGAGGAGTAAACGGAGTAACGTGTAGGGCCTTCAAGGAGTGCCCAACACAGTACACCTTAGGTAAACGTGAGCTAGAATCATCCTCCACATCGTGATGAGAGATGGAATGCACAGAGCGAGAGGGGTGGACTCTGGTGGGGGACGGGAAGAAGGAGCAAGGAAGACTTGAGAGAAGTTGAACTCCGAGCTAGCCTCTTCTTTCTTTTTTGTATATAATATTTTAAAATGATCATGCACATTCATTCTAAAAAAAATAGAACATATAGATAAGCAAAAAGAGGAAGTCAAAACTACCCCTTAGCCTGCTTCCAGAGGTCCTGCTATTAACATTTCGCTTATTTCCTTTTCTTCTTTTTCCCTCCTCTGCTGAGTTGGTTTTTGAAGGATGTCAGGGAGGGTTAATGTTTTCCTACACTGAATTCCATCAATTTGGTTTCTCATGTGTTGTGTAAGGAGCAGTTTTTACTTGCCTTTAAAATTCTATCATGAAATATTTAAGAAACACAGAAGGGCCTGGAGAATAACACACTGTAAGAGGGCAGTGTCTAGACTGAGCTCAAATCATGTGGAAAAGCCTGCAGTCTTAGGAGGGGGTGCAGCTAAACTCATCTAAACTTCCTGAGTGTTTCCTTTGGCCTGGCCCTGCTTTCAGTGTTTCAGGTGGGTAACTTCCTGTATCCCTACAGGAACCATCTGAGATCATTCTTCTTCCCCTTTTCCGATCTCGTAACTAAGGAGGCTCTGAGAGGTTGAAGGATTCACCCACCACAGCACGTAGATCAGTGGAGAGCTGCAAATGTCTCGTGACCCTGATATTGCATAATCCTGTTCACATCTGCGTCAGGGCCCCCTGACTCAACCATCCTTGCCCAAAGCCACCATTTCTTTATGTCATGGATATTTTTCTTGACAAATTATATTTGGAAGTATAAAGTGAACAAAATTGACTGCTTTTTTTTGTGGTAAAATACATATGACATAAAACTTACCATCTTAAACATTTTTAAGTGAACAATTCAGCAGAATTAAGTACATTCATGATGTTATGCAACAGTTAGCATTGTCTATTTCTAGAACTTTTTCATCATCCCAAACAGAAACTCTGTACCCATTAAGCAATAACACCCTCCTCCACCCTTAACTTCTGTTCTATGTTCTGTCTCTGTGACTTTGCCTATTCCAGATAGGCAAGTCCTCACCTAAGTGGAATCCTGCAATATTTGTCCTTTCTGACTGGCTTATTTCACTTACGATCATGTTTTCAAGGTTCATTCATGTTGTAGCATGTATCAGAAATACATTCCTTTTTTTGACTGAATAATATTTCATTATATATACACACTACGTTTTGTTTATCCACTCATCTGTCAATGGACATTTATGTTTCCACCTTTTTTGGCTGTTGTGAATAGTGCTGCTATGAACACTGGTCATGCAACTCAACAACAACAACAAAAAAGAACCCAATTAGAAAATGGGCAAAGAGACGTTTCTCCAGAGAAGATATACAAATGGCCAGTAAGTGTGTGAAAAGATGCTCAACATCATTAGTCATTAGGGAAGTGCAAATCAAAACCACAGGGAGATACCACTTCATACCCCCTAGAATAGCTGTATTTTTAAAAAAGGGAAAATAACGAGTGTTGGTGAGCATGTGCAGGACCTGGAACCCATGTACACTGCTGTAGGGAAGGTAAATTGGTGCAGCTGCTGTGGAAAACAGTTTGGTGGTTCCTCAAAATGTTAAACATAAAATTACCATATGACCCAGCAATTCCACTCCTAGGTCTATGCCCAAAAGAATTGTAAACAGGGACTTAAATACTTGTACACTAATTGAGTTACTTTTTAGCTTGTATTATTAGGTATTCATCCTTCCCAGGGATGATTTGCTTATGCTGCCATCTGAGCATTTATCATGTAGAACAGCAGAATTTAGAGCTCAAAAAAAAAAGCCACCATTCATGTTTATGCTGACGTAACGACGCAAAGTCACGTGAGTAGAAACTGAGGCCCCAGGGACCCAAAAAGTTTGTTCAAACCTCAGAGGTTGTCTTGTAATGTCAAGATGCAGAGGAAACGTTCTGACTGAGAAACCAGACTGAATCAGAATTTTTCTTTCTGGTAACATTGTCAAGATAATGATAAAAAATGTCAAGGAGATTTATATACAGAAGTCTTTTCTTCCAGTCTCAACACTCCAAACAAAGACTTATTACCCGAGTATTAAATTTTGTTGGATGTGCCATGGCAAAATTGGCAGGTTTTGCTAATCAGAGTTGGGAATAGAAAGTCGGAACCAGAACATTGGTTTTGGGTTCTTGGATAGTTATTCTCTCTCTGCAGAGTAGGGTCTCTTGACCACCTACTAAACCATTGATAATTCGTCCTGAACTTAAAGCTTTAGGGGGTGTATCAAAATTCTCACACTTGTATATTTGTTATTCTGGAAATTGACTTTGAACAATAGAATGAAATACTCTCTCTGTTAAAGACCTGGGAGCTGTAACTGCCCAACTTCCTGTTTAACTCCACCCTGCAACCCTGCCATTGGTTCTGTGACTGGGCATTAACCCAAAGAAAAATATCTTCTTTCTGGAATTCTCTCTTGAGCTGGGTCAGTGGTTACACTTTTTGGTGTCCAGGAATTCTCTGCTGGATGGGAGGTGTATAAGGATGGGAGTATGTAGTATAGTTGTTTGATCAGGTGGGCACCTGCAGTCTTTCCTAAAATTGGAAAGTAACAGCTGAGTCAAGCATTGTGTTTAAAATGCTGTCAACCCACTTGAAATCCAAAATATGGAGAGGACCACGCTGGTTGGGATTTGAGAAGCTCTTTTCCCTGTGCAGGTTCTGACCCACTTGGGAGAGATAGAGGAGTCAGCAGACGGAGACCAAAAGATAAGCTCTATTATTGACAGATGTAGGATTGGAGGTTGTGGCTTAGGAGTACAGCAACAGTAAGATTCTCCAATATCGCTGACTGGAAGAGTTAGATGGACTTGCCCACCTGTGCAGACCTAGCACTAGACAACAGTAGGCTTCCTTCCTACTATAATACCACTAAAATTACCTACTGCATAATCTAGAGTGGATCAGACCTTGAGTTCTCTGTGGTCCTGGAAGATCCCAAAGAGAGCGACAAGAGAGAGGCTTGAGCTAGGCATGCGTGGGTCATTCCCCCAACCAGGAGAGTGACTCTGCCTCCCCAGAGCAGTCCAAGGGGTCACCGAGGCCAGGAGGTTTTCTGTAGTTTTGATCTGATAAAAATGAACCGCTTGGAATCTTGATTAGTTTTCAGTGAGAGGACTAATTGTGCCCCAACCATAGGGTGAGGAGAAGAATGCCGTGGCGTTTGTGTTTTCATGGACATTCAGGTGGAAAAGCAATTCTTTGTTAACTCCCCATAAATTACTCCCCTTTATGAAAAGTGGACACCCCTTTTCGTCTGAGGGTGGCCACATTTGACAATTGTCTAAATCAGTATGAACCTTTCGTTGAAATATTTTGTCTGTTTAATTAGGAACAAGCAATGTTGAAGCAATGATTTTTAAAGTAATTATTTTAACATTCTGTCAGTTTCTGTTGGAGACAGGAAATATAGGTAGGTGACAATCTTCAATTTTGCAGATTTCACAATCTTCATGTCATAGCACTAGAGCACCACAGAGGACACCAGGGACCCTCTGGTTTAACCCACTGTCTTTCTAATTTAACACCCAGAATCTTTTTTTTTTCTAATTTTCATTTTTATTGATGTCTTAATAGTTTATAACATTGTGGGGTTTTAGCTGTACGTTATTTTTTGTCTGTCACCATGTGGATGCATCCCTTCACCCCTTGTGCCCACCCCCTACCCCCCTTCCCCTTGGTAACCACCAACCAGTTCTCTCTGTCCGTGTGTTCATTTATATTCCACATATGAGTGAAATCATGTGGTGTCTGTCCTTTTCTCTCTGACTTATTTCACTTAACATAATACCCTCTAGGTCCATCCATGTTGTTGCAAATGGGACAATTCTGTCTTTCCTTATGGCTGAGTAGTATTCCATTGTATATCTATATACCACATCTTCTTTATCCAGTCATCAATGAGGGACACTTGGGTTGCTTCCACTTCTTGGCTATAGTGAATAATGCTGCAGTGAACATAGGGGTGCATAAGCCTCTTGTGATGGTTGATTTCATGTCCATTGGGTAGATGCCCAAGAGTGGGATTGCTGGATCATAAGGTATTTCTATTTTTAATTTTTTGAGGGCTCTCCATACTGTTTTCCATAGAGGCTGCACCAGTTTGCATTCCCACCAGCAGTGAAGGAGGGTTCTTGTTTCTCCACAACCTCTCCAACATTTGTTGTTTTTTGTCTTGCTGATTATAGCCATTCTAACGGAACACCCAGAATCTTAATATGGTTAGTCACCCTTGGTAGGCACTTGGTTTCTAGAAAAAAATGAATGAATGTTATATATATTCTGCCACATTGCTACTTTTTGTTTTGTGACATAATTTCGTGGCCATCTTGGTTGGGATGATCTCTTCTGTCATGTTAATTTTATTTATATGTAGGGGAAGCTTTTTGTGGTTTTGTTGCCAGGTTTGGTGACCCTCACAAAATAAATGCATTTATATATAAAACCTGTGTGGGTCGCACTCATTTGAAAAGCTGGTAAAAGCCATGGAACCAACCGCTCCTTATACAAATGCAGATAGGCCCATGCACATAATTTTGCATCCAATTCTAGAAGATTCAAAGACCTTTGGAAGTTCTCCAGGGATCCTATGCTCAGAACCTGTATTAGGTCAATTCCCTGAGCCTGTGCAAAATTGCTGAAGTTAGCAAGCCTGTGTGACCCCTATCCTTTAAAAGCATGAACATTTTAAAAAATACAAATAGCGCCATGTGGAAATTTGTAATTTCCATCTAGGCAGTGGTTTTTAACTGAGGGTTGAGACCCTTTTAGGATTTATAAAATAATTTTAGTGGTTTGGGGCCGACATTAACAAAACAATGTAATGGAACAGAATAGAAAAGAAACCAGGCTATATGTTTATATGTCTGTATACTGGGTTGAGATGAAAAATATGGGTCCCAGTTTGAGAAAACTGATGTCTGCGCTGCTTGTTTTACTGTATAATTAGGGCAGTGGGCGCAATTTAAAGAAATTCATGCTTTCTTTTCATGATATGTTTTGACTATGGTGGCTCTTTTTCTTATAAAAAAGGTCCAAGAGTCCGGTGGTCCCGCTAACATTTCTATATCTTAACATCCTACCCCAAGTCATCACTTATCCACAGTTGTTCTGAGGATACCTCTAATGAAAATATGCTTAAGTCCTACTGTTGAAGGCTCTCCTGGTTTTCCCTAGTATTCCAACTCTTTCCCCTCTCCAGCTAAGGATCATGCGATCCCCACCCTGCCACTTATCCACTTTAGACAAGAGACCTAATGTTCCAAAGACCCAGCTTCCTCATCTGGAAAATGGTCCTGATAATGATAATATCCTTCTCCCAGGATTGGTGGGAAGATTAAATGAGTTTATATATGTGAAATGCGTAGCATAAATCCTTAATAAGCATTGATCAGTGTTCTTAGGAGTGGTTGAACTGTTTGTGTACCACATGGGAATCACATTTTAGACTTACTTTAGAACTTCTCAGAATCAGCCCACTCTGCATTAACCTAGCAGATGAGCACTCTGGGCGTAGTAGTGTCCTCGTTTTAAAAGCATCTGCTTAATCTTTTCTTTTTTAAACATTGTCTATTTAACTCCTGATTTTTTTGTATAAATTATTTTGCTCCCACACGTCATAAATGGCATTAAAAGAACAATCTGTCTTTCCTGTCTCTATATTGTGAACAAACATTCTGTTCACTTGCAAATGTTGCAAATGGTGATTACGTGGGACCCAGATGGGGGTCTCCCCGAAGACTCAGCATACCATTGAAACTCAATTGCCAGGATCTGTTATTAAACTAAGTGTGGTTAAAAAAAAATACACAGAGAGGTAAATAATTTTCCTGGTATTTTTCGCCTCAGACGTACTTTTTATAGGTATTGAGTTAATCTTTAAGGAAGGAAGTTTATTGAATTTCTGGGATTATCAAACATACTCAAAGAAATGTCTACCCCAAATCAACATATTCAAATTCTTCAAAAAGATAATTTGTGCATGAAAACCTTGCTTCTCTCTCACGCTTAGAGTATTGCAAGAAGATTTAAGTTTGAGCTTGCTGCATCTTATAAAATAGTATATAGGACATACTCTATGCATATAAACATTCTTTTCTCACCAGCCCGGTGAGTAGCTGCCGTGATTTAAGGGTTGTGCGTGATGTGGGTTTGAGAAGATTGCTGACCTATTTCCCATAACGCTGCCTGACCTTTGTTAAAACTGTGCCTGCTGACACTCCTTTCTGTACCATGCCCTGCCTCTTTGATTCCTCCCATTTACATACTATTTTCATATTCTCGTTTCTACCTTTCACCGTCTCTGGCTATAAAAACTTTCCCTTAGGAAGGAATGCAATTACTAGGACTGGCAGAATTCTATAGGAAAGGGGCATGTATCTCCTAGGTTGGAATTTCTGCTCAGCTGCTTCCAAGAACTTGGGTGACTGAGTTGACCTCTGAGCTTCAGTTTTCTCACTTGTAAAATGGGCCTCTGATTATCTATGGATTCAGTGAACACTTCATACTAATAAGGCTCAAGTTTAGTTCTCTGAAGGGTATAGGTTTCTTAAGAAAAGAAATAATTAAAAATAAATATCTAACAGTGGATGTTTTGGTTATTATTCAGCTGGATAGGGAATGTACTTTGTGAGCAAGGAGGATCTTTTTAGAACCCCGGAAATCTTGTTATTTCTCAGTTTTCCTGCTGTTTGCAAGGGCTCTGACATTACATGCTGTGTAATACATACGAATGATAATGACTAATATTTATTGGTCTTTTATGTTCCAAGCCTGTTATTGTGTGCTTTTGCATTCTGTCACATTTATCCTTCATAGCTCACCTGGGGAGGTGGGGGGGGGGTGGTGGTGGTAGTGAGGTATTATTAGGAAGAATCATTAGAAATGATTTCTCATCGTTTACAGATGAGAAACTGGAGTTTAGTGATGTTAAGAAGCTCACCCAGTGGTCTCCCTGCCCCCAGAGCCTTACTTCTCAAGACTACACAATCCTCCATCTCTTTAGGAAGAAGCAGACCCTAGAGACACATGGACTAGTGAGTCAAGGGTAGAGTGTCTCTCCCCCACTCTCCATTTCCAGACAACTCTTCATGCACTGATATTCCAACATGGAGGAAATGGGGCTGTTTTGAAATTTTTGCATAGACCCAGATGTGAGAGGATGAGTCTTTTAAGAAATTACTCACTGAGTTGGGTCAAGGGTGATGGTAAACTACCTCTCATTGCTGTTTGGACGAAAATCTATGCCCTGAGTCCCTGGGAGTCTCGATGGGAATTTTTGGAGTGATTTCACTTCAAAGTTTAAAATTTTAGTTTTTTACTGGGTGCTGTCTTAAAGAGAAAACAATTTCTTAGGAATATGAACTGTTCCCAAGGTGGTGTCCCTCCCCTTTTTAGGAAACTGGAAGCCTAATTCAGGCCCTCTGCTCTCACTTTGTAGAGTACTAATTCCCCTGAATTGGCAATTTTGGACAATATTGTTCTTATTGTATCAACAAAGAAATATCAGAAAACATTTTCTGACAGTGAAGACATCGGGCGAGGGAATCAAGGTTTTCCTCCTTGGTTCCAGAACACTCATATTGGCAGTTTGTTATTTACATATTGTGAAGAGTCCTGCCACACCAGGCAGGTGTTGCTGACTTGTTAAGTCAAGCTGACCCTGCTTTGTCTTAAGAAAAGCCGGAATGTGGTCCTTTGTCAAAGGATCACGTTGCTTTAGTCCCCGAGCTAAATGTAAATATATAAAACTGCAAATTATACTTTGCTATAGAAGTAAACATTTTGACATACTGCCTTAAACAGTTTTCCTCAATGAATATTGTCAGTGATGTCCTCCTCCTCACATCCAGCGTTGTTGGGTAACTCTTCCTTGAGGATTGTTGGCTACGATAACGAGAATACCTCTCTAACTTGTCTGCTTTGTCATTTTGGTGTCACTAAATTGGTAGACAGGAATGCAGTAGCTAGGGGTTTCCATTTGGGAGTGGTTAACTTCTGATTCTGAAAGGCAGCTGATCAATCTGGGTTTTCAGGAGTCAGGTGTGTCCAGGTTATGTCTGTGAAATTAATTTAGCCTCCATGATGGTAAATTTCCAAGACTTTTGGAGCTGGTAGCTTTGTGACCACCCAGAGGATTCTCACAAAAGTTCATTAACCCAAGGCAGTCAAAGGCTGACTCTTTTAATATACAACCCCAAACTTCAGTGGCTTTGTCCACTCAGAGGTTTACTTATTGCTCTTGTCACAGTCCACTGTGTGTTCGTGGCGGGAGGGGATGGTGGTTTCTTTCTCTCTTTCTCTCCACGAGGCCATTCAGGGATCCAAACTTGCTCCATCTGGTTGGCCCTTGGCTCCTGGAGTTTTCTCCTGGCTTCTCTGCCTGGAGGGTCCCTGGGGAGGTGTCAGGGGTAGATTCTGGAAGTGGCCAACGTTATTTGAGTTCACTGGCTGTAATGTAGGCACGTGGCCCCTACATAGCGGTAGCTGGGCTGGGAAGCAGCATTTCCTCACCTCCCAGATGAGAAAAGAACCAATTTAATGTCTCTGCCACAGTTGAGTATTTAAACTTAATCTTAAGGGTTTCTGAAGGTGAAGTGTTTCTATTTGGAGACCTTGACAGTGGAATCTACTTGACTTGGGAGCTAGACTCTTGACCTGAATTCCAGATTCATTTTTACCTTAGCTGTTTATGAGCTTCCCACAAATGGGGAAGAAGGGAATTTGGGTTTTTTTTATTTTTAAAGTGATGCACTGGGGACTTTTCTCCTTTCCTGATGACGTGTTTGTAACCTGCTCAAAGGTCCAGGAGAAGTGTCTGGTCATGCTTGATGCATTCTAGTTATCATCAAATGTGGGTTTTTCAGGTGGTTCTTTTGCGGATCTGTGCTAACTTCAGAGATTTCCTAAATTTTGTCTTTGTACCTCCCTTTGCCCTGAGTTTATCACTGACCATGGCATTTCAAGGTTAGAAGGCCACCTCTTCATGTTTCCTCACTTGAGAAGCAGCTCTCTTGACTTTTCAGGAGGCCTACAGCCAGACTTTCCTGTCCTGGAGTGTGGGATTCCAGCTATCTGACTTTTCCCGATAAAGATTTTTTTCCCTATTAATTCCAAAGCATTTCATCTTTAATAATAATTTTGGACGCATTTAAAACATTTCATACTTTACCAGTCATCTTTGACAGAATAACGTTGAGCATAAATTAATTTTTAGGCAGGTTTTTTTCATTCCGTTATGAGATTTGGTAAAGTAGAGGTTATTGAGGTTGGAAGGCCGAGAATGGTGAGGTTTTGGAGCTAATTCCACTTGCTTTCTCATGGTTGCTTCATTCCCTCCTGTCCCAGCTGGTGTGGTTTTCCATCCCTCTTTCCTCCTCCCCACCAGCACGGGTCCCTCTAACTCCCTGCCTTTAGTTTACTGCAGGCTGTCAAACCAGATAACTGTGTTTGTTAAATTAAAAGTCAATAGGCTCTAAATGAGGACTACAACAGAGAGACTCCCATTATCGACAGCATCAAGTTCAAACTCTGCGTCCTGACATCCACAGCCTTTGGCAGCCAGCTCATCCAGCCCTAGCTCGTTGCTCAAGTTTCAGCAGCGCCCGCCCTCATCACACACACACTGCACCCTCTCCTTGAGCCAAACATTCATCGTAATCCATATAATCATAATAAACATCAGCAAACGTTTACTGAGTACTTACTATGTGCTGGGTTTCTTGTAGACTACATTAAAGGGACCAAGGCATTTAGAATATATTAAATATAGATTAAGTTATCAAATATTTTAATCAACAATTATTTTGTTACTAATATATAATATGACATATGTTAATAATTTAATAATTAAGTATCAGTTAAATATTAAATATAGGTATATAGAATACATGAAAGCATTGAATCCTACCGAGGACGAGCTGGGTAACATTGTCATCTCCCTTTCACAAATGAGGAAAGGAGATGCAGAGGTTACATACCTTGCCCAAGGTCACACAGCCCGGGGTGCCAGAGCTACCCATTGTGTAGTACTGACCGAAGTAACTGGACTTTCCTTTGGTGAATTCTCCCCCCTCTTCTTTTATCCTGCTTGGGGAACCCTTAATTTCTGTCCTCAAAATTCAATGGAGACACTACATCTTCCTATAACTTTCCCTCGTCTCAGACTCTCCCCTCCCTGAACAGGATCAAGTCTGTGCTCACAAATGACATTATTCCACATTTCATCTGTTCACAAGCCCCTGTCCCTCTGCTAGACTTGAGCTCCTTGAGGGCAGGGCCAGGCCTGGGGAGGTCTTGATTAAATGCTCATGGAATCGATCAGCATTAGAGACTTTTATGCCAACTCCCCATTTTCCAGATGACAAAACCGAGGCCCAGCGTGGTTCCATCACAGAGCTTCTCTGGGGGTAGATCCAGGACTAGAACCCATGTCTTCAGAGTCTTGGACAATGTGGACTTCGAAAGCAGAACACCCGCCAGTGGTTTTGGGTTGGTTCCTTAGTTCCTGGCAGCGTTATGGATGGCCCACTGAGGGCTCAGATGTGGGAGGCGTTTCTGAGCATTCGGTGTACTTACTGTGTCCTCGGAGTATTGACTACAGTCATAGGAGCAGGTTGGCATGAAAAGACAAAAAAGCCTGAATTTACACAGACCCGCTAACCAAGGGTTCAGATATTCTGGTGAGGACAGAAGAGCACATGAACATGTGTGGCTAAAGGGGTTTTGTTCTTTTCTAAGATGAAACTAGCAAATTTTATACATTCATTCATCAATTCTCATATTTAATGTAGTAAATCACTTGTGAAATGGTCTCAATTTTTCATTATACAAAATATCCTGTGTATATAACTTTGAATAAATAAGCTATCATGATTAAAATTTTGTTTTTATTTTAAAATTGTCACAAAACTTCGAAAAAAGTTGACAATATGGATTTTTATTTTCTCTAAATCATTTGAGAATAAATTGCTGTTGCCCTAGACATGAAGTGTTTTTTCCTGTAAACAAGGACATTTTTCTGTACAGCCACCCTACAGGGCTCAAAATCCTGAAATGAACGGATACATTACTACCAGCTCCTCACATCCTATTCCAGTTTTGTCATTTGTCCTGAGAGCCATTTCAAATCCCAAATGTTTCTGGTTAGAATCATGTTTTGCATTTCTTTGTCACGTGTCTTCAGATTCCTTCGTCAAGAACGGCTCCTCAGTCTTTCCTTGATTCTCATGACCGTAACGCTTTTGAAGAGCCCAGGCCAGTTATTTTGTCCAATGTCCCTCAGTTTGGCTTTACTTGATGTTTTCTGTAGGTCAGACCCACATTCTGCATGGTTGGCAGACACACTAAATGGTGACGGTGTGTCGTTCTCACTGTGTCTTCTCTGGGAACCTCCCAGTGTTGACCGGTCCCATGTCTGATGACGTCCACTCACCTTGGTTTCTTGGTTAAGATGGTATCTGCCAGCCTTGTCTGCTGGGAAGTTACTCTTTTCCCCTTTGTAATTAGTAAATGTTTTATAGAGAGATACTTTGAAATTGTGTAGAGCCCCTATTTCTCATCGAACTTTTTTGAATGTATTTATTTATATCTGTATGGACTCATGGTTTCTTATTTTAGTCAGTGGGTTATAATCTGTTAGTCGTAGTATTCGTTTTGACACTCAAATCCTCCTTGATTTGACCTGTGGGGGTCCCTTCAAGCGGGCTCCCCTGTCCTGTTGTGTTCCCCCATTCCTCACTCGGCCTGGACTCTGAAGCTCCCTGTCTGCTCTTCTTTGTGGGTACCCCTCCCCACCCCGCTTGGGCTCTGACACCCCCATGCCAGGCCATTCCCATGGGTGGATACCCTCCCAACATTAGTCACCAAGTTTTTTTAAAAGTATATTTTGTGATTATCTTGGGGTCAGTATACCATAGACATTTTTATGAAGGTTTTACGGGAGAATTGGTTGTATTCCTAAATTGAAACAACAATGAGGCCTGTTTAGAATTTGCACGCTGGCGTGGAAGGGTAGCTTCTGTGCCTCCAGGCACATACTTATACAAATTATTAAAGACTTAGGAGAAGTTCAGTCATGTTAAAACCCAAGTTAGAAAATGTTGTCATCGCTTTTTCTCTCCACAACGCGGTGTTGATAAGATTTCTAAGGAGATAGAAGGGCAGCTTCTCTAGGAGAGCTGCGGGTGGGGGAGAGGAGGGCAGTCCTCACTGGTGGGCACATCTCCGAGGAATCTGTGAGGATTGTTTTTCAGCTGTTTTCCATGGTTCTGTAAGGAAGGAAAAGAGCTGAGAACCACTTTTTCTTTTTATCATCTGTGCTCATCTCTGCTTCCTCCCCTTTTTTTTCTTTCCCCATCCTCATCCGTCCTGCTCCCTCATTGCTTTTCAGTCCTGTGATCCTGCCTGTTTGCCCAGCTGTAGAACCAAACGCTTGTTCATTACCACTTATCTATATGATTTATTATAATTTGCCACTCTAAAAATAATCAACTAAAATTCATAGCTCCAAATTTAATTTTTAAAAATGGTTTAGAGATATGTATTTTTTAGAAGGCAATATTTTAGTAAAGCGATAATCATAGTGAACACTTCCATGTCCATTTCCTTGTTAAGCAAAATATTTAAGATTTTTACCATTTATTTTATAAATATAAGTCTTCTCTCTCTCACACACACACAAACACACACAGACCAGTGTGGTGAAAGATATTTATCTGAGATGGGAGTTGGGTAAATTTAGAAATTCAAAACATGTCAAAGATAGAATTTTCCAATCTATTATCAGAATTTACTAGAACTGGAAAAGTTCTTTTCATCCTCTTGAATTTTAAGTAACCACACCCATATTAAAGACAAATCTTTACCATGCTCTCATTTTAGCATGTCAATCTTAACTTTGACACCTGGTAGTTGTTTGACTGAATCAAACTGGACCCCTGATTTTGAGGCTGGTAGGAGAGATTTCTTAAAAACAAGTTGTTTTTAAACCTGATCGCTTCCCAGAAACAGAGAGCATTTGAAAACATAAGACTGGGATTTAATTGGTGTATCCTGATTCCTTTTAGACCCTAAGATTCCAAGATTTTCTTTTCTCCTTTCTGTTTTCCTTCCCTCCAACTCCTTATTTCCATGGCTGCTGTTTCCCCTGTATCGTACCTCCAGTACTATCTTAGATAGGAAACCTTTAGGTCAGGCTGGAGTTTCAGAGAAAATTGAAAAAAGGGCTTTTTCTTTGCTTTAGGGGTAAATAGAGTATATGAACATATCTGTAAGCTTTCATAGCCAGCTAGAGACAGATTCTCAGGAGCCCCACCAAGTAAATGTCTTCTCTTTCATTGCTTTTGGTGAGCAGGAGCTTGGGGTAGAGTTTCATATATATTCACCGTATCATTTAATTTTGGCTTTGTCTTAGTCATTTTTTCCCAAAGAGTGCTTTTTTAGAGGTCTTTTTTTGTTTTAACAGTTATAAATCATTTTGACGCTAATGCTTGTGAAGACACTGTTGCTCTGTAATCCAGAAGATCTGAGTCCGGAAGTTACTTAAAATTGACTATGGATAGCATTGCAGGACGATTTTGCAGGATATTTGACATCTCAATTATATGTTGAATAATAAGGTTTCTATGCTTTGAGTCTAATATCCCACCTGGAGCCTAGTATCCCACCTGGAAAGCAGGGACAAGTCAACTAGATTTGTCTAGTATACTTTAATATTTTACCTGGAGTATAATTCCTATCTGAGCTCCTTTTATATGCTTCTTGATACCAAGGGTGTCCTTACTTAATGTCTTTGTCTATATTCCATAGTTATAGGTTGCATAATAAGAGTCTAGCGAAGAAAAGAAATTGAACCCAGGGTTTTTGTTGTATAGATTTAAATTCCACTGTATTAAACTAGCCCTCGTAGAAATAGGTTGCTGGTTTCCCTGTAGAAATAGGCCTGGGCACACGGTCCGGGTCCTTCCTGGCTGACTGATGAGGATAATCAGACCTGTGTCACAGAGTTGATGGGACACCCCACCCTCTTCCCAGTCCTAAGCACTGGGCACAAAGTGTCTTATACGTAATAGCTGTTGTTTAGGCTTGTTAACAAAAAGTGATCACATCATATAATCTCGCTCACTCACTCTCTGCTCTAATAGTCACAATTCAGATTGATCCTTACTGTCACTTCCATATATACCTGGGGGTTATCTTCCCTGAGTCATATTTTTAGTGCTGGCTTTTCTGAGTCAATTTAGCGGCAAACACATTTTATTATTTGAACCCTCTACCACGAGATATCAGGAATTTGGTTTTTAGCCCTGAAAACTGTGACCATTTAAATCTAAATATTATAGACTTAGTATTTTAGTATATCTATACTTTAGTATATTTATATTTAGTAAATCTGATTTGCTCTGTACATTCCTAAAGTTCTGGGATAATAAATAATGTATTGTCATTGGCAATATTCTTGCCAAGATACTTAAATTTTTGTCTCTAGTTATCTTTAATCAACAATGGTTACTTATATTTAGAAGATGAATTTTCTGTGTCTAATTTTGAGTAACGATAATCTTTTCAAAAAACTTGTAGAGACGTAAAAGAGCTAGAGAAATTGATGTATTATTTTATAAGGTGGTGGTCTTTTGCATTGTCACTTCTCAACCTTATAATTTATCACTGAAGAAGGATCCTGGATGCCCCTCATGACTGTTCTGTGCTGTGCCTTCCTATTCTGTGTGAAAGTTTCATGTGTTTTCATTGTAATCATTAAGGAATGAGATTTCATAAATCCAGGCACTAATTTCACAGAGCATTTTTTCATACTTGCTTATTTTTGGAAAACTTCTAATTATGGTGCAGGAGCCTAGGGATTGTGATTACTAATCAATATCTAGATGAATGAAAGATCCCATATTTTTCCCCATTAATTTAACATTTATCGATCACTTCTATGGCTCAGACGGTGGATCGTATGATTTCCAATGGGTTGTTCCATTTACTCTCGTGATTTCCATTTTACCAATGAGGAAACTGAATCTTCATGATGTGAAGTAACTTTTCACAGTCATTTAGGTATTAAGTGGCAGAAGCAAAATCCCCAGCCGGTTCTGTCTGACTCTAAACTTCATTCTCTGAGCACTAATCTCTTAGTCCCAGCCACTTAATGGCTAATGAAATGCAGTTGAGTTTGAGACTCCTTGTCTGGGAACAGTGCTTATTTTGACTGATGCTGTTGGGTGTCTTTCACAATTGCTCAAGACCTGTTCATTATCTGTTTCAGATTTCATTTTGAGAGTAATCATTAACCCTTAAGGGCTTTTCCCATTGTGTCAAGTTCAAACAAAAGAAGCTGACAAGCTCCCATTATAAGCTGAACATACGTAACAAACAAACAGCACAAGCCCCAACAAGCAGTGACAGTCGACAGGTTTAGTGTTTGCTCCACTGAAACCTGGGCCTATGACAGCAGTTAATTGCGTTCTCAGAAATGTCATGGAAGCGGGGGAGGGTGGTGGTGTGGCTACATGGCCAGGTTTACTTCTTGAACGCTGGGGCTGTGTTTCCTTCCATTCTGAAAGGCGTAGAGAAGATTAATTTTTTTTTTTTTTTTTTTTTTATAACACTGTGGGGTTTTAGTTGTACATTTTTGTCCGTCACCTTGTGGATGTAACCCTTCACCCCTTGTGCCCCCCCCACCCCCCTTCCCCTTGGTAACCACCAATCAGTTCTCTCTGTCCGTGTGATCACTTATATTCCATATATGAGTGAGAGAAGATTAATTTTTGATTGAATCCCAGAGGGAGATCTCGAAGTCATCTTGAGAACGAAATATGCATACCATATTACAAATTATTTTTAAACAATTCATTGCTATGTTTTAAAGGTTTTTGGATGCACTGTGTTAAAAACAAAAGGAAACAACAAACCTGTGATTAGAAATTTCGGTTTGTGGTTGTTGATGTTTTTGTTTTAATTAGTGGGAACAAACTGCTAATGAGATATATTAAACTCCAAATCTAAGTATTGTTGCTGTATGAAATCACCTGTAGAACCTGTATTCCTATTTACCTGCACCTCCCCCCTCCAATATGTTTATTTAACACAGAGCAATGTACTAGTTTCTTTCTCTGACTTGTTTGTACCAGGCCTTGTAAAAAAGGGTTTGGGGTGGGGGCATATATACCATTATCATTTTAATTTTTTTTAAAGCTCATATTCCAGTTATAACATACACACATGGACATGTGTACTATCCTCCCCTCTGCCCCACCACGCACAAACACTTGAACTCTGGAATAGATCTGATCTGATCCATGCCCAGTGAGTAAGAGGTCTAAGAGCCAAGGGTGATGCCAGGTTAGTCATTATTCTCTTTCTCGTGGCTTGTGTTGTATTTTTATGGTCGATGGAAAGATCAGGATGAGGGAAGATAGAAAATTGGGAAGGGAGGATTACCGGGTGAAGGTAGTGCTGGTGATGATATGGATATTTGGAACTGCCAGTTAGGTAAACACCTTGATTACTTGGCTCTTGATTCTGCCAGGAGCCTGAATCTACCGTAATATAAATGAGCACATTTCGTTAGATGATTTCCCACAGTACTAACCCATAAAACACTCCCTTCCCCACAGGTTGTTAATAGCTATTCCACAGAAAAAAGATTTCATAATTAAGAAAGTTTGGGAAACATTGGATTAAATAAAGTGAAATCCATTTCTTCACTGCAAGACTTAGAGTTCCCAACTTTAACCACAGAATGCATGTGTCTTGGAGCACCTATAAGCATTTCCTGTATTTCTAGAGAATGTGTACAAATATTGGAAGACAGTGTAGAGTTGAGAAATGAGCATGCAACATGTTTTGAAGGATGTAGACCTGGGTTCTGATGATGGCTAAGCTGCTCTTCCATCTACTGGACAATAGACATGTCACTTAACCGGTGTAAAAGAGGAAAACACATACCCCTCCTCCAGGTTGCTGTGATCATTACATGATCTAATGTATATAGAAATGCCTTTCAAATTTTGGAGCAGCCTGTAAATATTCATTATTAAAATGCACTCTATTTTTTTATTGTGGTATAATATACATAACATAAAATTTACCATCTTAACCATTTTTAGGTGTACTGTTCAGTGGCGTTAAGCACATGGACATTGTTTTGCAACCATCACCACCATTCATCTCCAGAACTTTTCATCTTCCCAAATTGAAACTCTGTACCCATTAAACACTAACTCCCCCTAACCCCCAGCCCCTGGCAACCATCATTTTACTTTCTGCTTCTATGAATTGGACTTCTCTAGATACTTCACTTAGCATAATATCTTTAAGTATATCCTCTAAGTTTTTTGATGTGCGATTTTTATTTTATTTTACTTATTTTCTTAATTCACTCACCTCTAGTGACATTCTTTTAACACATGGCATGATGAGAGAAGAGTGCACATGCTCCTGGAGTGTTCCTCTAGAATAGGCCTGAATAGGCAGTACCCATGATTTTGGGAGAGGGGGTACTGAGGATATGGCTTTAAGAAGAGCTGATTAAGAATCTAGTTCATCCTCAAATTAGAACTAAAGGGACCTGGGGCTATCCCTGACAAGGAGACACATTTTGTTTCTTCTTAAACTAGTGTTTGAGGTGGAAGAGATATGAGTTTCAACACCTAAGTATTGTCTATTATGTAGGTGATTTATGCACAGGCAGGATTTTTAAAATTCTTATTTACTCATTTTCACCTGTCTTAAAATGGTGGGTCCTGATATGGAGTTCTTTTGGGGAAATTCTCTGTAACTTTTAGGATGAAAATCATTTCAAAATTAAATAGTTTAAAATGTGAAATGACCTGTTCTTGTTTTTTGAAATAAGGTCTTTTGAATATTTTTTTAGAGTGAGAATTCTCTACACCATGATTTCATAGTAAAATTATTTCCAAATACCCGCTATTAATGCCCACAATTAGAAATGATTTCTCTTCCAAGAATTTCAGCAGCATGCTGATTATAGATTAAGTAACATACCAACATGACCATCATATTTTTTTCCCATAGTATTCATAACATTCAACTTAAAAAAAATCATAGTCAAATTTAGGGGCTGGCCTGGTGGCGTAATGGTTAAGTTCATGCACTCTGCTTTGGCAGCCCGGGGTTTGCAGTTTCGGATCCTGGTTGCAGACCTACGCACAGCTTATCAAGCCATGCTGTGGCAGCGTCCCACATATAAAAAATAGAGAAATATGGGCACAGATGTTAGCTCAGGGCCAATCTTCCTCAGCAAAAAGAGGAGGATTGGCAATAGGTGTTAGCTCAGGGCTGATCTTCCTCACACACACACACAAAATCATTGTCAAATTAGACTACCATCTTGTCCGATTGTGTATGTTCTCATAATCTAAATGTATTTTTTTCCTTTGCCCTGTTAAGAGTGTATATTTCATTGTAAAGAGTATTAGCTGCATCAACATACTCTTGGCATAAAGAATTTCATTAAATCGCATCCTTGGTTCTTCATCGCACTCCGAGTTTACCATGGGCACCTAGCTCTGGGGTCTTATATGGCACTTTTTGGGTCATTGTCTCATTTCTCCCCTCCTCACCACTGGAAGATCTTTAAGACCCTTTAAGGAGGCTTCAGCCTTCCCCATCTTAGCATCCCCATGGAATCTTGAACTGACCCATCCACAGAGAAGCTCTCAGCCCACACTGACATTGAATTGGGTTGAATTGCATTGAGATTGAGGTCTGGAAGCAATAATTGAAGGAATTTTTTTTAGATGAAAAACAACTTCAGGATCTTATTTACCTTGATGGAAAACTGAGCTGGTACAGCACAGATGGCAGCCTGTTCCTGTGAGTGTGGGGACGGAGTGAGAGAAACAGAACAAAACAGGTGGCTCTAGAGCTGGCACCCTGGTGCCAACATTAGTTCAGGCCGCACATAGTCCCCACTTCCCTGTGCTTGTGTGAGTGAAGCATTGGTGGGACCAGAAGGCTGATGTTATTTTGAACATTGAGCTCTATTTAGTGAATACACTTGATTATTCCCCCTCCTTCTTTGCATGGGTGCTATTTTGAATGGAAAATCACTACTGGAAAAACAAACCCCCACACTGATTGTGTACACAGTACCTTTTGTCGCCTATAACAGCATGCTTTTCTGCAAAGTCCAACATTTTGAAAGCACTTACCAGGTGCTGAATTTTACTGAGAAGGAACCTGAAGTCATAGTGAAATTAAGTGATTTACCCCAAGTTCATGAGTTATCCTGGTGCTCAAAGAGGGATACCCATTGCCTACCCACTGTGCATATTCTTTGGCTTGGTCTTTGAATAGTCAAGCTCCCTGCCCTATAGGGAAGCAGAATTAGGACTCTTAAGACACATCTCTCAGCTTGTTTTCTCTCAAGGTGAATATTTTTCAGAAAAGGGCACACTTAGGGCTTGGGAGGGCTGTAGTGACTCCTGTGCTGTCTAAGGGTTGGTTTCGTTTAAATGTGGACTTGTCAGTTCCAGCTAGCTGGGAGGAATTGCTTTCCCAGCATGATGCATTCATTAGTCATGAGCGGGCTGTAGGAGGGTATTGAACAATCGCTCTGACCCTCCTCCCTGTCGCTGGGCTTTCAAACTCAACATCAAGCCCAGCTGCTTGAGTCCTTGGAATTGAGGCCTTGCTGGGGACACCCCCCACCCCCTCCCCACCGTTTCTCTTGAAGTCTTGGCTCAGAGGTATGAGAGGGTGGTAATTTCACATCCAAGGCTAGAGCAGAAATGTCGCCACAGGGAAGCCTGTACCCAGGATCTCCATAATTTGTGTATGTGTGTTGGGGGTGGCAGAGGATTAACTGGGGGGGGCCAGTGTATTTGTGTTTTCCACTCTGCAAATATGTTTTGATACTGTTTTCCATATTGAAGTAAAAGAGAGCACAACTCATGATGATGTTGGCTACCAGGAGACATAAGCTTGGAGAGATGCAATTATCTAGTAATATATGGCAAAGGTGACATCATGGAAGGCAGGCCACTGTCTTCAGTGACCCCTTCATGCCCTGGAACCTGAGGCTACCAGGAACATCCCAAGTAGACCTTCTTTCAGAGCTCAAATCAGGTGGACTTGTGGGGGATGGTTGTCAGTCAAAAGCACCTGTTGGATATTCTGTTGTAAACATTCAGTGGAGAAATAAATTTTATTCTTTTTGTTCCTTTGGCTGATATTGGTGCCATTACTAGGTGAAAAAGTCTGTCGGGGCGTGTGAAGGTTAATTTTATGTGTTAACTTGGGTAGGCTATGGTGCTCAGTTGTTTGATGCAACACCAGTCTAGGTGTTGCTGTGGGATATTTTTTAGATGTGATTAGCAATTGACTCAGTAGACATTGAATGAAACAGATTATCCTCCATAATGTGGATGGGCCCCTTCTAATCCTTGAAGGCCTTTTAAGAGTAAAGACTGAGGTCCTCTAGAAGGAAAGAATTCTGCCTCCAGATACCTTTGGACTCAAGACAGCAGCAGCATCTTTTCCTTGGGTCTCCAGTCTGCTGGTCTGCCCTGCAGATTGTAGACTTGTCAGCCTCTACATCTCATGAGCCAGTTCCTTAAAATATGTATTCATCTATCCATCCTTCCATTCATCCACATCTTGTTAGTTCTGTTTCTCTGAGAACCCTGACTAATACAGGGGGCATGTGCCATGGAACACCATGTCAAAAAGTAATAAGCTATGATCCCTTCCCTCATGGAACTTGTGATCCTACCAGAGGAGATGGATTAAGACAAGTGTTAAGATAACTGATACTCTGGAGATTCAGAGGAGAAAAGTGATAAAGAAAATCTTGGAGGACCAGAGCTTTGTAAAGTTTTCCAATAAAATACTTTAACATAAAAGAGAATTAACTTCTAACCATTCCAGGTGCCTTCATTTTGGTGGGGGAGGATGGATTTCATCTTAGAAAATCATGCACACTTAAAATTTTATTCTATCAATCTGCCCCATCACACATGCTCTCCCTAATCTCCTGAGTAAATATTTGAGTAAAACTGACTCTTCAGAAAGATGCTCCTTTATGTCTATGGCTCTTCTCTCTCCTGGCTATGCAGCTTGTTTGTATGTCAGTTAGCAGAGCAGGGCTTGAGGTGGTAGCATTCTCAAAGGACAATTAATGAGTCTTGAATGTGCATTAGTTTGGTTTTGCGGTGATGTGTGCATCGAGTGGTTTGGGCAGAAGAGAGGGATATTAGCCATGGGGATTAAAGGCAAAGAGACCTAGGTTAGAAGGACAGGAATAGAAGGGACAGGACGGGTAGAAGATACTGGAGGAGGAGAAGGAGAAGATGGAAAGAAAGAAATTAACATTCATGAAGCCCCAACTAAATGCCAGGGAAGAGTGTGTTCACATAACGTTGCCTTTCTTAATCCCCAGCAGAAACTTGCAAAGCAGATTTCCTATTCTGCAGATGGAGAAAGTGGTCTATAGGGATGTTAGATGACTGGTTCAAGGTTGCAGGGACATTAAATGGCAGATGAACGCTAGACCTTTCTGAATCCAAAGTTTATATTGCATTTACAAATCATGCTACCTTCTGGGGGGAATCATAAGCATGAGAGGTTTTGACCTTACATGGTGTGTCAGATTTGAACTATCAATGGGATAGCCCCATGGGGGTGTCCAGAAGAAGCTTAGAAATGGGCATTTGTGCTGAAGACCGAGATTTAGGTAGATGAGAGTGTGGAAGGAAGTAAGCAGGTTTGTTAAAGAGAAAAGTACTCCATAGGGAGAGTTAGGTAGAAGGCCATGGACAGAACCTACAGTGGGGTGAGAGGCACATCTGAGAAGTACAAGGGCATGGAATCCAAGAGAAGGAATCACTTTTTTGGAGGGGGGCAGGCCAGCAGGGTCAGATGCTGATGGGAGGCCATGACCGTATGAACTCCTACGTGACAGCTCCTTTTGTCACCGGTGGCTTTCTGGATTGGAAGCTGGCCAGAGAGAGAGGATTTATTCTAGAAGATGAAACTTTTCCTTCCCACCTGTGAGGACCAAAGTTTTGTTCAAAATATTTTTTATATAATTTTTCTTTGCGTGTTGTTGTTAGCCTTTGTTCTTCCAGACTATGTAACTGAAATTTCTTGGCTACTTATCCTGGCTGTGTCTGAGATTACCCACAGTGAAAATTGCAGCAATGGTTGGAAACTTGTTTTTGCTTATTGTATCTTGGCCAGTCATTGTACTGCCTTGTGGTGGGTGGAGATGAGGAGATTGCAAAAACGAGGCCTTCCTTCTTATATCATTTTCTTTTTCTACATATGGAATTGTTTTATGAACTACTGGTGGTGGGATATTGATTACTATCTTGATTGCAAAAACACAGTTTAATGGCCCTTAGTAAGAGCTAGTGCTATCAGTAGATAATTTCAGAGCAGCCTGAAGTTTTCAGCATATATCTACAGACCTGGTCTCCTGAATGGTGATATGTTACCTTCCTGAAGATTCTGGGAGATTTTGACACTGCTGTGATGTTGCTTCATAATAAGGTGGAGATGTAGGTAAAATTTAGACTCTACAAATGGGGAAACTGAGGAATGTGTCAAATAGGCTCAAAAAACAAACATTAGCAACAGATTTTGGGGTAGTTTTTTTTTTTTTACCATAGATGATCTTTTTTTTCTGCTGCTGGAGAGGTCTCTTGCAACTTGCAGACTCCACCAGTCAATCATGTCCCTGGAAGATACGGTAAGCCTGTCTTAGGTGGGACGAGGTGGAACAATACAGATAGCAGGTGGAGGAAGAAGGAATAGGTAGTGTCAGTGGTTTTGTTAATGCTAGGGCCATGTGGTTGGGGAAGGAGGCATTCCTGTGAGTTTTCCACAGTCTGTCATTCCTTATTTTTTCTTAGTTTCCAGATTGGCTTTCTATATCCTAGAGGAGTGGTCTTCAATGTCAGATGGATGTGCAAGATGATTTCATTAGGGTGCGGGAAGGAAATTTTAGAATTTATATTTCTTTCTCTCTTGTGCATGTAAATTTCTATGTATTTCTGTTTAGTTCAAACATACCAGAAATTTAAAATGTGCATAATTTCTTTGAACAATAGCTCGTGTGTGTAATTTATACACTAATTAAATACGTGATGATGCACACTCATACTATTTTGGGTGGGCATGCTCAGAACTATTTTATTGAATGGGGATGACCATAAAACCATTTGCACACTAGTGCCCTGGACAGGAGTGTGCTCATTAATTCTTAGAAGGCAGGCCCGGTGTCTGTTTCACTTGCTTTGTGTGTGGTCTCATAGATATTACTTAGCAATGAATGTCAAGCTTTTTAAGCTAGTTGCTGTCATACAAGAAACAGATTTGCTTTGTGATTTTATGTATCGGTTTTTCTGCATGGGGACTTTGATGTATCACTGTTTCAGAAACGTTCCCATGGCTTCCCAGGAACTGTGTTTAGGTTGAAAAAGAGGCTGATTATCCTCTTATGACTTCAGGGAGGGGCGTATATGCTTTGTTTTTTTTTTTTTCTTCTACTTTCTAAAATCCAGTCTGCAACTACTTCATGTGCTTTTTATTTCCCTCCCAATTTGTAATTCAGCTAGGATGAATGTTGGTCGTTATGCAGCCAGAAAGATCTTGCACCAGTGTTTAAAGTAAGAAATTGCATTTCTGGAGCCCAGCTCAGTGGCACTTTTTGCCTTAATCGAATCGTATATTTACTGGAAAAAGGATGCCCAGCAGAGAGAATCTCTTGGTGGTTCCCATTAATGTACTCATGGCTTTGACTTAAGCAAGTTAAAGAAACAAGGACTTCTTTTCAAGTATAGGGAACATAGAAACTTCCAGTCTATTCTCTTAATTTTTTTTCTTTTTTTGGTGAGGAAGATTGGCTCTGAGCTCACATCCATTGCCAGTCTTCCTCTTTTTGCTGAGGAAGATTAGCCCTGAGCTAACATCTGTGCCCATCTTCCTCTATTTTGTACACAGGATACCGCCCACAGCATGGCTTGATGAGCGGTGTGTAGGTCTGCACCCAGGAACTGAACGCGTGAACCCCGGGCTGCTGAAGCAGAGCACGTGAACTTAACGACTATGCCACCAGGCCAGCCCCCATTCTCTTAATTTTAAAGAGAATGGATGGTGAAGCAGGTTGGATTGAGTTACTTGTGACAGTTAGTCCATGTCTTTCCTGCCATCTCTCTGTCCCCATTGCCATGCGCCCCACTCCTAGCCATCCCTGTCACAGTCACCAGCATAACCAGATCTGCGTGGTGTTGCGCAGCAGTCAGCTTCTCATTTCGCTCACTCATAGGAAGGTGAAGTGATTGTCCTGAAAAGCTGCATTTGTTTGAAGTGGTGCCCAGGAACACTCACTTATGCATTCCAGATGCATTTCACCATGATTCATACAGCTTTGAACATCAGCCTTACAGTTGATGATCTTCTGTAAATTATAAACCCAATCCCAAGGTGTGAGTAAGGAACGTAGTGGGTGTCCTGCGGACCTAGAGAGTTTTGGGGCCTGAACTCAAATCTGATTTGGGTTTTCGCTTCATGGCACCAAACCTGAGGCATCATACTTTTATTTTTATGTTAAATTATCAATGCATTTTAATCCAGTTATTATTACAGGTATTGGCTTAGTCAACAGAAGGTGTAGTTGAGATATTGTTTTAAACTTCTGGCCTCTCACAGGTCATTAGAGATGTGTGTGTGTGTGTGTGTGTGTGTGTGTGTGTGTGTTTAAGGTCTTTGATTGTGCAATGGAATTAGCCACTGTTTATGTCTCCATTTTGATATCTTTCCTGAACTAAGCTTTTTGGAAGGGTGTTTTTTCTATCTTTTATTGCTGTGCTAGTGTGTTTCAACCCTGGTTCTTTGTGCCAAGGCATTGTGTGGAATGGACACCCAATTTCCAGTAGGATCACTGTAAATGAATTCTGGCCTCTCAAGGATAAAACTTTTGAGTGGAGTGTTCCATTGGACCTCACAATGGGAGGTGTTCACCTCATCACCTTCCATTTTTTTCAGTTACCAAACTAGAAACTTCAGAGGCATCTCTTCCTTCTTTTTCTCCTTCCCTCATTTCTCAAAGGTATACGTGTGGCCACTAAGTCCTGGTGACTCCACCTGCCTTTCTTGTTCTCCAAGGCTCTCACTGTCCCGAGTTAGGCCACCTTACCTCTTCCAGGCACTGCCTCATTGGTTGGTTGCAGCAAGACTCCACCTTTTCTTCCATGCTACATGGGGGGTTGGTGGGAGAACATGCTGGATCATGTAACTCCCCTAATAATATCCCATCATAGACTCCATTACACACAGTAATATCCAGTTCCTTTATGTAGCATCCATAGCCCCAATCCATCTTTTTAGGCCCTTCACCTCCAGCTCTATTCCGACCACTTACCTCTCCGCAACATTGGGCTAATGCTGCTTTCATTCCTCAGAGCCTTTGCTCTTTTCCTGGAATGTTCTGCCCTTCTTTTTTTGCAAACTCTCTCCTATCTCTGTTCATCTCCTCTCATCCCCATAAGCCAAGCCAAATCCTATGAACCCTTCAGGACCAGATTCAACTGATAGCTTCTCCTGGTGGACTTAGTCTGTTTCTTCCCATCATTCACCATTAATAATGCCAGATTAGCCTTTATAGCCCCATCTCAGAGTGGATAAGTGTCCACCGTTTTCTTAGATTGTGAGCATCATAAGGAAATGGTCTGTTTTCTCATCCCAAATGTACAGTAGGTGCTCAATAAATGTTGGTTGAATTGAACTGAGTTGATAACAATCAGTAAAATTCTTATGTAGACACTGCTTTACCCAAACAATTCCTAAGCAGTTTTTAGATAGTCCTAAGTATAAATATTTAAAAATCTATTTTTATATACTCTGTTTCATAAGATGCTATCAGTTGCAAGACGCATCACTATTTTATGTACCATTGAGAAGGAAAGAAAATGATGCCGATTAATCCACACCACACCATTGTGATTGTAAGATATATTTGATTTCAGAGACGTTCAAATTGAAAAATTTTTCTTAGAGTCAAAGAAATAAGGAATTATGTCTTACTTGTTAGAGTTTATAGTCTTCATTGTATAACTGCAGAACAATTTGAAGTGATTTGCAAATAAAAAATTGAGGTTATTTTTAAAGGTTTTTTTCATTTTAAATTGAGGAGAGAGTGAAGGAGCATTTTGGACTAAGTACCCAGGGAGTGACTTGGGGCTCCAGGCCTGTGAAACATTGTTCTGTCACTATATCTCATGACCGAGCCTTAGTCTCTTCTCTTTCCAAAGATGGGGACTTTCGGGTAAAGAGTCACCGCCATTTTGAAAAGCTTGGGAGGAAGTTCTTTAAAAACTTTTTGAAAAATCATTTTATTTGACTTCAAAGTGGAAGATTCTTTGCTGCATTGAAATGTTTTACTTAGTCTGACTAAAGTCTTATGTTACCACCTAAACACATGTCAAGATTGAGGCTCATAATATCGCCTTGCTAATGGTATTACACAGGATCTCATTACATTTTACTTTTCCTGTAGGGCGGCTATGTTTTCCATCTATGATACTTGCTTACTGACTTTTGGTTATTAAGTTGCTAATCAAATATTCACACACATGTACAAAATTAATGTTTCTAGCTTCTCTTTCTTTCTCTCCATCTTTAGTATCTGGATTACTGAAATCTCTCTTTAACCACTTTCTCTTAGAGAATTTTGCCATCTTGTACACACCTTCCACCAACACAAGTACCACAGTGGCAATAACAGAACCTAGGAGGAAATAGCGGGTCCCCGGGGGGAATGATTCTTTCCAATGGGCCCTTTAGGCTCAGAGCATGAGGGGCCAACAATGCAGATGGAGTGCACCCTAGCCCAGGAACCTCTCCAGAGGGGCTTGTGATATTTTCTCTGTCCTCTACGACCCGGGCAGTCCCAGCCCTCGTTGCTGACAAGGCGTGGTTGCCACACCAGCTTCTTGAGTGCGTGGCCTCACCCCAGGGCTCTCTTCTCTGATTCAGAGAGTGGCCCTCCCACTCTGTGTGGGAAAGGCAGCTCTGGCCCAGGGAACTGTGCTCTGTGCGGTGGCGCTGGGAATGAAATTGCCAAATGACCTCGTCCCCCTCTGCTTCCTGATGAAGAAAGGGGACCCCTTGACATCCTGTCTGTATTTTGGGCCAATAGTCTTCCCTCTTGGCTGCACGGTGAGAGAACAGGTGAAGGGAGAAGGCCAGGTGATAAGGGTTGGAGACCATCATGGAATTTGCAAGTTGCACTTTCATACTTTGGGGTCAGGAGAAGATCTTGGAGGCAGGCAGCAGCTGCCAAGTCTGAGAGTCTCTTCTCTTGTAATGGCCTTCATCTCCACTGCTCACACAAGGCCATGTCCTGTAGAATAGAGACTCCTCTCTCTCCATTCTGTCTCAAGGCTAAATCTCAGGCTTGGAAAGCCAAAGAGAATCAGAACCAAATCCCCTTCCCGGACCTTCAGTCTTTGACAGTGAGAGAGGAGCTGCCCTAACCCACCACCCAGTCTGCCCTGGTCTCTCGGGAAATGAGGCTTCTTCCTGTGCCTGGTGAGACGTCTCAGCTGACATCAGGATGGGAGGCAGGTCTGCCTAAGGGAAGAGACCTGCGTGGCTCAATTTTGGAAAAGACATTGTTGGATAAAGTGATTTTACTTTGAAATCTCTTCTAAACTAAGGCACTGATATGTTTTTGAGAAGATTATTCTGGTACGCAGTTTAAGGATTATACAGTCTATTATGTTTCACAGGAGGTATGGAAGCACTTTGAACAGAGTACCATTGTCTCCCACTGTCTCTTATGAACGCCTAGATAACCTAGTTCTCTCACTGGGAACACCCTGTTAAGTTAAGCCACACTGTGGCGAAACAGCAGAGGACAGATTTCAGCACTAGAAATTAGCTACGATCAGCTCCATCTCCATTTTCTTTGGGGATCAATGATCTGTTCTTATTACAATGACATGGGCGTGCTTTTTTGATGTGATTCAAACCTGAAATGGAGAATTTAGGAGCTGGGTGCCTGGAGCTGAGCTCTGACGTCGCATGGTCACTACTCTCGGGACGATGGGCGGAAATTCTCAAGTGTTCAGTATCTTCATGGCTTCTTAGTGGCAATGATCCTGCTGAGATTTTTGAGAAATTACGTGATCCTCGGGGTCTCTCCTGAAAAAGCTATTGAATCCATTTCAGTAAGCTGGGGCCTCATTTGAGCCCTTGTTAGGGCCAGGCTGTGGGGGTAGCTGGGGGATTTGATGGCCAGCTGTGTAACACAGCCCTTTGGGACTGGTGGTTTCCAAAATCCCTCAGATGGAGCCGGGAGGGAGCTGCGTATGAGTGATGCAATGTTGGAGTTGTATGCCTTGGCAGTTCCCAGTGTCCAAGTGTAGTTGCAAGACAATAAACACCAAAACCTAGGGAAATTTAGAAGAGTATGTTGGCCTAAAGCCACGAACACAATGCCAGCCAGATAGTAAGATGCCATAAATGGTAGCTCTCCCTGAGTTGGGATAGAACATGTTACTTCACTTTGAAATGCACTGACTCTGCTCCTAAGGAATATGGTAATGCCCGTCCCAGCTGAACCTGTTGGTTAAGTATTGCCAAAGATTCACTGTTCTAAAATTAAAGTTATTATTTTAGTAGAGAGTTCCCAATTTATAGCTGGCTTAAAAATATTGATTCTAGGAACACGTTTCCTCACTTAGTTACCTTGGGGGACACTTGGATATACTACGAAGTAGCATTGCTCAAAACTAGGGCAGTCTTCGGGCATGGGAATTTTGAGGGATTTTGTTTGTCTGATTTGGGTGTCTGTTTTTATCCTCCTTAAAAACATGGTAGGGCTCAAACCATGTCATCCATGCTTTATGGAGTAGGAATCTGGAGCCCCTAGCGTAGCTCATTTGTCTCTGCTGAGGGATTGATCTTTCACTGAGAACCCTGGTCCTGCCCCAGGCCCTCAGTGGTCATGTGGTTCACCTGAGAGGGGAGATATGGCTCCTCTTCTTTTTGCCAGAGTCCTTGTCCCAGGCTCAGTTTTCACACAAGCCAGACAAGCTCACCCCTGTGGAACCCTCACTTTATGCCAGATGAGTGTGGTCATCTGATAGTATGACCCAGCTACACTTGGGCATGAGCCACGAGTCCCATCTCAAGCTTACCACCCCTCAGCCGTGATTTAACACTCTGTGGAGAGCAAACAGTCTTCAAGGAGAATTTCCTGGAAGGTATGCAGCCTCTCTACTCTTCAACAATCATATTTCTTCAGAACTTCCGTGGCTGAATTGTGATTTTTTTTGAATATCAATTATGAAGAGAAGAAACACCCATATGAAATTTGTCCCTGAGCCCATGTGGAAGGGTGTGGTCCAGAACATTGCTCATCATGTCACAGTGACCTCAAAGGACCACCAGTGGAAATTCTGGTCCAGTCTTAGTACCAAGAACATCTGTCTTTTTTCTGAGCAATTGATGAGGACATGGTGAATTTTACAACTGCTGTGTTTTCCCTATTTGAGTTGGTTGTTACAAAGCTTCCTGTTAAACTGAGCCCCCTGGGTAGCTTGTTAGGGTACACATGGTTACCTTTATTCTCCCCCCTTTCACTTTGTCTTAACTATTCGTTTCTTTTATTTTTCCGTTAATAATTTCTTCTATTCTAGTTTAGAAGACTAGAAGTTTCTAAACTGGAAGTCACTCCCGAGTCCTCTCTTGAATAAAATTATGGTTAAAAAAATAAGAAAATGGCTGATGAATTTTCTTTAACCTTAATGTCTGAACCATTTAAAATTTTCCTGTGCCTCAGATCCATCCATCCATCCACCCATCCAATACTAATTTTGGACTAAGTATGAATATAAAATAAATATTCAGAATTCTGACTTGTTCAGGATTTTGATCCAAGTCCTCTACTCCCCCCCACCCCCCCGCTTTAAGGTTCAGGGTGAGGGGAAACTTCCTAATTTTCATTCGTTCGCTAATATGGACCATTTTTGGGCACTAAATCATGATGAACAGAGTAAGAGTTAAGATACTTAGCATTTTGTAATTTATAGTGTTTCGTGTTGATTCTTTAATTTCTGTCTTATAACAACCTTTTCAGATAGGTGTTAAGTAAGGTAGATAATTTTACATCCTTATTTTTCTTGTGGAGTTTCAGAGTAGACAATTTACTTGCCCAAGGTCACATAAGTTAGTAAGTCATAGAGCCTGGTAGGAACTTGGATATTTTGAGGGCAAGTACAATACTCTTTTCTCTGTGTACTTTGATTCCTGGAATTTGCAAGGACTTAAAAATGAAGAATGCCCCCTATGAGTGTTTTTAGAATGTGAAAAAGAAAGTTTTGGTCTGGCAGGCTTTTTAGGAAAAGCCATGGATTAACTGCCACGGACACAATATTTCTGACAGTTTTTCTGTTTTCGTCTTACATCAGACTGTAGGATTGGAGCGATGGGACTTCTCTGTCCTGTCTATTTTTGCAGGTGTTTGAAGCCTGAGATTAGTTTTAGTAATTCCTTCCCTAATTCCAGCACACACACTTCCCTGTGAAAACTGGTTATTTGACACCTGATGCAGAAATTGACTATATGAGTTGAGGATGAATCAGAGTGAGACCGAAAAACTTGGTACATTCAGCGTTTACTTCACTGGGAGTCATCTTAGTGTAATGTAAGCAGGCCGACTGGTACTGACAGCTTTTGTCAGCGTGGTTTGTGTGTGTGCGTGAGCTGTGGCAGATTGAGCAGATCATGTCTTCCAGCTGGATTAATTAATTCTCCTTATTGTCCCACAACAGATTTAAGGTGACTGGTTTCATCCAACTTATAACATAAACCCAGTTTCACCGAATTAGATATCATATTTTAAGGAAGTCCCCATAATCGTGGCCCTTTGGTAGCATACTCCTTACGGTTTCCAAATGTTCAATAATAGTGGAACTAATGGTCAACAATAGAGTTGACCATTAACTCTATTGTTAGGCATTAAGGGGTAGGCATTATGCTAATGGGGTAACATAGATGATCTCATTTAATGCTCATAGCAATACAATAGTTTAGGAAGTATTATTATCCCCATTTGTAGAGGGGTGAACTGAGTAGAGTTTGCCTCAAATCACTCTGCAAGTGAGTGGCGAAGCCAAGATTTGACCTGATGCTACAGTAGGATTCCAGGCTAGAACTCCCAACCCTGAGCTCTGTGCATAGCTGCCTCCCGTTGAAATGGAATTCTTTGCAGGTCTTGAAGAAAACCTGAGTGCCATGGCATACAATCACAAAACTGCAGTGGAGTTAACTCACTACGGGCAAAATGAATACTTGGCACATTGCAGCCTTTGCATATCTGCCATTTGCAAAAGAATAAATCTGGGGCCCTTCATTAGTCCATTTAATGGGCTAATTCCCACAGCCAGGGTCACAGGTAAAATTTTTTCCACCAAAATCAGAAAAAATTATACCAAATAAGTTCAGTTTTGTTTTCCTGCATGTTTTATAAATAAGGCCCTATAATTTTCACCTCCTTCTCCATAGAGTTTTTGTGCTCAGGAATTAGAGGAAGACAGAGAAAAATTTTAGTTCTGGTAGATGGAATATGTACTTTTTTTTAAAGTATAAAAAAAATGCATTATCAGCCTCCGTTGTGCAGGTGGAAGTACAGCCGTCTGCAGGCCCCGTTTGCCAGCAAGAATCCAGCCTTGCAAATTATTGGCAGCTGGCACCGTAATGAGTCCATTTCAATATAAATGGGCTGTTGCTTATTAGTTTCTGTCAGTTCCTAAGCAGTTCAGGAACTGCTTTGAAAATCTGAAAATTCGCAGAGAGCGGCTTAAGGAGGATGCCTAGGAAAAGAAAGCGAACAGGATAGCAATGGGGGAATTATGGAAAGGGCACGTATTGTGGGGTAATAATGGGGTATTGCTGAAAATTCGTGCTCCTTTCCCTGCAAGCGTGAGTCACGAACTTCTCCATTCAATAGCACGTTTTCCAAGATAGGGAAGAACTGTAACTTCGCTTATTGTTCTGTTCTCTGTGGATGTCTATATTTATTTATTTACTGCCTCTGTGTGAATGCCTTCCACAAAATAGACAATCCTCTCCGTGTTCCTGCTCAAAGTGTTTGTCATCTCAAGTTCCCACCTTGTTGAAACCACCAGCAATGGTGGCAGCTGTGGGCAGCCCCACAGAAGAACATCCAGGAGGAGAGTAATAAGGTGCAGCCACCCCCAGGAACCCACAGGTCTTCCTCCTTTTTTTAGTATTTGCAATCTCACCTCAGAAAGCAGGCTTTAAAAAAAAAAAGGAGAGTGAAAGAGATCATTAATATGCTTGTTTGTGGAGCTCTCCCTGTCAATTTATCTTCTGTGTTAAGTAACAGTTAGGATATTTTACCTAAATTCTTTCCTGTGCCCGTTACTTCATGAATTTCCTCTGAACTTGTTGTTGGGCAGCTTAAGAAAACATGTACATGATGAGAAGGTCAATTTGTATTCAATTTGGTCTTGACTGTCTTTTAGCATTTTCTTCAACTTTGGTTATGAATATAGCTCTGCTTTGAGAATAACGGGGACTCCCTTGTTTCTTTCATTTATCTCTGTTGAGACCTTTTTAAGATTAAGAGGGAAGCATGGAAATCATTCCATAGTAACCTATTTCTGTTTTCCAATACCTTCATTGATTGCGATATGTTAAAAATGATAAAATAATTTGTAGGGCTGTTTATGACCATAAATGTAAAGAGGCTTGTATTTCCTTATTTATCTGATTATGCAGGTCATTTTATACAAATGTTGCATTGTCTGATTTGGGGCATGGCATTTCACACAAAGTTGATGTTGAAGAATTGATAAAAATGGGTTTGATAGAAAATGCCTCTTTCCTTTGTTCTGGCTGACCGATTCCTTTCTCTTTTTCTTTCCTCTCCAGGTTTTTGGCACATTCTCAGACTCAGATGAGACCGTGATGGCCACTCCGAGGGGCAGGTGCTGATTACGTTTCTCAGCTCCAGTCACCGTTCATCCTGACACCATTTCCAGTTTCAGTATCTAAATGCCACAGTGCTCCTGGGGCAAGTTGGGCTGGAAACCACTGTTGCCTTGTAAGGTAGGTTTGTGTGTGTGTATTTGAGGCTGTATTCGTCCGCATGAATGAATGGTGGCACAGCTGGGTTTTAGCATAATTAGAATTGCTGTGTTGTACGTAGCTCATGGGAAAAAGAATTTGGAATCCCTTCTTTAGATTAAGGTTACACCCATATAACAATTCAAAAGCACTAGCATTAAAACTTAAAAAAAAGAAAAAACTGGTGCCTATGAAATCTTTTCTGCCCCTGTGAATTGCCCTAGGATCTTTTAAATTTATCCCCGAGCTTCACCGTCTTTATATTGGATTATGTTTGAAAAAGGCAAACCTAGCTTCAATATCTTATTCAAAACAATGATATATTTTGTTTCTGGTTTGGATAATCTTGAAAAAGCAAAATAAATACAGTCAAAATAATAATCTTTCTAAATCAAAGATCATCTTTTATTTGTTGCAAAACTTCCCTGTTTAGTCTCTTGTGTTAGGGGTATTTGCGTGTGACTTGGCAAAAGGCTTTTCATGGGTTTGTAAAGATTTAGCAAAAACTTTCAGAACTTTGTCTCAGTTTAATCTTAGCTCTTTCCCCCGCCCGTCTTCAAGCTCAGCCTCCAGTAGGGAAAAAACAGGCTTGCCACCAAGACCTCCCACTAGAATCTAATTTTAAATTTGCAATCTGTTGTCTTGTGATTTTCGCTTCAAATTTAACTTAGAAATAAATACATTTCATCCTTTCTCCTGCAGTTTGGAGGTCTGTTTTCAAGTCATAGAAGGGTAATAATTATGTTTATTTTAATAAGTTTTTAAATAACTCAGGGGAGTGAAAAATTATATTATTAATAATTATAATTTATACACATCATTAAATGCCTTATGCTTGGATTTCACAGTACCCTGACCAATGACAGGGAAACTTTGCTTTAATACTTAACTTTTGGCTTGAATATGATATGAATTGGGTCACTCATGGGGTCTAATGTTTTATATATTTGAAGTACCCTTTTTATAACGTGATCTGAGTGATGAGCTTTCCCAGTGAGAAGAGCTATGCTCAAACTTTAGTATATATAGGTGACCAATACAATGATGTAGTAAGGCCTGGGCCCTGCCATCGGGAAATTATAATAAAATGGGAAGGGAATACATACAAAGTAAGACAAGTGTGTCAGTGTACAAATGACCATGCTGCAGACACGATATGAGGAGGTCAAGGAAAGCGCCATTGGAATGTAGAGAAGGAGTGATTAAATGCAAGCTAGATAGTATTTGCTTTATCTTAGGTAATTTTCCCAAGCCATCTGTTTTAAGTTTGGGTTTGATGCTGTTTTGTTGTAGCTGTCAGCATCGTGCCCACATCCTCACTCTCTTCAACTATCCAAAAACCCAGGGACTTAAAACATGTTCACATGTTTTATTTATTTTCTTTCCTTAAAATGAATTACAGGTTTAGTGTAGAAACTTTAGAAAAATACAAAAAAAAAAAGTGTACAATTTTGGAAATTAAAATTACCCGTAATTGCTCTATCCAGAATAGTTACTTGTAAAATTTTTACACAGGTCTATCATCTGTGTGTGTGTGTATGAAAGTGAAATATTATTAATATTCTTAAAGAAAATTTTAACTTGCCCAAAGCCGGTATCTTGGATGTGCATCTCAAATGTAAGTTTCTACTTCCTGAGAATAAGAAGAGTTTTGCTCCAGAGATGTTTCACCCTAATAGTAGAATTATCTTTTTGATTATCTACCACCAAACAGGGCACATCCTGGCAGGCTGGCCCACAAGGCTGGACTTTGATCACGGGGAGCTTTCCTCTTCAGCTAAAGGGTGGGACATTATGCTGTCTCTTTGGAGAACTGCTTCGACTTCTGGTCTCCTCTAGGGAATTAGACATCCTAAACCATAAAAATATTATTATAACCTCTGTAGTCCTCAAGGTGATAAGGTTATTTCTAGTTTCCTTTGTATCTGCTTCTTTCTCTCCCTCTTTCCCCTCTGAACAATCTGAAGTTACAGGAGTATTTTCCTTTGTTCTCTGCTCAGAGACCTTGACCATGGGGTGGCTTTCTATTAACTAGAATGTTTTCTCGTGCAGTACTGAGAAAACATTACATCAGTGTGATTAAAAAATGCAGCTTACATGTTATATCTTGAATCACACAGGTTTTACCTTTCTTTTTTATTCATGTTCTATTTCTCTGCTCGTGTGTAATAATTGATGTTCACAAGGATCTTGCATAGACATTGCAAGCAGTTAATTTTTTCATTTATTTCAAGAGTGTTTACCTTTACTCAGAAGTGCAGTTATAATAGCTGCTTTAAAAGTCTTTGTTTGATAATTCCAACATCTGGATCACCTTGGGGTTGGCATCTATTGATTGTCTTTTACCTTGAAAACTGGTTACATTTTTCTGATTCTTTGGAATGCATCATGGACATTTTGAGTATTATGTTGGGAGACTCCAGGTCCTGTTAAACACATCTAGAGAATGTTGATTTTTCTTTTTTGCTGTTTTAGCAGGCAATCAACCTAGCTAGGTTCAGATTGCAAGTTCTGTCTTACTTTTGGAGGGTGGTGGCTCTAATGTCGGTTCAGTTTTCAAAGCCTTTGCTACGCTGCTTTGGGTTTGTCCCACACATGTGCCACTCGGGAGGTAGACCGGGAGGTGGGCTGTGGTTTATATCATAATTCAGTTCTCAAAGACTTTGCTCTCTTGCTTTGGGTCAGTCCAAGGCACGTGCACCTGAGGGATGAGCCTGCGACTTGTGTGGACTTACACACAGCATTAGACGATTTGCTTCTCCAGCTCTCTTTTCTCTGAGATCCCTCCTCACTCTTTGATTTGCATGGACCACTCTTCTTGGTTCCTTTGGCCAGAACCACAGGGTGTGTCTTGAGAGTTTTTGCTGCCACAGCTGCACTGGGTGCTCACCCTCTGTCCAAGGCTGGGAGAGAAATTAGAATGATAAAAACAAAAATGGGAAACTCATTCTTGTATGACTGGCTTCTTCGGGTTTTGACTCCTTTCCCCAAACTGCCTGCTTTTGCTTCAGAATCCTCAGGTAGTTGCCTTTTCCTTTGGTCCAGAGTTTTTAGTTTTTATCAGTGGGGGAAGGGTCAGCCATAGTGCCTTACTCTATCCTGGCTGGCATCAGATGTTAGCAATTCAGTTTCATTCACTCCTTTATTAAGACGGAAGCTCTGTCCCCAGATAATCACCTCCACCTCTCTATTCAACCTCAGTTTGGACCATTGGTCTGTGTTTGCTTTGTATTTCCTGATAATATTATGCTAGGTGATGCCCATTACATGCTTATTTTTTATTGCCTAATTCATTGAAATTAGGTTAGAATTTTTAGATGGTTTTCAGCTATAAAAGGGGATTCAAAAATGTTTCTTTTTGAAGAATCCTCACTTTTAAACAAAATTTCATTTAACAGAATCTTCCAGTTAGTCAGGGTTTTATTTGTTTATTTTAACTTTTTATTTTGAAGTAATTATAGATTTACAGGAGACTGTACACACTTAGTTTCTCCCAATGGTTGCATCATACATGATTATAGTAAACTGCCAAAACCAGGAATTGGACATTTTTTCAGTGTGTGTGTATAGTTCTACATCGTTTTATCACATAAGGCTTAGTAGGCCAATAAATCTATAAAAGCAGCCGCTGAGAAACGACCACCTACCTGATGTATGTATGAATCACCCTAATGACTGTTTATACTTATTGATTAAGTTCCTTAAGACATATTTTAACTCTTTCATTGTGTATTTAATTTGATGGGATTTAAAGGAAGTTACTATGATTACTTGAAAAGTTTAACTCATCACTTTAAGAATAGAAAAGTCACACTCCCTCTAGTGTCCTTGATCTCTGGCCCTGAGAATCTCTGATTTTCTGACCCCACACTACTTTCAGATGACCCCTTGCCCATCGTGCCACTATGTCTCCTTTGCCCCCATTTTCTCTGGATTATCTTAGGCTGAGCAGTTCTGCACTCTCTACCCTGACAATGGGGAGAGGTGCCCTTGCAATTCCGAATCCCTTTCCTAAACCTCTGCAGGGACAGCTCCAAAAAGAGGAGGAAGATAGGAATTGAGGGCAAGAATTAAGTGGAATGAGACAGGAGCAAGGCTTTAATTCTTTGACCAGGTAATTAGGTGTTAGGGAGCACAGTGGAGCAGGGCAAACTGAATCCCTCAACTCAGTTCATGGATCAGGGCGATCCCAAAGCCAGCTGTCTGGAATGAGGGACCTGCACAGGTCTGCACGTAGAGGGGACCCAGAGAGCAATGGGCAAACCGGAAACCTATGTGTCTTCTAGTACTCTGATATAGAAGAAATAGCATATTTAAGACCGATGTGTGTTTTCTCTAATTCACATTGTGGTAACATTCTCACCTATATTTTATTGGAGTTGTATGAGTTTGAGTTTTTGCATTCTAGATTAGAGTTCATTTTGTCATTCATTCATTCAGTATTTTTCTACTGAGCACCTACTACCTTACAGGAAGTGTTCTAGGCAGTGAGGATACAGCGCTAAACAAGGCAAGCAAAACTTTCAGCCCTCTTGAAGCTCTGGTTCTGGTGGGGAAGGATGGAGAATAAAAAAGATAAATCAGTGAAATATATTGTTTGTTACAATTGTGATAAATGCTAAGGAGGAAAAAAAACCAAGAGGGGTAAGAAGAGTTGATGTCTGCCGGAGGGGTTGTCATTTTGATAGAGATGCCAGGAGAGCCTTCTCTGAGAAGGTGACATTTGAGTCAAGATCTGAATGAACTGGAAAGAGTGAGCCAGTTAGATGCCTGAAAGAAGGACGGGTGCAGACAGAGGGAAGAGCATGGGCAAAGGCCCTGGGCCAGGCCAGGGAAGCCAGAACTTAGATCATTGAAAAGAAAGTATGAGAAGCCAGACTTGAGGTTCAAATACTGAGAGTTGTCCTTATGGTAAAATCTTGCTCACTACCTCCTGCTTAATACACTTCCCACTAACTACCCCCTGAAATGCAAGCTAGCTAGAACCACTAACATTCTACATAAGTCAGTTGTAGTCTGAAATTGAGAGTTTAATGAGTTTAGAACTGGTAATATTTTCTGGCTTGAGGTTGAGTACCCTTATTCTGATGCACTTCTTTTCCACTTCTATCCTGGGTTTTGCATTTCAGCCTGTCCTCCTCCCCCTTCATTTTTGCCCTCTTACCTAGTGACTGTGTGATGATTATGTCAATGAGGTACTGATCACTCACCTTTTTTTTTTTTTTTGTGGGGAAGACCAGCCCTGAGCTAACATCTGTTGCCAATCCTCCCCTTTTTGCTGAGGAAGACTGGCCCTGGGCTAACATCCGTGCCCATCTTCCTCCACTTTATATGGGACGCCACCACGGCATGGCTGACAGGCAGTGCATCGGCGGGCGCCCGGGATCCGAACTCGCGAACCCCGGGCTGCCAAGCGCGGACTAAACTGCTGCGCCACCGGGCGGCCCCTGATCACTCACCTTTTGCTTTTGTTGCTAAAATGCATGAACATTTATTGACTGCTGATCATGAGTGGGACACTTCTAGTCTCTGTAGAGGCCACAAAAGAAGTGAAAGCCACTTTCTGCCTGGAAGTTGCTTCCAGGCTCATGGGAACTTACAAAGCCTTTGCAAATGTAAAATATAAACCAGGTCTTTTTGTTTGAAACAAAAATAAATGATGAGGTTTAATTAAGTAGGAGAGAACAGGGAGAAATGAAGATGATGGCAGTAGCTGGCATTTTACATTTGTAAAAAAAAGATCAGAACTTTCAATTCATCAATGTTCTAGGGGTTACCTCTGGGGCAGGGTTTGCTCCTGAAAGGGGAGATTGTGTCTGTTGTTTGCAATGAGCAGTTTTAATTTTTCATGCTTATGTTATTTCAGGGTCCCCCATGGATCCCACATGGGCCTTCCTGGTTCTCACTGACCTTTCAGGAAAAGCTTTCAAATTAAGGGGTGTTTCAGCAATCCCTAGAAACATTTTTCTTAACTTTAGTTGCTTCAAACTTCCTGCTGACTCTGCTTAGGTCATCCCCTGAGAATTTCTCTTGGTAGGATTTAGGAGATTTGGCATTCATCTCTAAATTCTAGTTCTGGAGATAAAAATGGCTTCTTTCCTACCTTGGCTGGCTGAAAAGACTCTTGCTACTAAAAATGCTATTGATATAACAGACCCGTCAGAGTGATGCATGAAGTGCTGTGGTTCTTGAAGGTTGGGGCCATTTCCTTTAGGAAACCTCATGAAGCTTTTAACTTGATTAGTTTTCTGTTGGCAGAAACAAGCCTAACCAGAAATTTGTTGTTGAGCGTATGTCTGTCAATTTATATTTGCCAACTTTTGATATATATGATAGAGGAGGGTGCATCCTAGAATATTTGAGGGGAGAGTTTGGCTTTTTCTTCCACTCAATTTCTTTCAGCATAATTCTTTCCTCCTTTTTTTTGGCCAAAGAAGATTTGCCCTGAGCTAACGTCTGTTGCCAATCTTCTTCTTTTTTTTTGCTTGAGGAAGATTAGCCCTGAGCTAACATCTGTGCCAGTCTTCCTCTATTTTATGTGTGGGACACTACCATAGCATGGCTGATGAATGATGTAGGTCTACACCCAGGATGCAAGTCCACGAACCTGGACTGCCGAAGGGGAGCACATTAAACTTAACCACCATGCAACAGGGCCAGCCCCCTTTCCCCTTTTTAAATTTAAATCTATGTGATTCTTAAAATGGGACTGTGGCTAACACTTGTTCTAAGCTTTTTATTAGTTATTGGCAAAATATATAGATACATAAACATGTCCAGGTATCTTAATGTATACTTTAAAAAAATCAAGAACTCTAAGAAATTGGTCATGGCCTTTAGTGTTACTGAAACGCTCATTTATTTTACTTTAAAAAATGTAGCACATGCTATTCTTAGGAATATAGATGACATAAATGGTCATACATGGACAGTTGATCTTCTTATTTTCCCTCTACCAAGTGGAGTTTTTATATTTTTTTCTTGCTTCTTAAAGACGCCAGCCAAAGAGGCATGAACTTATTGCTTTGAAATATACTTGCTGCTAGTAAAAAGGAGATTCTCATTCTTGGAAAGTTTCCTCTGAGATCATATGATGTGTGACCTGGTAGGGAAGATTCCAGTATGGGAATAGCTTAGCATCTGGTGTCTGTATGAGTTACCTCTGAACTCATTGGAACATTAAATGGAGGTTTTCGCTTCCTGTTACTACAAGCTTCATTTCACAAGATGTGCTTGTGAGAGTTTAAGCAACGTTTTAGACTGAATAGTTGGATTCTAGAGTGATTTCTGGATCAACGTGAAGGTATATTATATTCCAGCGTGTTGCAAACTGTTTGTAATGGTCACAGTAAATTCATTCCCTGTGTTTCTCTGGTGTTTTACTTTTTGTTTATCGTATGCCTTCTCTGGCTGGAATATCAGTTTCATGAGAGTAAGGAATGTGTTTTTTTGGCTGGCTGCTGTATCTTTGGCTTCTAGAACATGTAGGTGCTCAGTATATATTTTCTGAATGAATGACTATGTAGGTGGTTGAAAGATTCAACTCAGGGATATACCCAGCTACTATATTTTTCTTCTTTCCTTTCTGGCCATTTTCACGTGTGTATCTGAAGTGTATACAATTTGGATGGTATAGAGAAACCTCGTTGCAGAGCAAGAATAGGCTAAATAGAGTCACAATTGTTGAGCTTTGAAGATTTTTCTATTTCGCATTGTGGGTTACAGGCATCAGGTCAGTGAGAGACACTGGAAACATGTTAAGGAGGGACTCGAATTAACCTGGGTCGTCACAAAAGGCTGAATCACATTTAGTGGTTTCATAATGTGAATTTCTGTTTGCAGGGCATTCTGTACCAGATAAATGTTCTCAGGTTGGATTTGCTCCCAGAAATAAACCCATTAGTCTGCTGCTAAGCAGAGAGTGGGGTTTCTATTTTGTTTTGCCCATCTCTCTCCTCCTTCCAACTTCACACCCCCTCCGAAAAACCAAAAATCAAGGTTTCCAGAATGCTATGGAATTAGAGATAAAAGCCCTTTTTCCTTTTGACTTTATTAGGAAGAGTTGGTTGGACTTACATCTTGAGTTTTTCCATTTTTGATTGATTTTGAAGTGTAGATGGAGTCTGAATGAAGCAGAAGAACCATTAGCAGCAAGGGAGCTTGCACCTCTGAGTTTTGTTTTGTTTTTTTGAAATATATAATTTCAGACAGAAAGTTACTCATTTGGCAGACACTTTGGTTTGTACTTTTAGAGTTTTCAGTTTATGGATAGGAGTAGAACTTTAAATATACCTACAGAGTTTAGGAAGGAAGACAAGTGTTTCCCTCCCTATGAAAGCAACACTGTATGCCTGTTGGACAGCTACCCTCTGGGCGAAGACAAGTGTAGTTCTCTAATGATCTTATTTATGCTCGTATTTCACATCTCCGGAGGGGTAGTCTCAGTAGATGATGTTAGTTCTCACCTGCTACCGTGTAAGAGTCCAAGTACCTGCCAGGTACATATAGGATGGTGCGCTGTTACCAGCCAAGCTGCCTGCCCTCCCTGCGTGCTGAACTCTTTCTGTTCAACTGCCCATATCCATTGGTGACTCAGTTATCTCCTTTTTGTTTCTTTGCCACAGACCATAAAACCATGGGAAACGCAGAAAGTCAAAATGTAGAGCATGAGTTTTATGGAGAAAAGCATGCCAGCCTGGGGCGCAAGCACACGTCGCGCTCGCTGCGCCTGTCGCACAAGGCGCGGCGGACGAGGCACGCTTCCTCCGGAAAGGTGATCCACAGGAGCTCCGAAGTGAGCACCCGGTCCAGCAGCACTCCCAGCATCCCCCAGTCCCTGGCCGAAAGTGGCCTGGAGCCCTTCTCCCAAGAAGGCACCCTCGAGGACTTTGGGAGCCCCATCTGGGTGGACCGAGTGGATATGGGCTTAAGACCCGTGTCTTACACCGATTCTTCTGTCACTCCCAGCGTAGACAGCAGCATCGTCCTCACAGCCGCCTCTGTGCAGAGCATGCCAGACTCGGAGGAGAGCAGGCTTTATGGGGATGACGCTACGTATTTGGCTGAGGGAGGCAGGAGGCAGCATCCCTATACATCCAATGGGCCCACTTTCATGGAGACGGCGAGCTTTAAGAAGAAACGCTCCAAATCTGCAGACATCTGGCGGGAGGACAGCCTGGAATTCTCACTCTCTGATCTGAGCCAAGAACATTTAACAAGCAACGAAGAAATCTTGGGTTCCGCCGAGGAGAAAGACTGCGAGGAGGCTCGGGGGATGGAAACCCGGACGAGCCTGCGGCAGCTCAGCAGCTGTCAGCGTGCCAATTCCCTGGGTGACTTGTACGCTCAGAAAAACTCTGGGGTGACGGCAAACGGGGGACCGAGGAGCAAATTTGCAGGCTATTGTCGGAATTTGGTGTCTGATATTCCCGATCTTGCAAACCATAAGATGCCACCAGCTGCTGCTGAAGAAGCTCTTCCGTACAGTAATTACAACACACTTCCCTGTAGGAAATCTCACTGTCTTTCTGAAGGTGCCACCAACCCACAGATTAGCCATAGCGGCAGCATGCAAGGCAGAAGAGCAAAAACAACTCAGGTAAAGTGATTGAAATCTGTTTCAGTGTTTTGGAAATGGTGCATGATTTGAAGTGCATGATTTTGCTCTTAGAAGATTCCCACCTTTTCGTCGGGTTTGATCCTGTTTGCCTGGTGGCTGCTGCTTCTCTGAGGATTCCTCTCTCTTCTGCTTGGCCCCTCTTACAGTTCTGTGGTGAAGGGGTGGGGATTAAGGAAAGAGAGAGTGTGTGTGTGTAGGAGATGTGATAGGAGTGGGAATAAAGCTGATAATTCATATTGGGAAACTGCCTCTCCAACTCAGATCTTCAACAGCATCTTGCTTATTCTACGCTTCCTTTCTAATATGGGCCTTTCCTTGCACAGATGGCCGTGGTGGGTTGGGTACTCTTGGAGTTTACTTCTTCGGCACCACAGGTGGGAAGAGGTTAGTCGGAAGCTCGTTGGAGGAGGCACTTTTGATTCAGGGCGGGCTCTGGTCAATTGTCAGCTTCTCTTGCAGGTTGGCAGGCTTGCCGCCTTACTGGGAGCCATTTCAATTTCCTGTTCCTTGCGATGCTGGCCAGCCCCGTCTCTGGAGGGAGGTGTAGTGGAAGGAATAACATGAGTGCGTTCCAATTCCTACTTTGCAGCCAGCTAGTTGTTTGACCTTGTGCAAACCCTGACTTCTAGTTGCTCCTCTGACAAATGGGGTAAACACGCCCAACTTGCCTGCTTGGGGGTGTAGGGTGTGAGAAAGTGGGTGTGAAAACATTTTTCAGAGATTTAAAAAGCATCTTGCTAATGAAAGGAGGACCCCTTACCTTAATTGGTAATGGTAATTAACATGAGGATAATAAAATGTCAAGCAATCCTGTGTGCCTTGGTCCTTTTCTGGTCCTGCTGTTCCCTGTAGTGGAGTTTGGGGAGTCCTGGCTTGTGTTGAGGATGGGTTGGTTGTTTGCAGGATGGTGCTTCAGATCAGAAATCCTGATTGGGCCCATTTGCCTTCAAAGGTGTATCAGCCACCAGGGTGACCAGTGAACACCTCTATGGTCAGCGGGAAAGTGGCAGGTGCATTCTGACCTGGCCAGTAGGGGGTGGTGCCACACCTTCTGGCCTCGCTCCAGGGCCGGGCAAACGGGCATTTAGAGGTTAAGTTCTCTCGGAAAAGGGGTCTAAATATAACGGGTAGATGGGGGAGAGAGAACCTGGGGAGGGGAAAAGAAAATTGGCCTTAGATTGTGTTCCTGCATAAGAGCAGGTTTTTTTTAAAAAAATTTCAAAATGTGAGGTTTCTAATATTATTTGGGAATTTTAAAATTCCTGTATACAAGTTATCTGGGGATACAGACTTTTTTTTTTTAATGACTCTAGATTTATGTATTAGAATAATCAAAATGTACTATATATTCTCGCAAGTTTATGTTGATTAAAGAAGTCTGTGTTTTGACCTTTTCCCCTTCTTTCTTAAAAATTATGTTTAATTCTGGTGAAAATACACATAATGTAACATTTACCATCTCAACTATTTGTAAGGGTACAGTTCAGTGGTATTAAGTCTATTCGCATTGTTGTGCAAGTCTCCCCACCATCCATCTCCAGAACTCTTTTCATTTTGCAAAACTGAAACTCTGTACCCATTAAACACTAATTCCCCATTCCCACTTTCCCCAGCCCCAGGCACCACTATTCTACTTCCTGTTTCTATGAATTTGACTACTCTAGCTGCCTCATATAAGTGGAATTGTATAGTGTTTGTCCTTTTGTGTCTGACTTATTTCACTTAGACTAATTTCCTCAAGGTTCATCCATGTTGTAGCATGTGTCAGAACTTCCTTCCTTTTTAAGGCTGAATAATATTTCACTGTATGCATAGACCTCATGTTTTTTTAATCCATTCATCTGTTAGAGGGCAAGTTTTGCTGATGATGTCCAAGCCAGGCATCCTGGCTCCATCTCTTATTCTTGGGGATAATTTTTAAGTCTCTTGAAGCCGTAATTTCTTTGTCTGTGACATGGGGGCAATAATAAGGCTTTTTGAGAAAATGGAATGAAATAACATGTAAAGCACAGTCCCTGGTAGTTTGGAAGCAGCCAGTAAGAGAGCACTTGTTAGTTGTTTTAATATTCATTATTATTAGTGGTGTTATAGGAATTCAGGACCCAGAGTAGTTCGGTGCTTGTATCAAAATCTTGTGTCTTAGAAACAGAGTTGTTAAAAAAGTTGACTCTGGTCTAAGGTGAGTGTGAATCTTGCATCTAGAGGAACTACCTGAATTTTTATCCATCTCTTTTCTGAATCAAGATTGTAATGATAGAAAAGACAGAATAACCTCCCCGTGGTCCCTCTGCCTCCTGTGAGGGCTATTCCTGCACTGTCCATTTGACAGGTCAGAAGACAGGTGAGATAGGTGACCTGTTAAAGGGTAACCTAAAAGGCCCTGAAGGTTCTGTCTTGAAGACATCGCCAGATTGGCATTGTAGGACTGATCCAAAGAGATGGTCCACTGGCCTTTGGAATTTAGCGAAGGGTACATTGATATAGACTGTTGAAAAAGGAATATCACCTATGACTGTCACTTTTGCCTGGAACAGTGCTAGTTAGCACACATTCTATATAAGATAAGAGAGGGGTGCCTGGCTGCATTCTGGCTCCCTATCTCCATGTCTTCAACATTGGGAACAGTTGGACTTTTGCTTCACCCCACACCCCACTGATGGGGGTGTAAACCTTTGAATCATGGCTCACCCCCAGAAGAGGGGCAAAGCAGGTCTCCCCTTCAGAGCCAGTACCACTGAAAGCTCTCAGGTGTAATTGTTATATGAAATTTCCATTCTTTGGCTTGTTGCCATCTAAAATTGTTAATATATGGAAGTGAGATCATCTAAATGTGATGTCTCATAAAGTCACTGCTTAGGCAGCTTAATATAATGCAGAGTGCCGCAGGCTAGGAATCCTAAGAAGTCCATTTGCATCCTGGCTCGCTCCTTACTGACCGGTGACCTTGGACAAGTCACTTCATCTTGTGTGTGCCACAGGCTCCTTCTCAGTCCGGGGTGAGTGACACCAGCCTCCAACAGGGCCATTAGGAGAACCAAATGGGATACTGTGTTTGGAAGCCTTTTGCAGAGTCTATAAAATGAATGGAAGTATTATTTTTGTATTGACTTTGTTGAATGAGGATCTTTAATGACTTGAAACAAACCCCAGAATTATGCACAACACTACCCATCCACCCACGCTTCCTAGTCTAAGTTTGGCGTGTTCATCCAACGCGATTTCTTGAGAACCCACTATGTTCCAAACAGTGTATTTTAAGAGGCAGTGGGCGTGGAAGTTTCCTTGAAAAGAATTATTTTTCTGTTTTTTTGTTGGTAAAAGTTTCTGACCCAGGGGACCTCTCCAGCAAGCTTGGATCATAGATATTAAAGTCTCCTCGTCTGCCCTGGTGATGTAGTTGAATCTGTAATCGTTCTGTCAGCAGTTTTACTCCCCAGAAAAGAGTTCCTGGCAGGCATTTGGCCCAAGAGCATTGCCTCTAAGCCTGGGAGAAAATATGTTTTATCTGAAATAACATGAACAACTTCTTTTTATTTGAAAAAGATCAAAAAAGGGTTTTGACCGTTCTTCTTGTTTTTGTATTTGTTCAGTAGTTAGACATGTTACTGAAACATGAAGGCACTGGAGTTCACATTTAGGTTTTAAAAAGTGAAACATGTCATGTGTCTGCCACACAGTAAGTGCTGAGGAAATATTTAATTCAATATATTTGAGCATGTGTGTGTGAACTGTGCATAAAAGTTTTCATGCGAGTCGGTCTGGTATTCAGTTGTAGGGAGGGTTACCCGTACTACTTAAAGCAGTTTCCTTGTATTGATGTCTGTAGAAATAGAGTAGATTGCCCTTGATTTAATTGATACCTCATTGGTCTTTTGGCCTGAACTTGACTCTTGGTATTCCCATGGTCAGTGGACAGAGGAGGAGGCAGCTTGGTGTCATGCACAGAAGAGGTTCTGAAGTCCAGCCGATCTGAGCTTGTGCATTTGAGCCCTGTCACCTGTGATTAAATGACCTAGCTTCATCCCAGTGCCTCTTTAATGAGGGTAACATGAGAGTTCCTCGTGGGAATGAACGTCAAACTTCTGGCATCGTGTCTTGCACATAATAGATGCTCGGTAAATGATGGTCATTAGTTGTGACGATCAAGGTTGGCTTCATATTCTAGAGTTCAGCTCTCCTGTGTCTCTGAGACTTTTGGCGGGTGAGGTGGAGAAAGAAAACTGCCATTTGATGGAGCATCTTTTAGCCAGGTTCTGTGTTTCAAAGCGAAGATTTGGCAGGGAGCCATCGTGCATGACTTGTGAGGAGAGCTTCATTCATCTACTTAAGAGACGAAAGAATGTGAGCATCTGTGCTGAGAATGTCTCAAGGAGCCACAGCCTTGGGCAGGCAGCAAGGGGGCCCCTTCTCAGAGTCCCTCGTGGAGATGCGACGCTGGTGATTAGGTTTGTGTTTTTATTCGGTTTCTGACACCTCAGTGTTCCCAGAAGTTCTTCAAGCCTAATATGGAGTGGGAGCGAGGTAAGGCAGAGCTCTCAGTCAGAGCTTCCGGCCCTTGGGGGCCACTGACAGGGATTCATTTCAGCCTGATTTTGAGCCGCCAACTCCCAGATCATCTCTCTCGCCAGCCCCATCGCTTTCCAGGGGAGGAAGTGGATCTAAAGAGATGAGGTGACAAGGTCTCACAATGAGATTAAAATCCAGGTTTTTTGACTCACTGACCAGGGTCATTCTTCAGAAGCCCACCCCCCACACTCCACTACCTCCTCATGCTCGAACAGGTTTCAGCTCATGTGTCCTCAGATTTTAGGATCAAAACCCTCAATTCTGGTACAGAAGCAAAAAAAGGGTGGTTGGCTGAAAAGAACATAGTACCTGCCCACTACAGTAGCCCGAAACAGTGGTAACTGAAAGATGACCAAGACAACTTTAGAAGGAGTGGTCCCTGGTGCTTTCTTCCTTGGATAAGCAAGTAATAATGTTGGTAATTTGAGCAAGATAAAGGGTGCAGCATTAGCAGAAGAGAATCTTGTGTTGATTTTTTTAAATTGTGTTGATTTTTAAAATTTTGCTATGTTTTACATCTTAGCTTAAATGACTCAGGATAAGTATTTCCCCAAGCTGAAAATTGACATCAACATCCAAGTGATTCCTAACCTTTGGTCACAGACTCCTTTGAGAACTGGATGAAAAATTTGGACCTTTTCCTGAGATAAACACTTGGACCAACCTTCTGCATATAATTTCAGGGGATCCCTGGGTCCTCCAAAGTCCATCTGGAAGCTTCTGGTTAAGAACCTCAGGTTAATTCTTCATGAAACAAAATATTTTCATATAAAATCCATTAAAAATAAAACCCTTCTCTTCCTTCCCTTTGCCTCTGTCTCCTGTTTGATGGTTCTTTTTTGCTTTCTTCTTGATCTTTCTTTTTCTGGCATAGAAGTTAAGCAATGAGATATTTATTTTGAAAATGAGCCCATCCATTTTTCAACAAGAATATGCATCTCTTTGCCAAGATCTTCTTTTGGGGAGTGGGAGGACAAGTAGGTAGTTGAGGGATGGCTTATGTCAGCAGTTCTCAGACCTTTTAATACTCTTAAAAAGTACTGCAGACTCCAAAAGGCTTCTGTTCATGTGGGTTATATCTACAAATATTTATCACATTAGAAATGGAGACAGAAATGTAAAAAATACTTGTTAATTCATAGTAGCACTAAACCATTACATGTTCACATAAATAACTAATTAACATTTTTTATTTTCTAAAATAAAAATTAGTGAGAAGAGAGGCATTGTTTTATATTTTTGCAAATCTCTACAATTTTTGGTTTAACAGAAGACACTAGGGTCTCATATCTGCTCCTGCATTAATTCTCTTGCAGTATGCTGTTTTGTTGGACTAGAGGAGGAAAATCTGGCCTCGCACAGGTAGTGAGAAAAGGGAGATTCTTAGGGAGCCCCTGAAATTATCTAAGGACTCCTGGTCCACACTTTGAGAGCTGCTCATTTATGCTAATATAGGTTGGAGAAGTTCAGGCCTTTGAAAATTGCATTCTTAGTTTAGTACATGAGGAGAGGAAAGTCTGTGTCCCTTGACGCAAATTGTGTCACAACAATGTGTAAGCACTGCTTTCTTAGGATAACTGAGGAGGAAGATGGGCTGGAATCGGAGCTTAGAGCCCTCCCAGCCAGCCTTCTATGAAGGCCTGAGAGGGTCTCCGTAGAGCCCATGGCAGAACTTAGGAAACACCGGTAGGCTTTTCACTTTGTCATTTGGACCCATTTTTCTTTGGACCAGCTGTTGACAAGACTATTTAGTTTGGGCCGTGAAACAGCCCAATATGTCTTTCTTACTTTCTCTACTTTTAAAAAAATTAAAGAGAAAAATTTTGAGTGAACTCTGGTTGTATCCATAAAAGACATGATAAAGCTGGATGGCTTGACGATTGCAAAGGTAAGCTTGACAGTTAGGACTCATTTGTCACCTCCGTTATAGTTGAGCGTGAGCTGAACCTGGAAATGACTAAAGCTTTAAATCAAACTAAAATGTATTCCATAAGAAACTGTTTTCGTTGTTTTGAGATTATGGTGGAAAATGAACAGCAGTTAATTCATTCAACCATGTTTTTTTTTGAAGTACCCTATGCCCCATGCCAGCTGCTATTCTTGGCTCTTGGAATGTGTCAATGAGAAAAGATCCCTGAGCTCATGGAGCTAGTTGGGGTGCAGTGAGGGGTGTATGCAGAAAACAATTTAGCATAATAAGTACATGGCATGCTAGGGAAAAAAGATAGAGCAAGGTGAGGAAGACCAGGTAACGGGGGATGTGCATGTCAAGTTCAGATCAGGTGGTCAGGTCAGCCCCCTTGGGAGGGCAGACTTGGGTATGGACTTGAAGGAGAGGGGGGAGTTGGCCATTGATTTGTAAGGTGGGAGCATGCCTTGCATGGTTCAGGAAGAGTAAAGAAGCCAACATGGTGGAGCAGAGTTGGGGTGGGGAAAGGAGATACTGCAGAGAAGTTGGCATGGCAATTGGAGGAGGGAAAGAGAAGACTTCCAGCTGTGGAAAGGAGGGATGTGAGCTGAGCCTTGAAGAGTAAGTATTCCTGGAAGCAAGAAAGGGTGGGAGCATGCACTGGAATAGTTCTTCAGTTTCATTGCTTGGTAGGTACATCCAAAGCTCAAATGCTAAGGTTGGGCATTTGTGGAGTGCCTTGAATGACAGTCTGAGGAGCCCTCCACATTGCTGCTGGGAGACTTACTCAGCAATGGTGTGCAGGATGGATTGACAGAAGGAAGAGAGTTAGAGGAGAGAGCTTGTTGCTGAACCAGGGATGTGGTGCTAGGGAAGGAAAGGGGACCGGGTGATATATCATGAGGTAGTGAGGAGGAGTGGGGGAACTGTGAGGTTTGTGGCACCTACATAGAAAAACAGATGAAAGGAGAGAAGATGATTCATTAACTTAGACACACAGCAGTCTCCAATCTGGAGTTACCTGAAGCAACTTTGAAGCATTTGCCAACTTACTTCTGAGCCCCTTTTTAACAACAGTAAGAACTTTGGTTCCAGTGGTTGTAATTGAGAGAAATTTTGAGTCACTCCCATTGGGAATCATTAGAGAAGAAGGGAATGGGTGCTGGAAACATAAAAGGGCGTGGAGATTTTGCCTCGGGAAAGGAGGAAGAGGGAAGTAGAGCCAGTTTTTAGAAATGCCTCAAAGGGAGCTGGGACACGATAAAGGGGCTAATAGCGGGAGGCCCAGGAGTAGAATTTACAAACTTAGTGCTGTTTTGTGAATGTGAAAATAATTAAAAGGGATTTCATAGGCTTGCACCAGCCTTGATCTGCCTGTCTGTTTTTCCCGTGAGACCTCGTTTTTTTCCAAGTTCCTCAGCAACGACCTTTCTTCCCTGTTAGTGCAGGAAGCTAGTAAGTGAGGTCAGGCAGTGCCTTCTGTCCTCGGGCTGAAATATAAGTAACGCTGAAGATGGAAATGACAGTAATAACACTCGACTAGGTACTATGTGCTGGACACAGTTGTAGAACCTTTGTCGAGTTAACTCAATCTCACAGCGTCTTAACAAAGTGTCTTGCAAAGTAAATACTGTTGCTATCCCTATTATACTGATGAGGGGACTGAGGCACAGAGTGGTTCAAAGTAACTTGTCTAGAATTGATATTTGCTGTGCTGAGATTACTAAGAGTACACTGAGTATGCCAAGGAGAGAACATTGTAACCAAAGACAGTATTCTTGTGTGTGCATGTGTGTGGGAGGAGAGTACTTACATTTTGGGGATAAGATGATAAAGCAGAGGAAGACTATTTTAGAATTTAACAAGGCAGAAATTGTTCTAATTCAAGGCTTGTGCAGGTCAAAATTTCCTCACTCCACTGAAATTCAGTGACCTCTCCTCCACTATATTTAGCTTCTCTATACCGGTGTATTAAAGCTAAGCTGGATTCATCAGGGAAATTAAACAAAGTTACCAAAAAAAGAGTTTCAAATTGCATTCAATTTATGATTACAAGTGGCCAATTGATCCTGCTGGTCCTTGAATTGTCCCAATGCCCTTAACCTTTGTGGCTAATTACCTTTTCAAAATTGTGTTCACCCATCATTAACACAGAAAACCTGTACCCTAGAGTATTTGTAAGTCCCCCGTGGGAACAGCTTGAGTCTTGCCATAATGTGTCATTAGCCCACATTCATGCTGTGTGACCCTCTAGTTTTCAAGGATGTGAAAACAGGCTTTGAATTTGCCTCTTGCCTCCTCCCTCCTAGTACCTGAGCTCATTTAAGCATTTGTAGCCCAGCTAAAATGACTAAGGAAACTGTCGTCTAGCAGCTGTTGAATGTGTGGGGCTACAGCTGGCCACTTGTGCATCCAATAGGGGAGTCATACACTCATTTAGGGAAACTGCCAATGGAATGGAAACTGGTGAGTGCTCTAAAAATCTGGCTTGAGAGGATTTGTCCTGGGAGAGCAGAACTGAAGAGCCTCCACACCCCATGAGTGTTGTTTATAATCGGAAGCCTCTTCACTGGAGTGTTTCTAATATGGAGAGTTTATTTTGAGTTGTTTTCAGGAAATCTCTGACTGGATCGTGCACCATGTTGGGAGTTATTTCTCTGTCTAGCTAGAGTCTTACTATTTCCCTTGATCTCCTCTGGCTTTGGATTATAATTCAATATTTGGTTAAATATTCTAGGACCAACCAGATGCTAAGACATCGAACTAGATAAGAAGGAACATAACCTTGCGTTTTCTACAGAGATTGCTGAGACTCCCATGGGACCCTCCCCTGGGGTCAGTCTTCTGCATTCCTTGCTGCTGGGAAGAGTGGGGAGGTTCTCAGGGGCTGCTGAGTGTGGGGAGAATGGGGTTTCACAGGTATAAAGTGTCCTCGAGACTGAAGTGGTAGGAGGAAGAGACCACCAGGAATGTTGGCATTGCAGTGGAGATGCCTTTGTTCTGAGCTGTTGGAAAGCACATCAGAGTGGGATGCATCTTGACCTCTGAGCATGATGGGCGTTTGGGATGCAGCCTCCCAGACCAGAGCGGTGGCTGGTGTCTTTCAAAGTGTGAACCTAGAGCCCCTACATCAAAGTATCTGGCTTTGGACTGTCCTAGAGATTCTGAGACCTATAAACTTGTATTTCTTGTGTGGCACTTAGCATCTGGATAGTACAGCCCTACCGTAGATGATCCTTTCCCACACTAAAGTTGGAGATGGCTGCTGTATGGAATGTGGAGCCCTCGTTGACCATGCAGGTGATGACTACCTCTGGCTGGGTAGTCATCATTTCCCACAATGCTAGAGCATGGGCATCTGGGTATTTGGGACATCCCAAGCTTCATGACCAAATAGGGGCTGGGTCTGGGCAGCCAGCATCTGTTTCCCAACAGGCTGTGTCACATATCAGTGGGGGGATGTGTACCACTGAGCTTGCTTAACCACTTGTGGAGACAAGGTGGAGTTGGCTTGGATCACAGGTTGAGAGCATTCCTCACCAGTTACACCGGGTTGTGTGCTTCAAAAGTATGCAGGCTCAGCTGGGGCCAGCAGGGCTCTTCCCTGGAGTAATCACTTCTTTGTTCAGTTTAATGGTCATCTCAGAGTTGAACATACACAGCCTGGGCCATTGCAAGGTTACAGCATCAGTTGGTATGAGCAGATGTTCAGGTCTGACAAAGAGGTGAGTGTCTATGGAGGCCTTAATTCTTAGTTTCAATGGAGAACTCAGGGCATTTTGCAAAGGGGTGAATGGCTTGTGGGAATGTAGTAGACTGTTAAGAGACATGCTCTTGAGGGTTTGCTTATCAGGTATCTGCTTCTGTTTCTCTTATCTTCTTTTATCTCCTCCTTCCCCTTCCCACCACTTTGAGGTTTGAGCTCTTTGCTGGGCAAGTCAAGGCAAATAGATGAACAGTCACTCAGCTTTTGCTGGGAAAACCTAGAAGGCGCAATGTTGGCAAACAAAGGGGAAGGCATGGAGTTGACTATTTAGACAGGATCGGGTCAGGGGCTACCTGCAGTTGAGCGATGGGGCCACCATATAATAGTGGAAAAGGTAGGTGGAAGCATGGGTTCCAACCTCCAATCTGCCACCAGCCAGGCTTGTGATTTTTGGAGCCACAGCATTCTCATCCATTAATCAAGGGGATGGCTTTGCAGCGTTCCTTCCTGTCCTGGAGCTCTGGAAATTACAAGATGCTTGGAGTCAAATCACTCCTTTGTTCTGAAGTCTTTCTCTTATGGACTAGGGAAGTTACCTGTGTAGCTTATCTTTCTCTGTCTTACAGAGAAGTATCTCACCTCTTTGCATTTTAGAGGAGAGTTTATAGCTGATTCCTTCAGTTCTTCCAGAGAAGGACATGAGACATGAAAATGAATTCAGAAGTCTGAGAAATTCACAAACTCATCTCCCACTACTCATGGTTATCTTGAATAATCAATGATGGTCAAATTTACTTATTATCTTATATAAAAAGGGAAGCATATGCTAAATGTCCTTGCCAGAGAGTAATGTGGGTTGATGACCGTGTTTTCCTGTTTGTCTAGAGGATTTTTACCCACTGGATCTGGGTCCTTCATGACCATCTATGGCAGGTAATAGGCAGGACAACAGACAGCAAAGCGATATGACCATCAGTTACAGGGGTCCCCATCTGAGCTGCATCCATGTTTTCTTTGTCCCCCTTAAGTTCCTCTAAATCCCAGGGGTTTAAACACCATTAGAAATGCAGTTGGTTCTTAGAAGCTTTCTTAACTACTTCTTGCTCCTGTCTTCCCTCCTTCCCTCCTCCTTCCTTTTTTTTTTCATTTCTTTTTTTAGAACGGTTTTAGATAGTTTAGAAGGTTCCCATATAGCCCACACCCAGTTGAGCACCTGGCTGAGGTAGTATTTGCCAGGTTTTTCCACTGTAAAGTTACTCTTTTCCCACTCTTTTTATACTGTTCTCTTTGTTTTTTTTGGAAAGTGTACAATGTGGTGATTTAATATATGTATACATTGTGAAATGGTTACCACAATCAAGTTAATTAACACACCTCACATAATTACCTTTTTGTGTGTGTGTATGGTGACAACACAAGATCTACTCTTGTGGCAAATTTCAAGTATACACTACAGTATTATTAACTATGGACACCATGCTATACATTAGATTCTCAGAACTTATTAATCATATCATGAAAGTTTGTACCCTTTGACCGACGTCTCCCCATTTCCCCCAGCCCTCAGACTCTGGCAACCACCATTCTACTCTCTAGTTCTATGAGTTTGACATTTTTAGATTCCACATATAGCATTTGTCTTTCTGTGTCTCCTCCTGCTTGTTTTCATGTCTGGCTATGCCCATCTATTCGTTGCTCACTCCAGATCTGTTCATGACGACCATGAACTTTGAGGGCCCTAAGTTAGAATTGACTAAGTGAGATGCTTAGAGATATGGACACAAGCACCTGTCTGGGCCTCGCGCAGGACAGTAGTAGTTTGTGGCTTGGTTCATTCTGTCCCATTGCATCTCAACAAAGATTTGAGCCCAAAACATTCATTTTTATGACAATTCAAAATATCCTGTTAGTTTTTACATTTTCGAACCATAATTAGCTATTTATGAGACTAAAGGCTCAAAAAATGGGTAAAACCCCAAACCATATATTACTTTGCCATCTCTTCTGTTAGATTCAAGTTCTCATTGTTTTCCTTTGAGAAAAATCAGTCTAATTTCATATCCGTAAGACTGTTGAGCTGTCCTGTCCAATACTGCTGTCATTATCCTCCCTTGATTGCTACCATTATTTAATTATTGTTTATGGAAATGCCTGTAGCACTTTAGAGCAATTAAGATTCTCATTGAAGACCAGACCTGTCTGTGTCCCGGAAACGTTCAGCTTGAGAGCAGGGCCAGTACTTTGGAAGTTCCAAATGTTTTAAAACTGGGAATTGATACCCTCAGCATCTTGGCAGTTGCCCCAAGCTGTCACTTGGCCCAGGGGCAGCGAGTAGGTTGCTTCGGGCTCCTAGCATCCCGGCTTTGAAAGGGCAAGGTAATTGGAGAGCCTGTGTTGGAGCTGTGGGCCCCACAGACTTATTTAGCTCAGCGCGGAGTGAGAGGCTGCTTGTTTTCAAGAAGCGAAGCAGATTAGAGCATGAGGACCCTTGCCTGCTCCTGGGAGGTGGGTCCTTGCTGGGTGAGTGGGTGAGGCGGTGCACTGGTTATCTTTTCAGTTGCCACATTATAAAATAGTCTCCTAACCAGACATTTTATTAAAAAAAAAAAAAGTATCAGCTGTAAAGACCTTGTTATCAGTTGTAACTCCCTACCTCCAGAACAACTAAGTGATCAGCTTGCAGGATTTCCCAGACTTCCAGGCAGGCAGATGGGGGTGAGGGCGCTGAGCTCTCCCAGCATGGGGGCGGGGGGGGGGGGAATCTCAATAGCTGGTTTGCCAATTAGTTAATTACCTAAGTCAGATAAATGATAAGCTCTTTGAAGTGTTCTTTGTTTCTTTGATATTTCTTGAACATTCTGAATTGTTGGAAATCCTACAGGGGTGGCTTAATGGTTTTCCTGAGCAGCTCTGTGGGCACGTTGGGTTTGTGTGTGTCCTGGGGTTGAGGAATAATTGGTCCGGGAGGTAGGGAGTAGCATGCTCTGTGGGTCTCCTGCAGCCACCCAGCCCTAGGCTGGACGAACAGGACCTCCCGGGTTCCTTCTCTGCGTGATGTATGTCTTCCTTTTCTCCCTTTTGGCTCCCAAGGATGTTAACGCAGGCGAGGGCAGTGAATTTGCGGACAGTGGGATCGAAGGGGCCACCACTGACACGGACCTCTTGTCCAGGCGATCCAATGCCACCAACTCCAGCTACTCGCCCCCCACCGGCCGCGCCTTCGTGGGCAGCGACAGCGGCAGCAGCTCCACCGGGGATGCCGCCCGCCAGGGGGTGTACGAGAATTTCCGACGGGAGCTGGAGATGAGCACCACCAACAGCGAGAGCCTGGAGGAGGCGGGCTCGGCGCACAGCGACGAGCAGAGCAGCGGCACCCTGAGCTCCCCGGGCCAGTCGGACATCCTGCTCACGGCCGCGCAGGGCACGGTGCGCAAGGCGGGCGCCCTGGCCGTCAAGAACTTCCTGGTGCACAAGAAGAACAAGAAGGTGGAGTCGGCCACCCGCAGGAAGTGGAAGCACTACTGGGTGTCCTTGAAAGGTAAGAGAGAGCACGCCCTTCCTCCATCTCTGCATGCACGCTAGGCAAATGATGTTTTTTAATAATATCGAATTTTTATTTTATACTCATCAAAAAATTTTTATTTTACTGTGGTAAAAATACTTAACATGAGATCTACCCTCTTAACGCGTTTTTAAGTATGCATTACAGTGTTGTGGACTACAGGCATGCTGTGTACGGCAAATCTCTAGAAGTTAATCGTCCTCCTTAACCGCAACCATATATCTCCTGATTAGTAACTCCCCGTTTCCCACTCCCCGCCAAAATTGTTTTATTTTCTTTACTTTTTTCACAGTTAAGCTGGAGGAGCTTCTCATGTCTAGTTTCCTGACATATACAGCTGGTTCTGATGACAGTTTCAAAGGATGAGCTCCAAAAAAATTTTTTGGAACTCATCCAAAAAAATAATAATGTGCCTCCCAAAGTGACTGTTTTGGAGGGAAAATCACTAGTTTGAATCCTATATAATTGCCATTTTTTGGGTAAAAAAGTGATAAGAGTATCACTAACTTCATAGGGTTCACCTTAATGTTTAATGGAATCTCTAAGCCATCATATATTTGGGAAAAAGTCAGTCACTGTTTTACACTCACACTTTGTATATTTGAGTCTATGTAGATATATACACACAGGTATATATCACTGGATTTTCTTTTCATTAATAAGCGTCATACTTTTGTATGTTACTATTCACTGTCATTTTCTGTACATTTTTGAAGTATGTACATGTCTGCATATGTCTGGTAGTGTAGGAATTGCAACACATTTGTGAACTCTGTGTCTTAAAGAGAAAAACACTTTGCAAGCCCACTTTAAATTTTTGTCACAAGCTAGAGCTGAAGCAGGGTTCGTATATGGCATGACAGGTTAGATAGTTAACCAGCGTGAAGGACGGGCACAGGAGGAAGAAGTCTAGGCTTTCCAGGTGTGGTGCACACACCTGACCATTTGATACTGGATTTCACCAACTGGTTGATGTGGGAACATCCAATTCTAGAGGCATGGAACAGCCTAGAGCTCTGCGCAGCGATGCACATGCCAGTCCACGAGGGATAAGCAGGGTTTGGGTGGGCCCTATTTCTAGTGGTGCCAGCTGTTGCTTCAATGCCTGGTGAAACAGGAAGGGAATATGTTAATTAGAATATACATTTTTCTGCATGTCGCAAAGACTCACAATGACAATGCTTTAAGCAAGAGAGAACTTTATTTCCCTTCCACCTACCAAAGGTGGACCATCTAAGGTTGGTGTGATGACTCTTTCCTATGAAGTCACACAGGAGCCCAGGCTCCTTCTGTCTTATTGCTCAGCTATTCCTAGAGCATTATCTTAGTCCGTGTGGTCAAGATAGCTCACCAGCAGGTCCACATACCAGAGGAAAAATGGAGAAGTAGAGGGAGTATCCCTCTGCACTGAGGGTACCTCCTACAAGTTGCCTGCATCACTTCTGCTTCCATCCCATTGGCCAGAAATGAGTCATACTTAGCTGCAAGGCAGACAGAATGGCTACTTTACTCCTGCGTGGCCTACAGACACACACGCACTTTGATTTTTGTTTCCATTGTGAATTGGGAAAAGACTATTATTTGATGTAGTGGTTCTGCTTGTGAAACACAGATCTTCATCCAATGGGGGCATTTTGGAGAATGGCTACTATTCTTTCTCATATGTGGACGGCCTTGGTTTAATTTGGAGGTGTTATGGGGTCATGTCTGAGGGGGCCTGGATCATGTCAGCTGCTCTGCTGTGGGGCGAAGGATGAGATGAGATGAAGGGAGAAAGACCCCTTCTTCTTCTACCTCCTGCTCCTTCCCCATATATACATACCACTGCACACTGCAGCCTCTGTTCCCTTTATTAGCCTGTCTTATTATTCATTCCATTAATTAGGGCTGAATTTTTAGCAATATGGTCAGAAGACCACCAGCGTCACAGTCACCTGAGGTACTTTCTGAGTTGTACCCATACCTGCTAAATCTCAATGTTTGGAGGTGGGGCCCTATATTAGTTTGCTAGGACTGCGCTAATGAAGTACCACAGACTGGGTGGATTAAATAAAAGAATTTATTTTCTCATACTCCTGGAGCCTAGAAGTCTGAGATCAAGCTGTCAGCACGTTTGGTTTCTCCTGAGGCCTCTCTCCTGGACTGTAGGTAGATGGCCATCTTCTTCCAGGATCTTCACCTGGTCTCCCCTCTGTACTGGTCTATGTCCAAATTCCCCCTTCTTATAAGGACAGCAGTCACATTGGATTAGGACCCACTCATATGACCTCATTTTACCTTAATTACCTCTTTAAAGACCCTCTCTCCGGGGCCGGCCCAGAGGTGTAGCGGTTAAGTTTGCGAGTTCCTCTTCGGTGGCCCTGGGATTCCTGGGTTCGGATCCTGGGCACAGACCTGCTCATTGCTCATTAAGCCACACTGAGGTGGTGTCCCACACAGAAGAAGTAAAAGGACCTACAACTAGGATATACAACTATGTACTGGGGCTTGGGGGAGAAAAAAAAAAGAGGAAGATTGGCAACAGATGTTAGCTCAGGGCCAATCTTCCTCAAAAAAAAAAAAATTCTAGGAATGTAAAATATTAAAAAGAAAAAAAAGACCCTATCTCCAAATACAGCCAGATTCTGAGGTCCTGAGTTAGAAATTTGGGGGGATATAATTCAGCCCATGTCAGGCCCTGAATTTGTGGTTTAAACAAGCTTCGCAGGTGATTCTCACACCACATTTGAGAACAGCTGTGTTAGTGGCATAGAATAAAAATAATTAGGCGTTTTTTTACTTGGGACATGGAAGAGGGCTTATTTTGTTTCTGCCATTCCCTGAGAGAATAAATGATGCAAGAAATCAGGATGTAGGTGTTCAGGAGCACAACTCACGAGCCCATTAGAGGAGGGAGCCTTCACATTCTTGGCGACCCAGATCTGAGTGACACAGTCTGTCACAATCCAGGCCCAGAACACAGAGCCACTGAGTCCTTCTCTTCTTAATCCTGACGGGCTCCAATTATATATTGACATACTTGAGACCTGTGCTTGCCACTCAAGGGCAAGACTAGCTGCTGACTTTTTCTTAGCAACCCTTGGATACTGAGAATTAAAAAGCAGAGCACCTGGGAGCTGCTGGGTAGAGGTTTCTCCAAAGACTCTTTCACTTTCGACAGAATAAGTAATTTGAAAAAAAAAAAAGATTTCATTTTGAATTCACCTCTGGAGTGCCTCCATCGACAGCGGAAGAGCATACAGATTACGTTCAACTGAAGATGAAGGTAAACGGACCATTATCGGGGAGCCTCTGGTTCCCAGATTTGCTTTTTTATGTTAGTCTTAAAATTGAAACACGTAGATAATTGAGTAAATACAGATTTTAACTACATGTTATCATGGGTGATTGTGAACCAAGGTTGAAAAATGATAAAAACAGCAATTTGGGAAGACCATAAAATGTTCAGTGTGTGCACACACCAGGATTTGTGACTGTCCCCTATTCATTATCCACAGGCTTCATTTTCTATTCTCAACTATGGTAAAGTTGTATTGCTCTTTTTCTGTTAAGAATCTGCTCATTGTTAGTGTAGCATTACCCCTAAAGATTATTTAGAGAAGGGTTTCTCAACAGGGGCACTACTGATGTTTTCCAGATAATTCTTTGTCGTCGGGGCTATCCTGGACGTTGTAGGATGTTTAGCAGCTTCCCTGTCTGCCACCCACTAGATGCCAGTGGCGCCCCCATTCTCCCACCCCAAGTTGTGACAACCAAAAGTGTCTCCAGACTTTGCCAAATGTGCCTCAGGGGGCAAAATTACCCCACCTCGAGAACTTCTGATTTGGAGGAAAATAGCCTACCCTTCCCACTTTTTTCCTTCTTCTATTTATCTCTGAATGTATGTTAGCTTAAGACATGGAAATAGGAGGTAGAGATGATTCTGCAATGTGATACACGTGTTCCTGAAAAAACTTGAGACCTTCAAAATGACAGGGATTATGGGAAAAATGGGGTTGGGGCAGACTGCTCAATAAGAATGGAATTAAATTATATGTATGCAACTTTTTAACCCAAAACTGAAAAAAGAAAGTAACAACCCTACTACAAATACTTACTAGTTAACATCTTAATTTCTAACAATAAATTCCACAGAAAACATAAGACTTCATCTTAAAAAAATAAAGTGAATATAACTTGAATGGGTAGAAGGAAGAATTGAAACTCGCGAATTGCAGAGACAAGTACAATGGTTATAAAGTCATAAAGCTCAGGAGCACCATGCAATAGGACTTTTAAGCAAAGGTTTTTTTTAAATTACACCAAGGGAAAAATTGTGAAATGAGTGCGCATTGAGTCCCAGTGTGCTCCGTTCAGCTCTGGTTGGAGATGTTGCATTCAGCAGCTACGACATGCAAATGTGAAATATTATGGGCTAGGAAAAATTGCCTTTGAACTAATGTGACTTTTCCATTGATCCATATCATTCTATATTGCTAACCACGTATCAGCAAATTTGCTTTATGGAAATTCATACTGTAGCTGTGAATAGATTGTATTTTCAAAAGCTTTGCAATCCGCATTAAGTGTGGCCCTTGCTTGTGATAAGATGTTGAAAATGAACTGAGTTGGCCTATGTTGAAGTTAAAAAAGAGTTGTAAAGTTGGGCCCAGGCTTCCCCTGAAATTGGTTTTAATTAGTTGAGAGTAAGTGTTCGGGCAGTAATTACTATTAGAGTGAGCCTCACGTTTAGGCGGTAATGGAGGGTATCTATTGACGCCGCCTGGATACAAATCTATGAAAGGTTTCTTTGCTGCCGTCTCATTAGTTTCACAGTACAATTAAGTGTGGACCAGGCCTTTCATATGTGTGCCATGTATTTCCTCTTTCAGTAGGAACAAGGACATGGTCTAGTTCTAGAAAAACATTCTATGGAAAAGAGCTGAGGCTAAAAATCTATCATTTCTTTTCTTGTCCTTAAAGCACCTAAAGCCAGTATTATAATTGTTTTCTCCAAGGGCATAGTCAAGAAACCCAGTGAATTGCATTGCCTGGTTGCCTATTGTGTGAGACATATTGGGAAGGGGCTCCAATGGGACAGTCTTCACACAGCGCTTGTTGCAGTTCTGGCTGTGGAACCGTATTTCCAGTCACCACCGCCTGAAGGAGCTGCAAGACCCACAGATGCCTATGAGGATACCTGTGATGAAACATTCTGAAACAGAAATGAAGAGTCTTAAAGAAGGGCATGCATGAAAGAGTCCCGTATGGGTTGAGAAGCTGTGATTTAAGAATCTTAGCCTCTCTCTAAGCCTATCCGAGATGTCAGTACAAGCACGGCCCTCTTCTCTTGACTCCCTAGATTTTCACACACTAATTTCCAGCCCTTTCCTGGTGACAAGGCACAAGTCATAGTTTCCACTACAGACTTTTTATGGCACACGCACTGAATACTCATGCAGACCCCTGTTCTTTTTCCTCAGGGTGCACCCTCTTTTTCTATGAGGGCGATGGCAGGTCTGGAATAGACCACAACAGCATCCCCAAGCACGCCGTCTGGGTGGAGAACAGCATTGTGCAGGCTGTGCCTGAGCACCCCAAGAAGGACTTCGTCTTCTGCCTCAGCAATTCCCTGGGCGATGCCTTCCTCTTTCAGGTTGGTTGGGCATTTCCTTTGTAGGGCATTTCAGACCTCTAAACCAGATGCTTTCCCCTCCTGCCCATGGACCCCACCCTGTTTTCCTTGTAGTGGTGGGTTTTATCTTTTGCTCATTATAGAAACAAAAATGATGAATGACAAAATAACCATCTATCTTGAATTCAGAAATGAGAGAACTCATCCAGAGGGTTCTGCTGTGAAACCCAAGAAAGGGCGTGAGTTGAATTTGAGAGTTTGCTCTGTTTGCCATGGGTTGAAGGATTTCTCAGTGTAGTCTCAATACCATTTGTGTAGAGCTTTAGAAAGGGATCATGAATATATCTTAATTTAGACATGATTTGAGCTGTCAAAATTTTTTATCATATAATATGTTCTCTTCTAATATTACTCATAAAGTGAAATAATGAGATCTCAGAAATGACTCACTGAACCCAAACTATTTCTCTTCTTCATCTTGTCAGAACTTTTTACCCAGTGTTCTTGAAGTTTGACTGTCAATTGCATCAAAAAATGCTAGCTTGGTACTGGCCCCGTGGTGTAGTGGTTCAGTTCGGTGCACTTGACTTTGGCGGCCTGGGTTTGTGGGTTCAGATCCTGGGTGTGGACCTATGCCACTTGTCAGCCATGCTGTGGTGGTGACCCACATACAAAATAGAGAGAGATTGGCACAGATGTTGGCTCAGGGCTAATCTTCCTCAAGCAAAAAAAGAGGAAGATTGGCAACAGATGTTAGCTGAGAGTGAATCTTCCTCAGCAAGAAAAAAAAAGAGGAGAAAAGAAATGCTAGCCTCCTTATCACTTTGGGATTAACATTTGCTTTCATAGAGAATCCTTCAAGTTTGGTCGGTTATGATACACTCTACCAGAACTTTTTTGGATGTTAGGAAGGCTTTCTTCATTTATTCCAATAATGCATGAATTCCTCTAACCTTTATTCCATGCTTCCATGTGCTGTGCACAGTGCTATTGAGAATGCCAAGAAGATTTTGACAAAATTACTACCCTTAAAGTGTTTGCATATAATGTGGGAGACAGACATAAGGATAGATCTTTATAGTGTGGTAAAGCCTGCTTGTGAATACTAGAGGAAGAGTAGGGATGAATTGGGTGAAATGGACAAGTAGAATATTCCATGCAGAAGAGAGAGCTTGAACAAAAGGCATGGAAGAGAGTAATAGGTTATTTCACCAAGTTTCTGGGTTTGGCCCTTAAAGTTATTTCCATTTGGGGAGTCAAAGTAAGAAATATAAAGTGGTAATTTTGTTTGTGAACAGACAAAAAGCATCTGTTTTTTCATTCTTTAAATCTATGCTGTAAAACACCCATAAAGAAGAGTACCTAAAACATGAATGTATTGCTCAGTGAACTATCACAAGGTAAATGTGTAACCACCACCCAGGTCAAGAAACAGAAGTATGTAGCACCTTACAAGCCACCCCCCACCCACATACACACGTGCAACCTACTAGTTGAATGGAATCAGCATGTATTTTATCATCCAAGCCACGACATTGTTTATCTGAGAATGTCTTCATTTCTCCTTCATTTTTGAAGGATAGTTTTCCTGGATATAGAATTATTGATTGACAGTCTTTTTTCAGTGGTTTGAAAATATCATTGCACTGCTATCAGGCCGTCATGGATTCCGATAAAAAATCAGCTGTTAATCTTATGAAGATCCCTTGTATGGCGGAGTTGCTTCTCTCTTGCTGCTTTGAGGATTTTGGCTTTGTCTTTCAACAGTTTGAATCTGATGTGTCTAAGTATTGTTTTTTTTTGTTTCAGTTTATTCTACCTGGAATTCATTGAGCCTCTTGGATGTATAGATGTATGTGTGTGTTTGTCACATTTGGAAAGTTTTCAGATATTAGTTCTTCAGATAGTCTTCCTGCCCATTTCTCTCTCTCTTCTCCTTCTGGGACTCCCATTGTATTTACATGAGTATGCTTGAAAGTGTCCCACAGGTCTCTGAGACTCTGTTTGTCTTTCCTCATTCTGTTTTTGTTCTATTCCTTAGACGGAATAATCTCAATTGACCTACTTCAAATTCACTGATTCTTTTTTTTTTTTTTGCCAGTTCAAGTCTGCTGTTGAGCCCCTCTGGTGAATTTTTCACTCAGTTATTCTATATTCCAACACCAGAATTTGTATTTGGTTGTTTAAATTCTTTTTAAAATTTTCTCTATTGATATTCTCTACTTGGTGACGTCATTCTCATATTTTATTTCTTTAAACCTGATTTCCTTTAGTTCTTTGAATATATTCAAAATAGTTGATTTAATGTCTTTGTCTAGTAATCCAACATTTGGACTTCCTCAGGGACATTTTCTATTGTCGGCTTCTTTTCTCGTGTATGTGCCACACTTTGTTGTTTCTTTGCATGTCTCATACTTTTTTGGTTGAAAACTATATTTTAAATAATATAACGTAGTGACTCTTGAAATCAGATCCTCCCACCTTCACCCCCAGTGTTTGTTGTTGTTATTGTCACTTGTTTGTTTAGTGACTTTACTGAAATCTGTAAAATCTTTATTCTTTGTCATGTGTAGCACTGAAGTCTCTGCTCAGTTAGTTTAGTGGTCAGCTAATGATTGTAGAGATTTCCTTAAGTGACTTGGAGGCAATTAGTCTCCCAGTCTTTCTGGAGGACCTCTGTGTGTCGGTCTTCAACACTGAGGCAGCTAGTTAACAAATCTGCTTAGCCTTTGCCTCTGCTCGCACAGTGCCTCACTGTCAGCCAGAAGGGTGAACATAGGGACTTCTCAGGATTTTCTGGGCATGTGCACAGTCCTATACGTGATGCCGCCTTCTAGATTCCCAGGACAATGGATGTCTTATTCCCCAGGTTTTCCTAAAGTTTCCTGGTCAGCTTCTTTTTTGCCCCAACTGTTCTCACTACCTTGGGCAGATGCAATATTAAACAGTCGTTACTGATTGTTTTTCACAAACCCCCCCTGGAGTAAAAGTTGTTTGCATGAGTGAATTCTGAGTCAGGTCAAATAGCAACAAGCCCTGTGAATGGGGGTTTCCTGTGAAGTGCTGAGCAGGTCAGATAATGACAATTCTTTAGATTGGTGTTTTGGGGAAGCTCTAAACCCATTCTACCCCCTTCAGTGGTTGCTAGACTGCTGGTTTTCCCATGATTATGGAGATAGAGAGATGAGGATGAGAACAAAGCAAGCTAAATGCCCCCAAACTTGCTATTCTTACTGAAATTCAGCTATGTTTTTTCCAATAAACGCACCTCAGATTGTTGCAAGATCTAATTAATTTTCAGAGTTCTGAAAAAGTTGATTTTGGCAATTTTTGCCAGTGTTCTTTTTGCTTTTACAGAGGAGCAGCTTTTTGAAGTCCTTACTGTCCCCTTGCCGCTGATGGACCCACCAGGATACTTTAGAGACTAGACAATTTTGAAAGTTATAGCATCACTATTAACAATATTGCCAGGATAATAGGTATTAGCTGCAACAGCCCCAGGCTAACTGGGACGTCTGGCAAGCTTTCCATAGTAGGTTTGGGTCCATCGTGGTTTTGGGGGGAGCAGTGTTGGTGTGAGTACTCTGTTCCTGTGTTCAGGATATGTTTGTCCACATTCCTATTGGTATATACCTAGGACTGGCATTGCTGCTTCAGGGGACATATGCACATATTCAGGTTTACTAGATACCACCAAACAGTTTCCATGTGATTGAAGTAATTATGCCCTCATCAGCAGCTTAGGAGAATTCCAGTTATTCCTCATCTTTGTCCACACTTGATATTGTCAGATCTTTTTTTTTTTTTGATCTTTTTAAAGCTATTAGTGTAAAGTTGAGCACATTTCAGGGGTTTAATGTCACCATTTCAGTATCATCTTTTGTGAAGTGCTAATTTCAGTCTCCTGCCTGTTTTTTCATTGGATTGTCACTTTTCTCTTCATGATCCGTGGCAGTTCTTTATGTATTTTGTATATCATCTCTTTGTTGATTATATGCATTGCAAATATTATTTTCCACTCTGTGGCTTGCTTTTTACTCTTAAAGGTATCCTTTGTTATACTGAAGCTTTTTAATTTTAACATAGTCTCATTTATCAAGTCTTCCTTAATGAGTAGTGCTTTGTATATCCTATTTTAAAAATCTACATGCTCTGAATCGTGAAAATATTCTTCTGTATGACTTATAACCCACTGTTTTTCTGCATCTGGTATAGCTTTTTATTAATTAATTGGATATCTTGCAAATGAGGAAATGCTTAACTACTCAATAACAACAAGAATAATAACATTATTGCGATATCAGCAGCTATCTTTTACTGAGCCCTTATTGTATGCTGCCATCTTGAAAGTGTTTTACAATGTGAGTCACATTTAATTCTTACAGCAATCAATGAGTTGGATTGTGTATCCATATTTTAACCAATTGTTGTAGACTGTGTACCCCATTGGTGAAGCTGAAGCTTACAAAATCTAGTAATTGGATGCCAATCACACAGTCCAGAGTGTTGGGGCTAGATTCAAACCAAACCTTTCTTTCTACAAAGACTCTAATTTTCTAAGTGTACTATTTATCCCATTACTATTCCTATCTACCGTAAGAAGAACATGGATGAGAATCAGTGACCACAGTAAAAAGTGACTAACGGGCCAGCCCTGTGGCATAATGATTAAGTTTGGTGCGCTTCGCTTTGGCGGCCCAGGTTTGTGGGTTCAGATCCCAAGCATGGACCTAAACCACTCATCATGCTGAGGCGGCAACCCACATACAAAACAGAGGAAGATTGGTAACAGACGTTAGCTCAGGGCTAATCTTCCTCAAGCAAAAAGAGGAAGATTGGCAACAGATGTTAGGTCAGGGCGACTTTTCCACAGAAAAAAAAAAAGTCACTAATTTTTTCTTGTCCTTAGATGTAAACCACTCATTGGGAATATTTCAAAATTATAACTTGATTTTGGCCATTCTTGCCTCACTACACAGATTAAATGATAATCTGATCGATTTCAGGATGCTTTCGTTTTTACTGACACACCTCTGTTGTGAATTCCTTTCAAAAGGACCTTCCTGGCCATAAAATTGCTAGTAGAATTTGAATACTCAATAGGTCACATTGAATAAAATTCTTTTGTGGCAACATAGGACCTATTCATGAAAACCCTTGTGTCCTCTTCTTATGGTGAAATTTTTATGCTACTTACGTGGGGTAGAACACAGAATGAACCTTTGCAGAGGAAATTACTGCTGTTTGGGATCTATGAGGGCATTTTCTACCTTCTACTTATTGTAATCCACATAACTCTAGAGGGGCTGAATTTGAAAGAAACCTGTGTGTGTAGGGGGTGAACTTAAAGCAAGCGAGATCAACCCTTGATTATGGAAATAATTTGTAGGTTATTCTAGCCCTAGGGCTCAATTCAGTACACACAGTTTCCAGAGTCTGTATGCTGCTGATTTGACACTGTTATTCAGATTCGCCCATGGAAAGGAGATTCATGTTACCAGCCAAAGTAGAAAAGGGATTTTGTGTGCAGGATGGGGGTGGGAATGGGCGTGAGTGTTAGAGCAGCTTATATAGAAGAAGTGTTATGCTGTGTGCAAAGGGAGGCTGTAACTCTTGTACTTAAACTATTTTAATTAGAGTTCTTTCCTCCAACTGGAAGCCAGAAACAGCACCCACCACCTACAAAGTACAATTTCCTCTTAGGCCTTCCTTCATCTGTTACTGGAGGATGTCACATACAATTCTGACTTTTATGGTCACATATCGTAACTCCTAAGTTTTTAATTTCTATATTAAATGCCTTGGGAACAGTTGGCAGGCAAAGTAAGAATGACACTTGATTGGGTAGAAGATCATATGCAATTATATATCTAAAGAAGTGTAGAAAATATTATCTCTAAGGGGTCCTTGCCTTTCCATAGAAAGTTTCTTTTATCATTTAGAAAGTCACTTGTATGAGGGTATGGTGTGCATATTGAAAAGAGACTAGTGAAAAAAAAGAATAATGTTTGAACCATTACGTTGAATTGGGGATCAGATGTGGTAATGCAAGTCAAGTGTCTGAGAGATAGCAAATGCTCAGTAAATGTTACAGTCATCATTTTAATTATAAAGGAAAAGAGACTAGTTCCCTATGCTCCTCCTAAATAAGTATCTTTCCAGAAGTTGAGTGTGGCTTCCTTGTGAAAAGTCTAAGGCTTCAAGTTTTATCAGGCTCTGGAGAGTTATCTTGAAATGCCATGTGTGGTTCTATGTATCAGACTTGATGAAGGTTGTTGGCACATGCCCTGGACAAGGGCAGCCAGATGAGGGAAAAGTCTGGAAATCGTCTTTCACAAGGAGACATCCAGTGGACTTGGTAGAAAAGGCTTTAGAGGGATTTAGCATCTTGAATTTAATAGATTAAAAGTCCAGCCTCCCTCTCAAAGTTGGCACCATCTCTGCAAGGCCCCTAACAGCCAGTCAGCCTGCCCATTGCATGGCCACTTCCATCCCGCGAAGCTCCCAGCTCCGTGTTAGTTAGCTTCAAGTTCTAGAAAGTTCTTTGTCATGTTGTGATAACACATTCTATCTAGTAACTTTTGCCATTAACCTTTGTTTTCATATTCTCCCCCAAAGTCTAAAGCAAGTCTTCTGCTTATTCTTTCTCATAACCTTTTAAATACATGAAAACAGCTCTCATTTGCCTCCTGCCATGTCTCCTGTTTAGGCTTCCCTGCCTAAGCTTTCCATGGCATCTCCCTGTGATCCAGTTCCTCTCCTTGATGTTCTTCCTTGTAATCATGTTCTGGAGCCCAACACCCTGTCCCCCATAGGGTCCACCCTGTGCAGCCTGCAGTTTGGTTCCCGCTGTTCTCATTTCCTCCCCACTGCTGGTGTCAATTCCTTAATTTATTAGAAACCACAACAAACTGTTGACTCATACTGAGCTTGTGGTATATCAAACCCTCAGCATCAACTCTTACCCAACAAGGTTTTCTCCATCTTATTTTCATAGATTTTTCAGAACCCCAAATGCAGAACTTAAGTTTACCTCTTTGAAATTTTACCTTTGGTGGAGTGTGCAGATGTTCAAGTGTGAAGTGAAATCACCGGGCTGGTCATCATGTACAGTACATGACCTACTCTTAGAGTGTTCAGAGGTTTCCCCACGTATGTTAAAAGTACAGCGCAGAGATAAATTGTGGCTGAGGTAGAGTTTAGTGCAGAATTTGTATACTATTATGTATCATCCGAATAATATGTTACTAACAACATTCATCTTCCTTTTTACACTATTTTAAATTTGTATTAAGTCAATATGAGCACAGAGTTTTAAAGAATTCAATTAACTTGAAAAGACTTAAAGTGAAATTCTCTTCCCATCCTTCTTTACCCTCTCCCCCAAGCCTCACTCCCCCTAAGCAACTATACTCAACTATTTTAGCTAGGTTTTTTGTTTGTTTTTTCTTGTATTTACTCTCATTTCTCATTAACATGCTTATACTATTTCTTAATTGACTTGAGATATTAACTACTGACTTTCTGTTATGATAGATGAATATTTAGCTGTATTTTATACAAATTCTCCTTTTCTAATCTTGCTATATAGTTAAATGAAAATTTAGGATAAATCAGTCATCCCTGTTATGATGTTATGATGTTACCATGCTGTCATGACCATATAAATAGTATTAGCTGCTGAGCCAAATAGTGTGCTATCATTTTATTTTATTTCTTGAAGAACTTTTTGGTTTTTTCCTGTAGTTAATGACTGCTTCTTCTTTTTTTTTTTTTTCTGATCAATTTGCTTATTTTTCTGGTTACTTAGCAATATTTTCTAAATCTCCAATTTATTAAGTAGTTGATCAGTCTTATTTTTTCCCTGGAGCCTACTCTTCCCTGACCCCTCCTCCTCCAGCTCCAATCTGGTTGCTCTCTCGGCCTCATACGTAACAGTCACCCTGGGATTTCCCTTCACCACCCTAGTTAGATTCCTGGATTGCAGGTCTTCCTTTTTTCCTTAATAAACTACTTCATTTTCATTAAAAAAAAAAACCCTGTAGTAACTTTCTACAAAATGGCTCATGTTTGGGGCTGGCCCAGTGGCATAGCAGTTAAGTTTGCACGTTTTGCTTTGGTGGCCCAGGGTTCACCAGTTTGGATCCTGGGCACGGACCTACTCACCGCTCATCAAGCCGTGCTGAGGCAGCGTCCCACATAGAAGAGCTACAGCGCTACAACTATGATACCTAACTGTGTACTGGGGCTTTGGGGAGAAAAAAGCAAAAAGAGGAAGATTGGCAACACATGTTAGCATAGAGCCAATCTTCCAAAAAAAAAAAAGAAATGGTTCATGTCTGAAAATGTCTTCATTCTGCGTTTTACTTGAATAGTATTTGAGTAATTTGGAATTTTGGTTTGGAAATCATTTCCCCTTTATTCAGTTATTTTCTGATACCATTCTCATTTCTGATTATCTTGTATGTGCTTTATTTTCTCTTTTGAAGCTTTAGAATCATTTCCTTATTGCTAGTGTTTTGATTCTTCATGGTGATTTGTCTTCTATTGAAATCTTAATTTTGGTCATCTTTTTTTTTATTCCTAAAAGCTTTCCCTTCCTCCCTTCCTTCCTTTCCTTCCTTTCTCCCTTTCTTCCTTTCTCGTTATTGCTTCTTTTTCATTGTAACCTATGCATTTGTTTGTTTGTTTATAGCTTTAGATTCTCTTGTCTCTCTGAGGATATTATAGATTTGGGGGAAGTTTTCATGGCTTCAGGCATTGTTTCTCTTTTCTCCAGATGCATTTTCTTCTGTGTGCTTTGGTCTCCGCCTTTCTTGCTGGAGGCCTTCACTAAACATCTGGTGATCCTTGACTGGCTGATCATATTTAAGTGTGAGACACCAAAAAAGTGCTTGAATATCATCTGTGCACATTGTCATCTCCTGGGGGCTTTATGGCATGAACAGATGGTAAGGCCTTTTTGCTGAGGGAGTCCAGGTGACAATATTTGTTGGCCTCTTCTGTGCGGCAACTCAGCTTTGCCGGAGATGAATACTGCCATTGCCATTCACGAGCCTTCCATTTATTCTCCTGTTTGCAGGAAACAGTTCCTCCTCCTTTTGTACCTGGCTTCTGGAGTCTGGAGCCTTTCTTCTTCTCCAAAGAATTCACCCTGGGTGGGTGAGGGGGTGGGGAGGTGAGGGCGGGAGGGATGTGCAGTTGCATGACTTTCTCCAGGGGTGGAAGGGAACCTCATATTACAGATACTGGGTAATATCTGTAATTCTATAAATAAAACTCTAAAATATGTCAAACACAGAATCAATGAGAAAAAAGACTTTCAAGAGTTCACATAGGAACTTCATTCCCAACTAGCCTCTTACAAGCATATAACTTTATTCTTTTTCCTTTTTCTTCTTTTAAAATGGAAAAAAAATGTTCAGTCTACTTTACAATTATTCTTGCACTTCTGTAAACTCAAATTATCCCAAATCTTAGTTTTCTAGATCTGGCATATATTCTCTAGTATTTCTCTTGTTTAAAATGAATTTCCCTTTTCCTGCCACTCACATAAACCATTGATTATCTGAAATCACTGACTGTCCTCCATTCAGTTGGATAATGGAAGCTAGACCTCTTTAAATACATAATAAAGCCCCGAGCTTCATCTCAACTCTGCACTCAAAGGGGCTCTTATGCAAAATGCATTTTTTTGCTGATTATATTCCTCTGTTGGCAAGAACTTTGCTTATTTCTCTCACTGAACTTTATACAGTATTTATAGCATCCCCAGAAGGCAAAGGAAGAAGCACAAAATCCACCCTTTCTACCTGTCTGCTATTGTTTGTTTAATGGAAGGTGATGAGTGTTGAGGATGTTGAGAGGGTCCCATTGGGTGGTCTTTTCTTCCTGGCTCTTAGACCACTGGGTTCTAATGAAGGGCCCTGGAATAGCCTGATGTCCCTATTTAAACTTGCCTGGTTCAAGAAGGTGACATAAAGTTAGTGGCTTTGAAAGCTTTTTCTAGCATGTCAGAATTTAAATCCTGGAGAGGCCACACTGGAATACATTGTATTAACTTAGTGGTCTACTGTGATCAGCTCTGAAGCGTTAAGCCTGTCAACTGCCATGAAATGTTTCAAGAGTTTTCTCTACTTAACACATTGTTGACAGAGGTCGGTGTAGCCTTTGCCTACCCTCTCATCCACACGTAGCTTCGTGTATGCCACTAAAAAAAGACAAAGTCTATTGAAAAGCTCATTGAGTGAATTGTGCTCCTTAGAAATTAATGATAGCTTAATGATAGAGAATGGCAGAGACTGCTGTTTTGTTTAGACAGGACAACAGGAGCAAAAATTCTTTCTAATGGAAATGCTTCAGCCTCTGACAGGTTTTAAAAGAGTTTGGAGGCTTGAGACTTACTTAATGATTAAAAGGGCTGATGGCTAAATTTTTCATAAAGCTGTGACCACACTTTTCTATACATCTTTCTCTAGATTGTGGGGCTTGGTATGGTTTTTCTGCCTTCCTTTTTATTTTATCTTATTTAAAAAAGATTTTTAATTATGGTAAAATATACATAAAATACCATCTTACATGTTAAGTGTGCAGTTCAGTGGCATTATGTTCACATTTTTGTGCAACCATCACCACTGTCCATCTCCAGAGCTCCTTGCATCTTGCAAACCTACCCATTGAACACTAATTCCCCATTTTCCCCTTCCCTTAACCCCTGGCAACCACCATCTTCCTTTCTTTTAAATAAGGAAATTCTAGCCGCTTTGCCAAAATTAAGTATTCACCTTTCAAAGGATGTTTCCCTTCATCGGCTGGTATCAGCTTCCTTCATTTCCACTTTTCAACTGGGAGGCAGACATAAACTCTCTGACATCAGAATGGAGGGGGTTGCCCTTGGCTGAATTTGGCCAAGATCCTCACAGGTGGAGGCAAGGAAGGCTTTCCTTTCATTAAGTGAAGAGAGCAAAAGGCCATTGTTCTACAGAACCTATCAGATTGTGGCTCCTCTTGGACGTTAATAGTATATCAAACAGACTGTTACTTAAAAAGCAGTGCTTATTTTGAAATGGAATTCTTACTTTGCTAGTACATCAGTCAGGATGGGGTAGATTATGCTGCAGTAAGGAGCAACCCTTGAATCTCCATGGCTTAACATACCTTTTTATTCCTGCCGTGGGTCTTATGGCCACTGGCAATGAAGCCGTGCTTGTCCTGGACACTTAGAGACCCAGGCTGATGGAAACTCTCTCTTGACACATGCTTCCATGACTGTAAGCAGTGGGACAAGAATGAGGTAGATCAGGCTTTTGTTTAGTAATGACGCATGTCGCTTCTCCTCAAATTCATTGGCCAAAGGCAAATGACACGCCCACATCTAACTCCAAAGAGGGCAGGAAAGTTCCACCCTCCTATGTCCCTAGGGTGAGCTCAAAATGTTGTGTACAATACTGATGATCCTGCAGTTGGGCTTTTAGAGCAATTGGTGAGAGCTAGGGGTTCAGGAGCAGTGTGGCATATGTAAAAAAATTTAAAAGCACAGGATTGGTGGAGAGTGGGGTTTATAATAAATTATTGTGTTATCCTGAATTTTCTGGGCTTTAGTTTCTCCAATTGTAAAGTGGTTACCTGGGCCCCTTCTGGATGAATATTTTTATTTTAAATGTTAAGTTTGTAACTTGTATTTAGCAGAGCTTGTATCAAGAGTTTAAGATCTTTCCATCTATTCCTCAGATATTATGTCAGGGTGGTAGGTATTTCATTTCCTTACTCTGTGGAAGGTTCTGACTGAGGCAGAGATGAGTGAGGAGTGTCTTCTGGGAATGGATGTGGACCTCCCACTGAGCATTGCCACTCCAGATGTTTTTACAGGAGACGTAGCCTCTCCCTCTTAGTGGCACATGCCGACTCTGCATGGATTTCATCAGAAACGCCCCCACAGTGTCCTTTTAAAACGAGTGAAAACACCAGCTCCCCTAAAGTCTAAAAGCTCCTTGTTTCCACTGAGCTGTCATACAATTGGGAAAGCATGTTTTGGCTCAAGGAACGGACTGTATATCAGATGCTGCCAGGCCCTGTGGAGGACACAGGAGTGATGCTGAATGGGCCATGCTGTTTGGAACTTTTATTCTGATCTTATAGGGACAATTTTTAATGAAAAATGGAACCTGAAGTATGATATTTTTAGGACAGTTACAGAAAAATTATATAATATTAGGGTAATACATCTTGGAAGGATTTTTTAAAACTTTCTATTAAAGTATATATACACAGAAAATTGTACACATTTTGATGGTGTTTCACCAGCTGGGCACACCCATGCCATATACTCACGTAACCAGCACCCAGACCAAGAAGCAGAACATGACCAGCACCCCAGAGGCTCCCCTTGTGGTTTCTTTTGGTTGCTACCCCTCCCCTCATTCCCACCAAAGAACAGCCCTTCTGACTTCTAACAGTGCATATTAGTTTTGCCTGTATTTGTATTTCATATAAATAGAATCCTACAGTCTAGACTCTGGCACGTCTGGCTTCTTTTCCTCAATGTTATGTGTGAGATTTATCCGTATTGTGGTGTGTAGTTATCAGTGTTTCATTCTTGTTGCTGTGTAGTATTTCATTGTGTGATTACACCACACATTACTCATCCATTCCACTGTTAATTGGTGTTTGGATAGTTTCCAGTTTTGCCCGTTAGAAATTGTGCTGCTATGAACATTTTGGTACATATATTTTGGTGAACATACGAATGCATTTCTGCTTGGTGTATACGAGGTTCAGGAGTGCATTTTTGGGGATCACAAGGCGTGCATATATTCAACTTGAGTAGGTAGCAGCAAACAGCTTTCCAAAGCGGTTATAACTAGTTACTCTCCAGCCAGCAGCCAGCAGCACGTGAGAATTCTGGTTGTTCCATATCCTCACCAACACTTAGTATTTTCTTCTTGGAAACTTTTCTTCTAGAAAAGAATCGTTGCTAGATTGTTTTTCCATCTGAACGAATTCCTTTCCTAATAAATAAAAAAGTGAAAAAATAACCCACTTAGCAAAATATCCACTGATGGCTGAGGCATCGACTCGAGGGTCAAACATTGTACGTTGTACTAGGCAGGAGTGAGCATGGGGGTTTTATTATATGTGGGAGGATCTTAAACTCTGTTTTTTCTTGAGTCACTTAAAAGTGATACATAGAGACAAAAACGTCAGATAATGACTTTCTAAGAGGAGCTAAATATTAAAAATTTGAAGCAAAGTTAAGAGTTAAAGATGAATCTCATATCCAGATGTGCATCTTTTCCTAAATTTCTCAACCTACAAGTATTTACCTTTGACTTCCAATGTCTCTATCTCCACCTCTTCTCCCACTCAGTCCTCACAAAATGATTCCATTTGCTTTATCAGGTGGGACTTCTGCAATTTCTTGTGCGAATGTCTAGCTTCTTGAAGTCTTCTTTAGACACAGGTGCATATTTTGTTACAAAAGTCACAACTGTGGGATTGTTCAGGTTTGAGCCGTGCGGAGGCCCTGTTGGCAGACACCGTTTGTAAGATTTGATGCGGTTTGCTTTGTGCAATACAAAGCTGACGAGAGAAATAATATAGACACCTGAGGTGGTGCCTTGATTTACATTTCAGGTACTAGCGTAGAATAATGTGTTAGTGGGGTCCTGTTAATAGAATTTTATCTGTAAACCATTCTCAAATGAGTTAAGAAACTAAGAAGATGCATGATATTGGCAGTTACTTTAGCATCGTAGCAGCTAAATAGACCCCTTCTTCAGATGGACTAACTTCTGAGCGTTTATTCAACTTCTCTGGACTTAAGGGGATAGCTGGGAAAGTCTCGCACCTCTCACTTACAAATACTCATTGACTGTGTTCCTAAAGAATTACTAATAGCACGTCATTACACATGAGCTGTCTCCCCAAACTATTCTCTGACTTCTGCCTTTCAGAGCACCCTGAGTCACAGCAAGCCCACTTTGAGGTTACCTGCCCAGTTTCGGGTATTGTCCAACACTGTCTTTAAATCCCCTTTCACCTGGACATTCTTATGGCTCGAGTGCTGCTAGGTGGTCGCCATTCCTGGATACTCTACTGTATCCCCTGAGACAATATTGCTTCTGGCTGCCTTGAACTACTTCCCCAACCCTAGTTGTAACTCTGGCATAAGACCTTTGGATTTGGGTCACAGAGGTTCACTGGAGAGACAGGGCTATTGTGTCTTCCTTGGCCAGTAATGTCCCTCGGCTTCACTCTGACCTTGGAACTGACCAGTCTCTCTGGAAACCAACCTTTGCTTCATAGCAACCCTCTTAAGTAGAAACTAAGCTGTCTCTGCAGGATTATCACGTATACAAGTGTCTCAGTTTGGGCTGCTAAAACACACTACCATGGACTGGGTGACTTATAAATGACAGAAATTTATTTCTCACATTCTGGTGGGTGGAAGTCCGAGATCAGAGTGGCACCATGGTTGGTTCTGGTCAGGCCTGCTCCCTGATTCATAGATGACCATCTTCTTGCTGTGTTCTCACATAGTGGAAGGGAGCTAGCTGGCTTTCTGACCTCTCTTTTTTTTTTTTTTTGGTGGGGAAGACCAGCCCTGAGCTAACATCTGTTGCCAATCCTCCCCTTTTTGCTAAGGAAGACTGGCCCTGGGCTAACATCCGTGCCCATCTTCCTCCACTTTATATGGGACGCCACCGCAGCATGGCTGACAGGCAGTGCAGTGCGTCCGCAGGCACCCGGGATCCCAACTCGCGAACCCTGAGCTGCCAAGCGCGAACTAAACCGCTGCGCCACAGGGTGCCCCCCGCTCTTTTTTTTGTTTTTGTTTTTTTTTGGTGAGGAAGATTAGCCTTGAGCTAACATCTGTTGCCAATCCTCCTCTTTTTTTGGGAAGGAAGATTGGCCCTGGGCTAACATTTGTGCCCATCCTCCTCTACTTTTTACATATGGGACACCTGCCACAGTATGGCTTGATAAGCAGTGCATAGGTCCGTGCCCAGAATCCGAATCCACAAACCCTGGGCTGCAGAAGTGGAGCGTGTGAACTTAACCACTATGCCAGCAAGCTGGCCCTTTCTGACCTCATTTTTATATGGGCCCTAATGCCCTGCAGAAAAGTTCTACCCTCATGACCTAATTCCCTTCCAAAGGCGCCACCTCCTAATACCATCACATTGGAGGTTAGGATTTCAACATTTGAATTTTGGGGGGACACATATTCAGTCCATTGCAACAAGTTCAGTAAGTATACTGGGTGAGCAGATATGGCAACTTCATTCTGGATAGTCCTTGGGGGTTGGGGGTGGGGGTGGTGTTTGACTTAAGACTAACATCAATTCTCTGAAGAAGGAGGAGGTCATAAAGGTTAGCCTTCCCCCTGGGGTATCTGTACTTGTCATCTTGACTCCCAGGCATTGCTTCTCTGGAAATATACTGTTTCATCTCCAGTGACCTAAGAGGTGGCTGTTTCTTCTTGGCCCCTACCTCCCCACTTACAGACCACCAGCCAGACGGAGCTGGAAAACTGGATCACCGCCATCCATTCTGCCTGTGCAGCTGCCGTTGCAAGACACCACCACAAAGAAGACACGCTCCGTCTCCTGAAGTCAGAAATCAAAAAACTGGAACAAAAGATTGATATGGACGAGAAGATGAAGAAAATGGGCGAAATGCAGCTGTCTTCAGTCACTGATTCAAAGAAGAAAAAAACTATATTAGATCAGGTAATCATTCTTCCGTGTTTAGACTTGGGGGAAATTGTTGGGTCTAAAGTTTTTCTGCTGCCTTTGGAATTGAGAAACATCATCGGTTATCTCGTTGTCAGCCTGTCATCCAGGCTGCTAAATTCTTTATTGTGACTGTCACTTTTCCTCACCCGTTGTTCACAGTTGATTGTTATGAGCTAAAGGGAACAATATTACGTTGAATGAAAGACAGAAATCTCATAGAGGAGCCTTCCCGCTCCCACCAATGGCATGCTGTTCTGGGGGATCTGTGTAATTGGAAAGTCTGCAGTGTCATTCCCCATGTTCTTTGGTTGACTTGGAGTTTAGCCATGGTGGGAATTCACTCCTGACTCCTCAATAAATTTAGAATTCTAAATATAGAAAAGGTAGTGTGTGTTTTAAAAAATATATGTAATTGCTGTATATGAGCATAAGTATATGTCATACTAAAAAGGAAAGATTTAGTGAGATAACAGGATAGTTTTGTCTTTTATTCAGTTGTTTTAAAGTCAGATGGCCACCTACTAATGCTTTGAATCTTTGTCCTAATATGTAGGAAATAATTATGTGAATTAAATTCTACTGAAATAATTGGAGAGTTGATGACATGGACCAGCACGTGCTCTTTGATATTTCTCTCCCTCTAGTCTTTCCTTCTTTTACCTGAAACTATTTTTTTTGTAATTGAGGCAAAATTCACTTAATATAAAATTAACCATTTTAATGTGTACAATTCAGTATCATTTAGTACATGCAAAGATTGCTCCCCTCTGCCCCTGGCATTCTGTTTCTATGGATTTACCAATTTTGGGTGTTTCACATAGATAGAATTGCATAAGATGTGACCTTTTGTGTCTGACTTCTTTCATTTAGTGTGATGTTTTGGAGATTGATCCACACTGTAGCATGTGGCAGTCCTTTATTCCTTTTTATGGCTGAATATTATTCCATTGTATGTATACACCATAATTTGTGTAATCATTCATGTGTTGATGGACATCCGGACTGTTTCCACTTTTTGGCTGTTGTGAATAGTGCTGTGAACATGCGTGTACACGAACACTATACTCTAAGTCAAAGTAAAAAGGTAGATCTCAACCATTAATCATTATCCGTAACATCATTAACATCCCTAAACCTTCACTATATGCCAGACTCTCTACCAAGTCTTATTCTTGCATTATCTTATTTAAACATCATCTCACCTTAGGAGGTAGGTATTATTTTGCTACTTGAAAGGTGAGGAAATACCTTAGCTATACCCTATGGCTGGAACTGTGTATTCCACAGCCTGCGTCTCCAGCATCCAGTGTGTTCCACTTCCCATTCTGTACTCTCCCACCTCTTCCCAAAAGCTCTTGGTTTCTTTGCCTCTGATCTTTAATTCACCTCATTTTTTTCTTCTCTTCGTCTTTCTCTGAAAAGTCACCTCTTGTAATTCATATAATTCTCCAGTGCTGGAAATCTAGATTTATTACTTCTGCCTTGGGTTTGTGGCCCAGAGACTGGAGTTGATGCTCACAAACATGAACTCTATGATGGGAGACACAGAGCAAGTACTAATATACTTTCTCTTTATCATGCTGAATTTATCTGCAGAAAAATGTGTAAGTTATAAAAATAATACTTGACCTGCTATTACCTAAGAAACTTAAGGTACCTGTTGTTTACCCCTTTGGATTAAAATTAATACCTTTACAGCATATAGATTTGTAACATTTCTGTAGGATAAAGTTGTTAACATTTATTTTCCTTTTTTCTCACCTTTTCTTTTCCCACGTTGTCCCCACTGTAGATCTTTGTTTGGGAGCAAAATCTCGAACAGTTCCAAATGGACCTATTTCGTTACCGCTGTTACTTAGCTAGCCTCCAAGGAGGGGAGCTACCGAACCCTAAAAGGCTACTTGCTTTTGCAAGCCGACCAACGAAAGTGGCAATGGGCCGCCTTGGAATCTTTTCTGTATCATCTTTTCATGCCCTGGTGAGTGAAAGCTGATATATTTTTGAAAAATACACATCCTGAGGAGGACTTGACCAGAGTCTCTATGAAGTGTTTTTCTAGGATACTGCTGTGTGTGGATTTCTGACATGTTCTTCCTCTGCAGTGGATGCGAATCCTCATTTGAAGCTATTCTGAATTCATTACTTAAGCCTCTCGATGGGGCCTAAATTATTGTGCAAAGAAAACATGGAAGGTATTGTTTTAAGAGATCTTTGCCTGTAGTGTTTGTTGATAATTCATGTAGTCTTTAGGCAGGGTCATGTTTTAACCCAAATATATATTTTTTATGTTAACCTTATGGAAATGGTAGATGGAGAGCTCTCTCATACATAAATGTGTTGTCTCTCTCACTCTGTCTCTCGCACACACGAAAATAAATAACCATATATTGAATACTGATCTCTTTGGAGATCTCCCTTTTCACTTTGTTTTTTATCATAGTTTTGATGGCCATAAATACCTGATGCATTAGAGGAAGGCAAAGACCTGCCATGATTTACCAGCCCAGCATATGTTGGAAGAGAATTTTCATCTGACCTCCAGAGTGGCAGATTGTATAGTTGTGTTGCATGTTTGCAATCTGTAATTTCATGTACTTGCTAAATTGCAAACAGCTTTATGTACTTCTGGCTCCTTTCTTCTCAAAAATTGCTATGCGAGTAACATGGTTTTAGCCTATCCAAGTCAACACCCACTTAAAATGTACTGCACCTTAGCACATTTGCTGTGGAATTAAATGTTAAGTCCCAGGTTCCAGAAACTGCTTTGGAAAACCTTAGCTGTTCTGCTCTTGGCTTGCCATGTCAGCTGTACCCTTCAATTGAATTCAGAGCTGTAATTCAGTCAGAGGCGTTTGTGTTCTTTATAAATAGATTAGCGTCATCATTCAAATAATTAGGGGTAGATTTACATTTTTAAAGAAGTCTTAAAACAATTTCTGGAGTTATTAAAACTGGCATCCTGATTTGTTCTGCTAATTACAGCTCAGCTCTTGGTCTCCCTAGCTACCACCTCTCCATATAGCTATTAAGTCCTATTTTTTGAGTAGTGATGGGTCGAAGTGCTGTGATGAATAAGTCTTGCAAGTGGTTTTCAGTTTGTGGCTCTAGGACTGTTTCTCTGAGACCTGGACACCAATTTGTAACTTAGCCAAATCCCAGTTTAGCTATTCTGCAAAACAATTGGGATAAAAATTCCTATTTACCTCCTTGTAAGAATATCATAAAATGAAGGAGCATTTTTATTAAGGAAGCTCCTGATGCCAGATTATTAATACTGAATCCTGAGCATCCAAATGGCTCTTTTCTTTTACCGGGCTTGATAGATCTTGGAGAAAATAATTTTGCTGTCTACCTAAAACTTCTGTGCCTTGATTATTTTCTTCAAAGCCATTGGAGCTAACCTCTGAGACAGGGGAGTAAAAGCCACTGTATTACCCTTCCATAATTTATCTTCAGACCTTCTAATTTCCATCTATGCTTTGTGGGTACTTTTGATGGGCAGGCTCTTAAAATCTGGTCAGCTGAAGATGGGAGTGGGAGGGTTAGTAACTCTTTTAGGTTTTTTTGGTCAGTGATTTTAAAGAAGAATATTTAATTCCATATGTGCAGCTCTGTTACTTTGTTCTTTTTTTTTTTTTTTTTTTGCTAGCTGCATCAGCAATGCGAATCTGGGTGTCTGTATGTCCTTGCAAACTTCTCTTTTCCATGAGGGGTTTCATTTCAGACAGAACAAGTTAGGCAAGCCTGTTGCATATCTGTTCCTGTTTGTTGCTGCAGCTCCTGTAGGAGATTCCGGGCAGAGAATTTTCCAGGCTGATTTATTGGATACTTATTTTCCTCCTCTTCTTGTCATTTGACCCCAGGGAATTTTTTTTTCCCACTTGGACTTGAAACATTCTTCAATTTAGCCTTTGTCCAGCCGTTTTTTTTTCCCTCCTTTTAAGTGGGGGGCCGTGGGAGGAGGAGGTGTGAGGGCAGCAGGGTGAGGGGAGGAGATTTGAGCTACAATTTAAGTACCATTCACCAGGAGGGCTTCCCATAATGCTCAGTGATTTGCAGTAATTAACTGAAGGGTCCCCTCTGTACTCTTTGAAAGAAGGTTGTCATTGTTCTTGTTTGCACAGATGAGCAGAATGATAGCGTAATCAGGTTCCAGCCACAAAGGGAGGCATTGTCTGGGCAAAGATCATTGAGGAACTCTTGAGTTCTTGTGCAGTAGTTCTTTTGCCAGCCTTTTTTTTTTTCTCCTAAATCTCTTTGCTCATTTTGAGGCATTATTATCTTGGGGGTAGCAGTTACTTTTGCTGTTTACAAGGCCCCCAACAGTTCAGAATAGTTACTATAAGAACCTTAAATAAAGTGCCCATTTGTGAAACAGACTAAAACTACCTGGTCAGCTGGTAACTGAGAATGTTTATGGTTGTGTGAGTTACTCTTCTGGTCTCTGTTTTTCTAAAATTGTAAACTGAAGAGTTACTGTTTAATTGTTGTAACCAGGTTATGTAGGATCTCTGCTTTTGCTTTTTGATGTTTGTTTATTTATTTATTCATTCAATCAACAAATATACGGGAATGCCTGGCCTATGTCTGTTGCTGTCCTCGAGATTAGCGTTATGGCAGCGAACAACCCAGAGTTCCTGGCCTATTGGAGCTTATGTTCTTATGGGAGAGATGGATAATAAATAAGTAAGCAATTAAGTAAACACAATAAGTATAATTTGATGTGTGCTATGAAAGAAGTAAATAGAATAATACATATTGGGATATATATGTGTACACACACACATATACATATGTAGTATATCATCTATCTGTATGTGTGTATGTATCTATATATCTACTTATCTATTTATAAATATATATATGAGACCAAATGGGCATTTTTTTCTCCAGGTTCTTACCTTTAACTCCATTTATTCAGTGGTTTTTAGCCTCCTTTTGTGGTGATAGGCTGAACTGACATTAACGTAGTCACGCAAGCATGTATGTGTGTCAGCACGTTATAATTTTTGTATTCGTGTGTGTGAGGAAGACTGGCCCTGGGCTAACATCCGTGCCCATCTTCCTCTACTTTATATGGGATGCCGCCACGGCATGGCTTGACAAATGGTGCATCTGTCCGCGCCCGGGATCTGAACCTGCGAAACCCCGGGCGGGCCACTGAAGCAGAGCGTGCGAACTTAACTGCTGTCCCACCGGGCCGACCCTGGCACATTATAAGTTATTCTTTTTACAAACTTTGTTTACTTTTAACTTAGAAAGTGATGAAAATAGAGAGGAGAAAATGTTTACATATTTAATGTCAACATGTGCCTTTTGTCTTGTGATTTTGTTCCCTGACACCTTGAGTCTAACTGTAGATGAGAGCTCTTTCTGGTAGAGTTTTCCCACCACTGTCTCGGATGCCACATTTTCATATGCCCTGATCTGGGTTTTCTTATGTGCTAAGCTGAGAAAATACAAGACCTCTCAGCTCCCTCATCTTCCTATCTTCCTTTGGGACCAAAACCTTCCCTCTAACACCCTTGCAGAAAAGCTGTTTTGAGTCTTGTTTTTAATCTACATGGGGGTCTTTGCCAGTCTACTCGTGGGGCTTCCGGGGTGTTTACCCTATCAATACTGAAAACCCCAGAGAGGCCTGCCTTTGAACCAACATGTGGACTGCTGGGGAAGCCTCTTTGATTACCCAACAATATTCCATCCCCTAGACTGCTGCCAGGTGACAGCCATCACACTGGGAGTTGCCCATGTGGGAATCTATGACAAGTAGGTACCAAGATATTCACCTCCAGCAACAAAGAGTGGGTGGGGAAGTTTCATTTCAAGTCTGACTCGCCCTACCTCCTGGCACTCCCTTCTTTGAAAGGAGAGCCCGTGGGTGGCCTATTGAGACCTCCTGGCAGAAGTTCCCTTACGTGCCTGGGACTTTGCTTACCACCTGTAGGATAATGTTCAAGCCTGACTGTTTGCCTGGGAATGACTTGATGGAGTCCTCACAGAGATTCAGAATGTACTTGACCAGTCATCACAGTGGCAGATTTAAACTTGAGTTGTTCGCCTCTGAAATATTTGTCTAGGTTGCTGGCATGTTGCACATATCTCAACAGAGTTTTGCTTCCTTTGTTTGTTTTTTGTTTTCTAAACAAAATACAACTCTTATTCCCCTTTCACCTAAACATAGGACATGTACGGCTAGTAAGTTGGCTTCACTATCTTCATGGACCCAGGTCCCTTCCATCTTGTTGTTCTGCCATCCTTGAAAAGGCTTCTATCTGAATGTCCTAGACAGCTAACATATGGACCTTCCTGACATCAGGAAGGAGGAAAGTGAAGGATAATGGAAAGTCCTCTCCTCTTGAAGACGTTTCCTGGAAATTGGAAATATCCCTTCTTCTTACCTCCCATTGACCAGAAATTCGTCACATGCTACAAGGAAACTAAGTCAACTCTGGGTGGGCATGTGCTCAGCTACATTTGGGGTTTCTCTGACTGAGGTAGAAGGGAGAATGATACTGGGGACCACTATCACTTGCCTAAGTAGGAAAGTGATTTTATGTAATTCTGAGAAAACTAAATAGAAGAGATTTGTAAATTTAGATTTAATATGGAATCACAGGACCCAAAGTCTTCTTTTTTCACTATTTTTGCTGACACTCAGGTACCATATTTCATTAGAATGCAGAAATAGCTCTGTAGCATTTGGGGAGAATCTCAAGAAAGTATGGCTAGTTTAACTTAATGCTCAAGTTCATGCCTGTGACCAGAGGACATCTAATTCTTGGAAATGTAACATATACATTCTATTACTATTTTAGTTATTATTTTCTGATGATTTCAGACAATGATTGAGTGTGCCAATCTTCATTTACATTTTGAATTCATGAAGGGCCCTCAAAGTCTTAGTGTGTATGAGTCATGGATTAAATGCTTTGGGTGTTAGGGTCAGTGTTGCCTGGCATGATGGAAGGGGTTTTTCAAGGGCAGGACTTAGTGGGGACCTTGAGGAACAGGTGAGTGGTCCTGACCCGTCTCTTGTTGATGTCCCTCCCTGCCGTCCTCAGGTGGCAGCACGCACTGGAGAAACTGGAGTGAGAAGACGTACTCAGGCCATGTCCAGATCTGCAAGTAAGCGAAGGAGCAGGTTTTCTTCTCTTTGGGGTCTGGACACTACCTCCAAAAAGAAGCAGGGACGCCCCAGCATCAATCAGGTAGGTTCCAGGGTGGATGGAAAAGCAAGCGTAGATGGCTTCCGTGACCACCTCACCTTGGGATATGTGCATGTGTGTGTTCCTTTGTTGACAGTGAATGTTGTTTAAAATCAACTAGTTGACACAAAGAAGTGAGTTGTGTTAGATGCTTTTAATAGATAATATACCCATAACGTTGAACTCTGCTATTAGTCTATCACCAAGCTCCAGTCTCCCACCTGCATCCTTTCCAAAGCCCGGTTAATTATAGACCTACTGAGAGTGCACAATTCATCCCGTGTCTTCAGAAAAACCAGGGCTTGATGCTGAAGCCAAGTGGGCACCTAAGCACAGTCTTTTAAGATACCTCTGGCGCTGGATCAAAGGCAGCCTCCAGGGAAATCTGATTGTTTCTTTGCCCTTGACTTTTTGGGGTTGACATTAAATGAGAAGTTCCTCTGCTTATCAGTACGAGGAACCTGGAATCTGAGAGCGCTAACTCACCGCCATGACTCCCTTCTACCTGGGTACTGGGGCTTGAAGGGGATCTCAGTACATCATGAATGGCAACCCCTGGAGTGGTGCAGCGTCCGGCCTCTGATACCCATGTGCTGGGGCCTCATTAATTTTATTCCTTTACTAGCCAAGGCCACTTTCCTGCTGGAGTTCCTGTTGGGAAACTCACTCTCCCCTTTCATTGTCATTCTTCTTTGGCTTTGAAAAACGAGTGGCCCCAGAACTGCTTCAGATTTTAGGGACTGAAGGGACACGGGTATTTGTCTTTGGGAAGAAGGAGAATGTCCAGTACTCGGGCTGCAGTGGCTGGAAAGTGAGGCACTGAACTTTTCTGAGGTCATGACTAGGATCGCCAGTTTGGCCTCTTCACTCTGAGCCCTTCTGCAAAGTGAGAATTTGATTGACTGACCGACTGATAAAAAGATCCCTCATTATTTGTTCTGACAATTCCAGCCATTATTTTACTTAAGAATTGAAATTCAAAAGAGAAGTTCATCTTGAAAGCTGATGTACTAAGTCCTTCGCTGAGCAGCATAATCACCATTTAAACCTGGAGGGTCTACATCTTTGATGGAGCTGGGAGGAGACCAGAGGAGCAAATGATCAGAGAGCCTGAGAGCGAGTAGTCCTGCACTTTGTTCTATGGTCTGTGGGGAGAGTAGAACGTCGAGTTTGCTGCCATGCGTTTTGATTCTGTGTAAATCTGAAGAAGAAACTGTTTGGAGGAAAGTCAATATTTCATCAGAAAAATCACACAGGAGACTATCTGGCTCTTGATTAAACCTGGAAAAGAATGACATTAACGATCAGCTTTTCTCCCCTCCTCTTGGGAGGTGGTGGTGTCGTTTTGTTTGCATCCTCTGCCATTGCAGATGACTCAGACCACCACTATAAATATGTTAGAACTTTGCAGTTGGCAACTAGGTTTGAACCTCTGTTCTATCGAGAGTGTTAGTTCATGTAGTTCTACTGTTTTGGCGCCACGTTATGGTATAGCCCATTGCTGCTGAAATATATAGCTAAATTTAAATGAACCCGAGAGAATGTTTTAACATTTTTTTAAAATCGTAGGATGATGTAATGTCTTTTAAGCAATTCTTGTTATTCTCTCTTAAAGTAAGAGTTTAAAAAAAACTTCTTGCTTAGCCATAAGCATACCAATAGAAATTTACTTGTTAATTCAGTACTTGAAATGGATAAAAATAGTATGTTTCTATATATCTCATTTGCATTGGGGCAAAGGCTTTTTCTTATTATCCTGACAGTACACGTTAAGTTTAGAGCCAGTATATAAAATTTCTCATGTCCATGTGTTTAGGTTTTGACCAACTAGTGGCATGAGTACCCTATTCTGATTTTAGTCATATCTTTAAGTTAGCGGGATTCATTAAATTTCAAGGATTGGACAAATTTCTATTTTTAAATAAAGTTTTCTGTGGTGTTGTGGTAAAGTAATTATAAATATATATATTCAGGTTCTACTCAACAGGGTATTAAAAAGTAAACTAATCATTATTGATAAATATCTGATCAGGTGCCTGATGCTGTAGCAGAAATTCTTCAGTCTGAACAAATCTAGTTCATTGTTTTTGCAAGTTTATTTTCTTTAAGTTTAGATGAATTATCCACATCTAAAGCTAACTCTTTTTTTGAATTGTCAAAGATGTGGGAAGTGATCTAGAAGGAGGAACATTTTTTTTCATGGTCTGCTACCGTACATTATTTTACCTGCTTTAGGATTTGATGTAGGAGTATCTGAAAACTTCTGGAATGTTTCCCAATAGCCATGCCCATTTCGCATCCCCCTTGGCATGCCTCATTTGCCCTTTTGCCCAGATTTCTTTTTAAGACAATATTTTTGTATCTGCAGGTGTTTGGTGAGGGAACTGACGCTGTGAAGAAATCTTTAGAGGGAATCTTTGATGACACTGTTCCAGATGGCAAGGTAAAAATAAGCACATGTTCTTTTTCTAAAAGTACCACAAATGCATCAACATTACACAGTGCAGTGATTTCTTGGGATCCTAAAATTAAGTAGACTTGGTATTAAAAACTGAAACAATCAGTTCTTTAGAGTTATGTAATAGGTCAACAAATGACGGAAAGCATTTTACATTTGAAACTTGATGATAATGAGAACATTCTCCTGCTGACATAACGTTTTCGATACTTATCATTTGAATGTGTAAGTTTTTATCTAGAGTATAAGAGGAAATTTGGGTTCCAAGTGGCTGAATTTTTTATGCCATTGCCGATTTGCTTTATATATAACTTCCATTCCAAGGAGCTGAGTTCTTATTGCCCTCCCTCTCTGCCCACACATGCTATTTTGCTCCCATTAATTTCAAAGAACTGTTCTGATTGTATGTTCTTAAAAAAAATGTATTTGCCTCCCAAGACAAGTATTCAATTAAAGATTCACAGACTTGGTTCAACCTTGTGCTTGGATTTAAAATGGGCTTTCAAACTGCTCTGATTGAAGGCCCATAAAGAATATTGATTTTTTTTCTGGGCCACTTTTTTCAGCCTCTAAATAAATGGACATCCCGAGTTATAAAGATCCTAATAGTGATACCAGGGACCTCTTTGTTGGGGGCGTTCTGATATTGATAACGTAAGCTTGGTCTGATCCTCTGGTAATCAGACTCAGAATCAATGTGACAGAGTTCAGCTCTCGGTTGCCATGTAACCAAGCAGTGGCAGTCAGCAGTTGCTCAGTCCCATGTTCTAGATGGAGCAGAGCCTCCCAAACCACATTGTAGTGGGGAGTTCTGGATACTGGAGGAGGAGGAGAGAAGAGTGGCCACGGGCAGGCCTTTTCTCCCTTTCATACCCAAACTGTTCTTGGATGATGTCATCATTTACACAAAGGCAGCTGTCCTTGGAAATACCCATCCATGGCATTCTCTTTGAGCATCTGTCTCTGTTTCTGATGAGATTAGATTGCTGTACCTGGGTACAATCCAAGCATAGTTTTTGATGTTAATGTAGCCATTTCTGAAGTTAGCTAATTCATCTTGCATACCATTGTTAATATGCTTTTAATGTTGGGATACCTTCTCCAGGCATACAGATCCTGGAAACTATAACAGTTTTTCCCTTGGATTTCTGTGTTGCTTTTTTGTTTTTTCATTTTTACAAGATGCTTCTTTATCCCACTTCCTGGCTAGAATGCCTTGTTCTCAAAGAGCAATTTATATCCAAAACTTGGGTAGATCCAGTGCTAAGGGGCATTTATTTAATGTGGCACAAAGGGACAGAGTGGGAAGATTCCAATTATGGTTAATGAGACTTAGGCAAGTTGGTTGCTTTTTGACAGTCCCTTCCCTGGGGTTCTATTTATCTATGAAAGCAACACCATTCAAAGGCAGAGCTGAAATTGTCTTCTTCAACTGAATTTAGTTTAGTGGCCTTTACAAAAATATTTCCCCCATTCAGGGATCTGTTCTTTTTATGTATGGAAATTGTTACATTACCACCTCTCAGCCTTCATTTGGAATTTGCTGATACTAGCCTTATTCTTGGTAATCTATAGATACCTATTTGCCAATCAGTGGCCTTGTTGTAAGCCAATAATCAAGGCTTATTACTTAGCACATATTGAGCATCAGTATTTTTATATTGCCAAAATCCAACATAATTCTTTCTTTGCTTATTACACTGGGCTCCTAATATTTCATCAATCCATAGAGTGTTTTCTGCTTTAGCTGTTTAGCTTGATTAGACATAATCCAGCTGCTGAATGGGTAAATAAGATACTTCTTCTCCCATCCTTACAATCTTGGTGCTACTCCCTGATCCCCGGGCCAAGTGATGTAGAGGATGGAGTGATGGCAACAGCCTAAGGAGGCTTATTTTTGCCACGTTGTGCCGTAAAACTCATCCTTGATGTTCTCTGAACCTCATCTGGAAATGGAGCTGTCTCTCTCCCAGATCTGTGCCAGAGGTCAAATGCGAGCACAGATATGATGCTACTTGTAAATATGCAATGCCAGAACATCATCTTTTCTTTAAGAATTTCCGTGGGTCTCATTGTTGCCTTTGAAGCATACAGCTGACATGGCAGATATTCTTGCCATCAGAATTCACTGCTCTAAATTTGAAGTGGATTTGTGGAAGAAATAATAGCGATAAAGCTGAGCTGAATGAATGACCCATTTCTTTCTTTCTTCCAAATTTCTGTACCCACTCATTCATGCCGTGCCCACCTGTGGATGCCATGGACCAGGTGTGAGGTCTGCCTCATATGTGAGGTCAGAAATCTTGCTCATGCCTCCCCCCAATAAAGCTCCTTTCTCAATAGTTTCTTCTCTCTCCGAGGATTCCTCACTACCCCCCACCACTGCCACCACATCTGCCCTGGGCCCTTTTCAAAGGACTAGATAATTCCTGTGTGCAATCTGGGGATCTAAGATCATTAGAAACTGACTGTGGCTGCTCTGCTAACTTTATTTCTTGTTGTAGAGGGAGAAAGAAATGGTCTTACCTAGTGTCCACCAGCACAATCCTGACTGCGACATGTGGGTCCACGAGTATTTCACCCCGTCTTGGTTCTGTCTGCCAAATAATCAGCCAGCCCTGACGGTTGTCAGGCCGGGGGACACTGCACGGGACACCCTGGAGCTGATCTGTAAGGTATGAGTCTCCTTGGGGTTGTTTTCTTGGAAAGAGCAGAGTGAGATGGGGGAATCTTGGAAAGCACACGTGGAAACTCAGAGGCATGTGGGAGAGGAAGTTACTTTAAAGGAAGTAGGAAGAGGAAGTTCATTTCATTTCAGAACAGCTTTGACTTCCTTAATGATAGTATGAATAATAAATGTAAGTGAATTCTTCAGCTTTGAGAAGAGTGGGCTTCTTTTAAGTAGCTTCTTTCAACATGTGTATTTGACAGATCTGTAATAAGCATATTACATGCTCATTGCAAAAATTCGAGACAATTTAGGTAAAAAAAGAAAGCAGAAATTTAAGTCTGCCCTTACTCAGAAAATCCAGAAATAACCGCTGTAAACATTTTGGTGTTTGTCCTTCAATTCTGTTTTCTACACGCACACACATATACGTATTAATGATGTCACGTTATGTATACTGTTTGTCATCTGCTCTTTAACAGTAGCTGATACACCACAGGCATCTTTAGGAAGGAAAAACTGAAATAATTATAAGTTTGATCTCCATGCTGGGAAATTCCTCTCCCTGTGAGCAGCTAGTTAGCTTCTTTTTTTTCTTTTTTTGGTGACGAATGACTGAACTCACTTTCTCTGCTTTCACCTTAAGCTGTGGAAACTCTGATCTTTTTCAAGGTAAACGTGGTTTTATTTTTTTTTTTTCACGCCTTGAAGGGTGGCCAGATGAATGGCCTTGAGTGAGGGAAGGCAAAGGGGAAAGAAAGGAGCTTTTCTTGGGGGTCTGTTTTTACTTTTCCATAATTAATAGCATTAATAGTCTTATTTAGTAGTCTTATCAAGTCTGAGAAAGAGCCGATACTTCCCCATTGTGCTGATGGAAAAGTTGAGGCTCAGAGAACCTTACTTCCTTGTCCGAGCTCACATCATGGTCAGTTACTGTGGAGAGACTGAATCCACATCCGGATGCTTCAGACATGGGTGTGTCCCCCTCTGCCCAGTGGATCATCACAAGAACTGTCAGAACCCACGTCAGTCATCAGGAAGGACGGTCCTTAAGGGTCAGAAGAATCCAGAATATATTCTTAGGGGAGTGAAATGGTTTTCCCTGGGGCTGCTAAAGGGAAAGTGGAACCCTAATTTTATGCTAGTAGAAGTTGGATGGATACAATGATGTTTTAGGACCTCCTCATTCAACACAGTGGTTTATAAATCCGTTGGGGAATAACTTTCACTACCTCAGCAAGTACCTCAATTCTGTAATTCTACAATCAGCAATTTTTGTATTTTTTTGAAAAAACAAAGCACTAGGACCTTTATAAATAAAAAATATGGCTCTTTATGTGAGTGGGGAAAATGGAACAGTCTGGCTCAAATAAGCCTTTTGGATGGTCTTATGGGAAGGAAAAGTAGAAGGGCCGTTTGTTTCAGGACAAAGCTAAAACCAGCCCCCGCCTAGGTGTTAAAAATAAATAATACACTATTACATGCTTTGAATCCTTCACGTACGTGTGTTCTAGCTTTTTGAAGATAATGGTATTTCTATTCACATTTTTCATTTTAATTACTTAACAAAATTGGTCTATTGAGGACGTCTGGATTCTTTTATTTATAGATTAGCACGATTCTTTAGAGACCCATTAATATTCTGCAGAGCTGTGGAAGTTATTCTCAGAACTGCAGCTGAAGGTGTCAGAAGTAGGACTCTGGCGTTTTTTTATAAACCAAACCCTGGAGGGTCCTTCCAGGGTGTAGCATTGCTTTGAAACCTCCTGTGTACAACGGCCTTAGACTCAGTCAGGAATTGGAGGGTAGGTCAGAGTTTTCCAGTAACCATGGATTGGTGGGAAATTGAATAGTGAGGGGAGAAAATAGGAATTGGCCCCATTTTAGGTACTTTTCGAGCTTTTGCTTTAATAGAAACGAAGGGAAGGAACAATATTATTGTCCCTGCAACTTAGAGACCATCTTTAGATAATGAGTTGGACCTGTTCCCCTGTGAACTGTTTATTTCTGTCACTTGAAAGATTTTTGGTGGCATCATTAGGGCAAAAATCCCTTTCTTTAACAATAAAAGGTCATCCTGCCCAATTTCCCCTGGATCCTTAGCTCTTTTTCCCAAAGCTTAGAAATAAAGACAAAAACATAACAGTATGGAACAAGCTTAGATCTTGAGTTTAAAAATGGAAAACTTTTGTGGGCACTTTAAGAAATTGATGGTCTCTGGAAAAGCATCCATGTACGATAAATTATATAGTGTGCTCAGAGGCAGGTGCCTTCTAAAGCTTGCCTCTTTGTTGCAAAATACTTTATTGTAATTAGTAAAGTGACTTTACTCTTAAGAGGGAAAGAGATAATGGGGACAACAGTTCCACATGTTATTAATGATCTAATTAATGGTGAAGGTTTTTTTTCTTTTGGAGGAGGGACTGAGAACAAAGATGATTGTCAGAATGTCTGTCTTTTCTTTCTTTCTTATTATTCTCAACGTTGGCGATGGATGCTTTCTCTAATATTTAATAATCTCTTTCTTCTGTCTCTTGCATTCAGCTCATTCTCTTTCTTATTCTATCCGATCCACATCATTTCACATCAGTTTGTCATCTGCCATCCGAGCACCAGTCAAGTTCTGGTATAGTAAATGTTTCAAGATCTACATTTCATGTACAGTTCATGTTATGGATGTTACGAAATGATTGTTGCTATATATATCAGGTAACCATGTTGCTCTAAGCGTTTTGGATATTACCAAATATAATTGCAATTACCAAAATAATTGCAAAAAATTCATTCATTCATACTCGCTCATATTATTCATGTGTGACCGTAAGATCAGTTTTATTTCATGCCTTCACTGTGTTGGCCTATGGCTTTGAATATTCTAATAACCATTGACATTTAAAAAAATAAAAGGTCACCTTGAAGGGGAGGATAAATATCTTTGGAAATTCTGTAGTAGTTCTTTGTGTGTGTGTGTGCATGGATTTCTGTATGTGGTAACTGCATGCTTTTATGTTTTCCTGAGAAGTTTGACTGAAATGGAAGTATATGAAGAGAAATGGAAGAGCAAAACATGATGGATTAGAAGATTATGTTATTATCTATTTTAATTGGTTCAGACTATTTACTGAAAAGATCTCTATTGTGTTTTGCTATTTCATCCATTGAAGTAGATGCAAATTTAAAAAATATGCTGACTAAACTAAAAATTGTTCTGTGATAATATTTATCTTATGGTATAATTTGCGGCTGTATTGCCTCAAAATGAATCAAATGCTCTAAATAAGTTAAGTAAATGTACGTTGGAAAACAAATTTGTACCACTTAAATTTTTTCCTAACTGAATTTCTCTTGAGTTAGGAAATCTTTTCTTGAATGTCTTACATGTCTAAAGCAGGCCAAATATTTAGAATTACTATGTTAAAATAGTTATTAATATTTGGAATTCTTCTTGCACAAAGATGTATTGTGAATGTGGTAACGTGTTTGACCTGCTTTGATATTGACTTGCAGATATTTGAGGGGCATGGAATTCTTCTCGAGAGTTCTGATGATCTGATTTAGTTAATTATCATTAGGATTTTCCTTTCATGTTCAACCAGCCATGACTAACGAGGGCTTGTAATTGAGAAACATTTACCAAAATGATAAGAGACATTGGTATATTGATCCAAAAATCTCATTTTTAGGGTAACTATTTATTGAACAAACTAGGGGCTTCTAGATTACAAGCAAGACCCTTATAATTTTTATGTGTGTGGCATGTGCTCATTTTTATTATTTTTTAATTTATTTTCTTTTTGTGAGGAAGACCAGCCCTGAGCTAACATCCATTGCCAATCCTCCTCTTTTTTTGTTGAGGAAGATTGGCCCTGGGCTAACATCCGTGCCCATCTTCCTCTACTTTATATGGGATGCTGCCATGGTATGGCTGACAAGCAGAGTGTCGGCCGGCACCCGGGCTCTGAACTCACGAACCCCCGGCTGCCAAAGCACAAACTTAACCGCTGTGCCACCGGGCCGGCCCCTCATTTTTATTTTTTAAAGTTATCAAGACATTATTGTAACTTAAAGAAGTTTGGAAAATATGGTGGGGGAAGGGAGAGTGGCAAGAATCGTCCTTATTGCAATTGTTATATTTATCGTCCTTTTGTTCTCTTCGCTGTGTTAAACTCTCTAAGTGAGGTACGTGGACAATGGTGCCAGCTGTTGTTTGTCATTCTCTGTACATCTGTGTAAATGTTTTCAGCACAGTAGCGTTTAAAGGATGATGAGAGTCTCCACAGTCTTCCTCAGGACCACCTTAAGATCTTTGGTGCCTGACAGTGGGCCATCTCTCTCCCACACTGAGGTTTCAGGACCCAGAAGCTTCTTAGGTGAGGTTGCTATTTGGGTCTGATTTCCAGAAGGCTGCATATTTAATCGGCAGCCTCACTGGGAGTGTCCACAAAGTGTTTATTAATGATGACGAAAAGGTTTCCAAGTGGATTTGTTCCTGTTAACCAAGACCCCAGGAAGTTTCATATCTCTTTCACTTCCACCTCGGTCAGAAACAGATGGCGAACCAAAATTCTTTGCTTCTGCTTAAAGATTTCAGTGAGGACCTAGGTAGGTGGGAGGCATTTGCAGCTTCTATCTCTGTGAAGGAAACTTTTCTTGCCTATCGTTATCACCCTGAATATTATTATTTTGTTATTTGTCTCAGTGCCTCTCCGACAAGCAGTAGGTAGCCCACTTTAAAACCTCCCTGTTCTATAATTCTCTGGCTTACCCATCCACCCTTATATTGTCTTTGACATCAGCAGTCTGGGTCTGTCAGACACTGAGCATTTGGTCTCCAGTACAGACTGTGAAAGCCAAAAGGCCCTGTGCGCAAGAATATGTGGGCTCAGTGGGGCCCGTGGTCACACAGGGGGTTCAAGCTATCATGTTACTCAGGAGAGGATACAGGTTGGAGGATTCCAGGATACACTCATAGAAAACTTCTTTATCATTCTGCTAGGTGTTCAGAATGGACTCATTTCCACTTTCCAGAAATGTGTTTCTGTAATGATGCAAGATGCCTGTCTTGCATGTGTATTTATTTAAAAAGCAGAACCATCACTACCTACCTCTCTTTTTCTGCACACCCCTTCCCCACAGCCACACATTTTCCTGAAGACTGCATTTATGTTTTATTAATTTCCGTATTTGCAGTGCTTCACACAGTGTCTGGCACACTTAAGAGTTTGTTAGATGTTAGTATGACTATTATTGGAATAATTATTGAATGTTCTTAGTTTGGCCTTAAAAATTTTTTGGTGGGGAGCAGGGTGAGTAGAAACAGTATTACACCAGTGAAAAATTAATTTCAGGGAGGTGGCCCGGTGGCACAGAGGTTTAGTTCACGCTTGGCAGCCCGGGGTTCGCGGGTTTGGATCCTGGGTGCCCGCCGAGGCACTGCTTGTCAGCCATGCTGTGACGGCGTCCCATATAAAGTGGAGGAAGATGGGCATGGATGTTAGCCCAGGGCCAGTCTTCCTCAGCAAAAAGAGGAGGATTAGCAATGGACGTTAGCTCAGGGCTGGTCTTCCTCATTAAAAAAAAAAAAATTAATTTCACTTATTTTGAAATAATTCTCATCAGTAGAGCTTTTGGTGTGAAGACATTTTATGTTTACTTTATGAGAAATTTCAAACTTATATAAGCGTAGAGAATAATGTCATAAACTCCTGAGTATCCATCACTAAGATTCTATAATTATCAAATTATGTTTCATCTATTCACCAACACTCTCCCAGCCCCCGGTCTGGATTATTTTGGAAGCACATTTCAGACTTCTTATCTTTATCTATTAGTATTTTAGGATGTATCTCTAAAAGGTAAGGGTACTTTTAAAAAATGGCTGATTTAAACATATCTCTCTGGCAATACATTTTCATGTTGCCATGTACTTTAGAGGAGCATTTTCTTACTTTTTCCTCTGCTCTTCTTGAGTGTGTGTTGAGGATTATTTATAAAACCATGTTGCCACCATTGCTTTTTTGACAAACTTAATTCAAGGATGACTTTCTAAATAGAAAAAAAATCAGTTGACCCATCCTGGACCAATGGAGAAGGCCTAGAAATTTCAATCTTTGACTATTTTAGAATTGTTTTCTTTGGGCAAGTCATTCAGTGTGTTCTCAAAGTTGGACACATTCCTGTCTGCACTGCCCCCAGAGGGAGGATCACTCGGGGTGTATATAAATAAGACGGAAATCTAAATGTCTTGTCTTCACACTGACTCACTTGCAAATGAACTGTTAACAACTGTCCCTTGTGTCCCCATGTGGTTAGAAAAACAACTTCGCCCGGGCACAACCCTTTTTCTATCACTGTAAATACTTCTTTGCCTTTTTTTGTCACTTTGCTTCTTTAATCACCTATGTATGTTTGGGATTACTTTTAAGGGCCTCTTTGATCTGATGGATTTGTTGCAAAACCAGTGTTAAAGAGCATAATGAATCAGAAGCAGAAGTGAAGATGTGACTCAATTGTTTCCATTGAATCATAACATACCCATGGAATATTATTAATATGTTCAAGGAAAATTATTTTAACGTTTGGGTTTTAGATGTAAACCTTTTAAGAAGTATGGAAACCTTACCCCCCACCCCCACCCCAGTAACAAATCCGTATTATTCTTGGGAATGCATGATCATATGTCAGTGGAGAACTACTTACTCCTGTTTACTATTGAACAGATATTTTCTTTTCTTTTGTCCCAGACACATCAACTGGATCATTCTGCTCATTACCTGCGTCTGAAATTTCTAATAGAAAACAAAATGCAGCACTATGTTCCAAAGCCCGAGGAGGACATTTATGAGCTGGTAATGTTTATGACTGTTGTCCAAGTACATTCTGTAGGAGATTATTTTTAAATTATATGTGTGCTCGTGCTAATTGTGGTTGGTGAAGTAGAACAAATTCTAAAATAAATGAGCCTCATTCAGAGCTCTTAAGTTTGTGGTGATGGCCTTACTTATCACAATATTTCCACTGAGTGGAAATGCCACCTCTGTTTATGCAAGGAGCGATGCTGTGCTATCAAGAAAAATTGAAACCCAGAGCTGACTCTCAGATAGAATTTTAGTTATTATTCCTAGCTTTCCCTACAGCTCTGACAGTCTTTTGTTCTAAATTGGTGACTCAAGGATCAGCTGTCAGAAAAAAAGTACCAACTCCAATCTTGTGTGACTTCTACATGCATGTTGAAACTGATGGGTCAAATCCTGTTGGGTGAAAAAGCGGCCATCTAATTATGTGTCCCAGGGAATTGTATTTACATACATTCCTGGCCACACTTATGTGTGTTTGAGTTCATTAGGGGTCTTGGGTTCTGAACTAGATCTGGATTTTTGTATCGGCTCTATTGCTTACTAATTATGTGGTATTGGCCCAAAAAAATAAGATGATGATACTTAATTTCTAGGATTTTGCAAAGATCAGAGGTCATGGTTCACATAGTAGATGCTCAATAAATGGTTGTTTTGGTAATAAAATCGTGACAAGTTCCTTTTTCATTAGCCAAGTGGTGCAGTTTTCAGTTCCAGAAAAGGAACATTTTGGGAGAAAGACGCCTCGATCTTGGAGTTTGTTCTTCTCTCTGTGCACTTAGTCATTCCTCTAGGGGCTACCGAGCTGCTTGCCATGATCTGTGGATGATAACAGTATGACTTCAGGCAGGGTTTCACCACAGAAAGCAGAACTGAAAACTTAAATCTGAATAGTCTCTTATTGAAAAGGGGAAGCGTGATTTAAAATTTAGTAGGGAATTTTGTTTCTAATCAACTTTTCTGATGTGTAGTTTGTATACAATAAAACACCAATGTTAAGCACACAGTTCAATGAGTTTTAACAAATATTTATGGCCATGTTTCTACATCGACCATCATAATTTAGCACATTTCTCTCATCCTAAAATGTTCCTTGTGCCCTTTTAAGTGTTTTTTAATGAAATATAAGAGAGGGTGTGGTTTTGTAACGCTTTTATCGTGCCACGCTGATAGAAGATAGAAATGGCGTGCCCATTTTCAACCATCACCTAAATCAATACATGTTAACAGAGGAGGGTACTTTTAACAGCGAGTGGCTGCTTTATTTTTTCTCTGGCATGGGGAAAAGCCCTGACTTTGTGTTCTCTGAGTAGAGGAAAGAAAATCCTTTTCCTTACTCAAAAAAGGAAAGTGCATTGCTGGTAACACTAGAACAGCTACTAGATCATATATTTTGCATGCTGGCCTTAATGACTCTTTCATATCCTAGATGACAGGGATCACACCTAGCCAGTTCCCATGTCCCTCATATCTAACACATAGTAGTTGCTTGAGGCACATCTTTTGAAATTATACTGACTCACTTCTTATTTTTAAATCTTGGCCATTGCGTGGTTTTATCCAAAATAAGAGACTAAGTAAGGTGTGCCAAGCTTAGTCTATTTGTATCTACAATTGCCGTATACATATTATAATTATAACTTTTTTAAAAAGAATCTAAAATACAAAGAGACTGTGGTATTCTTTCTTGCCCTGCTGCAGAAGGTCTCCAGCTCAGAGATCCCTGAGGAAGTAAATGCCATAGTCTTGCTCACTTTATTGCTCAGATTGCAAGTGAGTAATACTCTATTTTTACCAAGATTCTTAACTTTTTTGTTCTTAGGATACCATTGTAAACCTGATGAAGTCTCTAGATTCCCTTCTCAGAATAATGTTTTCAACTGCATGAAATAAAATACATGGGATTACCTATGGCCCCATTATGTTGAAACAGTTATCAAAAGTATTTTAAATTTATAGATAATATATGTGCTTATTTCTTAGCTCATTAAATGGTAAGACCCAGCAGTAGGTCTAATAGCTACCACTGTTTTGAAGGAATGAAGAGCATAAACAATATTTTGAGATTTTAGCAGCATCTAGAATGTGATATGGAAATAACTGACATTTCTGTGGGGCACTGCTAATATTCCTATATTTGTTGCCTATATTCATTTATGATTGAAGGAAATGCTAAGTTTCAGTTACAAGTTAGTGAATATAAAGATGTCACTTTTTTCCCCCACCATTTCAGTTCACAGGCCCCTTGAACTCAATCCATGGGTCCCTGCTTACCAGTCCCTGCTTTAGGCCATTAAGCTGGATGTAATGACATTCCAGGACAGGGGGTTTCTGAACACACGTTGTTCCTGGATGCTTCTTGAGAGTTTACAGATTTCAATGTCTTGTCCTTGACTGAACAAACATCAGACTACACATGGTTAATTGGTTTCCATAGCCCACCTCCATGTTATTTTTGATGGACTGGGTAAGCTTGCAGATGTTCCAGGTCGTGTCCTCAAAAGTGACTCATTCCTAGATGACTGTCCCCAAATATTTTATTCCCTGCCATTGTTTAGTCAAATATTCTTTAGTAGTAAGGTTGATAGTTTTTAGCAAAAGTGTGTACTATGTTTTAAAGATCTTTTGGGAGGTCTGGTATGTTTATTTGTCTGGGCAGAGGATTATCTTGCTTATGAATGACCATGGATAATTAGTCATCTACTTATCTGCTTTGCTGGTTACATTTTAAAATAAGTGATACATGTTTGGCTACTTTTCTATGATTAGTTGGTTCTTGGGTCCAATCCATGGTGTGATAATGAATATGGAGGCACTGGCTTGTCTTCAAAAATCCATATTAAATGTATTTTTCTTCACATGTCAGGTGGGAATAAAGAGTTTGCAGAAACACTGATCGATGGATTTATTCATCCCTCCAGCAAATATTTATTTAGCATGTGTTGTGTACCTGTCACCATACCAGCTGTTCTAGGCACTGAGATACACACACAAAAAATCTCTATTCTCTAGAAACGACATTCAAGTTTCTGGAGACAGATATAAAAACATGTACTTTTTAAAAAAAATAAAAACATGGAAATGTGTAACATTTTAGGGGGTGTTAACAGCTTGGAAAGAAAACATTAAGGCAAATGGTTGGAGAGAGATGGGGCATCCGCAAGTGGGTTGTGCTGCTCTTTTAGATGTGATGTTTGAACAAGGATGTGAGTAAATTGAGAGTCATAGAGGAATTTTGGAGGAAAATGCTCTAGGCTGAGAGAACAAAGCTGCCTAAGACCTTGGCAGGGGAGGGTAGCGGTGGTGGAAGTGGCTTACTTGTGTGTGAGAAGGATCAGTGGGCAGGGTAAGTGAGCAGGCTGGGGGGTGATGGGGATGCAGTAGATGAGGGAGGAGGGGATCAGTATAGGCCATGTAGGGCCTAGGTGAGAAGGCACATCTCAGGAGAGGAACGACATCACTTGACTTATGTTTAATAGGCTTGCTGTGGCTGATGTGTGGCCAGTGGACCTGAGGACCTAAGAGAAGGAGCTGGGAGAGCAGGCAGGAGGCTAGGGAACAGTAGTTGAGGCAATGGTGATGGTGGCTTGGACCAGGGCACCCAAAGGAGACGTGGTTAGAAGTGGTTGTGATTTTGTAATAACTCAGGTACCGGGGTAATCAAATTATTCCCTAAAAGTGGTGATCTTTTCATCTGTTTTTTGAAAAGAGGGAAAACATGCAGCATCATTTGTGACTGAATTAGTAAAATAGAGGGAATGTATGTGACACTTTGTTAGAGATGTTTATGTATAAAACTTCTGAATTTCAAAATTTCTAGTTTTAGATATTGTGGTTGCATCGAAAATATATTTTAAAGCATAGACCCTTCTTGAAATTTTATGTATTTTATTAGAGCTTTTTACTAAACTCAGTTTTAGTCACGTCAGCCTATGGACTGTGGCCCAGAGGTCTGTCTATATTATATACTAAGTTATTGTCTGAGACTGATAAAAGTCATGAAGACTTCAACACCAATTACAAAGGAAAGTAGGAGGTAATAGTATGAAAGAATAAGAAAGATTATTTACAAAGCTCTATTCCCTCTGCATGTTTGGAAAACCATTTGGAACTTTCCGGAGATGATTAGAACAAACGATGATATACTGCCACCTAGGGGAAGAGTTTGGCTGTCAAGGAAATTTTAAAAAGTAAAACTAAGGCTCAAAATAAGTTGAAGTGAACATTTCATAACATTTTATTGAGCATTCTGTGACGTTACAAAATATAGCATCAACTTTATTATATTTGGTATTTATGATTTTGATGACTGTAATTTCTGAACCAAAGATCAGTGTTATAACTGATTTCTTCTAATTTCGGAATTTATTTGTATGAAAAATTTTCTGAAATATAAAAAGAAATCCACATTAAGTTATGCCCTTAACACATTGCTTTTGTCGGAAGTGGCATTAAATTAGGGTGTTGTAGAGGATCCGGGCTGTATGGTCAACGTTCCTAGCCCCCCACCCCTGTTGGCTTTCTATTACAGCAGCCTGTTTTCCAGGCTCCTGAATCCTAAGCATTCTACTCACCTCTCCCACCTCTCAACTGACCTAAGATAGCGAAGAGAAAGAAACTGGCATTCTTGTCTACTTGCCTGAATAAAATTATTTCTGGATGAATGAATGAGTGGTCAGAGATGGGGGCAAGTTTAGATTACCACCAAGACTTCTCTTTAGTGCTAAAGGACAGCTTCCTGTCGTTGACCTTGACTCAAAATAGATTTTTTTTTTTTTTTTTTTTGTGGGGAAGACCAGCCCTGAGCTAACATCTGTTGCCAATCCTCCCCTTTTTGCTGAGGAAGACTGGCCTTGGGCTAACATCCGTGCCCATCTTCCTCTACTTTATATGGGACGCCGCCACGGCGTGGCTGACAGGCAGTTCGTCGGGGGGCACACAGGATCCGAACTCGCGAACCCCGGGCTGCCGAGCAGGGACTAAACCGCTGCGCCACCGGGTGGCCCCTTAAAATAGATTTTCATTTCAAAATTGAATGACAATTTTTAAATTCCTTATGAACCTTTGATTACAGTTATTTGTTTTGGAATTTTCATCATAAATTTTGGAAATGACCTTTGGCTTGCTTACCTAAGAAGGTTGTTTCTCTTTGGTACCCCTAAATTCCACCAAGAGGCGCTGTAGTGTAGTGGAGAGAACTTCAGCTCTGGAGCCAGTGAGACCTGAGTTCAAATCCCAGCTCTGCTCATACTATCCTGGCTTTAGGACTTAAGAAAGCACTTTCTCTCTGGCCTTATTATCTTTATTTGTAAAATGGGGATCACAATTGTCTCAAAGTGACTATGAGGGGCAAGGACACAGGGTAACACTTTTATAAGTTATTGTCCATGATGATAATAGGTCCAGACATAAGAAAATGAAGTAGCAATTAAATTAATTGAAGATAAAGTTTCTGATACATGAACTACAAGTTTCTCTTAGCTCTTTTTCCAGGCTTTCTTGGGTTTCTAGAGAATAAATTATTTGTGTACTTAAGTTTTCTAGCTAATTTTGGTATAATCCAGTGGCTAAAAGAGAATATCCTCCATTTATATAATATGTTGTCTGTTTCAATGCTATAATTTGGCTACTTATTTGTGCTACTGTGAACTTTTTAGGCAAAAATGGTATGTGAACAGAAGAGAGTGGAAGGCCAGAGATTTCTCCCATCTCTATGGATCCCATGTCAAGATCTTTATAATCTCTTCCTGATTTTAATAGTTTTTTCCCCAGTACTGGAGATTTTTGATTACTTTAGCATTATTTTTCAGGTCTGTGATAGATAGAGAGTGGGAAAAAACATACAGAGTGATGTTGAGGAATTATTTAGAAACTGGCACTGCAGCCTAGTTTGGGAATATGAGCTGTAAGTTCCTACTTTGCCTCTTAATGAGGTCAGTTCAATAAAAACACTGGGATGTGATGAGAATTTGCTTTCAAGTATCCATTGTGAAAAAAATAGATTTCCAAAAGGATGACTATTCCGAATAAGTTATTTATAATGAAATCCTAATTAGACTCCTTTTTGTAATTTTCAGCTGTACAAAGAAATTGAAATTTGTCCAAAAGTCACTCAGAACATCCAGATTGAGAAGTCAGATACAGCCGGTGATAATTATGGTACGTTTATTTTTCTTTGATCTTTGGTGTTTTTCAAGTTAAAGCAATTCCTGTGTAAACGTGCACTTATTTACAATTCAATAAAATGCCTTTGGGGCCTATTTAAAACAGATAGCACATCTGGCTTCTGTGCTGTGCAGAGCAGCCAAACTAGGAAAAAAGGGGATATTTACCCTGAGTACGACAAAGACTTCGGCTTTAAATTTCATAGCTTTGATCATTGGGGTTCTACTGTCATAAAAAGGAAATGGATATATTGGGAGTACATTATTTTATGTTATGATATATCCTAGTCATGAAGAAGTTATCCTTTCACACCCCTTTCCCCCAAATATATGCATTATTCTCTCTTCTCCCACAAATAATGTTAAAGGAATTTGTTTTGGTATTGTGTTGGGAGTCCCCAAGACCACCCCTAGGGTCGCTGATTCACTAAGAGGACCCACAGGAGTCAGCGTCTGTCATATTTGTGACTATGACTTATCACAGCGAAACTATACAAAGCAACATCAGTAAAGGGGAAAAGCACATGGGATGAAGTCCGAGGAAACCAGGCGCAAGCTTCCAAGAGCTCCCCCCGCAGTTGCACAGGACGTGCTAATTCCCCCGCAACAATCTGGAACAATGCGTGTGAAATGTTGTCCACCAGGGAAGCTCATCAGAGACTCAGTGCCCAGGGCTTTTATTGGGAGGCTGGTCTCGCAAGCACCATCTGCCTAGCATATACCCAAATTCCAGACTCTAAGAAAGCAGGTGTTTGGCATAAAGCACATTGTTTATACAAATTGTAGGTGTAATGAGCCATGTTAGGGTGTTGGGAAATCTCCCCAAATCCAAGTTTTCAGATGATAGCCAGCGTCCAAACTTGTAAGCAAGTCAGGCCTGCTCTGCTAATGCTTTTCTACACAGTTGTCTACATTCTGACATGGTTAAATATGTACTCCCTTCCACACGTGTAAGACTAGTTGCCTTCACATTATGCTGTATGACTTGAATAGTAATAGAGTTGGTGCTTGACTAAAATATCCAGGGAAATCCTACTGTGTGACATCAGTCAGGACTGGCGAGGTGAGCTGAGGTAAGGAGAGTCACCAAAGCTCAATGGCTCAAAACAGTGACATTGACTTCGCATATTCACCGTGCATGCTTTGTAGGTTGGCTGGCCTCTTTCTTCATGTTGTCCTCACTCCAGGACCCAAGCCTGCAGCCGCTGCCACCCGGGACGTTGTCATCTTTTGGCAGAGGGGAAAGAGAGAAAGTGGTGAATGAGGTGCCAGCTCCCTCACAGTTCATTTGTCAAAGCAGGTGTCACGGCCACACCTGCCTACAGAGGGCCGAGAAGTGTAGTCCTCCTATGTGCTGGAAGGAGGGAAGCTGGAAAGCCTGGTAGAAAGATGTCAAGGCCATGACATATGCTCACTTACAGTTTCTCTCTGGATTAAGTTATGAAGCTTTTTGCATTTGAAAAATCTTCAGACCCTTTACTGAGCAGCAGGATGTTAGATTCCTTCTGCCGCTTCTCCCACAGGCAACCAAGCTTCATCTCAGAACGCTCGTGAGAGTGTTTTGGCCTAATGAAGAGAACCTGATTTTGAACCCCTGGCCGCTTGCATGACACCTTCACGCTGTTTACTTCTTGACCTTAAAACTAAAGACATCATAAAGCCAGAGAATGTTTTTGATGGCAGAGGACAAATGTTTATGAAAGGCTTATTATGCAGCAGAAGGGTGACCTCAGTAATTAAACCAGTGATTGACAGCAGTGCTATAAATAAATGTCTGGATCCGCCAAAGTAAGATATGCCATGACGGTTACTCTTTTCTCTTTAGTTTGCTGAATTTCTGTTGAGTAAGGGTAAACTGGAACAAGAAGCAAGAGAGGCTGAATTTTAGAGCCCTTGGAATCAAATTCTGAGATTGACTGGTTTTTAGACTCAGAAATTGGGCATAACACCGCTATACTTTCTATATTTTTGTATTGGATGTGCTCACAGAACCCGTTTAGATTTCCACACTGAAAGTGTTATAGAGCCTCAGGTATCAACCTAGAAAGTATTGTCAACAGTGCTTCTCAAACCACCTGACATAAAGAAGCGGGGTTTTGTTTTGTTTTAATTTCCAGTCTGTCGTGGACCACCACTGGTCTTGTACAAAATCCCATGCTTGGCGGTTGTGGCAGTGTCCAATGGCTAGGTTCTCCGTGCTCAGTCTTGATTTCTGTCCTTTCATTACTGTCAGTAGCAAACTGTTCATACCAGTTCCTGGACTTCGCTTTGGAGGGCCTGCTATGCACGGCCAGTAACCTCAGCTAAACTATTTATTCTCAGTGCCCAGTTCATGTTGGCATAAGCTGTTCCAACAGCATCTTGATTGAGAAATTAAAGAGCTCCCAATCCTAAGAGACCTGGCTGCCTCTGACCTCAGAAGCTACCGGGATTCTCAGTTCAGCCCATCTGTATCTAACAGTAGCACCCTCTAAGTGTGGCTTCCCACTATATAGCGAGTTCAGTATATGTAAAAGTTACTAGTACACACCAACACCCAAAAATCTAACTACAAACCAAATGCTGCTTTCTATTTTAAAACACTTTAAGGAGGAAAATAGGACTTAATTATCCAACTAACTGAACGAATTTAAAGATTTAACACTTGCTTAATTTCTCTCTCGTGCCCCTCCCTCCACCTCAGCCCCCAGGTTGTTCTCAGGCCATATTCCTGACATTAGTTTAAATGGTTACGTGATGGACTAAGCACCAGTCCCCAGGCTGCCTTGAAGTGGAAGAAGGCCTCATTTCAGCAACCGAGTGTTCCTTTGTCTCTGGGGACGTCTTATGCTGTTATATTTTTGGTTATGTGTCCCCTTTTTGTCGTAGGTGTCTATACTTTTCTCACTTGCTGAATTTTACTGTATCCTGGACTCTGTTTTTGAGTCCTTGTCTGTTGTTTGTTATGTTGTCATGGTTTTTTTTTTTGATCATGAATTTCAGTATGAGGAATCTTCTGACTTTTCAACATATGAGTTTATCTGCTTGGTTTCTTTGCTTAGTTTTAGTCACTTCCTTCGTTCTCAAGATCATTATTCCAGATGCCACTCATGGTGCCTCCTGGTCTTTGTAACCGAAGGCCTTCTGATGGGGTGGGTACATTGGGTTTGTATTGAATAACTCCCTCTGCTCCCTCTTGGCAATCATTTTGGACTGAATTCCATTTGTTGGCTGGGAATTACATTGTTGCTCTCCTATTTAAAAGAAAAAAAATCCAGACTTTGCTCATTAACTGTTAAGATCATCGTGTTCTTTGTTGACCTCAAAATAATCCAGCTGTAGGATGTTTAATGTTTTCTTTATATTTGTTAATGTAGGAGGTGGTTATGATCCCCACCTTTCCCCCTCATGTGCAGATTATTGGCATCTTGAAATGGAAGTTGGTTCTTGGGACTCTTGACACCCTGGGTAGTGAATGCTGCACAGCTGAGTGTGGGCAGAGCCATGTTTCTGAACACTGAGATGAGTTCCTCTTTGCTGGACCCCTAGATGGGTGTCCTCCAACATGAATTCCAGTGCAGAGCTAAGGTGCTGTTTACGTTTGTAAATTGTTGTCTTCCATTTGAATGATCTTCCAAAAGGAGCTTATTGCCATCACCCTGTCTTCAGTCCTCTTTCCTACAACCACGATTTCCCCACCTACTTGAGAAGTCCGATCTGTTTCTCAGATCAATACTTGGAACCCAGTTGCCCAGTGCAAATTTCATAGTCACTTGCAGTCTTCAAACTGGATGGCTCCCTACCTCCCCATCCCACCCCTGTTATTACCTTTTGATTATTAAAAAGGAAGACTAAGAAAAGAAGGAATGCAGCAATTGAATACCTCAGCCTTCTCCATTGACTTTGGCTTACTATGACTTGCGGTAGGCTCTCAACACATTGCCTCTTCTGGCATCTTCCATTCCAGCAAGCTCTTCCCCTGGCGCACCGCCCTCCCCCCATCAGTGTACTCATTTTAATAGAAAAAAAATTTGGTCTCAGAACTTTATAGAATGGTAGCATTTTAGAAGGGAAATGCTTGTATTTTAATGAATTCTATCCATTCTTTCTCTTGACATAGCACTTGATCCTGTATGTATTCTAACAGATAAAAGAAAAAACAGTTATCTACTGAAATGCAGATGAACAGACCTATGTTAAGGCTGTCACTTAAATGGCTCTTGTATAAAATTATTTTTATTTGAGTGGGGCTTCTTGAAACGTAATCTGAAAGTTACGTTGCTATAAGAACGGAATTCATAATAAGAAAATAAAATAAAGGCTCTGGAAAGTCCTCAGGGCATGGCCTTGACTTGTTCCCCATCTGAGGGGGTTATGGTACTGGAGTAGGCGATGGCAGTTGGCAGTTTTGCTTACGTGTGCGTATCTGTTTCCCGGTCCTGTGAACTAAACCTAAAAAAAAAACCATACTCTTTATGACATGGCCTGAAAAGTCTCGATGACTCCTTGGGCCCTAGTCCTGCAATTAATTATTCTGTTTCATTGTTATTTGCTTGTTTGTTTTTTTAAATCACTGTTTTTCCTTCTGCCTTTAACTTTAAGACAGGTGTCAATATTATGGGATTATTTTTCTCCCAGAGCTGAAATCATATCAGATCTCCACTATTGCATTCATTCTCATTGTCCTTTTAGGAATATCTGCCAAAGTATTTTATCCTCAGGGAAGGTAGGTATTGGTTGTGGACAGTCCACTGATTGATCAGAAAAGAGTTTTACATGAGACTGTCTACCAACAGAGGTGACCAGGGCTTGTAGCCCTAGCATTGGGAGCACCTAAGATCCCCAAACCACTTAGAACCTTGGGGCCTTGTTCTGCCTTTTTTTTCTGAAGGATGTAGCAAAGCCCAGGATTAATTAGCTAATGGAGTTTGAGCTCTGGAAGCCTGGATAAATATAAGATAATTTTACGATCAGACACTAGTAGAATGTGAAATCAATCAGTTTCAATGTGAAATGGGATTCATAAAGTGAGTTGCTGCTCATCCTGGTTTGCAAAATTTTATTAAATTAAAGTAGTGTCCATATAGCAATCCATATGGATGAGCACACACCATATAGTTGTTCAGTTGTAGCATATCCTAGAACATAGATTTGCTGAAAAAAGTCAAGGGGACCCAGATGAGTTAAGCTAATCGTTCTGTTCTGTGCCTTGGAGGAAACTGCAAAAGGCAAAGCTTTTTCAAAATGGTATTTACTAGCAAGCAAGGTAAAACAATTATTTTCTTCTGTTTGAGTTGGTAGGTAGGGAGTATGAAGACAGATGTACCTGGTAATATTAATTTTTCCAAGTAGTGATTTCTTTTAGAGTGATCTAAAAATACATTTTTGTGCTTTGTAAAACAATATGAACAAGGAAAAACAGTTGCTGCAAACTATAACCCAAACATGGAACGTACCTAGTTCAGTCAGAGCAGGTACTTCCTGTTGTTTGCTAAACGCTCGGAAGATGTGAACCCTACCATTCTGTCTTTGTGTTTTATAGGGTTTTCACTTTCTTCTGTGGAAGAAGATGGTGTTCGAAGGCTCTACGTGAATAGCGTAAAGGAAACTGGCTTAGTATCCAAAAAAGGTAAGTCACTGAGTGTCTTGTCTGTCTGCCTCTCTTAAATTCCCTTTTGGGTTTCTCTAGTTGGTGGATGAGAAAAATATGCCCAAAGAGTTCATCTGTATACAATATTTGAATGTTGTCTCATTGAAAACTCTTTCAGGGAATATGGATATTGTTTCATAAACTCAGATGTGCAAGAAATGTTATATTCTGGGATTTTAAATCTGATGTTGAGCCCATCTCCATGGGGCTGGTGGAATATTCCATTCGAATCATAATTGGTTGTCCTTCCCCACCATCTAGGATGGTGTGGAGGTCCTAGGGGTCTTCTTGGAGCAGAACATTTGGGAAGACCCCTCTGTGTTTTGGTCTACATTGGTCAAAGCTGATGTTAGCCATCACCTGAGCTTGCAAAGCTCCTTCAAAGTGGATGTTCTGTTGCTCCCTTTCATGGAGGAATCTTTGCAAAAGTTAAGAACCTAGGTGTTTAAGATCCAGCTTTCTTGTCCCCCTTAGAGAGCTCTTCTCTGCTACACCCTGCTTGCAGCCCTACAAGGGCTCATAGTGCAGTCTAGGCTACGTGTGAAACCCCAACTCTCCATCCTCTTTCGACTCTGACAATCTTTTCAATGTAGATTGTTTTGCTTCCTGTCTTAGTTTCCTAGGGCTACGGTAACAAATGGTCACAAACTGAGTGATTAAAAACAACAGAAATTTATTCTCTTACAGTTCAGGAGGCCAGAAGTTCAAAATTAAGGTCTTGGCAGGGTTGTTTCCTTCTGGAACCTCTGAGGGAAAAATCTGTTACATGCCTCTTCCTAGCTTCCAGTGGTTACTGGCAATCCTTAGCATTCCTTGGCTTGTAGCTGTATCACTCCCATTTCTGCCTCTGTTGTCACATGGCCTTCTTTTTAGTGTTTCTCTGTGTCTTTACATGGCCTTTTTATAAGAGCACCAGTCATTGGATTTAGGGCCCACCCTAATCCAGTATGACTTCATCTTGATTACTTCTGCAAAGATCCTATTTCCAAATAAGGTCACATTCTGATGTTTTGGATGGACATGAATTTCGGGGGGACACTATTCAGCCCACCATACTTACCATAAACAAATGGGGCAAGTAGATAGGATTTAAAATCCACCTTTATCTCATTCTTCTTGCTATGGAATTTTTAGTTTCATCCATGCAGTGGCAAAATAATACCCACTGAATGTGAAAGATCGACATGTCTGGGTCAGTTGTGCTTAGAAGTAATGTTCAGTTAGAGGCCTGCTGAATGGAGCAGCTGGGAAAATGATGGAATGCCTACCTTTTCCACCTCCTTCCATGTTTTGTTAGTGCTTAGTTCTGAGTGTTCATGGCTTGCAAGCTGCCTGTGCAGGTTGCTTTGCCCTGTGCTGTAAGCATTGGAGAAGTGCAACTTGCAGACGTGGCTATGCACAGAAATGGCAAAGTTGTGACAAAGGGGAAATAAAGTCAAAATAATTTATCCAGTGCTAAATGTCATGGAGGAAGATTTTCTTTCATTTTCCTTCTGTACTTTCTAGGCCAGAGGCAGCCTGGAGGCCAGAGTTTGGTGCATTCACTACGCTGCATTTCAACTAAGAGCAGAGGTGGCAAGGTTTATTCCCCTTCAAACCCAAAGACTGATGTTTATCTCTTTCAGCACAGCGAGTGTGCCGGTTGGCGTGGTACGGGGGTGGGGAAATATGCTGCCTGGTTTCAGTCACATCCTGTTTTAGTTCTTCGAATCCAAGAACCCCAGTGTTAGATAAAAACAAACGGCCATCTGCTCCAACCCCCTTGCCCCATATAGCACTGTTCTTTACGGATGCAAGAGTGATGTCCATTTGTCCACCTGGGCCACAAATGCTATCGCAATGCCTGGCCTCTAGAGGGCAGTGTCAAGAAAGAGATTTGAGGTATGTTATGTTAGATTTAGCCTCTATGTGAAAACCTCCCAATAGTGGAGAGCTCACAGTGGTCCATGCAGCCTCTTTGTGGACATCTCTGATTATAAAACATCCTCCTCTTTTAGTCTCCATTCACTGTTTTGCCTCCTCCTTTCTAGCCAGCCTTCGGTATCCATCATGTTATAACTGCTAAATCTTATCTTTTCCACATTCAACACTTCCAGATCCTTCAACAATTCATTAGAGTGTAGAATACAACTGGTCATTGCCCTCTGGGCACAGTCCACATACCAGTGTTCCTTTTGAAATGACCGCAATGTAGTGCAACCGGGGGGAATCTAGTGGAACGCAGCCTAATTAGATCTGAATATTCTGTGTGTATTAATGCAGCCTACATTTGGTTTTTATTTATTTATTTTTGTTAGCCATCTTGGGCTTTCTACCTGTAATGAGCTGACGGTTAAGCCTCATATTCCTACTCTCTCCTGCCCCCTGCTCTCAGTTGGATCCGCATTGACTGTACTTGTAGAATTGACTTCTGGAACTGAAGTGTAGTTTATATTTATCTTTGTTCAACTTGGGCATATTTGTTTTGGCCCATCATTCTGCTCTTGGAGTTGTCTGACGTTGGGATCTGGCATCTTCGTTGCTGTCATCTACATGTTTTTCTGATGGCTGCACAGGACAAAGCCCAGTGGAGAAAGCCATGTGCCATATTTCTCGGGACAGTTCGGATGCTTCACAACTCTTACCATGGTCAATTGGGGATTATTTCTGAGCAGGTTACGGTTTTCTGTTAGAAAAGTTTTCCTCATTTTTCTACCAAATATTAATAATGAAAGCTAATGTGTATTGAATATCTTCGACATGCCAAGTGCTGTGCAAAGTTTTACATGGATTATTTCACTGAATCTCACTTAACCCATTATCCCTCTTGCATATGAGGAAGCTGAGGCTGGGAGAGATTCAGTAACATGCCCACTGTCACAGAGCTCTTCCTTGGGGGAGCTGTGACAGGACCCCAACAGGGTACTCCATTGCTCAGCACTGCTGGCCACCTTCTCTCACTTGTTAATACTGAGAATAACTCACTCAGCTGTCTCTGTTTTAGTTCCCTAGGGTTGCCGTAACAAATTACCAAACTGGATGGCCTAAAAACAACATCAGTTTATTTTCTCCCAGTTCTGGAGGCCAGAAATCCAAAATCACGATGTCAACGGAGCCGAACTCCCTTTGAAGGCTCTGAGGAAGAAACCCTTCTTGTCTCTTCCAGTTGCTGGTGGCTCCAGCCATTCCTTGGCTTATGGCAGCATCACCCCAACCTCTGCCTCCGTCTTCACATGGCCTCTCCTCTTCCTTCTGTGTCTCTCTTTTGTGTCTCTTACAAGGACATTGGTCAGTAGGTTTCGGACCCATCAGATAATCCAGCATGCTTTTATCTCAAGATCTTTAACTTAATTATAACTGCAGAGATCCTGTTTCCAAATAACGTGACATTCACAGGTTCTGGGATGTAGATATATCTTTTTGGGGGCCACCATTCAACCCACTACACAGTCCTGCTCCACCAGTCATAGTAAACCTGGAACTTCTTAAAAAAAAGACAACTCATAGATGTTTTTAGTTTTTAAGTCTTTTCTTCTGTTTCTCTTTATATTACCTCCTCTAATATCTAATCAAAGGGCTGTCTCTAAGGGAAGACTTTAAAAAAAACCAAATTGCTTTTCACGTGTAGAACTTTTGCATGTTCCATTCAAATGCTGCGATGCCAAAATCTTCCATCTAAAAATGGAATGTTTAGCTTCCCAGAATTTCGCCTCTGATATGGAGAAACACATTCTCATTTCTCTTCCATTGCCTTCCCACCCAGGTTTCTTGGAGTATTTTATGATAGAAAATGGATTTCCAAGTAGTTTGGAAATCCGAGTCAAGATGGCCAAGGGGTGTGACTTGAAGTTGGGAAGTGAGAATGTCTGTGTGAATTATTTTTCTGCAGAATTAGGTGTGGGCTCTGTGGATGCCTAAAGGGCTGAGCGCCTTCTCATTCCTGCAGTTCATCATCTGTCTTTGCCCTTCACTCACCTCCTTTTTCAAGTTTGTTTTTCCACACTAGTCTATAAGATAGGAATTGGACTCCTTTCCCCTTCTTAGCTGAAATGATACTTTATTTCCTTTCATGTTCTTTCCCAACCTCTCCCTTTCTCAAACTGCTGGAATGTTCTTTAAACACCGGGTTGAACTGCCCCAGGGTCAGTCACAACTTCTTGTTCTCCTGGGTTGGGCTTGTTCGTGGCTGCTCCTTTGGGGACCTTCCAAAAGATATTCACCCTAAGGGCCTGATGTAGTTTAAAAAAAAAAGGGCAAAAATGATCAGATTTGTAAACTGTCATTTCTAAATGTGTTTGGAAAAAGACGACCTTCTGTAGTTGTAGCCAGTGGAAACTCATTGCATTTTGTTCCATAGAAATGATCGATAGACGTTAGCTGGTGCCACACAGGTATACTGTAGCATGAACACATACAAAACGTTGATTGTGGTAATCAGGGAGCATTTCCACCCTTTCCCCTCAAAATTATAGGACGATAGCCAGAATTAGCATTTGCAAAGAGAAATTGGCAGATGCTTAGAGCACACAGATTCAAGAAGGAGTAAATTTGTTTAGTCAATGTATTCAGAATAGGATAGGCATGCTGCAAGATCTGAGTCTAGAACCTTCCGAAATGGAGGCCCACATGATCACCTCATGATCACTTTTGAGCGCTCCAGCCTGTTTGCAGCAAAACCTTGGCCCTGGAGCCAATAAGAGAGCTCAGTGTGCCCTTTACAGCAGAGCTTCTAAGGTGCTTGGATCTGATTCGAAGCTGCTGCTGCTTTTTGGTGTGTGTGAAATTAAACATTTTCCGTCTCGCGTTGGCAGGCCTGAAGGCGGGAGATGAGATTCTCGAGATCAATAATCGTGCTGCTGGCACCCTGAACTCATCTATGCTCAAAGATTTCCTCACTCAACCGTCCCTGGGCCTCCTGGTGAGGACCTACCCCGAGCTGGAGGAGGGAGCAGAGTTACTGGAGAGCCCGCCCCACCGAGTGGACGGCCTTGTGGACCTCAACGACAGCCCCCTCGCCTTTCTCACCAGCAACCCAGGTATGGCTGTGCATAGTGCTGGATGCTTGTCTGAGCCCAGGTCAGCCAAGGACCTGGGAGGTTGACCAAGTGGCTTACATATTTCAGTGGACCGGGTCTGGCAGGTAGTATAGAATGTGTGAATGAGGTGAGCCGATGACTGAAATTTCAAAGGAGCAGGGAGCTTTTGTTCTTGTGGAATTACTATCTTGCCACAAATCTACCTATACACATGGAAAGCTTCACCATGCTGTTGCTCTTTGTCATTTTGGAGAAAGACGACTGGGTAGAGGCTGTCATCTCTTGGCTATGGGTAGAGAAATGGAGACACAGAAGTGCCAGGAATCACATGAGATGCCGGGGCTGTGAGTCCTACCCCTGAGTTCCATGTCACCACCCCTAAACCACTCTTTCCCTTCTGTGTGAGAGAAGGGCATGAGTTGAGATGCCCAGAGTGGAATGTGCTCAGAGCTCTTGTTTGGTCTACTTCTCTCTTGGGCTCTTCCAGTCTTGAGTCTGAACATGAGCCCATCGGTGGAACCCCCTGCCCTGCTCCTTCTGCTGCTCTTCCTGTTTACACCTTTCCTCCTTCTCCCTCTGGGAACCTCGTGCTCATCCTAAAAGAAGGAGCTTGAATGCTTCCTGCCCCGTGAAGCCTTCCTGGGACCCCACAGAGTTAGCTCCCTCCTCTGGGTCCCCAGGACCCTGCAAAGACATCTTTCACGTGGGTCCTGATCATATTATACTGTTCTTACTTGTGTGTCTCTCCCCTGAGTTTGTTTCCTGAGATTGGGCTTATGTCTTCTTCTCTTTGCTACTCATTCTTGTTCAGTGAGAGAGTCTGTGAGTCAGCACGCCGGTGAACAGCGTATTACTATCACATATTTCTCCGTGGCCTGGTTCTAGAGTGGGGTTGATTTAGAAAGTTGGGGTTTTGGATTTATTTTCTTTTTAAAACTTGGATTAAAAGTAATCTTCCATTTCAAAATCTGAGTGTAGGTACTTTGAGCATCCTTACCCTGCAGTTATTTTTTCCATTCCCTTCTGAAGCTTTTCTTGATAAGACTAGATCCCAAGAAGCTTGTGATGGTTCATTCTTTTGCTCAGTGGCTCTCGGGAAGAATTTAACAAGTTGAGCCTTCAGAAAATCAATCACACTTATTATTGTTGACCTCCTTGACTCATTATATCATTGTAGTATCCACACTTCAATCACATTTTTAGAAAATGGCTCCAGTGAGCTGTGTACCCTTAATAGTAGGGAATGGAGACCATAGAGGCTGTTTTTTCATGTGACCACAAGATGGCAGGCTCGATCCCATAAAACAGTTCACAGATGAGTTGTTTCTGTAATGACTTTGAATTAGGGATGCTGTGTTAGATTAGGTTATTTGAAGGATTTTATAAGGTGTGGATGTACATACTATGAACAACAGTGTGTGCACAACTTTCTTTGAATTTTTTTTTTCTGTCTGAACCCTTCCTGTGGGTTATGGATATAAAGGAGGGCTTGGCCAGCTACGACCCACTGGTTAAATCCAGTCCACAGCCTGTTTTTGTAAATAAAATTTTATTGGAACACAGTTGTGCCCATTCATTTATGTCTTGTCTTGGGCTGCTTTCCCATTGCAATAGCAGAGTTGAGTAGTGACGGGGACTCATGGGCTGCAAAGCTGAAAATATTCGCTATCTGCCCTTTCACAGATAAAGTTTGCAGACCCCTGATGTCAAGTATGACTAAAATTGCTCACAGTTTGTTCTAAAGATAATCCCTGTTTTGGTGTATTTCTTTCTTCTTTAAGAAAACATTATGTGTGTATACACTTTTGCGAATTTTTATTAAAATTTTTTAAATTAAAAAATGTATTTATATATAGGTATCTGTTTTAGAACAGTTTGAGTGTATTCTGTATGTGCAGTTGCTGTCCCAGCTTTTATATGATGGACTTTTTAAACCTAATAACTGACCTTGTCATCCTGCCATGAGTGGTCATACCAGTCAGCTTAGAAGGCCGAGTGCTGAATCCACCGAACCTACTGTTGTTTACAGCACATTAAAACTTCCATTTTGGAATCATCCTTAGAGGATTTATTTATTCCTTTGTTTTTTTCTTACTAAATGCTCATAACTTGGAACTGACATTTGTTAAGTATTACAGTGTGCCAGGCATGGAGCTAGATGTTAGAAAGTGACAAGGATGACTATGAATGATTCTGTCCTCAAACTTAGATTTTAGTGTAATTCTTTGTTGTTTCATTGCTTCATCTTTTAGTATTTTGCAGTGATTACAAATCCTTCAGAACAAAGTCTGCTCAGCCAAGTTAGGTCATCAGACTGATGCAAGAATAAAGCACGAGAGTGAAGACATAGTGTGGGTTTCCTTGCAAGGTTTCTAACTGGCTTCAACATTAATCATTTCCAGAAGAATTCTCAAATGCTCTGGGTAGTGGCAGCCCAATTGGACTGGCTGGACGGGAGCAGGCACTTAGGCTCCTGGCCTGGGTCTCGGCCTGTCTGCCTTCCAATTGTGACCACTTCCTAGTCCCCATGTAACAGTGAAAGATAAAAGGGAAGGCGAGTAAACAGGACAAAGTAACCTGAGTGATTGCTCCATGATGAGGCAGAGATAAGGCACTATTCACAGCCAGCTGCTGTTAGAAAAGAAAACAACTGAGAAAACTTGTACAATGGGCAGGCTGGACTGTAGCCTTAGTCTAAATTTAGAAGTAACTGAAAATAAGAAGCACCCTGAGTGGCAGGTTTGAGGTTTGCTGCTGGGACCATCTTAAGGTGGTCATAGTGGATGTTAGGCAACCTTGATAGAAGGTCTCACAGTGTCTCAGGGACTGTGGGGTCCTTCTGAACCATGGCTGGTGCCCATCTATGGGAAGCTGGCCCTGCAACTTGCCCCCCATCTTACAAGCCCCAGTGTGCAGGTTTGGCCTGCTCCTGCCCTGAGAACCCTGATTGAAATATGTGATTAGCTTTCAGGGCTGGGTTATTTATGAACCTCTTTCTCATGTAGAGGACTTTTTTTTTGCTGAGGAAGATTAGCCCTGAGCTAACATCTTTGCCAGTCTTCCTCTATTTTGTATGTGGGTGGCCACCACAGCATGGCTGACGAGTGGTGTAGGTCTGTGCCCGGGATCTGAACCTGTGAACCTGGGCCACCACAGCAGAGTGTGCCGAACTTAACCATTAGGCCATGGGGCTGACCCCTCATGTGGAGAATTTCCCCTCTATGTAGAAGCATCATACAGTGGCTAAGAGTAGGCTTTGGAACCAGGTCTTGGGACTGAGTCCCATGTCTGTTTATTACCTTCACGACTTTGAACAAGTCATGCTTAATCTCTTTGTGCTCTAGTGTCCTCATGGATAAAATGGGGATGATACCACACTACCATCTCACTAGGTGGCATGAGGATTAACTGAGTTATAAAAATGAAGTGTTTAGAAGAGGTCCTAGGAAATGCACCATGAATGGTATGTATCTGAAGTGCAGTCTCTTATGGTGACGTGAAGGTTCTCTGGCTTGCAACCAGAGCCTGCTCGTTTTTGATCTCCTCACTGCCCTCTGTTCCACCTCAATCCACAACAGGGGAATTGTCTGATAGCTAAATTTATCAATTATACCTTACTTAAAGTATTTTCCTTTCTCAGGTGGAAAGAAGTAAATTCTGCCACCTGGAGCGCTGAGACCTCTGGGCCCTTTCTCAGAGGTCATGATTCACTTGGTCTGGGGGGGCTGGGTGTACATTTGTGGTGGTGGTTGCTTAACTTCTAGGGTGACTCTAACGTGCAATTAGGATTGGGATCCACTGCCTTAGGTCGCCAACTGTTCTTGGTTATTGATCCTCATTTTTTGTCTTGGTGGAATGATAGGGTGATTGGAATGTTTCAGTCACATGCAAACATCTACAGTGGGATTTATTGATAACATTTTGTGGTCTGCTTCATTGAGATGTTCGTAAGGAGAATCTGTTAGGTGATCCGGAGGACGTTCTCTGTCTTCCTGCGCCTCGATAAAAGAGGGAAGCACTGTGAATGGGTTGCCGTGTTGGTTTGGAAAGCCAGGGACTGGATAAGGAGATTCCATCCTACGTGTTCTCTCTAAGACTCAGTGTCTCATTCTTGGTCATTTGTCATCCGTGGGTCCTTGTTGAAATCTTACTGGAGCTACTTTCATGTTTTCTTTCAACATTTGTTTAGGTATATACCGGTAAGAAAATTGGGGGAGGATGTCCAGACAAAAGGATAGTCCCTTCAGTGGCTGTTATTATAGAAAGAACCTTGAAGGGAAGGGGAAGCTGGAGTAGGAAGTTGCAAAACTGTGTTTGTGTGAGGTTTCCAAAAAGCCTCTCTAATGTTCTGTGTGATTTATTTTGAATACTGATCTCATCTGGCACTACTAATGTTTTGGGCCAGATAATTCTTTGTTGTGAAGGGTTGTGCATGGATGTTAGTGGTATTCCTACAAACCATTATAAGCCAGTAGTAGCTCCCATCCCCAAGTTGTGCCAGTCAAAAATATCTTCAGGGGCTGGCTTAGTGGTTAAGTTCGCGCTCTCCGCTTTGGCGGCCTGGGGGTTCGCAGGTTCGCATCCCAGGCCTGGACCTACACACCGCTCATCAAGCCATGCTGTGGCAGCATCCCATATAAAAAATAGAGGAAGATTGGCACAGGTATTGGCTCAGGGACAATCTTCCTCACCAAAAAAAAATAGATATCTTCAGACATTGCCAGATGTCCTCTGATCAGTAAACTCTCCTCCAGTGCAGAAACACTGGCCTAGCTTATTAGAAGGTCTACCTACATCACCTAGTTAGGGAAATATTACAGTGAACATCAATATAGGAAAGCAAATCTGGATCTAAAATAATTTTTTAAAGATTTTATAAAACATTTATTGAGAGAATTCCAAAACAAATACCCTTTTCTGGCATCTTTTTTTTTTTTTTTTCTTTTTTTCTTTTTGAGGCAAGGGAAGAGTGAAGAACAGGTAAATGCTTATTCTGAATGTTGGCTTTTTCCCCAAATGTGAGTAAAATTGTTCTGGCATAGAGTATTTATTACTAAAATTGACCCTTAAAACAAACATATTTCAATTATTTATTATGTAAAACCCCCCATTTTATGCAAGTTATAAGAATCATTGTTCTAGTGGCATAAGTGATGTCTTTCCAAGGCTTCTAGATGTCTGTCTCCATCACTTGAAGTTCTGCCACCAGGGCTCACATTCGTTTGACTGTTGTCGTGAATACAGTGCTGCTTTATCTTCCCTCAAATTCCAGTTGACCAGTTAGGCAAAGCAGGTGCCCTCACTTAGCTCAGTAAATAGCTCACAGTGTATAATAAAAGTGCCAGAGCTCAGCGAACTGAGTAGATGGTCATTCCAGGAGTTGGGCTGGGGAACGCTGAGTGTCTGCGATGAACACTGGCCCAGATGTGTTCAAGTCGATTAGGGCCAACGTTGGGTTTGGAGAGTCAGCCCCCTTGACATACCTCGGCCACATCTGTCTGATCCTACGTGGAAGATTGCAGTTTGAAGGGAGTACAGACATCCCTCCTGCAGGAAGCAGATTAAGCCGTGTTTGTTGTAACAGGAAAGGCTTCTGTGATAGCCGTGAGTCGAAGGCACCTTGTCAGAGCAGGAGTTGTTAAGCGCCTGGCGTGGACAGTTTGATTTGCAGCGCAGAGCATGCTTCCCTGCAGAGCCTGAGAACTGGAAGGGGCTATTTTGGGCTGAGTTCCATGCAGATTGTCTGGAGCTCAATTCTGAAAACAGAAGACAATCAAGCCGCAGGGAGAGGCAGCGAAGAAAGAGGAACTGCACAGATTTCTCTTCCTACAAACAAATATGGCCCAGTTCTTCACATTCTCAAAAGTCTCCCAGATACCAGCAGCACATGATCTTCTATTTGTTTGTTGATAAAATTCGGAGCCATGTGCGTTTTGTAAACTGTCTGTGGGCGATGCGTACCGTCACATAGCACATGGCCTGCTTCCCTTGGCCCTGCTGGGGAGAGGCCAGGGCCCCGTCTTGATTGCCAGCTGGATTTGATTAAAGACACCCGTCAAATCCTGTGTATGAAAAAAAAATGTTGTTTCAGAGATTAAGAGCCTCCCTTTTTATATTTTTAAAGAACGTCAATGTACTTATATTATTTGCCTTTCACCACAAACTGACAGGATCAGTAAGGCCTATATCTACAGTTTTTATGGATTTAAAAATTTCTCTTTATGGCAAATAGACACTGAGATTTAGTGAAATTTGGCTAGAAAGAAGTTTTTATTTGTCAACTAAGTTAAAGTAGTGTTCTTCCTTTGTTTTTCTTTTTTTTGTGAGGAAGACTAGCCCTGAGCTAACATCTGTTGCCAATCTTCCTCTTTTTTTTCTAAGGAAGACTGGCCCCAGGCTAACATCCGTGCCCATCTTCCTCTACTTTATATGGGACGCCGCCACAGCATGGCTTGACAAGTGGTGCGTCTGTCCATGCCCGGGATCCGAACCTGCGAACCCCGGGCTGCCGAAGCAGAGCGTGCAAACTTAACCGCTACGCCACCCGGCTGGCCCCCTTCCTTTTTTTTCATAGTGTATATTTAGCTCTCTCCAATCGTTTTCTTTTTCTTTTTGCGCTAGATTGTTTTGTTTCTTAGCTTTGTAAGCGGAGGAGGGACAAGTGTTTATGCTCATCTTATATATTGTGAGTGTTTCTATGGAATTCCTATACTCCCATGACAGTAAAATGCCTGAAAGTTAAATAAAATCATAGCCTAACAATTGAATTCTGTCTAAATGTCTTTACTGGCAATGTCTAACCTTTTCTTGTCCCCTTCCCCTCAGTCATTTTTTTCGCAGAATTTAAACTCAGGTGTTAATAAGGGCCTTAAAAAAAAAAATCCATGTTATAATTGGTTCCTCTTTGGAAATGTTTGAATTGGTGAATCTGTTTGTTTCACATATGTTGTTAATATATCTCACAAGGCAAGGATTTTTTTCTTCCTCCAAGATTTAAGTCCCAAATGGGCTTGAATGGAGCCAGAGTGAATGTATCCAATCTCAGTAAATCAAAGATAAATCAAAATGTGAACTTAAATTCATGTTTTTATTGCTCCTAATCTCTTCATTATCTATCCTGATAATGGCGAGTGGAGTGCCCTGGTTGCAAAAGTTTTCTCAGTCACAAAAGCATTATTACGATGTGAAAATAATTTTAAGAAGCAAAGAAATGATCACACCTGTTCGCAACAATGAACATTATTTCTAGCAGCTTTTGAAATGGCCTTGAGATCCTGTCCTGCCCGGTCTCAGCCCCGGTCTCTGCTTCCTCATTCTCTGGGGCTGCCCAGCCCCTAGTCATCCTTTTTTTAAATTGAGGTATAATTCGCATATAACATCATATTCATTTCAGGTGCACAACATAATGATTTGATATTTATGTATTATGAAATGATCACCACAATAAATCTATTTAACATCCATCACCACATGTAGTTACAAAATTTATCTTGTGATGAGACGTTATAAGATTTACTTTCTCAGCAACTTTTAAAAATGCAGTATTATTAACTATAGTCGCCATGCTGTACATTACATCCCCAGGACTTATTTATTTTATAACTGGAAATTTGTACCTTTTGACTCCCTTCACCCATTTCACCCACCCTGCCCCCACTCCCCATCTCTGGTAACCACTAATCTGTTCTCTGTGTCTGAGTTCAGGGTTTTCTTTGTTTCTTTGTTTCAGATTCCACATATAAGTGAGATCATACAATATAGAGCCTTTCTCTGTCTGACTGATTTCACTTAGCATAATGCCCTCAAGATCCATCCATCGTGTCGTAATGGCAGCATTTCCTTCTTTTTTTTAGGGCTGAATAATATGCCACTGTACATCCTTGTTCCTCCTTTGTCCTTTTAGATTTGGCCCTGCTCCCTGTCTGTGCTGCCAAATGGTTCCTGGGCACCTCCTCTGTGCCAGGCAGTGTGCTAAATACTGGGGATAGAGGAGGTGAGACCCTTGCTCTGACCACTTCAACCACGTCTCAGCCTTGACTTAACTTTCTTGAGCCGTCTGTTTGCATGTGTACTAGTTAGTAAAAAGGGACAGCTACCTCCAGGACAACGAAGATCATTGATTCAGGGTTTGTGGTTAGAGGAAAGTCTCTTGTAGAGAAGGAGAACCCGGAGTAGGAACTTGCAAAACTCTATGGGGTTTCCAAAAAAACTCACCAATGTTGTTATATAAGCCTCTTAAGCTGGGACATGTTCAGAGAAGGCCTTGAAGTATGGGAGCAAGAACCTGACTTCACTTTGAATTCCCTGTTCCTGCCAGGACGATGTCTCTCTTCAGCTTTCTTGAAGTGTACCACTGTCAATTCCTGTCTCTCTGGCTTTCTTTGATTACCACATTCCCCCTAACCATTTATTGGTTATTGATCGCTGCATAAAAACCACTCCACAGCAACCATTTAATTTGCTCACTTTTCTGTGCTCAATGTTTATGGTGCCTTTTGACTGAGAAAAGTTTTTAATTTTAGTGAAATTTGATTTTCTATCTCACATGGTTTGTGCTTTTATATCTTGTTTAAGAAATCCTTCTCTCCCCTGAAGTAAGAAACATTGTCTTCTCAATTTTCTTCTAAAAGATTTGTAGTTTGGGCTATTCACATTCTGGTTTATACCTCCTTGGTAGTGATTTTTGTGAATGGCGTCAGTTACAGTCCAACTTTATATTTGTCCATATGGGTAATCTACTGTCCTAGCAACATTTATGAGATATTCCAGGGGCTGGCCCCATGGCGTAGTGGTTAGGTTTGGCGTGTTCAGCTTCAGCGGCCTGGGTTCACAGGTTCGGATCCCGGGCGTGGACCTACACCATTTATTGGCCACGCGGTGGCAGCAACCCACATATACAGTAGAGGAAGACTAGTACAGGTGTTAGCTCAGGTTTAATCTTCCTCAAGCAAAAAACGAGGAGGATTGGCAGTTGATATTAGCTCAGGGCTAGTCTTCCTCAGCAAAAAAAAAAAAAAAAAAAATATATATATATATATATATATATATATATATTCCATTTCCATTCTCCAGAACCACAATGACGCATCTGCTGTACATCATGCTTCCATAAATGGGTGGGGCTCTTTCTGGGCTCTCTGTTCTGTCAGCCTATCTCCTCACTAGTTCTGCACTGCTTGATATTACTGCAACTTTATAATACATTTTGATATCTGGTAGGGAAAGTACCCCGATCTTGTTTTTCTTCTCTAAAACTGTCTTCGCTGTTGTTGACCTTTGGCTATAACAAATTCAGTTCCCAAAATAAAGCTGCTGGTGTGGTCTGTCTGAATACAGATCCTTTGATATTTGTTGAGACTTATATCGTGGCCTCATATGTGGCCTGTTTGCATAAATTGCTAATCCTTGGGAAAAACATACATTCACAAATTCTTGGGAATAGGGTTTGAAATACATTCATGGACCAAGCTTACTAATGTTGGATGTTCCCATCTTCTGTATCCTGACTGTATCTATTTTGTATCTTATCTTGTATCTATTTGTATCTATTCTGACTATATCTATCCTGACAGTCTATTTTGTCTGACATTTGTAGAGCTTTCTTTACATTTGTCTAATATGTTTTCATCCCATTATTTTTAATCTTCCATGTCTTTATGTTTAGGTCTATTTCTTGTCTATAGCGTGTAGGTGGGGCTTTGTTTTATGTGGTTTTTCTATCCAAACGTGATGTTTAAGTGTTAAGTTTAGTCTATTTTACACTTATTTAGAAGATCCATGTATTTTGCATTGTTTCTATCATCTATTTTGCTCTCTTTTTCTTGCTTGTGTTTCCTTCTCTTTCTTGCCCTCTTTTGGGTTGAATTTCTAAATTCCACTTTCCCCTTTCAACTTACGTAATCTAATTCTATTCTTTTAGTGGTTGCTCTTTAAATTTCAACATGGTTCTTAACATAATGGAGACCAAAGTTAGTCTTTTTACTTCCCTCTGGAAGCACAGAAAGACCAGGAAATGCTTTAAGTGTAATCACTCCCACCATTCTTTTAGTTGCATCTTGTATTTTTGTTACTCTCAGATGCCATTTTTGGGGAGTATGTGGGGTATTTTTTTATACACTAAGACTTACCTGTGTGTTTATCAGCTCTTTATCATTTTACCTTGTATATCACATTATGTGTGTGTATATATCTGTGTGTGTGTGTCTTTCCCCACCTGAAGTGCATCCTTTAGAGAAGTTTTTAGTGAAGTTCTGTTTATAATAAACTTTCTCACTCTTTGTTTCTCTGATGTTTTTATTACATTCTTCTTGAATCATATTTTAGGTGGAAATACAATTCTATATTGATAGTTTCAGCATTTGAAAATTGCTGTGTTATGGTGAAGTAATGTCTTCAGATAGATCTTCCGGTCTTCTTTCTTCAACTTTTATTCTTGCCCATTGACTGTTTAATTTCAGTGGTTACAGTTCTCATTTCTAAAAATTCTATTAATTTACCTGGTCTTTTTTGAAAGTATCTCTTTTCTTGTTTTGTTCTGTTTTTTAATATTTTAAGCATACTTATTTGATATTCTCTATCTGATAATTGCAGTATTATTCTTTGGGAATCTGATTCTGCTGCTTATTGTCTGCTGCTCCTCACTCATGGAGAATTGATTCTTCTTGTGTTTGTAATAATGGATTACGTGTTCTTCTTTGACCAAGCTTTGTCTCTGGGCATTTATTACATGATACTCTCATTAAGGGTGAATCCCTCCAGAGTAGATTTGTTGTTGCTTCCGCCTGATGCCCTTGGAATGCAAATCCAAAATGACTTTAAGTCAATTTTTCATCTGAAGTATCATGGACTGAATGTTTGTGTCCTGCCAAAATTCATACATTGAAGCCCGAAACCCTGATGAGATTGCTATTAGGAGGTGGGGCCTCTGGGTGTTAATTAGGTTTGGATGAGGGTGGGGCCCCCATCATGGGATTAGTGTCATAACAAGAAGAGGAAGAGAGACCAGAGCTCTCCTTGCACAAACGAAAAAGAGGTGATGTGAGCCTATAGGGAGATGGTGGCCTTCTGTAAGCCAGGAATAGGGCCCTCACCAAGAACTGAATCTGTCAGCACCTTGATCTCAGACCTCCAGCCTCCAGAACTGAGAGAAGTAAATGTCTGCTGTTTAAGCCTCCCAGTCTGTGGTCTTTTGTTATAGCAGCCTGAGCTGACTAAGATAGTGGGGTTTCCTAGATGCAGTAAAGAATGTAAATTTGAATCGCATCCACCCATGAAGCCAGCCTGTGGTTATCATCTCAGGGAAGAAACCCTCCTTGCTCCCTCCCCACTCTCCTATCCCAGAGTAGAGGCAGAATTAGGTAAGCCTTATTTTTTCTTACTTTGTTTTCTTTCGCTAGTGAGTGCTTTTTTTTTTTTTTTTTTTTTACATCTTTTTAGACTGAGGTTGTGGCCCTTCAGGGGAACCATCTGAATGTGGGAGATTCAGTTCTAACTCTCCACCTTGTGCTGACCCAGTGCCTGTCTTCTGTCTCATGGCTTTACAGTGAAAACCAAAGGCTCCAGGGCAGTGGTTCCCAAGCTGGGGTGGCACTGCTGTTGGGAAATGCGTGGTGCATTTCTGATTGTCACAGTGGCCAGGGAGTGCTAAAGGTATTTAGTGCCCACGAGCCAGGGAGGCTGAGTGTAACTGCCAAGTATTCAATTTTGCTCTCAAAGAATTGTCCGCCTCCCAATAGTTTCCCTCTCTCCCTTTGGGAAACACTCCTCTAGGGTTTGGGGACTGAAGGATTCACTCAGCACTCCATGGCATTGGGACTGGCCCACTATTCCAGCTCCCTTTATCTCCTTCATCTTGGGCTCTGGGGATTTCTTGGAGCTCAGCTTTATGTTTAAAAAGGATTTTATTATATTCTATTTAGCATTTCTAAGTGTTTTGTAGAAGTGGGGTTTTTTGCTTGCTTTTCAGAATACCTAGCCCACAGTATCATTAACAATGAAAATCCTTTTGTTCGTTGTGCACTATTTTGTGAGCATCAGCTATATGCCAGGCATTGTGTTACGCAGTGGGAAAATGCAGCATCACAACATTAGTCTGGGGGGGTCACTGTTCTGCAGACTTCAGTGTGAATGGTGCCCCTGTGTGTTGTGCACCCTGGCTGCTCTGGTTAGTGCTGAGTGAGCCGTAGTTCCTGCAATCTCAGAGATTAGCACCATTAGCGGTGTCCCTAAATGAGCTTGTCAACTTCTCCACATTGGGGATCAACTCTTTCCTTCTTTCTGGCCCCAGCATCTTAGTCTTTGCCCCCATACAAAATACTCAGTCATTTTTTTTTCCCATCGAGGTGACAGTGTGACACAGTGGATGTCCACCAAGTTAACTGAACTTTTTTCTTTACCACTACCATCATATTATAGAGTAAGCAAGTAATTAAAAGAAATTCAAGAAAACCCTAGAGCCAGAGCAAGAGGTAGGCAACAGACAGAAACCTCCAAGCCATACAGGTGCATTCACTTCACTGCTGCTTCGTTTCAGAGGAGGCGAAGGGGACCGCAGGACACAGCCTTGCAGCAAAGTTTGCTCAGAGGTCGGCTTCCTCCCTTAGTTCTTCAACCAACTTAGAATTTGAACACAAAGGGAGGCTAAGCAGCTATGACTATCACGGTGTCACTAGAGTGAGGGAGTCTGTTTGTAGATTTTGATCCAGATTCAGAAAGTGGGTCCTTCCACTTGTTTCTTTTCTTTCTTTCTCTCTCATCCAGTTATAATGATTGTGCTATGGTCCCTGATCCAGTCCCAGACTGGTTTGATTCCCGCTGTCCCATCAGGCTAGCTAGACGTTTTTAAATGACTAGAGCCTGGCTACTCCGAGTGTGGTCCATGGACTTGCAGTCTTGATTGGCGTCCTCTCAGAGCTTGTAAGAATTGCAAAATTTTAGGTCCAACCCCAAATCTATTGAATCTGAATCTGCATAACATGATCCCCCAGGGGGTTCAGATGCTCTTTAAATTGAGAAGCCCTCCAGAGGAAAGTGAGTCTAATGTTCCCTTCCTTTGCTTTTGCATAGAATATGGTGGGAATTATGAGAATATGGTGTTGTATGATGTTAATAGTTTGCAGGACTTGGCAAAAACAGATGTCACAGATATTATGGACTGAATGTTTGTGTCCTTGGGTCCACCTCCAAATACCATCACATTCGGGGTTAGGGCTTCAGTATATGAATTTGGGGGGACACCATAACAATCATTATCTATTATAAAATATATTATAAATAATAAAAATATACTATAAAATGATAGCAGTGACAATAAAAACAACAAAAACTAACATTTATTGAGCCAAGATCACGGAGCTCACTCTTGGAGGGTGTAAAGATATCTGTACATGTCACGAGCGTGACCCCATGCCCCTCTTACACAGGTGTGGCTTTTAGTAGTTCTTATGCACGTTGACCCACATTTCTTCTGGTTTCGCCTTGCAGGGCACAGCCTCTGCAGCGAGCAGGGCAGTAGAGCAGAGGCTGTTCCGGAGGAGACCGAAGGGCCGGACCTGGAATCCTCAGATGAGACTGATCACAGCAGCAAGGTGAGATTCTCATTTTCACATCCCTTGCCTTGAACCACCAAAGCATCGCAGCTGACACGTCACCTTTGCAGCTGTGTGTGGTTAGAAGGCCTCTCCACGGGACCCGGCGTTTTCACTTCCGAGATGTCGCTAAATAGGATATGAAATCCAAATTACAGCCTTGGTAACAAACCCATACGTGAGAAAAGAGGATAGGAATCACTCTTAAAGAATCGAAGTCTCATTTCGTCCTCTTTCCTTCTTACGTCTCCATTTGTGTATGAAGAAACAGCATCCAAAATATGTGGGTCAGTTACACTTTCTTGCTGTTCGTGGTTTCTGTAATGAACTCCTTTTGCATTATCTGTGTTCAGCTCTTGTTAAAGGTGAGCATCTTTTACATTAAAGGGAAAGAAACAATTTTTTTTATTGATCTAAATAGAACGTTCCTCAATTGGTTGAGCACTGTGAGGAAGTTCTTATTCTGACTCTTTGGTGCAAGTCTGTGAATTTGTTTTCTGTAATTCATCATACTTTTATCCCACTTCATAGAGAGCTCTTTGGGTCAGTGACTTCCTCTCGTCACAGCCTCCAAAGCACAACAATTTAAAAACTCTGTTACCTCTATCCAAAAGACCCCTTCACCACAAAAGCCATTGTGTGTGATTATGTTTCTGTATTTATTCATCCTTTTTTTATAATGTTGTTGACCTACTTATGTTGATCCTTCTACCTGTCTCTCATTCTTTTTTTTTTTGCTGGGAAAGATTTACCCTGAGCTAACATCTATCGCCAATCTTCCTCTCTTTTTTTTTTTTCCCCTCCCCAAAGCCCCAGTACATAGTTGCAAATCCTAGTTGTAAGTCCTTCTAGTTCTTCTATGTGAGTCGCTGCCACAGCATGGCTACTGACAGACAAGCGGTGTGGTTCCGTGCCCAGGAACTGAACCTGGGCTGCCGAAGTGGAGTGTGCCGAACTTTAACCACTAGGCTATCAGGGCTGGCTCATCTCTCATTCCTTTGTGTGATATTTACCAGTCACTTAACCTGAACAAATCACATAACTTTAAATTATACCTTTGTTTCCTCATGTTGCCTTTGTCCAGGGACTGGACAATTAGGTGGGTCAAATAATGTAACTGTGGGAGAACACATGGATAATGGAAATATACTATTCAAATATGAATCATTATTTGAAAAACCTACATTTCTACATGTGTCCTTTTTTGTTTCTTTCTCTGTTTATATACGGTCATGCATCGCTTAGCGACGGGGATCTGCTCTGAGAAATGCGTCGTTAGATGATTTCGTCATTGTGCGAACATCATATAGTGTACTTACACAAACCTAGATGGATAGCCTACTACATACCCAGACTACGTGGTACTAATCTTATGGGACCACCGTTGCATAGGCGGTCCGTCGTTGACCGAAACATTGTTACATGGCCCATGACTGTATCTCTGTAGGACTTTCTGGAGTGCATTTGTTTGACTATCTTCAGCATCTCTTTTACCCACATGTGGTTCTCTTTCACCCTCGTGGAATCACCATTCTCAGTGTCTTTTTTTTTTTTTTTTTTTTTTTTTGTGGGGAAGACCAGCCCTGAGCTAACATCTGTTGCCACTCCTCCCCTTTTTGCTGAGGAAGACTGGCCCTGGGCTAACATCCGTGCCCATCTTCCTCTACTTTATATGGGACGCCGCCACGGCATGGCTGACAGGCAGTGCGTCGGCGGGCGCCCGGGATCTGAACCCGCGAACCCCGGGCTGCCAAGCACGGACTAAACTGCTGCGCCACTGGGCAGCCCCTCTCAGTGTCTTTTTAAGTTGAGCACAGTATAAAATTTAATATTTGAAAGTAATTTTAATATTTATAAATTTCAGTTTATAGACTTAAAGGCCTTAGGTTGTTGGTTATTAATTTAAAAAGCAGCTGAATGGAAATCTACATGTCTCATGTAAAGCCAAACAAAGAAACTAACAAAAACTGGCTTAAAGTTCCTTTTTATTTTTGTGGCTCTTGTCTTATTTTTACCCACTTTTTTGTGGGATGGTGGAGGGTCAGATGCCCTCAAGAGAAACAGATATTTCCATCCTGAGGTAAGATATTTTGAAGGGTATTTATTAAGTTATTTTATGATTAAAACTAAAAATGTTAATTCTCAATTTCTAATTTGATTTGGGAATACAGCTATTTTTCCTGTATCTAAAACATTTATTTCTGAATATTTTTTAACTTGGATCGTTTTTACCTCACTGTAATAGCCCAGTGTTCTCATCCCCTTGTGGATTTTGAGAGATTGTTTTTATTTTAAATGAGTGAGTAATGAGGTCCTGAGCAGGGTCCTCTGTAATATCAGGTCTGGCAGCCGAGTGGAAGAACGAGGCCCCAGGGTCTTGTTGTCTGACCCCAGGTGCCTCTCTGACTTCGTGGTTCTTTCTCCAGAGAACAAGGCCCTGAAACTCACCTGGAACAGACAGGATCAAATGTAGGAACAGGCGATGCTGTTCCCGGATTTCACTGTAGAAATGCATGGTGGGCTTTCATAAAAGAGAATTTCTTCAAAATCATTGACAGGTGTGGGTGATGACTTGGGGTTTTTTTTTTGTAAGGAAGACCAGCCCTGAGCTAACATCCACTGCCCATCTTCCTCTTTTTGCTGAGGAAGACTGGCCCTGGGCTAACATGCGTGCCCATCTTCCTCTACTTTATAAGGGACTCCGCCACGGCATGGCTGACAGGCAGTGTGTCAGCGGGCGCCCGGGATCCGAACCCATGCACCCTGGGCTGCCAAGCGCGGACTAAACCGCTGCGCCACCGGGCGGCCCCCTGACTTGGGTATGTTTAAAGATTGTACAGTGGACTGCATTGAAACCATGGGTTCATATTCCTTTTTGCTAGGTTGGGAATAGTGAACACTGGGTAATTCTGCACCCTAAAGTACTCCCTAGTTTTAGTTTGATTCAGATTTTATCTTCTTTATTTGAACTATTCTGTCATGCAAGCCAACTTACTTAACTAAAATAGCCTTTACTGAATTAAATTTCTCACGTTGGATAGTTGAAAGCAAAAACCTTAAATTGAGCAAATGTTCTTGGAGACTGGGTTCTACTGTGTATTATTATGGTAAATGAGATGTCATACTTATTTAGTGTCTTGTACATGTCTATTTCATATGAACTCATCTCATCCTCACAATACCTCTCAGAGAGAGATACTATTATTCTCTCTATTGTATAGATGATGATACTGGAACAGAGAGTTTAAGCAACTCACTGAAGGTCACATAGCTCTGAGATGGTAAAACCAGGCCTTGTTGTTAACTGTGATGCTAAAACTACCTTCTGGCCAGATTGTTAAGGTCTGGTGTTAAATACCAGGTTTCAAAAAGGGAAGGAATTAATTAATCAGTGGTGCTATAAGCTAGTTAGATATATCATCATTTGCCACTTAAATATTTTCCTAATGCTTAAGCTTTCTGGGTGTCTTTTTGTAATGATTTAAAGTAAGAGCAAGCATATATCTTAAGTTTCTTGATTAATGTTAAATATTTTTTTGATGCATCTTCTATGAGGGTGTAATTTTTCTTGAGAGTAAACCAAACATTAATTTTTAAGTTGTAAACTGCCTAAATACGGAAGGATGATTTAGCCTTAATTTGAATGCACCAGACTGGTGTAGAATATAAAAATAAATAAATAAACAAATAAATGAAATGAAGCAAGTAATCACTTTTGGTTCCGGCTGAATGTGTGAGGACTCGATATTTTTGTTTGTTTAATATTTTGCTGTTCTTCCTGAAGGAATGGTTTTATGAAATATTGGGCAGGATAAAGAGAATGCATGTTGGAGCTGTATGTGTTTTTGATTTTTTTAAATAGCAGTTTTTGCTATGCACAGCCTTTGGGGGTTGAGCAAGTAAGTAATTGCAAGCTTGTTGAGCAGTGGTGGCACTGGAATGTCACATCCATGGGGGGGGTTGGGACTTTCACACCACAGGGCCAGTCTAGCGGCCTTTCTCTTTGTAAGCCGCCTCCTTCCTCTTGTGACTGTGGGTGACAGCCTCAAAGGGCCTCCTCACCACTGGCTACTTGTTTCCCAGCTTCTAATTGAAAACTCTCCTCTCTGGAAATGAATGCTAATGAGCTGCAGGCAGTCCTGTCAGGCATTCCAGGCCCCCTGGCAGCTGTGATGTTGTTTTCCATTTAGCAAATGTATTAGAATAATTTTCAGAACATTTCCATCCTGAAAGCCTTCTATTTGCTTTTTCATCCCAATTGTGATTGTCTCGGAAATGTCTGCTTTGGTAACAAAGCATTAGCGGAACGTGAAAATATAAACTGTTAAAAAAAAAACAGTTTTGTTTTTTAATGCCTGCTCCCGACTCAGCGAGGGGTGTCTTCAAAGTTGTCGGAGCCGGGCGGGTTTAATATTCCTGTGCAGTGCAGGATGCTGGCCAATCAGCTGATCCCAGTCCGCAGAGTGGAGACGCTCACATCCCAGGGAGGCATTTTCTGCTTTGTTTTGTGCTTCTTTTGGCTCTCTGTTTCTGGAACTTTTGTTGGCTAGCCAGGTGAAATCAAAGCACAAATTCCTGTCCATGGTGTCGCCTCTGACACCTTCCCAGTGGGCCCTGACGGGAAGTGGGTGCTGCCTCTGCCCTCCGACCGCACTGTCGCTGTCCTGTCTGGATTGCAGTACAGCTGTGGGTTTTCACGGGAGAGCCGGCGTGGGCTATCTCTGTGAGAGGATGCTCTCTTAGGAGCCGGAAGGCGTTTGGTGCTCTCGGAATATTTTCAGAAACTTCTCTTTCTGTGCTGCACACGTCAGGTGGTAGAATTACCATGAGAATATATATTCCCGAGGATGTCTGCCCTGTGGAAAATAAAGCGCAAGGCCAGGACTGAAAACAATGACAAGTCCGGTGATTCTATCTATCGGACACTTCATCTGGTGAGCACATTTGAATTCTATCAAGCCTTGTTTATGTTACAGCTTTCCAGCTGAATTGTTTGCCAACCCAAACGATGGTGATTATGCTTGTCCCATTGTCCCCACACTGTATCCTTTTGCCCTCTAAAGCCCCTTGTTGATAAAAATATATAGTTTAGCATGGGGGTGGGGCATCTGTAATTGGTGTGAAGTCCTATTTGCCTGGAACCTTTACTTGTATCTATTTTTTCATTCTTAAATGGCAGAAAGATGTATTATGTATTTTTTTAAACTAAGTGTCATTTGGATTTTTCCTCCTTTCTTTTGGTTGTTGAAATTTACAGTGTGTTTGTGTTAGATGTGTGACAAATCTCCCTGTCCTCACCTCTGAGCGGGTTGTCTGACTGTTCAGCCAGCATTTCTGAAAGGAGGATGTTCAACTTACCTCCTATAAAGTTCTAAGTGACTTTATTTCTGGTGATTTGAGACAGAGATGGATATGGAAGTGTTGGCTTGGGGGATGTGTTAACAGTTCAGTGTCCACTGACCTCTACTGTACATGTCAGGTCCTATGGTAAATGTCTCCCTAATAAGAAAATTTAGTGGGTTAATGGCAAGGAATAATTTAACTAAATCAAATTAAAACTTTTAATAGTTTAATATTAACATCAGAGTCTTTCAACTATTGGATTTTGTGTCACTTAATGAAACTTGAACTTTGACAGTGAGTATGACTGATTTACTTAGACATGTTTCTTGAATGTTTCTTCTTCAAAGTGTGTTCTTAAGGAGACCAAGAAGGTGATCGAGAACTACAGAGATTACCATTGTACATGATGGTCTTTGAAATTATGGAGTACATTTCTTTGGCGTTTGTCTGCAAAAAAGCTTAAATAAAGGTTATAAGATTTTAGGCCACTCTGGCCCCTTTTAAAGCTGTAGGATGTGTTAAATCGGTCAGACTCAAAGGGACAGTTTTAGAACTCTGAACTCATCTAGAGGGAGAAATTGCCTTTAGTGGTTGCATAACAGGAAGAGCTTAAACAGCTGGGTAGCTTGAGTCGACGGTGTGTACTTAAAAAAGCCTGCCCCCTCTCTTTTTGTACTTTCTTTTCGTCTTCCACAGGAAGAAAGCGATATTATAAACACTGAGCTTCGTGCTGGCCTCAGCAAAGTGGGCTCTTTCCTCTTGCAGTTGGTCTATTCATCTCTGTATATTGCTTGGATAATTCTTAGTCCTGACAGTGGAACAGCTCTCTACCCTTTCACAGTTTTAAACTGGCGGCTCTGAAATGCCTGTAAGTGCTTGTCTGTTTCCAGGGTGACTGATTGCATGCAGTCCTCAAGTTGGGGAGAGGTTCGTACTTCTCCCACTGGAGAAACCTTCGCTGTCTTCTTCTCAGTAATCCTTAGCTTCTTGTCCCAGTTCCAGGAAACTTGGCTTTCAGGAGCGAGCTGAGAACCTCCCATGGCAGCTACTTTTCTGGGCACTCCTGGCTACAGGGCTTAGTGTATGAATGACCAGGATGCCATGTGACACTCTGTGGTGGAGTGAGAAAAGCTCTGTACTTGGTTCCTCCTACATCCTACAGCATGGCTAAGCTACCCAGAGATGGGCCTGATGGGTTTTGGTGTAAAGAAGTGGGGCCATAGTAAGGGGGCAGGGCAGGGGGACGTGAAAGCTGGGTCTCAACATGTAAACTCTCTAGATTGGAGGTATTCTAAAGAAGACCTGCATTTCATACCTCCTAAGGATATTTTTTGGGTAATATTTTAATAAAACAAAGTTCTCAAACTCGATGACATCCTTTTAAGTTAATTGTTTCCTAGCAAAAATTCCATTCAGACAGGGCCAGCCCAGTGGCATAGTGGTTAACTTTGGCACACTCCACTTCAGCGACCTGGGGTTCGTGAGTTTGGATTCTGGGCACAGATGTATACACTGCTCATCAAGCCATGCTGCGGCGGCATCCCACGTACAATATAGAGGAAGACTGGCATGAATGTTAGCTCAGGGCCAGTTTTCTTCACACACACACACAAAAATTCCACCAAGAACTTGTAAATACCACTTGACAGTATATGCATTATAACTTATAATTCTTTGTTTTTTAAATTCTTTATTTAAATAACATGTAATTGACAGTAAAATGATTACATCCATTTCCACTCAGTTCCTTGTGATAAACCTGAGAGTTTATACTTTGAATCAGAGAACAGGGCTGGCAGTGGAGGAACTGCTTTGCCCCTTTCTCAACTTCAGAGACCACCCGGCTAAGTCTATCCCAGGCTTAGGAATGTGTCTAAGAAGGAAGGGATGCCTAAGGCTCTGAACTCTCAGAAGAGGACTCAGGGGAATTTTTAGGTGTCCCCTGGGATGCTGAAAGTATTTCCTAATATAATTCAGGACTTGGCTCAGGGGGTAGAAAGGTAAGTAATCTGTTTGGGTAGGAGAGGTTGGGTAGGAGATGGCTAGGTTTAGAGCACTAATGGCCTAGCCCACATCCCACTAACCTGAGCTTTCCCCATGCGCCTGCTTAAAACTAAGGGTGCCGGACCTTAGAGATGGTGAACTTTACACAGGCAAAGTCGGGAACCCTACTCACACTCTTCAAAATGGAAATCTCAAAGTATTTATGGTGAAACAGAGGGAATGAAAACCCAGAAACTCCATCCCATACCTTCCATTATTATACGCAGATGTAGCGAGAATGACAAGTCAGTGTGGTGTGAATTCGGAGCACAAAGGGAAGCCTCTTTTGAAATTTCCTGCCTTTGATATGTGTCAGAGCCCCAAGGTGATAACTTCTGCCTTTTCTTAAAGTGTGGAACATCCATGGTATAATATTTGAGGACATTACATTTCACATGGCAACTTGTCTAAATGATAAAGCTGTAGAAAGGTGTACTGTGTGTCTGATGGGAATTCAGTGATGGATTTAGTGTGAGTAGTTGCTTTCATATTAATTTGCATATAAAGGACAGACAGCTGTGGTTGTTGTTGGGACATTTAGAAAAGCATTGTGTAAGCGGCAGAGGTACCGGTTATACATTTGTTGTGTTAGGTTCCTTTGGAAAGTGCCAAATCAAAGCAACAAAGGAGAGTTTGGGATAAGATGGATTGCAGCACAGTTAGATGTCAGCCATTATCATCGTCTGTCCATGGGATTTTCATTTTGGTGAGGTTTTTCTTCCTCCATCACCTCTATGTTATCATTCATTTGCCTATTACAGTTATCATTGGATCATCTAAAAGATATATGGACATTTTTGTTAAAACAGATCCATTTGCTCCTTTTTAATTTTCAAGACAAAGCCGTATTTAACTGTGTGTTTAAGGATGATGTTGAGTTTGCAAAACACTGACATAACTAATTAAAACTGTTTAGTTTATTTCTACTGAAACAAGCTTTGATTAAAGACAAGTAATCTTTTTTGTGTGTGTCTGAAACACACAATTCCATAGAGAACTTGAACAGTGCCACTGACAGATGACTAATACTTTCTGGCAAGTATGACCAGTGTTAATGCTAGCAATAAATAAGCTGTGGTAATTGTAAGAGAATTGGAATAATAATTATGGATTTGGGTCCTGGCTGTCCTCTTCCCTGGCATGACATTGCTGCTAATGCATCCTTGTTAGGTTCTCATTTCCCACGTCCTTGTACTGTCTTTATTCCAGGCTTCCTTCTGTTTGGAAGATGCTAATGAGGGAACACATGTTAAAGTTAGCCGCCTTCCTCTGTGTTGAAAAATTGCCCCCATGGAATATACCTCCTTTAGCTCTTCTGCTTTCTGCAGAATGCCAGCCTTGACTTTCAGCTCTGTGCACCAACTGTTTTGGGGAGGATGTTCTCATGTTCCTCCCGGGTAGGTGGGTGATAGAAGAAGTAATTCTTTATTTGCACAGGTCTTTATTGGAAATACTTTATGTCTCCGGATGGATTAGGCAGTAGAAGCAGCGAAGTATGAGAAGGCAGCCACAACATTCAAGAAGATATCTGTCATACATTTGTAGAGCGGCACATTTGAACATATATTAAATTAGATTTTGTGCTACAAAATAGCCTCTGGAGTAATTCCACAGAGAGCTTTAAAAGATAGTGACACCTTCATGTCCCGTCCCAGAGATTCTGATTGAATTGATCTGGAGGGTGCACTGGGCATTGGGAGGTTTACAGGCTCCCTGGGTGATTCCAGTGTGCACCCAAGGTGGAGAACTGCTGATCTCACGGGGTTTTCAGCAGCCTACAGCCCATGCTTTGGAGAACTGTTTTGCATAACTTGAAAAGTTGGCATTTTAGACTCCTAGAATCGTAAACTTCCGCCTGAATCATCCCGGACAGAGATTCGGTGGAGACGGCTCTCTCCCTGAGGCCATGCTCAGGGCCCAACACCCTTTATACTTAGAGGGGAGTGGAATCTTACCTTTCTGTCTTTGGAGAAGCTGGAGAGGTAGAAACTGTTTTTTTTTTTTTTTTAATATATGGTAGTCTGTCATTATCTAGAAAGTTGGCTCAGTGTCAATTTTTAACAGAGCCAGGAAGCGTCTTAGCTTGTAAAATCATCTGCCAACATTGCAAAGTAAGTATATATAGTGCACTTAATTGAGAGTCTGATAGTTAATTAGCCTTGCATTTTGGGTAAAATACACTTAACTTCTCTGTATCTCCATCTCTTCTCTTTGGTAAGCTTCTTGCAGAGTGGTTAAGAACACAGGCTTTGAACCACACTGCCTGGTTCAAATCCCAGCTCTGCCATTTTCCAGCTGTGTAATCTTGGATGAGTTACTTAACCTCTCCGGGCCTCTGTTGTCTCAGCTGTTACATGGGAATAATAATAGCCCTTTTTGAGCAGGAGGATTAAATGCATCAGACCAGTGCCTGCTCTGCGGTGAGCATTCAGTACGTTAGCAATGGTTACTATGGTGGTCTTGAGCATTCAGTGACCTCTCATATGTGTGGAGCAATTGGGTGAAACGAGAGATGTAATTCATGTGTGTCAGTTCATTAACCAGGAAGAACCCCTTTAGGAGGGACAGCTGTCAGGCAAGCCTTTCTAAGGAGGGATGACGTCATCTGCCTTGCCCTTTAAACTGTGCTCTAAGAGTACAGAACAGGTGGCCGCGTTTTGCCGCAGTCTGCATGAGATGAACCCCTCTGACCCGAGCCCGTCTCCCCAGGACGCGGCAGGGCCTCAGCTGGCCACGATGAGACAGCTCACGGACGCCGACAAACTGCGCAAGGTGATCTGCGAGCTCCTGGAGACGGAGCGCACCTACGTGAAAGTACGTGCTGTTCCCCTCCCCACCCCCCCTGCAGGGCCTGCCTTCCCTCCCCTCCAAGGGAGGGACTTGGTGTCTTGATGCTGCTTTTGACCAACCACGGAGCCAAATCACAGTAATGAAGAGTGTCTTGGTCTCTCCCGTGGAATTTGGCCTTTATTCTGAATGTTAAGATCTCCTTTTGCGCTTTAAGGAAGCATGTCAATTATTATAGCAATTCGCTGATGTATGTAATTGACCAACTGACTGAGAAAGGAGCTGATGGTGAATATTAAGTGATCCTTCTGACCTTTCTAAATATATTGAGCTAATACTAAAACTGAATTTAATTTTGGAAAAATTAAAGGGTATTATCTTCAAAATCTAAGTTGAGTCTAGGCAGAAGGGAATTAGGTCTGTTTGCTTTGTGTAATCACTTGTTCTGACGTTTAGTTATATTCCTATAACTACGTAATTTAGTCCTATATAATTTATAATATAACTATTGTTTAAAATGATTAAAGAGGACACTTCAGGTGATACAAACAAACTTTAACACTTCACTGACAGTCTCCTTGGAGGACTGTAAATGGGGTGAAGGGCAAGAAGCTTTTATAGGATAAAGAATGAAGAACAAGGAAGAGACAAAGAAAATATGTGCTTGGCTGAGGCCACACAGTCAGCCTTGTTTGGGGTGAGAAGGCCCAGAGTTGGCTTGGTGTTTGGGGATTGGCTGACTCGATACACTGCGTTTCTGGTCGAGCAGAGCATTTATAGGGACATGAAACTTACCTGTTTCAGTTTGCTGATGTGGCACCCTGGGCAGGAGCGGCTCCATCTTGGGCCTAGAAAGTTATTTCAACCCTGTATAATTTATAATATATTCCTATAACTATATAACTCCTATAACTATAATAATTGTATAATTATATATTCCTATATCTATCTAATTTAGTCATATATAGTTATCTGTTATAACAGTATGAACTGTTTTTAATGATCTGTTTTAGTCATTAAATCAGGGGTCAGCAAATTATGGCCCTTGGGCCAAATCTAAGCCCTCTGCCTGTTTTTACAAATAAAGTTTTATTGGAACGCAGATCACTCATTCATTTATATATTATCTATGCTGCTTTCCTGTTACAGCAGCAGAGTTAAGTAGTTGTGATAAAGACCATATGGCCTGCAAAGCTGAAATATTGATGGAAAAGGTTGGCTCACTCCTGCTCCATGAACCTTACTGACCTTAGGACTGTAATGTTAGCATTTGGGACATAATCTTTCTTTTCCTCCTTTAGATTCTTTCTAGACTTTTAAATGTGCTAATGAGGTATCCTTTCAACCCTTAGGACTTAAACTGTCTCATGGAGAGATACCTAAAACCTCTTCAAAAAGAAACTTTTCTCACCCAAGATGAGGTATGGTGGAACTTGTCTTAACTGTGTGAGGGTCACACTGCAGTTTGACTTGGTGACAAGGGAAGAGTGGGGAGCGTGCACAATACTGAAAGCGTGTTGAATTCATTTAATTGTAATAAATAGGTCAAATTATTGTCTATTAAGCTCTCGGCTTGTATTCTGAGAGTAAGAAGGGCCCCCCCGCCACCCTGGTGTTAGGATCATTATCTTAATTGATGAGTATTGATAGAAAAATGTTGAAATCAGATGCAAATAAGTTTCTGAACACTAATGAAGTATGAGGTGGATTAAATCTTTTTCATTTTCCAGCTTGATGTGCTCTTTGGAAATTTAACTGAAATGGTAGAGTTTCAAGTAGAATTCCTTAAAACTCTAGAAGATGGGGTGAGACTGGTACCTGATTTGGAAAAGCTTGAGAAAGTCGATCAATTTAAGGTAAGTCTCATCCTCAATTGGTATAAAGTTGCCCTCCTAGTGTCACTGTGGGTTATCCAGTAGGTCAAGTCAAATCTCCCAATAACACATTGCAGGAGGCATTATACTGTCTTTGGTAAATTCTTGTGCCCATGTTGTTGAGTCTTCATTGGACTGCCAGTGAGGGTCAATCCCTAAGGGGATTCTGGGAGGAGAACTGTGTCTTGCTTGTCTGGCTAAGTTAAAACCAGTGCCATCAACTTTGTTAAACTGGTGCATCTGCTGGCTTCTACTTTGGAAGATGTACCAACATCGACCTTTTGTTCTGTTTAGGCGGGGGCCTGTAATACTTGGTATTAGCAAATTAGACGAGCACCCTTGGTTTCCCAGTAAACAAATTATCCTGTTCTAGGAAACTTTGCTTAATGGAAATGCTTATCATTATCCAGAAGGAAGACAGTCTTCAGCACACAGTGTCCTTGCAGCCTTAATGAGGATTTATGACTAGTGCCTTAGTGAGCTTAGAGCTTATTTCCTCCCCCTTGAATGGCTTTCCTTTACTGCAGAGATTTCCTATGCTGCACTTCCAGTTGACAGAGCTCATTGATTCGTGGACAATGATGTTGGCTTACATGTCACCCTCATATACTTTTAACAAAACAGATTAATTGAAGTATAATTGACATACAATACACTGCATATATTTAAAGTGTACAAGTTGATGAATTTTGACATATGTATACAACTGTGAAACCATCCCCACAATCAGGATAATGAACATAATCATTGCCCCTGAATGTTTTTCCCTCCTCTTTTGTGATTCTCCTTCTCCTGCTCTTCCTGCCTCTGAGCCACAGGCAACTATGCTCTGCTTTCTGTTACCGTAGTTAGTTTGTATTCTGGAATTTTATATAAATGGAATCATACAAGATATACTCTTTTTTTTATGTGGCAGCCTTTCCTTGGCATAATTACATTGAGTTCCATCCATGGTGCTGCACATATCAGTATATCAATAGTTCACACTTTTTTATTGCCAAGCAGTATTCCATTGTATGGATGCACTACACTTTGTTATCTTTTCACCTTTCTTGGGCATTTGGATTGTTTCCAGTTTTTGGCAATTAGAAATAAAACTGCTATGAACATTGTGCAGAAGTTTTAGTGTGGATCTATGCTTTCATTTTTCTTGGGTACATAAATACCTACAAGTGGAATGGTTGGATCATATGGTGAGTGTATGTTTAACTTTTTAAGAAACTGCCAAACTGTCTTCCAGAGTGGTTGTACCAATGCACCAGTGTACATTCCCACCAGCAGTTGCTCCTCACTCTTGTGAGGAGGTCATGGCCACTCTTTTTCATTTTAGCCATTCTAACAAGTATGTAGTGGCACCTCATTGTGGCTTTAATTTTAATTTCCCTAATGACATGACAGTGAGCATCTTTTTATGTGCTCATTTGCCTTCGATATATCCTCTTTGGTGAAATATTTATTCAGGTCATTTGTCCATTTATTTTATTGGGTTGTTTGTTTTCTTCTTATTGAGTTTGATTGTTCTTTGTATACTTTGAATGTAAGTCCTTTCCTAGATATATGATTTATAAATACTTTCTCCTTGTCTGAGGCCTGTCTTTTCATATAGTGTCTCTCAGAGAGCAGCAGTAGTTTTAAATGTTGATAAAGTCTAGTTTTTCAAATTTTTCCTTTTTTGGGTCATACTTTTGGTGTCATATCTATGAAATCTTTGCCTAAACCAGGGTAATAAAATTTTTCTCCAGAAGTTTTGTAGTTTTGGGATTTACATTTAGGTCTCTGTTTTGAATTATGTTTGTTATGGTATAGCACTATTTGTTGAAATGACTAACTTTCCATCCTTTTCCACTGAATTACTTTCGCACTTGTGTTGAACTTAGGTTCTGTTGTCCATATATGTGTGGGCCCCCATCCACTCTGATTCTCTTCTAACACTTGCAGAAATCTGGCTGTGTGATGTCCGCACACAAGTTTAAGAACTGAGGTGAAGACTACCCTGTCTATCTCAATGTATTTTTTTGTGTCATCTCTTTACAGTGCCGCTCAACAGGAGCTATTGAGAATACACACACACATTCACACACTTAAGTATATGAATATATATTTGTATATAGTTATATGTTTTCATTTAGATGTAATTTCAGACTTATGGGAACGTTGCAAGAATAGTACAAAGAATTCCTGGATATGCTTCACCCAGATTCCCCACATGTTAATATTTAACTACATTTTCTTTATCCTTTCTCTCCCTTCTTGTCTCCTATATGTGTATATATGTGTGTCTTGTATATATAGAATATTAATTTCTTTTCCTGAACTATTTAAAATAAGTTGCAGGCATAATACTCATTTAACCTTAAATACTGCATATAGTTCATTTTCTTGTGTTCAAAAATTGCTTCGAGGGGCCGCCTGGTGGTGCAGCGGTTTAGTTCGCACTTGGCAGCGCAGGGTTCGTGGGTTCGGATCCCGGGCGCCACCCAACGCACCGCTTGTCAGCCATGCCCTGGCGGCGTCCCATATAAAGTAGAGGAAGATGGGCACGGGTGTTAGCTCAGGGCCAGTCTTCCTCAGCAAAAACAGGGAGATTAGCAACGGATGTTAGCTCAGGGCTGGTCTTCCTCACAAAAAAAAAAAAAAAAAAAAATTGCTTCAAGTGAGTTCGTTTTCTTCCCTCTTCAGGATGGTTATGCCATCTATTGAAACACAATTTGGTTCATCGATTTCTGTTTGTAATGATATATATTTTCTAAATTAATACATTAATTAACAGCACAGTAGAATGCTTGATAAGGGTTAGGAGTTTATCAGTTAATCAAAAATCCTCGATGAGGAGCATAATAAAATGGATAAAGACATACCTTTAAATGCTTGGTTTTGATGTAAAATCTCTAACATTCATTATATTTATTCAGCAGTCTTTTGCTGTGGGGCCAGTTCGTTGAGTTTAGGTCCAGTTAATCACTTGAGGAGACTTTGGTGAACAGAGCTCTGATATGAACATGACTGTGTTATGAGCATTTATCCTAGGGAGGGGTTGGTGCATTGATTCTAAAGCAAGTTCATGCTAAGTGGTCACCATTCTAAATTATATTTAAGTGGGACCCTCCTCCCTGACCTTCACTTCCCTGGTTTATTGCCTGATCTGACAGTCTCCATTCCGTCTATAAGGCAAGACAACTGGTGCACAGTGACTACTCATGGCCCAGGAGCTTCTCCCCAGCACCTCTGAGTTAGCTTCTCCAAAGTCAGTGTTTGTTCCCAAATCTCTTGTTCGTTTCCACTATTGCTGCTTTGTTTAAATCCTGATGGTGTATTTGCCAAAAATATAAAACCATGTTAAAATGTTCAAATCGTGTTGCATAGAACACTAGTCCTAAGGCGATCTTAGAAAAAAGTAGTTCTGAGGTCAAATAAGTTTTGATAAAATTTCCACATGGAAATTTGCCGTGTCATCAGCCTCTGAGAGGCTCTGTGTAGTCCTGCAGAAGAGAAGCACAGGGGAGGTGCAGTCTTTGTGTATAAACCCCTCATATTTGTGCATACTTTTTAAGGCCAGACTAATAAATGAATACCTTAATGTTCTATCTGTGGTTGCTATATGGTAAGTGCTTAGTAAATATTAAGTTAATTAAACGAATGACTTGATATGGCTCAAGTGAGGGGTTACATTTAGAGCTTGTTCTTCCATAACTTTTCTTGTTTAATTATTGAGTGTGGCTCGAAGAATGACTATACCTACAGGGTCAGACTGTCCCCACTGATACCCTCTCAGTCAGGGGGTCCTTAAAAAGTAAAGGAAGAAAGTAGAGAATGTAGGAAGAGTTTAGGCCTCTAATTGCCAATTATGTGTGGTTCATAACGTTTTTTGTTGCTTTTAGTAGACAGTCTATCAAAATTCTCTGTGTTGTTCATTAGATAAGTTGCACTTTTTTTTTTTTTCTTGGTTGGTTGTTTTTTTGTGAGGAAGACCAGCCCTGAGCTGACATCCTTTGCCAATCCTCCTCTTTTTGCTGAGGAAGACTGGCCCTGGGCTAACATCCGTGCCCATCTTCCTCTACTTTATATGGGACGCCGCCACAGCATGGCTTGACAAGAAGTGTGTCAGTCTGCACTCGGGACCTGAATCTGCGAACCCCGGGCCGCCAAAGCGGAGCGCGCAAACTTAACTGCTACACCACCAGGCCGGCCCATAAGTTGCACTTTTGGGAACCCAATTTATCACTTACATCCAAAACCTCACTTTTTTCTTGGAACCTAACTTTTAATTCTAAGCCTGAATAAGTGGTACCTCTTTCTGAACAAGGCTAGGTCAATGTGAACATATAGAAGCTATTTTTCTGAGGCCTGATCATTCATATTTATGTGTATAATTTATATTTGTATTTATATAAAATGTGTAGGGTAAAAAGTATCCCTCCTCAGGTGTATTAAATTCCTAATAGGGAAGATCTCCACCCAGTTTTGATCCTTTTGGGACAGAGGGTATGGGCTGGGGAGAGAAAATCTATTTCCCATAGTTGAGCGTGTTTCTCTCTAATAAGCATGTTTCTTATGTTCTTATCTGCTCCCTGCTACAAGAGAGCATGGTGGTGTTGGAGAGTGTGGGGTTAGTGATCAGGGGAATGTCTTTTCTCTTTTTTGGGTGTAGGCATTTCCTGGCCTTTATTTGGTTTGTCACTTCTTGATCTGAACAGGTGCTGGAGAATTCAGATTTCTGCCTTTCCCAAAATGCCATATATATTTTCTCATTAATATTCAAACATCCCAGATAGGTCATTTAATGACATAAGCCTAGAAAACCAGTGACATCTCCACTGTAATTACTGAGAAGGCAAAATCCAGCATCTGTTACACGAATTGATAAACCCACATACTTTCTGATAGGCAGTTTCAGGCCATCATTGAGCAGAGAAAGGCTGTGTGACAGATGTGAATGATGCTGATTTGTGGGGAGGGTCAGGCAGATGCAAGCACCCTGCTACATCCTGCTATTTCCGGACGAGAAGGAACATGAACTAACTGCGCTTTTCTCATTAAATCTAGAAAGTGCTGTTCTCTCTGGGGGGATCCTTTCTGTATTATGCTGACCGCTTCAAGCTCTACAGTGCCTTCTGCGCCAGCCACACAAAGGTCCCCAAGGTCCTGGTGAAAGGTAAGGCCAGTGAGGACTGGGTGGCAGGTGGGCATGTCAACTTTCGATTCACACTGTGTGGCTGACTGGTTAGGGACTTTTGGATAGAAGTCTAAGTCATTAATGTGCCAGATAGACCTTCCAACAAACCACAGATAAGGGTCCTGAGAATTAAAATGCATTAATATTTTGAATGAACAGTTTTCTTTTAATGAAAGTTTTGACTCAGCTATTTGGGGCCAGAATTGATGGGTCATTTTGCAATGATGCAAAAACATAGGGGGTTTAGAAATTCCCTGCATTATTCCTATTTTTCATTAATGTCCTTATAACCTACCACACTTCATATACCTTCTTGTGGAATGTCATCTTTCCTTCACCTATTTTTGTTCCTAGGTGTGTGATAACAGCTACCACCATCGCTACTCAAGTTGTTTTAGTTATTCTCAGAAATCACTCAAGTTTCAATTACATTTTTCACAGAACAGAGCAGAATTTGTATACTGGCAAGCTCCTTTTCCTAAGTGTTCTGGGAAGACGATGAGTATTCTGAGAGTCTCCAGAAAGTCATTTTGCTTCCGAAGTTCAGCTTGTGGTTGTTGGTGATAGGTAAAAGGGTTAAAAAAACATTTCCTTGGTAAACAGTAGAACCAATAGAAAGTTCGATTTCAAAGAATCTCTGGAAATCAGCCTGCTCCTGCTTAACACTTGACTGTCGCTGCCTCATGAGCAGCTGCTGATCAAATCCTTGACTATGTGAATAATTTACATATGTTGGGCTTCGCTGCCAAAGAGAAGGAGCTTGAATTAATTTAAAACCTATTGTTGTAGGAAATATTAGTACAGTGAAGGTCTCCGGATAACAAAAGATCCTGGCCCAGATACTGACGTACTTAATGGTGGAGATAGTCTATGCCACAGAGTTCTAGTTCACAAAAAGTAAAAAAAAAATTAAAGGGAACCTGTCATGCTGTCTGACCTCGACTGTGTTTTCACACATGCCATGTTGGTCCTGTAGTCCTGTGTGTGTCTTTTTACACTTTAGCTGGACAGTGATTGTTATGAGATTGTTACTGTAACAGTTTTAGGGCGCTTTGCTATACAGTAATATGATATACCCATTACAGTCCTTAGAGCAATTTGTGTTATTTTTAATCATTCAATTAGATTAAATTCTGCCCCTGTAGATTTTTCTTAATTCAACAACCTTATTTTTTGCACCTGAAAAATATTATAATGTCTTTCAAAACTGTCCCTTAAAACATTAGGTATGACTCACATTTTTCTAATGGTCCACATGTGCCGAGAGGGTGAAGAGAACTCTTTGAGAACAGAAAAGTACCATCTAGGATTCTTAACAGACTCACAGCGAGGTTGGATGGGAATAATCATCCTGTAGCTCACAAATTGCCGAGAACCGTGCCCCCTTTTGCCCTGACATGAGATATAGTTGAGGGGTTAAATGCCCAGGGCCATATTTTTGGACTTGAGGATTTGAGGGGATTCCTAGGCCCCTTGTGGATGAGGACTGAGAGTTGGGATGTCCTGCAGAAGCCATAGCTCCCTCATGCATCAGCTCTTGGCTTGGCCTCGCTCCCCTGGCACATGGACCACTTGGTCACCTCACGCCCAGGCCCCTTTTTCTTTGTGGATTTGTTCTTTGGAAGGAGGAGAAGTGGTGGCTGAACCCATGGAATCTGATTCCTCTTAATGGGGCTTAAAAGGGATCAAAAGGTTGTGGTGTTTATAAGCCCTTCCTCCCATGATGGCTGTTTTTCTTAATTGAATAAAGATAGCGAGAATCATTTTACAATTTTGTAAAGTGTACAAAACGTCTTCTAGTCTTAGCTCACACTCCTAATCACTGGAGATGGAAATACATTTCGATCAGAAGCTTTAAAAAAATGTATGTCCACCGTTAAATCACTTTTGGTACATTGTCCTTTATTCTTTCTGTTTTTTACCCTCATTCCAGTCTCTCTCTCCACCATTTCTTTGCACGTAGAAGGCATTAGCCGTGTCTTCCTAATGATCCACTGGCAAGTACCTCTCTGCTTGTCTGGGGACCCATGACTCCCCAGGGCTGCTTTTCAGCCCAGCTGGGACACAGATAAAAGCTGGGCTGGTAAGGAAAGTGCTGCCAGAGTTACATGTGGTCAGATGTATGTTTCCCTCCGAGGTGACTCTGCAGTCCTGGACAGCGGGGACTGCTAATAGCTGGTAGCACTGAATTAACGTAGAACAGATCTTAAAAGGCTTTCACTGTGGGAGATCTAGCCTCGCCCCACTTACCAGAGTTGCAGTGTGCTGCTGCTGCTGCTTTTTTTATCCTGCCTTTTCTCAAAAGAGGTTCTACCAGCAGTGAAATGCTTAAAAGATTAGAAAAACCAGAGTGAGGAGTGTTTTAAAATGTAGGCTTTCTTATTATTCAGATATGATGAGGAGATCAGGAGATGATTGCTGCTGAAAACTTAGTTTGTTACTTAGATCCCAAGAGGAGGGGGCATGCCACACCATGCTGGGCCACGTGGGGAGGCACCAGGGTTGGTTAGGAGTTAGAGGGAGTGAGAGGAAAATATGGGCAAGAATCTTTATGGTGGTTTCTACAGGAAGGAACAGGTGAGGCAGGGTAAGCAGGCTCAGGATTGGCTAGTTTGAGTAATTTCAGTGGGCTCTGGGATGTAGGGGCTGTCCAGAGTTGTCTGGTACCTGGCCCTGGGGTGATTAGGGCAGCGGAATATTGACCCAGAGTGTAAGAGCTGGTAGAAGAGAGGTGGGGGAAGGGGTGGCTCAGGATTGGTTGGTTTGCACATAAAAGGTATGCTCCCAGGTAAGTTCTTTACCATCTCTAAGAATTGGCTAGTCTTGGGAGGGGCAGTCCCCCCAGGGTCTCTAAGGCCCTAGGTGTCAAAATATCAGAAGAAAAAGACATTCTTAATACAAGGAGGATAAACAGCAGCCCCTGAAAATCTTTGTGTGTAGGATTTGCAAACCCTGAAATCCCTTAATTCACGGGCTTCCTCCCAAATAAACAACTAAATCTGACTGACAGGCCCTTCCAGTCGTCCCTCTGAGCGCCCCCTCCTTCCCTCCTCTGGCAACCCACTCTCCACTAAGTCCTGTAGAAAGGCACCTGGGAATAAGTGAGTGAAATTCTGAGAAGGGAGTCACTTGGGTGTTCCGCCCAGACAACCTGTATTTAAACTCTTCCAGCCAAGACAGACACGGCTTTCAAGGCGTTCCTGGATGCCCAGAACCCGAAGCAGCAGCACTCGGCCACTCTTGAGTCGTACCTCATCAAGCCCATCCAGAGGATCCTCAAGTACCCGCTTCTGCTGAAGGAGCTCTTCGCTCTGACGGATGTGGACAGCGAGGAGCACTACCACCTGGACGGTGAGCCGCGGGCCCAAAGTCTGCCCCTCGCTCGCGTCTCCACGGGAGCCTTGAAATCCCCTCTTCATTTCATGACCTGTTTTCCCACAGTGGCCATCAAGACTATGAATAAAGTTGCAAGTCATATCAACGAAATGCAGAAAATCCACGAAGAGTTTGGGGCTGTGTTTGACCAGCTCATCGCTGAACAGACTGGTGAGAAAAAAGAGGTAAGGACCCCCTTTGCCCCAGGACCCCTGTCAGTAGAGGTGGATTTGATTGATTGTTCTTTTTTAAAGGTGTTATTTGTAAGTAAGATAGTTAGGAAGATAATTGTTTTGTTGGTGGAACTTTTATCCTTTATCTGAGGCTACATTGTGGATTTTCTTCCTCAGTTGAATTATTTCTTAATAAACGAAACATATTCCTGATTCTCACCCCTTTACCCTAGGGGCCTCTGGTTTTGTTCAATGTTAAGTGTGAGAATGTGCTTCCATTTCTATAACTTAGGCTGTTTCTATAAACACCATTAAAGGCTTAAGCTATGTTCCCAGAGATGAGAATAAGTGGCATGTAGTATGGGCTTGAAAAATAGGTTTTGAATGAATCAAAGTTTCAAAGGACTCCGAATCATTTTGTTTTTAAGTCTATCCGGAAACCTACTTAGAAGAAACAATGACAGGAACAGATATACTTCAGAAAAACTTAGAGTGAATCATAAGTTGTACCTGAGTCATTGAGAAGATGTGACTAAAAATGCTGATAAAACTAAGATGCATCCAAGGCATATGATTTGTAATAATATCCATCAATGCCTCTGTACATCCTGATTCAGCTGGAATATTGTCCTTGGTTTTGGTTTCTGTCTCAAAAAAAAAGAAGAAGAAGAAGAAAAAGTGGGAGGGAGCTATGAAGAAAAACACTCTTGCTATGATTAGAAGGAGGGTAAAGACAAGTTGTGTGGGGCGACGCTTGGTTGTTTAGTCTAGATGAGAGAAAACAACCTTATCTTAACAGGTATAAAGGGTTATTATCCAGGTTCACTTTTATGTCCTCAGTGAAACAAAACAAGTTTTCAGACGGTTAAAAAGATAATTTTCGTCTGGCACTGAAGTCATAGTCCTTCACACGTGTGATGTGATCAGATCGATCTCTCCTAGCTTTGACTATGTCATTACCCACCCTGAGGGAGTTGAAAAATCGACTACTTTTTATTTATTGAACGATGTGTGACAGGAAAGTGTTCAACGTTTATAATAACTGCTTTTTTAAAATAATGCCTCCTAGTGTAATGTTTTTGAAAGCATATTTAGTGACAATTAGGGTTCCAAATTGAACAGGTAAAATTTAAATGCCTGTATTTAAAAAAAAAAATTTCAGAAAGAGGTAAAATCATGACACAGATAGATGTAAAGTAGATTTTTATAGCTGTAAAAACAAACATATGAAAGAATTTATTTTACTCAGGCAGGTATTTTCATGGTTCATTGGAAAAGTCAAAATAGCACAGGTGTATGTATGAAGCAAAGAGATGTTGAGATGATTTGTAAATGGAGACAAATTGGTTTTCCCACAGCGAAAGGCAGTCAATTAGGTCACTACCAGACTGGACAGATATACATACTTACTGTTACCTGCTCTTTGCGAACAGTTGGAAAAGACAATGTACAGGTTGGAATCTGATGGAATCCTCTAGAGTATGTGTATTTTTCCACAGAACCACAATTTATTTTTTCTGCATGATATTACACGTAGGAGAGCATGAGGGAATGTTCTTAGTCTGCTTGGCAAATACTTAAATCTCTCGGGGTGTGGAAAAGGTGGAGGCTGCTACTCTGGATTTAGTTCTCATTTCCTTTCAAAACTTTTATGAGAAAAAAAACATTATGCTTATTAAAGCAAAAGACAGAATACAGAAAAAGGCAAGAAGAAAAACTGTCTTCAATCTCAAAACAGAATTTACTGCTCTTAATGTTTGGGTGTTTATTTTGATTAAAAAATTATATATATGTATATGCTTGAATAATTATATTTTAATTAAATTTTTTTGTGTGTGTGAGGAAGACCAGCCCTGAGCTAACATCCGTTGCTAATCCTCCTCTTTTTGCTGAGGAAGACTGGCCCTGGGCTGACATTGTGCCCATCTTTCTCTACTTTATATGGGACGCCGCCACAGCATGGCTGACAAGCAGTGCATCGGGAGGCGCCTGGGATCCGAACCCGCAAACCCTGGGCTGCCAAGCGCGAACTAAACCGCTGCGCCACTGGGCCGGCCCCTTGAATAATTATATTTTAAAAGTAATTTTGTACCTTGATTTTTTTTCTTATATTGAACAAAGAATTGCCATGTTATTTTAAATTATTCAAAAAGTTTATTTAAATTATTGTGTAATATTTCATTGTATGGCTAAGCAATGATTTACTTAATTCCCATTGTTAGGCAATTCTTGTGGTTTCATTTATTAGCTACTATGAATACTGCAGGCATTTTTGATCATAAGACTTTTTCCTCTGTATTTTAGTTTATTTCATTTTGACAGAAGTGAATTTTATTGGGTAATGGATATGAACATTTTCATTGTATGCCAGATTAATTTCTGGATTTTGATGATCTTGGGAGCAAAGGACCATTATGTTAAAGACTAGAAGGTGATGTGGATAGTGGATTGCAAAGAATTTAGGAAAAAAAGATGAATATGATTCAAAAGCCAGAGACTGTGAAAGGAAATATGACTTTGGTGAAACTGCCCATCCTCTAAAATGAAATTCTGACAATCGAGTAAGAAATCTTTCCAGCAAGGATCAAAGAGATATAGTGCTATACAAAGAAGTCTCTTGTGAGCTGAGATTTTGTAAAAAGAAATGTGCAAAAAATGGAGAGGGGGGCTGGCCCAGTGGCGTAGCGGTTAAGTTCTTGTGCTCCACTTCAGTGGCCCAGGGTTCGTGGGTTCAGATCCTGGGCATGGACCAACGCGCCACTTGTCAAGCTATGCTATGGCGGTGTCTCATATAAAGTAGAGGAAGATGGGCATGGATGTTAGCCCAGGGCCAATCTTCCTCAGCAAAAAGAGGGGGATTGGCAATGAATGTTAGCTCAGAGTTTGTCTTCCTCACAGGAAAAAAAAAATGGAAGGAGGGATATTTGACTGCATACCAGTATTAAAGCCAGCCCTGGTGGTCTAGTGATTAAGATTCAGTGCTCTCACCGCTGCAGCCGGCAGCCCAGGTTCATTTCCTGGTCAGGGAACCACACCACCCATCCCTCACTTGTCATATTGTGGCGGCTGCTTGTTGCTGTGATGCTGAAAGCTATGTCACCAGTATGTCAGATACCAGCAGGGTCACCCATGGTGGTTTCAGTGGAGCTTCCAGACTAAGACAGACTAGGAAGAAGGATCTGACCACCCACTTCCAAAAAAATTGGCCATGAAAACCCTGTGCATAGCAGTGGAGCATTGTCTGGTCTAGCGCTGGAAGGTGAGAGGATGGCGCAAAAAGACCAGGCAGGATTCTGCTCTGCTGTACACGGGGCCGCTAGGAGTAGGAATCAACTCAATGGCACTAACAACAAACAACCAGTATTAAAGAGTAAGAAAATCCTGTATCAGGATTAGTACCTCCAAAGCCCAGAAAAGTTAAGGCTTGAAAAAGATGCCAAAGAGAGCAACAAAAGATTATATTTTAGCAGGATAAGAATAAGAAAGAAATAGGCCCCCAAAGGGGGCTAGAGGTATAATAGTCAAAGACAGTTAATTACTCATGTTCCATTTGATCTCTTTTTTTTCTTATTGAGAATGGTGTTCAAACTGGAAAGAATAGAATGGTCTTGATTGGACAAAAATAAAACCCCTGGGAGAATGGGTGCTGGGGAAATAGTATGCTCCATGCCAAGATCAGTTACTGTTCTACAATATTACTTGCAGTGTATGTTGGAGCAACCATGGAAACTTGGAGAGCCAGGCAATTGGAGGTCTACAGGTTATGTCCTGATTCTCACAAAGGTGATTCCTGATTATTGTAGTTCCCTTCTAATGTCAATACCTAGTAAAAACCTAGAATGGATTTATGAACAGTTTATAAACAGTTCAGAATAGGAACATTGATCAGTATCTGCTGGTAATGGTAGGTGTATATTTAAATGGTAACATTCCAGGGACACAGGGTACCCGGATTCTGTCACCAGCCAACTTTCCTTAGGAGGTCACCAAAGGGAAATCTGTTCACAGAGAACAAAACTGGCTAAGAAACATTTTATGTTGGAGCTGGGCCTTCAGCTGTTAAACTCTGAGGCATTGGGCTGGGCCGCATAGAGCATCCTTTTTGCTGAGGTGGGAGGAAGAATAGGCCAAAGAGGGCATTTCTCCTTAGAAGAAGGGCCCCAAACACCTGGCTCAGCAGGGCATCCCAGTCCCTGTTAGGACGGAAGCCTCTCCGCAGAACTCGGTCTTGGGGTTTGGGTGGAAGATTCAGAAGGGGACCAATGAAAGGCCATGGGAGAGGCTGTTGGCCAGAGAGGGCAGCCCTGACCCCTTATTACATTTGCTGTGTGGAAACTTGTCGAAAGAGAGAAACCATGTGCACTGGGACTGTATCAGCCCATTTTTACTGGGTAACAAACAACTCAAAATCTAGTGTTCACCACAATAAACACTTATTTCACACCTGGCTGTGTAGGTCAGCTGAACTTTAGTTCTCACGGTGAGCTCCAGAACTTAGGGCCCAGTGTGCTCCATTTCTCTTCCTACTAGGATCCAGGAAGCAGCAATGGCTGTCTTGGGCATGTCCTTTCTATGGCTGGGAGGTGGAAACTCAAGAGGGTTGGTAGAAAATTGTTATGCCAAGTCCATGACCCAACCCACATGGCCAAGCCCAAAGTCCTCGGAGCTGTACATAGCCTAGTGGGAGACACTAGAAAAACACATGGCAGAGGGTGTAGAAAAATAATTCTGTTAGAGGGAGGAAGTAGAGTTTGGACAATGACTCACCCGCTAAGGCTGTGGCCCAGAATGATACCTGGGAATTTGACTTATAAGTATAACCACTCCTCTTCTGTGTGGGTGTTTGGGGCCTGGGTAGTAGAGCCTATATAGTTCCCTTAGGGGGATACTGTCCAGGGGTTTGATTGACTAGTTACTTAATAAGTGCAAAGTAATTGCTTAAAGTTTTTTTAACCCTTGACTGTACTATGTACTAATATAATATAGCTCAATAATTAATTATTATTATTATTATAATGACCCCAGTCATTATAGTGGCAATAATACCATTGTATGCTGTGCTGCTAGAGCCACATCTCCAGCACCGTAGCCTGGTTTGATGGGCAATGACAAATGGCACTGTGTTCAATGGAGGGCTGCTCAGTTGCTGCTGCATCTAGAAACCCAGTCAGATCAGCAGCAGCAAAGTAAACCAGAGCCATTTGTCCTTGAGAGTCTCAACATCAAGTTTTTAAGTATTTGAAATGCTGCCATGAGGATAAGGGACTCAGGCTTGGTTTTCGGCGACTCCGAGAGTGGAAGTGAGAGGCCAGTGGGTGCGTGCTTCAAGGAGGCATATTTCAGGAAGAACCTCTTAATAATTTGTGGTGTTTACCAATGGGATGGACCATGGACTCTGTTGCAAAGTCTTGTCCTCTGACGTGTTCCCGCAGAGAGCAGGTCAAGAGACCAGATGATCTTCCCACCTATGATTAGGCTGCTGAGTGGGTGGGAGGTTGGGATTTTGATGGACTTGGAAGTGGGCCAAGGACTCCGGTGAGAAAGGCAGACATGACTGTTGTGAGGCATAAACACCGGACTAGCGGTGGAATCTCTGGATCGTCATGTCTGGACGTCTCTGTAAGGAGAATAGGAACTTGTCTTGCTGAGATGGTTTAGCATTTGACCTTCAGGGGCGTTTGACTAGACCTCATGATTTCTGAGGATCCCAGAGCTCATGCTGCATGTGTTTAAAGAGCGGTCCTCAGATGCCTCAGTTGGCCTCTCTCTTCCTCCTCTAAAATGAAATGAAATCTTCTATAAAATGAGTTGGAAGAAGAAGAAATAATTGATTTCACTGCTTCCCAGAAGACTGTGGCTCCGAGGGGATTTGAATTCACAGGTGGAAATGTCTGCAGTTTTCTGGGGTGGATCTTTGTCATTGACGGCCATTCGTCCCTCCTTGGGAAACTGTCTCTATTTGAACACAAAACGTCACCAATTTTGTAGATCAGTTTTGACAGATTTACTGCGTGGGAATTTCGGAATCCTGATTTGTACCTTTTTGCCACGTTATTCTTAACACTCTGGTCGATGAACACGGGATAAAGGAAAAAAAAGATGACCAAATATTTTTAGATTCAGTATTTTCATGAAGTAGAATTGACGTCAGCCTACCAACTTTTCAAATGTCATGAAAATCTGAGTGTTTATAACACCACCCAGTAATTTTTCCCTGTTGCTGGTTTTCAGGTTGCAGACCTGAGCATGGGGGACCTGCTTTTGCACACCACCGTGATATGGCCAAACCCGCCAGCCTCGCTGGGAAAGTGGAAAAAGGAGCCAGAATTGGCAGCTTTTGGTATGTATCAGAGGAGGGTTGGGGTGGGGAGTGGGGTGGAGAGGGAGGCTGGCTTATTTTTCAAAATAAGAAAATTTCTTTTCCAAGACATATTTTATTAAAATAAAGTTAATTACAGTTATCTTCATTGGTCTTCCTGCTGTGGCCACCAACATGTCACAAATACTGAATTAAACCTTCTAGTTAAGTATGGCCAATGTGGCCACCTAGCTACATGGGAGGGAGGGAATGGTTGTACCCAAGTCTACCCCAGGTATAAACATACAGGCGGGAAAAGACTTTTTTTTTTATGCTGCTGCTGCTGCTCTGAATATCTTTTCAAAATAATGGGTTAATAACAAACCAATGAGAAAGAAAGTGAAGAATCAAGACAAAACCATCTCTGTTTCTGAGACCTTAAATCCTAGGTCTTGTATTCTCTCCCCGACTCTGTGTTGCTGTGTGTGATGCTGGGATTCAGGACATTGGTTCTCAGATGACCTGTTGTGGCGACACTGAGGTGTCTTGATCAGTTATGAGGTGCTTCTCAGACACATCATGACTAATACTAGCAAAAGGAGAGATGCTTGTGAATGATTTAGTTTTCAATAAACTAGTTCAGGTGGATGCAGTTGCTGCAATTAGAAATCTCATTTGGTTGTATTGTAATGTGCTTTTTGAGAGAGAAAAACTATGGATTAGTTTACGCTCTGGGAATTGTTCATAATTCAGGAAATATGGCTTGTCATTGCCATGTAAATGCTTGTATGGCATGCAGTGTTGTCCCCAAGTATAAAACCATCAACGATTCATGCTTTTGTTTTATGTGATGTTTTTCCCTAGCTTCCTGCTAGAAGGTTCATGGGTAGGAACAAAATATAAAGGAAATCTAGTATTTGCATTCTCTTACCTTATTTTTCTGGGGGTGGGGAAGGGAGGGTGTTGTTGATTGGTGCCTCTTTGACTGAACTTTTTTTCTCCATGATGTGCACAAAGGAATCCCAGATAGAGCATCCTAGTGGTATTAAAATCAGAGTGTTTAATACAAAGATTTACTGGACTTCCTATTTAGATCACATAGCCTTCAATGAGAAACTTAGCTTCAGTGGGAAACTTTCAAAGAGCCCCTATAGCTATTGAGGCCATTTCATTAAAAATAACAAAGGCACGCATAAGTGTGCAGGAAAAGAATGGGACTAAATCTGATATACAAGGAGTATTGGGGTATTTTAACATGTTGATAGTTTGTGATAGGGTGGCTGTTTTGGGCATTTATTTTATTTTCAACATTATCAGTTGTGTTTCTTATATTGCAGTTTCTTCTTGGAGAGGTTTGAGAGCTTTCTGGTGCTGGTAGGTCACTTATGGGATGTAAGATTCTGAAATAAATGACCCAAACCTTTTATCTGATGCTGGGCTACAGATGAACAGTTCCAGAGTTCAACATTGGGATTTTTCATGACTATCTCCTAAATTTTACAGATTTCCTGTAGTTAGAAATAAACAGATTTAGAATAAGAAAATAATCTGAGTGGGAGAAAGTAGGGGTTGGCAAACTTTATCCATAAAAGCCCACATAGTAAATATTTTAGGCTTCATGGGCCAAGAGGCCATATGTAGCCAAAGGCAGCCATAGACAATACATAAACGAATAAGCATCTGTATCATCGGGCTGTACCAAACAGGTGGCGGGCCCTAGTTTGCCAACCTGTGGTATAAAGGGTTCCGGAAAGTGCCAGTTTTGAGGTTTGGGGCTTTAGGTGTCACTTGCTACACAGGTTCAGATGGGGGACAACGCATGTGTTTCCCTCTGCGTCACTGTGTCTCCTGCCCAGGGGTTGTTTACCAGAGTGGGGTGTGGGGTATGTGGCTCCCCAGAGGGAGCCTATGACGCCTCTCCTGGCTGTGAATGGAAGCTGCCTCCCCAGCCCCAGGGATCACACTGCCAGCAAACTCCACAGGGGCCCTAGTTAGCAAGATGAAAGCTGCCCAGGGCTCTGTGATAGGAGGCAAGCATATTATTATTCAGAATCTCCAGAGTAATAGTGGAGAGAAGGGGGAAGGATTAAAATTAGGATTGTGAGCAAGGGCAGACTGTCATCATCATAATGAGCTTATGTATGGATTCCCCGTCCTTAAAGTGATGTGATTGGCAGTTTGGATGTGATTTCAAGTATCAAGGCAGAACTTACAGAGCCTTGGAAATGCATTTTGAAATAGGGAAGAGTTCCTATGAGGGAAGTAGGTTAATCACCTGGGAACAGGCAGCTTTGGGGTTAAATTGTGGTTGTCTTTTGTTTCAGTTTAAACTTCTCATCTCAGGAAATAGTGCAGCTTTCTTCTGAAACTGAAGTTGACCTGCTGCCAACCCAGCACCTCGATGCTTTATTCACAGGACGGCTCATATGGACTGAATGTTGATGATCATCACCTTTAAAAGAAAAAAAGAAATAGTTTGTCTAGGCTTCTGCCTTGAAGGGTGTCAGAGGTTCACCTGGGGCATAGAGAGTGCTTTAGGCTGGCGAAGGTAGCCAGGAGTTTTGGAGATCAAGCCATATCTAAAGGGATTGGGCAACACGTGGAGTCAGTTGAGTGAGAGTGGCCCCGAGATCAGGGAGGGGTGAAGGCGGAGGTGTTCGTAGCCCAGGCTGGGGTTCACTCTGGCCCTACCAGTGTGATCCAAGATGGTTGAGGTTTAGGTAAACTGAGGCAGGCAGTAGCCTTCTTAGAGCCATGGCAACCACCCCATTAAGCTGTGGTTCCAATGACATGGTGGGTCTTTTGAGACTAAGGTCACTGGTCACCCTCTCTTGGGGTGGAGCTCTCTCACTTTTTAAAGAGACCTGCTGTCCTGGCCACTGTGGTTTCTGAGGGTTTCCTGATAAGAACAGAGGGCCTCCCTGGGCGTTAATACTCAGCCTCCAGGCAGGGTTGGTGTGGCTTCCTTGGGTCAGTGGGAACCTCTGAGAGGGAACCTCCCAGTCTGTCCTTTGGGATTCTTTTTTTTTTTTGCAAGGAAGATTGGCCCTCAGCTACATCTGTGCCAATCTCTCCTCTATTTTGTATGTGGGACACCTCCACAGCATCGCTTGATGAGTGGTATAGGTCCACTCCCACTATCTGAACCCATGAACCCGGGCCACCAAAGTGGAGCATACTGAATTTAACCACTATGCCTCTGGGCCGGCCCCTGTCCTCTGGGATTCTTGAGGGGTCGAGTGCTGTGAGGTGTGAAGGCCTAGGGGCAGTCCAGACCTTGTGGCGAGAGTTGGTTTCTTTACATCATAAGGCTTATTTTCGTGCTGTGGAGTTTCGAGCAGTCTTTCGCCAAAGGGAGACTGACGCATCCTAAGTCGGGCAGAAAATGAACCAGATACTTTGAGTTGGTCTCCAGAGGGCCTGGGAGCCTGGGGGCCCATCCCTGTGAATTCTCTGAACCTTCGTTCCCTTTGTAATTCTGTGTTTGGGACACCAGGCACGCCTCCTCAGCTACTATATGACAGATTGGGTCCCTGCTGTACCTTGGGGGAGAGTGTGAAGGGAGATGGAGACCCTGATACAGGGACCCAAGGATGGGTTGGAGTCACCCTTCCAGTCTGGTCACCAATTCTTCTTTCCCCTCTAGGAGTCAGAATTATTAAGTGTTAAACATGCTTGGCATTGTTTAAGGGATTCTGTGGAAGATTATACATAGCTCCTTTGTATCTCCCCACCCCCTCAAAGAATATAAGAAAAACACTACCTACTCCTGCTTCTAAAGAGCTTTCTGTGATTCAGCCTGTTTGGAAGACATGGAATTGCATTCTACTTCATAAACTAATTTTCATTTCTTCAGGTCAAAAAGATGAATTATATTTCCTGAATTATGAGCACTCTTTCTGGGTGTAATATTAGCTTAATTGGCGTAAATGTAAATCACCCTAAGCAATTTATTATTGTTATTAAAGATGTTTATATTATTCCTTCAGCTGCTGAGTTAGTACATTTTTGTTCAATGTGTTATCAGCTGAAGTTTCAAATGTGAAATGATACCATAGTTAAAATATTATATTTTACCCAAAAGTTTCCAGGGGAGGGCGGTTATTTCCGTTTATTTAGGCTTTCTATGTTTATTTTGAACCTGGAAAATTTTGTCTCAATAGGCTTTTGAGTTTCGCGGATGTGATGAATGAATGGAAGGTGGAGTGGGAGTTGGGTAACTGGGATGTCGCCATCCTCTTCATAACTGTAGTGTTTATTACCACAAGTTATTGAAGTTAAGGGGAAAACCCCACACATTCTGTGCCATAACCACCTTTCTTTTATTTTTTTCCAGTCTTCAAAACTGCCGTGGTCCTTGTGTATAAAGATGGTTCCAAACAGAAGAAGAAACTTGTAAGACTTCTTGTTTTACCCCATAGTTTGAAAGTATCTCCTTTTCTATCTGCTTCTCAGTTATATCTGCATAGTTATAATTGTACACATTTTCAGGCATGAACCTTTTATGATTTTTTTTTAAAGGTATTGCTAAGGACTCGAGGAAATTGTCCATCCTGGCTTATTTTCAGGCAGGCTCATGTCTAGAGCGTGAAAGTGAATAGCTCCTGGGCTTACCATGGCTAGAACCTTTCTAACACTTTTTCCTTTCCTTGTTCTTCCTGTCCCTCTCTTCTTGCTTTGGGATCCCTTTTCTCCTCTTTCCTGTGTCTCTCTTTCACCTGGATTTGGTTAGGACACTTATCTGCACACCCTCAGCCTATATATCACGTGGCCTCTCACCTTCTGCTGGGTGAACGAAAGTGGAGGTGGGCATAAAGTTCTTCCGGACAAGCACTGGGGTTCTAGCATCCCTGGTGTAGAAAATGTTGGGTCTCGTCCAACCTAGAGCAGGTTGTTCTCACACACTTGGTTCCTCCTCTTCCTGCAGGTAGGATCTCACAGGCTTTCAATTTATGAGGACTGGGACCCCTTCCGATTTCGACACATGATCCCTACTGAAGCTCTGCAGGTTCGAGCTTTGGCCAGTGCAGGTAAACTCTGAAACGTGCTGGGTACATGTTACTGATGTGTGTGAATCATTTTTCTGAATCCATGCTCTTGGTCTAACCACCACGCCCTATGCTTCACTCTCTTTTCCCCTGATCTCTCCATTGCCTCTTATTTACCTAGCCATTTATTAAATATGTGAATGCGTGAATGAATGAATTCAATGAATCAGTGAACTGAGTGACTGGATATAATGCCTTCAATATTGTTCCAAAGAATTCTAGTCGTTCTCTTATATATATTAACAATATTACAGTGACTGACGTCTGAGTAGCAACCAGTCTTCTGGAAAGAATCCTTGTGACCAAGAGCAGACAAAGCCCATGTAAATAACTCACTTGCCTTTTAACCAGGAGACCGAAAAAGACCACCAGAAGCACAAAAAAGTCATTGAATATATTCTTTTTTCCTAAAACATTACAAACCTTCATCTTTGTATCAGTGTGAAGGCTTTTGAAATGTCAGTTCTTTTTCTGTGATCCAAATAACAGTGAAACAAGTTGTTGGTTAGCGATGAATATACTTGATAATATAATTGGATGATGCTTTAGGCACGTGAGAAGAGGAGTGAATGGCAGCAGGGTATTGACTAAGAAAAGCAGTATTTCTGTGACTCGGAGGCCCACTCCAGCGCTTCATTGGAGGCCATTCTAGGGAGGAGCTATCAGCAGTGGCTCTCCTGGGCACACCCTGGAAGGACCACCTTTGGGGAGCTCAAGTGGAAACTCCTTGGCCACACCTGTTCCCTGTCCTGCTTGGACAGCAGGTGCAGCAGCCTGGTAGTCAAGAGAGGCCGTGGAAGTGGACCCCACAGGTGCACGATGGATCTGTATTTCTATTTCATGGTTCCGATGTGGGCATTAAATTCTTAGTGTCCAGTTGGTGTTGCTCATCCACTCTCTAGTTCCACTTGTTGTCATATCCATGAGCCATAAAATTGGCTCTAATCCTAGTAAAACCAACTCCCCCAGTCCGGTGTCATGAGGAAAAACCTCTTGCAATGTTTGGTAAACCTTCAATGACTCACCCAAATTAAACTAGGTGCAGCATCCTTCACAGTTGTTAGGCCTTGCAGGAGGAAAACTCAAATGCAGAAACCACATCAGACAAATGTATTTGGGATGATTATTTGCCTTAAGAAGGTTTCTCTCTAACCTTCCAGCACAGAGATTTACCCTGGTGCCTTTTCACTTATGATGTGATTTGCAAAATTGATTTACTTGTGAATTTGCAGGAACCTATAAATTGTAGGTCTAGAAACAGCTGTAATAGCATCTTGAGGTCTGGGCACTTAAATACTAGCATTGTGTTTTCAGTCTTAGATTGTGAATTATCTAGTTCATATGTTTCCTTGTGCCTGGTTTATAAATGGGAAACCTTATGTTTATAGCAGACTTCTCAGCCAGGAATTTTACCTTCATTGAGGACTCAGTACATGAAGTCTTTACGTTTTGAAAACAGAGCCATCTTTGTGATATGACATCCTTTCTCACCCTCTATTTTTCATTCAAATCAAGTTTAAAACCATCAAGACTAAAAGTTTATTTTAGTGGCGTTACAAAGACTAGCCAACATGTCCCTCGTTATGAAATACATTCCAGTGGATTTGAGAATCAGCACATGGAATTTCTAGATTTTTATCTAAGTTTGGGAAGGCTTGTGAAACTTACAGCAAATGGGTCCATTAAATAGTGTGGGCACAATGAGGGTTTGTGACCGGGGTTCTGAACCACTGGGTAAGGATGGCACCTCACAATGTGTAGTCTCGATGTTTGCAGTGAATTGTTCCTTTCACACTTTGTTCATGACAGAAAATAATGTGGTATTGCAAGACATAAAATAATAAATAGAATAAGATGGTGTTGCAAGCTAGGTGTTGTAAGGCCTAGAAATTACCCTAAAATATAACTGTTCCTCACTTTCTTGGCATCCCATTGTTGCTTCACTCAGAGTGGGCACCATGGGAGGGCTGGGAAAGAGGAGCCTCATTTGTTTCCAGGGCGCTAGGCCTGGTTGCTCATGGGGAAGGCTTCTCCCACAGGTCCTGCTTCTTTATATCCCTGGCCTGGTTTGAAATCTGCCTTGGATCTTGGGTTCTGTCTAGTCCAACTGGTACCAAAACAACTAATCACTTAATTGAAAGCCTAGCCAAATGGGCTGTGCAGCTAAAAGGGTCGGTTCTTCAATCAATATGATTGAGTGATTGTCCTTTTAGACTATCTAGAAGGAGATCTTAACAACTGGGAATTTTCCAAGGGTTCTTTCTCTTAGCACCCATTAAGCTTTTGAACACTTTGTCTGTTTAGATCATGGGATCAGAGTGAAGGTCCTTTGGTCTTCTGCTGCTCTGCACTCTTTAATCTTCCACCAAAGCATGGGAAAGGCTTTTGTGAAAATGCCAATAAATCCCTTTGCAACATACCCTAATTCGTGCTTGTTTTAATTTATCCAGATGCAGAAGCAAATGCCGTGTGTGAAATTGTTCACGTGAAATCGGAGTCTGAAGGGAGGCCGGAGAGGGTCTTCCACCTGTGCTGCAGGTGAGCCTGAAGCCATGATGTGTAGACCGTGTAGCCCAGAGGGAAGGAGCATGACTGTGCTTGGTGTCTCCACCCTCCTCTGGGTTCTACAGACCAGCCTGTGCATCCTTAGATGCTACATACTTTTTCTTGTACATTTGAGAAATTATTTAGCACTTATTAAGTAACAGTAATTGGATTAATTAAACTAATTTTATTAGGGTATAGACAGTCACCTGGTTAATTTAATATCTTTCTAGAAGGAAACAGGAATTTTCCTGTGTATTCAGTGTTCAAATGAGGGCTTTCTTCCTGTGTTTACGTTTGGTAGATTAGAAGGACATGGTTGTCAGATAATCTTTTGTTCTGGTTTTTGGATACATTGTTTCCACTGTAGCATCTCTGAGATGCACAGATGGAGTGGACTGGGAGGAGGTGAGAGTGTGTGCAGGCATTACTGGGATTCCTCATCTTATAGAGAAACTTCAGCATAGGGAGGTTGGCACAAGTTGCTCAGGTTCACCTACAGAATTTGAATGGAAGCTGAACTTATAATGTGGCTTCTACTTATTTCATCTTGTTCTTTCCCCTCCCCCTCTGCCTCCCCTTCCTCCGCCTCCACCCCCTCCTCCTCCATGAGAATTTGAGACTTTTCCTCAAATGCAGCCAATTCTCTCTCTCTTTTGTTTTTTTGCCTAAAAATATCAAGATGGATGGTCCCAACAGCCGGCATTCTGATGCATTTGGCTCTAAATATGATCTATCCTCAACTCTGCTTTGATGTAATCATAGGTACTCAGTAATTTAGTTAATATTTACCCAATACCCCACACCGTGGGTAGTAGTATGCTGAGATGCCCACAAAAAGCCCAACAGAATCAATATTATTATGATTATTAGCAACATTTTATAACGCTCTTGCTAGTAGAGTAAGAAGGCACATTTACCACGATGAACTATGCCGTGCACCTTACCTGCATTACTTCATTTGGTCAGACTGAGGTTCTGTGTTATTCCATTTTGCAAATGGGAACTAAGGCTCATAGGAGTTGCTTTGCCCGAGACCTTATAGCAAATGGACACTGAGTTCAAACTCCATGGGTTTGACCTCAAAGCCCGTATTTTGGGTTCCTACATCACCGCCCTGTGTTGGGTGGCAGGAGTCAACAAAGGCAGATCCCAGGAAGCTGTCTGGACTAGAATTGAAATTTTTTTCAAATAATCCACATATGGTTTGAGCACCATCTGTACCATCTCTTTAGGCTAATCCACTTGTGATCTTGTGGGTAAAATTCACAGGGTCCAGTGAGCCTACCCCTAAAGATGCCTTATTCGTTGTTAAGAAGGAATACCAGGTAAAACTTACCTGGGTAAAAATATTGAGAACTTACAAAAGATAACTCTTACCTAGGAAGTAATTTTTTTATGGGAATTAGGAGTTGGGAAGAATTTTCGTTTCTTAACAACGTAGCTTTATTATTTACATGTTGAAATATGTCATGAGAGGAGTTGATATTTCACAGCAGACCAACTTTAGAGGAAACTGAGGACATTGGGACATCATCTTTGGTTGCGCTGCAGAACCACAGAAATCTTGTGGTTCATTTGTCTGCAAAAACATTTCAGAATGAAAGCTCTGCCTTAAGTATCAAGGGCAGCATTTGGCAACTTCTTTTTGCTAAATCCATCTCTCCATCAATCCATTCATTAATGGACTGCTGTGTTCCAAATTGGCTGCAGGAGATGAATCACAAAACATAAAGGGAAAGGAGTGCATATTCTCTGTCCCCGGTGATGACAACACAGCTCAGCATAGAAATTGGAGTCGTGGCCTCCCTCTTTAACCTTTGGTCCTCAGGGATATTCGTTCGGCGGCCCCTGATAACATTAGAAGTTTCCTGTGTGTTAAGTACTGTTTTCCTAACACATGTAAATCTTCTTCTCATAGCTCCCCAGAGAGCCGAAAGGAGTTCCTGAAAGCCGTGCATTCGATCCTGCGTGATAAACACAGAAGACAGCTCCTCAAAACCGAAAGCCTTCCCTCATCCCAGCAATATGTCCCTTTTGGAGGAAAAAGATTATGTGCGCTGAAGGGGGCCAGGCCAGCCATGAGCAGGGCAGGTACTGTGGGGATTCAGACGTTCAAGATCCCCGTCACCCCCACTCCACTGTAGAAGTCAGTGAGCCTGACCTCCTTGTTGAGTAAGAATGAGATGTGGCCTTGGGGGGCTAACGCACAAGAGTGTGGTTCTTCCCTGGCGTGGGGTTTCTTGACCTTGCCTCCTTCCCAGTGGCTCCCTGGAATCCGCCCTTCAATTACTCCTCTTGCCCTCCCTCGAGCTTTCCCTTCGCTGCCCTCCTCCTTATGGCCGGTGAGCTCCTCTCTCATTCGCCAAGCCAGGAAGTGAGCACATTCTTTTTCTGGAGGGGCTGTCTTAGCCTGCTTGAGGAATGAGAGTCGCTGCTTTGCATGACAGCCGGCTTGTCTAGCAAAAAGCAGTGTGTCATGTCTCAACAAGGTCACAGTCCACCATTCTGAGAACACGGTGGCTTTGTGATCCAGAAACACAGCAATGCCTGTTCTTAGGAAGGATTCCATGTTTGGTAGTCCAAGTAATATGTCAGATTTTTACCCTCACCTTGTGCCTGCGACTTAATTTTTTAGCTTCAGTGTTAGTTTGGGGAAGCCTTGAGCTGCTATTGGAAAAGAGAAATCTAGAGTCTAAATGGTCCCAGAGTAAATATTCTTTTAGGACTTACTGCATCACCTTGGAGCAGCGAGGAAGGAAGATAAGTCCTACCACCTATAAATGGCAGTGAGATGGATCTAGGAAGAAAGATATTTTCATAATACCTAGGTATTAATGACATCGAGATATTAACATTTTTATCACTCCTTCAGAGGCAGCCCAGAATTTTGCAGGGAAGATTTTAAGAAAAGAGGCTTCCTTTGCATTTGCCAAAAAGGTTTCTGACCTCTGTCCCAGCTACCTTTCCTCCTATTCTCAATTGTGTTGAAGAGACATGCATAGAACTGTGAATGGTTGAAGGTTTTCATAGACATAACCTACATAGCTTGACATGGGATACTACATTCTCTAAGCACCTTAAGTTTAACTAATGTTGGGGGTTAGTTATCTTGCATATGTTCTTCAATCAGTGATAAGTGTTTATTGACAACCTAGTGTGGTGGACACCCAGAGCTCTTCTGGGTTCTCCAAGGTCTACTAAGAGTCTTGCATACCTCCATATCCAGATTTTCTCATGAAGTGCTCGTGTCTCATGCCTCATTTTGCCTTGTCATGAATCCTCAGGTAGTGTATTTCTCCTATAAATAAAGGAGACGAATATCCTGATTCAATACCTAGTCTAAAAGTACTGTATGTCTGCCAGTAACCCAATTTAAAAACTTTTTGTTCCAACATTTTCTTATGAAAATTTTCAGACATCTAGAACAGCTGATAGAATTGCACACATTCATACCTACCATCTATATGCTATATTTAATATTTTTCTGTATTTCATTATCACATATCTATCATCCATCAACTCATCTGATTTTTGACACATTTCAAAAATGCTAACATAAGCACACTTTACCCCTAAATGCTTCAACATGCAAATCATTGACAAATATTTCCAATAGCCCAGTTTTGAATTGAGTTAATTCTGGTGTTTGGAAAGAGCCAGGCTCCACTATGGTGGTGTTGAGATACAATTGAACAGGAATTTTGCTTCTTCACGATGGAGTAGTACTAGTTTTTTTCTTTCTTTCTTTTTTTCCATTTTTCCTGGAAATAGTTTTCATTCCCCCCCGCCTTGACGAGGGTGGTGTCCATTTGTTCCACTGTTTTAAGATGGTAGAACACTTAGGAAATTTGATGGGAGCACAGGGGTTTGAGCCAGGAGGTGGCCGGAATGGGAGCCAATTTAGGCCACTGTCTAAGCACACTGACCTTGAACCTGCTGTGTTCGAAGTCAGGGCTACATTTGGCAGACTATTTGAGAATAGTCATCCTACTTCTAGCAGCACTGAAGCAATGAAGTGTTTTTTAGGGCTTAGATTTCAGGAAAGCGGCTCCCAATTGGTGTTTAGACTCTTGCCCTTCTTTGGAAAGCCCAGGTTGCATTTCGTCTTCTCATCTCTAATGCAGAAGCCACTTCACTAGCGAGGGAGAAGCAGCGGCATTTCCATGTGAGCTATTGTGTGTGTGTGTGTGTGTGATGGACTGTTTGTTTGCTTGATTGGGTGGCGTCTTTTGTTTGTTTGTTTTTAATAATTCTGGCTTCCTAGAGGGCAGTAGGATGAAAGAATGAATTCAGAGATTTGTTTTTTTCACCGTTAGTCACTGTTATATAGCACTTCTTTGATCCACTGCTTGGATGTCATATATTATTTATTTCTCATTCCACGCAGGCACTGATATTTTAATTGCTTTGTGGAGGAGAAATCGTTGATGTGCAGAATGTAGTCAGGAGGGACTAAGGCTCACATTTGCTTAGCCCCACCATTCACATGGGGCTTTGCCAGAAGAGGATGGGGTGATAACTGCAGACTTGACATCTCTGAGAGCCACTCTCTTGTGTAGCCTTCCTTCGAGGGATGCTGTGCCCTTAATCTAACTGCAGGTCCTCAAGAAATGTTACATTCAGTTTCCCAGAAAACAGTATAGCTTGGACCAGTGCTTTTTGCCTCCTTGATACATCATGGTGATTTCTACAAAGACAGTGAAACTCTAGAAGCATCCCCCACTCTTACTAATGACCCAAGACAGCTCCAGGGGGATCCTCAGTGCACTGTGCCATGGGACCTGGTCAGGGTTGAGGGCACTAAGATTAGTGGGCTATTTGAGGGCAGCAGGAATCTGTGTCACCTGTCTCTCTGGTGCACAGGGTAGAGAAATGCATTATTTCCAAGGGAGTTGAATTCCCTTGTTCCCATTACAACCTACAACCCCGTGTCGCTCTGTCCTCCCTTGCCCTTTGGTCAGTTGCTAGGACATCCTCTAAGTCCAGACATCTGTATGAGGTTATGACACCAAGACATCCTAGTGAAATCTGCCCTTTAAACCTCAAGTGACATCAAGGCAGTAAATGCATACCATTTAGTCTTATTTTCCATTTCTTTTATTTGCTTTCTGGATTTCCATCTCATGTAAAGCATGCAGGGGTTTTATTTTTATATTTTTGTGTGTGTGTGCAGTGTCCGCCCCAAGCAAGTCTCTTGGGAGAAGGAGGCGGCGCCTGGCTCGAAACAGGTTTACCATTGATTCAGATGCCATCTCCGCCAGCAGCCCGGAGAAAGAGTCCCAGCAGCCCCCCGGTGGCGGGGACACTGACCGATGGGTAGAGGAACAGTTTGATCTTGCTCAGTATGAGGAGCAAGATGACATCAAGGAGACAGACATCCTCAGTGACGATGACGAGTTCTGTGAGGCCGTGAAGGGCGCCGCAGTGGACAGAGACCTGCAGGAGCGGCTTCAGGCTGCCTCCATCAGTCAGCGGGAGAGAGGCCGGAAAACCCTGGATAGTCACGCGTCCCGCATGACGCAGCTCAAGAAGCAAGCTGCCCTGTCGGGCATCAATGGAGGCCTGGAGAGCACAAGCGAGGAAGTCATTTGGGTTAGGCGCGAAGACTTTGCCCCCTCCAGGAAACTGAACACTGAGATCTGACTGTGTCACTGTCCCCTTAGAGAGCGCGTATAGATACTTCTCCTCGCCTGCCCTCACTCTGCCCCCCTCCTGTACCCTCAGGGAGGAGAACGTTCCCTTAGGTCGCACTCCGGCACACACAGTTTTGGCAGCTGACTTTGTTCTGAAGCCATGTAACCACCCAACTCGGTCATTTCCAACATCAGAAAGAATTGTTCGGAATCCCAATCGGCTCGAGTCCTCTCTTCTGTATATTACGAAGGGCTTTTATTTATTCTCGGTTCATCAGGGCCTGAAGAATTTAAAAAAAAAAGATTCTATAGCACTGGAAAGCAAATTACCCCAGGAGTTTAAGTATGTACAACACATTAGTTTAAAGAATAGCACGCAAAAAACTAATCAGGATCACTCTGTCTAAAATCAGTCCGGGAACATCTCCTAGTTGGGGAAATCACCATCAAACACAGAACGAAACAAAGCAACTGTACAGCTTGCAGTGTTCTTACTCCTTTCCCTCTTAAATGTCTGAGAATATCTGTGTATTTTACGAATGTGTGAGGAGAGGGTGGAGATTTATGTTTCGATGAGCTTTTTTTTTTTTCTTTCTCTTCTGTTTTGGTCTATGGCTGGTCTTACTCGATGTCAGTGTTCGGAAGTTCTAGTTTTGCATAGAATTATAAAGATGCCAAACTCTTTGAAAAGAGATCCAAATTTATCACTTGAAAAAAAAACCCACTATTTTTTGTATTTTACCTGAGGTGCAGGGGCACAAACAGATGAGCATTTTACAGTGTTAGTGTAACTCGGAGGCTAAAAAAGGAGGGTTTTACCTTTTACAGAGAGTGAAGCATGGTGATTTTATATTTATATATGAAAGGCCAACAAGATGCTTAGGAGAAACTTTTTTTCCAAGAAACAGATTTTTTTTTTTTTTTTTTTAATGTTTGAATCTCTATTTGAGATGGGAGCTTGCTTGGATTAAACATGACACCCGAATGGGCAGTGTGTGTGTCTGTTGCACATGGCGGGGGAGGGGAGACTCTTTCTCATGGGGTTGCCATGGTGATCATTGGTTTTCCCATCAAGGTTACATCTTCATCCATAGATTACCTACCCCTTCCCTGACAGTCCATAACCAAACCTCCTAACAAAACAACCTCTTCCAAAACATATCTTGTGTTCAACACTTTCTTCACGCCAACGAAACAGGGTAAACATGCTAAAAATCTAACATTCTAAACAGATTTCCAAATAGGAAGAACAAAAACACGTTAAAGCACTTTCAATTTTTTTTTTAAAAAAGGTTTATAGCTTTTTTTTTTTTTCTCCCATTTCACAGTGTCCACTTCCTAAGAAGGGTTTAAATAATATGAAAACTTTCTTTTTGGGGAAAATATCTATTTGGTGTTTGACACATCAGTAGGTACTTTAAAGACCTGAATTTTATAGTAGCTTTAGGAATTATATTTTATAAAAATCAGTTATGACTTTATATTTCCAGACAATAGAGAGTTCAGAACATCATGCTCTCGGGCCCCTGCTTGCTTTTCCTGCTTCCCCCCCTATATCCCTCCCCTTTCGGGTTTCCAGGGCTCTGAGCTTGATCTTTTGAAAGTTTTATTCTATTAAATTTTTGCTATATCTTCTGATTTTCTTAAAAAGCTTTAGAATGGTTTCTATACCCTTTGTATCACTGCATTGTTCCATGTCATCTCCAGTTCGATGGTGTCCGGATGGGAAACTGAAGCAGAAGCTTCTCAGTGTCACATTTACTAGTCCCAGTGCAACGGGTCCGTCTGAAAATGCTGGAAAGGCTGGTGCTTGGAGAGGGTGCCATTGTCTCTGTACATAAGGTCATGACGCGTCTATGTCAAAAGTTCTTATATATTTCTTTTATAAGCTGAAAGAAGGTCTATTTTTATGTTTTTAGGTCTATGAATGGAATGTTGTAAATGCCTGTCAAACAATAAAAATATTGAAAAGTGAACAATCCTGTGCCTTTTTGAACAGGGGGGTGGATATGAACTGATATGCCTTTTTTTTTTTCTAAGTAATTATCGTGATCATTAAGGGAAAGCTGACTTGGTAGAGCTTGAAGGTTTTTTTTTTTTTTTGCTGAGAAAGAGAAGGCCCTGAGATTACGTCTGCTGCCAGTCTTCCTCTTTTTGTATGTGAGCCACCACAGCTTGGCCACTGACAGATGAGTGGTGTAGGTCCACGCCCAGGAACCGAACCCAGGAACGGATCCCAGGCCGCTGAAGCGGAGGACACTGAACTTAACCACTAGGCCACGGGGTTGGCCCAAAGTTTTTTTTTAATTTATTTTTTTATTGAGGTATAATTGACATATAATGTTATATTAGTGTCAGGTGTATAACATAATGATTTGACATTTGTATATATTGTGAAATGATCATCACAATAAGTCTAGTTAACATCCATCACCACACATAGTTAAAAAATTTTTTCTTCCTTGTGATAACTTTTCAGATCTACTCTCTTCGCAACTTTCAAATATGCAATACAGTATAACTGTAGTCACCATGCTGTATATTACATCTCATGACTTACTCATTTTATAACTGGAAATTTGTACCTTTTGACCCCCTTCACTCATTTCGCCCAGTCCCCACCCCATGCCTCAGGCAACCACCAATCTGTTCTCTATATCCGTGAGTTTAGGTGTTTTTGTTGTTGTTTGTTTTTTTAGTTTTTTTAGATTCCACATTGTGAGATCATACAATATTTATCTTTTTCTGTTGGTAGAGCTTGAAGTTTTAACTGAAATAAGGGGAGGGGATGACAGCTGCTTGGCATTTTGTCTACTGATTTGGAGAACAGGAAATCGCACAAATATGAATCTGTAAGCAAACGGAGCACTGTCTTCCAGTCTCCTGCCCGCTCCTGGTGGGAGCAGGCTGAGGGGTGCCCTGGGAAGTATTGAGGTGAAGAGCAGAGCTTAGACTGGGCTGGTTGGGTGAGCCCTTGAACCCAAGGTCTGCCCCCAAATTTTGTCACTGGGCATCTTGCTGCCTGCGTCTTGCACAGAATCACAAACAACGTAAATGCCATCTTGGGCTACCTTACCCTTCTCTTTCAGAGTCCCCAACCTACTACTTCTCAGTCCCTTACAAACATTACCCCACTCACAGCTGCCCTCTGGGTGAACAGGATTTCTCCTTCTTGCCTTCCCCAAACCAGAAGATTCCTCCCCACAGCAGCAGGTGAGCACTGCTGTTTAACACCTTGCTTCTCATTGTGGTTCATGGACCAATAGCATCAGCATCAGATCACGGGAGCTTGGTAGAAATGCAGAACCTCAGGCCCCACCCAGACCTACTGAACCAGGACCTGCATTTTAACAAGATCCCCAGGGGATTCATATGCATGTTCAAGTTCGAGAAGTTTGACGGTCTCCAAATATTTTGACGTTGGACGAGGATTTGGAACACATGCCTTTTAAAATACCTTCAGGCTCTGCTGTACCAATATATACATTTTAAGATACAGAAAGATTTCTTTCTGTACCTGTTGTATCCCTTCTGGGGTTGACCGAAGCCAGCTTGACACCTGATAAAATTATTCAAACAGTTTGCACTTGGAGTGAGTGAGATCTAGGCAGTTTGGGCTGTTTTCCTGTCTAATCTCGGAGTCTGTCAGCGTGGAGAAACTGAGCACTCAAAGTCAAGTATACAGAAATAACCATAATGCCTTTTTTACTCTAAATTAATTTCTTTTTCAGGCTCGTATCCCACCAGGCTGGCAGAAAACACCCTCAGTTCAGCCTTCTCTCTCTGGTTGTCAAGATTTGGGGGGATTTGGATGGGGTCCTCCTTTCAGGCTTGGAGTCCATTCAGCCACAGAGGTTACCATAGCTGTGACCATTGTCCCTGTCCATAGGCTCCTTCAAGTTCGGTGGGGGGGCTCTCTAGTGTTTCTGTCTGCCCAACCCAGGTTTCCCACCAGGGGCACCTCTTCAACCAGGTCCCTGGCATTGTGTGTCCTGCCTGGGATGTTGCCAGGATGCTTTGCCCAAGTTCTTGCCATTCCATCCCTCAGACCTCTTCTGCCTGCATCCCCAGCCCCTGGATGTGCCTTTCTGTGTGTGAGTGTGGGGAGAGGAGTAGTGTAGACAAGCCCTTCTTTTTTTCTTAGACTTTTTCTTGATACCCAAGTTTTACCTGAGTCTTACAGGCAATTTCTGCTTTTCTTCTTGCCTCCAACCTATCCTGGAGTAGGAAATCCCTGTGACAACCCCTTGTTAAAAGAGAGGTATTGGGCAGGTGGGGAAGAAATGAAAATACAGGGAGAAAAATAAAAACAAATGCTCAAACTCTTGAGCCACTTATTTTATAATAATAAAATGTGTGAGATCAGAATTGCAGCATCATATTCCCCATCAGCTTCTCTAAAAGAAGTCAGTGTTTGACGCAAGAGCAAGGAGTTGTCAAAACACAAACCACGAATGTGTAGGGTCTGTAAACGCAGGGTATGAATGCTGCTGGTAAGTTACTGTCTTTGGTTGACTGAAGCGCAGTAGAAACCCTCCCAAAACAAGCCCCCGGGATCACTTTACTTCCATTGTCCTCCTGTTCATACCCCCCCTTCCCCCTAATACCCGTCAAATGCATTATATATTAAATATCATCCATCTACAATAGTTTATTCTGGTCTATTCCATCCTTTCTGCAGTATGAAGCCACTTTTAGCCTATAAATTATGCTGTTTCTCTAAGGCAATGTCTACCATCACCCATGTCCACCACCTCAACCATGAGCTCAATGTAAACCCACAAATGGGCAAGTCCTCGTGTCACTGCTTTTAACAGCAGACTCCTACTGGTGGTTTCTAACTGGTGAGCAGTAGATCCTCTGCTGTTGTCTAGTGACTTGGCGTTATTATCCACACGCACACCCAGTATTGTCTGTACAGTCAGCTACTCTCAGGTGGGGGAGGCATGATACTTTTTAAAAAATCTAAATCCAGGTATATTTTTAAAATCAGGAACCACTATAGAACGTAATCGTTTAGAAAAGTTTTTTATTTTCCGTATTGTATCAACATGCTCCACACCCAGGTAAACCAAAGTTGTTGTTTTTGTTTGTTTTTTTGCTATGGAAGATTAGCCCTGAGCTGACATCTGTTGCCAATCTTCCTCTTTTTTTTTGCTTGAAGATTGGCCCTGAGTTAACATCTGTGCCCATCTCCCTCTATTTTGTATGTGGGATGCTGCCACAGCATGGCTGACAAGTGGTGTAGGTCTGCACCTGGGATCCGAACCCATGAACCTGGGCTGCCAAACCACCAGGCCATGGGGCCAGGCCCCCAAAGTTGAGTTTTTTAGCCAGTGGGACCCTAACAGAGTTGCTGTCATCTTTCTGAGCCCCAACTCCATCCTCTAGCTTCAGAATTTAGCTCCTTTTCCTGAAAGCCACTTGGGGTTTCCTCAGCTGTTCCCAAGAACTCCTTGGTTTCTGAGTTCGGCATCTTCATCTTAAACAGAACATTCTATAGTCTCGGTATTTGTGTTTCCTGCCTGATGTCATTGCCAGGCTTCAGACATTAATGGTTGGTTGATTATTACAACTTCACTTTCAATCAAGATGTTAACATTTTGGGTTTTGTCCTTCCTGACTGGTTCTTTGAATACCTGCGTGGGTGTGCGTGCGTGTGCAAACACACACACTTATGAAGCGAATTCACACTATTTTATTAACCTGATTTTTTCCCTTTATGATATCAATTGTGGACATTTTCCTATGGCATTATGAATAGGTCTGCATCACTCTAAGTCATAGCTACATAATAATCCATCTTAATGGATGGAACATGATTTGCTATAATTCATATATCTAATGCCCTGCTGATGGACATTAAGGATTCTAGTTTTTATTATTATAAAAAAATACTGTGGACATCCATGTTGCAAATTCTTTGTGCACGGATCCAATTAATTCCTTAGAGTACAGTCATAAAAGTAGCTTTGGGTGCATTTATATGTATTTTAAAGTTTTTGATGCACATTTCTAAATTGTAGGATACCATACTCCTATTTGGCTTCTGGTGAGTGGTCAAGATCCTATTTCCAGTCTAGTGTCTTCACTTTGTCACAGAAACACCAGTGGCTTTGCCATGGGAAACTGGCTTTTTCCCCTGAGCTTGTATTTAGATTACTGGGCAGGCAGGATATGCTTGGTGAGCTGGGCCTTCTCCCTGTCTTATCCTCCTTCCTCCAGTCTACACTCAGTTTTACTGGAGTGTTTGGCCATTAGTCTACAGAACTTGGAATATTTACAGTGACATGAGTAGAACATCAATGCATTCTCCCTTTCAAAACTCCAGGGACTTTAAATATCCCTCACCCCAGACATTCTGCTTCTTGTTTTGACTTCAGATTTAAATGAAGGTTGAGCTTTTTATGGTGGTGATAAAATCAGTTTTCTATCACAGACATGCCTAGGCAATCCATTCCTCTTCCCAGCATTGCCATATATTAATGAAGAAAATTCCCTTTTGAGAAAAATAAGGGCTTATAGACTTTTTTTTTTAGGTTTAAATAAGACTTAATAGTTGAAGCAGACATGCCACAGGACCAAGTTATGGCTCAAGCAGACCATAATCTAACAATTCACTAATAAAATCAATAGAAGGGAGAGGGATTATGTCTCCAAGAAGAGGATTACAGTCATTCATTGCTTAACAACAGGAATAAATTCTGAGAAATGCATAGTTAGGCAATTTTGTCATTGTAAGAACATCATAGAGTGCACTTACACAAACCTAGATGGCATAGCCTACTACACAGCTGGACTATATGGTACTTATCTTATGGGACCACCATTGTATATGTGGTCCATCGTTGACCAAAATGTCATTATGTGGCATGTGACTGTAGTTGGTTTTGGGAATGGATAGAAAGTCAAGGTAGGGATGGGTGGTTGGGATGAAGTTTCTGTTCACCTGAAACAAATCATGATATCTTTTATTAAAAGCCATTATGGAAAAAGAAAGATTTTTGTAGAAGAACAGGGAAAGGGACAATGACTGGTGGATTTTCAGTAAACCTTTCAAGTCTCAGGGATTTTCTGCCACTGGTGAGAAAGAAGTGAATCAGACTCAATTGAGCAATGATTTCCTTGAACTAAAATATGACTTTCCAGGGGGTTCAAGGATGCAGATAGTTTAAGGGGACTCCATGTCCAAATGTTCTTTCCTAAAATTCGTCCACCTAGGAATGTGCTTGTGATGGACATGTCACTTCCCTCCCCTCAGTCCCCTTTCTGCATCATCTCTCTGCCACTGTATAAGAGAAAGAGACTGTTCTCATCCATCTTAGATCATACTTGGGGGCGAGAACTTCTGAGACATCAAACAAATAGATATAGAAAAATAGTGGGTTGAAAAGTAAATAACTCTACTGACCAGGAAGCTAATCCTTTTGCAAGTCAGGTGGTTTCAAATTTGCTTTCAATCAATTTGAATGAGGTCTTAAGTTGTCAGGTGATAGATCATTAAAAATAATTGTTGATGGTATCTCTGATTTTTGGCATATAATTCAAGAGGTCAAGGAATTGAGTGGCAGTGCTATAATAAAACTTCTTTCACTCCCATATATTCCTCAAGCAAGGTTTCTCTGTGCTTGCATCTATAAAAATGTAGAAATAGAATTGACACCCAACTCTATCTGTAGCTAGCTAAAAGTAAGATCCATTCATGGATACGCGAAATAATTGAACTAATTGAGAAAAAAACCCCCTAACCTTTCCATGACATTAAGAGATCATTTCCAGTGAAATTTTACCATTTACATTTAATAAACTTTAATCTATATTTATTTTTGTATTGATCAATTATGTACTAATAATGATGGTAATCATAATCCAAAAGTGATTTTTTAATAGTTGGAGTTTTATGGTCACAGGAAGTACCAAAACTTTTAACAAGTTTATGTATTTTTTTTTTATTGTAAAGCAGTGTGTTAGGGTGATAGTGAATTAGAAAAATGAATTTAAAGGAAGAAGAAATGATGTGAAATTTTTGAGTTTTTTTAGTACGTTTTTTAAATAGATGGGCATCAAATTGCTACAGTATTTAGATTATGTTAAATACCTTAAAAGTGACATAATTTTATTTTAAAATATCGAATTTTACCATATGTGAGTGTGTCAGTTGCTGTGTAACAAACCACCCTAAACCTTAGTGGCTTCATGATACAGCAAATATATATGATAGTCACGATCCTGTGGGTCAGCTGGGCAATTCTTCTGGTCTTGGCTGATCTCTGAGGTCAGCTGGCAGCTCAGCTCAGCTGGGGCTGGATGGTCTCACACACATCCTACGGCGTCACTCAGATATCTGTCAGTTGGAAGGCTGTTTGATCTAAGGAGCCTCAGCTGGGACAGCTTGTCACTGCTCCAAGTGCTCTCGGTTCCACCAGTAGGCTTGCATAGGCTTCTTTACATGGCGTCTTAGTTGGCTTGGGCTGCTATAACAAAATATCATCGACTGGGTTGCTTAAAGAGCAGACACTTATTTCTCACAGTTCTGGAGGCTGGAAGTCCAAGATCAAGGTGCCGTCAGATCGAATTCCTTGTGAGGTCTTGCTTCCTGGCTCATAGACAGCCACCTTCTCTCTGTGTCCTCCCTTGGGCTTTCCTTGGTGCCTCTGCATGGAGAGAGATCTATCTCTCTTTATAAGGGCACTAATCCCTTTATGAGGGTCCCGCCCTCATGAACTAATCTAAACCTCATCACCTCTCAAAGGCCCCACCACCTAATGCCATCACATGGGGGTTAGTGCTTTAATATATGAATTTGGAGGGGACATAAACATTCTGTCCATAACACTGAATGGTGGCCTTAGGATTCCAAAGAGCAGCAGGGCCAAGCCCCAATGCACAAGCAGTTTTCAAACCTCTTCCTGACTGAAGTTTGCTAATATCCCATTAGCTAAAGCAAGTCCTGTGGCCGAACACAGAGGCAGGTTGGGCAGGAACAGCTGAAGGGTATGGATCCAGGGAGGTGTGAGTCACTGGGGACCATTACTGCAACAATCCACCATAGCCAGAAATTACATCCTTTGAAATGACTTTATGATGAAAAACATTTAGATGTCAATGGGAGGGGGCACATAGTTTTTAAAAATTATTTGGGGTGCTTCTGAGAAAAAATTGAAAACTATTGTTTGAGAAATTGGGATTATTTTAGAGGGCAGTCCATGCTTTCACAATCTCCCCTCTCTGTTGAGAGTCAGGGAGGCTGAAAGGAGAGAAAAGTGAATGGGCTTTGGCATGAAACTCCCGTGTGCTTGAAGATGAAAATGGTCAAGCATTTGAACAGCTGTGGGATCCTGGGTAAGGTACCAAACCTTTCTGAGTCTGCTTCCTCACCTCAGTGTGGGGATAACAATGGCTACTTCATCATGTGACTCAACTAATGGTCACTTCCTGCTTGCTCCCACCCCCGCCCAGGACGGGGAGGCCACATGTTATCAACCCCACCTGCATCTCATCTTATCCGCATCCTGAGATGAAGAGGTGGTGCCAAGTTTGCTTTGGAACCTTCTGGCTCTGGTTTTGACCAATCAAGTGCAAATTGGTCTTTGTAGAGAGAAGATGGAAAATGGCTTTATTCTTTTTAGGGATTTGTATTCACTTGTAAAGTAATTCACCACACTGTTAAATATATAAAAGTAAATCTAGACTTAACAGTGATACAAGTGATTAAAGTTTTTTTTCTAGACTTAAAAAAATGGGAAAGCTACCTTGAAAGTGGATTTACTTTATGTGCTTGATTTTTAAAATAAACATGCAAGCTTTGATCAAAATAGTAATTTGTAGATGTGTCCTATGTCACTTACCATATTACTCAATAATTCGTGTTCAGATGGCTGAGTCTGAAGCACCTCAATTTTGAAATTTAAAAAGAATTAAAACCCATTGCACAATCCATGTCTTAACTAAGATAGGAAAGATTTATTAATATCTTTTTTTTCTGCTTGAATTTTATATTATTCATGTAACTCTACACACACAAAAAGAAATCTAAAAATATATGAATAGAATTCCATCAACTGTTTTTCATTATTTTCCTTCTTTTTGTTACTAAATCTTGTCCAGGGCACATGCAATTTCTCTTAATTAAAATTACATTATTGACTCAATTTTTATAAGAAACACATTTGAGAATTCTATCATAGTTTCATTGATACTTCCCTTCCCCACCATTTTTTCTTCAAAATCCTCAAGCTGTTGATGGTTCTTGAAATTATTTATTTATATGTTTTTGTGAGGAAGATTGTCCCTGAGCTAACTTCTATGCCAGTCTTCTTCCATTTTGTATGTGGGTCACCACCACAGCATGGCTTGATGAGTAGTGTGTAAGTCTGCGCCGGGGATCCAAACCTGCAAACCCTGGGCCAGCCAAGTGGAGCACGAACTTAACCACTACACCACTGGGCTGGCCCTGAAGTTATTTTTTTGAAGTGATATTTGAGTTTTAAAAATTGCGATTGACTTGTTTTCTTCTCATTTTTCTTTAATAACCTCAAAAAGTTGGTGAGGTTTTTATTTATGAAGAGTTGTCTTAAGATAGCTGGTCCAAGAGAATTTCTCATGTTTCAGACCTACACACTCCAGCATTATCTCTCGTCCTGGAGCAGAATCACTTGGCTGCCAACATGAAGTGGGGTCTGGAGTGGGGGCTCCCTCTGTGCCGTGGATCTTGTTTCCAGAAGTGAATAAATGGTAACGGCTTTCCTCAAGGAAATGTCCCTCCTGTACCTTGGTGGACATTATGTGTATGAAATTACTTCATGGCAAGAATAAAATTCCCTTGGGGAGATGGGAGGAAAGCTAGCATGTCAAGCTGGAAAAGGCCAAGTCATTCATTAGGCTACAGAATGACAAACAGTTCAGCGTTATCGATTAACTGAGAACTAGATAAGAGACAAAGAACTAGGGAGAATTTTAGAGGAGAGGGATATTTTTAAAAATGACATTTAAAATTGAGGTGTGACATATATACAGTACATAAGTAAATACCTTGGCAATTTTTTTATATGTATACCCCCATGTAACTACCCCTCAGAGCAAGGTATAGAATCTTTCCAGCACCCCATAAGGGTCCCTGTGTCTCTGCCTGTCCACACCCACCCCCTTCCCCAGGTCACCACCATTATGACTTCCACCATTGCTATGGACTGAGTGTTTGTGCCCCCCCTGCCCCAAATTCATATGTTGAAGCCCTAATCCCCACAGTGATGCCATTAGCAGGTAGAGCCTTTGGGATGTGACTATGTCATCAGGCCAGAGCCCTCATGAATGGGACTAATGCCCTTATAAGAGACATGACAGAGAGAATTTCTCTCCACCGTGTGAGGACACAGCAAGAAGGTGGCCAACTGCAAACTGGGAAGAGAGCCCTCACCAGACACCGAATGTGCTGTCACCTTGATCTTGGGCTTCCCAGCCTCCAGAACTGTGAGAAATAAATTTCTATTATTTAAGCCACCCAGTCTATGGTATTTTGGTATAGAAGCATGGACTGACTAAGACAATCATTGATTAGTTCTACCTACTTTTGAAATTCACATACATAGGATCAGAGTGTACGTACACATTTCTGGCTGACTTCTCTCACTCATCCTAAATCTGTGAAATTCATCTGCCTGTCCTAGTAGTATGTTCTTTTTTGTTGCTGGATTTTATTGTATGAATAACCCAAAATTTGTCTATCCATTGGATGATGGGTCTTAAAACAGGCTGCCCGAGGGAAGGGATGGCAATCATGATCAAGGCTACGAGGTGACTAATGGGACCACACTCCACTGCTTGCCTAGCACAAGTCATTCATTTGTTCAACAATATGTACTGAGCACCAACTCTGGGTGTGAAGCAGCAGGCACTGTTCTATGTGCTGGAGGAATTGAGGATGCACATGACAAAATCCTTGTCCTCCTGAAGTTGACATTATAATGGGAAGGGATGGGTACGGATGCTGAGCTTCCTGTGCACCGAACCAGTGTTAGCGACCAAGTGGAGAACTTGGGAGGAGACTTCATGGGGAAAGCTAGTGCTTTCAGGGATCAGTGCCATGCGGACTTCTGCCAGGGGTGAGGGTGGCCTCCCCAAGGTCAAGAGAAGTCATCCAAAAGCCACGCAGAGAACATATTCTGAAGAACCTTCTTCACCGTCCTTTCTTAGATGCAGACTGAAAAGCAGGAGCCCAGTTCCAAAGGAGCAGGAGTTTCTATCAGTCGTGGCAGCTGCACAAAGTGTGAAGAGTTGACCTGTTCAGAGCGCAGGCAAGGTTAGCTCCCCAGGACAAGACCTGGAGAGAATTCCCAGGATTGTTTCAGATAGAGTCACAGATGGGCTAAGGGCAAGGCCAGGATCTACGAAAATGTCAAAATAGAACACAGGCAGGGGTTTAAACTGAAGTTTTATGATTTTTTAACTTCCTATATTTGTTATTTTTATTTCCTGTTTCCTCATAGAAATCAACTCCCCCACCCCCTGACACCCCAAAAAGCTTTTTTGTGCTTGTTTTCTGGGATGGCGATAAAGTGAGGCATAGTTCCATAGATATTTACTCAACATCCCCACTGCTAATACCTGACAGCTAAACTTGGGATGTGGCAGCTCTGAAGAGGGGGACAAGTGGGAAGAGTCCCTGGGTCTTTCAGAAGAAGGAGCCGGCACGAGGCACACACAGTGGAGCAACTCAGCAAATAGAAGGATTGCCCCACCCTGTCATGCTCTGTGGGACATTTTCTTTTCTTTTTTGTGAGGAAGACCAACCCTGAGCTAACATCCGTTGCCAATCCTCCTCTTTTTGCTGAGAAGACTGGCCCTGGGCTAGCACCCGTGCCCATCTTCCTCTACTTTATATGGGACGCCACCACAGCATGGCTGACAAGCAGTGTCCGAATCTGCGAACCCCGGGCTGCCGAAGTGCGAACTAAACCGCTGCGCCACCGGGCCAGCCCCTCTGTGGGGCATTTTCACGTGGGGTTTCCTGCAATTCTGGAAGAGGCCAGCCCTTCCTCCAAGGGAGCACGTAATAGCTTAATGTGCATGCAGACATCTCCTGGTGGAAGCAAGGAGAAATGCACTTAGAAAGTCTTATGCATCAGTGGTACTCAACCCTGAGGAGCTTTGAAAATATATTGATGCCAGGACCCACCTCAGACCAAGAGAATCACAACATCTAGGTTGGGATCAGAGCATCGGTGTATTTTTTTTTTTATGCTAGACTATGTGAATCCCCAGCTTTTTGTGTGTGTGAGGAAGACCAGCCCTGAGCTAACATCCATTGCTAATCCTCCTCTTTTTGCTGAGGAAGACTGGCCCTGGGCTAACATCCGTGCCCATCTTCCTCTACTTTATATGGGACGCCGCCACAGTGTGGCTTGACAAGTGGTGTGTTGGTGCACACCTGGGATCCAAAGCCGCAAAACCCAAGCCACTGAAGTGGAGCATGTGGCTGGCCCCCTGAAGCCCCAGCTTTTGTTCAGTTTGTATGAGTAGTAGAGAGGCCCAGAGCTTTTTCCAGTCTTTCGAATAACCTAATGAAATGATACATCAACCTTCAAAAAGGGTCTGAGATGGACTCAAATATGACATTCCCTCACTTTGAACTGGACTCATGGTAACTCAGTGCAACGACACTTGTACACTCATGCTGGTCACAATGATTGATATATTTCTCCATCTGTGATAAATATTTATGAAATCAAATGTATTGATTAATAAACACTATTCAGTGGCCAAAGGAAATCCCTTAAATTCTGAGGTGTTCATAGTTAGGAATAATACAAAAGGGGAGAGGGCCTTGGTGATAGAAAAGTTTGGAGCCATGCAGCTCGGTCATTGAACATGGTGGAACAGATTAGTAAATTAAGAAGCACAGAATCTAGCTGCTGGGATTCTGCTTCTGTGTTTACTATAAAAAAGGATGGCCCACCTGCAACCCCAGGGAGAACTTCCTAAGAGCAGAGCAGAAGAGGAGATGCACAGAGCTGGAAGACCCTCGAAGCCAGACCAAAAATTGTGAACGCAGGTAGGGTACCTTTAGGCAGAGAGAATTGATAGGTATCCCTTGTTAGACCACTACTATCTCAAGCTTAATCTCACATCCAGTTGGAAAAATAAAAGAGTGGGCCCAATATTAACTATTATAACTCCATTATGGATTAATTCTATAGATAACAACATCTAATCTAATTTGTTTCTTTACATAAACCTTTGCTTTAAAAAAGAAATGTTTAAGGGCCAGCCCTTGTGGACTAGTGGTTAAGTTCGGCGCACTCCACTTTGGCAGCCTGGGTTCGGTTCCTGGGCACGGACCTACACCACTCATTGGTGGCCATGCTGCAGCAGTGGCTCACACACAAAATAGAGGAAGATTGGCAACAGATGTTAGCTCAGGGTGAATCTTCCTCAGCAAAATAAAAAAAGAAAGAAATGTTTAATATTCTCACTTAAGCAAAGAGGTATTATATTATTATAATATAAATATTATATTTATTTTATAAATATATTATAAATATATTATAAGACAAATATTATTATATACAAAATATTATTAAATATATGATGCATGCTAAAGAATTTTACCAGCCGTTAAAACGAATAGGGTAGACCTACATGCACTGAATTTGGTGTATTTGAAAACATCCAAGTGATTCTCATGCACAGTGGAGCCATGAACTACAGGACTATATCAACCACAGGCAAGAAACTTAATCCTTTTCTGACTCTCTGTCTTGTAATTGGGTTGAAAGTTATTGGATCTAATTTACCTTGGTAATTTGAAAATCCATACATCTAACACTTATTGATCACCTATTATGTATATAAGAGATTAGGGTCATAATGTGGATAAGCATAATTCCTGACCCTGGAAGCTTACAATCTGGCAAAATGAACGCGTGAGATGCGCCCAACACAGGCGTGTCACAGAGCACTTCTAGTCACTGACAGCTGTTTTCTCTTCCTTCCCCAAGAACTTCCTGAGGAGGAGATCAATATCTGAAATGGGGATAGAGAAGCAAGATGCAACCTGAGGATTTTCAGGGATGTGAAATCTAAAATCCCTTGCATTTATTGAAGTACATTCACTTGAATTATTCTTTTTTGTTTGTTTTTTAAATCACTAAATTAATGTAAGTTCACATTTATGCAATTTATTTATATTCCTATAAATTAACAATAAATTAAAATGAAGGGAGACTCATTTAGTTGTCCCATTAGCTTGATTTTCATTCTTCAGTCTGAAAAATGACATAGGAAGGCAGCCACATGCAGTGGATCTAGTTTGCCCAGACATAACCATTGCTTCCATTTCTCCCCCATTTTTATATGGATATGTATATCTAACTATCACAGATATAAATATATGCATATTTAACTAATATGCACATAAAAATATATGCATATTTAAATGGAGTCATGTTGTACCTTATTACACTGTAGTCTGCTTTATTTCACTTATTCATCATGAATAGTTCCCTGGGTCATTAAGCATCCTTCTAAAATATATTTTCTTAATGGTTACAAAGATTTATTTTGAGTGGACACACCACAGGCCCTCAAATACTTGTTGAAAAAATGAGGGCCTCAATTTCTATACTTTCGGATGTTTGGATGATTTACGTTTTGGCTAACTGTAAATAAAACTGTGACGTGCCCTCAGCTCTAAAATAGTTTCACCTGGCATTTGCATCCATTTTCAACCTTTCAAAGCCCCTTGTTATCCATGATTCTGTCTGACCCTCACAAAATCTGTGAGATGGCTTGGGCAGATATCCTTATCGCTTTGTTAGAGGTGAGAAAAGAAGGCTCAAAGAAATTGTCACTTGCAGCTGGGCAGCTTTTCTGTTAAGTGTTAATGACCAGGATTAGACCCCACACAGAGGGACAAAGTGGCAAATCCCCACATGTCCAGCTGGAAAATTCATTGATTGACTATAACAACGGAAAGCTAGAATTACAAGGATCAAGACTCTGCCCCTGCTTCTTCGAAAAAGAACAAATGAGACGTTCTAGCCTCTAAAAGTCTCCGATAGTATTTATTTGATGGGTTTATCCAATTGATAAGGATGATGATAGAACAAGCGCTGCATTCACCACCCGCTTAAAAGCTTTTTGCCAAAGAAACTTTGAAGGTCCCACGTGTACGCTACTGCCCCCTGCTGGACACCTGTCGCGTGGTCTCAGTTTTTCTTTTGCAGAATTGACATAGGGAGGAGTTGAACTTAGCTTAGCAACTAGGCTGTGAGTTTGAGGGAGTGAGGTGGGCGGAGTGGGCAGGGAGCAAGAATCTGCCCTAATTCGTTTTTGTTTTGTTTTTTAAGCTGAAGGGAGAGCTATGACCTCTCACTTTGCTCTGGGTTGGGATCAGTATATTTAAAAACATTCAGATACTCCTAATGCACCAGTACAGCCGTGAACTACAGGTCTGTATCAACCACAGGCAAGAAAACGAATCCTTTTCTCTTTGTCTGTCTTATAATTGGATAGAAAATTATTGGATCTAATTTACCTTGAAAATTCATACATCTAACTGACTCAAATTTTGGCAGTGAAGAGTGGGAAAGTGCTTTTAACCGTAATAAAGTAATAAAGAATATAAAGATAATAGAAAGTTGGCTGCTGCTGCAGTTTACTGAATGATATTTTCAGATCTAAGGATCTGCCTGAGTAAGGGGGGTGTGGAAGGATCGTGTTCCACTTCTCCCTTCATCTCCGCCCTGGCATTCATAGGTTCTCTGGCTGGCTGAGGGCGCATCCACTGCAGCCCTGGGTGAGGACGCCTCTCTGGTGCCCCCTGGTGATGGATCAACGAAATGCCGCATCGGAGCCATGCGGACATGGACTCTTGGAGGTCATCCTTTCTAACCCTCTCTCATTTTACAGATGAGGAACTGAGGCCGTGAGCGGTTAAGTGGATTTCCCAGGCTCACACACGTAGTAACTGGGTTAAGTGGGGTTTAGCTGGGGGGGCAGTGTTCAGGGGTAGGAGACGGCAACTCAGGTCATCGGAGGAGGTCAGTCTGAGCAAAGGCTTGGAGGTGAGAAATCAGTGGTGGTGGGAGAAGTTAGAACAGTTGCTGGGTGCCACACACATGCTCCCCAGGTGACGGTGGGTGCCGCTAACTGAGCCTGAGAATCTGGAAACTTCTTTGAGCTATTGACTTACAAGCCCCTCAAGCTCACTATTTCCAAAACTGAACTCATTATTTCCACTGAAGGGGAGAAAGAGCATTCTCTACCCACTCTGGGTCCTTTCTGGCCGGGCTGCAAATTAAATTGACATGAGGCTGAATAGCAGGAGAAAATCAAACAAAGCTTTATAACATGTATACATGGGAGAGACCAGGGAAACTGAGTATCTCTTGACAAAATGGCGGAGGTTCTCCTCTGAAATAGACAAACGAGGATATTGGGGGTTGGGTCAGTTATGGGAGATTACCAGAAAGGCACAATAAGGTTATTATGCAGATTTAAGGACTTGCCTTCCACACTGACAAGTTTCTAGAGATGAGGTCATCCGCCCCTCTTCCCAGTAGAGAGAAGGAGATACCTTTACAAATGGAGATTTCCCTTGCAAACGTAAATGTTTGGTAAACAGAACTTTGATAAGAAGGGGGGCATACCAAAGACCCTCCCAGTCTATAGATACCCAGAGTTATCCAACATGATGGTCCATCCCAGGGACAGGCCTTCCATCCCAAATCCCTTTAGACAGTTGTGGGCGGGGGGGGGGGGTGTGTGTGTCAAAGCCTCCTTCAGAGAAAATAGACATTTTGAGGTGGCCAATTCTGATGCCCCACACCACCCTCACTTTGTCTTCTTCCTTCATGTTTCACCTCAGCAAATAGCATCACCTTCTATGGGGTTGATCAAGCTGGACAACTAGTCATCTCTCTCTGTCGTCTACATCCAGTCCATCACCGAGTCCTTCTCTTGGATCCTTCTCCACTGCCAACTCTTCTTCCTGCTTTATGATAGTTAAAAACCTTGGTAGTGCCATCTGCCATTCGTGGCTGCCCAGCATCTCTTGGACACCCTCCTTGCATTTACACAGCATTTCACCTTGGTGGCCTTGTCCTGCCCTCTTGAGGTAGGATCTGGTACATTGCCTTCCCTGGCCCTCCCCCACTGTCCTTGCAACAGGAATGTGGACATGTGTCCAAGTTTCACCAATTCGGTGCAAACCCAGGAGGCTCCAATATGAAAGTCAGCAATGTGATGGGGACTGAGGATGGAGCTGGCTGATCAGGGTTTGAGCATCCTGGAGAGCATAATGGGACGATTTGGGAGGAAGAGGGGGCAGAGGGCATAGAAGGGACATGAGGAGAGAGGAGATGTTAGATGACTGGGGGGTTAAATTTTGGGCCATGATCCAGGGTGACCCATCGTGTTACATTCCTCAGGTTTTCATACACTGGTTCACAAAACAGTTGCTTTCTTGTAGAACATGCAAAGACTCCAAGGAGAACTGATACCAGGGCTGGCCAGGCTCGCACAGAAGCTCACGAGTGTGGGTGCTGAAGGCTGTGCGGGGACAGGCTGTGGTTGGAAGCAGAGCCTCATGTCTGACGATGAAGCTGACACAGGAAGTGGTAACCAAGTAGGTAATATGGTTATTTCTTCACCCCAAAACAAGGTGTCGTCAAATTGGACAGCAGATTCTCAAATGTAACACCATAAGCACGAGCAACAAAAGAAAAAATAGATAAGTTGAACTTCATCAAAATTAAAAACTTTCATGCATCAAAGGACACTATAGAGAAAGTGAAAAGACAACCTACAGAGTGGGAGAAAATATTTGCAAATTGTATATTTGATAAATGTTTAATATCCAGAATATATTAAAAAAACCCCCACTGACAATGCAACAATAAAAAGACAAACAACCCAATTAAAAATGGGCAAAGGACTTGAATAGACATTTCTCCACAAAAGATATACAAATGTCCAACTGGCACAGAAAAGATGCTTGTTTGATAGTCATCAGGGAAATGCACATCAAAACCATAATGAGATACTACTTCACACCTGCTAGGATGGTGATAATCAAAATACAGAAAATAACAAGTGTTGGTGAGGGTGTAGATAAATTGGAACACTTGTTCATTGTGAGTGGGAATGTAAAATGGTACCAATGCCATAGAAAATAGTTTGGCAGTTCCTCAAAAAGTTAAACATAGAATTACCATATGACCCAGCAATTCCTCACTTAGGTATATATCCCAAAGAATTTAAAACAGGGACTCAGACAGATGTTTGCGCTCTAATGTTCACAGCAGCATCATTCACAATAGTTAAAAGATGGAAACAACCCAATGTCCATCAACAAATGAATGGATAAGGAAAATGTACAAGTACACAATGGAATATTATTCAGCCATGAAAAAAGGAGAACAGTTTTGGTACATGGTACGCCATGGATGAACCTTGAAAACAGTTTGCTAAGTGAAATAAGCCAGACATGAGGACACATATTGTATGATTCCACATCTATGAAAAATCTAGAATAGGCGGATTTGTAGAGACAGAAAGCAGATTAGAGGTTACTGGGAGCTGGGCAGGGAGAAGGAGAGAGCAGAATGGGGAGTTACTGTTTAATGGGTATAGAGTTTCTGTTCTGAACAAGTTTTGGAAACAGATAGTGTTGATGGTTGCACAAAATTGGGAATGTAATTAATGCCCCTTAAAAATAGTTAAAATGGTTTATGTTGCACATATTTTAGCACAATAAAAAAAAGTAAAAGAAATGATTATCTTCAGGTTTTTAAAAGAGCAACTGGAAAAGCAGAAGAACTAATACACAAATGTCGGATGTACGATTTAATTAACCATAAGCTGTATTTTTCTCAGCAATAGCCATCCCACACAGAGAGGGGCCCAACATTGGCAAGCCTCTCCTTCCACAGGCTCTCCATGGAGTCATCAGAAAACCCCTAAGAGCAGGTGTCACTGTGCACATTTTACAGTTGGGAGAACAGACTGCTAACCTTTGGCCCAAAGTGGCCCATTTATATAAACCCAGCTTTCAAATCTAGGCCCATGTGGCTCCAAGTGGAGCCCAAGTGGACCACCGCGACCCCACAGTGACCTCAGATGTCCTGCCACTTCCTGATACTTTGGAACGGAACATGTCGTCTTTGCTCCTGAATTGTATTTTGGAAAAGTTGCTTCACCATAAGAGGCTAAAATGTGAGTTGACTTCACTTAATGTCACTGGGGAAGATCACTGAGAAGGATGATAGATTGTGAGTGAGATCATCTCCAAGCCTAGTTTCTCAGTGGATTTGCAGAAACTCATTACTCTCGGGACACTGACTCTGAGTTGAGTGTGCTAGTTTATGGGGTTCATTTTGGTGCACAATGGCAGATTTATGATACTTTGAATGCAGTTCTTTTTCAATGTAGTAATTCATCCATCTTTGACGTTGAACTGATTTTGGTCGAAAGCGAAGGTCTTGAATTTCCTCTATATGACCAGAAGAGGTCGCTCTTTCACTATGAATATTTTTAGGGTCTGAAGCAAACTCAAGAATAGTGCTCTAAAGATTATCTTTATTCTCATTCTCTGTCTCGTCTTTCCTGCTTCCGTTCCTCCTTCTACTTCTCCCTTTTTAAACCTCCTCCCATTATTTCAATCAGTCAGCACAGATGTGACAGCAAGAGAGTGATGTCTCTGCTTACCACATCCTCTGAACATTCACCTCTCGCCTGCTAATACGATTCCCTCTACTGACAAACTCCCCCAATACATGGACCTAATGGCCAAGATCCTTAACCTTTCCCTTTACTAGCTTTTAAGGATGGAAATGGACTTTCATTTTTGTGTGTAAACAGTTGAACGGTCACGTCGCTGAGGTTCAGTGCCCCTTTTCCCGACTAGAGAGGGCAACGTGGGAGTGGTTTAGAAAAATCCATTGTCGAATCTGGGAGGCACTGAGATTTTGACATTTGATAGTCAAAACTCATTTTCTGCACAGAGACTATAGTTTTCCAGAAGTTCTTTGATTAAGCAAGTGACATGAAATTTATGTTTTGTTATTTTTTAACTGCTCATTAAAAATCATTTTAGAAAAAATATTTCTTTTAGTGCTTTCACCCAGGTTTCTATCTTCTCTTTTCCATAGCTCCCCCTGTGTTATTAAGAGAAGTATCCACCCAAGGCATTTAACTAGGAGAGTTAACAATCAAAATCAAATTTTTTCAATTAGAAAATGTTGATCAAATATTTAAAAAAAGAAAAAAAGAACTTTGTAGCCTGAGAGACAAGGGAATTGGAGAGAGTGTGTGTGTGTGTGTGTGTTGGCAGGCGGGAAAGGTGTGTTGCAAATACAGATGTCTTCCTATTTTAAGTTACCTTGGGGTGGATAGAATTAATGATTTACTTTAAGCAGGAGTTGATTCAGAGCTCCAAAGAAATGCTGCCTGTCTGCACAAGTGCCTCATCCCACAACTCGGTTAGCGAGACCGTCAATGGACTTGGTATTTGTGTCTTGGGCTCCACAGTTTTTAAGGGCCTGAAACATCCTTGGGGGGTTAGGAGGGAGACAAGCTTCCCTGTTCTAATAGATATTATCCTTGCTTTTCCTTCTCACCCAGGCTGTTCAAACAAGAGGCCTGGTAGGAGCCCTTCCACCAAAGTGGTTTCAACTGAGTTTTCTGGTCACCTTGAGCCAGTCACTTACTCTGACCAGGTTCAGCTGTCCCAGTCACAGAATAAGATGTGGAATCATGTTATCTGCTGGGTTTTTCAAATGCCATTTTAGGATTTTTCCTGCTTTTTGTCTTTGAGGCACCATGATCCAACTCTGATTTACTATTCCAATTATATTAGGGTTCTCCAGAGAAACAGAACTAATAGGAGAAAGATATATATAATGACCATTAACATTCAGAATATTGGGTGTTTATGGGGAAGGAGGGAGGGGAGGAGGAGAGCAAAGGGGCTTCAGCTTGATGACTTGTTTCTTAAAAAAAAAAGGGGAGCAAGCATGGAAGACTATTAGGATTTGATGGACCCAGTGATGGATCCCAGATGTCCAGTGTCTCCTTCTTCCTATTCGATATGATGGAAATATTTTTTAATGCAAATTAAAAATCAACATAAACAACACCATGAGCTAAAGGTCAGTTTTCACTGGTCTGTGGGCAAATGGCCGCTGCAATGCCGAGTTCTTTCTTGCTTTTAACCTCTTTCCCAGTGCCCTTTAGGAAAGATTCTTTTCCTTCCACCCTCACTCCCACCTGCTCCTTTCCCTTGGCTGGGTTCCCCAGGACGATGAGGCTGGACCGCCATTTTGTGGCTCTTCAGTGTCTAAGTGGGCCTCTCTACCTCTCCTGTCCCACTCAGAGTCACCAGTTACCAGGTGGCCCTGCGGTTGTACTTGGGACATTATTACAGATGGCTCCAAAATGTTGGTTATCACAACATTCTTCATTAACTTGAAGTGTCAACTTCTCCTCCTCAGCCAGCCTTCACAAACCTGCCCTCAAAGCCAATGATGTCTTTCCTTGTCACGTCACCTGGGAGGCTCTGTGATGCCCGTGGACTGACCTCCACATGATGGACATTACCCAGGTAAGATTTATGACTCCACTCGAAAGCCTGAGACTTTGGAGGAGGGGATTGGGCACGGTGCTTCTGACGAGGTACCTGTGATAGCACTTGGATGTTGCCTAAACACACGAATTTCTTCCAGAGATAATTGTTTTCACCCGGCTTTCTGGTTTATCATTTAATCTATCTGCCCTTTCCTTTGAATTGGGTTAGACTTAGTAGTGTTTCCAACCGAACAGAAAAGACCAACTGGAGTTCATTTCTTAAACTATTATAATTTAGAGATGCTGGCTTTTGGGTCTAAAAGCCTAAAATATTATATTATATGCTACATGTAGTCATATAACATGTAATTATAATTGGAAATGGATACATATCAATTGCAGAATTTCTGGTTGGAGGTGGCCAATCTGAAGAACCAATGTTTATATTTGGGAGCTCTCTTGACCCCTTCCCCCAGTTCCTGGAGTGAGGTGAGGGAGCTGGGTGTGTGTTTGGGGCAACAAGGTCTAGCAGACCAAACAGGGGCTCTGCAGTTAGTCAGACCTGTTTTTGAATCTGGTTGTGTGACCTTGGGTAATTTATTTGACCTCCCAGAGCTTCGATTTCCTCAGTTACAAAGTGAGGGAAGTAATGCGTTTCATTAAGGAGTTGAGTCGGCATGAAGTAAGATGATGGATGTAAGGCAGCTCGTGCAGTACGGGGCACCAGGCTCCTTCTCTCCCCCATCTGCACAGACACTCCAAATCCCGTTACCTGCAGCTTTTATTCCCTTCCTCATGCACACCCAAATCTGCTCTTGGGAAGGTTTTAATGTGGGGATGGGTGGGAGGAGGTAATGGAGGAGTGAAGCAGGAGGCTGCTGGGATACCCATCTGGGTGGGGGGTGGAAAAGAAGGCTGTGAGGTTCTTTCACAGTAATGGTGAATGACTGCTTGATATTATCCTCTCCAGGTTTTTCTAAAGTGAATCTCGAATTATGAAATCAAAGGCTCTCTTGCTCCAGTTTCTGGAATGGTGGGAGCTGGGGTGGGAGCGAGTAGCCGGGGGTGGAAGACTTTCTCAGCTCTGGAATCACACCACAGACTTGCTTTCCTCTTCATTTACACCTGTGGTCAACCGCAACAAGAAAGAAAAGCCCACCCAGGCCGTCGGAGGTAGCTGAGTGGATGCAAATCTTCACTGCTCTCCTATGCAGGCCAAGGAAGCAATTCTCAGATTCACCAGTGTGTTGTGAGGGAGTGGGTCCTGTTTTTCAAGCCACTAGCTGTTTGTCTAGGACAAGTCACTCGACTTTCCTGTCCTGGCCTACTGTTGGGAGTATTACATGACAAAGTAGACGGGAAAGTAGATCTCACACATCGTTAATATCTTTGCTCGCCCGAACAGCTCCTGCCTCCAGGTGAGAGGAATGTGAACTGGTCATTGTTTCCAGCAGGACATGAAGTGATGTCCTTACCCAGTTAAGTTGATGTTTGGTACAGGCTGCTCCTCTTTTTCATGTCAACAAAGCTATTATTTTGTACAGCATTTCCCTGAAGGCTGGAAGAATGGTTTAGAGATGCTGATAGGAAGCAAGATTTAATCACTGACTTTGAGCTGAAAAGATGGGGTAAATCAATGCTTAGTCGTCAGAACTGGGGTGATGTCTTGGAAAACTGTACCACAAGGTTAAATGAATGTTTTGATTTGTTCTCTCACTTTTTCTTGGTCTAATTTTATTTTTTAATTTAATTTAATTTTATTTGTGAGGAAGACTGGCCCTGGGCTAACATCTGTGCCCATCTTCCTCTACTTTATATGGGATGCTGCCACAGCATGGCTTGGTAAGTGGCGCATCGGTCCACGCCCGGGATCTGAACCTGCAAACCCCACTGAAGTGGAGCATGCCAACTCAACCGCTACGCCCCTGGGTAGTATATTTGGTCTAATTTTAAAACCACCAAATGGTAGGATTTATTACTCAAATGAATATTTGCTGTCAGGCTGTTTTCAGAGAAAATCTGTTATCATTTGTGTGCCTGGGGTCTGTGGTGTTTTGAGTCCAGAATTTGTCAGTTGTAAATGAAATTTAATCAACTTAATTTAAAAAGGACATGTTTATCTCACTTAACTGAAATGCTCAGGGGTAGAGAAGCTAGATGCAGGGCCTCCAAGGATGTCTCATAGCGTGACCTCATTCTCTTTACCCTCAGCTCATCTCTTTTGTGCTCTAGTCCTCAGCCCCATGTCCCTCTGTGGTCCCAAAATGGCTTCTGGCAGCCCCGTCTAATCACTCATTATATCGAAAGACAGACAATTACTTTAGACACTGCCTTAAACCATTCCTTACAGGCTGACTGACCATAAGAAACCACGTGTGATAACCTCTTCAGGGTCTCCAGGGAAACTTAGGCCCCTGGAAGAATGCAAAGCTCATCTACCTGCTGTTCCTGTAAGCATTTGCCTGTAGAATGGTGTGTTTCATTTATAATAAATTTGATTTTCTCCCATCCCAGGCTGGTCACCATTTCGTAAGAGTTGCTAATTTCACTGGATAAAAGATAATTCATGAGCTCCTGTGTTTACACCGGGGGATGTAATGCCACATCACTGAGGAGCAGGTCACCTGCATTTTATGTTAATTCAGCCCCTCACGCTGGGCCCCACTGCACTCGGATTGTGGCTGTCGTCACTGTTGCTGCTTCTCCGGCTCCCGGGGGTAATTAGCAAGAGCACCTGGAAAGCTTTTGAAGCTCCTTGAAAATTGAAGTGCCAAGTGATATTACTCTGTGACTAGAAAGGAGATGTGGAAAATAAGGCAGGGCTGACCCTGATCCCTCATGCACCCTCCATCTTTGGGAATTGCCCCTTCGTCACAGCGCATTGAAAGTTTCACACTTGTCTGAAGCACTTGGGTGAGTGAGTCCCGTGGTGAGAGCTTTGCACAGTCGTCTGTGCACAGTCAGCTCGGAAAGGGGAATGAGGATTTAGGTTCCTCTCAGTCGCACTGGTCTGTCTGTGATGTGCTCCCAGTAGAACCTCAGGGTTGTTGTTCACCCTCTCCGCCATCTTGTCGTCCACTCCTCAGTGCCTCTGTTTCTCCCACATGGACTATAGAAGCCTGATAATCTATTTCTCCGTTGGTCTCTGCCTCCTTTCTTCACACCACCTATAGGAAGGATTATCTTCTGAAAACATGGACACATGTCATTCTTCCATGGATAACCCTTCCCTGCTGGCCTTGATGCCACTGAATAATGGCCCAACTCTACAGCCTAGCCCTGAAGACCCTCCTGGGTCTGGGAATTACCTACTTCCTAAAAATGTCTTTTTCTTTTCTCCTTAATGAACCCTCTACTTTTCCACATGTTTAGGCTCTTTCTGCTACTTTGAATGACCTTCTTTAAACCGTGTGTCAGCTTCTTTATTTGTGTAATGGAGTAACAATACTTAGCTCTCACAGACAGAGCAGTAGATTAAATGGAATATTTCATGGAAAGCGTCTGACACATTTATGTGATCACAAAATGATGGTTATTATTATAATCTTCACTTCATGGCTTAGCCTGAAAGCCATTTCTTCTCCAGTGCCGTCCACGTCCTCTGCCTAGGGGGATTTTTCCTTGCACTGAAATCCCAAAGCACTCAGTTTCCATATTGTAATTTAGCATCATGAAAAATTATTATGCACTTGGAGTTCGTGTCAAGTGCAATTTTATGTGCCTTTCTGGTGTGCTAAGCTTCAGATTCCTCTGTGTTATACTTTTTTTTTTTTCTTTTCAATACATCTGGGACCACAACTTCCTCTGTGGCAAGGGCTCTCTGGACAGCTGCCAGCCGGCTTAGCAGCCCCTGGCTCACCTCCGCCATGTGACAGAGCATGACCATGACTATGTAGCGTGGCTGTTGTGACCACCATTGTGCTAATGAAAGCAAGAGCCACGGCATGTCCAGCACTCAAAGGATGCAGTCTTGACCCTGTGGCCAAAGAGGGACAGTGGAGGCACAGCCTAGTTTCCCCTGGGATGAGTTGTCTTAAATAGTTTGCTGAGATGCTGAATGCAGTAGCCAAAGAGTTAGGCCAGGGAGGGTTGAGGCCCCAAGCCCCCATCAGGGTCTGACCTGCAAAGCTGGCCCTGAGACAGAGAGTCCGTTGGGCTTGGATTTGGAGCTGGCCGAGACTCACAGGACTCTGGCCCTTCTACCACTTCAGAACTGAGACAAAGGGTCATGCCTAGGCTATGAGATCTGGCTTCCCAGTGGCTGCCCAGAGGAGCCAAGTAACACAACCTGGGTGAACTTGGACTAATGAGAGGCAGGGGACAGGAGCGAGCCTACAGAGAAATTGCTCTCCTTCCCTCCAGCATATGGTTCTCAGGTTCCAGTTTCCAGGCAGCATCTGGGGATGGTCCATGCAAGTGGGCAGAATGTACTTTATGCTGAAGGTGTGGCCAGCTGGGTAACAGTCCACCTTCTATTTTCTATATTCTCTACTCTACTGTCTTCTCCCCCTCACTCTGGCTTCCAATGCATGCACTCCCCAAGAAAACAGGGTGCAAGCTTTGCTACATTTCTGTTTCCTTGGAATTCCTGCCAAGAAAATGTCAATCTATTATCTCTCTCTCTCCTCTCCTGGCCTCTTTTCTCCTCTCCTCTCCTCTCTCCTCTATGTTGTTCCAAGCAAGATCATGGAGAGTAGTTTTTCTGGGGAGGATTCCCAACATTTCTTCATCTTTGAGGTTAATGCCCTGTGGATTCAGGATGCTGAGCTTCATAAAATAAATGTGGGTGCATTCCAATTTTAAGTAATCCCTTGTATGAAAATTCATGTTTACCCAAAAGATTAATTGGGAGAGTGATTATTTTCTTTACAAAAGAGTTTCACATAAGCTTCTATCACATAAATGATGATTGGATTAATAAGTTTTCAGTTGGCAATGAACTTTGCAGTTGTAGTCCTAGTGTAAGAGGCTGTGAGGAGGCTGGCCATTGCTGAGGCCTGCTGTCCAGAAGAGGAGACACATACCACTCTTCCCTGGAAGATGGGAGGGCTGGTGGTTTTCCTTTGCTCTCTCATTGCCTCTGTGGTGGGAGCAATGCTCAGTACTCTAAAAACCCTCCATCTCAGCACTGGGGTCCTTCACAAATGTCTGACATGGCTACGTAGCCATTTGTGTGTATGGGTCATAGGTGGAATAATGGCCTCCCCAAAATGTCCATGTCCTAATTGCTGAAACCTGTGAATATGTTACCTTACATGGCAAGAGGGACTTTGCAGATGTGATTAAGTTAAGGATCTTGTGATGGGAAGAATATCTTGGATTACTCAGGTGGCTCCTAAATATAATCACAAGTGTCCTTATAAGAGGGAGGCAGAAATGTCAGGGTCAGAGAGATTCGAAGATGCTACCCTGCTGGCTTTGAAGATGGAGGAAGGGGCCACAAGCCAATAAATGCAGGCCACTTTATGAGATGAGAAAGACAAGGAAACAGATTCTCCCTCTGAGCCTCCAGAATGTTCCTCCCAGCTTCAGGAGCTCCTGGTGTCCTTTTAAATTTAGACTTAGACTAGAGGCAGGTCTAGTCTAACATTACGAAATGTTCATCTTGACCTGATAATTTTTACTTAATAGCTCCCACCAAGCACAAGAGAAGGAGATCCTTTTGAAAACAGACCATTCATCTCATTCTTATTCTTCCAGTGAACCATCTCCTCCTGTGTCCAGTCAGCTCTGTGGCCCAACTGTGCTTCAGTCCTTCACTATATCCTTGGCTCTTCCCTGAGTCTAAAACGGAGGAGAGGAGCCCTTGGCGCCCCCTAGAGGTCAGAGTCTGTATGGCCAGCTATGCTAAGTGCCTCAAGAGATTCCTGGAATTTCCGGGGATGAATGGACCCCGTGGTGGTGGTGGTGGGGGGGCGGTGGATGCATCAGGAAGTCACTGGGTCACAAAACCTTTCAAGGAGAAAGGGACCGATCTGTGCCTCAAAGGACAGGGAGGATTTAGTTGAACAGAGAAGGAATGTTTTCCACGTAGAGCAAGTGAACAAGGCAGGAAAGTGGGGACCTGTAGTGTTTTGAGTCCAGATCCTAAACTAGTTTGACCTGACTTTGCAAATGCAATTCTAGTTGTCTGATTTGAATCTTTCTCAAAATGTAACTGGTATTTATAGGAGAGTGCTGTAACTGAAGTTCTTAGATGGAATAAAAGTGATTATGTTGAGAAATTGGGGAAGCTTAGGGCATGGATATGCTCTTAATCCTTTTTAACTAGAAGCCCCTGAGGAAACACAGCTGTCTCCGGCCCTTTATTCACCTGCAGATTAAATGAGACAGATATTAATAGGCAATTTCTCTTGTCCTTGGTTAAAAAGCCTATTTCGGAGAGGAACATAATGAAATGTCTGCAAGATGGCAAGGAATCCTAGTTTACTAGGATTGCATGCAAAGACCAAACCCAGGAGCATGAGATAATGCAGATTGGCTCCAGTCCCAGGAATTTACCACCTGAGTAGTCTGCAGTAAAACCTACTTCCAGTAGTGAAAGGGTAGAGGATATTTTTTGAAAAATTTAGTAGATTTTTCTCTTTAAAATTTTGAATGAAACCCCAATAAATCTGAGTGTGGAAGTTTCCGAGCATAAATTTCATGGTCTTAGGTACAATATTCAATAACTGGTTAATTAAGAATCTGTGTAGGGGGGCCGCCCGGTGGCGCAGCGGTTTAGTCCATGCTTGGCAGCCCGGGGTTCGCGAGTTCGGATCCCGGGCGCCCGCCGACGCACTGCCTGTCAGCCACACTGTGGCGGCGTCCCATATAAAGTAGAGGAAGATGGGCACGATGTTAGCCCAGGGCCAGTCTTCCTCAGCTAAAAGGGGAGGATTGGCAACAGATGTTAGCTCAGGGCTGGTCTTCCCCACAAAAAAAAAAAAAAAAAAAAAAAAGAATCTGTGTAGAGAGATTCCCTAACTGTGAGATTCTATAAATTATGGAGATATTTTGGGGTAGAGGGTCCTGGATGACACTGTTCAGATTAAATAGAAATATGTACTGTAGATATTTTATTTTACTTAGCATATGTGTGATTCTGCTATTAGAGTCTCACTCTTCTGTGTCTAAACACGTTTTCTAGTTTTCTTGGGTTTCTTCTGAATTAAAATCTCTTTCAGTAGATGATGCAATTTGATCAGTCATGAATATTTTAGAGGGGATTAGCTAATAATGGCAAATTGATCATGGAGGAGCACATCCTGCAAACACCTGTGAAAGGGACTATAGGCATCGGGAAAGAAGGCCCCCAAGAGGCCAATGTGACAATGTTGCCAAGGGCGGTGACACGGGAGTGTGTACCTGGGGCCCCATATAATCTGTCAAGGCTTGGAGGGTCTATCATTTCAGATACTTTGGTTGCTGGCAGCCTACACTGACTGTAGCTAATAAAGGAGGAAGGAATAAAGAAATGTATTGGAAGGGTATGGGATAGTTCACAAAATTGAAGGAAAAGACGAAAAAATAGCCATAGTGGGACAAGAACCTGGGCAGAGCTGGAGAAAAAATGGGCAGTGTCCGTGGGGCATCTTTGAGATGAATCTGTCCCAACTGTTTTCTTTCTTTGAATCTCTCTGCATAAAATCTGGATCTTGGGTAGGGGTGGGGAGAATCTGGCCTTGGTTTATCTCCCCTTGGTCAGGGGAGGGGAGGGCATTTTGAATGAGAGACAGCTCCGTCAAAACCATCAGCAGGGAGGAGGGTGGTTCTACACAGGAAAGGCAAGGGGTTGTTTTCAAACTCAGTCAGATGAGTTTTGGATGGCCAACAACTATAGTTATCATATCCAGACAGCCAAAAGTCCTTTAATGTTTTCAGAATGGGAGGACCGGTTTTTCTATTCATTTTCAATATAAACTTCAGGGTTCCCAAACAAATTTGCCGAGGCTTAGACAGAAGGGTACTTGTACACTGGGTTATAAACACTGGAGCAGAGGGACCATTGGTAGAGGCTGCAGGGACTCTGAAGTCTCCCTTTGGAGATTCATGACTTTATTTTCATTCTGAAACATGAAAAGGTAAATGATATCTCATACACTAGTTCCGAGTTTCTTTTTAGAAATTTACATAATATTGTACACAGTGTCAGTGCAACATGGTGGGGAAAGTCTCGAGTTTTGAGTTGGAGGAATTTATAAACATTGTTGCGGGACAATTCTTTCCTCCATAATATTGAAATAACAATATCTATCTCATAGGCTTGTAAGGTATGTGAAGCTCTTGGTACATATTAAGCTCTTGATAAATGTTAGCTTCCTTCTCTCCCACTGTGTTTGTGTATATGTTTCTCTTTTTATATGAATCACATGTACTAACATAGTTTCCCTGTAATGAGCTGAAAACCAATTCTCTTCCCTTCAATTTTATTTTTCTGCTTTGGCGCTGATGTTGGTAACTGGAGCAAATAGCAGACAAGCCTGTCTCTGTCCCAAGGTCCATATTACAAAGATATAATCGTCTTTCCCTTAATTGCAGGTGTGGCAATTTATCCACTTGGTTGTCTTAAATATCTCGTGCAGCAATAGTTAGCTATAGTTTAAGGCAAAATGAAATCCTCTGTGGATTTGAATCCTAGCTAGAAGCAAAATCATCTAGTTATGAGTGTTTGGTTGAGCAAAGTAAACGAACACCTAAATTGCAATGAGTGGTAGTTTTATGTCGTTTATTGCAACTTAAGTATTCTAAAATATTTCTTTTTATTTGCTCAACCAATTCCTCATATTGAAATGCCTTGATGGGGGTGAGTCTTCCTAATTTGTAAATGAGGCTGAAAGTAGAAACTGGCACAGAAATAAACAAGAAGCTGTTCTAGGGAGGCATCTACAGGGAGGAGAAGAAGGAAATAATCTTGGAACATGTAGGAGAGGGAACAAGTCATCTTGGGAAATACAGTAAACAAAATCCACCACCTCCATTCCAGCCCAAGGGAGAGAGTAACCTAGGGTACCCAGAACATGGACATTGGGCTTCAGTGTCAACCAGAATGAAATTTGAATGCCAGCCTTGCCACTTCCTAGTTGCTGATTGACTCTGGGAACATTTCTCAGCCTCTCTGATTTTCATTGTCCTCATCTGTAAAATGAGGCTAGATAATAACTCCTTTTGCAAGGTTACTATGAGGATGAAATGAGAAGGTAAAGCAATTTGGAGTGATCAGAACACACAAAACATTCGATAAATGATGTCATGTTATTAGTTTAATGCATTTAATAAAATATGTGTTCTAAAGTATATATGAAAATATGTATCCATTAAGAATATACTTGAAAATTATGCTTTTATTTATAACTGGTAACCTTATTAATTCTCACATACTAATGCTGAAATCTGCTGTGATGTAGCATAAAAGAAAAAACACTAGGGGCTGGCCTGGTGGCACAGTGGTTAAGTTCCCATGCTCCACTTTGGTGGCCTGGGGTTCATGGGTTCGGATTCTGGGCATGGACTGATGCACCACTTGTTAAGCCATGCTGTGGCGGCATCCCATATAGAGTGAAGGAGAATGGGCACGGATCTTGGCCCAGGGCCTGTCTTCCTCATCAAAAAGAGGAGGGTTGGCAATGGATATTAGCTCAGGGCTAATCTTCCTCATTAAACAAAACAAAACAAAACAAAACACGGGCTCTGGGATCAGACAGATTTTAGTCTCTTTTGCTTGGGAGCCGAGATGTTGGGGCAAGTCACCATAGCTTGCCGAATCTCAGTGTCTTTATCCACACGGTGGGGATAATAAAACTTATCTCTTGGAATTTTGGGAGGATTATGAAATAACCAATGAAAATTGCCTGACATGTCATAAGCAAAAAACACTAGTTCTCTTCCCCTGTGATATTATTCTGAGACTATCACGATCCTATTATACCTAGTGGTGACCTCAGAATAGGAACAGCATATACAATCTCAGAATCTTACAAATAGCATATAATATATTATAATGGAATCATAGAATATGAAATTTGAAAGTGAATCTGGTGAAAATGTAGTTTAAACACTGCTAACTGATGATTGGTGGGCCAGTGCCCTCTGAAGCATCCCTGGTGAAGTAAGTTGCTAGTTAATTTCCGTATAACTAGGCCCTCACAACCTTAGAACCGAGAGGCCATTCCGTTTCTAGGCAGCTTTAATTGTCAGGAAGTTCTTTATATTGAACTGAAAGCTCCTCTTGGCAATTTCCCCTTACTGGTCATAGTTCCAGATCCTGATGATTTTCACATAACTATCCTTTGTGTATTTCAAGTCTGCTCACTTACAACTGCACCTGCCCTGTAGTAGGCACTCATTTCCTAAATGAATGAATGAATGAGGCAAGACGTGAGAACCATTTAGCAGTATTAGTGCTTTACTGTCTGTGCCGAGAACGTTAGCACGTTTTCTTTTGCATTCCATTGTAATATACTGTATCATTCATGGTTCAATAAGGAAAGCAGAATAATTATGAGTTTTATAGACTAAGATGTATTTTAGGAATAAGGCCTTACACACGTATGGGAGAAGCTGGAGAAGTAAGTGTTTGAAGGGAGGACTTGGAGGATCAGAGAAATGTCACCAACGAGGCCTTCTGAAACACTAGTGCAAGTGGACGATGCAGGGCTGATTCACAGGTTGAAGCTCTAAGCCCCAGTGTAGCTGTATTTGAGACAGGGTCTTCAGGAGGTAATTAAGGTTAAATGTGTTATAAGGATGGTATCCCCATCTGTTAGGATTAGTGTCTTTATAGAAGAGGAGGAGAGAACAGACTCTGTCTCTCTCTCTGTGCCATGTGAGGACACAGCAAAAAGATGGCCACCTACAAGCCAACAGGAGGCCTCAGAACGAAACCTACCTTGCTAGTACCTAGATCTCAGACTTCCACACTCCAGAATTGTGAGAAATAAATTTCTGTTGTCTAAGCCACCCAGTCTACGGTATTTTATTATGGCAGCCCGAGTAGACTCACACAATTATTGAGTACCAACTTAAATATTTCTTGAGTCCCACAAACTATGTATGCTTGCTCAGTTGTTAAATTTATTGAATCGGATGTTTTGAAATCACACACACACACACACACACACACACACACACACACACACGATACCAGTATTAGCCCTCAGAAGTGGATGTGGTAGTAAAGTTACGTCCCAGGTGGAGGGAGGATCTGGGGAGCCATTAGTGGTTTTGCAGTCACTGGCCGCCTTACCTGGCTTCATCCTCTTGTGACATCTCACGAGGGAAACACACGGGTCTATACAAACTACAAGTGCCGAAGAAAGCAAACTATTTCCCTCCAGACCGTGGATTTCTTAACCTTGGGTCCACAAGTGAAGTTTAGGAGTTCATAAATTCTATGAAATTGTATGCAAAATATATTTACGGACATTTTCAGAGGAAAGCGTTCATAGCCTTAAGCAGCTTCTCTAGCAATCCCAGACCCTAAAAAGGCTTCAGACCAATGTTTGGGGGAGACCTTATGAATTCAGAATTCTGAATCTGGCTCCAGGCCAAGATCCTATGCTTGATGTGTCAGGTCTGACCACAGGCGATGACAATGCTTCTCCTGGCAGATCTCAGGGGGGAAGCTGCCCTCCTCACACCAGACGTGGTGCACAGTCAGTGCATTGAGGTCTCCGGGGGGAGTGGCAGTCAAGGACTCAGGCCTCTCCCCTCCTCCCTCCACCCCGCCAGCCAAGCTCATATGTGCATCTGTGTTCAGAACCCAGGCACCTCCATTCAGAGGCCTCCTTATCCGGGGTCTTGATTGAGATATTTTTCAGGCACCACCATCAAGACTTTCTTCATTGTGGGGCCTTGACTAAGAGACTTTTCTCCACTCTGTGCTGACTCACTACTTTTCAACCTAGCCTTTCTGCTCTCCCTCTCGGGAGGGGAAAAATGGAACAGTGAGGAGCCAGCACCTTTCTTTTTCTTTGCTCTTGCCTTCACTGTTGCTGTCAGTGAATAAAAGCCTGGTTGTTACTTTTAGTTTGGCTCCTCATCTTAACTGACCACCTGGACACCTGGCAGCTTGACACAACCCAAGGGGCACCAAGAGCTCTCTTCTCCTTAGGAAGTTCACGTTTGCCAAAAGTAACCATTTAGGAGAGATTTGCACAGAATAACCTGACTATCTTTAGACAGAGATCTCTTAGAGACTTGGTTAATTCCAGGGATCTCCGAATGACCCTTGTCCTCAATAATTCACAGGGACTCCTCACGTGGCCAATAATCTGATTTTTCTATTCAGCAGTTAGGAAACTGGTGAACACACTGCAACAAATTCTGGCTTTCTCTGCCAAATAATCCTGCCACCACAGTCACCTGAGGCCTGGAGTGTCACTCAGACTATCAAACTGCTATTATAGCAGAAACCCGATCCTCAGAACAGATGCCAGACAGACCAAGAGGCTCAACCCGAAGAGCAGCCTTGCCTGAGGCATTCTTTAGGAGCTCTCCCTCATGCATTTACACACACACACCAACTTATATATATTTATTTCACTCAACAATTTTTACTGGTCTGGTTTGTGTTTTACAATTATCTTGGAACAGAGGCCTTATTACTCCAGTGTAAATGAGTTGGAGAGGAAGAGGAGGGGAGGGAATTAACATTTGTTGAGCAGCGACCTTCAAGATCTGCGACAAGTACTTTTATAGACCTTATCTCATGTAGTCCTTCCATTGGTGCCATTTACTAGAAGAGGATATGGATTCACAGAGAGGTTAGGCAAATGTCCCAAGGTGACAAGTGGTGGAATTGGCATGTGGTTGCACAACCCATGTACTTTCTACCCACCACAGTGTTTCCCTGGACTATGAGGTCAGCTTGGTCCAACCTGCTGTAGTCTATTAAAGTTATCTCTGATATGATGACTATTTTATTAGTGTTTGTATTAGTTTGCTCAGGCTGCTGTAACAAAACAGCACAGACTGAGTGGCTTAAAGGGCAGAAATTCATTTTCTAACGGTTTTGGAGGCTGGAAGTCCAAGATCAAGGTGTTGGCAGATTTGGTTCTTCCTGAGGCCTCTCTCCTTGGCTTGTAGATGGTCACCTTCTTGCTGTGTCCTCACATGGTCTTTCCTCTGTGTGCACACATCCCTGATGTCTTTCTGTGTGCCCAAATTTGCTCTTCTTATAAGGACACTAGTCAGATTGGATTAGGGCCCACCCTAACAGCTTCGTTGACTTTATTGCCTCTTTAAAGGCCCTATCTCCGAGTGCTGTCACATTCTGAGGTAGTAGGGATTAGGGCTTCAACATATGAATTTTGCTGGGACACAGTTCAGCCCATAACCATGTTCCTACTGCCAGAGTTGGGCTGTGGGCTGTGTAGGACCCAGGACTACCTTTAGGGCACAGTGGGGCCCAAAGAAAATCATAAATTCCATCTGTTCCCTTCCACATAAGTTTTTCACCCTGGGAAATTTGATGAAAATTGACAAACAGGGAAGAATTGAAAAGTACACTGTGAGAGGAGTAAATGGCAGCTGATAGAACCGCTTCCTCCTTTCCTCCATCCCTCTGCTGCCTCTCTGAGATGCTTACTTATTGATTACTCATTCATTCATTTGTTCAAATATCATTTATCAGGTCCCCTAGTCTGTGCTGAGGCACTACGCTAGGTGTTGAGGATACACAAGCATTGCCCCTGTGTGCATGGGGCTCACCTTCCCATGGGAGAGATAGAAGGTGATGAGCACAATAATTACACACTGGGATAAGCACTCTACATGTGTGGGTGCAAGATGTGTTTGAGGTCAGCTAGTTGGGTATGGCTTCTCAAGGGGGTGACTTTTAGGCAGAGACCTGAACAATGAGAAGAAGGAGCTGCCTCATGAAAAGTTGATGGAATAAGTTTCCAGACAGAGGAGACCTCTTTGCAAGTGAAAAGTCTTTGAGCAAGAAGAGAATGTTCTAGGAATGAAGAAGAGACTGGGGTGGCTAGAGCAGATTGAGGTGGGAGAGAAAATCAGGAGACTTGGCAGTGGCAAGAAAACTCCAAGTTGGGGACTATAACCCTTTTGTGAAACCCTTTCAAGAGATGAGCGTCAGGCAGAGCTAGCACTTTCTAAAACAGATTAGACCTTGCTTGTGTAGTAAGATTTGAAGGAAGTACTGGGGGATGTCCCCACCCAGCTCTCACAATCCTTAGCACCTGTTTGTAGAGTCTGCCATTCTATCACTAAAGAATCCTTTATCTTTCAAGTAAGTTTGCTTTGTCTGGGAAGAGATTCCTGTTTAAGTACAGATCACCCTGGCAGCAGATCTCATTAAACCTATCCACAGTCTGACAGCTGGAGGGGAGCGGCTTGTTGCAGAACGAGAAATTCTCTGGGCTCTGCCTGCACTATATCCAACTCTGAAACTTGCCTCTTTAATGACATCATCTATTCTTTCCCTTGAATGTTCCTGATATTCTTTTCCCTGTCTCCCCACTCCCACCCAGTCACCTTTCCTCAGACTGCAGACCCTTCCCATTGTCCCAGTCTCTCCCCGCTCCCCTCTGGCATTCTTTCACTCTGCACACATCCAGGACTCATTGGGCACACATCATGCCCCCACCTGTGTCTCAGATTTCTTACCTGGGGAACTTCAACCACACCTGTGATGCAGACCCCAGATCTTGTGCAATCAGGTCATCAGCTTTCTCCATCCTGACTGATGTTTCTGAGACTCGCTGAAGAAAATCTCATAACCTTGCTAATTGGCTGTGAGATCCTCCCACTGCTGATACATCTTTGCCAGCTGGACCACTGTCTTTTTTTCCACTCTACTTCATTGTTTAAACATTTCTCTTCTTTAGGCTTCTTGGCTACATGCAGAGAACAAATCCATGCTTTGGCATCACAGTCCTGGGTCAAAACCCCACTCTGCTTCTTTACTTACAGCTGTGGTTGTCCCGGCCGTGTTATTTAGCTTCTCTAAGCTTCAACTTCCTTGTCTCTAAAACAGGTTTAATAAAACCTATTCACTGTGTTGTTATAAGTTTGAATGAGCTAAACTGTTCAGTGTTTAGTATTGTGATTAGACTGGTAATAGATGACAAGTGAAACTGGGGGCCAACTTGCTTTACACTCAGTTAGTTGTCTGTTTGCAAAAGTAGTTAGATAACGCATTACTAAAACCCAGCCTATAGATAACATCTCTGATACTCAGGTCACCATGGTAATGGGTGCTTGAGTTTTTCAGGAACTGAGAGTCGACTCCTTGTGCAGTTCAGGCTGGTTAAGACCAGCAACTCATCAACTGGGCCTGCACAGAGGTCTGATAGGTGACCCTCTGATGTCAAGGAGCCAAAAACCCCACCCTGAGATCAAGGTAATGCCACCATTTTGTGAACATGCATCCTATAAAGAGCCATGAAGCTTGACCATGCTTGTGCAGATCATCTTTACCTCACTTCTTCTTACTTCCAATCATCTAGTCCCACACTTCAGACCACCTGGACCCTTTGTCCCATAAATATCCCTAATCCCCATTTTTGGGGGAGGTGGATTTGGGATTTATTCTCCCAACTCCTTGCTTGGCTGCTCTGTGAATTAAACCCTTTCTCTGCTGCAAACTCATTGTCTCGGTGATTGGCATAATCGTGGAGTGGGCAAAACAAACCTGGTTCAGTGACACAAGTAATGTAGGTTCATTTCTTCTTCGTTTCTCAATCTCAAAGAGCAGATGTCATATTAGTATAACATCCAGATCCCAAGGAACATTGTGCAGCCTCCTTAGAGGAAGTCAGGCTGAGTCCTGGCTGTGAATTCCTGTGATTGCCAATGTCAGAGGGAAAGGTCACATGGGCTTCTTCCTTCATGTAGCAGCCCTGCTCTCCAGAGCGGTGTCCTATTTCCAATCATGACAAATCATGTTGCAGCCCCATAAATTCAAGGAGCACTGCTAAATTTGCCTCTCCTTTCATCCAAGGTCAAAGTTCATGTTGAATTTAATCAGGACTGAAGTGGGAACAGGAATAAGCAACCTGCAAGATATATGTGTGACAACTAATAAATATATTTCAGTTCAACTCCACTGCCTGGAGAGGAAAAACAGCAACAGACGATGACAGCCCTCAAAAAAGAAAAATAATTGATGGCAACAACTAGAAAATGATTCTAAATGTAATCAGGTTGCTCATGACACCAGGCTGGAAAAATTAATTTAAAGGGCATTTCTCCATTTCTTCTGAGTAGGTGTCAGAGATAAAATACAGTTAAAACAATGTAGGCAGTCTTTTATGATAGCCACATGGTCAACTCTAAATTACTCTCTTTTATGCAGAGAGGGAGGACGGTGAAGAGGAAATGATGTGCATTAAGCATGTAACTATTCAATACTTATTCTGTGCTTTGAGGAACCTCTAGGTTAGAGGATATAAAGAGTTCTCAGGCAAACTCTATTCAGGTAGCAAGTGGATCCCCCTGCATTTAGGAGATGTTTGAACATGGACGACAGGAAAGATCTATGGAGGGCAAGGAGAAACTGGTGGGAAGTTTTGAATCAGGTTCAGACTGGAGGGTGATCTTTGTTTCTTTCTCAAGCTAAGGAAAACTCTCAAATCCCTCCCACCTCTGTGGCAGAAAACATTTTAAGAAAGATACTTTCTGGTAGGTTTGAATTTGAAGGCCATATACAGAGAGATCTCTTTAGCATTTTGGCCTTATTAGAGCCAGAGAAATTTGATTGATAAAATATTTTAAATGAAGGAAGAATATAGTAATAATGGTGATGATGATGACATGTGAAAATAGTAATTTCCATTTGTTGAGATCTTATGCCAGACACTCTTAGCTCTATACATTTCCTAGAATGATTCATTTCATCCTTACAAGACATTCTGAGAGTCTCAGACTCTTAATTGCTTTATCTAGAACTTCCCACTTAACCTTGTTAGTTCTCTGTTTTATCATCTGAAAAATGGGGGTGGTAACTTTTACTTCTAAAATTTGTCATGAGGATTATGTGAGACAATGGACTGGAAGCCCCTGGCACAGTGTCTGGAACCAAGTGAGCATTCAATGAAAGTTGTCTTCATTTTTGTGACCGTTACAGGAAAATGTCCTTAGTGCGTGTCCAAGAGCTCTCATGACCCGCCTCGCTCTGTATTCATTTGTGTCTGTGGTTTCTCCGGGAAGGCTCTGCTGCAGCCAGGTGGTGTCCCCAGCTGTTCTCAATTGTTACTGGTCCAGGGAGTTCCCTCCTCCACTCTCAGTCCGTTAGGCTCCAAGGTGACATAGGTCATTACCTAGAAGAATCTTGGGAGATTTTATTGACCCACTGACATTTATCACACCATGCAAACAGGTGATACCCTAGTCTGTGCCTGAGGGAAGCCCCCAGATACTTTTATAAGTCCTGGTGTTACAATATCTTTCCCAGCCATCTCCTGCTTTCACTGCCCTGGTGGACCCCTTGGTGACCAACATCACAAAAGCAGGAGGAGGAATGGCTTCAGATGTATTTCTGCTTTAGTCAGTGTTCTCCAGAGAAACAGACCAATAGGAGATATATATATATCTATCTATATATATATAGATAGATAGATATATATATATACACACACACACACACACATATATATATATATTCTATATTCTCTCTCTCTTTCTCTCTCTCTCTCTGTCTATACATATATGTTATAAAGAATTGGCTCAAACAATTATGGAGTCTGACAAGTCCCAGGAGAGCCAGGGTGTAGTTCTTGTCCGTAGGCTGGCAGGCTCAAGACACAGGAAGAGCCAATGTTTCAGTCTCAGTCTGAAGGAAGGAAAAAGCCCAGTGCCTCAGTTCAAATGCAGTCAGGCAGGAGGAATTTTGTCTTCCTTAGGGGAGGGTGAGCCTTTTTGTTCTTTCAGACCCTCAACTGATTGGATGAGGCCCACCCACATTAGGGAGGGCAATTGCTTTCCTCAATCTAACGATTAAAATATTAATCTCATCCAAAACACCCTAATAGAAACACCCAGAATAATGTTTGACCAAATATCTGGCACCTTGTAGCCCAGTGAAATTAATCATCACAGTTTCCATTCTTTTCTCTTCTGGAGGCCCCTCTCTCATCCTGCTAGTAAAATGGCATTTTCTCGAAGGTCCCAAGTTATTTATATTTTATCCACCAATCAGGGTAAGTTTTTATCTAAGGGATAGAGAGAGAGGGATGGGTAAGGAAGGAATGACAGAAGTAATTAAAATTAATTGCTATAATTGCTTTTTGTTACACCCAACTAATTGGTAAGAAGTAACAAAGAGAAGGCCATTATGAAAATGTATGGACTGTTCTACTCCACTAGAGGTAAAGCTATCAGAGCAGAGAATGGGTATATTTTTACTAGTCAGTTCCTTAAGGGTCTCTTCGTTTTACTTCCTTACACTTGACCTCCACAGCATCAGGCCTCTGTGATCTTAATTTATTAATTTTTCTCCACCTACTCCAAACAGGCCCTATTCAGAGTGACCCCTGACCCTTAATTTATGCTGATTGCCCTTCCATCACCCAACCACCACTATCCTTCTATGCACAGCTCAAATCCCATCTTCTCCATGATGTATTCTGTGACTATTCTAGCCCTCAGTGTCTTCCCTTTATTCTGCATTCTTTTCTTCTAGCCTTTTCTGTACACTGACTGCTGTCATTTGGGCAGATAAAGCTGTATGACCTCGTGTCATTAGTGACTGTTTTCCCTGTTATCTCTCCCATCAGCAGAGTGAACACCCTCAAGACAAAGCTTTGTTTGTGTATCTCCTTTAGCGGCCACAGGAGTCCTGAGAATAAAGTCTTGCTCAATAGGTAGTAATCAATTTTACAATAAGTGACTCTAAAATGTAAGTCAGACCATGTCACTCCTCTGATCAGAACCCTTTAATGACTTTTTATCTCACTCACAGTAAAAGCTAAAGTCCTACAACAGTTGACTAGGGGCAGCTTGATCTAATCCCTGGTCCCCTCTGATCTCATCTCTTGCAATTCTCCTTGTTCACTGGAGCATCCCCTAGAAAAACCTGCCACTATCCCCTGCCAGGAAGGCCCCTAGGGTGTTGAGGTTCCTTCCTACTGTAAGGGCAGGTACAAATAAAAATAAGACGCTTATTCCTTTCTGTTGAAAGTAAGGAACGAGACCTCCTTTTTCTCAGAGCATTTACTTTAGAAAACTTGCCATTGTAAATTCTTTCTCTGTCTCTTTGAAATGTATTTGAAATTTGAAATGTATGTAAATCTTTTTAAAAGCTAAATAAGCTTCTTGTCAGCTTTATGACCCAGAAACATCTTTCTCAAGTGCCCCATCTCCCAGTTTCTGTGAGAGGGGAGGAGCCTAACTCGGGCAGGTGCCTCACTCCAGAACTACCTGCTGTCATAAAGATGTGACAAGTTTATTTTGCCTTCGGATAAAGCCAATTAGCAAACATAGATGGCTAGCTCAGTTACCAGGTGAATCTAGGATGATCTATATGTGACAAGTGGTGCTGGCAGGTCCTCTTACAGAGGAGTAGTTATTGTTTATCTCGAGAACATGCATGTAATGGGTGGTATCTGCTTGGCTCTTTCCATCTTTGCAATCTCTTCACGGTTTGCCTGTGATATGTACCACATTCTGGTTTAATGCTTATTCAATAATAAAACTGTTTTATTTCTCTTCGAACTTTGTGGAGAGATTTTCTGGGTTGGAGAGATTTTGTTTTTAATTATATTTCACCAGCAGTACCTGCCTGGATGTGTCCCTGGCCCTATGAACTTTACCTTGAGCAGGGGAAGGCGAAGACTTGTGTCTCCAACTTCTTCCTCCACCCTTTCCTTTTATACTTCATTGCACCAAACAGAGTGGTTTTCCCATTTCTTTTCCTTCCTGGAAGGGATTTCCCTGTTCTATATCCTCCTTCTTACAGCAATAGTCTCCATGGATTAGCCTTAATGGAAGAAACTCTACCATCTGAATCTACCAGGCACGTTTCTGGCTGTGGAACTCTTTCATTTGGATTCCTCCAGAAGTAGATCCTGCACAGGATGTAGTTTATTTGGGACTGGCAGGGGACACAGAGGAGTGGGGAAGTAAAAGGAAGATGGCCAATACCGGGTGAATTAGTAAGACAGTTATTGCAGTGGGTGATGGGAGTTTAATCTCACATGGAAACTCAAGGAACAGTGTCAAACACACATCAGAACTATATTACAGAGGGGCCAGGAGGCAGGGGTGTTTGTTTATTCCTAAGAGTCAATGATTAAAGGCTGCTGGAAGCAGGGGTGGTCATTCGTTCCCTTGCACATCCAACCCATCTCGCTTGTGGGCAAAGCTGCCTTCAGTGGTTCAGCAAAAAGCCAGCAGGCACAGCAAACAATTCCATCTGAAGAAAACCTACTATTGCATCAAAAAGAATAAAATACCTAGGAATAAATTTAACCAAGGAGGTGAAAGATCTGTACGCTGAAAACTATAAGACATTGCTGAAAGAAATTGAAGAAGACATAAAGAAATGGAAAGATATTCCATGCTTGTGGATTTGAAGAATTGATATTGTTAAAATGTCCATACTACCCAAAGCAATCTACAGAGTCCATGCAATCCCTATGACAATTCCAGTGGCATTTTTCACAGAAATAGAACAAATAATCCTAAAATTTGTATGACAACACAAAAGCCCTGAATAGCCAAAGCAATTTTGAGAAAGAGACACAAAGCTGGAGGCACTGTGCTTCCTGATTTCAAATTGTATTACAAAGCTATAGTAATCAAAACAGTATGGTATTGGAATAAAAACAGACATCTAGATCATTGAAAAAAAATAGAAAGCCTAGAAATGAACTCATGCATATATGGTCAATTAATTTTTGACAAAGGAGCCAAGAATATACAATGGGCAAAGGACAGTCTCTTCAATAAATGGTGTTAGGAAAACTGGACAGTTACTTGCAAAAAAAAAGGAAACGGGACCACTATCATATACCACACAAAAATTGGATAAAGACTTGAACATAAAACCTGAAACCATAAAACTCCTAGAAGAAAACATAGGTGGTAATCTCCTTGACGTCGGTCTTGGTGATGACTTTTTGGATTTGACACCCAAAACAAAGGCAACCAAAGCAAAAATAAACAAGTGGGATTACATCAAACTATACAGCTTCTGCACAGCAAACGAAACCATCAATAAAATCAAAAGACAGCTAGGGGATGGGAGAAAATATTTGCAAATCGTATATCTGATAAGAGGTTAATATCCAAAATATATAAGTAATGCATACCCCCCAAAACAAAGAAAATCCCCAAGCAATCTGATTTAAAAATTGGCAAAGTGGGCAGAGAATCTGAATAGCCATTTTTCAAAGAAGACATACAGATGGCAAATAAGTATATGAAAAGGTGCTTAATATCACTAATCATCAGGGAAAGGCAAATTGAAACCACAATGGGGTATTACTTCACACCTGTTAGAATGGCTATTATCAAAAAGACAAGAAATAACAAGTGCTGGTGAGGATGTGGAGAAAAGGGAATTCTTGCACACTGTTGGTGGGAATGTAAATTGGTGCAGCCACTATGGAAAACAGTATAGAGGTTCATCAAAAAATTAAAAATAAAACTGCCTATGATCCAGCAATCCCACTCTGGGCATATATCCAAAGGAAATGAAATCACTATCTTGAAGAGATATTTGCACTGCCATGTTCATTGCAGCATTATTTACCATAGCCAAAACATGGAATCAACCTAAGTGTCCCTCAATGGATAAATGGATAAAGAAAATATGGTATATATACACAATGGAATATTGTTCAGCCATAAAAAGAAGGAAATCCTGCCATTTGTGGCAACATGGATGCACTTTGAGGGCATTATGCTAAGTGAAATAAGTCAGAGAAAGACAAATACTATATAATCTCACTTATATGTGGAATATAAAAAAAACCAAAAACCAAACAAAAAACCCAAACTCACAGATACAGAGAACAGATTGGTAGTTGCCAGAGGCAGGGATTAGGGGGTGGGTGAAATGGGTGAATGGGGTCAAAAGGTACAAACTTCCAGTTATAAAGTAAGTCAGTCCTGAGGATGTAATGTACAACATGGTGACTATAGCTAAAAATACAGTATTGTATATTTGGAAGTTGCTAAGAGAGTAGATCTTGAAAGTTCTCATCACAAGAAAAAAACATTTGTAACTATGTGTGGTGATGAACGTTAACTAGACTTATTGTGGTGATCGTTTTGCAATATATGCACATGCTGGATCATTATGCTGTACACGTGAAACTAATATAATGTTATATGTCAATTATATCTCAATTTAAAAAACCCTGCATCTTTGTTTGTTATAGCCCTGTGGGACTTGTCAGTGCAAACCCCATTAGCTATCAGAGCTGGGTGATTTGTGGACCAGTCCATAGAAGTCGGTGTGCTATATGTGTGGAGGAGCTCTACCAGATGCTGGTGGTTTGGTTTTATTGTTGGAGTGAGCCAAAGGGAGAAGGTGGGGAAAGTGTCCCCCGGTTCTTTCAGGCTCCAGATGAGGATCGCAGTCAGCTCCAAGATGTGTGCTATTTAGAAACTGAACCCTCAGGCATCAGCTTGTAAAGCATGCAGTCAAACCCCTTCCAGGGAAAGACTGGGAGATGGGTGTTTCCATCTGCTTCCTCTATGCTGAGTCCTGGGGGGATCGCTGCAGCAAGGGCTCATGCTCCCGTTAAGCACTGCTTCTTTGTTTGCAATAGTTCTGTGGGACTTGTGAACACAAACCCCATAGGTGTTCTGAGCTGGGTGTTATGGGGGTCCATCCCTCTGGTGGGAGCCTTAAAAGTTGGGTGCTAGATGTGCAGTCCAAACTCTTCACTCCTCAGGGAGAAGCTGGGAGTTGGGGCACTGTGCTGGGGGTGGGGTTTATGGCGAGAGCATGTCTCAGCCTTTCCTACTCATTTCGATGTGGGTATTTTCCAATCACTCGAGGTGTAGAAGTCACTCGGCTATAATCTGGATTTCTCTCGGAGGGCATTGCTCCTTGTGCAGGTCTGCATTCAGTGCGTCCGTGGGCGGAGGGAAATTCAGGAGCGTCCTACGTTTCCATCTTGGTCTGGACTCTCTCAATTTTCCCCTCTAAAACCTTTGGGCTTATTTTTGCTCTTCCCTCTCAGTCTTACATCTCTTGAACAATCAATGCAACAAGCATCTTGATTGTAATCTCATTGAGAATAAGTGGATGTTGCTTCCAGTTTTCACTTGCTGATTTTAGCCCTTTGAATTCCAGCCAAGAGAAAAGGAAATATCAATCAGCATATAGATCAAAAGTCAAAATTAGGAAGCTCACCAACAGAGAAAGCGAAGGAGAGTTGTCATTCTTCCATTGTGATAAAGAAATACCTCTTGCTTTTACCCATGTTGTACAACATCTATAGAAATGTAACAAAGAGAGTGTGGCCCAATGGAAAATGAAAGAGATGGAGGTGAAAGACTTAGGTCCTAGTCTGGGCTCTGCCACTCACTGGGCAATTTGGGCCAATCTTCTCTAAATCTCCGTTTCATAATCTGTAAAATGAGAGTATAGCCAGTTCTAATATTGTTTAAGATTCTATCTGAAGCCCTTATTAATATTATATAAAATATTTCCACTGCTTGTGTTTTTGAAATTGATTTTGATATAAATGGCTAAGTAGAGGTGATTCCAACCCCTTACTGTGAACACATTAGTGGGTTCATTTTTAAAAAGAAGATATCATATCTCATTGTTTTTTATTTTTCAGCTTCATATTTCTACAAATAATGTCCAGTTTAATTAAGGTTTCCTTAGAGATCAGAAAGATGATGGAACACCAGAAATTGGAAGATTTTTTTTTTTACCTCTTTGCTGGTTGTATTAGGAATTTAGTCAGACGGAGAGGGTTCCCTGCTTTACATATGGCTGTGCAGTCACGTGGATGGAGCCGATGCCTTAATGTTAATCTCTTTAGAAGAGCCTTTCATAAAAAAGAAGATAAAGATGATGACGATGAAGAATCTGGTATTATTTTGCAAAACACTCCCACAACCCTTGCTCCAGGTGGCATTTCCTATACAAAGATTTAACAGTGGAAAAAATTCTTGCAGTAAGAGCTAGGAACTGTCAAAAGTTTCATAAACAACAGGAAGCAAAAGGTAATAAGTAATGTGTAAAGAAACAAACCTTTGCCATTTGGTTTTCTTTTTCTTTCTCCTTTTTAAAAAAATAAATTTGGTCCTATGGTCCTAGCGTTATAGTAAATATTTGCTCTTCCATTAAATTACGTAAATAACATTGAATAATTAAACATTAATTAAATAACAAAGATGAAGGGGATAAACTCTTGGGATGGAGAGGGCCACCTCTTACTTACAATTGTATCTTAGGCTGCAAGTATAGTGTCTGAGATACATGAGGTGGGCATAAATATTTGTGAAATGAGTAAATTACTAAGTAAAGATTCAGAGAGGATGGAAAGGGGCTTTAATGAAAGAATAATTCCAGGTGATGAAATTGGAGGTGACCGACGCTGTGATGTCTGATTATAGAGCTTTAAATATGAGGGTCAAAGAAAGAGGGCTTTGAAGAAAGCATAATCATCCTGTGGAATCCAAACTGCACAGAAATCGGATGAAAACATCGTTAATGAGTGTTAGGAATGGTGGTAAAGTTTCACATAATTAAAATGGATGAGGTTGTTTTTCACGCAATTTAATCTGCTCAGTGAGAATTGTGCAAGTCTGTGTGGCTTTCCCCACCCATCGCTGAGGGTTTATAAAAGGTCCAGAGAAGTTGGTGATAGTCACACTCAGGAAACTTGCCCTCAATAGCCAAGCAAATCGACAGTTCCTGACACCATGAGCCACCTCGGCAACTACTACGGAGGCCTGGGCTACAGCTTTGGTGGCTTCGGGGGCCTGGGCTCTGGCTCTGGCTGCGGATGTGGCAGCTTCTGCAGACTGGGCCATGGCTTTGTCTCCAGCTGGGGCAGCTTCCGCAGACTGGGCTCTGGCTTCAGAGGCTACGGATTTGGCTGCCACCGCCCAATGTTCTATGGAGGCTATGGATTTTCCAGCTTCTACTGAAGAGTGAACTCATTCTTTGAACCACTGGAATTCTCATAACATCCTGATTTAGTTCTGCTTCAGGTCCTTTTACCCCCCTAGGTCAATTTCATAGCTGCTTTCTTGATAAACCATATAAACCAGTAGAGGCTGCAGGTGAGCTCTTTAAAATCAAGACTCTGCTCTGGTAGCAAACACCAGAAGTGGTGACAGCAGCAAGAATGATCTGGAATCTTACCTTTCAAGCTGTTCATCCCCCTCTTCCCTTTTAATATACCAATAGATCACCAACTCCCATATTTCAATAAACTAATTTCAATAGCAGAGCAAACGTAAGTTTCATTTCTTTTGACTTATTTCACTAGATCCAAGCTCCCTGGGGCAGGGATTATGCTTGCTTCTTCATCACCGTGTGCTCTGTGCCTATGACAATCCTGGCACATATAAGGCAGTCAAAGAATGTTTGTGGATTAAGAACTTTGCTCATGGTTTTTATAATGTAGAGCTGTTTTGAATCTGACCAATAATTATCTGAAACTTCATCCTAATTTTGAAATCGTGGTGTTCTTCCACTCACCGCATTTCCCTTACACACACACGTACACACACTATGGTTGAACATCTCTTCTCCTGGGTACAATTTCTGTTTGTTTCAGGAACTGTAAAATATCTCAACAGTCCCATAGTTGAGTAGCACTCTGTATGTACCACCTTACAGAGTCAGGCAGAATACCTTGCAATTTGTCAAGAAACATGAGTTGAAAATTGGTTGCCATCAAGGCAGGCCGCGGAGTGGGAAAAGATATTTACAACATATGTAAGTGGCAAATGTGTGCCCATGGGCACCAATAGAAACAACCCAAATGTCTATCAACAATAGAATGGAAAAATAAGTTGTAGTGTATTCTTAACAAAAGAATACTATACAGCAGCCACAATAACCAAACTAGAGCTACATGCAGTACCCTGGATAAACCTCACAATCATAACGTTGGGTGTCAGAACCCAAGCATAATAGGATACAATATGAGCCCACTTATTTAAGTTCCTAAATAGGAAAAACTAGATTACAGGGTTAAAAGTCAGGATAGTGGTTACCTTTAGGGAAGTAGTATTTGGGAGAGTGCCTGAGGGGAGGGGATCCTGGGGTGCTGGCAATTTTTCATTTTTATTGACCTGGGGCTGGTCAAATGCTCTCTCAGTGATAAGTCATCAAGCTGTTAACTTATTTTCTTTGTATTTTTCAGCGTGTTTGTTATATTCCAATTGAAAACAGTTAAAAATTGATAACATTCCATGACTTAAAAAGAGTCAGCTAAGAACAGACAATTCTAATTATTTACCAAACATTTTTTCTGAGTATAGTCACATGTCACTTAATGGTGGGGATATGTTCTGAGAATTTGTCCTTAGGTGATTTTGTTGTTGTGTGAACGTCATAGAGTGTACTTACACAAACCTAGATGATATAGCCCGCTACACACCTAGGCTATATGGTACTTATCTTATGGGACCACTGTCGTATATGCAGTCTGTTGTTGCCCAAAACATTGTTATGCAGAGCATGACTGTACCTACTATGTATTCCTTACAGGATAGGACATATGGGGGTTTCAAATGAATAAATACATTGCTTTTAGTGTTAAGAAACAAAAAATCTAGCAATCTATAATAGGGGCATATGTGGGGGAGGGAGGCCTGAGAATGGAGTAATGAGTTTCTGCTCTAAAATCTGGGAGACAATTAGGGAAATTTTTCCCAATGCACCCATGCTCCAACTTTAGGATATTTCCACGTTCTTAGTATCTTTAGTGACAGAACTAATCATACCTAAAAGAATAAGACAAAAGTTAAACAGTAACCACAAAGAAAATCAAGTGAAGCACCTAAATTAAGAAACTTGCTTACACTTCATATACGAAAAAGGCATGATAGGGGCCGGCCCAGTGGCACTGCGGTTTAGTTTGCGCTTGGCATCCCAGGTTCGCCGGTTCGGATCCTGGGCACCTGCCCACGCACTGCTTGTCAGCCATGCCGTGGCAGCGTCCCATATAAAGTAGAGGAATATGGGCACGGATGTTAGCCCAGGGCCAGTCTTCCTCAGCAAAAGGAGGGGGATTGGCAATGGATGTTAGCTCAGGGCTGGTATAAAAAAAAAAAAAAGAAACTTGCTTACATATTGGTTTCTCTTTTTAGCTTGTATAGCAAGTCCATCCTGTTCAATGAAAACTGAGTATTTGCTATAAAGGCCTGTGTCAGTGTTCTGCTGGTAATATAAGTAGGTGATGGGTATTCTTAGCAAAGAAAAAAAAGCTAGCTAAATATTAATGGAAATTCAATGGGAATTTTGATACCTAAAAGTTGTTCTAGAATGATTTTTGAAAATTATGTAGTAGGTTAAATTATTCTCTGGGATATTATGTGGGAAAAATTGTAATACTGACATGAAAGATACAAACATATTAAAGAAAATTGTGTTTGCTGTTCCTTCAATTAATTTATTCACTCTATTAAAGAGGTTTGGAAAAGTAAAGGTATAAAGTTAACATCCTTTGTGTTACTAAAAGATATTTTAGTTAGGCAACAGTATTAATGCTTTTCACATGAAGCCGTCAGTATTTCAATAGCATGCCTGATGGGTTTGGGATAGCTGATCACAGCTTTAACAAAATTGATGTGGATAGCAAGCCTTCCTTATGCTATTGAATATGTCTGAAAATGTATATGGAAAAACAATGTTGTGGTAACCAGGAGTTACTCCTGAGGGCTGTTAAACATGGAGATCAGCACAAATCTTGGCCAGGCAGTTGCTTTTACGACCCCACTGCTGACTAGTGTCTTCTAGTTGACAGAAATAATATACCACACACAAAGCTTTCACTAAATTCAACTTGCCTTGAATGTTTGCTGAGATTTATCTCACATAAGATGGATTAAACTTTCAAGGCTTAGGAAAAACTATACATTCATTTCCAACTCACCAGCTAAATAGGATGCCAAACTCATATCGTACTTGAAAGGAAGGCTTCAAGGATCAGTTTGATGCCCCAGAAAGGGACAGCATTCCATGCCTCCACCCAAGATGCTAAGATTGAGGCTTTAAAACACTCTTTTGCACTGAATCAAATTGGCATTAATCAGCTGGGCTATAATAAGTTTCAGACCACCTGCTTAGGAATAAATTTCCAGCATTGCTTGAGCATTAGAATTTTTTATTAAACTTTATTAAACCACTATCTGGAAGATGCTTAGAAGTAGTTACAAAAAGAAAAAACCTCTATGTATTTTGTAAATGTCCCTGATTTATTGGTTATTTTCTTAACTATTATAATTGGACTATAAATAAATGATAAAATATAAATAAAATAGTAAGTCTATAAATAAGAAAGTAAGCTTTTTCTTGGTCTTCTACAATATCTACTTTGTGGTAAAACAGTTGAATTCAAATCTAGGAATATTTGTATTTATGACTTGGAACGGTGTTTGTGTATTAGTCAGGATAGCTAGATTATGCTGCAGTAACAAATACACTCTCAGATCTCAGTGGCTTAATCCAGTAAGGTTTATTTACGACTCTTGTCTCAGTCTCATTCAGATCAGGCAGGTCTCCTTAGAGAGAGCAGTGGCTTGGGAATCTGAGCTGCTTCCATCTTACAGCTCCTCTGTGTGGTTGTTCCAGCCATGCTGAAGGGAGAGGCAAGAACGTGGAGAAGTCATACCAGCTCTCAACTGCTTTGGATGGGGTGCAGCGCATCATCTCTGTTCCCTTTCCCATTGTGAGCACTGTCACATATCTCTGTGTGCCCAGAAAAGGGGCAATCAATGGTCCCTGCCATGGCTACTTTCCTCAACCAGAACTGGATTGTTTTGCACATCTCAGGGGCCTTTTGTTTCATTTTTTTCAAATTTGTTGGTTTAACCCAAATGTAAACATGATGGAGAAACGGAAAGATCAGAGGTGACCTTTCTCAACTTGACATCAGATATTTTCTGTAGGCTGACACACTTCCTTGTCACTTTAAAATGATACAAACTCTCTTGGCATTCCAAGACTCAAATAAATATGTAAATTCACTTATCTATTTACCTCCATACAGATATATGTTACAGGCATTAAATTTATAAAACATTTTAATTTGTTTTTATCTTGTAAACATAAACAAAAAGATGTTTATATTTTCAAAATCCTATATTTTAAAAGAGAATTTGGGGAGATAGCACCCAAACTCTCATGAAATGGTTGGATTTCTTCAGCAGTAACTTTGCCAAGTGGTTCTAGGGACTTAAGGGTAGGAACTAAAGCGTTATCTAATAATTACTAATTTATTTATTCAATCAGTACCTCACTTAGGGTCTTCTTGTGTCTTGGCAATTTTGATAAAAACATTCTTGGTGTTATAATTGTTCAAAGTGTCTTTTTTCCTTACTTCCATCTCTGTCTATTCAGCTAAATCTGTATAATCTTCTTTCTCCACCTGGTCTTTACTATCTGCACCAAAAAAATCCATGTACATAATAATGTCTTGACAGATTAGTACCCTAACTGAAGTTTTCAGGGCAGAGGGGAGGCATGGAGAAATGACCATATGAAGGAAGGCAAATACCTCTACCATCTTGTCTGGGAGCTCATTCATACATTCTAGCCCTGCCTGAGCTCACACCCTCCATTCATCATGTGACTCTCTGAGAAAGTAGTCCTGTGTCTCCCTCCACGGGGTCTCACAGAGAGCAACCCCTTCCTGCTCTTTACTGCCCAAGAAAAATCTGCTTGTCCTTCATCCACTGGAATTTCGGCAAATAAAATTTTCTCCATCTTGTTACACATTGTTATATCCTACCTACTTCTTAACACATTTTTAGGTTGATTTACAATGAAAACCAGTCACAGTCAAGCCGTGAAGCTTTATAGACAAAGGACAAGACATGAATGATGAAGAGGGATGACTGTACTGAGGAGAAAATATTGCAATTGAGTTAAAAACCTGGCTCCAAGCTTCCTAGCTGCTGAGGTCATTAAGGAAACTCATTAATTTTCATCTTACTTGATTTCGTAAGTTCGGTTTTTCAGTTTGCCATGACTCTTCCTGATTTGGGCTCTGTCATCTGATGTTAGGCCCACCTTTGTTTCACTTATTTCTTTAATGTGCATTCCTTGTATGTCCTTATTTATTGATCCAAGTCAATTTGGGTCCAAGTCAATAAAAAAATTAGCATAACAGGACCAAAGATAGTTTTATGGTATGTTTTGGAGATAAGTTTCAATGTTAGCTATTGCTCATTCATTCATTCATTCACTCACTCACACTTTCAAATATTATTGAACCCTGACATGTTCCAGACACTGTGCAAAATGTGCAGGAAATGGTTATTAATACTCCTTGCTTCTAAGTAGATTGCAATCTAAAGAAAGTAAAGCTCAGAGGAGTTTAGCAACTTATCTGAATCTAACAGAGATCCAGTCAAATTACAAAGCCAGAATTTGAAACTAAGTCAGTCTTCACCAAAACCTATGTTCTTAACTTTTATCCCCTACTCCTCTGTGGTAGGCAGAATTTCTACAATGGCCCCCACAAAAATGTCTTTCCCTGATCCATGGAAGCTGGGAATGTCATGAAATATCACTCCCATGATTGTGTTATGTTATGTGACACAGTTGACCTCACATTTACTTGGGTGGGCCTGACTAATCACGTGACTCCTTAAAAGCAGAGAGCTTTCTTTGACTGGTAGCAGAAGAGGAAGTCTGAGATTCAAGGCATGAGGAAGATTCAATACACTGTTGCCGGCTTTGAAGATGGAGGTGGCACCTGAGGAGGAATGTAGGCATCTTCTAGGAGCAGAGCGCAGCTCCTCGCTAACAGCCAGTAAGGAAATGGGCGCCTCAGACCTACAGCCAAACCTGATTGAGCTTGGACTTAGATTCATTTCCAGAGCCTCCAGATAATAGCCCAACTGGCTGACACCTTGACTTTGGTCTTGTGAAATCGTAAGTAGAGAACCCAGTCAAGCTCACCGGATTTCTGACTTACAGAATTGTGAGATAATGAAATGCGTTGTTTAAGCTGTTAAGTTTGGGGTGATTTGTTTCACAGCAATACAAAACTAATGCATCCTCTCAGATTAAAAATAAAATCCACCAGTCCACCTTCTTTGGGTAACCTGATCAGTCAGTTGTGAATCAAAGCAGCTGTCTTATCTTCTACCAACATTTCTCCATAGTTTCCTAAAGTTATCATAAGAAAATCCCATGGAATCCAATTCTAGCTGCACTTCAGATACATACTTCAAATGGCTGTTTATATTCATTGAGATGCTTTCATACATATTTCTTTCTTTTTTTTAACCTTTTTTTTTTTTTTTTTGTGAGGAAGACCAGCCCTGAGCTAACATCCGTTGCCAACCTTCCCCTTTTTTACTGAGGAAGACTGGCCCTGGGCTAACATCTGTGCCCATCTTCCTCTACTTTATATGGGATGCCGCCACAGCATGGCTGACACGCAGTGAGTCGGCCAGCGCCTGGGATCCGAACCCTCGAACCCTCAATCCCTGGGCTGCCAAAGCACGAACTAAACCGCTGCACCACCTGGCTGGCCCCCTCATACATATTTCTCTTTGGGGAACCAGGAATGGCAGGTGTCTCTGAGGAAACAGAAGCTCAGAGGTTAGGAGACTTGTGTAATGTCACTTAGAAAATGAGTGGTAGATCTGGGTTGTTTAAATGTGTTTTTATTTATTTTTAAAAATCTTCTTTCCTTTAGGAAGCAAGATTCCTAAATCTTACACTTTGGGACAAAATTATCTGTAAAGGTCAATTTAATGTCTGATGCAGTTGTGACATTTATATAGGGAAATATTTTATAGTTGTTTTTCTACTCTCATTTTAGACATATTTCATTACCATAGCCTCTTGTGTTTTGTCAGCAAAATGTCTTGTAGTGACCTCTATATGCTCTTGATTTGTCTAAACCATGCCATTTTCATTTCAGTAGTAGTCCAACTGGTTGGCATTTTATAGAACCTCACCTCCAATGTTATATGAATAGACATTGAAAATCATTTCGATGCAGAAAAAGAAAGCAACTAAGTTTAGTTTACTAAAGAAAACTCACACTGAACTCTTTGACCCCGAGCCCCAAAGAGCACAATATAAATGCTGGACACACTGTTTTTGTCCTCTGCTTTATAAATGAGTTCTTTTCTTTTTCTGTTGACTATTATCTGGCACAGCTTCTGTTTTCAGAGCATAGAAAAGATGGGAATCGTGAAAACAAGGAAATAAAATCTTGCCTGAAACACCTTGGCCTGTGAATCATGGCCTGTCTCTTCCTGTGTACAGCCTGTGTACAGCTGCTAAGTCATTTATGAATGAAGGAGCATAGGTTAGCGATGGCATCAACAAAAAGAGTTAAGACTGATGGATTCTATTCCTGGTTCCAAACCGATGATAAAATGACTTTAGAGGAGTCACTTTAACTTCTTTCAGGGTCTCTACCTGTGAAATGAGAAGAAAACCATTTTTTTCTTGAAAATGATATAAAGACCTGCTTAGCCTCCTGTCTTTGCAGCCTTCTGACAGCTGGCTCTCTTAAGCTTCTCCCTTACATCCAACCCTGCATAGCAGCTCTGTGATCCATGCTTTTTCTTGGTAGGGGGGAACCCAGGATAATAACTCAAATGACTCAGTTTTGATGCTGGTTCACTCAGAGTTTTGAGCCCTGGTTGGGTTCTGGCTTAGGTCTTAGCGATCCACCCCTTTCCTGTAACATCATTCTAGTAACTGGATCCCCAGCCCATTTTTGCACATCTGAGCCTGTTCTCTGGTTTTCTGTCTTCTGTACCACTGCTGCTAAGGCTGAGGTACTGCAGCTACAGCTAGATCTTTTGGTTCTCCTGTGGTATTTCAGCCAGAATATGCAGATTCCAGCTCTCTTCATCTATCTGTCCTGCTAACACTTGAGAGCTAACTCTTAAAGATCATTCCTTAAAGTTTTTTTATATTAAATATTGAAATAAATAAATACTTGTAAAATATGCACAAAACATGACGACTAACAACACAAGAATATTGAAGTATTCTACCCAGTTACTGCCACCCAAAATAATTTCTGTTACCTTTGACATCCCTGTCTCACCCCCTTCTCGCTCTACTCAGAGGTAACCACTCCGCTAAAATTTACATTTATCGTTCTCTCTCTCTCTTTTTAGTTTTCCCAGATGGTATTTCCCTAAATAATATACTTTCAGTGTTGCGTATTTTTGAACTTAAAATGGACAAAATTAGAGTGTACATCTTATGCTACTTGCTTTTTTAGTTCAACATTATGTTCCTGAGATTCATCCATGTTTTTACATATATCTGTAATCCATTAATTTTCACAAGAATACAGTGTTTCATTGTATGATTGTCACATAGTTTATCTCTTCTACAGTTGATGAACATTTGTGTTGTTTCTATTTTTCCTTCTATTACAAAAAGTGTTGTTATGCATATGCACTTGTCTTCTAGAAGTACTTGCTGGGTGATGCAGTTCTTAAAGATGTTTGTCTTAATTTATAATCCCACCAAAAGAGTAACTGCAGATCCTTACCAACTTGAGATTTTTACCAGACTTTTTAACCTTCGCCAGTCTGGTAGTTGTAATAGGGTACATCATTATGGTTTGAATTTTCATTTTCTTGGTGACTAAAAGGCTGAGAATCTTGCTTATATATGTTTGGCCATTTGGCTTCCACCTTCTCTGAAGACCTGTTCAAATCTTTTGTTTCAGTTTTCTATCAGTCATTTCCTTTTTTCTTAGAAGATCATAGAAGTTCTTTATATACCCTAGATACTATTCCTTTGTCGGTAATACTTATGGCAAACATGTTTTACCAGTTTGTGGCTTGTATTTTTGTTTCTTTATATCTTTTGGTGAACAAAAGTTCTTTTAATTCAGCTGATTTACCTATATCTTCCTTTATGATTTACATTTTTTGCATCTTGTTTAAGAAATTTTTCCTATCCCTAATGTCACAAAAATTTTGTGCTATGCTATGCCTAAAGGTTTTATAGTTTTGTCTTTCATATTTAAGACTTCAGTCCATCTGGAATTGATTTTTGTGCGTGTAGTAAAATAGGGCTTTGATTTCATTTTTTCCATACCAATAACAATTGTTCCAGTCATGTTTGTTAAAAGTCTATCCTTTCCCCACTGATGTGCGATGCCTGTTCTGACATAAATCAAATTTCATCTCTGTTTTGAACTCTCTAATTTGTTTCATTGATCTATTTGCCTTTCCCTATGATAATATAATAGTGTCACAATAGTTAAAGCTTTATAAGAATTATTATTTTTTTGATTAGTAAATACCTTAACCCATTTCACCATCCCTTCACCCCCACCTCTGGCAATCACCGATCTGTTCCCTGTATCTATGAGCTTGGTTATTTCTTGTCTCTTTTTTTTTGTGAGGAAGACCAGCCCTGAGCTAACATCCGTCGCCAATCCTCCTCTTTTTGCTGAGGAAGACTGGCCCTGGGCTAACATCTGTGCCCGTCTTTCCTCTACTTTATGTGGGACGCCGCCACGGCGTGGCTGACAGGCAGTGCATCGGCGGGCGCCTGGGATCCGAACCTGTGAACCCCAGGCTGCCAAGCGCGGACTAAACCGCTGCGCCACTGGGCGGCCCCTATTTCTTGTCTTTTTGATAATAGCCATTTTAACAGGTGTGAGGCGATATCTCATTGTGGTTTTGATTTGCATTTCCCTGATGATGCTGAGCATTTTTCCATGTGTCTATTGTCCATCTGTATGTCTTCTTTGGAAAAATGTCTATTCAGATCCTCTGCCCATTTTTTAATTGAATTCTTTGTTTTTTTGCTAATAACAATTTTTGTTGTTGTTGTTTGAAATAACAAATGTTGGCAAGGATGTGGAGAGAAGAGAACACTTGTGTATTGCTGATGGGAATATAAATTGGCGCAGCCACTATGGAAAACAGTATGGAGGTTCCTCAAAAAGTTAAAAGTAGATACCATGAGCTCCAGCAATTCCACTTATGAGTATTTATCCAAAGAAAACAAACACACTAAATCAAAAAGATTTATGCACCTCCATGTTCATTGCAGTATTATTTACAGTAGCCAAGATATGGAAACAAACTAAATGTCCATCAAAAGATGAATGGATAAAAAAGTTGTGGCATATACATACAATAGAATGCTACTCAGCCATAAAAAAAGAATGAGATCTTGCCATTTGTGACAACATAGATGGAGCTTGAGGGCATTATGCTAAGTGAAACAAATTAGATGGAGAAAGACAAATACTGTATAGTCTAACTTATATGTGGAGTATAAACAAAGAAACAAACAAAACTCTCATTCAGACAGTAAGTCAATGACATTGTAAAGTGTAAAGGAAGTATTGAAGTATTGTTCCCTTCTCGTAGTGAAGAAGTTGCTTATTATCTAGTAAAAAGTACAACTTTGTTAGAGGAAACTTGCAAAAAACTGAACATTTTTTCCAATAACATTTTTAATTCTAATAAACCACAATTTATAAGATTAAGTTAACATAGCAATAATATCCCTGTAGGTATAGTTTTATGATGTTTTTCAGGGCAAGCCATTGTCAACATTACTGGAAAGAACTTCTGTCTTTTTTTTATTTGACAGACATTTTGATAGTTATATTGAAATAATGTTAAAAATGCTTCATTGATCTATTTTCCTTTTCCTATGATAATATGATAGTGTCAAAGCTTTATAAGAAATCTTGATATTTGATAAAGCAAACTTCACTAACTTTTTGTTCTTTTGGAATGTCTTGGTTATTCTTGGCCCTAGGATCTTCCATATAGATTTTGGAATTTTCTTCTGACAAGTTACACATGTACATACACACAAACTCATTGCAATTTTGGTTGAAAATGCATTTAATCTATAGATCAGTTTGCAGAGAACTGACTTGTTTTGATGTTACTTCTTCCATTCTATGAACATGTTATATTTTTTATATCTCTCCATTTAATTAGAACTTCTTTGAAGTCTTTTAATGATTAATACATCTATAAGGGTCTTATACATATTTTGTTAAATTTATTCCTAGGAACACACACACACATTTGCTATGATTAATCATTTAACTATCCTCTTTTGAGAAGACTAGATCAGACTTTTCCTGACTCCTCTCCTCCTTTAACTGGGTAGTCTTTCTTTTTTCTTATTGGTCAATAGAAGTTTTTTATTTTTTGTTAAATCATGGATATAAATTTTTGTTAGTTACAAATAGTGTAAATATCTTTTTTCTCTAATGGCATGCCATTTCATTCTTTTCCATTTCTGAGTGAACCAAATTTTATATATACATATACATAGAACAATTATAAATATATAAAATGTATAAATACCAAATTATATATATATATAAATTTTCTTTAACGTTCTTATCCATGTGTGAGATTGACCTTAATTTTCTATTCTCATAGTGCCCTTGTCAGTTTTGGTACGAGGTTATGCTAGCTTTATAAAATCACCTGGGAATTTTTCTTCTTTTTTGAGGAAGAATTTTGACTGATTCAATTCTTTAAAATGTTAATAAGCATATTCATTGTTTTTTATTCCTTCTTTTGGCAGTTTTGTAAATTATGTATTTCAAGGATCTGCCATTTCATCTAAGTTTTCACATTTATTTATTGGCATAAAGGTGTTATTTTTTTTTAATATTTGTAGCATCTGTAATTTTATCCCATTTTCTTTTCCATATTATTTATTCTTTTTTCTTGAGCAGACTTGTCAGAGATTTGACAATTTTATTATTCTTTCAAATAACCTAATTTTCACATCACCATTCTTCTCTATTGTGTGTTTGCTCTCCATTATTTTATGTTCTTATCTTTATTTTTTAATCTTTTAATGTTCTTTGGATGCCCAGATAAATTTTCAGCCTTTTTACTTTTCTATCATAATCACATTGCACTATAAGTTTCACTATAAACACGCCTTTGCCTTTCTTTCACAAGGTTTGTGGAACTTCTACTATGTTTGTTATTATTCCAATTCTAAATAGTTTATAATTTCCCTTGTGAGTTCTCCTTTGACCTATGAGTTGTTAAATTTGTGCTTTTAAATTTCCAAACCTATGGGGATTTTCACTTATATTTTTGTTACTATAACTAAGAATTGCATAATTGCAGTATAGTTAAAAAATGATCTATATGATACTAATTCTTTGACATTTTCTAAGACTAACTCTAGTAAGTGGTCCTTTCTTATAAATATTTTTCAGGTACTTGAAAAGAATGTGTATTCTGAGGACATTGTGTTCAATATATGTACATTAGATAATGTTTCGTGTATTGTGCAAGTCTATATCCTTCCCAGTTTATTTTGTGTTTGACCAATTATTGAGAAAAATGTCAAAATATTGCACTATTATGGTGGAATTGCCTATTTTTCTGTACTCTTGTCCATTTTTCCTTTAAATATTTTGAAGCTATGTTACTTAGTGTTTTTTTGCATCCTAACACCTTCTTTCAACACTGATGCCTAGGAGAATTGAACTAATACATTTGGCTAGCTTAGGATTAATTTTCAATGAACAATCCTCACTCTGCCAAAGATCTTTCCACTGTCTAGGAATTTATATCAATATGCGTTTTAGGTGTACAAATAAAAGAAAGCATTAGATAAGTGGAATGTGTAAATAACACCAGCAGGATTTGTGCCAATAATTGGTTTGGGGTTTTTTTTGGTGGTGGTGAGGAAGTTGGATTAGTACTCCTCTTGTTGGATTCGTTAAATGGGTTTAATATCACTTTTTTTTTCACATGTGATGCTTTAACTTGTTTATGACTCTCTGAATCTATTTTGCCCCCCAAAAGGAAAAACATGACGCTGGGGGCCTTGAGTCAGTGATGGAAGGAAGATGAAGGAAGGAGCCACAGAGAAGGATCCAGCTGGTTAATATCTTGTCAGTCTGGAGAGCCCTCTCAGCATCTTCCTTCTCCTTTGTAGTTTCTTGGCTTCTTAAGGAGGCAGTGAGGAGGTGGGCTTTTAGAAAGTTTCACTTTCAAGGGAAATACTTCTATCCCAAGTTCAACTGCCACACAAGAAATCATTAGATAACACACAGAATGTGGATGTGAATAATATTAAACATTGGACAGCTACACCAGCATTTTTGAAATCTTAGCTTCGTGGCACCATTTTATAAAATCCGGGTTACCTTTAGTCCTAAACATATTCAGAATATGATAACAATTACTCATAATTTTGGAGATATGCAAGAACAATACATTTTTGAACTGACAGAGCATAGTTTCTTTTGAAGTGCTTTATCAGGAATGAAAATGATGAAGTGTGCTGAGAATATGCAAATACATTCAAGTGCACACAATTAAAACCCTGAGATGTATTTGATGATAAATCACTTCACTGTGGTTGCAAGTAATCGCAATAGGAATTCAAACTGATAATTATGATTATATGATTCTTAGAATAGCTAATAGTTTTTCATTTTCATCTGCTCTTTGAAACAAAAAGAGGAGTATAATACATTAAAACCAATCTATAACAGGCAGATTGCATTTCAAATATTTGGGGACTTTTTCTTCTCTCTGGTAGTCTTGTGTAGAAGTGCCTTGAGAAAACCACAAATAGAAAAAAAAGAAAGGGTGGTCTTATCCCCTATCTCCCACTCTTAACTTCAGAATAAATCTCAAAAGTGTGTTCCAGTTCCAAAATTGTCTTTCATACAGGCCTTAAAGTATGAGAGTAGATGCTCTGTGTACCCATTACAATACAAATGTTTTGTACTGGAATTTAAGCCACCTTCTAACCACTGTCTTCACTGAATAAGCCTTGAACTGATGGGATCACCTTATGATGGGAGCGTGTGTGGAAATGTGTTAGAGGAGGAGTATTGTGATTTCTTGATTTAGACATTCATCACCATCTGGGCCATTTCCTCTGCTTTTTGTTGGTTTTTCAGCTTGGAGGGATGAGTCAAGCTGAGCAATCTTCCAATTCAGAAATCACGTTGATTGCAAATGTGATGACTTTGCAAAGGTACAGGAGATGTTAGGATCATTGGGAGCTTGCTGGAGTGCTGGCTTGGTGAAGGGAAATTAGTTCATTTCCTCCTGGCATAGGATCTCCCCTGAAAAGGAGACTGTTTCTGCTACTCCCACCCTCACCTTTCATCTGCCTGGCGCTGGCTTATTTTAATTTTTAATTTTCAAATGTGCTTATTTTAAAGAGTAGACTTTCTTATTATTCAGGTATGGTGAGGTCAACAGATTAGGAGATAATTGCCATTGAAAAGAGAGTTTGTTACTCACACTTCCCAAGAGGAGGCGGCATGCCACATGGGGAAGCAGCAGGGTTGGTCAGGAGGCAGAGGGAGCAAGAAGAAAACATGGACAAGAGCCTTTATTGTGGTTTCCGCAGGAAGGAACGAGTGAGGCAGGGTGAGCAGGTTCAGTATTGGCTAGTCTGAATAATTTCAGTGGGCTCTGGGGTATAGGGGCTGTCCTGGGTTGTTTGGTACCTGGCCCCAATGTAACTAGGGCAGGGGAGTAGTGGCCCCAGAGTGTAAGAGCCAGATAAAGGAGGTGGTTGGGGGTGTGGGCTCTGGATTGATTAGTTTGCATGTGAAAGGCAGGCTTGCAGGTGAGTCTTTTACTATCTCTAGGAATCAGTCAGCCCTGGGAGGGGCAGTCCCTCCAGGGTCAGCAAGGCTCTAAGATGTCAAAGCATAGGAATCATATAGTTAATACAGTGCTGTAATAAATGTGTCCCCCTTCCCGTGGTAATTCTCAAGGCTTTGTACAATTGTCTCAGAGTGATGAGATTCTAGGTAGTCCCATGACCCAGACGAGAGAGCCTGTATGTGCTGACAGAACATTGCGTCAGAGGTTAGGATTCACCTTCCTTCCTCCCGCACCTAGCCCGGGGTGGTGGATTCTGCCATGGACTTTGCTTAAGATACCACTTAACCTCTCTGAGTTTCATCTATGAAATATGGACAAGAGCAGTCCTATTTATTGAGAATGAATTAGAAAACTGACATGAAAAGGGATTTAAAGCACAATATACTGTAGTGTACAAGTAGGATTCATAATTACTTAGTAGGGAAAAGAAGCAGGTACCTCAAAAGAAGCATAAACTAAAATGGAAACAACATACTACCAACAATGACATAAAATCAGTCTTTCTTAGTTCGATTTAAAGCTCACATAGTAAGCATGAGTTCCATTTGGCATTTCTACACTTAAGAGTTTTGGCTGTGAGTTGAGGTAATTCAGAGAATTTGGCAATCCTATAACTCACTGTTGAGATGCTGGCCAAGTCTGTTGCGTTCGTTAATTGAATTATCACAGCTCCTTATCTATGTGTTCTTGTCTATTTCTTTTGAAGTAAGATTTGGGAGATTTCCCTTTAAGTCATTAAGCATTTCAGGTTTCCTCAAAACAGTTTCCACAAAACTGTTCTCCTTTATGTCTGGGACAAAGTCCTAGAGAGACCTTCATTATACTGTTTGCCAATCCAGTTTAAAAAAAAGCTTTCTTTTGACTGGCTGGCTATCTTACCTGCAGGCTCTGTTTATTTCCTTACACGTCTCATGCATAACTAGTTAGTAGCTGCCCAGTGCTCCAGATTTTAAATATAAGGTGGTGAGGCTTTCGATAAGATTATTGCAGTTCTCAAGGAGCAAATACAAACAAGGCATGGAGAAGATGATTACATTTGTGTTTTGAGGACCTCAGCAAGCAGAGACAATTGAAATATACCATCAATAGAAAGGAAAAAAGGATGCATGAGCTTATAAAGTAGGATTAGAAACTGAGTTTCCTGAATCAAAGGCAGGAAGCTGGAGACTCTTCGGTTCAAATGCCAGCTTTGTTGAGGATACGCCTCCTGTTTCCATTTATTAATTTAAAGATACAGTGAGCCAACTTATTGTATAAGAAGGCCACGTGCACCAGCCAGTGGATGATACTGAAACCCTTAGAAGCTTAAAATTTCTCTAGAGATGAAAAATAATGCTCTTTAGTGGAGATAGTAAAATAATGATGGCTGCCAACTCACAAGCTTTAAAAATACATTATGAAATTTAATCTCAGGAACAACGTCTCTCAGTGGAAGGTGTTATTCTCAGTAAATAGGAAAACTTAAAACATAAAAACCAGGGATGAGATCTACCTTGCCTAACGAGGAGAAAAAATCATTTGCAAAATGAAGATTAAAAGTCTCATGTCCTCTTTCTGGAAATATTCACTGGTCCCCACACAGTAGATCTTAGGCTGTGTGGGACTCTTTATCACACAACTTGTTTAAATTGCTAATTTCCCAATGTTTGCCTCACATGTCTGTGAGTGTTCTTAGCCCTGGTTTTCACAAAACTTTGGAAACCCTGAATTAAGCAAATATTTGGTTAGGGCAGTTTTGAGCCTCTTAAGGGATTCTGGGCCCTACTTATTTTTAGAGGGCCCATGGTGAAACTGGCAAATAGTTGGCCATTGATGGTTGAGTGGCTAGTGATTGGGTGGGATCAGAATTGGCCACCTCAAAGTGTGTCTCTGTCTGAAGGACACTTTGACCCCCACCCTCACTAATTGACCAAAAGAGTTTGGGATGAGAGGCCTGCCCACAGAACAGGCCATCACCATAGACATCTCCGGGTATCTGGGAGGCTCCTTGCTAAGCCCATTCTTTGTTCTGGTTACCCTTTGTAAGAGACATTTACATTTGCAAAGGAAATCTCCATTTGTAAAGGTGTCTACTTCCCTGTACCAAGAAGAAGTGGGGGATGACCTTACCTAGAAATTCATCAGAACAGAAGGCGAGGACTTAAATCTGCATGATAAACTTATCCATTGTTAATGGTGCTGTTCAGGCAATATGCTCTCTGACTCCCAGTAGGCTCCTATAGATGGTGTCTCCCTGGGGCCAGGGTCACCATGGTAATGGGTGTTTGAGCTTTTTTCAGGAATTGGAGCCCCTTGCCCACTTCAGGCTGGTTGAGACCACCAACCCATCAATTGGGCCCATGCAGACATATGTCCAATAAGCAACCTTTTAATGTCAAGAGGTTAAACCTCCACCCTCAGGACATGCTGATACCACTATTCTGTGGACATGCTTCCTAAGAGGCATGAAGCCTGACTATGCTTGTGCAGATCATCAATTACCTCATCGCTTCTCACCTCCAATTGTTACCGAACCACTTGGACTTGACTCCTGGTGAGTTAAATAAGACTCTACACCAGTGGAAGTTGTCTCATAAAGTAAAGTGTATTTGCAGCAAATAGGAGGCCATGAGGAATCATTTCCAAAGTCATGGTGTCCTTGAACAAAGGGAAGCAGGAACTTTTATTTCAGTTGGGAAATGAATATTCAAAAGGGAGAGGCAGGTCTTTGCCTGCACAGTCTCAGTCAGAGAACATGCTTCCACATAATGAGGCCTAAGGTCCTCCTGGAGAGATCTTTGCATTAAAAATAAGGCAAAGTTCCTGGGCATAGCTCTTGTGGTAAGGCTTGGTCAGTTTCAGGATGTTTGGTGGTTACATCTCCCTTGAGTTTCTCACTTAGTCAGTTTCAGGATGGTGGTGGTTACATCTCCTTAACATACAAAAGGAAAAGAAACAACTTGGAAAAACAGTTAATTGCTTCCAGACCCACCTTTGAGTTTCTCAAGGCACCTAGTCAGTGACACAGTCATTTCAGACCACCTTGCCCCTTACCCCATAAATATCCCTGAGTCCCTATTTTTGGGGAGTGGATTTGAGATTCATTCTCCCATTTCCTCACTTGGCTGCCTTGTGATTATTAAACCCTCTCTCTGCTGCAATCTCATCATCCCGATGTTTGGCTTTCTGGGCAGCAGGCAAAAATGGACCTGATGCTGTAACAAAGGAAGCTTATCTAGTTCAGGTCCTGGGGTGGATGTTGGCATAGGGTGGATATCTCTGGGTTTAATGTCAGATCTGGCTCTCAGCAGATGCAGGGCACATGGGCCCTCGAGTGATATTCTTTATCATCTCCCAGGGCTTTGTCAGACCTGGAATTCCAGACTATCTTTTTCCTCAACCCCTCATACTCTCATTCCTGCTGGTCACTGGAACATCTGCACAGCTCCTCACTATTGTCACAGTTTTTCCCCATTCTGCCTCCTTTGCTTCTCTACCCAATGTGGACCCCATAGCCCAGTTTGTACAAGTTCCTCCTCAGCACCTTAGCATCCCTCACCACCTTTAGTCTTTCATGGTCCCCACTTATCACATCCATGTCTGGATTGGAACCCTTTTTCATCCCATTCCCATGTGCCAAGAACTGAGTGAGGAAGTTGAGAAACAATGCTGAAGTGTTGCAGTTCACATTATCTGGCTCCCCAGCTCCTTCTGCTGCTCAGCAATCCTCAGAATCAGCTGTTAATCCTCAGCTCTCTTCTTTCCCCAGAAAACTCTCCCCTCTTATTTTGTTCAGATGATCAAACCTACTTAACAGGAACCCCTCTCATTTTCTGTTAGTTTATTTCTAGAGTTCTTTGAGTGTTGGGATAATATTTTTGAGTTATTAACCTATGTCATGTGTTTTTCTTTCAGCATTTCTTCTTTTTCCTTCCCATGCATAGAAGCAGTGAGTTAGCTCCATGTTCATGGTCTTAGCAGAGAGACGAGATAGAGTGAGTCTTACTAGCTTTGGTTTCAAAGAATCAGAGCTCTTAGGAGAAGGAGAAGAACTGACAATGGACAAAATGTTTGGACAAATTGTGAAAGGAGAAGGATTCTCATCTCTACTCTAATCCTTCCCCAAATTAGGAGAAGATTCCTCTGGGATCCTGGTGAGAATAGAGACTCTGAATCCTGGAGAGAGGAGACCCACTGCCCTCTTGCTCAACAGAATTGCAGAGAGAAATTGGAGTCATGGCATATAAGCAGATTGGAGTTAGTGTCACAGAAATTACCACACTCCTGGGAAAGGCAGCAGTGACAGTCCCCTGCCACAGGTGTGATATGGAAACAGCAGAGATAGCCACCAGACTTGAAGGCACCATCAACAGAAACAGGCATGTCTTAGTGGAAACCTTCATGGGCCAAAGTCCAGATGTGTTCATTCACCTCCCCAATCATGTCTTAGTATTCTGTACGTACCCTTGAGGCTTGATAGAACTCTGGGAAAGGAAGAGCTGGGCACAATCAACAGAGATAAAATTTCCACCAACCTGGTGAATGAAGTTTCATAACACAAATTAGACTAAGCTACAGAAAAGACAATTTATTGCACACTTGAGTTAAAGACTGAGATTCAGACCCACCTCATCTATGTCTTGAACCATCTTCTTTCTTCACACTAACAGGAAGAAGTGTTCCATTGCCTTTGATTCCATTTTAATTCTAAGAACACCATGCTGCCATCCTCAACCATTGTTTTCATATTTTCCAACATCTACCAAACTTTTCTACAATGTATATCCCTTCTTGTATTAGGTAATTTTAAGTCTCAAGGGACAGATGTCTAACTCAGAGTACCTAAGACAAGAAGGTGAATATGTTGACTCATGGAATCCAAGGAAATGATGAACGGGTCAGCCACTGCAAAGGCAGTAATGTAGCTGGGCCTCAGAAATAATTGGAACTAGGAGCTAGTTGCCCTTAGAATTCTTTCTCTCCATTTCTTAAATCTACTTCCCTCTGAAAACTGGAATCATTATCTTTCTTTGCAGACTGACTGGCTTATTCCAGCAGGGGTGAAATATGACTGTTGACAGCGCCAAAGATTTTCATGTTAAAATTTCTACTATGGGAAGAAGATGGACTCATGCTTTCTGTTTGGTATCACATGTAAAAATCCATACATTCTTCATGTCAGCTCTAAGGTTTGAGGTAGTGGTAGAAATAGTTTACAGAAAGGGCTGGGGATGGGGTGGAAAAGACAAGACAATAGATGTTTATGACCCATCTTTAAGGGAGAAAAGCTGTTGGTAGTTATCAGCTGTCATTTAAGTGGCCTATAAGCACAGACATCAATCACAGAAAGTAAACACTCACAAAGGATTGGGAGTATATTATCCGTACTGCTTCCACCTCCTCACCATTTACTCTTTTCAATTTCTAGCTCTTGCTTTGATCACCCTAAAGAAACTCTCTTAAAGGTCTTTGTGAATGACCTCATAATTCTCAAATTCAACTACCTCTTTTGTTTTTTTTTAGTAACCATCCTCCTTTATCTTTCTACAATAGTTGACTCTGTCAATGGCATCATTTTGCAAAAACATTTTTTCCTAGTTCCAGTCCACATACCCACCTTTTCCTGGTTCTCTTCCTACCTCCTAGATGGTGCCTTCTGTGTCCTTTGCTGATTTTTTCTTTCTGCTTTTGGTCCTTAATTGTAGGCAATCATCACATTTCTGACCTCAGTTGTTTTTCTCTACTCTCTCTCCTATGGTGGTTTGAAGCCTTCAGTAGTCTTTTATTTTCTACAGCATAAAACCAAAAGCACTAAAACCCTCAAAGAACTAATGCTAAGTTAACATTCCATAATAATAATGTGATAAATGGTAATAATAACAGCAAGAGTTGAAAATTATTGAGCACTGACCCCTGCTCTCAGCACTTTACTTGAATTAAGCCATTTGATCTTAATCCGATGGGATGAATACTTTTTTTCTATTATTCTCCTTTTAACAGATAAGGAAAAGGGAATGTACAGAGGTTAAATACTTGTAAAATGTCAAACAATGAGAAAGGCAATGTCCAAACTTGGGTAATCTCCTAAACATGCCTGAAACTTCCTTACAGTCTTGCTTTTGCTCCTGGTGATTGGCCCCAATACCCAACTCCATCATTCAACATTCTGCCCCTCCTTCAAAGAGGAAATTCCCAGATTACCCCTTCCCAGTGCCTTGTTAAATGGATTCTTTACCTCCTTTGAACTCTCTTATCTTATTTGCCTTATATGTGCCTTGCTTAGAAATTTATGATTCTGTTTTCTACTTGATTATTTAAAAATATGTCATCTTGTTATAGACTGTAAGCACCTGTAGGTTTGAAGTCCTCATTATAGCACCTCTCAGTACTTTGTTCCATCATTGATGCTCAACTAATGTCTAGTAAATGAATAGGTGAGCCATTTGTCAAACAATGATAGTTACTGAGAATCTTTTGTAAGGCTCTATAAACCAGTGCTGCTTAAAGCATGGCCTGCAGATTGGTACTCTTCCTGGAACCATTTGTTATGGTGAAATAAGGAGCTTGTACCAGAGTGAAAATCAACATGTAGCTTTCTTCATTAAGAAAGTCTTGCTGAGAAAAAGTGTTGGTTGAACTAAACAGTGTTCTTAGCGAGATGCTGATTTACAATGGGGTTGAATTACATTTTGGTGCAATGCCCTGACCTCATCGGGGATCAATAACAAATAGTTGGGGGGCCTGTATTTTGAGTAGCAGTGCTATAGGAAATATAAAGCAGATCTGATATGGCTTCTGCTCCTGGGAACTTACATTCTGGTTGAAGGGATATAAAATGATATTTTAAATGAAGAACAAAAGCAGCTAGGTCACAAGATGATAAGCATACAGGTCAGTAGAAAAAATAAAGGAATTAAAATGACTCCAAACTTTTAGTTCAACTCTCTGATTTTTGTAGATCAAGAAACCTAGGCTCAGACAGGCTATGATAAGCAAGTCTTAATAATGCAAAATGCTCCCATGGAAGCAAAAAATTAGAAACACAATTTAAAATATAACCAGATGTTAACCAAGATATAACCATTCACAATAGTTCCAGGTGGGTGTGGGTATGACAAGAAAAATTTTCTTATCATTATCTGTAGATTTAATAAAATCCAAAAGTTTGCATGATGAAATACAACAATCAGGATATAAGTGATTTAAAAAATGTATTTTCGCAGTCTATACATCTTTGCTCTACTTAAAAATTCTAATTTATCTCATTTAAAAAAAGAATTGTAAATATTTAAGAAAGCACTTTCTGAGTGGCTATATTTTTTTTGAAAGGCTTTTAAATGTAGATGGTATGCAGCAAGGCTTTCAAACATTTGTTTGTTGGTTACGAATACAATTTTAGGTAGTCTGACAATTATCATTCTTTTGGAAATATTACCAACAAGAGTAGACTTATTGAACCAGACATTATACCAAAAGTAGAACTGATTACAAATATTGGATTAAATGTGCCAGATTTCTTGAACAGTCACTGCCTAAACACATGTGAGTTAAATCAGCAGATTGCTATGGAAATAGAAAAAGAAATGAACACATCTTTAGGAAAAAAATGTATAATCTGACAGTACAAATTTATGCTGTCACAGAGGAAGGAAAAAGAAAAATCTCTACTTCAAGACAAAGTCAATACTGTTGTGGTTTATGTGCTTCCTGACACAATATTTGATTTGCCTGGGCACACACAAGATGGGACACAGCTGGCAAGAGGTAGAGACAGATTCTAGCACAGAAATCTTCTATCACACTCTTACAGAGGTGTTATAGAAACCATTTGATTTACAGTTCCATCCTCCATTAGCTCCATCCCAGTCGCTGAACTAAGGAAACACACACTACAACTCACATGTCAAAATGAAATCCCAAAGAATCCTGAGAAAAATGTAAACAGAAAAAAACCTTGAAAAAGATAGCAAGTCCAATGTCAGAGTGAGGAAATGTTGGATAATTTTTTTCAAAAGGTGTCACTTTGTTTAATTGTTCTTTGAAGTATTCATTAAAAATTTTTTACTCTTTAGAAATTCTTTGGAAGAAACCCATTTAAAGATAAACAGAGCAGATGAAGAAGGAGAGAAACAAGATGCAGAGATTTACAAGCTTGGTAGTTAAAATGATCTTTATTGATTGGAGATGAACTGTGGATAGATGAACTCTGTGTGTGACTTTTTGCTTTTTGGGGGCACTTTTTAATCCCCTCCAAGATGAGACAGCATCCAGAGGCCTTTCTCTTCAGACTATTACAAGGTAGACAACTACTGCAGAAACTTGTATGAGCTTTAGTGTTGTTATGGACTGAATTGTGTGCACCCCCCTCCCCCCAAATTCATATGTTGAAGCCCTAACCCCAATGTGACTGTATTTGGAAATGGGGCCTTTAAGGAGGTAATTAATGTTAAATGAGGTCATAGAGTGGGGCCCCAATCCAAAAGGACTGATGTCCTTACCAGAAGGGAGAGAGATACCAGGGATGTGCTCACACAGAGAAATGGCTGTGTGAGGACACAGCAAGAAAGCAGCCACCTGCATGCTAAAGAGAGAGGCCTCAGGAGAAACCAATCCTGCTGATACCTTGATCATGGACTTCTAGCCTCCAGAACTGTGAGAAAATACATTTCTGTTGTTTAAGCCACTCAATCTGTGGCACTTTGTCATAGTAACCCTAGCAGACTAAGATGACTCTAGAGCTGTTTCACTGCAAGTGTGGTCTGTGGACCAGTGCCAGTCCTGAAGTGTTTGTTAGCCGACTGTAGTAAGCACTGAAAGTAAGACTTAAGTTTTTTTAAAAAAGCAATTTGACAGATTTGTTTTATGACTCCTGAATCTAATAATACAATATTGAGACCAGTGTTCTGTATGCTTTTTAAAATTTCACTTTTCTAACAATTCATTTCTATGGTATTTTACAAAAGTATCACTCTGTGATGGCTTGGAAAAAGAATCAGGTCCTTCCCCAGGACCTAATACTCAGGTTTGGAGGGAAACTAGTTTTCTCACTTCCCTTCATGCTTTGAATTTGAGACAGATAATGAAATTCTGTGATCTCTGAACTGATATAGGTCCCAGAAATCAAAGATCGATTGACTTGCATCTTCTCCACTCAGATTTTCATTGAGCAGTTTCTCAGAATTTAGTAATCATATATCCTGTATTAAATTGTCTCTTCCTTATGTTGAAAGGGTACCATGTGTGATTAAGATGGTGATTGGTTTTCTCTTAGGTCAGATATTTTGAGGCTTCCCTTGGTCTCAAAGTAGCAGCAAGCTGAACTCAATGGAAGAATTATATCAAGCCACAAGGAGAGGAAACCACTAACAGGGATTGGGTTCAGATGCTTATATCAAAACAACCCAAATAATACTGGCTTATATAAGATAGGTCTTTTATTATCCTCTTGAATAACAAAGAAGTCTTGGTAGATAGTCCATAGTTGGTAGAGCAGCTCAAGGATGTCGAGATCAATTTCTTTAATTCTTTGGATTTTCTCTCATTGTCGGTTGTAACACAACTATCGCAACTTCAGCCATCGTAGCTGCTTTTCAGGTAGGAAGAAAGGAAAGTACGAGGGGCAAACATGCTGTGTGCCAACTGAGTCTACTTTTTAAGATAGAAGCTCCAGTAAGAACTCATCATTGATGAGAACAGTGACACATGGCTATTTCTATCTACAACAGATGCTGGGAAATGGGGGTTTCTGTTTTTGTTTGCGTTTAGCTAGGCTCACTGGGTTCTGCCTTTCAGAAGAAAAGGAGAACAGCAATTGAGAAGGCAGCCAGCACTCTCCGTCACAGCTTAATGCAAATAATTTGAGTGCATCTTCCTTCAAGATGTGAGCAGCTTGACTGAGCTGCTAAAAAGAGAAATTCTCATAACGTGACTGCCTTACTGTCCAGTAGATAGGGTGAGAGATATTGACTAGTAGGTGTTGAACACTAGATATTGACTCAAGAGAGGAGAGTTAGTGTAAATCTCTTCATAGAAACCTGCCTACAGCAGGAAAAGAGTGTTCTGGAAATTTCATGATTCTATGTAAGAGTTTTTTCCTCCTTATCTTTGGTTTTTGGTAGTTTTTGCCATAATGTGCCTAAGTGAAGTTTTCTTTGTTTTGTATGTGATGAATAGAGCTTCTTGAGTCTATGGCTTAGTGCCTTTCATCAGTGCTAGGGAATTCTCATTCACAATCTCTTCAAATATTTCTGCCGTTCATTCTCTCTTCCCTTTCCTTCTGGGACCCCACTTATACATATTTTAGGCCTCTTTACCTTGTTCCATAGAGCTGTTCCACTCGTAAGTATTTTCCTTTTTTCCTCCTCTCATGCTTCAGTATGGCAATTTTTCTACTGAACAATATCTTTCAGTCCATTAATTCTTTCTTCTATTTCCCTAATCTAGTGTTAACCCTATTTCTTTAGTTATTAATTTAGGCTAGTGCATTTTGATTTCTAAAATTTCCATTTGTTTCTTCATTTTTCTTAATCAATTTCAGTTCTCTGATGAAATTCTCCATTTGCCCTCTGTATTCTTGAATACAACAATCACATTTATTTTAAAGACATAAAGAGCTGTGGGTATGTTTCTATTGTCCATATTCTCTCCCTCTCTCTTTTTGTAATCACTTGGTTATATTTCTTGGCATGCATGGAGTTTTTCGATTGTCAGATATTATGTATAAAAAAAAATCATAGAGGCTCTGGATGATGCCATCTGTCTCCAGAGAGGATTTACCTTTCTTCTGGTAAGCAGGTATAATAAACAGAGCATCTTGGTCTAGTGAGTCTTTGGAAGGTCTGGTCTAATTCTGGTTACCCTTACTCTGAGGGTGTAATCTTTCAGAAGTCTTGTAGCCTTGAACTCCAAATTTTGTCTTTCTAGCACTTTGAGACTGACAAAGCCCTGTTAGCTTTTTGGATTCTTGGCTCCCAGCTTATACTTGTCTCTTTAGCCTCTTTTTCCATGCAGCTGAGAAACAGGCAAACACCTGGAGGAGAAATGTGGCTGAGAATATTGATCAGTGCATTTCCTTTCTCTCTAGATCCTGACCCCTCAAACCTTGGCTGCCTTGCTTGATCTCTCATGGTTCAAGCAGCTACTTTAAACAAAAATTCAGCTTTTACAGTTTATCCAAGGGGAAGTTAGTTTGATATAAACAATGCCATCATAGCCAGAAGTTGAAATTTCACAATTTTAGTATTTAGCTTTTTCTGAGGTGAGTAGGCACCTGTCCTCAGAGCTATTCTCCTGCAGAAACCACATTTTAAAGCACCCTGAGAATACAAAGAAGCCCTCTCAGCAGGCTCAAGATGCAGAAAGCAGCACCCCATAATCCTCTCCCCTTGGTGGGAGGCAGGCACTCAACTAAAGCATGGCAGTGGCTCTTGCCAAAGAAATCTTCCCTGTAAATTGCCACTCTCTTTAACCTTTCCTATTCTTGAAATTGGTGAGGAGATTCAAGGCTCTTAGAACAGGTCTTCAATTCTCATTGTAAACTTCCTTTGTGGAGGGTTGGGTCTTACAATCTCACGAGTATGGTTTGATGGTGCCCAAGCCAACATTGAGGTAGGAAAGGCCCCATTCTAACATCTTGTTACACTTAATATGAAAACATTCACTTCTGCCTGGCACTGAAATAAAAATGAGGACTGAAAAAATTTTTTTTATTGTATTCCCTTTTGAAGTACATGAACCCTGTTCCCAGGACCTCAAAGTCAGCCTACACTTTTGAGAATGGTAGTTCAGTGACATTATAGATTAAATAGGTTCCTTTTGAACTTGCCTGGGATTCTGACTTTCATTCATAATATTATTACTATGGGAAAATGCTTCATAATATAGCTGATTTATTAATACTCTCCAGAACATAGTCCATGTGAAAGGTGTGGATTACCTTTGTTAAACCTATTAATTCAGAAAGTTAAAGATTTGAAAAAGGAAATTGGACCCCTTTGGAGAAAATTGTGGATTTCCTGAACTCATTTTCCTAATAAGCACTCAAATGGCATTTGAGACCATTGTGCCTTCCTTTAGCTGCAGCTATATAAGTGATATGAAAGAAAAGTACATTTTTAAAACCTGTTTCATATAAACTTCTGAAACCTACACAAAGAAACAGAAAATATGTTCTGGTAGTATGACAGTTAATTTTATGTGTCAACTTGATTGGCCATATGGTGCCCATATTAAACATTCTATCTGGGGGCCGGCCCAATGGCGCAGCAGTTTAGTCCGCGCTTGGCAGCCCGGGGTTCGCGGGTTCGGATCCCGGGAGCCCGCAGATGCACTGCTTGTCAGCCATGCCGTGGCGGCGTCCCATATAAAGTGGAGGAAGATGGGCACGGATGTTAGCCCAGGGCCAGTCTCCCTCAGCAAAAAGAGGAGGATTGGCAACGGATGTTAGCTCAGGGCTGGTCTTCCTCATACACAAACACACACGCAAACATTCTATCTGGGTGTGTCTGTGATGGTGTTTCCAGATGAGATTAGCATTTGAATCAGTGGACTCAGGAAAGCAGAAGGCCCTCCTCAGTGTGGAGGAAGGAGGAATTTGGCCCTTTATCTTCCTGCCTGATTGCTTGAGCTGGGATATCTCCTCTCGTCTTCTGTTTGCAGACTGGGATTTACACCACTGCCTCCCCTTGTTCTCAGGTCTTCAGACTGAATTACACCACAGGCTTTCCTGAGCCTCCAGCTTACAGAAGGCAGGTTGCAGGACTTCTCAGCCTCCATAATGACATGAGCCAATTCCTCATAATAAATTACCTATCAACTGTATATATATAAAGTTATATATATCTTGGTTCTGCTTCTCTGGTGAACCCTGGCTAATACAGGTAGTAGTAAAGGAAAATCAGTTTTAGAGCTGTGAGGGCCAAAGATTTTGAGCTTAGCTACAGAAAGAATCTTGGCTGAGACCTGGAACTCTTCTGGGAAGTAACTGTCTGAGTTCCTAAGGCTTCTGACGTGACCGACTGTGTGGATGAGTGAGCACTGGAACTGTCCTCACTTTTTAAAGGTAAGATATGCTGATGCCATTTGTAGGAGTCTAGTGGGAGATCTTGTAGCCATGTCACTCTGAGGGAAGATCATTTTGCCACATGTCTTGGATATGGTAAATTAGAGCAGAGGTATATACAGGCTTCTTATTGAGTTTTCTAGGGCTGCTGTAACAAATTACAATAGATATTTATTGTCTTGCAGTTCTGAAGGCTAGAAGTCTGAGATTTGGGTGTTAGCAAGGTTGGTTCCTTCTGAGAGCTGTGAGGGAGAATCTGTTCCACGTTTCTCTTTTAGCTTCTGGTGGTTTTCTGGCAATCTTTGGTGTTCCTTGGCTTGTAGAAGCATCACCCTGACCTCTGCCTTCATTCTCACATGGCATTCTCCCCGTGTGCATGTCTGTGTCCTAACTTCCTCCTTTTATAATGACACCAACCATGTTGGCTTAGGGGCCCACCCTACTGTAGTATGACCTCATCTGAACTAACTACATCTGCAATGACCCTATTCCCAAATCAGGCCACTTTCTGAGGTACTAGGGGCTAGGACTTCAATATATGAATTTTGGGGGGACATCCTTCAACCTGTAACACTTCTGTTAATTTGAGATTCCCAGACATCCTGCCCTTAACCTTCATGTACCTCATCACTGAGAGCTAGGAATCCATGATACAGCTCTTCACTTAATTAGCTATTATGATTCACTCAGGGAGGGAGGAGTTAGTTAACAGATGTTTCTGGTTATAGGAGGGTTAATCTATTATGCAGTGAAACTGTCTCAAAGGCCACAGTTTCCTGGAATGAAGGACCTGCCTCCAGAACCCTCTATCAGGTGTGCACAATTGTGTTGATTGATCTCCTGTTTTTAGAAACTAGCATTTTACAGCCATTCATTTTCAATCTGGTAATCAGGCTGATTAAACTTTGACAAGCATAAAGAAAGAAAAAGAAGGAAATAATAACTCCTGCTAAATTTTAACTGGAGAAGAAAGCTGACAGCCCTAGGAGGGAGAAATGATGGGTATTTAAAATATAAAATTTGAAAAAACAATGGGCATCCGGAGAGTACTTGTTAAAATAATTAGTGATAAAGCTTTGAATCTCAAATCATCTCCAAACATTTTTAGCTTGATTAACATGAGTAAAGTGTCTTAAAGTGATACATGAGGTGTTGATTTTGATTGTTTTTTGGGGAGGAGTTTTGGCTCCTCACCTCTGAGTTTAGACAACTTTCTAATCTCTTCACTCTTCTCCAGTGGTTTTCAACTGGGGGAAATTTTGCCCCTCAGGGGATATTTGGCAATATCTTGAGACATTATTGGTTGTCATGGCTTGGGGGGCGGGATGCTACTGGCATCCAGTGGGTGGAGGCCAGGGATGCCGCTTAACCTCTTACAATGCACAGGACAGGCCCACAACAAGGAATTATCCAGCTCAAAATGTCAATAATGCTACGGTGAGAAATAATAATTTTTTTCCACATGGTTCTCGATTGAGAAGTCCTTGTTTTGCTATTTAACTGTTCTAACTGTAACCCAGATGTCACCCAAGATTCCTCTGTGCTTGGAGAGTTAGGTAGTGTTATGTTGGGGCCAATATTCTGAGGGAGCTCCACTCTCCTCCTCAAGAGTTTTGAAAAGTGTCTGGGAGTTCATGTTCTCAAGGTCACTCAGGCTTGGCCTTCTGCTGCTATAAACTCACAGACTTTAATCCCATCCTCCCCCTACTGTTATTCTCTCTCTGCTCACCTCTGAACCAGACATGGAACTTGACCTCCCTGCCTTTTTCTATTCACAAAAACCTCAAATAAGGCGTATGTATAACAGACTTTGTTGAAATTTTCTTGGGGGGAAGGGGTAAGTTTTGGGGGAGGGTATTTATTTTTCATAGTCACAAAAGAACAGATGACAGGCCATTAAAATTTCTTTAGTCATCCCTTCATGTGGCTTGGCCATCTTTTCCATCTCTCTCCTGTAGTTTTATAGGCCCTCAACCCTCAGGTGCCCCAGTGAAATCCAACTCCCCTGTACTTGATTGTGTGCAGTAATTTAGCACAGTCAGGCGTTGCTTAACGACAGGGATACGTTCTGAGAAATGCATCGTTAGGCGATTTCATTGTTGTTGGAACATTACAGAGTCTACTTACACAAACCTGGATAGGATAGCCTATGACACACCTAGGCTATACGGTACTAATCTTATGGGACCACCATCGTATATTTGGCCCGTCATTGACCAAAACATCGTTATGTGGTGCGTGACTGTATTCCAGGTGCAGCTTGTCTGCAAAGCTCCCTTTGCATAATTTGAACTCAGTACCAAGCTCCACTCTGTGGCGGACCATCCTCGCCACATCCTGCTTTAACTCACACAGAGACCAGATGAAGGTTTTGACATTCTGATTTCTTCCTTTCTTGCTCTCAGACCAGTCCCTAGAGGGGACAGAAGAAACATGGAGAACTATGTTTCCACCCAAGCGATGATGTAGCCCCACTCCTCCAGACTCCTCTTACAAGTTAGACTTGACTTTCCCTCCTCCTCTTTCCCCCTTGTTTACAAAACTGTTTGACCCTGGGCAAGTCACTCAATTTAGAATCACGGAAAGTGCAGCATAAAGAAACACAAGAACACATCTATTTTAAGCCTTTCATTTTAGAAGGAAGAGAACTACTTAGGATTAACCCAACACTAATTGATGGTGTTCAGGACCTGAATCCAGACCACATTTCCTGGTACTCTCATCACTACGACTGGGAAGAAAAGACCCAAATCCTAGTTCTCAAGGAAATCTCTTTAATATTCTAAGCCTTAGTCTCCCTGTTAAAAAATAGGAAGGGGTTAAATTAGATTATCTCTAAGATCCTTTTCAACACAAACAATCAAATAATTATCAAATGTTGCTTCGAGACTCTCCGAACATCTCCCAAAGAAACAAAACAAAAATATTTTCCTAACCATGTTGAAAAAGTTTAACTTTTCACCTATGTGACACTTTTAAAGAGACATAACAGTATAATGAGTAAGAGCACAGATGCTAAAACTAGAATGTCTGGGTGGGAATCCAGGCTCAGTCTCTTACTGGACAAGCTGTGTGATCTTGGGCAAGCCACTTAACCTCTCTGTGCCCTTTAAGAGAGGAATGATAATCATGATGCCTATCCTAAGATAGTTTTGGAGATTAAATGAGTTCATAAAAGCACTTAAAACAGTAACTGGCATATTGTAAGTACCATATAAGTGCTAGGTCTTATTATTTCTGACACCTGCAATTAGCAGGCTATAGATCATGAAATAAAATAATTAGATTAGAATAGGATGATTAGAGGGATACACTCTTCACCTCAAATACAGTTTTATTCTTGCATTTTAAGAACTAAAGAGCAACTGAGTCAATTTATAAGAGGCTCTCACAGCATTATTTTTAGACTCTTTAAAGGAGAAACTTTGTTTTACACTTGAGATAAATTTTTCAAGTCATGAGAGAGTATCAGGTCCTGAGGGTGGGTTGAGAACTTCAGGATTGTGCTATGTAAGCATTTTGGCTTGTGCTGTTGGGAGAAGCTCTTTGGATTGTGTTACAGACAATTTATATTTCCTGCAAAAATCCGGAAGAAAGCCAAATGCTCGCAAACTGGGGCTTGATAGCATTGGTTTATTTGAATGCAATTTTTCTAATCCTGCAGTCAGAAGAGATGTGTTTTGCCCTGGGAAGCCCACCTGTATTGAAGTTAAATTATTTTTAATTAGTCTTATTATTTTCCTGGGAGGTCTTAGACTTAAAAATTCTTCCCCTCTTTCTCTCAATGATCTCATTCGGGAGCATCCAGTCAGAGCTACTGACCCAACCTTGGGCAAGAGTTTATCCCAAAGTCATTTGGTCTTAGAACATTTGCCAAATGAGATCCAAAGGTGATAACAGCTTGGGGATGGTTCTGGAACAGAAGTCCCCCAGCGAGGGCCCTGCCTGATCCAACACCTGGTGCCTGTTTCCATCAGATGAGATGATGGAGGTGCCCGTGTCTTCCCTTCCTCTCTCTGCATCTTGGAGATGAGACCTGAGAGGTGCAGCTGTGCGAAGGTGCTCACCAACCATCAGCAGCCTCAGCTTCTGCCAGCAAGTCGAGGGGGGAGCGAGCAGGCATCGTGGATCACAGGTGCAGAGCCACCAGGCAGGCAAGAAAGATATGTTCCAGGTCTTACTTGGGGCCCCTGTTGACGATGAAGGACAGCCAAGTCACAAGGTGTCACCTGTTATGCCGAGACAATTCATACATAAATCAGGCTCCATTAGGGGTGAATATCAGGTGGAAAAATGTGCCAGGCCACTGCGTCTGCTCATTGCTGTGTCAAGAATAAATCTGTGGCTTGAAAAGAAAAAGTCAGAGCAGGCAGGGAAATGTCAGAGCAAGAACAAGACAGTTTAGAGGGAGGTCAGGGCTTCCTAAATCTTCTGAGGGCTCTTTCCAACGTTCTGTTTGGTGTGACAATTTCTAGTGTTCCTGTCCTTTCATAGGGCAATGGCATCACCTCCTCAGAATATCCAGATGTTGATCTCTCCCATGGTGATTTAGTGGCTGCACACCCCAGGCCCCTTTCCTCTCAACGCCCACATTCTTTCTACACTGGACTCTGACTCTGAGCCTAGATCCTCTTTTGTGATGGCATTAGGGGGTCATTGTGGCTCTGTAGAAACTTCATCAAGTCCCAAGAGGTAAGGCTCTGGTCTAGCGTAACCCTCCGAGGACCCTTCAGGCAAGAAGTTGTTTTTCTAAACTTAGCTCCCATAGGAGTTTCCAAAGCTTTTGTGGGGAGGGTGGTCTTGGGAAGAGGCACCAGGGATCAGGTCTTTGTACAACAGAGAGACATGAAACAATAAAAAGCACAGGGGCTGCAGGAAGTGGAATCCTGAGACAGCAGGTCAGGAAGTTGATTTGAAGACTTGCATGAGATCCCTGGATGAACAAACTTGAAGGGATCCAGGCATTTCTGGACCTTTTGATTCTCTAGCAGATACACAGATATGCAGATAGAATGCGTGTTCTACTCCCTGGGTCCCTTGGCTGACGGGTATAGTAATAGTGAATTCCCTCCCTTCTGAACAACATGGCGCCCGACTCTCATTGACTCCACTCCTGCCTCACCCACAACTCGCTTTGCTCCAGTCCCTCCATCTCTATGGAGCCCCAGCTTTATGCTCCCAGCTGGTAGCCACCACTCTAAGGGCACCCGTCACACTCAGCCCTACCTTGCACTGTGTACTTGCCTTTAGCAGAGTCACCATGTGTGGCAAGTTTGCTCTGCTCTTCTGCCACTAGATGGTAAATCCCTCATGAACTAGAACTGCACCATAGTCTTCTCTGTGTTCATTCTTATATCCCCTATGGTGCCTGGCATAAAGTAGACACCATTTGTTTGTTGAATAAAAACAGCATTCTTCCTCATTTCCCATGAAAGTTGCGATCTAAACCAGCTTAATTAACAATGCAATTCACTTTAATTAACTTTTACATTGAAACTCTATAATTTTTTTAAGTGGTGGGGAGGATAGGATAGATTAAAAATCTACTGAACGCCTGATACTGTGGAAAGTGCTTTACACACATTATCCCATTTAATCCTGAATTTAATATTTGGGAATTGTTTGCATCATTTTACAAACCAGGAAACAGAAACTCAACAGTAGAAGTGGCATTCCCAAATAAGTTATGGAGCACAATTTCAAACCTACTTCCTGCTGACCCCAAAGTCTGGGCTTCACCATTACCCCACACTCTGGTACAATGATGAATTTTCAGTGTATGATTTATTAAATCTCAAATCAGACTTTTCTCTGTAATTGGGCAGATCCTAATTTCTAATTCTTGTAATAGCTGGTTTTAAGCATAAGAAACTTAGTATGTGTGCACAATATATTTTAAAAGATAAATGCAACTGCTGAAATTTATGCCTAAAATGTACAAAGCTAGGACACTTCCTAAATGAAATTCTTTTTTCTTCTCTCTTTTTTTTTACTTTTATTTTTCTCTAAGCCAAGTTAAAAGCAGAGTAAAAGGGAAGATCTTGGGAGTAGACCATTCCACTGAGAAGAGCGATTTGTCTTCATTAGTATTCCAATTTTTAGTATGCAAATTGAATGCACTTTTTCTTTCTCTTATTTATATCAGAGGCAAATTATAATTCACTCCCACTGGGGGAATACCATTGAAAATGAAAAGAGCCTAATCTTTAAAATTAACCAGACTTTCTCTGATTTGGGTAGGAGTGCATGGTCCTGCATGACCTCATGGGGTCAGCTAAAGAACTTTTCAAGGTTTTTCCTAGTCTAGGAGTCATTTAATTATTCTATTTTCCTCATTTTTCCCCCCTCACATTTTAATATTTCTAAAATCAGGAAGCACCTCACTACTGATGCAGATGTTTGCAGTTTTGATATGTCTTTATTTCTCCCAATTTTTTGGTTGTGCCTCACACTTGATGGTATCTTAGAAGTGAGAGAATCTAAGAATCTTTATTGGGAAATTCAGGTTCTGATTCCCTTTAAGTCTCTCCTCACAAGGAATGGAGGACTAGAGTCAAGGCTGCTCTGGTAATATTTCCCTCCAGATTTTCTCCTGGTTGGATAATGTCACAACCTTCTATCATCCATTAGTTCCTTATCTATTAAGTAGTATTATTGTGATAACCTGCTATTCCTTATGTCATAGAATACTCTTCCTTCATTTAATATGTAGGATCTATGTAATTAGGAATGTTTTCTGATCTATTGATGCTGAATACGAAGATCCAAATGCCAAGATGTAAAAGTGAGCAACACAAGATCCCTGGAGCTCTCAAAGAGAAATAGGAGGCCTGAGCACAAACATCTCCATGTTAGTGCCAGGCTGACTCCTCCTGGTGGGAGAGGGCCAAAACAGGAGACAGTTTTGGAATATTGTGATGGAATAAGGGTTTCTCTTTTTCTCCTCTTTCTGATGTGAGCCTGGCTCAGGTTGTCCACTTTAGAGCTATGCCAAGTTTGATTACTCCCAACTCCTTTAGAGGGACTTTGTGACATCAATACACTCACCCCATTTCTGTGAGCAAGATTGATCTTTGCTTCTCTGTGTGACTACAGAACATACAAAGGGCTGTGGGGTCCTGGTAATGTCTTCATGATGCTTGCGTGTGATAGGTTTATTTCTTCCTTGGTGTTTTCTTCCTGTCATCACTGCCCTGTTTTCCCAGTGTTCATTTTGAATTCTCTTGCACAGTGCCCAACGAGCTGAGTTACTATGGATGCAATAAGGTCTACCTTTTACTGTATCTGATGGAATATGCCCTCTACCGGGTCAACATCTCCTACTGCCAAGAATTTAAATGATACCATTTATAATATGACTATACACAGATAAACAAGATGTTTAAGGGAGCATTTCCTATGGTCAGAGCTTTCAGCTAAAGGCCTGTTAGGGCAGTAAAGAGAATGCTAGAAAGTGGCTAATATCCCTTCCAGAACCCGTCCAACAGATAATAGGTTGTTCTGCTACTCCCACACTCTATGTGAAGAGAAGACTAGAAGTTTCAGAGAGTTCCTTCAAGGGGAGACTTGATAGAAGGAGTTGTGTGGATGTACCACCAGGGTGCAGGAGTGGGGGGCTATGGGCATGGTAAAAGGTCCACAGGGGAGCAGATCATTCCCAGTGCAGAGTTTCCTGCAGGCTTTTGAAAACCCTTCCATTTGCCCCAAGGAAGAGTCACCACGTGTGCCTCCACCCAATGGGAAACTCACTGACACCCTTGACAAGACACTTGTGCCTCTTTTTCTCTGATTCTGCTCCCGCCTGCCTGAATCTAGAGAAACAGGCTGTAGGATGGGGAGGGAGGAAGAGCAGTGTGGACACAGCATGGACCCACTCGAGGGCCGGCTTGAGCTGAGAAGCAGACCTGAGATTACATTAGATTAGTGAGTCAGGTCTGCTGGAATCATTTCACAGGAAGGCTCTTCTTACTACTGAAACTGACCAGAAAGCTCCATTATCTGTCTGAGACACCATCAAGAAGTAGGAACAGAGCTCAGACAAGGCGCGTCGGAAAGAAGTGACTGGAGAAAAAGAAAGCCTGTTCCTGATTGAATCTCATCAAAGTTAGCTGTTCAATAAGCTGGCTGCTTTGCTTAGATCACAGATGAAGACATTGGGGACAAGCTGCCAACACACACTGCATTGCTTTTCTGAGATGTGCCCACCATTAAGGATTTGAGGGGCTGGGTTTTAATTCAAGGGCTCCTCCCATTTGCTGGTAGGACATTATTAATCTTCCTCAGAGTGAGGAATAGAATTAAAAAATAATTATGGTATAACATGTAATTATTCTATTAATTAAATAAATTATTAATTTAAATAAGCAATTATAAGGTAAAATAAATATTTTAATAAATTATAATAATAACGAATATTTGACAATATCAGGAGACATATTTGGTTGTCCACAACGGGGTGGAGGGGGGATGGATTCTACTGGCAACTAGTGGGTTGAGGCCAGGGATGCTGTTCAACATCCTACCATGCACAGGACAGTTCCTTCAACAAGATATCAGCCGTGCTGAGGCTGACAAACTCTGGATTAGGCCCTCATCTCTTTACCACAGGAATAGAGCAATATATATATATTTTAATATAATCTTTCTATTTTAGAATAATTTTAGATTTACAGAAAAGTTGCAAATAGACTACAGAGAGTACCCATACACCCTACACCCAGTATCCTTATCTTATATCGGTGTGGAACATTTGTCATAACTAATGAATCAATATTGATCAATATCACTATCAGTATTGACACATTATTATTAACTCATATCCATACTTTGTTCAGATTTCCTTCATTTTTACTAACATCCTTTTTCTGTTCCAGGATCCCATGTTACATTTAGATGTCATGGTTCCTAGGCCCTTTAGACTGTGGCAATTTTTCAGGCTTCTCTTGGTTTTGATGGCCTTGACAGATTTGAGGAATTCTGTACAGGTATTTTGTAGAATGTCTTTTAATTTAGGTTTGTCTGATGCTTTTCTCATGGCTAGGCTGAGGTTATGTGCTTTTGGAAGGAAGACCAGGGTGAAATGTTATTCTCATCACATCCTATCAGAGTACATCCTATGAGCATGACTTGTCGCGTTGATGTTAACTTGGATCAGCTGGCTGGGTTAGGGTTTGTCAGGTTTCTCTAGTGTAAAGTTACTCTCTTGCTGCCCCTTTCCATACTGTCCTCTTTGAAAGGAATTCACTGTGTGCAGCCCACACTTAAGGAGAGGGGAGTTATGGTCAACCTCCTTGAGGGGGGCGTATCTACATATATCATTTGGAATTTTTTGCATGGGATTGTTGCCTATTCTCTCCCATTTACTTACCTAGTTGTTCAATCCTTTATTTATAGTAGTGTAGTGGATTGAATGGCGACCTCAAAAAGATATGTCCACCTCCTAACCCCTGCAACCTGTGAGTGTGACTTTATTTGAAAAAGTTTTTTTTTTTTTTTAGATAATTAAATAAGGATCTTGAGATGAGATCACCTTGGATTATCTTGGGTTGGCTGTAAATCCAGTGACAAGTGTCCTTATAAGAGACAGAAGAGAAGACACAGACACAGAGGAGAAGGCCATGTGGAGACGGAGGCAGAGGTTGGAGTGATGCAGGCACAAGCCAAGGACTGTCTGGAGCCACCAGAAGCTGAAAGAAGCAAAGAATAGATCCTCCCATAGACCCCCACATAGAGCGTGGCCCTGCTGACACCTGGACTTCAGACTTCTGGCCTTTACAAATACGGAAGAAATTCCTGTTGTATTAGGGCCCCCACCCAGTTTATGGTCATCCATTATGGCAGCCATGGGAAACTGATACAGTCAGGATGGGCTCTGGGTATTTATTTTTTTATATATGGATTTATTATACATAGCCTAATACTATATTATTTTTATATATGGGTTTATTTATGCGATCTAGTGCTATGTTATTTATTTTGTAGCACAAATTGTTCCAGTTTTGGCCATTGAGAGATCATTCAGTTGGCAACAGTGGATTTCCCAGGCACATGCCCCCCTTCCCGGTATATGTGGCTGGTCCTCCGAGGCCCAGGGCCTGATCCTACTTGGCAGAACCCCTGAGTCAGTTCTGCCTGGAGCCAGGCCACCTCCAAGTCCTAAACCAGAAAGTGACCTTTAATGCTTTATTACTCTTTAATTATTCCGCCACCCATCAGTGCATCAGGAGTGTAAGCACCGCTTTCCAGAAGGCTTGCCAGCAGAGAAAATTAAGAATGCTGGTGTCATGCAGGTTTTTTTATACCCTAACACTTTTGACATTTTAGCAATAAACTTGCATAGCATTGATGAGAGGAGACAGAAGCAAAACATGCTTTCAGATTGCTCCAAAGTTGGCCTCCTTAGCTGATATGTTCTCATGAGAAAGCAGAGTTAAAGAAAAGTTTTCTGTTGGCAAGTTTGAAATTGCAGGTACCTCAGGTCAGGCGTATGTAGGAGTTAACCGGGGTGTCTTTGGCTAGCCTAAAAGAAAGCCAGCATTCTAAGCTTCCCAGAGGAATTTCCTTGAAGATTTTGAGGATTATGATTGAGGTTACTCTCCACATGTAATACGAAGAAACAAAACCTTTTCTGTAATTTTCGACTTTCTCTATTTGTAAGCCGAGGGGCCTTGCTTACTGCATATCTTCTAGAATTATTTTTATCTCCTTCACAGCAGAACGATTTGTTCTGAGAACTGAAAATGATAAAAAGAGTGGAGGATCAGGGGCCAGCCCCATGGCCTAGTAGTTAAAGTTCTGTGTGCTCTGCTTCAGCAGCCCAGGTTCGTGGGTTCAGATCCCGGGTGCAGACCTACACCATTTGTCAGCCATGCTGTGGCAGCAACCCACATATGAAATAGAGGAAGACTGGCACAGATGTTAGCTCAGGGCTAATCTTCCTCAGCAAAAAAAGAAGAAAAAAGAGTGGAGAAGACCGTGAGAGATAATGAGAAGTCTCAATCTCTTTTCCCCCAAACCTGCACCCCCTTCAGAATTTCCCAGGTTCATAGATACTCCTGGCTGATTAGCCTGGTTGTCACCTTTGGCCACTTTCCTTTTTCCCTCTCTCTCTCCTTGTCCTGCCCCTCCTTTGCTTTCCCCTCCCCCATCCAAACACCAACTGCAGTCCGTTTTTACTTCCTTAAGTCTCCTGCATCTATTTGGTAACTTTGCTTCTCACAGCCAATCTCTAATCCTGACCCTATTGCTTTATTTCCGGAATGTTGCAAGACTTTTAATTACCCGCTGCTAGACTCTCCACATGTTCCCCTGTGTACACTAATGCATAATCACATTTCCTGAACACAAGCTTGTGTCTTGTTACTCCTCATCTCATTAGCCTTTACTGCTTCCTCCATGCCTGAACAAGAAGGTCCACGCTCTTTACTGCTACTTTTAAGTTCTCCCAGATGCCACGCTTAGCACTCCTGTCCAACTGTGGTTCCCACAACTCAAAAGTGGCAGGAAACTTTCATGCTCACTGAGCTGATTATTGACCCCGGACAGACGCATATTCCTGCCTATTATAATTTCTCACATTCATCGCTCTGTCTCAAATGCCCTTTCTTCTTCTTTCCACTAGGTAATCCATACTTTAAATGGTCTGTTCTAAACATGAGCACCTCTCTTAAGGGTCTACATGTTGTTCCAGATTCAAGTGATGCTTTCCTTCTTTAAATTCTTGTGTTCTCACTGGCCATTTCGATATTTTCCAAACTGAGTTCTGCAGGAGCATACTATGGCAGTACATCAGAATCATCTGGATGGCTTGTTAAACAGAACCCCCCCTGCCAGAATTTCTGATTCAGTGGTCTGTGGTGGGGCAGAAAATGTGCATCTCTAACGAGATCCAGGGGCTTTGGATACTGCCGGTCTGGGGACCACGCTTAGAGAACAAATGTCCTATGGTTTTAAAATTTTTGTGTCCATCAGAATCCCCTGGGGCATTGGTAAAAGGGGTAGATTCCAGGGTACCCACCTTTGTGGTCTGATGAGGTAGCTCTGGGCCAAGTCAGAGCTCTTTTTAAAATCAAGCCCAGGGTAATTCTGACTCAGGTGGTCCTCGTGTCTGCTTGAGAAGTCTTGTTCTGGAAAATGCAGGAGTTCTCATTTCTGAGAATAGTGGTGATCCTTTGGCTCTTACCACTTAGTATCCTATGGCCCTTGTCTCAGGGTGTTTGGCCTATTGTTCCAAATAGAGCTAGTCTCTTAAGAAGAATTTCTTTTTATTCTCAGGCTCTAGCACAGTTATTTTCATGGGGTATATACTCAAGACATATATTTGGATTTCACCCAGTTATAAAAAATAATTCCTGTGAATTATTAATTCCTGTGAATTCCTTTGATGTAAGTAAGAATTGAATTGCGAGTAGGGGTGGGCGGGTGGGAGGGCTTGGACTGGGCTTTGTGAAAAGGATTCAGGCCATTTTGAATTCCCAGAGTATGTCTCCACTTTCTGTGATCTGGGCCAAGGAAGGCCAAGTCTCATTTTTCTCTATTGCTTGAAGTGAGAATTGAATAGCCATATGCCTATATTTAAGGTGCATCCTGATTTCCAAGGTAAAACTAAACCACTTTGCCCTGTACTTGCAAGTCATTTCTTATGAATGGTAAACTTTAAAAAGTGAATCCAAATGTCACTTTCACTTCAGCTTTAACAACAAAAAAGATTGAAGGCGCAGAATACGTGAGGAAGATGAGTTTTTACTTCTATCTTGATTGATTGCTTAATGTTTCAGCAAGGAACAATGTGCATGGGATAAAGGGGAGCATTGGGAGAATGCGGGGGTGCTGCATATATTTGCACAGGGACTCTGCGTGCACGGTACTAGAGGGCTTGCAGGATGAAGTTCTCTTGTTATTGTACTGACCAGACTGTAGGGGTATCGCCATTGCTTAAAGGAGAAGCTAGGGGAGGAGATTAGGAAGTAATGACCTTCACAAGAAAATCAGATTTAAAAACATTGTATATTTAGTTTAAAACAGCATTCCCCTAAGCTTTTTGATCACCATTAACATTTCCCTGGACAGTTTTCCCCCAAACACCAGGTAGAAAATGTTTGTGTAAATATATATATTTACAACTGAATTTCTGTGTTATAGTAATAGAAGTGTGCCAGAACTTTTAACCCCTTATTTTAATTATTTTAAAGGAATTATAGAAGTGTGAACATTCCTGTTATAAGGATGATTCTAGAACATTCTGATGCTCTTCAGGAATATCACCATGTTCTAAAGTTCAAATCCAAAGTAGTTTTAAGAAAGTCAACTAAATATTAATTTGACCTAGAAAATAGATTTTAAAAAAATGCTGGATTTTATTTTAGGTGAATTCCAAATTTTAGGATTGGAGAGAAGCTTAGAGTGCAAACTGAGGTCCAGACAAATGAAGTGAGCTAAGTGGAAAAAACCTGAATGTTCAATGATAGGAAAAGTTGAAAAAAAAAAAAGATAGTACACCCATACAAGGGAATATAACACATGAATTAAAGAGAAGGAGAATGATTGATGGGGTGACCTGGAGGAGTGTCCCTTATGCATTGTTGAGTAAAAAAGTAGCAAGTTACAAAGTAATATGTGGAGTATGATCTCAATTTAACAAAACAAAAGACAGAAAAAGAGCAAAACTATATGTGAATAAACGTTTTGATATGTTCGAGCATCAAAAAAAGCATGAAAGAATACTTCAACATGTTGGTACCCGTTACTAGAAAGGGGTGGGAATGAATTCTTCAGTTTTTCCTTTAATGTCTCTGTGTTGTTTGCTCGGGGCACTGACTCTACTTTGCTTTTGTAGATGAGTGAAAAATTCAATGCAATATTTCTTTTAAAAAGCACTAAAAAGAAGGAGGCCTCAAAGTGTTTCAAAATATTTTGTTAGAAAAACTACCATTCTTTCCCCTCCCCTTTAAGGGGAGCCATGGTGAGCCTGTCAACTGCAAAGCAAACAAGGAGTTAGAAAGTGCTTGAGGGCCCTGGGTTTGTCCTCAAGTAGTGAATGTTCTTCCCCGAGAAGTTGTTGACATTGTCAGCCTGCTCTGAAGTGGGGACTTTCAAGCAAAGGTGAACTTCACTTAACTGCTGTCTAAATTGTATCTAAAAAATTGCTTGAAGTGTTCTGAGCACTGAGATTGAAAATGTCCAATAGAAGATTCCATAGCAAAGTAATTTTATTGTGCAATGAACAAGTCCACTAATGAGTATTATCATGTTAGTTCCAGAGGAAACCCAAAGCAGTGCCTTAAACATTGTCCTTGGTCTCTAGGGGTTTATCATAGAGATGAAAGGAAAAGTCTAAATACACATAAAAATTAGAGAATGTAATGAGACAAAACATAACCAATTGGAGCAGTGCCCACTTTCGGTGCTGTAGACATTCAAAAAGTTGAGAAATGAGTGAAAGCTGCTAGATCTGGATAAACACTACAATGAAAATTTTTGTATAACTAGAAATAAACAAAATAAAATAAAAATCTAAGTCTCTGCAAAACACCACAATTACTTCAAGGAAAAGAATTCATTCAAAAAACCAAAATGTGAAGGAATTGGAATTCCTTTTGGAACTGTACTAGTGGACGACATCCACCATTTGACCTTGAAGTCTTCTTATTCGCGTTAATAGTGATTATGAAGGTGGCCGAGCCTTTGGTATCACTTAAATATTTTCTCAGTTTCTTTTTCTTCTAAGGACTCTGAAGGGGGCCACTTTCATAAACCTACAAATGAGATTGCTGCTCCAAATATTCGTTAAGGAAATGGAATGATTTTCCCCGACAATGTTTGCATCTTCAGTGGAACTCTCAGAAATCATCTCAAGAGCTGTGTAGGCTTGCCGTCCTTTCTGGGCAGCCTTCCAGCCAGGGCAGGTATTTGAAATATTTGTGCTTGGCCCTTTGGACATGAGTAGTTTCCCTGCCGAGGCTGCCTTGTCTAAACTGTTTCCTGAATGGTGTGATTACCCCCAGCACCATTATTATTAACGATAGGTACTCATATAGTCCTCTCCGTTTGCAAAGTGCTTTACAATGGTACTCACTTATTATTTATTAGATGTTAATGCCTAATTACAGGACGCTTTTGCCAAGCCTTAGAAGGGCTGTCTGGCTATGCGTGGCTTCTGGGGCGGGGTGCACAGCTCCTCTCCCCGTACTGGGCTGAATGAATGTGGGTTTATCTGATTTCAGTTCATCGGCCCAGCATACCATCAGCATGTGTGTGTCTGTGCTGATGACAGGAGACTGGAAAACAAGGCAGGTAAATCCTGACCTGATCCTGGGCCGCATTCAGCCCTTTGGTACCAGGTTACCTGCTGCTGCTATGAAGTCTGGGTGCTTAATACTTTTCTCAGCAGCAAGGACCACCTCCTTCCCCTGGATCTGACAAACATTTATGGTTGCAGTCACTAGGAAATAATTCTCCTGTCAAAGGCATATGGATAGATTAAAGAGTATTTTTAAATAATATAGTGGAGGTACTTACCATACTGTACTATATATTGTATTGATGAATGTATGTCTTTTCTAAAACAGGGCCTTTTTTTTTTTTCCAGACAAAAAAATCCATTCCTCCTGTCTTGTTATCTATCAGCATTAGTCGTCAGGACTTTACAACCCAGCTGAGCAATTGAGTAAACAAAACATTCCTTGTCCAAAGAAGTTTAGAATTGCAGTCCGAGTTTCTTTTCAGTTATGAAAGAGAAGCAATCAGAAATTGGATGGCTCTAGACTCTGATGAACCCTGGGACTCTAAGGGTCCCTCACCTGAGTGGGTTGAGTGAGTCTGGGGCCTTGTAGCTCAAGGCAAAAGTCAGTGTGTTGACCTGGCATAATGGTGTTATTGATTAACTTTCCATGTCTGAAATGGGCAGGAGTTGACCAGAAAATATTGCTGCTATGAATGTCTATGATTGTTTCACTGTTAGTTAGGGATGCTCCAGTTCCGGGTCTCTTCCCTGTTGCTGTGGAGTTGAAGCTGAAAGTTCACATACCTCTCTTCGTGAACTTCATTCTTGAGGTGAACACGGACATGTAGGCCTTTCCTCCTTTCCCTGGGACCTAACCCTCTTGCTGTCCTCCACTGTCTTCCTAAGCCACTCAAACTGCCACAGCTCAGTGGAACTGTAGTGCCCTCTCACAATGTGAGGAGCTGATGCTGACCTCAATTTCCTCCTCACTGGTTTCAATTCTGGAAGGACTAGAAAAACATGAAGAAGGGAGGTAAAGTGTTGCTTCTTTACAAGATGGGATGGACCATGGAGCAGTTATGGTATATAGTTTCTAGAATTATTATATTTCATTATGCATTGTAATTTATTTTCTCTCTTGTGTAATAGTGATATCTGTGTTTATTTTGCAATTCCTTGAGAAAGGGGAGACACATCCAAAAGGGACATTAGGCTAGCATCTGAAAACCATCCCTCATTTGGGGAAAGCTGAAGAATCAGTGGAAGCAGGACCCTGATTCCCACCAAAGAAGTCTGTGTCTAGATGCTCTTCTCTCATTCCTTTGCAGCTAAAGAACAGGTATTTGAGGGGGAGTTACACACCACTCATCAAGCCATGCTGTGGTGGTGTCCCACATGCAAAATAGAGGGAGATAGGCACAGATGTTAGCTCAGGGCCACTCCTCCTCAAGCAAAAAGAAGATTGGCAACAGATGTTAGCTCACCAAAAAAAAAAAAAAAAGAAACAAAAAAGACTAGGTATTTGACCAAAGCTAACCCTACTGTATACTCTGGGGCAGTAATACAAAGAAACGGGAGCATTCTAGAATTTGTCTTAGAGGAGTGGCTGTGGATTCCAGTATCTAGTGGCAGTGATGCCTGTGGCAGCATTCCCTGGTATAATGGGGCCACAGTAGGATCCTACACAGAGTCTTCCATTGTCATGATTTTGACTGTGGTTCTGGTCTCCCTATTTTGCCCACTTTCTGTGCTTGATTGGCTGGCTTTTGCCTGAATCCTGTGATCTACCCCACATCCTTTGGATAAATTGCCTTTTGCCTTCAAGTAATCAGAGTTGGTTTTCATTATATGGAGCCAAGAATCCTGGACAGTTCCCTTGTTATGGGGCCCATGACATTGACTCCAAAGTTTAGTAGAATCTATTTGGCTTGGTACCTCTTTTTAACCATAAAAGAAAGTTTTCTTTGAACTTGGGAGTGAGACTTTTTGTCAGCTAACACATGTTCCAAGTTAAGTCTCTGAAGTAGAGACCTTTAGCCACTGTGTTTCTGTTATTTTAATGCATTATGCTCTTAGTTGCTAATTGCACATTCCATACAAATGATGATGGTACAAACTTCCCTCAGTTTTTATTGCAACAGGCTTTGCTAATGCCTTCTGTAGATATTCCTGCTGTAATTGCTTGTGAATTCATGCTGTGATGAGAGAAATTCTATAAATATTCTTGGCTTTAGGAGAGAAAATAATAACTCCTAGTGGAGGGTTATCCAAAGAATATGTTCACCATTACTTAGGAGATGTATTCTTTGGTTTGTCTTATTCCCAAATGTTCACCCAGATTCATCAGTTAAAAACAGTCCATGTTGCTTCCCCAGGAATTTGCTGTTTCCTTCATGCATATTTACAAATGGATTATGTTTACTTGTCATTTTTGGGAACTGTTTTCACAGTGCTCGTTTCACATGATAGAGTCTCACTTAGTGAATGGATATTATTTTTGGTTCATGTGATAGAAAATCTCTGGATTGGTCTTTAGGGACAGGGAGTGTGTCTACTGTATTTCATTGGTGTATGTAGAATTCCTTAGGTACTGCGTAGTGACATGCGCATGCTAATGCTTATTTAAATTAACACAACCATATCGAAATATATCAAAATATCCAGAATTATGTTATGAATTAACACACAATTGCAATTTGAAATGAAAAAGTAAACTCTCTGAATAAATAAAACATTTATTCAACCAGTGTATACGACAGCATCTTACTAGGTACAAGGCTCTTTGTGAGTAGAAGCTGATGTGCATTCTACCCTTGAGGGATTATCTATTTAATTGAGGGAATTTAGTTTCATTGGGAACCATATACTCTAATGGTAATTATGGGTTGTTAGTTAGCCCACAAGTATGAGCTTCTTGTTGGCTTACATGTTCCCAACAAATTTTTGGAAGCAGGCATTTAGAGATGGAAAGGTAATATCCTTTAAAGGTTTCAGCTCTCTAGTACAAAAGTCCCTGCTATCTTTAAATTAATATTCTAAGGTTGGCTTCTAATCTATTTTCATAGCAACCTAAATAGGTTAACAGTAAGGCTTTGGAACTCTGAGGCCTGAAATAGAATATAAATAGAGAGGACATCAGAGCAGTTTAGGCCTGGAAGGAAGCATAGATTATCTGGCTCAGTCCCTTTGGTTTACCAGAAGTCCAAAGATGTTCAACTTTTAGAAAATTTGTATGTTAGACATAATTAAGGCAACTCCCTTGATCTTTTTTTTCTTCCATCTCCTCTCCCCACCCCATTTATTCTTCTGGAGTACCCAAAGAGACCTGCTTGAGGTATTTTCATTTTGAGTGAAGACAGAGATGCCAATGCTAATTTGGAGACATCTACCATGGTTTTAGGGAGTGAATTGGGATGTAGACTACCTGTTCCTACTGATGCAGCCTCCTTGTTTATGGCCTTCTTCATGATGGTACAGCAATGTTGACAAACTTTTTCTGTGAAGGGCCATAATAAATACTCTAGGTTTTGTGCTGCACTCTGCTGTTGTAGGGTGAAAATAGCCATAGACAATACAAATGAGCGTGGCTGGGTTCCAATAAAACTGTATTTATAGAAACTGAAACTTGAATTTTATAAAATTTTCACAAGTCATGAAATATTATTCTTCTTTTGATTCTTTTCAACCATTTAAAAATGAAATCAGTTTTAGCTCACAAGTTGTACAAAAACAGTCAGTACTCAGGATTTGGCTGGTGGCCCATAATTTGCCTAACCCTATAGTAGGGAATCATTATGGAATGTTCATTTTATGTACCCTGATGAATCTAGTTAGAATTAGTGCTCAAAGAAAATCAGCATAAGGGGGACATAGTCACCTCAACACTAATTAGGATGCTAGAATTTTAGAAATTATTTTCTTTACATCCCTACATTTAGAGATGACCAGGTGGTGGTTCAGAGATTAAAAATGATTGCGCAGTGTGACCTGGCTTTTTACTGTCAGTTGTCAACTTCTCTCTTCTATGTTCATTTTGGTACCCAATGCTGCTAAACTGTGCCTCATATTTATTTCCTCATTTAAAAAATTTCTTTTCTTTATTTTCCTTTCTCTTCACATTTGGGATTCTCCTTGGGTGATGTCTGCCAGCATTTGGGGAAGGCAGATGCCTGCTTGTCTAGTGACCCCTCAGTCATCAAGGAAGCTTCCCAGGGGAGAACTTTGGATGAAGCCCCATATAAAGAGGTGAGCTGGCTGTTGGGAGGGCTTCAAACTGCTGAGTCATTGCTGTGCGGCATCGTTTACAGGTTACCATCTCTATTACAAAGCAAATACGAGGGTGTGTGAATTTATGTATGATTTATAAGATCAAAATTGATGATACATTTGTCAATAGCTTTATGCAGGGTGGATCAAAGTAAAGAACAGAAGCCTAGGGACTGAAAAGAAAAATGAGATTAAGATTTCATCATGGTCCCAGATTTTAGCCACACATCAAAGGTGTTTGTTCTGTTGGCTTGTTTTAAGAACATGCTTAAGTGGGTTCTTTCCCAGAGTGAGGATTTTAAATGCTGATAAACTAGGGACACTATGAGACAACCAATCTTTTTTTTGGTATTCATCCTGAGATAAAAAATTCAAAGGTAAATTTAAATATGTGGAATGAATAGTTTCTCTTTTACTAGGACTCTTTCTTATCTCATTTTTGCCTGAGGTTCCAAGATAATGTCTCAGCTAATCCCCTATTTGGAAGTAAGAAACTCCTATTCAGGACTTTCAAAGGAGGTAGGCAAAAATCCTGTTTTGTGACCCTTAGCTGGCCACCTACCCTAGGCTATGAAAGAGGTCATGGACTCTGGGAGAAGAACTAGGAGTTTGGAGAGAGGATTTATTTGGGAAAAGTTGGGCTTTGAGTTTCATGATTAACCCCAGTTTCATACCCCCTTTTGCCTGCTCTCTCACCCCCCAACATTAAACAGATTCTTCTTTCTCAAGGCAAGAGAGAGGGCTTTCAGGGGCTTCTTTGGAGAGCTTGAGCTGTGAACTCTGTAGTTTATAACGTAGCCTACAAAAAAGTTTGCATGGGTGAGAAGCTGGCTGGCCCGGCCTGTGGCAGCTGAGGACAGGGCTGTGTTTGGGAAGTGCGCTCTCTCTGATGATGGGTCAGAAGGTCCTCGCACTTGGGGCCAGGTGAGGGTCACATGTGAGAGCACCAGCTTGGGGCTGTTTTAGATCCTGCCCCAAAGGCTTCTGGGATAATTAAGAGGACATCTAAAGAAAGGCACTGGAGGTGTGCCACTAGATGCCAGAATGGAAGGAGGAATCCTAAGCTATCAGCAAGAAGATAAATTTACCCTCATCAAGGCAACTGCAGATGAGGGATCCCCAGCTTGGAGATGTCCAAAGAACCCACAAAGCATCCCACAACAGAATCAGCCTTGGACGTGAGCTGGAACTAAAGCTAGAAGCATGGGTGCCAGTTAAGTGATTTCTTTCCTGTCTCCTTCCCTCTTCCTCTTCCTTTGCTCCCATCCTGGAGGAGTTAGGAGCCACAGCTGGAAGGGTGGGACAGAGGTCTTTTCTCCCTTCACCTTTAAATGAACTCCAGAATCCTCGTTCTCACCTAACCACAACATACCCAAAGCTGCTGTTGCATAAACTTGTCAGAAAACCTGTTTTTATTAATTCCATTAAAATAATGAAAAGAGAAAACACTTAAAATATGCAAGTAAAAACTACATACGTGAGCAGAACTTTCTACTTTATTTTTCTTCAACTTTGTGTAAGTTTTTTCTTTTTCTTTTTCTATTTAAGTTTTTTTTTATTTTTCTTCACCAAAGTGTAAGAACAGATTTTGAGTGAGGAAAGTTGAAGACAGTAGAAGGAAGTCTGTGGGAAAGACAACATCATGATGGGAAAATTCTAAATCTGAATATTTTAGTAATAAAATGCAAAAAAATAACTTAGAAGACTGAGTATGAAATTATGGCTATGGAAAAAAGAAAGAATAAATTCTTCTCAGGGGAATGAGAAGAACCCTGGAGACAAATGAGAAAGTGGGTAGGCTAGGTAGTTCATGGTTAATTTTTAATTTTTCAGATTCAATATTTGACTTTTAAAAGGAGTAATAAAATGCAATGCATTAAAATGAGGGAGAAAAGCATTAAAGCTGGCAATGCAGTGTGATTGGAATGAAGTTTTCTCTACAGTTTTTGCTGCTGTACAAAATTTTTGTAATAAAAAGCTGAGTCTCTATGATATAAACTCAGATAATTCTTGATTATTATGAATAACCAAATCTCATAGAATATACAAAATTTTGTGTGTAATTAAAATTTAGCCTATAGTTTCAATGGACTTTGTTATACTTTTCCTCGAACTCTTCAGAAGGAATAATACTGAGCAATTAAATTTTATCTTGTGATTTTCCTGAACATGAATTTTTGCTTTCAAGACCCATCTGCATCTCCCCCGATTCCCTGGATTACTTTGCATTTTACAGGGCACACACCGATCAGCTGGCATACGGGTTGGCAGTCTTTCTGTAAGGGCCAGGTAGTAAATGCTTTTGGCTTTGTGGGCCATTAGGTCTCAGTTGCAACTCTTCAAGTCTGCCTTGTGCAAAAGCAGCCACAGACACTATGTGGAGGAATGAGCATTGCTGGGTACCAGTTACACTATTTATTGACACTGAAAGTTACATTTCATAAAATTTTCACGTGTCATGAAATAATGTTCTTTTTTTGAGGAAGATTGGCCCTGAGCTAACATCTGTTGCCAATCTTCCTTTTTTTCTTTTTTCTCCCCAAAGGTCCAGTGCATAGTTGTATGTCCTTCCAGTTCTTCTATGTGGGACGCCGCCTCAGCATGGCTTGATGAGCAGTGAGTAGATCTGCACCCAGGATCAGAACTGGCGAACCCCGGACCTCTGAAGTGGAATGCTCGAACTTAACCACTACACCACTGGGCCGGCCCTTTTTATTGACTTATTTGCTTTCCAACCATTTAAAAATGTAAAAGTCATTCTTAGCTTGCTGGTTGTACAAAAACAGGTAGTGGGCTGTTAGTGTATTCAGCCCATGGGCCATAGTTTGCAGAGCCCTGACTTGGAAAAAAGAAGGAAAAAAAATAAAAGCATGTTGTTACATGAAACTGCTTTAAAAATTATTTTTTGTCCTTGAAGGATCAAAAGGGAGATTTTTTTTTACATTGCTATGGTAATAATAATAACGGTAATACTTCTTTAGCACTTTCTATGTACCTTGTGATCTCTGAAGCACTTGCTATTTACTCACTTAATTCTCACAATAAGGCAATAGGTACTTTTTTTTACCATGCCCATTTTACAGATAAGGAAACTGAGGCACAGGAAGTTTAAATGATTTGCCCAAATTCTCAGTGTTAGTGAAAATAGTAAGGCTAAGATGTGAACCCAGGCTGTCTCATTCCAGCAAGGGTGAACCTAACTATGATGTTAGTTTCTCACTTATTTTAGTCACACACCCAGTGAAGCCTGCCACATGTTTTTCTGCTTAAGTGGTCTCCACAAGGTCTAGACAAAATAATAGGATGTTTTCATTTAGAACCTGTCTTCCAGGTAGTATCTGAAGTCAGAGGAATGGAAAAATGCTAAGCAAACTTTTATTTCAAGTCCATATACATTTTAAAAAGATTCCTGAATAACATAGTTTTAGCAGGCAAATTAATCATCATAGGAAGGCTTCTAAAAAATTTCAAAACCGAAAATGAAGAAAGAAAGCTTTATTTGATTGATACTGGAGATAGGGCAGGCTTCATGGCTTTGTATATGTATTATTTGAATTAGCAATAAAAAGTGCTGTTGAGGGGCCAGCCTAGTGGTGCAGCGGTTAAGTTTGCACGTTCTGCTTCGGCGGCCAGAGTTCGCCGGTTTGGATCCCGGGTGTGGACCTACTCACTGCTCATCAAGCCATGCTGAGGTGGCATCCTATATAGAAGAGCTACAACTCTACCACTATGTTATACAGCCATGTACTGTGGCTTTGGGGAGAAAAAAGAAAAAGAGGAAGATTGGCAAGAGATGTTAGTGCAGGACCAGTCTTCCTCAAAAAAAAAAAAAAGTGTTGTTGATGTGGGGTCCACTGGGGACTTGGTGGATATGGTTGTCCTTGGGGAACCCAACAGGACCTCAGTGCAGGGTGTTTTACTTTTAATTTAACTTCAAGTCACTAAGTAATCAAAACAAGGACATAGATCGTAAAGAGAAAATTTGTCATTGGAGACCCCAAGTCTGTGAAAAGTTCCTCAAATATATCACCAATTGTAATCAGTCTCTGAAACAAGCTATTTCTTATGTGTTTGTATAAGTGTTTCTTGAGGGGGAGGACAAGACGTACCCTGTAAAAGCTGGTTGGTTCTGCTGAATTCTAGCTGTACCACTTTTTTTTTTTTTGCAGGGAAAGAGTCACCCTGAACTAACTAACATCTGTTGCCAACCTTCCTTTTTTTCTTTTTTTCCCCTCTAAAGCCCCAGTGCATGGTTGTATACCCTAGATGTAAGTCTTTCTAGTTCTTCTATGTGAGCCGCTGCCACAGCATGGCAACTGACAGATGGGTGGTGTGGTTTCATGACCAGGAAGGGAACCTGGGCTGCTGAAGCCATGAGAGCTGAACTTTACGTACTAGGCTTTCAGCGCTGGCTCTAGCTGTACGCTTTTGAGTTGATTAACATTTGGCAAATTCCTTTCCTTCTCTAGCATCCAATTACTTGCCTGAAAAATGGAGATGATAATATTACCAAACTCACAGGCTTGTTCGAAAGATTAAATGAGTTAATGTATGTGCATTGTAAACTGTGAAAGAACTGAATATATATAACCTCTTTATAAAGCCAGTGGAAAAAGACAAATCAAGCTAATATAAAGGAATTATATTACTGTCTGCATCAGCAAATTCAGATGAGACATTTGCTATTTATTTATTTTTTCAACAAGAGCTGGAAGACAATTTATATTGTAACTACTATCACAGGTGGTTTTGGAGATCTGTGAAAATACAGAGTTGATGTCACCTCAGAAATGTCTTAGGGGATTTATTAAAATATTTGTTTTACATTCCTTTCAATGAGAAGCATTTTCCCAGTTTTGATCTAAACTTTTTGTTTTTTAAAAGAAAACTCAATTACTAAAGTTAAAAATGTGTGTGGTGGCCTCTTGGGGATGAGGCATGCTATTTGATAAAAATCTCAACACTTTTGGTAGTTCTTAGCCAGGGTTAGCATTCAAGAATAAATTGAAGTTTTAGCCTTCAGTCTTGGTCTTTTAAAACTGCCAATATTATTATTTCCAAGGTAAACTTTAGTTTTACTAGCCCACTCTGCCATCATCCAAAATCAAATTATTGGCTTTCTTTATAAATATCTTATTTTTAGTTGGATAACATTTGCCTTCTTTGTGGTTTCAAGATGAATAGGGTGTACATGGGATTTGGGCTGTGTGTGAGTTGGAAGTGCAGCTCTTTGGGGGCAAGGATCATGCTGGGTGACTTCTGTTACATGTAAACACACACAGAACAGAAAGAGAAGTGCCTTACACACCTGTATGTCTTAGCTCAGGCTACCATAACAACATACCAAAGACTGGATGGTTTAAATAACACACATCTATTTCTCATGGTTCTGGAGGCTATGACAATCAAGATCAAGGTGCTGGCTGATTTTCTTTCTGGTGAGGGCTCTCTTGCTGGCTTGTAGATAGCTGCCTGCTCATTGTGTCCTCACATGACAGAGAGAGAGCGAGAGAAAGCTCTCTGGTGTTTTCTTATGAGGGCACTAATTCCATCATGGGGTCTCCACCCTCATGACCTATTTACATCCCAAAGACCCCACCTCCTAATACCATCAAACTGGTTAGGGCTTCAACTTATGAATCTTAGGGGAATAGAATTCAGTCCATAACACTGTAGATGCAGCTTCTTTGCAGCAGACCCTCAAATGGGTTGTTCCTACTTGCTTTGGGGACAAAACATAAACAATTATTCCAAAGATAGCCAAACAGTCACTACAAATTGAACTGATGTGCAGGAACCAAGTAGAATTTCATCCACAACTTTGAGGACAAGCTAAGCAGTCCTAGAACTCACCTGGTACAAGGATGATTTGGGTAAGGAACAGCTCATGAATACCGGCAAAATCTCATTTTAATGAATTGGAGGAAGATGGAAGTAACTTTGTTATATTCCAATTATATTTAAATGGAACCTATTAAACAGAGCACAGAGGTGGTGTTAGTTACTCGATTTAGTTTATCTAAATAAAGCAGGCATTCTATGTCCTGGTTTTGCTATTTCTTTCTTTTTTTTTTTCCAATAACATTTCTTTTTTATCTCCCTTCCTCTGTACCATACATATTGAGGTACCTGCCTTGGAGACATTCTATCCCTGACCCCTAGTTCTGGCAATTTCCTCACTCTCATTCCTTTCCATCCTTCTTTACTCCTCTGAGACCCTAATATAACAACACTATAACAGTAGAAAGTACTAATTCTGAACGATAGCAGTGTTTTCATTAAGCAGATCGACTACTATGTGGACAGGGACTTGTAAATAGAACATCTGTTCTACAGGATCTTTCATTTAATATGATTTTCTGAAACCACATCAGCAAAGTACTATTATGATAAGCCATCCCCAAAGACATGGAAATAGTTGAGCTAAAGAGAACTCTAAATTAAAATGCTATATATTCATGGGATTCTACTTGTATTTGTTTGCTGCCCTCCACATATGAAGGTAAACTCTGAGCTAGTGTTGTTTAGATGTGAATTTTGTGTTTTGTCCTCACTATGGGGCTGGGCCTTCCTGGAGTTTCTTGCTTTCTCTTGCTGGGTCCCTCCAGATAACTTGGCACACAATGACAAGGCTGTTGGCCTTGGTTAGGAAGAAAATTTGCGGAAGAACAGGCTTATTTATGCCAAATTAACTATTAACTGGTTCTACAGAAATTGTACCTATTTTTAACCTCATTTCATAAAGTTATGATCCAGTTTATAAGAGCCAAGAGCATGAATAATATTACTCCAATAGTTTTGCCATTGGTTGGCTTGATTGGAGGGAGTTAGCATTATTCCTTGAATAATATCCCTTATTTCCTTTCCAAAGTCTTGTAGAGTGCATCTTAGACCAAAGACACAATACAACTGTCTCTCTGACCCTGAATTTCAGATGAGTGACACCCAAAAGGGGTTGTAGTATTTTCTGTCTGCCTGTAAGCTTCAAGAAGATTTCCCATGAGAAGAAACTTGGTTCTAGGTGAGCAGTCACTGAAGGCTTTAGGATGGATTTTAGCCGTATTACTTTAGATCAGTGGTTCTTAATTAGGGACAATTTTGTCCATCTCCTCCTCTGCAACCAAGGAACATTTGGCAGTGACTGGAGACATTTTTGATTGCTAGAATTTGGGGGGTTGTTGTGTATCTAGAGAGTAGAGGCCAGGGCTGCTGATAAACATCCTACAATACACAGGATGGTCCCCCACAATAAAGAATGATCTGACCTCAAATGCCAATAGTGCTGAGGTTGAGAGGCCCTGGTTTAAATAAAGGGCATGTTTGGACCTCAGCAGTTAGAAGACTGAATAATTATGGCAGTGCATACTATGAACTATAATGCAGCTACTAAAGTGTGAGTTAGATCTAGGTGTCTTAATTTGTAGAGCTGTTCATGATATATTAAGTGAATAAAAGCAAGTTACTTAGTGATAATAATAATAAGTATTATTATTATAGCCAATCTTTATTGAGAAGTTACTTTTGGTCAGACATTGTGCTAAATGCTTTAATTACATCAGCCATTTAATTTTCCAGCAATATTGGGTGAGCGATATTATTAACCCTGCCTTATAAATGAGGACACAGAGGCATGGAGAAGTTAGATGAAGTTGCCTAAAATCAAACAGATGGTAAAGTCTCCAGAGTTCATGTCCCTTATCACCTCATACATATGCATGGAAACAATTATATGATACTAAAGATTTTATAAAAGGCAACAGTCTCCCCTCTACCTCTCTGTAACCAGGAGTTCCTCTCCCCAGAGAAAAGACCTTTTAATCATTTTTGCTTTAGTTCTGTTTCTTAACTCCACAACTCAAGATAATCACTTGATTAAAAAACAAGTAGGTGCTATTTATTGATTTCCCAATATATGATAAAAGTTTAGCGCACTCACATCATGTGATCCCCTCCTCCTCTCATTGTTTTTCTGTATTCTTATTACCTTAGTTCTATTGGTCATCATTGCAACCTTAAACAATAGTGCAGTATTTCATTGTTTTCATTCCATAAATTTTATCACACCTTCACTCTCTCTATATTTTCTGTCATAACACCCCTGACTTTTCCTCTCCTTCTTTCCTCCTCTCCTCTCACCATTGCCAGGAACTTTAACATTTATGTGGTTCTGCAAACATCATCAAGTGCTCTTCAGTTGTCTGGAAGTTGATGTGGAAAGTTGAAAACTACCAGCTGGAGTCTGCATGGCTGTGAGGGTGAGTTATTCCTGAACCATGTAGGGGCTAGATTACATTTCCTTTTCTCCTGGCGGGATGCCTCTAGCCTTGAGTGGAAATGGGTGGCGAGGGTATGGATGTCACCGGGTGCTGCTGTTCTGAGTAAAGACCATTAGTGAAGCCCCAAGTTTTCAGTCCATTTCTCACTCCTGTTCCCTCTGCATCCAGATCTGCATATTCCTGGATTCCAAAGAGCCGATCTTCTCCAACCACATCTGTAGTCTCTTCATGGGCTTAGTGCCTTTAAAACTCTATCAGAATATGTAACTATCCTTTACTGAATTTTATTTCCTTTTACTAATATTTTATTTGTTCACATTTTAATGCCTAACAAAGTGTGGATAAGATGGCCTAGATTATAGCCTCCCAGAGGGGAGTGTAGATGTCTTATTTCCCCTCGATTTGTGAGCCCAGCACGGCCCCTTTTAACACTTTGGAGAGTCAGTTCCTCAGGGTCCTTTTGACCTTTGAAGAAGCCTCCTCAGAGAGTTGACAACCACTCTTCTAAGACTGCTGCTCTTGGCAACCATTAAATTAAAAGGTGGAGTGTTCCCTTAAGATAGCAACATGACACTGCAGAGAATTCCCAGGTGAAGGGAATTTGGCTCTGCCTAGGAAGTCTGTGCAGTGAAAGCTTTGGAGACCTCCGTGCATCAGTTCTGACCTTGGACCAGTCTCCATTTAACCCATGTCATGCTCTGAGAAGTGGGAGGAAATCGCACCAGGAGAAGATTCCTCAGGTCATCCTTTCACCAGTTTAACTCTCAAAGATAGACAGGGAGTCTGAAACATTTCCGTGGGGCTCTGGGGAAGGGGGCTTGAGAGCTCAGCTGTTCTAAAGTGGATGGTTGTAGTCATGGGAGGGGATTTAAACTAGCCAGGGGGATGTTTCTGCTTGTTCCTCCACCTTCACTTCTGAATACTTCCCTATAATGATTCATAGGTGTTCTATCACAATTCTTCTGTATCAGTCGACCTTGAATAAACTTGATTGAATGAATTTATTTTCTGTTCAGAAAGATTTTCAAAAAGTTTCCTGATATATAGGAACTCCTTCCTGCAGGGGAGAAACTGGCAATGATTCTCTCCAAATGGATTATTGGATAAAGTGGTGGTTTACCTACTAGTTTATCTAGATGACATGTAGAAATCTGTCACAAACAAACAAACAAAACCAAACAAAGAAACACCCAAAAACAGAGAGACTTGAAAATAGAACACATGTGATATACTGTGACCGTGTGGAGCTCTGGTCTCCTGTGAAGGGCTCACTCAGCCTGGCTGCAGCAGAGGAGGAACTCTTGCTGAGCTCACTGAGGAGGGCCAGCCGCCATCTTGGGGGAGCTGGGAGCCATCCAGAATGACTGACAAATGTATGGGGGCCAGGTGTTCATTTGAAACCTCAGCTAAGGACAGTTTATGACACCTCAGAATCTGACCCTGTGCTCACCTATTGCTTGGAATGCCCACCTGGAACATTCTCCCATCCATGGAACTTTCCAGAGTGGCATTCATGCACCAACATATCTCACCTCACTTTCCCTCCACATTGTCTCTCTTCTGAAATTGTAATCCTTCAGGGATGTTTTGGAATACATTCTCCAGTTACTAAAAATCCTCTAGTGACAGGAGGAGGAGAAAAAAAAAAGCAAATATCTCCTACCTTTAATCTTATGTTTTAGCATCATCTGATTAAAAGATCCTTGACTTTTCAAACCATTTCTGTCATGTTCAAGGTTTAAAGTCCTTTTCTTAGGCTCCTGGAAAAGGAATTTTGGTGGAGGCTCCGAGTAGATAGTTACCGTAATCTCAGTGAATGCTCAAAGGAAAGCTTACAAGGTTTAACTCAAATTGACTCTTTCTGATTCCACTTCTTGATAAGACCAGCCTAGCACATTCCAAAGCAATAATTTCCTGACCTGATCGAGTATCAGAATGACTTGTGACAGTAAAAAAAGAATACCTCTGAGACCCAGACTTACTGAATCAGAATCTCCAGCATGTGTGGCCCAGGAATCTGCATGGTTACAGACTCTCCAAATGATTCTGAAGTAGGCCACCTGTGGAGGTATATGCAGGTCACTGTCTTAATATATGTCCGTCCTTGCTTGCAATCTGTTTATAAACCTTCCCATATCTGGACACAGTTTGATGAGCTTTTGAATTTTATTTACTCTAAGCGTGAGGACTGGCTACATAATTTGCATGACCCAGTGCAAAATGAGCATGTAGTTTCAAATATTATTGTTTTATTATTAAAACAATATTTATTATTATTACTAATGTATTTATTATAAGAGTAACATTAAAATAATCTAATAATATTAAAGTAATTCAACAATTATTTTAATATTAATTTTTAATAATTAACATTAAAATTATTTATTTATTCATACATTATTAATAAAATCATATTGTTTAAAAAATTATTAAGATGGGGACAGCAGAGTATTAAACCAAGTATGGGGCCTGGTGTGACTGTATGGGTTGCAAGCTGTGAAACCAGCCCTGCTGGTTAATTAACTGGCATTGATTATAGGAGACATGAAGGCTAGGCTTAACATTTACAAGTTTGGATTAATAGGGAATCTGGAAAGTGAAGACTATTTATCCATGGGCCATTTCTCAGAAGATAGCCCCCTGCATGAAAGAGGAAATGATTTGGCCAAACCAGGCTGCCACATAGAGCTGGGTAGGTCTGCTCTGCCTAGCTCTAGAGGGCATCAGTCTGTGTGATGTCACCCCTTGTACGCAGTGCCTAGCCTGCACAGCCATATGTGGCAACCTTGAGTAAAGATAAATGCTGATCATAGACCTGTGGGACATGGCTGGGGAAAAAAATGCACGTACCTTTCTGGTCAAGGTTTAGATTTATTGCTTATTTAAATAACAAGTCCTTATTTATTTACCTTTGTGGTAGATAATTAAGACTCCGTTGAAAATGATTACTTCCCCTTCAAACTTGCTATTTTGAAGTCTGACCAGATGTCTAAAGCCTGGAAATTACGTGAATAGAGAGGTCGAACTGGACACAAGATCTTCAGTTTCTTTAGTAACTTTCTGAAATCTAAAGAAGGTTCCGCACTGTGCTCCAAGTGCTTTGGAAAAGGCTTCCCCACGAATAATACCAGTTAACATTCACATGATACTTTCAGAATGTTTTCCTTGTACACTGTCTTATTTAATTTGATCTATACACAGCTTTGCCATTATCTCCTTTTGATAGAGAAACAAATTGAGGCTCAGAGAGTTTAGAGGTTGAGCAATGTCTGGAGGGGCTCTGAGCAAGCAGGTTGTAGAGCTGGGATAGAACCCGAGACCCTCCAATACGAGACCCCTCTTCTTTCCTTTCAGAGATTCTAGATTTCTCCTCAGCCGGGGCAGTATCCCATCCACCTTAAAATATCAGATCAATCTAAGGAACTAGACAGGACCTCAGGAGAAAATCTCTTGCTGTGAAAAGAGTTTATTTTGATCCTATCCAGTGGTGGATCTCAATTCCTGTCAACGAATTCATCCTAATGTATGAGCCTTCTGACATAATCCTCTCAGACTATGTACCAATGTAGTTTACTCAATGTCTTATTCAGTTCAGGCTGCTATAACAAAATGCCATAAACTAGGTGGTTTAAACAACAGACATTCATTTCTCATAGGTCTAGAGGCTGGAAGTTCAAGATCAAGGTGCTGGCAGATGTGGTGTCTGGTGAGGGCTCTTTTCCTGGTTTGCAGACGGCTGCCTTCTCACTGTGCTCACATGGCCTTTCCTCAATGCACGTGCATGGAGAGAGAGAGAGAGAGAGAGAGAGAGAGAGAGAGAGAGAGAGAGAGAGAGAGAGAATCTCTGTTTCCCTCTGCTTATAAGGGCACTAATCCCATAATGAAAGCCCTGCCCTCATGACCTCATCTAAACCTAATTACCTCCCAAAGGCCTCACCGCTAAATGCCATCACATTGAGGGTTAGGGCTTCAACATAGGGATTTCAGGGGGATGACACAAACATTCAGCCCATAATACTCAATTCACAAAAAAATAATACTTCTAATTCCAAAATTGCCTTATGTACATCATTTCTGCTCACATTTACTGGGTGCTATTTCTATGCCAGATGTTTTTCCTAAGTATTTCATGTACACAACTCATTTACTCTCTGTGATGCTTTATGAAGTAGTTACCATTCAAACTACTATAGGTCTTTCAAACTAATGTTTTGTTACTGAGCAATGCTATTTTGCTGAATTGCTCTCCCTTTTGTTGTGGTATCTGGAAACTTGGGAACTCAGACTTTAAGCCTACCTGGCTAGCTAGGTTCTGGTTTAGATTCTGCTAATGGAGAGCAGAATCTGGAAGGTGGGAGGGAAGCAGGAGTGGTCATTCTTTCATATGTGGAAGGCCCACTGCTATGGACTGAATGTTTGTGTCCCCCTAAAATTCATATGTTGAAACCGTAATCCCCAGTGTGATGGTATTTGGAGAAGGGGCCTTTGGGGGGTCATTAGCTCATGATGAGATTAGTGCCTTTATGAGAAAGGACATGAGAGAGTTTGCTTCCTCTCTGTGTGTACACACCAAGACAGGCCATGTGAAGACATAACCAGGAAGAAAGCCCTCACCAAGAACCTGACCATGCTGGCTCCCTGGTCTCAGACTTCCAGTCTTCAGAACTCTGAGAAATAAATGTTTGTTGTTTAAGCCACGCAGTCTATGGTAATTTGTTGTAGCCCGAACTAAGACATCAACCCTTGCAGGAGCCTGTATGTATTCACCTGAAAATCACCGCCCTGGGGATCCACACATCAGCGACCATCAGCAGAGTTCTTTCCATTCCTGTGCTGAGAGAATGGTAGCCGTTTCTTGATTATTTGAAAGCAAACCTGAGAGCTAGCAATAGCTTTTGCTGAGTTCACTCTTCCACCTCTTTCACTGGTTTTCTAACCACTTAATTCCCTGTATTAAATCGTCTCCTACTTGGAGCACCTAGAGGAGTTCCTGTTTTCTTGACCAAAACACTAGGTGATATAAATACACTTTAGTTTGTTTTTTTCCTTAGAAAATAGACAATGCCAAAGTAAAATATTTTGTATCAGTCTTTGTTGTCTCATTAGCTTTTGACTAAATAGGTGGAAATCATATATGAGCCAAGCCTTCAGTATAGAGGTTTTAAAAGTGTTTATATTAATACTACTTCTAGAATCATAGTCGATAGACAGTCTTTTAGCAGATCAAATTTCAATTTTACAGAAAGGGGTGATTCTCACCTTTGGCTGCTCATTAGAATCATCTCAGTAGCTTTTAAAAAAATACCTATGCTTGGGCCTGCCCCCACACTAAATTGCAATCTCTGATGTCTTAACTCTGATTTTTTAAAATACAAAATTTACATAATTGGAACAGCTATTGGATTAATTGGATGTATGCACACCTGCCATTTTATGTCCCCTCTCATCCTGTGTAAGTGTACCTGGGCTGGTCATACAGTCATACAGTAGAAGAACACAAAAATCATCTAGAAGTACATGCACTTCATTTCCTAGAATCCTCTCAACTAGAGCATCTCTAACCTGAATATATATGTGGATTATCTGGAGATCTCATTAAAATTCAGATTCTGATTAAGGAGATCTGAGATGGGGTCTGGGATTCTACATTTTCTAGGTGATTCCAATGTTGTTGGAATCCATAGCAAACTTTTAACCAATTTTTGCTTTTCTACCCCTAGTTCTTAACTTCTCTGTTTCATCGACCTCCTTTTTTTCCTCCTAAGTTTGGCTCTGCACTTTAAGTTCCATTCTCTATCTATTCTATAGTATTGATGAATCTGTTTACACTTGCCATCCCCACAATATTTTCATAGCACATATATTCTAGTATAACCTTCTGGTTCTAACACCTCACCAGGTGTATTAGTCACCTCACTTCATGGCCATCTCGGGCACTATTTAACTCCCACCAGGCTTGCTTTCCATCAAACCCCTCCAATAGAGAAGAAGGATGGCTCAGCCAGAGCAAAGGGGATACAGATGTATTTCTTCATGCTGGTGATAAGGTTTTTCTATCTTTATCTACATCAGTGTTATTGATCCTGGCTGCACATTTAAAATTACCTGGGAGAGGTTTAAAAAAATGTTTGATGCCAAGGAACTACCACTACTGATCTGAAACTACTAGTTTGAGGTGGGGGCCTGGATACTGATATTTTTAAAAAGCTGTCAAGGCAATTCTATTGTGCATGCAGAGTTGAGAATCACTGATCTATGCAAAGACTGAATGTTTTGGGTTATTGACAACATATCAGTCAACTATTGCTATGTAACAGACAATCACAAAATCTCACAACAGTAAACATTGTCTACTCATGCATCTCTGAGGTGACTGGGCATCCCTGAGGATCCCAGCATGGTTGGCTGGGCTTGGCTTCAAGCCAAGGGTTTAGTTTATCTTGGGTTCATGTGACTCTCATTCTTTCTGGACCAGCAGGCTGCTGGTCTCTTCATGGCAATGTTCTCTTCATGGCAGTGACAGAATTACAAGGAAAGTGAGTGGAAACACATGATGTCTCTTAAGCCTAGGCTCAGTACTGTTGCCCTTTCACTTCTGCCCATGTTCCACTGGCTGAAGTGAGTCACATGGCCAAGCCCAACATCAATAGACTCTGCAATCTAATAGTACATTTTTTTTTTGCAGGGGAAGAGTTGCCCTGAGCTAATATGTGTTGCCAATCTTCCTCTTTTCTTTTTCCTCCCCACAGCCCCAGTGCATGGTTGTATATCTTAGTTGTAAGTCCTTCTAGTTCTTCTACGTGAGCTGCCACCACAGCATGGCAACTGACAGATGGGGGGTGTGGTTCCATGACCGAGAAGTGAACCCGGGCTGCTGAAGAGGTGAGAGCGCCAAACTTTAACCACTAGGCCATCAGGGCTGGCTCAGTCTAATAGTATTTTTAAGTTACTTTCCTTGGCCATGCCTCTCACTGGGGATATTTTGAGCAGAGTTATCTCATGCTGCAATTCCCTCCCAGACTCAACAAGACTCCAGGAAGGTAATTATTGTTTCCTCCATCTAGTGAGACTTGTAATTCAAAAAGAATCTCCCAAATCACTATCTTTCTGCAGCTGTGTCCTCACACTCCTTTTTCTTTTTCAAACGTTTATGTTAACTCTCTGATGGTGTTGTGCAAAGCCATATTGGATCCTGAAGCCAAAGGAAAAAAAGCAGCAACCCTAACCCTGTTTTTATTTAAACTTTGGTATTTTGTTTATCATGAACTTTTTTGTATCAATTTTTATTTTTTAAAGTATTGCATGAAAATGTTATTTATTTTGATTCCTGAGTTTTTGGCTCCCTCTTAGATCTGGCTTTGCTCTTTATAAATGTATGTCTGGGTTTACATTTATAAATGTATGTTGTGGCCTCCAGGGATCTGGTCTCGATCCTCCTCCAGAGGATGCCGCTGGGTATACCCCGAGATTTCTTTCTATCCCGGCTCTTTCTGTAAACTGATTTTCTAGAACAAAGCTCTGAGGTCTCTTCATTTGCCAAGTAACTATGCCCATGTGATGCAGCCCCCATTTCTGTGTTGATATTCGACAGGACACCCTCCCTCGTCCACTTCAAGGCTGACCTCTGGAAGTTCTGTGTGAGCCTGCCCAGTGTCCCAGCAGTGTCTGAATCTGCGGAATCCAGCTGAAACACTTCATCCACCCTCCACAGGGCACCAGGGCATGTGGCAGGTACCAATTAAGCACAGTAGCAGCCTGGATATTTAATTGCTCCCTTGGGCAAATATGTAAATCAAACATGCTGATAACTCTGGATTATATACTTAAACCCTTTACTATTAATCTTATGAAATACATATTAAGGAAAACGTCATTATTTTAGTAACCCCAGAAAGGGGTCTCTTGGATAAATAAAGCCATGTGGTAGAATGATACAACATGGCTTTTGGAGTCAGAAAGTCAAGAATTTGTATCTTGGATCAATCAGATACCAGATGTGTGACTCTGAGAAAATTTCTTAACCTTTCTGAATCTCAATTTAAGAATAATCGTCTTTCTCTTGGAGATAAAGGAATAGATGTATAGCTCACAACATATAACAGAGCTTAAGGAATGATAGTTATGAGGTACCTGAGTTTTTGACCTAGAAGAAATGTTGATTTAAGCATCAGAGCTTTTTGAAAGTGCAACCCTTTAGAGAGAAGTTCTTCAAAATTTATTGCACATTCACTTTCCTCCTTACATAAACTAGACTGAATCTACTTTATCTATCTCCATGCACCAAGGCCATTACTAGGTGCAGCAGTGTCTGGGCTCTGATGAAATGCAGAAATGCCTCAGGACCTGTTGATTCATGAAGGCCAATTTGTCCTTGTGTACATTGCTTAAGGAGTCAGTGTGCTTATCTGCTTTTTATGCTCTTTGATCGTCTCCCTTGCTGTCAGAAGTTTGCTATCACATGCCCTTGCTACCCCTAATTGCCTCTTTTTACTTGCTAGTCCTGACTTGTGGTAGGTTTGTAAATCAGATGCTTAGCTTAATAAAATTATGGGCACATAAAAGCATTCTCAGGCTATGAGTAAGGACCCAGGGAATCTCCTATGTGTGGTGCATGCATTTCGTGGCATCTATTTTATGATGTTTTCTTCTCGGCTAAGTCCTAAATAGATAAAGTTGTCAGGTGTCTGGATTTTGGAGGGATGAGGTGGAATTATAACATTTTATATTGCTTAGAATGGATGGAAGGGCTTAAATATTTTCTCACTGAGGAACGTGGTTACTTCATGAGAGCCAAGACTCTTGTGTGATTTGACATCCTTCACAACGCCCAGTGTATTCTGTATTCATACTAGTTGCTAAATAAATAGTTACTGCATTAAATTAGGTTTAATATAATACACTTGTCTAGAAAAAATAAGTGCACTAAATCATACTAACAGAGGGTTAAAAAAATCCATAAATATTTGAAGGCAAATTGCTTTTCCTTTTGAAAAATTTAAAAATGGTATAAGAGAAACTCATTTTGAAGTGGTGCATAAGAGTGCAGAGATGCCACCTCTTAACCGTGATGGTCAGTTTCTCACTGGCTATGTTGATTGAAATGGAACTGCCCCAGGCACAGGAAGCTTTAAGTGAGAGCATCATGTAGGTCAAAACCTCCTGGCCTTAAACTGCTTCCTATTTGTATAGTTAAGAGTGGATAAATGTGAAGTGAGCTATTGAGGTAGCTTGGAATTCAGGTGAAATTCTATGACTAAGTATACAGCTAGAGAAACTCTTACTTCTAGAAAAGATACATGTCTATGAATGTTCCCAAATGGCGACTACTTAAATGTCCGTCAGTGGTGGAATGGATAAATCATAGTATATTCAAGCAATGGAATGCTACGTAGTTATGAATGTTACATACAACATGATTGACTTTGAAAATATAACATTGAAAAGTCACAGTAGAGTATATTTACCGTGCTTGCATTTGTGTAAAGATAACAGACAGGCAAATGGAACTATATTTTACTTGACGTTGTACTCATTGGTGAGGAAGCTACATGGAGAAGCACAGGGATTGTACCAGTCAGGGTAGCCTAGGTTCTGCCCCAGTCACCAACAATCCCCAAACTTAGGTGGCTTGAAATAACAAAGTTTTATGTCTCTGCTGCCACATTGTTATTGTCTTCAGTTTAGCATCCAGGCTGATGGAGCAGCCACCATCCAGAACATTGCCAGACAGAAAAAGAGAATGTGGGAAGCACACACTGACTTTTAAAGCTTCTATCAGTCACTTCTGATTGCATTTCATTTGTCAAAAAGGTGACATGGTCACACCAAACTTCCAGTGTGTGGGCAAGTACAGTTCTACCAAGTGGCCAGAAAGAGAGAGCCAGAATAATTATGAACAAATCTAATGACTACCAAAGGGATGATTTACTTAAAAATCAGGATGCTTTCGAGAGGCTGGAAGGCCTCTTCCAAATTGCATTTGGGAGGGACATATGAGGGCTCCTGACGTACGTTAATGCTCTTTTTCTTGATACGGTTGGTGAGTTTACAGGTTTGAGTATTCTTTAAACTGTACATATATATTTTCTTATATTCCTTATTTGTATGCTAAATTTCATAATAAAAGATAAAATATAATATAAAAGAAAGAACCGTTTAAAATATGCAGATCATATACATGGTAATTCAGTTATAGAAAATATTTGGAAGAGTTTAAGAGATATTGTCAACTCTGTTAGAGAGAGGGAGGAGAGATTGGGAGAGATGAAATGGAAAATTTTACATTTCATTTTATGCCTTTCTGTTTAAATTTCTTTCCTGTAATGTACATGGTTTGCTTATATAATGAAAGATTAATTTTTTAAAAAACATAAAAAAAAATCATGACATAAAATAATGTGACTGGCCTCAGTGTGAGACGTGTGTGTGCTCCCCAAATCTAGATCAAGACCGGTGCTGGAAGAAAGGGGGGATGGCATCAAAAGTGTTTCTCAAAACGGAGTAGAAGGAGTGGACAGTCCTCAAAGTGGACGAGGAAGAGGGACCACCAACCACAATATCAGAGAGAGGTGTGGACATGGTTTGGCACCAAGTCATCCCAGAGTGTGGACCTCTGAATGACCTATTATTGGGGGTCACTGTCCAACCACTTAGAGCCTTGAAGACTACAGGAAACAGAGAGTGAAGGGCTTGGTCGATTTGTGTAGGGATGGGAGTCTGAAAGGAGAGTCTCCTGGCCGTGGTGGAACTGAACTGGATCAACTGGAAATTTCCCTAGGAACTGGGAGGGTAGTGGATATACTACACATGTAATTAAAAATTCATTACATAAAAGTAGCATTGAATCTATCTTTGTTCTTGGTTGTGTAAATCTATTTATGATGCGGAAAAAAACATCTTTCAGTTGTACATTGAAATTCAAACCCAAAACGTGGAGAATGTGACATTTGAATTATTCCTTGAGGACTGCATAGGGATTATTTTAGAGAAATGAGGTGGAATGTTCTAGTCAAGGAAGTGCAGAGACATAGAAATGGGGGTGTATAATAGGTACAGGGAATTCACTTTGGCTTGTATAATAGGTATAGGGAATTCACTTTGGCTTCAGGGGACTTGAGAGGAGTGGAAAAAGAAAGAGAATTTGTATCCATATATTAGTTTCCTCTGGCTTTGGTAACAAATTACCACAAACTGGGTGGTTTAAATCAACAGAAGTTTGTTCTCCCACAGTCCTAGAGGCCAGAAGTTCAATCTCAGTTTCACTGGGCTGATACCAACGTGTCAGCAGGGCACCTCCCTCCCGAGGCTCTAGGAGAGAATCTGTTCCTTGCCTCTTCCAGTTTTTGGTGGCTGCCAGAATTCCTTGGTTTGTGCCTGCATCACTCCAGTCACTCTGCCTCTGTCTTCCCATTGCCTCTTCCTCTCTGTGTGTCTAATCTCCTGCTGACTCTCTCTTATAAGGACACTTGTGATTGCATTTAGAGCTCATTCCAACAATCCAGGATAATCTCCCCATGTCAAGATCCTTAATTTAATCATATCTGCAAAGATCCTTTTTCCTTATAAGGTAAGATTTATAGGTTCCAGGGATTAGGACCTGATATCTTTGGGTGCTCATTATTGAGCCTACTGGAATCCAGATCATAAAAGTTAGTCCTTGAGGAGATTTCTGTGCCTAGAAAATGAGGATTTGGACAGTGCATGGACTTGTGGACATTATTGTAATGTAATCTGGTAGATTAGTCCTGCTCCATCCAGCCCGGACAGGTGTTTCTTATTGGTTTATTGTGCTTGCCTTGTGTGTTTGGGCAACGACAGGTAAATGGCCCTGTTTTTATTTGATAGCTCTTGGTACTACTATTATTTCTTTTGAAAACAGGGCGAGGACATTTGTATTAGACTCATTTGGGAGCCAGCCAGTGTGTACATTTAAACAAAAGGGTAAAAATCTTTTCTGAGTTTGGTTTCCTTGTAAGTGAGCGTCAAGCATATTTGTTCAGAATTATAATTGCATTCATCAACAGAATCACACGAGTTGTGAGATCGCTGGGGAGATCCTGGTACATATTCCATTTATTTCGGTCCCAGTTGGAATCAGTAGTGCCAATCAAAATAAGAAGAAAAAGCAATTTTGCTAGGTGTATTAGTATGAAAAGATAGTTATGTGTTGTCAAAGAGAATAGAACAACTATTTGCAAGTAGGAGCAAGTGAAACATTTCTCATTGTGATCAATTTTTGATTCAGTAAAAAGTTGCTGCCTTTTCTCTGATTGTTTCTGATTCTTCAATCTTCATCCCTTATGGAAATAATTTTGTTCATCTCTTAGTCAAAAGTCCTCTTTTAAACTCTTAACATAGTATTGCTGGCAGTATTTTATTTTATTTTGTTTCTTTGTCGGGAGGTTAATAAGGCATAAACGAAAACAGCTCTTGTTTTCAGTGTTTCCTTGGTTATACTGGTTAAAAGTGCATTACTTTGGGTTTTCAGGGCCTTTCAAATCGCAAACCAAAGACTTCGGACTAGACATTGCAAATTAATACCACAAACTTTGCTCTCCTTTAGCCCATGAGTGACTGAGCAAAGATAAGGCCCTGCTTGAAGCCATGTGGATAGGCGGCCAGTGGAGGGGAATGGACAACCTTGTAAAATTACCAAGTTCAAGAAGATGTTACACATAGTGAAAAAATAAAATTAAAAAATACTTCAATATTATGGGAAAATAATTTCATAAATTAACATTGGAAAATGATATATTTATATCCTGTTACCCAGTTTACAACTTTCTTTCATATATATATGGATATATAAAAAATATATATGCATATTTTTTTCATCTGAGTCTTCAAACAGTTCTGTGAGACAAGGTAGGTATTATCTCCATTTTATAGATGAGAAAACTGAAACCTAGAGAGGCTGTGACTTGGCTAAGGAGGCTCATAAGTGGCAGAAGCAGGACGAGAATCCAGTGTTCTTTCTATTACACTACACTACTATGGTAGTCAACAAAGCCTGTTTCAAAGGCTAAGTACTTGTGCAACACACACACACATACACACACACGCCCCCCTCCCCTTTGCTTTTGTTGTTTAAATGCCTGGATTGGAGAGTACAACTTACCCTAGTAAGGATGGCATGTTGCAACAAGGAAATAATCCTTGTTCTTAATTCAAAAAGATGTTGGGGCAACATTGCATCAAAGGATAAAGAAAAGGAATACTTTGTTCCTCCAGATCAGTGCTTCTCAAGAATCATTCAAAAGACCACTTGTACTGGAGTCACCTGGGGTGCTTACCAAACATTTGAATTTTTCTTTCTCATCCCAGACCTCTGAAGCAGATGATAATTAAGCACACTAATATTTGAGCATCACTGCCCTTGACTATCTTGCTGTTTGGTTGATTGTGCATTCCTTCTACCTCCCTTTAATTCCCTACTATCCACAGTGTCCGTTGGAAACACCAACCAATGTTGCTATGGCAGCAGTCAATTGCAGACTTGTTTTGCTGTGGGAGTCCGGCGCATAACATTTCTACCTCCTTCTTGCTTACTAGTGACAGGAGGAACTATTATACTGAATGGCTGGAGTCTGATCTAAGACTGCTGGGTTGTTGTGGATTAGGCTCTAGAGGTGTGTAGCAGCACACCAGCAGAGCCTCTTTTTGGGGTGGGCTCCACCTAGAGGGTAGAGGTCAGACCCTGATGACTGAGCAGCAGGGACAGATGAGAGGGAATCTCAGAGAGACTCTGGTAGTTATTTGGGGTCTGAGATCCAATTTTGATTCCTATGTATGACTCTTATAAGCAGGGTCCTTTTAGTCAAAAAAGATAAATGTCCTTTTGTTTATGTGATTTATGTTTGGTGTTATTATTTTTTGTCTTAGAAATCCTGCTAGTATCTCCACCTCAAATCACCCCCTACATCTTGCCTACTTTCTCCCTTGCTAACCAAACACAATTTTGCACAAGTTTCCACTCTATGTGCTTCTGGAGAGCAAGAATCAACCACAAGGAATGAATAATGATTGGTCCAAGCCAGTCAAGGAGGATCTGTACGCCTTGTCAATGATTGGCCCAGGCAAGGTCATGTGATATAATTCTGTCCAATGCAATACAAGGGGAAGTCTGTGGAGGGAATTCTGAAGAAATGTTTTCTTCATTCTCAAAAATAGATGCTCATGAAGACACGGTTATTTTCTGCTTCTGACATTTTTGTTTCTTCATGTGATGCTTGGAACTGTGGCAGTCATCTTGGGATAATAAAGGGAATTAACCTGAGGAGACCATACTAAGGGTGGCTGAGAGGAAAGGTGGAAGGAACTCTGGGTCCTTGGCAACCTCATAGGGCTGCCTGACTGACCAACCCTGAAACCTCCTCATTTCAGGACTTCTCCTTATGTGAGATACTAAGTCCTCTTAAGTCACTTTGAGCTTGTGTATGTATGTGCACATGCTCATGTCCTTGTTTGTGTGCCCTTGCAGATAAAAGCTTCTGAATAGATGCAGAGCATAAAAAAGAAAATCAATTCTGACCCATGATCTGGATGAGAAGGAATATGGCAATACTCAATATTTGAACTTAATGGACGCTTATCAAGAGTAGAGGAGAAAGCTTGTGCTTTAGAATGCAGATTACAGAGCAGTGTTTTCCAAAATTTAATATGTGTCCCAACCACCTGGGGATCTTGTTAAATTGCAGATCTGATTGAGGAGTTCTGGGCTGGGACCCCAAATTCTGGATTTCTTATACAGTCCCAGGAGAAATCGCTGCTGCTGGTCCACAAACCACAATTCCAGGCACTGAAGGCTACAAACTAATGCAACTTGACTTCCCTCTACCAGGGTGACTTTTGGGTCAGGGCACCAAACTTTGAACTAGTTACTGTTCTGGAAAAAAAATCATTTGTGGAAAGTTTGAGATTGAATTCTCTAAGGTAAAATACTGTGGAAATGCTATTTGACTCATAGAATGAAAATCTGAAAACTCTCATTTTGATTTCACACCATCTTACATTTGTGACAGAGACAAACTTCTCACCTCCAGAAAGGAGAAAGATTTTTAAAAAGTGGCATTCTTTTTCTTCTATGCTATAGAATGCAAGAAGAAATGGGTGAGAACACACCAGCAATTGAGTGTAAATGTTTAGACAGCCATAGCAAACCTAGGATAATGGATGTTTCAACTCCAGAAAAATAACTTGTCATTTAAACTCAGAGATAATGCCACCATCAGTCCCTCAGAGCAGTGTCTTTTCTAAGTAGTGGTGAAAGAAGGACATAGAGTCATTCCATATGAAATATGACTTGTCTCATAAAAGTTACAAGGGCATCAGACTGGTCAAGGGTGAAGACACTGTGGTTAAGGAAAATGAACCTTATTTGTCCATATGAATGTTGACATTGTGACTTTAGTCTCAGGATCACTGTGATGCAACTAAATTACATCCCTTCATTTATTCGTTAATTCATTGAACAAATGTTGAGAACTTACTCTGTGCCAGGTACTGTGCTAGTTATGAGAGAACTAGATACAAAAAGATTAGGTCTTTAAGTACAAACAGTAAGAGAGGCTGACGTGAAGAAAGGAAGCATTTCGAGGAAGCATTTAAGGCTTCGGTGGGGGCTGCAGGAAGCTTTCCACAGGGAAGCAATATTTGAGCTGCAACCTGAAAATGAGTAGAACATGCTGGGAGGCTAGAGTGGGAATAGGGTCAGAGAAGGTCATAGGAGGAAAAGTGAAAATAGTGTGCAAAGGCATATAGGCAGACAAGAAGCTGTGTGCAGGCAATAGAGAGAGAAAAAAAAAACAAGGAAATGGGAAACTTACATGAAATTCATGGAAATACATAGTTTTTATTGTTTCTATAATTTGGTGTCTAGAGAAAAAAGTTTAGGGAAAGGAAGCCTTAACACCGCATTTGGAACCAGCAGATTGGCACGTGGATGCACACATTCCTTGAATGTACACATGGTCCCCGACTTAACGATCTTCGACTTTGCGATGGTGTGAAAGCGATACGCATTCAGTAGAAACTGTGCTTTTTTGAATTTTGATATTTTCCTGGGCCAGCGATATGCGGTATGATTCTCTCTTGTGATGCTGGGCAGTGGCAGGAAGCCGCAGCTCCCCGTCAGCCCCGTGATCACATGGGTAAACAACCGACGTGCTTACAACCATTCTGTACCCATCCAATCATTCTGTTTTCACTTTCAGCACAGTATTCAATCAATCACATGAGACATTCAACACTTTATTATAGAATAGGCTTTGTGTGAGATGATTTTGCCCAACTGTAGGCTAATGTAAGTGTTCTGAGCACATTTAAGGTAGGCGAGGCTAAGCTACGATGTTCCGAAAGTTAGGTGTACTAAATGCATTTTTTCTTTCTTATTGATGTCATAATAGTTTATCATATTGTGAAATTTTAGTTGTACATTATTGTTTGTCAGTCACCATATAAATGTGTCCCTTCACCCCTTGTGCCCATCCTCCAATCCCCTCCCCCCCTGGTAAGCACCAAACTGTTCTCTCTGTCCATGTGTTAGTTTATCTTCCACATACGAGTGAAATAATGTGGTGTTTGTTTTTCCTCTGTTTGGCTTATTTCACTTAACATAATACCTTCCAGGTCCACCCATGTTGTTGCAAATGGGACGATTTTGTCTTTTTTAGGCTGAGTAGTGTTCCATTGTATACATATACCACACCTTCTTTATCCAATCATCAATCGAGGGACACTTGGGTTGCTTCCACATCTTAGCTATAGTGAATAATGCTGCAATGAATATAGGGGTGCATAAGCCTCTTGGGATGGTTGATTTAAGGTTCTTTGGTAAATACCCAGTAGTGGGATAGCTGGATCATAAGGTATTTCTATTTTTAATTATTTGAGGAATCTCCATACTGTTTTCCATAGAGGCTGCACCAGTTTGCATTCCTACCAGCAGTGAATTAGGGTTCCTGTTTCTCCACAACCTTTCCAATATTTGTTACTTTGTCTTGGTGATTATGGCCCTTCTGTCGGGTGTAAGGTGATATCTTAGCATAGTTTTGATTTGCATTTCCCTGATGATTAGTAATGTTGAATATCTTTTCATGTGCCTATTGGCCATCTGTAGATCTTCCTTGGAAAAATGTCTGCTCATATTCTCTGCCCGTTTTTTGATTGGGTTGTTTGGTTTTTCATTGTTGAGTTGTGTGAGTTCTTTATATATTATGGATATTAACCTCTTGTCAGATATATGATTTGCAAATATTTTCTCCCAGCTGGTGGGTAGTCTTTTAATTTTGATCCTGGTTTCATTTGCCTTGCAGAAGCTCTTTAGTCTGATGAAGTCCCACTTGTTTATTTTTCCTTTTGTTTCCCTTGTCTCAGTAGATATGGAATTCTAAAAGATCCCTCTATGACCAATGTCAAAGAGTGTACTGCCTATATTTTCTTCAGGAGTTTTATAGTTTCAGGTCTTACCTTCAAGTCTTTGATCCATTTTGAGTTAATTTTTGTGTTTGGTGAAAGAAAATGGTCTACTTTCATTCTTTTGCATGTGGCTGTCCAGTTTTCCCAGCAGCATCTATTGAAGAGACTTTCCTTTCTCCATTGTATGTTCTTAGCTCCTTTCTCAAAGATTAGCTGTCTGTAGATGTGTGGCTTTATTTCTGGGCTTTCAATCCTGCTCCATTGATCTGTGTGTCTGTTTTTGTACCAGTACCATGCTGTTTTAATTATTATATCTTTGTAGTATATTTTGTGCATGGGATATCCTTCTATTTCTTTATGTCATCATCGATTTCTTTCAAAAATGTCTTATAGTTTTCATTGTATAGGTCTTTCACTTCCTTGGTTAAATTTATTCCTAGATATTTTATTCTTTTTGTAGCAAGTGTAAATGGGATTGTCTTCCTGAGTTCTCTTTATGTTAGTTCATTCTTGGCACATAGAAATGCAACTGATTTTTGTAAGTTGATTTTATACCCTGTGACTTTGCTGTAGTTGATGATTATTTCTAGTAGTTTTCCAATGGACTCTTTAGGGTTTTCTGTATATAAGATCATGTCATCTGCAAATAGTGAGAGTTTCACTTCTTCCTTGCCTGTTTGGGAGTCCTTTTATTCCTCTTTCTTGCCTAATTACTCTGGGCAAAACCTCCAGTACTATGTTGAATAAGAGTGGCGAGAGTGGGCACCCTTGTCTTGTTCCTGTCCTCAAAGGAATGGCTTTCAGTTTTTCCCCAATGAGTAGGATGTTAGTTGTAGGTTTGTCATATATGGCCCTAATTATGTTGAGGTACTTTCCTTCTACACTCATTTTGTTGAGAGTTTTTATCATAAATGGATGTTAGATTTTGTCAAATGCCTTCTTTGCATCAATTGAGATGATCATGTGGTTTTTATTCTTTGTTTTGTTAATGTGGTGTATCACGTTGATTGATTTGTGGATGTTGAACCATCCCTGTATCCCAGGTATAAATCCCACTTGGTCGTGGTGTATGATATTTTTGATGTATTGCTATACTCATTTGCAAATATTTTGTTGAGGATTTTTGCATCTATGTTCATTAGCGATATTGGCCTGTAGTTTTCCTTCTTTGTATTGTCCTTGTCTGGCTTTGGTATCAGGGTGATGTTGGCCTCATAGAATGTGTTAGGAAGTGTTTCATCTTCGTCTATTTTTTGGAATAGTTTGAGAAGGGTGGGTATTAAATCTTCTTTGAATGTTTGGCAAAATTCTCTGTGGAAGCCATCTGGTCCTGGACTTTTATTTTTTGGGAGGTTTTTGATTACTGTTTCAATCTCTTTACTTGTGATTTGTCTATTCAGATTCTCTATTTCTTCTTGATTCACTTTTGGGAGGTTGTATGAGCCTAAGAATTTATCCATTTCTTCTAGATTGTCCAATTTGTTGGCATAGTTTTTCACAGTATTCTCTTATAATCTTTTGTATTTCTGTGGTATCTGTTGTAATTTCTTCTCTTTCATTTCTAATTTTATTTATTTGTGCCTTCTCTCTTTTTTTGTTAGTGAGTCTGACTAAGGGTTTGTCAATTTTGTTTATCTTCTCAAAGAACCAGCTCTTTGTTTCATTAATCCTTTCTACTGTTTTTTTTTTTGGTTTCAATTTCATTTATTTCTGCCTTTATTTTTATTATTTCCCTCCTTTTGCTGACTTTGGGCTTTGTTTCTTCTTTTTCTAATTCAGTTAGGTGTAGTTTAAGGTTGCTTATTTGAGATTTTTCTTGTTTGTTAAGGTGGGCCTGTATTGCTATGAGTTCCCCTCTCAGGACCACTTTTGCTGCATCCCATATGAGTTGGTATGGTGTATTTTCATTTTCATTTGTCTCCAGATATTTTTTGATTTCTCCTTTAATTTCTTCAATAATCCATTGGTTGTTCAGTAGCATGTTGTTTAGTCTCCACATCTTTGTCACTTTTCCAGTTTTTTTCTTGTAGTTGATTTCTAGTTTCATAGCATTATGGTCAGAAAAGATGCTTGTTATGATCTCAATCTTCTTAAATTTATAGAGGCTTGCCTTATTTCCCAACATATGGTCTATCCTTGAGACTGTTTCATGCACACTAGAGAAGAATGTGTAATCTGCTGTGTTTGGATGGAGTGCTCTCTATATATCACTGAAGTTCGTCTTGTCTAGTTTTTTGTTTATGTCCACTATTTCCTTATGGACTTTCTGTCTGGATGATCTATTCACTGATGCATGTAGGGTGTTAAGATCCCCTACTATTATTGTGTTGTTGTTAATATCTCCTTTTAGATTTGCTAATAGTTGCTGTGTGTACTTTGGTGCTCCTGCGTTGGGTGCATGTATATTTATAAGTGATATGTCTTCTTGCTGGAGTATCCCTTTTATCATTATATATTACCCCTCTTTGTCTCTCATTACCTGTTTTATCTTGAAGTCTATTTTGCCTGATATAAGTATGGCAACTCCTGCTTTCTTTTGTTTGCTACTAGCTGGGAGTATGTCTTCCATCCTTTCACTCTGAGCCTGTGTTTGTCTTAAGAGCTGAGATGTGTTTCCTGGAGGCAGCATATTGTTGGATATTGTTTTATAATCCATCCTGCCACTCTGTGTCTTTTGGTTGGAGAATTCAACCCATTTACATTTAGAGTGATTATTGATATATGAGAGCTAAATTTTGCTATTTTATTGCTCACTTCCCAGTTCTTTTGCATTTCCTTTGTTTCTCATCCTGTGTGTTCCAGACTACCAGTTCAGTCTGGTAGTTCTGTATGATAGTTTTCCTAGTTTTATGTTTATTTATCATATGTGTCTCTGTTCTGATTATTTGTTTAATGATTACCATGAGGTTTGTATAAAAAAATCTTGTAGATGATATAGTCCATTTTTTGATGGCCTCTTATTTCCTTTGACTAAGTTGATTCCATCCCTTTTCTCTTCCCCGTCTAAGTTATTATTGTCCCAATTTATTCCATCTTGCGTTGTAAGTTTATGTTTTAAAGTGATGAGGTTATATTTATTTTTGGTGTTTTCCTTCCCTTAATCTTTGATGTTATAATTAAGTGTTTGCTAACCTATTCTGATAGAGAGCTGCAATTTTTCTGATTTTGTCTACCTATTTTTCTCCTTGCTCAAAACTTTGTATCCCCATTCTCTCTCTCTCTCTCTTTTTTTTCAGGTGTGAGGGCCTTCTTAAGCATTTCTTGTAGTGGAGGTCTTGTGGCAATGAACTCCTTTAGCTTTTGTTTATCTGGGATAGTTATTATTTCTCCATCATATCTGAAGGATATTTTTGCTGGATAGAGTATTCTTGGCTGAAAGTTTTTGTCTTTCAGAATTTTGAATATATCATTCCACTTTATCCTAGCCTGCAGTTTCTGCTGAGAAATCGTCTGAGAATCTGATAGGAATTCCCTTGTATGTTATTTTTTTTTTGTCTTTTTGCCCTTAATATTTTTTCTTTGTCATTGACTTTTGCCAGTTTTACTACTATATGCCTTGGAGAGGATCTTTTCATGTTGATATATTTAGGAGATCTATTGACTTCATTCACTTGTATTTCTAGCTCCTTTCCCAGGTTTGGGAAGTTCTCAGCTACTATTTCTTTGAACAAGCTCTCTTCTCCTTTTTCCCTCTCTTCTCCCTCTGGAATACCTACAATGCTTATGTTGCATTTCCTAATCGAGTCAGATATTTCTCAGAGAATTTCTTCATTTCTTTTTAGTCTTAGTTCTCTCTCCTCCTCCATGTGGAGCATTTCTGCATTTCTATCCTCAATATTGCTAATTCTTTCCTCTGTATTGTGAGCTCTGTTCTTTAAAGATTCCAGATTTTTCTTTATCTCCTCCATTGTGTTTTTCATCTCCAACATTCCTGATTGGTTTTTCTTTATAGCTTCAATCTCTTTTGTGAAGAAGTTCCTGATTTCATTGCATTGTCTATCTGTATTTTCTTGTAATTTCTTGAGATTTTTTATAATAGCTATTTTGAATTCTCTGCCATTTAGGTTATAAATTTCTGTGCCTTCAGGACTGATTTCTGGGTGCTTGTCATTTTCCCTCTGGTGTGGAGATTTAATATATTTTTGCATACTGCTTGAGGGCGTGGGCTTATTTTTTCTCATGCTGAAAATATCTGGTCTCAGCTTCCATCTGCTGCCTCTGGGTAGGGGTCAAGACCTGTGTATTCTGAGCCCACCATGATCCATGGGTGCTCTGGCTGACTGGCTGTGCTGGAGTGGTGGGTGCGAAAAGGAGCTCTTCCTTTTGCCTACCCAATCCCAGGGGCTTCTCGCTCTTCCTCTGCCATCTGCTCTCCTGGGGTGCTAGCTTGATGAAGACACCCCCACAACAGTTCAGTCTCCTCCATATGGGAGTTTCCTACAGGCTGTGAGAGAACTTGGAGAGTCATGGTTTTCCCGTGGAGGGCCACCATTCCCCCCTCTCTCTGAGAGCCATGCAGACCCAGAGGGGAAGGACTCTTTCTTTGGCTGATCCTGGGGGCTTCTCGCTCTTCCCTTGCTATCTGATCTCCTGGGGTGCTAGCTTGATGAAGGCACCCCCACAACAGTTCAGTCCCTTCCATATGGGAATTTCCCACAGGTTGTGAGAGAACTTGGAGAATGACAGTTTTCCTGTGGAGGGCTGCCCCTCCCCCCTTCTCTGAGAGCCACATGGCCCCAGTTCCAGGGTCACTGTCATTGGGGAAGGAGAGGAATTCTCCTTACCTCCTTCCACTTCCTCCAGGGGGTCCAGCACCTCCACCTTCAGACATGTGGCTGTGTGGGTCTCTCAGACATCTTTTATGTTATGTGAATGTCCTCTGTTGGTATATGGATGTCCTCTTTGTTGTATCTTAGGGAGGAGGGTCTAAGGGGGAAAGTTCATTCTGCCATGATGCTGACCTAAAGATTGATATTTTGTTTTCTCAAAAAGTCTGGGACTTTAATTCTCTCCATGACAACATGTTGCACTTTTTCCCCCACCTGGCTCTTTTCCTAAATGCATTTTCAACTTATGATATTTTCAGTTTACAATGAGTGTATCAGGATGTAACCCCACTGTAAGTCAAGGAAGATCTGTATTGTATGAACTCATTTCTGGGGCAGACAGAAACTGTAAACTATGGGATGAGTAAGTGTAAGGTAATGGGTCTGTGTAAGGCAGAGAACCTGGGGGGTTCTGGAGAGTATCTGCCTCATCTAAAGGCACTTAATGGAAATGAAAATTGAACACTGTCTCTCCATTCCAAAACCTAACAACACACCTGAGGCAGGATTTGGTCCATAGGCTACTCATATTTTGGCTCCTCTATTGGGTTAATATTGTTTTAAGGAAGAATATTCTGAAATTAATCCTTATTGATTTGTAAACTTTTTGAGGTTAGGCAAGTGAAGTGGGGGGCTTCAATCAGAATTGGGAGGCCTACTTTGAACACTGTGATTAAATCTTGGTCTAGAGATAAAAGATGAGTGATAGGAAATCTTAAAGCTAAGTTGGAATCAGCAGATTGGCACACAGTATCATGGCTGTAGCTGGCTTCCCCCAAATTTAAGCTAACATTATTCCCCTCTACCTACTTCGGAATAAATGTAATCACCAGACTCTCATAACCAGAATCACTTGGTAGAGTCACAAATTGCTTTTGTCTCAGAATGTTCCACTGTTTCCCCAGGCAGTATTCAGGGTTTCACAATTCTGGGTATTTTACTGCTCTACTGATACTAGTCATGGAGAAAGGAATCAAGGACCAAAGGATTTACTCAGGTCTAAATCCTTCAGTGCATATAAGCAGTGTTAGGCAATGCAGGGAGTTCATAAGGAAAACCTAGAAATAGACCATCCAGGAAAATGGTCTTTGGATTAAGAGAAACCTGCAGTGGCAACCTGATATATTCACTCCAACCACCTCACTCCACCACTTGTTACCTTTAGTGGTGTGTACTTAGGAACCTGAATCTAGAAGAAATTGTGAAATGTACTAGAAAAAAGTTTTTTTTCTTTTTCAAAAAATTTGTTGAAATTATTCACTGGAATACAGTCATAGCTGAGTGCCTGTGAAGTTGTAGGCACTAGGATTTTAATTAAGTCTAGTAGGATTCCACTATCCAAACCAGACTTTGTTTTCTCTGAAGTTATCCCAGGAACTCACAGTGCCACAAACCACAAGAAGGGGGTCCCTGCACTGTGTGAGTAGGGCTGCCAGATTTAGCAAATAAAAATTTAGGGCACTCAGTTGAACTTGAATTTTAGATAAATAATAAATAACTTTTTGGTATAAGTATTTCCACATATTGCATGAAACCCCATTAGACATTGGGTCTTTGATCTCCCACAATATGCTTGTAATCCACAGAGTTCTTTCTGGGAGCAGTTACTCTGAAATTGTACCAGAAAGTCATTTCTCCTATTTGAAAACTGACTTTCACTTAATATGGGAATTAGCTGTCAAGAAGTTCTTGGAGTTGTAATTATCTATTGTAAACCAGAGGACTTTCCCTTGTTCTTACTCTTGGAATAAATCTTCTATGCTATAGAGGTGCCATTATGGAGGAAAGAGTTGACTTGACTTTTAGAAAGTGAAAGATTTGATAATTAGGAAGGATTATATAACCTCCTCTTTTAGGAAAGAAGAGCAGTTGACAATTTGGCTTCTGAGCCCCATTCAAAAAAGGTGTCCTAAGCTACTGTTCTAGAGTTTGTGGCATTAACAATTTTGTAAGAGTTCTAGAATATTTGTGATTTGCTGTCTCTTTTATTTTAGTGATTTCTGTTTTTTTTTTCCCATAGTGACTGGCAGGGAAATCCTTAAAAAATTAAAGAATGGGTTTCTCGTTCAGGAAATGTGACAAAATAGACAACCTAAAAGTCTGCTACTACAACACTTAGAAATGCAGAGTAACATCTAATACCCATTATTATAAATGCATGGCTGCATTAACAGTTAGGAAAAGAAGAGAAAGAAAAAATCCCATGTGTTGGAAACTAAGCCAGAACTGAAAACCCAAGCAGAAAGCGTGTGAATTGGTGTGGCTGACTGAGTTAGAGCTGTCAGTTTTGATGTTCAGGCTTGGATTTTCACACTTATGAGGTGAAAGGGGATATGTCTTGTTCCTGTGAGAGGTGGGTCTTAGAACTTAAACATCTGCCTTAAGTTGGACACTTGAAGAGTGACATCCCACTGGGGATTACAGCATAATTGCCTACCATGACAGAGAGAACACAAGGCATTTTTCTTTTTCTTGCTGGGCTTTTGGTGGGAATTCAAAACTGTTGGTGTCAGCCTCACATAGTTTTGGGGCTTGAATTTTACAAATGGTATAGTCTGAGACTTCAACTCTTTCACTATAGGAGTAGAGCACAGCAGATTTTGGTAGACATCTAACAGTCTCTTCCACTCTATTCTTTTATATTTTAATAATTTCAGAGTGTGGAAGGCCCTTTTAGGTATGTTACAAAACTCTTAGGCTCTAAAAAGAACTACTAAATTTAGTCTCATAAATAAAAAAATGTGTCTGGCAAAACCACCATGAGCAAAGTCAAAAGATATGATAATCCTGGAAAATTATCTGCAACTCATTTGTCAGACAAAGGGCTAATTCTCAAATATGTGGAAAAGCCCCAAATCAAAATAAAAGAACTATGCCTATGTTTTCTTCTAAGAGTTTCATAGTTTTTAGCTCTTACATTTAGGTCTGATACATTTTGAGGTAATTTTATATTAATCGTATATAGTAGGGGTCTAACAATTTTTTTGCATGTGGATATCCACTTATCACAGCATCATTTCTTGAAAAGGCTATTCTTTCTCCATTAATTTTCTTCAGATCCTTGTCAAAAATCAATTGACCATCAAGGTAAGCATTTATTTATGGACTCTGAATTTTATCAAATTAATCTTTATGTCTATCCTTTTGCTAGAACCACATAGTCTTGATTATAGTAGGTTTTTAGTAAATTTTGAAATCAAGAAGTATGAGTCCTTCAACTTTGTTCTTTTTTTCAAGACTTCTTTAACTATTCTGGTCTTCTATATTTCTACATGCATTTTAGGATGAATTTTATCAAATTAATCTTTATGTCTATCCTTTTGCTAGAACCACATAGTCTTGATTATAGTAGGTTTTTAGTAAATTTTGAAATCAAGAAGTATGAGTCCTTCAACTTTGTTCTTTTTTTCAAGACTTCTTTAACTATTCTGGTCTTCTATATTTCTACATGCATTTAGGATGCATTTAGGCTTGTCAACTTCTGCAAAAAAGGCAGCTGAGAATTTGATAGAGAGTGCATTGATTCTGTAGGTTAACGTGGGACATATTACCATCTTAACAATATTAACTCTTTTGATCTGTGATCATGGGATGTCTTTCCATTTATTTAGGATTTTAACTTCTTTCAACAAAGTTTTGGTGTTTTCAGTGTACAAGTTTTGCACTTCTTTTGTTAACTTTATTCCTAAGTATTTTATTCTTTTTGATGATATTGTAAATGGAGTTGTTTTCTTAATTTCATTTTCTTAATAACAATTTTCTTAAATTTTTTATTGCTGGTGTATAGAAATTCAATTAAGGGGGCCAGCCCAGTGGTGTAGTGGTTAAATTCACATGCTCTGCTGCAGTGGCCCAGGGTTTGCAGGTTCGGATCCTGGGCATGGACCTGTGCACTGCTCATCAAGCCATGCTGTGGCAGGAATCCCACATAAAGTAGAGAAAGATGGGCACAGATGTTAGCTCAGGGCCAGTCTTCCTCAGCAAAAAGAGGGAGGTTGGCAGCAGATGTTAGGTAAAGGCTAGTCTTCCTCACAAAAAAAGAAAAGAAAGAAATTCAATTGAGTTTTGCGTATTGACCTTGTATCCTGCAACTTTGCTGAATTCATTTATTAGCTCTAACAGGTTTTTTTTTTGGTGGATTTTTAAAAGATTTTCTATATACAAGTTCATGCAATCTGCAAATAGAGATTCCTTTTACTTCTTCCTTTGCAATCTGGATGTCTTTTACTTTTTTGTCTTATCTAACTGCCCTCGCTAGAACCTCCATTACAATGTTGGATAGAATCTCAAGAGCAGACATCTTTGCCTTCTTCCTGATCTTAGGGAGAAAACTTTCAGTCTTTACCTATTAAGTATGATGTTAGTTGTCGATATTTTGTAGAAGCCCTTATCAAGTGAGAAGATTTCCTTCTGTTCCTGGTTTTTTGAGTGTTATTTGTTTTTTATCATGAAAGGGTGTTAGATTTTGTCAAATGTTTACCTGTATCTATTGAGATGTCTCATGTGTTTTTTGTCCTTTATTCTACTAATCTAACACATTTCACCAATTGATTTTTGCATGTTGAACCAAGCCTTCATTCTTGGGATAAATCCCACTTAGCTACGGCACATAATCCTTTTCATATGTTGCTGGATTCAGTTTGCTGGTATTTTGTTGAGGATTTTTGCATCTATATTCATTAGGGATGTTGGTCTGTAGTTTTCTTGTAATGTCTTTTTTCGGTTTTGATATTGGGGTAATATTGGCATCGTTGAAGTATCCCTCTTCTTTTATTCTTTGTCAGAATTTGTGAACAATTAGTGTTAATTCTTTTTAAACATTTGGTAGGATTCACCAGTGAGACCATCTAGGTCTGGACTTTTCTTTGTGGAAATGTTTTTCATTACTTATTAAATTTCTTTACTTTTTATGTGTCTATTAAGATTTTCTCTATTTTTTTTTTTGAGTTAGTTTTGGTAGTTTGTGTCTGCATGGGAACTTGTCCTTTTTATCTAGGTCATCTTATTAGTTGGCATGTAATTGTGATTAGCGTTTTATTGACACAGACAGTTATAAAGAGTTGCTTCAGGTGTAGTACTAAAACATGTGAGGACAATAGTTATGAATTGGAGAAAAATAAAAGGGAACCCACCAGAACTAATTTATCCAAAAGAGAGAGAAAAATGTAGCTGTTATATTTCAGAGTATTTGGGAATTAACATGGGGCTCACACTCAGCTGGCATGCATTGGTACAAGTGTATCAGTTGTTCACAGTCTACATCCACTGGAATTGAGTTTAATTACATTCTGATGCCTAAGCTGTACTAATTTTAAATATATTTACTTTAAACTTATTTATTTTTTTGAGGAAGATTGGCCCTGAGCTAACATGCGTTGCCAATCTTCCTCTTTTTTGTCCCCAAAGCCCCAGTACATAGTTGTGTATCATAGTTGTAGAGTTGTTGCTCTTCTATGTAGGATGCTGCCTCAGGATGGCTTGATGAGCAGTGAGTAGGTCTGTGCCCAGGATCCAAACTGGTGAACCCCGGGCCACAGAAGCTGTGTGCATGAACTTAACCACTGTGCCCCTGGGCCAGCCCCTAAATATTTTGAATAGAACTCTCAGGTAAATAGTAGAAGTAAATGTAGGATAATTAGAATAACAAAAGTGTAGTAGAATTCTTATTTCTAAAATATGTGATTTGAGAGACTAGACATTATGAATTCTCTACTGGACGAAATGAGATCGTGCAACAAAACATTTGACCATTGATAGTTGTATGTGGGAAAAGTTATAGCTAGAAACTGGGGCAATAAGGGACATTTAGAATATGTACCCTTGTTAGAGGGAGAATAGCCAATGGCTAGAAAATTGAATCTTCTAGAACTTCGAAGAAATAAATGTAAGATGGTAAATTAGTACCAAGTAGATGTAATAGAGGTAGCAGAGTTCATTCACGTTTTATGTGTTGATGAGCTGCCCCAGGTAGGGTTGCCCTTATATAGGATACTTAGAATCATAGAATGCAAGAGTTGGAGGGGACACTTAAAGTCATATAATCCCTCCATCTCAGATGAAGAATATAAGGTTGTGGTTATAAATGCCACCTTGTGACTTCCAAATGTTTCCATATTGTGTGAAGTAGTGTGCTTCTGGTTCTTACCTATGATTGAAGACTTTCTTAGCCTTTTTGCTCTATTTTAAATATTTCTTAAGTCTTTCCAAAGGAAAAGTCATCTTTGCTGTGATTTCTGATGCTATATCTCATTATTTTATTTAGGATTAAGATATTAATTATTTTATTAGAATGAATTTAAGAAAATGATCCCAAAGCACTTTGTGACTGGTCCACTTCCTAGGACAGCATTCTTTATCTTGCATCTTGAAAAACAGAACGATTACGTGTAACTGAATTTTCTCAAGAATCAAATGTTATTTAAGTATCGTGCCTTTTCATTTTAATCATCTTGAACAGTATCTTTCTGAAATCTATTACGCTTCTCAGCCTTGTTGAACAGAATATACAGGACATGGTTTTACCTTTTTTCAGAATGCTTTTATGATTATCTTTTAAAAATTTCTCTTTTTCATACTACTTAAAGGATCATAAAATATTCAATTGCATGGAAATTTATAATTTACTTAATGGTTTTCCATTGTTGGATAAGGCTATTCCAACATTTTTTTCTTTTTATGAATGCTGCTGTGATGAGTGCCTTTATGCAGGCTATTATTACACACATAAATTATTTGGTGTTATATAAAATCTGGTGCCTTCAGGGCCAGTGAAGGATATTGGGTTACTTGGCATCACACTAAAAGGTACAGTGAGTTATGCTTTTGATTCTCATAATCTCTTGTTTTAATTTTTTCTCTTCTCCCTTGATGTCAGATTGTTAGCTGCTTCAAGTTTGCTTGCTTTGTTCAACTTTTACCCCCTCCAACTCCATTTTTCTATGCTTCTAATGAGCTGTAAAATAGGAAACCAGGTAACTGAGTGTGATATGTATACTTGTATATGAAGAAAAGTAGGTACAGAGTCAGTACCTTGTAGGAGAAAAGTACCCAAGTTTTATCAAATAGAATTATTCACCCAGATCAGATAACTTTTTAAACTAGACTTCAGGTTTCTTGGATGAAGTTATTGTTACTCTACTAAGTTGAAAAATAAATTTAAAAATAACAAGAGAGGGTTTCAGTTGAGACATGCCCCAGGTAACAAAAAAAGTCCATTGAGATTTGTGAGTGAGGGGAAATATCTTTTTTTTATGATTGGGTGAAGTGGTGTGAGTTCAGGAGAATTTAGGAAGAAGGGAAGCATTAGAATTTATGGATTTGAGGAAATGGAATGGTCTGCTTGGTTGCACTCCAGAACAGTTCACTCCCTAGACATATAAACTGCCACTTGATTTAACGTGTTGTTGAATAGTCATTTCATCTAGGGCTCCATGACATTTGTTTCATGACACAAAGGCCTCTACCTGTTCTATTTGAAATGTGACATATTATCAGCCATGGTTGCTAACACTAACTGCGAATATCAAAGCTTATGAGCTAGCTTCCACTTCCTAGGTGATCATCCCAGCAGTTCACAAGAGAAAGTACAAATGCACAAATCATTATGCATGACTTTGAACTTTCTTGCAGAAACCCTAGGTAGTATTTTTGAAGTAGATTTGGCTGAATACAGGGCCCGGAATTGCCAAATGTAAACTTGAAGATAGGATGCCAGGGTTTTCTCAAATGGCTAATGGCACACAGAAAGTTTTTCCATGTGAAGCCAGGACCAATCTTTTAGAAGAGGGGTGGAAAGCAGGCTGGGATGGCCAGAGTTCACATAGAGGCTGTCTCTTTTCCTCAATAGGCCCTGAGTCTGCCAGCCACTATTTTTATCAGAAGATGCTCCTAAGTTCACTTGGGTGGGAATATAAGGTATATGATGACATCACTGAGTGGAAATGATATTAGAAAATGTTATGTAATATGAGAAGATGGACTTGGGAATATTTTACCATGTGTCAAACACACAGACACACCAAACCAGGAGATTTGAATTTTAGTCCTCGCTGTAGTAATAATTAGTTCTTTGATCTTAAGTCATTTAACTTTCTGTGTCCCATCTATGATGTAAATTGGAATATATAATTTTTAACAGTTAGTTCATAATAGATTAGAAACTGTGTATTGGCTAGGGTGTAGGGGAAGTTGCTATAACAAAGAGATGTTATTAAACTTGCTTTAAAACTTTGATTTCTTCAGACTATTATTTGACAAAATTTCATAGTAGACTATTCACTAGGGTGATAGATTGCCAGTCCAACAAAATCCAATGATCAGATATTCATTATTGACCTTATAGTCATCTTTTTCTTTTTAACTCTTGTATAAAAAAATCACATTCATATATTCTCTTATCTTAATAAATACAAATTTATAATCCATATTGATATTAAGGTCCTGTTCACCATTTATATTTACATTATTCTGAATTCTACCATTTATACTACATTTAATACTTTTCATATCTACTTTTATACTTAAAGGACCCTCCTTTGAGCCAATGATTCATATTCTTTAATTGGGGGAAAAAATGCAACCTAATGGTAACAATAAAAATGAAAATTTGCCAAAAAGTAAAACACAAGGATAGGAACCCCATAGCTGAGATAAACTGCATCCTGTTAACTAAATCTGATCTGAGGCAAAGTGACTAACCTAGTCATTGCGATACATATGCAATGTTTGAGAAAGTAAGGACAATTAAGAAACTAATAGGTATCTGTGGAAATCATAACTGAATTTACACTTCAAATTTGTGAAACATTTTTGAACAAAAATGTTTCATTGTCTTTTTCCCCTGAAATCTTCCTTCTATCCACCATAGGCTGCTTGATGACACTAGTCTTCACATGATACCTTGAAACAAGTAGGAAACTTACTGAAGATACCACAAAAGGTCAAAAAGTCAAGTGCCTCCCACTAAACCAGAGATTCCCAAACCTGGCTGCACAGTGGAACCCAGGGGGAGCTTTTAAAAATACAGATTCCCAGATCTTGCCCCTATCTATTGAGTTGGAATTTTGGGTAGTTGGGTCTAGAAATATGTAGTTTTTTAGAAGCTGAAGAGCTAACCTAGACCCTGTCTGCATGTCTACATTTGGGAGTCATCAGCCTAAAACTTTCTGGGAAGATGGGTATGTACATTATCTTGAGAAATCTTTAGTAAACAGTGTTATAAATTCCTCAGACACCTTTGGTGGCATAATTTCAAACTTAACCACTCCTAGAGTGTGGAAATTCTTTTCTAGATCTAACTCAAGTCCTTCCTGTTCATATTAAATCCATTTTGTTATAGACACTGAAAAACAACTGATGATATTAAGGCATCATTTGCACATTGGAGCCTGGCAGGCTTCATTCTTTCTCTTGTCTAGATAATTAGTTTTATTTCCTTTGGTATACTTTTTGCCCAGCCTCTCTATTTTCTAACTTTTAAATTCTTTAATATTCTCTTTCAAGCCTCCTCATTCTTCTCTGACTGGAAAGAAACATGAAGAGTAGAAGAAAAAAAGAGACAAAGATTCAGAAAACCTTCCATGTGTGAGTTCCTAGCTATCTGATCTTAGCCAAGTCATTCATTCATTGAATCATTCATTCTTCTAAGAAATATTTATTGGCTAGCTATTGCTGCATAATGAACAACCACCAAAATCTCAGTGGTAGATCACAAAAAGCATTTATTTGGCTTACATATCTATGTTGACTGATTAAAGCCGAGTTTGACTCTGTTGATCTCTGCTAGACATGTTGCTCACATGTCTGCGGTTGGCTGGCCGTGCATGCTGGGTCCAGGTAATGAGGTTCTGTAATATGCATCCCTTGTCCTCCTGCCTGGCCCAGTGGACTAACCTGGACATGTTCTTCTCATGCATTTGGTAGAGGGACAAGAGAACAAGTGGAAATATATACAGCCTTTTAGCACTTGGAACTGGTAGAGCATCATTTCTGTCTTGGCCAAAGAAAGCCACAAGACTTGAATTAAAGTCAAGGATCAGGAAATAAAGTGGGGTAGGGGAGGGGTGTAAATATTTCTAAACAATAATCTAATTTACCACAAATGTCTACTATTTTCCAGGCTCATCCTTTAATCTTTTTGAGCCTATATTCCCTCTTTTGTAAAACTGCAATGGTAATAACTGGTTGGGGAACTTCATAGTTTTGTTACATGGCTTGAATGTCATGGTGTTAAAGAGCTTAGTCAGCTTTCAGTGTGGAATCTTTTGGGCTTTCCAGGTCTGGTTTCCAGTGGAGACTGCTGAAGAGAATGGAGAGAGGTTGGGAGTCAGCCCAGAGGAGTGGAGGAGAATGAGGTAAGGTCAGTATTTTCACTCAAATAGAGAAGTGAAGATACATTAATCCATATTTCTTCTTCTTTCTTAAGAAAAAGAATCAGTAATGGACCAATAGGTGTTAACTGCACCCCTATTAGGTTTGGGGCTTTGAAGCAGTCATCCTTTGTTCAAGAAAGTTCCTAATTTTTTTAAGAACAGGGGACTGTATAAGAACAGGCTGTATAAGATCAGGGTATCGAATGTAGGTAGAGTGGGTGTTCTGAGAAAGACATAATCAGTGTGGGCATGTTGTCTTGGGGAGTTTCAGAAATGGGTTACGATTTAAACCGAGCCTTAAAAGTTGGATGTGATTTGGATAGGTGGTCAAAGAAAGGGAAGGCATTATTGTTGACACAATGTAAGTAAAGGTCCAGAAAAAGTAATGATTGTCAAAGCACTTGAGGAGGCTGGTTGTGCTGGAAAGTGGAGAGTCATTCATTCATTCAACAATGATGTTTTGCATCTCTATTGTCAGACTGTCTACTAAGATGCTAGATGCTTAGTTGATAATGATTGGGATGGGGCTCCTGAGCTCATGGAACTTGCAGACAGACATGAGTTAGAGAGTCATTAAAGAAACACACACACACACACAATTTAAAGTGCCGGGAAAGCATGTGATGGGAGTGATTGACCTAGTCAGGGAGGTGAGACAGGTATTCTCCACGAAATTGCTGGTGGAGCTGAGGACTGAGGGTTAAGCAAGCCTCACTTAATCAAAAAGGTTGGCTGGGTGGGATGGAGTGAGTCATTTGGGTAGAAGTTGCTATGTATAAGGAGCCTGAAAACCTGGCTAAAACTGGGAGGTGAGGGGGGCTGCAAAGCATGAGGCCAGGCAAGTGAATAGGGGAGAATTTGAGGGACGTGGATGGCCACTTTAACTCCTGTAGTGTGAATTCCAATGAGGTGAATTTTCCAAACTGTGTGCTGAGGTGCCCTGGGATGCAGTGGTGAACTCACAGGGGTGTCATGACATGTTTAAAATTTGAGGGAAACAGCAACATCTGTTGGACATCATGTGAACTACTACTATTAAGTTATTTGCACCTAATTACCTAGTAAATGGAGCAACTAGGTATTCTTTTTGGCCTAGGGGCACTGGGAAAAAATTACTGAGACACAAAGTCACTGTGAGCTGAGAAATTTGGGAACCTCTGTCCTAAGGGTGATGGGAAGCCATAGACATTTTCTAAAGAAGGTGATGACCAGATTTGCATTTGGAAAAGATGACTCCAGCAACAAGATGAGGAGTAGATCAGTGGGAGGGGGTGGGGAGAGTAGGTGTGGAAAGACAGGAGACAATGAGAAATGAGGAAGAGTGGGGCTAGCCTGGGAGGCCCTGAAAGCCAGGAAGAGGGTAGCCACTGTTCCTCTTCTACAGTCCAGTGCAAGTCCTGACTATTATTAGACCTGCACACAGCGTGGATTTCCATCCATTAGCCTAATGTCTTTTTTTTTTAAATGGAAAACTTTTTCATGGGCATTTTTTTTCCCCAGATATAATGTGAAGTTAGATCTAATTTGCCTGAGATATGCTTGTGGAAATACTGATTGAACTGTTGCAAGTTTCTATGCCTTATGCACAGTCTTCTTTTACCCATGGGAAGGAAGATGACATAGGCATCTAGAACCAGGCAATCTGCCCTGAAATCCCAGCTCTGCTACTTACAAACTCTGTCACCCTGGAAGGTTATTGTCCTCTCCTGGCCTCAGTTTCCTCATCATGCACCTCACAGGGCTGTTGGCAAAGATTAAATGACAGATGCATGAAGAGCTGAGTGCAGTCTGGCTCTCTGTTAGGGTTTCTTAAACATTAGCCATTATCATTGTTAACATCATGCTCACCCCCCTTGACTCCTAAGTCTCATAAAAATTCCAGATGCATATAATACCATATAGAACCTTATCCCTAAGTGAGAAGTCAGGGCTGGGATATATGTAACAAGATGGGGCAGTACTTTATGGGTTTTGATACCTATGGTCCAGGATGGACAGATTCTTTCATGGGTTTGTGGTGCCCACACACTGCACTATGGCAGAGGCGCCGTAAGATTCCAGGTTCATTGAAATGTAGGCTTATAGGTTTGGGCATTTTCATTTGGGCGGCCAGTTTGCTCAGCTTTGTAAACATGATTCCATGAAAAATAATGTCCACTGTTGGTTTTTTGGGATAAATGTATTTTTGCTTTGCTTTTGATCTGTGAGATGACAAAGGATGCTATAATTTGTTCATGTGGTTAAATTAGATAATTATAATTAATGAAAAAAACCAGGCACCTCACATTTCCTGTGAGCATGATTGGGAATTGGTTGATTTTCATTTTGCTTGAGCATTTTTCTCTCCATCAATTCTCCCCCCAGTCCCCTTCAAATAAAGGAAAAATAAAATTGAGTTTCTGATAGGAAAAGGATAGTACATACGCTTTTAAGAATAAACTCATAATCATTCTTAATATTTAGGTACATAAGGGATGCGAGATGATACAGTCTCAATATATTCCAGTCACAACTGGTGGGTTGAAGACTTTCTTTTCATTGTTTGCTCTTTGTTCATGACCTTGTGACCACGATTAAACAGATTAAGAGTTAGCAGATGCCAAGAGCAGTATTCTGAGAGGGTTGGCCTGCCAATGAAGTGCTGTAATGCTTCTCTTCACACTGGTGCAGCTCTTCCCAGCCTTTACTAGCTGGTTTGCTGCTGTATCTTTTTCCGGTGAAAAGACCAGGCAAACCAGCCTGACTCTTAGAATGATAAAAGTGAATATGCAATCACTTATCTCTCAGTCAGAAAGAGAAACCATTTGAAAAAATTCCAGAGGAACAAATGAGCTTGGACATGTTCTAATCATGTAAGGGATGAAGAGAATTGTGTTTTCAGAGCAATGGTTCTTAACCCTGGGTGCATGTTAGAATCATCCAGTTGCTCTTACAAAATGCCAGTCCTGTGGCCCCATCTCAGTGCCATGAAACTAGAGTCTCTGGAGTCTGGGGGGTGGGGATGGAGGAGCAGGAGGAGGAACAGGGGCATCAGTGTTTTGTTGAAAGCTCTCTGGGTCATTCTAATGTAACCAGGGTTGAGTGCCTCTCCTCTATAAGGATCTTTCTGGAAGTAATGTAGACATGGTAATAGGGTGTTGAGAATCCTGAGATCTCCAAAATATAGAAGGAGGCATCGTTAAGCATCCTGGAGTCTAAATCATTATTCAGCTGATTATTAGCTGAGTTACTTTGGGAAATTGCCCAACTTCTGTTAGCCTCAATTTCCTCATCCATAAAATGACAATAATTGGCATCATAATGCCTACTCCAACAGGTTTTCGGCAATTTCCATGAGATGTGGCCAGGGAAGTCTCTGTTCTCACCTCGTTCTCACCGCAAAGCAGGACTCTGTCATTGTCAGTACTTTGTTGCACAGCCAAGGCAAATCTAAAGTCACACAGCATTAGCAAGGAGGAAAGATTCTGCTGACAATGTCACAGGGGTTAAGAAGACATGCTTTCATTGCACCCCACGCAGCAAAACTTAATATTAACTCCCATCTGACCTCTTTGACCTCCGAATCTCAGAGCTGCCTCATCTCCTTGAACATCCCTCCTCCAGGAGATTACAGTCTTTTTACAAAGCCTCTTGGGTATCTGGTAGCTGCTCTCCTCCCCACACTCCATGTGCATCGTGATATGGTTTGCTGGCCTGGAATAAAATGAAAAGAGAGGTACAACCTGAGAAAATGAAATGCCTAGAGATTTTCTCCTTCTATTCCTTAGGAATTAGGGGGGAAAGAGAGGCATGGAGAACACCTTTTTCCTGGAGGGCGTGGCTTCTCAGCAATGGTACCATTTTGGACTGGATGACTTTTGTCCTGAGGGCTGTCCTGTGTATTTGTATTTGTTTTCTATTGCTGCATAACAAATTACCACATACTTGGTGGCTTAACACCACACACATTTATTATCTCAGTTTCCATGGGTCAGAAGTTCATGTGTGGCATAGCTTGGTTCTCTGCTCAGGGTCTCACAAGGCTGAAATCAAGGTGTTGCTGGGACAATTCTCATCTGAGGTTCAGGGTCCTCTTCCTATGGTCGTAGGACGGAGGCCTCCATTTTCTTCCTGGCTATTGGATGAGGGTTGTTCTCAGCTCCTAGAGGAACTGTCAGTTCCTGCCACATAGTTTCTCCATAGTCAGTTCTCAACATGGCCATTTGCTTCCTCAGGCCAGTAGAAGCGTGTCTGCCACTGCTTCTTGTCTCTTTGAAGGCCCACCTAATCAGATGAGGGGACACAGGTTATTCTCCCTGTTGCTTAATTCAAAGTCAGTTGATTAGGGATCTTAATTACAGCTTCAAAATTCCTTTTGCCATATAAAGTAACATAATCACAGGAGCAATATCCTATCATATTCACAGGTTCTCCCCATATTCAAGGGGAGGAGATAATGCAGGGCAGATGGGAATCTTGGCTGCTGCCTACCACAGCATTATAGAATGTTTAGCAATATCACCAGCCCTACCTGCTAGATGTCAGCAGCAACTCTTCCCCCTCTCCAAGCTGTAACAACTAAAAATGTTTCCAGACATTGCCAAATGTCCCCTGAGAAACAAGATGACCCTAAGTTGGGAACCACTGATGTAGAGTCTTTGGCCAGTTAGATAAGTAAAGGACTCTAAAATGAGTTGATCTCGAAAGTTTCCCCTTCACTAACCTGGAGATAGACTAGCAAAGTGAATTCCATGGCTCAGGACAAGATGCAGGTGGAATTCAGCTTTCCTGAAGGATAATGGCATGAACAGGACTCAGAATCTCTAGTTTGCCCCCACAGGGGACATCGAGCCTGTCAGCCTGATGGGGTGTGGCAATGTCACACTACAACTGAGACCAGACACTGTGTGGAGGGTGTGGGGGACACTCCAAGATCTCAGGGAGACAGGCAGTTTGTAAGCACCACAGGGCACTGGCCAAAGCAGGAGGAATGAGAACTTGGGTCATGCCAGCCACCAAATCCAGCCACAAATGCCAGCAGGAGGAACATGACCAGGTGGACAAAGGACATTGGACCAGATGCCACAGGAGCCAGAAGACTCCTTCACCCCATTGCCAAGTCACATGAGCCACCCACCTTCAGGAGAGAAATGCTGACAGTCAGCACTACAGCTAAAGAGGCGGAGGAAACCAAAAGACACGATTTAAGCCAGCTTTGTAGGGATTTGACCTTGAACAGACTAAACCAAAAAGAGACTATTTCAACCAGAATAAAACCAAAATATTGATTGGCTGTTCTGATTTGTGCCCCCCAACACCATTTAGCAGCATAGGGGCTGGTAGGGAATAGAGAGCTTTTAGCAAAGAAATACAGATAGTGCACTTCCTCTGAAGTTTTATGTGCAGTGTGAGTAAATTGTGACCCTGTAACAGCGTGATCGGTATTGTTAAAATAAAAATGTCTGTGTAATAAATAAGAGAGGTAACACTTCCTATTGAGATCTGACACAATTGCTTGTATTAATCAGGAATGCTTCCAGCTGAAAATAACATGAAACACACTAACAATGGCTTAAACTAGTGGTTTCAACCTTTACTTGCCTCAGAATCACCTGCGAGACTTGTTAAAGCACAGATTGCTGGGCCCTACCCTCGGAGTCTCTCATTCAGTAGGTCTGGGTGGTGCCCAAGGATTTGCGTTTCTAGCAAGTTCCCAGGGGATGCCAATGCTGGTCTAGATGCCTGACTTTCAAAACCACTGGCTCAAATCACAAGACATTCATTGTCTAATTAACAAGAAGTCTGGAAGCAAGTGTTCTCAGAGTTGGTTTATCAGCTCAGTGATACATCAGAGACCCAGCTTCTTTCTATGTTTGAATCCACCAGGCTTAATGTGGTAGCTTTTCATTTCATGCATACCCTGTGATGGTTACGACACACTGCTGCTGTGCTGGTCATCACATCCCCACACAGACTTCAAAGGAGGGAGGCAGGGAGAGGAGAAAAGCCTATAAATATTTTTCAGGCTAGTTCCCTGGATACATGCGTAATTGAAGAGACTGATGAGACCATTTTGGAGCTGGCAGATTATCACACATTGGACAAGCTTTCCTTGGCAGAAAGGGTAACTCTAGGTTATTAGTTGATCTACAGTCACGTTGCTTCTACTTGAAGCCACATTTACGTCTCCTGCTGTTGTCTTGGATTATAAACTATTGATATCCTTGAAGTAGATTACCTCTCTTATTTAGCTGACCCTTTCAATGACTTCTCATAAGTTGGGGTCTTTGAATCTTTTTAATGTAGCCTTGAGAACATCCTTGAAATGCTGTTTCTGTCCTTATCTTGAATAGACATTGACTGAATTGGGAAAATAAAACCTCTTGATACATATACTAAATTTTATCATATGCCACATCTTAATATCTCATGTTTTTAAATCAGAAGGAGTCTTTGGCTTGTTTTTGGTTTTGCTTCTGATTTTCCTTATCGAAACACGGTAAACATTTTTCTTTTAATCTGATCAAAACAGATGAAGTCTGAAATCATAACTGATTCTTGTTTTTATATTTTTGGAATTTCATATGAAATGCTTTCATTTGAGAAAACTGTGTTGTAGGCGGAATGCTGTGGGCTGAGGAGATAAGTCTGATTGAGCGGGAAGGAAATATAAGGTCTCTAGACCCTATCATTTTATTGAAAGACAAACTGGACTGTGCCTTTAAGAGTCTAATTCATAGGCTTCTGTTCAAAAATTTCAAGGGGGAAATGTGTCTTTGGGTTGGGTGTTTTCCTTCCTACTTTGGGTTACTGCCAGCTGGAAAAAAAACGCTGCTCTGGCAGTTTGCAGACAGACTGGAAGCACAGGATTCGTGGAATCTCCTGGGAAAGTGTTCTCTTGAAATTCCCAGCAGTCACCGTGCATTGAAGCTGAGAGAAGGACAGGTACATCTGGCTGGAAGTGGTGTGTTTCATTGCTGGCAGTGCCGGGTTAGCCTGGAACCAAGTAGTATGTGCACCTTAGATGTTCATGTGGGACCTCTGAAGGGTTGGCATTGGCATTGTCTGGGGGCCACAGAGGCAGGGACTGTGCTTAATCCCAAAGAGATTTCTGTTCTCTCAGGAACCTTACTGGCAACTTTTCTGTAAAGGACCCATAGCGTCTCCTATATTGGGAGAGGGGAGGCTGGCTCTGAAGGTGGATTGAGAATTTCTCACTTCTTATTGAGGTTTTTCTCACTCTGATTCAGCTTCTTAGCCATTGAGATGCAAACTCAAAGACAAATCATGTTTTCCCTTTTGATTAAATTTGGTTTCATTGACTCTTGTGTACTTTGAAAGAGTGGTTGAAGACATTGGATATAGATGGAAACTCTAGGGAAGAGGATAAAAGGTCCCAGGCTTATAGACTGTGGAGACACTGAGCGTGGGAGACTCATGAAAAGAGGTAGGAAGGGAAGCAGGGAGAGTTCTCCAGGGGAATTCAGGAGGAATGAGCTAAAGTAGTGTCCCTTCCAAACTACCTTTTGTGGAATCAGAACCACAGGGGTGCTTATTTAAAAAAAAAAACACGAAAAGAAACCCACACAAGATCTTTGGCCCCCTCTCAGATTTACTGGATAAAACATGCGGGGTGGAGTAGGGTGTTGTTATGGACTGAATTGTGTCTCCTAAATTTCGTATGTTGAAGCCCTGACCTCCAGGACCTCAGAAACTGACCTTATTTGGAGACAGGGTCTTTAAACAGGTGAGTAAGCTAAAATGAGGCCACTGCTAGGCTGGGCCGTAATCCAATCTGACTGGTGTCCTTACAAGAAGAGGACATTTGGACACACAGAGACACCAGGGATGTTCAGGCACAGAGGAGAGACCATGTGAGGACACAGGGAGAAGGTGGCCATCTGGAAGCCAAGGAGAGAGGTCTCAGGAAAAATAACTTTCCAGCACCTTGATCTCAGACTTCTAGCCTCCAGAACTGTGAGAAAGTAAATCTCTATTGTTTAAGCCCCCCAGTCTGTGGTACTGTTTTATGGCAGCCCTAGCCAACTAATACAGGTGGAATGCATTTTTAAGATGTCCTGCAAGTGACTTTCATGCACACTAAAGTGAGAGAATCACCATTTTAGGGTTTGGAAAAATGAATTTGAGTTGAGCCCATTTGTTTCTTAAATTTGCTTGAATAGCTGATTAAAATGATCATCAAGAGAATAAAAAGGTGAAGAGGAGTGAGGAAATTCAAGTCTACAAATCCCTCCTGAGGAAGTGAAAAATTCAGGGCTGGGACTAGGTGAGTTTTGCTTGGCCTTTGGTTCCAAGAAGAACCAGGATTTAAGCAGATGCCAGGTCCTGGCACAACACTGAGGGGTTCAGCTTCCAGGGACACAGTGTCCCTGCCACCCTCCTAGACTCAGCCAGATCCGTGCAATGTTGTCTTCCTTATCCACAAAGATAAACGAGCCTTAGTGTCCTTAGAAGTAAATGGACCAGTTCACATCACAGTGCCAGGGTCTGGACCAGGATGAGACAAGCAGGTGACTAGGGCCCCAGATTTAAGCAGGCAAGTGCTGACTCTGCACTTGCATGATCTGGAGAGTTAGGGGTCCAGGGCACAGGATTTAAGGAGGCTCTCACTTTCAGGGCTGCTTGTTTATTTTTGCAGATAAGGAAGGCAATGTTGCATGGATCTGGTTGAGTCTAGGAGCGTGGCAGGGACGCCATGTCCCTGGAAGCTGAGCACCCTCGGTGTTATGCCAGGGTCTGGCGTGTCTGCTTAATTCCTGATTCTTCTTGGGACCGAAGGCCAAATAAATTCAGCTTGTTGACTGCAGTCAGGTGAAGTGAGGGTGTGGGGACAGATGGGGATAGTCCCTCAGCCTTTCTTTGTGCTCTGTCCTAAGAGCACCCTTGCAATCTTGCCTGGCATATTTAAGGGAGTGCAGACAAAAGCTGGTGCTTGTTCTTGTTGAGTTTCCTGTTGGCTGAGGTTTGTTTCTCCTGCAAGGTGAGGTCTAGTCTAAGGAGTATCTAGTCTTAGGACCAACCCTAAGGAGTCTTCCAAGTTCATTTAATTGGTTCTCAATATCAGATCCAACACTAAATGGTCATAGAGTCTTAAGGGACCTTAAGGATCATTTAACTGAACACCTCATTTATATATGAGAAAAGAGACCTACAGAAGGGAACTAATCAAGGTCCCAGAGCTACATGCTGGAAAAAGAGGAGCCAGCAACTACATTTAGACACTTAGGCCAACGTTCTCTCTCCCAAGTTAGGCTGATTCAGACCATGCAGGTGGTTTCTTAAGAGATCTATTTGACTTTTTTACAAGCTAATGCCCATACAGGAGAACACACTCAATGCCTACTTGGTAGGTCTGAGATCTACATGTCTTCTCATGGGAGATGCTTCTGAAATACAGTTGAATAAGTTAATCTGCTGCTTTTCCTCCCAGCTGTCACTGAACAGGTGATTTCTTCTCAAGAATAAGCAAATGTATTCTTTCATTAAAAAACAAAAACAAAAGGATTGCCGTAGATTATTGCAACTAGGTACTCCCTATTGCCCTAGAGTCAGGGGTTCATACCCTGCTGTAGACGGGAGTCTATAAGCCTGCTGAAGTTGTATGGACAGTGTTGTGTGTTCTGCAGGTTGGGGTTCTGTGATGGTTAATTTTATGTGTTAACCTGATTGGGCTAAAGGGTGCCCAGATCACTGGTAAAACATTATTTCTGAGTGTGTCTGTGAGAGTGTCTCTGGAAGAGATTAGCATTTGAATCAATAGACTGAGTAAAGATCTCCCTCACCAATATGTGTGGGCATCATCCAATCCATTGAGAGTCTGAATAGAATAAAAAGACAGAGAAAGGGTGAATTCTCTCTTTTTGTTTGAGTGGGTCATCCATCCTCTCCTGCCCTCAGACATCATTTCTTCTGGTTCTTGGGCCTTCAGATTCCGACTGGGACTTATACCATCAGCCCCCCATTCTCAGGCCTTTGGACTCTGACTGAATTACACCACCAGCTTTCCTGATTCTTCAGTCTGAAGACGGCAGACTGTGGGACTCCTCAGCCTCCATAATTGTGTGAGCTAATTCCTCATAATAAATCTCTTTCTATGTATCTCTATATACCCTATGGGCTCTGTTTCTCTAGAGAACTCTCACTAACGCAAGTTCTTTATTTCACTGTCTCCATTTCCTTCCTCTTCACCAGCATCTGGTGGGAAGTGTGCTTTCACATGATGGCACTGCAAAATCATGCCAAGAGTGTCCAGTAACAGATGCAAGATAGAGTTGTCTTTTGGATGCTCCACTCTGAGGAAGGGGAGGCTCCCCTCTCACCCCCAGCGTGTAAGTACCTCTGGACTTGGAATGAGAGGCAAGCAGCCTCCTGAGTCTCAGGCACAAGGGCAGTGGGAGGATGGCACCAGGGAAGCAGTGGAGTAGAAAAAGAAGAAAACTTGACCAGGGGACAAGGGCTGCCTGGTGCCCATCCAAGGTGACCTTTGCTCTGATTGAAAAGCAACTAGTTGGGAAGAGTAAGGAAAATTTTGCACCATTTTCGGAAAGCTGGGTGTGTTTGTGACCAGCTTTGAGCAAGACTGAATTATTTGTCCCTGGGAAAACAGTATGTTATAGTGGTTTAGGAGTGTGGGGCACAGAACCAGGCTGATCAGATCTGAATCCAGTTCTGCCACCCATCAGAGAGGTAACTTTGGGCAACTTTTCTAACATCTGTGTACCTTTGATTTCTTATCTGTTAAATGATAACAATTATAGTACCTACACCTCATTTGGTTGTTCTGGGGCTTAAATGAGTCAAAACAGTGCCTGGCACATAGTAAGCTAACAAATATTAGCTGTTAAATTGCAAGGGATGATGACATATATGCATTGGTCTTGGGAAAAACAGTCTTTAGCTCTATAACAATATGCAATCTTTTCAAATACAATAATGTCCTTAGGGTTTGCACCTCAAGTTTTTAAGTTAAATTATGTCATTCTGTGCTTTAGTAGGGAAACTTAGTTTGGTGTACTTAAAAATTCTTGTTCTGAGTAGCAAAAAGCATTAGAAAACAGGCCCACTGCATTAATCAAATGCATTACTTTGTTTTTATAATCTGGATTCTCCTGAAAGAGGAAAGTTGGTTAGCAAATTTAAGTGCTTATTTCTAAGATTGCTGAACTGTTATTTCTCAATCAAGTTCTGGCTGTATTGCTAACCACTGAACTCTCTGGGGCAATTACTCTTCATCCTGCTTTTGGTCAGTATGATGCCCTGTGGACAGCCATCACAATGGAGTGGCCTTCTTAATCCTCTGTAAAACTTCTCAGTTCCCCTTCTTTCCTCCCACCTCCCAATCACCAACTGGGGATGCAGTTAATTAAGTTTGTCCTTTGGAAAACTTCAGAGGTCAGAAAATTTAACCTGCTCTTTCTCCCCTTTGTTCAGGTATGGGACCCAAGCTGCCAGGTTTTAGAATGCTGGAGCATTTCAAATCAGACCACCTGCTCCTTAAATGTCAAAACAGCAGCAGTGTTTACAATTCTATGCAACGGATATTCTCTAGCAACACCAAAAGCAAATTCCAGGGCATTAGGTATCCACTACCAGGTGAGAAGGTTGAAAGACTAGGAACCAAGAAAGTAAATATTTGGCTCTCTATGTACAAATAACACAAAAATCCTTTTTTTTCCATACTCGTGTTTTAAAACAAAGTTGTTTTATTAATGCTGATAAAATTAAATGATACGTTTCCTTTGTGTTAATTTTAAGACAAATACAATGAATCTAGTGTTCTGTATTTCGTTTTTATAAAACATTCTTGTTAATCTTCCCCTTTTGCTTCAGGCATGGGGAGAGTCAAGATAGCTCTGAAATTTGAGGAAATACATGTCTCTTCCAACACTGCTTCCAGTTTACTGATAACATTTGTGTAATGAATAAATTCTTATGCTATTTTGTGCATCGTTATTTGACCTAAGGAGAACATGCAAACTTTATTTAGTGATGCTGTACATCATATGTGTTATCAAGAGGAGAACAGCTGGGGACAGAAACAGGACATATATCCAGTCTGCCATCCTTTTGTATGGATATTTTTGATTTTTTTCTTTCAGAAGTAAGTTTCAGTTGTCAATTGCACCATCTTTGGCGGCAAGCTTCTGGTGAGCAGGCTTTTAGTAAAAGCCTTTTCCAAGAGCTGTCATAAAAATGGTATTTGCTCTAATGCTCAAGGTGGGAACGGGAATTTCAAAAAGATAGGTTGAAGGAAGTTGGAAGTGTCCTCCATTTTCCAGCTGAGGGCAACCTGAGAGTCTGCATCTGACGTATCTTCCAAGAAAGCTAATGTAGACACAGCCATGCAAGCGATGTCACACTTAACATGGAGAGGATGTAACTGATTGTCAAGGGAACACGATACGATTTTTAAAGGAAAATAATCCCCTTGCTCTCCTGAAACATAGTGAAGGGTAAATTTTCAAATCTATTTGACTTAGATTCTGGCCCGAGATGTGCCCCAGAAGTAAAGTACTAACCATCCCACTGTGCCTGCAGTTGGTTTGGCACTGAAAGTCACACATCAGGAAACCCCACAGTCCCGAGTGAGCAAGGACAGTTGGCCACCCTCTCAGAGAGGACATTCAGCCTATTTTCAATATTTAACGATAATTGGGGAAGGCCAAAAGTTGCCTTTACAGTGTCCTCCCATGGACTTATCCTGGGTTGTTTACTGAGGGTAAACACCAGTTTAGATTTTTCACAAAATCTGTTTCCAACTCTGTAGTTCAAAATGTGGAAGCGTGACTATGAATTATACACATTCCTATTGGTTTTTAGGTAGTTGGGAATGTCTCTTTAATTTTCACACCTGTTATTTTACTTGGCATTCCATTTTACCCACAGTGCTATTGACTTTTCACCTGAATGCTTGACCCTTTGGCTGAAGGTTGCCAATAACCAGAGTGCTTGGCAGAAGTAGTGAAGCTTGCAAAGGAGAGAAGTTTGCAAGCTATCAGTTAGGGAACATTCCGGAAAATCTGACTTACACGGGCTTAAACAGTAAGGAAGTTTACTTGGTTATGAGGAGTCCACTGGCAAGGCAGGCTTTAGGTTAGATGATTTTGTCTCCAACAAGGTCACTGAACACAGGGTCCTCTCCATCTGTCCTTGCTGCCATTTGATGAATTGGCATCCTTCTAAGCTTTATTCCCTCTTGCTGAGGCAATGTGGCTAAATCATTCATTTCTTTACCAGACACGCAGAGAGAAATCTCTGCAGTTGGGTGAGGTCAGCTCAGACCAGGCACCCACTCCTGACCCAAAAATTACTGCTGGGAGAATGCCGTGTGCTGCTCGACTTGGCTGTTTCATAGTCTAAAAGGTTTGGATTGCCACGATTGGTTAAAACCAATGTTTCTCAAGTTTTAGAGTGTCACAATCACCTGGAGGGCTTGTTGAAACAGTCTGCTGGGCTCCACTCCTAGATTCCCTGATTCAGTAAATCTGGGCTGGGGTCGGATAATAATTTGCATTAATAACCACTTTCGGGGGATGCTAATACTGCTGGCCTCAGCCCAAGTTTTGAGAACAATTGGATTAAAATACTTAGAATCCACCTTTCAAGCTGATTTCAATTCCCCAGACAACTTTGCTGCTACAAAACAGTGAGGCTTGGAATGGACTTTGGGCAGCTATAGTTTCTCCTCTGTAATTTTTCCAACTATTTTTCTTCTGCCATCTTCTGCTCCCAGCAACTTTTCTGTCCTGATCCCTGGACCCTGGGTCCACAGAGTCTTCCTCTCGACGGTTTCTCATTGGAATACCACCTTCTTGCCACTCCATCCCCCATCCAGACCAGTCTTCTCTGAAAGGGTTTTATGCTCTAAAATGGTCCTCATTTCTTTCATCTCTGGCCTCCCTCCAATATAACATTTCACTCCTTCCTTTGCAGATCTCAGTTAATGGATTGTTGTGTGACTAACTGATATGATCGTCCCTCCCATGATACAGATGCATTTTATAAAGGAAAGAATGTTGCCTCAAACAAGTCTCTAGTTATTGACATGTATAAGGGAGCTATTTCAAGTAGTCCTTCCAGATATCCTTGGCCATTTCTGAAGACTCTGTTTCCTCCATTTCAAATGAGGCAGAATAATAGTACCCAAAATCTAGAAGGTCAAAGATTCCTCTTATAGCAATTTTTTAAATCAAAAAACAGAATTACTAGATTTAATATACCATTTTCTAGTCTTCTGGATTGTGAGCCTAAAACCACCCAGAGGGCAAGCTGGGGAGTCAGGATTTCTGAGACACATACTGCTGTATTGTGATCTAGTAATTTGCTTACTTTGGCTTTTTTTGAGAGAGAGAAATCCATTTTAAGTATTTATAAAACACGTGCTGTGCTATGTAAGTGACACTCCAAATCTTACTGATCCTCACCTTTATAGGAAATAGTTTCAGTAATAACAAATCCTAACTGCCCATGTGCACACAAGGCCCTCAATATAGGTATTTACTGTGGAATATAGAAAACAAACTTTTATGTCCTTCTTATATTTTCTAATGTAAAATTCATGTGCTTTGCTGTGCTGAACCTAGATTGAAATAAAACAATGTTGAGAACAGATGGCAGGATGAAAATTTTGATGAATAACGTAATTCTTTTAAATGGAAGCCTCACAGGCAAATTTGCTTGTCTTCTAGGAAGAAACACAATATTTCTGATGAATCGGTACTATATTTACTGAAAATTTATTATGTAGATTTCAACACTGTATCAGGTGCCATGGGGGCAATGAAAAAGGCTAAAATACACACCTTATACTCAATTGTTCCAAACTAGAATGTAAACTTACTATTTCATTATTAAGTACTCATTTCATAGCCTTTATAGGGATAAAATATAGCCCCTAAGTACAGTTCCATTTTCACTCAGTCATTCAGTAATCATTTATTAAGAGGCGTCCATTGCCAGGCACTTCTAGGATTGAATGTTAAGCTTCATACTATAAGTGCAATTAGGATTTTTTTTCATAAATATTCAAATTTTGAGCTATCTGGATTTCCTTTTTTTTTTTTTTTGGTGAGGAAGATTGTCACTGAGCTAACATCTGTGCCAATCTTCCTCTATTTTTTTTTTTTTTTTGGTATGTGGGATGCCGCCACAGCATGGCTTGATGAGTGGTGTGTATGTCCATTCCTGGGATCTGAACCTGCAAACCCCAGGCTGCCTAAGTGGAGTGGGGGAACTTAACCACTATGCCACAGGGCTGGCCCTGGATTATTATGATATTAAGAAAATGCAATATAAGAAAACAACCTTCTTGTTCCTCAATTGCTTCTCAGTTAAGCCAACACCATTTCTTTTTTGAGTGGTCTGTCCTTTCTCTAACATTTGAACTGCCCCTTTAATCATTTCCTAGATTATTACATATTCTGACATCTGTAACTGGATTCTATTATACTCTATTGCTTTGACTTTATATTTTTATGTCATGCTGTTTTCATTACTCTTCTTGTTTTGATTTAAGTTGGAATTTGGTTAGGATTGCATTATACTTACAAATCAGTTGGGAGAGAATTAATATCCTTATTGATTTTTTAAAAATTCACAGGTGTAAAGTGAATGACCCTAAGCAGAGCTATGTAAGTTATACAGGCCACTTATATTTCATATTAAATATATTAATGTGCTTTTTATGGATTTTTCTAATCACATTTTTGGTTTATGAGAAAATATTTGACTTTTGTATTTTTACTTGCAGACAATCATTTGATTACAGTATCATATTTCTAATAATTTTTCAACATAATTCCTTGGTTTTCCAGGAAAAGAATAATTTATTCTGAAAATAACAATAATTTTGCCTCCCTGATTACAAAAATGTTCTAATTTCCCTTATATACTGTTGAAACAACTCAAGTGGTTTCAAATTTCCCTAAAATTGGGTGGTAACGAATTCCTTTTTAAGAGGGATGACCCTCTGTTTTCACATTAGCCCAATTATTGGGTTAAGTGTGCCATATTGATGAAAACTGAGAGCTCACATGGGGTTTCTGCTCTGTGATTTCTCTGTCAGTTCCTGTAGCTTCTCTGCTACATTCTTTAAAGGCAAACAGATTTCAAGTGGATGATTTGCCTTTGCTTCCATTTTCCACTTCCACCTGCAGATGTTGCTCTTTCAGATAAAGGACCCATTCCTACTCTCTGCTCCATAGTTGGCCTGTGTCATGATGAAGAATCAGGGTCAGAGGAAAGAACATGGCATGAGATCCTCTGTACTGTTGTTGACCTTTTCCCATGGTCTTCATTCCTTCCTTTAGTGTGAAGAACTCTTTTTGTTATTTCTATATCAGTGAATTTTCTGAGATTTTATTGGTCTGAAAGTGTCTTTACTTAATCTTCATTTTTGAAAAAGATCTTTAGTGTTTATAGAGTTAGTTCAACACTTTAAAGATTATTCCATTGTTTTCTGTTTTCCATTGTTTCTGATGAGAGGTGAGTGATCATTCTTATTGAAGTTTCCTTGAATAGAATGACACTTTTGTTTTCTGACTGCTTTTAAGATTTCCTCTTTGCTTTTGGCATTCAACAGTTTGACTATAATGTGTCTCTTTTGTTTGTTTTTGATTTTAAAATTATCTTTGGGGTTTGCTACCTTCCTGGATCTGTGAGTTGATGACTTTCATCAATTTTGGAAATTCTTGGCTATTGTGTCTTTGAAATATTCTTGCTTCTCATTTTCTCTTTCTTTTCCTTCTGTGACACCAATACATGTATGTTAGATCATTTAATATTTTCACCTCAGATCTGGGAGATTCTTTTTGTTTGTATGTTTGTTGTGCTTTGTTTTCATTCTTCAGCCTCTCGTGTTTCTGTTTGAAAATTTCTAGTAATTTGTTTTTGAGTTCACTGACGCTTTTTTTTGGCTTTGTCCAGTCTTCTAGTAAGCCCATCTATCTAATGAATTTTCATTTGGTTCTTTTTATGCTTAAAGTCTCCATTGTTCCTTTAAATTAATATATTTAAAATTTAATATAATTTCTTAATACAGTCATGTGCTGCATAACAATATTTCAGTAAACAACAGACTGCATATACAATGGTGGTTCCATAAGATTACTACCATATAACCTGGGTGTGTAGTAGGCTACACCATCCAGGTTTGTGTCAATACTGTAGGGGAGGAAGAAATTTTCCTCTACCCTTCTAGGTTCTTCTGGCTGGTCTAAAAATTAAATTGAAGGGCTGGCCCAGTGGCATAGTGATTGGGTTCATGCATGCTGCTTCAGTGGCTTGGGGTTCGTGGGTTTGGATCCTGGGCGTGGACCTGTGCACCGCTCATCAAGCAATGTTGTGGTGGCATCCCATATACAAAAAAAAATAGAGGAAGATGGGCACAGATGTTAGCTCAGGGCCAATCTTCCTCAGTGAAAACAAGGAAGATTGGCAACAGATGTTAGTTCAGGGTCAGTCTAATTTTCCTCACCAAAAAAAGAAAAAAAATTAAATTGATATGAGGCAGATTAACAGGAGAAAAACAAAAACAAGTTTACCAACATGTATACATGGGAGAAACCCAGAAAAACTCAGTAACTCATCAAAATGGCTGAAGCCCTCACCTTAAACACCATGCTCAGCTAAAGACAAAAGGAGATGCTGGGGGTGGGGAGAGCCAGGGACTTCAGAGAGAAGGAAGGCAATTCACAGCTAGGTGAAAAGGAGCAAATGTTTGGAAAATAAGTCTTTATTTGGCCACATAGAAAGAGAAGATCACAGATGGGAGCCCAACAAACAGGCTTTTCTAGGTTTCTCCCTGTCTACCACCTAGTTCATGTTATGCTAAGGTGATAGCCCACTACCTGAGACAGATTTTTTAATCTGAATTCTTTTAGGCTTTTAAGGGGGAGGTAACAAGAAGAACTTTCTGAGTCTTTTGCATCTTAAAAATAATCAGCCTAAAATAATCCTCATGTTAAAGAGACACACTTTGGGGTGGCAAATTTTGTTCCCCTTCAGTACACTCTATAAAGTTTGCATAATGATGAAATTGCCTAATGACACATTTGTCAAAATATATCCCCATAGTTAAGCGATGCATGACTGTATACTGTTTTTAAGGTTATTCCATCATCTAGGTCATCTTTGGGTCTGCTTCTGTTGACTATTTTTTTAATGTTAACATTTTTAATAGACTTCATTTTTTAGACAAGTTCTAGGGTTACAACAGGATTGAGTAGAAAGTACAGGAAGTTTCCACATACCCTTTGGCCCCATACACCACAACCTCTCCCACTCTCAGCATTCCATATGGCAGTGGTACATTTGTTATAATTGATGAACCTACATTGACATATCATTATCACCCAAAGTTTATAATTTATATTAGGGTTAACTCTAGGTGTTGCACATTCTATGGATTTTGGCAAATATATAATGACATGTATCTATAATTGTAGTATCACACACAGAATTTACAGTCCTAAAAATCCCCTGTGCTCTGCCTATTCATCATTCTCTTCTCCCTAGCCCCTGGAAATCACTGATCTTTTTTATTGTCTCCATACTTCGTCTTTTCCAGAATGTCATACAGTTGGACTCATACAGTATGTAGCCTTTTTAGTTTGGCTTCTCTTACTTAGTAATATACATTTAAGTTTCCTCCATGTCTTTTCATGGCTTGATAGCTCATTTCTTTTTAGCACTGAATAATTCCATTGTCTGGACGTACTACAGTTTATTTATCTATTCACCTACTGAAGGACATATTGGTTGCTTCCAAATTTTGGCAATTATGAATAAAGTTACTATAAACATCTGTGTACAAGTTTTTGTGTGGACATAAGTTTTCAATTCATCTGGGCAAATGCCAAGGAGCACAATTGCTGAATTGCATGGTACAAGTATGTTTAGTTTTGTAAGACTGCCAAACTATCTTCCAAAGTGGCAGAACCATTTTGCATTCCCATTAGCAACTAAAGAGAGTTCCTGTTGCTTCACATCCTCACCAGCATTTGATGTTGTTGGTGTCCTGGATTTTGGCCATTCTAATAGGCATATGATGCTATCTCACTGTTGTTTAATTTGCAATTCCCTAATGACATATGATGTTGAACATCTTTACATATGCTTATTTGCCATCTGTATGTCTTCTTTGATGAGGTGTTTATTCAGGACTTTTGCCCATTTTTTAATTGAGTTGTTCATTTTCTTATTTTTGAGCTTGAAGAGTTCTTTGTATATTTTGGATAACAGTCCTTTATCAGATGTGTCTTTTGCAAATATTTTCTCCCAGTCTTTGGAAGTCTCCCACTTTTCTCATTTTCTTGACATTGTCATTCACAGAGCAAAGGTTTTTAATTTTAATAAAGTCCAGGTTATTAATTTTCTTCCTTTCATGGATTACGTCTATGGTGCTGTGTCTGAAAAGTCATTGCCAGCCAACATCATCTAGATTTTCTCCCATGTTATCTTCTAGGAGTTTTATAATTTTGTGTTTTACATTTAGGTCTATGATCCATTTTGAGTTAATTTTTGTGAAGGGTGTAAGGTCTGTGTCTAGGTTTGTTGTTTTTGTATGTGTATGTCCAATTATTCCAGCACTGTTTGTTGAGAAGACTATCTTTGCTCCATTGTATTACCTTCGTTCCTTTGTCAAAGGTCAGTTGACTCGATTTATGTGGGTTTATTTCTAGGCTCGCTATTCTGTTCCATTCATCGATTTGTCTATTTTTTTGGCAATACCATGCTGATTTGGTTACTGTAACTTTATCCTATTGAATATTTTTTATTTTAGGTTATGGGTCACGTATTCTTGCTTCTTTACTTGTCTCATAATATTTTATTGTATACTAGCCATTGCATTTAAAGAGGCAGTAGAAACTGAAGTAGAAATTTATGAACCCAGAAAAGACTTGCCTTTTCTTTTTTTGGGCAGCTAGGGTGAGGAGCCTGATGTATTCAATCAAATCAGAAATTGGGCTCAGTAATGGGTTGGTTGATGCTTTAGTCAGTTTCAATTAGCCTCTAGTTTAAATATCTTTAAGCGGGACTTTGCTGTCTAAGCACCCAAGACTGAAGATCTTCCTGTCTCCTTTCCAGTCCCGTTCCTAGATTCCTGGTGCTGCCACTTACTCAGCTAAAGTTATATGGGGGAGACAAAATTGGCAGGTGAGGAGGACTAACTCTGTAGTTGGGGGTCCTCCAGATTCACATCTACATGCTAGCCCACATGTGGTTGTTAAAAGTTAACCTGATTTTTTTTTCCTGTTCTGGAACTCTTCTTCTTCCTGTTTCAGACTCATTCCTCTGACTGCTATGCTCCCACTCTCAGGATTTGGAGAGGCCCCCAATCTTTGCTAGCTCAGCAAGGGCTAATCCCTTTTGGAATTTAATTCGTTTAGACTTTATGTCTGCTATTCTTTGAACACTTTAAAGACTACTATAATTTTTTAATTTATCTGGCATTTTCTCATCATTATAGTGGGAACAAAGTTTGTTTGCCATCTTTTACATTTTAACTGGAGTTTTATGCAATAGATTTTTTTCTAGCTTTATTGAGATGCTACCTACATATAACAAATGTAATCGTAAGGTGTACAATGTGATGATTTGATATACATATATATTGCAAAATTATTACCACAGTGAGGTTAGTTAACATCTCCATACTCTCACATAATTACCAATTTTTTTTTGTGGTGATAACATGTAAGATCTACTCTTTTAACAACTTTCAAGTATATAATGTATATAATACAGTACCGTTAATTATAGTCACCATGGTGTACATTAGATCCCCAGAATGTATTCATCTTATAGCTGAAAGTTTGTACTCTTTGATCAACATGTCCCCATTTCCCCCACCCTCTAGCCCCTAGCAACCACCATTCTACTCCCTGTTTCTCTGAGTTTGGTGTTTTTAGATTCCACCTGACTGAAAACATACAATATTTGTATGTCTTTCTCTGACTGGCTTATTTCACTTAGCATAATATTTGTCTTTCTCTGATTGACTTATTTCACTTAGCATAATGCACTCAAGGTCCATCCATGTTGTCACAAATGGCAGGATATCCTTCTTTTTTATGGCTGAATAACATTCCATTGTGCTTATATACCTCATAATCTTTATCCATTCATTACTCAGTGGATACTTAGGTTGTTTTCATGTTTTGACTATTGTAAATAATCCTGCACTGAACACAGGGGTGCAGATATCTCTTCAAGATAGTGTTTTCATTTCCTTCAGACATATACCCAGAAGTAGAATTGCTGGATCATATGACAGTTCTATTTTCAATTTTCTGAGGAATGCCTATATTGTTTTCTGTAGTGGTTGCACCAATTTACATTCCTACCAATAGTGCACAAGGGTTCTTTTTTCTCCACATCCTCACTAACACTTGTTGTCTCTTGTCTTTTGGTAACAGTCATTCTAGCAGATGATATCTCATTGTGGTTTTGATTTGCATTTCCCTAATGATTAATGATGTTGAGCATCTTTTCATGTACTTGTTGGTCATTGGTATGTCTTCATTGGAAAAATGTCTATTCAAGTCCTTTGCCCATTTTTTAATTGGGTTGTTTGTTTTTTTGCTATTGAGTTGTATGAGTTCCTTATATATTTTGGATAATAACCCCTTATCAGATAGTTAGTTTACAAATATTTTCTCCCATTCCATAGGTTGCCTTTTCATTTTGCTGATTATTTCTTTTGCTGTGCGGAAGCCTTTTTGTTTGATGTAGTCCCATTTGTTGACTTCTGCTTTTGCTGCTTGTGCTTTTGGTGCCATATCCAAAAAATTGTTGCCAAGGCCAATGTCAAGGAACTTTGTCCCTGTGTTTTCTTCTAACAGTTTTACAGTTTCAAGTCTTGTGTTTAAGTCTTTAATGCATTTAGAGTTAATTTTTGTGAGTGGTGTAAGGTAGCAGTTCAATTTTATTTTTTTGCATGTAGATATCCAGTTTTTCCAGCTCCATTTATTGAAGAGACTATCCCACATTTTCTTATAGTTCATTGAATTTCTTTGAGAGGGTTATTCTTAATTCTTTGTCAGACAGTTCATAGATCTCCGTTTCTTTAGGATCAGTCATCGGAGTTTTATTAGTTTCCTTTGGTGGTGTCATATTTCCTTGATTATTCATAATCCTTGCGTCTTTGCATTACTGTCTGCCCATTTGAGGAAGTTGGCACCTTTTTCAGTCTTTACAGACTGGCTTCAGCAGACAAAGCTCCCTACCAGTCAGCCCATCCAGAGATCCTGGGTGGGCCATCTGGTGGTGTCTGCGGGCTTACTGCTGAAGTCCTTGAGTGGGTAGGTCAGGTGCCTGGGTCAGCAGGTGGGTAAGCCCGGCATCTGGGTACACAGGGACCCATCTGGTGCTTGGGTTTTTGGGGGCAGGCCTGGAGCCTGTGTTCACTGGGGCAGGCCTGGCACTTGAGTCTGTGGTGATGGGCCTGAGACCTAGGTTTGCATGGGTGGACCTGGATTCTGGGTCCACAGGGGCCAATCAGGTGCTGGGGACCACTGGGGTGAGCCTGGCATCTGGGCTGGGGGTCAGTCCAGTTTGGCCAGGAGCCTAGTTTTGCAGGAGTTGGCCTGGAGATGGGCCACGAGGGCCAGCCTGGTGCTAGGGTGAGCTGAGGCCTCAGGAGCCAGCCTGGAAGTTGGGGCTGCAGGGATTGGTCTGGTGCTGGAGTGGTTGAAAGCTTGGGTCCACAGTAGTTGGCTTGCTGCTGGGCCCAGCCAAGAGCTTGGGTTTGTGGTTGCGCACCTGGGGCTTGGGTTCATGGGGGCTGATTGTGAGCCTGGTGACACAGGAGCTGCCTAGGTCTGTGGGAGCCAGCAGATGCTGGAATGAGCAGGGGGGCCTTGGGTTTGCAGGAGTCTGCAGGAAGCCACCTAGGACTGCTGGAGTAGGCCTGTTGCTGGGGGAAGTAGGCTCTGGGGTCCAAAGTGAGGTCCTTGAAATCTGGCACTTACTACACTCTTTTTCTGCCATGGGTTGGGGAGTGGTGGTGTCTCTTTCTACACTGGACTGCCTAGGCTTGGGGAAGGGGTGATGGGGTAGTATGAATCTATCTTTCCTACCCTTCTCAATGAGTCCTTTGTTACTTCTGTGCTTCATCTAGTTTCTATAATCCCTCACCTGGAATCTTTGGCTCTTGTGAAGGCATTTTTGTACATGGATAGTTGTTCAAATTGATGTTTCTGGGGTGGGGTGAGGGATGAGTGCTAGAAATGCCTATGCCACCATTTTGCTGATGTCACTCTCCTGCAACAAGTTTTTGAGAGAACGCTGGAAGCCACATGAACTTATGTAGTCACAGAGGTCTTCAGGGCAGAGGTGGGGCTTGAACTGAAGTTTGAAGAATAATTTAGACTAAGAAGAGTACGGGAAAAGAGAGAGAACCTTTCAGGCTTGAGATCAGCATGGAGAACAGTTGGGAAATGGGAATGAAGATGAAGTATTGTGAAGAAGTTTATTGAGATTGTGCAGAGATATAGAGCAGAGATTGTGTCATGGGAAACAATGGCTAGGTGGAATGATAACAGATTATAAATAGCCTTGAAAATTAGGCAGAGTTGTTTGGAGTTGATAGAGAAGATTCTTAATATTTGGAGTAATGTGAGAAATGTGTTTTAGAAAGAATACTGTGAAAGCATTATTCAGAATATATTTCTAAAGGGGATGGTGGTGAGGGCCTGGGATGGGGGTAGGGAGATGGATAACAAGAAGATAAGCATGACACCTATCTCCTCAAAACAGCTTTCTTCCCAATCAACTAATTCATACCAAATGGAGGTATTTTTATATCATCTAGGCAAGAAAACTTGGAATCATCTTTACTTCTCTAATCTTTACTTTCTGAATCCATGAAGTCACCCATAGTTTAATGTGGCACCTTGGCATGTATATCTCTTTCTGCTCTTTCTTTCCTTTTCCAGTGTCCTGGAATATTTCAACATAGTTTAGTTGGGATGAGAAGTTTGTTTGGGAGGGAGGTGATAGACATGTTTAGTGAGACATAAAGACTGGATATCTAAATGGAGATGTCCTCTAGGTTGTTAAAAATAAGGGATGTAAATGTAAATGATATTTTAGGACTGGAGATGAAGATGTGGAAATCACCCACATAGCAGCAGCTGTAGGAGTAGATAAATTTACTGAAGGGGTGTGTGTGAAGGGGACATTTATCCTGACTGCGCTATATACAAACGAATGTGTAGAAAGGGCAAACAAGTCCTGGAAGACAAATGAGGAAGGAATATAGAATATACATAGGAATATAAAGATTTTATAAAGCCATAATGAAGAGAACAGATAAATTAGAAATGCACAGTTTGATGAAAGTAAAAAGAAAATCTTAAGTAAGAAATTAAGGAACAGGTTTGAATGCTTCAGAGAATTAGAGGAGAGTGATGATTCAGCAAAGAATATTGGATTTGAAAACAGGTAAGTTATTGTTCTCCAGCAATGATGAACAAGGTAATTTGGATTCAGCCTCGCATTAAGAACAATTAGAAAATCTGGACAAAATGTCAAAAGAATGGTTTATCTGTTTAAAGTCATTGGAGAAAGGTGAGCATGACATTCAGGGCTGTTTTTCACTTAGAGGCATCTGCTAAATCTGGAAGAGAGAATTGAGAAGCTGAGATACGGGGCAGAAATTTTGAAAACCTTTTGTGACAAGGGACAAGAATACTAAAATCCAGGAGCTTCTGGTAGGACATGGTAAACTTCCTCATCTTGGGTTGAGAAGTCCAATGGATACACCCTGGGAGTCAGGATGAATTGGAAATCCCCTTGAAGGGGCTGAAGTCACACTCTGGATTATCTCAATTCCTGAAATTGAATTAAAGACAATTCTATATGGAAATGAACCACATGGGAAGTCTACAACTGCAAAATACAAAATGACGTATCCAGAATTAAAATGAGGAAGCAGAGAAGAGAGTATAAACAGCACTGGAAAGAATGAGATGGAGCCTCTGGAGCACTGAGGAGAGAGAATAGGCTGGAAGCAATATGTGATAGGATTGAATTTGAGAATTTTCTAAAGCAAAATATGTGGTCACATATTCAATCATCTTTACAGACCCCAGGCAGGGGAATAACAAACCAACCAACCAACCTAGGTTCATCATAATATAACATCTGAAAACCTAAAACAGAGAAAAAACAATAAAAGCATCCGAAGGATAGAAAAAGCCAAACTACTTTCAAGGGAACCACTATTAGAGTGACAAGCTGACTTCAGAATAGAAACAATGAAAGCCAGAAGGTAATGAAATGTTATCTTGAAAGCATTCATAGTAAGTAACTGCTGCTGAGAATTCTGTACCCAGTGAAAATACCTTCCAAAAATAGATAAACAACAATTTCAGATAAGTAAAATTGGGAGAATTTATCACCTGTAATCTACATCAGAGACAGAAGGAACATTATTCAGGCTCAAAATTTGAGATACAGGAAGGAATATAGTACAATAAAAATGAGAAACAGATGAACAGATTTAAATGAATAATGACTATGTTAAAAAATAAGAGTAGAGCCTTATGAGAAAATATGACAATGTCATATAAGTGGAAGGGGAATGAATGAAATTAAAATCTTCCAAGTTCTTTGCATTGGTCTGGAAAAGAGATAAAGTACCGAGTAACATTAGAACTTTTCTACCTCAAGGATGAATATTGTCATCTTTAGGGAAACCACCAAAAGAATTGTAAGGGAAGGTATTACTACCAAGATAGTAGTGAAAAAAAATGGAATAATGAAAATACTTTATTCTAAACGAGAAAGGAGAGAAAAAAACTAAAGAATAGATGAGACAAATAGAAGGGACTGAGTATGATAGTAGATGTAAATCTAAATATGCCACTAATTATATTAACTGCAAATGAACTAATTCTCCAGTTAGAACAAAGTTTGTCACATGTGATAAAAAGTTAACTACACACAGGTTACAAAATATGCATCAAAAATATGATTAAAAGTAAAAAAAGATGAGTGAAGATATACCATGCAAACTTTAACCAAAAGAAAGTTTGTATTATTTACACACCAGGCAATATACACTTTAGGGAAAAAACAAATAAAGATGAAGTGTTCAAAATAATAAAGTACTCAATTTGCCAAGAGGATACAAAAATTATATTTTTTGTGTATAGCTAGTAACATAGACCTATAAAGCAAAAATTAGCAGAAGTGGAAAAATTCACAAGCATAACAGAATTTTTAAACACCTCTCTCAAAAATGTTTGAGCAAGCAGACAAAAAAACCAGAAAGGAAACAGAAGATTTGAAAAACATGAATAACTACTCCTAATTAGAGGTATAGAAACTATAACCAACAACCATAGAATATATATTATTTTCAAGCACACATGGAACATTTACATAAATTGATCATATGCAAGGCCATAAAGCAAGTTTCAACAAATTTCAAATGATCGAAATCATATGGAAAATTTCACTGAATACAGAGCAATTAAACTATAAATCAGTAACAAAAAGTTAACTAGAAAATCTCTAATGAAATGAGTTGGAGATTAATTCATTGGAAATGAATATGCTCCAAATGACTTATCGGTCAAAGATGTCATAAGAGAAAATAGGAAATATTTTGAAATGAATGATAGTAAAAACACTACTTATCAAAATTTGTGAGATGCAATTAAAGCTGTGTTTAAAAGATAATTTAGAGCCTTGAATACACATATTAGATAAAAAGAAAGTTTAAAAGTTAATGACATAAATAAATATTTCCAAAACATGTGTTTGACAAAGGGCTCATATCTAGAATGTACAGTTAATTCTTACAACCCAATAATTAGAAAAAACCTAATTTAAAAATGTAAAAAAGACTTGAATAGATGCTTCACAAATGAAAACAGCCAATAAGCACATGAAAAAAAATGTTTAATATCCTTGGTTAACAGGGAAATGCAAAATGAACCCAAATGAGATATCACACATTTTTAGAATGAAGTTAAAAAAGACTGACAATACCAAGTGTTCATGACGATGTGGGACAACGTTGTTAGTGGGGATGCAAAGTTGGTATAACTACTTTGGAAAATAACATGGCAATATCTTGTGAAGTAAAACATCTGCTTAACATACGGCCCAGCAATTCCATTATTACTTATTTATTGGTTTATTTATTTTAAAGGTTATTTATTTATTTATTTATGCAGGGAAGGATTTGCTCTGAGCTAACATCTATTGCTAATCTTCCTTTTTTTTTTCTTCTCCCCAAAGCCCCAGTGCACAGTTGTATATCCTAGTTGTAAGTCCTTCTAGTTCTCCTATGTGGGCCTCCACCATAGCATGGCAACTGACAGACGGGTGGCATGGTTCCACGACCAGGAAGTGAACCCTGGCCGCCAAAGTGGTGAGAGCACTGAACTTTAACCACTAGGCCATCAAGGCTGGCTCCATTACTAGTTATTTATTCAAAAGAAATGGAACATATGTGCATATATTTTCTTCAATATACATAGCAGTATTATTCTTAGTTGATGAAAAGTTGAAACAATTCAAATGGCCATCCAGTGGTGAATGAATAAACAAATAATAAACAAACTGTGGTATTTCTATACTATGAAATACTATTCAGAAATAAAAAATAGTAAAATATTAATGCATGAGACAAGGATAGATCTCAAAAACATTATGTTAAGTGAAAGAAGTCAAACACAACTGACTACAAAATCTATTATTTCATTTACTTAAACTCTAGGAAAGGCAAGACTATGGTGATATCAAAATTAAGAGATTCTATTAAGAAAGTAAAAAAACAAGAGCAGCAGAAGACATATGCCTAAAAAGTAACTGACAAAGTACTTGTATCTAGATTACATAAAGAACCACCACAAATCAATAAGGAAACAATAATTTAATAGAAAAATAGTCAAGAGGGTTGAACAGGTATTTTACAAAAGAAGATATCCAATGGCCAGTAAACATGTAGGAAAGTGCTTTGCTTTATCATTTATCAAGAAATTGCAAATTAAAGGCACAATGAGGTACACTGTGCACGCCAAACGGCCAAGGCTACAATGACTGATGATACCAAACGTTGGAGAGTGCCTGGAACTTTCATATACTGCTGGTGGAAGCAGAAATTAGTATAACTGCTAATTATCTATTAGTGTTAACATATGTATAATCCACGATCTTGAAATTTTACTCCTAGTTATCCAACAGATATGTGTGCACATGTGCATTAAGAGACTGTATAATAAGGCTCACAGCAACATTGTTTCCAGTTTTAACTATAATAGATAACTTAAACATACATCAATAGTAATATGTAGAATCGTCAGTCATACAATGCAAATACCTGTACAACAGTGAAAACGAATGAACCACTTCTGCCTGCAAAGACATGGGTTAATCTCACCATCAGAATGTTGAGTGATATAAAGCAAAACAGAGAAAACTAAACTCCAGTGTTAGGCATAAAAATAGAGCTCATCTTTGGGGAGAGGAAAGGGCTTAGTGATTGAGAGGAGGCATGAGGGAAGGCTTTTGGGATGTTGACAACGTTCTATTTCCTGGCCTGGAAGGTGGTACACAGGTTTTTTTCTTTGTGATAAATTATTAATGTTTGTTTTTGCTTTATGTAATTTTCTGTTTGTGTGTTAAACTTTACAATAAAATAAGGAAAAAATGTAAAGCAGTCAGTGGTGTTCTTCAAGAGAATGATTCCATCAATGTTACTGAGACAGGTTAATGTAGGAGAAGGCTGCGCACAACGTAGAAATAACAGTTAATAGATCACTTTCACTGGTGTCTGGCAGTGGATGCAAAGGATAGAAAATAAAAGTTGCCATTTTTATTATTGTGGTCTATTTTAGCTGTTAGTTAAATCTTTTGTTGTTCAGGAGTAGGAAGACGTAAATCTGCCTTTTTATTTCCTGATACTTTTCCATAAAATTCTAATGGTGTTGATTCCTTTTCTTTTATTTGAATGCCTATTCAATTTGCACTAATAGATTTAGGAGGAAATAGATCTTCTCTTATAAAGAGCTACTTTCATAATTTTCCTCATTCCATATGACAACTAGGGCTGAAAACTGAAGGAAGGGAGGGATGTCTCAGCTATACAAAGAAAGGATACTCAGTTGAATTTTTCCATTTTCCCTTTGAGGATTGCTGAAAAGACTATATTCCTAGTGTTGCATAGGATTCTCTGTGGTTGAGACTTTGCTGTGTCCTGTGGCCCCTGAAAACACCTCAGCCCAACTGGCTGTCTAAAATAACCCATGTGCTGATAGCAAGGGAAATTGGATAAGAGTGCCTACTGCTGTTGGGCTCTCATCACACTGTGTTGTGTGATCTGCTTCCATATTTAAGTCTCAAAAAAATAAAAGTAAAATGAGAGTTAAAATTGGTAGTGCAGCAGGGGCCGCCTGGTGGCGCAGCGGTTTAGTCCGCGCTTGGCAGCCCGGGGTTCGCGAGTTCGGATCCCGGGCACCCGTAGACGCACTGCCTGTTAGCCATGCCGTGGTGGCGTCCCATATAAAGTGGAGGAAGATGGGCACGGATGTTAGCCCAGGGCCAGTCTTCCTCAGCAAACAGGGGAGGATTGGCAACAGATGTTAGCTCAGGGCTGGTCTTCCCCACAAAAAAAAAAAAAAAAAAAAAAAAAAATTGGTAGTGCAGCAGTTTCTTAGAGAAAGAGTTCAACCCTAGCTTGGAGATAAAAACAAAGTGGATCAAGAAAGAGAAGAGAAACTTCACGGATAACCAGTCAGAAAAGAATTGAGCCAGGAATGGGGTATAATTCTGATGCCTTAATAAAAGAATTGTTTTATTCAAAGTCCTTTTGGTTGGAAGTAACTATCATTACCATGACTTTACTGTTTTGATCATACAGTTAGAAAATATTAGGAGATATGCAAAATCCAATCAATTTTCATTTAATTGTCTCTATGAGTTGTGGCCCTACCAGCCAGAATTTCATCTGACTAAATATCCAAAACAGGTGATTAGATTAAGAATTGCGCCAATGATTGAGAAATGTTATTACTGAATTTATTACAAGAAAATTTATATTAAGAATTTGACTTATTCCATCATTTTCTACTAAGGAAACAATACCATCCCAACCAATTTGGGGTTCCTGTCTCAGCAGATGGAAGTGGGAAATTTACTCTAAATCATAACTCAAAAATTCACTTAACCTGATATATTTGAGTCACAGTCAACTTTTTAGAGACAAAGTTTGATCTCAAACAAATGCATGCAACAACTAAGCACCTATAGCCACATGTTCCATTTCAAAAAACAAGCACCTTGAAGGTAGGGACAGAATTTGTTTCAAAAGCACTCAGTGCAGATCCAACCATGAGAATCTTTAATACACTTATCTTAAATGAATAGGTGATACATTTCTAATGACTGTTTTGAAGAAACATATCTTTGATTTCCAATTTATTTTTGCATATCATTATTTAGAATACTGATGACTTTTGCACTGCACTTCTAAGGATTGATTGTATATTGTCACTTTGGGGAACCTCATTTTGTTGCTTTCATCTAACTTATATATGTCTGCCTCAAGGCACAATCACAACTGTACTCTAACCATTCTCCAGGAATAGAGAACAATCTTGCATCGTGTCAGATTAGAAAAAAGTTGGATTTACCACAGTCTTATGTGTTACTGGAATGTGAGCTAATTTTACCTATTAGCAATTAAATTTCATCTATTTCTAATCATAATTATTCAGTGACTCATTTTCAACTGTTTTGGGGTTAGTTGACTAGACACTCTTTTTTGACTGACTAGTTCTAGATTTGGGGGCCCTAAACCAGAGATTAGGCATGTTATAAAGTAAGCAGCCTACTCCTGATTGCCTTGTCTCAAACAGTAGACAAAGTGTCATTAAAGGTGTACAGTAGATTGATTGTATTAATGGTCCCCTTTCTACATCCCTCCCTTTACCCACTCCCATTGGCTTGTAACTCTTCAGTGCCCTCTTGAGTGTTCTATCCCACCCCTTGGCTCTGGGCTCGGCAGGTGACTTGCCTTAGACAATGGTTTGTTAGTAAATGTGACCCCCCGCAAGCAGAGGTGTGAATAAGTTCTTGCATATTTTTGCTCATTCTCTTGCTCCTCTGTGATTGCTGTGAGAAGATGCCTGGCTGGCCTACTGTAAGATAAGACATATGGAGCAGAGCCGAGTTGTTCCAGACATCCCAGCTGAAGCCACCCTAGATCAACCAACAGCCAGCTACCCCCAAACTTGACAGTAAGCCTAGCTGAGGCCAGAACTGCTCAGCAGAACCCAGCCTTCAACAACACAGAGACTCCTGAGCAAAATAAATGCTTATTACTTTAAGTCATTGGGTTTGGGTGGCTTGTTACATACCATCATTGTAGATAACTGGTAGAAGGCGATGTTGTCAACATCTAGTTTTTTGGTTAAATAGATAATGAGCAAAACTCATTCATTTTGCTTATTTGAAGGTCACAGCTGGTGAGTAGGGACCTTCAACACATTTGAACCTGAATCACCTGGAAGTACAGGAATATAAGGCAGAAGAATTGGTGTTGCCCCTTCTCAGCTGCAGCTGAGTCCTGGGTTTGGGACAGTGGGTGTTGAGGTAAGTGATGAGGAACTTTTCGCCAAAGCTATAGCTTGGTGGCAGCAGTTCCCTTGATTCTGCTGTAGACATCCTCATGTCTACAGCATGGGGCTGAGAAGTGATCGTTCTTCCTTTGTGTTTCACATCCTCTATTCTTCGTTGACTGGTCAGATCCGTCATCATTTAATGGGAAGAGAACATCACCAGGAATTATTTCTCACCCTAGGAAGCATTTGAAATGTGTATATCACGTCTTCTAGTTGATAAATAATTATTTCAACTGGTTCAATTGATTATGGGGAACCTCGGACCACATACATTTTAAGGTTTCTGACTTTAAGAAAGATGTTTAATTCCATCTTGATGTTTTTACAGTGTAATATGGAACACAGTGCAAACATATTTTTATAAGTGGATTCTTATTTATTAATAATAATAATAATAATACCTATATATATATTTTCTAGATTAGCACTATAAAGCTTCATGTACTCATCTTGTACTCATCTGAGTTAAAGTTGTCAGGGAGAAAGCAAAAGGAAAAGCTTAAAATAACCCTGAGAGATACTGTTTGGGTGATTCTGCTCACAAATCATCTTATTTCACAAGATTCTGGAAAGCTTCATTGCTCCCTGCTGCAACTGGGCCATTTTGCAGCTTGAAGTTTTGAGGTGACTCACCTGAAAACTGAGCTACAAGCAGACTGAATAAGCTAGCTCACTAAAATGATAGATGTGATATCTGAGATGTACCTCCAGAGTGAAACTCTTCAAGATGTTGTTTCTACCTCTCTCTCACTGCTCTTTTTTCTTCAAGCCTGACCCACTTGAAAAATTTTGGAATTTCCAGCTCTTTAGTGCATTTAAAAATATTTACATTATGACCTTCAGATAATGATGGCTATGATAATCTTATAATACATCACTTCTGTCTTGAATTCCCTTAGAAATAACTGAAGAAATATAAAAATATCAGGAAGCAGACATCACCACTGGAAATTATGGGAAGGAGCTGTTAAAAAGCTGGGAATAATTTCTTTTCTAGTTAATACAGATTTTCTGAAATGAAGCAAGGCAAGGAGGATACAGGCTGACTGATACTTTCAGAAATGTTCCATTGGTGACTAACTGGGAGGGTGGGCTCTGTAGGCCATGGCGGACCTTAGAGAAAGGCAAGTATGTCCACTTGATGCCTTGTCCGTGGAAGAGGATCGGTAGCAGATGGAAGCACTGTATTAGGAGACTTGAGAATTCATGCAAGAGTCACATCAAGCAGAAACCTGCCAGTGAGGGGAGATTTCTTCTAAACCCATTTAGTTTTCTATTTGATGTGGTAAGCAACAGCCTGGGAAAGCAGATTGGCCAGATTGTCCATGAATGTGGCATTATGGATGAAGCAAGGAGCAGAAAAGGGCAAAAGCTGATCCTCAGCAGAGTGGATCACCAGAAAGAGTTCCTTTTCCATTTCCTCAGCCTCTGAAAAAGCCAGCTACACTGGTAATTTATAGAAAGTAACCTTGCTGCTTAAGGTCTGCAAAGAAAATTTTTTTTTTTTTTTTTTTTGGTGGGGAAGACCAGCCCTGAGCTAACATCTGTCGCCAATCCTCCCCTTTTTGCTGAGGAAGACTGGCCCTGGGCTAACATTCGTGCCCATCTTCCTCCACTTTTTTATATGGGACGCCGCCACGGCATGGCTGACAGGCAGTGCGTCCGCGGGCGCCCGGGATCCGAACTCGCGAACCCCGGGCTGCCAAGCGTGAACTAAACCGCTGCGCCACCGGGTGGCCCCTGCAAAGAAAATTTTAAGAGAAATATAAAAGTCAGTGAGGGGAATCCAAAGAGCATCAGCCATCGCCATTAAATACGGATGTACATGACAACTCAACTTGGTGTGGTACCAAAGCAAGAGTTCTGAGGCCTGAAAGGAAGAAGATGCAGAAGAAATTTTATTCCTAAAAGAAATAATTTCCATAGGAAAGAGAACAAATTTAGAACAAGTGCTTTATGCTTTCAATAAAACTCTAGAAAATATGGAGCAGAAGCAGGGGATAATAAAAAAAGAGACTGAGGTTAAAAGGGAGCTGGCTAGGAGACGGCATAGAAATACAAAGTGAGTTGGATGAGGTAGGAAAAGAAGAGAAGGAACTAAAAGGTAATAGCCCATTTAAAATCTGCATGAGAAGGACTGAAGTTTGCACCAGAAGGATTAGAATGAAACGGCTTTTTCCATGATGCAAGGAATCATAATGTGGAAGACAAATTTGAGAAGCTTTTCCAGAATTCAACTGAAGAGGATAAAGGGATGAAATTGATGAGAGAGAAGATGATATGGTCCATGCATCCCGGAGATGCAACGGAAGGATGGTGATGTTTTGAATGGCCTCAGGTTCAGTGTCTTCCTCTGAAACATTGACTGCAAGAAGAAATGAATCAAAACTTTCAGAATTTTGAGGAAAAAATATGTTTGCCTGTAGAATTTTATACCTGAGTTTTCATTCACATGAGAATGCAATTGAAAGATATTTTCAGACATTAGTTGGCTAAAAAAGTATACTACTCGGGGCTGGCCCCATGGCGTACCGGTTAAGTTCTCGTGCTCTGCTTCGGAGGCCCGGGGTTCCCAGGTTTGGATCCTGGGCGTGGACTGACACACCACTTGACAAGCCATGCTGTTGTGGTGTCCTGTATAAAGTAGAGGAGGATGGGCATGGAGATTAGCCCAGGGCCAATCTTCCTCAGCAAAAAGAGGAGGATTGGCAACAGATATTAGCTCAGGGCTAGTCTTCCACATACACACACACAAAAGTAGACTACTAAAAATGTATCATCCTAAGCCATGAGAGATTTAAAAAAGCTAGAAAGAGAAAGGAAAATCCAAATTTAGAATGGGACTATTTTTATAGAAAATGATTAATGGCAAATATTGAAAAAAATTGAAATAGAATGGAATCTAAACAATTATTGTGATTATAGTGTAAAATCATTGAATAGGTCATAGTTATTGAAAGTGATAAAATTAAAAAATAGAAACAAGTCATACTAACAAAAGCAGAAAGTAGGTGGGGTATATGTAAAGCTATAAATGTTCTCAAGTTACATGGAAGAGAACAGACAAATATTTTCTGACATTGAAAATTTTTTAAAATTACAGTTATTTGTGAGATTACTTTTTATTATGAGATATAACATTCTATATAGAATCATGCACACAATGGATGTGTAGGGTTTGGTGCATAATAATAAAGGGAATACCAGGGTAAGCACCACTCAAATGAAGAAAGAACCTCATCCCAGCCCCACAAAGGCCTACTTTATTCCTCTCTGATCGTAATTCCATTCCTTCCCCTTAACTTCCCCACATCCTAACTTCCCTTGCCTTAAGATGAAACAGTGTTGCCACCTAAACAGTATGGTTTATTTTTGCCTGCTTTTGAACTTTATACAAATAGAATCAAACTCTGTATAGTATTATTTTGTATTTTGCTTTTTTGTTCAACAATTTGTGTTGTCCATGTTGTTGATATAGCTTACTTTGTTTGCTTTTATTAATTTATAGGATTTCATTATCTATTCATACAATTTATTTATCCCTTCCACTGTTGGTGAACTTTTGGGTTATTTGCAGTTCTTGGCTTTTATGAGAGGTATGTCTTTAAATATTTTAAAAGGTGATGACATATAGAATTGAAAACAGGATGTATGGTTGAAAAAATAAATTAAAACATAATTTATACATCAAAATAATGGTAAAAAGAAAACAGTAGAGAAGCTTAAAATAGGAACCATAAAATGAGATGACAAAAGTAAATCCAAGTACATGGAATAAATGTGAATATATTACCCTTTATTAAAAGCCAAATACTAGGATTGGGTCAAAACAATATCTGAGTGTGAGCCTTTTATCATGGGTACTCATAACATGAAACAATTCAGAAAAGTTAAGAGTAAAAGGATGGGAAATCTACATAAACATAAAGCAAACAAAACAACTGGAGTTACAGTAATAATATTAAACAATTAGGATTCACTGTGAAATCATTAAATAAGACAAAGAGGGTCCATAATTTTTTTTGTGTGTAATAAGATTTTATGCTCGTCACTAAAAAAAAAATCAAATTATATAAAAAATAGGAGGCCAGCCCCATGGCCAAGTGGTTAAATTTCCATGCGCTCTGCTTCAATGGCTGGGGTTCACAGGTTTGGATCCTGGGTGCAGACCTACTCCACTCATTGGCCATGCTGTGGCAGGCGTCCCACATACAAAATAGAGGAAGGTTGGCACAGATGTTAGCTCTGGACCAATCTTCCTGAAGCCAAAAAAAAAAGGAGGATTGCCAACGGATGTTAGCTCAGGGCGAATCTTCCTCACCAAAAAAAAAAAAAAAAAGAAAGAAAAAAGAAAAACAGACATTCAAGAAAAAATTTAAAAATACAATAGAAGTGGAAGACTTTAATATGCTTTTCTCAGTATTTGACAGAGGAAGTAGGAAATAAATAAATGCCAAAGACATATCTGAATAATATAGTGAACTTAGATGATTCATTAAATATATATTGAGCTGTTTTTCCTATAACAGAGAATAAAAATAAAAGATACCTAGTATAAAAAATTAGCTAAAGAATAAGAAAATGTAACTTATAAAGGAAAATGGAGAAATTATGAAAAGAGGAAAAATCAAGGAAGTTAGAAAACACAAAACTAAATAAAATAGGGAAATAGGCCTAAATAAAAAGGGGAATGACAGATATTGAGAGATTAGAAATTATAAGCAAATGTTATTTATAACTCTATCCTAAATAATTTTAAAATCTCAAAAAAGTGAATGAATAGGGGAGAATATAAATTATAAAAAAGGATTCAATAAGAAGAAAAAAGAGAAAAGTCTGAGCATATGAACAAATAATCAGGCTACATATTGAAAATGTTTGTCAAAAATTACTTTCCAAAAATGCTTTGGGCCCAGAGCACTGAATTGGTGAGCTGTGTTACTCTGTTAAGGGACAGGTAAGAACATAGATCAGTGTCATGCTCTCTGAACTCTGTTATGCCATACAAATAGCTGACATTATTTTACAAACTAGTATTACCCAAATCTGATTATGAAAGTACAAAAAAGAAAATTAAAAACCAATCTCAATTACAAATATAACATGAACATTCTAAATAAATTTATAGCAAGTTAGATTCTGGAAAAATTATAGAGTTACATGCTAAAAATAAATTTATTACAAAACTATTAGAAAATATGGATGAACCTTTTGGTGTGAGGAAGGTCTGTTTAAGCATACTAACAAAGGTAGAAACTATAAAAAATAGTTCATGAATGTATATCAACAATACAATGATTGAAATTAAAACACAAGAGCCAAAGAGGAAAAAAATTTGCAAAATTCTGTCAAAGGGCTTATGTGATTAATATGCAAAGGGCTGTTACAAATGAATAAGAAATAGAAATGCCTTAATAGAAAATTGGGCATAGATGCAAGCAGACAATTCAACAAAAAAATTAATGAATATCATCAATAACCAAAGTCAGCTTGTCTAGTAATCCAAGTACTAGATATTCAAACATCTGCTTCGTGTCAAGCTCTGATCAGTTCATTTTGACCTTGTGGAAATTCAAAGCTATTAGAAGATCTTGACGTATTCCTATGGTTTGTAGTCTCACTTCACCCCTGACTCTGGGATCCTATTTCCAGGAATTATTTTGGGAATCTATGTAATGCATGCTAATTTTGTCAACGCTGAGTTGACCAAATGTGAAAATCAGGCCCTTCAACACACACACGCAAGCACGCACAACCCTCATTAGTATGAAGCATCCATAGATATCAAGGGGGAGGAGAAAATGAGTAGAAAACTTTATATAGCAACAACTTGGATGATTGCAAATTGGAAAACAGATACTCGTTGAAATTTCCTTCACATCACCACCTTTGGAAGAATTTTTTGTGCCCTTTTTCAGTGCGATGCCTCAGTCTTACAGTACGGAATGGGCTCATTTCTTTCTCCCACCTGCGCTTTCTATGGCTTCTCTCTCCTTTTTCTCCACGCCATCCTCCTTTCCTCCCCAGCAGTTCCTCCTGTGCTGGTGGCAGAGCAGTTTAGCTGTCTGTTACCTTGGCTTCTGCTGACAAGGGTGCTCTGAGAATCTCATCTTCTACCCCAAGGAGCCCATGAAAGCAGTTTTCTAAGTGAGACAGCTCTTTAAGAAGCATCGGCTGCTGGCTGTTTGGATAATAATGTTTCTGCCACTACATTAAGACAAAACATGGATCTTCAAAAAAATGTTTGCGTTGGCTGTGGGCTGCTTTAGACTACCTCCTAGTGGTCTCTAGTATTTCCAATTGTTCTCATGTCATTAGAATTGCTCAGGACAAGTTTGAAAATCCCCGAGTCAAATATTATCCGCCACTTCAGGAATCCTCTTTCAGAACTTTAGGTCCTAAACTTTAGGAGGGCCACCTTTACCCCTGTCACCATGGTGACTGCTGACAGCCTAGTGAGCTGTTCTTGGTCATAGCTATAAAGATTATTAAGAGATCCAGTGCATTTCAATTATCATTAGTATGGAACTTGAGGATTTGTGTTGGGATCTTGAGCCCTATTCATGATCTAGAAGTACGGAACTAAAACTGTTAAGCATTTCAAGTCATTTGGGCTCTATATTTCGTTAATTGCATGCTATGCACGTAGATCTATATACAGTCTGCCCTCTGTATCCGCAGATTCAATCAACAGCAGATGGAAAGGCCTACTATGGTTGTGTCTGCACTGAACACGAACAGACTTTTTTCTTGTCATTATTTCCCACACAATACACTATAACAACTGTTTCCATAGCATTTACACTAGGTATTGCAAGTAATCTAGAGATGATTTAAAGTATATGGGAGGATGTGCGTAGGTTACAGGCACATAATACTACACCTGAGCATCCTTGGATTTCAGTATCTTTGGGAGTCCTGAAACCAATCCCCGGTGGAGACTAAGGGATGACTGTACATATACATATAGCTGAAAAGCTATATGTGATTAAGAATCTGCTATAATTTTAAACAAATTGAAATTTTTATTTGGGAAAAATCAGACCCCTACAAAGGCTTGACTTCAATAAAAGAGAAAGGGGAGTGGAGAACAATTATTTATTGACTATCTAAATTAGTATTACCTTATTTAACCCTCACACAAACTCTATATGGTAGGTCCTATTATTATTTCCTTTTATGGATAAGGAAAGGGGCTTAGGGAGGTTAATGCTTTGCCCAAGGTCATACAGCTAGTTAAGTCACATAGCCTAGTTTTTGTATGTAACTTCACAGGAAACTATGAAATAATTTAGACAGGCAATGGTTTTTGCTTGCTTAATCCAAATTATACAAATTACCTGGAAAACTGGGTTTTCTGTAATGGAAATCTAACAAGGCTGTTGAGAAACTGAAATTTTTAGCGTTTCTCCAGAAGTCCCTTGGTCATCCTGAGTTTATTGGGCTCTCTTGCTTTAATTTTTTTTCTTTTTAATCATTGTAGTGGTTGCTTTTTAATTTTTTTTTTCATTCTTTACTTGTTGCTAACTTCTGGTCCCCTATGTCTATTAGAGCCAATACATTGACTGGATCACCACTGGATCACTGCGGTTAAGGGACTCTCTTAACTGGAAGAGCGTGAATGTTAATCATTTTAATTATCATTATGATATTTTCAGTGCCAAGAGTGCCCAGGAGGCTTTTTAATATGGAAATCCACCAAATGATAATAGGAAAAAATGCACTTCTTCCCTGTGCGGTTATAACTTAAAGGTGAAAATAAGTATAATACAGCTAAATGGAATTATTAGTTGGTGCCAAACACTGTACCTCTACAGGCTATGAATAATATCTCTCCCCATAGCCTCCTCCTAAGATGTTTGTGGGAAATTTAAAGTACAGCATAGATGCCTCACCATCACTTTGTACAATTTAGAATTTCGTTTTTCAGTTTTAACGTCCTCTAGTATAAGAACAAACCTATGAGGATTAACTCTTCGTTTACTTACCCATAAGATGTGGAAATCATTGCTCCAACTTGAGGAAGTGTAAAGTCGACCTTGGATTTGGGTTGGCTGGATTCCAGGTGATAATTTGAAAGTGGCAAACTCTCTTATTGCACATCCCAGAGCCAAGAGTTTATGTCTCTCTGAGTTTTGCCTCTCCATGCACTTATCTGTGAATGACATTTCTGATTTCTAGAAAAAAAAAACTTGAATCAGCAATTGCCCACCTTAATTCTGACAAGTCTCTGGAGCATCATGCTACTTTAATACCTTTTGGAAGCTTAAGCTATTCATCTCTCTTTACTTTAAAATAATTGGGATGAAAACTGTCATGCTCAATGACACTTTGCTTTCTTGTAGTGCCTTTTATGTATGAATCACAAAGCATTTTGCAAACCATAACTCAGTTCTTGCAGCTCCCCGGAGAAGCAGTTCCCATTAACACTGTTTTACAGATGATCATGAAACAGGCCCAGGGAGTGTCAATGAACAGCCTAAGGTCAAGCAGTGAGTCAGTGGGAAAGTCCAGGAAAGCACTTGTGGAACTTTTGACATGCTCCTTGAATTTGATACCTTAAGAAGGGTTAATAAATGAACAAGATAAATGGTAATCCATTTAAAGAACTGTTTTGGAATGAGCAATAATGGTTCTGATGAATTATTTAAATTGTGTCTTAGCTTAAATGAACCTGAAATTACAGTATATTTTTTCCTGGCAGCTCACTGTGGCATACAATTTCTTTGGTAAATTGACCTTTGCATTTAGCATTAAATTTGTATATAAATGGGAGTTTGCAGGACTACTACTAGGGTAATTTTCGGTGGTTTCTAATATGTGAGGTAAATAACTAAAGAGGAAGTTATTTAAAATATGCAAGAATAGAAAATGCAGTGGGAGATGCAAAAAATAATTTCAACTGATACAGTGTAATGTTTAGATATGCAAATGAACAATTACAAAACTGGAAGCCATTTTGCATAGCGATCCCTTAGTCAGTCCAACCTCTGATCCACTTAAACCATTCCACTTAAAAGAGGATTCTATTTGCTAAAAGTACTTGAAGAAGGAGGAATTCATTAGATAATGTTAGAAAATGGTCTGTTAGCGAAATGTGTACCTCTATTTGTTGCAGGTGAATTGATTTATTTATTGAGGGAGGTGGATCAGTTATCCAGATTGGGCCTGGTGTCTGCACTTTGCTTAGAGTTGCTAGAGGACCAGGGTCTGCTCCTCAGCTTTGCCTGCTAGGCCTTTCGGTTTTGTGAGTTCACCCAGAGTTAGCAGACTCTGGAGGACTGAGTCAAGTTAGCTAAACTTTAAAGAGATTGATGTACAAACTAGAGTGGAAATTTAATTCACATTGAAATTGGATTAGCTTATTTGTGCTGAATACTTAGTGCATTTTATTTCTAGCAGGCTAGGCCAATTGGAAAACCAAATTAATATCAGAATTCTAATTGAAGAGTCTAGTTCAAGAGTTGGATGATCTGAATGGCATGTTCATTATGTCTGAAAGAGATGTATTTGCCTAGTGGACAATGAGAACATCTGCTTGGCTGAACAGAGAGCCTGCAGGTCTCCATCCTTCTGCAAAGATTATATTACCCTTGACACGTTTCTATTAGTTGGACTGCAGTTTCTCTAATGATAATTATCATTTTGCTTGGGTATTGAGATGTGGAAGACAATTTAGTCTGAAAAAAACCCATTTAAAAGACATCTCTTCAAAAGTTGATTATTTCTGAAGATGTCCACACATTTCATTCATTTTATCCTTTTCATTTTAGATAGATTCTTATTAATTTCTGTTACCATGGCCATCTTCTGAATTATAGCTCCAGATTCTGGGATAGCACTAAATTTGGGACTGCTGTTATTCTTAAATTACATATAATTTTACTATAATCCCTTATGTTGCATATTAATCATTCTCTTTATCTCTTCCTAGTTATTTTTTAGTTTCTTTCTTGTGCTTTTTTTTTTTTGCCACACATTAGCTATGTTTCTACCTCTTTTAGAATAATATCTAAATCTGAAAGCTTCAGAACCAAAAGTCATTTCTACTGTGGAGTGCACAGTGGGTTTCTGGACAAAGAAAGAGAAGTTGGTGATTGTATTGATATCAAGAGGGGAAAAGGATACTGAAGTTAAGGGATGAAGTGAAAGATGAAATTGGGTATCAGGCCCACTTGATTCTTTTCCCATAGGTTCATTTCATCAACCTTTAGTTCCTTTGTTATTTAGCAAAAGCAGTTTGCTGGCTTTAGGTTCACCTCATAGTTCAAGATCAAAGATAACCATGATCAGAAAAGCAATGACTGAGCAATGTTCTGTGATTAGTCTAAAAAGACTGACCCTTTACCTGGAGCTGTGACCTTCTTGACCCGTGGCTAAGTTGCATGCAGGGAAAGACACATTGTCTTAAAACACAGAAGATGTTTGTGTCCAGTTTCACCCTTGCCCTAAATAATGGGAACTCTATAACAGTAAGAAACATCCTGAGGAAGCCGACTCTTAGAAAATAAAATTGAGGCAGAAAAAGGAAGGGAGCCTAGAAGGTGGAAATAATTCACTCTTCTCAGCATTACTACCAATATCAGATTTTCTTCCAATATTAATTCCACTTTCATAATTTACGATCCACAACAACTTGCGAAACAATTCCATCTAAAATATAGGACAGCATAGTCCTCAAAGAGCTGACCTAGATTGGTAGAGTTCCCATAGTTTCACGTAACTTCTGGGGCTCCCGTCTGTTTCATGACTTCATCTGTTGTAGAATCCCCTGAACACATGTATTCTCCATAGATTATGGAGTTTTATAGTATTTAATGAGAAATCAAACAAGAAGAAAAAAATTACTGTTGAGTGCCTGAAGCTACTTGAAAGTACTGAGAATTGTCTTTAGCCAGATTCATTGCATTTGGGGCATAGGCCTGCAGGTAAGGGGCTGTATTCCAGGTCAAAGACTCATCAAATTGGAGAGTTAGAGGAAGCTGTTGAGGTCATCACATTGGTACTAATTCTTGTAAGGATCCCCTTCACAAGGAATTCGCAGGGGATAATGAGCTGTCTGTCTACTTTGAGCATTTCTAATAAAGTAGAACATGAAATCCAGATTTTCTGAGTACACTAAGTCCGTCTCACGGATTTCCATCTGGTATCCCCGCAACTTAGGAAAAACAGTAATTTTCATTTCATGGACGAAACAATATTTTCAGTCCCGTGTTCTCATCCAGATTTTTGCCATCCCCCCACCAAGATGTGTAGTCTATTTCACTTTCCCTGGGATGTGGGCCTTGTGGCACCTTGAGACACAGAGTGTGGCGAAAGTGATGTTGCATGACCTTGGAGCCTAGGTCATAAAAAACTATAAACCTTCTGCCTAAAGCTCTCTTTTGGGATTCTTACTCTTGGAACCAGCCACTATGGTGAAGTCCTGGCCACATGAAGAGGCCACTCATAGGTATCCTAGGTGACAGCAAGCATCGACTGACAGTCTCGGGAGTGAATGAACCTTCAGATAATCAGAGCCCCCCAGCTTCCTCATCTCCTCCGTGCACCCTGCAACAGAGACAAACTAGCCTTGCTGCGCTTTGTCCAAATTCCTGAGCCACAGAATTCACGGGCATAAAAAATGATTGTTTTAGCTGCTAAGTTTTGGGGTGATTTGTTAGAAAGTAATTGATAAGCAGAAGAGGGAGCAGGACTTTTGGAGTATAAATGTATGTGTGAGTGGGTGTTAAATGGTCACATTCTCTGAATTAAAATGAATTGAATTAAAAATATTTATTAAACCACTTAAAATATTTATTGTTTAGATATCTATTAAACCATCTTATTAAACCATTAAACCATTTAAATGTTTATTAAACCTTCGCCATGTTTTTTATCCTGACAATTTTTGCCATATTTTCTTTCATATTAAGCTCATCATTATTGAACTAATACTTTTATTTATATTAATTCACTTTTTAAATAAAAACACTTACTTAAGCCTCATCCTGTGTAACGGTATCCATGAAATTATGGCTTAGATAACCTAGCCATATTTTATTAATACATTAAAAAATAAATATATGACTATTAAAATTAAAAAGTGTTTGTCCATTTACTACCTAAAATTAGCTTGCATTCCATACCCAGTGCGCATCCCACTGTGGAAAAAAATCCTTCATTTTGGAAAACAACTATGATATGAAACTGACAGTAATAAGATCTTCCAACCCTTTAGTGTGTGGGGTCTCAACTCTTACGGACTAGCCCATGCTAAGGAAACAACCAAGTGTGATCAACGTTACTTGGAAGAAATTTAAAAATCTGCCTACTTTCTAGCTGTGTTTAAGAACTTTTGCAGTTTCTTATTTGGTCACTTCAGAAATGGCTCTAAAAATCCAAATGTTACTAGTTTGATGCTCAGTTTGAGTACAAGATTTTTCCTAGGATTGCACGGACAGAGACATGAACGTACCTTTAGGGGCTCTGAATTGGGGATTAGCAGGACCAGCTATTTTTCTTAAGTCTTTCAAAGAGAAAGTGTTTGAAACCCGGTGTCTTATCAGAGCTCCCCTGAAAGCAGAGCTTGATAGAGTTTGTTTGGCAATTTTACTCTAGGGAATGCAGCACAGGGAGAGTGAAAGAGAGGAGGGGGAAGCCACCATAAGGAAGTATTATCAAGTCGCCCACCATCGCAAGCAACTTATGCACCATTCTGTGGGACTTTCTGAAATGGTTTCAGAACAGTTCTCCTTGGAGGATGGAAGGTGGAAGCACTGGCTCGTTGGTTTGCATTCCCTGTTGCTCAAGCATGGCCCCACTTTTGTGTGGTACATACATGAATGCAGGGTAAGTTAGCATGGATTTCCCTTGCCGTGGCATCAGAGAAGACCTAGGATAGGAAATAAGAAGTATGTGAGTGGCCCCAGAGTGAAGGGAGCAGTGTCTGGGTGCACCACCACGAAGCTGGCGTAAGCCTGTGCAGAGAGGATGCAACAAGAAATAAGATGAGACAATTTTGAACTATTGCACGAGAATGTCTGATACACGTGGCAAAGATGCTCCCTCTCTGGGACTTAGTTTCTCATCAGTCAGATGAGAGAATTGGACTAGAGGACTTTAAGATCAGGTTCTGATAGTCTAATTACTAATCTGGGATAGTGCTGGCCTCATGCTACACTCCTAATCCCCTGGATAGGTTGTGTTGAAAAGGGATAAGCACAAGTCAGCTGGGTGATACTAAAACCAGATCTACCTTACACTTCTCCTGTCTCCTACTTAGGTCCTAGCATCCTTACTCTGCTGGGTACCTAGTAGGCCCTGACTAATTCTGAATCAGGGAAGGATAATCCATCTCAAGTAACTTGGAGCCTTCTCTATCAGGCCCTTATACATACACATCACTCATGTCTGGTCACAAATGGGTTCACCTCTTATTACTTGAAAGCCTAGGACTAGAGCACACGTGAGCTACACGAGCTCTCCCACATGGGAGTTTGTTGTGGCCCCAAAACTAGAGATTCTACTCTCCTTTGTTGAGAGCACCCTGATTTGATCCCCAATTAAGGCACTCATGAAAAATTACTTGAATTTGAAAACAGGCATCAAGAGAAAGAATAGTGATTCAATTTGGGATTTCTCAACCTTGACGCTGTTCTCTGAGGGTTTATTTTTATACAAGTCATGTAACTGGTGATCGCTATTTTCAAGTTCTAAAAACAGCAACTATTTTGCTGGTCTTTGCTTGCTTCTTTCACCTTCTGTTTTTGGCCCTGCAATTCCCTCCAGTTCCAAAGATTCACACCTTCTTATAATTGATGCATTTTGAAAACAGTTTGGAAAACGAATTTTAGTTCAGTTTTGTGGTGCAAATCACTCAGCCTCTGGGGGTTTATAATGTCTTGGTTAATAAGGATTCTGGAGATTGAACCCAGAGGTCTGTGTGAAGTTGAAAAAGAAGAGGCAGAACAATTCAACCAAGATGTATTTAATTTTTTTTTTTTTTTTTTTTTTTTTGTGGGGAAGACCAGCCCTGAGCTAACATCTGTTGCCAATCCTCCCCTTTTTGCTGAGGAAGACTGGCCCTGGGCTAACATCCGTGCCCATCTTCCTCCACTTTATATGGGACGCCACCACGGCATGGCTGGCAGGCAGTGCGTCGGCGGGCGCCCGGGATCCGAACTCGCAAACCCCGGGCTGCCAGGCGCGGACTAAACCGCTGTGCCACCGGGCGGCCCCCAAGATGTATTTAATTTTTAAAACAACCATTATATTGTATACTTAAATTTTTGAATTCCCTTTAAAAAATTTTAAGGGATAATGAATAGCTTCATTTTGAGAGTGTGAGCATCCTGAAAAAGTGCAGAATGACAAAATCTCATTTTATGTTTATTAATTTTTCAGCAAGTTCACTGTCCCTCTATTTGATGGGACTAATGTGGGTTTTTTTTGAACCTGAGTTGGTCAACATTATTACCAACTTTGTGATGAAAAATATCCTTCCTGCATATCAAAACTTCAGCTTCCCACGTGTTCTTAATTCATTTTACTCTCAAACACTTGGCCTTGTAAGTGATTGCAGTGATTCAGTTTTGAGAGAAAGAATTGCTCATTTCCAATCTGTGATAATTATTGTATAAGACTTAGATTGTTCTCTACAAACGAGAGCAAATTATCCATCAGTGATGAAGATAATGAGTGGTAGTCCTTTAATCTCTCCTCATCTGCTGTCTTCACACCCTCCCCTCACTTCATGCTCTGCAGACACGAGAATAATCCTCATAAACCTTTCACCAAGTTGAAGTTTCCTGTTCCGCATAGCTACGTAGTGATAGCTGCTGGCTGTATAATTTTTTCTCACCTTCCAACGAAAGGATGATTTATCGATTTCATTTAACAGCATTGAAGACTTAGAATTGTGTAGAGTTGCTTCAAGCTTCACGTGGTTGTCAGGGCATGTTTCTTCACGGTTGAAACTTACACTGAATCCAAATGAAGAATCTACATGCTTGCATCTAAAAGTTGAATGCACAAGAGTATTAAGTAGCTTTCCTAACTCCGTGTTGGACGGTGTAAAGCACCAGTCTTATCTGCTTTCCAGAGAGCCTGTCATTTTGCAGGTGTTAAACAACAACCTGTTGAGTAGATTCCTTAGATTTTATAACAGTCATGCATTGCTTAATGATAGGGATACTTTCTGAGAAATACATCATTAGGCAATTTTGTTGTGTAAACATCATAATTATTGTGTACTTACACAAACCTAGATGGTGTAGCCTACTACACACCTAGGCTACATGCTACTAATCTTATGGGGCCACCATTGTATATGCGGTCCATTGTTGACTGAAATGGCGCATGCCTGTACTTAAACAAACTATTGGTTTGACTTACTCTGTACCTGGAAGAAGACCATTTATAAAACATCATTTTAAAGTGATTTCAGAGTTTGTGAACCCTGTCTTTTCAGAAAGGTCTTGCAACCTAGGCTTGAAAAATCAACTCACTTCTCTGCTGTTCTCTAACAGTTAGTTGCATGCACTGCCATTATAAATAATTGTACTTTCAAATTATAGCTTCAAGCTATTGATGGCTCTCTGTCTCTTCCTGCTTTGTTTGTAGTGACTTTGTATTTCATTGTAATGAAGTAAAATTGTTAAAGGTATATAGAATGAAAAAAACCTATGGAGTATAAGGACAGAAGTGCTTGTAACTTACTGTTTTAAAATTGTATTTATTTTTGTTGTGTTACTCAATGGATGAAACTGAAAGAGAAGTGTAGACTACATCCTTTGTAGTGTCATCAGTGGCATATCGATTGATTGATTCGTTTTTATAAATTTTTGCTTGAACTTTAATGAAGGCATCTCATTATGTTTAAATATCTCCAACGCAGGTTGACAGCTCATGGCTCTGTTTTATTTGAATCTCAGTTCACTCAAATATAAACTGCATGACCTTGGCCAGCTATTCAACCTTCCCAAACTTCTTGTGACATACCTATTCCATAGGTTGCTGGAAGCGTTCAATGTGATGATGTATGTAAAGCCTCTAATTCAATGCCTGGGAGAGAGTCATGTGCTCAAAAAAAACGTTCATTTCCTTTTCTCCTGAAGCTGATGGAAGAAATTTTCTGGGATCCTTTTATTGTAATTTTCATCTTTCAGTGGAAAAGAGGAATCAAAACAGGGTAATGATTTATAAAAGTCTCTGCCATACCAGAAATGTGGTGACGGTTACTGAAAAATTCTGTATAACTTCACTACTGACTTCACTTTTTTGCTTCCATCACTTGGTTAATTTACACAATTAAGTACTTTTCCACGGCAGCCTATGAATCCACGGCTGGTAGAAGCCAGTAAACTATCATTCATTTTAAAACAAGCAAGCCAGCCGCTGTGACCAGGGACTCTAACCTTCAAACATCAATTGGAACATTTCCCATGATGGAAAGAATGTAGTTACAACATTATGGAAAGTAGTCATCTCGTTAATTTCTCCCTATACCTGAGAACACGCTGCGAGTCATGGAGGGAGAGATGGTCTGATCCCTGGGAATTATAATACAGCCCACAGCACAGCACCATCTTGTTCGGGTGTGTTAACACCCTCCAATTAGAGACTTGGGGAGCTCTCAGTGTGGCTTCAGTGGAATGAATAGAGATGAATGAAGCATTTTGCAAAGAGACTTCTGATGAGTTCTAACATAAAGCTGTTTGCCTTGTGGATGTTTAAAATACAGTCGACCTGTAGCCCTCAAATATATGTAAATCCATTATTGTCCCTCTCTCCTACCCCATGTAAGCCAGTTTACAAAATGAGTCACATCTTACAGCTGTTTTGATGCAGAAATATTACTGACCACTTAAGCTATGTTGAACTGACTTATTTTGCCAGACTGGATGAAAAAGATCAGCCATTTTTGTGTTCATAATTGACTACACTGTAGTGAGATGAAGTAAAAGAGAATGATATTCTTATACGGTTTCCCCAAGAATAAAAAGAATAATTAAATATTACAGCACACTGTTCACACATCCATTCATTACTGAATATTAAGTGCTTGCTTCCTCCCACAAGACAATGACCTTGAAAAGCCTTTGGTTGTTCCATGATAAAAACGCATCCTATCTGTAAGTATTTATATGAAAATAAATATCTTTTGAATATATTGAGCATCTTGGGGTAAAGACACTGTACCCTTTCAAATTAACATTATAATAATTTAAAAAATTAGCCAAGCCTGTTCCACTGGCATATTAATGAGTTTTACGAGTTATGCTTATCCATTGTTATTAGATTAAAAATTTTAGGAATAAAGCTCATCCAATTTATTTAGAAAGGGACTTGGCTACAAATGCAGTCCCACTTAATTAGCTTCTAATTTGCTTTGCTTCTTGAACATAAAGGATGAGTCCCACTGCCCTCTAACCTTCCTGTGGGCATCTTGCTCCAGTTACTTGACTGATTTTCCAAGCCAAATCATACTTTGGATATATATCTTGGTGTCCTTTTTCCTGACAGGTTTTGTCATTGTCATCTTGAAGCATATTCAAGAAAGCTCCTTGTCCATTAGAAACCCCGTTAGCTATGGAAGAGTGACTGATTAAGTTATGCTTACAACATATTAAGTACCAACAACAATCCAAACAGAGTGTGGGTTTGTAATTAGTCTGAGTCATAGGGGAGAGAGTGTGTGATGGTAGGATGGTGGCATGTTTGGTGTTACCATCAGATCGACACTCACTGTATCCAGGCAAGATGAATGAGGGGTGAAGTGTGGGCTGGGATGACCAATAGCTTTGAAGCTGTCAACCAACCTTCTTAATCCTGAGACTAAGTACAGTACAGAAGCCTTATGATTTAGTTACCAAACTACTAAACTTTCTTTATGAGGATGAAGGCTTCTCAAGAGACAATTAACCTGGAGATTCACAAGATGTTCTAAGGCAAGCTGGTCTGAGCCAAAGAAGCCAGGAACACCAGCGTGGGAGCCCCACCCACCAGCAAGGATATATAAAAGCTCGGGAGCCTGAAGTGACATTCACAATTCAGGAGCTAGCTTCAGCAAGTTACCCACAGCTCTCTTTCTGACACCATGTCCTACAACTGCTCTTCCAGGCCAATTGGAGGACGCTGCACTGTCCCAGTGGCCCAAGTTGCAGTGCCTTCCACCTATGATGCTGACTGCCTGAGTGGCATCTACTTGCCCAGTTCCTTCCAGACTGGCTCCTGGCTCCTGGACCACTGTCAGGAGACCTCCTGTGAGCCCACAGTTTGCCAGCCAGCCTGTTACCAGCAAACTTCTTGTGTCTCTAGACCTGGCCAGGTGACCTGCTCTCGACAAACGACCTGTGTCTCCAATCCCTGCTCAACTACCTGCAGCCGGCCGCTTACTTTCATCTCTACTGGCTGTCAGCCCCAGGGTAGCATCTCTACTGTGTGCCAACCAGTGGGAGGAGTCTCCACTGTGTGCCAGCCAGCCTGCGGGGTCTCCAGGACGTACCAGCAGTCCTGTGTGTCCAGCTGCCGAAGAATTTGCTAAGTGTGTAGGAACCAGTGAGTGAACCAAGACTCCGTGACCTGCCAGCTATGTTTCCAGGATCTTCCAACATGCTGCCTATCCCTGAAGAACTATTCATCGCTGACCCCTGTTCTGACTGCCTGATTGCTGGCTGCTAGCCATGAATAAGCTACCTTTGGCACTCTAAGATTTTTCTGGCCAGCACCAGTCTGTATGTCTCTGGATTTTTCCAGAAACTTTACCACCGATGCCCCAGTCTCTGATGGTTTTGGCATGTTTTGGCTTTGCTGCTTTGTCTCCTGGCTTCTGCTTTTGTGCCTCTGGAAAATGGAACTTGTCTCGCTCTGTATTTCTCAATAAACCTGCATTACATGGCATTGCAAACGTATGTCTCCATAGAGTTCTTTATTTGCGAAGGTTTTTGCTGTCTGTGAATCATCCTTTGCTGATCAGAGTCTTATTTTCTTTTCTGAGGATAAAATATGGTTTCAGTCATTGTGTTTCATGACAAGCAAGGGATTACCTCATCTTTCAGTTGGTTAGAGAGTCTTTGGACATGTAGTGAAGTAGAGTGACTTGTCCTCTATATTTTCCTCAATTTTTATGGATATTACAGAATAATATCCATGTAGGAAAAAGACAGTTACCTGGGAAACCAGGCAGTTTGGGAAATTGTACAGTGAAGGGGGCAGCAGGGTCAGTTAGACGTTGAGTCTTACTTCATCAGAGGACCACAGTGGAAAACTTTGCAAAAGATCCTTCCATGATCAGATGGGTTGGAGGGAGCGGGGGAAGGATGGGGAAGTTGGTTTCCAGGCCCTGAGATGCATGGTATCAAAGAGGCAGTTCCAGCTTTACATTCCCCTCACTTGCTGCAGCAGATTGGTAGACCCCAAACATACTCTGAGTAAATTAAGGCTCCGGAGATTTAGTAAATGTGAGTGGTAGAGACTTAAAAACAAGCTTCGAAAACATGTTGGTTTATTTTAACATTTAGAGCCTTATTTCGTGCTTGCTCTCCACTAGAATCCACCTACTCGGAAAACAAACCATCTGGACTGCTGGTCGACCTGCAAATGCCTCTTGCCTTTTTTCAGAAAGTGAGAACTGGCCACCAGTTGGTTTGCTTTTGTTCTTATTCTCTGCGTCCAGAAATATGTCTCTATATTTCCTTTTCAGAGTTGCTCAAGAAGAAACAGAAGAGGAGGATTTTTACAGAAAATGGAGACATACAAGGTGTGCTTGTCATGAGCAGTGGGTGCCTTTTCTCATAACAGAAGTGCAAAGTGCCTCGTAGAGAAGCTGATCATCGATCTGTTGTCAGCGCAAAATGGTTTTCTTATTTCACTATTGTTTTTTCAGAGATGCAAAACGGATAGATGGAATATTTTCAGATTTTCCTATTGCTGACTCTACACTTAGAATAAAGAATCAAAGAAATGTTGGTATGTACGACTCATACTAATATCTCATTAAAGCAAGGCTTGGCTTTTATTATACATCAGTTTCATGCCCCTTGTTTTTAAAAGTAATTCTCTGGCTTTCAGAAATGCTCTGGTTTGTTCTAAAATATAAATCACTAGGGGAACTCTAAATGCTCCCTTCAAAGCTGTTGTTTACATAACTCTCACTTATTATTTATTTCAGTCATGTCACATATGATTTGGAAAATTCAAAGTTTTTCAGAGGTTAGCAAATTATTTTTTAAAATGTTTTCTTGTTTGTTTCATATTATTGAGCTTTCCGGGTTTCAACAAAAAATTATTAGGACAGAGACGCCTTCTCTTTCTTTTTATTTAGATGGCTAATCATCTCTAACATACAAGACATATATTAGTAATATATAATAACATAGGTTTTATGGGCTGATATGAATAAAATTTTGCTTGAACTATTTATTGTGGTGGTGTGAACAGTCAAGGATGTGGTAGCGATCCTGCCAGGCTATTTCCCTGATTTTATTTCTGTTGGGGAAATCATCTCTTTTGCTATTAGAGCTGTTCTATGTGTTCTTTAACTTTGAAAGTTCTCTTCAGTCTTTGTTTATTTCATAACAAATTGTAAAGTTTCAAAGTTTGTCTTTGAGAACAGTCTTTTAAAAGCTAGGGCAGTGATAATTTCCTTCTCTTCTTGGTCTAGGGCCTAGAAATGCATCTTGTATTAATATCCTGTAGCAGTGGGGAAGCAGTTTGGGGGCCTTTGGTTCAAATCCTGATTCTGCCTCTTGGCTGCAGGTTTGTGAAGCTCCCGAAATCTTAGTTCAGCTATAAACTACGGATAATGATAGCATCTTTTGCATCCGTTTTCAGGGATAAACTGAGATAATATGTGTGTATCCCAGGTATCAGCTGAGGCATCCTGTCATTTGATATTAAAGTGAAATTGGCTTTCTCCATCTCCTTTTCCTGTTTGACGGGAGTCCTGGCTGCTCCCAGCATGTCTGAGGAATCTGAGAATGGAGAGATTGGGGGAAGGTGCCTCATTTTTTTTTATTCCTAAACTTCTCTGGATCTAAGTGTTAACTTTAAAAGAATTCGTTCATTTTATGGATTTTCTTCCAATTCTATAGTCTGTTTCTGTTCAGACTCTAATGATTTAGACATCTTAGCATCACTTCTTTCCCTTGATTTCTACAAAATCCACTTACACAAGGCATTTGTGTGTCTAACAGACTTTACTGAAAGTTTGGGGACGTAGAGGATATTTATACTCTAGTGATGAAAACAACTTCAAATTGAATTTTAGACATTAAGAAGTTTCTTGGCCATTGTCTCTTGGACATTATCATATTCAGCTCAAAACCAAATCCTTCACTTCCTCTCTTCCCTCCCTCCCTTCCTCCCTTTCTCCCTCCCTCTCTCTCTTCCCTCCTCCCTCCCTCCCTCCCTTCCTTCCTTCCTTTCTTCCACAAACACTAGAGTACCACTGATGTTCCAGCTTCTATGGTAGGTGCTGATTATGTGGTGGTAAACAAAGCTGTTATGATTCCTACTCTTATGAAGCTCGTAGCTTGGTTAGGTGGAGCAATTTCTCTAGACTGTTTTTATATTTTCTTCTCTATCTTCCCCTTAGGTCTTCCATGTGCTTTCTCTTTCCCCTACAAAGGCTTATAAGTGCTTACCAAGGTGCTATATCACACAATGTCTCTGAAAAAGGTAGATTTTTCTACTCTTTTTCTTATATGAAGCTTATTTATAATACAATTATGATAAAAACTGAAACTATAACCAACCTCTGGAATATTTGCCTTTAAATCTGGTAGACATAAAGCTGATAAGACTCAAGGGAATGTACTGATAATTGGTTGAATGGCAAGAATGAATGGTTGACGTATTGGGATATAGACCCAGACCAGTGCCCTCTCAGATTGCACTCTGCCTTCAGAGAAGGTGGGCTCTGCAATTTGACCTTAGGCTTGGTAAATATCTACTTGATCTCTTTAGATTTTTAGGAAACTACAACTTGCACTTAGGAATTTGTAAATGCCTCCATATCCGAAGAGCCCTTGTCTTAGCTTTGATGAATCTGAGGTCTTTATTCATTAGCTCTCTAGCTCCAACTTTTTTCATATACTTCATTTTTCTATATTTAACTGCCTGATGGGTATTTCCAGAAAGATGTCTTATAATCAAATTCAAAGAAATTTTCAAAACTCAGACTGGTCATAATGTAATTTACTAATCAGGGATATGATTTGTGTTGTACACTGTAGGTTATAAAACAATTGTGATCGGGAGCCAGCTCCCATTAGCACAGGCAAAAAGATATTATAAGCAAACATAATTGCTTTATGTAGGTGTTCTGTGCTTTACTATAAAAATGGATGATAAAAGTGATGAAAATATGTGAGAATTGTGTTAATGACATTGCTAGTACCTGTAAGAAAGATGGGTGAAGACCTGCAAGAAAGAAAGGTGATTATTCTTGAGCAAGAACTGGGTGTGGTCAAGGGTAGGATTTGTTTAGAGATGTGTAGGTTTCATAGCCATATACTTACTACCATAAAACAGTTTACTATTGAAACTCCTTCAAGAAATTCCTTCATTTTGGGCCTGAAAGTCTAGCCCCTAAATCACCTTTTCCCTCCATTAAACATTTTAATGCAAGTTTTCTTAGGAACACATCATTCACAATGGCAGAGAAGACTGTTTCACTAAAATGAAATATTCTTTTGCTAAAACTTCTCATCATATTGATTTTTACCTCTTGGTTAATGTTGCCACCATCTTGCATGTCACTTAGGATTGAAATCCTGTCATCAGTTTTTATTCCTCTTCCCCCTAACTTCACAGATTTAATTCTTCAATAATGTAACAATTCTTTCCACCTTTTCCTTAGCATTTCCTCTACCCCTACCCACTATGGGAATTCACTGCCTTATACTACAGTATTGCAATAAGCTTCTGAATGATCTTAGTGTTTCTCTTTCTTTTCTGTACAGCGCTATCACATCTATCTGTATGAGTCTGCCAGGGCTGCCATAGCAAAGTATCACAAACTGGGTGGCTTAAACAACAGAAATTTATTGTCTTAGAGTTCTGAGGCTGGAGGTCTGAGATCAAGATGTCAGCAGAGTTCATTCCTTCTGAGGACTGTGAGGAAGAGTCTGTCCCCTGCTTCACCAGAGCTTCTGGTGGTTTGCTGGTAAACTTTGGCCTTCCTTGGCTTTTAGAAGCATCATCCTTTCTGCTTTCATCTTCACATGACGTTCTCCCTGGTGTGTATGTGTCTGTGCCCAAATTTCCCCTTTTTCTAAGGACACCAGTCATATCGAACTAGGGGCCTACCCTACTCAAGTCTGACCTCATCTTAGCTAATTACATCTGTAATAACCCTATTTCCAGACAAGGTCACATTTTGAGGTACTCGGGGTTAGGACTTCAATATATGAATTTTTATCTTAAGGCAAAAATATGATCATGTCACTCTTCCTTTCAAAAATATCAAAACGTGTTCGTTGCCTGATGAATGCTATTCAGACTTGCTGGACTGGCGTTCATAATTCCTAGCAGAGTACTTAATAAATGTTCAATAAATATAAGAAGAATATAATTTTTGAGTTTTTAGATCCTTATTCATTTCTATAATTGAAAGTCTAATTAATAATTGATGTACTATATTAGTCAGGGTTCTCCAGAGAATCTGAACCAATAGGAAATGTGTGTGTGTGTGGTGGGTGGGGAGAGAGAGAGAGAGAGATAGATTTTAAGGAATTAGCTCATGTTATTATAGAGGCTGGCAAGTCCGAAATCTGCAGGTAGCCCATCAGGCTGGAGCCCAGGGAAGAGATGATGTTACTGTTCAAGTTTGAGGGCTGTCTGATGGCAGAATTCCCTCTTGCTTCAGAGAGGTCAGTCTTTTGTTCTATTCAAGCTTTCAACTGATTGTATGAGGCCCACCTACATTATGGAGAGCAATCTGCTTTACTCAAAATTCACTGATTTAAATGTTAATCTCATCCAAAATGCCCTCACAGAAACATCTAGAATAATATTTGACTGAATATTTGGGCACTGTGGCCTGGCCAAGTTGACACATAAAATTAACCACTGCATGCACCTTAAAATCTATTGGAAGAAATAGATGTGGGTATAAATCCTAAAGAAAAAACAGTTTTTAAAGGAAAGATTGTGGTAATTTTTTCATAGAAAAGTTGTAACCAAACTGTTCTGGGCTTTTAGTGAAGATAGGTATAGAAATGTATTACTTTTATGGATTTAGATTTGAGAAGCTTAACTGGGTTAATTGTCAGAACAACTCTTGTGTTCATATTATATTTTCCCAGAATTTCTCTGTTGAAGAAAGCAGACTTGGTAAACTCTGGTGTAGTCATGCTCTACATTACTGTATCTTTTTACTGATCAGATTCATGCAACTACATATCTATAAAAAGCTTGCTCAGAGACCAGAAATCATATTAAGAAATAATGTGTTCAATAATCTGTGCATTATTCTTTTTTCCATGGTAAATGATGAAATGTGGAAATAAAACTCACTAGAAAGTGAAGCGACTTTACTTTGAAACTTACTCCTTGGACAAAAGTTACTGTTATAAATCCCAGGATTAAGGGTTGCACTCATTTTCAAATTGATTTGATTAAAATGAGGAAAGAACTCAATCTCTCTGGTAGCTCTTGCCAAGATATTAATTCACTGAGTCTTCTGTTACTTCTGCAAGTGATTCTGGAGAGAGTTTGGAAAATGTTTCTTCTTAAAGAAAAGCCTACAAATGATCTGAAATGCATATGTAATGCTCTCCTGGGCAACAGAAATTTTGGCAGAGAGGCAGCCTTGTTTTGGAAAGGTCACAGGACTTGGAGTTAGGTCTGGTGTTGAATTTAGTTCTACCACATTGACAGGAGGTTAAGTTGTTTGATCTCTCAGAGCCTCTGTTCCCTCATGTGTAAAATAGGTGTAACGATGCTGACTTCAAGTATTAAGGTGACACTCATTGCTATAAAAGATAAACTGCAGAGTCCTAGTAGCTTCACATAATAGGAGTTTATTTCCTGCTCATATCCCGCCTTGAGTGGGTGTTGCTGAGTGATGGGTGACTCTTCTCCGAGAGATGATTTGAGGACAGAGGTACTTTCTATCTTCCTTCTATCTAGCTCTTCCAGCTTCAACACTTGGCTTCCAATGTGGCTGCAGAAGGGCAAGGAGTGTGGGGGATTACATGTGGGAAGTTTTTATGAGCGAAAGTTGGAAATGGCACATGTTGCTTCTGCTCATGTTCCTCTGGCAAGTTTCCAGTCATATGGCCACACTGAAGTGCAAGGAATTAGTTCATATGGTCTAGATGCATGTGAAGGAGGAAGAAAAATGGGTTTGGTGAACAAAGAGCCTGTGTCTGCAACACTTCATAATGTGGTTGTAAGAATGAAAGAGCATAATGTAAAAGTCTGACTCATCGTAGGCGTTCTGAAAGTGGTGGATGAATCCGAATTAGATTTCTATTTTTGTCTGTTCACCAAAGGAGCCCTATTTTAGGAAACAGAACGTATGGGAAGGGATCCATTTGGGCACTAATCTAATATATTCAGGGGTTGCTTGTGGCATTTAAGGATCTACCTTTCTAGGAGGTGTTATTTTTTAAACCCAAGGAAAATACTTCTAGACAAAAATTGAGATCTAAATAATTAGTACTCATTTAAAAGGAGATAATTCTGGTAACTGCTGCAATGATTAGGAATATTTTAGATATTTCTAACTTGAAATAAAATGGGAATTGACCAAGCAATAGTTCCATAAATGAAACTTAGGCACACAATGTTATGTTTCCCTCTAGTAAGCATAAGCCACATAATATCATTTTAAATTATCCAGTCTTCTATTCTGGCCCCTATTTTCATTGTGTAACAATATCTTTTGTAAGATATTAGTGCTGGAAGAGACTTTAGGGATTAATTTATACAACTCCCTTATTTAATGAATGAGAAAATAGAAAGCGAGTGACTTGCTTGTCCGATAAGCATAGTGAGTGATGGACCCACTAACTGGCTTCTAACTGAGTGTTTTTTTTATATAAATATGCAGGCAACACTATTCAGATTTTGTATCTCCTTATTCATTCTCATTTCTTGATGAGTTACTCTGTAAGCAGTCTGTCTCAGAGTATCATATGTTACTAGAAGTGACAGTTGCCGTTGTTAGATTCTATATTCTTCCACAAGGGCCTCACACACCTTTTCCATTCAGCAAAAAAATGATTTGTAGTTTATCTGAAATTCAGATGTATCTAGAGGTCATATATTTGTATTTGCTAAGTCTGGCAACCCTATGCAGACACACTTAGGGAACTGCTCTTTACTCTAGAGGATTTAGCTTGCTGTCGAACTCCAGAGGCCTGACCGACTCATGATGTCTGCCCTGTCCTGTTTGATATGACCCCCAGTAGTCCTCAGGGGCAGACAATGGTGCAGTGAGGCTAAGCTAGCATACAGCTGACCACCTGCAAACTGGTCGGCTGGAAGGTTCTATTACCTTCTACGCCACAATCAATCGCTTGCTCTCTTTGTCACCTCGGGACATCTTCACGACTCTCCTCGTCCTCTGCTGTGTCTAATTCTCACTACTGCTAGCCTTGGTCTCTTTACATAGATATATTTTTAGTATAAATATGTTCCATTTGGGACAAGTATTTTGGACATACTTATTCTAAAGATTTGTTGTTTATCTGAAATTCAAATGTAACCGAGGTCCTGCATGTTATCTATAAAATTCTGCAGAAGTCTTGTTTGATGCTATATTAATTTTGGAATAGAAAAAAGACTTCTGAAGGTCAAATGTTTGAGAAGCTCAGATCCAATTGTTAACATGATTTGTTTCCTCACTCCTCTCAGATCTTTAATATTACTACTATGTACTGTGAATGGCTGCTAGAGAGACATACTATTCAGATGTTCATCTATCTATCTATCTATCTATTTTGGAAAACACTGATGAAGAGCAGTTCTAGCATGACTCAGAGAAACCAGCCTGCAAGATGGATTCCACTCTTTCTCTGATGTAAGATAAGGGTGAGAAGACCAAGACAGTTACTTGAATCTTAAAAAGAAAAGTGGAAATATCCATATGACTTGTACAAGAGTCGGTACAGCATAATTTTGATGAATCACTAAGTTGTTTCATCTTCTACATTCTGTAGTATGAAGGGTGAAACAGGCTGGCTGATCAAATTCTTCTGTGGTTCAAAGTTAAGGCTGTCAACCTCCAGTGTTCCACATGCACTGTTAAATTAACATGTTGAGGCCGTGTTTTATATGAGTGGCTCTCAGTGAAATTATTCGAGGCTGCCCATATCTCTGGCACAATGGTAATTGAAAAAGAAAACTACATTTATGAGCAAATAGTGCTGACTGAGCTGTGTAGTATTTTGATGGGTAGTTTGGGCCTTTCAAAGTGAGATGTGCCATTGGAATGCCAAATAAACCCATTGCAAAACAACAAAAATCTTTGGGATTTTAAAATAGTTTTCTGATTCCTTTTTTTTCCAGAGAGCTTATTTCTGTACAGACAAGTGAGTGAGTGATTTTTTCAAAGCTGCTGACTGGTCTCTTCGAGGTCATGGGGAAAATCGATAGTTTGGAATTATGATTCTATTATCCTCCTACTCCTTTCCTTCTTTTATTTCTTATTTAATGGCTTTATTTTCTTATTTTATCCCCTAACTCTGCATATCTCCCTGAGAAGAAATGTATAAGATGGCTTCAGGAGACATATTGAAAAGGGAGTTTCCAGAAACTCTGAGGTGTCATTTACACATTTAAAATCAGGGGACACTAGAATGACTTTGTAGTTTAAACCAATTGTTCTGTTAATCATTCATTTACCTCCCCCCCCAATATATATTGAACATCAGATAGTAATTGGATAGTTTCTCTCTCTCATGAAAATTCTAATGTAGTGGGGAAGCAGATATATAAACAGCCAGCTAACATAAAATAAGTGCCATAATAGGAAAGCATGTATAAAGTGCTGTGGATCTACGGAATTAGTAGGACCAATTTTGCTGTGGGGTGGAGACATATGGGAAGGTTTTCAGAGAAAAATAATTTGAACTGGGTCTTAAAGAATAGATGAGTTCACAAGACCCATTTAGTTAAGAGAGAAGTAGTGGGGTCGGGTGGAGTAGAGTAAAGGGAGAAAAGGGAGGGTAGCTTCCCATGGATTAAACAGTAAGGCCCGCATGGTGGAGGCATGAGAGCTTATAATGTGTTCAGAAAACAGTGAGTTCCAGCATGGCTCCAAAAAATGCTTGTTAGAGGTGAATGGGAGGGAAGGAAGACAAAGTATAAATCAAGAATCTCTTTGCTGGGTATCTTGAATGTCACGTGAAGGGTTTAGCTTTTAAGCATAAGTAGTAAAGACCCATGGAAGGGTTGTAAAAATTCTCTTTACCTGATAACCAGGGAAACCAGTGCTGCTGGATGCTTGAGGTGAGCTCCAAAATAATTGGTGCTCTAAGATACTTTGAAGTGTCTGTTCTGGAAGATTGGGTGGATAGTGATGTCCTTACCCATGAGAGGGAATATGGTAGAAGGATAGCTGAGGTGGACTACAGGTCATGATTTTTGTTTAGAGAATATTGCGTTTGAGACATCTGCAGAACGTCCAGGTGGCTATGATCATGTGTCAACTGGATCTTCAGGTACAGGTTGTGCTATTCCAATATGGATTTTTCTGTGGGTAAATGGATAGGTTTGATTAAACTCACTGAGATTTATGTGAAGACTGTCTCATGATCAAATTCTATATATTTCTATTGATCACTTGCTGTATGTAGAAAGAAATTTACATGATTTCTGTCACAAATCATTGGTATGTTTTGGGTACTGTGGATGATATAAAGTATTACATTGACAATGGCTTGGCAGTGGTACACACACTAGGAACAAACTAATAAAGTCATAAAACAAAGAGTAGTCCCTTGTTAATAGCTTAGTGCTACCCATTGACTTTGAAAATATAGTATATATTTTATATGATTTGTTGAAAGTGCTTTAATTCCTCTGCAAAGTAAATAAATTTCCTAATGAGCCAGGAAATATTAAGATTAGAAAAAAGGATTTTCCAAACAATTAGTATGCATGTTGAGAGGAAAGGTCCTTAGGTGAGGTCATGCTTTTTAATGAGGGAAAGAATATAGATGACCCTAGGCAGAAGGTGACATTAAACTCCAGGAATTTGTTCTTCCTTCACACATTATCTCCTGACGCAGAGAACCACAACTCTTTTCTCTGGGAGCTTGCTCTTGGAGTCTTAAGGGACCTATAATCCATAAGGAGCCTGGGCCTTGGAGTTCTGCTGTAGGAGAAAATGTGGGCATGGTGTTTTCCATTGGTTTTGAGTTTGGAAACACAGTGTCTGAGGTCTATGGCTTTGACTCTGAAAGTTATGGATCAGAGACCGTGGCTACAGTTATGTCTACTGGCTGTGGCACTTTCTTCTGAAATCAGTGGCTATTGAAGAGTTTGCAAGTAGCTCCTGAATCTTCCCAATATTCTTTGCTTATACCTTGAAATCTAGATTTCTGCAATACTGTTTCATGTGTCTTTGTGCTTCAGTGCCAAGAATCAAGATGATATTCACTCAGAGCATAATTTACATGATAATGAAAGATAAAACTATTTTCCCAAATATTTAAAAAAATCAGCATTTTTCTCTTCTCTTTTTATCTTTTTTGCTTTCTCAGTTTCTGTGCATATTTTTGTATTTCTTGATAAAAGTAATGACTCCAGTTCAGTTGACATGATTGGCACATCTCGCCATTTATTTGAATTGCTTCGTGTAATGCCCCCGAAGACTGCCATTTGCTAAAAGAAAAACTTTGGGTTTTTTTAAAGCAAGCTCAAAATAGTTATTCCACAGAGGGCATGTTGACTCAACATGTTAAAACAGTATTATATGGAGCTCTAGTTCCATGGATTATCAAAAAGAAATTACTCCTCTCTCTTCTTCTCCCTCAAAAAAAATTCCAGGTGAAATAAATTTGAAAAATACTGGGTGAATGAAAGTTAAGCTGGTTTCTTTACTGTAGATTTTATCTGAGATTTTAATATGGCAAAACACACTATGACTCTCTACGAGTGGAATATAACTTGGAATGTATCCCAAACATTTTCCTCCCTAGAGTACCTTGAAAGACCAGAGTCCCTTTAAACACACTTTCTAAAGCCACGCATTTGGGTATATATACCCAATTGGACATGGATAATTTTTGTTAAAATGTGGCTTTCTATATTAGCTATCTAATTTTTTTTGACTTTTCAAGGTGTATTCAATCTCATTATTTTAAATAGTTATTGTATGAGAAAGTAGGTTTTTCAAATTTCCAGGTTTAATCTTAGCCTACAGTCTCCCTCACTCTGCCAGACCAGTAATAGTTTCTGAAAGTTTTTTTCAATGTATGTGGTATGTGTTATCAAGATTGTTTTTTCTCATATAAGTACAATATGTTTAGGTGATTGATCCAAATACATATGTGTATGAGCGCATGCTTGTGTGTATATCCAACCAATTTTAATCCTAGGATCTTTTTGTTAGATCTCATATAGGCTAAATCCTACCTTATGTAAAGATGAGGTTAGGAGTTGTTTCTAGTCTTTTTGGGGAAGAAAAGATATATGAAATTGCCTAAAAATTTGTGCTAAATGGATAAGCAGGAAAAAGCATAATATATTTCATTACACATGAATACAGTTAATGTTTATATAAAATCCAAAAAGGGGAAAGGATTTAGGAAAATATGACAGAATTTGGGCAGTCATGGTACGCACTGTTTAAAATATGTTGACTCTTATATTTCCCTCATGTGCCCTTGTGTTATCACCACCTTGACCTAGGCCTTTATTATATGTGACCATTATAATAACTGGCTAATAGGTTTTCCTAATTATAACCTCTTATCCAAATTAATATTCTTACTGCACCATTGTGATCTCATAATCAAACTATTAGTTCCTAATCATTTATTAAAAGCATCAAGGTGTAATGGACAGGACATTGGATTTGGAGTGAAAAAGTCACGTTTTGAGAGTCATCCATGTGCTATGTGACCTTGAGCAGGTTACTTAACATCTAGAGGTGAAACAGTTCTTCCTATAAAATTCATATAATAATATCCTTGCTGCCTAATTCATAAGTTTTCTGTGGGATTTAAATATGTGAAGGGCTTTTGTAAACTTTCAAACAAAACATACATGTAAAGTACTATTTTTGCTTGTGAAAGTCTGTATGTCTTAGGCCGCAATCAACACTTTATCAGGCCACAAATACCCTTCCAGTCTGTATTGACTCCTTGCTTGCATGAGTAGGAAAGTTCATTCAAAATAGAAAGTTGTCTATGAAAGCCCTGGGCTTTCATACCTAAACATCTTTGCTAGTTCCTTTTCCTTTTCCTGCTGAATTTCCTCCCATTCTTCAAAGAGGCATTGAAATGTTATATTTCCATGATGCCTTCTGTATTAGTTTCCCAGGGCTGCTGTAACAAATTACTGTATACTGTATGGCTTAAGGCAACAGAAGTTTGTTCTCTCACAGTTGCGAGGGCCAGACGTCTGAAATCAAAGTATTGGCAGGGCCACACTCCCTTGGAAGGCTCTCGGGAAGAATCTTTCCTTCCTCTCTCAGCTTCTGCAGGCTCCTGGCATTCCTTGGCTTGTGGCTGCGTCACTCCTGTCCCTGCCTCCAGCTTCGCATGACTTCCCCTGTGTCTTCTCCTTTTCTGTCTCTTATAAGGATGTTTGTTATTGGATTTAGGACCACCCTAAATCCAGGATGATCTAATCTCAAGATCCTTAACCACATCTGCAAAGACCCTAATTCCACATAAGTTCACATTTATGGGTACTGGGGGGCCAGGACTTGGACACATATTTTGGGGGCCTCTATTCAACCCACTACACCTTCTAGGCCATTCTGATCTGATTTGTTTGGCTAGTGTTACATCTAAGGTTATACTTTACATGCAATCTTGAAATAGCTGAGCAGATAGTATTGGCAATAAACCAATTAAATGGGCAAATTGCAAGGACCGCCTATGAAGAGTTTAGCATTTGGTTCTCCTAATTTAATTGTTTTTCAACCATAACTACATCCCACATAAAGAAGTAGCACTGTTTAATTTCTGTCCCCAAAGTTCAATTAGTTAACTACTTATTACAGCTTCAGAAACTGGGAAGAAGTTTTCTCATTTCTTAACACATAATTGATAAAATAGAACTATATTTAATTGTAAAATCTAAACCGTTTAAAAGCATTGTGGCTTAGCAACTTAATTGTTAGAAAAAATAATGCAATAACACTCACAAAATTATCTCTGAACTGGGTATAGATGAAAAGCCAAACCCTCGACACTGAACTTCTACTGGTATAGCACAAGACTGCCCTAGCCAGCACACTAGGGATTCACGCAGGGCTCATTGTGAGCTTAAACACACCGCAGTGGTGACTAGAACCTCTCTCTTCTATCTGTCTTCATCCTTCTGCTGGGCTTGTTCCTCTTTGGTGGCATTAAAGGTCACAAAGTACAATTAGGGTAACAAGCCACCAAATTATTCACAATCCAAGCCAATTTACAAAGCTTATCTGGGTTCTTTCATACAGAGATGATACCAGGTGGAAAAAGGGGCAATGTGTGTTACTGATTGTTTTGTTTATATATGTGAAGTACCCCAAAATTCTAGAACTTGCTGATTCAGTGCAATCCTTTTCATTTACAATCCAGATTCATGATCTCACCCTTTGCTACCTCACAAACCTGTTTCCAACATTTTTTTCAGTCCCTTTCCTAAGGTAGAGCTATCTAGGCAATGTGGCTCAAGGGAACCATGCGGTTTTTCTTCTAAAAACTTGAATGTGGGTTGTTGCCCTTACTGCACTTCATCCCAAGTTAACATTTTTATTCACACACAGCAGCTTCTTCATCTTGACTCTTTCCCTAGGTCTTGCTAAATGATGGAGAATTTTCTGGATTTACTCACCTAACATCCTATTTCTACTAATATACTTCCAAGAGATTTTCCACATGTATGAACATACAATTTTTAATTTTACAAACCCTCTAAGTGAACATATTAGATTGCTTTATTCTAATTAAGTAGATTTCTCTTCTGTCCAATACTAATAGTTCTTTTGACCTTTTTTTTTTCCCCCTGCTGAAACATAGTGGGATGCTGGCCAGAGGTGGAGAGGTGGAGAATGGTGTCTGGTCATTTGTGATGATGGCTCTCATAATATTTTAAATTTTATCCTTTTCCTGGTGAAGAGTGGGTGACTAAAGAGGAGAGGTCATGAACATGTGGAGGAGACATGGGCCAAGTCTATCTAGTTCTGTGTCAACCACAATAAAACCACGTCGAATCCCTAATTGGAGTAAAGTGTACATTCTTATTCACACACCTTGAGAATAAGATATTATGGTAATTTAACTTTGAGTTTTTAATTTTTGAATATTTACTTACACATATCATTGTGTTTTAGGATGTAACAGGAGGGAAAAATAAAGTGCAACTAAATTAGTCAGGGGATTGGGAAAAAATCAGCTTCTGAGGAAGGGCAGAAAAAAGTGTTACAGATCTTCTCCCTGGAAAGATGAAGGCTGGTAGGAGACACCAGCAAAGACTGCAAGCACTTAAGGAATAAAGACCAGAAAATAATCTCAATTTCTTCATGGAATCCTCAAATACTGGAAATAAGAGTCAGCATTTGAAATATGAAAAAGTACACTTTAGTTAGAAAAGCACTTTAAAAGAGGAAGATTTTAGTAAAGACAGTTGTGGAATCTGTTGAAACAAAGAAGAGAACAAGCTGAAGATAAAAACAATTATCTCTAATCTTCCAAAATAGATGTCGTCAAGGATGATGGGCACATTCTTCTTCATGTTTCTTGCTGCTGGTGTCTGACCATTTTCACCAATAAGACTGTCAATCTGGCCAAAATGCTGTTGTAAGCGGTTTCTGGTAAACTTCCTCTTCCTACAGGTGTATGACATTGTGTACTGTGGAAAAGAAAAGGAAAAAAATCTGCCTGCCTTCATATGCCATGAATTTTATTATATGAAAGAAGGATAACATGTTTATTTCTTTTAAAATCAAAGTTACTGGGCACAGATAGCTGTTCATTGTAGTGATTGCTACATAGGACAAAGACATACCCACTGGACATGCCATATCTTTCTAGACTCTTCCATTTAGTTCTTTACTCTCTAACAATTTATTTTAAAAAGGAAATAATTGCTAAATATTCAAAAGAGGCAATCCTAAAGTAACGGCATGTCTTTTTTCTGCACAAATAAAATACTCTGCAAGAAATACAATTTGCAATGCCTGATCTGTTGTAATTTCCTCGAAAAGAGGAGTTAATCTTCACCTTTCCTGGGAGGTACTTTGTACATCTCAGGGTCTCAATAAGTAGTTTATGTAATAGTGCAATGTTAATGCTGGTGTTTTAGTTTTTGATGTATCATTTTCTGCCTCTTACTCATGTTTTCCTGCTGGGCTATTTTATTGTCTTTTGATATTTAAGAACTTAAAAAATTATATCAACTGTATTAAACCTTTGTTATATATGTTGCAAATATTTATTCTACTTTGTGTTTTGCCCTTTTCAATGTTGATTTTTTTGATGTATAGAAGTTAAAATTTTCTAAATAGTTAAATCCAACTCTGCTTTTGAGATTTTTCAATTGATTTTATATATAAAAATTGTTTTAAAAGTTATTCTCTTAAATAACTTTTAATTTTTCCTAGTTTGAACTTTTACATTTAACTTCAAGTAGGTTTATAACTTAATATGGTTTACAGTATAAGGTGGTTTTCCTTTCCCTTTAAATGCTAGCCAGTTTTCTCAGCACCATTATTTGAGGAATACCCTCCTTTTCTTACTGATTTATGATTCCCCATTTGTAATATATTAAATTCTTAAATATATGAGAGTATATTTGTGTGTTTTGAGGCTCATAATTTTCAATAATGTAATAATTAGTCTTTTCTATGCCTTCTGATCTTTAACATTAAAATATGATAATTAGCATTTTAAAAACATTAAAAATTTTAATCTAATTAAAACATGCAAATTAAACAAATAGTACAGGGTGACTTTTAATATAATGCAAAAATTCTATTCCTTACCTCTCCCCAGTCTTATTCCCCAGGAGCAGCCACCTTACATCATTTTAGATTGTTTCTGTTATATTCTTAATTAATATGGTATGCTGCCATTTTTAATTTTTCAAATGTAAGATTATCTGTTGACTTCCTACCATGATGGATGGAGATTTAGCTCTTTTATACAACCCACTCTCTGATAACTCCCCATCAACGTGTTTTTCCTATTTCATTATCCAACTATTATTTGGTGAATCAATAATCATTTTTGAGTTATTAAGACTACAGAGATATTTTGTAGAGCCAAAGAGCACACTCTGATTATATTGTCTTTCTTAAATAGCTTTCTATTTCTCCTATACTTTCTAATGATTTTATTTTTTTCTTGCACTATTTGCCTTTATTGTATCTTAATTATTCCTATTTTCTGTCTTCTATCTTTCTGCTCAAACAAAGCTTGTCCTCTTTCTGACGCTTGGCTGTCATCCTGGGATTCCACTTCCCTTCTGGGTTGGATCTACAGTTTGATCTCCTGTCTCCTGCTCTTTGGTTAAATCTTTTGTTTTGTTGGAGCACATTCTCAAAGCATCTCTAATAGTGTATAGAGGATAAAGTTCTGAACCCTGGATGCATCTGAAAATGTTTTATTATACCTCATACTTAAGTGATATTAGACTAGGTATCAAATACTAGGTTGGAAGTAATTTTCTATCACAACATAGACAATTTTCCTTCACTGTCTTTAGCTCCCTGTGTTTCTGACCCAATATGTGTTGTCAGACTGATTCTCTTTCCTTTGTACCTACAAACTACAAAGTTGTTTTTAAAACTTTTTCTCTGGAAGCATTTAGATCTTCCTTTTAGCCTTGGCAGTCTGAAATTTCACGGTGATGTATGTAGGAGTTCCAAATTTAAAACATAGCCCCAAATTCTTTGACATTTTTCTCATTGAGAGATGGTGTCTATGTCCCCTCCTCTTGATTCTGGATAGGCTTGTGTCTGCCTTGACAAATAAAGTCCGCAGGAAGTGACACTAGGTGACTTTAGAGTCTAGTTTATAAAAGACCTTGCCCTTTCACTCTGGTTTTCTTGAAACTCTTACTCCCTGGAAACTCCATCTTGGGATTCTCCCTCTCAGAACCTAGCTGCCTTGTTGTAAAAAGCCAAGACCCTGTGGAGAAGAGATCTATTGATAGGCTGAGCTGAGATCAGTCTTTAAGTCACCCCAGCCCACATACCAGACAGATGCGTGGAGTACTTTCAGATGATTTCACCCTCCAGCTGTTTGGGGCACTCCCAGCCATTCAAGTCTGCCCAGCTGAGGCTCGGATATTGTGTAACAGAGTAAACCTCCCCCCAGTGCTCTGTCTGAATTCCTGACCCACAAAACCATGAACATAATAGAGTGGCTCTGGTTTTATGCCACCAACTTTTGGGTGGTTTGTTATGTAACAATAGTCAACTGAAACACTAGGTATGGGTCTTTATTCATCTTCTGAAAGCTTCTCCACTCATGTGCCCGGCACTTGGGATGTTAGTCAGAATATTTCCAATTAAATACTCAGCCTTCTTAATGTTCTACAAGGCAGAGTAGCATCTTCTTTGATTTTATTCTCCTCGTGAACTTAACATTGCTCCATTCTTCTCCCTCAGTTATGGCATCTTCCAGAAATTTGTTGAAATATCTTATCCTTTGATGACCCCTAACAACTTGTTCTGCATTATTGCAAGTCCATTATTGCAATCCATTATTGTGGATCAATGGCTGTTTTATTCCTTTACTACCATTTTAATGGACTCTCAGAAGGGGAAGGATGTAAATTTATATGGTACATCTCATATTTTGGATCTTCTGAAGACTGCATAACAGACGACACTGTTTTGGGAATCTTGGCAGACTTCTAGTTGGTTATCAATATACATTCTCCACTTTTTCCATAACAATAGAGTTTTAGCTGGCATGTGGCTGCCAAGCTAAAGCCCACAATTTCCAGTTTCCTTTGCAGCTAAGTGTGGCCGTGTGACTAAGTATTGACCAATGGGATGTGAGTATAAGTGATGCACCCTCTGGGTCTAATTCTTAAAAGAATTGGGTGTGTGCTCCTCTGGTAAGTTTCTTGTTTGCTGAGATGTGGCAAAAGTTAGGACCATCTGACTTCAATCTCTAGGTGGAGTCTATCTTTTGAGGATGGTAGAACTGTCTGCCAACCTAACTGACCTTTGTATTGCTATATGACAGAAGAATAAATGTCTGCCTTTCAAATCATACTTATTTAGCCTCTGTTACAGCAGCTGAAAAAATAACTTTCATCATATTAGTATAAAACTCAGTAACACACTGTTTTGTGATGAGAATTTAGGGAAAAACTTTAGGATAACGACTATAATAATATTTACAGTAGTGATGATAGCTAGTAAGTATTGAGAACTTACCTTGAACCAGCACTCTTCTAAGAGCTTTAATGGATCAATGAACTTAATCCTCACAACAACCCTACTCTATTAAGTAACACTATTATTGATCTTACTATGCAGATAAAACAATGGCAAAGATGATTAAATAACTTTCTCAAACCTACACAGCTAATAGTGGAAGAGTTAAGTTCAATACAGGAAATTTGGCTTCAGAGCCCAAACTCTCAATCTCCTTGAGATTGACTATAGTCTCAGTCTCACTATAGTGTTGATTCTTGTGGTATCTGGCCTTTAAAGATTGGAAATATATGCAATCTGGAGCCATTTTACCACATGTTACAGTCAGATGTTAATTTGAAATTATTAGTGATGGGGAAGACACACGTTCAGGGAGATATATGCTCAACATATTAAATTAGTGCTAGCAGAAGTTAATGAATAAGAATGTACTTGATCCACAAAAATTTCTCCAGTGAGGAATGAATTGCAAGTTTATATCTGTCCATTGACCTTTTTAAATGTAAGTTTAATTGAAATAGACGTGAAAGCAAAATGTACACATAAGTATGACAACACAGTTTTCACAAAATGAACACATTCATGTAATCTCTACCCAGACCTAGAAACAGAGCACGACCAGAGCCCAAAGGATATCCATGTCCCTTTCCAGTCACTACTTGCTTTTTGAAGGGACATTTCTAAGTTATTCTGTCAGTAGTTGGAATTCTATCATGTTGTACATTTGTATAAACCCTTTTGGTACACAGTCATGCACTGTATAACATTTTGGTCAATGACGTACAGCATATATGATGGTGGTCCCATAAGATTAGTACCACATAGCCTAGGTGTGTAGTGGGCTATACCATTTAGGTTTGTGTAAGTACACTCTATGATGTTCACACAATGATGAAATCACCCCAATGTATTCCCATCATTAAGAGACACATGGCTGTATATATTTTTGCTTCTTTAAATAGATAAATCTTCCAAATAAACAGATGTGGATATTGAGAAAAATGGTCTTAGGTGAAGTCACATCCTCTAGCACCTGGCAGAAGAACTCTGGCAACCTCCTGGCTGAACAAACCTCATCTCCATCTCGTGACACAATGAGCCAAACCTCATACTCTGGGAACTTCTATTCTAGCTTTTATGGTACTGTTCTCCCTTTGGTTCTTCCATCTTGGGTTTCCACTATGGTGATGCTTATGCACCTGGCCATGTCAACTCTGCAGGTCTTTGACTGTTCTTCATTGGGCTATTCTTTTGGGTTTGGCAGCTTTAGCTCCAGTGGCTGTGGCCTTGGCTCAGTGAATTATGATTCCAGAAAAAAAATAGAAATGATGTCAGTGCTATGTCAAGGGGATTTGTCTCTGGTTGATGTGGCTGAAAATTGAAGATTCAGCTGAAACTTGAGTCAACAGCATCTAACAAGCCCCTGACTTTGGGTTCCAGGGATTATAGATATATACAGATTTGTACTGTTGTTTTATGTGCTCCAAGCTTCAATAATCATTTCTTAGCTAATGACAAACTGTTGTCTGGGTCTCTCCAATGCAACAGATACTATCTGTAGTTGTCAACATTCCAGATTTCATTTACCATGACTGAGCTCTGTGTATGTTGATTAATGAGCTCACCTTTCTAGAAGAAAATTCTGAACATGTCACTGTTTTAGAAAAACCCAGTATTTTCCTCCTGTGTTTTTCCTTTACTACTCACACAGGGCACTTCACTTCTGAAATTTCTGGTCACCAAATGTATGGGAGTTTTACCCACCAAGCAATTCCATGGCACCAGCTGCATGTCCTACATTTAACTCAATTTCAGGTAGATAGTGTCAGATCCCACAGGTTAAGACGGCCCCACAAGATTGCCCTCAACTTCAGATGCCAGTCACATGTAGCGAGTCTCCAGCTTACCCACAAATTCTGTCTGACTTTGCTACAAACTGGAGGTTCCCATGACCCCCTCCTTGGTTTCAATTAATTTGCTAGAGTGGCCTTCAGAACTCAGGGAACACTTACTTATGTCTACCAGTTTGTTGAAGGATATGATAAAGGATACAGATGAACAGATAGATGAAGAGATACATAGGGTGAGGTCTGGGGGGGTCCTAAGCACAGGAGGTTCTGTCCTCATGGGGTTGGGGTGCATCACCCTCCTGGTATATGGATGTTTTCACCAACCTGGAAGTTCTCTGATCCCCATACTATTGGGATTTTACGGAAGCTTCTTCATGTAGGCATGATCGATTGTAAACTCCATTTCCAACTCTTCTCCCTTCTTAAGAGAATGGGAGGAAGGGCTGAAAATTTCAAGCTTCTAATCGTGGCTTGGTCTTTCTGGTGACCAGGCCCCATCCAGGAGCCATCCAGGAGCCCACCCAGAGTTGCCTTGTTAGAACAACAGACACTCTTATCACCCACAAAATCACAAGGGTTTCAGGAACCAGGGTCAGAGACAAAAATATTAGAACAGAAGTTGCTCCTAAAGATCTTACCACTTAGGACATTCCAAGGATTTCAGGAGCTCTGTGCCAGGAACTGGGGGCAGAGACCAATATATATTTTATATTTCTAACAGTCTCTGCTGCTTAAATACACATACTGACTTCATCAGGTTCAAAAAGATAATCTTATGTCTTTATTTATTTAGTTTCATTTAGCAGATGTTGTGTTTTCCATGCAGGAGTCTTAAATATGTGGTAAGGAGCTGCTGACTAGAACTTTGGAGGAGGGTTTTCTAATTGTGACCATGATCACTTGCTCAGACTGTATGGCATCTCAGAAATTTCAGAGGCTATGTGTAAGTTCCAGGCTTTTTTCCATGGCCTAGTTGGGGGTTGTAAAAGATTTGGCCCTGCTTCAAACTGTTATGGTAAGGAATAGACATAACTGAGTTCTGCTGGATGCCCAGAAAGTCAAAAGGAGCCATGAATTATCTTGCCTTATGGGCCAGATTATCAGTGAGACCTAAGTTTTCATATCAGAATGCTGCGGTTGACATTCCCAAAAAAGACACCTAAAATAAATGGTTTCCCTTTCAATCAACAACTTAGTTGACTTACATATCAAGATTACTGGAGATTTTGGTGTAGAAAGCTTTGATTCTGTTTCTGCCAAAATCTTAACTACAAATTTCACAGTCAATGGGTCTGAGAGTAAGAGGTCAGCTAACCACTTATTCCTTTAGGCCTGTGACATTGGAACTTCAAGTCCGTTCACTTCAAATGGAGCTGGGTTGAAACCAACATCGTGTTCAGTGTTTATCTCTTATTAAATGTTTTTTCTTATGTTTGGGTATGCAAGCCCCAGCTTTTTGTTTGATCACTTGATTGAACACAACTAATTTCTTTACAGTTGAACTTTCTCTGAATTCTTTCATATTCTTCCTTTTGGCTGAATCACAACTGATAGATCATAAAGTGCTATCTGATTGGATTCCACACATCTTTTCAGACTTCGTTTCCATGATTTCAAACTAAAGTCGAGTTAAAGAGAGCCTGCCAGCTGTTCGTTCTGTGCTCGAGTGTTATCAATTAATTGGGTTTCAAGATGCTGCCCTTACCCTACTGCATCATATAACTCTTGTTTTCAAATTGTATTTTAGGAGCCTTATTATATATGTGTACATTTTTTGAAATTAATTCTTTAACTCACACCATTTGAGAACAGGTATAGTTATATATATATATATATACATGTATGTATATATAGTGTGGTTGGATATGCATATACATAAATATATATGTATACATATATGTATATACATACATATGTATACATATCTTATATATACTTAAGTACCATATAAAGTATATATACTTTATATAAAACTGAACTTTTCTTATTTTAAATCCCTTTATCTTTCTCTCTTTCTCATATATGTATATACATATATATGTGTGTATATATTATCTCGTGTGTGTGTGTGTGTGTGTGTGTGTGTATGAAAGAAAGAAAGATAAAGGGATTCAAAACAAGAGAAGTTAAGATTTTTGGCAAGAGGTTAACACCTGCTTGACAGTAGGCTCAGTGTAGCTAATATGTATGCTTTTTGGCCAGCACATTTGTTTTAAATTTCCATTTTTGAAAGCATTTAGATAAAATAGGTGTTTTCGTTTTCCACAATCCCCAAAACTTTGATTGTCTTTCATCTACCGTGGTTCAGATACTTGTGTTCTTCTGTAACTCCTATAGGTGTTTGAGTTTACCATAACTGATTTAGAATTAATATGATAAGTAAACATTTTTATTTTTAAAACTATTGAAGGCAGAATTTCAGAAGTCAGTGCATTTTATTTCATCTCATTTCCACTCTGTTGTGGTCCATTCATCTCCAGGCAGAAACGGGGACCAATTATTATTATTTTTTTCATTTTTTTTAAATCTTCAGAAGACTTCTCAAGCTTATCATTCATATTACAGAATTACTTTTCTATACTGTTAATTCTGCTCTTTATTCAATGTGATAAAAATATCAATTCTACAAGTCCATTTTTTGGGTGACATTTTACTATGTTTTTTTGGAAGATTTTTACCACAACTTGCATCTCAAAAAAGTTCCCCATTCATCTCATTTTGCCTTTTTGTCTTATTTCATCTTATTTTCTATTTTATTTAATTGAATTTTATTGAGGCCACAACATATGCATTCTTTAAAACATCTCGTCTCTTTTCTACAATAAATGATTTGAAAAATGCTTTGTTTTTTCTTCTTGAGTGCAATATTTTCTTCTCATTTGTTGCAGAATTTCTTCATAGACAGTAAAAATAATTTTGTTTTGTGGTGAGATTTCAGCAGAGTTTTTAAGACCAGCTGTGTTTCATCCACTTATTTATAGTAAATTCGCAATAAACTTTTTGCCCTAAGTCTAGGCAACAGTACCAAATACAACTTTTCATATTCCAAATTTTATTTATATAAAGAACAAAATTCACTATATGTTGAGTAAGGATTTTGTTTTTTTCTTTTTAAATTTAGCATGTGTCTATTTCCTCTTTCCTATCTTTTTGAGTTTTGTGAATGTTTCTGCTTTCCAAATAAACATGCTTACTCCAACAATGCCACCCTGGGTTTGCATATAATGTGATGTATCCCCCTCATTTGGGCAAAACTTGTGCGGGTTTACCACATTATTCAGAGCCAATTTCAGAAAATAAACATAGGTTGCTGACAGACAGCAATTCAAACAAAAACATCAGCTTTGTTACTTATAAATCGAATTAGAAAATGCAGCCTAGCCACATCTGGACTCTACTGTTTCTCTCTGCTCACCCCCAAATAATGCTTCTGGCATGGTCGCAGTCAAGTGCTGGATAACTGCAAGTGACTGCATCGGGGCAGGTGGAAGTCCACATGGCAAAGGAGAAGAATGTATGGATGTTCTAAGACAGAACTCAGAAGGAATGGATGCTCCTCTGCATAGGCTTTTCTCCCAGTCTCATCAATAAGATAATCAAAGGGGATGAAGGGGTTGGAAGTGTTATTCCTGTATCTGTCGCTTCTAAGAAGTGAAAGTTTTATTTTTAAGAAAACAGGAGTATTAGGGGGTAATTGCTCTCCTTCATAGCACAATGGATCATTTATTTATTTATTTGTGAGGAAGACCAGCCCTGAGCTAACATCTGTTGCCAATCCTCCTCTTTTTTGCTGAGGAAGACTGGCCCTGGGCTAACATCCGTGCCCATCTTCCTCCACTTTATATGGGACCCGCCACAGCATGGCTGACAGGCAGTGCATCGGCGGGCGCCCGGGATTCGAACCCGCGAACCCCGGGCTGCCAAGCGTGAACTAAACTGCTGCACCACTGGGCCGGCCCTGGATCATTTATTTTTAATTAGCAACAGGGACGTTGAATGACACCCTAGGAGGGAAGGTCTGCAAGGGTCCTGTGCGTATATCTCAGGAAAGGACATTTGGAGTGCAGTGCGTGTGAAGTTTATGATTTTTTCATATTTTAAATTTGTGAGAGGACAATTTTTTCTGAGTCAATATTTTTCCTTCTAGCTCCAAAGTATAATTTCATTTTTAAGTTGTAGAGCTACTCTAGTAAAACACGTAAGCAAGGACCATGTAAAATTGTCGCCATATTTCAGCTGAATATATTGTATTTGTTTTACACCGAGCTGTAAAAGAAGCAAGTTATAGAATCATAAAATCTGAGTTGTGAGGGACCTTGGATGTGATGTACCGTAACTTTTTCCTTTCCACCCCGTTTGTTATTTAAATCCCTTCAACAACATTCAAGTCATTGTCCATCCTCTTCTTCAATCATTCACTACTCTCAGAAAACAGATGGGATCTGATTGCCTGTAGCTGCCTGCAATTATTTCTGATTCTATTGTCTGGGAGTAATTATAATAGCTATTCAAATATTTGGAGGTAATTATTATTTCTTCCTTGTTTTTAAGACCTAAACTCAACAGACCAAGTCTCTTTAATCTTTCTGCACATAATGTGCTTTCAAGCCCTCTGTCCTTCTGCACCACATTAACACTTATTAATTTCCCTCTTAAAGTGTAATTCCAAGAACTCACCATAGTGTTACAGCTATTGTCTGGCAAGAACATAGTATAATTTTGTACATTGTGATTTTGTTAATAAAACATAAGAGAGAAATAACAAAACCTTTAAAGACCATTTTTCTTTTCACTCTCTTCACGTTATAAAATTTCTTATTAAAGCCTAACTAGATAAAAATTTCATTTGTGTTTTGCCATTGGTATTATAAATATTATTATAATATTAATAATTATTATATTTAATAAGATTGTTATTAAAAATTTACCCAATGATCAAGCTTTAATGTACTTTATGATTTTAAATGTTTAGAATTCTTAACTTTGGATAATTTATATCTAATTTGATATGATGAAAATTTATCAGAGAGTGACTCCTTAGGTTATGCAGTCTCATTTTCTAAAACATTTAATATGAGATTTCAAGACTCGTTTTCTTATCTTTGGGGTTTAAATACATAATGCAAATGGAATTTTATTCACCGGATTATAGAACTCTTAGTTGTAGGAGTATTCACATTAATTATGAGTAGTTGACAACAACAAATATGCGCTACTGTTTATGAAACATATTTCAACACCATCATCTCATTTAACTGGGGAAATGTCCTGTTAAAATAATAATACTAATAATTTTCATATTAGAGATGAGGAAACAGTGACTAGAGAGTGTCCGAGTTATGAAGACTTTGACTTCTGCTCATTTAACTCAGATCTTGTGCTTTTCCTTCTGCCTTAGTGACCTCTTTGGACCGTGGATTTGAATTTATCAATCCATTAGTGATGTCTTCAGTGTGGGGTCCATGTAATGTCTTTAGCTGCTGGTCATGGGGCGCTGGTCCTTGCTGACCTACAGTGGGTTCTGATGACTTTGAGACCCAGGTCATGGACAAGGTTATTCTTTGACTCTGTAGCCTGCTTTGGATGGGTGTTCTCTGCAATAGCATTTTCCAAACTAGCTAAGTTTCAAAGACCAATTTTTAGTTAACGGTTGCTGTTAGTGCATTAGCTGCTTGCACAGTTCTTAAGAATCCAGCTTGTCTTTATCCAGAAATTATCTCCTTTGAGTGACCAAGGATAAGCTTTCTGAAATTTTCAGAGGTGACTTTTTGTCTTTTTTTCTCTGTTGGCTTTGTTTAAAGGAAGTAAAGATTTTCTGTTTTTATTTTCTAATATATAGTCACAAATCATAAGGCAACTGTGGTGTTCCCATCTTTTCACATTTAAATTGTCTTAAGGGGTGTACCTTGGGCCTGCCAATTGCAGGCAGCTCAAGGAATCATTTTGACATTGATTCTCTTCAAAGCATTTACTCTTAGATGACAATAATGAGAAGTATGTAGAGAGTATATACTTTATGTAGATGATCAAGCCTTTGCTAAAATATGATGGTGTATATTAATTCTCAACTCCATTTGGCGAGATCTTGGATTTATTATCTCATACTAAGTTTCAGTCTCGAGATTTTTAATCTTCAAAGGGTAGAAGCAAGTATCCTATTTTAAATGTCAGTATTCTTGATTAGCCAAGTTTTTGACCATGCTATTTCATTTTCTGCTGCAAGTGGGGCACGGGGGAGAGTGTAGAGCATTGCAGATGTCTCTCCCACAAGGTGATGTCTAGAGTTGACTTTACTGTAGGTAGAATGGTACCTAGGATGTGATTTACAGCACTCTTAAAGGTCCCTTGAAATGAAATTTAGACCCAGTCAAATTATTCCCTTCTTATGTGAAATTTCACCAATTAAAGATTGATGGTCATATAAATTAATATAATTGATTTATTCAGATTTTTCCATCTATTCATTAAACTCCACATCCTGCTGTTCATACCTAACTGGGATCATTTGGCCCTGAGAGAATGGAAATTTTATGAGAAAAGAAAGAGGCAATTTTAGAGTATAGCGTTAAGTATTAAAAAAGAGTTGGCTGTGAGTGCCTTGAAGTGTTCTTGGCAGACAATATATAAATCTTTAATATAGTAATGGAAAAAACTCACCAACTTAAATTTGTTAATTTCAGTTATGATTCTTACTAGAGACAGAGGACTTTATTCATTTTTTTATTCCTCAGTGAGTCAAAAAGTAATGCCTTTTGCTAGGGTAAAGTACAGCCCATCCAAATAGAACTAGAATTTTTCCAGGCTCAATTCTGCCAAGGGATTCTGTTTCTCAGAATTCTGAATATTAGATGGAACGTTAGCTGCAACTGTCAATTAGTTCCTTCAGATAAGGTACTATCTTTGTCTTTCTTTAGTAATACCTGATGAGTTTCATTTTTTACAGGAATCTTAGTAAGATAATGAAATCAATAGTAGAGAGTGAGTGAATCAAAACTTCATCTAATGTTCACTAAAATCTAGCTTTAGCAAGTATGTGCACTCAAGCCAACAAGTAGTACACAAATAGAGATACAGTATGATTCCAGAATTCACTGTAACACACTGTAACTGGACTCCCTTGCATCAGCTCTGTTCTTACCCAGGGCTGACCTAATGATGGTCTTGCAAGATGTCATATCTAAAAACCACAAATTTTGGGAGCCCACCTGGGGACGTAGTGGGTAAGTTAGCTGCTCCACTGCTGCGGCCCAGGGTTTGCAGGTTCAGATTCCGGGCGCGGACCTACTCACTGCTGATCAAGCCATGCTGTGGCAGGTGTCCCACATTAAGTAGAGGAAGATGGGCACAGATGTTAGCTCAGGGCCAATCTTGCTTAGCAACAAAAGAGGGGGATTGGCAATGGATGTTAGCTAAGGGCTAATCTTCCTCAAAAAAAAAAAAAAAAGACCCACAAGTTTCAACATCAGGGCATTTGATGGAGAATAAAGAGGAGAGGATTACATTGCATACCATTGCAATTCCTAAAAATCTTTCTTTTATTTGCTCTCTCCTTCTCCAAAGTTCCACTCCCCTTGGAATTACCACTTGACTTCTCTCATTGTCAGTGTTTTCATCTTTTTACCACCTACTCTGTGTCCTTCTCCTCCACTTCCACCTTGCTCTCCTCTCCAGCCATGATTGCTCCACTCTTCCTCCTTCCCTTCTGGGCTCTTTCCTCTAGGACACATCCTGTTATCCCTGTTGTTAGGTAAGCTAAAATACAATTCTCTCAAAGTTTCACCCACATGTCTCACCCAACTCAGGAAAGCAGCGATCATTCAGGGGTATCTACTTTTAGAGAGTTCAGCTAGAGAGGATGGGTGGGCTTATTTCTTCCTGCTGTATAACCCTCCTTCATTGGAGCTTTGGAAAATCCACAGCTAGGTGGGTCTAGGCAAATGTCTTCAATCCTTCCTCTAAGGAGCTCATGGTCTAATTTGGATAAATAAAAGACATAAGGGTACATTTGTTCCAACAGAGGTTCAAAGAGCCGGGCAAAATGACTTCTGGTGTGTTGGTCAGTTTACTTTCCCAGAAAGAGTGGCATTTAACTGAATCATGACTTAAATGAAGGTATCTCAAAGGCAGAGATGATTTTAGAGAAGGGGCCATTCCACTTAGCAGGGTCAACAGGAGCTAAAATTTTAGAGTAGGAATCGGTGATGCACGTATGAGAAATGGTGATAATTCTAGTTGCCAGGTGCACAGTATGGAAGAAGGATAGTGGATGACATGCTTGGAAAGTTTGGCTGGGGAGAGATTGTGGAGGGACTTGGCAGCTAATAAGAAGTTTGAACTTTAGTAGCAATGGGGAACAAATGATAGCTGTTGAACATGATAATAACATAATGATGCAGGATGTCACAAAGACACATCTAAAGAATTGCAGAATGGTAGGAAAGGGGAAGAGTCTGGAAGCAGAAAGATATTAGAAGCCATTGTGATGTTGCAGGAAAGACGTAAGATTTTTAATCATTTCTGATATTTGATACTTCTTCAGCAAAAGTGAAGAAGGAAGATTTTCTTTTCTTTCTTTTTTCTTACAAACTGATTTAGAGCTCACAAATTTTGGCTTCCTCTTTGAATAGATGTGATGATCCATTTAATGAAGTTCAAGCATTGACTTGGAAAGATGTTTTAGAAGTTTCATTTCCCTTGAAAGGAAATAAAAGGATAAGGCTGTAGTACTTCTTAGAATAGTATTTTGAAAGTGAATGAATGACTTGAAGAGTACACACTAAACATAAATAACTTATTTATTATCTTGTTTTCAACTGTCTAATCAGTTTTTCTATTAAGAGGCAACATCCAGAAGAGTGTTTCTGGGAATATTAGAAAATTAAATGAAAAATCTTTCCCTTATATTTAAATATTACTATATACCATGTCACTGTATTAGGCCTATGTAAATTCCTGTTGAACTTTTCACTAAGGATAGTGAAAATTTTATTTATTTAAGTTTTTTGTGTGTGTGTGTGAGGAAGATTCACTCTGAGGTAACATCTGTTGTCAATCATACTCTTTTTTTGCTTCAGGAAGATTAGCCCTGAGCTAACATCTGTGCCAATCTTCCTCTATTTTTTATGTGGGTCTCTACCACAACATGGCTTGATGAGTGGTGTAGGTCTGCACTCAAGATCCTAACCCACTAACCTGGTCTGTCAAGGCGGAGTGCACCAGACCTAACCCCTAAGCCATGGGGCCGGCCCAGGATAGTGAAAATTTTAGTGTGCAAGACAGGTTTTTACAATTCAGGGGCTATGATAACTCTGGGAGACTGTTCATTAGATTCACTTTTATTCATATATTTGTGAATAAAGCCATTTTAAAATAAACTTTTAAAAATTTCTCTTTGGGTTCGTTATTTATTGTTAGTAGTGAATATATTTTAAGGAAATATAATCCTCCATTTAATAGTAAACTACTAATTTGAATTTCTCACACTCCATACAAGATAGCTCACAGAACAGATTCTTATTCTTTGACACGGTGGTTTAACTGTTCTCTCTTATAGCCACAGGATGTTATTTTGTCTCAATCTTTCAAAGAGAAGCTATGGATACTAAATATTATCAATGAATTACAGAGTTCTCTTTTTGGTGCCTAATATTCTAAGTTTCTTTCTGAAATGATTTGTTATTTTCCTCTCCTAAGTTATAAACATAAATGCACCTCTATTTAATTTTTCTTTTTTTTTGAGTGCACTCTCTTCATCTGTATTTGCTTTATCTATATATTTCAGTAAGAGTTATATATTCAGTTTAAGTCAGAATAAAAGTACTATTTCAATCAGGTTCAAATCTTGTGTGCAGTCTAAAAATGGAAAATAATGTTTTCCACCTGCTTATTGATGGTGAGGAGAACAAGCTAATGGGTGTTTGTGAAGTCTCAATACTTAGGGCAAATGAAAGAAGTCAATGGGTTCTTGTAATAATAAATATAATACAATGATAAGTAGTGCTATTATTTTTATTATACTTTATTAGGAAAAATTTCAAACTTCCACAAAACTAGAGAAACTAGTAAGAGAAACACTCTTGTGTCCATCACAGCTTCCACAATGATCAACATTTGCCTATATTATTTTGCTTATCTTTGCTTACTTTTTTCTCTGCTGAAGTGTTTTAAAACAAATCTCGAGTATCATCTTACTTCAGATAGCAGATGTTCCCATATCTCTCTCTGTGCCTAAGTGCTTTCCCCTGAAACTGTGGGGAGCTGTTGAGCTCTTGCATGGGGCAGGCTGGAAGAGCCAAAGAACCAACATGGCGGGCACAGTCCAATGATACAAGGAAGTTGGTGTATAACAACCCCAGCTTCCTCAGCTTTCTGAGAGTTAATTCTTAGGTTTGTGTTTTGCACCATTTTGTAGGTGGCTTAATAAGTGTTTTGTTTCTTGGCTGTCTTCCCTTCTCTGTATCCCTTCCCTACCAATATTATCTGCACTTCCCAAATGAACTACTTGCACTCAAATTTTATCTCATTTACTGCTTCTGGAATAACCCTAACTAAGACATTTGGGACAGAAAATAGTCCTATGAAGCAGATCCTTAAGTTGGGCTTCTGGACCACTAACCAGTCAGATGGCAAAAAAGCTCTGTTGTTGATGGGAAGTGGTATGTGATAACCCATCCTGGATTTGGCTGATTGCATCCTCCCATTTCATTTAACGTATTCCTGTATATCCTGTATTTATGCTAAAATGGTAGTTAGACCTAAAGTAGTACTTCTAAATTGGTATGATTTTGACCCCTATGGAACATTAGGTAATGTCTAGAGACAGTTTTGATCATCACAATTTGGAGAGCGGTGTGCTACTGGCATCCAAAGGTAGGGGCCAGGGATGCTGCTAAATAAACATCTTGTAATGCACAAGACGGTTGCCACACAGAGAATAATAGGGCCTCAAACATCAATAGTGCCCAGGCTGAGAAACCTGACCTAGAGGCTTGGTTAGATTCAGGCTATCCTATTTTTCTTTTCCCTCCCCTCCCTTCCCCCTCCACCTCTTCCCACTCCTTCCCCCCGGCGCAGATGTTTCAGGCTCATTTTGTACATGTCCTACTTCCAGACCTAGAATCAGTCTTTTCTCTAAGGAGTTCTTTCCTTTTGATACAAAATGGTGCTGAGAGCACACAACCCAGATGCTATGGGTCCTCACTGCTGCTAAGCTATCATACTAGACATTTTTAGTAGACACAGCCAGGAAATCTGTAATTTTTTTGAAGAAAAAAAAATGAATTTTTTCCCTGATATTTTTAATTCAAATTTAAGGGCTTTTACTTCTTTGATTTTTAAGCATTTCCCCCCCTTAAGCCAAAAATCTTAGCTTTTTTATTTATATTATTTTATAGTATACCTATAATCATTTGAAAATAACAAAACAAATATTACTACTAATAATAAGATTTCTGGATACAATTTAAGGTTTCTTTTTACTTCTTTTCATCTTAGGATATTATGCCTCTAAGGAAGTACAGCTACAGTTCTGTGTGTTAGTCAGTTGAAATAATTCTTTGAGTTGCTGTGCCACCAACTTGACATTTAGTTAGATATATTTGCTTCACATTTATTTTCAATTTTCAGATTGCTTTTTTCTTTCCACTTATTTATAAAATGTATTAAAATAGTTATATGATTTCAAAGTTAAAGCTATAGAATGAGGTATATTCTATGTCCTCCATCCTGCTCTCCCTGTCCTTATTGGTCACTATTTTTATGAGTATTTGACTTATGTTTCCAATTCTTTTAAAAATTGTAAGCAAATATGGATAAATACTTGTACATCCCCCTTTCTTACCCAAAATGTAGCATAATGCAAATACTCTGCACTGTGCCTTTTTTGCTTCGTAAATTCTGGATATAACTCCCTATGAGTACACAGAGATATTCCCCATTCACTTTAGAGTAGGCTACTACCAAATTTTATGGAAGTACTATAGTTTATTCAGCCTGTCTCCTGTTGGTAGAAACGTGGGTTGTTTCCAAATTTTTACCTTTACAAATAATAATGCATTGAATAGTTTTGTGCCTATGTCATTTCTAATTTTTGTCATTGCATCGTTGGGATAGATACTTGGAAGGAAATCTCTGAGCAAAAAGTAAATGTATGTGAAATTTTGCTAGATAATGCCAAATTGTCCTCCATGGGAGTTGTGCCATTTTGTTTTCCTAATAGTGCCATTATTAGTAATTCACAATATTTAACAAGTACTTCTACTATGAAAGTTGCACAATGAAAGAAGGCTATCTTCCTTTTCCTACATGCTTGCCTGTCAATTGTTTTATCTAGATACTGTTGCTACCCGATTTAATTTGGCTTTTTGAGGTAGCCTGGCATGTCTTGTCATCCTTAACTTCTTTTCTTTGTCACCAGAATCCAGCCTCAGAGGACCCACCAATCCCTATCTTCTATTCCTTCTTTCTGAACCACTGTTTACTGCTAAAACGTGCAAGAAAATCATAATACAAAATACAGATTCATGTGATCTAACTCAAGCTTTAACCTTGATTTTGTTCCAAAATATTATTTTACTAGACTCTTGTTTATTCCATCACTTACTCTTATATTCACCCTGGGTTCAGTTTCTGTCTCCTACACTTAAGAGTTATGTGACCCTGGGCAAATTACTTCACCTCTCTCTTCCTCAGTGTCCTCAACTGTAATGTGGGAATAACAATAGTAGGTATTTCATAGGGATTTTGTGAAGATTAGAAGAAATAATGTGTATAAATCACTTACAGGAGTGTCAGATATATTAAGTATTCAATAAATAATACTTTGTGTTGTTATTCTTATTGGTGCTAATTATAATACAGTCATGGCTGCATAACAATGTTTTGCTCAGTGATGGACCACATATATGACAGTGGTCCCAAAAGATTAGTACCATATAACCTAGGTGTGTAGTAGGCTATACCATCTAGGTTTGTGTAAGAACAGTCTATGATGTTCATACAACACAAAATCACCTAATGATGCATTTCTCAGAACATATCCCTGTCATTAAATGATGTATGGCTGTATTAGTAATATCCTATCTGTCAGAACAGTCTTTCTTGGGTCTATGGGAACTCTACTGATGTTCCAAACGCAGTGGAAGGTGTTTGTGTCCAGAAGAAAAAGTATAATTTTTAGAAGTCACAAAATCCAAGTCTTAATCTTGACTAATGATCACAATTTTAGCTTTCTTTCTTCCTTTTTTTTTTAACTTCTATCTACTTTTCTTCCTACTTAATGAAATAGTGATATTAAGAGTTTCCACTTCCTTGCTTAAGGGAATAATCTGAATTTTATAGGCTCTTAGAAGATGTCTCAAAGGGTTTTAAAATATTAATCCAATGCTCAGACTGTTTGTGTACAAATAGTTCTGTTTTCTATCTATGCCATAAGAGAGTGCTCAGAAGAGAAAATATGAAAGTAGCCTATATCTGAAAAGTATTTGGGCAACTTGCCTGGGACTAGTTAAAAATAAGTATGGTTTTATTTTGAGGCGATGTCTCAGTTCTCTACTGGACTGGGAAGGCGACTTCGTTCTCTAGGCTTAATATTAATACTTTCTTCATCCGTGGGTTTGTTAATCCAACTATTAGTGTTATTTCAAAGATAAAGCTTTTCAGTGCTTTTGACTGGGCTTGTTATTTGTGCTTCGCTATCTAATAGAACTGATATTTTATTTTATTTTTATTTATGTCATGGTTATTATCATGGCATTCTTCACCACAGATTCTCCAAACTATTTTCAGGAATCTCAAGTCTCCAATCTGACTCCTGTCCACCCCACTCTCAACTGAACCAGTGAATTTACTTTCTAATTGTTCTTGGTGTTCTTAGGTATTAGAGTAGTTCATATTTATCCCCCTTATGCCTCCCCTCCAATTTCTCAAAAACCATGACTATATCTTTTAATCTTTATATTCTCAACAGTGACTAAGAAAGTACTTTGTACATAAAGAATGCTGAATCAATATTTGTTGACTGTATAAATAAACACATTTAATGATTATTTTTCTCTTGAATCATAAGACCAAAACTTTGTTTATCTTTTAATGATTCTTTAGATAAAGTCTTTACTTGTTCACTGCTGGTTTTGAAGTTATCTCCAAATTTTTCTGACTGTCAAACTTCAATTTTATAGAGGTTATCAAGCCTGGTGTAGGAAAAATTCTTCTGATGTCTTGATATAGCTGTTGTGTACTGACGAAAGAGTGTTCTATTGATTTCTATAGGAAAGAATGCTTAGAATTTCAAGGCCAGTCACTGCAGGGTGATCTAGGACCCACTGTTTTCTGACGTTTAGGAGTCTTGATAATCTATTTTGTGTGTGTGTGTGTGTGTGTGTGTGTGTGTGTGTTTTAATCAGTTTGTTTTTCTGCTTGGGAAATCAGGGAAACAGATATTCTTGCACTAACTGAGCCAACAGGCATCTCTCGGTTCTTGTCTGAAGCCCACGTCATGTTCCTCTCTGATGAAACTGAGGAATGGAGAAAGGAATAGCCAGAGGCAACAATGGGATGATTGTTCTAGGACAATCTCTGCTCTGACAGGTGGAATAGGGACTCAGAAACACAACTGAGTTAAATTAAAGGTATTTAACAAGGATTTATGGATTGCTTTTTTGGGAGCTCACATTTCCTGGTACCACTCTGTCGGCTCCAGTCTACAGGATCCCTGTGAAGATGCTGGGACAAAGAGAGCGGGGGTGGTTCAAAGTTAGATGACTCATGCACGAGATGCAGTAATTGGAGGCTGCCCGAGGCCCTGGCTCCTATGAGCGGTGCCTGTGATGAGGACTGTCTGCAGAGGGCAGCAGGCTCTAGGAAAAGTCTCCTAACACAGTTCAGGGTTGGCACTGCCTCTCTGGCTGCTATAAAAATGCTACAATATTTATATTGTACACCTGGAACGAATATAATACTGTATGTCGATTATACTTCAATAAAAAGAATAAATCTTTGCTTACCCTCCCCCAAAAGCTACAATATTGATTTTATTCAGAACCATTTTTTACTTTATTAATTAGTCAATTAGTACCAGTTTATTAATGTATTAAAAAATGCTCATTGAGCCTTTCTGTGTGCCAGGCTCTGTGATGTCAGTGTCTCCAAGCCTAAAATTTGCAATGCTTTCCTTATCTCCTTTCTTTTCCTCCATTGATCCCTTCATGTGTTATTCTTTACTCACTTCTCTTGGCTCCATTTTGCTCACCTTTAAGAATCAGCTCACTTGTGACCTACTCCTGGAAGCCTCCCAGGACTTCCATAGTCTTGTTTAGTGCCTCTCTCTCTCTCTAGCTTTCACTGCCTCTACTCCTCTGTCTCAGTCTCTTGGGGCTTTCCCAAGGTCTGTTCTCAGCTCCCTTTCTCTTTCCTTGTGGATATCATTCATTAGTATGGCTTAAAATTTTGCCTCAAGGCGGATGAAGACTCAATATACAGTTTTCATATTGTCTGATTATTTATCATTATAGTGTGAGCATTTGGCAATGCCATTAAATATTCTTCATAAATATAATTTGCAGTGGCTGCATAGTGTTCACAAGAACCATTATGAAAAGTCCCTGCCAGAATTTAGTTCCAGGAAAAATGTCTATAAATGGATTTTTGGGGAGGCAGCATAGTATAGGGAAAATTACTCTGGAAACGGTCTTGTATCAAAATGACAGACTAAACAGAGGTGACTACCTCCTCCACATCCCCAGAAATGATAGAAAAGGTAATTAAAAAAAAACAGATCATAACAATCCTGGAAAAATAAATAAGATTGCCATCAGAGGAGAGCAGAAATGAGGCATCTCTTAAAGATTGAAAGCAGAGAGGATTGGTCACGTGTAGGACTGCTGAAAGAAGGTGGGAGCAGTTTTGATAGCCATATTCAATGGTGAGGAAGACAGTTATGTAGGAGCAACCGGGTGAGCTGGCATGTACTCTTTCTTCCTTGTGCCAAGCAGTGTGCAAAAGAGTAATTTGCCTCAAGTTTGAAGCAGTGAATAGAGAGATAATGTCTCTTGGTGGCTGGTGACAGTGGAGATGGAGAAATGTGAATGGATTTGTGTTGGACTGAGGGCTTCAGTTTCTCTTATTGGCTGTTAGCTGGATGCTAACTCCAGTTTCCTGACATGTGCGTCTCCACAACATGGTACTTGCTTTATCAAAACCAGCAAGAGAGAGAGTCTTTTAGCAAGACAGATGTTACAATCTCATGTAATAGAATCAGGAAGTGACGTTATGTCACTGTCATCATATTCTGTTCATTAGAAGCAAGTCGCAGGTCCCATACACACTCGGGAGAAGTATTTCTCAAGGCTGTGAATACCAAGAGGCAGGGGTCATGGGGGCCACCTTAGGTCTGTCCACCACAGGAGGTAAGGTGCAGACAAGGAACCAATTGTTTTGTGTGAGAAATTGATTGGATTCAAGTCTGTAATGGACAAGGATTCAAGGCTTCTTGATTTTAGGCTCAAATCAACACTGACAATGTAACACTGGATATTTCACTCTCTTCCAAATCTTACTTTCCTCATGTATAAAATGAAGAAAGGGTTAGACTCATGTTTTCTCCAGCTCTAGCACTCAGGATTTCTTACATTTTATATATATATATATATATATATAAACAACAATAGCAGAAACTATTGCTTGATCCTTCTACCCTTTGACCTTTCTCATCATTTTTTCTTCGTTTCCATAATCATCTGGGAAGGATAGTCTACTAGTTCTTTTTTCCAATCAGCAGTTCAATTCTTAATCACTCACAGTGCAGATTCTCCTCTTTCTTTTATTATTTTCCCTCAAAGGTCATCAATAAACTATTTTTGCCAAATTCAGTGAAGTGATCTCAATCCACATCCTCCTTGACTCCATTCTGGCGTTAGTACCATTGACTTTTCTGACCTTGAAAGTCTCACTTGTTATGACCTCTGTTAGCTTTGTTATCTTGACTCCCCTGCTACACTCTGACCCTTGTTTACTGACATCTCTGACTTCTCTTTTTCCTCATCCCTCTAAGAATAGGTGTCCCCAATGTTCTGTTCTCAGTCTTTTTCTTTATCTAGTGGATCTTATCTACCAACATTGCTTAAAGTATTACTTTAGGGAAGATGAAGGCCCGATTATTATATTTAGCTTTTTCTCTTCTAAGCTATTTTTCTTTATTTCCAAATGTTTATTTACATCCTCCTTGGCACAAGTGACCTCTCAGAATTAAAATCCTTCTCCTGATGTCCCTATTGCCATTACCAGAAGCATATTTTCCCAGGTACCAGGAGTAATTCTTTGGGTTCCTTTTTTTCTGTCATGGCTGACATCTTATTCATTGCTAAATAAGTCTTGTACATTTTTCCTCCACAATGTCACTCAAATCTGTCTTCTTATTCCCATTTTTATTGCCACCAGCTTAACTCGGATTCTCAATTATTTTTTGAATGGACAATTCTGGTAGAATATTAATAGGTGTCTCTCCCTCTATGGCTCTCTCCTACAGTCCATCATTCACACTAAGCCAGTTCTAATCACATCATCTCCTGAATTAAATCCTTTAGTAACTGCTCTTTATCTAGCCCCACACCTGTCCTGCGTAGAAGGCCATCCTTTCTCTAACTCTGGCACTCATTTGTCAGAAATTTCCCCTTGACTCCCCTGCATATGTGAAGTTCTTCATCTAAATGGATCAGCTCACCAATCCCCAAACAAACCCAGACACTTCTGCTCTGTCTTTGCCTATGGTATTCCTTTTTCCTAAATACCTTTTTGTGTCCACCTGTTGAAATGATACTCATCTTTCATGGCACACTCCAACAACCATCTCAATCATTCATTCATTCACTCATTGAAGAGATTAAGAGATATTTATTGAGTTCCAACTATGTATTAGTCAGGTGCAAACAAGACAGACAGGGTGCCTGCCATCAGCGCATTCTAGTGAGGAAGACAGACAGGGAGAAAGGTGACCATTGTGGCTGGAAGATAGGCAGGGAGGAAAAGTCTTATGAAGAGAAGATGGAAAGTTAGACAGGAGCCAGACCATGTGCAAAGTTTGAATTTTCATTTTCCTAAGAACAATAGGAAGTCAGTGAAGGCTTTCTAACTAGGGTAAAGCACACCTTATTTTGAAAAGTCACATTAGTTGATGTTTGGGACAATCCTATTAAGAGAGAGTAAATGTGGGGGAAAGGAAACCAGCGAGGATGCTATGGCCACAGTTCCAGGTAGAGATGGTGGTAGTTTAACTAGGTGACAGTGGTGAGAATGGAGAAATGTGAATGGACTTGAGATGTATTTTGGAGGCAGAGCTGACTGGACCTGGTGACAGATTGAATGAAGGAATTAAAACCAAAAAAGGAATTAAGATTTTGTTCTCAACAATTAGATGGCAGTGTTATTTACTAAGATAGGAAAGGCTGGGGAAGGAATAGGTGTGTAGGAGAAAATTAGTAGCCCAAGTTTTGACATGTTAAAAATCGTTTGTAGGGACAGGCGCGGTGGCATAGCTGTTAAGTTCGTGTGCTCCTCTTTGGCGGCCCGGGGTTTCCCAGGTTCGGATCCCAGGTGCAGACAGACGCACTGCTTGTCAAGCCATGCTGTGGCGGCGTCCCATATAAAGTAGAGGAAGATGGGCACGGATGTTAGCCCAGGGCCAGTCTTCCTCAGCAAAAAAGAGGAGGATTGGCAACAGATGTTAGCTCAGGGCTAGTCTTCCTCACACACACACACAAAAAATCATTTGTACTCAAATATTCATAGCAAGTAGCCAAATATTGGAAACAATCTAAATGTTTGTCAACTGATTAATGGATAAACAAAATGTTATATATATGTATAACAGAATGCTATTTGTCAGTAAAAAGTAATGCAGTACTGATGTGTGCTACAAAATGGATGAACTTTGAAAATATTATGGGCAGATACAAAAGGCAACATATTGTATGATTCAATCTATGTGAAATGTCCAGAAAGGGCAAGTCATAGAGACAAAACTTAGATTAGTGGTTGTTAATGGGGAGTGACTTTTAATGGTTATAAGGTTTCTTTCTGGGGGGATGAAAATGTCCTGAAATTGAATAGTGGTGATGGCTGTATAACCCCATGAATATAAAAACCACTGAATTGTAAACTTTAAAAAGGTGAAATTTATCATATGTGAATTTTATCTCAAAAAAGATATATTTGAAAAAAGTTTTTGAGATGCTATTTTGGTCTATGTTCTCCAGAAAGCAGAGTGTCAGGTGAAGAGCTTGTGTGTTACTTCTTTCTTAGGGAGCAGGGGTGAGGGGCACGGGGAGTGAAGCAGGGAAGCGTGGAGAGCTCAAATCAGGATGCTTTATTGAGTTGATTCCAGCTAAGTACAACTATGTGCTTGATTCCATTGGACCATTCCCCAAGAAGATGTCTAACTCTGTCCAGGACAGTCCACCTGCAGAGCAGATGGGAAGAATATATCCACTGACTTCCATGTCCCTTGGTCAAAGGTTAACTCCCTCACACTTCCAGATTATACATGCACGGGCACCATATATGCTTGTCAGTGTCTTTTCTAGATGTTGAAGGTGAAATCCTTGGGTAAGACATGTCTAGTGAGGAAATGAAGCATGTACCATCATATAATACCTGTTTGACATGGGCTGGAACTTACACAAAGATGATTCCTGCAGGAACTGAAAGGTTATGAAGTGGAGCATAAACCCTGTGTGATAAATATGCCCATTAAACATTCAAGTGCCTATGTCAAGTAAGCCTCTTCTTTCTTCTTTCTTCCTTATTGATACTATTGTGTTGATTCATTTTCTCTTTTCTTTAAATAGAGTATACATATCCAAATAAGTCAAATAAAATTTGGTGTTAAGAACTAGTCTCTTTTTTTTTCAAGATCAATTGGCATTGAGGGATTTTCTTTGTAAAACTAATGTTTATGGTAACCTGTTCATCAATTAGATTACACAGTGACTAGGAGGAAATAGAGGAAATAAGAGAAAAGAATTAAGATCATCAAGTAAATGATAACCATGCACAGACTGATATTGCATGAACTGTATAGAAAGCTATTTGTTTAAAATTGTCCAGCATCAGAACTATTCTAAATTATACTATGTAAAGTCTTTAAAAAATCATTTTTATTTCTGTTTTCATCTTATCTAAATTTTGGAAAATATGTTTAAAAACATTGTTAAGATGTGTTTTACAAATTATTTTAGTCTGTGCAGGGAATATATGCTCTCTGTGGAAGTCATGAAGGGCGTTGTGCAACGTTGTGTGTTTCCTCCTTCCAGGTGCACAGCAGCATTGCATTTCATGAAGTTAGGTGTGGTGGTAGAACTTGCTTTAGGGACTGAGAAGAGTGTGGAAGTGATGCATGACATTTGGTGGCAGTCTTTGGGAGCTAGCATGTGATTTGGCACATTCTCTTCCTCTATCAGTAATATTTCAGATATTGAAAGCTCTGTCAGCTTAAGTCTTTGAATGAAAATGACATCCATCCAAGAAACTCAGCAACCCAGAGGCATGTGTAGTGCAAGCATGAAACAGACCTCTGATCTTTCCAAGCATTGAGATTTGGCATTGTTTGTTATAGCAGCAAAAATTAGCTTTTCCTTACTGATATGTTTTTCAAGAAAATAACAAAGTGATCTGAGACACTTTATAAGCTGAAGCCTTTTAAAGTACTAATAACATCAAAGGCGGTATAGCAAAGTAGTTACGAGCCTGGCTTTAGAGCCGGATGGGATGGATTTGGAGCTCGATTCTGCTATTACTAACCATGTGACATTGGACAATTTACTTCAGTTCTCTGGCCTCGGTTTTCCTATAGGAAAACCATAATACACACATTGTATGATCATTTAAAAAACAAATGAATTAACATTTGTTAAGTGCTGGGGAAAGTGCATCGTAAGTCCTCTTATTGCATGTGTTGGTAAAATATATAAATAAATGGCACATGTAAAGTGTTTAGAACAGAACCTGGCACAGAGTAAGCCCTCCAAAACATATATATATAATATATATACTTTTAAATCTATATATATTATATATTTTTTTAAATTTATATATATATATTTATTTTTTCCTTCCTTGGGGGGTATCAAATTCATAGGCCAGCTCAGGTGGGTTGCACCTCTGGGAAGATATCTGGACGCATTGTTGTTACTTCCCTTTCTATTCAGATGTGTGCTAAGAAAGGAAAGAGAACACAGGCAAATGGAAAAGACAGACTAAGGTTTTTTCTTTAATTATTTCTATCCCCCAGAGTGAAAGGAAGTAGGACACCTGCAGCTGATGCTGAACATGCCTGTCAATGAGAGAGAAGCAGCTCAGGGCAATTTTAGACCACCAAGCAAAGACAAGTTTCTTGAAATCTCATCAAAGACTGGCCTGGAATTTATCAGGATGATTTATTCATGAGAATCACCTGAGACACTCATTAAAAATATAGATTTGCAGAATCTCATGGTGGTAGCGGAAGAGGAAAGCTCCGGAGATCTGAATTTCAAACAAGTTCTTTAGGGAATTCTGCCCGCTTACATTTGGGAACCTCAGCTCCAGTCCCATAGTTCAGACTGTGTAACTGAAATACCACTGCCCCCTGGTGGCAGCAGGCCCAAATTACAGGCTCGAACTTCATTGCATCTAGAATCAGCAGTTAAATTTTTCAAGTGACCACCCAAACACGTTTAATTCTTAGTCACCTCTGCCCTCTCCTACTCCCAAACATACCTTTGAGTTTTATGGATTATCTGATGTAGAGTTTATATAATTTCACCCTTGAGGACACAGCCTCATCATTTCTTTTCTTAAAAACTGAATTTGAAAATAGACCTTATCTTTTGATTCTTTCCAACTGTAAACTCTCATTACATGTAATCAATTTGTAGAATAAAAGAAATCACATCTACTTACATAAAATGATCTGTAGAAAGCTCTTCCGCCAGAAAACCTGAGAGAGGGCGAATCCTAATAAAGAGAGAGATGTCTGACTGGAATAATTAGTTTTGCCTGTTGGGCTCTATGATTCTCCATTAAGGGGGGAATAAGCCAAAGCAGATTGTAGCCACAAAGTTTTCTTTTTCTACTTTACAGAGAATCCAGACTCTTATTCATCTATCAAAAAGATTATTTCCTAAACATTGGAATTTGAATACATTTAGCTTTGCTGAGCTCAAATTCTTTCTGGTTTACCTCCAACATGAGAAATGGCCGAACAGGGCAAAATGGGAGCAGAAGTAAGTGTTGCATTCTTAAATATAACTGGTGTTTCACAATGGGTCACAGCATCCAGGCTTGTTTTACTACGAGTCAATAAGAACCAAACATGGTATAACATGACTTTGAAATCGGGCGTCATTCCACTTAGCCCCAGTGTGGCAACTCTACAAGACAACTTGGCAGTGTTCAAGATGGTTTATAACCAAAGATTGTATGTTCTCTGTGAAAAAAAAATACATGGTAACAAGGAGGATGCTCATAAATGAAATACGTGAAAATTACTAATAGGTTATCCACAGCCATTCTATTATTTGGTGTCCTTGCAGCCTCTGTAAAAAGACTTGTTCTGATGGATTTGTGTTGCAATGTTTTAAAAATTAAAAAGCACATTTATTGAGGTGAAATTCACATAACATAAAATGAACAGTTTTAAAGCAAACAATTCAGTGGTATTTAATACAGTCACAATGTTTTGCAACCACCGCCTCTAGTTCCAAATAATTTTCTTCACCCTAGAAGAAACTCTGTACGGATTAAGCAGTTGGTATACCAATGTTCTTAAATGACATATGGAGAGAATTTCAAGAAGCTTTAGAAGTGTTTGCATTGTTGCCAAAGCTTTTTTTTTTTGTCTAGCTGGGTCAGTAGGGAGGAGTTTATAATCAGAGGCCTTAAAGAGTTTCACATGATGCAATCAGAGCTGTAGTTAAACTATGGGATACTGATGAAAAGAATTCAACTGTATGTCAAGTATGGTCACTGGCTTTGAAGATACGACCCATTCCTTTGCAAACAGAAAAGCCAACAAAAATGCAGGCAATGAGTCTGTGGGTTCCTTTATATGCATTTTATTAGCAAATGATAGAATTATTTATGCAAATTAATGGGACGAAGGCTAGACAAGCACGCCATGCCCACCAGCTTGAGGTATAAAAAGCCCTGTGCAGGAGAACTCCATTCACACTTGGGTAAGTTGCTCTTCCCAATCTATCCAAATCCTTCTCAACTCCTGCCACCATGACTCGTTTCTTCAGCTGTGGAAGCTACTTCCCAGGCTATCCTTGCTATGGAACCAACTTCCACGGGACCTTCAGAGCCACCCCCCTGAACATTGTTGTGCCCCTGGGTTCTCCCCTGAACTATGGTCATGGATGCAATGGCTACAGCTCCCTGGGCTACAGCTTTGGTGGTAGCAACATCAGCAACCTGGGCTGTGGCTATAGTGGCAGCTTTTCCAGGCCATGGGGCTCTGGCTCTGGCTTTGGCTGCAGTACCTACTGATGGACCAATGGCTCCACACGACTACAGGACTCTCAATCAATTCTCTATGCATAGAACAACCTGAAGAGCAATGATTGCCTTCCTGCCTTCAGATGTGCTTGGGCGATACATCTCTCATCTTGCGGATGTCGTACTGAGGTCCTGGTCTTTGATGATACTGAACAAATTACCTAGGCATCAAATGCTGAACTGATACTCATGTACAGCCAAAGAAAGCAAAATGTATTTCTTCAACATACCTGAATTTTAGCAGTGAGGCAAGTAGTTTGTCTCTTACAGTTGTTCTACTCATCTATTATTAAATTCTACATCAACATCAACGTACTACAAATTGGGTATGGGTAGGAAGGGGTTTTGTTGTTAGTCTCTTAATAAATTGATTTCATTCAGCACAAATATTTTTGTTCTGGTTATTTATTTTACTGTTCTTTTGAATTCATCAACCAGTTTCAACCTGTAGTGGTTGACTTTAACCAAATCTTATTCTGATTTCAGACTGTACACCAGGATAGGGTGATGCCTAAGCATTTTGGCCCTTTATGTTGAGATTTCAATTTTAAAAGTCCCTTAAAAATGTCCTAAATTTAATCTGAATATACTGCAATTTTCACTGTTAGTGCTGTTAGTGTTTCTCTATGCTGATTATAAACAGGAATATTTCTTAGCTGTTGAATGCTAAAAAAATTTCTTTCCTCCTTTCATTTGTGGCGTAATTCCATTTTGGTTCATTTTCCTTTTCCTACTGTTTATAGAACTCAGATCTAGAGAGATTTGAACCCCATAGACTGTTGGAAGAATTTCAACTAAATGGACTTATGAATCTCTGTATTTAGGAGTTCCCAAGATTTGATCAATAAAGGGAAGCCAACAGCTAAAATCACATAGTAATTTTTTCCCCTTTTTGCTACATGGGTTTTATTTTTCCCACCTTCTTCATCTCTGATTATACATATAGGTGTATGAAGAATGAAGTATTTATTCTTTAGAATGACAGTTTCCATCAAAAGCACTTGAAATGATATGTGGTCTGCACTTAGAAAATGCTTCCTGTCTTGCTTACTGAAAAATCTCTGCTTTATCAAAGCAAAATACTTTTTGTTTGAATTAAAGCTCATTCATTCATGTATCAAGTATTTATTGCAGCCCTGCCTGTCTCAGAGAAGATGCTCAATAATTGTTCATTGACTTGACTTTTTAAATCTCTGCTTTAAAGGTGCAAAATACTGTATAGTCCAATATAACGTTCATTCACGTATGCATGAAGTATTATTGGGCTTTAACCACCGTGTTAAGAATTTGGGGGCCATAAAAAGATCTAGGACAGAGACTCTGGCCTAAGAAGCTGACTATTTTTAAGAGATACTCGTTCAATAGACACTGATCAAGTAGCTACAACACCAAGTGTTGTCCTAAGATTTGGGGACACAGAAATAAATAAAACACAGTCCTTGGCCTCAAGAGTTAAATATACTTTATTCAATATTTAAAGGGCATTTAATAGTCTCCTACTTTATGCCAATTAATGTGCTATAAATGATTGTTCACAAATAGGTAGATATTCCTTACTCATTTCCTTCCATAAAATAAATAACCAGAACAAAAATAGGAGACAGCCCATGATAAGAGCCACATATATATGCAAGTTCATTTACCCTAAGAATGAGGACAATATAATTACTAAAATTAGGAAATTTAATATGTATGTAATACTACTATCCAATCTGCAGTGCCTTCTCAAATTTTGTCAATTGTCCCAACAATATTCCTTGTAGTTATTTTTCCCCCGGTCCATATATACATAGTATAAACAGTATTGTAGGCTTTCATAGAAGGGAAGTTTGGGTATATAAAAATGATCATGAGAGGAGTAAGAGTCGCATATCAAGACAGATATGGCTGTGCAAAAGGGAAAAAATATAGGGCTATCTGAAGATGAAGTGGGCCATCGCTAGCAAAGCTCCAACACATAGGTAGAATGACCTGTTTGTGGGGGAGATTCCAGGGGCATCAAGCACAGAATGGATGACATGGGGTCTCCACCAACCATGAGTCTAGATTCTGTCGACATGGCTAACCTTTACCTTTTGTTCTAAAGCTGTAATTGTTTTTGTGTTTTATCAATTAGATAATTTTTAAAATTTTGACATAATGATGTCAAATTTATAGAAAATTTGCCATAATAGTGCAAAGAAGTCCTGGATGCCTGGATTAATTAAATGTTTACATTTTGCCCCATTTTCTCATTATATATAATATATATGCAATACTATGTATGTATATAGTAATATAAATGTGTGTCTATACATATAATAGTTATATAGTGTCAAATCGACTTTGGAATAAATTCCAGGTATCATGCTCACTTATCCTAAGAACAAGGATAGTATGATTATGAAAATTAGGAAATTTAATATTGATATAATACTATTATTTAATCTACAGTGGATATTCTAATTTAGTCAATTGTCCCAATAGCGTGTCTTATAGTTATGTTTTTCGCCTGGTCCAGGATCTGATTCAGTATCATGTATGTCTCTTTAGTCTCCTTTAATCTGGATCAGTGCCTCAGCCTTTCTCTTTCTTGACCTTAACCGATTTGAAGGATGAAGGCCAATTATTTTATAGAATGTCCTTTGATTTAGATTTGTCTGACTTTCCTCATGATTAGATTCATATTATTCATTTTTGGTAGAAATGCCATAGAAGTGATGCTGTACCCTTCTCAGTGCATCATATCGGGAGGCACATTATGTTGGTTTATGCAAATTTGGTTGGTGTTAACTTTGATCACTTGATGAAAGAAGTGTCCCTCAAGTTTCATCACTGTAAAGTTGCTATTTCCCCCTTTGTAATTAATAATTAATTTGTGTGTTGATACTTTGACACTATGTAAATGTCCTATTCCTTATTAAGCTTTCACTCACTAATTTTAAGATCTATTCCCAATTTTCTAATTCTATAAATCCTTCTACACTTATTAGTTGGCATTCTACTATAAGAAAGAACTTTCTTCTCGTTTATTTTTTGTGTGCTTATTTACTTATATCAATATTTATATTAATATGAGCTTGTGGATTCTTATTTAACTCAATATGCTATACTCCAATAATATTATCATTAATTTTGATGCTCAAATTGTCCCAGATTGGGACAGTGGGAACATCTTCATGCTGGCTTCTATGTCATTTAGAGATGGCCCCCATAGCTTACCTTCTGCCTCAATAAGATATTCCAGGATCATCTTGAACTTTTCTGCTCCAATCATGGAATCAGTGAATTCTCCAGGAGCCCTAGATTGCTTAAGTGAAGACTGGTATTTAGAAACTAAGATACGGATGTTAAGTACGCTCATTGCTAAGGTATCATTGCTCTATATGCTTATTTCTATCTTATGTGCTATAACAATTATTGCTCTGATTGTCAATCGTCCTTTCAGATTTAATAATGATACTCTACGAAGCTACACTGGAGCTCTGTGTATGGGAAAAGGTTCATTGACAGGCAGAATTCACCTTAGGGTAAGAGAGAGGCTGGCTGACCTTTAGGATGAGGGAGGATCCCCAAATATCAGAGTATAAAGGTCATTTGCTCTAAAGTTCAAGTGACCATTGATCTAGGACCCCTCTGTTCTTTAACTAGATTTTCATTTAACCACCTTATCTCTGTTTCAGCCCCAAGGCTGATATTTTTCTTAGTGTTGTGAGTCTCAGTTCTCTCTGGAAATTTGAAGGGAAGATTGGCTAACTCTTTGCCTGTAGCCCCCTCCTCTCAGAGTTTCTGCTGTGGCTTCCTCCTTCTTTCTGTTTCCCCTCCATCTTTCTCCCATCATCCAGAAATTTGGTTAATCTCTCCTTAATTGAGATTGTCCTTACTATTCTCTCAGTCATGGTTGGCTTCCACCTTCTTCACTCCTTTACTATAATTTAATGGGTTTTGGGGAAGGAGAGGAGAAAAATCTGTATGGTCGGTCTGTCCTCTTGAACCTGAAAAATATAAATGCCTTAAAGAGATACAAGATGGGATTAAGTACAACAACAGTTTCCTTCAGTAACTATGTGACAGACACAACAAGAGATAATTTCACTGTTTATTTCCATGACAATTTTTTGAGTTGTTTCATTATCTACTATATTACAAAAGAGGAAAACAAAATTGAAAAGTTAAATAATTTCTTTGAGGCTGTGTCATTCATTTGTAAAGAAAAATGCCAAGATATAGCCAAGGAAGATCTGACTCCAAATCCATCCCTCCACTCTAAAACAAGTTATATAGTGCTTTTTAAATTGTAGAACTCTTTCCTAGAAATAGCCCTGCTTACTGTCACTTCTATGACATTAATAATTATACTTTATATTTACATAGTGATTTACTGCTTACAAAATACTTCCATATAATTTTATTTCATTCTGACGATTGTCTTGGGAGATAGGTATCATGAGGAAATTGATGGAAATTAAGTAATTTTCCCAAGTGGGCAAATATTCACCAAGTGGGAAAGCTGACACTTGAGCCAAGGTGTCAAGCTGAGGTCTTCTGATTCCTTCCATGCCCATTGTTCTAGCACTGATAACAGGGGAAGAACATCCATCATGTTTGCTGATTTGACCCTAGTTGAGATTATCAAGATTGTCCAGTATTTCCATAAGCTTGATAAGTAAATAATAATAATTTTTAGGCTCCATTTTTTATCTTGATACCAAGTTCTTAGACTTCCCTCCTCACTACCTCTAAGAAATGGTGGTGGGTCTTCATACCTAATTTTTGCTTCAATTCACACCCTTGTCGTCTCTTGCCTGGATTACTTACCAGTTGCCTATCTGGTCTGCCAGCCAGTTTCCGATTCATCTTCCATAGAGCAGATATAATCATCTCTTGAAGTGCAAATCTAATTATACAGCTTTCTTTTACAAACTCTTCAGTTGTTTTTTGGTTACTTAAAGATTTCAGGATAAAGATCAATCAGTGACTCATGAGACTACCAATTTCTCCAATCTCATTTTCTACCTATCCTTAATATGCTTCTCTTTCTCATACCATAGTTCTTTGCTCCCTTACGCCCTCATCTTCATCTAGTGAGCTCCTACAGATCCTTCAAAAGGCCTTCCTCTGCCCCAGGGGTCTTCCTTTGATCCAGTTTAAAAGCCCATCTCTGTTTACTTGAGTGTTTATACTTCACTGTCGAAGCCCACCAACCAAGACCATCAGGAACACACCTGCAGTTGAACAAAGTTGGGTTTATTAACTTGTTGCAACAGAGGCGATCATGCAACATAAGAAACTGGAGGATGTCTCAATAAGAGGGTGTCAGGAAGGGCTTGTTCTAGGATTTGGCTTGAATTAGTTGATTTTGGAGAGGATTAAAGGAGATAGGGGTCTCTTCTGGATTGGGCACTATCTGTAACAAATTTCTACAAATTTAGTGGCTTAAAACATTACAAGTTTATTGTTGCAGTTTTGGAGGAAAGAAGTTCAAAATGGGTTTTACTGAGTTTAGATCAAGTTGTAGGTAGGGCTGCATTCATTGTGGAGGATCTAGAGGAGAATCCACTTCCTTGCCTTTTCCAGATTCCGGAGGCTGCCCCAATTACTTGGTTTGTGCCCCTCTTCCTCCATCTTTGAAGACAGTAGCATAGCATCTTCAAATCTCTCTCCCTGATTCTGATTCTGACCCTCCCACTTTCCTCTTGCACTTATAAAGATTTTTCAGATTACTCTGGGCCCACTGAGATAATCCAGGATAATCTCTGTACCTCAAAACCAGTGGATTAGCAACCTTGATTCTCCCTTGCCATGTAATAGAACATATCCACAGGTTCCACAGAGCAGGATGGTGACAGCTTTGGGAAATCATCATTCTGCTTCCCACAGGTACTATCAGAAAGTGGGCCTATTCTATGATTGGGTGCTTTAACAATTTTTATTTAGGAGGCAGAAGAGGGCCAAACCTGTTGTTGTGAAAGAGGCAGCAATCACTGAAGATGTTTAGTCATATTTGTGGTTTGAATAGTGTTCTTGTTTTCAGACATGATTACAGAGTGGTCTTGTTTTTGCCTCACTCCATCATTGTCACAGACTGACCTCATCTGATTTGATGTTCTGTATGGGAAGTAGGGAATGCTCTGGCTTACCATTAGTCCTGCTAGGGATGCTGTTTATCTTTCTAGCCATCATTAACTGACAGGTCAGATTCCCTCCCTGCTGGTGTGCACCTTGTAAATTCCTTGAGGACAAGCACCATATTTTTCTCAATGTTATGTCACCAGTGCTGTATCCCAGACACTTGATAAACATTTGTTGAATTGATGTAATTATTTAAAACCTTAGAGAAGAAGCCTAATCCCTTGCTATGTAAACTGTGGTCAGCATACTAGAAACATTGCCATTACCTGGGAGCTTGTTCAAAAGGCAGATCTTTGGGCTCCTCCTCTACTGAAATAGACTCTGCACTTTGACAAGATTCTCAGGTGATTCCTGTGCACAGGAAGTTTGAGCACCGCTTCAGGCCTGTTGATTCTTATCCCAAAGAAATTAGAGGGGAAGCTACATCTCACCGTTGATTTTTAAAGTGTTGATGAAATGGTATTAACATTTTCAGCAAAAAAGGACAGTTTAAAAAAATTATTTTTTCCTATACTTTTGTTCTATTTTTTATTGCAATGTACAGAAAAAGAGTTTGTTTTTCATTTTCATTGAGGATAGAGGAAAAGCACTTAAAATTGTAGCAAGAGAGTTTTCTATTAGATAAATGGAAATATTTCTTGATTCTAGGGCCTGCCATGCGGAGACCTCTTAGGATATTCTATAAAATTCCTGGATGTGTTGAATATGGTTGTCCCTGAAAAACCCTGTTATTTCTCAGACACCAATTCCTTTTCAGTGACTTACCTTTGAGGATTTTGACATTATCTTTGACAATGGTAATTGCACTACAGTATCCTATTTTTTCTTCCCTTTCTAATCATCCTCCCCTGTTAGCAATCTGCTTTATAAGTATGCTTCATTATTTCCATTTTGAACCGTCTATGTCCAACGCACTTGGTTGCAACTTTAGAATTTTGAAGACTTTCCTAATGGGCAACCTTAAATTTTAAGATAAAGAAATCTTTGGGACACAGGTCCTAATTTTTAAATTTAAATTTATTTGTTTTTATATTTAGTTTTTGGTCAGCAAAGACTTTGAAGAAATGATGCTTTCAGTAAATTGAGCTTGCCATCATGTGTTGTTTGACAGTAATAAGATGCACTATTTTCAAGGTCACCAGAAGGACATGATCTCAGGCCTTCCAAAGGGCAACCAATAAGTAAATAAGTTGAAGTGTTGTGCCTCCACTCATTAGTAAGTCTGTCTTAGCACTGTAGTAGCACAACAGACCATAATTTCTTAGCCTTTACCCTCTCAACTAACTTAGTTTGCAGGTTGGTGCTGTGCTTTAAATTTATACACATTTGCATTTTCAAGCTCTACCACTCACTTTGTGTTACAGAAGAAGACTTTACCTTCTTCATTTTGCATTGCCAAGAATAGACGGTAGATGTTAAAAATGAACTTCATATCCCACAGTGACTAAAGGCTTGTATCAAAATTGTACCTTCCTTGGAATTATTTTTCCTTGTTGATTGTGAAATACATGTGAGATGTTCCTGACAAGAGTCAGTGAGCCTATTATGCACTGAGGCACTGTTGTGGCATCACAATGTTTCTTTAAAAAACCACATGGGTTCTACATCAAATAGCAAGTTTCATTAATTAGGTGCTTGCTCTGATAATTGACCAAGTAGCCTCACAAATTAGCTTGGCCCCAAAAGGGCTGAGAAAGCAAGGTATTGAAATTGTGTCTCAAGTGAGCCCCAAGACCTGGTCAGCAAGTTCTGGCCCTGTCATGTGAGGCTTTTTGGGTATATTGCCTGGCAATCATACTTGACTGCATGTGATCTTGACTTTAGACCAGCATTTTTTGACTTTGGCTCTATTGACATTTTCAGCTGGATAGTTTTGTGTTGCGAGGAGGCTGTGCTGTGCATTGTAGGATGTCTGGCAGCAACCCTGGCCTCTACCCGTTAGATGCTAAGCATCATCCCCCTGCAGGAATATCTGCAGACATTGCCAAACTTGCCCATGGTGATAAGTCGTATCAACTCTAGTTATTAAGCCTGGCTAGGAATGTGTCTCTCTTTTCTCTTTTACCATTTTACACTTCATCCCATTTTAAGTTGTGTGTTTTGTTAGAGGACACCTTACTGTAGAACACTACAAATTTCTCAAGGTGTGACAAAAGCATCACTTTTATTGGCATCACCTGAGCTTCTTGTTTAAAATTCAGGTTCCTTGGCCCCACCCCAGACCCAGTGAATCAGAATCTATAGGAATGGAGCTCAGAAATATGCATTTTAAACAAGTATCCTGGGAGATTCTTCCACAGACTAAACTTACAAAACTATTGCAGTGGAACCTCTCGTAGAGGCTTCAACATTTCTGTGATTCTGTCACCGCATTTTGCTTTTTAAAGTGATGGCAGCTGGGAGCTCATTAGGTTGTCTTAGCAGGAGTGTGTAATACAGTGAGCAAAAGATCCTTCTGTAACCCCATGCTTAATTGACTAAATTCCAGTGAGAGAAGATTGAATTGTAATCTTGGCCCATCAGTGATTTTGATGTTAGAGTCCTACAGTGGTTGAGGTGGTGAGTCCCAGGAAGTCAACTTACCTCATTTCGCAGTTGAATGACTTGGGGCCCAGAAAAGTGATTTGCTTAAATGTTCACAGCAAGTGAGTGGCCAAATTAGGTTTCGAACATTCTTTCTTTCATTCATTCAATTGGTACTTATTAAAAATAAATTACATTTTTCCCAGTAGTGAGCTAGGCACTGAGAAATCAAGACGGATTAAAGATATCACTTTTGCTCTCCTAGAAATAAGCATGTTGGTGGGGTGGATATCAACCACATGAATAAAGGCTAAAAGACAACTGTGAAAAGTACTACAAATATGAGGGATATGGTGGCCTGCTATGATGCTATATAGGTGGACTTTAGGTAATGGGGGGTGCAGAAAGGTCCCCCAAAGAAAGTGATTGAGCTGGTCTCTGAAGGTCGGTGAGAGTTGATGAGGAGAGAAGAGGAAAGAGAATTCCGTGCAGAACAAAGAGCAAGTGCCCAGGCAAGAAAGTGAGAAGGAGCATGATACATTTGAAGAATGAAAAGACAGTGAAGCTTACGCAGTGAGTTGAGGGCTTTTAAGTCAGTTTAAAGATTTTTTAAAAATCACCCTAAAAGCAAGAGGAAGCTATTGAAATATATTTTAACGTGTGTGTGTGTGTGTCTATCCTACTCAGATCTGCATTTTGTAAACACTTTGGCTGTGGGAAGCAGATTGTAAGGAGGGAAAATGGCACTTGATTAGTTTCGATGCCATTGGAGCGGGCTAGGTACATAAATTGGTAGCTTGAATTGGGTAGTGTGGCAGACTGAATAATGAGCCACCAAAGTTGTCCACTGTGAATCCCTGCAACCTGTGAATATGTTACCTTACAGGGTAAGTGGACTTGGCAGAAGTGATTAAGTTAAAGACCTTGATGTGGGAAGATTATTCTGGATTATCAAGGTAGGTCCAATGTGATCACAAGGGTCCTCATCAGAGGGAGGCAGGAGGGTCATAGTAGGACCTGTGATGACAGAAGCTAGAGATTGGAGTGATGCAAGGAAATGGCCACTGGACAAAGAATGCAGGTGACCTCTAGAAGCTGAGAAAGGCCAGAAAACGGACTTTCCCCTCAGAGCCTGCAGAACGAACCAGCCATGCCGGCACCTTGGTTTCAGACTTCTGACTGCTGGATTTGTAAGATAATAAATTTGTGTTGTTTTAAGTCACCATGTTTGTGGTAATTTGTAGCATTAGGAACCAATAAGAAACAAATAGAGGTACTGAAGTGGAGGTTGATTGAAATTAGTGGATTCAAGAGACTTTTAGAAGGTAAAATGGAGATCTTTGGTGACAGATAGGATTTGCAAATGTGGGTGTGCCAAGGTAACTCCTAGGTGTCGGTTCTTATTATTCAGATGGTACCATCTCATGGCTGGGGTGTAAACCTTAATTCACATTGAAAACCAGATGCGATTTCTGAATATATGAGGCCCTAGACAACAATAATTAAATTTTGTATGCAAGTTAGTGAATTACTTGAAAGGAAGTCATATTCTGAGGGTCACAGTATCTGATTATCAGACAGTAGTAAGCAAAAGGCAATAGCTGGGAGAGTTTTAAATCAAGGGTCTAAGTGAGCATCTTCCTTGGGATAACTTTACATTCTGGAAGCACGGAGGTTTTCTTTATATACTTCCTATAGCAATGGCTAGATGTTGTCTCTGCTGGCTATTTTATTCTAATTTCCCAAATACCTTACAGAGATTCCCAATTGGAGGACCTCGGCACTGAATCACAGGTGTGTCAGAGCTGTTGCTGCTCTGAGCCCCCAGCTGATCTGGGCAGGATCTGGGGTGCCAGAGCTCCTGGGACGGCTGTCTCCTCTCAGTAAGTCTTGCCAGATTAATCCACTATATCATAAGGATGTGCAGGGTACTTCGTGTGCTTTAATAGGGAAAAGATTGGGGAGCTCTACCCTTTGGCGTTCCTTCTCATGGTGTCTTCCATGGATGTCTTGCATCTGAATCCCTGGTGGGGATACAATCCTGATGGATGGTTGTTATCCCATGCTTGTTAGATCTACCTCCCTAACAATTCTTAAATTCACCTACTTGTTAATACTGCCACCTTAGTGTGATGGCTTTTGTGTAATTTTATTGATTATCAATCCAATGACCATTCCTCCCCCTTTCTACACTGGCAGAGTCTGCTTTGCACTATACAGGCAGAAAATTCTGGATGCACACTTTCCTAGTTTTCATTAGTTCAACTATGAGATGTTATTCAACTCTGGACAATGGAACCTGAAGGAAATCCGTTGGAAGGCAAATGTAGAATGAATTCCTTCTAGATAGACAGTGAAAAGGAGCTGTGGGAGAAGTCCTGTTTTAGCCCTACTGGTTTTGGATGTTGATGGGTAAGAATGTGAAAGATGGACCTGCTGTAGTCATGTTGTAGCTATAAGGAGAGGACTGAGAAAATCACAGTGGAGCCAGCTCTGAACCCTGACATTGTCAAGCCCTGAAGCAACCTAGAATTGCCTATGTTCTCATTTTCTATTGTTTGTGAAAGATAAACTTTTTGTTTAAGCAACTTTTAGTTTAAGGGGTTTTTGTTACTTGTAGCCAAAAGCATTCTTAACGAATACAATTTTGAAACTGGTCTTCATTCTTCCAGGGTTTCCCAATTCTAACTCATCCTCCACAGTCAGAGTAGTAATCTTTCTAACATGCAAAATTGATTATGCTCCACCCCCCCACCCCCAGCTTGGTGTAGGAGTGGCTCCCTTTGCCTCCACAGAATATACAGTCTCATACGCCCCCTGCCTACCTTTCCAGCTCCATCTTCTATTAATTCTCTGTTACATCTAAGGCTATGACCCCATTGAATAATCTGTAACTCCTGGAAGGCACTGTACTCAGTACTTTTGAGACTTTGCTTTAAACCACTCATTCTTTCTGGAATATCCCCTTGACCGATGTTCACCAGTAAAATACCCATTTTCAAGACCCAGCTCAAATATCTTTCCCTTCCATGATGAAGCCGTCCTGGCCACTACTCCCTACTTCAGCTAGAATTGTCCACTCTCTCCTTCACAATTTACAGAGGGCAGTACGAAATTCTAGGGTAGAACGTGTAATATTGTATTTTCATTTATCATATTCCATTTAATTACTATTCCTTATTCATCTTTAGATCCCCAGCACATAACAAAAATTCCTGGAACATAGTAGATGCTCAATAAACGTCTGTAAAAATAAATGTTTGAAAAGATGGATGGAAGGTATTTTCTGTATTATAGAGTAAGCATTGACATTTATTCTAAAACTCACTTGAAATATTCCCTTGTAATTTCTCTCTCATTTCTAATGAAGTATAATATTTCGAAGCTGGAAACTATATTTGAAGCTTATAAGACAAGAACTGTTTTATAGTGCATACTGGAATTGACTCTTTTTCTACAAAGAAATACATTTCTTACTCCTTTGTAGAAAATTAAAGAGCAAGACTTTCCACATCTTTACTCATGTCAGACCTGATTTGAAATCAGAAATCAAATAATTACTAAATAACACCTTAGGATTGTTATTAAAGAGAAAAGGGTCATGAGCTTTATCCAAATCAATAAATATCCAGCAATGATTAGTCCAATGCTATGTCATTTCATATGTGAGAATGTAATATTTTTCTCTTTCTTAAACCTCCATGTCTAGTGACCCTATTTTTTGGAGAAATTCGCAAAAGTAAGACATTTTAACTGCAATTGATTTAGACTGCTGCTGCTTTCCACCTCGGGTTTCCTACAATCATACTTCCCTTCATGTTGGGGGGCACTGGAGAGGCCATGGACCTTTTTGGGATCTGGCAAAGGAGAAATTGAGTAGGAGATACATTTAGTTTGAGTATGAGGGGATAGATTTTTGTGGTTTGCAGTTACTTCTGTTATATTAGGATATATCTAGCCATCCTTGTGTGGGGATGGCTTCCAGGAATTCTCTATCACTCACTCTCCCAATTTGCCCAGAATTTGTGGCATGAAAGTGCAGGACCAGATGTCATATCTCAGTATGGATTTGTTTCATGACATCCAGCACAGGATGAGAGTAGAGGAAAAAATAGTTTGAAATGATGGCGCCAGAAGGTAGTCTATGGACAAAATATTATAGAAGTGTGTCAGGCAGTTAAGTAGTAAAAATTTTTTTTTTTCAGAATTTTGTAATATTTGTGATTTTTGTTAGTGTTTAAAGTTTTGTGATTTAGCATGTTAATAAATATTTACTTTTGTACTGAATTTTATATTTTTATGTTGTATTCTTTTTCACAAAGAGGGCTCTCAACATTGTGTAAACTTTAGGCTCTACAAAACCTGAACCCTCCCTTGATAAACCTATATCAAAATAAAGCTTTCACAGGCCCAATGTAGAGTTAAGCTAGCTATTAATTTTGTTTTTAAATGACTTGTTGATAAATAATGTGTTTCCCTAAAATTTACTTTGTTAGAATTTTCTGTAGAATTTCTAGAGAAAATTCAGGATGTTTCCTGCAAATAGGGCTTACGTTTTTAAAACGACAACATATTTTAATTTTTATTCACCATTACTACCCAGACACAGAGCTGAGTATTGATTGTGCTCTTGGGGGGCAAAACCAGCATCTTGTCAGATTGGGAAGGCAGGTGGGATATGAACTCACTCAACAGAGAATCATCATTGAACTTTGGCATTAATTCAGATCTTTTTTCTTTTCTATTGTACAATGCTATTTTTGGTTTAAAATTTCTTTTTTCCAAACTTTACTAGTTTTTTCTTCATGAAGCAGAGCAATGTGATGACAGTAGAAATAGCATGTAAATCATTCTATGATTTTTAGGGAAGGATCTGCTGTTGAATAGATCTCTATATTTTGGGAATGAAGCAAATTTTAATTCCCTGGCCTCATTTAGCTATAAGTCACATGAACTGTTTGAATTTTAAATGCTGACTCATCCTAGGTGGCCATACAGCTTTGTTCACGAAGAAGGATGGTGGGACAGCATTGCATATTTTCAAAAATGTCTCTGCTATAATTAACCAATTAGTGGTTAGAACGCTGGTACAGTTTTGTATTTTTCCAAGTGTCTCACCTTGCCCTTGGATTCAACCTGTGACCTCTATGTGCTCCCAGAAATGTAGGTCTTAGCTGCCGGTAACAGGGAGGAAAGTTACTTCCAGGATCTAAAGTAAAATTTTGGGGGCTAGTGTGTAACGCATATCCATCCTATGGCCTTCTAAGAATGATTTCTTGTAGCTCTGTGCCTTTCTATTTCTGTGCTGTGTATCCTTTTTTGCTGTATTTCCTGTAAGTTTTCTAATAAGTGTCATTCTGAGGAATCTCAATGCAGGTATCTGGGAATAACTTATTAGGTCTTGCATGACCCAAGATAGTTTTGATCAATCTCGTCCTTCCTTTAATTCATTTTGAGACTAAATTTAAATTTAGAGAGGAATGATCTTCCTTCCCTATCCTGGGGTGCATGATCATTCTAAAAGTGAAATAAGTTGATTTAATATTGTCACCTGGCCCTTCGCAAGATCATCACATTTGTCAGATAACCTGGTTTTATTAGCTGTAGTGGAAAAAAAATTATACATTTTAGGATAAAATTTCCCATTCATTTTTCTGCTTTTACCTTGTTACTATTTTCAACATTTACTTTAAAAAGTATATCAGACCAACAGATCATATTTGTTTGACAATTTATTTCTAGGATCAATCCATGAACTCCATTTTTTTTAACAGTTACAAGATTATTAGTTCAGGCAGTGGTCTAGAAATGTGATATTAGATATACTTCAGGTGAGAACTATAATTAAGATTAAATTTTTAACCATTTTTGTAAACAGGGTAGTTATAGATAGAGAAAAAAAGGGGTCTGTCTGATGAGCCCTTTCTGATGGCATTTGTCTTGCATACTGCCAAAAAAGAGAATTCTTTAATCAAGTAAATACTAATAAATACCTTGATTTTCAGATGGACTCACTATGTATTTATTATTTCATTTATTAATTTATTCAACACATATTTATTGAATTCCAACTGTCTGTTGTGGAAATTCAGAGAGCACAAGTAACAGTTAACAACCCTGGAATATTCTTAGAATAAAGCCTGCTTACAGAGAATTATATCTAGGGTCTATAAGACCCAATGCTTTGAAGTCACTGCAATACTCTTTTTTAGTGAAGAAATGAATACACTTTGAAGGAATCCTATCCCTGCATTCTATCACGTGAGAGCTTCTTAAAAAAGACATCTTAAGCAAGAGCAAAACAAATTAATGAGCTTTTTGTGATGCAGATTGGTGTCAGGAATGAAAATGAGGGCCTCCTGTTTTTCACCACACCCCATAGCCAGGGTATATAAAGAAGGTTCAGAGACCAGGCAATCCATCACACTGAGGAAACGCATTCTCCTGCTCCCTAAGCCCTCCACTCCTGACATCATGTGCCAAAACAGCTTCTCCGGCGCCATCTTCCCAGGATCCTACTGGGGCAGTTGGGGCTACCCGCTGGGGTACAGCGTTGGCTGTGGCTACGGCAGCACGTACTCCCCAGTGGGGTATGGCTTTGGCTACGGCTACAACGGCTGTGGGGCTTTCGGCTACAGGAGATACTGGCCATTTGCTCTCTACTGATTTGCTGTAATTCCTGAGGCGCAGAATCTTCTCTCCCTTGAAGGCTGACAGGCACACCTGCAGGTCCCTCCTTTATCTACTTCTTTAGTTCTCATTTGCTCATCAACCTCCCAGTTGCTGCTTTTCAGACCTAGCACCAGAGTCCCAAGGGAAGAAAATGAAAAACCAGATGACACTGCTAACTGCCTTCCCTGGGTGATGTTTGCTGGGACATTTTCAGAAACTTGCCACCCAAACATGTATTTCTTTTGAATTCTTCACCATGCTCATGACTCTTGTCTTGATAAAGTTGTGTCTGTCAAACTCTAAATAAACTCGTCTCAACCAGCGTAATATTCTCACCTGTGTGGAGTTTCCTTTCTTGGTGGGTACATATTTTCTGTTACATTGAATGGGGAGGGAAGTGGATTTATTTTTCTTTTGTGGGTGTTAGAAGCGGTGAGAAAGCAAATAAGCCTTGATCTTGTGTTATATAAGCAGGCGAGAGGCCGCTGCTTGTGATGAAAAAAAAAAGTCCTATCTTAACCTTCCCTTAACTCTATGACATCCACCTCCAATCCTTGCACCAATGGTGCAGCATTCATTGCTTGGTGTCCCTTCTCATCTCACCACTCCTGCCCTTCCTCAAGAAAACCCAACATTGAGGGATTTTTTAGGTTATTTTCATATCAGAGAGAATGAAACCCATTGTGTTCCCTCTCCCAGGGACTATTGATTGTAGAATAAAATACCATGTCCCCTATTTAAGGATTCTGGGGGATCAAGGAGTAGAATAGCTGTAGATGTATTTTAGAAGTCTGAGAGTCTTTTAGGGGAAGGGATAAATCCCCTATATCAAATCACCCAAGGTGTCTACTTTACAGTTTGGAAGCACCAGGTTAGAAACAACAATGGAAAGCTTCTTAATCTTTGTAGAATCAATACTAGGTAGTGAGTTTTATTCTTAAAAGATACGAGCTCCTTTACATAGACCTGAGAAAAAAAGTAACTATAATGAAGAAGTATTTCTTAAGATACATCAGCCTTTCTCTGTGTTCCTTTAGAGAAGAGCAACATTCCTTTTATGAGCCAAGTCAAAAATGTCTCAATCCTCCTGTTGAAAACATTTTATGTATAATACAAGTATTCTTGGTGACAGCAGGATTTGGCTTAACCCTGCAGTTTTATTGAATATCTGCATGTGGCTATATTGCAAATGATTCACCTTGTAGCTAAAAATTTAAAGGCTCTTTGGAGAGATTATTTGAGAAGAGAGTATTTTCTCCACTATATTTTCTCCAACAGATATCTTTTTTAAAAAATTCAAAAACATCTTGTTCAAAGACTTACTTAGTAGATGCTTTTCCAGTACACTATTGTTATAGCCAATAAAATCTCCAGTTTGAAAGTTTCTAGCAGCTTCATGTTAACTCATGCTGAGAACTGTAATTTAACCAAACATACAGGGTAGAATAGAACAGGACAAGAAAAGAGGGATTTTTCTGGAATTAGAGGGAAAGACTGAAATTAAAAGGTGTCTCTTTAACTGTTCTGGAATGATGACTGAATTATATAAAATTTGCGCTGGAAGAGACCTCAGAGAGCATCTAACCCAGTGTTTCTGAAATTGTGGTGTGTAGGAGAGTCACCTGGGCAGCTGCCTTAGCATGTAAATTCTTATCCCTCACCTCCAGGATTCTGACTTAGTACATCTGAGGTGTGGTCCAGAAATCTAAGTTCTTTTCCAGCTCAACTGAAGTATAATTGACAAATAAAAATTGTACATATTTAACGGGTAAACAGGATGTTTTGATACGTGTATATATTGTGAGATGATGACCACAATCAAGCTAATTAACATATTCATCATCTCATATCGTTACCATTTTTTTCAGGTATATGAAAATGTGCTCAACATCACTAATCATCAGGGACATACACATCAAAACTACAATGAGTTATGACCTTACACTTGTTAGGTCGGCTGTTGTGAAAAAGACAAGAAATAACAAGTGTTGGCAAGGATGTGGAGAAAAGGGAACCCTTATATGCTGTCAGTGGGAATGCAAATTGGTGCAGCCACTGTGGAAAACAATATGGAGGTTTCTCAAAAAATTAAAAATAGATCGACCATATGATCTAGCAATTCTTCTTCTGGGTGTATACCCAAAGGAAATGAAATCACTATCTCGAAGAGATATCTGCACTCCCATGTTCATTGCAGCCTTATTCACAATGACTGAGATATAAAAACAATCTAAGGATCCACAGACAGATGAATGGATAAAATGTGCTGTATATACAATGGAATATTATTCAGCCTTAAAAAGAAGGAAATCTTGTCATTTGCAGCAACATGGTTGAACCAGAAATCTAAAGTTTTTAGAAGCATCCCAGGGATTTTAGCTTAGGTGGTCTGAGGCCTCCACTTTAAGAAGCACTGTTTCAGGCCATTATATACACACACACACAAACACACAAGTTAATTAATTAATTAAATTTTGCTTAGGAAACTGAGTCCTGATAAAGGAAAATCATTTACATCTCAACAAGATAAGGACAGAGGAAGAAATATCGTTTACATCCCCAAAGACGTACAAGGTGTGCATTGAAGCACAACGTCTGTGCTTGGCACCTTTCAACCATGGCACTGGTGCTGAAATTTTTGATGCCACACTCTGCTTAAAGGAAAAAGTGTATTATTGGATGATTTTATAAACTCACATTTTCCTGTGTAATATAAAAATGTTCTACATTATTTGATGTCATTCGGTGATTTATCACCTATAGTTTTTAAAAAATGTATATACTCAGATCCTACTCTTGGAAATTCTAGTAGGAAGATCTATGGGGTCTGGGAATTTGTATTTAAAAAAAAATCTCCATAAGGAGTTTGCCCTTGGGCCACCAATTTGGAACAACTGCAGAGTCCTTTTTTCATGGCTTTTCATTTCCCATCCTTTGCAGCTTCCTCCATTTATTTTGAATCTAGGAACTGATTCATCCATATTTATATAAGATTCATACAAATGAAAACAGGATAAATAACATTTTATGGATAAAGTGAAAAGAAAGGGTAGAAAGAATATTTGATACCCAATTCAGGCTCAGGGTGATCTGTAGGGAGTTAAAGTGTTTGTTTCTAATTGTGGACCAGTCTTGGCTTTGAGCTGAGTCAAGTATTTACTGCTCTGAACATAGTAGAAACTCAATACATATTTGGATCAGCTAACAAATTTCCTCAATAAACATGAAAAAGATGTTAAACATCCATTTGGTAACATCTTGTAACTATTCTTGAATTCACAGCCATTTGTAGATTGAATGCCAGATGTCTGCACATTTTATGACTTGGATTCATTTTGGAAGGTCACATGTGAAGAATAGTACCATTTTTCCTTCCTACTTTCTCTTTAATTGTTTATTTCTCCTAATTACCTGAAAAACTAAGCTATGTATATTTATGATATCCCTGCTGAGTAGAGCCTATAGATCCAAGAAAGGTAGTTTGAATAATAAAGGTATTTTACCTACAGAAGAATCTTAGAAAGAGAGAGAGAGAGAGAAATATTTTCCCCCTACATTTTAGGATGGTTCAGAGTAGTTCTTCCTAGAAGAAAGACATGGCTAGAGAATACTCTGAAGTACTTTCTTGACTTATGAGTCTGTGACTGATTTCTACTCTTACTATTTTCTTTATTTTTTTTGTGAGGAAGACCAGCCCTGAGCTAACATCCATCGCCAATCGTCCTCTTTTTGCTGAGGAAGACTGGCCCTGGGCTAACATCCGTGCTCATCTTCCTCTACTTTATATGGGACGCCACCACGGCATGGCTGACAGGCAGTGCATCGGCGGGCGCCCGGGATCCGAACCCACGAACCCCAGGCTGCCAAGCGTGGACTAAACTGCTGTGCCACTGGGTGGCCCCCTACTCTTACTATTTTCTTAATGACTTGTTTCCATAACCAACTTAACTCCGTGAATGAGAGATTTCAAATGTTGCAAGTTTCTTTAAAATTTTATTTTTTAACATTTTCACATTCAATGTATCAAAAATGTACTCTCATGTCTTTAACTTTTACCACCTCATTGCAGGCTTTCTGTCTGCTCCCACAAGACCTCTACTCTAATCGTTTGGCATCCCAATTTCTTGATTACTCAGAAGTAATGATTCATCAGTCGTAGCTGAATGTATGAATGCTAATTTATATTTACCCATTTGGTTCATAGGAGAGGTTTAAAGCCCCAAAGAATTTTCCAAGGCTAACTTTGTTAGAAAATCTGTAATGTGATATCCTCTTAAACATTTCCCAAGTATTCTCTAGTCTATTTTGAAGGCATCTGACATCTGCCTTCAGTCACAAGGTTGGTAGAGAAATGTTCTCCAAATGACACTCCTTATGACACCAGGTGTTGGATGACACTGTCCAAGGAAAGAGTTGGCCATGAAATTATGATAATCGAGAATGTGAAGATGGCAGAACCCTATCGAGTGTAATATAATAGGAGATCCTATATCACGTTTATACTGTTCTTGCATATGAGAAATCACCAAATAATTTTCCCTCCCTTCCATCTTTCCTTTGCCTGCATTTTCTTCTCTTTTGCTTCTATATCCTTGTCCTCAAGCTTCTTATAGATCTTGTTAAGGTAGGGTCAGTTCCTAAGTAGATTTTTGAGTAGTTTCTCAGCAAGAAGAGAGATCAAGAGAAACACCTTTCCAGCACAATGAAATCTCACAGTCACAATAAGCCGTCCTTTTCCAAAGATTTACACTGGCCCTGCTTTCCAGACCCGAAGAAAAGCTTTCAGCTACAATGGATAGCTAAGGAAGATTATCAAATACTTTCCAAGTCAGAGTCCTTCTTCACTTACTAAAGATACCAGTAGAATGTAAACACAACACATTGAAGAATAAATAGATGACCCTGGCATTTGATGAATTTTATCCAAAGTGAATTTTTTTCTCATCCACAGAAGATTTTGCTTGCTCTTTTGCCAATAATGTCAGACACAGGAAGTAAAGCAGAAACTGGAAATGCTTCATACTTACATGAGTGTGATTTTTGATTTTCCATAGTTGTCCTTCAGCCAGAAGGTGGCCTTTCTCAGATTCATCCAAAATGTGACAGCTGCTCCCCAGTGGACATGTTCAATTCATGGCTTTCTGGTGCCACATGTTCAAGTAAATCATACTTAAAATCAACCAACCAACCAACCAATCTTGTGTACACATCTGGAATAGCATAATTATTTTAAGTTAAATGTTTGGTAAGTATATGTTTTCATTCCATTGATCTCTTAGGACACTGAAAGCCTTCTGAAGTGGGTTTACTTGAGATTTTAGATGAGGCTATTAATTTGAACATATTCTAGTATGATTTTTCAGTCATTTCAATGATAAAAATAATTAGGCAAAAAGAACTAATATTTAATATGTGCCTGGGCTAGTAGTAGGTCATTATTCCTCTTTACAACCCCATGAGGTTGGTTTTATTTTGGGTTCTATTATGCTCACTTTACACATGAGAAAGCTGGAATTCAGAATGTTCAAATGATATATTCATGGTCTCAGAGCTGGATAGTGGCAGAGCAAGGTTTCTAATCTTGGTGTGTTTGATGCTGAAGCCTTGCTACCTGCCTCCTACTAACCAGAGTTAACTCCAGTTGCATTCTATAGAACTGTGTGCTTCATGAAGGGACCTCAGCTGTCTTGTTCACCACTGTGTCCCCAAAATAAAGCACAGCATTGGGCTCACATAGACTCCCCAATTAATATATCATGAATGAAAAGACAGGATGTTATTTTTTTCAAATTAAAATAAAGAATTCCTAATCATGACAATGAGATCCTTTGAAAGTCATTTGTTCAAATCTGAAAATGACACTATTTGGTTTGGGTTTTTTGTGACACCCAAGAGACATTTCCTGAATGTGTGGACTCTGAGCCCAGAAACGTGCTCCCGAGATAGAGGAGTGAGCTGTGGATGCCATTTGATCAGGATCTACCGAGAGGATAAAGCAATAATATTATGAAGCAATTTCACTTCCCCCAGCTCTCGCAGTGACATTCATTCAACTGTACCTCTTAGAGATATCAAATATAGAGTATTTTTCAGTACAATTCTTCACAAATGTCAAAAATAATCTGATGTTCTGCCTTAGAATGATGTGATGAGTAAGCTATCCAAAGGTATCCAGAGGTAGAAGGCCGGTGAAGAAGGAAGTAAAGGGAAGGGAAAGAGGCATGGTATGGGGATCATCTGATGAAGATTCTCTCCTTGACCAAACTCTAGTCAGGCTCCACTGAACTCTTTTCTCAATTAGGCTCTGACTTTTGGACTTCTGTGTTTGTCTCTGCATTGCCCAATTTTAGCAAGAAACCTGCTAAGTCAGTTAAACCAGAACCCTCCACCCTTGATATTTGATCACCTCAATATCTGATTGGGTTCCTCATCCTCCACCATCTCCCAGGTGGTGTCTGATCACTTTGGCCTGCCTTCAGTGAGAATCCTGTTAGGTTGGCTTAACCTGAAACCAACCCCTCCACCCTCTCTTACTCCTGATGTTTCCTCTTATTAATTTGCTATCCACTGATTCACACCTTGTTCCTTGCTTATAAATTCCCACTTTTCCTTTATTTGGAGTTGAGCCCAATCTCTCTCCACTATTACAAAACCCCATTATAGTAGCTCCCCTTGAACAAAGTCTGCCTTACTGTCTTTAACAAGTGTCATGAATAACTTTTTAAAACATATCTCAGCTCTCAGTGCTTCCTTGTCTACTTTCACATTTTGTTTTTGTAATTTATACTATGAAGAGAAACTTTCCTTTGTCACCTGAGTACTGTGCTATGCTTTTCCTGGTCCTAACATCAATCTTAATGTTTAATCCATCAGTACTATTTTATGTCGTATACACAAACTTCTACTATAATCCCTGCCCCATTGTGTCCACTCAACATTTTGTAATTATGACATTTAGCTGCATATATTTACGTCGATTGTAGGCTTGTTTGTTTTGCTTTTGCTTCTAGTTTGAAAGGTTTGTTAAATCTACAAGCTCTTTAATATCTATACTTCAAATCTTGGGATAGAGCTTTATGAAGCATAATGATGTTCAGTAAATTCCTGTGGACTAAAAACATGGTTTGGTGTTGCAACCAGTATGATTTTTGTTGTTGAGAAGTCTGATAATTGGAGGATTAAATTCAGAGTCTGGTTTAACCCAAGACTTTGAAGACATGGTAGTAACTTCTCATTACAGGGACAAAACTCATAAAGAAGAATCCTTCTTTGACTTTGGCAGTTAATCAAGATCAAACTTCTTTCAAGAATAATGAGGATCTCTTCTTTTTCCAATGAGATCTAGGAGATTAATGAGAATTTTAATTTCTTTGATTTAAAGAATGAAGGGGGTACATTTCTTCATCACAGCCCTCCGCTGAGATTATATGTCACATAGAAGGAAGGATCCCATTACATGCTATAATCATCGACCTTGCTGCCTGATCAAATCCTCATCTCCTGGGCAATGTATTATGACTTCTTTCCTGACAACTTTGACCTAAATGGCTGCTGGGGAAGTTGTGGATATTTCCTGGGCCATAGTACTGACTGTAGATGTGGTAGCACCTTCTTACCTGTGGTCTATGGCCTGCATTATGGCTGTAGAAGTAATCTACCACTTGGCTATAAAAGATACTGGGTAGCAGGAGTCTACTGATTGATCTGCATGTCTGAGACCTCGGCACTTCTGGGACATTTTATTCTTTTGTTTCCAGTCTGATTCTACCCTTCTTTGAGTCCCAACACGCTGCTTGACAAAATCCAGCTCCTGTACACACTGAATCAGGTTTACTTCAAGATATATCACCTTCTGCCTGTAAGTCTTTGAACTTTTCCAGAAGTTCATCATTTAGGCTTATGATTCTTATTTGAAAGGGTGTTCTTTTCTAACACATTTGTCAATGTTTTTCGTCTTGAGGGTACTTCTGTTTTCTCCTCAAAAACTTATCTGAGTTAAATAGGACATGTAGTTTGAACATCTGTTTTTTGGTTAAAATATGTTTATGGTGGCCATATTTTCAGTTACACTGTACAATAAAAGCAATGCTTTAAATCCAGTAAATGAAAGATTGACTTTTATATATTACCAAAAGACGTTAACCCTAATATCTGGGCTAACTGAAATGGGGATTTGGTAATGTCCAGGTTAATCTGATTTACATATTAATATCTAAAGTCCAGTAATAAAATCAAGCCAATTTACTTTGGATCCCAAATAATACAAAACGGCTATCTATATGGAAGTATACATCACTTACTAGCGCAATTTGAAATTCAATTAACAATTAATTGAATATATTAACAAGTGTGGCTACGAACATCCATTTCTCTATGATACTATTCTCTTTAATTTTATCTCATCTCTGGAACCATGTTTCCCAATGTGTGGTCTCTGGACCAGCAGAATCAGAATTATCTGGGAACATTTTAGAAAGGCAAATTCTCAAGCCTGCCTCTCCCTCCTCCCCCGAAGACCTATTGAGTCAGCACATGTGTTTTAACAGCCTATCTCGGAGAGTCTGATGCATGCTACATCTGTGAAATACTGCTCTAGAGCATTAAGTACATTGGTTCATCAAATTAATTTAGAACAGTTTTAGTCAACCACTTTTAAGAGTTAGATTTGGAATAAACAAAAGGAAACAGTGATTTTAACTTACATTTATATTGTACCTTATGATTTCACTGTATATTCATTTACATTATCTTATTAGAGCTCCATGAAGTCTCATGAATAAGACAGGTAGTATCTCTTCTTTACAACTTTGCAACTGAGGCATAGATTGTGGTGTTAGTGTCAAAGGTCAAACAAACACTACGTAGATCTCAGAATTCAAATCTTCTGATTCCACTGTGGTTTTTTCGTTGTACTACATATTGACTAAATTACACTCTTATTAATAAGTGATAAAAGCAGAAATATAAGCAAGTCCATGCAAGGTTTAGATACATTCTTGGACATTTTATACACTTTATTTAAGGGAATAAAGAAATACAATACTTCATTCTTAACTTTTAAGGGCAACACCTTGTTCTTCCACCTAATGTTAAATATAACTTCAATAGGATTCTTTATACGATGTGAGTCCCTATACAATGGTGGATCGAAACATGATCAATCCCTGAATGATTAGAAATTTGAACTTATTCTTTTCGTTAACCTTTCCAAAATGTATACCAAGTGCCATGCCATCTTCTGTTATACTTTCCTAAACAATGGGGTATTTTAAGAAATTAAGTAAAAATTGGAAGAATTATTTTCGTTTTATTAAATTTGTACTTTGATACTATAATCTAGTTTTTTCCTACTTCACTTGTGTCACTGGGCCATTTCCCAGTAATATTGATCATATCCTAGGGAACAGTTAAATAAGTGAAAGCCAGTTGGCTTAATGGTTTAAATATATGTAAGATATAGAGTCTGTTCACAAATCTTTAAGTTTCTGTTGGAAGGCTGTTACATTTCTGATGCATTTTTCTCATTCTGAGTGCAGGCTTAGAGTTAGTCATGCAAAGTTGTGTTTCTTGAGGGTAGATTATTGAAGGAAACTACATCTGTCTTTTATCTCATATGGTTGACCCTGTGAAATACCTCATTCTTCTAATTACTTATTTTCTCATGCCTGGTAGATCTTGGTGAGCATCAATGCTATTTAATAAACTTAGAGCCTAAACATGGTTCATAATTCCATGACAAAGAAGGAACAGTGAAGAAATTGAAAATTCACTAAAAAGTTAGTGAAGGTAGTGGCCTTCCTCAAAAACTGATTAAATACTCATAAATATAAAAATATATTTCTTTGTAATTGATATATATCAAGTGATCACTGAATACAAGATAATTGCAATTACATTGTAGAACAGATTCTTAATGAGAACTAAACATTTCTGGATCTCAGGAGATATGATTAACAGAAGATTTGCATTAGTTTTGAAAATATATATAATGGGCTCAATCATGTATCAAAAATTTCTTGGGAGAAGAATCTTTGGTATCTTTAACCTCACAGTTTAGACAGTGTTAATAATCCCTTTTGTGTGAGCAGAAAATATCTGTAATCTCACAAGTGATGTTAGATAATATAGCAAGAAAATTTCTGCTTGTTTGGAAGCCTGCTTTTGATGGTTAAATTAGGAATCTGCTTTTACCAAAGACTTTGATGACATTTCAGTAGCTTCCCCATTATAGGGACTAAACTCATTAAAGGGACACTAGGCAGTCAGTCAACCTCAAACAATTTTAAACAGCAATGAAGATGCCAAGAAATAAGGGAGGGGACTATTTGTTACCCTCCGTCCAGTGGGGGTGTATAAAAGGCTTTGGACAGATGGAGCAAGTCATCCTCAGGAAACGTGGTCTTTGCTTTTACTAAACGCTCAACTCCCAACAAAATGTCCTTTGGCTTCTTCAATGAGGACATCTACCCAGGATCCTACTGGGGTAGTTGCGGCTACCCTCTAGGGTATGGCGTTGGCTGTGGATATGGCAGCACCTACTCCCCAGTGGGCTATGGCCTTGGATATGGATATGGTGGCTTTCGGTCATTTGACTACAGAAGATATTGGACGTTCAACCTCTATTGATCAACTTCTGACCATGTGAACTATATTAAAATCTGTGTTGCCAGGAACCAAACTTGAAGAGATGTTTTATTGACAGCTTTCCAGAGGATAAAATGTGGACTTCAAATTCTCTGTGTATTGAACTGTGCAAAGTAGAGTGATCATGGACTGAACCTTAATTGAAGCCTTAATTTTTCTTGATAGAATGCTGACCTTAGTTTAAATTCCCTCAGTGTATTTGATTTTCATGTTTCCCCCCAAATTCTGGTTCAATTTCTTTTTTCCATGACTTCCCTATTCTAATAAATACACTTGTCTTAGCCTATAAATGTGACTTTTGATTTTGTTTTCTGTTGATTCATTCTTTGTGGATATATTTTCCTAGTGCATTTTGCAATGAAGATAATACTTGGTCTTCTTAGCATCCTACCTACTAAAGGGATACTGATTTAAGGAAAAAGTAAATAGTCCATGGTGAGTTTGCATGAGGCTTTTTTCTTTCATTCTTCTTGTTCATCTTATCCTCTTGAGTAGGAAATCTGGGGATTAAAGTTAGCCCTAACCTCTCCAACCTCCAGTGTGTTATGTGACTCAATAAAGGGTTTTTAACTTTTAAAGAATACTTTCCAGTTTCCTGTTGTCTTTATTCTGCATTGATGTTTACAACGCCAATTAGAAGAACCAGTGTACAGAAGCTGTCTTGAAATTGTATTCCTTCGTTGCCCATCATATTCTGTTTTCAGTTTGCTTTTTGTTTATATGGCTAATTTCTTCAGTCTGTTGTATGAGTTTAACCATTATTAACAAAAAGACAAAGTTTTAAATTAAAATAAATCCCAATGATGTTAGGTTGGTGTTTACCACTCACACAGGAGGCTAAGAAAAGGTTATTCTTTCGAGGATTCTCAAATGACTGCATGAAAGAAAACGAGAAATACATTTTAAACTCCTTTAAATACGAAAGGTCAAGAAAGGTAAATTTTGTTATAGTGAGTTGTATTTCACACACTAGTTTATTCCTGAACCACCAAACTTGACATCTTAAAAATGGACAGGGAAGGGGGGGCCGGCCAGTAGCATAGTGGTTAAGTTCGCATGCTCTGCTTCACTGGCTTGGGTTCATGGGTTCAGATCCCGGACGTGGACCTACACCCCACTCATCCAGCCATGCTGTGGCAGGCATCCCACATATACAAAGTAGAGGAAGGTGGGCACAGATGTTAGCTCAGGGCCAATCTTCCTCACCTGCACCCCCCCCCCAAATGAACAGGGGAGACAAATGGCAGAAGAATTCAATTCTTTAGGGGAACAAACCTAAGCAAAAACTACAGCCCCCAAAATAATACTTGCATCCCCCTGGGTTCCAAACTTTGTGCACTCATGGTCTTGCAATGAATTAGCTGTTTATGTTAATAATCTTTTCTAAAGAAAATTATCATCATTATTATTAAATTTCAATTTAAGAACACTTCCATAATTAACATTATAATGAGTTTCTAATATCTATTTCTTATAATCTCCTTCAATGCAAGCCTATATGACAACATCAAAGTACAATCTAGTATACAGAATTTGTATAAGTAGCAAAACAATGTCATTTAGATCTAAAGTTCTCTGAAAATGTAACTTTATCCAAGGATATAATCTGAACCATCTAAATGAATGGAGGATTTTTACACGTTTAGGGAAATTCTCTACCAAGCCAGATTTGAAGTTGTCTTTTTTTTTTTTAAATCAACGTACAGTAAAATTTGAGGGTTCTGCCTCCATAGATTCTGGTTCAGTAGGCTGGGGCATGGCCTATTTATCTGCATTTTTAACCAGCACAAAATAATTATGAAGCAGATGATATTAAAATCACCTTTTAAAAAGCGCTGACCTAGATAAAGAAATTGACATGTTCACCACATTTTTCCAGTGTGACTAAATTGAGTGATATTCCCAAACCTTGACGGTTAAAAATAGATTTTTAAAGGCGACCTAAACGAAGTGCCCACAGAAATGAAAGTGGGCACGGGAGGGAAAAGTGCAAGGCAGTGCCAGGGAAAGGATGGAGAAATTTTGGCTCAGGAAAATATTACAGAAACCAAACAAGTCATCCACTAGCAATGACTCAGCAATGGAATGTATAATTTAAAAAGAGCCTGATACTATTGTGAGTTATAGAAGTATGACACACGGGAGGTGATGATTAATCCTTCCGGTATATGGCACTGTCCAAACCCTTAGTAGAAAATAGATTCTGTTTTATTATCTGAATTTCATTAAGGGTGTAGGAAACTGAGGAAGAATCTAGAGATAAGCATTAGGCATCTTAAAAGAGAAAGAAATTTCAGCTCCATAGGGAAAGATTAGAAGAACACGGGTTGTGACTTACTTTTGTAGAAAAATTAAAAATATTCTATTTTTTTCCATGAATAACTGTTCGTTGCAAACAGTATGGAAAAAAAGAAAGTTAAGAAGAACAAAAATATTATCCATTACTAAGAAGTAACTAATTTTATCTCCTTAGTGATCAAAAGTAAAACAATATTTTATGTTCTTTGTTGTGTGATTATTTTGAACACTCTCCAGTGTAGTTGAAAACTATTTGAAAACATAATTTTGAAATAACTGCATCATATTTTTCTCCATAAATACAGCATATCTTATTTATTTAATCTCAGTTTTATGTATTTAGGATGTTTTCAAACACACCACTTGAAACAGTGTTTTAATGAACACCACTAAGTAATCTCTAGTCCCATCTTTAATAATTTCCTCTTTTTAGACCCCAGTTAGAGCCAAGGTACTAAATCAAAGGTCAAAAGTGTTTTTAAGGTTCAGGACATTAATTCCAGGCCATTGCAATTAATATAAACTCCTTATTTCTTATTATGTCCTATAGGACCCCAGAGAGATCTTTCCTAAAGCTCCTTCCTCAATTACTCTGTTTAAAGCACTTATTGCTAATTAAGATTATCTTCTATGATTATTAGTTAACTATAAAGATGATCAAAATATTAAATGGATATTTTAAAAGTACCTTATACAAAAAAACAGATAGTAAAAAAATTTAGCCTCCTGACCTATCCCTTCCTACCTTCCATTTCTTCTACCCAGTGACAATCATCTTCAAGCACTTTAGACATTTTTTTCATACTTAATCATTTCTAAATAATAATTTTATTCTGCATTTTTTTGTTTTCTCAATTTTACACATAATATATTGGCTTTCTGTAATGTGAGATAAGGATTTATTTCTTTTATATATCCTTCATCCAAGACACACACTTCTCTTCTCCCAACCTTCCCATATGGTTGTGTCACAGTAGTATTTACACTAGCATGACTAAACAGTATTTACAACAAATCCATGGTATGTTGGAATTGCATTTCCTTTCCAGGAATTAATAACTGTCTAAATTTACCACAAAGAAGCCCTCTCCAATCTCTTTGACAGAACTGTAAAATTTCTCACAATAGGGTTGCACACATCAGAGAATCCATCGTTCCATTTTCCTCTTAGAAATGTTCCTCTTGGAGGTCTCTATGCTTCTACTTCCAGTCCATTCTGGGCTGTTGCTCTCTAGGCTGCATAGCCCAAATCCCCTTATCTTCTGTTTTTAACACCACCTATTGCCTGGATTGGTGTTTGGATTTCTGGTAGAGCACATCTCCAGCAGTTTTCTAAGCCAGTGGGTCTTCAGGTAAACTTTATGTGATCCTGCATGTCTGAAAATATGTTTATTTTACCCTGACAGTTTATAGGTTGACTGTTTTTCTAGGTTAGAAGCAATTTTCTTTCATTTACTGAAAACGTTGCTTCATTTTCTTCTGACTTTCATGTCTGTTTGTGAGATATCTAATACCATTCTGATCTCTAGTCCTTTGTATGCATGCTTTTCTCCCTCCCCTCTGTGAAAGCTTTTAGGATTCTCTTCATATAGGTACTGGCTTGTGAATAATTTTTAAGATAAATTTTACTACTAGGTAAATCATGAAGGATAGATTCCTGTGATTTTTCTTCTAGAATATCACATTTAGGAATATATTTGTGTTCTCTTTTAAATACTGTATATTTTGATCATCTATGTTTTTAAAAATTCTATTTCTCTTAGAAGATTCTTGCCACTACTCATGACCCATATCACAGATCAACTAAAGAGAAAAAAATAAAAACAGTACAATTACCAATAGGGTGAGAAGAGAAGGTGATATAATGGAGGTGACCTTCCCTGTAAATTGACTGGTTGGTTGAGCCAAACATTGTTTTGTCAGTCAATAAAATGGTGAGGCCAACACTCAGGGCAACATGACATACAGGTTAAACACTACTCCATGGGAAGTGAGCAGTAATAAATATTTTTCACTGACTGTTGACAAGAGGCAGGATTGGGCAAGAGAGCAAAGAAGTGTTAATGATAGCGTTGAGGAAGATCACATTCAGACATTTGCCAAAATGTTGTTTCTTGTACTTCTACAAGTCCTATCTTTAAGACTCATCTAATCCTAGCAATCCTTTATGTAGTTCCAACCTTCCTTTTGACAGTCACTACTCTAATGTGCCTGGGTTTCTATCATTATACAATTTTGTTAGTGAATATTATGTGAAACATTACCATTGGTTCTAATTTTGCCTTGAAAGTAAACATCTTTTCTTTTTACTGAATTTATTGATATATGGTTAGGAATTCATTTTTACTTTCTAAACTTTTATTTGTGATAGCACAATAGTTTACCTTATGTTTGCATTGCAATTGAGAGTATTTTATTAATTGTACCAGCACTTTGGTGATTCTCTATGAATATATCAGCACTTTAAAAAATTGATGACTATTAATATATCTATATGCATACACATTCTTATGTGTATCTATCCATCTACCCATCCATCCACCCATCCATCTAATTTTTTGTTTTCATATTTGGAGTCTGTGGTAGACACTTTTTAAAAAAAATATTAGCACTTTTTAAAAAAAATATCAGCACAACATAATAGTAAAACAAATAGAAAAGTAGAACTCTGGAGGTAGGATGGAATTTCTGGAGGTTTCAAAGTCCAGTCCAGAAAACTACTGAATGGATAAGGTTTGTTTATGTGCTTTGCTGTTATGGTGATGAATCAAAGAGTAGAATAGGCTTCATTTTCAAATGTGCATCTTGAGGAGGGCCTTGGTATCTCCACTTGAGCTTTCCTTCAATTCAGGACAGGCAACTATTAAGTTAAATATGATCCCTATTGAGCACAGGTAGTCATTAAAACACTTGCACACCCTGAAAAGCAAGTGAAGCCATTTGTTACCTGGATGCTTTGTAAGAGAAATAGCATGCCGTGGCTTCAGGTCAACAGCGTCAGTTAATGTTGGCGGTTACCTTGGCTGAGGTCTGTCAATATCTCTGGAAAATATTTGTGGGCAACTGCTACATTTGGACATGTCCTGCTGGTCATACGGCTTCCTGGTGGGAGTGCAGATGTGTGTCAGCATCCAAAACCCTGTGTTGGAAAAGGCAACATCCTAACCTAGTGAGTTTGTTCTGAAACTCCCAGTTTCTGGGAAGGTTCACCTAGTCAAAGGTTTTGAGAGCGGATATGAGATCTTATTAGAGGGCAAAGAAAGTTCGGTATATTTGAGCAGAATAGAACACAGCCTAGTTTCAGAGCTTTAGATCTGGGCTTAAAAAATTAAAAATTTTCACTTCTTACTATAGATTACAGACTGAGGTGGGTTCAGGGGAATTACAACTTAACTTTAAAGCACATTCAAGTGTCTTTAATGAGTGCAACGTCATTACTTATGTAATAGGACAACAGATTAATGAGGTTTGTTATTTTCTTTAAATCAGTTAATAAAATAATGAGTTAGGGAATTATTCGCAGTATCCCACCCACTGCTAGGTAGGTATAAATGGAACTGCGGAGATGGAAACTGGGATAATCTAGCTTTGATTACTTGCTCCCAATGTCAGAGAGTGCCCTTAGTCCTAAAATGATGTATTACAATTGCTATTCTGACTGGTACTCCCCTAGGCTTTTCTGGACTTTGTGACTCTCGATATGGTGTCTTTGGAGACCTGGGTTACAGCTGGGGCTCTGGTTATGGGTACAGTTTTGGATGTGGATATTTCCAGTGACTTTGATATAGTTATGGATGTATCTCTGCTGTTGGCTGGGATACAGAAGCCCAGCTTTTTGTGGAAGACATTGGTCATCTGCTCTTTGCCACTTTTTAACGGGGACTTCTACACCTTTATCACCAACACCTGACGTCTCATCTGCCTGCAGAGCTCACATCTAGGCACCAGTTCCCATAGTATTTTTTGGTAACTAATGTTCTTTGTTTTACTTGGGAATCCAAATGCAAGTGTTGAGCTGACTTTTTGTTTCAATGTGGATTGACTGGAATAAATTTCACTGAAGTTTTCTCAGACACTCTCCATCTAAAAGTACATTTTCCTCTTAATGGAATGTTATACTTGGGTGATACAGCTCATAGTTCATTTTAGTTCAATTTGGGGGTCATTTTTCTGTGCTGATTTTTATAAGTACTCTTTTCCTGGAGTAGCAATTGTTGATTCTCCTTTCTGATTTTTTGAGTCTATTTTGTTTTATGTATTTTTTTCATTCTGTATTCAGTTTGGGTCCTGGGTTTATGTCTGCTTGATGGATCTTGGAATAGTTTATCTGCCAGTTTTGCTTACTTCTTTCTTGAATTTGCCCTCTGTTTGACTTGTTTATAATTTCAAATTTTCAGAGGTTCATATTTGGGCAGGATTTTTTTTCTATTCTGGAAAGCTGCTCAGATGTGTCTAGATTTTGGTCTTTCTTTTAGGATTGTGATTCTCCTAGGGTTCTCTCCATTTGATCACTTTGCAACATTAAAGTGTTTTGACCTATATGGTCCCAAAAACGTCCAAAGAGGAGCATTCCTGTGTCCTGAAATAAAGTAACACTCCTCCTTTGGGTCTAGAACTTAAACATTATTTAAGAAATTCTCTAGAGGACTGAACATATTTGTTGTTTATACTAGAATAGTCCTAATATACAGTTAATCAATGATAAAAGATTGAAGTCCTTAATTATTAGCCTTCTGGTTTTTTAACTTAAGGGTTGAGTACCCAAAGGAATGAACGAATAACATATGGTTACTCCTCCTAAAATGTAGCATCAAGTGGGCTATGGATAGCAGCCAGATCATTGATCATTTCAGACTATAATTTTCTGATTTGGTCCTAAGTATTTATAGATTGCATAATTGATTAAGGGAAGAACCATGTGCATTCAGAGTACAGGGTTGTATCTATTATATAAAGTTCTTTTAGTCATTCTTGTTAATTTTGAGGGGCATGGAGACAATATTATTTCTAAAACTTACAGTATTCATGTGATAATTAATCTTCATGAGAAAAGCACAACACATATAACAATCTTTATATTACCATATTTAGTTTGTCAAGAGGTTGATGTGGGTTATTTCAGAGAAATAAAAGAGCATATCAGTATGTAAGAAGGTAGAATTCATCCTGGTGAAAGATGCAGTACGTTCTAGATTGTACATCAGGAGCATTTTGGCCTACATTTACACATAAGCAGATATCCTGTTTTAAGATTAAAAGTAATATATAAAGAAAAAAATTATTGTCTAGCTATATTCAGAATAAATTTAATGTTTGCCTTGACTTCAGCTTCCGGAAATCTTAATGGCCTAATGTCCATTCCAACCTTATTCTTGGCATCTTTGAACTTTTTGTTATTCCTGATCCTGTGAAGGTTCCAGTAGTGTGACAATATCAGTTGTCCAGACAAGGCACATTGTTGAGATTGCAGTTATTGTCTGAATATTCACTTTCAGATATTGACAAGCAGTCCAGAGGTAACTGAACTCTTCAGGTTTTATATATTGAGATGCTATCTGCTAATCGAGGTATTCATGACTATAAGAGAAATGTGGCAGTAATTAGTGATGATTGTGAAAGACGTTGATTTTTGCATCAAAACTATTAAGAAGCGATAAGCGTTTAAATAAAAAGACAAATGCATTGATAACCAATCCAAATATTATCCAAGCGTTTATCAAACTTTAATGTGGAGCCAAATCACATGAGGTTTTAGTTAAAAATCAGATTCTGATTCAGTGGCTCTGGATTGGGGTCTGACATTTCTCTTTTCTAGTAGGTTCTCAGGAGATGCTGACATTGGTGATCTGAGGACCACACTTGCAACACCAAGGATCTAGATAACTTTAGGACAAATACATGTGCTTTTGAGCCAACAAATATTTAAAATTTTGATATAAGGTAGAAAAAACGGTTGGGTTTATATCTTAATTGTAATCTTTATAGAATTGTTTACGTTTTACCCTATACAGTATCAAACTATATACCTTTTAATTTTAATTATTAATTTCAATTAAATATAAGTATTTCAAGAAATATTCTATATGGAATTTCAATACATCTTTTGAGTATGAAGTAAAAACAGAATGTTGAAATATTAGAATTCAGTACCAGCAAAATGATTTAGAGAAAAAGAAGGCACCCAAAAGGCTTTTGGTTTTCACTATAAAAGATTCAAAACAATAGACTTTAGAAAAATGTTGGAGAAAGAAATGCTGAGTCTATGGGAATGTATGTTGAAATTAGTGCTACCGACTCTCAGGCTGAAGAGTTTTTTTTGAAAAAACATAAAAAGATTCTTGAGATTTTCCTAAGGTATTACTCTAAGATATAGTTTTTCTTCTAGAAAATATTTGAATTCATTTTAACTTAAAATTTTTTTCCTGAATTATGTTCATCTGTTTCCCAAAGGACTAATAATATAATTAAGTGTAGTATTCCTATATCTTGTATGTTAGACATTTGGACAAGCAGAAACAATGAAAAATATATTTTAAGGTTGATAATATATAGTATTAATGATGTAACCCACCATGACTCTATTTTACTCTTTTGCTGAGAGATTTCTGGAACTCACACAATGAACAATACCGTGAATCTGGTGGAAAAATATATTTGTGGAAAGGAAAATTAGTAAAGAAAAGTGATTACAATTGTCAGTGACAATGGGAAAAACTCGATGAAGGCTATGAGTGATTTAGTAATTATGTACATTATGATTTTTATTCTTACCCTTCAGTTTTATGTTCAGGGTATAATTACAGCACACAGTAGAATAATAGAATTATTGTCTATAATCAGCAAGATAGTGAGCTAATTAAATCATTATTCTTTAGTCAAGGACAAAGTAGATGACATAAAGAGAATTTTGAAACTTTGTCATGTGCTTATATAAGATGTTCCAAACAAGATGGAATAGAATTTATCAAATTAGATGGTGCTTGAAAAAACATTAATATTGCATTTGACAGATATTATCAATATAGCAGGGCATCTGACTGCTTGTAGATAATTAACTCACTTGCTGGAATCTGCTGCCAAAATAACCAAACTCATGCCTGTATGTCTTCCATCATATTTGCTTCATGTCATTTCTATTCTAGCAGAGATGCTGAGCTTGGTGTGCATGCAATGAAATCTGAGGTATAGATAGTTCATAAATAGTATATCTTGAAAGACCATAACACTGCTCCATTACCATCAAATATTTAAGGACAGATTTTTCTCAAGTGATCGAATGAAGCAACATGTATGTTCAAACGTATTATAACATGTTTTTTATTTTCTGCATTCTGATGCTTTGATAACTGGGGCTTTGCTCACCGTAGAGGGACTGCCCCTCCCAGGGTTAGCCACTTCCTTGAGATAGCAAACACATCGCCATGAGTGTATCTTTCAAATGCAAACCAACCCATCCAGAGCCCACTCCCCCAACCACCTCCTTTCTCAGGCCCTCACTCTGGGACACTGTCCACCTGCTCAAATCACCCCAGGGCTAGGTACCAAACAACTGGGGACAGAGCCTATGCCCCAGAGCTTCCTGAAATTATTCAGACTAGCCATTCCTAAGCCTGTTTATCCTGTGTCATCATTCCTTTCTGTGGAAAACATAATAAAGGCTCTTGCCTACATTTCCCCCTCTCCCTCTGCCTCCTGACTATGTGGCATCCCGTGGTGTGGTGTACCTTCTCTTCTTGGAATCTGTGGTATCTTCAGTGGCAGTCATCTGATCTGTTGGCCTCACCATACCTAAATAATAATAAAACCTATATTTTAAAACAGCAAGATATTAGGAATTAACTTAATATAAAAGTGGGGATGGAAATCTTAAGTGTATCTCTGAAAATATTCAGAAAGCATCATCTTCAGTTTCAGTTTCTACTGTTGCTTCAGTGAAAATACATCAATGCTAATGGCCACATTTTCAAGTCAGGAGTGGAAGAGGAGATGCCCTTTCCTTAGGTTCTGTTAGGAAGAGAAGCTTAACAACTCAGTGACAATGCGTTATCTTCAGTACACCACTTTGTCAGGCCCAGCAGAACAACAACTTGCTTTTCACCCACACAGACTGGCAGTGAATATTTACTTCGTTTTGCGGATGTTCAGGCTGATGAGCTCATAAACAACCTTACAAGTGAGACTGCTGAGAATTTCCCCTCTGAACTAAAATATCAAACGTTAAGCATTTGTCCACATAACTTTAAATAATAATATTTTAAAAATTTTAGATTTATTCCTATATGAAACTTTATTCTGTGATAGTGATATTTTGTGTTGGCTTCAATTCGAGTTGGATCTTGGTTTTAACCATGGACCTTTGGCTTCGGTCAAAATATGACTTTAGTGCACTTCAAATACTGGCCTTACATTACATGCATGTGTTGATGATAGCTTAAAGTACATTTTTTACAGTAGATTTTCCTATATACCCATTAGGTGAATTTAAATCTCATATAAACATATTAAGGATGAATAATTGAGCTAAGAAGGAATAAACAAGTGTCATCAAGAAGGAGATTGGTGCCCAAATAAAAAAATGGATTTGCCATATCCAATATTCTTTTGGAAAAGTTATTAAAAACATTTCTCATGTGAGTCTAAATAAGTGTTTAAGAAAATACATAACACTACCTTAACTCTGGTATGTGATACTTTTACTTGAAGATAGAATACTGATTTACCGGAAGTAAATGTGGAAAATTTTTCTCCTCATTATTGATATCATTCAAAATATGCCATAAGACACGGGCCAACATGTCTTAAGTTCCCAAATGTGCACTAAGTCCTAAGTCTCCATTTTCTGACCTTAAATTTCTCCTGTATATCCCGAGTGCTTTGCTTCCTGATTTGCTGAACTCTCTTCTAGATGTACACCGATATGTCTCAAAGTTATGTCTCAGCTGAGAGTTGAATGTTTTCCCCCTAGTCATTTTTTTTCTTTTTTGGTGAGGAAGACCAGCCCTGAGCTAACATACATTGCCAATCCTCCTCTTTTTGCTGAGGAAGACTGGCCCTGGGCTAACATCCATGCCCATCTTCCTCCACTTTATATGGGACGCCGCCACGGCATGACTGACAGGCAGTGCGTCGGCGGGCGCCCGGGATCCGAACCCGCGAACCTCGGGCTGCCAAGCGCGGGCTAAACCGCTGCGCCACTGGGCCGGCCCCTCCCTCTTAGTCTTGACCGTCCTCCTGTGTCTACTACTTCAGTGACAACTTCCTGCTCTGCATCGTTCCCCAGGCTAAAAATCGCTTTCTAGGCTTGGCCTCTTATCTCCTTAAAGCAACGAATTCCCAAATTCTGCAGACAGTTCTCTCTCTCCATCCCCAAATTTTTACTTCACCATAATCTTCACAGCCCCTCACATAATTTCCAACAATCTCCCACTTGGAAGGTTGGTATTGGCTCCCTAAGTATTTTCCAAACCTTCAGTTCCTCTCCACTCAGTTAAATTCACTTTGTTGCTACCAAATTATCTTTTTAAAACATATATTGGCTTATGCTGCTTACCTGTTTTAAGTCCTCTTCCAACTGCCTATGAGAAAAAGTCCAAATTTCCTAGCATGCCAGATAAATAGGGCAATTGTGTAATTTACCATGCAAACTGAAACATTTTGGACAGTTTAAGGGAGGCTGTGTGGTCTGAATATCTGTCTGCCCCCCAAATTCATATATTGAAATCCTAATGCCCAGTGTGATGGTATTAGGAAGTGGGGCCTTTAGGAGTTGATTGGGTCTTGAGGGTAGAGCCCTCATTAATGGGATTAGTGAGTTTATAAAAGAGGCCTGAGAGAGATCCCTAGCACATTCCATCATGTCAGGATACAAGGAGAAGTCTGTGACTGGGAAGAGGACCCTCACTTGACCATGCTGGCACCTTGATCTCAGATCTCAGACCTCTAGAACTATGAGAAATAAATTTCTGTTGTTTATAAGCTACCCAGTCTGTGGTATTTTCTTACAGCAGCCCAAACGGGCTAAGACAGAGCCCTATTAATAATTATGCCAGAACCACAGGGACTGTCTCTGGCAAACCAGAAATTATGGTTACTCTATATGTAATTATCATCATTTTGTAAATACAGCTTAGATTTCCAACTTCATCCCTTATGAAACTCTGCCATACACCTTGTTCAGCCACTAGTTATTCATTCAGCAAATAAGTTTTGGGGACCCTACTTGCTGCTAATTACTATTCTAGATAAAAATCATTGTGCTTGTAGAACTTACATCTTAGCATTGGGACTTACAATAAATAAGGAAAAGATACCATGTCACACGGTGGGAAATTTAAGGGAGGTTAAAGAAATAGAATACCAGGGAGAGGAGCTGAAAGTTTAATTCAGATGGTCAGTGAAGGTCTCTCTGAGAAGATAGCATTCAAGAAAATCTTGAGGGAGCATAAAGTGTGACTCATCTGTTTATCTGGGGAAAACATTTGAGGTGGACTGAAGAGCAAGTGCAAAGGCTGGACTCTCCTTAGTCGAAGTAGAAGTTATTGAAGAAGAAAGAGCTGGAGTGTGAGGGACATGAAGCTGGTGAGTGGGTAGTAGGAAGTGAGGTCAGAGAACCTACAGTAAGGTTTTAGCTTTTAATCTAAGGTGGACGCCCATTGAAGGTTTTGGAGCAGAAGAGTGACGCAACCTGACATTTTCACCAGATCTCTCTGGATGCTATATTTATAATATCCTGCTAAGCAGCAGGGATCGGCAAGAGTAGAAGCAGAAAGACAAGATAGAAGGCTATTGGTTATTGCAAGTAGCTATTGGTGAGAGCGATGAAAATGCTGACATATTCCAAGGGTAGAATTTACTAATTTTGTTGAATGATTGGATAAGTGTAAATGTAAGAGAGGTGTTAAGGATGATTCCAAAGTCTAGGCTGAGTGACAGGAAATGTAGGACAGAATTAAACTGAAATAAAATAAACTGCAAGAAAAGTGTATGTGGGGCAAAATCAGGAGGTCAATTTTGGACATTTTGTGTTTGAGATGCTCATCAGATATCCAAGTGGAGATGCTGATTAGGCAGTTGGGCATGTAAGTCCAGGAAGAGGTCTGGGCCAGAGTTTAAGTTCGGTACTTTTCAGAAACATAGATGAGTATTTAAAGCCATAAGACTGGATGAGATCATGACAGGAGTGAAGGTAGGCAGAAAAGGAAAGAGTCCAAAGGCAGAATTCTGGGCGCATGTCAAAATACCTGTTGCATCCCAACTGTATCATGACTCTCCCTAGTCTCTACTCTCATATGTTTTTTCTTTCTCCCTGGAATATATTCCTTGATTCTTTGTCCTATGGAGTCTTAGTTATCCTTCTGGAGTTTTTCAGAACCTTCTAGCTTGATTTAGTATCCACCTTCATGTTCTCCTTGCCTTATTACCTTGGAATTGCTTACTTACATGTGTAATCCTTGAGAACGGGAGTTATTTTGCATTCCCAGAACTTAACACATGAAAGACATTTAATTAATATTTATTGCACAAATAAATGTATGATTTAGCTCATGTAATGCATCTGCTTATCAGACAGTCATAACAAAAAACTGGAACCAAGGTTTTGATTATGTGATCTAGCATGTTATTTCAATGATATTAACTATTTGAAAGAATATGGTCTTCTGTTACTGTAGAAAGAGCCCTACATTTAGAACAAGGAAACTTTAGCTACAATTTGCCTTTCTATTTGCCAGCTATTTGGTTGTCCATCTGCAAGCAGTTTAATGTCTCCAAAACTTGGTTTTCTTTTCTGTAAAATGGAATTCATAATTTTTTTTTTTTTTTTGGTGAGGGAGATTGGCCATAAGCTAACATCCATTGCCAGTCTTCCTTTCTTTGCTGAGGGAGATTGGCCCTGAGCTAACATCTGTGCCCATCTTCCTCCATTTTTCGTATATGGGATCCTGCCACAGCAAGGCTTGATGAGCGGTGCATAGGTCCGTGCCTGGGATGCTAACCCTGGGCTACCAAAGTGGAGCATGTGAACTTAACCACTACGGCACCAGGCCAGCCCCTGGAATTCATAACTTTTAATCACCTTACTAGATTATATACATGAAAACACTTTGTAAACTGTAAAACACTATGAAGTATAAGATATTGTCATTTGTCTGTCTGGAAAGACATCCATGATGATGGATAGATGTGTTTAGGACCAGTGGGCTGTGTTCCAACACGCCACTTATGGTTGATGCAGCATATGGCAATTGAGGTTCTATTATGGCAAATCTTCTTTCATTTCAGGGACTGTAATGTTCTACCTGGCTGCTATTACCTTTTATATGTTGTTAGTTACAGCCTCCAAAGCAAGCTATCACAGTGATGTCAGATGCAGATTAAAAGAAGGTAGTACTGGCTTTGATTAAAGAGATTGTGATGTTCATGAGTTGGATGCTTGAGTTGGAACATGTTTTCCTCCCTATGGTTTACCAGTATACACTCTGAGGTGTTAGGCTGGCTCTAGCCTTGGATTCCCTGTCAGAAATCAGAACCCATGCTGCTTCATAGACTTGGGGTGAAATCAAGGAACTGGCTTCTTTTTCACATTTGATGTATGTAAGGATTATCTTTAAATTCTCTCACTCTGTCTGGTGTGCCTGCACCTAGAGCAGGCACCTGACTTCATGAATGAAAGCTCCCATGGCCTTCTGCTCTTCTGTGATGCTCCATTCTTTCTTGAATTCAGTCCAACAAGGACTCCTTGCATCCACTGCCCCATGGAGTAGTATGATTTTCTTTTGTCCAAGCTTTTCTGATTGTTATGGGAGAGAAGATCTTTAATTTTAGTCTTCTATCTGCTAACCCAAAATAGGAGAGTCTTCTTAAAGTTCTTTGTTCACACTCTACCTGCAAATCAGCTTAGGAGTTTTGGGAACTTTCTGATTTAATGATTGTGACTGTTTTGACGTTGCTCTATTTCCTGGCACAACTGAATTCTCTGCTGGGGAAAACTTAGAACTTTAGAGCAATACTGGATGCAAGACAGTATCTGGTCCAATTAGTGATTCTTGCTATGGTTTTCTCAATAATGTGGAGGTCATGGGCATGATTCTTATTTGGGGGAGTTGAGTGTAATGTGTTCCATGACCACGGCTTGGTTTCCAATCGGGTTAATCACTTTTGATCTGCCTCTTGCCATTTCTAAAGGGGAAAAGTATGGGGTTAATCGTTTCAAATCTACTGTTGCTTTTAGAAATAGTTACTCAAGTACATGTTTTACTGATGGCTTATTTCTGTTATACTTATAAAGAGGAAAAACTATGTAAATGCTAATAGAACTAGATAAAGCTATTCAAAACATGCCACAACCCTTTCTGAAAAAATGTTTTTAATTCTCAGATTTTTAGAAACATTAGTAGGTAGCAAATTAAGCCATTCTTTAAGTGAATAGTTCTGGAAAACGAATTCATTTTATTTCCCACCTTCCACAATGCCTTCATAATCCTGGGGAAAAGTATCTTTAAGTATTCTACTTTTATCTTTCAAAAATAAAATAATATATAAAGTATTTAATTAAAAACTACCTTATTCATAATAACAGTAACTTATTTATATCTGTTTCGTCCCCAGAATTTTCTAAATGCATCTTATTTGTATTCCATGATTGTTAAACTAAAACTAATATTTAAATCCAACTGTTGACATTTCTATGAAATATTAGCATAAATTTTGCCTCAGGTAAAATGTAGTAAAGCTAATGACTGTTTCCTTCTAAAAGTTTCACAATCCCAAAGATCCCTATTAACATTTTCTGTCCTTAATGCTGTGTATATTCAAATAATACTGTTTTAGTTGGTTTTCTATTTCATGTTTGTTTTACTTCTGAAGTGCCACTGGCAATAAAGCCATGTTGTTCTTCTTTCTCTTTTTCTCTCTCTTTCTGAATGTGTAATTGGTTTTAATATATGCAATAATAGCCATAGCTAACATTTAATAATGTAATAATAATTACCATTTCCAGACATCGTTTTCAATGTTTTAAATATATTAATTCATTTAGTCCTTCACGTTTACTTACTATTATTATCCTCAATAACAGATGAAGAAACTGAGGGACAGTGAGGATACACTTGTCCAAATTTACACAAATGGTAAATGGTAAAGCTTGGATTTGAACCTAGGCAGGCCAACTCTCAAGTCAGTGATCATAGGAGACTGATATAATTTATTGTCCAAACTGGAATACCTTGAGAGTAAAGGGTGGCAATATTAATAATTACAGCAACTAATCAGGTGCACGGTTTCCTAGTTTTTGCTTGTGACTGTGCTGTGAGTACACTGTCTCTCAGTAAAACAACATATTTAAAATTAATTATTTTATTTATGATCTATGTTATTTCTTCATTTGGGTCTGGCTCTATTTGGGTCAATTACCAAGAGATGAGTGATGTTCAGCCATGGAAAAAGAGAAAGAGAATGAAGAACAGGAATTTGGAGAATACATGGAAAATTGTGAAATGCTTTTTACTGGGTTTACCATAGGAATAAATTTTGATTAATAAAAATATATAAAACAATTACATGAAGGATGGCTACATTATCAAAATATTATTAACAGCCAACAAAGTTAGGCAGATGAGATATTACAAAGAGAAAAAACAAATTATTTGCTTTTAGAGCATAATTTTTGATACATGTGTTGATAACTTTCTTCATTAATTAACTCTATTGATTTGATAGTGCATGTGACCTAAACCATTGTGTGTTGTTTTGAAAGCAGGTAGACACAGATGTAATTCTGCCCTCTGTGGCTTTGTGCATTAATGGGAATATAACTTCCTGGCTAATTTGATGTGTTAAATTGCAACAAGGAAGAAGCCGAGTTTATGGTTTTAGGTAAAATAACAGGATGATGAAAGAGGCAGAAGGGTTTGTTGTAAAACTCTCACGTGGACAAGTGCTCACATGGGAACTTCGCATTAACAGAAGGTGTCATGCTGCTGGTTATGTATGATCAAGTCTGAGAAGTATGTTTCATAGAAATGTAACTTCTTATTTTAGACTGAAGATTTATTTGGGGGAAACCCAAGTGAGCAGGAGGTGACTTGAAAGCTTAACTGCTGTGACAAAACCTTTTTTAAGAGGACACCACAAAATAATGAGAGACTGTTACCAAAACTGATGCAATGTGTGAGAAGGCAGAGTCTGTACAAGATGTGCTCCACCCATTCCTGGCAGTTGATATATAGGTCTCAGAGCACTGAATGACATCAATCTTCCTTTACAACCACTGAAGCCTCACCTGCTGACACAATACATCCTAATTATGACAGGAACTCTTGGGGGGGGGGCCTGTGGATGTGGCCATGGATGTGGCTATGATATGGATGAAGGGACTACCTAGGACTAGGCTGTTGTTAAGGCTCTGGAAATGGTGGTGACTGTGGGTCAAGCTATGTCTATGGATATAGCTCTGGCAGTGGTTACTCCCTCTACTGACCATCATATTCCCAAAGATGTTGGTCATCTTGCTGATAATTTTTGACTTTCAGAGTTTCTATGCCTCTCACTAGTGATAAAGTTCAAGAAGACTGTGTTGATTTTCCTTACATTAATCTTCATCTCTTGTGGACAGCAGCAGCCAACATGACATTGCAGTTTACTCTTCAGCCTCTGTGGCAGAGTTTCCAACGTTTTGATATGATCCACATTTAAGCATTTGCTCTTATGCTGTCAAACTATGGCATTCCAACCTCTCTATTTAGTTTACACATGATAGCACAGTTCCCAAATAAATGCATTTAAATTTACCTCTCAGGATATTTTTCTGTTTGTATTTGTTCAAGACTTTCTGATTCTTTTACCATTCATAAACTGGGCCATGTTTAAGAGTTGTAATGATCCAGAAGAATTGGTCTACCTAGAGAGCTGGACATAGGCGCAAACAAAGATTAGACAAGATGAGTGAGCTTGTGTTGTTTTTGGTCTCTGCTTCCAATCTTTTACGTCTTATATGCCCAATTTCTAAGTTTCAAGTGCTGTGGAACGGTATTATTCAAGAAATCTCCTTCTTGGTCTCGGTTTGTTATAATGCAGAACAATTATTTTCTTCTTATCCATGATGTTTATAAAAATCATAGGCCTTTTTACTCCTGTAACACGTGAAGATATTACTGTGTTTATTTATTTCCAAAGCCTGACTTATTTTGAACACTGTTGGTTGACCAATCTGGGCTGTGGGAATGTATTTCAGTGAGTCTATTATAAAATAAACTGTAGAGACCTTCCTTATAATTTAAAAAGTCAATTTTTACCTCTTTTGTGGCTCACGTACAATGTACATGCCTGAAATATAGCTTATACTTCAGTGAGTCTAGATAGGAAATTCTTTGGACAAATAAGCCCAGGTCTTATAAAAAAATAAAGTGGAAGATTCTGCATAAAAAAGAAGAAAATGGAAGAGGAAAAAGAAGAAAACTTAAAATACATAGGAAAAGTAAAATGTAAGAAGGAGTTTTCTTAAGGCTTTGAAAAATATAATTTTCCAACAAACAATGAATTTTACAGCAAAAGTTCACTCAATAACCAAAAGTTTGTATGTATGATGTCAAGCACTGGGGCTGTTTTTTCACTGTCTTTTCTTCTCTTTAGATTTTGGATTAATCATCATATACATAAATCTGGGCATGAGGTCTAAATTTGTAGTCGTCAAGAGCCTGAAAGCTCTTCTAAATGGAAGCTCTTTAAAGTCAGAGATTGTGTCTTATTTCTTGTTCACATCTGTATTCCCAGCCCCACAACAGTATCTAGCATATATGAACTCAAAACTTTTTTTTTTTTGCTGAGGAAGATTTGCCCTGAGCTAACATCTGTCCCAATCTTTCTCTATTTTTCAGTATGTGGGCTGCCAGCACAGCATGGCTGCTAACAGAATGGTGTAGGTCCCTGCCCGGCAACTGAACCCAGGCTGCTGAAGCAGAGTGCATTGAATTTAACCACTAGGCCACCGGGGCTGGCTCTGGACTCAATACATTTTTGTGAAATAAGTTCATGTATGAACTTTTTATTTTAAAGATGCAAATTATATTGCCTTCAATTTTTTTAAATTACTTTTTTGTTTATTTGGTGAGGAAGATTGTCCCTGAGCTAACATCTGTGCCAATCTTTCTCTATTTTTTGTATGTGGGACATCGCCACAACATGGCTGGATGAGCAGTGTGTATGTCCGTGCCTGGGATCTGAACCCATGAACCCTGGGCTGCTGGAGCGGGGTGCTTTAACTTAACTGCTATGCCACTGGGCCAGCACCACCTTCATTTTTTAATACAAAACACTTTTGCAAAAAATGTTTCATTCCATCTGTATGATAATCTAATGAAATGGGCAAGATTGGCCTTAACATCTCATGTTGTTTTAATCCCCCACACTCTGCTGTCTCATTCCCCTCCTTCATTTTAAAAATGAAGAAACTGCATCTCGGTATGTTTAAATATTTTATTTAATATCATATAAAGATGACCGGAGTTTCAATATGACTTTCTGAGTTCCAAATCCATGGTCATTTCACTATATGATTAATTACTATGGAATTCAAGGACATTGTTTATTGTATTATTAAAATAGTAAAATAATAATTCTTCATGCTGATTTCCCCCCCACACTTTAATCTTAAAAAATTGTGTATTTTATCTTTAGTTCTCTGTACCAAATCCAATATTCATTGAATAAATATAAAAGAGAGAATAAATGAATGAATTAAAATTTTAACATAAAAGAAAACACGTTATAGAATCCTTATAAAACATATTGATATACTTATAAGCTGAATAGTTTGTGCATGCCAATATACCTTTTCTGTAGTTTTAAAAGAACATTGCATTTAAAAATGGTGCTGGGATAACTGGATATCCACATGCAAAAGAATGAAGTTGGATTCCTTCTTATCACCATACACAGATATCAATAGATCCTAGACCCAAATATCAGAGCTAAACTATAAAACTCTAAGAAGAAACTATAGCAGTAAATCTTCATGACATTTAGGCAAAACTTTAGCTGTGATAATAAAAGCACAAGTGACAAAAAAAAGGTAAATTGGACTTTGTCAAATGAAAAACCTTTAGTCTTCAATGGACGTGATGGAGACAACTCACAGACTGGGAGAAAATATTTCAAATCATATATCTTATGAAGGACTTTATCTGGAATCTGTAAGGAACTCTTACAACTCAGTAATATAAAAGAAATAATTCAATTCAAATATAAGCGTAGCATCTGATGACAAATAGCATCTGTATACAAATGGCCAATAAGCACATGACAAGATGCTCAACATCATTAGCCATCAGAGACTGCAAATCAAAATCCCAATGAGATATCACTTCACACCCACTAGGATGACTATAATCAAAACAGTCAGGTAATAATAAGTGTTAATGAGTATGTGGAGAAATTGGAACCCTCATATAGTGCTGGGGGAAATGTAAAATGGTGCAGGTTCTTTGAAAAACTTTCTGGCAGTTTCTCAAAAGTTTTAAACATAAAGATACCATATGTGACCCAGCAATTTAACTCCTAGGTGTATATCCAAGAGAAATGAAAACATATGTCCACGTGAAAACTTGTACTTGAAACTACATAGCAGTATTCATATTAGCCAAAAAGTAGAAACAAACTAAATGTCTGCCAACTGATAAATGGATAAATAAATGTGATATATCCATACAATGGGATAATATTTGGCAATAAAAAAGAATGAAGTTTCATTACAAGAAGATACAATTGTGCACTACTGGCCATATGAAGCATGGTGTATGTACCTGAGCATTGAAACCCACGAAAAGATTCATGATAAACCATACTTTAAGACAGGCAGCAAGAAGATTCATGATGGTTCTCTCTGCACTATGTATGATACTTGGTGAGCTAGCTCAATTTTTTCACTTAATAGGTTATTGTAGGCTTACTGGTAATATGGCAACCTCTATTTTATAGGAGTGAATTCTTCCTACACCCAAGGTAGAGATGTTCCACATCCCCATCAGTTTTTTGTGTACCCCAAAGTATTGTTACCTGCTTATTTCTCATTAATTGAGTATGAGAGTACAAAACTCAACAGAAGTGTAAATGATTGTGGTATGGTATTATATCTGTAGGCTGGTTTCTGATGCAATTATTTACATTTTCTTTAACATGGAAAGTCATTTAATTGCTAGCGATGTATTTTTCTAATGGCTTGAACAGCTTTGATTCTGGTGTTTGGTTTCTCTAATTATTAATTGTTGAAGAGAACTGACCATCCAGAAACTATTTTATTTTCATTTTTGACAATGCTTATACTGTTTTCCCTCCAAAATAAATTTTAAAAAAGTAAGCAATAATCTCAGCCTATCTGTCTCTCCTCCTTCTTTCTCCTATTCAGCCGTTCTCTCTTTTTTGACTTTTTAGTTTCTTTCTACAACTATTTTTGATAGGTGGATATTTACTTAATAATAACATAGGAAGGGCATCCTGCAAATTGATTTGCTCTACTTTCTGCATGCAATTTTTAAACAAAAAAGTAATCAACTTGGTTCTCATTAAGATAAAAGTTTAGGAAGAGTCAAATTATATCCTACAAAATGTGTCAACTTGTATCTTTGAAATTTCTTTGTGTGTTCTCTGAATTCTGGGGACTTGCAAAAAGGAAAATTGGGTTTGGATGTATTATTTCAGTTACCTGTTAAAATAATAATCTATTTTAGAATTTTATCTTTTTTTTTTGCACTGTATTTATCACTTCAAAAATTTTAATTTTGACCTGAAAACCCCTGGCCACTGTAATTAATCTAAATAGGCACTGTTAGTCTCCTGACTTGAATGTTATTGTTGAAACTGGACATGGTCAAACCAACTCTGTGCTGATAATAACTGTATTACTCAGATTGGGCTGCCATAGCAAAATACCTTAGACTGGGTGGCTTAAATAATAAGAATTTATTTCTTAGAATTCTGGAGGCTGAGAAGTCCAAGATCAAGGTTTCCTGGTGAGAACCCTCTTCCTGGCTTGCAGATGGCCTCCTTCTTCATTGTATCTTTTCCATGGTGGAAAGAGAGAGAGGAAGAAAGACTTCATGTATCTCTTCTTATAAGAACACTAATCCATTCAAGAGGACCTCACCCTCATGACCTCATCTCAACCTAATTAACTTCCAAAAGTCCCATCTCCAAATACTATCACATTGGGGGTTGTGGCTTCAACATATGAATTTGGGGGAGGGGGGTACAATTCAATCTATAGCAATAACCTTATATTAAGTGAAAAATTGGGTTAGCTTACCAAGGGTCATAGATAGTGCAGAGAGAACCATTCTGAGTCCTCTCATCTGTTTTAAAGTCTAGTTTATTATGGGTCTTTTCATGACTTTCAATTTTCAGCTACATACACAACACTTCATATGATTGTAGGGGCACAGTTGTAGCATCTTTGAGATAATTTTCTTTTTCTTTCAACATCATATGTAATGTGTTGCTATAGTTTTTTCTTGAAAAAGCCAGCAAAATTATGCAATTGGCACAAAAAATATATTAGTTATAAAATGTCACACACAGTTTGCCATTCAATTCTAATTTTGGAGAGTTGGTGTTGGCAAACACAGTCTTAGTACTTGTGAAAGAAGAATTTCTTGTATTTCTAACATCAGCATCAACACAACTCAGGCCACAAGGCATGCCCTCCCTTGGGTTTCTGCTCTGTACAATGTAGGGGCACAGCCCAACACTGGCTTCCCTGGAAACACCTGTAATTTTAAAGAGGTAATGACCATTATCATTGAAATTTATGTTCTCCCAGATGTTTAGCCAATTACAGTTTGTTAGTGATCCAGAGCTTCTCAGAAAGAAATTATCTGAGGTAGTACTGGTAGGGTCATTTTTAACAGGAATACTTAGGCAGGCCCAGATTTATACTTTGTCATGGTTACCCTACATGCTGTTATACTAGGATGACAAAATAAATGATATAATGACTGCAAACTGTGTTCATAATAAGGTGTTGTGGTGGTTACGACAGTGACCGAAGGTGTGAAGTTAATAGCTAGATCATTCCTTTTATGAGCATCTCCTGGGTGTGGAATACCCAGCGGAGATGAATATCAGAGCTTTTATTACTCATTTTAATCACTGTTATTATGAAGTAATATAAACTGAGCCATTTTCTCACTATGCTTTGTGGGAATCTTTCCTTGATCCCAAAGAGCTTACACACAGAGAGTCAAAATCATCTTAACTGTAAAGAAAAGTAAAATAATAAACATTAAATGATGTCATCATTGTCAAGTTGCAAAGGTCTGAAAATGTGACATCATCATCCATTTCTCCTTTTCCTTCACCACCAGAGCCAATCTCTTGCCAAATTCTATTTGTATGTCTTATAACTTCCCCTTCTTTGGAGTGCCATTTCAACTCTCTAGGGCAGAAATTCATTGCCTTTTAGCTACTGCAATAATCTCATAAATGTTCTCTATGACTTTAGTTTTTATTTTGTCTAGTCCATCTTAGACATTACTGCGAGAATTAACTTTTTTGTATTCCACCCAATTCCATTCCATTCTATTCTGTGCAGCAAATAATAAAGAGAGCCTATATGTATTTATACCAGTGGTTGCGTATGATAGGCAATGGGCAAATATAAAATAAACAAAGAAAAAAAGATCAGTACACCCAAGGTATTCATAGCCTTTATAAGAAAAGAAACAAGAAACAAGATGAGGATTATAACAAAGTTATGCCCAAGATGCTACTTAGTTGTTTTTAACTTAAACTTGTCTATGAATTTTTACTTTATATATTAGATTAAAAAGGAATAATAAAACAACAGATAAAAGTAATTCCTCTTTTTAATTTTTGTGTTTACTCATCTGTAAAGCCATTAATGGAATACTCTGCTGGACACTGTATGATGTAAAAGGAGGTCCTAAAAACTTCATGAAACAGTGAAGGTTGGGTTTACCAGACAGGTACCTGATGGATATTCCAGGCAGGCAAAGTGAAAAGGCAGGGAAGTATGAAAAACCTGGTATTTTCCTGCCAACTAAATTCAACAGATATTGTTTTAAGAACCTCCTCCAGGCTAGGATTCATAGCATTATCCTGTGTGTAGTTTGGCAAGGTTAAGGACTTACATAGTATGTCATATTATATTTCAGAATTTGTGTTTCACTGTCATGGTGATGGGGAGTATTGAATTGAATTAATAAAGACACACAATCAGCTTTGTAGCTTAGAAAAGTTATGGTAGTGGTTTGTAGGATGGATTGGTGTTAGAAAGACCAAATAATTTATATCAATAACGCAGGAAAGATGATGATGACAACATATGAATAGAGCACGGCCCGAGGGGATGGTGTATATTCCAGAGATATATGTAGGAGGTGGAATCAGGGCTTGATGACTGCCTGGATGTTGGTGGTTGATGGAGGTGTTATTGTGAAGCATGACTCCCAGGTTTGTGGCTTGGGTGATTAGGTTGTACCAATCCTTGAGGGTAGAAACATAAGAGGAAGAGAAGATTTAAGGATGAATAAGACGTGTTTACTTATTCATCCATATAAGGAATATTTATTAGATCCGACAAAGTGCTGGACCCTACTAAGGCCCTAGGAAATACAATGGTGAAAAAAAGATATGGAGTTTGTGGTATCTGAGAGACGTTCCTGAGAAATTTTCTTTTTTAGCAAGCTGGATTCATGAACTTGGAATTACAGGTAGTTAAAACAATGGGAAGAGGAGAGGTAACTTGGTAAGCATGTAGAGAATGATAAATAAGTGGTGAAGACAGAATTAAGGCAACTCTAATAATTAAAAGTATGAACAGAAGGTATATTAAGAGGAGCCAAGGAAAAATAAGAATTTTTCAGAGAAGTAGGATTGGAACCAGAAAATCCTGTTATCAGGAAACTAAGGATTGCAAGTTTTCAAGAAAAAGTATAGTTACTATGCTAGAAAGTGGACAAATGAAAAAGATACTGAAATTAGAACCTGGGTTGTTATTAGTGTTCTCACCAAGAGCAGTTTCAGTGGATGATGGGGTTGGATTGTAGTCATGAAGAGACTGATGATATGAAAAAGAAGTGCAACTGAGTCACAGGTGACATGCAGGGTCAAAGGGGGGTTCTTAAAATATAAATTTAAACCTCGAAGACAGGGACATATTTATTTTAAAATTCAATATCCTAATGCCTTTTATATTGTACGTGCTTAATAAATGCTCACGATTCATCCGATGACCATAGAAAAGCAAGCAAGAAAATTAATGCAAATAAAGATTATTGCAACAAAATCTACTTTGTGGAAATGATAGTGGAAAAATGCATTTATAATAAATCCCGGAGTCTGGAAGGAGTGATATTTCAAAAGATTATTATAGGAGAGAGTAATCATAAGACCCACAATAATTAAACAAGTTTGAGGAAGGTTTGAACAAAAGGCACGTCTTTAATGTGGAGGTTGTGGATTTACGACACTTTATTACATAAGATTCAAAATTGAAACTGCTAGAAAAAAATATTGTTCTTTCTGCCTAACTCCTAATGTCATAAAAATAATGGGGCCCCTCCCTCCGAAACCAGAGAATAGCATAGTGTTACCAAAAGAACACCACACCTTAAGTTTGAAGGGAGTTTTGCAGCAAAGGTAAGAGCTAATTAAGTGGGCTAACTACAGTGGTGAAGGTCAAAAAGGAAATAAAAAAAGATTTGGGATATAAAAGGAAGGAGTCATAGTGTTTGTTACTTAGAAGATGTAATGAATATAAGCTTTACAAAAAAAACACCTCAGTAATGAATCATTTTACTTATCCTTCTCTTATTTTGGAACATTAAGGAAAAGGTAAAGAAATGAGAATCAAAGGACCTGATAAGTTCTGATGCTGAAGAGCTAAGTGATCTCATAAAAACACCAGTCTGTTCATTTATAAAATGAGAACAAGTTATAAAACATTCCTCATAGTACTCTTTTGAGAATAACATGGGCTAACATGTGTGGGAATGCTTTATAATCAAATACAATTGTTAATAATTGTGGTTATTTTAAGTATTGTTGAAACACGTTTTTATCTCTATATTGAAAGAATAAAAATGAAATATTAGAATTGGAAGAATCTTAAATTTTATCAGATCTAATGGTTCTTTGTCTTTAGTTAATCAATTAATTTATTTTCTCACTAATTATTTCTTTCATTTATTAAACCACCATTAGCTCAGTGCCTTCTTTGAATGAGACATTGGGCTAGGTCTTAGGGGTAAAGAAACAAAACAAAAGGCATTTCTGGTAAGCAAATGAGATCCAGTAAGGCAAGTAGATAAAGAGAAAATTATAGTATAATGTTCAGGGGTCTTGATACAGAGAATATAGGGCTACAATCTCAGAGAAGGAGTATGTGAGTCAGATTGTGGGAACTAGAGAGGGCCTCCTGGAGAAGGTGCTGTCTGTGTTGATTCTCAAATGATGAGTTGGGTTTTGCCAGACATTACCCTGGTGGGAGTTTGTCTTAGGCATTTGAAGTACCACATAGGTACTTCAAGATTAAACTCAACATTTAATCTTCAATATTCCTGTGGAGAGAGATTAACAAAGAAAGAGAGTGTTGTAGTTTAAAATCAAGGTTGTTGAATACGTTTTCATAGCATGGACTTGGGTGATGTTGGTTTCCTTCAATGTTGGTAATTGGCTTGCTATACTTTTTCAGGAACAGCAAATTAAACAGAAACTTTACAACAAAGTTGAATTCACCAAAATAATGATCTCATTTTATGCAAATTACTGTGATGATGAGAAGCAGAGTCATACTGAGGTAAACCCCACCCATTCCTCACAGTTTATAAGAGTCCCAGGTATGGGTGGCATTCAGAATTTAGAAACTTCCTACTACAACCCACTAATCCTGAAACCATGGCCTGCTACTACTATGGAAACTCCTATGGAGGCTGTGGCTATGTCCCTAGTTATGGCTGTGAATATGGCCTTGGCTATGGCTATGGCTGTGGATGCAAGAGCTACAGAGGACTGAACTGTGGATATGGTTCCAGATATGGCTGTGGCTATGGTTATGGATTTGGATCCAGATACGGCTGTGGATATGGTTCCAGCTATGGCTATGGTCCATTTTGCTACAGAAGATGTTATTTCTCTTGCTTCTAGAACAAGCACAACCTTTGCCCTTGAAGTATTTCTTTCAAGGTCAAATCTATTTCAAGGTCTTCATCTGAATGACTATGTCCAGCAAGGTCACCACCTACTTGAAACCACTTAGGCTAAAGTAGGTGGTCTCATGAATAGAGTCTGAGTGACCAGGAGTTCCATAATGAGCTGAAGACTGAAGATCTGACTTTGATTATTTTTCAAAAGAAACTATAACCTCTCCATATTTTTCTGATTCTATATTGTGAACTCCATCTGGTTGGAGAAAATCACTTCTCCTACCCCAATAAATATGCTTCTTTGGATCTAATCAGTTTGTGTATGGTTTTTGTCTGAATCATTACTATCTTGAGGCTTCATGAGCTCCCTGCAATATTGGGCAAAAGAAATAATATGTGAATCTTTGTTTTCCGTTGGTTCAATCCAAATGCTTATCCATATAGATTTATTTTCAGTAGTTTGTGGTTGGTTCTTTTTCATATTCCATCTCAACATACTTGCACACAGACAGGGAAATTTAGTTTGGCAATGAAGTATAGAATGAATATTAAGATGGAGATGTTAACTAGACATTGTGGTGATCATTTTGCAATATATACATATATCAAAGTCATTATGTCGTACACCTGAAACTAACATAATGTTATATGTCAATTATACCTCGGTTAAAAATAGCATAAAAAAAGGAGAGACTGGAAGTTTGGGGAATAATCTGAGAAAGGAGAAGCAACCTAAACTTAGAACAACAAATTTCTCCCAGCTTTAGGGATATTATGGGATTTACAGCAGTATTGCAAGAGCACATGGGAATGATACTCAGTATCCAAGCAATTTTGAACAAGAACAGCAAACAGGGAAGAGTTACACCTTCAGAGATAATCAAGACATTATATACCTATAGTAATTAATTACTACATTATTATCTGAGTCTAAAATTGGCTCAGATATAGAGAAATACATGAAAGAGAGAGTTCAGAAGCAGCCCATCATATATATGGTTTTCTTTTTTATGACAAAAATGACTCTACATAGAGTACCATAAGAATCATTTTTCCAATAAATGGCACTGATCATTGAATATCTATATTTTTATAAAAGAAACTAACCCCTACTTTACACCATATATGAAGGTCTGTTAAAATGAGCATACATCTAAATGTGAAGGGTAAAACAACACAGATTTTTGACAAAAACACAGGAGAATATTTTCAGGATCTTGGAGTAGGCAAAGATTTCTTAAAGACACAAGAAGTGTAAAACATCAAGGCAAAATGAATATATGGGGCTATATTAGAATTAAGAACTTTTGTTTAATCAAAAACATCCATTAAGAGAGTGAAAGGCAAGCCATGGTCTGGAAGAACATATTTGAAATATATATTTGTGGGTGATGAGGACTTGTATTCAAAATATATAAAGAATTATAAATTTATCAGGAAAAAAAGACAGCGCAGTAGAGAAATGGATGTAAGACTTGGATGCTTCCCCAACATTCAAGTAGCCAACAAACATTTTGAAAGGTGTTTATCTTACATGGATAAAGCGAATAGCTTAGTGGTTACCAGAGGGAAAGAGAGTTGGGAGTGGGCAAAAGGGGTAGAGGGGCACATATGTATGGTGATGGATAAAAATTAGACTATTGGTGGTGAGCATGATGCAGTCTATACAGAAACTGATAAATAATAATGTACACCTGAAATTACACAATGTTATCAGCAATTATTGGCCTCAACAAAATTATTGAAAAGAAAAAAAAGGTGTTTATCTTTACTAGTCATTAGGGATATGAAAATTGAATCTACAATGTGATATTGTTACATAGCCACCAGAATGGTAAAAGTGTAAAAGACAGACAATATCAAGGATTATTAAAGCTCGGGATAAATGGCACTTACACATACTGCCAGAGGGGCTCTATATTGGCACAGTTATGGAAAATTGCTTGACAGTATCTTTTAAAATGAACTTATACACACCCTATGATCAAGTAATTCTAACTCAAGACTATTTCCAAAAGAAATGCTTAGGTACATTTGTCAAAGGACATACACAAGAATATTCCTGATAGCATTATTTTTAATATCCAAGACCTAAAACAACTCTAATGTCCATCAGCAGTAAAATGCATAAATGAAATGCGGTATTTTCATAAAGTTATACACTATGAAGAAATGAAAAAGAACACATTACTTTGACATATGCAAAACAAGAAAGAATTGTACAAATACAATGATGAACAAAAGACAGATATAAAATAATAGATGGGCATGAATCCGTTTATGTAAAGTTTAAAAACAGGCAAAACTAATTTATGGTATTAAAAGTCATGGTATTAGTTGTACTTTTGATTCTTGTTTTTGGAAAGAGAATTGGGATAGTAACTAGGAGAAGGAATGAGGACGCTTCAGAGGAACCGATGTTTTATTTCTTGATCTAGATGGTGGTTACCCAGTTGTGCTCACTTTGTGAAAATTTATTGAGCAGCACACTTCAGATATGTACTTATCTGCATGTAGGTTATTTTGCAATGAAGGTTTATAAATATTCTACCATCTGTCTCATAGAGGATTTCTCTCTGGCCAAATATCTCCTCATTAACCACCATTCATCACGTCATCTCTGTCCTCCATTTCCAAATCCTCTCTCTTCCACTCTCTCTCTTTTAATATGCCAAGTAATTTAGTTCTCTTTGTAGCCATCATCCAGGTTATACTTCTAGGAGCTTACTTTTCTCTACTAAAAATAAAAATAATCTACAAAGTTGCATTCCTAAATTAAGGAACCATTTATTTCCTGGAGATGAATTATCTCCACTATTCCTTCTCCTAGAGGTCTGGAATTAATTACACCACATTTTTAATTGTAGTTACCTTTGAGAAGTAGCATCCAAGAAGGGCATAGGTAAGATTTTCATTTTTACTTAGGAAGATTCATGATACCTTATTTAAATTAAGTAGGTATTGATGTGCATTAAAACAAGATGCTGTGGAGAGCATGAGGAGGGTATAAGAAAAAATGATATATTTATAGTTGTGTGATATTTGTAGTACTCTGATTCATGGGAACCTCTGTCTTCTAGACGAATATCAAAGGAAACATTGATTACCATTAAAATAATGATTTTAGTTCATTAAAGTTGGATATTTCTAAGCCTAAACTTAATGGCATATAATGATTAAAATTTCAGGATCTAGCATGAAAATTCCTGATTTTGAACTTCTAATCTTCTCTCTGTCATTTACTTGATTTGTAATCTTGGAAAATTTGCTTTCTTTCTAAATTGCATTTAAAAAATAAATTACAGGGAATAACAGTGCCTGTCTCATAAGAGTGTTGTGAAGATTAAATGTAGCTTTCAGAGTAGGGCTTATTACATTCTAAGAGTTAATCATCCAAATGTCATCAAAATCATTTGATGGTAATAGAATTTCAAGGAAGAATTTCAACTATTCATAATAAAACATATAGAAATATCTCCAAATAGGATGTTATGTACAGACAAAAGTTGTTCATCCCTTAGTTACTGAACTTCAAAGTATCCTATGATACCAGATTGCTTTCATTACATTTTAAATAATAAATTATCATATAAAGCACTTTAGGCAAAGTGTAATAAGGCCTCTGTAAGTAAGAGCTTATATTTCCATGGTTTAGCCCTTTTTAATTTTTGATTCTTCTTAAAATATTACAGTAATTATTTCAAAACGTCAGTTAGGTTTAACCATTAGTTTAGTTACAGTCATCTTAATAAAGATATTGAATAGTTTAGTACAGTGGTGAGAGTGAATACAGTTTGCTTAACTTGGGAATGAATGAAGAGTAAAGAACTGAACTAAATGAGTATAAGCTACTGTTTTAAGAAGCTTCATGATCAGGAGAAGTAGGGAGATTAATGGTCATTGAAGATGTAGGGGAAAGGAGGAACTTCCAAAACATTATCTGAAAACATAAGACTAAGAGTGTATATTCTTCAGTTTTGCAACTCACCAGAGCTTTGCATGCATACTAATTATTTATTGCTGTATAACAAACAACCACAAACTTAGTAGCTTAAAACAACATGTATTTATTATCTGTCAGTAGGTCAGAAATCTGGGAAAACTTAACTGGGTCTCTGGCTAGGCTGAATTCTCAACTGGAGGCTGAACTAGAAGGATTTACTTCAAGTTTTCTCAGGTTTTGGGCAGAAATAATTTTCTTGGTGCTATAGAATTCATTTGTTTCATTTAATTCTTCAAAGCCAGCAATGGAGGCGGAGAGTGGTGGGTGGTGAGAAAGATAGATTGAAAAAGAATATACTACTTTGAGTTCCGTGCTGGATGAGGTCAGACACACCCAGGATGATCTCCCTTAAAGTCAACTGATTATGGACCATAATTACATCAGCAAAATCCCTTCACTTTTTGCCATATGAGGTAATATAATCCTGGGAATGATATCCCATCACTCTTATGATGATATTCTACTGGTTAGAAGGGTGTTACAGGTCCTGCCTATACTCAAGGTGAAGGGATTACAAAAAAGCATAGATACCACTGACTGGGAATCATAAAGGCCTCTTAGAATTCTGCTGACCATGGCATGACATCTTACATATTGTCTATGTTTAATAACAACTGTTGCTTACTAAGACAACCAGCAACATTTATGAAAAATATTGACATTATAAAACTACTTGAGAGAGAAGAAATGTGAGAAGCAAATGCAGAATAATGCTTGGCTTCAGGAAGAATGGAAGTAGAATGGCTACATTTTAATGATTAAAAATTGTCAAAGTTTACCAGTCATGACTGAATAATAAAGAATTTCTACAAATAGCTGAGAATTTGAGGCTTTGCCTTCAGCATGGGTATTTTTGATCTTTGGTACTATCCTTTGCTTTACTATAAGAAGAATAAAAAAGGAAACCTCTAGAGCGAGCCTACCCTTTCTCTCTATATTCTACCTTAATCTAACTGTTATGAGAAAACAGCAGTGATAATGATATTCTGTACCTGAGAGAAGATATACAATAGATTTGTGAGCTAGTCACAGTGATCTGCTTGCAAAACAAACTATGATTAAATCTGTAAAGATAAAAATAATAGAAAAACAAGATATGGGAAATATAAGCAAAGAATTTGGTATTAAATGATCAGATATGTTGAATATTAGCATTTGAAAATGGAAGCATGGGGATTGCCCTTACTACAAAAAAAAGAAGCTTGTCTTATAGTATTTTAAATGATAGGAATGGGGGCAGGGAACATTGTCTGTGGTGGTGTATATTTGAAGAGTATTAGATAACTATATTTTATTTGCTTTGTCCACCTCGAGAGGCCATAATCATAATGAATAAGTGGAAGATTCAAGGGGTTAGAGAAATTCCTCCAAAAATTAGTTCTGTCTGAAAAGGGGATTGGCAATCTGCCTGGCTCTCTGTCCCTGAGGTATTAAAGCAGTGCAGGTCACCAATTTGTGGACATGTGGATAGAATTCTGGCACCCGGGAGAGAGGCAGAACTAACTGCCCTTTCATGTCTCTTTTTACTGTAATACTCTGTTTCTATAAACAAGGAGTCACATTGAAATATAAAGGCTGGAGAAGAATGTTGATGCTCAATATAGAAACAGAAAAAAATAACGTGAGTTTGTACAAGTTTCTGTAATGGAGAGAGAGAACAAATAGTATTAATTTTAGAAACCTCATCACATTGTGAAGTGATAACTTCTAGCATTGAATAAATTTGAGATCTAAAGTACGGGACAGATAAAATGTAAGTAACTGTGTGTGTGTGTGTGTGTGTGTGTGTGTGTGTGTGTGTATGATGCTTTGCTTTGATGGATGCTTTGAGGGGAAAAAAATTACCTTTTTATGGGCCAATCTCTATTTTAGATTCTGAACTACAGACAGTCATTCATCAAATGTTTATGAAATACGATGTGTTGGACTTCACTAGAGGCTGTGGATTTAATGGTATAAGATAAAGTTCTAGACTCCCAGGAGTTCACACTCTTGTGTATGGGAGAGAGAACAAGATCACACATTCCATTTTATATCAAAAATAAAACCTCATATATAGCATTTACTAGAGGCCAGGTGTTATTCTAAGTGATTTGCAGATTTTAACTCCAGCACTCACAACAACTTTAACTTTATTCTCATTTTATAGATGAGGAAACTGAGGCACAGAAAAGTTAAGTGAATTTCCCAAGACTCTAGAGCTAGTAAGTGACAGAGCCAGAATTTGAAGTCAGAATCCGTGTTTTTAAAGTGCCACACCAAGAGTCCTCTCTTGCAAAGATGTGCTACAGCCAGCCTCCACCAGCTTGTGAGGGCTAACTATATGTGTCTCTTCCCAACTCCACCTCAGTGACATCATTTTGGTAGTTTGAAATTAGCCAAGATGGAAAAACTTCCTTATTTTTTTATAGTGAGTCAATTTACCAGCACCCCACTGGCAACTTATGATTCAGATGACGTAATTGCACCAGTAGTTACACACAGGGTAGTTTGGGAAAAAATCAAAAGAGAAGCATCAAAAGCAGACATGGTGGGGAGTGAGAAGTTCAGGACACTCAAGTTAATTCTTGAAGGGTGAATGGGAGGTAGACTGTCAGATGTTGGGGAAAAGACCTTATACACCTTTTCCTACAAGAAAAGAAGGGAGAGGAAATAATAAGGTGTCATCTTATTGATAGAAGTCTGGCCTTTACTGAAAAATGCAGATTAGGAGAGGCAGTCCTAGGCTTCTCTTGCAAATATTCTCAGAGTCTGGGTATCCTGGGAGGTCTGGCTAGAAGATGTCATATCAGCTCATCTGCAGCAGTCAGTGGGGCCCGCTATGTCAGCCAGGAACTGGGAACAGAGAAAGACCACATTAGGCAAGACTGTTGCATCAAGATTCATGAAAGTGCGGGGCCGCCCGGTGGCACAGCGGTTTAGTCCGCGCTTGGCAGCCCGGGGTTCACAGGTTCGGATCCTGGGCGCTCGCCGATGCACTGCTTGTCAGCCATGCTGTGGCGGCGTCCCATATAAAGTAGAGGAAGATGGGCCCGGATGTTAGCCCAGGGCCAGTCTTCCTCAGCAAAAAAGAGGAAGATTGGCAACAGATGTTAGCTCAGGGCGGGTCTTCCTCACAAAAAAAAAAAAAAAAGATTCATGAAAGTGCCTCTGAGAGGAACACAGTGTAGACAATGATATTTCCATCAGGGGCTCTAAGTACACTGGGGACAAGAGAATGGGAAATCACCTTGTATGACATGGCTCAGGAGAATGAGCTCTGGGTCTGAAAGCTGTTGTGTAGCCACTTATGAGCTGGGAGATTTTGGGAAAAACCCACTCTTCTTCAGTCTCATTTTTATCCTCTCTGTAAAACTTGGATTAAAATAACTGTGCTATCTCTTTATTTTTACCGGAATCAAATAATTTTGTTTTTTATTTTTAAACTCACTGTTTAATTTATCAAGCACACATAGATATTTCTGTTGGAGGATAGTTTTTCTTTGTGGGAAAGAATGACTCAGTATTTTCTTGACGTAGCATTGATGGCTTTTGGTGAGTTGCCATGAGGAAAAACGTGTATTTAGTGTCAGTACAGTAATTCCCTTCATATATATGATACATAATGTTCCTAGGTCAGAAGTATTTAGCAGGCAACACCTATTCCCATCAAAGTTAATGAACTTCAAACTATGCGATGCCGAGCCTAGTAACAGACTGCTTACTGTTTATTTTTGGTAATAATACAATAAATTATTGCACAACATGCTCCAGGCAACATGTAGTAAAACTTCTAAGGCGAGTTTATTATCTGAGCTTTTGGTCTTATTTGTTTCATTCTTTATCAAAATATTAAGACATATTTACAATAGAATAACCAGACATTAATGTAGATCAATTTAAGAATATGTTTAAGAATATTTTATGGCAAGATCAGTAGAGCTATTACCAGCAAATATCGATATTTGATCAGTTGTATTTAGGGGGCACTTGTGTGTTTTGAGGGGAAAATTGTGAGGTAAGGAATTAAAATTCCATAGGGAGATGGAGGTTTATGTTGTTAAATGCTCCTAGAAGGTTAAACAATGCTAAGGTCTGTTCAGTAACCAGGCAATGGGGAGATGGGGAGGTGGTGAGAGGTGCGGCTGCATGTGAGATGACACCCTAAGTCCCCAGCACATGTTCCATTGTCCCAGCAGACTTCACTTACAAACCACAAATCCAAAAAGTATTAGGAACTTAAAGATGATGGCTGCAGAGCATTAAACACCAAGTATAGGACCTTTCTGAACACTGAGCCTTATGCAGCTGCACTGGTTGCATACCCAGACAGCTGGCTTCATTGTGCCTCATATATGGTGTGTACTCAGTACACCATAAATAAATTTGTTGAATAAATTGATTTATTCATTGACTATCTAGCATAGAATTCAATTAAACTTGTGCAAGTAAATATCATCATTCTAAACTTGTCTGGGGAGAAGGCATTTGCTATGTAAATGGAATCATGGAATTTTAAAGGATTGCATGTGTATTTGGGATTTTTTGGGGGGTCCAGGGAGTGGCTACAGGTAACAACGATGGAAGTCTAAGCCTCAAGATGACTTTTAATCACACGGATAAAATTCCAATTGTTTTCTGATATTTAACCCTTACATCCCTTGTTTCTTTCTATGCTCTGGCCTTGGCCATGAACATCAGTGCTTCGCATTGAGGCAAATCAGTTTTCCACTGAAATACTTCTTTGAATCTATCAAGTCTGTGTCATCAGTCTTGCTTCAAGTCATCAATGACTACAGGTTTTGTAACTTCCCTGTATTTTTATTTTTCCATTTTTGATGCTTCCCTGTGACTTCATTGGTTTTCCAAACATTTTTCTTCAATAATTTACTGTTTAGTGATTACTCACACCTAAAATAATAAAAACACACACTCGTATATGCATATGGATAGAAATAAGAATTGTATTTATGGGGAATGAAACTGGTAATGCCTTGTAGAATGGATTGGAAGAGGAAGAGATATGAGTCTGGGAGAATTCAGGGAAGATGTGATGTGGACCTGAATTGAGTATTGGCACCAGTAAAAGGAAAGAAGTGATAGGTTTCTGAACCCATCTGGAGGTGAATCTCCATTTTCTGGCCATGATGAGGGGGAAGATAGACAAGATGTCCAAGGAAGAGAAACTTAGTAGAAATGTATCTTATAATATCTAGCCTTGTAAGGAAAGAAGTGACATGGGTTATCAAAATATATTTAAAGTCTTATGTGGCAAGAGGGTTTTATTTGCTTCTTGTCTCCCAGAGATCACAACTGGAACCAAAGAATAACAGTTATTGGTAGAACGACTTCTGAATGTAAGACATCTTTCCAATAACTATAGCTGTGAGAGTCCAATTGGCTATTCTATGGGAATTCATGTGATGAAAGCCGCCCAACTGCAGCAATGCAGGCAGCATCAGCACAGTGAGAACTACAGAAGTGGTGACCTAGTATACATCTGGCCCTGAGATTGTGTGAACCATTCATCAACAATGACTTGGAAGTGTTGAGCCTGATTGGCAGATACTCACAGAGACAAGAAAGTAAAGGGGATATTCTCTCTCTCTTTGATTTGTGTCTCCTGTATTTATAGCAGGAGTAGGGTCTATGGATGAAGCAGGTAGTCCGCTTTTCATTCTGCAGAGTATTATAAAAAAATAGGAAGAGGGGGCCGCCCGGTGGCGCAGCGGTTTAGTCCGAGCTTGGCAGCCCGGGGTTCGCGGGTTCGGATCCCGGGCACCCGCCGACACACTGCTTGTCAGCCACGCCGTGGTGGCATCCCATATAAAGTGGAGGAAGGTGGGCACGGATGTTAGCCCAGGGCCAGTCTTCCTCAGCAAAAAGAGGAGGATTGGCGATGGATGTTAGCTCAGGGTCGGTCTTCCTCACACACACACAAAAAAGAAAATAGGAAGAATATCATGGCTGCTGTGAATTTCAATCACTCTTCCTTCAAATAAAATCAGGTCATCCGGATATTCAGCAGTGTAGAAATGAGTTGTTATCCAATTTAGAGGCTAAGAGAGGAAAATCTTGTGTTATGGTAGACGTTGTGGACGATTTATCTATCTATCTATCTGTCATCTATCTATCTATCTATCTATCCAAATGGACCCAGTTCTTAGTGAATTCATAATCTCATGTAGGAATGATATGATAAGATTAAAATGGAATGAAATAATTGTTTTTATAGTTATATGTCGTAAGAATTATAAAATACAGGGAGGTTATTTAGTGGTGTGAGAGTCAGGAAAGAGTCCCAAGAAGAGGGGCCACTTGAGTTGAGGCCTAAGGCATAAATAGGAGTTGGCCAGTCAGATAGGAGAGCAGGACAAGTCTTTGTGTGCATTTATGGTCACTGCTGGGAGAGCTGGAATCACTAACCAGACCTGGAGGGGAATTCCCCGGCTTTCCCTACTCTCATGAGTATCTAAAGAGCAGCACATACTTCTTCCATGAGCAGGAGAGGGCTGAGCCAGGAGGAGCATATGCCAATGAGCCCACCAGCAGAGACTAAGAAGACTTGGCTCTGACACTCATCCACTGCGTGACTTCAGGCTAATGACTTGATCACTCTGAGCCTTAGCTTCTTTCTCCAAACACTTGTTTGTCGAGTACCTGCTCTATTCATTTCACCAGGTTCTGAGAACGAATTGAGATGATATGTGTAAAAACACTTTACAAAATACAATGAATATGGACTGGTTACAAGAAATTTTTTCATCGTTTAAGGAGAGTTTAGACTAGAAAATTATTTGGGATTGGAAGCTAGAAAAAAATGCTATACCATAAGGGGGAAATTTATGTACGTCCCAAATTATGGGAATCTCTAGAACATATTTCACGTGGATATTGAGGATTTACTCTATAATAAATCTTTGATCTTGGATAAAATCTCTTACTATAACATGATATTTAATCAAACTATCAAAACAGACATAGTCCTAAAAATACATTTCTACTATGGACTGATCTTTTGACTCTTCTGGAATTTCAAAAAAATCACATTGACTTTTTCTATGATATGTACCTAAACATGTTCCCAAGTGATTTGCTTTATAAATACAGCATAAAGTCATCCTCTAATTGCTGAACTTGAAAATATGCACACCATTTCCAATGACATAATGCTGACACCGTATTTTTAGTAACAAATTACTATACAAAATGGTTCAGTCAGGACATAAAAAGGCCACGAGGAGAATAATTTATTTTCTGAGGGGTTTTGCTTCTTCATCATAAAAAAGTTTTTAATTAGAGCATATATATGTATACAATAGAATAATCTCCTTTAAACTACAGTTATTACATTAAATTCAGACAAAATCAGCATTTCAGTACAAATAAACATGAATATTTGAAAAGCTATTGTTGGATGAGAATTTAAAACTGTGGTGTGAGAAAAATGAGATGAAGGAAATAACACTTATTGAGTTCAATTCCTCCCCCAAAGCACTGAATAGACGTGAAACATATGAAAAACAATTATGCAAAATGCTTAGACTCAATTTTAGAAAGAAGAAATTGGTGTTCAGAGAATTTAAACATATATCTAAATATCTTATAGCTTATAAGTGGCAGCCCATTGTGTGAACATGTGTTTGATTTAATCCATCCATGTTTTATGGGAGAAATATTGATTGCGTACAAATTATGTGCCAGGCATTGTGCTCAGAGCTGGTGACTCAAGGATGCACAGAGTAGAGAATTTTTCTGCCTTTAGGGACCAGTATCCAGAGATTTGAATAGAAAGGCATTAGAAATAAGGCAATATAGATAGAACACTTTTTCAATAATTCAAGGGTATTATGGCCTGAAAGTAGGTGTTGGAAATAGTATTGAAAAGCAAAATGTCTATTCCAGGGAATTTGTGAAGTAGAATTTATAGTTTTAAATTTCAAGGATGACAGAAAAGGAAAGAAACTGAAGGAAAAAAATTAGAATGGAGATATATTTTCTTGATGCTTGTTAGGGATGAAGCATAGCAGAGTGATCATAATAGATCTGTGACCAAAATCTGAAAAAAAAAAATAGGTAGAAAGATTTATCAACTGAAGGAAAAATGTCTAGTAATGAAATCTCTCAGAAAATGCAATTGGCAGGTTTGTGAAGACCCCTGTTGAAGTCATTTAATAAAGTAGTGGGTCACCTCCCATTCCTTTGTTGTTTAAATTTGAGTATCCTGTAGAAGGAATGTTCTTCTTTATACTCCTTTCCAATGTAGATTTCATGGTTGTTATAGTAAAAAATAATTTAAATTTTAAAGTCTGCCTAATTTGGAAGTGCTGATTTAAGTAAAACCTAGACAAGTAAGATAAGCAAAAAAATCCCCCCCAAACAAATAAAATCCACACTTTTTTTTATGACTGCATGTTTGGTGATGGAAAGGTCAGATGTTTGGTATAGAGGAGAAGAAAACCTATATTTGGATTTATAAACTTATAGGTATAGAAGCTTATTTATAGAAGCATAGCTATTAGCCAGAATTTCTAGATCTCAGCACTATTGACATTTTGGAGCAGATGTTTCTTTGCTGTTGGGAGTTGTTCTGTGCCCTGTAGAATTAGCGGCATCCTGGGTTTCTATCACTAGATGCCAAGAGGATTTCCTTGCCCAAAAGTCTTGACAATAGAATACGTCTCCAGACAGTGTCAACTGTCTCCAAGAGTCCAAGAGGGCAAAATCACCCCCGGTTGAGAACTACTAATATAGCTGTGTCAATAGCTTTATTGTTTCTGTTTTTCCTGTAGTGTGGAAAGAAGATAAGCCCTAAAGTAGAGGCGGTAAAAAGGTAGGGTAGCCCTGAGAGGAACACTAGACCTCCTTCTTTTGGGGAGCACTTTTATGTGTGCAGATGCTTGATCCTGGGACAAGAATCACATGTGGTCTATCTTTGCAAACTTCTAGTTCCTGGGACAGCACATTACCTGTGGCTTGTGCTTAGTTCGTGTCTGTGGAAATCAGCTGAGTTGCTAAAGAAATGCCTAGCAAACAAAGCAATCAACAAAAATGTATAAGTACACGTTATCATTTTAAAACTATAAGTGAAGATGAGAAAAAACTCACTTAGAAGAATAATGGATTCTGGGTAGGTCGAGTGAAAACGGAATAATTTTGTTGGAAGAAGGGATGCAGGTAAATGGATTTGTAGTACCATTCTTTGGATTAAATGAGGTAATAGAACTCCAAAAGTAGATTTTAGGACTACAGGCTTTCTGGGACACTAGAAACCTGAAAGGAGGTATTTATTATAGAAACTAGGGCACTGGGGACCTGACATTGTTTCTATACCCAAGAGAAAGATGTTTATTTCAAAACCAGTCATCTTCAGAGTGTATAAATATTCTCTTAAATGGAAGTTCATAGAGTTTAAGTGTAAGTCCTTCCAAGATGATGATGTAAATGCAAGTGCAAAAGGAAGCAACAGAGCAGGAATTTTCCCATTTACTTGATTCCAATGGGACCTTAGTGCACAAAAAGTGTTATTGGCAGTGGTGTACCCCTTGGAAGAACCAAGGTGTGAAGGAAAAGGCAGGGAAAGTCATGATGCTCAGTTGTACATAGCACCTCATTTTCTACTAAGTTCTAAATCTTTTCTAAAATGTTAAGAAATTGGAGCAGGTGTCTTTATGATCACTTCCCACCAATCTAACCTACCTTGATAATTGCAAAGAAAACTACTCATGATAAAAATCTGAGGAATTCTTGTAAGTGATGTTGAACCCTAGTCTTTATTATGGATATTGGTAAATTTTGCAATCATTTAGTGATAGAAATGCAAAATTGAACTTCATTGACAAATATATTTTTCCCATGAATTCTTTCCTTATGCAAGTCACTTTTAGTATGCCTGAAGGCTATTTTGTAGTGGAGTGCTGAGTTGTGGTGCACATGGAATTTTGTAATTGAGGTAATAGATGGATGGTATTCAGGATATATATATATATCAGGTCCAAGTGCTAACTACAAGTATCTTCTTGCAGAATTGCCATGGTTCAGCTGAGACTGTAAAGAAATAAAGAAAAAGTCATACATATTAGACACTTTTGGAACGTGATGGAAATTTGAAGGGCAAAAACAAACAAACAAATGCTATTTACTGAATCCTGGCCATGTTTTGAACTTCCGTAGAAAGACTATTCAGTGTGGCATCAAATCAACTTGCTATGGTTATGCCTCCCAGAAGTGGCTAAAGTTTGGGTTTCCATTTTAACTCCCACCAATCCTTAAATTTCTCTTATGAAAAACATGGATCAAACACCAGCTCTGCCTGGAAGTTCTAATGTAGAAGGTACAGTGCTTCCTCAAAAATGTCATACTTTAATTAGTGAGCAAGACAAAGTTTCAACAAACCTTGATAAGTGCTAAGACATATGTTTGCAAAGGAGCAAAGAGGAGAATCATCCTATCCAGACGATAGCAGTGAGGAAAGGCATCCTGCAGAAAGTGATTATTGATATGACTTCTGAGTATGCAAAGAAGTTTTTTAGCTGAGAATTAAGGGTGGCAAGAAAAATATTAATGGCATAATAAATGACACTCATTTTCTTCTTATATACATTGAAAAGATAAGTGTGATAGGATTATTTGGAAGAAAGGGGACCTATTATATTTCAAAATCACAATGAATATTTTTGTAGAAGACTGAAAACTTCTAATAAGTGGGTAATTTAGAGAACTTTGAATGAGTAGAGTAAAATATACATATAAATGGAGGACAAATTTGATTTTTGTGCATTTTTTAAAGTCATGAAAGAGTTAGGAGTCAAGGGTGGGCTTGGAGGTAGGCATTGTCAGGTCATCCACTCTCCTTCAGCTTCTGAATTAAATATGTAAGGAAGAGTAGTAATAAGGGAAGAAAAGAATGGCTTATTGAATTCCGGGAAGTCACTGACGTCCGATAATATAAAACTCTGACAAAATCTGCATTGGAAAAAAATTCAGTTTCTGGTGTAAATGAGGTATTCTGTTTCCTCATCCGTATAAATTTGGTTAGGCGGTAAAAATCTCCTCAAGGATAATAATTGCAAAGCTATAAAAAAATCAGAGGGAAAAGGAAGGCTGCCCTCCCTCTAAAGGACCTCACTTTGGCTGGAATCTAGAAGGAGTAATTATAAAAGAAGAACTTGTAAATAGCATACTGTCTCCACACCTATAAGTAGTAAGTATCCCAATGAAACTACTTGACATTGAACAATCAGAGGTTAATCTATAACTTGGAGTTAGAGAAGTGTTGGACAATGGAGAGGAATGAAAGTACAGGTTGGGTGGGAGAAGGCTGCAAGAGGTTGCAAGGATTTAAGAAAGGAGATGGGAGTGTTCCCTTGCCTATGGGCAGAGCTAGATATTGTAGAAATGAGGAGAGAGAAAAAGGGCAAAAGTTTCCTAAGTCTAACCAAACCTAGCTGTGTGAGGGCTCTATTTAATGATAGGAGGATTTGAAACTTGGCATCAGTTTTACCTTCGGGCACATGATTCTACTGAGACAATTCTTTGGCAGAGCCAATTCAAATGATGCTCTTTAAATGAAATTGGAGTCTCCAAACTAATGAGCTCGTTTTCAGCAAAGCATTATTGATTCTCCACAGTGACTGGCACATAAGAGTTGCTTACATATTTGTTGGGGAAGTCAGGGATGAATGGTATGCTAGGCCAATTACTGGCAGTATATAAAGGTCCCAGAGAAGGAGAGGACAACACACACCTCAGAAACCTCCTCTTGCAACCCAGCTGAGTCCTCTGCTCCTGACAACATGTCTTCCAACTACTACGGCAACATCTGTGGCTATGGCTGTGGGTTTGGCCCCTATTATGGCTGTGGTTATGGACCTGGCTATGGCTGTGGATATGGCCCCCGTTACAGCTGTGCTTATGGAACCAGATATGGCTGTGGATACGGCTCCAACTACGGCTGTGGGTACGGCTCTGGCTCTGCCTACTGTGGCTACCAGCCGTTCTGCTACAGAAGAAGTTATTCTTCTTGCTGCTAGAACATCTCTGTCCAAGCTTCGTGTGCTCCTGAAATGACGAGCCTAAGTAGATGCTGATTCCAGAACCCATCCCTCGCAATTCCTACGATCAAGAAATGACATGCTTGATGGAGGGCTTGACCTCCAACTGCCCATTTTGAGAATGCCATCTTTGTGATCCAAGGCTCTGTGCTACCATCTGACTACTTTCCAAATATTTGCCGGAACTTCCTGAATCTTTGATTCTCTGTTATGACTGTGTGGATGATCCTAGCATCTGACAGCTGGGCAAGTCACTTCATCTTAATAAAAATGGTTCTTTGTTTCTAACAAATCTCTGTGTACTTGCTTGTGAATTACTCCTCATTTGAGATGGGATGACCTCTCTTGACCATTGGGCTCACAATGTGTTGCTTCAAACTTGGGTTTGGTTTATTTATTTGTTTTTTTTCTTTTGATATAATATGGGCATTTCATCTGATAACTACATCAGAAATAAGGTCTTATCCACCCATTTCTCAGATCCCACATGTTGAGGCACTCACACCCCCAGGAACAAATCAGTCTTCCAGAACTGTGCTTTGGAATTCCGAGTGGCGTCTAAAGTGTAGCTGGAGCCTAAAAAAGTAGAAAGTGGCACCTACTCGGCAGGTCTTGACGAAAGTCCCAGAGAGAGGAGATGCGGCCTGAGTGCTTCAAGGATTAATGGGATGGAAGGGATAGTTTCCAGGAACATGGAGACTTTTGAGGAAGACTTGGGTGTGAAGCATGTGAAATAAAGATCTAAGGAAGGCATAAGTGAGAAGAAACATGTACTCTCATATCATCTGCGTTTGTTAGAAGTGCAAATGTATAGTTTTTGCATGCCTTCATGTTGAAGGAAGTGATGGAATTCACTTAACAGATATTTGACTATTTCTGAAAGGGAACCATCCTAGACACTGAAGACACAGGAGGAAAGTATAGACAATTTCCTGCTCCTCAAGTGTTCCCGTTCTCGTAGGTGAAGATGAAAAACAAGTAGGAACTATGTAAGCTAAATTCAGACTGACGATTGCTATGGAGGGACTTCAACAGCTTAACGGGAAAGAGAGTAAGGGCTGAAGTAGTAGAGAGAGAGTCGAGGGAGGTATTTTGAGGCTGTGACATAGGAGCTGATGCCGTTTGCAAAGAAAGACTAGATAGCACAGTGGCAAGTGGAAAGGGGGAAGGGATGTTCATCAGGTTGTGGGTACAATCAGGCACTACCACATTTCCCGATGGAAAAGAGCAAGGTCTATTTCCTCATGGGGCTTCCTTAGGTTCAGACAGATATAAGAATGGGATGAAAAATCCCAGTCAACTTTCTTGGTTGGAGAGTCAGTGACTTTGTTGGGTGTTGGCATTAGTGCTCCTTCCTCATCTGACCTTCTGGAACTCTACCAGGTAGATCCTACAACAGAAAGAGCCTTTTCAGACTCAATTTTAACCACAAGGGATGGATGTGTCACTGTCTTATCTCCAAGACAGGAGTCACCACCCAAAGTCTAACTCTGAGGTCTCTGGAGCTAGGCGACCCCACAAAATGGCCAATTCCAAGGCAGGTGGCCCTGCCATCCAAGTCAGCAATCGGCTGAGGCTGTGGCCTGGATAGAATTCTTCAACTGATGAAGAAACAGGGGTTCTGTGTGGAGCAGGAGAGTGTGTAGAGTTGGAACATTCATCAGTTAGATCTGCGGACTGACTGGGCTCTGGGGAACTCTGAGCTTAGTCTCACAAGCAGGAGAAGGAAATTCTATTCATTACAGCCTTTTGAAAATCAAACTTATCATTGCCTTGTGTTTCATGTCATTGAAGGCATTCTGAAGCTTGGAAGAATATCATTTATTCGGCGTGCGTAAGATAATTTGTATGTCCAGAAGAGGATCTTCACAACTGAACACTTCATGTATCTTCAAACTCTGAGATGTTGTCAGTCTTTTAGTGAAAGAAAGTTGGAGACTTTCCGTTTGAGTGAAAATGAGAAAATGGTGATGGTCTATCTAACTATCTTAGAGCTCATCAGTGGCACACCAACATTTGAACATATTGTCGATTTAATCCACAAGGCTTTTACTGGCAAACATCGATCGAGTGTAAATTGTGTGCCAGACGCTGAACTCGGAGTTGGTTATTCAGAGATGCACAAAATCGAGGTTTCCACTGTTATGGATCAGTATCCAGAGATCGGAATGGAAAAGTATTAGACATAGCGCAGGAAAGAAGCCTTCAAAAACATTCTGGGGGTGTTGTGGCCTGAAAGGGGGTGTGGCAGTAACTGCAGTGTAAAGTGTCTATGCCAGGGACTAGGTGAGGTGCAGTTTTTAGTTTGGAATTCTGAGGATGACAGAAAGCAAGGGAAAAGAAGAATTGGAATGGGGATATATTTTCTGTATGCTTGTTGTAAGGGCTTAACCAGTAGCGATCGTATTAGAGGAGTGACCAATATCAGAAAAACCTCGGTAGAGAGATCAACTGAACAAAAAACGTCGAATGATGAGGTTTCTCAGAAATGAAACCGGCAGGTTTGTGAAGTCTCCATTAGAGCATTTAATAAAGTAGTGCATCACCCCTCCTTCTTTTGTCATTGAAATTCGAGCATCCAGTAGAAGGAATGATCCGCCAGAGCTCGTATTCCTTTCCAACGAGGATTTCATAGTTTGTAGAGTAAAAAAAGGTTACGTTTTGGAGTTTGCCTGATTCTGACAATGGAGATTTCAAGAAAACCTAGGCCAGTAAGAGAAGCCAAAAAAAAAAATTCCCCACAGACAAACAAACGAAGGAAAGGACTGTCTTTTGACCTCATATTGGGTGATGGAAAAGTTGGATGTTTGGGATAGCAGGAGAAGAAAGGGTCCATTTGGATTGAGACGCCCATCAACAGAGAGGCTTCTTGATGGTGCACAGCTGTAGAACAAGGTTCCCAGGTCCCAGCCCCGTCACATACGGCACAAGACATTACTTTGTTGGAGCGGGCTGTTCTGTGTCCTGTCCAATTAGCATCATCCCTGGTTCCTACCACAAGATGCTAGCAGGTATCTGGCAGTGGGTATCTGCATGGGAGAAGGCTGGCAAGAAGTTGCAAGGATTTGAGAAAAGAGATGGGAGTGTTCCCTTCCCTATGGGGAGAGCTAGATATTGTAGAAATGAGGAGAGAGAAAAAGGGCAAACGTTTCCTACAGTCTCCTCAAGCCTAGTTGTGTGAGGGATCTATTTAATGATAGGAGGATTTGAAACTGGGGATAAGTTTTACCTTTGGGCACACGATTCTACTGAGACAATTCTTTGGCAGAGCCAATTCAAATGATGCTCTTTAAATGAAATTGGAGCAATGAAATGAAAATGAAATGAAATCTCCAAACTAAGGAGCTCGTTTTCAGCAAAGCATTATTGATTCTCCACAGTGACTGGCACATAAGAGTTGCTTTCATATTTGTTGGGGAAGTCAGGAATCAAGGGTATGGAAGACCAATTACTGGCAGTATATAAAGGTCCCAGAGAAGGAGAGGACAACACACACCTCAGAAACCTCCTCTTGCAACCCAGCTGAGTCCTCTGCTCCTGACAACATGTCTTCCAACTACTATGGCAACATCTGTGGCTATGGCTGCGGATATGGCTATGGCTGTGGCTTTGGCCCCTATTATGGCTGTGGTTATGGACCTGGCTATGGCTGTGGATATGGCCCCCGTTACAGCTGTGCTTATGGAACCAGATATGGCTGTGGATACGGCTCCAACTATGGCTGTGGGTATGGCTCTGGCTCTGCCTACTGTGGCTACCAGCCATTCTGCTACAGAAGTTATTCTCCTTGCTGCTAGAACATCCCTGTCCAAGCTTCGTGTGCTCCTGAAATGATGAGCCTAAGCAGAATGCGGATTCAGAAACCCGTCCCTCCCAATTCCTATGACCAAGAAATGACATGCTTGACGGAGGCCTTGACCTCCAACTGCCCATTTTGAGAATGCCATCTTTGTGTTCTGAGGCTCTGCGCTGCCATCTGACTACTTTCCAAATATTTGCCGGAACTTCCTGAATATCTGATTCTCTGTTATGACTAAGTGGATGATCCTAGGATCTGAAAGCTGGGCAAGTCAGTTCTTCTCAATAAAAATGTTCTTTGTTTATAATAAATCTCTGTGTACTTGCTTGTGATTACTCCTCTTTTGAGATGGTATGACCTCTCTTGACCATTGGGCTCACAACGTGTTGCTTCAACCTTGGGTTTGGTTTTTTTATTTCTTTTTTTTCTTTTGATATAATACAGGCATTTCATCTGATAATTACATCAGAAATAAGGTCTTATCCACCCATTTCTCATATCCCACATGTTGAGGGACTCACACACCCAGGATCATTTCAGTCTTTCAGAACTGTGCTTTGGAATTCCTATTGGCGTCTAAAGTGTAGCTGGAGCCAAAAAAAATAAAAGGTGGCACCTACTCGGGAGGTCATTATGCAAGGCCCAGAGAGAGGAGATGTGGCCTGAGTGCTTCAAGGATTAATGGGATGGAAGGGATAGTTTCCAGGATCATGGAGACTTTAGAGGAAGACTCGGGTGTGATGCATGCGAAATAAAGAAATAAGGAAGGCATAAGTGAGAAGAAACACGCACTCTCATATCATCTGCATTCATTAGAAGTGCAAATGTATAGTTTTTGCATGCCTTCATGTTCAAGGAAGTGATGAAATTCACTTAGCAGATATTTGACTATTTCTGAAAGGGGACCATCCTAGACACTGAAGACACAGGAGGAAAGTATAGACAATTTCCTTCTCCTGAAGTGTTCCCGTTCTAGTAGGCGAAGATTAACAAAAAGTAGAAACTCATTAACATAAATTCAGACCGATAACCTCTTTGGAGAGACTTCAACAGCTTAATGGGAAAGAGAGTAAGGGCTGAAGTAGTAGAGAGAGAGTTCCGGGAGGTATTTTGAGTCTGCGACATATGAGCTGCTGCCGTCTGCAAAGAAAGACTAGATAGCACAGTGGGCAGTGGAAAGGGGGAAGGACGTTCATCAGGTTGTGGGTACGATCAGGCACTACCACATTTCCCGATGGAAAAGAGCAAGGTCTAGTGCCTTAATGGGGCTTTCTTCGGTTGGGACACAGATAAGAATCGGATGAAAAAATCCCAGTCAACTTCCTGAGTTGGAGAGCCTGCGACGTTGCTGGGTTTTGACATGAGTGATTTTTCCTCATCTGACCTTCTGGAACTCTACCAAGTAGATCCTACAACAGAAATAGCCTTTTCAGACTAAGTTTTAACCAGCAGGGATCGATGTGTCACTGTTTTATGTCCAAGAAAGGAGTCAACGCCCATTGTCTGACTCTGAGGTCTGTGGTGCTAGGTGACCCCACAAAATGGCCAATTCCAAGGAAGGTGGCCGTGCCATCCAAGTCAGCCATGGGCTGAGGCTGTGGCCTGGATAGAATTCTTCAACTGATTAAGGAACAAGGGATCTCTGTGGAGCAGGAGAGCGTGCAGAGTTGCAACATTTGTCAGTTAGATCTGTGGACTGACTGTGCTCTGGGGAACTCTGAGCTTAGTCTCACAAACAGGAGAAGAGAATTCTATACATTACAGCCTTTTGAAAATCTTAGTTATCATTGCCTTGCTTTTTTTGTCATTGAAGGCGTTCTGAAGCTTGGAAGAATATCATTTATTCGGCGTGCGTAAGATAATTTGTATGCCCAGAAGAGAATCCTCACAAGCAAACACTTTAGGTATCTTCAACTCTGAGATGTTGTCAGTCTTTTAGTGAAAGAAAGTGGGAGACTTTCCATTTGAGTGAAAATGAGAAAATGGTGATGGTCTATCTAACTATCTTAGAGCTTATCAGTGGCACACCAACATTGGAACATATTGTCGAATTAATCCACATGGCTTTTATTGGCAAACATTGACTGAGTGTAAATAATGGGCCAGATGCTGAACTCGGAGTTGGTTATTCAGAGATGCACAAAATCAAGAAGGTTTCCACTGTTATGGATCAGTATCCAGGGATCGGAACGGAAAAGTATCAGACATAGCGCCATAAAGATAGAAGGCTTTGAAAATATTCTGGGGGTGTTGTGGCCTGAAATTGGGTGTTGGCAGTAGTACTGCAGTGTAAAGTGTCTATGCCAGGGGCTAGGTGAGGTACAATTTTTAGTTTTGGATTCCAAAGATGTCAGAAACCACAGGAAAAGGAGAATTTGAATGGGGATGTATTTTCTGTATGCTTGTTGTGAGGGATTAACCAGGAGTGATCGCATTAGAGGAGTGACTAATATCCAAGGTAGAAAAACCTAGGTAGAAAGATCAACTGAATGAAAAACATCTAATGACGAGGTTTCTCAGAAATGAAACTGGCAGGTTTGTGAAGTCTCCATTAGAACATTTAATAAAGTAGTGCATCACCCCTACTTCTTTTGTCATTGAAATTCGAGTATCCAGTGGAAGGAATGATCCGCCCGAGCTTATATTCCCTTCCAACGAGGATTTCATAGTTTGTACAGTAAAAAAAGGTTACATTTTGGAGTCTGCCTGCTCCTGACAATGGTGATTTCAGGAAAACCTAGACCACTAAGAGAAGCCAAAAAAAATCCCCTCCAGATAAAAAACAAAGGCAAACACTTTCCTTTGACCTCATATTCAGTGTTGGCAAGGTTGGATGTTTGGGATAGCAGCAGAAGAAAGGGGATGTTTGGATTGAGACACCCATCAACAAGGAGGCTCTTGAAGGTGCACAGGTATAAAACAAGGCCAGGTCCCAGCACCCTGTCGTTTGGAGCAAGAGGTTCCTTTGCTGGAGTGGGCTGTTCTGTGCCCTGTCCAATTAGCATCATCCCTGGTTCCTACCACAAGATGCTAATAGGTATCTGGCGGTGGGTATCTGCATGGGAGAAGGCTGGCAAGAAGTTGCAAGGATTTGAGAAAGGAGATGGGAGTGTTCCCTTCCCTATGGGTAGAGCTAGATATTGTAGAAATGAGGAGAGAGAAAAAGGGCAAAACATTCCTACAGTCTCCCCAAGCCTAGTTGTGTGAGGGCTCTGTTTAATGATAGCAGGATTTGAAACTGGGCATCAGTTTTACCTTTGGGCACACGATTCTACTGAGATAATTCTTTGGCAGAGCCAATTCAAATGATGCTCTTTAAATGAAATTGGAGTCTCCAAACTAATGAGCTCGTTTTCAGCAAAGCATTATTGATTGTCCACTGGCACATAAGAGTTGCTTACATATTTGTTGGGGAAGTCAGGGATGAATGGTATGCTAGGCCAATTACTGGCAGTATATAAAGGTCCCGGAGAAGGCGAGGACAACACACACCTCAGAAACTTCCTCTTGCAACCCAGCTGAGTCCTCTGCTCCTGACAACATGTCTTCCAACTACTACGGCAACATCTGTGGCTATGGCTGCGGATATGGCTATGGCTGTGGCTTTGGCCCCTATTATGGCTGTGGTTATGGACCTGGCTATGGCTGTGGATATGGCCCCCGTTACAGCTGTGCTTATGGAACCAGATATGGCTGTGGATACGGCTCCAACTATGGCTGTGGGTATGGCTCTGGCTCTGCCTACTGTGGCTACCAGCCGTTCTGCTACAGAAGAAGTTATTCTTCTTGCTGCTAGAACATCCCTGTCCAAGCTTTGTGTGCTCCTGAATGACGAGCCTAAGCAGAATGCGGATTCAGGAAGCCATCCCTCTCAATTCCTAGGATCATGCAATGACGTGCTTGACGGAGGCCTTGACCTCCAACTGCCCATTATGAGAAAGCCATCTTTGTGGTCCAAGGCTCTGTGCTACCATCTGATTACTTTCCAAATATTTGCCTGAGCTTTCTTAACCTGTGATTCTCTGTTATGACTGTGTGGATGATCCGAGCATCTGAAAGCTCGGCAAGGCAGTTCTTTTCAATAAAAATGGTTCTTTGTTTCTAACAAATCTCTGTGTACTTGCTTGTGATTACTCCTCATTTGAGATGGTATGACCTCTCTTGACCATCGGGCTCACAATGTGTTGCTTCAAACATGGGTTTTTCTTTTCTTTTCTTTTTTTTTGGATATAGTACGGGCATTTCTTCTTATAACTACATCAGAAACAAGGTCTTATCCACCTTTTCTCATATCCCACATGTTCAGACACTCACACACTGAAGAAGAAATCAGTCCTCCAGAACTGTGCTTTGGAATTCCGAGTGGCGTCTAAAGTGTAGCTGGAGCCTAAAAAAGTAGAAGGTGGCACCTAGTTGCGAGGTCATTACGAAAGTCCTAGAGAGAGGAGATGCGGCTTGAGTGCTTCAAGGATTAATGGGATGGAAGGGATAGTTTCCAGGATCATGGAGACTTTAGAGGAAGACTCAGGTGTGACGCATGCGAAATAAAGAACTAAGGAAGGCATAAGTGAGAAGAAACACGTACTCTCATCATCTTTGTTTGTTAGAAGCACAAGTGTACAGTTTTTTTTGTTGTTGTTGTTGTTGTGAGGAAGACCAGACCTGAGCTAACATCCGTTGCTCATCTTCCTCTTTTTGCTGAGGAAGACTGGCCCTGGGCTAACATCCGTGCCCATCTTCTTCTACTTTATATGGGACGCCGCCACAGCATGGCTGACAGGCAGTGCATCGGTGGGCGCCCGGGATCCGAACCGGCGAACCCCGGGCTGTCAAGCGCGAACTAAACCGCCGCGCCACTGGGCCGGCCCCACAAATGTATAGTTTTTGCATGCCTTCACGTTGAAGGAAGTGATGAAATTCACTTAACAGATATTTGACTATTTCTGAAAGGGAACCATCCTAGACACTGAAGACACAGGAGGAAAGTATGGACAATTTCCTGCTCTTCAAGTGTTCCCGTTCTAGTAGGCAAAGATTAAAAAAAAGTAGGAACTAAGTAAGCTAAATTCAGAGCGATGATTGCTATGGAGGGACTTCAACAGCTTAATGGGAAAGAGAGTAAGGGCTGATGTAGTAGAGAGAGAGTCCAGGGAGGTATTTTGTGGCTGTGACATAGGAGCTTATGCCGTTTGCAAAGAAAGACTAGACAGCACAGTGGCAAGTGAAAAGGGGGAAGGGACGTTCATCAGGTTGTGGGTACGATCAGGCAGTACCACATTTCCCAATAGAAAAGAGCAAGGTCTAGTGCCTCAATGGGGCTTTCTTAGGTTGGGACCCCTATAAGAATGGGATGAAAAAATCCCAGTCAACTTCCTGAGTTGGAGAGCCTGAAACTTTGTTGGGTTTTGACATCTGTGTTCTTTCCTCATCTGAACTCCCAGAACTCTCCCATGTAGATCCTACAACAGAAAGAGCCCTTTCAGACTCAGTTTTAACCAGCAGGGATCGATGTGTCACTGTCTTATCTCCAGGACAGCGGTGACCGCCCAAAGTCTGACTCTGAGGTCTCTGGAGCTAGGCGACCCCACAAAATGGCCAATCCCAGGAAGGTGGCTGTGCCATCCACGTCATCCTTTGCCTGAGGCTGTGGCCAGGATAGAATTCTTCAAGTGATGAAGAAACAGGGGTTCTGTGTGGAGCAGGAGAGCTTTTGGAGCTGAAACATTTGTCACTTAGATCTGCGGACTGATTGTGCTCTGGAGAACTCTGAGCTTAGTCTCACAAACAGGAGAAGAGAATTCTATACATTACAGCCTTTTGAAAATCTAACTTATCATTGCCTTGTGTTTCTTGTCATGGAAGCCCTTCTGAAGCTTGGAAGAATATCATTTATTCGGCGTGCGTAAGATAATTTGTATGTCCAGAAGAGGATCTTCACAACTGAACACTTCATGTATCTTCAAACTCTGAGATGTTGTCAGTCATTTAGTGAAAGAAAGTTGGAGACTTTCCGTTTGAGTGAAAATGAGAAAATGGTGATGGTCTAACTATCTTAGAGCTTATCAGTGGCACACCAACGTTGGAACATATTGTCGAATTAATCCACATGGCTTTTATTGGCAAACATTGATTGAGTGTAAATAATGTGCCAGATGCTGAACTCGGAATTGGTTATTCAGAGATGCAGAAAATCGAGAAGGTTTCCACTGTTATGGATCAGTATCCAGAGATCGGAATGGAAAAGTATTAGACATAGCGCAGGAAAGATAGAAGCCTTTGAAAATATTCTGGGGGTGTTGTGGCCTGAAATTTGGTGTTGGCAGTAGTAAAGTCTCTATGCCAGGGACTAGGTGAGGTACAACTTTTAGTTTTGGATTCCGAGAATGACAGAAAACAAGGGAAAAAAGAATTGGAATGGGGATGTATTTTCTGTATGCTTGTTGTGAGGGATTAACCAGGAGCGATCGCATTAGAGGAGTGACCAATATCAGAAAAACCTAGGTAGAGAGATCAACTGAATGAAAAACGTGTAATGAGGAGGTTTCTCAGAAATGAAATCTGCAGGTTTGTGAAATCTGTTACAGCATTTAATAAAGTAGCAGATCTCCCCTCCCTTTTTTTGTCATTGAAATTTGAGTATCCAGTAGAAGGAATGATCCGCCTGAGCTTATATTCCCTTCCAACGAGGATTTCATAGTTTGTACAGTAAAAAAAGGTTACATTCTGGAGTCTGCCTGATTCTGACAATGGTGATTTCAGGAAAACCTAGACCAGTAAGAAGAGCCAAATATAACCCCCTCAGACATACAAACGAAGGCAAACACTTTCCTTTGACCTCATATTTGGTGCTGGAAAGGTTAGATGTTTGTGATAGCAGCAGAAGAAAGGGTCCATTTGGATTGAGACACCCATCAACAGAGAGGCTTATTGATGGTGCACAGGTATAAAACAAGGTTCCCAGGTCCCAGCACTGTCATGTTTGGTGCAAGAGGTTCCTTTGTTGGAGCGGACTGTTCTGTGTCCTGTCCAATTAGCATCATCCCTGGTTCCTATCACATGACGCTAGTAGGTATCTGGCGGTGGGTATCTGTGTGGGAGAAGTCTGGCAAGTAGTTGCAAGGATGCGTGAAAGGAGATGGAAGGGTTCTCTTCCCTATGGGCAGAGCTAGATATTGTAGAAATGAGGAGAGAGAAAAAGGGCAAAACATTCCTACAGTCTCCCCAAGCCTAGTTGTGTGAGGGCTCTGTTTAATGATAGGAGGATTTGAAACTGGGCATCAGTTTTACCTTTGGGCACACGATTCTACTGAGACAATTCTTTGGCAGAGCCAAATCAAATGATGCTCTTTAAATGAAATTGGAGTCTCCAAACTAATGAGCTCATTTTCAGCAAAGCATTATTGATTCTCCACGGTGACTGGCACATAAGAGTTGCTTACATATTTGTTGGGGAAGTCAGGGATGAATGGTATGCTAGGCCGATTACTGGCAGTATATAAAGGTCCCGGAGAAGGCGAGGATAACACACACCTCAGAAACCTCCTCTTGCAATCCAGCTGAGTCCTCTGCTCCTGACAACATGTCTTCCAACTACTACGGCAACATCTGTGGCTATGGCTGCGGATATGGCTATGGCTGTGGCTTTGGCCCCTATTGTGGCTGTGGTTATGGACCTGGCTATGGCTGTGGATATGGCCCCCGTTACAGCTGTGCTTATGGAACCAGATATGGCTGTGGATACGGCTCCAACTATGGCTGTGGGTATGGCTCTGGCTCTGCCTACTGTGGCTACCAGCCGTTCTGCTACAGAAGAAGTTATTCTTCTTGCTGCTAGAACATCCCTGTCCACGCTTTGCATGCTTCTGAAATGACAAGCCTAAGTAGATGCTGATTCCGGAACCCGTCCCTCGCAATTCCTACCATCAAGAAATGACATGCTTGACAGAGGCCTTGACCTCCAACTGCCCATTTTGAGAAAGCCATCTTTGTGGTCCGAGGCTCTGCGCTACCATCTGACTACTTTCCAAATATCTGCCAGAACTTCCTTAACCTGTGATTCTCTGTTATGACTGTGTGGATGATCCGAGCATCTGACAGCTGGGGAAATCAGCTCATCTCAATAAAAATGGTTCTTTGTTTCTAACATTCTGTGTGTACTTGCTTGTGAGTTATTCCTCTTTTGAGATGGTCTGACCTCTCTTAACCATTGGGCTCACAATCTGTTTCTTCAACCTCAGGTTTGTTTGTTTGTTTTCTTTGATATAGTATGGGCATTTCTTCTTGTAACTACATCAGAAATAAGGTCCTATCCACCCATTTCTCATATCCCACATGTTCAGGCCCTCACACACCCAAGGAGAAATCACACAGTCTTCCAGAACTGTGCTTTGGAATTCCTACTGGCGTCTGAAGTGTAGCTGGAGGACTGTCCATGGCACAGCGGTTTTGTTCGCACTTGGCCTCCTGGGGTTCGTGGGTTCGGAACCCGGTCGCCCGCCGACACACTGCTTGTCAGCCATGCTGAGGCGGTATCCCATATAAAGTAGAGGAATATGGGCACGGATGTTAGCCCTGGGCCAGTCTTCCTCAGCAAAATGAGGAGGATGGGCAACGGATGTTAGCTCAGGGTTGGGCTTCCTCACACACACAAAAATAACTAAAAAAAAAATAAATTGTAGCTGGAGCCTAAAATAGTAGAATGTGGCAACTATTTGGGAAGTCATTATGAAAGTCCCAGAGTGGAGATGCGGTCTGAGAGGAGATGTGGCCTGAGTCCTTCAAGGATTAATGGGATGACGGGATAGTTTCCTGGATTATGGAAGATTTTAGAGGAAGACTCTGGTGTGAAGCATGCGAAATAAAGAACTAAGGAAGGCATAAGTGAGAAGAAACATGTACTATCATATCATCTGCTTCGATAGAAGTGAAATATGTATTTTTTTGCATGCATTCATGTTGAAGAAAGTGATGAAATTCACTTAAGAGATATTTGAGTATTTTTGAACAGGAACCATCTTAGACACTGAAGACACAGGAGGAAAGTATAGACAATTTCCTGCTCCTCAAGTGTTCCCGTTCTAGTAGGCAAAGATTAAAAAAATGTAGGAACTAAGTAAGCTAAATTCAGACTGATGATTGCTAGGGAGAGAGTGAAACAGCTTAATGGGAAAGAGAGTAAGGGCTGAAGTATTAGACGGAGATTCCAGGGAGGTATTTTGAGGCTGTGACATAGGAGCTGATGCCATTTGTAAAGAAAGTCTAGATAGCACAGCGGCAATTGTAAAGGGGGAAGGGACGTTCATCAGGTTGTGGGTACGATCAGGCAGTACCACATTTCCCCATGGAAAAGAGCAAGGTCTAGTGCCTTAATGGGGCTTTCTTCTGTTGGGATGGACTTAAGAACGGGATGAAAAATCCCAGTCAACTTCCTGCCTTTGAGAACCCGCGACATTGTTGGGTGAGTGAACACTTTTTTTTTATAGGATATGATTTAAGCTTTAAAGTTTTCTCATGAGGAAACCCAAAACCACTTCTTTGATGAGCTTTGCATATTGTAGAAGTTATAAATTGTAAAATCAGTTATTTGTTCTTTCAGTCATTTAAGACAGCTTAAGATCCATGTGCCAGCTTTTTGTTGTGATTAGTGTTGTGGACAGAGATATAAAACAGATAGTTCTCTTTTCCAAGAATTCAAAATATTCAGTTGGAGACAAAATAGTAAATTGTACATGCATATTATATCAGGTATGTCTACAAGTGTTTTGGGGCTTCTGAGGAAGAACTGGGGAGGAATCCTAATTCAGTCACAATGTGGAAAAGGAAGGCTAGACTAAAGTCACAAATTGCTTCTAAAGGAGAATGACATATGAGCACAGCCATAAAGGATGAGTTGAAATTGGTCAGTTATATAAGAGGGAAAATAAAATTCAAGGCAGTTGAATTTAGAAAAAGAAGCAAAATTTCTGTCAGCTTATTGCTCTAGTACTCAGCTCTATTGGAAAAATTATAATCAGTGGCTACACCCCTAGAGGAATTCTCAGATTCTCTTATGCTGCACTGTCCAATATGGTAGCCACTCGAGAGATGTGGCTATTGAGCAATTGAAATGTGGCCAGTCCAAAATGAAACGTGCTGTAAGTATAAAGTACACACCAGATTTCAAAGACTTAGTATAAGAAAGAATGAAGATTATGTAAAAAAATTAAAAATATTGGGTACACATTAAATGATAATATTTTGGATATATTAGGTTAAATAAAATATGTCATAAAATTAATTCACGATTTTTTCTTTTTTTATTTGTGGCTACTGAAAAATGTAAAATTCTATATGTGTTTCACTATATATTTCTACTGTGCAGGGTGGTTATAGATGGTTGAAACAAGCTGGCCAAGAGAGGACTCTGGCTAGGAAGAGTAGCCATGTAGATCCGGCAATCTAGCAGGGTATAGGGAGTAGATCATTCCGAGCCAGTAAGACCACAGTAGACAGTGCTAAAGACTCCAGGGGGGTGCCCAGTGAAGGCAAAGTTTTCATCTGTGATATTTTATTCGGTAAATGGGATTGATCTATTTGCCATTTGTTTAAAATACAGAAAAGATAGATACTTGCCTCACAGAATACATTTAAAAAATTCCATATTGATTAAAGTTCTAAACATGAAAGTTCATTTATTCAAGTACTAGAAGACGGTACAGGCTTCCAGGAATATTGTAAGCCAGTTAGTAACTTGAAACTAGTCATGCTAGGAGTAGTTACAGCATGGAAATTGGCAAATCGAAGCCCCCACCCCCAGCAGAGGTTTTAAACAATTAACAGCATACCACTGCCCACATCTCTCCTGTTGTTGAGAAGAAATTTATGTCTTTGAAAGTTTTACAATAGGTATGTATTAATTATGAGCCTGAAAAAGAAAACGAACAAGAAAAATCCACGAAAATCAATGAAGAAAGGCTATAGTATTGCTATATGTTCAGAATTCAGAATTCTTTAGAATCTGCTTTAAGTTGATATCCACATTCTCCTGTACACAAAACATTGCTGTTAACTGTTCTCTCCTTCTGTGCGACATCATTTCCTCAAGGTCATCCAAATGATCACTTACAAAGAGGGAATTGTATGGATAGTGATTAAGAGCCTAGGTTCCAGAGTCCCACTACTTTCACTCTAGTTATTACTAGTTTCACTCCATCAGTTATTAGCTATGGGATCATGGGCACATTATTTAACTCCTCTGAGCCTCAGTGTACTCAGAGGTAAGAGGATAATATAGTGCTAGATCAGAATTGAGTACCAGATTAAATAACGTATGTAAGGCTCTACCACTGTGAGAAGGCAGTAGATTTTGTATTGTATTTATTATTAGGTTGCTTAACATAAAATTGCAGACACTTAACCATCTTTAACATATAAAAATGACAATTTTATATGGTTCAACCTTACATATTATGCTTATTAATATTGACAATATTTTGATGATCCCAGAATTTTAATCAATAATCACAATTTTCTCATGTCAGATACATAGGCACGCTCCCAAGTTAGATGTTTTGTTCATCTATCATAATGTGTATTCCATAATTATGAACTCTAACATATGCTGTGACACCAAGTAAATTGCTATAATGTTTGTCCTTATATTTTTAGTAACAAATGAGTGGGTTTTAGTGGAGTAGCTTTTTTTCTGATGATTTGGTCCTGTTTTTATCTTATCATCCATTTGTATTAATTACTTGAGAAGTTTCCATTGGATTTGGCAAAAGATATGGGATCTTCAATGAAGAAATTTTTTTTGGTGGGAGGGAATGTGATAACAGTAAATATTGGTTGCAGTAAATTGAAGAGTGAATGGGCGAGGACATGCGCAAAGATTGAAAACATTCTGGTCTTTCAATAGAATGTGGTGAAAGGATAGAGACTGATCCAATGGAAATGGTGATTCACTCTCCCTGGAGAGTTTCTAAAGCACAGAGCTGTCCTTGAGCTCTAGATACATATTTTTTATTCAAAATTCTATGCCCTGAAATAGTGCTTGCATGATGTAGGTACTCAAAAATTCTTGTAAAATTAAATTGTATTGTTCAGTCACTGTCTAGAAAAACAATCAATGGAACAATGCAAGTAAATATGGTCATGCTAAAGCTGTTTGGGGAAGAAAGCAGGTGACATTAAATGTGGAAAGAGTCATGGAGTTTGCAGGCATGGAGCCAATGTTGAATATATTTTAGTGGAAAGTCTTATAAAAGTGGGACAATCATAATTAGAAGGAAAACCTGGAATTTAAGGTTTTTATTTTGACATGGAAGTTGCTGATCTAGGGTGATTTTTCCCTATATTGACTAAAATTTGAGATGTTTAGAAAAGTTATTGTCATTTCTACTCAAACACTATAGTTGCCAAAATTAACTTTCAGAGTATTTATGAAGAAGATTGTACTCTCAATAGACAGGAAATGCAGTTGCATGGGAAGAGGCTATAATACCACTATGTGGTACTTAAGAAGAGTTATGGAGCAGGTATGAGAGTGAGTTGAGTTGTCTGCTTGATGGTTTACACCATGCTTTGGCTAGGATGCAAAGATCACAAAGAAGAAAATCCAGATGATAGAAGTGTAATACAGAAGTTGCAAAATATTGGTGATTTTAGTCAGATGAAGTGAATATTTTGCATTTCAAAAACTGAAGGAGAAAATAACTCACGAGTCCTGCCCTAGCTTTTATGTTATAGTAGGAATTGAAACCATTCAACTCTACAACTAAACAACTTAGAGTCCTTGGGAAAGACTTAACTCTCTTTGGCCTCTGTTTTCTCATCTGTAACATGTGTATAAAAATAAGTACCACAATTTCCTAATCTACATAGTTTTTACAAGAATCAAATGAAGTAATAAATGTGAGTGTGCCTCAAAAGCTACAAAGGAAAACACAAATAATGTTTTATATTATTATTATGTTTCTTGTATAATTTCCTATACATTAAAATAATGATTTTTACAGGTGGAAGAAATCTTATAAGCTCTCATTCAATAATTTGTGACTGCCAATTTCTTTAGATTCACAGAAAATAAAGACAAAGTTATTGGCTTTAAATAACTCACAACTGACTGAGGGAATAAGGTAATTAAAATAGAGAATGCTAATATGACATATTCAGTACCACTAGAGTTAGGGACAGGGAGCCATGATAGAGTGGATTATATTGCATTGGACAAAATCATGGTTGCTTTTATTTTGGTATATTGTATCAGACCCATTTTGCACCACTTCAGCTCTTCTCATCTCACCTGACTCTTGCTCCAGCCACCACTGCAGCGGCCATTCTACCTGGGATCCATCCACTTTCTTGTAGGTGTAACTTGAGAATGCCTCACTGTTATGCCCTTGCTGTTTGTCTCTCATCTCCAGCCTGGGCACATTCCTGTCGATGCTGAGATATGAGATGCTGGAGCATCTCCAAGTGTCTGTGTATGTCTACCTGGAATTGCAGGAGAGTTAATGTTTCCTGGAATGAATATCTAAAATAGGCTTGGTACATTCCACGAGGCATACTTGCTCAATGTGTAGGTTACATTTGTTTTCTCATAATTCTCGTGACTAGCTAAGGGCCATGTCCTGGACATAACTATCTGAAAAAAATTGCTGTCCTTAGAATGATGAGCTTTTTAAAAATGAAAATTGCTGTGGTAATGAGGCCGCAGAATCCATGTTGTGTGCCCCCCCCATTTCTGGTAGTATATAAAGGTCTCAGGGCAAAAGAAGACATTCTGACTTCAGAAAACTCCACTTGCTCCTCCGTAGAACTACTAAACCTCCACCTCTAGAAACCATGTGTTGCAACTACTACAGAAACTCATGTGGTAGCTGCGGCTACAGCTGTGGCTATGGCTCTGGATTTGGCACTGGATATGGCTGTGGGTATGGCTCTGGCTCTGGCTGTCTCTATGGCTGTGGATACAGGTCTGGCTGTGGCTCTGCCTGCTGTGGCTACCAGCCATTTTTCTACAGAAGATATTCTTCTTCTTGCTGCTAGAATGTAACTGAAGTGCACCTTTTCCTTTAAAACGATCATTCCAAGGTGATTTCTGTTTCAAAGTCTCACAATCATATCAGATCCCCCTGAATAGAGAGTAGTCAGAGCCTGCAGAAAGTGGATTGTCTTCTTGAAAGTCTTTTTGTAATTGAGAGGGCCTGAGTTACTCCATGATGTTTCTGGAAGGCAGAAGACCTCATTTTGGCCACAAGTGTAATCCCACTATCATCTTAGCCTATGTTTCTATATTGTGATTATTTCCAAATAAACATGTTTCATTGGTTCTAACAAATCTTTGTGTCAGATATGTTATCAACTTATATATATATATTTTTTTATTTTTTTATTTTTTATTGATGTCTTAGTTTATAACACTGTGGGGTTTTAGTTGTACATTTTTGTTTGTCCGTCACCTTGTGGATGTAACCCTTCACCCCTTGTGACCCCCCCACCCCCCTTCCCCTTGGTAACCACCAATCAGTTCTCTCTGTCCGTGTGTTCACTTATATTCCATATATGAGTGAGTTCATGCAGTGTCTGTCCTTCTCTCTCTGGCTTATTTCACTTAACATAATACCCTCTAGGTCCATCCATGTTGTTGCAAATGGGACAATTGTGTCTTTTCTTATGGCTGAGTAGTATTCCATTGTATGTATATACCACATCTTCTTTAACCAATCTTCAGTTGAGGGACACTTGGGTTGCTTCCACTTCTTGGCTATAGTGAATAATGCTGCAATGAACATAGGGGTGCATACGCCTCTTGTGATGGTTGATTTCACGTCCACTGGGTAGATGCCCAAGAGTGGTATTGCTGGATCATACGGTATTTCTATTTTTAATTTTTTGAGGACTCTCCATACTGTTTTCCATAGAGGCTGCACCAGTTTGCATTCCCACCAGCAGTGAATGAGGGTCCCCGTTTCTCCACAACCTCTCCAGCATTTGTTGTTATTTGTCTTTGTGATTATAGCCATTCTAACCGGTGTAAGGTGATATCTCAGTGTCGTTTTGATTTGCATTTCCCTGATGATTAGTGATGTTGAACATCTTTTCATGTGTCTATTGGCCATCTGTATCTCTTCCTTGGAAAAATGTCTGTTCATATCCTCTGCCCATTTTTTGATCGGGTTGTTTGTTTTTTTGTTGCTCCGTTGTATGAGATCTTTGTATATTACTGAGATTAATCCCTTGTCAGACAAACGATTTGCAAATATTTTCTCCCAGCTGGTGGGTTGTTTATTCATTTTGATCTTGGTTTCATTTGCCTTGTAGAAGCTCTTTAGTCTGATGAGGTCCCACTTGTTTATTTTTTCTTTTGTTTCCCTTGTCTGGGTAGACATGGAATCTGAAAGGATCCCTTTATGTCCAATCGCAATTAGTGTACTGCCTATATTTTCTTCCAGGAGTTTTATAGTTTCAGGTCTCACTTTCAGGTCTTTGATCCATTTTGAATTGATTTTTGTATATGGTGATAGGAGATGGTCTACTTTCATTCTTTTGCATGTTGCTGTCCAATTTTCCCAGCACCATTTATTGAAGAGACTTCCTTCTCTCCATTGTATGTTCTTTGCTCCTTTGTCGAAGATTAGCTGTCCATAGGTGTGTGGTTTTATTTCTGGGCTTTCAATTCTGTTCCATTGATCTGTGTGTCTATTCTTGTACAAGTACCATGCTGTTTTGATTACTGTAGCTTTATAGTATATTTTGAAATCAGGGATTGTGATGCCTCCAGCTTTGTTCTTTTTTTTTCAGAATTGCTTTAGCTATTCGGGCTCTTTTGTTGCCCCATACAAATTTCAGTAGTTTTTGTTCTATTACCGTGAAGAATGACATTGGGATTCTGATTGGGATTGCATTGAATCTGTAGATTGCTTTAGGTAGAATGGACATTTTAACTATATTTATTCTTCCAATCCATGTGCATGGAATATTTTTCCATTTCTTTATGTCCTCCTCGATTTCTTTCAATAGTGTCTTCTAGTTTTCATTGTATAGGTCTTTGACCTCCTTGGTTAAATTTATTCCCAGATATTTTATTCTCTTTGTTGCAATTGTAAATGGGATTGTCTTTTTGAGTTCTCTTTCTGTTTTTTCATCGTTAGTGTATAGAAATGCAATTGATTTTTGTAGGTTGATTTTATACCCTGCCACTTTACTGTAGTTGTTGATTGTTTCTAGTAGTTTTCTGATGGAATTTTCGGGGTTTTCTATGTATAGGATCATGTCGTCTGCAAATAGTGAGAGTTTCACTTCTTCATTGCCTATTTGGAGTCCTTTTATTCCTTTTTCTTGTCTAATTGCTCTGGCCAGCACTTCCAGTACTATGTTGAATAAGAGCGGTGAGAGTGGGCACCCTTGTCTTGTTCCTGTCCTCAAAGGAATGGCTTTCAGTTTTTCCCCATTGAGTAGGATGTTTGCTGTAGGTTTGTCATATATGGCCCTTATTATGTTGAGGTACTTTCCTTCTATACCCATTTTGTTGAGAGTTTTTATCGTAAATGGATGCTGGATCTTGTCGAATGCCTTCTCTGCATTGATTGAGATGATCATGTGGTTTTTATTCTTCATTTTGTTAATGTGGTGTATCACGTTGATTGATTTGCGGATGTTGAACCATCCCTGTGTCCCTGGTATAAATCCCACTTGATCGTGGTGTATGATCTTTTTGATGTATTGCTGTATTCGGTTTGCCAATATTTTGTTGAGGATTTTTGCGTCTATGTTCATCAGTGATATTGGCCTGTAGTTTTCCTTCTTTGTATTGTCCTTGTCTGGCTTTGGTATCAGCCTGATGTCGGCCTCATAGAATGTGTTGGGAAGTATTCCATCTTCCTCTATTTTTTGGAATAGTTTGAGAAGGATAGGTGCTAAATCTTCTTTGAACATTTGATAAAATTCTCCAGGGAAGCCATCTGGTTCTGGGCTTTTATTTTTTGGGAGGTTTTTGATTACTGTTTCAATCTCTTTACTTGTGATTGGTCTGTTCAGATTCTCTATTTCTTCTTGATTCAGTTTTGGGAGGTTGTACGCTTCCAAGAATTTGTCCATTTCCTCTAGGTTGTCCAATTTGTTGGCGTAAAGTTTTTCATAGTATTCCCTGATAATCCCTTGTATTTCTGTGGTGTCTGTTGTAATTTCTCCTCTTTCATTTCTAATTTTATTTATTTGAGTCTTCTCCCTTTTTTTCTTAGTGAGTCTGGCTAAGGGTTTGTCAATTTTATTTATCTTCTCAAAGAACCAGCTCTTTGTTTCGTTGATCCTTTCTACTGTTTTTTTGGTTTCAATTTCATTTATTTCTGCTCTGATTTTTATTATTTCCCTCCTTCTGCTGATTCGGGGCTTTGTCTGTTCTTCTTTTTCCAACTCTGTTAGGTGCAATTTAAGGTTATGTACTTGGGATTTTTCTTGTTTGTTAAGGTGAGCTTGTATTGCTATGAATTTCCCTCTCAGGACTGCTTTTGCTGCATCCCATATGAGTTGGTATGGTGTATTTTCCTTTTCATTTGTCTCCAGATAGCTTTTGATTTCTCCTTTAATTTCATCAATGACCCATTGGTTGTTCAGTAGCATGTTGTTTAGTCTCCACATCTTTGTCCCTTTCCTAGCTTTTTCCTTGCAGTTGATTTCTAGTTTCACAGCATTATGATCAGAAAAGATGCTTGTAATGATTTCAATCTTCTTAAATTTATAGAGGTTTGCCTTGTTTCCTAATATATGGTCTATCCTTGAGAATGTTCCATGTGCACTTGAGAAGAATGTGTACTCTGCTTTTTTTGGGTGGAGTGCTCTGTATATATCTATTAAGTCCATTGCATCTAGTTTTTCATTTAAGTCCATTATTTCCTTATTGACTTTTTGTCTGGATGATCTATCTATTGATGTAAGGGGGGTATTAAGATCCCCTACTATTATTGTGTTATTGTTAATATCTCCTTTAAGGTTTTTTAGCAGTTGTTTTATGTACTTTGGTGCTCCTGTGTTGGGTGCATAGATATTTATAAGTGTTATGTCTTCTTGGTGAAGTATCTCTTTTATCATTATATATTGCCCTTCTTTGTCTCTCATTACCTTTTTTATCTTGAAGTCTACTTTGTCTGATATAAGTATGGCTACTCCTGCTTTCTTTTGTTTGCCATTAGCTTGGAGTATTGTTTTCCATCCTTTTATTTTGAGTCTGTGTTTGTCTTTAGAGCTGAGATGTGTTTCCTGGAGGCAGCAGATTGTTGGATCTTGGTTTTTAATCCATCCTGCCACTCTGTGTCTTTTGATTGGAGAATTCAATCCATTTACATTTAGAGTGATTATTGATATATGAGGGTTTAATGTTGCTATTTTATTGTTCATCTTCTGGTTCTTTTGCATTTCCTTCGTTTCTTGTCCCTTGTGTTTCGGACTGCAAATTCAATTTGGTATTTCTGCATGATCATTCTCTTGGTTTTCTCTTTATTTGTCACATCTGGTTCTCTTCTGGTTGTTTGTTTAGTAGTTACCGTGCGGTTTATATAAGCGATCTCCTGGATAAGAAAGTACATTTTCAGATGCCTCCTTTTTCCTGAGGCTGGGTCAGTTCAATCCCTTACCTCTTCCCCTCCTTATTTGTTATCTCTTTATTCCAGATTGTGTCATGAATGTGTGTTTCCAGTGATGAGCTTGAATTAATTTTTGATGTTTTCCAACTGTATTTTGTTCTGGTTTAGTCTCCTTGCTTTTCTCCTTGCTGAAATCTTTGTATCCCCTTTCTCATTTGTTTTTTTTTCAGGCCTAAGGGCCTTCTTGAGCATTTCTTGTAGTGGGGGTCTTGTGGTGACAAACTCTCTTAGCTTTTGTTTATCAGGGAGAGTTATTATTTCTCCATCATATTTGAAGGATATTTTTGCTGGATAATGTATTCTCGGCTGAAGGTTTTTGTCTTTCATGATTTTGAATATATCATTCCAGTCTCTCCTAGCCTGTAGAGTTTCTGTTGAGAAATCAGCTGAGAGCCTGATGGGGTTTCCTTTGTATGTTATTTTGTTTTTTTGTTTAGCTGCCTTCAATATTATTTCCTTGTCACGGGTATTCTTCAAGTTTGCTACTATGTGGTGAGATGATTTTTTATTCCTGTTTATATATTTAGGTGATCTACTAATTTCATTCACTGTTATTTCCCTCTCGTTCCCTAGGTTGGGGAAGTTCTCAGCTATTATTTCTTTGAACAAACTCTCTGCTCCTTTTTCTCTTTCTTCTCCTTCTGGAATACCTATTATCCTTATGTTGCTTTTCCTCATTGAGTCTGATATTTCTCGAAGAATTTCTTCACTTCTTTTTAGTCTTAGCTCTCTCTCCTCCTCTATCAGGAGCATTTCTGCGTGGCTATCCTCAATAGTGCTAATTCGTTCCTCCATATTGTCAGTTCTGCTCTTTAAAGACTCCATTTTTTCCACTATCTCGTTGATTTTGTTTTTCATCTCCAATAATTCTGATTGGTTTTTCTTTAGGGTTTCAATATCTTTTGTGACATAATCCCTGAATTCGTTGATTTGTTTCTTTGTGTTCTCTTGTATTTCATTGAGTTTGTTTATGATAGCTATTTTGAATTCTCTGTCATTCAGGTTATCAAATTCTGTGCCTTCAGGGTTGGTTTCTGGGTGTTTGTCATTTTGCTTTTGGTCTGTAGCCCTGACATATTTTCGCAAGGATCGGACGGGGACGGCTTTATTTTTACCCCTCATGATTAAAGTTAGTCCTGCAGTTTCCCCCTGCTGCCACTGGATGGAGATCGCGAGCAGTTTGCTCTGAGGCGGCTGCAGCCCCCGGAGGGATTATGCTGAAACGCTGGGTGTGTGGGGGGAGGGGTCCTCTCTTTCTCCTGCTCGGCCCGGGGGTTTCCTTTCTGGCTCTCTTAGGGCATTTGCTACACCCCCTAAACAGTCCGTCGTCGCTTCCCAGTGGGGATCTTGCGACAGTCTGTGAGAGCACCTGCATGGCGATAGTTTTCCCCACTGTGGGCCGCCCCTCCCCCCTCTGTCCGCGAACCACGCTGTCTTTGCCGATCAATTGGGGAGGGGGAGTACAACCTCCTACCTCTCCTCCCGTCCTCCTGGGCTTCCCGCGCCTCCACCATCTGATGTATGGCAGCAGGGGTTTCTCAGAAGTCCTTCGTAGTGTTTGATTGAGCTCTGTTGGAATGTGAATGATGTTTTCGTTGTGTCGTAGGGGGCAGAGATTCAAAGAGGGAATCTCACTCCGCCATGATGCTGACATCACTCCTCTATCAACTTATATTTTGTCTTATATTTCTATGACCTCCTCAGAGATTGGCAGGGCTAATGCTCAGCTGTTCATTCCAATTGTATATGTATAGCTTCCATTCTGATTGGTCACTACCCATGACTCACTGAATGTTACATATCTTGAATTTCATTCTTGAAAAAATGGCTCCTTATTGGATGAGTCTTGTGTTCTTAATCCTTTTTACTCAAGGGTTTGTTTTTAAGCATTTGTGTTTCATGATCCTGGGTCTATCCATTTATTTCTTTCCATGTTAATCAGCACTCATGTACTCATCAACACAGGCACACATACACACAGACAAATGCCTCAGAAAAATCTGCTTTGGGAAAACATTCCTGGTGAGAAAAATGGGTTGGAAGGGAAGAGAGAAAAAGTACAATAGTTAGGTATATAAATGACCTGGAGACTGGTTAAATGAGTCTGGATTTGGCTGGTGGCCTCAATAATGAAATGGAGTAGATGAGCATCAGGGACTTTGTGAAGGTAGAGCCTGTAAGATCTTAGATATCAACAGTGAAGGAGATAGGACAAAAACCTAGACAAGATAATTTCTAAAAGTACACATTTCTTCTTAGCACTTAGAACTGTGGAGAATTCAGGGTGGTATATGCAATTAAATATCTGAAAGACTGGTATTGTAAAATTAGTAGGATTAGTATTGCAAATGTGCTCTGTGTCCTTCTAGAGACACTAAATATGGTGAGTTGAACAGATCGTCTCAACACAAGAGCTGTTTCTAATATTGACACCATCTGAAACAAGAATGACTTCTTCATTAGGTGCTCTATCATTGGATGTGTCTGAACCCAGGCAGGATCACCCATTACTAGGGTTATTTTAGGAGGAAATTATAAACTCAAGGAGATGGGTGGAATTAACCTATCTAACATACCCATTTATGTCTCCACTTTATTCTAGGATACTATAGATTATGTATGAATTTGAGCTTTGAAGCCTGATTATGAAAACAGTGATGCTGATACCAGGAAAATACAGAACTGGAAACTTTTATGTTTTCTATATCTGGGAGGAGAAGGCCAATTATAATCTTTTGGCTTTAGAAATCTTACCTTCATTTGGAATGTAGAAAGGTTCAGAACTGGAGTCAAAATTCAACCACCCATGGTTAAATAAATTCAGTGTTCCTAGAATCCCTTGAATCTTTAAAGAAATTGTAGGCTTGAGAAGAGGAAGGGCAAAAATGGGTGGATGGATACATTGTTATTCTTGAAGAAATAGAACTACTTTTTATGGATTAGATAAATAAATAGTCTCATCCATTAAACATTTACTGAGCTCCTAATAAAGGACATTTTGTTATGTGCTATGAACAGAAAACTAAAATATTTTATCCCTGCTTTCTAAAAGTGTGGAAAAGACAAAAATATCCCACAAGCTACAAAGATCAGAACATTGGTATGATATAATTGTAACAGGGATGTTTAGGAAATACAGAGGAAGAAACTAGAAGAGAGGCCAGGAGTAAGAATAAATGGAGAGAAGGATCAGGAATATTTCTGAAAAAGAGACAAACTTCTAGCTGAAATATCAAGGATGGATAGGAGTTGGTCAATCATAAAAGAAAGGAAAGAGCCTCTGGACAGGGGAGAAAGAGGAAATATATTTCAGAAAATGTCCATATGCTGGAACTTCATTGCAATAGCTGCCATCTATCCTGGAGAAAATGGAATCACTAGTTGGGCCTAAGAAATAAATTAACAGGTGTGGGTAGGCTGCATTCTAAGGTGACCCTTGATGACATACACCCTTGTATAATCCCCTCCCCTTCCGTGAGAGCAGGACCTGTAACTTGCCTCTAACTTTGGCAAAGGTGATGGGATATCACTCCTGTGATTATATTATGCTTGGGGTTGACAGATAAAACTAAAGATGGGTAAATTTGAATTTCAGATAAAAGACAGACAACTTTTTAGTATAAGTAAGTTTCATGCAATATTTGGGACATACTTGCAAACCTGACAACTCTATTAAGCTATACAGCAAAGAGATTTTTCAGATGTCCTGGCTGATGCCTTGATTGCAGTATTGTAGACCCTGAGCAGAGATCACAGTTAGGCTGTGCTTAGATTCCTGATCCACTCAGACTGTGAGATAACAAATGAGTGTTGTTCTAAGCTGCTTTTTTTGTGATAATTTATAAGACTTTCTCTATTGTTCTCTAAATTATCTGGTAAGAGGTGTGGTTGCCTTGGAGGATCTGTGTATCATATCCGCATATCAGCAGAGATTAGGAGACCAGTCACACCAATGGGTATCAAGGATAGAGGAGTCTGGAGTGAAGATGAAAGGGTGAGAGGCACTCTCAGGTATACTTGATCGGACTGGCTTGTGAACACAACACTGAAATAAACTTTATCTAGCACCCAAAGTGACATTGGGAATAATGAGAGACTCTGGGCAAGTGAGGATTTTGTAACAGAGTAATTTCACAATGAAATGGGTCACCATAAGAAACAATAAGCTCTTTGTTACAGCAAGTGTTCAATGATTAGAAAGGGAGACTTTATGTAGCATAAAAAAGAAGAACAAATACTTCATCTTGGTAATATATTAGCTGTGTGACTTTTAGTAAGTTTCCTGACCTCTGTAAAGCCCAATTTCCATATTATGTTACCTACCTCTTTCACATTTTCATTGGGATCAAATAGATTAAAAGGTCTAAAGGAAATTTGTGACTTACAAAACATTCAACAGGGTTATTGTAAAGGATATTTGTGTGTTTGTGTGTTGTTCTGGTTTGAACTAAATGACCACCTAGAGTTGATAAAATTTTATTGAGGAATGGCTCTTGGAGTAAAAATATATTATAACAATATTATATTCATGACTATTTGGATTCATAAAAACTCTATAACATAAAATGCTGAGGGGTTTCTGTATAGGGCAGCATTGGGTTCCAATGAAATCTCCTGTGATATCATTAGTAATTAGTAAGCTAGTCAAGATAATTAGTTAAGCTCATTTTAATAGTTGCATTCCCAAATGTAAACTTCCCTACCCTCCACAAAGCTGTGTTACATAAAATATATCTTTGGAATCATGTGTTCAGATGATTGGATAAGCTTCCATACTTTATAGATTTGTAATTGGCTCAAGACAATGCCTGAGTGATGAAGAAACAAACATGGTTCTCCAGTAAAACTGGAGACTCTATAATAATGGGTTCATTTAAGACAGATACTATAGCTGTGAAAAGACTAAGTCCTCTCATCATCAACTGACAGGAGTGATTTGCACATCCTAGGTATTAAGTAAATATTTATTGCACAAATCCCAAAATTGATGGTACACCCTGGCCCTTTATGGTCAGTATATAAAGGTTCCAGTGTTGTAGGTGACATTCAAACTTCAGAAGCATTGTTTTGCAACTCAACTGAGACCTCACTGCCTGCCACCATGTGTTGCAACTATTATGGGAACTCCTATGGGGGCTGTGGATACGGTTCTGGCTATGGTGGATATGGTTCTGGCTATGGTTGTAGATATGCCTGTGGCTATGGCCATGACTATGGTTTCAGATATGGCTGTGGATAAGGGTCTGGCTATGGTAGTGGCTGTTATACTTTTTGCTGCAGAAGATGCTATTCCTCTTGTTGCTAGAACATCATCCTAGAACATCCTACGCCTCTGAAATAATATTTCAAGATTAACACTTTTCCTCCAAAGCATGCCCCATTTTGTCATCTTTACATTCAAGTTAGAATTGTATACCACCTATGTTTACTTCAAAAAACCTGTTTGTTATTGAGGAATTATGAATGCTTCTATTATGTTACCTAAAGACAGAAGATTTGATTCTGATAACGTTCAAGATGTAAATTCCTGGTTCTCCTATTTTATGGTTTTGTATTGTCCATTAGCATAAGTACTTTATAGTTGGAGGAAATTATACTTTTTCAGTAAGCAAATTTCATTTTTTCCTGCAAGTAATTGTGTTTTTTTTGGGGGGGGGGCAAAATAATCACTGACGTTAGTATTTGTAGCCTCCCTGGAAAGCTGGAAAACCACTGTGTTAGCTGAGCTTTAGGATTATTTACTCCTTCATCCACTATTTATTTAGTGTCCAATACCACATGGTTTTGTTTACTGCAGGGTTGTAGCAAATCTTGGTACTAGGTAGTGTGAGGTCACCAACTTTGTTCTTTTTCAAAATTATTTTTGTTATTCTAGTTCTTTTGTTTTCCATCTAAACTTTAAAATCAGCTTGTCAATATCTACAAATATATCCTGCTGAGATTTTTATTGGGATTGAGTTGAATCTATAGGTCAATTTTGGGAGAATGGACATCTTAACAATATTGAGTTTTCTGATCCATGAACATGGTATATCTCTCCATATATTTAGGACTTCTTTGATTTCTGTGGTGGGCTCTAATACAACATTGAATAAGAATGATTATCTTTGTATTCACAGAGGGTGTATTCTAGCGGGGGAGACAGACAAAAGTTTAAAAAACCAATCAGACATCTGAATAACTAAGTAAAAATAAATAAACAGAAATATAAATAGTTTTAATAATCATTAATAAACTTGATTTGCTATAAAAAATCATATGGTCTGGCAAAACTCACGCAAGAAATAGACAATCTTAATAAGACTATATCTACGAAAGAAATTGAATCAATAATTAATGACCTTGAAAAAGCACAGGACCCAGATGAACTTACTGGTAAATTCTACAGAACATTTATGGAATAAGTTATACCAATTCTCTACAATCACTTCCAGAAGACAGAAGCGGAGAGAATACTTCCTAACTCATTCTATGAGGCCAGCATTACCCTAATGCCCAAACCAGATAAAGACATTACAAGAAAAGCTACAGATCAACATCTTAAATGAACATAGATGCAAAAATTCTCAACCAAGTATTAGCAGATTGAACTCAACAAAGTATAAAAAGAATTGTATACCATGATGAAGTGGGATTTGTCCTAATTCTGCAAGGGTGGCTCAACATTCAAAACTCAATTAATATAATCCATTACATCAACAGCCTAAAGAAGAAAAAAAATCACATGATCATATCAATGACTGCAGAAAAAGCACTTGACAAAATCTAACACCCATTCATGATGAAAACTTTCAGTAAACAGGGATAGAAAGAAACTTCCTCAACTTGATAAGGACTATCTATAAACAGCCTACAGCCAGCATCATACTTAATGGTAGAAACTAAAAGCTTTTCCACTAAGACCAGGAACAAGGCAAGGACGTCCTCTCTCACCACTCCTTTTCAACATCAGAGTGGAAATCTCTGCTGAAGGAACAAGACAAGAAAAGGAAATAAAAGGTATATGGATAGGGAAAGAAGGAATAAAACTATCTTTTCCACAGATGACATCATTGTCTATGTAGGAAATCTGGAAAAGCTGACAAAAAAACTCCTGGAACAAATAAGAAATTATAGCAAGTTCACAGTATATAAGGTTAATATACAAAAGTCAATTGCTCTTCTACATATCAACAATAAACATGTGGAATGTGAAATTAAAAACATAATACAGTTACAATAACAGTCCCCAAAACAGAATACTTAGATATAAATCTAAAAAATATGAATAAGATCTATATGAGGAAGACCACAAAACTGATGAAAGAAATCAAGGAAGAACTAAATAAATTGAGATATTATTCCATGTTCATGGATAGGAAGACTCAATATTGTCAAGATATCAGTTCTTTCCAATGTGATCTATAGATTCAGTGCAATCCCAATAAAAATCCCAGCAAGTTATTTTGTGGATATTAACAAACAGATTATAAAGTTTATATGGAGAGGCAAAAGCCCCAGAATAGCCAACACAATATTGAAGAAGAACAAAGTTGGAAGGCTGACACTACCTGAGTTCAAGACTTACTAAAAAGCCACAGTCATCAAGACAGTGTAGTATTAGTGAAATAATAGACAAATTGATCAAAGGAATGGAATAAAGAGCTCAGAAATAGACTCATAAATATAGTCAACTGATATTAGAGAAAGGAGCAAAGGAAATGCAATAAAGAAAAGATAGTCTTTTCAACAAATGGTGCAGGAACAACTGGACATTCACATGCAAAAAAATGAATCTAGAAACAGAACTTGCACTGTTCATAAAAATTAACCCAAAATGGATCACAGACCTAAATGTAAAATGCAAAACTATAATTCAGATTTTGCTGTGAATGTAAAACTGCTCTAAAAAGGAAAGTCTAATTAAAAAATATCATACAGTGCTATTTCAAATTGGAAGGTCAGGTTAAGTGTCTGAAGAAGTGACAACTAAGAAAGAATGATCCAGGCAGAGGGGACAAGTGTGAGGCTCTAAAGTGATAGGACTTTAGTGTGCTTAGGGACTGTGAGGGGGTCCATGTGACAGGAGAGCAGAAAGAACTGAGGCTGGAGAGGTAGGTAGGGGACAGATCACACAGGGCCTGTATTATAAGGAGTTAAGATTTGTTTCGATTTTTTCTTAAGATATTTATTGGTTTATCCAGCCATTTGTTCTTGTGTTTGCAGCTTCTTCATTCTTTTTCTGCTTCTTTATCACATTTCATGTCAACACTAAAACACAAATTCAAACCATTTCCATGTGTGTATAGGTTGGACTACGGAGGAAAAGAAGAAAGGTGTCTTTTTCAGAGGATATTGGAAGAGTTGAGAGGATGTGTTCCATTGTCTGGACTTGGAAATTTGCAAGGGCAGCTCAGAGCTTGAGGGGAACGGAAGAGGAGGCTCTGAGAGGGATTACTTAGAAGTGTGTACCTCATAGCACTTTGTGATGAGGGCACTATTTTTTGCCCATATTTTAAAATATTTGTGACATTGAAGATAGATTAATATTGGTCTCCTGGTTCCAGAAGCCAGAATTAGGTGAACATATTTGGAATTATAAGGAGGCTAACTTCTCAATATGTGGACAGTTCTCTAAACCTAATAGCCCCAAATGGATTTTGGTGCCAGAAGGGGTTATCCAGCTCTGAGGGTGTCTGAGTATGGGCTACATTACTACTTATTCTGGATGTTATGAATCAATTAAAACACAAGGAGCCAGATAGATCTGTATGACCCTTAACACCTCTTTCTACTCTAATTAAAAAAGAAATGTTGATCCCATAATTTAAACAATGCCTGCAAGGTATAAATAGAGTCAGTCACTGAAAAAAAGCGGTAAAAGAGGTGAAAGAAGGAACTTTTTATAGGTTTGGAAGATGGCCAGAGATAAGGAGCATATTTTTAATATCTTATCCTGTAGGAGAGAGACAAGCCATGACGGCTTAGGTGCAGAAACAGCAACCATATTAGTCAGGTAAGTCTGTAGTATGGGCAGAAGCACCAGCCTAGAGAAGGTAGGATAGAAATATTTTATATTAACCAAGTCTGCATTAGAGACTTCATGGGGGATATGCCAGGGAATCAGGGAAAGAAATGTTGTGTATGCAAGGATCTTAAGTTACACTAGGAATTCCTTATGCGGGATTCTGAGAGATTTGGGTCATACAGAAGTTACTAACAAAAAGAGATTTCACAATAAAATGGGATCATTTAAAACAAGAAGTTGAAAGTTTCTCAATACTGCAACTATTCAAGGAGAGGTTACTTGCATATCTCTGGAGAATATTATAGGTTGTATGTTAGACCAAGAAAACTTGGAAATGCAATTTTGACTTGGAATTGAATCCTTCTGAACCTCAGCCTTTGTTAAATGATATTTATGATTCTTAATCTGCTAGTTTCCCCAAATGGTTTTAAGTCTCAAATACAGACATCTGAAAAGGGAATGTTTTCAGCCAATAAAGCATTTTTACAGATAGGGAATACTGCCCAGTTGTGTGGGCAAAATCACATTTTGACTCAGAATTTGAATTGACATCTAAGTGGAAAGAGGGTAAAGAGGGGAAAAGTATATTTGCTATCAGCCTGATTCTCATAGAACTTTTAGAGCATGATCTCGTGAATCAGGAGGGGCCCCTTTGTAATGACTCATTGCTCATCTCTACTGAAATCTTAAACTGCAATGTGGTCACACTTCCAAACAAAGACCGACTTCACTTTTACATAGCAATCCTATGACAATCTTGGAATGGAGAAATTTACTTTCTCCGTATTAAATACATAGGCCTATTCCCAAGATAGGTGCTTGTAATTTCAATAGATGTTCATGACTGTTGAGCTTCAAAATATGCCATGAAGCCAAGTCCTGTGATGTATTGCTTGATACTGTATTTTTCCAAAAATATTATTTCAAATGCTTCAGGAAAGGTGCAGTGAGGCCAATCACATGGCAACTCATTTTCTAAGGGAGTTGTGTCACTTTTGAAAAGTCATTATGAAAACCATTAATTAAAACATACACTTTAAACCAGAGTGACATTAAAGTTAATCTTAAAATTTTAGTATAGTAAATATATCAGTACAAGTAAATAGATATTTGAAAAGCTGTTTCTATTTGGGAATGCTTATATTTGGATAAAAGAAAGGGAGGAAAGAAGTAGAAGGTACTGAATCTCCAGTCTATATCAGGATCTGTGCTACACTCTTCATATTTCCTATGTATTTTTTATAGACCTTTTGACAAATTTTTAAATATATGTAGTTATTTTTATTCCCATTTAGCAGTTGCACAAACCAAGGTTTATAAATTTGAGGACATTTACCATGGTCACATAATTAGTAAATGGCTCAGGTAGGAAATGAATCAATCTGTTTGCCATGGAAAGCTATTTCTGTTACACTTGGAAGAGAGATGTACCAGTTATCAATTTACTGCCTCTCAGCTTCAAATTCACCCTTCAATATGTGCCCTGTGGTAACAGATGGGATACTTTCAAGCATTTCTCTAATGTGAGCACGGCATTAAGCTTTCTCAGTAGGTGGTGCTGCGGGGACAGTGCAAGAGGAAGCAGATTTCTTGCATTTTTTGGCTGCAGCACTGGAGGGAAGTAGAGGGTATTAGAAGTGGGGACGTGAGGACATCTGGTGAAGCTCCACCATGGGTCGAGAATGTGGTGGATCCTCAGTGATGTTGGAGCTTCAGATTGGTGATAATTTTTATTTGGCCCCTCTACATGGAAACTAGCACCTGGAAGACTTCTCATCTATGAGTCTCTGGCTTCCTGCCCTCACAGACACCCATATTCCCTCTACACACTGCCCACTGCCCCCCGCATAGTTTGCATGTTCCCCAGAGCTTCCCAGACCCTTGATACGCCCACACCACCAGTTGCTAATTGCTTGTTCATCATCTGCACTCCAGAGAATTGTCTCCTGCTTGCCCCATGATTGCAGAACAGCTCTGGCCTGGCCAAACCAATGAACTCTGCTATCCAGTGGGCTGAAATAACCCTTTCGAGATTTTTCTTCTTTGAGTATTCTCCCACATCCCTAGGGTACCAGATACAGTTTTTCATATCTTACATATCGTTTCCTATCATATTTTTTCATATCTTTTACCATAGTTTAATAATTTTTTTTACATTAAAAGTTCTGTTTAACCTACTGTGTGGTTTCAGTATTCCCTATCTGTAACCTCCTGATTAAACCCAGACTGATGCAGAGACCCTTACTTTCAGGAGTCATTTGTGTATACATGGTAGTTGAATCAATGGTAGCAGACAAGATTTACTAGTGTGTAAAGTAAAAAGTAACAGTGGAGGATAAAGTAACCACAAGAAACTCAAAACTGAAGGAAAAGTAAAGAAATATTTGTCAGTGAAAGAGATGTCATGGACCAGAAGCCCATTCATCAAGGAAACAATGGACAAAGATGATGTCAAGTTAAAAGTAAGGATAAATAATAAATACTATGGAAAGGTCAACTATTATTAATGTCGTGATTGCAAGGAATCCAACAAAAGTACCATAGGTAAGTATCATTATTAAAATAATGTTTGTAGGAGAAGGTAGGTAAGAATAAAATAACACTACAGAGTCTGGAAGTATTAATTATTGATTGATTACATTTTAGTGGGAAGCATGGATATATAGCACAAACATGAGATCAGTCTGAGAAAACTCAAACAGACTTGTATTTAAGAACTGGACTTTAACAAAGAAGTTGTTGAATCAAGGCATTTTTCTCACTCTAAATTGGAACTTTTGGAAAAATTTATCCTTTTTGTTTAAATAATAAATAATAAATCTTACATAACTTACCCATTAGGAGTTTAACAAAAATTTTTGCCCCAAAGAAAGGAGAGAATGTCATAACCTGACTGGAAAAGGAGGGGATAGATAAACTTTTCTTCAGAGAAGGAGAACGTTTCAGAGAGTGGATATAATATGTTGAAATACTCAATTCCTTGTCCCAAATCCATGAAAAGTACTTTAGAGTGATTTAGGAAAGCAAAAAAAAAAAAAAAAAAAAAAAAAAACGAGATGATATGATGGTGATGATGATGACGATGAAGAGGATATTAATAGCAATAGGTAGAACTTCATGTTTAATAGCTGATTTCCAAGACATTGAAAGAGCAAAATAATAAACATATTTATAGGCCAAACATATTTTCATGATGAGTTATGTCATGGCCATGAAATGCAATTACGGAAGATAAAATTATGGTTGTATAAGCTTGGGTGCTTAGAAAATGTATCTTTATTTTGTTTTAAGGCTTGAGAAAAGTGCTAGGACAGCAGTCAATAAATTATGATGTGTCTAACAAAATTGTTGTACTCAGAATGAGCTCATTTTAGGCAAATAGTTGTACAATGAGAGATCAGAGCCCATGCGAGGTATGGCCCATCCATCCCTGGAAGTACATGAAGGTCCTGGAAGAGTAGATGATGCTCAGACTTCAGAAATATCCTCCTACACCTCAGATGAAACCTCACCTCCTGAGACCATGTGTTACAACCACTATGGAAACTCCTGTGGGGGCTGTAGCTCTGGCTGTGGCTATGGCTCTGGCTGTGGCTCTGGCTACTGTGGCTATCAACCATTTTACTACAGAAGATGCTATTCCTCTTGCTGCTAATCATTACTACAGATCATACTGTGCCTTTGAAATGATCACTCCAAGTATAAGTACAATTGAAATTCCCCCATCCATTAACTTCATACCGATGCAAAGAATTATTATTGACTGTCAGGATCCTGATTTAACTTCAAAGAAGCTGTTTGCAATTGTGGAGACTGAGTAGTTCCATCATATCACTGAAGACAGAAGATCTTATTCCGATCATTTTTCAAATGTAAATTCTTAGATCTTTTTCTCTGTCTCTGTACTGTGGCTATTTGCACAAATACGGGGGGCTATACAATTGGAGTATAACTAAAATGGAGCAAAAATAGCAGTTTCTTAATAAAAGCCTTTATTTATTAAGAAGTCTGGTTTCCTTTATATCAGAATCATCATTGATTCCAGGGTTTGTGGCCTCCTGGAAAGCTAGGTGATCACAACTTAGCATAGACTATGTTTCTTTATTGATTGAGTCTAAATATTGGGTTTTTTAACATATTTCCTACTCCATTATATGTTCATTTATTACATTATATCTAAATATAAACACATATGTCACACCCAAAATTTTATATCTTGTGTGGATAAGGGATCAGAACAGAGAGGTCAATGAGAAGGGGAATCTAGTCATGAGGCTAGTGTCCTAGTCCAGGACAGAAGTGATTGGTTTTATCCTGGATTTGAGTCTTGGTAATGAAGGGGAAACAATATTAACTTAAACAGGTAGTGTTTTTTGAAATATGTCAAACAAGATATCTTGGAGCAAGCCAGGTAAGGCTATTACAACTGTTCAAGGAAGTCAGCTAAGGCCAGGACCCTTTTCTCTTCCTGTTCCCCACTCTTTCTGTGATTTTCACACTCAGTTTCAAAGTGGATGCTGTATATGACCAATGTCATGCTCACTTTCCAGGCAGGAAAACAGAGGAAGAACAAATGATGAACAGCATTAGGCCTTTTTAAGAAACGTTGTCTCATTATTTGGGAAAGGAAACACTTCCGAGATAAAAACTCATTTGCCTCCCCCTCATTTGCCATTACTGTATCATGTGGCCACTCTTAGCTGAAGATGGGTCAAGAAAAAGAGGCTGTAGACAGAGGTTGTGTTAGTCAGCCAACAGTGAGTGCCAAAACCCCATCGGTCTTGAATATGAGGGAAAAGGGACAAAAGGTGGGGAAACAAAAAGTTACATAAATGGACATATGTCTTTACAGCAATTTGAGTTTGGGCAAGGGGCCACAGCTGACACTTTCATGAAAATTTTGTCTTCAAGCGTAGAAGGTTGAGCTTGTACTCCCTTGTTTATATTATGTTGCCATTGTCCACACTGGGACATTTTCTGTTTTTTTTTTTAAATTTTTTTAACATATTTATTTATTCTTTTTTTAAATTTCTATTCCCATGCTCATCCCTCATTTGCAGACATCTTGTAATTTAGGTTATTTTATATGTACCATCTCATTTCATCCTGTGAAAGTTCCAAGAGAGTTGGTCATTATATTATATATTTTTAATTTATTGATATTATTTACAATTAATTTATGATATTTTATATCTTTTTTACTTTTTCTTCATTCAGTATGATTTGTGTTGAAAGATCCGTCTATGCTACCACGTGTACATTTAGAACGTTATTTTTATTTGTGGATGGTACTCCATGTGGTTTATCTATAAGATTTTTCCCATTCACTGTCTCAATGATTCATACATGACTGCCCCCAGATCCCTTTCACCACAACATTGCTACAATGAACACGTGTTTCCCTGTGGGCTTCCATGAGAATCAACCCAAGACCTGAATTGCTGGGACAAATGGTGCGTGTATACTTAATTTTATTAAGTACTGCCAGGTTACTCTCTAGAATGTCTGCACCAGTACAAACCTAAAATTGCAATTCTTATATCCTCACATCTTTGCCAAAACTTGGTATTATCTAACCTTCTAATTTGCTTGTTTGATGTGAAAGTGATATCATTTTGTTGTTTTAATTTATATTTTTCTGATTATTAATAATTTTGGATATTTTGTATTTCTTCAAGTATGTGTTAAACTTTATGATTTTTCTTCCATATCCTTTGTCCATTTTTCCATTGGTGTGTCTTTTTCTTATTAGTTTGTAGGAGTTTGTTGTATATTCTTGATATTAGTCCTTTGTCATTTTTAGATATTGCAAATATCATCTTCTAAACTGTCATTTGTTTATCTCTGCCCATAGTGTGCATAACTGAACAAAGATTTTTAACTCTATGATTTGTGATTTTGTAGTTTTGTTTAAGATGATCTACCCTACGCTTATGCCAGAGATAGTCTACATTTTATTTTAATAATTTTAAAGTGTTACATTTCATATTCAGATAATTCATTCACATGGAGTCCATCTTTATATGTTGCACTTCAGCTTCATTTTTCAACATATTGAACCAGATTCTCCAACACCACCTATGAAACAGTCTATCCTTTGTCAATGATCGGTGGTGCACATTGACTGTGTATTGTTTCTACATATATGAGTCTGTCTCTGAACTCTCTACCATATTCTCTTTACATTCATGTCTCTTCATATATTTCAGACTTTGTTTTTCATGGCAGAGAATTAGGTTTCTTCCACTTTGTGTTTCCACTGAAAAGAACTAGATCCAATGGGTAGAATTTAAAGACAAATAGATTTCATAAGACAAAATATTTTTCTAACGGTTAGAGGAGCATGAAAGTGGAATTGGCTGTCTTGTAGGTATCCTTATCCTGAAGTTGTTTAAGGGTCTGGATCTCCACTTCCTGGAGAAGAATGAGTAAAGCTGTGCGATCAGAACATGGGTTTAACTAATTGATTCACATCACTCACTTCTACTTTGAAATTCGGTGATTCTGTAAGTAAAGAATAATTTAAGGTGAGGTTTAGGCAACCTGGGTAAGGATGATATGGCCTGGAAATCCAGAAAAAACCATGCCCCATTGTATTGCCGAGACAGGAAGAAGAGTATTGGTTTGAGGTGCACTTGGAGGCTTCCACTTTGAGTCAGTATTTCGGAATTTCTGGTAATCTGTGCAGAAGATGATCCCCAGAGCAGGGGAAAGAGAGAAACCAGATTCAGTAAAGCCTTTGCAGAAGAAACTCATGGGTCTGGTCAGGGATTAATATGATGATGAACTGTCTAGTCCAGTCCTTGAAGGGCTATGTGAATCTACTCATTTTGGATTGCTGAGAGATTATGACCTATTATATGGTAATAACAGTTCAGCTGCCTTGAGAAACAGGCATCTCATTACCATAACTATTCAAGGACAGAGGAGTTGATCAGCAGAGTATGCATGCAGAATGGTATATCACTTTGTTACTTATTAGCTTTGTGACGTTGGTCTAGTAACATAAGCACTCCTTAAAACTCAGTTTCCTTACATGAAAATGTAAGTAAAATGTCTTCCCAATATTGTGGGGTGGTTCAGATTTAATAATATTTTCAAAGGCAATTTGCGTGACATGAACCATTGTAAGAAACTTGTTAGGATGAATTTCTCTGCTCTATGGGAGGCTGCAAAGGAAAAGCAGTAATCAGAGCTTTAAGAGATTAATTAATACATTTATTCACACAACTCTCTAAGACAAATTCCCTCTAATTAGTGATAGATGTTTTATAATCAACATTTATATTCACTTAAATCTCCAGTTGCAAGATTTTAAATTCTGAATATATTCAAAAATAGTCATAGTCTTAGACATAATCTGTTTTTCTATGATGCTAATCCTTTGGTGATTCCAAAATTTGAAATAAGAATCTCAATTGTTTTCTGTATTGAAACCATAGGATGTTTTCAAGTCAAAAGTTTTATAGGTACAAGATGTATGCTTCCCATAATTACTGTATTGAATATATGTTATGATGCCAAGCTCAATGAATTGTTGTAATATTCTGAGTAACAATTTGTTGTACAAAATGCCTCAATCACATTGTAGTTGGTTTAACATTAGGATAATTAATTTTCTCAGGATTTGCTTGTATTTGCTTCCTTCATTAAAGTTCAATTAATAGAGATTGAACAAACATATGGGGTACATGTTATTATCATACACATTTTCAGATGATGCTCAATTAGCTTAAGAACATTTCTTAAGGTTGTACAGCTTGAAAATGGTGGAACCAGGATCCTGACCCAGGTGTCTCTGATTTCAAAAGATTTTCCACATTATAAACATTTGTGAGTTAACTTGGGAATGAATAATGGAATCTGGTTTTTAAAAGAAGCAAAGACTGGTGGCCATCAGAAACTTGATTACAGATCCAGTGTAGAAAGTAACATGGCATCCATAATGAGAACTTCAGTGACTGTATTTTTGTAGGTGATGTGACCATACTTAAGGGGACTATAAAGAGCCTAGAAAGATTTTGTATTAACAAAAATGATATGAAACACGGCCATATATTTAGGTTTAATTTTGAATTAAAATTTTTCTAGGAAGGCAAGTCCTGAAAATAGAACAATGAATTTAGAAAAACCTATTTTTTTTTGCAATCTTGGGGTGGGAGCCAGAGAAAAAAGGACTACAAAATAGAAAAAAATGTGTTCCTTAAATATTGGCAATTTTAAAATTGTGGCAAGACTGACAAGTGAGGATTTGAAAATAAGTCAGAAAATTACTACATGGGGGTCTTTGAAGACATGACAGTCAGTACTAGTAATCAGAAAGTTAAATTTACTCTAAGAGAATTGAAATGCAACAAGGATTTAAATCAATGTAGTTAGACATTAAAACAGAGTCACATATTTTATCATGAAAATTTGTCACGGAGCACATGTTTTGAGATGAGTAGATTTCTGCCGTGGAAATGGAAATGTTTTCTGAAATCAATATTATGTGGCAAACAAAACTCAGTGATCTTTGATCAAAGTGAAAAGATTCATAAGAGCTATGGGCTGTTTTCTGGAAATTTATGTGTCCCACTCTCTCTCAAGAGCCAGACAATTATAAATGACGTAGAAGCTATAGATACTGGCACTGATTGCATATGTAGATGAGAAAAAAGTCTTTGAAATAATTAAATAACTCTTACTCAAACACATTTGAAATGAAATGTAAAATAAGAAAACTACTTAAATATAATAAAGCAATTTAACAAAAAACAAAAGCAAAGTATTTTATCCACAGCAGCCAAATAATAAAACAAGTTTAGTTAAAATTAGGGCACAGAGTTGGCAGCTATCATGATTATCTTCAAGTGTAGAGAAGGAAAAAAATAACAGGCAAAAACATTGGGAAAACATGATATTTTTCACCATTATATCCTTGCATACAGGGAAAACTCAAGGTGAAGTAGAAAATGCTAAAATTAATCAGAAAATTTGTAAGATATATGGATACCAGAAAAATATGTTTAAAAAGATTTTCTGAATTACCTAGATGTAGAAAATGGGAAAAGTAATTTTAATAATGTGATATAACTATAAAATTCTCAGGAAAAAATACAAGAAAGATGCAAGTCCTACTTGAAGAACACTATAATGAATATCAATTAAAGAAAAAATCTGAAAAAATAGAAATGCAGATCTTGTCTTGAATGGGAAGAACTATCATAAAATGTAAATCTCCCAAATTAATATGTAAATTAAGATGTCTACTGTATTTTTCATTGAATACAATTATTTTAAATGTATATAAAGTACACTCCTAAGACTCCAAAAAAATAATAAAAAAGAAGAATATGATTTTGGCTTAAGAATACAAAATAGAAGAAAGAAATATAATAAAGAATTTAGAACTACATCAAAATACATTTGAGAATGTAATATATAACAAAATTTGTAGTACGATACAGTGGAAAATTGATTAATTATTTAACAAATACTGCTAATACAACTGACTATCCATCTAGAAAACAATAAGTGTGGACCTTCATTACACTACCTGGATTCTGGATGGATTAAAGTATTCTGGATGGATTAAAGATTTAAACATAAAAAATAAAATAACAAAAACAAACAAACCAAAAAACCCCACAAAATAGAAAATCCAAAGGAATATATATGTAATCCATGGATAGTGGAGAACTTTATTAAGAACAGACAGCTAGAAGCTGCAAACAAAAAGACAGATGAATAAAATGAAATAATGGAAGAGTGTTAAGGTCTAGATATTATACAGAAAGCCATACATACAATTAGGCAAAGGAAATAAGTAGACATTCCATGTAAAAGAAATACAAATATCCAAATAAATTAAGAGCTATTCAAATTCATTCATGGCTAGGGAAATTAATCAACACAACTAAAAATTTATTTTTATCAGATAAAGTTTTTTTAAAAATTAAGACTATTTTTTAAAAAAAGTTTTAGGGTCACAATAAAATTAATGGAAAGGAAGAGAAATTTCCCATGTGCGCCCTGCCCCCACACATACAAATAAAGTTTTTACACCTGTTGCTGTCAGGGAGCACCTCAAGGAGTGCTGGTGGAAGTGGTTACTCTGGCTCCTGTTAAGTCTCCAGTGGGGGGGAAGAGAATCCTCTTGTTGCGCCTACGGGTCTGGTTGCTATGATAACAGATCATCCAGTGACCAAAGGTGACAATTATCTTTCTTCTAGATTGTGACTTCTAACACATTCCTTACATTTTGACGTCATCTTCTAAGATACATTTTCCTTCTCTGGTCTTGTATTCTAACACTTTTTCTCTTAAATACAAGTTTGCAAGTCACTTCTAAATATTTTGCATATCAACAAAAAGATTTCAGTTTTTATAGTTCATATTTCATTTTTTGAAGACATAAAAATTCATATGTTCTGAAAACACACTGTATTTGCTGATTCTATTTTGTTCTTGTGATCTTGAGCATGTTCTAGGGACACAGAGGCTTAGAATGTGTTTTCTAATAAAGTTTCCTTTCCCGTAGTAAGTCTGTTTTAAAATATGTATTACAATTAATTTATTGGCTATAATCTTTGGGTTATCTTTTATAAACCAAGCAACTATAGTATTGCTTATTTGGTTTTAGGTCAAATTAAACATCAATTCTCAAACATCTTAAAACCAAGTTTCCATTTAATTCTTGACACTTAAAAATGGGCATGCACACATCTGTATTCACAGTAGGTTTTGCAAAGGGAGAAACAGTGGATCTTTCCATTTGTTGTGCTTTGATTTTTATGTTGGTAGCTTTTGTGATAAAAGATAATAACTCATAGATACATTTGGTATGGTGATGGAGCATGATTACAGGGGCAATAACATCATTCCTAAATAAATTATTTAGTTTAAAAATGTCTTTGCCATAATTGGAGATACTTCAAAGCACTAAAATAAAGACAAGGAAAGAATTCAGGATAAAATGGTGGTGGAATTACAGGTTTCAATCCAAATATGAAGGTGAAGGTATTTGAGTATTGCCCAGGTAAACGAAAGGGACTCAGTGAAAGACAGTGGCCTTGGTTGAACTTTCTCAAAAAGAATAAAAAGCACACAACAGCATGGGACTGTTCTAAATATTTTGCAACAACAAAGATGATTAATGTGTTACTGAAAATACACATAAAACAGTATTTCTGCAGAAGATTTTAACTAGGAAACAGAAGAAAAATTTAAGTGTACTGCTTAACACGCTAAAAATTGTTAAGAAGACCAACTCAGTGAAAGATTAAATGTCACTGTATTGAGATGAGAAAAGGTGTGAACAGAGTAGGAAAGAAATAACATCAAATATTTTAAAAGGACTAAAAAGAATTAAAGAACATAACTAATGTGGATGAAAATTGTGTCAGTGAGAGAGGACAGACATGAAAAATAACATACAAAATCCAAAATAAAAAACCATGGAGACAAAAGTGATCAGAAAATAATAGCTCTCAAGCTATCCAGCTATCTAGGAGATGATGGCTCTTCAAGATCAGTTTAAGTGGTATTTCTAAAGAAAACAATTAAAAATAAAAAAGAAAAGTATTCTAAGGTACAGTAGATGAAAATTTCATTAAGCTGAAGAAATCAATTCTATTAATCACAAGAGCTGTAGATGGCCACCAAATAAAAGAAAGCAACAAAGCATAATTTGCTGGAATTATTAAACTTAGTTATAAACCAAGACTTTACACGGGACTGGGTAGAAGAAATGTCATCTAAAGGGAACAAAAACAATTCTGTTCTTCAATGTGTCTTCCACAGGTGAGATACCAAAAGAAAGTAGAATATTGATTACAGCATTTTGAGGGAAAGTGTTGATAAATCAAGAATTTAAAACCTACCTCCCTCAATATTATCCATAGATTAAGATAATATTAAATGATTTTCAAATATACAAAGATTCAGAAAGGAGATTATTAATGTATCTTTGTGCCAAAACAAAACAATAAAATTCTTGATGATATACATCAGCCAACTGAGGACTGAATACAAATTAATAATTTATAAATAGGGAAGTTTGGGTTCCATGGAGTAATGGTGAGCATTGAAACCATTTACACATATAATTTAGTATTAATAATTAAAATATGTCTAAAATTGAATGAAGATATTAAATACGAAGAGTAAAAATTTAGAAAACAAGGAAAATGTTCATAGACTATAATAAAAAGAAGGGCAAACTGAGGTGATTGGAAATAAAAGAAACCACAGGCTCTAAAGCACAATAAAGTCAAAAGCAAACTATAAATATAAGTATTATTTTCTATGAGATACACATGTAAAAATAAGTCAGAAGTTCAAAATTCAAAGGAAAGGCAAAGAGTCATTATCAAATAGACACAAATATAAAAATCTTTACAATACTAATACTAAACTTTAAGTAAAGGTAACATATTAAGCAATTATAAAGGAGGCTTATATTTTGCTGATATGAATCTAAATGGGTGATATAGTACTGAAACCTATAAAAATAAAAACAAAGAAAATATCATATTTAGAAGTGACAGAAAATCAGCACTAGTGTGAAATTAATTTTCTCTCTTAGTCCTTGAAAGATCATGATAAATAAATGGAAAGATAAAAAAGATTTCAAGAGATGTATTATAAACCACTACATAGAATCACCTTCCTTTTAAGCACCTGTAATTCTTTCCTGTTTTTAGATTGATCAATAAGCTGCAAAAGATAGAATTAGTGTAGGTTATGGATACTGACAATACTATTATAAAGCTAGAAATAGATAAGAGAAGTAGAATCATATTAAAACAAGGCAAAAGTAAATAATTTTGCAGTCAAAGAAGAAAATAATCATATTAAAATTAAATAAATGAGGAGAATACATTTAAAAAGCTCTGAGATATTGCTAAAGGTGTATTTAGAGGAAAATTCTTAGAATTAATTACCTTTATTCCATTATTTATTATATAAGAATGAAAATACACAAAGGATTGAGTTTTAAAAGAATTATATGAACAATAAACAAACATAGGAAAAGGAGGAGAAAATAATAATTTAAGTAGAAATTAATGAACTAGAAAACTCAAAAGCTGTACAAAGCTTAATAAATCCAAAACCTCATTGTGCCACAGTGGTAGACATCTGTTTATCAAAGAAAATAAAAAGAGGCAAGCACCCAAATTTGGGACAACTAAGAGGACAAAGCCAGTAGATATAAAAGTTAAACTTGTTTGGTTATTTGTATTGACTTATGTTAAATTTTTTAAATCTGGGAGAATGTATTATTTTCTAGGAGGATGTAAATTACTGAATATTGCTAAAATAGGAGCCATATGTAGTTTAATATCTATAGAATTATTGAGGAAATTGTTCAACACCTATTCCTTAAAGCTGCCCAGATAGCTTCAAAGGCAGCCATTCGAGACGTCAAGGAAAAGACCATTTTGAGGAGTTTGAATAATCTGTAAATCAAAAACAGCTAGGAAAGCTTCAAAACTTATCAAACAGAACACAAAAATAATATTTTCACTTTGACTATTGATGTAAAAATGTAGAATATTAGCTAATATAGTTGTATTTTAAATACAGTTACAACTGTATTGTACACCCTTGACTAAGTGGTGTTCATTCTAGGATCACTAGGATAGTCCATATCATGAATCATATGAATATATGATTAGTTTAATGGAGACTAAAATAAAATTATTATATTAATGTTGGAAGAAGACATTTTATAAAATTCAACATCCATTCATAACAAGAAAGTTATTGGTAAAATTGGTGAAGAATATTTACCTTTCTCAAAACAAATTTTAGGTGAAGAGTACTTATCTTTCTCAAAACAGTTTTAGCATGAAATTTACTGTTGAAACTCTAAAAATATTCCCACAAATGAGTAACAAGACAGTGGTGTCCATAATCACCACTGTTTTTTAACATTACTAGGTAAAAAAATAATGTGTGAGAACTAATATAATTTACAGATGAGTTGGCTATTGACTCAGAAAACCTAATAGAACCACCAAAAATATTAGAAATAAATAATGAATTCATCAAAGTAGTCAGTTATAAATAAATATATCCAAATAAACACTAATAAAATCTGGTAGAAAATATACTAGAAATAGGGTGAATTGAGGAGAGCTGAGGGTCACCCGCTTACTCTATACTAGTGGTTTTCAAATTTCAGCATGTATAATGATCACCTGGAGAGCTTGCTAAAACAAGATTGCTGCACCCCATGTCCAGAGATGCTGTTCAGTAGATCTGAGTGCTGCTTGAGAATTGCAATTCTCAGAAGCTCCCAGGTGATCCTAATGCTGCTGGTCCCTGCACTACATTTGAGTAGCCCTCTCCTCTGTGAAGCTGAAAAGTTATCCAGTTACATTACTTAAGAAAACCAAACCTTATTAAATCTTCAGGACTCTTTCACTTCTGCTGCCCTAAAGAAACATACTCCAAGCCCCTCCCTCAATGGGACTTTATAATCCAGCATTTATTTACCTTCCAACTCTCCTAGGATAGGTCCACCTGTTTCTTCCAAAACCTAGAGGTAGTCAGAGAGGAATGGTACAAGCTCTACCATTATTTAGGAATGCCCACTGCCATTTCTAAAACTTGGAAGAAGATGGTGGGTGGATGGGGGAGGGGATTGAGAAGGAAAGAGGAAAAAATAGGAAGAAAAGGCAGGAGAAGGATAGAAGAGAAGGAAGGAGAAGGAGGAGAGAAAGTGGTCTAGAGAAGGTCAAATGAAGCCTCAAATATACCCAAGCCATAGTCAGAGAAGGAGTTTCATCATCTAAGCTTCTCAGCATTGCAGGATCCAGTCCCTATGCCTTGAATCCATGCTCTGACCAACCCCCTGTATTTACTGATCATTTTTCCCAGGTATTGCAATATCAGATTCATCTGATGACTGGGTTGGGACATGCAGAGGAAGGTTTCCTTTACTTAAAGCAGTGATTCTCAAATCTGAATGCACATCTGGTTCACCTGGAGAGCTTTCATTAAATGTCAATGCCTGGATCCCATCCCTGAGATTTGATTTAATTAGTCTGGGGGGGGACTGTTGGTATTTTATAAAAGCTTCCCCAGGAAATTGAATGCACCTCCATGATTGAGAAGAGGTCCCTGTCACCTCAAAGCCTGGTAAGAAAAATTGTGTCCTAGATCAGAAAATTACAAAGAACTTCTCCAAAACAGCCAAATCTTTTTTCTTTACTGCTACCTGGAAATACATACTTTCCATTTGAGATTAAAGCTCAAAAGTAGCTCTGTAGTTAAATATATGTGGAGAAACTGAATTATGTTATAACAACTTCTGAGGATGCAGGCAGTTCGCCATCTGTGATGGTAAATTTATGTGTCCATTTGGCTGGGCTATGGAGCCTGGAGTTTCAGTCAAACATCAGTCTAGATGTTTCTGTGAAGGTGTTTTGTAGATAAGATTAACATTTAAATTGGTAGACTTTGAGTAGAGCAGATTACTTCCATAACATGGGTATACCTCATCCCGTCAGTTGAAGGCCTTAAGAGAAAAGACAGATCCATTAGCGGAAGAAGGAATTCTGCCTCCAGACTGCCTTTGGACTTGAGCTGCAACATCAACTCTTCCCTTTGCCTCCAGCCTGCTCTGCAGATTTCAGTCTTAACAGCCCTCAAAATCATGTGAGCCAATTCTTTAAAATAAATCTGTCATATCTCCTATTATATCCTACATATATTATGTATATCTCCTATTATACTCTATATATAACTGTAGATATATCCAACTGTATCCTATATATTGCTCTTATTATGGCCTATGTATATTATCTGTCTATCTACCTACTTACCTATCTACCTATCTGTTGCCTATTGATTCTGTTTCTCTGGAGAACCCTGACTAATACACCATCCAATTAGGTGGAAATGAAATTAGCTGCTAAATCTTTGGGGTTCCTGGCTTCCCTTTGGGCAATTTTGACCCTTGAACAGATTACAGATCAACACTGAGCTCCATAAATTACCCTTAAAACATTCTGAGCATGTGACAGCCTCTCCGGGGTCCTCAGATTCAGCATCTGCAGTCTCTTTTCCTGATCTCATCCCTATTCAGAGCCCCTAAGATGAGGTTGCCCATAAAGGGTTGTGAATGGGGTAACTGAAATCTCATATTTGGGTCCTAAAAGCTTTCCATATATTCTAAAGTATGTGGCAGCTACATTTTCAATAATAACCTCTGTACTTTAGATTCCAACTTCAGAACTGCATGAAAAGTCAGTTTTGGGGGAGAACAGGGCAAAAGTTAAAAGAAAGATGGAATATTAACCTTCACTGCAAAACCTTTTAGATTTAGAAGAACGATTGCGCAAATAGGCTGTGTTTCCATTATCATCTGAGCTTTGTGAATCACAGAAAGTACACTGTCAATCACCATTTGCCTTGTTTTAAGCGGGTCAGAATGTTCTCAAAAATAAAAGCTTGGTAAATTAACCATTTGTGTTGCCCAGTGCTATTTTATCTAGAAATGTTGCTCTGATGACTATTTGATCTGCAGTAGTGGTTCTCAAATGATAGTGCATGTCATAATCACTCAGAGAGCTTGAAAAACAGAGATTTCTGGGCCTCACCCATAGAGTTTCTCACTTAGTAGGTCTGGTGTGGCGTCTGAAAATTTTCATTTTTAACAAGTTTTCCAGGTGATGCTGCTGCTGCTTGTCCATGGACCACATTTTCAGAAACTCTGGCTCAGTAAATTCAATCAAACAAATGAATTAGTGGCAAATATTGCTTCCACATGGGTTCAGCACACGATCAACAGAGATTCACCAAGCGCTTAATATGTGCTTGATCACTGCTGAGATAGATGCTGTGGAGACACAGATGATATATACAGTTGTTGCCATCAAAGAACTCATCATCTATGTAGAAAATCAAGGATAACACCTCAAGAACAAAACTTCGTATGTAACAGCTTATGTGACAGAGATGAGAGGGCTGGCAGGAGTTCAGAGGACTCTGGTAACCACAGACAGGTTCTGTTGAAGGGGACACTTGAACTGGGTTTGAAGCTAGATTAGAGAAGGAGGAAAAAAAATTCAAGGTGGGAGAACTACTTGGGGAGAGAGGCAGATTTGAAATGGGTTTTAAATTAACTGTCTAGGGAAAATGGTTGGTGTCTTGCATATGTATGAATTTAATAAATAATTTGATGATTACCATGACTTAGAGTGGGGAACAGGTTTAGAATGGTTGGTGAAGAGGTATATTATAAAAGCCCTGTGACCCAGGCAGAGGATTTAGAATTAGCACACTAGGAAACCCAGAACATTAAACAGAAGAAATCAGTGGCAGGAAATATAAATTTAGTAACAATGTGCAGAATCTATTGGAGTGGAAAAATGCAAGATGCACTGAGTGCCTGGAGCAAAAGGTCCATTGGGGGATCCAAGAGAGAGACGTTTAGGGCCATAATTAGGCTTGTTGCAATAGGAGAGTTAGAAAATGGATATGTAGGGGCCAGCCCGGTGGCCCAGCGGTTTAGTTCGCGCTTGGCAGCCCGGGGTTCGCGGGTTCGGCTCCCGGGCGCCTGCGACACGCTGCTTGTCAGCCATGCTGTGGCGGCGTCTCATATAAAGTGGAGGAAGATGGGCATGGATGTTAGCCCAGGGCCAGTCTTCCTCAGCAAAAAGAGGAAGATTGGCAACGGATGTTAGCTCAGGGCTGGTCTTCCTCACACACACAAAAAAGAAAATGGATATGCAACATTCCCAATGGAAAATGATTGAGTTTAGTGACACAAATAAATGAGTAAAGGTGGCACTTTTATACTGAACTTGGGTAATCCTCAGGAGAGGTATTGCTATTAATAGGCAGAAATATTTTCAGGAGAAGTCAGTTTTGCTGGAGAAACGTGTTTGGTCTTAGATAAATGGATTTGAGTTTATGATAACACTTTCAGGAAGGGAACCATCTAGCTGAGATTTGTAGATTCAAGAAGGACAGTACATGACATCAATTTGAAAGTCACTAATATTAATTTGTTATTTAAGCTGTAAACTTGAGAGAAAATATTCACTCATATGCATATTTATCCCTTAAGTTTTAACTAAGTTCCTTCTCTAGGCCAGGCAGTGTATTAGGAGTATAAAATGGAATTTAATGAGAATTTAGAGGAAGAGGAGGTAAAGTCAAGGTGTTGAGTCTTGGAAGACTCCCTTAGTTAGAGTTAGGATAAAGGCAGAAGAATAAGTGAAAAGAACATGTCAGAGAGAAAGCTGTAGAAAGAGAATGAGGGAGGGAATTGAAAAGGATTTGAAGGTGATGAATTTTAGCTCTTACGTTTAGGTCTTTGATACATTTTGAGTTAATTTTTGCATATAGTGTGAGGTAATGTTCCAAATTGATTACTTTGAATGTGGATATCCAAGTTGACCCAGCACTATTTGTTCAAAAGACTATTCTTTCCCCCATTGAAGTCTTGGCATCCTTGTTGAAAATCAGTTGACCATAGATGCACGAGTTTTTCTCTGGATTCTCAAATATGTCATCTTTATGTCAGTACCACACTGTCTTGATTACTATTGCTTTGTAGTAAGTTTTGAAATCAGGAAGTGTAAGTCCTCCAACCTGGTTCTTAACTTTGTTCTTTTTTAAGATTGTTTTGGCTATTCAGGATCCCTTTGCAATTCCAGGTGAATTTTAGGTCTTGTCCATCTGTACAAAAATGGCTGTTGGAATTTTGACAGCAAGTGCACTGAATTTGTAGATAGCTTTGGGGAGTATTGACATCTTAAGTCTTCCAATCCATGAACGCAGAATGTCTTTCACTTACTTAGCTCTTCTTAAATTTCTCTCACCAATATTTTGTAATTTTCAGTGTACAATTTGAATGAATACAGTAGAGGACAAGAAAAACAAAAATTGGGGAAAGGTCACGGGGCTTGGCTAAAGAAAACATTAAAAATTAGAGAGGAGTAGGCAGAGAAGAAAGTGGAGTTGAAGAGACTGATGAAGAAAGAGTCAGAGAGAAATAAAAGTGGGAACAAGGCTGGATGCCACCCTGGTGAAAGGCTAATAATTAGAGGGCAGAAAAAAATACCTCATTCCCTGAGACTGAAGGGAAAACACAAAGCAGATATGATTTATTTCCAATACAATCATCCACTTTCAAAATTAAATGTATTTATTTACATAAATCTATAATTATCAAATATCTCTTGCACATGATGTAATCTCCTATAAATCATATGCACATTTTAAAGTACACATTAAATGAACACTGACTTTGAACTAAAAGAATTTCCATTAATATTATGATTGTATTGGATTTTTATCTGGTTATTTTATAGAACTGGATAAATTAAATTGAAAAAATATAAATTACAAAGTATCTAATGAGATAAAAAATTGTTCACTTTCCATTTTCTATTTTTTGTTTTTGTGGACAAATGAAGATTAATATTCACACTTCGTTTCGCTTAGTTTGGAGAAATCTTCATGGAGGATAGAGAACATAGGAGTTAAGCAATTTTCAGAGGGAGAAACAAGTGGCAATTTCCCGATTTGATGATATTCCAGGTATAGAAAAAAAGTATAGGTTCATAAAGAAAAATTGGTTTAAAGGGTCAATAGTGTATTTGGTGAAAAGTAGGAAAAAACTGGAGAAAGAGTATAAAAATTTTGCCATCACATATTTTGGGAATTTACTAGTGGTTTTATGGAGAGGGCTATTATGGTAAAAGTAACAGGTATTTTCTACAAATAAACTTTGGGGGTACAAAAGTTCTGAATTTTATTTAGAGTGGCAGAGTCATCATTATGATTAATATGAGACCATTGGTATAAAAATGGAAAGGAAAATATGAGAGAGATGAACTAAGGTGTAGTACATTTTACATTTTATTGAATGTGGTGAATTTTTACTAATGAAAAACTGAGAAGATAATTACATAATATCATCAATAATTGGGAAATCAAGAGAAAGAAATTTCCAGAAGATGGAATTCATCTTAAAACTTAAGATGAATTCTCATATGGTAAGGCAATACTTTCCAGAACAACTGAGCATTTTTGGAATGGGGAAAAATAGCAGCCACAATTCCTTATAGTCACATGAAAGTCTAAAATATGAAAAGGAACAGATACTGAAGTGAATAAAATTGTAAAACAAAACAATTCCACAAAACAAACATATATTGCAGTCCTAGTATTCTCAAGGATCCGTATAAGGCAAGATGGTTTCCAGAGTGTAGAATGCATAGAGCAAAGTCAAACAACAAAAAATAATAGCAGGGTTCTCACTTTTAAAGACCTTACATATGTTACAATCAGTGACATAAGACACGCAAACACATGATATGTCATAATACAGATTATTTGCAGCAAAAGATGGTTCAAATAAAGTACCAAATTTCAGAAGCTTTCCTCAGATTGTCTTACTAAAACTCAATCCTCACTCAGCATCTTAAGCAAGGATTTTCAACTCTTACCGTCAAGTAAGTACCATGCAGAGGTTGAGCTGAGCCTACTTTGATGGAAAAGTGATTCAGCCCTATCAAAAGTTTATTTTGAGGGGCTAGCCCGCTGGTGTAGTGGTTAAGTTTGTACGCTCCACTTCGTGGCAGGGAGTTCGCAGGTTTGAATCCCGGGTGTGGACATATGCACTGCTTATCAAGCCCAGCTGTGGTGGCATCCCATATAAAACAGAGGAAGATGGGCACGGATGTTAGCCCAGGGCCAGTCTTCCTCAGCAAAAAGAGGAGGATTGGTAACAGATGTTAGCTCAGGGCTAATCTTCCGCACACACACACAAGTTTATTTTGAAAATATTTAGCTTAATCCAAGCAAAACTGCCTCCCAAGAGGTTATTTAAAAAATAACCTGCTTAACTTAATATGGTCTATTCCCTTGTACTGTGTAGAAATGCCAATAATTTTCTTTAGGAAGCTTATATACTCATAACATTTTCATATCCCAACATATACTCTAAAATGGTACCTTTCGAAAGAACTTAAAAAGTTTTTTCTCAACTTAAAAGTTATTTTTATTGTACAGATATGTTAGTTTATTGAACAAAGTCAGTCTGGTTCTTTTTATAGGATGGTTCTCCTGAGGACATTTAAAGATGCTTCTGTTACATTTTAGTTGGTATTCCTATTATTATAGTACCTGACATATAGGAGGTGCTCAAAGAAAACTTAAAGAATAAATGCAAATTGTGACTATCCTGAAAGGGACTTTATTTTACAGCATTTGAGAGTATGTTTTCATATTGGAAACTCTGGTTCTTGGAACTCCTTTTAATACCTCCCAGACCCAGTGTTCCTGGAAACATGATTGGAGGATGCTGCTTACATAGACTGCCACAAATCCAACGCAATCAAGGCTCATATCCAAGGAAAGATCTTTGCTAGAGTTATTCAGCAAATAATGGTTTCCAAGAAATAGGACATGATTAAATGAGTTGGATAAAGGGTAATGATTGCTGCATCTCAAAATATTGACCTGATTATGCCATTCATTTGCTCAAATCCTTCTCTTTTTCTCCATTACCTTTAGAATGAATTCCATGCTTTTTACACCATAGGAGACATGCTGATCTTTCATATAGCACAAGAATGATTAGGGTGGGCCCTAATACAATGACTGGTGTCCTTATATAAAAGAAGAGGGAAATTTGGACAGAGATATGCAAAAGGGAAGATGATGAGAAGATATTCAGGGAGAATTCCATGTAAAGACAGAGGCAGAGATTGAAAGGATATGTCTATGAGCCAAGGGATGCCAAGGATTGCTGACAACAAGAAGCTAGGAGAGAGGCATGGGGCAGAATTTCCCTCTGAGCCCCTAAGAAGCAACTAACCTCCTACCCGACACTTTGATTTTGAACTTCTGGCATCCTGAACTGTGGGAGAATAAATTTCTGTTGTCTTAAGTAAGCCAGTTTTTGGCAATTTGCTTGGCAGCCCTAAGAAAATAATACAGTTGTTTTCTCTAGGCAGTAGGTCAGATCCAGTATGGTCAGATTGAGTGTGGGGATGTGGAAGACCATGCCAGCTAGCTTCCCAGTCAGCTCTGGGATGACTTTGCCCACAGCATGGGCTGTGCCAGTGGATGCAGAGACAATGTTCTGGGCAGCATCATGGCCATGGTGCCATTGTCAGAAGACCATCTTCGGTCTTCTGGGTAGCAGTGATGTCACAGACTGGAATCATTAGACTCTTGTTAGTTCCTTTGTGTGGTTCTGTGATTTATACTAAGATATATATATTTAGTCTTTGTCCTCATTTCCAGCCCAGAGCTCCTAAAACCCTTGGGATTTCCTAAGTGACGAGAGCCATAAATATGTCTTTTGTTATGTTAATGAGGCGACTTTTTGAAAACAAACCTAAGGTTGGGGGCTGGTGCCCAGGAGAACGAACCAGGTGAATAGAAGGCTGGAACACTCAGTCTCACCCTCAGACCTCCTAGGAGGGGAGAGGGGCTGGAGGTTGGATCAGTCACCAATAGCCAATAATTTCATCAATCATGCCTATGTCATGAAGCCTCCATAAAAACCCAAAAGGATGGGGTTCAGAGAGCTTCCAGGTTGGTAAACCAGGATGCTTCCACACGCCATGGTCCTGGGGCCAAACTCTACAGAGACAGAAGCTCCTTTGTTCAGGACCTTGCCCTATGTATCTCTTTATCTGGCTGTTGATTCCTATCCTTTAATATTCTTTGTAATAAACTGGTAATCTCGTGAGTAAATGGGTTTTCTGTGTTGTATGAGCCACTCTAGCAAATTAATCAAACCCAAGGAGGGAGTCATGAGAACTTCTGATTTATAGCCAGTCAGAAGCACAGGTTTGCGATTGGGCTTGCGATTGACATCTGAAGTAGAGGACAGTCTTGTGGGACTGAGCCCTCAACATGTAGAATCTGATCCTATCTCTGGGTAGATAGTGTCAAAATTGAGTTAAATTGTAAGACAGCCAGCTGATTTTGGAGAATTACTTGGTGGCATGTAAAGCCATATGGTATGTAAACTTGGTGGTATGGAAAACCGCCCTCTCCTGTCCTTCCACCCGCCCCCTCACCTTGAAATTGATGATCAGAATTGTACTTCACAATGCCAAATTGTTATGAATATCACAAATAGAGGATATCTATTAGGCCTATGAAAACAATCATTTCTAGGGTGACTGATTAGACAAAATCAGCAGCAGATAATGTCTTGTACATGAAGCCCTCTCCAGATGGGAAAATAGCACAGTAAAATTTGCTGTATTTATGTGAAACAGTGTAAGGAGTGAGACGGCAGAGCATGTGGTGAACGCTATCCACTCTCTATTGTACAGGTTAGCAGTATCTCCTGTCCCCACCGCCTCCTGGCGCTCATGTTGCAGCAGTGCTGGGATCTCTCATGGGATCTGTGGACATAACTCTGGCTGAGGCTGTGCCTATAGATATGGCTGTGGTGATGCCTCTGGCTGCTGGGGCTTCTATCCATCTTTTGTAAATGGTTATTCCTGTCACTGCTTGTAACTTAAATGTTTTTTGTACCTCCAAACAGACTGCTGGAGTTACAGTTGATGTTACGGACTGAATGTTTGTGGCCCCCCAAAGTTCACATGTTGAAGCCCGTTTTAACCTCCAATGTGATGGCGTTACAGAGATGGGGCCTTTGGAAGGTACTTAGGGTTATATTAGGTCATAAGAGTGTGGCCTTTGTGATGAGAAGAAGAAGAGAGTGAGGTCTCTCTCTTTCTCTCTCTGTCTGCCCACTCCTACTCCCCCTTGCAAACACAGAGGAAATATCATGAAGACACAAGAAGAAGGCAGCCACCTTCTCCTTGTACTTGAGAAGTACAACCCAAAGAGAGAGCCATCACCAGAAACAGACCCTGCTGTCACCTTGATCTTGGACTTCCAGTCTCTGGAACTGTGAGAAAGTAAATTTTAGTTGTTTAAGCCACCCAGTCTATGGTATTTTGCTATGGCAGCCTGAGCAGACTAAGACAGTTGATTTCTATAGCACTTCATGAAGTCACTTCTAGACTTAATTCAACACTAATTATCATTGCAAACCCATTTTGAGGAATGTCTACAAAATGACATGAGTCATGTTACTATGGTAACAACACAGCATGGCCAGAAGACAGATTATATAATCCCAAAATGTACCAAATTTTTGTTATAATAATATTGCTTGGTCATTGTGCTTGTGCTTGTGAAATGACATATTTTAAAAGTTTGAATAAAATAAGTGAGTGATTTTTAATAAACATATTTCAATTAGCTTGATTAATTTTTCTTATTATTTACATAGGACATTGTGTTATGAATAATTTTCATAGGTTGAATCTTCAGTTACAGGCATTGGATACAGTGTTTTAGATAGACAACTCTTGATTAATTGATTTCAGCACCTCAACAACATTTTCTGTGAATCCAGAAAAATCCACACTCACTTTAAATGTTGTGAATATTAAATGAGATCATACATAAGTACTGTCTAGGATGAAGCCAGACTCATAGTATGTGCTCGGTAAAGTGTTAGTTACCTTCCTTTGTCTCTTCGTTCTCAAAATTTGTCCCACATGATCATCCTGAAACCCCAATGTTCCATAGTAAGGAAGAGGGGTTTACATATTAAAGATTAAAATGAAAGGTAGCCAACTTGTAGTTAAACACAGAGGAATAAGACAACTCCTTATCCTCTTCTCCCCCTTCCAGACTACATAGAAAATGAGCTGATGATTGTGATAATGATCTACTCCACACACACACACAAATACAGGAGCTGGATTTAGATCAGATTTGGTGACTGGTGATTTTGAGGACAAAAGGTCAAATCAGTAAAGGTGACAGTTAACCCGAAGGGAGATAGATCCCATAGTCCCAAATCACAGTGGCTATAACACATTGGACATAGACCCAAACTTAGATTGGCTTTAAGCTGTGCTTAACAAGTGGAAATGTAGAATATGGCAAAATTCTATTTATGACATATAAGTTGATTTAGATTTTTCAGATGGGGGACATACTATTAATTCAAACCATATGAAATGTATTATATTTGAACATTTCTTGAATGCTAAAACAGCAATCTCACGTAGTTCAGCCAAATAGTTCTGAAATTAGTAGAGCAAGTCTTGGCTACGAGAGCTGCTGGTTACGTCACCTATTATCCTGCAACCTTTCCAGATCTCAGTTTGCTGCTCTGCAACACAGGGCTTGTGACATTTGTCCTATTCGCTAGACAAAAAGAATGAATGTGAAAGCACTGACAAGGAAGCTAATAAAATCTTTATCAAATGCCCCTCCCTTCCACTCTGAACACTTGGAATGGAAGAGCATAAGGGGAGATGACCAATGGCAGCTAATAACAAAATTGATAAAATTCTTACGTGAAGTGCTTTCCTTTATGCTAGGAGGAATGCACTTAATGTACATGTTCACTGTGCTGTAAGAGACACACAACCCAGGATTTTGCTTCGAGAGTTTTCTATCGCTTTTACTCTACATTCAATTTCAATGGACCGAATGTTTGTGTCCCCCAAAACTCATATATTGAAATTCTAATCCCCAATGTGAGAGTATTAGGAGGTGAGGCCTATGAGAGGTAACTGGGTCATGAGGGTGGAGCATTCAGGAATGCGATTGGTGATCTTATAAAAGGGACCCCCAAGAGTTCTCTTACCCTCTTTCGTCCATGTGATGACACAAACGAGAAGTCGGCATCTGCAACTGGGAAGCGGGTCCTTGCCAGAACCCGGCCATGCTAGCACCCTGATCTTGACTTTCAACGTCCAGAACGGTGAGAAATAAATTTCTGCTGTTGATAAGCCACCCGGTCTGCGGTACTTTGTTACACTAGCCCAAACTAAGACATAATTTGAGCTGCATTTACGTGTGGAAAAATTATTTAAATATTCAAGGGCCTTCTTACCACACAGAATCAAAGACCTTTGGAATTTGAAAGATCCTTAGAGTTGAGGACTCTCGAGTGGAGATGAAGTGATCTGGACCTTTAGAGTATTTATATCACAGCTTGAATAGAATAATTTGATAACTATTTTCCAAATATAAACATTCCATTCCTTTATTTGACGAGTGCTTGTTTTAACTTTGGAAATTTTACAAATGGAGGAAAATAAGTTTTTAAATTATACTGGTTATTTTTATGATCTATTCTTTTCATGTGGGTTTATTTTCATTGAATTTTATTATTATTTCGCATCTGTAAACCAAAGAAGTATTGTATGTATTATGTGGCTATAGTCCCTAAACTAATTCCTTCCACATTTTGTCAAGTATATTCTTGATGTAGTTCTGAATAATCTTGAACCGTATATCATTTTCTAACAAAAACTCTAGAAAGTTTCTTTGTTAGATTTGAAGTCTCACTAGGCTCCATATTATATTTCTACTACAGTGATTCAATTGCACTGAGGAGGTAGAGAAGAATAAAAAGTTTTCTGAAGAAAATTTTGTGAGGAAGTTGTGCTAACATAATAAAGTGATATTGTGAGCTATATATACCCAAAGTTTTCAGAACTTTTATCAAAGTTTTCAGAAATTTTCTAGAAGTTTTCCTAACATTCTCGATGCTCCCAAAGTTTCTCTGGGAAAACCCCGAATTACTATGAATGGACATTTACTTTATACCATGGAGCATGCATTTAACATAAATGTTTCCATTTTTACCCAATGCTTTTTTTTTTAATCCAAACTTTGGGTAAGTTCCCTAGAGTCGTATGAGCTCAACTCTATTTTCTCAAGAATCTTAAACCAATGACTTCACATGCACAATTTGTAAACCAACTTACCTAAAAGTGTTCTTTACCATTTGATCACTGTTTAGGAGTTTAATGTTATATATATCAATGCAGATTAATTTTCTGCTGCTATTGACTCATTCATGTATGTTTGGATTTGGGTAAGCATCCTGCTTTTGAAGTCAACCTCTTTACCCAAACCAATGACTGAAATTGACAAAGTGATTTTATGAGCATAATATACCTCTCACTTCTGAACTTGAGCATTGTACGGACAGAAACTTTATAGCTCATTATATTTACTTGCTTCCTGGAACCATTTGCTTTAGCTCCCATATTCTTTAGGAAAAAAGGTACTTATCTTTGTTTTAGCTGGGTCTTGACAACACAACTTAAGGGAGAAAATTAAGTTTATCTTCAAAGCATGCAGAGTAGGGTTAATAGAATTATTACCTGAATAAAATAAAAGTTTAATTTGAAAAAAGTATATGAAAACACTTCATGACTGATTTTTGTTCATTTTTTTTCCCATGGAGCAAAAGAGGAAGGAAATATTAGCTCATAGAGAGCTCATTGGCAGCATTTTCTTTGAATTTTCTGTGCAGAATCAGAGAGAAGAATCAGCTGGAAGAATACCACTATGCCACTCAAGGAAACAGCTGTTAATAGATCCAAGTAGGTGTATGTTCTAAATGGCCAAGGTCTGGAAACATCAGGATAAGAGTAAACATAGATGAATAACAATGGAATACATTAAGTCTGTGATCTAATTGTAATTACATGTTTATGTTTCTCTAAAATTCATTCTTATTTCACTTTAATAAATTTAATAGATTTATAAGAATGTCTAAGAGTTACACTTACATATTTTCATTATGATTTCTATTTTGGTGAATTGCATAAGTAGAAACATAACCTCTCACTTACCCATGCATATGGAATCAATGTCTCAGAACTGAAAGTATAAGAAGTTTAATAACTGCCAATATTAACCTTTCAATCAATGCTGAGCACCTTAAAAACATCTGGTTATTTATCCAGCTTTAGTCTGAAGCTTTTACAAGGATAAAGAATGAACCATTTCCTAAAACAGCCCATATTATTGCAAATAATCCTAATTTTAAGAAAAGTTTACTTTATATTTACATATCCATATCTTCTATTTTGATTCTTCCCCCTGAACTAACACAAGTTATATTCTCTTATCCAGGATAGCTATAGCTGTCAAACACCGCACATAGCCCTTTTTCAAACTAGGCATCCAAACTTATCACAACTATTTCTCTTTTCATATGGTTTCCAGAACCTTCCAAACTGTGTTTATTCTCTCTTGGGCACTTCTAATTTAGTAACATTAGTTTTAAAGTATAATGCTTAGGACTAAAAAGAATTAAAGCGAATAAAACTCAGTGATGTCTCTAGATCTCACTTGTAGTGACACAGTTTTAGATTGTGTTACCACCTCACATTGTTGACTCACATAAAGCTAGAAGACAAACAGAACTTCCAGTTCTTTCTCAGATGGTAATAATCTTAGTACAGATGTTCACAATATAGCATCGGATAACATTGTCATAGTTCCAAAATGTGTGAGAAAAGTTAAACTGTTGTCATGTAAGACAGTCCATATTGTTTCAAAGCTGTACCACATATGCGTTTCATAATTCTTTTAAAAATGGTAGGAAAATGAATGACAGCTTGTTTTCACATGCCTGTAATAGTAAATTATAATAAATGTTAACTCAAAAATGCAGACATTGTTAAAACTACGTTCGTGTGTGTGTATTTATAGTGATTGGGTATCCAGAAATAGACTTGAAAAACATACAAAACTTCATCACTATGGGTACCACGCATGTGCTTCACTGTAGCATGTACACATGTTCAATTCCTGATCCTATAATGAAAGAAACTCATACCATGTCTCTTTGAAGAAAGCCTCATCAAATAATATTGGCATCAGCTTTACTAATTCATCCAGATGGGAAAGGTTATTAAGCACTTGCTATATGATGTCCACACCCGTATGAATTGCACAATCTTGTCAAGATCTTGGCATAGGTTAAATATACACAAAACAACAACAGAGTCTATATAATTAAAATAAAAATGTCATTGAACCCGATTTTCATCATATAAAGATCACTGATTAATTTTCTCCAACTTTGGAGAGAATATAATGTTTGAGATGGTCTGACATAAAATATAGCCTTTGTGATACACCTGGAATTCAGTTTCTAGGAAGTGGTTCAGGTTAGGTACTTCAAAGAGAAATGGTTATCCTCCAGAGCATCTGGAACCAAGATAAAATCTATATCTCAGGAAAGATTTGCTATAGTTCTCAAGACAATGTGAACATAGAATGTAAGCAGCACCAACATGGGAATCAAATTGAAATTTTCTTCGTAGGAATAACTTTCTATAGTGTATTTCATTATAAACAGCAGAAGAGATTTATTTATTTATGCATGACTAATAAATTATTTTAAACAACACCATAAAGGCCAGATGGCATATAAAATGTATATGCTATATAGAGATATGAAATTATACAATTAATTTTAAAAATCACAAATGTGATATACAACATTTACATTTCATATTGGTTTGGAATCTGTGACTTTGTGAGGGAAGAGAGTATCATCATTCTATTTCACAAAGAATGAATATATAGAGTAGAAACAAATAAGAATACTTCAGAGGTCATAAAAGGATTGTGCTTGGCCAACTTGAGGTAGAAATCAACACGGAGGAATTTAAAGAGTTAGCCAAGATCTGTTTACAGGAAGAAAGGACAGAATTGAATAAGTAATTATCTAGGAGAGTGATGCTAAACCAATAAAGATATCTGAACAGTTCAGTGATATAAAATTATATCAGAAGATTACATGTAATAAGAATGTACAGAAAAGAATGACTGCTTGCATGGATAAAAAAAATGGCTACCATTAAACTGGAATTAAATTACGTCTCTAAGTTGAGATCCAGAAAACCTTTTTGAATGTCATAGCATATGTTTAAAATAGCAATATTTGTGATTATTGTATATTGATTTTTAAAAAATGAAACAGTTTACAGTACTGATTAATTAATATTTTCCAACCTGAAGTTCCTGAATCTATAAGGTTCTACGAGCAATGGGATCTATGAATTATTCTTAACAGTCATAAAAATCTTTAGGAAATCATACATATTCCTATGTGATTATGTTGAAATGCCACTTAAAAATGTTTCTTTGCTTTTGAGTAGAATTAAATCAATTTATTGCACTAATACTTTACCCTATGCTGATATAAAGCTCTGATTGGCCTCAATATGTCTTTGATTAATGAAAAATGAGATGAGATACCATTACTTTAGTAAATACAGTGCTCCCAGTGGATTTCCTTGCTGCTGTCAATAAGCAGAAGTTTACAGCTATGTAGTTTTAAAATCTACAATTTTTTGAAGAAAACTTGTATTAGACTCCAGGCCTAGGTTCACCCCTTTTCTGGGAAATGTTTATCTATGGGGAGTAGTAGAAAAGGAGCCAATACTTTGCTGGAATTACACCTAGAGTCACTCTTTTATTTTGTCATGACAACCTGCCAGTATACGTTTACTACTGGTAAACATATATACTCTGGCTACAGCTATAAGCAATGAACTCATTTTTCTGAGATATAATTTAGACTCAACTTCAGATTTGCCACATTTACATGGAACATACCATGTCCAGGGTAAAAGATAATTACAAGCTACCTCTACCATCCACAATGGCTGTGTATCTATGATTCATCTGTAAACAAAACCTGAGCTAGAGGGAAAATTTGGGGAACCTTTACACATCACGTGGTCTTTATTTCTCCATTCTGCTGTATATATATATCTGTGGACTCAGTGTCACTCAGAACGTATAGCGTATGATTGACAAAGAAGGATACTTCAAACTGTAGGCATAGCTGTGATTCAACAGGGCCCACAAAACTGACAGTCAGCTGTTAGCCAGATGGCAGAAAGGAGGACCAGCTGACAGCCAACAACAGAAAAGCCCTTTTAGGGCTAAGGGGTTTTTTTTCCCTTTTTGGCAGCATTTTATTTTATTTTTATTGTGGTCAGAGCACCTAACATGAGCTCTACCCTCTTAAATTTTTAAGTACACAATACAGTATTGTTAACTATAGGTATGATGGTGTACAGCAGATCTCTAGAACTTACTTATCTTGCATTATTGAAACTTTATGTCTGTTGAACAGCAACTCCCCATTTCCTCTCCCCCTACCCCCTGGCAACCACCATTCTACTCTCTGTTTCTATGAGTTTGATTATTTTAGATATTTCATGTATGTGGAATGATGCAGTATTTTTCCTTCTGTGCCTGACTTATTTCACTTAGCATAATGTCCTCCAGGTTCATCCATGTTGTCACAAATGGAAGGATTTCCTTCTGTTTTAAGGCTGAATAATATTTCATTGTATGTATACACCACATCTTCTTTATTCATTCATCTCTTGATGGACATTTAGTTTGTTTCCATATCTTGGCTATTGTGAGTAATGCTGCTATGAACACAGGGGTGCAGATATGTCTTCAAGATCCTGATTTCAATTCTTCTGGATAAATGTCCAGTAGTGGGATTGCTGGATCATATGGTAATTCTATTTTTAATTTTTGAGGAAATTCCACGCTGTTTTCCATAGCAGCTGTACCATTTTATATTCCCCAAATGGTGTACAAAGATTCCAATTAGGGAGAACTTTAGTAGTGAGATGATGAAATAAAATCAAGAATTAGTTTCCTTAACAACTATGTTTTTCCAGTTTTAAGGTGGCTGTTGTGATTAATGAGCAGAGCCTTCCAGAGATGAGCTATCCAGTCACAACTCTCCAGCACTTCTTTCTTCCATGTAACTCTGGGATCACCCATCATTTGGAAGCCATGCTACCTCTGTAACTGAGTTTTTAAAGAGTTCTACTGACATTCTCCTACTGACATCAGTCAAACTCTCCCCTGAAGTGCTCCATTCAGATAATTCTGAGAATAGGGGACTCTGTCATTTGCAAATAGAGAAATAATAGCAATTCCTAACATACTGCAAACACTACAGTCTCCCATAGCACAATAAATGAGACATCCTCCTTAGTCTATACTGACTACATTTTAGCATTTTTTTTTTTACAATTAACAGCAAAATGAGCTTTTTTCCAGTCATGACAGATTATGCAAGTGTTACAGGTTGAATTGTGTCCCCCTCAAAAGATATTGAAGTCCTAACCCCCAGTACCTGTGAATATGACCTTATTTGGACTTAGGCTTTTTATAGAATCAAGCTAAGATGAGGTCATTAGGGTGGGCCATAATCCAATATAACTGTGTTCTTATAAAAATAGGAAATTTAGGGGCTGGCCTGGTGGCATAGTGGTTAAGTTTGCACGCTCCGCTTCAACGGCCCAGGATTCGCAGGTTTCGATCCCAGGTGTGGACCAAAGCACTGCTTGTCAAGCCATGCTGTGGCGGCGTCCCATATAAAGTAAAGGAAGATGGGCATGGATGTTAGCCCGGGGCCAGTCTTCCTCAGCAAAAAGAGGAGGTTTGACCATGGATGTTAGCTCAGGGCTAATTTCCTCACCAAAAAAGAAAAAAAAAAAAAGAGGAAATTTAGACACAGAAACAAATACTCAAAAAGGGAAGATACAAGGAGAACACAATCTATAAGCCAAGAAATGCTTGAGGCTCCCAGAAGGTAGGAGAAGGCCTGGAACAGATTCTCCCTCACAGCCCTCAGAAGGAACAAACACCTGCCAACACCTTGATGTTAGACTTTTAGCCTCCAGAACTGTGAGACAATCAATTTCTGTTCTTTATGCCACCCAGTCTGTAATACTTTGTTATGGCGGTCCTAGAAAATTAATACAGCAACTGAGTTGTTAAAATGGGTTTTTTCTCGTATTTAATTTATCAATTGGTATTCTTTTTCTGAAATGGCCATAAGGTGAAGAAGCAGCTGGGAAATGTTAATAACTGGAATATGTAAAAAGAGTCCATCACTTGCGTTAAAATGACTTTTATTAGATTTGAAGAAGAAAACATAAATTTTTCATAACATTGATTTTTCCGATTACAAAGAGAGTATTTTATCACTGTTTTACACTGATTAACTATAGAAAATTTAAAGAAGTTAAAATAAACCATAATTACACTAACCAGAGAAAATTACTACTATATTTTTATAACTTTTACTTCCAGTCTTTTAAAAAACTGTATGTGTGTATGTATATTTATTTCTGACAACTATTCTGAAAATATAGTTCTTATTAATTTTCCTTCATTTTAAAATCATAGGGTCACATGGAGCTAGAGGGGCTAATATGTTATTCTCACATGTATCTGACAGGATATACATAGGCAGGTAATATAATGGATGACTTCTTTTTAAAAAAAACCATGTAATTCCATGTTCATATTTGCCATTGCCTTAAAAGAGATATTTTTAAAAGCGTGGCGTGTTCCCATAAGACATTGAAGTGTTTTATTTGGATGAGAATATAAAGCAGTGATCCAAATGTGGCCCTTATGAAATCGTTGATATTATTCCCCAGCAGGATGCTTTGTAAAATGGTTTGTAAATGTTGTGTAAATTCTTCACAACTCATAGCCTCGGAACACAAACAAATGTTATGAGCCTGTGGTTCCAGCCTAAGAGGTGGCCTAGTTGTGGTTGTCTCATTACAATGAAGACCATGGGAAGATGCTGAGGAGTCACTAATGAGATCATTTCCTTTCAATGGATCTCTCAAAAGGAATGTCTAAAATATATAAAAGTGGTCTTTATTGTTACTAGCAATAAATAGCAACTGAAGGTTTAATTTTAGTTCCTTCAGAACATGTTGCACTAACACTCAGTGTGGCCTACATATATGAAAAATATGGCTATGTATACTAATGATATTTCATCTTTATTTGTTCATATATGAGATCGCCAGATTTAGCAAATAGAAATACAGGACACCCAGTTAAATTTCAATTTTAGGTAAACGTATCAATGAAAAAATTTTAGGTATTATTTCTAAAATGATATTTTAATATGTGCGTCCCAAATACTGCACGGGACATACTTACATTAGAAAAGTTATTCACTACTATCTGAAATTCAAATTGGGTGTCCGGTATTTTATCTGGTAATCCTAACATACCAAGGGGTCCTTCTGAAACTCAGGTCCTACTTATATGTCTATTCCAGATAAGGTTTAAGAGACAATTTTCTGTTAGACAGTTGTTTGTAGCAAAGAGAAAAGTTGTCTACTCTAGACATGCTGATGCATAGAGAAGCTGAATAAAGAGACTAGTGAAATGGAGAAATTCCTATTTTCTCATGATCGTTTTTTTATTTTTCTGCAGTGTGAATTCACCTTTTTGGGGAAATGAAGTCCAGACCACCAATTCCATATTTAAATTGTTTGTAAAGGAATATTCTTTCCAAAATAAAAAAAAAAAAAGCCTCAAGAACTTTCTGTCGATTTTCTCTGCCTATCAGAAATACAATGTAGATTGTATATTTTGGGGAGGTTGATTGCCCTATTTATATCAAGTAGTTGAAATATTCATGGAAATGGTGCTCTCACAAATAGCTATAAAAGGGAATACTACAGTATCTATTAGATATAGAGCTGTATTATTTTGTGGGAAGAAGCAGTGTGGAGTAAGTGGAGAGGTATTGAGATTAGGGTTCAAGGATTATATTTTGGTAAGGCATACATGGAGGACAAAAGCAAAGAGACAAACCTCAAGGACCACTTAAGAAAATTTTCCCTCTGGGATTCTAGAAAAATAACATTTACCTTACAAGGGAGACAGGGGTGGGTGGGTATGAGTTTACATATTCCAGTCTAGAGAGACATCAATGACAACTTCCGAACAATAGAATCTGAACTCTAGAAATGATGCAAATGTCTTTTGAAATATGAGGATATAGAAATGAAATGAAAGCCACACTAAGGAATGGTAAATATTGAAATTGTGCTGGAGCTGAGGAATGCTGATTTGAAAAAGAAGGAGGAAGGTGGTAGGGGGCATGAGTGTGTGGGGACTTCCCACTGAAGACTGAAAATCTGAAACAGATTATTTTCAAAATAAATTGGCTTTAACTCAACTGAGAGTAGGAAAAGAATAATGAAGAGGCAAATGGTCAACTATTGGTTTAGGAGATATATCAAGAAATTTCACATAGCTCAAACTTTAGTACAAGATATAATTATAGATTAGTGAAGAGAAAGGCAAGGTGTTATTTTGCATCATGACACTTATGGAATATGTATTTGGAACTCACTGGGCGTATGTGTATAAAGTACAGAAGTTATTTCTGAAAGTTTATGATTGATTTGGGGGAACTGAAACTAAGGTCTATAAAATCAGAAGACTTCTTATGATGGAAAATAAAACAATAAACTTTTTTAAATATAATTTTTTGTGGGAACAAGAATGCAGAGTGTGATATGTACTCCATAGACTTTTGATTATGTAGAAAGAGCCCAAGGCAATATGTGATACTGAAACTCAAGAGCTTTCTTTTATAATCTGGCTGAATTCTCATCTCCTGGTGCCATCTAGTTCAGTTATTATGGAAGTAGGTATGGGAGATGTGGATATAGTTCCTACTATGGTGGTGGGCATGGCTGTATAATTGCTCCCACTGTGATGGTAATGGTTATTATGGCTAATAACTATTTTGTTATAGAATATTCTATGATGTTTTGCTTTTAGAGTATCACCATTGAGCATCCTTTGGCTCTTATTTAATTCCTCAAAGATCCATTGTGCTTTAAGCATCCTTAATCTCAAAAACCCTCCACATTGCCTGGTGAAAATCTCATTTGTCTTCAAAATTCCTTTGAGTCTTAGATCTGATGTAGTATCATCTAGAGACTGAAAATGTTATTAATTATTTTGAAATTTTGGGAAATACGTAAATTCTGTATGTGTAAGTGTCAACACACACTTTAGGCTTTCTGACCATTCTGGAAAGCTGGACAGCTATTTAGATTAGTTGAGCCTTAGGTTCTTAGAAATTGGTTCTCAACCTTTAATAATTCTTTTTTCTCTTTATCTTTTATGTTCTAATAGAAGCTTGAATTATTTAATTGTCAGTATCTGACATATTCAATAATGATTAGATATTTACCAATTAATTGAATATACTTCTAAATATACAAAAAATGAAGAAAGGAAGTGGAATAGTCTCATCTTTAGTGTGGAACAGTAGATTATGATGAATGAAAACAAAGAGAGGAGAAAGAGATAGAAACAGGGAGAAATTTTTAAGTGTCAAAAGGGAAGAACATCTCAGAGATGAAGTTGTAGTCATGAAATCTATGGTGACTGATGAAGGATGAAAAATCATTGTAGACAATGATACTAAGCAATAGTTTTAAGTGTAAAAATTGAAAGTTTGCAAAATCTTAAAAATCCTTCATCATTCAAGATGTTTGTTGTCAATAAGCAGACTGTAGAAACAGCACACAATAAAGATTGTATTTATGCTGGAGAGTTTTAAATTATAATAAAAGAAAACCTTCAACAAAGTTAGTATGACAGGCTTAATGACATGTAAATTGCTAATAAATTACATGATAAGTAGGCATAAATCAAAAGTAGTTCTCACAAATTTAATTAGCCAAGCAAGCTTAACTTTTAGCTTTTTATCCTAACATTTTGGTTATCAAAAGTCCTTGAATATCATCAACTTTATTGGAATAATTTAATTGAATATCCAAGTGAAAAAATTAAATGTAGGCATTGACCTATAGCTCCACACCATATAAAAAAGCAATTTGAATTGGATTGCAGACCTAAATTTAAACGTTAAATCATAAAGTTCCTAGAAGAAAACACACTGACCAATATAGCACATTATATACAAAAATTCAAATTGGATTGCAGATTTACATATAAAAGCTAAAATTATAAAATTCTTAGAAGGGACACTTTATTTTGAGGTAGACAAAGATTTCTTATAAAGCGAAAAGCACTACATGTACAAAAATTTGATAAGCTGGTCTTCAAAGATAAAAATTGTTTTTCTTCAACAAGCACTATCTTAGAAATGAAATGAGGAGCCAGCCCCATGGCCTAGTGGTTCAAAGTCTGTGTGCTCCACTTCAGCAGCCTGGGGTTTGCTGGTTCAGATCCTGGGTGCAGACCTACACACCACTCATCAAGCCATGCTGTGGCTGCATCCAACGTCCAAAATGGAGGAGGATTGTTATAGACGTTAGCTTAGGGTCACTCTTCCTCACCAAAAAAAAAGCAACCTCATTTCTCACCCTGTTCCCTTCTTAAGCTCCTCTTCATCCTCCTCCTCCCTCTCTTTGTCTCCCCCTGTCTGTCTCTATCACTGTCTCTCTTTCTTTCTCTCCACATATTATTCAAAAATAGGGTCATTGCAAGAGCACAGTCTGTGGAGTCAGGCTCCCCTCAGATCCTAAGTTGACCCATTAACTATGTGATCTTGGGCAAGTTACTTATCCTCTTCCCAACTCAGTTTCCTTATCTGTAAACTAGAGCTTTGGTACCTCCTAAGGTTGTTTTGAGGGCTAAATTAGATAATCCACTTAAAGCACCCCAAATGGTTTCTGACACATTGTAAGCTTTCAATAAATGTTAGCTATGATCTTCATTATGACTATTTATTCTGGCTACATTTACAACCACTACAATCTGGATTTAGGGTTTAGGAACTTGTACGATAAGAATAATCTGATAAAGCAATAAATGCATTCTCCTTAAAAAAAAAACAAAGCCAAATATTTACTCAACAATGTTTTATTTATTGCTTTTTCCTATTTTATATTAACTTTCCAGAATTAAAAATCAAAATCCTTTTTCTTGAGTCACATTAATGAAAAAGTAATGCAAAATAATATAATAATTTAAGAGTATAAATTTACGTTTACAGGGTTGGCACACATAAGGACACACACACATTTGCAAGTATTATTAGACTTGCCATTTAGGTAAACTTTTTCCAGGTGATAATGGTATCTTTGTTTAAACTTGATCAAAAAGCTGGAATTGTTTGGACAACTAAGTCAAACAAGCTGTTATTTTTCTTCAGTTGTATGTATTACATAATTATAAAATTCTTTAATAAACCACCTGTTATTCAATTTTCTAATTAACATTTACACAGGGTATATAACATTAAAATAAGCCTGACAGAAATGGAAAAATCAGCATACAAGTATTTGATTCATGAAGTTATTTCTATTGATGTTACTTAATCTAACCTTAGTTTTTACCAAAACTCTTCAACAAAACCGTTCAGGATCTGCTAAGAACTGTAAGAATCCTAAACAAATTTTCTAGGTATTAAAACTGAAAAATACTCTGTGATTTATCTAACCACTATTAGCTAGGGCGTGGACAGTTGTTTGCTTTTATGCTGTAACCAAAAATAGAAAGAACTATCTGATCTCAACTATCAACTGAAGCCATGTCTGGAAGGTTCTCAGGTGGAGACCCAGACTGAGTGAGGGACCTCATGGTGGGGTGGCGGGCACTTAGAAGGTCCTGACTCTATCCCTGGAGTAGAAGAATTGCCCCATGAGACTGCCATATATGATAAACTGAGATCAGAGGTATTTGTGTAGGGTCATAAACAATTCTCCTATGCAAGAGTGTAGTCACACTGTTTCCCTTTGTTAAAGAGCACGGGTCCGAGGTCCACACAGACTCACATTAGGTTCCAATGTTCCCATTTATTAGCTGTGCATGCATGAGAAGGCTTCTTAATCTCTGTTAACCGGTTTCCATGTTTTATAAAAAAACAAGTTATAAATACTGACCTCAGAGGACTGTTGTCACAACGAATGAGACATTATACTTAGTGCGTAGCACTATGCCCATGAATATAGTAGCTATTCAACAAAGAACAGTATTTTGTTGTTATTTTTGGCAAAATGACTCCTTGTGTATGTTGTTTTGCATCAGATTTAATGTAATCCTCAATTTTTGCCAACTCAAGAGGTAGTAACCTCCAATTTAAGTTACCTGATTGTATTATTGTTTCTATTTCCTTGTCTCGTGCTTTCGTTGGAATTCATGGAGTGCAGGAGCATTGCTATAGCAACCTAAACAATAGACATTTTCTTGTCCAGAGTGCTAAATATTCAGATACGTGGAAGCATCAATAGAGTGATGAGATTTTAAATTTTAATACTCAGGAATTATTTTTGTTTTATTTCTCACAAAATAAAACACATAGAAATAGTATGCATATTCATTTTATTTTTTGAGCAAAGTAGAGCATCACCTTATGTTATGTACATACTACATCATCTCAACTTGTAAGCATCATGTTAATCCTTTAGCCTCTCCTGAATTCCACCTAGGAACTTCATAGTTGAGAAAATAATAACTTTAGAATCTCAACTACAAAGCAGAGTGTGACTTCCTAAGGAATGTTGTTATATTGCTTGAGTGATTTTTTTTCTTATAATTACTGTATTTGTTGAATATTTTGCCATACTGTTTTTAAATTAAAATCTAACATGATGATAAAGTGCCTCTGAGAAAATGGATTCTATAGAAATAAAACAATCCATTACCATCTGAGATTATGTACCAAGGAAAGATCAGAAATGTGGTCCTTTGATACTCTAAACCACGACAATTCATCTTCATTCTCAATATAGGAAAAGTAGACAAAGTTTCTTGCATTCTTTTATAGGTGGAATCAATTTAAGGGTATCTGTCACACCTGGTCTTTTATTTGATATTCATGTTCCCTAGCAATTATTAAAATAAAAAATAAAATTTTGATCTATAGATCCACTGTTTGTACATTGCAATATTCACCCTTCCTTTGAAAAAAACAACAGCAATAATAAAAACCTTAATTTTAAATAGGAAAGATAATATTGGGCCAGCCCAGTGGCGCAGCGGTTTAGTTCGCGCTTGGCCGCCCGGGGTTCGCGGGTTCGGATCCCAGGCGCCTGCCGACGCACTGCTTGTCAGCCATGCCGTGGCGGTGTCCCATATAAAGTAGAGGAAGATGGGCATGGATGTTATAGCCCAGGGCCAGTCTTCCTCAGCAAAAAAGAGGAGGATTAGCAATGGATGTTAGCTCAGGGCTGGTCTTCCTCACAAAACAAAAAAAAGAAGAAAGAAAGAAAGAAAAGATAATATTAAGAGCTTATAAATGGTAACAAATTTGCTAGTTTCTCTTGTATCCACACTGCAGTTTCAGTCATGCCACAGTGAAAACTCTGCAATAAAATATCTATTTTTGTTGCTGATGAATCATACATATTGCCTTTCTCAAGCAAGAAGCAGTATTTTCAAATAGGGGTAGAGGCAAATATCAAGTAAGGCAAGAAAATATCTATTTAAACATGCCTGAACCATTTTCTATTAAAGTTTTACAAATATTTTTTTCCAATTATATACCAAAAATCTAATTAAAACAAAACAATACAAAACATATTGTATTAAACAATTTAATCCCACCCCCATTATTTTCTATTAAAATTCGACAATTTTTTTCCCAATTATATACTAAGAAACAATACAAAACATAAATGGTTTAGGATACAATTTGTAAATCTAAATTTCATAGTACTCATATATTAAGTATCACAATGAACTCTATGACCTCTTGGTTATGAATGTTATTTTAATATGGTAATAGAGAAAACATTCCTGGAACCCTGGTAAATAGGAAGAATAATGGTGAACAGAATCAGACACTTTGGTTTGCCATTATCTTTATTTTCTTCCTCTTCACTGTTTTTATTTTAAAGAAAAGAGTATCTATCTTTCTTTTTCTAAAATATAATTCTTAGCTAGATGCTTCATCAGAAAAAACACCGCATTGGTAGCACAGGGACATATAATCCGGGCACCGAATTTTTCTCCCTGACACACCTCAGTGGGACTCTCATTTCTTCTCTCCCCTGCATATGCGTGAGCTGCAACTTCCTGGCACTTAGGGTGCACTTTGGACCCATGTCACCTTGTTAGCACAGTCAGTGTGCTCCCAGCTGTCCAGTGCCAGAGAGAGATGAAATATGGTGCTCTTTTCAGCTAGGGGGCAATAACAGTCACTCCAAAGTACAGATGGAAGACTTGACCCAAAGCAGAACTGGGCCTCAGCTTCTAAGTACACTAAATGTGAATGAAGATCAAACAATCAAAACAAACAAACAACTTCAATTAAGCTTATATTCTTTCTGAGGCCAGATTGACTTAGTTTAAGGTCATTTTCCCCCTCCCCCACCCCAAGAATTTGTTGCCTGAGATACAACCACATGGAGATGCTAATTCAAACATCCTTATGCTTCCCTAAGACTTAAGGCACTCCACAGCAGAAATGATCTAATAGGCTGGCCGATGAGAACTTCGCAGAAAAGTAATTTAAAAGAGGTACAATAGAAGTCTTTGAATTCCCAAAAGATGTTAATAAAAATAAAACAAATTTTTAGAAGAAACGTCGAGATGACCTTAAATGTCATTCCCCCAAGGCTTCTTCTTTATACCAGTCAACTTAGAGATAAGAACTTGAATGTTTGGCCCAAAGCTGATCAACTAGTTAGTGGTAGAGATGTGAGAAAAAGCCATATATCTTTATTGCAGTCAGGTGGGAGATTTCACCTTCATAAAATTGCAAATAAATTAAATGCTCTAAACATATACTGAATGTTTATACTAAGTACTAGGGAAGAAAATATGCACAAGACATGGTACTGGTCATCCAAGAAAGTACGGTCCAGTGGTGGAATTGGATGCTGAATGCACAACTGTAATGCCACGAGATAAACACAAAGTGTTTCTCATGATTCACACATGTCCAGAAGACCACATAGAAGTTTGGGGTCAAAGCTGTACATTGCAATAAACTACAGTCATGCATTGATTAATTATGGGGATACTTTCTGAGAAATGTTTCATTGGGAGATTTCATCATCATGTGAACATCATAGAGTGTACTTACACAAATCTAGAAGGTACAGCCTACTACACACCTAGGCTACGTGATACTAATCTTATGGGACCACTGTTGTATATTTGGTCCATTGTTGACTGAACTGTTGTTATGTGGTGCGTGATTATTTATTTGCCAAAAAATTTTCTCTGCATTCTCCCTAGACAACCTTGTAGGATTGATTGAGGATTCAAGTATATGGGGTCCTGACCATCTCTAGCTTTCATTATACTTGTTATGGATGTTTAAATCATTCTAGTGATTCCCACTATCAGTAAAAATATACTTTGATTTATTTTCTGGGAATAATTGCAGATGGATTATTACCTTCTGTATTTTCTCCCTTTTGCATCCTGTTATACACAAAATACATTTTATTTTGTAAAGGCTGGCTAGGGTCATGAACTCAAGAGGCTTCTGTGAGAATACAACCCAGCAGATGAAATACAAACTGCTCTCTGAAACTTTGCCTCATGTAATTTAATTGGTATGAATTAGGCTTCCTAACTGAAGTGTACAAAAAATATTTTAGTATTTACTTTATATCGAGTAAACTCTGAAACCAAAATCTCACTTAATGAGCTAATGAGAAATTCCATCCATGAATTTATTATGTCCCCCCCTGCCCCCTTTCAAAGGTAACATCAGAATCTGTGAATTTCTGTTGTTGGTGATCCTCATTGTGTCAGCCTGTGATGGAGTTTTGAAATCCATCAGCCAAATTCTCTGGGGCAAGTATGGAGTGCAGAGATCTTGGCTGAAGCTGGGAATTCACCATAATTCTGCCATCTTCTTTGATACGTTGCCAATTTCTTGGGTAGTACCCTGGAGTAGTACCCAGGCTTCTGCTGCTCAAGGTAACGCACTCCCTCCTCTTCTCTTTCCAGGACATTAGGTGAGATTGCTTTCTCTGTTTCCCTTTTCTTCTTTTCCCTCCTACTATGCTTCCCTCAACAATATTAAAATACTATACTCTGTCTCCATTTCTAAGACACTTAGATTTTAACAATGAAATAAATAGTTCTTATTTCATGCTCCACCTAAATTTTCTCCTATGTGGCTATTTTTAATGAGGGGAAGATACAACATAGAGAAAAGAATTTAAACAAATTTCCAATACATATTCTTGCCCCACACCCTTCCTCTGCCACTGTAGTATTCTCTCTGCCTGAATGTTGTGAAACTTTGGCAGGAAGAGTGCTTCTCAAATTGAGTAATGGTGGTAAAAGTCAATGATCTGGGCTGTCTGCCTGGAGGGAATCATTTCACTAGAGTGAATCCTATTTATTTAGGATAATACACTTCTCCAAGGAGGCTCAGGTGGATGGCTCCACATGTGCTGGATGATGGGCTTGATCAGCTTCTTCTCAGCTGTGGGCCACACCTGAGCCCATGTCACCAACTGCCCATTCTGTCAAATATCCTTTTAACAAAGTAAGTGGAGAAATCACACATCTGAGTGGCAACATTACCTTTTACAGAGGTTTATTCCTCTCCTTTCTTCACCTGAAGAAATCCCCCTCATCAATCAATTTTCTTTTGTCATGTAAATCTTCCCTATTTTTTCCTCTCTGCTTCCACAGTACCCTGTCCACAGGCCTATTATATCACCTAACATCTTGGTATTCTTTCTTTCTCCTCTCCTCTCCTCCTTTTCTCTTCTCTTCTCTTCTCCTCTCTTTTTTTCTCTCCTTCCTCCGCTCTCCTTTCCTTCCCCTTCCCTCCCTTTTCCTTCTCTTTTCACTATATGTTCATGTCTATTTTCCTTACAACATGAGTCACTTCTTACAGACACAGGGTCAAGAACATGGTAATAAATGGTTATATTTGTTAAATGGTTGAGTGAATAAATGGATGAATGGGCAAAATAAACAACTTTGGCTATATTATTAAACTAAACTCTCTTTGGCTGAGATATTTATTGTGATTAAAACTTTTACCCCTTTAATCTGAGAAAATGTTTCTTCAACATAACAACACTACTTATATCTTTATCCACCCATGGATAGCTCTTGTTTATCTACTGGGAGCCCTTTGATCCAGCAGGTAAAAGAATCAGTACTTGACTAGACCAAGATCTCTTTCTTCATCTTTGTCATTGATTCCTTCAGCTCAATAGGATTGAGTCTTTATCCAGATAAAACTATCTATAGAATGTATGTAAAACACATATTATTGGGACAAAACTATATAAAGATACCTAAAGAGGGCAGAATGGGAGAGCAAAGAGAGACTCCAATGAGCTCACATGGAAATAGGATTCACTAAAGTTGGAGAGAAAGACATAAGTCAATTTCAGCAAGGATGTGTAAGAATGACAGCCAGAAGGCAAAAGCATGAACGGACATTTTAAAATTCATCAAAAGAAATACAGTGGTAAGTTTCACAGCTAAATTATTTCACTTTCCTTATGAAATTAATATACAACACAAAACTAACATTTCTAACAAAGACCTAAGGATTTTTAAAGGTTGGATGATTGTAAGGAGAGTTTAGTTCACAGGAAACATCCGTTGTAACTTTCATTTTTGCATTCTAAGTTGTAATTAAGCATTGCTTCAGAAAAATCATGAAAATATAATTAATTTCCTTCATGCACAATTAAGGAGATGGAATCACTAGCAGATGAAGGGAGGGTCGCTGTATGCTTCATTATCATTATTTTCAAGTAATATTAATTAAGCCACCTCCTGTGCTGATGGGTGGGACTTAGTGCTCCACAGTAGAAATGGAACAGATGTTGCCCTTGACCCTGTGAATCACAGGAATGAAACATATGGCATTCCTTCATGTATGTCCAGAATAAGAAGCAACTAAAAATGTAAAACAATACTTACAAATTCATACGATTCAGCAGAAAAATGTCTGTTCATAGCTAGTTATTTACTATATAAACAATCATATATTCCCTTGTACATATTATTGATGGGGTGCCTGTAGGATAGAAATCTCAGCTTTCTCTCTAAAGGTTTTCTGGTATTTCAAATTCTCACCAGCAAAGTCTGAAAGCACTGATTCTGGGACACCTTCAAAGCACTGAATATTATCAATCTGTTTTGTTTTACCAATAGAGTGGCGAATGCTATGTTATATCAGTATTTTTCCACACTAGGTAGCCATTGAAAATAATGAGTTATAGCTCTTTGTGTTGATATGGAAAAGATGTTCATGTCACGTAAAACAAAAGACTGTCAACTGAAAAAAAGCAAGCGAACTACATACATAATTATATGTATGTAACTTTCATGGATCTTGAACCCACATGATCCAGTACCTAGAATAGTTCAAGAATTATAGTCAAAAACACCAAAGCAAAACATAAATAACAAAATCTGAGCTTAAACTGTTTCTCTCCCAAACATTAAAGGGAGTTAAATTCATAGCCCACAGCAACAATCCCTAACAAGCCTGGAGGTTGTCATCTATCTTAATCCCCTAAGAATTTTCACCACTCCTACACTGCTTCTCCCCTCTCATCATTGTTTAAATGGAGTGGCTAATATTTTCTGTGAATGATTCCTCTCCACCTAGTCTCACTATTCCAGTCAATCTCTTCTCATCCTTGGATTCAGCTTCACAGACTTTCCCCCAAGGGTGGTTAATAAAGTAGAAACTGATTTAAAAAAACCCTTTTTATATTGAAAATATTTACATATTAATAATTTTTAAAACCACTATATAATACCATTCTTGTTTTTTAAGTAAATAAAAGTAATAAAATATATATGTTGTTGTGAATTTGTATAAACATAGAAATGATGAAGAAGTGAACACCAAGGTGTCAGCATCGGTTAACTGAATAGTCTTGCATGTCTCCAGTTTGCACCTGGGTATATAGCCAGGAGTAGAATTAAAGTCTTATGAAGTGTGCTCAGATTTAACTTTATGAAATAATGCAAAATTGTTTTCCAAAAGAGTAGTTTCAATTTATACTCCTACCTACATGGAAACAGCAAAAATAACTCACCTTTTGTGGGGCATGGGGACATTGGATAAGGTAAGATCACATAGGTCAAGGGAAGTCAAGATGGCAGCATAGGTGGACTCTGAACTCACGTCTTCCCACAGACACCACAAATTTACTCTTGGAACAAATACCCCTGAGAGAGAACTGAAAACTATATGAGGACTCCCTGCAACAAATGACAGTCCTGACTGAGGTGTAAGAGGCAGAAATTCCCTTCTGGAGAGAAAAAAATGCCACCTTTTCAAGCTTCAGCACTTCATGGCCAACCCGGAGGAATCCAAAGGTATGCAGCCTTCCCCTGGAAGAGTGGGAGATCTAGGCGGGGAGTGTTGCCTCTATAAGCATTTTTTGGACCCAGCACAACTGAGATGAGTGTCATAATATCTGGCTTTGCTGGTTACTAACAACAATGGGGAATAACCCCAGAAAAGCTGGGACATAAGCAAATTAAAGTCGCTCCTAAAGGGCCCACACGTAAATTCACCTGTTTCAGAAAGCAACCTAAAATCACCAGAAAGAAAGGTGCATACTCCTTTGGTGAAAAGAGACTCACCTGATAGCCTCTGATTGAATCTCAGTGAGGGGTGAGACCTCTCCAGGGACTGAGACATTAGCAGCAGCCATTATTGTGACCTAGTATAGGTGTGCAGACACAGACACAGGCAGCCATTGGAGTTCTCCCCCTGGCCTGCTAGCCCAGGGTCTGCTCAGCCAATTTAATCCAGCTCAGCCAAGGCAAGCAGCCCACCCTAGGGACTGGCCTCACCCAACAGTAAGCCCTTGGGCAACTTGAGGGAGGTTGCCTGGATTCTCTGCAGCCTGGTGAGTGGGTCCACCTCTGTGGAGCAGGGCATGTGCAAGGATCAGGTGGAGTGTGTGGGGCATTGGTGGAGTGCGTGTGGCCTCTGCTGTGGGATGAGTGTTTCTGCTTCAGGAGGTCAGGGTGCATGCATGGGGCAGGACTGTGTTGATGATGTGTGTGGCCCTATGGTGAGTGGGGCTTGTGAGCTGTAGAAGACTTCTGCTTCTCAAACAGCCACATAGGGGATTGCCCCCACCTTCCAAAGCCTGAAACAATTGGGTGCTCCCATGCCTGGGCCAGTCCCACCCAATTGCAATCCTCGGAGAGCTGAAAAGAACCTTATAGGCAATTGTATGCCCTGAGCCTAATGACCAGCCATTCTGGGGGCCTACTCACTTAAAAGAAAAGCTGGAACAGGAATGTGCTATTAGAACCTGCAGCCAAATGTGCTGGGGCTCCCCACACCCAATAAAGAGACTGAAGGGTCCACAACAACCACACACAGCTGAGCATTACTACCAGCTGGCCAGGGGGACAGCTCAGCCTCCCTGGGCACTTACAGCAAGAGTAACCCTGCCACAACAGAAGGACACATGTAGCCCACACGGGGGTCACTCTTGGAACATTTGGAACTGGTGACAAGAAGGAAGCACACTGCTGGGACTCATAAGGCATCACTTACATAAGGTCACCTCTCCAAGATCAGGAGATGTAGCTGACCTACCTAGTAGGTAGATACAAGCACAGAGAAAGAGGCAAAGTAAGGAGGCAAAGGAATATGTTCCAAGTAAGGGAACAGGACAAAACCCCAGAAAAATAACTAAGTGAAACAGAAATGAGCAAACTACCTGACAAAGAGTTCAAACAAAGAGTCATAAGGATGTTCCCTGATCTTGGGAGAAGACTGGATGAACTCATTGAGACTATCCATAAAGAAATAAAAAAACGAAAAAGAACCAATCATCAGAAATGAAGATACAATACTGGAAATGAAAAATTCATTAGAGGGACTTAAAAGCAGAGCAGAGGATACAGAAGAATGGATCAGCAAGCTGGACAAAAGACTAGATGAAATCACCCAAGCTGAATAGATAAAAGAAAAAAGAATTAAAAAGATTGAGGACAACTATCTGGGACAACATCAAGCATGCTAACACCCATGTTATTGGTGTCCCAGAAGGAGAAGAGAGAGACAAAGGGGCAGAGAATCTATTTGAAGAAATAATACCTGAAAACTTCCCTAACCTAAGGAAGGAAACAGACATCCGGGTACAGGAAGCACAGAGAGCACCAAAAAATATAAACCCAAAGAGGTCCGCCATAATCAAAATGTCAAGAATTAAAAATAAAGAGAGAATCCTAAAAGCCACAAGAGAAAGGCAACAAGTTACATACAAAGGAAACCCCAAAAGGCTATCAGCTGACTTCTCAGCAGAAACCTTACAGGCTAGAAGTGAGTGACAATATAAATTTAAAGTGCTAAAAGGAAAAATCCTACAACCAAGAATACTCTACCTGGCAAGGTTATCATCCAGAATGGAAGGAGAGGTAAAGAATTTCCCAGATAAGCAAAAATTAAAGGAGTTTATCACCAAGAAATCACTCATACAAGAAATGCTAAATGGACTTATTTAAAGGGAAAAGAGAAGACCACAAATAGGAAAAAATTATCTATTTCCATGATAAGAGGGTAACAGATACAAACACACAAAAAAGAGGTCAGATATGATATCAAAAACATAAAATGTGGGAGTAGGGGAGTAAAAGAGCTTTTAGAAAGAGGTCAAACTAAAGAGACCATCAACTTAATATAGATTGCTATATAGGTAACCACAAACCAGAAACCTATAATAAATACACAAAAAACAAAGAGAAAGGAGCCCAAACACAATACTAAAGAAAGCCATCAAAAGACAAGGGAAGAGAGCAAGAGAAGAAGAAAGGAACAGAGAAGAACTACTAAAAAACCCAGGAAAAAAGTAAAAAAAATGACAGTAAGTACATACTTGTCAATAGCTACTGTAAATGTCAAAGGACCAAATGCTCCAATCTAAAGGCATAGGGTGGCTGGTTGGATCAAAAAACAAGACCCATGTATATGTGGTATACAAGAGACACACTTCAGACCTAAAGACACTCACAAACTGAAAGTGAAGGGATGGAAAAACATCTTCCATGCAAATGGCAATGAAAAGAAAGCTGGGGTAGCAATACTCATATCAGACAAAAAAAGACTTTAAAACAAAAACTGTAACAAGAGGCAAAGAAGGGCAGTACATAATGATCAAGGGAACAATCCAACAAGAGGATATAACACTTGTAAATATCTATGCATCCAACATAGGAGCACCTAAATATATAAAGCAATTATTAACAGACATAAAAGGAGAAATAGACAGTAACACAATAATAGTAGGGACTTTAACACTCCACTTACACCAATGGATAGATCATCCAAACAGATCAACAAGGAAACATTGTCCTTAAACAACACATTAGACCAGATGGACTTAGTAGACGTATACAGAACATTCTGCCAAAAAAATGAATACACATTCTTTTCAAATGCACATGGAACGTTCTCCAGGATTGACCACATATTAGGCTACAAAACAAGTCTCAACAAGTTTAAAAAGATTGAAATAATACCAAACATCTTTTCTGACCACAATGGTATGAAACTAGAAATCAACTATAGGAAGAAAATCAGAAAAGCCACAAATATGTGGAGATTAAACAAAATGCTACTGAACAACGATTGGGTCAATGAAGAAATCAAAGGAGAAATCAAAAAATACCTGGAGATAAATGAAAATGAAAATTCAAAATGCCAGAATTTATGGGATACAGCAAAAGCAGTTCCAAGAGGCAAGTTTATAGCAATAAAGGCCTACCCCAACAAACAAGAAAAATCTCAAATAAACAATCTAACAGTGCACCTAAAGGAACTGGAAAAAGAAAAACAAACAAAGCTCCAAGTCAGTAGAAGGAGGAAAATAATAAAAATACAAGCAGAAATAAATGAAATAGAGACTAAAGGAACAATAGATAAAATCAATGAAACTAATAGCTGTTTCTTTGAAAAGATAAACAAAGTAGACAAATCTTTAGCTACGCTCACCAAGAAAAAAAGAGAGAAGGCTCAAATAAATATAATCAGAAATGAAAAAGGAGAATTTACAATGGAAACTTCAGAAATACAAAAATTACAAGAGAATACTTTGAAAAGCTATTTGCCAACAAATTGGATAAGCTAGAAGAAATGGATAAATTCTTAGAATCATACACCCTTCCAAAACTGAATCAAGAAGAAATAGAGAATTTGAATAGACCAATTACCAGTAAGGAGATTGAAACAGTAATCAAAAACCTCCCCCAGAATAAAAGTCTAGGACCAGATGGCTTCCCTGGTGAATTCTACCAAACATTCAAAGAAGACGAAATACCTATCCTTCTCAAACTCTTCTGAAAAACTGAAGAGAAGAGGAAGCTTCCTAACTCATTCTATGAAGCCAACATTACTCTGATACCAAAACCAGACAAGGACAACACAAATAAAGAAACTTACAGGCCAATATCACTGATGAACAGCAATGCAAAAATCCTCAACAAAATACTAGCAAGTTGAATACAACAACACATTAAAAAGATCATACACAATGATCAAGTGGGATTTATTCCAGGGATGGTTCAATATCTGCAAATCAATCAACGTGATACATCACATTAACAAAATGAAGAATAAAAATCACATGATCATCTCAATAGATGCAGAGAAAGTATTTGACAAGATACAGCATTCATTTATGACAAAAACTCTGAATAAAATGGGTATAGAAGGAAAGTACCTCAACATAATAGAGGCCATATATGACAAACCCACAGCTAATATTCTCAGTGGTGAAAAACTGAAAGCTATCCCTCTAAGAACAGGAATCAGACAAGGATGCCCACTTTCATCACTCCTACTTATCATGGTATTGGAAGTCCTAGCCAGAGCAATTAGGCAAGAAAAAGAAATAAAATTCATCCATATTGGAAAGGAAGAAGTGAAACTGTCACTATTTGCAGATGACATGATTTTATATATAGAAAACCTTAAAGAATCCACCAAAAAACTGTTAGAAATAATAAATGAATAGGGTAAAGTTGCAGGATACAAAACCAATATACAACCATCAGTTGCGTTTCTATCACTAACAATGAAGTAGCAGAAAGAGAAATTAAGAATACAATCACATTTAAAATTGCAACAAAAAGAATAAAATACCTAGGGATAAACTTAAACAGAGGTGAAAAATCTGTGCACTGAAAACTATGAAACATTGTTGAAAGAAATTGAAGAAGACACAAAGAAGTGGAAAGATATTCTGTGTTCTTGGATTAGAAGAATTAATTTAGGTAAAATGTCCATACTTCCTAAAGCAATCTGTAGGTTCAATGCAATCCCTATCAAAGTTTCAACATTTTTCACAGAACTAGAACAAAGAATCCTAAAATTTATATGGAACAACAAAAGATCCTGAATAGCTGAAGGAATCCTGAGAAAAAAGAACAATGCTGGAGGTATGACACTCCATGATTTCAAAATATACTACAAAGCTATAGTAACCAAAACAGCATGGTACTGGCACAAAAACAGGCACACAGATCAATGGAACAGAATCGAGAGCCAGAAATAAACTCACACATCTATGGACAGCTAATTTTTGACAAGGGAGCCAAGAACATACAATGGAGAAAGGAAAGTCTCTTTAATAAATGGAGTTGGGAAAACTGGGCAGCCACAGGCAAAAGAATGAAAGTACACCATTATATTACACCATACACAAAAATTAACTCCAAATGTATTAAAGACTTGAACATAAGACTTGAAACCATAAAACTTCTAGAAGAAAACATAGGCAGTACGCTCTTTGACATTGGTCTCAGCAAAATATTTTCAAGTACTGTGTCTGACCGGGTAAGGGAAACAATAGAAAAACAAACAAATGGGACTACATCAAACTAAAAAGCTTCCGCACAGCAAAGGAAACCATCAACAAAATGAAAAGACAACCTAACAATTGGGAGAAGATATTTGCAAACCATATATCTGATAAGGGGTTAATATCCAAAATATGTAAAGAACTCATACATCTCAACAACAAAAAAACTAACAATCCAATTAAAAAATGGGCAAAAGATCTGAACAGACACTTCTCCAAAGAAGATATACAGATGGCCAACAGGCACATGAAAAGATGTTCAACATCATTAACTATCAGAGAAACGCAAATCAAAACTACAATGAGATATCACCTCACTCCCATCAGAATGGCTATAATTAACAAGACAGGAAAACAGTTGTTGGAGAGTACGTGGAGAGAGGGGAACACTCATACACGGCTGGTGGGAGTGCAAACTGGTGCAGCCACTATGGAAAACAGTATGGAGATTCCTCAAAAAATTAAGAATGGAACTGCTGTACGATCCAGCTATTCTACTGCTGGGTGTTTATCCAAAGAACATGAAAACATGCAAGCATAAAGACACATGCACCCCTGTGTTCATTGCTACATTATTCACAATAGCCAAGACTTGGAAGCAACCTAAGTGCCCATCAGGGGATGAATGGATAAAGATGTGGTATATATACACAATGGAATTCTACTCAGCCATAAGGAACGGTGAAATCCAGCCATTTGTGACAACATGGATGGACATTGAGGGTATTATGCTAAGTTAAATAAGTCAGAGGGAGAAGGTCAAATGCCATATGATCTCACTCATAAGTAGAATATAAAAACAACAACAAACACATAGAGACAGAGATTGGATTGGTGGTTACCAACGGGGAAGTGGGGAAAGAGGAGGGCGAAAGGGGTGATTAGGCACATGTCTGGTGATGGATTGTAATTAGTATTTGGGTGATGAACATGATGTAATCTATGCAGAAATAGAAGCATAATGATGTATACCTGAAGTTTATATACTGTTATAAACCGATGTTAACCACACACAAAAAGAGAAAGAGAAAAAGAACTCAAAAAAAAAAAAAAAACGATCATGTAGTTTGATTCAATGGCATGGTTAATGTTTTAGCTCATAGAGTGAGGAGTGTAATCATGGATGCTCATTTTATTATTATGCTTTATAACTAACATATAAGTCACATATTTTTCATATGCATCAACATTACATACTTGCCATCTCAAAAGAACTAAAAAGTTCATTTTGTCCATGCAGAATTTGGGGACTGTCAATATTTATTTGAGGTTCTGGAGCTTTCTTTTAAGAAAAAACTTGTAGTTCTATTTGGAGGTGTGGTACTTATTTATTCAGATTAGAACCTTGATTAATCTCCAAAAAGTTTACAATTAGATGCCAATTCTACCATCCCTTTACCTTAATTAGCAACAGGGAATCCCCAGAAACTCATGCTTTTTTATTGCTAGACTTCAGGAATCTTGAAGAAAAATTTCAGGATGCCGATAATAACCAAGTAGTTCCTTGTGGCCTGCATCACCACGGTCAAATATTTCCCCTAGCACTTCTAGCAGTGGCTTTATATTTGACATTTTATCTGGTCCAGATTATTTTCATAATTTTCCCCCCACAAGATTACTATATATATATTTTAAGTGGCTTGAAATCTTCTATGGAAAAGATGGTATTGAACAGTTCATAAAGGATTTTCATCTTACGTCTTAAGATAGGAGATTACTACACTGAAAACCAACCATCGCTCTGCCAGAAGGAAAAAGATAGGAAGACTGTGCAGAATTACCCATTCTGCCATTGTTCCTCTCTTCATACATTTTTGTGTACGTCAGAAAGTAATTAGAATATTTTTTTATTCTGTGGAGTTATTTCAAAATATCCTCATCAGACTCTGCTCTGCCCAAGATAAATATAATTATGCTCTCATTGTGCTATTCACTATGGATGGGCTGTCTATGCTAAAGTAAGGAAGTGATGCTTAACAATGCTTCCATGAGGGTGAATTTCTCATCAGTGTTCAAATTCATACAGCTGTGTTTGTAGAGCAACGCATCAAGTCTGATGATACTCAGGCTGGTAGGGGCATAGAAAATAAATGAAACATCTGGAAAATCATGAGAGAAACATATGAACTTTAAGTTGAGAAGAGCCACTTAGCTCTTTTCCCTTAGAACTACCTAAAGAGGCAAATTATAAACTCCACAGCAAATGAGTTATTATTTTCTGCCCAGATAGTGTAGAATGGATTAGTGGAATGATTACTGGTACATGACTCAAAAGAGTCTCTCAAATTCCTTGCAGTCAGTTTTGTACCTCCAGAACTGCTCCCCAAATTGCTCCTGTACAGTTAATCTATGATACCTTCTTCCTAAATCCAAAGATCAGTTCTCCACTGTCAACTTACTTGACCTATCATCAGCATTTACTAGTTTATTGTTTCTTCCTCTTTGAATGTCTTTCTTCCCTTGACTTACAAGTCTTCATACTCTCTTATCTTTCTCCTACTTCCCTGGTCAGCCTTTTTTGTGTCATTTCTCATATCTTGGCTTTTCCCTGACATCTTAATATTAGGATGCCCTTGTCTCAGTCCTTGGACCTCTTGGCTTCTCCATCTCTACCTGCTTCTCTATCATCATTGAGAGCTCATTTGGTTTCATAACATTTAGTACTATTCGTAAAATCTAGGTGACTCACAAATTTATATTCCCAGCTTATAACTTTCTCCTGATTCACATAGCCAACTGCCTCCTTGAAATCTCCACACTATTTCTAATCAACACCTCACATTTATCCTGTCTAAAATTGAACTCCCGATCTCCTTCTTCCCAAATCTGTCTCACCTGATGTCTTCTTCATTTCAGTTAATGGCAACTCCATCCTTCCAGTTGTGAAGGATCAAAACCTAGGAGTCACCCTTGATTCTACTCTTTCACCCTCCCTATCCAACTCATCAGGAAATAATCTTGGCTCTAACTTCAGAATGTATCAAGAATTCTCACCACAGTGGTCTTAACCACCATCATCGCTCACCTAAGTTACTGGAAAGTGCTTCAGAGGCCCCTCTGCATCACCTCTTGCCCTCTACAGTCCATTTTTAACATAGCAGCCAAAGTGAAATTTAAAATGTAAGTCTGTACATGTGACTGGTTAAAACTCTGAAAGTCTCCCTATTTACTTGGAGTAAAAGTGAGAGTCCTTACAATAGTCGGCAAGGCCCTATGGATTCTGGCCCTTCTTTACCTTGCTAAGCTCTCTCCTGCTCTTCCCATCACTTTTTCCTCTCCAGCCACATTGACTTCCTTGTTCTTTGTTCCAAGAACACTACAGGCAGGTTCCTCCTTTAAGACTCGGCTCCAGCTTAGAAGCTCTTTCTGACCATATCAATGTGGTTTATTCCCTTTTCTCCTTTCCTTTGCTCTATGAAGCTTATCCAAAGAGAGTACTTTAAATAACTTCTCTTTCTATACCCCAATTCTTGAAACCACTGGTCCCCTTACCACAAATAATATTAGCTATATTTTAAAAAGATGACACCCAATTTTGAATGAGAATGAAAAAAAACCTATATAAAACCAAAGACTTTTCCACTAATTTCCAAACATTATTAATTACTGATTTGCATAACTCTGCATTACTTTCTCTAGAACTGAATACATCTTTCTTAGTATCAGAGCCAGCATTTGTCTGTAGCTTGGAGATCTCTGTGAGCTTTGTGCATAAAATCTTCTCAGGAAGCTTCAAAGTTGCCTTTTATCTTTTCTTTAGTAAGAAACTTCTGTCTGCTTACTACAAAGAAAAAGTGCCAGTTGTTCTTCCAGATTTTCTGCTTATGCCTGTATTTCCTCCTATAGGCTCTTATTTCTAGTGCCTAAGCAGAAGCAAACATAGTTTTCAACAATGCAATCTAGTAAACCTATGATTATTGTTTCTAAACAATAGTTTTTCTGTTAGGCTCAATACTCTTACCTTTGAGCCCACTCTTAAGTTATTCTTCCATTTGCACTGAATACACTTTCCACTAACAAGTCTCTTAGTCTGTGTTGTAGACTGAGTCAGATATATAGACTTTATTTTGAGGAGGTTGGTGTTACCTAAACAAGCTAGAAGCTTTATTATATTTTAAGTGCAGAGGGAAAAAAATACGCTTTCAACAAAACAATAAACAATACTCTCCCCACATTATCACAGCACTTTTAACATTTATATGTTCTCTTTTGATAATTATATGGAGAAATAAATTATGCATGCCTCATTTATGTAATTGTAATAAAATATGTTTAATTTTTAAAAAATTGATGACCTGGAACACCCTTGATCCTATTCCCCTTTTGAACAGTCCTACTTATATTATTTTAGTTTACACCTTCATTACCTTTCTTCTGGATTATGTCCTCAGGTTCATCCCTTCCTCCCCACTGGCCATCTTGTCTCTTGTCTGGTTTTTCTCCAGTCTGTTTTCTACATGGTGCCAGAATGATTTTTTGAAGCATAAAAAATTACATCTATCCACTGTTAAACTCCTTCATATCTATGGAAATATGCTCAAATCTTCAACCTATCACAAAAAGCCCTTCATCACATGGGTCTTGCTATCATTCTTTCCCATAAACCATCTACCATTCCTACTCACACACCCTTCACGCCAGCCAGATATACTGCATGCTACTGAAGACTTCATGCTTCACTTTAGGCTCTTCCCTTTATGGCTTGGAATGCTTTACAAACATCACATCCATGCCACAGTCTTCCTTATTTTTTGATGAAAAGCATGGAGATAAGCTTACCATCACATGGCCTTTGTACCATTTTGTTCTGTAGCTCTTCATCAAGATTTTGCTAATGATCAATGCTCAGGATTCAATGTATAGTGTAGTAGTTTCGTAGCAAGTGTATGCACACATAGATACCAACTAGCTAATGATATGATGTTCTCATTTTAGTTTGTATTTAAATGAAATGGCAAGAACTCTGTGAGTCAATGTACAGAGCATCATGTGTCTTAGATATTAGACACTCCAAGATTACCATTTTGAAGCTATGTCTTCTCTCAAATAAAAAAAAAAAAAAACTTCCCAGATAAAGACAGACATTTCCTAGGTCAAAGTTATGTTTTATGTGGGTAGCTACCAGTTATGTTGGAGCATGTTGCATTTGAGATTTTCAAAGTATGTAACTCAATTTTTCTACTCATAGATTAGAAAGTGAGTATATGTAGAAATTTATATGTGCAACCAGGATGTTGAGAAGCAAAACTCATGGCAATATAAAGATGCAACTTCATTTTTGTCTCGTGTTGTTTCTTTAAGATATATTCAGTATGGGTAAATTTCTTCTGCCCTTAGATGAAAACCATCAGATAAATTTTCTCATCTGGGAAAATGTGATAGAACATTACAAAGTATCTTAAACCATTGATTAAATGTTAAATCCAAGGTATTAATCAGAAGTGGGTCCAAAGTATTCACAGTGATAAGATCATAAGAGAGGACATGCCTGAATTTTATCATCTTCAAACCCCTTCCTACTCTGTAGACTTGATATTTTTAATTTTTAAATTTTTTGTTATTTATTTAGTTAGATCACATAAGTTTATAACATTATATAAATTCCAGGCATGCCTCATTGTATTTCAACTTCTGTATAGACTGCATCATGTTCACCACCAAATGTCTACTAGTTTCCATCCACCACCTTACATATGTGCCCTTTTCCCCCTTTTCCCCTCCCCCCACCTCCTTCCCCTCTGGAAACCACCAATCTGTTCTCCATATTGATTTTTCCCAACAGTAAATTCATGGGTTCTTTGGAGATGGCCATTGTTGGGGACTATTCTCTCAAAATTCTTTGACTCAGGCCAAACCATTTCTATAATGGTGATGACTTGTGATTCCTTCCTCAGCCTTCAGGAATCTAAAATTCATCTAAATCTTCTTGCTGTATCTTCCCATGACCCTATTAGACAGATGACCCAAGGAAGGCTCTTTGCCATGTGCCCCTTACCTTTCCCATGTAGAACATTCATCCTTTTCTTAACAAATTCTAAGAGTGCAGGCAAATCCCAAAACATCCCCACCTCCAACCTGCTTTTGCTTTCTGAAGTATCTATCAGGATCAGCTCTCTCTATCTCTCACTTGCAGAAAAAGGTACTCAAGCTTTCCAAGTCATCCCACAAAATCCCCCCTCACCAAGTTTGAAATAAAGGAGGGAGAAATCCCTCTCCCTTTGTGATTTAGGGGTGAGAATTCACAGTATGTCAACAGAAATTTCTAGGAAATATCTCTATAAATGTCTCTCTTCCTTTCCCTTCTCAACCCATTTATATTCTTAAAGTGTGTGATGGTATCCATGAATTCTGGACTTGGGTTTCAGTGATAACTGTTGAAAAATCTAATTTTATCCTAGTATCTTAATGTCTTCTAGGTCTATTTCATTTTTGTGATTAAGTGGAAAATTAAATTTTTGGATTTTTTTTTTTTTGGTGAGGAAGATTGGCCCTGAGCTAACATCTGTTGGCAGTCTTCTTCTTTTTGCTTGAGGAAGATTGTCTCTGTGCTAACACCTGTGCCAATCTTCCTCTAATTTGTATGTGGGATGCTGCCACAACATGACTTGATGAGTGGTGTGCAGGTCTATGCTGGGGATCCGAACTGGCAAACCCTGGGCCGCTGAGGCAGAGCACATGAACTTAACCACTATGCCACTGGACTGGCCCCCAATTTTTGGATCTTTTTGTATGTACAAGTCCCCACTTAGACCTAGCCTGTTTTTAGGCAGGGTTTGCTGAAAAATGTCTCATTCTTCTCCTTCCCACTTCAAGTAGAGAGAAATTTGGGGTAAGCGACGCACTACTGTGGGTTGCTCCAGTAGGAAACTCCCAAGTTGTCATGACTAGACATCTCAAGAAAGCAGGAGAGGGGAATCAGCAATTGGTGGCTTATTGTGCTTCCTATTCTTTTCACTTGCATCTTCTCATTTTCTTGTAGATTTTAATTTGTCTCAGTATTCCTAGTTCTAGGAAGGAAATACACCACTTAATTCTATGTATCAAATAGAGTTTATGGAAGAAGTTGAGGACACAAGCAAATGGACGCTCTTAAGTTCCTTTCAATCCCTAAGAAAAAGCATGCTCCTGGTGTTAGTAACATGATAACACCATCCAAGCACTTTATAAAGATGAAACATGGGTAATCAAAGTTTTTTTCATTGATAAACAGAGAATATCAGGGAATTCAAACTTTTTGATCTCACATGGTTTTAAGCATAGAGGCTTAGGCCTTTCAAATGAGAAACTTTGCATTGAAGACCAAAGAGGCAAGAATCATAGTGTATTCTTTAAAGTCCTTGTTATGTCATACTTGAGAGATGACTGCAGAACACTGGCCTCTGGGCAGTTCCTTTACTTTTTAATTGGTTAAACTGTCCAAAACATAGCTTGGGTCTCTTATAGGACAAAGTGGCCTGGGGATGCTGATGCCATTCTGCAGGAAATCTGTGAGCTTCCCATAAAACGAGCTGGCTTGCTCTGAACTACATACTTTGTAGTTGAAACCTTTAGTGTCCTGTGGTTCTTGAAAAATATCTTAGGATGCCAGAATGATGGCTTCATTTTATGGACCTCATAATTTTGGAGGGAAGTGGCAGTACAGTACTATAAACTGAGGTGGGAGAAAAACTACCAACCAAACAGATATCTTATATTTTGTTTTAAAAAGAAGAATACATGGCAAATGTGTTTGTTTTCATCATTGTGTTTATTGTTAGTTGATACTTATCTGGCAATCCTAGTTTTCTTCCACACTTATATTTGCTATTACAAAAAATCTATTTTGCACCAGCCACATTTACCCGTGTCGAACATATTCTTTCTCTTCATTATCACATTCTTTACATCCTTCCTATATGAGTCTCTCAAGTGAATATGGACATCTAAGACACTGGACACCTTCCAGAACTTCCATAGGCACAGAGTCTCATGAAACTGAGTATAAGAGGGACACTTGAATTCAATATTTCATTAGTTTCATCAATGGCTCTGTGATTTATCATAACTTAACTACAGCAAGAGCCTCCCAACTGATCTTGTTGGTTCAATCTTTTCTCTCTTTTATTTCTCCCATGAACACTGTCATATTAACATTATTCAAAAGTACAATGATCTTTGTGTGATTCACCTAATAAATTTTTAGGACGTCTTTAATATCACTTTAGTTTTTCATTCTTGCCGTCACATGCCATCATGTTTTATATTTCTCTAGTTCTGCACAACAGCCAAACTGATCTAGTCACCATCCTCTGAATATTTTTTTTGGCTCTACCTTCTTCATATCTTCCCATCACCACAAATTATCTTTCCTTTTTTGTCAAACAAGAAGTTCAGTTTAAACTCCACCTCCTTTGTGAAGTCTTTCATTACTTCTTACATTTACTTCCATGGTTTTGTATTTACACACTGCAATATAATCTATTAAATAAAACCTATTGAGAACCACAGCTTTGTTTTCAAAGCTTTGAATACGTGTGAGAAAGAATAAATCCATGCAATCATTGCTATAGATACTAAAAAGGGACCCAAACACTTGCAAACACATTCTCCTTAAGTGATATTTTATGACTCTAGGTTATCTTTATACAAATTAATATTGGTGCCCCTTGCTTCCCTCTAGACTGGTTCCTAATTTAGGGCATTTTTCCACCTACCAAGAGTAGATCATTTCAGACCTATCCTTTGTAATCTGGAGAGGGACTGTTACACAGTCATGCATTGCTTAACGACAGGGATATGTTCTGAGAAATGCATCATTAGGTGATTTCGTCATCGTGTGAACATCATAGAGTGTATTTACGCAAACCAAGATGCTATAGCCAACTACACACCTAGGCCAGATGGTACCAATCTTATGGGACTACTGTCGTGTGTGTGGTCTGTCATTGGCCAAAATGTCATTATGCAGTACTCAAAGAAAATCAGCTGTGTATGTAATGAACCTGATAGAACTAAGAAAAAATGTTAATTTTGAATAGACTTAACTCAATAATCTGTTCTCATTTACAGCAATTTGGTCTCATTGTTGATATACTCCTTCATGGCTGGCTGCAGCCCAAAGATGTTGGTTCTCAAGATGGTATTTGTTAGCTATTAAATTAGGTCACTGCTTCTGCCCTGCATAGTTTCTGAAATATTATTTACTGCTGCCTTCACCACTTGGCATTCACTCATCATTTTAAATTTATACAATAATGTCACTCATAGTTCGATTGCTATCTATTTTATATGCTTCTCAGATGCTTTGCTTAGATTGCAAGGTCAACGAAGGGAGTGGTTGTGGAAATCATGCAAGTTGCTGATCACACTCTTTTGTGGCAGGAGTGCCTACCTCCTTGCAAATGCCATCTGTGAAATGAGGGTGTTAGAATAGAATGTCTTTAAAGATGTTTCTCTAGTTTGAGCATTCAGTGAATCATTACCTCATTCTAATAACTGAAAGATTTCTGGGGAGGACAATATACTGAGGGAAAACCAATTTTTTTTTACTATTCTATTTGGTTCAAGTTATTTTAGATAGAGCTATACATAAGAGGAGAGTACAGTATCAGTTTTACTGTGATGATCAAATGAAATACTGCATGCAAAGCACTAAGTGCTTGAAAAATAATTTATTATTATTATCTCTATCATTTAGATAAACTTTTAAGAAATATTTTTGCAAACCTCACTTAGACTGATCTTTTTGTGGAGGAATAGAGGAAGAAAAGAGCTACCTCTGAGGGTACAAATTTTAAAAGCCTTTCTCTGAAATCCAGTTACATGTAATATAATCCCTAGATTGAAAAGCACTTTCTGAGAGAACTCTCTCCCTCAGCAATCTAAACCAGGTCTCCCACCATACCCTCCAATAAATTTGACACTCTGCATTCAGAGCACTCTCAAGTTTGTGATCACATCCTTGTAGATATTTATTTTGTTATTTTAATTTTTTGTTATCTCTCTCCTCCAGAAAATTTTAATCTTGAAAAGATCACCGTGTGACTCTGTGTTGTGGTATCCCTATATCCTGCATTGAGCAAATGCACAGTAAATATTTGTTTTATGAATATTGGACGCATGAATAAATGTAGAGAAACTTGGAAGTCACTGATAGTTGAAAAATCGCTTATCTGGTATCAGAAGATCTGAATTTTAGTCCTGGCTTTAATACCGACTATCCATGTCACCTGAAATGAGCTTCCATAGTCTTAATATTTTAATGGGAGGGTTTGTGCTAAATCAGTGGTTTTCAACCCTGCTTGTACATTGTAATCCCCCAGAGAGCTTTTTTAAAGCATTTAATTTTAGGCTCCATCCCAATTGAATTAGATTCCCTGTGAGCGGGGCCCTGGCATAGTTATGTACATATTTTAAGCTTTCCAGGTGTTTCTAATGAACATCCAGGTTTGAAAATCACTGTACTAGATTAATGAAATTTCTTCCATTTCCAAGTCTAAGTTATTTTGCCTTCTGAGAAGGCAGGCTGTTCTATTAAATTTTTTTGAGCATTTGGAATTATTCTTTGCACATAGCAGGACCTCAGTAAATGTTTGTTCTTGCTGAACTAGCAGAGAGTTCTATTAAGGTCATGAATACTAAATGCAGGAGATTAATCTGGCGACTGGAATGATGTGTTCCTCTCTCATTTTAGAGTAGGTTCAGGAAAAAAAGGCTTTGCAGATTAGCTGAAAATAAGCTGGAAAACTCTCTAGCAATGACAAGGAACTTGTGGTGTCTGTACCGAAGATAATTAGATATTTTCAAATAACACTAGCCATCACTTATTGAACTCTTCATATACACAAGATAGAGTTTTAAGCATTTTTCAGGTACTTAGTAACTGAATCCTAATAACACCTTACAATAGGTGCTATCATTATCCGTATAGTACAGATGAAGCAAATGAGGGACAAAGAGGTTAAGAATCTAGGAAATGGTGAGTCTAGATTTGAACTCAGTCTTTCTCCAGAAATGGGGCTTATTCACTTATTATTATTATTCTAGGGCAGTGCGATTTTAGAAAATACTCCCCCCTAGCCAAAGCAAAGTGATGGCTCATGCATGAAAATCACTTTTAATGATAAGTATATGACCTCTGAAGATGGCATTTAAACTCAAATAACTTATCCTTTGTTGTCTAACTGCAATTTCTACTCTTGACATCATGATTTGTATATTGGTTAGTTATTGCTATGTAGCAAATTACCCCCAAATATAGCAACTTAAAACCATATAGATTTATTATCTCATTGTTTCTGGGTGTCAGGAATACTGGCATAGTTCAACTGGGTTCCCTGCTTCAGAATTTCTCATGTGGCTTTAATTAGGGTCAGCTGGGGCTATAATTCCAAAGGAAGCCTTGACTGGGGAAGGATTCTTTTCCACACTCACCCACCCGGTTGTGGGAAAAATTCATTTCCTTGAGGGATGTTGGAGTGAGGGCTTAAGTTCCTAACTGAGTTGCAGCCACAGTTCCTTGCCACGTGGCCATCAAGGCATGCCTGAAAAGAGTCAAGGAGAATGCCAGCAAGGCGAAAGTCCTAGATTTTTGTAACAATTTTAGAAATGACATCCCATTACATTGCTGAATTCTATCCATTAGAAGAAAGTCATTAAGCTCATCCTACACTTAAAGGGAGGAGATTACACAAGGGTGTGAATATCAGGAGGTGGAGATCATTTGGGAGCCATTTTAGAAGACTGCCTGCCATCCAGGGAAATGCCCATGGGAAATGTGCACCTGGCTCTACCTACAGCTGTGGCAGTGGCTTTTGTTACACCTGGGTGTTGCATGACCATGGAACCTTTGGTGGCCTGGTTGTGGTAATGGCTCTAACTATGGCTATTGCACTATGCAAATTTCTTGACAAAGTAGACAATTATTTTCTGCCTTATAAATTTTGTAGCCTCTTATGCATCCGAACGATGACATACTCTTATGTAAAATTTCCACAGTGTAGATGATGCTCCAATATTTCTTATTAGTTTTCCCCTCCCTTAGCCTCAGTTTAGCAGCTCCTAAGGAGCCATGACCACAACCATAATCTCACTCTGTCCTACTCAGAAATCAGACTGCCTGCAAGACTTATTCTCAAATAAGTGACATTGGTTTTTATAACCACCCCCCCAGCCCTCTCCTATCACTTTACATAGTCTCATTGGATAATCTTATCCATGCCCATGGCATCAAATAATACCTGTATGTTGATGATTCTCAAATCAATACCTGTGTCTCAAATGGCTCTTTCTTTAATCTCTCTCTCTCTCTCATCTTTCTTTCTTTAATATTTCTCTCACACCCTTCTTTAATATTTCTCTTCCTTTGTCTTTATCTCTTCTTTTCTTTCTTTATCATCATCATCAAACTATTTATTATCTCCATCTGGATGGCCTCAAAGTCAGTGTGCTCTAAATTTAACACATCTTCTGCTAAAAACTTCACCTTCTTCTTGGGTTTCTTATTTCAGTAAAAGGCAATATTTTTCACCCATATGCCTAACCCATAAACTTAGCAATAAATCCTTGATTCTTTCTTCTCCCTACCTTCTACCAAGCCCTATGTACTTTGCATAATTAATCTCTCTTAAACCCATCAACTTTTCTCCCTCTCCACTTCACATCCTAATCTTCTTTGGAATGGATTATTGCCATAGTAACCTAACTAGTCTCCCAGCCTCAGTTTCAGCCCCAATGAGCTATTCTCTCCCCTGCAGCCAGAATCTCTCAAATAGCCCTCAGAATAAAATTCAAACTCCTTAGTGTTGCAAAAACCATTCTTGGCCTGATTTTTAATCCTCCAGTTTTGTCTCTCACTTCTCCTTACCATTTTCTACTTTATGGTTTTCTGAATAAATTATAATTCCAGAAGCATGAATTTCCCTTACCTCTGGGTCTTTGTGTTTGCTGCTTCCTCTGCGGCCATGCTCTATTCCTTCCTATTCCCACCTGGTTAACTCCTGCTCATCACTTAAGAGTTAGCTCATGTGTCTCCTTTTCTGGGAAAGCATCACAGTCTCCCATGTCTGGGACAAGTACCCCTTCTATGTGCTCTGCAGTGCTCAATGGACTGCCAATATCAGTTTGATTGGTCTTGGATCTACTCTTAGGAATCCTTTTCCTCTTCAAGCAGTTTCATGTGTGAAAGAGGTTTGAGAATTGTGTGCCAAGCTCTCTCTGGCACACTAGAATAGATTAAATGGCTCGTTAACTTGGATGCATGGAAACTCAAGTTGTGCATGTAGATACTGAGTAGTCTTGATCTTGTGAAGCTCTATTTCTATGGATGGGGCATCTTAATAAGAAATTAGGGTACAGACTGTTTGAGATGATGTAGGTAAGCTGTGTCTGTCATAAAATGGCAATTATTTAATTATGGGGAAATTTCTGACTTCATCATCTTCCTTAACTTCAACTAATAATCCTTTTTCAATTACCAATTAACACGTCTTCATCATTTTCAGGGATACTGAGTATCTAGTCATAGGAGTGTATATTGCAATTAAAGAGACTTTAGGTCTGCTTTCTAGAGTACTGCAGGGGGAAGTTGTTATTTTAAGATGGATATGTACAGCCAGATGAAACAGAAAATTCTAGCATAAACCATACAAGAAATATTATAATTTGGAGTACATTTTTCTGGATTATTTAAAATCTCTCTTTGTGAACTTTGATTAAAGGACAATAGAATTCTCCATTGCTTATTGGTTACTCTGTAGAAATATAAATACAAATGCCCTTGACCTTTATTGAGCACTTTTATGTCAGCCACTGCATGAAGCACTTTACATGTAATAACCTCTTTATGTTTCACAACAACCCTGTGAGGATGGCATATTATCACCATCTTACAATGAAAAAAAAATTTAGGAAAACCAAGTACTTGCCCCAGATCGTACAGATAACTAAATAGCAGAGCTGGGACTTAAGGCCAGGTCTGTGTGATTCCAAAATCTGTGCTCTGAAGGAGTTGGCTAAACTGACCCATGTGTCTTTCACAGGCTTACAGTCATTTCGTTTTCCTATCAATAGATTTTGACATCCTAGCATTGTCATTGTCCAAGACAAATATAATATGCTCCTCTTTCCTGATGTCTTAAGGTCTGTATTTATTCTTGGCCCATAGGACAAATGGTCCCTATACTTTCACAGAAGCGGGTGTAAGAAGGGAGACCTTATGATTTAGTCTATTTAGGGGTTGACTATTTGGATAAACTATAAATTAGGGATTTATTGTGAGTGGAATTGTGTCCCCCAAGATGATATGTTGAAGTCCTAGTCCCTGGTACCTATGAATATGACCTTATTTGGAAATAGGGCCTTTGCACATGTAATCAAGTTAAGGTGAGGTCATACTTACAGTGGGCACTAATCCAATATAACTGGTGTCCTTATAAGAGAAGAGACACAGAGGCACACAGGGAGAGCACATGGGACTACAGAAGCAGAGACTGAAGTGATGCATCTACAAGCCAAGGAATGCCAAGGATTGCTGGCAACATCAGGAACCAGGAGAAAGACATGGAGAAGATTCTCCTCTAGAGCCTTCAGAGACAGCATGGCTCTGTAGACACCTTGATTTGGGACTTCTGGTTTCCAGAACTGTGAGAGAATAAATATGTGTGGTGTAAATCCACCTAGTTTGTGTAACTTTGCTATGGCAGCCCTAGGAAACTAATGCAGGACTCTTTGTTAACTATCTCTGACATTTTAAGTCTGTACATCTTATATGTTTACTGTGTTTGGAGGTGAGAATGAGAATAAAACACATTTTCTCAAGAAAAAGGCAAAGTAAACAAGAAATCAGTTTTCATCCCTTTTTCTGCAAGAAGCTACAAGATGTTAAGTGACTGAAATTCATTACACATATACTCAGTCATTCCTGGGGGCATAAATCACTTGCAGCTACAGTGAAGAGAAATTCATGTTTGGATTCAAAATGGTGTACCTATAGCATAAGAAGCATATTGAACTGAATAAACACAAATAAAAACAAAGTTTTCTAGGGAAGATTATGCATTTTTATTGAAAAATTGAAAATGTAAGCATTCTAAGACACGGGATACAGGAGAAATAGTTGATATCAGAGTTAAAAATAAATTTGACTAGAGAACCTGTCATTAGACTGTTGAGATTTGCAATTCAAGCTCTCTATTGTTTGAGGTGCCTGGGGAATCTGATCCATGTGATGGATGTGCCTTCATGGCAGCCAGCAGTGAAGGATTACGTAGCAAAGTAGAGGTGATCAACAGTTGTAAACTGTGGATGAAAAGAAGAGGATTTCTTATCATTTAAAATTGAGCTGATGAATCTCTAGGGAATTGTTTTAAGCCATCAATATTTTCAATAAAAGCCATAGGATTTGTTTCCTCACAGCACAATGGACGACAGCAGCCATATTGATTCTCACCCTAACCATACCTATTGACTTGTCCTAGGCCTCCAAAGTCCCAACAATAGCCACATCCTAAGCCTGCATAATCACAGCATCTACCACCATGGCCCTCAAAGTAGTTTCCATAATAGCTGCAGCATAGAGTCTTGGGAGATGAGGATGGGTTAGGAAGAAAATGACGAGTGTCCAAAGTTTGACTCTTAATGTATGTGAGAGTATATACCACCAAGAGTGGCTGTGGAAAATTCCATAGATGAGTTAGTGTCAAAATGATAGCTAACTCTGGAATGTATGAATGAAAAAAGTTAAGATGGTGTTGGAATTCTTGTGGCAGAGTTAGAATTCCACGACCAATTAGAAAAAGAAAGAGTTTCATATATCTTTGTTTATCCTATAACTCAAAATGAGAAATCCATAGCCTATACATGAATTCATAGATTCATATATAAACTGAACACATTCCTTTCCAGGTCTGGGGAATTCAGCTAACCACAGGAATATGCCTGCTATCTCCTTTATATTCAAAGCAGATGGGATCTCTTTACATCAGTAGAAAGATGAGTATTTTCAAATACAGTTTTTCTCACACTGCTTCTTAATACCATCTCATGACATCAAGCTGAAAGCAGTCATGGGGGATGTATTGTAATGTTCTTCAGCTGAGAGTGTTGGGTTTCATTTTTGTTGAAATACTGTCCCTAAAAATAATGATTCCAGCTTCACACAATACAACTCAGGCATGTTACATTTTTAAAATGCACAGAAAAAAAAATATGAAGAGAATACAAAATCAGCATTTCCAAGCTGAGATGTTGGAAATACATATTCTCTGTCAGAAGCTTAAAGATGAAACTTAAAAACAAAATGACTTAGCCCAAGACCCATCACAAATACTCAGGGATGAGGTCACATAGAAGCTAGATACACACACATTTTTTTGTTTAGGTCTTGGCAATCAAAGTTGCAATGCATAGTTGCAATGCATAGTTGCCAATGCCATTGGACTGTGCAAAATGATAAGTACCTATGAGTCTATCAGATGACAGGGTGCATCAGAGTTTATGTGGACTTTTCATAATTGCCTACACGGTTCATAGATAAGTGGATGAAAAACAATTCCTCTGGGTGGAAAATATTCAAGTATGCAACAAGAAAATAGTAAGATTTTTGTTGTTGTTGTTTTAAGGAAACAATTAGAAAAATTGAGTGATAGGGGAAATATTTTTGAGGATGGATTCCACCTGGAAGTAGTCTCCCTCCAGGGGAAAACACCATTGTAATCTTTAGAAAGTCTCCACGGCCACAGCAGTAGAGGGAGGGAAGATTTCCTCTAGGCACCTGTAGCAGGCAATTTTTCAAAGCTTTTCTGAGTGATCACCTTTACATTCCAGGATTGCTCAGAGTCAGACAGTCCAAGATAATAGTAATTAGAGTATAAAGAACTATGAAAATCTTGTGAATCAGTGACGTCTGAAAACGAAAGTGCTTGCGAGTGAGCATTTCCATCATTAGTGTCAGAAATGATACAAGGCATTGGCCAGTTTAATGAGAATTGATGTGAACAAATTTAAAATACAGAACACGGCATTTTGAGGAGGTATAAAGAATGATGAAGAGCAGGTGCCCAAAGAAGAAATGAATCCATGAGGAATCAGCACAATGATGCTTACCCTAGCTACAACTAGTCTAGATGTTCTCTAATTTCCTAGAATACAGAGCCTGAAGTTAACAATGGACCAATACTGCCATAGATCAAGACACTGTTATATTTATATTATGTTTATATTTAAAATAATTGATTAGTGAATTGACAGTAACTTATTGTACACTGTGGATTCTTACCTATATTATTATTTTTTTCTTTTCCTGGTAATGATTTTTTTCTTGTCCTGATACATGGTCTCTCCAAACTACTGCTTGACTTCCTCACAGCATGGCGGCTGAGTGCCAAAAGGGAGCATCCCCAGAGAGTCAGGCATAAGCCACATTGCTTTTTATGACCTAGTCTTAGAAGTCCTATAGTGTCAGTCTGCCACATTCTATTAGTTGTGACTGTTAAAAAAGTCAGCCAATTGCTTTAGCAACCCGGGTTTGGTTCCCAGGCATGGACTTATACCACTTGTCTGTCAGTGGCCATGCTGTGGTAGCACCTCACATACAAAAAGAGGAAGATTAACAGCAGATGTTAGCTCAGAGCTAATCTTCCTCAGCAAAAAAAAAAAAAAAAAGTCAGCCAAGTTTCAAGGGGGTAGGGACATAGATTTCGGAGTTGCATGGTTCTGGAATACTCTTTGGGTATGGAAGTGTTTTTGTGGCCACTTTTGGAAAATACACTCTGCCATAGTCCTGGCTACAGGTTCATTAATTTAAAAAATAGTGAGATCATTAAAAGTTAATTAATAACTTTACTGTATGACTCAGGAGCCTGGCTTAACAATTCTTCCTTTAAGTAATTTCTCTCCTCTCACATCTTACCATAAGCAGTCAGGAGGAACCAAGGCACTCCTTTTAACACTTTGCTTAGAAATCTCTTCAGCCAAATATCCTATTTTATTGCTTGCAAGTTCTACCTTCCACAAAACACTGGAACACAAACACAGTTCAGCCAAGTTCTTTGCCACTTTATAAGTTTCCTCCTGTTTCCAATAACATATTCCTCACTTCTGTCTGAGACCTCATCAGAATAACCTTCACTATCCACATTTCTACCAACATTCTGTTCATGATTACTTAAGTATTGTCTAAGAAGACAGAAGCTTTCTCTACAACTCTCCTCTTCTTTCTGAGCTCTTGCCAGAAGGGGTAAGAGAGCTCTCTGTGTTCTCTTTTATAATGGTGCTAATATTACTCATGAGGGCTCCATCCTCCTGAACTAATCAACCCCCCCAAAGGCCCCACCATCACACTGGAGGTTAGGATTTCAACATATCAATTTGGAGGGGACACAAACATTCATTCCATAGCATTCTGCTTCATACCTTCAATGGGCTTTTCTCTTTGGCCCAAATGTCTCTCTTTCTTTCTTTATCCAGTGATCTGCATCCAAATCTATCTGTCGTTGACTGGTTACCTCTTCTGGAAATAATTTTTTCTTTTTTGCTGAGGAAGATTAGCTCTGAGTTAACATCTGTGCCAACCTTCCTCCACTTTATATGTGGGTCATTGCCACAGCATGGGTGATGAGTGGTGTAGGTCCGTGCCTGGGATCTGAACCTGTGAACCTGGGCTGCTGAAGTGGAACCTGCCGACCTTTAACCACTATGCTATGGAGCTGGCCCTTCTGGAAAGACATTTTTAACTTCACAGGCTAATTTGGATAACTCTTTTTCCCATAGAGTCCTATGAAGTTTTTTACTTTATTCCTCCAATGTTCTGATAGCTCACTTGTCTTTATGGGTGGGATAAGTTCTCAACAAGTGTGTCCCAGAACACTGTGCACTGCCTATCCTTCACAAATAGATTGACACATTTTAATTTCTATAAAACATTTACTATTACCTTCACTAAGAATATCTCTTGATCTAGTCATTTCTATTAGCTGGACTATTGAGTTGTCAAATGTGCTACAACCACAAAAGTAGTGAATACTAATGGGCTGGAATGTTCTTAATGCCCTTATAGGCCAGGTGACCCTCTAATAATCTTTTAAGATCCAGGTCCCTGTAGAGGTACCATGACATCCCAAGAAATGTTGATCTCTCTTTTAATTGGTTCCCACTGTGTATACCAGTCTTTTGCCACCTAATGCACACATTTGTAATCATTTGTTCATATACCTGTCTCTGAAGGGCAGAAGGCAGGATTGTGTCCTATTCATCTTTCTGATCTATATCCTAGTACTGAGTCAAGCATGGTGTAGAGGGAGTAAAAATGTATTAAAGAAAATAAATGAACTAATCAAGTAAGTACAATTTTATAATAGTCAAAGAAGACAATAACAGAATATTCACATACACTTCAAATCCCAGGAACAATAAATTATGATTACCCAAGAAGGGATTTATAATGTTGTTGGTCAATCATATACAAAATAAAATTACTCTTTATAGTTTATTATATATTTCTCATTTTTATCTAAATGATATGATGATGGTAGACTATAAGGGAATTTTATTCTACTTGTTGACATAAAGTTTGATTCAGTAGAAGTGGAATAAACTGCTTCTCAGAGTTTTTGAAAACCAAATGGCTGATATTTAATCCCAGTTCAGCAGGACATACACATTTCATCGTCTAAAATCAGATGCATTATATATGGCACCAGACCTTGGCACAAACAATTGACCTCATCTTCTTTCTCAGGGCGAATGGCTTGAAATCGCAGTTATTTATGGCCATTTTCTATTTGCCATTCCTATGCCCTCTCACATCTGAGTCCTGTTAATTTATCTTCTATGTCTTTCCATTCTTCTTGTGATTCATATTCTCACAACTTCTGCTTCAACAAAAACATATTGGACTCTCAGAGCTATCTCTTAATTATTCTCCAATTTTGTATTTCCTTATTCCATGATGCATGCCATAAACCCATAAGCTATTTAATCTTCCTGAGAGAATAAAACCAAACAAACAAAAATTTTCACTGCTTTTATCACTGTCTTGCTCAAAAATCCCATCACGCTTAATCTACCCTCTCTTTTTCTTTCGGCAGTGTAATATCCGATAACTGAGGCCTTCAATAACAAGTCACTGGCCCATCTTTCTCAACTGATCTCTCATTAACTTCTTTTCTCAAATCCTCAGCTTTAGCACAAGTTTTATGGTCCTGAGAATGGGCCTTGCATGGTCTCACACACGAGTTTTTGTTCATTTCATTTGTCTCATTGATGAATGTTCTCTCCTCTTGTTATGTTTTATAAATTTTCACCATAAAATATTTAGTAAGCTGAAAAATAGAATATGAACCTTTTTATTCATCGCCTAATTTTAACAATCATTAACATTTTGATATATTTGATCATCATTTTTTGTTGAAATATTTTAAAATAAATCACAGATGTTATGATATTTCATAATTCAAAACATTTCAACATGCACCTCTAAAAACTAAGGATATGTTCTTACTTTATCATAATAGCATTATTATACCTAAAAATAGTAACAATATTTTTTTGGGGGGGGGGGAAGACCAGCCCTGAGCTAACATCCATTGCCAATCCTCCTCTTTTTGCTGAGGAAGACTGGCCCTGGGCTAACATCTGTGCCCATCTTCCTTTACTTTATATGGGACGCTGCCACAGTATGGCTGACAAGCAGTGAGTTGGCCGGCACTCGGAATCCGAACCCGGGAACCCTGGGCTACTAAATCGTGAACTTAACTGCTACACCACCGGGCCAGCCCCAGCAATATTTTCTTTATATCAACTAATATGGCAGTCAAACTTTCCTGTTTGTTTAAAGACAGCATTTTAGTGTTTTTTTTTAAATCAGGACTCAAATAAGTCTCACACATTGAATTTATTTATGTGTTTTAATTCTCTTCCAATTCAGAAGATCCCTTCTTTTTTATACTATTAACTTGTTGAAGAAATCAGATCAGTTGCTCCTTAGAATACCCTACAATCTGTATTTGTCTACTTGTTTACTCATAACGATGTTTAACTTGTTTCTTTAAATCGTGCATTTTGTGTAAATTGTAGGTTAGAACTTAGGCCTTGGTTTGGTCCAGGTTTAACACTTTGGCAAAGATACTTCATAGGTGATGCAGGGTATTCACTGTGCACATTTTGCCCAGTTGTTCCAAACCTCTTTTAATCTAAATAATTCTCATTCCTTCAGTTCTGTTCCTGGTCCCTCCATAAATTCTATGAAGCATCGCATTCCTCACTAGAGTTCATTGATTCCCCCCTCCTCTGAACACCTGTGGCGTTTATGGTCTATAATACATTACAACACTTCATATTTACATTTATGCTATGCTATATACCATTTTGAAGTACATTTTCTGTTTTGTGTTAAACTTGTCTGTTTGAATGGGTTGTAGGTCCTAGGAGTCAATTCCCACATACCGTGTTTTTCCCCACAGCAATGAGGATATTGTAGGTTTTCATTACACATATATATATTTTATGATTTTTATAGTTGACTCCACAGGGACTTATCCACATATTTTTCATTTTTTAAAGAAAAAAGTTAAATATAGAAGTATTCTTTGTTTATGCCAACTGTATCATATGGAGGAACTAAACACGGCAAGAGTGAAGGAAACACCAGTAATGAGGATAATTGTAGCTACTAAGACCATGCACACAGACCATGCAAGGACTGAGACCACACATGTAGACCATACTCGATGAATATTTGTCCCCCCAAAATGAAAGAATGCTTGATTTGCTCATACTATGAAAAATATTGTATCTTATGTCGAGTATTTTTTAAATTGAATAAACTGATTACTGCTTATTATAGCAGCCAGAAGTCTCTTTAAGTAGTTCCTTCTAACAATTTTCTGTAGTAAAGACATTCCACAAAGAGTTGTCTGTAGACATCTGCAATGAAGTACCTAGCACGCACTTCGAAGCACATACAGTTTTCAACAGCTGTTGAGGTAGTCCATTTCCTTTCTCTGCCTAACCAAGGAATACTATGGAAGGGTTAAGTTAGCTGCAGTTTCCTGGTTGGCTATTTCTCCCACTTGCTGTCCAGAGCTTTTCCCTATATTCCTCCTTTTGCCTCTATCAGAGTTTATAGAAAAAATGAACAAACATATCAACTCTGGTCATTAGGGCTCCAGAATACGGAAGTGTTTTAGTCAGTAAATGAAACTGCCATGTCACCTGACTAATAACACTGGGCAGCTCCTCAGAGGGCTTTACATGGATTCGCATTTTGTTTTGGGTAGCTGCATACAAATTCAAATTACTGTGTTATATTTCCTAAAATAATCTTGGGCCTCATTATATGCCACTGTGGCATGGTGAAAGTAGGTGCTAATAAAGGCAAGAAATCTTACCTGGGGTTAAAATCTAGTATGTATGTTAAAAATTTATGCTTACATTGTGATTTCATTTTGTATTACCTCAATTGTTTGGATTTTATGACTATTATGCTAAAAGTTACCTGAAGGGCTTGAATAAGTATCCCTTTCTCTTCAAGATATGTAAACAAGGTATACCAAATGTAAATAAATTAATTAAAGATAGAATGCTGGCTGCTTACAAACAAATGTTAAAATCTTCTGTAGTAAATACTGGCAAATAAATCGCAAATCAAGCGAAAGTTAAGTAAAGCCATGCTCTCTGAAATTTCTTCCAATTCTATGGGTCCATGATTCGGTTTTCCATTATCTAAATCATCCTTTCAGTTTTTAAATGTTTTCTTCATTTGATGTTATCTTTATTCAGAAGATAATATGTGCCTGTAATACTAAGTGAAGCAATACAAATATGTGTAGAGATCAAGTTATCTCCCATCCTACTTCCCACACATACTGTTCTCTTCAGGGGAACTTCCATTACTTTCTCCTCCCTCATGTGTCCATTTGCAATTTTGTCTCTACTCATAGTTATGCACACATGGGGGTTTGTAGTTTCAAACAAAAAAGAATCATACTATATGTACTGGGCACTTGCCTTTTGACCCTGATATGTATTATGGATATGCTATAAGTCCATAGATATCTCTATGCACATTACATATCACACACATAAATGTAAGTATATAAATGATATATTCTTCATTCTGGGATTGTTTTTAAGTACGGTTTCTGTCCTTTATTTCTTGCCTTTGATTAGCCTCTTAACTTCTCCCTTCCCCACCCACTCACTCAACACTACATATCAGCTTTCTACCACCACCCAGCCAGATAACCATATGGTAAGTTATCTAACATATTTCTTTCTCTCTTTCTCCTTCAATATGTACATACATATACATATAGATATTTCATATATATATAGATAAATATTTTATTCAATGTTTTAATTAAATTTTGAGTTGTTGTTTTTGTTAGAGCTACAGACCTGCTGATCTTTTTGCAGTGCCCTTTAGTCCATACAGGGAATTGGAATAAAATTTCTCTGTTCAGGAACCAAACATGATTTAGTTCCACAAATATTTAGGATTTTAAGGCTGTCAAAAAGGGACTGGAAAAAATTTCAGTATTCTGGCGATCATTACGTTTCCTTTCCATCTAGAGAAAGTCTAACTTTTGCCACTGCCTTCAGCCACCAGGCCAGAAATTTTGCTTCGTGCTGTCATATATTATTGTAATTTCCTTCATAGACCTTTTTCAACTTGTCATCACTATCACAACTTTAGCAGAAATGTCCCTTCTGACACTCAATGGTGCTATATTTTCAAACTATCAGAAAATTTTAAGGCTTCCTGCTACAATTTGGGTTGTAGATTCGGTGTCATGTCTCAATCATGATGACATTTTTATCCACGTCCATGCAAAGCAGACCAAGTCGGGATTCTGTAACTCTGACATAAATAAGCAAATAATGAATTAACATAGCATAGCATTTGAGGGCAACATGTAGATCTAGAGAGTGATGATGGTTTTCAAGTCCACTTACCTGGTTTTGTTGGGATGGTGGGCCTCTTAGACTTGACAGTATATCACCTACTGAGATGCTAGCATACAAGAGTTAAAAAAGATTTTCCCTGAACTGTCTCTGGGTAGAACATATAAGGAATTATTCAGAAGATTACTTAAGTAGGTGCCTTACAATCCACTGTAAATGGGCGCTCTACAAGGAGTAAAACATAGCTGCTGGTAGATACCAAGTGTTAGTCCTGAGAGCTTTATCAAGTAGAAAAAAGAATCAGGCCATTTGCAAATCCTGAGGATTTCCTGGTTCAGCTTGTTCAAGTGGCCAGATCTGGACCCGTCTACCTTAGTCAGAGCATGGCTTATTCTTTGGTAATCATGTGGGTGGAATTTGGGGTCCATTCTCAGACATGGGGCACTGGAGAGACTCTCCTGTAAGTAATCACTAAAGCTCTCTTTTATCATAATTGCCTTTATGATGTTCTATCACCCCCTCTTGATTGTAGTTTCTGTGAGGACAGAGAACACACCCATCTCATTGACTGTTTAATTGTCAGCATCTAGCTCGGTGTCAGAATTTATGTCATCACTCTAGAAATACTTGGTGAAAGAATAAATGTTTGAATGAAAGGGCGATTGCTGACAGTTCCTTCCTAGAAAGTGCTTGTGTCCTTGATTTCCCTGATACAGCCCTCTTCTGATTCATTTTTACCTTTTGCCTGCTCCTTACCTGCACTGCAATCTCTCTTTTCTTCTGCTCGCTTCTGAATATCGGCATACTGTATTTCCGAAGCCACTGCAACCTTTATCCAATTACTTTGAAATCTCAAACTCAGTTCTTTCTTGAGTTCCAGACTTTTATAATGAACTGTCACTAAATAACTTGACTTGACTCTTCCACAGATAACATAAACATTTATCTGAACTCAACCTAACTTTCAGATCTCCACCCTGATCATCCCCCAAATGCTTCCAGTCCCATATCACATCTGCTATTTGTTCCACAATCCCTCAATTGCTGACCCTTCAATCTGGGGTTCATTGTGTGCTCCTTTTTATTCCTTATTACCTTTCACCTCACACCATATAAACGAGTCCTTCAAATTCCATCTCTTCAATATCTATTTGATCTAGCCCCCTTTAGAATCTTAGTTGCAGCTTCCTTACATTAAGACCTCACGTTGGCTTCTTGAATGGTCTTTTGTTCTGTAGTCCATACTCCTCAGCCAACTTTCTTTCAATTAGTTGCCATAATGATTTTTATAAGACATAAATTTCTAAGGAAAATATCACAGCTTTCTAAAAGTGTCTAGTGCACCTATAGCAAGATATATATGACCATGATGGTCTGCTTTCCCTTAACTGCCCGGGGCCTCATTTCTTGCCACTTGCTTTGTTCCATTTACTTTCGAGGAATAACATCAACTTATAGCTCTGCAATCCAAACTTTTTCTATGTCTGCTCACATTCTGGTTCTCCTGCCTGGTATACTTTGCCTCTTTAATATATTTCTCCTCCGTCAAGAATGGATTTAAAAGCAATCTTTAGTGAGAACATACTTGGTCCCTCCCTTTGCTCTAGCATCTCTCTTTTTTGGATGCAGATGTGAGCCTTCTCCTCTGTGTTTCTACTTGACCATTACATCACCTGTCATCTTCTAGTATACACGTTTGTTTACAAATTTGTTTTCCAACTTAGCGCATCTTTTCACGGTTGTTAACACTAAAAGCTAACAAGAAGACTTACGTAGCAAGTACTCAATAAATATGTATTGAACAAATGAATAAGTAATAAATTTAAAAAAAACTAGCAACATTGGTCAGACCAGAATAAGTAAGTTTAATAAAAAAGAAACCTAGAATTACCTACTCATGAAACATGCCCAAATTGTAATTTACCTGGTATATAATCATGAAAAAATATCAATTTGAAAGAGAAAAAAATAGTTAATCTAGGATACTAATGTGGATGTATTGTGAATTTAATAATCTATCTTGATTGCCTAGAATTGGATTGGATTGTTAACAATTCAAACTGAGTACAACGTGTGCAATAAAATGATGATATAGAACAGAATCACTATCTCACAAGAGAGCAGACTCAATAGCTGATAAAATTCAGTTGACGCCAGGGGACATGTATCTACTGTGACAATGTTGGTGTCTATAGTCAACTTCATGCCTATCACAGACACATTTATAGACACAGCCCAAGATTCTAAAGGTACCAAAGCAACAGGCATAACTGCATCCATGGCCATAGCCACAGCCCAGTGCTCTATAGTATTTGCCCTAGTAGCATACTGTGTCAGGATTTAAGTTTTTACCCTAAGGGCAAAGAGTAAGTTTTAGTGAGTAAGAACATTAAACACTGAGTCTTTTATGCGGTCTCAGTGTAGGTGTGGCAAACCACAGGCACTCTTGACAGACTTACAAAGACCAACTTGTATTTAAAAATCTCATTAATCACCTTTCTCTAGATAAAAAAGAATACAGTCATTAAAGTCTTAAATTTGAGATGTTTTCTTGGTATGTTATGTTCCTCCTAAACAGCTGATGTGTTTTAAATGAAAAAACAAAATGCTGAATTCAGTGACCTTGCTCACACTAAATTTAACCTTTGTAACCACACAGTATGATATCATGTGGAGGGGGCAAATGCCTTCTTCCTTCAATGATTTTGCTAATAATACCCTTCATCTTATATGCAGATTTAAAACCTAACCAACACAGCTGTAGTTTTATCTATATAAATCTGGGGAGCAAATAGTGTGTTTTCTGTACAAACTACCACCCACTCCAACCACATTTCACTCTTTGGTTTTGTATTGCCAAAGTAATGCCATTTTGTTACTTGTATAGTTTTTTTCCCTCATTCCTTAAAAAGGTGTCTAGATGATTATCCTGTACCTGCACCAGAGTGTACATATTTATTCACATACAGGAAAAGCTTTGACAATCTTATTTGGCTCCAAGGTCATAGGAACATAAAGTAGACCTTTGTGAGGCTCAAATTTGACAGAGGGCATGACTGCTAATTTTTTCTTTAGGGGTATTGGCTATGTATCATGCACCTGTACATAGACTTAAGTTTTGAGAGATAAGTTGAATTTGAATATTATGATTAAAAATAGTGGAGAATTTTCTTTCACCACTGTCCTCTAGGGCCATGCCTGATTTGGGCTATTGTACTGCAGCCATTCACTTTTAGGTGGTGCCAGCACATTGGTTGAACCGTCTGTAAGCCAAGACTAATTTTTACTTCCTTCAACTGGAAAATTAGTATCAATTGATAGGTGTGTGTTGGGAAACAGGAGACAACTCAGCAGAGAGGAAGCCATGAGAATACAAGCCACTTGCTTTTTAAATTTATTGTGCTTTCTGGACTTCCACAAGCCCAAACTTGTACACACCACTTTCACTTGATGATGGAAGAGCTGCTGGGTATACTCAAATTTGTGGCTCTGAAAGTCAGACAATATCTTGTTCACAGTGGGCAGTTCAAGTCACATGGTAACTTGATGGCCCATAGTCCAGAACTCAATAATGAGCCAGAAGCTGTTTATCCAAGGGATAATACAGATTGACAGAGGACAGCACAGATTTGCTCCCAAATCCTAAAAGGCTGTGCTGTGATTCAAACTTTATACACCTGTGAAAGCGTCTAAAAACCATCCTTATCTTCTGTAGATGCTTTGAGCACCTTTGAATCTGCTGCTTTCTACAGTCCAAGTAGCAGAGCAGTATGTACAGCATTATTGAAGGATGATTTCACCGGATGTAAAATTCTAGGTTGATGATATTTTCTTTTCAACACTTTTAATATTTCACTCCACTTTCTTCTTACTTGCATAGTTGCAGGTAAGAATTCCTCTGTAAGTCTTATATTGTTCCTCTCTGGGTAAGGAGCTTTTTCCCCCTGCTTCTTTCAAGATTTTCTCTTTGTCTTGTATTTTTTTAAGTGTTAATATGATATGCCCAGGGATAGTTTTTTTTTTTTTTTTGGTGTGGGTATTCATTCTGCTTGCCGTTCTCTGTGTTTCCTGGATCTATGATTTGGTGTTCGTTACAAAAATTCAAAAGTTCTCAGCCATCATATTTCAAATACTTCATCTATTCTCTTTTTCCCTGCTCTCTGGTAATCTGTTCCTGTTTTACACCTTTTGAAATCATCCCACAGCATTTGAATGTTTTTTTTTTCTCTCTTTACATTTTAATTTTGGAAGTTTCTTTTGACCTATCTTTAAGCTCACTTACTCTTTCCTTGACCATGTCTGGTCTACTAATGAGCCTATCAAAGATATTCTTCATTTCAGTTATAGTACTTTTGATTTGTAGCACTTCCTTTAATTCTTTCTTAGCCTTTCGTCTCTATGCTTACATTACCCATTTATTCTTACATTTTGTCTACTTTTCCCATTAGAGCCCATAACACACCAATCAGTTATTTAAAATTCTCTACTGGATGATTTCAGCTTCTGTCCTATCCAAGTCTGGTTCAGATGATTGATTTTTCTTGCCTTTTGTCATGACTTTTAATTTTTTATTGAAAGTTGAACACATTATGTAAGATAATAGGAGTTGAGGTAAATAGGCCTTTGGAGACAAAATTGACAGTTGCTTATTTACTTTTCATTTCCTAATATAAATAAGATAATCAATTGTTAAAGAGAACTAAATCACCCAAAGACCAATTTATTATGAAGAATATGTTATGGATCTTTTTACTAAGAAACATGTTATGATTAGCAGTTTTATAGATATGCACACCATCGGTTATGATTAAAAATAAAATTTAGTAATTTAGGATAGGTAAATTTAAACATATGCAATGAGAGGCTTTAGAGATAGAAATATGTAGCTTTGTGGGACTAGTATCATTGTGTATATTATGTTACTGGAGGAAGAATGTACTCTATTAATAGATCTAGAAGCTTATAACACGTCAGTAATGATGTAACTCCTAACGTGGGCCTGTGGGAATTGGGCAAGGACATTTGATTGTGCGAGGGTAAGGATTGAATGTCCTCACAATCCCAAAAGAATAATTAAGTAGATAATTTAACTTTTCTACTGACATTAGGAAGCATGATTTTTTCCATAGTCCAAGGCAAACTAAGTTCTGGTATTATGTCTATTGCTGAATTGTCCCTTTCTATCTGGATATATGTTTTCAATTTCCAATGTACTGCCAGCCATCTTTGACAGTCTATGAAAATTAATCAAACAACATATATGTGACTATAGATGTGCATTTCAGATATAGCACAGGGAAACTGGCATTTTAAATTTCTCATAGTAGATTTAGAGGGAGAGCTAGTGGGGGAAATATGTAATTTTCTTGTATTTGAAAGTGAAGTTGGAAATACAAAATTTAGCTGCCACTGATAAAAGTGAGAAAGCAGTGTCAAGTTTGCCTCTACCTAGTTTTCCAAGATGGTAACCAGGAGTCTGTTCTTAGAGAATCTCACAGACACAAAGGACTGAGAGCCCACCCTGCATGTAGCCATGAAATAAGAGGGAGATTTCAAATGTTTTGCCTTTTAACTGGTGAGGGGTAGCCAGAAGCATGTGGATCATTCAGCGGCATAGCTTGAATAGTACTGCCCAGCTCTGAAGAGACAGAAAAATTCTATAGCCTGAGGCATCTGGAATGTTTGACAGGAAAAGGGATTGTAGTTTCACTAATTATGAAGCTTAACCTGACAAAGTGTGGAGAGAAGCAGAAGCTATGAATATACATGAAACCAGAAAATAACAGATTTTATAATGGCTATGGGAAAAAGAGCAAGAAAGGTAATGCAGTGACTTCATATGCACACTCCAACTCACAATCTAAATAAATACACAAGTGATAGACATGAATTAATACAAATGACAGTAGATAACATTGTCAATGGGAAAGTTTATTGAAAAGTAGACACAGAACAGTTCTTGGGTTAAGATGTTAACAAAAAGTTAATAGTATTATCAGAACAAAGGGAACTATCTTTAACATGTGAGATATCCCAGATGACTTTGGTCAACTGAAGTCGAGGCATGCCAAATCTAAACTTATTTTTCCATGTATCCTAGTGTATGTTTGCCATTGAGTCACAATGGATTTACCAAAATAAAGAATCCTGGAAGCAGAATCCGTGGATCAAAGGAAGAGGAATTCACGCTGAGCTATTCAGAAAGATCCTCACTATAACCATGGGACGAGTATCTGCCACAGCAAGATGGGAGGCAGCAGTCATATCCATATCCACCTGTCTTAGTTGGGCTGCTATAACAAAATACCATAGACTGGAAGTCTGAACAACAAACATTTTTTCTCACAGTTCTGGAGACTGGGAAGTCTAAGATCAAAGTGCTGGCAGATTTGGTGTCTGGTGAGGACCCACTTTCTTGTTAACAGATAGCCATCTTCTTACTGAGTCCTCACATGGAGGAAAAGGGTGATGGAGCTCTCCAGGGTCTCTTTTATAAGGATATTAATCCTATTCATGAGGGTACTTTAATCATCTTCCAAAGGCCCCACCTCCTAATATCATCAGATCGAGGGTTAGTATTTCAATCTATGAATTTGTGGGAGACACAAATGTTCTGTCTATAGCATTGCCATAGTCAGGAAAACCACAGGCATAGCCACAGCCACATCCATAGCTACAGTTCAGGCCACCAAATCTGCAGCCCAGACAATGATAATAACTGTCATAGTAGTACAAGGTGCCAGGAGTAGAAGATTTAGATGAGGAGTAAGGAACCGATGTCCTCAGTCTAAAGGTCATCATTGGCCTTTTACACACCATCCATAGTGGGTACGGAAAACCACAGACTGTGTGTTTACCTCCTATTTTAAATTAACTTTCTTTATTCCAACTCTTGTTTCTTAAGGCAAAGGAGGCCCTCATAGCCAAGATATTTCTGTTATTAGGTAATAATTCACACAGTCATATCATGTCTTTAATAAGAAATTAGTATTCTATTTCCAAACGCCATTCTCACTCTAATTACTTTGAAGTGTAGGACCAATTTCATGTGATGATATAAAGCATATAACCTTTCTTCAAAAGGTTTGTTTTTGCTAATAATCATTTTCACAATCAGAATACAGTTTGAGAATAGAAAGGATATGTGGGTGCAAGGAATGGAGATGTTACCTGAAGCCACAAGTCTGCCAATTTCATGTTCTCTTTTCTTAGGAGAAAATAAAGGTTTTTTTTACCCTCCAAGATAATCCTAGTTATTATTTGTAATTGACAGGCTGAATCTATATCCTTAGTGTTACAAAACCCTCCCTTAATTCATGTTTAATATTGTGAACTATTGGGTAAGCTTGACCTTGACTGTATTTGGATGAGTTTACTATTATACATAAAATTTAGGATTTATGTATAAATATGTTTTTCTTAATATATGTTGGTTTGTTCTCCTTGTATGGAATATAATTTCTTATGGAGTTAAAAACTGACCATGCTTGAAACTTCCTCTGAAATGATGTAAAACCCCTCTGTCCCTGAGGAGACTCTGTGTAAGGTTTAGTCCAAAAACCCCAGTTTAGCTATTGGGCTCCTACCACCAGTCCTTTGCTAGATTTCCAATTGACCTAGAACTGTCCACTGCAGAACCTGTCCACACAGTGTTTGGGAAATGACAGAGAGTCCATGTAAAACAACGCCAAGTCTTGGCCTTGCTCAGCTGTCATCTTGGATGAGAGGTGAATCATGCAGTTGGAAAGAAATTCTTCCTTTTGGAAAGACTAAATCTTTACCCAGAGGAACTCCAAGTATTTCATTAAAATGAATGTTTATGTCTAAGAGATGCTGTGCTCTTTACTAACACTAATGAGAGAAGGAAGAGATGTCTGTGAGAAAAGAGAGGATCCCAGTGATGTTTCTAATTGAGAGAAACATAGAGATGAGGCAATACGTATGCAATATCACTCAAGGATTATGTCATATACAAATATGAAGATGAATTAATAAAAGCAGTTTGAACATGCACTAGGAAGTATATTTATTTTTTTCCATTTTGACGTTCTTCATACTGATCTCCAATTTTCCTATTGGTTTAGCCTCAGAAAGTGATCAGCATGTTTCCGTAGCATCATTATCCTGTTCGTGGTCATAGGAAGGTTGTGGGAAGGACATAGGAAGGTCGTGAGGGAGTCCGCACTTTCTACTGCTGCTGCACCCAAGTTATCTCCAACACCACCAGAAATACAATTTATATCATCCTTTGGACATTGACATTTGCAGGTAGGGTTGTGTGTGTATACATATGTGAATAATACTTCTTTTTCACATGCTCCTAATTGAAAATATATAGAAGTTCCAGTGAAAAGTTAAAAACATTTAATAAGAATTGTTAACTTATCCATTCAACAAATACTTATTGGGGGCCTCCAATGTGATGATCTTTAAGGCAGTGAATTATATTACTTTTGGTAACATTATTTTCTTATTCATAGGATGAGGATGGGATAATTGTGCAAGGGCTTTTGAGCAAGTTTCAGCATTCTAAGGTCAAAAATATAATAGGGTATGATTTAACTGGCTGCTAAGACAATGAAACATACAAAGAATTTCTCTGGAACATACAAATATTCAGTGTTTTATAAATATGTAATAGATTTTCCCAATTATTAATAGAAATTTTCAGTTTAAAAAATGGTGGTTAGCAATGTCTATTGGTTGGTCAGATAGTTATCATCATTGTTTTGTAATTTCAAAAAAACCCATTGTCTATATACATACCTTTTGGATGAAATGTTTCAATTTCTTACAAGTCATATAAAAATAATTAAAGTTCCATTTCCCATTGTTCCAGTTTGCTGGGTTTGAGGGAAAGGTAGGATCAATATAAAAATTATTTTATATCCACAAAAAAAGTCGAAACTACCCAATATCAGAACTGATGGTATAAGAGGGAAGACCTTGGTTCAATTTGCTGAATCCTGGTGTACTGAAATGGTAAGAAGATATCTTTTTCTGGGGTACATTTGGACAAGAATGTCGGATGGATGCACCAAATTAGTAGCCACAGTCATGGTAGACTTTCTGAACTTTTTGAGGTGAGAAACTTTTGATGAAAAAGAAACCAAGAAAATGTGGAAGAAAAAAAATTACATTTACAGTACAGTGCTAAATGATAGAGTCCAACAGTGCGGTGTTGGGAGGTAGCCAAAGACAGAAGCTAAAAAAGTTCATGTTTCTTTTTAAATTTATTTTTAAATTTTTCATTAAGATAATTGATTTGAGCAGTTTTAGATTCACAGCTAAACTGAGGGTAAGGTACAGAGACTTCTCATATACCACCTGCCCCCATACATGCATAGCCTCCCCCATTATCAGTAGTCCCCACCAAAGTAGTGCATTTGTTTCAACTGATGAACCCACATTGACACATCATAATCACCCAAAGTCCATAGTTTACATTACAGCTCACTCTTGGTGGTGTACATTCTATGAATTTGGACAAATGCATAATGACAGTTATCCACCATTAGGGTATCATAAAGAGTAGTTTCACTGTCCTAAAAATTCTCTGAGCTCCACTGATTCATTCCTCCCCTGCCCCCAATCCCTGGCGACCACTGACATTTTTACTGTCTCTTCCAAAATGTCATATAGTTGGAATCATATAGTATGTAGCCTTTTCAGATTGGCTTCTTTGACTGAGTAATATTCATTTAAGATTCCTCTGTGTCTTTTTGTGGCTTGATTGCTCATTTCTTTTTAGCCGTGAATAATTATTCCATTGTCTGGATATATCACAGTTTATCCCTTCATCTGCTGAAGGGCATCATGGTTGCTTCTAAGTTTTGGCAAGTATGAGTAAAACTTCTATAAACATCCACGCGCAGGTTTTTGTGTGGACATGTATTCTACTACTTTGAGTAAATGTTAAGGAGCATGATTGCTAGATTGTGTGGTAAGAGTATGTTCACTTTTGTAAGACACTGCCAAATTGTCTTCCAAAGTGTCTGTACCGTTTTGCATCCCCACCAGTAATGACTGAGAGTTCCTATTGCTTCACATCCTTGACAGCATTTGATGTTGTCAGTGTTCTGGATTTTGGCCATTCTAATAGGTATATTGTGGTACCTAATTTTAATTTGCATTTTCCTGATGACATATGATGTGGAGCATCTTTTTATATGCTTATTTGCCATTTGAATATCTTCTTTAGTGAGGCGTCTGTTAAGATTTTTGGCCCATTTTTAAATCAGATTGTTTGTTTTCTCAGTGTTGAGTTTTAAGAGTTCTTTGCATATTTTTTATGACAGTCCTATAGCAGGTGTGACTTTTGCAAATATTTTCTCCTAGTCTGTGACTTGTTTTCCCATTCTCTGGATGTTGTCTTTCACAAAGCAGAAGTTTTTAATTTTAATGAAATACAGCTTAGCAATTATTTCTTTCATGGATTGTGCCTTTGGTGTTGTATCTAAAAAGTCACGGCCATGCCTCAGATCTTGGTTTTCTCTTATGTTAACTTCTAGGAGTTTTATAGCTTTACATATTACATTTAGGTTTGTGATCCAGTTTGAGTAAATTTTTGTGAAGGATGTTAGGTCTATATCTAGATATCTGTTTTTGCATGTGAATGTCCAGTTGTTTCAGCACCATTTTAAACTGTTTATAATCTACTTTATTAATAAATAGTTTTCTTATAAATAACTATTTAGAAAAAGTTCAGAATAGTTTCTCCACAATTCACACTGGCCTGATATTTTTTGGTCAATATGCTGCAGGGGAATGTGAATATTCACTGGTCCATGAAGTTTCATGAGAAGGCTTCTCACAGGAATATCAGTTAGAATCACATTGTAATTTACATTCTTATGCTATTATTTTTAAATAATAGCATATTTATGCTATTATTTTTAATAATATAATTTATAAAATATAATCATATTATTTATGCTATTATATTTTAAAAATATAAAATTTGAGGTATTCCAGATGATTTTGATCCATAAAGATGGCTCAGATGGCATGTCAAATCTGAACTGTGTTTTTCCTGGTAGCCTAAGTTGAATTTACTCTGCATTAAAGATATAGTAGAAAATCTTAGGTTGTTCCTGGTGGCAGCAGGATGAGTCCAATGGGCTGAGTGGTTCTAGAAGTTTCTTAGTAGAACACATAGGACCAGTATCTGCCACAGCAAGATGGGTGATAGCAGCCATATGCATACCTGCCATAGCCACAGCCATAGCCAGAACCTAGGCCACCATTACCACAGCCCAGGCCACCATAGTAGTTGCTCTAGTAGTACATAGTGTTAGGAGTGGAAGGTTCGGTTGAGGAGCAGGCAATTATTCTTAGTTTGAATGTCATCATGTGCCCAGGGCCTTTTATAATCTGCCAGTCGTGGGTAGGGCAAACCACAGGCATTCCTGGCCTCATAATTTAGAATAACTTCCACTAGAAAAAATGTACTGAATCTTTTGTTTACTTAGGAAAAGAGAGTTCCTCAGATGTAAGATTGTTTTGCTCTTATATCGTGTCCCATAATTAAATCATGTGATTTAATAAAACATTTTTGTTCTATTTTGAAAAGCAATTACTCTGTAGGTGATTCATTTAAGGTTGATTATAGTTTATCATTCTCTCTCCACTCTCAAGTAACACTAGATCTGAAAGCCCAGGGACTACATTTCCCAAGATGCTTTGCAAAATAAGATTCTGCTTGGAGTTCCCCCAATGAGAGAGCCTTGAATGAGATTTAGGAGGCATGAGAAGGCATTGGAGGCCCTCTTAAATCTTTTGCTTCCCTAGACAAAGTGAGGACTCTCATTACCAAGTTTACTTTGCTTTTATGTCAGAATAAGCTTGATCAAATCATGTGCTTTGAGATTTTTCTTCCCCGTATTTTTATTGCCCATGCTAATCTATTTAGTTGAAATGATGTGTCCTGGTTATTTGGTGTGACATAAAGCATACAGCCCTTTCTCCATGTTTTGGTTTCTTGGCTTGTTTGTTTTCTAAAAATAACTTCAATTTCTCAAGAGGCTATCTAAGAATTTAGAGTTTACATATGTGGGTTTTTATGTGAAAGGGACAAGATTACTAACTGAACTGGACAAAAGTCATTGTTTCTGTAGGGTGGAAATGCTGGATTTTAGGGTGTAAGTGTGTGTAGCATTTTTAGATGCTGCCAAACAGTTTTCCATAGGGGTTGTGACAAATTACATGCCCACAAGTAATGTTGTGAGTTCCAGTTGTTGCACATTCTCAAAATTGGTATTTTTGGCCTCTTTAATTTTAGCCATTCTGGTGGGTAATGCAGTGCTCTTTCATTATAGTTATCATTTGCATTTTCTTGCTCTATTGACATGTGTCATCTTTTGTTATAGTCCGCTGTAAGATGCTTGTTCAAGTTTTTGGCCATTTTTAATTGTGTTTTATGTATTTGCCTAGTGATTTGTAGATATTTTTATGTATTTGCCTAGTGATTTGTAGGTATTTTTATTTATTTTTGAACAAATCCTTTTTAAGACACACTTATTGTAAATATTTTCTACCTATCAGTGGCTTTTTCACTCTCTTAAAAACAAAAATCTTTAATTTTGATGAAATCTAACTTGTTAAATTTTTTTATAGCTGGTGTTCTTTATATCCTGTTTAAGAAATCATTGCCTACTTAAATTAATCAGATATTCTTACATCTTATTTTGGTGCAAGGTATGAACCAAGGTTCATTTTCTTTTATATTGTTATTAAATTAATCTAACATTATTTATTGTGAAGTCAATCCTTTCATCTTCTGCACTGCAATGGTATCTTAGTAGTATAAATCTGGTGACCCTATCTCTTAGAGTCTGTTTATAGACTTTTTCCATTGGCCTATGTGTTTATTCTTGAACCAGTACCAACTGTCTTTTCCGTATACACAATTATGTCATTTGTTAATAATGGCAGGTCTACATTTTCCTTTCCAGGCTTTGTTGCATTTATGTATTTATTTATTTATATGTTATTGCATTGGCCAAGACTTGTGGTACACATTTGTAGCAAAGTGGTACAAACTTTTATTAAGTTGTAATAGTGGTCATCCTCATCTTGTTCCTAACTTCTGGCGGAAATTATTATTCTATATTTCAATATATTACTCTATATATTCATTAAGTATGTTAGCTGTAGATTTTACATAGATGCCATTTATCAAACTGAGGAAGTTATTTTTGAGTCGTAGTTTACTGAGATTTTAAAAAATTCATGAATGCATACTGAATTTTATATTTTATCTGAATCTATTAAGATATTCATATGACTTTCTTTCTTTATTTTTGTTAATGTGATGCATTTCGCTGTCTGAGTTTTCAGATACTAAACAAATCCAGGATTTTGCAATCTTGGAATAGGGCTGTTGGGATTTGGTTTTGATACTATATTGTTTAAGATTTTTATAGCTATTTCACAAGAAATAGTCCCTTTCTTGTTAGGTTTTGATTTTGTTAGTTATCCTTTTCTTATTCTGTGGAAGAGTTTTTGTACATTTGGTGTTTCTTTTTTTCTTAAGTGGTTTATATAATTCACCAGGGAAGCCATCCAGGCCTAAGGTTTTCTTTGCATGACTGTTCCAGGTACAGATTGATTTTCTTTAACAGGTACCAGACTATTCGGATTTCCTATTTCTATTTTTCTCTGTTACTTGAATGGTGTTTCCTCAGATGAAATTCCATTTTCCCATTGTTCCTTGTGTGAGTGGGGAGTGAAGATCAGAATCAGTGAAAAAACAGGTTGTTGTGACTTCAAAGGAAAAATTGGAACCATAAATAGAAAGATCGGTGGTGTAGGAGGAAACCCATGATTCAGATTGTTGAAGCCGGTATGCAGAGAAGGGGGCCAGGGCTCGTTTCTGGAGGACTTTTTGCCCAAGACTGTCAGGCAGAGCCACTGAGCCAACAACCAGGAGGCGTGGCAGATTTTCTGCTCTTTTCTCTCGAGTTATGGAGGAATAATCAGAAGAACATGATGTGGAAAAAACAAATTGCAATCACACAGGAGCACAGTGGCATCAGGAAACTGCCAACAGTATGTATATATGAGAGTAGTGCTGTTTTCATGGACAATAAATATGTCATTTAAAACCTTAACATATGAAGATGAGAATTTAACCAGATTAAATGCTGATGACTCGAGTGGCTCAGAGTCAGATGAAAGCATTTTTGTATAAGTAGTTTAGACAGAACTGGTGATCAGACCTTTGTCTTTGTCTTTTCTTTTAAAGTATTTGGTATAATTTTGTTGAAATACTTCAAATAGAAAAATACCAGACCAGTAAAAAGAATTTCTATGTCCTCTTCACTCAGATTCCTCAATTCTACACATTTCATTACATTGACATTTCTCTCTCTCTTTCTCCCTTATCTATCTATCCATCTATCTATTCATCCATCCATCTATTTATCTATCTCTATCTCTATCTCTATCTGATGTGTACTTCTATGTTTCACAATCCTGTAAAATGCCACCATCCCAGATATGGGTACTGTAGAGATATCTCTTTGACTCTCAATTCTAGGATTGGATCTCCTCCAAACACAAATCTGCCTCCCTCTCTGGGGTCACCTTTGCCTTACAGTTGCCCTGAGATTGCTGCGGATATTTTCCAGTGATAGCAGAGGGCATATATAAGGCGTGGGACCACTTTTAGTTTCCTCACCTTTCAGTTGAGAGCAGAGGTGCTTTGTGCAAATGGAGAGAAATGTGCACTCATGGAAAGTCTAAATCAGCAATTAGAAAAGACTCTGCTTTAGGATTTTCTTTACGGTAAAATGTAACAATTTACATGTTTTGTATTGTTCAGCATGGAATCAGGTGGCAGGGACAAGATGTGTTGGTGAGGAAAAATGAAGAACACAGTGACAGTCAAAATGAGTGAAGCTTAGATATGGAGGAGTATGTACAAAGCATCCTTCAAGTAATCTGTTTTATACATGTATAATGGTGAATTATTCTTATTTTCATCAGGTATTCAAAAGTAATTTTATTCACTAATCTATTTTTCACTGAAGGAGGTTTTACCAAAGTTGTCTACATAAATCACACATCTTTACTCTTTAGAGAGATCAAAAGTTTGAATGAGGAACAGAAGCTATCTGGGCTTTGCATTTTATACTGCTGCTGAATGGAGTTTCCCTCTCACCTGACAAGCAAAATCATCTTACCAGCATTATCATCTTAGTATCCAGACTCTCTTACATGCCTGCATATCTGTAAAGATTCCTGTTTTTCTCATGTGCCTGTAAATGAAATATACACACCCAAACGTACACATATAAATGACAGAGAAATGAATATAAATGCAAAGCATTTTGCAATGAAAGTTTATTGAAACATAAACTTAAAAACTTTTTACATCACAGTGGTTAAGTTAAAATGAAGGAAGAAAAATACAATATCAAAGGTAAACATTTTTATGAATTGTGAGGTATTACATGTGACTTTGGTCAATCAAGTCAAGGCATGCTGAATTTGTAGTATTCAATCTGAAGCTGAAGTAGTCTAAGAGAAAATTTTCAGTGTTTGGAAAGAGAAACAAATGACTTATGAGAAGAACCCAGGAAGCATAGTGGGAAGCACAGGAGAAGGAGTTCTACAGGCTGAGTGACTCTAGAAGTTTCTCAGTAGAATCCATAGGACCAATATCTGCCACAGCAAGATGGACGGCAGCTGCCATATCTATACTTGTCATAGCCACAGCCATAGCTGCAGCTCAGGCCACTGTAGCCATAGCCCAGGCCGCCATAGTAGTTGTTGTAATCACACATGGTGACGGGAATGGAAGGTTTGGTTGAGGAACAGGTTAGCAATTTCCTCCGTATGAGTGTTAACTTCTGTCCTAGGCCTTTTATACACCCTCCTTGGTGGGTGGGACAAACCACAGGAAGGAGTTAGCCTCCTATTTTACATAAATTTGCATTTTAAACTTTTAGAATTCATACTTTATTAGGCAGAAAGAAGCCCTCATAACTAAGAATCCTTTGCTATTATGTCGGGATTCCCACAATCAAAGTAGATGCCTTTAACAAGCAAACTTTGTTATATTTGGAATGTCTTATTTACTACGTTTTTGTTAGTTTAAGGTCCATGACAAGTTTATGTGGGAAGCTCATTTTTCTCATGTCCTTAATGATTATTATTTTAGTTATTAAACTTCTCATCTCAAAATGAAACGTGTGGTTAGGATTCATGACTGTTCCTCTGTGGGTGTATGGGTTCATGAATTGGAGACATTAATGAAGAAAAAAGAACTGCCAAATTATTTGTTTTTTTAAGGGGCAAACAATTATTTCCCCTAGGTATGAGTCTCCAGTAATTACTTATAGAAGAATGACTGTTTATACATTTCTTTGTTGTTTTCATGCCACCTCTTCTTTTACCTTGAAATTTGTTATCATTCAGTATTCTTGCCTTGATCTAGGTGATTTTACCATTGAACTATGAAATTTTCCATTTACTTATTTATTAATTTTCCTATTAATATTTCCTATTAATAAATAATTTCCTTGTTTATGAAATAATACATTCATTTAATGTATTAATTAAATCTCTCAGGTGGATATACAACTTTGTGAATTTGTATGCCCCACTGTTGTCAAAACCCTCTATCCAAAATGGGATACTGATGAAGACTCAGTTCTTATTCAAGTACAGGTATGGAACCTTCCTAACTCTCTTCTTTCTGGACCCAGGATTACCCTTGCCCATTCAGTTGCCCTCTAGAAGTAGCATGACCTTGGCAAAGGAAACATGCAAACTATTGGCCCAGTGCTAGTCCTGACTGGTAGTCATTTATGTGAGGCAGTGATGCTTAGTAGAGAGGAAACATCTCATTTATGTAAGGTATGGACACTTTCCTGAGCAAGATTCTTCTTTAAAATGTTCTTCTTTAAAATGAATATTCTAAATTTAATAGTTGATGTGTTCCTTGCCTACTGCATAGACCCAGATATTAGAGAAAACATTGTGTTTGGAAAAAATAGGAACATGTGTTTGAGTAAAACCTAGAGTACTAGATTTTCTATTGGTAACTATGCACACCTCTATCCTTGTTCTATTCTCTCTTTGTGTCCCATTGACAGGCATCTACAGTTCCCAAGTTACTTGTTAGGAAGGTCTCCACAGATTCTGCCAGTGATAGGCTCTTGAGCAAGACTGGGACTTGGGAGAGAGACAGAAGCCATATTATTTCACTGGCATCAGCAAGAAGATATACAACCCTTGGCAAATGTGGGGTTTTTGAAGTATTCTCCCCTGAGAAACACTGCCTTGCATATTGCAGGCAGCTGTGACTTTCAGTGTCAGTTTGTAAGGTCCTGAAACTTCTTTAGTCACCAAAAGATACCAATGAATTTGAATGATCATAGAGGCCTTTCTTGACCTTTGTTTCTATGGTCTTTCCCATGGTATGATATGCACTTATTTCTCTGCATTAAACCCCTTTCTGTTTAAAATACACAAAGTGGTTTCTATTTCCTTAAGCAAACCTTGAAAGATAGACCTAACAGTGCAGTTGTATGCACAAGACATCACTCAGGACGATAACATACAATGTATGTGTGAATTAATGCAACATGCATTTTTTTGGGGTCAAAAAGTAAATCTCTGGGCCAGCCCCAGTGGCCTACTGGTTAAGTTCAGCGCATGCCACTTTGGTGGCCTGGGTTCAGTTCCTGCGTGGAGATATCCACCACTCATCTATCAGTGGCCGTGCTGTGGCAGTGGCTCACATACCAAGTAGAGGAAGATTGGCAACAGATTAACATATCAAGGTGAATCTTCCTCAGCATAAAAAAAAAGTAAATTTCTTTTTCTTTGTTTTAAAAGATCAACCTCTTTCATGATAATCATGGGGAAAAATTCTCGCCAGCTTATAATTCTATATCCAGTGAAAGTATCTTTCAAAACTTAATATAAAGATTTTTTTTTTCCAGAGAAAAGTGGCCAGAAGACCTGCAGTTAGAAATAATAAAGAGCTTTCTTCTTGCTGAAGGAGAATGATCCCAGGTAGAAACATGGAAATTCAGGAAGTTTTGAAAACCAAGGAAAAGTGAAATATATAGCTCAAAATAAATTTCTGAGGGAAACGAGCAAAGTTCATACTTAGTGGTGTCTCCAAGCTGGGGTGGTGGTAACAATGGAATGCGTTGTGGAGCCTGAGCAGGGTAGAAATGATTCTACATAGCCTGGCATGGCAGAACAGAACTGGAGTGTAGCGTGGAGGCTGTCAATGGAGAAGGAGAGGGATGAAGACAGCCCATTGCTGGATGGCGGTAATTGAGGAGGGTGAGCACAGGAGAGGAGCAATGGAAGTGGTAGCTATCCAGAGCAGGGCATTGGAGCCCTAGTTGGGTTAGGATGACATCTCATGGAGGAGAACAGTGGGAAAGGCCCAGTTTGAGGTACTGGAGTCTGAGCTGGGTGAGAAGTGAGTTCATCTCGTCCTGCACAGTTGTTCAAGACTGAGCAGCGTAAGTTGGGCGTCCACATGAATCTGCAGAAACTGTTTGGTGTGCGTTGTTGGAGCACATATAGGGTGAGGATGGTGTCTTCACAGAAATAGTGGTTGGGGGCTGCATGAGCAATGGAAATTGGTTACATATTGGAAGAGTGATCAAATAAGTAAATATATTAAGGATAATGGTAGCCACTGACAGTGGCTGCCATGATCAACCTGTCGTAGACAGAAAACTAGAATGAACTTTGTGATGTTTGATTGGAATTGCAAATATCAGTGTGAATGCATGGTTTTCAACATATTTATATAGATAGATGGAATAAATGTAGATGTGAATGTGAATCTGCATATAAAAATATGTATGTATATACATGCATATGTTCCCTAATTTGGCTACTGAGAGGGCCTGGGAATAATATCCCCCACTAACAATGAATATTTAATTTTTAAATACTTTTGTCCAGTAAAAGGAACCAAAGCTCTTTGGAAAATTGGTTGATACTAGTGTTGGGACAGAAAAGTTAAAAGATGAGATAGGATCATCTTTTTGTGCCAAAAGAAGTTCTCAAAAAATGATGAGAACACATAGGATGTGTCGGAAAGACATAGAAACTAGCTTGAAGGGTTTTCTATTGGCCAAATCTGCTATAGTCTGAGCATTTAATTCAATAATAGTAGTATTTAATTTAATTATGTCATAATACATTCAATAAAATATAAATACATGAGTATTAATGGGTATAAATGCAGAAATGGATACATAAGTGGGAAAGAAGGAAGCTTTTCCTTATAGTGAAATGCCAACTGATGACTGTAGAAAGGATGATAGATTTTGAAAAATCGCTATTTGGCAACCACCATAGAAATAATCAGTTCAGTCAAAAGACATCAATAGGTGCTAAAACTAGTGAATGAAAGATTACTGAGAAATGGGATATTTAAATAGTTTCAAAACAATTTCTGACAAAATACTTATTAATCACAAAGCAGTAAAGAGTACCTTTACAGTGGCTAAACCACCATAATCAGATAATTAAGGTTAGCATTTCCAGTAATAGGACAAATCTAAATCATGTGCCACCTGGTAATATGTAACGAGAAGAATGCAGCATCATTTCTGTGATATTCCTACTCAAAATTCAAAATCCAAATCTAGGCATGAATAAACAGTGGACAAACCCAAATTGAGGGACATTCTTCAAAATAGCTGATCTGTAATCCTCAGAAGTGTCAAGCCTGGGAAAATTAAGGAAAGACTGAGGAACCATTCCAGATTAAAGGAGACTAAAGAGACACTAACTAAATACCATCTGTGATTCTGAATTTAATCTTTTTACTATAAAGGACATGATTGGGACAGTTGGTGAAACTAGAATGTGGTCTGAAGATTAGATAATAGTAATCTATCACTGTTACTTTCTTGATTTTGATGGTTGTTTGGTGGGTATGGAGGAGAATATCCTTGGTGTAGGAAATGCATGCTTAGAGTATTCCAGGATGATGAGGCATCATGTCTGCAAATTATTCTCAGAAATTTGTATTGTTTTGGCAACTATTCAGTAAGTTTGAAAAATTTTAAAAACAAACAGGAAAATGCAAAAAAAGTCAATATGATTGACCAAAATAACAGAATAAAGGAGAAAGTTCACATGACTATTTCAACAGATGCAGGAAAAGCATTTAATAAGATTCAAGGCCAATTTATTATAACAATTCTTAGCAAACTACAAATAGATCAAATTTTTATTCTGATAAAACGTACCAATAAACCACTGAGAGCAAAGTTCATACTTAGTGGTGAAATATTTGAAGCGATCCTCCTGAGATGACAAATAAAATGAGGATGACTGATACCACATTCTCTCTGCAGTGGTGTCCTGGAGTTAATCTAATCAATTAGGCAAGAATAAGAAGCAAAAACTATCATTTATGCAAAGAAATAAAATTATTATTTGAAGATGGCAAAAATCCAAAAGAACCTATGAATAAGCTGTTAGAATTAGTAAGTGAAGTTATCTAAATTTTTGTACATAAGGTCAATATACAAGAAACAATTTTATTTCTGTAAACCAGAAACAAGTAGTAAAGGAATAAAATTGAAATTAAATAAAAAATCATTTACAATAGCATAAAAATACACGAAATATCTAGGAATAGATACAGTGAAATATATTTAAGACTGATAAACTAAATCCCACAAAACACTAATGAGAGAGATTAAAGAAAATCTAAATAAGTGAAGGAGTGCACAAAGTTTAAGGACAAGAAAACTCCAATTTTTTTGATGTCAGTTCTTTGTAAACTGATCTATAGTTTGATGCAACATCACTAAAATACCAGAGATTTTTAAAGTTGTTTTTGCCTTCTTTTTTTCATAAAAATTGACCAGGTGACTCTACAAGTTGTATAGAAATGCTAGAGACAGGAATAGCTAAGACAATGTTGAAGAAGGGCAAAGTTCGATACTAATATTTATTATTAAAGTTCAGTAATTCCGAATATATACCATTGACATAAGGTGGACAAAAAGATCAATGTAGAAAATAAAGAGTCCAGAAATATCAACAGTATGCAGTCACCTGATACATACCAAAGGTACACTTCAGGTCAGTGAGGGAAAAGATGATCTTTTAAATAAATAGAACAGGAAAATATTGTTTAAAAAATTTTGCTTATATCTCATACCATATGCACAAATCAATTTCAGACAGGTTGGACATCTAAATGTGAAATTTTGAAGTTGAACTTTGAGTAGCAAATGAATGCTTAAATAGGATGGAAAAAAATTGTAATATATTGAATTAAAAACTTCTGCTTATCAAAATACAATATTAAGATAAAAGAAGGCAAACCACAGAGTTAGAAGATATTTGGGGTGAGTGTGTGTGTGTATACAACAACCCAATGGACAAATGGTCAAATGACTTGAATAGGCACATCATGAAATAACTGTATCTAAACGGCAACTAGGGAACACTGACTAAAATAAAAAAGCCTGAAAATACTCAGTTTTGTCAAGGATAAGGAGAAATTTGAAACATCTTTTGTGGCAGGATGTAAATTCGAATAATCACTCTGGAAAAATTTGCATCTACTGAAGGTAAGCATGCACATTCCCCATATCCAGCAATTTCACTTCTAGGTGTACACCCTACAGGAATGCACTCATATATTTGCCAGATGCAATGTAATCCTTAAAAATTAAAAAGAAAAGCAACAACACACAAATGCCTCTTGCTGAATAAATTGTATTATAGTCACACAGTGGAACATGCTACAGAAATGAGAAGGAAAGAACTTCTTCTACCTGAACATGTTTGAATCTCACACATGTAAAACTGAGCAAAATGAGCAAGACTACGCATTGTGATTTTATTTTTATAAATTTCTAAAATCAGGCAAAACTAATACATAATGTTAGAAAAAAGGATTTGGTTACCTTGGATTGGGGTGACAGGAGAAGGCTTCGGGGTGTTATTAATGCTCTATTTTCTGACGTGGGAGTTGATTACATTTTGAAAAAATCATCTAGTTGTTTACTTCTGATTTGTGCATTTTTTCTGCACGTTTTTTACACTTCAAAGATTTATTTAAAACAACATGAAACAAAATAGGTGTTTTTTTTGTACAAGGTGTTTTTTTTATCAAGCAGAACATTCAATTTGAATGATCACTTTTCTGGTCATTTGCTGTCTCAATTTATAGGCACAGCAGAGGTGGGTGAATGACAGTGATTATTACAAAGTATAACCCCCTCTGTGGAGGGGCCCACATTCCATCAGACAGCCTTTACCTCAGAGACTATGTGAAAAGACAAAGAATACTAATGAGTCACAAAATTTAATTTGGAAATTAAAAAAATGGAGATTGGGGCCGCACGGTGGCGCAGCGGTTTGGTCCGCGCTTGGCAGCCCGGGGTTCGCGAGTTCGGATCCCAGGCGCCCGCGGACGCGCACTGCCTGTCAGCCATGCCGTGGTGGCGTCCCGTATAAAGTCGAGGAAGATGGGCACGGATGTTAGCTCAGGGCCAGTCTTCCTCAGCAAAAAGGGGAAGATTGGCAACAGATGTTAGCTCAGGGCTGGTCTTCCCCACAAAAAACAAAAACAAAAACAAAAAAAAAAAAAAAAAAGAAAATGGAGATTGATAAATAGAAACATTTGAGTAATCTTAATTTGTCATATGTTCCTTAATGAAATAGTACGGAAATGTGATGAGTTTTGCCTGCCTTATTAGTTCATTCATTTCATAAATATTTACATAATGTCAAATGTGTATTGGACAATTTTCTAAGTGCTGGATCATAAGACTTACTACTGGCTTCTAATACCATCTGTTTCTACACTCACTCTATGAGGACACTGTAATTTTGTAAGATCATTAAAGTAACATTAACCATCTTTGGAAAAAGTGGGGAATTCTTTTAATTCCTTGCTGAAACTACAATAGATGTTTTATCATAATTTTGAATAAATACATATTTGTTGATATTCCTATCACAGATATTTTAAAATAAGGAACATGCATGTTCAATTTTGAATATGCTGGCTGGAATATATCTTGTAAGAATAAAGCAGTCTGCAGTCATATCATTTGTATAAGATATTTCCTATATTCAATTTTTAGAAAGCCAATTGTTTTGGTGAGGAAGATTGGCCCTGAGCTAACATCTGTGCCAATTTTCCTCTATTTTTCACATGTGGGACGCCGACACAGCACGGCTTGACAAGTAGTATGGAGGTCCACGCCTGGGATATGAACCCATGGACCCCAGGCTGCCAAAGCAGAGCACATGAACTTAACCACTATGACACCAGGCCGGCCCCTTAAAGCAAATTTAAAAAAAAATCTGTTTAATAAAGATGAGATTTATCTCACTTAATTTCATCAAGCAGGTCACACACACAAGTTGTATGAGCACAAAACTAAAAGAGAGAAGGAAATGTAAATGAAAAGAAAGCAAAGTTGTGAATGAGAGTTTATTTAAAAAATGAAGTTAAAACTTTTTGCACATGAGAGACATTGAATTAAACCTTACACAGAAGTAAAATGGAGATACAACATCAAAAGGAAATATTCCTATTAATTGGAAGATCTGTGATTTTTCTTGATAAAGAAGACAAAGTTGTATCTGAATTTCCCTAACCTCACATCCAGGAGACTAAGGATATTTTTTTGTCTGAAAAGAGGGTAGAATTACTGGAGGCAAGGTTAATAAAGTCAGGAAGATACATCCAATGGGTTGAATTGCTCTGGAAGTTTCTCAATAGACTTCATAGGACCAATATCTGCCACAGCAAAATGGGTGGCAGCAACAGCATCCTTGTCCACCATAGTCACATCTGGAAGCACAGCCATAGCCACAGCCCAGGTCACAAGACTAGTTTCTTCAGTAGCGCCTGGAATTAGGAGTGTAAGGTTCAACTGAAGAGCAGGGAATCTGTTTCTCTGGACTGAACGTCACCATCAGTCCAGATTCCCTCTGTAGTGGGAAAAGCACAGTAGTGCTGGCTAATTTGCAGAAGAATTTTTGAGATTCTTGATGCATTACACAAAGAAAGATTAGTTTATTATTATATCAAGATTGGCAGAAATGCATCACACACATTTAAGAAGCGATTTGTCTCCTACTTTCAAAAATCTTCCTCATTCTATATTTGGTAACATAAACATGACCAGGTTAAGAGATAACATAAATATGAGAGCCAGATATTTGTTTTTGCTAACGAAAACTCCAGTTTCAGTTAGACGTACACTCTGACAATTCAGATCATGCATAATGAGTTTGTGGGTACATGGAAGGAGAAATGATTTGACACCACAAATCTGAAAAATTCGCCTACCCATTTCCTTAGGGATAATCGGTCTCCAAGTTTAGGTTTTCTGACTTTTACTCACAATAAACTGACAATGTAACATCCCATACCACTTTTTAAAGTATTTTTTTTTTCTTAAGATTGGCCCTGAGCTAACATCTGTTGCCAATCATCCTCCTTTTTTGCTTTTTTTCTCTCCAAAGCCCCAGTAGATAATTGTATGTCACAGGCTGTGCATCCTTCTAGTTGCTCCCTGTGGGATGCCACCTCAGCATGACTTGATGAGTGGTGCATCAGTCGGTGCCCAGGATCCAACCTGCGAACCCCAGGCTGCTGAAGCAGAGCACGGGAACTTAACCACTACACCACTGGGCCGGCCCCTAAAGTAAATTTTTATTGAAGTGCAAAATACACACAGGTGACCATAAATAATTATGTGGGTAAACAGATTAGTCTTCGTAAAATCACCATACTAATTAAATCAGCATTTAGTTCAAGAAACAGAATAATAGCAGGACCCAGATGGACTCACACTTCTTACGTTCACCACCAACCCCCCAGGCATTACTCCTACCTTTTGAAACCATATATCTGTTTTACCACCTTTGTACTTTATATAAGTGGATTTATATAGTATGTACTATTTTTATTTCATTTCATTTGCTTGGCATTGTGATTTGGGATTCATACATGTTTGTATAAAAATTATCTCCATTGCTGAACAGTATTCTCTTGTATGATATACCACAATTTATTTATCCATTTTTTGTTTTTCACTTTTTTTCCCCAGTGTCCTCATCTCTAACATGTGCTTATACATAGTACATTCCTCATTAATTTGTTGGGAGGACAGTGTATACATCAAATACTCTATAAATGTTAGCTGTGATTATGGAGCAAAAGTATCCAGTGTCTTTTCCTTTGATTATTTCCTGATGTCAGTTTTTCTTTCCTCGTTTTTTTTCCTGCTATATGAAAAGACTATTGTCAGCTTTGAAATTTTCTCTACACATAGTAATAATATTCACGTTAAAGAATGTCTTGGACCCCAGCTTCCTTCCAGCTTGAAATTCTAGGATTCTAACTCTGTAATATGTTATGATCTATAACATAGGAGATAAACAGACTATATTATAAGATACAGCAGATGTCAAGGAGAGTAGGAAGAATTGGCAGGGTCACTGGCTATGAACAGAAACTGACTTGGGCTGCTTTAAGTTAAAAAAATTTTATTGGAATGTTGTGGGGGTAGCTCATAGAACAGAGAGAAAAGCTGAACAAGCAGACTGTGAAAAAGACAGGAGCCAGGGCAGCCTCTTCTGGCCACCCTGTCAGGATCAGTCTGTTCCTGCTCCAATCATTTTCTATCTTTATATCTTGCCTCTAAGAATCGAATACCCATTGGGAAGAGAAGCCGATTGGCTGAGCTTGGGTCATGTGCCTACTCCTTGATCAGAAGAGGCAGGACACCTTTTTTTAAATTGCTGTAACACTGGTTTATAACATTATATAAATTTTAGGTGTGCATAATTATACTACTATTTCTGCATAGATTACATCATGTTCACCACCCAAAGACTAATTACAATCCATCACCATACACATGCGCTTAATCACCCCTTTGTCCTCCTCCCTCCCCCGTTCCCCTCTGGTAACCACCAATCCAATGTCTGTCTCTATGTGATTGTTTGTTGTTTTTTTTCATCTTCTTCTTATGAGTGAGATCATACGATATTTGACTTTCTCTCTCTGACTTATTTCGCTTAGCATAATACCATGTTGTCACAAATGGCCAGATTTCATCATTTCTCATAGCTGAGTAGTATTACATTGTATACACATATATGTATACCACATCCTCTTAATACATTCATCTCTTGATGGGCACTTAGGTTGCTTCCAAGTCTTGGCTATTGTGAATAATGCTGCAATGAACATGGATGCATGCATCTTTATGTATTTGTGTTTTCATGTTCTTTGGATAAATACCCAGTAGTGGAATAGCTGGATCTTATGTTGGTTCTATTAATTTTTTGAGGAATCTCCATACTGTTTTCCATAGTGACTGCACCAGTTTGCACTCCCACTAGCAGTGTATGAGAGTTCCCTTCTTTCCACATTCTCTCCAACACTTGTTTCCTGTCTTGTTAATTATAGCCATTCTGATGGGAGTGAGGTGATATCTCATTGTAGTTTTGATTTGCATTTCCCTGATAGTTAATGATGTTGAACATCTTTTCATGTGTCTGTTGGCCATCTGTATATCTTCTTTGGAGAAGTGTCTGTTCAGATCTTTTTGCCCATTTTTTAATTGGATTGTTGGTTTTTTTGTTGTTGAGATGTATGAGTTCTTTACATATTTTGGATATTAACTCCTTATCAGATATATGGTTTGCAAATATCTTCTTCCAATTGTTAGGTTGTCCTTTCATTTTCTTGATGGTTTCCTTTGCTGTGAGGAAGCTTCTTAGTTAGATTTAGTCCCATCTGTTTATTTTTTCTATTGTTTCCCTTGCCCGGTCAGTCATGGTACTTGAAAATATGCTGCTAAGACTGATGTTGAAGTGAGTACTGCCTATGTTTTATTCTAGAAGTTTCATGTCTTACATTCAAGTCTTTAATCCATTTTGCATTAATTTTTGTGTGTGGTGTAAGATAATGGTCTACTTTCATTCTTTTGCATGTGGCTGTCCAGTTTTTCCAACACCATTTTTGAGAGACTTTCCTTTATCCATGGTATATTCTTGGATCCCTTGTCGAAAACTAGCTGCCCATAGATGTGTGGGTTTACTTCTGGGCTCTTGATTCTGTTCCATTGATCTGTGTGTCTGTTTTTGTGCCAGTACCATGATATTTGGTTAATATAGCAGTGTGGTACATTTTGAAATCAGGGAGTATGATACTGCCTGCTTTGTTCTTTTTTTCTCAGGATTCCTTTGGCTATTCAGGGTCTTTTGTTGTTCCATATAAGTTATTTTTATTTTTGTTCTCTTTGTTCTATTTCTGTGAAAAATATTGTTGGAACTTTGATAAGGATTGCATTGAATCTGTAGATTGCTTTAGGAAGTATGGACATTTTAAGTATGTTAATTCTTCCAATCCATATTCCAAATGGAATATCTTTCCATTTCTTTGTGTCTTCTTCAATTTCTTTCAACAATATTTTATAGTTTTCAGTGTACAGATCTTTCACCTCTTTGGTTAAGTTTATTCCTAGGTATTTTATCCCTTTTTTTGCTATTGTAAATGGGATTGTATTCTTAATTTCTCTTTCTGCTACTTCTTTGTTAGTGTATAGAAATGCAACTGATTGTTGTATGTTGATTTTGAATCCTGCAACTTTACCATATTCATTTATTATTTCTAAAAGTTTTTTGGTGGATTCTTTAAGGTTATGTGTATATAAAATCATGTCATCTGCAAATAGTCAGAGTTTCACTTCTTCCTTTCCAATTTGGATCCCTTTTATTTCTTTTTCTTGCCTGATTGCTCTGGCTAGGACTTCCAATACCAAACTAAATAAGAGTGGTGAAAATGGGTATCCTTGTCTGGTTCCTGTTTTTAGAGGGATAGCTTTCAGTTTTTTCCCATTGAGAATGATATTAGCTGTGAGTTTGTAATATATGGCCTTTATCATGTTGAGGTACTTTCCTTCTATAGCCATTTTATTTAGTTTTTATCACAAATGGATGCTCTATCTTGTCAAATGTTTTCTCTGTATCTATTGAGATGAGCATGTGATTTTTATTCTTCATTTTATTAATTGATTGATTTGCAGATGTTGAACCATCCCTGGATCCCTGGAATAAATCCCGCTTGATCATGGTGCATGATCTTTTTAATGTACTGTTGTGTTTGATTTGCGAGTATTTTGTTGAGGACTTTTGTGTCAATGTTCATCACTGATATCGGCCTGCAATTTTATTTTTTTGTGTTGTCCTTGTCTTAGAAGAGTTTGAGAAAGATAGGTATTTCATCTTCTTTGACTGTTTGGTAGAATCACAAGGGAAGTGGTCTGGTCCCAGACTTTTATGTTTGGGGAGGTTTTTGATTACTGTTTCGATCTCCTTAGTGGTGATTCATTATTCAGATTCTGTATTTCTTCTTGATTCAGTTTTGGAAAGTTGTATGATTCTGAGAATTTATCCATTTCTTCTAGATTACCTAATTTTTTGGTTTATAGCTTTTCATGGTATTCTATTGTAATGTTTTGTATTTCTGAGGTGTCTGTTGTAACTTCTCCTCTTTCATTTCTTATTTTATTTGTTTGAGCCTTCTCTCTCTTTTTCTTGGTGAGTCTAACTAAAGGTATGCCAATTTATTTATCTTTTCAAAGAACCAGCTCTTGGTTTCATTGATTTTTTCTATTATTTTTAGTCTCTTTTTCATTAATTCTGCTCCGATTTTTATTATTTCCTCCTTCTACTGATTTGGGGATTTGTTTGTTCTCCTTTCCAGTTCCTTTAGGTGTACTGTTAGATTGTTCATTTGCTATTTTTCTTGTTTGTTGAGGTAGGACTTTATTGCTATAAACTTCCCTCTGAGAACCACCCTTGCTGTATCCCATAAATTTTGGCATGTTGTATTTTCATTTTCATTTTTCTCCAGGTATTTTTTTGATTACTCCTTTGATTTCTTCATTGACCCAATCGGTGTTCAATAGCATTTTGTTTAGTCTGCACATATTTGTGGCTTTTCTGATTTTCTTCCTGTAGTTGATTTCCAGTTTCATACAGTTGTGGTCAGAAAAGATGCTTGGTATTATTTCAATCTTAAATTTATGGAGACTTGTTTTGTGGCCTAATATGTGGTCAATCTTGGAGAATGTTCCATGTGCATTTGAAAAGAATGTGTATTCTGTGGGTTTTGTATGGGATGTTCTGTATATATCTACTAAGTCCATCTGGTCTAATGTGTTGTTTAAGGACAATGTTTCCTTGCTGATCTGTTTGGATGATCTATCCATTGGTGTAAGTGGAATGTTATAGTCCCTACTATTATTGTGTTACTGTCTATTTCTCCTTTTATGTCTGTTAATAATTGCTTTATATATTTAGGTGCTCCTATGTTGGATGCATAGATATTTAAAAGCGTTATATCCCTTGTTGGATTGTTTACTTGATCATTATTTAGTGCCCCTCTTTGTCTCTTGTTACAGTTTTTGTTTTAAAGTCTTTTTTGTCTGATATAAGTATTGCTACCCCAGCTTTCTTTTCATTGCCATTTGCATGGAGTATGTTTTTCCATCCCTTCAATTTCAGTTTGTGAGTGTCTTTAGGTCTGAAGTGCGTCTCTTGCATGCAGAATATATATGGGTTTTGTTTTTTGATCCAATCAGCCACCCTATGCCTTTTGATTGGAGCATTTAGTCCATTACCATTTAAAGCAGCTATTGATAAGTATGTACTTATTGCCATTTTGTTCCTTTTTCCTGGGTTTTTTAGTAGTTCTTCTCTGTTCCTTTCTTCTTCTCTTGCTCTCTTCCCTTGTGGTTTGACGTCTTTTCTTTTGTATTATATTCGGGTTCCTGTCTCTTACATTTTGTGGATTTATTATTAGTTTCTGGTTTGTGATTACCATGAGATTCATATATAATAACCTATGTATATAGCAATCTATATTAAGTTGATGGTCTCTTTAGTTTGACCTCTTTCTAAAAGCTCTACTCTTTTACTCCCCTCCTCCCACATTGTGTTTTTGATATCATATCTAACCTCTGTTTTTGTGTGTATATCCATTACCCTCTCATCGTGGAAATAGATAATTTTACTTTTGTCTTTTGACCTTCATATTATCTTCATAGGTGTTGATCTGCTACTTTTATTGTATATTTGCCTTTACCAGTGATTCTATTGCTTTTTTTTTTTTGATAATTTTCTTATTCACATTTGTGGTCTTCTCTTTGCCACTTAAATATGTCCCTTTAGCATTTCTTGTAAGACTGGTTTCTTGATGATAAACTCCTTTAATTTTTGCTTGTCTGGGAAACTCTTCATTTCTCCACCCATTCTGAACGATAACCTTGCCAGGTAGAGTATTCTAGGCTCTAGGATTTTTCCTTTCAGCACTTTAAATATATCATGCCACTTGCTTCTAGCCTGTAAGGTTTCTGCTGAGAAGTCAGCTGATAGCCTTATGAGGTTTCCTTTGTATGTAACATGTTGCCTTTCTCTTGCAACTTTTAGGTTTCTCTATCTTTAACTCTTGACATTTTAATTATAATGTGTCTTGGTGTGGGCCTCTTTGGGTTTATTGTTTGGTGCTCTCTGTGCTTCCTGTACCTGGATGTCTGTTTCCTTCCTTAGGTTTGAAAAGTTTTAACCTATTATTTCTTCAAATAGATTCTCTGCCCCTTTGTCTTTCTCTTGTCCTTCTGGGACACCTATGGTATGAATGTTAGTGCACTTGATGTTGTCTCAGAGGTCCCTTAGACTGTTCTCATTCTTTTTAATTCTTTTTTCTTTTATCTGCTCAGCTTGGGTAATTTCCTCTAGTTTTTTGTCCAGCTCACTGATCTGTTCTTCTGTATCATCTACTGAGCTATTGTGTCCCTCTAGTGAATTTTTCATTTCCCATATTGTATTCTTCATTTTTCATTTGTTCTTTTTTATATTTTCCAATTGTTTGTTGATATTCTCACTGAGTCCATCCATTCTTCTCCCAAGATCAGTGAGCATCCTTGTTACTTTTTGTTTGAACACTTTGTCAGGTAGCTTATTTATTTATGTTTCATTTAGTTATTTTTCTGTGGTTTTATCCTGTTCCCTTACTTGGAACATATTCCTTTTCAGCCTCATTTTACCTCTTTCTCTGTGCTGTATCTATGTATTAAGTGTGTCAGCTATGTCTCCTGATCTTGGAGAGGTGGCCTTATGTAAGAGATGCCTTATGAAGCCCAGTAACGTCCTTCCCTCTTGTCACCAGTTCCAAATGTTCCAGGAATGACCCCTATGTGGACTACATGTGTCCTTCTGTTGTGGCAGGATTGCTCTTGCTGCAGGTGCCCAGGGAGGCTGGGCTGTCCCCTGGGCCAGCTGGATGTAATGCTCAGCTGTGTGTGGCTGCTGTGGATCCTTCAGTCTCTTTATTGGGTGTGGGGAGCCCCAGCACAGTTGGCTACAAGGTCTAATGGCACATTCTATTTTTGTTTTGAGCCTGTGATTAATTTTCATGAAAAGCTCATATATCACATTTTTGGGGGTATTCATTTTTATCTAACTATGAAATGTATAATGTAGAATTATAAATATCCTTGTGTGTAAGTGTGGCTTTTTGGATGGGGAAAGTTAATGAAACCACAAAATGGATAATTATCTTTTCTGTTTTTTAAAAATTTTAATGCAAACACTTCTCCTGTAGCTATGCATTTCTAGTGATTACTTGTGGTGGACTGCCTGCCTATTCATTCATTCATAGGCTCTTTGTTCCACAAATTCATATAAATAGATTTCTCTATTCACATTTAGATTTTTATCATTTTTGTGTTTAGGTAAGTTTATCAATTCAACCAGGCACTTTCACAATTATTCATTTCCTTTATAAAATACTAGTTAGTTCACTACAGGTAGAATTTAAGTTCCTTATGGGTGAAACTGACATATGTATTTATAAATTTTTATATTATAATGGGACAAAAACTTCTGTAAAATCAAGAATCTAAATAGGACCACATATTGAAATAAGAGATGTTGGTCTGGAAAAAAAGAGGAACACATTATCTATCTAATTGAAACCTAAGGTACTAAATTTTCTGAGAGCAACCCCATAATATTCTCTACATTCTATTTTCTTCCATTTATCAGAGGGACTGGAAACTATATTTCTCAAGAGTCTTTTGATAGAAGGAAGATAAACTATTCAAATGACAGGTTACTCTCCAAGATTGGTAAAAGATAGGAGAAAACCACATTATGGGATAACAGCAGTGGGATAATATACAATTTTTGGAATATGTGAGGTTTTGCCTGAAATGCTGACCACTATCCTGAGGATCACCTGTGGGTTCCGCAGTTTCTTGACTCAGTGAAACATAACAGTGAGTCTGAGCAGTAGGGGAGACCTTTCTAGACCTTTCTTTCTCCAGAACTTCTAGTGGTTGCGTAAACTACTGTTTCTTTTAATTGACTATTTCTTGCCTTAAATATCCAGAATATTTTCTGTTTTGCTTTTCAAATCCTGGTTGATACACTTAGCAATGTCTTGATATATACACAATATTGTTAATAAGATGTAATATGTAAAATTATGTGTAAATTAAAGCCTACATTTTTATTGTGCTGCAAAGTAAATTTCTTTTATTTTTTAAAAAGGAATGGCATATTTAAAGTTCTTAATAATATAACTGCCAGTAAAAATATTTAGAGGTTAAGAAGAAATAATTACATATTCAGAGAAACACACTGAAGGAATTTGTCATCAACAGACTTGTACTCAAAAAAAAGTACTAGAAGGAATTACTTAGGCAGAAAGAAAATTATTTCAGTTGGAAATATACAAATAAATGAAAGAATGAGGAACAAGGAATGAATGAATATGACAGTAAAGATAAGTGAATATTATCTGTACAGATCATCATCATCATCATCTCTGGGGGTATAAAATATACAGAGAATCAATATGCTTGAAAGGAATGATACAAAAGGAGAGAGGTAGTATAATTGTAGTTAATGTTTTTTAAGGTTCTAGCACTATATAATAAGTAGTACAAAATGATAATTTATATATAGAGAGTGTAATAAGTAAGAAAACATATTTTATTCTTAGTGAATCACTGCCAAAATAATAAAAGAATAGTTAATCATCAAGAAAATAGAGGGAAAATGAAATATAAAATATTTGATCAATTCACAGAAGGCAAGAAAACAGAAAATGGAACACGAACCCAGTAGAACAAATACAAAATAAATTGGATGATAGATTAAAGCCCAAATATATGGGTGATGTAAATAGACTAAATATATCAATGAAAATATAGAGACTGTAAACCTGAAAAAAATATAACACATAACTACATGCTGCTTAAAATAAACACATCTCTAATATCACATTAAAGGATGTTTGAAAGTTATAAGATAGAAAAAATGCTACCTTGCAACATTAGGCAAAGGAAAACTAGTGTAGCTATATTAGTATCAGATATTAAGGCAATAAGAATTTCTAGGTCAAGAAAAGAAAATTTCATAACCATAAGGGGACAAATCGATCAGCAAAGCACAGCAGTTTTTATCCAATATGACCTAAAATATAGCTTCAATATTAAGCAAAAGCACCTTCCACAAAAATAGTGGGATAAAATAAAACACATAACTTAATAACTGAGAGAACAAGCAAACAAAAATAAAAATAAGCAAGGATATTGAAGAACCTAAACAACAAAATTAGTAAATTTGACCAATGGATAAAAATAGATACCAAACTCAATATCAGAAAACATGATTCTCAAGTGCACATGGAGCATTTATAAAACTGATTACATGCTAAGACATAAGCAAGCCTCAGAGCATTTCAAAGGATTTAAATAATTTATACTATGTTTTCTTTTCTTTCTTTTTTTTTTTTTTTGTGGGGAAGACCAGCCCTGAGCTAACATCTGTTGCCAATCTTCCCCTTTTTTTTTTTGCTAAGGAAGACTGGCCCTGGGCTAACATCCGTGCCCATCTTCCTCTACTTTATATGGGACGCCACCACGGCATGGCTGACAGGCAGTGCGTGGGCGAGTGCCCGGGATCCGAACTCGTGAACCCCGGGCTGCCAAGCGTGGACTAAACCGCTGCACCACCGGGTGGCCCCCTATACTATGTTTTCTAATCATGTGACATTAACTCTAGAAATCAACAATAAAAATATAACAGGAAAAGCCCCAATTATTTCACAGTTAAGTACTTAACTTTTGGTGGATCAAAGACAAAATCTTAATGAAAATTAGAAAATGTTTAAAACTAAATGATACCGAAGATATGGTATATTAAAACTTATGTGATAGAAAGAAAGAAGTATTTAGAGGGAAATGTAAAGATTTAATTGCCTATATTAGACAAAAATTAAAGTGATACTGTGGTGCTATGAGGAAAGGATTTTCTTTTAAGTAAATGGTCCTGGATTGATTAGTTATTTGTATGAATAAAATGAATTTAACCTCTGTATTACACCACATAAAAATCATTTCAAAATGGGTTGTAGATATAATCATAATGAATAAACTAATAAAGTTTCTAGAAGAAGATATAGGAGTCTATATACACAATTATGGAGTAGCCAAAAATTTCTTAAACAGGACATAAAAAACTCTAACAAGAGGAAAATGATGGGGTGAACTATATTAAATGAACTTATTTTCAAAATGTCAAGAAAATATCATGAGAAGATTACTACAATACATATATGTGATAATTCCCGAATTTATGAACAATTCTATCTAATAAATAAGTGATAGATAGGCAATCAATTAGAAGTCAGCAAAAGACATAAATAGGCACTTCATAAATGAGAATTTCCAAATGGACAATAAAATGGTGTTTATTCTCATTACTTGTCAGGGAAACGCAAAGCAGATACACAATGAGACAACTATACACCAACTGGAATAGTTTAAATGAATAATCTTAAAACAATAAAGTGTTACATAGCATGTGGAAGAAAAACTTGCCTACACTACTTGTAGAAATTATAAATTGGTATAATCTCTTTGGGAAACCTTTTACTAAAGCTTAATTCTATGACCCCAAGGACTGCCCTACTAAGTCTATATAGAGCAAATTGTAAATAAATCTATTTATCAAAAATATGTACAAGAATATTTTTAGCAGCATTATTCATAATAACCAAAAAGTAGAAAGCTCAAATATCCAATTATCAGACAAATAAATTGTAGTATATTCACTCAGTAGAATAATCTAGCTGCATTGTCCAATATAGTATAGCCATTAGCCACTTATGATTATTTACATTATGGTATATCATTCTTCATCATTTTTGCTTTCAACTTACCTATGCACTTTTGAAATGAGTTTTTTGTAGACAGCATATTGTTGGCTCATGTGTTTTTTTCCACTCTGCTTATCTCTGCTTTTTAGTTGATTTAGTTAAGCCATTTATGTTTAAAGTAATTATTGATATATTAGAGCTTATGTCTGTCATTCTATTGTTTTCTCTGTTTATTATTCCTCTCCCTCTCTGTGTTACTTGCACTTTTTCTTGATTCCATCTTGACTTATCCACACCATGTTGAATATACTAATTTTTATAGTTTTCTTAGTGGTTGCTCTAGGTATATTACAATATACCTACACAACTTATTGCAGTCTACTGGTATGAACATTTTAACACTTCAAGTGAAGAGTAGAGATCTTATTTTCATTTAGGTTTCTTTGTCCTCCAAACTTTAAAAATACAATTTTCTTAAGCATTTCCTCTGCATATATTGAAGACTACATCCAATAGTGTTATAAATTATGCTTCAGCCATCACATGTAATTTAAGAAACTCACAAGAATAGTCCATTATATTTATCTAAATTTTTACCCACTTTAATGACTTTCTTTTGTTTCTATAGCTCCAAATTTTCTATTGTTGTCATGTCTGTTTAGAAAACATTCCTTAGCCATTTTTTAAAGGTAAGTGTGGTAGCAACACAATCTCTTCATTTTCCTTCATCTGTGAATGTCAGAAGGATATCTTTGCCAGATATAAATTTCACAGTTGATTCTTCTTTTCTTTTGGTGCTTGAAAAATGTTGTGTCACCTTCTTTTAGCCTCCATGGTGTCAGATAAAAAATTTACTTTCATTCAGATTGGTTTTCCCCAATAAATAACAAATTGGAAAATAATGATTTTTTTGAAAGTTTTAGTTCTACTCTCTTTCCCACTTCCTTCAGGATTCTGATGACACCAGGGTTAGCTTTTTTGTTATTGTCCCACAGGTCCATGAGACTGTTTATTTGGTGTATTTTCTCCCTAATGTTCAGATTGAGTAAATTCTTTTGGTTTGCCCTCAAGTTCACTTATTCTGTCATATGTCATCTCCACTCTACTATTAAACTTAGTGAGTTTTTATTTTTATTTTGGTTATTCTATTTTTCAGTTCTATAATTTCCATTTGATTCTTTTTATAATGTCTATTTGCTGATATTTTCTACTTTTTCATTTCTTTCAAGAGAATTTTTCAGTTTCCTGAAGCAATTTTATGAAGCTGCATTAAAATCTTTATCAGTACCATAATAAAATTCTTGTCAGATAATTCTAATATATTTTTGATCTGAATGTTGGCATCGGTTGTCTTTTCTCATTCAAATTGTGACTTCTTGGTTCTTAGTATGATGAGTACCTTTTGTGTGTGTTCTGGATATTTCAGATAGTATGAGACTTGGATTCTATTTCATCTCATCTCTCTCTCTCTCTTTTAAAGCAAACAGTTTTCTTGTGAGGTAGCAAGGGCTGGGTGTGTGCATCTGTTTAGCTTCCTGTTGGGCCCACTGAAACCACCCTGGCAAAAGGGGAGTGCTAACTCACACTGCCTCCTCATTGCAGATGGGTGAAGTAAAAGTTTAATACCCATCTCTGCCCTACTGACACTTTCTAGTGAAAATAGGGTGCCTAATTACACTGTCTTATTGCCTCCAGTGGGGGATATAAGCCCAACTTCCCACTGGGCCCTGCTGATATCATAATCAATATGCATAATTTCCTTGTTGCTTATTATATCTGTGAACATAGCCATCTCAGTGTTGGTTTGAGTGACAGGCTGCTACAGCAACGTGAATCCCACTACTGAGAAACTCACAGTTTTTTCAGATATCACATTCTGCAGAGAATGTATAAACTAACAAAAATGCCATAATATAAAAAAAATTGGGATTCTGGAGATTGATGAATGTGAATAAGCAGATCTAATTTGTCATATGTTTTTAAATAAAAGAATATGGAAATAGAATGAGAAATTTTGCATAACTGTTAGCCTCATTAATGAACTCATTTATTTAACAAATGTTTATAAAGTGACTACTCTATACAGTGCTTATACCTGGTGACCATTTTTCCAGGTGCTGAACTGTATGAATTACTTTTTGTATCCTAAAGTAATCATTTTCCACACTCATACCATGAGGACATGACAATTGCAAAAGACCATTAGATAAATACCCATCTTTGCAGAAAAATGGACTAAAATTATTTTAATATGTTCTTATTTCATTTGAAATTTTGAAATGTAATGAAAGTGAAATGACAAAAATGAATCCCATTTAATGGCAAAAAAATGCATTTGACTGAAATCTCACCAAATGGAATTGTTCCTAGTGGTTGGATCTGCAGGAAAAGTAGCCTCAGTGGAAAAATTGAAGTGGTAAAACCAAAATAAGTTCATACAAAAGCACAGCAATGAATGCTTCAATCCAAATGCACAGTGTCAGGAAAAGGCTAAGGACAGAGACACCAGAATAGAATCATGGAAAATTAGGTTACCATTGTGGAAAGTATTATTAAGCAATTAAGACAATTATTATTTGCAATTTCAGCTTAGGAAGATAAGATTTTAGTGTGGTCAAAGTGTTGATGACAGCAGTGGCTGTAGGTATAAATGAGTGCGTTAATTTACATTAGTGTTGCCTAGGAAGATATAATAGTCATAACTTTTTGACACTTCATCACTTTGGCAATATAAATGCCTTCAGCCATAATCACCCAAAACTAACGGCGATGAAGAAAAGTGAATGAAAATAAAGCAATACTAATGATGAGAATGTTGATTTTAAAATGAAGTTAAAGTTTTCTGTCTATAAAACCTACAGAATTAAACTGTACACAGAAGTAAAATGGAAGTATAATTGAGGAGAAAAGTTCTGTGGACCATAACATTTGAAATGATTTTAATCAACAAGATGAAACATGACACATTTGCACCTTGTTCCTCCCTCCCCCTGCCATTCCTATAGGCTAAGATTGGGTTGGCCACTATTTGAAGAGAGATTAGAATTTCATGTGACAGTCTCTGGAAACAGTCAGTGAATCACAAGAGAAGTCCAATAGTCTGAGTAGCTCGAGAAGTTCCTCAGTGGAATCTATAGGACCAAAATCTTTCACAGCAAGATGGGTGGCAGCAACTGTATCCATACCCATGATAGCCACAGCCATAGCCATAGCCCCCAGGTGGCCATAGCCATAACCCACTCCATCATAGCAGTTGCTGTAGAAGCACATAGGATCAGGACTGGGTGGTCAGTTGAGAAACAGGGAAATAGTGCCTCAGATTGAATGTGATCATCTTCATAGGACCTTTCATACACTCTTAATTGTGAATGGAGAAAACCGTAGGCAGTGTTTGTCATATATTTCATGCTACTTTCCATTAGAAAACTTACAGTGTCTTTATTTACAAGGTGAAATTAAGCCTTCATAACCAAGATCACTTTGTTACATTAATATTCCTTCCATCAAACCATGGGGCTTTAAAAAGGTATTTTCTCAACAACAAGAAGACAAATTACTCAATTAAAAAATGAGCAGAAGATCTAAACAGACACTTCACCAAAGAAAATAGAAAGATGACAAATAAACATATGAAAAAGATGCTCAACATTTTAAGTCATTAGGGAACTGCAAATTAAAATGGTGAGATACCATTACATACCTATCAGAATGGCTAAAATCCAAAACATGAACACCACCAAATGCTGGCAAGAACATGGAGCAACAGGAACACTTGTTCATTGCTGGTGGGAATGAAAATGAGGCAGCCACTTTGGAAGACAGTTTGGCAGTTTCTTACAAAACTAAACATGTTCATACCATACAACCCAGCAATCGTGCTCCTTGGTATTTATCCACATGAGTTGAGAACATATGTCCACACAAAAACCTGCAGATGGATGTTTATAGTTACTTTATTCATAATTGTCAAAACGTGCAAGCGACAAAGATGTCCTTCAATAGGTGGAGGAATAAACAAAATGTAGTAGATCCATACAATGGAGTATTATTCAGCAATAAAATGAAATGAACTACCAAGCCACAAGAAGACATAGAGGAAACTTAAATACATATTGCTAAGTAAAAGAGGACAATCTGAAAATGCTACATAGTGTATAATTCCAACTATATGGCATTCTGAAAAAGGCAAAACTATGGAGCCAATAAGAAGATCAGTGGTTGCCAGGGGTATGGGGGGAGGGAGAGAGGGATGAATAGGTGAAGCGCTGGAGATTTTTAGGACAGTGAAGCTAATCTGTATGATACTATAATGGTAGATACATGTTATTATACACTTATCAAAACTCATAGAATGTACAACATAACGTACAATATATAAACAGTGGTCTTTGGTTAATAATTACACATCAATATTGGCTTATCAATTCTAACGAATGTACCACACCAATACAATAAATTAATAACAGCAGACACTGGAGGCAGGAAGATGAGGGTGTATATGGAAACCCTCTTACTTTCTGCTCAATGTTTCTGTAAATCTAAAACTGATCAAAAACCAGTCTATTAATTTTTTTAAAAGAAGGATCTGTTTATTTTCAAAGCCTTTGCTCCCTCTAGATTGCATCAGTTGATAAAATATTACCAAATTACTTGGGATGACACAAAGCACACAAATATTCCTCTAAATTCATGGGTTTCTTGTTTTGGATATTAGTTCTACCCAGCTGTAGATTTCTAGGAGTGTTTATATAATTATTGTAATTCTAATATAATATTTATAATAAATTATATTTTTATATTTATTATAATTCTATTCTATATAAAATTATATATATGATTTATATATATAATTCTATTGTACAGTCTGAAATTTTATATTGCATTTAATGGATGAGTTAGTACCTTGAAAGAGAAATTACTTGATGCCAGAAGTCTGCCAAATTCTCCATCTGTTCCCAGATGAAAGCATGCCTTGTCTATGAGATCATGTTTTCTACCAAGTACGTTCAGTGGGCTAACAATACATTTTTATGCCCCTTCATAAAAAAACCTTCATTCATGTATATTGTATAACATCCAGAGTGTGCATAAATCATAGGGTAGAACTTGATGAATTTTCAAAATGGACAGACCTGTTTAATTAGTGCTTAGGTCCCTAAACTGTGTAACACTAATATCTCAGATGACTCCCCTTATGCTCTTTTCCATTCAGTACAAGACCCTAAATGTAGTCATTCCTGATATTTGAAATTATGGATTTGTTTTGCTATTTTTGAACCTTATAGAAATGGAGTCACACAAATAGGATTTTTTTTTAATCTGGCTTCTTTTGATCCACATTTTGGTTTTTTTGATTCATACATTTTGCTTTTTTGTTAATTATCACTACTGTATAAAATTTCAATGTACAAATATACCACAATTTTTTTTTATCCATACTCTTGATGGTCATTTGTATTGTTTCAAATTTTTAACAATATTTTACAAATAGCCCTGCCACAAACAATCTTGTATGTGTCTCTTGGTACACTTATGCATGTATCTAACACATGCTAATTGTTGTTATAATAATGTTGCATTAAAAAACCATCAAATCTCAGATTCATGTAGCATTAACATTTATATCTTGCTCATGTGTTTGTGGATTGGCTGGGATTTGGCTGACTTAATGTGGGTTTGGGTCAAGTTATGTGTTGGTTTCAAGCCTTCTCCATGCATCTTTCATGGACCTTCTTGGACTGGTAGCTATTGGGGGGCGACTTCTCCAGATGAAAAGGCACAACAGGGAAAGCTCAGACATATATGCACATACCTATGTTCAAGGCATGTCTGACAACATCCAACAGGCTAATGCAAATAATATGGTCAAGCCCAAAGGCAAGGGTTAGGAAAATACACTCTGTCCATAGTAAGACCAGACCAAGTGGCACTGGTAGCCACACTCGAAGAGGAATATTCTCCTGCCCTACAGGTGAGAAGGGAAAGAACATATTCTGTTGAGTAACGACCTAACCCAGGGGTTCACAAACTCTTGCCCAGCATCTCTTTTGGTAAAGTTTTATTAGAAAACATCCATATCCACTCATTTATGTATGGTTGGTCTATGGTGTTTTCATGCTACAGTGACAGAGCTGAGTAGTGGAGACACCGACCATATGGCCTACAAAATCTAAAATATTTTCTCTTTACAGAAGAAGTTTGCTCACCCCTAATTAACCTATCAAAATAGGCATACTGATTATGTATATATTTAGAATCAGAATTACTGAGCTACAGAAGATTCCACCAAATAGTTTCCCAAAGTTCTATCTTTTCACCTGCAGTTTTCCCACTACTTGCTACACTTTGTATTTTTCATCTTTTTCAGCATCATTGACTTATTAAAGTTTATTATAATATGTAACTTTTACTTTCCTCATAAATCTAGGACTTTAAAGGTGGCTTTTTAAACTTCCATCTTTTATGTTATACTTGTGATGCATCAAACTTTCTATATATTTGAACCTCAAAACAAATTATCATTATTATTTGTGCACAATAAATATGCATTCATATTTTTCTATTTACTTCAGTCCTTTGTGAATGTCCAATATTTTTGTCTGGATCTCTTTCCTTCTGCCTAAACAACTCTACTGTTTCTTACAATTAATACACAATCAAAATAAATGTTCTCACTATTTATCTGTCCAGAAACTTTTATTTTTTGTAAGAAACTTTTGATTGTATGAGATTCTAGTTGATAGTTATTTATGATCCTCCTTCCTTAAAATATCATCACGTCTTCCTTTGTCTTCCCTTGTTTCTGCTGAAAAGTCTACTGTTTGCCTTATTATTACTCTTGTAGGGTAATATATCTGGATTCTCTAGCCACTTTGAGTTTGGCTTTGCATTTAATTTTCAGCTCTTACATTATGCTTAAATGTGATTTTAATTGTTCTCCCTCTCAGCAGTTCAGAGCTTTTAGAATATGTGAGCTGACACCTTCCATCAGTTTTGAAAAATTATGGATTACTCTCTGTTCAAAAATAATCCTTTCTTCTCCTGTTGAACTCCAGTTGCATGAATGTTTTACCGTTTTATGAGGACTGACACATCTTTTATATTCTCTTCAGTATTTTACATTCTAATTTTTCTATCTTTGCTTCAGTTGAATAGTTTTAATCAACCTGTCTTTAAGTTTACTAATTCAGTTTGTAGCTAGCCTATTGAGTTCTTTACTACATTGTTCATCTGCTTTCTTTTTAAGGTCTAGAATTCAAAATTGATTCTTTGGTGAATTTATCCAATTTTATCACATATTTTGCAATTTTCCATTATGTTTCTTGAATATGTTAATCATGACAGTTTTAAAATTCCTTGTCTTTGAACTCCAATATATGGCTCACTTTTTGGTCTCCTTATATCATCTTTTGCTTCTTTTGTGTTCTTTTATAGGGTTCCATAATCTCAACATTTTGTATAAAAATGGTAGAGGAAACAGAATGATATTGTATTTCTCCACAGAGATTTTTTTTGTCCTAGGCTATTAGAAAAGTTCTGATTGTCTTAATCTAAACAAAGATTAACATAAAACAAGGCTCCTGGAATTTTGGTAAGGGCTTGTTTACCTCTGTTTTGCTTCAGGCTATAAGGATTCTCCTTTGGCTCTTTCAATTAAGGGCACTTGGCAATGCCTAAACTCTAGTCATTATTTCCTCATCATCTCGATATGGACAAAAAATTCTATCTTACATCTCCAATTGTGTTTTGCCAGCCCTGAAAAAAAAAGCACCCCAAAATTCTGCTGGTTACCCTTTCCTCCAACAGTCTCTTGCCTTGCTCCTAGAATCAAGAACTGCAGAATTTCAGATCACTTTTCCATAATTTCCATATCTTCAGAATATTGGTCCCTTTATTCCAAGTTATTTTTTTTCATCAGCTCTGCATTGTACTTAATGTTGTCAGTTTGAGTTTCCCAAGTAAAACAGAACTACTTCAAGGGTGGAAAATGAGTTTGTTTCAGGAGAAAGTTAATATGTATAGGCATATATATTTGATAAAGGCCAGATTCCTAGGTAAAAAAATAAAATAATCTAATATTAATTTGATACTGAGAAAATGTGTCATGATATTGATAAATTTATCTTGTATGCATACTATATTTTTTCCAAATACTTATAATAAATTAGTATGTTTTGAAATACTATTTGGCCGCCATGTTGGTAAAGTAGAATGCCAATATTAGTGCTGACATTTTGAATTTGATAGTGTCTATACTCATTTTCTAGGCAGAAATATTTTTTAGAAATTGAAAAACATTTCATAGAGGCTGAGCTCTAGCTGATACAAGCCAATTGTTGACATTGCAAAATACACAAAATGTATAAATACAAACAAGTCTTAATGCTCTGATGTGAAATACAACTATTATAATAACTAGCCATTTTTAAAATTTAGATGAACATAATCCAACAGACATGGTAGAAGAATTATAGAGACACATATAAAAACAGATTTTTTATGAGCACTATTAAAAAGAATTGATATTTTTACCCTTTTTATTTTTAGGCACTCTTGCTCTCTTTCTCTCCCCCTCTGCCCCCAATAACCACATGTATATGGAAATAATCACACACAAATACACAAACATACATGATAAACTGATGGAGATAATTCAGTATAAATGTAACAAAGCAATATTTGCAAGGAAATACAGTTTATTTAATAATACATACTTTTTAAAGTAAAATCAAATTTAATTAAATTTTACATAGCATTATAAAGGTGACACAATATCAAAGGAAAATTTTCTATAAATTGTGATACAATCCAGTTGATAATGGTGAATCAAAATGGGCATGCTAAATTTCATATATTTATCTCAGACAGTTTAATATAAATTTAGTATTTTTGAAGACATTTGAAAATTTCTCAGATGAAAGAAACCTGGAAATAGTGCCAGTAGAACAAAAGGATATAGCCAATAGACTAAAAATTCCTTAGTAGAAGCCATAGGACCAGTATCTTCCACAGCACAGTGGGCGGCAGCAGCTGTAGCCATAGCCACCATAACCACAGCCATAACCACAGCCCAGGCTACCATAACCATAGCCTGGGCCACCATAGTAGTTGCTGTAGTAACACATGGTGTCGGGAGTGGAAGGTTCAGTTGAGGAGCAGCAGCAAGTAGGTATCTTTAGTCTGAATGTCACCATCTGCCAAGTGCCTTTTATACACCCTCAGTGGTGGGTGGGGAAAACCACAGACAATGTAGCATCTTATATTTCACTAATTTGCTTCAGACATCATGAATATCTTGATTTATTGGCAAAATGAGGCCCTCATAACTGAGATAGTTTTGCCCCTATGTCAGGATTCCACAATCAATTTATGGGCCTTTAAAATGAAACTCTTGTTCTATTATCAAGGCTATGTCTCACGCTTCATTTATTTAGTTGAATAAATATGACCTGATTACATGGTATGATGCAAAACACAAAAATGGATACCCATTTTTTTTGTCTTTTTTCCTTTTCTCCACAAGAAGATGGGTTTTAAAATAATTCTTGTCTGGTGGAACACGCTTCCTGAGTCTTGGTCATGAAAGAAAGATATAATATACCTTATATCTTATAAAATACTTTCTTCCACTCAATATGACTTTATTGATTATGTTACTGGCAATATGGCAGCATGTTACTATCATATATAAGCATATTTGGCATTTATTTATGAATCTTTCCTTTAGTATGTGCTCCTTTGATCTTTCCAGGAAGTGTAGGCCCATTTTATGGGTAGAAATTGTCTATGCTATATGCTTCCTTTTGTCATCACATACGAAAGTGCTGTAGATGTATTTGTAAAACATACCAAGGTTAAGTTTGGTGCTCCATCCTCAACTCTTATGTCTTTTTTTTTTACCAGGGTTCTTTTTTGTTCTTACAGATGCCGTGGAGTTGCAGTAGTGACATGTCTCCTAAAAAGTGTGTGGACAGTATCAGAGAGGCAAAAAGAGTCATGAACTCATTCTTTATTCCCTCAGTTTTCAGCTGATAGGTGAAGCTTTGGTGGAGATAGAAACCCCAGTCATGGAAAGACTAAACTATCACATAGCAAAGACTATGCTCCAAGTATTTTCTTTTGTTAGTTTAAAATTTTCAATGAACTTTATTAAATATAACTTACATAAAACAAATTTTATCTATTTAAGAGTAAAGCTAAATAAGTTTTGACAACCGGAGATTAATATAAATTATATATCTTCACTGTAACTATAGCTATTGGGAGATTTCATAATGTGGGAAGAAGCTTCCTCCTTGATTTTATAGTTGCTGAATCCAAATTTTCTCTGATGTCACAAACACTGCCAATTATACACTTTATCTTTGAACATTGAAAGTAGTGATGGACGTATAGATATGATGAAGAACCCTGCTTTCTAATTTCTAATACTTCTAATTAGATGATATGAAACTTCAGAGAGAAACTCACATAGGTTTTCAGCCTCTTCAACTATTCAACTATTTTTAAGACGTTGCATTATTGACATCTATTACTATTTCTGTGTCTCCTCTTATCACTGACTTTCTCATGCATAGCATGAGATGCTAGAAATGGTGAAAGGACATTAGAGAAACTTCAGTATTAGAAAAATAAATTTGTTTTCTTATGAAATTAGAAAATAAATTATTTTTCTTCATTGGGTCAAATGTATATCTGATGTTATTGCACATTTCTTCAAACAATTAAGATAAATTTTCAGATATCAAAATGATACTTGGTACCTGTGTTAGTTAATCCAAATTTTATTGTTCGTATTCACTTTTCAAATATGATGATGCCTAAAGAGTTCTTGGGCAAAATATAGTAATTTCTTGAAAAATAAGTAAATAGTCCACTTAATCAAAATGATCTTTTCCTGACTGATAATCGTATTCCATGAAATTTTCTTGTGTCTTTCCATTTCCCAATGTCATAGGGCTTCTTAAGAAAAAATAGAATGAGAGGGCATATTCATTTTTGGGATTTCAATGGAAAAATATGGACCTATAAGATGTGGATTGCAGTGGTATAAGGGAGGCAGTGACTCAGTGACTTGAAGGCTGTGGTGCTGAGGTTGTGAGCAACCAGCAGACCACTTCTGGAGGTTTTAAACATCAAACATCAGGCAATCAGCAGCCACTGGACAGAGGATGTTTTGTGAACTATTTTGTGGATGACATATAGAGTATAGATAGAAGCATGTGTCGTATGAGAAGCAAATTGTCTCTTTTCCAAGGCACGATTTTAAGTAATTCAGCTGCAACTTAATGTATCAAAAAATGGACAAAGGCAGGGGTTGTTAAATGTAGTGATAGAAAAAAGGACTATTTTGGTGGGCAAAAGTGTAATTTAAAAATTTAGCATATGATTGTAAATCGCTAGTCTGATCAGATGTAGCAGTGGTTGCTGAATGAGAGGGAAGCCCCGATTACATATGACCTTAGATAAAAAGAACTGATGTCAAGATCCTTGAATTTTTAGGTACATCAAAACTTCAGGAGACATCCAAAGACATTGTTCTTCTGTCCCTGCCTTTCTTTTTCTGTTCCTCTTTTATTTCTCTCTCTCTATCTCTCTTCCTCTTTCTCACGTACACACACACACATAAACAGAAAAAGCAAAAATGAAGGAGAGAAATTAATATAAATGCAATGAAACAATATTTACAGGGATAGATAGTTTATTAAACATGACCTTTATTTTCTCATATGAACAATGTGAAATAGTGATGAAGAAGAATAATGTTAATACAAAATAAAAAGTAAAACTTTTCTACAAATTATAAGGCATTCCATTGATTTTAGTTAATCTACATGGGGCATGCTGAATCTTTTTTCCCCAATAGTTACGAATGAAGTTGGCATTTCTGATGTGAGTATGGAGGTTGGATTAGGAAGCACAAGATGAGGAGTCCAGTAGGTTGAGTGCTCAGGAAGAACCTAGATAGAACTCATAGGACCAGACTATTACACTGCAAGATGAGTAGCCCATAACCAGAGACTGGGCACCACAGAGGTTGCCACTATGACTCATTGTGACAGAAATGGAAAGTTTAGTTGAGTAGCAGGTAATCTTCTCCTCAGATTGAATGTCACCAACTGCACAGTGCAGAGCCTTTTAAACACTCCCAGTTGTTTGTTGCCCAAGGCGTGAGCAGAGCTGCCCTTGTACTTCAGACTAATCACTCAAATGTACTTTTTAATGTACATTGGTATGTAATGTATTAATGTATTTTTCACTTGTGTTAAAAGTAATTGCAATTTACTTTATTTAAAGATAGTTTAACTTAGCCCGGTCTTATTCAATTATTAGATTGGCCAAGCGAAATGATCAATATCTGCATCATGTCTATCATAGTAAGATGTTTGGGCAAGAGAGAAGAGCTGCCTGAGCCCCAATTCCTCACAGCTGCTGTATGCAGATTCCCTAAGGCAGTACCATTGTACACAATGTCATGATCTGAGCAATGAGAGACTGGAGATGGTATGTGCATATATTTGCATATAGCTCTAATTTTTCTCATGCTCCCAATTGAAACTTAATGGAATTCATTAAAAATTAGTTTACTACGTTCCATCATTTAAGCAAATGACATTCCATTATTTAGACAATATCTATTGAGGGCTCACTACGTACCAGTCACTTTTAAGGCAGTGGATTATGTTACTTCTATTATTATGATTATGCCTTCTCATATGACCTATTTCTTCATTTATGGCATTAAGATGTAGCAGTGTTGCAAAGCCATTTGGAATATTGAAGCATTGTGAGAAAGCAGTATAAAATTGAATTATTTTAATTGGACTTCTCCAAAGTTGGGATGATGACTAGACACCTCCAAAATGTTCCCATTAGGATGATGGGGTTTTACATCACCATAACAGATGAAAGTATAAAACTTGGTCAGAATCTAACAATAAAGTAGTTATATTTTATGTGAGATATTTAACTAACAAATATTAATAGAAGTGGTTTATAAATACAAGATAAACTGCATGTAAAATAGTAAACTCACCGAGACCTATTCAAAGATTATGCTAAAACGAAGTATGGTGAGAATGAAACAAGAGTTATTTTTATGGGAAAATAGAAATATATGTGGAGTTGGTCTCGTCTAAACAATTCTCAGGAAGCATGATTTTGGAGACATAAATAAATTGCCTGTAAGAAAATAATAAAGTGAAATTTTACTGACTTGTCAATCTCTAACTATATATCCCTTTCTTGTATTCACACGAGTCTACAACCAAGCCTCAGATTGCAAATCAGGTTGAATTTGAATTTGATGTTATTGACATCGCTCCTGTACCTGCTCTCCAAGAATTATCTTTGATCTTACAGTTGCCCTTCTGGATGTCTGTTGCTGCAGTAATATTTCTTTTCAAAGTGTTTTATTAGTCATGGTGACACATGTAGTGCTTGGACCCATTTTGATCTTCTCAACTCTTATCTGAGAATACTGGTGCTTTTTGAAGGCAAATCTTTACTTAGAGGAGACTATGGTCCAGAGTTTGCCTTAAGATGAACATTTAAATGTAATAGAAGAGATACTCTTTTCTGATCTTTTATGGATCTAGATGGCAGACGAAAGACTTTGTGTGAACAAAAAGAGCACGAAAAAGTATCTAATTGAGTGAAATCTAGCTTCAGATGAATAGTTGCAGAGTATTACTAAAATGACATACAAAAATGTACCCTTGAGTTGATATATTTGATAACGTATTAAAATGTAATTCTGTTCTGTTTTATTTAAAGTTTATAAAGTTTATCATAACTTGGGACAAATAATGCATATAGTTATACATGGTGTTATGCTTATTGGTGACTTCTAAAAATGATTTATGGGGGGCTGACCTGGTGGAGTAGTGGTTAAGTTCACATGTTCTGCTTCAGCTTCCCTGGGTTCACAGGTTTGGATCCCAGGAGTGGACCTATGCACAGCTCATCAAGCTGTGTATGGCAGTATCCCACATATGAAATAGAGGAAGATGGGCACAGATGCTAGCTCAGAGCCAATCTTTCTCAGCAAAATAATAATAATAATAATAATTTATGGAATATTGTTTTCAGCTTGTCCATATATATTGGTCTTTTGCAATGCCTTTGGTAATACTGGCATTTCAGATATGTATATGTATATATTCATCTTTTGTTCAAAGTAGTAGAATTTCTTACAAATTGGATAAAAAAGACATCTCCCATTTAAATGACACTCTACCAAGTGAATATCTTATCACAGAAAATGCTATTTCCCATTGTTTATTGTTGGGGTGAAGGGGCTAGTGGAAACTTGAAGTGAGTAGAAAATGAATTTTTGTGACTTCAAAGGAAAACTTGGAATTACAAATTAAGAATTGAATGATATAGCAGGATTATAATATATACATACACACATAAAAATATTATAAAATATAAGTGAGTTCCTATGTTAAATCTTTTTGCATTGAGATGATATCAATGAACCTCTCTTGGAGAAATGATCTATACTAGAATATGGGACAGATACACTAAGCAGTGTCTGAACGGTATCCAGGAGCCAGCTTGTACCAGCTCAGTGAGCCGATTCTGCTTATCTCTGCAATTAATGGCATCACGTTGGTAGCTTTATTTCAAAACAATGGGAGTATTTACACTATGGAGATCCACAAACACCACAAATCAGGACCTTTTTTCCTCCTGAGATTGGTTTACCAACACACCAACGCACCGGGCCTAAACGTGAAGCTTGTTGATAGTTGTGGGAAAATAAACCATTGAGTCAAAAGCTCCAGACCTGCAGGGCATGAGGCTAAGACTCTAGGCTGGTTAGACAGAGGGGGCAGTGACTAATGAGTCGCAAGGAAGCATAAATTTTATATGAACTGATGTCACACCCTTATCTTTCTGGCATCATTGTCACCTCAGGCTGCTCCAAAGAGAAGTGTTCTCTTTCTCTCATATTTTCTTCTTCCTCACCTGTATTAATCAGAGTTCTCCAGAGAAACAGAACCAACAGGAAACATAATATGTCTATATGGAGATTTATTGTAGGAATTAGTGCACGTGGTTATGGAGGCTGAGAAGGTTCATGGTCTGCCCTCTGCAAGATGGGGAACCAGAAAAGCCAAGGTGTAATTCAATCCGATTCTAAAGATCTGAGAACCAGGAGTGCTGATGTCCAAGAGCAGGGGAAGACGGATGCCCCAGCTCAAGCAGAGAGAATAAAATCACCTGTCCTCCACCTTTTTGTTCTGTTTAGGTCTTCAACAGATTGAATGCTGCCTACCCACATTGGTGAGGGCAATATTCTATACTCAAGTCTACTGATTCAAATGTAAGTCTGTTTCAGAAACACCTACACAGAGACACCCAGAAGTGTTTTACCAGCTATTTGGGCATCCCTTAGCCCAGTCAAGTTGACACAAAAAATTAACCATCATATCATTCCATTTGCCAATATACCAAAATGCATACATGCACAAACACACACACACAAATGACAAAGAAAATCAATTAAAATGCAATAAATCAATACTTTCAATGAGAAAAATGTTTGTTAAAATTAATTCAAACTTTTTCACATAAAAGTTGTTGATCAAAACGGTAAGAAATTTTGAAGGCAATATAATATCAAAGGAAAAACTTAAAAAAAGATTGTGAAACATTCCAGATGATTTCAGTGACTCTAGGTGAGGCTTGCACAATCTGACCCATTTTTTTTAAGACAGTTTAGAATGATGTTTAGAATACAAAATGGAATTATTCATATGAAGAATCATGGAGGCAGATTCAGGGAGCCTAGGTGGACCAACTGGTTGAATTTCTCTGGAAGTTTCTCAGTAGAACCTATATGACCAGTATCTTCTGCAACAAGATGGGCGGCAGCATCCATATCCGTGTCTACCATAGCCACAGCCTAGGCCACCATAGCCATAACCCAGACCTCCATAATAGTTGCTGTAGTAGCACATGGTTTCAGAAGTGAAGGATTTGATTGAGGAGTAAGGAATCAGTTTCCTTAGATTGAATATCACCATCTGCACAGGTCCTTTCAGATATACCCTAAGTTGTGGGTGGGACACATCACAGGATTTGTTGATCACATATTTCCTACTAATTTACATTAGTATACTTCCTGAAACTTTGTTTCATTAGACAATGTGAGACCCTTGTAAGCAAGATGACTTTGCTATTGAGTCAACATTCATAGGATCAAATCACGTGTCTTCAAGTGTTTTTCTTATTCCCATTTTAAAACCCTTACTCATCCTTTATTTATTTAGCTTAAAATATTTGACTAGTTTTTATCTAATTTAATCACTGACTAGGTTCTAAAATGTTGGTTTTTAAAATTCTGTCATTAATTCTGCATATATTATGTAAGCATCTTCCACAAAGTGAAAAATAACTTTCTTAACAATAGTGTTTATTCAGTAGAGTCAGGTAAGCTTTTCCATGTTTACTATTTACTTTAATAAGTAAATTTCATGCACGCATAAAAGTATATAGAATTGCATCTTGAAATTTCATAAACACATCCTCAGGATTTAATAAATGTCAATATTCCACCATCAGTTCCTTCTATCCCTGTACATTTTTGTAGTCATTGTTATTTCTACTGAATATTTTAAAACAAATCCAAGACAAACTTATATATTTCTTAAAAGTACTTTAGTGTGTATCTCTATCACAATTTTATATATATACTTTTTTGGTGGGGAAGACTGACCCTGAGCTAACATCTATCACCAATCCCCCTCTTTTGCTTGAGGAAGATTGTCCCTGAGCTAACATCTGTGCCAATCTTCCTCTAGTTTGTATGTGGGTTCCCACCACAGTATGGCTTGAAAAGTGGTGTAAGTAGGTCTGTGCCAGGGATCCAAACCTGCGAACCCCAAGCCTCTGAAGTGGAGTGCATAAACTTAATCACTGTGCCACTGGGCCAGCCCCACAAATATATTTTTATAGTCAATTTTTTCACATTGGGACTTATGTACATTTAGGTATAATGTCTCTTAGCTCTTTGAAGATATAATACTTCTCTAGTCTCTTTTTCATGCATTTGATTTTTTGAGTAAACCACGTTATTGTCCCATAGAATTCTTAAATTTTGGATGTGGCCAATATCTTCCTTAATTTTTCTTTTCATATATTCCTTTATCCCTCATGCCACCTGTGTCTTCGTAGGTAGATGTAAAGGGTTGATGTGATTCTGCCCATTCTTCTTATTTTTGAGAAGAAAAATACTTTATAGGTGTTCTGTGTACTTTCTTCTGTATAATATTAGGAGAAACATGATGTCTAGTTGTCCCATTGCTTCACATTTAGCAATGTTGGGATTAATAACTGGGTTCATATTACAATTTTCCCCATCAAGTTTTATCTACTGATTTTTGCACTTGATGATAGTTACTTAGACTCATTATTGCTAGAAGTTCTAAGATATTGATTTTTAAAATCTATCATTACATCTCAGATCACCGTAACTATAGCCCAGGCCGCCACAGTAGTTGCTGCTGCAGCATATGCTGTTACAAGTGAAAGGTTCAGTTGAGGAGCAAAAAATAAGTTTCCTGAGTTTGAATGTCACCATCTGCAAAGGACCTTTTATACAACATAAATAGTAGATAGGACAAACCACAGACAATGTTGACCTCATATTTCAGATTGATTTGCAATAGAGCTCCTCATGAATCTCTCCTTCTTTCGTTATGTGAAGTGAGTTCCTCAAGCCATGTTTACTTAATTATGATGCTTGGATTCTCACAGTCTATTCTCTTGCCTTTAGTAGGAGGATTCTATTCTATTTTGAATAGTTATGTTCACTCTATGTGAACTATATGAAAATATATTTAATATCTTGTATCAAGCACCTTGTAATTCCATGAGCATATAAGGCCTCATTGTTTTTTTCCTATTTTCATTTGAAGAATATTAACTTCCGCTACATAATCAGATATGAGATCGGTGGTTGGAAGATGAAAGTTACTTGAAGTCATATGTCTACAAATTTTATGAATTATTTTCATTAGAGCAAAAGATTTTTCACCCCAAGATGATGTTTCTCACTGGTTAATGGCATTAATTGACTAATTACAAATACACATTTTATTATAAAGACACCTCTTCTTCAATTATGACATTTACATGGTTTTAATGTCTGTTTGATCATATTTTGTCAAGTTGACCATTTACTCATGAAGTTGACCATTTAGCATTTATTTTATACTTTTTTTCCATTAATGTATAATAATTTCACATTCAGAGAGTTTTAAATCTGTTGATTGGTAGAAACTGATGACATTTTATCCACTCATTTGTCACAGTGTGATCAAATCCCACTGACATAGATAAGGGAAATGAGGGCTTAGTTCAATGGTCCTGGTGAAGTTGTTTTCTCTTCCATCCTCCTTCTTCACCACTGCTAGTTTCCCAGATTTCTTTTGCTCTTTGTATTTTGCCGGGGAGCTTCTGAGAGATGAACACACAGGTTAGCTGGATGGTAACAGAGGGGGCACATGTATCATAGGACAGATGTTGTTATGCTTGGGAATCAACTGGGTGTTGTTCTTGCTGCATATAGAGAAAAATTCTCTATATGAGAACATGATCCAGTCTTTCAAGTTTAAACAAACAATTTAATGTTTATAACTAGGCTGTGTTTTTTTTTTTTTTTTACCACAATGGCTGAATCTAAGTGCAAACCAAAAAGGGGCGATGCTATGTGTCCAATTGGCTGAAACCTAGTGAAGCAATGTTATGCACACAGTATTATTTCAGAAGGGTATCATACATGAACATATGAGAGAATTGATGAAGTTTTCCAACTATGTATAAAAAAGTAATTTTTTTGATATTTTATTAGACAATTTTTTTCACCACACAATCCAATTTTTTCATCAGAATCATCCGAGGGTTCGAAATTGTGCACTTGTCTTCCAGGTATTCATGATCACAGGGATGTAGAGTAAAGGATGGTGGAGTACAAGCCCTCTACTTTATACTGCTATTGATTTCCTATTCCTCTCTGAGCTTACTCTGAGAAGGATTTGAACAACACCAATTGGACAAAATAGAATCGTTTGAGCTTTGAGGCTCTGGAGAGGTAAATGTGTACACGCCTGAATTGCCATGCTTTTTCATATGCTCTTAATTTTAAAAGTAAGTTCTTAATTTTAAAGCATTTTAAAAGTCATATAAGACATTAACAAGGATTGGTCAGCCTTATTTATTAATTTACTTGTTTTCCATTTATTCATTAAAAACCCCCCAAAACTTGAATCCTCACTGCTGTCAGTCAGTGTCCTTGGTGCTGGAACCATGTGAATTCTATCAATGGTATTGTGTTCTTAGTATTATTTTATTTTTCTCTCATGATGTAGACTGTGGTATTTTTAGAAAGCCATTTGAGAAAATTCCATTATACTAGAGGGATAAATAGATTAAAATATTTTACATACTGAGAAAATGAGACATGACTTCTTATACTTTATGGCAAACCACGAATGTCCTTAATTAATCTTATGACCTAGTTTTAAAAATTAATTAGTATAAATTTGAAATTCCTGAATAATGCTTGGACATGTATATTATTCTTAAAAAATAATACCTGTAATACACAACATGTTGATATTTCATACTGGCATAATGGCTATGCCTCTCAATCACTTGGGAAAAAGTTCATAATTGCAAATGAAGGTCAAAATGGCACAAAATGAGTTTTCAACAGACTAATGTTGAAATTACATTATTCTTATTTTTATTTTTCTGAATATCAAAATAGGTTTTGATATCTTCAAAAGAGAAGTTGAAAATATGAAACTCAAAACCACTGTTCCACAAAAGCGGTTATCTAATTTCATATGCCTGATGCGCTGATGCAGTGATGGGGTGGCACTTTCTAGAGATTCTCAAAGACAAAAATGATGCACAGACCCATTTTGTGTGCTACCATCAGATATGGGAAATGGAGGGTCACTTAAAAGATGTGAAGTGGAAAATCCATGTGCAATCACCAAGAAGCACAGTTCTAAATACCTAAATTTTGAGTATAAGGAAACAGCCAAAGACAGAAACCCATAGAATATAGTGGTGGGAAATAGGAGTATTGTTGTGGGGTATGATTCCTTAATTAAAAACTTAGCATATGGGCTGTTTTAATATGATCAGGTATAGATGGTTGCAGTAATTACAGGTTCATCAAGAGGAAATTTTGTTTAGAAATAACTTATTCTTAGGCTTTGATTTTTTAGCATATCAAGAATGTCAATGTATCTGTCAGATAATACACTTACACACATGTGCATGCAACAGATGTAACAAAAGTAATATTAGAAAAGCAGTATTTTCAATATAGGAGATTTTATTGGAAGTTGAAATAAATTTTGTCTTACATGAAGGAGGTGGAACTAAAATATATACAGAGCAATAATCGCAATGCAGTAACAAGATAAAAAATTTCTTTTATAAAGCAAGACATTCCAGATGATTTTATTCAACTGACACGATGGGTGTAGAATTTAAACTATTCTCTCCTTCCCAAGTAGCCTAGGATGAGATAATCACTATTTTATGAAGAGAGGACTCAGAAAGTGGAGTCAGGAAACACAGGAAGAGGAGTCCTGGAGTGTCTCCAGAAGTTTTTCAATAAAATCCATAGGACCAGAATCTGCCACAGCAAGATGGGTGATGGTAGCCATATCCATACCTGCCATAGCCACTGCCATAGCCACAGCCATAGCCATAGCCCAGGCCACTAGAGTAGTTGCTGTAGTAGCACGTGGTGTGAGGAGTTGGGAGTGGAAGGTTCAGTTGAGAATCAGGGAACCAGTGTCCTCAGTCTGAATGTCACCATCTGCCCAGGGCCTTTTTATATACCTTCAGTGGTGGGTGGGGCAATCACAGCAAGTGCTAAACTCATAATTCACACTAATTTACATTAGAAAACTTCCTGAATCCTAAGTTTTTTTAGGCAAAGATAGTCTCATAGCTAGATATTTATTTTGCTTTCAGGTCAGGATTCTCACAATCAAACCATATGACTCTAATAATAAATAACTGCTCTATTTTCAAATCTGCATCAAACTGGGCTAGTTAGTAAAAATTCTTTGACTAGGTTTTATGGGATTTTTGAGAGAACGCTGACTCCTCCTGTGAGTTTATAGGTTCATAGGCAGATATTTTAACTAAAGTAAGAATTCTGTCAAAATGCCTATGTATTTTTTTATATGATTCCTCCTTCCAAGGAAAATGTGTCCCCTCAATGCTTTGTAATGGGTAGATTTACACAATGTATATTCACATGCTATTATAAAGGCACCTGTACTTCCACCTGTAATTATATTACTTTTTAATAATTCTTGAGGGAAATTTTATAATTTTGTTCTAAAATGAAATGTTGGCTTACATATTTGTTTTTCTTATTAGTTGTTAAAAGGATGTGGAGAAATTGGAACCCTTGTACACTATTGATGGGAATGTAAAATGGTGCAACCACTATGGAAAAATGTATGGTAATTCCTTAAAAATTAAAAAGAGAACTACCATATGATCCAGCAATCTCACTTCTGGGCATATATCCAGGTACATATCCAGAATTGAAATCAGGATCTCAAAAAAATATCTGCACTTCCATGTTCATTGCAGCATTATTCACGATAGCCAAGATGTGGAAGCAACTTAAGGTCTACCAATGGATGAACGGATAAAAAAAGTAATGTATACATACCATGGAATGTTATTCAACCTTAAAAAAAAAGGAATTCTGACATTTATGACAACATGGATGATCCTGAAGAACATTATTCTAAGTAAAATAAGCCAGTCACGGAAGAACAATTAGTACCAAGTTCCTCTTATATGAGGCATGTAAAATCATCAAACTCACAGAAACAGAGTAGAATGGTGGTTGACAAGGGCTAGGGGGATTGGGAAATGGAAAGTTGCAGTTCAAAGGGTATAAAGTTTCAGTTATGCAAGATGAATAAGTTGTAGAGATCTGCTTTACAACACCGTGCCTATAGTTAACAGTACTTTACTGTGTACTTAAAATTTTGTTAAGAAGGTAGATCTCATGTTAAGTGTTCTTACCTCAATATCAATAAAAAGAAGGAGGCAGGAAGAACATTTTGGAGGTGATGAATATCTTTACTACCTTGATTATGATGATGGTTTCACAGGAGTAATCATGTCAAAAATCGTCAAATTGTATTCTTTAAATATGTGGTCTTTTTTTTTTTGGTGAGGAAGACCAGCCCTGAGCTAACATCCGTTGCTAATCCTCCTCTTTTTGCCGAGGAAGACTGGCCCTGGGCTAACATCCATGCCCATTTTCCTCCACTTTATATGGGACGCCGCCACAGCGTGGCTGACATGCAGTGCGTCGGCGGGCGCCCGGGATCCGAACCCTCGAACCCCGGGCTGCCAAGCGCGGAGGAAACCGCTACGCCACCGGGCGGCCCCTGTGCAGTCTTTTTTATGTTCAAATTACACCTCAATAAAACTGTTAAGAAGACTGATCTTTCTACAGAGAGTGGGCAGACCCTGGCAGGATTATTTGCTTTTCTCTGTCACACTGTGTCCAGTTCATTTGTTCCAAAGTAGGGTTCCTCTCACAACAGTCAAGTGGAGGTCTGGAGACTTCTCTATCCCTTCCCCAGCCTGAGTTCCTCAGTGTTCCATTGACCTTACAGTTGCCCTGGGGGCTGGAGTGAAGTATCCTCACAAGGCTGCTGTGTATCAGCACGGGGAACACATAATTACCTATGTGAGTTTTGAATTCTAGTCTGAAGGCAACAGGAAGGAGAGAGCATGATGTAGACAGAGAATACTTATTACTCATGAAAGAGCTTAGATTCTCTCTGAGAAGAGGCTGTGAGGCAGGGTTAGACTTTAAGACAAATATTTAAATTCAGTATTTGAAGTGTTTCTTACTGGCATTGACTATAAACTAGACGAAAGATGAAAAAGAAGATGGTTTGAGAAAAGCTAAAGGAGGAAGACACAGTGACATATCTAGTTGACTGAAACCAAGCTACATGATGATATTCAAATGGAATCTCTTGAAAAGTACCATAGATAAATATGGCTGAATTGATAAATTTAATTCAGTATATATTAAACAGCTGTTTTATTCTATTTTTAAAAAATGGTTTTGATTTACCCTACCTGGGTACTCAAACAGAGAGATCCGTATTATTCACTTGTCCTCTGTCTTTTCATTGTCATAATATAGTTGAGTGAGGGACTGAGAATGTCCCTTTTTCCTCTCTTATGATAAAGCTGTATTCCATTCTGAGTATTCCACAGAGAGCACATAAAGAGACAATCAATACTTTCTGGGTGAAATAACATTATTTGCACATCAAGACACCAGAGATGGTTTATATCCCTACTTTCTCATCTTCTGCTAGAGTAAAATATGAAATTCTAGGGAGACATTTTTCAACATTATTCATTGTCATTATTTGTTCAAAAATGTTTATTAGCCACATACTATGTTCCATAAACTCTTCTAGCTTCAGGGCTATGATCCATTATCAATGATATTTGGAATAACACCTTTGTAATATTCATTACTTGAGGATGTGTCAGTTATGCAAGGACCTTTGAGAAAAATCCACCATCACAGAAGAAAGATTGGAGGAGAATTCTTTGAATCAGTTGCTGAGACAAGGAAATAGGACTGCTTAAAATGTAAAAACATTTCCTGCATTATGCTATCAAAAGTTCTTCATACAATAATATATTTTTGTAATGTCTGGAGTGCTTCCAGCCACCAGTGTTGATATCTGAGAATACTGTCTGGATCATTCATGGGATGTTCAGAGATGTCATTCCTCACTGATGTCTTATGAATGAATATTCCTTTCCCTCATTTGCTTGGGGAAGGAAGCTAGAATCATTGAGCAAAGTAGTTTTGTTTTCTTCAAATTAGAAGCTGGAAGAATAAGGTTAATATCCCTAATGCAAGTGGAATGTGGTGACCCAGCTTGCTAAAACATTGTTTACCAAGAGGGGAGCCAGGTGGCTTGTGCTGGTAGATCCCATTACTAAAACGACAACAGACCCACAGTAAGTAGGCAGGTATGTGTTGTATTCTCTTGTTGGACTCAGAGGAGTAGCAAAAAAGTATGAAAGGCAGAATAAACCACTTATACCTACTCTTAGGTACAAATCTGAATGATACACCTAACTGTGGAGTTTAAGAAAAGCAGCCAAAGACAGCCACTTCTAGCATATGTTAACAGAAAACAGGTCTCTTTTATGCGTGACACAACATTTAACTTGTCTGTGTATGAATAATAGTGCTGCCTATAGATATATATATGAAAACACAGTTTTTATGTATATATTGTTATAAAGGCCTGATGTCATGTGCTTATCTCTTTTGGAAAATGATCATCTTAGAATAAGAACAAAGGCAATGTCCAAACGCAGTTCCCCACAGGGACATAAAAATTAATGTAAATAAGGTAAAATTATACTGAATATGAGAAAATAAGTTCATTTAAGAAGTTAGCCTATGGGCCGGCCCAGTGGTGTAGCAGTTAAGTTCACGCACCCTCTTTGGCTGCCTGGGGTTTGCATCGGATCCCAGGCGTGGACCGATGCACCACTTGTCAAGCCCTGCTGTGGCAGCGTCCCATATAAAGTAGAGGAAGATGGGCACAGATGTTGGCCCAGAGCCAATCTTCCTCAGCACAAAGAAGAGGATTGGCAACAGATGTTAACTCAGGGCTAATCTTCCTCACACACACACAAAATTAAGCTAAAATTTTCCCAGATTAAAGGTATTGATCAAAAATATAAAAGAAAGATATTGGTACCACAATATCAGAGACAAAACCTATCTATAATATTTGGCAGGTTCTTGGCTATTTTCATCAATTGAAAAGTATATCAGATCTGAAATTTGTGTTTTCCAGGTTACCCTGGATGAGCTTGTCACAGTTCGTATAGAGAATAGAATTACTCTTGCGAATAGCCATGGAAGCAGAGTCAGGAAATCAGAGGTGAAGGAGTCCAGGAGACTGAGCTGCTCTGGATGTTCTTCAGTAGAATCCATAGAACCAGTATCTGCCACAGCAAGATAGGCTGCAGCAGCCACGCCCATATCACCATCCCCACAGCCAGAGTCAGAGCCCAGAGCCCAGGCCACCACATGATTGTTGCAATCGTGCCTAGTGTCGGGAGTAGAAGTTTCAGTTGTGGAGCAGGGAATTTTCCTCAATTTCAATGTCACCGTCTGTACATGGAATTTTATATACTTTCTGTCGTGTATGAGGCAGTGTGGCCTCACATTTCAGGCAAAGTTGAATAATAAAATTTCATGAAATGCTTGTTTCAATAAGTAGGGAGAGGTCCTTATAGCAAATACTATTAACTATTTTTCCTGGAATCCAATAATTATGTCATATGTCTTAATTAGAGGTTCTTCTTGTATTTTGGAGATCTTCTCACCCTGTGTTTTGTTATTAATCTCTATACTCAGTTTCCTTGAAATGCTGTAAATATTCAAGTCCTTTGACCCAGTTTTCTTCCTTTTTTTCTGGCAATAATAATTTGCATTGAATATTCAGATATGCAATCAAGGAACTGAGTGTATCTATTTAAGTGAGAAATAGATAGAAGTGAGGAGTTATCTGAAGTAAAACATCTTTTAAATTACATAATTCCTTTCCTTCGAGCAAACAACTCTTTATACCAAATAATATTTTGTACTGATTATTGACAATGAACTGACTACACTTACATTAAAATGCTAATATGAAGTCACATTTATTTTTTATCATGAGAGTCTTATTTGTTAAGCATAACTTTGACTCTTTCCATGTGAATTCACCATTATATTATGCAATTAAGCATTTATTTATAAATCCAAGAATTGGTGTTTGGTCTCCTCCCACATCTCACCCCTTGGGTTCTCATATATTCAACTTGGTTTTAAAGTTGTCTTTGAGTTTCTCCAGGAAAGTTTTCTTGAAATAGTGGCAGAAGAAATGTGTGGCATGGGCTTCTCATATCTGCTTCTCCATTCAATCAATTGTGGTAGCATATGCCATATATAGTATATATCTGGAAAACTCCACTGTATGCTTATGAGAGTAAAAAAGGCAAATAAATATATTATGAAAAAGTTTTGGTCTTATGGACCCCTTGAAATGGTCTTTGGGTCCCACAAGTGTCAACAGACCACACTTTGAGAAGCCCTGGTCTACAGCAATGATCTTCAAACTTTTAGATAAGAAAACATACCCTCCCAAACTTGATTTTAATAACTTATTTATAATTTTTTAAATGCAACAATTGCTAATAATCATTGAATATAAAGCATATAACATTATTTATAATAGTAAGAACTCATGTTATGATAGATACGCTTTAGTACATTAAAATTTTTTTTTAAATTTTGTAACACATAGATTTGAAGTTTTCGTTCTAAATTCAGTTTATTTTAATTATTGGAAAAAATATATTACTTGCTACATTAACCAAGTCATGATACTAATTTTTAATCCCATTATCTAGTTATGCAATTTGTTTTTTTAATTTGGCTAATAAAGGCATAGCTTCCTTAATTTCAGCAGTTTGTTTTTACAAATTAATTGAGAGATTTTGTTTTTACACAAATGGGGTCAAAACTTACTAAAACTCTTCATTTGAAAACAATTTCAAAAAAGATTAGAATATTCTATTTTCAAGTTTTAATATTACACACATAGAGTTTTATAGGGAGGACACCAATATAAAATTTAGTAACATCACAATGGAAACAATCTCAAATGTCCATTTATAAAATGCTCTCTCCCAACACAGCAGCAAGCCTGGCTAACTTTAGGAACTGAGTATTGAATGAATAAATGAATGAATGAATGAATATATGAAATACACTTCTTAATAAAAATAGTCTATCATAAAGAGATTTACTGAAAAGACAGCCAGATTCTCAGCGCTGGTACAATATTCCCTATGTCCCATTTCAGCTGGACACAAGTTCTATGTGAGTGACATCAGGCAACTGAGAGGCTTTCTTGTGATGAAGTTACTGGAAAACAGTCAGAAAACAGACACCTGGAAAACTCATAGAAGCATGACTTAAAATGTGGGTGTGTTCCTCTGTGTTCTGGGGAAACAAGAACAGTCAACCCCATGCAACTACCAGACTTTGGATGTGTTCTGAACTATTTTGCTAGTGAATTAAAGAGAAGAAGTCAAATTTATGTGAGGAGGAAGCAACCATGTCACGTGGAAGCTCAGCTTGAAATAGTATGAGAAATATTAAGGGATAAAAAACAGAAAAAAAAGATGGAGGAAAGTAGTGTCAACCCCTTGGGATAGTAACTGCACACAGGGTTCCATCTCATAATCATCCACTGGCAAAAAAGAGAGAAAATAAATACACATGAAAGCATACTGTACTTGCAAAGAGATTGCGTTTATTAAAAGAAGTATTTAGAGATCAAAAGGAAACTTTTGTTGCATTTAAAAAGATATTCTTTATGATCTTGCACAATGGAACCAGAGAAAGATGACATCTGTAGTTTTTTCATGATATCCTAGATTCAGAGTTTTGCTATTTTGAGGAGACAGGATGAGATGAACAAGACCAGCAGCAGAATTCATGTTTCACAGAAGGGCAAATCTGGTGGGCTTAGTGGCTCCAGAATTTTTCAGTAGAATCCATATGACCAATATCTTCCACAGCAAGATGGACGGTAGCAGCCATATCTGTAGCCACCATAGCCACGATAGCCACAGCCATAGCCACAGCCAAGCCCACCATAGCCATAGCCGCCACAGTAGTTGCCGTAGTAGATCATGGTGTCAGGAGTGGATGGTTCAGGTGAAGAAGAGGACGATAGTTTCCTGAGTTTGAATATCACCATCTTCACAAGGTCTTTTATACTCTCTCCTTAGTAGGTGTGGCAAGTCACAGCAATGTTGCCATCATTACAAATTATTTTGCACTAACCACAAACAACACCAACAACAAAGTTCTCATAAATCTCTCATTTCATTAGGCATAGTGAAGCCTTCATAGCCAAGATTACTCTGCTGTTGTGCCAAGATTTTCACAATCAAATCATGTGCCTAGAATGACAGCTTTTTGACTTGGCTTTAAAGCCCTTCCTCATTGAGGGCTCTTATTTAAATTCCATAATGAGATTCCATGAAATCACAGAAACTATGCAAACTGCAATTGATTCAGATTGTTTTGGGTTTAAAAATACCCTCAAACTCATCTCCCCATTGAGGAAGTTACTCTGTTTACCTTTGGGGAAATAGACATGCTATGGGGCAAGGTTTACTTAAAGTATGAGATGCGTAATATTGCCCAATGAGATAAAACAACTCATTTTATTTTAAATACATAATTCAGGTGACAGTTTACAAGACACAACTTTGCATGTATACAAATATACTTTATTTTTCATATTTTATCAAATTCTATTCTGAGTCACCATTTCCACTAGATGGCAAAACATTCACGTCCCTTCCAGGTAAACTCAACAAAATTCAATGATGTTCTAATCGTTAGAATTAAAGTTCAATTGTGTTAAAGGTTTCACCACTCCCCCTCTTCCTCCTCAGGTGGACTTTAACATGCAGTGGTATGCTATTGACTGGAAGGGAGCACCTTCTTCTGTCTTGTGCTGACATCTGTGGTTGGTATAGTGCATATTGCCATTTTCCATTGCCCTAGCCAAAATCTCCGCTGGCCAATCCATTACCTATATTTCAGTGCTACATCTTTGTGGTTCTACTGCCAGAAAATTCTTTTGTTGTGCTAGGGAAATCAATGAGTGCACTCAGATCCATCTGGGTGGGCATTCTCTGCCATTTGTGTTATGTTTGTTGGGTAAATCATGTGACTTGCTCCTTTTCAGGAAAATCAGAGTATGGCTTTCTCTACTTTTAGATGCACAGCTTTAATGTAGGGTTTCTCTTCCCTTCAGCTTCAATGACACAATGAGCCTAAATGAGGACTTAACCATGTCTGAGTTCTCTTGTTCAACTCACCAAGTCTCCACTAAAGCTTATATCCAGGAAAACAGTTATGGGATGAAATAAATAATAATAGCAAACGTTATTCTAGTACCTAGTATGTGCCAGACACTGTTCTAAGTGCTTGAAAAATATTAGTTAATTTGACTCTCAAAATTTTCTTGTGGAGTAGGTATTACTATTACCATCCCGTTTACACATGGGGCAACTGAGGCACATAGTTATAGTGGTGACACAGCTATAAGTGAGAGAGGTAAGATTTGAACCCAGAGAGCTGAAGCTTTAATCCTATCTATTTATTTATCTATTTAATCCTATCTATTATGGTCTACTGACTCCTATGAAGTTATCTTACTAAGAAAATAAGTTTAGAGGGCTATTTCACATAATCATTGAATTCAGCTCTGAGCTTCATTGCATAAAAAGATAAACTTGGCCATTAGTTAATATGTTTCTCATAGTCTGAGATGTTTTACCAGGAACTCCTTGTTTGTTGGTGAAAATCTACTAGTGCCATGAAAAATATCTCTGCTAATATTATTGTTTTAAATAAAGAAATGTCTATATTCACCTCTGAGTCAAAACACAAATATTACAAATATGTTGAAATTTAAAGAAAACTCTTTCAAGAAAATGCAATTTTACAAATGAAACAAAATCTCATCATTTCTATTTTCTGGCTATAGATTCAGGATATAAATTTTAAACCATGGAAAAAATATTTGATGTTTTAAAAACATACTCATAAAAGGAAATATTAATGTAAGTGAGAAAGAAAAGTCCAGTTTTCTCAGGCCTGGTGTCCCAGAATTTCAAACTATTGACTTTTTGTCAATAGTCTCATGAAGGTGAGTGATACATTTTGTCTTTTCAAAGTAAACCATCTCTCAAGTGAGAATAAGAAGAATCCCTAAAGGAAGAAAATGGGTTTGGAGCAGCAGAGAAGAGATGGAGAAGCTGATGATTAAGGTAGTTTATCATCACCTGTTCAATGTCAGCCAAAAGAAGGTAAAATTATTGGTTGTCTGGAGTAGGTCAGAATGTCTACTAAAAATGTTATTTCTTGCCATAAAGGCTGGTTACGAATGGGCAATTTGAAGAACTTGTATGACGAGGGTTTTGAAGATGAGACGATTGATTCTTATTAATAACTCACAAATGATTCAGATGTAGCTAAACAATAAGCAAATATCATCAGTGTCCCTGAGGTCATGACTTCAAACCAGGAGTCAACAAATTACTCAAATTGATCCTGCAAATTAGCCAATAGCATGACTTGTGTGGTGGTTCCCACCCACACTGAGGGCCTATAAAAGTCTGTCTTCAGGGGAATTGTCCAGACTGAAGTCATCTACTCCCTTTCTTTACCCAAGCGCAACCTCTACAACCAACACCATGTGTGGCTACTATGGAAACTACTATGGGGGCCGTGGCTATGGATGCTGTGGCTATAGAGGCCTGGGCTGTGGCTATGGCTGTGGCTATGGATATGGCTCCCCCTCTATCTGTGGCTATGGATGCAGCTCTGGCTATGGCTATGGATGTGGCTCTGGCTACTACTATTGAGGACACCACGGGAGACTCTCACCCTTACATTTGAACTTTGGGAGTCGCCAATCTGAACCACACGTGTTCTGAGCCTTATGATTGGGTGACAACTCTCTTACATCATAAGTTTTTGATGTGATTTTGCTGAAGACTTGCCTTCTGATGCTCTCTGGATCTGATACCTCAAACTTTTCCTTCCCTGGATTTAACTCATGAAAAATGGGAGAATGTGAAATTCATCCTGTGAGCTCCTGTGTGGACTCTCCTGGGGATGATGCTGTCACAGATCCTGCCTTTCAATTTTGATACAGGGTCTTTTTCTCGATTTTTCTAATAAACTTATTCAATCTGGTATAACAATCTTGATTTTCTTTTCATTTAATATCAGTTACTTATCTTTTCAGTGTTTTTAATTATTTGTATTAAAGAAAACAATTACCTTATTTAGAGGATATCTTCTTTTTATTTTTATTATTCAATTGCTCCACAAAATCCTTGATTTGTGACATTAAGAAAGTAACAATCCTTGTAGCCATCAATTTTCCACTCTGGTTAAGCAATAATGATATGTGTTATGTTGGGTTATTGTTAAGATAAACAAAATAATATTTATCAATTTAGTTAAGCATTACCTGAAAACACTATATATTACAAGTGCTTTTACACCGAAACCTTCAGCTACACGAAATTCTTTAGAAGATATGGGTGTTGACTCATGATTCCTGATTCTAATCTTTGATTTGTGTGTATTTAAGCAAGGAGTTCCTTATTCCTTATGCTGGTCCAGAGGTAGAGAAGTTCAAATCTACCTGGCCTGTCTCCACCTAACTTTTATAAGTCTTACTATGGTTTACAAATTTGTTTTTAAAAGTTGACATTTCTAAAACCCATTGCATATTTATGTTTAGAGCCATTTCATAGCATTCTATACCCTTATTTGTCCTGAGATACTTCTTTCCTGTGATTTGTGTAGTTTCACAGTTGTATTGCAATTATTTGACTTTCCACTAATTTTCTGTGACTCATATGTTTGTAAGCTTGACAATTATCTTTTCCTGAAAAGGGATTTCTAGATCTTGGACATGAATGAATTTAAGTGCTCTATTTAGTCTAAAGTAATGAATGTGTCTCAATTCATGTCCACAGATTGACAGTTTAAAATTGTTAACCTCACAAGAAGGAATTAAGATCCCTGGAAAGATCAAACCCCCCAAAAAGCACTTGTCCCTTAAAGTATGCCCTATGAGGACGTGTCTTTCTTATTTACTTCCTTCTTGAAGCTTAAAATTTTTGTTTAATATGAAGTGGAAATTGGATGATCTATGCTTACAGACCTCAAGAAATAGTGGATTCTAAAACTACTTTGGCTTGCTTGGTAAACCATGATACCTGGACACAACCAATGCCTTAGATAAAGACTCACAAGCCAAGACTTTTGTTGATTACAATTTTCCAAGATCAGCCCCGGAACATGTTTTAATGTCACCTAAAATTGATTAACATTCTTAGCAGCTCTACCATATTGAATCTGATGTTAAGTGCCACCATTATCATCCCCAAATGAACATCCATTTGTACTCACATTGTTTTATTCACTTTAAAGTCTTCATTATGAACATCTCCATTGAAACTGAAATATGCAGTATTCTTTCACACTTTATCCTGTTCCTTATTTGTGTCTCTCTTCTGCAGTGAAAAACCTCTACCTCAACAACATCACTCTATTTACTCTATCCAACAATATACACAAAGTACTTCCCAAATTACCACCCTAAAACTCAAAACATAGGTCTACCTCTTACTGGCTTGTGACATTTGGCAAATTATGTAACCTCCTTGGAATTGGTATTCTTATATAAAAGTGAAGTATAATGGTAGAACCTACCTTCTAGGGTTGTTATAAATATTAAATGTGTTAAAATACATAAAGCACTTAGAACAATGTTTGGTATTTAATAAGTATAACTTTTTATTCTTGCAACCATGGTTTATTTTTTGAGTCTTGGCATATAAAAGAATAATTTTCTATCAAACTTGTTCTATGCTGCTTATGTAATTTATATGCCAAAGTTCTGTATAATAATTTATATTTATAATCTAAATAATAATAATAATTAAGTAGCATTTATTAGCTGTTTACCAGAGAGCAATCACTTGCCAAGTCCCTTATGTACCTTATGTCATAAGCCTCAGAACAACTCTGTGATGTGTTAAAATTATCCCTACTTTACAACTGAATAAAAGCAAAGAGAAATGAAGTAAATTTCTCTCTGGTAGGTTTAATGTGGCAAAGAGATGTCTCCTAGCCACCTGTCATCTTTGTGTATATTAATATAAAATATTGTTGGTCTTTTCCTGCTTGGATAATAACAAGGATTTTTTCCCCCTACTAAATGCAAAAGAATCTCTCAGGATACATTTAGTTACTGGTATAATTTAATTGTTATTGACCAATGTTAAATTAAAATATATCTGATGATCAAGTTTATTTTAACCCTCCCCCCCAATAAAAAGTCTTCCATTGCATTCTTCCTTTCTCCTTTATTGTCTACCTGCCACTTTATTCATGAAATTTCAACTCTCCTACATTAGACATCTAGAATCTTTGACACACATCTGTTACTTTGCTTGGCATACCTTTTATCTTTTTATGCTTTTGATCCAAATTTTAGGAGAACTCCTCAATCCCTTGTTCCCATCTCACCTTACATTTAATTTTCTACCTTCAGTAAATTCAATACATTTTTATGAAAAATATATATTTCTTCTGTTTAGATTTTGCTGTTTGCTGCCATAACATTATCAATTCTGTGGCTCTTAAACACTATGAATTTTAGAATTAGGCTACAGATTTGTTCCATTAGGGCTAACATGGGCTCATATGCAACTCTTTCATGCACAGACAACTGTGAAGAAAGATGTTTAGATTTCTAATTTTATTTTGCTCGTTTAGCAATATTCGTTATTCTCAAGAGAGACCTCATAGTGTGAGCAAGTGGAGGTGGTTGTTTCCAACACTGTAGAAAAGATGTTATTGTTTGTGTTTATTGTGGCTGTCTTGCTGATCTACACTACCATGTTAGCGGTGTTCTACTTCAGATTCCTTCTATTTTCTCCCTATTTTTTCTCTTATACATAGAATCCTAAGCTATTTACTTTTTCTTTCATGCAGTCTTGCTAAAATATCATGAAGAAATACTCTCAAGATTCTTGCATATGACTGACAACACGTGCATATGTATGGGTCCCTTTATTAGTTTCTTTCAGTGTTACAGAATTTTTTAGTCTATTATTATCTTCCTTTCTTTTCTGCAGATTTGGAAACTTGGTGAACTGGAATTATTTGTGATCAAATATTTGATCCTAAAGTCAATATAAATGCTATATTCTTTTTTAAATGTATACTTTGATTAAATATTTAATATATGCACATTATAACAATGTTGAATCAGTCAAGGTTCCTGGTCACCAACAACAGAACAAATATCAGATATTAAATAAATAAAGGAATTAGCTTTCTCAGATTTTCTGGGAAGACTATGCAGCCAGGAATAGTGAAATAATGTTAAAAAACCCAATACAGTTGTTCTAGGAATGCACCACTGTGCCTCTTCCTGGGCACAGACGTTGCAGGCTACAAGGATGAGGTTTGGAATAATCATCAGAAATTCTATGGCATCCTCTCCTAAAAGGTTATATATTTGCCAGGACGCTAACATATGATGATTCTTCCATCACCTACCTGCCCATGGTTCTCTCTCCTGAATTTGGACTCCATTGAGTAAGGGTACCACAATGTTACAGAAAATTATCTATCTATCTATCTATCTATCATCTATCTATCTATGTATCTATGTATCTATCTATCCATTTATCTATCTTTCTATCCATCCACCTAATCTTTTCCTATGGGATATATATTCAATTTCTTTCTAAAGGGATCTTGAGAATTTACCAGAGGAACTGAATACTAGGAAAGGAGAATACCCAAATTTTTAGAGTGTTGTTGGTCTCAGGGTTTGAGCTTATGTTAACATAGAGACCCCCAAATACAAGAATTACGTCTTATCTAAGTTGGAGGCATACAGAGACCAGAGGCTAATCAATTGGAGTCCTGGCCCAAATATGTCTCACAATGGGATTAATGGTTCCATGAACCTATCTTATAGTAATTTCTGCAGTCCTGTAGGCATAAATGGCATGGATATACATAGAAGGTAACAAAATCCTTACACAGTTCTCTGACCAGTAAAGTATAGTGGGAAAGCTCAAATGTAAGACCCTGAAAATGGTCAGCAGCCAAGATAGTATACCAGAATCGATGTCATATACTGCATGTGTATTCGTCAGGGTTCTCCAGAGAAACAGAACACACACACAAACATAAATATATATACATATATATACACACATATGTATCTATGTATACATACATATATATAGAGAGAGACAGATAAATAAATAAATATATATATATATAGAGAGAGAGAGAGAGACAGAGACAGAGAGAGAGAGAGACAGAGATTTACTATAGGAATTGTCTCATGTGATTACAGAGGCTGAGAATTTTTATGAGCTGTCATCTGTAAGCGGGAAACCCAGGAAACCCAGTGGTATAATTTAGTCCAAATCCAAAAGCCTGAGAACCAGGGGAGCCAATGGTGTAAGTCCTGGTCTGGGTCCTATGACCCAAGAATCAGGAGCACCAACGTCCGAGGGCAGGAGAAGATGGAGGTCCTGCTCAGGCAGAAAGCAAATTTGCCCTTTCTCCACTCTTTTTGTTCTATTCAGGCCCTCAATGGATTGAATGATGCCCACTTGCGTTGATGAGGGCAACCTTCTTTATTTAGTTTATGGACTAAAATGCTAACCTCATCTAGAAATACCCTCACAGACACCTCCAAAAATATATTTTACCAGCTCTCTGGTCATCCCTTAGCCCAGTCAGTTTGACACATATAATTAATCATGACAGCATGGAACGGCCAAAATTATTCCTACCATTAAATGTTTACAGGATGTAGGAATTGTGGTACCCATCATATACACATTTAATTCATTAGTGTTCTTCCTGCAAAATTCAGAGTTTCTGGCAATCCGTCATGTGAGAGTTGTAGTACAGATGTCTAGGATTCCGGACCAAGGCCATACTGTAGCAGAATACATTCATAGCTCAAAAAGAAGCTCCTGGCATACTAAGGGACCCAAGTAGAGACTCAGCATCTCTCACTATGCAACATCAAATGACAATATGAGCTGACCATCATGGCTGGGGACTCTTACGTCCACTAAGCCGTAAATTTTGGTGGACTTAGCATCAGGAATCTAATGTTAAGTGGTAATATAGATTCAGGATCAGCTAGAGCAGGCACAAAGGTCGTGAGTGAGCTACACTTGTTATTGATCTCTGTAGCACTAAAGCCTTTTCATAAACTCACTTCTATAGTCCCATGGGGCATTCGTATGACCAAGAATATATCCAGGCCTGGTTCATGGATGGATCATCTCAATATGTTAGCATGAGCTGAGAAGGACTACTGTTGCACCACTGCCCCACCAAGAATGGTTCTGAGAGAGAATAGTAAGGGAGAATATTCCCAGTGTACAGAGCTTTCATGCAGTATACTTGATCATCAGTTTTATGTGGAGGGAGATATGGTCTGAAGTAAGAGTATACAGAGACATCTGGACAGTTACTATTGGTTTGGCTAGTTTGGGGATCTGAAAGGAATACAGTTAAACAAAGAGATGTGGGGAGGAACTGTGTAGATGGACATATCTAAGTGGTTGAAAATTATGTAGATAATTGTGTTTGATGTCAGTTTCCACAACAGAGGAGGTACTAAACAACCAGAGGGACAGTGACTCAGCCAGTAATGTCTAATAGCTTGTTACCTGCAAACTCAGGACACATGCAATGGCCTCAAGGATAGAGTAGCCATAGTGGCAGAGATGGGCCTCCTTTTACAAAGCTGATCTAGCTAATACTGGAGCTGAACATCCAATCTGCAGACATCAGAGGATGTCACTGAGTCCTTGACAGGGTGCCACACTTAGAGGATACCAACCAGCTCTTGATGGCAATTTGATTTTATCAGACTCTTTTCATATAGATAGAAACTGCTATTTAATGGGAATGATAGACATTTGGGGTATAGGTTTGCTTTTCTTACCCACAGTGGTGTGACCAGCACCAATATCTGAGATACACAGGGTCTTATTTGTCATCATGGAATCCAGCACAACATTGCTTTGGACTGAGCCTCTCTCTTATCTTAGAAGAAGTTGAAATAATGCATCCACTTCTATGAGATCTGTTAGTCTTAGCACATACCACATCAACCAGTTGAAACGGCTTCTTAAAATGCAGCTAATGAATGAGCTAAGGATTATACTCTGTGGTGTTTGGTACCATCTTTACAATGTAAAATGTATTTTTTAACCAATGGAACTCTGTCCTTAGTATCTAGAATATGCAGATCTGAAAAAAAATGTGTAGAAGTAAAATTGTTCTCTTTTACCTTCACTCCCTGGGACCCAATTAGTGAATTAATATAGAGTTTTTCCTACCTGATAATAGTGGTTTTCACATGCCAGTAAATCAGTAGGGAAATAAATTACTATATTGATTATTATGAGGAGATATAAGTTCTGCCATATAGTGGGAGTATGAAAGTGTATGTCAGAAATTCATGACGTCTACTGGGGTATATTCTGGTTGCTTCCATTCCTAAAAGACTGCAGTCACACAAGGGCACAGGAACTGGGGCCTCGGACTTCTCAGGGATAAAGTTTTAGTTTATCCCACCAGGCAGGCTACCTAGCCCAGCAGAGATGCTAGCAAAGGAGGGGGGCAATGTACAATGGGTGATAAGGGACAGAGATGATGAGTGTCAATTACTGCTTAGAAACCAACTTGCAGCTGAAAAGGGACTTTCTCTTGTCTCACTAATCCTTTTGTTATTGTTTAATTTTGTTTTGTTTTTGAAAATTTATGACCAGCTGTTGCCTTTAAGAAGAGGTGATAGTAGAAAGTGAACATAACATGAAATATGACTGCATCTGGGTGGTGCAAAGAGTGAACTTTAGGAGATACTTGTTGGTACCTCATCAATATGCTGTCTGCATTCATCATTCCATGCATGCTAATGGATTCCTATTGCAAGCTGTTGAGATTCTCAGAATGAAGTCTTTCTCCCTTCAAGTGCCAATGAATCAATGCCCCTTAGCTGATAGAAAAGCAGGAACTATGCAGCTACACACACACACACACACACACATACACACACACACATATTCTTACACTCAGAAATGATGAAGATAAATGAATAAACATAAAAAATATACTATATGCTTCCAAATGAACTCTTATTTAATGAGAAATAAAATTATAATTTCCCCAAAGAAATATTAAGATTGGATTTATGCAAACATAAAAAAAGAATGGATTTTTTCCCACAAGATCATTAGGTATTCCAGGTAATTAATAAATTGGTGACTGTTTTATCATGGGTAGCCTAGGATTTAGACATTAGTGTTAAAATTGAAAATTATACTAGTATAATAAAGAATCCTTATATAATAACAAGAAATACCCAAGGGATCAGCAATCTAGAATATCTCAATAAAAGCCAGAACACCAGTATCTTCCAAAGTAGCATGGGCAGTAGCAGGCATATCCATGGCCACCATAGCCATCACCACAGTCATAGCCACAACCTAGGCCACTGTAGCCGTAGCCCAGGCCACCATAGTAGTTGCCATAGTAGCACATAGTATCAGGAGTGGAGGGTTCACTTGAGGAGCAGAATCAGTTTCTTGAGTTTGAATTTCATAATCTGCACAGGACCTGAGTGGTATGTGGGAAAATCACAGGGAAGATTGACTCATTTTCAAGCTAATTGACATTTTAAAAAATCTCAAGAATTCCTCATAGCCAGGATATTAAGGACCCCTGCTATTGTGTCATGTGCCTTTAGTACAAAATTTGTCTCCTAATTATATAGTGTTTGCTTACTTGAGAACCCAGCCTCTATTAGATCTTATGAGCAATGTAAGCCTCGTCTCTGACTATTATTATTATTGATTTTGTTTTTTTAAGATGAGGTGGTTAATTTTATTTTTTTGAACTTTATTGGAGGATAACTGACAAATACAATGGTATATATTTAAGGTCCACAACATGATTTGATATACACATTCAATGTGGAATGATTACCAAGATCAAGATAATTAATACATTCATCACGTTACATGCTTAACTCTTTTTTGTGTGTGTGGTAAGAATGCATAAGATCTACTCTCAGCAACTTCTAAGCATACAACTATATTATTAACTATAGTCACCATGCTGTACATTAGATCCTCAGAAATTATTCTTCTTATAACTGAAAATTTGTACCCTTTGACATATATTACCCCATTCCCCCCTCTTCCCAAGCCTCTAGCAACCACCATTCTATTTTCTGTTCCTATGAAATCACAATTTTTTTTTTAGGTTCCACATATAAGTGATAGTATATGTATTTATTTTTCTCTGTCTGGCTTATCTTACTCAGCATAATGCCCTCCAGTTTCATCCATGGTATCACAAATAGCATTAGTCCTTCTTTTATGACTATGTGCCATTTATCTTCGTGGACCTTAGACATGGAAAGGAAATATTCTACTAGAAATCTTTGTTTAGAAAGCGATTTTACTTGTTGATTTTTTTTCACTTATTCTTCATATCTCTATCATGAACCCACTCCATGCCAGGCATTCATTTTAAGCATATGGGATGGAGGAATGAAACGGTAGATGAGGTCCTTCTTCTCATGAAACTTACATTCTTGATTGAGGGGAAGACAGTCAGTGAGAGATAGACAATAGGCAAGTAAATTCTGAAATAAATACAGTAAATTCTGATAGAGATGAGGACTTTAAAAACAATAAAAAACATTGACTTGGATAAACTTAATTTCTACTTGGGAGAGTTAATTTTAAATTGGGTAGTCAGAGAAGACATATCTGAAAAGACGGCACTTTAATTGATACCTAAATGAAGAGAAGGATTCAGACATTCTTGCTACTATTTCCAGAAAGAGAGATCAGCAGTACAAAGACAAAGGTCTTAAGGAAGGAGACAACTTGATCTGTTTAAGATGCTGAAGAGTCACTGTGTCTGGAGCATGACAAATGAGAAAGAAAATGGCAGGAGATTATGTCAGAGAGATAGGATAGGTTATTGTAGGGTATTCCTTCTAAATGCCATGGAAAGTCTATGAAGCTATGCTCCAGGGGAAGGCTGTAACGTGATATTTGTTGAGCCATGAGATTGAGATATTGGAAGAGAATACATTTGGTGTCATAAGGGATCATGGGTTCTGTCTTAGTGATGTTAAATTTCTGATGGCTGTTAAACATAAAAATTTAATTATCAAGCAGACATTTGAATATCCATCTATAAAAGAGTGAAGCTAGAGAACATAGGAAGGCCAAGAACATAGCTCTGAGATTGAGGTCAAGTCGTGGAGCAGATAATGAATAAAATCCTGAAAAGATGAACTTGGAGGCAAAACAAGAGTGTGGTGTATTGGATACTGAGAGTCTCAAAAAAGAAGAGTTCAACTGACCTGAATTTTGTTCCAGAGCTTCAGTAAAATGAAGACAAAGAAACAAATCATGTTTGGATTTTACCAGACCTGACATGAGCACTTTCAGCAGAGTGGTGGGTCAAAAGTCCAAGTGTTTGAGAGAAAAGGTGAGACAATGAAAGCAGTAATCTTAGAAAAACATTTTTGAAATTTTCTATGAAGAGGAATAGCGAATTAAGGAAGTACCTTGGGAAACTCAAGGGAGTTTTTTTGGGGAAAGATTTGTTTGTTTTGTTTTCCATGGGAGATAATTAAACATTAATTATATTTCAGAATATTAGGGAAGCAACATTTTTTTAAAAAGTAGAATGCCATGGTATATAGATAAGCAGAAGACAGGATTTTTAGGGCAGTGAAACTATTCTATTTGATACTACAATGGTGAATACATGACATTATACATTTGTCAAAACCCATAAAATATACGACACCAAGAGTGAACCTTAATTTAAACTATAGACTTTGGGTGACAATAAGGTGTCAGTGTAGGTTCATTGGTTGTAATAAATGTACCACGCTGGTTTTCAATATGTCAATAGTTAGGGAGATTGTGTGTGTGTGGCGGGGGCAGGAGGTTTATGGGAATTCTCTGTATTTTCTCAATTTTGCTGTGAACCCAAAACTGCTCTAAAAATAATTTTTATTGATTTAAAAAAGGAATGTCATGCTAAGTAAAGCCCTCATTGCCTGATTAGAAAAATAATTATCAGTTATTCATAAAAGATCAATAATTCCTGAAAAGAAATTCTAAAAGAATTGGCCTCATAAATTTTTATGTTGGGGACATTGAGTTATGTGATAGATGGTATGTTTCACAATTATTTTAACTAGTTAGAAAACTACCTGATGAATGATTATTTTGTTAACTGATATCATTTATTCATATCCCTTTCTGGTCTGTGAAAACTTATACAGTGTATAGGACTTAAGTCTAAAAAATGAATGGCTACCACATTATTTCAACTAGTGATCATTAAAAAATAATTCTCAATGGAAAGATTACTGATTGATGAGTCTAAAGTATGATAATATGAAGCAACTGACATTTTCTACAGGGAAAAATTTAAAGTGATATAGTCCACATTTCCTAACAGTTATTATCTCAATGAAGGAATGACTGAAATATATGTAACCATAATAATGTGCCTAGTTTACAGAAATACATTTATCAATAAAGATAGAAAATACATTAAAAATGCATGGTAAATGAATAAATGATTGTGTATGACCTGATTACAAAAAGTAGGAAAACATCACTCTGTGATATTAAGAGGCTGTTTTCTCTTGATTAATTTAAATTACTTATCAAAGCAGATGAACTGAGTGACGTCCAAAGATCTTGTGTCTTGAATTCCAGAGGAGGGTTAACTGAAGCACAGATGGTTTCCTGTCTTGAACCCTCTTCAGTGCTGCATAACCCAATCCCACACTCTCTGACTATGCTTGGAGATTATCTGAAGAGGAACGTAATAACAATCTTTGAATACAGAATGTCATTGGAATGTCAGCACCCTAGCCATTGATTACATTGCACAATCATACCTCCTTCCTGAATCCTCCCAAAGACATTAAATCCAGTTGTTTTTAGACAATGACAAGATTCTATTGGCTTTGCTGTGCCTCCTAAAATCCTGGATCATCGTAGTGAAAACAATGAAGTAAAACAAAATTTTCAATGATTATTCAAGAGAGTTCCATGTGCTTGATTAAAAATAGGTTACCTATTTAACATTGTGTGTCTTTAAAAAAGGAACTTACCTTTGTCTAACGGGTAAAATCAAATATCTGAAGGAAAAAAGTATCAGTCAGAATATTAGCTGATTATTGCATATCCCTAAATGTGAACAGAGCTCCCTGTTCACTAGTGAGAAATTACAAAAAAGAAAAAAAAAATCTTGGAAAGCACCAACATTTCAGATACAGTAAAGCCCATAAGCACATAATTGGCAAAAAACTCTTAAATTTCTCAAAAGTTAAAAAATGGTATCATTTGAAAATGGCAATTGATTGAAGTCTCAATAAATTGGAATCCATTATTATCATTCTTTCTAGTGTTAGGCTCTGAACAGACATTGGAATCTATAGAATAAATTATTGTTAGTGTCCTGAAGAAGAATTAGGCATATAAAAATATAACAACGATTTGTATAAGTAAATGACCAGAGATAGAGTTGGCTCAGGCTGGTTCTTCAAGAAATTTTAGTAAGCTAGCTCTTTGTTAATTCTGTTACAGAGATGAATGAGTGTTACAATTTTCTATGCCGCATCTTTTCATAGGTGGAGAGAGAGCTGAAACACTGAAGAGGAAGAATTGTTTTGAAACAAGGTGGAGGCAAAACTCATTGGTTAAAAATGAGACCTGTTGGTCTTGGAAAGACAAGGAGAAGAATATAGATTTTATTTTGTGCCAAGAGCAAGTCAAAATTGGCCTGCTACAAATTCTGCTTCTTGGAATGATGCATTTTTACTGAAGTTAAAATGAAGATGTGGTATAATGCAGGGATTTGTATGTACGACTGTCCTCTCTCATTATTGGCACTGAGTTGTTTCAGGGGAGTCCTGAGGGGCCAAATAAAACAAGCTTCCCTAATACCTCTGAAGCTTTATCTTATGGTTGAGAAACAACAAAGTAATTAGATTAGTCATAAGACTAGCCAATGGTGTGACTCGTGTAGTGTCCCACCCACAGTGAGAGCATATAAAAGGCCCTCTGCAGGGAGAAATGTCCAGACTGAAGTCATCTACTCTCCTTTTCTACCCAAGCACAACCTAAACAACCAACACCATGTGTAGCTACTATGGAAACTACTATGGGGGCCGTGGCCATGGATGCTGTGGCTATGGAGGCCTGGGCTATGGCTACGGAGGCCTGGGCTGTGGCTATGGCTCCTGCTATGGCTGTGGTTTCCGCAGACCGGGCTGTGGCTATGGGTATGGCTCCCCGTCTCTTTGTGGCTGCGGCTATGGATGCAGCTCTGGTGTTGGCACTGGCTTTGGCTACTACTATTGAGGATGACATAGGAGACTTTTATCTTCCACACATGTTACATCATGATTCATCAGCTCTGAATACCAAGCCCTTGTGTTACCACACTAGGTTGGCTAATTCTGATGTGATTTGCTGATTACTTACCATCCGATGGCCCCTATCTTGATCTAACACCCATAGCTATTTATTCCCAAGCTTTGCTTCATGAAAAATGAAAGAATGTGATATTCACCCCGTGAACCCACTTATCTCCTTTTACCAGAGTGATGCAGTCACTGGTCCTACTTGATGATTTGTGCATTATTCTGTTTCCCAGTGTTCCTAATAAACTTGGTTAACCTGAAATAAAGCTTTGTAAACAGAATTTATTTTATCGTTTTTGGACTTTTTTACTTGCTTGATTCCAAGACATATTGCAATTGCCTGTTTATGACATATATTTCCTTTCTATTTCTACTTCTGTTGCTCTAACCGTTCTAGATCTGCAACCTTCAAAAAGTATTTCAATATTTGTAAATTTCCTCCTTTGTTGCTGGGAGTTTTCAGACTAAATGAGATAGCATTTGTCAATTAGTTTTTTGTTGCTTAACACATGGTAAATATTCTGCATATTTTTTTTCCCACCACAAATCATCATCTACAAAGTTCCATGCCTCCACAAGTCTTTTTTTATGTTTTATTTTTAAATTACAGGCAGAAAAATTCACTCTCTTGATGTATAGTTCTGAGATTTTGAAAAATGCATGGTATTGTGTTACAATCACCACAATCAAGATTCAAACAATGCCGTCACTCTCCCCCGAAAATCTCTCATGCTTTTTAAAAAAACTCCTTTGCAATCAATCCGTCCCCACACTCCTAAACCCTGGCAATAACTGATTGTTCTATATCCCTATACTTTTGCCTTTTCCAGAAGGTCCTGGACTATTAGAGGTCTCTGACACCACTCCCACTTTTGGAGATTTGCTAGAAGGATTTATGGGACTTAGCATTTAATTGTGTTCACAGCTAAGATTTATTATAGCTAAGTAGTAAGGATACATAGCTAGCTAATAGGTGGAAAAGACCCAGGCAGGTGTCCATGTGCAGACATCCTTATGCTCTCTTCCTCCACACAGAGCTCATTCTTCCCTCAGCAACAGAAATGAAGCTTTCGGTGTGTGATATTTCTACTCACGGAAGCCCATTAGAGACCCAATGCCCAAGATTTTAATTGTGGACAAATCGAAAAGCTACCAGTAATATTCCAGATTTCTGGAAGGAAAACATGTTCGGCAAAAACCACATTGTTTATCCAAACAGTCTAGGCATAGTGAACCTATCTTATTAGTTAGGGAATGGTGGGAACACTTCTGAAATGCAAGTTCCCAGATTTGGAATCAGGGTAAAGCTGATTTCATAAAATGAGTGAAGTGTTCCTTTCTCTTTTTGAATTCTTTCTTTTTTTCTCTCTCTCTCCCTCTGTCTTTCTCCTGGAGAGATTCCATAGAGTATTATTTCTTACTTACATGTTTGGTAGAATTCACCAGTGAAATTATATGAACCAGGAGTTTTTGTTATTGGAAGGATTTTAATCACAAAACATTTTTCCAGTAGTTATGTGGCTATTCAGGTGATCTATTTCTTCTTGAGCAAATTTTGGCATGTTTTGCCTTTTAAGGAATAGATCCATTTCATCTACTTTGTTGAATTTATGGGGATGATATTGTTCTTTGTGTTCCCTTATTATCTTTTTGATGATTGTAGTGTCTGTAGTGATGCACCTCTTTTATTCCTACTATTAGTAAAATGTGTCTTCTCTCTCTCTCTCTCTTTTTTTTCTGTCTGTCTTGCCAGAAGTTTACGAATTTAATTGAACTTTTCATAGAGACAGCTTTGAGTTTCATTTATTTTCTCTATTTTCTGTTTTAAATTATATTGATTCCAACTATTAGCTGCATTATTTCCTTTTTCCTTTTTTTTGGACTTCTTTACTAATTGTTTTGAATGAAGCTTGGATTACTGATTTGAGAACATTCTTTTTTTTCAGTATAAAATTGACTGCAATAAATTTTCCTTTAAGCATTGCTTTATTTGCATCTCACAAATTTTGATATCTTTGATTTTCATTTTTCATTCAGTTCAAAATATTTTTAATATTCCTAGAAATTCTTTCACAGATACACACACATACCTATATTTGAAGTGATGTTCTTATAAACAATATATAGAGGGGACCGATTTTAGGCAATTTGACAATCTGTGTCTTTTAATTGTATATTTATTTACATGTTATTTAATTATTGATATGGTTAGAATTAGTTCTACTATTTTATTATTTGTTTCTGTTTTCCATTTCTCAGTTCCCACTTGACTGTCTTTCTTTGTATTATTTGAGTATTTTTAATATTAAAGTTTAATTTACTAGTGGTTTTTTTGACTATTCCTCTATTTTTTAGTGGTTAATCTAGGGATTGCAATATACATAACCAATTTTGAACAGTATTCTCAGAGCTAATATTTTACAACTTTAACTAAAAGGCATAAGCCTTAAAAACTTATATGTCCCTTTACCATCACCTCTTCCTGTTACATTTGTCATATATATTATAGCAATATACCTTCAACCCCCCTCATTCAATATTATAACTCTTTGCTTTCAGCAGTTATATGTATTTTTAAAAACTTAGAAGAAAAATAATTTATTTGGTTTATTCAAACGTTTACAATTTTGTATTGCTTTTCCTTTATTTCCGAAGTTCTAAATGTCCCCTTAGTATTATTTCCTTTACCCTGAAAAACTCCCTTTAGCATTCCTATTAGAAAAGGTCTCCTGGACACAAGTTCTCTTAGTTTTCCCTCCTTTGAAAAAGTTTTTATTTCACCCTTGCTCCTGAAGGATATGGTTGTTGAGTACAGAATATTGGATTCCTTCCTATCAGCACTTTAGGTGTATTTTCCACTGTCTTTTGGACTTTATTGTTTCCGAGGAGAAATCCACAGGAATTTGAATCATTATTTTCTATATCTAATATGTTGTTTATCTCTAGCTGCTTTCAAGAATTTTTCTTTTTTTGATTAACAGAAGCTTGATTATGACATACCTAGACATAATTTTCTTTGGGTTTATTTCTATTGGGTTTACAACTTCTTGACTTTATAAATTTATGACTTTTACCACATCTGGTACATTTTCAACCATTATTTTTTCAAATATGACCACTGCACCAATCTATTTTTCCCCTGCATTTGAGATTCCAACGCCATGAATATCACAAGTTTTGGTATGTCCCACAAATTCCTGAGACTCTATTCATATTTAAAATTGTGTTTCCTTGGTTTTTCAGATTCAATAATTTCTATTGATTTATCATCAAGTTCTCTGACTCTTTCCTCTTACATCTCAATTCTGCTATTGAACCAACCCAATTAATTATTTTTTAAATTTCAGATATTGTACTTTTTAGTTACAAAATTTTCATTTGGTACTTTTTACATTTCTATTTCTCTGTTGAAGATATCTATTTTTTCCCATTCAGTTCAAGAGTGTTTATCTTTACCCTATGGATCATGGTTATAATAACTTCTTAAAAGTCTTTGCTAAATAATTTTGGGGTTGGCATCTGTACTAGTTATCTACTGTTATTAAAAAAGACTTAAAAGCTTAAAAACACATGCTTATTATCACATCTTTCCTGTTGGTCTGTACTCCAGGCACAACTTGGCTGGGCCCTCTGCTTAAGAATTTTTCACGAGGTTGCAGTGAAGGTGTCAGCTGGTTCTGTGGTTTCATCTCAAAGATTAGTTGGGGAAGGATCCCTTTCCAAGTCTATATGGTTCTTGGCACAATTCAGTTACTTGCAGTTTGTGGGATTAAGGGCCTTAGATTCTTGTTGGCTATTGACCAGAGGCCACTTTCAATTTCTTCCCAAGTGGGCTTCTCCGTTAGGGAGCTCACAACATGGCCATTTGCTCAATCAAAGCCTGCAAAGAAGAAAGTATGTAAGAAAGATTGATGTTTTCATCTTACGTAACATAATCATGGAAGTAGCATCCTTTTACCCTCTCTATACTCTATTAGTTAGAAATATGTAACACACAAGGGGAGAGGATAATACACAGATGTGAATATCAGTTGGTGGGGAAAATTGGGGGGCCTCTTAATCTATTCACCACAGCATCTCTCAGTTGCCTTTTCTCTTGAAAATTGATCACAATGACTAGTTCTTTGCATATAATTTGGTTTTGTATTGTGTCCTGACATTTTGAATATTATGTTGCGATTCTCTGGATCTTGTCAAAAATCTTGAGAGAATGTTATTTGTTGTTTTCTTTGAGCAAGAGATTAGCCTGGTAAGGTTCATTCTGCTATAATTTATGTCTCATATTCATCACTGACTATGTTATACATATCAAAGACAAAGAAAGAACCTAAAGCTTGAAGGTAAGATTTAATACATTTGGCTATACTTATATAATATCTTCTCAGGCTACAATATCTCCTATCCATGATGAACCCATAAAAATTAGTGTCAAATAACTTGCTGAAATATTGACATTAACCTATATCTAAATATTTTAAGTAGGGAAAGTAGGCAACCTGAACCATGTAACTTCCCCCTCTACTCCTAAAACAATTTTCCTTTCCTGATATGACTGGTTGATAGGGCCTGTGAGCAACTAGATGTAAGTGAAGCCTGGGGCACTGTTTGGATTCTAGTGGAGAGAATTATTATAGAGCTTTCTGCACTGTGGGTTTGACAAGCACCTGAGAAAAATCATCCCACTCTAGCACTATAAATGAAAATCCTTGACAATATCAGCACTCATTGATTTCTGGTCACACAGGGGAAGGTCAGCTTTGGTCCAACATGCCAGGTCCCTTTTGAAACTGGAGGCAGCCTGAAGTACCAATTGAAAGACTATATCAATATACAGAGCAAAAAATACAAAGAGCTAAAATCATTTTAAGAAAAAATATATTTCCCTCTCTTTATCAGACAAAACTGAGATTTACAAAGGTCACAAATCTTTCTGAAGTCATAAATCTAGAAATCAGTACGGTAAAGAGAAACATTGAGAAAAAATATTTCCCAAAGAAAAGTAATTGTTACCCTACTAACAACCAGAAAAGCAAAGGCATACTCTGCCTAATAAATGAATAGAAGCAAAACCAATTTTCTCTTCCAGATTTATTAGGAAATGCAAAATTTGCAGAAAAACAGACAAGCAAATTTAGTATTAAATTACAAAAATAGGAGCTATGCCAACATCATCTTGATGTAAAGCAGAACATGAGTTCACAGGATGAATTTCATATTCTCCCAGGTATCAAGTGGTATCAGATCCAGATATCAGGACTTTAGCAAATCATCTCAGAAGTTTGTAGTGTAGTGTAGAATAAACATCACCTGAGGGTTAGGTACAGAACTTGTGGGGTTCAGAACTAGTGAATCATTAAGTGAAGGTTCAGAAGGTGAGAGTCTCCCATGGCATCTTCAACAGTAGTAGCCAAAGCCAGAGCCAGAGCCATATCCGTAGCCACAGCCCAGTCTGCGGAACCCACAGCCATAGCAGGAGCCATAGCCACAGCCCAGGCCTGCGTAGCTATAGCCCAGGCCTCCGTAGCCACAGCATCCGTAGCCACGGCCCCCGTAGTAGTTTCCATAGTAGCCACACATAGTGTTGGTTATTGAGGTTGTTCTTGGCTAGAGAAGGAGAGCAGAAGTGTTACTTCAGTCTGGACGTTTCTTCCTGCAGAGGGCCTTTTATATGCCCTCAGTGTGGGTGGGATCCACCACATGTGCTTATGTCATTGGCTAATTTGCAGGACCAACGTGAGCAATTTGTTGACTCCTGGTTTTAGGCATGACTTCAAGGCAATGAGGAGATCAGCTTTGTTTCACCACATCTGAACCAGTTTGTGGGACATTAATGAGAATCAATTGTCTCATCCTGAAAGCCTTACTCATGAGATTTTCAAATTACCCTTTTGTAAACAATCTTTATAGCAAGAAATAACATTTTTATTGACAAACTTTGACCTGCTCCAAACAATAATTTTACCTTCTTTTTATTGACATTCAATAGATCATAGTATTCTACCTTAACCTTGAACTTCTTCATCTATTACCTCCTACTCCAAACTCATTATTTTCCTTTAGGTATTCCTCTCATCTTCATGTGCGAGGTGGTTTACTACTAAAAGATAAAAAGTTATCACTTAGCTTCATGAGGCTTTTGAGAAAAAGCAAATAGTTTGAAAAACTGGAACACCAGACCTGAGAAAACTAGACTTTTCTTTCTCACTTACAATAATATTTCTTAAACTGGTAACACTCTATTTTTAAAGTATGAAGTATTTTCCCCATGATTTCAAATATATACCCTGAATCTACAGTCAGAAAAAAAGGGCAATGGTGAGATTTCATTTGATTTATGAAATCACATTTTCATGAAATACTTTTTTAAATGTTTAGATGTGTGTACTCTTTGTGATCTGACTGAAAACTGAGTATGGCATTTCTTTATTTAAAACAATAATACTGGCAGAGATATCTTTTCATGAAACCTACTAGTTATTCTCTAACAAACAAGTTCTTGGTAAAATATCCTGTACTGTGCAAATCTGAGAAACACATGATGATTATTATTATTATTACAATGAAGATCATAGTTGAATTCAATGATTAAGTCAAATAGCACTTTGAATTTTTATGCTCCTAGTGAAATCAACTCCTAGAGTCAATAGAGCATAGTAGATAAGAATAAAATGTGTGTTATTTTATGTTTTCACACATTCACTCAATTTTTCTTTAGAAAAAAGTGCTAATTTTATTTTTCATTAAATATAAGCTCATTTGAAAGCATATTTAAAATATATATATATTCATTTATCTCCACCATTTCTTTGTGTGAACATATGTATATTGTGTGAGTGTTTGTGGGTTGTGTGCTCTTGTATGTTTGTGTGTGTGCAGCTGCTGTTCTTCTATCGAGGGGAGGCACTTCCAGGGGCATCAAATCCTTGTCACTTGCAGGGAAAAAACTCTCATTCTAAATGTCTCAAAGGCTTGCAGTACAAAGCCATCAGTATGACTGAAATGATTAATGCAGAGGAATGTGGCTGAGATACCAACAAATATTTCCTAGAATTTTGAGAGTATTGCTTGCTGACATACCTACAAAGAGGTAGGATAAAAGAAAAATGCAATAGCTTAGGATTCTTTGTGTAAGAAAGAAAAATCTCACCTAGTGAGAAGGTGGAAAGAATCTGAAGTAGAACATTAATAAACATGTACATAAAATCTTTTACGTGGTATTAGAAATGACTAGCTCTGCTCGCCACACTAGTAAGTCTCCCTTGAGAATAATGGATATTCCTAATTAGGCAAACTAAAAGGAGAAAACCTAAATATTTTCTTTACAGTTGTCTGTATATGAAAAATTTACATATAAACAAACATAAGTTCTGATAGAATAAATCTCTAGTCTCAGTACTGGGTATGTTTAAATCATTTTCTTTTAAGAATAGAACCATATGAAAGTAACTGGCTAGTCAAAATCAGGAGATCAATCTAGGAACTCAGAATGAACCCCTCTTTCGACTTAGTACTACTGTAAGAGAAGGGGGAACACTTTAACACATTTAAAATTTTTTTAAGAGGGCCGCCCGGTGGCGCAGCGGTTTAGTCCGCGCTTGGCAGCCCGGGGTATGCGAGTTCGGATCCCAGGCGCCCGCCGACGCACTGCCTGTCAGCCATGCTGTGGCGGTGTCCCATATAAAGTAGAGGAAGATGGGCACGGATGTTAGCCCAGGGCCAGTCTTCCTCAGCAAAAAGAGGAGGATTGGCAACGGATGTTAGCTCAGGGCTGGTCTTCCCCACACACACACACAAAAAAACTTTTAAGTTCACTAATGTTTAGGAGCCATGTAATTTATAAAACTATAACAGGCACACCTACGAATGGCAAAATCTGGAAAGAGGAAATATATATTTTTCATGTAAGAGTTGATTTCCAAATGTAAATGTTCATTAGAGACAAAAATATTAACATGAGGTGAGATGGGGGAAATTTCAGAAATTCTAGAATTGGGAATAAAAGTGTAATAAGAAAAATTATACAAAAACATAAGAGATGTGCACAAAAGATTAAGACTATGATGTGATTAGGTTCTTATATATTTCCATATTGATGAAGCTTTGCAATCTACAAATTGAAGGAACTTATTAATGGTAAAGAATTGCTCTATTTAAACCTGCTTCAGTTAGAAGAATCAAGGTTCAATAAAATTTAAGGTAAATTTAAAAAAAGAAGACTATTATCTTTAGCTCTTGTCATAACCCAGATAAAGCCAGATATTTTGCCTTATAGAGGACATCACTAATAAAGGATCTTCTAAGATCCAACATAGGAATTGCATCCTATGTTCTTCTACTTTATTTGACTCCTAAAAAAGAAGCCAACTTCTAGCCCTAAGCTTTGCCTGTACAGTCGTCCCCCACTTATCCATGGCTTGGCTTTCTGCAGTTTCAGTTAACTGACGTCAACCATGGTACAAAAATATTAAATGGAAAATTCCAGAGATAAACAATTCATAAGTTTTAAATTGAGCATGTTTCTGAGTAGCATGATGAAATCTCACACTGTCCCACTTTGTCCCATCTGGGACGTGAATCATCCCTTTGTCCAGTGTATCCATGCTGTACACACTACCAGCCCATTAGTCACCTAGTAGCCATCTCGGTTATCAGATCTAGTTTTGTGATATTGCAGTGCTTGTGTTCAAGTAACCTTGATTTTACTTCATAATGGCCCTGAAGAGTAAGACTAGTGATGCCGCAATTGGGACATGCCAAAGAGAAGTCGTAAAGTGTTTCCTTTAAGTGAAAAGGTGAAAGTTCTCAATTTAATAAGGAAAGAAAAAAAAATCATATGCTAAGGTTGCTAAGAGCTATGGCAACTTTTATTACCGTATATTGTTATAATTGTTCTATTTTATTATCAGTTATTGTTAATCTCTCACTGTGCCTAATTTATAAATTAAACTTTTTAATAATATGTATGTACAGGAAAAAACAGTATATAGGGTTTGGTATCATCCACAGTTTCAGGCATCCACTGGGGGTCTTGGAACATATTCCCATGGATAAAGGGAGACTACTGTATATATTTTCTAGCTCATGAGAGAGCCTGGAAGTTTCTACCCCTATTATAATGATAAAGGGATATTTATAATAGAAATCCTTAAATTTAGACTGATATAAATAAATGAACAATCAAGTGTAAAAGAAAACTTCCTTGCAGTAGAATGCCAGCTAATATATTTGGAAAAAAAAGGATGAAAATCAGACAAGTCAACATTTGCAATCTATCTTCATAATAAATAATACAGGCAAGAAAAATAAATACTGAGACTAGTAATAAGAGTTGGAATATGAATGGAATATTTATACACTCACAAAATACTTCCACCAAAGTACTTAGTTGCTAAAAGAATAATAAAAGTAGCTTCTGAGTAGAGAAATCTGCTACTCACCATATTGATCAAGTGATCAAAGTTATCACTATCAGTAATGGAACAAATCAACTTCAGGTGCCTACCAAGGTGCAATAAAAAGCAAACATCTGTTGATGGGCCCTTGGGTTGTTTCTGAGCCAAGTGTCCATCAATGGGTGAATGGATAAAGAAAATGTGGTATATATGTACAATGGAATACTATGCAGCCACAAAAAAAGACAAATTGTGCCCTTTGTGACAACATGGATGGAGCTTGAGGGTATTATGCTAAGTGAAATAAGTCAGACAGAAAAAGACAAATACTGTATGACTTCCCTCATATGTGGAAGATAAACACATAGATAAGGAGAACAGATTAGTGGTTACCAGAGGCAGTGGGGGTGGGGGGAAGGCAAAAAAGGGGTAAAGGGGCCTATATGTATGGTGATGGATGAAAACTAGACTATGGGTGGTGAAAACGATGCAGTCTATACAGAAACTGAAATATAATAATGTACACCTGAAATTTATACAATGTTCTTTATTTGCTTGATGAAATACATAATCTTATTCTAATCATGAGGAAACATGAGACAAATCCAAACTGAGAAATGTTCTAAAAGAAAAAAATCTCCTATAATCTACAAAAATATTAAGGTCATGGAAGAGACTCTAGTCTCTGCAGAGACTCTGACAGCTGGGTGCATTACATGACCCTGGATTAGGTTATTTTTCCATGATATCATTATTGGAGCAACTGATTCTTAGCATGAATAGTGTGGAAACGAAGAGGAGGAAGCAGATCTGGATAGAAAGGAAAGGTGAGTTGGCTACAGGCTCAATGGAGGCCTCAGGAGACCATATGGGAGATTCTGAAGCTGGGATGTCCCAACAAAATTGTTGTGGTTGGGGCACGGAGGTGTGTCATTATGCCCCTACACTGATGGATCATTCAAGACTGGCTGCAGATAATGGACATGACCTTGTGTGAGGAGTGCTCCTTGGCTAAAGCAATTCCTGTTGTGGGCTGATAGCTGAAGGCCCTCTGCCTGGAACAACCTCAACAGCTGAGCATCATTTCTTTATTGTTGTAAAGGAAATGGGGTGGATATCATGGTATTCACTAGAGTACTATCATACAAAATAATTTCAGAAGTTGGCTACCAAAGATGAATGTACAACATTTAAAAAAACTTACATGTTTAAGGATGGTCCAGTCAGAGATATAAAAATATTAGTATAAAGTCCTTAAATAATTCACCTATCACACAGCATTCTCAATGATACATTTTTCATACTTCATGTGTTTAATTTTGTTCTTAGACTTTATTGTAGAACACAGTTACCTTACATCCACTTAATATTTGATTGAGCTTTAAGTTTCTCAACTTTTGGCATGTCTAATGATCTTAATCTTTATCTTAAAAATATTAGTTTATGAAATATATGATTATTATAATTGATACAATAAAAAACAGATTGTGGCATATTCTAGTAAATAATTGTCTTGGAATGTTAAAAATGTATTAGTGTATTAACATGATGAGATAATAAAAGGGTGGGGTAATGCTCTCGATTTCGCAAAATGCTGGATTACAACAGACAGTAAATTGCAAAGTATGATATTTTCCACTAATTTAATTCTGTATCAAAAGTAAAAGATATTGAAAGACAGTTAGAAAAAATTGAACATGGACTATCAATTAGGTAATAGTATTGTATCAAACTTTATTTCTTTTTGTAGTAATGGGATCGTGGTTACTTGGAGAACCATCACTATTCATTTATGAATGAAGTGCCATGAAGTCTACAACATATTTTCAGATAGTTCAGGAGTAGTGTTTGAGTGTGCATGTGTGTTGAGAGAAAGAGACAGAGACAGAGAGACAAAGAGAGGAAACAAAACTGGCAAAATACTAACAATTGCCAAATCTAGGTGAACGATGTTTGGTTGTTCACTATACTGCTTTCGCGACTTAATCGACAGTTTGAAATTTTTCAAAATTAAATTCTGTGAGGAATGAGTTTATATCTAGAAACATATTATTTTTGTAGTACTAAAATCTGCAGTGAGTCATTTATTTATACCTAAATTGAAGTGATTCTTATTTGAAAGATTATGAGCATAGAGGATAAAAAAAGTAAAAAGTAAAAAAATTAAAAAAATATAAGAGCCCCCAAAAGTATGTAACCTCTGGGTAACAAAGAAAAGGAAATAAGGACACATAATTTAATATGTATAGCATATAGAAATATATTATGTACGCTTGTTTCTGTGATAAGAAAGCAGAGAAAAATAAAAATGCTTACATATAAGGGTGAGTGGGAAAGGGGCAGAAGGAAGAAATATGGAGTGAGATTTCTCTAAGTATATCTCTTTATATAGTTTTCATTTTTGAACTTGTAAATATCTAACACATTCAAAAATAAAATAAATATGCTTATAATTAAATATAAATAAACAAACGCTATACATGAAATGAATAGCACAACTAGTCAGGGAGAAAATTAATTCACATAAATGTTGAGCACAATATTCCTTCTTAGTGGGATACTTTCTAATGCTAAAAAGTACTGCTAAGAAATTTCAGTAGGTTTCCCATGGGTATTGCTTTCAGTGTGGTAATTCAGAATGTATTTTGTTGTGTAGGGTTGAATAAAACAGTGATGTAGTTGGAATTCAGAATTTTTACTTAAGAAAAGACAGAAACAATTGAGGAATAGGGTAAAATGTAAAAGAATCTAGTGTTTTTCGGTTTCAGCTGGAGTTATTCAAAATTTGAAGTGAACAAGTCAATGAGAGTGCAAACTAGATGTTTGTTTGAGGCTGTTAGTGGTGGCATTTAACTTCAAGTTAAATACGTGAGGGTGGCTAAGAATGCCCATCAATTTTCCTCACATTAATACATGTGTGAGGGGCAGATCTTGGAAAATTATAATCAACAACAATCTTGTCTTATGAGTCTATGATTAAGGGACTATTATCTCATTTAAGTCAATATCTAATTTACTTTTGTTCAATTATTATGACCTATCACATAGGTCAAAATAGTTTTAAAATATAATATTTATTGAGATGAGCAACATAGACCATCCAATTTTTGCATAACATTAAATAGAAAATTCTAAGCTTCAAGAGTAAAGTACATGGGAAAGACAAGTCTTCATACAAGGACAGCTTTTAAAGGAAAAATGTGATCTCTTGTGGGTTATGATCTTTCCAGGGATCTTAATTCCTTCTTGTGGCTTCAACTTTTTTACTACCTTGAACTAGTTGAAATAAATTGGTACATGTCCATTACCTGGGGCTGAAACACTACTTAAACTCATTCATGCCCAACCCAAGAGCTTGAAATCCCAGATCTAGAGAAGATAATTGCTAAGTTTACAGATACATTTGTCACAGAAAATTAGTGAAAAAGCACATGATTACAGCTACAACTGTGAAATCACACAAATCACAGGAAAGAAAAATCTCAGGGCAAACATGAGTATAGAATGCCATAATGGTTCTAATCTTAAATATGGAGTGAATGTTAGAAAAGGTGTCATTTGAGAAAAATAAACTAAATTTCAAGGCACATAAAATTTGGTGGAGGTAGAGTAGGTTTCAACTTCTCTGCCTCTTGTGTTGGGGAAGCATAGCAAACACTTCTTGTTTAAATATGTCCCAAACAAAGATTAGAATTGAAGAACTGTGTGTCAACTTCCATGTCTTCTAAAGGATTTCACACAAATGAAGGTTTGGTGCAAAAGCACTTGGAATATATAGTGTTTCCAGGCAATGCTTAACTAAATTGACAAACATTACCTCCTTTAATCCTAAAAATAACCCAACATAACATAGCATAACTGCTTTACCAGAGTAGGAAAATGAGGGTTGCAAGGTTGTTACTTCCTTAATGTCACAAATCAAGGATTTAGTAGAGCAACTGAAGTAGAAATATTAAAGAAAGATATCCCCTAAATAAGGCAAATTGTTTCCTTTAATTCAATTGGGAAAATGAAAGGCAAATGACAAATACTGGACATTAAAGGAAAAGAAAACCAGGTTTATTATTCCACATTGAACAGGTTTATTAGGAAACAGAGAAACAGCTCCTGCATAAAAATCAAAAGGCGGGATCTGTGACAGCATCATTCCAATGAGAGACCACACAGGAGTTTTCAGGATGAATTTCACATTCTCTCGCTTTTCATGAGTTGAACACAGGAAAGGAAAAAGTTGGGGTATCAGAACCAGAGGACACCGGAAGGCAAGTCTTCAGCAAGGCTCAGAACATGTGGGGTTCAGAATTGGCGAATCCCAACGTCCAGGTGTAGAGGGTGAGAGTCTCCCATGGCGTCTTCAATAGTAGTAGCCAAAGCCAGAGCCATAGCCATAGCCACAGCCACAGAGAGAGCGGGAGCCATATCCATAGCCACAACCCAGTCTGCGGAAACCACAGCCATAGCAGGAGCCATAGCCACAGCCCAGGCCTCCGTAGCCACAGCATCCGTAGCCACGGCCCCCACAGTAGTTTCCATAGTAGCCACACATGATGTTGGCTGTTGAGTTTGTCCTTGGATAGAGAAGGAGAGTAGAAGTGTCACTTCGTTGTGGACATTTCTCCCTGCAAAGGGCCTTTTATATGCCCTCAGTGTGGGTGGGATCCACCACATTGCTTATGTCATTGGCTAATTTGATGACTAATTTAATTAGTTTGTTTTTCCTCAACTGTAAGATAAAGCCTTAGAGGTATTCAGGAAGCTCACTGCGTTTGGTCTCTCGGTTTGCCCCTCCCCCAATCCAATTGAGGGTTTTAATGCTGAGACGCACACCCACGCCTACACAGTCCTGCCCCAAATTAGACTTTCATTTTAACCTCCTATAACCATCCTTTATATCAAGAAAGAATACGTTTGTTAGTCTCAATCTTATTTGTTCTTGGTCCCGGTTAGTTTCACTATTTTTTATAATGTTTTACTAAATAACACTTCTTTTGACTCATGAGTTTTTCTTCTCTTGATCCAAATTAATTATCTTATTCAGGGTTTCAGTTCCTTTTCTATACTGAAACCATAATGTATCTTTCATCCCTATGATGTTGATAATAATCCAACTAATTAAATTTTCCGAAAAAATCCAGTCAGCAAAATGCAGTATACTTTTCTACTTATAGCAATAAATCTAATTTTCATTTATGTTCAATTTCTACTGAAGGACTACAAAATGAAAGTTATTATTTGGAATCCAATTTCTCTGCTTTTTTCCCCTCTAAATTGAATATACAGTTATACAAATTATTATTCTAATTAATATTAGATTTATATTCTTAGTAACTCTGCAATAGGCTTAACATAATATTTATGTTTATCAATATATTAGACAGAGGTCTGTTCTTTATCAAGACATCCAATCATCATTCTCTTTGTAACTAGTTCTACTGAGTTCTCTTGCATAGCCTTTGCATTATTACTGTCTTTATTAAAATTAGTGTGATAATCCATCCCATTGGGAGGCACCAGAAAAGTGAGAATATTTTCATAATACAGATAAAAATGTGTACTTTCCTATCTTTAAGAGAATGAACATGGGGAAATAGTGTTCTCCCCACATTCGGGTGTAACCTTTCAGTAGATTTCTGTTATTCTGGTGATAGTCCTGAGTCAAAATATTATTTTTATGTATCCCCTTGTAACCTTAGGCAGGGACAGAGAGTACAAGATGTTGGACACCCCCTGTATTTTAGTCAACTCTCCTCTGGAGATCATTAGAATGAAGACACAACATTTTTCAAATTTCTCAGTTCTTCTGTCTTGATAAGTATATCCCATGAGTCAAAAATTTCTGCTTAATAAAATAGAATGTTTTTATACTAAGGATTCCATCAAACACGTTCATTTATTCATCCAATATGTGTTTTTGAGGTTTTTTTCCATGTGTGTCTTTTGGTAGATTCATCTTTGTAAAATAAACACATTGTGACATTTTATTCAAACTTTCCTGGGTTGAGATATTAGAATTAGAGGACATCTTCACTATATCATTTTCAAATTTCTCATCCAGAAAAGAAAAGTAGCCTCAACTATCACAGTGCAGAGTCAATCAAGTAATAGCTTAGAATAAGTTTCCAGTAAAAACTATTTTAATTAACATGATGATCAGTCTTCCTCTAGGCTAAGTTTTCAGAATGTCACTTGAAATTGGTATGACTAGATTGTGTCAGTGATAAAAAACAAACATGCAAATTATAATTAACTTGGGTGACTTTTTTTGTATTTGATTAAAGTAGCTATAAAGACACTATTATTTTGTGCAATACAACGTCGTGATAACATTTAGTTATTTCTCCATAGAATTTACTTCCTGGAATTAATTTGTTTCTTCTTAAGAATTAAGTTCCTCTCTCTAATTCAGCAACAAGAGCATTGCACCTGATGAGATTAATTAAAAAATTTGTTTTCTACTGTGATTTTCTGAATAATATTCAGTTCTTAAAAAAATTCCATAATCATAAACAGAACAAAATAACCTTCTTTGTCTCCTCAATCCTCTCCAGCTAATATCCCATTTTCTTCTTCTGTTTCATTGCAAAACTTCACACATATTTCCTTGGTAGCTTTACGTTCTCTCTTTATCTCTTTTCTCACACCTTGTGGTCTTTGGGTCCTGTTACTCTAATAAAACTGCTCCCGTAGGGACCACCAACATCCTAATCTTGCCAAATCTAGGTTTAGTCTTCTTCATTTTACTAAGGCTCTGAGTAGCATTAAGATTCACCAACTTCTCTTTTTATTCCTGAAAGACTCTCCAATCCTTGCCTACATCCTACCACACACATTTGGTTTGATTCCAGTTATAACCAATTGCTCCTTTTCAGTTTCCTTTCTCTTTTTCAGATTTTGTTCTTAAATATGAGGATGCCAAGCCAGGTGCTTGCCCCTCTTATAGTCTTTATTTAAACTCTCTTCAGATGGATTACTTTGGATACATTATTTTATCCAATTAAACTCAATTCCCATTTTCAATTCTGATTGAATCTCTCCAAATGACCACTTGACATCTCCTTAGATTGTTGTTAATGGTCATCAAAAATATAACAAAACGGAAAAAAGTTCACGATTCTTCATACTCTCAAGTTTTTCCCCTTCTTTTCTTGTCCATCTTAAAGCATGCAAGACATAAATCAGATCAGATCCTCCCAATGGTTTATCCTTTAATGCCTTTCCACATTAAGGTTTCTAGATTATACCAGACACTCAGTTAAATTTGAATTTCAGAATATTTAATTTCCCAAATATTGCATGGGATATGTTTATACAAAAAATGGTTTATCTGAAAATCAAATTTATCTGTGTGTCCGGTATTTTTATTTGCTATGTCTAGCAACCTAAAGCTTAGACAGCACAGCCTTTGTGGTCTGTCCTGTTGCAGCCTTGACCACCTCTGTGAGTGCATCTTGCAACACTATTTCTCTCCTTATCGTATACAGAAATCAGTGGCCTTCCTGCTCTTCACATGTACCAAGTTGTTCACTGCTCCATCCCCTGTGCTCCTAACAGTGACAAACCTATACCTGATTCTTAAAAGTTTGATGCACAAAAGAATTAATAAATGACTAAACCAACTCAATGAAGTAACATTTTAAAATTCTTCTTTCCAAATTTTTTATTTTGAAATAATTTTAGTTACCGAAAGTTGTAAAAATATACAGAACATTCCGTATACCCTTCACACACGTTACATCTATGTTAATATCTTTCATAACCAAGTACAATGATCAAAACTAAGAAATTAACCTTGTCCAATATTCTTAACCAATCTACACATTTATGTGGATTTCACATTTTTTTTCTACTAGTGTCCTTTTTCTGTTTCAGGATCCAATCCAAGATCCCACCTGACATTTGGTTGTCTTATCTCTTTAGTCTCCTCACACTGGTGACAGTTTCTCAGTCTTTCTTTAACTTTTATGGCATTGACAACTTTAAAGAGCCAAATGTTTTGTAGTATGTTCCCCAATTTGAGTTTGTCTGTTTTCTCATAAGAAAGTTGTGGTTATACATTTGGGGAGGGAACACCAGAAGAGATGTGCCTGTTTCGTTGTGTCATAGAAGGAGGTACATGATGTCAGTAAATCTTGGAGAGTTTCTGGAATAGATATTTAAGTTTAAATTGCTCTATATGAATTATAAATCAAAGTGAATAATATTGCTCCACAAAAAACTAATAAAACACATTAATCATTCAAGGATTTGCAGCTGAACTCTACCATGTCTTCTCTATGTCTTCTGCTAGGTCTTCTTCACGACATTTCCGTCCTTCCCCACCTCTTTGAAGCCACACTTTGTTCCCAAGGCTGTGTATATGCAGGTAGGAAGGAGGATATTATTAAAGGAAAAAAAGAATTTTCAACAAGTGAAATATTTATGGGTTATATGATTTCATGGTAGTTAGTAATGTAGTTTAGATTTCACATCAGATATAAACAAGCCACCAAAGTAGGAGAAGAATCTTTCATTAAAGGCACATGATTTTATTACAAGCATCCTGACACACAGCAAAGTTGTCTTGGATATATTGTTATGAGGAATTCTTGAGATGGTTATAATGCCAATTAGTTTGAAACATGAATCCAACATGTGGTTTGTCCCACATACCACTCAGTTGGTATCTTAGGCCCTGTGTAGATTATAAACTTAAAACTCTAGAAATTGACTCTGCTCTTCAACTGAACCTTCTTTTCCTCATACCATGAGCTTCTATGGTAACTACTCCAGTGGCCTGGGCTATGGCTATGGTGGCCTGGGATGTGGCTATGATGCCTGTGGATATGCCTGCTACCATCCATGCTGCTATGGAAGATACTGGTCCTTTGAGAAATTGTAGATTGCTCATCTGTTCAGGACATTCTCTTCTGACACACTGTGTGTACCTCATGCATTATTTATAATAAGGATGTTATTATTTGTTCAAACAATGACAACCGATTCTTAGAATATTGTGCAACATCAGAACTTTTTTGATTTAATTGACTGAGTTTCCAACAATTTAGAAAAGTAGTCATTTGATCTTGTGTTACTATTATATGATTGAATACAAACAATCTTAACCATTTCTATTTGGGAAAATGCCTAAATTCATTTTTCATTAAAGGCAATCTGTTTTTCACACCTACAACATTTTCATGTATATTTATTATTAGATTTCTTCTATGTGTGTGTGTATGAGAGAAAGGGGGGGGCAGAGAGAGAGAGAAATTGAGAGATCATTGACCTGGCTATCTACAGTTGATGATTTGGACGTGTGGATGAATAGTTGTATGCAACCAATGTTTTTGTAATATGGGTTTTTGTGAGCATATTCAAGGGCTACATTACCTATATTGCTCTAATCAAAGCCTTATCTTTGGTATATCCAAAGTTTGTCTAAAGACATTGGCAAAGTGGTATCCCTCTTCTCACCACTTCATTCTTTTTTTTTTGGTGAGGAAGATTGTCCCTGAGTCAACATCTACACCAATCCTCCTCCACTTTGTATGTGGGATGCCATGACAGCATGGCCTAATGAGCAGTGCATAGGTCTGTGCCTGGGATCTGAACCAGCGAATCCCGGGCCACCAAAGCAGAGCACACAAACCCAATCACCACGCCACCGGGCTGGCCCCATCTATTTCCTTATTATTTCATTCTTTCTTTATACTTAGTATTTGAATGTGTCTCTGGGAAGATGTATTTTTTTCTTCTAAATGTTCTATTATTACTGTTTCTATTCACTCATTGACAATGTGTTCTTGATCTCATCTTATGCATTGTAGCTGCACACATGGCTTTCCGTCATTCTCACATTGTCACAGGAAGATATAGAATTTGAAGCCTATTTCAGTGAACATTTCAAGGGGTCAATCTCTGCTTGCCTTTTGAAAAGAGATCTGTTATCTTTCATAAGAAGGCAGTGGCTTGGATAGACTAAAATCATGCAAATACAACTCTGATCCAAAATATAGGCTGCAAAGTGTATCCCTGATCCTAGTAATCTGGGTAATATTCAGTAAAACTGTTTATAATAACTTCCCTTAATACACTCCATTTGTTAAATATTAATAATAATAAAATATATATCAATAATACCTGTTAATATTTTAGTAACTAACGTTAGAATTTGATGTACTAAGATTGCCAATGGATCCACACAAAACTACTTTCTGAATAGAGATCAAAGTATGAGTCTAGTCAAAATCTTGACCTGCCCCCAAATGCATGTTTTCTGGAAGAATCTAGAGAAGAGAATTAGGTAGAAATGTCTTCCTCCATCAGTTGAAGGCAAGCAACACATGGAATTATGTGTGATTTCTTTTAAATTCATTGGCTCTTGTTTTGGCCTAGTAAATGGTCTATCTTGAAGAACATTCTATGTGTGTACTTGAGAGAAATTTGTGTTCTCCTTAGTTGAGTAAAATGCTCTCTAAGAAGTGTGTTAGGTCTAGTTGGTTTATAATGTTTTTCATGTTTATTTATTTTATGATCCTCTGTATAGTTCTATCAATCATTCTAAGTGGGGTATTGAAGCCCTCAACTATTATCATTACAGTCTCTTTCTCCTTTCAATTCTTTCAATTTTTTGATTTGTGTAGTTTTGAGCTCTGTTTTTAGGTACATATGGATTTAAAATTGTTATATCTTCCTCATAGATTGCCCCATTTATTATTACAAAATGTCCTTATCTATCTCTACAAAAATCATTTGTTTAAAATCTATTTAGTATGATACTGTTATATCCATTCCAGCTTTCTAATTGCTCTGTTTGCATTATATATATAATATCTCCATCTTTTTACTTTCAATCTATTTGTTTCAAGAGAATTTGGTTATTAAAACATTTTTATAATGGCTACTTTAAAATCTGTTTCATATAATTCAAACATTTGATTAACGATTAACTTAGGGTAAGTTGATCATCATTTCTCATTTAAGTTATAATTTTCTTGTTTCTTGATATGATGCTATTATAGATATTTTGTGTATCAGGAGCTTTTTGGTCCTTATTTAAATCTTTTAAAAATGTTTTAAAGCAGATAGTCACTCTGTTTAGGTTCATCTCATGGGTTTGGTCGTCTATGATTCACAATTTTCAGAGTTGTTGCAGTGTTATTTTGGTCTGTTTGGTTTATGTTGTGCCATTGCTTGTCCCACTGGTCCCTGTCATTGCTGCCTGAAAGTGTGGAAAGAGTTTTACCAGCCCATCTGCTGTGTGTCCTTTGGTGGATTAGTGGCATAGTAAGATTCTCCACCTATAACCATTACAGGAGAGTCTCGGGGATATGAGGGGAGAGTTTTCCTGGACTTGGAAATAACTCCCTTTAAATAACTTATGAATCAAAAAATGAAATCATGTGGGGAATTGGAAAATATTCTCAATTGATTAATAAAGAAATGTGGTATGCCAAATATACGGCTTACCACTGAAGAAATGATTAGAGGAAAATTTATAGCTTTAAATATTTATGTTACAAAAAAGGACATTTTAAAAAATCAATGCTCTAAGCTTCTTTAAAGCTAGAAAAGAAGAGAAAATTAAATACAAAGTAAGAAGAATGAAGGAAAAATAAAGACAAGTTAGAATCAATTCAATACAAAATGGACAAAATATAAAGAAAATCAATAATACCCAAAGTTGATACTTTGAACAAATCAATCCAATTAACAAATTCTAGACAAACTGATCAAGAATATAGGACAGAGAATACAAATTACTGATATGAATAGTGAAAGAATTAATGTCTTTTAATATCTTGCAGGCCCCCAAAATGATAGGTGGATATTATGCCAATAAATTCCGCAACGTAGATGAAATGGGAAATTTCCTTTAAATATACAAATTACCGAAATTGACTCAAGTAAATCTGAATAGCACTATATCTACTAAACAAAACGAATTCATAATTAAAAATACTTTTCCACAAAGAAAACTCTAGACCCAGATGTCTTCACTGGTAAATTCTATTAAATATTTATATAGCATTCTTATGCACAACTTAAGAAAATAGCAGTAGCCTAGGTACTTGACTCCTAATATTTTTTCTCCCACAGCAGTACTGAACAAGAGATATATTACACTTGTGAGAGTTTTGTTTCTGTACCAAAAACACAGAAACATCTTTATGAAGAATAAATATATACTTATCTATTTATCCAAATATATATCAAGGAGACATAGATAGAAACACACTGATAATGGACAACTTTAATATACCACTCTCAGAACAGACAGATCAAGTAGAAAAAATAAGTAAGGAGAGAGAACACCTAAACAATATAATTAATAAGATAGCTCTTATGGATATATATCCACCTCTATACTGATAGTAGAGAATAAACCTTCTCAAGCTTCCACAGAAAAATTGATCATGTATTAGGTCACTAAGAAAAATTTAGTAAGTTTTTAAAGTAGAAATACTGCAGAGAACACTCTGATTGCCGTGCAACAAAGCTAGAAATGTTATCAGACACAAACACAAGTTCTTTACCCACCACACAAGGGGGGCCAAATAAAACTGGAATGCCAGACTTATTGTAAGGAAAGAGTTTTTATTTTGAGTGACATCAGCTGAGAGATGAGAGTGAGCCCTCAAATTCATACCATCTCCCCAAAAGATGAGAGGCCAGGGGTTTTAAAGGTTGTGAGGAATGCAGCCGCTTGTAGGGAGGAGGAGACTGTGGCCTTGCTGGTTGGTGCCTTCCCATCAGCCTGCATTTGGCCTTGTGAGGCTGCTTGCAGGGAGGAGGATGGTGAGATAAGGGAATCATAGTTGGGTGTGTTACCACTCAAAGGGCACAATCTGCTTGCCCCAACACAAAAGCTAATCATCAAGAGGCAAGATGGTGGATAAGAAAGGGCATTTATTACAGCTTGCTAGCAAGAGGGAAGATGGCTGACTCATGCCCAAAACAACCATCTTAAGGGGGCACAAAATGTTATAGCAGTTCTAGAGGCCAGTGGGTTACAGGGGAGGGGGTTAGGAATGTTGACCCTTGGGTGCTACAGACTGGGAGTCGCCAGACCAGATCTTTCAGTTGTCCTTGATGATGGCTGTTCAGGGGTCATCATATTCCTAAGGAACTTGAAAGAACAAAGTTATCATCTTTTTGCAGCTGGGAGGTGTATGCACAAGCAGGGGTCATAAAATCTACAGAGCAGTTAGATCTCCTGGAGGGTGCAAATCCAGATGGGTTAGTTACTCAGAGGTCATTCAAAGTTACAGTAGTTTTCTTTTCTATAGTGTGGCTTCCCTTGTGTTGACCTGGTATCAGGTGTTCTTCGTTGTCTGCCTCCATGGTGGAGGGTGGATTCTGGTGCCAGAAAGCCAAGGAGTTGGGGTCTGGGAAGCTTCAGCTTCTTGATATTCTCTGGACATCAGTTTCCCTCAAGAACTGTGTAATTAGCCAAAACTTCAGTGTGAGCCTAGTGTGAGGCCACCTGGGCTTTTCCCAATTTGTAACTTTTGTTTGCCTTGTGAAGTTCAGGATTACAAAGGTTTAAAAAACTGATATTTATGTACAGATGTAACTTAGAGAAGCAGGGAAAGGGGATGAGTGCATTTGGTTTTAACCCTTAGCTGGGTTTAACATAGGGAAAACCGATATCAGGGCGGCATCAGAAATTGCTAACAAAAACAAAGAACCGAAAATCTCTTTCACCTGGAAAGTAAATCTTTGATTAACTCTCAAGTGAAAGAGAAAATATAGTACGAGATCATAGAATTTCAAAATAAATAATGGCAATGCAAATAGTACTTAGAATCTATGAAAAAATTTCAAGCAGCCATTAGAGAAAAATTCATAGCACTAAACGCTTTTGTCAGGAAAATGAAACAGTATAAATAAGTTAATATCTCAGTTAAGAAAAACTTTCTAAAGAACAACTAAGTAAACTAAATAAAGTGCAAGGAAGGAAGTAATAAACAAGCAGAAATTAATGAAGTAGAGAATAGAAAAAAACAACAGACTTTAAAAATGACTCAAAATGCTATTATTTGAAAAGATTAGCATTTATAAATCACTTTCTCATTTGATCAAGGAAAAAAGCATATACAAAATAAGAAATAACAAAAGAGAAATAAACATGGAAATAAGAGGTTTTAAAAATTATATGAATCTACTTTTCAGATCTTTATGGGTATAAATTTGAAAACCTAGATGCAATGGATAATTTCCCAAGGGAATACAGATTATCAAAATTGATAACATTACATTTAGAAATTGTAAAGAAACTAATTTCCTTAGAAGAAACAGAGAAGGATTTTAAGGAAATACTCCACAAAATATGCCAGATCCAGATAATTTTTCAGGGAAATTCTATCAAATCTTCAGAAACAAGATAATCTGAATATGCCATGAATTGTTCCAGAGCACTGCAAATGAGGGGACACTTCCTAATTCCTATTAGGAAGGATGCATAGCATTGATATTATTGGTGGGCAGACTATTCAGATGCCTCCATGATTTCTGCCTCTTGATGTCAATGCCCTGTGTGATCTCTTCCTCTTGAGTATGGGCAAAACTTCTAATAGAATATGGCAAAAGTAATGAAACATATGTAATTGTGTATGTGATTATGTTATATAAAACTGTATGGGATACAGTTATAGCACCCATCTTGCTGGAGTATCTCCTCCTCCTTTGCTGGCTTTGAGAAAGCAAACTACCATATTTGGGAACACACATAACAAGGAACTATAGGGAGCCTCTTAGAGCTGAGGGTGACCTCAAGCTGACAACCTGCAAAGGCCTCCCACCAATAGTCAATGTTAAGCCCCTCAGTTATACAACCACAAGGAACTGAATTCTGCCAAATATGTGAGATTGGAAGCAGATCCCATCTCAGTTAAGACTCAGATGAGACCACAGATGTGAGCAACACCTTGATTACTGCACTATGAGACCCTGAAACCTTCAGTCTAAATGTGAAATGCTGTGTTTATCCAATTATTAGGGCCCACCATGCAGGCTGAATAGTTTTATAATCTACTACTACCTTAGGAACTAATAGATTGCAAAATGTTCCTTAGGCTGTTTCTTTCATCAAAATGTTTTTTAAAGGGGCCAGCCTGGTGGTGGTGTGGTTTAGTTTGCATGCTCCACTTTGGCGGCCCGGGGTTCACAGATTCAGATCTCTGGCGCAGACATATGCACCACTTACCAAGCCATGCTGTGGTGATGACCCATATACAAAATAGAGGAAGATGGGCATGGATATTAGCCCACGGCCTATCTTCCTCAGCAAAAAGAGAAGGATTGGCTTTTTAGTAGCTCAGGGCTAATCTTCCACACACACACACACACTCAAATTTAATGGATTAGAAGCAGACAAGGATATTTATTACATTTGTTTACTTTAAGAGATATGAGCATGAAAATTGGGGAAATCATTATCCTTTTTCATATTATTTACCATGCACCACACAATGCTTAACTTATGAATAATATTGCATTGAGTGTTGAGAGTTACCCAGAATAACAAATATTATTCCCTCAGTAGCAGAGGAGGAAACTGAAGTTTACTAAAAAATAAGTTACTTTCCTAAGACAATTGATGAGGGAATTAGTCAGGAAGCTGACCTAGAAATAGGGAGGGAAAATATTTCCCTAAAGGGGCATTGTTACTTTTCTTGCAAACAGAAACCAAAAAATATCAGTAAGAAACTTGGGACATCAAATGTCTGAAATGAAAACCAGGGTTGTTGTTTGAATTAAAGTTTGTTAGGTCAACAGAGAAACAAGCTCCATCATGAAAGTCATCAAGGCAGTTGCTGTGACATCATCATCTTGATGAAAGCAAAACTGTGAGGTTGCAGGTGAATTTCACCTTATCTCACTTAATGAGGCAAATTTCAGGGAATTTGTAGGTTAGGTTGTAGGTAAACAATAGACCACACTAGACTTCCATGATGCAGGATAATCATCAGCCAAGGGAAAAGCACAGGACATGTCGGGTTCTGAGCTGGTGAATCCCGACATCCAGGTCTAGAGGGTGAGAGTCTCCCATGGTGTACTCAATAGTAGTAGCCAAAACCAGAGCCAGAGCCACATCCATAGCCACAGCCACGGAGAGAGTGAGAGCCATAGCCACAGCCATAGCCACAGCCATAGCCACAGCCCAGGCCTCCATAGCCACGGCCCCCATAGTAGTTTCCATAGTGGCTGCCACACATAGTATTGGTTTTTGAGATTATCTTTTGGAAGAAAAGGAGTGTATGAGACTGGAGTTGGGACACCTCTTTTTGCAGGGAGCCTTTTATATGCCCTTAGTGTGGGTGGGACCCACCACATGTGCTCATGTCATTGACTAATTTTATGACTAATATGATTAGTGTGTGTTTCAAGACTAGAGTATAATGCCTTAAGGCATTAAGGAGGCTTGCTTTAACCACTTGAGGTTCTTTAATAAGATGGTACAGTTGCACTTATAAAGCTATCTTTCATAATAAATCTTCACTTAAAAGTTCTATAACCAGATACCATGTAAGCAGGGAGCATTTTTAATAGTCTCAATTGACTTGTTCTTGACCACAAATAATTCTTTTTTCTCCTTGACCTCCCAAAATTATACTCTCCTCCATAAGATATATATATATCTTATATATATATGTGTGTGTGTGTGTGTGTGTGTATTGTTTTTGGTGAGGAAGATTAGTCCTGAGCTAACATCTGTTGCCAATCCTCTTTTTTTTTTTGCTTGAGGAAGATTATTCCTGAGATGTTAATCTATGCCAATCTTCCTCTATTTTGTATGTGGGACACCACCACAGCATGGCTGGTGAGTGGAGTAGGTCTGTGCCTGGGATCTGAACCCGTGAACCTGGGCCCCTAAAGTGGAGTGTGTGGAACTTTAACCACTTGGCAAAGGGACCAGGCTCTGTAGGTATATTTTTGTAAATAAAATATGTAAACACATTATTGTCACAAAATGTTATTCAGTGTCCTTCTTGATAGAAGCATAATCAGCAGATAGACTTCATCATATCACTGTAAATTTTTCCATAAGGGAAATGGAATTTCCACTCTGGAAATGTTATACAATTATTATTATTGTCTGTCCAAGTTTGATCAGCTCTAATCTTTGAGTGCAATGGGTCATAAGTGCATTCATTGATGGAATTTCCCACAATTGGGGGAAAAGAATCTTTTGGTATTTTGTTACTCTTATATGTTTGTTTACTTCTAAAATTAACAATTTTCATATGGGAAAATTTCTAATTTTGCTTTTCAATAAAGCTAATGAAATTTTCACAATATGTAGTGCTTATCATATGTATTCATTTCTTTCCATCATTTGCATTTTCTTGTGTGTGTGTGTGTGAGAGACAGACAGACAGACAGACACAGAGACAGACACAGAGAGAAACTGCTACCCCTCTAGCTGTTTTAGTTACTAATGTGGCAAAACAGAAAAGGTATGCCTAATGGTTTTTACCAATGAGGATCTGTGTAAAAGTATTTTCACAGGCAGCTCCAAGAGCTACTATGCTCTACACTGATCTAATATAAGTCTCATTTTAGGAAAATTCAATGTTTGACCCAGGTCATTGGCAAAAGCAGTAACACTATTGCCCATTAAATATTCTATTTTCTACTGCAATTTTCTCTGTCCCAATAGTCTACATATAAACACGTGCCTCCAGACATGTATAATTCCACCCCCACGTCACATATTCTGCCTTCTCCCTTTCCCTTGCAGATGAGAATCTCTATATGCAGCTGGTTGATATGCCTGATTCTCCTATATCCGCCCAGCAAAGATCACCTCATTTTGAGGTCTGTCTCAGTGAGTCTTTTGAGTGTGTCTGACTCTGGCCACCTTCTGGCAGAATCCCTGTTACCATTTATAAAAAGTGGTGACTTGGATAGAATCAGATCATGCAAAGCACTTGTCTGGCCCAACTGAATGCTGAATAATATGGTCTCCATCCTGGTAGTTTAGCTGACTTTTAATGAAGCTCCTAGTATGACTTTTTATCTTTATTCCATTTATTTATTAATATTCTTAATTAATTATTATTATTAATGATTAGTAACATTAATAACATGACAATAAATTATAAAGAAACAATAGTTACTATTCTTTCATTTACTGCTCTTGAATGCAGTAGGCCTATCAATGATAAAGGATCCACCTAGGGATTACACTTTGTAGGTCAACATGAGAGACTGGTCAATCTCATCCCCAGTTTGCAACTGCAGGCTTTCTGAAAGCATAGAGGCAAGAATCCTGTGTTAGTGTCCACTCCTTCCTCCATGATGTTAAAAACTCAATCCACTGTGCAGTGCTGACTTGACTTTCCCAACCAGTGACTGGATAGAAAAGTTGATGATCATTCCTCTAAGAAAGTATGAAGAGAAAAGGGAAATGACTCTTCCTTACTGAGATATATGTTGGACCTCTGCTTGGTATTTGTATAAATTATCCCATTTAATGGATCAACAGATTTATAGACTAAACATTTTAATTTTTATTTTAGCCATGCCAAATTAAATCAACTCTCAGAACTGTAAATTTGAAGGGTTTTTGGTGAAATTGTGTAGAATTGAACATCATTTGTGTTTAGTCCTGTGCACATATCTGATTCTTGATAGAAGTTGGTGCTCTACAATTGTGATGGAAGCCATTGTAATTTTGCTTAATATTTCTTAATTATTAACTTATTGTGAAAATGTGTCAATGTATTTATCCTGGCAGTTTGGAACACAGGACCTTAAATCAGTGAACAAAATATTTTGCATCAAATGTGATACAAATTATGTTGCTGAAGAATAATAATACTAGTACCAAATATATAGACCATATGTTTTTATTTATATGATGTTCAAGAACAGGCAAAACTAATTATCAGTGATAGAAGTAAGAATAGTGGTTGTCTCTGGGTAATATAAATATGAATTAATTTTGTCAAATGTTTTTTCTGCAGCAGTTGGGATGACTATAGGTAATTTTTGCTTTATTTATTCCATTAATTTGGTGAAATATATTGATTGTCATATGGTAAACAAATTTTACATTCAAAATTTGACTTTGATAAAGATTTGTTATGCAAATAATTCTTGTAATATCTTTGTCTGGTAATACTGGCCTTACATATTGCCATAGAAAAATGTTCCCACTCCTCTAAATTAAGATAGATATTTTTAAATTTAATATTTGATGTAGCCTATCATTTAAGCCATCTTGGCCTGGGTGTTTGGGGGTGTGTGTGTGTGTATGTGCGTGTGTGTATGCACATGTGTATGAGTAAACAAAAGTTTTTAAGATATGAGTATGCTTTTTAAGATATAAAGCTATTTAGATTTTATATTTATTTTTACTAGTTTTGGTTATGTGTGTCCTTCAAGAAATTTTTCTGGTTCATCTAAGCTGTTGAATTTATTGTTACAAAATTATTCACCTATCCCTGTATTAACCATGTTTGTAAGATCTGTAGTGATGTCATCTCTTTTAATCCAGATAATGTAAATTTTAAATTCTTTTAAGTTATCAATTTAGATTAAGATTTTTCTGTGTTATTGACCTTCTCAAAGAAACACGTTTTAGTTTCACTGATCTTCTCATTCTTTGTCTGTTTTCGATTTCATTGATTTCTGCTTTTATCTTTTTTATTCCTTCCTTCTACATGTTGGATAGTTTGTTCTTTTTTCTAGCTTTTACAGTGAAAGTTTAATTGTTGACTTTAAAACTTTCTTCTTTTCTGATATATGCATGTGAAGCTTTAAATTATTCTGCAATCACTGTTGACATATAATCCCACGAAGTTTAGTATTTTTTTGTCATCATCATTTTTTTTTAAATTATATTTTAACTTCCCTTCTGCCTTATATTTGATCCTTGAGATGTAGATTGTATTGCTTTGGGGGGATTTTCCAGATATCTGTGTGTTCTTGATGTCTAATTTAATGTCAGTAGCATTTGTTCTTTTTAATTTATTGAATTTAATTCACTGGAACTTATTTCCCAGGCCAAAATATGATCTATTGTGAAGTATTCCATATGCATTTGAAAATAATGTGCATTCTACCGTTGTTGAGTATAATGTGCTATAGGTGCCACTTAGGTCAATTTGGTTGATTTGTTCCTGTTTCCAAAACCTTAGTGATTTTTCTCTCTACTTAGTTCTATCAATTACCAAGATAATTGTTTTAAATTCTCTAGTTATAATTACAGATTTTTCCATTCTTCTTTCAGTATTTTTTAGGTTTTCTTTACTCAATTTGAGACTCTCTCATTAAGTGCAGGCACATTTAGAATTGTTATTAAAGGAATTGACTTTTCCATCATTATAAAATATTGCTCTTTAGCTTTGGTGATATTCCTTATTCTGAGGTTTATTTGACTGATAATAATGTATCCACTCTGGCTTTCATATTATTTGGCCAATCTATGTTTTTACATTTAATGTGGGTTTATTGTGGATAAGCCTCATTTGATTCTTATTTCTAATTGACATATTTTGACTTTCACATTAAATGCACTTTTGACAGAGTTGTTTTTAAGTCTACACCATCTTGCTATTTGTTTTCTGTTTGCTAATCTGTCATTTCTCCCCCTATTTTCATTTCTTTTATTGTATTATTTAATTGTATTTTTTTAGGAATTCCATTTTATCTCCTCCAGTGCTTTATTAGATATAACATGCTTAAATGTTGTTATATATACTAGAGTATGCATCTTTATTTATCACATTCTTTTTTCCAAATATCACATCACTTCACATAAAACAAATTTACAGCAGTATTCATTGGTTCAGTCTTCAGGTCATTTATATACCGAACTATTGAGCCTTCTGCCTCTCATCTTCCAACCCACTTTTTCACTATTAGCATTTTCCCAAGATTTTCTTGTGGCATTTGTTTGTGTGCATATGGGTGTGTGCATATGTTGATGATTGCATGAATGCTTATTAATATGGAAAGAAAGAAATGGATTGTCCAGGATCATGAAACACAAATGCTTAAGAACAAACCCTTGAGTAAAATGAATTAAGAACACAGGAGTCAGCCAATAAAGAACCATTTCTTCAGTGATGAAATTCAGGATATGTAACATTCAATGAGTCATGGGTAGAGACCAATCAGAATGGAAGCTAGACATACACAATTGGAATGAGCAGCTGAGCATTAGCCCTGCCAATCTCTGAGGAGGTCACAGAAATAGAAGACAAAAATGTAAGTCAATAGCATGTCTGACACAAAGATACACAAACTTGTTAGGACCAATGAAACATATTTATTTGGAAATCATCACAATATAGAAACATAGAATGAGAAGGGTTTACACTTGGACTATGGCCAAAATGAGGTCTTCTGTCTTCCAGGAACATCATGGAATAACTCAGGCCCCCTCAATAACAAATAAGACTTTCAAGAAGATAATCAGTTTTCTGCAGGCTGACTACTCTCTATTCAGTGGGATCCGATATGATTGTGAGACTTTGTAACAGAAACAGCCTTGGCATGATGTTTTAAAGGAAAAGATGCACTGCAGTTACATTCTAGCAGCAAGAAGAATAACCTCTTCTATAGAAAAATGGCAGATAGCCACAGCAGGCAGAGCCATAGCCAGACTTGTATCCACAGCCACAGAGACAGCCAGAGCCAGAGCTGTATCCACAGCCATATCCAGAGCCATAGCCAGAACTGTATCCTTAGTCATAGCCAGAACCATAGCCACAGCTACCACATGAGTTTCTGTAGTCGTTGCAACACATGGTGTCTAGAGGTGGAGTTTCAATAGTTCAGTAGAGGAGCAGGTGGAAGTTTCTGAAATCTGAATGTCATCTCCTCTCCCAAGTCCTTTATATATTACCAGAAATAGGTGGACACACAACACAGACTCTGTGACTTCATTATCACAGCAATTTTCAGTTTCAAAAAGCTTATAATTCTAAAGACAGCAACTTTTTCAGGCAGTTATGTCCAAATCTGGCCCTTCTTAGTCAAGAGGGTTGTAAGAAAACATATGCAACCTACACATTGAACACGTATGTCTTATGGAATGTAATCAAACCTAATTTAGATTTTTACTCCAGGGAGCATTAATTCTCATGCACTTCCAGGTGCACATACGTGGGCACCAGGAGATGCTCCATCATCTCATATCTCAATATTGACAGAAAAGCATCTGGGTTGGTGGTGAGAGGCTGGCAGCAGGGGCACAAAGTGAGGCATTCTCAAGTTATACTTGCAAGAAAGTGAACAGAGCCCAGGTAGAATGTCCACAGCAGTGGTGGCTGGAGCAAGAGTCAGAGGAGGCAAAGAAAATCTGAATTGTTGTACTGGATGTCTTTTGCAAATATTTTCTCTCTCTATTGACCTTTTTTTCCTCATTCTCTTAAGTTTGATTTCAATATGATCCATTGAATTTTTTATTTCAGGTGTTGCATTTTTGAGATGCAGATTTTCAATTTTTTATCTTTCACTTATCTTCATGTATCTCTTTATATTTTTGAGCATCTTTAGAACAGCTCTTTTAAGATCTTGATGTGCTCATTCCATTATCTCTGTGATTTCTTGGTTTGGTTTTACTGACTGATTTTGTTTCCAAGTCACAACTTTTTTCTGCTTGTTTGCTTGTCTAGTAATTTTTTAATACATGCCAAGCAATGTTAACAATCTGTTGTTTAGGATGTGGATTTTGTTGTCTTTCTTTAAATAGTGTGGAAGTTGGTTTTGGCAGGCAATTAAGTTACTTTTATATCCTTTGATCTTCACATGACTCGGTGGGTCTAATGTAGACTTTAGTGCTATTGCTCAACTGCTAAAGTGTTTCTCTTTTGGAGTCTGCTTTTCAATGAAGTCTCTTCACTCTGGTGGAATTCACATGTCTTCCAGTCCTGTATGATCTCGGGATTATTTAGCTACAGATATACAGTTGTTCTTTGCCCCTCCTCTTGGAATTTTGTTATACACTTGAGTATCTTAGTGCTCAATAAAGCAGGCACAAGAGGACTCCTATGTAAATATCTAGAGTTCTTTGCATAGCTCACATTTCTTTTCTATTATGATTCAAAAATTACAACCACTCTCTGAAATTTGATCTTTCTTTGGTCAGTAAAATATCAACATCATGCTTTCCTTGGGTTCTCCTCTCTAAAATGTGGGCCTGAGAGAATTACAGGTAGAAAGCTAACGTGATAGTAGGGCTTAAATAGCTTGTTTCCCTTTGTAAAGGCATGGTGGTCCTGAGGTACCTGTTGTACAATTCCCAAAAAGAGTTATTTCATATATTTTGTCCAGTTAAATATGATGGGAAGGCAAATCCAGTAATAGGACTTATTCTGACATGGATGAAAGTAAAATTTCTCTTCTATGCACATTTTAAAAGAATGAGATCTATTTCTATTACTTTTTGAAAAAATCACATTACATTTTGAGTGAAAAAGCAAGTTGAATAATAATGTATGCAACGATCTCATTTTTATAAAGAAAAGTTGTGTAATATTTGGCATTTATTGAGATGTTAATATGACACGATTGATTTCTTCAATGGTAATGAGTTGATTCTTAGAACAAGAGAAGGAAAGTCAAAAAAGTTTTTTTTTTCTTTAATATATAATTTCTTACTGATATTCACCGTATTCTGTCTTCACACTCAGAACTCTGTGTGGAGATCAGCTTTTCCAAATGTGTCTAGAGCAGAAGTGGGATTCATCCTCTGGTTAGGGTAGTCAGCAGAAAGCCTTTCACACTGTGCACCTGAGTCTCTGCAAGTTCAGTGAGTGCGTGTCCTACAGAGGGGGCGTTCTTCAGACCTTCCTCATCACCTTCTCTTAGAACAGATGTGAGCCCTTACTGACATCCAGTTTCAAAACTCTTGCTTCATTTAGTATTCTAAGGAGCATTTTTTAAATTCTCTAAAAGAAAAAAAAAAAGTTAATCTGCAGGTGTTACATTGTTCTGTCTCCCAAAGTTTTCTACCTCTGGGAGAAGGACATGCACATCTTGGAGCAGCATACTAATCAACAACAGAAAATTGTCACAGATGTTCATCTGTTTAGATGAAGCAGAAAAACATGCTTCAACATGATGATAGTGGGTCTTTGTTCCCAGAAGGATATTCCCAATAGTCTGAGACAATGATATTCCATGACATAGAATTGATTTGAAAATCATGAAATATTTTGGAAACCCTATACAGTCATTAAAATGAACATTTAGAAAATATTGACGCCATCAGATTATATTACCTAAATAATGACTAATGGAAAGTCCAGCCTAAAAAAATGCACGTAATATTTTAAAAAATATGTTAATTTCAAAATATGTTACAATAAAAATAGAAAAATATAGGAAGGATATACATCATAATGTCAGCATTGATTATCATAAGATGATATAAATGTGTAAAGGTTTCATTTCCTTTTTATTTTCCGTTTTTCTAAAAAAATTTCTAACATTTTACTAATTATAAGGTTTATTTATTTAAAACAAATTACTTATAAATCAAAATTAAATAGTTATTTGAATTAAAATTGAAACACATTCCATGCCAGAAAGAACCATAATCTTACTCGCCTCAATGAAATCCTTCTTACTCCTCCTGAATCTGTTTCTAAGTCTATATAATCCACTTGAGCAAAATGGGCATCAATTTACTTATTTATTTATTTTTCTTATAATCATGTTCCTTGGGAATTTTAAGTTCAATAATATTTAAAGAAACTAAAATATATATGTTCCATTTGTTCTCTTTTCCCCTCCCTATTTCATAAGAAATAATAGTGGAGAAAAGAAAGAATTTTATTTGATGAGGTAAAATTGAAGTTAATTGCACAAAGTTTTTTTCTAATTAAATCTTAATAATTTATGACATTTCTAGAAAGTCAGTTATAGCATATTTACCTCTGATACATTAAAAAGATGTTTATTAACTTGAAAAAAAAATAACCAAGGCGCAGCAATGCTTTCCTCTCCACGTGTTCATCTGAAGCCACAAATTTATTTACTGTTTACCAAATGATTGCAAATAATAATTTTACCACGTGTTTTGCACTGCATAACATGGGTTACCATTTTTCTACCCTCTACTGACAGCTTTCCCAGTTCCTTACAACCTTAACCTGAAACCAACGGCACGTAGTTTCTTTTTTCATATATTAACATTTCACTTCTTGTAATAATTACTGCATTAGTCAACTTTTATGAGGTGACAATTTCCACATGACAGCAGACTACAAAAACGAATCACTGTTTCTTACTCATGTTACATGTTTGGGTCAACTGCTATTGATCTGTTCTTCATATTTTCTTATCCTGAGATCTAGGCAGAAGGAACAGTGCCCTTTGAGGACATATTTTGCAAAGAGGAAAAGAGGGATCACTGGCAAAATTTGTGATTTCTCTGAAAAGGTGTGTTCAGATGTGATGTAAATCACAGCTGTTCATATTCCTTGACCAAATGCGCCACATGGCAAACCCAGCATCAGTGGAGTTGGGAATGTATAATCCTCTTACAGAGAAGAGACAGAATTCATGGAAACAACAATACAGTTCACCACACCTTACCTTTGTGTGCTGATATAGATGCTGATCTGGTGAAAGTTTTGTCTAAATACACTTTGCAGTGTGGTAAGCTATTTGTCTATGCAGAAGCGTCATCAGTGTCCACTTAAACAGCAAGCCTTCCAGTCATCTGAGCCTCAGTACTCATTAGTCTGCTCTCTGCTGCCTCCCCTCTAATCTACTCTCCTGCTGCTGCCTTCTCTTCTAGCCCTTTCCACATTGACTTTGGTGTTCATAACCTATTCAAACACAATCTGCTTTGTGAGTATCATGCAAAATTTTAGGTTAGTGGGAAGGATAGGCTGATAGACTCCACATTGAATTTCTAATGACACAATGATGACGATGATGATAAATGCTACCACGTACATAATACTATGCAAATCTCTCTTTTAAGTGCTTCACGTATATAAACTCATTTAGTGCTTTATATAACCCTATAAAACAATTTCAAATATTGTTTTCATTTTACAGATAAGAAGAAACCTAGGCACAAGTATAAAAATCAATGGCCCAGTTGAAATAGATGAGTAGTCTGTGGTAGGACAGGGAGATGGAGCAGGATCATTTTGTTCTCTACTTTTAAAGCTAACCTCTTTGATCACTTACTAGTTGTGTCTCTTTGCTCCTATAGTGGATCAAAGTGTAGAGAAGAAGGAGAGTAAGGAGATAGAACAGTCTTATTTGTTTTGTTGTCTTTGTGTTCTCTCTGCTTAGCAATGGTTAAAGTTGGCATCTCTGGTTGGGTCTTCTGGAAGATAATAAAGATGACTCTCTTCTCACTGGGGACTATCAGACTTCTCTTCTAGGTCCCTAATTCCTTACTTCTCTTGATTCAGCATCTTGCCACACTTTCTGTTATCTGTCATTTACCATCATCACAATCTCTAACTCAAAAACTTTGAAGACTGTGGCATGTGGCACTGAATTCTATTCTTACATTTAGTACATTAAATTATCATGTAGAAAACTGATTTAAGCACTCTTGCCTCAAAATTCCTTGATCCCCTCATCACATCTGCTTTACTTTAGCAAATCACTCCCAGATTCATACTTGTCAATATCAGAGGTGCTCCTTTTCTAAAAGTGAATCTAATATCCATAAATCTCTTATTCTGCAGTTCTTCACACCACTATTACAGCCATGCCATTTCATCTACACAATCGATATAGATTTATGTTTTACCTTCTCTTTTTAATCTGTTATGTTCTTAACTTAATTTTGTATATGTATGATGGTTTGTATCTATTGTCCTGGAATTATTATTAATAGTGCCCCCTTTAATATTCAAGTGTACTAGTTTGGACAATAAATTATATGGCCTCCTATCTATACTGTTGGTTTCATCAATCACATTTCTTTCGGCAAACTCTTTTCTCCTTCTATCCCTCTACCCTGAAAACTCTCATCTATGCATTAATTAAGTCTCTAATGCAAACTCAGGCTCCTAACTGCTGCTGGAGAAAATCCCAGAACTGAATGGAGTGGCGCCACCACACATTTACAGCATTCTCGTTTTGGCTGAGTCCTCAGTGCTACTTGATCATCCTTTCACTTGTTCTCAGGCCTCTTTCTTTCTTTTTTTCATTGCAGCTATTCCACCCCTTCACCATTATCCTAAAGCCTCTTGTTCAATGCTTACTTCTGCCTTTGCCCTCCTCTGTCTGTAACTCTTGCTTCCTATTTCATGGAGTAAAGAGAATCTGTCAGGGGAAAACTCTATCAACTCCCTTCCCACACACTTATCTACATTTGCACCTGTCTTTTAGCCTTTTATCTTAGTCTCAGAGGAAACTATATCCTCCTTCCTGTCCAAAAAATCATTCTCTCACTTTGCTCTAAATGCCATCTCCTTCAACGCTGTGCCTGATAAATTATCCTCTCTGTCTACTATATTTTCAGCTTCTTTTTTTCCACTGACACCTTCCTTTTAGTCTATAAACATACTCAAGTCTTTTGATATTAAAAGGCCTGTCTCAACACCAGATCACCCCTGGCTAGCTTTCTCTCAACTTCTGTTATATCTAAGGTTTTAAATAGTTTTCTCTGATGCCTCCCATTCAGCCTTCAATCCACTCTAACCTGTCTCCTACTCTCACTATAACTCAAGGGTTGTTCTCACTCAGTCACCAACAACCTATCAGTTACCCAGTCTCCTTGACACATCTCATGTTTGTCCTCTTTGTTCGGTGGCATTTGGTACTGATGACCACTTCTTTCCTTGGCTTCCATTGTATGCTTTTCCTGACTTGATTTTCTTGCTTTTATAGTGCTTCTTATTGGTCTACCTGTAAGGCTGTTCTTCCTCTGTCAGCTGGAGGTCTGTCCTTGGTCTTTGGCTCCATCACTAAATACACAAAATCCAATCTCATAAGTAGGACATGAAATTACTTCATGACACAGCCCCTGGGTTAGTGTCTAATGCCACTTCTAGTTATTCCCTCACATAACAATAGCCATTTCATCCTATTTTTCCTACACAGAATTTGCTGATCGTGACATGCATTCCTAGACCTTCCTGTCTATGGATAAATTATGCCATCTGTGATAATGCCTCTTCCATCTGTCTGTCAGCCTATATCTGAATGAACTGCTAAGTCTCAACAGGAGCATCACATCATTTTGGGAGAGTTTCCTTATCTGCCTCTCACATATCCTACTTAGTCATGCCGGGCAGACCTAGATGATCTCTTCACTCATTACCCACAGAACCTTGAACTTTCTTTAATATTAGACTTAACATTTGTTTTATAGCTGTTTATTTTAGGTTTACTCTAGTAGGGTTTATTAATTCATTAATTCATACACATTGTATAAACTGAACACCTATCATAAAAAGAGAAATAAGGCATAATTCCTGCCTTGAAAGAGCTTAGAGCCTGGTGAGATAGACAGACATGTGAGTCTACACTACAAGAAAGTGCTCTGACAGAGGTGGACAGAAGGGAATCATGGGAGCATAAAGAGAGACATCAGACTGATGGTAAGGTAAATTATCCAGAGGTAAGGACAAATAGACTGAGTTTTCTATGACAATGATGAGGTAGCCAGTAAAAAGGAAGAAGGGATGTCATTCCAGGTAGAGGGAATCACATATAAAAAGGCATAGATATACAAAACAGCATGGTTTTTCAAGAAATATATATAGCGATTATGAATTATTTAAGTGTTTTGTCTTGCCTTGTTTATTTCTGTATTCTTTACACTTAGCAGCATTTCTATAACAGACGTATGGCTCCTAAATGAATAATAAATCAATGAAAAGATTATATATATATATATATATATATATATATATATATATATATAAAATGATGATGATGATGCAGCTAAAAGTACCAATGCCTGCACAAAAGTTGTTTTCCAAGAGTGTGCATTGTTAAGAACCAGGTTCTTAGTCATAGCAAAACCAATGCTATTGTCCAAAACAGTCACTCCATTTTCCCTCACACATCCTGGCTCCCGGCTTTTAGATCTTTCAAGTCAGACTGCAGCTCTGCGGCATCATTTAATATTGAGTTTCTTCATGGCCACAATTTATATTTTCTATTATTTCACATCCTTTTGGCTACTGTTCTTCAACTCACTAGCAGAAGATTTGAAAAACCATGTGGTGTGTCTTATGGTTTTATAGCTGGTCAGCTTGCTTGTTCACTCATGCCTGGAGTGGTACTCCCTTATTGTTTAAAGGACAACTTCAGAAAAATATCTGGTGGTTTCTCCAATTTCAGCCTTCATAAGTGGTTAGTGGAGTAAATTTTCAGACATGTTGTGATCACATCTGGTCCAAAGAAGTGTGCTGGGGGAAAAAAACTCAAATATTTCAACTCTTAATTTTTCCAGAAGAGGAGGAAGTGATATCAATGGTAGTAGGAATACAAAACAGAACAAAAACAGCAAAACCAGAATCATATAGCTGGCCAGATTTGAATTTGAACCATCACTCTTCTATTTACTGTTTGTGTGATTTTTTGCCATTTACTCAACCTCTTTGTGCCTCAACTGTTTGATGTGCTAAATTTGGGATATGTCTGTCTCTTAGGATTTCGAGACATTTTAATGAGATAAGATACAAAATAATACCCAACAAATATTAGTTCCATGATAGTTCTGTACGTTGATAAAGAATTTTAACAAGTTCAAAGCCAGTGGAATAGTGAGATTCATTGTATCTGACATGTCAACTCTACTCTCACCACTTTCCTGCCAACTGATAGAGGAGTTTGGATTTAATACGTCACCAGTGGGAGAATGTGATAGAACTACAATTTTGTGGGATGCATAAAAAGCTATGCTACAGATTTTATATTATACTTGTAAACAATATAGGGCACAGATGTGTCTGATGTCTTACGTCCCGCTTCTTAAATCAAAACATCATTTTTCTTTTTTTACCAGAATGAGCTGCTTTGTCACTGAGGTTGCTGAAGGTGATGACAGGCTGAAACTGCTCTATGAATAAATTCCAGAAAAGGCTTATAGTGTGGATGCTTCTGGAGAAGTTGTTTGCAAGAAAGAACGATGCTTAGTCAAATTTAGTGATGTAAATATAGTAACTAGGTTGAAAAGGAATCTGTGCTCTGACCAGAAAATTAGAATCTGAAGGAATATTCCTTTAATAAATTAACAGAAAATAGACTTGAATAAAATTATTAAACAAATACATGACAATAATTATATTTATCTTGATCCTGGGTGTTTCGTTTTGTGTAAATTATTGTCACATTAAAATACTGAGGAATTTTTTAAAAAGAAATTGTCTTATTTTTTAATAAAAAACTTTAAAACAATCTTTCTGTGATTTTTTAAAATATAAATATACCTAAAGCTTACTGAAGTGTTTAAGCTGTTTAATCGCGGCTACCCAAATACCTGCCTCTTGCTTTCCTCTGGGTTCGAAGATCCAGAAGCATGAGCTAATGTTCTTATCTAAACCTGCTATGACCCAGATAAAGAATTATCATAACACCCTTACAGCAGTAACAATTGCCTTTGAGTGACATAGTGTTGTTAGCATTACTGAATTTCTAAATATAAATTATATGTATATCATTATCTCATAAAGGATATTGGCCATCTAGATCTTCAATCAATCTTTAAATGTCTGGAAAGATTAAGGTCACATAGGTGGAATTCATGCCAACTAATCAATACTTGTTAAAATATAAGAGGGAAGAAAATCTTTTGGTTGTAGAACAATTTTGGTTCTAAGACAACAAAATTATTTTGCCAGACTGTGCTTTGCATGTCTCCCTTTTTATCTCCAATAAAATATGTGCTCTAAGCTCTAAACTCATTCTGTGATCTCAGATATTATTATTAACAAAGTGCTCAAAATGGGGTTAGTGGGATACACGTGAAGCTGTGAAAACTGGTGATGGATTTAAATTTGGAATGTAAGTGACTCTGAGCTTTAACCGAGGAAAATAAACTCGTTGTAGGCACATGGTTTCACTGGCAGGATTTTTCTATAGACATTAGTTAATATGAGTTATCCAGTATAAGGAATCTTCTTTGTCGAAAAACATTCTGAGCAATTACTGCATTTCTTGTGAAAATTCATTCATTTTTTTCACCCATTCATTCATTAATTCATTTAACAAATATTTAGGTACCTACTATGTACTGGGCACTTTGTGAGACAGTGGGGTCTAGAGATCGGTAATATAGGGTCTGTGCCCTGAAGTAGCTCATAGTTTCTTATATGAGAAATGAAAATAATCATATAAACATAAGAGAAGGTTGTCATGTTAGGGTGTCAGGATGACACAATGTGGACATGATGATCTGTATAAAGGAAGGGAACAGAGATAAAATTAGAAACAATGGGTTATTCAGGCCGTATCATTAGGAGACCAGGAGTTTCTGTAGTTTGCTGCAGTCACTACTGAGCATATAAAAGTTCATGTGCAGATGATGACATTCAAACTCAGGAAACTAACTCTGCTCTTCCAATTAACTCTCCACTGTTGACACCATGTGCTATTACAGCAACTATTATAGTGGTTTGGACTATATGTATGACTGTGGCTATCATGGCCATGGTGGCTATGGCTGTGACTATGGGGTGTGTGGTTACAGTTGCTGCCACCCTTCTAATGGTGGCAGGCATTGGTGCCATGGATTCTACTGAGGAAACCCCAGAATCACTCAGCTTACTGGACTCATCTTGCTGTGAAGTGCTAGCTCTTTTTCCAGTGTTCATCATCCCATCAATGTTATCAAAAATAAATAATTAATTCAGACCTGTGGTTGAGTTACTTTAGAACACAATCTGTGGGATCTGGATTGAGCAGAAAGTATCTCAACGTTTTCCTTTTCCTTTTGAAATCATGCTATTTAAAAAATTCCATGCATTTGCAATTAAAATTATTTGTGTGAGAAAATTCCTGTTTTTTTTAAATTAAATATTGTACGATTTTGCAAAGATGATTTTGTTTGTATTCACAGCTTGTTTATTGCAATAATTCTGAGTCGGTGTTTTTATATTTGCATTTTCATGACCAATGATACTATTGGTGTTTCCAAGTCAATTTGGTTTAATTACACAAGTATTTGTGGAATGGTTGCTTGCTATGTATGACTTATCATGCAGTGCCATAGATATAAAGATGTACAAGATGGATATGGTCTCTCTTCTTTTGGATGTATAGTCTACCTGGGAAGATATGGTTGATCCATTAGACAATCATGATACAATCGATATTTCTTATTCTTAGAAGAGTATAAGATAACCTGGGATCGTAGATCCTAGGGAGGTTGAAGCTTTCCTGGAAAAAGTGACATCTGAAGGTTAAGTAGGTGAGTAGAAGAGTACTAGATGAAGAAGGTGGGTTCTGTGTGTGTATACATGTACACATGTAAGAGAAATGAAGGAAAGAGTGTGGGGGTTCCAGGAAGAAGTAACAGGAGATAAATAGAAAATATCATGAGTTAAAATAACTGGAAAACATTCAATATGAATTAGCTCTAAAAGATTCAGAGAGAATGAGAGAAAGAGAAGTTTAATATTGAAATGCTTGTACTTTTAATCTCTGAATCACTATGGAACTGATTTAATGTGTTTATAGCATATTTTTTTGCAAGAGGGTGAATACAAATATCACTCCTTTTGTAAACAAGGGCTGCAGCTGTTAATCACAGCTGAATAGATTAAATCATCAACTTCCTAGACTCACCTTGAGGTGAATGGTCCCTCCACAGAATAAGAGGTATTTTCTTATTGTCACATTTAATTAATTCTGCTATTAATTTACCAAACATTTATTGAATATGAGCTCTCTGTTAGAAACTGTCCTGAACCTGGGAAAAACTGAACAATGGACTCTTTCTCATCTTAAGGATTCTCACAGTCTTTTCTCATAGGCCTTTTCTACCTGACTGTATTCCAAAGAGGATGCTTTCTTAAACCTATCAAAACCTAATCTCTCCACTTTTCTGTATCCCATCACTTCCTACCTTATTAGGAACTTCGCTTCTCTTGTGCCTTCCATATGAAATCTCCAGTGCTTTCAAGTTCTCTACCTTCTGTATCTTCCTGAAATTCAAATATTATCTGGATAATCCAATATGTGGAGTATATGACATACAAATGCACCAACAATAAATAAACATAAAATTATAACCTAACAAAACCCAAGAGAAAAGAATAATACCTATGATAGATACCACATTCCTTGGAGTCTTATTTCTTTATTCTCTATAGGAGGCAAATTTCCTGAAGCAGTCCTGTGCTCATATTGTTGCCAATTCTATCTGTCCAGATCAATCCATTCTAATCTTTTTTTCTTTGTCCTGAACACCACTGAAAATTCCCTTGATGATATGAAATTTTGTTCATCATAGCCCACAGTTCTCTTCACTCATCTGCATTTCTTACCAGGTCCCTGTGGATATTTTCATGTACAGTTTCTCCTTTGAACTTTCCTCCTAGTTGTCTTAGAAAAGGTCCCACTGAAGTGGAGCTTAAGAATGGGATTTGTAGACAAGTACTTTGTTGGAGAACTCGCCAAGGAGAATCCTCTAAGGAAGTAAAGGAAGCAGGATAGCACATGGAAGAAGCTAAGCAAATATGTGCTTATAGCTGAAGTCTAGCCTCTATCTGGTCCCAGAGGAATCAATGAATTATGAAGGGTACCCAAGAATTGTCCCCTTTTGAGGCATGAGGGATGAGTTTTGTACTCCTATATTATTTAGGCACTGGCTGTGGGATACTCTTCATTGAGGCAGGGGTGCTCTTGTCAGCTGAGGGCAATTCTCTGAGGAAGAGGGCAGCTGTAGGCCATTAGTACCCAACAATCACCCCACTTGGTGGTGGGTACCCCACCTGATAAGGGGGACTGGATGATGAACCAGCAGCATCTTCCCCATTAAGCAATCTCTGCCACTCTGCTTTACACACCGACTATAAGCAAGGCACTCCACGTGTTTATTGCTATCCCAGGTTTCTCAACACAACTTGACTTGTGTATCTAACCACTCACTTATCAAAGTCACTTTTAGACGTCTCAAACATAGTCTTTTCCTAATGTTCTTAATCTTTCTCCAATATTCTCAATCTCAGAAAATGGAACAGTTTTCTCCAAATTTATCACGCCCAGTCCCTGGAATTGTTAAAGACATCTCTTTCTCTCTCACCTCTAAATTGAATCCATAATTAATTTCTGTTGATCATATTTTCAAAATATATCTTAAAAGTATCTCCATCTCCACTGTCATGTTCCTAGTCCAAGGTCCGTCATTCTCTATTTGGACTCTTGCAATAGACCCTTGTCTGTCTCTTCACATAGATTCCTGCTCCCTCTCTACAGAAGGTTTTCTACAGCTTATCTTGTACCTCACCCATAGCTTTTCAAACTTTCCCATATTGGAGACTCTAAGAGCGGGTTACGTAAGGTTCATGAAAACAGAGTCTTTATTTTGTTTCTGCTGTATCACCAATTCCAAAATATCAGTGTCTTACACATAATGGGTACTCAATTAGTAATTTTTGAATGAGTTAATTAAATAAGGTGTGAAATCATAACCCTGCAGCACGAGGGAGCATCACCTGATGTAACCCACTCTGAGCGTGAGATTTATAGTTATTTTTGAGATTTTATATTCTTCTCATTATTTTCCAGATTCTATATTCTTCCTAAATATAATATGGGATTTTGGGGGATATCACATTTTCTGTGATATGAAAAATCTCAAAAGCTTATAAATATCACAAATTACTTAGGATTTTAATCACTTAAAAGTTCATCCAAAGATTTGGGTAAAATTTGTGTTCCAGCAAGATACTCCTTTTTCGTTCTGTGTATTGGGTAGTCCAGACACATGACTAAACTCTTCAGTGTGGACAAGAAGGGTTTACTGATAGGACACTGCTTAACCATCTTAGCAGGGCATATAAAGTCATCCACACTTTCACTTTTGCTTAATTTTTCTAGCCTCATCTTCTCCTCCTGTTTCTATTATAGAACTTTCTGATTTAATCATATGCATCTGATTTTTTAGTAGAATGAGAGTTTTGCACAGAAGTCACAAAATTAAAAATACTGGAAGTCAAGTAACATAGTTTAACATGGAGAAGGTGTAAGGGATGTATTAATGGTTTGTCGTGACTGTCAGTCAATCACTCTTTATTGGATTAATGTCTCTCAATCCTTGTAGATAGGGTGGAGTGATGGAGAATGGAAATCTGCAACCAGACTATTGAGGTTCATGTTCCAGCTCTAAAACCTACTGCTTGTGCAGTTTGGGAAAACGTACGAAACTATTCAGCCATAAATCTTATCTTTCATAAAATGGAAGAGATAAAAACATGCCCTGCCTCAGAGGTTTGTTTCAAGACTTAAATGAGATAATAAATATAAAAGACTTAGCATAGTGCCTAGAATATAGTAAGTGCTCAAGACATATTAACATTTATTACTAATACTAGCTCAATACTCCACATCCTGTTTCCAGATATTTGTTTTCTGCAAACTCTAAATAGAATATGTGTTTTCTTTTATAACACTTCGATTTGATGAAGATCCTGACCTTTTTTTCAGATACATAGAACATTACTGCTTTGGACCTGTGCCTCTTACATGACATCTCACTGTGAGATGAGATATCTAAAACATAGTCACATAATGTACTAAGTTCTTAGTAGCTCAGGCAAAGAAGTTGAAGCCATTTCAAGGTCTCTTGGTGCTGTGCTATTTTATTAGACAGGAGCTGGTAAGAAAGCATTATTGTTTCCTCATGTTTTCAATATAATGAATGTTAGTTGTCTCCTTCATATCATTTATTTATTTACATATTCTCATCCTCTGGAACACAGAAAGAGTATAGGAGAGGATGCAGGCATCTGTTAGAGGCCACAGACAATTTTGGCCCTTCAACCAACTCTCCAATGGTGCCAGTAAAATGAGAATATTTTTGATTTGTTGGCCTTGAATTATGAGCAGAAGTGAGAATGAAACACATTAACCCCATAACCATAACCAACCATCTCTCCAGTTATCAAAGCACTACCCTGCATCAAGTAAGTTTGTCAGAAAGTAGCTTACTTGGATTACAATGATTTTAACTCCTTTGAAAAAATGACTTAGTTAAGTTTAATATTAATGGCCTTTAATTTTTTTGTCCATACAGTCAATAATAAATATTATACAGTGTTTTGTTTTTTGCTGTAAAGCCATTGTGCGTTGAGTTGTTCCTGAGAATTATACAGGCAAGGGAGGAAACAAAAGGTAATACACGGAGGTGAGAAAGAATGTAGGAAATTGAGGGGTCACAGGATTCACAGCTTCACTGAGGACTGAAACTGGAACTAGCTCCAGAATCTTGTTCCAAAGAGAGTCTACGAAAGTTTAGATCCAAGAGAACCCCATAGCAAACCCATGATAAAACAACAACAACACAACAAAAGGTTTAAGAGGAACCAAGCGCATACATGAGTTTAAATATATCTGGACTATGTCACCAGCATTTAATTTTTGAGATAGGGTGGGGGTGGTGATGAACAAATGTCTTTAAGGTAACTTACACTGAAATCACGTAGGTCAACGAGGGCCTGCCTCTAATTTTTGATGTTCTTCTGGCTTTGCATCTGCCAGTGAGATACCTGTCATTATTTTCAAGACACATGAGCACAAGGTACAGCTTGTATTAGGTATGTGATATAACTGGATTTGAAGACAACTTGTCAGAAACTCTATCTTGCCATAATCCTTAGCACTGTCTGGCTAGGTCCAAATGTTTGAGACTGATGAACGAGAGATGTCTTGTTATGAACTGGCGTAGGAAGGAGGCAAAAGCTTTGTAACCAACATAATCATTTTTCAATAAGGACACATGATATGAGAGCAAAGAAACCTTAATTTTAATGAGCATGCAGACCTTATCTCATCTGAAGAAATATATTAATGACATTTTTCCCCCATACAATTAGTCTACAGAATGTGAAGGAGTGCTCTACTGAGTGGCTATAAAAGGACTTGTGTAGGTGGTTCTCAGAGGACCCTTACACTCCTGAAACCACGTGCTACCATGGCAACAATCAGGGTGGCCTGAGCTGTGGCTATGGATGTGGATGTGACTACGGCTACAGTGGGCATGGATACAGCTGCTGCCAGTCATACTACTTTGGAACATATCGGTCCTGTGGATTCTACTCAAAATCCTGTAGTGTAGCTTGTACTTTTGGACTCAGTTATCTCTGAACCTACAATTTTACCTCCAAGTTGTTTTATAACTTCTGATTTATGTTCAGTTTTAACAATGGCAAATAAATTCTCATCTAAATCACACAAAACTTTAGAATGTCAACCTCATCCACTAGATTGAACAAACTTAATGGATAACTTCCATTTAACTTAGAATTTACCTTTTTACTCTTATGTAACCTTCATACATTGAAGTAATTTTATTTTAATATCTAATGTAGAAAAATTTCAACCTTATTTTCCATGAAACATCATCTGATTTTGACATCATGACAAGTCTTTACTTTCGTTTATTTCTCTCATTGATATTTCTTCTGTAGTTTTGTGATTAAGGGAAAATTTTCTCTTAATAGTAATATTTATAGAATGATGAGGCTAGTTTCCACAAGCAATATGCAGCTAACTATTTTTTTCTTTTGCACCTAGTACTGAGGTACTTGGTGTTTACAGTAAACAGTTCAATTGCTATTTATTGGAGAACGTGGGGCATAAAATCACTCATCTCAGAAGTCAATTATGAGATTAATTATTGATTGATAAATAAATACAAGGAACCTAATGTAATAAATTGCAAGTTACCAGTAAGGAAGATTATTTAAAGAACAAACTAGAGATTTCTACTTCCCTTTCTTCCTTCACCAAATACTAAGGACCCATAAGATTCTTACTTTTCCACTAAATTGAAGGAATAGAATCAGAAAGAAAAGATTATGGACTGCCATGCCAGAGCAGATATTAGGTAGGTGCCCTCAAGTGCCTGAGGAAAAGCAGGTCCAGGAGGAAAATCAGGAGCTAGGACTTTCTTTTAATAGCCTTGAATCAATCAGAACAACTATTCCTTAATCTCATCAAATAAAGAATTCACTTCCTTTCCTTTGGGGAATTTATTAATCTGAGTAATCTAACTGAAATAACAACGTACCCCATATCTCAGTGATCTTATTCATGCCATCTACATGGATTCAAGCCCATGAACTTTGTTTTTCCTTTCCAGCCCAGATGGCTCACTTTAAAATGAAATTCATTCAACCAACTATCTATATAAATCTTACATATCTCATAGTCATATTAAGCTGAATGTGTCTAAAATTAAACTTCTCATCTTCTTCTACTCCAAAGAAAATTTGATCTACCTACAACCTTTCCCATATCAGTTAAGGACAGATCCTTATTTTCAGGCCAAAAACATTTGAGTTCCTTGACTACTCTCTCGTGAAGCCTATATCCAATCTATCAAAAAGTTATGTCAACTCTACTTTCAAAATATCTCAAGAATCCAACCATTTCTTGCCACCGCCACTACTTTAATCTGAGTTCTTGTCCAAGCTACACGTAGTAGATGCGTTTACTGTTCTACCCGCATCTCCCTGGATCTCTTTGCTAATTGCCATGCACAATGTCTCCTGAAGGCTTTTCTTTCCCTTCCAGAACATTTGGTTCTGTACAAAACATCCATCAGACATTTGGTCCATTTGTATTAGGTGAATATTTTCTGTATGCAGCAATCTTATTTATGGTATGTGCATTCTACTTGTTTTAAGGAAGAGCATTCACTTACGTTTTACGCAATAATAAAAGCCGAAACTTAATGAGTGCTTATGTTGTAAGAACTAGCATACTTACTTCTTTACTCTCATATCCTTTTTGTTCTCAAACAATCCTATAAGGTGAGTATTATTATTAAACCCTGGCCTATTTTTTTATTTACAAGATTTTATATAACTTAGATCATTGAAATCATATAGTGATTTTTGTATACTGATTTTTAAAATTAGCATTATACAGTCACTAGAAGTCCCTAGTAGGGATCCCTAGGAAACCCCATGGCATTAAAATCATTCTTTTTACTTTAGAGTATCCCCAAAGATTAAAACAAGACCTTACAGTTCATGCACAATAAATATATTTGTTGAAGAATGTGAGAATGAATTAATTTAAAACTACCATGATTTACTAATTTTATATTATTTCGTGTAGGAGGGCTGACTAAACATTGTTTTCAATTATGTCAGAGTTCCATGTTATCAATGTTCTTTATTTTACTATTCCTTTATTTTATTATTTATTATTTACTACTTATGATTTACGTTTAGATTGTTTCCCATTTTTGTTTTTCTTATAAAAACTACTGAGATGAACGTCTTCTTTGTGCATAAACTTTTATCATTGTTTTGCATTTTTTCCTTAGGATGAATTCTTATAATTATTACATGTATTGTATACTTTGAAGTCTTTTGTTTGTTCTCTAGGAATGATCCATGACTTTGGCTCTACATTTTGTGGTAGGTATCATAGAAATTAATTACATGATTTAGTGTTCATAGGACAAAGGTTAGTCTCCTTCCCAGATGATATCAGTCTGGTCCTGAGATCTGAGAAAACATACTTCCATGAGTGTTCATAATATACTGAATAATGTAGTAAATGATATCTATACAGTAAAGAGAATGTAATGTGAAGATGCAAACTCCTTAAAGTCAGGTTTTAGTTTTCCTGCAATTACAAGAATAAACTTCAGAAAACTTATTCTTATCAGAGTCCTCAACAATGGTGGATGGCATAATTACAAAGAACACATCAGTAAATGTAATCCTGTTGTGGCTGGAAAAAACGTTATAGTCCAGATGCTTAACTCTGCTACTTTGAATTTATCCCAGGATATATTTTAGAAAATTCTACATTAAAAAAAAGTGAGGCCCACATTCAAGAATCCTATATAAATTTTGTTTCTCTAAGTTCAGACAACTATTTCATCCCATTGCATTCTAGGTTAAATTTCTGGAGGATTACCAGGAATTCAGGAATTCTGTGTTGTGGTTAAGTGGAAAGCCACACGCTTCAACAATTAGCTATGTTAACAGTAGAATTTTATGAAAGTCCCTGTGTCTGTTACAGATTTTTTTTTCCATTTTCAAAGAACATGAGAATTGCATTCATAATACTGCAAATCTGTGGAATTTAGATCAATCTGTTTTTTAGTCTGAGAGAAAAGAGCTAAAGAAAACTCAAAATTAACAAAGGTTTGCTGATGCAGTTTACATTTTACTTTTCCATTACTGTTTATATGTGAACCATCTCACTGTTTGCTGGAACAATCAGGCTGGCAGGATACTGACATGGGAGTCATTGCCTTTGTTACAGCGTAAAAGTCTTCTAAGTGATAAGAGTACAAGGGAGAAATTTTACACATATAAAACAAAAGGTGAGGTAGTCCTGATGGTATATTTATGAAGTTAAAAAATGTTAAAGAGAGAAATAATGAACTGCATGAATTAAGCAAAGATATCTAATTTCAAAGCAAAATACACTTTAACCCACTAATACATCAAAGGAGAAACCAGTAATAACAAGAGCAGAAGCAACCTGTGGTTGCCATAGAAGCTCAGGGAATGGAGCACATCACTGAGACACGTGCAAGGATCATCGCAGTAGCTGATCATTTACGTCTTCAAGCTTGTCCATTTGGGGTAACTCAGAATATTGCTCAATAAATGCATTAAAGAAATGGGCTGGGTGAATATATTTTCTGGAATACAACGAGTACAGGGTTTAGTCCCAGGTATACGTTGACAAAAATAATTTTATTGCATAGTCAATTCTTAGCTCGCAGAAGACAGAGAGAAGTTTCCAGAATCTCCTGTGAAGAAAAAGTCAAATCTCTAGAAGCCTCCTATGAAAACATTAATTGCCCTGATAAATTTATCCCTATGCAAAGTCTAGCTGTTCAGCGTGTAGGCTCAGTTAGGTGGTTGGGTTCAGTTAGTACATTGAGAACAAATCTGTTTCTCAAGGGCTGAGCAACATTAATCTGTTCAAGTGGATCATTTATAAAACATAATGCCAACTCACTAATATACAATAAGAAATATTTGTTGCAGGAACGGCAATGCTTGAGTTTGCTTGATTTGTAAACTCTCCTTGTAGTTAACCTACATGGAGATTCAAATTATAATCAGATCATTTTGTTGATTTACAAATTACTGTCACTGGGAAATAGAAATACAGTCATGCACCACATAATGACGTTTTGGTCAATGACAGGTTGCATAAATGACGTTGTTCCCATCAGAATAGCACCATATAGCCTAGGTATGTAGTGGGCTATACCGTCTAGGTTTGTGTAAGTACACTATATGATGTCCACACAACGATGAAATAGCCTAATGATGCGTTTCTCAGAACTTATCCCCATCATTAAGTGATACATGACTGTACTCAAAGCCCATGGTATTACCACATCATCTCTATTTTATATGGGGAATGAAATCATAATTAGAGGCCAATTTACTAACTTACCCTGAGAAATCACTGTCAGAATGGCCAAAGGACTCAAACTCAATGTAATCAGCTTACTCTCTTCCCATAAGGAATGGTAAGATTGATAATAATCAGAAAGTTGTGGGGCCGCCCGGTGGCGCAGCGGTTTAGTCCGCGCTTGGCAGCCCGGGGTTCACGAGTTCGGATCCCGGCGCCCGCCGACGCACTGCCTGTCAGCCATGCCGTGGCGGCGTCCCATATAAAGTGGAGGAAGATGGGCATGGATGTTAGCCCAGGGCCAGTCTCCCTCCGCAAAAAGGGGAGGAGTGGCAACAGATGTTAGCTCAGGGCTGGTCTTCCCCACAAAAAAAAAAAAAAAAAAAAGTTGTGTTCTGGGCCAAGAATCAGAACATAGGGAGTTACATAAACTGAATGTTTAATGATATCAGACTAAGATAACTTAATAAAGTCATCACACAATGTATTTAATCATCCTGATGTGACTAGAAGTACTTGAGGTCCTATATTAACATCATCTTTGCCCTGAAGAATACTTGGGTCCCTCACTGTAACTCCAACATCCCAAAGAACCTCACTAAAGCCTCAATAGCCCCTTAACAGTGAAAACTTCGACTCTGCTAGATGAACTGTTTGCACTGTATGCCTAGGAAACTAGTCAAGACTTTCCTTACTGACTAGAGTTATTGCTAGAGAAAGACTAATACTCTTTAGTATTAGTACTAGTAATAAATTAGTATTTAGTACTACTAAAAAAGACTCCAGGGCTAAGTTTGTCAAAAAAATGAGACAAATTTCCTTTCTAATAATCATCACTTTGTTTTTCAAATTGTTGACCTATATGGCCCTTTCTGAAAGTACATCACTCAGGAAAATGGCTATTAAAATATGTGGGAGAATGACTATCTTCCTTTTATCTATGGGTGAAGGGAAATTGGAAATAGTAAGATAAAAGCTTTCTGCTATTTAAAAAATCCTTCAATATCTCAATACTTTAGTAATTTGAGTATCCCATGCAAGGCCCAAGATGCCTGGCCTATGAAATCATCTAATTCAGCTTTTACTAACTTCATATGCTTTGAATTACTGGCTGCCCATACATCTCTTGAGATTACGTCTAAAATGCAGTGTTCATATGCTTTTCTTTGTGAGAATACTATCCACAGTTTTCAGTGATTTGGTACACTGAAGAATATATAACCTCCAGAAGTTTGTGACAATGTCTAAAGCGTCATTACCTTATTGTTTTGAACGTAATATTTATCTAATCAGTAATAATTCTAGCAAATAATTACCTTATGCTTTTGGAGTATGCCCTTATTAGGTGTCAGTAGTGGTCACCTGCTTTTAATGCAAAAAAAGGTAAATATATTAAAAAAAAGATAGCCAAAAATTCAAAAGGCAAAACAGAATGAAAACAAGTGCAGCAAAGGTCTTCTGAAATATTGTATAAATGAAAAGTGGTACATAGTCCAATTATACATTGATAAGAGTGAAGTTAGTGATAAAGTTACAACAGTTATTGTCAACTGTGAGCCAAATAGTAGAGCTTGAAATAATAGGAAGGGAAATAGTAGAAATAAGCAAATTTAAGAGAAACACAACTGATGTTAGTTAATTTATCTCACAACTACAAGTTTAGTAGAGATTATGTATAGGAAAATAATAGACATAGGTGAAATAAAAAATACAATTGATGCTGTAGAAAAATAGTAACGTTCTTAACCATAGGTAATTTGTAGAATATTCAGAAAAACAACAAGCATATTCTATGTTCCAGAAAAAGCTTAATAATTTACAAAAGTAAAAAATCAGTAGTATTTATCAACCCATGATCCTAGAAAACTAGAGATTAGTTTAATACAAACTTTATTGAAATATGTATTTTACTTAAGTAATGAGTGGAGGAAAAAATCAAGAATAAGGCAAAACATTAAAAAAATAAGAACACTGCATATGAAAATCTAGATTTGCATCTCAACATATAAAGTGAAACATACGCAGAGCTTAAAATATGTTCATTATTTAAGAGTAACAATTAAAGGAATAAAATTTAAAATATATTTATGTAGTTCGTAAGTTAGGAGAAGACCAAAAAGGCAATTACAAAGTGAATAGAAACAACAAATAATAAAAATTAAAGAAAACACTAAAAAATTAGAATACAGAAAATTAGTGGAGTTCATAAATGGATCAGTTGGTTGGAGAAATCCAGAAAATAGAAAAAAAAAATCTCATGATGTAATTTTGCTTGTGTTTGTATAATGAAATTAAATATGAGCAAGAAGATATAGCAGGGTTTTTTTTCCCCCAAATTATAGGACAACAGCATTCAGGTTGAAAGCTAAGGAATTGAAAATATCTGAGTAAAAGTCATTCTTTACTCCATAAATATTTCAATAAGGAATGGACAATTTAATTAGAACAGTAATTATGGAAGCAAATGAAAATATATCCAATGTAAATCTTTTCAAGGTTTCTTTTTGCTAGACTTTTAAAGATCAGATCGAGCAATATGGAAATACATTCTCAAAAGTTAAAATTATTCTTGTACTTAAACTTAAAAAAAATCACAAAAGATAACTAAAAATTCAATACCCTTCTTTATATTTTTAAAGTTCCTAAATAAAACACTAGGAATAAATGAACATAAGGAAAAACTGGACTTTTTCTTGTACTCTCATGAACTGTTAATTTTAACAGTGGTACCATGCTGTTTTCTTTTGTATATTTTAATATCTACTGGAAAAGTCCTAGTGTGGAAAACTATCTTCTTCTTTCAGAGGACTGTTAAGATAATTTTGGAAATTTTCCCCCAAGTCACACTGTGATATTGATTAGGATCCTATTATATTTATGAATTAAAATGGGAAAGATGGTAATAATTTCTGTATTTTATCTTCTCATGCAATGAAATAGATGGCAAACCTGTCATTCATTCAAGTCCTCTATGTCCTCCCATAAAGTTTTTTCACCAATGTTATGCATATTTCTTGTTAAATCCATTGCTTTATTTGACATTGTTAGAAATTGGAATAAGCTATTATTCAATTATGCTTTCTAAAAGATTTTGGTAGTGTACATGAAAGTCTTTAATTTTGTAATGTTTATTTTATAACTACCCATCTAATTGTAGTCTTTTGTTACTCTCACTGGTAGTTGATTTGATTTTCTTGTGTTTTCCAATGTGTCTATATCATCAATTCCATAATGATATTTATATTCCACTATATCATCTCTCAGATTATTTTCTTTTCCAGTTGCATTAAGATCTTCCACAGAAAGATGATCAATAACAGTTGTAATTGTGGAAATCCTTGCCTTATTTTAGTGTTCATTCACAACATTGATGATAAAATTTAACAGCATACTTCAACTGAAGTAATAATCTTGGACAATATAGAAATAAAGAATGGTTAGTTTTCCTATAGCAAAATGTTCATAGAGTTATTTAATAATAAAAAGTTATGTCTTTATCTTTTTCAACTATTATCACCATTGGAATTGTGTCAAGAAAATGATCTACAGATTTAATATCAGATTTAAAAAAAATCTCCATCCATAGAAAATTAATGTGTTTTGCCTCTAATAATTCAATTTCATTAAGACTCTGATCCTTTCCTGGGTAAAGAGAGTTTTCTGCCACATTTATACCATTATTCTTTATACCAACAAGCAATAACTAGATAGAGATGGAAACATATTTTATTAGCAAAAATATCACTGTTATTGGATATTGTGTATGGCAATAAAGAAACAGAACATGAATGTTTACAAAGCACCTCTGACAGTTTGGTCAGGCTGGACTCAATGAGAATGTAGCATTGCCTATTACTTTTACATATTTACAATCTCTAGTCTAGAACTTAAAATGTTATCCACTCTTCACAGTGTGTTATGTTTCACATGATCTTTGCAGTGTTGGATAAATACTTCTTGATGTGTCTTTTCCTGAACCTAGGATATTGCTAGGAAATATTCAAGAAATCAACTAAAGAGTATGAGAAGTGATTAAGTAACAAAGGATAGGTGATTTTAGACATTAATATACTAAACATACCTCAATATGTACATTTTACTATACACACCTCAAACATACATATGTTACACAAAACATAATGCACATAGGTGTCATACACACACAAATTATATACATTATTTTTTACTGGAAAACATATTTTAGATATCTCATGCTTAAGAAATGTTGGTGCACATAAAACTGAACACCATATAACCACATAAAAATAGGCAAACCAATGACAGTGCTATGAATTAGACTAAAAACATTGTTTATAGTCAAATACAAAACCAATCCTGTCAAAAAACTAAAACAAAACAAAAAGCATTATATATCTGGACATTTGGGTTCTCTCCCAAAACAAAAATCAAGGCAATTTTGGTGATAACACGATAGGACCTCTAATCCTGCTCTTTGCAACCTGGGGTCTCTGTGCCTCTGTGCTTTAAGTCTGCAAAGGGATATTATTTCAAAGCAAGTTTAAGTAATATGTGTGGCTTTCAAGCTATGCAAACTCATGAAGCTTGGTTACAGAGATTAAATATGGCAGTAAACCTTTCTTTATTATTAAAAATATATAACACATCTTAAAGAATTTAGAGACAGCAGTAAAGGAATTCTGAAATTAATGGGTGTGAGAGCCTCTCCTCTAAATGAATGCAATGTTAATGACATGGTTTTCATACAAATTAGTTGAGAAAATACAAGGCACGATTGCTTGTTGTTTGTCACACCCACTATGGAGAGAGTATAAAAGGCCCTGTGGAAGCAGAGAAGTTCATATTCTCCAAGCAGTCTGTTCTCACTTCAATCTTCAACACTTGACACCATGGGCTATTACTACAGCAACTGCTATGGAGGTCTGGGCTATGGCCTTGATGGTCTGGGCTGTGGTTACGGCTGCTTCCGAGGTCTGGGCTGTGGCTACGGTGCTGACTACAGTGGCTACGGATATGGCTGCTACCGCCCATGTTACTATGGAAGATACTGGTCCTCTGGCTTCTACTGAGAAACCCTGCAGGCAACCTTGCACACAACTAAGGACTTTCTGCTGTTCTCTCCTGCTGATTCTAGCTTCTCCACACTTCATTCCATCGGTGCCTCTCTCAGATTAAATAACGATGAGCCAATCCTATGTTACTGTGATAGATCTTCAGATTTCAGCCCACCAGGACTGACTTGATAAAGATCATCTGAACTCGCAAGTCTAATTTTGAAGTGGGGGGAGATTTACTGTTTGGGTAACAATTCTCCTTTTGGATACATATTTTGGCAGAACTCTTATTCCAAATTGTTCATGTGAGATATTTTAAAATTCACTTTACATTAAACTTACTTTGGCATTTTAAATGTGTCACAGTTGTCTTGTCTATCCCTCATCAACAGGCTCTCCATATGTACAAAGCATTGAGTGTGAGTTTGTGCATGTGTCTGCCTGCGATCTGTGTCTGTGAAAGCTCCTGAAGATGGTGTTATAGCTGTAATCTTATGTGATGGTGAGGGTAGAGAGACTGTCCAGCAGCTCTTTTAACACTTTGTTAAATGTATATGGACATAGCTGCTGCTGCTCTTAGCCAGTCTCATATCTTCACAGTGGTATCATTATGCAACATTATCGCACCATTTGCCATTATTGTACTCAAAGTCCTGCTGTCTTTTGCTGTTTCCAAGCAGGACACAACTCTGTTGTGTTGTTGGAAGCTGTGTTCTTAAAGGATTTCTTCTACTATTGATGCATTTTTGCTCTCACCTAAATTCCAGGTGAAGGAGCTCAAATAGCCTTCAGAATTCCACAGCAGTTGGTTAGCTAAGATCCTGTCCTCCTCTCCGTGTGCTTAGAGCTCCATGTTATATTTGGATATGTGGCTCAGCAAGTCCTTACATTGGGTGCCCAGATTTGTCATAATGTAGACGTTTGCTCCTCAAAATGTCCTACTTTGATTAGTTTTACTTCCTTGATAATCAGATTAATTATATTTATGTAACTCAGTTTGTGATTCTATCCGAAGGACCAAAAGCCCCTATCTCTGATGTTTTTAGGCTTCCAGAAGTGCCTGCATTGTTCTTGGCTGTTCTGTTTATCTATTATTTGTACCTCCAGTTGGTGTCTTTATTTTATATATTACTTTTTTTTTTTTTTTAGAACAAGACTTGCTTCACTGATGATAAAACCCACAAAAAAGATTGTATGGAACTCTTATTGTCTCTCTGAGGAACATTTTTTTTTCCGTTGTCAGGATGAAAGTTCTCTTAAAATGTCTTAGCATGAACGACAGCTTTTGAAAGACGATTTCATTCAGGCCATCACTACAAAAATAGGTCAACGTTTGCTCTACTTATATGTTAATTTATAACAGTGGCATCCTGAGCTTTAGATTCCATAAACCAAACTGATCAAAGACAGAAGCACATGGAATCTGGAAAGAAGGAGGAAAAGTGCCACCTTTAATTTCTTTTAAGAACATAGGATGATCATGACAAATAAATTAGTATCTGTGCTTGTATTACTGAAAATATTGATAATGAGTGTCTTCAGCTGTTGACTCATAAATAGTAGGAACAGACAACAGCAAGAAATATTAGACACGGGGTACAGCATATCAGATGCAGTACAAGTTCAAGCGGCCAACACCAAAGTTTCTACAAACTTTACAAAATAATTATACATTAGTCCACATTTAAAAAAAATCCATATTATTAGATAAACTGAGCTTGAGCATCTAAGAAGAACAGCTGTGCTAATTGTGTCAACAAGAGCCTGATGGTGGACTGATGATGTCATGGTGGCTGGTGCCCCCCATGATGAGTTCAGTCGTGCATTTATTCAACCATCCACTCTAGAATAATGTATCATCACATTGTGCCCGATCTGTACTAAGTACTAGAGATAGAAAGACATAAAAAATTTCCTGGGATCTTGATAAGCTTGATAAGCTCAGATAGAAATTAAAATAATAAAGACATAATTACAATTCTGTTTAACTTTTAAGAAAAATGTATTTATTGGATGCAATGGGACATCAGAGGAGGGGCATCTAATCAAGTCTCATGGGGTCAGGGAAAGTTCCCTCAAAAGATGCCGCCTGAGTTCACTATTAAAGTACAAGAAGGGAGGATTTAGAACGCGTTGGGATGTAGTGTTTGCATCAGCCTGAGTGCTCCAGGCAGCTAATTTCCCCCAAACCAATAACTAGATGCAGGTTTCTCTAGGACACATGTACTCATTCAACATTTTCAGTAGAGATTCATTTGGAAGCTAGAAATTGGAAGGTGGAGTTAGATTGCCTGGGAAGCTCTTCTAACTTCATAGGTGATAACCATCATCAAAAATAATGGTGGCAGTTATCTAGGAGTTGCTGTGAGTGGGGATATGAAATTGAAGAGAGATTGAAATATGAAATTAAAAGAATCAGTTACCTGTTTGTAACCATTGTTAAGTCTAAAGAAGATTAAAGTTATAGAATCAATTGTATCAGAAAGATGTTATTTTGGTCATCATAGGTTTTAATCAGAAATATATTGCTGAAGGCTTTCATTGAATTCTCCTTAGGTACAACATATCTAAGAATATTCTTATTTAGTAAAGAATATTATATTCTCTTTTACCATTTTCAAAGCACTTTCCTGTATATTTTCTTCTTCAATGTTTACAACAATGTTTTGAACTATACGAAGTTACTTTTATCCTATTTTCAAAATGAATTTCAACATAATGTCCAATGTCACATTAAGTGACCTAACTAGAACTTGAAGCTACATTGTTTAACTTTAGTTTACTGACCTGTACAGAGAAGAAAACTTTCTTTGGATAAGGAACAACATGGTCCTTTGAAGGTCAGCAGGTGGAATGTGGCATTAAAGTTTTATCCATCTCCTATCCACACTAAAGGGTCATAAAGCAAGTCCTTACAAGCTCAATCTCTCATATAGCTACTTTTGAGATGCACAGTGATCTCATATTCCATATTTAGCATGATATTATTTTCTCAGTTCTCTCTGAACTCCTTCTGAATTGTGAATGTGCAACAAAATGTATGATGAAATTTAGAAATATTACTAATGATTTAACTTTAGGAATTTTAGTGTCAAGAGCATTTAGGATAGAAGGTTAAGAGGCTATATTAGTATTCTATTGCTGCTTAACAAATCGCCACCAATTTATCAGCTTAAAACAGCACCCATTTCTTAGCTCCTGCTTCTGTAGGTCAGAAGTCTGGCAAGACGTCACAGGGTTCTCTGCTCAAGGTATCCTAAAGCTGAGATCAAGGCATCAGCCAGGCTGAGTTCTTGTCTGGAGGCTCCAGGGAAGAGTCTGCTCCCAAGCTCGTACTGGTTGTTGACATAATGCGGTTCCTACGGTTGTAGGACTGAGCTCCCATTTCTATTCTGGCTGACAGCTGGGGGCTACTCTCAGCAACTGGAGGCTGCCTACATTCCTTGACATATGGCCCCCTCCACTGGCAAGCTAGCAAAGACGTGTCAAACCCTCCTGAGCCTATGACTTCTTATTCTGCTACTAGCCAGAGAAAACTCTACTTTTACAGGGTTCGTGTGTTTAGATCAGGCCCACCTCGATGATCTCATTTTCTGAAAGTCAACTGGGCCATATGAGATAGCCTAATCATGGGAGTAAAACCCATCATATTGATGATGCTGGAGTAATGCAGGGTGTGTACCCCAGGAAGGGAAATGGTCTTGGGGGCCATCTTAACATACTGCCCATCACAGAGACATGCTCTCATACTATCCTGAAGAACCACTTTCTGCCTGATTCAGAGTAAACACAAAGCCCTTGCTATGACCTCCTTAGGTATATGTGTGAAATGATTTTTTATTTTAATTTTTTATTGTGGTAACATTAGATTATATATCATATAAATTTCAGGTGTACCTCATTATATTTTGATTTCTGTGTAATTACATCATGTTCACCACCCAAAGACTAATTACAATCCATCACCATACACATGCACCTAATCACCCCTTTCGTCCTCCTCCCTCCCCTCTTCCCCTCTGGTAACCACCAGTCCAATCTCTGTCTCAATGTGTATGTTTATTGTTGTTGTTACCTACTACTAATGAGTGAGATCATACAGAATTTGACTTTCTCCCTCTGACTTATTTCACTTAGCATAATACTCTCAAGGTCCACCCATGTTGTCACAAATGGCCAGATTTCATCCTTTTTTATGGCTGAGTAGTATTCCATTATATATATATATATATATATATATATATATATATATACCACATATATATATATATATACCACATCTTCATTATCCATTCATCCCTCCATGGGCACCTAGGCTGCTTCCAAGTCTTGGCTGTTGTGAACAATGCTGCAATGAACACAGGGGTGCATATATCTCTATGCATGCGTGTTTTCATGTTCTTTGGATAAATACCCAGCAGTGGAGTAGCTAGGTTGTATGGCAGTTCTATTCTTAATTTTTTGAGGAATCTTCATACTGTTTTCCATAGTGGCTGCACCAGTTTGCACTCCCACCAGCAGTGTATGAGAGTTCCCTTCTCTCCACATCCTCTTCAACACTTGCTGTTTCCTGTCTTGTCAATTATGGCCATTCTGATGGGAGTGAGGTGATATCTCATTGTAGTTTTGATTTGCATTTCCCTGATAGTTGATGATCTTGAACATCTTTTCATGTGCCTGTTGGCCATCTGGATATGTTCTTTGGAGAAACATCTGTTCAGATCATTTGCCCATTTTTAAATTGGGTTGTTTTTCATTTTTGAGATGTATAAGTTCTTTATGTACTTTAGATATTAACCCCTTTTCAGATATATGATTTGCAAATATCTTCTCCCAATTGTTAGGTTGTCTTTTCATTTTGTTGATAGTTTCCTTTGCTGTGCAGAAGTTTTTGGTTTGATTTAGTCCCATTTGTTTATTTTTTCTACTGTTTCCCTTGCCCAGTCAGACACGGAACTTGAAAATATGTTACTGAGACCAATGTCAAAGAGTGTACTGCCTATGTTTTCTTCTAGAAGTTTCATGGTTTCGGGTCTTACATTCAAGTCTTTAATCCATTTGGAGTTAATTTTTGTGTATGGTGTAAGATAATGGTCTACTTTCATTCTTTTGCATTTGGCTGTCCAGTTTTCCCAACACCATTTATTGAAGAGACTTTCCTTTTTACACTGTATGTTCTTGGCTCCCTGGTTGAAAATTAGCTGTCCTTAGATGTGTGGGTTTATTTTTGGGCTCTCAATTCTGTTCCATTGATCTGTGTGTCTGTTTTTGTGCCAGTGCCATGCTGTTTTGGTTGCTGTAGCTTTGTAGTATACTTTGAAATCAGGCAGTGTGATACCTACAGCTTTGTTCTTTTTTCTCAGGATTCCTTTGGCTATTCAGGGCTTTTTGTTGTTCCACATAAATTTTAGAATACTTTGTTCTATTTATGTGAAAAATGTTGTTGGGACTTTGATAGGGATTGCATTGAATCTGTGGATTATTTTAAAAAGTGTGGACATTCTAACTATGTTAATTCTTCCAATCCAAGAGCATGGAATATCTTTCCATTTCTTTGTGTCTTCTTCAATTTCTTTCAACAATGTTTTATAGTTTTCAGTGTACAGATCTTTTACCTCCTTGGTTAAGTTTATTCTTGGGTATTTTATTCTTTTTGTTGGAATTGTAAATGGGATATTCTTAATTTCTCTTTCTGTTACTTCGTTGTTAGTGCATAGAAATGCAACTGATTTTTGTATGTTGATTTTGTATCCTTCAACTTTCTCATATTCCTTTATTATTTCTAAAAGTTTTTTTGGTGGATTCTTTAGGGTTTCCTATATATAAAATCATGTCATCTGCAAATAGTGACAGTTTCACTTCTTCCTTTCCAATTTGCATCCCTTTTATTTCTTTTTCTTGCCTGATTACTCTAGCTAGGACTTCCAGTACTATGTTAAATAGGAATGGTGAAAGTGGACATCCTTTTCTGGGTTCTTGTTCTTAGAGGGATAGCTTTCAGTTTTTTTTTCTATTGAGAATGATATTAGCTGTGGGTTTGTCATATATGACCTTTATTATGTTGAGATACTTTCCTTCTATACCCATTTTGTTTAGAGTTTTTAATAGTAAATGGATGCTCTATCTTGTCAAATGCTTTCTCTACATCCATTGGGATGATCATGTAACTTTTATTTTTCATTTTGTTAATGTGTTGTGTCACATTGATTTATTTGTAGATGTTGAACCATCCCTGCATCCCTGATAAATCCCACTTGATCATAGTGGATGATCTTTTTAATGTATTATTTTATTCATTTTGCTAGTATTTTGTTGAGGATTTTTGCATCAATGTTCATCAGTGATAATGGCCTGTAATTTTCTTTTTATGTGTTGTCCTTGTCTGGTTTTGGTATCAGGGGAATGTTGGCTTTGTAGAATGAGTTAGGAAGCTTCTCCTCCTCTTCATTTTTTCAGAAGAGTTTGAGAAGGATAAGTGTTTAGTCTTCTTTGAGGTTTGGTAGAATTCACCAGGGAAGCCATCTGGTCCTAGACTTTTATTTTCTGGGAGGTTTTTAATGACTATTTTGATCTCCTTACTGGTGACTGGTCGATTCAAATTCTCTATTTCTTCTTGATTCAGTTGTGGAAGGTTGTATGATTCTAAGAATTTATCCATTTCCTCTAGATTATCCAATTTGTTTGCATATTGCTTTTTGTAGTATTCTCTTACGAACTTTTGTTTTTCTGGGGTGTCTGTTGTAACTTCTCCTCTTTAATTTCTGATTTTATTTGAACCTTCTCTCTCTGTTTTTCATGGTGAGTCTAGCTAAAGGCTTGTCAATTTTGTTTATCTTTTCAAATAACCTGCTCTTAGTTTCATTGATCTTTCCTACTGTTTTTTTTTTTTTTTTTGTCTCTATTTCATTTACTTCTGCTTTGATTTTTATTATTTCCTTCCTTTTACTGATTTCGGGCTTTATTGGGTCTTCTTTTCCCAGTTGCTTTAGGTGCACTGTTAGATTGTTTATTTGAGATTTTTCTTGTTTGTTGAGATAGGCTTGTATTGCTATAAACTTCCCTCCAAGAACCATTTTTGCTGTACCACATAAATTCTGGCATGTTGTATTTTCATTTTCATTTGTCTCCAGGTATTTTTTGATTTCTCCATTGATCCAATCATTGTTCAGTAGGATTTTGTTGAATCTCCACATATTTGTTGCTTTTCTGGTTTTCTTCCTATAGTTGATTTCTAGTTTCAGATGTTTGTGGTCAGAAAAGATACTTGGTATTATTTCAGTCTTCTTAATTTTATGGAGACTTGCTTTGTGGCCTAATATGTGATCAATCCTGGAGAATCTTCCATGTGCATTTGAAAAGAATGTGTATTCTTTGGTTTTTGGGTGGAATATTCTGTATATATCTACTAAGTCCATCTGGTCTGATGTGTCTTTTAAGGCTAATATTTTCTTATTGACGATCTATGCATTGGTGTAAGTGGAGTGTTAAAGTCCCCTACTATTATTGTGTTGCTGTCTATTTCTCCGTTTGTGTCTGTTAATAATTGCTTTATATATTTAGGTGCTCCTATGTTGGATGCATAGATATTTACAAGTGTTATATCCTCCTATTGGATTGTTCCCCTTATCATAATGTAGTGCCCTTATTTGTCTCTTGTTACAGTTTTTTTTTAAGTCCATTTTGTCTGGTATAAGTATTGCTACCACAACTTTCTTATCATTGCCATTTTCATGGAGTATCTTTTTCCCTCCCTTCACTTTCAATGTGAGTGTCTTTAGGTCTGAATTATGTCTCTTGTATGCAGCATATATATATGGGTCTTGTTTTTTGATCCACTTGCCACCCTATGCCTTTCGATTGGAGCATTTAGTCCATTGACACTTAAAGTATCTATTGATAAGAATGTACTTATTGCTGTTTTGTTGCATTTTTTTCTGGGTGTTTTAATAGTTCTTCTCTGTTCCTTTCTTCTTCTCTTGCTCTCTTCCCTTGTGATTTGGTGGCTTTCTTTAGTATTATGTTTAGCTTCCTTTCTTTTAATTTTTTGTGTAGTTATTATAGGTTTCTGGTTTGTGATTACCATGAGGTTCATACATAATAACCTATGTATATAGCAATCTATATTAAGTTATGGTCTCTTTAGTTTAACCTCTTTCTAAAAGCTCTACTCTTTTACTCCCCTCCTCCCACATTGCATGTTTTTGATATCATATCTATCCTCACTTTTTGTGGTGTGTATCCATTACCCTCTTATCATGGAAATAGTTAATTTCAGTACTTTTGTCTTTTGACCTTCATATTAGCTTCATAGGTGCTTCATCTGCTACATTTATTGTATATTTGCCTTTACCAGTGATTTTATTGCTTTTTTAAAAATAATTTTCTATTCCTATTTGTTGTCTTCTCTTTTCCACTTTAATAAGTCCCTTTAGCATTTCTTGCATGGTTGGTTTCTTGATAAGCTCCTTTAAGTTTTGCCTGCCTGAGAAACTATCTTTCCTTCCACACTGAATGATAGATAACTTTACCAGTTAGAGTATTCTTGGCTGTAGGTTTTTTCCTTTCAGCACTTTAAATATATCATGCCACTCCCTTCTAGTCTGTAAGGTTTCTATTGAGAAGTTAGCTGATAGCTTTATGGGATTTTCTTTGTATGTAACTTATTTCTTTTCTCTTGCAGCTTTTAAGATTCTCTCTTTATCTTTAATTCTTGACATTTTAATTATAACACATCTTGGTGTAGGCCTCTTTGGGTTTATCTTGTTTGGTGCCCTCTGTGCTTCCTGTATCTGGGTGTCTGTTTCCTTCCTTAAGTTAGGAAAGTTTTCAGCTATCATTTCTTCACATAGATTCTCTACCCCTTTGTCTCTCTCTTCTCCTTCTGGGACACCTATATATGGAAATTAGTGTGTTTGATGTTGTCCCAGAAGTCCCTTAGACTGTCCTTATTCTTTTTAATTCTTTTTTCCTTTATCTGTTCAGCTTGGGTATTTCCTCTAGCCTTTCATCCAGCTTGCTGATCCGTTCTATATCATCTACTTGCTATTGAGTCCCTCTAGTGAATTTTTCACTTCCAGTGTAGTATTCTTCATTTCTGTTTGGTTCTTTTTTGTACTTTCCAATTCTTTATTGATGTTCTCACTGAGTTCATCTATTCTTCTTCTAAGATGAGTGAGCATCCTTATGACTATTTGAACTCCTTGTCAGGTAGATTGTTTATTCCTATTTCATTTAGTTCTTTTTCTCAGGTTTTGTCCTGTTCCCTTACTTGGAATGTATTCCTTTGTCTCCTCATTTTGCCTCTTTCTCTGTGTTTATATCTATGTATTAGGTAGGTCAGCTATGTCTCCTGATCTTGGAGAGGTAGCCTTATGTAAGAGATGCCTTATGAGGCCCAGCAGTGTGCTTCTCTCTTGTCACCTAGTTCCAAATGCTCCTGGAGTGTCCCCGTTTTGGACTACATGTGTCCTTCTGTTGTGGCAGGATTGCTCTTGCAGCAGGTGCCTGGGGAGACTAGGCTGTCCCCCTGGCTGGTTGGTTATAATGCTCAGCTGTATGTGGCTGCTATAGTCCCTCAGTCACTTTATCAGGTGTGGGGAGCCCCAGCACAGTTGGCTGCAAGGTCTAATAGCACATTCTTGTGGCAGTTTTTCTGTTAAGTGAGTAGGCCCCCAGTGTGACTGGTTGCTAGTCTCAGGGGTTTACAATTGCTGTAGGCTTCTGGTCTGCAAGGCTGTTGCCAGTTCGTTCAAGATTGCAGCCAAGTGTTGCTGGCCCCAGGCATGGGAGCACCCAACTGTTTAAGGCTTTGGAAGGTGGGGCCAATCCCCTATGTGGCTGTTTGAGAAACACAAGTCTGCTGCAACTGACAGGCCCCACTGCCCACAGGGCCACACACCCCATTAACACAGTTCTGCCCCATGTGCGTGCCCCAACCCACTGAAGCAGACCCAGTTGCCCCACTGCAGAGGCTCCACACATTGCACCAATGCAGGCCCGCTCCTTGCACATGCCCTACCCTGCAGAGGTGGACCCACTCACCAGGTTGCAGAGGTTCTGGGCACCTCATCTATGTGCGCCCACAAGTTGCCTAAAGTGCTTGTTGTTGGGTGGGTCTGTTCCAAGGGCAGGCTGCCTGCCCTGGCTAAGCTGGATTAAATCTGTGCTCTTGTGAGTGGGGCAGACCCCTGCTTTAACAGGCCAGGAGAAGAACTCCAATGGCATCTGGGGGTGTCTGTGTCAGCACACCTGTACTAGGTCACACTAATGGATGCCACCTCAATCCCTGGGGTCTCCCCTCTCACTGAGATGCACCCAGAGCCTATCAGATGAGTCTCTTTTCACCAAGGACTGTGCATCTTTCTTTCTGATGATTTTAGGTTGCTTTCCAAAATGGGTGAATTTGGAGCAGGCTTTTCTTTCCCTTTTGTCTGATAGCTTTTCTGGGATAATTCCCCATTGTAGTCAATAGCAAGCAAAGCCAGATATTATGAAATTTGTCTTGGCTGTGCTGAGTCCAAAGACTGCTTATTGTGGTAATGCTCCCCTGCTCAGATCCTGCAATCCTCCAGGGAAGGCTTTGTACCTTAAGATTGCTCCTGGCCAGCCATGAAGTGCCACAGCTCATGGTGTTTTTCTCTCCAGAAAGGAATTTCTGCCTCTTCCACCTCAGTTAGCACTGTCCCTTGTTGTGGGTTTTTTTTTTCTTTTATCCAGTTTTCAGTTCTCTCTCAGGGGTAATTGTTCCAAGAGTAGTTGTAAATTTGTTGTATCCATGGGAGGGGGTGAGTTCAGAGTCTGCCTATGCCACCATCTTGATAGTGTCCCCCTGAAATTATGTTTTAAATAGTGCTAAGAGTTTAACTGTTCAGCACTGACCTAGATGATCTTACATCTCTGATGCAGTTATCCTTTCCTCTCCTGCCGGTTCATTCCACTTCAAGCAAATGACCCCTCAAAGGAAACTAGTATGCTCCCATTTCAGGACATGTGTGTTTTCAGTTCCCCCTGCCTGGTGTACTCTTCCCCCAGATAGGTACATGGCTCATGCTGTCATCCTTCAGGTCTTTCTTCAAAAGTCTCTTATCTAGAATGGGCTTTCCTTACCAATCTATCTACACTTGCAGTATCCCCAGTAGATCATTGCATATCTCCCCCCTCTGCTTTATATTTTGTCCTTAACAGTTACCACTATCACTATGTAACATATTCTTTTGATTGATTGATTGATCAATTGATTGCCCTCCTCCCCCATTAGAATGCCACTTTCAGGAAGGCAGGGCTTTTGTCTGCCTTGCTTACCACCTTGAAATATGCTTCCCAGTGAAAAAATGTCAGGCTCTTAGTAGCCACTGAGTAAATATTTGTTGAGTGAATGAATTAAGTCTGTATTTGTTTATGGTCTGTCTCCCCCAGTAAAATGCTAGCCCCATGGAGATGAGGGTTTTTTTTTAATTTTTACTACTTTAACTCCAAGACAATTAGGTAAATGTTCTGTACTAAGTGTTGAAGGAATGAATGAGAATTAATTTGAATGTGGGGGAAGTGAAAAAAGATTGACTTGGGAAAAGTCTAGGTTCCTGGCCTGGATAGAGGATGATTTTTGAAGCTCCCTGCCAAAATTGGAACCGTAGGGAAGAGAAAAAACGTTGAGGTGTGATGAGTGAAAGGTAAGGTGATCAGTGTTTTTTGTCTTTTTTTAAAAACATTTTTCACATATTGAATTTGAAATGTTTCAAAGTGAGTAAGTGTGAGATGAGAGAGAGAAGGTGGAGAGTTTCCAGTGTTACTGCCTGATGGTGACTGTTTGCTCGGTGAAATGCAGTAGAGTTGGGCCCGAGTGAGAGAATGGAAGAGAGACAGCATTTTAAATTTGAAAGACAGATGTGTGGCATGACTGTGGGTATGGGGGAAGGAACCCACTGGGGCATAAAAATAGGTTACTGGGTAACGTAGAGTGTCCAGTGGGGATTAGAGGCAACAAATTTGTGTCATGTTTAGTCCTCAGAGTTTTAGGAGGGTTTCTTTTCAGCTGTGTGGAATAGATTCAATGTAATTAATTTGCTAATTTATTTCATTTCTTATGTTTATTAACATTAATTTTTCCTTTAAATGTAAAGTGTGTGTGTCTGTGCATGTGTGTAAACTTTTTTTCAGCGAGTGCTAAGACGTACAACTCTCTTTAATATTAAATCTAGTGATTGATATAGAAGTCCCTAAAAATATTGCGGATCATATGAAGGGAAAAAGAATAGCCAAGGAGATGACATTTGGAAAGTTATACTACTGGTATTCCTTCAAGCAGGGAGTAAGAGGGTGTTTTGTCCACTGGTTTTTGCTCAAAGTATATATAAGCCAGGGTCTGGACCATGTTAGGCACTCAGTGACTGTTTCTAGAGGAACAATTTACAATTTCTCTAGATACAATACAAACCAGAAGAGAAATATGTTTTTTGACTGGTAATAACTGACAAATCTAAGCTCCACTGACATTTTGAAGAGGAAGATCTATAAAGAAGAAGGAAAATAAATGAAAACTATTGAAATTATCCATATTAAAATAGAAAATATAGATAAAAGAGAAAATACAGTTTTCAAGAGCAGAAGGATGAAGCAGCAAGAGACATTTCTGATTAAAAAAACAATTTTTTTATGTCAAGTCATTTGAAAGTATCAAGAATGATAATGGAAAAGCAACAAGGTCTGGAGGAAAGGGAGAGATAGAAACACAAATCGAGATCACACAGTGTTCTGTAGATATTTAGCTAAAGGACAATGACCCAGTCTTCCAACAAGTCAATATCCCGTGATTATGTTACAGACTGTACCACAGGTAAGGCAACTGCCCAGACCTCCAAAGAGTGCTCCTTGTTCATTTTATTTTCAATTAATATTTTCATACAAAATTCATTAGTTATATATGGCTCACATATTACTGCTTTAATATCTCATCCTGCCCTAGAATATAGCCTCACATGAAGTTCATGGGCTAGCTTTTCTTTTTTACACTGAGTACATTAGTGCCTGAAATATAGCGATCATTAGGTGAATATTTGTTGAATGGATTAACCACTAAAAAGTTGTGCAGGCTGCCTTCAGCAGACTAATAACTCCCCTAGATATTTCTAATGATAGTATTATGTTAATTGATACACATGATGGTGTTGCTAAAGAATTAAGAAAGGTTAATTTATGAGTAGCATGCTTTGTGTTTTAGGTCAACTAAAGTAGATTTAAAAAATATATTTGACACCCTTATTTTAAATTTCTTTTTAAAAGAAATCACATGTTTTTTTCTTAAATAATTTAAGTATTTCTTTTTTGAAGGTTAAATACTTTTATTTGGAAAATGTCTATTCAGGTCATGATGTAGTCCCATGCTTTTGTTGCTCTTTCCTGAAGAGACAGATAGTACTACTATATAATAGTACTACAAAAAGTTGTTATGAGTTTGAGTTTAATACATATAAATGACTTCATATAGTGCCTGACCTACATTAATCACTTGGTAAATATTATTTATTATTATTGTTTACTTTAAAATAAATTACACAAAAGAGGTCAAAAATATCCTAATTCTTTTTTAATCCATGAGTCACTTACGTGTGTACTCTCCATGAAGAATCATCCAAAAATTCCTTTTTCTGGATTGCCAATGAAAATACCCAGTGGTAATTTTAAAATTAAAGTTCTTGCACTCATTTTGCAGCTGTTAGAGAAACAATAATGGGGAAAGTGAAGCTTATGTATTATTACCTTAACAAATTGGCTCATGTCCAGAGTCTCTTGAGATGAAAGACATTTTGAGGAAATTTCCCTTTACCTCTTGCAGTTTTTGTTTGATTTTTTGATTTTTCCACAGTTGTTTCAAAACCACAGAATAAGGCTGACTTTTAAGTGAATATATTTTAAGAATATATGAAGATTAAAGAGAAAATAAAGAATTGCTAGAAGAAATAAAAGGAGTCCCTAATATTGACATTTGGCAAAATCTTGAGATATGAATGCAGTGGTATCTCAGAAAGATGAAAGCCTGGAAAAAGTGCCTTTTCTTTAGCAACCAGCATGAGCACTAGAGTGATTGGAGGAAAGTCTGGTCTTTTCTCTGCTGGGTGAGAGGCAGTGCAGTCTGAGGATGAGAAGAGGGGGCAGATCACTTGACGTTTCATGTACAGTCATCCCCCCTTATCTGTGGGGGATACAGTCCAAGACTCACCGTGGATGCCTGAAACCACGGATAGTACCGAACCCTATATATACTGTTTTCTCCTATACATAATAACTGAGGTGAGACAGCAAAACTAGCATGAATTTCTTTTTCCTTCTTCACAATTCATGGGCAGAAGATTCATTTTTACCATAAGAGCTTAGCAACCTCGGCATACAATTTTTTTTCTTTCCTCATTAGTCGAGAATTTTCCCCTTTTCATGTAAAAGAAGCACTTTACAGCTTCTCTTTGGCGTATCTGAATTGCCAGCATCACTACTCTTGCTCTTTGGGGCCATTATTTTTATTTATTTATTTATTTTGAGGAAGATTGGCCCTGAGCTAACATCTGTTGCCAATCTTTCTCCTTTTTTTTTTTTTTTTTGCTTTTTTCTCCCCAAGGCCCCAGTAGATAGTTGTATGTCATAGTTGTGCATCCTCTAGCTGCTCTATGTGGGACACTACCTCAGCATGGCTTGATGAGCGGTGAATAGGTCCACACCCAGGATCGAAACCCATGAACCCTGGGCCACCGATGCTGAACGAGCAAACTTAACCGCTGTGCCACCAGGCCAGCCTCTTTGGGGCCATTATTAAGTAAAATAAGGGTGACTTGAATACAAACTTTTGCAATACTGTGGCAGTCGTTCTGGTAACCCAGATGGTTACTAAGTGACTAAGGGGCGGGTAGCGGAAACAGTGTGGATACCCTGGACAAAGGAAGGACCGAATAGGATGTTGGAAGATTTCATCAGGCTACTCAGAATGTGTACAATTTAAAACTTATGAATTGTTTATTTCTGGAATTTTCCATTTAATATTTTCAGACTGCGGTTGACCATGGGTAACAAACTTCGGAAAATGAAACTGCAGATAAGACGGCACTACGGTACAGGCAAAACTTAGGGCTAGAGTTTGACTTCTCTCTTAAGAGTCAAATAGAGCAGAACATAGGAGGTAATTACTAGATTGGCTCTTATGGGATCCTCTATTATTGACATCCTCCATAAGACAAAATATCTGGCTTTCTCTGGGTTATGCCAAGGACTAAAGATAATAGTTTTTAAAAATTTATCTTAAATTTTATTGAAACTAGGTTCTTCTAATTGAAGCAGCTTTAAATAGAGCAATTCTTTACCATTAATCATTCCCTTCGATTTGTAGATTGCAAAGTTTCACCAATATGGAAATACATAAGAACCTAATCACATTGCACTCTTAATAAACTGGTAAGATAAAAGCAAGTGTAATAAGTGTAAATGAAATCAAAAATCATCTATCCTCTTTCTGACATTCAATTATTTTGAGCTTTTTTAAAAAGCAGAACTACCTGAATATGCATGCTAACTGGTTTCATGTCACTTGCATTTACTTCTAATGATAATGGAAATAAATGATGGAATAAACAAAAATATAAAGCAGCTCCACACTATGGCAGAATAAAATTCCTAACCTGCAATCATAGCCTCAATTTCAAGATTACCTGCTGAACCAAGGCTGAATTGGAGCACTTAGGTTTTAGTCCTCACCTGTAACTAAAGATTGTTGTTGCATAATTTTGTTTGTCTGAGTTGTAGTTTTCTCATTGGTTAAAAGAAATAAAGGATGCTGAAATAAAGGATGCTTCAAATCTCTTTGAATTCTGAAATTCTATGGTCCTATGATAATATGGAATTTAGAATCTGAAATAAGAATATATTTGTGGGCAGGGAGCTATTTATAGTGATTAGCAGAACCTCTTTCTGTACGATTTTCAATGATATCTACTAAGCAGGCTTGCTCTACATGAGACATGATGTTTGAGAAATTCCCCTGACTTCAGTTTGTGGCTCTTTTAAAAATTAAATATCATCATTGCACAACCAAATGTGAGTCTCAGGTGACATAAAAAGCACATGTGTCAAGACGTACATCATAGTTGATTGCCATTTTTCATAGGACTAGTATTTGAAGGAACAATTATGGTTCAATTTATGTGAATTCTTGGGAGGGTAAAGATACACTTGGCTTAGAAAAGAGTCAACAGCAGTAGAATGTCAAAGGAAAGGGTACAATTAGAGGTAAACGCAATCTCATGTGCTGCAATTTGAATTCCTGAAGCTATGGTGAGTTGTTTATGGAGTTTGAAACTCAGAAATCCAAACAAGTGTTGGGCTTGTAGACACGATAGCATCGTATTAGCAGTAAAATATTGTTCCAGGAACTCAAATGAAACACAAAATCAAACGTGTCACATAACTTTGAAATAATTAGTTACGTAAACTAAAGGGAAGACATGGTTTGGTGTTAGGAAACAAGATAGTTGACATAGTTTTCAAGTAATGTGTTCTATTGGGTGACATTTAGAGGTGTGGCTTTCCACACCCGTCAGTGTATATAAACGTCCCTGTGCAGTCACATCATGAAACTGACCTACAACACCAAGCCAACCTCACCACCCCTGATACCATGAGCTACTACGGCAGCTACTACGGAGGCCTGGGCTATGGCTATGGCTGCGGATGTGGCAGCTTCCACAGACTGGGCTATGGCTGTGGTTATGGAGACTATGGATATGGCTCTGGCTATGGAGGCTACGGATATGGCTGCTATCGTCCATGTTACTATAGAAGATACTGGTCTTCTGGCTTCTACTGAATAAATATTTAAAAATTTACAATTTGTGGACTTAGCCTTCTGTGAGACTCTGATTCATCTAGAAAGCTTTATTTCATAACCTGCATGCTTCGTTTATCCTGTCTTGATAATTAAACTGTTATTTGGACCACCTAGTTTCTGACAATAATTGAAGAAAATGATGAACTAGATGTTGGCTTTTGATTAGTGATGTTCTTCAGGGATCACCTTCCATATGGGATGGAGAGTCGTTATACTCTAGCAAGCCTTCGCCTTTCAATATTTATCTAATAATAAACTTTTTCTGACATAGTAAATATGCTTTGAGCTTCTTTTATCACAATAATTTTGTTATGATGCATTAATGTAATCATCAACCATGGCAACGTTTTCTTCTTTATCTGAGAAATTTACCAACATATCTTATTTCATGATTATCCCTCCTCCTCCTCCCCCTCCTCCTCCTGTTTCTCCACCTCCTTCTTCTTCTCCTTCTCTTTCTTCATTTCTTCTTTCCCCTATCCCTTCCTCCTCCTCCTTTTCCTCCTCTTCTCCTTCTCCTTTTCATCATCATCATCAATATCTATCTTTCTCTCCCATTGAAACATAATAATACTACGTCTAAAGGTCAAAGAGTCTCTGTGATGATAACCAAATTTCAGTTTAACTCACTATTCTTTGGAAGTTATCTTGTTAACTTCAAAGGAAAATAATAAAGAAAAACTTTGGTTTGCATGTAAATTATTTTAGAACACTTGAGAAGATAAACATGAAAGAATTATATCATATATATATTGTTAAATCTAGGAGATAGATGTATGATGTTTGTTGTAATATTTCTTCTTTCTTCTTTTGGTATGTTTAAAATATTTCATAAAATAAAAAAATCTAAAATTAAAGCAAAAACCATTTATCCTGGACTCAAGTACATATTGTCATATTAAATTAAATTTATGAAAACTGACCCAAGAAGAAAAAAATATATAAATAGTTCTCTATTTCATATAGAAATTGAATCCATGATTAAAAATGTTGCCCCAAATGCCAATTTAAGCCCAGGTAGTTTCACTGGTGAATTCTAAACACTTTCTCTTCAGGAGAATAAGAAAAGTTAGAACACTTCTATACATTGTTTTTGAAGCTAGCAATATCTCAAAATAAAAATATAATATCATTAACAGGGAGAATTACAGGCCAGAATTTCTCATTAACACATATGCAAAATTATTAAGAACATATAAGCAAATTTAATCTAACGATATATGAAATAGATAATACATCATGACCAAGTGAGTTTTATTTAAAGAATGCAACAAAACCTTACCAGCTGGAAAATCATAAAGATAAGTGAATATATTATCAAAGTAAATGGAATAAACATAATACTATATCCATTGATTATTTTAAATGCTCAGCCTGTTAATTCCAGCATTCTTATTATGTCTGATTCTAGTTCTAATGATTGATTTTCTCTTGAGTGTGTTTTCTCTTGCCTTTGGCATGCCTTGCATTTTTTTGTTATTGTTGAAAGTCAGATATGTTTTATTGGGTACTTGGATCCGAGGCAAAGAGGCCTTTAGTGTGAGAATTTATGTTAATCTGGTTAGGAGTTGGGCTGTGTTAAATGTTGTAGCTCTAGGGGCCAAAGGCATGTTTCCTCTTGACTTTGGATTTTTCTAAGTACACTTTGTCAGAGAGATTCTGTGTCTTGCAGCTTTTTCTGCTGTAATCCACTATTATACTGGAATGTCTTTGGTGTGGTGATAAGGTTTAGGGGAAAAGAATCATTTGATAATATTACAATTAAATCTCAATCTTTTAGTGGACTTGTGTCTCATGGCTGACACTCACAAGTGTTTCTTCAGTGGTACCTCCCTTACTGCCTTCTCTGGATGTAGAGCTCCCTATACATTTAATTGAAATCTGTACTTCTGTAGACACTGTTTTTTTTTTTTTCTCTTTTAGATGAGATAGGGAGGCTGAAAGCTGCTTGAGTGAAAATAATTCCCTTGCTCCGTGGAGGGTAAATCTCAGGCTAGATCTTTTTCCCTGATGAGTAGGCCTTTGTTATGGAGGAGACTCTGGGTGTGTTTTACACAGATTACTCTTCCCTTCCCCTACCAGAGCTATGAGGGCATCTTTCTTGGATCTTTACCATGAGAACCTAATGAAATTATTGGAGGTAAAATCCAGTAAAGTGTAGAGATCCCCTTAAAACGTTGACTCCCAGGAGTTTCTCATTCTTACACTAGTGCAAACTCAACTTCCAGCGATTTGTCAAAATTACCATTTAAGTGTTCCTTCCAGTGTATGGCACCAGTGGCTTCTGCTCCAGATAAGCAGATCTAGGGTGTGACTTCAGATGTGCTGTCTCTCCAGACTTAGGGTGGTGATTGCTCTAAACCTCAGAGTCCTTGTGGGTCCCATGAAAATCCTTAATTTTCAATTTTTTTCCTTTGCTTTTTTTGTTGTCAGGATGGGAGTGATGACTTCCAAGTGCTTTACATGTTGGAGCAGAAACTGGAAATTGATGAAGGGCACCAAAAATCAAAAACAAAGGTAAAACCTACAAGGAACACGCTACTTGATGGTAAAATACTAAATGCTTTCCTCCCGAGTTTGGGAAGAAGACATAGATTTCTCCTTCTACCATTTCTAGTCATCATTGTCCTGGAATTCCTAACAATGACCACTAGGCTAAAATGATAATTATAGTAGTAGTAATAACAATAATAAATAATTAGAAAAGAAGCTATCGTAATTGATAATAAATTTATTGTTTCCTCAGTATACATTTAATTTATAAAAATCCATTATATTTATATTTACAAAGAATTAGAAAAAAAGTTTTTAAAAACCAGTATAGTTTACAATAGCATCAAAACATAAATACAGAGTGTGAAGCATTAATGGCGAATCTCTCACCTCTTCCTCTCTTCTAAGAGGTATGGAAGGCAAGTTTGAGCTTCAGTGATTGATGGAGTTTACTGGCTGGAAATAAAGATGATGAGGATTTTGAGTGGGTTATTCTGTACAATAGTTGCCTGTCCTAGGACTGCTTTTAGCAGTGTATAGCTGGTTTATCTAGATTGTTCATTGTCAATAAATCTGAAATCTATAAACTACAGTTTTGTTGGGGATTGCAAGTTAGTGATGTAGCCAGAGGAAGGCTAGGTGAGTAGCAAAGTGGGATGCTGACACCCTAAATCTTATCTTGCCTGGGTTAACTGAAACTTCATTCCATTAGCTTTCCTCACTTGGAAAGAAAAGTGGATATGTTGTGGAAAAGAGGATTCTGAAAACCATATCTGATAGTTGGAGGTCTCTGAGATATTGACGCAGAGGGCACTATTGCTCTTATTTTTTTGTCCTTGGCTCTTTCTTAGTAATGCTGATGGTGAGTCAGACATGTGTATCAAGAGACTCTGACAATTCAAACCTTTGTGATTGTGCACCTATTAATAAATCTAACAGAAATGTGCGATTCCTCTGAATAGTAAAACTTTAAAATGTGACTTACAGACATTAAAGAAGGTCCAAATATAGGGAAAGATGTATTATGATTGTGGATTGGAAGAATCATTATTGTTGACAGTTCTGACCAATTTGATTTATAGATTCAGTGCAATTATAATAAAATATGTGAGCAGAAATTTTTGTAGACATTAAAAGGTGATTCTAAAATTTATATAGAAATGCAAAGAACCTAAAATAACCAAGACAATCTGGAGGAAGAAAAATATTAAGAACTTCTAAACTCCTTTTACTACAAGACACCACAGAAAAATTGAAAAGTCCTGTCACAGACCGGGAAAAGGTGTTTGCCATACATTTATGTGGCACTGGCACACATTATCTCTATAGATAGCCTACAAATTCAACAAGAACAAAGCCTGACAACAATTTAAAAAATTTGCAAAAAGCTTAGTTATTTCACAAAAGATATTCAAATGCCCAATTAGCACCTTTATAGATGTTCAACACCATTCATCATCAGAGAAATGCATATTAAAACCAGAGTGAGAGGCAGTACTCTGCCCATATCAGAAAGGCAAAAATTGAAAGGACTCACAATATTTGGTTAGCTTAAGTAGGAATGTAGAGCAACAGGAACTTTTGCACATTACCGCAGAGAATATGAATTAGTACAAGCACTTTAGAAAACTGGCCGTATCTATGAAAGCTGAACATGTGTATATTCTATGACACAGCAATTCCACTCCTGGGAGTGTGTCCAACAGCAAACAGCTCATATGCCACCAAAATAAACACCTATGGACATTCATAGTAGTTCTATTCACAGTAGCCCCAGACTGGAAACAAGCTAAAATGTCCATCAGCTGTAGAATGGATAAATGCTGGTGACATATTCCTACACAGCAATGATATGGAACAATGTACTGCTACCCTCAACTAATGTGAGTGAACCTCACAGGCATATAATTATAAGAACTAAATAAGCCATACAGAAAAGAGGACCCACCGTATGACTATATAAAAATACTTCAAGGAAAGGTAACAGAAAAATCTATCATATAAGAGTTCAGAATCAATCCCTTCTATCCCATCGTCCTATCCTTTCCACTCTCTTCCCAATCTTTCTCTGTAGGGTAATCAGTAGGATTGGTTAGGGGTTTACCCTTCATTCCATCCCCCCAAATAGTTTAATACATGTATATTTTCTTTTTTATCTTCATGTTTCTTACACAAAAATTACATATTGTAGATATTTTATTGTGCTTTGCTTTTTTCACTTAACAATGTTTCCTGGAAATCATTTCCTATCAGTTTCAAGACATGTTCTTTTTTTATTTAAAGTTTTAAATGTTTCAAGTAGTATACTACTCCATTTTGTGGATATATCATAGTTGATTCAACCATTCTCTTATGTAAGGGCGCCTGGGTTTCTTCATTATTTGAAATTACAAACAATGGTATAGTGAATAACCTGTACATGTATATATACTTATGTTGCTAGAGATAAAACTTCATGGTAAATTCCTGAAGAGGCATTGCTGATTCACAAGTTTATGCATTTGTAGTTATTGCCAATTTCTTTTAGGTATTAGTTTTCCATTGCTGCTGTAATAAATTACTATAATATTAGTGGTTTAAACAATTCATATTAATAAATTACAGTCCTAGGGATCAGACATCCAACACAGACATGGTAGGGCTGTATCTCTTTCTGTGGCTCTGTGGGAGAATATATTTCCTTGACTCTTCCAGCTTCTAGAACCTGCCTACATTTCAAGGCTCGAGCCCCATTTCTCCAGCTTCAAAGCCAGCAATGGAATATGGAGTCCTTCTGCTGCCATCTCTCTGGTTCTCTGCAGTAGGGAAAGGTTCTCTGCTTTTAAGGACTCATGTGAGAAGATTGGGCCCATCTAGATAACCGGGATATTATCCTCATCTTAAGTTCCGTAACCATCATCACATCTGCAAAGTCTCTTTGGCCATGCAAAGTAATATTTTACAGATTATGGGGACTAGGGTATGGACTTTTTAGGGGGACCATTATTCTCCCTAACACATACACCATCTGGACTTTACCAATTTGCATTACAAGTAATGTACAAGAATGACTATTTCCCCATACCTCACCAACAGAATGCATTGTCAGATATTTAAAATTTTTGCCAATCTGATAGATGACAAATGGCAATACAGGTAATTTTAGTTTGTATTTCTCATATTATGAGTGAGGTTGAATATCTTTTGTTATGCTTAATGATCAGTTTATATCATTTTGATGAATTATCATATTTTTTGCCTGTTGTCTTTTAATTTCAATATTCAGTTATTATGTGTTAAGAATATGATCCCTTTACCAGTGACATTTGTTACATACATTTCTCCTTGTTCATCGTTTTTCTTTTCACTTTTCCTTATGGTGTTGTTGCCAACAAATATATAGGCATAGTTATAGATACAGATAAGATATAGATATACATACACACACACACACAAATTTACATACAAATTTCAATTAAGATTCACATGAAAAATGCAATTCATTAATTATTTATTTATTGGCTCTGATTTTTGAGTCAAAGGTAGAAAGCCTTTCCTATTACCAGTTTGTATAGAAATTCACCCATGTTCTCTATTAGTACTGTATGGTTTCTTTATTTACATTTTGACTCATAGATTTGGAGTTGTTTACTTATATGACATGAGGAGATATAAATCTACATTGCCTTTTTTTGTTTTTTACAAGTGGCTGGCAATCTAGTTGCCCACTCATTATTTATTAAAAAGTCTATTTTTACCAAGTGATTTGAGGTGTCCACCTTATCATACACTAAACTTTCATATTATTTGGCTCTATATCTGGATTTTTTATTTTGTTCCTTGTGTCTTTTTATTCATGCACCAGTACCACAACATTTAATTACAGAGACTTTTATCATGGTTTAATATCTGATAGGGCTAGAATTTCCCCAGAGCCTTTTTTTTTTTGGTGAGGAAAATTGGCCCTGAGCTAATATCTGTTGCCAAACTTCCTTGTTTTGCTTGAGGAAGATTGTCCCTGAGCTAACATCTGTGCCAATCTTCCTCCACTTTGTATGTGGGTCTCCATCACAGCATGGCTTAATGAGTGGTGTGTAGGTCTGTGCCCGGGATCTGAACCTGTGAACCCCGGGCTGCCAAAGTGGAGCGTGCAATCTTGACCACTATGTCACTGGGCCAGCCCCAACCCCATAACCTTTTTAAACTAGTATTTTCCTGACTATTCTTAACTATCTATTTTTTCACATGAGTTTAGTATCAATTTATCTATCTCCATTAAAAAAACCCTTTTAAATATTTTTATTGAGGTTGAATTGAATTTGTAAATTAACTTGGGGAAACCCTACATCCTTATGATATTGAACCATCCAGTCAATGAAGAGAGGATTTGTTTTTCAATTTATTCTAGTCTACTTTCAAATCTTTCAGGAGTTAAAACACCTGCTATAGGTTTTGCACATTTTTAACATAGATTCTGAAGCATTTTATATTCTTTGTTACTTTTGTAAATGAGGATTTCTCTATCGTGACACCTTTCACTTCTTTGTGTACATGAAAACTAGTGATTTTCTATGATAATTTTATATTGTATTGCTTAATGAATTATATTAGTTTTTGAGTTAGTTTTATCCTTGATTCTCAAGAATTTTTCCAAGTATGCTATAACGTTGCCTGCAAATAGAGACAGTTTTCCTTCTTTGTATCTCTTCCTGATTCTTGCTCCTCTATTGCTATTTCTTGCCCAACTGCATTAGCTATCTCCAGAACAAAGATTAATAGTAGTGAATATAGTGGGCATCTTTGCCTTTCTCTTCATCTTTGTGGAAATGCCTCTAGGGTTTCATAATTAACCGAGATGCTGACTTTAAGACAATTTTATTATGTTAAGAAATTGTCCATCAATTCCTATTTTCTTAAGTGCTTTTATCAAGAATAAGTGTTGAAATCTGTCAAAAGTTATTCAGCATTTATGGAAATAGTATATGATTTTTCTTCTTGAATCCATTAATACCATGCATTATGTTAATGAATGTCCTTATATTGATATCACTTGTATTCCTAAAATAAATGCCATTTCTTCATGATGTACTTTTTTATTATGGCATTAGATTCTATTTACTAATATTATAGTTAGTATTTTTGCATACATACTCATAGGTAGTAGTGGTCTGTAATTTTCTTTTTGTGTGCGTGCTATCTTTATCCAGTTTAGATAAATGGTATATTGCTTCATAAAAAATATTCAGAGGCTCAGGCGGGCCCCATGGCTTAGTGGTTAAGTTTGCACATGCAGCTTCGGTGGCCCGGGGTTTGCGGGTTTGGACCCCTGATGAGGACTGAGGCACCGCTTGTCAGGCCATGCTGTGGCAGCGTCCCACATAAAGCAGAGGAAGACAGGCATGGATGTTAGCTCAGGGCCAATCTTCCTCACACACACAAAAAGAATATTCAGAGGCTTCGTTCATTTTCAATGTTCTGGAACAATCTACGTTACTAAAGGACTATGTCTTTGAATTTTTGGTAGACTAGTCTTTGAAACTAATGGGACTTGTGGCTTTTTGTGTGCATGTGTGTGTATTTCTTTGTTTCTGTTTCTTCTAAAAATTTAGTCTTTAATAATTCAATCTCTCATTGGTTCAATTCTAGCAAAACTTTTCCCCTAGAAAGTTATGCATCTCATCCAGGTTTTCAAATCTATTTGCATAGACGTCTACAAAGAGGACTCTCTCTCTCCAGCTATATATTTATTTACATATATTTATAATATATATTATATATTTTAAGACTTTTTAGTTTAGTTTTATTTTTCTTCTTTTTAAAAATAAGTTGGCTGGTAGTTTTTCTATTTTGTTATTTGTTTCTAATAACCATGATTTTTCATTATTATTCTATTCTTTTCTACTTTTTTGTCCTTTACTGAATCAATATTTGTTTTCATCTTTATTATTCGTTCCTATGCTTTCTTCTTTTTTTTGCTTTTTTGTTAGGAAGATTAGCCCTGGGCCAACATCCGTTGCCAATTCTCCTCTTTTTCCTGAGGAAGATTGGTCCTGGGCTAACAGCTGTGCCCATCTCCCTCTATTTTATAGGTGGGATGCCTGCCACAGCATGACTTGATAAGCAGTGTGTAGGTCTGTGCCCAGGATCCAAACCTGCAAACCCCAGGCCACTGAAGCAGAGCTAGTGAACCTAACCACTGTGCCACTGGGAAGGCCCCTTTGCTTTCTTTTAATTTGCTTGTTTGTACTTTTTCTCAATTTTGAATTGTAAATTTAATTCAATTATTGAATTTTTGTATTTTATAGATACATATGCATAAGACTGAATTTTCCTCTGCTATCTTTGTAATGTATACTCCATGTTATGATATATAGTATTTTCATTATCATTATCACCATTTAAAAATTCTGTAATTTGGTTTGCATTTCTCCTTCACCCAAGAGCTCATAGCTTTTTGTTTGTTTATTTTTATTTCTCGCTAGACAGGCCCATTAGGTTCTTATTTATTTTTTATTAGTTTCTATTTGTATTGCATTGTGATTAGAGAATATTTTTTGCAACATCTATTTCATGGAACTTCCTGATGCTTTCTTTGTGATCTAATATAATAAATCTTTGTAATGTTTCATAAATGCTTGAGAATAATTTTTATTTTCTATTATCAAAATGTAAAGTTATACATAATTTTAAAGTCAGTCAGTACTGCTTATATTATTTTGATCCTCCATAATCTTACTTATATTTTTCCTTTTTATCGGTCTTCTTCTGGGATTGGTGTGTTGGTCTATCTATGTCTCCATATATCTCCAGTATATTTTGCTTTATAAAGGTGGTTGTTTTTTTCATATATATAATCATAACTGTTATTTCTTCATTTTGACGTGTCTTTAAACTTTAGAAAATGGCTTTCTTTGATGCATTTTATCATTTGGCTAGATTCTATTTTGATATCAGAGTCACAACCACTGCACTCTCATTCTTCCCATTTACCTGGTATATCTTTGTGTATATATTATTCAAAAAATAATCTATTTTGTAGAACAGTTTTAGATTTGCAAAAAAATTATAAAGATAACACAGAAAATTCCCATAAATCCTGCACCCAATTTCTCCTGTTATTAACATCTTACATTAGTATGGTACGTTTGTTACAACTAATGAATCTATATTGATACATTATTACTAAATAAAGCCCATAGTTTATTCGTATTTCCTTAGTTCTTATCTAACATACTTTTTCTGTTCCAGGATACCATCCAGGGTATCAGTGCGTTTAGTCATCACAACTCTTTAATCTCTTCTTGGCTGAGACACTTTCTCAGACTTTCCTGATCCCCAATGACCTTGACAGTTTCTAGAAGTACTGGTTGGGTATTTTGTAGAGTGTCCCTCAGAACTGGGATCCATCCAGTTTTTCTCATGATTAGACTGGAATTAGGGTTTTGGGGAGGAAGATCGCAGAGGTAAAGTGACATTTTCATCACAACATATCAAGGGTACCTACTGTCAACATAAACTTTTCACTGTTGATGTTGACCTTGATCTACTGGCTGAGGTAATGTTTGTCAAGTTTCTCTATTGTAAGAAACTTACTTAGTAATAGGCATTTAAGATATGCTTATGTCTTTTCATCTTGATAACTCAGTTCTTTTTATTGCTGGATACATTGTATGGATGTACCGCAGTTGTTCATCCGTTCATTTATTGAAGGACATTGCTTCCAGTTGTCAGAAGTTATGAATAAAGCTGCCATAAATACTCACATGCAGCTTTTTGAGTAGATACAAATTTTCAAGTCATTTGGGTAAATATCAAGGAGAACAATTGCTGGATCATATGATAGAACTATGCTTAGCTTTTTAAGAAACTGCCAAACTGCTTTCCAAAGAGGCTGTACCGTTTTGAATTCTCACTAACAAGGAATGAGAGTTCATGCTGTTTTGCATCCTTACCAGCAATTGATATTGTCAGTTTCTGGAATTTTATCCATTTTAATAAGTGTATAGTGGGATCTCGTTGTATTAGTTTGCATATACTTCTATTATTAGACTTTTTAATCATTTGGCTTCAAATGTTTCTCTTGAAAACAGTTGATTCTTTGTGAGCTCAATTAATATTTTATTTTAATGGGTAAGTTAAGCTTGTTCACATTAAGTTGCTATTAGCTTTAGTGTCAGCTTTGAAAAACTATTTTATGTTATAATTACTATTGCATTGTTATACTTGCTGTTTCTTTCTTTATATATTATAATCTATTTATTCAATATTTTATCAATTTGTTTTGATATTTAGAAATGTTTTGATAATTATTTTAGTGGTTAATTATGAATATTTGGTAAGAATATCCTTAGCCTCTCATTTTCTTATTTAAACTTTTACTATCTGATTTGTCAGCTTTGAATGATAAACGATTATCATCTCTTACTTATTCAACTATCACATAATTTTTCCTATCTTTTCCCCTCACAACTTCTTTAATTTTTACTTGAATTAATTTTACTTTTTAATACCTTATAATGATTATTTTTATTCTTTTGCTCTTATCTTCATATTTGGTTTAGTCTTAGATAAAAATTAAATATATTAAATTCTCAACATTAATCCCTTGTCAAAATTGTCCCAGTTATCTCTTTTGGATCCTCAGTTGATTGATCAAGAGTCCAGTATTTTTTGCTAGGTTCTTGCATAGTTAAAACCTGTGTGGTTGTTATTGCTGCTTTCTATAACCGGGATATTTGAATGACACAATGGTTAGATACAAAATCCTTGGTTCACATTTTTTTCCCTTGAGATTTCTGAAAATGTTACAAAAGCATTGCTTTGCTTTGTCTGTTACCTTGGAGGAGTCTGACAAGGGTCTAATTCTTTTGTTGTTCTAAGTTATTTTATCTTTTCTTGATGCACTGAAGATTTTTTTCTTTATCTTTAAAGTCCAATCTTCATTGTGTTAAAATATATGTAACTTAAAATTTACCATTTTCACCATTTTTAAGTGTACTGTTCAGTGGCTTTAAGTACATTCACATTGTAGTGCAACTGTCACCACTATCCATCTCCAGAATTTTTAACTAGACTTTGTCTTGAAGTTGTTCACTGTGGATCTATTTTCCAAGGTAATGAATGTCTATTATTCATTAGGGAGAAGGTTTTCTCTTTTTTGGAGACAATATTTGTCTTTCATTCTTTGGCACTCTGATTCCTTGTTGATGTTGCTTTGCTCTTCACAAAGGTTTAGGGGAAGAACTCAAGAACTATCTGCACTGGAAATGAATGCTTCTCCTATCTTCCTCTTTTTCTAATTTGAAGTTCATAGTACTCTTCACCTTGTAGTTGTGTTGAAAGCGTAGAATTTGAGTGGTTTTACAATTTTCTTCTTGTTGGTCTGTATAATTGTTAGGTGATATATTGAGAGATTCAGACCTATGGAATTGCTGCTTCACCTACTCAGGAAATCTAAGATGCCAGTTATTAGCAGAAATGAAATTTCCGGAATTATTCTTTAATTTCAGTTTGGATCACTTAAATCACTTAATAGACAGAAGGATATAAACACACTGAAGTAAGTAAAACATATTGATGTTCAGGAATGTTGACAGCAGAAGAATGGAAAGCCCATAAGATCCAAAAGGCAGAAATAGCACAGAATTTATTTGGTTTTTATGGATCTGCCTATTTAATAATTTATTCACTCAACTCACAACATATTGCCTATTCTACTCCACTGATGAAATTTATAAAATGTTATTATAATAAATGGTCTTGCCCTCAAGGATTAGGTAGTGTAATGGAAAAGATAGTAAACTAATTAATGTACTAAAATCTGATGAAATGCAAAGATAGAGTTTTGTCCAGGGCACTTCACACCTCTGAAGAATTTTTTTTATGTCAGGTAGAGGTAGAAGTAGCTTGGGAGGTCCTTGAAGTGTTCTTGGAGAAGGTGACACTTGAACTATATTTTGAAGAATGAGTTGGAATAAGATGGACATAGAAGTACAAAGGAAGATTCCGGAATGAAGGAGCAGCTCCTGTAAATTCTCAAAAGCATGCAGTAGGTTAATGTCTTTGTTACTTATGTATGGAATAAAGGAAAATATATGGTAGATTGTAAGTGACCAGGATAGAGAAAAACAATTTTGGTGATGAAAAATCTTGTTTGTGATTTTAGTAGTTTAATCTTTTCCTTAATGACTTAAAGATGTAATGGCTGAAAAATGAAGTGAAGAGATTTATTTTTTAGAATGTTCCTTTGAACTCAGTATGGAGAACAGATCAGATGAGGGCCCTTCCTTGGGGGCAGTGGTGGGGAGGCTCTTACATTAATCCAGAAGAAAGTGGTAGAGGACCGATTTAAGTGATAACAATAAATACACTTATGAGTAATGTTAATGAAATGTCATTTGTGTGGTTCACTTGGTGACCAATTGAGTGCATATTGTTGGTGATCAGAATTGGGGAGATATTTATGAAATATGAGAGAAGATTCCAGGAACATACCCTAGTATGTGGCTTGAGTGACTGATATACAGAAAAGAGGCACTTTCATGGGAAAAAAAAAAAATGAGTTTACTACTAGACATGGGGTTTGAGTATAATTCAAATGGGAAATATCCAATAAAGAGTCAAATGATGGAGTTGATGTTTAGAGAAGCCTTTTGAAAATCAACAGGATAAACACTGTTATTACACGCAATATTTAATAAAATTCCATGGGAAAAGTGCATACATTGAATATGGAGGAAAAGAGAGACTTTTAGAGTTAATGGAAGAATAAGGAATTGAGAAGAAGACTAATAAAGAATCGTGAAGAAGACTAATAAGGAATTGGGAGAGAAAGCTAACTGAACATTTGTCATAGAAAATAAGAAAAGAAACCTTTACAAAAAGAATGACTGGATGAGGAGGGAAGCAATGCCAAATGTCAAGGAAAGTTCAAAAACAAACAAACAAATATCAAACTCGAGGGGCCGACCTGGTGGCGTAGTGATTAAGTTCACACGCTCCAGTCCAGCTGCTTGGGGTTCTCAGGTTCAGATCCCAGGTGCGGACCTACACACCACTTATCTATCCATGCTGTGGCAGGTGTCCCACATATAAAACAGTAGAGGAAGATGGGCATGGATGTTAGCCCAGCACCAATCTTCCTTAGCAAAAAAAAGAAGAGGATTGGCAACAGATGTTAACTCAGGGCTAATCTTCCCCATTAAAAAGAAACAAAGTCAAAAACCAAGGAGGGTTCCTCTAAATTTGACTATCTGGAAATCACAAATGACTTTGTGACTATGCCCTGACCACCCTGGAGTGAAGACCTTGGATTCTAGGAATGATTAGCAGCTAAGACAACGGATGCAAATTAAAAAGAAAAGCAATCTGAGGTTATGTAATTACGGGGCTACTGGAAGCTATCAACCAGATTAGACGATTTTAATTAGAACACCACCACGGCCTTTGAAGAGGCTATAATCATTTTTAATCTTGGAAACATTTTGTTCCTAGGAAAGCAAACTCATTAAAAAATAATAATCATTGCTGAAACTTCTTTAATAAAAATTTGGACTCTTTGATATGTAAGAAAGTAACAATCGAAAGAATTTTTAGACTTTAAATTATTCTGTTATATGGAAATGAGATCACCTCTCATTGTTATTTACCACAGCCACTGCTCAGGGTATGATCACATTCTGGGATGCTGGACACTTACATTCAGGAAAATCATCTTCAGCACCAAACCAAATCTGTAAGCCCTGACACGATGAGCTACTACGGCAACTACTACAGAGGCGTGGGCTATGGCTACAGCTGCAGATGTGGCAGCTTCCGAAGACTGGGCTATGGTGGCTACGGATATGGCTTCTACCACCTGTCGTCCTATGGAAGATATGGATCCTCTGGCTTCTACTAAAAACTTGTGGATCCTCAGACTCTTTCTATTCCCTTGCAGTTGCCCATAAACTTCAATGATATGAACACTTTTCTTGATGGAGGGAAAATACCGGTTATTTATTGGCTTCATGCTCCAGAAGGAGCTAGTTGTTGCTTTCTCTGAAGAATCTGGAATTTTTCATTGAATCAGGGTTTCACCCATTATTATTTAGTCACTAACATCTGTTGTGATCATATGTAACCTGTATTTTTAAATGAACGTATTTAACTGGCATAGGGAACAAGGCTTTATCAATTCGTTTCAGTGTATTTCTAACAGGTATATGGACTTTCAATCAGGATGTTATCCTTCCTTCTTCTCAGTTGGTGTCTTGATTCCACAGTGTTTTGATTCGATAATGAATTTGAATCAACAAATGTTCAATTTCTTGTCTCCATGTGCTGGCACAATTCTAAGTGCTGAGGATATGGGAGAACAAGATGGACAAAACCTCTATGCACTTTCATGTGTCCTACCTCTCATTTGTTTTCAGTGGTTTTTGTGTGTGATTTTGTTTTTATAAAATCATGCTGCACACTATTATTCTGATGACTTTTTAAAAAAATAACTAATTGTAAACTTTATTCCAATAAGCATGGTTTGTGTTCTGGGGTTTATTATGGGAAAGTAAATCTATGGTGATCAAAGAAAATAGTTTTTAAATAAAACATTGACCTAATACAAAATAATATTTATAATAATATGTAAGGTACAAACAGTGCTATAACCAATCCCCCTGAACCCACCAATTCTAAAATTTCTAGTGTTCTTTATACAGATTTTCCTCACTGTCTGAAAGTTCACTTTAGGCCACCTCATGTTTACAAAAGACCTACATTAGTACCTTTTTTTGCCAATTGAAAGAAATCTGAAGAGGATTTTTGTGTTTTATGAAAAAAGTGAAAATAACATTCTGCATTTGTTTTGTGGCAAGCCCATTATAGAAGCTAAGCTGTCAAGCATATTGTCATATTTCAAACCTTCCACATCAGCCACGGCGGGCTAGGAACCTCAACCTTTGACATTGAAGCAGGCATACATAGAAGAAGGTGTAGACATTAGTGACCTACCTGCCCTGATGCATTCAGACAACAATGAATGTTAATAGATGACCCTCTTCCTCTCTCCTACAGTCCAGTCTCCTGTACCTCCTACCACCCCAGTCTCGACAACCCAGCCTAACACACCATCATTGCCACCACCACCTCTTGGCCTTCCAGTGCGCTCACTGTCTTCCTGCTTCTACTAAGTGGAAGACATTATTTGTACTTTATTAGGCTGTGTATTTATCACAACGTTCCTACTTTTACTATATATAAGTGTTATTTTAGGTTGTATGTGTTATTTGGTATGATTTGATGGTTAGTTTTTGGGTCTGGAAATGCTCAGAATTTTTTCCCATATAAGTTAATGGTAATCACTTCTTCACTTTATGCCATTTGGCTTACCGAAAGTTTCTTAGGCACACTCTACTTTCCGATAGCAGGGGAAACGTATATAATCAGGTCAATTTTATATCTTAAATAAGTAAAATATATAAGAAATATTTTATTTCATATAAACACTTGTTTTATATTTATATTTTATACATATATACATATATATATATATACACTGAGAGTCTTCTTTGCTTCCTTGACAAGTTAATTTACTTAATTGGCTTTCCCATTTCCCATCTATAGAGTGAGGGTCTTGCTTCTCAAAATGTGTCATTTCTCAAAAGTAAGCCTGAGGACTGTCTGAATTAAAAACACCTGGAGTGCATTTATTGTTTCAATTTTCTAGGGTAGATTCTTAGATAATTTGTTTTTAATAGGTTGGTTATAGGTTCCCAGACTTTCTGTTAGTCAAAACTTCCTTGGAAAATCACTGTTTTAGATGGCACCCAAGGTCTCTTCAATTTCTTATGTTGTAGCGATGCTTGATATCACTTTCTCCCTCCACCTTCCTCCTGGTGAACAATGTTTTTTGTAGCTTTCAGATGCCTTGCACTCTCAAGATCATGTCATATAAAAGTTAGTGCAAGGACCCTATACACGTGGAAGAAGATCTGGGGGAGATCTGATGTGACAATTACATCAAAAGATGGAATAATGAACTGAAATTACACCATGTTCCTATGATAGTTCATGATGTGCTTATTTCAGACAAACTCTTAATAAAGATGAGAACAGTACTGTTCAATTTATAGGTTATTATGACTTCTTGTTTAACTGCCTTTTTCTACAATATGATCATTTGATGAGCTTTTGAAGGCATCTGCTTGATACTTAATTTTAATGTCTGCATTCTTACTGGGGAAACTGGATTCTAGGGAAACTTGCAAATCATTTAGTCTTAAAAATTTCTCATTCATCAACCAGATCTTATGCTACTGCTGGCTTACAAAGATAAGAAAATCACCTTGAATAAAATAAACAAGCACTTTCTCTAAACCTTTAGATGCTGAAGAAAGTATGCTGTTTTTAAAATAAAGTGTGTCCAATTGTTGTGAAATAAAATTGCCCCTTCTTTATTAAGAAAATTAATTTGGGTCTAAAATGAGCCATCCTACATTTGTTTGCTGCATTGGAGAAATATGGGACAGACTTGTTAGTATCTACCATAGTTAGTGATTGTGGATTGGTGGTATGGATGATTAGTGCCCCGATCATTGTACAAGCTTTGAGGTCAGGGTCTGTATGTACCCTTTATATTAACACACTCCCCAACACAGAGAGGGACTCAATGACTATTTGTTAAAAGAAAAAAATCATTAAAATAACATAATTTTGTGATCCAAGGGTGTTACTGATTAGGACTGATTGGGATCTCCAATGACAGAACTAAAGTACTAGCTGAAAAATGAACAAGGTATTGACAACTGATTTCCAAATCCTCTTTAGAAACCAAATCATATTTTTAACTATTATATTTTGATTCTTAAAAGTTGATTTTTTGATACATTCCTTCTAGTAATATGAATTAGGAGTGAAGTGATATGAATCAAACTAAAGCCTCCCTATTTGCTTATATAACTTTAAGAAAATCTCGTAGCCTTTCATAAATGGTTATGATGTTGCATAAGTCTATTTCCAAAGGCAAAGTATCTTCATAAAATGAAGAAAATATTTTCCAGCAGAAACTCCAGAGAGTTGTTGATAGCACCAGAGAGAGATATGTATGTGAAAGGATTTTCAAATTACTAATTTTATTGTACATAAATTATTTTGCAAAAGCCTTTTTGGTGTAGCTTATAGAGAAAAATATGTAGCTGTTAAACAAACAAACTTGTACTCAGAATATCTTTCATGTGAAATTTTCTTAACTTTAACTTTTAATTTCCTTAACTTTAAATTCTGATCTCTTGATTTCCTAGTAGGTCAAAGAGATTAGCTCTTTAACATACATGTGTTTCATTTTGGGTTAATCCTGTGTCTGAGAGTTTCTATAGGAAGTGATATAATTGGTGTCTTTTTAGGACATTTCATGTTAAGGGCTCAAAAGGTCAAAGTTATGGACAGATGTCTTAGATGGATGAAGCTTTGTAACATTGACACTTTTACTATTTAAGGCACAATGCATACTCATTGCATTTGTGAAATAATTGATGCATAATTTAAATTCGCATTTTGTGTTTTGAATGGAGAAATAATTTCTGTTGACCTATCAACATTGAAGCTGTTATTTTGTGTTGTCTTTCTAGTACTAATGATTAATATCTACTAAATAATTCAGGTCCTTTTCTTGTTGATGCTTTTACTATAAAATGAATCTTGGAGTGGTGGTCCCATCTGTAGAAAATTAACAGAGGAAATCTAACTATCCTTCCTGACATTGAATCCTTTTCACTGATTTCTATTTCCTTTGACTCAAACAAATCCAACAGGTCCAGACTAGTAGCACAGAATGATAAGTAGACACACCATTCCAGTTACATTTTCCTGAAGAATCAAAACAAGAGTCTGCGTTAGGAAGAATTGTTCATCATTTTTCCTTTGCTGATGATTTTGGAAACTCAGGATCAGGTTCCACAAAGAGAAATTGTGCTGAATTCTCATATGACCTTGACCAATCAGGTAAATTGAATGGATATTCAATGCTAAATTCGCTGTTAGTTCTTCAGGAAAATATTATCAAATTAAGTGTAATGTGGAGAACAATTCCACAATTTATTTTTACAAAAAGAGTAGAAAATTGTTGATGGCCAAACTTTTAAGCAATTCAATTTTTTTTTTTTTTTTGGTGAGGAAGATTTGCCCCGAGCTAACTCCTGTTACCCATCTTCCTCTTTTTGCTTGAGGAAGAGTGGCCCTGAACTACCTATTTTGTATGTGGCTCATCACCACAGCATGGCTTGATGAGTGGTGTAAGTCAACGCCCCAGATCTGAACCCGTGAACCCTGGGCTGCAGAAGCAGGGCGTCCGGAACTTAACCACTATGCCACCAGACTGGCCCCAGCAACTCAATTTTAAGAAGAAAATATAAATTGTTCAACATTCTAATGGAGTAAACTGGAAAAGTGGCATATTTTGGGGTTTTGAACAAGCATCACCAACATTTGTTGTCTTACTAGCAAATCAGCTATAGTTTCCCATGGTGTTGACTTCATTCAATAAACAGTGCATCTATAATTTTGAATAGCAATGAGACGCTATGATGCCTGGCTAGAGGATTTTATAGATGGTGGTCATCTCATGTGTGGTCTTTGAAGATACCACAATCTTTGTCAACATAGACACAGGGTATTTCATTGGAATCTATGCAAACAGTCCTAAAGTAGAAAACAAAGAGATTAATGAGACTGTTTTCCATGTCATTGAGGCCATGGAATGACCATGAGGTCATGGAATGAGGATTATGCAAATCTGTTTTTATTGCCACACCGTTTTCTGAGGTATATGAGTCCCTGGGCAGATGGTGACATTCACACTTGGTAAACACGCCTTCATATCAAACAAATCCCCAATTCCTGACACTATGAGCTGCTACTAAGGCAACTACTGTGATGGCCTGGGCAATAGATGTGGAAGCCCGGGTTATGGTTATGGCTCAGACTATGGCTATGGTTGTGGTGGTTTTAGAGGCCTAGGATATGGCTATGGTGGCTATGGACATGGCTGCTGCTGCCCATTATGCTATGGAGGACATGGATTCTCTGGCTTCTACTGAAAAGAAAAAAAGACTAGTGCTTTGGGACTTTAGAATCCTAGTATCATCCTACTGTTAGCTTTTCTTTCAAGTCTTTTTGTTTCCATCAAAATCCAGATGCTGCTCTGACCACCTGGATGTGCACAATGAAAAGTCCTGCAATTGATCAACAACAGCACTTCATTCCATGAAGCAACTGGGAATTTCACAGATTGTCACCTGTGGCATCTCTGTGGCCAATTTTCAATAAAGCTATTGTCTTTGAGTGACAAAGTGGACATAATTTCTTCTAATTTATCTCGTATTAATGTTTGCTAATTTTAAAGTTACCACATGGACTGATTATTTTGTTTTAGAAATTATTCTTTTAGGGATGACTTTTTCAGAGGACTTTGTGTTATATTTTTATCAAAAGTATAGTCTCTTAGCATCACCTGTAAAAATTAAGTTCTTCTGGTTTCTTAAAACATTTCTAAGTCTTACAACAAAAATCATTCTTTGGGGGAAAAATCTATTTTTTCCTAGTGATGCTTGGAAGGCTGATGTTTCTTTGCAGAGTCGATTAGAAAGCTTCTAGTTACCAGACAAGGGAAAAGATGGCCAGGGAAGTTGAAGTAACTTGGATTTCAGCAAGAAGGGAGAACACCAATTTGAAAAAGATTGTCCTAAACTATTTATATGTGGCCTTTTTTCCTTTCTCATAAGCGATAATAGGAGAACAGTGAGAGAGATTGTTGGTCCTTATTTATCTGAAGATTTATATGTATTTAGTTGAAGGATGATTGAACAAAAGAAAAACTAAAGACTAAAGGGAAGCCCTTTGCAAGTGTTTTTGAGGTTAAACTACTGTGAACCTGCAATGAACAGGCTTTTAGAACTGTGCTTAGCACATAACATGAACTCAATAAATATTTGTTGAACAAACAGAACTAATTAATGAGAAAAGGGGAAGGTAATTAAAATTCTGACCTACTATCTGTCAGATATTTTGCAAGGTGTTTTGTATATATTTTATCATCTAATTTTCAAAATCTCCTAAACATAGGCATGAAAGTATAAAGAAACATCTAAGTCTTCAAACAACTCTAAGAAATAGAATAGTGGGAAAATATGGATTTTGGAGACAAAGAGACAGGGTTGTATTCCCTCCTTACTACTAACTACCTATGTGATATAAGGCAAGTTTCTTCACTTCACTGATACATTTTTTAATCAATTAACTGATGATAATGTTTACTTTCAAGACCTGTTGTAAAATAAACCTACCCTCTACGACACACATACGCATGCAAACAAACAAGTATATATCATGGTGTATGAGACACACTAGGTGATTGTATTAATTTCCTAGGGCTGCTGTAACAAAGTGCCACTAACTGGGTGGCTTAAAACAAAAGAAGTTTATTCTTACAATCTGGAGGCTAGAAGTCTGAAATCAAGGTGTCAGCAAGGCCATGCTCCCTCTGAAAGAGAATCCATCCTTGCCTCTTCCTAGATTCTGGAGGGTTGCAGGCAATTTTTGGTTTTTCTTGGCTTGGAGCTGCAAAACTCCAATCTCTGCCTTCATCGTCACGTGGTGTTCTCCCTCTGTGTCTCTACACCCTCTTCCCCCTCTGAGTGTCCGTCTCTGTGTCCAAATGTCCCCTTCTTACACAGACACCAGTCATATTGGATAATCCCGTTGAACTAGGGCCCACACTAGTGACCTCATCTTCACTTGATTATATCTGCAGAGACCACATTTCCAAATAAAATCACATCCATAGGTGTAGAGCAGGCAGATTAGGTCTTCAATATATCTTTTGAGGGTGCTTAATTCAACCCATAACAGTGATCAATATTTTGTGTTTAATATTACTTTATTTAGATTATATAATTAATAGATGTTAGAATGGAAAAAAATGATTCAAAATAGGACTTTTGATTTCAGTCTTAAAACTCTTTCCACAATTCTAAGCATCTCCTCTTATAACTGAAAGAGATTTGAGAAGGGATAATGATGACTTTGATTTAGAATGGATTGTGTTTAAACTGGCAATTAGAGGGTCATTTATAACTGCCCATTAGAGAGCTTGTGGTTTTAATTTATATCCTCTCATAAATATGCACAGCCAAATAGCCTCGTCAACAAAAGCAGAGGCATTAGCCCAAGGCAGCTTATAATTGATTTCAGAGAACTGGTTTGTGATTTTTTTACTATCTGCTCAAATTAACTATGCAGATCAAGATCTTTCCCCAAATTTTCATTGCCATAGAGATTTCAACTTTTTAAGATTATGTGTGCTTTTCTCCATGTCTTTCTTCTCACCTCTTAGACAAATCTAGTCATTCCAAAAGTCTACTTCAGGCTTTCTCCAAATGTCTATTCATAGAAATAACAAAATAAATCTTATGTCCCATCAAAATTATACTTTCCCCATTTCCAAAAGAATTTCTCAACTCATCTTTTGACTTTTCAGCAGGAAATAATCAGGTAAAACCATGTCTTGGGCCTTTGAGAAAGATATTTTACTCTTCTCTCAGATGAAGGCCACTTAAAAGATATGTAAAATTGGGATAATAATTACAATGCTTTTTTCAGTTGTAACATTCTATGATCCCTTAGAAGAATTCAGGCAATTAAAAATATGCTAATCTTTTCAGGGTTTGGAGTGAGGGAGGGGAGATGGCGAGCTTTCTATCACAATAGTGTTGTCTCCGTATAGCTAAGCAACTCTATTGTTTTAACAAATTTCCTGCTGATTTTATGCTTGATTAGTTGAAAATTATTGCAGAACCATCCTGCTCTAACATTTGTTTAAAACAATATCCTATTTCCATTTCCCATGTACAAGGCCACTGGTATTCTTGACTATTTCCAACTATTTAATTCCAACTATTCCAACTATTTAAATATTTCCAACAATTTTATTAGTCTAACAATTAGAGCCACTCTCTCTACAAATTTACATTTTATATATTAAGCTCTTAGATTTTCGTAATGTTAATGAAAACAAAACTTTAAGGAAAAAATAACCTTTAAAATTCTTTTATTGTTTGCCTGAGAAAGCTAGAAGCAAGGGGATAAACAATTTTGCAAGTGTTCCCATTATCAAGGACATTTGGCTTTGCTTAATAAATGTTAGAGTTATTCATGAATCCTCTATTTTGCAAATTTATTTTTAAATCATTTAATTCTTTTCTTTGTCCAAGACCTGTTGGTTTGCATGCTTTGTCATTTATTTATTCATTTTTTTATATTTGAAAAAATTTAAGACAACATAATAATTATGCTTTAGAAACTGCTGAATGATCATTAAAGGAAATTAGGAGATTGATACATTTTCACCACTTTTATAAAAAGGGATCATGATTTTACATCATTTTCCTGAGTAAATTCTGTACCATTTATTTAATAATAAAAGGAAATGATGTGGATATCATATGAAGTTTAAAAAAATACTTTAGCAAGGTAATATAATTAATGGTTTGAAAGTTTTAAGTTGTTTTGTGAGAGAACTACTTGATGTTATGAAATCTATTTAAAAAAAGTTAAGTGTAGGAAAGAGTGCTTTGAAGATATAACTTTGAAGATATAATTTCTTATCAGAGCCACAGATTGTTTCTGAGGAACGGAAGCTAAACAGAAATAAAACTAATAGAATGCTTTAAAAGCAAGTTCAGATCTTCTCTCAAATATGAAAGGAATGGTTTTATTGACTTTGTACAATTTTTATCTGGAAGGAGAATTTGATTCATCTTCATGGATTTTTAATCTCAATTCTAAAGGGCTATGAAAGTTGCCATATAGGTAGTTGCAATGCAGACTGCCCCATCTATCAACTAAACCCTTAGCTCCTGACATCATGAGCTACAATAGAAATTACTAAGGAAGTCTGGGCTGTGAGTGTGGATATGAATGAGGCAGCTTCCATAGATGGTCTATAGACGTGGCTATCATCCATTTTGTAGCTTGTTCTCTGGCTTCTACTGAATTACTGTCTTGATTACCTGATAACTGTGTACAAGAAGCAGACTTCACAAAGTAGACTGCAGACGCAAGGTCACCACTACTCTAATAGTTCCAAATATTCAACAGCTACATATTTAAAAGAAAAACTTATTCCATAGTTGTGCTTACATCATGTCTTCAGACATCCTTTTCTTGTACTTTATAACTGAGAGAAAAATAGATTAGCACTTAATCACAAAGAGACTTGGGTTTGAGTTTTGGCTCCACTAATCCCCAACTCTGTGAACTTGAACAAGTTAATCTCTACACGCTTTTGTTTTCCCCTCTGAAAACTATATTTAGTGCCAGTCTCATAAGATTTTGACAGTTAAATGGAGTTTGTTCCTAATCATAGAGTTGTGATGTTTACATGAGAAAAAAAATATATGACTTAGTAATGAATAATCGTTACATTTCAATTTCTTAACAAGAAAGATCTTTAATTAAAAAAACAATAGAAGCAAACATGGATTTTGCTTCCGTTCATTTATTTCAACGAATTATTTTCATTTTTTTACTCCTGACAAAATGAGCTACTGAAAGCAATTACTATGGTCCCTTGAGCTATGGCTATGGATAAGGCAGCTTAGAGAGCTGGGTCAGATATAGCTCTGGGTGCTGTGGATATAACTGCTGCTGTTAACCTTGGACAATAGAATTGTTAGATGAAAAGGTTCTGTGGAAGGACTGACATATAATAAATGTGATATTTCAAGTGAGTATCAGAAATTTCAAAGTTAGTGTAGAAGAATTAGTTAAACGGCTCAACAAACCATAGATAAGATACAGATGGTTTGAGAGTGTGGATGTGGCTTTTGCAAAGATTATTTATTTTTGAAGAAATATGTTAGGGTCCTGTGAGTCCCCATCCTGGAGAAAAGTAGGGTATTCTCTCTCCCTTATTTGAATGAACAGTGTTCTGATAAGACGATTTATAATGCCTTGAATTATTTTTATTCAGTTATGTGCACAATAGATTAGGATCTGACTCCTATTTGTGGAATCTAATGGGTGAGAAAGAGTTTCTAGCTGGCTGCTCTGATAATGAGACTAAAGAAGAGGAGGCTACTTTGGCATCAGGCAGTATATTGGAAATCATCAGAGCGAAGAACACATGAGTAATTTACAAAACCCAAGCAAGTGCTCATTGATAGAACCCACATGGAGCCATTTTTGCTGCAGTGAAGAGTACCACTTGGCATGCAAAATTAGACTCTAAAGTCATATTAACAGTGGCTTTAATACATACTGATTTATATATTTTGAATAAGTTTTCCCTTTGAGGTGCTAAATAGACATGTAGCTAATGATTTTGATTTTTTCTGTGATCATAATTTTGGTACATTTTTGGAATTGCTTTCAGAGTTGGAGCTGTTTCTCTAGTGAAGATAAATTTGGTGTTTAAAAATATTTTAAAATAATTTAGATACACAAATATTCATAGCAGCTTTATTTGTGATTACCCAAAGCTGGAACAACCTAAATATCCTTCAAACAATAAACAAACTATGCCACATACATACAATGCAATTTCACTCACAGTAAAAAGGAAAGAACTATTAATACATTAAATAAATTGCATAAACATCAAAAACATAATTCAGAGTGAGAGAAGCCATCCTCAAGGGATTACATACTGTATGATTTCACTTATTTGATATTCTCAAAAAGTCAAAGCTATAGTGATAATAAATAGATTAATGGTTGGCAAGGATTATGAGCAGAAGAATGGAATCACTATAGAGAGATAGCACAAGCGCTTTTTGGGGCTGATGGAACTGTTCTGTATTCTTATTGTGGTGGTGGTTACACAAATCTATACATGTACAAAAACTTATAGAATTATACACCAAAAGTTAAAAAAATGAATTTTCTGAATGATAATTTAATGAAAATTAAATTAAATTAAAAATAAGTAAATTTTGAGACTCCTGGCTTTGGTTCAGAGATGTAGTTGGTTAGAAAGTTGGAAAATATAAAAATCAATTACTTCTCTTGACCCATCAGAGATTAAAATCAGAAGTCAAATGTCTATACTGAAATTTGGAGATAGGTGCCTATGGAGAGAAACAGGCTGCAAATATTTTATTTCCTGGGGAAGATGCCATAAAAGTTAGTAAGAAGATTAAATTAGATATTTTGACTAAATGCTTAAGGCCGAATATGGGCTAGCATGAGAGTCTGAAGCTATTAGGTGCCACAGTCATAAGAGAGCTCCCACAATCTTGTTGGCTTTTCCTCTAGGATCTTCATGATGATCTCACAGAGATCATCATGGAGAATCTATAGAAGGCCTAATCTCCACCCCCACCCACATGGTGTTGCCCAGGGAAGGGGAACAGCAGCTGAATAAAAAGCTTAACCTACAAGAAGCAGCACAAGGCGGCTTATACTCAGAGCACACTAGTAGAATATCACTGGAAGTTGGAGAAAGGAATGGAAGACACCACCAGAATTCTACCCAATACATCTTTTTAAATCCCTCCTAGGTAAAAAAGAAAAGACTCAATCTTCAGGGGGAAGGGCTTCAAAACCATAGCTCAAGGACATTGGTGTATAACCCCTGCTTCCCAGAGGAAAGACTGGGAAGAATTTAAAAAAAAAGAACTTCTAGAGGAGGATAAGAGACTCTTCCAAAGCCCACATCCCTGAGACCCAGACTCCAAAATCTGTCAGTAATCAAAACATCTGCCTCACTCCTTCCATAACCTTCTTCCATCACCATGGCTGCACTAACAAAGCCTGAGTACAAATAACAGTGGAATACAGCTGGAAGAACTGCAAGAGACATATGCTCTAAGGAGTAACACAAAGGTAAGGCACAAATGCAACTGTCGGGACAATCAAGAGGAATTTGAAGTCTCTGACACTACTAGTAACAATAAATTTCCACTCTGGTAACTGTAGCAACAACAAAATCTTCAAACACAGCCCCAAACCTGCCTACATTAACACAAATCCACAGATTAAAGGCCTAAAAGGAAATTCAAGTTCTTCTCCAAGAAAACTATATATTTACCACAGAATCTCCAATCCTATGCAATATGTCAACGTTTTAGCAAAAAGCTACTAAACATACAAAAAGGCAAGAAAAATCACAATCTTAAAAGAGAAAGCAATCATCAGAACAAGACACAGATATGACAGAAATATTAGAATTATCAGAGAGAAAATATAAAATGATGATTACTATGTCAAAGGCAGAAATGGAAAAGGTGAATAAAATGCAAGATCAGAAAGGCATTTTCAGTATGCAGATAGAAAATAAAACAAAGAATCAAATGTAAATGCTAGAAATGAAAAATACAACAGAAATGAAGGCTCCCTTTGACATGCTCATTAGCCCCTTCAACATAACTAAAGAAAGAATCAATGAACTAGAAGAGAGTGCAACCAAATCTATAAACACTGAAATGCAAATAGAAAAAAAAGTGAAAAAGAGAAAAGAATAGAGCATCCAACACCAGAAGAAAAAGAAAGAGCAAGGCAGAGGAAATATTTGAAGAAATAATGGATGAAAATTTTCCAAAGTTAGTGACAGACATCAAACCATAGACCCAGGAAGCTTGGAGAACAGAATATCAAGCAGGATAAATACCAAACCAAACTAAACCAAACACAGAAACAAACAAAAAACCCAACACACTAAGAGATATCATATTCAAACAGATGAATGCCAGAGAAAGAGAGAGAGAGAAAGAATATCATGAAATCACCTGGGGGGTGGGGTGGGGGGGCTTATCCACACAGGGATAAGGATAAGAATTATAGCTTATTTCCCATCAACAACCACAAAAGCAAGAAAATGGATTGAAATCTTTAAAATCTTGAAAGTAAAATAAAATTATCAACCTAGAATTCTATGTCTAGTGAACATATACTTCAAAAATGAAGGAGAAATAAAGACATTCTAAAAAAAAAAATGTAAAGTAAAGCAACAACAACAATAAACTGAGAAAAATCATTAGCAGAAGATCTATTTAACAAGAATTGTTAAAAGAAGCTGTGCAGACAGAAGCAATATGGGTTAGGTCAGAAACTTTCTACACAAAGAATCAAACAGACTAAAAATAAAATAAAGGTAAAATATTTTTTAGAGTTTTCTTATTTTTATTTTCTATAAAAGATAACTGACTGTTTAAAGGAATAATAGTAATTATGTACTGGGTATTTAAAGCTTTTGTAAAAGTAAGATGTATGACAATGACATGAAGATGAAAGGGAGGAATTGGGAGTATTCTGTTATAGGGACTTACATTATATGTGAAGTAGTAGTATACATTATTTGAATGTGGATTCAGATTATTTAAACACAAATATTGTTAACTCTACAGCAATTAAAAATAGATTAGAAAAGTATAAATTACAAATCAATGGAGGAGATAAAAGGGATTCATAAGTAATAATAAAAAACAGAGAAAACAGAATGAGAGGAAACAAAAGAAAAGAAAAAAATGCAATCACTATAAAATGGTTAAAAAATTGGTAGACAGGAATCAAACTATATTAACAAGTTCTTAAATGTGAGTTATTTAATCATACCAGTTTACAGACAGAGATTGTTGCAGTAGATAAAAAAAGCAAGATCCAGTCATATACTGTGTACAAAAAGCCCAATTTAAATATGAAGACTTAAATAAATTAAAAGTAAAGGCATGGAGAAAATGCATAGTGTATGCAGTTGATCAAAAGAAAGCATAGGTAACCATATTAATTCCAGAAAAAGCAATCTTTAGAACAAGGAAGTTTATCAGAAATAAAGAAGAACATTACAAAATGTTGAACAGGTCACTTATCTTCATACGTCAAACATGTATGTATCTCAGTTCTCCTCCTAAACTGTGTATGTTCTTAACAAAAGAGTTTCAAAATGCACGAGGCAAAAATTGATCAATCTGAAACTAGAAACAGACAAATGCATAATTATAGTTGGAGACTTCGACACTCCTGTCTCAGTAATTGATAGATCACACAGACAGAGAATCACTAAGGATATAGATATCCACTATCAACAGACTTGACGTAATGTTTATAGAACACAAACACATTTTCCTCATGTGTGCATGGAATGTTCACCAAGAAAAAACGTATTCTAGGCCATAAAACAAACCTAACCAATTTAAAAGAACAAAAATTATACAAAATATGTTCTCAAACCATAACTGAATCAACTAGAAATCAATAACAGAGAGATAACTAGAAAATTAACAAATACTTGGAAATTAAACCATACACTTCTAAATAACCCATGGGCCAGAGAGTAAATCTCAAAGTAAATTAAAAATATTTTGAAATAAATAAAAATGAAGATACAACATGTCAAATTTGTGCAATCTGGCTATTGTAGTTCTTAGAGGGTATTTTATATCATTAAATGAATATATTAGAAATGGAGAGCTCTAAAATGAGTAATCAATGTTTTCACCTTCAGAAACTACAGAAGGAGGCAAATTTATCCCAAACAGGCAGAAGGAAGGAAGTGATAAAATTTAGAGCAGAAATCAATGAAATTGAAAACAGGGATACAATAGAGAAAATTAATGAAAATGAAAGCTGGTACACTGAAAAAATAAATCAAATTGATAAATATCTAGGCATGCTAAACAAGAGAGGTGAAAGAGGGAGAAGACACAAATACCAATATCTGAAATGAAAGATGAAAAATCACTACTGATCTCACAGACATTAAAAGGGAAAGAGGGTAAAGCACTTTCTAACTCATTTTATAAGACTGTTACCCTGATGCCGAAATTAGACAGACAGTAAAATACAAGAAAACTAAGCAACAATTTACTTCATGAAAATAGATGCCAAAGTTCTCAATAAAATTTTAGCAATTTGAATCCATCATTCTACAAAAAGAAAAATGCTCTCTGACAAATCCCAGGAATGCAAAGCTGGTTCAATACTTAACAAGTTAATCAATGCAATATTAACAGTCAAAAGAAAAAAAAAAAACCTCATGATCATTTTAATTGATACAGAAAAACATTTTGACAAAATTAACATACGTTTATAAAGACTTTTAGCAAATTAGGAATAGAAGGACAAGTGTTCATCCTGTTAAAAGTATCAAAAAAAACCTGATTAAAATCATACTCAATGGTAAAAGACTGTATGTTTTCTTTCTAAGATTGAGAACAAAGAAAGCTGTCCAATCTCAGTCCTCATATTCAATATTAAACTGGAAGACCTAGTCAGTAAAATAAGGCAAATAAAAGGCACACATATTAGGAAAGAAGTGATAAAATTGTCTCTGTTCACAGATTGCTTGATTGTATATGCAGAAAATTCTAAAATATCTACAAAAAACTCCAGAATTAATAAGTGAGTTTATCAAGATCACAGAATGCAATGTCTAAACAAAAGCAAATATCTAAGGGACTCAAGGCATAAAGTTATATTATAATATTAGGAATACCATATTTCCCCAGATCTTTTTCATCAATTGTGCAGTACATCCAATTAAAGAAATAATAACATAGAAAGAAGTGGAGTAGTTAAAAAGAAAACAACCCTATCTTATAAACTACCTAAAGGTGGCTTACACTATAAGAAAGAATCTTAGGGATGTGTCTTGAGCTTATATTATAGTGGGTTCATGAAAATAGGTCCAATGTCTTCTCTTTTTCTAACTGGCTAAACTTTGAAGGTGAGGTGAGGGCAACTGAGGAGTGGGAGGCATACCTACTTCACTTTCCACTATTTCCAACAGAGAAGAGTCTTGTGCCAGTGTGGTACAACACCAGAAAAGGTACAAAAAGAGCAGGATATTATGTCTAAAAGTGATAGTAGAGAAAAGCCCCAGATTCCCCGAGGACCTCAGAGTAACACAGGAGTCTGTCCAAAAGCTCCTGGCCCTCAAGCAAAGCAACAAACAAACAAAAAAGACAAATTTAGTTCCAGGATCCTATTACCAATAAGCTTCCATGTCAATTACTCTGGTGGCCTAGGCTACGGCTTGATGATTTTGGAGTCCTGAGATGTGCCTGAGGCCATGGCTCTGTCTATAATGGCTATGGTAGATTCAGCTAGTGCTGCTATGGTCCCTCTTTCTATAAAGGAAAATGGTCCTCTGGGTTCCACTGAAAAATCTGTCAATCACTAAAATATTAGAAACTTTCTATAACTCTAAATGGTGAACTTATTCTTTTTTTTCTTCCTGTCTTCAAGTCAAGCATATTGTTAACCTCATTAATTGCAAAGACTGGTAACGTCACACACCATCACAGAAGGCACTTTGAAGAAAGCAGGGCAAGAAAGATTCATTGCACTCAGCGGAATGTCATCAAACACACTGGAGTTCCTTTCAGAATGGCTGCATTTTGGAACTGCTGCTACTTCATTACTCCACTTGTGACAGCCTGTTTCCCAACAAAATTTCTTCATTGGCATAACAAACTTGGTTTCATTTTTATTTGTTTATGTTAAAGATTTTCACACACACATAAGTATGTTTAGTTTTTTGCAAAACCTAAGTAATAATCTTTTGAAATATATATATTTATATGTCAATATTTGTCAATAGAGATGATTATTTTTATTTCTTTAAAAATTACGCCCACAGAGTGTTTAAAATTAACACGTGTTTTATGTGATCTTGTTCAGAATGATGCTTTTTATCTGATTTGACATTCAAGAGAATCAATCAACTCAGATATTCTTAATATCCTCTGAAATTTTGCCCTCTTGTTCCACAAATATAAAGTTTAATTTATCATTTCTCTGTCTATGATATAATTAGTGACCATTAATAATCTTCATTGCTATATGGGAGAGTGGTCTTCATTTGTGTTATATTTTCTCCTTGACTAACCTACATCTCTAAGAGGAAGACGTGCTCTGTGTTCTGGGGCTTATGGGGTATTTGTTCCCCTGGGTGTTGAAGAAAGCCTCACTTGTTGAATGAATCCTGCCTAGGCTCCTATCTCTATGCCATGTCAATAGGTAGGGAGTCTGAGACTTCTCACAACCTATCTTATGTTTGTCTTTGTTGAAATTTTTCTTATTCATACACTTGGATTTAGATGCTGGGTCAATCCTCTTCTTATTTTACCTCTGGTATTTGCCTCTCATTATACCCTTGACAGGTTTCAGATGTGCCCTGGTCCCTGCCTTCAACCTCTGACTGCTTTCGTTTTCTACTTTTGATTTTTAAGGCTATTTTGATAGCCCCTATTTTGATCATAAACTATGGACCTCATCGAATTTCTAGTGTACATCATCCTTGTTCTCACTTCCACTCTTCCCAGGATAGTATCCACTGTACACTATTCAAATCATGCCTTTGCTACATCCTTAAATCCCTTGTCTTACTCTACCAGTGGTATTGGTCTTTTGAAACTCCAACCTCTGCTTAACTCTAACTCTTTGCCTACTCTATGCTTGCTCATATATAGAGGTATTGGCCTAGAGAAGTATATCCTTGTTGAATTGTCTTACGTTAAATTTACGCTTTTAAATCTTAATTAGGCATTCAGCCCTGCCCAGAAATTCTTCCTCTTTTTCCTACTAAATTCACTTCCCCACTCTGTAAAGTAACTATTTCATCCCTCAACATTCTTCAGACTTCTGACGCAATCTGCCTTACTCCTCATCCGACTTGTTTCTATGTCACTGAAAAGTTAGGAACAATAGAGAATTAAACTTCTACCAACCATCATTGTATTTGTTTCCTATTGCTGCTGCAACAGATTATCAAAAACTTAGTGCTTTAAAACAACTCAAATTATTATCTTGCAGTTTCTGTAGGTCAGAATTCCAGGCACGGATGGCTCAGGTGACTATCTGCATAGAGTCTTACAAGGCCAGAATCAATTTTTCTACAGGGCTGCATTCATTTCTGGGGGTTCTTGGGATGAATTTGTTTGCAAGCTTCTTCCAGCTGCTGGCAGACTTCAGTTGCCTGTGGTTGTAGGACTGAGGTCCCCATTTCCTTTCTCAGCCTTTAGAAGCCACTGGTATTCCTTAGCTCATAGACCCCATTCCATCATCTTCAAAACCAGCAATGGCAGATCAAATCCTCCTTGCAGTTCTAATATCTAACCTCCATTTCTGACCCATCTCTTCTGCCTTTCTCTTCAGACACCTTTCTCTAACTCCTCTGCCTTTCTCTCCTCCTTTTAAAAGTTCATGCAATTACGTTGGTTTTACCGGGATAATCCAGGTTAATCTCCCTATTCTAAGGTTAGCTGATTAATAACTAATTACATCTGCAAAGTCCCCTTACAGCAGTACCTAGGTGTATCTTTAATTGAATTACCGGGAGACAGAAAACTTGATGATGTGTCCTTAGAATTCTGCCTACAGCAATCATTCCTCAACAAAACATAGAATCTACCTTCTACACGTTACGGTGCATGAACAATTCTTGCCTGTCTAGAAGCTATTCTTCCACTTGTGTACTGGATGCTCTCCCCTCTTGCCCATTCAGCCCTCTTATTTTTCAACTACCCCTCAGCAGCATTTACTCTAAATTTACTCATTTCTCCTTATTGAAAAACTTTCTTCATTTATCTCCTAATTACCACACTCCCCACATTTTCCTCCTACGACATTGACCACCGCCTCTCAGGCTTCTTTGCTGGATTCTTATTCTCTTTCCTGCCTTTACATGCTAGAAATCCCCAGGGCTGAACTCTTGTCTGTCTACTCTCTCTCCAACTATGCCATGCAGTCTCATGATATAAACACCATTTGAATAATTATGTACCCCCAATTTATATCTCCTGTCCTAACGTCTCTCCTCAAGCTTCACATTGCATATTCTACTGTCTATTTAACATTTTAAATAGACATCTCTTATGCCCACATCAGAACTCTTGATCTTTTTACGTTCAGCATCCACCTATGCTTTCTCTTAAATACAATGCCAAAGGCATTCAACAAATTTCCTAAGCCTCAAACCAAGATGTTACCCTTTCATCCTATTTTTCTTATACCTACCATCTATGTCCTATTCACCAGCAAGCCCTTGTAGAGTCCACCACTATCTGTTGCCTGAATTACTGCAATAACCTTGGACTTGAAGCTTCTGTTTTTGAGCTCGTACAATTCATAAACCATACAGTAGCAAGTTGTCAGTCAGATTCCTCCTACTTTTAACTAAACATCTTCAATAGCTTTCCATTACACCTAAAATCCCATTAAAAACAATTATCAAGGCCCAGAAGACTCTGTGTAATCTAACCCCTGGCTAACTTTCTGACTTTATCTCCCAACATTCTCTTCTTCATTAACTACAATTTAGCCACAATAACTTTCTCACTACTTCATCATGCAAAAATTGTTCCCACCTTAGAAGATTTCCCTGTATGTTTTCTTCTATCCAGTTTGTTCTTTGACTTAGACATTTACACATGTACCTCCTTTACTTCATTCTTGTGTTCAAATGTCATCTCCTCAAAGGGAATTTTCCCTCAAAGGGAATCAAGAAAATTATGATATTTATATATTATAAATATAATATAAATGTATATTATAGATATATAGAAATATTATAGACATATATCTCTATATAGCAAAGAATTATTATATTAGATATAATTTTTATATTATATATAATTATACATATATTAGGTATTATAACATATTATTAGCATTTGCCCCTTTGCTGCCACTTCATATATTATTTATTTCCTTCATACACATTATCTCTATAGATAATCTACTTATTGCCTTCTTCCAGGAATGTAATCTTAATGAGGGTAGGCATTTTTTTTTTAAGCTTTACTTCTGAACATAGAAAACTGGCACAAAAAGACCTCTAAATAAATATTTGCTGAAAAACTGAATAAATACCTGAGCCCCACAACTGAGAGTTCTGTCATATCAGTAAGTTATTACTTCTCAACTCTTGTTATATGCTGGAATCCTCTGGGGAGCTTTTAAAAATATTGATGCTTGGACCTTATTCCAACTAAATAACAATTTCTGGATCTGGGATCGGCTGTTCCCCTCCGTAAGAGAATACAAAAAGCACTGTGTAGATGGTGGCATGACGAGTTTCTACAAATCTACTATTGGAAACTTGGGTCCTCTCTCTATCTTTGCTCCTAACTACAAATTGATGGCCATGGTGAACATGACTGTGGCTTCCACTGCCCATCTTTCTATGAAAGATATTTGTCCTTTCTATTCTGCTGAAGAACTTGTTATATTAAGAAGCTCAGATCTTTTATATCATTAGCACAATCTATTTAACTTACTGAGTTCTTCAATCTTGTCAATGTTATTTTCACTTTGGACGTATTTAATTTCAACTACTTTGTTTGGAGCCCACCTTTGGCCACAAAAGGTAAAAACCCACCAAAAACTACTCACCTTGGAACTTGCTTCAATATCAGGGACTGATTTTTCTCATTACTGTGGCTCATTAACATGGTGATTTCTTATTTATGGTAATAATCCTGGTTATGTTTCCAATAAGCTTATTTTATTGCCATTGCAAATTTGGTTTCTTGTCCGTGCATTAAGATGAACATGTTTTATATAAGTTTTGCAATATCTAAGCAATATATTTTCATACTGAACAATTACTTTTCCTCTGGGATTATTTTTCTTAGGAATTATTCTTTAGAAATTATTCTCATAATAATTTAGATAAGACACATTCTTGAAAGAGAGCTTTTAGGACTATTCAGGGTATCTCACACCTTTGACAGGTATTCTAATTTTAGATGTGCGTGTTGGCTGACAGCCTTAAAACTTGAATTTAGTTGTATATTCCTGACTTGCACTACTGTAGCTTAGGTCTCCATAATTTCTCCTTTCTTTCTATAAATTGCACAGAACTGCAAACTCTGGCACTAACTCATAGCAAAAGTTGCTATATAATTTATTTTGGCTCCTTTGACTAATGAGGATTTTTCACTGGTCTATCACTTTATGAAGAACTCTGCCCTCACTATCTTGCCATATTTTTGGAAGTTCTTTTGGGAATACTTGCTATCAGGTAAGGTCAAATTCCTTGCAGCTGTATACAGTTAGAGAAAAACCATATATACATTGCTTTTCCCCTCAGATTCTAGTTATTGAGAATCCATTTTATTTAATTAAATCCTAAGCTACTTAGTCTTTCTGAAAAAATATTATCATCATAGAGATAAGAAAACAGAAGTAGGTTAAGTACTTTGTCAAGGTCAAATAGCAAGGGTGCAGCAGCAAGAGTTTCAAAGAATCTGGGACCAAGCAATGTCGGCTACAAAAAGCATTCAGCGAAATAAACTGTAATAAAATTTAAACCCAGCTTAAAGTCATAAAGCAGCTAAATAATTTTTTGTGGATTTTTCTTAGGAAATTAATAAAAAATACTTGCTAATGCTGGCTACTCTTCTCAAGGATAAATTATAGATATCCCTCTGTTGATGGAGTCCTTTGAATCAAGGAGTACCTTCATCATAAAGACTGGTCCCCAGCTCCTATGAGCTACTATGGCAACAATGATGGCAGGCTAGGCTATGACTGGTCTTGATGTATTGGTGGCCGGAGTATAAAATCTGATGGATTCAATGATTTAGGCTATGACCACCAACTACTTTCTTTCTATGGAAGAAATTGTTTCTTTACTTTCCATTAAGAAATTTGTTGATCTCTGGGTCCTTTGGACCTTCATTATTGCAGTCTTTTTCTTCTTTTCTTCCTTCAGTGTCATTAAAATCATGCAGTCTTGTCCTCTTTATTGCAAATGCTCTCCTGGTAGCCTAGCATGGACCACTAATGAAGCAGTCATATTGCAGACTGCATACTCAGGACCAATCTGAAACAAGAGGACTTATTTCTCTGATTTAGAATTTCACCCATCTAGAGAGAATTTCTTTTATTATTGCCGCATTATCAACATTGTGTTTACTTCTTTATTCCATGGAGAAAATGTCTGTGCATGTTTGCAATAAAATTACTTTATTATGGGGCCGCCCGGTGGCGCAGCGGTTTAGTCCGCGCTTGGCAGCCCGGGGTTCGCGAGTTCGGATCCCGGGCGCCCGCCGACGAACTGCCTGTCAGCCATGCCGTGGTGGCATCCCATATAAAGTGGAGGAAGATGGGCACGGATGTTAGCCCAGGGCCAGTCTTCCGCAGCAAAATGGGGAGGATTGGCGACGGATATTAGCTCAGGGCTGGTCTTCCCCACAAAAAAAAAAAAAAATTACTTTATTAATATAGCAAACGAGATTTAAATTTTATTTGTTCATCTAAATGGACTTTTTTCACCTATTTTTTGCCAATATTTTTACAATGAACAATATATTTCTTTTTGAATTATGTTTCTTATTAATGATTGCTTATAAAAAACTTAAATAAAGCTTCCTTATAAGATGCTGTCATTCTTTCTTAGAGTGGGACAACTGTAATGTAATTCAAATATTTCAGAACTAATTAAGCGTAGATTTCCCCCCAAATGATAGAATCATTGTCCTTTCACTTAACAGATATAAATTCTTATACATCTTTTTTTCTTGTTGTTTTAATTTGACTGTGCACCTCTAAGTATCTTCAAAGCTATGTAAGAAGGGTGCTATGTTTATTCCTTTGGACATAATTACTTTTGTGAACTGAGAGAGGAGTAAAGTATGCAAGATTTGTTGCTCTATGCTTGGGGAGTTTTGCTGCAATGGTTAAAAGCAGAAATGGAAATTATTATTCTCTTTGCACATATGTAAAAACTGATATTTTAAGAGATTGAGAAACTCAAGTCCACACAATGTGTGATGGATAGAATCAGAATTTGAACTAAAGGCCTGCATGGCTCCATATACAGGGCTCTCAACCAATGTGCTGTAATACCTTAAAACTCATTTCAAGAAGTAAATCGAAAAAAATATAACTTGTGGCTTAGAAGGAGAGCTCTGCCTCTTTCTAAAGCAAGAGAATGAGAGCTAAAGACTAGAAAAATTAGATATGATGCAAGAAGAGGACAGATTGCACCTAGTAATCCATTAGGTTATGTTAAGCAGTCATAGGTTTTGAAGACTTCATTACCTTTTATTAAAAGACTGACTCTAAGAAGGGCAAATAAGGCAAATAAGAAAATGAAATTACGCATCAGTAGCATTAAAACTTTTAAAATCAGAGCAAAGGTGTAATTGGGCTGTTTTGCACATTTGTGAAAAGAAAGGAGAACGAGAAATATCTCTGGAGGGGGCCAAACCCACAATGAAGGAATATAAAAGTCTGGGTGAAGGTGGTGATATTCATTCTCAGGAGCCTCATCTTTAACATGAAACCAAATCCTCAAACACTGACACAATGAGCCAGTATTATGGCAACTACTATGGTGGCCTTGGCTATGGCCTTGGCGGTTTTGGTGGCCTGGGCTATGGTTATGGTTCTGGCTATGGTCTTGGTAGCTATGGTGGTTAAGGCTGTGACCACTTCTGTCCCTCTTTCTATGGAATATACTGGTCATCTGGATTTTTCTGAAAGCATAGTCCATTGCATAAAAATATACAGCTTTTATATTATTTTTATCAAGTGGTTCTTTTGCCTCCTTTGCTATCATCAATGACATAATTTTCATCATCTAAGATTTTAATTCTTCAAAGAAATTATCATCATGCACTTGGAACTCTTTGGCTCGGTAGACATTCATGTCTCTGATGAAGAATTTGAATGCTCTACTCAGATATAGTCAACCTTTCTGGAAAATGACCTACATTTCACTCCTTTTCACTTTTGTGACATGTCTGGACTTACCTTTGAATAAATGTTCTTTGTAAACATTAAAATTCAAGCTTTATTTCTTTCAACCATTTCAAAGGACTAGAAGTTAATTTTCCAAAATTTTAGTTGTATTTTTGCATTGAAAAACATTTTCCCATGAAGCATATTTACTTTGTATTCATGTTTCCTTAGAAATAACCCTCACAGTTAACTTAAATACATAACTCATTTGGATGATTTGTTTTGCTAAATTGATGCCTCTTTTTTATATGGCATCCCATAGAACCAAATAAATTCAGACATTTCTAATACTTATGAACATTATGTTGTTCATCCACAATATGTGATGTTTGATGGCACATCCATTCTCTCTTATACAATGAAGAGTTAGTGAGGAGGCTCTTTTTTGGTACTGTACTTACTGAAGAGATATTGCTTTTTTACTGAGCTCTTCACAAAAGCAGTGACCTTGACTTGTAGTTCATTATTCCAACTGTTTTTGTGTCAGTTTCCTCCTTATTTAATTCCAATGCGGGAAAATGTGTTGCTTTATAGCCTTCATCTGCTCTATGAAAGAGAGAAAACCTGAGAATTCATCAGAGTTAACATTCTTGGTTATCTCAGTATTATAGCAACTACAAATTAATTTTTGAAACTAGACTCTTTTCACTTGACACTCACTTAAAACTTAGAAATTGCCTCTAAATTAGTGCTTCTAATCCTTTTTCTAACTCTAGTTTAGTATTGGTTTTTGTTCTTCATTTATACTTTGATCAGAATTCTATTCCAGAGATGGGTTATTGACTTTTGCCTGAGTCTTGGTTTCCCTGGATACTGGCCTTCACTTTTAGTCCTACATAAAGATGTTCCCTGACATCACTCTTTATGAGCTGGGTGAGTCCCATGGGTCTTCAATGATCCTCAGAGTTACTTCCAGGACTGTACTTAAGAGAAAAATCTTTTCAGTATGAAGTTTGTTCTTACCCTTTTTGATGTCTTGTGAAATTAGAGTGCTAAATCACACTGATTCCGATGAAAGATTTAACTCTTCAATCAATCCCCAAAGAAACATAACAGGTGACCTTACGGGAGGAAGTTGACATTCTAGTTCAAAAATAAGATTTAAAAAATTACTGACTGTGCTTTTTAAAAGTCCCTATCATTTAGAGATTTATATGATATTTATTTACAGATAAAATGATATGATTCCTCTGATTTGCTTAAAAATCACACAACTAGTAACAAGGAAAAGGCTAGAGGTACAGAAGAAATATGATTGCCCACAAGGTGATGATTTCTGAAGATGTTATGTACAAATGGTTCCTTTTACCATACCATCTATTCTTATATTTACTTAACTGTTTCTATAATAAAAGTAGTTAGAAAATATGACCATAACTAAATGTTCTATTGTGTGGCATGGGGAATGTATAGCATAAGATTTAAAGAATAGGGAGAGATGAATCAACAAAAGTGAATTTATAACAAAGGAGATTGGACTTCATCTTCACGTAAAAAAATACTTTTGAACTAGTTTTCAATGAAGAGAACAGAATGACATTGTCGTGGGCGTGAAGAAGAGAATATAGTGTCCATAAAACAAGGAGAAATTGTCATTTGAGGAGAAGTATTGAATTATCAAAAGAATGCAGCTTACAGGGAGCTTTAACTGACTGGTCAAGGATTTGTTTCCTTCATATTTCATAGATTTTGAGGGGAAGGTAGCAAAGGAAAACTAAATTTAGAAAATCACACTGATATCCAGAAATATTGCTTCTCCAGTAAAAACGAGAGAGAGAGAGAAAGAAAGTCTGTACTAATATAGCCCAGTTAGAGTGTGTGCGTTTCAATTTTAAAACAATGAAACAGTGTAAAAACACACAATGTAATATTTTTGTTTGGTAAGAACAAATTTTTTACAGGTATTTTATTTTTGTTTAAATTCACTTATTGGTTAATGGACAATGATTTATATGGTACATAATGTATTTTAATTATTTTAGTAAACAACAACATTTTTCATCGTCTGTTTTGTTTCTGGCCATTATAATTACTTACTTCATGATTATTACTAAATACAATTTTGTTACTTTGAGGAAGGAGTATTAAAATGATTTGATGTCACTATCAAATATGCTAGTTATACCACTGTTAGATTTCAAGGTAAGATGTCATATAAGAAAATGTTATTTGCTTTTTGGTTTATAATTATTATCTAAATATTCATTTTATTCACTAGCAGACATCTAAGAATTTGCCTTCAGAAGCTGAGGAGAGCATTGGTAATTGGAGACATGGCAACTTTCTAAAACTGGACTTGGGGTGAAATATTTATCCCTAGATAACTGAACCTCTAATGTTGAGGTTTGGTGCCTCCCACTCTGAAATATAGATTCTTCCAAAAGCATATTTCTGTTTTTATTGTTCTCAAATACTTTTCTCTCCAAAATTATGGGCAACTGAATATATATAAAGTGCAAAGGACTTCCACATATGTATTAAAACACTCTTGAGGATTTTACTCAGTTTTTAAGAAAGCAAACATTGGTCATATGCTCCTTACTTTTAACAGGGAATCAATTTTTATCAGCTTGTATTCACTTAGAAGTTATCTTATATGGTAAAAACAAAATAACACAAAGAATAAAAACTTGCAGCTTGATAATGTTTTCATTATTTTCTTCAGTGAGCCATATAAGTTCCTTTACCATAATGCATCTTATATCCATCCTTTCCTGGCCACCCTATTACTAAAACCCTAATTTCAGCCCTTATCATACTATACCATAGTTATTGTCATATTATCTAACTCATCTCCTTACTCTCCAGATCTCCCCACACCATCCAACTCGTACGAAAAACAAGTATTTCTAAAATTTCACTTTTTTTCCCATAGTACCAAAAATTACAGAATGGCTCTCCACAAACAACAAGGTTTTCAACCCCTAATCTCAAACCTGTCTCTTTTTTTTCATTTTATTAAAAAAATGTTTCTACCTTTATTGAGATATAATTGACATATAACATTGTGTAAGTTTAAGATGTACAACATAATGATTTAATGCATGGATATATTGTGAACTGATTACCACAATAGGGTCATTTAACACCTCTATTACCTCATATAATTACCTATTTCTATTTTGTGGTGAGAAAATTTAAGATTTACTCTCAGCAACTTTCATGTGTATAGTACAGTATTGTTAACTGCAGCCATGCTGTACATTACATCCCCCAAATTTATTTTTCTTTTAACTAGAAGTTTGAGCCTTTCAACCAACACATCCCCATTTCCGCACCTCCCAGCCCCTCACAACCACCATTCCACTCTCTTTTTCTGTAAGTTCAGCTCTTTTAGGTTCCACATACAAGTGATATCATACAGTATTTGCTCTCTCTGGCCAGATCCTTCTTATACTGTGACGTGTAAACTCTCAAATTGAAGTAGCTTTTATATCAACTCTGCTCCAGCTACACCAATCTGCTCATTGAGGATACGTGTAGCTTAATCTTGCCTCAGTGCATTGGCTGAAGTCATTGCCTCTTTCTAGTTTCTCCCTCTTTTTGATATTTTATTGAATCTTAAACATCCTTCTCATCCAGTGTGTCTCACCTTCTCCAGAATTCTTTGATGAGTGAATCTAGCCCATGGAAATGTTAAGTCCTTTTACACTGCTTTTGAAATAGGGGTCACTACCTCTCATTTTGCATTTCTCCATATTCCCACATATGACTCAATCTGTCCCCTGCCCAGCCCTCCTGTCTCCAGGCTACAATATTCAGAAAATCATAGGTACCCCCAGACACACACACACATTTTGAGACCATAGCTAAAGGACAGGCTATCTAAGACCAAGAGTGGCCATTTATATCTTTCCCTTTTATCATCTACTTTTTCCAAAACAAAGCAAAATAACTTTCAAATTCCAGATAGTTGATAAAACGTATTGTTTGATTGACTAAGTCTTCATTTCACTTGTATTCCTTTCTGTGTGCAACATAAACTTTGAAGTCTTCCATCCTGTAAAAAACTGCTCTAATTTCTATTAAATAAAAGTTGAGGATTTCTCATTTTAGCTCTGACATGGCAAGAGCTTGGAAGTTGTCACTCTGGTCCTTGCAACAAGAAGAAGCAGAGCAAACTAAAAATCAATGACTTTCCTAGAATGTAGCAGAGAACTGAGTTTGCAGGACAAACCACCCCTAAAATCCAAAGAGGTGGGAGAATCCAGAGTCACAGCTGACATCTGCTTACCAACAGAAGAAGGTTCTGGAGTCATAAACTGGTACAAATACTTAAACTGGAATGTTGACAAGTTGCTGAAGCTGAGTGTTCATTAGCCTAAAAGTGAGAAATTCCCAGCGTCTTCAGTCTTAGAGGGGCCCACACTTTTAAGGGCTTTATCTACGGGAACTCTACCAGGTTCTCACTGTGAAAATTTGAGAAAAATCCACTCTTTGCTCTGGCAGGGAGAGAGGAAGAATAATCCTTGTGAAATAAACAGAGCCTTCCCCATAACTGGAGAGATCTAGACACAAGGGAAATGGACTACCAGAGCCTTGCCCCAGAGCCCTGGGAGCAGGGCATTCCTCTCATTCAAGTCCACTCCTGCTTTCCTGTCTCACAAAAGGCATGGCTGAGAAGTTAAGCTTTTGTTTAATTTCTTCCTTCCAAATCTCATGCAAAATGTTCCTTTTGACCCCAGTTAGCCTGGAACTGTAAAGGAAGGGGCGTTCTTGAAAACTCATCTCAATTTAGCTAAATTGTCAAAACACAATCTGACAGAAGAGGTGTGTTTCATAGGAAAGGCAGTGTTGAGGGATTGAATCATGTCCCTAAAAAGATAAAGTCCTAACCTCAGGTAGCTGTGAATGTGAGCTTACTTGGAAACAAGGTCTTCACAGATGTAATCAAGTTAAAATGAGGTCATACTGGATTAGGATGGGCCTTAAACACAATGACTGGTGTTCTTATAAGACAGAGACTTAAACACACACACACAGAAGGATGAAGGACATGTGCTGATTGAGACAGACATTGGAGTGATGCAACAGCAAGACAAGAAACACGAAGAATTGCCAGTAGCCACCAGAAGCTAGGAAGAGGCAAGGAATGCTTCTTCCTCAGAGCCTTCGTAGGAAGATGGCCAACCCAATATCTTGATTGAAGACTTCTAGCCTCCAGAACTGTGAGGACATAAATGTATTTTGTTTTAAGGCACCCAATGTGTGGTAATTTTTTACAGCAGTCCTAGGAAACTAATACAAGAAGTATTGTCTATATTGTGACTTGAATATCCTCCTTTAGAATTTGTCTTTACAAACTAGAGAGATTGAAATGTGGTCACAGAAGAAATACAAAGAAAATTGGAGAATATTTTATACTATTTTTCTGAATAAGTTGTCTTTAATTTTTGGATTAATTTCAAACATTCATGATTATTTAATACTTGGTACCCTGACTGATTGGAAGCCAAGAGTAAAAAGGAGAGAACATATAATATTTAAAATAGATAAAAGTTGAGTGGAAGGAAACATGAAGAAGATATTATCTGGCAATGGTAAAGATCTCAGGAAATGCCAGAAATGATCTATCTGTTGCAAGGCAGCCTAATAATTACATTTTAATTGTGGAAACGTGTAATTGTAAGACATGACAAAAAGAAAATGAAAGTTGAAATATTTTCAAAGAAAAAAAAAACATTCCATGCATATTTTCAATGATCTCTAATATGAAAGGCATGGCTTAATAGTACTGTATTTTCAAGAAAGATAGATTTTCAAAAAGAATGAAGCTCCTGCGTTGTGGTTTACCACACCCTCACGGAGGGAGTATAAAAGTCCGGGTGCAGCTGGTGATGTTCATCCTCAAGGAACTCACCTTTAGCATCCAACCAAATCCTCAAGCCCTGACACAATGACCTACTACTACAGCAACTACTATGGTGGCCTTGGCTATGGCCTTGGTGGTCTTGGTGGCCTGGGCTATGGTTATGGTTCCAGCTATGGTCTTGGGGGCTATGGTGGTTATGGCTGTGGCTACTTCCGTCCCTATTTCTATGGAAGATCCTGGTCCTCTGGATTTTACTGAAAACATTGGCCATCTGTGATGATCTGTTTCCCTGATCCAGAATTCATCACCCAGGCTGGTGATCTTCACTCCTGCTGTGTTATTGACATGAAGCTTCCTTCTTTATCCCTTCTGTGATATTTCTGGGAATTTTTTCCGATAAACTTTGTGAACTTTCTAAGCCTTGTTTCATTTATATTTGCCCATTGAAATGCACCTTTTATTCAGAATTGGCATATCTCAATAATCTATTTTATTGAAATAGATTTTTCTCATGATTGTATACTTTCTTGGAACTGATCTTAAAAACTTTTAGCCAGTAGCTCCTTCGTCTCATGTGACAACCTGCTCAGATATCACTCACTTTTTCCTTTGGCATTCTATAGAAATAAATATATTTAGACATAACCTAATTCTCATGAATATAATGACTTCTACTTTGCAAAGTTATTAGTTTACTGTAATAACTACCTTAAACTTAGCATATTAGGAAATGAATATTTTTGAGAATATTTAGTCTTAAATACTGTTTTTTATGAGATTTGTAAGGAAGAGCTGTCCATGCCTTTTTGTTCAGTCTTTGTTTAGTGTGACTCTCTACCACGAAAACAGTGACAGGGATTGACATTGTATGAGTCTTTACTCCCTCTCCAGCAGCAACCCCAAAACACACACACACACACACACACACACACACACACACACACACTCACACTGCCCACACAGTCAGCTTCAATTTCTACTAGAGAAATACAGGGGATGTGAATTTTTTCTATGTTCAGACTCTCTTTATTATTTTATCATGTTAATATGTAACTATTTAACTTTTCAGGTTTTACCCTACTTTTCTTCATAAATTAAAAAAAGGGGACTTGAATTAATGTTTCTATAGTTTTTCCAGCTCAGGTTGAGTAGTGATATTTGTTCTTCAGCAAAGTCTTGAGAGGGACTTTATTGCCAGTTTTTTCTTTGGAGCCTTTCCTCAAACCTGAGACTGGTTATTGGGTTTTATCTCATATTTTGATGTCTTCAGATGCCTAATCTTCATCTTTTAATTGTGTACAATGTGATTCACATTTTAACTCTCATTTAATTAAGTTCCACATGTCTTCATGGAGCTCCAGGGATTCTCACTTGGACTTCAGTCATGTCATCATAAACCAACAATTTGTACTGACTTTTTTAATGATTTGGTGAATTGAGGAATGATCTGGATAATAAGTTTCACTGATTCAAGCTAGAAAGTTGATCATTTGATCATTAGCAGTTACTTACAGAGCACTAAATCCAACCTGACAGGAAACTTTAAATAGTGGCGCTGAAATTCCAGAAAATAAATGATAATTTAAACATTACACATCTAATACCTATTTTTAAAGAAAGAATCTTTGTCTCCAATAGATATATATTCGATACTTATGGGTTCAAAGAGCAGAACATCTCAAAATGATGCAGCAAGAAATAAGGGTGTGAAGCTATATTTGAAACACAATTGACCTTGACTTGATCATTCTTTGAAAGGAATGAATGACTTATGGAAGTTGTTTATATTGTAATACCTACTTGTCTATATTTAAATTTTTTTTCTGTAACCATAATTTCAAAAACAATTAAATGTTTAATTTTGTACCAAGGACTATAGGACTTAAAGAATGTGAAGTGATGTATGGAATAGAACTGTACTTCATGTACACCTTGCTGAAATGTTGCAATTTAAGCGAATTAGCGAAAAGCAGAGCCAAAGAAGAGAACAGCATGTGCATAGCCATGGGGAAGAAAAACATTATTATTCATAGGATGAGAAAGAAATTGGAGTTTTAGGATCAGTGTTGGATTATTAGATTGAGTACAGCATAGGAACATCCTTAAATAATAAGTAAAATAATTTTTATTGCATATTGCCATAAAATTTAAAAATGGTAGAGGCACAGAAAAAAATGAGTTTAAAAGAAAATAATTGAAGACCAGTGAAAATGTTATCTTGGCACGTGCCAAAGAAGTCCCAACTCAAACACTGGTCCATGCATGGGGTTTGGAATAGAAAGGAAAAGAGGTCAAGGAGATATATTTCAAGAACATCATGCAGGCTGATCTTATGAGTGATGATAAAGAAGAGGAATGTAAGTTGAGTCCATGTTTCCAGGCTAGAGGACTGAATAAAGTTGCTGCTCCTGATCGTATGAATGGAGAAATAAATATACATGTGAGTAATAACAATGAAAGTTTGATTCAGACTTTTTGCATCTACACTGCCATTTTGATGGCCAAATGAAAATATCTTGTTGATGGAATGTTATATGGTTGATGCTTTTATCTAATTATACTTTTATGAATTTCTACTTATATATTAATTATGATTACCAAAAAACACTTCAAAAATTACTTTCTGCACAGCAGATAACTGCATCTTCAATTCAGAGTAAAGGAATCAAAGTGATTTTCCAAAGTTGGTTGTAGCACCAAAATATTGATTTTTATAAGGTTTTCTTTCTATTATTATAATTAGGTTGCCTTGATATGTTCTTCTTCCTGGATGTTTACAGACGTATTCCCCTTCCAACTGATTGTTGACTCACTAGACATCCAAAGAAATGGGTTTCATCATGAATATTCAAATTTATGCACTTTAAATGAATGTACTGACAAATCTTAGAGCCTGATACTGTTTAATTTTTTTTCATAAAGTTAACCTAAAGGAGTATAACACATTACATTTAACAAGAAAAAATAACTCTGGCTTGTAAGTTTTATGCTTGTCTCTAATCATCTGCACAAATACTATGCATCTTTAATAATATATCCTAAGCTCATCCTTGCCAGTCCATTTTTCTTATTTCATTCTGTAATAGGATATTGTAAGTGCTTCTCAAGTTGTCCTCTTGTTTTCAAGAATTCACCATGCAATTGACATTGCAGAGAAAATATGTATTCCTAAGACACCACGTTTCCGATGCCATTGTCCTAAACACAACTATAGAATATAATGTATGGCCCACCCTGGTCTTAAGTTAATATGCTTCCCAACCATCAATTATTCTTTATTTAAACTCTGTGCCCCAACCGCAATGTTTTGCTCATGGAGAACACACCTTGCTTACCTTTGTCTCTCATCATAAGCTACAGCCATTTTCCTTGCTGGAATCTCCTCCTCTCTTCTCACTTTGTAGAATTCTCATCCCTCCTTTTAGATGTAACTCATTTTGCCCTTCTCCTGAGTTCTTTTGCAAGACATTGCAGCCACTCTAGTAGTTCATTCCTCTAAATCTCTCTTGAAATCAGCGCAACTATCCAACATTTTACTCTTCCATCTACTGCTTTATAGTGTTTATTGGAAAAAACACATGTATGCATTCATTCACACACAGCAAATACCACACACATGTCCATACAACATGAGGAAATATAGATACACACACACAGACACATATTTGTGAGTACAATTAAATTGTTGGATTTACAGTCCATGGAGTAGCCATTTACATATTTATCACCTATTATCTCCCTGCCCAAAGACTTATCAGTGTTTCTTTCTCATAATAAGATGTAAATATGAGTATTTTATCCAGTATATTTGTCTTAATTGTGATTCTCTTTGCAGTTTGAAATATGACGGATGTCTTCGTATAAAGACCTCTCTCTAAGAAAAAGGTTCTAAAAATTTAAATTGGCATTTCAAGAAAAAAGAAATTAAAAAAACCAACAAATATGTATTTTGTTTACATTTATAAGTAGGCATCAGGTCTCAAACACTCTCAAAGTGTTTCTAAAACAGTTCCAGTAAGCAGTTAAAAAAATAGAAAACAAATTCTGCAAGAAGCAGTGTCAATTTAAAAGAGCAGCAGCATGTTAGTAGCTTGTGGATCAAAATTGTTGAAGGAAGCCATAAGGAGAAGAGATATCTTAGAAGAAGAAAGAATGGCTGAGAAAAAGCTTAGCGTGAGAAAGGCAGTTGAAGTTTTAAGAAAATTTGTGGCTTATCTAGGTAGACAGAGGTTTGATGTAAGTTGTAGTCTGAAGAAGCTTGAGAAAGTAGACTTCAATTATTTTATGACAAAACCTGAATATCATCTTAACAAGTATGAAAGTGCTTAGAAGATTATCACACAAATATGCAAACAAGAAAGGTCACATACTTGTTCCTATTTCCTTTTTGAAAAATATGCATTCTCAGTCACTTATGATTATTTAATAATTTTACCATAGTTTATTTAATCATAAATAATAATAAGAAATCATCATTGATGAGAACTGTATCTGAGGAAAGATGGAGATATTATTGACAAAGCTCAAACTCTCAAGCTGTCTGAAGTAAGGGAGCCTGATCATTACTATGTAGATGCAGAACTATGTGAAAACAGAAGCTCTGAAGACATGAAAATCATTATTCAATACAAAGCCTGGTTCTGAGGAATGAAAATTAAACTAAATTCAAAGGAAAAATGTATTCATGCATCTTTAAGACAACTCTTAATAAGAAAAGTATGACTTAATAGTACTGTTTTCACCAAAGACAGATTTTCAAAGAAAATGAAGCTCCTGCGTTGTGGTTTACCACACCCTCACTGAGGGAGTAGAAAAGTCCGGGTGCAGCTGGTGATGTTCATCCTCAAGGAACTCACCTTCAACATCCAACCAAATCCTCAAGCCCTGACACAATGAGCTACTACTACAGCAACTACTATGGTGGCCTTGGCTATGGCCTTGGTGGTTTTGGTGGCCTGGGCTATGGCTGTGGTTCCAGCTATGGTCTTGGGGGCTATGGTGGTTATGGCTGTGGCTACTTCCACCCCTGTTTCTATGGAAGATCCTGGTCCTTTGGATTTTACTGAAAACATTGGCCATCTGCAACGATTTGTTTCCCTGATCCAGAATTCATCACCCAGGCTGGCGATCTTCACTCCTGCTGTGTTATTGACATGAAGCTCCCTCTTTATCCGTTCTGGGAAATTTCTGGTTCTATCTTCCAATAAAGTTTGTGAACTTTCTAAACCTTGTTTCACTTATATTTGCCCATCTAAATGTGCTTTTTATTTATAATTTTGGCCTATCTGAGCAATATTTCATTGAAACCTATTTTCCTCATATGATTGTTAACTTCCTTAGAAGTGATCTTATTCACTCTTAGTCAGTAACTCCTATGTCTCACGTGATAGCTTGTTCAGATGTTACTCCCTTTCTCATCTGATATCCTGCAGAAACAAATATGCTTAGACATAACCTAATTCTTATCAATATAGTGACACCTCATTTGCAAAGAGAGTAGTTTACCGTAATAACTACTTTAACCTCAGTACCTCAGCAAAGAATACCTTAGAGCATATTTACTCTTCAAACATTGATATTTTTAGGAGCTTTGTAAAGAAGAGCTGGCCATGCTATTTTCTGAGTCTTTGTTCTGTGCGATCCTCTTTCAGGTTCCTCCTTAGAAAATAATGACAGAGATACACATTGTTTGAGTCTTTTCTCCCTCTCAATCCCTGCCCCAAACACTCACACAGACACACACAGACACACTGACACACACACACTGCCCATGTAGCAGGCTTCAATTTGTATCAAAGAATTAGAGAGCCTGGGAATTGTTTTTCTATGTTCAGACTTTCTTTATTATTTTATTATGTTAATTTGTAACTACCTAACTTTTCAGGTTTTACCCTACTTTTCTTCATAAAAACAGTTGAGACATAAATTATTGTTTCTATAATGTTTCCAACTGAAGTTGAGTAGTGGTATTTGTTCCTATTTAAGTGGTATTTACATGTTGAGAGGGACTTTATTGCAGGTGTTTTCTTGGGAACCTTTCCTCAAACCTCAGACTGATGTTGGATTTTATCTCGTATTTTGGTATCTTCAGATCCCTAATCTTCATCTACCAATTATGGGCAATGTGATTCCTAAGATAACTCTCATTTAATTATGTTCCACACAGCTTCATGGAGCTCCAGAGATTCTCAACAGTATTTCAGCGATGTGTTCATAAACCAACAGTTTGTGCTGATTTTTGTGATTTATTGAGTTGAGCTAGAAACAGGATTCCTCAATGGAATCATTAGCAGTTACTTACAGAGCACTAAATCCAATCTGATAGGAAACTTGAAATAAGAGCTCTGACATTACAGGAAATAAATAATAATTTAAAAATTACACGCCAAATACCTATTTTTTTAGAAAGAACCTTTATATCTGATACCTATGTATTCAAATATTTATAGGTCCAAAAAGCAAAACATCTCAAAATGTTGCAGTGGGGAAAGAAGTGTGTGAGGCTATATTTAAAACACATTGACCTTGACTTGATAATTGTTTACAATGAATGAAGGTTTACTACCTACTTTACTATATTTAAAACTTTTTCCATAATCACAATTTCAAAAACAATTAAATGTTTTCTTTGGGGAGTAGGACTATAGGGCTGAAAGAACATGGACAGATGTATTGAATAGAACCGTACTTCATGCACACCTTGCTAAAACATTATTTTAAACACATTAGAGAAAGGCTTAGCCAAAGAAGAGAACAGCATGTGCATTGTCATGGGGAGGAAGAAAATATTATCCACAGGATAAAGAAGGAATTGGAGTTTTAGGGTCAGTGTTAGATTATTAGAGCGAATAGAGCATATGGACATCCTTAAATAATAAGGAAAATAATTTTTACTTCATATTGCCATAAAATTTAAAAATAGTAGTGGCACAAGAAAGAAATGAGTTTAAAAGGAAATTAATTGAAAATCAGATGAAAATGCTATGATCTTAGCAATGCTAAAGTCTCAGCTGGAAACACTGTGCCCATGGAGGGGGTTTGAAATAGAGTGGAAAGGAGTTCAAGGAGATGTATTTTAAAAATGTCAGGTAGATTGAGTATATGAGTAACAATAAGGAAGAGGAATGCAAGTTGAGTCCACGTTTTCAAGGGTAGAGTCCTTAAGAAAGTTGCTGTTCCTGATCATATGAACAGAGAAATAAATGTACATACGAGTTGAAAAAATGAAAGTCTGATCTCAGATTATCTGCATCTACACTGCCATTTTGATGGCCAAATGAACATATCTTGTTAACAGAATATTTTATGATTGATGTTTTTTTCTAATTATACTTTCATGTAATTTCTACTTATATATTAATTGTAATTACCAAGGAACACTGCAAAATTTACTTTGTATACAGCAGATAATTGCATCTTCAATTCAGAGTAAAGGAATCAAAGTAAGAATCCAAAGTTGGTTGTAGCACCAAAATATTTATTTTTATGGGGTTTTAATTTTGTTATTATAATTAATTTGCATTGATATCTGGAAGTTTACAATTATATTTCTCTTCCAATTCACTGTTGACTAATAGAAATTCATTTCCAAAGAAAAGGATTTTATCATAAATGTTCAAATTTATGCATTTTAAATATACTGAGAAACTTAGGCCCCAATACTGTTATTTAAAAAAAAATAAAGTTAACTTAAAAGAGTCTAACACATTAAATTTAAATAAGAAAATATAATAAATATGGCTTGTAAGTTTTATACTCGTCTCAAAACATCTACACAACTGTATTGATTTTTTATAATATATCGCTTTCTAATATTTAAAACCATGGTTTTTTTTAGTTTGCTAATTTGGAGGCATATAATGACCTACACACATCCCTATAAACCCCTTTCCTTGCAAAAAACAAATGATGCTGTAAGTGGGGTTCATGCTTGTCAGACCATTTTTCTTATTTCATTCTATAATAGGGTATTGTAAGAGCTTCTTAAGTGCTTTTCTTGCTTTAAAGATTTCACCATACAATTCACATTGCAGAGAAAGCATGTATTTCTAAAGCATCTTTTCTCTGATGGCATTGACCTAAATAAAACTATACAAAATAGTGTATGGCTCACCTTGGTAGTAAGTTAATATGTTACCCAACCATCAACCATTCTTTATTTCAAATCTGTATTCCAACTACAATGTTTTGCTCATAGAGGACACACCTTGCTTACCTTTGTCTCTCATCATAAGCTAAAGCCATTTTCCTTGCTGGAAACTCCTCCTCTCACTTTGTAGAATTCTTACACATCCTTCCAGATGAGAATCATTTTACAGAATTCTTGGCAAGACTTTTGCAGCCACATAATAATTAAGTCTTCTAAATCATTCTTGAATTCAGTGTAACTATCCATCATTTTACTCTTGAACATACTGCTTTATGGTATTCATAAGAAAAAACACAAGTATGAATTCATTCACACACATCGAATACCATGCACACACACACACAACAGGAGGAAACATGAGAACACACATTGGTGAGTAGAATTAAATTGTAGGATTTAAGGTCTATGCAATGGTCATTTACATATTAATCATTTATCATCTCCCTGCCCAAAGGCTTATCATAATTTCTTTCTCATAATAAAATGTAAATATGAATATTTTATTGAGTATCTTTGTCTTAATTGTAATTCTTTCTACAACTTGGATCATTGTTTCCTATGAATACTTTTCTCTAAAAAAAAAGCTTATCAAAATTTAAACTGACATTTTAAGAAAAAAGAAATTTAGAAAACCAATCATTATGTATTCTGTTTCCTTTTAAAGGAATCACATAAGGCATCAGGTCCATGCTCTCAAATGTTTTTTAAAAAGTTCCAGAAACCAGTTTGAAATGAAAAACAAATTCTGCATAGGCAGTGTCATTATAAAAGAGTAGTAGCATATTAGTAGGTGTCGGTGGCCTAGAATTATTGAAGGAAGCTATAAGGGGAAGAAGGAGTTACTTTAGAATGAGAAAGAATGACTGAGAGAAAACAGCATGAGAAAGGCAACTGAAGTTTTAAGAAACAATATGAGAAGGCTCATCTAGGTAGAGTCGAGGTTTAACGTAAGTTGTAGTATGAAGAAACTTGAGAAAGTAGGCTTGGATTATTTTATGACAGAACTTGAATATCATCTTTAAAGGTATGAAGATGCTTAGAAGGTTATCACACAAATGGGCAAACAGGAAAGAAAACTCACATACCTGTTTCTATTTCCTTTCTGAAAAACATGCATTCTCAATCATTTATGATTATTTACTAATTTTACCTTAGTTTATTTAATCATAAATACTAGGAAGAAATCATCATTGATGAGAACCCTATCTGAGGCTAAATGGAGATACTACTGACAAAGATCACACTCTCAAGCTATGTGAACTAAGGGAGCCTGATTATTATGATGTAGATGTAGAACTATGGGAGAACATAAGTTGTAAAGACATGAAAATGATTCTTCAATCAAAGCCTGGTTCTGAGGAATGAAAATTAAACTAAATTCAAAGGAAAAATGTATATATGCATCTTTAGGACAAGCCTTAATAAGAAAGGTGCGATGTAATGATACCGTTTTCACCAAAGACAGATTTTCAAAGAAAATGAAGCTCCTGCGTTGTAGTTTACCACACCCTCACGGAGGGAGTAGAAAAGTCCGGGTGCAGCTGGTGATGTTCATCCTCAAGGAACTCACCTTCAACATCCAACCAAATCCTCAAGCCCTGACACAATGAGCTACTACTACGGCAACTACTATGGTGGCCTTGGCTATGGCCTTGGTGGTTTTGGTGGCCTGGGCTATGGCTGTGGTTCCAGCTATGGTCTTGGGGGCTATGGTGGTTATGGCTGTGGCACTTCCGTCCCTATTTCTACGGAAGATCCTGGTCCTCTGGATTTTACTGAAAACATTGTCCATCTGCGACGATCTGTTTCCCTGATCCAGAATTCATCACCCAGGCTGGCGATCTTCACTCCTGCTGTGTTGTTGACATGAAGTTTCCTTCTTTATCCCTTGTGTGACATTTCTGGCTATATTGTCCAATAAACTTTGTGAACTTTCTAAACCTTGTTTCACTTATATTTGCCCATCTAAATGCATTTTTTAGTCATAATTTGGGCATATCTGAGCAATCTATTTCATTGAAACCTATTTTCCTCATATTATTGTTTATTTCCTTAGAACTGATCTTATTAACTCTTAGGCAGTAACTCCTACATTTCATGTGATAAGTCACTCAGATATTGCTCCTTTCTTCATTTAACGTCCTATATAAACAAATATATACAGACGTAATCTAATTCTTATGAATATAGAGACATCTTCTTTGCAAAGTTAGTAGTTTTATGTAATAACTACTTTAACCTCAGAATATCAGGAAAGGAATGCTTTTGAATGTAATTACTGTTTAAGTCATGTTATTTTACGAGCTTCGTAAGAAAGAGCTGTTCATGACTTTTTGCTCAGTCTTTATTTAGTGTGACCCTCTACCAGGTGCCTCTTTGGAAAACAGTGACAGGGATACACACTGTGTGAGTTTTTTCTCCCTCTCCTTCCCTGATCCCAACACACACACACACAAACACATACACACTGCCTTCCCAGTCAGCTTCAATTTTTATTAAAGAAGTTGTGTGCCTAGGACTTGCTTTTCTATGTTCAGACTTTCTTTATTGTTTTATCATTTTAATACATAAGTGATTAACTGTTCCGGTTTTACCCTAGTTTTCTTCATAAATTAGAAAAAATAATGAGGCTTGAGTTAATGTTTCTATATTTTCCAACTCAGGTTGAGTAGTGGTATTTGTTCCTATTTAAGTGGTATTTAAGTCTTGACAGGGACTTGATTGCAGGTATTTGGAGCCTTCCCTCAAACCTCAGACTGGTTACTGGGTTTTATCTTGTATTTTGGTGTCTTCAGATCCCTAATATTCATCTACTAATTATGCACAATGTGATTTCTAATATAACTCTCATTTAAGTTACGCATGTCTTCGTGGAGCTCAGTGATTCTCACCAGTACTTCGGTGATGTGTTTATACATCAACAATTTGTGCTGACTTTTTTATGATTTGGTGAATTGAGGATGATTTGGATAATAAGTTTCACTGATTCAAGCTAGAAATAAGAATCTTCCAATTGATCATCTTTAGCAGTTACTTACACAGCACTAAATCCAACCTGACAGGAAACTTTAAATAATGGTGCTTTAATTCCTGGAAATAAATAATAATGACAAATGCACACCTAGCACATATTTTTTTAGCAAGAATCTTTATATCAAATAGATGCATATTAAAATACCTATGGGTTCAAAAATCAAAATGTCTCAAAATGACACAGCAGGAAAGAAGTGTGTGAAGCTATATTTGAAACACAATGACCTTGACTTGATCATTCTTTGAAATGAATGAATTACTTATGGAAGTTGTTTATATTGTAATACCTACTTGTTTGTATTTAAAAATGGATCCATAACCATAATTTCAAAAACAATTAAATGTCTTATTTTGTGCCAAGGGCTATAGAAATTAAAGACTGTGGAGTGATGTATGGAATAGAGTGGTACTTCACTTACACCTTGCTAAAATGTTAGAATTCCAACGAATTAGAGAAGGCAGAGCCAAAGAGGAGAACAGCATGTGCATAGACATGGGGAAGAAAAAAATATTATTCACAAGAGGAAAAAGAAAATGGAGTTTTTGCTCAGTGTTGGATTAATAGAGAAAGTACAGCATAGGAACATCTTTAAATAAAATTAAAATAATTTTTATTTCACACTTCCATCAAATTTAAAAACAGTAGAGGCACAGAAAAAAATGAGTTTAAAAGAAAATAATTAAAGGCCAGTGAAAAATGCTGTTATCTTGGCACATGCCAAAGAAGTCCCAACTCAAACACTGGTCCAGGCATGGGATTTGGAATAGAAAGGAAAAGAGGTCAAGGAGATATATTTCAAGAATGTCATGTAGATTGATCCTATGAGTGATGATGAAGAAGAGGAATGCAAGTTGAGTCCATGTTTCCAGGCTAGAGGACTGAATAAAGGTGCTGCTCCTGATCGTATGAATGGAGAAATAAATATACACATGAGCAGAAACAATGAAAGTTTGATTCAGACTATTTGTACACTGCCATTTTGAGGGCCAAATGAAAATATCTTGTTGACTGAATATTATGTGATTGTAGTTTTTATCTAATTACACTTTTATATAATTTCTACTTATATATTAATTCTGATTATCAAAAAAAACCCTCAAAAATTACTTTCTGCACAGCAGATAATTGCATCTTAAATTCAGAGTAAAGGAATAAAAGTGACTTTCCAAAATTGGGTTAAGCACCAAATATTTATGTTTAGATTGTTTTCTTTTCATAATTATAATTAAGTTGCCTTGATATGTTCTCATTCCTGGACGTTTACAGACATATTTCCCTTCCAATGGATTGCTGACTGACTAGAAATCCAAAGAAATGGATTTTGTCATAAATATTCAAATATATACATTTTAAATAAATGTAATGAGAAATCTTAGGGCTTGATACTGTTTATTTTGTTTCATAAAGTTAACCTAAAGGAGTATAACACATTACATTTAGCAAGAAAAAATAACTCTGGCTTGTAAGTTTTATACTTGTCTCTAATCATCTGCACAAATATGATAGATTTTTAATGATATATCTTATATTCAACCTTGCCAGTCCATTTTTCTTATTTCATTCTCTAATGGGATACTGTAAGAGCTTTTAAAGTGGTCCTCTTACTTTCAAGAATTCACCATGCAATCCACGTTGCAGAGATAACAGTTATTCCCAAAACCCCACTTGTCCGATGCAATTGTCCTAAACACAACTATAGAACACAATGTATGGGCCACCCTGGTCTTAAGTTAATATGCTTCCCAACCATCAATTATTCTTTATTTAAACTCTGTGCCCCAACCGCAATGTTTTGCTCATGAAGGACACACCTTGCTTACCTTTGTCTGTCATCATAAGCTGCAGCCATTTTCCTTGCTGGAACCTCCTCCTCTCTTCTCATTTTGTAGAATTCTAATACATTGTTCTAGATGCAACTCATTTCACAATTCTCCAGAATTTTTTGCAAGATATTTCAGCCACATTAATGCTCAATTCCTCTAAATCACTCTTGAAATCAGTGTCACTATCCAATATTTTACTCTTCCATCTACTGCTTTGTGGTATTTATAAGAACAAAACACATGTATGCATTCATTCACACACACACCAAATATCACACACACATACATAAAACATGAAGAATACACTCACACACACATTTGTGAGTACAATTAAATTGTTGGATTTATGGTCCATGGAGTGGTCATTTACATATTCATCACCTATTATCTCCCTGCCCAAAGGCTTATCAGTGTTTCTTTCTCATAATAAAATGTACATTTGAGTATTTTATTGAGTATATTTGTCTTACTGATGATTCTTTTTGCAATTTGAAATATGACAGAGATTTTCCTGTAAATACCTCTCTCTAAAAAACGTTCTAAAAATTTAAATTGGCATTTCAAGAAAAAAGAAATTAAAAAAACCAACAAATATGTATTTTGTTTACTTTTATAAGTAGGCATTAGGTCCATGCTCTCAAAGTGTTTTTAAAACAGTTCCAGGAACCAGTTAAAAAATAGAAACCAAATTCTGCAAGAGGCAGTGTCAATTTAAAAGAGTAGCAGCATGTTAGTAGTTTGTGGATGAGAATTGTTGAAGGAAGCCATAAGGAGAAGAGAGAGATACCTTAGAGGAAGAAAGAATGTCTGAGAAAAAGCGTAGTGTGAGAAAGGCAATTGAAGTTTTAAGAAACAATTTGAGGCTTATCTAGGTTAATGGAGGTTTGATGTAAGTTGTAGTCTGAAGAAGCTCCAAACAGTGGGCTTGGATTATTTTATGACAAAACCTGAATATCATCTTAACAAGTATGAAAGTGCTTAGAAGATTATCACACAAATATGCAAACAAGAAAGAAAAGTCACATACTTGTTCCCATTTCCTTTTTGAAAAATATGCATTCTCAATCACTTATGATTATTTGATCATTTTACCATAGTTCATTTAATCATAAATAAGGAGAAGAAATTGTCATTGAAGAGAACCCTGCCTGAGGAAAGATGGAGACATCATTGACAAAGCTCAAACTCTCAAGCTGTCTGAAGTAAGGGAGCCTGATCATTACTATGTAGATGCAGAACTATGTGAAAACAGAAGCTCTGAAGACATGAAAATCATTATTCAATATAAAGCCTGGTTCTGAGGAATGAAAATTAAACTAAATTCAAAGGAAAAATGTATATATTCATCTTTAGGAAAACCCTTATTAAGAAAAGTATGACTTAATATTCTTTTCACCAAAGATAGATTTTCAAAGAAAATGAAGCTCCTCTGTGGTGGTTTACCACACCCTCACTGAGGGAGTAGAAAAGTCCGGGTGCAGCTGGTGATGTTCATCCTCAAGGAACTCACCTTTAGCATCCAACCAAATCCTCAAGCCCTGACACAATGACCTACTACTACAGCAACTACTATGGTGGCCTTGGCTACGGCCTTGGTGGTTTTGGTGGCCTGGGCTATGGCTATGGTTCCAGCTATGGTCTTGGGGGCTATGGTGGTTATGGCTGTGGCTACTTCCGCCCTGTTTCTATGGAAGATCCTGGTCCTCTGGATTTTACTGAAAATATTGGCCATCTGTGACGATCTGTTTCCCTGATCCAGAATTCATCACCCAGGCTGGTGATCTTCACTCCTGCTGTGTTATTGACATGAAGCTCCCTCTTTATCCCTTCTGGGACATTTCTGGCTGTATTTTCCAATAAACTTTGTGAACTTTCTAAACCTTGTTTCATTTATATTTGTCCATCTAAATGCACTTTTTAGTCATAATTTGGGCATATCTGAGCAATCTATTTCATTGAAACATATTTTCTCCATGCAGGTGTTTTCTTCCTTAGAACTGATCTTATTAAGTTTTAGCCAGTAACTTCTACATCTCGTGTGATTACTTGCTCATATGTTTCACTCTTTTTGATTTGATATCCTATAGAAACAGACATATTTAGACATAATCTAAATTTTATGAATACAATGACACCTCATTTGCAAAGTTATTAGCTTAAAGTAATAAGTACTTTAACTCAAGAAATGAATATTTTTGAACATAATTACACTTCAAATGTTGTTATTATTATGATATTTGTGAGGAAGTGCTGTCCATGCCCTTTTGTTCCATGTCTGTCCAGTATGACCCTCTACCAGGTGCCCCCTTGGAAAACAATGACTGGTATACACATTGTTTGATTCCTTCTCCCTCCGTAGCCCCACCACAAACACACACATACACACACACACACACACACACACACACACTGCCCATTCAACCAGGCTCAATTTATACAAAAGAAAGAGAGGGCATGGGAATTCTTTTCTATGTTCTGACTTTATTATTTTCTCATGTTAATATGTGACTATTTAACTTTTTGGATTTTACCCTACTTTACTTCATAAATTAAAAAAACTGGACTTGAATTAATGTTTCTATAATTTTTCCAACTCAGGTTGAGTAGTGGTATTTGTTCTTCATCAAAGTCTTGAGACGGACGTTACTGCAGGTGTTTTCTTGGGAGCCTTTCCTCAAACCTCTGATAGATTATTGGCTTTTACCTTCTATTTTGGTGTCTTCGGATCCCTAACTTCACCTTTTAATTATGCACAATGAGATTTCTAATATAACACTTATTTAATTAAGTTACACACATCTTCATGGAGCTCCAGTGATCCTCACTAGTACGTCAGTGATGTGTTCATGAACCAACAGTTTGTGCTGACTTTTTGTGATTTAGTAAGTTGAGGGATGATTCTTATGATAAGATTCATGATTCAAGCTAGAAATAACACTCTTCAATTCAATCATTAGCAGTTACTTACAAAGCATGAAATCCAATCTGACAGGAAACTTGAAATAATGGTGCTTTAATTCCAGGAAATAAATAGTAATTTAAAAATTACACACTTAATACCTATTTTTTTAGAAAGAACCTTCATATATGATAGCTATATATTCAAGTATTTATAGGTCCAAAAATCAGAACATCTCAAAATGATACAGTGGGGAAAGAAGTGTGTGAGGCTATATTTAAAACACGATTGACCTTGACTTGATAATTCTTTACAATGAATGAAGGATTGCTACCTACTTTACTGTATTTAAACTTTTTCCATAACCACAATTTCAAAAATAATTAAATGTTTTCTTTTGGGAGAAGGACTATAGGACTTAAAGAACATGGAGAGATGTATTGAATAGAACCGTACTTCATGCACACCTTGCTAAAACATTATTTTAAACAAATTAGAGAAAGGCTTAGCCAAAGACGAGAACAGCACGTGCATTGTCACGGGGAAGAAGAAAATATTATCCACAGGATAAAGAAGGAATTGGAGTTTTAGGGTCAGCGTTGGATTATTAGAGCAAATAGAGCAAATGGACATCCTTAAGTAACAAGGAAAATAATTTTTACTTTATATTACCATAAAATTTAAAAATAGTAGTGGCACAGGGGAAAAATAAGTTTAAAGGGAAATTAATTGAAAAACAGGTGAAATGCTGTAGTCTTAGCAAATGCCAAAGTCTCAGCTGGAACACTGTGCCCATGTATGGGGTTTGGAATAGAGTGGAAAGGAGTTCAAGGAGACGTATTTTAAAAATGTCAGGTAGATTGATTGATTGTGTGGGTGACGATAAAGCAGAGGAAAGCAAGTTGAGTCCAGGCTTTCGGGGGTAGAGGCCTGAAGACAGTTGCTGCTCCTGATCATGTGAACAGAGAAATAAATGTACATACGAGTCGAAAAAATGAAAGTCTGATCTCAAACTGTCTGCGTCTACACTGCCATTTTCATGGCCAAATGAACATATCTTGTTGACAGAATATTATACGATTGACGTTTTTTCTAATTACAGTTTTATGTAATTTCTACTTACATATTAATTGCAATTACCAAGAAACACTGCAAAATTTACTTTGTATACAGCAGATAATAGAATCTTAAATTCGGAGTAAAGGGATCAATGTGACTTTTCAAAGTTGGTTTAAGCAGCAAAATATTTATTTTTGTAAGGTTTTCTTTTTATTATTGTAACTAATTTGCCTTGATGTGTTCTCATTCCAGGATGTTTAGGAATATATTTCTCTTCCAGTTCACTGTTGACTGACTCGAAATCCAAAGAAATGGATTTCATTATAATCATTTTAATTTATGCACTTTAAATAAATGCACTGGGTAAACTTAGTGCCTGATACTGTTTATTTAAGAAAATAAAGTTAACCTAAAATAGTCTAACATGTTACATTTAAATAAGAAAAAAATGTTAACTATGGCTTGTAAATTTTATTCTTGTCTCAAAATGTCTGCACAAATGATGTTGATTTTTAATAATATATCATTTAAAAAATTCAAACCAAGTTTTCTTGCTAATTTGGAAGCACACAATGACCTAAACACATCTCTATAAACTCCTTTCCTTGCAAAAAACAAATAATGGTGTAAATGGAGTTCATTTTGCCAGTCCATTTTTCTTACTGCATTCTATAGCAGGGTATTGTAAGAGCTTCTCAAGTGGCCCTCTTTCTTTCAAGAATTCACCGTGCAATCCACATTGCAGAGAAAATCTGTATTCCTAAAACATCACTTCTCTGATGGCATTGCCCTAAACAAAACTATAGAGTATAATGCATGGCCCACTCTGGTCTTAAGTTAATATGCTTCCCAACCATCAGTTATTCTTCATTTAAACTCTGTATCCCAACCACAATGTTTTGCTCATTGAGGACACACCTTGCTTACCTTTGTCTCTCATCATAAACTACAGCCATTTTCCTTGCTGGGACCTCCTCCTCTCTTCTCACTTTATAGAATTCTTATACACCCTTCTAGATGCAACTCATTTTACACTTCTCCAGAATTCTTTGTGAGACATTGCAGCCACTCTAATAGTTAATTCCTCTAAATCAGTGTAACATCCATCATTTTACTCTTCCATATGCAGCCTTATGGTCTTTACAAGAAAAAAAAAATATGCATTCACTTACACACACCAAATACCACACACACACATACAAACAGCATGAAGACACATGCATATACACACATTTGTGAGTAACAGTTAATTGCAGGATTTATGGACCATGGAATGGTCATTTATATATGAATCATTTATCATCTCCCTGCCCAAAGGCTTATCACAGTATCTTTTTCATCATAAAATGTAAATATGAGTATTTTATCAAATATATTTTTCTTAATTGTGATTCTTTTTGTGATTTGAAATATGACGGATCTCTGTATAAATTATCTAATAAAAAGATTATAAAAATTTAAATTGGTATTTCAAGAAAAAAGAAATTTAAAAAATCAACAAATATGGATTTTATTTACTTTTACAAAGTATCACATTAGAGGTCAGGTCTGCCATCGAAGAGTTTTTAAACTTGTTCCAGTAACCAATGAAAAAATCAAAAAGTAATCCTGCAAGAGGCAGTGTCAATTTAAAACAGTAGTAGTATGCTGGTAGGTGTTTGTGGACTAGAACTGTTGAAGGGAGCTACAAGGAGGAGAGAGAGAGAGTTTAGAGGGAGAAAGCATGTCTGAGAAAAAGCTGAGAGTGAGTGAGGAAGGGAAATGAAGTTTTAAGAAAATTTGAGGGTTTATCTAGGTAGACGGAGGTTTGATGTAAGTTGTAGTCTGAAGAAGCTTGAGACCATGGACTTGGATTATTTTATGACAGAACTTGAATATCATCCATAAACGTGTGAAGGTGCTTAGAAGCTTATCACACAAATATGCAAACAAGAAAGAAAAGTCACACACTTGTTCCTATTTCCATTCTGAAAAATATGCATTCTCACTTGTGATTGTTTAATAATTTATGCTAGTTTATTTAATCATAAATAATAGGAAGATATCATCATTGACAAGAACCCTATCTGAGGCCATGTGGAGATGTCATTGACAAAGATCAAACTCTCAAGCTATGTGAAGTAAGGGAGCCTGATCATTACCATGGAGATATAGAAATACGGGAAAGCAGAAGCTCTGAAGACATGAAAATAATTATTCAATGCAATGCCTGGTTCTAAGGAATGAAAACTAAAGTAAATTCAAAGAAAAAATGTACTGACGCATCTTTGGGTCAACTCTTAATATGAAAAGTAGGACTTAATAATACTGTTTTCACCAAAGATAGATTTTTAAAGAAAATGAAGCTCCTGTGTGGTGGTTTACCACACCCTCACTGAGAGAGTATAAAAGTCCAGGTGCAGCTGATGATATTCATCCTCAAGGAACTCACCTTCAACATCCAACGAAAGCTTCAGGTCCTGACACAATGAGCTACTACTACGGCAACTACTATGGTGGCCTTGGCTATGGGCTTGGTGGTTTTGGTGGCCTGGGCTATGGTTATGGGTCCACCGTTGGTCTTGGGGTCTCTGGTGGTTATGTCTGTGGCTACTTCCGCCCCTCTTTCTATGGAAGATCCTGGTCCTCTGGATTTTTCTAAACAAATTTTTCTATTACTCACTCATCACTTTTTAATAATTTTTTTAATGACTTAATCCTTTTGTCTCCAAAATTAGCGGAGAAATTTTTGAGAGGACACTGAAGAAGATATTGCAATGAAGACCAACACCTTGAATCAGTGGAGACATATGTTTCTGAACCAGAGTTTCATCACTCAAGCTGGATGTTCTCATTCCTGAAACATTACTGAAATGTAGCTTCTTTCCTTATTCTGTGATATTACTGACATAGTCTCTAATAAACATTTTTCACAAGAATAAAAACTTGGATTCATTTCTTTTCATCCATCACAACACAACTGATATTCAAATTTGGTAGTGTCTTAATGTTTTTGCAGCAAACAACTTTTTTTCCCATGGAATTATTTACTTCACAACATGTTCCCTTGTACATGACACTGATGCTTTAAGATTATAACCCCTTCAAGTGGTATGGGTTTTGCTCAGTTCATGCTTCCATTTGATTTGAAATCCCACAGAAAAAAATAATTTCAGACATTTTGAATTCCAATGAAGATATTTTCCACTACAAAATTCAAAGTTCCGTGTAACACCTGTTCTATTTTCAATATCATTATATGCATTATTAAGAATCTTCAGTGCTGTAAGTGAGAGGGATGTCTTTCTTGGTGACATCAGATTTTGTTCAATTATTAATCAATTAAAAAATCAGGTATATGTGGACAAGTACTGTGTTTTCAGCATATTTTGGTGCCTTTTGACTTCTTGGAAGCCAAAGGTATTTTTATATATTGATTAACTCCCACTGCCTCTGTCTAAGTTAGAAAAATTCTTCTATTGTCTTCCAGCTGTTTGATTATTTCTACTTTCTTTTTTATTTAAACTTGACAGGAAATATTTTCCAGATATTGTCCTTGGTCTTTTGCCATCAATTATCAGATTGGTCATTAGTTTCTGCCTCCTGATTGGCTTCCTCAGATCTCTCTTCTTATCCTTGAATTTCACACAATGTCATTCCTGACCTAGTGTTCACTCGGTTTTGTGGGCCTCTTGTGTTTTCATGTTTCAAAATTGAGTCTCACAAATAACTCAGTAGTGCATTCGAGAAAGACAGCATAGTGCCAGTGATGATTCCTTTTGATAACTTAGAAAAATTAAGGGTGACTATAGGCATGATACCAATCCAATAGAGAATTTAAGCTTTTCAACCAATTCAGTAGCAAGTGTTTATGCAGTACTGCAGTGAATCTAAAAAGTGATCCTGCCAAAGGGAGCCTGTTTTACCAATAAATAAGAAAGATAAAAATATAACTGTAATTGGTTCCCCTATTTTTAATATGTCCGCTGTTTTTTACATTATGTTTTTTGTTTTATGCATATCAGAATATCTTCCAATAAAATGGTATAATATATGGATTTTTTTAAATTATAAAAACAAAGAGTTAGTTTAGGTATAAGTGAAAGATAATTGACAATTAATTGATTACAGCTGAGGATAGATGACATTCATCTAAGGGTTCATTATGTTACCCATGTCTATACTCTTCCATGCCAGAAGTATAGAAAAACTGTACCACAATTAAAAGTTCTATCATGGAAAAATATACACTATAGGACTTATAGAACATGGAAAGATAGATCATACAGAACTGAGGTAATCAGAGAGGAGGTAATATTTTACCTGAACCTAACAAAAAGGTTGAGACGTGAACTAGTTGATCAAAATCATAACAAATGATGTACGTAGGATATGCATTGTTTCTGATCATTTAAAAGGATATATTTATGAAAAAATTTTAAAAACTAAAGCTCAACATTTGATATAGTATAATTAGGCTGAATACAGCATTTGGACAGCTTCAAATAATAGATTTTCCCTCCTTAGGTACATTGGAAGATTTTTAGGAGGGGTGGTAAGGAGAAAAAAAGTGCTTTAAAAAGTTTGAATCCAGAAAAAAAAGTCACGATTTTCCTGGAATTTTGTAACAAGGTCCCAACTCCTTCTCTGTGACTTGGTTTAGTGACTGAAAAGCAAAGAAATGGGTCTAAAGATACATAAAATACTCAGGAAGAAACATAACCAAGGAGGTGAAAGCATTGTATACTGAAAACTATAAAACATTGATGAAAGATATCGAAGACACAAACAAATGCAAGGACATCCTGTGTTCTTGGATTGGAAAAAGTAATATTATTAAACTATCCATACTACTCAAAGTCATCTGCAGATTAAATGCAATCCCTATCAAAAAGCAAGGGTGTTTTTTATAGAAATAGAAAAAACAATTTTACATTCATATGGAAACACAAAAGACCACAAATAGCCAAATTATTTCAGATCTTTACACGCAATTCTTCCTGACATTAAATAATTACTCCTAAAAAGTCATATCTTTTGTGGCAGTATCCTGGTTAAAACCAGAGAATGATTGACTTCATGAACAACAGGGATTATGCAAATGTCCTCACTGCTCTGGAAACAATATACTTCTCAACCTTCAATTATTCTTTGTAGAAGTTTTCTGCGCTGTCTGCATGCACATCTTGCTTACTCTTGCCCCTTAACATTAGTTAAAATCACTGCCTCCTGATGGGATCTCCTCCCCTCTACTCTGTGGAATTCTTATAAATGGTTAGTGATGCAGCCTAATTTAAACCTCTCCAGAGCTTTTTTTGCAGGAAAATCCAGCCCACTATAGCTTTTCTTTCTCTAAAAGAACTTTTCAAGTAATTCTAACGTCCTCTAATTTTGTACTTCCAAATATTTATCTTTGCACCTATGTACACAACACATACACACATAGAAATACACACACACACACACACACACACACACACACCCTTTGTGACTACAATGAAAGGATAAGCTTTCTAGGACCATGATGTGATCATTTATTTATTTTTCACTTATTATCTTCCTGCCTAAAAGTATGGCAAATTATGTTTTATATAATAGGAATTCAGTTAGTAATACAGAAAGAGAGTAGTTCAATAGATGACTGTGGTCTGGAATGTTTGAAAGAGACTATACGGAGAAGAATGTATTCCACAAATGTAGGAAATGTTAAGAACACTTACTTGAAAGGTGTAAGAACAAGTCTGAATGTAGATATAAACTGCAGTTTTAGAAACCATTGGCTGATCCTCTGAATAGGATGGATGCTTCATGAAAGCCAGTAGTGGGAAGAAAGTTGGGTCATGTTGTAACAGGGCTTGAACATAACCTAATAGAATTTGACCAATACAATATGCAGGAAGTTAGAATGTTATTTCATGGGAAAGGCAAACAAAAGGATGATCAACTATTTGTTGTTTTCTCTGAATAAATTCTGTAATTCTGTCTCTTGCTTTAAAATTTTATAATTATGTATGATAATTTTATAATTTGTGTGCTAATTTATTGAATTTTAAAAATGAAGAAAACATGATATTTGGTTGGCATGAATTGAAACTATTGGAGGCAAAGTGAAGGAAACATCATTTGGCAAATCCAAACTCTCAGGCAATACCAGGAATGAGCTTCCTGATGCGAAGGATTTCATGATTAAATTTTAAATGTAGAAATATGTGCAGTCATTAGCTTTGAACATAAAACTTATTTTTCCACATAAAGACTAATTCCTAGACACAACAATTAAATAGATTCAAGGGAAAAATTGACTTCATGTATGTTTGGAACTACCCTTCAATAATAAAGGTAAGACCAAACGGTACTATTTTTCATCAGAGATTTATTTTCAAGAGAATGAAGCTCATATGCTGTGGTTTGCCACACCTTTCACTGAGAATGTGAAAATGAACTGGTTTCTTTGCAATATTTATTCTCAGGACATTTATTTCACTATCAAACTGAATCTTCAAACCCTGACTTGATGAGTTACTATGGCAATGCTTATAGTAGCCTTACATTTAGTTTTCATGGCCGGTGCTGTGTCTATAGCTCCAGCTATGACTATGGTGATTCCAACTATAGTTACTGTTTTCTATTGATGGAAATTTCTGGTCCTTTGGGTTCAACTTTTTCCATAGCACTTGATGATCTCCTAGGACCTCAGAAGCTACACACTGTCATGGGTTAACTCTACTTGCATGTTCTTCTGCATCATAAATCTTATATTTTGTTTATCTTCTTTGGTGTGTAGCTAGTTATTTGGCATCCAGCGACAAAAAGAAATGAAGCCAGCCACTGGTTAAAGATGATAAGAAAGATTTTATTCAGTACTACTACAGTAGGGGAGAGAGCTTCATAGAACAGAGCTTGACTGCAATTTATGCAGAGGTGACTGGGTGTTTAAGAAAGAGAAGGAGAAAGTAAGGAGGGAGAATGAATGGAGTCTTGGGGAGAGTCAGGGAAGTGGAAAATTACAAAAAGCAGGAACAGGGAGTTGGCTAATATGATTACACCATCCGGGTTTGTTCATTGGTACTTATCTGAAAGGGAAACAAACTTTTTATATCTTCAAGACAGGAGGTAGTTTTGCAAATTGTAACAAGGCATCCAATGAAGTTAGGCCATTACTCTCCTACAGGGACTGGAGGCAAGGCAAAACCTTAGAAGCTTGCATTTCAAAGAGATGGCTCCCAGGTCCTTGAGGAGACAGTCCTGGGTTGTAGAAGATACATCTCAAAGGGACAGAGAAGGATTTACAATTGCAATTTTTTAAAGTAAATACTTTTAAGAGAAGGGTTTTCACTCCCATAGTCAGGTTTTGCTGGGACAAACAATAAATTCTTTTGACAGCGTTGAGCTTTCTCAGGCAGACCTATATGGGAGACTGAGAGTTGTGGTTCTTATTTGTAGGCCAAGGCTGAGGCCAAGTTCAGAAGAGAGCTCAGAGGAGCCCGGATAAAGATTGGGCAGGGAAAGAATCTTTGTCACAAGCAAGCCTAATGATGAAGAATGTGTGCTCTTGAATGAATGCTAGTGCAAATTGTGTTATCAGGATCTCATGCATCACATCCCCCTGGATTGCACTATCAGGAAAATGTTCTACCATGCCATCATTGTCAAACTGTTCTTGAACATGAGGTCTCCAGTGTGTACACTCTGCTGATGAATAGATAAAAGCCCTTAGCTAACATAGCAAAAAAGTTTCGTTTTTATTAATTCTTCTAGGTGTCGATGCCAATAATCCAAAATCCACCTGTAAATTAAAATTGGGGTGAGTTTATTATAAGCCAGGTCTGAGGAGTATAGCCTGGGGGCTTCCTTCTCTAAGGAAGAAAGCACACCAAAGAAGTAGGGTGTACAGGTAGTTATATACCATCTTGGAACAAAGAGCATACATGCCATGTGAGAAGAATATGTCTTTTACTACTGTCACAAGATGCTTACCTAGCACAGCAGGTCAGTGGTCACAAGGTGAGCACATTAAGTCAGTGGTCAGTAGGTCAGTGGTCATGAGGTGAGCACAGCAGGTTGGTAATTAATCCTTAGTTTCTTGGGAGAGATGCTTATCCTTAAGGAAATTACAATATGGGGAGGAAGCTACATCCCTATCTTTAAGGGATTCATTCTTGTCTTTGGGATATGGTATATGTTTAAAGCAGATGTACAATGCATTCTCAACAAGCCACATCAGGACTTCCTGGAAAAACAAAATCAAGCCAAATTAGTTTTAAACCAAATGACTTCCTCATATACTCCAATATATCCTATTGTTTTTATTTATTCATCATAGGTGAAGTTCTTGCATATAATAAGTTTTGAACTACAATGCCATTCAAAAAGTTTTCATTATTTTTTTCCTATTTTATAGAACTTTTTATCACTGTTCTCTAGAACTACTAGGTCTAAAGAATTAAAGTTAAAATTTACTGGAAAAATATGTTTTTGTCTTACAGATATATTCCTTGAGTGTCTCAGTACTTTTTTATTACTATTTTCTTTATCATGAATGACTTTTCTTCTCAATGTCTACAGACCTCTTGTGCCTCTCAAAATATAGGTCAAATTCTGCTTCATCAGTGGACTCTAATTAAGTCTTTTCTTTATTACAAGTGATACCTTCCTCTACACTTGGTTATATTTTTATCTATACTTCTATAATTAAACATACACATGCTGCCATCTATTAAAATAAATTTTATTCTCAATTTATCTCTCCATTTAGAATTAAATGTGTTGAGGCAGGATGATATTTCAGTCATTTTTGTATTCCATTCAATTTAATAGACACAGTACTTTTTTCTATAGCATTCTAGAGAAAATGGAAACTACTAGGACTACTAAAATGAACAAGCTAAAATCCACTCCTTCAAGGGGGATTAAATATTATGCTATTTTTGAAGAGAGAAATACATAACAGAATAGTCAGTTTTAATATAATAATTTTTAAACCTAACTTTCGGTGAAAACACTTCACAGAAGATATGAAGCCTCAATTAAGTACTGAAAGATATATTTCATCCTTGGCATAAGAAGGTTGAAAGAAACAAGATGTGCTTAGAGGCAAGAGAAATGATGCTCGGGTATGAGCAATGCAAATTATTCTATATAATTAATGTATACTATAACTTCCGTCATCAATAGCTACACTAGAAAATTAGAAATCCTTTGGGTGATATTATAAAGTCTTCCCCAATCTGACATCAAAGCATCATCAAAGCATAGGTTCTATAAAGGTTAAAATCATAACTTTTATAAAAAGAGATAGCATGTGCAATTTTTTTAATGTATTAATTGGGGAATGAGTAGAATGACAAACCTGGTGCAAAGGGAAATATCAAAAACCAGGATATTCATTATTAGTGAATAAAAGAAATGTTGAGATAGTTAAGTTAGATAAAAAATTTGATTCATCTGCAAACGAGCAATAAACAATAATCTTTGCAGTTTTCTCCTCTCACAAAAAGATCGTCATTATACCTCCTCAGTTTTATAGTGAGAAAACACGGAGCCCAAGTCAATAATGCAAATAAAGTTTTATTCCACTAAAGAGTCAGATGACCCCCTGATGAGCTTATTAAAAAATATCCTTAGCATATATTAAAAGGTGATATACAGGACTTCCAGTTTCAGTTATGGCAGGTAAAGAGCTTGGAAGTCTTCATTACGACAGGGAAAATCCGTTCAAACCGAAAAATCAATGAATTTTCCTGGATGCATCAGAGAACTAAGGTCACTGGGCAAACTAACACCCCAAAACTAGAAACACATGTACATCCAGAAAGATACAGCTACCAAAATCTGCTCACCTGGAGCAGAAGCTGTTCAAATCATAAACTGGTAGGAACATTTAAATGGTAATTTTTTGCAATTTTTAGAGGCTGAATGTAGACGAGCATGAGAGTGAGAAACTACTGGGAGAACAGTGTGAGAGAGTCCTCAAACTTTTTGGGGTTTTCCCTCCAAGGGCCCCACCAAGTTTCCACTGTGACCATCCAAGAAAGATCCCTTCTTGATTCCAGGAGGGGGAGGGGGAGAGTAATCATTGTGACATACGTCCAGAGGCTCTTGATAAAAAAAGCCCTAATCTCCAGGAGGAAAACCAAAACCCCAAAACCAAAAAACTTTACCAGAGTGTAATTCTGAAACTTTACCTCAGCTGAGGGAAGGGAATTTCTCACTACCCCAGCTTCCTCCAGCCTTCTTGTCTTACCTGAAGTAGAGAAGAGAACAGACAGGAGTCAGGGCTTCAAGGAAATAGAATGCTGCAGTCAAAGAACAGAGCAGGGAGAAGCTAACATGGGGGATCAGAATTTGTCACTCCAAAATGTGTCTCTTTGGCTTGATTATTTTTAAAAATACAAAAGACTCAAAAAGAAACCTTGACCTTTCCCCTCACTGCCTAAAAGAATTTAAGATAGCAGGCATCTCCCAGGCGGGATCTATCACCACAAATAACTCTGGGTATGGTAGACTGGGAGGAAATTTGCTAAGCCCATTTTTATCAAAATTCTCTCTCTCGGGTCACTTTGTCTATAGATGGTGCAGCAAATATTTGTTTACCAAACATCTGCTTTTCCATCTCCATGTGAATTGCTTTCTTCCCTTTTGAAGTCTCAAACCACTACTTCCAACATCCTCCTTTGTCCTTAGTTGAAGATGATATTTAAGGTAGTGGTTTCCCTCATTTTGGCGAGTTACTCAGTTTTCCTGGGTTTCTCCCATGTATACATGTTTTTAATGTTGATTTTCTCCTGTTATTCTGTCTCATGTCAATTTAATTCTTAGGCCAGCCAGAAGAACCTAGAGGGTAGAGGAACAGTTCTTCCGCCCCCACACTACATAACTGAAGAAAAACGTATGAAGGTGATAGCATTGAGACTGATCCCTGTAAAAAAAAAAAAGTGATATTCAATCAGAAGATTATAGAATGGTCCCTTTCCCCACATGTTATCACTGAATCAACAGGGCTTCAATGTAATAAAGTGGATTCAAGGGGAAAGAGGTGCAAGACACAGACTCTCTCTGAGGAGGGGTACATAGGAAAAACCAAGGTATAGAGAGATAACCAAAATCAGGGGAAAAAAAAAGGATACTAGAAGAATTTGAAACTCTGGCACTTGTAACTACAGCAAACATTCAAAAAGCCAAACCCCTACTCAGATTAACATAAATTCCTACACTAAAAACCTGTTTACCTCAATTCAATTCTTATTGACCAATATATTATGTCTGACTTTCAACAAAAAATTGCAAGGGATGCCTAAAGGCAAGAAAAAACACATTCTGAATAAAGCAATGATCTGAACGAAACTCAAATATGATATAGATGGAATTAATAAAGAGGAACTTTAAAATAACTATGATTATATGGTAAGGGCTCTTATGGTAAAAATGGATGAGTGATGTAAGGAGAAATGGAAATTCTAAGACAGAATCAAAAAGAAATGCCAGAAATAGAAAACATAGGAACAGAAATGAAGAATGCGTTTGAAAGGTTCATCAGCAAACTCAACACAACCCAGGAAAGAATCAGTGAACTTGAAGATAGATCAATATAAATTTACCAAAATGAAATGTAAAGAAAGAAAAAACAATGAAAAGTGCAACAAAATTTCCAAGAACTGTGGGGCAATATTAAAATGTGTAATACATGTGTAATTGTAGTATAATATAAGAAGGAAAAGAGAATGAAATAGAAAAAAAATATTTGAAACAAAAATGGCTGAGATTTCCAACATTATTAACACACATTAACATAGATCCAGATAGTTCTAAGAACACCAACCAGAATAAAACAAACAAAATAAAACAATCAGCAAAAACTCCACATGTAGACATATCACATTCAAACATATCAGAAAGTCAAACACAAACAGAAATTTCTTAGGGAAATAAAAATCACCTTAATTCTAGATGGACAGTGTTAAGTATTACAGTGAACTTCTCATCTAACACTATGCATATAAAAAGAAGGTGGAGTGAAATATTAAAGTGTTGAAGGAAATACTCACATATCTAGAATTTTATGTCAGAAATCACCCTTCTAAATGGAAGGAGAATAAATACTTTCTCATACAAATAAATCCAAGGGAATCCAGCATTAGCAACCTGCTCTGCAAGAAATGCTAAAAGAAAACTTTCAGGCATAAGGAAGGTGATAAAGAAACTTGGAACTGCATAAAGTAAGGTAGTATGAGAAAGAATGGAATATAGAAGGAATCAGATTACGTAAAGTAAAATCTTGTGTTTTTCTTATCGTTCATTCATCTAAAATATAGCTGTTTACTTAAGGCAATAATAGTAACAATGTACTGGATGAAATAACATATACATAAGTGAAAGGTAATAAGAGACAGGAGAGGGGAATTTAGAATACTCAGCTATTAGTTGTAGTACATGTGAAGTAGTAATGGTACTTGAAGGTGAATTTAGATTAGTTAAAAATGTGCAATGTAGATTCTGGGGAAAACACTGAAAATAATAAAAATAAGTATAATTAAAACACTTTCTAAGACAGGAAATAAAATATAATCATATAAAATGCATTAATATCAAAGAAGGAAGAAAAAGATGAGAAAAAAGAAAGACCAAATGCAATCAATAGAAAACAGTTACAAACACGGTAGATATCAATCCACTATACAAATTATAAAATTATAACTTTAACCATAAATGATATAAATACCCCAATGAAAAGACAAACATTGTCAGCATGGATTAAAAACAAACAAATAGAAAACACCACTCAAGACTCAACTACATGTTACCTACAAAGAAAAATCCACTTGAAGTATCAACACTCAGATACATTATAGTAAAGGTATGGAGAAAATCCACCAGGCAAACATGAATCTAAAGAATACTGGGGTTCTTATATTAATTTCAGGCAAAACTACTTCAGAGCAGGGAAAATGATTAAGAACGAAAAAGACATAATTCTAAACTGTATGCACTTAACAAAAGAATGTGAAGATATATGAGGTGAAAACTGCTGAAACTTGAAAAATAGACAAATCCAGTAATGTAGCTAAGGACTTCAACACCCTTCTGTCAGTAGCAGATACATCAATCAGTCGAAATTTAACAGGGATATAAATGACATGTCCTCACATAATCAATTTGATACAATTCATATTTATAAAATATCCCACCTAATAGGAGCAGAATACATATTCTTCTAAAGCTTGCTAGGAACATTCATCAAGATAGATCACACTGTGGGCCATTAAACACACTTTAACAAATTTAAAAGAATAGAAATCCTACAAAGTATAGTCTTAGACCACAGTGGAATTAAACTAAAAATCAATAATAGAAAGATAGTTGGAAAATGCTGAAATGTTTGGAAAGTAAACAGCATACTTCTAAATAACACATTAATTAAAAATGTCTCACAAGAAGTTGAAAAGATATTTTGAACTAAATAAAGAAGGAAATGCAACTTATTGAAATGTGCAGGATTCAGCAAAAGCAGTACTTAGAGGGAAATTTATAGTATTAAATGTATATATCAGAGAAGAAAAAAAGATTTAAAATTAATAACCTTACTTCTACCTTAGGAAACGAGAAAGAACTTAAGCCCCAAGTAAGCAAAAGAAAATATAGAATAGCACTAGCAGAAATCAATGAACTTGAAAATGAAAAACAATAGGAGAAGTCAACAAATCCAAAAGCTAATTCTTTGAGAAGTTCAATAATTGCTAGACTTCTAGCCTGGCTAGCCAAGAAAAAAAAAAGATAAGACACACATTACTAATATTAGAAATGAAATAGGGGTCATAACCACTGAGCCCATGGATATTCAAAGGAAAATAAGGAGTCTGTAAAAAACTTTATACCCATAAATTTGGTAATTTAGATAAAATGGACAAATTCCTTTAAGACACAAACTATCAAAAGTCACAGAAGGAGAAATAGGTAATCTAAATAGCTCCATATCTATTAAATTAATTAAAGCAATAATAAAAAACCTTCCAAAAGAGAAATCACTTGGCCCTGATGCCTTTCCAGTTTCTTTGGGGAATTCTACCAAACATTTAAAGAAGAAATAATACCAATTCTCCACAATCACTTTCAGAAGATAGAAGCTGAGAGAACCCTTATTAACTCATTCTATTAGGACAACATTATCCTAATATCAAAATCAGACAAAGGCATTAGTAGAAAAGAAAATTGCAGAACAATGTCTCTCATGAAATTTGTTGCAAAAATTCTCAATCAAATATTAGCAAATCTAATCCAATGATCTATAAAAAGAATTGTATGATGAGGTAAGATTCATTCTAAGTATGCAAAGCTGGTTTAACATTTGAAAATCAATTTATGTAATACACCATATCAACAGCCTAAAAAATAAAAATCATATGATCATAGCAATAGATGCAGGAAAAGCATTTAAACATCCAATTCCCTATTACATTAAAAACTCTCCTCCAACTAGGAATGGAGAACTTCCTCAACTTAATAAATAACCAGTAAGAAAAAAAAATCTACTGCTAACTTCATCATGAGAAACTAGATACTGTACACCTAAAATTGGGTTATTTTATATAGATTGACTCAGTTCCTTTCCCTAGGGAGATAAAATGAAGCCCACATTGGGTTTTGATATGCACATACATTTTTCCACAGCAGTTAACTTTGATTAAAGTTTTGAGATACTTTCCTCCCAAAATTGCTTTTGTTCAAATGAGTTCTCTTCATTTATGTTGGTTCTGAATTATAGAGTTGGGATATATTATCAAATTACTTCTATTTCCCCTGGGCCTAAACAAGCAAACAAACTGTTAAATTTATTCTAATATCTCAAAGAAACTTATTCTCCATTTCTCCACCTTCTCTGATCTCACTTTTATGCATTCACAGGGGGATGGAATAAATTACAGAATGGAACAGTAGTTTAGAAGATATAAATTATTGCTGGAATGGCCCTCACTTAAAGGATAAAAAGGACAAATTATCAATATTCTGCTTAAATATTTCTTAGGTAGATAACCTCCTGAGATATTAACAGTATCTTTACTTAAATAAAAGAACTGGATAAGATCGATCACGTCTCTTCTTGGATACCTCTGTGGGCTTTCCCATACCTACAGCAGAAGTCATTAACAAACTTTTTCTGTAAAAGGCCAGATAGTAAATATTTTAGGCTTTCTGGACAAATATTCTCTAGTACAACTAACCAATTCTGTTGCTGTAGTTGGAAAGCAGTCACAGACAGTACAAATGAAGAGCGTAATTGTTCAACAAAACTTTATTTACAATTAAAAGCACTGGCAAGATTTGGCCCATGGGCTGTAGTTTGCTGACCTCAGACCTAGAGGGTAAAATAAAAATACTTCAGTGGGCATACAAGGTTTTTAGAAATGTAGACTTTTTTTTTTTTTTGCCTCATCTTATGCCCCTCTCCTTTTTATTCCAGCGTTATTAAACTCTATTCTACATTGACACTATGTACTAGTGTGGTTCTATAGCATGCCACTAAAGTTTCCTCACTGTAAGAAGTCATTGTTTCTTCCTTTTTTTTCCACCTGTTAAATTCTTATTTACTCTTTCTGAAAGAATTAATACATATGTAATCATGTTTATAGGAGTTTTGCTGGTTTGACCCTCTTGGATATGAATTACATCTGGGGTGACCAACCATCCCAGTTTACTCAGGACAGAGGGTCTTCCCAGCATGTGGTGCATTTGGTGCCCAAACTGGAGCAGCCCCAGGAAAACCAGGACAGTTGGTCATTCTGTTTCTCGATCTGGAGAATCTCTTAAATATTTAGATTTGATACTCTAAAATTTAAGATTTTAGATTCTACCACAACTATGACAATATTGAATTATAACACATGTACATTATTTTTTATTTTCCCTAATAGTAAATCCTATAACTGCAGTAAGAACTAGATATTATTCATCTTTTATTGTCTGAAAATATTACATAGTTCCTAAACATTGCAGGAAACACATATATTTAGAATATTAGTATTGGTATTAGATATATTTAGAATATTAGTATTCAGAATATTAGTATTGGTGTTAGAATATTGGTATTAGAATGAGGTTAAGAGCAAGGATGGAAAGAAGGAAGGAAAAAGGAGGGAAGGAGGGAAGGAAGGAATTTCTTGTGTAAATAAAGTATAAATGAAATATAATTTTTGCTTTAATAACCAAATAAGACATAAAATTTAAAAATTGTTTTGGCCTTGCAAATGTAAAGAAAGATTTTGGTAGAAACTAATTATTTATTGTTACTTTTTGATATAAGAAATTGAAGGAGTATTGACAGAAGAATGTGAAAATATACTATTTCTTGCTATTACTGAAAAATATACTGTAAACATTAAATTCTGGTCTTGCTGATTGCCTGCTAAAATGTCAAACTCAAAATTCTCACCCTTAAAATGCTTTTGTGTTACTAAAAGATTAAAATATGATTTAGGAAATAAATGCTAAATGTAACATGAGATAGTTTATGAAATGTGAATGATAAAAAGTTTTTTAAAAACATATCTGTTACTAAACAATTGTCTTGTTACTGTTTTTTAAAAATATATCTGTTACTAAACTCTTGTCATGTTAAATTACCTATAATTTTGTATAGTACTGCACCTTCAGTGATGAACAGGTCCAAGAGTTGTCTTGAACATTGAAAAGATAGAAATAAGGTACATCATTTAATTTGGTGAAAAATAAGTGGCAAAGGAAATGGACTGAGTTGGGAGACACTGTCTAGGTGATGCCATCAGAGTGCTGCCTGATACCTGAAAGTCTGGCATAAAGTTGACTTGGAGGATTAAGTCATGGTTGACTTTGCAGGGCCCGTCGACTCTTCTCATTATGGGCACAATAGGTTTCATGGAAAGCATGCTCAGCAGGAAAATCAGATTAAAAATTTAAACCTTCTTAATTGAGTCTCTTCTAATTAAGAAAATAGTTTAACTGGATTTCTATTGTAGAATAGTCATGGTTTTGAATAAACTTGAAGCAAATCAGCATAGTTTTCCACATCTACCACTGAAGTAGTATAAAAGTCTCTCTCTGTGGGTGTTAGTTCACATGCAGAGGAACTTAGACAACCTTCAACCAGACCCACAAGTCCTGACACTATGAGCTGTTGTGGAGACTTGGGCTTGGATGATAGTGGCCTGCAGTCTGGTCTTGGCTGTGGTTGTGGAACACTTCCATGCCCTGGCTGTGGCTTTGACTCTAGCTATGGGGGACTTGGTTCTCTCTGTGGCCTCAGGAGATGTGGATTTGACTTGTACTGGAAAATCTACTGACATTTTGTGGCCTTAGAAACAGAAAGCTCAACTTCTAGATCCTTTACTCCAAAGAGTTTTCTAATACGTTCTTCTTTGATTCTATGAAAAGCCTTCATAACCCTGGTGGGATGTTCCACAAGAACTAGGAGTGGGGCAACAGCTGCAGTGGCAATAGCAACAGCAAGATTGTGGATTCCATGGTTGAAACTGGGAATCATCACTGAACCATTAAATTGCTCATATATACTCATTGCTTCCATTTCTATAATTTTTCAAGAAAGCTTTTTGTGATACCACAAATTCTTCCCCTCACCACCTCCCACCAACTGATTAAAAATAAAGAACGTGCCCAATCAGGAAAATAAATTTTCTTTCTGAAGTGGGATTTTTTTTGCCCACAATTTCAAATGGTTGAGCCAAGATTTTCCAAGGAATATTTGGATTTTGTTAATTAATGGTACTTACTTTTTTAAAAGAGCTACAAATTGAGAGTGTTGTAATTTCACATCGTGTGATAGAAATAATAGTGATAATGACTGTCTCTGACAAACACACCTTAGGTTTCAGACGATGCTTTTTTTTCATTGTGAAATAAGGATAAATGGCAAAATTGTGGCACTAAAAGAATTCCATTCTTTCAGGAATTTTTTTTCCTTAGCGAATTAGTTTGAGGTGTAAAAGATGACATGAGTGGAGCCGTATTAAAACAGCGCCAGGGCAGCCATGTCAGAGGAATTGCTTTGCACATTTTGTTTTCTTTATCTTCCAAACAGAACCAAATCACCAACATTCCAAGAAGTCAGTAAGGACAAGAGTATCCTGTCTGTAAGGACTGATGGAACTGCACTTTGCTGATGACCAGAATGCTAACCAATCAATGAAGTACAATGTTTGAATCTCGGGCCGATCTATGAAGTACAAACCTAGCCTTACCTTATCTAGCACCAATGAACTCTTCCTGAACACAACCTACCTCATCCTCCCTTTTTCCCATAAAAACCCCAATACCCTTTCCTATAATTGGGACACTGGATTTCTATCTGAATCCGTGCTCTCCAAATTGCAATTCTTTGATCCCAAATAAATGCTTTGGGATTTATTTGCTTCTTAAACTGAGTTCTGTTTTTGTTAGTGGACATATGGTGTCAGAATGTGGAACTGAAGTGATCTCACCTTCCTGGACCAGTGTCCCCTGGAAGTTGGTTCTGTACCAACACGAGCCCCCTTTTGTGCTCAGCAGCTTCCAAGGACAACTGACTCCTCCTATCATGGGGCACCTCAGGCTCAGACCTCCCTCCTTTTGGGGGAGGTCAGTGCCTTTTTGGGGGGAATCAAGGGCGACTGCCCAGGAGACTATTGTTTCAGTGCCGGCATGAGGGCCATTGCCTCAGGAGGGGTCCCTCAGCCGTTCTCCTTGGTCTGTGAGCACTCTAACCAAATGAAGAGATTTTTCTACTGTCATTTTTGTTTGCACACTTTTATCAAAGTTACTAAAGTTTTCTGAGAAGTTCCTCCCTTGAGAACTCCAGCTGGTTTTATATTTAGGAAAGATTGTCCTTCCTCTTGTAAATTTTTGTCCCAGTGGACCAATAATACTAAAGATAATTTAAAATTATAGTGGCCACTTTTGGGCTACTTTGAGCTTCCAAAACTTGTCTTTTTGCCTATTAGGTTTGAGAACCATGGACTAGACAAATCAAATGCAATCTTTAATTTTGAAATAGTCAAGTGCACCACCTTCTGGCATATCTGCTTAAAACTATGGTCTCAGAAGCTGCAAATATTTACAAAGAAGAGCAAAATCATACTAAGCTTTTTTCATGTCCTGAGAGCTTGGCTTGGTAACCACCAGGTTGGAGGCCCCAAAATATTGTCAGACAGAAATGCCAGTTGCACCCAATTTGCAGTCAGATATGGCTAGACAGAAGTGTGGGTTGAATTCCATTTGTGAGTAGGGTCCTAGCAAGCTGCTGCCAGCCTCAGGGGAATTATATTGGCCAGTAGAAGGACCATTGCAATTAGATAAGATCATTTACGAGGTACACTTAAAAGCAAAGGCTTATGGTGCCGGCCCAGGGGCATAACGGTTAAGTTCCCGGGCTCCGCTTTGGCGGCCCAGGGTTCACAGGTTCAGATCCTGGGCAAGGACCAACACACCACTTGTCAGGCCATGCTGTGGCAGTGTCCCATATAAAGTGGAGAAAGACGGGCACAGATATTAGCCCAGGACCAATCTTCATCAGCAAAAAGAGGAGGATTGGCAATGGATGTTAGCTCAGGGCTAATCCTCACACACCCACCCACCCACACACACACACCAGTAAAGGCTTAAAACTTCCAAAATAGCCTTACTGAAAGTTTCATTACAAACAGCTAATGCAAAATCAAGATATAAAAGGTACCTAAAAGACTATATAAAACCTGTTAAGTTAATGGCATTACAGAGGTCCCCATATCTACCTTTGAAGGAGAGCTGCTGAAGATTTTCTAGTAAACTGCGACGTTATTCCTTTAAAACAAGGAGAAACTAAAATTAAAAATTAATAGAGGGCCGGCCCGGTGGCACAGCGGTTTAGTTTGCACTTCGGCAGCCCGGGGTTCGCAGGTTCGGATCCCAGGCACCTGCCGATGCACTGCTTGTCAGCCATGCTGTGGCAGCGTCCCATATAAAGTAGAGGAAGATGGGCACAGATGTTAGCCCAGGGCCAGTCTTCCTCAGCAAAAAGAGGAGGATTAGCAATGGATGTTAGCTCAGGGCTGCTCTTCCTCACAAAAAAAAAAAAAAAAAAAAAAAGAATGGACCTGTTTAATACCATCAGGAATATTTACTGTTTGTTCCAGCTGAAACTTGACAAGGTATTTAGAAAGATTTAGTAATTTATGATCAGAAATTTGGCCAAATTGAAAGCTGACATTCAGAGCCTGATAGGAATTTTTTTTTAGGCATTCTTCCCTAAGTTAAAATAAAACTATCCACCCAGAGGGAAAGAAGCAAATTATGGATGATGTAGTTGGAGGGAGATCAACTATCACATCATTTACATTACAACCCAATTTCTGAGGAATTGAGAGCAATTGCCCTTGTCTTACAAATCTTTGCAAAACTGGAAGTGCAGCTATAGAGGCATCTCAGTTTCCACCAATTCCCTTTCACCAATCCCAAAAACCTCCTCCATTTATCTTAAAAAGCTTGTAACCTCCCCAGGAACTGTTGTTCAGACATTATCCACTCTTAAGACTGAACAAAAAAAAAAAAAAGGAAAAAGAGAAAAATGGCTATAGAAGTGCTCTTGCCCCAAATCTAGCATCTCAAGTGTCTTTTCCATAAATACCAGTAGAAAAACCTTTAGACATCCAAGAAGGTAAACTTAATTTATTGCATCTGCCAGAAAGAAAATTTGGGTCAAACTATTCTTTCATGACTAGTGAACTTTGTATTACTGTACCTGATTCATGCTATTAATTTTAAAATAATAGCTATGGAGGTCTCTATGTATATGTGTCTATATATAGATGTATATCTTCCAACTCCAGGTGGTATAGTTTTTTACAAAATCTCTATTTAATTGACTTAAAGTAAGCATTTACAGAAATTATTTCTAAATATAATAAAAGCTAACCCAAATGAATTTCAGGATCATGTGATCTAGGAAACTATTTGATTTTAAAGCTAATTTAAGTTTGTTGTCTTTAGAGTTATAGGCATTAAATATAAAACTTTTGTTCTATCTAGGTTTACTAAAAGTCAAACAAATTTCTATTATCTCTGTTACAAAATTTAGCAGCATAAAATTGATCACTGACCTTGTCTAATGTCCGATGAAGTTTTTGTAGGTAATCTAAATATAATTATTGAGAACAAGTGAACTAAATAGATATAAGTAAAATTAAAGGGTTTTTAGGTGAAATTTGTAATAATAATATTGCCTTGTGGTTTATGTACTTAAAAATAACTTCAAAACCTTTTGGTAACTTGAAACCTTAGATTTTTGCTAAATTAAGTTAAATGATAGAAATTTATTGAGCAACTAGATCATTTCCAAATAAGATAAAATATTAGACATTAATTACTAAACATAGGTTTATCTGTTTGCTTCTTATTACAGAAAAAGTCAAAATATTTGGGTTTATTAATAAACATGTTTTGTGCCACACTGTGAAATTTTCTATGGATAAACACATGTTTCTAGAAAGTTTTTTTGTCTGCCAATCCACAGAACGCTAATGTAAAAGACAATTCATCATTGCTTCTTAGTTTTCACTAAAAATTAAGGCTTGTAAGGGTTAAGGATTCTAAGTAATATATGTGTTTAAGGCTACTAAAAATTGATAAAGGAAACATCTCTCTATATAAGGAAAGTGGGATGTATGTTTTCAGTAAAGAAGGTATAAGGAATGGAGATATTTTTGTTTGTTTGTTTTGTTAATAAAAGCAAATTTTGTCCTAAAGTACTAGGAAGGAGTGAAGGCATGGGGCAAATTCTGAATGTAAGAAAAGAAAGTTATAGAAGACTTGTGGAAGAGGAACCCTCAGGAAAGAGTTTTGTGCTTGGTCAAGTTGGCGATATTGAAAGGAATTTAATTAAGCAAATCAGTTTTAATATCAAAAGTAAGCTAGTGAAAAATTAGAATTTGGTTTTCTCTCTCTCTTAAAAAGGATAGTTTCCTTGGAATTTTAGTCTGCTCTTAATAAGGAGACTATGAAAGGTTTTCTTTGCCTTTGAGTAAGTCTACCTAAAAGGCAGAAATTTTATGTTTTGTCAAAATAATTTCCTATGTTTGAAAAGCTGAGATCTCTATTAAGAGAGTTGAGGGTTTTTTTTTAACTGTTTAACTCTGTGTTTGCCTTTAACATCTTCTGTTGTCACTTTGGTTAAATAGATAACTAAGCTTTGTTGCACAGTGATCTGTGATCCTATTTAGTCGACTGTCCAAACTTTTTAATATTTTTGACAAACTTTCCAAAATTCAAATTCTAAATAGTTTTTTTTTGACCTGAAAGTAACTTTGCAATTCCCAGTGGACCCCTGGAACTTCTCAAAGAATTTGATCTCTCTTCTTATAAAAGGGAAATATTAAATTAATTAGGTTTATTTGATATGTTACACTGCATGGGAAGCATTGTCAACTAAGTGGTACTGAGCCTCCTTTATGGATAGCCTTACATGCATATATGTTATTAATGTAAATATTTTAGAAATTATATGAAATTTTTAAAATTTCTAATATATACTGGTACATTATCACTTTTAATTCTAGTTAGTATCTTAAAATATGGTATGTCATAAAAATAACCAAGTTCCCTTGTCAATTGCATTATAATGTTAAGTCTTTTGTCATCTGTAGATAGTTATTATTTTACTCTGATGCTTTTGCAGAAATGTTTCATCTTCAGAGAGATTCATGGCAAGGACTCTGATACCTATGCTAAAATACAGGTTTCTGATAAACTTTCAGATCATTAAAACTGAATTGGGTAAGAAATTACAGAACTCTAATGGAGAAACTGATGGCTTCATACAACTGCTAACAAAAGATCAAGATCAAGAATTTATTCCATAAGACTGTTAACTGAGGAGGATGCTCTAAGGATTTGTTTCTCCAGATTTAAAGAAATCTTTTTTCTTAAGTTATCAACAATTTGGTAAGATATACCTTTGTGAACAAAGATGAAACACTTACTTTTTCTCCCTACCTGATCCCTCCAGGATTCAGAAACTCTCAATGAGTATTCTTATTTTCCCTTATATAAATAATCAGGCCAAGTTTTTAATATAATCAAATTAGTTTTCTTGTGAAAATGATGTAAATTTGGTAAAAATGAGGGTAATTGTGGAGAGAAAAATTGTGTTGCACCTTTGTAGATGTTGGATTCTAGTCATGTTAATTGTCTTTGCAGTTTTGGTTTATACCTATAGACTGGACATCCCTGACCTAAGGTATCATCTTTGGTCTCACCAACTGCTTGCATTGCCCTCTTTGGAAAACATGAACTGCCCACATGGGATGGTCACTGGCAGATCAGTGTCTGTTGGTATACAACCTTTGGCTGATCCCTTGTTGTCTTTAGTATGACCAACTACTGTAAGTCTCTAATGTCTTAAAGTCAAGCCTATCATCAATAGGTTAAAGAAGCTTTCTTGGATTCCAATTTAAAGAATCCTGTTGGTCACAGTCTAGAGCCTGGTGACTGGATATTCTAGAAATGACATCAGAAGAAGACAGTCCTCAACCCTCATTGGAAAGGACCTTACAGTGTGCTCCTAACATTGACACTGCTACAGAATGAGGAGGCATTTAACCTTGAAGAACACATATCACAGACAAAGAAGTCTCCACCTGACATCTGGTCCTGTACAAATGCTGGAGACTCCAAATCAAATAGACCAGGAAGAGAAGCTGCCAACATCTGAGGCAAATACCTTTCCCAAGATGGCCGGACCAGGCCTGTATACCTTTAATTCAACTTCTTTTCTCCCTCTCTTTCTTGGAAAGACAATACTCTTATCCACATCTGCCAATCTATTACAAAAGGAGGAAATCTTCCTGACTATTGGTTTGTCAGAAGCCTCATTCTGTACATGAATCTAGAAAATCCTTCAGTACATTTAATTACCAATTAAATTACCTCCATGACGCCCTGAATTCATTGTGCTAAGTTTCTAGAACTTTTTGTCTAATCAATCAAAATTCCAGAGATTTAAGAGGTAATATTTGTAACTGACATAAATGCCTCTTGTCTTGCTTGGGTAAACACCTCTGGAAGGTACAGACAGAACTAGACAGAATTTGGGCACAAGCCAAATTGTTAAATGTAGTGCCCACTGACATCTTGTGGTTCTTGGATCTCTTTAGTGACTGCCGTCAGCCATTGCCTCCTCGTTCAGGTCTATTCTCCAATTTGGACTTAGCATTTTGTTTGTTATTATTGGAATTCTCATTATTGTAAAACTTTATCTCCTCTCCCTAGCTTGATGTTATAAAAACACCACTCACATATTGGTCAGTTAGCACTTGAAATGTTTCCTAAGGCTTGTGAAACTTCACATGAGAACCTTCAAGGAACTGCAGAAGACACTTGCCCTTAAAGAACTTGACATAGAGCCTCCTTTTACTCTGGTACTCTTTTTGCTCAATTATGGCCTAAAGGCTCCTATGGAAACCACTTTCCCTCCTACATGGGACATGACATACCAGGAATGAGCCTTCCTGGCAATGAGGGACCAATGCTTTGATGGCTGATCAGCGGTGCTTTCCAAAGTCGATCAGCAATGCTTTCTAGTGTTTGATCAGTGATGCTTTCAGAGAAAGATCTTGATCAAAAGGGGAAAAATGTGAAAGACAACATGGAGCCATACTAAAATGAGTGGCCATTTCAGAGGAATTGCTTTGCACATCTTGTTTTCTCATCTTCCAAACTGGACCAAGTCACCAGCATTCCAAGAAGTCAGTAAAGACAAGAATATCCTATCTGAAAGGACGGATGGAACTGGAGTTTACTGATGACTGGATCACTAGCCAATCAATGAAATACAAGCCTACTCTTTTGCCTGATAACTGAATCCCAAGCCAATCTATGAGGTACAAACCTAGCCTTACCTTATCTAGCACCAATGACCTCTTCTTTAATACAACTCACCTCATCCTCCCTTTTCTCATAAAAACCCTAAGCCCCTCTCCTATAATTGGGGCATTATTTGGGTTTCTACCTGAATCTGTGCTCCCCAAATTGCAATACTTTGATCCAAATAAGTGCTTTGCCTCTTAAACTGATTTCTATTTTTGTAATTTGGTGGAGGTTTAAAGAGTACGAAAGAGGAGAGCAGCTCTTGAGTTTGGATGAAGACCTATTAGTCTTGGAATGCCAGAGAAAGGAAGTTAGACTTTTCCAAAGTGGGCCTTAGTGAACTTTTGGGTAAAAAGCAGAACCTCATTGTCTCTAAGAGTGCCAAATACACTGCCTTGGCGATGGAAATTTGTGTGTATAATCGAATCAAATGAAGGTACATTCATTCACTAAATAAGACATTCAACACAGACTTTATGTGCTAGGCGTTTGATGGATATAAAGATAAATCCTACACAGAGTCTACCAGATCTTATCTGATGCTTACAAATAAGTAGTAAAGGTTTACTGTCATCAAATATCTACAACAAAACATGATATAATCAATGATAGAAGAGAGAGAGAGAGTTTGAAATGAGTGTTTAAATGGAACTATAGATTTTTTTTTCTAAAAGCAAAATGATAATATCATTCATGGGGTGAGTGCAAAACCTCCCCAATACCAGCAGCCTGGTATTCTTGCCATATGCTTTGTTAGACAGGATGAAGATATCTTATCAGAAAAAATATACAATATTATTTAAAAGCACGTTATCATGAAGCCCTTGAAGACATGATAAGTATGAAATCTGTACTCAAGGAAAATATGTGGTAAACAGAATTAAAACCTAATAGCACTAATTGGGAAATACTGATTGATCCACCAAAGCAAGCTTTGGTGAGGCCCCCTTCTTACATAAGAGAAAACAAATTACTGGGTTTTTTTCCGTATGTTATTTGATATAAATATTATGCATAGAGTACTAAGACTTGCCACACTTGCCATTGAAGAAGTTTAAATGTCTTTCAACATCAAACCTCAACTCTTCACACAGCTAATTGACAACTACCTCAGAGTCCTGGGCTCTGACTTTGATGGCCAGAGCTTTGCTATGACTGTGTATATGGCAGCTTTTGAGAACAGAGTACACATGTGACTCTGGTTATGGTGGTTGTGGATACAAATGCTGTCATCCAATTTGTTATGGAAGATGCTAGACCTTTGGTTTCTACTAAGCTTTAGTACCCAAGATTCTTGGGAGGATAATCCAAAAACAATATCCAACTTTTCAAGAGTTTTATACAATCAAATCTATTTCTAGCCTATAACAAGCGGAGAAGATGAATTACAGGCTTACAAACTAGTTGGCATTAGATTTAAGTTCTGTCTGTATATGTACAGCTGTTCAATAGCAATTTGGAATTGTTCTATAAATATTGGATATTTTACCATGATGGTTATTTCTCCTTTCACTCTCAAGATACTAATTTTTCATATGAAATTTCTTTAGTGTATTTTACACTGGGAGAGATCTCCATAATCATTTTCCAATAAATATTTTAATATGACATTACGATATGGTCTTAACTTTAGTCATTTATCTTAATACATTTTCTTTGTTTTATGATATTTGAAATGAAGGCAACTGTTTCTCTTCCTGAGGATACCATTTATTCCTATTATTAAATCAGTGAAAAGCAAATATCATAAATTAAGTTTGAGAGGAAGAGATTTCTGGTCTTTCTTGGATGGCTATTCTTTCCTATTTTGTATTTGTGAGTCAGAATTCAAACTTCCAGTCCCAACTAGTCTTGTCAGTCATCACTGAAGGTACTTATTAGACAGGAAATATGGCTTAGATGGCTTCTCGAATTCTTAATCAAAATTTATATTGGTGTGAACTCTAATGTATGGCAATAATTTTAGGTTCTAAAATCCGTGGACTGAGATTCCAATTATAAGTAGTCTTGATTATAGCTTTACTTAGCCACTTAGCCTCTGGTTATATCCATAGTTTTCTGAATCACTGAAGGGAAATTGTATTAAGGAGCTGTGTGAGAGCTTCATATTGAACCACTGAATCAAAAAGTCTATCAATCCTATTACACAGACCCTGTTATTTATTGTCTTTGGAGTAGCTGCCTCATGATTTATTAGTAGGGTGAGGACTACTTAATCTGCTCATCCACCAGAGCTTTTGGGGACTGATTTTCTTTCCCCAAATCTTTTCTAGTTCCACTTTTTTTTATTGCTTTAAATTAAGCGAGTTAACAGAATTTTTTGAAGTATAGTACTATGTACCAAAACCTTAGATTTACTCTCTTGGGAATCTGTCAAAAGGCCACAATTCCAACTGAGGCATTATATTGGAAATTGAACTGAAAGTCACACTAATGTAAGTTAGAAACATTTCTAAATTAACCTGATAGGAAATTTTATGTAAATCACAATCAATTTAAATCAAAGTCCATCAAGTAAGAAAAACATAACTTTTTTTTATTTTAGCACATTTAGTGGGTGAGTAGTGTTACATAATTGTGGTTTTAATTTGCATTTCCCTGATAATTCTCATAACCAATGGTGTCGAACACTTTACTTGCTTATTGGACACTTATATCTCTTTCTTTTAATGTGCCCAGGTTTTGGGGGTTGTTTATCTTTGGACATTCAAGTTGTAGGACATCATTATATATGATGGATATCTCTATCTCTATCTATATTCTCTATATCTAATCTATATCTGTATTTACCTATATCATCTACATCTATATATCTATATCTATACTTTATTTTTCCAATCTGTGGATTGCTGTTGATGAAGTCTATTTCACAGTGTTTTATTTTACAGTCTGTGCTTTCTGTGTCTTAAAGCAAAACAAAACAAACAAACAAACTTCTAGAAGCTTTAGAGTTTTAGCTTTTATGCTCAGGTCTATAATACATTTTGAAATAATTTCTATGTATATAATGAAGAAATTAAGGCCATTTTTTTTCTTGTTCCATATTAATTTCCATTGTTTCAGTACCATTTGATGTCTTGTTTGCTTTCGAATATTTGTAGGAAAAAAAAGTCTAATTCTAGACATCCTACCATTTTCTTTTTTGTGTGAGGAGGATTAGCCCTGAGCTAACATCTGTTGCCAATCTTTGCTGAGGAAGATTGACCCTGGGCTAACATCCATGCCCATCTTCCTCTACTTTATATTTGGGATACTGCCACAGCATGGCTTGAGAAGTGGTGCGGAGGTCCACGCCCGGGATCTGAACCTGCGAACCCTGGGCAGTGAATTTAAACACTACGCCACCGGGCAGGCCCCTACACTTCCTAATATATTCCATTGACTTATTTGTGTATAATCAAAGCAATATCACACTTTCTTGATTATTCTAGTTTAGTAAGTCTTGAAATCAGTTAATGTAAAAAATTTTTTTTCTTTTAAAAGATTGCATTGGATATTCTAAGTCCTTTGGGTTTCCTTATACATTTTAGAATCTTTTGTAAATATATACATCATTCCGGCATTTTGATTAGGACTTTATTAATATATAATTTGGGGGATATGCAGTCTGTTGTCAATGCATAAACATTACATGTATACAACTTTATTTCATATATATATATAAAATACATATATAAAATATACGTAAATGTCTATTAATTTCTTCCTCGTAGATATCAAGGACTGGGTCTTGCACATCTTTCTTTAAAATTATCAGTAAGTATTTTACATTTTCTGATGATATTGTTAATAACATTTTGTATTTTATTTTTAATTTTTTTATGTATAATTGCACCCTGGATTTGTAGATTGAGTTTATTTTCTGAAAGAATTAGTGCAAAATTAATATTATTTGTTGCAATAATTAGTATTATTTAAATAGTTGCTATAATTCACCATTAAAACAATGTTGACCTGGAGTTTTCTTTGTTAGAAGTCTGACTTTTTTTTTGATTACAAAGTTTATATTAGACATAATCTTTAAAGGTTTTTACTTCTTCTTGTGTCAGTTTTAGTAAAGTTTTTAGCTTGAGGACTTTGTTGCCTTCTTCCATGCAGCATGAGTATATTTCAGTGCAAAAATCAGAGAATCAGAATCAGAGAATTTGATTTCTATCTCATTTGATATTAAGAAAGCCTTTGGAAAATCAGGTTAGTTTATTTTCTATTTTATTAGTCCTGCCTGGGGTGGAAATAGTACTAATGTTTTGATTGATTTGTCAATATACATACAACTATATTGTTGAAACAGCTCAAAATTGAGATTGTAGAATAAAGCAATGGCATGAAATATTTTATGACTTTTTAAATAACCATAATTGTATTGAAGTTATGTGGTAATCTCTCCTCAAAAGAACTTTAAATATCAGTCTAATATCTGGCTGCATGAGTGGACTTGCTAGATCTGATTTCAACCATTGGGCCAGCCAAAATTATGCTGGGTCCATTTGTTCAAAACAATTAACACCTAAGACTTTCAGTACATTTATAATAACACAATTTTTCCTTCATCATGTCTCCTCAATTTCTTTAATAAAGTTTCTTAATTTGAAACAGCTAATATAGCTTTTGTTTAATTCATTTATTCTCAATTATACATATGTAACTAAGTATAAATACTACTCAACTTTCAATGAGGATTTCACTATCCTTTCTTGTGAATTAAGCATTTATTTCATAAATAGGTAGAGATATGTAAAAAGAACAATAAATTTAGATTAAAATGAATAATAATTTCTCAAATATGATTGTTGATTTTTAAAATTTCCTTGATTTTAACCAGATAATGCTTAAATTTAACAACATAAGAAATCAACTCTAGCAATTTTGAGCTACACATTTATGTCAATAAATTTAAAAATCTGTATGTTTTACATTTTATAAAATTCTGTTTATCAGTGCAATCCAAATTCTATCATCAATGCAACCCAAAATACATAAATAATCCATCCTTTTTTTCAAAACATGTCCTTATTCGACCCTTTTGTGGTATGAAAAGAACAGTGGGAGACCAAAGTATTTCTCTAAACTGTGGGAAAGGAAAATATTTTTGTAATAAATTTCTTGATTATATATAATCTTTTTTTCTCTACTTCCTGTCATTCCACCTAGCGTTTTAAGGAAAATAGTTATTTTATAAACTAACTAAAAGTATTTTAAATTAGTTAACAAAATATATGTAGTATTAAAAATATTAATTGGTTTAGTTTTTTTTTTGTCAGTGTTCCTCTGTGACATACAATGATATTCCCTTTTACTATCAACATCGTCATGGCATTAAAGCATTTTGCAACTGTAAATGGAATGTAAACACCTAGATATAATCAAGAAATAGATCACTCTGCAGCTTTTCTTGATGAGAATCACCATTCATCCAAAAGAGTTTTTTTTTTTTTAAGTGGAATTTACCACTCACTGAAAGCAACCATTTTATAATTGGTGTTTCATATAATAGAACATATAAAAGATGTAATAAAATATATTACCTTTTCAAATCTGAATGGCATGTTTACATAACGGTATAAAGTGAAGGTTTTTGTTGTTGTTTGAGTTGGTGAAATCCAATTATATATGGACAACAGAAGTGAGAGCTGGGCTTAGTATTAAAGATTGTACAGTGCTGCCCCCTACAGCACAGATAGGAAAACTCCCAATGGTTCAGTGATTTGCCTACAGTCACAAACACTGCAAGTGTCAAAACCAAGATCAGAAAGCAGTTCACCTGAATCCCGGCAATCTATTCCATCATGTTGATTCTCTTTCGTCGAATATTTACAAATTTGAATACCATATGGAAAGTTCTTGTCATATTTCTGAACAGCTACAATTTTATAGCTGAGTTTATGGGGATTAGTTCACTCTGTTAGATTAACTACCCCTATTGTGTTTTCTTTTACATTTTTATTGTTACAATTTTATTTTATTGTATATAATCTCCTACTTCTCAATTTCTAATTTAGTTGTACTTCAAGGCAAATGAAGAATGAATAATGTTAAAACTCAATTTTCAAGATCATGGCTTTTTATTAGAAAGATTTGGATTTGTTTATACAACATGAAGATAAAAAAAAATAAATCTTTGCCAGCTCTTGTCACTTTCAGAGTACTGTGCTGTACTTTCACAGGAGAGGACATAGTAGATAAAGTTTGGTAACTCCATTAAAGGAACTTTGACTCATATTACTAAATTTCATTTAAAACTATTCTATTCTCACATAAGTCAGTATCTTCACAGCCTGCAAAAGTGTTATAAAGTTGCAAAGAAAAAGAATTGTCAATATAATTAGAATGACAAAAAAGCATATGTGACACTGCAAGTATAATATAATATCATATTTTTGTAACCTACATGTTCATATTTTATTGATTTGTGTCTGAGTTACAGGAAAATCCTTGGAATTTATAACAAAAGTTTCCTTTATGTTCAAGTAAAGGATATTACTTATCTCAAGTGAAAACGCATTTTCTTCTTTGCTACTCATTACCATAGGTATATTTAACATATATTTCAAAGAAAACTTCCTAAAAGTGAAAAGAAGAAAAAAATTAAAAAGATCATCATTCAATCTACTAGGGTCTAACAATTGAGCATAAAACCAAACTTCTGCAAAGAAATATATGTCCCTCATTTTCAAATGGATACTTCTAGTTGATTATTTCTTCACTTAGGAAAAAACAAGACAAATATTGTTCTATATATTTTAGTATTGATATTTTGCAGATCACTGATTGGTTTTGTGTAAAACTATCACATTTTATTCCTTGAAACTATTTTGATTCTTATATGACTGTTGAGGTTTTCCATTTATGCCTTGTTTGGTGTTCTGTCTCAGGTGGATGCATCCTTTTCTATCCCAAATAAATGAAAATTAGCCATTAATCACTCTTCCATGATGTGGCTGAGTTATATGGGCAAAATGTGATATCCTTAATCCAGTCTGGGTCATTTGTGATTCTATGTGTTGAAGAGAACTCACTGAGAATAAAAAATTCAGCTTATCAACTGTTTCAAGTTTAGGATGAGAAATAATGAAACAATAGTTTGATGAAAGAGACATGGTGTATGATGGGTTATGGCACATTGAGCCATATTTTGGCCTTAAAAAGGTACCTTGCTTAGGTATAGTCAGAGATTTGCACAGATTGTGGTAGCTATGACAGCATTACAGTCAATTTCATTATAATCTTTTCATTAGTTTTATAAACAGTTAAAAATTCCCTACTCTGCTGTTTAGAATTGAAACATCTGTTTGAGGAAATTCACCTTTGATAAAATACTTAGAAATCTCACAGAACCTCAACCAGATGTTTAAAATCATGTAAATTAAATAAGTTTTAGTGGCCCAAGTCAAAAGACAGGTGCTACATAGGGATTAATCAAGTGTAGGGTCAACCTTGGATTTAGTTGACTAACTCATTGAAGTTAGTTGAGGGACTCCATGAAGTCCAAGCCAAATGTCTTCACATATATTTCTTGGTTCTGTGTCGTTTCACCATTGTGTCTTTATTTTGAAAACTTTGAAGATATCTTCAATTTTAAGATATTCTCTTAACATTCAGAGTGCCATCAGAATTGACATATGTTTTAAAAAATTAGACCTTAATGAACAATTAACAGATTAGTAGGGAATAGTTAGAAATTGCCTAAGAATAAATGGGTACAGAATAGACATATAAACAAAGGGAAAAATATTATGGTGGTTATGAAGAGGAGGTAGAAAGAAAGAAGTATTTATTGGAATAAGTGAATAAAAGTCTGGGGCAGGGGGAAATATTGTCAACTTTAAAATTTTACCTGGTTGTTTCTAGCAGGTACTGAGAAGAAGGGAAGATGGAAGAAAGCTAAGATGAGAATGAAAATAGAGATCATATATGGATTACTGAAGAAGGGTAGAGAAAGAAAGAAATTGACTGGTGTGCACAAAAACAGAGAGGCAGATGCAATCTGCAATTTTAGCAAGACTCTCAACAGAACCAATTATGGAGGAGGGTTTTAGGATTTGAAATGAAAATTGAACTGCTACTCCGATAAGCCTGCTTTTGAGATAGATTTTGTGCCTTCAGCTTCTGAAATTAATTATTTCATGTTTTGCAACCAAAAGTTTCTGAGGCTGGTGTGTAAAGCCAAAAACATTATAAAGATTATTATAATTAAAATGCTAAAGATAACATGTGCCTTCTTTTTATTAAATCTAGAATCTTTTCATATATTCATTACGTACTTCCTTCTTGAGTGCTGTCAGACAAAGCATCCTGAAAGTTCTGGTCATGTGTCTTTGAAGAGTTTAATTATCACAGTTGATTAACTGCCTCTATTTATTTTGATTTGTAAATATTCTTGAACTATCAATTTCAAATTTAGCTGTATCTGAGTAAAAATAACTAGTAAAATAGTACTAAATCCAAACTCTACTTAAAAAATTATTATAATGCATTTTGAAAATCTCAAACTTGTTTACTGAACATATGGATGGATTTGCTCAGCCAGATCATATCCTTCCAGTGAATTCAGGAGAGATGTTGTGGCTTCACTGTGAATAGATCAGAGTGGATATATTTCAGTGTCATTATTAGAGAACTACACTCTTTAGTTTGGCTAAAATATAATTTCTCATGAAACTATTTTACTCCCTAATTGGATAATAGCATCATGGTCTGAAGAAAGACTTTATATATCTAAAGAAAAACAATAATCAATATAACTACTTGGAGAAACTACTTAACCCCCTTAGTATAATACAGCTTTATCATATTATCACACGTCTTATTGTTAGATTGTATTGGTTTGTGTTGGAATTAAGAGAAGAGCTTCTGAATACATGTCCTTCCAGGGAAAAGCTGTCACCTCGTCTAGAGAAAATGCATTACAAGATCTCAGCCACACAACTGAGGGAAGATCTGGCAGAGTTAAATAGGCAGGGTGTGACATCATTAAACCTGTTTGATTTATTTGTGATTTTATGGCTTCCTGTTGACTTAATGAGAAGAAAATATTCAGATTAACAACTGTCTTTTAATTTAAGATGGACAATAAACATGGAACAAGTTGTAAAGAGAGCAGAAGCAGACAAAGGAATTGAAGAATAAGATGTGAGGTAGCCAAGAGTTGCTTAATTAAGCAAAAAAGCATTAAACATAAAATTAATGTTAGACTTATTATATTAAGAAATTCTGTTCATATATAGACGCCATTTTAAAGGGAAAAAACAAGACACATATGGGGAAAAAATATTTTCAAAATATAAATCTGACAAGTTATCTGTACCCAAGTATATAAAGAGCTTCTACCTCTACAAATAAACACTAAAACATTACAAACTCAATTAAAAATGAACAAAATACTTGAACGACACTTCAAAAAAGATGATATCTAAATGATTAATAAGCACATAAAATGGTGCCCAATTTCATTAGCAATCAGATGAAAACCAAATTAAAATAATACTCTGGTATTACTACATGCCCACAAGAATAATCACAATTAAATAGTCTGAAAATGACAGGTGTTGTCAAAGATGTAGAGCAACTGGAACTCGTACACTCCTAGTGGGATGGTAAATCTAACAACCATTTTGGAAAGCTATTGACAAGATCTACTGAAGCTGTTGTCAAAATCTAGAAGAATGGTTATCTCTAGAGAGTGATGTTGACCCAAAAGGGGCAATCGAGACATTTTAGGCATTAGGGCATGCTTAGTGTAGGTAGTGTATGCATATTCGCAAGAATTCATCAAAATTTACACTTAAATTTATATATATTATATAATTCATTATTATGCTTGAAAAAAGAACCAATGCAAGTGAAATGATGGTTATATGTTCCTCTAAAGTGAGAAAGCCATTTGAGCTTATTCCTCCTTTAAATCCTTATTGTTTAAATGCACTCATAGAGTTACCATGCCTGTGAGAAGCATGATGCTAACTTTTAAAGACTTTAGAATTCATTCTTTCAACACTTATTTTTTTGTGTGTTTCTATTACATAATAGCTATAAAGAGAGGTAAACAAATCTAATTGGGAAAATGCATCTCTTGAAAATTACTCATAAGGCTAAAAGAACCTGAACATTATATTTGAGGTCATATAAAGTTAACAAGAACTTAAAGGCTCAAGTCTAAAGGTAAGGACACAACTGGAAGAACTTAACCAGGTTTGGGGTGAGCTATAAGTGGGGTTAGCTATAAGTGACTAACTTCTTAGAGTCAGCTGAGGGGCTTCTGCCCTCAATTATCTTTTTACATCGCTTATCTTCTAGCATTATATCTACATTTTGGAGATTCTGAAGACATTTCCAATATTAATGATATCTTACTGAATTTGGTAGAGCCCTTAGATTTAGATTATCTTTTCAACATCTAAGACCTTAACAAACATTTAATACCTTAGTAGGAACTAGTATGGTATTTCCTGAGAAGAAAAGAAAAAAAAAAAAACCACAGAATAAGCAAAGGGAATCCAACAGCAAAGCTGTTATTGTAAAAGTAAAGATGCAAGAGGAAGTAGGTAGAAGGGACTAACTACAGATAAAATGAAAATTGACGGGTGCCAAAGAGAAATTTTATACACTTCACAATTTTATCTAGCCACCGTAGCCTAATGATTAGTGGAGAACAGAGGCTGGCTAATATTTTAAAAGACATTGTAACATATGTATGTAGAATGGCTAAAATTCAAAATGTTGACAATAAAAAATGTCGGTGTGGTTGTAGAGTAACAGAAACTCTCTTTCATTGCTGATGGGAATGCAAAATGGTACAGGAACTTGGAAGACAGTCTGGCATTTTTTACAAAGCTAAACAAAAGATTCAGCAATCACTCTCCCTGGTATTTACCCAAATGAGTTGAAAACTTATGTCCACACAAAAACTTGAATGCAAATGTTCACAGAAGTTTTATTCATAAATACCAAAACTTGGAAGCAATCAAGATGTCCTTCAATAGGTGAGCAGATAAACAAACTGTGGTACATTAATACAATGGAATATTATCCAGTGATAAAAATAAATGAGCTATCAAGCCACAAAAAGATATGGAGGAATCACAAAAGCTTATTGCTAAGCGAAAGATGTCAATGTGAAAAGGCTACCTACTGTGTGACTCCAACTATGACATTCTGGGAAAGACAAAATTATAGACACAGTAAGATTAGTGGCTGCAGGAGTTTGGAGGAAGGGAAAGAAGAATAGGTGAAGCACAGGGAATTTTTAGGGCCGTGAAAGTATTTTGTGTGATACTGTAACAGTGGTTACATGAAATGATACATTTATCAAAACCCGTAGAACAGTACAACACAAAGAGTGAACCCTCATCTAAACTATATACTTTAATTAATAATAATGTTTCAATGTTGGTTCATTAATTCTAATTAATATACCATACTAATTCAAGATGTTTAATAATAGGGGGAAATGCACATCTGTGTGTGTGTGGCGGGGGGAGTATAGGAACTCTTTGTAGTTCCTGCTCAATTTTTTTGTAAACTGAAAACTGTTCTAAAAATAAAATCTATTGCTTAAAAAAATGGAGATTATATAAGATGTTAGATATATGGGTGAAGAAATAGGAGAAAATAGTGAATGCAAAAGTAGGGAGGAAGATGTCATCTGCATTTTTGAAAGCACCTTGGATAGCTGTCATACCACGAGAGAGGGTCAGAATTTGAGAAGATTAAATCAGCTTTTAAAGCTATTTCTGAAGTAAATTTTTGATTACTGTGATTTGCCCTCAGTTTCTAAACAATTTTATCCTACACTTGTCAAAGCCCATAGAATTGTACAACGCAAATAATGAAGAGTAAACTATGGATTTTACTTAATAATTATATGTCAATATTGATTCATCAATTTTAATGAGCAAAAACGGTTTTTATTTTTCAAAGTAGTGTGAAAAGTAAAAAGTATGTCAGTTATGATGGTCAGTGTTCTAAAAGTAAAGAAAAAAAACAGATCCTTTTTTTTTTCCCCCTAGCGTTCCTTACTGGTGTTCACAACAGTCAAGCTGATTCTTCTTGGTTCTCAAATGTTTCTGTTTCTTTATCTCTGAAAGAGATAAATAATTTACTTTTTAAACTGAGGAATAATATGCTTTAAAAGGGTATGATAGATTGTAGAGTTTCAAATTTAACCATTTCTTTTATTTAATTTGTAGGTGAAGTGTAGCTATCTAAAGAAAAATAGACATGAAAAAATATTTCATTGAAAAACGCAACATTATCAAATATGATTGGTATGCCTGGCTATGAAGAATTCTATTTGGGGTCTGATATGTCCAGACTTTGAAGATATAGCATTCCTTCTTATAAACTGATGCAATAACTGTTTTTCCCAGCTTTCTTGAGGTATAGTTGACAAGAAAATAGTATATATGTATAAAGTGTGCAATGTGATGATTTGATAAAATCATGCAATAACTTGGAAGGGCCACCCTAATTAGGCAACAAAGCAATCTCAAACATTTTAATGAGTGTGAAAGCCTCTCCCAGCGTTGTGTCAAGTAGGTATAATAAAAGGACAAGAAAGGAGAGTATACACGTGATTTATCACATGTTCTGATCAGGATATATAAGCGTCCCTCTACACATGCTGCCATTACACTCTGAACCTTGCCTTGAACAGCAAACCAAACTCACCACCTTTGACACCATAAGCTACTACGGCAACTACTATGGAGGGCTGGGCTATGGCTATGGAGGCTTTGGTGGCCTGGGCTCTGGTTATGGCTGTGGATGGGACAGCTTCTGCAGACTGGGCTACGGCTGTGGCTTTGGAGGCAACAAATATGGCTTCTACCGTCCATCGTGCTATGGAAGATATGGGTTCTCTAGCTTCTACTGAAATCCTGCCTTAGAGCCCAACATCTGAAGCCATAAGGAGATTAGCCAAATTAACCAAAATTTGAACCAAACAAGATTACCTGGGACCAAGCCAAGATCAAAACTACTTAGCATCTTTTAGGAATGTCTATCATCTTATGTTTGTCTGCTTCATGTCTCTGGTGTCCCCTATTTGCACCTTCATAATTGGAATTTCTCTGTTCCCTTTGCAATAAATTATCCTAATTAGAAATGGCACATCCGGCTTTCATTATTTATTTATTTTATTTTATTGTGATTCCCTTTCACTGTGTATTTCCCTTCTTGAGTCCTTTCAAAGAAAGAGACCTGAAGTTCTGGTTATACATCCCTGCAATTATCACAGCAATATAAACACAGAGTTTATGAGGATTATCCCACTTTCCACGTTAGTCACCTCATTTTGTTTAGCAGTGTTAGTTTTGATTTAGAATTTTGAACCTCGTAATTTCTAGTTTAGCTGGATCTGAAAAAAGAAAAACTAGTAAACAATGTTAAATTCAAATGCTATTAAAACATTAAGATGAATTTTGAAGACTCAGATTTGTTTACTAAACATAACAAAAATTTGTTCAGGCAGCTACTAAGACCTACCCTTCAGTCAATCTAGTCATAGTATATTAGCTTCACACTGAATAGATCAGACAAGTCATAGCTTGTTGACTCCAATGGATGACTATACTACTTAATGTGACAGTGTTCAACAATATCTATTCTATTTCCTTAATGGTTAAGATCATCTCTCTACAACTTGGGGAAAGGCTTTCTGTAGCTACTAAGAAGAAGAGTAATCAGTATAACTACTTGGAGAAAGTGTTTGAAACTCCTATATAATGTAATACTATCATATTATTAGATTTTGAAATTGCTGCTTTTATGGATCTCTGTTGGATTTAAGAAAAATACTCCAGCATATCTTTACTTCCAGGGAAATGCTGTTGCTTGTCCTAGGGAGAACACATCAGAACAGATTCGTCAACTCCAAAACTGATGCATATCTTGCAGAGTTATATAGGCAGAACGTGACACACTGAAAACTGATTTATTTGTAATTTTATGGCTTCAGCTCGACTGAATGAGAATGAAATATTCAAATCATCAACTGTCTTTTATTTTCAGAATGATCAATCAAAATGGAACAAGTTCTGAAGAAAGCAGTCAAAAATTAAATAACACTGTGTAAGGTAGTCAAAAATTTCGACATTAGCATCAAAAAACATTGAATTGGATTCTCTGTTTACCTTTCAATAAAACATTAAACTTGGAAACACAATATGGTTTTTGTTTTGTTCATGAAACTCAATTATGTGAAAGTGATGATGGTTACATTCCACTCAATAGTAAATGAGAGACGTTGTCTCCTTGGCTGAGAACCAATTTTTTTTTCATGTACCTCACATACATGCATAAGGATAGAAAAATTGATAGACCTAAGGACTAACAATTCTAGACTGAAATAAAAAAAGTTTCAAAATGGTTAGTGATTTAATATTTTTCAATATCTTGCTTTTATTTACATAATATTCAGCTTTAAGTCAACAAAAAACAATGTCATTTTAACATATCTATATATTTATGTATCAGATATATGTTTTAGTTAATTCAATTCATATTTCTCAATTCAGTCCAAATGCATAATGAATCCTTCCATTTATTCAAAATTTGTTTCTTTGTTTTTTTTATTATAACGGCATGCAAATGGTAATAGCTCAAACCATACCACTAGGCTAATTATAAAAGTAAATCACCTTCACAAGAATTTTTGTGTTTTGTGTGATCTCACCCTGTGTATCATACTCTTCTGCACATTTCATTTGACATTTTCATCAGGCAGCTGATCTATAAGTCAATAGTGAATTGGGGTAAATTTTTTTCATATGAGGTCATTTAACTCAAAACATTTCAGCTAATATTTTTTAGCTGGCTTTCCTATATTCTTACTCTATCTTAATGGCTTGACATTATCATCATATTGAAGAATTTTGCAGTCCAATGAGGGAAAGAAACACCAAGACATAATCATGACAATTTTTTTTTTAGCTTAAGCTAATAACAAACACAGCAGAATACAAAGAGCTTTCTTAAAAATCTGAATCCCAGCTAAACCACTCAGCTGATACAAATGAGCAGGAGGGGGCATTTTATTGATGAAATAAGAAAAAGATTTAAGCAAATACCAATGTTTTTCCTAAAATCAAATTATACATTTCAGATAATAATACAAAATTAAGATATTTCATTTAAATTGGTCGAATATGTTTGATTCAGTCAAATAGTAACATCATAAACTTGCCAAGCTAGAACAGGCATTAAATGGCTCATCTTGCAGGTTGAAAAAAAAAACTCAGGAAAGTAATTGGCTTCTAAAGATTTATAATGGCTCTAGTGACAGAATCAGGAATCAGGACCAGGGCCAAGGTCTTCTGAATCTAGATAAAGCCTTCTGTCTCAGTGTGTTTTCTCCCTTCATGCAACCAAGAAGAGTATCTTGAAAGTTCTGCTCAACTTCCAGGAACATAGTTGAATTTATGGGGGATGTAAAGGAGAATTTCTTTTCTTGGATAGAATCACCATTTCTAAAACTTTTTATTGTTATGATATAGGGAATTGAAACTCTTAATTTCAATGTTAGCTTTATCTAGATTTCATCTGTATCTATATGCATATCTCTCTATATACATATGTATATCTATATCTATATCAGAAAATCAAGTCTTCATTTGAATGACACTGATTTATTTAGTCTACATAAAGATAAATTTGCTCAGCCATCAGTTATCACCCATCCTTTAAGTCAATCTAATCTGGGTGTTGTAGAGTCTCAGTGTACAGAGCAGACGAGACACAGTAGTGTGGTTCCATTACACTTAATCAGCTAATAGTTCCACAGTCTATGGGCATGCCCTCTAGGGCTAAAAATAAAAATAGTCATCAATGTCATTAGATTGAGAAGAATTGTATATGACACTCCTAGCAGAATGCATTATCATACTTTATTACATCTTATTTTATGATTTAATTAATTTTTGAGTGAAGAGGAAACATTTTGAATTTATAGCAGAAGTGCCCTTAACTTCCAAATAAAAGCTATAAGTTGGCCAATGGAACAATATATTTTTAACATTTCACATATAAATTCAGGATCTAAGCTTCATAATCAACTCATTGTCTTCTTACAGAAAGCTCCCAAAGAAGAATGACAAAGACTCATTCAAGTCTTTGAGTCCACTGAATTAAGAGAAAAACAAAAGACTCTCAAAAGAAATATACATTTTTTTGGTGTTCAAAGATAATTAGTATTCAAAGGATATTACCATTGTTCTATTTTTTTTAACTCAGAAAAAATATTTTAAAATTGGGTTCATATGTTTCACAACTTTTTGTTCTTAATTATATATATATATATATCACTATTTTCTTCTTTGAAAATACTTAAATCAATCAGGGCTTATTTCATCATTGAGCTTTTTCTTTTAATTCGTAAAATCTATTGGTTTTTATCTCATGTGGACATACCTATTTGCATTAGAAACAAAAACATAAATTAGCCCTTATCACAGTCAAACAATCTAGCAGACTTAACCATTCATGGGATTCTCAAACTTGTCAGATTTATCCATGATTGTTTGGCTTCAAAATGACTCATTGAGAATGAAAAATTTTACCAACTGTTTTCTTTTTCAAAATGAAAAGTAAAGGTGAAATAAAGTTTGATAAGAAGAAAAAAGGATTTAACACCCCAGGTAAACATTGGGTTAAATATTCCTTTAAAACCTGAAAGCCATTTGAGTCCACATTCCATCTTAGGGAATCACTACCAGTTGTGGCAGGCAGAATCCCTTCTTTCATTAATTCAACAAATACTTTTGTTTGGAAGAACAATGAAAAAATATCAAAAAGATTACAAAAACACTAACACAAATAGATATATGCATCCCCATGTTCATTGCAGCATTATTTACAATAGCCAAGACATGGAAGCAATCTAAGTGTCTATTGATGGATGAATGGATAAAAAAAGTGTGATACACACACACAATGGAATATTATTCAGCCAAAAAAAAAAAAAAGGAAGGAAGTCCTGCCGTTTGTAACAACATGGATGGATGAATGGAACTTGAGGACATTATTATTCTAAGTGAAATAAGTCAGACAGAGAAAGACAAATACCATATGGTCTCATTCATACGTGGAATCTAAAACAAAACAAAACTGAGATCATAGATACAGAGAACAGATTGGTGGTTGCCACAGGCAGTGGGTAGAAAGTGGGCAAAAAGGGGAAAATGGGTGAAGGTGGTCAAAAGGTACAAACTTCCAGTTATAAAATAAATAAGTCATGAGGATGTAATGTACAGCATGGAGGCTACAGTCAATATCATGGTATTGTGTATTTGAAAGTTGCTAACAGGTTGATCTTAAAGGTCTCATCACAAGAAAAAAACTGTAATGAGGTATGCTGATGAATGTTAGCTAGACTTATTGTGGTGATCATTTTGCCATATATACAAATACCGAATTATAATGTTGTACACCTGAAATTAATATGATGTTACTTGTCAATTATATCTCAATAAAAATGTTACTATATCTCAAAACAAAACAAAAGCTAAAGCAACTATAAAAAAACAAAACAAAATCCTCAGTAACATATTTAAAGTCAAGTAAAGTAAACATATTGCTAAAGGGCAAAGTCTAAGGTACAGTCACATTCCTGAGGGAGTTAACTTGGGTGGTGGGTTTAAACCTGGATTTGGTTTACTCTCTTCACAGAGTGAGCTGGGAAACCTGTGCAGACTGGCTGATCACCTTCATATCCTTGTTTCCTGCCTCAGTCATTTGACCACTGCACATTCATTTTTGGAGGTTTTCAAGGCATCAGGATTTTGAGACACTGTTAAATATATTGTCTGATCTGAAGACCATAGACATAGTTTTAAACATTTAAAACCTTAATAAATAAGTAATACCTTATGAAAAAATATGTTCTGATTGCCTGAGGGAAAATAAGGGGGCGAGACCATTGGAATTGGTAAAGAAAATTATAAGGACAAAAATATTAGGATAAAATTAGAGATATAAGAAGAGGGATGAAATATTGATTGAAAATAAGGATAAAAACAAAGACATGGCTGGTGCAAGTATGTATTGGGAATGAATGTAAAATAAGATTTAAAGAGAGGTTAGATAGGAGAAAGGATATATGGATCATGAAGAGGGGTAAAGAAGAAAAAATAGTGACCGTAAAGCATGGAGTCAAGATCATCGACATTTTTAGATAATTCTTGGGAATAGTCCACTCAGGAAATATGGGTAATGGTGTAAAGAGAATATTTTTGAACAGCTTTCAGACTGGTTACAAAAGTGAGTTTGTTCTCTTGGATAGTCCTTCAGTTTCTGAAATAATTTTACCTTCTTGAGAACAAAAAATATGTTTTCCAAGCTGATATATACAATCAAAATAATTTTCTTTTGCGTTTGTGTATATTCAACTTGAGAAATAAAACTGGCATTTGAAGAATTTGATAGATTTAAGAATTTTAAACTTGGTTAGTGTATTTGAATCCAAGTGGATGTAAGACACAAGAATCCAAAGAATGATATGAACACGAGAAATGAGAAAACACCATCAAAAATGAGTGATGCAATATGCTGAGTAATGGAGAGTTCTATTTGGGGAATTTTTATTTTGTGGCTTTGAAGACAGATTTGTCTCTCATTGTAAAAGAAAGAATGTGGTGAGTTCAAGGTGGTTCTAACCAGGCAGCCAAGCAAGCTCAAAAATTTTAACGAGTGTGCACCTCTCCTGTCCGCAAACAGATTAATGAGTTGCCTCAAGTCAGTGAAGAATTCGGAATGATGCAATGGAACGGCGGCGTGTGTCGTCACGTTCTGCTCAGGGGATATAAGCAGAGCCGTGCAGAGTCGACATTCACACTCAGCCTCTCGCCTTGCACAGCAAACCGACTCATCAGCGCTGACACCATGAGCCACCTCAGCAAGTACTACGGAGGCCTGGGCTACTATGGCTTCGGGGGCCTGGGCTCTGGCTCTGGCTGCGGCTGTGGCAGCTTCCGCAGACTGGGCTATGGCTTTGGCTCTGGCTGTGGCAGCTTCCACAGACTGGGCTGTGGAGGCTTCGGATTTGGCTCTGGCTTCGGAAACTACGGCTATGGCTGCGTGCGCCCATCCTGCTATGGAGGCTATGGATTCTCCAGCTTCTACTGAACTACCGCTCCAGTAGTGCAAACTCTGTGACCATGAGGGGATTTGCCACAATGGTCTTCAATCCGTGGACGGAGACTACCGCAGGCCTACTTAGCAAGAGCAGTCTAAGCATTTCAGAGAATTGATCGTTGTAAGCACGTCTGCGGCATGTCTTCTGGAGTCTTTAGACTGGGCACGAACAGAGGATGTATGTATAATACCAATAAACGACCTACTTTGAAATAAAAAATATGGATTTTTTTGGTTTCATTTAACTTAATTATATGTAAGTTTTACTATTTGTCAATTAGAAATACAATTCACAAAAGTATATATTCATGAGTACATACATATGAACATATATAAAAGAATTCTGGTTTGAGAATTAATAATTCCAAACAATGGAATGTGGTTCTTTTTCTTTATTTTAGTCACAAAACTTTCAGAATTGAATTTGACAGCAAAAAAATCAACTATGGAATTTTAAGTCTATATGCATTTGAAGAAACATAATTGTTTAACATATTAATACTTTATCTATTTCTATTTCTTATTGGAGTTCAAAATTTGGAACTAATCCTTTGCCACTTTCAAAAATTTTGATTTTCTCCACTTTTTTTTTTTAAATAAGTGGTGTTAGATATATCCATCTGTGGTTGCTAAACTTCTGTATCATAAAACTGTAACGAGAGCAAACTTTCTTTCCACAAATCTTATAATACATATGTCTGAATTATTAGAGAGGGTGAGCTGTTTTTCTATCAATCTTTGAATTATGTATTATCGTCCTCTATTCATAAGCCTCTGTTTTCAGCTAGTTCGTTTTGTAGGTAAAATAGGACTGACCTGAAAGTCACTGATAAACTGGAAAAGGAGAGGTGAACGTTGGCCATTCAACCCACTCATCTCACCTGTCCTCTTATGGGAACACTGCTCTTCAGCATCATCATCATTACTATACTGAAGTATTTGTAATTCAGTGAGAACAATAGACAAACAGAAACATTGTCATGAAGCAAAACATTGTGTAGTTTCAGCTGATTGAAAGCACCAATCAATGATTTTTTAAAAATTACATAAAGATAAATGTCAGATAAATTTCAAATCCCTTTGAAAATGATTGTTTTATTAGCAGCATAAGAAATTAGGAATAGAATAGGTCAAATATTGGATTTCCTAAATGGTTTTCCTTAAACTAAATATCTTCAGATAGTGATATGAACCTAATGGTATTCGGCGTAAGCTGGACAAGTGTAATAAAAAAAGAGAAAAATGAAATCATAGAATTAAAGACTGAAAGGGACATTAAAACTCTGTAATGATGGATCGTAATCCTGCAGGCAGACAATCTCGGAATAAGTGATTTTCCCTGATACTTAGTAGCAAGACTAGGGTCCTACTCCTGCGGTCCTGAGCCTCAGGTATTCCACTATACTGTGCTGACTCTTCATGCATGTTCACATTGAGTTTATCATATAAGTCATTTTGAAAGTTCTGGCCATGGTTATAAGAAGAGCCAAATTATCACATCTTGTTTTATGGAAATCAGTCCCTTTTCTTAGAGTAACATCTATGTTTCCGCAACATTTTTTTTTGTTCTAGTAGAGGGAATTGTACTTATCAATTTCTAGTTTATCTACTTTTATATATAACTAACCTATGAGTAATGTTAAAACTCAACTCTAGGTAAAACAACAGCAGTGAATGAATTGATGGGTTATATGTTTCTCTAAAGCAAGATGGCTATTTGAGCCAATTCCTTCTTAAATCCACAGATGCATTTGTAGAGTTATCCATGTCTACGGAAGACATGATCCTTACCTCGAAGGACCTTAGAATGCATTCATCCATTCAACACGTATTTATCGAGTTTCTACTGTATGCTATTCATTGAACTGCAGTCAACAAGTCCGGTTGGGAAAATGCATCATTTGATAATTGCATATAAACTCAACAAAAGCTGAATAGTATATTTGAAGTCATAAAAGGTTAACAAGAATTTCAATGCTTAATTCAAGTTAAGAGCATGTCTGGTGGGGCTTAGGCTGGATCCAGGTCAGCCTTGGGTTTAGGTGATTAACTTCTTGGAGTAAGCTGATGACTTTTTGTTTCAATTTGTTTTTTCTCCACTCTATCTTTTTAAATGACATCTACATTTTTGGAGGTTCTGAAGATATTTCCAGTGTTAACAGTCTCTTACTGAATATCACAGGGTCTTTGGAGACCGCATATATTCTCAACATCCAAGTTCTTAATAAATATTTAACATCTAGTAGAGACTAGTTAGCTATTTTCTGAAAGGAAAAAAATATATATATGTATATATATATATATATATATATATAGAAGAATTTACGTGACGATTGGAAAAAAATGGATGAGAGCAAATGGGAAATTGGATTCATATCACTATGGAAGCTACAGATTTGACCGTGGCTATGGACGCTGGGGATATGGCTGCTTTCACCCATCATGCTATAGAGGACAAGGATTCTCTGGATTCTACTAAACTACTGCCTCAGTAACCCAATATCTAAAATTATAAAAGGAATTTCCAAATCTGAGCTCGATAATTAGACAACCAAGATTATGTTGGGCTTATTTGCACAAAACATTTAGCTTCTCAGAATTTTGGATAATTTCTCCATTTATGCCTAAATCTCCATTATAACCCTAGAATCCTCTACTTTTGCTTTCACTCCTGATTGGATTATGGGTTCCCCTTTCAATAAACATCATTAAACTTGGAAAGACAATATGCTTTTTGTCTGGTCATGAAACTCGATTACAAGGAAGTGATGATGATTACATTCTACTCACAGTCAATGAAGGAAGCTGTCTCCTTAGCTGAGAATCAATATTTATTCATATACTTCACAAACACCCATACAGACAGAAAAATTGAGAGACATGAGGACTAACAATTCTTGGTCTAATTTGTTTATTTGACTTTTTTATTGTAAGAGCGAGCAAAGGCAATAGACCAAACCATATCACTAGGCTAATTATGAGAGTAAACCACCTTTTGAAGAATTGTATTTTATATACTCTCGCCCTGTGTTTCCGACTCTTCTGCAGATTTCATTTGCCATTTTCATCAAGCAGCTGATCTATAAGTCAATAATGAATTGGGGTAAATTTTTTAAATATGAGGTCATTTAACTCAAAACATTTTAGCTAACAGTTTTCAGCTAGCTTTCCTATATTCTTACTATATCTTCATGGCTTGACATGGCATTCTTCTTCACCACCATCGTCCTATTGAAGAATTTTGCAATCCAACAAGGGACAGAAATAACAAGAAGTAATTGTGAACTAATTATTTTTAGCTTAAGCTGATGACAAATACAGCTGAATCCAAAGAGCTTTCTCATAAATCTGAATTTCATTTAAATCAATCGCCTGTTAAAAATGGGCCGGAGGAGTCCTTTTATTGATGAAATAACAAAAAAATGCAAGCAAATACCAATGTTTTTCCTCAAATCAAATTATATATTCAGACAATAATATGAAATTAAGACATTTTGTTTAAATTCATCAAATATGTTCAATTCAGTCAAATAGTAGCATCATAAACTTTCCAAACTAGAACAGACATTACATGGCAGGAGGGCCATGCACCTCATCTTGCAGGTAAAAAACCAACCAAACAAACGAACAAAAAGCTTAGAAAAGCATTGGCTTCTAAAGAGTTATATTGGCTCTAGTGACAGAATCAGGACCAGGACCCAGGTCTTCTGAATCTACCTCCCACAATACAGCCTCCTTTCTGAGTGTAGTCTCCCTTCATGCAGCCAGAGTATCTTGACACCTCTGCTCAGCTTCCATCAACATAGCTGAATTTGTGGGGGATGTGAAAGAGGATTCCCTTTCTTAGATAGAATCACCATTTCTACAATATTTTATTGTTATGATATACAGAATTGAAATTCTTAATTTCAATTCTTAATTTCTTTATCTAGATTTCACCTATATCTATATGCATATCCATCTATACACATATGTATATCTGCATCAAAAGATCAAAGACTTCAATGAAAGCACCAACTTATTTAGTCTACATAAAGATAAATTTGCTCAGCCATCGGTTATCACCTATCCTTCCAGTCAATCCAATCTAGGTGTTGTAGAGTCTCAATGTACAGAGCAGATAAGATACAGTTGGGTGGCTCTGTTATTTCACACTTAATCAGGTAATAGTTCCACAGTGTATGGGCATGCCATTAAGGACTAAAAATAAATAGTTGTCAATGTCATTAGATTGAGAAGCATTTTATATGACACTCCTAGTAAAATACATCATCATACTTCATTGCATTCTGTAATGATTTAATTAATTTTTGTCTAAGTAAAGGAAAAACATTTTAAATTTGTAGCAAAGTGCCCTTAAAACCAAATGAAAGCTACAATTAGACCAATGGAAGAACATATTTTCACCATTTCACGCATCAAGAGAGAATCTGAGCCTCACAATCAACTCATTGTCTTCTTGCAGAAAGCCCCCAAAAAGAGAATGACAAAGAACTGTCCTGTCTTTGAGTCCACAGAATTAAGAGAAAAACAAAAACTCTCAAAAGAAATATACATTTCCTGTTTTTCAAAGATAATTATTATCCATAGGATATTACCATTGTTCTCATTTTTTCAACTCAGAAAAAGACAATAAAATTAGTTCATTTATTTCACAAATTTTGTTCTTAATGGTATATGTAGCTATTTATATATACGTATATCACTGTTTCTCCTTTGACAATACAGAAATAAATCAGAGCATATTTCATGATTGAGTTTTCTTTTTACTTTGTAGAATCTATTGGCTTTCATCTCATGTGGACATAGCTATCTGCATCAGAAACAAGAACATAAATTAGCCCTTATCACAGTCAAACGATTTAGCAGACTTACTTAACAATTCATGGGATTTTTAAACTTGCTAGATTTATTTGTGATTGTTTGGCTTCAAATGATTTGTGGAGAATGAAACATTTTGCCAACTGTTTACTTTATCAGGATAAAAGGTAAAGATAGAATAAATTTTGATAAGGAGAAAAAGGGATTTAACACCCAAGGCAAACATTAGGTTAAATATTCCTTTAAAACCTGAAAGCCACTTGAGTCCATCTTCCATCGTAGAGAATTACTACGAGTTGTGGCAGACAGAATTCTTTCTTTTATTAATTCCACAAATATGTTTTGTTTGGAAGAACAAAGAACAAATCCAGTTGTAAAAATGTATCATCAAAAACGTTACCAAAACACCAATACACAAGGTATATGGATCTCCATGTAAATTGCAGCAGGATTTACAATAGCCGAGACGTGAAAGCAACCTAGGCATCTATTGATGGATGAATGGATAAGAAAAATGTTATACATATGGGTTCATACACACACACACACACACACACACACACACACTGGAATATTACTTAGCCTTAAAAAAGAAGGAACTCTTGCCATTTGCCACACCATGGATGGATGAATGCACCTTGACAGCATTATTCTAACTGAAATAAGTCAGAAAAAGAAAAACAAATATCTTATGATCTCACTAATATGTAGACTCTGAAAAAAAAAATCTTGAGCTCATAGATGCAGAGAAGAGATTGGTGGTTGCCAGAGGCAAGGGCTAGAAGGTGGGAAAAATGGGTGATGTGGTGAAAAGGTACAAACGTCCAGTCATAAAGTCAATAAATCATGAGATGTTATGTACAGCAGGTCACTATAGTTAATATCATTATTGTATATTTGAAAGTTGCTAAAAGGTAGATCTTAAAAGTTTTCATCACACTAAAAAAAATTGTAACTATGTAGAGTGATGCATGTTACCAGACTTATTGTGGTGATCCTTCTGTAACATATACAAATATGGAATCATTATGTTGTACAATTGAAACTAATATAATGTTATACGTCGATTATATCTCAATAAAGAGTGTTATTTAGAAAGTTCAAAATAAAACAATGGTGACCAAAGAAACAAAATCCTCCATAACATGTTTAAAGTAATGTAAAGTAAACATATTGCTAGAGAGACAAATCTAAGATATGGTCCCATTGCAGTGGGACTTCACTTGGGTGGTGAGTTTAAACTTGGGTTTGGTTTACTCTCTTCACAGAGTGAGCTGAGAAATCTGAGCAGACTGCCTGACCACCTTCATATCCTTCTTTCCTGCCTCAGTCATTTTACCACTGCACATTCATTTTTGAAGATTTTCTAGGCATCAGGATTTTAAGAGATGCTGTTAAAAATAGTGTATGACTTTAAGGCATAGAAATATATTTTAACATTTAAAATCTTACGGAATCAGTAATAACTTATGAAAAAGTTTGCTGATTGCCTGAGAGAAAATAAGGGGGTGGGACACACGGAATTGGTAAAGAAAATATAAGGACAAAATATTATGATAAAATTAGAGACATGAATGGAGGGATGCAATACAGATGGGAAAAATGGGTAAAACAAAAGACCAGGCTGGTAGAAGTATGTATTGAGACTGAATGTAGAATAAGATTTAAAAAGACGTGTCTTAAGAGAAATGATATACAGATTATGAAGAAGAAAAAATGGTAACTGTAAAGCCTGGAGCCAAGACCACCTACAGTTTTAGATAATTCTTTGGGAATAGCCCCCTCAGGAGAAATGGATAATGGCGTCAAGAGAATACTTTTGAACAGCTTTCAGACCAATTATAAAAGTGAGTTTGTTGTCTTGGATAGTCTCTCAGTTTCTGAAACAAATTTTACAATGTCAATAAACCAAAAGGATGTTCTGCAAGCTGATATATAAAATCAAAATAATTTTCTTTTGTGTGTGTGTATATTCAACTTGAGAAATAAATTTGACATTTGAAAACTTTGATAGATTTAAGAATTTTAAACTTGATTACTATATTTGAATCTAAGTGGATGGAAGACACAAAAATCCAAAGAATGATATGAACACGAGAAATGAGAAAACACCATCAAAAATGAGTGACGCAATATGCTGAGTAATGGAGAGTTCTACTTAGGGAATTTTTATTTTGTGACTTTGAAGACAGATTTGTCTCTCATTATAAAAGAACGAATGTGGTGAGTTCAAGGTGGTTCTAACTAGGTAGCCCAGCAAGCTCAAAAATTTTAACGAGTGTGCACCTCTCCTGTCCGCAAACAGATTAATGAGTTGCCTCAAGTCAGTGAAGAATTCGGAATGATGCAATGGAACGGCGGCGTGTGTCGTCACGTTCTGCTCAGGGGATATAAGCAGAGCCGTGCAGAGTCGACATTCACACTCAGCCTCTCGCCTTGCACAGCAAACCGACTCATCAGCGCTGACACCATGAGCCACCTCAGCAAGTACTACGGAGGCCTGGGCTACTATGGCTTCAGGGGCCTGGGCTCTGGCTATGGCTGCGGCTGTGGCAGCTTCCGCAGACTGGGCTATGGCTTTGGCTCTGGCTGTGGCAGCTTCCGCAGACTGGGCTATGGAGGCTTCGGATTTGGCTCTGGCTTCGGAAACTACGGCTATGGCTGCGTGCGCCCATCCTGCTATGGAGGCTATGGATTCTCCAGCTTCTACTGAACTACCGCTCCAGTAGTGCAAACTCTGTGACCATGAGGGGATTTGCCACAACGGTCTTCAATCCGTGGACGGAGACTACCGCAGGCCTACTTAGCAAGAGCAGTCTAAGCATTTCAGAGAATTGATCGTTGTAAGCACGTCTGCGGCATGTCTTCTGGAGTTTTCAGATTGGGCACGAACAGAGGATGTATGTAGAATACCAATAAACGACCTAATTTGAAATAAAAAATATGGATTTTTTTGGTTTCATTTAACTTCATTATCTGGAAGCTTTACTATTTGTCAATTAGAAATACAATTCACAAAAGTATATATTCATGAGTACATACACATTAACATATAAAAAGAATTCTGGTTTGAGAATTAACAATTCCAAACAATGGAATGTGGTTCTTTTTCTTTATTTTAGTCGCGTAACTTTCAGCATTGAATTTGACAGCGAAAAAAATCAACTATGGAATTTTAAGTCTATATGCATTTTAAGAAATGTAATTGTTTAACATATCAATATTTTTTCTATTTCTTAATAGCGTTCAAAATTTGGGACTAATCCTTTGCCTCTTTCAAAATTTTGATTTTCTCCATTTATTTTTTTTTTTATAAAAACAAGAGGTGTTAGATACATCCATCTGTGGTTGCTAAAGATCTGTATCATTAAAACTGTAACCAGAGTAAACTTTCTTTCCACAAATCTTATAATACGCATTTCTAAATTAGTAGAGAAAGTAAGCTGTTTTTCTATGAATCTTTGAATTATGTATTATTGTCCTCTGTTCATAGTCCTCTGTTTTCATCTAGTTTGTTTTGTATGTAAAATAAGACTGACCTAAAATCATTGATAAACTGGTAGATGAGAGGTGAACTTTGGCCGTTCAACTCACTCATCTCACCTGTCCTCTTATGGGAACACTGTTCTTCACCATCATCATCATTACTATACTGAAGTATTTGTAATTCAGTGAGAACAATAGACAAACAGAAACATCATCATGAAGCAAAGCATAATGTGGTTTCAGCTGACCAAAAGCACCCTTCAATAATTTTTAAAAAGTCATATAAAGATAAATTTCAGTTAAACATCATCCCTTCGAAAATGACTTTTATTAGCAGCATAAGAAATTAGGAATAGAATAGGTCAAATATTGGATTTCCTAAATTGTTTTCCTTAAACTACATATCTTCAGGTAGTGATATGAACCTAATGGTATTTGGTGTAAGCTGCACAAGTGTAATAAAAAAAGAGAAAAATGAAATCATAGAATTAAAGACTGAAAGGGACATTAAAACTCTGTAATGATGGATCGTAATCCTGCAGGCAGACAATCTCGGAATAAGTGATTTTCCCTGATACTTAGTAGCAAGACTAGGGTCCTACTCCTGCGGTCCTGAGCCTCAGGTATTCCACTATACCGTGCTGACTCTTCATGCATGTTCACATTGAGTTTATCATATAAGTCATTTTGAAAGTTCTGGCCATGGTTATAAGAAGAGCTAAATTATCACAACTGATTTTATGGAAATCGGTCCCTTTTCTTAGAGTAACGTCTATGTTTCCTCAACATTTTTTTGTTCTAGTAGAGGGAATTGTACTTATCAATTTCTAGTTTATCTGCTTTATATATAACTAAACAATGAGTAATGTTAAAACTCAACTCGAGGTAAAACAACAACAGCAGTGAATGAATTGATGGGTTATATGTTTCTCTAAAGCAAGAAGGCTATTTGAGCCAATTCCTTCTTAAATCCTCAGATGCATTCGTAGAGTTATCCATGTCTACGGAAGACATGATCCTTACCTGGAAGGACCTTGTAATGCACCCATCCATTCAACAATTATTTATCGAGTTTCTACTGTATGCTATTCATTGAATTGCAGTCAACACGTCCAGTTGGGAAAATGGATCATTTGATATTTACATATAAACTCAACAAAAGCTGAACAGTGTATTTGAAGTCATAAAAGGTTAATAAGAATTTCAATGCTTAATTCAAGTTAAGAGCCTATCTGGTGGGGCTCAGTCAGGATTCAGGACAGCCTTGGATATAGGTGATTAACTTCTTGGAGTAAGCTGAAGGACTTTTTGTCTTCAATTAGTTTTTTCACCACCCTGTCTTTTTACATTATACCTACATTTTTGGAGGTTCTGAAGATATTTCCAGTGTTAACAGTCTCTTGCTGAATTTCACAGGGTCTTTGGAGACCGCATATATTCTCAACATCCAAGTTCTTAATAAATATTTAACACCTAGTAGAGACTAATTAGCTATTTTCTGAAAGGAAAAAAAATCAACACACAATAGGCAAAGAGAATACAAAGGCAAAAGTATTATGATAAAGTGAAGATATCTATATGGAAGAATTTAAGTAAGGATTGGAAAAAACTGGATGAGAGCAAAAGGGAAATTGTATTTATATCACTATTTCACCTAGTTCCAGCCCCTAATGGGAATTGGGAGGAACTGAGGCAAAGTGACATTTGAAAATAGATTGAATGAGAGGGCAGACATATGGATTAGGTGAAAGAGAAGAAATGGTGTGCACAATGACAGCAAGGCAGATGCAATGGTATTTTTGATAGCGGTTTGGATATTCCCAGAAAGGGAGTCAGGTTGTGAAAAGGAGACTTTTGAACAGTTTTTATGGCTGCATATGAAATAGATTTTTGATTATTGGGATTTGCGTTTAATACAATCAAGCTTCCCTTAACAATGGGGATCTGTCCTGAGAAATGTGTCTTTAGGCGATTTTGTCATTGTACAAACATCATAGATTGCACTTACACAAACCTAGGTGCTGTAGTTTACTATCGACCTAGGCTATAAGGAACTAATCTTACGGGGCCTTCATCATATATACAGTCCCTCATTGACCGAAATGTTGTTAAGTGGCACATGAGTGTATTGGAACAATATTGCCCCATGTTGTTAATCCAATTGTTTTTTTTCCAAACTAGTATGCAAAACCAAAAAAAGAGATGGTTTTTGATTGCTTATGAGGGTCAATGTTATAAAATAGCAGAAGAAGGATGGCTCTATTTCAACATATTTTCCGAATTCCCATACTGGTGTTCACAGCAGGTGAGCTGACGCCTCCAGGCTTTCAAATGTTTCTTTAGCCTTGAATAGAGATTTCAACATGAGATATTAGATGCTGTTGAATGGACATGATAAATTGTAGATCTTTGAATTTAATCAATTTCTTTCCTTTATTTGTAAATGAAGAATAACAATTCAAGGAAAGCCAGAGATGAAGCAATACTTAATTTTAAAAGACAACACTGTCAAGGGTGTTATGCAATATGTATGGCTAGGAAGAATTCTATTTAGTTTGGTATGTTCACACTTTGAAGATATAGCAATTTCTTCTCATAAAAGCATGCAATGTTTTGGGACAGCGTGACTAGGCAACAATGCAAGCGCAAACATTTTAACGAGTTTGAGGGCGTCTTCATATGTCAGGATTGTGTCAAGTAGGGGTAACACATAGAATGACACAAAAATAGGTGGCAGGTGTTTCAACACATGTTCTGCTCAGGGTGTACAAGCATACCTGTGCAGTTGTTGGCATTCACACTCAGGATCTTGCCATGAACAGCAAACCAACTCACACCCCTGACACCATGAGCCACTATAGTAACTACTATGAAGGCCTGGGCTATGGCTATGGAGGCTCCAGTGGCCTGTGCTCTGGCTCTGGCTGTGGATGGGGCAGCTTCCACAGACTTGGCCATAGAAGGTACAGATTCGGCCGTGGCTATGGAAGCTGTGGATATGGCTGCTTTCACCCATCGTGCTATGGAGGACAAGGATTCTCTGGATGCTGCTAAACTACTGCCTCAATAATCCAATATCTAAAATTATAAAAGGACTTTCCAAATCTGATCTTGGTAATTGGACAACCAAGATCATGTTGGGGTTATTTGCACAAAAGTTTAGCTTCTCTGAATTTTGGATAGTTTCTCCATTTATGCCTATATCTCCATTATAACCCTAGAATCCTCTACTTTTGCTTTCACAACTGATTGGATTATCTGTTCCCCTTTCAATAAGCATTAAAGTGGGAAACACATTATGGTTTTTGTCTTGCTCATGAAACTCGATTACATGGAAGTGATGATGATTACATTCTACTCACAGTCAATGAAGGAAGCTGTCTCTTTGGCTGAGAATCAATTTTTGTTCATATACCTCACAAACATGCATACACATAGAAAAATTGAGAGACATGAGGACTAACAATTCTAGACCAAAATGAAAAAATATTTTAAAATGGCTAGTGATTTAATATTTTTCAATGCCTTGCTTTTATTTAGATAATATTCAGGTTTGTTCACGGAAACCAATGCCATTTTACCACGTCTATATATTTCTGTATCAAATATACGTGTTGTATTCAATTCAAATCACATTTCTCAGTTCAGTCCAAATGCATAATTAATCCTTCCATTTGTTCGAAATTTGTTTATTTGGCTTTTTTATTGTAAGAGCGAGCAAAGGCAATAGACCAAACCATATCACTAGGCTAATTATGAGAGTAAACCACCTCTACAAGGATTGTTGTATTTTATATACTCTCACCCTGTGTTTCCTACTCTTCTGCAGATTTCATTTGACATTTTCATAAGCAGCTGATCTATAAGTCAATAATGAATTGGGGTAAATTTTTTTAAATATGAGGTCATTTAACTCAAAACATTTTAGCTAACAGTTTTCAGCGAGATTTCTTATATTCTTACTATATCTTCATGGCTTGACATGGCATTCTTCTTCACCACCATCGTCCTATTGAAGAATTTTGCAATCCAACAAGGGACAGAAAGAACAAGAAGTAATTGTGAACTAATTATTTTTAGCTTAAGCTGATGACAAATACAGCTGAATCCAAAGAGCTTTCTCATAAATCTGAATTTCATTTAAATCAATCGCCTGTTAAAAATGGGCCGGAGGAGTCCTTTTATTGATGAAATGAGAAAAAGATGCAAGCAAATACCAATGTTTTTCCTCAAATCAAATTATATATTCAGACAATAATCTAAAATTAAGACATTTTGTTTAAATTCATCAAATATGTTTGATTCAGTCAAATAGTAGCAGCATGAACTTTCCAAACTAGAACAGACATTACATGGCAGGAGGGCCATGCACCTCATCTTGCGGGTAAAAAACCAACCAACCAAACAAACAAAAAGCTTAGAAAACTATTGGCTTCTAAAGAGTTATATTGGCTCTAGTGATGGAATCAGGACCAGGACCCAGGTCTTCTGAATCTACCTCCCACAATACAGACTCCTTTCTCAGTGTAGTCTCCTTTCATGCAGCCAGAGTATGTTGACACCTCTGTTCAGCTTCCATCAACATAGCTGAATTTGTGGGGGATGTGAAAGAGGATTCCCTTTCTTAGATAGAATCACCATTTCGATAATATTTTATTGGTATGATGTAGAGAATTGAAATTCTTAATTTCAATGTTAGCTTTATCTAGATTTCACCTATATCTATATGCATATCTATCTATACACATACGTACATCTATATCTACATCTAAAGATCAAAGACTTCAATGAAGGGCACGGCCCTATTTAGTCTACATAAAGATAAATTTGCTCAGCCATCGGTTATCACCTATCCTTCCAGTCAATCCAATCTAGGTGTTGTAGAGTCTCAATGTACAGAGCAGATAAGATACAGTTGGGTGGCTCTGTTATTTCACACTTAATCAGGTAATAGTTCCACAGTGTATGGGCATGCCCTTAAGGGCTAAAAATAAATAGTTGTCAATGTCACTAGATTGAGAAGCATTTTATATGACACTCCTAGTAAAATACATCATCATATTTTGTCACATTCTATATTATGATTTAATTATTTTTTGTCTAAGTGAAGGAAAAACATTTTAAATTTGTAGCAAAGTGCCCTTAAAACCAAATGAAAGCTACAATTAGACCAATGGAAGAACATATTTTCACCATTTGGTGCATCAAGAGAGAATCTGAGCCTCACAATCAACTCATTGTCTTCTTGCAGAAAGCCCCCAAAAAGAGAATGACAAAGAACTGTCCTGTCTTTGACTCCACAGAATCAAGCGAAAAACAAAAAACTCTCAAAAGAATATACATGTCTTGTTTTTCAAAGATAATTATTATCCACAGGATATTACCATTGTTCTAGTTTTTTTAACTCAGAAAAAGACAAAAAAATCATTCATTTATTTCACAATATTTTGTTCTTAATGTCATATATATGTGTGTATATCACTATTTCTTCCTTGACAATACAGAAATAAATCATAGCATGTTTCATGATTGAGCTTTCTTTTTACTTTGTAGAATCTATTGGCTTTCCTCTCATGTGGACATAGCTATCTGCATCAGAACCAGGAACATAAATTACCCTTATCACAGTCAAACAATTTAGCAGAGGTACTTAACAATTCATGGGATTCTTAAACTTGCTAGATTTATTTGTGATTGTTTGTCTTCAAGGGTTTGTTGAGAATGAAAAATTTTGCCAACTGTTTACTTTTTCAGAATAAAAAGTAAAGATAGAATAAATTTTGATAAGGAGAAAAAGGGATTTAACACCCAAGGCAAACATTAGGTTAAATATTCCTTTAAAACCTGAAAGCCACTTGAGTCCATCTTCCATCGTAGAGAATTACTACGAGTTGTGGCAGACAGAATTCTTTCTTTTATTAATTCAATAAATATTTTTTGTTTGGAAGAACAAAGAACAAATCCAGTTGGGAAAATGTATCATCGAAAATGTTACCAAAACACTAACACAATAGGTATTTGGACCCCCATGTTCATTGCAGCATTATTTACAATAGCCAAGACATGGAAGCAACCTAGGCACCTATTGATGGATGAATGGATGAGAAATGTGTTGTACATATATGTTTTTATATACACACACACACACATTGGAATATTACTTAGCCATGAAAATGAACGAACTCTTGCCATGTGCAACACCATGGATGGATGAATGCACCCTGAGAGCATTATTCTAACTGAAATAAGTCAGAAAGAGAAAAACAAATATCTTATGATCTCATTAATATGTGGAATCTAAAAAAAAACAAATTTTGAGCTCATAGATGAAGAGAAGAGATTGGTGGTTACCATAGGCAGGGGGTAGAAGGGGGAAAAATGGGTGATGTGTTCAAAAGGTACAAACTTCCAGTCATAAAGTCAATAAATCATGGGAGGTCATGTACAGCATGGTCATTATAGTTAATAACATTATATTGTATATTTGAAAGTTGCTAAGAGGTAGATCTTAAAAGTTCTCATCACAAGAAAAAAAATTGTAACTATGTATAGTGATGCATGTTACCAGACTTATTGTGGTGATCATTCTGTAACATATACAAATATGGAATCATTATGTTGTACAATTGAAACTAACATAATGTTATATGTCGATTATATCTCAATAAAGAGTGTTATTACAAAGTTCAAAACAAAACAAAAAATAAAACTATGGTGACCAAACAAACAAAATCCTCAGTAACATGTTTAAAGTCAAGTAAAGTAAACATATTGCTAGAGGGACAAATCTAAGATATGGTCACATTGCAGTGGGACCTCACTTGGGTGGTGAGTTTAAACTTGGGTTTGGTTTACTTTCTTCATGGAGTGAGCTGAGAAATCTGAGCAGACTGCCTGACCACCTTCATATCCTTCTTTCCTGCCTCAGTCATTTTACCTCTGCACATTCATTTTTGAAGATTTTCTAGGCATCAGGATTTTAAGAGATCCTGTTAAAAATAGTGTATGACCTTAAGGCATAGAAATATTTTTTAAACATTTAAAATCTTAAAGAATAAGTAATAACTTATAAAAAAGTTTGCTGATTGCCTGAGAGAAAATATGGGGTGGCACACATGGAATTGGTAAAGAAAATATAAGGACAAAATATTATGATAAAATTAGAGACATGAATATAGGGATGCAATACAGATGGGAAAAATGGGTAAAAACAAAGGACCAGGCTGGTGGAAGTATGTATTGAGACTGAATGTAGAATAAGATTTAAAAAGAGATGTCTTAGGAGAAATGATATAGGGATTATGAAGAAGAAAAAATGGTAACTGTAAAGCCTGGAGCCAAGGGCATCTATATTTTTAGATAATTCTTTGGGAATAGCCCACTCAGAAAAAATGGGTAACGGTGTAAAGAGAATATTTTTGAACAGCTTTCAGACTGGTAACAAAAGTGAGTTTGTTCTCTTGGATAGTCCCTCAGTTTCTGAAACAAATTTTACAATGTCAATAAACCAAAAGGATGTTCTGCAAGCTGATATATAAAATCAAAATAATTTTCTTTTGTGTGTGTGTATATTCAACTTGAGAAATAGATTTGACATTTGAAAACTTTGATAGATTTAAGAATTTTAAACTTGATTAGTGTATTTGAATCTAAGTGGATGTAAGACACAAGAATCCAAAGAATGATATGAACACGAGAAATGAGAAAACACCATCAAAAATGATTGACGCAATATGCTGAGTAATGGAGAGTTCTATTTAGGGAATTTTTATTTTGTGACTTTGAAGACAGATTTGTCTCTCATTATAAAAGAAAGAATGTGGTGAGTTCAAGGTGGTTCTAACTAGGCAGCCAAGCAAGCTCAAAAATTTTAACGAGTGTGCACCTCTCCTGTCCGCAAACAGATTAATGAGTTGCCTCAAGTCAGTGAAGAATTCGGAATGATGCAATGGAACGGCGGCGTGTGTCGTCACGTTCTGCTCAGGGGATATAAGCAGAGCCGTGCAGAGTCGACATTCACACTCAGCCTCTCGCCTTGCACAGCAAACCGACTCATCAGCGCTGACACCATGAGCCACCTCAGCAAGTACTACGGAGGCCTGGGCTACTATGGCTTCGGGGGCCTGGGCTCTGGCTATGGCTGCGGCTGTGGCAGCTTCCGCAGACTGGGCTATGGCTTTGGCTCTGGCTGTGGCAGCTTCCGCAGACTGGGCTATGGAGGCTTCGGATTTGGCTCTGGCTTCGGAAACTACGGCTATGGCTGCGTGCGCCCATCCTGCTATGGAGGCTATGGATTCTCCAGCTTCTACTGAACTACCGCTCCAGTAGTGCAAACTCTGTGACCATGAGGGGATTTGCCACAACGGTCTTCAATCCGTGGACGGAGACTACCGCAGGCCTACTTAGCAAAAGCAGTCTAAGCATTTCAGAGAATTGATCGTTGTAAGCACGTCTGCCGCATTCTTCTGGCGTCCTCAACTTGGGCACTAACAGATAATGTATGTTGAATACCAATAAACGACCTAATTTGATATAGAAAATATGGCTTCTTTTGATTTCATTTAACTTAATTATATGTAAGTTTTACTATTTGTCAATTAGAAATACAATTCACAAAAGTATATATTCATGAGTACATACATATGAACATATATAAAAGAATTCTGGTTTGAGAATTAATAATTCCAAATAATAGAATGTGATTCTTTTTCTTTATTTTAGTCGCAAAACATTCAGAATTGAATTTGACAGCAAAAAAATCAACTATGGAGTTTTAATTCTATATGCATTTAAGAAATATTGTTTTACATACTTCATATTTTATCCCTTTCTATTTGTTAATGGAGTTCAGAATTTGAAACTAATCTTTTGCCTCTTTCAAAAGTTTTGATTTCCTCATTTATTTTTTTTATAAAACAAGTGGTGTTAGATACATCTATTTATGGTTGCTAAACTTCCATATCATTAAAACTCTAACCAGAGCAAACTTTCTTTCCACAAGTCTTATAATGCATATTTCTAAATTATTACAGAAAGTAAGCTGTTTTTCTATGAATCTTTGAATTATGTATTATCCTCCTTTGTAATCTTCTGCTACTATCTGGTTTGTTATGTACGTAAAATAAGACTGACCTAAAAGTCATTGATAAACTGGCAAATGAGAGGTGCACTTTGGCCATTCAACCCACTCATCTCACCTGTCCTCTTATGGGAACACTGCTCTTCATCATCATCATCATTATGATACTGAAGTGTTTGTAGTTCAGTAAGAACAATAGGCAAACAGAAACGCCATCATGAAGCAAAATATTGTGTGGTTTCAGCTGACCAAAAGCACCATTCAATAATTTTTAAAAAGTTATATAAAGATAAATTTCGGTTAAACATCATCCTTTCGAAAATGACTATTTTATTGGCAGCATAAGAAACAAGGAATAGAATAGGTAAAATATTAGATTTCCTAAATTGTTTTCTTTAAACTAAATGCTATCTTCAGGTAGTGGTATGAACCTAATGATATTCGGTGTAAGCTGGACAAGTGCAATAAAAATAAAAGAGAAAAATGAAATCATAGAATTAAAGACTGAAAGGGACATTAAAATTCTGTAACCCTGCACCATAATCTTGCAGATAACCTCAGAATAAGTGATTTTCGCTGATAATTAATTAATAGCAAGACTAGGGTCAGGGTCCTGCTGTCCTGAGCCTCAGGTATTCCACTGTACTATGCTGACTCCTCTTTATGTATTTTCACCTTGAATGTTGTCAGATAAATCATTTTGAAAGTTCTGGCCATGGTTATAAGAAGAGCTATGTTATCACAACTGATTTTATGGAAATTGGTCCCTTTACTTAGATAAACATCTATGTTTCCTTAACATTTTTGTTGTTCTGATATAGGAAATTGTACCTATCAATTTTCAGTTTATCTGCTTTTATGTATAACTACACAATGAGTAACGTTAAAACTAACTGTAGGTAAAATGATAACAACAATAAAAAAACCTATCATGTGCTCTTCCTTTAGTCAATGCTGTCTAGGGGGTGTATGTAGTGTCACAGTGGGCTGAGTAGGGGGAAACAGAGCCAAGTTGTTCCACTGAAGGATTAGACTAGGTAGTTGGACCCAGTGGAACAAGATTTCTATTTTCCTTTCATTTGGTTAGTGTCTCCTGGGACAGGTTCCATGGGGCTGACAAACAGTAATCGATACAATTGTTACTGCTGTTGACATTCTTAGTATAATCAATATGATCATAATTTTGTTCTAAGGTTGTATTGGTCTGTATATGAGGTGAAAGAAAATGTTTTGAATTTATAACAAAAGACTTCTTTACTTCCAGAGAAAATGTCAGATTATCTTTCACTTTTCCATCCATTAACATGAATAGAAACCTGGGTCATGAGTTAAAAGTTTTTAAAAAATAGTAATGAACCAAATCTGCTTTTGATCCACTGAATGGACAGAAAAATAATAATCCTCCAAATAAATTTCCAATGTGTTTCTCACTTGTGCAGATAGGGAAAATAACTGATTTTTTTCCCTATTTTTCAAACTGTTGTTTCTTGTTTTTACAGCTAATGGACATTTATAAGTGATGCATACCACAGTCATGGGTTTTCTTCTTTGACAACACAATGAGCATTTATTGTTATTGAAGTTTTTCACTTGTGTCTCATATTGCTTCTATATAGAGAGGCTGTATTATGCATTTAAAAAGAATAGCCCTCAGTCATGCTCACATGCTCTGACAGAGCTACACAAGAAGAGTGTGAAATCCTTAAGGCTATGTAATTTATTCATACTTCTAAATGATTCACTAAAAATGAAAATATTGACTTTATCAATTGGCTGATTTTCTGAAATGACGATTAAAAATGGAATGAAGTTGGGTTAGAGTAGTACGAAGATTGAAGTCTAATATTGGGTTAAATGCCACTCTGAAACCAGAAAGCCTGTTGGAACTCATGTCAGCCTTAAAATATTTCCTAGAATAGCCAATGAGTTGCTCAGGTTATGATATGCATGGTCCTTGTTTTAATGTCAGTTAAAGTCATATAATTCTTTCAAAAAATATTGTTGGGTACCAAATAAATGCTAGGTTTTGTTTGATACTGTCAGGTCAGTGAACAAATCCACTGAAAAAAGGTGTCATCCAAATATCACTTACAAATCTCAGTAAAGCTTAGCAATATTCTTAAAGTCATGTAACACAAGTTTCTTGAGCCCCAAGTTTCAAGATATGGGCACATTTGCATAGGGCTTAATCAGATATGGGTCAGCTTTGGATATCGGGAACCAGCTCTCTGGGCTGAGATGAGGGACTCTGTGACTACCAGGCCAACTGTTTCCAAATAGTGTCTCCTTATTCTTTGTTCTTTTTTGTATAGCACAATTGTGCTATACATTTAGAGAATTTCTTAAGTATTCCACTTTGTACAAGATTTTTAAAAACTTCAGATAATTTTAGGAATTGAAATAAGTTTTAATCAAGTAAAATATTATCAATATCCTAGAAAGCTCTAGTTGATATCTTAGGAAAGATTAGTTAGAAATTGCCTGAAAACAAAAAATAGACAAAGACTAGGCAGAGAGAAGATAGAGGCAAATGTATTATATTGACGATGAATATCTAGATGGAAGGAATGCAGTGTTGATTTGAATATATAGGTTGCAGCCAAAACAATTTTACCCACGTCACACTTTTTCCTGAATGTAGTAATGTATCACAGAGGAAGGAAGTTGGGTGAAATTTGAAGTGAGATTTGAAAAAGATATAAGATACATGGATGAATGGTGGAGGGTAGAGACAGAGAGAAAAATGGTGTATGGAGGCAAGTATAATCTGCATTTGTGGAAGCAGCAAGACTAGAACTTATTCTAGAGAAAGGGCCCAGCACATAAAAAGAGAACTGTGGGAAGGCTTCCCACAAGATGGACTTTTGATCACTGTGATGGTCTCTCTACTTCTGACCCCAATTCTGCTATGTTTTTAAACCAAAACAAGTATGATGGTGTGTAAAGCCAAAAATAAATCTGTCAGTGTATGTGGTCAAAGTTCTAAACCTGTAGAAACCAGGTGAGCTGTTGTTGATTTCTGCTATACACAGAAGGTGAACCAAATCTTTTCTAACTTAAGGTGTTCTTCTAGAAAGAGAGGTGTATCCTTTGCTTCTCATGCTGCAAAATAGGTGTGTCTTTTAAAGAAACTGATAAATTTAAGATTCTTGACTTTGATTATTTCTCAATATTTTGTAGAATTAATTACAACCCTCAAATGCCTGTGATAAGAATATATTTAATTAGAAATTCAACAATATTTAGTGTAAATGATGTTAAGTGACTGGTAATAAATAATTCTATTTAGGGTTTGGCATGTCTATACTTTGGAGAAACAGCAATTCATTCTAGCAAAATTAAAGCAGCCAGCGCAGGAACAACCTAACTAGGTAGCCAAGTAGGTTCAGACATTCTTAATGAGTGTGGTCAGGGGACCATAGATTAATAAATTGTCTCAGGCAGGTGTCATTCATGGAATGACACCAAAGCGGGGGCATGTGTTTTATCACATTCTCTGACCAGGGTATATAAGCATCCCCATAAAGATGTCGACATTCACGCTTTGACTCTTGCCTTGCCCAACAAACCAACTCACCACTCTTGACACCATGAGCCACCTCAGCAACTACTATGGAGGCCTGGGCTACTATGGCTTCGGGGGCCTGGGCTCTGGCTATGGCTCTGTCTGTGGCAGCTTCCGCAGACTGAGCTCTGGAGGCTTCGGATTTGGCTCTGGCTTCGGAAACTACGGATATGGCTGCTGGCACCCATCATGCTATGAAGGATATGGATTCTCTAGCTTCTACTAAAAAATTGCTGAAATTGGATGCAGAGGGAAAACCTCCAAATTTTTTTGGTCCAGTCTTTTGCTTTCATTCCCAAAACATCCATCCTATTTTCTCCAGGATCCATTGATTGATAGCTATTTAGTAATGGTTAAACTATTTCTATGAATATTTGGTGACTTTTTACCTCCAGAACCTACCATCTAAATGCATATTCAATATGTATAACCATTCTAGTTTGATATCCTCATTTTGGTTCAGTTTTTTCACCACCATTAACATGACGTCATCTTTCTAACAAGATCTTAGAGAAAATTTGTATTTTACTTTTGTCTAATAAATTGATTACCCAGAATGCAAATATTTTGGTTATTTTTGATGTTTTCATTTTTGTTATTTTAACATCTTCTTTTGCAACTAATATAAAATTTTACTTATGATAAGGGAGGTCTGTGGCTATGTGGTTTAGTATGATGCAAATGTTTCTAGTTCCCCATATTATACAAGCTAGAGAACATACAGAGTGTCATATTAACACTAAATGAAAATAACTTGCCCCTGTTTACTTAGGATATCAGCCCCCTCAAATGTTCCTCAATTGTTCATGGAATTACTAAGAATTATGTTGTTCTCATTTGTACATTCAAGTGTAACATTGCTGTCAGTTGAATAACTTCTTTTTTTAAGACCAATTTTTTAGAGTAGTTTTAGGTTCACAGAAAAATTGAGAGGAAGGTACAGAGATTTTCCATATACCCTCTGCTCCCACACACCCACAGCCTCGCCCACTATCAACATCCCCCACCAGAGTGTGAATTGGTTACAGTTGATGAACTTACATTGACACATCATAATCGCTCCAAGTCCGTAGTTTACCTTAGGGTTCATTCTTGGTGTTGTACATTTGACGGGTTTGGGCAAATATACAATGACATGTATCCATCATTATAATATCATACAGAGTATTTTTACTGTCCCAAATATCTTCTACGCTCCTCCTAGTCAACTCTTCCCCTGCTGAATCTCTTTTTGGTATCACTGGTCTGGGCAGCCATGCTTTTGCTTTCTTCCAACCTTTGTCTTGGAGCAGGGGAGGAGATTAGGAATGAGATCACTCATTTCCTAGGCAGGAACTACACCTCTATAGTGGCATCTACGGAGGGCCATTGTCCCTTATAAGGCTGATCCACCTAGCACTGCCATGGTGCACTGGAGCCCAATGGTATAGTGTTCTATGGAAAATAGGGGTAGGGGAGCTCTTTTCTGATTTATTTTTATGCTCTATTAGAGAGCTTTTAATAATCTATAGACCTTTTCATGAAAAGATAATGGTACAAAGTCAAACCTTAGTAACAAACAAAATGCTTTACTGATAAGAGTCTCTCATGGCTATCAACTCTGGCTCCATACTCAGTCAAAGTCAAGGTAACTGTTTCTTTCTTCCTTCAGGATTTATTCTCTCCCAGAAAATTTTTCAGTCTCTCCATAGTGACTTTCAGGCTTATTCCATCAGTTCACCACTTGGAAGAAGCCTCTTCGAAAATCAACAGTGAACACAGATTGCATCCCTGTCTAGAAAGTTTCTTGGCTAACTTTTAAAGTGGCCCAGAGCAGCCTGTTTCACCAGTTTGTCTGACATGGCCAGACATGTCTGAATCCACCTAAATTCATACTTGGACCCCTACAACTTACCTCCTGAGAAATTCTTATTATTTTTTCTGTAAACCTAAGGGAGGAACATTACTGTATGAACAATTTCCCATGGGAAACTGTTACTTTTTACCTATACTGTAGTTTAGATTCCAGATCAGAAAAGCAAAAAGGGAAGCAAGAAGAAAAGAGAGAGAAGAATTCATAGATCAAGGGCCCAGTGACGTCCATAGAATATGCCTTACATGTTTTTGTGAGGATGACATGAGAGCCAGAGTGAATACGTGCCCAAGTGTTATTAAACTGGAAAGCATAGATTCAAAGAATCTCCAGCACATCTCCTTTGTATGCATTTAATCTTGCTAGTGATACATAAAGCTTACTATGTTCTAAATCCCTGGGACAAAATAGAAAAGTTCTTCAGATAATTATTTTATGCTTTAACCAAAAAGTGCAGTGGAATGATCCCTGTAGATTAATAATAACGATAATAGTAGTTAGCATTCTATACAATTTATATCTTTGATTTTTCATTTTCCATTGTCTAAAATTTAACAACATGTGAACTAGTTTGAACATTTACATGTGCTCTATAAGGAGTGTAAATATGTATAAAGCTTGCCCTGACAAACATATAAAAACATTGTGAGCCTTTTAGAGAATGATTACTTAGAATATACAACATATGATTGTCAATGATATTTTCTTCAGACAGACAGTACACCTTACTAAGTATGACCTTTTATACTACGCATATTAGGTTTAAATGCTGGCCTCATTTGAAGGTTTTTTTGATTTTTGATCTGAAATGTCCAAATGCTGTTAAATTTGATTTGTGCTCAAACATAGTGATTCTCCTGAATATCATGACTTTTAGAAGCATATTGCAAAAGCTGTGGTTATGTTCTTGGTTAGATTGTTAAAGAATTGGCAGCTGGGAACATGAAACACATTTCTAAATTGAGGTCACTAAATAGTTCTGTTGGGAAAACTTTTGTTTATATATATTATATCAGTAAGATGTTATAATATACATTTCTTTTGAATATAAGTAGGGTGCAAATCTCCTAATTAAAGATGTACATCCTAATTTTGTTTTTTTGGTGAGGAAGATTGGCCCTGAGCTAACCTCCATTGCCAATCTTCCCCTTTTTGCTGAAGAAGATTAGCTCTGAGCTAATATCTGTGCCCATCTTCCTCTATTTTGTATATGGGATGCTACCACAGCATGGCTTGATGAGTGGTGTGTAGGTCCACTTCCAGGATCCAAACCCGTGAGCACCAGGCTGTGAAAGCAGAGCATGCAAACTTAACCACTACATCACTGGGCTGGCCCCTACATCCTAATTTTGAAGAAAGCATAATAGTGTTAGGTGTACCCCTGGTGTGCTAGTGAATAGAGATTGCATAATTTAGGATCCAGGATTAATGTTGAAAGATAGAATTGGAGGGAGGATAATTTCTTGAAACATGGATACAAAAAGTAAAATTTCTTACTTCCACTAAAAAGGGTTTTAGAGACATAATAATCATAATCACATCTCATTACTGAACTCAAATTGGCCATAGGCAATTTAATGATAAAAATCAGTATAAAAACCCTTAAATCAATGAAAAAATGCTCTATTAATATGATGGAGTACTTTAGTAAATATTTTATCATATATGAATATAGAATAAAAATTCAATATTCAATCAATTTTCAACATCAGAATAAAAGGGTTTTTAAAAATATATTCAACAAGGTAATTGCTGGTGTCCAAAATGTGGAAGACTGGGGTGAAGCTATTGATCTGTCTATAGCTCTAGCTATGAACTTGGAGATTCTGAGGCTTAATACTGTTATATATTTAGTTATGTTTCTGCCAAGAAGCTTACTAAGGACTGCAGAAACCCATAGCCAATGGATTCAGTTGTCCAATTGGTTGATAATGGCACCATGTTCCATAGAGTCACTTGGGTCAGAATTTGTAGAGGTTTCCCACGTCTCTTCTCTAATCTCTGTATCCAATTGGTAACTGTTTTGTGCTACCTTCTTAATGTATACATCTCATTTTACCCATCTTCTAAAGTCCATAGTCATCATCTGTCACTCTCATTGCCACTATGGCTATACCTTCTCATCTAGTCTTATCTGATTTCTAGGACTCAAAGCCTCTCCTCACCCTTTAGTTGTTTTGTTAAAAGCCCTTTGTGTAAAACAGCTCCTTATGTGTCTTGGGATGACACATAATGCTACTACTATAAAGAAAACAATACAGCACTCGATGTGCTGATATGGAAAAAAAATCTAAGCTAATTCAGTTAAAAATCAATTTGCAGAAGAGCATAGAGCTTGGAGTTGGTCTACAAGATATGAAGCTCAATAAGCACTCACTGAATTAATATGTGTAATTACCTAAATGATCCATAATCTTTCTCAAATATTTGCCTTTATACTAGCTGCACCCTCACCTCAGATGGTATGCTCTTCACTTTGCATAATGAGCTACTACCCATCTTCAAAAGTCAACCTAACTATTACCTCTGTTGGGATGCCTTCTCTGACTCCACAAGGCACCTGACAGCATCGGGTACAAATACCACTCCCTGACTACCCTATTGGACTCTAGTCCCTTACACAGCTTTTTCTTCATAGCACTTATCACCAATGGGTGTTATACATTTGCTAGTTTATTTGCATAGTATGTGTCTTCCCCAGGGAATGTAAACTCCATGCAGGCAAAAACTTAATCTGTTGTACTTACTGCTGAATACTTAGTACCTAGAGCAATGCCTGATCCATAGAAAGTATTTCATATAACATATACTGAATAAATCTATGATAGCACCAACCTATTAATTATTTATTTATATATCAGAATCTCCATTAAATTAGGATTCATTTTATTAAAATATAATTCTATTGATGAAAAGGAAAAAAGCTTTTATTTTCATTTTAAACATCATACTTTACTCATCTTTTCTATAGATATTTACTTAACATTTATAATATGATAGGCACTCTGTGTAATATGAAGGCTTAACCATAAACAAATGGCAATATAACTAATAATAATAACATATTTATTGTGTACTTACATTACCTGACATTATCACACCTAAACTTCTGAATTTAAGAGAGAGGTATTCGGCATAAAAGGAGAAATTGACAGGAACACAATAATAGTCAGGAACTTTAACACTCCACTTACATCAATGGATAGATCATCCAGACAAAAGATTAATAAGGAAACATTGGCCTTAAATGATACATTAGACCAGATGGACTTAGTAGATATATACAGAACATTCCATCCCAAAACTGCTGAATACACATTCTTTTCAAATGCACATGGAACATTCTCCAGGATAGATCACATATGAGGCTACAAAATGAGTCTCAATAATTTTAAGAATACTTAAATAATATCAAGCATGTTTTCTACCACAAGTGTATGAAACCACAAATAAACTACAAGAAGAAAATAAGAAAATGAGGGCCGGCCTGGTGGCGCAGCGGTTCAGTCCGCGCTTGGCAGCCCAGGGTTCACTGGTTCGGATCCCGGGCGCCCGCCGACACACTGCCTGTCAGCCATGCGGTGGCGGTGTCCCATATAAAGTAGAGGAGGATGGGCATGGATGTTAGCCCAGGGCCAGTCTTCCTCAGCAAAAAGAGGAAGATTAGCAATGGATGTTAGCTCAGGGCTGGTCTTCCTCACAAAAAAAAAAAAAAAAAGTAAGAAAATGAGAAAAGTCACAAATATGTGGAGATTAAACTAAATGCTACTGAACAACTATTGGGTCAATGAAGAAACCAAAGGAGAAATAAAAAAGTACCTGGAGACAAATGAAAATGAAAATAGTACCTACCAAAATCTCTGGGATACAGCAAAAGCAGTACTAAGAGTGAAGTTTAGCAATACAGGCCTACCTCAAAAAAAAATCTCAAATAAACAATCTAACAATACACCTAAAGGAACTAGAAAAAGAAGAGTAAACAAAGCCCAAAATCAGTAGAAGGAAGGGAATAATAAAAATCAGAGCAGAAATAAATGATAGAGACTAAGAAGACAACAGAAAAGATCAAGAAAAGATCAACTAAGAGCTGGTTCTTTGAAAAGATAAACACAATTGACAAACCTCAAGTTAGACTCACCAAGAAAAAAAGAGAGAAGGCTCAAATAAATAAACTCAAAAATGAAAGAGAAGAAATTAAAATGGATCCCACAGAAATACAAAGGATTATATAAGAATACTACAAAAAGCTGTACACCAAAAAATTGGATAATCTAGAAGAAATAGATAAATTCTTAGGATTATACAACCTTCCAAAACTGAATCAGGAAGAAATAGAGAATCTGAATAACCCATCACTAGTAGGGAGGTTGAAATAGCAATCAAAAAGATCCCCCAAGACAAAAGTCCCCGACTAGATGGCTTCCCTGGTGAATTCTACCAAACATTCAAAGATGTAATACCTATCCTTCTTAAGCTCTTCCAAAAAATTGAATGGGAGGGGACACTTCTTAACTTATTCTACAAGGCCAACATTGTTGTGATACTAAAACCAGACAAGGACAACAAAAAAATAAAATTACAGGGCACTATCACTGATGAACATTGATGCAAAAATCCTCAACAAAATATTAGCAAATCAAATACAACAATATAGTCAAAGGATCATACACCACAATTGAATGGGATTTATTCCAGGGATGCAGGGATGGTTCAACATCCACAAATCAATCAGCATGATACACCATATTAACAAAAAGAAGAATAAAAATCACATAATCATCTCAATGGATGCAGGGAAATCATTCAAAAAGATACAACATTCATTTATTATAAAAACTGAATAAAATGGGTATAGAAGGAAAGTACCTAAACATAATAAAGGCCATATATAACAAACCTACAGCTTACATCATACTCAACAGTGAAAACTGAAAGCTATTCCTCTAAGAACAGGAACAAGACAAGGATGGCCACTTTCATCACTCTTATTTAACATAGTATTGGAAATCCTAGCCAGAGCAGTCAGACAAGAAAAATAAATAAAAGGGATCCAAATTGGAAAGAATCAGGAAATTCACTGCAAAGAATATCACTATTTGCAGATGAGATGATTTTATATATAGAAAACCCTAAAGAATCCACCAAAAAACTATTAGAAATGATAAATGAACATTAAATGAATATAGTAAAGTTGCAGGGAACCAAATCAACATACAAAAATCAGTTTTATTTCTATACACTAACAATGAAATAGCAAAAAGACAAATCAAGAATACAATTCCGTTTACAATCACAACAAAAAGAAGAAAATACCTAGGAATAAATTTAACCAAAGAGGTGAAAGACCTGTGCACTAAAACTATAAAACATTGTTGAAAGAAAGAGACACAAAGTAATGGAAAGATATTCCATGCTCACGGATTGGAATAATTAACATAGTTAAAATGTCCATGCTTCCTAAAGTAATCTACAGATTTAATGGAATCTCTATCAAAGTTCCAATGATACTTTTCACAGAAATAGAACAAAGAATACTAAAATTTAAATGGAACAACAAAAGACCCTGAATAGCAAAAGCAATCCTGAGAAAAAAGAACAAAGCTGACAGTATCACACTCCCTGATTTCAAAATATACTGCAAAGCTATAGTGCCAGCATGGCAGTGGTACAAAAACAGACACACAGATCAGTGGAACAGAATTGAGAGCCCAGAAATAAACCCACACATCTATGGACAGCTAATCTTTAACAAAGGGGCCAAGAACATACAATGGAGAGAGGAAAGACTCTTTAATAAATGGTGTTGGGAAAACTGGATAGCTGCATGCAAAAATAAAAAAAAGAAAATAGACCACTATCTTACACCATACACAAAAATTAACTCAAAATGGATTAAAGACTTGAATGTAAGACCTGAAACCATAAAACTCCTAGAAGAAAACATGAGCAGTATGCTCTTTTCCATTGGCTTTAGTATCTTTTTGAATATCATGTCTCCTCAAGTAGGAGAAACAAAAGAAAAACTAAACTAATGGGACTACTTTAAACTAAAAAGCTTCTGAATAACAAAGAAAACAATCAACAAAATGAAAAGCCAAAGTAACAATTGGGAGAAGATATTTGCAAATTATATGTCTGATAAGGGATTAATCTCCAAAACATATAAAGAACTCATACATCTCAACACCAAAAAAACAAACTACCCAATTAAAAAATGGACAGAGGATCCAAACAGAACTTTTCCCAAAGAAGATATACAGATGGCTAACAGGCATATGAAAAGATGTTCAGCATCACTAATTATTAGGGAAATGAAAATCAAAACTACAATGACATATCACCTCACACCTGTCAGAATTGCCATTATTAAAAAGACAGGAAATAACCAGTGTTGGAGAAAATGAGGAGAAAAGGGAACCCTCATACACTGCTGATGGGACTGTAAACTGGTGCAGCCACTATGGAAAACAGTGTGGAGATTCCTCAAAAAATTAAGCATAAAACTACCATATGTTCCAGCTATTCTACTTCTGGGTATTTATCCAAAGAACATGAAAACACAAATTCAAAAAGATATATGCAGGGGCTGGCCCAGTAGCATGATGGTTGGGTTTGTGCACTCTGCTTCAGCAGCCTGGGGTTTGCGGGTTCAGATCCCAGGCATGGACCTACACACTGCTTATCACAGCATGCTGTGGCAGGCATCCTACATATAAAGTAGAGGAAGACTGGCACAGATGTTATCCCAGGGCCAATCATCCTTGGCAAAAAGAGGAGGATTGGCAAACAGATGTTAGCTCAGGGCTAATCTTCCTCACTAATACATATATATATATGCACACCCTATGTTCATTGCATCATTATTAACAATAGCCAAAACTTGGAAACAACCCTAGCACCCATCAATGGATGAATGGATGAAGAAGTCATAGTATATATATAGAGAGAGAGAGACAATGGAATACAACTTAGCCACCAAAAAGATGAAATCTTGCCATTTCCAACAAAATGGAGGGACCTTGAGGGCATTATGCTAAGCAAAATAAGTCAGATGGAGAAAGTCAAATACATATGATTTCACTCACATGTGGAAGATAAGCAATAACAGAAACAAACAAACATGTAGACACAGAGAATAAATTGGTAGTTACCAGAGGTGAAGGAGGGAGCAGGGAGGACGGAAGGGGTAAAAAGGCACATGTACATGGTGACAGATGGCAATTAGACTTTGAGTGGTGAACGTGATGTAGTCTACAGAGAAATTGAAATATAATGATATACACCTGCAATGTATATAACATTATAAATCAATGTTACCTCAAATTAAAAAAAACAGATAGGTATTGTTACTCCAGTGTAATAGGTGAAGAAATTATAGTTTGGAGAATTATGGTTTAAGTAACTTAAATTACTTACTCCAAATCATATAATAATGAGTTATGAGATAATAATACTCAATGATAAATTAAAAAGTAAAGAGTTTTCAACCTAAGAACAAGTTTGTGCACCTGAGCACATGTAATAAAGATGATTATAAGAATTCTACTTGCATGGGTCCTGCCCGGTGGTGTAGCGGTTAGGTTCACGCACTCTGCTTCGGTGACCTGGGGTTTGCGGGTTCAGATCCGGGGCACAGACTGACACACTGCTTGTCAAGCCATGCTGTGGTGGCATCCCATATAAAAGTAGAGGAAGATGAGCATGGTTGTTAGCCCAGGGCCAATCTTCCTCAGCAAAAAGAGGAGGATTGGCAACGGATGTTAGTTCGGGCTAATCTTCCTCACAAAAGAAATAAAAAAGAATTCTATTTGCATGCTACTGTGACATTGCTGCGTAACAACCACAAACCTCAGTGGTGTTTTTAACTGGTTTAATGCTCATCCCTCTGAGAACTGGGGGAAGTGAGATGGCCTTGCTGCATTCACTATCATGACTGGTAGTTGGCTGCTTGTTGGTGTAGGTAAGTGGGTGATTGGCTCTGCTCCACATGTCTCTCATTTGCCAAATGGCTAGACCAGATGTGTTCTCATAGAAGGCAGGCATATGAAATCAAAATAGTTACCTGCAAAGATATTGGACACTCATACCTAGAACTGACACACTATTAATTTTGTCTCATTTTATTGGTCAGAGCATGTTATATGGCTGAGCCAGGAGTCAGAGTGGGAGAACACTACAAAGTCAAAAACCAAAGAGAGTAGATGAGGTAAGGGCCAAGCTTTGCATTCTGTGATAGACCCCATGGTCTACTCTTTCCTTTGAGAAATTATTTTTCTTAGGAAATGTCATCCACTCAAAGCAATCAATGGTGTCATCTCTGCAAGCTGATGACTCCCAAATCTATATCTCTGGTCTGTAGCAATGCCAGAAAAAATACAGGACAACCTGTGAAGTTTGAATTTCCAATAAACAAAAAGTATGTTTTTAAAATAAGAATGTGCAAAATATCACATGGAAAATACTTATACTAAAAAAAAAAAGTCATTTGTCTGAAATCCAAATTTGGCACTGTGTATTTTTATTTGGACAATGTGGCATCCCTCCCAATTTGGCCTGTCTTCTGATATTTTCCTGCTTGAAGAATGTTTCAAAATGTGTGACTCTATAGGCAACTGAATCTCAATATGTTCTAACAGAATATTCTTCTCACACATGTACACTTTCTGTCTCCAAACCCTCCTTTCTGGGATTTTCATACATCTAATACTCCAAGACTGAAAAATCAGTCGTGAAAATAATTCTCAATTCCTCTCCTCTCCTCATTCATTGATTACTAATTCTCCTTAATTCTGCCATTTAAATCTTCCTCAAAGAGGTCCCATCTTCTTCATTACAAATTCTCCTTCCCTATTTCAAGTCTTTTCATCTCTTCATCACAATATTCTCTACTAAGGGTCTATGCAACTCAATTTTTACTCCATTCACCTCTTAAGAATCCATTCTCCTTCATCTCCATCTTAGTGTTAGAAACCCAAAATTTGAAGTCAGACTGCTTGGATTGCAATATCAATGTTGATTAACTCTATGATCTTGGGAAATTTATTTTGCCTTATTAAGTCTTATTTTTGTCATCTGCAAGTTGAAGATAATTTCATTGTTTTTCCCTGCAATGTGGTGAGGATTAAATGAGTTAATGCTTGTAGAGCAAAAAGGAATGGCCAGACACAGAGTGAACAATAGACCTTAGCTATTACTATTATTATTATTACCTTAATACTTTTATCTCCTTATCATACCTTTTTTTCTCTATTTCATTCCATAGAAACACCTCCTCATCCTGTAAGGACTAACATATAAAAGCTACTCTTACATCATGGTCTAGGAAACAAAGCCTGTCTTCGACTATATTCTTTTCTCATGTTTTCTTTTTTCCACAACAACCCTTATTATGTAATGTGATGTTTCTTATCTTTCTCCCCTGCTCAATGGTGAGCTCCTCCACTGAAGTCTAGATTTACTCAACTTTAATGCATCTACATTGAAATTCATTACAAACTTATAGGATGAAATGTTTTACTTTCTTATTTCACTCATGGCTGGAACACTAGATGGCTGTTGAATTTTATATGGTTCTATTATAAGTTGAATTTCTTTTATGCTATATTTTTATGTTAAAATTATAACTGAAGTAATTTGCTAAAAAGAATTAAACAGCCCATGTGACACACTGGATCGCTTCCTAGGCAGACAATAAATGCACAATGCAAGTACAATAAATTATTAGACCCCCATTCCAACAGTCATTTGTGCCATATGAAGAGGCCCAAACCCAAGTTCTCTCCACCAGTCTACTCCAAGGCTCTGTTCAGAGATCTCAGGACAGCACTATTTAATAAGCAAGGAAGGAGTAAAAGGAAAGATTACCAAGCCGTTATCACTGTCTTCATCATGTACTTTTCTTCCAGAAGTAATGAATGTGAGGAGAAATAGGATTTATCTGAGGTGGTTCTTAATTGAAAGAGATGGAAATCACTTGAAAAGAAGAAATTTAATGAGAATATGGTAACTCAAAGAACCTGTTGGTAAGCTGGGAGACTGGGTTGACAAATTGTACAGGAGCCAGAGATGTAAAGAGTGCTGGAATAGCAACAAAGCCAATGCTACAGCAACAGCCTTGTTACAATCTCCCATTTTCCATTACTGTTGTGGTTACTTTTAGCCACTACTAGAGTTGGTTGCTGCTACTTTTGGATATTGCTGGTACCATCCCTTCTGCTCAGGATACTACAACTTTGGGTGAATTTTGAATTATTCTTTTGTCTTTGCATCACTTTGTCAAAGATCCAAGAAGAGGTGGGATCTTTCCTAATTCATGTATCTAAGACATCACTACTAGGAATAATGAAAGGAGTTGTCTAGTCCTCTTCAGAGTCTCTATTGAGAGTCACAATACTCCCTCCTTCTTCTGGAACAAGGCTTAACTACTGAGTAGCTCCTTACCCCCCCAAAAATAATAAATGTCAATAACACAGAACTAATTTAAAGTGAACCTACACAATTTCTTTCATAGCAGATTCAGCCCAGAATAAAAATAATTACACGATCCTCCTAGCTAATTGATATAAGCTAATTTATCCCTCAAGTATACCTCCTGTGATGGCTGGTTTTATGTGTTGACTGGCTGGGTCATAGCACCCAGTGATCTAATCAAACACTAATCTAGGTGTTGCTGTGTATCCTGTGCAGATCTCAGCTTATCAATAACCAGTATTATGGTTGGATCAGCCCTTGTGGTTCTTATCATGATTTCAAGATGCCTTTCAGCAATAATCATCAGGAAACTTTGAAAAAATAAAGATTTATTACTTACAGAAGCTAGAAATTGCACAGCACATCGGGGGCCACACAGATTGTGGGTAGAGAGAGAGAAAGAGAGTGAGCTCATGGGGCTGGGGTTCTGCTTTTAATGGAGTCAAGAGTAGAGGCCTAGGGTTTCGGGGCTCACTCTTTATTAGTGAATTTAAAACATAAGAGTGGGAATTTAAAGCACAAGAAAAGAAAAAAAGGGGGGCCCAAATGGTCAGCTTTGAAATCAACAAAGATCTCTAAAACAAAGAAGCCTCAGTGAGGGGAGCTGGCCTGGCTCTTTATCTAGTCCGGTAGCTGGCAATGTGTTTATTCAAGATAGTGGTCTTTGAAGTGGATGCCTCTTTGAAGTGGATGCCTCCTCCAAAATCAAAGCTTAAGTCAGGCACTCGCATTACAAAAAAAAGAGAAAAAAACTGTCAGGGTTTACACTACACTGTGAGAGTGTTTTGGAGATGTGGTTAACATCTACAATCAATTCACTTTAAGTAAAAGAGATTACCCTCATAATGTGTGTGTATCTAATCCAATCAATTGGAGGCCTTGAAAGCAAAAACTGAGGTTTCCCAAAGAATTTCTATCTCAAGACTGCAGCATCAACTCCTACCTGAATTTCCAGCCTGTTATTCTTTCTTTCCCTTTTCGGATTTGCCCGCTGCCACAATCATGTGAGCCAATTCCTTAAAATAAATCGTTTTATGAACCAGCCCCAGTGGCCTACTGGTTAAGTTTGGCAAGCTCTGCTTCTGTGGCCTGGGTTCAGTTCCCTGGGCAGACTTACACCACTCATCTGTCAGTGGCTGTGCTGTGGCAGCAGCTCACATTAAAAAAAGAAAAAAAAAAAAAGAAGAAGATTGGCAACAGATGTTAGCTCAGGGCAAATCTTCCTCAGCCAAAAATGAAAAAATTCAATCACTCAATCTTTTTATATATTTGTATATATAAATAGATACACTATATCTCTCTCTATATATATACTATATATACTGTATATACAATATAGTATTGTATACTATACCACATATACTATACAACTGTATATATACTACATATATATATACTGTATATATATATATATATAGTATATACAGTATATATGTATACACAGTAGTATATAGTATGTACAATAATGTATATATATATATACACATTATATATAATATACATATATATTATAATAGTGTGTGTGTATATATATGTAAATATATACATATAATTGGTTAAGTTATCTGGAGACCCTGACTGATACACTTCCCAAACAATACCTCCAGTTTTCTATAGGTGCTAAAAATTCCCCTAAGTCAAATCAAATCACCACTTAGCACTTAGGGTTATGACATGTGATGATGGTTAGAACTGTAAATTCATTTTCTGAGGGTTGAGAGGAGGATAGACTGTATATTATTTCCAATATTGTGTCCCTGGCACACTAGACATGAAAATGTTGGGAGAAAAAGGGAATAGGAGAAGGAGAAAACAAAGAGACAAATCTGGAGCAAGAGATGTAGTGTCACGTGGAGTGACACAGTGAGAGACCTAGAAGCTGGGAAAGAGCATGTGGTGAGTGAGCTCCTAAGAATAGATGTGACATGGGTGAGGAGCAGAGACCTAAGGGAAACGGATGAGATGTCACCAAAGATCAACCACCTCTACAAAAATTATGCCCCAAGCTTTAGTTGATCTAAGTGTGTTGTTGAAAACACCATTAAGAAGTGTCTGTCATTTCCCTTCTGGAGGGCTCTTTAAGTCATCAGGGCAGGCAAGTGGAAAATACATAGGCTCTTGAGTCTGCTAACCTAAGTTCAAATCCAGCATGTGCACTTAGTAGCTGTGATGTCTTTGAGCATGTTATTACTTAAGCTCTCTAAGCCATCTAGGAAATGAGGGTAATAATAATATCTACTTCACAGGATGATTGTATTCAGTAAATTAATATATCTAAAATTCCTGGCACAAAATATATTTGAATAAACACTTACTATTCCTACTATTGTTATTACTAAGTTAAGAGATGTGTCAGTCTAAGGGACTCAGTTGGAGTGGTTAACCCTTTAATAGAGGTTGGTTTCAAATAATGGTGGACAGATTATGACGTTTTCATAAAATATCTTCTTACAGAGAATGTCAGAAGCAGTCATATATAATTAGTGAACCAAAATAATCTTTTGAAATACAGTTGGGGATTACCTCATGTCATGGAGTGAGTTTATGGGAATCTCAACCAGGGTGAGAGAAAAGCCAAGGCTTTGAGGATGAAAAAATTACCTCTAATTAGCACAAAGTTGATTAAAGGAATACTAAATTAATACATGTTAACATGTAGGATGCCCTCCCTTTTTGGAATCAAGGGAATATTAAAGGGTTTGGGGGGCTCATATGCCATTTGAGAGGGAAAGGCTGCAGGCTTTACCAGCCCTGCTTCTGAGGATTTGTAAAGTCACTGTGCAGAGAGTGACATTTAAGCTCAAGTAACTCTGCTTTTACTACCCAACTGAATTCATTCCTATGATAAAGAGTAAGCTGTGGTCATTGGCAATCCAGGCTTCCAAACCTTTGTGGTGGGTATTGTGACCTCAGTGGTTTAAATCAACATTATCATTTTGGCTGTGGAAATGAGGACTTTGGAAGACAGAGTAAAGATAATCTCGCCTCTGTCTGGTCATCGATGTTTATGTTCTCAGTAATCAAGTCAACACCCATTAACAGGATGCTCACATTCTGCATTCATTGAGTTAATACCATCTTTGTCCCATCACTGGGACCTATTCTGATCATTTGTAGACCAGGAGCTTCAAAACATGACATTTTCCCCCCAATTTCAGCGAGTGACTAGTTCAGTATTTAATTATTGTAGAATAAATCTCAACATTGATACCTTACAAGTCACATTGCAATCTTCCAGGCTGCTTAATCTGCACCTCAGATATATCATGTGGAAGGAAGTTTCTATGGGAAGAAAGAAATAAACTCATGAGGCACTCTCATGTCTGAGATGAGGTATGATAGCATTATTCGAAGGACATTATTCTTCTCGTGGGTTCTTTCATGTGAGGGTTATACCAGTTACGTTCTTTCTAATGAGGACATTTGGTTGCTATGGAAGTGTTTTTTAATTTATTTTGAGTGGTAGGAATTATAGAAACACCAGAATATTTAAAACGAAAGCAAAGCAAATGTGTAATTGGTACTCAGGAGAAGCATAAGATGCGAGTGAAAACAGAAGTCTACAGCAATTAAAACGAGTCAGTTCAAGCAAACGATCAAACAAGTTGATTTTGCAACATGAAGAGTAATACTCAGTTATTTATTTTCTATTTTTCTCTAGTATTTTTGATGCATTAAATATTCAGTCTCTGGGAAAGAAAATCTATATTTGTGACAAAAGACTTAGAAGAAGAAATGGCAACTTAACCTTAGTAAAGATGAAATAGCAAAGGACATCAAGATTATAGCATCTTATGTAACCTATTTGACCCATTTGATTGTACTAATTCTTCAATTTAGAAAGTCAGTTTTACCCACAGCTCATTTAACTTTGTAGTTGTGCTTGTGCTGTAACTTTTTGACATTTGATGACCTTGACCCCGATACTCAGTTTATATTGTTCACAGTGACTGTGTGAGACATTGTTCTTCTTTTTGTGTTTTCAGTTTGAATCTACTTATTATTTTTGGAAAAAAGCGATGATTTCTGAGTATCATGCTTCTTTGGCGTTGATTGGGCCTTAGCAATAATTTTCTATTTTTAGTAATAATATATGTTGTTCCCATAGATACTTGATTAGGATAACTGGGTAGACACAAGTGTTTTTCAAAGCCAATTTAAATAATGTAGCTGATATAATAATCTTTTAACTCTTGACTGGAACATGTCTCTTTTTTCCTTTTGGAAACACCAATAAGTAGCCTATGGTGACTTTTGTGTGACTTTACCTGTGGAGTTAATTTTTTCAACTGTTATTCCAAAGGGTGGCATAGTGCAAGCATCATACATAACTTACACGTCATGCTCATATCTTGTATACTACTCCCATAGTTCACCCTACCTCTTCTCCAAATCTGTAAAATAAGAGTGTTGTACCAGTTTTATGACCAAGGTATTATAACATCCTATGAACCTGTCTTTACCATTACTACTGAGCAGAGTTTCTTTTTGAATACTAAAATTTTATTTAGAAAATAAAGCCAAATACTTCAAAATATATATATGTCCCTCTGGTTCAAGACAAATGGCTAAGAATTTTTGTTACTACTAAAAATTATTACATAATGTATGTACTTCTGTATTTTTTTATTTTATCTTAGAATTTCCTGAAATATTGATTACTTGTCTCTATTTGTTGTCTAATTATCTAATGGGTAGCCTATAAGATCTGTAAGGAAAATGCCACAAGTTTCAAGCCAAATATATGTTTCCATCTTACCTAAAGTACAAAGGCATAAAATATAACTGCTCTTCAGTGTTTACTGAAAAATCTGGTGAGTATTTAAATTCATGACTTGAAATAACTTAGGTTAACTGATTTTTATTTTCAAGACATTTTGTTTCCCTTAGTGAATTGATGTCAAGTGCTAAAAATAAAACAAGAGAATATATGCTTTTTGATGAGTTTGAGCCTTGATGTCAAATGCTAAAAATAAAACAAGTGCATATATGCTTTTTGATGAGTTTGAGTTATAATGCTTAGCAAATAGTCTGGCTGGTCTCAAATTTAATCACCTGGAATCAATTCATTTGAATTTAATAAAACATCCACCATTTAAGGTAGAATAATTTGCAACAACATGGATGAACCTAGAGGACATTATGCTAAGTGAAATAAACCAGACACAGAAAGACAAATACTGCACGATCTCACCTATATGTGGAATCTAAAAACTTCAAACTCTTATTAACAGAGAATAGAATGGTGGTCATCAAGGGCTGAGGGCTGGGAGAAATGAGAAGACATTGGTCAAAGAGTATAAACTTTTAGTTATAAACTGTATAAGTTCTTCAGATCTAATGTACAGCATATGACTGTGGTTAATAGTGACATATGGTTAAAATTTGCTAAGAGAGTATCTCAAGTGTTCTCACCACAAAAAAGAAGGTAACTAGGTGAGATGATAGATGTGTTAGTTAACCTGATTATGGTCATCGTTTCACAATGTATATGTATATTAAAGCATCATGTTCTACGCCTTAAATATATACAATGTTTATTTGCTAATCATACCTTGATAGAGCTGGAAAAAAACCACCATTTAAACATGGAATTTCACACTAAACATTCCATCCTCATCATATGTATATATAAATATACACACACACACACACACACATATATATATACATATATATATATATAGAGAGAGAGAGACAGGAAAGGGGAAGTAAGAAGACCTCTCTCCTTCATAAAACTCATTAAGCTTTTATCTCCTTCATCACAAGGCAATAGTTGTCAAAAATACTCTTGGGCTCACCAACTTTCTTTTATTTCTCCCATTCCTTTCTTCATTATATCTCCTTTAGGTCACTTTATCATATCACCTTTGTCCTAATTTCCCTTTCTTTAAACATTTCCACTAAACATTTACTTTATTAAAACAAACAGACAGAAAAAAATTCCTTTCCAATATGTTTGCCTCTTTAAATTCTTCCTACAGTCTGCTACATTTCTAAATTAAATGGAAATGGTAGAAAAATACACAGAATCAACTAAAACATTTCTTGAGAAATTAGACAGAAACCACAAGTATCAAAAATAACTCCCTTTTTTGGTAAATATCAAAGATTTGTTTGCATTTGAACAAATACATATGTATGTTTATATTTGTCTTTGAACTTCCTATATGTGAGGACCATCCCTTGCAGACCATTTAACTGTGAAATTTATATTAATCTGCACCAACATTAAGAGGAATATGTTCAATTTTGTCTGGCTGAAATGTTTTTGAGGATCTAACTTAAGAGCAGGAAAAAAGTTTTAAAAAAGTACTTTTCAAATGAGTTAGTAAAGTATTCAAGTCAATTGTTTCGGGTTGGGTATTCATCAGCTAGTGTCACTGAAATTATGAAGACCCAATTTTAAATGCATCCCCTTGTATATCTTTTCTCTGAGTCTCTGAAGGAAGAGAATTGAGTCTTCAGAAATCAAAATGGGAAGTACAGAGAAAACAGAAGAAATGTTTTGCTAAATTGCTTTCACTCTTGTCATACAAAAGTTGGGAAACAGTATCATAATAGAAAGGAGTCTGCTAGTTTTTCATATATATTTGATTGCTCACCAGGAATTAATCACAACATTTATGTTTCATCTAGTGTTTAAAACCAGCATCTAGTAAGTTTAATAAACTCCTGTTTATACAATCAACGTTCTTATCAAACTGCAAATTACCATGACTAGGCTTGCAAATTTGTACACATTTTTAGACCTAAGAAAAATATTATATATCTCTGTCAGTCTTTATTTGGTGCAATTCTTTCCTGCTTTGCTATTGGTTTTTGTTTTTTTCAAAAACCACTTTATTGCGGTATGATTGACATACAAAAAGCTGTACATATTTAATGTATACAACTTGATGAGTTTGGAGATAAGGATACATCTATGAAACCATCATCCTGATCTATGCCACAATCTATGCCACACCCATCACCTCTGAAAGCTTCCTCCCATCCTCTTGATGATGACGATGATGATAAGAATACTTAACATACGATCTACCCTGTTAGCAAATTTTTAAGTGGACAATACAGCACTGTTAACTATATGTACTATGCTGTACAGTAGATCTCTAGGACTTATTCATCTTGCATAGCTAAAGCTTTGTACCCTTTGACCAAAACCTCCTTCTTACCCCCTACCCCAATCCCCAGCTACCACCATTCTACCCTCTGCTTCTATGAGTCTGACTGTGGTAGATTCCTCATATAAGTGTGTGTCATATTTGTCCTTCTGTATCTGGCTTGTTTCATTGAGCGTGATGTCCTCCAGCTTCATCCATGTTGTCACAAATGGCAAGATTTCATTCGTTTTTAAGGCTGGATAATATTCCATTGCATGTATATATCACATTTTCTTTATCCATTGGTATGCCAGTGGACATGTAGTTTGCTTCTATGTCTAGGCTATTGTGAATAATGCTTAATGGACATGGGAGTGTAGGTATTAATGTTTCTATTTTGAATGAAAGGTAGTGAAGTTTCCATGGGCAGTTTTATAAAATATAGAAAGACCTTATAAAAGAAAATTAATATGATGAAAAGTGTAGTTGCAGGGAAGAAGAGAAATGAGATTAGCCAGCATTAAAGATATTAAAAACCTTAGAAGTTGCAAGTATGGTAACAGAAATATAATATACCAAAATAGTAGAGTCATTACTTATTCATTACCTAATTTAATCCAAGCACTTTGAATACTTTACATAAACTCTGAAAACATTATTATTTCCATTGTAAGAATAAGGAAATTGAGTCAGAGAGTTTAAGTGATTGCCCAAGACCGCACAGGTAGTAGATGGTAAAGTTAGGATTTGAATCTGGATTAAAAACCCTGTTTGTTCTTTTTACTGCACCCTGCCATCGCTCGAGAGCAGGAATCAGCAGTGATATTTGGGATAAATTGTGGACTGCAAGAGATCACGATTGACTTTGTTGTCTCCACTAGTTAATTTAGATTGAGCATAAATTGGTAACACTTGATGGAGTTCTAAGAACCAGAATAAAATAACAAGAGAAAATGGATTTTGCTTAAGATAAGGAGCTTTTGATTGGAGCACACCTGGGAAAAATCAAGGAGACTCATATAGGCCAACTGTGAAGAGTTTTCTGTAACATTTTGTTTTAGCATATCTAATTTTAGATAAATTGGAATAGATATCAATACTTTGTGCATGACTGTTGAACAAGAGCCATAATGCTAAGTAGAGAGTGAACAGAAAGTCACTTTATTAGAGGGAAATTCCAGAACTGCAACAATGGGACCCAGTCTAGCGGGACATGGTGAAGGAAGAGCAGTCACATAAGCAGTAGATGCTAATCTTTTCTCATCCTCTTTTTGCCCTTCTCTCTTTCACCATGGGATATACACCACCTCAAACTCATCTGTTAACTTGTGAGCAAGGTAAATTTTGCAAAAATGCTCCAGGAAGAACAAGGCATTTCATGGGAGATAGGTTAGGTGTTTGGAAGGAGAAAATTTAAAAGGATGATCCAGAAGGAGAGTAAACTCTGAAAAAGGTAAGAAGGAGTCTCCCTTTCACAGAACATTTTCCTGCTTTGCAATCTTGCCTGACACACAAAGACTAGCTCCTCTGTGCTAAAAGTGGTTGGGTATTACTAAAAGGCAGATGATTTGAACAGCAGAGGTAACGTAAATGAGATGTTTACTAAATGGAGTTAAAAAGAAAACAATACTTGAAAGTAAAAAAAAAAAAAACACAATTGTGGAGAGAATCTATGATTTTCTCACAATTCAAGAGCCTCTAGAAATCCCTGATATAGATATTTATAGACGTCCTTTTGGGTGAGTAAGGCAAAACAGCTGCTGTGGCACCTCTGAACACCAGGAAGCGTGTTACAATTGTTCACTCTTGCACCACTTCGGACGTTTCTAAAATAATTTTCAGAACTCTTTCATTCACTCCCTCTCTCCCTCATCATCTTGTTGATTGTATGACTATCTTTCAAGACTGCCTCTGGTCTCTTCTATTATTATTCTGGGGCCCAAAGACTGAAGGCTGGGAGTTTCTACTCTAATATCATTTATAGGCCAACTGAAAGCCATTTTAAGACTGGAATAAAACTTCAAACTTTCAATTCTTTATTTCTGAGACTAAATTCTTTGTTCTATGAAGCCTGACATTTCTGTTGATGTAGAAACAGCTGCAAATTAAGATGAGTATGGCCTAGTTTTCCATGACATATGTTTAGGGTGGTTGTACTCCACCGCTAGCTCGCTGAGGCTCTTTTGGACCTTACTTGGAACAATTCCCATAAAAAATCAATACTAGATCAGAAATACTTAAGGACACATAGAAAAGAGCCTTAGAATATTGCTTAGTGGGTCTTAAAGAAAAACTATTCATTGGCACAAATCCTTTCTTTTTAGTTATTAAAGAGTATAGATTTTTGAAACTACTGTAACATAACTCCTGGTGTACAGAAGGTACCATTGCAGCCTTTTGACTTAGTCAACAAAAAGAAAAGGATATATATACATCTTGATTACAATTTCAGGACACATGGCAAATGTAAAATTGAATACAACAATCTATTATTTTTTCTTGAAGAAACATTTCAGAGTTTTAGAGTATGGCATACCAATATTCTAGAGAAAGAACTTTGTCAGCCAGTTGATTTTTAACGCTTGAATCTGAAGGAAACAGAAGTCGAGTCTCAATAATAGAAAACATAATTTTCTACGTGCTTTGCAGAGCACAGCCTTTGTAAGGCGAGCACCTCATACAGATCAGAATTAGGCAACATAATAGAGAGCAGCAACTGATGTAGTTTCGGAGATGTGTCATAAATCATACTCCATTTACACTCTGGAAATGTCTCTGCTGGCAATCGCCTCTGTGTTTGGAGGTCAAGTGGAAGACTCATCTCCTATTAAATTCAATGCAAACTACAAAGCAAGGCTTAGTGGCTGTGTTGTAGAATAGAAATGGAAAGAAATGGTACCTGTGTGGAACGTTTTAGAGATACAGGCTGATCTTATTGGCTGTGAAGGTTAAGGGGAAGACAGAGATCAAACCAATATCAAGATTTTGAGTCATGGTTATTGAAATAACGGTTTACATTAATAATAATAAGGAGATACAACCATGAGTTCAAATTTTAACAAGCTACATTTGAGATACTGATGATTAATATACATGGTAAGAGAGACCTAGGATTAGTTGCCATTCAGGACTTTCTAAGAAGACTAGTTAAAATTTCAAATGCATATTTTTAAATTACCTGTAAAATAGATAGTGAAAAACATGAAAGTAGATGCAATTATCCTGGGAGGGAATATGGAGTTTAAATAAGAGAGTTCATGGTACTCCTTCTTGAAGGATGCCTACATTTAAGGACTGGGTAGAAGGAAATGGGAATAGAGAACCTATGATGAGATGAATGGTGAGAGATGCAAGATCAATGCAGAATCAGATTAATTGTTTCACAAGAAGTTGAAGAGAAGAGAGAGTTTCAAGTAAAGAGTAGTAAAATGGTCCAATGGTGCAGAGTTTAGAAAGGGCAGATAAATTTAGGAATGAGAAGAAACTACTGAGTTGGATCATTAGCATGGCATTGGTGACCACTAACATGGTACTTGAGCAGAATGGCAGTGGTGGTGGCCAGTAAAGAGTGAGAAGATGATAAAGATGAGTAAACATCAAATATAGAGGTGAAAAATGGGGATGGAGCATGTAACTAGAATGAAGACGGGGAAAAGGCTGCAGCAAGCAGATGTCACCAGTTTTTGTTTATTTATTCTGTTTCCATAGCATATATATATATTCAACTTTACACCACTCTTTATTTGTTAGAAGTCAATAGGTTTTACTGTGATTTTTCTTGACTTTTTCAATGGTAAGGGCTTTTTCTCCGAAATCATTTTCCTGAATATAAGGTAGGATATTCCGACATCTGTGGCTATGGTCAATTACTTAGGGATCTGGCAGTATCAAAAATGATATGTTCTTTCTTAAAGAGTGAGAGAAGTTCCAGTGGCATGGGAAGTGACTTCTCAATGTATTAAATTAAAACTAGAATAGTTCTCTTAAAAAAATCAGTTCCAGGAATATTATATATGGAAAGTGGTGAAAAATATAGCAAATTTCTTCAAACAGCCTCTGATTCTTCAAAGATATGTTATACTCTTCACTTGATTGTGGTTTTATGTGTTTCTGAATATGGTTAACTCCTACGATTATTTATGGATACTGCCATACCTCACCCAGTCTTTTGTGTAAAACCATCTCCAAATGAGGCTGTAGATTGCTAAGAGTACAGAAATAATTGCAGTGATAATTTGTTGTTTCCACTTATCAATATTTTAGATGATTGAAACATTATGGCTTTGGCTTTCTTGACTGACTCGTTGATTGTTTGATTGACTTGTTCATTCATTCAAACTCACTAAATAGTCACTAGAATTTTGCTAAGCATAAGATTCTGAATAAACATTTTCCCAAGAATACATACAAATGGCCAGCAGGTACATGATAAGGTGTTCAACATCACTAACCACTGGGCAAATGCAAATCAAAACTATAATGAGATATCACCTCATACCTGTTAAGATGGCTTTTATCAAAAAGGCAATAGATAATAAGTTCTATTATGAGGATGTGGAGAAAAGAGAATCCTTGTATACTATTGATGGTGATATAAATTGGTACAGCCATTATGGAAAACAGTATGGAGGTTTCTCAAAAAATTAAAAATAGGGAGCCAGCCCTGTTCTGTAGGGGTTAAGTTTGGTGTGTTCTGCTTCAGTGGTCTGGATTCATGGGTTTGGATGCTGGGCACAGAACTACACCACTTGTCAGCCACGCTGTGGTGGTTACCCACGTACAAAATAGAGGAAGACTGGCACAGATGTTAGCTCATGGCGAATCTTCCTCAGCAAAAAAGAAGAAAACATAAAAATAGAACTACCATATGATCCAGCAATCCCACTTCTGGGAATGTACTCAAAGGAAATGAAATCAGTATTTGGAAGGGATATCTGCACTCCCATGTTCATTGCATTATTCACAATAGCTGAGATATGGAAACAACCTAAGTGTTTGTTGACAGATGAATGGATAAAGGTGTGGTATGTGTTATATATATATAAATGTTATTAAGCCATGACATAGAAAGACATCCTGACATTTGCAACAACATGGATGAATCTAGAAGACACTATGATAAGTGAAATTGTCCAGGCAGAGAAAGGCAAATATTGTATAATCTCACTTATATGTTGAATCTGAAAAAAAAAAAAAGTCAAACTCCTAGAAACAGGGAGTAGAATGGTGGTTACTGGGAGGCTGGGCATGGGGGAGATGAGGAGATGCTAGTCGAAGGTACAAGCCTTCAGTTATGAGATGAATAAGTTCTGGGGATCTAATGTAGAGCATGGTGACTATTGTTAATAATACTGTACTGTGTACTTGAAATTTGCTAAGAGAGTAGATCTTAGGTGTTCTCACCCCACTCACAAAAGATAACTGTGTCAAGTGATGGATGTGTAAATTAACCTGATTGTGGTAATTATTTCACAAAGTACACTGTGTCAAATCATCATGTTGTACACTTGAAATATATACAATTTTATTTGTCAATTATACCTCAATAAAGTTAAAAAAAAGAAAAGAATACAGACTGGAGGCAGATGGGCCTGAATTCAAAACCCAATTTCATTCTCTGATCCTGGGCAAATAACCTCATTAAGATAAGACTCGTTATTATATCAGTAAAATGAGCATTCTGTTATTGGATAATTATTGGATTGTTATTTATTGGATTGCTATAATGACTGAACTAGATATTGCGTGCATTTAGCACAGTGCCTGACACAACAGGTCCTCTCTTAACATAAACTGCAATCAGGAACGTTTCTGAAGTGTGCCAAATCTTCATTCATTCATTCCAAAATGTGTTCAGTAAATACTCTGGGAGCACCGACTTGAACCAGGCTCTGTATAGGCGTTAGGTGTACAAAAGGGAACAAAGCAGACCCTTATGAAGTGTGTGTCTAGTGTACTTTCTCACTTGGATGATCTGTGTGGTTTGTGGTTTGAAGCTATATATTTGTACATGTCAAAGAGTGAGAAGAATTTCCTAGACTCTTCACTTTAAATCATGAAGCTATTAACTTTTAAAGACCCTCTTTTGTTTTTAGTTAAAATTTACCAGAGTAAAGGGGAGGGGTCAGGGCAAAACCAGAGGTAAGAAGGAGCCAGAGATACAGTGTTACTTTGTCCAGGGTAAACCAGTTACCTGCGTCAGTAGCACAATGTGCTAAAATCAGTATTGACGTGAATACCTTAGATTATTATTGATCTGGTGACTAGATCTGGTAGTGCCACTAGAATGTAAGGTCTCTGAGGTCAGGAATCTTCTCTGTCTTGTCACCACTCTATACCCAGCATGTGCCTGACACATAACAGGTCAAACAATGTTGACTGATTGGCTGATGGATGTAGAAGTCTTTTCTGACTCACTTGGTCTAGGGTTCTACTTGCATGTCTCGTATTTCCTTAACTGGATTCTAAGTATCTTAATGGTGGGAGGTGTTGACTTTTAATTTTTTTGGTTTCCCACAGTTCCTTTGACTACATGTGATATTTTTAAATGTTTTCAGGAAAGATGGGTGGCAATTCTTTTAAATTATAGTTTTTCATCTGATAAAACTCTATTAATCTGAGTATTTTTAAAGAAATACCTTTTAGGTATTTAGTTACCTCTGGTTGCTCTACATGCTTCATCCTGGCAAATACTCTAATTCAATGTTTTGAGAATAATGGCTAAAATTGTTTAAAATAATTTCTTGGAAAGGAAAAAGATTTCCAAGAATGAAATACTTCATAAGATATGTAATATATAAGGAGGTCTTTCTCACCACCAACTCTCAGGAAATTCAACTAAATATTAATGCATGTGACATATTCTTACCAGCAAGTTCATTAATGTGATTATTTTCATTACTGTGATTTATTCAAATCATCAAGTAGAGATGTCACACCCACTAACAAGGCATAAAGCGTTAGAATACCAGGCTATACACTGTATATCAGATCACTTCCCAAAAAAGACTTCATCATAACTTTATTTTCTGTTATTCTGGAAACCTCAGTCAGGTCCTTGGGGCTTCTGTTAGCTTCAGCATCTCTCCTTTGGTCTTCCTATTCAAGACAATTTATCGACTCTCTTCTCAGTATCTTTCAAGACAGTTCCCAGTTCCGTAATGACTGCCACAATTCTTTCTGGATTGCCATTGGCTTTCAGCTCTGTGTTCAATCCCTGTATTTCCAGCCAAGACTTTCTCCCTCTCTCACCCTCGGGAAAGAACTTATACCAGATCTTGGGGTTATAGAAGAAGTGGATTCTATCATATGAACAGAGGATCTCCTGAGTTTCCATCTTTGAGTTATGACCATTTGTGGTATCTCACTATGTAGAGAAAATGGTCACCCTGTCATTGATTCATAAGGATTGGGACCTATTGCTAAATTTGTGGGATTTCCCAACTGATGCCCTGGCCCTCTTTTGGGGAGTTTTCTAGTCTTGAATATCAGCAAGCTGCAAATTCTCCATTACAAAGACCTTGTAATGCAATATCTTTCTGAAAATAGTAAATATCTTCTATAACACAAGAGATGGTGTTCATATATTAATGTATGCATATTAAAATATTGTATAAACTGTAAAATGCTATAAGAAGATTAAGCATTGTTAAGAGTATTGCTTGAAAGAATTCAAACTTGAATATCTACTTGATTAATATCCTTCTTGGATCACTAATATAAACAGAGATGTATGAGGTTATTTTTAAAAACATTGATTTAAACTTGCATCGATGTATTTTCCTAATTGCTATTTATCCCTTTTAGAGTAGAGACTTTGATTTTCTCCTCAACTGTCTTTCAACCAGGGCTTGCAATTTCATCTGATAAGTGTCCATAAATCTAAGATTTCTTCTATGAACATCTAGGGACCTGATGGTTGAACCATGGTTTCAAAGGAATTTTGTTCCATTTACTGGAAGAGAGACAGTGAGCTATTACATAAAGGAATGGAAAATGTTTGAGATATGGTTGAGCAGGAAGACATGGAATTACCTGCTTTAATAACTCCCATGTGGGAACCTCTACAGGAAAAGTTTTCTAATGTGAATCTTGAGCCTTTAGTGGGTTACAGAATCTGTTTATGATGTTGATTCATACTTTTTTAAAATGAGAAATAATAGAAAGGAATGGGATGGGATGAGATGGGATAGAAAATTTTAAAGTCATCTCACACATTTTTTTCTGAAAGTTTGGTTCTTGAGAGAGAGTAACCCAGAGAGACACACACATACAGGAAAGAGAGATTGGAGGAGAGAGAGATAGGTTCTGAAGTAAAACATGTTTCTCAGTATGGGTCAGGGTCACACAAATTTGAAAGCCTGTGCTCTGTGAAAACTTTCCCTGGCTTCTGTTGTCCTGACTGCATGGTGAATCCAGCTGTGTCAGAGCTGTGCACATTCTGCTGGCAGAACTGTTCTGGAAATAGTTTTTAAAGACTCATGTACATAGAAGGAGAAATAATAAAATTCTTATGCAAAATGTCCATTTTAATCTTATAGCACTTAAAAAAATTTCTTCTTGAGCTTCATAGGCCTGTTGTTTCTAACACACTTAAATATACATGGGGACTTTCTTTCTTTCTGCTACTCTTTAAAATTGCATGAAATTGCGTGAGGGTAAGAACTATGCCTTTTCATCTTTGTAAGCCCAAAGCCAGCACAGTGACTGCCATAAAGCTGACATTCAGTAAACATTTGTTGACTGTCCACCAAAGAAATCACCATGTTTTATGACACATAAAACTAGTAAAAATAATAGCAAGAAGGAGCTAACATTTGTCAGCTGCCTTCCATTGCATAACAAGTATTTTTTATATAATGTTTCCTTTCATCCCTAGACTAATCCTGCCAGACAGATGCTTTTTACCCAATTGTAAAAATAAGAAGTTGAGGCTAGGAGGAAAGTCATCTAAGATCACCAGCTCATATGCTGGAAAAAAAAAAGAACACCCTTGATAAATCTAAAAGGAAAAAAAAATTAAGTAGATTTCTCAAGAAAAATGTGTGGAAAATGAGAGACAGGATCTTAAATCATCCTTCCACTATAACCCAACTCAGAGGATGCTCAAGACCTCCATTTTTAAATAAATACATCTTCTCTCTCTCTCTCTTTTTTTTCTTGTTCACTTAGTCTTATTGGTTTCAGAAAACACTTTAAAAAAGAGAAAGATTTTTATTCTTAATAGAGCTCATGGCAGGTTTTATTCTTAATAGAGCTCATTTAATATATCAAATATAAAATGGTTGTATATATATAATGGTTGTGTATACAACAGAATAAAAATATAAATAATGGATAACTATGTGTACCCATTGAAATATAGAGTCTCTGTGGAGGTTGAGGGGAAAATGGACAAACTAAGTAAATCCTAACTCCTCATAACAGAATTTGTACAAAATTGGCGGATTTCATGATTTTTAAGGGAATAGAATGAATTTGCAATCCATTGACTACCCCTTCACAGCAGCCTGGTCCTCCAAGCTTGAGCAATTTAGAATTTATCATTACAGACTTTTATTGCTCTGTTTTAATATGCTGTGAAAATATTCTGAGCATGACATATGAAAGAGCAAAGTTAAAATGTTCCATATTCTTAATTTTCTTGCTGGTTCTTTTTGTGTTCCCTCTATAATTATGTAAATCCTAATTACTTATATCAATACCATAATAGTTAAAAATCTCTAATTTAGTAGTTATGAGAATGTAATAGCAAAATGAGTTTACTGAGAATGCATTGTATCTTATACAAGAAGGCCTGCTCTTTCCTTAGGTCTTCTGCAAAAGCACTCTTTGTCTTGTGTAGAGGTATCAAAATTTAAGTAGAACCTCTCTTCTATTGTGAGCAATACTGTCCAATTCTCTGCACTATTTCTTTCATCTCATTATTTCTCAATTTGTGCTCCACTTGCTCGAGTAAATATTCTTAGATATTTCATCACGTGTACTGCTATGTCCACCTAGAATATTTTTCAGCTTTCATTTCATCCTTTACTGGGTTTATAAAGTAAATTTTTAGAAATGCAATGCTTATGGCACAGATTCCTAATAACTGAATGCTATATTATCCAAGACCTCGAAAAGGTAATGCTCAATAGTTCCTTGATTTCAAATGCTTAGAAAATGTCAATATGGCAAATAATACTTTTTTACCTAAAAGATTGTAGCAGTTCACTATCATCAGCATAAGTGCTCTTTTATTTATTTATTTTTACTCCTTGCGTAGGGTGATATGGTTTAAAAAAATAGTTTTAAAAGTAAAAATGAGTTTGTAATACACTACGGACCAGCTGTGTGATCTTGCACTTCTGGACCTCTGCCTTATTAAAAAACAAAACAAGACAAAACAAAAAAACAAACTTATACCCAACCCAACTCTCTGTGTTGTTTTATGGATTATAAGAGTATATTGTTATAACATGCATTGTTAACAAAAAAAGCCTACAAAATTTAGACTGCTGCTTTTAAAAATAACATAAATGTGAATAACTAATGATTTCAATTTTCATAACCAATTTTAATTTTTGTCTATAATGAAACTTTTTTTAATGTTGTTTTCAGCCAACAATAAAAGCTTGACAATATAATTTGGTATTAACGGTGATGCATTCTTTAAAATGTCTTTTATCCCTTTATATACAAACGTACTTGAAATTGTCATTATTAAATATCAACTTCTTCTGAGAATAGAACATTCATCTCCTTTGAGAGGATTGCTTCGTCTCTACAAGGTTTCATCTGTCCATTGGGAAGCATGACCTACGTGTGGCATAATGAGATACACGTCAGAAATACTGGAGAATAATAAATAAACATGTTGTCGATCAGGACAAATTCTGAGAGATAGATGATATCAAGTTAGTTTTCTACATTTAATAAATAATTTGTATCTAAAGTGCTGTGCTCCCTTGAAAGAAGAATGAATCGATTGCTAACGTTTTGTTAAATGTCACTCTGAAAGTAACAAATTATGTAGATGATAGGATCTTTGTCTTGAAGGTTTCTTTCAGGGAAGTTGAGAAGAGTTGGAAAATAGGATATAGCCCACAAACTACAAAATATTTCTAACACCTTTCTGTCCAGAAGGATTCTAAATGATAAAACACAAAAAAAAGTGAATGGCAAATATTATCAGGAACAAAATATTGACTAAAGCAACCAAATAAAAGTTCTCATTAAAATGTCTGCCCCCAAAAAGCATACTAAATTTAAGCGACAGGTGAAATTCTAAAATTACCCTACTCAGAAATTTCCATTGATCGCCAGTTTCTTATGTAATACAGTCTAAATTTGTTAGCATGCTATCCACGGGCAGATAATCCTTCTAGTTCAAGACTCAAGCTCTTTTCCACATGCAAAGGATGAAGGAGACTCCTCGCCCATCCCCAGACATGTGCTTTGCACATTTCACATGTTTTATTTCGTCGTCTGCCACTTGACTTTGCCTGTCCAAGTGTGTTATCCTCTAGGGCCTAACTTGAGCTTTACTTTTTCCGGAAAAAGTCCTCCAATCTTCATTTCTTTTCTCTTGAGATTATGTGAGTCTAACTAAAGTTATGGTTAGTTTACAATATTGTTGATAGCTGTGTGACAATTCCATTACAGTATTACTTAAACTTGCATCCTCCAAGACCTAGCATTAGCCCATAGTATCAGCTTCAAAGCTTCAAAATGAAGAAACATAGTTTATGGCCAGCTCCGTCACTGCTGGTGGATACTAAAAGAGTTGAAGTCTTTTTGTGGAGTACATCGAATGAGTCAGACAGATTGAAGAAAGCTCTCGGAGTGCCCAAGAAGTGTTAAAGCAGAGTCTATAAACCAGCAATTGGTCTCAAGCTGTCTTGATTGAAATACAGTGAAAATATAATCTAAGTCTTACTATTACTTCTTGGTCTAGGATGATCAAAGAGTGGGTGTAATTCCAACAGATAACTTGGACATTCTAGAACTCAGAAACTTGCCCCCAAAATATTATTTTTTTCTCTAATTGCAGTTGAACAGGTCATTATAATCACAGCTACTATATTCATGTGCAATAGTGGAATAACATTTGTTAAGTAAGTAGCTCAACATTATTTACGATTAATAAAGTATATTTTTTGGGTAGTCCTCATTCATTACACCTCATTCATGCATGGCGTAATGTAATATTGCATTTTTACCATCCTATCCCCATTCCAAAGGGGGGTAGGTCCAGTGTTCACAGTTAAGAACTATCCCAAACAGCTCGTTCCCAGGATACCCATCTAAATCAGTGGTTCTAAAGAGGGAGTAATTTTGCCTCCAGAGGACATTTGGCAATGTCTGGAGACATATTTGATTGTTACAAGTAGGGGTGATCGTAATGGTACTGGCATCTAATGGGAAGAGGCCGGGGACTAAACATCTTACAATGCACAATACAGATGTATCCTAACAAAGAACTCTCCAACCCAAATGTTGATAATGTCAAGATCTGTGGAAACTGTGAAGAGAGTGAATGCTTGGAAACAGAACAGAAAGACAGAAAATGATAAAAGAAGGGCATGACATAAAAAAGGGGAGGCGGCATGACAAAGCAAATGAATGAAGCAAACATGAGATGGACGATGGCCAGAAATAACTTAAGATGGACGAATAGATTAAAAACGATTTTGGAAATAAATTCTCTGAACATTGCTTTCTGCCCTAATATGTCCCTAGTGCACAACTCGGCCTCACTGGAGAGTATGGAGGGCTCATTAACAGAAAAGAAATTATTTTTGTGAATACAGGTCGACATTTTATTAGGAGGTTTAGTTATTCCAGTGAACAATCGTGAAACTGTGCTAGAAATTGCTCTTACAAATTGAACATGGGAGTCTGAAAAAATGATCTAAAAAAAGTATGCAAATAATTTTATAAACTGAGAGGAAGATTACTCACAAGGAAAATTTTAATTTACTCTTGCTTTAAGTCTTGTGGAGCAATTTAAACTATATTTTTTTATGAAATAGAGACTGTCAGCCCAGATTTTCTAGGAAGTGGAGCTTGTAATGGTTAATTTTACATGTCTACTTGGCCAGGCTATGTTTGGTCAAATACTAGTCTTGTTGTTGTGACGACAGTTTGTAGATGTGATTAACATTTATAATCAGTTGACTTTAAGTAAAGGAGATCGTTCTCGATAATGCAGGTGGACCTCATCCAATTGGTTAAGACCTTAAGGGCAAAAAGAGAGGTTACTCAGAGAAGAAGAAATTCTACCTTAAGACTATAAATAGAAATCCTGCTGGAGTTTCCAGCCTACTGGGCTGCCCTATGAGTTTTGGTCTTTCATGCTTGACAGCCCCCACAATCATGTGAGACAATTCCTTAAATCTCAATCTCTCTGTCACTAGTCACATCTCCAAGGGAAGAGATGGCCACACAATTTTACAGTGTTGGGGAACTTTATACCCATTAAGAGAAGGAGAGGTTTACTCTGAAGTGTTTCATTCTGGTAGGATGATATCACAAACACATACACACACACAGTGCTTCTGCCTTCTTGTGGAGAGAAAGAAGTTCATGAGGATCATGCATAGACAGTGTGGTGGCTTGCCAGAAGCAGAGAGAGTAATCTCATTCTATCTATGGGAACATTCGATATAATTGGAACTCAACAAATGTTTGTTCAATGAATGCCTAACTAAAAACAAAATTTTTTGAAGCAATTAGATGAATAAATGCACCTATGAGAGAATATAAATCTCTCAAGCCATGAGCTATGTCATATATTTCAACTCTTATGAAACTTTCTCTTGTCTTTCTAGCAAAAATATTAATGAAACAAAGAAAATAAAAACTGTTTACCTAATGAAGACAGTTGAAAGTTAGTGCATTCACTAAATGTGCCATATTAATAAAAAGAGTGGAAAATATGTGGAATTTTGTGCCTTAGTACCACCAAGGGAACAAGGCAGAGAATTATGAGAGTGTTTCTGTATTTCTCGGAGTTTGGGAGTTACTGAGATTCGCATTCTCTCTTTCTCTCTTAAAAAGTTGGAGTGAGTCATTAGCATTGGCTGGATGAAAAGCATTGGCTGCTCTCTAGGACCATTCTCTGCTTCCATGGGTAGAGCAGCAAGTGTGTGTGTTTCCTGTGGGCCAAGAAACCATCTCCAGGGCAAATGGATGCTAGCGGAAGAAAACTGGGTCAGGAGTAGCAATGGTGGTGGGCAGGAACTGAAGGTGAGGAGCTAAAGGAAAGTTGTAGAAGGGTGTGCTAACTGTCAGGGGAACGGTTGCAGGCAGAGGGTTCCAGTGAGTGGGGTGGCGCAGGAAGAAGATGGTTTCTGGAAAACACACCAGTGTCGCACTAGGGAAAGAGCCAGTATTCAGTTATCTGTGATAACTGAGGATATTCAACAGCAAATACAGAACCACAGGTAGCACTAGCTGAGTGAAAAGACTTGTATGTCCCTTTTGAATGCCTCAGAATATCACCAGACCATCCATTAATTAAACAAAATGAGATATGTACAAACTTCCTGCAGGAAGTGGGAAACACCACTGTGTCAGAGTTTTAGCTGCATCTCCAAAGAGAGTTATTAGAAGTGAGATTCTGGGCTCAAGTGGTTTCAAGGCAGAGAATTGATTGGGACTCGACAAATTTGTTAGATGGTATTTAGACTTTGTGGGCATAGCATAAAGAGGGTACTCACACGAGTCTTTTGATGATTAAACTGTTGCTTAACTAGGGAGATGTTTTTCTGGCCCTGCAGACTATTATCTCTAATAAATAAATCTATAGGAGTTTCTGGAAATATAGAGTGAAATGATTTATTGGTTCAATCTCAACTTTTCCCAGGAAGTTTCCTGAAACAAACAACTAAGTCATGTTGACCAGGTGGTCTACAGCATGTTGAGACAGACGGCCTCAGTTGTCATTTCCTTTCCTCTCATCCTTTCTCTTTGGCACGAACAGGAGAAGCACATTGATGGAAGGCAAGGCAGAGCAAGGAGGTTAAACAAAAAGATCATGCCACTGGTGACCTGTGGAATCATATGACAGGCCTGAACTGAAGGAAAAGGGAACAGCTTTAATGTGGCTGTTAGACTGGTTTTTAATTTATACTGGATTGGATTTAACTACTACTGTGAAATGAAAATGTTTCTTACTATCTTAATGTAAACATAGATCTGCCCATGGTATTTTTCAGGGATTCAGGGATGTCAGAGCTCTCAGCTCAAGAATGAAGTTCAGTGGTAGGAGAAAGATGAAACAATTTCCTAATTATGCCCTACTGGGTCCAGTCTGTTTAATGCATCAATTATACGTAAAATCAAAAATGACCACCTAATAATTCTCAATTCCCTCTCACATTCAGTTGTAGGGTTAGACCTTCACTCAAGGAGTCTCATAGAGAGTCTGATATAGTAATTGAGTTTTTGATCAAAGTAAGTAAAATAAAGTACACTGGACTTAATTCATGGAGAATTCCATGATCATTTCACCATTGTTTATAACTATGTTGGCTTATTAAAAATTAGAATAAATATCATGAACATGGAAGCTATGGAAAAGTAGCACTCATATTTCCTACTGTAGGGAGCATAATTGACTGACAGCTCTAGCTACCAGTCTCTAAATCTACCACCACATTTATGCCAAGGTCATGTTGTTCCTGGTTCTTGGCCAGTGACTGAGCTTGGCAGGGATATTAAGGCAGGCCCATTTCTGTGATGCATGGGACTCCTTTAATGGGTGACTTTCAAAAACCTTTTTAGAACTGCTCTAAAGAAGGTTCTTCTAACCCAACCTTCCTTCTTTCCTTCCTTCTCTCCTTCACTGAGTTCAGACCTGCATTGTGATCTGATGGCTTTCCCAGAATTCTCCAGCTACCTCTCCATTTTCTCTGACAGATATTTTCCCCAACAAGTCTCATTCCTATCAAATCCCATTTGGCAGCCCTTTCTGAAAGGACGAAAACTAACATGTTAGATTAGTAAGATTTATTTTTTAAATGAAGTGATAACTCGCTCTTTTTATTTTCAGTAATGAGTTTTATGTGATTTCCTCAGACTCCTTTTGAAGTCTTTCTTTGTGTTCCCATTGAATCTTATGATTTTATCCCCATTATTACATTTGTTACATGATGATGAGTTAGAATTTTATGTGTGTAAACTCCTTAAAGGAAAAGAATTTATGTCTTCCGTCAGCACAATGCCAGTTATATAATCAGAACTCAATAAATATTCCTTCAGTGAATGCCTAACTAAAAACAAAACTTTCTGAAGCAATTAGATGAACAAATGCACCTACGAAGGGGATATAAATCTGTCAAGACATAAGATATGCCATATATTTCAATTCTCCTCTAAACTACTTGTTTTCTATTCAGCAAAACATCAGTGAAACATATGAAACAAAGAAAGCAAAAAAAGTTTACCTAATGAAGACAGTTGAGAGTACTGGATACAGTCACTAAATGTACCATACAAATAAAAGAAAATGGCATGACAAAATTCATTTTAGAGAAATGTTTATTTTAAATGCCATATCTATTTGAAATACACTTAAGTAAAAGAGTCTTAGGAGAATAATAAGAGAAGAATCTTAGAAAGATAGTAACAGAAGTGATTCTAAGCACTGGCATAAGAATGAAAATTGAAGATCTATCTTGTATGTCAGATTTAGAAAAAATCACAGGCCAAGTTAACTTTGTCCACAAAAAATCATGTGCTTCTGAGAGGATTGTGATGGCTAGTCCTGGTGACGCAGACGATTAGTAATCACAGATATTGCACAGGCTGGGTGTTAAAGCTTCATAAAGTGCAGACATAACCATAAGATAATGGGGGATATTCAGTAAGTTGACCCAAAAAAGCAAGAGCCAAAGGCTGGTTGGTAACAAGTTGACTGGCAGCTCCTGGAAGAAAAGTAAGTTGGGCGGCGGAAGCTGGACCCGCATCCCAGAGACTGGAAGCCACTGCTTCCATAACCAAACGATCCAAGGCCAATGTTTCCAAATCCCAGAGATCCAGTGTAATTTGTTTGGCAGGGACTATAGAAGATGAAATTCTTTGGGCGGAGGCAGGACGTCTGGTAGGATCTGGCCACAGCAGAGGATGTCTGGCAGCTGGTGGGCTCACAGTAGTTCTCCTGACAGCCATCATAGAGAGAGGAGCCCAGCTGGCAAGTGCTGGGAGAGTAGACTACATTGCTGGGGGAGAAAGAATCAAAGGTAGAAACTGGGTCCCTCAGGTAACCTCCAAGAGAGCGAGAAGAGAAGTTTCCAGAGCTGCAGTTATAAGACATGTTGTCAGGAGTTCTGAGTTCAGCTGACTTGCAGAGAGGAGTTTGTGGGTGTGAATGTTACCTTCTATATGGGATACTTTTATACCCTAGCAATGAGTGTAGCAGCATGTGCCTATTTTAATAAGAATGCTTAATTGGGCTCCAGTTAAAATGAAATACATTAACCTTCAAAGAACTTTTTTATGAATGCAGACTTTTAAATGAAAGAATTTCATTAGTTTTTCAAAGCAATTGTTCATGAAACAAAAATGTCCTTTCTCGTTCATCTAGCTTGGGTAGATGAATGTAATGGTGCCATAATTGTACTTATAAGATTGGTGTTTTATTCATCCTAACCTTCAGTTATTGTATAAGTGGGTAACACAGTGAGAATTTTGTTGTGTTTAAAGCTCTAAAAAGTGCTTTGTAGTCTGGAGGGGGTATTTGTTTCACTCCAAGTTTAGGAAACCAATTGAGAACAGAAAAAAAATAATTCCTCAATATCTGTTCCATCTCCTAAATCTTGTGGACCTTAGAGAAAAAATAATCCACTAACAACCCTTAATTGGTAGAAATGCCAAATGAGTGTCTAACACATTTGGGTTTTTGTTTTCTTATAGCACAAGTAGTCAAGCCGCTCTTATGTGCACGAGTTTTTGGTTAAAGAATAAAAGGTCTAATATTAGCAGGAGTGCTTTGAAGATTACATTGTGAAAATACTTCTTCAAGGAGTCTTTGCTCTGAAGCGGACTTGCTTCTTGATATGTCATCAATAAATTTGATTATCAAAAATTCTTCACCCCTATAAACTTTAGGTAATTTTTTGATGGTGTTGATATTGAGAACAAAATAATAAGCACTATTCATTTAAAAAATGGTCCTTTATTCCCTTAGTTTCCTCTCATAGGGTGGGACTTTTACTACAGAAGATAAAGAAAATCAAGAAATTATGAAAGTGTGTTCCCTATGTAGACTTCATAGAAAGATTAAGTATTTGAAGAATTCACAGTTACAAATGACCTTTATAAATTGAAATGAGGGGCTATCAAAACGGCTGATAATGCAAAATAGAGAATGAATGTCTTTAGGACTTCTGATGTGGTACATGTATCCAGTGACATGTATATTCTGCCTAGAGGACTAGTGTCATAAGTATTTTTCTGGACTTTCCCATAAAATTCATCACTGCTAACTGTAAATAGAGTAGTGCCTGGGTACGGGAAATGGCTTTAAATAACCTGTGGGAATGGGCAAACCTCTTAAGACATCCAGCTTCAAAAACTGATATGTTGTCCAGTGGAAATGAGCCGAGACTCATTCTGTGAAGAACGAAGTTTGCTAGGTGGAAGTTTTTTTGTTTGTTTGTTTTTTGTGAGGAAGACCAGTCCTGGGCTAACATCTGTGCCCATCTTCCTCCACTTTATATGGGACGCCGCCACGGCATGGCTGACAGGCAGTGCATCAGCGGGCGCCCGGGATCCGAACCCGCGAACCCCGGGCTGCCAAGCGCGGACTAAACCGCTGCGCCACCGGGCGGCCCCATCTAGGTGGAGGTTTTAAGGGTAGATTCAGCTAAAAATCTAAAACAATGTACTTTGGTAGGTAATGAGATTTTCATCTGAGGGCACTGGGAACATCTAATGGGGATGTAATAAGTGGAATTCCGATTTGATAGAGGACTGAAGATAATTGCTAAACTACTTCCAAATTGCAGACTTTTTGAGCCTGAACAGTTTGAGTAGACAAATTGGTCTTCAATCACATTTCATTTATTAGGTAACATAGTTTGTCCTCTGTTTATAAAATAAACAATTCTTATGTATTAGGCTTCCTAATTATGAATGCAAAAAGCATTCTAGTAGATTCCAAACCTTTCCGTTTTGTTTGTCAATATAATATTGAACATCAAAACATCCATATAAATATTTAATTTACCTCAATTACATTTGCTTGCTTGCTTCAATGTCATCCACTCTTATATAATCTATTTCTGCAGGATATTCTATGAGATCAGATATTAAGTAATTTTGAATATTCTTTTCTCAACAAAATGGAAGTTTTTGCACCCAAACACTTTTATTCAGAAGTGGAAGAGAAATGCTCTTCTATGAAATGAATAAATCAACAGCACAGAAGCCACAGCAATATAAACCTTCTCAATCTCTCCTCTTCCTCGAGGTATCAATCTTCATTACCCTACCACATAAAGGAGGAATACAAGTCATAGAACAGGAAAAATATTTTAGAAATTTGGTAATACTTGTCAGAAACACCTGAAAACAATTTAAGTCAAAGTGATGTATGTTGCTTTCTGAGGCAAAGGAAGAATCTCCTTACGATGGCTTCTTTGGTCCAATACTTCAAGGCAATTACCTTATAAACTTTCTTTAGAACAAGAATATTTTCCAGATTCTGGGGAATCCTTTTAGTGGTAACCACTGCTTCTGATTAGAGGTGGAAATACGTTGGGCATTTTTGCCACATGTTTGATCTTATTTTTAATGCTTTTTTCAACATCTTAGATGAATAACCTCTAACATTCCAAAATAGCATAAAGCAATTTGTAACATTTAACTCATACCACAGTAAACACACACACACAAAAGAAAGAAAAGCTAAGATGTCTGCATACAGTTGTAACAGGAGCATGAGAAATAAGGGAATCTCTCGGTTAATATTTCACTAAAGCCATTCAAATTGAGAGCCCATTAAAAAAATCCTCATACATCTTGTGTATTTCCATTGCTGCTTCCTTATGACTCTATTCATTAAGTAAACTTGCCACTTTCTGGCAACAATCAATGTATGTTTTTGTTTAAAAGAAATGACTGAATACATCATTTAGTTTGCAACTTTGCTATTCAGATTGCAACAGTTTTGAGACAGATTGTGAAAGCGGTATCAATTATTTTTAATTAAGCTAGCTTCCCTCAGCCCAGACACTGTCTACCTCTAAGGTAGTTCTCTGAGTGATCTGCTGGGTGACCTTTGGTAGAGGGAGATGACTAATAGCTTTGAAGATTCAACGCTGTTACCTGAATTGCAAGGCACAAACACTACTGCACTTTCCAGTTGTAAAACCACAAAAACTACATATGTAACACTCTGTGATCTCTTCAATTCAATTAAAAGCAGAAGGTAACCTGTTTTTATGTGCCATGTGGATGACACACCCAATGGTAAGGGTATATAAATGCCCTCTCCAAGAAGTAACACACTAAATTCAGAATCTTCTCATTGCAAGTCACATCTCCTGTCACCATGGCCTACAACTGCTGCTCTGGAAACTTCTCCTCCCGCTCTCTTGGAGGCTACCTGCAGTACCCAGGCTCCTCCTGTGGCTCTTTCTACCCCAGCACCCTGGTCTACAGCACTGACCTTCACTCTCCCAGCACTTTCCAGCTGGGCTCCTCTCTCTACAATGGCTGTCAGGAGGCCTGCTTGGAGCCCACCAGATACCAGACGTCCTTTGTGGTGTCCAGCCCCTGCCAGACATCCTACTACCGTCCAAGGACCTCCACGCTCTGCAGTCCCTGCCAGACGACTTACTCTGGGTCTCTGGGCTTTGGCTCCAGTGGCTTTCGATCTTTTGGTTGCGGTTCCCCATCTCTGGGCTTTGGATCCAGTGGTTTCCAATCACTGGGTTGTCGTCCCAAGGCTTTCTCATCCCTTAGTTGTAGATCCAGCTTTTACCGTCCAACCTACTTCTCTTCTAGAAGCTGCCAGTCTGCTTTCCAACCAGCCTTTGGGTCTGGCTTCTATTAACCATGTGTTTGAACACAATATCTACTATATATAGAAATTTAACTTAATACCTAGTATATCAAGATCCATACTATCTATTGATCTCCTGTCCTAGCTTACAATTTTGACTTCTACTGTTGTCTGCTATGGAATAGGAATAATTTGAATTCCAGTAACTAGAAAATGTATTCATTGAAGAAAGATGCCGAAACTGCTTCCTTGTAGTTATACAGATATGCAATATTGAAGTATATTTCTTTCTTCCTATATCTTCTAGTTATTTCCCCTAGTGTGTTTGTTTCAAGTTTCACAAACTGGAAAAATGTTATAAGTTTAAATAAAAATATGTTATATGACATCTATATATTTGCTTTAAGATTATTTGTTTACTCTGTGTCTTCAAAACTACTTCTAAATATCTGGCTGGATATTTCTGTATCTTATATTTATCACTTAAAAATTTACTTTAAAAAGTAAAATTGTCCAATATCCTTTTTGGCTTGGAAGAAATTATTTCATCTTTTATGTTTACTCCATTCATTAGTACCTTTATATGATGCAATCTAGAAACACATTTTAAGACTACAATCAAGCTAATAACTGTAGCCTTTTGTTCTGTAGGGAGTTAGAAACTTCAATATTTTGGGTGTGTGTGTGAGGAAGATTGGCCATGAGCTAACAACTGTGCCCATCTTCCTCTATTTTGTATGTGGGATGCCACCACAGCATGGCCTGATGAGCGGTGCATAGGTCCATGCCCGGGATCCGAACCTGTGAACCCCAGACCACCAAAAAAGAGCATGTGAATTTAACCACTACGCCACTGGGCTGGCCCCAAAACTTCAATATTTTATGTAAAATAATTACAAATTGTAAAGGATGTTAAACTGACTTCACCGCATAATTTTGGAAGACTACTCTTGTAAAATATATCCTAAAATATTTGAGAAGTTGGAGTGAGGATATCCAGTAAGAAGTTAGATTTAGATTTGATGAGGGACCCAGTTCCACCAGCTTTACTGCCAGACAAGAAATCAAGTCTCTGAATGAAATATCTAATACATTCCAACATTTATTAGCAAGTAGGCCCAACATTTTCCATATAATCAGTTCTATAAGTTTGCTAAAGTCCAAACTTGCTCCTGTGTTTTAGATGTTCCGCTGATAGCACTTGTTTGAAAAGAACAAAACAGAGAAACAAAACTCAAAACCAATGTAACTATTCTCTTGTTACAGGATTCAGTTAATATCCAGGCAGCTGATAACTCTGGAATCAACAGTTATGCCCCAAACTTTTTGTCCATTCAGTCAAGGACAATGTTCCTAAGGGTACAGATGACCTAGATTCTTACCCACAGGGTAATCATACTTCTTGGTTTATTCTGTTTGTCTCAGCATTCAGTCCCATTTGGTAATTGTCTCAGATTTTTCATCTTTTATTTATAATCAATAATAATTGAGTTGATGTGAGCGGTGCTTGGTTTAGGAGACCTCCATTTTGCTTTTGCATGGTTTCATTTATTGGAGTATGAGATGCATGTTTAACGAACAGAGTTTTTACTTAACCAATGTGAAGTCTGAAAGAAGACAAGCCATATCTTATCCTTCCTTTGCTCATCCTTTCTGAACATAATAGAACTATTACTTTTCTTTCACAAAGTGTATGCAGAGGAATTACCGAAAAGCAAATTACCTGCAGATACAAGCAGTTGGACAGTTCACATGTTGAAATCTTGGTGGGGGCTCAATTGTTGCTCTAACCTAGCCAATTCTTTCCCCCAGCCTGCAAGATGTGATAATATATGCCAAGCTACCAGTAGGTGGAGTTAGTGGGAAATTTGACAGTTACTGATTACGTGTACATGAAATATGTGCATGAAATTGAGGCTGCCACACAGCATACAAAGAATAATCTAAATGCTCTTGCTACAGTGACTTGGCCACATATTGTATTGTTTAAATCTACAACTATTTTTGTTGTTTGGGAGCATCTTCTTTAAACTTTGCCCCCAAAATATTCTTTTTAGGAACAATGAGCCAAAGCTAAAAATTCATATTTAATTTTTAAAAAAGTGAATACTGAATTTCTACTAGTAAAGCAAGTTGATGGTGAATATAAAACTTGTACAACAATTTGACGACATTTACTGTCCACCATGGGGATCAGGGGTATCACTGACCATAAGAAAAGTAAGAGACAACTTTGCTAAAGAAGCATGAGTACCTCCTTCAAAATATACTAGAAATTGTAAGCCAGTTGCTTCCAAAGATGATTGTTTATCATTAACAGTTGCAAAAGATGTGTTACTGTATCACTCTGATGCATATATTTTCATTTAGGTCAAATAACTATTCTAAATCATTTTCACTCATGTTAAATCCTGTTTCTTGCGCGTGTAAAAAAAAAAAGAAGCAATAAATAGTGATGTGCTCCTCCATTAGCAGAAGAAAAACTTCACTAAGGATTAGATGAAGCCAGTTTTATGTCAGTATTGTCAAATGCTTCAAATAGAAAATGAATTAATTTCCATAACAGTTCGATTTCTTCATCCAGTCCAAAGAATCCAAGTACAGCTTTCAAAAGTTGCTAACGCTCTATTCAAAAATGTAGAGTCATTTAAAAAGTTCAACATTGAAGATAAAATTATTGGTCGTCTCAGTGATAATAAAAAATACAAATTTTGGTGAAGGACAGCATCATGGTAAAAACAATAAAGCAAGGTCGCTATGAAGAAATACAGTTGCAATTCTTGTAAACACATAACTCATAATTGTATTCAAATTAGCTGCAATATTCTGTTAATAATAAAAGTGGAAGTTGTAGTTTTAAAACTTTAACAACATTTTTGTATATTCCCAGAGTAAGTCGTTTTGGCCATCAATGTTTTTCCTTACCCCATCAATCACCTCTTTCACTTCTGTTGTATTATTACTGTCTTTCTGCCTCTGTGTTGTTGATTTTTAGGTCATTAGTATGTTATTTTACATAGCAAAGCACGTACAGGGAATTTTCTTCTTTTCTTGGTCTTCATGCTGGATTCTCAATTTCTTCCACACTCTGTATTACTTTTGCATCCTATACTATTCTACACTCAAGGATTTTCCCATGATTTTAAGCTGATTACCTCTATTCTCCTTCTCTCTGACTCACCAAAGTAGGAATGCAGTTTACAGTACTAGTGAGATGTCACAAGAGTTTGGCAATTTTACTCTTTTTTATTTTCAGAGAAAAGCTTCTAGGAGTGACAGTGTGTTTGTGTTGGAGAATTTGGAGGGAAAATAAGAAATCTGTTGGGGCTGGCCCATGCCCTAGTTGTTAAGTTCAGCATGCTCCGCTTCAGCGGCCTAGATTCAGTTCAAAGGCATGGAACTACACTGCTCATTGGCAGCCATACTGTGGCAGCGACCCACATACAAGATAGAAGAAGATTGGTACAGATGTTAGCTCGGGGTGAATCTTGCTCAAGCAAAAAGAGGAAGACTGACAATAGATATTAGCTCAGGGCAAATCTTACTCAGCAAAAAAAAAAAAAAAGAAGAAGAAGAAGAAGAAATCTGTCAATTACTTAAGAATAATCTTTATCTTCCTGTTAATTTTTAGATTTTTTGTGTGTGTTTGTGAGGAAAACTGTCTGTGCTAACATCCATTGCCAATCCTCTTCTTTTTGCTGAGGAAGATTAGCCCTGAGCTAACATCTGTTGCCAATCTTCCTCTTTTTCCTGAGGAACATTAGCCCTGAGCTAACATCTGTGCCCATCTTCCTCTATTTTGTATTTGGGATGCCTCCACAGAATGGCTTGATGAGTGGTGCTTAGGGCCGTGCCTGGGATCCTAACCTGTGAACCCCAGGCTGCTAAAGTTGAGTGCATGAATTCAACCACTATGCCACCAGGCCAGTCCCAATTTTTACATTTTTAAAAAGAAGCTAATCATCTTTAACTTTTTGGTTTCTGGTATTGAATTTGTGTATTTGTGTATGTGAGAGATTTTTTGCTTTGTGGGTTTTCTAACTATTTTTGTTCATAATGTTAGGTATTGAGGAAGGAAACATCATGGTGTGACACTGATAATGACAATTAAAATTAATAATATAAGATTTGTCATAGCACTCAGGATTTCTAGCATTGTCTTCCTGAGAGGTAATCAAATACTTCTCTCTCAGTCTCTTATCAGGTATTACAGTTAATGCAAATGTTTTCAAAAGAAATTAACTCATCCCTCCTTAATGCTCTCCTAAACTCTAAATTTATTTTCCTTTTTATTCTTTATTATGGATACTACTATAGATAGATAGATACTATGGATAGATCCAAAAGGAGCTGAAGCCTATTCAGATAAAGCAATTTCTGTAACACCGGAGTACTCAAGGCTCTCTGGTCAAACAAGGAATTACATATTAAAAAAAAAATTCAGGAAAGACCAACAAAAGATTGATTCAAGAAGCCAGAGTCTACCAGATCTTTGATTTATAAACTTTGGCAAGCTTCTAATCCTTTTTGAGTTTTCATCCCCTCATGTCTGGAAAGGTCTATAGGATATGTTTGTCTTTCTCACAGGGATGTTTGAGCACTAAATGAAAGTGGTGTATCTGATACCCCTTGTGCCCTCTGTTATATCCTCATTCTCTCATCTATGGTCCCAGGCACAGCTATGGTGAACAATTTCATGTAGGCTTTAACCCTCTTTGCACAGACATCTCTCCTGAAGCATATACAACATTTCTTTTACCTTCCAAGGTCACAACCAGGAAAACAAAAGGAACCCATCACGAATTTTCCTTTGCACAGTTAATGAAGTTTCAGGAAGTTAACACACATCTGGGATGATATTCAACCAATGGGAGACAAAAGTGATGGATAAATGCTTCTCCCTGTTGATCAGATCTTGGAGTGGACAATTCCAAGAGTCATTTTAATCACTTCTAAAAAGTCCCTGAAGGATTGAGTCCCCATTGCCCACCATAAAATCAACTAAAAAATATGCCCTGTTATGAGATTTTCCTCTTTGACTCTTTCACCTTCCATGGTCTCCCAAACCTGCTCCTTGGGATCTTGAGCCAAACTATCTGCACCCAATTCTTGACTTCAGCTCTGCTTTGTGGGAGAGAGGGATCCAGGCTAAGACTAATGAATATAAACGTTCATTCAACACTGCCCAGGTGTGTTGTTCTTAACTTGAATCAAGTTGAGTCTTGGAGAAGCATCAGGAGGTTATCCCACATTTCCTTAACCCAGTGATCCCCCACCTAAGATCATTGTGAATCTCCTTACATATGTTTATAGGTGAGGCTCAGGTATACCTCATGTATGGCAGGATGGGATCAGGACACTTAATACCAACCAACAAAGAGCAAAGCATCTGTCCTGGGAGTTAAGGCTCATCTTTCCTCTTAGCTGAAAATCTACACCCAGATACTAATGTTGTTGTGCTGCATTTCTATAATTTATGTATCAATTTGTTGTTTTCCTTTATCAGCAGAAATGCATGTCCCCCATTCTCAGGCCAGTTTCACTGACACTGAGACATGTAAAATATGGATCTCCAGGAAATGACTACTCCCAGTAAGGAACACATCCAATGTCAACAGAAATTTGCTTAAATCTATCAAATTGTATATGCCCAAATCCAGTATCAGAGTCATATTGGTCTTTTTAAATTTCCGCAATCCTTGAATTAAAAAAATATGATAGGCAAATAATAATAATAAGATGAACAATATATTTGGTGCCAGATTACATAAGTTTATTAGAGTAAAATGTTCATTTTCAATTGCTCTTAGATGAAAATCCAATAGCACATATTCTATCAGTAATACAGATATTAGGACTTAATTTTGGGTTATTCATTAAGTTTGGAGTCTGCCAAAAGTTGGTAATGCAAGAAACTGATAATTTAAGAATAAAAGAATAGTAGTAAAAGGCAAGTATGAAAACAGTGGTTGTCCTGAGTAAAGACTTTGACTTCAATACTCAAAAGGATCTAGACACTCAACAAGTTGCTCAACAGAAATTGGATCCACAGGCTGGCCTGTAATATGATGATTGGCAGCTCTTGGAGGCAAAGTAGGTTGGATAGCAGAGTCTGGATCCATAGCTCAGGGAAGGGAAGCCACACACTTCATAACTCTGGGGTCTGAAGCCACGGGATCCACAGCCCAGTGAGTAGCAGCTTCTAGATCCATAGCTCAGGGAGCGGCAGCTGCCAGACCCGGAGACCAGAGACCCAGCATAAGTTGACCGGCAGGGACTGCAGAGCGTGGAGGTCCTTGGGCGGTAGCAGGACCTCTGGCAGGGGCTGGGAGAGCAGAGGCCAGTGCTGTAGACCAGGTTGCTGGGGTAGGAAGAGCCACAGGAAGAGGCTGGGTAGCGCAGGTAACCCCCAAGGGAGCAGGAGGAGAATTTTCCAGAGCAGCAGTTGTAGGACATGTTGACAGGAGACGTGAGTTCAGCTAAGTTATAGTGAGAAGATTCTGAGTTGGAATATAACTTCCGGACTGTGGTACTATATACTCTCAGCAATGGGTGTGGCACACTGCGTGGTCATGGTTTCTACACTCGATTTCCTCTTTTGCATATGTGTAACTCAATAATCTTCCCTGTAATGCAGCTTCATTTGAATAGTTTTCCACATATTGTATTTATGGGGGCCATAATTTTGTTGTTACAGCTGAAGCCAATGAACTACTCCTATGTCAGAAATGCTATGACTGTTTTACATTAATGCACATCCCATCATGGCCAGGAAAGCTCTTCCTCTGGCTTATGCTACCTGCATCTGCTTCCTGGGTATCCACATCTGGTTTTGCTGGTGGATGCTTTTCTCCTGAGAGTGAGGAATGAGATAACTCCAATTTTCTTCTGGCACAATGGATCAGAGGCTCAGTTTCGATCTGGATGGAAGCCTTCCTGGAATGATTCACCTCATCACCATTCATCGCCATTCTCCAAAATTACTTGGTGGTAATTTGTTATGGCAGCAATACAAAAATAATTCACCAAGCACTATAGTATAATAATACACCAATTACTGTATAATACACAGTGTGTCCCCCAACCAATGAAGAGAGACCAAAAATAGATAAAACAGAGAGACAGAGAGATGGTTAGAAACTGAGAGACATCTTGCCATATAAAGATAAGGTGACAAAAAAAGGGCTCAATTGAAACAGTCCCAGGGAAGATCAATCTGGGCCCAACTCTGCACAGCCAAAGGGATCCACTAGTCTCCTGAGGGGGGGAGACAATTGAAAGTGAAACACAAAAGGCTCGGGAATTTCTGCCTTTTTTCTATTGTGCTCCTAAACTATGGTCTATTTCATCCCAGTGTCTTTATAATTAAAACTTTTCAAAATTATTGTATCTTATGAATTTTGATATATTGTCCTTTTTATCATCTAAGTTTGTAAATATCCAGGGCTTCTACTGTCTTAGGATGTCTCTAACTTTTCACTGCATGGACTTTGAATGACTTTCCGGCACTTACAGAGCCAGGTACCACTCTGCATTTTCCTGCCTAAATGCGAAGTTTCTTTTCCAGTTCTCTTTTCCTTTGCAGGGTATCTGAATGTTTCTTTTTCTCTCTTTCTCTTTTTTTTTCTCTTTCTCTCTGTCCCCTTCACCAATTTTCTTTCCTGCTTTTTCTGTATTTAACTTGGATTTTCTCTTTTGTTTTCCTTTTTTGTTTTGTTACTTTTTTTTGCCTCTGTTTAGCTATAGCTTCAAAGTTAAAAAAAAGTTTGATAGATTTATCATATTCTTAGAGCATAACCACTTGCTTTCTAAGTTCATTCACAAAATATTTGGTGTTAAAATACAACCAGCTAAATTATATTCCAGATCCAAGGAAATGTGCTCTCATGGTTGAGAGTAATATTTTCTCATAAAACTGTAATAAACTTACAATAATAATGTTTAAACATATCAAATTTTCTCAATAAAATCTATTTCAATTTTAAAAGTAACATAATGTAGACATTCTAGAAGGAAGAGAATTGGGAAAAGAAGTAAATGCATCCAATTCAAACAGCTGCGTGGTGAGTCCTTTATTTTCTGTTCTTTTAGACCAGAATTCACTTCATCTTGCTTTGTGCCTCAGCAAGTAAAGAAAGTGTCCAATTGATACAATACTGTGGACACTCTTCCTTCCCTATATTTTCTGTTTTCAAACACAACTCTTTAAAATTATACTTGATGTTTCTTGAGGGTACAAGATTTCAGTTATGCAGGATGAATAAGTTCTGGAGATCTAATGTACAGCATGATGACTATTCTGTATTCTCGAAATTTGCTAAGTGAGGTATCTTAAGTGTTCTCACAACACACAAAAAATTGTAACCATGTGAAATGATGGATATGTTAATTAGTTTGATTTTGGTAATCATTTCATAATGTATAACTTATCAAAGCAGAACATTGTGCACCTTAAACATATACAACTTTTATTTGTCATTTGTACTTTAATAAAGCTGGAAAAAATAAAATAATCTTGAAGATAAGCTTATGAGTTAAATGAGGAGTGTAAATTTATCAGACAAGAGTGGGAAATTTAGTGAATTTGTCTTCTGTTATTCCAGGCTCCTTGTTCAAGGATCCTTCTTTAAAAGAGGTATTTTTCTCTTCCCTTTGCTTCTACATCTCTAAACCTTCATCTACATTAGGTTAATATAAATTTAAGAAGAATTTGTAAACTCCTAACCTTGGCCTAATTAAGCCCACAGATTATATTGTTTGTTCCGTGTATCATAGCCCTCTACCATTGTTTTTTTTTTTTAGCTGAGTTATTTATCAACAATTAAACACTGAAATATTTCACATAAAATTTATCTCTATGGGCTGTGCATCCAGCAGCTTCTGATCTTTTGATTGCAGAGTTCCATCACAAGGTTTTGAACAAAATGGTTTTGCTATTTGCAGTGTGTTTCCCAGAGAATCTCATCCATAGCTGACAGTCACAACTTTTAGCATCCACCTACTGCTCTTCTCCAAATTACCAGTCAACTTATCACTAGGAGGCTGGGGATCTTTCTTCTCCTAGTCATCTAGGCTAGAAGCTCAATAAATAAGGGCCAATAATTCTTACATTAAGATTATCTTTAATCACTTTGTATTACTAATTATTAGCCATAAAATATATACTTTACTATTATTCAACATAGATTAGAAGACTTTTGAATTCTGTATTCTTGAAAATATGCTCATTGAACAAAGATATCATGGCTGCTTTTCTTAAATGGACTATATCCAGTACCAAAACACATTTTTCTCTGTAATATGTGCTTGTGTTTTTCCCCAGGGGTCTTTTTATTAAAATTTTATAAGGTGGAGAAACAATGAAGATTCTTCAATAAACGTATTAATGAGGCACCCAAGCATGTGTTTTTCTATAAATTATCCAGAAACGATGGTTGAGAACATGGATTCCAATGCGACTTGTTTATTTGGGAGGTGATCCCAGTAAATATCTGTAGGAGAGTGAGAAAATATGACAGGGAATGCAAGGAAGGCGATAGAAGGTGCATTACTAAGCCAGGTAACACTGTGGACAAGTGGAGCTCGATTCTAGTGGCAAATTCCCTGCACAGCGGCTCAGCATGCCCTGTGAAGTGAAAATGTCCTTAGGTCGAGTTTTACAGATGCCCCCAGTTATCAGCCTCCAAGATGCACGGATGATTACCCAGGGAATATAGGGAGGGTGTTGACAGCTTCTGTTGGGGATTGGCATCACTTAGAAAAGCAAAGATACAATAAAAATCAAAAAGAATAAGATCAGATCTGGAAGGATAAAATGGGATGAGAAAAGCAGAAAGGTGTGAAGGCACGTGGTGAATTTAGGCCATATTCTAATCCACATGTATGTGGTATGGAAATGGAAGACAGGGTTAGAAAGAAAGGCTGGATACCCACAACTGTGGTATTTTTTTCCCCTGATGATTAGTGATGTTGAGTATCTTTTCGTATACCTATTGGTCATTTGTGTGTCTTTTTTCTTTTCCAACAAGCACAAAATCCACTTTATCATGTTGCAGCCACTCAGAGGCAGCAGCTGGCTGGCACCCCATCCTCAGGGGCATCTTTGAATTTCCTAAATTTTGGTAGATGTCATTTACTATCATTTAAACTACAATAACGGGCTTTTAAATGGTCGCCTTCATTGTAGCTACTCACTTATTTGAATCACTCGCATGTATTTTGAAAATAAATAAATCTTCCAAAATTACATAAAATTAGCAAGTTAACATTGCTTAAAATATTGAACCATTCTTCTCAATGAGAATAGAAAAGCTGAAGAAAATTAAGAAAAAATCCTCTGTTTGAAAACTTCAGAGAAATACCAAAACATTTCAGAGTCACAGAGATCTATTTGGGCCAGAGCTGAAGTCAAGAGAAATGAGCCTGCATCTGAAGTTGCTATTCCCTTGAAATTATATGCTGATTTTGAAAGCAGTGACTAAGAGGCTCAGAGAATTTCCACAAACTCACAAGGCTAGAGAAACAAAATTGGAATTCAGGGCCTACCAAAGAGCTGGGACCATGGGAAATAAGCCAGACCTTGGAGAGCCAATTCCTAGAAGTAAAATTAAATCACCGATAGCTTCTTATACAGACCGAAGCCCAGGTTTGAATTATCTCAATCCCTAACGGGATTTAAATGATCTAGGCCACTGGTGCCCTTATTCTAGCAGCCTGCCAGAAACATAAGCAAATCCTCTCTGGAGGAAGGTGAGGCCATCCAGTTTTTGTTTTGTTTTTAAATTTTGTATTTTAAACTGGTTTCCACTTGTGACTCTGTCTTGGTTCTGTCCCTCGCTGTCACCATGTCTCCCCAAATTTTCTGTTTCTCTCTGGTCCTAGCCATCATGATATTCAATTCTTCTTGGCTCATGATTTTTTTTCTCCATTGGATTGGAGACACACTGTATAATAGATGGACAATAATTTTGGAGAATGAGAAAACATGGTGACAAATAAGGTCAGTCCTTAGTAGGTTCCTCATTAAGACCAAAGCTGTGCCTTTGACCCACGAACAAAGGAAGGTCATTTTATCTCATTTCCCATCCTTTGAGAAAAGTATTTGCCCATTTTTGCCAGAAACAGGACACGTGAAGATTACGACAAGAGGAAAAATGTGGAGCTTTTCTGGCTATGATGGGATAAGCGTTAGTGTGAAACAGTCATAGCATTTCTGGCAAAGGAGTAGCTCGTTGGCTTTGGCTATAACACTAGAATTATAGCACCCATAAATATTACATGTGAAAAACAATTTGTCTGCAATTACAGAGAAGGTTACTGAATTACACATATGTAAATGAGGGAACACAAATATGTAAAGTAGGTTACCACACCTATTGCTGAGTGTATATAAATGCCCCTGTCCAGAAGGCGAAATTAAAACTCAGAATCTTCTCAGTGTAACTCAGCTGAACTCACATCTCCTGTCAACATGTCCTACAACTGCTGCTCTGGAAAATTCTCCTCCTGCTCCCTTGGGGGCTACCTGCGCTACCCAGGCTCCTCCTGTGGTTCTTCCTACCCCAGCAACCTGGTCTACAGCACTGACCTCTGCTCTCCCAGCACTTTCCAGCTGGGCTCCTCTCTCTACACTGGCTGTCAGAGGACCTGCTGGGAGCCTACCAGATACCAGACGTCCTGTGTGGTGTCCAGCCCCTGCCAGAGGTCCTGCTACCGCCCAAGGACCTCCACGCTCTGCAGTCCCTGCCGGTCAACTTATGCTGTGTCTCTGGGATCTGGGTCCAGCAGCTGCCGCTCTCTAGGCTATGGGTCCAGAAGCTGCTACTCACTGGGTGGTGGATCCCGTGGCTTCAGACCCCTGGGTTATGGAGTCTGTGGCTTCCCTTCCCTGAGCTATGGATCCAGTTTCTGCTACCCAATCTACATTCCTTCCAGGAGCTTCCATTCATCTTGTTACCAGCCACTCTGTAGATCTGGCTTCTACTGATTAGTTTGTAGAAGAGCCAAACCTGTTTGAGAAATGCAGATTCTGTTCTGAGATTATCTATTACCTTAATTTCCTCCATTCTCATATTCCCTGACCACCAGCAATTCTTTACCTCTCCAGCCCTTAAACACTAGCTGATAGATTGACTCTGTCAAACTATAAAATTAATGAGTGATTCAAATTGCATTGTTGATAGAATTTATGGTTTTGCATTTCTCCCAAAAATACATGGAAAATCAAATAATTGTATCTTAATAAACTCTTCATTCTGCTATCCAAATGTGCTGTTAATGTTGTTATTTATTAGTCACATGTCAACTAGGATTTGTGTTGTCATTGCTTCTGTTAATGGGCTATGTACTAATTTTGGTTGGCCTTAGATATTCCCCCTCTTTAAGCAGGAGCTCTCTGGATGTCCACAGTTTCTAGGTACCACCTTTCTCTTAATCTCAAGAGATTTGACTATCTTGTTCACACAATAAATATAGACCATACATCTCTAAAGACATTATGTATCAGAGAGGTTTGAAGAGTGTAGGGACAAATTTAGATGTATATGATGAGGCCTGTGCATGAAGAATATAAAAATGGAAGACTAGAGGGTGGGTATAAATCTTTAGAAAAAGAGCACCTACAAGTTTTAGACAATCGCAGTGCAGGAAATGTCTCATTTTTTTTTAAATTGGCTAAATCCCTGTACCCCAATTACTATTTTCAATGTGCTCAAATTATCTCTATTTGTATAAGAAGGCAGGCAACAAGCTTAGATGGAAAGGAACTAGGCTCAGCAGGTGTGACGTTACACCTGGATTCATTGCCAACATATAAACTGAATCTAACTGTTAAACAAGAAACATTTAATATCAAAAATGACTGTTTCAGCTGTATATTGAAATAAAATTGGATATCCTTTATTTATACCATTCTTCTCTCTTACATCTAGGTATTATAAAAAGTAAGGCACTAACATAGATAGCATGACAATAACTGGAGACATAATCTTTATATAGAACAAGTGATGTTTAAATATTTTTCCTATTCTTTATTTTATAAGATCTCAAACATCCCTAAAATTAGGAAGTGGAATGCAGAGTATTAGACTCTTGGCAAAACCGCAATCTTATAGATGTGTCTCAATCTCCTCCTCATGCTCCCTTTATTTCCTCCTTTACTACCAAGGTAATAAAATATGAAATATAAAAAGGAGTTGTAGAGTATATCAAATTCAACATACTTATTCTGCAGACGTGGAAATTGAAGTATGGAAGAGTTTGATAGAATTTTACAAGGTTGCACAGCAAGTTATTGTAGAGTTATGGGTAGCACTACTTTATTTCAGCCAACTGTACCATTTTCTCTTACATCCTCTCTTCCCTCATGTGCTTCTCCTCTTCCTCATCTTCCTTTCCCTCCTTCTTCTCTTCCACCATGTTTAGGCAATGGTCATGGTGCTTATAGTTAGAGGAAAAAAATACAGAAATAATGAAAGAAAACTTGGGGGAAAATATCTATCAGCCACTTCATTACAAAATCTAAAATGGTAAATAATAAATTCCTCTATAAACAGTCCTGCTCATGAATTTTAATGATCCAAGCTGGTCTCATGCTCATAATCTCCAACCAAGAGAAATAATCAAATTTCATACTCCAAAATGTAAGCAATGTCAGAGCACACATAGGGAACAGCTGTAGGTTTTTGGCCAAGGTGAGGCCTCCACTGTTAATGTCTCCAGATTTCAGATGCAGGAGTGGATAGTTTTCTGGCTTTCAGGAATATACTAGTATCTTAAAATCAAGGTGCTGGCAGCATTGCATCCCTTTCCAGAGGCTCTAGGGGGAAATCTATTTGTTTGCCTTTTTTTAAAGTTTTCTAGAGGCCACCTGCATTCCTTAGTCCACGTCCCCTTTCCTCCATCTTCAAATCCAGCAACGGTGAGTCAAATCATTCTTACATTGCATTACTCTGACCTACTCCTCTCCCTCTCTCTTCTATTTTTAAGGATGCTTATGATTATATTGGGCCCACCTGGTAATCTCCCTATTTTATGGTCAACCAATTAGCAACTTTAATCCCATCTGCTACCTTAAATACCCTCAACATATGGAAACATATTCACAAGTCCCAGGGTTTAGGATATGGTTATCTTTAAGGGGCCATTATTCTGCCTACCAAACTAGTAAACAAGCAAACTTATAAAAACAACTCAAAGATAGATTGACTGTAAATAGCAGTACGCTGAAGTGCTTATAAACAAACAGTAAAATTCAGTGGTGGGCACAACAAACTTGTAATCCCACAAGTACATCTGAAGTTACATATAATGTCCCATTTCAGATTGATAGTCAAGATAAGAAGACTGTGTTATTTTACAACAAGAAACTCATAACTCCTGAGCATTTATCTTGCCATTACCACTCAGGAAACTACATCCTCCTCCATTCAAGTCTGGCACATTCTAAATTTCCCATGGTACAGATTTTATTCTTTCTATATTTTAGCAATTAATTATAGTATAGCGAATTGTGGTCATCCAGATTTCAGCAAGTTAATCCACTCTACACAATTAATGGGAGACCAGCTGGCACTTACCTGGCTTACGTCTAGCTGCTTCTAGTCTTCCAGTTTCCTCCTGCTGCATACTTTGACAGATGAATAACTCTGTGTACTGTAAACCCAGGGGATTATGTCCCAAGTTTCTGCTTTCCACACAACTAAAGTTCCAAAAGCTGCTGATCATCTATCTACCAACTGGTTTCCAGTTCTGCTTTCCAAGAATAAATGTAGCCAGTTTCCCAGGATATTCTCTCATGAATCATTTCTAGGCACTTGATTTCAACAATTTCTGTTTATTTATGTTTATCTCATAAGTGATTACAGAGAGCCGCTTTATCCTCCCCAACTCCCTGCTCTCATGTTTTTTTTAAATTAGTCATGCCTCAGAACACATTGTCAAACAGTTTGTCAGTATCATTATTTTTCACAATATTTTCATGGAGACTTTACCATGAGCCAGAATCTGTGCTATGGAAATATATGGTTGAATATATTTAAAAAAATAAGATTGCATTTGTGTATTACTCCATAATGAAAAATAGGTGAAGAAAATGTGTGGTCTCTGTTCTAACTGAACTGAAAGTCTAACAGGGAAAGCAAGTGCTGAATAAATAATTATTTAATTGCGATAATAATGAGTGGGGAATGAGTTCTTGATGCTAAGAATATGTTATTATACATCAAGGGAATTTCACCTTTTTTAGAGGTCAAGACAAATTTCCCAGAGAAACAGCATTTGAAATAAGTTTGAAGAAGACGTAGAGAATACACACGTGGGGCTTGGAGAAGTGTTTTTAGGATCAAAGTCTTGAGATGTACATTATCAAACTGAAAGCCATTTTGGCTGGTCATTGAGGGAAAAGGAAAGAATGACTTGAAATTAGGCCAGAAAGACTGAGGCCATTGTCTGTAGGTCCTTAAGGATCTAATTCAGGATGGCACTTTCTTCTAAAAGCAACTAGAGCCATTGAATGGTTTTAAGCAGAGGTATAAGATGGTCTGATTTGTTAGTTTTTTAAAAACGTTTTTATTCAATTAGTATTTACATACAGTGGAATGAACAGATTTTAAAGATAGAGGTTGACACTTTTGACAAATACATGCACCCATATTACAACTACCTGACCAAGATATAGAACATATTCGCATCCCAGAAAGTATCCACATGCTCCTTTTTAACCAATCCCTGCCCTCCAGATCTGACTACTGTAATGATTTCTTTCACCATAGAATAATTTTGCCTGTTCTAGAACTTCATAAAAATTAGATCATATAGTATGTTCTCATGTATATCTGTCTTTTTTCACTCAAAATAATATTTTTAAGATTCCCCATGTTACTTATGTTGTATTTGTTTTATTTCCGTGTAGTGCACCCTTGTGTAAACCTATCATAACATGTTTACTCATTTATGTGTTGACAGATATTGAATTGTTTCAAGATTTAAAAAAATGTTTTTAAATCAATAAAGCTGCAATGAACATTGATTGTTCCAGTCTTCTTGTGGACCTATGGTTTTAGTTTTTCCTAGAGAAAAAACTCTAAATGGAATTTCTGGGCCATAAGTGAACATATGTTTAACTTCATTAGAAATTGTCAAGCGGTTTTCCAAAGTCAGTTTTATCATTTTACTCTCTGACCAACAGTGTGCCAGAGTTCTAGGAGCTCTACATCTTCATCAACGTTGGATGTTGCCATCTTCCTTTTAGCGGTTTGGCGGATGTAAGTGGTAAGCCATTGTGATTTAACGTTGCATTTACTTAGTGAATAATGATTTTTAGCGTCTTTTTTTTTGTGCTTATTGGCCGTACCCATGTCTTCTTTTGTGTATTATTTATTCATGTTTTTCCACATTTTGAAAATAGATTGTTTTCTTTTCATTAGTATGTTGGAATTCTTTACCTACTCAGGAAATAAGTCCATTGCTAGATTTACATATTGCTAAAAATTTCTTATTAGTGACTTGTCTCCTCATCTTCTAATGGTGACTTCTGATAAGCAAAAACTTTCATTTTGATGAAATCAAATTTATCAATTATTTTTCTTTTATAGTACTTTGTATCCTCTAAGAAATTTTTTCTACCATCAGGTTGGAAAGACATTCTTTGTTTCTTTTTAACTAAAAGCCTTAAAATTTCAGCTTTTATAAATAGATGTATGATACACATCAACACATTTCCTTGCCTATTTTTTCAGTTCTTTACATGTATCCAGTAATTCTAATACCATTTGTTGAAAAGACATTTTTCCTTATTTGAATTGGTTTGACATTTAAAAAAAATATTGAGAGCATATACATGAGTCTATTTCAGAACTCTGTTCTGTTCCATTGATTATCTATACTTAGACCAGCACCATAATGCCTTAATATACCTTTATATTAAGTCCTCAAATGACATATTGAAAGTCTTGCAACTTTATTTCTCTGTTTCAAGATTACTTTCCCTATTCTGGCCCCCTTACATTATAGAAATTTTAGAATAAGTTTTCAAATTTCTAAGAAAATATCTGCTGGCATTTTTGTCCAGAATGTGTTGAATCTATAAACTAGGGATAATGAATATCTTTCAATCCATGATATGTCTCTCTATTTATTTGGGACTTATTTGATTTCTTTTTGCAATATTATTTAGTATTAAATATGGAAGTGTTAAATCTTGAAATGTATTCCTTTGATAATATGTTTTGTTGTTATTATAACATATTGTGGACTTACTTTTTATATATTTTTGATTTGTATATTGACACAAAATAGATTTGTATAGTAATTTTGTAGATTCCTCAAGATTTTTTTATGTAAACAATCTTTCTACGTGTGAATACAGAAAGTTTCTCATTCCTATGCTTTTATTTCTACCTTTTATTTATTTTTCTTGTCTTATTGCTGTGACTAAAACTTCGAGTACAATGATGACTAGAAATGTTGATAATCTGGCTGATTTTTTGTGTGTATATATGAGTGTGTAGTGTGCTACCTCCTCTGCTCACAACAATTAATAAATATGTTATCTTTTTAGTTTTAAGGGCCTGTTGTTGACAGTATCAAATTATATCTGACAAGAGAAATGGTGAAATTTGATTGATTTTATCAATCTAGTTCACTTAGAAGGCATTTGCAACAAAATCCCTGCTCTTTCATCCCCAATGAGTCTGGAAACTTCATTTTCAAACTCTCCTAAGTTCAGGCAATGGGATCTTAACACAGAGTAATTTTCTAATTGAATTCCTTCTAATTCAAGATCGCCATAGTCACTATACCACCCAATCCCTATAACCTCAGTTTTTACATTTCACTGTAATTCAGCCTAGCCCCAATTTCAGAAGATTGAAAGAAAACTTTTACTTGGTGATGGAAGTGTTATAAAGAAAATGGTATTTAAAAATAAATCTAAAAGTTGGGACTATCTGACATACCAAAAACACAAGAAGTATGAGAACAGATAAGCGGAAGCATAAGAAGGATAAGTCAAATGATGAAAGCAAAGAGGAAAATTGCACACTTTGTGTTCAGGGAAGAATTGATGTTCAATTGGTTTACGGTAAAAGGAGGGTTTATGCAAAAATGGGAGGCAGAGATAAGAATATAAGATGGCTACATGTGGATATTATGACTATTGGACCTCATTAATTATAGATTTTGTCATTCTCACTCAAATTAGTGCAATCATATTTTAACTGGATATCCTTACTCCCGTCTCTACCCAAGTCAAGCTATTTTTACTAATTCTCCAGATTCAGCTTGTAAAATACTTTCTCTGAGCTTTGTTGACTTCTAAGATAGTTAATATCCTGTTCTTAAATGTACTTATATGTTGAGGAACTGCTTATTTACAGCTTTAATCACTATGTAATTAAATAGTTATTTGGTTAACCTTGCTATATGGTAAATTTGGAGAAAAAGGAACCACATTTTAAAGGATTGTTTTTAAATTTTCTCGTTATAGAGTAGCAGATGAATCAATTAATTCTCCTTGAAAAAATATAATAGAACATTTGTTCATCATGCATTTTCTAAGAGCAGAGAAGAATGGAGCAGAGCAGAATGAATATTATTTTGAGAACTGACTGGTATCAACATGATGTTTCACAGCGCACTACTGAGGCATGACTAATAAAAAAATATGGGAGTGAAGGTTGGGGGGAACAAAGCTGTTATCTGTAATCACTAATGTGACAAGAATAAATAATTAGAAATTGTGAAATCAATTGCATACAAATGACTCATGATGAGTTTCCTGGGAAACTGAATACATTAATCCCTAGAAGTCAGAAACCCATGCTGGCTGGTGAAAAGATGACTGGAAATTCCTGGAAATAGAGTTGTCTGGGCAGCAGGAGCTTGGGACTTGAACTCCTGAATTCAAAATTCATAGAGCCAGTGAGTGTAACAGATGGGCAGCGAATGCAGGAGGAAGCTGGAAGTCTGGTAGGGACAGGAGTAATGAGAGATCTAATGGGAATCTGGTAGAGAGTGGGGCTGTCTTTGTAGGGAACTCGAGACCCAGAATCACTGTTGTTAAGTTGCTGGCATATAGGGAGAACTTTGATCCTAGTAAATTCAGAATGCTGCAAAAGACTTGGGGGTATGTATGGGCTGGCTGTTTCTGAGCAGCTTTTCTATGGAATTGCGACAGTTTCTTGAGAAATAATGGCAAAGTTTTCATACTTTGATGTTTCTACCCTTAAATGAGACATTATTGTATTTGTCTTCAGCCCCAGTTGTGATATTGCACATTTACTGTCTCCAACATTGTAATTACTAGTTGTGTATGAGTACTTCATTACATTACTGTGTAATTACTGTTGAATCTATACCTGATTTATCTTTAAAAAGAAGTTTGCTTTTGAACTCAAGTATTTACAGGGACCAGAGAACCACTTTCACATCTGAAATATGCAGATAATTTTTAATCATCAGAGATAGCCTTGACTTAGCCAAAAAGTATTCCTCCACACCAGTGTAATTTTTTTGTCTACCTTCTGGATCTCTAAGATGACTATGGCCCCCAAGTGGGAATTTGCATGTGGGGATAACTTGGATTATTACATTTTCAAAAGTCATGTTAGTTATAAACAAAGTAAGATTGAGTTCACAGGGGAGCACCCAACATTGCCATTTCAACATCTGTCAGAGAAAGCTAAATATTTTCTCTCATTATTTCAATCCCTTTAGATTTCCTAGTAACACTCTAGAACTGTGATTATTTCCCTAGCAATCTGGTGGTGATGACGGGGAAGAGGAGAAGAAAGAAGAGGCATGACTAGAGGGGAAAGAAGATGAGATCGTATGTCACTACTGAAACTGCATTAAAATGAAACATAGGAACCGGGGGTTCTATTCTTAGCCTTACCATTAACTTGCTGCATGATCTAGAAACTAACTCTTCTAGGTCTGAAGTTCCACATCTATACAATAAGTAAGTTTAGCTTGGTGATCTATACAGTTACTTATGCCTCTCATATTTAATGCATTGATGAAGAGAGTGGCACCTTTGGCAAGTCTGTGATTCTCTTTGAGCCTCTATTTTTCCCATATGCTAAAAGTACCTTAAAATATAATGGATGAATCCCTCACAGGTCTGCTTGAGGGTATAACGAAATAATACACAGGAAATCTCTTTAAAGATTGCTTGGCTCTACATAAAGATATCATTGTGCTATGTTGGGCTTATTACAACGAGCTATATTTTTAGCGACTTATTATTTCCTAAAATACTATATTTATAAAAGCTTAGAAAGTAACTGTTAAAAAAAATCAAAGAGTGTACAATTTTGTGGTGAGATACAACCGAAACAGACATATGGGTTGCTCTAGAAGCTTATTTTCCGCTGCATTGAGTTTGAGCCTTGGGAAAGCACCAAGATGGAACCCTACACCTTCTGAACCTACACCCTTACCACCTAGGTTCAGTGATGGCCTCCCTACACACCACACACTAGGAGAAGTAGATCAGACTATAAACTGGTGGAATGCGAAATTCAGGCTGTTTTGCCAACCCAAATGGAGTGAATTCAATTCTACATGCTGAAAGCTCATAGGCCTTCTTTTCTTAATTTTACAAACATATACTAGTCCTCTATTTACTTGTTTTTATCATATGGACCAAATCATATAAGCTAAATTATTTCCTTGCTTTCTATATTTCTGGTGTATGTGCCAACTTCTTAATTTCCTCCTTCTGCCAGCACAGATACACAGTAAGTTGTTCATTGAGTGAATTCAGAGACAGTTGCACATTCAAACTATGAACTTGCAGGAAATTATCACTTTAAGAGAGGTAAAACTCTAAAGATATAGTTAAGACCTTGCACATATTTCGGCTTTCAAAGCCAATTCACAGGAGAATATTGATCTTTCATTTTAATCCCACAAATACACAACACCACAAAATTAAAAATAAACAGATAAAAAACCATCACGTTATTTTGGGATTAAGGAGTTTATTATATTTAAATCATATGAATTTCATTTTGAGGAGAAAATCTATCAAAATAAATTCTATCACAAATGATGACATTAGACTTTAAATTTGGGTTATTATTCAGTTCAGTGCTGGTAGTACATTTTTAAAAAGTGAAAAATCAGTAGATATAAGATAGAAATGAATTACAAATATTTAACTTAAAAAAGTTCACATGATTGTAAATTAATCAATAGCATTCATAGTAATCTGAATATCAAAGCATAAAGCACAATAGATGTTGGGAAATATTTTGAAGTGCGTGATTATAATGATATAACTTGAAATCAAATGATATATGCTTGAAATCAAATTTTTTGTACTCTATATGAGGAAGCTAGAAAAAAGAATAGCCATTTAAGCCAAAAGAAATTTTAAGATAGGAAATTATAAAGATAAAGGGAATCAATGAACTAGAAGTCAAACATAAAACAGAGAAAACCAACAGGTCAAAATTTGGATTTTGTAAAAATCCATAAATCATTTCAATTTTTAAAAGAAACATCGTATAGGAAAAGAAGTGATCAATAGCTATACAAAATTTACACAATTATTTGAAAAAGAATTCTTTTTCTATATTCCAAAGCAGAATTAATTTTTCCTCTATTTCCTCCAGCAAGTAAGGTAAGTGTCTTAGCTTTCCTTATTCCTGTTTTCCATACACTTCTTCAAAATAGCCTTCACAGCAGACTTAAGAGTAACCACATAATGAGTAGGGCGCAAAACTACTCTTAGACAAAAGTGGAAAGTTAATAAATTTATTTTCAAAGAGTACAGAGCCCTAGTCAGATCCTTTGCACCAATCAAAAAGGGTTGGAACCTTATTCTCTCCCAACTTATTTTCATCTCTAATTCTGCATTTGTATTACCATGAATGATGAGGGGTATCAGTTGAAGGAGACTTCCCATTGCACTCAGATCCTGGGGAATCCAGCCCCAACCTTGTATTGATTACTCCTGTACAGTATAGGCCTTCAGGGGTAATTTTTATTAAAAAAAGGAAAAAAATTGAATTGTGTGTTAGCATTATACAAGTAGGTAATTTCAAATATATATGTTCTTTTCTGTGGAAATATTGACGTGAAATTTTTTTGTTTGTGTGTCCGGATTCCTGAGCTATGGATCCAATTGTTTCTGATATGAGGAGTGCTATCCATAGACTTTAGTACTTAGTTTTTCAACAGTACCCACTTCTTCTAGAAATTGCTAATCAAATCAGCCAGGATCAAATGAATTATTTTATAGATAATTTTTGAGGTTAAAGATTTTCTGAAAATGTTCCTATTTTTCTTTCATTTTTGAAGGGTCTTTTGAACTGATGTAAAATTCTAGGTTGACCTTTTTTTTTCCATCTCAGTCTTTTAAAGATATCATTCCATTTTCTTCTGGCCTTAAGAAAACTGGCTGTATTTAATTCCCCCATATGTAATGTTTCTTTTTTTCTCTGGCTACTTTTAAGACTTTCTTTTTATCTTTGCTTTTCACCAATTAACTATTATGTGCCTAAATCTGGATTTCTTTTTGTTTATTCTTTTGTGAGTTGGAGACTTCTTTGGTTTGTTTGCTGTTGGCTTTTTTCTTGTTAAATGTACAACATTTTTGATTATAGTTTTTCTGTCTATTTTTTTTCTGAGACTTTTGTTGCATAGCTTTCAGATTGCTTGAAGTTTTCAACAAGTTTCCAAATCCTTCCTCTTCTTTTTGTTTCAATCTTCATTTCTCTGTGCAGTTTAGATTGGATAATATTTTTTTTAAAATACATCTTCAAGCTCACTTATCCTTCTGTTTTGTCAAATATTCTTTTAATCCTATTTTTACTTTAAATCTTTAACTTTCTGTTTGAGGATAGCCACTAGTTTTATTATTATTATTTCTACATCTCTTAAAATTCCACATGTATTTATCAATTATATCCATCTATTTCATAAATTATTCACATATTCATCATAATCATTTTAAAGTCAGTGCCAACTAATTCTAATATTTGTGCTAAATGTGAATTTTTTCTATTGATTGTTTTTCTTTTGGTTGGGGTATTTACATACTCTTTGATATTTTTTTGTTTTATTGCACTATAGACATCGTATATAAAAGAACCATGGATTATGGAGTAGAAATATTTATATTTATATACATATGTGATTGTATTTATATGCACATTATATGATTGTATGATTGATACACATACACATGCAAAATATATGTATGCAAATATTTTGATTTATTGTTTTCCAGAGAATGTAAGTCCTTTGTTCTGCATGTTAGAAAGGTACAGGGCTTATCAGTAAGATTCTTCAAAGAGTTGAGTTAAGCAAGCACTGTCCCAACTTTAATCAGCTTGACTGCACCTCCATTTTGCCTATATTCCAACCAGATATGCTGCCATTTTCTGATCTGAGCTCATTATTCTGTTCTATACGTCAGTTGGGAGAAAGGTTGGTCCATAGTTTCAGATTGTTTTAGTTAGCCTTTGAATTCATTTGAATTTTATTGATTTTAGTTATTGTATTTTATGGTTTTAACATTTTTATGTTTGGTTTTATATATTCTAGCACTCTGTCAAAATTTTTAAACTTGTCTTTAATTTCTTAAGAATAATAACCAGAATTATTTTTCTGTACATTTCTAATATGTCCATTATCTGGATCTGCTGTAGGTTTGTTTGTACTATGTGTTGTCTCTTGGTTTTGTCTTTTCTCGCCTTTTTGTAATACTGGTAATTTTTAATGAATCACTATAGAAAATTTGGGGCTCTGAGTGTGTCTATTTGCAGAGGAATTTACTTTGGACCCACCAACCTGGGGTAAGATTATGAATACTCTCATACCATCAAGATTAATAAATTTGAAGGTTGGCTTCAGTTCTTATGAAACATATTCTGTTTGTTTACCCATAAAATTCTAGGAGAGTCTTTAAAAGCCTAGAATGTTTCAAAAATCTAGTCTTCAAAAGCCTAGAATGTTTACTTGTATTTCCAGCTTCTTAGAAGCCCTGGAATCTGATTCTACTCATTCACACCATGCACCCATTAGCATTTTTGGAATCAGTACACAACTCTAGGAAGAAAGCAACCCAGTTATCAACATTTCTTTTGACTTAAAACCTCTCTTAATTTTGATGTGGCAGTTCTTAACCTGGTAGTGCTCCAGTGTTCATGCACAAATTATTTTATCCAGTTTTACTAGGGTTCTTACTGATAGGGGTGGTTTGAACTACCCAGTCTGCTGCTGCCAAAAGTTGTATTTGGTAAATAATATCACATTAAATTTCTTTATATAAGGGTGGCTGGTAAAAATGTTTATGTTATGATGTATGCAAAATTATTTAGAATAGACAAGAAATCTGCAGTGAGGATTATCACTAGAAATCTGTCCAGTAAAATTAATAGGTAGATATAAAACCTATGACTGTTGTCATTTAAAACTCAGACTTTAGAATGATGGCATAATATGCTGCCATTACAAATGCCTAGCCCCATTTACCAAATATACTTCCCATTCATTGTGAATTAACTGTCCAAACATTCTCAAAACATAACAAGTAACCTTACACTTCCTTGCTTTGTTCATTCCATTTTATCTTCTCAAACTTCCTCTATTCCATTCTATATTACATTCTATACTGCTTCTGTCTTTTTCACAAAATTGTGAATATTGATTTCTCTGTAGGACTGGAATCTTTGGCCAGAACTTGACTCAGTGGTTTTTCATTGCTTCATGTTTAAAAGAAATGTAGAGGGTCTGACCCCATGGCATAGTGGTTAAATTTGGCGTATTCCACTTTGGCAGCCTGTGTTCACAGGTTTGGATCCCAGACACAGACCTATACCACTCATCAGCCACACTGTGGTGGTGACCCACGTGTAAAAAGTAGAGGAAGATTGGCACAGATGTTAGCTCAGGGCTAATCTTCCTCAAGCAAAAAAAGAGGAGGATTGGGAACAGATGTTAGCTCAAGACTAATCTTCCTTGGCAAGAAAAAAAAAGAAATGTACATAATTTAGTGCATATAATTTATTTTCCTCTGAGTGCTGTTTAAAATTCTAAAGAAATAATGACTTGAAAATCTCTGAATATTTATATAGCTCAACAAAAAGACAATGTATCTTTGTTATGAAATTTGTCTCCCTATCAAACTGTGTCTAGCATAGCAATGTATGGTTTTCTGGAATATGTGGCATGTAACTATAAAAAATAATAGATTTCCATTTGTTTGCTGACATAAAGGCTTGCGAGTCTCCACCATACATAGTTTGATCCATTGGAAAGCAGAGAGGTAAAATCCCAAACATCTTGACCCCAAAATTTTTACACTAAGAATAATGGGCTTCCACCTTACACACTGTAAAGAAATGAATTCCATGGAAAAGTGACCACTGGAATTCAGGGATTTGCTCAGTTTTACCGACGAACATCAGAAGAACTTAATAGAAGTGATTCAAGCTTTATATTTAGTATTTTTGGCAAACGTATAGCCACAAGTTATATTTATATTTAATATTGTTCATATACAAACCTAGCAGTGTAACTAAATTTTATTCTTCCTCTCTGCATTCCATATGTATTCACCAACTTTCATGCTTTTCTCCCGTGAAGAGAGATACAAGCACTCACGTGATTTAAGAGATTAGGCTTTCACAGCTCTTGAGATTTTTATTTATACAAAGTTTATATAAAAAGGTAAAAAAATCTAAAGACCAAAAGTCTTATTTCAAGTCTCCCAACCTCTAGGATTCCAAAGCTTGCTTTATGAAACAAACTAATCTTTTACATAAATAAATCCAATAAATAGTAAAAGAAATTCCTGGTCAATAAATAAGTAACAAATAATAATTACAACAACAACATATATGGATGCCAAAATAAATGTGTTTATTTACTCAAGATAATTAGATTTTCTTAATTTTTGAAGAATATCTAATAATTGAATCAATTCCATCACCAATACAGCTATATGATTTAAAATTTAGCTTTGTTACTTAGTTTCACATTCTGCAAGAACTGATTTGTAAGCTAGGCTGGGTGACCAAAGAGTGGATTAGCAATTAGTCTTTGGAGACCATGAAGAGAGTTGTTGCTTGTGAGAATAAAATAGTTGACATTCTGCAAAAAGGTCTGGACACTCAACAAGTTAATCTGTAGAAGCCAGATCCACAGACTGGCCGGTAGCAAAATGGCTGGAGATTCTGTAAACGAAAATAGGTTGGAAAGCAGAATCTGGTTCCAGAGCTCAAGGTAGGGAAGCCACAGACTCCATAACACAGGGGTCTGAAGCCACTGGATCCACAGCCCAGTGAATAGGAACTTCTAGATCCATAGCCTAGGCAGCAGCTGTTGCTGGACCTACAGCCCAGAGACTGAGTATAAGTTGACCGGCAAGGACTCCAGAGTGTGGAGGTCCTTGGGCGGTAGCAGGACCTCTGGGAGGGGCTGGACACCACACAGGACGTCTGGTATCTGGTGGGCTCCCAGCAGGTCTTCTGACAGCCTCTGTAGAAAGAGGAGCCCAACTGACAAGTGCTGGGAGAGCAGAGGTCAGTGCGGTAGACCAGGGTGCTGGGGTAGGTAGAGCCACAGAAGGAGCCTGGGTAGCGCAGGTAACCCCCAAGGGAGCAAGAGGAGAAGTTTCCAGAGCAGCGTTTGTAGCACATGTTGACAAGAGATGTGAACTCAGCTGAGTTACACTGAGAAGATTCTGAGGTTCATTTCTCCCTCCAGGTCTGTGGCATTTACATACTCTCAGCAATAGATGTTGAAAGCTACAAGGGCATCATTCCTACATTTGTACTCCCTCATTTGCATAGTATTGACTCAATCATCATTTCTGTAACTGCAGCTGCATAGTTTTCTACATATTGTATTTATGGGTGCTATAATATTTTTTGTTATAACATGAAGCCAATAAACTACTCTTATGTCAGAAATTCTGTGACCGTTTTGCGTTTATGACCATCCCATCATGGTCAGGAATGTCCTTCCTTTTTTTTCCTGGTGTACTCTGCTTGTGTATGTGATTCTAGCTTTGCTGGGGTATACATTCCTTCTAAGGGTGGAGATTATAGTGACATCACATTTCTTTTTTTCTTTTGTTTGGTTAGAGACATAGCTTTGGCCTTGACAAAACGCCTTCTAAAGATTGAACCTACTTGTGATCAGTCACTCTTATTATCCAAAATTATTTTTGAAGTATTAAATATTAATGCAGAGTATCTCATATCCAATGGAGAAGGCCCAACAATGTTACAAATTGAATGCAGGAAGGCTAGGAACAGAGGGAACCCTGGACAAGGATTTGGAAGGAAGATGCAAGAACAGTAAATTGGAACCGAGTTACAAATGGAGACCAATCTGAGCCCACGAGAAGAGAATCAAAGAGCGTGACTCTATTGAGGTGAGTGGAAGAAGTAAATGACAGAAGACAGACTGAGACATTCAGGTTTCTTGTCTACCTTATTTTAAACTTAGGATTTGATGAATTTAAATGTTATTCAAATCAAAACAGTTTCAAATGGATAATATGTATGAATTTTTAAATATATTTTGCCTTTTGCAGTCCATGTGTGCAATACATCCACACATCTTGCTCCTCTAGAATAACCCCAGTCAGGCATTGCAACTCCATCAAGTCCTTCCTACATTTTTCTCTCTTATTGTCAAACATCTTTGTTCCCTAGACTACCTCCTTAAGATTATTTCTCCAGTGCAGGATACCTGAATATCTACTTTTAATGAGCTCCTAAACTAAACACTGGAGGACTTTCTTTAGGTACAAAGAAAATATTCTCAGAAAGACATGGAAATGCAGGAAGAAATGAAAGGTAAATATGTGGGTAAACATAAATTACATTTGAATACAAACTTTACAAAATAGTGATTAAAGTGATTTTTGGTTTAAAAATATATGTAGAATTAAAATGCATAAGAACAACTATGCCTAAAAAGAAAGCAATCACACTTAAGGTGTTCTAAGTTTTTAGCATTATTAGGGAAATTGTAAAATAATAATTTATATTAAACAGAAATAAATCAAGAATGTACATTGAAATTTCTAAGAAATTCTAAAATCAGTAAAACAATCTAAATATTACATTAAAATGGGGGAAAATGAGAACATTAAAGTTTTTTACGAATCCTAAAAAAAGCAGAAAGGAAAAGTAACTTAAAAGATAGATCAAATAATAATAAAATTATAAGTTAACAAATATAAAAATATATATACATATACAGACGTACATGTATGTATGTGTATATATATACATATATATGAAATATAAAAGGACTAAAGAGTCTAATACAAAGACTTAGGATGTCAGAATGAGTTAAGAAAAGAAGAATCACAATATCCTGCTTTGAAGAATAAACAATTAAAATAAAAGAACATAGAAATATTGAAATAAATGAATCTAAAACAACTCTAAAAGGAGCTAGCTTTACTATGTCAGTCATAGAAGATTTACTAGCGATAAAGATGTTCATAATTTTTAAAAAGGTGAGTCCTCTCTGAATGTCACACTCTCTATGCTTAAAAATGTAAAAGAAGCAGCCAAAAATCAGTTAGGGTATTGGACACTTTACTAACATATTTAAGAAAATTGATCAAATCCACATATTGGACACATTGCAGTCAACAAGTTCAGCAAACATAATATTTTGAAGTGCACATGGGATTTAACTGAAAATACATCATAAAGCAAGCCTCAACAAATTCATGTGATCATAATAATTCACAGTATATTCTTTGATCGCAGAGAAAATACATTACAAGCCAGTGAAAAATGATAACTAGAAAATCTCCAGATGTTGCCAATTTGGAAATACACATGTAAATAACCTGTCTTAGGTCTGTTTGAGCTACTATAACAGAATATCATAGATTGGTGGCTATAAACAACAAACATTTATTTCTTATAGTTCTGGAGGCTGGGAACTCCCAGATGAAGGCGCCAGCACATTAAGTGTCTAATGAGACCCGCTTCCTACATGGACATCTTTTCACTGTAACCTCAGAAGGCAGAAGGAACAAGAGAGTTCTCTGGGGTCTCTTCTCCTAAAGGTACTAATACCATTCATAAGAGTTCCTCACTCAAGATCTAACCACCTTCCAAAGGCCCCACCTCCTATGATCATCACATTGGGGATTAGGAGTCAAGTTGTGAATTTGGGGGGCACACAAACATTCAGACCATAGCATAACCCATGATTCAAAGAAAAAAATCTACATGGACATTAGGAAATTTTTGGTCTGAATAATATTGAAGTTAAAACACCAAAACATACAGATTTCAGTCAATTCAGTGGTTTGAGAGAATTTTATACATTAGAGTATAAGAAAGACTGAAAATCAAGAAGTTAGAGAAAGAACAGCAGATCAAGACAAAAGAAAGTAAAAATAAGGAAAAAAATTAAAGGTAGGAACCAATATAAGAGTAAGAAACTCTTTGTGTAGAAGATAACAAAGCCCCGAATTGGCTCCTTAAAACTATTAATAAAAGTAACATTCAAATTTTAAAAAGAAACATAATGTAGGACTCCCACAAGAAAAACTGAAGTGAGGAAGTAACTCTTCTATATGTAAATAACTCTTTTGCAAATCTTTTATTTACTGATGTCCCAAATCAGAATTTGAATCTATTCCTTCCTGTCCATGAAGCAGGGAAAATGTTTCCCTCAATATGCTATGATACATCTATCTTCCCCAGTTTCTTTTCTTTGACAAACACTTCTTCAAAGTAGCCTTGATAGAAAACTTAAGAGTTGCTGAAGGGAGAGCAAGTCCACTCTTAAGCAAAACCGTGAAGTCAGTGCATTTTCCTCAGAAACTTTTCCTTCTGTAGAAGGATATTTTTCTGCACTAATCCACAAGCCCAACAGTCTCCTTCTTTTACTCCTTCTCTAATCATTCTTTCATACTAGGTATAAATAAAAATTATAATTTTAATGACACTTTACTCACTCTCAGACTATGTACTAAAGGCAGCCACAGTATTACATTGGCATGATGTGCATCTCCATAGATATTTCTATTTCTAAAGGAGAATTATTTATCTGCATTTTAAAGTATTGGGAGATTTTATATAAAAATGTTGGCTCCAAGCTAATGGCTAGTGGAAGTAATGGCTTCCAAACATGTATTTGTGGATTGCCTTCTCCGTATTTTCAGATCTGTTGTGTATGGAACCAACAGATTTCCATACACATTTTAGTTTCTACTTCTGCCACCCACCTAATTATTTTAAGAGAGTTCCTATTCAACTTGTTACTAACCATCCAGAGGATTCAACTTCAATTAATCATCTTATTGAGGAGCCAGGCACTCAAAAGCCATGACTTGGATTATTACGATTGACGTAATCAGACGATGGCTTGTCTATTTGTTATCTAGAAAATATTCTATTATATTCATCCAGTGTAGAGTAGGAGTCATTTATATCCTAGAAAATGGTAAATATGTCCATGGGAGTGGGCTACCATGACCAAGAAAGAGTAACATTTTTAAGAACAGGTGAAGAATGCAGCTCCTATCTTAATGTCAGACTTTTTCCTAATGACGGGGGAAGACATTTTCCTTCTCACTAACAGACAACTTTTGGGATACATCCTAATATCAGTCTGCTGGTGAGACAGTCTCTCAATTTTTTATTGTCTGAAATTATCTTCAATTTTGAAGCACGTGTTGACTGAACATAGTATTCTAGTAAGGCATCTGTGTTCTTGCAGGGTTTTGAATATTTAATTCAACTATCTTTGTAAATAATTCATATTTCAGTCCTTTTGTCATTTTTTTAAAGCAATCAGCTTTCTGTCTCAGGCTACTTAGAAATGTTTCTCTTTGTCATCGGTGTTCATCAGATTTACTATGTGTGTAGGTGTGATATTCTCTGTATTTATCTAACTTTTAGTTTGCAGCACTTATTGGCTTTGTTTTGGATAACTCTTAACATTTTCTCCCTGAGTATATTTTTCCCCCATTCTCTCTTTCATCTGTTCTCAAGACTCCAAATACAAGTATGTTAAATCTTGTCACTATGGTCCATATTCTGTTAAACTTTCTTCTCTGTTTTTCGTCTCCTTTTTTCTCCATGCATTAGTTTAGATAAACGGGTCTCAACCAGAAATGATTTTGCCTTCTATCCCCTAGAAAATATTTGGCTATGTCTGGAGAGACAATTTTCGTTGTCATGACTGGGGAAGCCTCTGATTTGCTTTAAGTGTTCATTTTCTCCTATTCACAATAAATTGGATTTTAAAAATATGTCTATGTCACAGATCTATTTGAGGGCCTAAAGAAATAATGAATAGGATATTCTTAGAATCTTGATATAGCACTATTCAGGGATAAGGTCATTTTGTAATTAGTTTTTATTCCTTAGTAACCTGCTATTTATCTTAATCTCATTTGGTTTCCTTGAATACTTGGCCTGTGAAATCTGAGAATGTTACCAAAAGAATAAATACATAGTATCTCCAACTTTATGTTGAGATCCAAACAAAGTAGTCAAACCCGCTGATGTAAAGAGCTTTTTGTTTTCATCTATATTTAGTTTGGGCTTTAGGAAAGCATTGATGTGGAATTACAGACATTCTGAAGCTATCCCCTTCCCACTAAGAATCATTGCATCTATCTTTCCATGCATATGGAAAAGTGAATTATGTTGGAAACTCTTTATCAGATGCATGAGTCTGGTCATTTTTAACAGTAAGTATTGGGTAAACTCACTAGAATTTATTTAAGGCTCATATGTGTTTTTAAATTGATCTTTTATTTAGTTTTTCTTTCACTTATTATCCTAACCATGTAAACATAAATGTTATTCTTGTCCTTGAAATTCCCGATGAAACTGTCAACTTCACAGTTACATTCTCCCAGTCCACACAGATAAAATCCATGTTCTTTGAAGGAATCGATGTATGTCCTGATTGAGAGACTTTCACTCACAAAACTCTAAAACTACAAAACATGTATGTTCAGTAACTATAGTTCGAATGAGCTAAATATCCATAGTCCAAAGAAATTAGATCAAGTCTACAACTTTTTAGACTTCCAAAATTTACTCCCAGATGAATGTTGAGCTTTTATTTAACCTGCCCAATCTAACTCAACACAAACTCTGGTCAATAATGTATAAACAGTAGCACAAAAATATTTCAATGCCAGAATGAATAAGTTTATTGGATTATAATCATTTGATTTTTTACCCATTTGGGGCAGAAAATCAATTAGCATGAATTCCATCAGTAATGCTGGTATTACACTTATTTTTGAGTTAAGTCGTTAAATTCAGAGGATTCAGGAATCACTCTGTTACCCCGTGCTGGATGGAAAGAGATTAGGTAAGGAACTGGTGATCAAAGACTAAGAAGATAGTTGCCATTGGGAATAATGAGCATGATGGAACTCTGAGTAGACATTTTGATGAATTTGCTTTAAAAATATTGAAATGCAACAAGTTGATCAGTAGAAGCTGGATAGATAGGTTGGTAACAAGATGACTGGAGACTCCTAGAAGCAAACTAGATTGGGTGGCAGAAACTGGATCTATAGCTCAGGAAAGGGAAGCCAAGGACTCCATAACCCAGGGGTCTGAAGCCACTGGATTCACTGCCCAGTGAGTAGCAGCTCCTGGATCCATAGTCCAGAGAGAAGCCACTGCTAGACCCAAAGCCCAGAGACACAGTATAAGTTGACCACGAGGGACTGCAGAGCAGAGAGACCTTTGGGCGATAGCAGGGTGTCTGGTAGGGGCTGGACACCACACAGGATATCTGGCACCTGGTGGGTCTCCTGACAGCCACTGTAGAGAGAGGAACTCAGCTGGGAGAGCAGAGGTCAGTGCAGTAGATCAGGTTGCTGGGATGGGAAGAGCCACAGGAGGAGACTGGGTAGCACAGGTATCCCCCAAGGGAACAATGAGAGGAGAAATTTCCAGAGCAGCAGTTGTGGGATATGTTGACAGGAGATATGAGTTCGGATAAGTCACAATGAGAAGATTCTAAAGTTTAAGATTATCTTGTGGACTGGATAATTTACATACTCTTATCAATTGGTATGGCACAGTACAGGTGCCATCCTCTCACATTTGGGTACCTCTTCTTCGTATGTGTAATTCATTAATCTTCTCTGTAATTACAGTTGACTAGCTTCCTACCTATCGTATTTATGGGTGCTATAGTTTGTTATGATAGCACAAAGCCAGTGATGATTCCTATAACAGAAATTCTAGGACTATTTGTCAGTCATCCTCACCCTATTGTAGCCATGACTCCCTGTATATCTATTTGTGCTTTGCTCTGCGATTCCTTCTGTCACTTTTCTACTGTGTCAAGTGATCAGTGGCATAGCTTTGTTTTTTATAAGGATGCTTCTAATGATTGATTCTACTTGTCACCACTGATTCACATTCTCCAAATTTATTTTCCATCTATCAAATATTATTATCTGCTTCTCACATCCAATGGAGGGAAGAAAAATAACACATAATCAGAAATGGCTAGAAACAGAAAAGAACCAGGTAAGCATTTAAAGAGAAAGTGACTCAAGAAGACTGAATTGAGACAGAGTCACAAGAAGAGGTTGATTTGGGCCATGTGACGAGGGACTGGGGGTATGGTGATAATGTGGGAAACTGGGAAAAGGGAATGAAGAGACAGGGATTTCAGGCATCTCTTCTGCTTACTTTTAGCCTTTGGATTTTTTAATCTAAATGCCGTTTAAAACACTTTATTTGAAAATGAATATTGTTTATGTCTTTTCGTATATATTCATTTACATCATCCAAATTTTAAAAGAACCTGGGGTCTGCCTCCTAGAATAACTCAGACTTTCCACTGCTCAGACTGTGAATAAGTTTTGTGCATTTTCAAAGTCAGTTCCTTTCCTGTAATTGCCTCCAAAAAATACAAAATATCTTTCTTTTGTTGCCCACATTCTTCATTTTATTTTTTTCTTGGAATAACACAATAACTGAGTGTTAATCAACCCAATTGGAAATTATGTCAGATAAACTTGAACTGAAATAAATACTAATAGAAATTCTTTAGGCTGAAGGAAAATAATCATAGAAGGAAACATTAAACTTCAAGAAAGAATAGAGAGAATATTTGCTAGTTGGATTCTTCAGGAAGCAGGCACTGAGACAGGGCTAGAAGAATAAAATGTTTGTAAGAGAGCAGCATCTGTGAAAGAAAAAAGCCCCTCTACCACCTTGTTCAGTCATTGACCAGGGGCTGCCATGAGATAAACTTGACCTTGGCTTAAAGGCTGAGACAGACCCCAAAGAAGCCAACAGAGAAAGGCTGTCAGCTAACCTCACTTGCCACAGTTGGACAGCTCTTCTATTTTTGAAGTGATATGATGTGAATTCCAGGGCATATCTGTACCTGTCACAGTCCACCACTTGCATCTTGAGGGTAAAATTGTCAGGAGAAATATTCTCCATGGCTCTGATAGGCCTCTCTTCCTGAGGGGAAATATAAAAGAGTGAGGTCAGTGGGATGAAACACAGTCCCTGTCACAGCATTTGATGTTGGAGCTGCCATTGGCACTCATCATTTCCCTCTTTCACTATCCATTATAAATTTGCCTCGCCCTCAGTTACCACCTCTATTTGTCTTGGTGGTGTTGCCCAAGCCCTTATTCCTGAGAAGTATAAACTCTGACGACCATAGCTTTTTCTTGCTAGAGTCACTGCATTTGACAAATCATGTCCACAATTGGACAGGAAGTTCCAGCAGCTATTCAAGTAGATCAACTGACCTCCACATGTATTCCCCTGACACACCCTCATTGTGTAACAGTAACTGTACCATTTTCTACTAATCAGAGTCATCTACCCTTGGATGAATGGCAACTCTTTTTTTTTTTTTTTTTTTTTGCCTGCTTGTCCCTGAAAACAAGGAACTTGAGGTGCTCAGGCAGCAACCATAGCTGTAGTTCAATGAGACCCTTGATATGTCCCGAAGCAAGTCTGACTTTGGGAACTGAGGTTCTAGCCTTACAAATTTCAGTTGCAGAAATAGGAAGCACAAAGTTCTTAGATGGGTCATTGGGAGTCAGAGCAAGTGGCTATTTGGAGCCCAGTCTTTTGAGGGTATTGCCTCTGTGCTAACACTTCAGCTTTGCTATCAGGAGGACAATCTAATGCACTATCAGGTGGATAGCTTCAGGGTGGTGTGGTTTTTGATAAAACCTGTGGATCCCACTTCACATTATCTCTACCGTGAAGTGTATTTACTGATTGGATGCTGCATTGTGAGAAATTTCGTGCTTGTGGATCAAGCTTTTCATTAGCTCTTGAATAAAGGTGTTGCCGAGGTAAGCACGAAAAGCAGACATACTCTGAATAGGTATCGAAGTGTTTGAGTATGAATCACTGATCTTTCCAGGGCAGAAGGGGCCATGTTCAATTTGCAGCCAAGTGGCCAGCTGGTTTCCTCGGAGAATAGTGTCATAATGGAAGTCTAGCATTAGCCTCTGTTGCTGATAGATTGGACATTCACAGGTGGCATTAATTAAATCAGCCTTGTAAGTAGGAGCTTATGCTGTTGGACCCATTCATAGTCTCTGTGGTCACTGTGTTCACTTGCTCATCTTGCCAGCATTGTGAGGACTGCTGACAAATGGGGGCTAACATCAAGCGGCTGAGTCATTTTGTCTACTTGACTGTTTAGTTCTTCTTCCATTGTAGAAGCTTTCTGGTGGGCATTAAGAAGAAATTACCAAGATCTTCACACTTTGTGCCCACTTACATATGTCCATCCACATGTCTATACACCAGATTTCCTTGGTTCAATATTCTAATATTTTTCCTTTCAGGTCCCTACCTAGCTGGTCAGGCCAACTGCTGCTGTCCAGGAATCTAGAGAATCACCAACCCTTTTTTTCTTTTATACATAATGGATAACCAGGTGCTGAACATAAAGTGCTGCCCATAGAGAAAATGTTTTCCTCACCACACTGTTTAAAGACATCCACATAATGCGCCAGTTCATCTGCAAACCTAGCCAGGCTTTTCCCGTCCTCTTTCTGCCGGTCATTTGAGGCACCCAATGTGACCACACATGTGATCTGAGAAAGGGGTGGAAGTGCAATCCTTGTTGAAGACATGGGGGTCTGGGCTCCTGCTCATGAAGCCTGCTTTCTTGATCCGCTAATGTTCATTCTTGTATGAGCTATTTCCATCTTACAATGGATTGCTACTGAGTCTGCCTGACTTTATGACTTGGGGGCGTTCAACAGAGCCCAGTTCATGATGAACAGCAATAGATGTGTGGTAACTTGTTCCATGGTCAAGTTTTGTATCTCAACCAGGTCCAAGTAGAATCCAAGGAGCTGATTTTCCAAAGATATGTTAACTCTCCATTGTAGATTACAAGACCTTGTTCTACAACTTTAATTGCCTGCATTGTTATTCTCCCACTGGGGCTTGCCATAAACTCCACACTGCATTTTTTTCATTGTACCGCAGATACCACCAACACCATGTGGTGTGTCAGATTGTTTGGCCCAGCAAATGGGGCTGCTTGCATCTGAAACTAGACCTGCAGAATCCTTTCCTGCTTCTGGCCTAACTAAAGCTGGGTATGTAGGCCAGAGAGGTATTTCTAGGTGGGAAGTATGTTCATTCCAAAACCCAAAAAGCCTACCAGATGCTCTGCTTCCTTATTTGTAGTAGGGGATATAAGAGGCTTAATTGTTTATTATATGTTTTTATATTATGTTAAATTGCATATTTAGCATGAATATGTATTTATATAAAATAGGTAAATATAATGATACATTATTTTACATAACATTTGACGAAAGCGTTATTTTATAAAGTATTTAAAAATGTTTAAACAGGTAGAAAATACTGTGAAGGTGACAAAGCAGAAAGCCGTTTTAATAGTATGAATAAGAGAAGATGAATCCTAAGATTAATGTGATCCAGGACTCAAGATATCCAAACAGTGATGTGATGTATACAAATGTCTATTGTACATCTGCAGCCTGATTTTTCTTTGCTACGCCATACAAATTTCCAGTAATTCCCTGAACACAAGTATCTTTATGTCTCTCTGCTTTCTTCATTTTATTTCATTTTCTCAAAATCCTCCTTATTCTCTCCCATACTGTTGTGTCTTCACTTCTTATATTAGTCCCCATCTGTCATGAAATCTTGACTCTTGATTTCCTTATAGGACCGGGACCCACAGTAAACCCTTGACCCATTTTGAGGCTTCATTTCCTTAAGTGTAAAATAATTGTAGTTCATAAAATGTGTGTTCCTCATGATTCTTGTAGAGATCTGTAAATTAGTGGATAGGAAAAATTTTTGAACGTTGCTCTTTATCTCTGTATAAAGATATTGTTTTTTTGTTATTAGCTTTAGACCTTATCAACATATTACCCATTTTAGCACTTTATTATTTTCTGAAATATTTGGTCTACAAGATATCAGAATATCAACATAGAATATAAAAACAAGGGGTCTGCAAATTTATGTTGAGATATGAATGAAACAATTTCTGATATGAAAGGCCTGTTTTCTCAAGCCATGTTTAGTTTGAGTCTTTGAATAAGAAGGTGAAACATCACATCTCATGAATCTAATTGAGTCTCACCAAGGATAATTGGCTTCCTTACACATGAAAAGAAATTAATCACATACAAAAGTATTCAGTGAGATTTAGGAGTATGGTTCTTTTTGCCACCCAACACTGACTGAAAAAAAAGATATTTAAGCTGATGTACAAAATGTTCCATATAACCTACACTTTTTCCCACTCAGTTGTATTTTCCAAGTTCCTTGTTTTTCTCCTTTTGTCAGCAAACATCAAGCCACCATATCCTTTGGAGGAAATGTGCTCTATACTGTTCCTGAGATTATTCACATAAAGTCTATGCATGCAATATAAGCATTCCATAAAACAGCAGTTTTAAAGAAGGAAATGTTTAAAGCCCCAAATAAATTGGTTCAAATCCACCAATCCATTAGGTTTCCAAAGTTTGCTCCCAGAGGCACAGTGAACTTTAATCTAAATACTCTCTAAAAATAGCAAAAGAAAAAAACAAAACTTAGCCAATTAAAGCTAACAATAAAATTAGCAGCATATTTGGAAGCCAGAATGAGGGAGTTTATTTGATTATATTCATTTCAGTTTTTATTTATTTTGTGAATAAAATACATGAAGAAGAATTCCATTAATTAATTAACATTAACTCATTGTGTATTAACATGAATTGGATTAATTGATCTAGTAATTAATTTCATTAATGCTACTAATTCCATTAATTCATCCAAAAGAGTTAATCATTAAGTTCAGTGTATGTTAGAGACAGAGTTTTGGCCAGTATTTGTGGCTGGAAAGAAGGTGAAGAGCAGCTGATCAGATAGTTTTTCCCGAAGATCATGAAACGCTCTGACTCTGATCATGAGTAGACATATTACTCAAAACTTCTAAACCCTCAACCATTTGATCAATAGTAACTGGAACCACAGGTTGGTCTGTAACATGATGATTGGCAGCTCCTGGAGGCAAAGTAGGTTGGATGGTAGAACCTAGGTCCGTAGCTCAGGGTAGGGAAGCCACAGAATCCATAACCAAGGTATCTGAAGTCACAGGATCCACAGCTCAATGAGTAGCACCTTCTACATCCATAGCCCAGGGAACAGCTGCTGGACTGAGAACCCAGAGACCCAGTGTGAGTTGACTGGCAGGGGCTGCAGAGTGTGGAGATCCTTGGGCGGTAGCAGGACCTCTGGCAGGGACTGGACCCCACACAAGATGTCTAGTATCTGGTGGGCTCCCAGCAGGTCTCCTGACAGCCAGTGTAGAGAGAGGAGCCCAGCTGACAGGTGCTGGGAGAGCAGAGGTCAGTGTGGTAGACCAGGGTGCTGGGATAGGAAGAGCCACAAGAGGAGCCTGGGCAGTGCAGGCGGCCCCCAAAGGAGTAGGAGAAGTTTCCAGAGCAGAAGTTGTAGGACATGTTGACAGGAGATGTGAGTTCAGATGAGTGACAATGAGAAGATTCTGAGATTTAATGTCACCTCCTGAACTAGAGTATTTTTATACTCTCAGCCATTGGTATGGCATTCTACACAGTCATCTTTCCCATGCTTGGAACCCCTCATTTCCATATGTGTAATTCAATAATATTTTCTGTAATTGCAGATGAATAATTTTTTCCATCTCATATTCATGGGTGAATTTATCATGTTATTGTGGCATTAAGCCAATGAACTATTTCAGTATCAGAAATTCTATGACTATAAGCCATCAATGGCAACCAAATCGGGAAAGGTCCTACTCTTCTTGGCCAAGACTCACTGTACAATTGCCTGTATACTAGCTGGGGGATGCTTAGCTCTAAGGTAAGGGATTGAGATGAAGTCATTTTTTTTCTACGTCAGTGGAGTAAAGACACCCTATTTGTCACCAATGATTTTCTTTCCCTAAATTTATTTCATTCTCTAAAATTATTTTTCATATATTTTATTATATAATATATGGCTTCTCAAATCCTTTCAAAGTGGGGAAATAGATAAGGTAAATTGAATGAGAAACACGGTGAGTCACAGAGATAAACCAGGACAAGTGTTTAGAGGCAAATTGACTAAGGAAAACTAATTGGAAACAGAGACTCAGTGGATACCACTCTGTGCACGTGTGAAAAGACTCCATCAAATACTCTTGCAGTGAGGGGAGATAATGAGAGGCTCGGGGTTTTTCCGTCTCCATATAATTCAAATTAAAAAGTTCAATATCAACATAGTTTATGGCTTTTCATGTATTCCTTGTCCCTTTTGTCATCTATATTTATAATTTGTCCGGAGATCCTTCTCTTTTAAAACAACTTCTGTCAGGCAGTACCTTCTGGATATTTTTACCTTCAGATCTTTTCATTACAATATTCTCCTTCATTGTAAAACATACTTTTTCCCCTACTCTACTTCTTTAAGCTTATTTTTTCACTCCAAAATATCCAAATATCTTGTTTTTTTAGAAACCTCCATGTCAGGCAAACCTGAACAAAAATAAATACTGAGGGATTTTCTCCAGTTAGAAAGACAATAATCTCAGAGGGAAATTTGGGATTATAGGAGGGAAAAAGAAGATTAAAATAAAGTGAATTATGTCTAAGTACCCACTGTGCATAACACTATTAAAATGACTTCTAGTTCTTAATATATAGGTAGAAGTAAACAGTAATAAATTAAGAATGATCATTAAAAATCTCTTAAGAATTTGCTTAAAAAATAAAAATTTGGAAAAAAATAATAATTTAAAAGGATAAAATTGTAGCATTAAATCATTTTATTACCTTCTCCCAAAAGCATGAAAGGAGATAAAAAGGAACATAGAAATGGATCAAATAACAACAAAATAGTAAATATATAGGTAGAAATCTGAACGTATCAATAATTAAATATACTATGACTAAATAATCCACATAAAAGACTTAGAATATCAGACTGGGCTAAAAATCAAAATTATTTTCTGCTTAAAACAGGTTTTCTTAAATATAAGGAAACAGAAAAGGGAAAAGTAAAAAGATATATTAGGCAAAAGAACCAAACAAAAAATGTTAGTTCTGCTTTATTAATCTCAAAGATTGCTATATGGTAAGAAGTTTATTAGATATAAACCAAGATATTTTTTAACAATCATCCTGTCAGTCTTCCAGGATGGTACACATTATTTTATTGCTCATTTAGAGGTCACCCTAAAGCTGTATCATCCAATAGAGTAACTAATAGCCACATATATCAAGTTCGATTTATATTAATTAAATTAAATTAAAATTCAGTTCCTTGGTTATATTCACCATATTTCAAGTGCACAACAGATACATGTGGCTAATGGATACCAGATATTGGAAAGTGCAGATAAAAATATTTTCAGAATCAGAGAAATTTCTATTGCACAATGCTGCCTTAGAGATCACAGCATGCATTGTTGCTTTGCTAACATATGTTAATACTTTTACTGTTTCCTATACAATGCAAGAATGTTAGAAATCTTAAGGCCATTTATCCTCACCCCGGTTCATGTATTACTGTGTTAGGATCTTCTGTATTTTAATTTCATGTATGCTTATGTATATTGATATATATTTGCCCCAGGTTTTTATAGGCAATATTTGCTTAAATTTACCCAATATATATCTATTGTTTACTCTTCATTCTTCCCTACATCTTTTTGCTATATTCTGGGATCATTTTGCTTTTGACTGAGTATAACTTTTGTTACCCATTTTAGTGCTTGAAGCCTAGGGATAAATATCTCTAAGTTTTTGATGTTTTGAAAATGTCCATATTTCCCCTTCATTTTTGAAACATACTCACAACTCAAGTATTCTAGTTTTAAAGTTTCCTTTCTTCAGAAATTTGAAGATATTTGATTGTTTTCCTACCTTCCTTTTTCTATATGTTTAGAATTCAGTTGTCAATCTTATTGTTGCTTTTTTGAGGGTAACCTGCATTTTTATTCCTCCTCTGTTTGCTTTAAATTTTTCTTTTTTTCATTAGTTTGACTCCAATATGCCTTGGTGTGAACCTTTCTTCATATTTATTATGCATGGGTTTTGTAACAGTTCTTGAATTTGTGAGTTGATGCTTCTATTTGGAAAATTCTCTCTGGAGCTGTTTCTATCACACATTACTTCTCTTGGATTTGATGACATCTTAACTTAATAGCTGTTAATTTTTCATTGAATATTTATATATATATATAAATACCCCTACACACACACATGTATACACACACACACACACACAATCTTGCTTCAGCACTCCAATTGAAATTGTTACTTTTCCATATTCTCTGAAATGCCATTCAGTATTCTCACAGTTTTCTTAATTTTTTAGTTTGAATGTATTCTACTGAACAATCACTAATTATCTTGTCTCTTCTAATGTGTCTAATTTCTTTTTAATTCACTCACCAATTCTATATTTAATTTATTGCATTTTTCAATTTTAGAATTTCTGCTTGGTTCTTTCAATATGTTTCAGCGCTCTGCCAAATTTTCAATCTATCCTTTTATTTCTTAAGCATATCAATTGTAACATCTATGTCTAATATTTCTATTTACTGAATCACTTGTGAGTCTGTTTCTACTACATGATATATACTTTGGATTTAGTCATTTCTTAACTTCTTGAGGTCTGGTAAATTTTCCTTAGGTATCAGACTATATATCTATATCTATATCAGCTATATATTCATCTATATTTATAAATTCATCCATATCTATATATTCATCTATATCTATAGTTATACACTCATCTGTATCTATAGCTATATAAAACTATTTCTACAATTATATCTATGTGAAGATGCACATCTTATGAAGGGCGCAATCTAATTTAGATTTGAGATTTTAATTCACAGAAGTCTATATATTCAAACAATAGTCTTCCATTACCTACAGTTTGAGTAGGAAAAATATCTGAGGTCCCTCAAAATTAGTTCAACTCCCCAACTTTTTAGGATTCAAAACCTTTTTCCATGTGCATATTGATCTTTTCATAATATCTCTTCTATCTATCACAATGAAAACTTAGTCAATAAACAACTAACAACAGTAAACACAGCTGGATATCAGAACCAACAAATTTATTAGAGTATAATGATTTGACTTTTCACACAATTTTAGAAGAAAATCCAATAACATGAATTACATCTCTAATGCAGACTTTAGACTTTATTTTGAGTTAGTACATTAATTATATAATTTTTCAGATAAGTCTTTTGGCCAGTATTTGGAGCCAGAAACAAGGTGAGAATTTGATAATCAGAGAATAAGAGGGTGATTCTTTCTGTAGATGATGAAGGTAATAAAGATTATGAGTAGAGACATTGATGGTATTGGACAACAAGGTTAGAAACTTAATAAGATAATCAGTAGAAGCCAAATCCACAGGTTGGTCTGTAACAAGAAGACTGGAAGGTCCTACAAGTCAAGTAGGATGGGCAGCAGAATCCAGATGCATAGCTCAGAGAGGGGAAAGCACGAACTCCACAAGCCAGGCGTCTGAAATTACAGGAACCACAGCCCACTGAGTAGGATCTTCTAGGTCCACAGGACGGGGAGCAGCTGCTGCTAGATCCAAAGCCTAGAGATCCAGAATAAGTTGTCAGACAGGGACTGCAGAGTGTGGAGGTCCTTGGGTGGTGGCAGGATGTCGGGCAGGGTCTGGACACCACATAAGATGTCTGGTATCTGATGGGCTGACAGTAGTTCTCCTGACAGCCACTGTATAGGGAGGGTCCCAGCTGGCAGGTGCTGGGAGAGCGGAGGGCAGTGCTGTAGAACAAGTTGCTGGGGTAGGAAGAGCCACAGGAGAAGCCTGGATACCGCAGGTAGCCCCCAAGGGAGTGGGAGGAGAAATTCCCAGAGCTGCAGCTGTAGGACATGTTGACAGGAGATGTGAGCTCAGCTGAGTTAACAGTGGGAAGATTCTGAGTTTGAATGTCACTCCCGGACTGTGGTATTTATATACTCTCAGCAATGGGTGTGGCACCTTACAGTGTAATCTTTTCCATATTTGAACTCCCTCAGTTGCATACATGTAACTCAGTAATCCTCTTTGCAATTGCAATTAACTGACTTCCTTCATCTTATGTTTATGGGTGAACTCATTTTATTTTTATAGCTCTACGTCAATGAATTACATCTATATTACAAATGCTATGAAGGTATGTAATTAATGCCAACTTCATCATGGCCAGGGGAAACCCGTCTTTTTTTCTGTGGCCATGATTACTTGTGCATCTGCTCCTGTTTTCGCTAAGGAATGTTTCCTTTATAGAATGGGATTGTAATGCAGTCCTCTCCCTTTTGTGTCAATGGCCAAGAGGCAGAAATCTGGTCTCCAGGAAACTTCTGAAGATAGCACCACTGATATGAGATGAGGAAACAAATGACAGTGGTAGAGACAGGGACAGAATTGTCAGGATTTTCTTGTACACCACGGGACAACCTACAGATACTATACTTCTTAATTTGACCAAATCAAAATTGTTTCAAAATGAATTTAATTCATGGCTTTTGTATTATATACTTATATTTATAAAACATCCTGGGGTCTACCCTCTCACAACATCCTTAAACCCTCACCTCAAAATTTTGAGTGCCTTCTGAGCATCTCCAAGGTCCTGGTAGAACCTATATTTTTCTCCCTACTTGAAGTACCTGATTCTGTCCCAGCTTTCTTACTAGAGGTGGATGGAGGTTTTGAAAATCTTGAAGTTTATAATTTGGGGGATTTCTTTAAGAAAAAGAATACAACATTGTGAACATTATAGTAGATGTGAATATGACTGATAATTTAGAATAAAAATAATATTAACAAATAAAAACTTACAAGTTGACAAAAAAAGAATATCACAAAATGAAGACAGTAATATGATATCGTCATCACCATTATCTATAACCTTTTCCCTACATTTTTTGGCTGCATAGTCTTTCATCACCTCCACATATAACAATGATTTTGTCAACATGATTTTCTGTAGAAAAAATAGAAATATAATTCAGTTTTTCCTCTAGAATTGTATATCAAAAAATACTTAAATTATTTTTGATGACATGGAAAAGTTTCTTTCAACTGTGCCATTTTGTTAGTAGTAATGGCACATCTGTAACATCCTCTGTCACTTCTTAGTCAGTGCTTCAAGACTGGGATAATGCTCACTTCAGCCAGGTGTCCCTGGCTCACCTCTGCATCCCAGTATGCTGGCTCTGGGGGTAGGGGACTTGTGTCGGAATCAGCTTTGAATGGCTATGGACCCTAGGTTTTAGTGGCCTCCTAGCAGGTAGCAGAGCAGCGTCTGGGTTCAAACCCTTCTTCTTGAGGTCAAAGTTCCCTGAGGTTCTGAGTTTCATCAGGTTGATTCTGTGGGCTAGAGATAGTGCAGGCAGCTCTCTGCCCTTGTGGTAGTTCTGGGGCTGTGGGTAGATCCTCTGTTACCTGCTGGGAGGTTTGTTCATTGCACAAGTATAGGCCCCTATGGGCTTTTTATTAAACCCCAAATTAGTTGCCAATATTTACAAATCAAAATAATTCACATAAAATATGGATTTCTAACTTTCTAAAAAAAATTCTGAAAATCTGGTTACCCTGGGCTCCCTTGCTTGCAGTTACCTGGAACTGAGTACCAGCTGCTCCATTCATAGGGACTGTGCTCCTTATAATTACCTACAACTCCAACCACTCCTCTTTTTTCCCAGGTCTGAGGCCAAATTTCAGTTTCCATTAGTCATCAAGCCTGTACTATTATTTTGTTGGGTTAGTTAATGGCTCTATCGTAAATTGGAGAATGAGAGATGAGAGGCTTTGGGTTTTAAGACAACTGTGAAAACAAACTCCCTTGTGCACTTGAAGGATATTCTTCCATGTTTAATAGGAAAATATAATGTTTCTGTGCTGATGGATTGGAATATAAACCATCAATCATGACATAAGTCACAGCTCAACTGGACCGCCTCACTTATGTTTCTGATCCTCTGACTTAAAATCCTTTATATGCCAGCAGAATTTGAGTTGGTTTTTATATACTGGGCAAAGGCTTAAATCAGTGGTGTCTTACTTCTGAATACACAACAGAATTAACAATGGGTCATTTTAGCACATACAAACCGACCAGAAAATAAGTAAATGATTAAAAAAAACCAGATGATTGAACTCCTCCTCAGGGTGCTCCACATGTGATTCTGACGTCCAACCATTGGTAGAGATCCCTCTCTTAAATTAAAGGTTAACATCTAGCCAGGAGCCCTCAGGAGATGCTCATAGAAATCATACCACATGCCTGACGGCTGTAACCACCTTTGTACAGGAATAGTCTTTCAAAGAATATAAAGCACAACATTAAAAAGAGAGGAAAGGAAATCTATTTTCTGTTTATAATATCATAATTCTAGTTTAATGGGTAGTTCTTGCTAATAATACGCTGCACCCTCTCTTCATGCTACTGCGCAGATATAATAGCTGTTATGAATGCTGTTATTTGGGAATGTTGAAGATGGATTTAGTGGCATTAATATCCATCCTGCAAGACGCAGCATCTTAGGGTTTGAATGAAGGCTGCATGTCACTACCCAGTGACACTGTGCAGATGGTGTCTTGATGACTAGTAATGACTCACTATAAATACGGGAGAGAAGAATAGCAATTTTGACAGATTATGATAGCTAAAATTGGGAGGCAGACTAAAAAGGGCTTTTGAGTTAGGAATCAGATGAATGGCGTGTAGAATATATGGGTGGGACTGAAATGGTCCATGGCAGATAGTAGGCAATCCATAGATATGTGTTGATCGAACAATAAGGGAAGTTAGATAGCAGATGTCTTAAGTGAAACAAGGCATGTACGAAGATTATGTGAACAGTAACTATTTTTTCTTTGTTCTTTCCTTGATTGGGTAGCTGAGTGAAGGTTGGCTATAACTCTAACAGATTTGGAAGCTTTCTTCCTAGAAGCTGGAAGCCTCAGCACTGGGTCAGAAAAGACCCAGGGGCTTGAATATTTCCAGCTAGTGTCAAGTCCTGGTCTAGTGGAAAGTAGTGGGATAAGAGAAAAGAGCATATGTTAGAAGACGTGAGAATGTGAGCAACTTTCTTCCCTGCCATTTTGGGGAGGCTTGGCCTCTTTCTGATCCTGGAGCATCCCCTGCCTCATTTCCTTCTTTCCAAAGTCTTTGCTGATGAAGCCATGATGTGTGGCTTACAGAAGGCAACCCCATATTTACTCTGCATCTATTCATCTAACCTCTGGAAAGTAACACGGGGCTGGGTAAGCTATCTCTTCATGCACTCCCTTCATCTCTGGAGGAAGAATGCCATGGACGGGAGAGCAGGAAAAAGGAAACCAATGAGGAACAGGGGAGTTCAAGATGCTTCTGGATTTTCAGGGGGTTAAAAGTAGAGGATACCTGAGGTTTCCTTGTTTCCTAGGCTTGTTCAGTTTGTAATTAGACAGGAGCCATAGACAGGTATAGAGCCCGATTTCCTCTGGAGCAGGCCTTGTTAAGTAGTGCTCAGTTGGCTGAGCACTACAATGAGTGCATGGAGGCACAGACAGAGCAGAGACGATGAGATCCCACTGTCTGTTGGAGACAGCTGGAGAGAGCTCCAACATCTGGGAAACCTCTAATTTGGGGTTCTTGTATTGGTTTTCTCGCTTACTAGCAGTGCAAACTGCTTAACTCGGTTTCCTCATTTTCCCATTTCATTGCTCATATTCTGTGATGCTAGGATTTGGTGCCCAGAGAGTAACTCCCTTGCAAGTTCTGTCCCATCCAAAGAAGTCTAAGGTTTTGATGAGAGTGGTTAAGGGCTGTAAAACATAGTTGAGCCCATCTATTCCTAGGGAAGTGTTATACACAGAGTTCCTTCTTTCTTGATATTAACTTTTTACCTCTCCTAATATCAGGATTTGATTTATTTGTAAAGACTTGGAATTTAAAACAAAAAAATGAGCTAATCTCGGGGCACTGCGGAATGGAGTATGTTTGATTGCTTAGGATCTTAAACTCTGGTGAGTTTAAGTAGTGCCTGGTAAAGATGTGAGAATCCCACCAGCACAGTGAGCAGTTCTGGGGAGGGGGCCAGCCATTGTAACTGAGGGACTAAAAGCATGGGCTCTGCTGTCAGAACTCCTGGGGCAAACCCTGGCACTGTCTTTTCCAGCACAGTGATCTTGTGCCGTTACTTGAGCGCTCCATGCCTCACTTTTCCCATCTGTGACATGGGGATAATAGTACCCCTCTCTTCGGATTATTATGAGAATTAAAGAGGTAATATATATGTAAAATACTTGGAGTACTGCCTGGCCATTAGTAAGGAACATGTGTAAACCTTGGCTCAAATAAACAAACACGTCTCAAGTGATGCTGAGGTATCAAATTTGAGACACTGTTGTAAATATCTTAAGCATATTTTTATTGTCTGGGTCATTCTTTGGCAAAAGAGCAAAATGTTTATAATTAAATGAGAAACTTGGGATTTCAAAAAATACACTTATTTCAAAATAAGACGATAACAACTGCAACCCAATATAGAAAGCACTGTTTTAAACCTTTATGACACCAATCAGCATTTCAAAACCAGTGAGAAATGACCTCCTAATTTAAGGACCTAATGTGCTCACATGCTGTGTTTCTTCTCTTATCCTTCTTCTTTAATTTCCCTTTCTTTCTCATTTCCATTCTTCCCTTATTTCCTACCCCCCTTCTTTAAAGTTATTTTATGTGCCATTCGTCTTACTTTAGCTTTCTAAACTGGTAATACTCTCAAATCATGGAAGTCTTTCTATTTGTTTCATTGATTGAATAAAGTTGACTCTCCTCTATGTTTATTTTTAAAAGTAGTTAAGCATTTCTATTCATTTCTTTTAAAATGCTCTAAATTTAATTGGTTTTACTGGTATTTTATTTAATTTTAGATTAGAAATCATTGAATGACAAGTTTCAAGCTCCCATTTAAAATTTTGAAATCTCAGTGTTATAATGTCTGTTTAATAGAATATTCCCAAAGGCAATTTCAAGATGATTTGCAGCTGTGCTCCTGATGAAACTTTGTTCACAACTGCGTGTGTCTGGCCTCTGTACTCTTAGTGTGTCATTCCTATAGAGTGCTCTAGGAATCCCCAGTTTTGTACATCTCATCTTAACCTACCAGATTGAAAGGACCTGGATGACATCCTTTTCTCAGTTTCTGGCTCACAATGGACTTTCAGCAATAAACATTGGATTAAAAAGATGAATATAAGCCTTCTTCATATTGACTTTATTATTTTTACTTGTTGACAATTGAAAACATGGTTATCAATTCATGAAGTGAGATTTTGCTGCTGGGTTCCTTAGGAAATAGAAATAAAAGAGCATGGTATCTTGTCAATGTGAGATGGTAAGGAGTAGGATGTGGTGGGGACCCTGCTGGGTCACATGGTTATTACCGGATTATTGGCCATGAAAATAGTCACCTTCATCCTATATATGAGAAAGGAATGATGTGTGTCTCTTAAGTAAATAAATAAAACATACTCAGCCATGGCTGAGCAGGGGGAAATCAATTTCATTTTAATTGGATAACTGATTACTGACATCCCGGAGGACTTTACCAGGATGTTTTCTTCATATATCACACCCAGTGGTAAGGGTTTATAAACTTCTTTAGGAGAAAATTCATTCCAATTCCTCATTAAACCCAAAGAAAACTGAAGTTGGGAGACAGTATCTAATCAAAATTCTAAAGTGCCTCTTTTTCTACTTTTAATGATTGCTTGCCTCTTGTTATGAGTTGAATTGCGTCCCCTGAAATTCATATGTTGAAATGCTAAATCACAGTACTTCAGAATATGACCTTATTGGGATATAGGGTCTTTACAGAGGTAGTCAAGTTACAGTGAGGTCATTTTGATGGACTCTAATCCAATACAACTGGTGTCATAAAAAGGGGAAATTTGAGCACAGAGACAGTCATGGATAGAAGGAAGATGTTGAGAGATGCAGGGAGAAGATGGCTGTCTACATGCCAAGGAGAGCAGCCCGGAGCAGATTCTTCCCTCACAGCCCTCAGAAGGAAGCAACCCTGCCAATACCTTGATCTAGGACTTCCAACCTCTAGAACTGTGAGACAATGAATTTCTGTTGTTTAAGCCATCCAGTCTGTGGGACTTTGTCATGGCAGCCCTACCAAATAAATACATTCTCCATTTTTCAAAGGGGAGCCTCCCTTCCCAGGAATTGAGGGATCATGTTGACTCCTTTTACCCAGTGTCTACCAAGTTTCTGCTGGCCACCAGTGATTCTTCCAGCCATCCTGTGCCCACTTATGAGCACCCTTCCTCATTAGTCTATCCAGAGGATGGGACTATGAGCTTAGGGTTGTAGACTCTGTGGTTTCCAGTTTCTGGGCTGTGGATCTGGGACCTTCACAAACTCTAGGAATGGATTGGGCTTTTTTGACACTCCTGTTGTTTCTCCAGAAGAGGTCAGTCTCCTTATTCTCAACCAATTTGTGTTCAGAGGTCTACAAATCAGCATGTTGCATTTCTAAAATCTCAAACAACTAAGTTTTTAAAACTTTATTGCTAAGGAAATTCTTGATCTGCTAACTTGGGAGCTGCCTATAAATTTCCAAGAAATAAGACCTTCAAAAAGCCATCTTCTATCATTAACCAAAGCTTTTCATTTCACCAATAACCTATGCTACAACTGAAATTCTCCCTCTCTCTCTCTGCACCACCTTCCTCTCCCTTGGAATACATTTTATTTTTCCTAGTTTCTGGATAATCTCTTTCCAGTATGTCACAAAGGAATAGAAAGATGCCAGCTTATTTTACAATAGTTTGCTTAACTTAACATAGAAATCAGACTCATGTTTCTACTTATTTATTTCAGTGTGTTTGTGTGCCTTTAGTCAGTTTTCTTTGGCATGAAAATGCATTGGCCCTGCTTCCCCTAAGGAATACCATTTAACTGCGAGGTATAGAGTGTCTGGAGAATATGCAAGCCAAATGCCCCAGATATTGCAGTCACTGATATCATTAGATTTTTAAATTATCTCTCCTTTTTCTCTTTTTTCTTCTCTTGGTCTCTATCCAAACTTGGAGCCCCAAGCAAGATATTTTTTAAAAAGCCCAAACAATGATTAGCTTCTCGCCATCCTTCATGAGATAGAGCAAAGAGTACAAGTAGAGAAAGATGCTGAGAAAAGATCTTTCTTTTGTGTTGCTACTCCATTTGAGACCTAAGCATTATCTCAAAGAAGCAGAATCTAAATTCAACTTAAGGTCAGAATATAGTTCTTGTCATCCAGAAATATATTTCGGGATCCTAACAGAGTCTGAGTTTGGGAGAATTTGGGGATAGATTTGGTACTAGTAATTCAGACTGTTGTTCCCTCATAGACTTTATTAATTTGCTCATTTGTTTATGTACCTATATATCAACTCGTCTGTTCAAAATTAATAAACACCTATTCTGTGTAAGAAACTCATGCTGATGAAAGCAAATGACATGAATAGAACGAATGAGTGAATTAATGAATAAATGAAATGAATGGAATTTGGAGTAAGACAAACCTGAACTTGAATCTTAATTCCACTACTTACAAAAGTGACCTTACGTAAGTTACCAAATTTTGTCTCTGCTTCAACACGTGGAGAATGTGGATGATAATGGCTTGTATTTATTGGGAGAATTAAATTAGTTTGTATATGTAAAATTCTGACTTTTTTTTTAATCTATATTGATCCTTCTACTTTCTTTCTTTTCCATCTAACTTTTATGTTACTCCATATCCTTTGTTTTGATCTTTCTTTACCTAGCAAGACTTTTTGGAATAAACTTTCTCAACGTCTTAGTATTTATGTCTATGCTTTCTCTTATATGAGCTTGCTTTTGATTATTAGTAGTCCTGAATTCGTCTTTTTATGGCTTTGTATGCTCCTAATCTATGACATGTAAATTAGAAATTAAAACGAAGTAATTTTCAGGGTTGGCTCACAGAAAAGTGCTAAGTTGATGAACATATTTGAACCAAGGGGATCTAGTCAGAGAAAAGCTAGAAAAGGCTTCATGGGAACCATTGTTTGAGGTGGATCTAAAGTTCAACTCTTTGGAGTTTAGCTGAATCAAAAGAAGAGGGAGATATTCAGGAAAGATCCAGGGATTTGTGAAAGGTTAGAGAATCAGGATGGAAAATTTTGTTTCTTCTTTTAGGAGATACAGAACATTTTTTATATCATTGAAGCCTAGGGTGGTACCTAAAGTTGTAGTGACCTTAGGTATTGATTTTTTTGGCTTGGGTTAATAACGCATAGACAACAGTCTAATTAAAATTTATTTTCAACAGAATTGGATAACTGGGGCCAAAAACGAGTCTTGAACATGCTCCAATTGTAATTATTCCAACATTTCTCACGTCAGTCTCCTAATCTTTCTTCATTCCTTACCCTGTCTCCAATCTTTCACTCTCCATCCTCCCAATCATTTGTATCCATCTTCCTTATTGCTGAGGCAGTATGGTTAAGAGTGTAGACTCAGGTAAAGTTATGATGGTACCTAGTCTCTGATTCATGGTAGCTCATCTACAAGAGGACAGAAATTGTTGTAGAACTACTGTGAGTTAAATAGTTAAATGTACTATGTCTGATGCTTAGCACAATGCCTGGTCCATATAAAATGCTTACTAAATATTATCCACTCTGATTATTTTATTAAGAGAGAAAATTGAGATTCTGCATTGTGTTCCAAAATTAATCATTAGACTCTCTAATCTATTTTACCTGAATATTTTTTTAAGAACTAAGAATGCTTTTAGGTATGTTTCTAGTTCCAAAGAACTTTCTAGGGCTTGAGTGAGTTAACAATAGTTAATTCAGTGATGTCATAGTTAAGATATTAATAATTACAAGGATAGTGAGTGAAAATTCACATCCTACAGCAAATGGCAAACATACTTTACAACTTTAAGTGAACAAATACGACTTCCTCTAACAAAGATCCATAGTCTCATGTTTCAAAGTCAAGAGTTCTTGAAACTATTATAATAAACATTTCAATATTACAGGAAATCAATTTTTACTTTTTGGCAAATAAATACAAAGAACCTCATCATTATGATGAGGTATGGGGTATATAGAGATTTAGTTTACATTTAATAGCACTGGTTTGTAAATATTTTTAAACATTCTTTCTTGTGTATATAAACAAACCTAATGTTTTTACCAGATGGAGATTTACTTTTTCAAAAACACTTATGTTGAGAGCTTCTTATTTTTTTTTTCTTTAAGTGCTGTTGAGATTTTAAGTCTTGTAACTTTAAATGTAACTTAATCCAGGATGACTTAAAGATATTGAGATTTCCACGAGTTCCATATTATTAAAATTATTGAAACAAAGAAGTAGCAAATCAACAAAAGGAGTAAATAGAGTGACAATTATATTTTTCTGATTAAATAATTATTTGCTAACACTGTTTAATGCCTGACAATGCCTGATCTGCTGATATTGTTTAATGCCTTAATAACCATCTATAATGGTTACTTTAATGTTTCCACTTGGCTAGATTATGATGTCCAATTGTCCAACAACAAGCTAGATGTTGCTGTGATTATCATCTAAATCAGTAGAACCTGAGTAGGACAGATTACCTTCCATAATGTGAGTAAACCTCCTCCAGTCAGTTGAAGGTCTTAAGAGCAAAGACTGAGGTTTCCTGAAGAAGAAGGGATTCTCAAGGCTGCAACACAGAAACCCTGCCTGAGTTTCCAGCCTGCTGTACTGTGACCAGACTCAAGACTGCCACACCAAGCTGAATTTCCAGCCTGTTGGCCTGTTTTGTAGATTTCAGACTTGCCAGCCCCAAATGACATGAGCCAATTTTAAAAAATAAATCTCTCTCTGTCTCTGTAAACGCACACATCCACATGTATTACATATATTATTAGTTCTGTTTCTCTGGAGAACTCTAATACAGTCTTCAAGAAATAGATGATTTCCTTAATGTTTGCTATCAGTACCCTCTCTAACCCAGTTGATCATGTGCTTCTTGAATCTTGCTTGAAGTTCACTACATACCTTTTCCTTCACAGCCAACCAAAGAACAAAACCTAAACAACAAAATGTAGTCATATGGAAACTCATTGTGGAGACTGAATTATCAGAAGGCGAATTTTACCATAGAGTCACAGAATTTTGCAAGTGTCAAGACCACCTAGTCCTGCCTCTGATGTATGTAATAACCTAGAGTAAAATGCTGCAATTCCATGTTGTTTCCATCATAATACACCAAAACTCAGCTTCATCAATGTAAGAAATCAGACATTGTGCTCCAGTGTTTCACAAACTAGTGTTTCCTTGGTAGGTTTAGTAATATCTAATTCTATGAGATATCTCTCTGCTTTTCTCTATTCCTAGTTAGGCTCTATTTTTGTTTTGTCTATAGTGTTGAATTCAAAGAAACAAAACAATAGGAAACATAGAAGTTCAACATGATACTGGACTCCCTTTCTGGTCCCTTAAGATTTTTTTTCCAGATTATGCACATATTTTAAAATTTTTCATGATGGAGTTTTGAGAACTATGTTTTGGAAACAGAAGAGGAGTTGGATATTTCCCAATCCTCTTAAAAGAATTGTCAGGGCTTATAAGCTGACAAGGGAACTGAAGATTGAGGACTTCCACTACCCTTTGCCAGATAAATGATCCATCCAGCACCCAGGGAATAATCTTCACTTCAGATGCAAGGTGAAAACCTATCAGCACATTCTGCCACCTTAGTAACACACTGCTAAATGAGGCACTGAGAGCAAGGAGGTAGAAAAGGGCCATGCGTGTCCCTGCAAAATGGTGGAGAGAAGAGAACTAGGGCCTCTGTTCAACTGGAGCATGTATTCTATTTTGAGGCAATCGAGTTTCATAGGATTCAAAAGATGTTTGGTTTCTTTAAAATAGTTTTAATAAACATAAGCAATAAAATGTGATTTGAATGAACATCTGAGAGAGGACAGACATATTAGTATCATGACAGAAATGATTGACATGAAAACAAAACAAAATAGAGCGAGATAATAAATGAGATTGTTGGTTTCGTCTCTTGTGGATTCAGTTTTTGCTCCAACCATTATTGAAACTGTCTTGCTTTCTGGCCAGAGTGGCCACAGTGGTCTCTGTGGTAATGAGAGAGGTCACCACCATTTCTGCCTTTTCTACAGCCCAAGCAGATTCATATAACCACTGTTGCTGGACCCAGAGGTCACTTGCAGGGATACCATAGAGAAAATGGGAAAATTCCTTGACAGATACAAACTAAAAGCTCAACCAAGAATAATTAGACAGCCTGGATAGTCCTATATGTATAAAAGAAATAAAATTGACAGTTAAAAACTTTTTCCAATAAAGAAAATTCCAAGCTGAGATGGCTTCACTGGAAAATTATTCAAAGTATTCTTTAAAAGATCATTCTACATAAAATATTTCAGAAAAGAGAAATATAAACACTTCCCAACTAATTTTATAAGGTCAACATCACCCTAAGAAAAAACTAGACACAGACAATATTATAAGAAAATTACAAACTCTTCATAATATATAGGCATTAAAAAAACCTTAGAAAAAAGTCAGTAAATCTAATCTAGTATTGTATTAAAAGTATAATACATCATGATCATGTTTTTTCCCAGAAACATAAAGTTGGTTTAATATTCAATATCACCCAGTGCAATTTATCACGTCAACAGGATTAAAAAAACATGTATATAATCATTTCAATAAATACATAAAAAAGCATTTTGAAAAAATCAACATGCATGCACTCATGGTAAAAGCTCAGCAAACAACGTTTAGAAGAAAACTTTCTCAGCCTTACAATTGGCATCTACAAAAACATACACGTAGCATCATAGTTAACTAAGAAAGACTGAATACTCCTCCTTGCTAAAATCAGGGAAAAAATCAAGGATGGCTGCTTCGACTACTTCCATTCAGCATTGTACTGGAGGTTCTACCCAGTACAATGGGACCAAAAGAATAGTCATACATGTTTTAAAGGAAGAAAGAATATTGTCTTTATTTGCAGATGACACAATAGCCTATACGAAATATCTGAAAAAATTCACAAAAATATACTGGGACTAATAAAAAAATTTAGGAAGGTTGCAGGATACAAAATCGTATATAGAAAAAAATGTAATTCTTTGTAAAAGTGATGAAGAAATAGAACTTAAAATTTTAAAATACCATTTAAAATAGCACCAAACCCCATAAAATATTTGGTTATAAATCTAATAAAACATATGCAGGATTTATGTAGCAAAAATTACAATATATTGCTGAGAGATATTAAAGAACATTTAAATAAATGAAGAGATATATGGTAGTGAAGACTCAATACTGTTAAGATGTCAATTCTCCCCAGATTGAATGTAAATTTGACATAATCCCAATAAAATCATATCAGTGTTTTTTATAAAAATTGGCAAACTCATTGTAAAATTTACATGGAAATGCAAAGGAACTCAAATAGGCAAATAATTTTGAAAATAAAGAACAAAGTTTGAGGATTCAAAATCTGACTTCAAGGCTTACTGTAAAGTTGTAGTGATTTAGGCACTGTGGTATGGGCCTAAGGATAGACACATCCATCAATGGAACAGAAGAGTGACTCCAGAAATGGATCTGTACTGTGCATATATGATTAACTGACTTTTGACAAAGGAGTCTTGGTAGTTTAGTGGGAAAGGGCAATCTTTTCAACAAATGGTTCTGGGATAACTGGACATCTATATACCAAAAAAAAAAAAAAAAAAAAGAAAAAAAATCCTTGACTCAACCTTTGCACCATATACCAACATTTTTTTGATAAATTGGACTTAACCAAATTAAAAACATCTGCTCTTTAAAAACACTTTGATAATAAATGAAATGACAAGCCACAGGCTTGGGGATAATAGCTGAAAAACACATATTTGATAGAGGACTTAGATCTAGGATATATAAAGGACTCTTACAACACAATTATAAAGAGAAACAACTCAAAAATGATCAAAAGATTTGAACAGATATCACTGAAGAAGAGCAAATAGCACATGAAAAGATGTTCAATATTATTAATCTTCAGGGAAATGAAAATGAAAATTACATGGGACACCACTACATGCCAACTAGAGTAGGCAAAATAATATAATAATATGCACAGTGCTGTTGAGGAAGTGGAACAACTGAAACGTTCATACATTGCTGTTGGGAATGCAAAATGGTACAGACACTGTGGCAAACAGTTTAGTAGTTTCCTATAATGCTAACCATGCAGTTACCATATGAACCAGCAATCCCACTCCCAAGTATTTGTCCAAGGAAAATGAAAACATACATCTACAATGAGATTTGCATGTAAATGTTTATAGTAGCTTTATCCATAATAGTCCCAAATTAGAAATCATCTAAATGTTCATCACCTGGTGAATGGATAACATCCATACAGTGAAATACCACTCAGCCATAAAAAGGAATGGACTATTGAAATATACAACATAGATGAATCTCAAAAGCAGTTTTCTCTGTGAAGGAAACTAGACACAAAAAGCTATATAATGTACAATTCCATTTACAGTGCATTTCGGAAAAGAAAAAGACTGTAGGGAGAGAAATTCAGATATGAGGTGGGAGGAGATTGACACAAAGGGACAAGGGGAAACTTTGGGTGGTAATGGAAATGTATTGCAATTGTGTTGGTGGTTACATGACTGTATATATTTGTCAAAACTCCTTGAACTGTACATGTAAAATAGGTGAATTTCATTATATGTGAATTGTACCTCAATAGAGCTGACAAAAAAAATAGTCAACCAACCAACTGGAGAAGTATGTTTGCAATAGATAGAAGACAAAGACATAAAATAAAGAATACACAAAGAACTCCTGAAAATAATTTTAAAGGAGAAATGACTCTGTAGAATCATAGCTAAAAGGCAATTATAAAAGAATAAACTTGAATGGGTCCAGGTTATACATGTTGTAAATGGGGGAGTCAGGATTCAAACCCAGCCAGTCTGAATCTGAGGGCCACAATTCTAATTACTACACTAAAATTGAAATTGCACATACCTAGCAATTTTACCTCTAAATGTTTACGTGACAGGGACCCTAGATATGGGCATAAGTGCAAGTATGTTCCTTGTCATATGATTTGTGATAGTGAGAAATCAAAAAATAGTAAGGGAACAGATAAATGGAATGTGGTATTTTTGTATAGTAGAATTCTATAATATAGTAATAAGGAAGAAACTAGATCTTTATACCATAATAAAGTGGTTATTTGCACAAACTCTGACAATGATGTTATTATCTGGGTTCAAATCCCATCTCTGCTACTTATTACTTGAGTGACCTTGAGCAAGTAACTCAACCTGTTAGTGTCTCAGCTTCGTCATCTAGAAAATAAGAATAATAACAGCATGTCCTAAGTAGGATAATTATGAAGATTAAATGAGCTAATATTTGTAATAAAGTGCTTAGAACAGTGCCTGGCACTTAAACAAGCTACTGAAGTAAGGATAAAAAAATACACAGATGTATAGATATCACCATGGATATATTTTAAAATAATTTTTTAATATCAAAAGAAAATTACAAATATATGTGAAATAAGATTGCATTCTTATAACTTAAAACAATAATAACAAAACAATAAATTGGATAAACCTATAAAAATCTGTAAAGAAAATTCCCTGGAAGGGTACTCAAAACTTAATGTGCTGCTATGATGTCTTTGGAAAGATAGGAAGGAGTTTCAGACTGAGGTTGGCCCACAAAGGAATTATATCTGTAATGTTTTATTTCTTTAATTGAGAGAGATGAAACAAACCTGATAAAATGGTAGCAATTGTAAGTTTAGGCATTCCTGAAAAGTACTTTAGAGTTTGCTTTATTACCGCATGTAATTTTCTTTATTTTTTCCATTTTGGAAATGAATGGGTAAATGCAAGTGTAGGATCATTGAGGTCTGTAAGTGGAGTCCTTAAGAAATAGCTAAACTGGCCTTTTCATTTAAAATAAAAGTTGTGGATGATATGTTTCTGAAGATGTAAAATGGGTCAGTCTGAAGCAGGGAAAAGTTGCAGGGATACTAGAGGAGTGTCGGTGTCCAGAAGAATCTCTAACAATGGGCAGATGACCTCTGGGGAACAGCAGCCCGGGGCTGACTTGCATGGGTGGCTGGGAGAGAGGCCAGAGCAGAGGGGTAGAGTGGTTTTCCTCAAGTCCTTTATCCAGAAATGGGTCTTTCATACCATGTTTAGCAGTAATGTTTAACACATAGATCACGCCCTGGGTGAGAGAATTTGGAAAGTAAAATCTTAGTGAAGAATAGCTGTTAGGAAGGATCTTTGGAGATGGGGCAATAAAATGCTCTTGCAGGTCTAGAGAAGGCAGTTTTGAGGATACTAAAGAAAAAGTCAACAGGAAGGGAGAAAAAGGCCTAGCCTGGAGCATATGGATTTCTACTATTTTGACTACTGCCTAAAATATTTGCCTAATTTGAAAGGTATTCAACTATCTCTGCAAACATTGCAAAAGGAGATTGTCAACTTGAAGACTAAGCTACTTTTGATACCGTGACCTGGAAAAGAAATCACTATTCAAGGAATTCATACCATAAGCTACCTGTGGATAGTGGGTCTCAAATGTAGTAGTGTGGGTATTCCTCAATTCCTAAAAACAAAACAATTTTCCCCTGACATATCTGGAGAGTGATGTTTTTTTCCTTAAACAGTTTGCCTGTGTATATAGAGCACACAGAGTATTTTATTAGTTTCAGGATCCACTTCTGAACTATTAAAGCGACTCTGGTTTTATTGTGCTTTTTCTTCCTTTCAGAGGGACACATTTATTAGCATTGATGAGTTATTCATCAGCATTTGTACAAAGTACACAAATGACTCTAATGAAAACTGTTCACCTCGTTAGGAGTGGGCCAGGGGAGTGTTAATTGAAATTGACTTGTTCCCCAGTTATTTTACTATTAATTCCCAGACATAGGGAGCTGGCCTGGAAAAGTCAGAACTTCCGGATATGAGAAAGTCCTTTTTGTGTTTTTTAGCAGAATCAATTTTTAATAGGAAGAGAGAAATATTACCCATTCTAAAGGAGTTAAACACTGGCATTATAAGATGTCCCATGTATCGGGGATGCCACATACTACTTCACCTAAATTTAATAGGTGTCCAATCATAAAGCTTAGCTTATTTTACTTCAGTGAAGCAGAACGATGGTTTACGTATTGCACAAGGGCACTTCATGTTATGCATACCACACTTTGGATTCTGCTTGGGAGAGATAATCGTAAAACAAAGTAACTAAGTGCTCTGAAGCTGCGTGCTTTGAAATAAAGCAAGTTAATTTTCAGGTAGTTAAGGAGCTCTGTTTTCAATGACAATTGTGAATGCCATTTCCCTTAGTTATACCAAATAAAATGTCATATTCCAAAGAAGACAAATGGGCACAACCAGATAAGAAGAAGTCCTTTGTCTTCTTTTTTCCATTTATCTAAGTATGGATTATCCATGTTCTTTTCTCTTTTTGGGGCTATAAATTAAAATATACTTTAAATGTATAAAGATCAGTGATGCATGGAATTCTACTCTTGAACACTATTCAATACAAATATTCTTAGGAGAGGTAAATAAGGCTTTATTTAGGCTTTTATATCTTACTATAAAAAGTCTTAATAGATTCCTTTCTAAGACAAGTTAAAATTGCATTTGCTTTATCTCTGCAGAGTATTTGAATCTTGACTCTGCATAAAGAGATCATGGTTCAAGTTTCAATTTTGCTTCTATCTGACTGAGCAATTAGGAGGAATTTATTGAACCTCTCTGAAACATAATTTTTCTATGTGTGGGTTGACCAGAGGATTTTAAAGACACACATAGCTCTAATTCTTCAAGTTAGTTGCCTCAAAAAATGTTCACCATCCCCCAAAATATTATTTTAGGTAAAATTAATTGCAGCTAAGAATCTGACCTTCCATCAAAAAACAAAACAAAACAAAACGATGAGTTGATTTAGAGCATAAGTAGAGAATGATGCCTAATGCAAGACAGGCTCATCAGAAAATACATGAAGAAACTCAGTTCTAGCAAACACTTCTACTTAAAGTACCACTCAAAGGGTTGTATTTATTGTTTCCTAAATGAGTATCCTCTAAGGAAGCCTTTTAGGCTTCCATTCCCTTTAAGGAAGCCCATTGGCATGAACACCAAAGATGATGTCTGTACTCCTTAATTCTGATCATGGGATCAAGATCTGAGAAAGCCAAGCATATCACAGAAAAGGCAGGCTGAGTGCCTTGCCAATGAGTCCACAATTTAATTAAGTTAAATTCATGAATATCGGGAATTACGTGGATTAATTTAAATAGAAAAAAAGCAAAAGTTTCAACTGATAGATTGCTAAGACTACTGAATATACTATTTGGAGAAATCTATTCTAATATACTTGTGTAAAAAAGGACAAACTATTCTGAATAGTAACCACGGATGCTCCTGATAACTTAAAGGAAGTGAAGAAAAACTTTATATAATTCCATTGGTAGGACAAGGACTCATGGTACACATGAATAATAAGGGGGAGGATATATGTAAATGTGATGACCTATAACTTTGAAGGTCAAACAACAAAGAATTCCTGGGGAAAGAAACCAAGTAGCTTCTTCTTAAGTGTACCAGAGTGATTAAAGTACAATTAGTATGTGAAGTTGTGATAAATTAAACTTAAGCAATAACCTAGAGAGGTATTCTTGTATAAAATGGTGAGTAAGAGGAGGGAGCATTTAGACAGTGACACATCCAGGTCTAAGAGTATATATAACTTGGAGTCCAGACCCTGACATTGAAGCTCAGAGAATCTTCTCACTGAAACTCAGCTGAACTCACATCTCCTGTCAACATGTGCTACAACCACTGCTCTGGAAACTTCTCTTGCTCCCTTGGGGGTCACCTGCGCTACCCAGTCTCCTCCTGTGGTTCTTCCTACCCCAGCAACCTGGTCTACAGCACTGACCTCTGCTCTCCCAGAACCTGTCAGCTGGGGTCCTCTCTCTACAGAGGCTGTCAGAAGACCTGCTGGGAGCCCACCAGATACCAGACATCCTGTGTGGTGTCCAGCCCCTGCCAGACATCCTTCTACCACCCAAGGACCTCCACACTCTTCAGTCCCTCCTGGACAACTTATGCTGGATCTCTGGGCTTTGGGTTCAGCACAGGCTGCTTCCCGGGCTGTGGATCCAGAAGTTTCTCCTCACTGGGCTGTGGATCCCGTGTCTTCAGACCTCTGGGTTATGGAGTCCTTGGTTTCCCTTCCCTGGGCTATGGATCTAGATTCTGTCACCCAACCTACTTGCCTTCTAGGAGCTACCAGTTTTCTTGTTATAGGCCAACCTTTAGATCAGCCTTCTGTAGATCAACCTGTTGAGTTTCCAGACATCTCGAGCAAAATGTTTCAGTTTCTGCTTAGAGCTACTATCATAGAGTTTTTCAGCAATGTTAGCTAACCCCTCTCACCACCAACTTTTCACCCCTTCTCTGACGTCAAGCACTGGCTTATAGACTAGTTCTTTCAGACAGTGAAATTATTGAATGACCAAATATAGAGTCCAATATCTGTAATTTTGAAACAGTTGATTCAGAATTATATAAATTCTTCTTACGAAATGTATGGAAGTTCAGTTTTGCCTTACCTAATAAACTTATGCACTCTTGCATCTGATATGTTCTTATCGTTCTTTATTTGTTCTCAGAGTTAGATTCGTGGTCTATCTTTGGAGCCCCAGGCTGTTGGAGTACTTTCCCTAGGAAATGGGTTTGGATTTCCTAAGGAAATGGCATGCAGCCTGGTGTGGAGGGAAATTTTCTGGGCACTTCCACTGCCTAAGAACTAACAAGTGTGTATGTTTCCTACCATCAAAGCTGGTAGGATGTTCAAGAGTATTATTGAGGATAAAACTCCATAACGGAGTCAATATTCTCATTGTGTTTTCAATGGGGACACCTTATGCTGACAATCATGTTTGACTTTGAGGTTACATTTTCAAAACAATATTCAATTAGAGTTTGTCCAGAAGATGTTAACTAGGTGAAAAAAACATTAATAAAATCTATTGTATAAAATATTTGAATAAAAGCAATATATTGGCATGAAAAAGAGAAAATATTGTGTCAGAGGTTGGAGGGCATTATGTTATCTTTAAATATATGGGAAAAGGTGCTGTTCAGTGTGAGTGTGTGTGTGTGTGTGTGTGTGTGTATGAGAGAGAGAGAGACACAGCGAGAGACAGACAGACAGACAGAGTCTTAAAGTTTTAAACTGTGAGGAATGGAAAGAGTTATAGGAAGAAAAATTTTGACTTGTTATAAAAAATATATATCTGTGAATTATAATTTTATAGAATTATCATGACCTGGGTAATTTTCTTGGAAGTTATTGAGTTCCTTGACAAGTAGAAGATGAATAATCCCTTTTTTTAGTGACTTCTGCAATGAATTGGAAATAAGATTAGACTACTTTCAGTGTTCTGAATCATATATTCTTCTAGGATATTATTCAGGTTTGAAACAGGACACACTTTGTGTTTATTTTTAATTTGAGCAAGTTATTTGTCTCAGAGACTAAATGCAGTGTCAGAAGTCAGTTAAAATTTTCCATAACATATTTAGTAATAATGCTCTATGAGTGAGAGAATAACTATCAAAGATTATCATTTACTCCAGTCATGTGCTATGAGTATTTATTGATTTGTCTTCCCTGACACCTTTTCCTCAAATTGTTTCTAAATGAATCTGAGAAAAGAGGGCCTCTTTTCTCATAGTCAAGACAATAATGGGCTAACCATAGAGGTGTGGGAACCAGGTCCACTGTGCACAGAAGCATGTCCAAGAGACAGAAAATAGAGGAATAGAGAAGAGAAACATAGAAGTTCCTGGTGATACAGGAGCCTCTGGTTCCCATCATCCCTCAAGCCAGTTTTACTAATCCTTCATGTACTTTGATTATATGAGCCAATAAAGTCTTCTTTTGCTTTAAAATAATTAAAATAAAATATCTATTACTCACATCCAAAGAGTTATAATTAGTACAAATATGTTATCCAGGTGCAGAGTTAATCATTGACTTTAGTGTAAATAGGCAATTAAAATTATTAGTAAGACAAAAAGATCCTATGAGTCTGAATTATTGCCATTAGCATTGAGGGTGGACTGCTACTTCTTCTTAAAAATGATGTGGAATAAGTAAAATGTAAACTAAAGAATCCATTGGGGAAATGAACTCAAAGGGGTCACAGTAGCATGGCCAGGGAGAAAGTCCTGAGAATGCGTTCAGCAAACCTAATAGAGCTGGGAGCTTCTAACTTCAAGTAAGGAAGGCACCAGGCCCTATGAAGAGTAATGAGTAGAGAGAATTGATTAAAACTGGGAACAATCCCACGATGGAAGGAAGGGGTATCCAGTGACATAAAGAATCTAGTTCTGTACAGATGGCCAATAGACACATGAAAAGATGTTCAACATCACTAATCATCAGGGAAATGCAAATCAAAACTATGCTAAGATATCACCTTACACCGTTGGAATGGCTATAATCACCAAGACAAAAAACAACAAATGTTGGAGAGGTTGTGGAGAAACAGGAACCCTCATTCACTGCTGGTGGGAATGCAAACTGGTGCAGCCTCTATGGAAAACAGTATGAAGATTCCTCAAAAAATTAAAAGTAGAAATATCTTATGATCCAGCAATCCCACTCTTGGGCATCTACCCAACGGACATGAAATCAACCATCACAAGAGGCTTATGCACCCCTATGTTCATTGCAGCATTATTCACTATAGCCAAGAAGTGGAAGCAACCCAAGTGTCCCTCGGATGATGATTGGATAAAGAAGATCTGGTGTATATATATATTGTATATATACATTGTGTATATATATATATATATATATATATATATATACACAATGGAATACTACTCAGCCATAAGAAAAGACAGAATTGTCCCATTTGCAGCAACATGGATGGACCTAGAGGACATTATGTTAAGTGAAATAAGCCAGAGAGAGAAGGACAAACACCACATGATTTCACTCATATTTGGAATATAAATGAACACACGGACAGAGAGAACTGATTGGTGGTACCAAGGGGAAAGGGGGTGGCGGGTGGGCACAAGGGGTGAAGGGATGCATCCACATGGTGACGGACAAAAAGTAATGTACCGCTAAAACCCCACAATGTTATAAATGATTAAGACATCAATAAAAATGAAACAACAACAAAAAGAATCTAGTTCTGGAATGACTTGGACAATTTCCCCCATTCTAATGGAATCGTTGAGACAAGAATCCAAAAACTGAAATAAAGAGGCAAAAGGTAGGACAGGAAATGAATATATTAGAATACTTTCAATATTAAAATGTTTGCAAGTGTAATGTGAAGATTCTGATTTCAGGGATCAGACAAGATGAATATTCTTTGCAGCCTTCATTCTCTGCATAGTAATCTTTTCTTAGTATCTCATTGCTGCAATTTCCAACTGTTCTTCCATTTTTCTTCTCTCACCTCTCTTTGCTTTTCTTTACTCTTTCTCTGTCTCTGTCTTTCTCTCTCTGACTTTTCACCTCTGATGTACACTCTGTTCTTCTTTACAACCACCTTCTAGTTTCCTATTGAGTCTGGACACCAAGTAACATCGGGTTAATGACTGAGTTGGATGATGGTGACAGAGAGTGTAAGGGAAGACTGGGTTCTGTCACTGGCTAAGAAAAAGCTAAAAGTGACGTGGGGCACTTGCCTCTCAAGCTCTGTAAGTCTGCTTATTCATAACCACCTCAACTCGTATGCCCTTAATGCATGAAATGACATCAACTCTCTTCTGAATTCAGCTCACTAAATATGTTTTGAGCTTTAACTTTGCACTAGACTTCTTTGCTAAAAAATGCTGGGAACTTAGAAAAGACCAAGACCTTTGCCATTGAAGAGTTAGTTCACGTCTAGTGAGAGCCTCAAATTTTCTCCCATTATCTCGGTGTGAAGCGTGGGTGTGAAAGGAGCTTCAGGAAGAGGTAACTGCATAAGCAATGGTACAATTGTTTGGAATAACATAGTGTGGAGTGCAGGGAGGAAAACTGCAAGTTGTGTTTTATTGAACTATGACATTGAGACAGCAAGATGTAAGAGATTACATAATAATTAAATAAAATTATGATTAAAAGTGAGATGGCCCAATTCTACAGGTCCAGAAATAGAGACACCCGAGATGCTTGAGAAAGCCAGAGCATTGCGTCAGTGACAAGATGTCAGTGGTAAAAAACAACCTTCACATTTAATATGCAGGAATGGTTCTTTGGAGTCATGTTATTCTTGGGTAGCAAAATTCATGTGTTTATTTATGTGACTGGGGACTCATTCAGTTGCAATTAATGGTCTAATAAAATGCTAACATACAGGGCAGAGTTCAGGGATGTAGACTCCAACTTGAGAGGCACTGCACTCTAAATTAAGGGAATGTGAGTTATCATTCAAGTTCAAAATACTTTGTTCAGCTATTCAACAGGAAGTCATACCTCTCACCTTGCCTTACATACCACTGCTCTGGGAATTCCCCTTACTGTCCCCTTAGGGACTTTGTGATTTCCTGGTGTCCTGCTATGTCTGTTCTCATCCCATCAATTTGGTTTACTGCAGTGTCTCATTCTTCAGGGGACACTCACTGTCAGGGTTGTGCAAGTGATGGCCTCCTTAAATGTTGCACCCTAGGCTCCCCACTCACTCCACACTAGCCCTGGTCCTGTATTGCATATATCCCTACTCTCTAATTACCTCCTACATTGCCTGTCACATGCACACCACCCAAAAATGGCTGCTTTTTGCAGTCCCCACCAAACTGCTGACATGTTGCCACTTCTGGGTTGTGGATCCTGCTTCTGCCACCCAACTTGCTTTCTTCTGTAAATTGTTTGTATATCTTGCCAAGCAGTCTGTATATATAGATTACTCATCAAACTGCTGCATGATCAAATTTTTACCACAAAGACAACACAAGCTTCTAGTGATGTTGAACCTTCTCTACACAATCAACTATTTTCAAATATGAACGTTCCTTATTGGACTGTGGTCTTTCCCAGGGTCAATGGCTCTTGTTCTAAGAAAACCCTTATAATAGTATAAACAACCGTCTACTTAGAGAAAAGCAGCCTTTTTCCATCAGCTCTTCTATTTGATTAATTCACTAAAAAACTCTTAAATCTTAGTAATGTTTCAGTTAAAGGCTTATCCTTTGTAATGAAGGAGATTCTTACAAGCAAGTAGAAAACAAAAGAGAAAAATGAGATTGTAGAGGTTTAGCTTTCTGGCATCCAAATTGTATACTCTATTATTTTTCAATAATGTGTGTGTTCTGGTATATCTTTTGGATGCTCTGGGCTTTAAAGCAATATTTCTTGTACTATCTTTGCAACTACCTGTGTGTCTATGATTATTTTTAAAAAGATGTAATGAAAGTTAACCATATATTAAGAACATAAGTAGACTATTGATTGATAAGATGTGATATAAGGTTTATAATGGGCATTTCTGGAAGATTCATATAGGGACACTACAGTCTCTCAGTTAAAGTGACAAGATGCAGTTATCACTGATGTATGAAATCTCTTAATCTACTAAGGGTGGATATGGAAGTCGTGAATAAAATCCAAGGATTAGAAATTGCCCAAAGTTTTCCTTTTCTTCCATGTTCACCACATGTCTATTTTAGAATTTGTAAGATTTCCCATCAATCTCCACTTTGTTTCCTGATGGAGTCAGTAAAGTCCCTCCCTTCCAATCCCAAATGACTAACGCCCCACTTCTCAATGTTATCTCTTGGAACACTGGTCTTAAGGGATATTAACAGATTAGACACAAAGTTTACATTTACATGAGGAATACTGGACTAACCAAGTTAATCAGGTTTGCTTTCTTCCCCTCTCAGAGTTTTAATATATGTTTAAGCATATTGTGAATTTCCAAAAGGGGAAAGGAAGATTATAGTCATCCCCCTCTCTCTTCTCCACGGTGGAGTTGACAGAGACACAGCATGAGTTTTTCCGTGTTGTTTGGGCCAGATAATATTGCAATTTTTATTCAAAATCAATTTTGATCAAAATCTATACTCCAGGTAATAAGTTATTGCTCTTATTTCCAGGAATTTCTGCAAAGGGATAATACCTAAATTTGTCTTTGATATACACTCTCTTTTTGGTACTTTACCAGCAAAATAACCCCAGTTATGCAATTGAAGGAGAAGCTGTTATCACACTCATAATCATAAAAAGAAGTGAATAGTGGCTGATTCTGTGTTTTTAACAGCTTACTATTCTTGCTGGGCAAATGACCACAGAGGTTAATATCTTGACTATAAAATTGATTCTAGGAGACTTCACTTTCTGTGTCCTATGGATATTGCAAGGTGAAGATGTGTCATTGATTGCTCATCTTCTCCAGCTTATAAACCAAATTGGAAAAGTGCTTTAGCTTCGACAATTTTAGGGTGATTTTTCATGGTCTATTATTGCAGTAGGTAAAGGAGAAAAAACAGTCAAACCACATTCAGCACATCCTTGGGAGCTGCAAACTTCATTCTGGGAGAATGATGTGGAAATGTTCTCTTAATCGATTGTCAACACGTGGAGAGGAATGCCTTGTACAGCCAGCCTACATTTACTGAAGTCATGAGATGAAACTCTACTCAGCAAGTTTTTCATTTTCAAATTCTAGACAGAAAAAGCATATGGTTGTGAATTCTAAAATGACTTGCCTTTTAATTTCCTGCCTCATATCATTTGTCACGTGGTTTAACACTTGCCTGAAATATTCTCCTTCTTCCCTCCATTTCACTTCTGTATTCTGAGGGGTTTTAAATGCTTAAGAGCCTACTAATAAAACGTCACCTCATCTACATCGTGCATTTGGTCCTCAGCATATGGTAGCTCTATATGTGGCTTGACCAACACAGAAGGTAGGGTTGGGTACTGAAATATCTGGAGACAGACAGACTTAGCCTCACTTACTGGGTTTGTAGTTTTTATCAAAATAATTTTTAACACATTACCTAACATATCACTACGTTTTCATCTGAAAAATGAAAATAATGAATTCATAGGGCTATTATGATAAATATCTATGAGGATCACGTCATATAGAGTAGGAACTTTTAGATTTTGAATTTATTGAAGGTACTGTGCATCAGACATCCTTGCTCTTCTGAGCATGGTCTCCTTGATGTACGATGCAACTGTCACATATTTGGCAATTACTGTTCATGTATTAATCTCCTTTTAGCAAGCAGGAGGAGCATAGAACAGGCTTTGATCTGCATTACTGAGATTCCAAACGAATGCAAAGGGCATCACTCTTTCAAGCATAACCAAAACAACTGTTGCTTTTTTCAAGTACGGAGAAAAAATGTTGGTTTCCAAAGTTTACCTGTAACTAATTAAATGTATTTCCTTGCCCAAATTTTTGCTATTCTACATCATGTCAGAGTAAAACAGGCAAAAAATGTGCAAACTGTCCTTAAAAGAGTCCTCACCTGCTGAGCTACTGCTTTGGATAAACCCCTATAAATCACTGCAGCATATGATGAGAGCCACTGAAAAGTTTGAAAAACATGATATGAAAGCAAAGCTCCACCTAGCACCCATTTTAGCCCACCAGATCCTATTCTTGGGGACAGCAGTATCAATCATTACTCAATCATGATTCTAATGGGAATGCCAAACAAATTTGCTTACTCATGGTCTTGAAACTCAAAATGAATGAGCACCGTTAGTCATTATCTTTGCCTGTTGAACGTTGAAGTCTTGCCAATATGGGTAGAGAATGAAGACACATGGTCTTCAAGCTGCTGAGACCCTGTGAAACTGATACAGTCAAAAGAGCTTCTACCTGTTAATAGGCACATGATTTCTGAATGACCGGGCCTCTTTGATAAGTCATTACTTGATTATTAGCAGTAACTCCTTCTTCCCAAAATGCAGCTAGAACTAGGATAGCTCATCTCTAGTAGGGTCAGAGTGGGAAAGGATCAAGCTCACTAAGAAGACATAGATGTCAGGGCTGTCCTATTAACCATGACACCCCAACCTGTGCCTGGGCTCCCATGCTGTCCTTTAGGTAATTGGATTGCTTGGCCATCAGAATGCCACTCTCCGGGTCTCCACTTTGGTTTCTCCACCTAGAGGATCTTCTGAGTTTTTTCCCTTCAGAATCATTCCTTAGAATATTTATGCATTTAGATAAGAGCACTTATTTTTTCACCTGTGCATTCGTCTGTCTACTGAGAGAGGAAACACATTTAAACTGTCTAAGCATGCGACACTTGAAGAAACACTATGGATATTTGAATCCCCAACTCAAACACTTCTGGCTGTTTGTCTTGTACACCCTCTTTAATGTATGAGAGATCATGATAGTATTTATATCACTGGGTTACGATGAGGAGAAAATGGTAAGATATGTGAAGCAACTAGAAGAGTTTCTTGAATATAGAGAGCATTCTATAAACATTTTAACTATTATTACACTACAAACATATGCAACTATGTCCAAAAAATAAATGCATACAGGTCTCTTGACCTAACTCTCGGGTTGGATGACCATAAACATCATGTTCTTTCATATAATCTGAAATTAAATATTTATCCTCTCAATGACTAAACATTTTAAATATCCACTAAAGTACACACTAGTATACCCCATTCCCTCTCAAACATCATAAATATGTAAATAAACATGTTTTCATCCACTTCCTTATTCATATAATTTTTTTTTATCCTGAGTGTAACCTAATTCAGCATTTCCTTAATGTTTTTTCCTTCCATATATTTTTTGAATGTTTCTTTTATACTGTGATCCTTCTGGACAGTCCTATCTCTCTGCTCGTAACTCCTGGTCTTCATCAGTGTCTGTCTACTCTGTAAGCCACCACATTCCTACATTTAGGTTAATCAAGGACCCTTAGATGTAATGCCCACCCTCACGTAATATGGAAATGTGACTATCTGTAGCATTGCTCTGGAACTTTTTATTTGTTCAGCAATTTTCAATATGCTTGAAGAAAATAATTTGGTATTTGCTTTACTGCCTATAAACAGCCCCTAAGGGGCCATTAAAAATTTACACGCTATAAATTTGATAGTAGATTACTTTTTTAAAGTATTTGGGCTGAAATTTTCATCTTCTTAGCTAATATAATTTAAGTCTACTTACATGAGGCATTCCATATTCATCCAACTGGTAAAGAGAGCCAGGCGGAATTACTTTTCCAGAAAACCCATTTGATTCTATGGAGTATCATGATCGTGCAATGATATCTTTGTCTTTTATGCACCATTTATATCACACATATTAGTTGTTACTGAACATAAATACATGTTTTATAATATGGCAAACCGCATTAGGAATGACTGAGAAAAGAATTGCAATAAAACATAATACTGTTAGCCGGGAGGAAAGAAAAGAGCTATATCTCAGCATACTGTAAATGACCCTCTGAGTCACAAATGAAGCCGGCAATCATGGCCAACTGTTCTGAGTATGCAACAATTACCTCAAGTCTAAGGCAGAACTGTAAACTGGCTATAAAATAAAAGTAAGCATATTTATGATTGTGTTAATCTATTTGATTGAAATTAGACAACACACAAAGGAGATGTTCTTATGCAAATTGTAGTATAGAAGGATATTGAAGTTGGCTGTCAAGAACATGTCACCCACAGGCTGAGCACACAAGCCCTCTAGGCCAGCAGGGAACATTCAGACACTCTCTGACGTGGATAACAAAAGAATTAGATATAGTGATAACATGTTACAGCTGCTAGGCTGGAAATTTCCCTTCTTGTTCTCTTACAGAATTCCTGGTCTATCCAGTCTTATCCTGTGGCTCCTTTTACCTTCGCTACTTTGCCTACCCACTGATCTCTGTTCTCTCAGTCTCCACCAAGATGGCTCTCTCTGTAGTGACTCTCAAGAGAGCTGCTATAAGCCCACCAGCAGCCAGAAACCATTCTTTCCCAGAGATGATGAATTCAATGGCTTCCAATCTTTAAACTGTAGATCCTGTGACTCCCAAAACCTGAATTATCATCCTGGCTTCTGCCATGGAAACTACTTCTCTATTAGGAACATCCTGTCAACTTTATACAGACCAGCCTACAGTCTTGGTGTCTATAAATCAGTTTAATGCCTCTTCACACTCCTACCAAAATGCTGTTTTCTATTATATTCACTTACTACAACCCTCTGCTTCAGGAACTGACTGACCACCAACTGCACAGTTTTTCTCAGAGATACATGTTTGTCATCATTTATACAATTAAAGAATAGTCAAAGTGGGGAAACTACCTGTAGTGTAAGCCCTGACAGGTTTTTTTTGTTTTGCTTTTTTGGTAATGCAAGTGCCTGACTTAAGCTTTGATTGCAGAGAAGGCATCCACTTCAAAGATGGTTATCTCTAATAAACACATTGCCAGCCATAGGACTAGATAAAGAGTCAGGCTACCTCCCCCCACTGAGGCCCCTTTGTTTTAGGAGCCTTGGTTGATTTCAATAACTAACCATTTGGGCCACTTGTTTTTTCTCTTCCCTCACTTAAATTCCCACTCTGGTGTTTTAAATTCACCAATAGTGAGCCTGTGAAACCCTAGATCCCACCCTCAACTCTAATAAAGGCAGAACCTCAGGTCCCTGCTCTCTATCTCCTCCCACCGACTTCACTGTGTGGCCCCAGGTGTGCTCTGTAATTTTCAGATCTTGTGAGTAATAAACCTTTATTTTTTCAAAGTTTTCTGATGGTTATTGCTGAATGGTGTCTTGCAACCATAATAAGAACCACAAGGGCTGGTCCAACCACAACATTGGTTATTGACAGGCTGAGATCAGTCAAACATTACCTGAGAGTTTTATGTCAGATATTAAGAGAAGTTATGTATAAGAAAAATTATGAGGTTATTTCATGTGTTTTGTTCTCCTAAAATGTGACAGATATGTTGCTATTTAATAAACTAAGCTTTTGTAGAATTTGAACACATTCATGTTTTTCCTTGATTTTTTTAGAGTTATTGGCTCACTGGGGTTGCATTTTTTTTAATATGACAAATTCCTATTTTCATGCTGTGGTTGTTTAATTTTGTAAGAAGCAATCTGTACAACCAGAGCAAGGACAATTCATTTGTATAAGCAGGAAAATCCTATAGTCTGAAATGACTTCTAATCAGAGAATTACTATTTTCTATGTAAAACATAAACAGGATTCAAAATAATTCACAGTATGTAAATGCAAAGGGCATAAGATTTTATACAGCTTTCTGCAGTAGCTGAGGGGTCTTACAGAAGAGTAAAAGTGATTGGATTTAATTGCCTATAACACACCTTACTCTAAAGTCACTTATCTTTTCCTAACATACTTCTACTAATTTTTCAGAGACGATGAAATCATACCTCCTTTGGATACAGCCATTTCTTAGTCCCCTCATCCTCACCACCTACAACAGTGCCTTGTACCTCAATGCATCCTTGTTGAATTGACTTGAAATGAATCTCTCTAGCTTTTAAATTCCATGTTAATATATTTTAAAAATTGAACAAGATGGTTCAGTTGAACAAGTGTTTATGTAGCATCCACCATGTACCAGCCACTGTTGAAATCATGATCATTTTCAAATTAAAGAAACAAAAATGAAACAAAACAAAACTAACAAACATATATATATATATGGTCTCTGATAGTGAGATGCTTAAAATCCAGGGGGAACATCTATCTAACTTGACCTCCCTCCAACATTGGGTACTTTTGACTACTTTGCTATATTTGTTACACATTTTAACTTGACTTTATTACACTCATAATTTTCTTTTTACTTCACTGGCTATTCCTTCTCAGTCTTTTGTGGGGTCCTCTTTGCCAATTCTTGAAATGTAAGATTTTCTCACAGTGCCACCCTAGAGAAGACCCCCTTCTCATCTCATTCTACACATGTTCCTGGGCTTTAGTAGCCATTTTTATGAGAGGCAGCCAAGCACTCTGGTTAAGAATATAGGCTATTACATCATACTGCCATATTGAATCATAAGGCCCACCCTTACTCCTACGTGACCCTTCAATCCATTCTTCACATTGCAGGCAGAGTCATGTCTGTAGGAGGCAAATTTCACCAGTTTTATCCACATTTATAATTTATCAATGGCTTCTCCTTTCTACAGCCTCACAGTTCCTTATCTAAGCCAATGGAGACTGATGGGTTTTGGAATCAAGAGTTTTTCAGATTTTAGAAAGGTAATAGAATGGATAAACTGTATATTATATAATATCCCAGGTAGTATCAGGGACAACACCCCATAATCAAATATATTGATTTATTTCTGAGAAACAACATAAGATATCCACACTAAGAAGAAGAAGAAGAAGAAAAAAGAATATGCACAAGTTTCCATTAGTTTGAGCCATGTGATTCCATCTAAACAGGATAGATCATGTCGTCTTTCACCACCAAATTCATTCTAAAAACAGTTTTTGATTTTCAGAGACTTTTGGACCTTTGAAGAATGTCCAAACCCCCACCATGACTTACAGAGCTCCTTGTAATCTGGCTCCTGTCTGTCTCCAGCCTCATCTTTCATCTCTTCTCTTCTGACATTCTCTGCTGATGCTGAGCTTCTTGAAACAAGGTCCCTTTGCCTGACTAACTTCTCCTCTGCCTTCACTCTTAAGCTGAGCTGAAGCTACCTGGTATCTTTTGAAGATAAAATTAGGGAATAGAGACACTAAGTGTGAGATACTTGGTGGTCAGATCATAGGCTGACATGCACAAAATACTTAGAAAATTGAATTCGAGTTTGAAAAGGCTGACATATACTTTTAGAAAAACCATTCAGAGAGATGCATAGGGAATAGAGTTGAGATAGGTGAGACCAGGTGCTCAGGGGGCACACTGAAGACCACCTGAAGTAACAAAGGCAAAGTAGCTGAGTTACGGCAAGATAGGAGAATGAAGGATTTTCATATGTTTGGGAGATAAAAAATAGCAAGACGTGCTGATCTGAGATTGGAGATGGGAAATGAGAAAGAGGGAGGTCATCAATCTCTCCTAGGGATCCCATCTTCAGAATAGCATAGATATTATAGGTGTACTATAACTAAGATAGGGTGCAAAGGAATAGAAGCAGGAATAGAAGCAAAGGAATAGAAGCAGGTCTGGGCCAGGAGACTCTGTTCATGAGGGCAATTGGGCCTCTGCTGAGTTTACTGCTTTTGTGAAACACCCAAGGGAATATAGGCATCAAGAAAAAGTTCAAAGATCTAGAGACAGGATAAGATAGAAGATATTTAGGTGATGATAAAACCATCAATTTCCTAATTTACCTGTTAAGTAAGTACTTATGGAGCAACAACTATATAACTTTGACTATTCTTGAGCTGAGGATTCAGTGTTGAATAAGAAAGAGCATAGTTAATGCCTGCCCCTCTCATTAGAGATAACAGTCAGAGATGTGCCACTCAAAGAGTGGGTCATAGACGGGGGTAAGTCAATGAGGTTACCAAACCTATGATTCAGTTAAGCTGATGGTTTTAATCATGCAAGTCTTCTTAATGAAGGAAGCAATGCATTGATTTACTTGCTGATATATGCTATTTATCTCACAGCAGGTGGTAACAAACTGTCATGGACTGGCTTAAGTTGCACTGCTCTAGTCTACAGAACAGTCTAAAAAATAAATACATTATAAAAATGGTAGAATTAAGTACAGGGCTGATAGAAATCATCAAAGGAGAACCTAATTTATCCTGGGATATGGTGGTTAGAAAGTGAAGAAAGGCTTAATTATCTTGTTATCCAGATAGAGAAAGAACATTCAGGGCAGAGAAAATAACATGTCTTTGTGGTAGGAAAAAAGCTTCAGATATTTTAATTGTGGAGCAGAGGCAGTGTGTTTGTGAGAGAGGGAAAGAATATGGTGTGAAGATGAGGTTGGAGACATGGTCAGGGACATGGTTGTGCAGCCCTGCAGATCATGTAGAGGATTTGTGTTTTATCATATGTGTATTAGAAAGTAATGAAAAAGTTTTAATCAGGAGGGTGACGTGACCAGCTTTTAGTTTTAAGAAGATCATCAGGCAGGTATGGACAGAAAAGTTTGGAGGACACAATTTTTGAAAATGAGATAGGCCATGTGGAAACTCTTTCAATCGTTCTGCCAAGAAAGAGACTACTTTGAACTGGAGCGGTGGTTCTCCACCAGCACTGCTTTTGCCCACATGCAATTTTTGGAAACATTTTTAATGGTCATAATTTTTGCACGGAGGGGGATGTGTCACTGGCATCTTGTGGATAGAGGCTAAGGATACGAACAAATATCATGCAATGCACAGGATGCTCCTCACGACAGAGAATTATCCAGTCCAAAATGTTAATGATGGTGAAGCTGAGAAATCCTAGACTAGGTAGATTTACAGTAAATTCAGAAGATAGAATGGGTCATATTCAGGATAGATTGCATATATTAGGAGGATTCCAAGGTTTTTGAATTAAACAACTAGATAGGTGGAAATGCTGCTTACTCAGATGAGAAAGAATATAATTTTTCTCCCTAAGGAAAAACAAAAAAGTTCAATTTCATACACATAAAAGTTTGACACCCTTATGAAACTTCCAAATGGACATGTCCAGTAGGTAATTGGATATCTGGGTCTAGAATTAAAAAAAAAAAATTGTGCATGCTGGAAATACACATCCGAGTGTCATAGAATACAGATAGAATTTTAAGCCATGAAGGGTAGGTGCCTCCCCTACAGAGGGAATAAGTCGCAAGACCAGGATCAAGCCTCAAGAAACATGATATCCAGGAATCCAACTAAGGGTCACAGACAATGAAGTGAAAGTTAGGTAGAAAACCAGGAGTGTGTTGTCATGGAAGTACATAGATGAACATGTTTCAAGATCAAGGGCACAGTTACCTGTGTTAAATGTGGCTCATGTAAGATCATCCTAAAATGCCCATTGCATTTGGCAGCATAGGGCCACTGCTGACCATGTCAGTGAAATTTCAGATTGTTAAACCAAAGAGAAACAGTATGGTTACTGAAAAAAGAACAAGAAGTGAGTTAATTGACAAACTGATTACAAAACTCTAGAGAATTCTATGTTTAAAGATAAGGACTATATAATCTTGGAGGTAAGGACACTGTTTAAAATTTTAGATTGAAGAAGGTGTTTGTATGTTTATAAGGCTGAGAAAACAGAACGATTAGAATGGGTGAGGATGAAGCTGTTGGAAAAAGAAAGAAAGAATAATCGATTAAGACCGCAAAGGTAACTTTGCTTGGGGTGAGTGTGGGGGACAGAGATCTGGGGTCACATCAGCACTGAACTGGTTATGATCAACTTGGGGATTATATTTAATTATGATATATTTAATTAATAATTATATTAATTATAATTAATATTTAATTATATTTAATTTACATTCACTTACTAGTTTAGTAAAGGTAACTTTTAAAAGAAAAAAACAATTAGTTCACAAGCAAAAATTTGTTTTGGATGAGCGTAAAAATAGTTAATGATTTGACATATTCCCTCAATTCATAAATAATTTGAAGTACCCACTATGTGCCAGATGCCAGGTCAAAGAAAATTAAGCCCTGTTGCTGATCCTGAGGAACTTCTGTATTCTTGACTCTTTCCATACATGTGACTATGCTGCAAGTTCAAATGACTGAAATCTTTCTCAGTCTGCACAACTCATTTCAAAAGACATCCCTTCCAATTCCTCCATGATGTGTGTGTGTGTGTGTGTGTGTTCACCAAATGGATAGCTTATAAGATACTAAAATCCTTATGGCAGAATAGTTAAAGCCTAGTTCAGATGAACACCTGTCAGATACAAAGAATTTGACTTTGGCTTTGAGAATTAAGAAGGATTTGGAAGAGTGAGCAATACATTTGGTAGAAATTTGTAAGCAAAACAATGGGCAGACTATTCCATTGGTGCCAGATAAGCAAACACTATAGGAGATTAGAAAAAAACAATCATCTGTGAAACAAATAGAAAAGATCAAATTACATAAATAGCTTTTTGCTTTTCAATTTCTAAAAACGCTTTAAGGCAGAAGTCAGATATTATAATAAGTGAAAAAGAAAGACATCTCTAATTCCAGGACTTTTCTTTATACCCTTGATTTTTTTTATAGTGATAAGGATAATTTTAACTACTTAATGTGAAGGTAAATTTTATGCTGCTTTGTCTTCCTAGAAGGATGAGCAAAAGAGATCTCAGCGGGGAGTTAAATGAATCACTCTCTGAGGTGTCTCATTTCTCACTCCCAGCTGAGTTGGCAAAGGTTAGCACACTATTAAAATTCAAGTTTTTGCAAATGTATTTCATTGGTAGTCAATTCATTCAAGCCATACCAGTTTTTAGCAATTATTTTCAGTGAAGTATTTGCCAAAGAATTCTCTGCCTCACATGGAAAACGAGTCCGATAACTCCGTGCTGGATAAAACATTAGTTGCTTAATGATGATAAGCCAAATGAGAGGACGCATAGAAGGTAGTTTGAAACAACCATCTCCATGGTAACTTTGAATACTAAAAAAAATAAAAGAATTAAGAAGCTGTCTCTCCAGTGGCTGTATTTGGCGATTTCGTGAAAGAATACATAGGTGGGCACATTAGATAAAAGGCAAACGTTATCATGTTGAAATGTTATTTTTTCCTCCTGGCAATTCATTGTTCATGTGATTCTGGGAGCAAAAAAGGTAAGCTTCTCAAGTTGTAGCAGAGCATTGTGATTCCTGCTGGTTTTGGAGACAGACACATCGAGGCTACTAAACTGGTAATAATTCCTATCTCACAAGGTCGTTGTAAGGATTAAATGATACCACAGTTTTCAATGTTTTACACACAGGAAACGCCTAATAAAACATATATACATATTTGGGAGGGAAGGTGCTGATGACTGTTAGGAGTACATTGCTGGTAACAATTTACACACTCATGATCAAAAAACTCGTCAAGCTCAGTGAAGAAGAGAGGGCACCATCTACATCATGACCTGATTTCTGAAAATAAAAAAAAGAGAGAAGTGGAGTGGCTTCTATAGACCAGAATAATTAAACAGCAGTTAAGAACACATGAATGTGTTCTGTTATAATTACAGCCAAGGTTAATTAGTTATTTTCACGTTAAGACATGCATAAGAATGGGGAGGGTTTGCAACACATCCAGCATAGCAAGGGTATATATATACATGGCTGGGAAAAGCCAGGGATATCAGAGCATCTTCTCAGTGTAACTTTGAACTCATGTCTCCTGTCAACATGTCCTACAATTGCTGCTCTCGAAACGTCTCCTCCCCCTCCCTTGGGGGCTACCTGCGCTACACAGGCTACTCCTGTGGCTCTTTCTACCCCAGCACCCTCATCTACAGCACTGACCTCTGCTCTCCCAGCACCTCCCAGCTGGGATCCTCTCTCTACACTGGCTGTCAGAGGACCTGCTGGGAGCCCACCAGATACCCGACGTCCTGTGTGGTGTCCAGGCCCTTCCAGAGGTCCTGCTCTCACCCAAGGACCTCCAAGCTCTGCAGTCCCTGCCGATCAATTTATGCTAAGTCTCTGGGCTCTGCATCCAGCAGCTGCTGCTCCCTGGGCTATGGATCTAGAATTTGCTATTCAGGGGGCTGTAGATCCAGTGGCTTTAGATTCCTGAGCTGTGGAGTCCGTGACTTCTCTTCTCTGAGCTATGGATCCAGATTCTGCTGCCCAACCTACTTGCCATCTAGGGGCTGCCAAACTTCTTTTTACCAGCTAACCTGTAGATCTGGCTTCTACTAGTGATCAACTTGTTAAAGGTTCTAGACTGTGACTTCACCGTTATCTCCCTCAAAGTCAATCTCAGCTATTATCTGTGTAGAGTCTATACACTACTACCTAGAAGACTGATAGTTAAAGAAAAATTTTATTAACATTAAAATCATTTATATCATAGAGTACCCATTCTGTTTTCCTTCTATTTTCTTCCTTATTCCTCAAGTTAAAAATGGAGCAAGAGGTCTTTTTTCCTTTCAAATAAACTCATTTAATCTGATGTCAGATCACAAGTCTTACTGTCAATTAAAATAAAATGTCTGTTGGGAATTCCAAACCTACTATTCGTTGTCTAAAAAGAAATATTTAATTTAAGGAGTAGGTTCCCTGGTAGGTAGAATTCTCTGACAACACAGAGTTAGTTCCCATGAATTTCTGGCAAGTAGAATTAGAGCTTGGCTGGAGACTATCCTAAACTCCTCTGTGCATGGTCATTTCAGCCTTATCAGGACACCTTACTTTGGTTAAACTACTAATGGGTCTGATCCAAGAAGAAAAGTTCCAGGGACCGCAGTGATGCTTCAGAAAGTACTACGCTGACTGTTTTAGATGAGGAAATTGTCAAAATATTTTTCATGAGCCCTTTTCACAGACATTCGCAGCCATAATAATGGATTTCTGATGTCATGATATTAACTGACTGCAGTAACTGGTACAATGAAACAAACATCATAAGTATGACTAAAATTAAACATGTATACATTATATTATAATAAAAGGAATGCAGTTCCTAAGAGTTATTTCTTATGTTGGTGCTTCACTCTCTCCTCCTTCTATGGGTCACTATAAGGCCATCTGTTTTCACAGAAGTCATCTGAGAACTGGAAACTTGGCAGTTTCATGAGTAGGTGATATTAACTGAGAGGGAGGACTTTACTCCTTGATATCCTGGGCTTAGATCTGGTTGTGATAACTGATAGTCTACTCAATTCTCTTGTTTTGGGAAATGTAGCCATCTATATTTGAAAATACCTAAGTGGGAAGAAAAATACGTAAGTGGATGTGGGTAGCCCACTGTTCATTGCCCTCACACGTGTTTTCCTCCTCTCTCTTCTTCCCACATGAACTGGGTTTTGTTTGTGGATCCCTTCTTATCTACACATACTCAGTTCTTTAAATGAACACGGCTATGCCCCAGGTTTCAGCATCGAATCCGGCTAGTCTAAGGGCACCCCAATCTCTACTGGAAATGATTGTTTCAGGATGGAGCATGTGAGCTGACTTAAAACAATGAGAACCAAGGAGTGATGTGGAGAGGTATTTCTGGTGAAGTTCTTCTTGTGGCGTGTTTTGAAGCAACCATCTCTTCCTCTGGACTTTGTCATACCAAATATGGAATGCTGATCCATCTTGCATATGGCCTGAAAATTAAACCATCACACAGAAGAGGGAAAAACTAAGAGAAATGCTGGGAAACGGCCCAGACCATCTTATTTTTGGACACTGGTGAGTGTGAGCCCGTAAACTTTCTTATTACTTAAGCCATTTTGAATTACAACTTCTGTTATTTGTAGCTAATGTTTTCCTAAGTGAGACACTCACTTAAAACCTGAAACAATCCCTCTTCCCAATAAGGCTCCTTTATATAATGTTAAAGATCATTTGCAGCTCACCTCTGCCCTCTCTCAGTCTCTCTCACCACTTCCCACGTATATGCACTCCACCAACACGCACCCCATCAGTGCTACCTAATCCCACTTTCTCAAACACATTGTGTAGAACTGAGTTCTTATACAGTCTACTACCTCTGGGAGGAATGCCATATCTCTCTTACCCTTCAAAACCTGTGGAAATATCATCTCTTCTCTCACTCCTTTTAAGTAGACTCCACAATCAACAGAGTTGTCTATTACCTACACAATGCCAGCCTTTTTTATGCTTACATTTTTGCTAATTACAAAATCATTATTTTTAATATTTCATTTAAAGTATAATTTTATTTAATCAGTACTGTTTTATTTGTCTGTTTACCATTGTTACATCCTCAATGAACACAATGGAATCTTGTATAGCAGACTCTGGCAAGTAGTAAATATGCAATAAAAGTTAATTTAATAAAGGAGTGAATGAAATGGGGCTAGGATGATCATTTCCAGGATATATTATGTCAATGACATCAAACATGTATTTATTTTTGCTGGTTGAACTCTATTTAGATAAGCTAGCTGCCATCAATCCTCTGGCCAATGTTGTCATCAGAAATGCTACATCACAGAGATGGCAAATTATCATAACTGTGGTACCCACAGGAGGAGTGGAAGAACTCAAAAAGAAACTCACATTTCTGGATCACACAAAGGCAGAAAAAATGACTTTATCGAAAGCTAACCTCAGAGGCAGGCCAGAGTAAGTGCATCTGGGGGAAGGAACAAAGCAAGTATATAATTACTATAATAAACCATAGCTCTTCCACATCCAAGACATGATGGAACAAAGGGTTGGAAAATGTGGCAGTTGATGCTCAGATGATCAAGATACTATGGTTCATTTTTTTCCCCAATTATTTGTTATTAAGAGCTACAAAGACACTGTGTAATCCTCTCACTTTTCCTCATTTTCTTAATTTTTTGGCTATTTGAATCAAAGTCGATACAATTGAATTATAAATGACCAAGGATTATCCCAAGAATCAAAATTATTTAGAGATAGTTTCAGAGAAGAAATGATGTCACATGTGATGTCACAATCTTAGCTGTGCTGGGTGAAGGCTGGTTGAATCCCACCTGCATAACTATGTGCAAGTTATTTAACCAGTCTCTACCTCTGTTTCCTCAACTTCAGAATTGAGATGATAATAACAGGGCCAATGTGAGACTTAATAAGTTAATAATTTGAAAGTGCTCAGCACATGGCCTCGTATATAGGAATTGCTCAGTGAGATTTAGCAACATGATTAGCTAGCTCAGAGACAATATAGAGGGAAGACATGGCAATTTGTAGATAGACCCAGAAATCTATGACAGATTAGAATCCCTTTATTATCATATTCTAAGAGAATCTATTTATCATTAGAAACAGATAAAGCTGGCAATAGACCATTTCCATATTCCATATAGGATCATTATTACACTCATAGTGTCATAATTTTGAGTATTCCAGAGCCCTAAACATTTTTTTCTGTATGCATTACAGCATCTGAGAAGGGTTATATAGTACTTGACTCGTTTTACAGAAAGTTATATCTGAAGGAAGTTGAGGGGAAGTCATTCCCCTCAACACACTCTTTTGAGCTGGACCAATGTATTCTCAGCCAGAGAAACACACTTTTTATTTATTCTCAGAGTTTCTCTCAAATACAATAGGACTATTCATTTAAAGTTACGGATTTCTACCAGCATGCATGGCAACTAATAGTCTGCTGACTTCAGTCTTTGGTCTGTTCTGTTAAAATTTTCATAAGTAATCTTAATGAAGATTAGATGGCTTGAATGAAAGTGCGAATTTCATTCAGTAGGTAGATTTGACAAGATGCCATTTAATGTCCTATTCAACTCTAAGATATTAAGATTCTGATAGAAAATCATAGAATATGACAGCTGGAAAGGACCTTAGAGATCTTCTCATCTAAACTCATTATCTTATAAGATACCCAGAGAGACAAAGTGACTTGTCCAAATTCATGCAGTGAATTAATATAATCAGCAGGGTTGGAAGCCAGGTTTCTTCCCTCTTGGCCTAGAATTCCTCCATCGCTATGCACTGTATCTATATGAGTGCCTTCTTGGTTGGAGAAGAGGGGTGCATTTAAATTAACTTAGGTCATTTGGCATAAGTTTGGTTGGTGAGATAAAACTAAAGCATGACAGAGGAAATAAATTGTGGGAGAACTGAGCAGAATTATGTTACTTAAGGGTGGCTCTAATTTTTAAATTTTTTTTTTACTTTAATACAGCTAAAAAAGTGATTAGAAGTCTAGCATAGCCACATAACCAAATATAAAACCAATATAATCTATTCAACCTTATAACCAAGTGCCAAGTTCTTGAGAGATGGAGACAGGCTGATTAGACCTTTAAGTGGAATGATAAATACAATCTAACCCTTAAAAGGGTGGAATGTGCAACATTTACAGACACAAACAACGTAATCTCAAACACAAAAAGATACCATGTTTATTTTACCTTATAGTTGTGTGTGAATCCCAGACCGATGTTGCCATAAGAATCTCTTTCTCCGCATGAAGATCCTTAACCTGATTAGAAATAATTCCTACTTTTATTCATGTATCACTCAATATGTGGCAGGCAATCTGGTATCTTATATACATCATCTCATTTAATAAAACTACCTTATGAGGTTGATACTCATAATTTTCATTTTAAAAATGAAGAAACTAAGTCAGAGAAATTTAAGGGAAATGCTCAAGGTTATACTTTATGACTGTAGATCTTGCCTTAGAATCCTGGCAGTATGGCTCTAGAATCCTTACATTTAATTGTTTCCCCACCGCAAATGTTGATATTCCACCCTCTGGTGGTTGGGAGGTGCCACTGCAGCTGCAATTATGTGCATACTTCAAGGCCAGGCAAGACCAGGAAATTGCTGTTCAACAATTTACTAGCAAAGTATCCAGTCACTGGCAGCAATCAGGTAACTAGTTCCACCGATTTCTCAAGAATACTAGGAGATAAACTACATAAAAACAATTGCAAGGTAACCAGTTGTCCTAGCCTACGTCATTCCGTAATGATAAGCCAGGTAACAGCCTCTATAAATCCAGCACCAGCCAGACTCTGTATTTACTCATGGAACCGAAATTATATGCTGAAACACCTATTAATTCAGCACTCGATTAAATAGAATGTGTAAGTTAATGCCTCATTTCAAAGAGAAAAGAACTCATGGAGGGGCCTTATTCACAAATGACAGACCTGACATCACCATCTGACATTTGGAGATTCGGAACTGCACAGGTATTCACTAACTGACTACACACTGTGAGGTTAGTAAGAAGGCTGCCTGCTGGAGGCGATTGTGTGAATGCTGGCCTCCATGATGTCCTGCCTCTGCTCCTCAGAATTTGGCAACAAGATTCTGTGCTGACAGAGAAAAGTGGTGCCCTTTTCCAGGTAAAAGCTTTTTCAAACACGCTCACGTACAATCAAACATTATTTTAAAATAATTGACTCAGCTGGTGCCATGCTAATAAGTGGCTTCCTTAATGATTTTGTTCTTATTTCACAAAGGGGTAGCTGAAAGGTAGGCATGGTGATTATTATTATTTTTTCTTTAAGTTCTGCACCTTTGCCAATTCTTAGAAATCTTGGGTATGTCAAGGTTTCAGAACTGTCCCGTCAAACGCTTAACTATAATTTGAGTACATTTTTATTTAGCACTTTCTATTCAGTAAGTTTTCAAAATACAGTTATGGAGTTCTTATTACTTGCCAGTCAGGCACTGTGCTCAGTGGTGGGGACACACTGGTGAGAAAGAAACACATACTTCTTGCCTCTGTGGAACTCAACGGTGGAGTGGCAAAGGACAGTCAAGAAACAAATAAAGTCGTTATGAACTGAGAAAAGTTCTACGAAGGAAAACAATTAGACCCTGAGAATGGCATCCTTTTTCAAGTAGAGTGGTGAAGGAAAGCCACTCTAAGAGGTAACTCTTAAGTTGAGACACAAAAGATGAGGAGAGGAGCTGTATGTAGAGTGGGAAAGGGCCGTGAACGAGAAACAGTCAGGCAGCTGCACATGCAAAATACTGAGGCAAGGAAAGGCTCGACCTGCTCAAGGATCTGAGTAGAGGCCTGCAAGAATGGAGCATTTGTGGCAGAGAGAAAAGACAACATGTGGAGTGAGAAAAATAGACAGCAGCCAGGTCTTGCAAGGTGCTGGGGGCCAGGCTAAGGGGAATGGGTCCTATTCCAAGGGCAGTAAAAATCCATTTAATACTTTTAAGCCGGCGAGTCACAAGCTACAATGGAAGCTTCTGTGCAATGATCAATACGAGTATGCATAAGAGTTAAATGGGTTGTTGTAGGGTTCATGTGGAGGGCATAATGGGATCTTAAATCACACAAAGTGGTCATTCAAAATGATAAATCACTTGCATGTATTACAAAGGTCTTATACACAAGTTCAGTGTACAGCTTGTAGAGCTGAAGGTTTTCAGAGGTGTCCTTTTAAATGTGTGATATATCCAGTCCATCACATATCAAGGAGGAGTTTGTGTAAAAGTTGTTCAACGTTCCTGAATGTTCTTGGTTTTCTTCAGATCTAAGAAAGGGAGACCAGAGTGCTGTGCTAAAAGAATATACCTCCGTTGTTTCACTATCACAAGCTGAGCTAAGTAAATTCTAGAGTGTGTTATAGAAATAGTGCTGGTAGGTCCTGTGCTATGAGTATGCAACTATGTGAAGTACAGAATGCTAATGTGATAAACATAGGAGCTCATCATCATTCTGCAGTCAAAAAAAACAAACACTGAATAAACAAAAATGAAAATCTTATCTGAAACGGATTTGTTACAAAGGCTAATTATCAACCTTTGAGAAGCACAAATAGAAGTAAACACCTACTTTGTGTAAAATACAATCATAATAAAGAATGTGTCAAAATCCATTGGTAATTCAGAAGAAGTATAGCTTCTAATAGGAAGATCGGGGAAAAGCTTCATAAAGAGGCAGCATTTAAATTTGGCCTTCAATAAGATGAGGGGAACAAAATATTAGACAAAGGGAAAGATGTTTATAGGACAATGGCCACATCCAGTACTTTGGGTGAACAGAAGGAAGGAATTTCATTGTGGAGTTGTTCTCTCCCGTCCTGATTGACTGGACAGACCAAGATTTGAGTAGAATGAGGATGGGCTCAATGGATCTGCTTCTGACTAAAAATGTCTTGATTGTATTTTCATGTTCTGCCAAGGCAATAACCCTCAAAACTCCAGTGCTGAATTTTAATCAGTATCCAATTGGCTGTTTCCACATGCATTTCTTATTGTCCATTTACCAATATGCAGAGTCAAGATGACTAAGGGAAAAAAAAATGTTAGCTTGGGTGGCATGTTGGGACTCTTCTTTGAGAGACCTCGCCCTGATGAGTCAGCTTTGGGGCTAACATGAAAGCCATTTTGAAGATTCAAAATGGACCAGCTTCTTTGTTAATAAGACGTCATTTTCATGTATAACTAAATAAAGTGCTAATGAGATGTTATACTTCAAATTAGCTTAAGCAATGAGGTGGAAAGGAGTCTTGAGAAGAAGCCAACACCCAGTTTTCTGAATATATAATCTCCCCAGCAAAGAATCTGATCTTCAGACCCAGTATGTTGGGTACTTATGAACCACCTTCAATCAAGGGTTTTAACGAAATGCCCCAGAGCCACTGCCAGTCACTCAAGAACTTCTACGATGTCCCACCACTCTCTGCCATCGTACATAGGTCTAATGCTATAAGCTTTGAAGATGGATTTTTTTTACCCAGCAGCTGCCACCGCAGGACCTGGCTCCTGGACAACTTTCAAGGAACCTGCAGAGAAACCACCAGTTGCAAAGTGCCCAACTGTGAACAGGGACTGTGCACAGAGAATGGCTGTGTGCAAAGTGACTGCCTCCCCAGAGTTGTCCAAACAACTTGCTCTAATTCCAAGCCCTGTGAAAGGACAACATGCCAATCAGGAAGTTCCTCGGCAGCGTTGGAGTGTGTTTCTGAGCCTTGCCAGTCAGGAAGCAGCCAGCAAATGGATTCTCTAGTCCAGAGCTGCCAGCCTGTGAGCCACGTGGCAAAGTGTTGTCCATCCAAGACTTACGTGTCTAAGAGTTGCCAAACTCTGGAATGTGAATCTAACCAATGCCAGTCTCAGAGCTCTGAATCCAGTTCCTGTAGACCTCTGGTCTGTGTAGCACCAGGGCCACAACTGCTGGAATCTTCTTCTAACATTTATGAACCAACTTGCTGTGTTACTGGTGGTTTGCAACTGCCTAGTATGTGAAGAATGTGTAGAAGTGTAGGGGAGGTAATGTGTTCTAATTGGGATGAATTAAATCCTGAGATATCTAGGAACTTTTATTTTTGTAAATATTAAATTACTGTGCATGTGTTTGTGAGAGATTGAACATGTCTTCTACTGTCTCCAAAGAGAAGAATTATTTTTTTTTTTTCTCTTTTGGGCATTTCTGGTGATAGGCTACGATTGGAAAGGATGTTAACTCTTTTCAGTCATGAGGACACTATTTGTTATACAGCAATGAGAGTTACAACCAGGGACTAATATGAGTACTTAAAAAGTCAACATTACACGTTGGCTACTAGTTTTTATCAATGGAAATGCTTAGCATTGAATCTGGCTTATTAACTAATGTGCTACTAATATCAGAAATCCATATAATACTGGCATCTAAAGAGACCCCAAAGCCCCTCTAGTCCTGTGAATTCTGATGGGATCAGCTCTGTTGGAGGTTGTCCATGGAGTTAATCACATCAGAACCACAAATCAAATCTGTGTCTACTCACTCTCCATCCCCTGTTTTATCTGCTGTATCACAACACCTTCCTGATTAACTATGAGATTGAATCTATTGCTTGAAAAGTGCAAGAGAAATTTGAATTTCATCTCCATGGACTTCCTAACCACATAGTAGCCAGAGACCTTTCAACGTTATGACTTCAAGTTTAGCATATTCGCTACACTTCTGCTAATCTTCCTCTTTTCACTGTTTCTTAAATGTTACTTGAGTTGAAAAAAATGTTCTTTGTATTAAATAAAAATACTTCTCTTCGAATTACAAACTTAATTGTCACATTATTATTTTTATTCCACACTTTTATGGGTTTTATGTAATAGGTTTTTTTTTTTTTCCACCAAAAGAAGATGGTATAAATATTTGGAAGAACACGTTCCCTTACCATAGTTTGTATATCATGAACCAGAATGAAAGGACACATTTGTGGCAGTCAGCAGAAGATGGAGAACATACTCACTATGAAGATCATAAAGTCGCAGAGTTGGAATGTGTGAAGATTCATTAATGTTGTTTGGAGTAGCGTGGCTATTCTGAAGCTATGGATGTGCTCTTAAATGGATCTCTCCTTTTTCAGGGTGACATAAATCAGTGGTTAAGAGCATGGACTCTGAAGTCAGATTTCCTTGGGTCTGAATCTTAGTTGTGCTGGGTGAAGGCTGGTTGAATCCTAACTGTGTGACTATGTGCACGTTATTTAACCACTCTCTACCTCTGTTTCCTCAACTTCAGAATTGAGATGATACTAACAGGGCCACTGTGTGACTTAATAAGTTAATAATTTGACAGTGCTCAGCACATGACCTTGTATATAGGGATTGCTTAATAAGATTTAGCAACATGATTAGCTAGCTCAGAGACTCAATATGGAGGGCAGAGGTGACAATTTGTAGATAAACCCCAAAATCTATGACAGATTAGGAAAACTTGTCATCCAAAAACTAAGAGATTAGCTGTTTTGTATTTTGGAAGATGCAGGCAGCACCTTCCACCAAAGGAAAAACTTAAGGAATGTACTCCATGCTTTGGTAAGGTGGGCTGGCCAGTATCTCCATGTCCATGACAAAGCTAATGTTGATTTACCTGTCAGCTCTTTGGGTGGGTTAGATACAAGTCATCCCAAAGAGGAAGATTTAAACCTAAAATCTATAAATCACCACTTACATAGGTGTTTCTGCAGAGGGGTGGGGTTGAAGGAGAGCTGAGGGGGGGGGGTCTGAAAGAGGCTGAACACTATTTGATCCCAACAATAGTGACAGAGCATGTGGCAGCCACAACAGCAGAACATTTGTGCAGCAAGAAATATTGACATAGCAGTGATGGCAGCAACACAGTGGTAAGGAGAGACTTCATCTGCATGGCTGCTTCTCAGGATTCCAGTCACAGCCAATCATGCGATCGTATATGGAATTTATTCACAGTGGAGATTGTTACTAATGCAACTCAAATAGGAGTGTCTGGGAAGAGCTCAACTCATCTGGGCCATTGTTTCTGAAGAAAAGAGGGAAAACACAGTCATTTCATTTCCCTTCCAAGTATATGTTCCTTTACTGGGTGTAGCTTGTTGGGAAGACAGGCTGTTGGTGAAAAGTGGCTATGTGTGGTGGCTGGGGGGTGGGGGAAAGCAGGAGTGGTGTGGCAGGAGAGAGGGACAACAGTGGTAAACCGGGTTTTCATTTTTCAGTCTACTCTGTTCATCATTCTAGACCTTAACTAATTCTTTCCAGGCTGAACGTGATCACTCCCCTAAGGAGAACTTAACTGAAGGAGGGGCCAGTATCTAATCTAACCCAACATGGAGCACATTGGAGCTCTTTATAGAGAGAAAGTGTGGACTCAGGTACTAAAGACTCTTGGTATTGGAATAGAGAGTGGTGTGGTGATGTGAAGAGGCGCTTGGTAGGCAGGGGAGGAGAATTGGCCTTGGATTATGACTGGACCTCATTCAAATCTAAATTCTGCCATTTACTACTGTGTATCTTGGGACAATACTTCTGAAACTCAATTCCTTCACTATAAAATGGAGATAATGCCGAATTCATTGAAAGATTGTGACAACTAAATGACATTTTGCCCATTAAATGCTTAGTGGAATGTTTGTGTCAATATATGTAAGATATCATTTGATACTGTATCTGATATTTGCATCTTGGGCCTCTGCTTCAGTTTATTCTCACGATTTCTCTATACTGGATTTAAATTTTGGGATAGAGACCAAGAAAAGCCCTCCATTATAAGGACATAAGCAGCATGGAACATGACCCACATAGTCTACGCAGTACTCTCAAAAACTGTAGATATGACTCAGTGGGTACATGCTACAGAACATTCTCCATAGATCAAGGCACTTCTTCCTGCCTGAACAGAAAGGCTCTGGTAGGATTTGTGCATTGACATTACTTAGCGTTCTTCAAGACGAGGATAGCTTTTCTCCTAGAAGCCAAGCATAGTGAATTTCAAGAACATTTCCTTGTCTAGGCAGTACTGTGCCATCAGCCAAAAAACAGCTCTTATTAGTTTGGTTTTCATTATTTACCAAGCACTGTGCAGGTACTTTATCATTTTAAACTCAAACAACCCAATTGGATAATATAATTTTTAAATTCCCATTTTTTTCAGTGAGGAAGACATAGATAAATCAAGTAGGTTGTCCAAGATAATACAGATGGTAAATGGTGGAGCTAGGATCTTAATCCAGTGACTTGGACTTTGGAGCTTGAGCTGTAAATCCTGACTACCTGATTATATTACATTTCTTGTTATTAGAGCAGCTCAAATGTGGGGAATATTTCTATGCCAGATGGAGGGTCTGTACATATAATGTGATTGAAAATTCTTGGGCTGGCTATATTGTATTGTGGAATTAAAAAAAGATGGAGTCTCTCGTGTTAAGGCTCTAAAATGGAGCCGGGCAGACATGAAGAGGAGAGGAATAAATTCCTCCTTCAGGATGAACTCTTGAACTCATTAAATGCCTGAAATGCATCAGCAGGTCTTCTCAAGGAAGATAAGATTATCTGGACAGAGACCTCATTCCTGCCAAGGTCATTCTCTACATTCCTAAATTTTAATGGCTTGTTTCAACTGACCCTCACCCCTTGACCACCTTGAGCCTGGAATTTGTTAAAAGACATTCCTTTCCCTTTTTAAAATTTGCCTTTGTTAGCCACAACTATAAAATCTTCCTTCTGCCTGTCCGCCATGGAAAACACAATTCAAGGGCTATTTGAATTTGTGTTTTTCCTGGGCTGCAGTTGGAACAAATCTTGAATAAACAATTTTTATTTAAGTCTATCAGAGTCTACCTCATAATTGGTCGAAAGTATTGTTGTGGGTCTGTAGAGGAGATAATCAGAGAATTAAGTATAGTTGATTGGATGGCTTATTACAACTCAGGAATAAATGCTGGAAAGGAATTAGGCATATTGATTTGGAGTTTGTAAAATAGTATACATTTTCAGTATCTTAGAAAAGAACATTAACTTCAAATCATGTGATATTGATAGATCTAGGTGACAGGGAAGTGATGACGGTATGGAGTCAAATTATTCCACAGTGTAAGCCTAATTGTCTTGACGTTGTTAGTAATTCCTTTTGTCATACTCATTAGTCCCTACTCCTTTTAGTTAAATAATGTTCCTCTTGAAAATTTTGAGTTTGTTGTAGACACTAATGGGATATGAGGCCAGCATTTTGTTCTATGGTGCATCAGAGTCACTGACACCATTCTTGAAGCCAGAATATCCTTCTCTAGTTCTGCTTCCTATTTCTACCTTCAGAAAGTTTTGATTATTCCCTCATCTTGAAATTCTTTCATATCAGAAATTGTTCCATATTCTTCCCCTGGGACCCAGATGGAAATAATGATAATTGATTGAAAAAATAGCTAAGAAAGGAGCAACAAACACAAAGCCAGAAGATTATACGTTTTTAGACAATTTATAACTTACTACTACTGCCATAAATTGCAGTCACCATTCTGCATGACCCAAAACTCAAAGCTTCACTCTCAGAGCATAGCAGGTAAAGCCATCTGCCCATCTGTTAAATCAGCTTGTCTTATATAAACCTCTACAAACCATTTTAAATACAAAGAATGCAGTTGATCTAGTAAATACTGTTATATCAGAGCTACGGCCTTGATAAGCAATAAAACATACCATTAACAGATAGGTACAAAATAGTGAACATCTAAAAATTAAATTAAATTTTGAACTGAAGAAAAAACCTTTTTGTTGTTGCATAGCACTAAATTATTTGCCTAACCTTTTATATAACTTTCTCTGGCTTTATGGAAACAAAATTACTAATGGGATTCAAAGACAGTTGTTCCTTGGAGCCCAGAGGAGAGACCAATGTGTCTGCATCCAGACACAAGAACAAGGAAATCTCCAAGATAAATATCTGAAAATGGTTAAGTCTGTTGCTGTTCTTCCATTACTCAATAAGGTATTGCTTCAAGCACAGGGCCAATGCCCCTGCAGGAATTCAGTAACTACTAATTGACAAAGATAATGAGAAAAGAAGACTGAAAATCAAAGCAAAGGCTAAGAATAATACCTCACTTAGCAGTACAGGCCTTGTCACTACTACTTTATGGACAGTTGCATGCTGCTTACTTAAATTGAGTGTGCGAAGTGTTAACATCAGATTAAAAAGCCCTCTTCCACTATAAACCCTGTCAGCCTTTACAGTAGGGTTATTAACTGTTGCTCTTGTTTCCCCTTGGCACCAGCTACACTCACTCTGACACTCTGTATGTTAGGAAACCTCTAATAATGCGTGTTGAAATTCTCAAGAACAAAGTACCATCCTCTAGATTTTATATTTTATTATACAAAACTGCAGGAAAGAGTGAAAGAAATACATTTAAAATTTTAGCTATATTGATATTCACAAATGCTATAATGTATGTATCTATTTTTTGTGAGGAAGACTGGCTCTGAGCTAACATCCATTGCCAATCCTCCTCTTTTTTGCTGAGGAGGATTAGCTCTGAGCTAACATCTGTGCCCTTCTTCCTCCATTTTGTATGTGGGATGCTGCCACAGCATGGCTTGATGAGCAGTGTGTAGGTCCATGCCCGGAATCCAAACCTGTGAACCCTGGGCTGCCAAAGTGGAGCATGTGAACTTGCATTGTATTTATTTAATGATCAGATTTACAGTGAATCAGAGTAAAGGTTTGTAATGGTCACAGGTGTATTTACCAGATTGAAGTTAGAGCATTCATTATCACTGAGAGAAATCTTTCTCGGGAAACAGAAACAGGCAGCTGTGTAGTTCTTTCATTTTTCAAGGCTATATTTGCTCAGCAGATTGCCTAAAGTGGGTCTGCTTCCGGTTCCCTCTCTCCTGGGGGCTGCAGCTGATGGTGGCTTGGTCCCCAGGAGTCTGGTTTAATTTCCGGCAGTGAATGACTGTAGTAATCAAAGCATTGATCTTGAGTTGGTCCTGGAGGGGCTCCTGATGTTAGCCCAGCGCTCTGGGGCCCTCAGTCTACAAATGGAATGCTAGACAATCAAAAAACAATATGCTACACTCTGGCCCACTGGGCTTCCTTCTGCAGGACAAATCTGTGAAGCTGAATTTTGTTCTGAAGGATGACCAGTCAGAGTTAACTGTTTCCCAAACCTCCATCAGGTAGCTGAGTGAAATGCTGAGGCCCGAGGATCTGTGGTAAAGAACAACTGACCATTTTTGCATGGGTTCTTCCTATGCTCCCTCATTTCTATCACACCTACATTTTCTTAGAATCATGATTATTTCTAAATCTGTAAGAGATGTTCAGTGAGCTTTACTCAACACAGAGTTGAGTAAACACATTTGCCGAGGTGATGTGGTTTACTCAAGCAGAGTCACGGCTAGAACTTAAGCCTGATGACTCATTTCTGTGCCCCATTGACTGTATTGCAAAGTGTCCCTCATGAGAAGTTTATTAAAAATATTTAAATGTACTGAGCACAATAATTTTAACGAGCCCTATACGTACATTAAAGGCCACACATAACACATAAAAAAGCCATTTATTGGATCATAAATGCGGCCTATCTTAAATTAATATGCCAGCTGTAATAAACATTAATCTATTTGCAGAATTTCAAATATCTTTTAATGAAGGTTGGGATATGGTTTTTCTAAGTGCATGGTTTGTTGAATGATAAGGCCATAGGTCCCTTGTTTTAGAAATTTAGTGGATACTTTTTTATGGCTGTAAGTAGCCAATTCCCCTGATATCTGAATAACTGAATTGTGTTTATCACCATTTTTGAAACAGTGAGTTAGAATAAAGCCTGCACTGGAAGCCAATACTCGTTAGTAAAAATTTCTAGAAGCCACAGCACAAAAGGGGAAATTGCACTACATGTAGGTACTTTGCCTGGAATATACACTAAGGTCATCTTGTCTTTCAATAATTGCTCAGCTAAAAACTACAGTTGTCATTCCCTCAGGGGTTATTGCCATGTTTCTGTCATCTCCTGTAATAACGTTTTCCTCCACGTGTGCTTCAGAGGTGCCCTCTGCTTAGCTAGTAGCAGTCATTGCAGAACCCACTCTTGAATGACAGCTAAGAACCCAGAGGGGAACCACTAGCTGCCAGGAGGCCCATACCCAGCTCCTGTGAAACCACTCCCCACACCCCTCCACTTGTGGTGTGTCCAGAGCCTGCCACACAATCATTGTCTGCTTTTTTCTTCAGAGGTCTTTGGTCCCTATCACCCAGCAACCTGCACTCAAAATTTTGAGCTACATGGACAGTACACATTACATTCACAGGTCCTCGTGGCTATTCACCCCTGGCCTGTCTCTCATGGCTTATCCGTGACAGGGTGTTAGTAGCTGCTGCCCTCTAGTGGACTACCTTTGCTTGTTAACAAAGCAACTGTATAGTCAATAGCTTTTGCCCTCAAGATCCATATCTTATACCTTGAGGTATCTTGAGTAATCCCTCATAGTTGCCAATTCCTAATAAAGTACCTAAACATTTCTATTTAGCCTAGTTGAAAGAGGTGGGCAATCTCTTAAAAGACCACGTTATATGGCTGTATTGTTTTAAAGAAAAATCTGGTATACCCATCCATTGCTTTACTCCTCAGCCTTAAGACTGTTTATTAATAAGCCATGGTTTACATTTGTTCCTTTTTTTTGTCAGCTCTGTTTTTCCTTTCGATTCCCTTTAAGCTTTTAAGATATGTTTTCAATATGGCATCAAGTTGTTTTCTTTATCTTTAATAACTTTGATTAATCTTTACTAGTTACTGCTGCAGAAATTTATCATTATTTCAATATTATTATGATTATTGTATTTCTACTAAAATCTGTCTTATTAAGCAATTGCTAAGAAGGTAGAGTTAGTTATGATATTGCGGTGCTGCAATTTCAGCTACAAAAACAGAAATGTGTGGGAAGGGGAAATGAGAACCATGGAAGGTCTGAAGTTTTGCCCCACTTGCAAGCTAACAAGTTAGCCTGTCACAGCTTCATGGAGGCTGGCAGAAGACAAGCAACACCTGGATCAGAGACAAAGGCTTTATTATTCCTGGCAATAGCAGAGGCCAGAGTGCTACATTTGCACCAATTCCCTGAGCTTCAGTTCCTACGGGGCAACAGGAAGAGGGCCAGAGGATACTTGCACATGCAGTAAGTCGTATTATGGGAGAGGAACTCTGAGCTCAGGAAACCTGGATCGTGGACATGATAATGGACAGTAAGCATGCCCACCATTTGCCCCAGGGAGATATACGTTATCTATTTTCCAAGGCTGCTTGCTTTAGAAACATGCTTGAAAAGATAATCCAGAACAGAAGGAACCAGTGGCTCTGCTCTCAAGACATGCAGAAATGCAAGAGACCTATGAGGACTTTTCTCCCCTCCAATAACCAACCCTTTTCTCTATACTGCATTGCTTTGGTGAATTTTTCTGTGAGTATGGCACTCCACTGGCTACTCTGATTAGTCTGACCAACAGAGTTTGCAACCAAATCTATTCAATATGTCTCATTCAATATTGAAGTAAGGCGACTATTAATAGGTCTCCAAGCAACATTCAATGGGTGGAGGCTCTCTCCCTTTGCCAAAGGCTTCAATCAACAAAATCCTCAGTCACAGAGACTTGTAGCTCCAAGGAGCCCCTAAGATACTAGCACTTCTATACTTACAACTCTTCACAATCAGGAGAATCTCCTTTGGAATTTATGGAATGGGAAAGTACAGTCATTTAACACTTCCAACAACAAAAGTACATTGAATTAGCCCAAAGGGTCCCACCTACAGGTCACATTATCTTCTCTGCCCCACTATGATGTCTTCTAAAACCTCATTAGCTGAATCCAAGCATTCCCCTCCCCCAAACACCACTGGACTGGGTAGAACGATGACTTGGACACCTGTAGCCAAAAGAGCTATAAAAGTTTAAATCCCTCTTTTCCCATAAGTTCCCTAGCAAATTTAAAGGTGTTCATATGGCCTCAGTCTCTCTTGGGGAAAAAAAGACATTCATCCTCCCTGAATCATCTTTCTCCTCAAAGTGACTGATTCCAGGGAGGAGGGAGGGAGGCATCAGCAGGTGTGGAGAGGGAGAGAGAGAATGGAGCTCAGCACTCATAAGCAAAGTACCTTTCCTTTGGGTTTTTAACAACAAGGCGCCTGCTATGGGCTCAACCAACAATCTTCTAATGTTTTTAGTCCACTCAATGCCCTATACTGGGCAGCAACATCATCATTACTGACATCATTTATTTAAGCCTTGGGAATCTCTTGACTCAGCGGTCACAGCCATGTTGCTTTCCAACTGGGACCACAAGGTTTACATCTTTGGCTACCTCACACAATAGCAGACTTTTTGTGTGTGTGTGTGAGGAAGATTAGCCCTTAGCTAACATCTGTTGCCAATCCTCCTCTTTTTTGCTGAAGAAGATTGGCCCTGGGCTAACATCCGTGCCCATCCTCCTCTACTTTATACGGGACGCTGCCACAGTATGGCTGACAAGCGGTGCCTCAGTCCACGCTGAAGATCCGAACCTGCGAACCCCGGGCCGCTGAAGCGAGTGAGTGAACTTAACCACTATGCCACCGGGCTGTGCCCAGCAGATAATTTTTAAGGAATACACCTTAATCTGAAGGTGCACTATGAAGATAACATTAACTTTTTTGCCCACCCAGTTTCAACATAAGGGCTAGAGGAGTTTTCCAAGGTTGTGAAATTCTCGGCTGCAAGAATTTACTTAGAATGCTCAGAGTCAGTTTCTCATTCTACAGTGAGTCACTGTCATCGGTTTTATAACCCCAACCCAAGGCACTCAATGCCTCACTGATGGTGTCCCACAGGAGTTTGACTATATCTGGGAAATTTCCCTGAGAGAAACAAAGCTTTCCTGTAGAGAACAGAGCCCACTGTGAAAACTCTTGGACCTTTTCCTGTCATCTCTGAATGGATCTAAGGTGGTTGGGCTGTAGAAGAGGCTGAGCTGGGAGATGGTGCAACTGTTCCCACTTCCTTCATAAGGGGGAGCACACCACTTCTTAATCCCCCAAGACAACCAGCCAAAGTTCTAACAAGTTAACTAGTTTCTAATCCCAGCCTTAGTGAATTTTCCTTAATTCAAATTCAGTGTAGGTGCACATTTCTATAATTGTTGTTTGAAAGAGGGTGGAATCTTCTCCTCACTCAGATGAATCTTTGAACTAGTTATTACATGGGGGAGAATCTGGGATTGACTGCCAGATTAGAGAAAAATTCCTCCTGCTCAAATCAAGGCACTATTTGGTCAGCTGTCTTTGAATCTGTTTCCCAGGAATTGGCCTTCAATCATCTTCCCATTCCTTCCTTATTAATAGGCAATAAAATGTAGGTCCACACATTGCCCCATTAACCATACACTTTGGTCAACATATTCACTTAGTTCCACTTGATTCCCCTCAAAGTCTATTAATCAATCTGCAAGGTCTTCTTCTTTCCTCTTCCAGAAAGCTATGTCTCTGTCAACATCCCAGCTTTGTTGCCGGGAGGAAAGATCAGAATGTACACAAGTGTTTGTGGGGAAAGGAGCAGATGAACGGATAAGTGATCCAGAGCAGTCACAGCAGAGTACAGAATTCTTGTGACTACTTTGCACATCCAACTTCTTCCCACCTTCCTTTTTTTTTTCTTTGCTGAAAATTCTTTAAACTTGTCATGAAGGAAATCAGCCACTTGCTTCTGGTTTAGATATTAGGCATAGCAATACTTTATTTTTTGATATTCTGATTTCCAAGCCAATGCTTCAAAAAAAAAAAGAAAGAAAAAAGTGAACACTGGGCAAGCAGGGTAGTTGACAAATGCTCTACACTGAGCCTCTTCAATTTCTTCATTTCTTCAGTTTTATGCATGAGAAAGCCTGAAGTCAGCTCATCCATGCTCAAGTCTAACGTTAGAATGCTAGGTATTGGACGCTTATTAAGAAAGATACTACTTTCTTTATCATAAAATCAGGCTTTCCGCTGTCTTAGTGATGTTTCATATCAATTTTAAGGTTCCTACTGATTTGGGATTTTTTTAAAGTTAAAGGATCATTTGCTACATAATCTACTCCACAAGCATTTGAGATAGGAAAGTGTCCTCTATTCTTTTCAGAATGGCCCTGCACTCCTCTGGAAAAGAACTCTTGGTGAGACAAGGTAGATAAGAGTAGAAAAGATCTTTTCCTACTTCCAACATGAAAAAAAAAGTACAATTACTAGTTATGGTAACGAGCTCTTAGGTTTTCAGAGTCTTTCCACACTGATTAATTTATCTGAATATAAAACAAGGAAAGAGTGAGAGGTTTTCAAATATTATGAGAAAACTTTCAGGAAATAAAATCTCCTCAGCTTGGAAAAAAAAAAAAAAACTGCTCTGTCAGAACCTGGGAATAGCCTGTGATAGAGACCAGGATAAAGAATTGAATCCCTTAAATGTCGGTCTTTCAGTCTGAGGAAGAGTGATGCTCTACCTTTTATGAAGTGTTATAAAATAATGCTTCAGAGGAAACAAATGTTTTAGGCAACTCAGGGTCTTCATTTGGCCCTGAGGGCTGTTCTATCTGGCAGGATAAAGGTTTGTTAGATCCAGACTCTCAGATAGCTCCTATTGATTTTAGTGGGATTGCTGAGTTGCTGACAAGTCATAGCATTGCTACTTTGATCTCATGTTCTACTAAACAAGTAACAAAACTAGAAAACCTTTACACTCCAAAATAATATTTCCTATTGTAAAATCTCTCCCTAGAGTTTCTGTGTGCCTTGAGAGAGTCTGGAGTAAAGAAAGGCCAGGTGAGGTGCTTGTGCTTTGCAAGGAAATAACTGAATAAGGATCCTCTGCGACCTGAAGATGAATTGCATTCTCCCCTGACTGTAAAGTGCATTATGTGGGAAAATCCAAGACTTTGGTGATAAGCACTATAATAGACCCGTGCTTCCCCTTTTTTAGGAAGTTTATAGTAAACCTTCGCTTTCACTGTAAAAAGATCTCAAGGAATCAAAGACAATGATGGGTTCTAATTTATAAAACTAAGGGCCAATGGGTTGAAGATATGCATTTACATCCAAATAAGCAGATTAGGAAAAACCAGAAAGCATGACCTAAGTTAAGATAGATCGTGCCAACCCCTACTCAATTTTCCTCAACAGCCATTTATTATCACATATATTGATCTACATAAAAGTCTTCAACCTGATATGAGAAATATTTGAGATAAAGTAAAAGAAAATAAAATTCATGAACTTTACTAGAGAAAAACATTGACTAAATCATTCTCATTCATCATTTGAATAAATATTTACAAAAATAGTATGTTGGGCATTTTTCACAATACAAACACATATAAGGCCATAATGTCTCCAATACAATTATTACTGAGAAGCGAAAATAAGACGTGAAATGAATTAAATATAAGGTATGAAATAATCAGTATAATAGGAGATATGTAAATTAGAAATGAGTTCAAAGGGAAAAGGAATTAATTCTGGTTGGGCAGAAATGAAGGCTTCCAGGGAGCGATTAGGTTGGACTTGGGCTGTAAATAATAAGTAGGATATGGGTAGGTAGAGACAGGGCAGAAAAGCATTCAAGACAGCAAAGAGGAAACCAGCAACGTAAGTGAGACATTTACTGAGAATGGTGAATAGAGTCATGCAGAGTTCCATATAAAGACGACTGACAGACTTATACTTAGTGATGTATATTGGGCCCATACTCGGAATAGTTTTGAATGACAACTTAAGGACCTTTGATTTTATTCTGAGGTCAACAGAGAGCTATTCAGGGTAAGTGTAACCAAGGGAGAGACATTACCTGAGCTATATTTTACTATTAATCTCATCCTTGGAAATAGGATAGTAGTATTTTGTGAGGATAGTTTTGTAATAGTTTAAGCTTACATGACTAACAGAATGTGGTACCATAAGTAGAAACTCAGTTCATGGAAGAAGGAATCAACTTCGGAGAAAGCACTATGTATATATAAATATTTAATTTGAAGTGTAAGGTGTCCCAGTGGAATGACCTAACACACAAAGGCAAGAACAGGGATCAGGAAAGAGCCAGCCTGTAATTATGAATAGAAGAATTCATAAAGATCTATTAATTGAACCCTTAAGATCAGTGAAATGCAGATTGACAAGAATGCAGAAGAGGATTAAGAAGGATTCATATTCCGAGGAATAGAAGGAGAAAAGGGAGGTAGACGTGAAGACAAAACAGGTATTCTGAGTGATAGAAATAGAGCCATGAGATTAGAGCATTGCTGAGATAGAAATAGAACAAGATTTCAAAACAGAGAGTATGGACAGCAATGTCAAATGTGCCATTGAGTTAAGACTGAGGGCAAAAATTGACATGGGATGGAGAGACTTCATCACTGGTGATCTTTAAGATAACAGCTTTAAATATTGATGAAGATAGAATCTAGATTTCAAAAATGTGGATGAAGAAAACAAGAAAAAAACATTTAAGACATGGGTTTATGCAGAGGTTTCTTAGCTACAACACCAAAAACACAATCCATAAATTTAAAATTAATACATTGAACTTCAGCAAAATTAAAAATGTCTGCTCTTCAAAAAGTCAGTATTACAGGAATAAAAGGACAAGCCACAGGTTGGTAGAAAATACTTGTAGATCACATATCTAATGAAAGAGTTTATCTAAAATATTTAAAGAACTCTTCAAACTCAACAATAAGAAAGCAAACAATACAATACAAAATGGACAAAACATTGAGCAATTTCTTCACTAAAGAAGATAGACAGATGTAAACTAAGCAATGAATGTGCTCAGCATCATCAGTCACTAGCAAATTAAAACCACTATGAAATACCACTATGCACATAGAATGACTGAAATTTTTTGAAGTCTGACTATACCAAATGTTGGAAGAAACATGAAGGAACTTGAACCCATACACTGCTTGTGGAAATATAAAATGATGCAGTCACTTTGGAAAACAGTTTGACAGTTCCTTAAGGAGTTAAACATTGATGTATCATACAATCAAATGATTCCACTCCTAGGAATTTACTGAAGAGAAATGAATGCGTTATGTCCATTCAGAAACTTGCACACAAGTGTTCATAGCATTGTGTGGTCTGTAATTTCCGAAAACTGCACGTAATCTAATTGTTCACCAACATAGGAATGGATAAACAAATTGTGTGATGTCCATACAATAGAATACTACACAGCAATACAAGGAATGAACTATTCATACAGGCTACAACCTGGATGAATCTCAAAATAAGTATACTTAGTTAAAAAGGAAGAATAAAAACAGCATATACTGTATAATTTCATTTCATTTAATAAAACTAATCCAAAATGGCAGAAAAAAGATCAGTGGTTTTCTGACGACAAGGATAAGGGTGGGTGAGGTGGAGAAGGGTGGAAGAGAAGGACTACCAAGGGGCATGAGGAGATTATGGGGGATAATGAACATAATTATTATCTTGAGTTTGGTATATATACAGATGTCAAAACTTATCAAATTGTACACTTTAAACATGTTCAGTTTATTATATGTCAATTGTATCTATAAGCTGATAAGATATACGGGCAAAGGGAGAAAGTTGAAAGAGACCTTGTGAAAATGAAAGGGACACAATTCAAAGCCTTAGCTATGAATAGTGAAAGAGATCCCTCCACTTCAACTGTCTTCAATACAGGTACAAATGGATGTGTTAATTAATACAAGACAGTTCCCTAATATCATCTGAGGCAAGTTCTTGTGTGCGAATGAACCGGGAATGAGTGGGGCAAATTTTGTACAAATCAGATATAAGCCATAATTTTCACACTCATGAATGTTATAATATAGTAAAAATTCAGTTGAAAGCAGATTACAGCCTGACAGCCTTATGAGTTACCCAAAACTCTACATTGCCAATCAGCGAATTACTTAATTCTTCCAGTTGATTACAATTTAATGATTTTACACATGGCATCCACCAGGGGGTGCTAAAATTAGGACACTTTGTTATGTTGTAGGTTGCAATGGACTGACTCCAGATAATTGGTGTCTTCTCTAAGTCAAGCTACAATGAATATTAATGAGGGATATTAGAATGGGTAGTAGAAAAACCTCACAAAGGGTGCTCAGTCCCCTTGAACCTCTTTCTATCCTCATGTTCTTTTATATTCCTTGAAAGTTGACCGTTCCTGGTGAAAAAGGAAAAATGGTGAGAAAAGTTTATAAAAGAGATTATTGACTAAGTAAAGGTCAAATTTTATTTGACAAAGAAAACCTAAGTTATATTCTGTGAATGCCATGATTTTAGTCAGCGAGTATTTATCAAGGATAGACTAAAATTCCTCACATGTATTGAGAATAATGATCACGCTTACTCGAATAGGGATGTTGTGAGGATTAAATCAGTTAATACATGGGAAACACGTAGAATTGTGTCTAGTATATAATAAGGGCTCAGTAAACAGTAGCTAATAAGAGTTCTGTAATATAGTCGGGAAATAAGACACACACAGAAAGAATGTTTTGCTTGCAGTGCAAAGAAGTGTGTGTGTATGTGTGTGTGTGTGAGTCAGGTAATGATAAACACACAGATTTAAAGCTGGAGAGATTTAGGTTGGTAAGAACCTATTTACAGAAAAGGGGCTAATTTAGCCGGAGTTTGAATGACAGATAAAATTAAAGAATTATTCCAAAGGAGAGGAAGAGTAGGATGAAGGAAGAGATGATGTGAAATGAGGATGGATGTGGAGTAACTGGAGATGTGAACAGACAACCCAAAAAGAGAAGAGAATCTCTACTGGGAAGCAGAGGAGGGCTAATCAAGTGTTTGGACAATTCTCTGTGGACAAAGGGGAGTTATCGACGTTTCTGAGTGAGAGATTGTGATAAAATTAATTTTAGGAGTATAAATCTAAACACAGTATTCAAGCTAAAGAGAAGACAATGGCGATAAGAGTCAAGATGGCAGTAAGAAATGTACGTATTCACCAAAGGGGAACAAAATCCAACTTGAATGATGGCAGTGATGACAGAAAGGGAAAAATGGATGAAAAGACATAATTTTAGTGGAATAAGGGAGAAAAGCATTTCAATAGATTTTCCCTCTTTCCAATCGATGCTGGAATTTAATCAGTACTCTCTTCTTGAAATCAGTTATTGGATCACCGTGCCTATAGAACAAAATCTTAACTACTTCCTTGATGATTGAATTAGATTCAGCATGTGAATCTAAGTTTAGTTACTGCAACTTGCCTCCAAGAATCCTTCACTGAAAGCACTGTCATCGTTTTTTCTGCCTTTATACCTTTTGCTACAGCCGGAAGTGTCTTTCCCTTCCCCAACCCCTCTGCCATTTCCTCCCATCCTTCAAAATTAATATCAAATGCCAACTGTAGGTGAAGCCAATGAACAATGTTTGCTCTTCTCCATACACGATTCATAGAACTTGGTAAGCACTGGCATGGATTGTATGCCTGTCTTATCACATCTGCAAGATAGGATGTGCCTGGCAGCAGAAATCAAGAGTATCTTGGTATCATTGCCAGCTTCTATCATAATGTTTTGTATATACAAGATGTTGAACAAATATTTGTTGAAGGAATAAATGCAAGGCATGTCATTTATTAGCATAGCTTTGTTGTTGCAGTGCTCTGAGGATTCTTTATGTGCGAGAGACAAATTCAGGGTTGTCTCTCCACAGTAGGAGAGGTAAGGACCCCCGGTTCATGGAAAAAAAAGCAACAAAGTGGGTAAATCTGGAGGTGCACACAGGATGCCCAGTTCTTCAGTCTACCCCTGACCCCCACATCAGAAGAGCCTGAAACCTGTAGTTTATAGGAGCCTGCTAATGAGGTACCTGCTGTTATGCCCACATGAGCTCTTCCCTTTAGGGACACAGTCACTATCAAATAACATCAGTTCAACATTTGTTACATTAAGGTACAACTTACTTTCAGGGCACTCTATTTTCTGAAATTCCATGGATATTTTCCAGTGTTACCTACCCACAACAACAAAAACATTAGAGTCTCGTGGGGTGCTCTAAAGGAAATAAATCCAAGATGGTACTCTTTAGAATGGATTAAGGATGTCAAAGCAAGAAAATAAATTATTCTGGTATAGTGTCTTGCAGTTCACATTTAACTTTTTCTTATATTTCACGATATCCTAAAAATGACACCAAAAAGTAGATATTACTAATATTCTTATTGTTCCATCAAATAATACTGGTAGTGACTGGTGATCAGAGCAATTATGCAAATTGCCCAGGGTGACATAGTTAGTAAGTGATGGTATTACTCCATCTCTATATAATGCCATACCGGATAATTGGAGAAAAATGTTTTAGAGGCTAGGACCCCCAAGCAAATGTTCAAATGTTTGAACCCCTTTTGTTCAAATATTTTTCTTCGTGTCAATTGCTATCATTTTGTACATTTCAAGTTTTCTCATGATTACTTTAATACTTTTAATACTTAAAATTTACTGTAACAAATTGTGAGGATAAAATGACATTGCACATGTGAAAACTCACACTGCAAGGTGTTGCCCGGAGTAGATGCTAAATGAATGTCAGTTTCCTCTTATTCCGCAACCCTTCTCATCATGGAAAAATATTCATTATACTTAATGAATACATAACATAAACAATACATATACACACAAACATATTGATGTAGTAATGATGCAATTGTTGGGCTCTTGCTTATGTTAGAGACGAGCAGGCATAAAGAACATCAGCATATAAATCTGATAAGCATTCAGTTAAATATAGCCGTACCTATTACTAACGCCATTTAGCTGATGCATCTCGGATTTCACAAGAAGACTCAAGCAATGTGTACAAAGAGCATCAGGTATTGAAGCTGGGGAGTGGGGGTTGGGGTTGGGGGTGAATCCTCAAACACATCAGGTACAAATTATCAAAGGTTAATGTTCACTGACCTAAAATACTGAGATAATTTCAACCAGTTAGTACAGGACCTCAGAGATTATATCATTTTCTTTTCATATTTTTAGCCTGGGTAGTAAAATAGTTCTACGCTGGCTTGTAGCGAAATCAATCTTCTATTTCAAAGACTTTACTCCTGGACAGAGGGAGACTTAGTACATGTGGGTGTATTCGTTAAACCTTAAAATAGAAGAAAGTGCTGTGATTTCTGGTGAATTTCTAGCTAAAGGGAATTGGAACCTAGATCCAGCAGATATTGAAATTTCCATTAAAACAGCCACTGGAGCCACTAGATATGTTGGTGCATGAAAAATACAGTGAGATGGGTGAGGCTAAACACAATCATGTGTATTTTAAGTCAGTTTTCACCAGAAAATATACCCCCACATTGCCTTTAAAATACTCATACTTAGGAAAATTCTACATTTATTCTGATGCTATTGCCCACGTAAAGCAGCTTAGAAACTCCTCTTTGGAAACTGACATCAAAACCAATGTAAGAAGCAAAACCAAATCCATGTCCACGTCTTAATCATTATGTCTACCTTTTTTCCCCCAAGAACATTAGTTTTCAGTTGGAACATGAGTAACCATGAAATACGTAGCCTATAATAACTATGAAAAATGTTGTGTTGCTTAACTTTCTTTAAGGAGTTTTGTTTATTTGCTTTTGTTCACAGTAGGATCCATAATTTTAAGTGAGCCCAATTTATTTATTTCTATTAAGAATACTTTAAACATAAACTAAGCTTTCAGCTTGACTCAGTTTATTTGTTTATGGAAATGAATAAAATGAGCATGATTTTTTAAAATAGAGACATGTTGGTGGGAAGTCACTTTCTACCAGGACTCTAAAATAAAACAAAGCACAAATTTGGGTGTATTGAAATTTTCCATTATGTACTGCTTTAAACTCTTTCTGCCACAAATCCTATAGGTTATAGGATTTTTTACATTCTTTTACAACATACTTGCTTTTAAGTTTCATTTTTGACAATTTCCAAAAGAATAGAATTTCTTCTTAAGGAGACATAACTTGCCATTGTTTCAAAGAAGTTTTCTACAACTTTTGAAGACAAATACAAGAGAGGCATTCTAAGACTGTTTACGCAGTGGTGGTGATAACTGGAATAAGTGAATGACCTTCAACAGGATCTGTTTGGATTGGATAATTTAAGAAGGAGAGATCCTATTAAAATTCAGTCACACCGCTTTGTACATATACTTAATCAATGGAAGGCATTGCAGGAACATCCAGTTTTATGAGAGGTGGGAGCACCACTTCCGGCCTATAATGAAGAGTTCTGATGCAGTCTCATACAACAAGGAGGAAGAGAGTCTGTATACAGGATCACCACCTTCTAGGGATATATAAGGGGTCAGGCAAAAGGAGGGGCACAACGAAACTTGAGACACTCGCTTCTTTCCAGTCAACCACAGCCTGCTCTCGAAACCTCACTATGTCTTGCCACAACTACTGCTCTGGAAGCTACAGCTTGGGATCTCTCAGAAATCCGTGTCATATTCCTCTCTCCTCCTCCGTTGCCCTCTGCTCTACAAATGTGAGCTCTGGAGATGTCCTCTGCTTGCCCAGTAGCTGTCAAGACCACACCTGGCTCCTGGACAACTGTCAAGAGACCTGCAGTGAACCAACCAGCTGCCAGCCAGCCAACTGTGAGCCCAGCAACTGTGAAACGTCTCACTGCCCCTCCACTGCTTACTGTGTGTCCAGACACTGCCAAGGAACCAATTTTCTCCCTGCTGCTTCTTACATCTCTAGCTCCAGCCTCCCAGTATCCTGTAGACCTCTGAGCTATGTGTCGAGCAGCTGCCGACCTCTGAGCCTCCTCCCTTATGGATGCCGCCCCTTGGGTGTTTTACCCTGTCGTCCTCAACCACTTAGCATTGTGTCCAGCAGCCTCAGACCTCTGCATCCTCTCTCCATTGGATACCAACCTCTGACTCCTGTGTTTGGCACTTGTCGTCCATCTTGCTCTGCACTGGGAAGCCTGTAGCCTCCTTGTTCCAGTTTATAGTCATGCTGAAGATCCAGGACAAAAATCCAAACTCCATGGACTTTTGTTTCTTTCCTAGTAGTGACGGCATTTTCTTGTTTTCACTGTGCCTGATCTCATGCAAGCTGCTCCTTTCACATTTTTAACTCTTTTCATCTCTACCTGACGTAAAGTTATTTGGTTTACAACGCTATTCAATATCGCTTGGGTGCGGGAAGAATTTATTTGCTTTATGCTTTAATAAATGCGATCAAATCAGAGTTAAGAATCTGGTTCTTCAGTTTGTCTTTTATTTCTCCATTTTCACACAGAAATGGCCAACCTCAACTGCTTGAAAAATAAGTAACTAGGACATGGGATACTCAAACATATGTTCTTATCCAACAGTAGGGGAATCACATGATGGTTTATTCCTCAAGCTGCTTTCTAGACTTCTCATCCCACGTACTTGAGAGACCCCAAAAGTTCTTGGTGGAAGTGATTTTGAAAAGGCAAGATTAGCAATGGTCTCCATATCTCTCTCTTTCAGTGAACATACTTCCACCAGATCGTCCTTTCTAATTGCAAACTGAGCCATATTTCCCTCCTGCTTAAGCCTTTGATGGCTTCCCATGAGCTCTTCCCATAAAATAAAAATACAAACCCTTTACCATGACACCTGGTTTCCTTCATTGTCTTTCTCCCTCCCACCTCTCTGGCCTCATACCCTTCTCTGTATTGAGAACTCTAAATTCCTGCAATTCTGACTTACTCCTCAAGCGTACTGCTTTTTACAAGGATCCACCATTTGCATGTCATTATCAAGATCAGGATGCCCTTCTGATCTATCTACCTTGAAAACTCATACTCACTTTTAAAAACACAGTCCCACTTCCTTTATTAAACTCTTGTTTATTCAGCAAAATTTGTATTACCTACCTACTATGTCCCAAATCATCCTTTGCCAGGTACAAGAGATACAGAAATGAACAAGACAAACCTGAACTATCTCAGTATTTACCAGAAGTGATATACTAAGGGGCACATCTGTATTAAAGACATATTTTTCCCTCACTCAACATAAAATGTGTAGGGGTATATATTTCACAAATTAAAATAAAAATAAACTGTAAAGACATGAATGTTCACCTTTTTGAGGAACTGGAATATCTAGAAACTGTCAGCGTGCAAGAAAGAATAATCTCTCAGAGCTAACTCATAGTTGTTCTCTTTAGATAGGTTCTCAGAACCCATCAGAGCATGAAAATTCCAGTTGCTTCACATCTCATCAATATTTGCAATTGTCAGTCTTTTTAAGTTTAGCCATTCTAGACTGTTTATTATGTTCTGTTCACTGTTTGTCTGTGTTTACCTTGATGTCATGCTTAAATTTTCATTCTTTTATTTGAATTTCTGAACTCTTCTCTAGACTTTGAGCTCTTCAAAGGCTATCTTTGTGTCAATATGTGACTAGACTCTATGTTCATTGATGTGTATTTAAGTAAATAATGTTTTGGTCAGATAGTGGTGGAAGCTAGGGAAAGATGTATTTCGATTTAGGATAGTACTGATAAGAAATGCCACATGTTGGTTTCTTTTCCTTTTGGAGTTTTATTCTGGGCTTTCTTTCTTAGTTTGGTAGAAACAACTGTTCATTTCTCAACTTCTCATAGTTCAGAATTCTAAAAGCTGGAATTTAAGGGAAATTCTATGTCCAATATCCCATGACTAGCTAGGATCTGCGACTATTTATACATTAGCCCACATATGATAATTTTGTGTTGCCAGCTTTGGGTCATGTTTTTTATTAAACTAATTTAATTACCTAAATATCCAGCAGGTAGTTATAATTGTTCCTAATTAGGTAAGATCATATAGATGATAAATTACTGATCTAGGATTTATTTCTAAGTTTTCTCAAAGCCCATGTTTTTCCAGTAACCTATATTATGATTATAACACAAAAATTGGTTTCTTTGCACCAATTAATTCTAGGTCAATATTTGATGATATGTACTGCCTTCAAGCTTCACAGGTATATTTCCTATGGCTAAAATAAGTGGAGGTTAGGTATTTAAGCTCCTTTTTCACAAAAAAATTGGATATTCGTTATCAATAGTGAAGCACCAATGTGTTGATTGTGATTAACCCTCTGGGTATAGTCATCTTGAACTGGATGTCATAAGAACTGATTTCCTTTTATCAAACCATGAGCTCAAAGAATATATGGCCCTTTCCAAGTGAACTTTAATCAAGTTTGTGTGTTAGGTCTCCATCATAACCGATTATGAAGCATTGTCCTTGAAGATTAAAATCAGACAGAATTATCTTGTTCTTTATCTTGTCTGAAATAGATTGAGGAAAAGCAAATATTTAAACTTGAATAATACTTAGATTAGTCTTTAAATCAAGCACACATAAAGAAAACTACAGGGTTAGTCTAACAGATTGTTCAGATATGTTGAGGGTAGAATTTGGAATCTGGGTCTTTTCTCAAAGCTTAATTCTGACTAATCACTTCTCAATATGTCAGTCGTTTCTTCATTCTCCACTGAGACATGATTTTTCTTACAGAAATGTTCTAGACATTGGAGAAGATGATGACATTGGGGGTGACTTCTAAGGAATATATGGTCTTCTGGTTTCAGCTACAACATTTAAAGAGCTTAGAAGTCATCACTTCTGTCTTACAACAAAAAAAAGTTGGACAACTTGAAAATTAACAACTTTTTCTGGGCCCATCAGAGAGCTGAATTTGTAGAGCAAACTGTCACATCAAAATTTGGAGAAACAAGCGAATCCAGAGAGTCACAGCTACAGCCTGCTTACTGGAGCAGAAGGTTATGCTGCAACCACAACCTCGTAGGAATACTTGATAATTTTGAGGAATAAATGGTGACTGAGTGTGGACAAGCATGAGTGTGAGAACCTCCTAGGGACCACAGTCTATGGGACGCTCCACACTTCATGGGTTTTATCTCCAGGAACCCCACCAGTTTCTCATGGTGAAGAACTGAGGCAGAAGCCCTCATGGCCACGTCAGGGAAAGGCGAGGAGTAATCCTAGGGAAACACACCCAGAGCCACCTCCTCCGTAACAAATTCCTCTTCTCCAGAAGAAAAAACTTCACTGGAGCCTTATCCAACCTGAAGAAAGGACATTTCTCTCTCTCTAGCTCCCACTAGCTTTCCTGTCTCACCTCCGTGATGAAGAGGGGCACAGAAACTAAGAAACACTTGTGAAGGTCAAGCCCGGGGACAAGGGCCCACTTAAAGATTGAGATTTAATTATAAGATTACAGACTGCTTCCCCTCTCCCCCTCTTACTACCACACCAGCGGGGCTGCAGCACAATAACAGTGGATTACAATTGAAAGAGCTACATGATGTAGATTCTTTCTGAGGAGGAGTGCATAGCAAAGCCAAAAGGAGATACCAAAAAAGGATACTAGTGAAATCACAAGCCTCTGGTACCTACAGCTATAGCCTATATTAATCACAGCCCAACTCTTAGCCAGATTAACTGGAAGCCTCACACTAAAGGCCTGTTTACATCAGTTTCTATCACCCTATACAACATGTCTGACTTCCTCAAAGTTACCAGGCACATAGAAAGGCAATAAAAATCGCAGTCATGGGGCCAGCCCAGTGGTGGAGTGGTTAAGCTCACACGCTCTGCTTTGGCTGCCTGGCATTCACAGTTTCAGATCCCAGGCGTGGACCTATGCAGCACATATCAAGCCATGCTGTGGCAGGCATTGCACATATAAAGTAGAGGAAGATAGGCATAGATGTTAGCCCAGGGCCAATTTTTCTCAGCAAAAAGAGGATTGGCAATGGATGCTAGCTCAGGGCTCATCTTCCTCACACACACACACACACACAAAACCCCGAAAGAGAACACACAGTCACCAGAGAAAAATTAAGGATCAAAATTGGATTCAGATATGACATAGATATTGGAATTATCAGACAGGGGATTTAAAAACCTCTAATTATTACATTCGGAGCTCCAATGGAAAAAGTAGACAACATACAAGAATATACGGCTAATGTAAGCAGAAAGATAGAAATTCAGATAAAGAGTGAAAAATGCTAGAAATCAAAAACATTGCAACAGAAATGAAGAATGCCTTTGATTATTTCTTTGGTAGACTGGACATGGCCAAGGAAAGAGTCAGTGAGCTTGAAGATAGGTCAATAGAAACTTCCCAAACTGAAACAAAAAGAGAAAAAGAATGGAAAAAAACAGAACAGAGCATCCAAGAACTGTGGGACAATTTCACAAGGTGTAACAGATTTGTAATTGGAATGCCAAAAGGAGAAGAAAGAGAGAAGGGGGCAGAAGAAGTAATTGAAGTAATAATGGCTGAGGATGTTCAAGTCTTAATGACAAACACCAAATGACCGATTTAGGAAGCTCCGAGAACGTCAGGCAAGATTAAAAACAAAACAAAGAGAACATTATGCTTACTGTTATCATATTCAAACTACAGAAAAACAAAGTGAAATCTTGAAAAAAGCCAGAGAAAAAGCACCTTAACTATAGAGGAAATAGGATAAGAATTATAGTAGACTTCTTGCCAGAAGTCATGCAGACAAGAAGAGAGTGGAGTGAAATATTAAAAGTGTAGAAATAAAAAATGAAACATCCTAGAATCCTATATCCAGCAAAATTATCCTTCAAAAGCAAAGGAGAATAAAGGTTTTCTCAGACAAACAAAACCTGGGGAATTCATTGCCAGCCAACTTTCCCTGCAAGAAATGTTAAAAGAAGTTCTTCGGGGAGAAGGAAATTACATATGTCAGAAACCCAGCTCCACCTAAAGGAAGAATTGTGCAAAAGAAACAAATGGATGTAAATTAAACTCTTTCATTTTTCTTCTTTCGTCTTCTTCTTTTTTGGCTGAGGAATATTCACCTTGAGCTAACATCCACTGCCAATCATCCTCTTTTTGTATGTGAGCCACAGCCACAGCATGGCCACTGACAGACAAGTGGTGTAGGTCCATGCCCAGGACCCAAATCTAGGCTCCCAAAGTGGAATGCGCTGAAATTAACCACTAGGACACTGGGGCTGGGCTTCATTTTCCTTATTCTTTTTTTTAAATTTTTGTGTGTGTGTGTGTGTGTGAGAAAGATTGTCCCTGAGCTAACATCTGCGCCCGTCTTCCTCTGTTTTGTATGTGGGATGCCGCCATAGCATGGCTTAATGAGCAGTGTGTAGGCCTGCACTGGATCCAAACTGCAGGCTGCCAAAGTGGATCAGGTTTTGAGGGGCCACCAGGCTGGCCCCTCACTTTTTAAATTTCTTAATCAATCTGAAAGGAATATATGCAATGGCATGAACACTTAGTCATTGTTTCTTTTATCATTTAAATTGTTAAACCAGTCTTTTGCTTTGTTTTTATTTTTTCTTGGAATATTTTCCCTGAAATGGTTGAGAAAATCTACTGAAATATAAGAACTATTACAGATTTACAACTCAGTCAATATTTATTGTATCATTTGATCAATACATTTGCATTGTTTGAAGTTATTTCAGTGTGCATAATTGTTCAATAAATAATAAGGAATTCCTATTATGTGCCAAATTCTGTTCTGCATGCTGAGGATACAGTGGTAAACAAAACAGATACTATCCTTTCTTTCTTGGAGCTTACACTCAATCTGGGGGAATGACAGAAAATAAATAGTAAATACTGATAAAGAATATGATAATATAAAGGGAATGAAAATGATACTATAAACAGAGGCAGATAGCTACTTTCAACACGGTCAAGGGCATTTTGTCTTTTAAGAAATGACTTATGGATTATAACTAGAAGGATTAGAAGGAGAGCACCCTGTGATAAACTGAGGGAGGTGTGTTTTAGGCATGGAGAACAAGATCCAAGGCAGAAATTTAGGGATTGCTGAGAACAAAAGGAGGGTGGTGTGCCTGGAGGGTAGTGAGTAAGTTAAGAGTCATACTGGAATTTACCAATATATTCAATATATTAGACGCTCTTGCCAACAACGGGGTCATCACGTCTATTAGGTATGCTAAAATGTGTGTAACAAGCATTGGCTGTTTTCCAAAAGTCTCGTAAACACAGCCAGATGGGCGTCCAATTAGAGGTAGGTATTTCACTTGTACTTATCATGAATCAGAGCATCTTGTCCAGACAGTAAGACTCAAAGTGGTTCTTATCACATAAAAAGGACTGATTCTCTCACAAAATGATCTTTAAAAAGAATTCGCGTCTACAGTTTTAATATTTGTTAATCAGTCATCAATCTAATGTTTCATTGGAGCAACTCGAGATTCTGACCTAAGATTTCATGAAGTAAATGCCTCTAAGGAAGAGGAGCAGAAGGACTGGTTAAGAATTTTTGCTGTATGAAATGTGTCAGCAGCTATGCAGGAAAGAGAAACAATATTCTCTGGATGTTTTAATGTCTTCTGATTTACTCCTATTCACGCATTTATTTCACCAGATGAAAAAATATACAAACAGCAGAGCTTGAACTTTCAGATAGATGTTTCAGAATTATGGTTAAATGAGGAATATATAATGTGTGTCACTCTCAAACCAATGGGAATGAGAAGCATGGTAAATTTGAGATCGTAGGGACAGTATGTGAAAGTGCCCTTCCTAGCCAGGTAAGCAAGTGTACTTCCTTCTCCCTTGCAATATCCAATATCTTCCAAATTTGTCTATTGTGCTTATTAACCTTCAATACAAAGCTACTCAACCAATAACTTACAAACGTCTCGCTCACTTTTTGGAAGTTAACAAGTCACAAAGATATATAGATATAGATATAGATATAGATAGAGAGAGATATCAAAGTAACTCCAATTGTAAGCTTCAAAAGAAATATTTAAAAGAAAACATTCTTAATTCTTTCACTTTTCTGACATATTAATCCGGGCAGTACTTAAATATTTTCGTGACCTTGTTCGAGGTCCAAGGACTTTTCTCCTCACAGATTATTTGGATATTTCTGCTCCTTTTTACTGATTACATTACTCTTTTTGTATAGAAAGTGGCTTAGGATATTTTAACGAACTCTCTAGGTCAAACAAGCATATTCCATTAATGGATCCTCATTATTGCTAACGTGTTCACCATAATCACTTTTCCATTTGTTTATTGGGAATATAGATGTTCAAAGTTTGGGTTGTGAATTACAATGGAAGCAGTTTTTGTTTGTTTGTTTTACCTCCTGTGTATATAATTTGTGCTGGGAAATATCTAAAAATGAAAACTAAAGGTCTGCTAAGGTCTGCTTAAAAAATACAACATGGGGTTATTTATACTCTAACATATCTAACAATTGGCTCGATAAATAGGATTAATTAGGAAATGTACTGTGGATTAATGAAAGTATCCATGTCCTATGCATAGTCTGATATTTTACATTGTAGAAAGCAGTGACTTTTCCAAATGGGTGAATGCCCTTTATGTGACATCTGGGTCTCTAGGATGGCAGGAGAAGGCAGTTTACTGCACACAAGGAACCTAAATAATGTGTCAAGCATAAAAAATGCTGCTGATGGGAGGCTGTAGGATGAACTAACAGGAAATCTTTCAAGTTCATATTCCAACAAGAGTTGACTGAGGAAAAGTACTTCTATATAGACAGTATAGGATCAAACACATCACTCTGATGAAAGTCCCTCACCTGAATCCAGAGAAACAATGCTGCAAACTGGACATTTGATATACAGATTTCAATCAGATGCTGACATTTTTTCAGTATCAGAAAACTAATCCAAACATACTTTCTATAGTGATTTAATCTAATCATAGGATCATTCAATTCCACGATCCCTCAAAAAATGTGTTTAATCCTACTTAGTAAATTCCTTAAAGCCTCATGCTAAATTCATCTAAATATGAAGTTAGAAATAAACACCATATCATTATTTAATGCTTTATTGCAAAACACACAGTAGTGTCAAGCTTTTAAAATTATACCTGTGAACGAATGCAATATTGAATATGTTATGCTTTGTTTTCTTAATTACAGCCACTCTGGCCAGCTCTATCACAATGTCTATGTCAAATTATTTAGCAGAATGTAGCATGTCCCTTTTTAAACAGAAACTTTTACATTCAACTGATTCTAGAAAAGAGACCCACATGAAAATTTAGAGTAACAGAAAATTCAATTATGGGAGTTCATCCTTCCTCATGCACAAGTCTCTGTCACCATTTTTGATGCATCTGTTTGACTCTAATCATCTGAATATAGACATGAACTTGTAGAGTTTCCTAATCACAGTGCGTACTGGATCACAGGTGTCGTAGCTTTTTATTTTCTCTACTATAGTCTTATTTTCTCATTCAAAGTTCAAAGACTCTACTATTCTATGAAAAAAATCTCAAAATAATAAATTTTATTCTTTGACTATTTGCATCTTCCGGCAATTATTTGGAAATTAAAGAAAGGATTGTACAGATTGCAATATAGGACATACTTAAGTGAGCAGAATCAAACACAGACTAGTTTTTCTTCTGAACTCAAACCAGAGTTTACTGAAAAGGTTGAAATCTTTGTATTTCCATGATCCAAAGAAGCGAAATTTTCTTAATAAGTAATTGCGCATAGAACATTCAGAGGAGCAATTTAGCTTTGTTTAGTAAGGCAGTGATTCCAGAGGCAAATTGACAGGACACACAAAAAAACAATATTTTGCTGTCACTCCACTTTTCTATTCTTCTTAACTCCACATGCAAGTACAAACCACCTCTGGTTGCCAATATAAACAGACCATTGTCAGATCTAACTACACAAGGGAAAAGAAAGAACAAATAAGAAAATGTGACGTGGCCCACACAATACGTTGCCTGTTACTGTTTGAGCTGACAGCAGTGGTATTGATGAGCCTTCGTTCTGCATTAAAACAGAAGAGCACTTTCCATTTGCCATAGGAAATTCTTATTGGTTGATAAATATCTAATAAATATCAAGTCAGCATGAGCTGCATCTCTGGAGGTGATGATGGCCTGCAAGATATGTCTGTAATACAAATTTATGAGTTGATTACAGAACTTTCTCTACTGCAGGGGGAAAAGATTGCTATACTTTAAAGCACACTTGACATTTTGTTTCTTGTAGAGAAACCTATTCTCTATTACTCTATTTATTATCAGGATGAAACAGTGCAGTAACACAACATTTCTATGTTCTTTCCAGTAGTATGGGGAGAGGGTGGAAAAGAAGAAGCAAAAGAAAGACAGGGAGAGGGAGGACTTGAAAGGTGAAAAAATTGCCCAAGGCTAGAATCTGAAACTATGTTGATGAAAGCACAATTTAATATCTTTGTTTAAAATTCTGTCTCCAAATGCATTCACTCAACATTATTTAGTCAAAAAATATTTTTGAGTTGTTATTATATGCTGGGCATCATTCCAGGTGGTTGCCACAATGTGTTTTCATGGACACCCATACTACTGAATCTTCTGTATCTCTAAACAGGCAGTTTAGTTACCATGTTAACGGTTTGGTATCTGGAAACAGAACTCTAATGAAGCTTGAATCCAATGTGTTACTCTACAACCTGTCCATCAAATGTCAAAACAATATGATATGTGTGTGAGGTTGGCAGACATTTTCTGGAAAACATAAAATTTGCAGAAAGTTGCATGAGAGCTTTCCCTGACAATGAACTCTTTTCAATGGAAAAGAGTTTCTATCTCAAGATCTCCCGGAATGCAGTAGGTTTGTTTTTATTTTATGTAGGCACAGCTCATCAGAGATTCTGAGAATTGGTGGATGCCTAATGGATTTTCTTATCCAGTGGATCCCTAACCAGACTTTGAAGATGCATCTGCAAAATATATCAGGTTCCTGAGTCCAGCTACCACTCTCTGAATATGAGCCTCTAAGTGATCGGTCCAGGAATCTGCTTTATTTTTTTTCCTAAAAACTCCCCATATTTTTTTAAATTGATGTCTTAATAGTTTATAACACTATGGGGTTTTAGCTGTACATTATTGTTTGTCCGTCACCCTCTGGATGTATCCCTCCACCCCTTGTGCCCACCCCCAACCCCCCTTCCCTTTTATTGGTTTGGCAATAAAGAATCAGTCTAAACTACTCTTTCTATACGCTCATTTTCTTCTGGGTTCTTAGAAGAGGATCTCATCTAATAAGATATGTTTAACAAATGATGTTAAAATTAACAATCAAGATACAAAAACTAGAAAGCTAAATAAACAATAAAATATACCAAAATAAGAAACCTTCACCAGTCATCCAAAAATGCATATTAGATCAATAATAAGATTTTCCATATTAAATTGGCAAAAATAAGTAATGGGAGTAATATCCAATGATATTGAGGATTTGGTTATTAAGACATTCATGCCCTGCATTAGAAGTGTGGATTTGTAAACATGTATCAAAAGTCCTTAAACCATATTGTGATTTCAGTAGGTTAGAAGTTTTATGAAATAATAAACTAAACAGGAATAAAGCAGAAAGATGAGCAACCTCCAAATAAATCCTAGTGAATTCACTGGTTGTCATGGGGATCTATGGAAACATTTGCAAAATCTCTCAGGCCTTCAGAAACCTCTTTATCTCAGGTAGTGAGTGTCCTAATTAATTTTAATTTTACACATCAGTATTTTTTTAATGAAGGAATTTACATGTGGATATAATCTGGATATAATTTTAGAATAAATGCAATATTTTGTTTTGAAGAGTTTAGTTTATAAAATCCCACCACATTGTGTGTATTTTTTCTAACTTTGCTGACGACCAGGGTTGTGAAAACTTCCAGGAAGAGGAGTCTTTCTTGCCTTGTGAGTCACTAGCCTATTCTTTGGTGTGTTGTCCCCACCACGTATGGATAAGAACACTTATTATCTTCTCCCTCTTCTCTTGCACCATATCCTGGAGAAGGAATTCCATTTTAGCTAGTTATGACTCTGGCACTTTGCTGGAAGTAATAAGAAGAATGAGGGTAAATATCCGGGACAGGTGTGTTTGAAAAATACAAGTAAAATTTTATGAGAAGGTTGGAGGTTATTTTCATTGGCATCTGGACAAATATTAGTGGAATGCTGTCAGGCAAACAAAATCTCAGCAAGACAGAAGTGAATGTGTATGGAACCACCAGGAACCAGTGAAGATGTATAGAACATTTGCCTAGAAGGAGACAATCACATTTGAGAAAGTCTCTATAACTCTTCTGAAACTCATTCTGTTAACTTCACGTCTTTCAACAACTGAGCTTCTGGAAATGCTAGCTCCTGCTCTTCTGGGAGTCGTTGTTATATTCCTTTTTCCTTATCTGTAGTTCTCTGTTCTGGAAGAGTGATCCGTGGAGGTGCCCTCTGCTTAATTAGTAGTTGCCAATCTGGATCCTGGACTATTGCCAAGAGCACTGTGGTGAGCTCACCAGCTGCCAACCAGCCAACTGTGGGCCCAGCAACTGTGAAATCTCTTGATGCCCCTCTACTGATTGCCATGTGTCCAGACCCTGCAGAAACTGACTTTGTTCCTGCTACTTCCTGTGTCTCCAATTCAGGACATTCACCAACATACACCAGATGTCCAAGGTTCCCAATTAACATCTGCTACCCCCTGACCTACCTCTCCTGTGTCTTCTAGTCCTTTAACTATGTCTGATAGTTGCTTCCCTTTGATCTATGACTCCTGTTGTTATAGACATTGACTAGGTGCATAGCAGTGGCCAACCACTAATCTTATTGTCCAGTAACTTTAGTCCTGTGACCTATGTATCTGGTAATTTCTAAAGCTTGTGTCCTCTCTGGAGCACCTGGCATCATTTATCTTCCAGTTAGTTTGGATAAGCAGAATCAACATTAGGATTGGGATTTCTTGCTAAAATGTCTGTCAATCCATCACTTCTTACAAAACTCTTCCAAAACAGATAGATATGTGATAGATGATAGATAGATAGATAGATAGATGATAGATAGATAGATAGATAGATAGATAGATAGATAGATAGATAGATAGACAGACAGATAAATAGATAGATATAGAAGGTTTTTTTAATCAGTCATTTTGAGATACTCCTGAACAGCACAGTCTCTCAGTTTTTGTTTACATGTATTCCGGCATGTAAGAAAAGACATGCTTTAATTCCTAATAAATGTGCTTTCTCAGGTACTGTAAACACGGATTTTGTTAACATTCATTTGTTGATCATAGTGAATTTATGATGTTTTTAATTAACAAGAGGGCTCTGTCCACTTGATAAAGAATGGCAAATGTAACCTGAGTGATTTTGTGACTTTTTCATTGATTCGTTCAGTAAGTATTCATTGACTTTCAAAATTGTGCTAGGTACTGTGTTGTATCATTTTCTTTGGATCCTTCTGGATGTTGGTCATCCTAAGTTGTTTTTTTTTTATCATGTATGAACTACTCTGATTAAAGCCACTCTCAAACCCTGATTCGGAGTCTCTCCTAAAAGGAGAGACTAAAGGACTAAAGGACTAAAAGGAATTAAACCTCATTCAATGGTGGTTCACAGGCTCCCGGTAAGGAAGACTGTACTTGGGGTTTATTCTACCTTTTATCATGGCTCCCAGAGATGGCAGGTAATTAAAATGGTGTAATCTTCTTGATGAGTCTCCAAGTGGCCACTGTAATTAAAAGCATAAAAACTGCTAAACATGGTGAGGTGTAGGTGTGGAAGAGTTCTCAGTAATTGTTGAGTGAAATGTATGTGTAAATCCCTCAGAATAACTTAGTGTGTGTTGAAATTCCATCAACTCTTCAGCTATGGGAAAAATATGCTAACGTTATGTACGAGGTGGTATTTTAGAATTAATTAATTGTACCAGTTACTGAAAAGGATGCATTCTGGGATTTAAAATATAAATACAATTTGACAGAGGAGTGTATATTGCATAGCAAGGGTTAAATTTTTCTCAGTTCTTTATTCACTAGTACAGGTAAATTAATCATATGAGTTGTTACAGAGTCATATCATAAGAGTCCCATTTAAACTTTCTGGCAATGTATTGGTTTTCTATAATCGGTTGAAAAGAAGGAAATCCTTTTTTTTAAGTAATGTGTTTTTAAAAGTAATAGCTTCCAAAACTCACGAAGATGTTGAAGTACACCTACCAATGGTGTTTTTACATCTATTGTCCATTCATCACAAATAGAGCCCCTGAATTGCCACAAAGGTTAAATTCTTCTTTGCTTGGATCCTGTCTGGTGGTATATTGTGAGCTTAGTAACAGGGTTATATGAAGCTCGTTGGATTTCCTTCATTTCTTGAGAAACAAAGTATAAGAAGAGCTACAATCGATTACCCGGTTCTTACTACTAGAAGATGAATAGAGTAATATATGGGGGAGTCATTTAGGAAAGTATATTAACATCATTGTTTTTCAGGCTACAATGGTGCTTGTTAGCATTCAAAAACAGTATGGTAACATATTTTTTTGCTCTCTGACCATAGTCAAAGGGACAAAAAAATCATTTTTAATAATGGCTTAGTCGTTCTTAAGGGGAATACCAAGAAATGCTGGGTAAGATGTCACAAGAGCTGTCTTATAGACTTGGCTCTGCTTCTTAACAATTCTGTGGCATGGATAAATTGAATACATTTTAAAATTTATCTTCTCATCAAGAAAACAAATCTGCCTTCCTGCCTCAGAAAGCTGCTACAAAAATTAAATGAGTCAAATATGAGAAAGTGCTTTATAATGGTACCAAAATGTAAGTTATTAAACGGTAGCTTATTTGACAAAAGAAGTAAAGTCCCAATGGCCTATGGCATAAACTGATGAAGATATGAAATAAACAAATTTCTTTGATTTTTCAGTAGTAAAGAATTTAACCCATAGTTTGCATTTTAAATAAATCTTTTATTTTAGAATTGTTTTAGATTTACAGAAAAGTTGTAAAGGTATTACGGAGAATTCTATGTCTTCTACACCTAGTTTCTCCATTATTAACAGCTTACATTGGTATTTACATTTGTCATAATTAATGAACCAAAGTTGACTTATTATTATAAACTAAAGTCCATACTTTGTTCACGCTTCCCTAGTTTTACCTAATGTTTTTACTTTCCAGGATCCTTTTCAGGAGATGACCTTATATTTAGTCATCATGTCTCCTTAGACAACTCTTGGCTGTGACAGTTGCTCAATTTTCCTTGTGTTTGATGCCCTTGAGAGTTTTGAGGAGTAGTGGTCAGGAATTTTGTAGAAGCTCCTCAATCTGGATTTGCCTGATACTTTTCTCAGGATTAGAGTGGGATCTTGGGTTTTAAGGAGAAACACCACAGAGGCAAAGTTCTGTATCGAGTACATACAATCGACATGACTTATCATCATTGATGTTAGCCTTGATCACTTGGCTGAGGTAGCGTTTGTCAGGATTTGCCACTGTAAAGTACTTGATTTTCCCCCATCTATGCTGTGCTCTTTGAAGGGAGGTCACTGTGTGTAGCCCATACTTAAGTGGAAGTTATGCTTCACTTCTTGAAGGGAGAAGCATCTGCATATATTATTTGGAATCCCTTGCACAGGAGATTTGTCTATTTCCCCCTACTTATTAGTTATAGAATGATTTATGTATATCAGTGTGGACACATGGCTATATATTTTATACTTTAGGATATAATCTAATATTATGTTATTTATATTCACTCAGATTATTCCAGTTTTGGCCACAAAGAGTTCTTTTAGTTAGCTCCTGTGTCTCTTTGACATCACCTCACACTTGTTTAGTTTACTTTGAGCACTCCTTATCCTCTGGCATGAGAAGATGCTCGTTTCATCTTGTGTATTCTCTGTGAGTAATACATATATTCCACATGAACCTGCCATCTTTTAACCTTGCAGATTCATTGGCATTTGGTCTTAGGAAAGTGTTGCTTAGGTAAGACTCATCAAGTCTTATATAATTGCTTATCAGTGTTTGATGCTTGATATGATTTCATGCTTGACATATGGAACAGGAATCTTTATGAAAAAGAAGAGAAAAATCTCAAGGACATAGATGACTACACAATGTGTATTTAGAATTATACAATGGCACTATCATTCTGGATTATATTAACAAGGAATTAAATGTAGGCTGAGAAGTTACATTCCTTTCAGATTCTGCCTTCAAGAGACTCTTAGTAGAGCATTGCCATTTGTTTTACTTGAAAAAAAACAAACTATTTAAGAGCAATATGTGTAAAACAGGAATGGTGATTGTTGGGCATAAAAAAGATCTTTACAGTAAGGAGAAATATCACTATAATAGGCTTCAAAGTATGAGATCTATATTTAAATATATTCAAAAAGGAGGTAAGTTGATTTTCTTTATGTATTAGATATTTATCTATATGAAATCAGGGTTCATATAAGATGGTTTGGACTTCTGCTTCTAGCTAAGATGGGGTAACAGGGACAGAATTCATTCTTCCATCTAAAATAATTGTAATACTAGGCAAAATAATCGAAACATAGGTTTTTTTAGGACATTGGACAATAGGCAAAGAAGGACAGTGATCTCTGAAAGACAGAGAGGGGACATTTAAACAGAAAGAGTTCCAGAGATCTGCAGAGGGTCCACCAAAGCCATTATAGAATCTTACTGATCCGTGCACGCATGGGAGAAAACTGCGTGGGACCAGGGAAAGAACCACCTGAAGGAACTGGAGGAGAAATATTCAGAGCTCACAGAGGGCTGGGGATAGTTCATGTTTATACCAGACAGAGTAGAAAACTGGGAGAGAACTCAAAAGAGTTTTCTCATGTTGCTGGGGTCAAGTGGTGAGTCATTTAACAATATATACATCATTTCTCTTTCCTGTACAATCTTCTCTGCTCTCATTTCCACGTTCTCTCTTAACTGGATTGATTCTGAGAACTCCAAAATCTTCTCATTCTCCAATGAAAAGGAATTCAGCCTTCTCCAAATCTCATTCCCAAACTTAGATCTAAACCAATCAATGTGCTCAAAAGAACAAGTTGACCTCCTTGTAAGTAAACCTACCTTAGAAGGCAGTGGAATAGGTTACAGATAGTGTTTTTTGGGTTTTTTTTTTTTCCTGTTATATTTGTGTGGCCTCAGGGGAGAGATAAAAACTTTTCTATTCTTTTATTACTTGTGATATTTTATCCACACAAAAATTTGTAAATATAGTATACTGGAGGTAAGTCAGCATTATTTGCTTCACCAAATATGTGAAGTGCACTAACAGAATAACAAAAAGGAAAAACACTCCTTATTTACAATAAAATCAAATTAGTTATGCTATAGCTGTCTGATGGTGGGGGTCTACCCATGGAGAATAATAATCCAGGATATCCTCTACCCAATAACATGAGAGCATAATTCCATGGTTGGCTATTGATAAATATAAAGGATAAATTCACCCTGTGGTATTAATCATGAAGACACTACAACTTTTTTGTGTATCTAGGAAATTAATTGGTTTGAGGGCCACATATTATTAGAGAAAATCACTTTCCAGAATTAGAAAAGATGTTGCCTGTGTACCCATTTTCTAGATTAAATGGTAAATTGGCTCATCTTTAAAAAAGAAAAAAACTTTAAATATCAATGTAAGTAGGGTGGAGTATGTCGTCAGTTACAGCTGACACTCCTGTACTCAATAAAAAGAATTACAACCTGACTCACTCCATTTTCAGGTTATCCAAAGATCGTAAAATGTGCTTATAGTGCTACCAATATTATAGGGATTCCATACAAATGTGATTTTTGAATATACACACACAGGAGTAGATGTGTACTCACTGTGAGCATAGATGTTTCCTGATATTGCAAATGGGGAGAAGACTCATCTGATTACTAAATTCTCATAAATGAGACATGAGAGATTTTTAGAGCTTCTAGCAGGAAAGTTCAGCTGTGTACTCTTAGCCGAGGGATGCGTATTCTCTCTGGAGGAAGGTCTGCCTTTTCCACAAGCTGCAGTTTAAAAAGGCAGTGTGTGTCAGCAATCTGAAAAGCTGGCTCAGTCAAATCCACCTTGACCGTGAGCACTGTGCCTCAGGTCTCAGTCAGAGTGACCTCAAACCCACTTCATTCAGGTTGTTCTAGGTGGACAATGATCAGGACCTTTCACATATTTTTTTAAATTAAATCCTGAAAGATATTAGTGAGTTGGTGTTTAATGTGCCCATTTTGCATACCAGCAAAGTGAAACTCAGAAAAGTTACATATGAGACTATTATAACTAGATAATGCCAAACTCACAAAGTCTGCCTGTATTTGCTCTGACTACATATGCCAGCTCTGTTGCTTCACTATTCAGAAAGATGATCCTGACGTTGAGAATTGGGAGCAAGAACACTATTCTGTAGAAGATCCGTTATTTTCCCACCTCAGTATGTACATCCAAAAGCACGTTTTCAGAGACACAATGATATAAGTAGTCTTCCTGAATGAAACTCTTCAAGGAACTCATAAAAGTCCATTGATCCAAATAGTATGGTCGAGATTGAGTTACAGAGTTCAGCAATATTAGGAAGCTAAAACATCCTTTTTTTTTTTCAGCAGACTAGTCTAGGAATTTCCACTTCCTTTTCATGTATAAATATATTCTGATTTCAAATAATCAGCAGACAAATAAAGCTTTAGAAAACAACTCAATCGTAATTAGATTGTCTTTCTTAATTAAAGAATCAGAAAAATACTAATTATTTCAAAATCATTTACATATAGAAGATACTTATTGAAAAACAATAATACAGTAACAAGTTATAAAAACAAATTCTATATGTGCAATGATATGCTGAAATTCACTTAGACAAACATCCTATGAGATATGACCTCTTTTTTTATATGGCGTCTATTGAAATATGTGTGCTAACACCTTCAGTTTCATGATAATAAAAGATAGAACAGTGACACATAGTTTTGTTAGGTGTGGATCTTAGCAAAGATTGTCAAAGCTTTCCAGGTCACCATTCTTCACTGGGAAAGATACACTTAAATATGTTATCCATGCCAAGTTTCCCAGAAAATTAATTAGATTTTGACTTTAGTTTGTATCTCCAAAGAATGCCAAATAAGTTTTAATTCCCAAATTAAGAATTTTTCAACATTTGTGACTTCTAAAAATACATTATTAATATTGGTAAGTGTTTACATACACATATTTTGGTCTCATGGAAAAAATGGCCATAAATGAATTCTCCCCAATTATGTGAATCCATTTGTTGGATTGTTAACAGCAGCTTCAAGGAATTGTCAAGGCTTATAAACCAACATGATTCTTAAAGAAGCAATTGACCTATACTGTGAAAGAGATTGAGCAAGGAAGACAAGATTGACTTTGGAATGACAGTTATCTGAAGGCTGTGATACAAATAATACATATTTTATAGATTGGTGGGATAACTGCTTGTTAGACAAATGAAAAATACTCTAATGAGATGTCCTAGAAATGGTTCTGAAATATGAGCAGGAGGATGGGCTATAGAGGGAAACTATACCCAGCAGCCAAGATACATTAACGACAGGTCCAGCAGGTAACAATCATACTTCAGCAACCTGTTCTTTGCAATTCAAGCAAGACCTGAACTTCTAACTCCACCACATGTCTTACAAGAATTGCTGCTTCAGAAACTATAGCTCTCACTCCCTTGGGAATTCCTGCCATGTTCCTGTCACCTCACCCAGAACTCCCTGTTCCACTGAGGTGAGCTGTGGAGATGCCCCCTTCTCTCCTAGTAGCAGCCTGGGCAGCAACACACTCCATGACAACTGCCGTGAGCCCTGAGGAGACCCCATGAGCTGCCAACAAACCAGTTGTGAGACCAGTGACTGCAGCCCTTCTGGCTGTTCTCCAATTGCTTCTGATGTGTTCTGATCCCTTCAAGGAACTAGCTCTCTTCCTATCACACCCCCTGGTTCCAGTTCCTGCCATCCAGCATCTTGTAGACAATCTTTGAGCTGCCATCTTCCAAGCTACCAATCCTTTGGCTGTCAACTGCTGAACTACCTGACTGATGACTGTCAATCTCTGAGCTACCTTTCCTATGATCATCAATCCCTGAGATACCTGCCCTATGGATGCCAACCTCTTAGCTACATGTCCTACTGCTACAGATCCATAAACTATACATACAGCGATTTTCTTCTTCTTTGAACAACCAGTAGTATCTTTATTAAAGATCTTAATGAATAGCTGGAAACAACCTCATGCTTGCTGTCCTTGAGAGATCATTCAGCTGCACATCAGTGGCTCTTGTTATTCTGTGTGGGTTGTGTTATCTCTTGTAATTCTACCCTAAATCTCCTCAATGAGACCTTTCTTTGCTTTAGGCATTCTATCACTCACTTTTATAAAAACAGAAGTTTGACGCTTTCAACCTGGATGAAATTCTTTTCCTCTATTTTCTCCCTAATTAAAGTATAGCGTAGGGGCCAGCCCAGTGACATAGTGGTTAAGTTTGCACGCTTTGCTTCCGCAGTCCGGGGTTCACAGGTTTGAATCCTGGGCGTGGACTTATGCACTGCTCATCAAGCCATGCTATGGCGGCATCCCATATACAAAATAGAGAAAGATGGGCACAGAGGTTAGCTCAGGGCTGATATTCCCCCCCCTTCCAAAAAAGTATAGCTTAGCAAACAAATCAAGCTTTTCCTGTGTTATCGTTTATGTGTACCTTATTTTATGTCTAGTTATTCCTTTGGGTTACATGAATCACTTTATGCAATGTTGATGATTTTTGTACTCTGGATTAATTACGGAGAATACTGAAATTGTCAAGCGTTAAAAAAAAGGATTCATTAAAAGGGATCTATACAAAAATCTTAAAGTATATGGAGCAATATGACTTGTTGACTGTCAAAGTGTTTATGCAGTATATAGCTGCATTTGAGGTTTTGCATTAAGCTCCTCAAGCAATAGTAAATTTAGCCTCAGAGGGACTCTGCTAGTTAGAGTTAAGTGTCGTAAAAAATAAGCTCTCAAATTAAAGACGTTCTTGTCCTTCGAACAATACTGGGCAAGGAAAGAGGTCAGCAGGGAAGCCTTCCTCCATGTGGTCATTTAGAGATTAGCTGACAGAGACTTGACTCTTTAAGATGTGACTACCAATATGGCCCTAGGAGTTGCGTTCCACTTTAGCTAAGTATGGAATTTAGCTCCTTTGCCTTACATAACCACGAGAGAGGCTGTTAGATATAACACAACCATGTGTCTAGGAAGAAGGGGGGGACATAGAATTGGCAGAGCATCTAATAGTGTCTGGGGCAAAGACTAATTTAAGGTAGATTTGGGTAGAAAAAGAAAATCTCCACCTACTGCCAAATTATATCTATGGTTCCAACTTACAAGTGTGAAAAATGTAACTTTATTTGTTTTGCAAAATTTGCATATTTGATTCTCTTGCTTCAGTTTACCAAATCTTGTTGTGTTCAGTATTGTTTTCAACTTGCACTGTAACTACAGGACTACAGTCCTATGTCCTAAAATTACTATTTTTCAAATTTCAATTGCTCGTTTCAACTTAAAACTGCCATATATCACTAATATGACCTTTTGCCAAATCAATTTGATGTCCATAACCAGGCACTAGGGCTTGATTTTGATCAGTGCTGACATAAATATTTATTATTGCATGGGGAGAATGGAGAACAACTACTACATGTCAGTCACTTCTTTATATTACCACGATAATCCTTATCACCTCTCTCGTACCAAAATTGTCATTATCTTCTTGTTTTTACAAGCAAGAAGACTTAGATTCAGAAAAATCAAACAAGTTGCCTAACAATAAAAAATATATATGTTAAGTTTCGGGGAATAGTTGCGATTCCAGTCCATGTCTGTCTGTTCTAGAACTTATGTCCTGTTTTACAACCATTTACTTGATTTCAAATACTTCAGGTCTGCTGTATGTGAGAGAAGAAAATGATAGAAAAAAAAAAGCAACATTTATTCCACCTTTCCAGCACCAGGAATTTTGTAGATACTAACCCTAATCTTTCTCACAGTTGAGAGGTCTTACCTCTGTCTTACTGATGAAGACGCAAGCTCAGTGATGTTAAACTTCTTGCCTAAGTTCTCATTACTGATAAGTGAGAGAGTCCAAATTTTAATTCAAAACAATATTATTTACCTTTTTATATGTAGCTGAATGCTAACATTACTTTGTCGACAGAGTTTGATATACCAGTGAATTTTAATTCTGTTGCTGGTACCCAAAGAGAAAAAAATAAACAGGAAAAAAACCAAATTGTAAGAGTACTAAGGATTGAAGTTCAACATAATTGAATGGCTCACAGTCCATAAGAAAAATAAATATGCTTTGTAAACATAGGAAACATGTCACTAATTTTATCATCCAGCCATTTTGAAATGATTCCTTCCATTCACAAATACAAAATATAAGCCAATATGGGGAAAGTGTGATTAGATAATAAATATAAAATCCACATTTTCACTGTGAAATATCTTTTAATTTACTGGAAATCTCTGCTTGGGAAGCTTTAATCATTGCCTACAACATTCAGATCATTTTGCTATGTCCACATGTATGGCATCTGAATCAATTACTCATATCAATTACTTTTTCAGTTCTATAGATATATAAAGTAAGTTACAGAGATTTTTTTTAAAAAAGGAATGACTATCTCCATTCGTTGCTACATTCAAAACATGTCTATTGAATAACTATTATGTGACCCACAATATTTTATTTATTGTAATACCACAGTGAGCAAATAGAACTGATTCCTGCTCTCGTGGACCTTGACATCTAGTAAAGCAGATGATCAATAAACTTAAAAGTAAATAATTTAGTGTATAATTAGAACTCATGACCAGTATTACAAAGGAAAAGTCTAGTTATAAAGAATATGAAAGTTGGATATAGGGGCTGCAAATGAGATGGGATGGACTGTGGAGTCCTATCTGAGTAGTAAAATGTTTAGATCTGAAAGATGAAAAGAAAACAACTGTACAAAGAGCAGAGGGAAGCATAGTGTAGGTATAGGAAACTAAATGTATCAGGACCAGTGGTTGAAAAGAGTTTGGTAAATTCAAGAAACTGAAAGGAGATTAGTGTGGCTAGAGTGTTGAGGGACAAGAGGTGAGTAGAATGAGATGAGATGGTGAAGGTAGACAAGGCCCAGATTATTCACTCTTGGAATATACACTTTTCATTTTATTCTCAGGAAATAAGCTCATTAAGGTTTTAAGTAAGAGAATGACATTTTCTGGTTCTAAAATTATTATTCTGGACTTCCAGTTTCCAGTCCAGCATGTAAAGAGCTTGGAAGTAGTCACCGTGAAATGATTATAAAAAGTGTAACATACACGTAATGGGAATACTAGAAGAAGAAAGAGGGAAAGGAACAGAAGAAATATGTGAAGCAATAATGACTGAGAATTACCCCAAATTAATGATACACACCAAACTTCAGATCAAGGAAGTTCAGAGAATACAATCAAGATAAATGCCAAAATATCCACAATTTAGGCATATTATAGTCAACCTGCAGAAATCAAAGAAAAGAGAAAAATCTTGAAAGAGGCCAGGGAGAAGGAAAACACCTTATCTATAGAGGAACAAGAATGAGAATTACATCAGACTTCTCTTCAGATACTATGCAAGGGAGAAGAAGTTGGAGTGAAATATTTAAAGCATTGAAAGAAAAAACCCACCAACCTAGAATTCTGTACCCAGTAAAATTATTTTTCAAAAATGAAGGTGAAATAGAGACTTTCTCAGATACACAAAACTTGAGGGAATTCACCACCACTAGACCTCTTTTGTAAGAAATAAAAGAAATCCTTTGGAATGGAGAAAAATATATAGGTCAGATATTTGGATCTACATAAGGAAAGGGAGAGCATTAGAAAATGAATAAATAAATATTACTCCATAGTATAAGGAACAAATTAGAAGGATAAAGAGTGAAATCAGGTAGGTCAGTTGTGTAGTTGTGAAAATGATGACAGCTTGGAGGAACTAAGATAAGATATCACAAATGAATAGAAGCAAATACATTTGAGACACATGTAGAAGAAAGAAACTTAGTACTTGCTTATTGTTTATAAGTGGTAAAGGAAAGAAAAGAATCAAGATTGATATGCTGATCCCTGGCATAAGAAACCAGGTAGATAATTTTTTACTTACTAAGATGGGAACGTATATGAGAGAAAATTTTGAGGAATGAAATCAAGAACTCCACTGTGGATGCCAAATTTGAGTGGCTAATAAAGAAAGAAAAATCATTGAAGGCAAGATATCAAACGGGCATCTGGGATTTTAAAAAATTTTATCTCAGTATAAAAAAATAGTCATTTAATTTATTAAACATTCAAAAGCATTTATTAATTATCTACATTGGTCAAGAAACACACCGTGATGTTGATATGAATGAAATGTGGTCTCTGACCTCAAGGAGGTCAAAGCCTTATAGGCTAGAGAGGCTTTAAGCAAATAAATTCAATATCATGTGTAAGTGCATTAAATAATTTGCTAATAAAGTTCTATAGAGGAAGGAAAAAGAAAGAAGGAAAGTAAAATGGAGAAAATGGTCTTACCAAACACTCACCTTCCAGATATGGCTCATAGTTCATACTATTTGCCTACTGTATACATTGGAATTAGATGTTTAAAATATGATGTAATGGATAGTGCTACTAAATCCTTGATTGAGCATTACTTATTCTGGGCCAAGTTGATCAACATATGACAAGAACAAAGAAATTCCAAATTTCCATGTTGGGATCAATATGAAGAAACTCATAGTATTTCTAAGAAAGGATGAATGAGGAATTGACAGTGTGGATTTCTTGCCTATCTCTACATACAACCAGGACAATTAGGCCAATATAAAAGTGACTTCCAACTTCTATATTAACATGGAGGAAATCAAATGGAATGTTTAAGGCATCATGCAGGGAAATGAATAAAGAGATGTGGAGAGTATCTCTGAGACAGTGATTCTTGCTTTGCTGAAAAGAATGCACAATTATTCTCAGGAAGCACAGTAGGGAAGGGTGCTTGAGAAGGGGAGAAGCCTGTGCAAAGTTTTTGAGATTGGAAAAGCAGGGTTTTAGGACATTTTGAACATTTAAATGAAACTTAAATATGAGGATTCTGGAGCAGGATAACAGAGAGAGGCTGAAAAAATATCTTGGTGCCAGATATTGAAAACTCTGTGAATCTTGTTCAGAAGTGTGGACTTTATCAGGTAGGCAACAGAGAGTCATAGAAATCTGTGCTTGACAAAAAACTCTAATGAAAATATGGAGAACATAGTAGACTTATGGACTCTAAATAAGATTCAGTTAATTAATCAAAAGTCGTAACTTGTGAGAAAGAAATATCACAAACTCTCAGATGTGATTTTCATGATTTGAGTTAATTCATCATAACCTCAACCAATCATCTCTAACAAAAGATATAAGCTGTCAGCAGTTTTTTTGTTTTTTCATCTCAGGCTATTGAGCCAGGCAGCTACATGGAGATGAAACAAACTTAAAAAAGGTCTCCGTAGACATTGGGCAGAATTATCAATAGAATTACAAATAATAAATTAGGACACATGTCAGCTAGGTATGTGTATTGGGCCTTTCCCATATTTGTCATAAAGATGTGATAAATGGTTGATGATACCAGTCCTCTCTCATTTATATGTCCTGCATCTAACTTATATTTTAATTACTGATGATTAATGATAGGATCATATTTAACTTGATAACTCCAGCCTCAACAGTGTCCCAGTTATCAGTTCTATGGCAGTTCTATGAAGACCAATCCATTTTCACTATGAACTAAAAAAAAGATATTAGTTTTCTTTTTGAAACTTGTATGTAGCCTGCCTACATGCTGAGGAAGAGATTTTATAGACTGGTTGGTTAACATTTGTTTTCAAACTTTACAAAGAACAAAAGAAGCGAAGAGAATCTTGAACTAAATCTTGAGGAATTTAGGCGTGGCACACGCAAAAACTATTTTGGTTGGGAGTTAGCAATGTGAGAGGAGGAATCTTCTTTGGAAGCATATAAGAGTGTGAGAGATTTCATTTATCTGGAGGGCTTCAAGTTCTTAGAGGAGATGGGAAAATTGTCAAATAGACTTCTCAAACTCTCAACTCTCGATGACTCCAATCTCTTCTGTTATTTTCTGCTAGAAACAGGCCTCACACTGATGTGAAGTGATCTGAGGTGTTCTTTGAGGAAGAATGTGGTACAGTGACTTTGAAAATCCCCCATGTGGGATGTCAAATATTTTTTCTTCCACTACCTGAAACAAAAAGGGGGAAATTCAGAGGAGAGTTGAAGCAAAAAAGGTGAAATTCAGACCTTACAATCCATCTGTACCAAATGACATGTTTTTTGTGACTTTAAAAAAATAAAGAAAATATCAAAAAATATACATCACAAGTGTGCTCACCGCCCCGCCCTTTGTGCATGCTTGTATGGGTGTTTGATTTCTCCTCACTTTTACTTGAAAAGCTCTATAAACATTTTTTAATATCTTCAGGAAAAACTGCATCAGCCTTCTAGATTCTTCAATAGGTAATACAGAGACGATGGGCATAGGTGGGAAAAGAGGAATCTGCAGAAGAAGAGTGACTCCATGGCTACTGGTGTTGCCCTAAGGCCATATTCCCCAAAGGAACTAGGACTTTATGCAATAGGAAAGCATCCACCAAAAGGATTATCAATGACACTCTCAGATGCCAAGTGGCCACTTGGAATCTTTACTCTATGCCACTCATTCTTAACTGCGTTATCTTTGACCACTTGGGAAGAAGCTTGAAAAGAGATGTTTCTGGTTCTAGAAAACTACTCCAGGAAATAGATGTTTGTAAAGATTAACTCACATCTTTGGGGGGAGAATCCAAAATAAGGGGCAGAGATTTTTCCTTCTGTGGTGTCCACGTAACAATTTTTCAGACATCCTTCTTCATGTGATATTAAATTTTTTCTTAATCATTGCCCACTTTAGTTGCAGGATGATGCAAGTGTTTTAGAAAACTATCTCAGGTAAAAATATCTATTAATTCAGGAATCCTAGTGCACAAGGTAATGGCTTTTGATATCATGTTTATACTTTTAATCGAATGCCACCAATAGAAATGTATGACCTTTTAACTAGTAAAAGCAAGTACGTCGTAAATGTTACCATGTAAAAATATCACATACATCTCCATCTCCTCAAGTCTTTAGAAATCAAACTCAACTTTTAAATATGGAAAGCACCAATTGTTGCAGTGGAGTTCTTTAAAATATACTCTAAGATGCTCACATAAAATTAACTGTCAGGACAAACACATAGAGAACAACATCACAATTAAATTCTCAGCTGAGTATTAAAAATAGGGAATATTTTTAAGATATTTTCCATCTGGCAAATCTGATAAGTTTCAATATGTAGGAACTAGTTCAGTACATCGACACTTCCTCCAAGTATTGCAACATTAAGTCTCTTCTTCAAAGATAAAGACTATGCCTTCCTAACTATGTTGTTCCTTATGGATAATGACCGGGAAAAACACCCATTCACACGGACTCCCTGTAATCAAGCATTATTAACAGGTGGGAACAGAAGCAAAGCAGATAAAATACAAAGGTGCTTATATCATACATTCTCAAGTCTGATAAACAGGGGAAAGTTTAAGATGGCAGATACATAAAATATGCAAACTGGACTTATTTTATGGATGGATGGGAAGTCATTTTCATAGGCAGCACAACAACGAACCAATAAGATATTATGATGCAAAATTGATCTGAAATATGGGGAGGAGGAGAAGCCAGGTATATAGCCACCAAGGTATATAAGCAATCGGGTCTAGTTTCATGTAGACTTAGACAAGCTGCTCTTTGCTGCTTATCTGAAATCCTAACTTCAGATTCTACTATGTCATCCAACATCCGCTGTTCTGAAAACTGTAACTCCCGCCCTCTTGGGAGTTACTGCCATGCTCCTGTTACCTCATGCACTACTCTCTACTCTACCAGTGTGAACTGCGGTAATGCTCTCTGCTTGCCCAGCCAAAACAGAACGTGGCTTCTGGACAGCTTCCCAGAGACACGCGATAAACCTTCCAGCTACCAACCATCCAGCTGTGTGCCCACAACCTGTGAAATTTCTGACTACCCTTCCACTACCGACTGTGTCTCCAGGCCTTGCAGAGCAACCAGTTGTTTTCCCATCAGTTCTTATCTCTCAAGTTCCTGTCAACCATCAGTGTATAATAGACCTCAGAACTATTTGTCTAGTAGTTGCCGCCCCCAGAACCACCACTCTTATGGCTGTCAACCACAGAACTTCATCTTCTGTGGGTATCGACCACTAAATTTTGCATCCAGTGCCTGCCATCCTTTGAGATATCACTCCTCTGACTGTCAACCTCTAGGTTATGTGTCCAGAAGCTTCAGGCCCCTGGACTATGGGTCTAATGGTTTTCGACTTGTTCCCTACAGATACAGCAGTTTCCAACCAGCCTGTTCTTCTGTTGGGACTTGGCAATCTCCATTTATTAGAAGATCATACCGAATTTTCACCCCAGCATCTTACCAGATGGCTATGTAAAGAAACATCAACTTTAGACTGATGAATTGTTCTTCAGCTAACAGATCATTGTGCTTTTAGTTGAGTTACTGCTTTAACCTGCACTCTTTTACTTGATAAAATGCTCAGTGATTGTAATTGTTGGTTTATTCACTAGAATGTTCTTGCTAACAAGCTTCTTGATTTCTATGCCATTAACATGTTCTTAAGTAGGAAGAAAAGTTCTCATGGTTATTTCTAATTAAACTTGCTTCAAATTATCTAGAAAATGGTATCTTTTCATTCTTTATTATCTCCCATGAAGTTTAAGTCTTTTAATTTTACTAAACCAAATATAGTTAAAGAAAAAAAATAAACAAAGAGTGTCTGAAGAAAGCAAGCAAGGTAGATACTTTCAAGGTCCTGGCAGAACGTGTCTTACTACTTGAGCGTTAAATGTGCATCTGTGTTTTCTAACACTTGAAAAGGAATTTTGAAGCTTCTTTAGTCAGAATAGACTAAGTTTTATCAAAGTAACTAACAACTCCAAAGTCCATAAAGCTTAAAGTTGCAATGCTTTATTTATCACTCATACTACACATTAGTTGTTCCAGCTCCAAAATCATTCTCATTCTGGGATCCAGGAGCAGAGAGCCTTCATCATCTGGAATATTAGCAGTGGAGGCAGGGGGAAGAGAGCAAGAGAATCACCCGCCAACTCTATATATGTCTCCTATTATCATTGAGCAGAACAAGTCACAATGTCCACCCTACCTTAACCACAAAGAGGTTACATACATTTTAGTTCTGAACAATGGAAAGCACAGTATTATTTTTTCCTCTTGAATTAAACTTAAGAACTCCTTCCCCCTGCCGCCTCATGGATCCTTGCATAGAGAACATCACTATTACTTGGAACTTATTTCTCTCTTTTGTGTATGTGTGTAACTAACTAATAAATTCAGTTCTTCCATGTACTCAGTGGGAACTTGTTCCTACAAGCAACTTCTCATACACACCATACTGATCACGTTTGATGTGCCACCACACTGCTAGGTAATAATAATCTCCCATGAACACACTTATGAAAAAATATTATTCTCCCCAGTTTTACAGATAAGAAAATTCAAATAGGGCAAACAATTTGCCCAAAGACCAACCAAAACCTTTCCTTTGTCATCCATACTATCTATAGTCTTTTTCATTTAGGTGATGACTACTCTGGAAGCCACTGGAAGTTGTTAATAACTTGGTGACCATGATCTTCAACTCTAGAACTGCCAAGTCTAAACTGCACATAAAACTATTTCTTCTCTGCCTCTGCCACAGTTTATCCTTCTCTCTGAACTGACTAATTTTAATGGTATATACACTTATATCCTCTCCAGGAGTCTTCCTTCCCATGTAGATGGTAGGAAATAACTCCAACTGATTCAATTCCTCCAAGTTGAAATATATGTATATATAGTTATATACATGTATATGTATTCAATATGCAATTTATATAGATCACAGCAAGTTGTCTAGCCTAAAACTTAGCCTCCTCTGGTGTATTTATTTTCTTTCTTTTTTTCTCATGCACTCATACAAAATGCAATGGGTTTTAGATGAGATCCAATAATAATGATGATAACAAAAATAATAATATTTAATAATAATAACACTAACAAAGATTATAGGCTGATGATAATGGTAAAAGTTAACATCAACTACCTACTAACTATATTTATAACCTTTGCTTGACTAACTCATTTAATCCTCACAGCCACCTGTGGACAAAATATTACTACTAACTCCATTTAGAAGATGTGGAAACTGAGTGACAGAAACATTTGGTAATTAATTGATACTCCAAGGGAGCATCAGAGATAGGATTAGAACCCAGGATAATTGAGTACTATCGAGCCCTTATTCTTAACAACTGCATATGCAGCCTTCCAGGAACTAGTTAATGACACATGGCACAGAAGAATATGGGTTAAATAAGAGGAATCATTAGTGATCTGTTGTCAAGCCAAACATTTTTCTTAACTATATGGGATAGAACTGTTCATTACAAAGATTTTTGCAGGACTACATATTTGCAACATCAAAGTAAATTAATAATATTTTTCTTTAGTCTAGTGGGTAACTGGAATTTCCTAAATAAGAGCTTTAGAAAATTAGAAAGAAAAAGAACATTTGATTTGCCTCTACTATGTGCCATGTACTTTCTTAGGTATTTTCACATTTATTATTTCAGTCCATCCTCACACCAGTCCTGCAAAGTATATGCTGTTTGCTCTGGTTTTACATTCGAAGGTACTGAGGGACTGAGAGAGAACAATTTTCCAAGGTTACACACTATTAAATGTGTTTCAATAGTACTCAGTAAGAGGGCAATTCATAACTCATTAAGGCACAGTCATGACGGGTTCACCTCAAAGTATTTCACTCTTATTACACCTGTATCGCCTTATGTTCATATCACGTTTTCCTGAAAAGATAAGAACAAATCCAACGTTCATTCCTGTCTTTCCACCCACTTGTGTTATCATTTTAAAAATGCTTTATCTTCATTTACTCCTGTTTCCAAATTTTTTATTTTGCTCCTCTGCCCTTCAGTTTTGGAGACAATTCATGATCTATGAAGCCAACAACGTAAATGGAGCTAGGGTGTCCACCATTTCAGGTTACCACTGTTAAATTTAAAAATCTTTTTGACACAATACTTAAAATTTAATTGCTATGTAAGTATGGATTTGCCCGCATTTTGCTGTTTAAATCATGAGATCACTCTTGCATCATTTAAGAGCACGTTGGCAAGTGGAATTAGAACACAATTCTATATGTGGTGGCAAAAAAGGAAGATAAAATTTCATCATGACCTAAAAGGCTAGAAGGTGACCTCCATTATTTTCTTTAAGGTCCATTTACTGGAAACTTTAGCTTTCATTGATCTTCTATGTTTACCCTAAAGGATTTTAAACCTTTGGAAAAATTGGGAAACAGTTCCATAACTCTTTTTTAATGAGTTGCAAGGAATCTTCTACCTCATTAGATAAAAGAAGTTTGTTTCTTATTCATCAGAAGGCGTGGGAACTTCTCTGAATTATCTGATGGTTAGAAACCTTATTCTTTGCATCTTAAACTTGCCCTGGATATAGAAGGCAAACTCCTCAAACTGCATAAAGAATATCTATCAGAGTTACCTATATTTTTCTGACATAATGTATTAATTTCCTGTGGCTGCTATAACAATTTACCACATGGCAGCTTAAAACAACAGAAATTTATTCTCTTACAATTCTGGAGGCCAGAAGTCCAAAATCAGTTTCACTGAACCAGAGTCAAGACAGCAACAGGGCTGATTTCTTCTGGAGTCTCTAGAGGAAAATCCATTCCCTGCCTCTTCCAGCTTCTAGAGGTTGTTGGCATTCCTTCATTTATGACAGCATCACTCCAACCTCTGCTTCTGTCATCACATTGCCTTCTCTCTCTGATCTACTGCCTCCTTCTTATAAGAACTCCTGTGATCACATCGGGGGCATCCAGATAACCCACCTCAAGATCCTTAACTTAATCACATCTGCAAAGTCACTTTTGCCCCATAAGGTAACATTCACAGGTTCCGGTGACTAGGAAGTGGGCATCTTGGAGGGAAGAGGAGATCCTATTTAGATTTCCACACATAGAAAATAATACAAATAGGGGAATCAATGGGAGGAAAGTTCCTTTTAGTAATTAATTGAAAACAGAAAATGCATAAGCTTCTCCAAAGCCTTCAGAGGGCAATGCCACCCAAATGGTAATGGCTCCTACTTTCTGCTAAAACCTACCATTGTTATGAACTCGATATTTGCTCTGTTAGTGATGCTGTCTTCTCAGTCTCTTGCCAAGATGGAGACTAAAGTAAAAGACAACTCTGTAGGGGTATCATTTACAGAAAACGGTGGGCGAATGGCAAATGATGGTTACCTGTGAGCGTGATGAGTGAGTAAGAAGATAAAACTTAAAAGCAAATGAGAGGAGTTGAGCTAACTCTGCCTTTGCAAATCTCAATGTTTGATTGTTTAGAATATCATTGTACCAAAATAAATTTAAATATGTTGTAAAGTCTCATGCTGTGAATATTGGTTATGCTGTGTGATGTTCTACATTATTTATTTTGTTGGATTTACACTAGTGTGAATGATATTATTTTAAAATACTTACCATTTAATGCTAAGTTGGAAAGGGAGTATGTAAGCTTTACAGCTGACTGACTTATTCATTCTGTTTTCATTTCCCCCTCAAATCTGCTGCAAAGAAGACTAAAATAAAACTAGAGGTAACCATGGTATGATAGAGAGATAGAGAAATAAAGCTCCATCAACTTCTGGACTCTTCGGTATATCACTAGGATCAAGTAACATGGTGGAAAGTTGGCCATCAACTGCCTTATGTATTTTATTTCCTATTTTGCCTGACTCATGACTGAAAATTTCTGGACAAAATTCCAGGATACTATATAGCCAAACAATTTGCTGAAAGTATAGTTCCCTGATCCTGACCTTTTCACCTGAGAGACACTTCACAAGATAGCAAAATGCATTTAATAAAGAGTTGCTTACAGAATGAATCTGTTTGTAAATAACCGAGAGGAGCACTGAGAAAACTCAGATTAAAAAAAATGTTTGGAGAATATCTGTAGATTTAAATTGGTGCGTATTTTAAAAATCTGGCTGAGAATCAGAGAACAGGGAAGGAAATCTAACTGTCTTCTGTGAGGACAATGTCTTTTCAGAACTATCCCCATAGTTTTCCTTACCAGAAGAGGATGGAACTATTCTCTGTCTGAACTCATTGCTGTTAATAATGCATTGCTATTTCCAATTCAGTAGAGGCTGTAAGTGTGAATTATAGTTTATATTTTCAAAAACAAAATGTCAATTCTTTAGTTTAATTTAAAATCTTAAAAATTTATTCAGCCATCACCATAGGAGTGAAAAGTGTTATTTAATATGCACAGTGTCTCTAAGAACTGTACAGGTCTTTCAAATAAAATTTTTAAACGTAGTTATTCCCTTTTGTGGGTCTAGACCAAAAATAACTACATTCTTCAACACAGGAATGAAATAAAGTCCATGAGCAAAAAAAAAGCAAATCAAGGAAAAGTAAAACTTATTTTAGGAGAAATGTAGAAAAATGTTATACATCTGACAGCTATTGGGTTTTACAGCAGAGATAATAGAATGTATAATGTATAATATTTGTCAATTAGGAAGGTATACTCTTGAGAAACTGGTCTTCTTTGATATATATTGCAGAAACTCTTTAAGAAAGGGATCTCATAGAAGTCTTTGTTACTTAGCAACCACTGACCCATGAGGACAAGTTCATTTTTGGCCTCGTATAGGTCACTAAGTCTCACTGGGATTGCTGTGAATCTTACAGATGGAATTCTCCAAACACATCAGATGAGAAGTTGTCACCAATACATGGCCTAGCACAGTTAAGTGTATAGCACATATATGGGGGAAACAATTTTTTCTCTTAACAGTTAAATGCCTCATCCTCTCTTTTGAGCAACAATGTTGAGACAGCCAAAGTATTCAGTTTATTTCAGAATATAGGATCAAATCCTGCAGGATTTTGCAGTAGTCAAAAGAGTGGATAAGTACAGGTTCCTTGTTTTATTTGAATCCTCATTAACCTTTTAATAACCATGCTGCAGAAGCCCATAGACGTGGTAACCACTGATTGACAAATGGCAGTTTGCCTATTAATATTAAAATCACTGTTCACAGAAACTATGGCCTACAGATGATGAATGATGGGTGATGGTCAAAGTGGCAATTACAGATATTTTGAAGAATCAAAATAAACTTATTTTTATATGAGTGTGAAGACATCAGCAGGTGTAGCGAAACAACACGCTAATGAGATGTTGCTGTGTTGTTGTCCCAGGCAGTGAGAAGGAAGAGAGTCTGGAGAGGCTGCAGACAATCACTGGGGAAGATATAAAGAGTCCTAGGGTCACAGCCTCACCATACCTTCACAGCCATCACTGAGCATGCACTCGGGTTCCATGTCTCTTCTGGGCTATCCTGGGGATTGCACTGGCACATCTTATGGAACTCACTGTTATGTCCCAGTGACTCATTCTGTTGCTCTTTGCTCCAGTGATGTAAGCCCTACGTCCAGGCTCTGCTTACCCAGTCGCTACCAAGGAAATCTCTGGCTCCTGGATGACTGCCAAGAAACCTATGGTGAAGCACCAAGCTGTGAATCTCCCAGCTGTGAGCCCAAGACCTGCACCACAAGTTGTGACGCATCAAACTCCTGTGTGCCCTGCAACTCTCCAACAGTGGGCAAAGTATGCAGTACCTGTGAAACTACCAACATTGGAACCAGCCCCAGCTGCAGCCTATACACTCAGACCAAGGGGTATGTATCCGATTGCTACACACCCAGCCGATGTGCATCTAAAGCTTGCCAGACTGTCAGCAACGGCTTCAAATACTTTGGACAACTTAACTGCCTATCCAGGAGTTTCCAACCCCTAAACCACTGCAGACTGGCTAGTTTGGGGTATAGAAACTACCAAAATCTTGGCTTTATACCCAGTGGCTTCTCACCATCATGTTATTTTTCCAGCAGCTGCCAATCCCAGAACTATTTGACGAGAAATTGCCAATATCCACGTTATGGGCCCATAAGCTGCCAACCACTGAGCTATTTTTCTAGAAATTTCCGGTCTCTGAGCTGTATACCAAGTACCTTCCCCCCTCTGAGGTATTTATGCAGTGGCTGCAGGTCTCTGAATTGCTATTGATCAACTTATTGCATTTATAGCTGCTGGAAATTGTCCAATAGGGCAGATTTTACTAAGTAGTCACCTTCTCTAGTATTCTGCTGAATTACTTCACGTGTCTTAAGAATCATGTAATATTAACCTCAAATATAACTCCAGATCATATTAACCACAACCATTGTCACCTGCTAGCTTTTCGTCTGTTGCTCTATTAACGTCCTTTGCGTTGAAGGCTGATCCTGAAGACAATATTATTTGTTCCGAGATTGACTATGGACACACTGAAGAGATTCCACATGAAAACAACCATCACCAGCTTTCTAATTTTGGTTGTCACTGTCACTTGTCTGCCAGTGTGATTATCATCTACCTTTCTTGATGAAGTGGGGCTTCCTTTGTTTGACTGATTCCAGCACATTCTTTCAGATCATTTTGCTTTCTACCAATAGTTTTGTCAACTGCCTAACTAGCATCTTGCTAATAAGCTAGGAGATAACATTCTTTTTAACATACTGATTTGAGCTATTTCATCCTTCTCCTACTCACTGATTATAAGGATGTGCAAGCAGCAATGTCCAACTAGAGTTCAAAATCAGAAGACATTTAGCAAGTCTTCTCTTCCAAAGAAGCCATAAAACAAATTGACTGGCACTCAGCTTTTGTTCTCAATGCCTGGGAAAGAGCCTCAGAAGGAGCAGAAGCACAAAAATTCTTTGTTGAAAGAATAACAAAATACTCTTATAGACTCTTTATGATTAGTGATCATCTACCTTCAGTATTCTGCTGTAATCCCCCCCAATGAATTATTGCTTTCTGATTGTGGAAAAGGTCCTGGTTCATCTTTAATAAACAAATTTCTATTGGGAAATAATGATTTTCATTGTGCTTTATTTCATATTCATGAAAGTTTTACCAGCGTTCTGGGCAATATGACAGCACTGTCAAAGCACTAGTTTCCTGCCATTTGGTTTACATTCTAAATTAAAAATATAAAGAGGATAGAGTATGAGTTCTCAGGACTTTGTTTTGTTTCATTTTATTTTTAATACATTAAGTGGTATTTCTCTTGGAGTGTCTGTGGGTATTTATGTAGGGAAATTTGGGGAAAATATCTATAAAATAAATCAATACAAAGTATATAAAGTATTAAATATACGTATATTTCCCTGCACAATACATGTATTTATTGGTTTTGTAGATAAAGTTTGGGCTTTAGAATAGATTTAATATTGAACCCTCTGAAAAGTGATTTAACTTTTATAAAATAGCTATCCAAAAGTTAAGATAAAGTCATCTATCTCAGTGGTAAAAATAGTATCCATCCTAGAAATTTTTGTAAATAAAAAGCAAATTATGTTTAGAGTCAAATAAATGGTTCCTAAAGATGGTGTAACTGGAGATTGGAAGGATGCGGAAGGATCATTAACATCAATAGTCAATGACTAAAATTAAAACTTATGAAGCATACAAATGGGGCTACCATTTTGTTTATTTATTCAGTAGGCCTACTATCATAGGAGAGGCTTATAGAAGGAGTGCTCATGCATTGCTCCTGCTTGAACGTGTCTGGGGACAGTCAGGTCACTCCTTTGTGAGTCTGCTTGAACGTGTCTGGGGACAGTCAGGTCACTCCTTTGTGCGTCTGCTTGAAAGTGTCTGGGGACAGTCAAGTCACTCCTTTGTGAGTCTGCTTGAACGTGTCTGGGGACAGTCAAGTCACTCCTTTGTGAGTTCATTCAATTTTCAGAGTGTTCTATTTGTTGAAAATTTCTTCTTTATATTGAGAAAAATCTAATTGTCCTTAGCCATCATTCATTGACCAAATAGGACCAGTTTAATTCCTTTACCATAGAGCAGGTGTTCAAGTATTTGAAAATAATTACTGTCTGTCCCAGATGTGTATTCAGTTGTCCAAACTAAACATACATTCTTTATCTCTACAAACTCTAATAGAAAAACCTGTTCTTTGAGGCACTGAATGAGACTCTTTGGGGATATCAAGATTTATAGATCCTGTTCTCAAGAACTATTCAAAGGAGTAATATACTGAAACAAACACAATACTGTCTCAACCATTTTAAGTACAATAGAAAAGGAATCAGGGGAATGAGTCTAACTGGAAGAATGAGAGAATACTTGGTGGAAGAAGTGGCGTTGGAGTGATGCCTGAATGGTGAGGTGCCTGGGCTGCAAGCGTGCAAGGAGGGGCACAGGAGGTGAGAGGAATGGATACATTTGAAAGGAAGCATAATTTAGTTTGACCAAAGGAAAGCAAACAGAGATCACCAGTGAAAAAAATTGGGAGAAAATGCAGGACATAAGCTTAAACATCTTGGATACAGAAGACTTTCTGAAATAAGAACAAACAAATAGTTTTGAAATAAAACATTTGTAAATATGGCTACATCAAAATCAAAAGCTCTTGACCATAGAAAATATCTTAAAGAAACAAAAAATAAAGAAGAGTGTGTGTGTGTGGGAGTGAGGGGCATTTAAGAACTCCCTGTACTTGGCACTCAATTTCTCTGGAAGCCTAAAGCCTAATGAATAGTCTATTCATTAGAAAATCAAACAAGCAAACAAAATGGACAAAACAAAAGAGGATTGAGAGAAAGTATGCAATTTAAAATTACTGCCCAGAATATATAAGAACTCCTACCAAAAAAAAAAAAAAGGAAAAAGAACAAATGACTCAGTAGAAAATAACCGAAGAATATGAGCAATTATTAATAAAGGCAATACAAGTGGTCAGTAAACATACTGGAAAATGTTCCACCAAGTAGTAATTAGTAACTATAAAGATCTTATTTTTCACCATCCATTTGGCAAACATTTTTAAGTTACCTATGTCAACTTAAAAATGTATTCACACACTGAAGTAGGTGGTAGAATTTGACAGAGCCATTGTATATGTGAATATTTAAAACGCACACAATGTGTGACCAGGTAATTCCACTTCTTATCTCCCCTGCAGAAACATTCTTTCAAGTTTTACGGTATTCATTTCAGCACTGCCTGGATACTGAAAACTTGGAAACAATGGAAAAGTTCATCAAAGGAGACTATGAAATAAAATGCAATGTAGTCATACTAATAAATATTTTATAAGAATTAAAAAGAGTGGCATAGATCCATAGAAATTGTATGATGAAAGATATTACAAAATAAAAAGTAATTTATAAAAAGATGATACATAAAGTGTGACATACTTTATACATAACCACACACATAAACATTTCTCTATGCAATATATATATGTTGCATATATATGCATATATATACATATACTCAGTATGTGTATATATATATATATATATATATATATATATATATATATATATATATGTATTTGTGTGTGTGTGGAAGATTAGCCCTGAGCTAACATCCATCGCCAATCCTCCTCTTTCTACTGAGGAAGACTGGCCCTGGGCTAACATCCGTTGCCAATCCTCCTCTTTTTGCTGAGGAAGACTGGCCCTGGGCTAACATCTGTGCCCATCTTCCTCTACTTTATATGGGATGCTGCCACAGCATGGCTGACAAGTGGTGCATCAGTCCACGCCTGGGATTTGAACCTGTGAACCCCGGGCCACTGAAGCGGAGTGTGCAAATTTAACTGCTATGACACCGGACTGGCCCCATATTTTTTATAGAATAAAAAACTAGAAAAACACAACCTAAGTTGTGTTAGCTTTGGGGGATTTTTAGGAATGGTAGGTAGTATTTCTCAAAGTGACTTTTAGTTCAGCTTTGATTCCCTATGTAATTAAAAAAATTAAAAACAGTGACTGGCCAGTGGTGTAGCTAAACTCCCAGGCTCCACTTCGGTGGCCCAGAGTTAGCTGGTTTGGATCCTGGGCACGACTGCACTGCTCATCAAGCCATGCTGAGGCGGCGTCCTACATAGAGCAACTAGAAGGATGCACAACTATGACATACAACTATCTACTGGGGATTCGGGGAGAAAATCCAGTAAGCACAGAATAAATAAATTAATTAATTAAAAACAGAACAAAATAGCAGTGCTGAGAAGTAAAGTTGGTCCCACCCTATAACTTTGTAGAATACAAAAGGAACAACCTTCTGCATGCTACTGTTAATAAAAATGTTGAAATCAAAGGGAAATAGGCATCGGTCCTCTATAGCACATTGCCTTCTAGAAAACCAGAGAATGTGAAGATTTATGTCTATACTATTTGATTTCAGCTGGGCAAAGAATATGCTTAATAAATAACACACTATGTCCACAGTTCCACTGGCAGCTAATTTGTGGAACCCAGCTGAGGTCTTTTTAAATTTGCACTTAAAAATTTACAAATGAATCATTTCTTTTCTCAGACTTTTCACTGCACAGCTGACCAACACTTTCTGCCTCCCAAATAAAAGACCATTTATTTTTTTCATTTGCTTTTTAAAAACTACTTATAGATTTAAAATATTACTTTCTACAGCTGTAAACACTTTACAATCCAAATATAAGCGTTCAAGTCTTTTTTTATGTTTATTTCCCCATTTCATACATTATAGAAAAGGAATACAATGGATTCACATGTACATTTACTATCTTAAATGCTATAAATCAAACAAAACTCTACCCTGGAATTAATTTAATGCACAATGTACTTAATCGGCAATTAAAGTCTATGTTTTAATTCATATACTTGAAAGTTTATGTTTAGATGACTAACAATTGACTTTATAATGAAGTTTAAAGAGTTGATAAAGCTACCACACGTGGCATGCTATCAAAGGCCTGAATAGACTGCATAATTTTCATGTTTGTTTCTATCTGCTATCATGAAACTGTCTTATTAGCCCATATCTTTTTGAGCACTTCATTCATATACCATATTTTCTAATGGATGAGAAACAATTCTACATAATTTCTGAGCCCAATGTAATAGATTTTTAAACGTTTTGTTCCATTGAATTTCTTAATTATGTCTTTTTCTTTGAATTCTGCAAGAAATGCCTATCAAAGTTCCCAATATACAGTTAGTGTGATGCACATAATTTGCTTAAGGAAAATTGATCTCATCTACCAGGAGGCCTTGATGAATGGCGGTCTCACCTGACAGTTTAATTAACCATATTGTGACTCCCAATATCATGACAGAATATTTCAACGCCACGTAACTCTATATTTATTTATAACCACCAACACTGTATCGTCTGTGCTCGTTTCCACCCACACTAGTGCCTGCTAAAATCAGTTTGTAGATTCACTTCAGGAGTGAATCAGAAGTCAAGTAAATCCTTGATCAGATGTGCGTGCCTGTTGTCTCAGAGCTAATGAAACTATTTCTTCAGCTACACACCTTGCTCACTGTGCTTGTTCTTTGTGTCTGTTATTTTAATGTGATTGACAGTCGGGCCTCCGTAAATCACGGAGCTGTGGGTCCAAAGTCAAGTCACTGACAGATCAGAAGAGAATGGAAGCTCGGATTTCACCTTTGTTTTCTGTGCCTTACTGTCTGGAGTCCTGAAAACTCTAGATGATGTGATTATTGACTGTTCTCATTCCAGAGCTGCAGATATTTAAAGGGAATATTATTCAAAATTAGGAAGTAATTCTATTAATTTTTAAAAAATATCAAAAATACGTGACTTTCAAATTCACACTTAGATTCTGTTATCTAAGAGAATGATATTGGTTTCTTTATCTAAAAAATAAAGAGTCTAAATTCAGAATTAATTCTTTGAAGAAAAAAAGAATAAAGATTTTAAGTCCAGAATTCTTTCTTTCAAGAAACAATTATGATAAAGATAATTATTATTGTCATTACCATTACTTTTCACTGTGAACCACTTCTCATCTGGAGTGTGGGTACTAAGAATGGAGGGATTAAAAATTATACTATCAGAGTCTGCTCTTTCTTATCAATCTGCATCTTTTCTCAGGCATTTCTCATAAGTAATAGACTTTTTTGAGCTCTTTTCTCCTGCACTGGGGAACACATTGGATCTCCACTTTGCACTACAAGGACCAGGGGTTGTATGAATCTTGAGCCACTTTGAGGAATATTTGTTGACCTACAGACTCAAAGAAATATACTGAGTGCTTCTTCTTCTTCTTCTTTTTTTTTTGCTGAGGATGATTCACCCTGAGCTAACATCTGTGTCAATCTTCCTCTGTTTTGTATGTGGGTTGCTGCCACAGCATGGCCTACCAAGTGGTGTAGGTCCACATCCAGGAACAGAACCTGGGCCGCTGAAGCAGAGCTCACCAAACTTAACCACTAAGCCACAGAGCTGGCCCCTAAGTGCTTCTTTGATTGTGTATTTATTGTGTGTGTCATCACGATCCACATGTCATGAGTGTAGCAAAGTAATTTGCAGAAGAAGGTGAATTTTAATCCTGACCCTGCCACTTACAAGTTGTACAGCCTAAGCTGTCCTTTAACCCTCTGAGCCTTTATAAAGTGAGAGGCTTTCTGAGAATTAAGTGAGGTAGTGCATAAAACACTCTGACACAGTGCCTGAGAACAGTGCTCAACAAATGGCAGTAAATTTTATTATGTTAAAAAGCAAAGAGACCCTCAAACTCACCAACACTACAGGGTTTTTTCTGAAGATCATGTGATTGAGAACCAGAATCCAAGGTTCTAGAGCTAATTAGTTAGTTAGAACCAGAATCTAGATTCCCTTTGTTCTAGTCCACTGTATTAACAGGGCAGTCTTTCTTCACTATTTCCTATGATGAGTGAATTTTCCCTAAATACCTTTCTGACCACTCTAATCCCTTACTTACTCAGCCTTAGGGGGGTTGCAATAACCTCTATGATTGATAAATGTGGGAAGAATAACTGGGCATGTGCCTTTTCTCTTCCTTCATGTACAAGCTGTCCACAGGATGCAGGGTTCCACTGCTTTCCCCATGATGGGAAATTTCTTCAGGACCCATGCTGCCCTGATGTGGATAAATCTGTCTAACTCCAAGGTTCAGTGTTAGCAAGGCCTTTGTTTTAACAGACCTAACTCTACAACTTGGCCTTTGTCAATAATAAAGGTGATATGTGTACCCTGCCTGCAACTAATTTCACTTTTGATTTTTAAGTGCACAGAACCCACTTAGTAACAAGGAGGAGTCTCTCGGAAACCCAACATAGTGCCTTGTAAAATAGGTCATACAGCTTATCACTTAAGGGAAGATTATCTACACCCTAAGAAATAACTCACTAATGAATATGTGTACTGTGGAATACAACCAGGGTACAATTATATTAAACAGAGTTCATGGTGTAAAGTAAATCAGATGACAGTGTTCCATTCCATTATGGCTTTTTTCCATTGTGGTTATCATACTAAGAATCAAATTGAACTTGCAATTGGAAAGTATTTGATAGAATACCCTTATATTTTTTGAACCCAATGTATGGGTAGCAGCAATAGATGATGGAATAAGAAGTGTATGAGGAGAGTATAAATCTTTTAGACCCACTAAAATTATTATAAAACACCCAACATTGTCACTCCAAGATCAGATTATGCCGTTTACACTTCATTTCATGCCTTGAAGTGAGGAAAGAAAATAAAGGACAGATGCCAAGAACAATAAGTCTACAGCGTATATAACCTTTCACTCTCAGCTAAGACATTGTCCTGAAGTAATGAAGCCTATGAATTTCATTCTACAACACAGAGCAAGAGAGTATGTAGGGATGGATCAAATGGGGTAATACCTACAGAAGAAAAATATTAAAAAGTTGGATACAGACAGAAGTAATATCTTTGTAGAGAACGTTATAGAGCTTAGAATTTGTGCTTTTGATCTTGTATAATTTGAGGGAAATAATAGTGTAGGATGGGAATAAACAAATTTTCAAACAAAAGGATTAACTTGAGTCAATAGAGCTCTTAATTTCTGGCTCGGAACACACAGCGTGTGTCACCACCATCAACAATGAGAGAATAAGGTGGAGGAGGCAGAGAGGGAAGGAGGGAGAGGGAGAGGGGGAGGGGGTCAGAAGGAGGGAGGGAAAGAGATGGGGATAAAAATGGAAGGAGGAAGCGGAAAAGGGAAGAGAAGGGAAGGGGATTGTTCAATCCTTTTCCAGAAACCCTTTATTCCGGCTCCCATATGAGAATCATTAACTTGAAAACTCATAACCTGGGTGTCCCAGTAAACTGGACCAATCCATTGCATCCTTCCCTGGGCCTCCTTGCCATGGCAGTCTACATCTAACCCCCAGAATTCCATCCCCTGCATGTTTATAAATGTGAGCCACAAATAAAGTTTGAATTCCTGCTAAAGCCAATAGCCCTTTTGAAAATTATCCTGGAACCAGATAAAGGCAATAACTATGCTAACTTTATGAATAATCGTGAATAAATATGTATGCTTGTATATAGGTGTGTATACATACACATATATTCCTTTTTAATCATGATTCTTAAACTTGTGTGTATATCCAGAAGTCATAGTTCTATTGCTTTTGAAAATACATATTTACCACTTCTATTTTAATTATCTGTTTAATACTTGGGCATAGTAATCATAAAATGTGTGTCATCTCCAAAACTTAGAAAACTATTGATAAAGAAGAAATTAACCAGGATACATTTTTCCTTTTCTTCTTGTCTCCCTTGAAATATAGGCAATGGAGATTTTAAGCATAACAGTATAATCTGGCCCGAAGCATAGAACATCCACATTTCTCATTGCTTTCAGGTAAAATGTAGTGCTGTTATAAAATATTAATAGAAACATCATATAAAAGCGTTTCCACTAACCTGGTATGACAGCTCTATTTGACAGAAATCGTTGTGGTGGTTTTCAAGGAAGCCATGTCTGCTCATTCCAGAAGAAGCACGAACTCATCGGTCTAAAAAACTTGTAACCAGCCTGAACGTGAAACGAGGATTTCAGGCGATGACAGTTAAACCAGACTCCAAACCAGCTCGAATTTTTCCCCTCTAATTTAACTATAGTACCCAATTTTATTCTTTTAATTCCAATGAAATCCATGTTCCCTGCTAATCAAGAGCATAAGCAGACCTCAATGCCAGTGTCCTAAACCCTGAAGTTCTATTGTTTCCAGTGGTTACAAAATAACATTTCATGCACTCAACATCTGTTTACCAGGTTTCATAATTTTATTCTAAACACGAAAATCTGGAGATAGTTGCATTATTTCCTTGTAAGAAACTTTAGAAATGTCAGGGCAACATGTTCTAAAATAAGCTGTTAAAGGCAGAGGGTTTTCATGATTACTGGCCAAAGGGGCGGTAGTGTCAGGGAACAAGGTTTTTAAAGACAGTGTGTTGAATTTAAAATGTCTGTGCCTGACCACGTGGAAGTCTCTAACCATTTTACCATCTTGTGAGAGAACATGGAACCCAAAAACAATTCTAGCAAAGTCCTTTATATCTAAGCTTTTAAAATACGCCACCAATGAATTTTTTAAAGTGAACAGTCCTTCAACTTTTCTGTATAAAAACTAAAGGTCATTTGGATGGCTACCTGGTGACCTCTGGGAAAGCATGCATGTTTGTGGGAAGTGGATATAGTGTGGCCTGTCACTGCTAGCAATGGCAGATGGTGGGGGACAAGGGAACCGGGCTTGGGGTCAGGGGACCATACTCCAGTTCTTATTTTGCCACTAAATGGTTATATGACTAAGACAAAAACACATTTTTCTCTCTGGGCCCCAGTTTTCCTATCAGTGAAACGAGGAGGCTGAATTCAGTGAACACTTACACCTCTAAACTATGATGATTCTTTCATTCTAGATATAACCTGGGTTAAAATCTCTTATGGTGTTTGACTATGCCTTCCTTCTGCATGTTTCCTTCCCAAACTGCATGTGAGGATCCACCCAAGCCTAGCCAATGCCTTTTAATGATACAGGTGTATTTTAACTACATGTAACAGATAAACCATTAAGTCATGAGAGACACATTTAGCCCTGGTACATCCTACTTATTAAATTGCCAAGAGTTATCCACGGAAACTTTACATCAAACTTGGCATTTCCTCAAGACTCTGCATTTTGGCTAATGCTAGTTTACCTTTGAAGGGAAGTAAAACAAAGGAAGAGCACATAGGAGATCTGGATTTTCTCCAGGAGCTAATTTTCTGAAATGAAGCTGCAAACTACAGTCATTTTAACTCAGAAATTCCACCCATCTTGTAAAACATGTACATCTATGTACACCGGTAAAACCTGCCTCGGCCCCCAGGCTAGACTGCTACAGCTTTTCACTAGACACCAGCCCCTGATGTATGATGGATCTTGTTTCAAACTGAATAAACTAATGTCATAATAAGGTAATAATAAGGTACACCCTAATGTTGACCATTTAATCTCTACAATTTATTAACCTTTTAAAAGAGTAAGATAATAAAAAGTGTGACATATTTTTGCAGCCAACATATTAACTTGGGTTTGGTTGGGCTGGGATCTGGACTTCTTCCAACAGTTGGTGAAAAGGATTACTAATTCATACATTCCTTCTTCATGTGAAGATGCAGAGATATCTTCTGTTTATTTTTAAAAGCATGAAATAAGAGGAAAACACAAAGAAAGGACAGGCATGCTGATGGGTGCAATCATCATATGTAGAAATTCAAGGAATGCCGAAGATGATATGTTTATTGTAACCAAGCACCAGAATATAATCTGATCGCAGGGGCAGATAGGGGAGCAGAAAAAGATTCCACAAATAGATTATCTTCAAATGGTGCAATCTTTTACTGGCTAAGAAGTAATGTGGAGAATTTTTATTTAGTTTCTAAAACTGTTGCGCAAAATTTAGTTGCTAAATCACCCAAACCAAGGATATTTCAATGTAAAGTAGAAACTAGTAGTTTTTTTCTCTCTCTAGATTTACTGTTGCCTGGAGGCAACAACATGAGTTGCAAAATAACGTATCCAAGAAACAATTTTTAATAGTGCATGATTGCTTTAAGCTAATTGCTCAGCAACCAGGCCATACTGCCAAGATCCCTGCTTTTGACCCTCACTCTAATTGGAGACACAGACATTGTGTGTTGAGTATGCTTGTTGTTTTTGAAGCATTTTACTTCTGGAAGTGATGCTGAGCACCACTCTGTTCACGTGATTACCTGATTTGATGAAGGGGCAATGCTGGCATGTTCTAGAACTCACTTGGATATTGAAATTGTTATCTATCAGCTACAGACCCAGAATGGTTGAAGAATAACCATTCAGGAGTTTAACGTCTTTTCCTGAATGTGTAAGGTATGACTGGCATTTTGGCAACCGCTCAGTGTTCATGCAGATAAACAGAAACTATGACAATTTAATATACAGAACTGGTTAAACAAGTGTTAGAGGACTGAAAAGGCAGTGAGAAATGTCAAGCAGACAGGGTTAGTAACTGAGGGAAGCTGTCCCAGCCCTAAGATTGGGGGATAAAGGGAAGAAGTTGGGGTTGTCAGAATCTGGTAGCTGTAGAGTGAGACTTGGATCACTGAAGAGGGGCACTGGTCCCCTGGTGGAACTTGGGGGACACTGTGGAGCTGAGAACCAGAGCTCTGAGGAGGGAGGCGCTGCTGCTCAGCAGTGCTTGACTGTCTGTCTGGAGGAACGGGTAGGTGGGCTTCAGTGGGTAGTTCTTCAATTCAGAAAGTAGGAAGAAGAGACTGGAATCAATTGCCATTGGCAGGGTGATGTAACAGGAACAAAAAGCATAATAGGAAGGAGAAGTCAGTCCCCTTCTTTCCTCTCCAATTGCCCTCTAGTGCTCCCTATTGACAGAACCTACAGGGAAGAGTTGACAGAGGACAAATGTGGTTTTCAGATTATTAGCCAAAACGTTCCAAAGCAGAGTATAGAATGGTAGACTTAAAACCAAGAAATGATAGCTTAATAACCATCACTAATGACTGTGCTTTTCTAAGTGAACTCTAAGTATCTATGCTATATATTTGTCATTTTAGACTCCATCTATAGAGTAACGAGTGCATATAATATTATACATCTGGAAGAAGATTTTGGTTTTTTTCTTAAAGAATAAAATACTTTAGGCCTTTGCTAAAACTCTGCCCCAAATGCCCATGTTGTGTGTCACCACTCCATAGCTATGTCAGTGAAGAAAGTCTTGCATGAGTTCTAGAATAGACACATGTTATAATAAATCCCTTGCTAATGAATTATATCATTTTATTGTACAAGAGGCCTGCTTCTAAAGCAAGACTGGCCCATTATTAAAAACAAACAAATAAAATATAGGCAGAAAATCAGAATTGTGTGACTTAAAATTAATCTAGTACAACTTTCATATCTTCTGAATCCCACCTACATGTTTCTATGGGGCCTTAGACTTTTGTTATCATACTAATTGATCTGGATTTATTTGTTAAGGTTTAATGGTGGTCCATAACACAGCATCTCTGTTCCTCATCAACTTATGGACAAATATAAAAATAAGATAAAAGGGCAAGAAAATGAGAGTAAACTGACACTTTTGCTACTAAAATAATTATTCTTTGAGAAGGGGGCTTCTAGCTGAAGGTAGGTGGCATTCCTGATATGAAGTCCAGAATTAAACAGATGGGTGCTTCCAATAACAGACAATGCCAGTCCAGTGGAGGCCAAATCAACATTTAGGAGAGAAGTAGGGCAGAACAGAAGCCCCCTGACACAGAGAGGAGATAATAAGCAAGGCACACCCATTTCCTCCTCTAAACTCACTAATCAGACCAGAAAAATCTCCTTCCAACTGCCTGATGAGCAGAGGGAGGCCAGGAGATTGACCCTAATGGAACTCCTGCCACATGGATGTAAACACCAAGACCGGAGGGAAAGTCATTTTCCACAACCTTTAACCACACGAGACAGTAAATTCTATGGAGACAGTGACAATATCTGTCTTGCCATCAAATCTTCAATGCCTGGGTCAATATTTGGCAATTAATAATATCTTAATGAACATTTTTTGAATGAGTTGAGGGATGAGTTTTTAGTTAGATGGATATTTATACTTAAAAAACAAATTCAAATTCTGGTCTGATACTAACTAGCAGTGGTAATTTTGACAAGTCATTTGACATCTCTAGGCCCCAATCACTCATCTGACAAACAGAGTTATATAAGCCTAATTCTAAATGAATTCCAAGATCCATTCCAGTTCCACAATTCTCTGAATCTTCTCTATCATTAATGCTATGGATAATCTATGGCTGATTTTGTAATCATGGAGTCTGTAGCATAAATAAATGCTAAAATGAACATGTTTAGTGGGTAGCCAGAAATACATGGCTAAAAAGGAAGTGTTGCCCTTCATTTTCCATTCTCTTGATATTTTGCTCTTCATGAAGATCATTCCATAGGTTAGAAAACAGTACTATTATCCTAGATCCTACCTTCCAGATGTTTTCTCTGGGCTTAGTAAAATATTGGAATCCCAGTGCAGTATGTTGGTACAGCTATATGGTAATCAACACTGAATCCTGTAAATGAGTATGATTACTAAGGGAGATTGTTACAGGAGGCAGTGTGGAATAGCAGAAATAGCGTAAAGAGAGACAGAACATCTGTGCTCCCCTCACATCTTATAACTAACTCTCTGGGAATTTATGGAAGTGATAAAAAGTCTCAGACATTCAGGCTTCTCATTTATAAAATAAGAGGCTAGAGTGCACCTCTACATTCTCTTTCAAGTACAGCATTCAACAATTCAGGCTAATGCCCTGAAAAATTCAATGTATTTTTATAGCTCAAGATTTGCCAGCAGAAATACAAATTTTAAATCTTGATATTTGTTTTCCTGATCAGATAGACAAGAATAAAAGACAATAAGGACCACTTCGTTAGCTTTTGCTGGGAGTTAAATTTGTAGTGAGCCATTTTCAGGACAATTTTTCATTAGCTGTTAAAATTTAGAATATGTAGCCCTTTTAGATCAGCACTCCCACACCTAGGTGCAGTAGAGAGTGATAGTCACAGCACAGTCTCTGGAACTAAACTGGCTTGACTAGGATTGTAGTCCTTCTGCCATATGGCCTTGGACCACTTATTTAGCCTCTTGATGGTCAGTTTCCTCACCTATAAAGAGGAATTACAATAATAGGGATTACAATGATATCTACTCCATTGAGTGGCTGAAGGAGCTCAAGGAGTTGATATACATGTTTTGGTGAGCTTATGAACATACCAGGCATAAAGTAGCCACTTAGTAAACGTTAGCTGCTACTTGTGTTGTTTTTATTATTGATGAATACGTGAACATGTTCGCAGAATACATGTTTGAGGATTTTTATCCAACAGTGCCTTTAAGGCAAATAGTAAGAAATCAGCTAATAGTGTTTAATTTGCATCAATAGTGGAATTAAGATAGGAAGGTGAGAGAAGATGGGTAACTAATATGTGATGCTAACTCTCTCAAAGCCAGCCATGGGGACTTAACTGAAGAGAGAAAGGGATGGAGATGCCACTGAGAAAATTAAATAGAAACTCTGAGATACACCTGGGGAATAAGAAGATGATTCTATCCGCATGTAGGAAAATGACAACTTAGAGCAGAATGTTGAGTGCCAAAAATAGAGAGAGAAAAAGGTCAGGGGACATTGATTTATTTGTGCACTGTTCTTACTCCTAAATGTTCTGGAAGGATCATTACCTGCCCCACGACAAAAAGGATCCAGCAACAGTAGCTCAATACCTTCACGGAAATCAGGATGGAAGGTGGATAAACCAAATCCAACAAGGGAGGATCTTGAAAAGACCTATGATAGTAACATACCACGAGCTGAGAAATATAATTTTTTCAACATCCTGCTCTATAAAAGATTAAGGATGCAATCTAATTAATTTATAATACAGCCATACTATACAATAGTAGACCTCAGTGATAAGAATATGTGAGGTCCATGCACACTGACATGCAATGATCTTTAAGACATATTGGTAATAAAAAAACAGAAAGAAGTGGCAGAAGAGTGTAGACAATACACTTTATATATGAAGAAGGAGGAGAAAAACTCAAACATTTATAATTTTCTAAATATTTATAAATATGTATGAAAATAAATAGAAAAAGTTTCAGAAGGATATGCAGCAAATCAGAATGGTGTTTACTTCTGGGAAGCAAGGGATTTGAAGAGAAGTATGTGTAGTGGGAGGTGGGAAGGTTGAAGTATTAATGCATCTGTCTTTATCAGTGTATGAATGAATTTTAATGCAAATGCCTTCGTGAATTATTTATATAATAAAAATACATTTTTAAGGAATGATTTTCAATAAAAATTCCAGCTGCCTATGGAATTGAGCTTAAGCAGGTGTGTTTATTCTCCTTCTAGACTTTAGTTGATGAGGGAGTTGATTTCATTAAGCATTTTCCTTGAGCCACTGCAAGTTTTAGCTGACGGTGCAAATAGGTCACATCTTGTGGAAGGCCTCAGGGACATGGTCTTTTTTTAAAAAACAACATCTCTTAAATTTTTGAATTGTGAATAGGAATTCTAGCATCTTTATTATAGAGTATTAAATAAAACCTGAAAGAAGTTGTGAATCGTATTAATCAGTGTGAAATCTATGTAGAACTGTCATAATGGTGATTTTTCTGAAGAGAAATCTATCATCCAAAATTTAATTCATGCACCCACTCAACCTTCCATCCCTCCATCTTTACTAAGCACCTACAGTAGGCATAGCAGACAGAACATTACACATCCTGCTGTAGAGCGGATAGTGCATGCATTGACATATCTGACCCAATATCTGACATCTCAAGATGTTGCCTATATCCTGTCTATCCTAGATCTTCATTGTGGATATTGGCTGAGATCTCTGGGGTCATTTAATTTCTAACACTTTTCCCCCTCTGCCAATGTTCAAAATCTAAGGCAGGGTGTCCAAAGCAGAGCCAGTAGACACCTAACTTTATTTAAGTAGTTAAGTTATCTGGGACAACACTCGTTTACCAACAAGTTTAAAAGGCCCTGGTTACCTATTTCTAATGAGAAGGGCAACTCTTGCTATAAGAACCCATTTATTTATGCTGTGTGTTGACTTACTGATAGGAAACTTTGGCAATAAATTATTCAAAATTTTTTTCCTGGCAAATGACAAGAAGGGTGTAGATGAGTCTTTTCTCTGCTAAATTATTTGCCTTTTAAAAGACTACAGACTCTCAATTTTTCACTGCAGAAGTTAACGGGGTAGAATCATCTTCTTAAAACTCAATAAGTAACTGAGTAAAATACCTATAAGTTAGTCACAGTTGTGTCTTAAGCAGGACTGCAAAGGAATAATTGGAAGATGGCGGAAGTAGGTGGGCATTACATACAGAGAAGAGAAAATGAGGAGGCTTACTACATACGACAAATAATGTTAGATTAAACCTGAGAATGCAAAACATTAGACATTATTCATTGTTTGTTCATTTGTTTGTTTTCCTCTGTATTTCTAGAATTCAGAAAAACATGTTTGCTTTCGATAACTTTGCCAGGATAACTCAAAGCCTTACTTTCATCTATCCCTTGCTCTTTGTTTCTTCAGTCTTTCTTTCTCAATGGACAAATATTTATTGTGCATATATATTGTATTAGGCACAGTAGTATGAGATAGAGGCATATCATAACTGATAATATGTTTCCATAGCACCTCTCTCTGTGACAGCCAACTGGTCACAGTGAATGTTAAGGAAGCAATATTATGATCCTTTATTAGTTCAGTGCTATGAACATAAAAATAATGTAGACAAAGGTCAAACTTGTATGATATGAAGACCTCCAAAATGCCAACCTTCCCCCAAATATTTTATCAGACAGAAATGCAAGGCCTTTAAAAAAATAAAAACACAGAAAACTATTCTTTTGGCTTGATAATTCATTCAACATACATCTGTTAAGAAGTTACTTTGCACACGAGTCTATGGGGACTAGAAGGAATATTTGGACCTGATCTTTGCTTTCTAAGAACAATCTGATTCAACTGATACACATATGTTATCTTCTTCAATGCAAAGCATAGAGAACCATTCATTTTTTGCGGTATGAACCTTTCAGGAATCCTTTGCCCTGCTTCACAGTCCTTACCTAATGATCTTGTAGAATGTTTTGTCTTTTTCCCTAAGTGTCCCTGTTAGAAAGTCCTTGAGAGTTTTAGTGCTTTGCCTAGAGTTTGGACTGAAATAGAAAACAAGTTAGAACCTCGTGAAAACATACCTTCCATTGTCACATCTCTCTTCTTTCTTTGTTCATGGAGCTTTCTCAGAATGGTTTTTCCCTTCCCACTTTTCCATGTTTTAGGTTCTTCCTGTCTTCTCAATGCTATCTGTTGTCCAAAGAATATCAGAATAAGTTCTTTCTTTTTATATGCTCCACTATCAAAAAGACAGGATGTGGTAATGGAGGCCTCATGGAGGGATTGAAATGAGAAATAGCCAGGTCAAAATACCGGTCCTGCTACTGACCGTGTGAGTTTCAGCATGTTCTCTCAACTCTCTAAGCTTTCATTTATTTTTATGCAAAATATGGTTAATAATACCTACCTGGAAGAGTTCCTATAAGAATTAGAAATTGGATGCCCAAGGCAGATTAAGCATTCAAAAATTAGTAGCTAGTTGTACCTGGGGTTTATATCATGTTTATTTATCTGCCCCTTGTATCATGTTACCTTGCATTCTAGTTCTTTGTAGATCTCCCCACCCCCATCACTACTGAAATGACCTTGAGATTATGGATTATTTTTTTCACTTGTTTAATTTTTATCGTAATTAAAATCCATACTTTGCACCTTTAAAAATATGTGTTGATGGGTCATGATAGGTATCATCAAATTTTATCTTTAACCAGAAAGACTAACAAGCCTAAAAATAAGAACATTTCATTACAGTTTTGAATTTTACAGTTTTAATTTTTTGAATGTTTATTGAATTTCTGCTATTTCCATAGCATTTACAAAAGTATTATCAAGATATGTAAGTAAATCAGATATGGACCATATATATGTATTCTGAGTCAGAATTCGAAAGATCTAGACACTTGCATAAATTAATCCAGTAAAAAGAAAGTGATGCATGCTGTGGTAGAGAAACTTACTTATTAACTACTGGAGTGAGGGAGAGAAAAATGTTGATTCCAGCTTGGAAAATTCAGGTGATTGCTTTAAAAACACAAACACAAATATTTACTAAATATCTACTTATGCCAAATACTGGAACCACCATAAATTGAGTATGTACTATATACCAGACCATTTTTATTTTTTTATTTTTATTTTTTTTTTGTGTGGGGAAGACCAGCCCTGAGCTAACATCCGTCGCCAATCCTCCTCTTCTTGCTGAGGAAGACTGGCCCTGGGCTAACATCCGTGCCCATCCTCCTCCACTTTATATGGGACTCCGCCACGGCATGGCTGACAGGCAGTTCGTCGGCGGGCGCCCGGGATCCGAACCGGCGAACCCTGGGCTGCCAAGCGCGGACTAAACCGCTGCGCCACCGGGCGGCCCCTGCCAGACCATTTTTAATTTAATATCTAATTAATTCCACACCATAATCCTATGAGGTAGGTACCACGGTCCCCACTTTATAAATGAGCAAATTGAAATTAACTGTTTAAGGTCACATTCTTTTCAGTGACTATGTGATATTTTACTGGCCAAGAATAGAGTGAAGACTTAGAGAAAAGGGGTCTAAGAAGCCTTGGAGTCTGCTTGTGCTCTGGGCTGTTCAGTCTGGGCTGATCCAGGTGAGTGGAGTCCTCACAGCATCATGGGTTCTGGCCAGTTTTCTAGGCTGTAAGAATTCCAAATATGGGTTTGGAGCTTAACTTAATATAATTATTATTTTCCACTTGCATAGCCTTCATTCATTCCTCAAAAATAAAGAGTAGCTGAGGATTTAGTGGTTTAGGATATGGGAACTCTTTCCAACGGGTCCCATTAGAGATACTACTAATGCTTAGAGATGTGATCAGGGCAACATATCAAAGCAATTGGAAGACCAGTATTCATTCGGCCATGACAGTTGTCATTGATAAGGAATACTGAAGAATGGAATAGTCTCAGTCCCCTTAAAAAGTTGACACAGTTTTCCCAAGTCCATAATAGAGCCAAGAACATCACTGTTCTTCCCACCTCTTCTCTATGGCTTACCCTGGGCTCATTTTTGAATACTACCTGTAAATGAAATAAATCAATCTCATACATTTATATTTCTTTCCAAAAATCTTAGCATCTACATAGGCTCTTAGTATTAGAAGTCTGCTATCAATTTCCACATTTGATTTTTGAACTCATGATAAAACAACATTTTATGCCCCAACATGAATGACTTAAAAGCATGTTTGGACACACTTCAGACTAATTTTCTTATAACTATGTGCTAAAAATCTACTTTACTCAACTGATATGAACCTGGAAGTATTTTCTTTCAGGTAAGCAAAATGCTTGGTCTTAAAAAGACAATCTTAAACCACTTATTGATATTTCCTATTTATTTACAACCATTTGAATACTTAAAGAAAACATTCCACATCCTTGTCCCTCACCACAACAAAGTGGTAATAAATAATTCCTATTCTCATAGCCCCTTTTCCAAGGCCTGCATCCCAAAGCCAAACCGATAAGAAGGCAACTTTGCCACAGCAGCCTGAATGATAAAGGTCAAACTGTTGCTAAGTATTAGCTAATTTAGAAAGAAGGGATATAGGGGTATAAGCATATGCACATGTGTGTATGTGTATGTGTATGTAAAAGAATAATGAAAGAATGATGTCAGGAAGCCTAGTTCTCTTTTGCTTTAAAACTATGGATTCCCTCATTGCTATAATTTGAATAGTTATGCCTAACTATCCATAAGATCACGAAACTATAGTATGTCAATTCAGCTCCCTGGCAATTTAATGAATTAAATTTGTTTGTTTTCCCAAATAAAATTTCTCATAGTGTATTATCTCCTTTTAGAGGTTAGCTCTCATTGGTCCTGGATAGAGAATACTGCCAAAATATGTACTTAGTGTCTCTTATACATATATATTGCACAGAAACCATCAAAGGTGCTAGAAAAAAGGGCTGTTGTACAATATATATGGCAGGGCATGTATATACCTATTACATATGCTTAAATATGTTTTTATATAAAAATGGCAAGTTTTCATTCATTTTCTGTAATTGTCATCTTCATAAGACTTAGATATGTCAACAATGTTTAAGCAGCCTTCTACTTATATCACATTGTTTTAAATCATAAATTTAATGTACAAACATTTTACATAGAGTTGTTCATTAAATGTCCATCAACTTCAAGAATATAAAAAAATTATATTTTTAGTTTCTAGAAGGTAACTTTGGATAATAATATGTCTCTATCATCTGAAATAATTGGGTGTTTAATGTATCATAATACTAAAGCAGCATATATACATATACATCACATACCTCCTGAATGACCAACTGTGTACTTTGTACATGTTTGCTTTAGTCAAGATTAATTTAGTTATAAAGAATCCCCTTGAGATACTTAAAAAGAAGATTAAACCAAACAATTTATTCTAAAGATGCAGGAAGCAGAGCTGAACATCACAGGGAAAATGGAACCAGAAATACCAGAAACTGTCTCTCTCTCAACCTCTGTCTCTATATATAATTTCTGCTATGTTTTGATATGTGTTTTCTTCATTTTTTCCTATCAATAGGTAAGATTATTCTTCTGTTACCACCCAGTCTGATCCAACCCATTCATCTTTTGACATGGAACATTGGAATCCCTTTTACCTCTTTCCCATTCCAGACCCCCAACTTCATATGCTAAATTCTACTTTACTTTTAAGTCCAACTCAGATACTCTCTTGCTCTGATATTACCTTCTGCTGATTGCCCAGCTGAAAGTAACTTTACACGGTTATGAATTTTCAGTGCACTTTATCTTTAATCTCCAATGACTGGCATCATTTTTACATTAGATGTGCGTCCTAGCTCTCTTATTAGAAATCAGACACTGACTATGTCTTACACCTGTTCATGTCCCACCATGCAAAAATTGACCTCTGATCTACTTTGTTGGAATTGTACTGTGCGACCTTATTAGACTTCCCTAGAATCGATGAGTGGGGGTTAAAAGGAAAGAGATTTCAGCTCAATACGTGGGAAAAAAAATTACCTACAAGTAAAACTGCCCTCAAAGGGCTCTCTCAGAAGCAAGTAGAAGCTTTAAAATAAGAAGGCCTATCAGTTAAGGTGTTATGGCTGCAAGTAACAGAAGAGCTAAGTAAAGGTGGCTTACACCATGGGGATATGTTATTTCACTAAAATTGGAGTTCTGTGGTAGGAATTTTCCAGGATTAATTCAACAGCACTATCATGTCATTAAGGATCAAAATTTTTGGTTTTATTCAGTCTCATCATCTTTAGTACACTAGCTGGCTTCCTAGTCTTTTCCTGTCCTAAGTTCAAGATGGGTGTCATAATGTCACATATTATACACAAACAAAACAGCTGTCAAAGAGGAGAGGTTCCCCCAAACTCACAGATGCTCACTGTTTAGAACTGGGTTACATGCCCATGTCTAACTCCACCACTAGCAGAATTGAGACATCTGTTATTTACCCACTAGATCTGGGAAGAGGTCATCTGAAAATCAGCAGGTAGAAGGTAGGGGGCAGGTGAATTTGGATATTTGACCAGATGTATTTTTCCCTGAGTGATTCAAGAACAGTGGTTGAATATTTCATCTTTATGTAGTAGAGGTCATCCAACCATTTGATACCAGAGGGTGGAGGATATAACCTTTAAGACCTTCTTTAAACCTAAGTTTTTATGACTAAATGAACAAGTATGTTCTTAGATAATAACCCAGATGATATGTGTTTATGACACAGTCTCTATAATTCTGTGTTCAAGGTCCATGTCTTAGACCTTTCTTAAGTAAGCCAGTTTATAGTATACTAGTTTTTTCAGTTCAGTAACTCATACCTCTCTCCTCTCTGCTTAGGCAGCACAGTACTGGAGACTTGGGATGGAGTTATCAATTTACCATGACCTCATTGTGGGGCCTCTTTACGTCATCTCATTTCTTTCACTTCACTTTCCTCCTATTTAAATTTAGAACTAATAGCCTACAAGACACATTCCAATTCAGTGGTCTTTGATCTACATGGCTAGTTCCAATGAAGAATTCTCTAATCCCGTGACTTCCACCAGCAGGAGTTATAAACTACTATGGAGTAGGATATTACTGCTACCTGTCAAAAGTGAAGACAACACACAAAATCTATGAGTGTGTTCTGAATGAATGCTATACCTAACAAGATATTCTAGCTAATCAGACTCCGACTTTGGGTGGCATTGGGGAAGGGGAGAGAGAGAGGAGAGAAACTGTAATCAATTTTCTATCCTCAGACACAGAGAATTTAATATGCTTTAAGGGCAGTCTGCTGCTTTGTATCATATAAATCACCAGAATAAGTCCTCTAGATATACAAATATAAAGTAAATACTACCTTATTAGGAGTTCTTAGTGAAAATATAAAGTTCTTTGCTTTTTGAGAATATCTTATGTTTAATCAAACAGTGTCTCTAGAGTTATTGTTTGATTTTGTATGTTTTTATTAGGATGAAGTTGCAGAGGAGAGAGATTTTTTTTTAAGGAGTGTAGACACAGAGCTGTGTCTGAATTATGTCTTCTGACTATGAAGAGAAACTTTGTTCCAGCATACCAGAAGTTGCTTGTAAGAAATGAAAGACTAGAGAGCAGACATTAAAAGGACTACATTCACGATAGACTTTGTGAGATGCCTGGGTGCCCGTGACAAAATGTGACCCAGTATTGGAGAAAGGCTCTGCCATGCTCTGCACCTTAGCCACCGATGACTTTATGAGGACCTAAAGATAGCACACAAGTAAGATATCTCAAAAGAGACAACGTCTGTAGTGGCAATAGAGAAAGTGTTTCCAACAGCTCCAAGAATGCTCACTCTTTACCAAGGGGAGCTGAAACAGGAATGAAACAATATATTTGCTGATACTTGGTAACTATTCTAAACTGACTAATTTGCAAATACACTGAGTCACTCCTTTGGTATAACTTAGGGATGATTTTCAATCTTGAGAGATGGTGCTAAAGCCAAATAATGAGGTCAGTGTGTAGCAATGCAAGAAAGATCTCTCTTCTAATGCAGGATGGTTAAAATTGTATATAAACTTTTTGTGTATACATCTTACATCTTTTTTAGTATTCCTAAATATGTTTTTGTCTCATTTTAACCTGAAAAGTTCTTTACTACTCTTGAATTGACAATTGATAATAAAAATAGTGATAATAATGACATATATGTTGAATGCTTATTCTGGGGACACCATGATAAGTGCTTTGTGTGGATTATCTCCTTTAGCTATCCCATCACCGTAAGGTAAGACTTTTTATTCCTGTTTTATACATGAGGACATGTAGGCTTTAGAGAATCTAATAGCGGAATTAGGATATTAAGCAAGTCTGATTGACTTCAGATCCTCCACCTCTAGACCAGGATCTCCCAACCTTGGAACTAATGGTATGTTGGATTGGATCATTTATTGTGTGGGGGGAGGGGAGGAGGGCTTCCTGTGCCTTCTAAGATACTTAACAGTATCCCTCGTCTCTGTCCACTAGATAACAGTAACTCTAGCACTCCTACAAGATGTGAAAATGAAAAGTGTCTCCAGATATTGCCCAATGTCCCCTGGGGGTGCAAAATCACCCTGGTTGAGAACCACTGCTTGACACTCTGGCTTCCTTACTAATTCATCACCTGAGAAGGGAAGATCAAAGCCATTTAAAAGATGTTTTAGGTGGCCCCTGGAAGTTTAAGATGACAGAGATTGGAAATTGTTGGGAACACCTAACCAACTTTTTTTCCATGCTTCTTAATTCCAGACTACTTGGGAGTTTAGAATTCAGAAAAACAGGATCTGATCTTCAAATTTGGTGCCCAGGCTGTTTGACATGTCTTCAGAATTGCTCTTTTCCCAGTATATTTGCTATCAATCCTGGCCCAGATGAATGGCTTGAGCCAAGAGCTATTTGAGCAGGTCATCAGAATAACTGAATCAGAATTTAAAATGGAAATATAAAGCAGAGAGAGCAACTGAGAAGTTAAACTATCAGGGTGATTTACTGAGAAATTGCACCATACTTTGTTTTGGTGAGCAAGATCTTTTCATGAAGGAATGAAAAGTATTTTTCACCTCCCCCAGGCAAATAGCCAAGCCTTTGTTTTCCTAAAGGCATACACATTTTACCACCAGGGGACAGTTATTCACCTTCTGAGTTTGCAATGGACAGCCCTGAAAATAACTCATGACCAAGTATTTTTGTTTCCAAGAGTTAGGCCCAGAATTCTGCGGGCACAGAAAATCTATTGTTTGACCAAGGCCAGTTTTGTAGTGGGAGTGAGGGAGTTGATTGAAAAGAATGCTTTATGCCCTGCTGTGACTACCAGGAGGTTAGAAAGGGCAGCATTTTCAGATGTTCAGAGTGTGGAGATCTATGCCTGGTTTTCAGCCATCGGAGGTAGGGACCCACTGGGGAAATGCTGGTGAGGACTGAATAGCTTTATTAGATTTACCCTTGATTTCATGCACTAAACCCACTTCAGAAAGATTAAAGAATAAATTTTAATCAAATTTTGGACACTAGGGAAAAATATATAATTGAGTTACCACATATATGTATTTAATTTATACAAATTCAACATTAGAACTTCAGCAAAAAATGTTATAAAAATTGAAAAAAACTAATTGTACATTTTCTAATGTTCTACTATACAGTGTGTATTACCCTAAACATTACATACTTATGAATAGATATCATTATCCAAGTTGTGCACACACAAACTAATGCATATTGAATAGTTACTAAATAGTTATTAAAGAAAAGATTGACAGATTTGAAAATATGCAATTTTATATTTCCATGTGATTAAAATAAATATAACTAAAATAGAAGGAAAATATCTAAATGTGAAATGCTTGTATTTGGTACCATAAAGGTATAAAGAGATTAATATCTTCCATACATAAAAAGTACCTAAATGTATAAGGAAAATTGTCAGATTTCAATAGATGGATGGGTAAATAATGTGAATAAACAATTTGCTCAAGGGGAAAAGGAAAAATCACTTGGGGCAATTTTTCCTCACTGGTATTCAAATAAACAAAAATGAAAACAATTTGGCATTTCATTTACACCTGGTAGAGAAATGAGCACACTTAAAAGGGAATGATAACATTCCAAATTTCTCTTTAGAGTACATGGATTGCTTATAGCATTATAAATTGACATGCATATTTTGGATGTGGGACGGAGAGGATTTGCTGTAAGTCTAAGTGCTGGCCTCACTCAGAGCATTTATAAGGAAAGAAGACCCCAGCAGTTCTCTTTGCATAATTTGTCGTGGTTCATGAGCATCTGGTAGAACCACACCCAGTTCTTTCCCCACAATCAAAGGTACCAGGGGTCAGTGCAAGAATCAAAGGTAAATATTATACAGTAGTTGTGAAAGAAGCTAACAGCCTCTAACACCTTAAAGAAAAGCTTTTCCCAGTTCAGTGCTCCATATTAGAAAGTAAAAATCTGACCAAATCAGATTCTCTTTACTGGGAAGTATGAGTGCTAATATGATGTCTCATTAATTTTGTGCCCATTTGGCTAGGTCATGGTACCCCATTATTTGGTCAAATACCAGTGTAAATGTCTCCGTGAAGATTGTTTTTCAGATGAGATTAAGATTTTAATCAGCAGACATTGAGTAAGCAGATTACCCTCCTTAATGTGGTGGGCCTCATCTAATCAATCGAAGGACCGAAGAGAAGAAGGACTGAAGCACCCCAAGGAAGAGGGAATTATTCTTCCAGATGGCTTTCAGAGATAAGCTGCAGAATCAAGTCTTGCCTGTATCTCCAGCCTGCCAGCCTGTTCTGTAGATTTTGGACTTGCCAGCTCCCACAATCACATAAGCCACCAACTTCTTAAAATAAATCTCTCTCTGTATATCTCTATATAGAGATATCTATATCTCCTATTGGCTTTATTTCTCTGGAGGACCCTAGCTCATACAGCTAGGGTGGATCCCTTGAGAGCAGGTTAACTAATACTGTACCCTTGCTATCTGTGATGCTATATAAGAGAACATTCTTGGATGCATAGGGCCCCTGGAATAATTTACAAATGAGATGTAGATAATTCATGCTCCCCATTCCACTCTGTTCTTATTACTAGTGTAGACATCTGTGTAATGATTGTTCTTATAGATCAAATAATTCCATATCTGGAAATTATGACTAGATTACAGAACTGCCCATTAACCATACATCCCATACCTGAAAATCCATTCTGAAAGAAATAATTAAGCATCTCATTACCTCACTTTTTTCATGGTCATCAGCTATGATCATTGATATGCAGATGAATCACATACTTACTGGTACCAAACTGAAATGCATCAGTAGCTTCCTATGTTCGGAGATTGAAGGACATTTCAGACTCAGGTCTAAGTCTCAGACTTCTGACTTCAGGGTACAGATTCTCCATCAACCATATACTAACTTCCTTTTGCCATGACAATTTGCTACTTCATAAATTCATATGGATACCATCTATTTTTGTGCATGTTCTGAAAATATGTCAACCACAGTATGACTTTTTTCCTATAGGCTTTTTAAAGATATCGTTAGATTTCAGAAATGGATGGCTTCTATTTAATGGTGCTATTTTTTCTGTGGTTACTCTCTCTTAGCTCAATATAAACCCTCTCATCCCTCCTCTGCCATCTCTCCATTGTGAATATTTCCCCTTTGTGCCTCATTGGACCACTGCTGTTTAACCATTTCTCCATGTTTTGTCTATTCATTTGTGGGTTCCAACATGCCAGAGGCCCCAAATGGGCAGTGAAAAGTGTATTCACTGAAGATGAGTCACAGACCAAGTTGAAAAGAGAAGTGCACTATCTTAATCATGTGGTTGTTTGCTGAAGAGATATTAAATCTTTTTAGGCCTCAGCAAGTCACTTGCCAATGAATTTGCTTTCAGATGCAGTAGATGTACTTCCTGGGTAGCCTTGAACCATATTTTAACCTAATGAAGTCCTCTCCATTCTAGAAGGCATTGCTTAAAGTTGAATGATCCAGGGAACAATTCTAATGAGTGAAGATATTCTTATTTTTAAAACTGGTATCTGTCCCATAATTTGAAAATAAATATAAGAAACATTTGGTTTAAAAAATTGTAATGTCATTTGCTACATATACCTCAGAAAGCAAATGTCATTTTTCCATTGTGTCTTTGTAAGAGCATATAGTTTGTTGTTACAAAACAGACTTCTTAAAGTAGTTTTTGTTTTTATATTTTGCATTTGTTCAGGGAATTAATACCTAAAGTTTAAATAGGTGCTTTTTCCTTAGCATTCTCTATATATTAAAACTTTTAATCGTTGAATTAAGTGTATAAGAGCTTGTGTCAGATGGGACACTATTAAAAAGCAAATTAAAGCAAATTCTCATTTCTCCATATAGTCGTGGGGAAGCCAAAACTAAGAGTCTCATTAAATCTAACAGACCCATTTTAGCCATTAGTTTCAACCTCCTCCTCCTACCAAACCTCTGGCCAGGACTGCTTAATTAACTCATTTGACTTTTCCCCCTCTCCCTTCTCGAGCCTTCCCTCTGGGGCTAATGAGTAGCCACACGTCTAGTAGGTAGACAGCAGGAGGGAGGAAATGGATAATCAGCCCCATGAAGAGCAGATATTCTTTCTCTGCATTTCTTTTTCATAGACTGGTGAAATGGAGCAAAGGCCTTCACGTCACAAAACTTTAGCAATTAGTTCAGCATTTGCAGAAAGTCACTACATTTTCAGAGTTTTTAGTCTTGGAAAGTTTTTCAATCCATGCTCTTCCTTTATCTTACAGTGTTTTTCCCTTTGTGCCCAGAAAATACCTATTTATCTCCACAGTCCCGTCTAAGGCATTAGCTGAGTGTCTCCCAGACACCGCAATGCAGAGTTAACCCCATGTTACCCAATGTCTCCACGTCCCCTGTGCAGATTTTCATTTGACAAGAATGTATTGACTGCCCCCTTCGTAGAAGGCGTTACAGCACTCATCACATTGTGGTCTTAGTTTTTTTCTTTTTTAGTAAATATCTTTACTCAAGTATTATATAAATAGTGAAAAGTGAAAAATCTTAACATTGCAGATTGATGAATCATCAAAAGGTGAAAACACTTGTGTGACCAGCACTTGTATCAGCAAACTGAACATTGCCAGCATCCCAGAAACTCCTTCCCAGTCACTGACTGCCTCTCCTTCCCAAAGGCAATTATTGACCTGTCTTTTACCATAAATTAGTTTTGCCTATTTTTGAACTTTACGCAATATATGTACTCTTTGATGTCTATCTTTTGCTCAAAATTATGTTTGTAAGATTCATGCGCATGGTTTGATCATTTTCATTGCCACATAGTATACCACTGTATGTATAATGATCTTATTTATATATTCTGGCATGATAGCATTTTGATTGTTTCAATTTCCTCTTTACTACGCAAAATAGTGTTGTTGTATAATATTATACAACATTATTGTACATGTCTTAGGTGCATATATGTTCACATTTCTGTAGGGTATATACTTAGGAATAGGATTTCTGAGACACTGGGCAAGCTAAGGATCAGCTTTAGTGGATACTGCCATAAACTTTTGCAAAGTGTTGTCAATTTATACATGCCCAGCAATGTATGAGAGCTCCAGTTGTCCATGTTACGTGCTCAGCAACACTTGCTCTTCTCCTTTAATTTTAGGCATCCTGCTCTGTGTGCATGAAATGGTATGTATGTGTGGTTTTTACTTTGCATTTCTGTGATCACTAATGATCACAGGTTTAGTGGCTTTTTCTTATGTGTATTGGACATCTTACACGTTCTCTTTTGTGAAATGCCTGCTTAAGTCTTTGCTGGTTTTTTCATTGTATCTCCCACTCTATCATATATATAATTTACATATATTTTTGCAAATATCACAAATATCTTCTTCCATAGTCTGAGGTTTGCATTTTTACCCATTTACTAGTATTTTTTGTATCCTTATTTGTAATAGGGTCCATTTTTCATTTTCTTACTTTATATTAATGCTCATTGTGATCTACTTGAGAATTATTGCTTACTTCTGAAGTCATGAATGCATTTCTGTCTTTTGTATTCTAGAAGTTTTAATGTTTACTTTTTGCACTTAAATCTAGAGTCCACCGGGGATTTATTTTTGTGCATAGTGTGATGTAGGGAGTCAGGTTCCAATTTTTTTCCTTATGAATATCCAATTGTATTAGCAACATTTACTGAAAGACTATTCTTTCTCCACTACCCTACAGTGAAATCTTTGTCATAAATCAAATGTCCATACATGTGAATCTTTTTCTGGATTCCCTTATATTTTCCATTGGCTGGTTTTTCTACTCCTGCACCAATAACCGCACTAACCTAAGTACTACAACTCTATAAAAGGTATTGATATCTTACTTTCTAATTCCTCTGGTTTGGTTCTTCTTTATGTTGTCTTAGTTATTTTTTGTCCTTTGCATTTCCATACAAATTTTAGAATCAGTTTGTTAATTTTTAAATAAATCTTGAGATTTTGATGGAGATGGTCCTGAATCTACAGATCAATTGGGAAGAATTGGCTTTTTAACAGTATTGCACCTTCCCATACAAATTTTAGAATCAGTTTGGCAATTTCTAAATAAATCTTGATGAGATTTTGATGGAGATGGTCCTGAATCTACAGAACAATTGGGAAGAATTGGCTTTTTAAGAGTATTGCACCTTCCCATCACATGTGGTAAATATCTCCATTTATTTAGGTCTTCTTTAGTTAAATTTATACTGACATGTTTAAATGCAATTGCAAAGTCTATTTTTGTATTTCATTTTTTAAAACTTTATTGCTATTAATAAAGAAATACATTGTTTTTGTATTCATTGTCTTCAATGACCTTGCTGAGTTTATTTATTAATTACAATAATTTATCTGTTAGGATCTTTTGGATTACCTACATATCTAGTCATATCATTTTGAATAATGTTTGTGTTATTTATTTCTGCATAATTCTTATACTTTTTTTCTCCTTGAATTATTATAGTGGATAGGACCTCCAGTACAAAATTAAATAGCAGAGCTGACTCTCATCTCCCTGACTCATTCTCAGACTTGAGAGGGAAGAATTTCTATATATCCCCATTGAACAAAAGGTTTGATGTAGGTTTTCTTGTAGATACCCTCGATCAGATTAAGAAAATCCCCATCTACTCCTAGTTTACAGTGTTTGTTTTTTTAATAAATGAAGGTGAAGTTTTGTGATATGCTTTTACTATATCTATTGAGAATATCCTAGGCTACCCCCTTTTTTCTACATATGGAGAATTTAAGTGATTATTTTTTAAATGTAAAATAATATTTGTATTCCTCAAACACATTTTGTTTGTAATATGTTATCCTTTTAAAACATTGCTAGACTTAATTTGTTAACATTTGGTTTAAAATTTTTACATCTAAATTCACATGAGAGAATGGCCTGTCATTTTACATTTTTGCAATGGCATTGTCCACTTTCGCATCACTATCTGGACTACATGCGGATGTATTTCCTTTGTCTCTCTTTTTTTTCATCTTTGTCATATTTCTTGGACCACTGGTATTTGTAATTGAATGCAAGACTTGTAGAGGCTTTACATCGATGTTCTTTTCTCTAGATGTCTCCTTTTAATTTCCGGTAGTTGGGTAGATGAAGACTAGATAACATTAATACTCTCAGTGTTTTCGCTGATTTAAGGGTGGGTTGCAGTCTTTGTAAATTCTGATATATATTTACATTTTATCTTTACTTCCAGAATGTAATCCTTCAGGGATACCCACTGAAGGCCTGGCTTGTTTACCAGGAACTGTCCATACTGAAATTCAGTTTTCAGCTTTCCAGTGTTGAGAACTACCAAAGTCTCAGCATAGCTTTTCAGCCTCTTAGGAGCGGTGTTTTTGCTAAACTTCTCCTCTCTTGACCTGAGTTACTTCTGAATGGATGAATGCCTTGAGGAGAAAAGAGGCTCAACTCTTGGGCTCCCTTTCTATGCTTCTTTTCCCTCTGGGATCTTAGACTCTCAATTACTGGCCACTTTGGTAGCAATGAATACCATTTGAATTCTCCAACACCAGAGACTGTCATAATCTCTAGTCAATATTTTTGCCTTTTAGTACCAGCTTTAGCTTGGCTTCTCAGGATTTCTGTCCCCACTCTTATGAACTGGCAAACGTCCTGAGGGGAAACATGATGTAGAATATTTGGCTCAGTCATGAGCACCACTTCTCTCTGGAATATTGGCTGCTCAAGTCCTGGTTGCCTTGGTAGCTCTCAGATGCCTTTAAAGAGGTCTTTTCTTTTTTAATCCAGCTAATCAAGTTGCTTTTCATGAAAGAATTGTTCTGGTGCAAGCTAGACCATCGTAACCTGAATCAGAATTACCAATTAAGATTTGAAATAAGAAAATTACTTCTGTGTCATTTATTAGTGAATTTCTTGCCTCTAAACCTTAGTTTCTATATTTATAAGGCTCATAAATCTCTTGGGAATCAAATATTTCTTTCAAGCCTAAATTTCAGTGGTCTAGGAGTCTTGCTAGACTAGAAATTCTAGTCTGTACCAAAAATCACTCTGCCACATCTACCTTCAGAATGTAGTTCAGCTTTTCTTAAGGATACCTCTGTAATCTAGAGTCTACTTCCTTCAGACAGAAGCAGGCCCATAATACACACACACACACACACACACACACACACACACACACACACACTCCTAAGCATAGACACAGGCAGTATCTTAATATCTCCTCTAAACAACCGAGAACAGAATGTGTGTGTGTGTGTGTGTGTGTGTGTGTGTGTGTGTGTGTGTGTGTGGTTGGATAACAAATAGGAATCACAAAGAAACAAATCCAATAAATAAAATATCAGGTCCCAGAGTCCACATGCCCTGCCCTCCAGGAATCTCCTCTCAACCATCTCTTTGTTTAGGCTCCAAGCTACGTCTCTGTGGCAGTAGCCAGCTCTCCTCCCCACCATGGGCTCACCTTGAGCATTCCCCATCTATGCAAAGTTAGGTGCAAAGTCCTCTCAGCACCACAGACGTGAACAAAATAGTTTCCCTCAGAGAAAACAACGTTGGAAAACACAACCTCATCCATTAAAAAGATAACTTTCTACATTACTATGCTGAGTAATTTCACTTGTCTGTTTCTGGAATCTCCATTTCACAATAGAGTCTTTACTTGATTCTAACTTAAATTCCTATTAAAGTTTTATTGCCCTCCGCTGCCTCCAAACAAAGGAGCAGTCTACTCTCAATGGTAAATTCAAGTCTCCACTCTTGAGAAGACATTTTTAGTATTTAAAGCACGACTCTTGTCCTAGTTAATTTAAGGCAATTTTCCCATTGCTGGGCATTAAAATGCCAGTAAATACTGGGATCCAGTCTAAACCAGGGCATCCCATTATATCATAGATTTACTAAGAGAATGAAGGAAATAAAATAATCTCATTCAAGACACTAAGTGGCTGCTCGTGCGTCACCTTGTACCATCAGCACTCAATCCAGACAGAGCATATTTCTTACTAAATGAGAAATAATCAGTGCAAGAGCTCAGACTAATTTTGTGGACCTGTGCTCTTTCCACAGCACCCGGTTATTAACCTTGGCCTCTTACCTGGCAAATGAATGTGTCCAGAAAAACACACCCATTCATAAGGACTGAAGGCTGAGTCATTTTTTAGTGACCTTGTTAAATCTGTTTCCGTGAACAAAGTTGGTTAACTCAATGCACCAACATCACATTCCAGGTGAGAAACAGTTGTTTGACGTTAATTATGTATCAGATGTTGAAAGGCCAGTCAGCAGACTGGTAGCTAGCTCATGAGTTTACTCTATTAACCTAAAAATAAAGAGGCAAAATGAGAGGCAGAGAGGCATTTATTTTGAGATCAAAGAACTGCAATTAGGGGTACACAGATTCGGGTAGCAACACGAATAGTGTCCCACTAGAAAGTAAGAGGCAGGGACTTTTAAAGGCAAAAGAGGGAGGTTTGCATTACAAAGAATATTAATTGGAATTGGCAGCAGAAAGTTAACCTTGGCTAATCATAATTGACTGCTAAAGCCAGGTAGCTAAAAATCAGTCTCCGGGATGAGCTGCGGGTTTCTCGCAGCGTTACTCACGTTCAAAAGTTCACGTTCTGCCCAGCAAGGACGTGCATGAGACCCATTTCCTTAATGGATTCCTGGCTCCTTTTTCAAACCCTTAGACATAAGTGACCCTGTTTTGTTTCACGTTTCACAACTCTATTCAATCACGCTCTAAAATCAAGGGAAAAAAAACCCTGTAGCTATGTTGTTTGATATGAATTGACAAGGATAAATAACTGCAAGGACGTAATTAAGTACCTGGCTTAAAGAAAGAAAAAAGAGAGACTCCTACGGGGACTTCAGTATTGACAGGTAGGAAAACCAAGTGCCCGCACTCACCAGCGGATGGAGATACACTCCCAGTTTCTTCAACATGGAATGTGTAAGCTATGGGCAAAACTGAAGATTTTTTTTATTTGCCTAAGTGGGTAAAAGGTATGAGAAACCAAGTAAAATAAATTTTAAGTTAGAATCATTTTTAGAATCCACCTGCCCTACTTTCCTCTACTTACACAACTTCAGAGTGTAATTTATCATTTTAAAGATGTGATTTAACATAACGGGCTCCGGAAACAAGCTGATGGAAGCATAACTTGGTTAACTTAATTTTTAGCATCTCAATTAAAAATGGATTAATGCCCTTGCCATCTTCTTCATTTGGTTCTACTGTGCTTAAATATGGCAAATTAAGCAGAGTCAGGTGACCTAACCTTGTAAGCACTCTGTTCCTTAAGAACATCAGTGTAGTCTTCATGGGCCAGTCCCTGTCCCGTGTTTGATGTCCTGTGAACAGATGGGTCCTTTAACCGTGGGAGAGGAAAGTTGTGATTCTCTATTCATTGAGCACAGTATCTTCCAAAATACAGCCATGACAAAATAAATCAACTAGACATAAAGATAAGAATCCTCTCAATAACTAGAGGCATTTAATGTCTATTTCCTTATAATATTTTTGCTAATTCACCAATGCAAAATGATTGGTATGCTTAAAAAGAGAACAGGCTTTCATATGTAACAACAGTTTTGACAAGAAATACTGATACCCATGACTTTTGTGGGGGTGGGGCGCATGTTGAGGATCCCAAGGCCAGAATTAAGATTAAAAAACAAGTTGGCTTATCTCTTCATTAAATATAACTCGATCTGCTTTTCGGGGCTAAAGACTAGAGCTCCTGGGCATACCCCAGTAAATTCTACATTTGGCATCCACTTACTCCTGCTTCACAGTCCCTCGGTGTTCTCCACCAAGGAGCATGACTGTCAGGTATTTCCTCTAATGTATCCTATGGTTGGTCTGACTAACTGCAAATGGCCAATCTCAGCCTTCTTAGCTTTGTAGAGTTTAGATCAGTGACGACAATTAGAGTTTAAAACACAAAGCAACTGCTGCCCAGAGAATTATTTTGAGAAGGATTCTAAGGCCAAATCTGGGGTCAGTAAGTAAAATCATTTGGTAACAAATTCTATGGGTATAGGAAGGGAAAGTGCCACCATGGACGATATGCATTTCCCATCCCAAATCTAACAGGTTATTTTCAAACAAATATTCGGGGTCACCCAAAGAAGTACAGTGTCTTTTTGTTCTTCCTTTTTTTTTTTTGTCTTTGCTGAGGAAGATTCACCTTGAGCTAACATCCACTGCCAATCTTCCTTTTTTTGTATGCAAGCCACCACCACAGCAGGGCCACTGACAGACAAGTGGTGTAGGTCCTCACCTAGGAACCGAACCGGGCTGCTGAAGTGGAGCACACTGAACTTGACCACTAGGCCATTTGAGCTGGCCCAAAGAGATATAGTGTTTTCAATAGGCCAGCAAAAAGCAAATTTTTTAGCAAGCTTAAGCTCAATAGATAAATAAATATTATTTGTTAAATAAATATTTATTTATTATCTTTCATTTTAGCTAAAATATCAAAGAGCGCTAAATGTTCACTACAATTTTATTGAATGCAATTGTCTACTTGCTGAAGACAGCCTCACCACAAAGTGAAAATCATAATTAAGCACTTCACTATTATAGTCTACTTGTTTTAGTTCAAAATTGTTTACATAAAGTAATATATACATATGTTTTTTCAGATTTGGAAGGATCTGGCAGGGTTAGTGTGTGTTACAGATGCATGTGTGAAAATCTGTAGATTTGCAGATATATGCCAATCAGTGACTTTTTTTTTAATGGGTCCTACTCATCTGGAATCACTTAAGTGAAAATATCAATTTGTCTTCTCTGCAGGTAACAGTAAGGAGAATAAGCAAATGAATAAATTCTTAGTAGAATACCTATCAAGCATTTAAACTCTGAGGGTGTCTCCTATTGACATTATAGCATTCTACATCATCAATTTGATGATTCTACTTACTTAAACCAAATACATATATTCATTTTTATAACTATCTTCAATTCTAAATTTTTCTTGTTTTTCTTTCCTTTGAAGTCATCTTTACACATAATAGTTTGAAAAATGAATTACTGTTCTGAACAAAAAACTAGGATGAGGAATAAAATATATGTTAATGATTTGTTTCCTACCACATAATAAAACCTAATATGAAAATCTCTCTTCTTAATGTGACTTAAAAGTAAGTACCTCTATTAAGGAAAAGCTTTGTAATAATTAAGCAGGGCAAGCATCATTACTTAATTACAGGAAAAATGGAAGGTATTATAGTAGACAGGAAGAGAATATGAATATTTAACCACCATTACTTTCTTTGAAGCTATTTTCTGAGCACACTTTTAGTATGTGATCTTGAAAAATGTTCTTTCAGAGCTAAGGTGTCTCCCTTCTGCCTGTACACATTTATTATTATTATTATTGCATCAGTTGCAATAAGATAGATAATAAGGATGTACTCCTTGGCACAAATTTTGTGTATATTAAATAAAGACATAGAGATATGCATATAGCCTCAAAAATTTTAGTATTAACTAGTTATTATTAAGGTAGTTGGTTTCCATACTTAACTTTGTAGTTAAGGAGCTTTGGTAAATTGAGCTTAATTGGAGCACAGAAAATAAATGTTAATACTCTCGAAGAGCATGCAATATCTATCAAAATTCCTTTATAGCAACAGCTTTTCCCCTCATTTGAGAGAGTCCTTAAGCACCAATAGTTGGCTGCTAAGTATTTGCATGTGAGAATATTTGACCTCTGCAATCTACATAAAGATACGCCTAAACTATGTATTTATAACATACTTTCATATGATGAACTTTCATAACCAGGCGCATTTATTGAGCACTCATATATGGAGTGTCATACAAAAATTATACACTAAATACTACTACTAGATGCAGTTTTGATTGAACAAAGTGATACTGAGTGACTGTAAATAATAAATCGAGATTTGTCCCTGAACTCATAATTTAAGTACTACACATTTGAAGTTCATTTCGATTGATGAGACACAAAGAAAGATGACTCTGAGTTAGGAGTCAAAAGACTACATTTGAAATCACCGCTTTCCGGCTGTGTTAATTTAGGCAGCCTGCTTAACCGTAGTCTCAGTTGTCTCACCTTTTAAGTAATAATTATACTATTTTCCTCTTGATATACATGTGATAACTGAACAAAAGTGCTTTGAAAAGTATTTGCTGTACAATGGAGTCTTCGTAATTTAATTCTTCCGTTCTTGGCAGAGACAGCATCACCATCATTGTACAGAACAAAAAAGTGTCTATCTAAGGTCAGTGGTGGGTCACATGCTAAGAAAACCTTATTTGTATAGGTCATGTGACTACCTTTTTATCTTTTTTTTTAAATTAGAAGTATGGTTGGCCTCAAAACAAATACAGTCATCTTTATTTACATAAAAACATGGAGGCCTCGTCTCCTCCATGATCAAGTCAGAGATATTACTTATATTTACAAGTCATTCTAGAGCATCTTGGAATGTGTTCAGCTGGGGTCTAGACCAGTTCAGATAAAAAGTACTCCACTGGCAGAGATTCTCATTCTCTGTACCAACAATTTCATAAAAGTCGGATACTCTCATGCAGCCACCCAGAGGAGAAACCTTGTCTTAAGTTTCGGGACAATTTTGCCTTCATTTACATATCCCCCAAATTTTGTGATGCTTTGTCTTCTTGTTGATCAAAATCAGCTCTCGATTTCTTTAGAAATACAGTGACACAGATGCTTCACAATTTAGAGATGTTCTTAGGTGCCCATGCATGAGAGACTGAATCTTTTCTGAAGCTGAGGTTTTAGGTCCACAACATAATTGTGCCATTTCTCAAAAGCCATGACTCCATTCAGCTTCTGGTGGCTCAGCAGTGGGAAATGAGTGGAGCCTTCATCTGCCATCTGCGGTCTCTAGTTGGGTTCTGAAAATCTGAATTTCCTGAATAAATCAATGGTGAACATTTTTTTTGCCCAGTTTTAAGTGCTGTGTCTTCAGATTCTTATAATATTAGCTAAAAAGGTGAAGACATTTTGGAGTCATTGGGAGCCTCACAAATTTGAGTTTCAGGAGCACTGCAACATCAAACGTTTCCTATCTGAGAGAGTAGCTTAGCAGTCTCCCCAGCAATTTCCATGCCCTGGTTCAATGACTTCATCAAAAGAAAACCAAAGCTTCATTTTTGCATTTTTCCCCTAAATCAGTGCTTCTCAGCTTCTCTTGTGATAGCTCAAAACAACAAAGTCATGCCCGTGGAAGACTATAGGAGAGTTCATAGGCAAACCCTCAGAAGCAGCCACGAAATCTCATGTGTCAATTTATTTTAATTATTGCAATATTTTTCATTCTCTATCACGTCATATATTTGTTGCAATATATTAACTAGTATTTAAAATCACCAATTAAGTCATTTAATTTTATTTCTCCCAAATCTCTGACAAAGTTGACAATTCGGGAAATTTCCTGTTACTCCTCCAGCACACATTTATTCTGGTGCCTTCTCCCCACTCTCACCCTCAGCATCCCATTGTGTATTTCTAGATATATGTGCAAGCTCATTTTGAGAAGTAAAACCCTGAACTTTTGATGTTTGATGGCATTAATATGAAGAATATTTTTCACATTGATTACTTCCTCCATTTTGTCAATGACCCTGATTTGCAAAGTTCAGGTCATAATCTTTCCTGACAAATGTGATGGAATGTGGCCAGATCAATCTTCTCTATGACTTGAATAATCGTTTGAAATATTCTGTTTTTTAAATACCCCTGTCATCACAAGGGCTAAACTAATGGCAAATGACCTGATCATTTCCGTGTTTAAGACAAAATTCCTTTCTGCAAGTGGTTAATGCCCACTAGTTTAAAAATACTAGCTAATTGTTTTAAAGTGCTTCATGATTTAAAAATATCTCTTGAGGTTAGCACTTTGAGATTGAAGCAGGTGGGCATAATTTGATCGGCAGCCTGCATCTTCCTTGAACCTTGCAGGTTGGAAAAAAATAGATCTAAAGTTAGAACACTCAAGTTTTGCCAATTATTAGCTGTGTGATTTTAAGCAACTTATATAATATCTTGAATTTTAATTCCCCAATTCATAAATTTTAGATGGTAAAACCTACCGTATCTACCTTAATAGATATTATCAGGACAAAATGGGATAATTATGTTCCATTCTAAGCCTAAAATATATCTATGTGAAATGACATCTATGTATCAGTCTACTGAGATGTGAAAGTGTGGTTCAGGATATTGTCATTGATTAAACAATAATGCCTCTGAATTACTTGTAAGTTACCACTACCTCTGGAAGAATAAAGTAGGCCGGGAAGGGAGTGGTTTCCTGGGCTCAAATCCATATGCACCATTTGCAAGCTGTATAGCCTTAAGCAAGTTGCTTAAATTCTCTAGGCTTCAGTTTCCTCATATGAAAATGCAGAAAATAATAAAAAATACCTACCATCTGGAGGCATATTGATCAACCATGATAATGTACATAATGACCTATCGTGACCAGTACAAAATAAGTTCCTAATAAACAGTTGCTATTGACAATCAACAGTAGTAATAGTAATAATAATAAAATGGCATCTGTTTTTTAGTAACAGATAACCTTTTTGCCAAAAGCTAAGTTAAAAAAAAACATACTCTTCTACATAAAAATAATTAAATGCTATTGTCATAATCAAACAAGAGTGGGATTCCAGGGAGAAAATTGAGCCATCAGATATAAGATATAGAAATACAGTGTTTAGGATAGAGTGATGGAACTACAAAATTGTACATCTCCAGCGTACATTTACAGTATTTTATTTTTTTTTGTGGGGAAGACCAGCCCTGAGCTAACATCTGTTGCCAATCCTCCCCTTTTTGCTGAGGAAGACTGGCCCTGGGCTAACATCCGTGCCCATCTTCCTCCACTTTATATGGGACGCCGCCACGGCATGGCTGACAGGCAGTGCGTCGGCGGGCGCCCGGGATCCAAACTCGTGAACCCCGGGCTGCCAAGCGCGAACTAAACTGCTGCACCACCGGGCGGCCCCCTACATTTACAGTATTTTAGAGGGAAACAAATTAATTTTCTAGAAAGAAAATGGAGATAACTCCACACACAAGATTGCACTTGTAGCAAAAATATGGGCAAAGTTCAAGATCATAAAGGCAGAGAGCCTCAACTCTACTGCCCACCCCAGTCAAGTGGTGATTTACTGTATTCCTGTCTGCAATAAAACCTGTATATAGTTTACACATTTGTATAGAATATAGCTCTATAAAGGATACCGAGAGGAACATGAAATCCTTCTTCAGTTCCTCCTCTCTAAGAGACTGGCAAGAGTCCATAGCAGGTGTAATGAAGCAAACCTTCCCTAGATTCTCAATTCACTTAATCATTTAAAAGTTTTTGCCACTACCCTCTGGATATTTATTGCTAAATTAAGGTCTTGGCTTATACATTTGCTCAAATCTTTATTAATTGCGAGATGGAAAATAGAAAATGATTCTCCTTTCTAATATCTGAAAAATTCTCACCTTGCCCATAGATTGCTACATGACGTTCTCAACTGGACCCATGGTTTCAACATTCTCTGCAGGAGGCAACAGTCATCATTTCCCCATTAGGGAGAAGTGGCTGAGATGGTTAAAGTCACTTTGCCGGAAAAAGTCTCCTTCCTGCTTGGAAGTGAGAATAATGTCATCTTCCCATTTGCACCGAGTGATAACAATTTAAACATCACATTACTATCTTTTTGGGAAAATTGAGTTGAATTTAGTGTTAAATCAAACCATGTGTAATATTGTTTGGCTTACCCAAGGGTAACATTAATGTTTCAGATTGTGCCCAAGAAAACGGCTGTAGGAAATGTCATGAGGGGTCCTAAGTTGAAGGTGTGCCCTTTTGCAAACATCATGTTCCTTTCCTTATTCCTCACTCTCCTCACCACCAGCGGTCTCTCTCTCCAATTAAAGATATTCACACACTATAAAAGCCATAAAGCTAAATTCTATGGCATATTAACCTATTTTCAAGGTCTATGGACTTTTACAGGAAGTATCTGTATCATTCCAAAGGTAGAATCTTGCTTTTTCTCTATTTGCTATTGTTGAATGCTCCGAAAGGTAGATCCTCTCCCACATCAGAAGCCATTATCACAGTTATAGAATGCAAAGGGACTTGGGTGGCTTCAACATGATCTTGATTTTTCCATTTGAGATCTACTTTGATTCCCTTCTAGGAAGCGACTGAGCACCTGAAATTGCCACTTCCTCTAAGAAACTTGTGATTTTGGACACGAAAATACTATTTTTTTTTTAAAGCACAATGCCTTAGCTTGAAGCGTTTGAGTTTCCTTATGAGCATTTGATCAAAATCTCCTTTTCCTTCTCACTTGGAGAGAGCGACCCTGCTCAGTCCTTAACCTCAGTGCATTTCTCAGCTTTCTTTGTTTATTTTTCTTTTAATGGACCTGTAGTAATTACTCTGCTTACCTTAATATATATAGCACATGCTGTATTCATTTTATCCAGTCATTTATTAATGGGCCTATTTCCTCTTGCATATTTCTATTTCTTAACATATTGGTAAAAGTCATTCTTCTTCCCTGCACCTCATGCTGCTGACATAAACTCATTGTTTTTGCTTCTGACTGCACTTAGCTTTTTCCTACACATTTTAACTAACTGTGCATTCAGATTGGCATGTTATTCTCAACCGTGCTGCTTTCTGATACTCTACTCCAGATAAAACCAACAGTTGATTTTGTAATAATCTTTAAAAACAAAACAAAACAAAAGAAACTATTACCAATGTTTAAATATTCACCAGGAATCAGGAAGCTTTTGGTACACTGACTTGATTTTATTTGACTAAGGTGTGGATCTCATTGACGGATCCTAATGAATTTGTTCCCTAATAGGATATGAGCATTATCATATTCAAAGTGGGCCCACTAAAAGTTTAAATGTGAAAGGGCCCCTGTGAACAGAGATTAATCAGCTAATATTCCAAAACTGAGCAGAAAACAAGCTCAAGCCTAGTTCAACAACACTAATATTGAAAATTGAGGAATCTCCCTCCTTCTTATCCCACCCAACCCAACTCTCTCCTGTATTAGTCAGGATTCATGATAGAGACCCACAACTCCAGTGTAGTTAGAGCCCAAAGAGGAGTATTTCAAAGAGATAGATAGATACCTCACAGAATTGTTGGAAAGAATGAACAAACAGACTGTAGTCTGAAACTTTAGGAATGATCCTCAAAACCACTAAGCAAATCTGGGCCACCAAGAGAGGTGCCACTTCTGCCATGATGTGAAACCTAAAGTATCTAGAATCTTCTTTCTATGTTAGCTAGTCACCACCACAGTTGCTGACTCCAGAAACATATCTCCTCTGTCACTATCAATGCCAACAAAATGGATATGCTGCAACTACCCAATCTCTCCCTATGTAACTAAGGGCCCAAACAAATTTCATGCAAGCTCATCTAATTTTTGGAGCCTAAGTAATGTCCAGAATAACCTAAAAAGTAGTGTGTAAAGTATAGTTTTTCACTCTGCAACTTCCTTAGTACAGGAAAACACGCTAGGACAGCGCTGGAAGGTCTTGGGTGAACTCCATACCTGCCTTCTTCAGGTCTATGTATGCCTCCCTGTTCTTTTTTTTCTAATGTTATCTCACTCCTGCTCCCCTATCTATATTTTTGTGACCTCTGTTTTTGGAGTCTCTCATTTTCTCCCTATTTCTTTCAGTGTTTTTCTCTTTTTTATATTTTACTCCACCAACATATTTTTTTTTCTTTTTTTCCCCTGCAAATCTGACTATAATCTAAAACTCAAATATATTTTAAAGATTTTTTAAATACTTATTGAAAGCAATTTTAATTATTTCATTCTTCTAAGACAGAGTGAGTTGAATGTGTTATATTCTTTCAAGGAAATATTTCATTCAGGTTGCTGTTTTTATAATGAAGTGGAGTTGAAGACTGAGCACACTGAAGTAGAAAGTGTTTATGGAGTTTGGAGGATGAAAAACTCAAGTCAGTGTTCCAGCTCTGCCATGTGTTATTCTTAATCTCCGTCGGCCCCATTTCCTTAAACTGTACGGTGGATACAGTAATATTTGTCTTGGGAGGATGTCATAAAGATTAATACTATAATTCTTTTAAAGCACCTGGCAAATCATAAGTTTCAATAGTCCTAAGTTCTAGAAGTTACTGGTCCCCCATACTCCTTACCTACCCCTACTCTATGGTTGAACCTCTATACACAAAACACCTTTGCCCCTTACCTACCCCTACTGTATGGTTGAACCTCTATACACAAAACACCTTTACCCCTTACCTACCCCTACTCTATGGTTGAAACTCGATACACAAAACACCTGTGCTATTTAACCTCATTTACATATGACTTTTTCTTTGTTTATTTATTTAAGTACTAGAGAGAAGACCCTGGCTCCTCAATTTTCATTTCATATCATTTAGAATCATTAATAGCAGTAGAGTTTCTTAAGGAAATGTCCTTGGGCTCCAAGAAGACACCATAATTTTTCAGTAGGCAGCAACCTTTTCTCTAGAGCTAAGACTAATAAATTCTGCATCCACATTATTGGATACAAATCAAGGGGTTATCCAAGGCGTAATTTTACAGAGCAGACATAAATTTGAATATTAATTAAGTCATGCACTTTAATAATCCTCCTGTATTTTTTTTAAGACTAATGATAGTATATCAGGTATTTTAACGAACATATAGCCAAATGCCTCAAAACATGCTGGGTCTGTGTTTGGGGAATAAAAATGTAAGCCTGCATTCTTTTTCCAACACTACTAAGAAAGTCAGGGATGAATATATGAAACTCAGCCTTTTTAATTCCAATGTACTCTTTTATCTGTGAGTTCATATTGTCCCTTTGATGGTCATCATGACTGTATGGCCAGTGTGAAATAAATCAGTCCTGTGAGCATAATTGTATTTGGAATATGTCAGATCCTAAGCCCAGATATTGTACATAGCAATCTTATCATATACAATTTTATTGTAGGAGAAAACAAGAGAAATTTCTTTCTATTAGGTCTGCTTCAAATTTGCCATGTGAATTTCAAATTATGTTAAGGTTTGCACATTGATGGCAATGTTTAAAAATAGTTCTTAAATCGTTTCCAAGACTGGGTATTTCATATCTTAAGCTACGTGGCAAATTCCACTAGAAGAGCTCATGAATTTTTTTTTTTGCTCTCTAGCAAAGTATTTTTTTAAATGGGTAATTAATACCAACATCACGTTATCACAAGGTGGAGTTGCCACGTATGTGCTTTTACAGGGCCAACATCTTCCAAAGATTTAACATTTAACATTTCTTGCATGTGGTATGAGTGTTTATTTCTTGAGTTGATACTATATATTAGGGAGCAAAGCTACACAGTGTTCTTAGTTGAAATGCTTAAGAAGCCTGTGTTTGTCTTACCCAAGAGTCAATATCTTCTATTTACAGTTATGGCATAACTTGGATGATGGACACAGTTGTTTCCAATCAGGGCAGAGGCCCCAGAAACCCACTGGAGCCAGATATGCGGTTAGCCAGATTTAAAGCCAAACCTGTCCATCGACATTTCTTAGGGGAAAGGAGATCTAGATTAATTTATTGCCGTCACACATAATATTTCAGAGAACACTTTTTAAAAAATCACTGGACAATGAATCTGATTCGATTGCATTATTTATCCAACATATGCTTATTTTCCCTATTCTACATGGCGCAGACTAGATCTCTTAGGAATATGTCTCTCTCATGGGCAGTTGTGCAATACTCAGAGGAGCACAATGGAGATGAAGCTGAGTAACGGAGCCTAACTCAAGCTACCAGCCTAACCAACACACGACATTGGCCTCTGTTTCCTAGGCACCACGACAACTAGGGAAATAGGAGAAAGCATGCAATGCATTGACACAGGTAAACATAAGTTTACCAACAATATTATCAAAACAGAATTTCTGTTAGCGAAAGAATCTACAGAAGCCAGCTTTGCTATATTCACGCCCTTGTTTTAGGGATTGTTAAACGGTGGAAAGATCAGCAGAGCAGCAGAGCGGTTCTCATTCATTGTTCTCTCTCCACCAGGCAAACCAGTGCCCTTTGTGGGAGTGGAAAAGTTTGGTATGCTGTGTTCCATAAGAGAATTTGAGCATGTACCAGACAATCTCCTTTTCTAATATTTTAACAGCATTTCAAGTCCCTACAATTTCTTTGTCATGGGAAAAAATAATATGAGTACTCATACATTATTAAGGCTAACATTTAAAATGAAGACTTTTAAAAGCAGATTTGGGAGCCTTTCAAACTGCTCTAGATAGTGTACAAATAAATACATAGTATACAATATATAGCATAGTATACAATAAATAAAGTGTGAGTTAAGGGAAAAATCTAGAAGTTGATTTTAATAGCTCTAACTACTTCCTTCTCTTCTATGTCTGTGCAACATGCAGAACTGAGTTACCGTAGTTGGGACAATTAGTGCATCTCTTTGGGGTGAAACATAATATTCATGATCACAATGTTTATTTGTACAGTTTCTTTATCCAAGGAGATCTAGGTCTTTCACAGGGCCATTAATTCTTTTGACATTCCATGGAGGCAGCAAGCAAGTTGTGCTCTCCTGGGGACGGAGAAACTGAAACATGGGGTGGGTTCAGTGATCACTCAAGGAAGAAGCTTTCTTGATGGCAATTGATACCTGCAGGTCGCTGGGTCTTGAAAGTGGTTAGAAACTGGCAAACCTTGAACTAAACTTGTTCCACATGTTTTGTTCAGCAACCACACTGTCGTCAATGTTAAAAATTGGAGAATTTCATTTAAAAACTCAGATTTCTGACTTCTTGTTAAGGTGAGAAAGCTCTAGTAACACCAGGGTGCACTCCCATGTGGCAAACATCTGCCGGATTGGGGTAGCTTTTGCTTCATTAGTGGAGTATGCACTGTCCTCACCTGTCTTGCTTCATTCTTTAGTGTTCCCTCCCTGGTCCCTGCGGGCATTTGCATTTGGGATACAATGTCATAAATCCTATGACTTTACAATCAACTGAAAGGGTGGTTCAAGGAAGTCACGCTCACAGCAACTGTTCTCCCTTAATTAGCCCATAAGCTCCTTGAGGCAGGGATTGTGCCTTCTTCATGGTTTAGTCTTCGGGGCTTAGCACAGTGTCTTGTAATCACTGGATAACAAACATTTGATGAATTAATGAAACAGTGAAAGCCTTAAAATGACATTTGGGTCAAGCTGTTAATTATCGGGACTGTTTATGGCAGGAAATCTTCTCTTTAGGTGGACAACGGACTTGAGAGGTTTTCCAGAATTGAACTTTTTTGATTGATTTTAAATTTTCTGTAATGACCAGTGCCTGACACAAAGGGCTCATTGTAACTGGGATTTCAAGCCTAGAGTCAAGGATGATAGAGTGTGGCCATCGAACATAACAAATATGCAGATGAGTCAGATATAAAGTTAGACAATAGTCTGTGAGAGCAAAGCTTGGAGGTGTCAAAATCCAGATATGCTGCTGCCTTATTTTTCGAGTCTATTTACTAATGACAGAGTCAGCTGTAAATTGCTCTATAAGAAGAATGTTCCTTCTATCGTGAAACTTGCACCACCAGGGACTTTTTTTTTTTTTATTTCAGAATCTATGCAAAAGGGGGTTTTCTATCTCCAAATTAAGGGATAGCCTAATTCAATTACAATAGTATATGCAATGTTTCTAGCATGTGCTAGAAGTTCAATAAATGTTATTTAAATGGAATCTGAATTTCAACTGAATGGTAAGAACCATATTTGCATTTAGACAGATGTTACATGCAGAAATGTACTTGTTTTTCTGTAGTACGTGGACATAGTCTCACGTACAGAATTCAACCAGCATAGTCTACAAAGCAGAATCTGAAAGTTGTGCTTTACATGTGTATATACATATACACATTTGGGTTACTATCCCTGAGAGATCCACTCTCCACAGTTGGAGACGCCAAAGCATAGTTAAGTAGGCTTTTTCTGATTTGCTAATCCTAAAAATATTTATTCAAAATAGCATAAAATTTGAAACAAAATATGATTGAAAGGTAAGGGAAAAACACACACAGACAAATGACAATCCATGCAAGTTTCTAATTATTTTCCAATAAAGACACGGTTTCAAGTTTTACAGTGGTTAGTCTGTTCAATGAAGGTCTATAATAAGTCTCCAATAATAGCTAGCTGAAGGACTTATCATTCGCTCATTTGTAGGGGTAATTCTTTCTCTTTCCTGTCTCAGTTCAAAGTAAATCACCAGGCAAATTGATATAGGTAGGCCAATGCAATTGAGACTGCTATTTAATTAATTTAATGCTCCTTCTAAATGAAACCCCTTCCTAGCAACATCGTCAACTCATAAGAATTCCAATTTAAAGATGGTCAAAGAAAACTAAAGTTTCCAAAGATATGAGAACAACTTCTAAACAGTAATAGGGAAAAATTTTACTTTTCCAATGAGAGAATGCATAAAACATACATACAAGTTCTTTCTGAAATTAAAAAATATATATTATAAGGGTGTTAATTTTTATTAATTACTTTATATTCTATTTTTTTCTATTTTTGTAAGTATATTGAAAGAACAATAATTATAACTGACATAATTATAATTTTATATTATAATTCTCTATATTTCTCCAGTATATTAACATTATATATTAGTTAAAAATGGTAGTCTAGTCTCCCAGTACACCAATATTTGCCATGATAATCAGAGGAGTATTAGACTAATAATAGTAAGCAGTAGAAAAATGCAATGTGTGTACTGAGAAGAGAAAAAGGCGGTAGACTAAATAAGAAAATGGAAGTCTGTTTACAGAGAAGCCTTAAGAAATTTGATGAAAGCTGAAGCAAAATACATGGGCCCACTGGGACGTTATTTTTACATCTTAAAAGGTCTAGCTAAATGTGTAGTGAGAAACTGATGGAGCCAAAGCTGAGTATTATTTTAGATTCTTCTCTGCTTAGGTGTTGACCTGAAAAAGTCTGAAAAAGGTATTTGACTTACATGTAGGAGATTAACAAATTCTGTATGGTTAGAGTTTTTTCTTAGATTATGTTATTCATTTATTTATCAAATATTCCCTGAACTCATACTATGAACCAGGTAATGTTCTAGTAGTTGGAGAAAACATTAGGGAACAAGACAAAGTCATTTAGCACACAGTATTTACATTCTATTGGGGAAAACAAACAATAAAAAAATAGACAAACACATAAATGGGCGATACGTAGTTTTCTTGACTACTGTGTCCTAGTTACCCAGAGTCACTGAGGAGATATTAAGAACTGGGACATAGAGGTCTCAGCACTACTGTGGATAGTAAATAAATACTGTGTGCTTTCTCTGTGTCAGGCACTATGCAAGTACTTTGATTTAAGGATAGGTAGAAGAGAGATGGCTCCTGCCTTCATGGAGTGTTTGGTCCCCTCATCTGTAGAATGAGATGTGCAGATGACCACTCAGATGCATTCCAGTCTAATATTACATCCTGCTGCCGTGTACAAAGACACCCTTCCCTATTCCAAGCTCTTGACCTGGAAGGAGGCCTGGCTGGGTGGGACCATCCAATTTGGTAGCAAAGGAATGAGATACAACGTTGTTGGCGAGTGACGGAGACCAGAGGGCTAGCTGAAACTGTATCTGAGAGAGACTTTCAGAAGCCACTCCAATAATCACACAGGAGACCCCAGAGCAGAAATTCTAAAGAAGATATCAGGAATAAGGGTCAGAGAGAAGGGAAGATAAGATCAAGGACTAGCAGGTTGAATGAACCAGGAAGTTGTGTAAACTACCAGGGACAGCTGACTTGCCTCTGCTGAAAATTTACAGACTCCTATAGGTGCTTCCACGGGTTATTTGTTTTTATTTCAAGGGCTCCAAATGCCTTGGAGCTGGTTTTTTTATTGGATGAAGATAGGCTGTTCTTCTCACTGTCTGTTCAGTTAATGGTGTGCTTTTTCAAGGTGAAAAGAATGGTTTGGGTGATTGGTGCAATGTCACCATGAACGAAGCAAGACATACTGACCAGATGGCACTAAACTCATGATCCTCACTCAATTCAGCACACAATTATCCGGTGTCTTTTCTGGTCTGAGTTCTGGGCAAATATTGGGATGTAAAGCAGGACAAGGCTCCCGTTCTCATGGAGACCAGAGTCTGCAGTGCTGCAATAACACCGTAAGAATAAAAAACCACACAGCTGCTTTATCAAAAGATTTTCAAAAGTATACTTGGTAGTGTTCTTGCAACTCCTTCCAATGAACTTAAAGGACTGGGGGGATAGGCTATTGTTTATTATGCTGGAACAAACAAGTCTGATATTTTAAAGCTGTACAATTGTGGACTGACATTATTATTTTTTTAATAACTTGGTTTAATATTACAAAATAAACTGACCCAGCAGTTCTTTCTCCCACTGCCCCTCAGTGCTCTGCGTATATAAAGTCATAAAGAGCAGAGACTGTGGCTTACATTTCTTGATCCCTGGAGTCTGTCACAGTGCCCTGTACATAGTGTACTGGTTGGACAGTTAGAAATGTTCAGAAGATACTTTATGAGATGTCATCTTGAAAATTTTACAAAAATTATAAAATCTCCATAAATATTTGAGATAAGAATTCACACAACTTCTTATTTTCCTCGTATTCTTATTGAAAAGATATTAGTAAGGCTAGTATGTTGTAATATATTGTAATATATATATATATTTTTAATAACTGAAAACCAAGAATGCCATGCACTGCTTGTTCCAATAATATTCTTACATGGTATGGTCTGAAGTTGGTTTTAAGTAAGGCACTTAACGGCTAACCCTGTTAAAATTTGCAAACACTGGTTGCCTAAGGCAGACAGAATCTTAATTTGAATTTTAAGTGGAAAGTTAATTGTTTTGTAAATTAATCAGTAACGTGGCTTAGCTCTATTTGCCCAGTTAATTACTTTTCCCTGTCCTGTTAAACTCCAGCTTTATAAGAGAAAGTCATTTTTTGTGTTTCCATGTTCATTGTTTGCTTGTAAGGACATGTCTGTGTGTGTGTTTGTGTTTTCCATGGATGTGACCTTTTCACTCACAAATTTCTATCTTATTTTTGTCTTATTGAGCAATGACTTTTGCTGTAGGGAATGGAGACACCCATCCTGCTCAAAAGCTATTGAAAACCCCCAATGTGCATAGCATTATTCCAGAGAATGGCAAGAGATAAAGCTATAAAATGATGCAAGAAATGGGTTAGATGTAGAGTCAGGTTTATGACATAGTGGGTCAAGATCACAGCCTCATATGTCTGAAGACTTGAGTTCCTGCCCTGGCCTTTCTACCTGTTAGTCATGGGGCTTTAGGCCAGTTATTGAAACTTCATAAGTCTCAGTTTCATTAGTAAAATTGATATAATAATAGTACTGTTCAAATAAGGTGATTGGCAGGATCAACTCACAGAATTAATTACTTATATCACTTAATAATCTTAATTGTTAATATAGCAATAATTATTGAATAGTTCTCATGATTAGCATAAAAGTATTAAGTACAATTTCTTAAAGTATGCTATATTAAGCGTCTGTAGTCATGTTGAAGATATTTCCTACATGCTTTTTCTTTTCTCTTCCTGTTCATAATTAACCTGACTTAAACTTGATGTGATTTGCTGTGGATTCAAAATAAAATTATAAGAAGTGGTCTTTTTTGATCTTGTTCATTATCTGATGTTACCATTACTAGTTCTGATTAATGCCTCCACCTGGCCAGACATTTGTCCCCTTTCTTAAGAGCGATGATGACTTTGTAACTAAATTCTGTCACACACCTTTTGTTCTCATTCAAGGGCACACATGATCCTTTACATTTCCGTAGGATTCAGTAGGATTATTACATGAAATTAAGAGATTTTAAAAAATTTGTTTTTCAAGTAATTCAAAAACAACCGTGTGGAAAATGGTTTTATTCAAATTAAAATGTTTTTGTTTTGGCTTTTGGTCAAAGATGGAAAAGTTGTTAGTGAGTCACTGAAAAGAACAATTCTAGGAGACTAATGAAGGTAACTAGAGCATACCACCTCCGTTGGTCACTAGTAAATCCCTGTAAACACAAAGGAAAGTTTTCCCGTATTACAATGAGCTGAGGGCACTGTACATTAAGCTGTTCACTTCATTGTGTTGAATTTGTTTAATTCTTATTTTAGCCAAATCCATGTTCAGTGGTGGTTAGATCATTAAATGTTATGACCTAGTCTGTAATTAAGAAACTGTCAAGTTGGAGATAAGAATGGGAAATTGACAAGAAAGAGATGCCAGTGGTGACTTCAGAGTGGGGGACTCTCTGAAACTCTAAGTAAGAAATAATTGTGGTGTGATTTCCCCAGTAGAAACTTCTCTGAATAGAATATCTGAAGAAATATATTTAAATTTCAGTGAATCAGGTAATTGAAAAAAAATCACAAAACTTGGCTATGCAAAGATTTTTCAATAATGTGCTAGTATGAAAACAACATTGTTGAACGAATTTTGCTTTTTCATTAACTTTGACCATATATGTCAATGTAAGAAATTCCCTTTCTCTAGTTTCCTTTGGGATATAGTAGATAATACAGGAAAGAACATGGATTTTAGGTCCAAATATGGGTTCCATTTCTGTGGGTTGAGCAAGTAAAAGCTGTGTGACCTTAGAAAAGGCACAGTCTCTATTGAGATTTAATTTATTCAGTTATAAAATGGAGCTAATAACCCCTGCCTTCTAAGGATGTTTTAAATATAGGGTGTAGCACATGTAAAGAATTCGAGGCATGGGGAACATTTAACGCTCAGTAGCTGTTATTATTACTAGCAAATTCCAGCTCCTTTAAAAAAATTTCCCAAATTGTTACAATTAGGGTGGTTCATGTCAATTTTGTCCATAGAAATTACTGTTAATTTAGAGAAAACAGTCCCACATTATATAGCTTAATTTTTTAAAAAGTTATTTCCCTGGATTTCCAGTCCTTTAGGGGTGATATCAAATACACTGCACTCAATAAGTCATGCAGACCTGTCTCCCAAAATATGTCAGAATTCACCACAACTCAGACTTTAATTTTAAAAAATACAATGAAAAGTAGAAGACGAAAACATTTCATTAACCGTTATTCCTATTGTCTATTTATATTCAACATTTTTTTTTGATCCGGGGAAAAAGAGAACTCCTGAGATAGTAAGAATAGACCTTTCAGAATTATGTGAATTTAATTGCTTGGATTTGTTGGTAGCTAGATGTTATGGATTGCATGTTTGTGTCCCCCCCAAAATTCATATGTTGAAACCCCAACCCTCAATGTGATGGTGTTTGGAGATGGGGTTTCTGGGAGATAATTAGGTTGAGATGAGGTCGTGAGATTGCAGTTCTCATGGTGGGATTAGCGTCCTTATAAGAAGAGGAAGAGAATACAGCTCTCTCAGTCTCTCTCTCTGCCATGTGAGGGCACAGCAAGAAGACAGCCATCTGCAAACTAGAGAGAGGGGTCCCACCAGAACTCCACTGATTTCAGACTTCCCAGCCCCCAGACTGTAAAAAATTAATTTCTGTTGTTTAAGCCACCCAGTCTATTGTATTCCATTAAAGCAGCCTGAGCTGAGACACTAGATAAGTAGTGTACAGACAGGAGTTCATTTTCAAGCAGAACAATTGAGTATAAATTGTAGAGAGGTGGAGAATACGGGGAACTGCTGATGGATCCAGAACTTTAAGAAGAGAGAACATGAATAGCTTGTTATCATGAAGGACAAATAGGATAATAGTTGAAGAACACTTAGCAATATTATTTTGGGAACAACAAACAAAGAGATCTATTGATATGTTCACTTGTTTTCTCAGGACAGGTTGGTCAGCCAAGTACAGTTAATTAACAGTGAAAAATAATTAAAAATAAACACAGGTTGAAAACTGTCAACACAGCAAAGAAAATTAAATACAAAAACAAATCCAGAAAACAATAGAAATTGGCAACTGCTTGACTGGCAGAAGCAAAGATTATTTCAAGTAATGATAAGAATTAATAGGAACCCCAGACTAAAGTGTTGTAGGTTGAGGATTAGTTGCTGTAAGAATAAGGATGACAAAAACAAGGGCAGTCTCACAGTGACATTGTATGTTTTCACTTATAAAGAGAAAGCATTTGCATGTGTTATATAGTTATCAGGACTTAATTATTATCAAGATTTAATGTAGTAAATTTAATTGCTAAATTTAAATCATCCTTCTGATAATGTAGACAAAAGGAGATTTCCAGAGAAGGAACACAGTGGGTCAACATGAGCATGATTTTTCTCTTTTGAATTCTTGGTAATATTTTGGTTCCTCCATAGAAATGCAAGTACAAATTATAGAATAATCTGTGTAGGTTGCTCTGTAGTTCTGAATTAAAGAACAGCAAAAAAGTTATTAATTTGCTAATTCTCTAACCATTAGTGCTATTTGAATTTTGCAGGCAAGTTCATCATCTTAGTAGGGACATAGTATTATAGGAAAGTAGATAAACAGTTAACTTGACTTTTTAGTCTCTCAATTTGGGCCTTTCTGGCCCTAGTAAACTTGGCATTACCATTTTCCCCTTTCTTTCTTGTTTCCAGTGACCTTTAGGGCACAGTTAATTTCCAAACATCACGGGATTAAATGGATCCCTGTGTGATAAGATTCCTGCCTGGATGCCCCGAGCCAGTTTCTGCAACAGTAGCTAACTCTGTAATTATTCCAATGTGAACCTAGGGTTAGTTTCTCATTCTGATCCTAATCTTTTGGTGGGGACAATTGCAGTGGTAAAGTACTAATATTTTTGAAATGAGGAAAATATTTTTGTGTGAAATAAGGTCCTGGTAAAGCTCAGTGCTTAAGGAAAGAGAGGACTGGTGGTACATGAAGCCAACAGATGCACCAATACACACCTGGGAGGCAGCTCCTAGGAAAGCCAAGACTCTCGGGTCACTAGATATCTATTTGTCTCAAGTGTTCCCATTTTTATCTGGATATTCAGCAATATTTAAACAAAGCTCCTAAAAAACATGTCACACAAATTTAGAAAAGAAATTTCGATTTGATTTCCAACAAATATATTTTTTTTAAGTTTGTCATTATCCCAACCAGTGATGTGATTTCTTTTTCATTTTCCAATTCTGTCACTCCCTTTTCCCAGGGTGCAATTAAAGATGAAGAAAAAAAAGAAATCTGCTGTTTTGATTTCAACTCTCCTCTTGTGGATTGCAGGTTATTTTTCCAAGATTAACCTATTTCCTTCTCCACCACAAATCTGTGCTGATACAAACCTGAAGGAGAAAATGCTAGATATTTTCTGTCAGCATAAGGGACATGCTGTAGGTTAGGTCTTAAGAGTTCAACGAATGGGGAAATTACTGTAAATATCAAATTTTAATTTTTTTCTTATTTTCAACATGTCCAGTCTAATAAAATAATATCAACTTGAATTAATATACATTCTTGTTTTTTGTTTTTTTTTTTTGGAAGGCAGATTACTTGGGCATCTTCCTCTTCCCCTCCCTAACATGTACCATTTTTTGTTTTCATAACCTCTATACACCACTCACATTTTTTGGACCATTAAACTTTCAAAGTTTAATAAGTGAGCAGGAAGCACTTTCTCTCATACTCAGATTTAAGGTGGTACAAGGAAGCAGGAAGTAAAATTGTAAAGAGAAGATCATTTTTACAATGTAAAGATGAAAAGAAATGAAAGTACAGCTTGAAGTTTCGAAAGACAGGACAGAGCTCTCAGGGTGATCATTTCCAGAAGAAGATTGCTAGCGCAGTGCTGTTTTCCCAAAACAACATGTATATTTATTTCGGCACCATATTGTCATCATTATTATTTTGAGAAGAGACAGTTCAAATTGTGGTACACTTAGGGGCTCCCATCTCCTCCTGCGGATGTGGTATTACAGACACGTTTAAACAGCTAATATAATTCAGTCCAATGAATGTAGTCACCTTGTCTTGTAAATATTTTATTTAGAAATATCAGTAATTTCTATAGACCCAGGACACTTGTACCATCTGCAGAATTCTACTTGCTTCTTGAAATTCAGAGGACAGAATAGCAACGACAGAGCCACAAAATAAACTAGCAATCTGTAAATCACTTCATCAGTTCATTGCTATTGTGAGTGCTTGCTACATAAGAAAATGGTATGGATTTTTTTTTCTGGTTTTACAAATCTTTTTCTTACAAATTAAGACTATCAGAAAAATACCAATAAGTGGTTTTCCCGGCTCAAAAGAAAACAACATGTGTTTGGCGCCAGGGAGGAGGACGACTTTGTGTATTTAATTACCTTGGACTTATTTTGTCCCCTGGCATGATCTGTTCCCTGATTTCATCCCAGTTGAGCTTGCTTTAAAGTTGTGGACAAATTGAATCACCCACATGGATCATACGTGTCCCAAAGAACGCGGTTTCCCAGGTATGAGCAAATCTATTAATCCCCTCCTCTCCTTTCACTTTGGCATTTTGACGGTCCTAGCAAATTTCTTAGGCAGATATTTTACTTTATACCTTGGTCACAGCAGCTCTTACTGAGCTTCAGAACTGCTCGTACAAGGTGCACCTTTCATGTGGCAAGGGATTGGTGCATTTCTTAATGATTGTGCAAACATTCATAATTATGCCTCCAGGTAAACGTACTGCTGTCCTCTTGGAAAACTGAGAAGCACAAAGAATGTTTATGTGCAGGACCAGCCGTTCCAAGTATCTCTTGTCAGTTTAGACACACCTGAGTTACCATCCCCCTCTTATTGGCCGAGAAAGTTGCCCCACCTGATTTGTAAGTTTACCTGTCCTAGTCAACAGGGGGGGCACCTCAGCCAGCCAACACTGGATTTAATCTAGCTAGAAGTAGCAAAGCAGCTCTCATTTGAAAAACCACTGGGTTCTGAGTTCATTACTACAGGAAAACTGTTCTCTCCTGGGGCACAGAGAACCTTGCTTCAGAGCAGCCCTTCCAGTTCAGGAGTCCAGTCGGATAAAACCCATCCTGGAGGATAATGGCTACCTATGTCCTGCAAATCGCCGGCCTGGTGCTTGGTGGTGTCGGCATGGTGGGCACAGTGGCTGTCACCATCATGCCTCAGTGGAGAGTGTCTGCCTTCATTGAAAGCAACATTGTGGTTTTTGAAAACCTCTGGGAAGGACTGTGGATGAATTGCATGAGGCACGCTAACATCAGAATGCAGTGCAAAGTCTATGATTCCCTGCTGGCTCTCTCTCCCGACCTACAGGCATCCAGAGGACTCATGTGTACTGCTTGCGTGCTGGCCTTCTTGGCTTTCATGACGGCCATCCTTGGCATGAAGTGCACCAGGTGCACTGGGGACGACGAGAAGGTGAAGGGTTATATCTTGCTGACTGCTGGAATCATCTTCATCATCACAGGCATCATGGTGCTCATCCCTGTGAGCTGGGTTGCCAATTCCATCATCAGAGATTTCTACAACCCAATAGTGGATGTTGCCCGGAAACGTGAGCTTGGAGAAGCCCTCTACATAGGCTGGACCACGGCGCTGGTGCTGATTGCTGGAGGGGCACTGTTCTGTTCTGTATCTTGTTGCAGTGAAAAGAGCAGTAGCTACAGATACTCCATACCTTCCCATCGCACAACTCAGAAAAGCTACCACGTGGAAAAGAAGTCACCAAGCGTGTACTCCAAAAGTCAGTATGTGTAGCTGTGTATATTTTTTAACTTTATCTTTAAAGCCATGCAAATGACTGAAATGTCCACTATTTTCTGCAAATGGAACCCAAAGGAATGTTGATTTGCCGTTCTTAACCGCCTAACATTAATCACAGAAATGGTGCACAAGCTATTTATGATTCTATAAGCTATTTCAGCAGAATGAGATATTACACACACTGCTTTGATTGTTCTAGGAAGTACAGTAATTTGTTTTCTAAAATGGTTCATGCATCTTTTCCTTTTATCAGTTACTTCAAAATGACATTGTTAAAGACTATTATTTTACAACTGTGATTTCTCTATGACATGGCATTATGTATGTAGATGAGAGTGACGTTTTTATCTCATGTAAATAGAAACTGGCTTATATGCTTCTATTTTAAATGAAATACTGATCCATTAAACTGAATAAATAGAATTCAACTATTGCTTTTCTGGGGAATCGGGAATAAGATTGAAGAAGGTTAATATTAATTGTTTAAAAACAGCTCAGTGATTAATGCACTCAATTTATAATGAAGGCTAAAATGAAGGCTTTAATCAGCAGTGTAAAGGAAATTAAATGGCTTTCTGATATCCTGTGTTTTAGCCTAGGAGTTAGAAATCCTAACTCCTTTATCCTCTTTCCCCAGAGGACTTCCTTTTCTTGTATATTAAATTAACATCTTTTAAAAGGCAGATGTTTGTCAAGGGGCTTTGCATTCCAACTGCTTTTCCAGAGTTATGCTAAGAAGAAAGATTAAACTGGTCTAGGAAACATTAAAGACTTCAGGAAAGGGAAATATTTTTCCCGTTAAGTTTTTGTGGTTGGAGAAGGATGCATTTTGACAAGAAATCGTATGCATATGTGAATATTTTAATACATTTTTGAATACAGACTTTGGCCTTTTATCAATATAAATAATGGGGCAGAAAAATCATATGTCTTAGTTTGTATTTGCTTACCAAAAAATGAACAAAAAAAGTTGTCCTTGTGAACTCCATCTGCTCCTATATGGATGCCTAAGTCAAAATTGTCATTTCAGTCCTGTCAAAGATAAATTTTTCACTTGTTCAACTTTTGTTCTCTTTTACTAAAGTATAGAAATACTATATCTTTGTATTTTCCCCAAATTTGATGCAACTGATAATCCAATTTGCAAGTTTGTATCTACATTTTTCTGGCTCAAATGACTATGTGCGTCATCTGCTTTATGTCCTTCGTATTAATAAATTGTTCCTTTTTATATTAATTTGATATTCTTTCATTATTCTCCATTTTTTTTGTTTCATTAACTCAGAAAGACTTTTAAAACTGATATTTTCAATTCTCCAATTTTAAAAATAATATCAAGGCCACATTTTGAAGATAAAGGTAGATTCAGCATTAATTTTTGAGAATATAAAATACTGTAAATCATTTAACAACAATATACCTTATAATCATTGGATTCATATACTGATATTTGATGCAGATAATATATTTATAATTTATTAAGATAATATTGTAGATTCCACCAAATCTATATATGGTAAATATGATGTATGTAATAGATATTTCTGTAAAAACTTTCCATAGCTAAATACATCTCTACCTGACAAATAGTATTTATCAATAATAGTGGCTAATATTTTGGGGGCACCTATTATATGCTAGGACCTCTACTGCTTTAGGTAGATGAGAGTGACGTTATATCATTAAATCTTTTATGAAATTGATATGATTAGTTCAATTCATAGATGAGGACACCTCAGAAACACTCCATTGATTACCCAATGAGTTAGGAGAAAAAATAAGGAGTGTCTGACTTCATAGCTTATGTTCTTTCTCTTTAGGGAAAATGGACTTTCTTCACCAGTGTCTAATTTATAAACTGATCTTTGTATGTGAAAATGACATGCTTAACTACTGTTAGTTGAGAAAACTTTCAGTATTTTTTCTGGGATTGGGGATTTTCTAATAGCTAAAGGCTAATTTATCCTAGGCAAATTTTCCCCCTTGGGTCAAAACACTCATGAGAGCAGAAACAAAGGAAAACAGTTAACTGAGTGCCTTGGAGAAGAAACCCAATCTTCTAAAAACTAATCTTTAATCAAACTTCCTTTTTAATCTAGAAAGCTCTCTTGCATGTCCCAAACTCAATTTATTATTTCCCTCCTCTTTTCCCTAAAATAGAATTATAACACTGCTAGTTTTCCTTACGGCATCACCTCTTGAGTATTTCTGAAATCTTTCTCCAACTTTCCACACTATTGTCATCTTATCTCTTTCCTACCTAGTTGAAAGCCTTCTAGACTTGTGTTACTATCTGTGGGGTCTTCTTCCTCCAGGTATTCTCCATACTCTTATCTTAGTTTTTTCTAGAATGGAAGTCAGGCTCCATCATGCAAGCCCTTCCCATAATCCTGGTGGGAACACTTCATTACCTATAAGGTAAGTTAGCAGATGATTACTGACAGGAAGGGCAATCTTCACAGCAAATTTTATCACCCAGTAACGTCAATGTATAACCAGTATGATAACAATTATAAAGTTGATGTCCAGAAAGTAGAATAATTCACATGCCAAAGGTCTTCAATGTCCTGAAAGAGATGCAGTGGAATTAGGAAATGGTTTGATTGATGGCAAATTATGTGCATGATGACATTTTATAATGTAGTTTTACTATGTAGTTCTATGGGGAAACAACATGATGGGATGAGAAGAACCCAGGGAGGGAGAGGGTGTGGTTTTATGTCCTCACCTTCTAGCTGGTCTTTTTTTTCTCTTTCATAGTAGACCATGTGATGCCCTCACCTTGAGCCCCTTCTGCTGATTCTGTATCCAAAATGATTCCTTCATGCACAGAAAAAACAATTAAGCTACATTATGCTAGGTGCTAGGAATACAGGGATGGATAAGACAGTTTTTCATTTTCAAGGAACTTGCATTCTAAGAGGAAGAGATGAGTGAGAAATGTAGCCTTCACCGCATGCCTTCCATGGGCTTGGAGCTCTGCTTTCTGTAACTCATCAATCCTCTAAGTATTCCATATGAAATCATGAGAACACTGAGTCTCAAAGATATATTTATACCTGGTGGTCTAGTGGTCAAGATTCAGTGCTCTCATCACCACAGCCTGGGTTCCTTTCCCAGTGGTCAGTTGTCATACTGGGGTGGCTGCATGTTGCTGTCATGCTGAAAGCTATGCCACTGCAAGGTCACCCACGGCAGACAGGTCTCAGTGGAGCTTCCAGACTAAGACAGACTAAGAAGAAGGACCTGGCCACCCACTTCCAAAAAGAATTGGCCATGAAAACCCTGTGAATAGCAGTGGAGCATTGTCTGATACAGCACCAGAAGGTGAGAGGATGGTGCAGAAAGACCAGACAGGGCTCTGCTCTGCTGTGCACAGGGTTGCCTGGAGTCAGAATCGACTCAATGGCACAAATAATTGTGTGTATATATATATCCCCAATACAAACATCCTCCTATCTATAGATAGATGATAGATAGATAGATAGATAGATAGATAGATAGATAGTAGATAGATAGACAGATGGATAGATAGAACCCCTGATTCAACAGCCTGTGCTCTTCCTATTGCAATATTGTCCAAAGACATCCCTCCCAGAGCTAACTCTCTGAACAATAAATTGTTCACCTCACCACCCATCTCCAGGGCTTCCCTGTGACTCACTGGTCACACTCTTTTCCCTGAGCCCCAGGGTCAAACTCACACTCAGTCTTTGCTGCACCTTAGCCCCCTCTCTCCTCCCTCCCAACCTCTACACGATTTCCCGCTTTTTGGCTCCTGACCTCCATCACCTTTTCCCTTGGAATGCATCCTATTTTTTTTCAAACTGCTATCATATTTCAAATATCATATTTCAAATTTGCCAGGCCTCCTTCCTCGTCCTAAGAAGGCTGCCTGAATAGTTTCCCAGGAAGCCCCTCCTCCCAACTCTGATCCCACTACCATGCAAAGCAGAGCAGCAGCTGAGACCCTGCCAACAGGCAGAGCCCAGAGGCCTGCTTTCTGCAAAGCTTCAGGCTCTTCCAGATTCCAGGAGGAAAGAGCAGCACTGTGTCCAACTCGGAGAGTAACGAGAAGCACGAGATTCCTGATAGAGAGGCCAGAGGCTAAGCCTGAAGCTCTGTGCTGGGGCTGAGGGGGCAGGGGGAGAACTGTGGACCTACCTGCTTCACAAATAGTCCTGAAAGGAGGGAGACATTTCTAGACCTGTGTGGTCTCAGTGAGATAATCTTGGGGCCAGAAAAACTGTGGCAGACTCATGCAGAGACTGGGTTCGTCCTTATTTTGGGGCCTCGGAGAGCACTGTAACTGAGTCAGGATACCAAGAGCTGGGAGCACAGAGGTTACTTCCCAGGGCCCTAGTAGTGAGACAGGAACTTTCTGGTCACTAGATCCCAGCCAACAATCAGAATTCCTGCCACCCTGGGGTGTGCCAAGGATGTGTCCACCAGGAGGGGTGGGGGGAAGGAAGGAAGTCCATGGTCAAAATTTTTTCTTTGTTTTTGTTTGCAACCTAGTAAGAATGTACTTGTGCAAGCATCATAAATGAATAACATTTCTTTCTCCTTTTTTTCTGAACTGGGCCAGCTTTCCTATGCTTTTTTTTTTTTTTGAAAGTAGAGATATGGGTAGATATCTCTTCACAGCTATATGGAGATCATCTTTGAAGAAGAAACTGTACGTATTAGATGCTAAATTGTAGAAATGCTTTAGAAATTAATCTGCCCTCCACCTCTAAAGCTGAGAAACCCTCTGAGGGAAATGAAACCCACTCTCACAGCCCAACTGTGGTCCAACCCTGAATCTTTTGTGTGTGTGTGTGAGGAAGACCAGCCCTGAGCTAACATCCGTCGCCAATCCTCCTCTTTTTGCTGAGGAAGACTGGCCCTGGGCTAACATCCGTGCCCATCTTCCTCTACTTTATATGGGACGCCGCCACAGCATGGCTGACAAGCAGTGCGTCTGCAGGCGCCCAGGATCCGAACCCACAAACCCTGGGCTGCCAAAGTGCGATCTAAACCCCTGTGCCACCAGGTCAGCCCCAACCCTGAATCTTTTACTTTTATTAAAGGAAGAATGAAGAGAGAAAAAAAGATTCTGCATTGGGTCCTGTTCTGGTTATTTCTCACTGTGCAACAAATTACCCCAAAACTTGGTGACTTAAAACAACAACCATGTTATATATCATGATTTTGTGGGCTAGGAAATCAGGGAGGGCTCCGGTGGACTATGGCACTGACTTAAGCTGGTAGCTGGGGTCTACAGTCAACAACAACAATTGCCCTCACTGCCTGGCACTTGGCCGTGATGTCTGAAAGTCTGGGTCCAGAGGGGCCCCTCTACCTGTACATGTGATCTTAGGTCCTCTTCACCATGTCTTTCTAGCAAGGTAGTCAGACACATAACATGGTGGGTGAAGGCTCTAAGGATCCAAGGAAAAAAAACACCAATCCTTTTAGGAGACCTGGGATCTTTTGCACTATTTGCAATTGGTCAAAGCCATCCGAGGGTCAAGGAAAAGGAAAATGAAGTCTACTTCTCGACGGGAGGCGCATCAAAGACTGGAGCCATCTTTAATTCACTCTAGGCCCAAAATGGGGTTTTAAGAACTTAAAGAGAAATTTTTCTTTCAAATGGACTCACATAGTGCAACAAAGGCTTAATTTACAAGGCGTGTTTTGTATTTTAAATGAGGTAAAAGAGAACCTGTGTTTTCTATGAAGCAAAAGCAGATGCAAGGGAAAAATACAAATTAATACAAGAAGCCTAATTCTCCCTGCAGAAAATAAGGGAAGAGATTTCCTTCCCCTCCTTTTTCTTAGTTCATTTACTGTAGAAAGCTTCTAAGTGCTTTCTCCTGTCTTTGGGATGTACATAAAAAACTAGACAGGCTTTTTGTTAGCTTTATGACCCAGAAATGTCTTTCTCTAGGATCTGGGAGCTATCTTGCTAAAATATAAACATCAAGGGAGATAGCACCTCTATTTCCTGGTTTCTGTGGGAGGCTGGGAGCTTAACTTCAAGAAGTGGGCTTCTTGCTCCAAGTTGCAAAACAACCAATCATAAAGGTCTGAGAAGTTTGCTTCTCCTCTGGATAAAGACAATTAGCTCACATAGGTGGTCACCCTAATTACCAGATAAATTTAGGATGAACTATGTGTGACAAAGGTGCTGTCAAGTCCTTTTACTTGAGGAATAGTTAATTGTTTATCTTGAAAACACGTATGCAATGGTTGTATTTGCTTGGCTGTATAAAAAGACGAGATTTCTTTCTGCCTTTGCAATCCCTTAGCAGATTGCCTGCGTTGCACATCACATTCTGGTTTAAGGTTTATTTAATAATGAAACTGTTTTCTTTCTCTACTACCTTTATGGAGAGGTTTTCTGGGTTGGAAGATTTTGTTTTTAATTATATTTCCCCAACACAGGCCAAGATAAGAAAAAGCATGAGAAAAAATTTCATAATCTAGAAATCTATGTTTGGTAATAATCAGAGATGTCCCCAAATGTTTTGTAAATACGTGTTCATCTGAGCACTACTTACAATGATGAAAAGTTGGAAGCAGTCTAAATGTCCCACAGAGAAAGGTTAAATAAACGATGATGGTGTGTTTCTCCACTCAGTTACATATTTTCCTGCTATTGAGGAATCCCTAATGACCTAAGCATTGCTCCTGATATAATGTTATGAAAACAGAATACAAAAAGTTCCATACTCACCGTAATTATGATAAAACTTTCTCTCGCACACATGTGAAAAGAAACAGCCAGAAAGAAAATAATTAGAATGTAAGCTTATTTGTGATCATCGCTGTCTTTAAAATTTTTTTCTGTACTTTTCTTTTTTGGTGACGAAGATTCGCCCTGAGCTAACATCCGTTGCCAATCGTCCTCTTTTTGCTGAGGAAGACTGGCCCTGAGCTAACATCCGTGCCCATCTTCCTCTACTTTATATGGGATGCCACCACAGCATGGTTTGATGAGCGGTGCATCGGTCCGCACCCAGGATCTGAACCTGTGAACCCCAGGCTGCCGCAGCGGAGTGTGTGAATCTAACCACTACACCACTGGGCCAGCCCCAGTACTTTCATTTTTTAATGAACAAATATTTTTATAGTAAGAAAAATCAATAAACTTATAAACCAGCATCTTTTCAGTATAGAAGTATATAAAAAAACAATAGATGTTTGACTTGGCAGAAAATCAAACAGGATTGTGGAGGAAAGGGGTGAGGAAAGATCATTAAATTCTGAGGAAAATAAAAAAAACCATGGGAAGAGGTAATGATAAATAACAAAAGAGGGTTAAAAAAATGACAGGTGAGCAAGAATAAAAAGGAAGAATCCAAAAATTTTTTCCAGCTTTGTGGAAATAAAGACTTGTGATTGAAAAATGGCTGGTTCAAGCAAAGTGAATGATCTTAAGTGAAAACTAAGAGCTAGTTTGAGAAAGGTTTCGTTTCTTCAGTTTAACTAAAGGATTTTGGAAATATCCAAATGGAAAATAAACTTTGTCAGATCAAATAAATATAAGGTGTATGTTTCATTTCTACCCTTAAAACCTAGCACAACGGAGCAAATAGTTTTTTGGTTTCATTTTGCCCTTAAGCCATTTTATTCCATAGAGAGAATTCACTTTTGTAGCATGTAAATAGAAACTTTTAATTTCCCAAGTAGTTAATTTTTTAGCTCCATTTGTTAAATAATCCATTCCCTGTGGTTTGTTGATGCATTATTTATCAAGTAGTAAATACATAACATATCTCACTGTCTGTTTCTGGGCTATTTATTATGCTTCATTGATCTCTAGATCTTTTACATTATTAATTGATGTAAAGCTGGTGGTTTCATCAAGTCTGTGGATAGTTGTCTTGAATATACTTCATATTTTTCTGACTTCTTAATGGAAATACTTTCACAGAGTGCTTGCCCTAATTCACTGTAGAATGAGTGCTGAGAAGGAGAAAATATTATATTAATAATGAGGAGACTCAGATCAAACCTTTCTTTCTTTCTTTTAATTTTAGCAACTGGGGCAGGCATACTCAAGTACTATCTTGCTCCCACCTATTGTTATACATTTCAAAATCAACTGTGACGTAAAAGGAGTTTTGACTTAGAACATAGATGGCATTATTCAGTTAGAGAGGGCTTTTATAAATCAAGATTTAATTAGAAAGCCTTCCACCAGAAGTCTATCAAGCCCAGTGTAAAAGATCAGAACCTCTTCTAGGAAGCCAGGATTCCAGTACTTTCCCCAACTGTATAACTTTGAGCAATGTATGTAACTAACTTCAGAATCTGTTTCCTTACTGGTACAATAAAGATTTATGAGGTGGACTGGATGATACATTAGAATCCAATCGACCCCTAAACTTCTGAATTTTGAGGGAATGGGTTCAGGTTCAAAAATAAAGATCTCACTTTATTTTTGCCAACTGCCCTGAACAGAAAATCATTCATGCTGTTTTGGAACCAGAATCTTTCTACGCCATTTGCTCTCATTTGTGCCTTCCCACAATGATAATCTGGAGACTTAACCCAAAAACAAATTGACACTAGATTTGCCAAGGCTTACAGACAGGTGGGTATCTACTACTGTGGCCATACTACACACTTTAGGATACAGGTATCCCTGACAACCAATAATGATCTGTTTTGTTTCCCTTTCTCAGGTACTTGGAGGATATTTCCAGGTATCTAGAGAACATTTACATGACAGCCAAGTTCATAAATGATAGAAGAAATTGGTAGATTTTGTTCATAGAGGTCAACCAGCTAACTGGTAAACTCAGAAAGCACCAAGTGTTTGTGGAAAACATTATACAAGCAAAAGTCTTTTGATTGTAAATCTTTTGAAAATCTGATGGACTGAGAAATGAGCCAGAAGCATCAATTTGTGCCTGTCACGTTTTCAACACACCCTAAAATACTGGGGCTACTATGAAGTCTCTCTAAATCACTACTGATGGAATGGAATTGGTCTGTCATCTCAGATTGCATGAATTGGGGTCTCAAGCATATGGTATGACAAATTTCTTAATAATGGAGGATTCTGGGGCTCCCAGGTGCTATTTCAAAATAAACCTTGGATAGCCCAGACCAAAATTCTGTGTTGAGTTCCCTTGGATCCACAGCCTGAAATCCATACAAGTTTACTTTCATGTTTCATAATCAAAATCAACTTGTGATTGGTTGTGTTTCTGATTACACATACATATATGTGTATATATAACATATAAAATTTCATGTGATATCTTTCACTTAAAAAGTATTATACAAAAAATGGAAATCATCCAAACCACCACCCAAAAGAGATAAGAAATATTAAAATTTTGGTATTTAATTTTAAATTATCACTCTTCTCAAATATTGTCAGTGTTCAGAAAGGGAAATATGAACATATTGAAAATCATGGAAATTAATCTTTTTATGGGGCATGCAGTCTGTACTTGCAGTTTGCAAAGATTACCCACAATCGTCACATCAATATGGAAAAGAAACTCTTTCACCTGTGGAAAATGATGTTCAGAAAGGTTAAAGAGGGTGCAAACCCCAATGGCCTAGTGGTTAAGTCCAGCATGCTGTGCTTCAGCAGCCTGGGTTTGCTTCAGCATTCCTGGGCGTGGACCTACACCACTCATCAGTCAGTGGCCATGCTGTGGAGGCAGCTCACATACAAAAAGAAGATTGGCAACAGATGTTAGCTCAGGCCAAATCTTCCTCAAGAAAGGTTAAAGAGCATGGCTAGAGAGTGGAGGAGCAGTACACAAATGTAAATATATCTGAATCTAAAGCCCATGCTCTTTCCATCACCCTGTGCTTCTCGCACATCAGTATCGTTTCCATTTTTGTGGCAGACGGGGCTGGTTTGTATCCTGGACAAGTTAATAATTGTAGCACCTCAATCTAATCTGTTTTAAATATCCATTCCACTGTTTTATAGTCAAAACAGGGAAAACTGATTTATTTTTGGTTATCTTTATATATATGTACGTACAAATTCACCTCACTGACTCACTTCGAGGAACTAATGCAAAGCCAACATTTCTTTAAAAATTTAGCAAAACATTTTTAACCTTTTAGTGTTTTCTTTCTCTTTGGGATTCTTTGGTTGTTTTCCAAACTACACCACTTCTTAGGAGGCAAATTAAAGAGCTTTAACTTTAGATGTAAAAATTATTACTTGTTCCCAGTAAATAGCATCAGTCAATGCATTAACGTGTTTCAGAATTTCAGCAGAATTGGACTTCATGTGCAAGTGAGAAAAATATAGAGCAGAGATACGTATTTTCTGGCAAAAAGTGTTTTGTGAATTTCTAATCTAAGATGATATCTACTTCTCCAGAATCAGGCCCAATATTGTAAAAATCCATTGGGTTTAAAAGAATAAATGGTGGTTTTGTAACTTATCTAGCTTGTTCTGGTTATTGGGATGAAAGCGATAATCTCTAGAGACTTTCTGTATTCACACTAAAAGTGGAATCCTACCTATCATTGTTTAAAAGGAGAACAAAAGTATAGCATAAGAGATAGAATTATGAGAAACACATTCCCTAAACAGTGGTGAAGCTTTCTCTCTCAGCATCTACAATCCAGTTAAAAATGAGAGGTCCTTCTAACACTCTATTATTTCCCATGTCCTGGTTTTGATGGACTCCTTCTCCTCCTTCCCCCAAAGCTTAGCATCAATCTCCTGAAATTACTTTTTTAAAAATCACCCAGTTTTATACACTATCCTGAATGGGTTGCATTCATGCATGATTAATTCACTCAGTGAATGAAATAATTAATGACCAACTACAATCTACACCATTCTAGATCTTGTGTTTTAAGAAGCCTGGATTATATTGAAGGGCCTTTTAAAATTAAAACAACTTTTATTTCAATAATTTTAAGGCAGTTTCTTGCTGGATTCTATGATGCTCAAAAGAGCATCAGGTCTGCAGCATATGAGAAAAAGTTAAAATAAGGCAATGGATGATGAAGGGAGTAAACAGTGGAATTGTAGGGTTCTTGGGACCTAAATAATTGATCTGTCTCATAATTTTTCTTAGGACCAGATATGTCTTTTAGTCTTAGAAGTTTAGTTCCAATTAAGAAGACCACATGGGGCTGGCCCCATGGCATAGTAATTAAGTTTGGCACCCTCCACTTTGGTGGCCCATGTTCATGGGTTTGGATCGTGGGCACAGACCTACACTATTCATCAGCCATGTGTGGCAGTGACCCACATACAAAATGGGAGAAGACTGGCACAGATATTAGCTCAGGTTGAATCTTCCTCAGCAAAAAAACAAAAAAGAGAGGACCATGTGATCATCCTTAGAAAGTAAGGAATCTGTATGTATGTTGTTGTGGGGAGAGAACTCTTTATTCATGAAGAAGACAAGAACTGGACAAATCAAAACAAAACATGTAAGAATGAGACCATGCCATAGACTACTTAAGCTATCTAGATCTTGAGATGTATAGATGCAAATCCCACCTTTATGACCCACTAGTAGTAAAAACCTGTTATAACAAGTTGTTAAGCCTCTTAGAGAGAGACAGTTTTATCATTTGCAAAATTGCAATAACAGAACCTCATAAGTTAGTTGACAGGATTCGACATAATGATGCCCGTAGAGCACTTAACCAGGGCCCATAACAGTGCAAGTGTTCCCAATAACATTGAATTATATATAGCCCTTCTTGAAAGGTAAATGGATGCCTGTATACCGCTTAAGGATTATATGTGCACAGAGTAGGCGCCCCCTTTTCCGCGGTTTCGCTTTCCACGGTTTCAGTTTCCCTCGGTCAACTGCAGTCTGAAAATAACACTATGTTGCAGTGCCTGTGTCATTCACCTCGCTTCTCATCATGCAGGTATTGTATCATTTCACATCATTACAAGAAGAAGAAGGGAAATACAGCAAAATAAGATATTTTGAAAGAGAGAAAGACCACCTTCACATAACTTTTATTACACTACATTGTTGCAATTGTTCTATTTTATTATTAGTTATTGTTGTTAATCTCTTACTGTGCCTTATTTATAAGTTAAACTTTATCATAGGTATGTATGTATAGGAAAAAACATAGTATATACAGAGTTCAGTCTATCTACTGTTTCAGGCATCCACTGGGGGGCTTGGAACATATCCTCCTCGGTAAGGGGAAACTATTGTAGATGTTTAAGTATTTTGGCTAAAAAGACAGGGTAAGATTTGGGGGAAAACATTTGGAATTCTGAGCTCAGATGGGAATTAGCAGATCAATGGTGCCCTAAAATCAAAATGATCATAAAACAACTGATTTGGCTCAGCATTCGCTGTTACATGTCAGAGATTACAACCTCAAAATCTCTCTCTCACTCACTTTCAGGAGACTTCCCTCATATGCATACTTCATGGAAACAGAAACCCCTTTCTGAGCAGTAACTGAAGGGAGAGAAGTGATGTCACCCAAACACCAGGGGGCGCTCCAGTTTACTCTGTGAGGGGAAAAACAGCGCCAGTGAGTCACCCTTTTAAACTGAGAACATGAAAGATGTATGTCAAAAAGTGCTAAAGGGTCAGGACAGACCTTTGGAACAATTCGCTATTGTGGTTTATATTTAGAATTTATCACAACTCTATTTATTGTCCTTATTTCTTTGGTTTTCAAAAGTGAGCCATAGCAGTGACAAAACAATGTAATGCTATTTCTAATTTTTAAGGCCAACGTTGCATAATATGACTTGTACCACATGAGATTTTTTTTTAAACTCTTTTTAGAAACTCAATAGTTTTAAAGATCATTTCCAAGTGATTTACAGGTGAGAGATATAGCATCTATACAAACAAAATAGAGGAGAAAGAGAGAATTTGCTGAATCTTGGATTCTTAAATTACTTTAAATAATTTAGTCTTCATTTTCTACCTGATGGGGCTTATCCACACTTTAACCATTCATGAAAACAGGTAAGATCATATCTGCCCCATTTTTATTCATTCATTCAGTAAATATTTATTGAGCACAGACTTTGTGCAAGGTACTGGGAATAAGGAAATTCATAAATATCGATTCTGATGCCTCACATAATAGATCACCTGACATTGTCTCTGCCCCAAGCTGACATATTGGTGGGGAGAGACAGACAATAGATATCTAAAGAGGTAAATATATGAGAAACTGAGTATAAAAATGGACAATGGCCAAACCATATATAAAAATAGAACTCTGACCCACAACGGGCAGCAACCTGCCCAGGACACCAACTCCTTTATCCACAATAAACAGCTGAGGAAGCCAGCCTGCTATAAGTCAGACCTGTTGGAAGTCGAACTACTATCTGTAGTAATAATACAGGAAGCTAAACAATAACTTCTGTAGCAATCGGCCCCAAATGATCTGTTTGTGATTAATAACTGAGAGCTTCTGTAATTTTGGTCCTTGCTTTCAGCTTAAGACCAACCACAGAAAGCCAAATATACTCCCCAAACCAATCACATAGGATGCCCCTCTTCTAGATAGCCTGCCTACAGCTTCCCCATGCCAACAGCTTTCACTCAGGGCCGACCTGAAGACTTCCCTTTTTTCCACTACGAAGTTTTCCCATTCCTGTGTCTGCCTTTGGGTCTTTGCCCAAACACAAATGACAGTGGCTGATGTCCTTGCTGTAGCAAGCCTTGAATAAATAGTCTTTGCTTTTCTACCTTGGTTTGTCTTCATTTATTTCCACAAATATAATATGACAGGTTGGGAGCAGTACTACTGAGAAAAATGTCAGAATCAAGGAATGGGATTGCCTGAGGGAGAGAATGTTTATTGTATGTTGAGTGGTCAGGCAAGACTTTCCGAGCAAAGACCTAAAGAGTTGTGTGGGGATCCAAGGAAAGGCATTCCCTATGGGGGGAAGAGCAAGTGCAACCTTGCAGGGGAAGACTCCTTACGCAGTTTGAATAACTGCCATTTTTGGCTTCACTTGGGCAATATAGACAAGAGAGAGAGTGACTAGATAGGATATGAGTTCAGAGAGAAAGTGAGCCATAGAAGTCTCTTGCTTGGAGTAAGAAGAGATGCCTTTGGAGTGTTAAGCAGAGGAATGACATGATCTGAGTTTGTTTTCAAAGGATCACCCCGACTGTTGTGTTGAAGTAGACTGTAGGGTGCCAGGGTAGAAGCTGGGAGACCAGCTGGTGGTTTGGATTGGGGAATAGTGGTGGAGGTGGTGAAAAGTCATTTGTTTCTGGATACATTTGAAGGCAAAACTGACAGATGGAATCTGAAGGATGAAATAAAAGAGGACATGAGGATAAAAACCAAGGTTTTTGGATGCATGAATTCTGAAGGAGAAAGTTGCCACTGAGAAGGGGATGAGCAGTTTCGGGTGGTTACTTTTAGCAATTGGTAATTTGGTTCTAATCATGCTAAATGTGAGATGCCTGTAAGATTTTCAAGAGAAATTATGGAAAGCTCCAGAAGGGATAAAAATGTGGGTGCTGTCAGCATGTATATAGAGTTAACACCAACCATATGGTCACCCTGGAACACTGTGGTGTTTGGAGTTAGGAAAATGAGAAAGGTCTCACAAAGAAGAACGAGAAAAAGTGACCAGAGGAGCAGGAAAATAACCAATAGAGAGAGCAGCCTCTCGGACACTAAGTGAAGAAAGTACAGCAAGAATAAGGGAGTTGTCAGCTGGGACCAGTCTTCTGATCAGCTGAGGAGGATGAGAACTAAGAATTGATAAAGGAGTTTAACAATATGGAGTTCATCAACGGCTTTTAAAACAGTTTTTAAGGGAATTGTGAAGAATGAAGCCTGCTTGAAAAGAATTAAAAAGAGAATGGGAAAGAATAAATTAAAGATAGCAAGAAGAGGCAACTCTTCTGTCAATATTTACGTTAAAAAAGAGGTGGGAGACAGCAGTAGGAAGGGATGTGGGGTCAAGGGAGTGTTTTTTTTTTTTAAGTTAGCTGTATTGCAATAGGTTTGAATATTTATAGAAGGCAGAATAGTGGCTCACCTAAAATGCCCACGTCCTATTCCACAAGCCCTGTGAAATATGTCACCTTACATGGCAAAAGAGATTTTGCTGCTACACTTGAAAATGGGAGAAGCGGCCAGGAGCCAAGGATGCTGGAAGCTTCTGGAAGTTGGAAGAGACAAACAAATGGATTCTCCTCTCAAGCCTGCAGAAGGAATACAGCCTTGCAAATCCATTTTTTATTTCTGACTCCCAGAACTGTAAGATAATAAATTAGTATTCTTTTAAGCCACTTAATTTGTGCTAATCTGTAATGCAGCAATAGGAATAATATATACAATGCAGGAAAGAGATGGCCAACATCTAGAGTGATGTCTTTCAACCTATATCCTTGAGATATCAAATGGGATCCGGTGCCCAGGAGAATGGACAAAGGATTTCATTCATAGCAACAGGAATAGTATAAAGTTCAGTTGCAATCGGTTGATAGATTCAGTGACAGAAGAATTTCCCCAGTTTCTACAGTGAAGTAAAAATCAATGCTGTCAGGCAAAATTAGACAAGTGGAGAGAGACATAGAGGAAAAGTATGTAATAGTCCTTTAGGGATGTGGGCAAATAATAGACGAGGGAAGAGTAGTACAATTGCATGGCAGAAATAAGGACCCACGTGAGGTTAGTGGCAATGGATTATCTGTTTGTTTAATTTTTTCTTCAGTTATATTGAGCTTCCTGGATTTACTACAGAGTCCGTGGAGAGTTGAATTTAACCAAAGCTGAGGTTTTGCCAGAAGAGTGAAACAGAGAAAACCGGGGTTAGAAATTGAGGGTGTTATGCTAGAAAATCTCAGGAGCTTTAGGGAGGCAATGAGGACATGAAGAAAGTTACAGACATTGAAAACGTGATGAATAAATGAACCGTAGATTTACGTGGGGTCAAAGAGTTATTAGAAATAGTGTAGGGAGGAGGTGAAGGTCGGAGAGGGAGACGTTCGAGAATATCTATGGAGGGAGCGAAGTTAATGGGAATAAAAATATCTAGGTAGTCATTCTCTGGGGCTGCACGTTAGCATCACCTGGGGAGTTTAATCAAAACTGAAGTAATTCAGCATCTCTGGGGATGGAACCCAGACATTAGCATTTCCTTAAATTTCTCCGATGTGATTCTAATATGCAGGTAAGATTTGAAAACCATGAAAGTGGGCAGCTGAGGTGGAGTGAAAAACAGATCATTGGAGGCACTGGAGATTATATGTATATTTTAAAGACGAATGACATAAAATGTGAGCTGGAACTGACTTCTTTCAAGGAAAAGCAGTAAGGAAATCTCAGCTGTTTTATGAGATAGTTATGGAAACTTTCATCATTATCTTAAATTAGACTTTCGTCCTTCTTAGCACCAGGACAATTGAATTAATTATTTTTTAAGGAGTCTTGGGTAGGATGTTGCCTGGCTGTTGTGAAAGGAATAAGAAAGAGATGAGTTTCTCTCTACCCCCCTCTACCATTACATACAGAGTATGTTTATAGGATTCTAATTTAAAATATTTAACAAATATATGGCGCTAAACTACAAGTTACGTGTAACAGTAGTTTTGTTCAGAGACATACAGTTATACCCCAAGGTCAAACCCAAGGCATCACTGGGCTGTTAACCATTGAATAAGATATAACACTTATGCATGTATTTCTGTTACACACATTGATAGTTACATGCCCAGAATCTATTTTTCCTTCTTCTTTAGTAAGAGAATCTCAGTTTTCTTTAGAGTAAAAATATGCCCCTCCTCATGCTCTTTTGACCTGGTTTTGCCGTGAGACCCACATCTGGCCAGTGAGACCTAGGTGGGAGTTTCCTAGGTCAGGCTTCCAAGTTCTGTCTTTTTTTCTGATAGAGACAGACTCGGGAGGATGGGTCTTTGCTCCCTTGCACATTCCCTTCCCCTTCGCCTGGAGGTGACTCAGCCGTTCTGAGACTCTGAGGACAAATGCCACATGCTTGGTTGCTGTGAGGAGGAAGGTAGACAGAGCCTGCATCCTTGGGAAATTATCAGAGCAGCTGCACCCCCCCCAAGCTGCCAAACTCTACACTTTTTTTAAAGAGAGAAAAATCAACATCTTACTTGTTTAAGCAACATTAATAGAATATATGTTATATAAAGCCAAGTGTAATTGCCAGCAAATAAACTTTTCTTCAAAGGGAGAGTCTAAAAAATGCCTTACTATAAGTAAAAAAAAAAAAGACCTTTAAGCAGTAGATTACATAAATTACATTTAAATCATGTTTATGCTCATTCATGCAATGGAATATAGCATCATTATAAATATTATAAGTGGACAAATATGTAATGACACAAAAATGTTCATAATAGAGTATTAGGTGGAGAAAAAAAGCAGGTAACAAAACACTGTACTAGGTCCTCACCACACTTATTTTCATCTAAATTTTATCTATTTTCGTCTTTTCAGGTTTATTTGTGGTGAGTCACAGTCGTAGTAAAGGTAGAGCTAAGGAGATGTGTCTGGGCACTAGTCTACGGAACATCAGAGAGACAGCAGTCTATGCAAAGTCTAGAGTGGGTAGCTGCATCGTAATTATGGAAAGAGACGTACGTTCATCCTTCTTATGCCACCGTAGATGGTAATGAATCCTTGAAAATCTCAAGAAACCGACATAAAGAAAGTTTTACAAGTTATATTATTCTGTTTTCTGTCTTATGTTTATTGGCTACTGTTTTGCCTAGATATACCTTATTATTGTAAAAAACAATCTTTCACCTTTAATGTTAGGGAGATCAATTATTAATAGATATTATACACACAGTACTTAAATTTATTAAATAACGCTTAGGGGCTTTTTTTGGTAACTTTTTAGAACTCCGAAGACCTTGAGTCTCCAGTTATTTTTCATGTTGGACTCATTTATTTGCAGTCAAAAATCATTTCATAATCTGCTTTTTAAATTTACATTTGGTATGCTCCAGGGAACACTGTGTTTTCATGTTTTTAAAAGGCTCTTTAATTGCTATACATGTAATTATAAGAAAATGGTAAAGTGTAAAACTACCCTGCATCCAAGGGCTATGCATTTGAACAATTGCATAAACAATTAGCACTTCTATTTACAAACACTTGTTTAATACCAGCAGAGTACCCAGTATAAAACGTAACATGGTTCAATGAAACCTTTATGCACACTCAACCCACAAGAGCCTGAGTTCATTTATAAACCTAAAAAGCTTATTTTATAACCCTTCACATCATCTGGGCAAAACTTATGATTAATATAAAAAAAAATCCACAGTGTTTACACATTTTCTCCCCAAATCACTGATTAGTAAATTTATAGTCAGCTAAGAGCTGCATTTTTTTTTTTTTTTACTTATGACTGGTAGCTTTTGGATATTCTTTAGAAAATGCTATACTCTAGAGGTCACCACTTGATAGACTTTTGAAGGTTTTTCCACTCAGGTGAATGAAGCTTTGACATTTTATTCCCTTAGACATGGATCACTCATATTAAGCACAACAAAAAGAATAAAAGCCGTTTTTACTAGTCAAGAGAATCATGTCTAAAATATTAAGAGGAAAACTTTTGTGATCAGTAATTCTCTTAGGCTTTACGTGTGTGTGTTTTAAATTTTGTACATTTATCTAATAATTTTATGAAAAAGTACAGCTAGTTTGTGTGACTGCTATTTTCTAGGCATTACACAGACTTGCCTGGGAGAAAAATGCCCACCTGCTGCTTTAAAAGAACAAAACTTGAAATGTCTAAGAATAGATTTTATTTCCTCTGACAGGTGACAAAACTTATCTTGGACTATGGGTATAATTTTGCATGACTGGTAAATTTAGGCATAATCTTTGGGAACATTATTTAATATACTTTACATATAACAACAGAGGAATGAACAAAATGACACATTAGATTTCTATTAAATCACTCATCACACTTTATATTCGTGTTAGTGTTAGTTTCAAAATAAAATTAATTCAATATATTCTTACTGATCACATAGTGTTTTAAATTTAAGTTGGGTATGATAGAAAAAGACAAAGTTGAATGGATGAGTAAGATATCATCTGAACGATGTTTAAATTCAGGCATGAGGAGAAAGGTGGCACAGATTGCCACATGGTTGTTGTCCAAAGGGACATGGTGTCATAAGAGAAGGATAGAGCACTATCCGTTTAACTGGCGAGAGAGAGAAAATAGTTCATATCTGGAGGTGAGTATGGGAAAAATACAGGAAAATTTTCACGATGTAGATGGAAACTGAGGTGGGTGGGGAGGAGCTGGAAATTTTCAGGTAAAGTTGAATGATAAAAGAGCTTTGACAAAGGCATGGAGCTGGCAAAGTACAGGGTGTGTTTTATTTGGTTGAGAGTAAATGAAGTGAAATATCAGCAAATTTGATCAGAAAGATTGTTTCAATACATAATATGGGTCCAGGACCTTACATGTCAAGTGAGGACACTTTAGTAAGCCACCCTAGGAGCATCAAAAGCTTTGGCTCAAGAGAATTACAGGATCAGGACTGTCCAGTGTAACGTTACCCAGCAACGGGTGAGAGGATGTGAACTCCTCTTGACTCACATCTCACGCAGCAATAAAATTGAACAACACTTGGTTCCTTGAAAATACTGGCGGATTCATACATCTATGTCCTTGCCTAGCATTGTCTCTTCTTCTGAAATTCAGTGATTCATTAAACAATGTCACATGTCCGTTGCTTACCAGGTACTACTTTATTGCTAGAGAGACAAATTCCAGTGGAGGAGAATTCCTGCTATTGTGGGAGGTACAAAAAGCACAGGGTGACCCCATATCTGATGATGCACAGTGTGCTCTGCAAACCCATATAAAAAGCACCTAATATAACCTCAGGCTTGGGAAGGCAGGGAAGGCCTGTGGGAGGAGAGGTCATCTACGGGCTTGTTTGCCTGGTGAACCCACAAGTTTCCAGATTTGGCTCAAATTTTATTTCTCTATAAAAACGTTTCTGTTCCTTTCTTCTCTACCTAGCGAATTCTCCATGCCATCCCCTGTGCCATTCATGTAATAATTCATGTAATAATGATTTCTTGTCTATCATAAGTGTTATATAGCCCACAATCCTTGTAAGAGAATATTAAACACTGGGAATTAGTTTCCGATTGCTGCTGTAACAAATTACCACCAACTTAATAGCTTAAAACAACATAAATTGATTCTCTTAGAGTTCTGGAAGTCAGATGTCCAGAATGAGCATTACAGGGCTAAATCAAGGTGTTGGCTGGTCTGTTTTTCCTCTGGAGGTTCCAGCAGGGAAGAATCTGTTTCCTTGCCCTTTCCAACTTCTGTAGGACACCTGTGTTCCTCGATTCATGGCCCCATCTTCCATCTTCAAATTGCATCACTCCACTCTCCACTGTCATTGTCACCTCTCCTTTTTCTAACTTTGACTGTCTTGCCTCCGTTTTATGAGAACTCTTGTGATTACCAGATAATGCAGGATAACATCCCCATCTCAAGACCCTTAACTTAGTCATATCTGCAAGGTAAGATTTTTGCAGATTCTGAGAAATAGGATGAGTAGCACACTGCTCAGTAAATAATTGCCACTGAATGCATATTTGTTGCAAGTATTTGGGGTTTAGGGAGGTGAGAATTAGCAAGACAAGTTAGGAAGATATTTCTCTGCTCTGGAAGAGAAATTCTCTGTATCTGCCTGTGCCCCTCGCCCAATCCTATATTGCTGCATCTCCCTTAGAGGCAAAATCTCTCCCTTTTATTTCTTTTTTTGGTGAAGAAGATTGGCCCTGAGCTAACATCTGTTGCCAATCTTCCTCTTTTTGCTTGAGGAAGATTGTCCCCGAGCCAACATCTGTGCCAGTCCTCCTCCACTTTGCATGTGAGATGCTGCCACAGCATGGCTTGACAACTGGTGTGTAGGGCCACACTGGGGATCCAAACCTGAGAACAATGGGCCGCCGCAGCAGAATGCGCAGACCCAACCACTACACCACCAGATTGGCCCCACTCCCAATTTTTAAAGATGCTATTGCACTGTCTTCTGGCTTCATTGTTGCTGTTGAAAAGGTAGCTATCGGGTCAGCAAGATGGCAGAACAGGAGTTTTCTATGATCACCCCCCCCACACACACACACGCATACACAAAACATTGATTTCGACAACCACTCACAGAAGAGAGCATCATTGTAGGAGTCTGGGAGTTTAGTGGAGAAGTTCTGGCACTCAGCTGGACAAAAAAATCTGAGAATAGAAGCATCGAAGAGGGTAAGAAAAACAGTTTCAATTACTCACGTCGCCTCTCCCTCAAAGCGGCACAACTCAGCACCAAGAGAGACACCAAGGGCCTGAGATTTCTCTCACAGGGAAAAATAAAAGTGTAGTGAGAGCATCCAGCTTCCCAAGCCATGTGGGATGCTGCCCAAGAGACCCACTTCTATCTCACCCTACCCAGAATACTGAGGTGATTCACATGGCTGCCGGGTTGGGAGAGGCTGGGTACACAGCAACCAGGGCTAGAACTCATCAAAGGGCTGCAGAGCCTACTAACTGCTTCGCAGACTCCATTAGGAAGCCCACTCACGTGCTATTTGGGATTCATCACCTGCAGACTCCCCCGGCCCACAACCGGCCTGTGGGCAACCCTAAGGCTCTGCATAGCTTCATCAACTCCCTGGTGGCTGGTTCCCTGCACACATCCCTGTGGACAGTGAGTGTGAGCCTTTCCAGAAGGCTTGTGAGTACATGCAGAAAACTGGTCCAACTCTGCAGGATTGGGAGAAGCAAACAAACTTGAGCATTTCAGGACACTGCCCTAGAGAAAATAAACGGGAGACTGTCAGCACCTGGCCTGGCTTTGCAAGACCAAGAGGAGGCATAGGATCTTAAGAATTCCCCCTAAAGAGAAAACAAAAGATGTGGCGCGGTGCATCCATAGGAAAGGTCTGAGAGAGCCTCGGATTGCCTAGCTGGGCTGACTAGGAAAAGGTATCTCTCTCCTGAAAAGATGCTCAACATCACTTCTCATCAGACAAATGCAAATGAAAACCACAATGAGATTTCAGCTCACACCTGTTAGGATGGCTATTACCAAAAAGTCAAGAAATAACAAGTGCTGGTGAGGATGTGGAGAAAAGGGAAACATCGTACCCTGTTGGGGGGAATGTAAATTTCTGCAGCCACTATGGAAAACAGTATGGAAGTTCCTCAAAAAATTAAAAATAGAACTACCATATGATCTAGCAATCCCACTTTTGGGTATCTATCCAAAGGAAGTAAAATCACTATCTTGAAGAAATAATTGCACTCCTCCATTTATTGCAGGATTACTCACAGTAACCAAGATATGGAAACAATCCATGTGTCCATCAACAGATGATATATATATATATATATATATATATACACACACACACAAGATGAATATGTATACAATATAAAATATTCAGTCTTAAAAAAAGAAAGAAACCCCGCTATTTGCGACAACATGGATGGAATTGAGGGAATTATGCTGAGTGAAATAAGTCAGAGATAGACAAATACGGCTTGATCTCACTTATATGCAGAATCTAAACAAGTTGAACTCATAGTAACAGAGAACAGAATGGTGGTTATCAGGAAGGTGTGCTGCAAGTCAGGAAACGGGGAGATGGTGGCCAAAGAGTACAAGTTTCAACTGTAAGATGAATAAGTTCTAGAGACCTAATGTACAGCATGCTGACTCTAGTTAAGAATAATGAATTTTAGGGGCCGCCTAGTGGCGCAGTGGTTAAATTAGCGCTTGGCAGCCCGGGGTTCGCGAGTTCGGATCCCGGGCGCCCGCCGACGCACTGCTTGTCAGCCATGCTGTGGCGGCGTCCCATATAAAGTGGAGGAAGATGGGCACGGATGTTAGCCCAGGGCCAGTCTTCCTCAGCAAAAAGAGGGGGATTGACAATGGATGTTAGCTCAGGGCTGGTCGTCCTCGCCAAAAAAATTAAAAAAAAAATAATAATAATGAATTTTATACTTGAAATTTGCTAAGAGAGTAGATATCAAGTGTTCTCATTACACACACACACCAACGGTAACTAGGTGAGGTTATGGATATGTTAACTAGCTTAATAGTGGTAATGATTTTATAATGTATACATATTTCAAACATCTCATTGTACCTTAAATATATGCAATTTCTTTCTGTCAATCATACTTCAATAAAGTTGGAAAAATAAAAAAAGAAAATCCAAAAAAGATAGCTATTAATCTAACTGTAATTTCTTTGTTAATAAGTTGTCTTTTTTTCTGAACTGACATTAACATTTTTCTCTTTTGTCATTGGTGTTCTGAGTTTGTCACAGTAGATAAAGGATATATATTTTGGTAAAAATAAAGGATATCTTTTTCTTTGTTATTATTCATAAGAAAAGGAAACACACAACTCAGATTCCCAAGACATATTTCGATCCAAAGAAAAAAACTAAATGAAATAACAGGTAATTCTTTTTTCTTTTTTTAATCTGTACAAATATTGTTTATTTATATTTATAATTGACATATAACATCATATTAGTTTCAGGCATACAACATAATGATTCGATATTTAAACGTATTGCAAAATGATCACCACAATAAGTCTGGTTAATATCCATTACCATACATAGTTTCAAATTTTTTTCTTGTGATAAGAGCTTTTAAAGTCTACCCTCTTAGCAACTTTTTCCATATCCTTCCTTACATCATTTTTGTCTTCATTAATAAGACTCATAGCTTCCTACCAAGGTAAATAGTATCATTATCCCAATGTCACAGGTGGGGAAACTGAGGCATGAAGAAGCCAGAGGACCTGCTCATGGTCACATGGGATAAGAGTCAAATCTAAATCCTCTGACTCCCATTTACATATTCCTACAGTGTCACCATAATTTATTTATTTTTGTCTTTCCCTTTTTTTTTTAAGGGGGATGCAACAGTGCCCACCGCAGGCCCGGTTATAGATATCCACTCCAGTCTTGACCACCTGCTTTAGGTGTTTTTGTTTTTGTTTTTGGTGAGGAAGATGGTCCCTGAGCTAACACCTGTGCTAATCTTCCTCTATTTTGTGTACGGGGTGCTGCCATAGCATGACTTGATTAAGCAGGGTGTAGGTCCATGCCTGGGATCTGAACCTGCGAGCCCCTGGCTGCCAACGCAGAGTGCTTGGACTTAACCACTACACAACTGGGCTGGCCCCTGTCTTTTCCCTTTTTTAACATTTTGACTCCCTTCACATATATCTCCCACCCCCGACTCCCTGCCTCCGGCAACCACCAATCTGTTCTCTGTATCCATGAGCTTTTTGTTGTTGCTGTTGTTTTTAGATTCCACATATAAGAGAGATTATATGGTATTTGTCTTTCTCCATCTGACTTTTTTCACTTAGCATCATGACCTTGAGTTTCATCCCTATTGTCACAAATGGTAAGATTTCATTTTTTTATGGCTGAATAATGTTCCAACGTATATATATTTCTTTATCCATTCATCTATCGATGCACACTTGGGTTTCTTCCATAACATGGCTATTGTAAACATGTGGGTGCAGATATCTTTTCGAGTTAATGTTTTTGTTTTCTTCAGGTAAATACCCAGAAGTGGAATTGCTGGATCATACGGTAGTTCTATTTTTAATAGTTTAAGGAACTTCCATACTGTTTTCCATAGTGGCCAAACCAATTTACATTCCTACCAACAGTGCGCAAGAATTCCCTTTTCTCCACATCCTCACCAACACATTATTTCTTATATTTTGATAATAGCCCTTCTAACAGATGTGAAGTGATATCTCATTGTGGTTTTGATTTGCATTTCCCTGATGATTAGTGATGTTGAGCATCTTGTCATGTGCCTATTGGCCATCTGTATGTGCTCTTTGGAAAAATGTCTAATCAGATCCTTTGCCCATATTTTAATCAGATTGTTTGCTTTTTTGCTATTGAATTGTATGAGTTCTTCATATATTTTGAATATTTGCCTACTATCAGTTAAATGATTTACACGTATTTTCTCCCATTCAGTAGTTTGCCTTTCATTTTGGTGATGGTTTCCTTTGCAGTGCAGAAGTTTTTCAGCATGAGGTAGTTCCATTTATTTATTCTTGCCTTTGTTGCATTTGTTTTTGGTGTCAGATTCAAAAAATCATCACCAAGACTTATGTCAAGGAGCTTATTGCCTGTACTTTCTTCTAGTTTTGTGGTTTCATGTCTTACATTCAAGTCTTTAATCCATTTTGAGTTAATTTTTGTGTATTGTGTGAGAGACTGGTCAAGTTTTGTTCTTTTGCATGTGGCTGTCCACTTTTCCCAACATCATTTATTGAAGAGACTGTCTTTTCCTCATTGTATATTCTTGGCTCCTTTGTCATAAATTAACTTACCATATATGTGTGGGTTTATTTCTGGGATCTCTGTTCTATTACATTGATCTATTTGTCTGTTTTTATGCCAATACCCTACTATTTTAATTACTATAGCTTTGCAATATAGTTGGGAATCAGGAAATGTGATGCCTCCCGCTTTGTTCTTCTTTTTCAAGATTGCTGTGGAAATTTGGGGTCTTTTGTGGTTCTACATAAATTTTAGGATTATATGTTCTATTTGTTTGAAAATGCTATTGAAATTTTGATAGAGATAGCATGGAATTTGTAGGTTGCTTTGTGTGGTGTGGACATTTTAACACTATTGATTCTTCCAATCCATGAGCATGGAATATCTTTCCATTTATTTCTGTTTTCTTCAGTTTCTTTCAGTAATTTTGTATAGTCTTCAATATAGAGGGTTTTCACTTCCCTGGTTAAGTTTTTTCCTGGGGATTTTATTCTTTTTAATGCAATTGTAAGTGGGATTGTTTTCTTTATTACTCTTTCTGAAAGTTCATTATTAGTGTATAGAAACACAAAAGATTTTCGTGTATTGATTTTGTATCCTTCAACTTTACTGAATTCATCGATTACTTCTAAGATTTTTTTTGATGGAGTCTTTAGGAGTTTCTATATATAATATCAAGTAATCTGCAAATAGCTACAGTTTACTTCTTTCTTTCCAATTTGGATGTCCTTTATTTCTTTTTCTTACCTAATTGCTCTGGCTGGGATTTTCCTTACTTTGTTGAATAAAAGTGTGCTTCCATGTCTTGTTCCTGATCTTGGGGAAAGGATTTTAGCTTTTCACTGTTGAGTATAATATTAGCAATGGTTTTGTCATATATGCCCTTTATTATGTTGAGGTACATGCCCTCTATACACATTTGGTTGAGAGTTTTTATCATAAATGGATGTCAAATTTTGTCCAATGCTTTTTCTTCATCTGTTGAGATGATGATATGATTTTATCCTTCATTTTGTTAATGTGGTGTATCACATTGACTGATTTGTGCGTGTTGAACCATCCTTGCATCTCTGGAATAAATTCCATTTGATCATGGTGTATGATCCTTTTAATGTTTTGTTAAATTCGGTTTACTAATATTTTGTTGAGGACTTTTGCATCTATGTTCATCAGGGATATTGGCCTGTAATTGTTTTTTCTTGTGGCATCATTATCTGGTTTTGATATCAGGGTAATGCTGACCTCATAAAATGAGTATGGAAAATTTTCCTCCTCTTCTGTCTATTGGAAGAGTTTGAGAAGGATTGGTATTAATTCTTCATTGACTATTTGGTAGAATTCACCAGTGAAGCTATCTGGTCCTAGACTTTTGCTTGTTGGGAGATTTTGGTTACTGATTTAATCTCCTTATTGGTAAATGATCTGTTCAGATTTTCTATTTCAACATGATTCAGTCTTGGTAGATTTTATGTTTCTAGGAATTTATCTGTTTCTCTAGGTTGTCCAATTTGTTAGCATTTGACTGTTCATAGTAGTTTCTGATGATCTTTTGTATTTCTGTGGTACCAGTTGTAACATCTCCTCTTTCATTTACGATTTTATTTATTTGAGTTCTCTCTATTTTTTTCTTGGTGTGTCTAGCTAAAGGCTTGTCAATTTTGTTTATCTTTTTCAAAGAACCAGCTCTTAGTTTTAGTAATCTTCTCTATTATCATTTTAGTCTCTATTTCATTTATTTCTGCTCTGATCTTTGTTATTTCCTTCCTTCTTTGGGCTTTGTTTGTTCTTCTTCTAGTTCCTTGAAGTGTAAAGTAGGGCTGTTTATTTGAGACTTTTCTTGTTTCTTCAGGCAGGCATTTATCACTATGAACTTCCATCTTAGAATGGCTTTTGCTGCATCCCACAAATTTTGGTATATTTTATATACATTTTCATTTGTCTCAAGGTATTTTTGTTTTCTTCTTTGGTTGTTCAGTAGCATGTTGTTTAGTCTCCACATATTTGTGAATTTTCTAGTTTCCTTTGTGAAATTAACTTCTAGTTTCATACTATTGTGGTTGGAAAAGATGCTTGACATGATTTCAGTCCTCTTAAATTTACTAAGACTTGTTTTGTGGCCTAACATAAGATCTTTCCTGGTGAATGTTCCATGTACTCTTGAGAAGAATGCATATTTTGTTGCTTTTGGATGGAATGTTCTGTACATGTCTGTTAAGTCCATCTGGTCTAACATGTCATTTAATGTCAATGTTTCCTTATTGTTTTTCCATGTGGATGAGTTATCCATTGATGTAAGTGGGGTATTAAAATCCCCTACTATTATTGTATTGTTGTCTATTTCTCCTTTTAGGTCTGTTAATATTTGCTTTATATATTTATGTACTCCTATATTGGGCATGTAAATATTTACAAATGTTATATCTTCTTGTTGGATTGACCCCTTTATCATTATGCAACACACAACTTTGTCTTTTATTACAGTCTTTTTTTTTAAAGTCTATTTTGTCTGATATGTGTATAGCTACTCCAGCTTTCTTGTGGTTTCCATTTGCATAGAATATCTTTTTCCATCCCTGCACTTTTGGTCTGTATGTGTCTTTATACCTTAAGTGAGTCTCTTGTATGCATTATATAGATGGGTTTTGTTTGTTTTATCCATCCATCCATTCTACGTCTTTTGATTGGAGAATTTAGCCCATTTACATTTAAAGTAATTATTGTTAGGTTTGTTCTTATTATCATTTTGTTAATTGTTTACAACTGTTTACTAGCTGCTTTTGTAGTTCCTCTCTGTTCCTTTCTTCTTCTCTTGCTGTCATTGTTTGATGACTTTCTTTAGTGGTATAGTTATATTCCTTTCCTTTTACCTTTTGGGTATTTACTATAGGTTTTTGCTTTGTGATTACCATGAGGCTTGCATATAACAACTTATATCCAAAACAGTCTATTTTGAGTTGATAACCACTTAAGTTTCGTCCCATTTTAAAGCTCAACATTTTTACTCCCCTCCCCCATTTTGTTTTTGGTGCCACATTTCACATCTTTTTATCTTGTGTATCCCTTAACTAATTATTATAATCATAGTTATTTTTACCACTTTTGTCTTTTAACCTCCATACTAACCTTACTAAGTGATTAATCCACTACCTTTACTATATATTTACCTTTCTAGTAAATATATACATTTTCATATGATTTACTTTTTCATATGATTTTTTGTTACTAATTAACACTCTTTCTTCTCAGCTTAAAGAAGTCCCTTCAACATTTCTTGTAAGGCCACTTTAGTGGTGATGAACTCCTTTAAGTTTTGCTTGTCTAGAAAACTCTTTATCTGTCCTTCAATTCTGAATGATACCTTTGCTGGGTAGAGTATTCTTGACTGGAACATTTTTTTCTTTCAGTACGCTGAATATATTGTGCCACTCCCTTCTGGCCTACAAAGTTTCTGCTGAGAAATCTGCTTATAGTCTTATGAGGGTTCTCTTGTACATAACAAGTTGTTTTTCTCTTGCTGCTTTTAGTATTCTCTCCTTGTCCTTAACTTTTAACATTTTAATTATAATGAGTCTTGGTGTGGGTGTCTTTGGGTTCACCTTTTTTTGGAACTCTCTGTGCTTCCTGGATCTGGATGTCTGTTTCCTTCCCCAGGTTAGTGAAGTTTTCAGCTGTTATTTCTTCAGACAAGATTTCTGCCCCTTTCTCTCTCTATTTTCCTTCTGGGAACCCTGTAATCCAAATGTTAGTCCACCTGATGTTGTCCCATAAGTCCCTTAAGCTATCTTAACTTTTTTTTTCTTTTTGCTCCTCTGATTGGGTGAGTTTCACTGCCTTGTCTTTGAGTTGACTGATCCTTTCTTCTGCTTGATCTAGCCTGCTGTTGAACCCCTCTAGTGTATTTTTCAGTTCAATTATTGTATTCTTTAGCTCTGTGAGTTCCATTTGGTACTTTACTATATTTTCTTTCTCTTACTTGAAGTTCTCACTGTGTTCATTCATCTTCTCCCTAGTTTGGAGAGCATCTTTATGACCACTACTTTGAACTCTTTATCAGGTAAATCACTTATATCCACTTTGTTAAGTTTTTTTCTGAGGATTTATCAATCTTTTATTTAGAAAATATTCCTTTGTTTCTCCATTTTGCTTGATTCTCTGTGTTGGTTTCTATACAGTAGATGAAAGAGCCATCTCTCCCAGTCTTGAAGGAGTGGCCTTGTGTGGGAGATGAACCTTGTCATTCAACCGTGCCCTAGCTCTTTGTCATCTCTCAAATCTTTGTGCTTCTCCAATCAACCTATTATATTTTTAATAACTCCCAGTAGTTGAGAATGTGCCAAGAGCTGTCAGTGTCCCTAAGGGGAGGATCTCAGCACCTAGATTCAGGCTGTTTGGAAGGCCCTCAGGCAACAGCTTTTAAAAGTATGCAAATATATACAGTCCTGTGAGATGGCAAGTGTAAGCCCCACTGGCCAGGTGATCCGGTGGTTTTGTCTCAAATACACCTGCTCATTTTTGATAAGGTTTTCCTTCTCAATTTGAGTCTAAATTTTATTTCATTATGCATATTTTATTTTATATTTTGTTCCCAATAACTTCAATGTCAAGTTTTCAGATGTCTGATTCTGCTGTTTTTCGTCTGTTGTTTTTTCTTCTCACATGTTGTGAAGTTTCCTTGTGTATTTTGTGATTTGTAATTGTGAGTCCTGTTTATTGGAAATCTATACACAGAAATTCATTGAGGACTCCTTCAGAGAAGAGTTACATTTGTTTTTATTAGGCACTATTAGGTACAATCAACCCTGATTTGCTTTAAATTGAAATTCTCAGCTTGCAATTTTGTGGACCATACAAATAGTGTTAATCTAGACCCAAATCTCTACATAGCCACAATGTCTCAGGCAACTTTTGAAATTCTAGTCTGAGACAAGCAAATTCCCTCTTTCTTGGACCTACTGTTGGAAATTGTTTCTAATTTAAACTTTCTTCTTAAGTTGCTGCTCTTTGAGAATCTTAAACTTACTCTAAGGTGTCTAATCTGAACCCAGGCTTGTTGCCCAAGCCTTGTGCACCAGCCATCCTAACTGCAACTCACTCTAGGCCACCAGGGAATGGTAGATTCCCTCAGGGAATTCACACTTCCTCTTTCACTATTCTCCCAATAATTAAGTTTCTGTTTATTTCTTATTCTCAAAATAATCTCTTATTTTCTTGAAAACTTCCTATGCATTAAATAAAGTGATTTTTTTAAAGAATTTTAGATTTTTTTATAATGAAATTATAGAATATTAGTCTAAATATCAACAGAGACTGATGAATATCAACTGAAGTGCTGAATTGATCGTATGCTAATAGCACAAGAAGATTCTCTAACTGAAATTATACAACCATGACTTAAATTGAACAAAAATATAAAAATGTATTTCTCAGATTTTATGATTCATCTTATTACTTTTCCCATCAAGTAAATAACCTGCTCGAGAAATTCATAATTGGCCTCAATTTTCTATCTCAGAAAATCTAAACTCTTCTTATTTCTTAAGGCTCTCTTTTATTCCAACCTCATTCCTTTACTATATGAATCTTACTAAAATGTGTAAAAATAAAATTTTCAATAAGTTAAAAATATCCTTCTTATGCCAATATAGAGTGAATATGTTTCAAAGATGTATTTTACTCATTACTGAGAGCCACTAGGTTAGGAAGGCTGGTTGCAAGAGTATTTGAGGAAAACCATACTGAAATAAGTTTGCTGAGTTAAAGGCAAATGTCTTTAGTGTCCTAAGAGAAATAAAACCATAAGTTATTTTCTAATGTCCAGAAATTATTTACATCTCTACAGGAAAATATCTATAAGTTAGCATACAACTTCACAAAGTTTGAGCCCTAACCAATACCAAATACCAATTAAAACAAAGGTATGATCCCCTGGAGAATTAAATAATCCTTGGTTGAGTCTGCTAAACAATGTTTCTGCATGACATTGAAAGATTGAAAGGATATGCAGTCCTTATTTTGTCTTATTTGTAAGTTGGATCATTTTTTTCATTGCAAATGCAAAGTCTACGAGAGCAGGGACTTTACCACTCTTGTTCACTGTTCTATGATCAGTGCACAGTAAAGTGCTCTGACACATAGCAGGTGCTCAGATAATATGCTGAAATAATGAATCAATGAGACTGTCTTACTCCCTCTGCCCTTTTTTCACATATTAACCTAAACCAGGGTATCATTGCTCTATCAGACTTGAAACTTCCTTTTATATAAAATATTTGCTAATGTCCCATGGACTATCCTGAAATGAAAGTCACAGATGATACAAAATAGTCACTTGGAAATGTCAATATCATATTCTACCTATAAAATAATGAAAACTTCAAAAGAAGATAATTTATTTAAAATAATATATATTTCATTATGTAGTCAAATAAGTCCTGGCAAGAACCTATCCTGAGTGATATAAAATCTACATTGAGTGATATAAAAATTAGCCAGATGTCTGCTTTTATATGTGGATTCACTGACAATATGAAAGCTATAAAATACAGACTCAAATTTCATGACTACCACTGCCATGGATGACATGACTTTTTTAAATGATGAATGATTCTTAGTAAAAGTTCCAAACAAACCAAAATTCAACCTTCCCTCAATTTAGTGGTAACTGCATTCCTGAATTTTTACTGTGCCTTAAACAAAATTACTTTCCATTTAAACGTACTTTGGGTTAAAAAATAGATTAGGGTTCTATGTTCATAATCATAAACAGGTTCTTCAGTTATTATCAAAAAGATCACTAGAGGGGCTGGCCTGGTGGTGTAGTGGTTAAGTTCACACACTCCACTTGAGTGGCAGGGGAGTTGCGGGTTCAGATCCTGGGCATGGACCTACACACTGTTTATCAAGCCATGCTTTGGCAGTGTCTCAACTACAAAATAGAGGACAGTTGGCACAGATGTTAGCTCAGTGACAATTTTCCTCAAGCAAAAAGAGGAAGACTGGCAACTGATGTTAGCTTAGGGCCAATCTTCCTCACACACACATATAAAAAAAGAATGATCATTAGAAAGTTGCATGAGATACAGGACAATGTGTCTTTGTATAGGACTGTCTTTTGTGTCTTATTTATACAGATGACTAGCAGGATTCCATGGATTAAATGCCAGTGAAGTTTTCAATCATTGTGGCAACCAAATTCCACTCTCCCAAACACACACACATTTTCAAAATGCTCCTAAGCCAGTATTTCCCCCAGTTTGGGACCAAAGTTTGAGGCAAATTTTACCCATTTTTTTTTTTTTTTTAGGAAGATTGGCCCCGAGCTAACATTGGTTGCCAATCTTCCTCCTTTTTTGCTTTGTTCTCTACAAAGCCCCAATAGATAGTTGTATGTCACAGTTGTACATCCTTCTAGTTGCTCTATGTGGGACACCTGCCACAGCATGGCTTGATGAGTGGTGAGTACGTCTGTGCCCAGGATCCGAACCGGCAAACCCCAGGCCACCAAAGAGGAGTGCATGAACTTCATCACTATGCCACCATGCCAGCCCAACATTTTACCCATTTTTAAAGGGTCAGTTTGAACATTGCACCTTCATGAGTAATTGCCAGTGATTTCTGTGGGCATTATTCTCTTATTTCTACTATACTTGATAACTTTTATAGTTCATACATACAGTGTAGTGATCAGGAGTGTGTGCTCTGTAATCTCTTTTTCTGGGTTTCTATCTCAGACAACTTCTGTGACCCTGGGCAGCTCACCTAACCTCTCTGTGTTTCAGTTTTTCCATCTATAAAAAGTGAAATGAAATTGGTAGCTATCTCGCTGGGTTGTTGTGATGAAAAAATTTAAGTATAAGATTAAAGAGGTGTCTTAATACATATTAGCTATTTTTTTTTCTTATTAGTACCAATCCATTGATCCCTTAAATATGTACTATTAGTTCTACTTCTTTAAGTGGATGGTAAGCTCTTTGAAGGCGGGCATTTGAACAATGGTGGATAAACTGTTGATAATCGATACATATTTATTTGTCATTATGTATGTTTAGTTTAAGCCATTACATAAGCACAATATTGACATAACAAAACTCTTGAAAATGTAAGTGTTGGAATTACAAAGCTTACTACAAATATTCCCACAAACAAATTATCTGTTCAAAGAAGCGTGCTTAAAAGCAGAGGACACTGAAAACATTTTTCTTGCTGCTGGTTTATAGAACGCCTTTGGCCAGGTCACTGAGCTGACCTATATTGTCATTTTTCCCACAACCAAGTAAGAAGTAGCACCTGCTCTTTCCCTCTCTCTTGGGAATGTTGTAGGGTTAGATACGTGTATAAAGCCTTTGTTCCTCAGGCTGTGGTACAATTATCTTTCCTCTTATTAAAATGTCTCTGTCCTGTGACATCAGCTGTTATAAAGTGTCTTGGTGAATCATGTTCTCCTGTGGACTTTTTTCTGCTGGAAGAAGGTGTGTCTTTCTCTTTTCTTTTAACCACTAAACAATACAAAATATTTACTACCTTACTATATAGTTGGGTAGTATTACATAAAGCTTCAAGTGTCCCCACAATCAGCTTTTATGATCCCCATAAAAAAGTTCAGGAGAAAGCACTGAACTCAGACGGTAGAGAGCCTTTGTTTTACATTTTCATATTTCACGATGAAACATTAACTTTCAAATTAACTGTGGAAGAAACTGACAATTTTCCATCTCTATGCAATTAAATTAATAACTAAGTGCCAACTATTATTGATTTTCAATTTGTTTTCGTAAGATAAATTCACAGATTTTTAAGGCTAAAGGAGCCCCTAACTTGAATTTTAATTAAGTCCAACAAAATTAAGGTAGCATATGGTACTGTAAAATGTGGCTCTGAGGCCAACTGGCTGAGGCTGATTCTTGGCTTTACCTATTAACCGGATGACATTACACCTTAGTTTGTCATGTGCAGTATTCTATTCTGAACAATAGAAATGAAAACAATGGCAACCCCATAGAGTAATTTTGAGTCTTAATGATGATAAGTAATGCAAGGATTACATTGATAATGATAATACATATCTGTGTGGCATGTCTAAGTGCTTAAGTGTTAGCCATGATTCTTTGTGGTGGAGACCTGTCCTGTACAACACAGGATATTCAATCGCATCCTTAGCTTCTACTCACTAGATGTCAGCAGAATCTCCCCAGTGTGACCAAAAATGTCTCCAGCAATTGCCAAATGTTCCCTGGGGAAAAATCAGCCCCAGTTGAGAACCTCTGTTTCATATTCTAATCGATTTTATGGGGAGGGTGCAGAGCAATTATGAAATGACAGCTCCTGAAGACCAGAAGCAGATAGTCTAACGGGGGAGAGAACTTTAAAGCAGAGAATTTGAACATCAGATACATCAGAGCTTGAATTCAGGGTGTGAACATTCTTAGCTGCCTCTATTTGCCTCATTTCATCATCTATAAAATGTAAATAACACTTAGAACAAAGCAGATGGTGCAGGAACTTGGCTAGCGGCAAAATAAATGCCTAAAAATTAATAATTTTCTTATTTTACAGCTTAAAATTATAATGGTCAAAATACTCAAATCATAATAACAAAAATATAAAACACTGGGAATAAAATTAACAAAATAAAAACACCCCAAAGTAAGCAATACACAATAATCACTAAGGGATATAAATTAGGAAACTGATATAAAGCTTTAATAATTGTAAAACTGTAAAAATTCCCAATGTAATAATGCCATTTACATATTTCCTATCAGAATCCAATGTGCTTTCTCTGTTGTTAATTTAGCAAAACTATTTTAAAGTTTGGGAAAAAACCAAACATATTTAAAAAGTAGAAAACAGGAGATTTAAAAAAAGTCTTTAATAAAATTAAAATGAATAAAATATTATGTTACTGATGTGAAAATAGACTAAAAGGAAATCCAGCCCAATTAAAGAAGGAGGCAAAGAATAGGACAAGTCCTCTAGCAAATTAAATTGTATACGCACACTAAGCAGAATAGAAGATCCAGAAACAATCCAAGCATGCTTTTAATAAATTAAATAATCCCCCCAAATATTTGCTGAACCCATACTATTTTCCTAGCACTTGTCTAAATAGTGGGGATATGTTAGTACATAAAGCAGAATATGTCTTTGTTCTCCGAATTTACTTAGAGTAGACAGAAAGGCAATAAAAAGAAATCAACTCGTGGATTTGTTATATAATGTCTGACTGACAATTGATTTAAAAAAATCATAAAGGAGGCTAAAGTGACAAAGGGTGCTGGTGGAGTTCCAATTTAGATAGGGTGGTCACTGGTCGGGGAAGCCTTCTTTTAATAGGTAGCATTTGAGCAGCAATCTTAAAAATGCAGACAGGGAGCTCCACAAATACCTAAAGGAAGAGCATGGAGGACTTGAGAGCCAGAGCAGTGGGAGATTAATTCAAAGAAGTAACTAGGGACCATATATTGTAGGGATGATGGATTTTATTCTAAATATGATGGAGAGCCACAGGAAGAAGCAGGAGAATTCAGTGGAGAATAAACAGCAACAGACAAAATGGCAGCAGTAAGACTAATTAGAAAACGATTTCAGTAGTTTGATAGGTTGGACCATGACATTTCTGGTGGAGGAGGTGAAAAATCGTTAGACTTGGGATTTAAAAGAAGAAGATTAATTGCTGGTGGATTATGTTGGATGTGAGACAAAAAGAATGCCTGCAACTTTTTTGGTCTGAGAAACTGGACATGGAGAGGTTGTATTTACTGAGACAGGGAAGACGTAATTTAGGGAAGTTTGGGCAATGAAGAGTTTGGTTATGGACAAGTTATGTATGAGACATCTATTGGACCCAATGTGAAGAAACATCCAAAAGGCTGTGAGATAGATGAGTCCAGAGTTCAAGCAAGTGGCAGCAACTGGACATATAAATTGGGAGATGGTTTTAAAGCCACAGGCTGGATGAGGTCACCCAGAACATCCATGCAGATGAAGAAGTGTAGAAATCCAAGGTGCTGGGTGCTGCAAGCATAGGGCAATTTGATATAGTGTGCATATTTGTTTCCTGTTGTTGCTGTAACCGATTACCACAAACTTGTGGCTTAAATTTCACAAATTTATTATCCTATGGTTCTGCAGGCAAGAGATTCAGAACAGGTCCCATTGGACAAAATCAAGCATCAACATGGCTGGGTTCTTTCTAGAGGTTCTAGGAAAAAGCTGTTTCTTTGCCTTTTCCAGCTTCTAGAGGCTGGCTTCATTCCTTGGCTCATGACCTACACTCTCCATCTTGAAAGTCATCAACATCTGTCTGTCCCTTCACATGCTGATATCTCTTCTTTTGCATCCCACTTTTGAGGACCTTCTTGATTACATTGGACCCCATCCAGTTAATCCAGGATAATCTCTCTATCTTAAAGTCATCTGCATTTAGTCATCATCTAAATTCATCTACAAAGTTAACTCCTCTTTCCCAGGTAACTGAACATATTCACAGGTTCCAAGTATTAGGATGTGGACATCTTTGAGGGACCATTATTCTGCTAACTACAGTAAGTAATAAAGGCAGCATGTTAAAAAAAAAATGAGAAAACAATGAAAAAAGATGTAGATGTAACTGGCTAAAAATGTGAAAAAGAATTAGAGTGAATTCCTCATCTCACATCATACATTAATTTAATGATCAATGTATTAAAATTTCCTTGTAAAAATAAGAATCTTCTTGAGAACTAGAATAATTTATGGAAGAGCACACTGAAGAATTCAATACAAGCTCAAAGGAAAATATTAACTGATTTGACTATAGTATATCAGTATTGTATGAAGCATGTCCATCAAAGCAAAACATAATTAATATTTAAAGGCAGGCAACAAACAAAACTATTTACAACATAGATGTAGATTTCATAGTGTTATTTCTAATATATAAAGTAATTATAAGTAATTTTAAGCATATACAAGAGCAAAAATGATAAAATGAATAGATAATTAATACAATTTCTAAAAATGCTGAAGAGACATGAAATATGAAATATAGAAGTTTAGCCTTACTAGTAATCAAAGGAATGTGAATTCTAACAATCATAAGATACTGTACTTCACCTGTTAAATTGTAATTTTTTTTTATGATAACCCAGTGATGGTGAAGACATAGAATAGGTACTTTCAAACACTGCTGGTGGAAAGCAATTTTAAAATCTATACCAAAAATCTGCACAGTATTTGCATTATTTGACCTAATAATTACAAGGCTAAGAAAATAATTAGAAGTGCTCAAAAGGAAATTTAAAGATATTAAAATTGGAAACAAGCTAGAGATTGGTTAAATAAAAATTTTCTTGAGTTCCTACTATATATTAAGCATTGTTATGAGGTGCTTTATATTTTTTACCATTCATTCTTACAGTAATACAGAGTCATATAATAGACTGCTATTCAACTCTAAAAATGATCTCATAAAAATATTTAATGAAATAGAAAGATATTCATAGTATATAGTTAATTGAAATAATCAGGCCATTCATTCACTTTTTAGTTCAAATTATAGTTATATTGCACTAACTTACATGCTAGGTGTTTGTTGCTAGAAAGAGAGCAAGTTGCTAGAAAGGTGCCTATCCTCATGGAGTTCATACTGTCAATAAATATATAATTGCAAGGGGTTGAGAGTTAAATGTGTGTGTATCTGTGTGTGTGTATGCATGGGTTAATATATACACATATATTTCTTTGCTGCATTAGCTGAGGGGGCCTAAAAGAAATGACACCACAGTAGCAGTGAGCACACCTAAAACCCAGACCTTGGTTTCTAATACCATTCTCTGATAAAAGGAACCAGGGCTCCTTGGAGAAATAGCTGATTCTAGGATTGGGGCAGGAAATGTACAAGATGAGCCTAGAACATCTTGTAATGCCAGAAAGTAAGAGTGCTATGTTAAAAGGGCGCAGGAGATAACTGAGAGAATTTCCAGTGGTCAAAGCTGGAAAAATTTGAGCCACAAAATAAAGTAGTTTTGGATTACAACTCAAACTGTAAAGCAAATATCCATAAGTCCATACTGGTATAAATAAATGATTGAGTAAATTAATAGGTGGGAGAGGAAAGACAAATCTCCCATGCAGGAGAATTCCAAGCAATTTATGTAAATACTCCACTCAAGTGTGCGCTATGTATAATGACTTTCTTCCAAAGGGTACAGTATGGAAAGTAGGTGGGGGGCGGAGAGTGACTTCACAGTGGAGGAATCTGACAAACCCTACCCCAGCCAGATGAACAAGGTCAATATCAACAGTCATAAATAGTGTTGATAGTATGCACTTTTGATATGATGTGATAAAAATGGCACTGTACCTCTGTGAACTTCTTCCTCAAAACCCAGAACCCCGATCTAATCATGAGAAAAGTATCAGACAAATTCCAATAGAAGAGTATCCTACAAAATAACCGAGCAGCACTGCTCAACTTTTAAGGTCATCAAATATAAGGAAAATCTGAGAAGCTGTCACAGCCAGGCAGGGCCTAAGGAAACTTTACAATTAAAGGGAATGTGGTATCCAGGATGGGATCTTAGAACAGAGAAAGGATACTAGGTAAAAACTAAAAAAATTCTGAATAAACCTTGAACTTTAATTAATAATAACGTACCAATATCAGCTAATTAATTGTTACAAATGTCCCACATCAATGAATGATGTTAGTAGCAGGGGAAACTAGGTGTGAGGTATGAAAACTCTCTGTACTATTTTAATTTTCCTCTAAATCTAAAACTGTTCTAAAAAATAAAATCTGTATAAAATATAACAGAATGGACTGTTTAGCTTATCTCAATGTCATAAAAGTAATTATTAAGCAGATATATTCTGATAAATTTTTATTATAAAATTAGCATATGAAAACTTGTTTACTATATGTAACAAGTTAACCGATTTATGTTAATTATTTCATTTAATCCATTTACACAGAAGAGGAAACCGAGGTTTAGAAAGGTACTTTGGTACCCATTAAAGTTATATCCACAGGAATCTGAGTCTCCAAAATAGAGACACATCTGCTCAATGAGAGTTTCTAGATATGTTGGATTATCTGGACAACAACTATACTTGCCTACTGTCCTATGATGGACTCAAGTGATTACCTAAAGTGAAAATGTTGAACATATAATATGCTTGATGTGCATCTGACCTCTTTTAGATTAGCTTGTCCTAATTTTAAAGTAAGAATATTTAGTCTGCATAATATAGTTACTAGTTGAATTATTTTTACTACTTGTACAGTTATGAGTTTTTTGCAGTGATAGTTTTCAATGAAAAGAAATTCAAAATTAGTCTTTAGTTTCTTAAATCATATCATAAATTGAGACATTGATTTGACATCATGAAAATGACATTGTACATTGGAATAATTTTCAAAATAAATATCATCATGGTACACTGTATATATGTAGAATTCACAGTCACACAGCCAACTAGTGGGATATTGAGTCCTTACAATATACAGAGACATTGAGGCAATATCAAATGAAAGAAAGAACTTGCTGGACTTTTCTTTTGTTTGGATCAAATGCAATGAGCAGATCTGATCTTTCTACAGCTCATTAGTGAGTACAGAAGTAAAAATCCAATGAAAAACAGTACATTTTAATCTGCCAGTATTTTACTTAGGGGTATTTTCTCAAATGTTTTGGCTCATGAGAATATTGGATCAGATTAAGAACAGCCTCATCGTTAAAATGAAAACCAATGACAGTGATAAATGGATGCTTCAAATAATGGTGCATCGCACTTGAAAGTTAACAAACAAAAAATGACAAGTGGAGAGCAAATTATGAAAGTATATCTTTCTGTTAGTAAATCTATTACCCAGAATTTAGTTTCACAAATTCAATATTATCTACCAACTCAAAGTAACATTGATAATTTAAATTTTATCAATTGTGCAGTTTTGTTTATATTTAATTTGTTAATTATTTTGGTTTCATGGTTTTTGTAAGTACCATAAGTGTAAAAGTTTATACCACATTTTATGTCTGAACATAATTTAAGTAATATTGCAACATAAATTTTTTTTAAAAACTTGTTTTTCGGAGGTATTTGAACATAATTCACAGTTGAGAGGCACTGTGCTAACACTCCAGTTGAGGTGTTTTCAACCAGAATTGATAAATATCATGCCCTCACCCTGCTTTTTAAAAAATAACATGCCTAATTGCAGAGAGATAAAAGCAATAAATTCACGATTTTTATTTCAAAGCTTTTCACCACCTACTCATATAAAACTCAGTTTAATCACCAGTGTAAAGTATTTACACTCTAGGTTCTTGTCAAGGAGTACAACCTCAATTCACTCTTAAGTCTCAAAAGCTCTACTGAGAAAAACAATATTAATGTAAAATTACCTTAAAGATAATACAACGCATCCATTCATGTAGATCAGTGGCTCTCAACCCCAGCTGCATACTACAATCACCTAAAACTTAAAAAATACTGGTGCCTGGGCCCCATCTGGAGCTATTTTGATTGACTTGGTTAGATGTGGAATGAGATAGGATTAGTAACTTCCCTTATATAATTCTAATTAAAAACCCAGACTGAGAACCACTGGAATAGAAACTGTAAGGCGATGTTTCTGATCCCAGTCCGCCTGTTGGGATCACAGGGGCTGCTTTTAAAATACTGGCACAACTACAAGACATTATAACAAAAACGAAAATACCGAGGCCAGGGCCCTACCCAAAGATTCCGGTCTCATGGGTGTGGGGTGGGTCGCCAGGCACTGGTGTTTTTTCAAAGCTCCCACAGGTGATTCTCGCGTGAAGTCAGGGCTGAGAACCACGGATCTAAACCCGAACATCTGAACCACATTATTTAGGCTCCTGTAAAAGAACACCTGGGCAAATTTGTCTACGATATTTACTGTAAGGATATTGTTCATTGTGTTCCACAGTGAAAGAGGTTTCTTTCTGGTGTCAGAAGGAAGAGTTACGCAACTCCTAAAAAAATATGTTTGTTTTTATTGCATGGACACTCTGCCTTGTTGCTAAAGGGCTTGGAGGCAAATTCATGGCCAATGCTTAATAAATGTGGCACATATTTTGTGGATGAACTTCATGCCATTTTTCTCTTCTGTTTTCTATTCTTGTTTTCCCCTGTCCCCCAAATCCTCATTTGCTTTTCATGAATCACAACCTTCTTGTTTTCTTTTTTTACAAGTTTTCTTACAGTATTTCTGCAGTCAAATGAGATGGAAAAAAGAAAGGAGAGAAGGAAAATGGAGGGAGAAAGGTAAATTCAAAGATTTTATAGCAGTTGCTCAACTTTGTGTGCAGAAGCAAAAACATGTATGTTTAATACAGGTTTGTTACTTGGAATGGACTCTGGGATTTCTCTTATTGATTTTACAGAAAATTTCTTAAAATAGTTGAAATTTGAGATAATAATGCAAGATAACAGGATAAATCTGATTGACTAGCTGGTGGTATTAAACCTAATTTAGATGATTTTTAGATTACTCCCAAATGCATTCCTGGAATAGAAAACAGTATTTTTTTTAATAAATGAGATGTTAAAATTGTCATGTAGTATATTCCATTACACAAATCTGGTCTTTAACTCTGTAGAAAAGTATTCAAACTGTGAATTTATAATTTAGGAAGATATAATTAAATACTGATCCATAAATTAGAGCATAATGTAACTAATGAAATGTTGTGTTGATTAATTAATTCATTATTCATTCAAACAATATTTCTTGGGCTACTACTGATCTACTCTGGGTCTGGCTCTCTGTTGTGTACTGGGAATCTAATGGTAAAGTGGGCACCATCTCTGTTCACACAGAATTTGCAGTCTAGGTGGGAAACAGACTTAAATGAACATAAATAGAAATTTATATTTATTTAGAACTTATGAAAAAATGCTGTGGAGAAAAATGCATAGCACTATGAAAAAAAACAATGACAGAGATGGAGGTGGTATTAAGGCTGATCTGACAATTCAGAAAAAGTTTCTCCTGTGAATTTGGATCAAAATCTAAAGAAGAATAAATAATTATTAAATGGGCAATTTATATATGTTGACATGGATCAGGGGAAATGGGAAAGTGCCTTAAGCAGAGCCTTAGCATGTATGAAAGTAATAGAGTAGAAATCTGCATACACATGCGTGTATTCACACATTGACTTACATACAGCTTAAAATCAATCTAATGGGCATCCAGTTAAAACTTTTTTTTTGACTCATTTGCACTTGTTAAAACTTGAACTGGCCACTGAGGGAGACAGGACATTATCTTTCAAAATAGACAAACAATAAGTCGGGAGAATGTCTGAACATTTTCAGGTGTGGACTTCAACTTAAAAGGGAGAAAAGCTGGGCAAGATAAGGATGCTTTGAGTTTCTTAAATTTTCCATTCTGATGCTTTTCCTTCACTCCTTTTCACTTGAAGTTGATACTGCAAGTAAAACAAAAGGCCCTCAACCTAAATTCGATTCTCTAAGACCCAGAACAAGACTCAGGAGGACATCATGATAGAAGTCAGTACTGTCAGATTCCTACCAGATTGTGATCTAATCATAGATAATTTGTGGACAGGATGGAGGTTGTGGATTCTTACATATGTGTTCAGTCCAGACTATTCCTATGAGCTCCAAAAACATCTAATTCCCTACGTTCTTTACTGGGATGCTTCACAGGAAACTCAGACTTCACATCTGAAACTTACCTCTTGATCTGTTTCTAACAGGTCGCCCATCCTTCAGTGTCTCTGACCTCAATACAGGCACCGCTGTGTACAATGATGTTCATGCCAATGATCTGACAGTCATCTCTGACACCTTTTCCTACCTCTAGTCCATCACCCACCTCCACCAGTTATAACTCTTACGCATAGCACGATCCTTCCACTCCTCTACACTGCAGCTTCTCTAAGCTAACTTCCATTGTCTCTCATTGCAATAACCTTCTAATTGGTTCAATTTTGTGCCTTTCCAATCCATTCTCCCAAAATAGCAATGTGAGGGTTTTTTTTTTTAAGGAAAACTTGATCATGTCAATTCCATGCTTAAAATATTTCACTGGCTATGTATTGACATTAGGAGAAGATTATTAAACGGTTCATATTATCCTGCATGTCTGGACTGTACCTACATTTGCAGCCTCATCTCCCACTCATCACAGTTCTCACTTTCCTCTTGCTCAAGGCCTTTAATTTGCATTAGCCTGGAGTTCCTTTGGCCTCAGTGCCTTAACACAGACCATCTCCCATACCCGGAATCTCTTTATCCAACTCTTTGCCTGATGATATAATTCCTACTCAAACTTCAGGTTATAGCTTAAATATCGTTTTGTTGGAGAACCTTTTTTTTCACCTTGTAGTTAAAATTAAGGTTTCATCTGTTTATACTTTCTTTACGCTCTACATTTTTATACACTATATTTTGTATCTATAGCTATATCTCAATTTGTAATTACGTATATGTTTTCAATTACTTTAATATTTACTACTTTCACTAAAATCCAAGCTCTGTGAAGACGTGGAATGGAGTCATGGTCAGAAGATAATTTCAAAGTTAAGCAAAGGCCAATTCAAGGATTGGTCTTTTGCGTCACTCTAAGGGATTTGGATTTTTATCTTGGACACAATTGAGAACTATTGAAAAAATTTAAGCAAGATGATGGCATATTCAGAATAATCAAATTCAGCAAGGTCTTTATGGTCCCCAGTGGAGTATGGATGAGATAGGAGAAAGACCAGAGACAAAGGGATAGGTAAGACATTATTGAAATGATTCAAGCGAAGGATGGTAAAGGGCTGAATTAAGGCACAGCAATGTTAGAACAGGAAACATATTTAATAAATTAGAATAAGGTGTCAGTCAATGGTTTGGTTCCCTGGGAAGCAGACTCTGAGGTGAAGATTAATGTGCATTATGTTTATTTTGGAGTGCTCTTGCGATCAACACCCGAGGGAAAGAAGGGAAGAAAGAGGATTGAATATAAGCAGAAGTCAAGTTGTGGTGCAGAGTCAATGAAAGTCTAAGCTGACCCCACAGTAAGCTCTGGAGCTGGGATGGCCCCTCAGAGTTAACCTCTAGTTGGGGCTAGTGGGCTGGACCTTCACACTTCTATACTGATCAGTCAGTCAATGGATATATGCTGCTCCCAGGAATGGGAATGACTTGAGTGAGATGGCTCTTTTCAGGCCATACCTGAAGGGGGCTCTTAGCTAAGGGCTGTCTGCCAGTAGCAGTCTCAGCAGCTGGAGAGTCAGTTTCTGGGTGGATACTGACAGAGAGGCTGAGAGAATAAAGGGAACCCAGGGTGACAAACAGAAAGAGGCCTGGGCTGAAGATAACAGATTTGGAACTTGTAGTCTGACAGGAGGTAGTGGAAAGCTTGGCCATGGATGAGACTCCCTACAGAGCATGTGCTGAGTGAGAAGAGTATTGAGGTATATATGGAAGCCTGGAGCAGACAAGCAGACAAAACAAACATAGGGTTCTTTCACCTGTGGAAAGAAAAGACTGAGAATGAGCAGGTAAAGAAGTAATAAGCAGGATAATATAACAAAGGTAAAAGAGACATTTATTACAGCAAAGCTCTCCTGGGTGCTTGCTCAGAGCCAGGTACTTTGCACACGTTCTGTAAGCTTAATCTTCAAGGCAGCCCCATGAGATTGCTACTATTGTCCTAATTTTGTAGAAAAAAATTTTTTACAGGAAAGCCTGTTTTTGTTTTTACTGGAGGCGCAGGTGGCACATAACAGTTCACATAATGGCTTCAGAGGTAGGGGGTAGGGGTAGAGGGGAAATGAAAATAAACTGGGGTGGGAAAGAAAATCAACCAGGAGGAGTTAAGAGTTGGCTGGTTCTTTCTCAGCCTGATTTAGGGGAGGGGGGTGGGGTTTCTGAAGAATAAGGATGGATCCCTTCCTTCAACCCTTGGTAGGGGAGAGAAAAGAAAAAGCAAAGGACTGTTGTTTTGGCCCTCCTGAGTCTCAAGTAAAATGGGGAAAAACTGGTTTTTTGATGGCATGAATTATGGGAAAGCGGGGAGAGGGGTGCTGGGTAGGGTACAGGTCAGTTGGAAAAACTGGCAGATATCAGATGGTACTGGGTGTCCTTTCAGTGAGAACAGCAATTTTGAGAGGTTCAAAAACATGCCCAAGATTGATGGCTAAGGCATCAAGCCAAGACTGAAGCAAGTCTCTCTCCAGATCACATGCTCTTTACTGCCTCAATTAGAAGATGGTCGTTTCTTTTGACCTTTACAGAAAAATCAATTAAGCAAAGATGCAGAAGTGTTCTTTGGAGATAGCAATTAGGATGTCCAGGAAGTCTGTCACATTTCTAGCAGGATTTTGTGGGTGACGTAGTGATAGAAAGCAAACTTCAATGGTGGAGCAGTGGAAAATGTGAGAGTGGACCAAAAGACATTGTGAATGAATAGCAGGGAATACAGCTCTGGCAAGATGGAATTTTAATATGGAAGAGAACTGAGTATGTTTATATTCTAAAGGACTACTCAGAGAGAGGAAGAGGGTGTAGGTACAAAGAAGGGAGGGAGTGATCAATGGAGCAAGGGCCCCTGAGCAGGCTGAACGGGATAAGATTCACAGACAAGTTGGAAAGGAAAACAATATCTTCCCTTAAATGTAAAGGAGAGAAAGTAAAGATGGCATTGACATCTGGCTTTGGTTGTGAGTGGCAAAAACCAAAAACTCCTATATTATTTATGTTTCTCAGATTAGCCTTATATTTAGGATGTACCTCTGCATTCTAAGTAAACATATGCTCTCACTGTGTTTATTTACAATACAGATCAGATGTTCTATCTGATGAAAAGTCAAGCAATTGGAAGAGAACAGTAAGTTGGAAACTTCCAGGATAAAATGAAGACCGGATTAAAAATGACATAGAATGAGGAAGAGGAAATAGAATGGGGAAGAGGAGCTGGAAGTAACAAGTCAGAGTAATGTTGGCAAATCCCTTCAGGGTGGGAATGGTTAAACTTGTGTCTCAGAAACCTAGAACAAAGGGCCGAGTAAGCCCTTCATCCTGAGCTGATGTTAGGAAACTGTGAACTACACAGAAGTCATCTGTTTCCTCAGTGATTCACATTTCTTAGGGAGGGAGTTCTCATTTGGTCTAGGGTGGTACTAAGAAAGCAACAAAAACAAAGATAGACAGATGAGAGAGAGAGAGAGAGAGAGAGAGAGAGAGAGAGAGAGAGAGAGAGAGAACCCAGCCATGTTGAAAACTCAATGGTTTCCATATTTCCCAGACTCTTTAAATCTGGTTCGTATTGGACCAGTCCATTAGCTGTTGGCCTATGGTTGACTGAAATGGAGGACCTTTTGCAAACTATAATGTCTCCCAGCTGGAGTATGCTTGCTGTGCTTGTTTCTGAGTACTTTTTATCCTTGAAATGGATTCCTTGCAGTAGGAAGTGCAAGAAAAAGGGGAAAGCTCCATGCTTCCCACATTAAGCCCACTCCTCACCCTGTGCTGAGCAATGGCAGGGATGTGGCAGTCAAAGATGACAATTTGACTCTTGGATTTTGACAGAGTCTCAATTGAATTTTGCTTGCTTTGAAAATTTGAAAAACTATTGAAGGGGTAAACTTCAGGTTTAGCACCATTCACATAAAAAGGCACGAAAAAGCATCTCTCCCTTCTGTTTTTGAGTCAGACTAGAAAAAGGAGGTAAGCCTAATAGGTTAGAGATTGGATTTATTCCCGGATTAGTTACCGCATAGCTAGCCTAGCCAAGCACTCTGAAGACCTCACATTCCATATCTGGCAAATGAGAGACATAAGCTTAATGACTTTGAAGATACTTTCGATCTCTAAAAAATTTTCTATTATCTGAATTTAAGTAATTGAATAGCTAATCCAAAAGGTCACTTTCATATTGCTCCATAAAAATAGAATATACATTTTTGGCTTTGTAAAAGTGTTATAGTTCAAGATGCCATTGAAGAAACATCTAATGAAAGTTTATATACTAAACATTATTTCACCAGACAGAAAGGTGTTACTTAACAGATAATATAATAATTACCAGTAAATTCAATTATAAAGAGTGCTTCTCTTGGTTCCTCCTTTCTGTATCTTAAGAATGAACTGGGAAATCTAAATTTCTTGCTTAGGACTCCACCTTTTATAAAGTATCAGTGTTTTAGTAGAAGTCTTGAAACTAATACCTAAACATTTCTCCATATCCAGAAGTCTTTATTAAAACCAGAATTGATTAATCACATTAAAGAAAAGGGGCTTAGTTTAAAAGAAAGTAAGAGATCATCTAAAGTCCAAAGTGTTTTCCAATTGCTTTCCAAAGAACTGGCAAGGTTTTGGCATTGTCTTCAGTTGTGGCTTAACACATATAGTTATACTTTTACATCAAAGTGACTTTTAGACAGGAAGTTTTCAGCTCTGTAATTTCCAATCCACAATGGAAGCTTTGATACTTAATCACAGCATTGCTAAGACAATAATAATATGAAAAACACTAAAGGCAAATGCCGTAATTCTTGACACATCTCTGGCTACATTCTTATTGGCTGGGAAATAATTATATATGACAAGTAAATAATCCACACAGAAATGAATACGTGCATACAAAGGCAGCATGCATTTACAACAGGTACTTCTAGTTAAGCCGAGTTCAGTCACCGCTGCTGATTTGGATGAAAATGTTACGGGCGATAACAGTGGAGAACATCATTAGAGACTGCGCAAAGAGGCCTCCAGGTTCTGGATCTTGAGCAGCTTCCATTCCAGACCGGATCAGTCTTCAAAGTAAAGGCGATGGCATTTTATCCCCTGCAAATTGCTGGACTGGTTCTTGGGTTCCTCGGCATGGTTGGGACCCTCACCACCACCCTTCTGCCTCAGTGGAGAGTATCAGCTTTCATTGGCAGCAACATTATTGTCTTTGAAAGGCTCTGGGAAGGGCTCTGGATGAACTGCATCCGACAAGCCAAGGTCAGGAGGTTACAGTGCAAGTTCTATGATTCTTTACTGGCTCTCCCACCTGCCCTAGAAGCAGCCCGGGCCCTCATGTGTGTGGCTGTTGCTCTCTCCTTAATTGCTTTGCTTATTGGCATATGTGGCATGAAGCAGATCCGGTGCACTGGCTCTAACATGAGGGCCAAAGCATACCTTCTGGGAACTTCAGGAGTCCTCTTCATCCTGACGGGTATCTTCATTCTGATTCCGGTGTCCTGGACAGCCAATATCATCATCAGGGATTTCTACAATCCAGCCATCCACGTAGGTCAGAAACGAGAGCTGGGAGCAGCACTTTTCCTTGGCTGGGCGAGCACCGCTGTCCTCTTTATAGGAGGAGGTCTGCTCTGTGGGTTCTGCTGTTGCAACAGAAAAAAGCAAAGGCACAGATATCCAGCGCCTGGACATTTTGTGCCACACACAGATAAGCGAAGGAATGTGACAATGCTTAGTAAGACCTCCACCAGTTATGTCTAACATTTGCTTTTGCCTCAAACTGTGGATTATGATCAACGTGTTTTATAGAATCCTGACAGAAACTGTAAGTACATCAGGCAGGAGAACTTGCTTTATAACTGCATTTAAATTGAGATAAAAAGTATAAAGGGCATATAGATTGTAGTTTGTCACTTGTGGGAGGAATAGAAATGATTTAATTTGGACATTCTGACCTCGTGTTTTAAATGCATTTACTATATATATTGGACTCAATCCCCATTCCAACTTGTATAGTCTAAAATCAAGTATATCCACAATCCTTAGTATAATGGTAGTCTACTCTTTTTGACAATCATATATTATCTGCTAAGACATCCAAATTATATTGCAATTGATAATCTATGGCAGTAAAATATAACCTAAATTATTTTCCTCCAGATTATTTCTTATACTAACACAGTAACAGTAAAATGATGATTTTTTTCTTTTTTAAACAACCTGAAAAATAATAGACATCAAATAAGGATTTTTCATTGAGTTTATCCCAAATATGAGTTTATTCCAAATATGGAAATGCCCATCCAATGAAAAGATTTGTAAGTCCTTTAGGAAACTCAAATGTATTAGAAATTAAAAACCTAGGGAAAAGGGAGCTCTGATTTCTCTTAGGACATTTCAGAAAATGAATTTTAAAGCTGCTAATTTATACAGTTAAACTTGCTTAGGGTTATATATTCAAAGGAAAATAATGTATAAGTGAAAATTCATATGCTTTCACAACCTATGATTTGCATTTATCAGCAGACAGAAGTGTCTATCTTGATAAGGCACATCAATAAAAGGCTATAACACTCACTTCTCATACAAGAGGAAATGTGGTCCCAATTAAGGAATTGAGGTTTGGGTGTTGAAGGGAATGGCTTCTGTTCCTTGTTTTATTCTTTAGTCGTTGTACAGGTCTACACACGCAAAGTAAAATGAAGAATCAAGGTAATGATTCGGGCAATTAGTCAGGCTAAAATAAGTACCTCCTGTTTTACTCTTTAGTAAATAAATAGGTATGGCTAAGGCATTTTGTTTTGTTTGAATTATATGCATTATTTTCTGTTTTTTACTTCCCATGTATACATGCCAATATCAGGGTTAAAAATGTATGGGGGGTGGTGAGGATGGGTAGAGAGCATTTGTGGAGCAGGACTACTCCTACAGGTTGCTTCTGAATATCTCCAAAATCTTGTGTGCCAATCAATATTCATATATTCATTTTAACTCTTCAAATATTGTGTTTATTATATAATAAAAGTGTTTAATTTATAGTAGAAAATTGCAATGAACAGATTAAATTAGTTCACCAAATATTTATTGCATGTCCATCCTTATTATAATAAAATAATAAAATAAAAGTTACATATTTTCAATGATATTGGTGTATTTAACTGCAAGGTCCATTTAAGAATGATTTTTCTGTCCTCAAAAGACCATCTAGTAACTCTGGAACATTAAGTCAGAGATAATTCAAGGCTAGATGTTAATGTCAAACCCTCACTCCATTCTACAAACCACCAGCAAGGCTTCTGTAAGTCAAACCCTTGGTAATATAAAACATTAGTAATACACTAATGATAAAGGGCATATAAATGTAAATATCTTCAAATAATAGCAAGAAAAATGATTTAGATAGATTTTTCCTAAGATTGTTTTCTTCTTCAGATTTAATTCAGAAAGGCCTAAATATCGGGTGTGTTGAAAAGGAGTCATTTATCTTATGCAGGCAAATAAGTAAGACACCAAGACAAGCAAGATATATGCTCAAAGCTGTCATGGAATCATTTGTCTTACCCTTTGCCTCACTAGAAGAAGTAATTGGCCTTGCAGGATGGGTTCCAGAGTCTAAACAAAGCATGCTGTCCTGCTAGCCAGGGGATCAAAGAGTAAAATGATGTAACACTGGGTGGAATCATAAAATTACTGGAGATAACATTAGCTACCAAATATGGGGCAAAATTTTAGGAACTAAGAATTCTTTTCCTTGCTCTTTCATTAGTCAAGGTGTACTTTTAGAAAAATTATTTCTACCTTCCCCACTCTGCTGAAATATTTTTCCTATTGCACCGAAAAGAAATTTTAATGATTTTCAAGGAATTTCAATGCACTGTGGATATAACTCGCATACCACAACCCCAAGTATACAAGAAATACATCTTTGTTTTCTAAAATTTAACTTAAATTCAACTTCTGGGGGGATCTTCCCACATGTTACACAGTTCTTGGGGTCTTATGCAGGGATAAGCAGTGGTTAGGGTGGTGGGTTCAGGGGATCAGTCTGTGAACATTAGTCCATATAGGTTACTGAGAAGATGTCTATTGATTGCATTTGCCCACACGGTCCATTTAGGCTTCTCAGCTCTGTCAATTCTCTGTCATGCCTGGCAATCTTTTTTGAGACTCTCTTGTTCTGGGCTGCTTGGATCCGTGAATTTCAACCCTGGCTGCATACTAGAATTGCTAGGGCAACTTTGAAAACTACCAATTCAGCCAGTGTCAAGAGGATCTGTGCCACCATTTCCCAGAGTCATGGCAAAACATGACTTGCTGACTTAGTTACCAGCTGTCTACAAGCAGTGCTGAAGGAAATTTTTCCTTCTCCCACAAGATGTTTTTTTAATACCACATCCATAAACCTCTGTCTCCTCCAATGTCAAAATTTTACACAATTTCCTAGAGACTTAGGTTTTCAGAAGCAAAAATGCATAAATAAAGACAAGCTCTTCCAGGCTATTTGCCTTCAGTTCTGCTACGTATACACACATGGTTGGAAATGTTTTAAAAGACTGACCTTTTGTAGGGTACAAATTTAATTAAATGCACACTAAAAATTCTTTTCATTTGCAAAAAAAAATGATATATTTAAAAACATTTTGTTGGGCTCACTTGCTCTTCACAACCACCGCATAATGTAGACAGTGTAGATATCATTGTCAACACATTTCAACTGAGAGAACTGAAACTTACAAGGTTATCTGACTTGGCCAGGTTACATAGTTAATGTGGAGGAATCAAGAAGTCAACAGCAGTATTAAGTAGAGACTCAATAAATATTTGAGGCGTGATCAAGAAACAATATACATGCAGTATAATAGTGTAAGATTTTAGCTACTAGGGAGTTCCTCCTCCCGCAGGGAAGAGATGAGATAATAGATCTCAGAAATTAAAAGACATTTCTTGTTTTTTTACGTCAAAAAGCCTAAATTCTGAGACGATTATGGGCAAAGAATAAAATGGATCAATTAGAACCAGGTTTCCTGCACTCTTAAGGTTATAAAATGATTTCTTTGGATGAAGGTAAAATAATAAGGAGTAGAGTTAAGAGGGTCTATATATCAGTGTTTTCCCAGGAAGGACCCTGTGGCCTCTCACTAGTCTGGTTCCCAGAGAATGGGACACAGAGAAATGAAAAATTTTCAGATGGATTTAAGAATTTAACAGTAGAAATGCTCTGTGTTCTGATGCAGGTGGATCCAGAGATGTTGACAGTTTTTCTCATGCCCTCACAGTGCTAGGAGATAAGAAACATCTCTGTGATGCATTTAGTCTGACAGGCCAAGAGATAATCTTGCCAAGTTTCCCGCAGCTAGAATGCATTGAAACAGGAGAATATTTCGTACTCGTCTAAGAGAGGCACAGAGAATCCAGAATATCCTAGTGGTCGGGACTGAGCGACAACACAGCAGTAACATACATGGATGGATAAGTGGGCCCGACCATGGCCTCTTTGTCCTCAGGTCCATTCTTTTTCCTTCTTCTTCTCTAATCTGTATCTTAAGGAGGTTGATCCCCACAGGCTGTGCCAAGAGCAGGTGGGAGGAGTGATCCTCACCAGGTACAAACAATAAAAGGTAACTTTACCTGTAGAGAATTTTAAAACTAAAATAAAACCAGCTAAATGTCAGGTCTGTTCTTTATTACCTTCCTCTATTTCACTTATTTCTGCTCTAATTTTTATTATTTCCCTCCTTGTGCTGACTTTGGGCTTTGTTTGTTCTTCTTTTCCTAGTTCTGTTAGCTGTAGTTTAAGATTACTTATTTGAGATTTTTCTTGCTTGTTGAGATAGGCCTGTGTTGCTATAAATTTCTCTCTTAGTACTGCTTTTGCTGCATCCCATAACAGTTGGAATGTTGTGTTTTCATTTTCATTTGTCTCCAGGTATTTTTTGTTTTCTCCTTTGATTTCTTCATTGATCCAATGGTTGTTCAGCAGCATGTTGTTTAGTGTCCACATATTTGTGACTTTCCCAGCCTTTTTTGTTGTAGTTAATTTCCAGTTTCATAGCATTGTGGTCAGAAAATATGCTTGATATGATTTCAATCTTCTTAAATTTATTGAGGCTTGCCTTGTTTCCCAACATATGGTCTATTTTTGAGAATGTTCCATGTGCACTTGAGAAGAATGTATTCTGCACATACTGGCCTTTCAAAACAATATCAGTGATAAAGTACTGCTCAAAAAAAATTGTGTTGGTCTAAGTCCTGAATAATCACTGTAGTTACTGTTGATAGATGATAGATAGATAGATAGATGATAGATAGATAGATAGATAGATGATAGATAGATAGATAGGTATGCTACAATGAGCCCTGACACGTGACTACATGCATTTTTTTCAAGAGTAATGGAGGGAGCTTTCCCCTAGATTCAGATTCAGCAAGGCATGATTTTCATATCATCACTCTCCAGCTACTCTGTTTTATTGTTTTCATTTTCTTAACACAAATTACAACTCCTAGTCACTGTAAAGTGACAAAATTAAAATAACTCAATTTCTGTTTCTATGTCTTGACAGTGTCCATACTACAGGAATTAGAGGGACAAACGGTACACTAGCTACCTTGAATGATTCTAACCTGTTATGGACTTACTGGAATGTTTTCAGGGTAATGTCTATAAAGAATAGTGCTTATTAAAGGATAAATAATAAAAATGTGCTAACTTGGAGCTTATAAAAGGAGTAATATAGTAAAAAATAATGTGTATCTGGGAGTCAGCTCTGCTAGGTAGATCACTGAGGCTGTCTTTCCTAAGCTCAGGTGTTCAGCTGCTCCAGCTAGATTTGGTCACTAGGAGGCACAGGCAAGAGATTAGAGGGCAGGAGTGCTTCTCTGCTTTTCTATCTGCCTAGGCAGATGCCTCCAGTAGTGACTATGTCTTCTCCCCATCTTTCCCAGAAGAGCCCCCCTTAGGTCCAGCTTCTGCCAAGTGTACCTCATCTCTTGGGTCCAGCAATACTGCTTTTTTTTTTTAATTCCCTCATCTTCAGGAAATAGCAGCTTTCTGCTGTTGTCAGTGTCTGGGAGGCTTCGTGGTCCTCTCCTTGGTGTCTCAACTCTCCCCATAACCTGTGTAACAAAGTTAAGTTCCAGGAATTTGAATATTTAGAATGATTTTGCTTTCCCTGGTTGGATCTGACAGATTCAACAACTGAAAATCATCCTGAAATGGGGGCATCTCAGCAGCATCCAAGGTGAACAACTGACAGTCTTAAGTATCAGATCAATGACTTGGCTTTACATGAGCCCACAGAACTTAGATACAAACCTGGGAAAATCAGGGACCCTCTCTGAATAAGATTGTCTGTATTCCATGGGGTCTTGACACAAAAATTAAGTTCAGTTTTTAAAAATATTTAATATATGCATGTCAAAAGACCTAGCACATGAGAGATAGCAAATGTTTACAGAGAGAATGAATAAATGATGAATTAATGAAGGAAGAAAATAGTAAGCGAACCATAATATGAAGCACCTTACATAAGAATAATCGAAAGTTCAATTCCTAAGTGGGTCCAGGGGAGTTTTGTATTTATCCTTAGCAGGATAATTTCCAAGAAAATATTCATTTAATGGTCTTCCCATTAAGGGATTGTTGCAGGCAAAGTAGGCCACAAAGAAAACACCTTCCAGATGGGCAAAATGTGTAGTGTGGGGGCTGCCCGGTGGCGCAGCAGTTTAGTTCGCACTTTGGCAGCCCGGGGTTCGCGGGTTCGGATCCTGGGCGCCCGCCGACGCACTGCTTGTCAGCCATGCAGTGGCGGCGTCCCATATAAAGTAGACGAAGTTGGGCACGGATGTTAGCCCAGGGCCAGTCTTCCTCAGCAAAAAGAGGAAAATTGGCAGCAGATGTTAGCCCAGGGCTGGTCTTCCTCACACACACACAAAAAAATGTGTTGTCTGAATTCAGATGGTGATTTAGTAAAGCTCAGAATTTGCTGGTGGAAATGACTAACAAAATACTCAGTGAGAAGCAAATCATAAAATGGACAAGACTATAGCAAAATGGCTAAAAGTTTTACTACAGTAAAGATGCATCAGACATTTTATCATGGCCGGGCTCCCTGTGGGACAAAGAATGTTCTCATCAGCTGACCAGCACCCCCACACATTTTGAATAACAAGGTTGATTCTGGATGTGGTATTTGTCAAATAGATCCTGAGAAAAAAAAAGTAGGCTATAATAAAGGAGATATAATATAATAAAATATAATATAATATATAATAAAAGTATAAAAAACAGCTGATAACAAAGAGAAGGCACAACTGGAAAACAGTGCAGACACAAACAAGTTGGGGGAGGAGAGGCCACAGTGATTGGAAGGGAAGGGAGAATTTCAACAGGTACCGACGGGGAAGAAAAAGGAACATTAAGTTTCACCCTGAGGAAAATAACTTTTAGAGCTCTGGCATTTAATCAGTGATGAATATTCGCAGGAGCTTTGGAGACACCACTGATATTTATAAAGCCTTTTTCTGTCTTCTCCCAGAGCTGATAACTTGTTAGAATCACAGAATTATGAGGTTGAAAAGGATCATGGAAGGAACTGAGGCCATGAGAGGTAAGCCACTCTGGCTAATTACTCCTCATCCCAATCTGGTCTGACTCAGGGCCTCACTACATTCCTTCAGTAATTCTCCAGACTTAAATCTGCCTACTTCAGGAAAGACCTGTCTCTCAACTTCCACTCCCCTTCCCTGGCATCATCTCTTACTACTTCTCTTCCATTCCATCATCCTCAACTTGACCTCAGATCTTTTGGGGCATTAAGCTTCCATTGTAATGCATTTTGCATCCCTTGAAATGTCTTCTATTTTGACTATTCTAAAAAAGTTGGATCTATTAAGATTGCCAAATACTTGTTTCAACAATCTTGTCACTTTTTCAAATCTTCCCTGATTCAGTTTTTTCCTTAAATTATTGTTGAAAACTCTTTTGTTTAGGATTTTTAAAGACAGACTGCTTTTGTAATCCTTCCCTAGATCCCATATATATTTACCTCCTGTGAGAACTCATTCATTCCTGTTATTTCAACTGCCGGTAAACAGCAAAAAGCTTAGTAGAAAGAGTGCTGGACTGGGAGACCTGAGTTCATAACTTGGCCCTGGTTCATCCATCAAAACTGAGCCCAAGTTTTCTCATCTACAAAATGTGGAGAGGGAATAAACATTTTTTAACATGTAATATGTGCTTATAACTAGACTAAAGACATATCTATTTTTAAATTTAATTGTCACTATTATTTATTTACAGCCTAAAAATTGATGCTCGAAGATGTTACATAACTGTCCAAATGGCTATCATCAAAAAGACAATAAATAACAAGTGTTGACAAGAATGTGGAGAAAAGGGAACCCTTGCGCACTGTTGGTGGGAATGTAAATTGATACAGCCAAATTACAAATGCAACCTGTTTAAAATGGAAAACAGTATGGAAGTTCCTCAAAAAATTAAAAATAGGACTACCATATGATCCAGGAATTCTACTTCTGGGTCTTTACCTGAAGAAAACAAAAACACTAATTTGAAAGTATATATGCACTGTAAGTTCATTGCAGCATTATTTACAATAGCCGAGATATGGAAGCAACTTCATCTATTGAAGTGTCCATCAATAGATGAATGGATAAAGAAATTGTGGTATAGGGTGATGAACATGATGTAATCTACATGGAAAACAAAATATACTGATGTACACCTGAAATTTATATAGTGTTATAAACCAATGTTACCTCAATTTAAAAAAAAGAAATTGTGGTATATATACACAATGGAATATTACTCAGCCATAAAAAAGAAAGAAATCTTGCCATTCATGACAACATGGATGGACCTAGAGGGTATTGTGCTAAGTGAAATATGTCAGACAGAGAAAGACAAATACAGTGTGATTTCACTTATATGTGGACTCCAAAAAACAAAACAAATGAACAAAAAAACCCAAAACAGAAACAGGCTGATAGATACAGAGAACAAACTGGTAGATGCCAGTGGAGAGGGTGGTGGGGGTTGGGCAAAATAGATGAAGGGGATTAAGAGGTACAAACTTCCAGTTATAAAATAAATAAGTCACAGGGATGTTATATACAGCATAGGGAATATAGTCAATAACATTGTAATAAATTTGTTTGGTTACTAGACTTATCATGGTAATCATTTTGTAAAGTACATAAATGTCAAATCACTATGCTGTACACTTGAAACTAACATAATATTGTAGGTCAATGATACTTCAATAAAAAAAAGAGATTACACAACTTTTCCAAGGACACAATGAGGTCACTCCCCCCCATCAATGCATCTTGAAAAAGTGCTTTCTTCAACATCATGCCCTTCCTCCCCATCTTCTCATATAGGGAGGATAATAACCACCCTCTACCTGGAAGGGCTACTGTGAAGAGAAAATGAAGCAGTGCCTGTGAAAGCATTTTACTCATAAAACATTATGTAAATATAATACATAATTACTGTTATTATCTCCCAGCAGTACAAGCCTTTAGCTCTTTAGAGTTCACTTGCTTTCTCTGCCCATAAATTAATCCACTTGTATGTCCTGTTGGCCTTAATCTTAGGAAAAAATAATATTCATTATTTTTGCTAAACTTCACATTTCAACACTTTTCCTTTACCTTCATAAGTTGTCACAATTCATTTTGTCCCCTAAGACATTGATGACTGTTACATTCTAGTCTAATTCCTGTTGTCCTGGAGTAGTAATTCATAGCACCCTCTTTTTCTCTCAAAAATCCCAGTTTGGGTGATAAATTATATGATCACCTAAGATCTCTTTAGGTGCTTCCTGCTATGGTATAAGGACCATTCTTGTTCACTGCATTCTAACACATTGTGCTCTAAAACCCTGGTCCTTCCCCATTTATCCTCACTAACCTGAACCCGATTGCTAGTTGCTCAGCTTACTGTGATAGATCTTTTGCCCCCTGCTCATCTCGTGAATCCCTCCCTTCCATATTTCCCGCCTACAGAAGCATAGATTCTCACCTCCAACCATGACTATCATCATGCCACTTTCTTCATTAGAGTTCACAGGCATTTTAAATTCCTGATCCTAAACTCTGTCGTCTAATTTCAATTATCCCTTATCTTTACTTTTCTTCCCTCAGCTTTGTCTCTTTATAACTATGAATTATAACTGTAACTACTTGGAGTATACACAATTGGGTTCAACCTGTTCCATGCGTCATTAATCACGCATATGTTTTCTCCAGATCTAGAACACTCTCTGTTGCCTCTGTTTTGGTAGATTGCAAATGCCAATCAATCTTTTGGTATTCCTTCCATCAAGAGATGGAGTCTACTTCCCCAGCCCAGGAATCAGGGCTGTCCTCATGACTTGCTCTCACCGACAGAGTGCAATGAAAGTGGCATTATACAAGTCTGAGTCTAGACCTTGTGAGTCTTGCAGCCTTTAGTCTTGCTCTCTTGGAATGCTCCCACCATGTCATTAGTCCAGACTACCCCGATGAAGGATGAGAGGCCAGGTAGAGAGAGAAGTCCAGCCTTCTGAGCCACCCCGGTAATTCCAGCATTCCCAACTGAGGTCTCTGACATGTGAGTGAGCCCCAGTGAACCATGTGGAGCAGAGAAGACCCATTCTGGCTAAGCCCAGCACAAATTGCTGCCTCATAGAATTGTGGGCAAGTAAGTGATATTTGAAAGTCTCACTTTACTTTGTTCATTCCCTTAACTTGACTACCTACATATGAATATAATATATTTTGTTTTCTACCTTCCCTATTTCTTTGCATCTACAGGGATACCTTTGAAGTTTTTAAGGGTATGCAAGTGCTTTGCATAAGTGATCTTACCTAATTTTTGTACCAACCAAGCAAGGTAGGTGTTGCCATATTTATTTTCCTGATAAGCATACCCATCACCAAGGATGTTAAGCAACTTGAACAAAACTTTCCAACCCATAAATAATTTAGATCAAAATTGAAATCATTCGCTTTGTTATTTCAATAATGTATGCAATAAATTTTTCTTCTTTGGGTACAAAAAGACTGTAAGGTCTCCTGTAACATAGAGGAAAAGTCACTCCAACAAAACATAGAAGCAAAATAAATCAAAGAAACTGAAATACAATGCAATCTGTGATAACTGCCATCTGAAAAGCAAAATGCTTTGGAAGTGCAGAGGGAAAGATAACATGGATTAAGAGTATGTGTAAGCAGAAAACTCTTCTGGAGGAGACAAGGAGTGAGACGGATCTTGGGGAAGAATGGGATTGGCAGGGATAAAAATAAGTGAAAGGTCTGAAAGGGTGTCAAAATTGAGCTATAAATATGGAAAGACTCTAGATATATTCAAGGAAATGTCAATCAGCACACAGGCATACACAATAGGGAAAAAATTGAAATACATTTGGAAAAGTTAACTGTTCAGCACATGGAAGACCTTGAAACTAAGATGTAGAGTTCTTTGTTTTGTGATCTGTCAAAGGAATTTGCACAACAGAGTCATATTGTCATAATTGTTCTTAGAAAGATTTCTCTATCTCATTGTAATCGACTTTATACCTGTCTGCCTCATTGATTAGTATGCTTATCAAAGCCATCAATATGTTAACAAGTACTTAGTGAGCACACACTATTCAAGGAACTGAGTTAGATGTCATGAGGCATTTAAAAACAAAACCACTGTGATCAACAATAAACATCTGCTCTCAAGAAACATACAATTCTGTTAGGTCTCTAAAACATATCCTACAGTAAAAAATAACTATCAATGATAAAAGTTGTGACTTTTACTTTAAAACAAACTTCTGGATACAACAAATCCTTGCATGTATTCTGATGACCTGATCTAAGTGTGAAGCAATAAGGAACACTTATTAGGAAAATCCACTTGTATGAAATGAAGTATACACTATGACTGTCTCACACAGTCTACTAAAATGAATGTCCTTATATCTTAATATTCTTGTATTCTGGACATTATGGCTTGAGATATATTAGTGCCAGTTGTTAACAAAGGCAGTGTGATAGTTAATTTTGCATGTCAGCTTGACTGGGAGCCCAGATATTTGGTTAAATATTATTTCTGAGTGTATCTGTGAGGGTATTTCCAGACGAGATTAGCATTCAAATTGGTGAATTCAGTAAAGCAGATGGCCCTTCTCAATGTGGGTGGGCATCATCCAATCCATTGATGGCTGGACTACAACAAAATGTGGAGGAAGGAAGAATTCTTCTCTCGTTTCTGTTTTCTGCTTGACTGGTTGACCTGAAGACATAGTTTTCTCCTGCTCTCAGACTAATATTTATACCATCTGCACTCCTGGTTCTCAGCCCTTTGGACTTGGACTGGATTACACCACAGGTTTTCCTGGGTCTCCAGCTTGCAGATGGCAGATTGTGGAACTTCTCAACCTCCATAATTGTATGAGCCAATTCCTTACAATAATCTCTCTCTCTCATATCATCATATATAAGTACATATATATATATATATATGTATGATAACTAATACAGTCTTATTACTTTCAGAGAACATTCTCCACAACCCCTAATACAAAATACTATGAATCATTTAGATCACATTAGATCTGGAAATTGCTAGACGGGTCTTAATCTCTAATTGTGGATTGATAAAATCTGTCTGTCCTTAAAAGAATTTCAAGTATCAGTGGACTATTGAGAAAATGTTTTTGGAAAAGATGGAATAAATCTACCCTCTGAGTGTCTGAAATCTCACTGACTGCCAATGTTTCCCAATAATGACTGTATCGGAAACTCCCGAGATTCTTGTTAAAAATGCACATTCCTGGGCCTGCCCGGTGGCGCAGCGGTTTAGTCCGCGCTTGGCAGCCCGGGGTTCGCTGGTTCGGATCCCGGGCGCCCGCCGACGCACTGCCTGTCAGCCGTGCCGTGGCGGCGTCCCATATAAAGTGGAGGAAGATGGGCACGGATGTTAGCCCAGGGCCAGTCTTCCTCAGCAAAAAGGAGGAGGGTTAGCAACGGATGTTAGCTCAGGGCTGGTCTTCCTCACCAAAAAAAAAAAAAAAAAAAAAAAATGCACATTCCTGCACTCCATCCCAGATATACTTAATCAGATTATCTGTGATGGAGCCCAGGATCTTGTATCTTATACACACCCCAGAGTAACCTTTCACATATACCTTAGAGTTTAAGAAGCTTTTGCCAAAGGCAATCGAAAGGGCAAGCCCGTGTTCTCCCTCACTCTGTAATTACGTATAAGCAAAGGGAGTAGGTCTTGTAGGTGTTGTCAAAGGTACTAGTCTAATTAACTGTTCACTTTGAATTTCAGGGATTTCCTTTGAACCAGTCTTGTTATTGCTTCCTCTTGCTATTGGTGGATTTGCTGTTGTATTTTAAATGCCATCTCAAGTGCAAAACTACGCTTCCAAATATCTTCAAAAACCTCTTATGGCAGCTAGTAGAGCATCTTTAAATGGATGTTTTCAGGTGTGTGCCCATAAAGACTGCTCTTGCATCACTTTGGCTGGCATCATTATAGCTTAAACAGGAGTCTAATTTAGAGGAGTGGTTTCAACGTGCAGGACTTTGGGAAGGGAACTGCAGTAATTACCCCTGGATTATGCCAGGACAGGACCGGATCCTTGAATCTTGGCTGGTTTGGTGGAACCTTGCCTACCACAGAGTTGTGACTGTACCTGCATTTTGGCAGCCAGTTCGAGGCCATGTCTTTATTGAGTAATACCCACTGGAAACTACTGAATAAAGAAATTTCCTTCCTTTATCACATTAACCCTTTAAGCTTGACAACAACACCCATCACACATATATACCAACACACACAGTATCATACATCACAACAATCATTTTCCTAAAGGAACAACTAAGATATGTAACTTGAATATTACCTGAAATTAATTTGTCTGGTGAGAATTAAATATAATTAAAAAGAAATTCCCAGCATATTTTTTTGAGGGAGGGAAAGCTTGTGGAGGAAAACCTCCAGAAGAGGTTTGCAAATTTGAAGATTTTCTTTTTATTAGACACCTGTCACTCTGGACCTTACATCTCACCCTTGTGGCTGATTCTCTTCTCTCTGTTTCCTGCTAACTCAGATGTGAATCACAATACAATTTCTTTAATCCTTCACCTCCATTCAAATATCACAAAAAAAGTCTATACGCAGAAGATTTTACCACAAGTTTGTAAGGGAGGGTTTAGATAACAGAAATGCAAAGAAGAAAACAACCTTAAAAATTAATTGATATTAGCTATCCCTGATTATAGAAGCTTTTCAGTCCCATGAACAGCAGAAATGTCTCATAGTCACTTTTCTTTCCTGTCTCCAATTTTCTATATTCACTCCACCCCACTTTTCAGGTGATCTGTAGGGTTTTTCAATTCCCAGGATCTCTTCTCATTTATTGTGAATTTTCCTACACAGAGAAGCTCAGAGTTTCTTCCTAAGTTTTAGCCTTCTCCTTGCACTTCCAAAGATTTCTTCCATCCTCTATCTCCAGTCTTTCTAAGTGAGAAACAGTTTGGAGTTTAAATAATAACTTTTACCACAATATAGATAAATAAAATGATATATAGAAAGGTGATAGAAGCATGGGTGGATGGATAGGTGATAGGAGAATTTATCCATTATCTATCTCTCTCCTGTCACCTATAGATAAATAGATGATAGGTGATAAATGATAGATAGATAGATAGATTTATATCTCTTCAACACTATACTCCAGTGCCTAGAACAGTACTTGGCATATAGTTGGTGATTAATACATATTTATTTAATAAACAAAAATGTGGTCTCCCTAATTGGTCACTAATTCATCCATCCACACATTCATTCAGCAAATATTTTATTAAACTTCTTTTACGTTCCAGGTAACCTAAGGTCTATCTTTTCCAGACCCTGGAGACACAACAGTGAATAAAACTGTCAAAATCTCTCTCCTTATAGAGCTCACATTCTAATGGAGTTGATGTTTCTGTCAATGCTTCCTCCTGAATAACTCTGGAGCCCATCTCCTATTCTTGGTTTCCTATTGCAGCCAAATCTTCATCCCCTTGTTAACTGGATGAATAAAATAATTTGCTGATAATTATTTTTTCCCGTAATCTTGATCCTTTGCAGTTCACCACCCTCATTTTAATCACAACTCTTTTCCAAGACAAAAATCTGACTACATCCCTACTTTGCACCATTCACTGGTTTTTTACCCTTTACAGAATAAAGCTCGAGTTCTGAAACACACCCCAAACTTGAGGTCATGCTGACTTACTTGCAGTTCTTGAAATCGGGCTCAACACTTCATGCTTCTAGCCCCTTGTACACACTCTTCCCGCTGTCATCCCCACCTTCCTCCAGCAAGGTCTAGTTCATCCCTTAGTGTTCAACACAAATTTCTTCTCTCAGATTCTTTCCAGATTTTCCCACATGAGTTACGAGTTTCCTCTATCATGTTCCTGAATGATATAAATGACTTTATTACAGTTCTGACCTCACACCTTTCACTTTGGCTCCTTCTGTTCATAATGTAGGCAGATAGGTTTTTCTCATCTTTTGAAATAAAAATTTCTTTGTGTCAGCCTTCTGATCTATGCTTTCTCATGGATCTACCCCCTGCCTACTTCTCCAATCTCTTCTCCCCTAGTTCTTCTCTTAGTTCATTACACAGAGCTTCACTGTCCCTCTTTTTCTTGAACACAAAACCCTTTCTCATCTTTGTACTGGTGGTTCTCTCTGCCTGGAATGCCCTTCCCCAGGCTCATCTCAAAGCAGACTCATACTCATCCTTTAGGTTTCACCTTGGCTGTCACTTAATCAGAAAAGTCTTCCAGGATTTTTGCTCCTACAGTGGCCTCCTCTGACCACTCTCTATCCTAACACCCTGCTTATAGCCTTCTTAGCACTATCCGTAATATGGATGGATCTCAGTTATTTGTTTAAGGGTCTCTGCTGCTTCTCAGGAATGAAACCTCATTGAAAATAAGGATTTTGTCTAACTTTTTCATTCCTCTGACTCTAACGCCTGGCATGGTGCTTGGCAAATTTATTGGCTGACTTTATAGTACTGACCACATGCTGCTATTTGTTTCTTTCTCTCCCACCAGACTGTGGAGAGCTAGGAAATATAAGTTGTATACCATTCACTTTAGCACAACTAGAAAACATCATCTAATAGATAATTAAATAATATTTTATTGAATATAAAAGCAACTAGTGAAATTAAGAAAAATATGAACAAAGATTCATTTTCTGATATCTAAATCTGATCAAGTCTGAGGCTGTATACTGTCAATCATGGAGTGGAGACAGTCTTCCCTGAAGGTTAGCATCAGTAAACCTGAGTCCTCTCTGCCGTTTTGATGATGCAGCACAGGGAGATGGCTATAGCCTAATGGTCACTGGCCTTCCTTCTATTGTGTAAGGTGCAGATTAAAGGAGATGATGACCCATTATAAGGTGCCAAGCAGAGTGTGTGCCGGGAACAACACAGGGACCCAATAAATGCTAGCCCCACTATTTAAGGTGATCAACAAAAAATATTAATTTTTAATATAGACTAAGTGTAATAAAATCCAGGTTCAGAAAGGAATTCACTTTTGAAGATTCAGCCTTTTCATTGCTGAGTTTTAAATATTTTCAAATTCCAAAAATAAAATGATTATTATCACCACAAAAATATTGTAAAACTAGTTGATAGGTAGAAACATTTGTCTCATTTCATGTAAAAAGTTATTTTCATGTATTTGATCTTTAACTATTAGTTATTTGTCGGTTTTCAAATTATGTTTATGGGAACATAGTTTTGTGGGGGGGTATACTTTTATTGTTCAAACCACAGAAGAGGTACGTGTGTTTTAAAAACTAACTTTCATATCAGGACAATAAATTTAAATGGATTTCTGGCCTCCTGACATAGTTAAAAATGTCACTGTTTTATTCAGTTTTGGGGTCACCACCTTCCAAGATAATCCCCACCTCCTTTTATTTGCACACTTGTGTAGTCGTCTCCCACATGGGCCCGGAGTTAGTCATGTGACCAATAATGATGGAAGTGATGGCATGTCACTTCAGAGATTAGGTTATATAAGCTTATGCCTTCCATTTTGGCCACTTTGGGAGAAAAAAGCCTCCATTTTACGAGCAGCCGTACAGAAGCCCAAGTAGCAACAAAGTGAAACGTCTTTTGGCCAACCGCCGTCAAGGAACTGAGGTCTGCCAATGACCGTGTGAGTGAGCTTGGAAACAGTTTCTCTAGCTATAGTTCAGGCTCCAGATCCACTGCAGCCCTAGCTGATGCGGCTTTCAACCTCATGAGAGACGCTGAACCAGAACCACCCAGCTGAGCTGCTCTCGTATTCCTGACCCTCAGAAACTGTCAGACAATAAATGTTTGTTGCTTTAAGCTGCCAAATTTGGGGATAATTTGTTAAAGATAATTCATACAAGTGTCAAATCTGACTTGTTTGGTACATTGCATATTTGAAATCCAGTGTCCTTAAAAAGTCCAGACTCTTATACATAGTAAGATATTTATAAAGGCTGAAAAGTAAGACACAAAGAAATTGGATGATGAAAAGTAAAAGAAGGAAGAAAAATAGATGGCCTAGCTGCAGTAGATGTTTTGCTCATATGTCTGTAGCTGTGATAGGGTTTGGAGATTATGGCAGATTGGACTTCACTAGAACTCTGCAATAAATCAGAAGTCTGATCTATAACCCTTGAGTTTTCCCTTTTATAACTTTAAGGTAGTTAAATCACATTTATTTAACAAACGTTTTCAATGCCAAGTCTTTTCTGGATGTTTTTCTCAATTTTCCAAGCTTTCTCCAGTGAGTCTATATTAATTTTGTCATCAGAAAATATAGCTATTATTTTTGTTTAATTTACTCAAGTTTTAATATATGCAAACATTCAAGTTATTTTGCACCTCTGGAGCTAGGAGTTGGAAATAAATAAATCAATTATTAATGGCAGATTTTATCCAAATGTAATATCTGAAGTCTGGTTCTAGAATCTGCGTATCAAAGAAATGGTTAGTGGGGCCAGCCCCGTGGCGTGGTGGTTAAGTTCACATGCTCCACTTCAGCGGTCCAGGGTTTGCATGTTCGGATCCTGGGTGCGGACCTACGCACCACTTATCAAGCCATGCTGTGGCAGGCACCCCACATATAAAGTAGAGGGAGATGGACACGGATGTTAGCCCAGGGCCAGTCTTCCTCAGCAAAAAGGGGAGGATTGGCAGCAGATATTAGCTCAGGGCTAATCTTCCTCACCACACACACAAAAAAAGAAATGTTTAGAACAGCTAAGAATGTTTATCTTGGAGAAGAGAGAATTTGAGGACATGTGAGAGCTTCCAAATACTTCAAAGTTTTTGTTTGCCAGATGAAACAGACTCTGTAATTGAACTCAGATAGTTCACTGTTGACCTCAGGAATAGAGTTAGCATCAAGTTACAAAGCGACACTTTCAGCTCAACATGAATGAGATATTTTTGATATTACTAAAAAACACTAGAATATCCTGCCTTGTAAGACTGTGAATGCTGCACCACTAAAGGTGGATAAATAGACATTCACTCACTTCTTACCGGACATCTTCCATGAGGGTCTGAAATAACGTGTCAGTGATCAAAGGGATGCCCCACTGGCCCTAGATTCTGTAACTGTATTGAATCAACAATCAATATTTTGATATAAGTGATTAAGTGGACTAGCAATACACACATCAGAAGAATCTTTGTTTTAGAAAACATTCTTGCATTACTTCATCGACGATGTTACTCAAATATATGAAGATGTGTAAGTACTCTCCCACGTCTGCTTTTTGTGCCCTAGCTCTACTTGAATGGCTTCTGTAGCCAAGAAAGTTTCTAGGGATGCTGATAAAACTCAAGGAAGATCTGCAATCAACCAGGGACTCGAGGATTGGCTGGGCTGGTCCTCCAGGGTGCAGGATTCTCTTCATACTGTTCTCATTTTGGTGCGTCTCTGCTTGTATCTATTTCCCCAACTTCAGACAAGTCATCTCAGCATGGTCCCAACTTCTCATCTAGCTAGCCCTGTAGTTCCAGAGGGAAGATCCACATCACCTGAAGTTCTGTTTCAGTACATCCGAATGGATTGATCTGCCTTGGTTCGAATGCCCACTCCCAAACCAGTAACCATATTCAGGGAAATGGGAAAAAATTATGATGATAGGCCTTGAATCATGTATCTTTCCTACAGTTGAAGCACAAGGAACAGGATTTCAGAAGTTATGAAACACATATGGCAGTAGAACCAATCCCCATTTCAGATCACAATAATCTTGTGTCCTTTTCTATACTCTTTCATGATTTTTTCCTGGTTATTATCGAATTTTATGTAGCTATAAAAATTATAGACGATGCATTGGAGTTACCTATAACTGAAAAAATGTATATTTACTTTCTATAAATTATTGAGGTGTTTCTGCTATATAGCGCATTTCAAAGTTTCACTTGCTTTAGGGGGATATAATTCTTTTCATCCTAAGGTGTCCAGAGACAGTCTCTTTTAGATACCTGAGTAGTTTTTAACAAGCATAACAGAATCAATCTAACTGAAAGGTTTAGTCATTTAAAAGCACTGCCCCAAATCTTAACAGAATCTCCATTGGCAGAGAATGCCAACCACATCCTCTGCCACAGAAATCCATGAAGAGGCTCCAACAGATTCTTCCTTGGGACTTGACCAGCTGGATCCACTTTCTGTGAAGGACATCTTAACTCAGGCAGATGAAGTGTCACATTAAAGATATTTTGTATTGCCACAGTGGATTCTCAAAAATTTTTTTAAACTTTACTGTGATTTTACTATTTTTCATGTAGTTTTTCAGAATGGAGATTTTCTCAGTAAGACTATGCTAATTGAACTATCGAAGCAACAATGTAAGCATATCTTCATTTATACCCTAAATTAGACGGGAATTAGACCCAGATAAATATGGACAATGGTAGTAAACACACAGACACAATCATTTCCTTTAGGGCTCAAATTTAATGAAGATAATAGTCATAAAGCACAGACAATAACTTTCCTTTATATTTGTCCCTGCCTTCTAAAATAACAACACTAAGAATTTATGAGCTAAAACATGAACTGACAATATTAACTGTATGAGTTAAGACATGAAGTATTTGGTGTATTCCTCCTACTGAATACTTGTGCCAGTGGAATTTGCCTGAACCAAGAATAATAGCTATACTGGAACATCTTAATTGTTTGTCTGGCTACAGTTCAAACTTCCTGGTGTATATGATACAAACCCTCCCTCGGGCAATCCTGGCTTCCTGGTAAACCTGGGAAATGAATGCAGATGACTTAATAGGTAATTGACTTTTTGTAGAAGGCACAATGCCAGAGAACCAAGGCTTTCCCAGCCAGTTGTTTTTAAACATTCTGGGATAATTTATTCATTGTATCATTCTTTTACTACTCTCAACATCTTCATGTGACCAACTGCCCTTTGTCAAATTTTCTACTTAGGTACACAATCATGCGTATTTTAAGTAGAATATCTCATTTATTTTAATTTATTAGGGTTGAGTCAGAGACTTTCAAAATATCTAAAGATACATTCTATATATATTCATAAATTTATACATTCATAAAACAGACCAAAAGCTTACCTTTTGCTTAAAACATTGGAAGTGATAGTTTTAAATATATTGAAGGACTTTCTCTTGCGTTAACTACTTTTCGCAGATTTTTTATTCCCTTCTAATATTTTACCTAAGTATTTTAAGTTATTATGTAAATTAGAATAATTTAGAATATTATTTAATATTATTACTGCAATTTGCACAGTTGAAAGTTATGCCAAACATTATTAATAAATAAACATAGATTAATATTATTTTTTATTCATTCAGTGACAAGCATTCTGGTATTTTCAATCAATGAAAATTACAAAATATGAATTCAATTTATGTTTTTTGAAAATGTGAAAAACTCATTTATAGCAACTATACTATTGAAATATCTTTTGCATCTGACTAACTGGTGGAGCCTTAACCAAAAATACAATTTAATTTTAAAAAGGTATTAGCAAGTAGTTGGTTCAAGCATAAAACTAAGTAGAAAGATATTTTAAAATTCTGGGACCTACCCTCTAAAAATAGAATGAGAGACTGCATTCATAAAATTGAACACTATTTTATGACACCTCTGATTATTCCATCCTGGATTTTTAATTCCCTTCTTTCATTGATTGTCTTATTCATTTGTCCATTTATAATCAGGGCTCACTCATGTCACACAGTGAGCTAGTCTGGGGTTACAAAGACAAATGAGATACACATTAGGCCTCAGATTGAGAGGGTATCAAGGTTATTGGAGATAAAGTGGTCAAAGTCTTGGGAGGCTAGATGCTGACAGGTCAGTTACAATCACACTGACATCACCAGAAGGGTGTCAGAATGTAGGCAAAGAGGAAAATTGTGACATGCATGTGAAACCAGATTGTTACAGTTGTTACATGCTGACCCCACTTCCTTTTGGTTCTCCCCTCATCAAGTTTCTAGACCTTTCCCTTGATTCCCAGACTCTCAGACTGGTTTTACTTCCTTCTTCTCCTAACCCTCAATTCCTCCTTTGTCAACATTACCCACTTTCTCCCCCTAGAGAGTCTTTTCTATATCTACACCTACCCTTCACTTCTTCTCTCAGATAAAGAGAATCACTTCTCTTGTTCATGGCTAGTCTCTCTACATACATCGCAGATCTTATCTCCTGCCAACTTTTTCCAGGCTTCATCCACCAATTGTTCCCGTTGCACTATGAATACTTCATTTCTCCCTCTCTTTCCTTTGTGATCATATACATATACTCAACTCTATTCATCATTAAAAAAATTTCTTGACTCTTTTCTCATCAATTTTTTTCCCTTTATACTTAAAATTATTCTAAATTTATAAATGCTCTTTATTCTTCTTACCTACCCATTCAATATTCTACCTACTGCAAACTGACTTCTACTCTCCACCTCACCACGTCAGTGAAGCCACTTATGGTAAGATTACCAAATCCAAAGAAGACATTTCAGTCTTTATTTAGCATCATTGCCAGGCAGCATTTGACTCTTACAAATAATAATTCTCCTCTAAAATGCTTCTTGGTTCTTTTTTTTGTCCTTTCTCACCATTTCTTTCTGGTCTCCTTCAGTTGACTTCTTTCCCTCCAACAGCTTCTTAATACTATGTTCACCAAGATGTTTTTTTGTCCTCATCTCTTTGGTTTCTGCTTTCTTTCTCTAGACATTTCATCTACACCAATTATTTCAAATGCACCAATGAATTAATAATTCCCAAGTCTCTTTCATTATCCAAACTATTTTCCTGAGCTTCAGATCCATATTCCTATCTGCTTACAAGATGTATCTACCTACATATCCTTCATGCATTATCAACTCAACTTACATATAACTGAAATAATTGTTATTATCCTCTATCTTGCTCTTCCTACTGTATCTTCTAACTTGTTGAATGGTGCCACCATCTGCTGAGTCACACAAGATAGATATCTGAGGGATTTCCTTGATTCTTCTCTTTTTCATAATTTCCAATTCAATCAATCAATAATCCCTGTCATGACTTCACCCTCAATATGTCTTGAAGTTTTTTCTGCCTCTTGCTCCACTGCCATTCTCTTAGGTGGGTCTTTCAAATCTATCACATGCACTATTGCATTATTGCTTCACTGAGTTTCATTGGCCTTCTCTCTTTTAAATCCTTTATCTATGCTAGATTAATCTTTTATTTAAAAAATAAAAACCTAATTATGCCATCTTCCAGCTTAAAATCTTCCAAATTTCCTCCTGGACAGCAGGATAAAGTGCAAACTACTTGTCGAATGACAGTAAGCTCTTGGTTATCTGGCCTCTGCTTACCCTTCCAACTTAATTTCTTTACGACTTTCCCATATGGACTCTTTAACAAGTTCTCATGTAATATAAAGCATCTAGGCACTTGCCCTATCATCACAGTGAGAGATCCAGAGACTGACTACCTCCATATCTTGGCAACATTGATTTCTCCTTCATTAGGTCACAATCCCCTCTTGGTCTCACATAATCTATGAACTAAATTATGACACTAATCACCACCAGTACAACTCAGATATTAGAGTTGAAGAAAGAGGGCAAATAAAATAAAATTGGTTGATATGAATAAACACAAACAAAGTAGGCAAGCAAAGATGGTCTCTAGGTGAGACCACCCTAATTGTGGCTTTGACACCTCCATCTGCAGGAATCAAAATGGGGCTCCAGAACTCTTTGTCTTGGTAAGCATCCTGAAACTGCCTTCCCGTATCCAAGATTCCAAGTCTCACAAACACAATTGTCCTGGAAGCCAATCTAGACAAGTCACATGCTCTTATTTACGCTTGTGTACAGAAGCCTAAGATTTCTGATTTATCCTTCCTTACCAAGGCCCATATCTTTATTTGATTATACTCTGTTTACACACATTCCTACCTTTCCAAGGTCTTATACTCTTTTATCTTCCCTCTTTTCTCTGAATTTTCCCTCAACTTTCTTGCTCTAACTAGAGCCTGCCTCTACCTGGAAGACATTGACTTTGCTGTGGTTCTGTCAAATAAAAGCTGTTTTCTTTTTCACATCACTGTACCAGCACCCTGCAAATTCTGAAGGGGTCCTCTATCCTCTTGATTGGCAACTAGTACTTCATCACTTCACCTGTTCCAAAAGTCCTCATATTGAAACTCATGCTTTCAGATTCTATTCACCATTCCCTTGCTTCACTGTAATCATCTACAAATGCCTGGAACACTCATCCTCATTCTTTGAAAATTTATATCCACTTGATCATTGTCACTCTTTCAACCCCACAGCTGTCACGGTTCTGTGATTTCAATATTTACATAGATGATCTATACAATACTCTGGTGTCTCAGTTTTGTATCTCCTCCTGTCCAATGATCCTATCAATACCACTTCTCCAACATTCACTTTCATAATCATAACATGAGCTTTGTCATTGCCATTAATTTCTCACTTTCCATACTATCAATTCCAAAAATTCCAAATTCCAGTCACCTTCTTCTATTATCCCAGTCCATTCCCTGTGATGCTGCAACTCAAACAATCCTTTGGCTGAACCAATATAACCAACTGATTCCATCCTGTCCTCACTAACCTCATCCGCCTCATTGTTTCACTTTCTTGCTTATCCCAGATCCATTTTTATAGTCACTCCATGACAGTAAATACCATGCTGATCCCTTGCTTCATTGTTATCAACTGGAAAAGTCCCATCCTAACTAAATCCAACTCTCCAACCACTTTGCAACTGCACCCAGACACCTGAACAAAGTAGAGAGGGACACATAAATACTTTGAGTAGTCTAACTTTTGGTGCACGACCTCAAACGGACCCTTACTGCTGCCAGAAACCCTCCTACATTTCTCTTGTCCATTTCATCTCTCACTATCCTAGATGAGTCCTTCCTACCTATTTTTGTCCTCAAATTTTCACCATCTCCCCTTCCACCCTCACTCTCAGCTGAGAGTCTTACTCCACTGAAAAAATGCAAAATATGAGAAAATAATCTCCACGAACTCCCCAGACCAGAGTTAACATCTATCTGTACATGTGTCCATATGCTCTGCTTTCCTATATATTTAATGATAAACTTTATTTTTCCAAGAGCCCCTGTATTTGGGTTCTCTGTCTCATCCCCTCTTGCCAACTTAACGAAATGGTTCAACAAATATTCTTCTGTTTCCCTTACATTATCATTTTTACCTTCTCTGTCACATCATTGCCATCAATGTACAAACTTGTCAGAAAATATTGTCTTCTGATCTGATGTCACATTCTAACTTCCTATCCATTTTTCTGCAAATACCTGAAAAAAAATTTTTTTTCTGCCTGCTATCTCCAGTTCCACCCCTAACATTCCCTCCTATACCCATTCCAAGCAGGCTTTCATTGCCACTACTTCAGCATTTATAGAGATAACTAATATTGCCTAACCCAGGAATCAACTCTCAGTCTCTGTCTCATTTGATCGATCAGTAGGTGTGACTCAGTCACTCACTCACATGTACTTTAAGCATTCCTTCATTTGACTTCCCTGACTCCATTCTCTCTTGGTCTTTCTCCTACCTTCTTGTTCACCTCTCCTCACTCATTTTGGGGGGAGGTGGATGTTCCTCCTCATCTGCTAATCTTCTAAATATTGGAGTTCTTGGACTTCTCCTCATTTCTCTTTATACTAACTCCCAAAATGTTCTTCTCCATTCCCATGGCTTTCAACATCATCTATACTCTGAAGACCTAAATATATATTTCCAGTCAGACCTTTCCCCTAACTCCATACTCACATATACAACTGTCTTCTATTGAATATCTAATAAGCATCTCATGCTCAACATTTTCAAAATCTAACTCATGACTCTCTTACCTCATCCTTCCCAATAACTTTTTCTTCTGCCTCCCTACCTAGTCTTCCTCATTTCAGTGTATTCTAATTCTATTCTTCTGGTCACTTAGCTCGAAACCCTTGGAATTGTTTTTGAACTCTCTTCCTCTTCGTCCCCAATACTTTAACAATTTCTGTCAGTCTGTGTTTAAAATGCATCCTGAATCTGGCCACCATGTTTCTCCATCACCACTTCCACTTTATTCATAGCATCATTTTCTCTTGCTTAGATTTTATCAATAGCCTCTTAACTGAACTCCTTGCTTTTATACTTGCTCCTCTACAAACTATTCTCAACTCAACAGCCAGAGTTACCTGTCTCAAACCTAGGTCAGGTCAGAGAGGCATCATGGACTCATGGCCAACAGCATGGACACTGGAGATACACATTCTGGCCTCTGCTACTTACCAAACATGTGACCTTGCATGGGTCACTTAATCTCTCTGGGCCTCTGTTTTCTTATCTATAAAATCGGAATGAAAATGTGATTAACATGTAGAGTTGCAATGAAGATTAAGTTACTTGATATTTGTAAAAACTTTAGTTTAATACCTGGCATGTAAGAGTTAGTTAAATAAAATAAATAAATATCACTTCCATGCCCTAAACCCCTCACTGGTTTCCCTTTCCATTTGTACAGTGGGTTCTCGGGTCTTTCATAATGCCGATCCTTGAAAACCTCTCTGACATACCTGCTGTCCATTTTCTTCAATCACATCTCTAGAGCTATGCCAACATCCTTGTTTTCTTAGAACACAAGAATCTTGCTTGACTCAGGAACTTTGTACTTGATATTCACTCAGCCTGGAATGCTACCTCCCTACCCCCACCCCACCCAGATGTCTTTATAGATCACTTCCTCATTTCCTTTACTCATAGTAGTAGTCTCAAATGTCACCTTCTATCATGCCCTATATAAAATATCAATCATCTCTCCCTACTTTGGAAGTCACTTCTCCTATACTCTGCTTTATTTATCACCAAATCATTTACTGAAAGCTAACATATTATACACAAAGATCTCTCATTGTCCAAATATATTGAATTAATTCAAATATATTTAATTTATTAATTTGGGTAGGAATAGTATAGGTTCCTGTGTTTTGGCAAGTAACAAGAGTTCATTTAGTAAGGGAACCATCTGTTGATCAAAAAATAAAATCAGATAAGGACACTGCCTGAACTGAGCAAAGGTGAGTTTGGAAACAGAGAATAATGAGTCCGTATAGTGAGGAATGTTTGTATTTCCTAGGTCAATTGCAATTTCTAGGATGTAGTTACTGTATGATTTTGTATTGTATTCCAGGGTCTAGAAGGAGACCTAAGAAAGAGTAGATTAATATTTGTGTGTTTATTTAAATTAATAAACAAAGAAAATATTTGTAAACAAAGCTCAATTATTTTTTTTCTTTGATCAACTGGTTACAGGAAGTTCTCATTGAGGTCATGGATACAGGCTGAGGGAACAGTGCTGGTGCTGCAGAAGCAGGCATACTAGAAAGATGAGTCTTCCAATTACTTAAATTACTTGTGTTCTTAGGAATCACTTGAACCTCTTTCTGTTTTATTATTTCCACTTGATGGTGGGATGCTGCTGGAACACCTGATTTCATGCATTGGTGGAACAAACCACCTGACGTTGTGCATCTTAGGTCCCACTGAATCCATATGTGCAATCTCTGCTATGGCCCGTTAGCAGTCCAGAAGCTATCTCAAAGGGAGAAAAATTAGTTTCTGACAAAGCAATGTCTTTACATCTAATTCTGAGGTCTTCCAGTATTCTTCTCCTTTCAAGGCTTTCCACAACCCCTACATAGCCTCTGATCCACTTGGTCGTAAGGGCCATGTGATACAGCAAGTTTTCCCTGCTCATGGGATCCAATCAGCTTATGTTATCAGTTTAATGGACTGGTGTGGTATCCTGTGGGAAACAGAGATAAATTCCCTAAGGAATAATTTGGGCAGAGCCAGAGATTTGATGCACTTCTGAAGTAAGGTCCTGAAGATGTTTTACTCTCCCTTCCAAGTGAAAGCAAATAACTGCAGTCATTCCCTGTTTATTGGAATAGAGAAAATTCATTTACCAGATGCTAGGGGCTGTGTTAAATTGTTCTGGAAAAGAGACCACTACCAAAACAGCAGCTCCAAGGGAGTCATCCCTGTTTAAGTTTATGATAACTCATTTTCATCTCTTCAGATTTATCTGAGTTTTATAAAGTCCAAATAGGTGAGATAATGAAGATCTGATCAAAATCACCAACTCTGTACATCTTTTGTGTTTTTGAATATGGCAGTAATCTCTGTGATGCCCTCAGAAATGTGATATTGCTTTTACGTAGCTATTTTCATGAAGATAAGAAGATACAAAGTTACTAATTGATCTCTCTTATCATATTACTCTTCCTGTGTCAGAGAATCAATGTAGGAATCATGTCAGTTGTCTTGTATGTCTATTCCAAGCACATTCTTCAAATCATAGAAAATAAGGTGAACATGAGTTTTAGATTCTCCTCCTGCTTTCCCATGGGCCCTCTGTGAAATGGATTTAGAACAAATCTCCATTTATCACCTGACTTTCATAAGTTCTCACTCTGCCTGGCATTCTGTGTCCCCAGAGTGCAGTTTTATCTCATAGACACTGTCTAATAACTTGAAATTGTTCTGAGTATTTCTTTTTCCTCAGTGCACCTTTTACCTTGATAAATGGTCATAGATTCCTTTTGGGAAGGCTGGGGGAAGATTTTCAATACACAATTATAGCATTTCCATACAGTCCTTCCACATGGCACTTAGTCTTTATGATTCAAGGGGATCTAGGTTTTGGAATAAACTCAAGTGAGATTAAATGAGAGGCCATAATTCTATCACATTGATTTAGTCCTCTCCATGCAATGCTAGATGTTCTTTTCCCCCACAGTACAATTACACCCTTAGTGGACTGGTCTTTATTTCAGTTCCAGAGATCCTGTGATCAATTTACTACCTCCAAAGATCCTTTCAGATCAAACAATTCTGTTTGTCACTGCAGTCTTGCTGTCTTTGAAGTATAAGTGTGATTAAATAACACTATTTGGTCCATGCCACCGTAGGACCTCATTGGACAATTTCCCTCCTTAATCTCTGGCCTAAAAAAACACAATCACTACATACCTTTTCAAGGATGTCAGAGCTTCCCTTCACCATTGTAACTTTTAATTTACTGATGAAGAGGGTGCCTTCTGAACTCTCTTAGAGGACATAGTTAGGAGAATCATTTTTGACAAATTCACTGTAACACTTTCCAAAGACAATCAAAATCTAGGTTTCAGGCAACAAAATGAATAAGCAATAAGAATCCTCAGTTGCCAAAGCCAGTATCTTGCATCTACAACCGTGAGTGAGTGCAACCATTTTAATAAGTTCAGCCAATACAAAAATTATGTTTCTCCATTTCTAGTCTAACACTTAGAATGCATTCTCATCCATATCATGCAGATTTTTTCCCTGAAATAAACTGAAAATAAAAAAATCTTGAAAGTATCTTGCTGCCAAGAACTTTTCTCTCTAGGTTTGAACATTTTTCCTCCCAGAGCCTGCTGATCTAGTTAAAGATCTGGGAGCAATGATAACTGGTAGGGGTAAAGCATGGAGAGAAATTACATCCCCTTGCAATATAGTATTCCAGATAAGCTTGCAACGAGGCCTTGAAGCAATGCAGAACCAGCCCCTTCACAAAGGACAAGAAAGTCTGCTTCTACTGGCAGGCTTGATAGAGCTTGGGTCACCTGGGTATTAATAAGTTATCTAAATATTCCCAACCACTATCCTAATTTTCAAGGTCTCTCTCTTCCCCAATAAATCACCTAACATAATGAATTTAATTTGTGTTACAATTGAGTGATAAACAGGATCAGACTCTTAATGTTTACTATACCAGCCTTGAGACAAAGATGTTAACATACTCTTTAAGTCATTCCTAGAAAACTTTAGGTTCTCTGACAATGCCTTGAGTTAAGAATTTAAAATGTTGACATCTCTATCACTTTCTATCTTTACGTTCTCTATTCCAGCCTACAGGCTTTCTATCCCTTTTCACCCGGTAATGGTCTGTCCTAATAGTAACTTTGTTCAGCAATGCCTTGTGTTTATTTGGTGTCTCACGTCATCCTATCTTCTAATGGTAAGTGACTTTTCACTACCTTAAGATCCAAAGAGTTAAGGTAGACATTCCCAAATTCCCATTTTCCTGAAGGCCTATTGCATTTAACCAATCCTGCTATCAATTACTATGTTGGTCTGTGTTGAGTTTTTGACAATAGAACCTACTTTAGCTAGTTTAAACAGATGCACATTTGATACAAAGATTTAAAAATTTACAGAGTTGTTGGAAGGGCTAGAGAAGGCATTACATGAGTTCCTAGAAACAACATCCCGTCCACCAATCATTCATTTTCTGCTGAGTTTGTCCTTTCCCTTGTAAGAAGCTGACAATCAGGAAGCTGCTGTTTCTTCTGCTAACTGTTAAGCCCCACTATCCCTGCCATGTTTGGCAAAGCTGTCGTTCCTTCTACAGTTAGCTGATGAATCAAAAAGCTGCTAAATATGCCATCTCTGCCATGATCTAAGTCAACAAAATGGATACATCACACCATGCCTGTCTCCGTGATTCAATTCCTAATCTAGGTCTCACAGGAGTGTGCCTGAAAGGTAGGATCAAAATCAGATCCAAAATCCTGTCTACAAGTCGAAGAAGGAATTGTTAATTTGGTCTTCTATCTTCTACAATCTGTAAAGGGTTGAAGTGGGTATTGGCAGAACCAATCCAAGAATCCATCCAACTTTTAACACAATTTTGGGGCCAATGCTTACTGTTGTGAAGGTAACATTATAGTCCTTACTCTTCCCATATGCTGGCCTCCAATTACTTTAATGAAATGTCCCAGTCCCTGACATCTACTCCTACTCTGGACTACAGCATTTACATCTCACCTAAATAATTTTATTAGTGACCTAACCTAATAATATTACACTGTATCATTCCTTGTCCTTTTTGACTCCTGGATTAGTCCTATTGTCCTAGCAGTCCTTCTCTGTTCTCCAGTATCAACCATGAATGCACCTGGTTCTAAACTCTTTGAAACTGAAGTGATGCCAGAGATGTTGGAGTAGAAGAATGGGTGAGTGAATATGCAGAGGAATGTGGAGTGGGAAGAAATTGGGTGACGTGTTGTTTAGCATCTGTTTGCCAAATAAAGTGGGAACAACGTTATGTGCTGAGAGTGAGAAAAATGGAAATGAGTTCTACGGTTTGGAGAGAATGAGAAAAATCAGAACACTGTGGAAAATATTTCTAATGACTGATAAATTTTTCAGTTCTCCTTCTGACTCATCCTTCTGTCAAACTTTCCCAGATGTACAGAACCCTGAAGTCTTGTGAAGGAAGCATTATTAAAGGACAAAAACTCTGTCAGTCTGGTCAGCAAAGACACCCCCTACCCACATGAACTAGCACGAAATCTATAGCATTTGTTATTTTAAGCCAATTATGTTTTGGGATTATTTGTTTCTGAAGCAAAACAAAGCCTATTCTGTCTTTTTTAAACAATAACTCAGCTAAGTGTCACAACAATTCAATAGAGTTGCTGAGAAAAGTAGAAAACCCTGGTATATTTTTAAAAAATTATAATTGATACTGTTAATTGTCTACTGAAGACTTATTTATTTACTTTTTTTTTCCTCATGGCCATTCTTGATAGCCAATGTATGTAAGGGAAGAACATATCCAAGATTGTGTGCATATTTGTAAGATATTGCAGAAAGCTAAGGAGCAAGGAATTTTATGTCCTTACATTGTTGAAATGATTGTGAAACCCAGGATATAGAAAAGTAAAGGCAGGGAGAACCTGAGAGATGAGAAGAAAATATCTTTATAAAAGAAGTGAAAATCATAATGAAAATGAAAATCTGGTTCAATAGGGGAAAGGGAATGAATTGAATGTATAATATTGATGTTATGAAAGAATTTTGTGGTACAAGATATGGAATGAAAGTAGTTCGAGTGATAGTGATATTTAAGGAATGACTACACAAAGAGGACAGTACAAGGGAGAGATGTGAAAGTTACTGAAATGGGAGAATTGTATGGAGTTTGAGGAAGTGTGGATGGGGAGAGTCATTAACATGAAAAAAACATCAATATTACCCATTTTGATAGCAGAAAATGCTCTAGAGTGACTCTCTGAGATACACTAGACGATACCAGGCAAAGTGTTACACTTGCAATTTTCCTGAATTATATCTCTCATTCAATACTAAATCTTTTAGTTTGACTTCTAAAATGAGAATAAAATTTTATATTTCATCATCAGTATTTTGATCATGAGGTTATCTCATTGAAGTGCCCATGTGATAAAAAATGTAGAAAATAGAACTTTTTAAATACTTTTCTGCCCTCCTCTAAATTCTTTCTTTACTTTTAAAAATAGCTCAATACTTTACTGGGATATTTTAAAAACTTGCATGTATTTTAAAAAATGTCACTTAGGAAAACAGTATTTTCTCCCCAAAACCATCCTAGGATATGTCTATATACTTGAAATACAGCATTTAAAACATGAGTACTTTTAGAAGTTATATAGCCCACTGTTGATATTAATAATGATTATTTTTTATAGAGTGGGGCCACATTAAAATATGTGACAACTCTTCAATTGAATAATTTGTAGCCAGCTGCCCACACAAATCTAAATTAGGATGAAAATAGCATAACTACACATGGGACCAACTGGAGACAATTGCTAACAGAATTATTACCTCATTCATCAATTCCCAAATGCTACTCAGCTTTACTTGCCAGCAGGTCCTTTTCAGGATTTGAAACCAGTGACCTCTATTATTAATCTGTTATGCTTTTTAACTTTTAACAAAGGAGAAAGATGATGCTATTAACCCAGATTACGAGATTTCTCTCTCTAAATCCCTATCATGTAAGTTTTAACACTAAAATTTTTATCTTTATTTATAAATTGGAATAGGTTTACTTCTATGTTTATTTGTAAGCCAGTATATAAAATGGGGACAAGATCCATTCATTGTAGTTATTTTCTGTGAATACAGAAATGAATAATTACTCAACTAGAGACTATATTTAGATTCCTCTCACTTCCCATCAGTGGAATCTTATGTCTAAAGTGCAAGGGGGAATAACACATAGTGAGTGAGTGATGGCAATTTAATTTATGTAATGGTGGGCTAGGTAATAAAAATGAATCTTTGGGAGACAAGCCTGGCAGCACAGGGTTTGCAAGTTCAGATCCTGGGCATGAACCTACGCACCACTTATCAAGCCATGCTGTGGCAGGCATCCCACATATAAAGTAGAGGAAGATGAGCATGGAAGTCAGCCCAGGGCCAATCTTCCTCACCAAAAAAAACAAAAAACAAAAAACAAAAAATGTGAGTCTTTGGCCTGCTGTACATGATGGAATGGAAGAACTAAAACTTCCTTTCTAGGTATCAGGGGAAAAAAAAGGAGAAGCATTCCAAAGTCAGAGATGTGCTACATATGTGGATTATTTGAGGACAGTGGTTCATTGATCTTCTTAGCCCTTTGGTTCTCAGGAGATGGCACATTGCACAGTAATTTTCTGAATCTAATTGTCCTACTTTTAAACTAAGATGGTTATAGCTTTCTAACACAGCACGTCATGCCTTGTAATTATTCATTTGAACTTGAACTGATGGAAGGGGGATTTGTTGAAAAAAGAAAATCCTAGTAGTATTAAGAAATGTGTTAAAATAAACTCACTTGAATGTATAGGGACAAAGTAGTACATATTAAAGAATAATGAAAATGTCAACTTGACAAACATGAAGATTTTTACACAGAAATATAGGCTAGTTGAAGCACACTTTTATCAGTTTAGTTTGTAAGAATGGTAAAGGAAAAATTAACTACAAAGCCTGTGTCAATACAATGTCAAAACATTCCGTCAATCAGTTTGCTGTTTCAACCAACCAATGGAATAAATAGTTCATTTAAGGAAATCCATTTTAACAGTGAAATCAATAAATATTTGGTTGAATGCTTTACTTTTTAAATGTCATAGAGTACATCCTATAAGAAATTGGTAGAACAGAAAAATGTCATAGAGGAAGAGAATTAACACAACATGATGAAAATCACCAACAACATTAAGTAACTTACAAAGCCTTCTGTCCTAGAGGAAAAGAAAAAAGGATGAGTTGAAGGCCGTTGTTTATTAAGAAACTCTGAACAGTAACATCCAATTTAACACATTAATTATAGTTAATCTCAAGCAATGCAACAGGAAAAACTAATTAAAGCAAATATTTCATTCATTTCAGAAAGACATGTCAGTATAATCTAGTCTATCATTCACTTAGGCTGTGCAGAAGCAACAGAGACTACAGTCCTAGCTGAGAGGAAGGCACAAAACTTTATCATCTCCATGCATTGCTTTTGTCCTTTCAAGTGTAAATTCCCCAAAATTCCTAGATCTGAAACAGGCAAAGGAAGGTGGAAGCCTGGAAGAGTGAAATGCCATGCCTTCCTATGCGTGAAAGGAAAATTCAAGCTGATAACTATATACACAGTTAATAAAGCTCTCCTTCTGACACAGAGCTTTCTGAAAGGGAAAAATAACAGATTGTTTGCTCTCGTGGCTAACTCTAAACTTCAAAGAAAAATATGAGTCTTATTGAGGGAGGCCATGATACAATTTAACTTATATAATCTAGAACAGTGCTTTTCTAACTTTGACGTGCATACTAGGTCTGGGGTAGGGTCTGAGATGAGATTCTGTATTTCCAACAAGCTCCCAAGTAACACCACTGCTATGGGTCCATGACACTTCGAGTGTGAGGCTGTAATGTAAACTATGTAAAGTAGAAGAATGTTCAACCTAGAAGCCACCTTAGGTGACATTTAGTGTAACTTCTCATTTTACAGGTGAAGAAATGAAATTGCAGAGCAATACGATGACAGTTCTCACAATTCCTTATGAACTAACTAGATATTAAAACTCAAAACTCCTGACTCCTAGCCCAGTGTTCTTTCCCATAGGCAATGAATAGAAACTACCTGGAATCATAGTCTGAAGCTCTGTGTGATAGGACCCTTATGAGGGACTCTTTAATTTAAAACTGCCAATTTTGAAAGTAAATTTGAAACATCATTTCAAAATAGTGTTTCCCTTGTGAGTATTTTAAAATTCTTGTCTCCCTGGTTCCAGCTCCCCACTCAAATTTTGTCTGTTGTGTTTACATTCAGAACAAAGTTCATCTAAAATAGAAGTTCGTCTTTTACTAGCACGTATGTCCTTGTTAAATATGCAGGCCACGTGTGAAACATCTTAATAATATGTCTGCATAAGTAAGTTGAAACTGTGAAACTACAAAAGATAGCTTTCAATCTTCACTCATTGGACTCATTTGGCAAGGAATTATTAAGCAATTAGGAATATTTCCAGAGAAATACAAAGCATGACACTTGTTCCCTCAGAGCTTTTAATCCAGTGGAGGACACAAGACATAGATACAGAAAACAGTTAAATAATAACATGTTCATATGCTTACAAAGCTCAGAGCAGATGGAAAGAAGAGAGAAAGGTTTCAGAGATTTAGGAAAGTAAACTAATTAAAATTTAAATTGGTTCATGAAGGAAAGAGTAGACATATAAGAAGAAAGGAATCATGGTGGAAAAAAATACCACCTTGCAAAGAAAGTACATAAAATTCAGGATTAAATGGGGAAATGCACAAAATGGAATGCACGAACTCTGCGCCAACTGCGCTTTCTTTTGTTCCACGTATGGGTCACTTGGCAGTAGAGGAGATGCCAAGGTGTCTTCCTGCTTCAGGCATCTATAATGTCTCTGAGCAAGGAGGACAGTTGAGGGCATTTCATCACACTGCATTATGACAGCATATAATCTATCATGGTGAATGTTTTCACGGGCTCCTGAGAAGACTGCTCATTCTGCATTTGTTAGCTACGTTGTCGTATCAATGAAAATTTAAATATTCAATCAGGTCAAGTTGGTTGATGATATTACCCAAATCTTCTATATGCATACTGTTTTTTAGTATGCTTATGCTATCAATTATTGAGAAGGGAGTGATAAAATGCCTAACCTTGTTTATGGATTAATTTTAATTTATTTACTCAGTTTTGCTCCACTCATTTTGAAACTCTACTAATAGGTGCCTACATATTTAGGGCTGTTATGTCTTCTTGATGAATTGACCATTTTTTCATTATAAAGTGACTCTTGTTTCTGGTAATACTTTGCCTTTAAGATCATTTTGCTGGATATTAATATAGTACTTCAGATTTCATATGATTAGTATTTTCATGGTTCGTCTTTCCATATTGTCACTTCTAGCCAATGTGTGTCTATATTTAAACAGTGTTATACATTGTCTGAAAACAAAATTTTCATTTGAAGATCAAGAACAAATTCCATTGACACTTACAAGTCTTCATGGATTATTTAGTCCAGCCAAACTGAGTTGTTACTTAAACTGCCTTTTCAGAGAATTTTGTTTGTTATTCTTAAGCCAGCACCCATAAGAGCATATTTTTATCTTGTTTATTTTTTCTGGCTAAAACTTTCATGATCAATGATGAATACATTCTTTCTTGCTCCAGAGTTACACGGTGAGTGTCTGCTTATAGGTGAATTCTCTCTTTCTCTCAACTTTAGACAGTCTACAGTAGAACTTTAATTTTTTTCTGTGTATTTTGGTTCAGCACCTAGTTCAATAAGTGCCCTCAAAATATAAGGCAAGTAAATGTATTGCATGCGAGTCATTATCAATCACGGAACAATTCATTTGATTAATTTGGCATTTTTGTAAACACAAGTGAACTCCAGAATTTCAGAAATAAAAAATGCAAGGCCTATGGAAAGATGAGCTGAATTTAATCTACAGCTTCTCCTTTGGATGTTCCATCTCTACCCTCTAATCCTTGTCTCTGCAATACAAACTGATTCATTTCCCTTCCTTTAATTAGCCTCTCCCTTCGTGGGTTTTACTCGGTGACTCACATAATACTTAAATCCCTCACCCAAATGCCAAACCCTCTCTCATTCTTTCTCCCTCAGATCTGTGTTTGCTTCCTTCACCTTTGTTGATACTCCCAACATGAATATTAGTCAATTAACCTTGAGGTGGCCAACCTTGCCTCACTCCCCAGTCCCATCAGGTCAGTCTGTTCCCTTAGCAGGCCTACAACCAACTGTGTTAAGTAAAGGTTTTGTGTTTTGTTTTCTGGTTTTTAAAATAGATATGTAGAGAAGCAGTCCTCTGACCTTGCTAAATAAACTTTTATAAAAGTGATGTTAAATTCTGTTATTGTGAAGAGACAAGATAAGGCTAGCTCACATCGTTAGAAGATCATTCTAGTGAGGAGCTGAGTGTCAATTCTGAATATACACCAGGGCTAACCTCATCCAAGAATTACATAGCTCTGGGTTCACATTTGGTAGAGTAACTCTGGGAAAATTATTTAACCCCTCTGTGACTCATTCAAATTATTTTAAAAATGAGAATGCATATGCCTATCTTAAAGGTAAGTTGCTAGGCTTGAATGTGACAATTATGTGAAGCATCTATCAAGTTGTTATAATAGTAGAGAGGGTAGAAGCAATAGTTGCGTTAGTAATGAACTCGATTTCTTTTTCCTAGTAAGCAGGCATATTCAGGCACGTCTAGAGATTGAGCCGTGCAGCTTTGCCAGGTGACATCAGCAGGGTGGGCCTCAAAGAAGTGAACTCACTCCAAGGAAGAGGTAGAGAATCTTCATGAACTTTGTCCAAAGGAAAGGGTTCTTCAATGGGAAAGAGTACATTTAGTCCACTATGTGTCTTCTTACCAGTCCTTCTGAATTCATGCCAATTCTCTAGGGAGAGAGGTTTATCAGAAAGGAACACTGGAAACCAGATGGCCATCCCACTAAATATCTCCGCCGATATAGACAGTGTTTGAAACCTGTACACAAACAGGGCCAAAGATAAAGCTAGCTCACGCTCATGTCTCATTTGAAGCATATTGGAGCATTTATCAGAGATGAAAGGGAATGATGCACAACAGGTAAGAAAGGTGGAAGGAACAGAGAATATGGATCCTAGTGGCCCAGTCAGTGAGCCAACTCTACCCTATAGAAGTTAAAAACCCCTTTCTGTTCCTCTATCTATGGTACACACATGACATTTCTAAAAAATCAGGTTTAGGAGCTTCGTTGCAGACCCTATAAAGCACAACCTCGTGATGCTGCCTTCTCATGTATATTGTAAGCCAATGGTGGGAGGAAAAGAGGATATAACGTTTGAAGTAAAGTGGTAGCTAAAAGGACTACTGCATTCAGCACACTTAGAGAATCCATATACCAGCTTAAAGAAATTTGAGAGGATGTCCTATTCCCAAAATCTATGAGATGGGACTGGACAAAATAAATAATAATAATTTCTGTATTTGTGATACTGTTGTAACTTCAACATAGAGTGACTTGAAAAACATAGGCTACGCAATGTCCGGAAATTGTCCATGGGACATTATTTTTAAAATATAAATAGTAATGAATAATTTACATTATTGATTGTAAGAAGGGCAAGTAAATACAAAGCATTTACTACTTCTAAATGCACCAGTGAATTCCCTAAGAGAGTAGACTAGAGTATATACATTTAAGTTGAATCTTGAGCTTGGGAAATACTAAACACTCCCATTTTTAAATTCTTGTTAATAGGAAAGTTAGAGTTTAGTCTGATTTCTAGGAAACATTATCACATATCATAACATCATTCAAACTTACTTTATAGGGCATTGTCTCTTTTATCTTACTTCGATTGACATGATTAAATTAAACATTTCCCAGTATGTGTCCCAATATACAATATTCTGAAGAAATAATATTTAAAAATGATTTTATGGTTAAATAAGTTTGGGAGATTCAGATTATATCCATGTCTTAATATTTGGTGATTTGAGGTAGCCACTAGCATGTTAAAATCCCAAAGAAGTGCTGCAGTCAAGACAACTTAATAGATTTAACCTAAAATTTCCAAAATCCATCAACCATGGAACTCAGTTATTTGAAATAATATCTTTTAAAAACCTGGGAAGCTCAAGTCTGGAAAACACTGATATCAATGTATTTTTGTACTATCTCAAGTTCTAGTCAGTTGTGTTTCTATGTTTTATTTTCTTAATTTGTAACAAGGACTTAATTTTAACTCTCATCTCATAGAGTTATCAGGACTGATAATTGATAAAAATGTGAAAAGATCCACACATTACTTGGTGTATGATCATCACTCAGTAAAAAAGAGTTCACTCAGTTTAGCACAACTAATCATAATGTGCAACTAAGTCAGTTGGATATTGATACTAAAAAGACATACCTTTAGAATAATTGCTTTGAAACCAGTCTTTACTTTTATCCACAGTTAAAAAGAAATATACATATATATATATATATATATATATATATATATATATATATATCCTTGCAACTAGAACCCGCATGTATATACACTGTAACTAAAAGTTTCAAAAAACACACAATTTTTCCTCCTTACAATGAATTCTATATTCTATTCTATAATATTTTATCTAGTCTACATCTTAATTTTAAATCTGATTGTGTCCTGATAAACTGATCTTGAAAACAAAGATAATTTAGAAAATCCAGCTCTAAAAGAGTTGAACATCCACAGCAATATTATGCTACCTAAATAGGGGACAATAATATCCGTGTTTGTTGCGTAAGTCTGGAAGTGGCTGTTGTGACATGGGCTGGTTTGCTCCACACCCACAAACCACAAATTCTAATTAGAAAATTCGCCCACAGGGTTGGTGTCCAGAATTTGTTTCTGGAGATGAGAAGTAGTTAGAGTGATCTGTCTTACTTAGAGATTTGCATAGATCAGCAAATATGTCTAAAAGGCAATAACTGGAACTTCAAAGGTCCAATAGGACCTTCCAATAAGAATGAGTATTCTAATTGTCATAGTACTCAGTACTGAATTTAAAAACTTTCTAAAAATAGAGTCCTGCATCCTTCAACAGTCAGAAATTCTTCCATATGTTTGCATCATAGGTAATTACATCAGGATTTTTAAATCCATGTTTTAGATATAGATCCTTAATTGATGGTCTTTGTGTTACTGGAAAGTAAAATTGTACAAAATTTTCATATATCAAAGATGACGGGCAAATTAGCATTTTTGTTCTATTGGAAGATTCTTTGATTGACAGATTGATAAGCAATGTTTATTCATTAACAAATATTTATGCTGAATTTCCAGACAGTGCCCTAAGGAGAAAAGTATATATAGAAAAGTTGGATCCCAAGTAAACATTTACTTTCCGTGAATACTTCCACACTTTTCCTGAAAAAAAAGAAAAAAAAAACCCGACAACAAAAATCACAAATCAAAGGCAAAGGATTCAAATGTTCAGAGAAAAATCTATTAAATAAATAAATGCATTTTTAAAAGTCTCCAATTTGGGGTAGCTAAATTGATTTATAATCTCTAATTTGTTATGCTGTTCTGTGGAGCAGAGCATATAAATCTACAAAGCTTGCTCAGCATTTATAATTATGTAGCCATGCAATGCTGAATACAGACTGTCTCACCACTACGCAAAGGGGGAAAGAGAAAAGTGTTGAAAGTAAACATTGTATAGCATATATAAGCACCTAGGTGCTACTGTACACAATAAAAATATGCCCATCACCCAGGCTTCATAAGGGTGCTCATTATTTATCTTCATGTTCACATCCTTAACTGGAGTTCCATGGGATACTCCTTCTAACTATTCAGCCTAAGTCCCCTGCCTCACAAGGGACTGGTGGGAATGCTTCCAAATACACGACTGCTCAGCTTCAGACTGTAAAAGGAGGCTGGGTTTCAGGCCAGTCCTGCAGAGAAGGAGCCAGTGAATGTGGCCATTTTGAATGTTCCTGTGGTGATCATTGTTTATCAATTTGCACGTTGCAAACTTTTAAATGCGATAAGCATTGATTTTTCTATTGTGCTGCTGTTCTCCAACAGCTGTAGAGTTGTCCCTTTTATCTAGGCATTGAAACAATATCTGAGGAAAGAGAAGGTATAAAGTTTGAGCCGAGGAATTCTCATTGTCTGGATTGCTCCAGATGTCAAATAAATACTAGACAAATAGAAACTTAGCCCCAGAAGTCTTTTCAGAGACCACTAACTCTAATCAAAGTTCATATAATCCTTTCTACACAAATGAATAAGTACATAGTTTGCGAAAAGCTCCTAAACAGAATAGCATTGGTATTTTAGGCAGCTCGTGCTAGTGTTTCAAATGATTTCTGGAACTGCCTACTACTTTAATCCAAAGGAGGCATTCACACAGATAATACTTTGACTATGAGAAAAGATGGGCAGTGCTTTAGCTTGTAAGTGCAAGATATCAATGCAAAAATAATGTGTTCTTAATCAGTTTTATTTTTATTTTTCCATGGATTAATCACACCACTGGCCATATGATTCACTAGTAGTGTCTTGTAACAAATGTGTCTGTCACTTATCTTTTGTGATCTGTGGCATTGATTCACAATTCAAACGAAATACTTCCACATAAAAACCTCAGAAATGGTTATGGAAGTTGCACTTCTTAGTCTAGATTAAGACAAAAATCTCAGTTCATAAGTAAAAGGCAATATCATGGCCCTATAGCTATAATGTCTTTAATGATAAATTCCAGAAAAATCCTTAAAATTGATTTAATTTAAAGCTGTACTACATTAAAAACCAGAAATTCCAAGTAAGATATGGGGAAAATATTTCTAAATCCTTAACATGATGTCTATATTTAAGGAGGAAGGGAAAACAAACCATTATTTAAAGAGTAACTGCACAAACTAATAATAGTAATGATAATTTAATTGTAGAATTTTAAGAAGAAAAAAAGGTTAAGAAGACTAAAGAGATTTTACTAGTTGAAATATGAAACAAAAGCTAGAATACATCAAAATGCAAATTCAGAAAACACTACAGATAACATTTTCATTTAAGTAAGAAATAGCACATTTTACAGCATAGCATAAGGGATATTGATGTTAGAATTCATAAGCAGCTTACTATCACCTACAAAATAATATCAAATTAGCAAACTACTTTTTAAAAAATGATTACACAGTTGGTTACCTGAAATCACCAATACTTATAGATGACCCAAAAGAGAACTGTAGAACAACAAATGGCAAGAATTATCAATAAAGGTCATTCTATCACTAACACCACTACTAATATAAAAGAGTGAAATGACATTCAAATCAGGGTAGACTAATTGATGCAGAGGCACACTGCAGAACGAGAAGGTAGAGATCATGCTTCCCATTTTTCTTGTTTACTCCCAGCACTTAGCATCATGTTGGGTACACAGTAGGGGATCAATAAATACTTAGAGAGTGATTCAGCCATCCACAAATAAGTGCATTAGGTGGATAATTAGTTGCCATGGCAAAACTATTCTCCAGGTGTAGTTTTCTACACTGATTGAAATCAAGGAGAGGGATATACAAAGGGGCTCCTCAGGCTTCACAGTTTTTCCTTTCAAGTTACTCTCACTGTCATATTGATTACAATTTTGCCAGTGAAGAATCAACTATTTATTATTACCATACCATATGATCAGTTCTCATTTTGATAAAAATACATATATTTGTGGGAAGTAAATTCCTATCATTACGGGCAATAGTATCAATTCATAAATACTGAATTTAATAATTTCTTTTACTGATGCTTTGCTTATCTTTTCCGGGATTCCTTCATTTGACTCACTGTGCCTCCACCAAAACCTCTAGCCATTCCAAATCTCCCATTCACGCAGACCATCAGCTTTGTTCCATCATGATGGGTCTCTTTTAGCCCAGATTCTTAGGTTTGATTATATAAGTGCTGACTTCACAACCACCTTCATCTGTACTCCTGACCCCACCACACAAGCACCACCATCCCCAACATACACACACACACACCACCCTAAACATTAGATCAATTCTCAACTGTGGGCTTCTACTGTTCAACTTCTGAGCTCTTTCTTTGCAGCACAAACACTTCTACAGAAAGATGAAGAAATCATTGTTTGGTCTTTGCTCTCCAATTTTAATCTGCCTCATTTACCCTTCTCAACAATCCTATTCCTTCTTGATGAACTTTAAGGTTACTCCAGAGCTTTATTTTTCCTCCTATTTGTTTACATTTTCCTGTGGCCAAATCATCATTCTGAGAAGATGTCCTTACTTCATATTTCCATGATAATAATTCCTACCTGAATTTCTTCATTTGTCTCTTTATAGTGACATAAATCTGCCCCTAAGCCATTCATTCCTTAATGCACTCAGTGAGGAGTCACCATGTACTTACCCTGTGCTGGCTTCTGTGTTGACAAATACAATGGTGGACAAGAAAAGTAATGCCCTCAGAGAACTTAGCTTCTAGTGGGGTAGACAGGAGATTACAGTATAGTGTTATAAATGCCATGAGTAGATTTACAGGATGGTATGGAAGCACATAGCACTGGCACCCAAGCTGGAATTGGTTGTATGATTAGTGATAGCTTCTTGGAGTAAGTGACGTCCAAGACAAGATCTGAAACATCAGTAAGAATTAGCCAGGAAAATGGGGTGAGATGAGAGGAGGAATGAGTTCCAAGTATAAGAAAGAGTGTGTTTACAAGAGAGAGCAGAGACAGAGAGCAGCAAGAGATTCAATCTGGCTGAAGTGCAAGATGGGAAGGTGGAAGGATGAGAGATATTCCTGGAGAAGTCAGCATGGATCCACCACGAAGGTCATGGGAAACAGTAAAACATACTGTTCATGAAGAGACCCTGGAATAAACAGATCTGGTTTATATAACTCATAGAGTTGTCCCAAGGGTTAAGGGAGATAGTGTCTGACACACAGTTAGGTATTTAATACTTTTAAAAAGCTACTATTGGGCGTATTAGGAGCTTGTATGTTATGCGGAGCCCAGTAGGAAGCTATGGAAGTATTTTAACCAGGAGAATGACATGAGTTGATTCATGTCTTAGGGCTGCCTTGTGGATTGGAGGAGAGAGGTGGAAAAGAACCAAAATTAGTATCAAAGGCATCAGTTATGGGACTTTCTACAACAGTCTAGGCAAAAATTATAGTGACCTGAATAAGTGGTGGTAGTAGAGGTGAGAAGACATAGATGGATTTAGTAGATATTTAGGAAATAAAACCAAGAGAAGTTGCTAACAGATGAGATGTGAGAGGAGGAGAAAGAAGGAGCAAGGACAACAATGAAGTTTCTGGCTTGCCTCACTGGCTGAGGAATGGGCTATTATGGAGATACAGAACAATGGGAGAAGAGCAGGGGTGGGTATGTCGGGACTAAAAGGCTTTAGCTGTAGATCCACTGAGTTTGAAGCTTCTGTGGGATCTAGTATCCAGTCTGCAGGTCAAGAGAGAGATCTGGGATATCATCCCAAATTGGGGTTCACATGCATCAGGATGACAGCTGAAGCCATGGGAACAATGTATAGGGGTATAGACCAAATGAGAAGAGAAAAAAGGAGAAAGGGTTATCAACAGAACCTGAGAGATAAGAGAAAGCCAGGAGTGTGCTGTCATGAAAGCCAAATGAAAAGAATGTTTTAAGAGGGGGAAAAGATGTCAGCAATTTGATTTGGTAACAAAAGGGATTAAGAATCTTGACAAGAGCTGTATTCATGGAGTCATGGATCAGGGAGAGTGTGGAGCTGTGAATAAGAAGGATGATGTAATAAGAGCATGTGAGGGAAATTCTATTTAAAAGTTTGGTTTTGAAGAGGAGAAGAGAGATAGCCTGTAGCTGAGAGGTATAGCACAAGGAAGACAAAATATCTTGTGCATGGGGAGACCAGACTATGTTTGCAGGGACAGGCAAGGAGCCAGTGCAGAGGCCTGCTTGAGAATGCAAACCTCAAAGGCAACAATTAATGACACAAGTTTTGGAAGAGATGGGAAAAGATGCACTGAAGATCCCGATAAAGAGGTTAACCTGGGAAAGGGGAAGAGGCACATCTTATCCCTTCACCCGTGCTTTAAATCCTTCAAAGTTCATAAAGATTCTTCCATTTGGATACTTTACTTACAATTATGTAGAGAAATACCCTCATTTAGGGGAGAAAAATCACTCTCTATCCTCTGCCTCCTCTAGTTACCAACACTATATCTTTTATATGCAGCTTCAGTTATGTGTCTCTATCCACTAACTCCACATCCTCCCCTTGCTTTTATTCCTTTTCACATTGCAATTAGGATTTTGTTCCTGCAATTATCTTAAATATCTCTATTAAAAGTCAACAGTCATAACTCCCTGTCTCAAGGGACTTTTCTTCCTCTTCTTTCTTATTTGACTCCATATTAAAAAGGCCAATACTTTTAATCAAACACTCTTTCCCATAACTCCCTCCCACTTTGAATTCCATGACATTAATTGGGAACATTCCCTACTTCTCCAACAGTCCCCCTTTGATGTGTCATCTGTGCCCCATCTCCTAATGTTGGACATTACCAATCCATTCATCGATTATGCTCTACTTTTCTCTCTCTACCCTGTTTTCTTTGGTGAGCTTATTCACTTAGACCTTTAAGTTTTCATCTTAATGTCCCCTCCTGAATCAATATCACTATCCTAACTTTATTCTATTTTATTTATAATTACAATCACCTTCATACCATTCCCCTCAGATGTCCCCAGTTTATCTTATTAGGCCAGGCACTGACTTCATTACCATTCCTTCCCCAGTTTATCCACTTCTGTTACTGGAAACACCACACTGCAGGCTCAAAATATGGAAGCTGTGCTGGACTATGCTACTTTCTTTTCCATTATCTAAGCTATCACCAAATCCTATGCATTAATAACATCTCTCCTGTTTGACTCTTTCTTCATATTTTCCCTGCTTTCACCCTAGTTGCAACTCTAATGAACTCACATATAGAAGTTACAGGATCTCTTAACTTTAGTGTTCTCAGAGTCAAGTCATCTTGCACATCATCAACATATTTGATTTTCATAAAACCTGGTCTTTACCATGCCATTTTCTTCATCAAGAATCCTATTATCTACTGGATCAAGGTCTATACTCCCACACCCTACATGATCCGTCAATTTTCATGGTTTATCTTTGTTCCATTTTACTTATCTAGACAATTCTCCACCACTTTTGAACTTCTGGCCTCACTCCAGACTAGCTTGTCTCCACAAGACATATGAATCATAGGCATCCTTGTTGCCAAGCCTTCCATAGAGTGTTTTTTCTTTTCTACTTAGAATTCCTTGCTTATCCCAAGTCCTACATCTTCTTTGAAGTGTTTTAGAAAACTTCAGTCACAGTGAACTTTTTCATTATTTACCCAGTGATCTGGACATTTATATTTACATTAAATTTAGTCCTTCATTATGTATACTATATATAATTACACCACTTGTTTCTTTTAATTTAGTAGATCTTGTTACTTAAAAAAGTGAGGAATATAAAGACTAATTATTTCACATATTTCTGTCACCACCTAGGACAGTTTGGAAAATAACATAGTTATTTAATAAATACTTGATGAAATAAATCAAATAATGTATTAGAATAGTGTCACAGAGCTGATAAACATTCATAATCCTAGAACTATGCATGCACATGCATGTGAGTTCTTAAAGAAATATCAGAAGCTAGTTTGAGCAATGCTACCCTTGCCATCAAAGGCCTTTGAAATTTTTTCTCGCAGCATAATATTGATCACAGAGACCTGGACAGAAATACACAAAGTGAGATACTTTCTTCCCATGTCGGAGTACTCAAAGCAATAGAATAAACAATATTCTTTTTAGAAGAAATACACACACACACACGAGTTAGAGCAGTGTAAAGAATTCAAAACATGCTATTCCTCTGGCACTTACCCAACTAAAATGGCTTAAGAAATAGCCAGAAAATTCATTTATGATAAAGATCACTTCCTGGGAAAATCAGTCTGTAGTACTTATCCAATGCACACACAACTTTTCAATGTGACTCTTAAAATATAATCACTCAATTTTAGAATGAAAAATGGCATTTATATTGCAGTGTGGCTCCACATAATCCAAAAGTGAGTAAAACCCATAGCCATTTGGAAAAAAGTCAAATTTCTGGCAGTTCTTCTTTATAGAAATAGCAGGAAGGAATCACAAAGGTGTCGCAACAAAATACTGTACACTGTGAAATATGTGAGGGGTTTAATGGGCTCCATTTTCCCAAGCAAATCATGTTCCTCTTCTGTAAGCCACTATGAGAGATAAGCTACCTTTCTCTGGGTTGTAGGGTACAACAGTAGAAGCTGCCAGTTTGCTGTATGTCTGTGTCCTCAGTAACACAGTTAATAAACCATCTGAATTTTAAGGAAAATAGTGGAACAACTGATTAAAACACCAAATAGTAAATTCAACTCATCAAACTTTTACCCAAACACCTAAGATTACATGCAAATCACTAAGCTAGGTTCTATAGACTGATTTACCTTTAACAAAGTTCATAAATGTCACCATTTATTTTGAAATCTACTGCCTTAAAAGCTTAAGAAAACTCATACATTTTGCACACTTTTAAAACTTTCCAGTTCTTGGTATCACTGTATTTGTCTTAATGTCTCTGTAATGGGTTAACACCCCTAACCCATCCAGATGTTGGAATGCAGCTCTCTGACAATTATTCTTGGTGAGATGGGTCTTGAGAGGGTTTCCAACAGTTAGAACTGTGCAAAATATGGTGGGTGTGCCCCCACAACTCTGGGGGATCTACATTGGGGGTTGCCCTCCTGATATCAAAATAATTGACATCCTATGGGGCTCCTTGGGCCACATCTTGACTGTACTATTTCAGCTAATTCTGTTCCATTCCCAACACAGTCAGCTCTAGCATCTCATCACCATGGAGCTTGTTATGAGCTGAATTGTGTCCCACTCAAAATTCCTATGTTGAAGTCCTAACTTCCAGTACCTCAGAATATGACTGTATTTAGAGATGGGATCTTTAAAGATGTAATTTAGGTAAGATGAGATCATATGGGTGGGCCCTAAACCACTATGACTGGAAATAAGGGCACAGACGTGTTCAGAGAGAAGATCACATGAAGATGGAGGAGAAGAAGGCCATCTGCAAGCCAAGGAGAGAGGCCTCAGAAGAAACCAAATCTGCCAACCCCTCAAACTTGGACTTCTAGCCTCCAGAATTGTGAGAAAATAAATTTCTGTTTAAACTGCCCAGTCTGTGATATTTTGTTATGGCTGCCCCAGCAAACTGACAACAGAGCCTCTCCTGATGCATTTCCATTTGGAAACTGAGAACGAACTTAGTGTTCCAGGGCCCTGCACAGAAGGAGTCTGACTAGAGATTAACGGGAGTCATGTTTTAGTCTCAGAGTTCTCAGTACACAGATAAAATAATGTATGTTGCCTATTCTAGGCACAAAATAATAAAATAATAATAGCTAACAGTGAGCATTTTCCTATGTGTCAGGAATGCTTCTAAGAGCTTTAGAATCTATTATTTTGAGATAGATCTGTTATTTTGCTCAGTTCTCACAATACCCAATGCAATAGATACTATTATCTATAGTTCACAGATGAAAAAAACAGTCACAGAGAACTTAAGTGACTGACTCACAGAGATATAAAGTGATGGAAATGTCTAACCAAGTAGTTTAACTCCAGGACACACACCAAAACTTTTGCACTATTCACACAATCTTGTCTCATTTGTGTACAGATTTCCTATCTTTTGTATATATTTGCACATATTGTTACCACTGTCTTGCAGATAAAACTGTCCCAGATACTAGTCCTAGAAGTGCAAAATCTCAACTTTCTTAGTTCGTCCTTCCTTAGGAACAAAGTCAGATCTACTCTTCTCAAGTCTTGACTTCACTACAGATTTGAGTTTTGTTCCTTTTTTTCCTTTTCAGTCTATATACTTAACCGTTTCCTGATATCTGTATTAAAAACAAACATATCTATGTTTATTTATGCATTTGTTTATTCCAATTGTTAAAGTTAAAATAATTATTGATTCTAGGCTCAGGCCTCACCAGGATAAAGAAAAAAAAAATTACCAAATAACCAAAAGTAGAAGGAAAGGAAGAGTGGAGAAAAAGAGGAAAGGAGAGAAAGAAAATTTACATATGTCAATCATTTGACCTTAAATCAGGCAAAAATAAGCTATGTTGCTAAATATAATAAAGAATGTTGTTGAGGAATGGGCAATCCCTCTAACGAAGTACAGGTTTGTGCCTGGCCCAGTGGCATAGTGGTTAAATTCATGCACTCCACTTCAGCGGCCCAAGGTTCACAGGTTCAGATCCTGGGCGCAGACCTACACACTGCTTATCAAGCTATGCTGTGGCGGAGTCCCATATAAGGCATAGGAAAGTGGGTATGGGTGTTAGCCCAGGGCCAATCTTCCTCAGCGAAAAAGAGGAGGATTGGCAACAGATGTTAGCTCAGGGCTAATCTTCCTCGCATAAAAAAAGGTACAGGTTCAAGTTGGAAAGCACCTGCCACACTAAAATTATCTATCCAATGTGAATCATACATAACTTTGCTGTTCAAAGTCTCTGACTGTCTAATGCTAGGGTGCTTAAGGGAAACTCTGTAGTGGATTCTCACCAGACAGCTAAGTGCTTCATAAAATGCCAACTACTTTAAGTTCCAATGATATTGAGAATATAGAACATTCTGTTCACCCCTGCACTTGCATCAGAAGCATCATCAAACACCCGAGATAACAAAGACTGTTCAGTTGCATTCAATGGGCTGGTGGTCATGAGACTGTGCCTGATACACGCTAAAAATAATAGAAGATAGTTCAGTAATTCAGTTCCATTTCTAGACGAGGGTGACCGCAACATATCATTTCAATAGTATCTTCAGAAGTTCTAAAAGGTGGTATAACACATGTTATGGAATCATAAGGTCTACAAGTTGGAGAAAGTATTAAAAGTCACTTGGTCAGAAGCATCACACTATATTAGAATCGCTGGAGAAGAGCCATAAAGGAAAGTTCAGTCTCATTTCTACTCCTTGAGGCAGCTATACAACTTCTGAAATGATTATGAAAGTCTTTTCTTTATGTTGGGAAAACCATTGTCTCATAATTTCTAACCATTAACCCTACTTACGTCTTCTGTTATAAACACAATTCAGCCTTCTATTGGGCAATCCTTCAAAAATATAAAAGAAGTCATGTTACCCTGAAGCCATTTATTTGTTAGATCAATACCCTTCAATTCCTTCAACACTTCCTCTACAAAAAAGTTGCCAGAATTTTTACATTCTGTCAGCTATTCTTTATAAATATTGTCATTTGTCATTTTTTAAAAAGCAACATCAAACATTAAACCTAATTCTGATATGATGTCTACATATTGAGCTTGTTATCTTTTATACTCTAGTTGCTCATTGTTGTGCTGTTGAAAAGCCACCAACTGCCTATCCCAGTTAGCTTTGTCCAAATGTAAATGGAATTGGATAGAGGAAAGGAAGACTTTGACAAGTTTAATTAGTTAAAAATATGTATCTGTATAATTTACTGATTAATCTCTGTTTTATGGTATTGGTTATTTACCTATTTACCTATCTTGCTTAAATTTTTTCTTTAGTTATGTTTTATGGCCTTTTTCCCCCCACAAAATGAATATAATCTGATTCAGTACCTTGAAATAAGTTTCCAAAAAATAACAATTGTCAATGTCCTAAAGATTTTTACTTTTTTCTCTTAAGAGCAATCCAGCAATCTTAATCTTATTTGATAAGATTAAATAAATTACATGATCATGAATTTACTAAGTTTAGAATACATCTTTAAAATTAAAATGAGGTGAAAGAACAGGTTTCTTTCTTTTTTATAAGAAAAATCAATGAATTAGTTATGATGTTTTTGAAAAAATTGTTAGCAAAACTCAGCTTTTACGTTTTGAAAAGATTATTTTGACTATTTTAACCCTGAGTTACACAATTTTTTTCCATATAATTGCAAGTTTGGTAAAGAAGACTAAAACATATCAACAATATAAGTGGGCTGTAATGTTTTCTCTACAGTAGTGGTTAAAACACAGCAAATGGCATGAGTAATCTACAATGGGAATTTGCCCGTGTTGAAAAGAAGACTATACTTTTTACATTCATCTCTTTTGATGTTCTAGGGTTTAATTCGGTAAGTAAACATGTATTAAGAATATTTTAATTGCGTAGGAGACTGTATTTGAGAAACAAGAATAAGACAAAACCATATGAGGAAATCTTCATGACTTTGGATTTTGCAAAAGATTCTTAGATATGACAACAAAAGTATGATTAACAGAAGAGAAAAAAATAGTTAAATTGGACCTCATCAAAGTTAAAAACTTTTGTTCATCAAGAAAGTGAAAAGATAACCCACGGAATAAGAGAAAATAATTGCAAGTCATATATCTAATAAATGGCTTGTATCTAGAATATATAAACAACTCCTACAACTTAATGATAAAAAGAAAAATAACAATTGAAAAATGGGCAAAGGATTTGAATAGACACTTCTCCAAGGAAGATATAAAAATGACCAATAAGTATATGAATCAATGCTTAATGTCATTAGTCATTAGGGAAATGCAAATCAAAACCATAACAAGATACCACTTTGCACAAACTAGGATGGCCAAAAAAAAAAAAAAAAGACAGATATATGTAATAATATGTGTTAGTGAGGATGTGGAGAAATTGGAACCCTCATACACTGCTGGTGGGAACTGGGAATGGAAAACAGCCTGGCAGTGCCTCAAACAATTAAACATAGAGCAACCATATGAGCCAACAGTGCCACTCCTAGGTACATACCCAAGAGAAATGAAAACATTTATCTACACAAAAACTTGTACACAAATGGTTATAACAGTATTATTTATAATAGGCAAGAGATACAAACAATCCAAATACCCATCAACTGATGAATGAATAAACAAAATGTGGTATATCCATGATGGAATATTATGGATCATAAAAGGAAATGAAACACTGATGCATACTACAAGATAAATGAACCTTGAAAACATGCTAAGTGAAAGAAGCCAGTCACAAAAGACCACACATTATATGATTACATTCATATGAAAGTCCAGAAGAGAGAAATCTATAGAGACAGAAAGTAGATTAGTGGTTGCTTCGGCCTGGGGGGAAGGTGTGAAGGTAGAAGGGTGAAAGCTAAAGAGTATGGGGTTTCTTGGTGAGGTGATGAAAATGTTCTAAAATAAAGATGGTGATGGTTGTACATATCTGTGACTACACTAACAATCATTGAACTGTATCATTTAAATGGGTGAGTTGTATGGTATGTGAATTATATCTCAATAAATCCGTTAGAAAAAAACATTTTGAGAAAGGAAAACAAGTGGGGGTAACTTGCTCAACCAGATATCAAGACTTACAGAGCTATAGTAATAGACAGTATGATAGTGGTACAAGGATGGGCAAATAGAACGATGGAAAGGAGTAGAGAATGTAGAAACAGACACGTATGAATACAACACAAATGATGTACTGCAAAACAGTGGAGAAGGAATGGTCTTTTAAATAAACAGAGCTGCGTTAAAAAAAAAAAACGAGTATGACATTGACCCTATTTTCAAGGATCCCACAATCTTCTTCCATTATCCTATATCAGAAAGGTAAACTCTGGTGTTTAAATGAAAATTAAATCTCAACAAACTGATTTAGAATTCTCTCTGCCCTATCCTATGCAGACTTACCCAAATATTGTGAGAGTGCAGAGACACACTCAAAATAGTGTTAGCACAATTGAATAATGTACAGACTATTCTGTTAATTAATTATTTAAAGCCTTTTTTCTGACCTTTGAAAAAGGAAATAACTTTGAAGGAATAAGGCCCTACGTGTTAAATTTAGTCTTTAGTTCCTCACTCCCTCTCTACCTCTTTTCTATGGTAAAATGATCTTTGGCATTGAAGTTTTCTTACTACCTGCCCCGTTTTACCATACAGGCTCTGCTGCCTCCCACGACCCAGACTGTCAGCTTTAAATGTGATAAGCAGCCCTGCAAGTTCAGACGTTGCCTTAATTTCATATAGTCATTTTTTATAGTTTTTCCAACATGCAGATTAACTACTTTATTCAGTTGCAGATGGTGCTGGAATGAGTTTTTCAGCAAAAGTGAGTGGAAGTCAATAATACATCATGAAGTGCTAACATGTTACTACTTATGAGCTTCAAGGCTGGATATCTATCAAGATTATTGTCCAGTTACACCATACATATATCAGATTCAGATGGTTTTTCTTTACAGTGTAGTGTGTGTGTGTGTGTGTGTGTGTGTGTAGGCTTTTTGATTCCTCTATAGACCTTGGGGCAATCAGCTTCTCTCTTTAAATGGTCACATAAATTACCTCTAGGCTCTTAGTTGACATTTTAGCCACCTTATCTTCACACTGCCTTATTCAAAATGACCTTAGAAGTGTCAACTGTATTTAGAAAGTAACATGCTAATATCAACCAAGATATGTTAACATGTTTATAACATTTAACACTGTGGTTTTTTCTTTGGAGGGTTTATCTTAAAATAATCCAAAAGTAGGAAAAGACCTGTATATGTAAGGATATCCATTATATTATTACCTATGTTAGCCAACAAAATGGAAATAACCTAAATGTCCAATAGTGTGAGCATGGGCTGAGGCAGGAAGTCATAGCAAATTATGATTTATTTATTTGACAGAATTGTGGAACCATCAAAGCAGTTGATATGAAAACTGTATAAAAACATGGGAAATGCTAAAGATGTATTTAGGTCCTTGTACTAAGATTTCCCTTAGTCTAATCACAGTCATGCAAACCTTATTTGGTTTATGTAGGTAAATGTAGGATAAATTCTAGGATGACAAAGATGGAAGATTGGGTCAATATTTTAAAATATGATAATATATTTGATAGATGTAGAATATTTTCCAAGATAAGATCCAGTTAAAATTGTGAGACCAATGAGTTTGTTTTCCTTGGTGAGCATTTGCCAGTTTTTGGCCACTCAGCACCAAACTGCTCATATATCATTACTTCAATCTTCCCTTTGCAGGAATTTCTTACATGTACAGACTTTGGAATCAGCGGCCATTTTTTCCACACTTTGGTGCTGTCAGGCGGCAGACACCTGAATGGGGATCAGGCAATCTCAGGCTTTCTCCTAGGACTTTGAATCTTGGATAAATTATACAATAATAAGGGGCTGGTTAGAGATCATGTTCATCATAACAGCAATGCCTGGTCATCCAGACTTTTTCTGTAGCGTGAACTTCATTACAGGTCAGGTTGCCCAACACACCAGAGCTCCTCATATTTTGCCAGTTTTCCCCAACCTTTCCCTTTTTATTCCAAGAACCTTGAATTGTTGCCACTACTCATAACCTAGAATCCTCTCTGATCTATAGGCACACCTTTGACTTCACATAGTAAAGTTATTCTCAAGTGCATATGCTAGAGAGAATAAGACATAGAAACTGATGAAGAAGAAATTTCAACTATGAGGAGAATGTTATAGTGGGATAAGAGAAGCAGAAAGGGAATCAAAATCAAGAAAACCAGATAGAGAGGACTAAGTTTATAAATTCAGTCTGTAAACATGACGAGACAAATCAGTTAGGGTGAGCAACTTTAGGTTGCTAAGGAAAGCTTGATGGAAACTCAGTAGAGGCTGGTTAGGATTTGAGAGAATGAACACCCCCTCCTGCCCTAAGGATTTTCTAAGTTGTAATGGAGAAGGTCTCTGTTTCATTTTTATTTTGTTTTGGTTTGGTTTCCTTTAATTAATGTGTGTGTTGTAGAGAATATTGGAGAGGTTTTTTAATGATGACATTGTTGTTCTTGTTTGGAAAGCAAAAAAGGTTTTCTGCTTAGGCACCCTGGAAATGTGACTGGAAAGAAGAACACAATGATATTCTGTTTTCCATCTAACCCAAGAGTCTTGGAATAACCTGCTACGGGAAAAAAGATATTGGCTAAAACTAGAGGATTTGTTTTGACAAAGGAGATGAAACACACAGACTTAGGACTGCTTCTTTCTAGAGTCTAGTAGAGAACATTTAAGACACAGTTGAGGAGTGGGCCATTCCTTCTGTCCTACCATAGATTATCATAGAACTTTGCCAGTTTGAATTCTCTGGGTAGCTATCTCCAGGGAAATTTTTGCCCAGTAGAATCCTAAGAATGATTTTTCTGTTGGGAAAGGCAGTCTCATGTGCATAGTCTTTTGACCCCCATGTGGCCACGTAAGAATGGGCATTGGGCCTGGATCACTTCCTTACCAAGAGATAAGGAGTCCATAGAGTCTGTGCCATACTTATCACCTTGTGTGGGAATATCTTTCCCTGTTTCAGCCTCAATGAGCACTCCTTTGTTCTGCATAAGTGTGCACGTCAATCGCCCTCAGGTATGTCCCTAGCTATCAGTATTTCAGACTGATCGGGAGGCTTTGGGGTCCTTCTGCTGCAGCACAAGATGGGTCCTCATAGGCCGATTGCCCTGCATCAGCTTCTGGGGGACCTGCTGGCCATGAGGGACCAATGCATGCTATTGGCACTGTTCTAGCTCTGTCTCTTCTCTATGTGAGTAAAAGCATTGTTCCATCCAGTGCTTGATTGTCATGTTTTCCTTGGCAACTCCAACACCAAGACTCAGTGGGCAGAATTGTTTGGACTTCTCTTCCTGGTGGCTGGCCTTGTGATGACCTTGCTATCCTCCATGTAGTTGGAGTCCTCCCCTGGTATTGGTAACTGGTCCACAGAGTTCAGCTTGACACATTCCATCTGGCTGAACAGTTTACACACGGAGAGCAAGCATGGTGGCTGTGGTTAATTATTTCCAGAAAGTTTCTTGTTGGCCTTGGCTTCTAAGAAGAAAATTTAAGAGGTTTTTCCCAAATATAAATGAGGGAAACTCTGAGAAAAGAAATTAATGAAATATCTGGAAGGGGGAGTCCAAACTAAGAAAATTCAGATATTAATATTAATGTAACTTTTATTTCCCCAAAGCATATAGCATGGGGACATTTTGGGTTATATTTAGAGTAAACTCTGCTATTATTGTATTGTGGTAGGTTATGTTTTGCTAATCCCCATCAGCTTGAAAATACAACAAAGACAGAGTCACAAAACCATTTCTCCCTTCGTCACCACACCCTTCCACCCGCTGCTACCCAGACTCAAGGAAAGCTCAGCCTTGATCAAATACTGCTTATGCCATGATGTTCCCAAAGAACTCTCATGTGATCCCAAATGTCCGCCTCCTGGCTGCCATGTATTCTCACTCCAGGTTGAAATCTGTAACAGGATTACAGTCTTTGCTGCTAACACACAGTTTCAGAGTCATCTCTGACTCATTTACTAATACCAAGCTCACTGGGGTCTCAGGATGTTTCTTCTTGAGGTCTGCCGGCTTCTAGGATGATGCATTGCTGTGAGCTAGTAGCAATGTCTTCTCAGTCCCCTATGCCCCTTCTTCTCTCTGTAACCCTATGGGCTTCCACAGTCACACTCATAATCAAGAAATATATTTACTGACTCCCACCATCACTTGTTTGAATTCTAGTACCTGTGCCCTCAATGTCTTTTGGAGATTTCAGCTCTTAACACCATTAGAGTGTCCTCTTCATGGGATCCTGTGAAGTCTCTACCTATGAGTACTTGGTCTTGTATCAATAGAGCCCTAATCCCCAGTTCTCCATTTTCTATTTTTCTGAAATTTTCCTATGGTGTTTGTAAGGGAAACCAGAAGGTCAAAGCATTCGATATAAAAGCAGAGTCTTCCTTGGTCAGGTTCAGAAACTATTTTGGGTCAAGATAATATAACTCCTATACTACCATGGAAGACTTTAAAAAATAATGACTCTAGGGGCCAGTGTGGTGGTATATAAAGTTCGTGTCCTCCTCGGGCCTGGGTTCGTGGGTTTGGATCTCGGGTGCAGACTTATGCACCACTCATCAAGCCGTGCTGTGGCGGCATTCCACATACAAAAAAGAGGAAGATTGGCACGGATGTTAGCTCAGGGACAATCTTCCTCACGAAAAAGAGGAGGATTGGCAATGGATGTTAGTTTAGAGTCAGTCTTCCTCCCCCCAAAAATAAAATTAAAATAATGACTCTAAAAGCATACAATCAAGAAGAACCATTCCTTTTGTACCCATTTGACAGTGAGCATGAGATGGTTAATCAGGAGGTTAACCTGAGGGTCTTCAATGAAGCTACAATCCCATGAGTGTTTTCTCTTTGCATTATTCCAACCAAGACTTTACTATTCTTTATTAGCAAGTGTAAAGCATGCTTTCCAATCAGTGCAGAGAACAGAGAGAAAAACAAGAATGCTAGACACACATAGCTGAACTCTCAGATTTGTAAAACATACAACTGGAGCTCTCCCAGGTGAATAATTGAAAGCAGGAAGATAACATTTTGTCAAGGCTGTTGGAGAAAACAAACCTCCTTAACAACAATATAAAAGTCTCAGTGATAAAGAGAAGTGTGAACAATGATATAAACACAGCCTGAGAACACATAGCAAACATTATTTAGTGAGACCTTGCTTGAAAAACTAACATCCCAGCATAGACCAGCCCTGGGAATGAGGAGGGTGAGGCACTTAAAAAAACATCTGTGTGATGGAGAAAAGGGAAATCTAGATGTAAGTTTTTCTACCAATTCAATATGGAGAAGAAATAGGACGTTATATCTGAACCTATCCTCTTATAAGAATTATCCTGTTATGATACCAACCCCAAGGCTTAGAAGGAGACTGAGGAGACCTCAGGAATTTAAAGGAGGCTCCAATGGAATGATGTATAGCTCCTTTATTATTTCAGAAGATGCCAAAGAAAAGAAACCAAAATAATCGTTCTTGCTGCCTTCTTTTGTTATTTAGGTTTTTGAATGTACTGTTTTTCATAAAAATTAATTTTAGCCCTTAGAAGTTCTGTGTGTGTGTATTCTAATAATTTCATTCACCAGGGGAAAACTGGCTCTTCTCTCTTTCCACTTTTTCCTGCAATGTTTTATTGCACTTGCATCATAAACTAAAATTCTTTTGTGACGATCAGCCTTGAAACCCAAGGAAACTATACAAAATGGATGATTCCAACTTTAATGTAGACAGGGAGGGAGAGAAGTCTTAGTCAAAGGTCTCAAAGTCGGATGTCTAGAGGGACCAGGTAATTAAACAAGTAAAGCAGTTGCACTCTCTACAGGACCCAGCTCCTACTCAACTCTTGTGGATTATTGTCAGAGATTCTGGACTTACTAGGAGATTCAGAAATCTGGATTTTTATTTAAATTCCTTTTATTGTGAAATGGTGGCTTCTTTAAAAAAGAAATGGTGTCAGCTAAATAAACACTCAAAATATAGGTTCCAGAGCCAACAGTTTTGATCACTTGTTTGGGCCAAGAGCTACTTCCGAGTGGAAAACAATTTGGGGAGGAGGTGCTAGAGACTGACACAGGCAGCCTTGAATTAAAGGGCATTCTGGTGAGAAAAGTCTAACTAGAGAGCAAGAGAAGTTAGATCTAAAGCTAGTTATGTATATATTGGGGTAAAGGACACTAGAGGACATTCTTGTCTGTAAGAACACTTTAGTTTTCCCTTCTATAATTAACTCAATTGTTTATTAGGGAAATAAAGGAACATGCAAAAATCTGCATAACCTTGTGCAAGGTAAAGGGAAAGAGTCTCACTCCAGCCCATCTCCTTACTTGCTCCTTTTGAGTGCACACATCATTCCAAGGAATAATGTTTGAATAAACTGGGTGGATCTATGAGCAGCAGTAAACAGTGTCCCAGGGGTGGGGAAAGAACTACCCAAGCTCAGGAGTACTGCTCAGAGGGCAATTCAATAGGTTCAGTGAAAACAAATATTGTTCTTTACCCATATATTATAGGATGTTAACTTTGAAGAGAGCAGATGAATAAACATCCAGATTGCATGTGTAATTCTGGTAGAATATGATTTCCAGATTCTAAGCAGGTATTGTGATAAAGTTCCCAATCAAAAAGCCCTTTCAAGAACTGATGTGGATAGATAACTAGGCATAGATGTAGACACAGATATAGATATAGATAGTACATGACCTATGGTACTTGTAATGGTCATGTTGCTAAGTCAATCTCAGCATCCATTATTTCCAAGAGAAAGTAAATTATTCCCTTTTACAGAATGTTTACAGAATGTGGCATATGTGTTACATGTGCCACATATTACCCTTTCATAACAAGTATGGATGAAGCTGGCAGTCATTGTTCTCCAAGGATATGAATATGTATAAATTAAAATGTGTTTGTGTGTCTGTGATTTGTCATGTAATGGAAAGGTCACTTGGAAGTAACTAAGCTTGGAGATAGCTTTTGGTAAGAGTGAGTATTTCTGACTTATGAATACTTCCTAGAGTTTAGCATAGGGTATAAAGTCTAGTAAAACTTTGTCGATTTGGTTCATGCTGTCCCTGGATCTACAGACTTTGACAGGATGAATTGCTTGGTCAAGACCCAACATCCAGTAGGGTGATTTACAGACATTTTTAATATGCAGTAGAACCATGACTAAAAACTTAGTGAAAACTGTTTTAAGTAAGCTGTTAATTCATTATATTTTTCAAATAATTTTTAAAATTGTCTTTGTTTTTAATTACTAAAGAAATAAATATTCATCATAACCATTTTTAAAAATATAGAAAAGATATAAAAAAGAAAAAAAAATCCAATAGCAACCACAATCTTTGCACTGAATGGTAATCTTGCTCAACTGTTGAACTTTCATTTTTTTTCATATTTGAACAGTCATTTTTAAGAATCTGCAATAAATATATTTACCTAAAATTTTTCCCATTTTTGAGCACATTTTAGGATAAATCTGTAGATAAGAACTTACAAGAATATGTATACTTGAATCTTTTGATACATTTTTCCAAATTTTCCTCCAAAAGTTTATACCAATTTTACTCTCATCAAAATTATAGGAAGAACCCACTAATTGAAAATTTTTAATTTAAAATTTTAGCAATCATGAACATAGTAAGATAGATAATTTGGTAAAGTAGTTTCAAAAGAAGAAGAAGCTAGTGTGATTTTGCAATTGATTTGCTGAAGTTTATTTCTTTACCTCGCTGAAGTTTATTTCTACTATCTTGCAAGATCTTGTTTTGATGTCACACTGGTAATCACAGATATATTTCAAAGAAGAAAATATGCAGCGTTGACTTCACGTTTTCTTGTGTGATTTACATAAAACATTTTTAGACTAAAGCCAAATATTTGCTTTCAAAGCCATTAACACATTACTTTTATCAAACCCATTGTGCTTACCTGGGGCTTGCTCATTGACAAAAGATGTCAGTGCTCTCTAACTTAATCAGGGAAAAGAAAATTATTATTATTATTATGCCAGAGGCTTAACATTTTATTTTTTTAAGACAAGTATCAACAATTTATTTTTAAAATTTTTTTTATTGTGGTAACATTGGTTTATAACATTGTATAAATTTCAGGTGTACATCCTTATAACTCTATTTCTGCATAGATTCACCACCCAAATACTAATTACAATCCATCACCACACACACGTGCCTAATTATCCCTTTTGCCTTCCTCCCTCCCCGCTTCCCCTCTGGTAACCACCAATCCAATCTCTGTCTCTATGTGTTTGTTGTTATTTTTATCTTCCACTTATGAATGAGATCCTATAGTTTTTGACCTTCTCCCTCTGACTTATTTCGCTTAGTGTACTACCCTCAATGTCCATCCAGGTTGTCACAAATGTCTGGATTTCATCTTTTCTTATGGCTGAGCAGCATTTCATTGTGTATATACACTACATCTTCTTTATCCATTTGTCCCTGATGGGCATTTAGGTTGCTTCCAAGTCTTGGCTATTGTGAACAATGCTGCAATGAACACAGGGGTGCATGTACCTTTACGTATTGGTGTTTCATGTTCTTTGGATAAATACCCAGCAGTGGAATACCTGGATTGTATGGTAGTTCTATTCTTAATTTTTTGAGGAATGCCCATACTGTTTTCCATAGTGGCTGCACCAGTTTGCACTCCCACCAGCAGTGTATGAGTTCCCTTCTCTCGACATCCTCTCCAACACTTGTTGTTTCCTTGTTAATTATACCCATTCTGACTGGCGTGAGGTGATATCTCATTGTAGTTTTGATTTGCATTTCCCTGATGGTTAATGATGTTGAACATCTTTTCATGTGCCTGTTGACCATCTGTATATCCTCTTTGGAGAAGTGTCTGTTTAGGTCTTTTGCCCATTTTTAAATTAGGTTGTTAGTTTTTGTTGTTGAGATGGATTAGTTCTTTATATATGTTGGAGATTAACCCCTTATCAGATATATGGTTTGCAAATATCTTCTCCCAATTGTTAGGTTGTCTTTTCATTTGGTTGATGATTTCCTTTGCTGTAAAGAAGATTTTTAGTTTGATGTAGTCCCATTTATTTATTTTTCTATTGTTTCCCTTACCCGGTCAGACATGGTACTTGAAACTATACTTCTAAGACAGATGTCGAAGAGCATACTGCCTATATTTTCTTCTTGAAGTTTCATGGTTTTGGGTCTTACATTCAAGTCTTTAATCCATTTTGAGTTGATTTTTGTGTATGGTGTAAGACAATGGTCTACTTTCATTTTTTTGCATGTGACTGTTCAGTTTTCCCAGTACCATTTGTTGAAGAGACTTTCCTTTCTCCATTGTATGTTCTTGGCTCCCTTGTCGAAAATTAGCTGTCCACAGATGTGTGGGTTTACTTCTGGGCTCTCGATTCTATTCCATTGATCTGTGTGTCTGTCTGTGTGCCATTACCATGCTGTTTTGGTTACTATATCTTTGTAGTATATTTTGAAATCAGGGAATGTGATTCCTCAGCTTTGTACTTTTTTCTCAGTACTCCTTTAGCTATTCAGGGCCTTTTTTTGTTCCATACAAATTTTAGGATTCTTTGTTCTATTTCTGTGAAAAATGTCATTGTAACTTTGATAAGGATTGCATTGAATCCATAGATTACTTTAGGAAGCATGGATATTTTAAGTATGTTAACTCTTTCAATCCAAGAGCACAGAATATCTTTCCATTTCTTTGTGTCTTCTTCAATTTCTTTCAACAATGTTTTATAGTTTCCAGTGTACAAATCTTTCACTTCTTTGGTTAAGTTTATTCCTAGGTATTTTATTCTTTTTGTTGCAATTGTAAATGGGATTGTATTCTTAATTTCTCTTTCTGCTACTTCATTGTTAGTGTATAGAAATGCAACTTATTTTTTGTATGTTGATTGTGTATCCTGCAACTTGCCTGTATTCCTTTATTATTTCTTACATTTTTAGGTGGATTCTTTGGGGTTTTCTACATACAAAATCATGTCATCTGCAAATAGTGACAGTTTCACTTCATCCTTTCCAATTTGGATCCCATTTATTTCTTTTTCTTGCCTGATTGCTCTAGCCAGGACTTCCAGTACTACGTTAAACAGGAGTGATGAAAGTGGGCATACTTGTCTGATTCCTGTTCTTAGAGAGATAGCTTTCATTATTTTCTCATTAAGAATGATATTTGCTGTGGGTTTGTCATATATGGCCTTTATTATGTTGAGGTACTTTCCTTCTATACCCATTTTATTCAGAGTTGTTATCATAAATGGATGCTGTATCTTGTCAAATGCTTTCTCTGCATCTATTGAGATGAACATGTGGCTTTTATTCTTCATTTTATTAATGTGGTGTATCACGTTGGTTGATTTGTAGATGTTGAACCATCCCCACATCCCTCTAATGAATCCCACTTGATCATGGTGTATGATCTTTTTAATGTATTATTGTATTTGATTTGCTAGTATTTTGTTGAGGATTTTTGCATTGATGTACATCAGTGATATTATACTGTAACTTTCTTTTTTTGTGTTGTCTTTGTCTGGTTTTGGTATCAGGGTAATGTTGACATCGTAGAATGAGTTAGGAAGCCTCCCTTCCTCTTTGATTTTTTGAAAGAGTTTGAGAAGAATAGGTATTAAATCTTCTTTGGGTGTTTGGTAGAATTGACCAGGGAAGTCATGTGGTCCTGGACTTTTATTTGGGGGAAGGTTTCTATTACTGTTTTAATCTCCTTACCAGTTATTGGTCTATTCAAATTCTCTATTTCCTCTTGATTCAGTTTTGGAAGGTTGTATGATTCTAAGAATTTATCCATGTCTTCTAGATTAGCCAATTTGTTGGCATATAGCTTTTCATAGTATTCTCTTATAATCTTTTGTATTTCTGAGGTGTCCATTGTAATTTCTCCTCTTTGATTTTTTGTGTATGTGTGTGAGGAAGACCAGCCATGAGCTAACATCTGTTGCCAATCCTCCTCTTTTTGCTGAGGAAGACTGGCCCTGGGGTAACATCCATGCCCATCTTCCTCTACTTTATATGGGATGCCACCACAGCATGGCTGATAAGCAGTGCATCGGCTGGTGCCCAGGATCTGAACCCGCAAACCCTGGGCTGCCAAAGTGCAAACTAATGCACTTTGCGCCACTGGGCCGGCCCCTTCTCTTTGATTTCTGATTTTACCTATTTGAGCCTTCTCTCTTTGTTTCTTGGTGAGTCTATCTAAAGGTTTGTCAATTTTGTTTATCTTTTCAAAGAACAAGCTCTTGGTTTTGACTTTTTCTATTTTTTTTTAGTCTCTATTTTATTTATTTCTGCTCTGATTTTTATTATTTCCCTCCTTCTACTGAATTTGGGCTTTGTTTGTTCTTCTTTTTCCAGTTCCTTTAGGTGCACTGTTAGATTGTTTATTTGAGATTTTTCTTGTTTGTTGAGATAGGGCTGTATTGCTATAAACTTCCCTCTTAGAACAACTTTTGCTGTATCCTGTAAATTCAGGCATCTCTTATTTTCATTTTCATTTGTCTCCAGGTATTTTTTTTATTTCTCCATTGACCCAATCGTTGTTCAGTATCATTTTGTTTAATCTTCACATATTTGTAGCTTTTCTGATTTCTTCTTATAGTTGATTTCTCGTTTCATACCTTTGTGGTCAGAAAAGATGCTTGGTATTATTTTAGTCTTCTTAAATTTATGGAGACTTGTTTTGTGGCCTAATATGTGATCAATCCTGGAGAATGTTCCATGTGCATTTGAAAAGAATGAGTATTCTTTGGTTTTTGGATGGAATGTTCTGTATATGTCTGCTAAGTGCATCTGGTCTAATGTTGTTTAAGGTCAATATTTCCTTCTTGATCTTCTGTTAGGATGACCTATCCATTGGTGTAAGTGGAATGTTAAAATCCCCTACTATTATTGTGTTACTGTCTATTTCTCCTTTCATATCTGTTAATAACTGCTTTACATATTTAGGTGCTTCTATGTTGAATGCATAGATATTTTGTCTGATATGAATATTGCTACTCCAGCTTTCTTTTCACTGCCATTTGCATCTTTTTCCATCCCTTCACTTTCAGTTTGTGAATATCTTTACATCTGAAGTATGTCTCTTGTATGCAGCATATATATGGGTCTTATTTTTTTATCCAGTCAGCCAACCTATGCCTTTTGATAGGAACATTTAGTCCATTGACATTTAAAGTAGCTATTGATATGTATATACTTACTGCCATTTTTTAACATTTTTTCTTAGTGTTTTAGTAGTTCTCTTTCCTTTCTTCTTCTCTTGCTCTCTTCTCCTGTGGTTTGATGGCTTTCTTTGGTATTATGTTTGGGTTCCTTTCGCTTAGCTTTTTGTGTATTTATTATAGGTTTCCAGTTTGTGATTACCATGAGGTTCATATATAATAACCTACGTATATAGCAATCTATATTGAGTTGATGGTCTCTTTAGTTTGACTTCTATTTGAAAGCACTGCTTTTTTACTCCCCTTCTCCCACATTTTATTTTTTTGATATCCTGTCTATCCTCTTTTTTGTGCATTTGTATCTGTTACCCTCTTATTGTGGGAATAGATAATTTTTTCCTATTTGTGGTCTTCTCTTTCCCCCTTAAATAAGTCCCTTTAGCATTTCCTGTAGGGCTGGTTTCTTGGTGATAAACTCCTTTAATTTTTGCTTGTCTTGGAAACTATTTATCTGTTGCTCCATTCTGAATGATAACCTTGCTGGGTAGAGTATTCTTCGCTGTAGGTTTTTTCCTTTTAGGACTTTAAATATATTGTGCCATTCTCTTTTAGCATATAAGGTTTCTGGAGAGAAGTCAGCTGAAACCCTCATGGGGTTTCCTTTATATGTGACTTGTTGCCTTCCTCTTGCATCTTTTAGGATTCTCTCTTTATCTTTAATTCTGGATGTTTTAATAATGATGTGTCTTGGTGTGGGCCTCTTTAGTTTTATCTTGTTTGGTGCTCTCAGTGCTTTCTGTACCTGGATGTCTGCTTCCTTCCTTAGGTTAGGGAAGTTTTCAGCTATTATTTCTTCAAATAGATTCTCTGCCCCTTTGTCTCTCTCTTCTCCCTCTGGGACACCTATAACACGGATGTTGGTGCACTTGATATTGTCCCAGAAGTCCCTTAGACTGTCCTCATTCTTAATTCTTTTATCTGTTCAGTTTGGGTGATTTCCTCTAGTCTTTCATCCTCTGTATCATCTACTCTGCTATGGAGTCCCTCTAGTGAATTTTTCATTTCCAGTATTGTATTCTTCATTTCTGAATGGTTCTTTTTTATATTTTCCAATTTGTTGACATTCTCACTGAGTTCATCCATTCTTCTCCCAAGATCAGTGAGAATCCTTATGATTATTTGAACTCTTTACCTTGCTGAAGTTTATTTCTACTATCTTGCAAGATCTTATTTTGATGTTGCATTGGTAGAGCACAGATATATTTCAAAGAAGAAAATATGCAGCATTGACTTCAACTTTTCTTATGTGACTTACATAAAACATTTTTAGACTAAAGCCAAATATTTGTTTTCAAAGCCATTAACACATTATTCTTATCAAACCTATTATGCCCACCTGGGGCTCACTCATTGACAACAGATGTCGGTGCTCTCTAACTTAACCAGTGAAAAGAACATGATTATTATTGTTATGCCAGAGGCTTCACATTTTAAAAAGTTGCATTTTCTTTTACTTAAATTGAAAACTAGACTTCAGCAATAATTAGTTTATTTTAAATCATGAACTTTCATTAACTCAAAAGAAAATGGGAACTCTCTATTCTTTGAAATATTAAAGTAAACATTATCTAGTCAGAGAACAAAATGTTTCTGGGTTTCTTTTTTCTTCAATATGTTAAGTTATGATCAAAGAGCTATGATTAGAATTAAATGGCAAAAGACCACAGCAAGAATCAGACCTTGCTTCATAATCACTCTCTGGCACAGAAACTGTGGTTGTCTCAATTCCTTTCAGTGAAACAAGGATTTATGATGTGCTTACTGGGTGTCAAGTAATTCTTAGGCTCTAAGAATACAAGAATTTATACAATAAGACCCCTGCCGTGGAGTTCCTCATTGCCTAATGAGACACCTGCCCCAAACACCAAGTGGCAATGCAATGTAATGTAGACAAAGCTGCTTTAGTGGTATTAACAGAAGGGAGCCCAGAGGAGGAGCTCAGCCTGAGAGATTGGAGTACACTTCTTACAATATATGACACCTTTGCCAAGTCTTGAAAGATCTCATCCCAATAAAGTTAATCTGAACATGCCTGGAGAATGAAAAATAGAAAGATACCTATGAACTAGGTCTCAAGGCCAAATGCAGTTCTGGGAATTGAATGGTTCAAAGTGCCAGCCTTCTGGTGATTAGGCAGGTTATCAGACTGGACACTGTCTGGAGAAACAAAAGGACAAGAAGGAAGTAACATGAGTGACTTGATGCTGAATCCTACACCATTTGACTTGTTGACTTTTTTTCCCTCTTCTATAAATTTTATTTTTTTCAGTTTTATTGAGAAATAGTTCACAAATAAAACTGTATATATTTAAAGTGTACAACATGATGATTTGATATACATATACATTGTGAAAGGATTACCACCACCACCAAGTTAATTAACACATACACCACCTCACATAATTAACTCCTTTTTTTTTCATTTGCCACGAGAACACTTAGCTTAAGATCTATTCTCAGCAAATTTCAAGTACACAATACCATATTATTAACTATAGTCACTATGCTGTACACTAGATCCTCAGAACTTCTTCATCTTATAACTGGAAGTTTGTACCCCTTGATCTAAATCTCCCCTTTTCCCCCAACCTCCCGCCTGGGGCAGCCACCATTCTACCTCTGTTTCTATGAGATCAGCTTTATTTATTAATTTTTGTTAGATTCCACTTATTTGCCTTTCTCTGTCTGGCTTATTTCACTTAGCACGATGGCCTCCAGCTTCATCCATGTTGTTGCAAATGGCAGGATTTCCTTCTTTATTGTGGTTGAAAAATATTTCATTGAATATTTGTACCACGCTGTCTTTATCCATTCATCTACTGATGGGCATTTAGGTTGTTACCATATCTTGGCTATTGCAAATAATGCTCCAATAAACATGGGAGTGCAGATATGTCTTCAAGATACTGATTTTGGGGGCCAGCCCAGTGGCGTAGCAGTTAAGTTCACGTGCTCCATTTCTGGAAGCTCGGGGTTCACAGGTTCAGATCCTGGGCATGGACCAACACACTGCTTGTCAAGCCATGCGCTGGCAATGTCCCATGTAAAGTGGAGGAAAATGGGCATGGATGTTAGCTCAGGGCCAATCTTCCTCAGCAAAATGAAGAGGACTGGCAACAGATGTTAGCTCAGGGCTAATCTTCCAGCCACAAAAAAGATTCTGATTTTGTTTCCTTCAGATATATATCCAGAAGTGGGATTACTGGATCATATGGGAATTCTATTTTTAATTTTTGAGGAACCTCCAAACTGTTTTCCATAATGGCCACACCAGTTTACATTCCCAGCAACAGTGCACAAGAGTTCTCCTTTCTTCACATGCTTGCCAACAGTTGTTATCTCTTGTCTTTTTGATAATAGCCATGCTAACAAGTATGAGGCACTATCTCATTGTGGTTTTGATTTGCATTTCCCTGATGGCTAGTGATGTTGAGTACGTTTCAATGTGCCTATTGGCCATTTGTATGTCTTCTTTGGAAAAATGTCTATACATATCCTTTGCCTATTTTTTAATTGGATTTTTTTTTTTTTTTTGCTATTGAGTTCCTTATATATTTTGGATATTAACCCTTATCAGATATTTGGTTGAAATGCTTTGTCCCATCCCATAGGTTGCCTTTTCACTTTATTGATTGTTTCCTTTGCTATGCAGAACCTTTTTAGTTTGATATAATCCACTTGTTTATTTTCACTTTTGTTGCCTGGGCTTTTGGAGTCATATCCAAAAAAAATCATTGCCAAGACCAATATCAAGGGGCCTTTCCCCTATATTTCCTTCTAGGGATTTTACGGTTTAAGGTCTTACATTTGTCTTTAATCCATTTTGAGTAAATTTTTGTGAATAAGATAGAGGTCCAGTTTCATTCTTTTGAATGTGGCTGTCCAGTTTTCCCAGCACCATTTATTTATTTATTCTTGGTGAGAAAGATTCACCCTGAGCTAACATCTGTGCCAATCTTCCTCTTTTTTGCATGTGGGTCACCACCTCAGCATGGCTGATGAGTAGTGTAGGTCTGTGCCCAGGATCCAAACCCACAAATCCCAGCCACTGCTGAAGTGGAGCCTGCCAAACCTTAACCACTACACCATGGGGCTGGCCCGCCCAGCACCATTTATTGAAGAGACTAATGTTTTCTCATTGTGTGTTGACTGTTTTTAAGGTTACTTTCAGGGTGTTTTCTAGAGACAAGAGGAAAGTATCTGAATTTGGAGATTAAATGGTATCAGGCATGGGGAAAAGAGGGAAAAACCAATTTATAAATAGTTCTCAAATATAGTGAACATGAGATTCACCTGAGATATTTTAATGTAGAAACTAAGACCCAGATATTACAATTCATTATGTTCTGAGTGGGGCTCAGGCATCTGGCCTCTAACAAATCATGAGAGGGTGATTCTCTGGTCCGTACTGCTTGAGAGGAGAGTCAGAATCTCATAGATCTTGGTTACCAAAGAGACTGAGGATAGAAATATCTGGAACAAAAAAAATATCCCCCAGAATCTCAAAATCAAAACATTAGTGCTCCAAAAATTCCCAACATCTCCCATCCCCACTCAGAGATTGCAGGCATCAATTTCAAACAGGATGACTTATTAATGTGCAGAAAAGGAGGCAAAATTAGTCAACTCATAATGGATCTCTTTTTCAACATTTACATCTAATCATTTGTTTGAATAAAGGGACTTCTTTGATTATGAAAAGTGGTAAATATAAATATATTTGCATTTTCCAAGAATATTTACATTTCAGACCAGGCTCACCACCTTTGTATTCTAATACTACTAGCAAATGTATTAAAAATAAAAAATTTCAACCATAATGCATGCATACGACACTAAAGCAGATCCATTGTATAATAACTCATTTTTTCTGCATGTAAGGCAAATAATATTTAATCATAAAAATGGGTCTGTGGAAAGATACCAGCATAAATACACCAAAAATGAAGACAAGATGGTTCTGTAAAGAAGAGAATTATTGAAATGAATGAATCTGGGAAAATCAAAGAAAATCAAATCCAGTTGTGGCATTTACAATACAGAATTAATGAAGAGCTATTGTTCTCAAACTGAAAATGTCAATGCATATGTCTTATTTTCCAGCACAGACAGAAATTTTTAGAAATGCCGTCACCACCTACTGCAAATGCCACTACTGTAAAAGCTCCTGTGGGAACCAAAACAGGCTTTGCGGAAAGTCAACTGCAGAGAAAGGAGAGGTCATTGAGATCAGAAAACTGTTATGAAAAACAGACTATGCAATATAAAAGAAAATGAAATTTTCTAGTCAGTTACAAAAAAATAAGGTACATAATTTGAAAATTCTTATTAATTTATTTTTCCTAAATTTTATTTTAAAGTAGGCAACTAGTCCCAATTTGCTTGCTTCTCGCCTCTCAATGTCTTCTGTTGCCTAGATGTCAATCATGTGAGTTGACATTCGGCCAACTTCAGCATCCTAGCCCAGCTAAATAGCTAAAGAAATCTCGAAGAAGAAAATGTATCTCACAATATAAATTGTTTCTCTCAGTGGGATTCATTGTAAAAGTAGTCATTTGATGCATAGCTCATTATATTCACCAGACTGTTAGCACAGAAGAGTTTATATAACATAGTAATAGAAAGAATGGATCTAAAGATATTAAAACAGATGCTCATAGGTATTAATGTGGAGCTTGCAGAGCTGGGAAAAATCATGATGGTAGTCGGTATTAGCTCTCCCATGTCTGGTACACTCTGGGCGGGTCTCTAAATCTAGAGATCCTGCCTCTACAAAAGCTTAAGCTATTCCTTCTGCCAAGTGCTTCTTTGTTGCATCCCTGTGTGTCCAAGGAAAGTGCATGTGACCTGAGCATAGTTAGATTGTCTCTTGTGAGACTTTGGATATAGAGATGAATGACACACAAACTGGAAAATAATGATTAAGTGTATTTCTACCAGAGGCAGGCTCTGATGAGATAACCAAATGATTTCTGATTCTCTGACCCTTGGTCTGTTTCTGAGCCTGGCTCTGTAGACCTGGCTTCCCGTTCATTTGGGAAATGACTTGATGGAACCTTCATCAGTGTCTTTTCCTTATAACCAAAGAAACAACATGCGATGAGAAAACTCAGTTCTAGAGCAGGCATGAGAAGGTCAGAGAAAGGATGATGGTGAATTGAAAGTTGGAGTCAATCTCTCCCAGGTCAGAACATTTGGCAAGCCCAGGCCACTTTTTTTTTTTTTTTGAGGAAGATTAACCCTTAGCCAACATCTGCTGCTAATCCCCCTCTTTTTTTGCTGAGGAAGATCGGCCCTGAGCTAACACCTGTGCCCATCTTCCTCTATTTTATGTGGGACACCTGCCACAGCATGGCTTGATGAGTGGTGAGTAGGTCCACACCCAGGATTCGAACCTGTGAACCCTGGGCTGCTGCAGCAGAGTGCGTGAACTTAACCACTAGGCCACTGGGCTAGCACCAGGCCACATTTTTTTTTTTATCAAGTATTTTGAAGATCACTCCAGGGCTACACAAGATAACACACTTCTTTAGGGTTAAGACTAAAGTCACATTCCCAGGGAGGCTTCCTTAGTCTCCTCATCTAAAATTTCAAAGCTTACTTTCTGCTTCTTCCATGCTTTATTTTTCTTTGGATTTATCACTACCTCGTATATTATATTTTTCAGTAATTTATTTTGTTTATAGATTGTCCACTAAAGCTCCATAAGGGCGGGGATTTTGATTCCCTTTGTTTGACTACTATATCCCCAAAACTATTACATTAGAGACTCTCAATAAATGTTTGTCAAATGATTATGTGAATAATCTTGCCCCAGATTTTGAGGGTGCTCTGAAAAGTTTATAATAAACAAAGACAATGTTGTAGAATACTGTGATTACTACTCATTGAAAGTATCAGCCTTTTAAGTATAGAATCACTCTCAGGGATACTGTATAATTAGTGTTTGTCATTGCATGTATCCATCACAATGACGTGGGATATTGATTAAAGAACATTTGCTTCTTGACTCCACCTCAGACCTACCTACTGAATCAGAATCCCTCACTTTAGGACCCAGAAATATACATTATAACAGGTCCTCCCAAATGAATTAGATGTATGCTATAGTTATAGAAATACTGAAATATAGAATGAAAGATTTTTAAAATTCTATCTATGTACTATGCAGATGTCAGAAAGCAATAGTTGCTTCAATAAATGTAAATGAGTATGTCCAATCTTATTTTTCTTGGGAACTTCAGACTCAATAAATATTGGGTAAAATCAAGATAAACTTTTACTAACACAGCATATTAATGAGAGTCATTCAGATTTCACCTGTAATTGAAATAGAAGGTAATGAGTGGAAAAAAAAGGCATAGAAGTTGTTTAAAAGGAGCAGAGATAAGTCCAAGATGCCTAGTTTGGCTATAGAGAAAAATGAAGCAGTAGGTAAGAATAATTAAAATATGTTAAATCAATAGTTAAACCAAAAAAAAAGAAAATGATTTACTATTTGTACAAAGATATGCTTTAAAATTGATATACAAGAATGAATATGAAGTAGAAAATAGGTAAAATGAAGGAGGGGTAAAAACAGAGATGAGAAGGAAGAGGACATTATGTTGAATATGAGAGAGGATATAAAAGTAGATTTAAGCTCTTGAACTTAAGAGAAGCCACCTGAAATACTGTTCCCAGAGGGAAACGGTGTAAAGGTTAGGGTAATTTTCTCATTGTGGCATGCCTTATACTATCAAATGATAGAACAGAAGAGTGCAGAATAGAGGGAGGGTTTGTACCTGAATTAACTGAAACACTATGCAAAGCTCTTCCAATATATCCATAGTCTAGTGTTAATATGTGTCCCTACTTGTCTATTACCAACAACTATAATTTTGTGCCAAGTCTAAGTAACTCAATCCTGGCCAACAAGTTATTCCCCCAATAGGAAAAAAAGTAACGATTGGCAGATAAAAGACAGACCCTAAAGTCATTCTATCTCTTGCATTTGCTTTGATTTATATCTTAGAATCTCACATGTTCTTCTGCAAAGAAAAGAGAAACCTTCAGGGCCAAGATGGTTCAAGGGCCGTCATCACTGTCTTACAATTAAGTATGCTGTTTTGCTGGTCTATGAGTCCAAAGGGAGAAATGCTTCATTTTAACAGGACAGCATGTTGGGGAGAGGGGGAGAGTGCCCTTTGCAGCATGCCAAAGAGAAATGTCTTTTCCTGAAAGTTTTCCTTCAGTATCCAAGCTGTGAGTGTTCATTTACACTCAAGTATAGGACATCTCCTGTCTTAAGTACCAGATTTGGGACACAAATAAGTTCATCAGCTCAGTTCAACCCAAATACATTCAATATGCAACTTACTATGTGCCAGACACTTCACAAAACCATTTAGAAGGCATAAATCTCTGCCCTCAAGCACTTCACAAAACAGTAGGGGAGATAAAATGTGTACGTGGCTAATTATACATCAGAGGTACTATGAGCATTACTATAAAAGACATCCATACTACAGAAGTTTGCCAAGGATTGTGTTTGCATTATTGAGAGAAACAGTGCTGAATTTGTTGGAAGCAAAAGTATTTAAGATAGGTTGACCAGTTGCAGGATTTGGTTTCCCTCTTTGAAGGAACCAGGAACTGATTTCTCTCAAACAGTTATGAGAACCAGTGAAACCAACACTCAGTCACTAATATACACACACATAAAACTGATAGACATTAGAAAGTTTGTTCCAAGGGCTGGCCCAGTGGAATAGTGGTTAAGTTCACATGCTTCACTTCAGTGGCCAAGGGTTAATGGGTTCAGATCCCGAGCACAGACCTATACACCACACATCAAGCCATGCTGTGGCAGCATCCCACATGAAAATAGAGAAGACTGGTACAGGTGTTAGCTCAGGGTCAATCTTCCTCACACACACACACACACAAAAGGTCTGTTGCAGTGTGAAATAACTTTCAGACCGCAGTGAATCTCAAAATCTCCATCATCTGCTTAGCTCCAGTCTGTCTCAGTAAATAAGTTAGGTAGGAAGTCAAATAAAAATCAAAAGAAAAGGCTGTTTTTTCAAATATAATCAAAGGAAAAGGAACTTCAATGAATTGACCAAAGGTCCTCACCTAAAACAGCATGAAAGAGTTCAAAAGCTATAGGGTCCTCCATCAAGGGATGAACTTGTCAATGGAAACACTCAATGTACATAAACTAAGATTTAATCTTCCTTGAACAAGGCTAAATGTCCCTTTACAGAGTTCAATATTTCTGCCCTCCTTTTGCTAAAGTACTTTTGTGAATGAGAATCTTCTGTTCATATCTTTTTTCCCTTTAGATATGTTAATATTATTGAATAGGTTTAACATACCAATAAATATTTTAACTTTTGTACATTTTATTTGATGTGTAAGGACCTAGTAGTTTGTCAGCGACTTAAAATGTTGTATTAAAATGATAGCACAAGTGAATATATATTCAGTTAAACATTGCACTTTTTAACCCCAAACCTGGGTTTCATCCATCCTTTGCTATATGACCAGATCTTTTTTTTTTTTTTTTGAGTATGGGTATGATGCTTTGAGATACTTTCCTTTTTCTTGCATAAACTGTATTAATAACATGTCACCTACAATTTCCAGTATTGGCTCCTTTAAAGTGAATCAAGAATTTAAATGCATTTATAGCAATCTGAATATAAAATTGTCCATGATGTTTTTTGTTGTTCCTGTTTTCTCAATCTTTTATAGTTTCTGTTTTTAATCCCACATCCAATTCAATAATATTTTTCAGCAATTTTCCTTTATGGAGACTTTTTGAAACATATATTTTACTTTTCATAGAAATAATGACTGTCACCCTCAAGTTTCTTTGGATCACAATGTTTAATTAATTTACATGATTACAAGAAACAGGTTGGAGGAAAAAAAATGCAACTAACCCTTGGTGAGCAGCAGCTAAGGGTGAAAGCTGCCATTCCACAGTGAACTAGTGAGGAGTTTGCCAGCTAATCAAATATTTCACTGAGGTAATACGATACAGATTACCTTATCACAGTACTATAGAAAACTCTTTATCAGAATTTGTGTTTGAGAGTTTAGGTTGATATTTCACAGTTGGCCAAATGTCCCTACTGCGTATTGATTTTAGGAGTTGAGATTCAGAGGAAAATTATATTCTTTTATTTCTAAGTTCTCCACAATACTCAAATTTCATGAAAGAAGAGAGAGAAGAAAGCTTTTATTTGTTCTAGGACAATCATTAAGCAACTCATAACGGAGGTGGCATTTGAGCTTGGCCTTGAATGAGAGGTAAGACTTCAACATAGAGAGGGAGAGAAATATGAAAGACAAAGGGAAGAAGGTGAGTACTGGTAGGGTTGCCACATAAAACTCAGAGTGCTCATTTACATTTATATTTCAGACAAACAACAAATAACACATTTTAGGAAAAATATATTCCATATACGGTGTGGGACACACTTCTACTAAAAAATCTATTTATTGTTCTGTGAAATGTAAATTTAACTGGGTTTCCTGTATTTTTGTTTGTTAATCTGGCAATCCTATCTGTGAGGCATGTAATTAAATCTGAAGTGCTCCAGCTTCACTGGGAGATAGATGGAATGGTAGGTAAGAATCCATGCTTGAAAGGTCTGGAATACCATAGTAAGGATGTAAAAAGCAACTAAAAAGATGTCACCAATCATCTTTCTAGTGGAAGCAAGAACTTAAGAGTGAAGTGGTACACCTGGAAGACAAAGGTCTATTTCAACTCCTTCAGGTATTGATTTGGATGCCTGGTGAATAATACTACAAAACTTAACACCTCATATTCTTTATTTGTCAAATGATAAGCACACCAGTAGCCAGCCCTGGTGGACTAGTGGTTAAGATTTGACGCTTTCTCCACCCAGGCCAGGGTTTTTTCCAATCAGGGAACCACACCACCCATCTGTCTGTTGTCCTACTGTGGTGGCTGCATATTGCTGGAATGCTGAAAGCTATGCCACTGGTATTTCAAATACTATTGGGGTCACCCATCGTGGACAGGTTTCAGCAGACCTCCAGATTAGACAGACTAGGAAGGACCTGGCCACCTACTTCCAAAAAGTTAGCCACAAATACCCTATAAAAAGCAGCAAAGCATTGTCTGATATAGTACTCAAAGGTGGAAGGATGGTACAAAAAGACCACGTAGGGCTCCACTTTGCTGTACATGGGGTCACTAGAAGAAGAATCCACTCCAAGGCACTACCAACAAGGCACGTGAATGCCTCATGTAACTCCAGGGTATATGTGAAATCAATCAATGACCTCTTGAAGATCAATGGCACGTATATTAACATAGAGCATATTTTAGTCTCCAGTCTTTAGTTACTGATTATCCAATTTGTAGATTAACCGCACTCTTAATTTGCTTTCTTTCCTTCCAGTCACTTCATGGACCATTATCATCTTCACTAATGAGCAGGCAGGAAGAGAAATGACAATAGAGATCAAATCACTGCATTTCAGTAAAGTTATTAACTTGTCTATGGCAGGCACTGTGATAGACTCCGGAAGCACAAGGATGAGTAAGACAATTCCTATATTGAAGGATCTCATTGTCTAATGTGGAGGCTTGTAATTATTTCTTGCAAACTCTAGTGATAATGCTTTATGATAAAGACTATTAAAACTTTTACATAAAATAAAGTTTAGGGAATTTCTTAGGGGCTTTATGTATTCCCTATTTCATTAAAGTTTAATGAAAAAGTTTTATTTTAATGAAAACAAAGAGTTGTTCTTTCCTTACTCTTCTTAAGCACTCATTCAACCCCCAAGAGTTATAGAAGGGACTATGAGCGATCCTTAACAGGCTGTAAAAGTATTGATCTTAAGATTAACTATACTATTAATTTTTAACTGTCATAGAGTCAGACAAGAAAGTGATTAGAGTGATCTGGTCTAGTCCTGGAAGAATGCAAAATGGATGTTAATTTTAAAGAATAGACATTATTTAAGTAGTAAGGTAAAATGAAAGGAAGAGATATTTTTGCACAGAAAGAGGAATGGAGACAAAATTAGGAGGATGAAGGCAGTCACAGTTGAAAGGAAAGTATGCTGGTCTGGAAAGTAATAGCACTCATGTGGGACGAACAATAAAGCAGAGTAGAAAGTGTGGGTAAGGCATAATGTGGAGGGGCATGAAAGAGGCAGAATTTTAATGTTGAGAAAGTGGGAAATAAAGAGATAATTACAGAGTTGGGTTTTTTTTTTTAAAGAAATCTGTATTAATTATATATTAGAAATTACTCCAAATTTAGCTGCTTAAAACAATAACTTTTTTTTACTTCAGTGTTTCTGTGGGTGAGGAATCTGGGAGTGGCATAGCTGGATGGTTCTGGCTCAGGACTTCAGGTTGCAACCCAGCTGTCAGCTGAGTTCACAGTCTCCTCCCAAAGTCTGACCTGGTTGAAGGATTTGTTTCCAAGCTCACTCATGTGGATTTTGGGAGGCCTCAGTAACTTGACACATGGCCTCTCCATAGGCCACCTGAGTGTCTTCATTACATGGTAGCTGGCTTCCCCCAGAGGAAGCAAAGAGACAGAGAAAGAGAGAGAGACAGAGAGAAGCACAGACAGAGAGACAGGGAGCTAGAGTGAGAGAGCTAGCAGGAGAGAACACCAAGAGGGAAACAACAGTCTTTTAAAATCTAATCTCTTAATTGACATACCATTACTTCTGCTATATACTATTGGTCACACAGAACAAACCCAATCAATGTGAGAAAGGACTACACAGGGATGTGACTCCCAGAAGGAGGGGATGACTGGAGGCCATGTGGGGACCTGTGTACCACAGAATGTTATCATGAAAACACTGTCTTCTGTTACTTTTTTATTCTTTAATTTTTTGTGTGAGCATGCAGGACAGATTTGAAGTGACCAGTTCAGAACTCAGTAGATAAGGAAGGAGTCTGTTGTGAAAATAAGGAACTATAAACAGAGATTAAAGAGCAAGTTTAATATAGAGTCTAATGAACAAATGAAACTGGCAAATGGCCACTGATGATTAAAGAGCTAGTAACTAGGGGAGATTGGAATTGGCCACCTCAAAATATGTCTCTGCCTGAAAGACACTTTGACCCCCACCCCCACTAACTGACCAAAAGAGTTTGGGATGGGAGGCCTGTCCCCAGAACAGGCCATCACCATAGACATCACTGGGTATCTGGGAGGGTCCTTGCTAAGACCATTCTTAGTTCTGGTTAATGTTTGTAAGAGACATTTACATTTGTAAATGAAATCTCCACTTGTAAATGTATCTTCTTCCCTGTACCAGAAGGAAGGGGTGGGGGCCATGACCTTACCTAGAAACTCATCAGAAGGAAGGCAAGGACTTAAATCTGCATGATAAACTTACCCATTGTTAACTGTGCTATTCAGAAAATATGCTATCTGACTCCCACTAGGTTCCTATAGATGGCATCTCCCTGGGGCCTGGGTCACCATGGTAATGGGTGTTTGAGCTATTTTTTCAGGAATTGGAGCCCCTTTCCCAATTCAGGCTGGTTGAGACCACCAGCCCATCAACTGGGCCCATGCAGATGTATGTCCAGTGAGCAGTCTTTTGACATCAAGAGGTTAAAACTCCACACTCAGGGCATGCTAACACCACCATTCTGTGAACATGTGTCCTACGAGGAGGCCTGAAGCCTGACTACACTAGCACAGATCATCAATTACCTCATCTCTCCTCACCTCCAATCATTTCAGACCACCTTGCCTGCTATCCCATAAATATCCCTGAGTCCCTGTTTTCAGGCAAGCAGATTTGAGATTCATTCTCCCATTTCCTCACTTGGCTGCCTTGTGATTATTAAACCCTCTCTCTGCTGCAATCTCATTGTCTCAGTGTTTGGCTTTCTAGGCGGTGGGCAGAAACGGACCTGGTGCAGTAACATAAATGACAAGCAATAGGATATATTGGAGTATATGAGAAGCCATTTGGGTTAAAACGAATTTGGCCTGACCTTGCTTTTCCAAAAGGGCCTGAGGTGACCTGCTGAGCATGCATTATACATCTGCTTTAAACATTTACTGTGCCCCAAAGACAAAAATGATGCCCCTAAAGATAAGGATGTAGCTGCCCCCCACACTGGCATTTCTTTAAGGATATTCATCTCTTTCTGGAAACTAAGGATTAATTACAGACCTGCTGTGCTCATCTTGTGACCACTGACCTGCTGACCACTGACCTGTGCCAGCTAAGCATCTTGTGGCAATTGTAAAAGGGACTTTCCTATGTGATGTATGCTCTTTGTTCCAAGATGGTATAACCACTCTGTACACCCCACATCTTTGGTGCCCTTCCTTCCTTGGGGAAGGAAGGCCCCAGGCTATAGTCCTCAAACTTGGCTCATAATGAACTCACCCCAATTTTAATTTATAGATTGACTATGGATTATTTGCATTAAGTCCATAATTAATAAATCTAGTTCATGAATCAGTAAATCTTATTTTTAACTTGCAAACTCACAAATTCTGAAAAGAAATCACACATATTTTCTTTCAGTCTTTTACTTCATCAGGACCATGAATGGTTTCCCTACACTTAAGCTAAATTAACAGATATTCTTCCTGATTTTGTCTGTATTTTCCATAGGTTTTTGCTTCAGTGACTCTCACAGTGATTAAAACTTTATCTTAGGCCCCCAGGAGCAGTCTTTGAAAGTCTACATTGCTTTTTATTTACTTTCTTGAGCCCAGGAGCATTTTTGATACTCCTCAGAGCTTTGAAAGCAACTGGTCTTTTCTCCCCAGGGGAAACTCAAACAGTTCACAACAGCTGGTAAAACAGCTCAATTCTTCTGTCTTTCAGAAGATGAAACCAAAGATGAAAGAGAGTGATTTCTCTAACCACTGTTTGAGCGAAGACTCCCCCACCACCTAAAAGATCAATCATATGGAAAACAGAAAGTTTTTCAGCACAAGGATTACTTCTCAATAGAGAATGAAGAAAAAGTGCAGGAGATGGAGACATGTCTGCAATGGTATAAATGGATTCTCAAGAAAGAGTAAAATATCTTGAAGATATTACTAGTTTGGTTTCAGACCACTGCAATAAAGCATATATTGCAATAAACTGAGTAACACAAATGTTTTGGTTTCCCAGTGCATATGTTATCTTTACACTATACTGTAATCTAAGTGTACAACTATGTCTAAAAAAACAATATGCATACCTTAATTAAAAAATACTTTATCACTAAAAAATGCTAACCATCATCTGAGCCTTCAGCAAGTCACAATCATTTTGCTGGTGGAGGGTCTTGTAAAAAATGCATTATCTGCAAAGCACAATAAAATGAGGTATGCCTCACCTAGCAATTAATCAAATCCAATAAAATGTAAAAAGAATAGGCACTTAGTTGTTGATTTAACCTTAAAAGCTTCCCTGGCTGTGACATATATCATTTAAGAATAGAAATCCTGATATCTTCCAGTTTTCAATGATTTTTGATGAGTAAATCTGAGCCGAACTAATTACTTTAGCCGAATTCCAAACTGGAGTTATGAGTACACAGTTAAGCAGGCATTAGCAGTGAAAATTTAATTTATGTGTCAATTTGTTACACAACTACGGATTAGTTTAGGTGCAATCATAGCAATATTTTTGTCTGGTGTATTGGGAGCCATAGTCATAAAATCTCCTTTCATGAATAAAACATCATTGAGTCTATTCCAATGTCAGTTGTGGTAACTAAAGCAAAAATTGCCTCTGGGACAGAAGATGACATTAAAGTGAAGATACCCTCACCTTGGGCCACTGTGTCACACACAACTGGGGCCTGGAAAAGAAAAACTTCATTAAGACCATTTTTCATACATCACACTTGCTGCTCATAAGCCCAGAAACAAGGATCAATTCACAAATATATTCATTATATATCTACAGCTCATCTTTAACGTATACACAACTAATAGCCACACACACACACATACATACATACTGCTTTTCAAACAACACATAAAAAAAGATAGAATAGTCATCAGAACTAAAAATTTAGAAAAATATGATTCAATGAAATAACAATGAAACAAAACCAGAATTTAAGTGTTCTAAGAGTTGGGATAGATGGGTTTCAATTATTTGTAGTCAGAATGACTACGGTGGATGAATTTTTTTCCCAAAAGTCTTTCCGTCCTTCATTGATTCATTCACAAATAACTGGTAAGTACAGTGCCAGGCTTCAGGAATACTGAATTAGGTCCTTACCTCTTATAGGCTCACAGCTGGGAACAGTAGTTCTTAACACAGTGTGTATATCAACATCCCCTGAGGACGTTAAGATTACATATAATAAACCCCACATGTGAAGATTCAAGTTCGAGATGTGAAGCATGCTTTTTGTTTAGTTTTGTTTGGTTCAATGAAAATTTATCCTGTAAATGTATTAAACCAGGAGCTTATTTTTACACACTAACCAAACTACATTCTGTTAAATATTTGCTTAATATTTACATAACCAATTGATCAAAATTTAGGGATTTAACAAATCAATTCCCCCAATATCTAAACATTCATTACACAATCATTTAATTAAAATCTTCTTGTACATCTGCTATGGACTGAATTGTGCCTCCAAAAAGATATGTAAAAATCCTAAACCTAGGTACCTGTGAAGGAGACTTTATTTAGAAATAGGCTTTAGCAGATGTAATCAAGTTAAAATGAGATCATACAGGATTAGGGTGGCCCCTAGTCCAGTAACTGGTGTCCTTATAAGGAGAGGGAGATTTGGAAACACACAAACATACAGGAGGAAGATGGTCCTGTGAAGACAGCTGCAAAAACTGGAGTGATGCAGCTACAAGCCAAGGAATGCCAAGGATTGCAGGAATCACAGAAACTGGAAATGGCAAAGAAGCATCCTCCCCTATAGCCTTCCAAGAGAAGGAGCATGGCCCAGCTGACACCTTGATTTCAGACTTTCGGCCTCCAGCACTGTAAGAGAATAAATTTCTTTTGTTTTAAGCCACTCAGTTTGCAGTAATTTGTTAAGGCAGCCCTAGGAATCTAATATGCATGGCTTCCAAAAAGAAGTCTGAATTAACTTGTACCTTTGCTTCTCTGTATATAATGTTTCTTATTCTCTGACGACGTCAAGATTTTCTCTTTATCTCTGGTTTTCATCAGTTTAGCTATGACCCAGCTAAGTTTGATTTGCTTAGTATCTATCTTGTTAAAGTTTCTTTAAAATTCATAGATCTGTGGTTTGCTGTCTTTCTTTAATTTGGGAACAGTCTTAGCCATCATGTCTTCAAATATTCTTTTGGTCCTAATCTCTCTGTCTTCTCATTCTGGGACTCCAGATATGCAGAAATTAGACCATTTGAGATTATTGCCCCACCGTTTTTGGATGCTTTGTTCTGTTTTGTTGTTATTGTTTTATTCTTTATTTTTTCTCATTATGTTTCAATTTGGTTGATTTCTATTGACCTATCTTCAAATTCTTTTTTCTCCCCTTAGCAGTATCCAGTTGGCTGAAGAAGTCATCAAAGAAATTCTCCATCTTGGATATTATGTAGTTTGCTTCTAGCATTTTCAGGTGACTCTTATTTCTATGGTAAAATTTTCCAAGTCCTTATGCATTTTGTCCAACCTTTCTGCTTAACATATTGATCATCTAGTCCCTGTCTGAGAGTTCCAATATCTCTGAGTCTGGTTTTTTTATCTTGCTTTTTTGTGTTATAACCTTTTACTGAGTGCCAAGTTTTGTGTGTAGAATATCAGTGGAGACTGAGGGAAACAGTCTTTATCCTTGGAGATGCTATGCATCTTCTTTCGGGCAGGATATTGTGTGGGGGGGCGGATGGGGAGGGAAGTCTGAGTCAATCTGTTCAGAGGTTGAGCAGAGTTTAGGTGTTGTCCTTACTCCTGGTGCCTTCAGGACACTCCAAACTTCAGAGTCCTTTCACAGTGAACTGCTGTTACTTTCTGCTTAAATTAGGACCCAGGGTGCCACAGGGTTTTCTTTGGTGTTCCTCCCCATGGCAGCCAAATTCTTTCTTGTATCTATGGTAGATTTGGGGCAAGAGAGACTTTCCTGTCACCAGAGGGAGCAGAACTCTGCTTTGTATTCCTGTGGGATCCAGGTCCTCTGAGGGTTTGCTGCCTTCTAGAAGTTTTTACTTCTACCCTTTACACAAAAGCAATGGGTCCTTGTGTGAGTCCTGGGGACAGGAGTGTTGCATGTCCTTTTCTATGAGAGAAGGGTCTGGAGAAGTGAACAATATTCCATGTCTGTCCTTCTGGCCACTAATCACCTCTTGAATGCCTGTGCCACTGAGGGGATTCTCTCTCCTTGTCCCAATCCTGAGTACTTGGTGGATGCCCTTGAAAAGAGCTTGAAAGTGAATACAAACTCCCCTTGTGCCTGGGAGCCCCTGTTATTCCAAAGGGAAACACCAGCCCACGCTTGGCCTGTAGGAATTTATTAAAATTTTAGCTGATTTCTTCTTAGCAGTTTTTATAATGACCACCTCTTCCTCTTGTGCTTTTGAAGTGGAGCAGGTCATGTGTCCATATTCCCTTGGAATGGCATGTCCCTGTTGTGAATCTGGCTCATTTGGCTGGCACAGAACATCAGCTCTCTGATGACCTCAAAAAAAAAAAAAAAAAAAACAGCTATGATTTAGTCGATTATCCAGCTTTTTCTCATTGTCAGATTGAAAGCAGTGTTCTCGTGGAGTTTTCTATGTCCGTAGAGGAAGCAGAGCTCAGAGTGCATTTTTTAACTCCACAAGTACAGTGTTCTGACGCATGTCCCTGGTTAAAAACTATTTTTAGTACAATATATAGTTATTGAAATAGATACCTTAAAAAGCAGCTTAACATGTCTCTAGGATATATAAAATGTCTATGGGAATATGTTGGAAAATATAATTGATTCTTTCTATGTTAGGTTAGGTTTAGGCTTCTCTAGAAATTCTCTCTAGAAAAGGTGAAATTTAATTTTGGTCTCAAAAGACAAAAAGAGATTGTTAGGCAGAGTAATTTTGATACACAGTCACATTTAAGAACTATTGACCTGAGGGCATATTCATGGATAAAATGCACAAAAAGTTGTTTGTTACAAGGGGAGTTTGACACAGTTGTCTTTGAAGACAAAAATCTAGAGACTACTCAAATATCCAACAGTATAAGAGACTATTTAAATAAATTAAAATACATTCATAAAACACAATGCCATGTAGCCATGTATAAGAAATGTAATTGATTTTTAAATTAAAAAATGGATTTTACAAAAATATGTACAAGATGAACATGTACAAAAATATGTACAATTTAATTTACATATGCATGTATACAAATGCACAGACATATGTGGAGAGAGATCACAATAAAAATAATGAAGCATTTTTAACTTTTTAAATTTTAATATTAATTTAACTTCTTTTCATTGCCTGTATTTTTTAAATATCGTACATATAATGCTTTTAATCTTGGTGCCTAATAAAATGAAAGGTATTAAAAATAGGTGAGAATGATAACACAGATGCTGGGAAGGATGTGAAGCAATAGGAGTTCTCACTAATTGCTGGTGGAAATGTAAAATGGTACAGCCACTTTGGAAGACAGTTTGGCAGTTTCTTACAAAACTAAACATACTCTTCTCACACAGTCCAGCAGTTATGCTCCTTGGTATTTACCCAAAAGAGTTGAAAGCTTATATTCATACAAAAACCTGCTCACAAGTGTTTATAGCAGCTTTATTCATAATGGCCAAAACTTGGAAGCAACCAAGGTGCCCTTCAATAGGTGAAATAAACAATGATACATCCAGACACTGGAATATTATTCAGTGCTAGAAAGAAATGGACTATCAAGCCATGGAAAGACATGGAGGAAACTTAAATGCATTTTACTAAGTGAAAGAAGCCTATCAGAGAAGTCTATATACTGTATGATTCCAAGTACACGACATTCTGGAAAAGGCAAAACTACAGAGACAGTAAAAAGATCAGTGGTTGGGTTGAAAGCCAGGAAAGATGAATAGGCTGAGCACACAGGATTTTTAGGGCAGTGAAAATACTCTGTATGATACTATAATGATGGATACATGTCATTATATATTTCTCCAAAGAGAATGTACAACACCGAGAGTAAACCCTAATGAAGGTTCATCAATTGCAACAAATGTACCACCCTGGTGGAGGATGTTGATAATGGGGAAGGCTGTGCATGTCTGGGGGCAGGGAGTATATGTGAACTCTCTGTAGCTCCCTCTTAATTTTGCTAGAACCTAAAAATACTCTAGAAAAATAAAATCTTTATAAAAGCAGGTGAGAAAGTCAAATCAAAAAGAAAATAAAGAAAAGTAAATTGAAACCAGAGATGAGATTAGTGAAAAAAAAATATGCCTTGGGTGCTGTACCTAAGACTAAAAATGACTTTAGCTCTGAGCTAAATTTTGCTCAAAATCTGTAAATTTTGCTCTGAGCTTTCCAGCAACCATTGAAGAGATGGTAACATGTCATAAGATTCACAGTATTCAGAAGATAGAAAGAAATAGATTTCCAAGGAGAAACATGTTAATCTTGATATTTGGAGCCAAGAGAAATCTCTGGGTCTGTGTGAAAAAAGGACATTGTGTAATTCAGTATATAAAACCCTCAACAACATCCTGATGGTAAATACAACCATGATCTGCATAGCATTATTTCTCTGGGAGTTATTTGCATGAGAAAAAAAGTATGGCAAAGTGAGGATGCCAATTCAAAGTGGACAATATAAAATGGCCCAGATAAATTTTGAGTTCTGTACTATTGTGGCTTACACTGCAGATTGGGTTTGGAGTATAAAGGAATAGATGGATGTCAAATCTGCCTGGTATTTGTCCATTCACAATGTTTCTCTTGCCTAAGCTTTGGCAAAGTGTTAAGTAATGATGTGTTCTAGATCCTTTCTCCTATGAGAAATGCAGCTATTCCATACAAAAATTTGAGCAGTGAGGACTCTGATGCAGACAGATGCTTAAACAGAAGTCATCCTTCTTCCACAAGAAGGGATCCTAGGAAAGACTTATGAACAGGGTCTAAATTGTCACCCAGAACTAATTCTGGCTCTACTTTAACAAACAAACCAATGACCAATTTTCAGCACCATAGTACCTGTGGCAATCACTTGACTCCAGAAAAATCATAAAGTCAATGTAACCAAGAAATTATCTTAGATTATTAAAACACACATACACACACACACACACACAACTTATTAACAACCAGAGCCTGCCAAATAGTAAGCAATGTAAATTAAGGTGTCCCTCCGAATTAAAAGGTTTGCACAATTAATTCAAAGATAAATGAAAACACAAATTAGTTGTTTAAAGTAGTTAGGTATATAAGCTGGATAAATGATGTCGAGCACCTATGCAAAGTGATGAAATTGTTTTTAGAATATCTGATTTCCTTTATTTTTTTCCTGGCAATAATTGAACAGCATGGCTAGCGTCAATTAAGTCCATTGTATTTCATGACAATAAAGCCATGCCATCCGCATATATAACTATACACCTATGCTCTCTTTTTACTTGATCTAGTAGAGGATCGTGCATGGGCTAAATGAAAGTGATCCATCGCAATTAAGTGAAAAAGGAACAATATCCCTATGTTACTCTTCTGGAAAAATTACCTGAAATATAAAAGTATTGTTTCTACTGAGTGTGAACTTCAAAAAGGATTCTGTAAAAACATTAATAAATACGGTTTATAAGCTCATGGATGCTAGCTTTGATGTTATTACTGTCTCAGAAAAAGGCTGAAGAAAGGTCACTTAGTGTAACCACATGTTATATTTTATTTGAACAAGGTGATAAGGAATATAACTGAAGAGCTGCCACAGAAATGAAAAGATTATGAGGAAGTCAAAAATTACCTTGAACCCACTCTCATATATTCTTGGTGGTTTGGACTGCTAAAGAGATGAAGGGAAGCATCATAAACCTAGGAGAAGGTTCTATTTAAAGATAGCAGCCTGAATGTGCAGGTAGGTGAGACATCCCTCTTCAGGTTGCCAGATAAACGGTAAGATACCAGTTATATTTTAATTTCAGATAAATAAAACTGTTTCCAATATAAGGATATCCTCAAGACTGCATGAGACATAATTATACTAAAAAAAAATAGTTGTTTTTCTGAAATTAAAGTGTCCTATATTGTATTTTTATTTGCTAAATTGGGCAACCCTACCCCCTCTCTCTTGGGGTCCTCTTAAAATTTCAGAAAATAGAATAAAAAGGCATAAATGCACAATTGCAAAGAGAGTGTTATTGGCTGGGAGGTTTATAGAGGCAAGAGGAGAGGAAAAAAGTTAAACAAAACTGCTTGACAAAAAGTAGATGGGATAATGTTGGCAAAGCAAATTGTAGAGAGTTTTGGCTTGGAATGCTTGAGAAGGAGCTATAATGAAGGAGGCAGTCAGCCTGCTTGGCAACACCCTAGAAAGGTCTAGACTAAGGAATATGGAGGGAATTAACAGAAAGTCTGTACCCTGAAGAGCTGATGTCCTGCACCCCCCAGCACCACTTGCAGAACTGCAGGCAGCAAAGCTTTTATATCTCTTGGCAATATAACAAAATAACCATTACAATAAACAACTCTTCCTGAAAGAAATCAAAGGCCTGTTTGGCAGAAATAAGGCAGTTATGAGGGAGTGGTTGCCCTCCACTTGGAACTGGTTTCTCAACATCTCACCCTAAAGCAAGGTCTTCAAGTAGTCACACATTCAGTGATCCAATTCAACTTTTCCCCCTGGCATGCAATAACATATCAAAAAAGGTTAGCTACAATTATGATGAGAAAGAGACACCTTAATACTAGAGTGGTAAGTCAGACCCAGTGGAGACAAGTTTCCATGAGTATTTCTAGGTGGTAGCTCAACAAAGAGAAATGGAGAGTGCTCAAACTTGCTTGGTAGAACAGCAAGCAGGCATTCAAGAGAGAAGTTACACTGAAGAACGTGTGAGCCTTTGACTGGAGTAACTTCAGTGCTTTATCTCTTGAGAAATTAAAGTTTGGGGAATGAGCTGGTGGGGGAGGGACAAGGAACTCTAACCAGTGTATTGCAGCTGTTTTTTATTATTTAGCCACCATGGCAAAGGATTATTGCCTCATCAAAGTGCCAGAGTCCCTTTACCACTTAGGGGAAATTCAGAAATGAGGTTTTGTAAGATTAAAAGACTTCATCAAAAATATCCCCATTGGTCAACTGAATCTTTCCGTCTAGAGTATCCATTAATCAACCATGAAAGAAAAGCCCAGAGGGGCCAGTGGCCCTTTTACAAACTATTAACAAGAATGCATTGTAATTAAACTCAGTCTTTTCCAGAAGTTCTTTGCATAAGCATTTGAAAATAAGACTTTAGTTACTAAAAGTACTTAAAGAAAACATGGAAAGGAGAGAAGACAAAGAATGTTTTATGAACTATTTGCATGTCCCTTAAGTGAGACTCTTACCTCATTTTTACACAACAATTCCTTGCTCTGCAGCTTCACTGAAAGAAGCAGATTTTCTCCTGAGAAACAAATGGTAAATTTCTGGAGAAATGAATGTGCAAGAGTTACCTAGAATTGTTTACTCTGTTAGAAATTGTTCATGTGAAAAATTACCCTGAGAGTTATAGAACGCCTGTGGAGACTAGGGGACTGGTGGCCCACAGAGGCAGGCTGTTGTCCTTATTGGAGAAGACATCCTGAAATATCAAAGGAAAAGTGCACTCCTGAGATCTCTGAGGAGAAAATTCGCTCTGATTCAAAAAGAACAATGGCAATTTCATTCTGAAACATGAAGAAATTGCTGAGTTCCAGAGAGTGGATATTCTAGGTGCCAAATAACCTTTCTTGGCTCTGAGGGGGAAAATAAATCATCCATAATTCTTCTTACAAATCTTCCTTGCTTTATTAATTGAAGCAACTATGGGGGATTAGAATTGGCCACCCAAAAATGTGTCTCTTTGGCTTGGTTATTTTTAAGGAAAAAAAACTCTGAAAGAAACTTTGACCTTCCCCCTAACTGCCTAAAGGAAATTAAGATAGAAGGCCTGTTCCAGGAAGGAGCTTATACCATAAGATAACTGTAGTATAATATAAACTAGTGTGGTAGACAGGGAGGAACCTAACAAGAGCCTTTTCATCAAAGTCCTCTCCAACTCTCACGGTCTTTGCAAAGCATGGTCAACATTTGTTTATCAAACATTTGCTTTTCCAACTCCACATAAATTGCCTTCCTCCCCTTTGAAGTCCCAAACCACTACCCCCAACATCCTCCTTTGTCCTTAACTGAAGATGGTATAACTGAAGATGGTATTTAAAGTGGTGCTTCCTACCATTTTAGTGAGTTACTCCGTTTTCCTGGGTGTCTCCCATATATACATGTTTTTAAACTTTGTTTGACTTTCTCCTGTTATTCTGTCTCGTGTCAATTTAATTCTTAGACCAGCCAGAAGAACCTAGACAGTACTGGAATCGTTCTTCCTCCCCTACACAACTTAGTTACTTTATACATGAAGTAATGAAACTTTCTCATCCAGAATAGACCACAGATGAAAGAACTAATAATAATAATAATAGTAATAAGTAATATTAGTAGAAAGTTTGTTGTTGAATCCAAGCAAGAAGTGTACTTTTTTGTTAATTTGAAGAAGAACCAGAGGTTTTGTTTGTTAGTTTTTGGTTTTTAATCTATTTTAAGCAAAAAGCACTGCAGAATCAAAGATGTATTCTGATGAACTTGAAGTATTAGAATCCACATATCAGATTTCTTTTATTTATTAAACTATTTAGTGGCAGCTGATCCACTATATTTAGGAGGAAGATTTGAACAGCAAGAATTATGTGATGGAGCATGTTTTCAAAGACTTACAACTGGATTGTGAAAGCCATTGAACCAAATCCAGCATTCAAAGCCAGAGTCCAGGTTTAGGAAAATTTTCTTTGTTAAAGCAGCAACAGGGCATGGGCTAACTTTTCCACAGGAGGAGATGTGTTAATTTAATTTTAAAAGTATTCCCAGTGTTTTACCCCTCTCTTAGAAGCTCTTTGTAGATCCTCCCTTCAAGAGGTAGAAACTAATTTCCTGCCTCAGGCTGACCCTGTGACTTGTTCTGGCCAATAGAATTCAGTGAAAATAATGATGTGCCAGGTGAAAGCTAGACTTCAGTGGCCCTATGTGCTTCCCCTCTCTCTCTCTGTCTCTGTTTCTCTCTCTCTCAGAACTCTGCCCCTGCCATGTGAACTAACCCAAGCTAGCCAGATGGACTGAAAGATCACATGTGGAAGAGATCCCCGTTATCCTTACTGAGGCCATCCTAAACCTGCTTGCAACCAGCTGATTCTGAAACATGTGAGAGAATCCAGCCAAGGTCAGCAGAACCAACTATTCTCTACCCACGACTGACAGCAAATGTGTGCCTGAGCCCAGCTGAGGCCAGAAGAACCATCCAGATGACCTGTAGACCCAGGAGCAAAGATAAATGCTTTTGGTTTTAACTCACTGAAATTTAGTTGGTTTCTTACACAGCAATAGCTAAACACACCAAAAGTTTTCCAAAGTATGAAAAATATAGAAAAAGCCAGTGCCTGGGAATCAGGCAGACAAGAGAGCAGTTCCTTGATAAAGATGCATCTCTTAAGGGGAACCAAGGGTGTCTACTATCATCCTGGTTGTTGAGTACTGAAAGATAAAAGAACAAGTTAAAAGTGTGAGGGTAAACTGATTTAGGGATCAGAGTCCTGTAAGGCGTGATTCTTTGTAGGAATGGGGAATAATTCATCATAAGGAAAGTAAAGAAAAGGAGTTGCTGTATCTTTTAGCATTAAAACAAAATTCCATATCAATTCCCTCATTTTTATCCATATGTTTCTATCTTAATCTGCATATGGGGAAGGAAGGTTTGTCTTCTGTGACTCGAGCTTCCTTTTTCTAGGGTCTTAGAACATGTTTCTCTTTAGTTACTTTGTGTCTCTACATAGGGTCCAGAGTATCCAATGTCTCCCTACAAGAAAATGCCTATCAGAAAGGGTAAAAGTTAAGGGAACTCATTTATAGTCAGTTAGCTCTTTTCCTAGGGACTTACTTCCTAAGGGAAAGCAGAATCAAGCACTAAATGAAATCAATCATCAAGGAGATGGCAGACACATGATTTTTTCTTGAGAAGGATGTAAGTAGGCTGCAGCCCACTTAGATTCCAGCCAGTTTGGTCTCCCCATGACAGAGTAGGCTCTGAAGTTTGCCTCCAGATGGAGAGGACTCAGGACTAGTTGTCTTGTCCAAGACTGGTGAAGCAACCAACCCTTTAGTCATCGGTTGCTCTTTGATTTTTTGAAGAACTTTATTTCTGATAGTATTTCTTAAATCCACCTTAACTCTCCATCTTGAGACTCAGAGATTATTCCTTCCAGAACAGAAATATAAGAATCCATGACATTTGACACTGGTAGAGTTCCTCAAAACAAATGGCCCTCCATCTCCTTTCTAGAAGAATGCTTGTTACCTCTTGGAAATGGCCAAATTGTTCTTACCATCATCATTCTTTCCAGAAGAACAATAATAGTTTTAGTTCTCTCATTATTTTCTTAAAGCAATGCTGGATATTATTTATACACTCAAGACTTGATTACACTTGATATTGAGGTAGTTATTTCTACAGAAATTCATCTTTCTTATTAGTAGCGTAAAGTTTGCCTTTTCTCCCCTAGGATGTCTCATCAGCTTATGTTACCCATTCATTATAGTTCTTACTGTATCTGGCACACTCCCTCATTTACTTGTTCCTTCCTTCCTTCTTCTTCCCTTCCTTCTTTCTTCTCTTCCTTCCTTCCTTCTTCTTCCCTTCCTTCTTTCTTCTCTTCCTTCCTTCCTTCTTCTTCCCTTCCTTCTTTCCTTCCTTCTCCCACTTTCTCTTTTTTGCACTGAAAAATCAATGGAACAAAGCTTTTTCTATTTTCCAACAAAGCCTGTGATTATGGACTCACAGGCAGAGAAGCTACCCAACACTGAAGAACTGAGAAATTATCGTGGAGATTCTACAATTTTGACAGGGAGGAGTATATTAGTTTCCTATTGCTGCTGTAACCAATTATCACAATTTAGTGGTTTAAAGCACACAGATTTATTTCTTATAGTTTTGGAGGTCATAAATCCAAAATTGGGTCTTACAGATCTAAAATCAAGGTGCCAGCAAAGGATTTCTAAGGGAGAAACTGTTGTCTTGCCTTGGTTTCCAATTTCTAGAGGCCATCTGTGTCCTTTGGCCCAAGGCCCCTTCACTTCATCTTCAAAACCAGTGGCAGGACATCTTTTCTCTTTGGCTCTGCTTCTCTCTGCTTTATCATCACATTGACTTTTTTTTTTTCTGACTCTGATCCTCCTGCCTCCCTCTTAAAAGGCCCACCTAGATAATCCAGGATAGTCTCTTTATCACAAGATCCTTAACTTAATCTCATCTGCAAAGTCCCCTCTGCCATATAAGGTAACATTCACAAATTCCAGAAATTAGGTTGTGGACCTCTGTAGGGGCCATTATTCTGCCCACCACAGAGGAGTAACCAGCAAAATATTTTTTAAATAATTTTTTTAACATGAACTGTGTATTAGGCAACATTTAAGTGCTTTCCCATACACTATTCAATTCATCCTTATAGAGCTCAGTGATATATGAATGATATATGATATATAATATACAATGATTATATAATATATGATATATGATGTAGGATTTACTCAATGATATATAAATAATTATAATTTATTTGGCAGAACTAAAGTTTCTGTAAGTATACCTCTATACTTGTATAAATTTTTCAATTAAAATTCAATCACTCAAATATATCTATTTTAGGTGAATTTTTAAATATCTTATTAGATTTCTAATTATTTGAGTAGTCATTAACATAATAAGAACATTTTTTTCCTACTAATATTTTGACTTGGGTTGACCCATGACTTAATAAACAATAGTAAAATAGTCTTGAATATCAACCTCAGATGAATATCTGGCTTGTAAAAAGATTTATGTAAGAGGACATAAATCTAAATAATATTTTTGACTTTCTATGTATAAATTGGTATATAATATCTTCTGGAATTTTAGCATTTGGAAAATGTCAATTCCATAATTAACCTATGGTCAATCTATTTCTCTTTAAAGAACAAAGTTATTGTATCAGTAAACTGTATGAAGAAAAGATGTATAAAAACATTTCTTCAGAAACCATTACCTCTTGTGTAAGAGAAACATATTATAGATCTTAAATATTGACTCTTAACTTCTTGACCTTGGATTCCGCGCATATCCAAGATACAGCAGCTAAATTTTCTGTGTGTTTTTTCTATCACTGTGTCCAAATTGGGGAGTGAGATGATGAGAGAATTAACTTAGAGAAACATAATGCTTAAATAGCTTTGCTTATTTTTAAATTCAGGAGTTCCACTAGGAAGATTTAGTAACCTAACCTGAAGGTACAGTCAGCTAGAACTGTTCATTTACCAATTCTATTTATGTGGAAATGTTAACTCAAGCTATCTTGCCCTTAGTCTCTACATCCTGATATTTGAAAGGCTAGCCAATACACATATTCATGTAAAAGGCCTGAGGATGAGCAGGTTCTGAGAGACAAAGCAGAGGAATAGAGTTGGCTCTAAGAAGTGACACTGTCCTTGGTGTTTGAAGATGCGGCCCAACAGCTTCAAGTCACATGATTTAACAGTAAACATGAGTCACATGTCTGTCACTGGATTGTACTCTGCTGCTGGGTAACTTCCTGAAAAATGCTTGTTTCCTCTATCTCTAGCCAAGTATATTCTTCCCCTTACAGGAAAAGCTCAGTGTTTCATACTTCACATTTAACCTGGCATCAATATTCTTTATTCTATTTGTTTATTGATTAATACTTTCAGGATAAGTGAAGCTCCTTCCCTTCTACAAATTAAGAAGAAAACTTTTGGCTTCTCAGATTAAATGACCAGGGAGTTTAACCCTTGTCAGCTGTATCACACAGATGACTTACTTATTCTTTCTTAATATTTAAAAAAAGTTTTTTGACAGGGAGACCAATTGGTGACAAGAACAGGTATTCTATGAAGACTGTTATAAACTAGGATTACTAAAACACCAAACTTGTATATTTTGTAGTAAAGAGTCTGTTTTAGTTTAGATAAAGGTATATTTTCATGATAATTTTTAGACCACAAAACATTAAAATTTGGGCTCACTGGAGAAGTAGATAAGCAGCCTCTTTGATTGCTGTGTCCTATGGGCACCAGCAAGCTTAGTGATCCACAGTGCCGCTGCCTGCCCTCTTTCATGTATGCAGTCCTCAACAAGCATTTCTTTGAGAACCTACAGTGAACTTGGCACTGTGCTACACACAGGGAGGACACGTATGAAAGGATTTACTCCCATCCTTTGAGAAGAACATACAGACCCTTCATATCCATCATAATTTTAAGGTATCAAAATAGGCAAGTGGGCAGTAAGAAATATAAAGAAAGGGAGGTGGGTAAAAGAGAGAGTCAGGAAAGAGAAGGGAAGGGGCGGGGGAGATAAGGCCCTGAGCTCAGGAAGCTCAAGATCTAATTGGTGAGATAAGATGCATATTAAAGAAATTGAATAATAAGTTAAAGCAATGTAGAATAAAAGAAGGCAGTGAAGAATGACATATAGTAAGGCTGATAGAAGTTTGGAATAGTGTCCAAGTCAGTAAGGAGGCTGCCTGACTCTGGGCCACAAGGCATATTGGGTGAATATATACACCTTTTAAAAGTCAAATTGTCAAGTTCTCCGGTTTGAAGCTTATCCCCTATTTTCTTCTTCTGCCTCCTATTAAATGTTGTGCCCACTCAACAAATATTCAGCCCACTCTTTCTTACTTCCAGAATGTCCATTTTGTTTAGCAATCCAGCATCTTCCCCATGACCATGTGCTTCGTTGGGCAACCATGATAATCTCCTCTTGCTTGTCAGCACTCAGTTTAAAAATGAGCACATAAGCAATTCTGGTTGACAAAGACATAGAGAAGAATTCTAGAGGCCCCTGGGAAAGATGTCCTGCCTCTCCTTACCTCCCATAAAAGAAATACTAGATAAAAATACCCATCTTCTTCTCGGGGAATTTGTCAGGTCTTCATATAGAACTGCAGTTGAAATTACAGGGAGAGCTGTCCTGAAAGTAAAGTCAATCCCTGAACTATGGCAGAGAATAAGGACATAAAGAACTTGGATCCTTGATGAAGTCATTGAACCACTAAACTCACCCACCTGGGAGCTGCCCTCCTTTGATAGACCTTCCAACGTGCAGTAATAGATTTTCTTCATCATATAAAATACTTTGAGTTCAATTTTTCTATCGCATGCACCCAAACACCCAAATTAGTATATTCTCTAACTCATTATTTGGCTGCTTCATGCTTCATTAGCATTTTTATGTGATGACCCACTAGGGAAATGAAAATCCATGGAAAGCAAGTAAATACATTTAACTATTTGTTCAAAGAGTTGATAGACTAGAAGTGTGACACTGTTGACCAAAAAGAATTTTAGGGATTGTATATAGACTGCAAACAGGCATCATATGTCTCTTTCATTTGTTATTTTAAAAATTAACAAAAATGTTTTCAACTGGAATGGCATCAGACCATTTAAATGTGGGATTTGGCATTTTCCTTACAAGTTAACTAAATCAGACATGCATATTTGATTCTAAAATCTTGGAGCATATACATAAAGTTTTTATAATCTATAAAGAAAAAGAAGACTGAAATTTTTCAAGTGTGTAAATAATGTCATGTTATATTTTGATGAGGGGGTGTTTCATAAGTTTAACTTCTAATTAGAGGCATGTATCTGTGGCAGAGGTTTTCTCAGTCTTTAAACATTCCACTGAAAAAGTACACACATGGTTCAGTTGATGTTATGTAGATAAGCTACCTGATAGATATTCAATAACCCTTTATAATTGATTCAGTGTCAAATGGCCATTTCAACCACAAATTGGGAGTTTGTCTGCATTTTCCAATTCCTCAAACAGTTTCATGTGCTGGATGTCACTACCTCCCATAGCTTCTTAGTTTCAATATGTATATTTACTCACATGGCTATGTGCACATTCTGGACAGAAACTCATTAATAAATGAATCTATTTATAATTTGTCAGCTGTTAATTTTCCATTAGCTGCACTTTTTTTCATTTATATCTATTTGGAAAGAGCATGTTTGTCATTTTCCAAAGAAAAGTAAAAACTAATCTACTAGATCACTCTATAATGAATCTGTAGAAGCATGCAAAAAGAAAGCAAAATAAAAACTACCTACAAGCCGTTCAACTCTCTGAGGCTGCATTGCAATCTGTGCAATCCCTGTTATTTCCAGAAAGATAATGATGGTTTTGCCTTTTTATTTTGATAGGAAAATAATCAAATTGCTTTTTTCCCCCAAACTGTCAGACAAAACGACGTGTGGGATGACCCTTGGAGCTATTATAGACAGGTTAAGCCCTCAAGTTCATTAATTTGTGGGGAAAATAGAGGAAAACATGTCAGAACCATAGGGAGAGTGATTTTTAATTGGAAATGTCCACTTACAGTATAAAATTCTAGTCTCCCAAGGTTGTGACTTTCTGAGTGGATGCAGAGAAATAGAGTAATTGAGAAAAGAAAAAAAATGTAACTGACTTTCTTTCAGTTTTCTGGCTGTGTATTGAAGTGGGACTGCCCAGTGAATAGAATGGTTGAAATTCAGCAGAGGTACAAAACCTCTTTATACTTATATTTTATACTTATACATAGGTACAAAACACCTCTTATACTATGATATAAGCAACACACAAATGAGTTGAAATGATAGCTTTTATTCCCTCATCATTTCCCAAGAACACAGTAATGTTAACATCTTGTTCTTGCCTGCTGTTTGATAAAGTTGTGTTATATCCAACTCCAGCTAAGTTTTTGGCAAAAATTATATGAATAACTACTTAGATAGCCATTAAATTTTATGTCAGTTGGCATCTTTGTAACTCTTAAGTGAATTGCTTATTTAGAGATAGCAAAAAAGAAAATAAACGCTGAATATTTTTATGGTAAAATGTAAAGAATATTACTTTTTTTTAGATATTTCATCATTTCTTGTTTATATTTGTTTTCGCATTCAGCATCTCTAAAATTAGGAGGTATCATAAATAATAATGTGAAATATTATAATTGACAGCTCCTCCCTTACTGTAATATAAAATAATGGTCGAAATTATTAGTAGCATCTAAGTTTAGATGAAATACAGTAACTTTACTATTACAAATGATATCTGGTGTAATCAGGATCTCTCTAAATTCAAGTTGCATGTTTTTTTTCCTACCTTTCCAATTCACTTGGACTTACAAACATGAAATTCTCTTCCTCTGTGTCTTTCCCACAGTCCTCCTTCCACGTTCATCCTCCTCGGCCACCCAGCATTCTCAACATGCTGTTCAAGATAGATTTTAATTGCTACCTCCTCCTAAAAGCTCTCCTTGATTATCCCAGTCAAAAAATGTCATCTTCAGTCTGTAAACTATGACTCTCTATTCCAAATTACAACTACAGTAATTTTCATAAGTTATCTCATATTGAATGACTGTGTGTTTTTGTGTACCTTTTCAACTAGATTGCAAGGTGTTTCATTTCAGAGACAATGTCCACTATATCCAAATAGGTACAAAATCCTGTGTTTGAGGCTTTCCATGATCTGATCCCCAAATAATTCTGCAATTTCACCTTTCATTAGTCCATTAAGACTTCTGTAGCACTGTTGCCACAGTGAAATAGCTGATGTTCTTTTGCCATTCAGAACTTCAATATCTCCATGATTAGTCAATGATGCTTCCTCATGCTGTAATATCCTTTCCCAATTCACTCATCACAATCATTTTTTAAGATCCTGATCAAAGGTTATAGATTAAAAATATCCTCCAAGGCTCTCTGTCAGAACTGTTTCTTCTTCTGTGAACACAGGATTACACTGCACATACCTCTTTACAATGTTAGTCAGCTTTCTGTTGAGATTTTTTTTCTTTCCTGAGGGATTACAAGCATTTTAGGGCACAATTTTTATCTTATATATTATTGTTATTTTCAAAGAATCTTGGGCATAGAAGGTACTTATTGTTCTTTCTATCATGTTTTTAGTTTTTATGTGACCATCAATAAGAGCCCTATTTTTATCACGTTTATAAAGTGAAAGTGAAAAGTTCTGTGAGATGAAGATATAATGTCTCGTGCCTAACTGAGCATTGTAAAGTATTTAAGTTGAGCATCAAAAATCACTTGTCTGATTTTCTTCAATTGTCAGGTTACCATTGGGGTCCATTCTAAAGAAAACCTGATATAAGAATTTAATTTAGCACTTATTCATCTGTTGGTTTAATGATTTCTTCAAGTCATCCATCTAAGATCTGATTCAAGTTATCTTTTTTCTAATTCAAGAGAGAACCAGAAAAACAAACACCTGCCTCCATGAGAAAGTGACTCTCAGAGGGCACTGATTGTTTCTCCAACAGCAATCCTTCCCTTAATCCTTGTTATGTTGCCTCTAACATTTTATAGAAAAGAATGTGTTTATGGAAGTCAGGGTCATCTTCTAAACCCAAGGATGAATCATAATTGGTTATGAGGAGAACATGTGACCAAATTCTGGCCAACTACAAGCAAAAAGTAGCGCACTAGAACTTCCTACTTGATTTAAAATAGGCATGAGTTTCATTTCTGGCATTGCCAATTAAGCTCCTCTCCCCTGGACCTCCACAGATAGCAACTATTAACTCCAGATATAATGCCAAGAGCAACTACCTGAAGTCACTGAAGAGTAAACAGAACAGGCAGATCTGGAGGGGGATGGACACAGAGAAGGAAATGACATTGTGTGAGCTTCCAATTTTAGACTTTTAGCCTACAGTCAAGCCACAGTTAGTGCTTCCCAGGGTAGCTAAAACCCTGAAAGAAAATTCACAGTCTTTCTGGCCGAAAGAACCAGAGGATAGACTTCAGGGAAACCACTGCTAGAATGTGAGGGGGAAATCTAGAAAGAAATAGAGGCATAGGGAGGGGTCAACCCAATTTCTGAGTGTGAACTCTGCTTGAATCTCTGGATTATCCCTAAACTATACATGTGCAGCTCATATTCAGAGAAGCCCAGCAGAGAATAAAATAACTGAACTGAAATTTGAGCTGTTGCTGAAAATTCAGAGTTTGTAGTTGGAGTTCAACCAAGTAAATTGACTATCCAAAGAACAACAACAGTGACAATGACAACAACAAAAACATTTTCTGGAGCAATATAACAAGATCCAGAGCCTCCACAAGGTAAGTAACAAATTCACGATATGATCCAAAAGTATGCAATATACAAAGAACCAGTAAAATCCAAGGTACTCCGCATGTTAAATTAGCACACAAGAATGTTTAAAGCAGCTAGTAAAAACAGCTTAATGGGATAAAGTAAAATATGTTTACAATAAATAAAGTGATAGCAAATCTTAGCAAAGGAACAGAAAGTATAAAAAAGAACCAAGTAAAAATTTTAGAAATAAAATAGTTAATACATTAAGAAAAAAATACCTATTTTGTTGATTGCAAAGAAAAAAATCTAAAATTAGTGAATTAAGATTGCATCTTAAGAGGATAAAACACAGGGCCAGCTCCAGTGGCCTAGAGGTTAAGTTTGGCTCCCTCTGCTTAGGCAGCCTGGATTCAGTTCCTAGATGCAGACCCACACCACTCACCTGTCAGTGGCCATGCTGAAGTGGTGGCTCACATATAAAAAGAAGAAGATTGGCAGTGGTTGTTAGCTCAGGACAAATCTTCCTGGGGGGTGGGGAGAAGAAGATAAACAAAAGTAAATTCAAAGTAAGGATAAGATAGAAAAATGATCAAGAGCAGAAATCAATGAAATGGGAAACAAATGTTAGAGAAAGTTAACAGAGCCAAAAGTTGACTCTTTGTAAAGATCTACAAAATTGATAAACCTCTAACTAGACTGATTTTTTTTAAACGAAAAAAGTAATGGAAATTACCAAAATCATTGCTGAAAGAGGGGTAATTACTACAGATTCTACCAATGTCAAAAAGATTAGAAGAGAATATTGTGATCAACATTATATCAACAAATTCAGTACCTGTAATAAGTGGATAAATTCCTTGGAAAATAAAAATGATGAAAACAAAAAATAAAGATAAAACAAAAAATCTGAATAGCCCTATATCTACTAAATAAATAAAATGTTTTAAATCAAAACCTTCCCACAAAGAAAATTCCAGGCTCAGATGTTTCACTGAATTTTTTCAAACCTTAAATGAAGAAACAACAAATCTTATGCTAATTCTTTCAGAAAGCGAAAGAAAGGCATACAAAGAGTATCTCTTTACTCCAGTACCCCTTCTCTCAAGCTTTGTGTGTGCTTTTTGGTGTTAGATCAGCTTTCTTGCAAGCAAGAGGGGAAACCCCAGAAAATTGCAGAGAAGCTGTTACTAAATCCTACATTATTAAAGTACAGAATTCTCCCATCCTGCAAGTGGTTAACCCTGGACTTCTCGTTTGAGATATATTAACAAATCAGAACTCTTTAAGAAAAAATATTACTTTAAACCAAAACATATTTATGAAACAATTTTGTCAGCCAGCCCTGATGTCCTAGTGGTTAAAGTTTGGTGCTCTCACCACTTTGACAGATGGAGTTCACTTCCTGGGTGTGGAACCACACCACCCATCTGTCAGTAGCCATGCTGTGGCAGCGGCTCACAAAGAAGAACTAGAAGGACTTACAACTATATGGTGATGTCACTTTTAATCATTCATCTCAGGGCATAGAATGTTGCAAGACATTCCCAAGGACCTCCACATCCCCTCAGTCAACTACTACCCTGATTTTTATGGTTATTACTCTGTTGATTGTTTTTACTAAGTGATATGTCCAAGTCAGATACAACAGTCTTGTTTGGTTTCTGTTTTTCTTTTATTTATCAGTATTATTATTGGTATCGTTGCCATTGTGGTTCTTATTGTGGTTGTTGAAGTCTTTTTTAATCTCTTTCCTTTCTTAAAATTTATTTTTTGAGGACACTGGATCCAAAATTCTAAATTTTGCTGTTTGCATTCCCATGATGTATTTCAACATGTTCATTTGTTCTCTGCATTGGCTATAAATTAGTCATTAGATGTAGAGAATTGGGCTCAACTTTTTTCAGCAAGAATTTTCAAAACTGATGTGACAACTCCTTTTCTTGTTCACATCATCCCTTTTAATGTCCCAAGCTCTTTAGAACTTTCTAACTCCAAATGTGAAACTTCAAGCTTGCACTATTCCAGATCCATTTATAGATTAGAGGTCACGTTTTAAGGACTGAGAAGAAGGTATGAAAGAATGAATGTGGAATTGTAGGAAAAAAATTATCTGTGGTCTATATTCATACTTTTGCATGACTCTAATGGATAGACACATAAAGCAGGGCATTAAGTCATTCATACTATAAGCATTATTTTCCCCAATTACTATTCTACTTCACTATTGCAAATGTGGTAAAAATGAGTTAATATAAGATCCTCAATATTGACCTAATAAAGTGTCTTGGAGATATTCTTATTTTACAGCTATGAAAAATTTTACAGAAACAAATAAATATCAAATAAATTTACTTGTTCTTATTTATGTATTTCAAGCATTGAATGTTATAGGGAATATTAACCTAAGCAGATTAATTGATTTTGATTTACCTAAACAAAATGTGATAACAATTATAGACAATTATATTATCAGTCATGAAGTTATTTTATCAAAAGGAATATACTTAATATAGAAACTATAATATTAAGAGCCCATTTCCTTTCTTACTTCATATTTTAAGTAAAAATATTTAGCCTAGTGAGAAGACATTGTCATAGATTACTGCTTAAAAACCTAGTAGTCTAATAGTATTTTTTGTTTTGTTTTGGTTTTTAATGTTGGGAAGAAAATGGGACATCTTTTCATTTGAAATACATAGAAACAAGTCTAAGATTTTGCTGAAGACCTGTCATGGTTGCTGGTGATTTGCAAGTACAAACTCTTAACTAATGAATGGTGATTAAGCATTATCCAAGGAAGAATAGAATTTAATTCAGTAAGTTTAGTTGTGAGGTAGAAATGCTGCAGATTAAAAATAATCCTGTATACATGTTCATGTATACTTGGCATAGAATAGAATGTCAATTAGTTTTGCACATCCATAAGTTAGAACAATAACTTCCCTCTGATAATTTGCAACAGTGATAAATTTTTCTATGACAGTTGAATTGAGAGAAAGCTAGAAATCTCTACTAAAACAAATTGTCTGAAGCGCCTTCTGGAATTTTCTTAAAAACTAGGAGTAGTGACATGGTCTCCTGATTTATACACTTGAATTGGGCTTAGTTTACTATTTAGTTATTTTCAAATTATTTTAGCTTTATAAATTGACATTCATTTAAAGTTCTGTGAAGAATTGAAAAATTCAGTATTACCACATAAATTTTTATGGGAAAAAATACAACTGTGAAATGTCCAAGTTTTTTTTAAGATTGGAGTATAATTTGAGAACTAGATTTCTGGGAATTATCTGTGGTTCTAGTCATTAGACATCAACTCTTGGGTATCATTAGAAGTATAGTAAGTTGCTCCTAAAACACTGATTTTTTTCTTACTTCCTTTTATTATTCCTATTATGGCTCAACCACTCTCTCCATTTCCATTCTTCCCACCCATATTGACCAACTACTCATTTTCTACAACTCCTGCATTCATAGTCCAAAAGAGAGGCTTCACTTGGTTTTAGCAGTTGCCAGCCAATACAGAGTGCCTTCCAAAGCTTTCACCCTAGGCCACTTCATAGCCCATTGGATGCGGTTGAGTCATTTATCCATTGCTGATCCAGTTGGCTATGATGAAGCCTTGTAACAGAGAATATGGTGTCCTAGAATAAGAGGCTGATTGGCTGCTTTTCTCAGCAGCAGGCTAGCTGAACAGCAGGCAGCCTTCCAGAACACAGGTAAATTATTCATCAATATAGGCAGTTTTTCATCCAGTTAAGAAAGCCTAGGTTACTTGAAACCAAGATTAATAACCATTAAAATTTAAATTGGAAGAAAATACTAAGGCTATATACTTCAAAATATGTTTACTAAAATTTTTATCCAAATGGTAACCTTCTTTTCAAAAAGTATGTAAGTGCTAGAAATCAGTGATTTGTTAATATTTACGGATGCTTTATTAATTTTATAACATATAACAATAAAAATAACTACCATCTTTATAACAAACCATCTTTATTCAACTTTTTGTTACTGTGACCACAAAAAGAACTCAATAAATGCTTGCTGAATAAATAACAAATAAGTCAATGGATAAATAATGATTATGGCTTTTTCTCATTTCTTATCTTATTTGATCATCATAATAAACATTCATTTATTCAATGAATATTCATAGATTATCTGTTATGTGCCAGGCACATTGCAGTAGATATTATTATTGCTGATCTGTTGTTGTGACCATTGTTATTATTATTATTATAGTTTTTATCCCCATTTGCAAGAAAACTAGGAATCAGAGAAATCTCAAAGCATGTAAGCAGCAAAGCTGGAATTTTATTACACAAACTTGGAATCAAATTCCACAATCTAAAACTGCCTCTCTCCAGTATGATGGTAAACTACTGCCTTTTTCTGCCCCAGGGACTTAGACATGCTCATCTTTCTAAGACAGTACTCTTCCCCTACGTACTTGGCCATCTTGCCTGGTTAATTACTACTACTCATTCAGATTTCAACTCAGAAGAAATTTCAGGAAAGTCTTCTTTGCTCCTCAAACTATTTCACGTTCCCATGTAATACACTTTCATTGCGTCCTGAAACTCTCCTTCATAGCACTTATGGTAAATGTCATTAACAAATTCATTAAATGCTTTTTAACTTTTTTCCAGCTCTACTAGTATAATGTAGGTTCTATGAAGACAAAGTCGATGTCCGTCTTACTTACTGTTAATCTATAATCTTAGCACAATGTCTGGGAAATACTGAGTGCTCGATGAATAGGTATTCATTAGGTGAATGAATGTGTTATAAAGATCACAAATTTTGAAGTCAATTCTATGAGTTCATAAGTGATCTTAAGCAAATCACCCAACTCATTTGGGCCTTGTTTTATTCACTTGTAAAATGGAAATAGTGAGATCTCCTTGATTATGAGAAAAATTTCTAGCTGAATTCCTGATACTGGGTTAGTATTCAGTGAATACTTTATTTCCTACAATATAAAATGTAAGAAATTTAACCTGTTGGTTATTACAACCAAGATGCAAGAAAACATCACCATTTACTTGATCTAAGCTATGAAATCACAAGCATGAAGCCTAGAAAGAATAATCCTTAAAAGATGAAAAACCCAAATATATGACATAACATTAAATATCTAGATTATTCTTGTTTCACAGACAGAATGTTTTACTTAACCTTGCACTGAGCCTTGAAATTGAAATAAGGAGTCATAACACTGAAGATAAATAATAAGGTTTAATAACATGAAAGAATCCTCCAATCCACACCCAAGTGAAACTCTTCTAACAGAAACTGAAATAAAACTCTCTTAAGGTTCTAGAAACCAGAAATTGCCTTGAAACACAACCACATTTTTCGTAAGTGTGTGTGCGTTGGGGGTAGTTTACAGACTGTTTAATAGCAGTGCTTCTCAAACTTAATGTGCACAAAAATCACCTGGGGCTCTCTTTAAAAAACAGATTCTGATCCAACAGGTCTTGGTTTGGCCTGAGATTCTGCATGTCTAACAAGCTCCCAGGTGATCTCATTGCAGCTGTTTCATAGGTTACACTTAGAATATTGAGGTATTAAAGAATGAGCAGCGTGGGGGAAAATAAAATTCCACCTACTTTCATTACAGTGTAAATGGAAACCAGGTAGAGACAAATAAGCGTTAGGTCCCCAAATTTATTTTGACCCACCTCCTTTGACAAATGATTTTGAAAATGCATTATCCAACTTTATTGCAAAAGAAATCAAAACTTTATTCAGCTTTTCAAATGATCTTCCTTGTTCTTGAGGTTGAATGTAAGATTAGTTTCAAATTTAACAAGTACTCTAAATTCAATTCAGTGCATTTCCACAAACACTTGGTCATGGATACTATATGCAAAGGATTATGCTGAGCACTTAGGGGTTTGCCCAGGTACGTTGTACATGGTTCCTGACCTCTTGTACTTCATGGGAGAAGGCACTCGCACACAATTTAGTCTCAAGGAAGACTGAGATAAATACTAAGTTAGACAGACAAACAAAGTACCGTATTATTATGGGAGAGAGAAATCTTTTTCCCCTTAGGACAGCTGGGAGGAAGCTTCTTGGCAGAGGTGGAATCTGAATTGGTCTTTGAAGGACAGGTAGGCATGTATAAAAGACCTTCTGGACGAAGGGCTTAGAACAGACAGAACTCAGGGTTTATTCCACAAGAGTAGGTGAAGAGTAGGCCTCCATGAAGGTTGGAGGCAGAGGGACTGTATTAACAGACAAGGCTGGAGTAAAAGAGGAGCCACATGTTGGTTGGTTTGATTAAAAGACTGAGAAAGCCAAACATCTTTCCGCAGAGAAATATGTACGTGCGTTGACGTGATTGAAAGATAACTGTGCCAAAATCATGAAGGAAATAGAAGAGACTAGGTTGGTGATTGGCAGGATTATTTAGAGAACCATGTTGGCCTGAAGGAGGGAGGAAGATGACAAGGTAAAAAGGAGGACCTCAAATGAGATAAGATTTTGTATATATAATTTGACAGGAGTTACTTTCGTGCTTTTTTTTGGAAAAGTGACCACATTTTGAAAACAACGTAACAAAATATCTGGAATTAGATGTAAGAAAAATCAAGTTTTCAAATCATAGCTAGGCCAGCTCATTATAGAGTTTCATGGGCTCTGAGTCGAACATCGCAGTTACTATTTCCCAGAAAAGAAGGATGAGACTTGTACCCAACCACATTAGAACCTTCAGAGGCCCGGGCATACTCCCAGTGGGGTTTCCTTCCTTGCTCCAGACTCACTTATTTTAGAGTCTGAGTAGGTAGTTAAGGACAAAAGTAATTCAGGCAAAGACTGCTTGAGTAATACTTGGTTCATTTTCTTGCTATAAGCAAGACCAAAAAAAGCCACATGACACTTTCAGTGGGATGGTGTTTTGTTCATTAGAAAGAAAACTAAAAGTCTTTGAACATGTTCTAGCCACGAGAAATAATAACCTATTCCTGGGTTATTAGTGTCATTTTTAGGTCCTGTGTGCTCAAAATATAAATAAGCTTTTTGGGTTTTTTTAGGGAGGAAAAGAGGTGTTTTGTTTTGTTTTAGCATTTTTTTGCATTAGAGGAATACTATTTTATCTTATAAAACACATGATTTTATAGTATAAAGCAGAAGAAAATAGGACAGTTTTAGGGATCCAGAAGCCATAGCAACCTCCTCTGAACCTTCCTAAGCTTGAGCTCCCTGTTCCGACCTTTTCCAAAGTTATTTTACTCTTTTATGCTTAAAGCAGCAGACTTTTCCTCTTCACCGTCCTTCACTGTGGCCTACATCAAAGAATCTTTTTATCAGAAATTATGTTGGCCTCATAGAATTATTTGGGGAATAAATTAGGTAGTCTATGTCAAGTCCTTCTGCATGGTAAGTTTTGTATTAATATTAACTTTATAAATCTTAACTCTATTTAATTGTATGACTATTAACTTACTCCCCTCCTTTTTCTGAACATTGAGAGGTGAGCTTGGAGGTTCACACACTCCCAAACACCTCGATTAACACTGTGGTTAATCCTCTTAGAAAAAATTAAGGCTAATATAAAGAATTATCTGTTGCTTTGTTCCTTAGATGTCTGGTATAGATAACATCTTCATGCTTTGATCATGTAATCCTATCTTACTGACTACCAGTTTGTTAGATTTTTTTAGGAGGAACTGAATGTTGAAATGTGAATTAGCTTTCAACTAGCTTACTAGTGAAATACAAAATATTATTGAGCTAGACTGGGTTCTCTCGTTTTACCAATTCTATCATTTTACAGATGAAAAAAAACCCCTCAAAATACATAGTTCTACATAAAAAGGAAAGAAGGTATGGAAAATATATTAAACATGTAAGTATTTACAGGTAGCATATGTATTAAATGTATTAATGATTAATTTCTTCAAAATATGTTCAATTTGCAATGTCTTTTTATTTTTTAACAGTGGAATGTAATTCCACAATTTTGTGATTATTCTCATGGAAAATGGCTATTATATATATTATATTTAAAAATAGAGAGAGATAATAAAAGAAAAGGAAATTTTTTTAGACTCCTTTAGATACAAAGTATGTTCAAGGATTATTCAGATACTAAGTCTTTAGGTATTTAGCAATGTCATTGAATGAGCCATGTTTTAATAACAAAGTTGAATACCACCTTAAAATCATTTTTACTCTCATTTCCATGCAGTACTTTTGGCTTCTAAAACACACGAGAGAAGGCGGGTCATCAATTCAGTGGCATGGTTTGCTGATCGCTCTTCCTTTTCTTGAAGGATGGAATCAATACTAAAATGACGATTCTAAATGTCATTATTTGCCTGTTTTATAATTTGGGATATAATTTCACTTCTCAGATATTTTAGATAAATGTTTGAAATAAATTACTGAATAATGACAGACAGTTTGGAAGTTGTGATCTTCTATACTTTTGCTCAAATGATATTTCCACCTAAAACACATTTTAGCGTTCACACACTCGCTTTCTTTCACGGTTTGACTGGGCCCCTTTCAATTTTAATATGTGACAAAAAAGTACCACATGAAGTGATGGCATTTACTTTATAAGTTAACCCCGTAACAGGGAAAGAGTATTTGCTATGGACAGGAAGGAAGCACCTAAATAACTATCACTTAGGTCAGTAAAACCTAATTTTATAGGTTTATAATTTTTCTTTTAGCCCTGATGCTCTTGTAACATTTAAATTGTTCAGTAGAAAGAACATGCCCTCTAAGGAAACTCTAGCCTGCTGGGTGTTGTGAGTGGGACCATCTGCTCAAATAAGCTCCATTTTTAAACTTCCAAATGTTGTAACTATCACTTGTTCCTTGTCTTACATAATATTGATGGAAAAATTATATAAATCCTGACATTTTTCCCTTGCTAGTTAGTGGACTAGCTCTCTTTCATTCATAATGTAGCCCCAGCCAAATGGAAGATAAGAATGTAGATGTTAGTACCAGTTGAGAAGTTTTAATTACACGTAATAAGATCAAAAAGGAAACTTACTAAATTCCAAAACAAGAAGTTCAGAGACAGCATGACCCTGAGTTTAGTTATTTCAGTGGTTTCACACAGCATCAAGGATCAAGGTTCTTACTGCATCTAAGCTCTACCATTCTTTCCCTGATAACTTTATCAGTCTCCGGTTTATCCCATATGTCGAAGATGGCTGACACAGTTCAAGATGCCACTTGTAGATGTAACAAAATCTAAAGGAAGAAGAAAGTTACCTCTGCCAATGTGTCTTTCTATGAGCTAGAAGACCTTCCCCGGAAAACCTCAAGTCCTTTAAATCTCACTGACCAGACTTGAATCCTACACCAATCACTGGCCTGTGAAAGAGTTTTTCATAGTTAGCTTAGAACAACAGTCCACTATGTTTGGTCTATGGACTCTTGGCTGCCTCCAAAATTCTCCCAGGGTATTGACAAAGTCAAAACCAGTATCAAAGTAATACTGTGGTGTTATTTGCCTTGTTTGCTTTGTTGAGATTTTTTGCTAGTAATGGGGGGGGGGCGTAAAACATTTGGTGTTTTAGCACCAGTCAAGCACTGGCACCCAATTGTAGTAGCAGTCACTGTCTTCTTCACCACCACATATGCATAAAAAAAATCAGGTAAATAAGCTCAAAGCTGTTTCACTTAAGAATGTCTTTGAGGAGGCAATAAAAATGAACATTAAATTTTGATTCTTGAGTATACGTCTTTTATTATTTTGCATGACAAAATGGAAAATATACTTAAAGCACTTCCATTGCAGTCCAAATTATGATGATCATGTTTAGGAAAAGTTCTTATGCAATTGTCTGAGTTATGAGCTGAATCATCCACTAGTTCCATAGGCCACCATTATTCCTTGAATGAAATAAGATGGACAAATTATGGTTATCCAGACTCCGGCATTGACAGATATTATCTCAAAAAAGAACAAAGTGAGTCTGTGACTTCAAGGAAAACAACTGACATTGTTTGTTGCCAATGATAAAATATAAGCTTCCAAGCAAAAATTGAAATTGGGGAGACTGCCCATTGGCCTAGAGGTTAAGTTCTCACACTCTGCTTCAGTGGTCCGGGATTCACGGGTTCAGACCCTGGGCGCAGACTGATGCACTGCTTGTCAAGCCATGCTGTGGCGGTGTCCCATATAAAGTAGAGGAGGATTGGCAACGGATGTTAGCTCAGGGCTAACCTTCCTCACACACACACACAAAAATTGAAATTGGGGTAAGTTTTTTTCTGTCACCATGAGCTGGACAGCTTCCTAATACTTAAAGACTTGTCTAATGAGATTGATGATAATACTAATGAGTGTGAGTTTTTGATATTATAAAATAAAATGTGTCAAAATTTGGAAGATTTGCATAACTCACTGAACCAATATTTTCTAAATGACCAATGCATATTGTTATATAAAATGACCAATGCATGGATAAAGGATCCATTTTACTGCAATATAGATCAAGGGATTTTAATTTAACCAAAACCAAAATGTTCATCCATATGTTTTCAAATTCCAAAGCACTACTGTTAAGAAATGACCACTTGTTAAGTTTTGGTGTTCTATCAAAAAAGAATATCAATTATATGAAAAGGCTGTTAAAATATTCTTCCTGTTCCAACAATCTAACTGCATAAGTCACAGTTTTTTCATATTCTTCAACCAAATAACATAATACAACAGATTGAATGCAAGGCAGATATAAGAATCTACCTATCCTCTATTATGGCAAATATTAAACAGAAGCTTGCAAAAATATAAAACAATGCCACTTTTTAAATTAATTGGGTTTTTGGGAAATACATCAATTTTTCATAAAATGCATTATTTATGTTAATATAGTGGCCTTACTTTTGATAAATATTTAATGAATATATTGAATGAGATTTTTCAAAGTTTCTCAGTTTTAATTTCTAATATGTTAAATTTTGATAGCTATACCCCAAATCTCTTTGGGGTCCTCAATCTTTGTGAGTAATAAGGGGTCCTGGGACAAACGGTTTGATAATCTATGGCTTTATCCTTTGGGTCTAGAGATTGAGCAGCCCCTTTTGAGGCCATGATTACCTGGAGGAGGATGGAATTGAATCTTAGACACTGTTAGAAAGGTGGATGATGGGAGAATAGATTTTGGGAAGGCAATTAACAGTGTTTGCTAAAATCCTCTATAGTATCACAGCTTTTCTTCTGTGGTGTCTTGAAATGTGAATGAAATCAGTGGTTTTCAAACTGTGCTTTTTGGCACTTTTTTTCAAATGGAGGATGTTGGCAGATGGGAATCTGACAGTTTCAGTCCCTACTTCTCCAATCAGAACCACCACAGGAGTATCTCTTTTACATATTGGGCTTCCTTTTAAGATTTCATTGAAGAAACAATTCCGAGGAATAAAACTGTGTAAATGTCACTGATTTAACATTTCTATTGTGAAATGTAAATTTTTGATATCTAACCTCACAAACTAGGTTTGAAACTTCTTGAAGATCAGATTACAGTTTTACCGTCCATTTTATACCAAACATCAGAGCACAGTGCTTTAAAGTGAATGACTACAATTCTGGTTAAGTTTAAGTAAGTTTTTCAAGCAGCCGTTTCCCCTGTTTATGCAGCTCATAGCCATAAATCAAAGAACTGTATCTTGGAAATAACTCCCAGAGAGGAGAAAGAATGCCATCTGACCTGTGTGTATTTGAGGTTCATGTGGTTGCGAGTCTGAGTGTTTTAGGGGATTATTTCTAGGATGCCTAATAACACTAATTAACTTGGGAAAGCTCTTGGTCTTCAAAAACATTTGCAAAGGCAGTAGGTAATTCATCTCCACAACGAGTCTTTGAAATGGGAATTTATCTGTATTCCCATCCTCCAACAAGACTATTGAGACTTTCCAAAGACCAAGAGAAAGGGGTCAACATCACAATGACTTAAATTCTTCTCAGGGTGTTCTTGGGAGAGAGAACCATAGTGCTAGCCTACAGGGCAGGCCATGCATTACAGGGAAAAAAATGCCTGTGCTATATAAATTGTGCAGGAATATTGGGTTAGTTCAGACAACAAGACCAATAATACGTGGATTTTGAATCATTCACTTCTGTGTTAAATTATTTTGTTGGCGACTTGATAGAACTTGGAGCTTGATCAAAACATAATTCTGCCCATTTCTGCCACCGCAGATAGCATCTGACCAGGTGACAGGATGTTTAACTCTTTGCTATAAAATGCACATGCTCACTATTATTATCTTCTCAATACTCATTTCCAAAAGGCTAATGGCATTTATTTGTCAAACTGTGATATGGGTGCTGTTGAAGGAATATAAGTTATTTTTCAAAGTTATAAATACCCTCATGGCAGGGGCAACATTTATGCACACTTCAGTGCCTAGCATCTTCACATAGTTTGTCCTCATGTTGTCTAACATGTAAACAGCCCTTCCTATGGGCAGGCACTGTTCAAAGCACTTTACAGATATCAACTCATTTGATTCTCACAACAGCCTAATCCAACCTACCACTCATTTACATTTTATAAATGAGGAAGCTGAGATTACGTAACTTGTTCCAAGTCATACAGCTAAAGGTGGGCAGAGCTGGGATTCAAAGCCAGGCATTCTAGCTCCAAAGTCTGCCCTCCTCACCACTAACCCACAGCCTTGACTTAAGTTTGGAATGAGAAGCATGACTTGGCATAGTAAAAGGACAATGTGATTTTGTTTTTTGCTTGGTTCTTTTTGCATGGTTCTGTGTAGCTCTCACTGAACGATTGAAGGTTCTTTTTCTCCTCTTATCTCACATCGAAGAACCATGAGGGTCATCCACTGGATGAGCATCTAGCTGGTGGGATCCATTTTTGTGTTCCAAGACATCCTTAATTCATCTTGACATTTGCAAAAAATATTAATCAATATGCATATTAGTATTCAAAGGTCTCTTTGTACCAAGCCTTTCTTTACTGATTTGCTTAGAGGATTGCTGTCCTGGTGTATTCTCCTGAATGCCTGCAGATTCACTTGTTGGTGGCAGAATGGCACACTTTTGAATGTCCTGCTTTATCGGTGTGACTGCTTTCTACCACACTGATTTTTTTATCATGCTTCAGCAATGTAGAGATGCATGGCTTGCCTAGTGGGGAGGGGAGGGGTGAAGATATTGCAACCACATGATTTCCATGAGACACTTCTACTATCACCTCCACCACCACAAATAAGTTGAGACAGCTCATAGGATAGTTCTCTTTAATCATTTTATGTCCAAATTTATGCATTTACACCAGCATGTGAACAATTTCTAAAGATTTTACAATTACCATTGTGGAAATGATAGCATGGAGTGCCAAAAATAACACACATGGACAATTTGCAAAGTTTCAAAAATATTGAATTAGACTTTGTACCATCCTGGTTCACCAGTATCTTGAAGCTTCCATGGACCTCAGGCCACAAGCATAAGACTGCTGTTAGAGAAGCCTGTGTTTATATTCCACTTCTCCTGTTCCTTAGCTTACAACCTTATGCAATTGACTTAATATTCCTGCCCCTTCATTCCCTAACTGTACAATGAAGACAATACTACTCACCTCTCAAGATGAAGTGAAGATTTAATGAGAACATGAACACAAAGCATCTGGAATATGCTGGGTCCAATTCATGCTATTTTGTTTTTGAATTAAGAGTTTAAGCTTATCAAAGACAGTTTCCCTTTCTGACAGTTCATAGAATCTATTCCTCATTGAAACCATATTTTACAATGCTTAATCTCAAAGTCATGGAGGATGATAGATCTGAATTAACCAAATTCTCTTCCACCTCTGTTTTTCAAGAGTTAACTGATGCTGTTGTAACTACAGACAGATCAGCCACTATCTCATTTGCCCTCTGATCACTGCAGAAAATCTCTTCTTATTCAGACCTCATCCTAGCTCTGTACCAGTCTCCTGGGAAATGTTTAAAAGATACAGATTCATCAAGATCTACTCACTTGGACCATGTAGAACAGAGCCTGGGATTCTGTATTTTTATTTATTCCCCAGTAAAAAATGGTATAGCCACACCTTCCCCAGTCCTCTGGCTTCCTTTTGGAACTCTTTCCCTTAGATCTTTGCTACTTAGTGTTGTCCATGGACCAACAGTACCAGCAGCACCCGGGAGCTTGTTAGAAATTAGAATCTCAGGAAAATCTAACCTGACCCCAGACCAACACAATCAGAACCTGCATTTTAACAAGATCCTTAAGGGTCTGTGCACGTGAAAGTCTGAGAGTACTGACTTTGACTTTATTCTCTCATTTTCCCCTCCACTACCCTCAGCCTATGCAATTTTTTTTGAGTCACTCTTTCTAAGGAGTACTTGGCCATTTTTTGGTGTGTAGCCTGACAGAATAGGACCTTCCTTCAAGTATAGGATCTTACTGTTGTAGATTTGCCTACGTGGGCTTTGACTCCTTCATGGTTGAGCCTTTTAATACCTGCTATTCTGGAGGAAGAATTTGTTGATGTTCCTTTGGGGGCTAATATTCTTGTATAATAGAGCAGAGGTAGGTGAGAAGGACATATTTTGATAACATAGAGAGCTGAATGAGGCAGTAATAAAAATATTTCAAAACAGTTAGGCTGTCACCTTAAGAAACTCTAAATGGCATGTCAAAGAAGAAAGCACTTAATAAAAGTAATTCAATATTGAGTGCATATGTCTGTAATTTGATTTGCAGCAAGGAGAGAAGGAAATGTTATGGAAAGATTGTTTCCCTGCGCTTTATAATCATTGCTAGTACCTTGGTATTGACTGTGTTTGAGTCTTCAGTGAGTGAAGGATTTACCTGTATCTGTGGTCTAATTTCTGTAGTTTCCCAAAACTTTCTGGAGTTCTCATGTAAGTGTATATAAGAGATCTAAACCAACTGTAATATTAAAAAACAAAATTCCTGAAGCTCTGACATATGTTTTTATCTTGATTAAATCGGAACAGTTTGTAGACATGGCACCCTCCAAGCTGGTGATTTCTAACCTGGAGGTATTCATTCTTTCAAGCACAGAGCAATAATTTTTTTTTCCAGTGGTGAAATTTGTGTTGATGAAGAAGAGGGTGGGTACTTTACACAATAAGCAAATCCGCGGTATGCATTCTAATTAATGAAAAGCCATGCCTAGAGGACTGGAAAGCAAATGTCCACATTTGTTTCGTTAAGAGGGGCTCCCTTCTGGTACCTTTTCTAATCATGGACAGCGAAGTACATATCTAAATTGAAATCACCTCATATTTTCCATTCTGCACACCACTTTCCTACAACCTCCTAAACTGTCCTTATTAAATTTGTCCTTGAAGAGAATGGCTTCCTGTAAACATAAACAACTGAGAAATTAAATGGAGGGACTGGGTTTAGTTGATTATGCATGGCTAAATTGCACTGTATTCATCTGGAAATAGAATATGCATATGTTTTCATTCAAAATGATGGAAGATATTTTAGATCTCTAAGATTAGCAATCACCTTAACTTGGTTTCTTCTATTTGAAAAGAAAAAAATCAGCTTGTGTTTGACAGATGTCATGTTTTGAATTTGAATGAGAGGTAGTTAAATGTGATGGTTGACTCCCTACAAAGGAAGACCCTTGCTAGTCTCCCTAAAGATTTGTCATTTCACATTGTGATGAGTTATCTAAAACTGATAACCTTTAACACTCAAATTAACCTTGTTTCCCAGTAGCTTATTTCCACTGCCCTCCCACCCCTCCCCATTAATTTTGCTCTTATAGCACAACTCTGACATCAAATGGTAAGTAAACTTAGCCTCAAAAACCAATTTCCTCTTTCTTACATTATACTGGACATGATAGGCATAGAGATAATATTAAATTCCCACTTACTCTTGAGTGGCATCTATACATTTTTTTGAGGGAAGGAAATAGGGCACTAAAAAGAAAAACATATGTACTCACGGAAGAGTAGTGTTTTCACTAGTTTGTACAACTGATGTACACACATGTACACACACTGACCCAGATGTCCTTGAGGTTATTTTGCCCTCTCATTGATTAATTTCAGAAATGGTTAATGTATTAAAAATTGCCTCCAAAGATATAGAGATGTAAACCTATGCTTCTGATTGCCATCTTGTTCCAGACATTTGTCAGATTAACCAAGTGTCATACTATGAATTGTTTCAGGGTGGTGCTGTACTCTGAGTGGGATGGATGTTGTGTTTCAAACAGCTGGAAATGCAACATCTGCCTTCTTCATAATTTGCTTTTGTGTTTGGCTTACTGCACAGACTTTGCCGACCTGTAATAGCAGGGTGATCAGCTACCAAGGAGAACATTTTGGTTCTCTCTACCTCTCTGGATGCTGCTCGGAAAACTGAAATGGGAAGCACAGATAACTAACAAACAACCGATGTGAAACGGGTTTTTAGGATTCTAAGTAATAAAATGTATAGTAAAGAAAACATGGACTCTTTCATCACTTTTTCCCTGCATTTTAAAGAAAATATGTCAAAATTATTTATAAGGCAATTGTGTTCCTTAATTTTTTCCCTGTTTAGAAATTGATATAAAGACCTTTAAATTATAAAAGTATCAGTTCCACTTCCCCAAAAGGGACATGGTTTTTAAAAAATTAACAAAGATTAAATATCCAAAGGCAATCTATCAAATTACTGTGATTTCTAACTCACTAAGTCACAGATAATTTTCATCCTTTACTAATGGTCTCTACTTGGAAAACAAATTTTCTTCATTAAAATAATAGCTGATTATTTGAGAGCTATCAATGGTAGCACAGTCATGCTCAGCTTAACGATGGGGATACAATGAGTCATTAGGCGATTTCACCATTGTGTGAACATCGTAGAGTGTACTTACACAAACCTAGATGGTGTAGCCTACTACACACCTAGGCCGTATGGTACTAATTTTATGAGCCCACCATCGTACATGCGGTCCTTCATTGACTGAAATGTCGTTATGCAGCACATGACTATTTAAAACAATTGTTTTAGAAAGCCACTGTCCAATGGCTAAGGCCAAGATAAAAGCATGAAATAAAATTTGAAAAAAAACCTAAAACTATATCTAACAAACAAAATCTAAAAATTGCATTTGCTTTGCATTTTTATTTTACTGAGAGTATGATACTTCCATTCTGCCCCCTGGTGGTTATAGAGTTATCAAACAGTTGTTGATTCAACACTATCAGAACCGATGCAAAATTCAGGAAAAGTGATTGCCATCATGGCATACGGTTCCTTGGGTGGAATATAAAACCTATGGCAGTAATTCTGTGCTTTCACACCTGTAATTCCCTTCTCTTCTGCAATATTCCCTCAAAAGAGGCATCATTCTTCTAATAGTCAATCCTGCTTATCTTCACCTTAGGCAATGTCCTTTTCTAAAGACCTTTCTAGTGTTGCTTGATCTATTACCAGAGAGATCAGGAAAATTCCCATAAAGTAGGACTAATACACAAAGTTTCTGGAATGGCTGAATAATGTGTCCCTCATCCTTTCACTACTCATCTTGCCACCTCATTTCTCCTCCCACCAGTCTCACCTTACAGAAAAGACAACTTTGTCTTTGGATGGATGAAGGTTTGCTCATATACTTTCCAGTCATAGTAATATGCGGTGATTTAAAAAATTATAATAATGATGATGAGTTCATTTATTGATGTTTCTGCCAGCCTAATGCTAGCAAAGCACATATTTTCTTGATATTTTCCCTACCTGTTATTCTGACAAAACTCAGGTATTGCTTTTTATAATCTCTTTTATCTGTAATCATCTCAGACACTTATTTGAATTTATTTTTTCGGCTTTACTTTGAAAAAAAAAAAGCCTTCACCCGTTCTATTTAGTTTGGAAATGATCAAATATCACTGATATTGATCAATGTAGAACATATAAGGTTTTCCATGTACCTTGTCTTCTTTTCAGGAGTCATGTCTCAACTATCCAAAGCTTTCCCAAGGAAAGCAAATGAAACTGTCATGGATAAAGTGTTGGGGCATTTCAGTCTCTTCGTTTTTATTTTCCTATTTCTAGAACATGTAAATCTTCATCTTTCCTAAAACTTAATTATAGTTGCATGTATCGTCTTGCTTTTCTTAGAGGACTTTGGGATAAACCTTTCCTACAGTCCAACGTGGTAAATGAGAAGATAGAAAACCAGAAAAAGAAAGCCATTTGAGTGCCATCTCATGGAATAAAGCAGCACTGCAGCCATTGAAACTGGACGGTGACTTTTGGTATTCCTAGGAAGAAATAAGTATCATATAGAAAAATAAATTAAGGTTGAGACAGAAGAAAGAGGGAGAACAAGGAATATAGAAAGCAATTCATTTAGGCAACGGTTGAAAATAACAAAAATGTTTACAACTTCTATAATGGACAATTTAAAGAATAAGGTGCAAAACAGCATCCTGGTTTATAATAGAAAACTATAATCCACATTATGTGTACTTTATTTCAAGATTCTGATGCCACATAAGCCTTCGGCTATATGTTCAAAAATTAGTTTACCCTTGATTAGCTTGTGTCAGTAATAAATATGCCTGGGGAGTATCTTCTTTTGCAAATTAGTGGTGATGGTCATTTCTATTGAAATGGAAAAATAATAAAGCTCTCCTTGCAGTGTGAATTGTAGGGCATATATCTGAAATGTAGCTTACATTAACAAAAAGTAACTGTTATTGAAGAAGACAAAAATTAAATTTTGAATTTAAGAGACAACTGAATGTTTCTCTTATTCCCAATGAGATCATGCCATTGATGGGTATTAGAAGAAAGATAAGATTGGCTGGTATGAGTTCAGTGGATAATGGAAAAAATAAGAAACTAAGTTTTCATGGCTGTCACTGTGGAAATATATATAAGTTCCAAGCACCACTGAAACTTGCCTAATGAAGTAATTATACTTTTACAACTAAGTGGGCTGAATGTGGCTAAGAAAAGGAGAAAAATACAAGGAATTAAAGGTGAGATAAAGGGTAAATAACTAAATTAATATATTTTCTTTATTTTGAAATAATTCCAAACTAAGAAAAAAATTGCATGAAAGTATAGAGAAAGCACATCTAGAATGGCAGAGTAAGGACCTCAAAAATCCACTGCATTAAAAACAACAAGAACACTGCCAAAAATAATCAAAATCAACTGTTTTGGGACTTTTGAAATTGGCCAATGTTTGCAACAATATGAGAAGCTTTATTCAAAGAAAACAGCTAAATGTCATAAATAACAGTGAGCTTTGTGCGGTTTTTATTTGTTCTATTTCTGCCCTCTTTTCCCTTGAAAACTAAAAGCCTCACAACCATGGTGGCTGTGAAAAATAGCAGTTTAGCTGTGATGGGGGGGCAAGGATGGAAGGGGCTTGAAGCTCCCCCAAGGGCCCCATCCTCAGAGAATTGACAGTGTGGAAGCTTCATGCAAAGGTCCCAATCACAGAGCTCGTCTTTATTCAACATACTTCAGAGCTTGTTCAGTTAGAAAAGCTCTGTCTGAAGGCATTTGTGAAAAAAAAAAAAAAAAATCCAGCAGCAAATGCTTAACATTTAACTGCCTAATGCAGTTATGCCAATTGGGTGGGCAAAGCAGACACCGGACAAAACACTTAAAAGGGATATTTGGGGAATGAGATTCCCAGAGGGAATTTTGAAGGGTTTCTACATAGTCCTAGAAGTCTAGAAGGTCATGCACATGTGCAGAGTTGTGCATATGCCCAAGAAAGATCTGAGCAGGCCTTAATCTCTCACCTCTGGCTAACCTTGAGGCTCCAAACAAATAGGAAGTGAAGATAAAGGTGGAGTTGAAAACTGACAAAGATTTGAAAGTGTGTTCAAACACACTTTCAGCAAATGAGTGCCTCAGCAAGGGGTGGGAAACACATTGCTTTAAGGCATTTAGGGAATAGCTATCCAATCATTATCTGACCACTAAGCTGAGCAGAATCCTTAATGGCTGTACATGGTAAGGCATACAGACTTTTCATAATTAGCCCAGGAAAGTGACTAAACAAACTAACAAATACAACAACAAACTTTGAGAGGTGAGGAAAATCTGATTTCTAGAGTTACCACCTTATATTATTAAAAATGTCCAGCTCTTGTCAGCCACGCTGTGGCGGCGTCCCATATAAAGTAGAGGAAGATGGGCACGGATGTTAGCTCAGGGCCAGTCTTCCTCAGCAAAAAGAGGAGGATTGGCAATGGATGTTAGCTCAGGGTTAGTCTTCCTCACAAAATAATAAATAAATAAACAAACAAAAAATAAAAATGTCCAGCTGTCAACAAAAAATATTATGAGACTCACAAAGAAACAGGAAATTATGGTTTATACATAGGTAAGAAAAAAAAAAAATGCAGTCAATAGACAGGGCCAGCCCAGTGGCATAGCAGTTAAGTTAGTGCGCTTCACTTCCGTGGCCCGGGATTTGCAGGTTCGGATCCTGGGGAGGGACTGACGCACCACTTGTCAAGCCATGCTGTAGCGGCATCCCATATAAGACGTAGAGGAAGATGGGCACAGATGTTAACCCAGGGCCAATCTTCCTCAGCAAAAAGAGGAGGACAGGCAACAGACTTTAGCTCAGGGCTAATCTTCCTCAAAAAAAAAAACAAAACAAAAAAGGGATCAATAGAAACTGTCCTAAGGATGTCCAGATTTTGGAATTTGGAAACAGTGTTTAAATTAGATATTATAAACATGGTCAAAGAACTCAAGAAAAGAACATCTAAAGAATTAGGAAAGTATGAGCATAACATTCACCAAAAAGAGAATATCAATAGAGAGATAGACATATAAAAAAGAACCAAATAGAAATTGTTGAGTAGAAAAGTAAAATAACTGAAATGAGAAATTAATTAGAGGGGCTCAACAGCATTTTTGAGCTGGCAGAAGAAAGAATCAAAAGATAGGTCAGTTGAAATTGTCCAGTGGGAGGCACAAAGAAAAAACTGAAGAGACCCTTAGAGATCTGAGGATACCATCAACTGTATCAAAATATGCATAATGGGAGTTTCAGAAGAAGAGGAGAGAGAGATAAAGGGATGAAAAGAATATTTGAAGACATAATGGCCAAAAACTTCCCTAATTTTATGAAAAACATTAATTTACACATCCAAGAAGCTCAACAAACTCCAAGTAGGATAATTCAAATCCACACCTAGACACATAGTCAAATAAGAGAATCTTGAAAGAAGCAAGACAAAAGTGACTCATCACATACAAGGGATCCTAACTAAGATGAATAGCTAACCTCATCAGAAACTATGGAGGTAATAAGACAATGAAATGACATATTGAAAGTGCAGATAGAAACAAAATCTGCCAACCATATTCAGCAAAGCTATCCATCAAAAATGAAGAAGAAATTAAGACATTCCCAGAAAAACAAAAACTGAGAATTTGTTGCTAGAAGACCTATTCTATAAGATGTATTAAAGAGTCCTTCAGGCTGAAATGAAAGGATACTGGATGGTAACTTTAATCCACATGAAGAAATAAATTGCTCTGGTAAAAGTAACCAAGAAGTAAATTATAAAAGACAGTATAAATGTATGGTAATCCCCAGGGAAATCATTAAGAAAATAACTAAAAAATATAGTAAAATAAGCAAAGAAATTTAAAAAGAACTTTAGAAAATATCTCCTTAACGCAAGGAAGGAAGTGATGGAGGAATAGAGAAATGTAAAATGACTTAAGACGTATAGAAATCAAATAGCAATATGACAGAAGTAAATCCTATTTTATTAGTATTAATACTAAATGTGAATGTATTATACTCCAATTGCAAGCCAGAGATAAACAGAATGTATTGAAAAAGCAAGACCCATCTATAGACAGCTTGAGAGGTGGAGGGATTATGCCCCTCCCTGTGCTGTCAGTGTTCACTGTACCACCTCTCCTCTATGCCGATCGACAGCTATTTATTTATTCATTATTGTGTGTCATTGATAGTGGGAGGAGGGTCTGAATCCTCCCTCCCACCTCCACTCCTACTGTAATGAATCCTCTCATAATTAATAAAGTGATAGTGGGAGTGTCAAAAAATGTTTTGGCACAAGAATGAATTTGGATCCCTGCCTCAGGCCATTACAAATGTTAGCTCAAACAAGAGCATAGAGCTAAGTATAAGAGCTAAGACTATAAAACTCTTAGAAGAAAACATAGGAGCAAAACTTTGCAGTCTTGGATTAGGTGATGATTTCTTAGATATGACACAAAACCACAAGTGATGTTGGTAAATTGGCATTCACCAAAATTAGAAGCATTGTGCTTCAAAGGACACAGTCAAGAGAGAGAAGACAACCAAAAGCATTGGGAAAAAATATCTGCACCTGATATAACTGATGAAGGACTTGTATCTAGTATATATAAAGAACACTTACAACTCAACAATAAAAAGACAACTCAATTTAAAAAGGGCATATTTACATCATTGTTCATTTCTATATGTATTAAAAATCATAAGTTCACACTGATAACTCCAATTCCAAGTCAGCTACAAAGGGTTCATTCTAACTTTCTTTCTTTTATATTTTTAAATCCACTACTCTCAACAGTAAGAAAATGGCTTCCATTAATCTCAAAACACCAATGATTGCAGGAATCACCTTTGTATGTGACGTTTTACCACTGATCTGTCATCCCTCCAGTTTTGCTCAGACTGACACCTTGCTAGAGACCAGCACCAGCTTCCAAACCGGGCACCCTCCTTACACTGCCCAGGCTTCAATACCCTGTGCCAAAGCTTCCACCTATGGCTGCCTTCCCCCAACATAGGTCTCCTCTTCACCCCACTCTGCTTGTGCTGCTGATACACCCTGCTCAGATGTCCTCCTCATCACAATGGACTCAAACAATCTTGGCTGAGTGATCGCCACCCCTCTGTGAGCATGCCCTTCTCAAACTTCTTTGGCTGCTCACCCCACTCTGGGCCAAAGCTGTCCCTTCCCTCAGCTTCCCATAGATGCTCTCTTCCTTCCACACAGGCTCCTTTGCCACTCATTGGCCACTGCCATTACCCACACCCTGCTCCCCAACTTTGCCAAGATGCCCTCCTTGTCACACTCATCTCCCGACACCTCCAGCAGATTATTGCAGCCTCCAACCTGTGCAGTTGCCTCTTGTACACATTCCCATGCAATGGCTTTTGTATTGAAATATTAAGGAATAAGTAAAAGAAGAGAGAGAGAAATGGAGGAAGGAAAAAAGGGAGAGAGGGAGAAAAGGAAAAGGGAGGGAAGGAGGAAGGGAGAAGAGATCCTTTTAAGTCGATAAACATTTATAATAGGATCCTGCCTTTCTCTTCCCTTTTTCTTCCCTTCAGGAAAGGGCTCTATCTCTGCCTATGGGGGTTATGACTCCTCTAACTTGAGATTTTATTATCGTCTAAAGAATGAGGACTAACTTTTTTTATAAGTCAAGAAAGCACGTCTCAGTATGAGGGAAAAGCATATAGATAACAAAAAATAAGACTATCTGCAGTATTTGGAAAATTGAAAATCAAACTACCTGTAAATTACATTATCCTTGCCAAGAAAGAAAATATTAACTACTTTGAAAAAGTGAATTTGCCCTATCCAGCTTTGTACTGTAAATTCTGTTGAGTGCAGCAAGGTTGATTTTTTTTCTTTAATTTTGTTTCATAGTAGAATCCCTTCCTCCATCTCCAGTGGACTTCCTCAATCTTCCAAGCATCAGACGGTGACAGGTGCACAAGTATTATACACACATGACAAGCAGAAAGGGAGGTCAGCTAACACTTTGTTTCCAAATCATATTTGGGAGTGGGTGGAGGGGTACCGGTAGAGGATTCTGAGTTATGTTTATCTACTATCAGAAGGAAAGGGAGAAAAATTCATCAATTTCACCAATCAGTTCATTAAGTGGTATTTTTGTCCAGTATCCCTCCCTTTGTTTCTTCATCCCTGTGTTATTGTGTCTTTGATCTTTTAATTGGTTAACACAGGATAATTGGCACCTTCTGGTCCATGTGAGAGAATTGCCAGAAGTCACTTCTATTTGCCTTTTGACCATAGGAGAGTTAATTAATGAAGCATACAGTGACTCACATACAGGAAGGTTATTTTTGTGAAACACTTGAAAAAGATTTAGATGTTTCTTAGCTCAAATCAAAGTAAGCAACAAGACATTAAAATGCTGAATTGAATTAGGAAGTTTATGAAAATGCATTTCAGCCTGTGATTTATTAAATCAGCCATTCTGTTGCACTCTATGGGAAAAAAATCTCCATTTGTCAATTATTCTATATTCACCAGATCTTGGAAAGTCACCAAAAGCTTTCCTGGACATAATAGACTTTGAATTTTGTTCATTTTTGAAGTGTTGTTTTTCCAAGTGAAATAAATTGTTTTGATATCACTCATATTTCCTGGTCTACCTAGTCTGATGAATTCATCATATGGCCTTTGTCTTAGAGGTGAATTTGAAAGGACGGGATAGGGATGCCAGCAAGAGATGTAGGAACAGGCAGGCTTATGGTGTATGAAGAGATCTGAGGGCTGCTGATTGGAAAGGAGAAAAAGTGGAGACCCACTTCATTTTGCTTTAGAGCAGGTATGAGCAATATGTGGCCACATGCCAACAACCTGGTTCCACTAATGCAATCTATGATCTACTTTGAGGATAAAAATTTAGGAAGGTGCTTCCATATTTCAACTTCTCAAATATCCACAGATGTTAATCTTCTAGAAGCTGAGAGGCAGTATCAATTTTTTAATTACTAGTTTCAACTAACAAAGTTCAAAAGTCTAAAATCTACATAGTGGTAGAATTGCAGATGATAGTTCCTGTCCTCATCACACATTTCCATCTTTTTTTGACATTTTTGTTCTGTTATTTATAAAGCATCATGTGTATAACAGAAAGAAAAGTTACATCCATCTACAGAGAACAGAAAGCATTCTGTAAACCTTATAAAATTTATTCTTTTAGATGGTAAGCCTCAAGTCAAAAAGACTGAGCAAGCCATCTGCCAGGAGGGTCTGAAGAAGATCCAGAAAGAGACAGGCTATCACCCAAATGACTGTCAATGGTGGAAATAGCAAATACAGGATGAAAAGAGAGAATAAAAAGAAATTTTGCACAGTTCTGGGCAGAGTTGGAACTTAATGAATGTTTTCTGAATTCCCTTGGTTGGAAGATCTACCACTATGCCAAGAAGCTGCAGGGCTCTGCAGAAGCATTTGGTGATGTCTAGGGCCTGCAAAATACCTGAGATGTTTGGGTTATGGGGTGTTTTCTTACGTATTTGTTTGTTTGCTTTGATGAAGATGCAGAGTGTGCAGCATGGTGATGGGTGGTACAGGGATTTAAATCAAAGTTACACAAACTATGGCTCATGAGCCAAATCTGGCCCACAAACCCATTTTTGTGAACGGAGGTTTACTGCCAAACAGGCACACTCATTGTTTACATATTGTCTACGGTGCTGCTACAGCAGAGCTCAGTAATTGTGACGGACACTGTACGGCCTGCTAAACACAACATATCTGGCCCTTTACAGGAAAACTCTCTATTTTAAGTTAAGGTTATTGAGGTATCATAGAACTCAATATTAAAAATTCTCCTTTAGAATTTTTCTTCCCTTATAGTGAGAGGAAATATTGCTCTTTCCATATGTATTTTACATCATCTTCTTCTTGTGGTTGAATGTTAATAGGAGAGAATACTGGGTGAATTTTCTTAAGAAAGAGAGCTTTTAACATATTGTGATTTTTAACCTACTAAACAGATTTTATAATGTTCTTGGGGCAGAGCAAATATTCCACGTGAGAAGCTGAAGCAATATAGACTGAGCTGAAAGTTATCCTGGTCATGAGCCCTTCTATGGATTCTGATTAGTTGTTGTATGCTGGCAGCTTTTAGTACCCAATGAAAAATAGCATATTTTAAGAAATTGTGAAGGAATAAGCATTTGTGCAGAAAAAGAGGAGGCAAAGCGTCCTTCAGTTTTCCCTGTAACTGCTATTTACCTCATTGCCCGTAAGAGACACTCACTGTATTGAAATCCATTTCTGCCACTCAGGAGATTTGTATTTTCATTTGATAGTTATGGATGGTGGGTTTTTTTTTTTAATAAACTTTATTTTTCAGAGTTTTAAGTTCACAGCAAAACTGAGCAGAAAGTAAGAGATTTCCCATAAACCCCTTTCTCCCCCAACACATGCGTAGCTTTCCCTGCTATCAGTATCCCCCACCAGAATGGTACATTTATTCCAACTGATGAACCTCCACTGATACATCATTATCACCCAAAGTCCATAGCTTACTCTAAGATTCACTCTTGGTATTGTGCATTCTATGGGTTTTAACAAACATATAGTGACACGTATCCGCCAAGTAATTGTTTTGGTTTTTGCTTATTTTATCTGGCACACAGCACAATGTCTATCCTTTTAAGGCAGTTTAATCTAGCTGAGTTTTCATTTTTTACTCCCCTTCTGCCCTCCGTTACTAAGTCAGTTCAAGTAAAGCTGCTACTGAACAGAACTGGCATTTCTTGAGCCCCTACAGGTACCAGATGTTTTGTATGTGATGGTTAATTTTATGTGTCAACTTGTCCGGGTCATAGGGTGCTCAGATATTTGGTCAAACATTATTCCGGGTGTATCTGTGAGGGCCTTTCTGGATGAGACGAACATTTGAGTCAGTAGACTCAGTAAAGCAGATTGCCCTCCCCAGTGTGGGTGGGCATCATTCAATCCCTTGGAGGCCTGAACAGAACAACAAGGAGGAATAAGGGAGAATTCACTCTCTCTGTCTGACTGCTTTTGAGCTGGGACGTTGGTCGTCTTCTTTACTTGGACCATAACTTACACCAAACGCTTCCCTGGGTCCCCAGCTTGCACATGGCAGATTGTGGGACTTCTCAACCACCATCATCATCATGTAACCAATTCCTGATAATAAATTTATATTATCTCCTGTTAGTTCTGTTTCTCTGGAGAACCCTGAGTAATACAGTGTGCATTAGTTCAGTTAGTGTCCTTACATTACTGCAAGGAGGTAGGCATTATTATCCTTTTCATACAGATTAAAAAAGAAAAAGAAAGAAAGAGAGAGAGAAAGAAAGAAAATCTCTGACTCAGAGAAGTGAAACTTGTTCAATATCCTTCTACTAGTGTGTGGCAGAGTCCAAACGCATATCCAGATGTGTGATTTCCAAATCCCTTTTCCTTTCGAATCTACCAGGCTGGTGGTGTAGATGGACAGGGCTTTCCAGTCTTCGGGTAAAGTGGGTGAGAACCATTGTCATAGAGAAGAACAAGACCTTGGTACTTGGCTCAAGATTAGTCCCAGAGTGGAGTCTGCAGCCAACTGTCACCGATAAACAATGACCAATAATGTGGGTATGTGGGGCCTGACAGCTTGTGGCCAAGAAATGAAGCAGAGAGATTGGCAAAGGAGGCAAGGAGCTGAAGCTAGTAGGGGGGTCTATCCTTCCATTTTGCTTAGTCCTTAAGAGATGAAAGGTCAGGGGCTCAAGACGCTACTGGATAGCTGGAAGCTTCTGCTTCTCCGATGTGGCAAGCTGAGTCTTCACGTGGTCATTTGGCAGGTGCAAGATGCTGCACCTAGTGTTGCTGTAGGAGAAAGTGACCTGGCCAACTTTGCTGGAGGTAAAAAGGGAATACCCGCAGAGGTGTTCTCTCTCGACACTTTAGTATCACGTTAGCCAATCAGTTTATTAGATTCCTATTGCTGGTGTAGCAAATTACCACAAACTCAATGGTTTAAAACAACACAAATTTATTATCTTATACATATATATAAAAATGATATAAATTAGTTTTATATAGTTATATACACAATTATAAATATATATCAGTTTCAGTGGACAAGAATCAAGGTGTCATTCCCTCTGGAGGTTCTAGAGGAGAGTCTGTTTCTTTGCCTTTTCCAGCTTTTAGAGCTACATTCCTTGGCTTCTGGCCCCTTCTTCCATCTTCAAAGGCAACAGCGTAGCATCTTGCTTCAGTGTCACATTGCCTTCTTATTCTGCTGACAAATCTTCCTCTGCATCCCTCTTATGAAGACACTTGTGATTGCATTTAGGGGCCACCTAGATAACCCCCTATCTCAAGATCCTTAATCACATATGCACAGTCTCATTTGACATATAAGGTAATAATCACAGTTCCAGGGATTCAGACATGGACATCTTTGGGGGCCAATATCCAGGCCACCACCGTAAGCCAGGAGATGTAGAGACCATTTGAGCAGAATTCCCTCTCTGACTACAAACTCCTTGACACCTGCTTCTGCAGTCACAGCTACCATGCTCAGGGCCATCCTAAAAGGAATACAGAGTTGGCAACCTCTGCGCTCAATATGCTAGCCACTCTGGCTAATTCCCCGATGATGATCACCCTTCTTGAGATCTCCATGTTTTTCTCCATCTGAGTTGGAAGAGGAAGAGTCACACTTTGCATTCTGAGGGAACACCTTATCTATTAGTTAGTACCTTAGCAGAGATCCCTTAATAGTACAGAGAGACAACACAGAACAAATGACGACATGGAGACTGGGGTGAGAAGACTCTCACAAAGGAAAGAAGGTAAACTAGTAGGTGACAAAGTCAATCTTGGCCCAACTCACAATTTTATTTGGAGATAGCACTGGCAATATGACTACAATCCACCACATCTGCTGAAGACTGCCAGGGCTGGGCTCCAGACAGCACTGGGGAGAGCCCACCGCAAGGGATGAGCAATAGAACTGAAGTCACACGTTCCAGCCACAGAAGATAACTGAGAAACCACACAAGAAGTTATTGCACCATCGGGTGCATGCAATGCTCATGAATAAAGATCCAAAGACAGAGCAGGAAAGCCAAAGGAAAGGCATCAAGACCCACCAGCAGAGCTTTTCCTCTGAGTGATTCTGCAAGAACCATGAGGACAGTCATGGGGAAGAGAGAGGTGGCCTGGCACCCAACCCTGCTGGCACGTAGTGAATATATTCATTTTCTTAAACAATGCAGACAATGGATCTAAAATGCAGTGTCAGGGTTGGTGGCTGGACCGTGGGACAGGTTCTGCCGATGAGTATTGTGAGACTGCACAGCAGATCCCGATGAGTGGAATTTAGTTAGTCTTGTCAGATAAATATGGTACCTAAGGGTAGAAAGTAGACAGAGCACTGAAAGAAATGAAGTGACTGTGCTGTCCACAGATGCTCAGCCTTCTGTGCATTGAGCAGGTAATCTAAAGTAGTGCTTAAATTTTAGTGCACATAAAAATCACCTGGAAAGCTTGTTAAAACCTAGATTTCTGGGTCCACCTCCAGAGTCTCAGATTCACTAGGACTGGAGTAAGAAGACCAGCAATCTAGTTTGCCCAGGAATATATTTCCAGGATCCAGGACTTTGTTAAATATCTATGAAATGGAGCAGAATAATGATGGAGAAAATGGTAGAAATGACCCTATATTTCACTATTTGGGTTATATAATTGCAACTACATTTCTAATGCTTTTCTATATTTCATAAATTCAGGTAAATAATGCCAAGAAAAATAAAAGGGAGATATTGACTGTAAAATGGAGGGGCTGATAAATGGAAGAAGCTCTGCCTGGAAGCAAGGTCAGAATGAGGCTTGCTCAAGTTCAGGCCCATGTTGAAGAAAAGAAAAATATAATTGCTAACCTCTCAGTGAGAAGCACATTTGGTTGAGAAATCTGGATGAAAGAAAAGAAGAAAGTGGGGGAAACAATCTTGTCAAACGAAGCTGCAGGAAGGAATTAGAACAGACCTGGAGACCATCATAAAGAACCCTCACTCAGTGGTAAGCTCATGCTGGGATGTTTTGACCTTAGTTGCTCTTTAAGGAAAAAAAAGTCCTTTTTACTGGTTGCCTCAGAACAGAAATTCTTCAGCAGAATTGGAGGTCTGCAAGGTGTTTGCCATAAGCTTTAGCACGCTTGAGCAGAAATCCATGGAAATTGAGGAGCCACTTGGAATTACTATGGACACTGAATATGTCCAATTAAGTTTGTGACACCTTTTCTCTAATTGACACTAAACCTGGGCCTCTCCAACTTTATTTGCATAGTGATCACCTGGGGACCTTGTTGAAATGCAGACTCTCATTCAGTGGGTCTAGGGTGGGGCCCAGGAATCTGCATTTGTATAGACTTCCAAGGAACGCTGATGTTGCCTGTCTCCTGGTCACACTTGGCATAGCCAGACTCCAAAGGGTTTCAGAAAGTCAGTGGACTTTGTAACTAATTTTAGGGCCATCTCCCCAATTTCCCAAAGAGGTTTGTATCATAATTAAATGCCACATGAAAATGAACTTATCACTGACGTCCAAGGTCATGTGAATAACATTCACTCTATTTTGAAGAGACGTTTTATTGTGACTCAAGGGGTTTTCAGGGATTGAGAAGATGAGCCTCGAATTAAGAAAGCCAACTCACACTGACATTCACAGGAAGAGAGGGAAGTTCTTAGATTCACTTCCCGGGGAAAATATCATGCAAAGTTAGAGACATCAATGCCGAATACAACAGCGGATGTCTACAGCAGCTGTGTTCAGCCTTTTCTCAAGATTAAAACAAGCTGGGTAGCTTTAAAAATACTGATGCCTGAGGGCCAGGCTGGTGGCATAGTGGTTAAGTTCATACACTCCATTTTGGCAGTCTGGGGTTTATGGGTTCAGATCCCGGCACTGACCTATGCACTACTTATCAAGCCACGTTGTGGCAGGCATCCCACACATAAAGTAGAGGAAGATGGGCACAGATGTTAGCCCAGGGCCAATCTTCCTCAGCAAAAAGAGGAGAAATGGCAATGGATGTTAGCTCAGGGCTAATCTTCCTCACCAAAAAAAAAAAAAAAAAGATGCCTGGACCCCCTCCCAGGCATGCTGATTTTATTGCTCTGAATTACCCATGCATTTTATTTTCTATACTCTGAAGCTTTGACTTCCTGAGGCCTTGCTGACTCTTGAGGAACTGCCCCTCCTAGGGCTAGCTAATTCCTAGATAGTGGCCACACTCTAGGCCACTATCCACCTGCCCTAATCACCCCAGGGACGGGTACTAGACAACTAGGGACAGCCCCTATGTCCCAGAGCCCATTGAAATTATTCAAACTAGCCAATCCTGAGCCTGCTTGCCCTGCCTTGCCCATTCCTTCCCATAGGAAGCCCAGTAAAGGCTCTTGCCCACATTTCCCCTCACTCCCTCTGCCTCCTCATTGACCTGGTGCTCCGCCATGTGGCCCAGGTGGCATGGCATGCCCTCTTCTGTTGGGATCTGTGAGTATAACAAGCTATCTTATCAGTGGTTGTCATATCCTGATCTGTTAACCTTGCCATACCTAAAAAATAATAAAACCTACATTTTAAAACAGTGTCAGAATTTTTGAAATACAATCAGGAGATTCCCAGTTTCAGCCAAGGTGGAGACTGACTGCTGGGAAACAGAACTAGTCCAGCCTAATAAGTCATCCTCAAGTTATATGAGCACATTTGTCATTAGAGAAAGACTACTTTCAAATAAATGAAGACAAACTGAAAAAACATGGTTGAACATCTGTGTTTTCCATTCATGAATGGGTTGCTGCTAGTTAAGTGGTTTTGGAGAACTACTTTTGTTTTTCTTGTTTGTTTGGTTGATGTTTGGATATTTAAGATAGCAAAGGTGGTTGTGAGTAGGGAAGGAAATTAAAATCAGTTTCCCAGAGCAATAACTCTGCCCACAGTTTCCTCAATAGGAAACACAGGGATGACACAGAAAGTATGGGGCAATAGGTGTCACCTTTTTCAATCTCTCTTCCACTCTTCTCCACTCGACACCATCTGTAACAGCTACACTTCCAATTCAAAGTGATATGGAATGGAAAACATATTTATTGGGTTTTTATACATGGAAATTATTAAATATAAAATGAGGTTCTGGTTTTAATAAGAATATACATCACAGGTTCACCTCGTAAAAACCTATAAACTAGCAGAGAAGGGCTAACACTTTTAAATATAACTTGGGATTTGAGATCGTCCCAGATAACAACACCCTCAATGTCAGCTCCTTAAGGGCAGGGATTTTGTTGTTTTCATTCACTACAAAATCCCCAGCACCTGGATTCCTACCTAGCAATGCTAGTTGCTCAATTAATTCTTATTAAATGTGGAATAAGTGATTAATAAATAAGAAACATCTGTCAAGACAACAGCCCATAGTACAGAGAAAATATATAGACAGATACAAAATATGTTCTGACAACCAGAATTGATAGTCTAGAGATCGCACTGTGCAGTACAGCGGCCACTAGACACACGTGGCTGTTGAGCACTTGAAATGTAACTAATCTGAACTGAGATGTGCCATAAGTGTAAAATATATACTGGATTTTGAAGACTTAGTACAAAAATAGAATGTAAAATATCTCATACATTTTTAATTATCTTAACTCATTGGAATGACATTTTGGATATATTGGGTAAAATGAGATATAATCTTAAAATGAATTTCACCTACTTCTTCTTTCTTTTTTCTAATGTGGCTACTGGAAACTTTAGTATTCCCTATGTGTCCCATGTTCAGGGCTCACACTGTATTTTCGTCTAGTACTAGACTTCTCTCACTTCTTATTTCAGGCATCCTCCATAAAGGGCGTAAATCTCTGAGTTACAAATTACTTTCAACTCACGATTTTGAAATTACGTAATAAAAAATAAGCTACGTGTGTATTTTCTCTACACATCTATCTACATGTGTACGTTTTCTAGGCATTTGTCTACATACATATTTTCTATCTCCTCCACTATTTTGCAGGTGCCAGAAGGGTAAGGACTTGACTCATGCATTATTACTACTGCTAGTACCTAGAACATTGCCTGATCTCTGGTTGGCACTCAATAAACATTTCTTGAATGAGTGAATCAACATTCAATTTTATTGTTCACTAATCTACCAAGGAAATCTACTTGGGCTTATCAAACCATCACTAAATCATTCTAGGAGTGCCAAGAACCCAGGGGTGGTCTTGTGTCACTCCCAGCCCAAGCCCTCTCAGTCCTGAACATACATCTTTTTGGGTAAATAGAGAAAGAAAGAAGAATAAAAAACTTTAAAAATCTGCTGATCTCTGCTTTTGTTTTTTCTTTCTAGGTAGCCTTGGGGTAAAATTTTTGGTTACAAAAGAAACAATAAGGAACCTTAATTAGTTTTTTGAAATGCAAGCTAACCATAATTAAAGGCTGGAAACTGTTTCACAATGTCATTTGTAATAGAAGAAGGTACACTAATTTGATTATCAGCATTTCTCCAGATTGGACCGATTAGCCCTCTCTATAATTAATGGTATGTTTAACCTTAAATCAGCACACTGATACTCAAGTTGAAACAAAGAAACATAGCAGGCATGCATCAGAAGCACATGAGACTTGAAATGCAATGCTTATATGTGGGTAAAATTAAACATATTCCAGGCTCTACTCCTGTTTACCATTTAGACAAATGGTAGAAATTCTTATACATGTTGAGGTAAGAACATAATGGCACTTGGTCTTCAGTTAAGGGACAAGACTTTGTGTCCTCCATCCCTGAATCTAGAGACTAACTACAGTCAGAATTAGAATTTCCCTTATAACAAAAGTTTAAAATTAAGTGATTTGGCTTTACTTTGAAGAAGATACTTAAGGTTTTAGTTGACTCTTGAGCATTTAAAATGTTAGGGACAAACCAGATAGTAAACTTTTGCAGATGGAGTCAAAATAGCTAACAAACCACAGCGAAAGACAAGGCCTGCCGTGCACCATTTCTCAACCGGCTTGGCTTTGCTTCAGAAAAAAAGGCAAATCAACTGTGGAACTTTGCTCAGATCACAGACCGAATTTCCAATTTCAGCTTCAAAGATATGGATGGAATCAAGAAGATAAGCTCCCAAGCTTCCAAAATAAAATGACAAATTGAGGAAAATGCTGTAATCATACCAAAGCAGAACCATTGCCCGAAATGTTTAAACAAACAATTGGAAAGTCACTGTAATTTATTTTAACACCTCAATCCCTACTTTGAGCCCCCCATAGATACTTCCTTCTCTCATCCCTGACCTCCATATTAATAGATTTTCTGTGTCATATGCCTTCAGGGTCTTGCTAGTTGACAGCTAGCTTAGGTTAATCTGTATTAAAATCTTATCTCACTAGTAACAGAAAAAATATTTTAATTGATGCCTCCTAGAGACATGACTTAGCTGCCCTACGCTTGCACAGATACAGAGGGTTGGAACCATAGGTCTGACAATCCACAGAGTAAACATAATACATCTCTCTGGAGCATGGACCTTACTTGAATAAAGTGCCTGTTTTGACCCAGGCACTGGCTTAGGGACTTAGAATGCTTCAGTGAAACACTGTTGAATACCCTTTCCCTTGTGGTACTCAAGTCTAGTTGGGGGTGGAGAGATAATACTAATAATAGTAAACACAGATACACGAGGAAACACTTTTATATAAAAATTATTCAATATAATGTAAAATTTAGATTTACCAAAAAGAATCTTATTTGAAATGCGTCTACATTATGCCAAGGTCCCAGTCCATATTGCTACTGAGCGTGGAGTATGTGCAGAGGGTTTTGTTACACAGTCTCTCTCCTCTGCTTTTAGAAGTGCTTCAGTGAGAATGTTCTAGAAGAACTACATCTCAGTGCAAAGGAGTGACATTACTGGTAGAAATTTTCAACTGGGCCAATGAGGTTCTATCACCCTCTACAATTGTAGCAAGTGGCCCTGATTCACTGCCTGGTCTATGCAATCTCACCCTGCTTCCATGAGCTGGTATTTGGAATCATGCCTTAGCCCAAAGGGATCGGGCATACAAGAGAAATGGGCAAAGGGAAATATACATAAACAGAATAAGTAAACAGGTGTAATAGGTTAAATTTTTTATGAGAAAAAAATAGATCCATTTTGCTTTGGATGTGAAGAGGTATAAAATCTGTTCATTTAAAACATACTCTTCCTAAGGGCAGGAAGGACCCAGGACCCATATTCTTACTTATGATGTGGTGAAAAAAAAGTAGAAAGGGCACAGAGGATTGACATCTTGAGAGAAATGCCACTTTGCTTTAAGCCTTGGAAACCTAGAAGCTTCTTTGGTATTCCGTACAGTTGTTGTCACTACAATGAACTCTGATCTGTCTGATTAGAACTGGTCCACATTGGTTCATGAGACATCATCTCTATTATTACTCATATGGAAGTTGAAAACTAAAAGATGAAAGAATTTTGAGCAGAAGTGGATGTACCATAAAGCCAGTGAAGCTTAAGTAGCAGGGCCCTTGCTTACATTAACTCTAGCCAGGCCCTGGGAGAAGCCCTAGCAATGTACTCTCTTGATCACAAGTCTTTGTATAATTTGCAAAAGTAGGATATGTTAACTGCAATCCCCTAAGCCTGCTAAATTTTTCATTCCGTCTCTGCTCTATCATGCTTCTCCTTATATTTCGTGACATTGGAACAGCAATCAACATTTTTGTAGTTAGTTTACAGAAGGACGTTCATTTGAGAATATATTTATTTGGGTGAGTGGGATACATTTTTACGATTTGCACTCACATATGTACAGTCAAGTTTTTGCTAGTGAACCCAGAACAGGGATGGTTTCTGCAAATATTCCTGCCACCCACTGTGCTGATTCTCCTAGCATCCCTTTATGAAGATCAGAGCCAGAAGTTGTATTGTGATACTAAAATGTCCTATGACACACATCACCAATAATATGTTGGTAGTAGAGGAGAAATAAGATTTTGAAATGTACAGAGCCACAACGTAGTCTGTGGACAATTCCTCCACATCAAACATACAAAATAGAAAGTGTAGGATTTGTTTCTTACTGGTATCTACCTAAAATACAAGTTCTCTCCAATCAGAAATATTCTCAACAAACATAGTTTTGTAGTTGGAAGATTATATATGCACCATAACTTTTTCTTTTTTGAACAGAAGGACAAAACTAAAATTTGTCAGAACCTTCCTGTCTATAAGCCACAAACCTATAGAATACTAAAATAACAACAACAACAAATATACCTGTAGGTAAAATCACATGTTTTATGCATCCTAAGAGTTTTGAATTGAGTTTTAGAATCTCTGATGAATCTTGTCCTGACAAAGTCTGGTGATTCCCCGTGAAACAGTATGCAAACTTGCCACTCACACAATAAAATTAGCAAAAGAAGCAAGTGTTAGAGTGACAAAACTCCTACCTATGACCATTGTAAGCAGTATAAGAGTAATGTGAGTACACAATTATGTGCCCCGATACCATGTAGTGGCAATATAAATCAAATTGCCCTTGTGCATGCTTTAATTTCAGATTTTTCATAATTATTGATTTTTTATCAAAATTCAAATATAGCAGGAAGAAAACATCCTAATAGAATCCAAAAACATAACCTGAAAGAAAGAAAACTGGAGTAAATTCTACATATCAAAGAGCCTTAAAACATAAATACTGAAGGCAAAAACTTTGATCAAATCGTAATAACAAGGTTTAGAACTATAGTCATCCGGAAAACAGATAATGAAAATGGCAAGAAAAAATAAGGAAGATTAGGGGAATTAAGGCACTACCAAACAGAAAACAAACTGCAGGAAAAAGATGAAATTATTATGAAATAAATCAGTTTGTATGGACATCAGACATCAGAGCATGCAAGAGGTCAACAGGTCCTTCACTTTGATGAATTCATTGACTTTAAGTACGACAATCTTTTATCATGGCTTGTTACAATGAGAAATAATTTCATTCAACATTATTTAAAGAAAGTCAGATGTTTTTCAAAACCTAGATCCCAATAATATTTACAGTGACTCAAACAATTTATAATGGTCCAAATAGATGTTCCTCAAAGAATTAAGAAAATTAAAAAAGTTAAACTCATGTATGATCCTGGCTCACCTAATCTAAGACTGGAGGTTGGATATATTATTTTATTTGTGAACTACTCTTCACAAGACGAATGCCACTTAAAAACTCAGATTTTCTGGATGAATAAATTGAAAGCCCTCAAGAATACTCCACAAAGATTAAGCAGGCTGTTTGCTTGAATTTCATGTAAATAAATAAAAATGCTCCAGGATAATTTCTTAAACACATAAGAACAGAATCACTTTCAATTGAGTAGTTGCAGTTACTACATTTTTAAGTAAAAGAGATTTGTCCTTCAGAGATCACTATGAAAAGTTGCAATCTTAAAATAATGAAAACATCATGGATAACTTCAAATTACTTGCCTACTTGATTCCTTTTTGCATGAGCACTTGGGAAAATGTCAAAATGCACAAAAATACAACTTACTTGCCTGAAAGAATTGATCAAAATAATTGGAAATTCCTACAAAATGAAGTGCCAAAAAATAAATAAATCAGCCATCAAATGTCATTGCATTGGTAAATTCTACAGTAGGTGTTATAAATGCAGATTATTGGTAATTATTGGGTGTTTCTATTATAACAGAAAACTCTACAAGCGATTTTAACTTTTTCACCAATTTAGGACTACATATCTGGGATGTTATTCACGAAAATGAAACTGGTCCTGGACAATTATAACCAGCCATTGAACAACATTTTAAAGCTTGTAGGACATAATCTTTGGAGAAAGACCTGCTCCCACAGCACCTGAAATTATTCACTACCTCACAATTTTGCAGTCTTTATATGTTTTCTTTACAGGTCTGTCCTGTCAATAGAGTATTTTTAAATCCTTGCCAGCTTTTGAAGTGGTTTTTTTTTGAGTCTAAATGTAATAAGCTGTTGTAAAATTTAAAGGACTCTAAAATATGTTTTGAATACTTGAAAGAAGCCTGAACAAACCAAGATGCAAACATCTATTCAAAAGTTGATAAAGCTCAAGTATGCTATTTATATTTGGGAAGTTATTTTGAAGTATTTTGATGAAATAAGTGAGAAAGTATAGACGCCTGATTTGGAAGCATATGAAGTATACCTTCTTTTGTCCTCTTTAAATTTGTTTATCAAAGCATTGGCAAAAATTCATAAAAAGTGAATCACATATGAAATGAAAGAGCTAAGATGAGTGATGTAATTAATATAAATTATGTTGATATAATGAAAAAACTGATCAAAAAATGTTCAGATTATATCAAAGTAGTAATTAATCAAAATAATGAAAAGTTTTAAACAGAAGTGATGAGTATCTCTTGAACTGTTTGATAAGTCAATTAATGAAGACTGCTGATTTGACATGAAATATTGACGTTGTCAGTGACATTGCAATGAGGAGATTGATGAAAACCATTTCCTGTACGTCACCAATTCAAAACACGAGTCAATGCACAAGAACATATGTAATGCTCTGGATCATATATATATGTCATAGAAGAAGAATGACAGAGCTTTTCACAAATGTGACAAAGATCCAAAATATGTAAATGGTGTTTCCAATAACAAATTGTGAAAATAAAATGTTCTAAATTTCAGTAATAAAAGCAAATTTCAAACAATCACGCTGCAATAAAGACAGAATTATCTTTCTATTCTCTCCATAGAAAATGACAGCCACGATCGTTGTCATATGAAGAGGGAATCAAAAATTATAGCAGTCAAATTATGCAGGAAAAAGTATTAAACAGGTGAGTTAGGAAGTTAACTAACAAAACATGTTGTGTTTTCTTGCAGGGAGGAGGTTTGTTATATTTTCGGTAGCTACTAGCGTTTTAAATTTGTGATTTGTTGGTTTCATTATGCTAATAAAGCATTTAATTTTACTCATAATTTTGCATTATTTTTCTTAAAAAGAGCTCCTCATATTATCTAAGTGTTAAGATCTACAAAAACTTGGATCCTATCCTAATTCTGAGAGTTTTGGTAGCTTTAGTTCATATTTGGGCATTGCAGAGTATTATCCATTTTAGCCCCAGACTACAGGGAAGTAGTTTTTAGGACAGAAGGTTTTCCTCAAAGGTGCTTTACAAAGAAAAAGGAAATGGGGCTAATTTAAATATCATCCACTCCTTAATTTTCTCCTCCCCTAGACAAAACCATGGCTCCTAGTGGCCACTACTCCATAATAAGTCAGAAGAGGACAAGTTTTCCTTTAATAGGAAGCTTGTGATATTTCCACTTGGATGAAAGCACTATCCTTAATCTATATGGTTTGCTGACTCTCCACCTCAATCATGAAATGCTTGACTCTATTCCTTTCTTCTTTCATTTTGCATCAGCCACAGGGTCCCCTAGTTGCTTACTTCTAGGGCAAGTGGCTATTATCAGTACAGGATGCAAAAATAGCATGAGCATGAAGATAAAAAGCAGTAAGAGGACTTTGAAAATCAAATCTTTACTTATTCACTCATGAATTCATTCATACAACCACCCATATGTTGAGGACCTCTTATGTTCTAGGTCTCATTGAAGACAGATGTGAGAAAACCAAAAATAGTGTCACGTTTTCAAGCCTTGGTAAAAAAAAGAACAATGACTGCAGACGTCCTGGATTTTGAACAACTGGCTAATGTGATTGGTGAAAGTAAACCAAAAGTCTGCTCTTTTCTGTTTCTTTCTTCTCACTTACCTGCCTACCTCATTCCTCTGGAGACCACTGTGGCAGTGACTCAGAATGATAAGGCGCTGGATGGCATTAAAGTCAACTTGGATAATCTTGAAACTACATTTTCCAATTTCTGCTTCTTTCTCTTCTGCTCCATTTTCAGATATTTGTCCCAAGTATTGTCCCAGATGAATAACAGCAGCCCTGGGATCACCGCGAAATTGTTGGCTACAAACCTCAAGGCAATAATCACACAGATGCAACAGCTTTCCGTTGACCTCTCCATGAGCTCCCCTTTTGTCATTTCATTTTGGTCACTGTACATTCTTGGCATTTTAGCATCCCTTCCAACTTGTCCCACATCGAGAGCTTCAGGAGGGAAAACGAGTGGCTTTTATCTGATTGTGCAAATTCCCTTTCTGGATTTTCACTTACTTGCTCTGTCACAATTATGGGAGGTCTCATTCACATAACAAATCCCTATTCCATAATACTAATAATGGCTCTGAATCCCTATTGAATTCTAACTGATGTAGCAGTTGTTCCAGAAGTGATTCCAGGAGAATAGAACCTTAAAGATGGGACTCTGAATTGGTTTTGTCATCTGACTAGATATAAAGATATTAATCACTTTATTGCCATTGTGAGTGGTAAACAGGTAGTCCGTGGCATGCAGTGGCAAACAATACTTAAATTATCACCTCAGTCACCTAGGATCAAACGCCTTTGGAAGCAAGACTCTGTATGACCAAGTAGCTCCTGCCACAGAATATTTTAGGGGAACTAAACATATAAAGGCTGTGGGTTTGGTTCATTGCTTTCAAATATGCTAGAGAACTAAGAAAAAGAAACTGATGAGCTCAGGACTTTAACTGTCCAGATCAACATCAAATTATAAACCGTAAAGCTTTTATGACTGCCCTGAAAGAAATCCTTATTTCGGGAAGCTGCAAGGAAAGATTAAAACAAAAAAAAGATTTTCAAAACCTCACGGCATCTCTTATGGTAAATTTAGGGCATTGATTGCAAAGAAGTGGGGCCATTAAGAACAAATGGAATGGGGACCTATAGGTAGTTTCTGATGAGGTTGGAGACCTTCACCCCCAATTTGGTCAAGCCTCTTTTGCTTGTGGAATCGGTCTTTTCTTCTCTATTTGATGGGGTTAGTCTCCTCGCGTCTGATAAACCTGTAATGGCCTCCTATGAGGTAGTTTCCTTGCTTGAAAAATCCTTCCTTAAGATCCATCCTCACAACCTATTTTGCTTAACAGCTTAACCGAGATATAGTTTAAATACCATACAATTTACTCACTTAAAGTGTACCTCAGTGACTTTCAGTATGTTCACAGAGCTGTGCAACCATCACCACAACCAATTTTAGAATATTTTCACGACTCCAAAAAGAAACCTCCACCCCATAGCTATCATCGCTCCAATTCCTCTGTCGCTCTCCCCATCTCCCCCAGCACTAGGCAGCCACTAATCTGCTCTCCATCTCTACAGATTTACTTAGTCTGGACATTTCATATAAATGGAACCACAGGATGTGTGATCCTTTTTGACTGACTTCTTCCACTTTGTATAACGTTTTCAAGGCTCCTCCATGTTGTAGCATGTATCAGTATTTCATTTCTTTTTTTTTTTTTTTTTGTGGGGAAGACCAGCCCTGAGCTAACATCTGTTGCCAATCTTCCCCTTTTTGCTGAGGAAGACTGGCCCTGAGCTAACATCCGTGCCCATCTTCCTCCACTTTATATGGGACGCCGCCACGGCATGGCTGACAGGCAGTGCGTCAGCGGGCACCTGGGATCCGAACTCGCGAACCCCCGGGCTGCCAAGCGCGGACTAAACCGCTGCGCCACCGGGCGGCCCCCGAGTATTTCATTTCTTTATGTTGCTGAATAATACACCATTGCATGGCTATAGCACATTTTATTTATTTATTCATCAATAATGAACATTTGGATTATTTCAATTTATTGGCTATTATGAATAATGTTGCTATAAACATTTGTGTACCAGTGTTTGTGTGAACATATGTTTTCATTTCTCTTGGGTATATACCTGGGAATGAAATTATTGGATCATATGATATTCACAGGCTTAGGGAGATTAAAATGCTGAAGTTGGTTTATTGTTAGATCTGTTCCCCCACCCTCTAATCATGTTCTACAAGAGAATTCGGAGGACACTATGTTCACCATGGCTTTGAGAAATACATTAGTGAGGGAGCACTAGCCTCCTTGAAGAGCTCTGTAGTAATTATTCTCTGCTAGCCAGCAAATTGCTGCCGTCAAACTGAGTCTTCTAAATTCAATGAGGATAGTGGATCTTGGAGTAGTTGGGATCAACTGTTAGCACCCAATTGCCAGGGCCAAGGTAGGCATGGTTACTGTATTGAGCAGCAGAGCAAAATCAGTAATCAGAATGGTTTGACCTGCAGAGAATATTAATGTTAGTTAATTGGTCATTGTATCCCTTGGGAAATAGGTGAGCAGTTTATTTAAAGTCTTATTTGATTTGTATAAGTGGAAAAGCTCTAGGTCTGAGGAACAGAAGACTGATTTAAATCATCACAATAGAGAATCACAGGCCCTGAAATAGTTCCCAGTCTTGAGTCAGTTCACAGTTCTAGAGCCCCTAAGGAAGGACCTTGCTATATTCAAAATATTAGTCTACAAATCTTTCTCTTAGCATTCCCTAAAGAGAACTGCAAACATTTAGCAGGGTGACTTTGCACAGGAAAAGAGAAAATAACTAGGCTTTTGGTGATGACTGGGCACTAGCTCTGAACCAACTAACTCCTAGAGATCTAAAATATTATTGGGGTCTACTAATCAAATTGGAGATACATGGAAGTGAGCTGATTAATGAAGTTTGGGATTAATTATATCTGTCAGGAGGCCAAATGAGTCCCCAAAGTCAACCCACAGTTATTCAGTTCTGGAATGCAGAGTAGGAATAGATAAACACAGCAATTGGCAGAATGATGACATTGATTTCTTGACGTGTGGAGCAAGGGCTATCAAGATTAGAAAGGCCTACTGGAAGCCACTGGAACTGACTCTACCTACCAAGATAGTAAACTGAAAGCAATGCTGCATTTCTGGAGGGACTGTCAAGATTAAGGCCACCATCAAGAACTTGAAGGATTCAGGGATGATGATTCCTACCACGTCCCTATCCAACTTGCCTATTTGGCCTAGGCAGAAGACGGACAGATCTTGCAGAATAAAATGAATTGGTGCAAACTTTTTCAGGTGGTAATTCCAATGCATCTGCTGTTCCAGATGTGGTTTTGTTAATGGAGCCAGTGAACACATTCTCTAGCACCTGGTAGGAACCTACTGAGCTGGTGAAGGATTCTTCTGTTATTAAAAGATCATTGGAACCAGCTTGCTTTCTTCTAGCAAGGCTAGCAATATACCTTCATGGTCCTACCTCAAGGCCATAGCAACCCTCCAGCCTTTTGTCATAGTCTAGAGTGCAGAGAACTTGATTGTCTTTCTCTTCCATTGGACATCACTCTAGTCTGTCACATTAGTCATGCAGATTGGACTTGATGAACAGGAAGTAGCCATTTCAATGGACAGCTTGGCATACCTATTTTCCTAGATCCCTCTTTAGTTTGACAGTGCTTACCTTCCTCTAGCTAAGATCTCAGCTCCTCTCAAGCAACCTTCTTTTTGTCTATAGGTTTCACTAGGTTCCATTAACTATTCCTACCTCTTGCCCTTGAGATCTGGGAGTGACAGTGGTTTCTCACTCTTGCTAGCCATGGGATGTCTCACCATTCCTTGATGGTTTCCCTTAACAATGCTCACAGCTTAGAAAGACATTACCTAAACATGAAATGATTTTTTAAAACATTTGGGATATCAGTCAATCAATCAATCAATCAATCATCTAGGCTTTACCTTCACCATCTCCCAACCTCTAAGGAAAAGGTGTTACTTTCCTTTGTAGGCAAGTATGTCCCTTTAACTTTACCTTTCCCTGTAGATGAGTATGTCCCTGTAACTTTATGAATGAAATATCTTCATTAAGGAACAAATTCCCATTTGGTTTTAATTATAGGCTCTGTTTCCTATGTTATTTTTATTACTATAATGTTTTTTACTTTGCTAAATCTTCCCTTCTATTATGATTCCTTTGATTATACAAGTAGCAGAAAATCTAACTCAAACTGCCTTCAATAATGCAAAAACCTACTGGTACAAAGACCTGAGGTACTGGTGCATAGACCTAGTATATTCAGAGGTATACTAGATTCAAGTTAAGTCTTGACCCAGGAATTGCTAATTTTGCAAAGATTCTGGTATCAGAGCACATATTTTAGTTACTAGGTTGGATTGAAAGTTTCTGACCACAATTCAGTTACAGTACATCCTTTGCTAGTCCACTGTTTTTTCAATATATTGTATATTAGAGATGCACAGAAGCTGGACTTTGGCTACAGATTTGGCTAAAAATCTGCTCTTCAGCTTCAATTTTAGTCTCAGCCTTCAGAAGTTTGAAGATCTGGCTTTCTATTCCAATGCTATCTCTGGCCTACCTGAACTGGCCTTTGCACGATTAATGATCCATGATAGCATACATGATTGCCAAATCTTTATCAGAAAAAAGCATCAGTAACATGAACAGAGCATTTTTATTTAGGTTTACTAGTAATAGCTGATGATTTCTATACAAGTTTAGTAAACATTCTAGATAACCTGGACTGAAAAAATCTCAGTATTTGTTTGTTATATTGAGAAATTGAGTTAAAGTATAATGATTATTTATTATTACATGAGAAAAATTAATGATTTTCATGAATACTATTGTTTGAATAACACTGAATGAAGAACATTCAAAAAGTTAAATATAGAAATAGAGTGATAATTATTACAAAAATAGGAGAAAACACATTAGCTAAGTAACTTTAGGAATAATATACTACCTTTGAGCTAACAAACGTATATGAAATCTAAATAATAATACAGGACAGAATAACAGAGATTATGTATAAACACATTCTAGTCTTATAAAATTGCTTGTCACACTTGTGTTCATAATGGTAAACAAAATAAACTTCAAGGATTCTTTATATTTTTAAATTTATTTGACGTTATTTAGATCATGAACCTTAAAAGCCCTGTGTGAAATTTTTCACATCGCTTGAAGATACATTAGAAGCAGAGTATCAATTTTACTATCTAAAAAATTTACAAGAATGGAAAAAAACTCCAAAATGATAACTAAACATCATCAGTGATAACTCATCTATTATGTAAGTATCTCTAAAAATATAAAGAGTTTAAAAAAAAGTTGGAGAAAAAACTGAGGTATCAAAATACATTTTGTTCTCACTGATCCATTTTCTGGTTTTTACTACATTTTATAAGAATAGTTTAAAAAGAAAATTCCTTATAGTTTAGAGTCTACGGAGGCCAAATATTTAAACAAAAACCTTGGCAAAATCATTGCTATCAATTGCCAACAATTTAGTAATTGAAAAATGAAGACTATTTTTTTTACATGTTCCTAGGCTAATAATTATAGGTATAACGTTCTTTCTAAAAATGCATGCTACTATGCAAAGAGTCTATTAAAAATTTTTGAACATTTCAGATTTGCTCTTTGTCTTTTGGCTATGGAATTTGGCTATCCAAGTAGCAATTGGTGACTAAATAAGCACAGTTATGTGCAATAATAAATACTGAAAGTTGTAGGGGACACTGATTTCCTCCTGCATCACAAATATGTGCACTGGAAGTGCTGCTTTCCCTGAATAGAATTCCACTCCACATATGCCTGTGCCTATGAATGCCACAGCAGGAGAGGTTTATTGTCTCTTGCTGGGAAAATAATCTCCTCTTCACTAAGTCCAGCATCAAGACTTGCTGCCATTACAGAAAAGCCTTTTTCTCACTTGGTTATTTTCCATCTGTCACTATTAAAATCTCCCTGGCTACATCTCTTGGTGTTAAAAGCTGTCTCTTTACAAGCAAAAAAAACCTCACCAATCTGACTTTAAGTTTTGTATGCATAATAAATATGTTTGTATTTTTACATTTACTTTCATTTATTCAACAAATTTATTGGATACCTATTATATACCGAACACTTTCCCATTTGCTGTGAGACAACTATGCCTACTCCCTTATCACAGATAAAGGAACTAAGAGTGAAAAAATATCACTAAGCTACTTATTTCAGAGCACAGAGTAGAATCTAAACTTAGGTCTTGGTTTTTTATCCAGTTCAATGATCTCTGCCTTTTAGTTGGCATGTTTAGTCCATTTGCATGTAATGTAATTATTGATAATGATATTTGTTAAAGTCTATCAGATTGCTATTTTTCAATTTATCCCATTGGTTCTTCATTCCTGAGCTTTAGTTTATACATATTTTTAAGAAAAATTATTGTTCTAGGGATTTTAATACATATCCTCACTTTATCCTATTCTGCCTTAAATTAATACTACACCTCTTCACCTATAATGTTAGAACTTTAGAACTGTGCAGTTTCATCACCCCATTCCTTGTGATTTTGTTCACATATTTTACTCATACTAATAATAGAACTCCACACTGTAATATTCTTAAATGGCAATTGTCTTTTAAAGAAATTAAGAGAAGGAAATGAGTTTGTTTACCCACATAATTAACATTTCTGATGATCTTAAGTCTATCCTGTAGACTGGAATTTAAATCAGGTTTAATTTTCATTCTACTTAAAGAACTTCATGTAGCATTTTTTGTGTTGCAGGTATGCTGTCATTTGGGGAGGATTTTTTTCTGGATATAGAACAGAATTCTGTGATTAAAAAAAACTTTCTTTTCTTTCTTTCCTTATTTCATCCACTTCAAAAATTTTCTTCCATTGTCTTTCAGTTTCTGTAATTTTGCATAAGACATCAACAATAAATCTTGTAATTGTTTTACTGTATTTATTTTGTTTTTCCTCCTCTCAGACTGTTTTTAAGATAGTCTCTTTATCTTTAGTTTCAGCAGTTTGACTACAATGTTCCCAGTTGTAGTTTTCTTTGTATTTATTCTGACTGGTGGTTGATATGTTTCTTGGATCTATGAGTTGATTATTTTTTACCAAATTTAGAAAAATCGAGAGCATAATTTATTTATATTTTTTTCTATCTTTTCATCTATTTTTCTGTAACTCCAATTACACAGATATTCATCTACTTGATAGATTATCACAGGTCACTGACACCTTGATTTTTTTCAGTCTTATTTGTCTCTCTATGCTTCTGTTTGGAGCATTTATATTGATCTATCTTCAAATTCACTAGTTCTTTCTTCTGTAGTGTTCAACTTTTTGTTAAGCTATTCAGTGAATAAATTCATTTCATTTATCATATTTTTCAATTCCAGAATTGCCACTTAGTTATTTTTTACAGCCTCAATTGCTTTGTTGAATTGACTCTCAATTTTGGAGAGTCAAATTGCTCTCTTCTCTTGTTATATGCATGTTTTCTTCTTACTTTTTTTTTTTTTTTTTTGGTGAGGAAGACCAGCCCTGAGCTAACATCCGTTGCTAATCTTCCTCTTTTTGCTGAGGAAGACTGGCCCTGGGCTAACATCCATGCCCATTTTCCTCTACTTTATATGGGATGCCACCACAGCATGGCTGACAAGCAGTGCGTCGGTGGGCGCCTGGGATCCGAACCTGCAAACCCCGGGCTGCCAAGTGCGGACTAAACCACTGCGCCACCAGGTGGCCCCCTTAATTTTTGAACATATTTGGTTGTTCTAAATTTATTATCTGATACTTTTAACATATGGGTCATATGTGGGTTTGCTTCCTTTGAGTCTTTTAACTCTATTATGGGTGACATTTTTCTACTTCTTCACATTTCCAAGTTTTATTGTATTCCAGACACTATGTATAAAAGAACAGTGGAGAGTAAAATATAATTTGTTTGGCTTGGTTTGGTTTTTGTTTTCTCAAAGAATGAAAGCCCTGTCCTCTGTACATTGATTAGGGTGAGGTGACAGTCAGATTTCTCATAGATATGAGTAAAAATGGAGCTCTGCTACAGTTTCAATTACGTTAATTTTAACTCTCTGCCACAGTTTTATCTGGATTATGTTCTCATTGTTCCTACTGAGAGACTGAACTCTGATTTTATGTGTTTTTGATCTGAGAAGAATTTCAGCCACCATTTCAGGTAGTTTTGGTTCTATTTTTTTTCAATCAACTCTTTCAGGGACCTGAAATCCAAGAATATGTGAGGCTGTGAATTCTTTACTTTCAGTCTCTCCTCTGTTACTATTTCTTGACAAAATTCTGCAGTGGTGTGGAGTGGGGCAGAGAATTCCAGGACAAAGAGATTTATTTTTTATTTAACACTCTTCTATAACCCGAAAATATTATTCTAACCTACTCTATCATCAAAAGCTTGATAGTTTTTCCTCATCCCGGTAAAGTATCCCAGTTTATGACAGGCTGGCTTCTCTTGATGACTATTCCCAGGCACAGAAGCTTCCATGGCTCTCTACTCATCTATCAAAGGTTTGCCCTGGTCTGGAATTCTGTCTCTCAAAGTATCTTCTGTCCACTCTTCTTCTCTAGCTTCATAGAAAAATACAATTTTTATTTCATTCATTTATTTCTCTTGTTGGTACCATGGGATCAAAGGTATTTCATGTCCTTCTACGTCTTAATCTGAAATGGAGGGAAACATATTCTGTTTTTCCAAATTGAACAGACTAACTGCAAATTCAGTACTTTGGGTGATTTTATGTTTTTCTTTTCCTTTACATATAATTTTATTTTTAAATGTGGAACCAGTTCTTCTAAATTCTGAGTTATTTATTTTTCTTTCTCTAAATACTTGTGTCTTTGAGTCTTCCTTTGATAATATATATGTTTTTGTAAAATTTGCATTTTTAAGCATACACATGGGTTTAACTATCAAAAGGGAACTAGAATTACCATCTATAGTTTCATGCCTTAAAGAAAGCAAAATTCCAAAACACACACAGATGAATAAAGGTCATTCTTAAAATTGCCAGAAAACTCATTACCTCTACTTATGTAGTGATGGAAATGATGACTGAGCATGCCAAATAAAACTAATCTTAGGACAAGAACAAAGGTAGAAAATTAATTAAAATCAACCAAGATAACCACAAATAAAATAATTAAGGGTACATAAAATCTATCTCGTACAAAAAAATCTCACCAGGAAACGCTGATTCAATAGGATAGAAACACATGAAAATTTGCTATATATTATTTTCATAATGAACACTCCTCCATAATTCAGTTAAATGAGAGAAAAAAAAAACAAAAAAAGAACTAACATTTATTGAAAATTTTATGGATCATTAAGGTTTAGAATAAGAACCTTAAGATATAAAGAGGAGATATGAGGCTTGAATTTTGCATGGAAATATGTAAATCTCTATGGTCAGGAGCTTTAGTTCAGATTTGGCCCTCTGCATTTCAGGTTTAACAGGTGGATTTGGTATCAACAGAAGAGAGTCTGTATTCATTTGAAGGAGGGCAAACACAGTACATCAATGGAGCCAGGCCCACAGAAATTACATCTCTCATATTTAGAAGGAAAAATAAAACAATCAAATAAGCAATGTAAACCAAAAGCCTTTGTGGAATGGAAGTTAAAAATGCATACGATTTAATTCAATGGCCATTGACACACACTTCTATTTTTCTTTTTTTTTTGCCCGATTAGCATAGGTAACACACAGTCTGTCAATAGGTGTTTGATATTTTCCAGAGACTTTTGATTCCATCTGTGATACTGTCGAGGAGGAATGAATGAGAGATCCCAAAGGCATCTGTGGGAAACAGGGCCCTAGCATTCCTTGTTTTCTTGCCCCTGGAAGGGAAGGTGGCGTGCACATTGTTTTCATTTTGAAATTACCGGGAGGGAGAGTTGGTGATGCGGAGGAAGAAATCAGCCTTTACAATAGACACCGTTACCTGTCATGAATGATGCCAGTTAGAGAAACAGCTACAATTTCAGCAGGCTAATATTTTACTTTCCTGCCGTCCCCCTTGCTAAATGCTTCAAGGTTTCCCTTATCTGAGTGTCTACGGTCTGACAACCCCTGAGTGTCACAAATCTCCCCACTCCTGCTGACCATAAATGACTGGAAGAGATTGTGTATTCCTGTTTAAAAGGAAGACTATAATTTTGAGGAATTGAAGAACTTGAAATTGTCTGCTTTGGCGTTCTGTTTCTCTTCTTCCCCAAATCAGTTCTTAGTAAACAATCAAGTCATTTTAAAATTCTAGGTCTATATTTTCCACAACAGCCCAAAACATTTAGAAACAGTAGCTGATAGCTTCAAACTTCAGTTTAAAACAGAAAAACTGTACTTTGAATGCCTAATTGTTTTATATTTTAATCGCATAGATACGTTTTCAGTTAAGGTTGCCTTTTTGTAAGCTAAATATTAGTAATGTTAATATGCTTTTAAATATTTCATATTACTGAATCATGATAATGCCATTTTTGAGCAAGCTATTTTCTTCCAAGGTAAACTGAGTCAACAATAAGGACATGAGCATATATAGAGAGTTTACCCTGGCTTCTGTTTGTGTCCACTCTCCCACTGAAGGGGAAACTGAAGTCAGATTTGACAGTTCATTCTAGAAAGAAATAAGTTTCCAGTGCCCATATTTCACTGGACCCTCTGAACAGAAAGAAATTTGTAGAAAACTCCAGCCTAAGAAAGTTTCTCCCTCTTGACATTCGGGGTCTGCTGAATTGTCACCCCCACCTCTCTCCTTTCTTTTCTTTTGGATATTAACAGCCAAAATTATAACTAATTTTGGGTTAATTGCAAGCCACAGGGAACCCTGGTAACTCCTGATATTTACTGACAGCAGATATTTGCAAAGAGACTCTTTGATCAACAGACACTACAGCAGAGATGAGGGGATTGTCTCTATACCACTTGGGCAGGGGTCAACTTTTTCACTGGTGGCTCTGAACTGAGCTCTTTTTTGATGATTGTTTTTAGAAAGAGAGCTCCTTTCCAGAGGCCTCCATTACTCTGGTTTAGAGCATTGTAAAGTGGAGGACTCCCATCTCTGCCCCAGGAGCTCTGTTAGGAAAATCTTCTGATAAAAAGATCTTGCCAACATGTAGAAAATACAGGATTCTAGCAGAGTGGAAATGTGGCAAAAGAGGGGTCGGAGAAGCTACGCCTACTGTTGAAGAAGACAGCTAGAAGGTGTAAAATGTATCCTCTACTACCTGGATGTAACATTATAGTACATACGTTGAATACAAGTCACAGAAAGTCCTAACCACAAGAGGGCTTGGTGATGTTAGTTGAAGAAATCCAACTGCCTGTTCTCTTTAAGTTATTTCTGCGTTTGACAAGCCATTTTGTAGAGTGTTTCCACAAAATGCCACAGTGGTTGATGGCTGACAGCTCAATAGATCTTTTCCAGTAGCTTGGGCAAGTACTTCACTTCTCTGACCCTCTGTTCTTCCTTCAAGGGGCTGTTATCGGGTGAATTCATTAATATGTGTAAATCTCTTAGAAGAGTGTCTGGCATGGAGCAAGTGCTTAAAAACCATTCTGTTATTACATTAAAAGATACATATCTAATTGTGCTCAGCACTTCTGCAACTCTTTATTATCATTTTTCTCCATGTTTCTTACTATTCATTTTTCAGTCTCTTCTCCCCATAGTAAATAAGCTCAATTCCTGAATCTTTCTATAGATTCCAACAATCTCAATGGCAGAGCAATGCAGGCCTCCGCAAATGCTTCCTGTTCAGCCCTTCACCACATCCTCTTCTTAGTCTCTATTTATTTTCAGCTTTCATTTGTTTGGATGATCTTTTTCACTTCAAGGTTTTGAAAATCTGTGTCTGCATATCATCCTCACTTGTGACGAGCATTTATAAGTCACATAATAAAAAAATTATCAAATAGGAATACTCTATGAATGTTACCATTTGGGGTTCTAAGTCTAATTACATCATCCTATTTTTATATTTCTGTCCCAAATTATTCATTCTACAGAAGGATAGGAGAACTCATCTTCAAAATTTAGACTCCACTTAGAAATTGTAGATTTGGCTTTTTGGATCAAACCCGAACAAATTGATTTGCGTGAACGTTTGCCTTTAGTAAATTTCACTTTCAATTAATTTTAAATGATTTTATTTCAAGAAATTTCTAGACATCAAAGAACTTTTTTCTAAAATCATTGATCATTAAAGCCCTTCAAAAACCTCACGCACTCACTGTGAATGGAAGTCTACATGATTGCTTTAAAGAGTAATACTTAATGAAGTGCATTTTGGATTTTAGAATGAACCACTAATGTCAATAGAGTTTGATCCCTGACAGATGCACTCGTGGCAGGATTTGCCAACTCTGATTTAAAAACATCTCATCCTCAAAGAAGTAATCAGAGTTTAATCTTGTCTGTTTCCAGCTTTTCATATCAGAACTGATTTGCGTCCACTGGGGAGGAGACGCTGACCTTCTAGCTGTAATCCAACTGCATGTAGCTGCTCTAAAGCAGAGAAAAGCATTTTTCCCTTCCCATGATTTGTTGTGTAATAAATACAGTCCTTATAATTTGTTGTGTCTTATGTTTAATTTTATAATGATCTATGAGATCTATGAAAGACAGCTTGGGTATTGATTACTTTCTGAAATATTCTGTATCAATCAAACTCAGAAACCATTTTGCTTCCAGTACTGAAATGTGAGAGGTAAATTATATTTTTCCATACAACCCTTTCTCTGTTTATTTAGGTGTATTTGACCCAAAGGTAAAGGAAGAGAGGTAAGAAGAAGAAAGAGAAGAGGGACTTTCTCCAGTATACAACAGTGTTTTTTTCCCCACTCTCATCCTTTTCTATTCTCTTTATTGTCCATTTCTTTTGGCTACTTCACATGATAGACTTGTAGGACATTTTCAAATGAGGATGAGTAAATAAAGAAATAAATAAGCAGAAAAAAGCAATTTTAAAATAGATTGCATAGATTCATGGAAGCAAAAGATTTTCAAATGTCTCAAATTTTCAGAAAAGATCAGCCCAGAAATAAAGACTTAAAACTCTCTGGAGAATTTGGTCACTTCCATACTCTGTAGGTGACTGGTTTTGCTTTTTTTAAAAAAAGGAAAAACAAAAACAGGATTTAGAGCTACTGGTTATTTTTTATTATGCATCTTTTATCTCTTCAGTGAAGCTACTCAGTGTTTCAATGCTATCACCTTATCTGAGAGTTTGAAAAAGATCACAGACTATTCATGAACATCATAAAGATACTGTTTCTTGAAATTAGTGCTTAACTGAGAGAATACAATGTTCCTACAGAATATTGCTTTGGAGCCCAGTACTCCTATCTCAATATATTTCTCAATTGCAGTTGAGCATGATGGAAGATTCAGTGGTGTCAGAAGACGGTATTGCCTGGTCTACTTCCCCCATGTCCACATGTATGTAAATATGTGTATGTGTGTGAAGAGAAGAGGATGGCTATTTGTTATTGTATTTATCTGTGTTGTTTTATAGGGAATTTTTCTTTTTCTACTTTGTTCTGTTTTTATTGTAGTATGGCAAATATTTACTTTTAGCCCTAGGCTCTGTTGTTCAATCAAATCAAAATACAAAATATGTATCAGGACATGTCTGCCTGGAAAATGCTACAAGATACGTACTCATGTGACTGTAACCCTTTGAGAGAAAGGGCTTTATCTTATTCACCACTATTTCTAGTGATTAGCACAGTGCCTGATATATAGACAGTATTCAATATGTATTTGTTAAATGTGTGGACAAATGAGCTCAGTATGGATATAAGTAAGAGTTTGCATACGCTTGTGACCTATGTCTGAAGGAAGTTCATACTATGTTTTCAAAATTTTTGAACCAACTTCTAAAACTCAGGAGATATTACATAAAAACTCAACTTTCCAATGTACTTATTACATACTATTTCCATTTATTTATTTATTTTTAATAGGAAGATTTGGCAACACTGAGCCCTGGGTTTCTATAGAGCACCAGCTGGCTGGAGCTGAGAAAAGTCTGCTCCTTTGGATGGGGTGGCACATTCTGCAGGTCACAACAGCTGCCCCCACTATTATGATGTACACATGCTACACTCACACTGGGCTGACTGAGTCACTAACTTATGGCCCTGAACACCACAGGCATTTGAATTTGCAACCCCCTCTATAAATGCATTCAAAAATGTCTGACAACACAGTAGTCAACCATGTCCACAAAGCAACGTAGCCTGAACTATTTACTAGGTGATTTGATAACATGGATTAGACTTCAAACATTGTAGACAAAAGAGTAGACATGGAAAGACTTTGATAGAGCTAATTGTGACTCAAGCTGGCCCTTTACATTGGGTAGAACTAGAAGAGAATTACATACAGAAGCATTTCCAGGCATGGGAAATGATGTGAATAAAGGCACAGAATTTGGACAAAAGCTATTCACTGAACATTAGATTGGAGATGCACACTCATTCATTTAAAGATGTCACAGAAGAAAAGGAAGAATACTTGCCTTCAGTCGAATTGGGAAAATCCATAATTGTCCATCTCAGGAATGGGAATTTAACACCTCAAATATAGGATAAGCTGTAAAAATTTAGGAATAGGAGAAGGCACTGAGAAAGAAATATTTTTAAAATAAGTTGATGGTTAAAAAATTCAGATATAGATATAAATTACTCTTGCAGAGGTTGGCAATAGAAAAGGAGAGGAATATGATGGATAGTAAAAAATTACGTTATACAATTGAGCCATAATTTGATTCTCCTTGTTAATTAATAATTAACAAGGTAGACATTTATACATTCTTCTTATACGTAAAGAAATATCTTAAAAGTCCTGATAATATGTTCTGAGAACAGCATTAAGTTTTCAGTACAAATAACAACAAAAATAAACATAAGAGGTTTGTTACCCTAAATAGACATAATCAGCATTTAGTGTTATTAAAATCTCATAAATTAGCACTAACTGACAGATTTATTCTGCACCCATGGGGAGTGTAAGAGTAGCCTACCATAACATTAATGCGAATTCTTCAATGTCTGTGTTGGATAAAATGATTGCTGCATTTGTCTCTTTCTACCTATTTGATTTTCTATGTGAAAAAAATGATGGCACTCATTTCGATGGCACTCTCCTTTAAGTGTTAGTGCTGGCTACGAATGATTTAATATTGCATTCGATTGCTCACATTTATGATTATGCCGAATGAAAAGAGTATGTGGTCAGATAGCACTAAATGCAGTTTACCTTAGAGATATTACCAACAAGCAGGTTCACTCTTCTTCCAGGGAAAGTATCAGTCTTAAGTAATAGTAAAGTTGTGTTTCAGTAAAACTTGTGGGGAAAAACACTTAGCAGTGTATTATTATCTTTATGGCAAGCTACTCAATGTACATTTCACTTAATGGTACATTATAATGGTCAATGGTTTACATCTTTCTGTTGAGGTCTGAACATAGTGTCCTGTACTAAAGTAGAGTCTATAAACTTCAAAACTCATATTCCTGAATCATGACATTAATATCATACAGTATTACTATCATTGTCATATCTTCATTCTCCCCTTTTTCCAGATCCTTCCTCAGTTTAAGCTTTTAATCTTCTTTTCTTAATTTGTTTCCATATGCAATTTTCTATAATTCCAAAATAAGCCTAAGTAGACAACTTTATTCAGAAGGGACTTAGGAAATTACTTTGGATAAAGTTGCTTAAAAGAAAAGAATGAAACAAATTAAATTAAGAAAATTATTCCATACTGCTTATTTTAAAGCATTTCAACTATAAGAGAAAACAAGTGAGTATAAATCAACATCTAATTTTAAGAGGAAATGGTAAAACAGGAAATATTTATCAAGTTAAGATAATTAAAATCAATGTGGTTTATACCTATCATTACATAATCTATTAATCTACTTTGAAGTAGCTCTTTTATAGCATATGGCCTTTATAATACCCAGAAAAGTTCTCTTACACAAAACCAGTTGAGAACACTTGAAATATGCACTTTTATTTAGTTACTAGAGGAAAGAGAATTTGGGTTTCCTATATCAGAATTTATTTTAGAAGATATGGCCACTTGGAGATTTATCATGTAAAACAAATATTTCACATCAACTACTCTGACAGAATGATAGAAGTCTATTAGAAGAATTATAAATTAATCATCTAAGTTTAAAAGTTGTATCAAGTTTAAAATCTAATTCTTATCTGGACCAATAACCTGCCATGTTGAAAAGCAAGCAATTCTTCAACACTTCTCATGTTCTGATTACTTCTTAAAATGTATTAGATTAACTCCTTCCTCAAAAACTTGGAAAGGAAAGAAATGGTAACATGGTTACTTTTCACAAACTTTAAAATAAGTTCATAGGGTATTCTGATAAGATAATGGATTCTACTTAAAAGCATTTCATAAAAAGTGGTCTCAAATTTGCCGGAATTAGCTTAAGGTAATGTCTATGAAGCAAAGCCAATTTGATTTATTCTGTAAAAACCCATTCAAATCAGAAGGAAACATCTTCTAAAGAAAACATCTTAAGGGTATTTACAAAAACAAATAATAAGTGGAAAATGGAAAAAGTAAATATATGTCAATACCATATTTCTGATCTCTTTATAAACTTTTTGAACAATTACGAGGATATTGTATAATGTTGTTTTAATCGTTATCGAGATATCCAGAATTATATGAATTTTAAAAGTATACTGATTATTCAGCTTTTCAAAATTACAGCTGGTTCTTTTCACTCTTTTAAATTAATAGAAATACAATCATTTTTATTTCCTACTTTTGGTTAGATGGCCTTTACTTCTTTTTATTGTAATCTCCCCTTAAAATTAACGTCAAAGACCTTCAAGGAAAATATTTTCAAAAGAAAAATCTGAGGCTTGAACAGCAGTTTTCCATCCCCATCTTTTCTTAATGCAATTTGCTAAACATTTATCAAATTTCTCATGGGTGCTCATAAGAAAAAAATAATGTAATTTAGGGCCAAAGGGGAAACACTTAGATGGGGTTGTTTACATGTTTTCTTTCTACAAATGGAAAAGTGTAAAAGATAAAAGTTATCAGGTCTAAAGCATTGATAGGAAATGAAGTTTTTATTGGGAACTTCTCCCCACTTTTGAAAGAATTGTTGTGTCTCTGTTAGCAAATACGTTGTATGGGGTGTGAAAGAGTCAACAAAAATCAAAAACGGGATAAAGGCAGAGACAAGATAGACATCTACAAGAAGAGAGGAAAAAATGAAGAGGAAGTTAAGAAAGGCAAACGATAAAAAAAAGAGAGAAAGAAAAAAGAATACACTATACACAAAATAAATGAGAATGAGTCACTAAGAAACAGAAATTAGATTAATTTCTAATATCTAAAATCTAGTATCTAAAATATCTGGTACCTAAAAAAGGGGGTGGCAGAGAATTTTTTAAAAAGCAATGAAAGAAATACTAAGCAAAAGAGAGAAGTAAGTAATATATAATTTGGAAAAAAAATTATGCGAGTATGTAATATTTATAAGGGAGAATATGGGTTTTTCGGACAATGAGAGGAGGATTAATGAACAAAACTCATGGGAGATGTGGCAGAATGTTGTTGGGAAAATACGTGTGAGAGGGAAAAGGGGCACAAAGAAATAGATTAGACAGAAACAGCCAAAGTACAGTCAGCAAATCAAATCCTGCCAGCAAGCTGAGACTGTAAAGGTTGTCAAAAAAAAAAAAAAAAAGCCCCAGAAATATCAAAAAAGAAAAACAGTAAAGGACAGTGTGCATGCAACAAAGATGTTATGGGACTTGCATAACTTAACATATTCACTTTCCGATTCTTTACGGAAAATGGTTGTCAACCCCTGGACTAGAAAAGGAAGGAAATGGTTTTCAAATTGGGTGAGAAACAAAGTAATGTTTTCACGACATGATTGCACTTTATGCGTAGTCAGATAACAATTACACGTCTGCTTTTCAAATGATGTTTTTGCCTTGTTGGAGAACATTACACTGGTGCAGTTTTGCCTTTTTAAAAGGCAACAGAAAATGGCTAGTAAATGCTACACAGACTAGAAAGCAAAGTTTTTGCTTGTGAACAAGACTGTGTTTGAAAACTTCCATTAGAGAAACACGCATACTTACGGAACTGAATATTTTTGTAAATTCATTAAATCACCAACCCTCTCTCTATAATTCCTTGAGCATTAGTAAGGAGTTTCTTTGGTCAATATTCCTTCCTTTAGTTTTTAAATTTTAACTACAGAAATCTATTTTATAATCCATTCTACTGGAAAATCACGGAACACTACCATGTTATATAGAGCGTTTAACTATTCTGAAGTATACAAATCTACATATAAAATCAACTCCTCAAACTCCCAAATGGGCAAGTCTGTGATACAATCTCTAAAAGCAGTGAGCTAATTCTCTAGGATCACATATCATTTCTCTTTATAAAGTTGGTTGTGCTTGCTTTGTATAATCAATCACTTGTAAATTCTCTGTACTTATCACAAATGGTCCAACTTTGAAAACAAGCCTAAGAAGTTTGGATCAGGGCAGTCGTGTGTTTAGGTTTTAAAAAGCCCTGATTTATAATGTTTCCAAGCTCAATGTTCCCACCATGACTGATTTTAAGCTACCAACATGGCGGCGCTGAACATGGACTTGAAAGGAGTTGTGCACCATCGCTCTTGCGCGCCAATAGGAACCAGCCCAGCACAGAGCTCGTTTAGAGTCTTAATATTTTTAAGCATTCATTTTAACAATCTAATCCTGCTCCTGGAAGTAGTGGCCTGGTCTTGTTTTGGGAAGAACCGAGTGGTTTCTATGGCGTCTATTTGCCCCACCATGATACAGGCTTGAGGCTAACTACATTATATGGAGAAATCGTGTTAAAATGTGTAATTGTTCCCAAAAGAAACTTCAGTTTTCTGAGATACTAGATTAAGAGTTAAACTTCAAACACAAATAGCAACCTCACCACTGGTCTTTCAGACCCTAACAAATGTGATCATTGCACCTCGTTATCAATTCTTGTAAAGCTTCTCTTTGATCTGCATGAATATGCTCATCATAAATATGGATTTTGTGTGTTTCATAAATATTCAATATTAAATTGAATATTTCACAATACTTAGACTCAATTTCACACATAGCACGGGGACAACTTCAGAGTGACAAAAGGTTGCAATGAGTTTATGTTTTCTTAAAATATAAAAATAGATTGCAGGCACTATTTTACAGAGGAATATGTTGCTGAAATTTGAACAGTTTAAATTTCCCATGTTCAAATAAGAAAAAAAATGATAGTAACAAAGATATTGAGATATGTCAGATAACTTTTTGGAAATCAAAATCATAGGAGAAAAATAAATAGATCCTTACTCTTGACAGCTAAGCAGGTTGTTCTTTTAATTTTGGATACATAAGATTTTTTGTGTAGAAACCACGTAATATCATGAAATTTCTACATTTAAATAAGTCATAAATGAAAACAATTGAAGCATTGGGTGTATAATAGTTATTTCACATTGTCTTAGTAAAAAATGAAATATATCAACATCACATTATTGTGCACATCATAAAATTGTACATCCAATGGGAGAAATTAAAGATATAGATTATGTTCAGTGCTGAAAAATACATCTGACAAAGGACAGTTAAATGGAAAAAAAAAGTGCAAAGAAAACTCTGTATATTGCTGATATCTAAACATCAGTTCTACCACTTAGGAATACATAGCGTAATTCAAGTATATGAAGAAATAATACAAATCGGGCAGCTGTCCACTGCAAGGATGACCAATGTTCACTGCCATCCTGTGTGTCATAACTATGATGCTTTCAGGAGAGAGGAAACTTAGGGCAATTATCTGAGCTACTAAATCTGTCAGGTCTGATTGATTCTTAGAATCAGTGAAAAAGTAAGTTGGGTCATCCACTGGGGGCGCCTGATGAAGTACAGAACAATTAGACCAAGTGTTTTATATATTAATTTGTAAGTTCTCCCTATCATGCAAATATTTGCAGTGATATCAACAACTACAGAATTACCATTAATTAATACTGATCCTAATGCTGCTTTTGATGACATTGATGGTCTCTATTCATCATTATGCTTCTCCAAAGCTGTGGACTCTCCAAGGAGTCGAATTAGGGGATAAATTACAATTATAAAATGGAGTAATACTCTAAAAATTGTTTTAAAAGCAAGTGGTTCAAACTCAAAAACTAAACTGAATGGATTGTAGAACCATGTAATTAAATTCACAAGTGTCCAGGGCCCCACATTCTAGAAATGCGTCAAAAAAACAATACCTCAAAGAAGCGATTCATCCTTTTTATCAGATTAAATATCTCAACTGAGAAAATGAGCACTGATTTCAACAATGTTAAAATTAGTATGACAGAGGATGTTTCGTCTTTCACATTACTTTGCTCTACTAAAAAGCATAAATGTTTGAAGCTTAGTTTCTTAAATCTTTTCCTTATTATTGAAAGTTTACTGTATTCTTATTAAAAGGAGCAAAATTGAACCAATGAATTTAATAGTCAACAAACAGCTGACCAATTTAAAGGTTAATCTCATCCAAAATCACCTTCACAGAAACACCCAGAATAACATTTGACCAAATATTTGAACACTTCACGGCTCAGTCAAGCTGACACACAAAATTAACCATCACAGGTATTATCCTTTTTATATATCACTAGATTCAATATACTAAAATTTTGTTAAGAACTTTTATGTATATGTTCATTGGGAATTGGTCTGTTTTTGTTTGTTTTTAGTAACAAGGTAATGCTGGCCTTATAAAATTAGTTGGGAGTTGTTCCCTCCCTTATGTATGGAATCAGTATTATTTTTGACTTCACTGTTAGGTAGAATTTACCAGGGAATCCAGCTGTGTCTGTACTTTTCTTTGAAAGTTTTTAACTATGAATTTAATTTATTTAATTCCTTTAAAGCCATTCAATTAATCTGTTTTGCATGTACTTTGCTTGTGTGTTTCAAGGAATTTGTCCATTTTATGTAAGTTGTTGAATTTATTGACAGAAAGTCTGTATTAGTCCTAGACCTTCTAGAAGCAGACACTACGACAGGATGAAATATGCAAGGCAGTATTAGGAGAAATGCTGTGAAAGAAAATGTGGAAGGAACTGGAAGAGCTTGGTAGCTTCTGCTTCCTGCTTCTTAGAATTCAGCTATTATGTAAAAAGTGACTATCATGAAACAGGCCAAGACACATGGAGAGTCCTGGAGGATGAGATACCACGCGGATAAAGAGAGGAGCCACGGAGCCCAATGCACCAGACATGCAATTGATGCCAACTCAAAAGTGGGTCCTTTAGCCCTGGACACTCCAGTTGACACCATGAAAATGATAGTAGAGCTGATAGCTGAGCCCTTCCTGAATTCCTTACCCACACAATTGTAGCAAAATAAAATTGTTCTTTTGGAATAGCTAGTTAAGCAGCAATAGATAACTGAAATAGGGGAGGCTGAAAAATGAGATAAATTTCCAGTCCATCTGTCTAGAAGCCAAGCACATCTAGCTTCCAAAATTGGAAGGTAAAAGGGGCACTATCAGAGAATTATACAAGAAGCTCTTGCCTCTTGGGGACCATGTCAAGTAGCTGGCAATGGACTTGGCATCATATCTGGTCATCAGGGCTACCAATCAGAGAAAAGAGCTGGACACAAAGCATAGGAGAATTAGGACAAGCATTCTTGTGTCTATCTGTCACCACATCTAACCATGATGAGCTCAAATTTTACGCAAGTTTCTCTTTTGGCCTACTCTGGCATGGAACCATACATGGAAGGGGCTACTGGGAAACATCGTTCCCAAAGTTAACACGTTAATAATGGTGAGATTCAGCACACAGATAAGTTTTAGAATCATCAAGTTCCATGAAAAACCTGGTTGGGATTTTGGTTGCAATTACATTAAATCTAAAGATATGTTTGGGGAGACTTGCTATTTTTACTATTTTAAATCTTCTTCTCCATGAACACAATAATATACTTTTCCTTGTACTGCTCTGTACTCATAGTGGCAATTGCATCTAACGATTCTAATGTTTCTTCATTTCAAAAATAAGAAATGACACTTTTTTAAAAAAAAATTTTCAAGTCTAGCCTCCTGACCATTCTCTCCATTCTCTTTTTCTGGAATTTCTCTCGGTGCATCTTGGAACCTCTAAATTTATTCTCTATATTTTTTCAATTGTTCAGTAAGTCTTTTTTTATTTCATTGACAATTTAAAATTGATTCTTTTTTATGTTGATATGTATTTGTTTCATTCTTATCTATTTTTTCATCATATTTTTTGTTCACTTATACATTTCTCCTTTGTTGAGTATCCTAAATGTACTTACTTGAAAGTCTATGTCAAATTGTTCCCAGAAAATCAATTTCAACTCTAGTGAATTCATGTTTTGATTCTTCATTTTGTTGGCTGCCATTTTTAGCAAGAGCTTTTCTTTGGCTCTCAAGATTATTCTGAGCCAGAGGTTTTACGTAGAGTTTGTCCCCCTTTTCTTTGGGCTCTCCTTGACTTCCTGTTTTGCCTCCAGCTCCATGGTGATATTGGTGATATAGTAAATTGTTGGCCGTCTCTTTCTTTGTCCTCCCACTTCCCTAAGCCCAAAGCATCCTATAAACTGTGTATCCAGCCAACTGATGCCTCCATTTTCTTTCAGCCTCCTCTCAGGGGTAGAGGATCACTTTCTAGAGTCTGACTTCTAGCAATGGTCTTGTCTCCTGTCCCTGTCTTCCATGGAATTCTTGTAAGGAACACTAACTACAAGAGCTTTGTTCTCAACCACTACTGTCTACTTCTGATCTTGGAGCACACCAAGCCTGTAGATTCATCCTAGCTCCCATTTCTGTATATCTTATTGAAGATCTCAAAATGCGTCCTTCCTTTAAACATCCAATGTTTTCACTTATTCTGCCATATTGTTTCTTAGGCTTCAAATTAGAGTTGCAAATATTTTGCTCCCAATTTTTTTACGTGTTTACTAATTATCAAGCAAAGAGGAGATTTAGCTATACCAATATTTGCCAATAAGCAGAACACGTGGTCTCCATTGACACTACTCTCTGTATTTAAATATGAATCTGTATTCATACCACTAAGCTTTTATCTAATATGTATTCATTCAGCTGAAATGGTCTCTAATGTAAGTATTTGTAAAACTACAATCTTCAGAATGCATTGTTGACATCACTTTTTCTATCCCACTTCAACCAGCAAGACTTTACTTTTCAGAGTGATACCTCCTATTCTGCCGTAGTCAACCATTCCCTCTTAACATCTAATCTTTATTTCTGCACAGATGATTACTGGAACACGCTGTCTCCATGTATGAAGAAAGGTACTGTGGTGAGTGGACAGGAGAAATACTCTGCTTTACTCACAACACAGCAGCTATATAGTTATGGTAGACTGTCCAATTTTCTAATCCAAAGGAGAGACCAGGGGGGAGATTAGAATGGGTACGGTTCACTCTCATGTTTTACATTCACTCTCATTACTCTTAATTAACTGAGTAAACCATTACTCTTAATTGAAATTCCTCCAAAATTCTGGCAACAGGTTTATTTACAATCCTAGTTTGTGGCATTTTTTTGGCAAGTGAGGAGGGTTCTTCATGGATATCTTAAGAATAATTAGGGATAGAATATGCCAGTCACTACGAGTCATTTTAAAGTGAAAGAGCCCATGTATCTGAAGCTGTGATGGACAAGGCCTAATGCACAGCATTTTAGGTTTGGACAAGGTATTCTGAGGCGGGCATGTGTATGAAGCACTATGGGAACAGTAAACCAATTGCCTTGATGAGAAGGCAGGCTTCACAGAGCACTGCTATATGCATTCTTATGTTTCTGCTTCTCTGAGAATCTTTCATTCTTTTCTTCCTTAATTGAATTTCTATTTACTTCAACTGGTTCTTCTGACATCTTGTTACATATACTCCTCTGTGGATACTGGAAAAAATTACATCCATGTTACAAGAATTTCAGCTTTGTATTTTTTTTATGCTTCATCTTTCATAGAAGTTTGGCTTAACTGCTCAATTTTTCTCATTAATTTAATCAATATGTTTTATGTTACCTTAATGAAAGCCTCAGATGAATTGATGATGTCTGTAAGACAGTCAATGCAATTTAGTAAGTGTACGTTTTGAGCTTATTTGTTGCTTTCCTTCTCTCTGACCTTCCAATTAAACTTGAAATTTTGTATTCTGCCCTAGAATTCAACTGCCTCCCTTAATATATTTTTTTAAATTTTATCTCCACTCCTGACATAAGTGCAAAGCAAGCAATTCTCCATATTTCATAGAGAGTTATAACTTGAAGCCCTCCAAGTGCTGTCTTTATTCTGGCATTGGCTCAGGCAAGGGTCTATGGGGGCTGAAGCATCAAACGCTTTCTGTAGATCTGCTGTCTTTTATGTCACTTAAGAAAGTGGCTTCCAATTTTTTTTAACTTAATTTCTTTCATTATCTTTGGCCCGTGTGAAATTTTGTTCATTTCAAGTTTGTAAAGGCAAATTCAGCATTAGTATTAATGGTGATGATGCGATCATCAAGCGGTCTAGCCGAGGTTGTAATTTAGCTAGCAAACTGAAACTGGAAGGTAGGCAGAGAGGAAACGCGACAGTCTTTCAGGCTATATTCTTTCTTTGCACTTTTATTGCTTTTTAGAAAAATCTTTTTAAGTCCCCTCGAGCCTCACTGCCTAGAACGATATCTTACACAGAGCCAGAGAAGTTGGTTTTTAGTGATAGTAGTTTTTTTTTAATGGAAGTAATTAAAAAAAGGTTTTTCCTTCAAATATTTTCCATATGTTTGAACTCAGTGAAAAATAAAACAGTTTAAGGTGTGATGTGTATCTGGTGAGTAAAAATAGATACCAGTGGCATGTGGGAGAGGGCAAGTTCTGACCCAGAGACGACGAGTGTAGTAATATAGGAGTGTGAATAAAATACCCCTAGTGTCCTTTTCACGTCTATATAATGAGGTACCTCAAGTGCTGGTTGGACAAATGTAGTACTCACTAACCCCAAGTGAGTGGATATTGATATTTTAGTATTTCTTGTTTTATTTCCTGTCATTTCCCAGCTGTGCCAATAATTAGCATTTAAGCTCATTTTGAGAGTTTCAAACTTATATATGCTTTAGTGACCTGCATTCCTTCTTACAAATGCTATTGAGGAATTGCTGATTATGCCGATAGAGGGATGCTTCCTCTCGTTCTCACCGCTTAAAATTCCTTTGCCCACACTACCTACTCCCTGTCTTTCCTCCAGGCTGGAACCATTCGCGTGGAAACCCAGCCCCGCCCCTTTGCTCCAAGTGATGGAGGGAAGGCGGGGCGGGTCAGAGGGAGGGGCCCCTTCCACTGCTCCTCAGGGTCCTTTTCTCCACTTATTGCCGGCCTCCCAAAGGCTCAGAGGCAGCGCCCCTTAACCCTGATTGTATTTCTGTGTCCCATCCACCTTCCCTCAGCTCTCTCGAATTCTTATTTTAAAATCACCAAACACATAGATAAAACATCTAGAATCTGGTTTTCCTACTACAATATAAATAAAACGTATTCAATATCCGTGATCCATCATAACCTGCACTGCCTCAGTCTTTTCTAAAGGCTTTGTGAGGAAGGAGAGAGGGCAAGAAAGAGAGAGCCAGAGAAACAGAAGAGAGGGAGAAAATCTTTTTTACCAATTTATCTTTTCATGGTAGTAGTAGTAGTTAAAACCCTTATAAATCCTCGAGTGACCTACTACAGTTGCTTCAGGGTCTAGAATGTGGAGAAATCTATGAGACTGTCTATACTATAATAAGCCAAGCAAAGAAAGAATTGATAGGTCACTGGGTCTGGTATTGGAGGCTTTTAGAAGCTAAAGGAAGGGAAGGAGAGAGAGAGAGACAGAGAGAGTAGACAATCGAGTGAAAAGGATCTCTAATTTTTGCAAGCAAAGGCCAAATTCCCCAATGCTTCTGAACCCACCTCAGTCTCTGTGAGACTAGGGCTGCCAGGAGAAATACAGAATACTCAAATTAAATTTGAATTTTAGGTGAAGAGCAATTTTTTTTTTCTAATTCTAAGTGTGTCTCAAATATTTCTTGGAACATAGATACACCAAAACTTTGTGTATTGTTTTTCTGAAATTCAAGTTTAACTGGGCATCCTGTTTTTTATTTGCTAAATCTGTCACCTCTATTCTAAGACTCCACCTCTATTGGAGTTACTGCCTTAGCTAGGTCCAATCTATAGGGCTTAGTATTTTGAGGTGGTTTTATATCTCGGGTCCTGTCCTGCCAGTTACTGTTCTGCTAAAAGGCTTATAAGGATACAGACTGGTATAATATTCCATATATATTATAGACATAGATGGTTTTCGTTTCCTGTACATGTCTTTTTCTGCTTCTTTGTCTTTTTCTCCATTTAAAACATATTATCTCAGATTATAAAGAAGATACAGGAGATTGAAGTAGTCAAAATCTTGGCTTCTGAAACTCTGAGGGACTCAAGAATTAAATAATTCTTTTGAAAGAACACAGATACAAAAAAAAGAAGTTGCCTGATTTGAGTGGCTGGAGAGAAGGGTCACAGGGAAAGAAGACATTTTTATGCTGGTAGCCCTGGGACGTGTTGAAATACCTGCGCATACCATATTAGTAAACAGCAGATATGAACCTCAAGACATAAAAGGATGCAAAGGTGTGACTTTTTGGTATAACTCAATTTAATTTTATCTGGACTCCCCACTTCACTGGATTGGTTAAAATATAACCTCATCTAATTCAGGATAATTAATACTCACTCATTCCAGGAGACTGGATTTAATCTATGTTTAGGGGTCATATATGGTGTATCAGCTCTGTAGTGGCAGAATGAATGGCAACTAGTCCCAAGTCATCGTTATTTATTGCTGTTGGCCTCTACAGAGTTATTCTATGTCCCCGTGGATCTTTACTATGCCCATTTCCCCTTGATACAAGGCTGTCCATTCTCGGCATCTGTTTGCAGACTCTGAGACCTCCCAGGAGAATGTTCTTTCCTTTTCAATGCTATGCTGAAGTGCTTTGGGATCCTGAGGCTGGCTCAAACCCCTTGACTCAGAGAGTGTTCAGGCATTTCTGGTCTATTCTCCGGAACCACACTGGGGCAGGGTTTTCTATGAAGTTTGCTGCCTTCCCAGGTTCCACCCCCAGAAGCAAGGCAGGGGCATTTTCTGTCCTCATCTGAGGGTTCCACAATGAGTGCCAGGTTCTGCCTTATAGTGGGTGGATCAGGTGCAACACACCTTCTCAGGGACCCACCGTCATTTAGCACTCTTAATACTAGGATTGATTTTGAGCCCCAAGTCACATTTGGAAATGTCTGGAGATATTTTTGGTTGTCAGAACTGCGCAAATGTTATTAGTTTCTAGTGCAGGATGCACCTAAACATCCTATGATACGCAGAACAGCCCCCCACAACACAAAGTTATCCACTCCAAAATTTCAATAGTACCGAGGTTGAGAAACTCTATTTTAAAACTGTGAAATGATCACATGACGTTGATAAATTTCTTTGCGACTCCTATAACACACCACTCATTGTTGAAGTTTACAATTGTAAAGCTCAAGCGTGAGACACGATTATATGGACCAGTTATATGATACCCTACCCGGTCAGAATCGACAGGAAACAAATCCTGCTTCAAAGCATTTTATAAGTGCCATTTTGGTTGCAAAGTTCACAAGTGCTCCAAAGGCTAACACTGTTATTTTATAATGTAAAGAAGGCTATTGTTGAAATGAAAGTAGGAAAATATGACAGACAGGAGAAACTTATTTTAATGGATGTGAGCTCATTGATGTTTGCTTTTAATGTATGTCACTGATTAAGAGATTTCTACCAACATCTTGGTAATGATAGCATTAGGCACCTCCACCTCCTTACTTTAAATTAAAGTGAAGTGAACAAAGCAGATGGAAGTACTCTGATGCTACGGTTCAGTGATAACCAGTCATCTCACAGACCTTTCCCCTAAATGTAATGTAACTCCTTCAACCTTTAAGAAATTAAAGTGCCAAAAAAATGAAAAGAAACCTTACCTTGAAGAAATCCTAATGAGAATTTCCTAACGATAAGATCTGTCACCAACACACATGTCCTCATAATAAAAATAAATTTTCCTTGCACATTCAAGATTTTATTACTTTGTTGAATAACATTTAAATATTTTAGACTTTGTACAGTTCCCTTCATAGCCATTTATGGTAATAAGAGCTGCTGTTCATATTAGGGAGAGTAATAAAGATGCCTCGTTCCTATAAAATCATTTTAATTTTTTCATATCGATAAACAAATGATAAACATTTACTTCTTTTACAAATCCCTTTGGAAGAGATATATATTTTTCTCTCAAAATTGCATTAATGCAATTTATTGGACTCAGTTGTAAGCTTCTGAGTATTGATTCTTTGGGAAAAACATTTATCTTCACTGTGCCTCAGTTTCCTTAATGGCTAAATAAAAGTAATGGCAATTGACTATCTCCCACGGATATTTCAAAAAGCACTAAAACATTTTAAAGGGATTTAACAGCACAGATTGTCATATAGCTTATTATTTAGCAATACAAGAGCTAAGATGGAAATTAGAATTGTGTGAGCAGTGAGTTAACTCAACACAAATTCCTGACTGTGAGGTCCAAAGAAAAGATGCACTAACGTCAGTGGCATCGCCAAGGGCTAGCCGGGATGGCAACATGGAAACAGCAGATCAGCACAGCCTGCCCAGCTAAAGCACACATTCTAAATAAATACTTGTGCTTAGGCTATGACTCTGCTTCCAGGTAAAACCTCTAATACGCACTACTCGAGCCACCAAAGGCAACCCCAAATTAACATAAACTCTAAGTAAAATTCATATGCAATTTCAAGGTAATGCTTTTATTAGTCACTTCTCAAACCAGATCATCATACCTTAGCTTCCCCTACATAGAAATTCTAGAACCTCCACTGATCCTCTAGCAACATAATTATCTTATCTATTGAAGGGATACAAAGCAGTTGTGTTGTTATCACTGTGTTCTTTGCAACCTGGCTGATTGGCCAAGCTATTTCAAGCCCCCTGACTAGTACATGTCACTTTCCCTCAGGACAGTGGTATGACACATAGCATCACCTTCATGCCCCTGGTGGAGAAAGAGGGAGGAAGGATATGCAAATTCTCCAGCTATGCTCTAACCTTGCGCTCTACCTCATTACTTTTGCTAAGGAAGGCTTAAGGCAGCTTGATCCTTGTCATTCCCCCATCCTAGCCTACTCCATCCCGAGAACAGTAAGAGAGGCAAGTTCATTACAGAGTTTTCATAGCTGCCTCTTCTTTCGAGGGGAAGTGATTTTGTTATTTACTGAGGTCAAAGGAATTACAGAAATTCACAGTGAGAGAACGAATCATTTTTGTTCTTACTTGACTGAAGGACAAAGCTTATGACTGTTGTTTAAAATTCTGTGGTATCCAATATATACGGCAATCTGTTTGCTACAAAAGTGTTCATTCTTCAGTTGATGGTCCATATGGTTACAGACCTCAATAAAAATAAGGGACTAAACTGGGAATCATATACTTTATCTTAATATGCATTATGCTGCTCGTTAGATATTCCTATGGGTTGCCTAAAAATATAAACACCCTTACAGATAAAATGATTCCAATCCTGATGAAGCCATTCACCCCAGGTTCAATGTGAAACACTGTACTGCTTGTGGGAAAAATCCCCAAAACTGGGGAAAGAAAAGGAGCTTTATAATAAAAATACTGTTTCCGAGGCCAGAATAGTCACATTAATTATGCAACCAGTGCTACTTTGCTTAAATTACTTCAGCCTCTGCATTTGAAGAACCTTATTAAATAGTTATGTCCCTGTATATTTAAAGAAAGAGAGTTTTATTCATTTGATTAAACTATTTTTATTGGGTAGGATTGCAGTATAAAAATCCTATGTGTTTTCTTTCTCCTCTCACCTCCCTTCTCCTCCTCCACGTCCCCAGCAAGGTACACACGAAGAAAACAAATATTACTTCAGCCACACAATCTTGCCAAGCAAAGTAAATACATGAAATTTCTAGAGGGTTAAAAAAAAGTAGAGAGAGGAATCTATATAAAATTGCCAACTGCTCCCTGACAAAAGTTCCTCATAAGCACTTCAGCCTTCCTGTATCTGTTTAAAGCAATTCCAAATACCATCCAAATACTTTCCCCCTGCAGGATGAATTAATTTTAGCTGACAAAGTAAAAGTCTCCACTCATCTCCAATTCTCATCAAGTAAGCAAGTTACTCCTTTCAGAGGAAGAAACTGAAGTTACTGTTCACTCTCCTTTGCTCCTTTGGTGGCGTTAAGAAAATTAATTAGCTGCTTGCCTTGGAACAAGTTCTTTCCCTGAGAGAAGCGCCTTCATGTCCCTGTAAAGACAGTCACTCTAAAGCACATTACTTGTATTAAAAGCAAAGACTGTGAGAGCCGTATGCAAAACTCAGCTAACATTTGGCCTTTTACGAACGACTTTTTTTTGTTGGTGTTTTGAAGCCTATTTATTACAATGTCACCAATTCCTTTGACGAACTTCTCAAGATGTAAGTGTGAAATGTTCCCTGGCCTTTGGAGAAGAAAGGAACTAATTAAAATGGGAGAGGAAGATGGCAGATCCTCCTTGGACCTTCCTCGGTATGATCTGACAAAACAGACCCGGGAGTCATGTTCAAATTTGATGCTTCCCTACAAAGAGGCCAACTACCTCATCTTTATTATTCCACACTAGGACACATGAACATGCACCTAACGAAACTCAAAGCCATGTAGCCTATATGTATTGAATATTTGATTAATCATAGGATCATGTCAAAAATAATATGAGCCTTAGGACTAAATATTAAGGCGTCGTGTAAGAGGTGATAAAATGAGTTCTGGGCATTTATCTCTAGTGGTTAAGGAAATGTCCTGAGCCAATTCAACATTCTCCTTTTGATAAGCTACTCAAGAGACAAAGGAGTAATTTCCTTTTGAAAAAAGAAAATCGTAAATGAGTAAGAGTCAAATTTTAGCTTGATGTTCTACTGGAAACTGACAGAGATTTAGACAATGCCAACATTGTAGAATATAAAAAAGTAGTTAATATTTACGTATGAAATACATTAGATAATTGTTTTTCAGCAAAGTGTTCTTCAAGTTGTTTTGAATGCTTAAAATGCTAATTTTAAAATCAATTTTTTAGCCTTTTTTGAGTATGCATGCATACTAATTCGACATAGGATGAAGGCTAAAAGCAAGTGTGTCATCAGAGCTGCAACGGACTGAGTTTCTGGTCCAGAAGAAAAACTGTGACAGAAAATGGAGTCAACAAACTTGACTATTCTAGAATCTTTCCTGTAAAAGTTGTCAAAAAAACCCCATTATTAAGGAATGTGTTTTTGCTTATGTAACCCACTTCCATGTCTTTTGTCCTGTTTTTAGTGTAATCCATGGGAGAGATAGGCTTTAGTGGAATTACTCCGTCTTGGCCAATACCTTAAGCCTCAATCCATTTTTCAAAAGACTTGGTGAATTTCAGAAGTGTTTGGGAGCACACAGAAATCTCATGGGATTAAAAAATAGATACAGTTTTCTGTTCCAATCACATGGTACAGAACACCGGGATATTAACCAATTATGGTTTAAACTATTGAGACAATCCAAAGCTTCTTTTTCTTTTTCAAGGGAAAAAATGATTCAGTACCTAATCACCTTTTCTGTCTACATTTGCTCAAATGTGATTTAAAGGGTGATGGCCTTCTGGTTGTGTGAAAATACAAGTTCAGTTTTCAAAGTTCACCGGGAATGCAACTTCGCTTCCCACATGTCTGGTATTAAAAGTGCGTGACTTTCTTCTCAGTCAACAATTTAGAATATCTGTACTAAAAGCTCTTCTCAGAATATTCAATTATTAATTCATTATGATCTAGATTTTCTCAAAGGTTCACTTAAGAAATGATATAGTCAAGAGTTTGTCTAATGTCCATATTAACTATGCATTCTCTTAGATCCTATAAACTCGATTAATGGATTAAAGTATATAAATAGAACTCAAAGTGTTCCTGAGCCATGTTGTCTCAACTGCTGCAAAAATGCTTTGTACTTTATATAAAGATGTTTGGTACATGCATTATTTGTTTGAACAGCAATTGTGTCTTTGCAAAAACCAGAATTGAAAACGTTAGCCATTGTGTTATCAAAGGTCTCTTAGATAACCACCAACTTGTTTACCTGGGTTAGTTTCTCGGAAAAAAAAGAACTATATCTCAGTAATTAATTTCCATGATTTCTGTTGTTAGATAAAGAAAACATTGTCAACCAATGTCCTCTCTTTTACCCTGGCTACCAAAAGAATTATAGGCAAGTTTAGTGCCCAGTTGTGGTAATCCTCTTATGCCAAGTGTATGTTCACATCAATCCCTGTTCCTTTTAACATGACCTCGATTCTGCCTTTGTTTTTGAAATCATTTTCTTAAGGAATAAATTAAATATAACAAAATGTACTCACTTCAAGTGTAATTTTGATATTTTCTGACAAATATATACAACCATGTGATCACAACCAAGATACAGAACATCTACATTACCTCAAAAATTTGCTTGCTGCATCTTTAGTTTCAAGTGATCTACCCAAGTGGCAAACATTAGTCTGTTTCCTGTCACTACAATTTACTTTTGCCCATTCTAGAATTTCATATACATGGAAATATACAGTATGTTTCTTTGTGTGTGGCTTTTTTTGTTTAGAATTATATTTTTAAAATTCCATCTATATTACTTTCCTATTTTTCAAATGAAATGTCTGTGGTTATTCTTAAATGTACTTCCCTATAGGTCATGAGTCTTTTTCCTTTGGCTGGCTTTTATAATTTTTTCTTTGTTACTGGTTTTCAGAAATTGGTTATAATATGTCTTGTTGCGGTTTTCTTTGTCTTTATCCTGCTTGTCTTCATTGATCTTGGTTCTGTAAATTTATAGTTAAAACAGAAAAAGAAACTTATGGCAATTATTTCTTTATTTTTTTAAACTATATGTCATGGGACTCCTATTTTCTGTATGTTATTATCCCACAGGTCACATTACTAAAGCTCTGTTAAACTTTTTTCAGTCTTTTTTCTCTCTGTACTTCAGGTTTACTAGTTTTTATTGCTATGGTGGACAATTCACTGACTTTTCTTCTACACTCTAATCTGCTGTTAATCCCACCCAGAAAAATTTTAACTTCTGATATTGTAACTTTCTCCTCTAGAAATTTCATTTAATCATCCTCCGCCTCACTTTTTAAACAATTCTACTTTGTTCTTCATTGTGTTCATGTCTTTCTTTAAATTGTTTTGGCAGTTTGCCTATTCTTACCTTATCATCTGTCATTTCTAGTAGTGTTGCAATTGACTAATTGTTCTCCTGGTTATGAGATACACTTTTCTGTTTCCTGATATATCTGACAATTTTTATTCAGTTCAGAACATTATATATGTCAAGTTGTTGAGTGTCTGGATTTTGTTTTCTTCTTTCAAAGAACATTGAATTTTGTTTTGGCTCAATTAAATTACTTAAATTCATCTTGATCATTTTGAAACTTGTTTTTAAGCTTTGTTAGGGTGGAGCTAAAATATTCCTTACTCTAGGGCTAGGTGTTACTACCAAAGTGTTACGTCTCTAGGACCTCTACTAAATAAACTTGGTGTTCATCAAGGTCACCCCACTCTGGCTGGTCTGAACTCACACATCACTCAGTCCTATGTAAACTCTGGGATTTATTCCACTTGAAATCCTTGGTAGTTTTTTGTCTGGTCTCACTCTACACGTATATGAATTAGTATGCAGCAACAGACTCAAATAGATCCTTATGCAGATTTTCAAGTGCTATTTCTGTGTAGCTTCCTCCTCTCTGCTACTCTGCCTCACAGATCCCAGCAGCATCAGCCCTCTACGCACTAATTTCTGTCTTCTTGTCTCAGAATCCATGTTTTGTTCGGTTTTCCCTCCTTGCTCTGTGAACTAAAACATGCGTCTAGGCAGAAAGTCAGGGTGACCGTAGGGCTCACCTAATTTGTTACTCTTTCCTCAGGGACCACACTCTTGAGCTGCCTGTTGATGAGTATCCGAAAACAACTGTTTCATATATTTTGTCCTGTTTTCTAGTTGTTTCTCAGCAGGAGGGCAAGTCAACTACCAGTCACTTGGTCATGGCAGAAGTGGAAGTCAGCAGTCTGTTTTATTGTTGTAATTTCCTTATACTATGTATACTAATGTAAGCCGTGACATATCCTTTTGCAATACAAGTGTCTACAGTCTATACAAATCCATAAAAAATATTCTGAGGAAATGGAAAAACATGTTTTTTGACCCAGAGAGGTAAGAGCTAACAAGTCTTTTGGTGACTTGTGTTTGGTGACTACTTGTGTTTTAATTCCCTGAAGACTCCAACAGATGGACATAAAAGGAGATTTAAGTTTGAAGAAAAGACAATTTCTTGCCTTTCAGATGAGAAGATATTAAAGGTGTCTTCCCTGCAAACTTTGGAGTCTGCTTCCCTTGGAGCTCTTAAGAAGGAATTAGACATTAAATGCTTTAGACAGATATTTACCTAAACAGGGGGTGTTTTCCAGTGTTTTGATGCTTTAATTGTAAAATATTCAACAAATTTTGAACATTCTTTGTGATTGTATTGCTACAAAAATGGTAAAACATTATTATTACCAAACTTAATAAGAAAAAGCATCTTTTTAAATAAAAACCACACACAGTATTTTAATTATATGTCTAAGATAATTAGAATTTGCTTTTGTAAAAAAATTTTATTGTCTGTGCCTGAGTACTCACGACCTTTGTCATATCTCCAAATAAAGCAGGTATTGCTGCCAAATAAAACATAAGGGTCATTTCTACAAATACAGTCTTAAGTGTTATGGTTTTAAAAGCACCATAAATGGGCACACTTTTTCAATTTTAATGCATTTATTTGCCATATTATTTCAGCTACATACGGTGTCCTACACAAATAATCTATAGTTAACATCACCCAGTCTGGCAGAACAACTCTGGCTCATCATAGTCAAGAGGGAGGTAGTTTTGGTGAAGCAGGCCTGGGAGGGCTGGAGGGAGGTCTTCCGTGGAATTCCCACAAGAAATTTCATTTCTACAGATATTTTACACAACGTTTAAGGTACCTACTTAGACCTCTAAAATTCTTGATAAAAATCCAGTTTCACAGATGTCACTGGGATGCCTGTGGTGTTCGTATAACTGGTTTCTTTTTGTCATTCAGAAATCAGGTTAACTCTGGCTTCACCAGAAAGAGCTTTTTCAAACTGCCAAACTAAAATAGCCATTCTCTATAGTATCTCTTCACTTTAACCTTCTATGTGGAACTTGTCATTAGCCAATATTTTCTTGTTTGTTTACTTATTTATTGACTTATATATAATCACCAGTCCTCAGTCTGCACCTCAGTCAAATGAAATGTTAAATACTTGAAGGCAAGATCTTGTTCTGTTGTTCATTAATATATTCCTGGCTTCTAGAACAGTCCCTGATGAGAAGAAAGGACTTAATATAACTATATGTTAAACTATGAAATGGACAAAATATGGTTATTAGGGAGTTAATAGAAAAGATGAGTTCCATCTCATAGACAATGCATCAAGAGGCGCTGAACAATGGCAGTCATCATTATTTTCCTTTCGTATAATCCCTACTACATTTTTGTTACTTTTTTCAGTTGCCATTTTATGATTGCACGTGAAAATTAATCATAATAATCAGAGTTGTTCTCATAAGTTGTTATAATATTTAACTTTATAGTTCAACTACTTAGGATGATTGGAATGAGGAAGATTGAGTTGTGCATCGAAGAAATAAGTCCATTTGGGCAATCGGGAAACAGTACTTAGGTGATCTGGGTTCAGAAAATAAACTGTAGTACCACAAAGCATGTGGTCTTATGTTGTTCTGATACAAAGTAATGAGCAAATAGAGAACATCGAGCACATTACAAAATGTCCTGAGAGGCAGGCAGTGAGGAAACATCAAGGATGTCTCTCTGTAGGCCACCTGGTCCTCTGCAGAAGGTCGAGGGCAGGACAACACAAATTTTCAGAGGACGATGAAGGAACAAGACAGGATGACATTTCTCAGAGGTGAGACGGCTAAGCATTTCCCATTAAGTTGCAAGCCCTTAGCATTCGACTCCCACAAAGTTGAGCTGGGACTAACATGAGATGTTTTAAGAACAGGGTCTGGAGTCAAATAATGGCTTGTACACTTACTAGCTAGATAATTTTGAGCCATGACTTTAGTTTTCCAAACCTTACTTGCCTCATGCCTAAAATGGAGTAACATCGACTTCATTAGATTGTTGGGAGAATTAAGGGTAATCTATGTAAAGGACTCAGCCCAGAGCCTGTTGCTTGATGACTACTACATGAAGTGTTACTTTTATGATTATTAACCCTCTTTCAGGGCGTAGTCAGCCTCAAGGATTGAAGCAGGCGGGGGCAGACCATTTGTGTCATGTTGGGCTGCAGGGGAGACTTCAAGCTGCAGAGAACTGGGCTTCCTCTGACATTCTTTGGGCTGCACATTCATTTAGGGACCCTAGAATGATTTTGGCTAAGACCTTCATGCTCCGTGAGGAGAACGTCCAATGAAGGGTGTGAACTCACACATTAGAGCTATTTCATTTTTCAATTATTGATCTTTGTGCAAGTTGCAGAAGGGATATAACTGAAGATCAGAATGGAAACTCTATCCATTAAAATAATTTCACATAGAACTATATCTCTATAGGTTCATTTGAAGCCAGGATTTTCAGGCATAGGCAGACCTTGGAAAGAAATCTATCACCTACTAAGAGGCATCATATGGATTTTGAGCTATTTTGGTTTAGCACCAAGATTTCATTATTCTTGGATGTGGGAGATACATAATTACACTCTTTCAAAATATTTCATAGCATTATTTCTCTCTCAGTGGCTACCACTAAAGTGATTAAAAGGTAGCTCTATTTCATGAAAAAACAACTTTAAACTAAAAACAGAGATAATTGAATTCCGATCAACAGCTATTTTTTTAAATAATGAAGTACTTCTCAATATTTTCCTCCAGGGAATTTATGAAAACACAATTCCATATTGTGATCCAAAAGATAATTTCCGACTTATTGAGAATGTTCTGAGCATCACAATTTTTCACTTCAGGTAAGAAGGAGGAACAATTAATCAATTTAAAATGATTCTATAATTTAATTGAGAAAAAGAACAATTAGCAAAATTACATGAATACTTCTTTGAAATGTCAAAATAAACAATTTCTTGATAACATAAGATCAAAAGGGCATTTACTACTTAAAAACGAAAAACCATAAGGCACAATTAAAAGAAATGTACTCATTAAAGGTGATAAAATAACATTTTCCTTTTGTTTTGATATGTTTCATGGCGTGAATTAAGGATTCTTGATATCAGGGCTCGGGGAAAAACTGTATACTGTGTGTGCAAAAGATTACTTATACCTATAATGACTAATTTCTCAGCTTTAGATGCACTTTATTATGTTTAAAAACACTGCATTACTGCATTACGTGTCCAAATTGCAGTTATGGAAGTTGCTGAGTAGCAAACGATTGACTTAGTTATTGTAATAATCCAGAGGCAATACAAGGAGTTTTTTAGAGGATATGTCAAAGATGATCTCCTTAGGATACATTTGGGAGATCTGAATTCCCTTGGCCTTGAAGCCCTCTGCAGTGATCTACACATGTGAAAGGGAAGCACAGTAAGAGCCACTAAGGTTTTCTCAGTGAGGACATTTTCACTGTTTCTCCAAGTGGGTGTTTCGGCAGCTGTTGATGGAAACATGAATTTTCAGACACATTCAGCAGAGAGAAATGAGATATTTTGACTGAGATATATTATCCTGTCCTGCTTTGCAGCATGAAGGCAGTAAAGTGTTTCTGCAGGGTCAAGTAACAGAAAAGTCATCAGCTAGTGCAAGGCGTTCATGCAGCAACATGATAGAGTGGACAGAATGTGAATTAGGCAGGAGTCAAGGATTACAAAGGGGGAAAAAAAGCAACAGTCCACAAAATGGAAGGCCTAGGGCCCTGTGCTCATGGCCCACGTTACAAAAGAAGATACGCATAGATTCAGAACCAGCCCAAGTACAGAGCTGTAAAGGTCTCCTGCCAGAGGAGGGCGCTATACCTTAATTTGTGTTCCTTAGGACCTGATGATTTCCAGATGGATTTTGAAAATGAGAAGAATGTCCTTTAGGATGGCCGTCAATAATTGTAAAAAATCTATGATATCGCAGAGAGAAATCCTGTCTGAGACAGATACAGCTTGCCAATACATAGCCACTGGTGTAAAGCGCAGATCAGTAGGGCAACACTAGGAAGCTTGACTTTTGGGGATGCTAGTGTCTGCTTTGTACGCTGCATTGAAAACTCCTTCATTAGCTGGTGTTTTTCTTCCCGTCTTATTCTCCATGGCCTCTCATTTATACAGAAAACATTTATGGATGTCTAATATACGCCAAGATCTATGCTGGGGATTCGGATTTGAAAGACGCTTCTCCCCATCGGAAATTTCAAAGAGAATTGGTAGGAAGTGAAGCCATATTACTGCTCTCAAGTAGATAATGCATTGGTAACTGCTGACAGGACGTAAAGAGAAAAATAAGAAAAAAGAAATAAACCTGCTTTTAGTGAAATTGTGTTTCTCCTGCTCATCCTATTGCTTATGTTACTGCTCTGGTCTTGGGTTAGAATATTAGAGAAGTGAGCAAGATAGAGACAAGAATTTTTTTCTTTGTTTCCTTTAACACAATTAATGAGGTAGTCTGTTCTTTCACTTGAAGAAACTCAAATCCTTTATAAAGCCCCTTTAAAAAAATAGCATGTAATGTAGCTTTTAATTTGATGTAGGTAGCATAGGTCTAATTTATAAGAATATTACTAAAGTGTTCAAGGGATAAACTACGGTGTTCTTTTTAACTTTTAAAAAGACATTGCCAAGGTGATTTACATAATTGAAATCCTATATTTATAACTACAGATGTGCCACAAAATTCAGACTAGGAGATAGACTGTCAAAACTCTCACCAGTTTCATGCAAAGGAAGGTTTGCCCAAATCTTCACTGGTTTCCATACAAATAAAGCTGTTTTAGGAAACAGAGAAAAATAGGTGGAAGATCTTTTTATTTCAAAGCACCTGTAAAGAAACAAAGCACTATAAAAAAAGAAAAGAAAAAGGGGATGGTCAAATAGAATACATGAAGACCAAAAAGGTTAAATAATCTGCTGCTATTAGCCTTTGATGTTTATAAATGTTGAAAGATTTTTGTGACATATTTTGGACTAGTTTATTTAGAAATCAATTTAAGGAGTCATTAAGAAATACAAGCTCTTTAACCCACTACAATTGGATTTTTATTTGTGCCCTTGGCAGCTTTAATAGCTGTACATTATGGATATGATTCCACATGCACAATCTTTTTAAAAAGCATATTGAAGTTCTTTTATTTGCCAAGAACAATTTGATTGTAAAGTGTCCAAGTCATTTTTGGGGGGAAGGGGGCCGTTCAGTCTTCAATGCCCTTTTTAGAAAAAGAGGAAAGCTTGCAGATACAGAGTGCCTGAAGTGACTATGAAAAGAATCTTTTAGAATTTTGACACTTTTTTTTGCTTTTATCTTGAAACAGAAACAAGACTAGTTTCACTCTGTTACATATTCTAATAATTATTTTCAGTGTGCTATAAAGTTGGATTTTTTTAGTTCTTCTTTAGTATATTAAAAAGAAGAACTAAAAATAGACCAACCTTCATAGGGTAGTATTTTTCATTTTGGAAAATTAAGTCCCTATAATGAGTGTTATGGGTTGAATTTTGTCTCTAATAAAAAGATATGTTGGTGTCCTAATCCCCAGTACCTCAGAATGTGACCTTATTTGGAAATAGGGTCATTGAAAATGTAATTAGTTAATTTAAGATGAGGTCATACTGGAATAGGGTGGGCCCTTAATCCTATGACTAGTGTCCTTATAAGAAGAGGAGAGACACACATGTGAAGACACATAGACACACAGACACTGAGAGAAGATGGTCATGTGAAGATGGAGGCAAAGATTGGAGTTATGCTGCCTTAAGCCAAGGAATGTCTGCGACTACTAGAAGCTGGAAGAGGCAAGGAAGGATCCTCCCCTAGAAGCTTTGGAGGGAACATGCCCTGCGACACTTTGATATCAGACTTTTGGCCTCCAGAGCTGGTAGACAATAAATCTCTGTTGTTTTAAGCCATTCAGTTAGAGGTCATTTGTTACAGTGCCCCAGGAAACTAATAAAATGAATATGCAAACTTTCAAATTTTATTAATATGGCCATTCAAGAAGATAGTCTTTGGGCCAGCCCCTGTGGCCTAGTGTTTAAATTCGGCCCACTCTGCTGCGGTGGCCCGGGTTTGGTGCCCAGGTGCTGACCTACACCACTCTTCTGTCAGTGGCCATGCTGTGGCAGCAACTCACATACAAAATAGAGGAAGACTGGCAACAGATATTAGCTCAGGGTGAATCTTCCTCAGCACACACACAAAAAGAAGAAATTCCTTAGAGATCTGTCATCGCAGCACAAGAACACACAGCCACTGGGTATTTTCTCCTCTACCATCCTCGAGCAATTGTGTGACGAGGATCCTCATTTATCAAATAAGCAATTGGTTATCTCTACTTCCTTTATTTTCCTTTTGCTGTAGAGATAATCCTACACACTTTTTCCTTTTTTTATCGCTCTCTATACTTTTCTTCCTTATCTGACATTATCATTATTATCTTTATCCTCACAAGACTTGAGTCTTATCTTTGTCAACACTATGTTAGGTTGATAACTCCAAAATCATACAGTCATCGTGATGTTAAATGAGATTCATAGCCAATATTAGGATGTTAATTTCCCACCCCTACCGCCAGAGTATTTGTGGGTGAATCCAGAAACACACAAATTATGTTAATATAACCATTTCACTTTTGACATTTAAAGCTCACCTTAAGTTACTTTCAAATCAATAAGACTTTTCATTTTGTAGGAAAAAAACCCTTTATAGTGTTTTCTTAAGTGTTTGTCACCAAAAGTTTAATATAAAGAGCTGCTCCAATATGCCTAAACTGGAAGAGTTCTTTAATCAGTTCTGTGTTCACGAACCTCTTTTGCCTGGTGAGGAGAATAAAGTTTCTTTGAGATAATTGGCGTGGTTCCAGGGGATAAAACATCCCTGCCTATGGAGGAATGCATTAGATAGTGTGAAGACTAAGCTGCTATGACAAAGAGGCCCCAAAATGCAGGGTTTAAAGGAAACATAAATTTATTTCTCACTCACTCACATAACCTCAGCAGTAAACAGTGTAGATTAGCAGAACTCTGGTCTGTGCAGTCATTTAGGGCCCAGGTTCTCATATTTTTGGTTTTCTACCTCCTAGTGCATTGTCCTCATCTGAAGTTGAAAGCTATGTTCCTTACAAGGGGTAGAGGAAGGGACACAGAGAAATGTTATGTCCAATTTGCTAACATTCAGAACTAGAATTAGACCTCATCACTTCTGCTCACATTCCACTGGCAAGAATTTAATTATATGACCCATATAACTAAATTATCTTTAAGAGGAACTATGAAATATGATCTTTCTCTGTGCAGTCTTATTTCTAGTTACCACTTTTACTACAGAGGAAGGTGGGAAAGGATTTCAGTGGACACTAGCAGTCTCTTCCAAAGAGATGTTATCAATTTAAACTGAAATATTTGTTTACTATCAGGAATTTAAATGTCTTAACAGTATATGTAGAGCCCACAAAGCCATTTAAACAACTTCCAGTTCTAATAATATTGGCATTAAAGATGTCATGCCAACCCTTATTGACGTATTTGGGTATCCTTTAAACATTTCAAAACAAAATTTTATATCCAACTTTAAGATTAAATCAGCTCCCATTTGAAAGGATCCTGAAAAACAGTACGGCAAAAAAAAAAAAAAAAATGGATATCATTCCATAAATTTGTTGAAAGGACCAAAGCAGGAAATACAAAGCAATGTCTATGGATTTTCCCAGGATATCTCTTTTGAAATCATTAGAGAATATTTAGGATTGCAAAAGAGAGAAATAGCTGTAATAATAGTTGTCTTCTTCCTCCACACTGGTTAAGAGAGAAAGAGAAGCATGAGAGAGGGAAGGAGTGACTGAGAGAGAGAGAGAAAGATAGAGAAAGAGAGAGAGAACCACACATAACAAAATAAATTTATTAAGAAGTGGAGAGGTACAAGAGCAACAATGAATCTGATTTACTAGAGAAATAAATATGGAGATCATAGAAAAGTCCAATTCTTGTGTACAATGACTTCTCTACTCACTACCTTCATTCAGTGAATTCCTTTTTCAGTTCTACAAATTACCACTTTTGGTCAATACATATATTCCCTTCACCATACTTCTAGTGTCCACGTTTTTCATTCTCTCTTGGCTCAATAAAGCAGTTACTAGCAAGCTTTGCAAATTATAGCACCTATTATTTTGGTTTTATTTCATTAGATGAACTACTTCCTAAAAAGTGTTTTATGGTACATCTACATTTTGAAAATCAAATCAAATTTGTGTTGATTCAGGACTTTGTTGGCTGTTGTTTTTATGTGTGTTTTCCTCCCTGAGTAATTCATGATATTCCTAAGGGTGCTCTGGGATGTCATAAAAATAGGGTTGGAAATTGTTGCTCTAAAAGGATTAAAATTGCTGTTATGATAGGTCCATTCGTCTAAGTCCAGAAGAAAAAGATAGCAGCCATCATTTGGGCTTCTAAATTCTTCCACTCTATTTACAGAGATCTGGTCATGAAGTATTTCTCTGAGGCACAAGGCTATGTGAAACCATTTTCTCAGATAAGATGAAAACACCCAAACTTTGGTCATAATAATGGCACTGAGTGAACGCAAGAGACTTAATCATCAAAGAGGTTCAATTGTGTTCTTTACACTCTATTTACTAGGACAAGGAAGAAGATTGTACTGTTAACTCTACAGGAACACCAAACAAACAAATGTTTCAGAGTACCTCTTAATCTAGAAGTTAAGTTTGTAGCATACCCCTGTGAAAAATGTCCCAGACATAGCCACTTGTCCTTACTCCTTCAGTGTGGACAGGTCTGACTTTCAATGGTCAGCACCTCATTTCTTTGCCTGGGTATTTCCTCTGGTCTCCTGAGCTCATTCCATCTATAGGCACAGCCAAACAAGTCCCTGGGGCAGCTCTCACTAATGAGTGTCCCAGCAGTCTCCCTCTTGGGTAACAGAACTCCCTAGTTATGTTCTATGCTTTTCTCGGAGTTTCCCTGAGAGATTAAGCAACTTGCTGGATAACATACCATATCACCAGTCCACTTCTCCTTCTCACCAATCCACTTTCCTACTGGTACATCCTGGGATCACCTCCCAAACTACTTACATTCTAATCCTTGACTCAGGGTAGGGTTCTGTGGGAATGGAAACCAAGACCAGCCCCAACCATGGTGCATTCTGGTCAGTGTTTATTATTCCATTCCATTCAGAGATCTATTTGCTTAGCTCTGTGTTGGCCTAGAATTTCTGCCATATATGATGACTAAACCACTGAGATGACAAAGTCCTTAAAGACCATCTACCTCCCCCTGCACTCCATTTTACAGATGAGGAAACCGAAGCAGAGGGAGAATTGGTTTCTCTTGGGTGATGGAGCCTAGTGAGGAAGAACACAAGATCAAGCAAGTTAGATTACTAGGTTTGACTCTTGGCTCCACCTACTTATTAGCATTTATTAGCATGTCTGTTAGCATTAGACGAATGTGGAAGTAGGAAATGTAATTGAAGGATACAAAATAAGAAAAGAAATGGTCATTGATCTCAAGTAAAATAAAACTGGATTAGCACAAGATGAACAATCATACAAGGAGAAATGTTTTATATAGAAAGAGAAAATATAGAATCATCGTCAATAATAGTGTAGAAACACAAACCTAGACACAATAATATTAAATTCTAAAGAGCACAGGTTCATGAGTTAGACGACTTGATTTGAATCGTGGCTGCACATCTCATTGGCTAAGTGATTTGGGGCAATTTGCTTAACCTTTCCATGCTTCCAAATCCTCATCTGAAAAATGGGACTGATGATAATAGGACCTAGCTCAGAGGACTGTTGTGAGGTTAAAAGAGATAATAGATATAAAGTAACCAATACAGACTAAATTCAATAAACATTAATTCCCATTATTATTACTGAGAAAGTGGCAGAGGTGGAGTAAATTCCAGATCCCAAACTCTCCCCATCCTGCATCACACACCATCAGGAGTGGTGGAAACTAACAATTAAATCCATATCTAAGGTACAATTACTACAACAAATTAAAAACTCCCCTCTTTCCATTGTAACTCTAGCAAATTACTTCTTCTCAAGCATGATTTTTCTCATTCAATATGTGATACAATATAGTTTATTCTACAGGGTTTGTTTTCCTTTCTGACACAGAGTAGAACAATTGTTTCATGTGCGTTTTCTCTGCTTAATAAACTGAGCACCTTAATTTTAAGTTTATGCTTAATTAGGAGAATCAAAGTTGCAAAACCTGACATGCGACAGCAACGCACAATTTAGAATTTAAATACACCATGTAGGCTCAGGATATGGGTAAACTCAGGGTGAAACCTCTTTTCTTTAATAAAACATATCAATAAGCAGACAAGCAGCAGTGAATATAGGTTGAATTGGTACAACTATATCTTTCGTTCTTTAAGTACTGTCCCTTATTCATGGACACTCTGTTGCTTATTCAATATTCTTGGTTCCCCACATTCATATTAGTTTCTAAAGTATCATTTTTTTTGAAATTCAACTTAATATTGTGAACATACTTCCCAAGCAAAAGACTGTAATTGAGACTAGGAAAGTGTCGACTGCTTCCTCATATTTATCTTCCATACTCTTTTAATTAGAACAGGCTCAGGAGAGATATAAAAATAAAATTATTGACTCATCTGAAATTAAAAGATTCTCATTGTGTTTTCCTCAAGAAATGTAGCATGACTCTTGTTAAATAATGATTTTCCAATTTTAATTACATTAAATTCTGCCTTCCTAAATTCCTGCTGTCATTGTAATTAAAGAGAAATTTCTCATTTTCTGTGCAGAAGGCCTGTTTTGGTATAGTTAAATCATTTCCTTATAATCTTCCAGAGGTGTTTTGCACTTTAAAGTTGGTGATGTTTTTCTTTACTGAAAGATGAATAAAATGCTTAAAATTCCTTGCAGGTGGCGTATAAGATAAGACATATATTTGCTACAGCACCTAATCCAATGGAGAAAACTCTCAGATGCATGTATTGCTAAAAAATAAACATGCAGTGTAGTGCAACCAAGTATTGATATTTTAAAAATTCCTTGTGAACAGATACAAAATCTTAAACAAGTTCTTAAGAATATGCAACATCCTGTGGGGGTAGACAATATCAGTGGCCTTTCCAATAGCTTTTACTCCTTCTTCCTTGCTAAGATATCACAAATTTTATTCAATTACTTATCGATGCCTATTTTTCAAATTTGAGGATGACATGCAATCATTTGAGGATGGCAGATTGGATATCCCATACAACTGTGATTGCATGGCTTCATTCAATAAATATATTTAAGCAATTAGCATTAGTAGGAAAAGGAATGAAAGAGTACAGATTAGATAAAGAAATGGTCCTTGTTCTCAAGCAAAAACAAAACTGGGTAAACATAGCACAAGATGCACAATGAGAATCAGAAGTGTTTTATATAGAGAGATCATCGACAGTACACAGATATGAACTTAAACGCTAGACCATGCATTTGTTCATTTATAACCTTCTCAAGCCTACTTGAAAAAATAATTTTCAAAGACCTGACATAGTCAAACTATAGGGTGGATGTTGGTAATACAAAGACTAATAAACTTTGATTAGCATAGTAGAGATACAATATGTATGGAATTACCTTAATATGATATAGCACATGATAAGTGAAAGTTAAAAATCAGGGGTAAAGTTAACTTGTTTTGGGAGCCTTATGGGAGAAATTATTTCAACATGGGAAATCCAGGAACATTTCATGAAAAAAGCATGGTTTGAAAAAAATTAGCTAATGCCTAAATATAATTCCTTTTTTTTCACTAAATAAATATGTATTTCCTATCTAATGTAAGTCTAACCTAAGTTCTGGCATTACATAAAAAAAAAAAAAAAAAAAAAAACAGAAAAAACACCAGCCATGTCTCTGAGGGGCTCAACATGAAACAGAGGAATAGAGGAGACTGATACATAATTAATAATAAGATGATAATAATAATACTGAGATGTAAGTGTGACAGGATGCATTGAAACTTATCAAGACCAAGACTGGCTCCCCAACTTCAAGTCTAAGTGAATGAAGGAGGCAAAGTTTTGGCATTTTGGACGATGGTGATTAGAGGAAGAGAGAGAAATTTTTTAAGACAGGGAAAGAAAATGATCAGAAATTGTTACAGGGAGCAGAGATTCAGAGAAAGAGCTATAGGTAAGGATAATTTTTAAGAAATTTTTATATATGATATGCAATGTAACTCCATTTCCATGTCTTTCCAATGAAACTTTCATAAAAATCTACCTTGCTTTTCAGAATTATTTTTGGATTTGAATTTTTTTCCAGATGTCATGACACATGGTGAAATAGTCTTCAGATACGTGCTGGGTGAAAGTCATAGCCATCAAGTGTACAGTCACAGTCAGTGATAATGTCCCAAAGAGATTTCAAATCACCATGTCCAAATCAGACTTTTATCTCTGTTCCCCAAAGCTGATGCTCTTGGTGTTCCCCATCCCAGTGAAGGGCGCTGATGCTCAACAGATTACCTAACGGAGAAGCCTGAGCATTATCTTTGACATCTCCTTTCTCCTCATTCACCAAACCCAAATCACTGAAGATGCTTCCAGAACAGCTTAGCACCATATATATCTTCAAACTCCATTCAGCTCCATCTATCCCCACACCATGAGATCACACCCTGATCAATTTACTCAAGTTTTACTACATTTACCTCTTACTTGTATCACCTCCAACCACATACTTCCTTCCAAGCTGTTTTCCACATTGCAACCAGTGACCTTACTAAAACACAAATTTGATCATGTGAGGTTTTGAGTAGCTGATGAGCAGAATGAGTAAACTGGCAAGGTAGCAGAACCTGGAGACTATGGATAGAAAATTAGAAGCAGAAGAATCCTCCAGAACATTGAACCCAGCTATTTCATCTAACAGAGGAGGCATCGGAGGTCCAATAGGTCAACAACAGCTATTTGTCCCACAGATACACAGGCACAGATCAAAGGTTTCTCATTCTGTATTCTTCTTCCTCGTACTACATACCCCTTGTGTCTAGAACTGTGCTGTCACTCTTCTTACCCGACCCCTGAAAAAAATTCTTTGCTTATTTTATTATTTTTTTCAAGTTAATAAAGGGCACATTAAATTGATTTGAGAGAAATAATAGGCATAAACATGAGTCTAATAAATGGGCTGTCGGCACCCAGGGAGGAGAATCATCTTACACATTCTGAAAATAGTGTCAGCACAAAAACAATCTGCCAAGGTTCTGATCACATGTGGACATGAACCAGTTGATGGACTTTACCCGCAGTATAACACAAGAGGCACCAATAGAGAATAGTTTATATTAATTCCATAAAAACCATGCTAACTTTCCATTTCCTAGAGAATGGGCTCATAGGTACCAAGGTCTGTTTTCATCTGCTACCTTCTGGGTATATTATTAGAGAAGTTATAGGCACTGGGACAGTAAACCCCATGAAACACAGAAATCACTTGTGCCCCACCACTAATGTCACCTGTATCCTTCTCAGGGAAGGTGGGTCACAAAGTACATGCTCAGTCAACTGCCAGATCATGCAAAAGCATTTTAGTCAATTTATGGTAAAAAAAAAAAAAAGTATCACATTTCATGATGTCAGATGGAAAGGAAATGCTGCAGGAAAATTCTCCCGGTAATAAAGAAATCCAGAAAAAGAGTCAAGGTGCAAAGAGGGCTGCCATTCCCAAAAGGCAAAATGTGATTTTTGTAAACTTTGTTTTCAAAAATCTTCTCTCACAGGACTTGATTCAATGTCTTATTTTATCCAAATTGGCTTTCACTTCTGTAACTATTATTAGAGTTGTTGAGTTTTGCTTGTAAGTGTTGTAGATCCTGTGGTTCCCACGTTTTGTCAAAAACAGAGTCACCTGAAATATTTCTGTGGTGGAGATGTGCAATGAATTTAGCTGGCTGTTTGAACACTTCTATGATTCTGTTAGCTTTTTGTTCTGTCTTCCTGCTGGTTCTCGTCACTCTTTGCTCTAATTCTGAATGTGGTTAAGGGAAAGAAAGGCAAAATAAAAGTCTATTTTGAGCCAAATAATACCACCCATGACTAACCATATACTGTATTTGTGACTTTGGACAGCTTTATCATTGCCAAATCCCGGGCCCACACATTGCTGCTACTAAGTAAGAAACTTCCATTTTATATTTTTATGGAGTAAATTCACACATTGTTATATATAATATTTGTCTTTTACTGAATAGTTGGACCCCCCTCTTTTTCTCTCTCTTATCTTTTGATGAGAAAAAATGGAAAATAATGGTAAGTAAATAACAGCAATTTCTTTTTAGGGATTTTCATGCTATATTTTCTTAAAGCCAACCAAGATCATTCATATAGTAGAATCAGGATGACTTAAAAATCAAACATGAATAAGACAGGCAGAAATATCTGAAACTGTAGGATAGGATGTGGTTTCAGGAGTGAGATAGAGAGAGAAAAGGGAAGATTTTCTGATTATACTGATTTTCAAGATGATACTGCCGTGAACAAATATAAAGACTAAGTTAATTGTTATTTTTAATCCTACTTTGCCTGCAAATAATATGTGTACGTGATTTAACTACATAGTTTATGACCTTAGATTTTTGGTTCACTTTTGAATCATGTATGTCTTCTTGATTCCCCAGAAGACAGAATCATCATACATGGCTCAGAATGGAATTAACATTGGTAAATGAATGGATTGATGAATAAACTGTAAGTTAAGAAGCAATACAGTGTAGCTGGTGAAGTAATGCATGGGTCGAGCAAATCTGCTTTGCAATTTAGAACAAAAATATGGAAGCTTCTTAGTGACTCAGTTTCCTCTTGTACCAACTAGCAAGAACATAATCTTTTTAAAAATTGTCTTAAATGGTGCTTAAGGCTTGTGGTGGTACAGCACAGATTTTGTATCACTGTGGTAGGGCTGGGCAGAAGGGTAAAGCCACAAGTATCTGGTTCTACATCTCATTTCAATCATTTGGTTCTTACCAATGAAGTAGTTATGTAAGACTATAAAGAGGAACTGCCTCGATTCTCCAGGTATGGACAGAGATGTAGGCTTATCAAGGTGACTCCAAAAGAGGAAAGTGAAGCCAGAGAGTGCACTCAGAATGCTCCTTCCCCAACGTCCTGGGTAGATTTCCACCTCAACTGCCTTCTGGGGCACGGCAACACGCCATGGAGAATTTTCCGTGGCTGTCGCGGGAGACTCTGTTAGCCATATTTTGGCATTCTCCACTTTTTAATGGTGTGCACCAGACAGGAACATATGGTTTCAAATGTCTGTGGCAGTCGTGTAGAGGACACAATGGAAAGAGTCATTTTATGTTGAGGATATAAAAAGAGGATACAGAATGCAATGAATTGGCTACCGGAGAGCAAAGACCTTTAATGCTTCAAATTGCCTTTTTGTGGTTGTTAGAGAGAGAATACAAAAATAGAGAGAGAGTTAGAACATGGATAATGTCTACTGCTGTGAGGAAAAAAGATGTTCTCATTGATTATCGTAGAACTAGTCAATGGCAAAAGTCAACATTACTCGAAGATTTTCAGTTGCTTGTCAAAGTAATTGTACAGAATACAGGTACTTTGTAATAGTACTTTACAAAGGGTTTTCTCTTTGAGGATTTTAAAAGACAAACAGAGAGTCCATTGATAGACTGCTTTGGTTTCCTGTGTGAATTTTCAGCTCAATCATTTGTAACGTGGTGGGAAAAAATTTTGTTTACCTTGCCCTGGGATAAATATCCATCTACCTGGGCTCTTATCTGTTCTTTCCTGATTAGGTAGCAAGCTTTTAGAGATCACTTCATATGCTCCAAATATCTGAGTTGCACTGAAGTAATGCATTTCTGTTTTCACTCATTTGGGATTTAGTGGCTTTTTATGACTATGGTCACCCTGCTCTCACCTTGCTGTTATGCTACAGATGATTCAAGGGCAATTAGCACACAGACTTGGGGATACTCCTAAAATTGGCTGGCCATGGGCAAACTCAGGACACCTTAGCTGACACCTCACATCACGCATGACTTCCTAAAGAAGAGATACGTCGTTACCTTCCAGAAGTAGGCAATCACTTGCCATAAAGAAACAGACCATCAAATATAATTTTTGACTGTGGTCTACGTTTCTGTGACCAGAACAGTAGGACTAAAATGAATAACTCAACTCTCAGAAGTAGTAATTATCTAATCATTATAAGTCAGCTAAAAAATAACAGGGTAAGTAAAACACATAAAAAGGTTGAGAAATAGCAAGGGACATATATTTCTGGGTCCCCTAGAAGTGGGCAGAAACAAAGATTCAATTGTTATAAGCTAATATGGGAGGTGATTCCAAGAAAGACTAGTGAAGAACTGTGGGTATGAGACATGGAAGGAGAAGAAGCTGACAGAAGCTGCGTTACCCAGCAAGTTATCACTGCAGGCAAATGGAACGGAATCACTCTGGGAGAATATGTTAGAACACACCTCAGAGCTCTCCCAACTGAGAGACTGCTTCCAAGGGCACCGACTCTCTGACACTGAACACAGGCCAAACTTCCACAGCTGAAAAAAAAGTCCTCAGGAAGAGTCCCAGCTGTTTGCAGGAAGCCATGTTCACAAGCAGAGGTAACTGCTGAGAGCATATGGGTGGGGCATCAGAAGCATCTGCTACTACAATTTATACTAAAAGTTATAAAATAAGTGCTTCTGGATAAAGGTGAAGGATTGAACACATTTCCTTCAGAAACTTCACTAAAACTATAATACACGGACTGGGAGGAAATACAATCGTACAGGAGTAGAAAGCACCCGGCCAACTGCAGAATGCTAGATCTTCAACTAGTACTGCCAAAGGGCAAGAGCCAACCTGCTGTTAAGAGTAGAAAGGTCACTTGGCTCAGAGCTGGTAGCCTGGGGCATTTCAGGGACCTGGAGGAATTGGAGAGCTAACTTAAAAAGGATTGCTGGAAAGCTCTCTAAGAAGCAGTTACAACCCCACCGCTGGATAACTTCCTCTCCCCATGACCTTCACATAAACCTGGGGGCATATTATCTGGAGAGGGTAAAACAGAGGCTCTCTGGACAGGAGGATGCCAGACTGAGCTAAAGTCATACATAATACTCTGAATTGAGGGATGAATTAACTCAGATGCAAAAAAGAAGTTGAAGCTGGTGGCTGTCTTCTTCCACTAGCCTCCCACTTCACTAGCAGTCAGACTTTTATTCTTAAGAAAGGGAACCAGAAGAGTCTTCTCTTGGGAATGTAATCAGCCCAAGAGTAAACTCTTAAATATGCTCTTAAACTCTTAAAAATACCGACATCAGAGGTTCCCCGATGTCACTCCACATTATTCTTTAGCAGAGCTTAGAACCTACAAGCCCTGCTTAATGTGCTCAGAGCTTGCAATCAGTATTCTACTCTTCTTTCCTTAAATATTAACAGATAACAAAGGGTTACAGAATATTTGAGAAAGTTTTCACCATGAGAGTTGGAGACTGAAAAACATAGAAAAAATCATCTTGAAAGCAAGAGAGACTATTTAAGGGGAATGTATCCCTCAACGATATCCTGAGAGAGTTAAAAAAAGATATTACATCTATGAAATGAAGATATTAAAAGCAACATTCAGAGGAGAAGATAACTCATAAAATAGAAACCTAATAGCAGAAATGAAGAAAAATCATAGAAGGATTGAAAAATAAAGTTGTGAAAATGTCCCAGAAAGTTATACAAGTTGACAAAGAGAGCAACTAATGCAGCAGGTACAGTATCCGAAAACACTGAATTTCAGAAAGAGATCTTTTAAGCACTTTTGCTCAGAAAGTGACTCAAGTATGTGTTGAGAGAAAGGAAGAGAGAAACAGAGAGCTAGACAGACAGAGACAGAGAGACATAGAAAAAAGAATAGGAAGAAGGAGGAAGTGGAAGAGGAGGAGGAGAAGGAGGAGGGGGAAGAGATAAGATTCAAAGCTAAAACAAAAACAAAAAACACCAGACATGAAATATAAGAAAAAAGAAAAGAGAATCCCCAAGATGACAGCAAAGGTGGTATTCCAGGAGGGAAACTGTGATGTGCATATAGACGCTATCAGTCCTAATTAAAGCAGTGTTAATTCAATAGATGGCCATATAAAGGGCTGTCACTGTCATCGGTTCTAATACTCTATTGTTCTTTTTTTTTTAACATGAAGGAGCTTCTTGAGCACTTGTTCTACCAAAACAAGAAAGTAAACCTAGGACTACATGTATGTAGTAAATTTGGCCTTGCTCAAAGAGAGGTCTGGCCTTTGCCCCGGGTTTTGGGGGAGGTAGTCTATTTCATACCTGACAGGGATGTCTTTATTTAGGGTGGGGACTGGCCATATCTGATAGTCTTAGGGTAGAGGCTGGCCATGGCAGAAAGACTGACCATATGATTTAGGGTGGGGAATTTGGGTCAAATGTATCACTTGATCTGGAGAGTGAATTCCACCATGTGGGCAATCAATCATGACAATGTAATGAAGCCCCAATAAAAACTCTGGACATTGGGACTCAGGTGAGCTTCTCTGGTTGGCAATATCCCATGCATACTGTCACATGTTGACACTAGGAAGGTAACACCTCCTAACTCCATGGAGAGAGGACAACAGAAGATTTGCACTTGGAACTCTTCCAGACTCTGACCTATGTGTCTCTTTGGCTGATTTTAATCTGTATCCTTTCCCTATAATAAAACATAACCATGAGTGTAATAGCTTTAAGTAAGTTCTCTGAGTCTTTCTAGCAAATAATTGAGCTTGAGGGAGGTTTTGGGAATCCTCCAGACTTACGGTTGGGATCAGACGTAAGGGAAGTCTTGGGACTGTGCCCTCAAACCTGACAATTTGGCTAATTCCAGGCACATGAGATCTAGAAAACGTCAAATACATCCCAGGGGAAAGACAGGAATTACCTAGATCGACAGGGAAGGAAAGTGCCAAAGTGACAGCTGCATTGAAGGCCCAGAGAGCCCAGTACAGAGAGTAGGAAAACGGAGGTGCCCATGGAGGATGTCTCTAAGTGAAAATAAAGTGATGCAAGCAAATTTGTGAAAATTGGATAGAGAGGCTGTTGGAATCTATGGAAAGTGGGAGATACAAAGAAATCAAGCCAATGAAAAAACAAGATAAAAATGAACTTCAGGAAAAACAAGGAAGAGGAAAATGTAATGACAATGCATCACAGTGCTCAGCTGGGTATCATACCAGCAGAATCAAATATAAATCCTGAATAGTGCTTGGACCTAACATCTTAGTGTATTAAGAACAGGAGACAGGGAAGCCAATGGGATGAAGGCATTAAAGAGTGAAAATTTCATATACCACGACAGGAGGATAGATAATACCTCAAACTAATGGAGCTGATCAGAACTGTTTATGTATATCATGTGGAAATATGGGATGTGTAAATGCTGAACAAAATAGCTGCAAGTTGGAGAGGAGGATCTGGAGGAGCTGCTGCATTATGTTTTTATTTAGTACTATCTAACTCTTAAAATTACGTGCATGTGTTTCTTTGCTAAATAAAAAATAATTTAAAAAATACATGACACTTGTAGGAAGAGATTCTGAGGAAAGAAGTTAAACTAAGAGGTAAGAATCAGAAACTTGGTTTAATTTATATGATTTCAATATGAGGAAGCTTTAGTGTGTTTTGTCGTCAGGAGACTTAAATTGGAAATCCATAAGAAAGGGTGGGCTGAATAAAAATTAGAATGTTGTAATGGTGGTGAGCTTCAATTTTAGCTTTTTAATGGTAATTACTAGCTCTCTAACATAGGTTCTTTAAGGTTTCTGTGCACTTATTTAATCATTCCAAAATGGAAATAATTTGAGCTTATAAGATTGCTGAAAATAATGATTATTAAAACACTATGCAAAAGCAAACTTTGCATGCATTAGTTACGTGCACAAGATATGCCATTTTGCACTTCCCTTCCTGAACTGAGATTTCTTTGTCATGTCCTATAAACCTCTTGACCTTCCAAGCATTCAAATCCAATCAGTCTACAAATGTGAACTGAGGTCCGACTATGTATCAGGAGTTGAGAAAGACTCTGAATGTTCCAGAGCCCCAACACTGTATGCATAGACCCCGCCTTCCTGGTGCTTGCAATCTCGAAGGGGAGAGAAACATTAAACAAATGAATAAATAGTTATAATTGGGGATAAGTGCTGAGATGAAGTATAGGGTGCTAGGAGAGAGTAAAATGGGTGGACTTAATTTTCACTGTGGACCCAAGGAAAGCCTATCTGAGTAATGAGATATGAGGCACAAATAATCCTTCATTAGGAAAAGTGTGAAGAAAAGAATATTCAAGTTGCTGAGAGCAGCTTGGGGGAACGTCCTGAGACGTGAGGAGTTGGGTATGATTGAGGACAAGAAGAGGAAGTATGACAGGATCCAAGTGAGAAGAAAGAAAGTTCCATGCGATGTGGCTGGAAAGGCAGAATGAGGAGGAAGACCAGAAGCAAACACAAGGAGAAGCTGATATTCCGGTGGCCTTGGTGGTGAGGGCTCTGCCTGATGAAGCATGTAACTAGGTAGGCGAATAATGACAAATGAGTATAAGTAGGAAACATGGAGCCAGGCTCAAAGGTTCACATTGCTTTTAGAATAAATTCTCATTTTCAGGAAGAATTCTTATTTCTCATTTAAGGATCCCAGAGAATCCGTGCTCTGCTCACATTTCCCATCTCATCTGGTGCCGCCCTCTCTCCAGCTCACATCAGCCACTCAGGCCTTATTTCAAATATTTACATGGTTGGGAGTTTTCCACAACAGAGCCTTCTCTCTTCCTGGAATGTTCTTCTCCTTCCCCCTTCAGTAACTCCCAAATACCCTTCAAGCCAAGGAATATAGGCTACTTCCTCAGAGCAGGCTTTCTTAAACTCCTATTCCGATTAAAATCGGAGCAAGTTCGGATTTTCGAATCTCTCACATCGTTCTGCTTTCCTTCATGGAACGTGCTTTCTGTCTCTGTGCCTCAGTGTTGCCTCCTGTAAAATGGGAGTAGTAACATTAGTGACCACCTCAGAGGCTTATGGTGACTCTTAAACATCAACCACTAAAAACAGCACCTGGCTTACAGAAAGGGCTCAGTAAATGTTAGCGATCATTTGAAAGAAGACAGTCACAAAAGAATATATATTGTAGGCGGCTGGCCCGATGTCGTAGTGGTTAAGTTCATGCACTCTGCTTTGGTGGCCCAGGGTTTGCAGGCCCGGATCCCAGGCGTGGACCTATATACTGCTCCTTAAGCCATGCTGTGGAATTGACCCACATACAAAATAGAGGAAGATTGACACAGATGTTAGCTCAGGGCCAATCTTCCCCACCAAAAAAAAAAACACACTATATATATATATATATATATATATATATATATATATAGTATTTATATTAAATCTTAAAACAGGCAAAACTAATCTCTGCTGTCAGAAGTCAAGATAGTGATGATATTTGGGGAGGGGTGTTAGTGGCTGAGAGGGACCACAAAGATTCTGAAGTTGTTCTGTTTCTTGTCTGAGACATTGATTACACAAGGGTGTTCACTTTGTGATAATTCATCCTTGAGCTCTGCACTAGGATCTGTACACTTTGCACTTTACAAAATTTTAAAAGTCAGCTATCATTATCATCAACATAATTTGTAATTCTGTGCTTATTTGCAGAACTATTGACTGACTATAGGCTCCACGGGAACAAGAACTGAGTCTACTCACTGTCTCTACTACCTAGTATAGTCCCTGAAACAGAACAGAACAAAACAAAACATAAGCCTGATCATGTCACTCTTTATTCAAGACCTTCAGTGACTTCCCAGGTCATCTAGATTAAAAGTCAGAGGTCTCACAGCAGCCCGCAAGTCCTTCGCCGAGCGAAATACCCACCGTCTCTCTGATTTCACCCCTACGCACAGCCTCACTCATGACTTTCCAGCCACATCGGAACTAGATAGAGTTGCTGGTTGCACAGCACTGTGAAGGTCCTAAATGCCACTGAATTACTCCTTTTAAAATGGTTAATTTTATGTTATGTAAATTTCACCTCACTTTAAAAAAAAAAACATGGGTGCTCTAGAGCCAGTTCAAATTCTAAGTTCCAATTCTGGCCTGTCACTTAGCTGTGTAATTTCTGACATGTTGCTTCACCTATGTAGACCTCAGTTTCTTCATTAGCAATATTTGCATAAGAGTAGTACTTACCTCCCGAGGTGGCTACGAAGTATTAAGTACATTAATACACATACAGCACTAAGAATAGTGCCCGGCATATACAATAAGCACAAAATAAATGCTTGTTATTTTAAGGAAAAGCTTATCTTATTTATAACCAAAAGAGAACAGAGAAGAGTTGTGAGCCTCTCCTTTATAAAAATGGCCTTTAGAGCTGGAAGGAGAAATGGAGAACATTAGTCCCCATTGACCTTTAGACATGAGTCCAAGCACTTCATGTTACGGTTGAGGCCTAAAAGAGGTTATGTGACGACTGGGAGCAGTGAGCCTTTGTTAGTGATCAGCCAGGTTGGGACCCAGGTCTCCTTACGTCCGGAGTACTCAGCCTAGATCCTCTTTCCTTAGAGGAACCTCACTTATGTATGGAGGTAGATCAATATCAATTTGTTTCAGACCTTCCACGTGATTGAATTTCTTTACACTCTCAGGTTGTTACAGTATGTAAAGATATGAATAAGTAATGCACTTTTTTTTTCTTTCAAAGATTTCACTACAGTTGCTTTCTGCAGTATTTTAGCAAATGGACCAGTGTTAGTATGAAAATTGCAGTAAAATGGTGAAGGTGTGTGTAATGACAGCCATGGTGTTAAAAAATGAAATGTTAAGAGAAACTCTTACTCCATATAGCATTTCATTGAAATCTGAAGAAACACAGGTAAGATTATATTCCAGTTTCGCTAGACTCACTGCAGGAAATTAATGTACTGAGTATCATACCAATATAAACTGATCCATGTTGGAGCTTTCAATGAAATCAAAGAGACATTTGGTTCATTATTCAGTTCAATCTTATAAATATGCACTTATGAATTGTAGGTTGTATGGCTTATGAGATATCATTCGTTCATTCATTCATTTAATGAGCATTTATCAAGTTTCCTCTAAGTGCCATGCATCGTGCTAAGTGCTGAGGTTCCAGGTAAACAGAGTAGTCTGCCATCATTGAGTTTATAATAAAGTCAATAAACAATTAGAGAGTTGATAATGACCATAAGGGAACTAAGCAGGGCATTGTGAGGGAAATTAATGGGAGGAGCTAATTTAGATCAGATGGACAGAATGGATAGCACGACACAAATGGGGGGAAAGGGAAAATGAAGTCTACTGTAATAGACCAGATGGAAGACCACCGTGACCGGGGCGACTGCAGTGGTTCCCAACCAGGGGTGATTTTGTACTTCTGAGGACAAATGGCAATGTCTGCAGACATTTTTTAGTTGTTACAACTTGGGAGGAAGGTACTACTGACGTCTAGTGGATAGAGTCCAGGGAAGTTGCAAAACATCCTACAAGGCATAGGACAGTTTCCACAACAAAGAATTTTCGGGCCCAAAATGTCAAAAGTTTTAAGGTTGAGAACCCCCAGGCTAGTATGGTAGCAGTGGAGCTGCAGAGAAGTAGATTAAAGACATGTTTTGGCCGTGAAACCAGCAGTGTATGAAAATAAAGTGAATATGGGGGGAAAAGTAAGGGAGAAATCAAAGATGACATCCTGAGTTTCCAGTTTTAATAGCTGGTTGGGAGGTGGTATGCATATTGAAATGAGAAGATTTGGAAGAGGATTTCGGGAGGGGGCAATGATATGGCACAGAATCAAGAGTTTGATATGTTGAGTCTGCTAGAAATAGTAATCAGGACTGGCTACATGCATCTGGAGTTCAGAGGCAAGATCTGAGCAAAGGACAAAATTTTGGGGTCCTTGGCTTAAAGGTATTTAACATCTTAGAAACATATGACATCATCTAGGGGAAAAAGTACAGGTAAAGAAATAGCCAAGAAATGAGGATTTTGATCCTAAATCAGCTACACATTCCTAGGAGTTTCTAAAAGCCGCTTGATATTTTGCTTTCAGTTCCCTGGGTAACATTATAAGTATACTCAAATATACTCACCCCATTTTGAAAAAATAGTTATACCATTTGGGTCTTCTAAGCTATTTTTCTTCTAGTTATCCTCTGAAAATTAAGTAATCTTAAATGGATTAGTATCTAAATAATGTCACCAGCTCTCATAGGAAGCACAATGCTGCACGCTACTGTATTGCTTTATTATTAACCACAGTGTAGCAATTTAAGCTGAAGATTTGGGGAATGGGAAAAGACAGCATGCACTCAATTTTTATTCTTAAGAAGGCACCATAAAAATGTCAATCAAGAGTGATTAACATAGTCACTTTGGTCAAAAAATAACTAGATGCATACATATACAAAATATAGTCTTTCTAAAAAGCACAAAACAAATTAAGAGCAGCTGCTGATCACTCATGAGTAACTCAACACCATGAGCCTATATACGTGAGCAGTGGAGGGAAGCATTTTAACAGGGAAATAAATTTCAGTTTTAAGCTCTATGGAATTTTACAGATTTCATAGAAAAGTAACTTAAGCGTGCCATGTATTTTTTAAGAAATCTGCTTTAGGAAATGCAATCTTTCTATTATCTCTAACAACGAAAAAGAACTGTTTACTCATAGACCAAAGGTAATGTAGATAAAAAGTAGTAAAATTTCCTGAAATAGTATTGGATCAACTGCTGTTACGATTAGTTGAATTAATATTGTTGACTTATTTCCGACCAGACAAAATATTGTAATCTCTGCCATCTGAGGCAGATTTAAACTAGAAATGTATGTATGGACTCATTTAACCAAAAAATTAATTACCACAAATGACCTAGTATATACTGAGTAACAAGGGCCTTAGAAAATACTTTGGTGCCTTTGCTCATATAATCCTCCAATGGCCCTACTGTATTATTATTATTCTCATTTTACAGATGAAGCTATCAAGCCTTAGAGAGTATATCAGTCAGTATAGAGTAGGTTATGCTGCAGTAACAAATAATCTCAAAATCTTAATGGATTAAAACACAAAATTGATTTGTCACCAACTTGTCACCAGTTTATTGTTGGTCTGATAGCTGTTCAGAGCAACTCCTCTCCAAAAGGTAACTCAGGGATCCAGACTGCTTCCATCTTGACCTCTAGAACTTGTGGCTTTTGGGGTTGCTCTGGCAGGAGAAGAGAGTTCTGAAAGGCCAGGTAGGATATTTTCACTGCCTTCCTTTTCACCCAGAAATGGTGCAGACCACTTCTAGTCACATTTTATTGGCTAAAATTAGTCACATGATTATATCTAACTGAAAGGTACAAGCTTTAATGAGCCTGGGAAGAAGAGAACTGGATATAGGTAAGTGCCAGCAATCTCTACTACAGGGAGATAAAGTAATTTAACCAAGGCTACAAACCTAGAATTAGGTAAACCAGGATTCAAATATAGTTTGTTCAAAAGCTAATTCTAGACTTTGGGTTCTCACGATCTAGCCGTGCAACATTTGCTATGCTTTGGCCCTAGATGTACCAAGAAAAAAATAGACAACTAACTATGCTTAACACAAATCTTTAGGTTTAAAACTAAATCCTCTAACAAGCTTTATATTTATTTTTGCTTTAAGAAATACTCACCAATCATTTATAAAGTACCCATTCTTTCAGTTTTGAGCATCATTCCCTCCTCAAGGCCTTCCCAAACTCCTATATGAGGTGAAATTTCTCCTTTTCTTCATGCTGAAAGTACCATCGCGTAAAACTCATCACATTTCTTTAATATTTATGAGTTTCTTGATGGTGGCAGCCATATTTCCCCTGTGTCTCCAGGGCTTGGCACAATGCCTCCCACAAAGTAGGCACTCAAATTTGCATTGAATAAACTAATGAATGAATGGAGAGTTTGACTCTTTTTTGAAGCAACTCATAAGACTGTTTGACACTTTCCTGACTTAGACATGCTCCTCCCAAAAATGAGATGAAATTTACTCTTCTACAGTTTCCATCCAATATTCTTATTTTTCTTATTTCTTCTCACTTGAACACTAAGACTACTTTCTTTTAACATAAGAGTTCTTCAGATTTCTGAAGATAACCAGTTTTTGCCCCTAATTCTTCTTAGACTGGTTTCATCAGTCCATGCATAAGACGCATTCCTAAATCAAGGTCAACTCTTCTTATCTGTGGATATGTTCTGTTTTGTCAGCTCTCATCCCGAAGTATCCAGAAGTAGGCACACTACTAGAGGTGTGAACAGACTAGCTTCCAGCAGCGGGGTTATAACCTACCTTGGAGGATGAGTGGTGCATTTTTCCCACTATAGGGTCTTCAATAAAAACTATAGTGTCTGGCACCATGTACCAGGTACTCAGTAGGTACTTGTTAAATGAATGAATGAATGCATCTTAAGATATGTTAGATTTCTTTTGGAAATCTTTCTTATTCTAGGCCCATATGTCTGTGGGCACGTTTTTCAAATGGATTAACTCAGTTTAGGTCAGTTCTCCAAAATCCATACGCCCCCCCACCCCCAAAATCTCTATGAATGTTAATGAAGAGCTAGCAAAGCAAACATTTATGTAGAACATTCCCCACAAAGCTCAAAGGAAATTAAACCAAAATGATCAAATGCTGATGATTTCCCGAGGGAAGTGTCCTTGTCCTTCTACAGAGAAATAGTCTCCAAACCTACATTGCTAAAATAGCCTATCTTCCAGCGTTCAAACGTGACAGTCAAAAGAAACCAAGAAAAGGAGCGGCGCTGGAAGCTGTCTCTTTTCCCCAGTTCTGAGCTTGTAAACGGAAGCAATTTACAAGAGATTATCTCTGGTCTGAAGAAAGAAGCCACTCTAATCTTAAGAGTACCGAAGGTTTCCCCCACTCCTCCTCCTCTTCCTCTTTCTCCTCTTCTTCATCAGAGTTAAAACGGGAGCCCTGCTATTCTCTGAAATACTGGCATCCGAGACGGCGATTCTCCATTAAGTAATGGGAAGAGTCGTAGTTGGCCATCTCTACGACCCCCTAACAAGCTCGCAGGGGCATTACCAAGGAGGTCCCTCCGCCACTCACAGCCCACAGCAGAGGCTGCCTCTGCTTTGACCAGTCGGTCAGATTTTCTCTGTCTTGAGGATGCAACACGCAGTCGACTTTCCGGCAGCACAGCGCAAAGTTGAGGGAAAGGGAGAAGGTGCGTGCCAGTGTGGTGTGCCTGTGTCTGGATCAGTGGTGGTGGGGCGGGCAGTAAATAAAGGGTGGGGCCAGCGAGGGGAGGAGGAAAGCAAGGATTGAGGGTAACAAGAGAGCGGCTACGATCCCAGTTAACCTGCTGGAGCTCCTCGTGCTTGCTCAGAGCCCCTGCACCAACTCACCCAGTACCCTCTCTCCTTCCTCCTCCGTCTTCTTTCCCTCTTTCCTCTCCTTCTCTCGCTGCACCCTCCACCTATCCCCCACTTTCGCATCTGACCAGAGGACGAATGAGAGAGACGTTCCCGCAAATTGGAGCAGCAACTTTCCTCAGCTGGTCTCTTGGCTCCAGGAGCAGGAGCGCGCTGATCCTCCGCGGTCTGCGGCCCATGGAGGAGGAGGAGAAGCAGTGATGGGCTAGCGGCAGAAGCGAGAAGCCCCGAGAGAGCCCGGCGTCGCCAGCCTGCTCCGCGTTCCCACGCCCATTGCCTTGATCTCTCTGCGGGGCGAGCGCGCAGGGTGCAGACGCGGAGCATCCCAGGGAGGATGAGGCGGGGACCCGGACCAAGCGGGCTGCATCTCGCGGGCGTGAGGCAGCGGCTGGGTCTCGGCATGAATTAAGAAGCTAGGAAGATGGAGCGTCGTGCACTCCTTGCCCAGCCCGGGCTCTGGACCAAGGACACCAGCTGGGCACTCCTCTATTTCCTCTTCTACATCCTCCCCCAGACCGCCCCGCAAGTACTCAGGATCGGTGAGTGAACCCTGGGGAGCACTCCAGGCTGCCGGCTCGGGGGAAGGGGTCGCTCCGCGCGGCCAGCGCGGGCGCAGCGGGTCCCGGGCGAGGCAGCGCGCGCCGGCGCCTGGGGCAGGAGCCAGGGGTGGCGGAGGTCAGCGTGCACCGGAGGCTCCGGGAAAGGGGAAGCCGCGTCACTGCTTCCCTCCTGGCGAGAGCCGGGCTTCCCCGCGAGGTACCGTTGGCGGGTTTTTTAATCCGGGCTCCTGGAACGCGGGCAAGAGTGCAGGGATCCGGGCTCGCCCGGCCTGGCACTGTACTCTGGGCGTGGGGTCGCGCACGGCCGCAGCCAGTTGGTTTGGGCGCGGAGATGCGCTCTCCCGGGCGCCTGGGTGGGCGTCGGACAGTCCAGATATGTAATCCTGGCCCCTAGCGACCGGGGCTCTGGGTACTCACAGCATGTCCAGATGTCAAGAATAGAGTTCGGGGACCACGGGGATTTCCCGGAACCTTCTAGCACCAAGCCTCCAAGTTTTCATCTCTAAGTTGGGCTCTTATACATGGAGTCTCCAAAGTCTGGAGGGTTCCACTAGAGTGAGGCAGCGTCGGGATCTGACGTCTAGGTAAGGGTTCGAGAAGTGAGGAGGACGGTCAGTCAGCACTGTGAGCAGGCGCCTAAATTTCCCACTTGTTCCCCAACCTGCTCCGCCTGCCTGCTGCTGGGCATGATCCAGTCCTCAGTCAAGGTAACTCCCTGGGAGACTCTGGACTTTCCTCCCAAGAGGCATAAAAGAGACTGGATGGACGAATGTAGGAACCTTGGGGCAGCCTAAAGAGAGTAAAAGGCAAGGAACAATAGAAGGGGCTGGGGGCACCAGAGGTTGCTAGTGGGTGGACTCAAGTACCTAAATGTACAGCACCCACCACCAAGATTTGGTCTGTGGAGGCATCGAGCGACTTCTGGGCTGCTTTTTGGGTTGAAAAAGCTCTTTACCTTCTTCAGTGTTCGCCCTTTCAAACTACACCAACTTCCATCCCCTTAGTCTCAGTTTGTCCTCCTCCTTCTCCAACCAACTGTGCTTCTTGGAGACAGAGTCAGAGAGAGCCACAGGTGAAGTTGTGGCACCACAGGGCTCTCCTGTCCCCCACTGTAGGCAGGAAGAGAGAAGCCCTGAGCTCTGAGGGCTTCTAACTCCCACCCTTTCCAGGAGCTGACAGAATGTAGAAGGAAGAGTGCTGGGCACTCAGGTAGTGACGAAATTTCCCAATAACTTTACTAGTTCTGACCGGCCATTAGTGAACCTCTTTGCAAAGATTCAGAGCCTAGTTCTTGTCACTGAACATGCTCATTTTTTTAAAAAAAGAAGTTTACTACTTTGAAATGCATTTTCTCTAGTCATGTGGTATCTAATTTTCAAGGAGAAAAGATCCTGAATACCAACTTTTACTCCAGACATATTTTTTAGACGATGGATAATGATAATGTGCATTTTATTGGATGATTTATACTGTTAATTAAGAGTTCCAAAGCATTCCTTTTACAAACAACAAAAACAAAACACTTGTAACTAAAATATGTTTCACCTTAGATATGTTCTAGCCTTAATAACCTGTTTTTTTGGATGAAATCAACTCTATACACTCTGGTAACAAAGTTCCTGTGAACAATGCAAAATAAATGATGAAGCGTGTGATACAATTTCCGATGCTTATTAACTTAATTGGTGTTTTGCTTATATCTTATACATTTTAAGAGACAAATCTAGACATCCTAGAAGTTGTTCTGCCAGCTAATAGCCCCCTTCTTTGTACAAAAAACTTAAGGTAGCATTTTCCTCTCCTCCATCCCCCCAGTCTAAAGCAATTCCAGGAAGCAGGTGGAAATGAATGTTTTAAGACATATCTGTTCTCAGATCTATTTATCCAAGCTCCAAGCAATCACATTCATCCTTTTAAAAGTAGTTTTCAAAGTGAAAACAACCAACATGATTCACTGACCTTAAAATATGTGCTACAAGATAATGAGATTTCCTTTTCCTAAATGGGAGCCAAAATGCATAAAGTAAAATTGCATGACCTGGTGTTATTTATGTGAAGTACAAATGTCTTACTCCTGGCTCTGGGTGACCTGTGGTTGGCATGGGCACCACCCTGTATGTTCATAGGATCATGCTTACTTTTAAATGGGCATTTCAGCACCATGGAAACCAGCTTTAGCTCAGAGGAAACCTGCCTTTCTACAATGAGTTTCTTATGTCAGTCAAGTCCAACAGTGAACATGAAATATCAGAAGAGTTGGGGACTGAGCAAATGTCTGTGTGTGTATGTGTATGGAAGGAAAGAGAAGAATTGCAATGCATTCTTCTTCATCTCTTATCTTTCCTTTCTCTTTCTGACAAACCGCCAACCATCCAATCAACCAACCAACCAACCAACAAAAAGGGACTCTTGATTATTATTTTCATGTTTTCCAGTAACTTAAAATATCCTGAAGTAAAGTACAGCATAAATGCCAGGCACTTTGCACTGTGTTTATATAGAGAAGGCACTTGAATGCTTGAATGAATAAATTACTGGTCTACTTTTCTTGCCAGTGTCTGCTTAAACTTCAGCTATTGTGCAAAGTGAATGAAAGCTGTAAATTTAAGACAAAATTCATGCATAGTAACTATTAGAGAGGTCACTGAGTATGTACATATGCATGGTGCTTGCACATATTGTGAAAGACTGTTGAAAAGTTTACAATCTTACACCACAATTTAAGGACATGAAGGGGGTCCTATAGGATGGAGGTGCCCTAAACGTTACTCTGCACTCCAGAAGTTTCCTAGCAGCCTACATGGAAGAGAAATATGGCCATCTCCTGGGAATTCTCTAAGGAATGCTGGGGTCATTTCTGCCTCTCTGTATACCCCAGTATATATTAATAAGCAGTTAGTGTTACTCACACACAAGCACATGCACACCCACACACAATTGAGCTTCACAGTCAGACATCCTCCTCACATGGCCAGCCAACCTATATCTAATAGAGCAGGGTCTAGGTAACCTGAGTAGATGGTGGCCCACCACCATTAGTGGAGAAAAAAAGATAAACAATTCCATGTGCATATGCAATTTCTGGGACAGATGCATCATATTTCTAATAATACTAACAGAAAGATATATTTACATAGTATATTTCTGTGCATCAACTCAACATATACGATCATAGAAGTGGTGGTAAAAGCACAGGCTTAAGAGTTAAGAGGTGGGTGGTCAGGCTTCCTAGCACATGATTTGTTGTCAGAAAGCACAGGTTTGGGTCCCACCTCCAAGACTTACTAGATATGTGTCTCAGTGAGAGTTATTCAATCTCACCAGGCCGTTGAATTGCATCTGAAAAATTGAATTAAAACAACTGCAACCTCACAATGTCCTTGGTAATAGTACATGAAATAGGATATGAAAGGGCTTTGAGCAGTATTTGGACACATTAGTTGCATTATAATTGTTTTGTTGTTTCATTTTTTAAAAAATTATCGAAATTTTCTTCCAGAACAGGGACTTACTAGTTGATCTGGTTTATTTTTATAAGACATTTAATATTTCTGAGCCCAAATGACCTCATCTGTGAACTAGCAGTAATGATAGCTGCCTTTCCTATTTCACAAGGGAGGATCAAATAAACTAATTTTTGTAATTTGCAAACAAACCACTAAAGAAATATACTATATTACTGTTAAGTGATTAAATATAGCATATAAAGAGATATATTATGGAAATTTATATGAATAGCATGGAAAGTTAAATGACAATATAATTGTCCAAATGCTTTCATTTCCTTAAGAGAGATCCAGACATATTTTATGTCAATCATCAGGTTGGCTGTAGCATCATTTTGAATATATATACCCTAAAGACCCCCAAAGTTCCAAGTAATGTTTACTACTAATTTGTTCATATTTCTGCTTGAGTGTACAAAAACTCACAACTTTATTCTTTCACCACTAAATTATTTCATCATTTTAATATTCGTTCTTCACTTGACAAATGTGTAAGTGCTTACTCACCTACCTTGAGCCAGACACACTTCCAGGTGCAGGACACACAACAGTGAACAGAACGGACAGACACATCTGCCTCCTTAAAGCTTATATTCTGGTGATTTACAATCTATGTTACCACTGAAATTTTTCACCAGGCCTTCAATGCAGACACTTTTTTTTTGCTGAGGAAGATTTGCCCTGAGCTAACATCCCTGCCCATCTTCCTCTACTTTATATGGGACGCCGCCACAGCGTGGCTTGACAAGCGGTGCACCAGTCCGCGCCTGGGATGCAAACCTGCGAACCCTGGGCTGAAGCAGAGCGCGTGAACTTAACCACTATGTCACTGGGCTGGCCCCCAATACGGACACTTTTCATCTTTTAATTCCAAATGTTATTCTTGGAAAGTTTTCAGTTAATCTTCCGGCATCAATTTTTTAAGGTAATGACATACTCAACATGGACTAACCCAAGCCCCAAATACTTAGAGGACAGGGTGTGTTCATGCTACCAAACCTCGAGCAGAAACTCTTGCCTTTGTTTTGGAAGATCTGTTTGACTTGAGGTAGAGTCACCCTGAAAGAGCATGTTGGTCCTAACATTAACTTGAGAACTCCAACTGGCCCTTGAAAAATTTGGGAGAGAGGCTATCTGATACCGTGATGAAAAAGGTGTGCCTAGCTAATGTTAACATATTTCTGCAAATGAGAAGATTTTATCTGCACAATTCACCTTTTTCTTTCATACTAATTTTACAGACATAATGCTTATACTACACAGACCTGAACTGTAGCTACTTTTCCTATATGATCTGTGATCTCCAGTTTTCATTGAGAAGACCAGGACTTGGTGGCTTTGCCTAAGTGCTAGTTAGTAGAAATGCTGGAACTTGAAGCTAGCTATTCCAATCTCAAGTTTCAAGCTTTTTGCAATAAATTATGCTGTATTGTGTTGGACTTGTGTATGCAGTTCCATATCTATTTAAATGAAGCTGAAATAAAATATAAGAGAAAGGAACTGTTGCTCTTAGTTACTCAGGGATAACTACATAAATTAAAGTTACTGTGATTTATATTTGAATATATTTTAGAGGAAAGTTGCTATTATCATTGGACTCTCCAGAATTTCTCTTTAAGAAGAGTTTACGGAAGGCAATCCAGTTGGAGAGGAAGCCTTGCTACCTAATGCCTAACAAACACACTGTTTTTCATTCGACTGGACACTTGAAAAGGTTTTGAGGGAGGATTGATGGAGACAGTATCTGTGGTGGTGAGTTCCCATGGCTTCTCAATCTTCTTTTGTCATTTCACTGATAATTATTCATATAATATAGACGATATCTTGTATGTCCTAAAATTTTCCAGAAGTTATTTCAACTAGAAGAAGGAGTGGTGGAGAACTCAGCGTAGAAGGGGATTCAGATTTCTAACTGCCTTTTTCTAACTGACTGATCTTGAGAAGACTATTAATTGTGTGTGTGTGTGTGTGTGTGTGTGTGTGTGTTGTTAGCTATAGAAGAAGAAATAATAATAAACTCATGGATTTGTTGCAAAGATGAAATGTGATATTCATATGTAAAATGCATGGCATATAGTAGCACTGATGAAGTTACCTCCCTCCCCTCTCTCTGTTAACAAACAGGGTAGGAATTTTGTGCTCTAGAATAATTTGTCTGGTCAAGTAAGTGTGGAGAAATGTTCTCCCTTAGAGATTCATGAGGCGGGTTTGTGTATTAAAGGCTCTTTGTAATTCTGCACAAAGAAACCTGTTTCTTTTGTTTAATCCAGTATCTATCTCCCACATTTTAATTATCAGAAGACTCTTATTTGAATCACAGCTATTAATGTCCCCCTGAACTCATACTCCTCAGAATATATTCGAGGAAACGCTGACCAGGAAAACTATTGAAATTTCGATACACACTTCTGAATGCACATGGCCACACGTCCTACTGCTTCTTCAGTCTAACCCAATTCTTTTCATACTTCAGAACTTTTTCATAAAGCTTTAAAAGTAGATTTAAATATTTAGAAACTTATTGTTTTCGATTATGGAGAAAACATTTTTAAAACTACATTACCTATTCTGAAGGTATATCATCTTTATTAGCTTAAAATGTGATATGAGGCCATTTTCCTGACTTTTTTTCCACTAGACTTCCTTTTTAACATTGTTTTAAATGGAAAAGTTATATTAGATTTATAATATATTTTCCAGAAATATAATTTGTAGTAAGTTAAAGGTCTATCTATATTTAAAGTTCAACCTAATTATTTATTTTTAAATGCATATCTGATTTTTTCATTGATAAACTCATGTAGAGAAATAGAAACATTTAAATTAAAAGGAATGTATACCAGCTATATCAACATCATGAATTTCTTGTCTTGGTTTATTACTGAGATCAAGTTGACATATCAAATTGGAAAAACCTACAGTCTTATTACAACAACACTATAATGTTAGAAATAATAAGTCAATTGGAAAAGCGGTTTATCCTGGAGGGGAAAACAAAAGTAAAGAGATAAAAATATTTGATTTTGTATTTATGTTATTTGTGAACTACTAAAAAAAATAAAACTCTTTAGAATAAGTTTTCCAAGTCACTTGGACAATATTTCACTCTCTTGTTTTGAGCATAATTTTGTATAAGGCTATGTTAACATATTTATTAAATACAAAGTAAGGTTAGTTACGAAGAGGAATTAAGAAGCAATGACATTGACTAAATAAAGAGTAAACTCCTACTGATCACAAATCAATTTCACAGAAACACCATGCAACAGTGAAAACATTTTCTTTTAACTCCTTGAATTCTTCAATACATTATTTGGTGCCTAGGTTGACTAAATACTTTTGAGAGATGAGCTCATCTTACATCTTTTTATGAATTACTAGTTTACTGGTGTCCTGACTGGGAAAGCAAAACACAAAATAAAACAACATACAAAAGTCTATCAACACTCTTTAAAATTTCTACTGAATAATGTTTCTAAGAAGCTCAACAATGCAGATTTTTAAAATTAGAATTGTATACGTTTATTTTTATTTAATACAAATCCAATGATTGTCATCAGTTATCAATTTGGCGACTAGCACTTCATTACTACTACTAGTTTCCTTAACAAATGCAAAAAGGAGTGTACTAAAATGCATTATTTATTATGCTGAGCAAGTCCAAATTATAGACTATGATAAGGCAAAGCATCTGTTTTATTTGATTGATTAAAACTCAACCCATAAATGGGTCAGTATACACATATGTATATTTCCTAAGTCTGTCAGCTGAGGGGGTCTGGAAACAATGACACCTCAGTAGCAATGAGCACACCTGGCACCCAGCATCCTTGGAGAAATGGACAATTTGAGGACTGAAAAAGGAAATTTACAAGATGACCCTGGAGCATCTTATAGTGCCAGGAAAGTAAGAAAGTGCCATTGATAAGAATATGTTAAAGGGACACAGGCACCAAGTACTGGGTTCCCAATGGCCAAAGCTGGAATAATTTGACCAATAAAATTTTAAAAAGTAGTAGTGGATTGTAAACCAAAGTATAAAATAAATACCCATGAGTCACACTGATATGGATAGTTGATTAAATAAATAAATAAATGGGGGAGAAGAGACAAATCTCCCAAACAGAAGAGCCAGGTAACAAGCTCAGCATCACCAGTGACACATCATGTTGATAGTGTTTACCTTTGATGTGATGGGACGCAAATGGCACTTTACCTATGTGGTTTTCCTCCCTCAAATCCAGACCCTACTCTGATCACAAGAAAAACATCAGACAAATGCCAATAGTCAGGCATTCTACAAAATACCTGGCCAATACTCGCCAACACTGTCAAGGTCATAAAAAACAAGGAGAGTCTGAGAAACTCTCACAGCCAAAAAGAGCCTAAGGAGACATGACAAATAAATGTAATGTGTTCTGAATGGGATCCTGGAACAGAAAAAAGATGTTAGGTTAAAACTAAGCACATTGGAACAAAGATGGATATCACTTAATAATAATGTATCATTATTGGTTTATTAATTTCAACAAATGCACATACTCATATAAAAATGTTAATAACAAGGGAAATTGGATGTGGAGGATATGAGAACTACCTTCTCAACTTTTATGTAAATCTAAAACTCTTCTAAAAAAAAGAAATAAATTCTATTAAAAAAAACAAAATTCAACCCATATCAAGGTTTCTTCTGCTATTACTGTTCCTACCCACTCTGCAGTACATAAAGATCTGTAACTAATTGTATCAAGGGAAATAGAAAAACTAGTGTCAATTCCATATGATACGTTACAATAAAGAATTTTCTAAGAGTATCATTAAAATAAAGACAAAAGCATATAATGTTGGAAAAATCATTAAAGAAATAAACTTTATATAAAAATTGCTATTGATAAAATGCGATGATGGTATGTTTTCTCTAGAATTCTGTAATGAGTTTGTAAAAAATAAGACGTTAGCTGTTTCTATCCATGAGTATCTAGGTTTTCAACTATTGTAGGCTTTTTGTACTTAAACATAATTTAACTTTGAATATTGATTCAAGCATTGTAACGTGCTCAGAGGCAGTAAGTACTGATGTCTTTGAATGAATACTCATAGCAAACTATTTGCATGGATTCCTTTTTCTAGAAAAATTGTCTAAATATGCCTTTAAAAAGTCAATACTTAATTTACAGAGCCGTTAAGGTGTTTCATAATTGAAATTGGGCAAAGGAGGGTGAAAATCAAGTGGGGTTTTTTTGTTTTCATTATGAGGACTCGATTACAACTTTTGATGGTTTTCTTTTCTTTTTTAAAATTTTAAACTTCTAAAATGTTGGACTACATCCTTTGGCAATCCATAAACAGAAGTTGCATTCTTTTGACCTGCCTATGTTTATATTGTATAAGATGTTATTGTACTTCATCTCCTAAAAATAGATTAGTCAGATGGAGCCATCTTTCAAGTCTAAAGGCAATATTTGCCTTTTCAATTCTGAGCAGTGTGTGTTTCTTTTGTTCTCAGGATATATTTGAACACTCAAGCTGTTTCTATACATGTCCAGTGAATTGGCAAGAGCTGTTATAGATGATTGTGAATTATCTAAATGTTCAACAGGAGGGGATGGTTAAGAAAAGCATAGTATAGTCTTAAGAAAGAATGATCTATTAAATATAATCCTTATGATGAAATTCATGTGTTAAAATGGAAAATGCTTAGAAAATAGTACAGAGAATAGTATATAATTTTACACACTTTGGATTGGGAATGCATTCTATTCATCCTTACTTATAGATAAGAATTAAAAGAAAATGAATGTGGAAAGGGGAAGCCCATTTGTTTTGTTAAGATGGCGAAATTATGGGTGAAAGTTTTCTTTCATTTGGATTCCTATTAACATTATTTGCCTAATATTTAAAAATGATTGGTTAAAGTTACCATTCCACCATTTCTAGATAATTCTAGCAGTCACTTGCATGCAGTTTTGCATAGTGAAAAGTGCACTAAAATAAGAATACTTCCAGCTCTGGTGATTCTTAGCTTGACCATGTCATATAACCTTTCAGTGAATCTGTTTTCTTGTCTGTCAGAGGAGATCTAGTGGTGAACAGGTGCATGGGTACACCAGCTAATCCCTTGAAGATATGCAATTCCCTTTATAGTGTTGGCTCTGATTTGTTGTCATTGATTTGAACTGAGATGGTATGTGAAGATGTGCAACTCCATTATACTTAGCATTTATAGCCACAGCACCATGTGTGTGGAAATGGAACCTCATTCATTTCCCTGTAATTAAACTTAACTAGGCACACAAGCCCCTATTTCCACTGGGGCCATATCAATTTAAAATGTAAATATTTGGGAATCTCTTTTTTCCCCCTCTCCCTACAGCCATCAAAGACCCCTGCCTTTAAGAGAGAAGCATTTGCTGTCATTCTCCAGGATATCCACTTGGCATAGCTTGTCCTCTCTGGTCCGGGGTATTGCCTACATCCCTGACTAGGCTTACTCTGGGGTTGCTGACCCTTTGGGATTCAGCACATTCTCCATCTGGTCTCTCAAGTGGGCTGTTTACCCAGCATCTCATCAAGGAGGAATCAATGATCCAAACAGCAGTAACTAGCATCAAGTTTCCTTCAAGCCCTGGTTGTTATCTTAGACCCTTTCTGTTCAAGCATATCATACCTCCATCTCAATTCTCCTTTATGCACCTTGAGCAGAAAAGTGTTCACTGTGGTGCTGTCCACTCACAGAGTACCCAACTGCATGCGGGCACAGGCCCTCCCCAAATGTGAGGGGTTCTATTGACCTCCTCCCTCAACTCCAGGTTTCCAAACTACAGGAAGGGGAAATGGGGAGCTGTATTCTTCTGGTATCACACATTTATCTGAACTCTGAGATTCAGGCTATAAATGCTATGGTGGTATTTAAGGCAAAGCTTTTAAGATTAAGGCAACAACAACAGAAGCAATAATAAAAACAGACTTTTAAAATTCCAGTTTTTTGGCTTTTGCAACAGAAAGCCTAGGTTTTTAAGACTAGTATCTCAATATCTCTCTCTATATATACATGTGTATAATTATTATATATTATATATTACATCATAATTATATTATATAATTGGCATATATTCTATGTATTGCATACATATCTTATTACATATATCATAGACATTACAATGTATACTACATAATAATATTGTATAACATACATATATTCATATAAAATACATACATACATATATATTAAAATTCCAATTTATGTTTTTCTCAGTGCCTTATTTATTATACCTGGGGAAAAATCACATACAAAGTTATCATTGCATTTCGAATAAGTAGGAAATGGCATTGTGAGCAAATACCCTGTCTGTAACTAATGGTGATGGGAGGTAGAGGGAAAGACAGAGAGGAGAGACGAAGGGACCGCATAGGCCATGACAACGTGTTATGTCTTCAGAATGTTCCCAGGCTACAGGTGTTTTGAAGCCTGTTCTGTGGCCTATGAGTATATCCCTGTTGGTCAGATGGAATAACAGGGCATTCATGCCAACAACTAAGGCCCAATTAATGTGAAAGAGTTAATAATATTTGCTACATCAGTGGAACATTTGTTGGAAAATAGTCAATATTAAACTATAAAATAAATATCTTACGGAAAAATAGTTTAATAGAAAATACAATAAATTTGTTATGAATAATCATTCATTATTAGGTTAATATACACACCATACTCTTCTAGGAATTACAGCTAAATGGTAAAGAGAGAGAAATCAGACCCAGAAGTCCCTTTGAACAAGCTATAGAAAGCATGTAGATACAAAAATATTTTCATATAATATATATACAAGTAAAATATCATATAAATAAATATATAAATAAATTAAAAACAACAGTGCTTAAGACCAGGTAGGGCTTTCAAAGATCTTAACCTTCAACTTCTCAACTTCCTCATTTGATAGATGAGAAAACTGAGGCCATAAACTCATATAGATACTCATATAGATATAAGACACAATTCTAAACTTCCATCTCAGTGTTATTTTCTTGCAACTTTGTTTTTCTCATACAGCTCATTTTAGAATTGTTAAAAATTCATATTTGAATGAATGAGAAGTAGTAATCAACCAATAAAATACATAAAAGTTCCAGAATACAGAGAACTAATACAGAATACAGAATACAGAGAATACACAGAACTAATCAGGATGTTTTCTTTAAATCTGGATGCTCTTTGGAGAGAAGTTCAGTTTTGAGGTGTGTCTCCAAGGAGAGAGTAGAACATGGGAAGTGGAGGTGAGACACAGCTGAGGTAGTGCTAATTATGGAAAGATTAAAATCCAGGGAAATTCTTTCATCTAGGGAAAATATCAATAGAGAAATTGTAATGAAAATGTGTTCAACTGTACATATTTTTTTGAACTTTGTATCTAGACACTTCTGGTCAACTTGTCTTATGGTGACTTGAGTGTGCAGAAATGTCTTCATATCGGAAAGGACTCTTAGAAAAATTTCAAAATAGCAATTACAAATGAATGAGATATAGCAAAGCAATTTAGAATAATTAGTGTGCACTAACATTATATATTTTTATTACCCTAATTTAATTGGAATGATTCAAGTGAGTGTTAGTCTTCAGTTAGGCTAAATGCAAGTGAACATGAGGGAAGAATACTAAGGAGTAACATAGACCACTCACTTTTTGAGAATGTCATAAAAAAATCAGAAAGGCAGTCCACAAGTGTAGAACTTTGAGATTCATCTTCCCACCTCTTTATCAGACATAGGAAAGTGAGGAGGAATGAATGATCAATGTGATGCTTATAAAAAACTAGTCAGTAAACAATTGCTAGAGAGCATACTAAAATAAGTTTGCTGTGCTATTCCTGAAGTCTATACTGCCTTTTGTTTCCCATGAAGTAATCTTTCAAACTGACTTCTGGATTTTGAGTAACATTTGACCTCTTCTTCTTCCTTCAGAGGATGATGTTTTAATTTTTGTTTTCACACACTCTCCATCATTTGCTTATTCATTCTTATATTTATAGCTTGTCTTATTATAAAAATATTCCAAAGGCATATAGAAATACATATATATTGTAATCTGATGCAAATACAATAATGAAAATGGAGGTACAGTTGAAGTAAGGTAAAGATATAGGTGTTATCCTTGAAAAGATGCCAAAAGTAGACCAGAAAATTTTATCTGAGCTTTCTAGCAGCTGAGATAGGAAGGGAAAGAGGACAAATCACAAAGTTCAGAAAGTCTAGTTGCTTAGATGAATTACAGGATTTTCAGGTTAAAAGACATGAAAGAAATTCATCCTGTGTTCTTGTCGAAGGGAAATGATGTGATGTTGAGATAGAATCCCTATAATGAACTAAGTAGTAGTCCATACTTTTGTTTCTTATAAAGTTCTCGATATAACTCTATGACAAGACACCAAATAATAATAAAAACAATTCAGCAAAACATCCTGGATTGGAACTCTCAAGTCATTTGGTTTGATCCAAGACTAAAACTTATAGTATCAAGGAAAATGGATGAACTGCAAATCACCCCACAGTTGTTCATCATTATTATTCCTTGACTCTGAGCTTTATTGGAAGGTAAACAGCAGAAAGTTAAAGGGGTAGGGGATTGTGATGACACAAGCATTTCTGGTTAAAGGTAGATCATAAACACCAGAAGGTAGGGATGAAGCCCTATGAAAGTAAGAAATCCAAACAAGATACCTCCTTGAATAGAAGACTATCTCACTTCTGTGGGATGAGATGGGATCCTCACCTGTAAGCAGGGCCAAAGTTTTGTTCAGAAAATCCTTCTGAGTTCATTCCATTAAATGCACAAATAGGTGATACATGTTTGTCTACACTGGAGAACAAGGCTGCAAATATCATCAATATTGACCAGAGCCATTAAAAGGAAAAATTCGGAGAAAAGGGGAAAAAAATAAAGCTCTTTGACACATCAAATTTGACTAATGTGTCTTTCAGGTAAATTCTAAGACAGATAAGTCCGGAACTGTAGGCACACTGACCTCCTACAGGGTCATTTGTAAGCCAATAACACATTCAGTATACTCTGGCCCCCATGATGATTTGGGTTTCAGAGCAATTGATCTTAAAGTCAACAGTAAATATATTCTATGTTTCTTACAGTAAACATAGAATAAAATTCTTTGTCTCATGTGGTCAATGCCTCATGACTGTATATATATATGCCTACCGTTCAGAAAATAATTTGCTATTTTGTACTATCTTGTTTTCCTTAAATTTCATATTTTATATTTGCTTAACTGTGCTATACGTTGTTTTGCTTTTAATTAGAATCTGCTTTGCATGCCCTGGTCAGCAAGAAAGCTTACATCTTTCCTTTACTTTCCTTTCTGAACCTATCAAATATTCCGCTGTAATCCCAATTATCTTTTCCTAGAAAAGCCTATTTAACTGAACAGGACCATTGATTGTATATGGTGAAGGGGAGTAACTTTAAATTTTGTTTTTCAGTCTTTGTCCTGAAAGTCAAATTTGTCCAAATTTCTTTACAGTCCTTTTTTTGGAGTACTACAACGAGTCTCAGATTAAAACCAAAGCAAACAAAACTTGAAACATTGTATGTTTTGGTTTCAGGTTTTGATCTTTCTCTGTGGATCCTGGAAAACAACTTTAAATTTTGTAGAATTCCATCCCTTTTTTTCTGCGAGAAAGGAAACACTCATTAAAACTTCATGATATATTTCATTTCCAAACCCACACCTCCATACTTTGAGCTGAAAAATAATTTGATAAAGCTAAAGGTTCCTGTCATAATGGTCAGCTACAAATTGAGTTAATGATAGCTTCCTTCTATTTCATGTTTGTCATCGCAAATTATTTTTCCAATAGTTACCTATTTACTTTCTTTCCAAACATTAATGTGAATGCAGTGCATAAGAAATTATGCAGAGGTAGAACTTCGCCATTACAGTTGCCTAAGAAAAGGTTGAAACTGACATTTCCACTGAAAACCAATATGCAGCAAAAAGGGAAAAAAACTTCTTCAGAGCCTTTGAAAGAGGGAAAATGTCACGTTGTAAATCAATTCATGATCATCCAAATCAGCATTATATCTCATATATCTATGGAAAGCATAAGTCACAGTCAAATGCAATTGTCATTAAATTGCTTGTGGGAAGACCCATGTACACACACACGTAAACACACCCACAGGGCACAGACTCTTGTGAATCAGGAGTGCAGAAGTCCATTCAGGCCATCAAAAGCGATCACTTCCTAGCTAGTGTAGATTAGGGAAAACCATTTTATGTCTTGCAATCTGGTTTTATGTACCAAACACTAATATTTAAAATTCTTCTTGTCAAAAAAAAAAAAAAAAATCCACAATCCTCTCTACGTGTTATCCCAAAAGGCTGCTCAAGAGAGTGATTTGCTTAGGTGCATGCAAATGCAGGATCCAATAATTAAAATTAAGTAAAAAAGGAGTGAGGACTACAGCCTCAGTAATGGTTTTGCACCTGAGTCGTTTTTAAAGAAAGCACTGTTTCTATTTATTTTTTAACGGATATTTAAGTAAATGTAATTTTTAACGTGTAGGCATGAAGGAAATTGGTTAAAAAGGAAAGAAAGTGAAAATATATGTATTTGGGCTGCTCCTAATGCACATTGTGGATTTTTTTCTCTGAGATTGCTTTTCCTGAGAATCATAGTATCCATGAAACATTGTTAATTTTCATTTCTGTATAGTGAAAAACTAAGTGTATATTAGGCTATTCAAGGATATGAAAAACAATAGAAAGATATGCATTTGGAAGATAATTGTGAAATCGGTTTTATTCAACACACAGAAATTATTTTTTCAACAATGTTCAGCAACTGTTGAAGAGATGAACATATAGGAAACTTATTTCAAAGGTAACACACGTTAGTGGTTTTTCTTGATTCACTTTAAAATTCAAATATTATTTTTCTGGACACAGATCGTATGGTATACATGTTTATATACGATATATTCATTATTACTTCAAAGTAGAAAGTAGTTATTCCTAATATAACCATTTTGTTGATGTGGAAATTGAGGTCGGATTTCATGCACAAAATCAAGTCAATGGAGAACGGTCTTATATGTAACTCGGCAAGGGAAAATTCGTTTTGTGAATACGTTGTCCAATTTAGTTGCTGGCATGGTCTATGTTTGTATAAGTGCCAACTCTTCCTTTATCTACTTTTATGTACAGAACCATAGTATAACCCAGCAGGACTGTTTTAACGTGTCACCAGAAGAAAAGGTAAACCCACTTACCTTCGAAATCAATCCTAGCATATGTTCTGGTACTGAGCATCTGGTACCTGAAGGAATATTAGAACTGCGTTGTGAGTGGTAGTTTTTAAATTAAAATTCTCAATTTACTATAACGAGATTTCTTCTAGAATGTTGCCTAATTCCATTTTTCAGTCTTTCAGTGTACAGTTAATTGTCATAGCTGTATTAAAGTGAGCTTATGTGCTGAGAAATAAAACCGAACTCAAAAGTCTTAATTAAAAGTGTGGGAAACCTGAGTGAATTGTTAGATATTAGATGTCTGACCTATGCTGGCCTATTATGTTTTGATTTATTTGATTTATAAAGACTCAATTTTTACTTGAAAACCCCTAGGGAATGATTACAGATTAAGATATTTTTGAAAATGTAAAATAAAGCCGTTAAGAATGGCAGCAATTTGAATTAGTAATGCTCTGAGTGGGCCATGCAATGAGGACTAACATGCCAAATCGTTCCTTTTTATTGTGAAGTAGATTGGAAACACTCTGTGCTAGCATTCCAACAGCACTTTCCATTACACATATATATTTATTTGAATCTGTCAAGTTTTTCCTCTAAAGCAGTGATATTCAACCGGGAACAATTTTTGTCCTCCGGGGGACATTTGGCAATGTCTGGAGACTTTTTTTGTTTCAACTTGGAGATAGCAGAGCTACTCCTGGCATCTAGTGGGTAGAGGTCAAGACTGTTGCTAAACATCCTACAATGCACAGGATAGCTCCCTGCAACAGAAACTACCCAGCCCAGAATATCAATAGTACTGAGATTAAAACAGAGATTGTGAACACAAATCTCATATAGGTTTAGTGTAAATGCTTTGGAAACCTTGCCCCACAAAAAAAAAAAAATAAATAACGTAAAACAGTCAATCACGTATTTTCAGGAGGTATGGACAGAGGCAACATACCATGGTAATATTTTGCCATGAATCAGGGACACAGCTTTTGACAACACTTCCCTTTCCCAGGATCTATAGGACCTCTTCTGAGAACATGTCCATTTGGAACACAAGCAGACATGGCAGTAAGTTACCAAATTGTGCATAAGAAAGCCCCTTACTCAATGACTCTCCAATGCATGCCACTGGGTTTAAACGTTAATGACCGTGGTAGATAGTCTGTCTTCAGGGAGCTCATAGTGTAGGAAAGGCATATGGACATAAATTAAATGATCACACAAATAAATAATTGTAAACTGTGAAAAATATTATGAATGAGAGGGTCATAGTGTTATGAGCTCATTTAATGGGAGAAACTGACAGGGATTAAGAAGGTCCAGGAAACTTTCCCAGAGTAAAAAATTGTTGAGCTTAAATCTGAAGGAGAAGTACAAATTGACTAGGAAATAAAGGAAAGGATTCTAAGTAGGAGAAGAGCCTATATGGATGTCCAAAGTTAGAAAGGAGGGTGTCTTCATTGACAATTTAGTCTTTTACCAATACTTTTTGTTTGGCCATGTGTGTGTGCAATAATCCTTTTCTAGTAACACTTTCTAGGTAATGGGAAAAATAAAGCTATTTCTTAGGTTAAAATCGCAATGCATAACCAGTTATGTAACCAATAGCTATCTTCTCCAAAGATAAAATTTAAGTCTTCTCTTTGACGATGTCACGAATTTCACCTCACTCCAGTGGACACACTCCAACCCACACTCAGAGGAGCTTCTAGGAGGGACCCACAGGTAGGCCTGGTACCCATAATCTGACTCTTCCTCGGAGGGTTCTTTCCTCTTCAGTGTTGTGGATTTGAAACGAAACCGAAGCTGAGCATTCAACAGCAGAAGCTTTATTCAATGGCCAAAGAATGGAGAAGTGGAAACTAAGTTCACAAATCAACTTCTTAGCTCCTGGGGTGAATAAGCAGCTATTATAAGGGACCTAGGTAATGAAGGGGAGGAATATTCATAGTTGTTTGGGGAAATGGGCAGGCTTTTCTGGGGAGCAAGGGTGCCACCTCTTTTCTTTCCTTATTTGGTTATATCCTGCCATTGCGATGGCAGTTGTAAACTGTCATGGTATTGGTGGGTGTGTTCTATAATATGGTAACATATTACAATGAGCATATAAGTTGCTAGGTCTATGTCAGGTCAAGTCAGACTTCCATGTTGCCTTCAACTGGTTTTGACTGGTTTTGTTCAGCCATCTTCTTGTTCTTTTCTTTGTGGTTTCCTGCAAGCTAAAGATAACATGTTAGCTTGTTCTGATCAGGATTGTGGTTCAAGTCTTATGGGGCCAGGGGCTGGGGTAACAAATCCCCCATTTCCTATGTACTGCACCTCATTCTTGAGGGGCACAGAGGAACAGAGATCAGACTTCTGTAATTACTTCCTGCTGAGTGGGGTTGTTGTTTGGAGGGCCCCTCCTTGGAGCTCCTGTGAATGTGGATCTGAGTCCACCGGAGTAAGGTGAAATTGGTAACAATGATATAGAGAAATGAAATAGAATGTTCTGATCATCCCCTGAGGGACTATGAACAAAGAAGAAGAGTAGGGAATTCCTGCCCCCCTCCAAAAAAGACATTAAAGGAAAATATTTCTCTTTGTCTAAATCTTTGTTGACTCTCATTCTATTCTGCCTCTGGAGAGTCCTCTCAACTCTGTAATATTTTTCTCCCACTCTCCACCTCCATCCTGGGTCAAAGAACACAGGGAATCAGAGAATGTCAGATCCAGGAAGCATTCACACCTTTATTCTTTTACAAATTAAGCAAACTGAGGCACAGAGAGATCCTCACTATTTAATATCTATTGTCAAAATAAGTACTGTCCTGAAGCATGTTGGTCCTGCTGAAGGGTGACTGCTTTTAACACAATGAATCTTTTCAATACACTATGTGGGTTTTTACAACCTTCTACTCTGTTAGAGTACAGAAGCCATTTAAGAATATGGTGTAAGAATGAGTCAAGTGAGAGTTTCTTAAATTTAATCTACTCAGTGAAGTTAGGTAGAGGGCAAGCACTGTGTTTTGGCAAACTCTTGATTCTCCTATAATTTGCTCAGGGAGTGCTGCCCTTGCTCAGGGAAGAATTAAGACAAAGAGGGCCCAGAATATGTATTGCATATTCCCAAGCTCAAGAAGGCATAACACATCCTGAATATGTTGTCTAGCTGTGTACTTATGGAAGACCCTGCAATTTATCCCCACTTTACAGATTGCTACAGACAGCCTGGACTATATCCTCTGTGGGCATACATACTAATCTTCCAAGATCACTGGAGCCATGTTTTCTCCAATAGGAGACTCTCTTCTCCAATCGCTATGATGGATATTCTGTTTGCGTCTCCAGATCCACTCTCTACCATTCTCTAACATCCTTTGACCTTTAGGAGTTGTATCAAGAGGTTCTCTTGCCTTCTGGCTTTATGTTGCTTTTGGCCAATGGAAAACACCATCAGATGGGAAGACAGGAACAGAATGTGGCTTAATTGTCTCCTTGACTCCTTCCCTGATGATTCTCTGTGAGTTGTCAGTACCTGAGTTCCTCCTTCTTAGGTCTTAGCTTGTACTGGTGTCTCTCTCCTAAAGTTCTAAGCATCTTTGTGAGCATCCCTCTCCTTACCCCTTCAGTCCTAGGGTAGATAGGTTGGTAGTGACCTACTCTTGCTAAACCTAGGAGTTACCTTACTATCCATTACCTTTCTCTTCACCTGCCACATGTTTATAAAGAACACCTTCATTAAACACTCTCCTGTCACCTCCTGTGAGGGTGCCATCTGCTATCCTCCAGGACACTGACTTAGACAGTTTAATGCAACTGGGCTGAAACATCTCTTAATAAGAAAATGAAACCATAAAGATAAAATAAATGTGCTATTTAATATGTATATCAGACATTTCCCATTTACACACAATCATTCCAGCTGGGTTTTCCTTAAAATGTCATCCTAATAATATAATATATGCGTTGTTTCTTGAGTTTATTTACTTGCTTATTTGCTTATTTTTCAGTCAGTTACTAGGACAGGTGCACTTTAATGAATGTATTTTATAAGTAAATAGTGACACCCCTCCCCCACATGATTATATGCTATAAAAGATGCAGAAAAATATAAGACTTAGTTTTTGCCTTCAAAGCCTTTCAACTTAAATAGAAGAGATATGACATATATTAGTGAATATGAAGTGATAGAAGAGGCTGATTATTAATATTTTATACACTTAAATCTCAACTCCACATCTTACTGTGTGTGGGAAGTTGAGAAAATTGCATGGCTTCTCTTCACTTCAATTTTCTTGTCTGTAAAATGGGATTGATTATGTCTACTTCACTGGGCTTTTGAGATAAGCTGAGCTCTTGTATGAAAAGCGATTAGTGCAATGTCAGGGACATGATTAATGCTTAAGAAAAGTTAATTGTCATTGTTATTGTTACCATTACCTCATTTGCATATAATTATTTGTTGTTCATAAAAAAGTTCATATTATTTTGTCTTCTTAGTGTATTAGTCAGTTCAGGCTGATATAACAAAATACCATAGACTGGGTGGCTTAAAGAACAAATATTTATTTCTCGCAGTTCTGGAGGTTAAGAGGTCCAAGATCAAGGTGCCAGCAGATTTGGTGTCTGGTGAGAGCCCACTTCCTGGCTTGCAGATGACTGTCTTCTTGTCCCGTTTCCTCACATGAGGTAGAGAGAGCTCCATTTTCTTTCTCCATTTGTAAGGCCATTAATCTCATCATGGGAGATCCACCCTCATGGCCTCATCTAAATCTAATTACCTTCCAAAGGCCCCCACCTCCAAATACCATCACACGGGGGTTAGGAATTTAACATATGAAATTTGGAAAGTCACAAACATTTAGTCTATAACACTTAGCAACTCTAAGTTATAGCTACTGTTAACATTATGCCCATTTTTGAGATGAGAAAACTTTAGGATGAGAGAGAGAGTAACTGATATATCACTATTCACATAGTGATAATGCGAGATCACTGACTTTTTTATCCTATAGTAGACTACATTCCTCAAAAAAAGTCACAAAAGTCTGTAAAATCTCAGAAAGTTGTTTATTTATAAGGGTAAAGTCTGAATTCCTGTTGCTCAGAAAAGAAAAAGAATATGTATAAACACACACACACACATTGACTTGGCTCCATTAAATCAAGCTTGTGGCAACACGTTTATAGAAAATCCTTGCTATACCCAATAAAAGCATGCCTAAAAAGGTGAATGTACATGAAGAAAGATATGATTCATTTGAAAGAGATATTAAATTCATGTCAGAGAGATTGCATTTGTCAAGTTATTTACTGTAGCTTCATTCTTTTTGTTTTCTATACCCTAAAGAGGTTCTCCATGGCTCAGAAATGCGAATTCCATTTTAGAAGGTGTTTCATTTTCACAAAAGCTAATTTAGGGGAGAAAGTCGTGAAGCCATTTGGAATAAAATAACTTTGAATAAGAAAGTTTAATCCTAGCTATTTGAAAGTTCTGCTGACATGGTACATTAGGATAATAAATATCATCCAAGGGATAACTGATTTAATTAGTCAAGAAGCTTTTGAGTTGTGAATCATTTTCTTATTTTACTCCCTGCATCACTCATATCTTCAGGAAACACATCTTGTGCCTCCATTCTGTGGCAGGTACAGGCGCCTATACATTCTCAGAGAGGGATGTTGACTTAACCAAAGAAAGTTCAGGAAGACACTAAATCCATAAAATTTTGTCAACAAAATAAGCCAACATATTTTTAAAAATTAAAAAAGAAGTTTCATTTGGATCCATATGAGAAATCTGAAATAGATAGAAGACCTGAGTTCAAGTCATTAAATACTGTCTCACTTTCCACATTTATAAGAATAAAAATCTTTGTACCATAAGGTTGTTATAACTGGAATAATATGCATTAAGTTTATATAAAGTTTTTCCCATTTGTAATTAGTTGTAATTTCAATAACTTTTTGTAACTGTAAGTACTTCAGTAATTTCTTTCATCATATTCTTGAGAGTTTCTTTAAAATATCAGCAAATTCATTATTCCTGACCTGTCTTCCTCATTTTTTCCCCTAATGTTCCATTTCTGATAATTATTTTAGTTGGGTTGCATACTCTTCAGATTTCCAGTTAAAATATTAAAAAGACTAGAATATTTTTAATATTTCTATACGTAGATTTTAAACATCTAATGGCAATTTTTAGTTGCCTCCAGCCAAGGTTTCATCATTTGTTTGTTTTGCCTTTGTTTTCTCTATCTCAGCATCTCAGTCCTTTCTGCTTATACTTCTGTGTTTCATTGTCCAATAATCAAATACCCTCTCAATACTGCACCATTCTCAGTATATTGAATAGATGAAATCTGAATATTTACACATGGTAAATCTTCTATAGCAATTAAAGACTGATTTGTGTATAATCTTATGGAGTTTTGTTATATATTTAAATTTACATCAGAGAATTCTGGGCTATATTTCAAATCCAGTATCCAGTAAAAATTTAACTGTCTACTGCAGTGAAAATATGGCAGGACCAGAAGAGTTTTATATTCTCAACCAAAGAAAAGTTAATTCTTGCTGTTGTTACATTTTCTTATGCTTTGAGGGCTTTCCATTGATCTATTTAGCTTACAGTATCCAGATGCTGAGCGAGGCCCTGGGGCTACCCTGGTAGAAAGGTAGATATGATTCCTGCCTGCAAGGATGCTGGTAGATGAGACCATATAGAAGTAAACCAAAAGCATAAATACCAACAGTTAAATGTTATGAAAGAAACAAATGAAACTCAACAAGACCGGACAAGTGAGTTATTGAGGGAGAGGTACTGGTATAGATATTATGTGGCCAAGGAAGTACAAAGCTGACACCCTGTGGGACACAATGAGCCAGATGTGAAGGGCCAAGGAAAGAATATTCTGTGTAGGAATGGCATATGCACAGGCCTCAAGGCATAGAATAGCTCCTGGTATGTTTGGACACCTGAAGAAAGGCCAGTGTGGTAGGGGAGAGGCATGAGGTCAGGAAGGACCACCTTATGCTAGACTCCCTTGGCCATTGACCTTCTGACAGGTTTGCGTGCCTCCACAGGTCCGTGAAGACTTTCCAGGGTGCACCGGTAGATGTAAGGGAAACTGTTTCCCGATATTTCTCACTTCTACATTTACTCTTTCCTAAAATTGACCCCACTGAGAATGCACCTGTGATTTCCTAGTTTTCTTTTCTCATCTCTTCCATAATCGTCCTTGTCCTATTCAGCAAAAGAAAGCACACCTGCCACCCATCTTGACTCTTACCCTGGTGCTGTGCCCCAGGGCATAAATTAATCCAGTGCTCCTGAGGGACACCCCTGGAAGAGGAGTGTAAGAAAGACCAAGGCAGTTTTGCTTTCTTTTATTCTGTGAAATATTCATAACAAAGTTTCTCTCTCATCTACATCTATCTATCATCTATCTATCTATCTATCTATCTATCTATCTATCTATCTATCTATCTATCTATCTATCTATCTGTCTATCTATCTATCTATCTTTCTATCGTCTATCTATCATCTATCTATCTTTTATCTATCCACTCATCTATTCATTAGACCATCTTTCTCTATTTTAGAGTCGGAATTCAGAAGTAATCTCTTGGTTGGGGACACATAATAAGATGTGTGTGTGTGTTTTAAATAAATTATACCTTTTTTAACAGAAATTAATTGTTTTGGCTGATTGGTTTGACAAGGAGGACTAGTGTTAAAAAAAAGAGGAGTATCACAGATATGTTCCCCTAAGTGAAAAAAATAAGTCTTCAGTTCCAATGATTTGATGAAAATATATAAAGCACATATACAAGATACAATACACCAGAAATTACATATTTCGAGACCATTTTAGCTTACATTGAAAAGTTTGAACACTGACTTAAAATCTGTGGGGATAGGACCTAGTTTTTCTAAATTACATTAGGGGTAAGTCAGAAAAAATGGTGGAAGTCCATTGTCCTCCACCATGGCAAGAGGATGGGATTTTATACTTAGTTCAAAAGGAAGCTGTTGAAGAGTTTTAGTGGAAGAAGAGAATGTTCATATGTAAATGCTTTGCACATAGTTGGATTACAGAAAATCATCGTGGTATTGGATTGTGTTATTTTCCATGCCCTTTCTTCTAACACCTGAGTAAAAATAAAAACACAGCATAAATCACCATTGTTTTTAAAATGTCAGTGGAGCAGAGATCAACATCTCATTCTCCTGAATGCTGTAATAAAATGGCAGCAGAAAGAGTAAATACTGATGTGCAAACTTGACCGATAAGTTAGACAAGTTTAGTCATTCATTTTCCTCCGATTTCAGTCACAGGACCTAGTACCTCATCAAATTGGGATGAAACATGTTTTAATGTTGTTCTGCTTTTGGGCGTTCTGGTTTTTGTGGAAAATAAATAGCAAAAGCATCAAGCAGAACATCCTTTCCTATCCTATGTTAAAATTCAGTCTTCATTGTTGAAGTATTTATGTGTGCAAACAAAAACATGAGAAATGATACAACAAAAACACAATGCCCTAAATCTTAATTAGATTGAATGTTATGAGAAACATCAGGTGCATGTTGGTTTGGAGGAAAACACACAAACCTCATTACTTTTTCTGGGAAGAATTGAGATTGTGATGTATAATGCCAGCTTACTTTGTAGAATTGATACACACACACACACACACACACACACACACAGACACATCTCGTGTTATCAGTAAACCAATCTCTGTGAATATATATATTTCCCTCCTTTTATGATGCCATTGCCTGCAATTATGGCTATTTATTTTACAAGCTGCAAACCAGGAACGCTGGGTTTACATGTATGAAACCCAATGATATTTAAAGCTTGAAATCTTAATTGACTTTGGCTTTCTTATTGTAAAGTGCAAGCAGGGCTCTTACCAGTGATTGAGTCACAATAAGATGAATTGCTATCAAGAGAACTGTTTGTTCTTTTGTCTCTACACTGTTGCTGCTGTTCCATTGCTTTTATTAAATAGTCTCTTTTCTTATAGATTCTCTCTTCCCCTCCTTCTCTCCCTTTCTCAGTGTTTATGGATGGAAGCTTAGGTGATGTTAGCCTCTACTTTTTACACGTGAGGATATGAATAGACCTGTTACATGTGTTACCTGATGCATTAATTTAGATTATTGTTTTCTTATTTATATCTTTATGTAATAAAAATATGCTTTCCTCTGGCTTTCACTTTGAGATGTAAATGGCAAAAATAATAAACTACTTGGGGCCAGCCTGGTGGCATAGCGGTTGAGTTTGTGCCGCTCTGCTGTGGCAGCCTGGGTTTCGCTGCTTCAGACCCTGGGCACGGACCTACACACTGATCATCAAGCCATGCTTAGGTGGCATCCCACACAGAGCAACTGGATGGATGTACAACTATGACATACAACTATCTACTGGGGTTTGGGGAGAAAAAAGGAAAAGGAAAAAAAAGGAGGGAGATTGGCAACAAATGTTAGCTCAGGGCCAGTCTTCTAGGGAAAAAAAATATTCATTGATTCATTTAAAAAAATAATAATAATAAACTGCCATTTACTTAGTGTCTATTCTGTGCCCAGGACTATACTACATTGCATGTATAATCTCATTTAATTCTTATAACAACACTATAATATGGATACTAATACCCTGAAATGTATTTTTTCTATCTTGAACATTCCTTTTCTGTGGAAATGTCAGTTTCAAGCTTTTCTACTTCTGCATAATTTCCTATGTACTACCTTCATATTAATGTTTTGAAGAAAGGAAATTAGATAACCGATGTAAGAAAATTGCAATGATAAACATATGAAATATAAGAAAGCCTACATTAACTCAATCTGCAGTTTCAATTTGTAGTTCACCTGGGCCTTTTACAGATGAGACAGTAGTTTTTAACTTTATCACAATTATATTTCAGTTTCAGAGTATAAAAGTGGGGATTTGGAGTATATCATGAACTTTTAATGAGTGTTTTCTTTCTCCAAGAAAAGAGTAAGAAATGCTAGAAAGTTGAAAGATGGTCTTCAGAATCCAGAGAAAAAGAGGGAAGGGATCTTGGTTAAGCCCCCATTTTGTGCTAGGCTTTGGGGCTGAACACTTTAGGCACATCACATCATTTATGTCACAGACCCTCTAGATGATGATATTGCAGATCAGAATGGAACTGCAGTAACTTGCTTACAAGAGACAGACTATGGTTTAAACTCACGCAGCGCTAGTTCCAAAGCTTGTGGTAGTGCTGTTTGTTTTTATTGCTGTTGTTGTGTTGTTAAATGATGTATGGTTTAAAGTTACACCTCACGGTGCTGGTGTTCCGGCAGTAAACACTATCGTAGGAGAACAGTACTCAGCCAGAGAACTAGCCATCTTGATTTCCAGAGAATATGTTAACTTTTGTGGGAGGAGGAGTCAATGTTTAAAACTAGACTAGCTGGACAGTCTATATGAAAACGTGCTATAGCACAATGCCTGTTACATAGTAAGCATTCAGTAAATAATTATTGAATAATTGGATGAATTTATAAGTGGTTTAGTTATATCAAGTTTAAATTTAACCACTACATTGCTTGTGCATAACATTTACAATAACTGTGAATCTTATTTATAAGCAAATGACTTATGCTCAGATATTTAAATAGATATATGAGAGCTCTGGTTGGATATGAAAAATCCAGTCCCAGTGATTTCTGTCCACTATCTGTGCACTGGAGAGAAACAGACTCTCCCTAAATAGTTGCACATGGATATTCCACCTTTCTAGCAAGTAGGAAGGTATGTATCCGTGTATGTGTGTTTCTGAATGCATGCATGCAGCATGGAAAAGGGTTTACAGAACAGATGGCTTGAAAATGAGTACATATGCATGCATAATTTTGTATTGCTCTAAAGTCTTCCCTGTTTAATTGACAGTTGACTTTTGATAATTTTTGGGTGCACCACTTATATTTCTTTAGAAAATTAAGAAAAACAACACATATTGCATTATTTAGGGTTCTTTCAGAATCCTAAAAAAAAAAAAATTTAAAAATACTCAAATAAAAGTGGCTTAAAAAATATAGATATTTATTTGGCAAGTAATGTAGAGGTAGACATATCAGTCTGATTAGGTTTAGTAATGCTGCTGTAACAAACAAGCCCCTGATCTCAGTGGCTTAAAACAACAGAGGTTTATTTTTGCATGTGCAACCTACTCCATGAATATTGGCAGAGATACTTATAACGGGGGGTTTGTGGGGGATATGCTTAAGGACCCAAGCAGATGTAGACTTCATCTCAACATGGCAGAAAAAGGCTCTCAAAAGCTTCTGTCCTAAAGAGGCACATTGCATTGGAGAGAGCAAGCCACATGAGCACACCTAACTCCCAGGAAGCTGGGAGCAGAGAAATGCAATGCTTTCCTGTTCCCAGAAGGAAGGAACCTGGAGTATTTATGAGACGGGTCAATAAACACTGTGGTTGGTAGTCCAGAGTTAGAACAGCAGGTCAGTGAAGTCGGGCGTGAAGTTGGCATTTCTGAAATTATCTCGGCCTTTCCTTCAGATCTTCAAGATGACTGCCATTACCCCAAACCCAAGTTCTCACACGGCAATATACCAAGCAGGAAGGAAATGGAGAGAGAGGAAGAAGGAATTTCTCTTCATGCATCTTGCTTGGAAGCTTTCCCAGAAGCCCAGGCAGATATCACCTTGTGTCTTGTTGGTCAGCACTGGTCACATAGTGCCCCCTAGAATAATTCCTCTCATGTGGGACTGGAGCTGCCACGACTGGTTTGAATAGTGGTTCTTCACTGGGGACGATTTTGCACTCCCCATGCCTCCCCAGGGGACATTCGGCAATGTGTGAAAACATTTTTGGGTGCCACAACTGGGGGATGGGTGCTACTGGCATCTAGTGAGGAAAGGCCAGGGATACTGCTAAATGTTCGATGACACACAGGACAACCTCCCGCAATAAAGAATTATCCTGTTTAAAATGTCCACATCGGGGCCGGCCGGATGGCATAGTGGTTAAGTTCGCACGCTCTGCTTCTGCGCCCCGGGTTTGCAGATTCGGATCCTGGGCACGGACAGATGCACCGCTTGTCAAGCCGTGCTGTGGCGGCGACCCATATAAAGTAGAGGAAGATGGGCATGGATGTTAGCCCAGGGCCAGTCTCCCTCAGCAAAAATAGAGGAGGATTGGCAACGGATGTTAGCTCAGGGCTAGTCTTACTCACACGAAAAAATAAATAAATAAAATGTCAACATCTACGGTTGAGAAATCCTGCCTTAAATCAAGCAATATTCATCCCTTGAGCCTGGACACACTGTGACAGAACAAAATTTGAGTTATTTTAGCAAAAGAGAGGGTAGAAATGGCAATTAGGGATACAATCAAGAGTGTCTGTCAGTACTTATGAGTACTGAATATAAAATTTTATTTGAATGACAGTTATCACCTGTAAGTTCTATGCATATGTGTAACTTGACAAGGAAAACAGAGAAATGAAGAACAAAATGATGAAAAAGTCATAACGGATATTCCGACTACCAAAAGATTTAACTGTGTTCAATGATGTCTTAGTTGGAAGTCAGGGCAATTATGCCTACAAATGCCCAAAGAAAAACATTTCAGTATTTCATTCATTTATATCTGCTATTTCCTTAAGACAGTTTGCATTCTACATATTTCACCTTTCTTGGTTGTCATAAGGACACTTAACATCTTATTCTAGATCTTTCATAAAATAGCCTTGTGGGGCCAGCCCCGTGGCCGCTTGGTTAGGGTTTTGTGCAATCCACTTCGGCACCCAGGTTCACAGGTTGGGATCCTGGTTGTGGACCTGCACCTCTTGTCAAAGCACACTGTGGCAGCAACCAACATACAAAATAGAGGAAGACTGGCAACGAGTGTTAGCTCAGGGTGGCTCTTCCTTAGCAAAAAAAAAGAAAAAAAGTCTTGTATCATGCTTAAGCATAAAGAATGTAACATTGAACTATTATTAAGGTTAAATTAAACCTTAATTAAGGGGCTAGCCCTAGCAAAACCATGAAATAGTGGATATTTTGTTCACATTGTACACTCTCTGTCAAAACTCTTCTAACTGCCATTAAAATATATTTATATAAATAAAATTTTAAAAACTGAAATATATTATGCTTTTAATATGTGCCAAGTGCTTTATAGAGTTATCCATTTTGATTTTCACAATAGCATAGCAAAGTAGATTTCACTGCTGCAGTTCATAGATGGGGTCACAGAAACCCACATAGCGAAGGCAGTTTCTGTAGTCGTATATCAAGTTGGCGGCAGAACAGGGCTCGAACTCAGTCCTCTCAAGGTGATGCTCTTGCCAAACTGCCAGAGCAATACAGGTGCTTTGGACCAGATTTAAAAGTGGAAAAATCACTTTCATAAAGTAATCTCCATATATGGTGGCTTTCTGCTATAAAAATATTTTCTTAGACACGTATGTCTCTAATTATATGCAAATAAAGAATGTTATTTCTTGATACTTGAGCCATAGGCTAAGTGAAATTATATCAAGTATCCTGAAAGAGTAAACAAGATCAGAAATCTCAGAATTTAAATGTATTTACTTGTTCAGGATACTTGATATAATTTCACTAGCATAGACTAGTGGCTAAAATTAGATTTTGCCTAAAATAAATTAGATTTTGCCTAAAATAAAACTTTAGGGGAGGACTTCTTTGCACTTGCTTTCTTAAGGACAATATGTCATCAGCATGTCTCCATTGTCTTATGTTTTTTCAGCCAGATCTCAACCCATGGTGTAACTTCACCCTGATAGTCGACAGTGTAAAAATGTGTTGCAATGTATTAAAATCCTAGATAAACCATTTTTATCACCCTTTCCATATTCAGAGATTTAGAATAAATACTACATAATTTAATTTATGAGAAAACATTTCAAGGATAGCACTATGCACTGCCAAATACCTTTTACTCAGATTCACCTACAGTTAACATTTTGCCACATTTACTTCATCGCTTACTCTCCCCCCCGTGTGTGTGTGTATGTGTGTGTGTGTGTGTGTTGTAGCTAAGGACATCATGCCCCTTTATCCTAAACACTTTAGGGTTATTTATGAAAGAGCAAGGATATTCACTTAAGTAACCATAATATAATTAAAAAATCAGATAACATTGATATAATGATATTATCAAATTTACAGATTTTATTCAAATTTCCCTAATATATCCTTTAAATTATCCTTTATAGTGATATTTCCCTGATCCATAATCATTGAGGACCCCACACTGCAGTGGGTAACCACATCTCTTAGTCTTCTTAAATCTGAAACAGTTCCTCAGCCTTCCTTATCGTTCACTGCAGTAATAATTTTGAACAGTATGTATCTATCAGCTATTTTGTAGAATGTTCTTCTATTTGGATATAATAAACACTTTGACTCTATATTTACAAATAACTAGTGGTTAATGACATAGATTCTGAAGTCCTATTTCCTAGTTTAAATCCTAACTTTGCTGTCTTCTAGCTTTGTAAACTTGGGCAAGTTATTCAATCTCTATACTTTAGGTTTTCTCATGCATAAAATAGCAGTAATAATCATAGTAACTACCACATAGGATTATTGGAGGAGTTCAATAGCGTTAGGATTCCAAACATTTAGAAAACTACATGATATATAGAAAGCCCTATATATGTTTATTATTACTATTATTATTGATGCCTAGTGTTCACTTCATATAGAGTTTCTAAACCATTATTCAAATAATGTAAAAGCCACCTGTACTTGGGATATGATGCATCTAGTGTTCTGCCAATATAGACTTCTGATAAAGTCTACTTCCAACCAATGAAATCACTCTTGTAAAAAGAAAATTTGCTGGTTCTTTATTCATGCCTTCTCAGTAGGCAAGAGAAAAACAGTATTCTATATCAGATTACAGCCACATGCTGTCAGGATAAATAGAGTTACATAAAATTACTACACGCGGATGACAAGCTTCATGTGAAAATGGGTATAAGATATAATATGATGTATCTTGTAATAATTAGTTGCAAACAGCCTGCTATATGCCAGGCATTTACACATCCAAAAAACACGTTTATCCAAAAAAAGGGCTAATTCCTATTTAATTGACTATTTTGCAGTGTTAAATCTTTGTTTTTTCTAGCTATTTGGACATCAACTTTTATAATCCCCATTTAATTTGCTGTATTACACAGTATCACAAGGTCAAGGAGAAATCGATCATGACTTTGTTTGATGAGGGGAGAATATCAGCCATCACTCTCTCTCAGTTTAGGGAAATTTGCACATTGGTAGTTTCTGCCCTCCAGACCTCCCAGAATTACACAGGTCCATTTAAAGTTATTTTCCCTTTGGGGAGATTGACTTCCCTAGATGTAAGTGGAAACAAGATTAGACAGAAAGGATGCCTGCATGTTTAGGCAAATCTAAAGGGAAAAATCACGTTTGTTACACTCCACAAGTTTATTATAATTCTCAAGAATCCCTCTCCAAATCTTTTTAGCAGCGGATTTGAAAGTCCTCTTTTATTGAAAAGGTCTGCTCAGGGCCAGCATATTTCTTTGGGGTGTTTTTGGACAGATGTTCAGCCTGCTACTTTATGATATTATTTCCTCCAAGTGCCTACAAATTAAATGTCTTTTTAAAAAGATTCATCCCTGAATCTTTTGAGGGATAAAAGTTATGCTAGTAGGTCTGTGATCCCCAATTATTTCAACAAAGATATTTGAAAGATGGCTCCATATTACTGTTTTTCAGTCACCTGGGATCTCTCTACTTCTCTATAGATCCCTTAATAGAGTAATGAATGCCTATGTGATTTTTCAGGAAGCAATTTCTTGAGTACCTTGCCAATTTCTCAGGATTTTTAGGTTTAAACAATTAGACCACCTCTAATTTTTTTTTTTTTCCTGAGGAAGATTCGCCCCGAGCTAACATCTGTGCCAATCTTCCTCTATTTTTTAGTATGTAGGCCGACAGCACAGCATGGCCACTAACAGAGGGGTGTAGGTCTGCACCCAGGCTGCCAAAGTGCAGCATGCTGAACTTAACCACTAGACCACCAGGGCTGGCCCATAGACCACCTCTAATTTAGCAAAGTAACCATTAGTTTTTTTCTAATTATTATTGCTTAGCTTAGATTCCAACAAACCAAATGAAAGCTATTTTAGTTTGCATGTGTTAGAACGTGTTGACTTTGGTAACTACATAAAAATATGTCAATCTCATGAGTATAGTTTTACCTTATTCACATCCATATTTTAGTAACATAATCATATATTAATGACTATAGCGATCTCTCAGAAAATTCACTTATGTTTCCATTGCAATAACCATTATAAAACCTCACAGAAAAGCCAATAATTTGATTAAATATTTTATAGAGTAATAAAGGAAAATGAGATGAAGCAGCCAATAAAATTATTTCTTTTTCATCTTGAAGTCGTTAAATATCTTTGCAACCCTTAAAGATTGCTACTAAATATTGTATTTGCTGTTTTAAGAAAGTTTGATTCAAAAAATTAGTGATTTCATTTATTAAATAGAGTAGAAACAATTCCTTTTTAAGTTGGATTGTTTGTTAAGGAAGCATTTCGCTGCAAATGGGTACATGATGTGAAACAAACTCAGATGAGGGTTTTTTAAATGAAATTTTAATTTATTAAAAACATTGTCATTTTTAAAAAATATTCCTTAAAGATTTTTTGCACCCCAAATTGAAAGTTTATGTAATTTGTGCATCTAGGGAAAAGAAATCCATTTTCCAAAGGCATTTTATAGAGGAAAATCTTGAGAAGTTTTTAGCATTCCTCTCAATCATTTATGGGCAGAGGCCACATCTGCATTAGTCAAATGAAATAAAGTGTCATTGTTAACAGACAAATCATATTCATTACTGAAGGTTCTATATTAACTTGTGCAATGGAAAAATTGAATTGTAATTGTTTCTCCCCATTAAATAAATGGGTAAATAATACTAGTTACTTGTTTACTTGTGACATCCTAGAAAGATACAATTTAATTTTATATTATAGTGAATCATATTGAATGGACATCATAATAGGCAACTCTGCTCAATGAGTGGGGTAATGTGATTTTAAAAACACATTTTGGAGGCTTATTTTGAAGAGTATAAATTGGTTCCTAGTTTTTGCCTTATGTGGAAAGAGTAGGTAGAGACTTCCTGAAGCTACTCTCTGCTGTTCAGCTTCCTTCCTGCAATATTGCAGATAGAGAAGAAAACCAGCAGGAAACTGGATTGAGATAGATTCAGCCAAGATGACACAGGATGAGATAGAAAGAAACTGGTGATTGAGGAAGAGGAATGGGGAAAGAAATAGGTCACAATTCAAAATGGAAGATGGTGGAAAAGCAGGTTGGTATCTAGGAAATGTAATTACGTGAGATTTAGGGAAATAATAAAAGTGATTATTTTGATCATATGTTTCTATTTAAATAAAATTATAAATGAGTAAAAGCTGCATAAACTTATGAAATACAAACAGTTTTGGTTTTTTCTCTTTTTGGGATCTGCATAAACTTGATTAACAAATGCTCTTTTCAATATATGTAAAACCCTTAGAACAGTGTCTAGTGTATTCTAAGTGCCCAATATATGTTAACTATTATATTTAACGAGGCCAGAGGGACCATTTGCTTGTTTAATTTACAGATGAAGATTCTACATCACTAAGAGGTATTTTTTAAAACAAATAGAAGTTTTCACCGAAACAGTAATAAAAGCTAAATATAATTGTACATATATGTTAGTTATAACTATATTTTATTGATTTTTTAACACAGAATGGACTGGCACAGTTTCTAATGCTAAAGTAAGAATTTAAAAATTACCACTGTTTTACTTTAAATTGCTCTTCTCTTTTGAACCCGTGTTCTTGAACTCGGTGGCGTGTTATGGACAGAGAGGTGGGCTTTGGCATGCTGCAGTAGCCATGGGGGTGGATCTTCTACTGCAGCTTCCCATCTTTGACAGGCTAGCTCTCATTTTCATCCATACAGAATGCATTTTGATGATTACTTTTTATACATAATCAATTTGAAAAATTCAAGAATTCATGATGTTTGATTTAAAATGCACCAGCTGAATTTAAATTTTCCTCAATGGTTTCTCTTTGCAATATAATTTATATATATTCAGAGCTACTACTAAAAGTAATGGTTATAAAGTACATTGAAAGAGGCTGCCTTGGATTATGATTTATGGTATATATCTGGTACCTCCTTTAATATGATAAGCATCCAATTATCATGTAATGAGTTGAATACTGTCGTATAATCTAGAACACACATTCTGTTATAAAATCTAGAAATTTTACTTGATAATTTCCTGGGGTGGTACACACTTGAGTTTTCAAGATTTATGTATTTAACCAAAAAAGATTCAAACTAGCAGGTAAGAGCAATGAAATTTTTATAGAACTTCAAATTTTATTTTTGACTTTCTTTCCTCCATTGACATGAATTTTATTGAATGCTTTTTTATGTAAAAGTAGCCAAAAATCCCAGAAATTATCATGTTTTATGCACACCGTGTGCTTTGCAGAAAATCAAGCTACTATTTATTTGTTCTGCGTTGATTTTATTTTCTTTTTTTCAGTCTTGATTCTTCTCCAAAGGAGAAACAAAGGATTGTCAGGTCTGTAATAAGTTACTTTTCAGGAATGCACCAAATCTTATTCTTTGCTCAATTTTAATTGCATCAAGAACCATATTGTATTGAATGTGTTGCAGTCAAGCTTTGACACTTCGTGTGGTTAGCTAGTCCTAAAGAATTTTTTCATTAGAAATAATAGTTTCTCAAATTGAGTACCTGGGAGAAAACAGACAAAATGTCCTCCAGATAATCAAGAACATAATCTGATCAAAAATGACATCCAGAGATAAATTAATTTGTAAAGGATAATTTCCTCTAAATATTATTTTCACCCTTTTTTCTGAAGTATTTTAACTATTTTGTCTTTTTATTTTCCCTCTTAAATCATCTTTGTCTTCACCTTTGTCTGTTACCTATAACCATTTTTAAACGTTGTAAGCCTGTAGCATGGAGCCTATGTGAATAGGTGTAAAAGTTAAAACCAAAGTGAAATAAAGGTAAATAGGAATGGAATATAACTTAGTCAACAGAAAAAATAACAAGTGTCAATCTACTTTAAAAAACAATTAAATACCGCTGATAATGGGAAACAAAACAACTTATTACAAAATTTGAAATAAAATATTACTTGCTATATTTTTTCTGAAACACTGTTACATAGATTGTAACTTAAAAATAATTTGTGAAGTTTTTTCCTAACATTTAACTGGATTTGTCCATGTATTCGATATAAAATATATAGCTTTCTTGGCTATTTCTCATAGCCATCTGAGGATTATATTTCATTAGGACAAAGCCTGATGTAGCACTTAGCAATAAGTTGTAGCATGCAAAGCAACTGAAATATATAGGATGAGCTGAAATTGTTTTCCCTTTCTTACATCTTTCCGACAATATTCCATAATGTTGATGAAAAATAATTTGTTTTATTTCCTATCTAGTATATTTTAGCTGATATTCCTCTAAATTGCTTTGTTACTTAGAGAATATATGTTTTTTTATATCCCAGAAAAAATGCATACACACACATCGCCACACAAGAAAAGATATATTTCTTAAAAATTAGTTTTGAAAACTCCTTTGCTTGAGCCATCTTGCCGTCTGTCCATGTTATAGCCCTGCAGAGACCCAGTCCTCCTCATCGTTAGTCAATCTGGGAGAGGACCGTGTAATTTAATTTAACTTGCTCCTTAATCCATGAACGAAAACTCTGGTGTGTGATAACAGATGATTTCAGGTGTGAGTTCCCAAATCCTTTGTCCTGATCAAGTAAGGAAAGAGCCAAAATTTAGTCCCACTCACTTAGCAAATAATCATGTTCTAAATGGCCTGGGCCATTGGTGTTGATCCAGGTTTAAAACGAGTTGGTTTAAAACATGGCACTCGGACCCTCTGATTCTGAATTTCCAATATGTCTCACACTGCCCAGGATCATGAGACAACTCAGATGCTAGGACAGGAGCTCGAGCAGCCCCACAATTGCAGGGGCATTTGCTCCAGTGTGACCCGTGGAACTCCAGAGTCATTGCCTGTCGGTTAACCTAGGGTGTGGCCAAGTGAATGCTGTCGGGGGGCAGAAGGAATCTTTTAGGCAGAAGGAATCTTTCCCCAGAGAAGTGCCTTGAGGAGCAGGAGTTCTAACACAGAGGACTGAAGTGGGAAGTGTTAATCTGTTAGAACAGAGCTCGGGACATCAAGTGTCCTGGCTCAGGTCAACTTTTCCCGGTCCGGACACTCAATAGAGTACCTCTCATAACTGTGCCATGTTCTTCACACTTCAAGGAGTTCAGAAGGGCCCTTCCAGGCCCCTGCACAAGAAGTGTATGATTCAGCTGGTGAATCTAATCCATGAAAGGAGAAGAGCACGTGTAAAATAATACCAACACCATGTAAGCAGACTGTAGTAGTTCTGAGAAGTGTGGATCAATGAGGGCCCAAAGGTCAAGGAACACGTAGATCCATCAACCTATCAATTTGTTCCATAGACACTGAGCTGCTCATTACCCTGTGCTGGATCATGTTAAAGTAGAAGAAAAGTGAGCAACAGATATTCAGTTCCCGCTCTGGCAGATTCTGCAAACAGAATTTACTCACCTACTGTATGCTCAAAGTAGTTCCAATTTCAGTTTAAAAAAATGAACTTGGATTTTCACTTGAGTCCTATTTATTTTTTTAGCAAAAGGAGTGCCCACAATGCTGTGAGCTCTCTTAGATAAGAAATGGGTCATATTAATCTTTGTTTCCCCAGCACCCAGCAGAGTGCCTAATAGCAAGTAGTAGGTAGTTAAGGAATATTTGCTAAGAAAATTAATCTGTGTATTCTTGTACTGAGCTCATGATAAGCATTTAATGAGACATGTGACATGTGACATGTGACATGAGGGAAGGCAATTCTTCCTTAACATGCCCTGCCAATCTCTCTCCAGCCTCAGTCCAACTGAGCAGCTCTGTCTGTGTCATTTCCTTCTAGTTCAGGCTGGGGCAGCTCTGGTCCAAGGAGCATGTAGTATATACCACCCACATGTCCCTAAATACCTCCCTTGATTATGCCTGAATGTGACATCAGTAATCAGCCTCCTTAGGTTGTCCCCCAAATTTGGTCCTAAGATATTAGAAACTAGACTAGGCTTACCTGCTCAGGAGATGGTTTATAAATATGTTGATTAAATAAGAACAAAAACAAACAACAACAAAGAGATAGAGCAACGTGCCTCTCTACTCAGATAGACACTGCGCTTCCTCTAATGACTACTACATGCTACTGTGAATCGGGATGGCCAGGCAAGAATGAAAAAAACACATGGAAACTTTGAGGACTGGATTAAAAAGATAAATTAAGCCAGTCGGACAAAACTGCATAAACACAGAAAGCTGCTGTAATAGCCAGGCTTAGAAAGGATTATTGTACAAAAATGTATCAGGAAATCCTAGGTACTCCACAACTATATACTTAATCAAAGCTAAACTTTAGTAGGTCTTAAAAAAAATCTAAAGTAACACAAAGCCATGATTTACTCCAGACTTAAGCATAAATTTAGGCATTGTTAATGCTTAGTCTGTCAGGGTAATTTCAGGACATTTTGAGCAATAGTGTATGTATTCAACTGATTTCAAAATTTAATTCTTATTTCAATTTGGTAAGTCATTTTAAAGATGACAGCTAGAAATTGCCTTAGAGAGGGCCCAAATATGTTATATTACAATAAGAATATGTAGAAACCATTAGATTGTATAAATAAATGTTTTCACTGTGTATGAAAATAATTTTTCTCATTGCCAACTATTGTATTAGTTTAAATACATAAAATCTACTTTTGAATATCTCTTTATGTCCCTATCACCTTTGCCTGCTAATGTGTAACTTCACATGCATTTTTTTCTCATAAAAATCCCATAAGAAAAGTATGTCACTTAGTCTATTCAGGCTGCTACAATAAAATGCCATAAACTGATGGCTTAAACAACAGACATTTGTTTCTCATAGTTTTGGAAGTTGGGAAAACCAAAATGAAGATGCTGACATATTCAGTTTCTGGTGAGCACTTGCTTCCTGGCTTGTAGACAGCTGCCTTCTCACTGTGTACTCACGAGGCCTTTTGTTGGGGCTCTTGGAGAGGGAGAGATCGCTCTGTCTTCTTTTTCTTATAAAGGCAATAATTCCATCATGAGGGTCCCCCCCTACTCTAAAGCTAATTACTTCCCAAAGGCCCCACCTCCAAATATCATCGCATTAAGGCTTACGGCTTCCATATATGAGTTTTAGGGGGACGCAAACATTCAGCCCATAACAGTCATGCATAAACCTCCCAGCATGACTCATGAATAGACTAAAAATCACACTCTGTAAAAGTACAATTAATTTCCTTTTCATTAAGTAGCCCAATTATTTTGGAAAACTCACATGATTGAATAACCCAGCAGGTATGCTGTTTTCTAGGTTTTAAACCAAACATACTAATTTTCAAAGCAAGGAGGAGGTCCTTCTCCAGGTGGAATCTTCCACATTGGTTTCAGGTAACTAGATTATCTTCTCATATTCCAACACCAAGCTCACTGGCCAGCATCCTTGGGAAGTCTTTCTGGATGCATTAGGGCTAAACTAACCCCTCGTCCTTCAGCATACCTGAGCCTGAAGAGTTCTTAACCTGCCACATCTTCATTCAGCCTTTCCTGGTACATTTCCTCACCCACAATTTCAGAACAAGGACTTGTTATATGTTTAGTTCCTGGGCTCTGTCTAGGATGTAATAGCACTCATGAAGCATCGACTCAATGAATTAATCAATTCCGCCACAATGTAAGCTTCTGGGGCAGAGGCTTTTGTTCTACTGTTCACTGCTGGCAGAATAGTGCCTAGCACAGAGGAGCAGCTCCTAAAATATCTTCCAAATAAATAGGTCATTAAGTGTGTAGTTAGCCCTTTGGGAAAGGAAAGGACAAAAAAATCCTACTACAATACTTATAATCTTCACCCAAGAATAGACGATTGAAACATCTAGAAGTGGTTGAATTAAGAGGAACAGGAAGCCAAGAATCAGAAGACATGAACTTTAACCCCTGCAAGTTTCTTAACCTTTCTGAGCATGTTTCCTCATCTATAAACTATAACTGCAAACATTCCTCTTCCTGGCTTCACACAATTGTTCGATCCCATAGGGAAAGATATATGACAGTTTTACTCAAACATACATCAAAATGAATTTTATCAATCTTCTTCTATGCCTGAGCCAATCACATATCTTTTTTATGCTTCAGAACAACTGCAATGGAGTGGGAATTATTGTGCTTATGTTTTACAGTGAAAGAACCTAAAAGGTAGAGATTAAATACCTTGCCCGTGGTCCATGATCCTCTATTGCAGAGCCTGGATTCTCACCCAGAGCTTTAAAGACGTCATATTAATTCACTCCAAGTCCTGGACTGAAGTTCTTTTTTGCAACCTGGACTCAGATTACTTCTGCAGCTTTTTTGGTTTGTTTTGGCTTTCACATGAATTCAAAACTTTCTAAACATTAACCTAAATTATTATTGAAATTGATGAAGTGAAGAAGTGAGAAACCAGGGTACCTAATTACATGCAATGTGAGCTTGACCTATACAGGAAAATACATGTCTGAAGGAAAGATCACTACCAATTTACTCATTTTCTCCAACTCACTGTGGTTATATAATTGAATTCTCCATCATGCTTTTCAAGATTTTAAGATAATATTTCAATGACAGATTCATTCCATGTCAATTTCATTTTCAGGCATGCATTACTGTCAGGATCAATAGTTCTTTGTATCATTTAAACTTGGAGTTCACTCTGCCTCTTGGTACTGCCCGCCACCAGACTAGCTAAGCTTGGTTTTGACAGACACATCTCGCACTTTCTAAGTCATTAACAATGCTTTGAAAGTATCGTCATGCTTGCCTCAAATCACTGAGACAAAGACATGAAAAAAGATTAAAAAGCATCAGGTCAAGATTGTGTGTGTGTGTGTACGTGCACATGTCTACGTGAAAGAAAGAAATGTTGTACAGTCTAACTGCTTTAAATCCATTTCTCATTCACTATGAAGGGAATTTGATTTTAAAAGAAAGTTAAAGAGGTGAGATTTTACCATTTGCCTCAGTTTTGGGGTCTCACAGACTCAGAGTTTGTGAGAGCTGCAACTGGCCCTTAATAGAAACCTACTGTTTAGAAATGAGGGAATTTAGGGTGGAGTAAGGTGGGGTTTGCTCAGATTTACAGAGTCACGCTGCTAAGCCCACTCTGCTTCCAGCCTTTCTCCAGCTCTGGAGTGTTGACTTGGAGGCAGCACCACATCCCCAATTCTGACTCCAGTAGCTAACCTTTACATTTGATTGGCTGGTTCATTCATTCATTCATCCATCCATTAAGTATCTATTGTAGTAATAAGACAATAAATACAGTGTATTTTATGACTTCTAAAGATCTTGTAAGATATTAGCAAACTCACAACAATAACAGCTACCACTTCATGAGTACTCGGTACATGCCAGGTACTGTGCTAATCAATTTACATAAATAATTCATTCATTCAAAATATATTTTTTGAGTGCTTACTATGTGCCAGGCAATATTCTAGGCACTAGGAATACAACAGTAAACAAGACAGACAAAAATCTCCCTCCTCAAGAAGCTTTCTTTCCCGTTTGGTATATAAATATAAGCAAGTAAAATATGGAGCATATTAGATTGTAATAAATGCTAAGGAGAAAAAAAATCAGAAAAGAGAGATACGAAGTATTCTGATGTAGAACTGAAATTTTACATAAAGGACCCAGGGAAGATCTCACTGAGAAATTGAACTTTTAATTGAATTTCAAATGTCAAATTTTACACATAATTCTCCTCCCTGATACAATTTCCGTCGGGGTGAATTTCCTTCTAGACTTTGTCAATATGCAGGCTTGTGTTCCATATTAGACTCAGCAGCATTTTCCTCTCTATTATCGCCATACGATGGAAGATGACTTTTGTGAAAATGTTTGAAAAAAATGAAGGAGCTAGCCATGCAGATAGTTGGGAGAAGAGAGCTCTGGAAAGAAAGAACATGCCTGGGTTATTCCAGGGACAGTGAGGAGGTCAGAGTGGCTGGAGCAGAGGGAAGGAGATGAGAGCACTACACTGAGTAGGATGAAAAAGCCAGTGGAGGGTTTCAACCCTTCATGGTAGGTGTTACCCTTAGAATTTTACATATGAGAACTGAGGCTAAGGGAGGACAAACTGCTTCCCCCAGATCACTCAGCTAAGTGGCAAAGTCAAGATTTTATTTTATTTTACTTTATTCATGCTAAATTTTTATTGAAGTATAATTGACATACAATATCCTATTAGTTTCAGGTGTACATCATAGTGGTTCGATATTTATATACATTATGAAATGATCACCACAATGTCTAGTTACCATCTGTCACCACACAAAGTTATTACAACATTGAAGTTGAGATTTTAAAACCTTATCTGTCTGATTCCAAATCCCATGATATTAACCATGACACTATCTTGCATACATTAAAGGAACAGGAATACAAATACTTGAATACACTGATACAAGGGCTAAAGACAAATGCTATGTGAGTAATCATTATATCTGGAAGGGTGTGATAAGGCTCCCTGAAGGAGTTGTTCAACTTGGGCTCTCATGGATGGGTATAATTTCCAGAAACAAAGACAAGTTTAAGGGCATTCCAGACAGATGGTCAAGCAAAATATCCTCTTTGATTTTGTAACCATTAAAAAACATTATGTCCATTTTTTTTAAGATTCTAGTAGTCTTTGGTTTATTTGGATTTTTTTTAAGCATTACATAGGGGGAAGTGGAGTGGGCTCTAAGTTAAACGACATGGAGATGTCTCCATCCACCTGCCTCCTAGTGGTCCCTTCATTTGATCCACGTTTTCCTTAAATTAGACATGTCCAGAAGGAAACTCATTGTCTTTACCTGAGAAACCTACCCCTGGATATTCACTCTCAGTGAATGTTACCATCGTCCACTGAGTTGACCAAACTGAAGGTCATTCTAGATAAGTTCTTCTTCTTGCCTCCAATTCAGTCTCCAACCCCAATACTTGTCAATTTTCAGACTTAAATACCTCTTGATCCCGTCCCTTTTCTCTGTCTCCTGCCACTGACACTATTAGATCCTTATTGAGTCACGTGAATTAAGGAGAAAAAACCCTCTTAACTGAATTTTTGCTTTGTCTTCATTCATTCATTCATTCACTATTTATTGGGTACCTACTTGTTCCAGGCATCATGAGGGATGTTGGGAATAGAAAGACAGATGATTGACCTGAAGGAACTTACTATGTGGTAGGAAAAGGAAAAATAGGCAAGTTAATAGGTGATGGTGTTGCAGTATCCAAATGTTCTGACAGAAGTGGGCCCAGGGGGCATGCATCAATAATTGGCAAGGAGAAGCTAATCAGGCTGTCCTCTGATTAGAATCTCTTCATTGTCCCTCACTGCCTTCAGGAGAAAGTGCACATAACTTAGCAGTGCATTTAACAAGGCCCTTCTTTATGAAGCCACTGTGTAACTATTTAGTCCCACCTCTCACTACTCCTCCTGTTCAACCTACCACCAACTAAACAAAACAACCACCAACCCTTGGATTTCCGCTAACCCTAAGCATGTGCTTTCTGTCTAGCTTATCTATTCGCTGCTTCCCAGGATTCCAGTACTTACAAACTCTTCCTTCATTTCACTCCAAGGTCTGCTGACAGCTACTCATCCCTCTGGTCTCAACTCAAATGACTCACCTATAGCCACTTGTTTCTGATTCGCCAAGACCATCCTGAGCTCTAGGAAAGACAGAGGTGAAACCTCCACTTATCACACTGGACTGTAGTTGTAGTTACTTTATGTCACCTGCCCAGCCTCTGAGTTCCTTGAAAGAAGGAGCTGTGTTTTTCCTCTACAGAGAGGAAATTCTACATCTAATGCAGGGCCCATCACATAGTGGATGGTAATCAAAATCTATAAGAATAACAACAAGAACAACCATAGCTGTAGCTAGCATTCATCCAGTGCTATTGGCCTGAGGCGAAGTCTGGTGCTACATACATATATATTTTCTCATTTAATACTATATAAGTATGGACATACACATCCCATTGCACAGAGGAGGAGGGAACTGAAGCATAGGAAGATTAGGCGGCTGGTCCAAGCTCTCATTGCTTGTGAATGGTTGAGTTGGGGATTAAACCCAAGCAGTCTGGCTCCAGAGCATATACCTTTAACCACCATGCTATAGTGCATTGAAAAATGTATTATTCTGATTATAATGATTATTGCACTATATTTATCTTCATTCTGTAGATGAAGAAACTGAGAAAGTCAAATGGCTTTTCTAAAGTGACCCAGATAGTAAGTGGAAAACCAGAATTCAAATTAAGGTGAATCTGACTCCAGAGCTTGTGCTAAATGAACGAATGAATGAAATCTCTTTCTAAGTCCCAATTTCCTTGTCCCAAGAAACAAAACATCTAGACCTGATAATCTTTAAATTTCCATCCAATTCCAACAATTATTTTATTTTTACTCTTTAAGTCACCTCAGACTCTTCTTTGGTTTGCTTTGGAGGTGCTTCAATGACAAAATAGAAAGAAAACCTTTGGCCCAGTGGTGCAGTGGTTCAGTTTGCACATTCTGCTTCAGCGGCCCAGAGTTCACTGGTTTGGATCCTGGGTGCAGACCTACTCACCGCTCTTCAAGCCATGCTGAGGCAGCGTCCCACATAGAAGAACTAGAAGGCCCTACAACTAGGATATACAGCTATGTACTGGGGCTTTGAGGAGAAAAAAGAAAAAGAGGAAGATTGGCAACAGATGTTAGCTCAGGGCCAATCTTCCTCAAAAAAACAAAACATAAATAAATACAAATTTGATATACCAAGATGACGCTAAAAAAGGTTATGTTTTTAAGGAAAAAGACAAAATGAGGAGATTCATCACTCATCAGGGCTTTCTGAAGGGCACAGAGGAGCCTGGAGACCAAGGGTCACACTTGTAGATCCAGTCTCAATAGCATTTCTCAGTCTTGACTCAATCCAGCACCAGTGGCAACTGATCTGGGCTGGGTACTGCTGTGCCAGCCTTCCAGGCAGCCAGGCCCCCCGGTCCTGACAACCCAGTCTTCACTCAGAAGCACTACTCATCCACCACTGTTGTTTTAATCACATCAATCACTTTCCTAACTTTGGTTTGTATGAAATCCAAGCTCCTAATTAGAGGTTTCAAATCTCTCTCACCAATTAATCCTCCCTCCATATAAATAGAAACATATCTTCTCACTGCCCGCTTGTGGCACTGCTCTAGTGAACATACTTGTTCCAAGAATTCACATTACCTCCTTCGCTTACTCCTAGCTTCTCAAACATGTTGCTTCTGCTTTGAAAACTATTCAAAAGTCACCTCCTCTGACTAGTTTTTCCAAATCATTACCCCTGGCTTTGGTATTTCTAGTCCTCTATTGAGAAATTACAAATAGAGGAAACGCAGTTGAGTAACTCGCATGGTCTGCTGGAAAACTGCATGAATACGCGTCAGACAAAATCAGTCTGAGTCTCGGCTTTGCAAATTATTTTAGCCTTAGTCTTACTCATCTGTAAAATGGAAATGTTAATACAAATCCCACTGTCTTATGAAGATTACACATACTTTATATTAAGCACATGCACGCTGAGTTCCCACTATGTGCTGACCCTGCTCTATGAATAAGATATTTATTCAGTAAGTAAGTGATAATAACACTATCTTTATGTGCGAGTGATCAAAAATATATTGTGTATTTCCCCCATTTAATTATAGATGTTTCACTATTAATCATAGTTTTTAACACTTAGTTATAGTAACTTTTTCTAACAGTAGAGGGTGAATAATCATCAACAAATGAAGAAAATTCATTAATTTATTTGATATTTCCCATTTCAAAAGAAATTGTGAAGGCCTTCCCTCCTGGTGCCCAACCTCCCACCCACACACACTCAACCATCTGAAGGACCTTATTTGGTAAAGATCAAACAGGTGTTCTAACGTTCAGACAAGCTCCGTGCTTGAAAATTCTGCCAAATCCACTGTTTTATAATAAGAACAGATGGTCACAGATAAGCATTGCTTCGGCTGTTGATGATGTTGAAAACAAATCTTTATCACAGAGAGGAGAGGGGATGGAATTTTGAGACATAACCATTTTCTAGATGTAGAATGCACATTCTTGTGCACACCACACAGGCTATCATTGTGATTATAATAGAATAAAATCCAAATTTTAGAGGATGTTGATAAAGCATCCTACAGCGTCCTTGGCTGCCTTCCTATGCAGAGTATAGGCTCATTTCCTTCTCCACATTTGACTTATAAAATGAAAACTTTTTATGTATGATGTTTGCGTGCAACTCTTGATAATACTGAATGGCTTCGTTCATACGAGAGATATTTCACTTTTTATGACTGATTTAAGTGCTTGGGCTTTATCTTTTGCTTTTTTCACAAAAGGGATGATCGAAGAGAATGAAAGAGGGACCATTCTCATCAAAATGATTTAAAAATGATTAGTTTCGTTCTGACAGAAGTTATTAATGTATCACACAGTCCATTGAGGCATGAACTTTTTAGTGTTAGAGTTAAATGTCAAAAGAGATGTTACATTGGAAACTTTGTGTGGATCAGTTTAAGATATTCTAGTCACTCAATATTAATGAAAACTTCTTGATACAGATAGGCACTTTACAGATGATGGTGGTGTAAGAGCAATAGATTGGAAGAAAGGAAGAGATCAACTGGCCCCTCTTTTGTTATTTTTTCCCCACACTTGATTACATAAATGAACTCTCTTTAGCTACGACTTTTTTCCTGCCAGTTTGTGTAGCAAAGGCATCTTCTTATAGTTGTATATTTTCATGTGTGTGTGTGAGTGTGGCATTTATATTGTGTGCCTGCCAATTCAGTCTTGGCTGTAGATTTCTGAAGAATCTGATAACTACGACCAGATTGGTGAAATCAGGGCTACTTCCTGTTAGAATACTGACATCTTAACTCTGAAGCATTTCAGAAACATCTCATCTTGTACTTCAATTATACTATTATCACACAATATGTATTATCATATTTTCTGGATGAAACACAGGCCTACAGTTGTACTTATAATTACGCAGACATCAAGAAATGTGGGCCTGATTTCTGCTGGTTAGGGTGGTAATTATTGGCTGGCTCCTTGTTTCCTTGAGACTGAGTATTGATGAAGAGAATGCACAATGAGCTTTGGGCAGAACAGTCAAAAACTTGAAATCTCAGCTGAAAGTAAAACTCAAGAGCTTGGAAGGAAGTTTATGGTGAAAATCCTTTAGGAAGTGAGTCAAAGACTGATTTACTTTACATATTGATTTGCTGTATTAGGTAATTTCCAAATCCACTAAACAGGATTGTCATTTTTAAAGGAGAAATCTACCATTTAATTTTAGGAAAACCAGTTTGTAATCAATCGAGAGCCTACTGTGTGTAGGGCACTGAGGAAAACAGATATTTTGTGAATTCTGCAGTCTAATTGGAGACATAAGGAATACATGAAAATATTTGTGACATTAAAAATTAAAATATAATTCAGACAAGAGGTGTCACATGGTTAATTATCAAGTGAAAGACAAATATTGAATTTAGAGGTGGACACAGTTATCCTGGCCCAAGAGCTCTAGGAATTTTCACAGATGAGGTGAGACTTGTGTTGGTGTTTCAAAAAGAAAAACTCTAACATGGACATAGTTATTCAAAATATATATTATTAATTTTTACAATTATGAGTTACACATATTATGGACTTATATTGAGCTTTTGTCTTCCTTCTTTGGTGTTAATTCTATTTAAATACATTTAGAAATTACCTAAAAACAAGACATCAAAATAAACTAAATCAATATTTAACTCACTTATTTGCTCTTTGGTGAAACAAATTATTTTAAATTGGGCAAGGGGAGAGTGTACAAGCCATGGAAAACTAGAGCAGAAGGTTTCTAAAATAGGGGAGTATTTTCTTTATTTAGTATTAATTTAGATCATGCATGTTATAAAATATTTGCTGAATGAATAAAAGATTTATAGAGTGCAATATCATTTCATAGCCTACTGTGAAATAACTATTATATAGCAGGACATTTACTAGAATAGGAGGAAAAGGAAGAGGAGGAGAAGCAAGAGGATAAACAAAGGAAGAAAAAGGAAAAGGAACGGTTTCGGGAGTCATAAAAATTCTATGGGAAGATGTAGACTTTGTTTATGATTCTGGATTTATCCTAATTGGAATGTGCCACAGTAGACGTAAGCGCTCACTCTTGATTTAGAAATCAAATTCTCCTTTAAGAGAACTTTTAAAATGAAAAAAAAAAAAAAGAGTAAATATCTCTTCCAACCTTTTTATGTTGAAAATGCATATAAATGCATCCTTAAAGAAAATATTTCAAAGAAAAATATCACTCTCATTGTATCATAATATTTCCATTTTTTATTACCTTGTCCAACATATTTATTCACTTCAATCATTATCTAAAGTTTATTTTGTATTCTGTAGTCAAAAAATTCTAGTATATTTTTTAAGAATTCATCTACTTTTGATTCAAATGAGAAGATTTTAGAAGTCCGATTGTTTCATTCTAAGAGATCCCTGCAAAGATTTCTGTCCTTGAGAAGTCAACTTCCTCATATCTATTTTGAGAAGCAGAAACTTTAACAGATTTGGGGCAGTTTTGTGAAGACTTCAGGAGAGAGTTACAAAAAATAGGATAGGATAATTTGAGTTGCCATTTATAAAAAGGGAAACCTCTCTATGATGGGAGGTCAGGACAACCACCTGTTCTTCAAAGGATATTGGAAAATAAACTTCTTTAATCTAAAACGTTGCCACAGTGGTGACCAGATGGTGGATGTCTTGGGTAGGTACAGATTTCTACCCTTTGAGACCTACTTCATTGTGCTTGTAAGTACATGTACAAAGATCCCAGGCTGTTCAGTGCTGCACATCAGGTGTCAATTACTGAAGAGTTCTGTTAGTGGATTTAGGAATATTTTTGATATTTCTTAGCTGTTGGTCCATAGTTTCTCAAAAATATAGGACTAGTCAGTAATAAAACCTTAAGAAGGGAGAGGACATGAAATGGAGACAAGGAAGGAAGGCTCCTCATCCATATGCCCCTAATCCTTTGAGGTACCTCACTTCTTGTATTTGAGAAGTTGGTTTTTACCATAGCTCACCTGACACTCCTAGTTGCCAATCCAACCCCACTCTCCCCTTCTTCCTGCAGACAGTACTCTGATTTTGCTCAGGAAAGTGTGATACCTAGCCCTAGGGAGATACTCATTTTCCCAGTCCCCTTGGGATTGATCCTACTATACAGTTCTGGACAATGAGATATAAGCAGACATTCCCTGGGGATTTCTTCTGCTTCCCCCTCCTCCCACCATGAACATGGATGCAATGTCTGGAGCTGCTGACGCTATCTTGTAACACATGAGGTAACAAGTACAAGGAAAAGTGTCACATGCTGAGGGAGTAAGAGAGAAATGATGATAAGAACTTGGGTCCAGGCTAGCATTATTGAGTGGTTGAGCCCATGCAAGCAACCCCTTCTCTCTGATTTTCTTGTTATAGATGAAAAAATACCCCACATATGTTTAAGCCATTGTTGGTTATATATTTTGTTACTGGTAGCCTAGCACGGTCCTAACTGATACCTCTGGTATAGTAGAAAGTGCTGCTTTTGTTTTTCTTGTGGTGAGGAAGATTGTCCCTGGGCTAACATCTGTGCCAATCTTCCTCTATTTTTGTATAGGGGTGCCACCACCACATGGCTTGATGAGCGGTCTGTAGGTCCACAACTGGGATCCGAACCTGTGAGCCCCAGGCCACTGAAGTGGAGTGCGCAAACTTAACCACTAGGCCACTGGGCTGGCCCCGAAAGTGCTTTGCTACTTTGATTGTTTAATATCTTGGTCTGTCTATGTCTAAAGTCCCCAGGTGACTACTTAATAAAAGTGAACACGTGAACGAGGTCCTTCAGAAAAACTCAATGTCTGTTCTAGATAACTAAAAATGAAGTGGAATATGGGAGTGATGGTTACGTGAATGACCGGGATTATTGAATTAGAGCTTCCAAGTGCTCAACCTCTTCCCAAGATGTAAATTAGTGAACTTCACTTCTTGGGAAGTAAATTGAAAAATGCCTGAAGCTTTTTGGAAGCAACAAAGTGAATGTGTAGAGGAGGCAATGGCTCTGTGGTCTGAAAACTCATAATCCTCTGGCTCTTTCAGTGTCGTGAAAGGGTTAATGAATGTAACCTTCAAAGTCTTCCAATTTAAACTCAAAGTACTTTCAACTATTTAGCCAGAAAATCTTGCTCAATATTTGTAAAACCACCATACAATTAGCATAAGTTCACATGCCTATGGTGAAAAAAATGAGAAGACTAAAGGAATTTTAATGAGCTCTGCCATAATCATCCCCTGAAATAAACCTCATAAAGCATCTCTCTTTAACTTTCATTTGATGTTTTTCTTTCCCTAACTAACTGCTCCAGCTACACCTATGTTCAGGTACACACATGTATCTTTGAAGTAGGCTTGGTTATCATTTATGTCATAACTCACGGTTCCTTCTCTCTGTTTCTGAGTATACGTGCACATAGAGAGATTTATGTTTATGCATACACTCCTATATTTGACTGTCAACCTTGCCTACACTTCTGTTAACCTGGTGATAAGAGAGGATGTGAAAAGCCAGGAAAAAGCGTTGAAAGGATCCATTGTAAGTAGGAAAGGGAAAGCAAAAAGAGAAAATGTTATAGGTCTTTTGAATTTACCCTTGAAGTTGTTGTACACAAAAAAAGGATATATTTTTAGTACCAAGTTGTAGTTCTCTACAGTGTCTTGTACATCGTAGGCATTCGGTAGAAAACAATCGCCTGCCCCACTCCTCCATCTTTGCAAACAGCTCATTGTCATGCTTCTCTTCCTGATTCAAGTGGGTTGATTGGACTTCCACTGTCAGCCTATGCAATGAACATACTGGGGTATCAGCCTGATTCTAGATCCCCAAAACTGTTCCAGTATTGGTTTCCATCACAAATATGTGTAAAGACACAGAACAAAGTCAACCTGAGAAAGAGGTAAAGGGGTGAGGCAAAGAGAGAATGGGCCTTATTTATATTCTTGTCCCTGTATAAAAGCAAAATGCATTTATATTAATTATGGCCCCTTGGAACTTGCAAGCATTTCTTGTTTGAATTCAAGTTCTGTTCAATTCATTTCATGTTGTAATTAAAGTTTTAAAAAAGTCGTGCCTGGGATACATTTGACCTTTGTGTCATTAGGGAAGGAACTGCATTGTTTACTGAGCATTTTGCAGGTCAATCTGAAACTGTAGCAATAACACATTCTAAATCTATAGGAAGAGTGTTTCATAAATGGAACATTTTAACATCAAATAGGCCATGGGGGATTCATACATTGATCTTCTACTGACGTTTCCCCTGAATTAGTTAAGACTGTTAGACTAACAATGGTTCTAATGGGAAAGATAAAGAAGACCAAATGGCGAAGAGGCAGCAATTTAAAAGTTTAATTCAGGGTTTCCTGTTTATATCAGTTATAAATTTAGATAATTGGCGGTGTTCAAACTGACGACAGCTTTGAATGCTCTTGATGGATTATGGCAGTTCATTCACCTCCTGATTTTATTGCTTAATATGAGATAGCACAATGGTCCTCCCTGTCAAAGAGAGGTTGCTGACAATGACAGAGCATTCACAGCAGGCCACCATCAGTGCATTAGTTTGAGTATTCACTGATGTCAAGGTAGAAATTCCGGCAATATTTGTCCTTTGCCCTACCTTTCAATAATATCTTCTTTGAAGCAGGTTTCATAAGACAAAGTATTTATTCACTAAAATTCTAAATGGAAAATAAGTATTGCATTTAATCGAAGACTAAATTCTCTCTCTCCCCCCAACTCAAGCCACCACCTCCATTCTATACCACAAGATTTTTCATAGATCTCTAGAAAGAGATTTATTGTTCTTATGTAAGAAAAAAATTCAGTCTCATCCATCTAAGTCTCACTGTAGAGTAACTATAGCTTGGTAAAGTTTGTAATACGGGAAGAACATATAACGTGACCATGTATGGTTGGAACCCATCTAGCAAAGATTTAGAACCAGAAGTCTCTATCTAAACCGTGCAATGCCCATTCTCTGGCACAGATTTCTGACACACAGGTGGAGTTCTATGAAAGCAAATCCATGGTCAAAATGCAGCTCATTCTCACTTGTCAGTGTAACCAAGACTGTGGAGACTTTTTCAATAACGTAAATGATAATGAAACTCTTTAGTCAAGATTACCATCTGTTATGGAACAGCTTTGAGGAATATTGATGCCAAGTGAACCAGGGTCTTCCTATGTTTGGGGGCTTTTTCTAGATAGCTCTGTGGGTGAAAGCTGGGTGTTCAGTTAAAGTTCCCTTCCGGAAATCAGTAATCATAACTTTATGGATGTAGCAGTGAGTAGTGATTAAAAGCAAGTGGTTTAGTGTCAGTTTTAACCAACCAAGTTACTTAATTTAAGGTGGGAATAATTGCTACTTTCTTCCCCCTGACTGTTTCAACTACACCTACACTAGATACACACATTTATCTCTTAAATAGGCTTTGCTATCTTTTCTCTCATAACTCATACAATGTCTGACACTGAATACACTGTGTTTACCGTCATTACCACCAATGCCACATGGCTCAGATGTTCCTAATGATTGGCTCAGGAGTGTGCAAACTTAATCTGGTAGATTAGAAAAATTGACCCCTACTCTCACGTTTTCTTACCTATTATGTCTTCAAATGATAGACTGAGAGATCAGAGTGGCCATCTGGTAACTCTCTCCTTAACTCTGTCATCAATTTCCCTCCTGCTTCTCTGGCTATAATACTAAGAGTTTCACTGTGAGGGGAGAGATCAAAATTAGGTTCTCATATTGAAAGAAAAAGAATACACCTAAGCTGTTCTACCTCTCCACTCTAGGAGAAATGCTAAGTGGTATAAGTAGAACCTGCTTGTTCAAAAACATTTTACAATAGGATAGTAAAATGAGGTTTGATTTAAAAGCCATCCTGGAAAGAAAGGGCTTATAATGGACAGACTCATATATTTGGAAGAAGATCATGTGTTGGACTCTGGCTTTGTCTGAAAGCATGCATGTTTGAAAACTCATTCATCTGTCTGCTCTTCCAACTATCATTATAAATAATGTGTTTTATTTATAGCAGCGTATAGAGCAATGATATGGACAGATAATTGAACCATATTACAAAGAAAAATTCCTATTTAATAGTAGACAATGTGCTTCTCTGTCTAAAATGGAGCAGCATGTGGGAGTCAATAGGATTTTTGTCTTTCTCATTTCTTATCAATAGATTGCATAAAGCATTTCTCCTTTTAGGAAGAGTCAGACCTGAAGGGAGCCTGTTGAAGCCTGTAGGGGCTGTTTTGATTGGCTTTGGCTTAGGTAGTTTCTTTGTAATTATTCTGTGGTTTCCCTGGTATTGACCGCAGAATACAGCTATCCTAAGTTGAGAGCCTTTGAAATGTGTCTGTTTTAATTTTCTTGTAAAGAAGGGAGAAAAAAATGTGCTTTGAGAAGAAATACACAAACTTTAAAAAAATGTTTAAATTATTGTGAACCAAGCTTTCTAGTTCTATTCAATATCTCACAAGATTATACCCTGATTGTTATAAGCTGATACCTACTTATACTAATACCTTCCTGGGTGTCTTCTGTATATCTAAACAAGATCCAGATTAGATATTCAAAGGAGTTTTCATGTTTTATTTTTATTTTGTCCACTTAAAGGAAGATAGGCTTTTGTGGAAAGTCTGGTACCTTGGAGGCCAGTATTAAGAACCCTTGTTTGTTAGTTACGACTTTCTTTCTGGAAACAACCATTAGTCAATGCATCACTGAGTAACTTAATGAAGTAGAACCATTGCAAGTTTATCTACTTGAGAATTCTTTACTTCCTAAAGGTCAAATGTGAAGCTATTACTTTTATTTGACTTACCAGGCTTCTATTTCACTTATTAAGGGTTCTTATACTGCCTCATGGAACCTCGGGAGTTTATGCAATAAATTTAAATGGTTGCCAAGAGTTAGGTGACTGGAACCACTTCCAGAATACACAAACACATTCTCCTAAGCTCCTCAATATTTGAAAACCATTAAATGGATCAAGCTACCTCCCAAATATATTGAATATTACTTCCATGTGGGCATAGCATTGTTGAATTAGTATTGAATTGAGTTCCTTGGGTAGTAGCAACAGACAAGCAGTGATTTAATTAGCCCAGTACCATGTTAGAGCCAAAAGGAGATAATGAGCGAGGATAAGGACAGGCTTCTGCCTTCAAGGATCATGGGTGCTGGTTGGAAAGGAAAAATAACACATACCAAGGAATTAGACATCAAGAAAATGCAGCAACTGCATCATTGATTATTAGCATAAAATAGATAAAGAAAATAGAGGTGTATATAAATTGCAGTAGATAGAGAATATTTCGTGGAGGGACCAAATTTTAGTTAAGTCTTAAACGATGAATAAGAATTTCATGGGTGGAGGAATGGAAAGAAACTTTCCAGGTTCATTCAATTACTCGTGTACCTTTATCTAGTACCTATAACTGGCCAGGGAATATGCATGTAAGATAACTCTCTGTCCTCAAGGAAACTCATTTTTATTCTCTGACCATGACAAGCTCTTTCCCTTCACATGCTCTTTACACATGCTTCCCCAATTACCTTTTTCAGTTATCACTGCATATCAAACCACCCTACTACTCAGTGACTTAAAAAAAATCATCATGCATTCTCTATCCTGATTCTGTGGGCTTACTGAGCTCAGCTGGGTGGTTCTGCTTCATGTGGTACTGTTGGGACTGTAGTCATCTGACAGCTCAAATGGGCTGGAACCTCCAAGATGGCTTATTCAGATGGCTGGCAGTTGGTACCAGCTGTCAACTGGGAGCTCACCTGGGGCTGTCAACCAGAATGCCTCAATCCTCCTCACTGTGACCACTCTATGTAGCTTTGGCTTCTCGCAGCCTGAGGGTTGGGTCCCAGAGGGAGTGACCCAACTGCATGGAAGAGGAAGCTACCAAGCTCTTATGGCTCAGCCTCAGAAGTTACATGGAGTCATCCTCGACATTCCACTGGTCAAAGCAAATCACAAGCCCAGCTAAGAGCTAAGGGGAAGAGAGGCAAAGAATTTGTGGCCATTTTCAATCCATCACACTCTTACCTCCCCACCATCACCAAATGTATTTATCTCCCTGCTTATTTTGCTCATTGCTCATAACACATTGTAATGTGTTATTATCACGTTTATGTTTTCTTAAGTTATGCATAGTGGGAATCTTATCTGTATGTTGATCACTCTAGCTTTAGAGCTAACACTTGGCACATAGTAGGTACTTATTAAATATATATTTGATAAAAATATTGAGAGATATAGATAAGAACAAGACCAACTCTTATATATCTTGAATGAAACTTTAAGGTCCATTCCAATTTGCAAAATATCATTATAAATACGAATTATACATCCTTGTCATGTTGTGTGGATAAAAGCGAAAGGTCAATTGATTCAGATCAGGCCATGAAAGCAAGCTTTCCTAGAGGAAGTGGCACTCGACGTGGTCCTTCAAGGCTTGAGCAAGACCTCGATGGTTAGAGCACATTTCAGCTATGCCAACAACTTGAGTAAGGGAGAGGGAGGCCTGTAGAAAACTGATTCCTGCAATAGACAAGTTGCCTAGGCATTAATTTGTGAAGAGACTTTATGAATGGAGTGATAGAGACGTGTCATTTCTTTGCAGTTTTCCCCATTATGGGCTTCTCCTCCCAGGAGCCAAACCATAAGTTAGTGTCATTGTGAGAGCACAGAACTGAGAGGGAGACATCATGAACAACTCTTACCCGCCAGCCCTCTTTTCTTTCAACATCCTTCTCAATCACGAAATTTTTCTGTCACCAACGCATTTCCTCAGAGGGGAAGGAGAATGAAAAAGAAGAAAATAGCCAATGAAAGTTTTGATGTTGGTGAATGTTGGGAAATACATTAAGGGTGGGCCAGGCTTTTTTAAAAGTCAAAAAAGATACCTAGGAATAATATGATAGTCCTCAGAGAACCATGGAATTAATTGAGTGTGGAGGACAGGAGTGAAATCAAGAAAGTGAAATTCATGTTAAGTCTGTATGACAGTCAAAACTACCCCTTTGAATATGTTTTACAAAATATCTTCCAAGGATTTTTCATACGTAAGATAATTTCGTACTTTTGCAAACAGTAAAACCACCTAAGGGTCTCCTCTCTTCCTAAACTACCTAAAAATGCCTGTTAAAGCCATTTTTTTATTTCACTATTTATTGTTACTATTGTTTAATTTATCTCTATTCTTATCTCTAAAGGCTTTCCCCTAAACACACTTACTCCAATCATCTGTTCTCTTTTCTATTCTATGAATCTCATGACAACAAGGACTAAGTTTTATTAATTTTCAAATTCCCACCACCTAGCATGGTGTCTCCGACTTATCATGGGGGTTCAGTAAATGAATGGAAGAACTGAAGGAATGGACGGTAGTCCAAAGGACAAGGAAAATGTACCACCTATAGAGGAACGTAGTTTTTTTTTTTTTTTCCTAAATTAAAAATTACACGGTATTTTTAATACCATGTTGAGAAACACTTGACTATCAAAACTGTAAGAATCTATAGTCCTTTATAACAAGGGATGATTCCAACTCATGTAATTGAGTCATTGAATCAACTCATGAACAATCATGAAGATTGGTGTCCACTCTAATCAAAGGAGTCATGGTACAACAGAAAGAGAAAGGGACAAGAAATCAGGTGATCTAGATTTATATTCCAAAAACCTTCTACTTTTGCCTTAATCTCTCTGGATGTTTGTTTCCTAGACTATAAAATGAGGAACTTAGCCATTGTTAAGCAAGATTTTTGTGTGTAAACATTTCCAACAGAGTTCCAGACACATATGTTAGATGAATCTAACCCTCATGTAGAACAAGACACTATCTGCTGTGTGGTCCAGAGCAAGCCACTCAGCCTCTCCAATCCTTAATTCTTCCTTTTAAAACTGAAGATCTCCAGAATCTAGAGCTCACTTTCTTTTATCAACTTTGCCTTGTGGTTGAATCCTTAGGAAAATAAAACACCATTTTTAATCCAATTAACTTAATCCTCTTAATAAGCACAAATAAATATACACCCAATAGCAGTTAAGAACCAGTGGGAAAGTATCTAGCACTCCGACAGGGCAAATAGATTGGATGTTGATTAGAGGAGCAATAAGACAAAGCCATCAGAAAGGGGAGAATATAACAAAAGGTACAGATGGTTCAGAGCACTTTGAATCATTTTAATTCATTTCTATTCTACAAACACTTATTGATATTTGTGGTATGTCAGGATCTATGCTGGGTTATAAAGACAGATCAGGCTTACACTTTTCTACAGAAATTCAGTCTTGAGATTATTGTCCACCTGGATGCTTCTCAAAGCAAATCACATGGGTATTGTCTACTGGTCCCCACCCTGGGGCACTGTCAGCTCAAAAGGCCTTGACCTCATTACTTAACCTTCCTGGACTTCCATCTGCTCATTTATAAGAAGGATGGTCTCTTCCAGGTTGAGTGCTTTAAGAGTCACTGTGGGTGACATTTGCTGTGTTGTGTCACAAGCTCACACATGGGCCTGAGCCCATCCACTGCCCCTGAATCTACTATCAAGATGTCCCTGAGCCAGAAGCGCCTGCAGCATTGTCCTGATTGCCACAAATCAGCATTAAATGAGGCATTTATCATATTTGAAAAAACACACCATCTGCAGATCTCCACCATTGTGCAAAGTTGTCACGAACAATATGCTACTTTGCAATCTGCACATTTAACAACAAATGGCGAAATTCAACAGCAACCAGAAATAAACTTGGGCTTTGCAACTGCATTTCTTCGATGCAGTTAGTGCTTGGCCAGTCCCCAGAACATCACCTTCCACTTAGGAGAATGTAGAGCTAAGCAAATTCAAACTGAAAAACATCTTTTAACTTTCTATGTGAACAGGAAGGAAGGGAGAGGATAAAGGTAATAAGATTCTCTGATCATAGGAAATTGGAATTTGCTATCTTGCTAGACCATTATTCTTAATGCACACTGAAGTTGGCTACATTTCCTTGGCAGAGAAATAAAATCATTCTGATTCAAAGTAACATGAAATGACTTGGTAAAGATTTTTCAAATAATGGCCGTTTTTTGTGGGGTTTTTTGCTGACAAATAAAAGGTAAATATTCCCTTCTTGTGGATGCTTGGAGGATACAAATGGTACATTCAATAATATGGAGTTAAAGTTTATCATTGTATTTAACATCTCAATATTTGATTACACTAGAGATGAAGTAGTGCTATGTTTATAATACAGTGAAGCATGAGTAATTTTGTTTCCTCACTGGGGTTATTATAAAAACTATTTTGAATATCTGTAGCCCCAATGTAATATGAAAGCCCCCAAGGGCTTCAATGAATCATTATTATAACAATTGCACATGTAAACTCTTTCCACCGCAAAATATTAAGAGGTTAAGTGCTAATAAGCCTTTGAGATTGTTTGTTTGAGGTTTCCTTCATCTCCTGTTTGATTTCAAGCATTTATTAAAAAAAAAAAATTCAAAGAACAAGGGCTGTGTGAAGAGACTGTTATTACCTTGCATCTAAGGGAAATGAGTTGAAGACAGTTGCACAATTACTTGGCCTTATTATCCTGTTTCTTTGGAATAAAATAACTCTTTAATGAGCTACTGTTTTTCCTAAAATGTCTCTAGATGGACTGCTAATTGGGACTGCTAATTGTTCCACTAGTTTTAATTTCGGGGAAAAAAGAATCAGCACTAGAAGAGGAACCATGAATCAACATTACAATCATCAGTTTTTGAGAAGATGAATAAAACTCTGGAGCCAATTCTAAATACATCCAATTAAAAGAAAAATAGAGAAGAAAATACTTTCTCTTAAAGTTGTCAGATATGCTTAGGTACATCCAAATGAGCACCAGGCTATCTGGTAATTTTCCACAATGTAACTTGTATAACTACATGGCTGGTGTAACAAAGCACCTTCTTAATTGCTTTCACTAGCTCTTCTTTCTCTTGGGTAACTTACTTTACTCTTAGGTCTCTCCTGGATATTATAGTTTCAGCCTTTTCTCTTTGTTGATGACTCCCGCATGGATGCCTCTACACCTGACATCTCCTGTGAACTCCAGACCATCAACCCCTACTGTGTTTTGAGAATTTCCAGATAGGTTTTCCTCCATTGTCGCCAACCCAACATGTCCACAGTTGAGCCTTCTGTCTTCTACTCAAAGTTGTGCCTTCTTCTATGTTTCCTAATTCTGTTCATGGCATTAGCAGTCTTAGATTCTCCTGTCTCAGATCAGGAGCTTCAGATTCATCTTTGACTCTTTTCTGCCCTTTCTTCACCCATTTAGTGGCTGAATTCTGTTTCTTCACCTTTGAAGTCTCTTAATTCATTCCTTTTTCTGATATCTTCCATTTCACTTTGACTGCTCCTTTCATCCGCTTCCAGGTGAGGTGCTCCTCCGAAATGTTTCTATGGCACGCTATGCTTATTTCCATCACAGCCCCATTCACATTGCAGTATAACCTCCTTTACCTTCCTGTTCCCATCTCCCAGCATATAAGAGCTGCTCAGTAAGTGCTTGTTGAGCAAACTTTCCCAGTCACTTCCTTATTATCTCTTGTTGAGGCTATAGCTGGCTTCTTTTGCCTGCTGTCCCTACCCACAATCCAAGTCAACATGGACATTTAATCACTAGTTGGACCACTTTCCTCATTCTTGTACTAATTTTATTCCCCAAGTTATATTTTTCCACCTCTCTGCTTTCACCTATTCCAAGGACAAAACCCTTACTTCCACATCTTATGGAAGTGACTCCTATGCTGAAGAACTTTGTTCAAATGTTTCCTCCAAAAACCTTCCAGAGCATATCCTAGACAGAATTAATCTCACTACATCCCACCTATATTCAAAAGCATTTTTCCTACTTCTTTCGTTGTATCTTTAATTGTTCCTTTGTTCAAGATATTTTGCCAGGATTGATTTTCTTACTAGATTGTGGAAGGTACAAAAGGTGACTTTCTCATCTTAATGTTCCCCATATATTTACTGGATACAAAGTGTTTTGTGTTCAATTCAACTACTGCTAAGTTTGATTTAATGATTCTCAACTAACTTAGACACAGCCTCAAAATAACAAGTTTTAGGTTGGATCGGATCCTGTTTATTCCAATAATCACATTAAGGATAAAAATCTTGACATACAAAACAACATTGACCACATAAAACAATAGGAGATATATCTGCCACCAAATATTTGCAGTATGATTCATCATGAAGCTGTGAAAAGATCTAATTCACAGTCTGCAAGATAGTGTGAGATATTCTGTGGACTGAGTGCCATTCAGTCTGCATAATCCAACTCTTGGTGATTTATATATTTCATCCTATAAAATTTAGTTAAGTAATTACTTGATACTGTAGCTTTCTTGTTGTGAATAATAGTCATATAAACCTCATTTTTTATAATGCCTGTTCTCCAAGATTTTGAGAATTAATGAGAAAATGCTTTTAAATATTTTCTCATTAATCCTCAAAAGACCCCTCTGCAATAGATGTGTAGAAATGATTAAGGATTAAAATTTCTCCACAAAGAAGACCACATCTCTACACTACTCCTCAGCTAGCTTCAATGAACTTTTAAAGTTATAAAATATAAAGGAGCGATAAAGTATTTTATTTCTGCAGGATTCAGAAGAGAGAGACAAACCTGCTTTTACTGTAAACACATAAATAAATATTGATCTTTGTCATGGCATATGGGGATATAGATGTCTAAAAGATACACCTTAGGAATATTTTAGCAAGTTTTTATGCTAAATAGAGTTGAAAGTATACCTTTACCACATATCTTTTGAGAAGGTCTCATTTTGCGTTAAAGATTTTTCAGAGCCTATTTATTTACATTCCTTTGAGAGAACTCTTCTTAATTTGCAGGTTATTAAATAGAGTGTAATTTATCATGTGGAGCATATTCTGGCTCAGTGATTCCTCTAGGAAGCATAGCTGATGAACCATAATTATTTTCTAAAAGTTAAAGGAATGATCAAACTTTAGTTATTCAACTCATTTATGTGGTAAAAGTGAAGAATTTTCCAAAACGTTATAGATTTTTTAAAAACATAAAGCATACTCACATGAGTTTCTAACTCTGGTTCCAAAATGAATTTCAAAGAAGATATTAGATGAAACTTCAGAGGATCACAACGATATGATTTAATAGCACTGGGGTAACATTGGTGTCATTCCAACAGATAACCCTTCCTAGGGCAATGCAGGCATCATAAGATGTGAATATCAGCAAAGTATATAGAAAAAGCAGCATAAAAAGCATGCATGCTGAATATAATTTGCACAGAAATGAAAAATGCACATTGGTAGGGGGTAGATTTCGATCGTCCAAGCATCTGTGGAATCAAGATAATTACGGCATTCGGGACTTGGGACAATGAGGCACAAATAAACCTCTGTAGTTTTTTGGGGAAATAACGTATTTGATGTAAAGAAAAAGGGAAGGGAAGGAGAGATTATTACCAGCTACTGATTACTCAGTGAATGCCAGGTATCACTAAGCACTTTCAGTAAGCTATTTTATGAAACAGAACAATTTTCCTGTAAGGTATGTATTATTAACTGTATTTTTGCATATAAAAAAACTAAGTGTAAATGTCCAAAGTGCCCATGTACCTAGTAGTTAACAGTTGCCAGGTCATATACATATATCCATTTTATATATATATTCCTATATATATATAAAATACCATTATACATATATACCCATTATATATATACATATATATATCCATTATATATATCCATTGTCCATACATCCATAAATATGAAATCATATATATATAATCACGTATATCCTATATATATAATATATATATAATCTTATTTATACCACATATATATGATGGTTAATTTTATGTGTCAACTAGACTGAGCTAAACGATGCCCAGATAGCTGGTAAAACATTATTTCCGGGTATGTTTGTGAGGGTGTTCCTGGAAGAGATTAACATTTGATTCAGTAGACTGAGTAGAGATAATCACCCTCACCAACGAGGGTGGGCATCATCCAGTCCATTAGGGGCCTGAATTGAACAAAAAGACAAAGGAAGGGTGAATTCTCTCTCTTCTTGAGCTGGGATGTCCATTTTTTCCCGCCTTTGGACACGGGAGCTCCTGGTTCTCAGGCCTTTGGACTAAGGGACTTATACCAGTGGATCCTTGGTTCTCAGGCCTTGGAGTGAATTTCATCACTGCTTTTCTGGTTCTCCAGGTTGCAGACAGCAGATTGTGGGACGTCTCAGCCTCCATAACCACGTGAGCCAATTCTTATAATAAATCTCCTCTTATATATCTCTCTCTTATATACATCCTATTGGTTTTGCTTCTCTGGAGAAGTCTGACTAATACTATATATATGTATTCCTCCACCCATCCCTTTGCATCTGAGTAATGGAAAAAAAAAAAAAAAAAACACTCAAGGATGACCCTGTGCCTAATTGACAAAGGTGCCCTTGAAGGAGCCTCTTACCATTTCATGAACAGTGGCAGCTCAAGTGGGAGCCTGCACTGAGTGGCTGTCCAGGACAATTCCACAATCTCTAAATGACTGAGAGACCAGACAGATATTCCAGCTTTTCCAGCAGGGACCATCAAAAAACCTCACAAGGAAGGTCATTGTGTGCCACAACTGGAAACCTTCAATATGAGGAGTGGCCACCACTGTTTTCATGAGTCAGAGCATGAGTTTTAGAGTCAGCCAGGCTCCAAAACCCCAGTTGATATTTCTGAGATTTCATTATCTCTTCTCCAAAATGGACATAATAATTCCTGCCTCAAAATGTTGTAAGCAGATTAATCTAATATAAGTATATGAAGAGCCTAGTATGATATTTGAGTCATGATGAGCTCTAAGTATATGGTGGCTTAAAAAAATGAGAAAGAGAAAGAAAAAAGAACAGACAAGGAAGAGGAGGACAGGGAGGACACAGAGGGATGAGGGAAAGGTGAAGGGAAAAAGAAAGGAAGGAGGAGGAGGCAAGGAAGAAAGAAGAGAAGAGGAACTGCTGGGAGTCATTGTTTCCAGAAGTTACTCCAAGTGGAAGCACCTAATGAGAACTGATGGAAATCATTGTGGTTGCTGAAGTCCATAGGAGATGCCATTGCAGCTGAGTGCAAAAGGTAATTGGGATCTACCAGCTTCGGTGACAACTAATAGAAGATGGTGTCATTGAGAGCAGCAGAAAGAGATTCAAACCCAGGCTACATTGGAGCCCAATGCAGCTCTCCTTTTTATCCTAGTATGAGATTCTCTTGACATCTAGGAAATATGTAGTGATTATTGATTCCAATGCTTCACTGAATGAGGAAAGAGAGTAATAATTTCTACCAGGAAACCTGGTGGAAATGATGGCCCAGAAACTTGAAGTGTTTTCTTCAGCCAATTACAGAGGCACTAAACAGTAATCTGATCCTCAGATGTCCAGGGGAAACAGGTGATAATTAGAAGGGACTATTGATAAAGTAGTACTGAGGTAAAAATAAATCTACTCTTGGCAAGCTTAATTATTTTGAAGGAAATGAGAAGAATAAATTGACAAAATAAACTGTGTCTACACACACACACTTTTCTTTTAAAAAAGTGGAACTATTATATATGGACTCTGATAGGAAAAATACCAAAATCAATACCATGACTGCTCTTAATAAACAGTAGTTTGGGAAATATTATTTGAAACTTTGAAATAGCATGCTTTTACAATGTAATCATGAATCAACACATCTGTTGAGGTTTCCAAAGAATGGAAGCCAGACAAGCATGGATAACCAATCACCAAGTTCTCTCCATCTGTAGCTCTAGAACATCTATCACATTCAACCTCCTCACCAGTTTCTACCACCCAGTTCTGGCTCTTATCTCCACATAAAGAATAATTGCTTTTACCTGCCAATTGGTTGCCCCTACTCCATTTTCTCCCACCTCATCCATGCTATACACTCTCCTAAAACACAGCTTCAATACATCATTCCCCTGGTCAGTTGGAAACTTTCCATTTTTTACAGGATGAAGTCTAAACTCCTTGTCCTGGCATTCAAGGCTCTTTAAAACTGGTCCCCAAACTTCTCATGGGCAACATTGAACCAGAGCAATATTTCCCATTGATATTCTAGAAACTTTGTCCTGCTAGATGCTTCACAATAAAAAAGGGATTCCTGATCAACTAAGTTAGAAAATGATGAATAATATGATCATAGCTAACATTTGTTAGGGATTTCCTCTGTGCCAGACACTAAGAACACTATATGCTTTATGTTATTTAATCTTCACAACTCTACATAGTTGATTAATAGATAAGAAAACCAAACAAGGCCTAGAAAGATACGGGCTGTTTCCAAGGTTACATATCTGGGAAATATCAGAGCAGGGATTTGAACCCTGTTATGTCTGACTTTGGGACCTGAGCTCTTAAACATAGGAATGCTCTATCCCTTTCCTACAGGGTCTCAGGGGAGTTTAGCCTATTAAAATCCCTGAGAAGTCCTGACATGCAAAACTCTGAGGGTTTTGTTTAAAGCAGTCAAACTTACTTTACTATAGGAAATGCATTTCATGAAATACCCTTTAACATCCGATAAAACTGGGTTTCCCAGGGCCCTTTTTAGGAAATGTCGAACTAAATGATTTCTAAGGCCCTTTCTCACTCAAACATTCCTTTTTTCCGGGACTTGCCTTCCAATTCTCTACTCAATGACTGTCAGTTCATTTAAACAGTTTATTTACAAGTCCCTAAATATGCTTGAGGTCCAGCCTCATTCCTTGTCCCTAGAACTTCCTCCACTTTACTCTTATCTGAATCTTTGGTATCTTTAGTACCCCTTAAATCCCATCTCGTCCCTGAAGCCTCTTCCTGATTGCTCACAAAGATATCAGGTTTAGTCTTCCTTAGTCTTTCTGTGGCACTGGGCTGAGGGGACCTTGAGTATACTCATATGCAAAAGAGATGCTGTACGACTGACAAGCTAAAAATTGGCTTTCACCAGTAGTCATATTACCTCATTTCTTCCTGTGTGCAAATCTTGAGTAAACACCAAGGGGCATAATTCAAAATTCTGAGTACATACTATTTTTTTCCCCACAACAAACATATATGTCCTTGGACCACCAGCAATATCACTGTCTGTACATGTCTTTCCTGGTCTACACTGAAAGCTCCTTCATAACAGAGACCAGAGTTTGTTTTCTGTCCCTGATCCGTTTATACAGTGAGCACTTCAGTTCAAAACTCTGAGATTCTGGCTCTTCCCCTTATAAGCCATATTCTTAAACAAGTAGTTTAGAATAAGACTTAGATTCATCACCTGTAAAGTGAGTAGAGATAATAATATTAACTAATACACTGGATTTGTGTAAAAATAAAATGAGTTAATACAGAGAAAGGGGGCTTTGTAGAGTACCTCACACTTTTTAAGTGCTCTAAAAATGTTAGATTTATCACTGTTGTTGTTATTGTAAATTGGTTATATACCATGTTCCAGGCATTTTACTTCACCATGAAACCAATTCAATATGGCGCAGTCCCTGCTCTCAGGAAGCTTGTGTCTGGTAAGAGAAAGAGAGCCAACAAAGTGTATGAGTGAGGTCAATTATATCCAGGGAGAGCAGGAGAGGGATCAAAGAGAAGGCAGCCATCCGGCCAAGCCCTAAAGGACAGACTGGAGATAGTAGGGCATTGCAGGCAGAGGGAGAAGCATTTGCAGGGATATGTCCTGTGGCTTGGGGCTCTTGGGGAACTGCAAGTTAGCCCATGTGACTGAAATCTGATATGTGACAGGTAGGAAGTGACCTGGAAAACTAGATGAGCCAGATATTGGAAATCTTAGGTTGCTCAAAGGCACTTAAATGTAGTCCCATTGATAATGGGATGAGAGGGAGTAGGTCAATGTAGCATTTAAAGCACGGAGAAATATGATCAGATTCATATGATAAATGTAATTCTGGTTATGCTATAAAGATTGGTAGAGGTCGAGACTGGACTTAGGAAAGAAATAAGTGAAATATGAAGAGTCTTTGAAGAGGGACTTGGCAGTCTATTAAACACAAAGTTATAGATTGAAGAAGAAGGACAGGTCTCAGTGGCTAACTAAAAATTTACCGATTGTTTTAAAAATGTAAATTATGAAACAGTATATCAACATAAAATTATTACAGTAAATATATTTTATTTCTTGTAAAATAAGTGTGCTATTGTTCACCTTCTAAATTGGCTAAGATTATAAAAACTAATTATAATGTTGGCAAAGGAAAGATGAAAGCAAGTATTATTTGGCAATTACTCTCATGGATTGAAAGCTTGTTTTTGCCCTTCGGCCTAATAATTTCATTTCTAGGCATCTCTCTTGGGAAATAATGTAAAATGCAGCAACACTTAGAATAAAAATTTAGAAATATGTATTTCCAACAAAGAGGGAATGGGTAAGTACTCAATTATGACATATCAATGTAATCTAATATTTTTGAAGACATTTAAAATTACAATCATGTGTTTTAAATAGGGTTGCCAAATAACACACAGAATATTCAGTTGCATTTGAATTTCAGATAAACAATGAGTAATTTGTTTAATATAAGCACATCCAAAATATTTCATGGGGCATATGTAAACTAAAAAGTTATTCATTGTTTATCTGAAATTCAAATGGATCTGGGTGTTTCATATTTTTATTCATTGAATCTGGTAACCCTACTTTTAAAGGACCTGCAAAAGTACACCATTTAGATATGTAGGATAAAAAAATATATTAAGTGTACTCAGTCAAGGGGAGATAAAAGTATGCCTTGAAAAGAGACTGTAAGGAAATACACCAAAATGAAATTAGTGGTCATTAGTTGTGGTAATGTTTGATTATAGTTTTTGTTTTGTTTTTTTAGTTTTTAGTGTGCTTTTTATCCATGTATTTTTCTACAATGAGCATGAGTTTTTTGTTGTTGTGGTTGAGGAAGATTCGCCCTGACCTAACATCTGTACCAATCTTCCTCTATTTTGTATGTGGGTCACTGCCACAGCATGGCTGATGAGTGGTGTAGGTCTGTGCCTGGGATCCGAAAGTGTAGGTCTGTGCCTGGGATCCGAACCTGTGAACCCAGGCTGTCAAAGAGGAGCATGCTCAACTTGACTGCTACGCCATGGGGCAGGCCCCAAGTTATTTTTATAAGTAGAAAAAAATGTGTTCATGTGTTTTTATATGTTCATGTATAATTCTATTCCACTTTTAACATTGGCAGTGGCCCACATTTATGAGTGATATAAGTTAAGATACCCACTGATTCCCAAATTACTATCCAACATAAAGCTTTCTCAGGTAACCCTTAGCTCCTATAGAATAAAACCAGGACTATAATTCAGTTCTCATCTTAAGTATCATCCCACTAGTAAATTCTTCTCCATCTGCCCTATCTCAATTCTCTTCCACCACCACAATCAATCGCCAATACTTTCCCATTATTCCAGAGCAAACTGCTTGTCTTCCGCCACATCACTTCACAGGGCTTCAGTACACATTTGTTGAAAAATAGAGTAAATGAATAAAAGAGAGAAACAACGTCAGGAATATTAAACAGCATTTCTCATTAGGCTTAACCTGGTATATATTTAGGTCCCAGCTGCATAACTTAATAGCTTCCCGGGATTGCTTTGACAAACACCAGAGTAGAAATATACGCACCATAAAACTGGATATAAAGAAAAATAAAGATCAGTAAAATGATATGTTTGTGGAGAAACTTTAGTGGACTCAGGAGTCTGGAAAGATCTCTGAAAACAACAAACCTGGAAGAAAAGTCTCCAAAGCATCTTATAGCTTCCAGGTTTCCTTCCCAAGTGGACTACAATGTTTTTCCTCCAAAGGCATTTCTGTGGGATGTTACCACCCACGCGGAGGATGACGGCTATATACCAGACTCTCTTGCTTAAAACAGGTTTCCTTTTCATTCCACTGTATTTTCAATTTTTTTAATGCACTTACCATAGAAAGAAGCATTACACAAAAACAGCAAACAAACAAACCACTGTCTTTTCAGGTCTGATTTTGAGGAGAACTCTGGGAGAAGCCTATTGAAATCAGAAGTAATGTGAAGGGGTCTCTTAGGCATTGCCTGCTTTTCTTTAAGCCTCTTTCTCACTCCTTCATTATTTACTCTCTAGCTTTTTTGAAGTCCTGATAATTCAATAATGATGCTACAGGAGCACTTTTAAAGGGGTAAGTCAGGTTCATGTCAGTCGTTTCTGTCTCTTCCTCTTCTCTCCAGTCCCATTTGTCCTCTACCTGCTCCATCTCATCTTCCCTCTCCCTTCTTTTATTTTTCTCACTTTGTCCTATTTTCTTAGGCTTAGTTTATGTTTCACTTCTTCATCTTTAGTACATCGCCTCTCTTTCTCTCCCTGTGAGAAACAGCTTTACAGCTTTTGTCCCCAAAGATCTTTTATTCTAACTCACTAAGGCAGCTCCACACTAAGAAGCAAGCAAGTGGTCCTCCATGCTTCTAAATTCTAACAGATTTAAAAGCCATTCCTTCCACCAGAAACAGGAGACTGGGAGTATTTTATAAAAGGTATTGAACATATGCTAACAATGCCATTATACTTTTTGCTCTCAAATGCTTTGTTTGTCATTTATTAATGTTATAAAAGGAAAATACAAATCTATTGGCTATTCACTGGGTTCACACAGCTGCATGAGGCTCATGCATCGAATGAATTGAACAGTGGAAAGAGCCAAAGTGAGCACAGAACTTGAAAGGACGTGTAGATATTCAAGTGTACTTTGTTTGGAGAAATTTATTTTTCTCCACTCTAGATACCCTTGACTTTTTGTGATAAGAAACGTCAGAACTAATTTTGAATACTGAGCTCAAACTTGTTTTCTTTTTCAAGAATGATACTTGGAAACGTCATTTCAATTATGTGTACCACACTCATATTTGAATATTCTTTTTAATGACATGCCATAATCTTTCATGTCTTCATTCCTTTGTTCATATTCTGTCCATCTAAAATGTCTTCTCCACTGATTTTGTTTCCACTCCTAAATTTTAGATCCGTAGGTCCCCCATGCTTCCCCACCCCACCACCGAGGTTAAGTTTCCAGACTGATTTTCCTTATTAATAGTCAAAAAGAATGTTCATTCTGAAAATCTCAAGTAGTACCTAAGGGACTAAAGTGAAAAGTAGAAATATCATCTCCTCCTAATTCCTATTCCCACACCTCAGAGATAAAAGCAGGTATAGTTCCACGTGTTTCCTTTCAAAAAATTTCAATGCAATTAAAAATGCAAAAACTCATCTGGCACTTAGAACAAACACAGGATGTGTTCCACTATCAGCACACGTTGATCTTCCTTGTTCTTCTAAATGACCACAGTTGTATGGCATTGCATGCAAATATCACCATTCATGTGCTTTATGTAACCATTAGCCTACTAATGCACATTTTGGCTGTCCTCAGCTTTCCCCATCCATCACAAACAATGGTGAACATTATTATACACATATTTGCATATTTGGGGGGCTGTATCCATACTACAAATTTGTAAAAGTGGAATAGCTGGATCAAAGGATATATGCATATTTAATTTTGAAAATTACTGTCAAATTATGTTTCAAAATTAATTTGCATTTCTTAATATTATGACACATATTTCCTATGTCATTAATTTAAAAATCCCCATTGTTGATGACTGAATAACATTTTTTTCACATATATGCCCCATAATTTATGCAACAATATCCTCATTTATGTGATTTTTTTGAGGTTCTCAATATTTGTGAAATAAATGTCCTTCCTGCAATCTGCTTTTCCTCATGTGTTTACACATTTCATTGTGTTTGTGTGATAGAACTAACAAGGCTGATTATTACCTCTCAAGTTGAAACCAGAATTTTACATATTTATTTTGGAAAATAGCATGAAAGTATTTTCCCAAAAAAGGTCAAATTTAATGAATTTATGAATTCATTTTAAAGCCCAGAATGTGGTTGTTTTATTTGGAGGAGGGGTGAAAAAGAGAAATCCACAATAAACAATCAATTATATCTGAAATGAATTCTAGTACATAAAATCTTAAATGGAATATAAACATGCTCTTTGAATGTTGTACTGGTATAATAGCATTTCTAAAGTATCATTTGACTCATCTAAGGTAAGCAGGAGTTTGGAGAATTCTTCTTTATATAAATTGACTGGCACAAAGAAAAAAAAATCCTACATACACTGATACGTAAGAGAACTCAGCAGAATAGCTGGGATGTTGCCTCTTCATCACTCTACATTAAGGTTTATCAACAGTGGCACTACTGACATTTGGAGATGGATAATTCTCTGTAGTGGGGGCTTCCTGTGCACTGTGGGGCGTTTGACAGCATCCCTGGCCTCTGCCCACCAAATGCCAGTAGCAACCCCCACCCAGCCATGACAATCAAAAATGTCTTCAGATACCGCCCAATGTCCCCTCTGGGAAAAATCCCCTTGGACTGAGAAGTATTGCCCCACAGTAAAGTCCCTCAACCCCCACCCAGGCTCACAGAGCTTAAGAAATGATGGACAACAAAAGATCAATAGACACTTACGGAAAATTCTGCATTAAAGACAAAGAGCAAAATGAGCAAAGAAGGGGGAAAAAGCAGAGAAAACAAAAGCAATATAAAGAGCAGGAGGAAGATTAGATAAAGCATCCATGAAATAAATATAGGCTTTTATTTGAAAATAAAAGAATAAGATCTCTTGGTTATTAAAATTATAATGCTTGAAATAAAACTTAATAGAAGGACTAAAAGGTAAAGTGGAGAATTCTTTCAGAAAGTCAAACAATAGGGGAAATAAATAGAAAATGGAGAAAAAGGGTAAGTTTTGGGGATCAGTTTAGGAGGTCAAAATTCAGAGAAAATAGAGTAGAGGAAAATATCCAAACAATAATAAAAGAAAAATGTCCTGCATGCAATGCTTGGGAATCAGAATAACATCAGACTTCTTGTGGCAAAAGAAAATAGAAAATAGTGGAATCCTATCCTTAAAATTCTGACAGAAAATATTTAATTAGACATTTCTAGTAAGCCTCACTGTCAGTCAATGTGATGACAAACTGAAGACATTATCACAAATACAGGGTCTCAAAAATGTACCTCAAGTGTACCCTGTCTTAGAAAACTTCTGTTAAATAAACTTCACCAAAATGAGGAGGATCCAAATAAAAGAGAGTGGTGAAGAGAATCCTCAAAATAATGTTGAAGGGGGAGCCTCCATGATACAGCAGACCTAGAGAACAACTCATTCATATTGGAACAAAGGACAAAAAGATAGAGGCACCGTATCTCCAAGGAAAAAATAGAACTAATAGATTATTTCATGTGCCTGACCTTGTTGGAAAAGATTGTGCAATTCCGTGAGAGAGATGAGGAAGAATATGTGATAGCCATCTGTACAAAATTAAACAAAGGAGAAAAATTATTACCTGTAGAAAAAACAAAGAGCTATGCAAGAAATGAAATAGTTCATTACATGCCTCAGCTGTGAGCAGTATTTAAGTAAGTGTGATAGTGTAAACACTGACTCCTGATTTTTTTTAATCATGATAAAACATTGGGAGAATGACAGGCATATAAGCAAAAATATGTCAGTGGTTTCCAAGTGAGCCATATCCTCCTTTTTCATAATAGACAATGTCAAAGAAAAAATCAAGACATAGTGGTGTAAACATAATATTTAGAAATAAGTGTAACTGAAATAGCTAAGAGTTAAAAGCAGATGATCTGGGGATCGGAATCTAGGATTCTAGAGGATAGATAGGGAACTTCTCTTTTGTATAATAAACTTATAGTGTTTATTTGTTTAACTTGTAAAGCACAAATTGATTTTTAAAAATTCTGGGTAATTCTGGACAACCACACACAAAAAGTCTTTGGGGTGCTAGTGAAACATGATGTGTGGTTTTTGGACCTCCATCCCAAACTTACTGACTCAGAATTTCTAGCAATTGAGCCCAAGAATAGGAATTGTTATAAAAGCTGTCCAATTGATGCTTATGCAAATTTACGTGTGGAAATCATTACATACGATGCTCAAGTATTAAAGTCTCAGGATATGATTTACAAAAACAATGTCAAAATAATTTTATGGCCCAACATGTGTGGAATGTTTCAATTTATGACTCAGTTGATTCTGACTCTTAGTGAGTCTGTGCCCAGAAGAGTGGAACCCTGCCTGGTCTTTTCGTGTCATCCTCTCACCTTCTGGCGCTGTATCAGACTCTGCTCTTTAAAGGGTTCATGGCCAATTTTTTCAGAAGTGGGTGGCCGGGTCCTTCTTCCTAATCTGTCTAGTCTGGAAGCTCCACTAAAACCTGTCCATCATGGGTGATCCTGCTGTTATTTGAATACTGGTGGCATAGCTTTCAGCATCGTAACATGCAGCTGCCACAGTATGACAAGAAACAGATGGGTGGTATGTTTCCCTGATCAGGAAACGAACCAACTGCAGTGGTGACAACGCCAAATCTTAATGACTAGACCACCAGGGCTGGCTGGAATGTTTCAATACATGGGGATATATATACAGTTGTCCATCTTTATATAGCTGTCCATCCTCATTGAAATATATATCTTTATATAGTTATCCATCATCACTGGAATACTGCCAGTAGACCAAATGTTAAAGTCTATGTTGTCATAAAAAATTCACCTATTGGGTACTTAGTTTTACTCTGTGCTTAGTAAAGCACATAAATCTTCAATTTCAGACCCTGGAGAGTTGTATCATAAATATAAATACTCTGCCTAGGGAGCATTTGACTGATCTGTCTTTACAAACAAAGGGTTCATTAAAAGCAGAAGACTTACATTCACTGAATGTTTACTTATTGCCTCTTATCCTACAGTCAGTTCTTTGTTTCTTACAGTAAACAAAAGAACTGTACAAAGCAGGTCATTTGGAGTCCAGCTGATGTGGTGGTTAATGAGGAAGGTTATAGAAGGATGAGCCACGCCACCCACACCCCACAACTGATGACTTTGGGGAGCTGGGGCAATGCCTAGATACCCTGAACTTTGATCTTCAAACTTACTTAAGTCATGCAGAGATAATAAAGTCTATTTCACTGTTTGAAGATGAATAACAAATTAGATAATATATCAAACACTGATAGAATGTTTTAAAATTTAACCTCTGTAAAAAGCTTGGAAAATAAAAGATTTTATTATAAAATGTGGGGTACAAAATAGCCTAAAACCAGGACTTGGGAAAGAAAAAAAGCTGAAGAAAATATTGTCATACAAAAACAAATAATAATTATGAGGCCAGTATTATCCAGACTGCAAAACCAAAGACAGTACAAAATTTAAAATAAAAAACAGTAACAAAAACTACGGAACAATATCTCTCAAAGACTTTGATGCAAAAATACTCAATACAATATTAATGAACTAAATCCAATAACGTGTGAAAAGAATTATGCAACATGACCAAGGGGGATTTATTCCAGGTATGCAAGGCTGGTTCAATAGTCACAAAGAGAGCAATGTAATCCACCATATCAATAGGCTAAATAAGAAACAGCATATAATCAAATCAATTGATGAAAAAGCATTTGACAGAATCCAACACTCATTCATGATAAAAATTCTCAGCAAGTTGGGAGAAATGGAGAATAATTTTAACTTGATAAAGAGCAAATATAGAAAATTACAGCTGACAACTTTTTTTTTTTTAATTTTATTTTTCTTGATTACTGACTTTTTTTTTTTTTTTTTTTTTGTGGGGAAGACCAGCCCTGAGCTAACATCTGTTGCCAATCCTCCCCTTTTTGCTGAGGGAGACTGGCCCTGGGCTAACATCCGTGCCCATCTTCCTCTACTTTATATGGGACGCCACCACGGCATGGCTGACAGGCAGTGCGTCAGCGGGTGCCTGGGATCTGAACCTGCGAACCCCGGGCTGCCAAGCGCGGACTAAACCGCTGCGCCACCGGGCGGCCCCCTACAGCTGACATCTTACTTAGCGATGATAGAGTGTATGCTTTCCCTTTGAGACTGGGAACAAAGGAAGAATGTCTACTCTCACCATTATTGTTCAACGTGTGGCTGGAAGTTCTTACCACTGCAAAATGGCAAAGAAAAGAAATAAAATGCATCCCGATTGGAAAGGAAGGAATAAAACCCTTGTCACTATAGAAAATTCCAAGAAGGAATCTACCAAAACTATCAAACAGACAAAAAAATCCCCCTAGAACTTGTGCATTTAGCAAGGCCACAGAAGCAAACAGCAACAGGCAAATATTCATCACACTTCAATATACTAATAATGACCATGCAGAACTAAAATTAAAAACACAACATTTACAACTGCTCTATAGAAATGAAATACTTAGGTATACACTTTAGCAAAACATGTACAGAATCTACATGTTGGCAATTACAAAATGAAAGAAATCAAAGAAGATCTAAGAATGGAGAGATATAATGGGTTCGTGGATTGGAAGACTCAAGATAATAGTAAATTTGTCATTTCTTCCTAATTTGATATATAGGTTTAATGCAATTCCTACGAAAATTTCAGCAAGATTTTTGTTTTTAGACGTACACCAGTTTATTCTAAGACTTGTATGGGAAGGAACAGACCCTGAAGTAGCTGAAACAATTTGATAAAGAAAAATAAAGTGGGAAGAATTACTCTAATTGTTGGTAAGGAAGAGCGGAAGGGGAGGAGGGAGATTGCTGTAGTTATACAAGGGCGACAGGAGGGATCCTGTGGTGTTGGAACTGTTCAATATCCTGACTGTCACAGTGGATACATGGGTGATGAAATTGTAAAGAACTTAATACACACACACACGCAAATGAATACAAGCAAAACTGGGTAAATCTGAATAAGATTGGTGAATGTATCGATGTCAATATCCCGGCTGTGATATTATACTGTAGTTTCGCAAAATGTTACCATTGTAGGGAATTACACAAAATATACAAGAGATTTCTATTATTTCTTAAACTGCATGTGAAACTACAACAATCTCAATAAAAATTTCAACTGAAAATCAATACTGAGTTCAACATTATTAATAAAAACGAAAGCATAAATGTAAATTTGAATACAGATGTCTAAATTTGTAACTTGATATCAGATGGGAGCGGATGGCAATTTACATGCTTCTCAACAAAACCATGACAATTGTAAGCACAACAGAACACAGACATACGCACAAAGTAAAAATAATCATGAAAATATCTCATGCAATAACTGAACTAGTTTATAACAACATGGAGTGGCCATCTAGGCTTGGCAGAACATTTGTAAAACACCGTGTGTGATTCCACATAGCATCTCTCAGAGCCTGTTTCCTCATCTATAAAATGAGGATTTGAGTCTAGAGCAGCACTGTTAATTTAGTGTAAACCACAAAAATGAGTTGCATATATAATTATAAATTTTCTAGTAGCCACCTTGAAAGAAGTAAAAAGAAATAGGCGAAATGAAAATTATGTTTAATTAACCCATTTTCTCCAAAATATTATCATTTTCAACATATAATCATGCTAAAAATCAATATTTTCCTACTTTTTGTACTAAGTCTTCAAAATTCATAACTTCCACTAATACCACACTCAATTTGGACTAGCTGCGCTTCAAACGCTGAAGAGCCACATGAGGCTGGTGGCTGCCATATTGGGCAGTGCAGGTCTAGATGGTCTCTGAGACTCCCTTTCTCACTCTAAAATATATAAATATTTCAGAGTCTAAGGTGCAAGAATGACTTACCTCCCCTCCTCCAGATCACACTCATGTCTCAGCTACAAGCTCCACATTTGAAGCAATCAAAAACATCAAAGGTTGTGTCAAGGAGTAATTTCACTACCAAAAGCCACAGGTTCTAGCTGGTGTTGGACATAGCATCTTTGACACATTTGCTGACATAATTTGTGCCTTGTGGTTTGGGCCACTCAGGAGGGGAGCTCAGGTGAGAGGGTGGTGGGTCAAAGATGGGAACAGGGCTGGTGAGAAGGGCATATGAGTTTCCTCTGAGCCAGACTCTTTGTCTCCTTGACTCTGTGTCCTCCCTGCAGGTGGGCATTCTCCATTTTTCTTTTCTCGAGCCAAAAGACAGCAAGAGAGGAATGCAATTGTGCTGTTGCTTCCCCAGGTTGGCAGTGACAGCGGCAGCCTGTAACTGTGCCCAAGGCTCTCAAACTGCAACTGGGAGGTTTCCAGCAGTCAAAGAACTTGAGTAAACAGCCTCTTATTTTCTCTGGATTCCCTGCGCTAACTGGAAGGATCATTTAGACATCAGCGTCTCACTTGTATGCTATTGGTCTCTTAACAAACCCTGGCTCAGAGTAAATATTAGAAGTCCTCAATTCTTATTCTTTGATTCACAACATGCCTCTATGAGACATCAAGTGACTTTCCTTTATATACCTCACTTTTTCCCTTTGTGAATAAAGAGAAATATATAATAACCACTGTTCTCTATTGAATACCCATTGCATGCCAGGATGAGCCATGGGTGCCTTATAAATGGCATCTCATTTAAGTCTCACAACAACTCCATGGGTTAGGTATCATTATTTTCACATTACATAAAATAGAACTGAGATATTCAGAAGATAACAACACCCACCTGAGCTCTCCCAGTTAGAAAAGAGCAGAGGCGAATTCAGACTGATCTGTGTGATGACAAATTCCAAAACATCACGAAGGAGCACTCTAAGACCTAGTGAGATAATAATGTAGTGTCATCACAGAATTGAGATCTCAGATGATGCTCCTACAGTGATGACAGATTAAAACTATCCTTTCAGTCTCAGTCCCTGTCTTTAATGTCTGCTAGCCAAGAGCATCACTGTTGGACCTGAATTCCTTCCATTCCACCTTCACACTGTGACAGAACAGGAGTGCCTTCTATATCCAAGCACTTCCATGGAAGTCTCCTATCTTTTTATATTATCCCTTGAGGCTAGAAGAGGGCAGTGGGACTGCCAGTGATTTAACATACATTCCTAATATGATTCTTGAATCCCTTTTAAAATTTAGTTTGTATCACTCTCTTGAGCAAGTTTGGAATTGCCAAAGTGCTGGCTAGGATCCCTTGATCCTATGGGGAGGTATACAAAGAAGTAGTTGTGGGTTTAGTCCTTTGATTACATGAGTTCTGATACTTCTGGGATGGAATAACAGGCTTTTCTATATAAAAAAATCTCTTCTAAGGAGAATGAGATTTTGCACCAAACAAGGGTCAGACTCTACCTCCAAGCAGAGCTGCAGGTATGACTTGGCACAAAGTGGTGTCTCATGAAGCTGGCTGCTTTTCTCATGCAGCTCCATGGCCCCTTAAACAAACTCTTTGAAAGACTGTCGTGCAGCTGTTCTGAAGGGCAGTGTCGTGAACTTCCCCGATAGTTCAGAACTAGACAGTCCAGCTACCACTGGGAGGCCTGAATATTTTTCTAGCAGTGAGAAAAACGTAAGAAATACCTGGGACCCCACAGGAGTAGCACTGGGAAGTCACTTTCTAATGAAACCAGAGCTGACCGGGACAACTGCTAAGTGCTCCTATAAAGAGGCTCCCTGACATGGGAGATGCTGCTACAAAAGAGATGTGGCAGAGGAGCGACATGTGCAGAGTACCATGGCCAAAAGATGTCATTGTTGAAGAATGTTGCCTTTTCTGGACAGGGAGGGGGCAGTGGAGAACATGATCTTCTTCTTAGGGAAAACAGAGGAATGGTTATTCTGTTGCCTTTATTTTCTCTGAGAATTGAAGAATTATTGAATTTATGGGATACTAGAGGTTGATGGGCATTTAGCAATGTGGAGTTGAGGTTAGAGTCTTGACACAGTAATTCAAATCTTAGATTCATAAGTAGCCAGAGTAGATCCAAAGAAAAGAAATAAGTTGCAATATGTAATTGTAGAATTTATTATTATTGCTATTTTTATTATTTTAAAGTGGGTCCTGACTCCCAGCTCCTAAACAAAAGCCTTTCTCCTGCCCCATTTCACCCTCTTTCAACACTTTTCCCCTAGTTCTTGTCAGCAACCAGCATTATCTCTGCTTTTTTTAAATTGAGGTATAATTGACATATAAGATTATATTATTTTCAGGTGTACAACATAATAATTTGATATTTGTATATATTGTGAAATGATCACAATAAGTCTAGTTAATATCTGTCACCACACATAGCTACAAAATTTTTTTCTTGTGATGAAAACTTTGAAGATATACTCTCTTAGCAACATTCAAGTATGCAGTACAGCATTATTAACTACGGTCACCATGCTATACGTTACATCCCCATGACTATTTTATAACTGGTAGTTATAACTATTTTATAACATCACCATGTTATTTTATAACTGGAAATTTGTACCTTTTGTTCTCCTTCACCAGTTCCCGCCCACCCCACCCTCTGGCAACCACCAATCTGTTCTCTGTATCTATGAGCTTTTTTTTTATATTCCCCATATAAGTGAGGTCATATGGTATTTGTCTTTCTCTTATCATTTGTCAGTTTATAATTGACATAGCTCATTTATTATTATTTTACTATGAACATTAGTTCTTTGTTTTAAGTTTTCAATGTAAAATCTACCCTTTTAATAACAAAAAAAAATTTATTTTTGGAATAGAAATCTTCTGGAAATAGCCAACATCTAATAAAAGTTCTCATAAATGCCTAGTTAGGTCTTTAAGTTGTTCCTATTTGCGTTTTAACTCACTGTTTTCATTGTTATTGCCCAGATAGATCTGATGTAAACTCCTTATACAAATGCCAAGCTTGTCATATTTATGTACTGTTGCAAGAGAAATTTCTTGGTGACTTGGCATTGATTCTACAGAACTGACTCCTGAATTATCACCAAACTGTGATGGATTGCTGGGCTTGAGAGGCAGTGTGAGATAACAGAAAAGAACACAGTTTTGAAGTCAGACAGGGCCATTGTGGAAGTCTCAGCTCTGCCATTTATCACTTCGCTCATTTCTATCACCCTGTTTCAAGCCACCATCTTTTTTGGCCTGGACCGCTACAGTAGCATTCTCATTGATCTGTCTGCTTCCACATCACCGATCACCCTTCAGAATCCATTATCTACGCCAGCACTTGTGTTATATTTCTGAAACGGAGATAAAATTATATACATATAACCCCCATGCTTAATCCCCTCCAATGATTTCCGGTTACACTTTGATAAAATTCAACGTCCGTCCCGTGGTTCTACATGATCTGTCCCCCACTGAGCTTTCTCACCTCATCTCATAACACTCTCCCCTTATTTCTCCATCCCATTAACACTGAGTGGGTGGCAGTTCCTCGAACACAACTAATTCATTCCAACCTCAGTCCTTAAACTTTGTCTTCATGCTGCCTCCACTACTCCTCTCAACGTTGCATGTCTGTTTCTGCCTCATCCTTCAGACCTCTGTTCTTCCTGAGATTTCTGTCAGCTACTCCCATCTCTTCAGGAACTCTGCATTCCATTACCCTACTCCTTCTTCATCATAGCATTTATCATTATACAAAACTAAATTACTCACTCGTCACTTGATTGTTATCTAACTTTCTTCACTAGGAGAAGCACCGTGGCTGGCGCGTGGTCTGGCACTTAGGAGGAGATATGTAAATATTTTCAGAATGAATGATTTTCAACCCAGCAAAAATGCATCACTATGATCCACCCTTATTGTGTGTGTGTCTTTTTAGTTTATTTCACAAGCGTTGATTGTGCATTTGCAGCACACAAGGGTCATTGCACGCCTTTGAGAGGCTATCCATGGTCATAGAGTTATATCAAATGCCACTTCTCTGTTCTTGTTTGAAGTTTTCAGCATAATTGGCTACTTCATGCTCTTGGATCCTCTGACACTGTATAATAATAATTTTTCTTCTAAGTCAACCTGCACTTCTCAGTCTCCTTTGCTGGCTCATCTTCCTCTTCTCTTCTGGATGTAAATCAGGTATTGGGCATGAGGATCTCCAGCTGTATAGTCTCTCTAAGTGACTTTCTCTAAGTCCCATGATATTAAACACCAACCAGTGCTGCTGACTTCCAATCTACAACTCAGACATGACCTCTCCTGAAATATGGAGACTTGTGTATCCAGTAGCCAAGCTGACATCTCTACCCGATGTCCACATATAAATCAGAAACTTAACATTTCCAACATCGAACTCTTGCTTTTCTCCCCAAATGTGTTTCCCCACCCCCAGTCTTCTACACTTCACTCTATGTATCCAAACTACCCAGTTGTTCAAGCCAAAATTTTAGGAGCTGCTTTTGATTCTTTTCTATTCTTCATCCCTCACATCTAATCCACCAGAAAATCCTATTGACTCTGCTTCCAAAATTATCCTGAATCTATCTACTTCTCTTTACCTTCACTACCACCATCATCTCTTACTGGTCTCAGTGTTTCAAGTCTTTCCTATGCCTATTCCCCCAGGTGATCAACCTCAACCCCTAACCATTATGTTTTAATAATGCAGATTAGAACATCTCATTTCCCTTCTTAAAATCCTCCATTGGGTATCCATTACAGGTAAAAAAAAAATACATACACACACACACACACACACATATATATATATATGTATATATCTTATCATGGACTCCCAAGGTCTCCTGGCCTCTGCCTACTTTTCTGACTACATCTCCCTACTGACTACATAATTTACTTGGCCAGAGACACTGGCCTTCTTTCTCACATCAAACTTATTGTTATCTTTGGTCTAGTTATTTCCTCTGCTGGAAAGCTCTTCCTTCTGCTCCTTCTCGTCATTCAGATCTCAGCTTAAATATCAATTCTTTATAGAAGCTTTATTTAGCTGCCCATCTGAAGTTTCAGGCAGACTGTCTAGTACATCCCTGTATTTTAATTGTCTCAATAGTGCTTATCAGTAACTGATATTCTTTTTTATTTTATTACTTTATTTTGTGTCTCATTCACTCTGTAAGAAAATAGCTTGGCAAAAGCCAGAACTTATCTTTCACATCACTGCCTCTCCAGCCCTAAGTACAATGAGTGGCACATCATACAATTTCAATTCATACTTGTTTAGTTGATATTACAAGATGACTATCTATGACCTTAGATCCAGAACCCAAGTCCAAGCCTTGAAAAGGTCTATGGTGCCTTAAATAGCTCATTTCTTGGCTTGTTAAAGTGACTTCAGTTCTCAAGTTAATAATCTACTTTTGAATTCAAAAAGTCAATTCTTCAGGAGGCTTTCCTCTAAGATGCAAATATCCCTAGTGAAGCATTATTAAACCCTTAACACTTTCATATGTATTTCTACCTCAGTTCAGTAAGTCAGTTTCTTAGCAAGATCTGAAAGGGTTGACCCCTTAGACTGTTTAATTTGATCAAAGAAGAGGGAAGGGAATGATCAGGAGTTTGGACATGACTGGGGAAGGCCAACTAAAGTGACGTCACTCCTGGGGTCCTTGAACCATCGTGAGGAGGATTCTGAGTGTGATTGAAGAAAAATAGAAAACTTTTTTCACTATTTTATAGAAGACCTCCCCTGACAATCATCCCTTCATCCTTGACAGTGACCTACAAGTTCCTATGTGATCGCCATGCATGCCTCCACTCTCTGGGAATACTTCCTACTTCTCTCCCCTTCCCTCAGTCTACTTCAAGAACTCAAAATTTCCTGTCATCCCTCATCATGTCTGGAATGCTGTCTCTTCAGGGCCTCTGCACTTGTTCCCTCTACTTGGACAGCATTTCTGCCACGTGTCCTAAGGCTCACTCCCTTGCCTCCTCCAGGTCTTTGCTTAGAAGTCACCTTCACAGTGCAGCTGGCCCCTACCACCCTGTTCAAAATTATAACCCCACCCCGACCCCCAGGTGCCCACTGCTCCCACAGCACTGCCTATTTCTTTTATTGCTCCTTTAATTTTTGCTGTACCCTTATCTCCCCCTGATACGCTCTATAATTTATGTATTTATTTATTGTCTTGCTTCTTCCACTAGAATGTAAGTTTCAGGGATTTGGGCCTGATTTTATTACATCTATTTTTCCAGTGCATAAAAGAGTGCATAGCTCATAGTAGATACTCAGTACACATTCACTCAGTGAATGCTCACTGAATACTTAGTACCAGCACTCTAACAGATGGGGAGAATCAGACATTTCCATGAATCCTATACAGTTGACTAAAGGAAAAGCACCATGGGTTTTTTCCCTCCCAAAAGCTGAGTTGGGCAGATTAAGCAACAAGTAGAAAAGTAAATCTTCTATTACTGCAAAGGTTCTCACGTGGGAGCAATTTTTCCCCCAAGGGATATTTGGTGATGTCTGGAGACATTTTTGGTTGTCACAGTAAGGGGAGCCAGTAGCATCTAGTGAGTAGTGACCAGGGATGCTTCTCAACATCCTACAATGCATAGGACAGCCCCCCCAATAAACCATTATCCAGACTAAAGTGTCAGTCTTGCTGAGGTTGAGAAACCCTGTACTACTATATAAATGTTAAGTGTTTTCTTGTTCTAAGTATTGAGCTTTTAACTTACTTGAAAGGAAGATTCATTATGGCACAAATTTTATAGTCATTTCCTTTGAATTGTTAGGGTTTTTAAAGATAGTGTAAAATATTTTGCCAGTAGAGGGATAAGGAAAGGTCATTTACTTAAACTGTTCAATAAGGCTAGAATTCCTTTTATATTAAAAAATATATATTTTTACTACTTTTAGAATGGCACAGAATAGTACTTAAAGAGTGAGAAGATATGTTGATTTTATGCAAATCTGGAGGCTTTAAGATATATGATCAGCATGAATTATGTTACCAAAAGGTTTTTATCTAGACAGTCTACATAGTTTATTGATAAATATGGTATATTTATCAAAGAAACTTTATAGATTAAGAAGCACTAAAATAAAAATATATTCCTACTGCAATCTCAAATCTACAGTTGAAATACAATAATTTGACACAAGTGCTAAGATTTAAAAAAAAATGGTTCTCAAGCTGACATAAGGAAATATTCCCTTATATCGTAATGAAACGATATAAAACTTTACTTTGTATAAAGCATTCATCAGCTGAGAAACATTTTGACATATGTAAAGTTTCATAAATGACTTGTATATTTGTGTGGTTGTTCCTTTGTTCATTCAACTTCCAGACCACATTTCTTGAGTGCCTACTATGAAGAAGATATGAGCTGTGCTCTTAAGTATCCTGCAATATAGTAAGAGAGATAAGATGTACATACAGAAAAGTAAAATACAAACTGGAAGTGATAGGGGCAAAAGAGGTTTAGCTGGGGTGGGGGGCAGGATGATGGAAGTCTGCACAGAGTAGGTGCTTGTTAGTCTAAGCTTTGGGGAGGGAGGAGCATTTTCATAGGTAAGAGCCTTCTGGTAGGAGAGGCAGACTGATCAAAGCCTCAGTGGATGGAGCCCCCAACGTATGGCAATGGTTCAGTATTTGACTATTTGCATTTCCTTCGAGTACATCATAAATGAAAAAGTGCTCTGCAGGAGAGCATTGGTTATTTAAGCTAAGTACAGTCAGATTCTTGAAGATTTGAATGTCAATTTATTGGCCTACTGATCAAGATAGAAAGGAGAAAAATATTGACATCATAAGAGATATTAAGGAAAATCCTTCAAGAAACAGTGTATAGAGGAGATGTGAGCAGAGGCTGAAGTCAGCAAGAACAGTTGGGGGCACATCAAAAGAGCTCAGAAAAGAGGTAACCAAGATCTGAACTGGAATGCTGACAATGGGAATGGAGGGGTGGGAACACACATAAGAAACTTTGTGGGAGGAGAAACAGTAGGACTTGACAACTCTTTCATGCAGGTAGGGAATTAGGGATACGGGTCAAAGACGACTCTGATATGTTACATCTAAGTGAGGGGGATAGTGGTGCCTTTAAGAAAAACCAGAATATTAGGAATCAGTGCAGATCTGGGGAAACAGAAAACATGTTTGATTTTTACCATGTTGAAGTTGAAGACAGGATATTTCATCCAAATAAAGATATCAAGATTGATGCTGCAATTAGAGATCTGCAGTTCAGCAGAGAGGCCAGCCAGCACTAAAGATGCTGTTTTGAGAAATGTTCTAGTTGCTAAGACTGCTGAAGCCACAGGATGGATTAGTAAGCCTGACTCAAATTAGGTGCTATACATATGCTTTCCTTAGTTAAGTTCATAGCTCAGTAAGTTAGTTATTAGATCTTTGTTTTGCAGAAGAGGAAGTGTGTCCCAGGGACATTGATTAATGTGCTTGGTCACAAGTGCATAATCACACACACAGCTGGTAAGAGGCAGAACCAGGACTCAGGCTAAGGTCAGTCTGACTCAGATGTTTTCACTGTTATATATATATATATGGTTAAAGGAGGGAGCAATGGCAAAGGACAGGCTGAAGGTGGGATCCTGGAGGATGCCAATTTATGGGAAGAGCATGCTGTTCACGTTTATAAATTTGTTTCTCTTTTGTCTCTTATTGCATTTGTAACCAAGCTGCATGGTACAGGGAATGCTCCTCTCACGTCTCAGAAAATCATTTGTAGTTGAGTCATTATGATACTCATCTTTTCATTGATCCTAAAATAAGTTAAAGGTTTGTACAAACTCACAGTTTAAAAAAAAAGTAGGAATTGTATTATTGGCATCTTCTAAATTAGCTTGCATGGATATCATAAGTCGAAGTTTGCTTTCAGAGTATGCCCTATTAAAACAATAAATTCCGTTTTGGGACACTCTATAGCTTTTATACAAACATCAGTGTCTGTTAGTTACCACTTAACATATACCACTTCCCCTCTTATGCTGTTGATTTCCAACTTGGAATGAGCTGAGGATATGACTGATGAGTTTACATAAAACGAGAGCAGTGGTTCCAATGCTTAATGAAGACGATTGATGTGCCCGGTACTTTGTAAGATCGAAGAACTGTCAGAGCCCAGATGGAGGGCAAGAACACAAAACGTCACAAGCACAAAGTAGGGACTCAAAAATACTTTAATCAGTAAGCTCCTGGTGCCTGTGACCACATTATCCATTCCTGGGCTTAGTTTTTTTGTGTGTTGTTGTGGTTGTCATTGTTGTGGCTGTTATTGTTGCTTTGAAAAAGAGTGGTCAGGAAGGAGGATGCTGAAGACATGGTCCAGGGTGTGTGTGATTAGAACATCAAACCTGTAGCAGCAGCATCTTTAACCTTGAACACCTTAAAATGAGCACACATAGCCACATATCTCAAAAACAGAGATTTAAAAACCTTAATGTGTATCCCTAAAGAAAAATTTTACATCTGTTGAATTATGTTTATATATATAGGAATTAAGAAACCTTACTCAAGAGCCACCTGAATATTCAGCTTTATGACTAATAGAAGATTATTTTGATTATGAAAAAGAGATGATTTAAATATTTGAGACAGTTTTTGAGCATTTTCTATTGGCAAAAGTTAATGAAGTGAGGAAAATATTGTGATCTTTTTGAAGGTCAGTGACTGAAAGAGAACCAAAAAGAGCACGCATAAACTTCATGGGCATACACTGTTTCAGGATTTACGCAGATTTCCACATTAAAAAATATTTCTGTTTGGGCCAGCTGTTCTCACATTCTACCCAAGGATATGGTAATAGAGACCGTCTCCAACAGCCAGGGCAACTGACTGTTTGGTTCAGTAGTTCTCCCGTACAGGCACTAGAGGGCACTAGAAAGCACGGAGACCAGAGCAGCAAGCCCCTCCACACTTTCCACCTTTGTGATAGCTTCTACCATAATTAACGCCTGAAGCACACTGGAGTAGCTTTCTCAACATGCACTTGAAATGCACAAGCTTTTTAGAACCCTCGTTGGTACCCACCTTGAATTTAATGCACGTTCTCTCATTAGAGGTAGACTGAGATATTGAAGTCAGGGAGGTAAGTAAGGAGAAGGGAGCAAAAATCCCATAGACACATTGTCTTTGTTCAAAACACTGCCAAAACAAACAGCCTACGTTTTAATTGCCTTTTCTCTTTTCTGCCAAGCACATAAGAACTGTGCTTGATGCTCTGAGGAAGGATAGGAGCATGAAACAAACAATTTTAATATGACAAACAAGGCAACAGTACAATGACTTTAAAACAGAAGATTTTGTATTTAGGAGCTTTTCCCATATTGATAGATGCTTGACTGATTTTATCTCATCATCAACCTTGGAAGCAATTAGCAAAAAAGATTGCCATTTACCATCTGTGATGTCCTGGCAATAACTTAATATTGTTCTGAAGGTTTAATTCCAATCAATTTAATTCAGCAAACATTTATTAATCTCACGAATGCTTGGCACCATACTAGGGGCTAGGGGAGACCAAGATGAACAATAAAAAGTTTTTAACTTCAAAGGACTTAAAACTTTATAAAAATAGTAAGACAAGTATATTAGAAAGCATCATACAGAGTAGAATATGATGAGAAAATTTATAAACAAAGTGATTATTCATTCATTCACTTATTCAATAAATGATGTATTATTTACATGTGTTGTATTTACATTACTTAACAAAAGATTTGGGTTCTGTTGTGTCTTCACAGGGTTGTCAGTTGGGGAAAAGGCAACAGAGTGGTATGATAAAGAATCCTTTGGCATGTGAGAAAGTTCTGAAAATCTATTTAAATAGGGTGGAAAGAGAAGGACTTACATAGGAGCTGACATTAAAGAAGGAGCAAAACATTCCAAGGAGAAGGGAAAGAGCATTCTAGGTATACTAATAGCTAATGTGAAGATGCTCAAAGAGGAAAGAGCTTGGCATATTAAAGGAACCTGAAGAAGGTCAGCAGGCTGGAGTAAATAAGTGGTATGCAGAGGACCAGGTCTTACAGACTCTTGCAGATGATAGTAGGGCCTGAAATAAACAGCACATCTAGCCACAGGGAACCAAAAGGCTTCATAAAGAAGATCCCCATCTGAGAAAGATGAAAAAGATATTGATAAGCATGATAGTGGAAAGCAAGACTTCTGGAAAAAAAAAAACAGCTCTATGAGCTTAGACACAGAGATGACAGTTTGTGTCTGGGCTGGACCCTAACAAGTGGAGGATGGAGCTCTTGCGGTTGAGTAGTACTCAATGAGGCTGGGGCACAGGTTGGAAAACATTATGGAGAATGTGGAGAAAGGAATGGTTCACTAGTGGAACGAGGGGAAGTCACAGACAATATTACTGCCAAGGAGTGATATTGTTGTGGTTCCAGTTCAGGAAGTCTAATTTGGCAGCAGCGTGTGTTATATGTTGGAAGAAGCAGAAAGAGAATTTAGAGTGAGTCCCTAGAAATCTACACTGATAGTCAGTGAACAGAGTATTAGAATCTTAGGGTGGTGGCAGAGGAATGAGAGGCAGGGGACAGATATAATGGTCATTGCCAAGACAAAGTCTATAAATATTGGGATCTAATTGTTGTGAGCATCAAAATAGAAGGGAAATTCAAAAACTTCAAGTTTAGTCTTGGGTGACTGAGAGAACATTAATCTACTACTAGCTAATTATGACTAAGCACAGTGATAGTGAATTCTGTGTGAATGTGTGTGTTTGTTTGTGAAAGACAGAGAGAAAGAAAGAGAGGAAAGAGAATTGAGAACTGAATAAACAAAGCCAAGTAATTGGGACGGATCATGGCAATACTGTTAGGGATACTCATGTATGCTCTTGAAGTCATTATCCAATATCCAGATGTAACTGATGGAAAAATGGAAGTCTAGCTAAAGAGCAAATATGGAGGATGAGATGATAAGTTGTTTTTGAAGATGTTTGGTTTGAGATAATGGAAAGACAACAAGCCACTGCAATGCAGACATAGAGCCTCAGAGTGACCAAGCCAAGAAATATAAACTTGGAGTATTCTGCATAGAAGCAATAGTTGAAGTGCTGAGAGAGAATGTGTAGAAGAAATAGAAGATGACAGGAGAGAAGAAGAAGGGAAGAGGAGTGAAATGATGAAAGGAATAATGAATAAGACAATGAGAGTGAAAAAAAGAGCAGATGGCTAAGAATTATGCCTTGAAATCCCTAAAATTGTGAAGAGGAAAATGATTCATTAAAGTAAAGAGGGGGAAGATAAAGGATCAGAAAGACAGAATGAAGAAAAGCCAGTAAAATAAAAAAGGAGGAGTGTTGAGAAGAGAGTGGATTTCAATTAAAGAAAGTCACACTTTCATTAAAAAACTTTCAAAAATATTAAAAATATGTATATACACACATACATATATGTATATGCGGAAACCAGATGAAGAAGACATTTCATTATGAAGGAAATAGGAAAATACAAAGAAATAGTTATAATCCCAATCCAGAAACTATAAAGAATATTTGCCAAATACTGTCAAACCTGAATCAAAATGAAGGAGGATAACAACAAGAACATATCTTCCTAATCTTTAAGCAGGACACAGATTTCCCTTAAAAAAAATACATGGAACAGTACTGAAGAGTCTTGCTCTGATGTTTTGAATAAAGTAACAATATATAAAATAGGTCACAGAAAAAAAAGAGGGAATGTCCTCAGTGAATCTCAATACAACTTTGTAAAATGACAGAGGACAAACGTGTGAAGAAGACATATGTCTTCCATTTGGTATGTCAGCCAAGAGAGAGGAGAGGACCCAGGGGCAAAGGAGACTGGAAGAGGGAAAGAGATGCAGTGTCCATAAAAGAATACAACCAATGGGCCTGTGAACTGAGGGACTTTACTTGAAGTCACACCTTTGTGTGTGTGGAAAAGACAGAGATGTTCCCCTGAGACAAAGCATCTAACAAGGTTGGAGAGAGGATTCTTAGGTTACAACCTGTATCAAGACTGCAGTCTGCCCACTCACTTCCTAGCTTGCTGCCCCTTCCCATGCAATTCTTCAATGAACTACTAACCCTATGAAAAAAGGAAAAATAATCTGAAAGATCCAACATGGAACATAGGTGTACCCAGTGCAGAGAAAAAATACAGAAAAATAAAAATCAGCAAAAGGCAAATGAGAACAAATACTTCAAGAAGAAACGAAAAAAGATCGTAGACAACTCTCAGATAAATTACAGACATAATGGACTTCTGAGGGAAGGGGCAGGGATGATGTAAAGAGGAGATAGAAGCATGCAAATCTGAGGTAAGAAAAAAGAAAGGGAGCTATAACTAACAAAGTAATAAAAGAGTAACATGAATGTTTTAGAGGAAAAAAAACACATTAGAGTAACCAAAACAGAATTAACAGAAATGAGAACCATGGAAACATGGTGGACAGACATGAGAAACCTCACAAAACAAAATGGAAAAGAACAGGGATTTTTTAAATGATCACAAAAATATGACAGATACAGAAATCAGACAAAAATATTCCACACATCTTTTGCTTAATTAGTATTCCTGAAAAAGAAATCACAACAAATAAAGGAGAAAAAAAATCCAAGAATAGAAGGGAAAAAATTTTCTTGACATAAAGCAATGATCATTCTAGGCAGGCACACAAGGTCCTCAGAAAAATTAGAACAGTACAATCAACTTTAAAATATTCTAGTAAGGTTACTTAGCTTTAAAGATAAAGAAAATATTTACATGAGCATAAAGAAGGAGTGACATGAGTATCCTTTGACTTCTTCTTACTAATACTCCATGTCTGAAGACAGTAGAGAGCCTGGAAAGTTTTGAAAGTAAGAGAAAGACTATTTTTTTTTTCTTTGTCAAGTATAGACAGGTATTCTGGAACATGCAAGAACTCAGCACCTTCCTGGAAAATTTACCTGATAAGAATATCCAGCAAAAGAATAGATAAATAAAAATAAAGACCTAGGGAACTGAAAAGTTGTAGCAAAAAAAACTAGCTATCTGCATTTAATCTTTGTTTTTTCTTGAGGAAGATTCGCCCTGAGCTAACATCTGTGCCAATCTTCCTCTATTTTGTATGAGGGTCACCACCATAGCATGGCCACCGACAAGGGTGTAGGTCCATGCCTGGGCACCAAACCCAGGCCACCAAAGCGGAGCATGCCAAACTTAACCACTAGGCCATAAGGCCAGCCCCAGCATTGATTCTTTTAATAGAAGCACAAGGGTCAATCAACCCATGAAAAGTAATCTGAGGGAACATGTAAATGTCATAAATTTCACTGATATAAAGGTAATGATACAATTCACCAAAATGGGCAGGTGGCAAAATAAAGGAGGTGGGAATACGTGTAAGCTCATTTAATACTTCTTCTGTATAGTAACAAGAGATATGATTGCTAATGACACTTCTGTGTAGCATCAAGAGATAGTCTGAAGCTGAAATCTGTACATAAAAATCCACAATGATCCCAACATTCATGTTTTTCCATTACATTTTCCTTAAATCTAGAGGGATTTTTAGTAATTAACTTGTTTTGAAAAAAACATTTACATGAAGTCCAACAATTCCTTTAGTTTCACTTTAGCATCTTTTCCCTTAAATGCATCTAAATTTAAATTTAATAGATTTATTAAAGAAGAGGAGAATGTGCCAAATCGCTAGTCACAAGTTGAGGCCTGAGATATTTCCTCTCCACCATATACAGACCCCAGTGGAGGGTTTAATCTTGACCTTCAGATATTAGTGCTGCTAGGAATACATTACATTCAAAGGTAAAACAAATTCAAGCTCTAGATCCTTTAAGTTTTTTAAAAAAAATCCATATTTATAGGAAATAAAATGAAATTAAGCAAAAGAAAAAAGTGGAATGACAGAGATATCTATTCAAGCAAACATCACATTAAGACCAATAAACCACTGAGTGTTTACTCCTGAGATACTGTGCCTTTCTAAATGGCATAATGAGGGTGTGAAGACAACTCCCATTCTCACACTCCTGTCAGAAAATGACAGTTGCCTGTGTCAGCTCTACTCCCAGAGCACTGACTATCATAGAGTGAAAACTTGGACGTGACAATATCAACTTCTTGCCCTACAACTGGTAGTCTGTGGGGACTGAACCAGTCAAAAGGAAGAATCATCATTTCAGAAGGAGTGAGCATATACATTTAAACAAGCAGCAAAGCTGAGCTCCTGAAGGAGGGAGAGCTGGTTCCAAATTATCTCCCTTAGTCGGTCACCCTCCCCAACCCCGATAAATGAATCAATTTGTAGGTTTTTTCCTGCTAAATTAAAATCCATCTATCTTCTCTTGGGATTTTCCCCTCCTATGGAAATGGAGGTTTCTCTTTCCCAGCTGTCCTCTGAAGCTTTCAACAGGAACCACAATTCTAAAATAAGACATCCTTTAAAACATCAGGTCTACCTCTCTTACACATAAGAAAAATATCTAATTCTTTTCATGTAAAAAAAATCTTACTTTCAACACATTTCAAAATATTGGTATGATTAGAGTTATGTGAGCATCAAACATCAGTATCATATCTGTATGATGTTTCACATTTTTCAAAACACCCATTTGATCTTCACTAGAGGTCAGACACTAGTAGAGTAGATTACTTTTCTGAGGAAATAAAATTTCTAAAAAAATGAAACAAACCAAAAACAACCAAGTCCTCCAAAGGTCAAGTTGCAATGTGAGCAGAATTGGATTGGACTCAGGGGTCTTCATGCAGATTCTGAGTGTGTGCCACTGTTTTGAGCAGCAACAGTTATTACCTTGGACCCTTAGAGGGCTTCAGTGTCCCCTTTTATGAGCCAATCCAACAAATCATTTACATGTGAATCTTTGACAACACAAGTGTACTCAGAAGAACCCATTCAATGATTCATTCTTATATTCTATGGATATTTATTGAGCCCTACTACACATATGCCACTCAGGAAGCTAGGGAGCTCAAGAACCAGGGATACCAATGAAAAAAGAGGTAAGTAAACAAAGATTTGGAATGTAGGGTCAAAAAAATCTAATATGAAACATGTTCTTATATCTCCCTTGCTATACCTTATCCCTGCACCATTGTTCTGAAGTCAGTCATTAAATGAAATAAATATATGATCTCTGGAGAAAGGGCCATCCAAGAAGTCTATGTAGGTGTTAAATTGTGAGTGAAACTGGGATAGAGTTCTTTATAGAGAGTGAAAAATCGTTAGCATTCCTGCTATATTCAATGCCAAAATATTATGATTCCTGCCAGGTAATAAAGTACACCGCAAAGATAAAGTTTTTAATATAATAATGATATAAAAAGTTAATGTTGACTTGCTTATTGGATAGTTTTGAAATACCACTACCTAAACTTTGCCCTTCTCCTCTTGATTATAATAATGGGAAGTAATGAACTTTCACCATTGGGCTTGACTCTCCTATCATGATCAAAAACATGTATTTTAAAATCTAAGTACTGCTGTGCTAAGTCCTGAATACAAGATCTTTCTTCAGAAGTTACCAATCTTAAATTGACCTCCAAAAATGTGGACAAACACCTTTGAAAATTTCTAGTAAGCTATCAGAATTTGAAATGCACTGACCCACATCTAGGTAGAGCAATCCTCTCTTTTCTTTGCTTTATTTCACTATTTCTAACTTCATTTTATGTTCCTAAGAAGAAAGAACATAAGTATCCTTTTGCAACAAATATTCCATTTTTTATTCTCAACACACTTTCAAATTACCATGAAAATAAATAGAAATTGGGAGGTAAACTATATTACATTTCTGGTTATGTCCTCTCTGGACCATCAACCGAAACCAAAAGATATATAATCTCTTGAACATTCACTTTGGGAAGCAAACAATGGCCTGAGTGATTCAAAACAGTGGATTTATCAAGAGTATTTATAATTGGCTTTGTAATGCATTACATGGTTCTGCCATATCAGACTGTTACATTTGATAAGGCAAAGCCCATAGAAAAAAGGGATCGATTACGGGTTTAGACCATCTGATAATAGTTCACCCAGAAGTAATGAAAATTTGATCAAGGCAATAATTAGTAGGAAAAGTTGAGCCTGAGAATCAGTCAAATGTATTTGTAGAGTTGAGTGATGCCCACTTTGTAGCAGAGATAAAGATAGGCATTTGGGATGAGGCAACCAATCCAAGTAACCATCAACATTTACTTCCAGGAAAGGCTTCCCCCCCAAAAAAGAGAAAAAAAGCTACGAAAGAAAGTAATTGTAGAAGAAATAAGAAGTTTCTTGAAACCATAAGTAGGAATAAGTATATACCTTGTCCATCTTTTTGTGATAATGATGGCATGATCCTGGTACAAAATGGCATAGAGAGAGACTTGATTCATCAGAGGTAAGATATATCCCATAGCAGCTTATTCTGGCTTACTTTGTAAATGATGTATGTCCCTTTGTGGGTCCTGGCCATCCTGTTAAATCTGTGATGGCCATAGATGGAATCATTATTCTATTTCGAAGGAGATGGGGCAAAAGAGTAAACAGGGCAGCTGACATTTATTATCACTATTGGAAGAATAACTACTTCATTCCTTAGAAGGCATCAGAAATATTGTCTTCAAATCAGAAGGAGCATGCCCTCCTGAGATAGAAATTCAAATAATTATGAAGTGTTCAAAAATCTGTCTGCCACAGAATCTACATTGGCAGCGTTTGTCGCAAACAGAAGAGCAATGGACAAGCTTATATAATTTTGATGCACACTTTATAAATTTGGAAGTATTCCATTGGTTAACATGGTTTAGTTTTGCTGAATTCAATAAGGACATATTGATTTTCAATTGACAGTGGAAAGTTATTATCTCTATCATCATCAAGTTAAATATAACTCACTGTCCAATTTATGGTGGTAAGTGTGTTATACAAGTTCATAAAAATTAAAGTGTAGTTGACATGACTTTCTTATTTGCTTATACAAGTAAATAAAAAATAAGAGAAGCCAAATATTGTATATGATCTTGCTAGATAGCTAAACAATGCCAAACCATCCAGATGTAAAGTTAAGCTCAGTCAACCAATATAATCAGCCACTTGTGAAGCCATATCCTCTTCCCATTTATTTGCCAAGCAAATCTCCTGTCTATGTTTTTTCCAGCTGGTGTGTGTATTTTATAAAATTGTAGCTATTAGGGTGGCTGTGTTTGGGAGCTGTTTTCTATGGTGCATTACTTCTGGATTCAGCCTTAAGCTTTCTTGTTCTACGTTGAGAGTCATCTCGATATTTCAGAAAGAGAATACTATAAAATGTCATTAGGTGTCCAGACACAGTGTAAACCAAATTATTTTGAGCCAGAACAATCACTGGATTTATTTCACATGAAATCATTGTCTCACCACTCTTAGCCCCTTGTCAAACCCGATCCATCCTCTGAGTGACTGTTTTGAAATGACAGTTTCTATAGGTTAGGTAGTGATTCCTCAAGTCACCTGTGAGGACCTCTTTAGAAAGTGAATTTCAGGAATTCCAGTTGGATAAATAGCTATGGCTGTGCCTTATCCTCCCCTCCATTTCAAAGATTCTCAAAGATAATGTAATATGAAAAAAGTCATACATGAAAGCAAGGCTATTTATAGACATGAAACTCAAACTATCCGTTCTCATGTCTTCTTGGAAGGTGAAATGGCAAGATGTGATTGCTTTTAGAAGGATCTGGCTGACAGAAGTATTAATATACTTTGAGTACTTTGGGACTTCAAATCCCCTCCCCTAAAAGTCATGTTTACACTGCTGGTGAGATATGTCTTCCAGTCCCATATTTTTTCTTAGTTTTTTTCCTTCTTTTAAACTGTGAGTTAGAATAAGAGATAGGACAGGGATGAAAACATTTTCCTCAAATTGTAGAATCATCTAATCTCAAAGCTGAAAAAGGACATTGACTCATGAAGTCTAATATTACATTTTATTCTTCAGTTCCCACACCACATCATCTGAAAGTCCATCCTATACGTCCAAGGGAAGTTTAAGTTCATCATTTAAGAACTTCTTAACAATGTCCAAATCTGCCTTCTTTAAGTTTCCACCAATTTGTCTTAATTTGAGCCTTTGGAACTGTGTAGAATAGTCTAACTTCTCTTCCACATGAAAACCTTTCATGTAACCTGCACTGCCAACAGACAGACTCGTTTTCTTCATACTAAATATTCCCCGTTTCATCAACCATTTCTCATAAGATGTGCTGTTGAGTTCTATCCGGTTGTCTTTCCTACAAATTTGTTCTAATTTTTTCCTGAAATGCAGGACCCACAGAATATTACCTTATTCCAGATATGGCCTGAGCAAATAAATATGAGTGGGACCATCCTGTCCTACGTACTAGACTGGGATCTTAGCATTTGTCTCCAAAATGTCTTGCTGGTGACTTACACTAAATTTACTGTCCACTTGAATTCCTAAGGCTTCCAATGCTTCCAACAAGCCTAATCTTTTCCATTTTGTAACTGTCTTCTTGCTTTTTCAGTCCAAGAATAAGATCTCACAATTATCACCGAAATTATATTCAGATCCACATCATCTATAAGCCTATCAAAACTTTTTGGATCCTAATTCTTTCATCCCATGTTATTTGTAAATTTGACAAATATTTTTAGTAACTTCATGGACAGAAATATGAATCAAACCACAACCAGAAACTCCCTGTAGTATGACATTGATCCACTAATTTGTACTCTTGAAGTACAGTGGCTTAACAGTTTAATGATTTACCTAAACACATTTTTCTCCATCTTATCCACATCAGAGTGAAAAATTACATCAGATTCCTTTATACAACCTAAACACTGTCAACCAAATTTCCATGATCTGTGAGCCTCATACATCTGACAAAAAGAAGATGAGCCTTATTTTCACGTTTTTTTTTTTTTCCCTCAGGCAAACCATGCTGGATCTTTGTAATAATTATTTCCTCTTGAGAGATCACAGGGCCTTCCTTTAATAATCAATTTTAAAATCTTCATTGTAATGATCATTAGACTCAGAGCTTCAGTTTGTAAAATCCACATTATTTTGTTGAAAACCAGATAGCGATTTGCCCTTCACCAGCCTTCCCATATGTCTGTTATTTGCAGTGCTTTCTCTAAGACCCTGTTCTGCAGTTTCGAAGGTCTTGCAGCACCCTGGAATTTAACTCAGTAAAGCTAGGAGCCTGAATTCCCTGTAAGTAGTGAAGGGGTGTATGTGTGTGTTGGGGGCGAGGGTCCACTTATAACTTCTGACCCCATCTTGGATTTCAGTTCCCACTTATTAGTAACTGCTTTACCTTTGATTTTGTTTTTTAATGCAAGCAAAAGAAGCTAAATGACTATTGAGGAATCGCCTTTTTTCTGTGATATCCACTTCATTACACTACCAGTGAGTTCTTCAGAGAGCTTTGATTCTCCTCATAATTCAAAACACAAAACTATCCTCTTGGTTCTGACTCAGTTTCCACAGTTTCCTGTGGTTAGAACTTTGACTTCCTGTCACCTCTCCTATTGACTTCTGTAATCTGACACCCGCCCTTGGAGCAGGGGGCTCCTCTCTTCCTATTATACATTGGATGAGCTCTCAATGTCTGAGTTCTTTAAATGGGTCTTTTGCAAACATACGTGTCACTTTAAGCAGCTCCCGGTTTTCTTCTTTCTTGGGATCATTTAGGAACATACAGACAAAATCTCACTTTTTAACTTTTGGAACCATCTTCCTTGCCAGAATCTAAAACATGTAATCAAATCTATTTCCTTTTGGGAAATTTTTAAATTTGCCATCCTCATTATAATACTGGAAGGTAAGTTTTAGTTTGTCCAGATATAAGAGGTTCCTTGGAGTAAAGTATAGAATATTGGGTTTTTTCTACACTCATGGCACTGGCAGCCATATTGTATGGGGCTATTGTATTTTCCTTCCAGTGTCCACTGATGGGGAACAGTTGTATTGTTTACTAAACCATCGTTTTTGATATTCCAAATCTTATTATCTCAGTGGGTCTGCTTTTAAATTTGACTTAATTATAAACAAGTTGATTTTCTTTTTGCTTATTCTTTATGGATTCTGAAATATTCAGATTTAAATATAAACTAGCCAGCTCTAGTGGTCTAGTCGCTAAGATTCCATGCTCTCACCACCGTGGCCTAGCTTCATTTCCCGGTCAGGGAACCACACGACCCGTCTGTCGATTGTCACATTGTGGCAGCTGTGTGTTGCTGTGATGCTGAAAGCTATGCCACCACTATTGCAAATACCAGCAAGGTCACCCATTGTGGACAGTTTTCAGCGGAGCTTCCAGACTAGGCAGACTAGGAAGAAGGACCTGGCCAACCACTTCCAAAAACGTTGGCCATGAAAACCCTATGAATAGCAGTGGAGCATTGTCTGATACAGCGCCAGAAGGTGAGAGGATGGCGCAAAAGACCAGACAATGTTCTTCTCTGTTTTACACAGGGTTGGTAGGAGTCAGAATCCACTCCACGGTGCTAACAAAAAAAATATATTTATATGAAATACAAGTCCAGGACTAAGGCTGACTCATAAAAAAATGGCAACACATAGGAAAGTTGTCTGTTTTCCCAGACTTCAACATGCGGCCACTTTCCATGCCTCACTGGAAGCCTGCCTGCTCTGTCCTTCCATTTCTCAGTCCTCTCACAGTCCTTCCTCCTGTGACTCTAACTAAATATAATCACATATTTATTTCTTCATTTATAGTGAGGTGTAAACATCCAGAAGTTGCTCTTCCTTGGATATTTCTATGTTAACAAGCATCAAATGTTGTTAAAATCACTGCTGGCTCACAGGAGGGAAGATGGAGAGTTCAGTGTCAATCACTCATTTATTCCTTCACTCCACAAACAATTATTGAGCCTTTTCTATGTGCCAGGCCTGGGCCAGACACAGAAACACAAGCTCATTGCAGGCCAAACCCTGAACTCCAAGAGCTCTCCTTCTGGTAAGGGAGAAAGATACCAGAAAATGTAAGAGATGTTCAGATGAGGGATATTAAAATCAGAAGATTAATTCTGAATTACAATTCCAGGTTAGCTGTCAAAATAATTGGAGAAGGAACATCCCATGCGTGAAAACTTGTGGGAAGAGTATGAAATAGCATTTGAGGTTTTGAAGATTGCAGGTTTGGGTGTGTGCTTCCGGCAAAAGAGTTCACATTTGTCAAAGTGGCTGGAGAGGCAATAGGTGCTGGATCATGAAGAATATGATGTCGAAGCTAAGAGTTTGGACTTTAAAACTATGGGCAGTTTTGAAAGTTAAAATTTTCTGGGCTACTTGAAGCAAAAATATATGAAGGTCATCTTTTATTCTATCCCTTCACCTCTCAACCCGCCCAGTGATCATTCTGCTCCAGGTAAATTTCCAAAGAAGACAATTAAGCTTCATGTCTTCTGCACTACCAATAAAATTACTGCTTTTTCAGCATAAGAAAAAGTATGGACACATGCCTAGGGGTATAGCATAACATTTTTGTGAGTGCATGCTAGTATCTGTATAAAGATCTCTAGGTAGATATAGACATATATATATATGCATTATTTAGCTATTTACATATACTTATCAAATTTTAATGTGTATAAACTTATGATTCACATGCAACCATGGCAAATCAGAGCCAATCTCCTTGCTAATCTGAATCTAGCAGAGACTTTTTTATTTAATATGTGTCTTACTATAATTATCATAGCAATTGTTCCACTGTACATAGGGACTTTTCATAAAGCAGATTAAATTGGTTAGGAAAAAAGAAGCTGTATTGCACAGAAACAACCTAAAATTAACATCCTCAAATAAACCAGGGGACGTGCGTCGGTCTCCAAGTGTCATAATCAATTCTAGAGATTGATAATCTGACATGGTACTTCTACATAACTATCCTTTCCTACTTGGCCCCAAAAGAATATTATTTCTCATGATTGGTTCTTTCATTGTATTAAAAACAAAGAAATAATGCAATTTTCTCTTAAATGTTCCAGTGCTTTGGTTCAGTTTCCTGCTGGTTGATTTCTGCTTCCTACTTTTATTTCTAAGAAATTATACTCTCTACTCTGCAAAGGGCAGCACGTTGACTGCCTGAAATGAATGTGCATGTTAATAGAACCGTGGGCAGCAACCTGCCAGGGGTGTGAAGGGGCAACATGCTATTGCTTTCAATGGGAACAGTCTCTCCCGCAGCTCTCTTTCACCAAGTGTGGCTGCTGCCATGAATTGGGGCAGGAACAAATATCCATATGATTTGGGGAAAATATATCTGTTATCAAGGGACAGCTTATTGAGTCAGAATTATATAACCAATGGGACCCAAATCACCAGATAATTGCTAGCTCTGGATTGAGCTTTTTAGAAATGATGACAAAACAAGTTAAGAAATAAAAAGAAAGAGGTAATAATGATTCTTCCACCTCAAGCTATTCCTAAATATGACTTATTAAGGGCTAATGACTTATTTCTAGGTCAAAGGAATATTGCCTGTGTTTAGGGCCCAGGACCAAATGTATTTATTAAATATAAAATATCATGTCAAAGATCCTGAGAGGCTCTGAATCCCAAAATTCCTCTCTGCACTAGCTGTTTTTAGGCCTCAAAATGACCTCATCAAATGATCAGTTGTTCAGAGATGTGCATTATCTTCATCCAGTGTTCTGATTATGAGATTCAGAGGCACTAGAGAACTCTTGAAACATAACTGTGTTCTCAAGAAAATTTTGGTGAATTAGATGCTTGGATTTGATGGACAGTCTCAGAGCAGTAATGAAAGCATGTGGAAAACAGAGAAAAGAGATAAGACAAAGAAACAGGACCTGGGATGTCATGATTTTACCCCATAGCCAGTTTCTCCTGGGGCCACCCCTCAAAAAAGACTTCTGGGGGGCTGGCCCCATGGCCTAGTGGTTAAGTTTGATGTGCTTCACTTCGGCAGCCCAGGTTTGGTTCTTAGGTAGGGACCTATGCCACTCATCAGTGGCCATGCTGTGGCAGTGACCCACATACAAAATAGAGGAAGACCGGCATAGATGTTAGCTCAGGGAGAATCTTACTCAAGCAAAAAGTGGAAGATTGGCAACAGATGTTAGCTCAGGGTGAAACATCCTCAGCAAAAAAAAAAAAAAAAAGATTTTTGGGATTTTCCCCCTCTCTCCCTCATTCCTGGATAGGAGACTACAGCAATAGCAAGTGGGCTAAGTAAGAAGGTCAATGCAGGTGGAAGTTTCTAGGTGCTGTAGGCTAGCAGGGTGGTAAGCACCCATTCTACTTCAGAAAGGTGTGTAGGCAGCTTACAAAGATACACAAAATACAGCAACAGTAAAGTGAGCTAAAAGTGAGGTGAAGGAAGAAAGGAAAACGATATTGAGTTAAGTGAGGACCAAAAGAAGCCTAAATAGAGCATTCCAGCATGCATGGCATGTTACCTGGAGCATCTGTAATCAGAAAGAGCATAGAAACGCTGTGCCCACAGGAAGACTGAGTGTGAAAATCAGAAAAGCCAAACCTGCAATCAAGACAAGAGGAACAGAAATTAATACAAGTGTAAGGATAATAACAATACAAAAATAAGCCCTCACTACTATGCATTGAATACTAACAAGTGCCAGAAACGCACTAAGTAATTCACATACATTACCTCATTAAACATTCACAAGAACTGTGAAGCATAATTTTTATTCCTATTTTATACATTAGGACACTGAGATGTAGAGAAGTTATGGGGTAGAGTCATCATTCAAACCCAGGTCTGTCACAGTCCCAAGCCCATGTTCATAACTATTCTTATAAGGTCAAGTAGAAGGTGAAGGGCTAAGTAAACACAGGAATTAACCAAGGAGTGAAGAACAAAGTGGGGACAGAAGAAAGCAGGTCCACCACAATTTCTCTAATTGCTATTTTCATTGACCATCACTTGTGGTAACAGATTGTGCTGCATAAGAATTACCTCTTCCATTATCTCAATGAGCATCATAATGTATATTTTTTAGAATATTGTCACTTGGGATAAATAGTTTCCAAAAATATAATTTTTTTTCCAAATACCTGAGTAGACTTTGGTAGAAATTAATATAGCTACTCAACAATGGGGTAGCAAAAATTATCAAATCATTGTTCTAAAAAAATGTTAAAACTGCAAAAACATTTGGTCCTCAAAATTTATAACACTATTAAATGTTTCTAATACTTCACCCTCCCATTCATTTCTTTATTTAATAAACTGATGTTAAGAATCTACTATTATGTGACAGATCTACAGTAAACCCTGTGTAATGAGAGAGATCTATATTAGGATGTAGATAAAATTGTATATAAAATTAATTTTATGTATCTATATAAAATTAGGGCTGCCATAATGCCATGGAGAAGTTCATGGTGCTTTGAGAGTACATAATGGAGAGTCTCCATAATAGTGGTAGTTAAAGAATGGCTTCCAGTGCAAGTAGTGTGTGACATGGGATCTGAAGGATGATTGGGAGTTACCTGGTTAAAGGAGAGTGGGAGGGTAGAAAGAACATTTCTGCAAGGGGGCATAGCATTTGTAAGGGCCCTTTGGCGGGTGGGAGCATAAAACATTCAAAGGATTGAAAGAAAGTCAATGGGGCTGAAGGGTTGGCATGATGGGAGGTAAGGCTGGAGAAGCAGAGGAGCCAGAGCAGGTACCAGCATGTAGGTCCCTCAAACATGTCTGCCTTTATCTCATTCCTCTACATAAGTTAAGCATCAAACATTTGCTTCTAGCAAATACTGTGTGCTTCAGTGAAATCTACAACCGCTTCAATATCCAATATATTTATTTTTTGTGATGAATTGTGATAGAATATTATAGTACATACCTTAAAGGAGCAGATTTTTACCATAAGCATTTATGCACTAAAAAAAACTGCCCATAGAGACAGACCTGTGGGAACCTGATTTTCTGCTTCTGTTGCAACACATCCCCTCCAACCAAAAGTAGAGGATTTTGCGATTTAGCTTCAAATTAATATCATAAATATCCTTGCACCTCTGTTGCATTATGTCATCACCTTGAATTTTACAGTTTTATCCTTATTGGAATCTCTGTGATCATTGGACACATCACACAATAGCATAAATAATCATATTCCTATCAGCATTTGCAAGCTTATCTAAATTTTATGAACTAAAATTATTTCTACAAAATTAAGTTTTCTGAATTTTTTTATTCATTCAATGTGTGTTTACTTTGCAATTATTATGTGAAAGATTGTAGCATATTCTAGAGCTCTATAAAAACAAATTATAAGGAGATATACTAGGTTAAGTACAGGCTGTGATCAGGGAGACTCCAAGCTTCATGAAGCAAGCACTGTATCTAATCTTGTTCATACTCTATTCCCAGTACCTTGCAATATGTGTGGCACATAGTAGGTCTTCAATAAACAGTTATTTATTTGTATAAACAGAAAGGAAATTAAAAGAAGAGGTAGAATGGATCTACATTTTCTTTAAATCCATGCTTGTTTCTGATTTGATTTGCTTTCTTTCGCTTTGTGTAAGCACGTATGTGTTTGTGTGTGTATGTGTGTGTGTGTGTATCTAATGCAACAGGTATGGTTTATTTCCCATAGGAAAGACTAAACACCACACATATGGATAATTAATTCAGGACAGTGTTCTTAATTCATACATTTCCACGGTTGGAATGATTCCATGTGTAGATTTTCCAAGCCAGCGCTCTCCAATCATTGCCAGCAAGATATCCTATTTTGGAACATGTGGTGTAAGATTTCACAAACTGATTCATATTTCTTAGGCCTTTTGAAAATAGGTGCTTCTATTTTGGAATTACTTCTTAAGCAATGAATATTTTGACAAAAAGCAACGCACTTTTTCCTTCTTCCAGCACTTCTCTTGCTTAGTTGGAAACCGGAGAACCAATTACCAATGTGGTTATCCCAAGTGCATTCTTACATGTTTTTCTTCTCTGTGAAAATGTTTCCAGTCTTTCTGATTATAAATGTTACAGGATACGATGTGTGAATCAATCCTATCTGTGCAGACACAGCAGAATGAAAGGTGTAATGATGTAGGAGTGAAGTGTCGATGAATAATTCACATCTGACAGTGTGTAGTATTGAGTTCTATCAGGCAACATCCCATGGCAGAGAGGTCCTCAAAGACTTCTTAAATTCTACTGCATCAGCTCATTGTGTTTCTGCTTGGGTGGCAGAATCGATCATTTAGAATGAGTGAAATGACATTCAGTGGCACGGCTTGCTAACACAGATAGAAAAATATGTAGGTATTTGTCACCACCAAACATTCATTCAGCAAATGTTGATTCAGTTCCTACCTGAGTTCTTGAAGACCTGCAGGGTATTCGATGTTGGAGCTTTGGAAAAAACAAAAAAAGAGTATAACACAGCCTCTGAATCCATAAAGCTTACCAGCATTGGTAGAGACACATAAAATAAGATAATTCCATCTCACTATGATCCATCTTACAAAGAGGCCACACTTTGGCCCAGATACTTTGCCTACATGTCAAGAAGAATTTGAGTAGGATAATCTATCACATAATGGTCCAGAAATAGGTTCTTCTTAAAATTAGTGAATAGAATGACCAGGCTTCTCTCTTATCAGAGTCTCAGTGAGTTCACTGCAGCATGTGGTGAGACTTTTACTAACTTGTGCCTTTATTTTTACCTAGGAAACAACTTTCTATGAAACTTCAACACAGCTCTGGAGTTTAATTTAGGCTCCTTCTCTTTCTCGTATTATGCCTCATTGGAAATGAGTTGAAATTAGGTCTAGAAAAGAGAATCAGCCAACTTCATGGTGATGGACCTCTTGAGTTTTGGAAACTGGACTTCTAAGACTAGATTACAGCAAGGGCAGCTGGTTTAAAGGTTTTGTTCTGGAGTAAGACTGGTTAGGTTTGAATGCTGGCTCTGTTGCGTGACCTCAGACGGGTTTTCAACATCGTTAAACTCATTCCTCATCTATAAAAATGGGGCTAATAATGGAAACCTGTTCCTAGGTGATATAAGAATGGAAGAAATAATATAAAGTACTTTGCACGATCCCTACCTTTAATAAAGTGTCAGATAATGTCAGGGTTTCTAAGGAAGTTTGGATTTATTTATAATATTAAATTTAATTTGGCAATATTTAAATGCACTTAAAGCACAGGCTCACCTCTACCCAAATCACTTACTAAGGTTTGCAGGCATGAATGGCTTTGGGCTTGTGGCAGTCTGTTATATGAGTGACCTCTGATGAACCACACCTCCTGGTAGTCACGTCCTGTGTAGTGAACCTGGGCAGGCTGCCTGACTTAATTAATCAATAGAAGGTAGCAGAGAAGACACTGTGCCAATTCCAGTGCTTAGGTTTAAGAAATCCAGGCAGCTTCTGCTTTTGCTCTTTAGAATGCCCCAAGCCACCATGTAAGAAATCCCATTACTTTGCTGGAGACACAATACACATAGAGACAGATCCTGAGACTATATTGTATATAGAAAGAGACAAGCTCAATCATCTCTGTGTCCCAGCTGATTCAAGCCCCCAACTGACCCACCAGCTGAAGACAGCCACGTAAGTAGCCACTGGCAAGACCAACAGAAGAACCAGCCAGCTGAGCAGCCCAAATTAGGAATAGTGAGCAAATGAAATAGTTCTTGTTTTAAAACACTAAGTTTTGGGATGTTTATTTGAATGGCAATAAACTGAAACAGGGAGATTTTCCTTCTCCTCACTCCCTTGCCCACTGCACATTGTTTCCATTTTTTCCCATGTGCCCCCCTTTCACTGATTGCTTGTTGTTTGATCCACCAAAGCCCTTGTAAGCTGATCTAAAATATCGCTCTTGAGACATTTACAGCATTTAGAACACAGGTTAATTAAAAGATAATAGGATTCAAGGAAACCTGAGAGTCCAACCCGCTTGGTTACAGCGGCTGAGTGTTATATCAAATACGAGTTTTACAAAAGTCTGTAAGAGCAGCTTCATGAACATTCAATTGCCTAAAACTTTCTATGCTTTTGCAATTTGCTATAACTCGTTGACTCATCACGATTTGGACATTGTAAAATATTATGATATATATTTATATTTATAAAAGTCCCATTGTCCACTAATCTCTATATCTGTTGGGTTCTAATATTCTTTAAAGCTGCAAAAAATACTTTTCATATAGAGCTGAGTCCAAAGTACAATCTGTTTAAAATATGTGTTTTCAGAATTGAAATAGCAACTTCAAGCCCTGAATGTAAGAATTTCAAATGTTGAATTTTGATACATCTCTTCAACTTGATTCTTAATGCATGTATTTATCGTCAGACTTTTATGCTGATACTTTTAAACCAGTTAAGTAACTCTAAAGTATAGCCAAAGTTTTACTGAAGATAAATTTGAACAATCCAAAGCTTTATTAGAAGGGATGATTCTTCAGCACCGTGATCTCACTAAATCGCTTTAGCACAACAACATAGTTTTGGGCAAAGGCTGCTTAATTTTCCATTGAAATGAAGGCATGAGATCCCATGAGAATACCTCGAATTTCAAATCTGTTGGTACCATGTAGAAGACTTCAGAAATTATTCCTTAGGTTTATAATACAAGAAATTGATCCTTCTATTAATAACTTTTAAATAATATGTTTTAGGATTGAAGGAGTGATAATTATTCTAGTCCCTCTACCACACTGTATTAGTCAAGGTTCTCTAGAGAAAGAAAATCAATAGGATATATATATACCATATATATATATATATGGTATTTTTATATATTTTTATTTATATATTTTATTACTTTTATATAATATATAATTATATATATACATATATATATGTATATATATATATTTAAGGAATTGGCTCAGCAATTATAGAAGTTAGCAAGTCCAACATCTACAAGGTGGGCCAGCAGGTTGATCCTATAGTTCAAGTCCAAAAGCCATCAGGCTGGAGACCGAGGAAAGGGCCAGTGTTTCAGTTCAAGTATGAAGCCCTTCTGCTGCAGAATTACCTCTTGCTCAGGGGAGGTCAGTCTTTTATGCTATTCAGGCCTTCAACTGATTGAATGAGGCCCACACATAGTAGGAAGGACAATCTGCTTTACTCAAAGTCCACCAATTTAAATGTTAGTCTCACCCAAGCATAGTCTCATAGAAACATCAGTCAAATGTTTGACCACATAGCTGGGCCCTACAGCCCAGCCAAGTTGACACATAAAATTGACCGTCACACTCACCTCGAGATCTGAATCAATTGAGAGAGAATCTCAGGCATCAAATAGATGGAGATAAACAGTAGTGGTATTTGAGTAGAGGTCATGGCTTAGACAAATAGCCAAATGAGGTTCCTACTACTCAATCCTCCCCACATGAGTGACCAATGTACTGACTTTTACCCAGGCATCTTTCTATAAGGAAGAGAGAAGATGTGTGCAGTGTGAGAAGGAAGTTCAAGCCAGGTGCACTGAGGATTTCTCGGTCTTGCTAGCTGATGCCACTACCTTCCCTCAGAGAGGAATGGTTGTGAAGACAGGACAGAGGCTGCAGGTTACTTTTTGAAATGATTCAGACGGAGTAGGAATTCCTATTAAATAAGATGGTGCAGGTTTGAGTGAGGAAGGAGAGGCTCGTCCCCCAAAATAGCATTCCAATAAGATGTTTCAGAAAAATTCTGGTTTCAAATCTACACAAACATGACCCAGGATATGACTGCATCTGCATTACAAACTTTAAAATTATGTACAGTATGCTCTTAGAATTAATTTAGAAAACTCAAATACATTACATAAAGGTTTTTTTTTCTTTTGGCCAACACTCCTTTTCCATAAGAATAATGTGAGATTTTGTTCATTCTTACAGCTTTTGTATTTTTCTTTTATGTGATCTTTCAAAATGATTCAAAGAAATTGAACAGTTCCACCAGCAAAATAGCCCATCACAATTAAACTTTGCTACATTATCTTTTCTAACCAGAAAGCCAGTAAAAGATCATTTATGATCACTTTGCCTAATATTAACATATTCACATGATAAAGATGTACTATATCATCTAAAAATTATGCAAATTCCCAGAATATTTTTATCTCAAAAACCACAGATCTCAGAGATTTTGTAAACATACATCTCTTGTTAATCTAAGCTATGTTTTGTGTTGTGTGAAGTACAAATGCTTTTACTTCTTAATAGCACTGACTTTGTAATCACCCTAGTGATATTCTCAATATCATATTTTACTCTTGTTTTAAAACTTAGAAATACATCATAAAGTCTTCCTTCCCTGATTTTTAAAGCTGTTGCTTTTGTAAGTACAAATTTAGGAGTCTTCCAAAAGATTTGTAACTTTTTAACAAGGATCCAAGAAACACATAGCATCATTTTTGCTTCCTTGATGACTCTTCATTTAGGAACTGAAACTGATTTCTTAATAATTATCTAAATGATAAGACATTCATGATAAACTCTAATCTTGAATCATTTCTTTCAATAATTCATTCTTCCCACAAACATGTATTAAATATTGTTCTGTGATTGGAGATACTAATTTCCAGTTGACTTCAAAATATATCCAGTATTAAACTACCTCTCACCATCTCCACCATCACCACCCAAGCCACCACCACCTCACACCTGAGTGATTGCATCCTCCTCTCTGCTCCAATGCTTCTGACCTTGCCCTTATTTGATCTATTCTCCACAGAGAAGTCAGTGGGATCCTATTAAGTAGATTAGTTGTCTCTTGGCTTCTCACAACCCTCCATAGTCTTCCCGTTAAACTGAAAATAAGGGTCAAATCATTACCAATACCTATGAGGACCTTCATGATCTTGCCCCTCTTTTTCTGAGTAGATGTGCAATTACTTCTCTCCACACTCATTTTGCTCCAGCCCCACCAGCTTCCTTGCAAATCTTTTAACATGACCAGCATGCTCCTGCTTCAGAGTCTTTGCTCAGCCATAAAGCTCACCCCTTTCTGACTGAGTTCTCTGTGCAAGTGACAAGTGACTTCTGATCAGAGATGCCTTTTCTGAATATTCTAACGGAAAGGCACCTCCTCTCTTACTTCCCATCCAGTAACCACGTTTTTGTCCTTATCACCATATGACATTTTATATGTTTAACTTATTGGGTTTTTTGTCTCCCCTAATGAAATGTCACCTTTATGAGGAAAGCTGTTTGTCTATTTGTACACTATAGTAACCCCTAAATGTAAATAGTGCCTGATGTATGGGACACATTCAAAAAATGTTTTGCGTGAATGAATGATAAGTAGAAGATGTCTTTGAGTATCCAGTCTACTTTGGAATAAAAGGATGTAGATAAATAATTATGAAATGCTGTGCCAAACATGTTTATAGTGTATGAGAGAATTACAAGAATAAATGTATTCTGCTTGAGAGAGCTGGAAAAGGCCTTATAAAGAAAAAAGACATTTGAGTGTAAAGATGAGCAAAAGTTTATAAAGCAGGGAATGGCACACATATTAGAAGGAACATACAGGTCAATATACAGAGAAATAGATGATACCCAACACATTCAGGAAATGGTGAGTCATACAGCATGGCTGGCATATTCAGGACAGCCTTACTTGAAAGAATTCCCCTTGGTCAAATTCCCTAACAGTTTCCTCCTTCTACTTCTTTCCTTCCACTTGTGAATCAAAAAAAAAAAAAGTTATCTTGACAACTGATAGATTTTGTAGTTTATCATATTCAGTTTCAATAAACATAGACTGGTCTGGTATTATACTAGGCTATATTTGTATATTATGTATATTACATGTATATGTTATATATATTATTTTTACTTCTACTTATTATTTTAATTTTTAAGTAAATATACTTATTGTAATAAGTACATATATGTATAAAGATCACATTAAAAATCTCCCCTCCGCTCTCTTTAATCTCACTGTGCTAAGGTAACTAATTTTAACTATATTAGTGTTTGTCCTTGTTCTTCCATAGATACATTTCCATGGTAATACAAATTACAGACACACACATTTATGTATTCTACAAATATTGGACGAATATTACCCTGTCACTTTCATGTATTTTATTTCATTTTAGCCTCACAATACCCCTGTGAATTTGGTGTAGCCAACTCTACTTTACAAATGAGAAAATTAGCAGTGATGTTACAGCAACTTGCCCCAAATTACACAGTAATTGGCAAAGCCAAGTTTTATGACTTCAAGTTCAATTCTCTTTTCTTATGTCATGTCACATTCCCATTTGTCTTTTCCCTAGCATCATGGAACAAATGCATCTTCTTGACATGGTTAAAGATACATGACCATTGCATCAGGTAGGATTTGATTAGGACTAAGTGTGATTGAAAGGCTAATTAGTAGCAAGTTAATCAAGACAGAAGCTTATTTCTCTTTCATATAAAAGAAGTCTGGATATAGGATGCCTTAGTGCCCCAAGGTTTGAAAAAACTTAGGTTTCTTCTATCTTTCTGATCCATCATGTATAATTTCATTCTAAAGGTGAACTCCTGGTCCGAAATAGCTGCTGGAACTTCAGATATTCCATTCAAATACCAGCCCACAAAAAAGAGGAGATTCTCTCCTTTTGCCAATATTTCCTGGAAGATGTACATACCACATTTGCTTACCTCCCATTGACCAGAACTTATCACGTGGTCACAGATTGTTGCAAGTGGTGGAGAATGGGGGTGACTTTTATTCTGGACAGCCATATGTCCAGCCAAAAAAATACAGATTCTATTTTCAAAAAAGAAAATAAGAATGGATATATTAGGATCAAGTGGCATTCTCTGCCATAGTCATCAAACAGCTTTGGACTATGCTCATTAAACAGAATATTCAGGGGTCAGGAAACTATGGCCCGTGGGCCAAATCTGGTCTGCTGACAGTTTTTGTATGTAAAGTTTTATTGAAACACAGCCATGCCCATTTGTTTGCTTACTGTCTATGGCTGCCTTAGCAGAGCTGAGTAGTTGGCATAGAGACTGTCTGGCCCATAAACTCTACAATATTTACCATACAACCACTTACAGAAAAGGTTTTCTGGTCTCTGCTCTAGCTCAGTAGGCTCAAGTTTTAAAAATAGACTCAAAGTTTTAGAATTACTCAACCCTGTTATTATAAAAAGATTACATTACACAAAAAAAGATCCCCGGTACATATATATTTTTTATTTGTAAATTATATATACATATGGCAGTAAGAAAATCTGATGCTGGGTTTCCATCTAGCTCTGGACCAACTAGCTATGGGAACTGGGGCAAATTATTTATGCCCCAGTTTCCTCACTTGTAAAATGGGCAATATAATAGTATATAGACCTTATAGGTTGTTGTGAGGATTAGGTAAGCACATTTGAAACACTTAGAAAAGGGCCTTGTATGTTTCCAAGACACCACATTTTCTGGTACCACAAAGGAACCACGTTTTGAACACTTTCATGAGTCCCAACTTTGCAGGATGTTTATTCGTGTGTTGCAGGTAAATGGCTAAGTTGGTGGTTCCAAACATTGTCGGTTTAGGGATGATGATTATGATTATCATTCTCCCAGTGTTCAAATCCTGGCACAGTCACTGTCTAGGTGGGTGACCTCCGGTGGAGTTTTTGACCCCTCTCTGCCTTAGTTTGTCATCTGCAAAATTGGGATAAGAATCATGATTGCCTAAGAATAAATCAATTAATGCAGGCAATTCCCTTAAATCAATGTTTGGCACACAATAAGCATTCAATAATATTACCTATTGTTATTCTATCCCACTCAAAAATGTTTATAGCTTTAATTCAATTAGCATTGGAGGGAGAACTGCGGACAACAGAGTCCATAATTTTCCAGTGAGTGAATGGGATACAATAACATAACAACAATACTCACTGCTGTCTTCCAATGATTTTCCTGCAGCCCTTACTCCTATGGCCACATGACATCTCATGTCCGTGGTTTCTGTGTCATGTGTTCTTTTCTCTCCATTCCACCATCTATTTTTGCCTGTATATTTTTTCTATTTTCCTCAGAAAAGGAATTATAATTAGATTTTCTCAGGAAACTTCTCTTCTCCTGCTCCCATTCCATTTTCATCATTATAAAAAATAGTACATCAAATGTTGCTGGTAGGTCAAGAAAGATAAATACCGAGGAAAGATCATTGGATTCACTATGACAGATGCCATTGGTGGCCTTGATAAAAGTAGTTAGCATGAAATGATGGGGGTGAAAATCTTATTGGAGTGGAAGTGAGAACAGGAGGAAAAAAGTGGAAACAGTGAGTTTAGACAACTTTTTCAAAAATTAACTGAATAATAAATGTTGTGTCCCACAGTGCCCTGCACATGTGTGCCATTGATTACTATGTAGCCAGTGATCTTCTCTGTATCTGGAATGATGTGTTTAAAGCCCCACATACAGTCTCTGTCAGATGGTGAGCACCCTGTGTGGCAGCTTGCAAATGTTTTTAACTTTAAAGAAAGTTCCAGAAAAAGACAACTTTCTTTGCTCACAATGTGTTTCAAAGTCTTGTATATCTAATATTTAAAAAAAGAAGAAGAAAAAAACTCCTGACCTCTGCTTCAAACTCATTCTAACCGCAACGTATAAGCTACTATCTGAGCAAAGACCAGCAATTGACTACTTAATGGGGTGAAAGTGCAGTTGGAGTGGGAGGGTCTTGGAGGGTGGCCCTTGTCATCGGTATCAGAGTCTTATACAGAAACTTGAACCATTGACCTTGCTTGCTTTATTCAAAAGTTTTAATTCCCCTCTTGGCTGTTATTTCCAGTACTATTGGCTGCTCCCTTCATGTCTACATCCTCAAAATTACTGTCAGATTTTCTCTGGGAGAGGAAGAATGATACTGACCTTACAGACGTTAGTTTTATATCCTCTATTTAACCTAGAGGATGTGTGGCCCATAACCCACTATCGTCCATGCTGACAACTTATACATTGTTCCAGGGTTGAATGCAATTTGATTGGAAATAACCTCAACAGTGAACTCCAAATATCATGCTATAAAATAAAAACAAAAAGAAGAAAAGAAAACTCTGTATCACACACACATAAATATATATATATGAAAACACAATACTGTGCTGGCAGCCCTAGAATTTGTCCTTTCTGATTTTTAATTTGGCTCTGTTTTTCAAGTAAACAGGATCTACCATAAATACTGTGAACTTTATGAAGGCATTTTTCTCTGTTGTAGCTCAAGCCACAAGTGCTTCTAAGCAGCCAGTCTTTATGCATAAACTGCAGCATATGAGAGCTTTAAGCTCATTTGAAATGGAAGTGGTGTTTGGTGAGATGGGAAGAAGGGATGCATTTTAAACTAATAAATAATCATCATCTGTGCCTACTTGGAAAATAGCTTTCTTGTTGAATAATATTTCAATATATAATATCTTGAAATGAGACTGCCATTACTAATTTAAGTGTAGCTTGCCATATAAATCCTGCAAATATGTACATACATGAGGCCTAAATTACTCTCTGGGGCCACCTTTTCCTGCTTAAATTACCTTAAGGAGAAACTCATTTAGGTGATATTAGGGCCAGTTAAGGGGAGGGATAATGACCATGGCAGTGTGTGAAGCCTTTCCATTTGGTGACTTCACCCTTATGCCAGGCTAGTGAACAAATGCTCCTGGTCATATTGCACATTCATAGGTCAGTTTCCTGAGTGACAGGTGAAGACCCGGAATTAAGACAAGGTCAGAATCATCATAACCATGACCCACACTATGTAAGAGGCTCCTGGACTGATCTACTGTGCCACTGTATCTGAATTTCAATCAGGAGGAACAAATCTCTCAGAATCCTTGTGTATGCCAGTGGTATTATGCTGACCTTTGAATTACAAATAGATACTGAGAAAGAAATCCCAGGAGCTGGCAATATCCATTAAATAACAATTATGAAAAGCTGTTTGCCTTTTGGAATGGCTTTTCCCATAATGAGGATATGACCAAGTTGGGAGCCTGAGGAGCGGTGGGACTCGTGTTGTAGAGTTTCTAATTCTGAATTATTCATTTCTCAAACTGAGAGAAATCCTCAAAGCTGTGCTAGGGAGAGAAAGTCAAGGAGGCCCCAGGGGTCTGTCTTAAGGCCAAGGTTTATATAGAAAGGGCCATGGGAGACTGTGCTAAGAATATAGAAGAATTAGACTAAAAATCGGCTTATTTTCTCCATCAGAATGTAAATCATTTGAGTACGATTCAGTGTGGTTTGGGTTGTTGTCTGAGTCACCTAAGTAAATCCAGTTTCATAAAAATTTTGGACCTAGAAAATTTTTATTGTTTCTCCATATTTATTATTTACTTTTGGATCTGGTCAGAAAATATCATGTGTATCGTTTCTAAGTTTTTAAAATATATTAAGAATTCTTAGGTTGAACTATATGGAATGGCTGGGATTTGGACATGTTTCACCTTTAAAGCCGATCATTTTATAGGGTTTTCCCCAATAGTTTCCACCCTTAGAATGCAGCACACCATGTTGCCTAAGACTCCAGTCCTTGGAATTAGACAGTCCTGAGTTGAATCTCAACTTTGTCCCTAATATAGCTAATTGTTCAAAACTTTAACTCTATTTCTCATCTGTTAAATAGGAATAATAATGCCTAGCTCATAGAAATGGGGAGAGGATAAAATAAGAGAATATGTTTAATGCTCACCCAAGCACTGGGCACATAGCAAGTCCTCTATAAATGGCTCTATATTTATTATTCAGCATTTGCTGCAACAACAAACAATTCTTAAATCCCAGTGACTTACAAAAGCAAGTATTTAATTTGTTGTTCTGTTTCATGATGGCTGCAGGTCTGCTGTGATTTTGACGGGTTCTGCTTGGCTTAGTTGGGTTCCATGGGACTTCTTTGAATGAACGACCATTCTCAAGGGCATGCTGCTGGCATTGTGGAGGGAAGAAACTCAAGAGAGTGGTTCTTTCTTGAGTTTCTTCAAAATAGCAAATAATTTATTATTTGCAATAACAAATAATAATTTGTTATTAGCAAATGTTATTAGCATTTGCTAATAACACTTAGCAAATGCTTCTTCTCACCTTAAGAAGCATTAAGATGCTTCTTAATGTGTGTGTTGGGGACCAGTATATTATCACTTCCATCTTCCTTCCATTGACGCAAAAATATATAAGGCCAAACCCAAAGTCATCAAGGCAGGAAAGTGTGCTCTGCTTCTTGGGAGGCAGTGAATAGTTGGGAACGATAATACAATATACATACAATAACTTACTGCTATTAAGTGATAACCATGGAGTCAAAAAATTTCAATTGCTTTTCAATTTTGGTGGTACTTAGTTAAGAGACATTGTACTTTAATCAATTTTAATATCTTTAACTTTCATTCTATAAATATTGGCCTGTGATAGTTGGGTATTTTTAATCGTGCTCATAGCAATAACAATCATAGCCATTCAACATTGCCTGTGATAGGGTGATAAGGACATCTTTAAAATAAATACACTCTTTTTATAACTATTTAAGAGTGGAAAAGTGAAACTTCATGGATTACGTTTCTTTAGTCAATGGGAATTCTAGAAAAAGATGGTACTGCAAGCAGAACCCTGAATCATATTATACCACAGTGTTGGTATGACTGGTACGACTCTCCCATCCCACTCCTGGTATCCTGTCACCTCACCAGTCATGACTTCCTTAAATAATAATCAGTTTACATCAATTGAACACTTATAATGTGACAGGCACTGTTATTGTAAAGGGGTTTTCCCATTTATTCTAAAAGTACCTTATGAAATATCCACTATAAATATCTCCATTTTACAGATGAGAAAGTTGAGACTTGGAGAGGTTAAGTGATTTGCTCAAAGTCACACAGCTAGGAAGGGTTGAACAAGAACTGAAACCCAGGCAGTTGACTGAAGAGCCTTCATGTTACCCATACACTACACTACCTCCTGTGAAAATATGGAATAATCATGACAGCCAAAATGCATTCATCACTTATGGGTAAGGCATTGTTCCCATGCATTAACTCATTTAATCCTCAAAGCATGCTTATAAAATGGGTGTTCTCATTATCCCCACTTTACAGGTCCAGAGAGTTAAAGTAACTAGACCAAGATGGCACAGCTGGTTATGTAGTGGAGGCTCCCTTTGAAACAAGGCATTCTAGTGTCAGAGTTTGAATTCTTCAGCTCTATGCACTATTGCCTTTATAAAAAAAAAAAATGGAAAGCTTTAGTAACCTCAAAATGCCCACACTCAACCTACATCCTTTAGCCCAACTATATATACATTCTACAGCTATCCAATATTTCAAATCTATCTCACACGCAAAGATTTTAGAGATGAGTTCCTGTACAACTTATTTTCTCTCTTTGCCGTCCAAGTTATTCCCCTTCCTGTCACCATAACAACCCACAACCGCAACACACAGTTGGAATCGTTATCGAGAGAGGCAGAAGGGAGAAGATTTTGATGTATCTCTTCGGGGGTCCTCTCTGACATCTTTATCTCCTCCTGGTGAACTTTGGGCATCCTGTGATCTACTACACTGTCAATTAGGCTGTAAACAGCACAGCTGCCTCTGTGCACTCCTGGCTCGTGGGAGCCCAGTAGGATGTCTCACATCCATATGCGTGCTCTCCCAATGCTCAGCATCCCAAAATCAGAATGGGAGGAGCACCTAAGTTACATAGAAATTATATAGGGTAAATAAGGAAAAAAAACAAGGAATGTGTCTGCCTACCTCTCCTTTATCACAAAGGGACCACAAACTGCTGTAAACAAATGGAGGAAACTGAATGCTTCCAGATGCCCTTCTCCTTGTTTAAGGAAATGAGGAAACCAGAAATCAGTAGGTTGCCCAGAGTGGAAAACAAAGAAAATAAAAATAACACTTAGCAAATGCAATCTGGCCCTAGGAATTCTTGTCCCTCAATCAGAGGACCAAAAGTAGCTTTTCCCCCATTTGTATTGAGCATCTCTTTTCACATTATTATATGGGACTAAAGAATTTTCCCCAAGATGAAGGGATATGCATTAACCATTTCATTTTCTATTGGTAGGTCTGTTGATCAAAAAAGCACACCATAAGCACCAGGTGGAAACATGTCAGCATCATTTCTGGAGGCGTCACCCATTTATATATCAGGTCTTAGGGTCTCACCTGTGGCCACAATGCTTACTATGTGATGGGCAAGCAAGCCATATCACTTCTCTGGGTCTCAGTTTATTCATCTGGAATCTGGATGGATCATGAATCAGGTTTGCATTACAGTATTATGTGAGGAGATCAAATCAAGTGATATAAGGAAAACCAATACATAAATAGTGAGCCTTGTGCTCCGGGAAGGAATTATTACCTTGCAATGTATGGAATACATTAATATGCAGGCTACATGGAATGTGCCATTCTTTAGGCACAGCTGCTTAAGGTACATTCCATATTTATTTAATGCCACACATCTTTTTATCCCAATGCCCCAAATACTCAGCAACAGAATATATTATTAATTAATATAATATAATTATAATATAATTAACACTCCGCAAAAAAGTTTTGTAGGTAATACTATAAAAATGTGTAAGAAACTGTGTTCCTCAACAAAACACACAAGGGTATTGTCACCCTCTGTAATAAAGACTGGATTTTTCCAGAGATTTCTCAATCTCCGTCTTCTCTTGTGCTCCTCAGCTGAGAGAACCACCTATTTGGGCAGTAATTTAATTTACATTCTGATGGTGCAAAGATATGACTGAACCAACTCATTAGTTTGAGTAAAGTGCAAAATTCTCTGCTTATGGCAAGAAGTAATTCTTGGGGTCTCTACTTCAAACTGTTCAGCAGCACTTCAGTCTAAATCATTCTTAGATCTATATTTATCATGCTTCAGATATGTGATGTCAGCAATTCCATGATGCCTATTGCCATCAAATCTTGGTAACATGTCTTTCAATAAGCTAAATTTTTACATGCAGGTGCTAGGTATGTAAGAAAATCTTGTACGCTTCTGAAAGAGCTGCCTGGAGAAACTACAAACCAGGCTGTCCCAGATGACCACAGTGCAATACTCACTTTTCTGACCCAAAAGTACAGAAAAGGCTGGGTCAGCTCCTCTACGCAGAATATCTTACCTCCCTATGTATAATTTTTTTCCCTTAGAATTTAAAAGCCCTATCCATTATGCCCATGTACTCAATCATAAAGAATGAAATGTTTAAAGGAGACGTCAAATACATCAACCAAAATATTGCTGCAGATTTCTCGCCTTTGGAAATGTTAGCACAGTGATCTGGGCAGAAGCTTCAGTGAGACACAGGGGAACTGACTGACAGCATCCTTTCCAAGCTGACCTGGCCTGGCTGGCATGTTTCAGACTCAGCATATTCACTCATCTGTGGATTTCCTAGTGGCTTTTCAAATGAGCTGGTGTGGGATGCTAGATGTTGGTTATTTTATTTGTGAGAATCCAAAGGTAATTAAAATGTTCGCAGAAGAAGAGAATACAAGTTTGTCACCCTGATCTAATCAGAATTGCATTCACACCATGGGGCCTTTAAGACAGATGTTGAAACACGCTGTTATCACTATTGGAAGCAAATCATTACCAGTGAAACTTAAAAAATAAAGTTTGAGATCAAGGTTAGTTTTTTTAAAAAATAAGTTGCTAAGGATTCAAGGATATTCTTCTATTGCTATTACTTTTATTCTTGTATGAGAGGGAGAGAGACAGAGTTAGAGGTATTTGGCTGGGAATTTGATAAGCATCATTTTAACTTTCCTATTGCAGCACCATGCTTCTCTTTCCTTTATTCATTCATTGATATGCTGAATAAATGAAGAAACCTACTATGTGCCAGATGCTATTCCAGAGGCTGGGGTTATAGGAGCGAATAAGACAGCCAAAACCCCATAGACCTTACTTTCTGTTGGAAGAGGTAGAAAATAAAAAAGTAATTGAAATTATATATACTGTTGTTTCACATGGAGGTAACTGATGTGCAGAAAATAAATCAGGTGAGACGTGAGGAATGACTTGAGGTTGATGAGCCATTTTAAATGGGACAGTTTAGGAAGGCATCTTTGGGGAGGTGACATTTCAACAGAAATCTGATGTAGGAAGAGAGCAAGCCAACTGAGGCTGTGGAAAAAGAGGTTTCCAGGTAGGGGGGATGCAAGCAGAGAATCCGGGAGGTGGGAGCATGCTTGAGGTCTGGGAAACCTCATTGAACATCCTCAAAATAGAAAGGAGGATCTGGCAGATGGAAAGAAACATTTTCTTTGGCCTCATTTTGTATTTGCTAGGCTCTAGTTAAAATCTACAGTTCAAGTAGAGAATACAGCAATTCACCAACCAGTGCTATATTTGTACACCCACAATTGCACAATTTAATGACAATGTGCTCTCTAAAAGTAAACAGACCTGGTGTAAGTATTGATATGCTCATTAACTAGTTATTATGGACAGAGTGTGCACATGATGAAAATATAATTTAAACTTTGGTTCTCTTACCTTATCTAATGCCTTGAAAGCTAAGGATAATTCAACCAATTTCACATTACTCTCTTCTTGTCCAACTTCCCCTCCTTGAAACTAAGGTTTGATTTAGTTCCCAAAGAATCTAATTTCACCAAGATTGCTCTGGAATGCCTCTAATGACATCCTTCACTTGCTTCCACTCGGTGCCAGCAGCAGCGTGCACCACCAAATTATTGTGACGCTGAATGAAATAGAGTCATTCATCGGAGCTAAGTAAAAATAAACAGTCAAAATTGCCTGTCAGTCTCAGGGGGGAAATGAAGGGTCGGTTAAAGATATCTTCCCTTTTAATAAGAAATGTTATTACTTTGGGGTGTGTTGTGTTCCCATTCCCAGAGTAAGCCAGCTGCCACGTCACCTCTGTTGTGTCTCAGCTGTAACTCCAGCAGTGTGGGATGTCCTCGTGTGCAGTAATAATAATGCATCCTTAACAGCTCAAGCTGGTGAGGCTAAAACCAAGCATCATGGTGGAATTTTGAGTTAGCTGTTGCTACTTTTCTATCTTTTTCACTTACTCTCTAAGCTCTCCTGCTATTACATTGATCCTGTATTAAATTCCCAAGATTACTAACTTCATTTGTTTCTCTGTCTTGGATTCAATGAATGGAAGAGGAAAATGTGAATTGACAAGGAGTAAGGTGCTTATGTTCCCAAAGACTGACATGCCTTGCAAAACAAGATCAACTCAATTTAAAGAAGGAAAATGGAAACTGTATTAGCTAATTACATCTGATTACACTGTCTTACCTGTAATGACATCGTTGCTTTTATATGTTAGATAAAATTACAAATGCTTTCATCACATTTCTTTCCACATTCCATTATGCTTCCATAAAGTGCATTGAAAGGGGAAAAATGAGAAAAAAAATTATGAGAAAAAATACATTTGCTAAATTGAGATAAATAAGAAAAATTGGGGTTGAAGAAAAAGATGGTCTGAGAGGGAGAAAAAGCTCCTTATTTAAATAGGAACACAACTGAGAATGCAATCTTTAGCCAATCCCTTTGAGCTCCAAAGGGTGCATCAGGTTCCTTGAACTTGAAGGAGTCTTGGCTTTCTCTGTGTGTGTCAAGTCTATTGCTTTCCCACGTTTTTGTTCTAACTCACCCAACACATTGCGGGGGCAGGAGAATGGGGGGTTGAGGAAAATTACAAACTGAAGCTTGAATGACAGGGGGCATTGGAGGGGCTGGTTAACTCTGAAAGCTGAAAATTAGAAAGATACATTTTCAAAGGTATTATGGATAAGCAGCATGTATTACAAGCACACAATTCCCTTTAGTGCTTCTGGAAGGAGCCAAAGCACGAATGAGGAACACTGGCATTGAATGCTACTGGAACTTCAAAAAGAAATTGGCCTGGCTTTATGTGACTCCTATTCATCTGCTGATATAGAAACAACCCATCTTCTGTTAACAGGTCCTTTCTGTGAATGTCTTGGTAATTACTCTAATATAAATAGCATATCAGATTGGTGGTAGAATAATCTCCCGCAAAGGCTGGCCCACAGTGACAAGTTCCATTCTTGATGCTGCCAGTCAGTATGTATTCAGAAACTGCATATTATGCTTGTGAGCCAGAGGCATGCCCACTCACTTTTCAGCTCTTGCCAGCTTTTGATTCATTTCTAGCTGTTCTGTGGGGGAGCAGATCATTGGAATTCACCAATGAGTTCTGCTCCTGTGTCTGAGAGCCAAACCCACAAGTTGGAGAATGGAATTAATCCATCTCTGGCTTTTTTCAGGGCCTCACAAATTCTTGTCAGCCACTTCAGCTCTGACTTGAAAACAAAATGCCCCTCCTTTATTCTGGAAATTTCTGTGACAATGGGAATCCACGCTCTTCTGCCTTCCCTTTTTCACCGATCATTCCCAGTAGGGCAACAACAAATCCGGTGGGGAAGAGGCCAATTCTGAGTGCTCAGTTGGCCTTTCCTTTCCTCATCCTAAGACTTTAACATATTCCGTTTGTAAAGTCCCCCTGCACCTCACTAAGCTTCTCAATGAGGAGACCTCAGATGTGCCCAGTGTTTATCACCATGGAAACTGGCTGAGCCTTCAGACAGAGGAAGACTACTTCCACAGACAAAGCCAGCAGGAATCCATAACAACCTGGATACTCACTGCTGTGCTAACGCTCCAGTGTCATCTTGAGAAATTCATAAAAATACCTGTTGGTGCTCTCACCTATTCCAAATCCATGAGAGAAAAACAGTGGCTGGATCTGGTCCTCCTAGAAAGCATCTGAAGATCTTGTGTAATAATAAACTACTTGCTTTGCTGTGTATAAATATCCATCAACAAAAGGGTTCTTGAATTCTCTGCTTTATTGCTAGGTTTAGTTGTAATTATACTTTTTGAAATCTATTTTTGAAAAGACAATTTTAAAAGGGAGCAACTCCACTTGAAAGTCAATCTATATTGTGTCTACTTTTATTCTTTAGATTTTGATCATAATTACAGGTACTAACTATGTTAGTTAAGGTTACAGTAGCCATTGTAACAAGCAAACCCCAAAATGTTTAATGGCCAGCTCCCAGGTTCAAAGCAGGTGATCCTAACTGATGTCTACCTCTCTCCAAATGGTGACTTCAAGATCCAAATTCCTTCCATTGTGTGTCTCCCAACATTGCTGTGCTTGTCCGCATCAGGCTGGTGGATCACGGGTAGAAAGATTTTAATAGCCAGGGATGGAAGTGATGTACATCACTTCTGAACACACTTCATTTTTCTGGAACTTGATCATATGGTCACACCTAACTAGAGGGAATCAGGGAAACGAAATGTGGCTTAGCTCTCTGCCCTGAGAGAAAAGGAAATGAGATTGGTGAATAGCTTAGCCAGCATCTCACATGAACTCTATTAATGATGAGTATAATTCCACTTTTACATATATTATGTATTTTTCATTTCCTTAAACAAAACAACAATCTGTGTCAACATTTTGAATACAGACAAAGGTCTCTATGAGACTAAATTTTATGGGTAGACAGGTAAGAATAGCAAATACACGAATTCAGTTGTGAAGGGAGGGATGGAGGGAGGAAGGAAAGAATTAATTCCTGTCTACTTTCCTCATAACGTGCTCAAATTTCAAGCTTAATTTAGTCCAAACAAAACTGAAGCTAAGAAAATGGCACCATAGACAGGTCCTGTACCTTGTAAGAACATCACCAAGATCAACTCTGGCAGCCACTTGGCTAGTTATGTGAAGGAAGGAACTCTTCTTACCTGAGCAAGACAGAGATACAAGCAACTTGAACCTACAGAAATATCTGCAAGAGGAAGAGTGTAGCATTTAAGCTCAAGGCTCCCTCTGGGATGGCCATCCTCTTGTCTTCCCAGTTCCATCACAGCCAAAGGGACAGCTACTTAAAAGGCTATGAGAATCCGATCAACATTGTGCTGCCACTGGAAGATTCTACACACGGTTACACATCTCTCATGCCCACAGCTGCTATGGGGAAGTGACACTTCGTTGACAGCCTATCAGGATACTTCATACATCACTGGATCTCTGTAAATACAGTTAATTACAAGAACATTAGCAAGAGCTTTTAAAAGAGGCTTCAGTTCATCTCTTGAAGAGCTGCTGAGACAGGTGTGAGACACCATGCCGACTGTGGACATGCTGTTCTGCTGTGTTCAAACCTTGCTAAAGTGTCCTTAAGAGCAGGACGGCTGGGAAGGTTGTGATGTGTACCTTAATCAAGTAGCATGGAAAGAGATTAGGGAACTGCCCAATGAGAAAAGGCAAGGACTGCCCATAGTATAGTCTGAGATATTAAAATGCGTGTTTTCTTGGTCATGTCCAGCAGTAACAGGGAATATTTTTTACAAAATCTTTAAAAACATTTGGACTATGGATAGACATAATTATAAATGTTTGTTGTTGTTACCTTTTGCTCCACTGAAAAAATATTAGGCTAAGCCTCATATGGGCAGATAGTATGTGTGTTTTCTTTATTGTTACATGTCCCAAATGCCTAAATAGTACCCAGCCCAAGGTAGGTACTCGTATATGAGTTAATGCTGGACTCCTGTAATACCTTGATGAAGGATTATGAGATGGTTCCCTAAATAAATTGTTTAAGACTCCCAAATAGTGATTTATCAACATAGATGATACCCCTTAGGATTGATATTTGAATGATATGAAATAGCTACACCTATAGTTAATGGGACAGGACAGGGTGAAATGAAATGATGTTTGAAAATTATTATCAGTGGAAAAAAATGCCATGAGCATTAACATAAAACCTACTAAACTGAGTATTAACTGTAACATCAGAGGAGTGATTCTGGATTTGTCTATTTTCTATAGGGTCTTTCTGTTGAGGAAATAAAGGCTCTCAAATTTAATTGGATAATCGGTTTGTTATTGGCTGACTGATCAGTTGGTTTTTGAATGACCGGGACCACCCCTAATCATACCAAAAAGCCCTATCTAAATTAAAATATCAATATCAATTAAAATCCCAATTAATATTTGTATTACCTTATAGTTTCATTTTATGTAAAATTTATGATGCAACAGAATTATAATTTTAAGCCATAAGTATCAATCAGCCAGCCCTGGTGGTCTATTGCATAAGATTCAGTGCTCTCACCACCCCATCCTGGGTTCTTTTCTGGTCAGGGAGCCACACCACCCGTCTGTCGGTTGCCATACTGTGGTGGCTGTGTGTTACTGTGATGCTAAAAGCTATGCCACTGGTATTTCAAATACCAGCGGGGTCACCCATGGTGGACAGGTTTCAGTGGAGCTTCCAGTCTAAGATAGACTAGGAAGAAGGACCTGGTCACCCACTTCCAAAAAAATTGGCCATGAAAACCCTATGAACAGCAGCAGAGCACTGTCTGTTACAGTGCCAAAAGGTGAGAGGATGGCACAAAAAGACTGGGCAGGGAGGGTTCCACTCTGCTGTACAGAGGGTCGCTAAGAGTTGGAATTGACTCAGCACTAACAACTAAGTATCATTCATAGAATATTGTGATGCCTTATAAATAAATGCATACAGTAAATTTAAGCTTTTTTTATAGGCTTCGGAGCACAATTTTATTATTTATTTTAAATTATAAGGTTTATAGTTGTGTTTTCATGTCACACTTTCCATTATTCCATGATTTATTAGCATGTTTGCCTCCTTAGATAAGATACAACTCCCAATTATAGTAGTGCTCCTATGGAAAAGCACTGATTTACAATGAAGTGCTTTCACAAAATTGCCAAGTTTACATTGTAGTAAAAATCAGTGATTACCTGTATTAGTGATCATAGATTTTATTTGCAAACTCTGATCTCTTGATTGTGGTTACCTCAAGCACAACGACGAGAAACAATGCTGGCTCAATAGAAGCATTGTCATGATTGACCAGCAATGTCTGCTACTATGGGTGTCAGAATGGGGAGGGTTGGCACCTTATTTTTGCCATCTCTGACCTACATTAACAAATATTTTCAAAGGAAATACATATGTTACTGACTGCTCTATTGACCTGAATTAATGTGGCTTTATAAGTTATCTAACTCTCACTCCACTCACTCTAGTGGAGTTGTTTATCCACTAGAACTCTACCACTTTCTTCTTAGTCCTCAAAATGTGAAAGGCAGATGAACTAGACTACATTTGGTCTGCTCAAACTAACTTCGACACCTAAAAGGGATTAATTGGCTCACAACACTAGAAGTTCAAGGGAGGTCAGACTTCAAGGTCAGTTTGATCAGTGGCTCAATGACGTCATGAAGGACCTGGTGGCTTCTGTCACTTTTCTCTGCCTTTCGCAATGTCAGCTTCATGCTAGACCAGTTCCTTCATGGTGACAAAATGGCTGCAGCAGTTCCAGGCTTCATAGCTACATACCACATTTGTGACTTGGAGAGTGAGAGTCTGCTCTAGCATTCTGACGAGGCTGGGATTTGCCCTTTGTGTCTCTTAGGTCCCAGGATGACTCCAGAACTAATGGCTGTGGCTGAGGGGAATGATATGTGCTAACTAGCTTTTGCCATCCAGGCTCCACTTTTATAGCTTATAGTGGACTGAGCGTTCCATGAAGTTCACGGGCTACATACCCTCACAAAAATCTTGGAACTTGTGAGAAAAAAAAGGCGGGAAGGAATAGAGTCTGGATAAGCAACCAAAGGTGTGTACTCCATGACCCAAGAGCCTGCCTTTGAGAGGTAAAATCAGTTAGGGGCACAGGCTCTGGAGCAAGTGTCCCTGCATCTGAACATTGCCTCCTGCTCTAACTAGAAGCATCATTTTGACCAAGATAAACTCCCTATACCTCAGTACCTCAGTTTTCTAATCTTTAGCATGGGGATAATAATAGTTCATAAGACTGTGATGAGAATAAATTAAAATTATATATGTGGAAAATTTAGAATAGTATGTGGTACATAGTAAATACTATATAATTCTTAGCTATTATTATTTTTGATAGACTTGATATATCATTAACTTCCCTTAGATGCCTTTATTTTTACACATACGAAATGGGATTTGCATGTTAGGATGATAGCAAATGAAAGTTCCCAAAATGCTAGAAGTTCATATTCTTAGAACTTATTAGTAGCAATTGATAATGTAGAATGTGTCATTTCTCTCTTTAGGGAAATATTCACAATTAAACTGAAAGTAATTTGCCTTATTATCATATAGTGCTAACCACATTAACCTCAAGATCCTGATATTACCATTTGGTGACTTTATAATTAGATTTGGATTCTATATTCATTCCATTCAAATAACATTGCTCTTACTGAGGAAAGTTCTGTGTTCTGTTTTTATTTTTTTAATTGGAGTTGAAAATGGGCCATGCTCAATTGTCTAATTAAAAGTATCTCCTCTAAGTCCACAATTTTTTCTGGTGAAGTATTTTGGTACAAGCATTTTCAAGCAAGGTATGGAAACTAGACATGCTGATGGGAAAGGATAAGTAGAAAATCTTTAGAATCAGATGAAAATTTAGCTTAAGTTTCTCACTGGCCTTGCCGGATGTTGTAGACAGTTTTCTTTGATTACAAGTGAGATGTAGGTGAGTGGGAAAATGGATGTATGAAGGAGTCATTATCAAGATAAAGAGGTAGATCTCATATTTAAAAGAAGTGCTGAGCTACCAGGCTTTGGAAAGACTGAAATGACAGAGATCAGGGACTCTGGTGCCATCGTAACCTTCTGTCCTTCTTCCAATGCTTTACCTTCATGTATCAGCTTTGTTCTCCCAGACCAGCTTTACCTCCATTTTACTGGACACATGGCTAGAACCAGTTCTTTTCCCTCTCCATACATTCCATGATGGAAGAGGAAAGGATCTCTTCCTTATCAACTTCAGATAGGAAAAATTCCAAAGAATGAGCCTATAGGACCAGCCTCGATCATGTGTGCATCCTTATGGCTGGGAGTGGGATATTTTGCTTGGGTAAAGGGATGGGGAAGGATGCTGAGTATAGGAAAATCATAGCTTTCATATCTGGGAACTTGCTAGTGGGAAGATATAAGAGATTTTTCGCTAACTTATCAATTCTCTGAGGCAGTGACCCAATGGTGGATTTGGATAGAGCTTAACAACCTCTTCACAGAGGTGGGAAGATAGCTAACCCATCCTCCACAGCTCTGTGAAGTACAAATATGCCTCACTGGGGCCAGATACCTACTGAAGAGCCTGCCCTGAGAGAAGAGCCATCAGAATCCCTTTCATTGGCTTACATCCAGCATGGCCTTCAAGGCTCACAGAACAGCCCGGTCTCAGAAAAATCTCTCAGCATAACACAGAGCATCCCCCTGCAGTTTGTTGACACTTGTCTGAATCCTATCCTGAAGACAGGAGCCAGGAGATGGAAAGACTGTAGTTGTGAAATGTTCATTTGCTTAAGAGGTGCTTATAATTGCTGATTAGTTTGGCACTTAGATGCATGCCTTAACATTTAGTTTGTGAAAGATGGATACATTAGCCCTACAGGATGCAGAACTATGGCATTTTCTGTCTTGTCAAAAATGCCCTTTATGATTTTCGTAAAGTGATTTTTTAAAATAAATAACTAAAGTTGGAGTTATGGATCAAATCGCGCCTAGAAGACCCTGGAATATGGAGCTGGAGGATGGAATTGTGGTTTCCTGACAGGGAGGGACCCTAGATTCTTGTACGAGCCTTATCGTGCATCTGACTGCAACATTGTCTCCGAGTGGGTGGTTCCCATACACCTGGCCTAGATCTCAGACATCTACATCTCATCCAGCCTTAGGGTCTGAATAAAACTACAACATCGTGTAACGAAATTGTACTAGTTGTCTGACGTCTTTGGTCATTAATCAATTGATAAGCAACCTTCATGTCTGTAGGACTTAGCTGAACACTATCAATGATATCGCCCCCCCGAAGGAACATGCAACTGATTGTGAGTCATATAAAAATATTAAAGGAAGGGTAGTGGTCAAATTCTAAGTTGTAACAGAAAATAAGTCAGTATGTACTTTATGTGGGCTAGATTGGTCAAGATCCATTTGTTGGAAGACACAGGGCTTGAAATGGGTCTCAGGTGATGGATAGACAAACAGGGATTCTTAAGAGTCTCTATTTCTGTGATTGGTATAGACATGGAGAGTTGAAATTGCATTTCAAGAAGTGTGGAAAGCCTGAACCAAACCACAAAGGTGATCTTAGAAACCCATGTGGAGCATAGAGAGCCTAATGCCCAGTAAATCACGTGGGAGGGTGAGTGGAGGATGATGAAAGCCAGACAGACAAAAAGATTTTCACTTTGTACAATAGTTTGCTGAAAAGGAAAGTAATGAAAGCAATATTTTTTTGAAGAATAAGTCATCCCCCTCTGTGTGTATGTGAGAGAGAGAGAGAGAGTGAGTTAAGTCAATTGTCAAGAGTAAAAAGCCGGGTGCTTATTGAAGGCATGTAGTAATAAAGCCTTAAGTTAAGGTGATGACAGACAGAATGAGTAAGGAAGGTCATAGAGATATTTTCTAAAAAGAGAACAGCAGGGATTGATGACATTGAGATATAGGAGGGGGAAGAGTTCAGACTACACACTTTTTGGATTGGGTGACAATTGAAAATTCAGATTTTGCTGTTCATGTTGGGGCCCCTCCTAGTTCCTTCTAAGTGTCCAGCAGTTGAGGGGAGCTGTTTCTGCTCATTATTAGTGTGACTGGGAAAAAAAAATCTCAGCTTCTGAAATTGCTCCATCTCTTGTTCCATCAGAGAAAAATGAATGCCAAGGTACACGTGAGGAATCCCTTGCACCTTTAAATTTCCATGTCCAGACTCTTTCTTGAGATTTACATGCTCTCACAAAGACTGACAAAGTGGGACCTGAAGGAATGCTTACCTCTAGAAAAAAAAGGACAAGTGATAGAAATTCTTCATGAAGTCGGGTAGAATCCTAGGCTACAATTATTGCTGGGTTATAATTAGTTGAACAACATTTGTTTCCTTTAACCAATAATTTGAGTTCAGAATTGTTTCTGAAAAAGTGTTTATGTCTCTGTCTATAATGTTTGGTTATAAATATCTGTATATACGTATATATGAAAATCAATGCAGAACTTTGCATCCCTATATCTTCAGGCAGTCTTCATAAAAAAAGCGGTTAATCTCAATCTTATTGAAAATACGGCCAATTAGTACACATCAGTAGTCAAGAAAAATGACAATCAGAACTAACTACCACTAAATATGAGTTCATTCCATTTCAGACTTCAGCAAATTAGTGAAGTCTGAATTCAATTTGGGTACTTGATTCAAGCCCCTGATCAATAGCCTGACTAGAAAGAATTGACTGTGACTTTTCCACTCTTCAGACCAGGTCAGCTAAATTTAGAAAGGGATAAGTACCACTTAGAAGAGTAAGTAAAAAACTAAGTGTTTGGATTGGACTGCAGTGTGGAGGAAATGGTACACTTAAAAGCATAAAAGAGCCACTATTCCTGGGTTTCCAAGTCCATTTCTGTCACTACCCAGCTATGTGATCTTGAATAAGACACTACCCATCTGCCTCAATTTTGCTTGTAAAATGGGAGCGTTAAAAGTAATGAGCTCCACAGTTGGATCTCTCATAATATTCATTTTTAGTGAGATCCTGGTCCTGCTTATGCAAACCAGTTGTTGGCATCCGAGTTGTGGTGTGGGGAAAGCAAAGCAATTAGTCTTTTGCCCTGTCACATCAGCTGCTTGACCCTTCAACATAGACTATTGCTCTTCTCTCCCCCATCCCTGCACAAAGCGTCCTTTCCCCAATGCTCCAGCCATTACTTATGGTTCCTTCTCCAAACTTCACCAGCCTCTCTGCCCTCTTTTATCTATCTATAATGTCTTATATATTTTTTGTTCACTACTTCGATAGCCTTTTATCTCCCAATACACTATAAGATCTTTGTGGTATAGACCATGTCTTATATTTTCTTGTGTTCTCCGTACTGTCTGACATAGTATTAGGCATTCGGCTGGTATGCAGCAAAAGCCAGGTTGGCAGGTTAGTTAGTTTATTAACAGACACTTTAATATCACTCAAAGAACTTTTGGTCTAATGGGCCAACAGAAATTCCAACAAGAATTCATCAAATACAATACATGAACAGTCAGTGTCTGGGAAATTGTAAGACTATATCCCCATTTTAACATTCCAATACCTTAGTACAGACTCTTGAGACAGCCCATTCTGTCCTATATAAGAATACAATAGCACTGACTTGTAATGTTTGCATGATAAAGGTGCCTTCTTTTTCAAATCTAAATTGGAATGGGGAAAATGGGTGGGTGGATGGGTGTATATGCATTCACACACATGTTGGAGAAAGGTTGTCTTCCTTTCTATTTGTAAAACCACTTTCTGTTGTTCTCAGAGATAAACTCTGACACACAAGAAAGGAAACAACCGCTAGTAGTGAATTACTGCATGTCCAGAGGGAGCAGCAAAAGAGTCAGTGCCTTTGGCTATATAGGGTTTAAGAAAGCCAGATTGTGTATTTCATTTTTGTGACCCAGATAACTTATAAGAGATTTGCTTTCACGTACCTGCTTAAAAAGGAATTGTCTAAATTCTCATGCCATGTCATAAGAGAGTGATTCACTCCTCTAGTTGGCAGGGACCTATGAGACTGTCTAGTACAACCACCTGATCTGCAGAAGTTCTGAGAGCCCTGTTATAATTAAACTGTATCATTTTCCACTTAACAAAATTCTTTCACAGTTTATTGTAGAGCAACTAATTGTTTAACTTTAAATGACCTGTTTTTTAATCTCATAAAAGGGATTTCTATCCAAATATAAACATTAACTATGTTTAAAAAATACAAACCCTGAATCTTGATCTCCGGAATCATATGAATCTGGGTTCAGATCCCAGCACGGCCCTTGCTAGCTCTATGACCTTAGACAAATCGTCTAATGACTTTAAATATTTGTTCACTTTACCTGTTAAATGAGATATTCTAGTCTCTATCTTAAAAGAGATTTTGCATGGACAGCACAAAATAGTGCCATCCATGTGGTCAGTGCCCATTCCAGTATAACTGATGTGGAAAAAGGGTTGATGACTTTTATTGTAAATGATGAGGTTTACCCCAGAATTGCTGGCGTTCTTAGATGTTGCAATTCCAGGCAACATCATAACACTCAGGTATTCTCTAAGATATTGTTTTCTGGAAGTAATCAGTTGTTGATTGTCATAAAAGGACAAATGTAATTGAAAGATCCTTCTCAGCTCCTCTCCAACCCTAATTCTCACTTCCACCAAACATAGCATCTAACAAAACCAACCATCAAATAAAGCAAACCAGTCACATGATGGCTTGAGACTGGATGATGACATTTTTAGCCAATGAATGTTAAAAACAAATGAATACACATAGTCTCTAGAACTTGTGAGAAGGTTAATGTCATACAAACACCAAAGAGGATTTGAAAATGCTGAGTTGTGTTGGGGAATTGGAATTGAGAGGAAAGTGGACTTTAGAACGTGTTTCTGTGAATTTTTCATTGAAGTCACTCTGAATTTCTTCCAGAAATGCAAGTAATGGATGAAGGAATTTTAAAATTTATTGTGGTTATTGTCCTGCCTTTCTTTCTTCAATTTAATGTGATACAACACTTAGACTGGGCCACTAGTTCCCATGTTTATGTAAGTTACAGAATTTTAGGGAAGAAAACCCAAACATCTAAATCATCTGATGGCTCTAAGCTCTACAGTTGTAAGAAAAAGAACTATCATATTTAAAGTTACACTAGGGACTGCCCGGTGGCGCAGCGATTTAGTCCGCGCTTGGCAGCCCGGGGTTCGCGGGTTCGGATCCCGGGCGCCCGCCGACACACTGCTTGTCAGCCATGCTGTGGCGGCCTCACATATAAAGTAGAGGAAGATGGGCACGGATGTTAGCCCAGGGCCAGTCTTCCTCAGCAAAAAAGAGGAGGATCGGCAGTGGATGTTAGCTCAGGGCTGGTCTTCCTCGCAAAAAAAAAAAAAAAAAAAGTTACACTAAACTATTCAGTGTCACTTATATTGAAGAAATGAAAGATAACCTTGGTACACTTAATAAAGTTAAATTTGATCAATGCTATCATTAAGTTTTTCTACGCAGTCACCGGGAAAACCTAAGTTGAGAATCTAGTTGTCATTTCTTTCTGTTCTTCTAAGAACTTTTAGCAAGAGTATCCTTGGATGTTCTATGGAAAGACCTAATAAAGTTTATTATCAGGTTGGATCAATGCAAGACAAAGAGCCAAGTCCATTATAAAAGACAGTAGATAGAAAGGATTTTTAATAAATGCAGGTAATTTCTTATAGTCTGTATTCAGGACGCTTCATGGTGAATAGATGTCATCTACCTTATATAATTCGTTTCAAAGTACTTTGCGGACTCATGAGTACAAAAACAAAAGACTACAACATTTTAGTTATTGGGACTAGAAAGCAACGTAAAGAAAAAGGTGGATTTCATAAAGATTACAGAAGGCTATATCTATTCAGAGGAGACAATAGTTAAGGCATGGTTGGTCATTGAAAGAAGAAACCTCATCAAATGGGAGAAAACTTTGTACATTTTTGCTAAAAGAGATCTAGGCAAGGCATTGCTAAAGAGAAAAACAAGTTCAGGCAGAGTGTTGTGGAATTAGAATTCCACAGCTTTTAAATGAACTGTCCTTTTCAAACTGATCAAAAATCAGTGATTAATTTAGCCTACTAGCCTTGCAAATTCAACCACCTACTCTAACTGAATAGCTGACATTGATTAACTAAAAAGAGTTCTCAGGCTACATAAAGGAATTACTTTTCCCAGGCAGAAATTTATCAATGAGTGAAAAATGAAGATGTGCATGTATAACGCACAGCTTCCTGTGCGCAGGGCTTCAATGTCACTCCATTGCTACAGTCCAGGAATAGATTTGTAATAGAATCAATGAGAGACAGAAGCCAAATATCGCTGTTGATGGCAGTCTGTCAAATCAGAAATTCATTTATATGTGTGACAAGTCTTCCACCTCAGAACTCTTGGTGAGAAAGGCTTGATTGGCAGAATCACTCTATCGCCACTGATGCCTTTTGTGTGGCTTCCTTGGGCCCTCCTCCCTTGAACAAAGACACAAGTCTACCAGAAACATTTTTCACACAAGCTTAAGAAAATGATTGCTGCCTTTCCCCATACTGCACAAAGGGTCAGTATATTTCTGGGATTCATTCCATCATCTTTCTTCATAGGTAAGAATACTATCTTGCTGGTAGGCTACCTGACTTCCTGATAGGAAAATTTCACCTTCTACCCTGGTTATTCGAAATGTTTACTTCTGTATTAGTATATTAGAAACTAACTAAATTCTGCTTTGGGGGGATGTTTGTTGTGAGGAAGATTAGCCCTGAGCTAACATCTCTGCCAGTCTCCCTGTATTTTATATGTAGGATGCCTCCACAGCGTGGCTGACGAATGGAGTAGGTCCAACCCCTGGATCCAAACCCACAAATCGGGCCACTGAAGCAGAGCACATGCAACTTGAACCACTTGGCCATGGGGCCGACCCCCGTAAACTCAGTTTTAATACAGGTTAAGATATAGTTTTGTTAACTATATGTAATAAAACAAACCAAAAAGAAAAACAGATAAGCCACACTCATTGTAGCAGAAATCAAATCAATTGCTGAGTGCCTGAAATTATAAAATAGCTTAATATTTCATATGATTTATAATAGAATAAATATATATTATGTTTATATAATATATAATGTTTTAATCTTCTCAAGGATGAAAACTAATGATTTAAAATATTAGAATAAAGTTGATCTGCATCCATTATCATTATACTGATTGGACAGACTGAGTCTTTTTTCCAAATTTTACTTGGTTCTCCATCTGTTAAACAGGCACTAATTGGGGCCTGCATGATTCAAGAACCACACTGGCCCTGGGGAATATAACGAAGAGTAGGAAGTGTTGGTCACCCTCAGAGTTAAATTTTTCTAGACTATTTAGCCCATTGAGAATCAGATACTTATTTCCAAATTTTTGAAATTTGTAGATGTATGAGTAAATGTTTGTATAAAATTCCTTAATAAATAGGGCTACAGTTACAAAATGCACACAAAATTTAGAATATCACAAACTGAGCACTATCCTTTATTTCAAGAGCCATATGTAAGAATTGGAAACACATATATAGGAACAAATTACATTCATCTTAAGGGTGACTCAACATACAAATTTGGCTATTTCCAATCAGAATGCAATACGTAGATTAATTGAAGGAAGAATGATTTTGGAGATCCTAGACAGAATTAGGAGCTTATTCTTCAAAAGTGAAGAAATTTAGGCAAATATTTAGAGGCAAGAGAAGGGAGAAACTGATATCCTGGCAGTCAGAAGAGAAGATTCATGAACCACAAAGAATTTTGCTAGTAAATAAAAGAGGAAATAAATAGATGGAAAATTTAAAAGATAATAAAGTCCATACCTGCCCACAGGGTGATCAAAAGTTATTACTGTATAGAAAGTGGCAAAGTAGCACAGCTGTAGAGAGTTTGTGAAATTTCCTAGTTGTGGTTTTGAAAACTTCGTTGAAATTATTAGCATCTGGGAAACTATTATAAAATAGGTTTACATTAATTCAGGTTTGGGGGTAATATGGTAAGAGAATAATAAGATTGGTCCAATGTGTAGAGAAGATGAGAAAATTTGGAAAATGCATCAAAAGTTACAAAGAGGTGAGAGACCTGGAGGCCTGGGCCAATAGTGACATCGGCTGCAACGTTAGGGAAGTGGACAGTGAGGATGGCTCAGCGGGGAAGTAGTTTCACACTGACGTGTGTTGGTGGTAAGAGAACAGGGAAAAACAGAAATTGTAGGCAATTGCCCAGGTTCAGGGAGCAAAGCATCAAGGAACTCAAAATCTTCTCAAGTGACCGGCTGACCTTATCTCCTGTTTGCCCAGGACAGCCCCATTTTATGTCTGTTTTACTAGCACTCAAAATGTTCTGGTTTGGATGATAAATTAATTACATGGTCACCCTTCCAGGACAGCGAAAGCAGAGGAGCTTTCTTTCACTAGTTTTCTTTGGACAGAATACTTGAATGGAATTGTTAGCAATAACCAAGTTAATTAGTTACACAAGACACATTTCTTTTTGTTCAAGCTGTTTACTTGCCATAAAAGACGTTATATAATAACTCAAAAGCCCAGTAAATCCAGCACATTTTCCTGTCTCTGGAAGAATAGCAACATCAAAAAGAATCAGTTCCTAATGCATAATACATGTTATCCAACTGCCCAGGAAGCAGGTCCCTCACATTTGTTAATCATTGATCCACGAAGAACCAGGTGCGTTTTGGTTCCAGTTATTTTTGACAGTGGTGATGATATTTCAGAGCTTGGCAATTATGGAACAATAATAGTTGTGACTGAACCCAAAATGACTTCGTCGGATAGCATTTCAAGTTTGTGAAAACATTTGCTGGCTTTAAAAAAATTAGAAAACGATTCTCCAACATAGTAACGTCTAAGGATCTGAATTTTAATGTGACAAGCTATGGAGTCAGGTTTTTTAAATTGATCTTTAAAAATATACTAGCGTTGTTCCATTAATTTAATAATTATGATTTTTATGCACTAAATTCTAACAGGGATTTACAGGCTGTTTTTTTTTTTTTTTTTTTTTTTGTGGGGAAGACCAGCCCTGAGCTAACATCTGTTGCCAATCCTCCCCTTTTTGCTCAGGAAGACTGGCCCTGGGCTAACATCCGTGCCCATCTCCCTCTGCTTTATATGGGACGCCACCACGGCATGACTGACAGGCAGTGCGTCCGCGGGCGCCCAGGATCCGAACTCACGAACCCCGGGCTGCCAAGCGCGGACTAAACCGCTGCGCCACCGGGCGGCCCCTACAGGCTGTTTTTTAAGAAATCGTCTTCATAGATAACATTTCATTTGAGTCTTATAAAACCTCCAAAATGTTAAGTAAAAGGAGGTATAATTATATCTATTTTACCAACCCAAACCTAATGCTTATGAAGATTAAATGATTAATCAGGATCACTTTGGAAGTAAAGACAAGTTTAGCTGTTTTCCCACTATAAAATACTGCCCTTCTATTCTCATTGTCTTTTTTAATGTGTTGCACATAAACTTGCATTCAAATAATTGTCATAATTTGGACAGACCCATTGCTAAAATAGACCTCTATGTACTCTATGAGGACACAGTTTGTGAAGAAGATGAACAAATTGTGTGGGACATTTTTATCTCCTAAAAACACACCATTTAACAGAAAGACATTTACATGTGAATTATACACATATCACAAAAGCAAGTCAGCTGAGGACAGCTACACACAAAATTCCCTAAACCTCCATTTGTTGTACTTATTTGAAAGGAGTATTTTATTTATAAATATTTATAATATTAATTTTTAATTCAGTTAATACACTGGTGTTCCCTTAACCCTTTCTAGTTCATCTGAATTATTTACCCACCCAGTGAATGACTAAATTAGGATATTTCCCTTCCAGTAGGAAAATGCTGCCTTTTTTCCCCTCAATTTGTCTTCCTCTGCCATCTTCTTTATCTAATAGAGAAGAAGGAAAAAATGGAGGAAGGAGGAAGAAGAGGACCAGAAAGAAAATTAGAAGAATTAGAGAGGAGAGAGCAATCCCCAGTGAAGATACACAAGAGCAGAATCTAGAGCAGGGCTATCACGTATGGCTCCCAGCTGTGCCCTGTAGAATGCAGGAGCCACCATTCATATGGGCTACACTGTGAGTAGTTGCTCCCTGGGGTTGTCCAAGGCTGTGGCTCTAAACAGTAATATAAATGTAATTCACACACACAAATGTGTCTATCAGGGATATCCACAAGCAGTAGCCTTGTGTTCATGTCATCTGGCTAAATCCCATTGCTCGCCCAAGCTGCATTGCATGCTGGGTCCAGTAAAATGATATGGTTTGTGTGCATATAAAGGAGAAATGCCCTCTACCCTGCTTCTGTGTGTTGTTTTTCTGGGCCATTTACATGCACCAGCTTTCATTTACAACATGAGTATGAGGGAGAGAGTGAGATGTGCTAATGTGCAATGGAGGTACTTTATTTGATGTAGAATAGGAAGAGTTAGTGACATTTAATAGATTTGATCACACTAAGTGCCACTGAGACAAAAGTAGAAATTATTCCACCCATATCCTAAGGAAACTTATTAAAAATATAAAAGTACATATTCTTTCTTTCCTCAGTAAAACAATTACGCTTTATGTTACAAATTTAAATTTAGTTAAGTGCTGCTAATGAGGTTGTTTACATTTGTACTGTCACTTTCATATCAAGACACATCATGAATAGGAATAGATATGCTTTGCAATGCAATACGACCTTAGCAGTTCATCTGCACGATGCCCGTGGAAGTTCATGTATCATGTTGCATTGAGCAAAGTGAAGGGAATGTGTCAGAACAGCCATATTTAGTTAACCATAAAGGGCGTTTTGGCTATAGTTATATGGTAATCATCACCACCAGCTGTTCAAATTGTATCCATTCAGCATACATTTATGGAGTGCCACTGCTTACTTAGGACAAAACTTGCTTTTAGTGATGCTCTAGGATTTCATAGGCTGAGAGGGCTGTGCCTTTTAGGAAATTACTTCATAATGATGGGGAATGACAAACCAGTGCCCTTAAAAAGTAAATAGACCTTCAGGAAGTCATTTTCTCACCTTATCCACTAGGAATTTCAAATAATGGTGGTCATGAGTGCTTATCTGTGTCGACTTCATAATTCTGTGTTTCATATAATCATGGCAACCATAGAACCAAAACTTCTTTTACACATGGGACAAAGGGAAAATGCCTCTTATTCAAAGCTTGTGTCTATTCAAGCCAATATAGATATATATATATATATATAGCTTGTTTCCAATTTACCAATGAGCCAAATTCTAAAATTTATATGCAAATTGTTTTATTAAAACTTAAAACTTGAAACCTATTTTTTCCATGTTATAAATAGTAGTTCTAACTTAGGAGGATTATGTTCTTAAATCAGAGTGTAAAGCAAAATTGTATATAATCAATTGAAAATACTGTAAATGACCCAAAAAGTCCCAAATATATGGTTTTGCAGTACATGACCCAATTCATTAATATATGTGTAAATATTATATTTAGAGTATTAGGAATATACAGTTCCATGGAGAAAGTTCATAATCAGAAATTAAGAATTATCTGCATAAAACCTTTCAATATATATATTAAAATTTCAACTTGTCAGTTCTTCCTATATGTGTTCGTCTTCATCCTCTCCTGTGTAGCAGGAGAGGAGAAAGAGGAGAAAATCAGGCCTCCAACTCTTCATCAGTCAATATTTTTCTAGGGCTTTCAATTGCTTTTACTAGACTACTACAAAGTCATCAGTAATCAATTACCTATCCACGTGAAGAAGGCATTTCCTTTCTTTGCCAAGGTTGAAAATCCATTAAAATCCTTGAGACTTTCTTTTCATAAGTTTCAACATCTTGCATTGACTCTTTCAAGCTCATTGAATTACCTGAACTCTACTATTTAAATTGTTCCGTCCCTCCTTCACTCCCTCTCCATCCTTACCTCCTCTCTCTCTCTCCCTCATGTGTGTATAGCTGAATCTGATGGGTCTATGCTGAAACTCAATAGGAGTTATAGACTGTACCACAGTAGCAATTCCATTTATGTAAAGCAGTGTTCTTTCTCCAGTCTTTGGTACCAAGAGAGACTCCCCTCTCTCTTTTCTTTTTTTCTCTCTGCTCCTGGGAGTAGACAGAAGCAGGGAAAATTCTAGTAGGGAGAGGGGTATCCAGCATCAGTGTCCCACAGATTTTTCTGGCTTTCCCTCACACTTAGAATAAAATTCTAACTCCTCATCACATCCTATAAGATTCCACGGCTCTTGAACCAGCTTCTCTCTTTGGCCAGAGATCACACTACACGCCCCTCCAGATCCAGCCACAAAGACCTACTTTCTGTTGCTGGATTGTGCCCAATTCTTGGACCCTTGAGACTTTGGCACTAATTGTTCCAGCTGCCTCTCAGCTCCAGTGTCGCCTCCTTAGAGAGGCCTTCCCAAACCAACCAATTTAAGTTTGGCTCCTATCCTCCTCAAGCATTATCCAAAACCCTATTTACTTTCTACCACAATCCGCACCTCTTTTAAATTGATTATTTAGAATCCATATCACCCAATTAGAATGCAAATCCCCCAAAGGCCTGGGTCTTCTTTTGCTGCAGTACATTAGCACCTGGAATATTATCTGTAATAGAGGTGCCTACTAAACATTTATTGAGTAAATAAATTGGCAAATAAGATGAATCTCCTAAATTGGACATTCATCATGATTTATACCTTAACTTGCATCATTTCCTGGGTCTTTCCACCGATAATATGTATCTCAAATATGGCAAAAGGGGACTTATGTGAGCATGTCATCCAGCTTGCCTGCTCTATCCAGCAATCTTCATTTATCCATAAGCATCACAAAGATTTGATTTTTGGGGGGTGAGGAAGATTAGCCCTGAGCTAACATCTGTTGCCAATTCTCCTCTTTTTGCTGACGAAGATTGGCCTTGGGCTAACATCATTGCCCATCTTCCTCTACTTTAGACATGGGTCACCTGCCACAGCATGGCTTGATGAACAGTGCATAGGTCTGCACCCGGGATCCAAACCTGTGAACCCCAAGCCACTGAAGTGGAGCGTACAAACTCAACCACTATGCCACGGGGCCGGCTCCACAAAGATTTGATTTTTGAGGACCAAACATAGCCTGTGGGCAAGACCAATTCTTACCAACCTATGTGGAGATTTTACGAATAACCTTCAAAGTTCCTAGGCATGTAAATAAACACTAGTCTCCCCATTAGCTCCCTTGTTCCTCTATACATTTCTACATGCTTTTCTCCACTTGGCACCCAGATTGACCCCTTTATCCACAAACCTCCATTGTCCATATCCTTCCTTTATTCAAAATCTCTATCAAACGAAAAAAAAATTTAGACTTAGGTAAGGAGAGACTTTATTCAGAAAGACTACTGCAACAGGGAAGGGCACTATTGCAATAGGGAGAAAGCTCAGACAGTTAGTGAGGTCAGCAAACAAACCAACGGTCAGGCAGTAAAGGGCTTTTCTTTTATGGGGAGGAGAAAACCAGGCTAGAAAGAAACAGGTTGCGGAGTCGGATGAGCAGATGGCTGATCCGACAGTTGAGCAGAAAATGTCTTCTCTTGTGGGTGATTTTCAGGAAAGGTCATTGCAGAGGGCTTGTTCTGAATTCCAGCATTTGTTCAACCTCAGGGGTGAGTCATGTTTCGTGTCCTGAGATGAAGAGTGAAATTTAACTGAAGTTTGGTCAAGTCAAATGAACAGGCCTGATTTTCGATTCTGATTGGTCAGTAGGGACAGAGAGTTAGGCTAATCATTTATGAGACAAAGAATGGGAATGGGGAGGGTCAGTGTCTGGCCGTGCCCTCGGTAAACAAGGATATCATCCAGAAGTCTTATCTAAGTCACGGGGGAAGGGTGGTTCTTTGCCGTAAGCCATTTCCTGGACCACAAAGCGTGGGGGAGTTTCCTTAGCCATCACTGATTTCCAGAAGCGCAGGACTCGGTAAAGTTTAGCAGGGTCACTTCCAATGGCTTTCTAGTCAAAGTAGAACCTAGTATTTTTCAGTGGTCTACAAAGCCCTACATGATCGGACTTCCACAAGCTCCGAGATACCTCCATCCCGTCTCACCAATGCTCACTGGCCTCCTTAGGCTCCATGCTAGACATGTTCCTGCTCCAAGACTTCTGGCTTGCTCACTCTGTCTGGAACACTCTTCTCCAAGTTATCTACACAGCTTTCTCCCTCCTTGCCTTAGTGTATCTACCCAAATGTTATCTTTTCGAAAAGCCTATGTTGACCATGTTACATAATAAAATAACAACTCTTCCTTGTAACAACTCACCCCTCCAAGCTCTTCATCCTGCTACATTTCACTCCGTGGCACTTTTATCACAATTGTGTAGGTTCAGGCTTATTTTGTTGTCTATCTGCCATGACTAAAATGTAAGCTCAAGAGGGCAGGGACTTTGTCTTTTTATTAATTGCTGTACCATTATTACCTACAACTAATTGTTAGGTAGCTGAATGACCTAATGGAGGATTAAATGAATGAAAGAACAAATGAATGGATAAAACTAATTATATTGTCTCAGACTGGGAAACTTTTCTGAAAGAATCTATAGTGTTTAAGAACTTAGGAGCCTAGGGAAGATGAATACCAAATAAGGGACCTTAAAATGAAGAGGGCCATAAAACCCCACACTCAATTCCCAGTACTAGAAATCATCAAAGAAATACATAATTTATTAAAATTTACATGAAACCAGTAAAAAAAACTTGGATACAAATTCATTGCGCTCTACCCATCAGTCTATAATACCCATTGGAATGGACTCAGCCTACAGAGAGGTATAAGGCACCTATAGGCTAAAGAAGAGGATGTCAAGGGAATCTCTAAATATCTCTTTGAAAACCAAAGAGGCGGAATAATAATTATGTTGTTAGAATAAATACATGATTTGTGTTCCAAATCTAAATAGACTGGATTAATCAAATGTCACACTGACATTTCTAATAATGATTGCAGTGTGCAAATTCCATTAGTGAGCTATACCTGCCAAAAGAAAAGTTACAGAGGATCAATTAAATAAACAGGAAATTATCTTCCCCCCAGATAGCCCATGGATCTTCTCTTTTGTGGTGGTGCCTGAATCCTTTGACAATTAAAGAGACATTTGCATAAGATTAATAACTCCTCCTGCTCCTCCTTGTGCCCCCAAATCACTCTATGTTGCTTAACACCCCAGAGTTATCTGATATTTGTGAAAAAGAGAAGCTTTCAATGATAAAAGCAAATTAAAAATGGCTTAATATGTCAGAAAGGATCATGGCATTCTAACACGAAGTCCTCTGTATTAATAAATGCACCTGCAATGTTCCCAAGATTAATGAGAAATATCTTGGCAGAATTCATTTGAGCAGTGAATTTGCCTAGTTATACTTATAGATCATCTTAAAATTGCCTGCTTGAGCACAGACAATGATATCATAAATATGTATTTGAAATGAAATTTAAATTTTAGGGAAGTAATATCCATTCATTAAAGAGGAGGAAACAAATGCATTACAATGAATCTCGGGTAAAGGAAAAGGGCTAAATCTAGAGCTATGAAAGTTTCTCTTATATTTGTGAGTTTAAGGATATTATTATTCAAAGCAAGGCTCAAGTGATTCCGTCAAAGATTCTCCTATCTGAGGGTTTAGTGGGTGTGGGTTCAATTTCTAGACCCTGATTCTCTTAGAACTGAAGAATCTCAGGTTAAAATTCCTGGATCAAATGTAGGATTTTGCAGTAGCTTGCGCTACTTGGGAAGGATGGGCTGGCAAGGGCTTCTCAGAAGCTGCCAGATTTTATCAGCCATGGACAGAGGCATTGCTGTTCTGCTCAGGCCCTCTGGTCTCACAGGGAACTCGATTAGCTGTAGAGATGTTCCAGAAGCCTTTTCTGTGCAGATTTCTTTTCAAAAAGCAAAACAGGGAAAGAATCCAGACACCAAGAAGGACACAACATAATTCCATTTATATGAAGTTCAAGAACAGGCAAAACTTAACTATGATGATGAATTCAGAACAGAGGTGTAGTACAGTTGAAGGCACCCCCACTCAAAATATCTTCACATTCTAACCTTCAGGACCTGTGAATGTGACCTTCTTTGGGAAAAGAGTCTTTACAGATGTAGTTGAGTTAAAGATCTGGAGATGAGATTCACCCTGGATTATTCAAATGGGCTCTAAGTCCAATGACAAGTGTCCGAAGAAGAGACACACAGAGGAGAGACACAGAGAAAGAGAAGGCCGTGTGAAGATGCAGTTACAGATTGGATAGTGCAGCCATAAGCCAAGGAATGTCAGGAGCTACCAGAAACTGGAAGAGGCAAGGAAGGATTTTCCTCTAGAGCCTTTGGAAGAAATGTGGTCCTGCCAATGCCTTAATTTTGGACTTCCAGCCTTCAAAACTGTTAGAGATTAAGATTCTGCTATTTGAAACCACCAAGTTTGGGGTCATTTGTTAAGCAGCCACAGGAAACAAACATAAGAGGTTACCTCTGTGATGGAGAGGTATGAACTGGAAAGGTGTACAGGAGGGCACTGAGGAGTGTAGGAAATGTTTGAGTCTGGACCGGGCGGTAATGCACAGGATGCAGCGAGCCAACACTTCAGGATGCACTTTATGCACTTTGCCAGGTATATGATATCCCTTGATACCAAACAAAGTAAAATAACATAAAATGAAGTAAATTTTAAAAAGTAAAAATAAATCCTCAAAGTTCATTCTAAGCTTTTTAATAGCCTAATATCTTCTGATGGTGAGAATTTAGGCAAGATTCTCTATAAAATGGGCATGCTACTGATATTTTGTTAGGAAGAATTTTTCAAAATATAATCACACACCTTAAAATGCACTAGAAAAACTGCATATCAGAAGGAATCATTTCTGGATTGTTTATGACTTGACTAATCATCCCATGTTTGTTTTGCTGCAACTTTGATAATAATTATAAGACCCATAAGCCAGATTATGATTTGTCCTGAGTAGGATTTATTTTAGGACTTGTCTTTGATTTAATCTTTATATCTATAAATAAATCTTATATTAAAAGCAGACAAAATAAACAACTACAGATACTAAAATGAGTGCATAATTAAGGTAAAATGAAAAATCAAAAGATTTCCTATATCTGGAATGTTTAATTAAATAGAAGTGTCTCATATCCCATAAATTTCTGAATTTCCCCCAAAAAGTTGCTATTTAATTATTAATGAGATTAAAAAATAGCCTGCCTAAAGATTCAATACTACCAAGTGACATCCCCTGCCTGTGTATGTGGGTACGGAGGGTAGACATTCTCGCCCATTGTTGGTAGAAATAAAAATTAGTACAACCACTATAGAAGACAATTTGTCAATATCTGTCAGAAACACAAAGGCGTTTATCCTTTGACCTAGTAATCACACTTCTAGGAAATATGCTTTACATATATTCACACGTGCAAAAAAAACTTTATGCAAGATTATTGATTCTAGTACTTTTTGTAACAGCAAAAGTTTGGAAAAAACTAAACATTCATCAGTATGAGACTGTTTGAATATATTCTGTTCCATTCATGCAATGAAATAATTGAAGAAGCTCCTCTGTACTGACAAAGCAGGATTTATTGTTAAGCTTTAAAAAAAGGCAAGATGCATAACAATCCATATAATATAGTATTTTTAAAAAAGAACTGTCAGGGACCCAGCTGTTCACTCATGGGCTTGAATGGTAGAGCAACAGTATAGGAGAAACATTTTCCTGTATAACTTTTGGTATCTTCTGAATTTTGAACCATGTGACTGTATTATGTATTCAAAGTAAATAAAATTAAAATTATAAGAAAGATAACCTAAGTAACAAATTAGTGAAAGTGCATAGAGAATTCTTAAGTGGACCAAAGTATGCATGGGAATTTAGTATAAGATAAATGTGGTGTTATATATAAAAGACAGACTAGTCAATAAAAGTGGTTAGAAAAATGTAAACCAAGACTCCTATTTCACTAACCTCACCAAGTTCCTTCCACATGAATTGAAAAAAGTTAATGTTAAAAAAATAAAACCATAAAGTACTATAATCAAATAAGCATCAAATATGCTTATGATCTTGGGTATAAAGAGAACTAAAAAAAAACCACAGTCAAAAGTCACAGGGAAAAAAATATATACATATGTATATATATATATATATATATATATATATATATATATATATATATATATATATCTGGAGCAAAACCAAAATAAAATTTAAAAGCAAACAATAAAAACTGCAAAATATGACAGAAAAATATTAATATTTATCCAAGAAATGTTTATCAAGCAGCTACTAAATGCCAGAAAATGGGAAATACAGGTCAATGATACTGGCATAGCCTTTGCCCTCATAGAGACCTTGCAAAAAATAATACAAATACTCTAATAAAAATATTTGTGAAGGACACAGATTTATAGAAAGGGCAATAATTTATATTTAAAACTTTCATCTTCACTCAAATCAAAGAATAACCATAAAAACTTTTATATTACTAGAAATTGATAAATTCAGCATTGTCAAGAATGAAGGAAATTGATACTTTCATACATTGTGTGGGTGCTGTATAAAAATGTACAGCCTTTTTATAGGTAAATCTGACAATGCAAATCAAAAAGTAAAATGTGTTTGACTTTTGCTGGAGCGACTTCACATCTAGGATTTTACCCTAAGGAGAAAAATGATAAAGTGCATAAAAATTTATGAGTAAGGATATTCATGGCTGTAAGAGTAAAAAACCAAAACTAGTTCTCCATGTGTACCACTAAAGCGTTGATAAAATGAAGCAAAGTAAAAAGACACGCAAGGGAATTCTCTGGAGCCATTAAAAAGGAGACAATTCAGCTTGGTGTGGGGAGGACAGTAAAGGGAGTGGGGAACAGGAATAAAATGGCATATACGTACTTACACATATAAATTATAAAGAGGAATATTGCATGGACTAATGATAATAATGTGCCATGGATGGACGTGTATAATTAACTCTACTTTCTCAACTGAGAAAAATATCCATGCCATCGTGGGGAAAAACCAGCTTCATATCTTACCCATGGGGTAACTCTACCCATGGGGAAGTCTTTGCCCATTTTGTGAGAAATAACTAATTCAAATCTCCAATACAAATGGGTTCAATGGGTAACCGAGGCTTCTGTCTCCCAGTCTAGGACAGGAACGCAGTGAACCGGAGTAACTTCCCTGCGGTCCTAAGGGGTCCCAAGGGTCCCAAGGGAAGTTGATGCTCATCTCAGGGGGCTGACTACCTGTTGTCCCTCTGAGAAATCAGGATTCTGTGTAGCAAGACCAGTCTTCATCAACATCAGAATCACTAATGTTGACCAAGAGTAATTTGGCACATTTAGTCAAATTAAATATAAACTCCCTCCAAGACTCAGCAATTCTGCTCCCGCTATACACCCCCAGAAAATTTTTCACAAATCTATAAGGGAGCATCTAAGACAATATTTGTTGCAATGTTGTATATGGGCAGTGAGCAGGCAGTAACCGAACGCCCATCACTGAGGAATGGATACAGGATGCAGCCCATGGACCAACAGGCAGCTGTTAGAAATAATAGACTAGGTGCACACGTAAGAGCAAGCATAGTGCTGAGCAAAAAAGAAACGCTGATACCTGCAAAACCAGAAATAATATTCGTGTAAGTTAAAAATGCATACAAACAAAACAATAATTTCCAGATACAAATAAAAGGATGTGCATTAATCCTATTGAATGGGACTGGAGTGGGGGAGACAGTAACGGGAGTGGGGAATGGGAACAAAATGCCATATACATACCTATACATATAAATTTTAAAGAGGAATATTGCATAGACTAGTGATAATAATGTGCCATGGATGGACATGTATAATTAACTCAACTTTCTGTTCCTGAACAGACAAAAAAAGAAAGAAAGGAGAGAAGGTAGGATGGAAGAGAGGAAGGGATGCAAAGGGTGGGAGGGAGGCAGGAAAAGAGGAAGGAAGGAAAAAAGAAAGGGGCATGCTGCAAAGAAACGTATATAGTATGATCCCATTTATACATAAATTTGCATATATATATGTGCATGTATGTGTATATAGATGTGTGCATATGTGTACAAAGATTTCTGAAAGAATGCTCACCAAAAACGTTCATCCCTGGGATGTCACCCCTGGGATTGAGATTTGGGATTTTTTTTCTTTAATACTTCTTTTGTTTTGCTCAGCTATTCCAGATGGGGATGTGTTATATCTATAATCCGAGGCGAGGGGGTGGCATAATTTCAGGTGTGGGAAGAAATAATGCATCCAGGCATAGCAGATCCCCTCTCCTGACACCACTTTCATATAAACATTGTCTCCAATCGTTTTCCCTCACCCTCCAATGTGTCAAATGTAAGGCAGATGTGACAGAACCAATAGTGATTTAGTTACAAAATATTGAAATACACTATTAAGATGGATAGGAAATCCATAAGATGCTTCTTCTATAATTAAAAACAATATCTAACCATCAGAAACAAGTTTCCTGGCTTAAAACCAAGCAACGAAATGGTGCTGAGCCCACAAGGGATGCTTGCTCGAATTCCCCCGAAGCTGCTCATTCTCCTGCCTTCTTTGGTTGAGCTGCTTCTGTGTGTACTATTGCAGGCAGGGTACTTTAGCAAGATCACTACTATTTCAGTCAGGTGTACCTGAGCAAAGTGAAATGAAGCCTTAGGCAACCTCTGGGGCATTTGACAGCATGAACAATTCAGGTGATAGCACCCACTTTCAGAATGTGTGTCTTTTCCTGAATTGTCTAACGTCCTGAGTTATTCTATGTCACCATGTTTGTAAATATGCCAATAATGTTATTACAAAATAATGGGTAAGCATATACAAGATGAGTAATTTTGGCGTAAATCCAAAATATATCACTTTTGGAGGTCCCTCATAATCTCATGGATATAGCTGAAAAAGAGTGATGTGCTAAAAATGGTATTCCCCACAAGTAAGTTCCAGGAAATTCCAAGTAACATTGATTTCAGAGTAAACAGATAGTAGCTAGCACCTAATAAACTGTTTACATATTCTATTTCATTGAATCCTCCTAATTAAAGGTAATATCTACTTATGAGATAGGTATAATTAGCCAGTTTTACAGATGAGTAAATTGAGGTCATAGAAGTTGGATAACTTGACCAAAACCACAAAGCTAATGAGTGCCAAAATTGAAGCTCAAATTCAATTATTTCACGGCTTTTAGTGCTCCAAGGAGAAAATCTAGGCATAGGCTTTTCTTTCTCTTTGTACTTGCATCATGCAGATCGCAGACATATAAGTAATAAACCTTCACCAGTTGGAGTACCTCTACTTTGTCAGCTAGATACCTCCAGCAGACGTTATTCCACACAGATGTAGCTTTTTATGAGATCACATCTTTAAAAAGATATTAGCAGAGCAAATTAGTAGAGCCCTGTTAATTTGGCTCAACCACTGAGCCCCTAAATTGTTTGAGAGAAAAGATATAGAATAGAGAATACTCACTTGGGCTCATGTTATATATTTTATTTATGGCCATCAAGTTTTCTCTTGTAGAATTTCTTGCATACCTCTCGAATCAGCCTAAAGTTCACGTTTTGTGGGTGGTAAAGATGATTATGTCAAAAGGAAAACACTTACTTTAGTTGGGATCACACACACACACATGTATGCATAGCGTGAAATGGCAAAATATAGAAGTATTGTCTAATTATAGTAGAAATAAACTTGACATTGAAAATCACAGGCCCCCCATGTGCGGGAGTGCACGTGTTCTCTCTCTCTCTACCCAACAATATTTTATTCATGGCAAAGGAGAAAATACTTTTTCTGTCTGATTTATCCCATGCATTTCATGCAGAGTCAAGGAAATTTGACATATTTTTCTGAAGATAAATAAACTATAAAAATGGCTGTTGCTTTGGGGATTGAAAGCGTATATGTCACCTTTGTAAAAGTAATTCTCAATGAATTAAGAAAATGGAACGTTTCTGCTTCTTTTCAGGGACCCATCCTAAGCCAAGCTTGCCCTGTGATCAATCAGATGGAGGATATGGCAGAACACCATGTGCTCAGACCAAACAGAAACTTATTTTCTTGGGTGTTTTATCTCATAATTTGAAATGGAATGTTTCGAGGAAGAGGACTTTAAAATATTTTCCCAAATCATTTTGAATTATTATAATTCTCTTGTCTCTGAAAAGCTCTCAGGCTTAATAAGAAATAAAGGTGTTTTAGGAGCAAGTCATGAAGCACAGGGCCAACAATTCTCCAGCAGCGTTAAAGCCAGCAAGTGTTTCTTTGAAGCTGAGATTCTAAGTCAAGGATTTCCACCTGTGAGACCATAACGGTTTCAAAACAAATCATTCATCAACCAGCAACTAACCTGAAAACTGGAGCTCAATTTTGTCACACTTTTAGTGTGGGGAACAAAACAAAACAGAACAATGGTCAACAGATTGCATTCTTGATAGAGTGTGTGTAGAGTAAAACCCTACTAAAACATTGTTGATTATTGGATGGATTTGTTCTATCCTAGGTCAAATAATTTCCTTTAAAGCTTAAGTACACACAGAAAAGCCCTGATAAGAGTCAGCATATGAAGCAGACATTAGCGTTGTCCACCAAATATCTTTCATAAAGGGGTCCCAGTATACACACAAAACAATAAACTGCCATTATGAAACAATGAGTCACTTCAAGGAACTGGACTTAAGTGATGCTTCCCGAAACTCACTGTTTAAATTTAAATTTTATTTTACAAAATTGGCAAAATGAGAAAATAAAGAGTTGGCCTTATCCTGTGTTTAGATTCTAGTGTGGTAGTAGTACACCTTGGTTTTCTGTCATCTTGCTAGGATTAAGAGCATGTTTACTTTGGGATGGGAGGGGAGGAAATAACACTACTGCAGACCATTGTTAAAAACAGAAAGTTATGTGCTCGGAGATCTTGCTTTTCCTCAGCTGAGACATAGAGCGGATATTAAGTTGAGAAGGCAGGAGGTAGGAGAACTTACATGCTACGTTCTATGTTAAGTATTCTACGCGTGGCCTGAAGTTCAAGGCAATCAGACCTGCTGAAGTTCACATAGCTTGAATGTCACTGACTCGATTTCTTTGTCCCACATCATGGCGAACGGCTCCAGACTCTACCTTGCTTTCCAATCAAAAGAGTAGGCGTCATCCTTGACCTCTCCCTGACTTTTACCCACTCAATTAGTCTTAAAGTTCTATGGATTCATTTCTGAATCTGTTTACTCCTTTCCATTGGCATTATTGCAACAGCCTCCTGTCTGACTCTGTTACCTGCGTTAACTTTCCAAAATGAGGATCAGATTGCGTCATCCCCCTACTTAACATCCTTCAATGGGTTACCATTGGCTGTAGGGTGAGGTGCAAACTCCTTAATATGGTTTACAATGTCACTCAAGATCTGTTTCCCGCCCGCCACTTCAACTATATCTCTAAACACTCTTGACATCACTCTCTGTGTTCTAAGCATAATAGACCTTTTTCAATTTCTCAAGTGTTCTTTCTGGACCTGGGCCTTTTCACAAGCCATTCTCCATACCCAAAGTCCTCCCCACTTACCTGCTTTCTCTTCGTCCACACATCCTTCTGGTCCTGGGTAAAATATCACATCCTTGGGAAGTCTTCCTCATATTTATATAACACTGGTTCTGAAAATGCAGTCCCTTGACTTATAGCCTCAGTAACACCTAGGAACTTGTTAATGATATAAATACCAGGGCCCCACCCAAGACCTACTGAGTCAGAATTTCTGGGGCTGGGGCTCAATAACGTGTGGTTTAACAAGGGCTCCGGGTGATTCTGATGCTGGTTGAAGTTTGAGACCGCTGCCCTGTAGGTGAACCTTGACGCATGAGAACCACCTGGGGAGCTTGTAAAAGTACTGATGCCTCAAGCTGACCACCAGAGATTTTTAACTTACTTGGTCTGGGATGGGGCCTGAGTATTGGATTGTTTCCCTGGCTTTCGTTTTTAAGTTCTCCTACATGATTCTAATGTACAGTCAGGAGTGAACTCTTCTTTCTCAGCTAATTTAGGTCCAGCCTTATTGTTCCCTAGCTTGACACTTGACCCCTTCATTTTCTTCTTTTATTTTCTGGCATCCTTGGTAGACAAAGATTACAAGGGTAGGGACTGGATCCGACTAGTTCAAGGAAAATCCCAGCACGATGACTCAGACTTAGTAGCTAATGAATTAAAATGTATTGAAAAAATGAATGTTGAATGGATCCCTGGCCACCTAAGATCCCTGGCCAATGATAACTGGCTAATGTGACCTCACTCGCCCTCACTAAAAAGTCTATTTGATTGAAAAAACCGAATTTGCTTGTTAAGACCATCTATGACAACCTCTTCTAAAATTCAGGTTCTTCTGTTTTTATCAACAGGAAATAAAAAGATTAAAAATAGTCTCCTCTTTGTCACTCTTTATAAAATACCATCCACCTGTTTCACTCTAAGGAATAAATGTGGTTCCTATCTCTCCAGTTTTTTTCTCTGGTTTTAATGGGGTGATACACAACTGTGTAGGTTTAAATTTCAACCCCATAAACAAAACCCGAGAAACATCCCCTCTCTTGGACACTACTCCCTAGTAATCTCTTCATTGCATATCTTAACTTTATAACAAATCAAATTATATGCCACATACAAGTACATGAGCAGTGTTTTGTTGATACAAACTATGTTAATATGCACTTTATGTAGACCAAATGTTCGACCACATAATGTTGAAGTTTAAAGTATAGTTTCTTATGAAGCTATGTGATGGAGTAAAGAAAAAAAGTTAAATAATGTACAAATGAAGTGTAAAATTATTAAAAGGAGGCTTAGTTCCTTCAAATCTAAAAAGGAAGTCTGTTCATCCAGCGAGAGAAGAGAACCTGGGATGCTAAGAAAAACAGGCTTCGAAGAAAAGTTATAAAATGCAAATTTCCCGTCAAAGAAAGGGAAAGGCAAAAAATGACTTTGTAAAGAGCAACTGATCACCATAGTAACAGGAGTAAACTTGGGACCTATTTGGGAGTAAAATACTACACAGCTGGACAGGGCTCACTGCAGACCAGAGAGGCAGGAGACCTGGCCTTCTCTGTTCTCATGTTTTTGTTTTTCCCCTCTGTTCTAATTTGGAAGGAGGAAAGTTCAAGGGTTGAGAGCTGGCAGAGAAATACCACCAAAAGGTGAAAGTCTCCATGGACCTTGCAGGAGTAACAGAAGGCAGTCCCTGATAAGCAGACCCACTGCTGTTCTCACCACCTCAGCTGATTGACTGAGCTAGTTGAGGGCTGGAGAGAGGAAGCAGGAAGGGGTGCCTCTCAGTGGGTTGCAGCAAGTCCTCGGTACTGCAGTCCCAGGATTCCAAACTTCTCACTTCCTCAATAGTTTAAGGCTGTCTATTGTCAGAGTTCCAATGGATTGTTTAGCAGCAAAGGGAAAGAAAGAAATTAACCCCAGAGCAATATATCAGAGGCAAGACCTGCTATGTAATTAATTCACAGGCCCTGGGCAAAGTAAAAATGTGGACCCCTTGTTCAAAAATTATTACGATGTTCAAGATGGGAATGGCAGAGCTTGAAACCAAGCATGGGGTTCTTCTAAGCGTGGGGCCCTGTGTTACTACACAGGTCTCACATCCATGAAGGTGACCCTGATGATAGATTCCAGCTTTGAAAAATGGGAGGTCAAGAAACAGCACACACGGTTCTCTACACCCAACACTGACACCCAATAGATGCCTGGTTTCCTTAATTTCTCTAATTGTGACATCCTATCATAACAAATCTGGATCTAATCCTATTTTCCTAACAGAGTTTGAGTTGCTTACGATGTTGGATAATATTTTAAAGTTGTGTTAGTATATTTAAGAAAAGAGAAGCAGGCTTCCTGTTTAGTAAGCCAAGAGGACAAAAATATTGTCTGTCGATAAACCAAGAAACCAGTGGGTATAAGAATATTGTAATTCACAGCAGAAGGCAGAAAGTGTTGGAGGGGAAAGCAGGGGAGAAAAATGAATGTCTTGCTGGTAGAGCTTTTATTCAGAAATATGTAAATCCACCAAATAGCATCAAACGTGGCATCCTTATTTTTGCACGCCTAATCTAGCATGGAGGCATAGAGTCTGGCTATATATAGCCTAACAATAAATGTTAGATTGAATGAATGATTTTCAGATGGAAAAGAGAATGGGCAAGACTTGAGAAGGTATGTCACTTTGCAAGTTAAGAAATGTGGTCCAAAGTGCCTTAGTTTATGACAGAATTCCCCACCAGGTGCATGCAGGCCCCCTGAATGTGTTACAAATGTGCTGAGATGTTGACCATTCCCCTGCCCTCAGCCCTTTGCCCCTATGTGTGCTGTACACATTTTTATTTTCTAGATGAGCTGGGGTGTGTAAGAGGTTGGAAAGCACTGGTCTTGACTCTAGAGATATATAAGGAGCCCAGTGGGATTATCTAGTTACTGCCTACGTTTGATAAAGAATGTGTGCTCTTCGTAGGGTGTGATAAAGAAGGTGAAAAAAAAACCATTTCATGACTCTACCTTGGCAAAAGACAGGCAGGCAAATGTCAAAAAGAATTGCCTGCACAGCCCCAGAAAACAGGAGGAAAACTTGGAAATACCAAAGGTGATGCTAATTACCTAACACAGGTGAAGAAAGGTCAGGTCTGCCACATGAACATTTGCCTGTGCTCATTTTGAAATATTTCCAGGACACAATGCCACAGGCCAAAATCAGTTGAAACCTAGAAGAAACAGGGCCCTCTGTGTCCTATGCATTTATCTTTTGCCAGTTCTCTTGCATGCAGAATGTTCAAAAGCAGAACTTGCACTGATGCAGAGCCAGCAAGAGTCCCGTTCCTTACTGCTTCGTTTTAGTATAACTAATGTAAAAAGGTATTTTTGTAACAAATTATAAAGCATTGGGTTCCCAGACTTCCTAATGAGAAATTTAGCTAAATGCTCACACAGATCTATGCTTTATATGTACTATACTTTATCTATCTTTATCAACCTCCTTTCCTCAACATCACCACCACTGTTACCATTAACGTTTGTTAATTGCTTCTGTACTCCTCAATGGAGAAATACAGGTCTAAATAAAAGAGCAAGGAATACAGTCATTTGCATCTAGGAAATTTAAATCTAAGATGTAAACTTTGACACAGAAGGATATGTGAAATATATAGTAGCAAAATCAATGTAAACTAAAAAAAGTTCTGGAACATAATATTTATAATATATGTAATTAACAGTGCTAACGTAACTCTACAGTGCCCACCTACTGTGCAAGCTTCTTCTGCTTAATTTGTTTGTGGCTCTTCTAACACTTTTAGTACTTGAACCTTTTAAGGATCTCTTCCTTGGGTTTCAGATATGCAAATTTACAACCTGGTTTTAACCAGTCACCTTTTTTAATAGGGAAAATTTTACACCTGCAATTAGTTTTTACCCGCAAGTAGTTAATTGTGTTCTTCTCCAAAAGGATATGAAAGATAAAGCTTCGCCCTTGGTTACATGGAAGACCATGTCCTTGTAACTTGAAATGTTTCGTCACTGATTTTTGGCTCTGTTGAAATAATAGGCAAGAAATTATATACACCAGCTTATTGAAAAATTATGAATAGGCTCCAAGATGGCAGTAGGAAAGGTACATTCCTAAGAGAGTTAATGCTGTTATCGACTAATCATATACTTTCAAAAACTAGCTTTAACTAAAATCATTTTTCTCAAAATTTAAATACAACAGGGCAGCAAACAATTTAAAAATATGATTTAAGGCCTTTTTCAGTAATTTACAAAATTGTATTAGGTTGATTTTCTTACCTTATGGACCAAGACATATGTTGCAATAAAAGAACACCCAGTGTTTAAACATTCCCATTTAGAATCAATGGCGTGAAAGAAATATGCCTGTAAAAAGAAACAAGTCTTCCAAAATGAATTACCTTTTTTTTTAACCTCAAGATACACACACCTTTTGAGAATAAGTGAGTTTCAACTAACAAACTATCAGGCTGATGTTATGGCTCCAGGAGTAATATTCAAAATATTTAACAACTGGAAGGCTTGGCGTCAATTAATGAGAATGGATCTGTCTGTCTTAGAACTGAAGCAGGAGGCTACCTGCTTGCCAAGTGTTACTCAAGGAACACAGTGTGCTCGACAGATATACTGGGGAGGCTGGAGTAGTGACGGAGGTTAGGGGGAGGATCTCCCAGGGGCTTAAGGCCGCAGTTATTTACCGACTATTATGGAAGTATTTCAATATTTTAACTACTGGTAGAGCCAAAAGGTGCTTACTGGTTGATGTCACCTGGTGTGATTCTCACCAAGGAGATGTTGTTTGCTCCTCAATGAGGTCCAGCCCACACCGGCTTGGGTTTGTGTAGCCAAGCAGATCAGTATTCTCCCATCAGGATGACTTCAAATGTATGAACACCTTTCCCATGAGTCAGGTACCAACCGTTACCAGAGCTCATTTGTTATAGATGGGACACTCAGAGCCCAGGAATGACACTTCACTGGCCAGCATGCCCTCTGCTTCAACCAAAACCTTGACTGGTCCTAAATACCAGAGTATGGTGACCACTCACCCTGCTGAGCTTGCAACGAAAGTCAATCACCATCAAAAGAAAATAAAAGTAAATATAATTAGTCCCCTTAGTAGACTCATTTTTTCCCACAAATCTTGTATTTTATATCTTTCACTCTGCTAGATATTGGGGCTCTTGTATTTTTGAATAAGGAGTCCCTGTTCTACCAAAAATTTATATGAAATTCTCTGGAAGAAAACTGAATGAGTAATTATTTTGGGGGAATGGCATAGTATGAATTTTTGGGTTTTTTTAAACATCACAGGAGCAATACTAATTCAAATAAAAGAAAATGTTGGGTATTGTTTTTAATTTAAACACTTTGTGGAGTAAACCTCAAATGATTAAAAATTGTTGGCCTGATTGTACGCATATTTTGATAGTTACACTTGGAAACATGTTAATAAAATATCAGAACAAATTATAATATGAAACGATATTTAATTAAATTTTCCTAATACATCCATATTCATTAAATCATTTTTACCCCTAGGTGTCAGTAATTCCCTCCTGACCCATCCCACTTACAAATTTAGAAGGCTTATTAAAAAGAAAATAACTCTGGTTTCTGTTTCATGCTGGAATAAGTGGTACTAATTGTTCAATTTTACATCAACCACTACCTAAGACTTAGGCATGTAACTATTTTGCTTTCATGAATTTCTCACAAAAGCATTCTGAGACGATTGTTCCAAAAATGATGTCTGCACAAACCAAGAACAAATACTAAAATAAGATATTTCTATTAGTTGTTCTTAATGAGGCGAGTTGGGACAAATGGTGGTAATGAAGATACTAATCTGTTTGCACAACAGCAGTGAACTAGACATATTTAAGTCACATGTTTGCAAAAGCCCTTTTGTGGGTTCTGAGCGTATATAGCTGAGAAATGGGCATGTTTCTCTGCTGTCCAGCTGCCCTTGTGGTCAGCTCCCTGCCTGGACTCAGTGATGGCTACATGTGCATGTTTTGTATAAGTACATATAAATATTAGCAGTTATTTGTCCCAGTACCAGAGGTGCTGACGAGGGTCATTGCTGGAGCCATTGGCACTCCTGGAGCCCTCTCACTCTGTGACACTCCTGTTGGAAATGCTACAAAGGAAAGAGAGCAGAGCCTCATACCCAGACATGGACACGAGTTGAGAAGCAGAATTGGGCATTAACATTCAGAACATTCAGTAAGTACCCTAAATGAAGCTGAGCAGTGTGGGTGACACAGCACGTTTCCAATTCAGGACAAAGATTTAAATTTAAAAAGATGAGTTATCAAGCCATTCAAGAAAAGTCACAAAGCAGTGTCTGTATCGAGTGAAAGAAGGACTATGTATTTACTGATAAAAGAGCTCTCCCTTCATCGGGAAGGACTATGGAACTTGCAGAAATTTATCTGGATCTTAAAAGACACATGGGATGAACCACTATAAAAACAAAAGTTTATTCAGATCTTAGTCCTTCACCTATCTATTCAAATACTCATTGAGTGCCATATTAGTTTTCTAGGGCTACTGTGACAAATTACCACAAACTGAGTGGCTTGGAATAATAGAAATTTATTATCTCACAGTTCTGGAGGCTAGAAGGCTGAAATCAAGATGCTGGCAGAGTTGGTGACTTCTGAAGGTTGTGAGGGAGAGTCTGTCCCATGCCTCTCTCCCAGCTTCAGGTGCCTCAGTCATTCCTCACTTTGTTGATGGCATTTTCCCTGTGTCTTCATGTCCTCTTTCTCTATGTGTGTCTGTCTCTGTGTCCAAATGTCCTCTTTTTATAAGGACACCAGTCATATTGTATTAGGGCCCACCTTAATGACCTCATTTTAATTTGAATACCTCTGTACAAACACTATTTCCCAATAAGGTCTCATTTTCAGGTACTGGGGGTTAGGACTTCAACATGTGTTTTTGTGGGTGACACAATTCAACCCATACCAGACACCTACTAGCTGCCAGGTATTCTGTGAGACATTTACAAATGGTTAAAACACAGTTTCTGACCTCATTTTGTTTAATAATCCATCACACATAAAAATCATTGAGATAAAAAATAATTTTAAAAGAGCAACAATAATTGATGGGTTGCAACCTCTATGCCTGAGACTGTTCTAAATGCTTTACAAGCATTTTCTCATTTCATCCTCACAGCAACACTGTGAGGCAAGCCTGGTTTTTTTACTACATTTAGGAATGGCCTCATGGAGAGGCTGTATTTGACTTGGATTTGAATAATAAATTAGGAATTTTCAATCAAAGGAGAAGGTGGATTGGGAAAACTTCATGAGTGAAGTCAGAGTCGCGGGCAGAATGAGAGTGTATGGGAACAGAGAGTGATCTAGTCTGGTTTTAGGGGACAGAGATGGGCAACCACACAATTCCTCAGCTTGGTCTGTGCCATACGCCTCTCACTTTCTGCCTGGGCTTCTCTGAGCTGCAGCATGGAATTCAGGAGGCACCTGCCCTGCACTCATGCCCATGAAACCTTTGAGTCAGACGTCTCTACTCTTCCTTTTCTTTTTGGTTCTAGTTAGTTTCACCTCAGTTGAAATTCTTGGTTTTTGTATAATGGGAAGACCCTAAGAGACAGGACATTTGCATTTTACTTCCATGACTTGCAAGTAATAGAATGGAGGGACGTCAACACCCACTGCCGTTCTTAACTGATGGGAGTATTAACCAATAAATCATGCTTCCCCCTTTTATCCCCTGGGTGAACAGTTCTGGGACACCATTCATAAGGCTCTCAGAAAGTCCCAGAGGAGTCAAGCACCAGTTAACCATAGTGGTGGCCAATTCAACAATGCATCCTAATGTCTTTCCTTACGTCCCTTTTTGACTGTCTCATCCTATACTACCACTCTCCAAATCAGAATCCCAGCTAAGCTACCTGCGTGCAAGACTTGGCCTCAGGTCCTACTTTCAAGGGAACCCAGTTTAAGAAAGTTGATGTTAGATTTTATTATCCCAGTTCCAGAGATGGAAATAACTGATTCATAAATGACTATTTCAAAGCCATGCACCTTTAGGCATACCCAGAGTTAGCACCTTATTCTTTTAGCTTCATGAAGAAGATCTTCCCCATAGAGAAGTTCATCCAAACTAAACACTCTCTTTTACCACTTTTTAGGTATAAGCACCTTGAAGTACGCTGCATGCAGGAAAGCATTTCCAATCCTTTCTATACTGTTACCTCTGGCAGAGAGGCATGTTAGCTGGTCCCAGCTGCCAGCACCACTGACCAATTTTCTCTAAGAGAAGCTTAAGAATAATTTTATGGGAAGTGAAACTGAAAAAGCAAGTCATGCAAGTAAAATGCAAATGTACTTTCTCTTAGGGTGTTCCCATTATACAAAAAACAAGAATTTCAACTGAGGTGAAATTAACTAGAACCAAAGAGAAAGGCAAGAAGAATGGAGACATCTGACTCAAAGGCAAGCCTGCTTGAATGGCCTCTGCCACCACCCAATTAAAAGCTGATGCATGGGTGCCTTTGGAGACGTCTAAAATTGTTCTCTGATTATTGCCGGAGACTTTTCTACTTTAGAGAATAAATATATTAATGAGGTGCTTCCTCCCACAATCTCCAAAGCCCTGTATTTTAACAGATTATAATTTATGAAAGATTTTTGTTTTGCAATTCTTCTGTTTTTCCAGCTTTCCCTGAACAAATTCTTTTTCTCTGACGGTCTCCCCAAGTTCCATAATACAGGGAACTGAAGGCTACATATATGTGAATTCTTTTAATGACACTAAAAGCTACATACGTATGAATAAATGGTAATCTAAATTAATTATAGTAGAAAATGTTCAAAAGAATTCCATTCTCATTGCGTATTCCATTGAGATGCTATAATGTGTAGATTATAATACTGTTTTAGCACAATTGACATCTATTTACATCTTGGAAATATCTAGAACAAGACTTAAAATTATAGGCTATTTAAAAAAAACATACTACCCCATTCTTTTATTTGGCCATTTCCCCTGATTTTAAGATTCATTAATATTCAATGGTTTTGTGGCTCTAATAACCTTTATAATTCTCCAATTTTCTTCATCCCTTTTCCATGGGCTGAATTCTATCCCTCCTATGGATAAAGAATATGAAAGTTACACATCCCCACTGAGAAAGATGCTGTCCAGCTACCTTGGAGATTCCTTAATTAGGCAGACCCAAGAAAGTGCTATGAGAAGGTCGACCCTGCAAAGTGTACTCCTAATTTGCTGTTAAACTAATTAAGACCTCAGAATTCTCCATATTTGGGAAACAATGCAATAATACAGCCTTTCATGCATTTGGGGAGCTTGTTTCATAAAGAGAGACAGATGGAAGCAACTTCGAAGAAAATACTCTGAGCTGTAGCCTCAAGAAGATTTAGAAGGGGGAAAAAAGCCATTTTCAAAGAGCCTATTTTCAAAGCACATGCTTCCCCTGGGGACAAAATAAACTTTGTTTTACCCCTTTCTCTTATACAGACAAGTTTTCAGAGGAGTCCCTACGATGAAGCATATCCTACCACACTCGTGGACAGCTGTCTTGGTGTACAAGAAAGACTATTTAGAAACAGTAGTGTTTTACTATACCAATGCCAGTGTGTGCCCTTGAGTCCTTTATGAACTACTAGTTTTGTCTCAGTAAAAGAAAACCTAGAACTTGGTGTTTTCAAAAGCTTTGCGTGCCTCTCAACCAGGTCTTGTCTAATTTCTGGCTTCAAGAGATGGGAGTCAGAACTCTATGTTACGCTTCCTCAACCTCAGCACTACGGATATTTGAGACCAGATCATCTTTTGTGGTAGTTGAGACTGTCCTGTGCATTGCAGGACATTGAGCAGCATCCCTGGCCCCTACACACTAGAAGCCAGTAGCACCCACCCATTTGTGACAATCAAAAACGTCTCCAGACATTGCCACATATGTTCTGTGGTGCAAAATCGCCCCTGATTGAGAACCACTGCTTTGTGGAAATAAGATCCTTCTTGGAAGGATTTCGTTTTAAGGCCCGTGTCTGGGTATAGGATATGCCAGGAACACATAGTTCTCTAAAGAACAATTTTCTTAGACAAAGTTAGAGCCGACAAGACCAGTAGTAAAAGAATATTGAAGGGAGGTGGAGAAGCACTGCTTCTGACTCACACATTTGATACACAAGCCCAGTGCTTGTCACTCATGACAATTCTGACGTCAAATGTGTCAGCGGGGGTGTTTCCCACACCGACCTATTCTCAACTCTCTGGACAACTACTAGGTGTCCTACAATTCTAACTACCTGGAGTTAACGCAGATCCCACAGCTTATGGGCTCAGTCCCACAAGACTGCCTCCACTTCAGATGCCCATCGCAAGCCTGGACCTCCCATACTTCTAACCAATTGGCTATAAATTAGAGGTTTCCATGGCCCCCTCCTTAGGTTCAGTAATCTGCTAGACTGACTCACAGAACTAAGGAAGGGCTTTACTTACTATTACTGGTTTATTATAAAGCATAGAACTCAGGAACAGTGAGATGGAGAAGAGGTGCATAGGGCAAGGTATGTGGGAAAGGGTTCAGAGCTTTCATGCCCTCCCCCGCGTCTCGATGTGTTCCATCACAGTCATACATCACTGAACGACAGGGATACGTCTGAGAAATGCGTCATTAGGTGATTTTGTTGTTGTGTGAACGTCATAGAGTGTACTTACACAAACCACGCCTACTACAGACTAGGCTGTATGGTACTAATCTTGTGGGCCACCGTCATATATGCAGTCATTGACCAAAAAGTCGTTACGCTGTGCATGACTGTACTTAAGTGCGTCATCCTCCCAGCACTTAGATGTGTTCCATTACTAACTGATTGATTATATCGTGGGTCATTGGTGATTAGCTCAATCTTCAGCCTATCTCCCCTCCCAGGTCCCAGGGTGGGGCTGAAAGTTCCAACTTTCTAATCACATGGTTGGCCATTCTGGCATCATTCTAAAGCTATCTAGGGGCCCACAGGCACCAATTATCTCATTAGCATATAAAAAGACATAGTTGTCACTCCAGAGATTCACTTAGAAACTCCTGCATAAGGAACCAGGGACTGAGACCAAATACCATGACCAAAGATAACCCTATCACCCCATCACTCAGGAAATTACAAGAGTTTTAGGAGCTCTGTGCTAGGAACTGGGGAGAAAGACCAAATATATATTTCTTATTATATCACACTATCACAAGTGTAATCACAGTTTGCTGTATTTGCCAGCAGGCTTCCTACCGTGCTGTCCCTTCCACCTTTAGTTCCCATTCAAGTCACAATTTACTGTCCTCAGGCAGATGGTGGTCCAGGGCACAGCTGAAGAGCATCCTTTTCTCTGAAGGGCCTCTCAGTGACCACTGGGAAAAGCTATCTTAAATAGCCAATTTAGGGCTAGAAAGAGAGGGATTTTATAGAACGTGAAGTTGAATGATAGAACGGAAAAGGAATGTGATAGCTTAAATAAATCTGTGGCCACGTCTATGGAGCACTGAGTAATCTATTAGGGGGTATGAGATAGCAAGGAGACCTCTCAAGGTCGGAAAATAAAAAAAAAAGAAAGATTGGAAGGAAATTGCACAGTGGAGAAGTGAGATTTCCCCATTACCTCAAAGTGTAATCTCTACTCCCAAAAGCAAGCAACAAAAGATACATATTAGATTTTATTATAAAATAAAGGTAAAGAGGAAAAAATTGCTATAGATTCTAGGAGGGTACATGGAAGGTGCTCAAATAACTTAAAAATAAGTGGAGATCTTTGGCTTCTTGGCACTATATTAGCATATTCATCTGTTCTTCTAAGAGCACGTTCTTGCCAGAGGGGGGGTCCTTCAAAGGGAGACAGAAGTGCAAAGAGGTCATGGTCTTCTCAAAGAAATATATTTCAGTTCTTATTTCTCCATTTGAAAATAATGTTTTATTTCAACCTATTAGCTTTATATTTTAGAGCCAGTAATAAGGCATAAAATGTCTAAAAGAGCTTGGAACAATTTTACAAAAAATCTGGGAACTGAAGACTGAAATCCTTAGATTTTCTGAGTCCACAATTTTAATATCTCTAGGTTCCATTATTTAGTCCACTGAAGACAGATAAAATGAAGTTTATTCAAGTTTACAATGATTTTTATTTTTGTGTCCAAACTATTGAAAAGTGAGTGTACAATGTCTTTACTTCTGATGCTTTCCTGGAGAGTGGGTATTTTCCCAGTTTGAGCTACCATGGAAATCTAGAAACCAATAACATCAGGATCTTTACTATAAGATCACTTGCTCATAAGGATATAGTCTATCAGCCTTGTTTGGGGAGGATGGCTTCAATATGGATCTGCTTAGGGAATCTGGGCATCAAATTTTGGATTTAAAAACCATTTCTATGTAAGTTAATCAGCTGTTTTTGGTATTGTTCCCTTTGAATGACATTCAGGGGAAAGGAGAGTCTGAGCTGACACAAAATTTTAGATAACTTGGCAATAGGGAAATTTTTTGTGGATGTGGATACACTAATGCTATTAACTGATATTAATCAACTCTGCCTAGAGAGAGTCCCAGCAGCCGAATGAAATTAGCATGATGCTATCCTACAAAGTCTCTGCGCTCTTGCCACACTGGTCAGGGAAGAGAGGAAATAAATAAATTTTTCTGAACTTTGGTGAAAAAATTATATTTTCTCTGGTGCTATTAAACTAGAACGTGGTAATTAATACTAGACAATGCTTTTACCATCCATGTTTCTTTCCTCATTCTGCGAATCTGTGAAAAGATCCAAAGCCAGTGTGTCTTGCTCTCCCAGTTCCCAAACACCCAACATGGTCCTCTTAACAAGTCCCTTCGTCATCTTCAGTCCCTGGCTGAGCCTTCAGCAGTTCCGTGTTTCCTTCCATTCTTTCTCCCTCCCAGTTATGCTCCTGAATGTGTACACTTCTGTTTAAGAGAGCAAAAGAATCTAAAAGTAATTGGTGTCTTTCTTGGAAAGCTAACTCATTTATTCATCTAGCCAACATTTTATTTGGCACTTACAATGTGTTCAGGAAACACATAAGTTCTTGAATATCCCTTTCCACGTTGGCAGCTTCCACAGTGAGGGACTGTTCCAAACTGGAACCTGACAACTGCCAGAAATTAAATTTAGATCAAGCCATGCATACCTTAATCACAAGATTGCAAGTTCTATTTACTCAGTTGTATTAGCAACAGTCATTCGAAGCCCCCTGTTCTGGTTTCCTTATTGAGCCTTGGTTTGGGGGCTTAGAATCCCAGTTGTGTAAAGGTCACCCTTTACTGAAGCAGCAGGAATATATTTGGTTCGTATTCACCGTCTGACTCAATCTACCTTCCTGGCTCTAATACTTCTAGGACAGAAGAAAAGGCAGAACAAAAGTATAGAGATGGGGTAGTGAGTGAGCTCTAATATTAACCCCAAGCTCACCTCCGCAGAGCCTTCAAATAATGTGACCACCTCTGGACAGAGAGCTCCAATACCCTGCAGCCATCATGTTCTGGGATGATATTTAAGCCCCTTGGCAGATAGGAACCTGGCACTGATTTGGCTGGCTCATCTTCAGAAGTGAAAGCTCAAGCTAAGAACCTGGGGGAAGTGGAAGAAGCATCTGGCCTGCTATCTTTTTCTTGTAACGCAGAATCTTAGAACTTCAGACGATAGTCTCAGCTCTCCATGTGACACATCGAGTACTTACACCTCGAGCACTACACCAAACAGGTTGACAGGGATTTATTCATCTTGAAATGAAATCAAATGACAGAGAAAGAAAACTAGGACTAGCTGGCTCTGTGAGAAAAGCATGACTGTGCAGTCTAAAGGCAACTTTGTGGAGTGTCCAAATGTGAATACAGGCCCATTGTGGGTCCTGAACTCTCGGTGCCACTGCTGTGGAATTCTTACTGCAGAGACGGAAGTTGTTGAAAGTCAAGGCAGATCACATGTTTTTTCTTGTCTCTTACATAATCAAAGAAATATACATAAGTGCCCCTGAGAAGTTTTTCATCTCTTTATCAATCATAGTTAGAGTTCTGGTGGAATTAGAATAGCAACTATTACTTAAATAGCTGCAGTAATTGACAACTAGGATAGATAACTTATAAGTGACCTACTTACCTTCAAAAGTAATTCCTGGCAATTTGCAGAATAAAACAGTGGACCAGTTATTTCTTTTAAGATAAAATAATGATTGAAAAATGAAAGAAAAGCTGTGGTTTTAAAACTAATTCTAGTACATGTCTGATTTTTCTTTTACATTAGTCTTTCAGGTGATCTCAGAAAGATCTGCATAGTGGCACCTTACACTGATGATGGCCTCTTGGAAAGATATGAAGACTGCCATCTAGATTAGTCATTCCCCAAAACAGAATATCTGTTAATTGGAGAAACGATGTCCCCTTGACTGGGTTAGAGCATTATATGAAGGAAGCTGTGAACAACTGAAAAAAATCTCTACATTTCAAAAACTCCACGTGGAAAAGTGTTGAACTGCATAGTTTTACTTCATTTCACGTAATAGAAACATTTCTAAAAGTATAACTGTAACTGTAAAAGCTTAAATGGAATCCAACTTGAAAGGCTTAGTTGAAGATGTCACATGGTGAATCCTCTTGAAAAAATAACAAAATTTGGAAATGAATATTTACTGTAATACATAGAATATACATATGTATACATATACATATGGGTTTTTTTCATATCAGGATTGGTTCTTGTTTAAAGTTATAAAATACAATAATATTTGACATGTTTCTTCAACACATTAATTAGATCTTTGTTAAGCTAAATGATGGGCTGATTTTAGTACCCCAAAGAGATAAAAGGTGTTTCACTGCATTCACTTTCCTCTTTCTGGAACTCTGCCATGCTGGGGCTACGGTATTTCTATCGAGCTGGTTGTGATGGCAAGGAATCCTGGATGCTCTTACAAGTCTAAGAACCTGGGTTCTGGGTTGGAGGTCCACATCAGAACATGAATTAAGTGCAATGAGTGTAGGCAGCAAGGGGTGTGGCTCCAAGGGTTATGGAGAAATGGGGAGTTTCTGACACCAAGTCACAGGGCTCATTGTGGGACTGATCATCACCTAGCCCACAGTACAGCAGATTCCCCAAGACATGATATTGTCTTTGTAATCACCAAACATCATACAGGAGCTATACAGGAAGGGTGAGTGTTGCTGAACGAAAAAAGTAAGTCCATGAAATTGTGGAGTCTCCTCCTTTGCAATTTCCAAACATAATCACTTGGAATCTGGGATGTTTCTCCATCTGAATCATTAGAAGCCCTTTCAAGAGAAATCTGAGTCTTCAGGTTGTATGAAGTCTGAATCACTGACAGATGTAGTTTTCTGTCTGTGCGCATATCCACAACTTTAAATGCAGGGAATGACTCAATCTATAGCCACCAGTTTTTGAGAGGCCTCTGCAAGATGGTATCTAAACAAGACCTACTGGAATTACTCCCGATGACTTTCAAATTCAATAACTGTTTTGTTGTGAGAAGCTGTTAGAGAGAATGAAAATCTCTGAAGCAGCTCAGTACACCATGGTGCCACCCCACGGAGGGCAGATTGCTCTTAAATGCTAATTTGATTATGTGCCACCATTGATGGTTAAATGGGAATGTTTCAAAATGCTGTCAGAATCAAAACAACTTCCCTCTCAGTCCCTCAAGCTCACTTGTATTTACATTGCAGGAAACACCCAATGTCTCTTATTTAAAGGCCTGGCACTTGCATGGCTTATACTTTGGAGGCATGCCTGAGTCACAATTAAGTCACCTTTATTCACCTGCCACCTTGTCTCCATCAGTGAGAGTTTTCCAGAGCATGTAATCCGACAATCAGGCCATGAAAATGAGCATGTTGGAGGTGAAAAGAACATGCACCAGAACACCTCAGATGTTAGCAACACTGCATATGCCCGGAACAGGCAAGAAACATGTTGGAGAGAGAACAAGGAAGGCTTTGAAGTCAGAAAACCTGGATTCGAATTGCAGGACCTTGGCCTTGGGCCAATCACTTAATCTCTTCAGGTCCCAGATTCCACACCTGTAAACAGGAGGATGATGAATTCCCCTCATGCAGAGAGCTGTAAGAGCTGGAATAGACACATAATAAATATTATTATTGACACCCAATAAATAGCAGCACTCTTTATTACTATCATTATGAAAAGGTTTGAACAAATTCTAAAAATTCTGGTTTAGGGCTATTCAAAATTAGAAAATTCTTTAGAGAAAATGTGCTTATTAAGACAAAAGGGGGAATAGGAGCTGGCATCACATAATGAACAAAGCAAAGACAAACCAGATAGAGCTAATGAAATTATTCTTTCTCGGGCTTTAAGAATGAATCCTACTTACAGTGAAGACTGATATTCCGCAACTCTCCACCAACGCTGCATTGAACTCTCCGCGTCTGTTTCCATTCACTTCCTTTGTTCTAGTTTCTGACTTCTGGCTTCCCTCTGCTTCCTCTTCTTTCTATTCTCTTTCTGATCATGTCTGCATCTGTCAGTCAGCCTGCAGGTAGTGTAAACTATGATTCCAAGGAAGCAAAAAGTGCATAAAAATATGAGTACCAGTGTGCCAGGCACTATATTCACCAGGTGTTTTACATACGTTAGTTCAACTAATCTTAGCAGCAATCTTGAAAGCATAGCATTTTTCTTTTAAAAATAAGGAAACTGAAGCTGTGTTTAACTTAAGAAGATTCCAAAGGTCTCAGAGAGACTTGTTTCTGAAGCCAGAATCTGAAGCTGGGCTCATCTAGCACCTTCCCAGTGCTGGTGCGGAATGGCCATCCTAGCAGACATCCCTAAATTAGAGCCATATGTTTATCTTGTTCTGTTTCCTGAGCTTCATGTGAATCCAGAGATAGCAGATCAGAAGCACCACTTTTGCTATAACCCTGATAGATCTGAGATGGGCTTGAAAGATCAAAGGGAATGTTGGGCCAGAAGAGACTCCAGTATCTCAGTAAATTCCCATTAATGATCAGAGCAGAGGCCCTGGCTTTAGGATTGCCCATTCATACTTTTACTTGGTGTTGGAGAGCCATATAAGCAAATATTGTCTTCCTTGATTGGAAGTAAATCATCCTCCTGATGTTTTGTGAGAATCCCTTCCAAAGCCATCACGTTAAATCCGTTTGTCATGATTTGGCCTTATTTTATTTTAATTCGTATGCTGGAGACATGCTATTATTCACCTAACCTTTCTCCTCTTCTGCCTTGGCATGTAACTAGATTGTATGTTCCTGCCTTTGTTGCATTTAAGTGAGTCTACGTTATTAAACTCTGGCCAATGGAATGTGTCCCAGCAAATGGAAGTTGTTAGAGTCCCTAACATGGAACATGCTCCCCCTTCCCATCCTAATGACCCTCACTGTACTCTGATTGGAACAAAAAATAATTTTTTCTTGTATAAGCCATTAAGATCTGGGGAATGTTTGTCACAGATAGGCTGTACTGTTGAATACAATCTATTTCATGAATTTAAAGAAGTGTTTCTCAATTGGGAGTGATTTTCCCCCCTCTTGGGGATGAATGGCAATGTCTGGAGACAGTTTTGATGGTCAGCACAGAGGGAGGATGGTGTTGGCATTAATGGGTAGGGGTTAGGGATGCTGCTAAACATCCAGAAACACAGGACCACCTCCACAGCAAAGAATTAGTAAGCCCCAAATGTTGCTAGAGCTGAGGTTTAGAAACTCTGGTTAAAGTTAAGTCCTCTGAAAGAAAGAATTATTATCTAGTAGATACTCGATCCACTCTTGTTGATTGACTGACTCCTTTGAGCAAGAACTTAAGAAAAAAATAATGGTGCCATCCTTATGCCAATAATCCTTTAAACGTGAAGCTGTTAAAAAAATTCAGTGTCATAGAGGTAGTGACTGTTTATGTTTTAAATTTTCTATATTTAAGAAATTGTGCTATTTAGAAAAACAAACATCTTTTATTCACAGAAGTAGGGCAATTTGGTTAATTGATACACTTAAATCCTAAGTTTAACCATCATATTAGCAGTATATTGAAAGAGTTAACACTGTTTACCAAAACAGTTCACCTGAGAAGTTACAGGGAAGCTTTCATCCTGACTTTTTTTTTTTTTTTCTGGTGAGGAAGACCAGCCCTGAGCTAACATCCATTGCTAATCCTCCTCTTTTTGCTGAGGAAGACTGGCCCTGGGCTAACATCCGTGCCCATCTTCCTCTACTTTATATGGGGCCCTGCCACGGCGTGGCTGACAAGCAGTGCGTCGGCCGGTGCCCGGGATCCGAACCCGCGAACCCTGGGCTGCCAAGCACGAACTAACCCGCTGCGCCACTGGGCCGGCCCCCATCCTGACTTTTGAGTCCCTGCTCTCTCTGCAGAGATTTACTAATTCAAGCACTTTGGTGATGAGAATTGGACTGAGACCACCAATCCCTTTCAAATATGGTCTGAGAACTGTCCCTGGATGGTATCCATTTGAGTCACTTGTCTGGATTTCAAGTGGCAAACTGTAGAGTAGAGATATGATCCAATCTTCTCATTTATTTCAAATATCTCATCCCCATAATAAGATTCTCCTTAAATGTTTGTTGAAACGTCTTCTCTAAGAACTCACAAATGTTCTTTGAGATCTTTAAGAGGCTGTTACAAATCAGACAACCTTAGATAGCCATGGCCTCAGTCACACAGATAGTTGGTAAGGATGTGCCTTACATTTCTCTTCCAATCATGATATTTGGGCCAGCTCTTGGTAAAATGTGGTCCTGACTTTCCTATTCAATTTATTACAGGTAGTTTGAGTATATACCACTTTCTAGGCACTAAGCTAAATTCTAGTGGCGCAGAAATGACCAAGACATGGTCCCTCCACCAATGCATTGCCTAGCACTCCTGTTTTCAGGATTCTTCCTCCTTAGCTCTCCCTAATCTCTTGCTTTTTGCCCTCTAGTTCTCCTTCCACAACAGAGGCCTGCTGTGGATGTTCCATGCTTTGGGCCTTGTTGTCTTCTGCCTAGGTAGCCTGCCTGTCTCCCATCTCTCCAGATAAGGAGACACTGAAAGCAAGACTTCTACGTTATAGCCACATTGCTCTGTGGAGCCACGTTCTTGCCATGGCCATTGTGGCTCTACCACATTCCAGGACAAGTAATTTAAAGTCTAGAACCCAGAGTGGGACCTAGAACATGGGCGTGATAGTGGTACGCACCTCTTATGAAGATTAAATAAGTGAATGTCTGTTAGTTAACTTTGTGAATACTGCCTGGCACATGGTAAATGGTCTTCCATGTTGACACTGGTACTGATGTTCTTACCCCTCATGTCCTCCCCTCCCCTTTTCAGCCAGAAGAATCAACCTTCACTGTGCCTGATCCCCTCAAGGTCAGGCTATCTGACTGTGTGATGACTAACCTTTGAAACAATGAATCCATACAAATAGACTGACAGGAAAAGACTTGGGGAAAACCTCGGGGGACAGTCCCTTTCTCCTCTAGTGAGGTGAGCAGAAGACAAATATTTATTTTTATCAACCACTACAGTGTGATAGAAATATAGAATTCATGTATTCAAATATATACCCTCATATTTGGATTATGAGGGAAGTAACATTTGGAGTTTACTGCTTGTATCAGTCAAAGTTCCATGAGAGAAAAATAACCAATATAGATAGCTAGATAGATGGAGAGAGAAAGAGAGAGAGTGAGAGATTTCGGGTGGAAACTCTCAGGCAGAAGGTGACGCTGAAGTCTACTGATGGAATTTCTCCTTCCTCAGGGAAATCTGTTCTGCTCTTAAATCTTTCAACTGTTTGGATCACGCCCACCCAGATTATGGCATATGATCTCTTTTACTTAAAGTTAACTGATTATAGATGCTAATCACGTCTACAAAATACCTTCACAGCAACACATAGGTTAGTACTGGATTGAATACTTGAGTACAATACTTAGCCAAATTGGCGCAAAACTGACCATCATGCTACCTTGGGTCAGACACGTGCTTTTGTATTTACTCCTCAGAGAAATCCCACAGGGTGGAGATGATCCCCATTTCATACAAGTGAGAAAACTATGCTTCTGTGCTCTGAAATATTGTGTAACTACACTAAATGCTAGGAACCAGGATTTGAACCATTGCCTGCTTGCTCTCAAATCTGTTTTATATACATTTTCTGCAGGAAGTTTACCTCTTCCTTCCACTTTCTTAGTCTCCTGGCTGGGACCTCAGGGTATCTTAGAGGCACAAGGCATGTCTGGTCCTCTCTTTCCAGGGACATGACAAAACCACACATCAGTTATTTTGGATTTTTTCATTGTTTTGTACTATCCATTTCTCTTTTTAAATACATTAGCATGGAGTCATCCATGTGAACAAAGCCCATTCTTTCGAGCTTTGATCTGTCTGTGTATCTGGTTGGTATCTTACTGCAGGAGAGATGGTTAATTCAGAATATTTTACTATGCAGATGCATTTGCACATGGATGTGTCACCATATCAAGGCCAGGTTCTGAACACCTTAGACTTGTCTGCAGACTACAGTTGTGGTAATGTGTCAGTTTACCCAGCAAAGTGTACAGGACTTTGAAGGACTTTCCCCCTCGAGAAGAATCCCGACACGTCTCTCTGGTTTATCTAGATTTTTAAATGTCTAGATCCAGGTGGACTTTGCTCAATGTACGTGTGATGCTATATCTATGTATCTTTGCACAAGTGCACATATTATCCAGTTATCCAGTCACACATGTCATCACCCCTTCTGGGGCACATAGAATTTTCCTCCAGCTCTTCATACCATTCACCAAAAAAATCCATGAACCTGTACACAAAAGCAGAGTCTCTTTTTAGTAAAGCAAAGTTATTTTTAAAGGTATTTGTTTAAAAACCAGGCTGCCAACATACATTTTTGTACTATAGAACAGAGTGAGTGATTTGTTTTCTATTTTTATTCCCACTTCTCTTTCTTGCCCTGAAGCGATTTGGCAAAATACTCTGTGGTTTCGCAGGGCCAATTTTATGGTAATTGGCAGTAATAAGAAGCCCATCTATACCAGAGCCCTTTGCTAAGCTGGCCCACTGTCCGTGGAGGGTCCAAAGTTGATTCCAGTGTAGGCTTCTTATTATGAGCACACTGTTTGCTTCTAAGACATTTCAATGTACAGAAAGTTAAGATGTTTTCCTGATAGGAAGCTGAGCAAGTCAATCATACGATTGATTTTCCTAGGAGGGGAAAATAATCTTCCCGTTAATTCTCTCTTACCTGTTGTATAATGCAGATGAAGGATTTATTTGTTTGTTTTAATCAAAGTCTATTTTATCATTAATGGAGAAAAGTGTATCCATTTCTTATATTGCACTAGACTATTTATGTTATGAAATTGTTATTAGCTCATACACTGAGCCAATATTCTTTTCCACTAAGAATGGATGAAAGATAGCTTACAAATTCATAAAACACACACACACACACTCACACTGACACACATGCATGCTAACCAGAGAAAGAGCTCTTGCCTCCGGCATGTTATCCTCTAACAAGAACACAGCATGTTGTGCACGTTATTTTTCAAGTTCTCCAAATAGGAACTAGAACAAGCAGCCTGTCGTATCAAATCTGAACTTCTCCGGCCGTCCTATTCAGATTTCTCTGGCCTCAGCTCCTCCAATCATTTAAGGAACCCCCTTTCCTGTTACTGTTCAGCAACAGATGCATTACACACACCCACTTTTTCTTTGAATTTGCTTTGTAAAATATTTTTAAGCCCTCCCTTTTTTCTTCTGGGTATTTGATCTCCTCCAAGAAATGGTGAGCTTCTCAGAGACATGGAAGAGACTTTTTCTAAATTTTCACACGTCCTTCATGCTTATGGTGTATAGCCAAAGAGTAAGTACAATTTCTCGATTGTCCACCTCAACAAAATAAAGTTCTTTCTTCCTATAGAGAGTCAAATTAGAAAAATTAATGACTAAATGGGAAAAGCTAACAGAAAGGATGTGATTCCAGGGTCAAGTGTTTAGACATATGCTAATGAAAGCAAAGTAACAGCCCACTGTAGCTCTGACCTCATCTCATGGAAGTCACCAGATCACTATTTACTGAAAAATTAAAAGCCCAAGGAGATCAAGAGGATAATAAAGCCAAATATCCCTGTAAGAAAAGTTCTGCTACAATGAGGTTATCCAATTTATTAAAGAAGAGCTGAGCATTTCTGGGCCAGGATCCTTGGTAATTGTAATCCAATTGTGACATGAAAGCATGGAAAGAAAAGTTTAAAAATTCTGTCTGAAAATAAAGCCAGAAAAGGAGTTTTAAAAAGCAATGAGAATCAGTGTTCGAATAGAAAGAAATAGCATACTAATAGAATTTAATTTGGGTTGGGGCAAATGAGGGCCATGTCACAAGATGCTGTGATTGAGAAAAATCAGCATCTTCTTGAACTCTAAAGAGACCTTGGCGACATGTATTTCTCAGAAGAACCCTAACTGTAGTGGCTATTATCTCTTGCCAGTACTGTAAAGACTTACTATTTTAATTCAAATTTTCTATAACCAAGACAACATATGCCAGCCATTTTTGGAAGCAAATAAAATGGTGTTGTCCACTGCCATGTGCACAAGTGCTCATTAACTTTGTGAATGTGTTATGGGCAGGTAGAGAAGGCAGCTAGCTACTCTAGTGACCCCCCCAACACACACATACACAAGGTGGAATTGGAATGGGAAGTAATGGGAACAATCATAAAGCAAATGTTCATTAAAAGGTCATTAAATAAGCTGGTCAGATTGTGTGCAACCTATGCAAAAATCAGGATACACTGCTACCCACCAGGTTATATGCAAAGATTTCTTCCCATTGTAGGTAAAACCCTCTTGCACATAATAGATTGACAGCATACGTAGGCTGAGGCATCAGCAGAGCTGCTGTGTGACTGGAAGGAATAAAGTGCTTCTGGAGCACACATTTGAAAGTTCTTGGGGGGCCCAGGACCATCACTAAGAAATGACTATATAATAATACATGCTTACTCCTTGCGGTCAACAGGGATGAAGTTATGATAAACCTTTGGACTCAAGACCAACCTTGAAGGGGAAAGGTGACACCAAGAGGCAGCTTGAGGGAGGTGAGCTGGAAGAGGTCCAGTTCCATCCTTTTGGTTCTGATTACTGGATGAGAGGGAGGTGGTATAAGTACCGGTGATGTGCAAAAAGCTGAAGTTAAGGTGGGGCAATAGGAGGAAGTGTTCTTGTTAAATGATCTTATTTGAAATCTGTGTCACTAACACAGAGTTTCCTTTCCCTTCTAAGAATCTGTAAGAGATCCTGACTCTCCAACCGTCTCCAACTTTTGCTTCTGTCATTCTCCTCTCTCCCTGCTCTCTTACTACTGACTCTGGTCAGAAAAACAGGGAGAGTTTGGACCACGTTGCCTGGGGTCCTATATTTAGAAGATAATTTGCCTCAGCGAGCAATAGCTCAGGACAAGCTTGGTGCCACATTTTGTGTATATACCCTTACTTGGTCCCCAAATGTCAGCATGCTTCTGAGCCTCAAGTTTTCAAAATTCCAGAGAAAATAGCTACTTCCTTCATCCCCACCGGCTGCCTCCTGTGGTCACTGCTGACACAGAGGTCTGGTCCAGGATGATGTTTCTGCTCTGTGGTTGGCTTGCCTTTCCTTTAGAGCGCATCAAGGGTTGGAGTTTGTCGGCTCAAAGCAAATGCATATTAATAAAAGAAAGAAAGAAGAAAGAAAGAGGGAGGGAGGGAGAGAAGGAGGAATGGACAAGGGAAGGAAGGAAGGAAGGAAAGGAACCCAAAAAATACTCTGGGTGACTAGTTTATACATTATACTAAGAATGGTCGTGCATATTTTAATTGTACCAGGGAGACCCTATCTTCTCCCCAGTTAATTCTTCCACCCTGATTCCTCACTGTATATAAAATATCATCATTAAAAAATAATTTGGTAGCCCTTATCACTACACCCACTGCTACTAATACTCCTCTACTACCACTACTACTAAAATTCATGAAATATGTAAATAAATAGTAAAAATAATAAAGACGTCACAATTTAGATTAGGTACTTTAAACAGTAAATAGAAATGTACACTTTTTATAAACACTTCACCTTTTTAACTTCATTGCAAACTTAGAGACTGAGTTTTATTGTATAGCTAAGTATCTGAGACTCAAGAAGTTAAACAATTTAATGAAATTCACACAAATAATAAATTATATGGTTGAAATACATAAGCAATTTTTCTGACTTTAAAATATGCTTCCCTCTCCACATATATAAGGTTTCATTTTTTTTTCTTCTTTTTCTTTTGCTTGCCGACTTTTTAAAGATACAAATTCTTCCTGGTCAGGTGCTGCATACTAATTCATACTAAGATGCCCACACCTCTCCTGCTGACAGAAACACCAAACATGGCAGAAAGGGCACAGACAGAGGAGGAAAGAAAACTTGGAGAGAAAGCTCAGGACTTGGCAGTCTTGCCAAGGGTCAGCCATGGCTATGAACGAGGGTCTGTGGAATTGAACGAACAGGAGCCTCATTAACTAGAACAACCGAAAGAAGTTACAGAGAACACTGAACTCCAGTGCCTCTCCCCATTTTACAGATGGGGATACTGAGGCCAGGGCTATTTGATATGTCCTCTGTGCTATATCGAATAGATGACAAAGCTGAGTCTCCTGACTTCCAGGGTAGGGAGTCTTCCATCACTGAATCCTATTGGTTCTGTGTGATCAGCTGCACAAATTTTGAGTAGAACAACTGAGCGTTTTGTTCAATATCCATCAGACATGCAACTTACTAATCAGAGAGTTAAGGCTAACTTTTTCCCGGGTGTACAGCAAGAAGGGCAGAAACAAATCATTTTTCATGATGATGAAGTTCTCTCAGAAGTACCACTTGCTTTAAAATATGCTTAGGCATTATTAATATACTCTCAGCATTCTGATTTTCCTGGCTTTCTGAAGCTAAGAGGTTACAGGCAGAAGTGCCTTTGTGGCTTTGATTGCAGGCAATCAAAGGGGACTTTGTGTAGCTTCTAGGGAGACACCGTTGCCGGAAAAGTCGGAGCTCTCTGCCATGTAGAGGAAACTGTTACAGAACTTCCCCACATACCTAACTCCAGATCAAATTAGGATCAGAAGGCTGCCATTGGCCCCCGGGAGCCTGTGGTTTTAATTTTCTTATCTGCAGTTTCCCTCCCTGCCCAGTCCAGGTAGCTGTCATGAGAAATATGAAAAGGATGTTCATTTGTTTATTGTTCTTTGCTGCTTCTCACGTTCATGTTCACAGCAAGGAAAAGAGCAATTGTTTCTACTCGTCGCTTCAGTGTTTTGCATTCTTATGTCTGCAAGTATCTTGGTAGGCCCAGAACATGCAATCTTACTCAATTTTTGAAATTTATGTTTTATACCAGGTGCATTATTTTGGTATTGATTACAAATGATTATACTACTCTGCACAGCAGGGTCTGGGTCACAAAAATCACCTAACGTAAAACATTGTGCAAAGTTGCCTGAGTTGTCATGTCTGTGGCTACATTTATGAAAATAAAGGGAGTCATTTATTTGGGTTATTTCTACATTTGGGGAACTTTGGATCTTATTTTTTCTTAACTAGCTCAGGAAGCCTTCAAATTTTAAAATCTAAGAGGAATGGTGCAAACTGACAAAGGTGGCCAAGAAAGGAGACTTTCCTGATGACTCGGGTGGCAGGACCCTGTGGTGCCGATCCTATCCTGTGATTCTCCCTTCTCTGAGGTTTCACTAACGATGTTGGCCTTCTCCTTGATGAACTCTTTGGGGGTTGGTTCTCTTTAAACTGACTTGGACAAACAATGCTTTTCTTGAATCAGCATAGCATAACTAAAATGCCATTGGGAAATTCAAATAAGACTTTTCTCAGTGCTAGGGAGAAACAATAAGTAAATAAACACAAGTTAAATGAATAGACTTAATAAACATGTAGTGTGCTTTCACAGTATTATCCGGGATGTGGGAAGGTGTTGTTGGAAAAATGGTGATTGTGTGTTTGCTTCATTTCATTGGTTAAGATGAGAGAGAATTAAGTATGTTTAAATTGTAATAGAGAAAAGAGTTAGTCAAAAGGGCAGAGTTTAAAAGACCGGCAATAAGTCAAAGCATGTTTCCTCTGAGAGCTACTGAAATGGTTGTCTACAGTCACTGTTCACACTTTCCACTCTTTTCCTAACTACCTGACAATGCATTTCTTCCTCCCCCTCTTCTCAGGATCTGCCTCACTAACCCCAACCCATACAGGAAGTCAGATAGCAATTGGAAATTTCCCTACTGAACGTGAAAAGAGAACACAATGAGAATTTGGGTCATTAATCCAATATATAAAGGCTGGATACATCCAACTCAAAAGGACATCCTTGCTCATTGGCTAGGAAAGTGCTTAAATAGCATGGCCCATGTTGCTTCTGGGACTCTCTGTTCCTTCATCCTCACATGGCTGTACAGCCGCCTGTTTACACTAATACATTCAGTCAGGTTACAATCAAGTTTTGCAACACTGTGAACTCTTTTGTCTGTTTAAGGTAACTGTAATTCTCTACTTTTATTGTTTGTTTGGTTCATAGTTCACCTCCCAGAGGGCAATTTCATTTTTATTATTTCTAAGTTCTTGGGAGATACCTTAGGGTATCCCACATAGGCTGATGAGAAGTACCATTAGAAAATAGTTGATTGAGATGCAGCAACCTAAATTCACTATAAGTAAGCCTACGAAAAATTGATTTTCAACCTGAATGGTGTGTAGAAAATGGCTAACTGCAAATGATAATTTTTCTTTCTGATTGTTTCATGTAGCAGTATCTTTTTTTTTTTTTTTTTTTTTTTTTGTGTGTGTGTGTGTGAGGAAGACCAGCCCTGAGCTAACATCCGTCGCCAATCCTCCTCTTTTTGCTGAGGAAGACTGGCCCTGGGCTAACATTCGTGCCCATCTCCCTCTACTTTATATGGGATGCCGCCACAGCATGGCTGACAGGCAGTGTGTCGGCAGGTGCCCGGGATCCGCACCCGCGAACCCCGGGCTGCCAAGCGCGAACTAAACCACTGCACCACCGGGCGGCAGTATCTTGATGTACAAAAAAAAAAAAGATTTTTGTGTGTGCAAAAACTACCAGAAGGTACTTTGAACATCAAAAGAACAACACTTTAAGTTGCTTTTCCAGTACTTGTTCATCCTCAGTTGGCAATTCTCTGGTTACTATTTGTGTGTCATCTCCTTTAATGTCAAGTCTCTAACCTATTGCTTAATGATTCACTAAAATCAATAATGCCCTACTTCAGATCAGCCAAGTAGTTTTGAACTTGTTCTCATAATCACTTTATAACTAAAATCATTGAGTAAAATCCTAACTCTCCTATGAACATTTATGGTTTGCTGGATTAGCAAAAACTCTATCTATAAATGCACATGTCTCTGTAAGTCTGCAGACAGAGAGTGAGAGAAAAAGTGAGAGAGAGAAGAGAGACAACCAGTGGAAGGTTACCCCTCTTGATTACTGGTTTATCCTCTATTCCCACAGTCCTTTGTTCAAACCTCAATTAAATCACTTATCAAGCCATGCAATAATGTTACTATTTGCATTTGGTCTTGCCTCCTACATTGTTTTGTATTCCAAGGGCTTGGCACTAACTAAGGCACAAATTCAGAAAGTGTTTAACAAATGTTTGATAAAGGAATTTACTTTAAATTAGGGCCCACACGTTCTCCCTGATCCATATTCTAGGGTAGAAAGATGTAAAATTGATTGTGTTGATGTTACAGTGAGCATGCAGAGCACATAATAGTTCTAAAACAGTAGGTTATATTTATATATCCTCTTTACCCAATTTTAAGAAACACAAAGTTGAAAAAATTTTGCTTTGAATGGCTAATTCACTATAGAAAATTTTGTTTTTGATGGACCCACTTTTAATTCCGTAATTATTAAGGACACACAAAATACCAGACTCAGGACTAAATGGTAGGAATAAAAGTCAGAATATATTTAAATGAAGAAGAAACAGTTGATAAGTAATCAGGCAGCATGACCCATTGATTCACTAGAGTCAGAACCCCTGGATTTTAGCCCTGTACTCCCTATTTCTAACTGTGGGACTTAAGTGTATTAGTTGTCTATTGATAACTATCTCTTGCTAAGTTCTCTATTAGTTAACTATCTATAGTTATCTATCTTTACCCCCAAAACTTAGTAGATTAATGCAACAGAAATTTATTATCTCACAGCTTCTGTGAGCCAGGAATCTGGACGGAACTTTGCTGGGCATTCTGTGTCAGGGTCTTTCACAAGGTTGCAATCTCACCCATGACTGTGGTCTCATCTGCAGTTCCGACTGTGGAGGGATCTGCTGTCAAGTTTACTCATGCAGTTGTTGACAGGATTCAGTTCCTTGAGGATTGTTGGACTGAGGACCTCAGCTGGAGGCCACCCTCAGTTCCTTGCCATATGAGTCTCTCCAACATACTGTCTTGCTGCATCAAAGGGTACAATCCAAGAAGGCAGTGAGAGAATCTATTAGCAAGATAGACATCACAGTCTTTTATAAACAAATCACAGAGTGACATCTCACCACTTTTATTTTTCCTCCCCAAAGCCCCAGTATGTGGTTGTATATCTTAGTTGTAAGTTGTTCTAGTTCTTCTACGTGAGTCTCTGCCACAGCATGGCAACTGACAGATGGGTGGTGTGGTTCCATGATCGGGAAGCAAACCTAGGCCACTGACACAGTGAGTGCCAAACTTTAACCACTAGGCCATCAGGGCTGGCTATCATCACTTTTTGTATTCTGTTATTCAGAAGCAACTTACTATTCCAACCCATATTCAAGGGGAGGGGATTACACAAGACTGTGGACCCCACTGGGTGGGGATCATTGAGGGCCATATTAAAGTCTGCCTGTTATAGCAAATAACTAAATTTCTCTAAGCCTACTTCCATCATCTCGAAAACAGAGGTCAAAACATCTCTTACTAATAAGATTGATGTGAAAATCAAATAGTACATTTAATCCCTGAGCCTTTAGTGAGTACTCAGTAAATGTTAGTTTATCATTAGGTAATTACAACACACCCTGAGATGTCCTGTGTTCGGATTATTCAAAAGACTATGGGAGCACATGAGAAGAACACCTAACACCATCTTGAAAAGTATAGACAAACTTTTGAGAACAAGTGAAGTCTGTACTGAGGCTTGGATTAAGGACAGTGGTAGCCAGATGAAGGAGAAGTAAGAGAATGGATTCCAGGGAGAAAGAAAACGCTAGAGGCAAGAGAGGGCAGTGGTGCCAGCTAGACTAAGAACCGCACAGGATTCATTGCCCTCTCTCCTCTTTGGCATTCCTGCTTGAAAGGTGGGACACAGAAAGAAGGAAAAACTGATGCCAGAAGTCTGCAAATATGTGTACACAAGAACCATCAAGCTTCAACACAGTGACACGCCTTGTACATGACCTTTAATAAATACAGAAACTTCTAGAGACAGAAAAGGAAGAGAGTAGGAAGAGAAGTTGGAATTGCGATCTCTAGGTCAAAAGGAGCTGAGTTTCTGGAAATGCCTTCCCCAAAAGTGAGATGCCATCCTGCTCCTGACCCCTCTTCAGGTTGTAGTCTTGTGGACCATGGCAAGCCAGGCCACCAGGAGGAGCTTCCTTGGCTGGTCCATTCTCAAGAATGTTATGATACTATTTGAATTTTCCAATGCTAAACACTCATGGAGTTTTAAATCCATTTCACAGCTCCCATATTTGAGGGAATTATTTTAATTTAGATTTTATTTATGTTTTGTTTTGAATCACTAATATATTTAGAAAATAAAATAAAATAAAACAAAATATTATTTCAAAGTACACACTGAGGAATTTTGCTTCCACCCCATGTCTGTCCACCTTTCCCTAAACCTTAGTGAGAAACCACTTTGATTTTTCCCCAACTTCTTTCCTTGATTTTTCTCCCAATATTTTATTTTGAAATTTTTCAGACCACAAGAAAAGTTGCAATAATCCTATAATGAACACTCATATACCCTTCATCAAGATTCACCACTTGATAACATTTTGCCACATTTGCCTCATCTATTTCTCTCTGTTTGTATACATTTGCATGTGTTCACTTGAGAATTAGTTATAGAAATTCTGACACCTAACCTTTAAGTCCTCCTAAAGAAATATGTAAAAATAGCTAGGAACATGTTGAAAAAGAAGAACAGTGAGGAGGGTGGGTGGGATCTAGCCCATCTACTATTAAACCAGGCAATAAAGCCTCTGTAATTAAAACAGTGTGGTACCAGAACATGACCAGACAGACGCACCAGTGAAACAGACTAGAATACCTAGAAACAGACTCAATTACACATGGAAATTTAGAAGCAAAAAAGGCGACATCTCAAAACAATGAGGAAAAGATGTACTTTTTCATAAATGGTGTGGGGAAAACTGGATAGCTGTTTTGAAAAATGTAAACTTCGATTCACTCCATACATTAAAATAAACTCCAATTGGATTAGATATCTGTATGCAAAAAATAAAACCATACAAGTACTAAAAGAAAACACAAGTGAATTTCTTTATAAACTAAGTGTAATAAAATCCAGGTACAATTTCAGAAACTGATAAATTTGCCTGTATCAAAATTTTTAAACCATTCACATGGCAAAATGTGAAACTTTGTTTCAGTCATTCATCCGCAAACCCACTTGTGTCCCATGTTTATTGAACCAGTCCGTGGGGTTTATTATTCAGTGGAGAATAAAGTTCCATGTCTTCAGGCAGAACTAGGCTCTTTTCTCTGAGATTGTCGTTAAATCTGTGTTGGGTGACTCACCGATACGTAATGTTGCTTTGGTCTCAGGGAACGGATGTCGCGTTTGGAGACTCTGCTCACTGTATCTCCAACCCAAGTGTTTAACATTCTTCTAAGTATGTCTGCCATGTTCTCGCTCTTCCTCTCTCTTCACATTTAATTTTGCATTTAATGCATTTCTAAGAAAAACATGGGACACTGTACTAAAGATATTCAGTGTGAATTTGGAAGCATGAGAAGATGGAAACCTTTTTTTTAAATTCCTTTTTAACAACAGAAATAAATTGAACTCAATCATGTTTGCATGAATGATTCTATTTGCATTTAAGGGAATCTTGCATCCAAAGATTTTGCAGAATTAGGTAAATTCTTGTCAGAGTTTTCCTAACTCATTTATTTTTATTTGAGGGCGTATGGTAAGATTCTTTCCTTGACGGAATACCATGAAATTAATTTTGACATATTGCTGTAAATGAGGCCATTGTACCACCTCCATGATTAAATATTCACAAACATCACCCAGAGGTTTCAAAAGGACTCTGTTTCCTTCCCACAGCAAAGGCCTGGAAAGTGGTAACAGTTAATTTCCTGGTTATGGGCAAAAGCAAGAAAATATATGAGGATCCGAGAATTTGTCAAATGAAACAACAGCAATCAATTTTCCACCACTCTACCTGTAGAAACATGTAAAATCCTTAATGAGATTTTGCACTAAAAATGTAACTGTTGGATAAGTTAAAATATGACAGTTTAATAATATGGTCATGTTCCAACAGATCATTCAACCAGCAAGCTCTGAAAACTTCTTGTGTAAAATTAATACATCAAAATGGCTTCTGTATCCTTCAAGAAATATGTGCCTTTTAGGAGGACTGTAGCCTGTTTAAATTTACATAACATTTTTGTCATCAATATGACTTTAAAATGGTTCTAGAATTGCAAGGATAGAAATAGGAAAGGCTTTTTTCGTTATAGCAATTTTTTGAAAATATATTTCATGGGTGAAATCACACTTAGCAGCTGCATCCACAATCTTCCACTACTGCCCCCCACCATCACCCACTTTTGCTCACAATCCATACCATTTTAAAATGTTACATTGCTGTTCAACAGGAACAAAAAAATGGATCAATACCCCAATAAAACATATATTAACCTGTCAAGCACTGAACATTGTAAAGAGAGCTGATCAACATAATAAAAATCCAGTCTCTAATTTCAAACCATGGCCAGAGACAGCCATTTAATACCTTGGAGACTGTTTCCTAAATTGTGAAAAGCAACTTTTGTAAATGACTAGAAGTTTCTTAAGGACAAGAAAAGCAACAGAGAGAATAGTTCAGAGGAACACTGAGTGTGCCCTCCAGGGGGGCCCTGCCAAAGTGGCAGTGGGAGGGATCAGGATTGACCAGCAGTCTGAGGATTGGAGGATAGTGATCCCGATGGTGCAATGTTTCCAAGGGAAATAAGACTAGTGAGATTTTTAAGGAGCTGGTTTCTAGATCTTCAGCTTCCATAGCAATCTTTCCAAAACTGATCTTACTGAGAACGTGGCATAGTCAAGGTGTCTTCTTGGTGAATTGACCTTTGCTGCCATAACAAAAGGAAGGTCAACCTCTCTTGCCCATCCACCGGCTCCTCTCTCTGCAGTGCCGTAAGGGTGTAATGACTCCCCATTACTGGTAACCACGGTCCTGAGACTGGGTAACAAGTTCCTTCTCAGGTCAGGTACTTTCAAATATTCTGCTACCAGAATATTAGAGGAGAACCTAATAGCTCTCTCTGATGATATCTCACTGTATGATCTGGGCATGTAACTCTGAAGGCGTTCAAAGGATTGAATGATGTTGCTGGAATAAAAGTCTCTCCATGCCCACCACTTGTTTGTCTGAACAAGATTTCTGAGCTACTTCATCAGATGATTGTGAAGATGAAATTAACTAAGGTAAAATATAAAGAGCACCAGGAACAGTGACTGGTACATAGTCAGTACTATATGAGGGATTCTGCTATTATTACTGTTATATTAACTAAATATATTAGTTATGTATAATTATAAATAAATACATAGATTATAAATAAATATATTAGTTATAATTAGTTTTCTTAACTAAAATAATACATTATAAATATGTGATATATGTGTACATATGTGTTTGTTGCAGAAAATATGAAAAGGCTATCCAAAAAATGTTTCCAAGTCATACAAATATATTATTTTAAAGTAAAATTCTATGCAGGAAGTTGAAGGAGAAAAGGTGCTAATGTAAAATTGTTGAAACCAACTAATTATGAATGTACATGGATGATGGTGGGAATCAAATCACCTTGGTGTTTATATTCTATTGAATGCTTTAAATAGAGTGAAATAGTTATTTTTAAATGTGAATATTTTGAGTATGCTGGAAATTATACTTTTGTAAGTATTTAAAATACACATGAACATTTTAAATATTTTTCAAATTTACTTTTTTTGGGGAGGGAGATTGAATTGGTTAGGGTTCTCCAGAGAAACAGAACCAATAGGATATGTATATATATAGGAAGAGATTTATTATAAGGAATTGGCTCACATAATTATGAAGGTTGAGAAGTCACACCATCTACCATATGCAAGCTGGAGACTCAGGAATGCCTGTGGTGTAATTCAGTCCAATTCTGATGGCCTAAAAATCACACAAGCTGATGGCATAGGTTCTAGTTCAGGTCTGAAGACCTGAGAACCAGGAACATGGAGGGCAGAAGACCAAAGTCCCAACTTAAGCAGTCAGGCAGGAAGAAAAACAGGTGAATTTCTACATCCTCCCCCTTTTGTTCTATTCAGACCTTCAATGGATTGGATGATGCCCACCCACATTAAGGAGGGCAATCTATTTTACTGAATCCACAGAGTTAAATGCTAATCTCATCTGGAAACACCCTCACAGACACACCCAGAAATGTTTAATCTGGGAACCCCATGGCCCAGTCAAGCTGACACATAAAATTAACCATCAAATATATTTGATCAAACATATATGAACAAATATACTTGAAGACCTCTGATTTACACTAGATAAAAGGAATGAATGATCTTCCTCCACCCTTCCTAATCTCCACACTACTACCAGAATATTTGGCAAAAATACAGTTTTGGCTTCTTCTTATCTCTTTTAAAACTCTTTCAATTCCCTGCTACCTTAAGAAAAACTCAAACTCTTCAGCACAGTTTACAATCCCTTCAAATACTGTCCCCACACCTGTTTCCTGCCTCCTCTTCTGCAATTTCTCCATGCTCTGTCCACACAGAACCACTGACCATGGGAACTACCCTCACATACTCTCTTCTCTTACTAAGGGATACCTTTGGCATCAGGATCCCTCTCCCTAGAATGCCTTCCTTCTTATTCTCATCCCATTCAAGTCCCTGTCTAAAAGTCACCTTGCCAGAAGGGTCTTCCTGGATCATCCTATCTAAAAATTGCACCCTTGTTTCTGTCACTCTTGATATCTTGTCCTGATTTATTTTTAATCACAGCACTTTACACTGCCTGTTGTTATGTTAAACATCATTTTTTTATGTCTTTTTTCCTCCACCAAGCTATAATTTCCATGAAGGCAGCAACTTGGTCTTACTTTTCAGTCTTGTACACCCGTTGCCTCAAAGCAGGGCTGGCACATTGTAGACATCCAATAAATGTTTTAAATGAATGCATACATGAACACGAAAGTGTCATATTTGATTCTGTATCCCCCACACAGTTTAAGTTTGTAATAAACATATATTGACTTGAATATATTATGAAAGGCGATGTTATTGTTTGCAAGAACAATATCTAGTATCCTCATCTGAAGATATTTTAGCAATATCTTAATGGTTTTGTTTCTAAAAATCAAAGTTATAAGTAAGAATTTTATAGATGACCAAGTCCCCTTTAAATTCTTTGAGTTCATGATAATTTAAAATAGACACATGCATTAAAAATAATCACCTTATTCTCTCAAATATAGCTTCTCCACGGAAACACTTGGAGAACTTAAATCTAAAATAAAAAGAAAAAGTCAATGTAATATTTTTTCAAATTCATCATTAATTGTTTCCATACAACTTACTTTTAGAAATCTCTTAGGCCAAAGCATCACTTTTTGCTTTTTACCAACTCCAGTTTCATTTCTGTGGGTCACTTAGCAGTACAGGAGACTTGCAAAAGAAGTTAACTGTCTCCAAGTGGTTGTAGGAAGATTTGACTGCTGTCCTCTCAGGTATGATGGAGTTCACACCCAGAAACATGTGTCTTTGTTCTGAATATAAATTTGGAATCTTCTCAAAGGTCAAAAGGTGATGCATGTTATAATCAGTAAAGATGATTTTATAAAAGAAAGGCATGTATACATACTCGATGAGCGATTGGGAACACAAGTGAGGTATTGTTGACAAAATTGCCAATGCAGGAACCTCACTGAAATCAGTTCTTCTGGGCCTCTATTTCTGCGCAGCACAACCAAATTCTGCTCAGTTCTTCCTGTTTTCTGATTTGTCCTTGTAGACTGGCTTCCTGGGCTCTCTCTTGGATTGCCCTCAGCCATTTCTAAATAATCTACTAAGGCAGTTTGGGTGTGATTGGGTTCCCATGATCAAACAAACTGACTTTTCAAGGAGCAGAAGAGTTTACAACAAAATCAGTATAGTATAAGTAAAGTTATCCTAGTAGGAGATGAACAAGTAGATGTGCTCAATTTCAAAATCATGTTATGGAGCTTAAACTACTTCCCAGACCTGTGTTTCACATGATGATTGCTTCTGACAGAAATATCTGTTCAGAACACCTACCTTGTTCATTACATGAATGCGAAAGTCATTTTATTTCCAGAGTTGGAGTAGAAAACTTTCATGTGGCCTCCATACTTGGCACCTGCTGTTAAATGGTAAATGTCAATTCGTATTAAAAGCTCGAATTGACCAGAAGGGCTAGTAAAGTCTTCTTAAATGTAAGGGCATAGGATTTTAAGTGAGTATATGAGAGGAAAAGGTAAAAACCAGCTAAAGAATTAGTTATTTCCAAGATTTGGGGATGGCTGTGGAATAAGTAGACTCTAACTGATGTGCTAAAACAGTTTTCTCTTTCACTTCTCCTTCTGGAATGTGCCCCTTTTATTTTGTCATTCTTGGCTCAGCTCCCCACTTCCCAAGCCTCCTCTGTCGTTTCATTCTGCCGGAGTATTTCCTTTCCAATATTTTGGCTGAATGTTCAGCTTTGTTAGCAGAAATGCAAAGTGAGCGCTTTGAAGCATTACCCACTAAAATCCAATTTTAAACAGTTAGAGCTACAACTTCCCCCATCCTCTGGGAAATGAGCGTTTAGTTTCTCTGTGCTGCAGGCAGAAATGTTGCAGCCAGAATCATCGCCCGGGCCAGAGTCTTGCCAAGACCGTCAGATGAGCCAGCTGCGTGAGGTCCGGCAGGTCACATTTAAAAGGGGACTTCTTGGAGAGATGACCCGCCTTCAAAATTGTTAGGCATTGGTGACTTTTATACAGTATTGAAGAAATCACAAATGGAGAGTATATCTGAAGGGCTGAACATGCATATTCCTTGAAAGAACTCCCATTTCCTTAAGTGGACAGTAATAAGTATTTTGTGTACAATGCAAGCATCATTCAAGTCTTAAGAAAAGATTCCCTTTCATAAAAATGCCCACTTAATAAATATTTAAACCAATTTGTGAAACATATCCTTAAGGCTAACAATATCAGTTTTCACATATTATCTGATTTTTATAACTTTTTCTGAGGAGATAAATACTACTATGCCCACTTCACAGATAAAGAAACCAAAATCTTAAAGGAAATATCTACAGTCAGTAATTTAGAGTTGAAACTGAATAAAAGTATTCCTTGACATTGTGGCGGATTTGTTATTATATAAATGAATCAGGAGTGGGGTAGCTTTTTTCTTGTTCTCTTTTTATCCTTCTATTTGATTTCCTGGTTATAAAGTAAGGCCATGTTAAAAAAACAAATGAGACATGAACTGTAAATTTCTGAATAGGTTGTTTACAAATATTCTATGAGTGCAATCATCACAATGAGTTTTAATTGCTTTCTAGGCGCTGAGAGTTAATTTCATTTCTGGGCCATGGTAAGGAAAACAATGTGACTTGATATCTCTTCATATTTAACTTAACCTTTCTTGACAGATTGTAAACAATTATGACTGTTTTTTAACTCCTTTCCCTCCTCACCTTTTCTGTGGAACTGGTGATGTATCCATCTCTTCAAAGATGTTTCCATATTTAATTATCCACAGACCCACTCTCAACAAAAGTGTGATATTCTGGTTGCTTAGTTATATCCATTTATCTTCTTCTCTCCCAGAGAGGTGATAGTGAATCTAAGTTGCCTTAGGTCACTAGAAGATGTTGGGTGCAATGAGGAAAGAAAATGTTTTTGCTTAGGAAATAACTTTTTAAATGTGTTGAAGACATAAAAGTATAATTTGTCAATGGGATGAAATCAAGGCCGCCACCAGCCCATATGGCATCTTTGTGAGAATCAGAAACAGTCTCCTCTCTTCCACATAACTAGTGGAAATTGGTCCCTTCCTGCCCCTTTGACCCACTGAACAACTTATCCTGGGAGAAATGGTAGTGGACTTCAACCAAAATGAACAAATTTCAAAGTAAATAACAGTTAGGATTCATGTATGCTTCCAACAGATATTTGTCAGTGCTTATTATGTCACAGTTTTCTAGGCTCTGGAGATGCAACAGTGAATAAAGCAAAGTTCCTTCTTTCATGAAATGCGTGTCTTGTTGGGGAGATGAAAAATAAGCCAATGACTATGTAATATGGTAGGTTCTGATCCATGCTATGAAGAACCATGAGATGAAGGGTAAGGGCAGAGAAAACAGTCTAGGGATTGGGGGCATGCTATTTATTATCAGATGGTCAGGTTAAAGACAAGGCAGTTTAGAGGTGCAGGTTGGAGTGTCTGTGCATGCCAGTGCAAGCAAAGTGTAAATGCACTAAGCTAGGAGCTCTGAGTATGTGGGAAGAACTGCAAGGAGGCTGATGAGGCAGGAGCAAAATGACAGAGTTGATAGGAAATAAGACAGAGAGGTCATTGGAACTAAATCAAAGAGGTGGTGGTGGCTAGAGTGTTGGGTTAAATTCTGAGTGAGAGGGGAAGCCATTGGAGAACTTTGCAAAGAGGAACTCTATGACCTAACGTGGCCATTAATAGGATCACTCTGGTTGCAGTGTGGCCAATGGACTGATGGTGCGTGAGGGCAGAAGAAAGGACAGAGTGGAGATCACGCAGTGATCCTGGGAGGAATGTCGGTAGCTTAGAGGGAGTGGCGGGGATGGAGGTGCTTGGAAGTAGAATACATTGCTTTCTCTCATCAATGAAGCCTCGTCAGATTAGGCCAATGATATGCTGGAACTGGTTTGTACTGGCTCACAAGAGCCAATTGTTAAATTTTCAGGAATGTTACAAGTCTATTGTTAAACACAGCTGTTATGAAAAAAATTAAATTATATAAATTTATAATTAAATATATTATATTAAAAAAGGTAAAAAATATTAAAATGCATCACATCCTGATTATTTTGCTGTATTTACCATTACCTATGTCTTTAGGTTTTTTACACCTGTTGTATTCATACAGTAAAAATACTGTATAATGGTGTACTACTGCCATCCTTTCCCAACTCTATGCTGACATCATGTTGGTAGATTAAAATTAGCCATGGTGATAAAGAAAACATAGTATTTACATATGATGGGATATTATTCAGCCTTGAAAAAGAAGGAAGTCCTGCCATTTGTGACAATATGGATGAACCTGGAGGACATTATGCTAAGTGAAAGAAGTCAGTCACAGAAGGACAAATACTACATGATACCACTTAGGTGAGGAATCTAGAATAGTCAAACTCATAGAAGCAGAGAGTAAAGTGGTGATTGCCAGGGGCTGGGGGGAGGGAGAAACAGAGAGGTATTAGTCAAAGGGTACAAGTTATACAAGACAAATAAGTCCTGGAGAGCTACTGCACAGCATAGAGCTATAGTTAACAAACTGTTATATATTCAAGGGTAGATCTTATGAATACTTATTGCACAAAATAATAATAATAACAATAATCATAATAAAAATAAAGAGTACAGGAGAAAACTTTTGAAGGTGATGGATATGTTTATGATATAGATTGTGGTAATGATTTCATAGGTGTATAGTTATCTCCAAACTCAAGTTGCATATATTAAATATGTACAACTTTTTGTATGTCAATCATACCTCAATAAAGTGCTTTAAAAAAATTGTCTATGGTAGGAGCATTTACCCTTGTAAACCTATATCTATAAACACTAAATATCAGAGGTTGATGTATTGTTTTGCTGATGGTCTAGACTTAAAAAAGTGATAGACAAATATTAATAATGCTGACTTAACTTAAATATGTGCCATGTCAAGTCCTGAAGTTGAAAGAAGTTTCAGTTCAATGAATGGACTTGTGCAAGTGTGAGAAATAGTTTAACAGTAAATCACAAATTTAATCACAATATTGGGGGAGGGGGTTAGCTTATTTGAATGCAACTCATTTGTAAAATCATGGTTAAATTTTAATTCTAGATTGGCAACAAATATAAGAGTTTAGCAAAAATGTTCTGCAAGAATCAATTGGATACATGGAATTTAAGACAAATAGTATTGCATATTTCATTACCATTTGTAAATTTTTGCTATATTTTATGCTGGTAAAATTTATAATAAATTTGTTTATATATACGCACATATTTTTTTGAGAACTGGTTGTACCAATACACCTCTGGATAAAGCTCCCCTATATTGGAGTTTAGATCTTGAAAATCAAACACATAAATTATACATGGTAAATCAAAATTCAGAAAAATCTCCAAATGTGGGGCAAATGTTCACTTAGTAGTAAGTACCAAGCACCCAAGGAATGCATCCTCCCCAGCCAAATGTAACCTTCTGTTGGAGTGAAACACAAGCGTCACTCATCTCTTCCACTTAAGTTTAATGCCAGAAACTTCTTGAATGGAAATACTTCTCAATCTAAACTGTGGAACATATTCATATAGTACCACCACCCATGATAATTTTTTACACATGCCTTGTTCAGCGAGAAAATCAGCCACAGATATGGCCTATTACATTGCTATCATTTTTAGCTTCTGTGACCTGCAGTCACACAGAACTAGAACATGTTTAAAGGAATATATTAATCCCATGGTTAGTCAGACCACATTTCGTTCTGGTCCAATACTGAGTGAGGCAAATGTACTAGCTAACCTTTCCACTTACCCTATTCTCTACTAGCATATCCACAAAGAATTTTCCAATGGATAGAGGCAATTCTCTCCCAATTCATGAGAACATTTTCTTATTTAAATACATTCTTGATGTTTACAGAATAAAGTCAATGGTATATCCTTCTAATGAGGATATTTTAGATATTTGACATTTAACAAATTAAGGCTTCTGTATCTTGATGTAAAACACAACAGTTAATCCACTGGCAAAGTCAAAGGTGGATTATTAATACTCTTGACTGCAATCCACTTAAGTTGCCTACTTCAAATACATCACTGGGAGAGAAGCAACAATTAATCATCCATTATTGTGAACTGCAAATCATGATTGCCAACTTCAGTGGTCAGAGAAAAAAATAGTGACAGTAATAGAAGGTGGATGATCTTTGCTGTACCCATTTGACACCGAAAAGAGCGTTGCTTTCAGCACGTAATTTTGGGAGTGGTATATGGGTTTTGAATCTTTCCCCCAACCTTCTCCATCTCCCACCACCTGGACTCTTCACATCTGGCAGAGGTAACTTCCTAGGACACCAGACTTTCAGTTTTAAAACTGAGACAGTCCCTGGTAAACTGGGATGGTTGGTTATCCTACTCTAGATAGAGATCGGAAATGAAGTTGAAGTATAGATTATATAGGAGAAAGGCATACAGGATACAATGGCTGCAAAGTCATAACAGTAAATGAGATCACTCAAAATTTGTGAACAGCAAAGAGAGAGTAAAACACACACACACACACACACACACACACACACACGAAAACCAATATAATGGAGCAAGCTAAGGAAGAGAAGCTAATAAAATAAACTAGAAGAAGTTAGAGAGATGAAAAGAGAGCCAGGGAACAGATGTGCAAGATTTTAGCTAAATTCTCTCTTGCAAGTGGCAAATCAAGGGTGTATCTGTGAGCAGATGAAATTCCTCTTTGGTTGGTGTAATCAACTATTTGAAATCTTAGATGCAGTTTCTAAGAAATTTTTACTTTGAAAATCTCATTTACATTAAAAATATTCTTTAGAATATTGATACAAATACTTTTGTTTAAAAAAATTCATATGTCATTCCTGAGATATTTCGGGGTGGTGTTGAGGTTATGGTTTCTGCTTGCCCTGTTCTACAAGCATATTTTAAAACAACTACCTCTCTGAAAGGAACTGCACATGATAAAGTTTCCTTCAGAGTGGTGGAAAAATACAATGATTATCATAAGTGACTCATTTGGGCTGTGGAAAGTAGAAAAATAAATTTAAACACAATTATGTACTTTGTAAAATTAAACAGCTCCTTCATATATAGACTGGCTAGCTAGGAATTCAAGCAATGTTTCCAAGTTACTAGGTATAATACCATAACTCTTGTAAATTTTGTTTTCCTGGAAAAGGAGACCATACTGAAAGTAATGTAATAAAGCCATTGGAGAAATGTAGTGATTATCATACACGCTTGCTATAATAACTGCAAAGCCACGCATCTTGGCATTCACCTTTTTCTCTCATTTCAGGAGATTAAAGGCTGAAAATGGGTTATTAAAACATCTTAATTTTTTTCATGGACATCCACAAGCATTTAAAAACAGCCAAAACTGCTCTTCAGAATTCTTATACATTCCGAGCCATTTTTTAAGCCTATAACGAAAATGCAATCTAAAATATATAGAAACTACCCCTTACACATAGGTAACACTTTCAGAAGCCTCATCTCTCTCTACTACAGTTATAAGCATGAAAAATATCTCCAAGTTGTGAAAACTGAGGAAGCCAGGTACTTCATTTCATAGATGAGATTCTCGGGCCTTCACTGTCTGACCTAACCCACAGTTCCCACATAGCCTGCATAAGTTACGTGTTTCTTCTGTTGATTGTCTATTGCACTGTTTACCCTGTTAGAGTGTAAGCTCACATGGCAGGGATCTTGTGTGTTGTTCAGTGATTATCCCAAGAGGTGCCAGTAGGTGTTCAATAATTATTGTCATGTAAATGATACTGGATATAACAAATAAACAAACAGTACGGTATGACTGGTGGTCTGGCTTGTGTCCCTCCTACCTGAATATTCTGAGCAATTGGCTTTTAGGGTAATCAACAAGGGCAAGCATCTCACTTTCTGAACACCAGGCTTCCAAAGGGAGCCACTGCTGCCAAGGTCTTCTCCAGCATCCTCCCTGTGCCCAGAAGCTCTTTGCAAGATGTCCTCATCTTGTTGTTGAGTTGTTGTTGGAGCCTCTGAGCTTCTCTCTAGCCTTTATTCACACCCACCTAGCAACTCAACCAGAGCTTGAGGCATAGAGTCACCTCCCACCTTCCCTCTTCTGACTTCTCTGCTTCCCCTAGATGTAATGTCATGAGAAATTCCCAGCCTCCATCCCTCACCTGACTCCCTTCTTTCCTCAGCACTCAAAAAAATTCTAGACTCAGGGCCAGAAAATCTTGAAAGGACTTGAAGCTCAGGGCTACAAAGGGTAGTATTTCCAACATGTTATGAGTCAAAGAAATTGTTTTTGTGGGGGAGTCAGGATTGACGGAGTCCCCAGTCACACTCAATCATCTCAATTCTTTGGAAAAAGGAGCCCTGAGTTCCAACTAATCAAAATACAGATGGCAATTTGGAAAGCCACATATTCAACCCATTCATAAGTTGGATTCTGCTTACACGGCATTGTCTCCTTTCACATCATTCTAATCACGTTTGCCTATATTTCTTCGTTGTCCGTGCTACTTAGAATTGCAAACCACCTCTTACCTCAATACTCCCTATCCTCCTCTCCTGCTTCCTTACCATCATCTGACATATTTTAGGTCAGATGCATATTTTATGCATTTATTTTGTTTATTATTTGCCTTTCCTGTTCCACTAGAATATTAGTTCCACGAAGCCAAGGACTTCGTTTGATTTACCTCTGTATCCCCAGGATCTAGAATAGTATCTGACACATGGTGAATGTTCAGTAATTATTTGTCAACTGAAAGAGTGAAAAATCCAATTGACATATAGCCTTCTCCATTTACGAGCTATTATGATATAACTCTTCATCCATACTGTGATGTAACAATTTACAGCATTGAAATATGATTGGCAGGGCTAGCTCTCACTTCCTCACTCTCACAACACTGGCTCATGGATCTCATCCAGCAATCAACATCCCTTGGTCCTTCCCTCATCTCCAAACTAACAGTTCCTTATACACTTCCTTTCTTCCCTATTCAACCTAGAACTTACTCTTCTTTATGTCAAATTTCCACTCCCCAGTTCATTAAACCCTGCTAATCTCCACTTTCTATCATATGTGTCCTGCAGTTTCTCAAACTTACATCATTGAATCTATCCTATCTCCCTGAATAGGCAATCACCATGGGAGGAGATATGATTTGTGTGGATACTATCACAGAGTGATGGCTTTGACCTTCAGCTGGGACCTCGATGCTGCTTGGCACGGTTTATCATTGACATGTTCTCTGTCCTGTCATCTACTCTTCTACAAGGACAATTACAAACATTTACACTTCAAGCCTCCCACCTTTACTTGGTCCTCTTCACTTTCCTTAAGGAAAGGCCTAATCTCATATTTCAAAGAGGAAATGGAAACTATCAGGTTGAATTCTCTTAACTTTTACCTACCCTCACTTACAAACTTCTCTCTCCCCACACCCAAGCTCTTGGGCCTTCTTTGCATTCCCACATTGGGTGGCCTGGCTCTTTCCTCACATACTGGCCAGATAACCCACATCAGGGGTTTGTCCCACAGGACTATAGCAAAGATAGTAGTTTCTATTCCAGATAGCACAGAGTAGAGAAGATTCTAAAGTCGTTGTCAACATATAGTACCATATTATCATGTTTTATAGTTAGAGAAAATTCTAATATTCCCTATGTCTGAAACATCATCTTCAAAAAAACAATGTGATAAACAAAAACCTCCAAATCTGTCTTATTAATTTAGCAAATTATATTAAGACCTAAAAATACATTCTTGTCCTTTGCTTCACTTCTAAAAATTGATCCCAAAATAGTAATTGGAGAAGTAGATAGATTCAAGTATTATGTACACATATATAAATAATGTCAGAAAACTGCAAACCTAAATATTTGTCCATAACAAAGATTAAATAAATTATAATAAATCTATATAATAAGCTTTTATGCAACCATTAAAAGGTGTATTAGAAGATTTTTAATGACATGAAAATGATCTCAACATAATGTGTTTTAGAAAAGAAATTACACAAAACTATATGTAGAATTTACCAATATTTTGAAAATATGTACCCAAAATATTAAGAAGGTTATCTCTTGGTGATGGAATTGTAGAGGATTTTAATCTTGTTCTTTATGTACAAAATTATTTCAACAATAATAATAATGAATGTTATATTTTAAAAGTGCATTTTGAAGCATGCATATTTTGACTTTCCATTTTAGAAGATATATGTATAAAATATATGTGTGTGTATATATAATATATATGATTAGGTATAAAGAGCACTTTGGCTTGTTAATGTCAGTTTAATTGTATATCATCTGTGTGAGAAAAAAAAGTCAGGGTGCTTTAAAGAAAACCTAAAAATGGATCAAGAAAGCTGACAAGAAGTTAAATATTCTGGCATTGAGACTCTGTTTATTTTCATAAAATACAGTTCTTCAATGTTCGCTTTCCTCTGTTCACATAAAGACTGATAAATCTCATGCAGTCCTAACTGCATTGATTTGATGATCAAAACAGGCATTTCCTCTTCCTTGTGACAGGAGGGAGCTTTTTAAGCGGACCAACCACAAAAGCCTTTCCTCCTAATTTCCCCATTTGACATGAGTGAATAAATAACCATCCTTCCACCCTGAACCAGATCTCATTCTAACGGGTATTAAAATCCTTTTTGGAAATGTATTAATGCTGCAGTTCTAAGATACTTTTGGGAAAGTGCTATAGTGTAAAGTCTGAAGAATCAGAAATCCACCCTTGTTTTGCATATGGGGGGCAGACGAGACAATCATTTATTGTGGAGAAAAAAGTTATGCTCTATTGGGCTGTTGCAAAAGCTGTAATTTTATTTCGAAGTTCTCAAGTTTTGTTCTCCTGGTTTATGGTTTTTGTGCTAAAATTATAGCTTTGTAATGGGATGTGAGGCATACTTTATGCACTATCATAATTATAAGCTATTACAGTTCATTCTTTGTATCAAGATGGTTTTATGGACATTTAAATGAAGTTTCTGACAATGAAGCTATGGCTGTAATAGTACTACATTATGGCTACACCTGGTGGTGTGCAATCTCTCCGTTTTTCTATTATAAACCATTGAGGGGAGGAGAGTGGGATTTAAAACCTCAGCTGCTTGGCTCACACTGTGCTCTGGCACGACATGTAGATTTATCAATCCATTTGTATTTAAATAACTTATATGCTTTTGCCTCACCGAGCCACAAAACAATCAAAGAGAAAAATCACCCTGGTGATTTCAGGTTCTTCTTGCCAAGGAAGACACCTGAAAGTTTGAAAACATAAAACACAGTGAGTCGTTCATCCTTTTCCCTTGACGTGAAAAAGTGGCATCGACGTGTTGTTGCTTACTCTCCGATGTTTACATATTAGAAATGATCTGTTAGCATGTGCCACAGCCATTTTTCACAGTATTTACGATATTTCTCTGCTTTTGGTTTCTTATTTCTTATTTAAAGGCTGTTGGAAATAGTCACCTTATTTGCAATCTCCCACAATCAAGCATTCAAGGAGAACACATTTTTCTAGCTAGGGTGTTGGCTGAGCAGACTCTCGGATAAGGTATAACTAACAATTTTAAACATCCCATGTGGCAGTAGAGTTTTATTATAGGTGACAAAGTGACCAAGGTTTCAGTAGTTTTGTAAAGGAGTTCCATTGAAGTCAATGAAGGATCATGTAATAACATGAAAATGGAATTAAGTACTGAAGGCCAAATTTCCACTCTAAATTACCTTCAAGAAAAAAACAAAGAAATTCCAACTGAGAAAAAAAAAAAATGTGCTAAGAAGACGTTATGTGCTCCCAGAAAGCAAGTATGTGAGAAGCATTTACTTAGGGCTCCTGTAACCCCTTAATTCAGGCCCTCTTATGGATAGGAATTAGAGCCCATATGGTCTTCTATCAAATTGTTCCACACCACTGAGAAAATATTTATTTCATCAATGTGAGCTAAGTGTTTTTAAATTATTACTGAGAAAATGCAGCCTTCTAAAAAATATAATGTATTCTGTAAAAGGAAGTCAGTGATATCATAAAAACATCCCACCCATATTTGGTTGTAGAATCCATTTGGCTTCCATCTAAAGAACTCTCAGTTCTTGCATATTTTAACACTTCCATAAAACTGTAAATGGGGGAGTGGGGAGGTGCAGCCTGTTTTCACTCAATGCTTTAGAATTCACTAATGAAGATGAGAATGAGGAATTCCAAATATATAAACAGCCCTCAGTGGATGAAGAAATGAATCCTGCCAGATTGATAATGGCCCAGCAAGACTCAAATCTCAGACACCTGACCTAACTCCCTCCTATAACAGGGAAGTGTCGGTGATGTAGTCTTTCTTCACAGGGAATTATTGCATGATAATTACCCACATCATAAAAATGAATCCATTGCAAAATTTTGGACATTAAAACAACCATTTTGACTCATTTTGTGCTAGAAGAATTATCTGGTTAATTGCTTGTCCATAAGCGTTGATTTGGTGGTTGAAGTTATATTCCTATTAAAGCTTTCTTCTGCTGTATATACAGCCCACGTGAATCTCAAGAAAATTACTTATGTACATCTCTAAAAAAGGACACACCAATTCAAACCAATTAGGCCTAATATTTCTAGGCACTTATTCTTGTGGATGATATTGGTTCATGTGTTCTAATGTCTACTTGAATTTACACACCAGTGAAACTACAAGGCTAATGCTAAGAAAGAAAGGGCAGGGGCCGCCCAGTGGCGCAGCGGTTTAGTTCGCGCTTGGCAGCCCGGGGTTCGCGGGTTCGGATCCCGTGCGCCCGCCGACGAACTGCCTGTCAGCCATGCCGTGGCAGCGTCCCATATAAAGTGGAGGAAGATGAGCACGGATGTTAGCCCAGGGCCAGTCTTCCTCAGCAAAAAGGGGAGGATCGGCAATGGATGTTAGCTCAGGGCTGGTCTTCCCCACAAAAAAAAAAAGGGGCAGTTTCTTAGCTTAAAGTTGTTTGTGTTAGCTTTAGGAAGGACAGACAAAGTAAAAACAACATTATAGTTAGAAAAAAAGAAAAGGGTAAAAATATCAGGAGTACAATCAATCCACTATCCATCACCAGAAATATTTATAAAGGCTGGTCCATTGTTCCACATGTGATAATTGTGAATATGCTTGCAGAATTACCTAACAGTAGGAAACTTATACTCTAAAATAGTATTTCAAACTTCTCTGATAAGAATCAACTGGGGAGCTTATTAAAAGAAAGAAACAAACAAAAAGCAAATTTCTAGGTCTCTCCCTTAGAGATTCTGGGACTCCATTTATCTGTTTTTATATTTTAATAAACATTCCTTTCCCCATGACCAATGGTTTTTATCATCTGAGAAATTTGAGAAAAATTAGTCTAAAACTACTGATAAGCAAAATGAAAGCCAATAGCTTGCCAAATGTGTAAAACACAATGAAAAACTAAATTATAAAATTTTTCTTAAAAAATAAATAGTTGTAATAAATTTAATGGTTATTCTACACTAGACACCTCTATAATGAGGATAAAGTTCCATTAGCTAACATATCAACTTATTTGTTGAAGAATGCCTTAGCATTCTCAAATTTCAAGATTAGTCAAAGGAATGAATAGATTTTTTCATTTAAAGGAGAAAATATCCAAAGTATGCTTTTTAGCAAGTAAATATTTAAAAATATCTTATTACCAAGTAAGTGATGTTACTTGAGAAAGTTTAAAATTGATATAGATATAAAGAATAAATTAAAAATCATCTATAATCCAATTTCCTAAAATTAACTGCTGTTAACATTTCATTGAATATATTTCTAGACATTTTTTAGCCATGGAATCTTGATTATAATTAGTTTCTCAACAAATCTCAGTTCAGCCTGGTTTTTCTTCTCATGTGGTTGAAGGGTAGGAAAGGACATGTTGGCAACTAGCAGAATAAGTTGGTGTGAAAAAGAGAGGGAATTAATACTATTTTTGTTGTCTAGCTCTCCTTCAAACAATTTTCATACCAATGTGTCTAAGAACATGTATTTTTCATTTTTTAAATCTTTGTTTCAACTACCAGCTAAGCTCAGTTTATCTTTACAATGGCTAAAAAGGATATAAAAGAATCAGTCTTGCTTTTTAAATTTATTTTCCTAATAATACCCTCTAACCATGCTATTATTTGGAATGAAGCAGCCATGAATTTGCCACTTGTCATTTCTGCTTTGATCATCTTACTTCTAATAAGAGCAATCATTATCGATGAGGACCACAGGGAGAGCAGGACGCCCCAGAACATGTCATTGTAGGGATGGGCACAATCAAGCTCTTCTAAGGACAGAGATTTATTTTAATAAAACCTAATTATCGATAGGCTTTACGAGAAACCCAAATTGCTTAAAAAATAAGCATTTTTGACCTTTTCTGTGAGGAAAGATAACTATCTTTACTGATGTTATCATAGAAAGCCACTTCTTTTAAACTTTATTGAGGAATAATTGACAATCATAGCTGTATATATTTAAAGTGTACAACGTGATGATTTGATATACATGTACATTGTGGAATGATTACCAAGATCAAATTAACACACATAGTTAACTTCACATAGTTAACATAGGTAACTCTGTGTGTGTGTGTGGTGAGAATTCTTAAGGTATACTCTCAGCAACTTGCAAGTATACAATACTGTCTTATTAACTATAGGCACCATGCTGTACATTACATGTTCAGAACTTATTCTTCTTATCACTGAAAATTTGTAGCCTTTGAACTATATCACCCCATTTTCCCCTTCCCCCAGCCCCTGGCAACCACCATTCTATTCTCTGTTTCTATGAAATCAGCTTTTTTTTTTTAAGATTCCACATATAAGTGATACCAAATAGTATTTATCTTTCTCTGTCAGGCTTATTTCACTAAGCATAATGCCCTCCAGATTCATCTATGTTGTCTCAAATGGCAGAATTTCATTCTTTTTTTTATGGCTGAATGATATTTCATTGTGTGTGTGTGTGTGTGTGTGTGTGTGTATATATATATATATATATATATATATATATATATATATATATATCACAATTCCTTTATCCATTCATCTGTCAAGGGACACTTAGGTTGTTTCCACATCTTGGCTATTGTGAATAATGCTTCAACAAACATGGGTATGCAGATATCTCTTTGAGATCCCATTTCAATTCCTTTGGATATATGCCCGGGAGTGGGATTGTTGGATCATATTGTAGCTTCTTCCATGCCTCCCACCCACATCATGCAGCCCGGAGTCTGTCTGTGGAATTCCTTGCAATAGAGCAGCAGTCAGGCAGAACATATGGGCGTTTGGAAGGACAATTCAAAGGTAAATGGAAGAGGCACCAACCAGCAACTTAAACACTTCATAATTTTGCTAGACTCGAATAAGTGGTGTTTCTTTCTTATTCCAGTCAGAAATTTTACAGGTTGTTGAGCTTGGGACATCCTGCTTCTAAGGTAGTTTTTTATTTGCTTGCTTATATGTTGGCTCTTGGGGAACATAATCTGTGACTCTTCCAGCTCTTCCTCCTTCATTTTCTCACGTGTATTTTCCTGCCACTCTCTTTGATTCTCTTTCTTTCATGAATGGATTTCTTTTTAGTCACTTGCATCTCTTGCCCATTGTCAACTCCGCTTTCTAAAGCTCTTTTGGTGGGAGGAAGATGTAGAGATCTCCCCTATAGCTTTGGACACTGGGTATGCAATCTGCTGTGAACATTTTAAGAGAAAATGGTGGGTCTTTGCTGTGTTTCTCTGCCCTTTTCATCAACAATGTTCCCCAAAGCCTTGAATTTTATCAAATGTTCCATGTAGTAAATGTCTATAAATTTACATAAATGTCTATAAAGTAAAGATGTGCAACTTAATAAGAATGGTGCAATCCTTGTAATATCATGGGGATATGAATTATAACAATGGTTCCAGCAGACTTGTGTTTAATTTAGGAAGCAGTAATCTTTTATGGAGATGCTCCTGAGCCAAATAAGAATGTTTCAGCAGGGGGAGTAGATAGGGCCAATGTCTGGAGATTCATTTTGCAGGTGGGTACTAAATTTTCATCTTTCAGAGGTGTCCCTAAAGTTCTATGAGCCCACCAGCTGTTCCAGAAACTGCTTGGGAGTTTCAGTCCATTCTAGTAAGATGAGCTCCATACACCATTGCTGCCTACATGTCCCCAGTTGCTTTTTCTTTCAACTCCAAACAAACAAGCCAAATGCAATGCCTGATGGGAAAGAACTGTCCCCCCAAACATGTAAACTAGCACAGTCACTAGGGATAGGAGGATTTTTCTGAATCAGAGATAGGCTGATGTGCCAAAACTGACATTAGTTTGTAGATAAGAAAATACATCCACAGAATCCAAACAGCTCAAAATAAAAGAAGCTGTATTTTACACAGGAAATAAGACAATAAGGTAAAATGATTATCTAGAAAAATGTACACACTGTTTCAAAAAACTCAAACTGTATTTGCATTTAATAACATAATTGTGATTAATGTAGCTTGGGGATTGGCGAGCCATACTTGGGGCTCTATTTATTATCTGAATGAATAATTTTCTCTTCTATCTCTTTTAAAATGTAGAAACAGATCAGAAGAAATCTAATTAGAGATCAGAATGTCCAAATTTTAATGAAGTCTTGAGCAGCTCAGGTTTCTTTCCTACTTAAAAGTATTTTAAAAATGAAAGAGAAGAAAATTCAGACATGAATATCTGATAAAATTAGCTTTTAACCTGTATTTCTGAAATCGGCTATGGTCTATGTAATACATTATGAAAGTGGATCAAGATAAATAATCTTTTTTCTTTAAAGAAAGGGAGAGGGACAAATTGCTTAGAAGTCTTGAAATGTGAATTATGCCAATTGGTCCTTTGGGAAATATCTCTCTTAGTTCAAATTGATCCCCTTGGGAAACAGTGAATCTCATTGATTAATAAGCATAATGAGATTTTTATATTGTACAGAGCTGTTGTCAAAGGGGATAAGGATGTGCTACCAAGCTTTTAAAGCTAAGATTTCTGACAGGGAATGAAGACTATTCTGGCTGGCAAAAAACATCTCTGGGAACCCAGGTTCTTTTCTTTCTTCTTCGAGACTTAGTTGAATATTTGAAACCCACATACTTTAAGTTCTTCTGAAAGAATACAGTCCTAATTTTACAAAAATTATTTTCTGACACAGAAATGTAAAAACTGATGAAGATGAAAGTATGAACTCTACTCTCTAAGGCTGAAAACAATGACCTTATTGATGGAAAGTTCCAGAAGTTTCAGGATCTTGTCAGTTGACTCTTAAACTGGACTCAGGGAATGATTCTTCAAGTCTTGAGTGAATGAAACTGAAAGACTTTGTAAAATACACTATCATTAGAAAAAAAAAAATTCCATCTGGATAAAGTAAGAGTTTTATATACCTTTTCTACAATAAACACTGGCCCAAAGGCGTGAATTTTGTATCCACGTCTACATTTCCAAAGTCAAATCTATTTTGACTTGAACAGAAGCTGGTGCAATGTGCAAAGGCAATAGAAATGTCACTGTGAGTTTTGTACGTTATAATTTTTACAGAAACAGCCTTCCCAACTTCTCTTTCCCAACTTCTCCCTGAAGAAATCTGAAGGGTGTCTTTGAGTGGCAAGAGCCGAGATAAGGAGTACTAAGGACTCAGTGCTCTAGAATGCGCAGTAATAGAGGCATTTCTGATCATGCACGTGGACTATATTACTTATTCTCAAAACAGACTCTGACAACTCACCCACTTTAAGTCTATGTGGTCAGTAATCAACACATGTGATCATGCATTGCCACTGTCAAGCTCTTGACACCTGTCACTTTCAAAGCTCTGTCCTATGCATAATAAAGATATTATTTAAGTAAGTTTTTTGCAAGATACAAGATCCATGATATCATTTTCAGTCACTGTTGTGTCAGAAACCTGGTGATGAAGCTGAGACCCTGAGTTATCCTGTCTTTCACCCTCACTTTACTGACAATCCTGCCTCTTGCCATCACATTCTTAACAATGACACCAACAGCAATTCTAGTTCTTGCCTTTCAATAAATTCTCAGAATACATTTCCCAGGGAACCATGTTTGTGTGTGTTTCTTTTCTTATTCAGGCAATCGTGTTTTAGATACACATGGGCACTTTCTTGTAGGCTTTTAGTTTCTTTTCCTAATTCTGTGCTTTTTTGGGGTCAATGGATGAGTCATAAATGAAAGCAAAGATTTTGTAACTTTACTGGCCCAATTCCAATCCAAACTAACCTTTACCAAAATGTATCAGTGGAAAGCTGCTTAACATGTCTAAGCCTCCGTTTGCTCTTCTAGAAAATAGGGATGATAGCATCTATCTCATTAGGTAATTAATTGGAGGGGTTATAATAAGATAATAATGTGAGTAAAGCACTTAGCATAGTGTTTGACACCTGGAGAGTGCTCAATTTATATAAAAAATCTGTTTTTAATACCTAAGCTACTCTCCAGCAGAAAGGACGTGCATTTGGGAAATGGTGTTAACTTTTCTGCTTCACCACTGCAGTAGACACACTACACTTCAGATGACTGAATCCACAACCATCATCAGCACATTGGTGAGAAGGCTGCTCTTCATGTACTGTGGCCCACAACTCCCTCAGTATAGACCTGGGTAGGATTAGGGTTAAGAGGAGGCAAGTGAGCTGAGTTGTGCAAGTGCAACATTGGATCCTGACTTGATTCACAATTTAGATATTTTGTTCATTGTAGGTTTTTTTGCATTAATTTTAGATGTTTTTAAATATTGAATTAAAATATTTATTTTGATGACTGATTTTTTGGTGCCCCCCTAAATTATATATCCTAGGCAAATGCCTCACTTGCCCCACCCTGCTCCCAATCCTGGCTCCTGAGTCTTGGGATCCCCTCTCTCCTCACCCTAGCGCATTTAGAATGGAGTGAGCCCCTTTTCCCCTTGGGCTGGCTTCCATCAGTTGATTATGATAGCCCCCGGGGTCATTGCTCACTGTAAGACCCACCATCAGCAGTCACCAGCAAATCTTCCTGTGCTATGAAATTGAGTGTAATTTTAGCTCAGTTTATAACTCTCAGTACAAGCCAGTGTCTCCACCCACACATGCATTGCTGAACTCTGTTTAGTTACACGGCAATGAAAAGGGACTCCTACCCAACTCTACAGGACATTTATGAGAGACAAGGTGGTCAACGATCTTTAATTCTCCAGAACATTTAAAAGTTCATCCAATAGCAAGTTGCAATTCACTGTCCCTTGTCCTGTGAAGAGCTGGACTCAGAATCCTAATGAAAATAATAAAAATAGCTAACTAAATTCCATCCTCAAAGAAGACTAGGCATTGGAAGGAAACTGGCACAGTGCTTACGGAATGCTTTCATTCATTCAGCATTATCATAACTCTGAGTGTCAACATTTCGTGTTATCGGCTCCATTTGATAAGTTAAAATACTGAGGCAGAGAGAGAGTTATTTATAAAGAATCCCAATGGAAATTAGAATCAAAGTTATAAGAAGCATCTATAGCTAGAGATAGCTTTTACATCTGAGTTTTGTTGAGTCCTTTTCCTAGCTCTTGAAATTACATCGCCTGAGGTGCTCCGCAATTTCCAGCTTAGGAAGAATAAAATGTATCACAATGCTTGCATGTGGCATGGGTTACACTACCCAGTCCTGCCCACAGAGGTCCACCCACCCTTGGTAAAGCCAAAGATATTCATATTGGTCGGGTTATAGGGTGACCTACTGTCCTGGTTTTAGCACTGAAAGTCCCGTAACCCAGGCAAACAAGGATGGTTGGTCTCCCTAGACCCTGACCAGAAATGTCCTCCACATTGCAAATGCACACTGATTTTCTTTTCTTATTGTTCTTTTTGGTTAATTTACTTCTTTAGCGATTCACACAAAATACATTTGTTTAATTTCAGCATTTACTATTAAGATCCATCAATACTCTTAGTTAATACTTTGAACTTACGATAAAAGACGGGCCTTTGAAAGACCCAAGACAATCACGGAAAAAAGTAAGTAAAATGCAAAATGCACCGTGTTTGTCTGAAAATAACCACAAAAAATAATAGAGCAAAAAGCTAAAGATACTTTAAATATACATTTTGGAATTATAATTGTAAAGCAGCCTGCTTAAAACACAGGTTAAAAAAATAAAAATTAATTAGTAGTAAATAAATAAATAAAACAGAGGTTAGACCATGTTAATATTCTAGGCAAATCTCTGGGCTATTGCCTCTCTTCCCATTAAAATTCACACATATTTATTCATCCATTTCACAAATGTCGGTTGACCACCTCTTCTGTGCAATGCCTTATACAGTTGTTGAGACTATAAAGACAAATAAGACAGTTGAGGCTTATAGCTCAGGAAAGGGAACCAATATAAATAAATTAGTGCAATACAGATTAAGAGGTGCCATAGCTGAAGGCTGTACAGCTGGAGAAAACAAAAAGGCACGGGAAAAGTGTAACTTATTTCCAGGAACATCTGTCCCAGATTGGCCAATATTTTCCAAACTAATGCTCTGCCTGGAATATATTCCCTCATTTCTGCACATTTCAAAATTCCACACATTCCGTCATAGCCAAACTAAAAAATTTCAGAAGCATATCCTAGTCCTCAATCAAGATTTACTATTCATTTGTCTAAAATTCCACAATAATTAGAATTTATTTTAGTATAGCATATTTATTAATGTATTTATGGTTGGTTAAATATTTTTAAAAAAGGATGGTTACCTCACATCATACACAAATTCAAAATTTAGAGCACTAAATATTTAAAAATCAACAGAAAAAATATTAGGCAATATTTCCTTGATCATAGAATGGAAAGAATTTTCTAAGCATGACAGCAATAAAACAATACAAAGAAAAAATATCATTTAGAATTCTGGTTGCATTTAACAAAAACCCATATGACATTAGTTTAAGCTGAAAAGGGGAATTTACTATATGTATATTGAGATGCAAGGGCAAGGATATGGATGGACTCCAGAAATAACCAGAAGCAGAGACCAGAATCCCATTAAGATTTTTTTATCTCTGCTCTTCTCTGTGCATCTCCTTCATTCTCAGCACTGCGCGTAGCTCCTTCCATTTCTTTAATCAATATGGTGAAAGGCAGTGTGCCGACAGCAGCTGAGCTTTCAATCTTATGGCTTAGGTACCTGAAGAGAGATGGACTCCCTTTCTCTTGATCCTGGTACAAAAGTCCAGCAAGAGAAACATTAGCATTTGTTGAAACACTAAGCTGTCACCGTAGAATAAGACTGCCACCCCCACCTCACCACAAGAATGGTTCAGAAGCATGAGTGGAAAGCATTTTCCAAAAAGAAGAGGAGTAAATATCTTCATTATAAAAAGATAGATTGAATTACATAAAAATATGAAACTTTCATAATCAGAAAAAAGTTAAATAAAATTTAAAAGCATGGCAAACTAGAAAAAGTATCTGAAACCATTATGGGAAGATAATTTCTTTCCTTAATGCATAAACGCATGAGATATATATGGATACCCTACTCAAAACGGGCAAGGACTGGGACTTAGGAATGTGCAAAAGAAAAAACACAGTGAAATACAACGGGACATTGTGGGAAAATATTCAGCTTCATTAATAGCCAATGAAATGTGAATTTAAATAACCATCAATTGCAAAGTTTTTTCCTAGGGAATTGGTTTCTTTTTATTTACAATGCCTAGAAATTCAGGGAAATGTGCACTTTTATACACTCACGGCAGGCATGTAAATTGATGCGATCTTTCTGAGGACAATTAAGTAATATGCATCAAGATCTTTAAAAATGAACATACGATTAAACCCTGATTTCATATAAAAGAATTGAGGAAATAGACAGAAGGGCAAATATACTTTTTTTTCACAAGGACATATTTATTGAAGTATTATTTGTGATAGCAAAGAATTGGAAATAAAGGTATGTCTAACAATAGAGTCATCTAAACAGACTTTTGTGTTTTGAAATGGAATATTATACATCACTATAATTATATTTTAGTCAATATTAAATAACATAGGAAATGCTAGTAAGAGAAAAACACAGATTTTTATATGTAATATGATTCTAGTATAGATCTGTATATTGCAAAAAAGGTTGGAAGAAAATACTTCTAAATTTTGATATTGTTAAGTCTGAGTGGTAGAATTTTAAATTATTATTTTTTCTCATTTTTTCTATATTTTCTAAACTTTCAGTAATGAACTTGAGCTGCTTTCTTTTAGTTAGGAAAAAGAAATATTTAAAGAAACTTCAAACTTTGAAATTGAAAAATAGTTCTAACTTTTGAGTCAGTGAGGAAATAACGTACGTGTTTTAAAAATATCTGTTAAATAACAAGAATACAAAAACATATGTTAAAATGTGTGAAGTACAGCCAAAGCTATATGGAGAAGTTAATATGCAAACTTGAATGGTTTAACAAATTAAAAAATGTATAGATACATTTTTAAATAACAGCCAAAATAATAGAAAGTATTTAGGAAAAGGGAAATCCACAAAAGTCACACTGATGCTATTTTTTAAACTCTTGAAATGGCAAACTGATTTCTTGGCATTTATTATGAGGGAAAGAGTTACTGCTTCCTTATACTAGATATCTTCATGTTTTTGCCTGACAAAATAATATAAAAATTAATATACTTGATTTTCAACCTCATGAAACCGTTCAACCTTTACGAACGGTTGAGCTCAAGAGAACACTGAGGGGTCAGCCTGGTGGCATAGTGGTTAAGTTTGCGCACTCCGCTTCAGCGCCCCAGGGTTCACAGGTTTGGATCTTGGGCACGGACCTACATACTGCTCATCAAGCCATGCTGTGGCAGGTGTCCCACATACAAAGTAGAGGAAGAGTGGCACAGATGTTAACTCAGGGACAATCTTCCTCACACATACACAGAAAGAACACTGACATAATTATATAAGAGCATAAGCTTTTAATTCAGATATAGTCAATGCAATAAACAAAATAGAAATGATGGGTATTTGGAGATGATTACGTTATGAGAAAGCTCAACATAATAAACAGAAAATTAAAGTATTTAATAATAGTGCAGGAAGGCAAGTAGACATAGATACATACAAAAAATAAAATCAATTACAATTATATTTGTCAATTATTCCTCAATAAAGTTGGGGAAAAAATTAAATTAATAATAACAAAAAAAGAAAATACTATAAAAGATCAAATTCAACTATCAAAAGAAACACCTAAAATATCTAGGAAAAAATATTAATGTGTAACTTGTTTTTGAAAACTATAAAATAAAACTAATATAAATATCTCTATATAAATGTCTATGTTCTTAGCTAGAAAGATAGGATTTTTTAATATTTCCAAAAAATAATTTATACATTTAATGGTATCCTAAAAAGAATTCTAATGAATAAATAGGGAAAATTTTTCAAGAAAATATTGTACAAGGACAATTTGGTAGGAAGAGTCATGTATTCAGCAAATGTTAAAACTAGTATTAACACAATATGATGCTAGCATATACACAGGCAGAAAGATCAACAGAACAGAATAGTCTGAAACTTAAATTATATGATACTTCAATATATGGTAAAGGTGGTATAACACATCAGTAGGTAATTATATACACCTATATAGCATATATAATTATATTAGCTTTTCTCCTAAAACCATACACCAGAATAAATGTCAAGTGGATTAAATAACTAAAATATGAAAAATAAAAATCTTTTTAAAATCCTAATAGCAATTGTGCTTGTGAACATTTATCAATTTGTTGGACAGATGAGAAATTTTTAATTGTAAATATTCCAACAGTCTCACAAAGCTAGATTCAGTTACTGTAACAAATGACTCCCCCCAAAATAGAGGCTTTAAATAACCAAAGATGTTTTCTTACTGAAATGGCTATAGTGAGTCTGTGTCAGGCTCTGCTCTACATGTCCTCCCTCTGGATCCCAGGCTGATGGAGCAACTGTTACCTGTATTGTCCCAGTCACTGGGACAGAGGGAAACGAATGAGAATTCCAGGTGTTCTGTCGCTGGCAGTTAGCCCTCTATCCAGGAAGTGACACCTGTAACTTCTGCTCCCAAGTCATTGCACAGAGCTAGTCACACAGCACTGTCCAACCCCATTCATGCATTCAGAAGGGAAATAGGAAAATTCAGAAATATTAATAACTACTACAAATGTTTCACGTTTCAAGGGAAAAAATCTTTATATGTGACATTATAAAAATTTAAATATTTCTCTGCCTAAAAATCTAAACAGCATTAAGAACTGAATAATAAACTGGGAAACATTTGCAATAAAAATGTCAAAGGTTTTAAATCCTTATGAGTGAGAGAGTAACTTACATCAATAACAAAAACAAGAATATCTCAAGATAGAAAAAGGAAAAGATGGGAACAAGTAATTTAAAATTACAGACATGCAAATAAGCAGTAAATAAGTTTTAAAAATTAAACTCATCCATATTCAAAGGGATGCATGCTTTCTGTCACAAACTGACTTAAAAACCATGCAGATTCTCAGTGAGATTGTAATTCAATTGGGCATTTCTACACAGTGGGTGCAAGCACTAATGGGTCAGCCTTTGTTTCTGCATGACAAGTTAGCTTTATATAACGAAAATTAAATTGTTTATAACTTATGACCTAATAACTGCATTTCAAGGCACTTTTCTTTCTCTCAGCAAAATCACAGAAAGCACCAAATGTCAATCATAATTGAATTTATAACAGTTAAGAATTAACAACTCATCCAAAAAAGTGAGGTTGATTAAGTAAACCATGATATATCCAAACAATGAAATATTAGACAACCATTAAAAATGAGGGCTATTTTGGGGAGGAGATGCCTATGGTACAGCGTTATATGAAAATGATAATAGGATAGTGTCACCTTAAATATTTCAAAGAAAATTCAGATATGTATAGGAATAAAATGGAAGGAAATTCACAAAATGTTAATAATAATTGTTTCACAGTGGTGTGATTGTATTTTGTTGTTTTCCCCTTTCTTTCAACTTTTTATGCAATTTACATGTTTGTGTTTTTAAAATAAAATTATTTAGAAAAAAATGTTTGCACATGCACTAGACAGTGGTGTCCATTGTGTGCTTTCACTGAGTGCAGTATATTTTAAAATATATGTAAAGGAACAGCAAAGAGAATTTCCAGATTTTAGTACTTTTAAAATAAGTAGCACATGTTTCCAAAAGTTCCTATTAGTGGCATTCCAAACACAGATCCCTCTGTGACGTGACATTTAACTGTGATTTATCTTTTATCAACTTGTAGCTTTCCTGGATATGCGTATTAGTCAAGTTTATCTCTCTTCATCTGGGACCTAAATGTTTCACAAAGAGATTTAGTCTGAGAAATGGAAACTTCCATAGAGTTCATTCATTATTCATGTCAGTGCAAACTCAGTTAATTTTATAGTACTGGATCTTAGAATGTGACTGTGAGAAAATCTAGGAGAGGATGCTCGACTGAAATACCTTCTGGATTCTGGGATATTTGAAAATAACAAAGATAGAATTTCAACTTGAGATTTTTTTAAAGGAAGGGTAAATATGTGTGTTTAAATCTGAGATTCAGTATCTTTTTAGATGTTCTAAAATGCTATTGCTGCCTAGTATGCAATTTTGCACAATTTTTAAATCAGTGAATGAAAAATTTAAAGGACTTTTTAATTTTTCAAACAAATATACAGAGATGGTAAAAAACTAATGGAAAATAATAAGAAAAAAGTAAGAAAATGTAGCAAAGGGCTTTGTGTTTTTAAATATTTACATTAAATATCAAAGACTTGCATCCTGTCCACAACATCTCTTTGACGTGATTGATTAAAAGATGTTTTTTTATAGAAATCTATATTTTACAGACCATCTTCATGCTTAGATTATTTTTGTAAATGGAAAAAGAAGGTAAAAATTGATGGTATAAATATAATGTTAATTTCTCAGAAAGCAGCCTCATAATTAGAGCATTTATTTTTCTGATCATGAACCTAATGCCTCAGGCTTGGCCCAGTGGCACAGTGGTTAATTTCAATGAGCTCTGCTTCAGCAGCCCAGGGTTTGGATCCCAGGCACGGACCTACACCACTCATCAAGTCATCCTGTGGTGGTGTCCCATGTACAAAATAGAGGAAGAATGGCACGGATTTTAGCTCAGGGCCAATCTTCCTCACCAAAAAAAAAAAAAAAGAAACTAACATCTAATTTTTCATAAAAATGAGCACAAAAACAACATATAAGACTGCAAATCATTTTAGTCAGTCCCAAGGAAAGCAGGTCGCTGGATCAAATTTTTTAAAATGTGTTTCTCAGGATGGCAATTCTACTGTGTGTCCCAGTTACAAGAAAACTGTTCTATAATCAAATGAATTTGAGGAACACTGTGTTAAACAGAGTCACATTGCTTTCTTTACTGTAAGACTTCTGAGAGACTTTTATACATTATTGTGCAGTGCAAATTTCCAGAAAGGGATGACGCTAAGTGATACTTCCCAAGCGTATTTGACCACTGAACTCCCTTTGTGTGTACCATCTCATGAGCGACTTCTGTGCACACACATTGGTAAATACTGCGCTGTGGGAGCTGTGCGCTTCCATTTGTTCTGGCTTCAGACATCAGTTCTCATCTTTAACAGCAATATTTCCTTATCAACGGGAGGAATTTCAGCTTGAGAAATAGCAGAAATCTGGGGGAAGAAAACTAGAAAATTGTGATGAAATGTGTAACACAGCTTCCCTGGAAGCACAGCTTATGGACTTGGCGTATTCCATTCATTTAAGTAATAAGTAGACACATGAAATTTGAGCACTTTAAGATGAATGTGTGTTATTTAAATGAGATGTTAAAAGCGAAAAATGTAACTGCTCTCAAGAGGCATTAGCGTGATCACAGATTTTCATAAGAATAAAAGTTTGGCGTGAATCCTTTGGCAATATTCCTGGTTCTAGTCTGAAATCTGCATTTGAATAGGAGATGAGCCATTCCTCCATGATGTTAAGGTGCTGGCAGCCTGATGAAAAGTGAGCATTTAGGGGCCAGCTTGGTGGCATAGTGGTTAAGTTCATGTGCTCCGCTCCAGTGACCCAAGGTTCACCAATTTGGATCCCAGGCACAGATCTATGCATGGCTTATCAAGCCATGCTGTGGCCACATCCATATACAAAATAGAGGAAGATTGTCACAGATGTTAGCTCAGGGACAATATTCCTCAAACAAACAGTGGAAGATTGGCAACGGATGTTAGCTCAGGGCCAATCTTCCTCACCAAAAAAAGAAAGAAAAGTGAGCATTTGGAGAGGATCAGAACTTTGAAAGTGCTTGGAGACAATGGGCCATAATGGGAGAGAGTGATCAATCGTGCTGAAAGGACATTAATCAGGAAAGTCAAGTTGGGCAGAGTCTATGCGACTCAACAACCACTCTCCTTCCTTCCTACCACTCTCCTAAGCCTCTTGTCTTGGCAGAACATACTACTTTGTCAGCCAGGGTGTTAAGGCACAAAGAAGAGACTCAATTCAAGTCATTTCTCGGGGACAAGGTGCTATGTCCAAATCACTGCATTTAGTCCTGGTAGAGAGGGCAAGTAGCAATAAACATTGTTCCCCACCCTCAAGGAATGGTTAGACTCCCAGCTTACAATTTCATACTAAAATGAATTCCCCAAATATGCACTAGGTTATTTGTTATCAGAAGAAAGGGAAGAGTTCACTTCTTCCTGGAAGAATTGGGAAAGACTCCCCATTGGAAGGGACAAAGAGTGGGCTTCTTGTTTTGTTGGTGGAATAATTGACTGCCGTACATAATTTCCTTTTCTGTAGTCTACCACCAATAGTTCAGCCTATCCCAATAGACTGGGAGCTCTGTTGAGGGCAATCATCAAGTGTATGCCCCCTGCTGCCAACATAGTTTTAGACATTAGTAGATGGCCAATAATGTTGATGAATTGAATTAAACTGAATATTGAAAATCACTGGAGGAAAGTAGCTTTGGCTTTAGAAATACTCTTTTCTTTTTTAATGTAGAACTCACATTTATTAAGAAAAATTACCAGCAGCATCTGCTAAACCATCCATAATCCTTAACTTTTCCCTTAATTGGCCTTTCCCATAACTGCCTACCCTCTGAAACACGTCAGGAATTCCTTACTCCATAGACATATTTTTCTTCCTCCTCAAAGGCCATTTCTATTGAATTCATGCAGCTCTCCTTGAGACATCAGGGAAAGAGTTTGGATGTGGTTATCATCTTGGGGCAGGGGGTGTGGGGTGGGTCATGAAACCCCATTCTCCCTCTTCAAAGGACACCAATATCTGAAGACACTTCTAGCAGGTCTGGGCAACAGCCAGAACATTGAGGCTGTCTTTGTCTTTACCGACAGCTCTGTCCTTACCAAGGACTCCTTGTAAGGTAAAAATCCAGGTACCTTTTGTCCATTCACTCTCCTTTAGGTCAAGGAATGCCTGCTTCCCATCTAAATTCATCTAGCATGAAATCCTTACCAAAATTGTGTTGGTCTCCAAAGAGTAAAACAAGAAGAGATAAGCTGAGTGGGGAAGAGAGCATTTATCTAAGGAAATCTTAGAATTTAAATGTGTAGCCTTAAAACTAAAGGTGCAGTATAAATATAGGCCAATAGTAAATTGCTTACGATGTAATAAACTAGAATTATAGATGTGGCAATAAATAGAGGTAATACAATATCGTGTATTTAAGGAACAGCTGTCAGCAAAGGAATAGATCAAATTGCCATCTTGTTTTCTGTTGATAGCTTCCAGAATGGTTTTTATTCCACAGGAATGCAAAACAGGGGTCAACACTACTGAACCTTTCCATTTCTTGATTGTCAGCTAATAGTTTCACCCTTCTTCCTGGGTGACCTCGCAATTTGTCACAATGGGCACACAGCAGCTAGTTAAGGGAGTAAGCAGGGTTATTAGAATATGTCCAATAATATCTTGGCCCTGTCATATTCAGAATAAAATAGGAAAATGTAATAAACAAAGAAATCCACTGTGTTGTGTAGTACAGCTACTTGTTTTATTTGCAAAATCAAGTTAGAGAGAGAGAGATTGTTATTTGAGGTACCGAATGAAGTAACATTTTACAAAGAGGAAAGAAATACAGTAATTAAAAGCAGCTACTATTGAAACTTTCTGGAGACAAGCAGGATACTGTATTAGTTTTCTGTGGCTGCTGTAACAAATTACCACAAACTGAGTAATTAAAAAAAACAAAAATGTGTTGTCTCATTGTTCTGGAGACCAGAAGTCTGAAATCAAGTAGTCAGCAGGGTCTCGTTTCCTCTGAAGGCTCTAGCAAAGACTCAGTTCTTTGACTCCACTAGCTTCTGGTGGCTCCAAGCATTCCTTGGTTTGTGATTGTTTTCACTCCAACCTCTGCCTCTCTCTGTCTACACTTGCTCCTGGGTGGTATCAACCAGTCTTGTGGCTTTAAATGCCACCTAGACACCACCTTTGTTAGTGACTCCCAAATTTCTATCAGCAGGCCAGACCTCTCCCAGAAAATCCAGACTGGTATATGTAACTTCCTAGTTAACATCCCATTTGGATTTGTAACAAGCGTTATAAAATAATCTGCCCCAAATCAAATATCTGCACTTTTCTTCATCTTGGTCAATGGCAATTTCAGGCCAAAGACCTGACGTCATTCTCTTTTTGGGGGGAGGAAGATTAGCCCTGAGCTAACATCCATCGCCAATCCTCTTCTTTTTGCTGAGGAAGATTGGCCCTGGGCTAACATCTGTGCCCATATTCTTCTACTTTATATGGGACACCACTACAGCATGGTCCCATGACAAGGGGTTTGTGGGTCCACGCCCGGGATCCGAACCTGCGCACCTGGGCCGCTGAAGCTGAGTGTGCAAACTTAACCACGACTTCACCGGGCTGGCCCACTGCTGTCAACCTTGACTCTTATTTTATCACTTATAGTTCATCAACAAATCCTGCTATCTCTACCTTCAATTTTTATTTAGAATTCAACCACTTTTTGCCACTCTCCAACACCACTAATCTGTGCCAAACCACTATCATCTCCATGATTAGCACAGTAGCTTCTTATTACAATAGCATATTATCTGCTTCAGTAGCAGCTCTCTCTGCTTTTGCTCTTGCCCCTCTCCTCCCTTCAGTCCATTGCTACAAATCAGAGGTTCCCCTCACCTCCTCCACCTTCTGTTTGATTATTTACTAGGGCAACCCACAGAACTCAGGGAAACACTTACATTTACTAGTTTATTAAAGGATAGGATAAAGGATACTGACGAACAGCCAGGTGAAGAAATACTTAGGGTGAGGTCTGGGAGGGCCCCTAGCACAGGAGCTTCTGTTCCCATGGAGTTGGGGTGTATCACTCTCCTGACATGTGGATGTGTTCACCAATCTGGAAGGTCTCTGAACCCCATCCTTTTGGGCGTTTATAGAGGCTTCATTACATAGGCATGATTGATGAACTCATTGGCCATTGGTGATTGATTCGACCTCCAGCCCCTCTCTCCTCCCTGGAGGTGAGGAGGTGGGACTGAAAGTTCCAACCCTCTAATCTCATGTTTGGTTCTCTTGGCAAGGAGCCCCATCCTTAGGTAGTTCCAAAAGTCACCTCATTAACATAACAAACAACACCTTTATTGCTCTCATCACTTAGGAAATCCAAGGACTTTAGGAGCTCTGTGCCAGGAAAGAGGCCAAAGACCAAATATATATATTTCTTATTACAAATCACAATATCACACATGGTGATCCTCCTGAAACGTGTCATAACATTTCACTACTCTGCTCAAAAGTCTCCAGTGGCTTCTCATCTCATTCAGAATAAAACTCAGAGTCCTATTGTGGCTTAAAGGCTCTCTGTGATTTGCTCTAATCCACCCCCATCACCCACCTGCACCCTCACTCCTCCTCAAAATTAACACCAGGCAGCTCCCACCTTAGAACATTCTGTTCCCTCTGCCTGGAATGCTCTTCTCTCTATATTTTCAGTGTTTCCTCACTTCCTTTAGATTTTTACTCAGAGGTTGCCCTCTTAGTAAGATCTTTCCTGATCTTTCACCCTGACATGCCAATGCCTTTCTCCCTGTTCATGAGCAGTTCCCCTTCTAGAATGTAAGCTCCAAATGTCATATATTTTTCTATTTTGTCACTGCTGTATCCCCAGTGCCTAATACAGTGCCTGGCTCATAGTAGGCTAGACATTTTATAAATAAATGAGTGAATGAGTGAATGAAACATTGCATGAATGAATGAGTTCTTCAATAGAATCATAGACATAACATATGCAACCAGCTGCCGAATTGAAAAAAAACAACTAAATATCTGTGGGGGTGTAATTCCATTGCATTTCTGAAATGGTTGTTGGAATGCATTCACCATTACAAAGTAAGTCAAGTCAGAACAATATGTTCTTTTTATAGGAACAAGATTGAATGTTATTATTTTCATGTATTTTTTCTTATCATCAAAAGAGATGGATTTCCTGGCACAATGGAGCATCATTTTTCTTAAATTCCTCTTGGGAAGAAGGGGGTAAATTCATATTTCTCACTCATCATCCAGCACAAGCTCCCTCTAAAGGGAGCTGGGGTGGAAACAATAGACAACAGGAGAACTGCTCCTTTTTAAGACACGTGCCTGTGCCTGTAACAAGGGCCTCAATTTCCCCCATGTTGAGCTTGCACTAGCCATGACCGGGCTACCTCCCTGCTCCATGGAAAGCTAGGGGCCACCCAATTCTCTTTTGTCGTGGCTAAACACAGCTTTCTTCAGGAAAAGCATGTACGTACTCCAGAGAATTGCCTAATAGATGCTTGTTGAACTGAATTAAATTGCTGTAAGCCATGAAGCTAGAAGAAAAGGTCTTTAGATGAAGGTGGTGATTTAAAAGCAGGTTAAGAAGCGGATTGTTAAGTATCCTTGAAATCTAAAAAAAACCCAATCAATCAATGGAAACTAGAGCCAGCTGGGTCCTTTTCACATAGAGATTTCTAGACCTCATCCCCCAACATTATGATTCTGTACATATGGGATGGGGTCCAGGAAAAATTTGGAAACCATTGCTTTGGATTTACCTTAGATATCCTTGCAAACAGTACAGCGTTCAGTCTTAGCCTTCTCTAAGTGCTGCCTTTTGCCTTCAATGGTCATGTTGTTGACCCAACAGTAGTAGAGTTTATGATTATGAACAATCCTTTTGGAAGTCTAGATAGAATTAAGTGACACAAACCACAAGCCCTCAGTCAGGCCACCTCTCTCCACCACTATCCCCCATTAAAGGAAACCTACTACCTATGCAGGATGTAGCCACCTGTGCTTTCCATCTGTGTCCATGTGGCCATGAAACACTATAGCCTATGTCCTAACTTGACCTTGTTGGTGCAGGAGTCTACTCAAAAAAGACAGAAACACTCCCGTGTTAATGGAACTCTGCTACCTAAATTTGTACTGAAATTTCAAGTGAGTTCCTCTCTGCTTTCCTTAAATCACTGAAACATAAATTCAGAATTCTGTTGGAAGAGAATGTTATATGCATAGATGTAATTTCCATTAAAATTGTCCATTTTTTAAATTTCGAAGCCCTTGGGGTGAAAAAAAAAGAAGATGCTGTATATCTGAGTCAGCTCTGGCTGCTGTAACACACACCATAGACTGGGTCGCTTAAACCACAAACATTTATTTCTCATAGTTATGGAGGCTGAGAAGTCCAAGTTACAGTGTCAGCTGATCTGGTATCTGGTGAGAACCACTTCCTGGCTTGTAGATGGCTATCTTCTCTCCTTTTCTCACATGGTGGAGAGAAATAGAGATATTTTCTTATAAGGACACTGATCCTAACATGAGGGCTCCACTCTCATGATCTAATTAATTATTCCCCAAAGTCCCCACCTCCAAATATTATCACATTAGGGCTTCAACATATGAATTTGAGGGGGGATACAAACATTTAGTCCATAGCATTCTGCCCTGGGCCCCTCCAAAATTCATGTCCTTCTCACACGCAAAATACATTCATTTTATCCCAATAGCCCCAAAGGTCTTAACTTGTTCCAGCATCAACTCTAAAGTCTAAAGCCAAAGTCTCATCTAAATTTCATCTAAATCAGATATGAGTGAGACTCAAGGTATAACTTATCCTGAGGCAAAATTCTTCCCCAGCTGTGACCTTGTGAAACCAAACAAGTTATATGCAACATACAAGGTTGGGACAGGCATAAGATAGACTTTCCCATTCCAAAAGGGAGAAATTGGAAAGAAGAAAGAGGTGACAGTTCCCAGGGAAGTCCAAAACCTAGCAAGACGAACTCCAAGAGATCTTAAGTTTTGAGAATAATCCTCTTTGGCTCGCTGGTCTGTCTCTTGGATCCACTGGGGTGGCCACATCACCCTCACAGCTTGTCGGGGCACTGCAGTGGCTCTCTGGGGTGACTGGGCCCACGTCATGGCTTTGCTCAAGGAAGTCACACCCCCAGGGCTTCCCTGGGCAGCCCTGCTCCCAACCTCCAAGAGGCCCAATACCAAAAAAAGTTGTTTTTGAGTTTTAAAACTACTGGGGGCCGCCCGGTGGCGCCGCGGTTTAGTCCGCGCTTGGCAGCCCGGGGTCCGCGGGTTCGGATCCCGGGGGGCCGCGGACGCACTGCTTGTCAGCCATGCCGTGGCGGCGTCCCATATAAAGTGGAGGAAGATGGGCACGGATGTTAGCCCAGGGCCAGTCTTCCTCAGCAAAAAAAGGGGAGGATTGGCAACAGATGTTAGCTCAGGGCTGGTCTTCCCCACAAAAAAACAAAACAAAAAAAAACTACTCCAGAATGTGGGCATACATCTTATTGTTTCACACGCTTTGTTTAGTGACTATTTGTGGCACTTTTTCTCAGGTGAGGGATGTGGAGTGTAAGGGAGAGAGCCTTTCACATTAACCTTATTTGTACCAACATCTATCTTTCCCAGCAGAGAACAATGGGAAAAACCAAGACAAGGACCCATAGGTCCTCGAAAACAAAGCCTAAGTGCACACATTTATTAACAAAAGAAAAAGCGTTAATTTTCCAGAACTCATGTCTATTTTCTTGTTTATAGGATATTAGATTTTACCCTTATCATTTTAAATGGCACAAATATTCACATAGAAATCAGAGCCTGACTCAAAACACCCAACCTCTTCCACTTTCTGACCTTTTTGTTTAGACAATATGTCTAAATCATCATTTGCTGTGACATCAGGTTGCAAACAGTGGGTGAGATGGGGAAAGACTGGGGGAGTATATATTAATGATGACCTCTGACCCTTGCCCAGTCTTCCTGTTGATGATAAGACAAGGGCTAATCACCCAACAGTATTGAGAGGGTTCTGATTCCAATTCCGATATGTGTATTGGGGGGGAGGGGTTGGGATTTCCCCACAGCACCAAGCAATTCTCTGACACCAGCTGGGTATCCCACAATTCAGCTCAATTCTGACACTATCTACCTGGAGAGAGCATCCGATTCCACAGGTTAAGGGCTCAATCCTTCAAGACTGCCCTCCACTTCAGATGCCAATAGCAAAACCAGGTTGTCACCTGTGCTTTCTGACTGACTGCTTATACACTGGAGGTTCCAATGACCCCCTCCTTGGGTTTGATTAACTTACTAAAGCAGCTCACAGAACTCAGAGAAACATTTTACTTACTAGATCATCGGTTTATCATGAAAGGATATAGCTCAGGAACAGCCAATAGAAGAGATGCATAGGGCAAAGTATGGGAAAAGGGCGAAGATCTTCCATGCCCTCTCCAAAGGCACCACTCTCCCTAAATCTCCACGTGCTCACCAACCAGGAAGCTCTCCAAACCCTGTCCTTTTGAGTCTTTATGGAGGCTTCATTACACACACATGATTGAACTCAATCTCCAGCCCCTCTTCCCTCCCAGGGGGTCTGGGGGTGGGACCGAAAGTTCCAACCCTCTAATCATCTGGTTGTTTCTGCTAGTAACACCCCCATCCTTAGGTGTTTTCCAAAAGTCGCCTTATTAACATAACAAAAGACACCTTTATTGTTCTCATCACTTAAGAAATTCCAAGAGTTTTAGGAGCTTTGCTTCAGAAATGGGGTCAAAGACCAAACATATATTTCTTATTATAAATCACAATATCACACTTATCCAGTCTATACCAACTGGACTCACTCAATCTGATTCACATAGTAGAAGATAAAAAACATTTTTACATAATTCACATAATAGAAAATAGAAAAAAATAGTTTATGTTAAAAAATATAAACACGTCTCATACTTTGGATACTGTTGGGGCCCAGGGCAGACCACCCCAAAATATTCCACAATAGCATACTGATTATTTTGAATTAAAGTTACTTGAGAGGCAAAAAGGGCATTCTGACCCTCCTGTCTCTGTTACCCCTAAAAGCAGGAACTAAATCTCCCACACGAAAGGTGCGCTCCCTGCATCCTTATCACCAGAGCAGAAGCCTGCATCAACAAACCTTGCTAATTTACTACCACGAGCCTAAAAGCTGCTTAAATTCCTCACTAACTACTTACCTCCAATCTAAGTTTCTTTGTCCTGTCATTCCTCACAAATTTATTGTTTCTTTGTGTAAAAGATATATATACCACCTGCTTTGTTCACTCTCAGAGCATCATTTCTCTGTGATCTCCAGTACGTACATATTAAACTGGGTTTTTCTCCTGTTATTCTGGTCTGGTGTCAATTTCATTGTTAGTCCCGTCATAAGAACACAAGAAGGGAAGACAGGGGAATTTCCCTGCTCGGACAGTATGTATGAGGTGTGACTGTGAATGGTGAAAGTGAATGTGGAAACACAGGTACGTGGGTTTTGAAGTTTCTCACCCTCCTGCACCCCATCTGCCATGCTCTACTTCTGAAGAGTTACAGTAAAAAGAAAAAGCTGGTTCTTCATTTACTTCCTCACCTTCATTTGAGGAAATCTCAAGTATCTACTTTCTTTCCTCACTGGCTTGCTTGACTTGGGCAATTTAGAAAAAGTAAGGTGGTGGTTTGGGGGGAAGGGAGAGGGGCTGCTTTACCTCTGTCCTTCGAGCCTAAGCTAGTTTCTTAGTTTCACTTTTCCTAACCCTTCCATGGTCCATTGAATTTTAAAGGGAAGTCATGCTCAACTCAGCTTAGATGAGACAAGGAGAGAGAGAGAGACAGGGAGGCATTGTCACATGCTATGAGTCCGCTCCTCCTCCTGGGAACCCTATGAATGAGTGATGTTCACAACGCTCTGGCCTCAGCAGCCCCCCTCAGCTTCTGTAGACTCAGGCCTGTGGTTTCTTCTGTGTTAAGAGAAAAGGAGCAGGTGGAGGGGCAAAGGAAGGGATAAGAGCAGAGAAGGAAGAGGAACAGAGGAAGGAGCAGGGTAGGGATTCCTCATCTTGAAACCATGGGACCAGGGTATCCAAATGACTGAGGCCAGAAGTTCACTACATGGAGAGCCTCAAAGACTTGAAATGTCTCATTGACAAGCCCACACCCACAAATCTCAAAAAAAGCAATAAAAATCATGCACATGTACCTAGGTCTGTGTCCTTCTACTCCTCCTATCAAACACTCTGCAACTCAGTGTTGTCACATCAGAAGCTTTGAGAAGGAGGAGGAGAGAGGAAGCAGCTAATACTTAAAGACATGTTCCCATGTGAGGTACTGGTCTGGCTCCTATTAGTAACTTTCTCCTATTTCTATCAGATTTCACTTTCTTGGTTCTGTCCCAGACCCCTCTGTACCTCACTTCACTGTAGGTTTTTGGTATTTATTAGCAGCCCTCTCTAAGGAAAAAAGGAGAGTGTGGTGGGGTGTTGAGCTGATGACAACATTTATAATGCTTGTTTGGTGAAGGAATGAAAGAAAATTGCCCCCAAAATGACAAAACAGAGTTCGCCTACACGCTATCTAAGCACATAATAAAAACACTTATCATTCTTTTAAACCCAGGTACATTCAGCTTTATGTAAAAGACAGCTATATCCAAAGAAACAGTTCTGAAGTGAGCAGGCAGTTCTACAAGTGCCTATTTCTCTTTTTATCCTCATTATCCATGCGTAATAATACTAACTGATTTCTGGGGGATGACTGAGTGTTCAGGGCACTTTCACTGCAATATACCATTTCCTTTAGAGAGCAGTCCTCCAAGGTAAGCAAGGCAGCATTACCAGCCCACATTAGACATGAAGGACATCAGAAATAACTGGGTGAAGTGAAATGCATGTACATATATGAGAATCAAACACCTGAGTTTGTCACAGACAAGACGTGGTGACTGCATAAGCTGGGCAAAATGTGTGATCTCTCTGTTAAACTTTTTCATTTATAAAAAAAGGAACACTACCTCCTACCTGGAATATTATAGGCTTAAATGAAATAGTAGCAATGAAAGAGCTATTTCATAGTAACTTTCTTCCTGGTACTTAAAAATCCTTCTCAAAGAGGAAGTAGGTGGATCAAGGTCCAAAATTCAGACATTTTGATTCCAATTCAGATATTTCTTCCCTCTTACTAGCCTGCCTTATACAGATTAATGGTGCTCACATCTGAGCCAGTGGTTTCCTTTTCCATTAAATAGCTACAGGCTGAATGTCTTAGGATACTTTGGTCTTCATAGGATTGGTGATTCTGAATAAGACACAGTCTGTCTTCACCAAGGTTCTCACCTGTGCTTGAGGAGATAGACAAGTAAACAAATAATTGCTAATAATTACTGTGCAAGCCCTAACACTAAGTTTCTGATCTTATGTCAGTGCTATTCCAATTGTGGGTCAGCTTGATCGTGGCAGTAAACCTACCCTATGTCCATCTTCTTCTGGTGACCAAGTGTCTATTATGCAAGCTTACCATCTCACTGTTGAGTATCCACTAACAGTTCTGAGAAAAAGTGAAAGTCCCCCCCCCCACACAAAGGACTTGCTTACCATCGTCTGACAAAGAAAAAAGACAAAGTCACTTATGAACAAAATTTTTCCTAAAGTTGATTTCAGAATAAATGTCCAGTATGAATCGGTAGATGAAGGTTAACATGGTCACATACCATGTCATGTTGTGTTCAACTCTGATTTCTCAGAGAACAGGGAAATGATCTACACATGAACGTCTCATATCATCAGTCTATAAAAGAGCCAAAATAGTCCAACACAAACCTTCTGAGCTTTTTATAACCTGACACTGTAGTTGGTTATTTAATAGAGAAAGTTAGTTTAGCAGGAAATTGCCCTCCAAAAATATTTTTAACTTAAAAATTATAGATGTGTATTTGTTTGCTATTTTTTAATAGAATCAAGGTAATTTCTTTGAATGAGAGTCTGCCAGTTGGAGTTCTTTTTCTAAGAAAGAATGTACATAAGTCATACCGGTGCTGTGATGTTTGTGATTTTCAGTTTCAGACTTTTCTTTTTATATTCCTTTCTTTTTTCAAGTGGAGAAAGAACTTAAAGAATTTGCAAATAAATCTTGCATAGACAAGTTTGGAAAAACCTAAACTGACCTTTGGTAAGGAATCACTTTAGTGAGAGTAGATAAATAGCAGTCAGCTAGTTACAAATATTGAGCATTCCGTGGGCACCAACCAATTAATGTTTTTTAAAAGGAAATGAGGAGTATTGGTCAATCAAGGTTTAAGTTAAGTGGAGGGCAGTTAAGAGAGCTTCTGTTTTGTGACCTGTGTCTATTGACAATCCCAGGACCACTCTTAAGGAAGATTCAGAATGTACAGTTAACAATACTTAAATTGCCTCTATCAACATCATCGTGTCAGGTAAAGACAGAGCTGAATTCTCTGATGAGGTTTTAAGCTCTGTTATTTTGTATTGTTGCTTGTCAAGAGATCCTCATGTTTAAGATATCAGAGGCTTTGTGGATGTGCTTGTTCAGTGGAGGAACATATTTCTCCAGAGATAGGATGCAGGTTTGCTTGTGGGCAGGACCAGTTTCTCTAAACAAAAAACAAAAGAAAACAATTCTTTGAATCTGCCCACGCACTTTGGAAAGTACTAGAATATGACCCCAGAATTCTGAGCCACAAACAATAGAAGTGATGTTTCCATTCTGAAAAATCTAAGTATAGGTATGTCTCATTTTGATCCCACTCAACTCTGAATGACCCCTCTAGAGTCTAGAATGTCTGCTTCTGAATAGAAGGATCTTCATTCTGAAGAAGGATGGTTCTACCAGAATACAGCTCAAATTATGTTTAGGTCAACCACAGTGTGATTCATATCCAAATTGTAGAAAACTGCTCTCCACCATATTATGAGTTATACTTTACACGATACTAAATATCTGGAATACATTTGCCGTCTGAGAAGTACTATACAGTCCAATATTGGATTTGAAATCTTAACCATACATATGAAGTTAGACCCATTTATCTGCCTGTGACACATGCTGATACACTTAACTTTTAGCACTGGGTTTGGGATCTATTCTGACCATTCCTACACTTATTTCTTTGGACCTTCTGTTTGTATTGTTTATATTCTTCTGTTAAAAAAATACACGTGAATAATGTAACTAATGCTTTTCATGCATCTCTTTTGCTTCTGCAGGAGGGATATTTGAAACTGTGGAAAATGAGCCCGTTAATGTTGAAGAATTAGCGTTCAAGTTCGCAGTCACCAGCATTAACAGAAATCGAACCCTGATGCCTAACACCACATTAACCTATGACATCCAGAGAATTAACCTTTTTGATAGCTTTGAAGCCTCACGGAGAGGTAACTATTTTCTCACTTTTATAGCCTTCTTTGGGTGATATGTCTGCTCTACAAGTCACTTGTTTCTTGCTACCTACCCTTTTTCAAAGTGGACATCTTTGTGCAAATGGGTTGCAGGAAATCTGGGTCCTCGATGTCACTGTCCAATGCAATCTGAACTGTCCTAATGGATGTTGCCCTGCTCTGTTTTCTGGGCCTTTCTGATTAGCTTACCCTTCAGTGCCCTCCACTCTATGATTAAATGGTTCAGCTATGAATGGAAAATGTCAAGCTTGACCTGTTTTTCCTTCCTGAGGCTGAGATACCACCATGCAATTGTACGGTGCAGTCAAATAAAACTTTTTGGAAGGTCATATCCACTGAGCACGTGGAAATGCCCACAACACACATAACTCAGACCCCAAATTTTAACAGATTGCAAACTACTGGGTTTACCTAGCATCTTCTCAACTTATTCTAAATTCCTTTCCACAAGATTATAGAAATATGAAGATTAAACCTATGTGAACAATCTTTGCGATTGATTCTCTTTTGCTTCTGAACAGAAGACAAGTTCCTAAAAAGTAATCTAATTTATATGTAGGCTGAGAGGTTTCTATTATGGAAAGAGTCACTGGAATTGTGAGGCTTGTTCACACATCCCCTAGACACTTCCAAGATGACTCTTAGAAGCACACTCACATTCCATATACTTGAAGCCTGGCTTCATAATGAGGGAGCTGTTGAGACTCAATACAAGTGTTTATGTGGAAACAAAGGCTGCTTATCACCCCAAAATAGGAGGGGATCTTTCCCCCATGGAGAAATGTTTTGCCCATTAAAAACACACAAATAAATGGAATACAATGGATGCCACGTTCATGCTGATTTCTAAGTAACTAAATACTGGTTGTTTCCACATAGAATTAATCCCGTTAGGATCCTTGGGTGTGTTTACCTAATACACTCTTCCACAAGATTCTTTGTGTTCTTTCCAAACAAAATGTAAAACTTGTTTTCCTGGGAGCACCAATGAAAAGTGAATAGTATAATGATTTTTTTTTCTATGTCATGACCTTAGTATAAGAATATTTCTTTTTAAAGATTGATGGAGTTGCAGATACTACATAAGTCAGAGTTGTCTATGAACAAATAATAAAACTTTATATTTATACACTACTTTAAAATTTACAAGGCACTTTCACATAAATTATCCCTGTGGGTTAGATCTCTCTCTGTGTGTCTCTGTCTCTCTCACACACACATGTGACACACAAACATTGTTGGCAAAATATCTTAGAAAGCCAACCATGTTTAACAATGATATTTCAACCCACATAAGAATTGAAAGCATTTTTGTGATCTAAAGTACTTGCCATATTTGTAAATTAAACACCCCCAAGCTTCTTAAAACCGGTAATTTGCAGGCAAATTCAAAAGGATTGATTTTCTGTCAAGTAATATTAGCACCCCAGAGCTAAATATTAGCAGGAATCTCAATCCATCATCTATGCTAGACAAAACAACAGTTTATATACTCTCATGCTTTCATTTTATCTTACTAACCAATGAAAACACAGAAAATGAACTTCTGAGGACATTGGCAATTTATGCTTACAGCACTGAATGCAGCAAATTATACGTCTTCATATCTCATGAGGTATTTCAGTGCCAAAGAGCGCAGTACCAGAAAGTTTTCCTTGTGAATGACTGTCAATATTTGCTGTCCCATAAATATTTGGAATACAGCCCTCAAAATTTCACTTATTAATTTTTCTCTCTAAATCAAGTCAGGTGATTTTTGACAAAGCCATACGGTTTTTCTACTTACTTTTATTTGTAGAATGACATTGTTATAAAAATTAACACAATTTTATTTATAAATTTCACTATTATTCAATTCAAATACCCAATTATCTCTTAGCAGTTCCAAATTCCTTTAAAGTAGCAATAAAATATAAATTTGAAATGCTTCTAAACTTATATTTAGTGCCAGCATAAATTTATGCCAGTGTAAAATGAATAGGCACTATTTTGCATGATCATAGAAGATAATCTGCCCCAACCTTTCTGGAAGGAAATTTGGTTAATATGTTTCAAGTAACTTAAAAATATTAATGCCTTTTGTTTATAGCTGGGAATCTAATCTAAGAAAGTACCATAAAATTCAGACGAAAATATAAGAACTAAGATAAGTACAATAATATTATCACCAAAAATGAGGAGTAGTTTAAATGTCCAGTATCATAGGAGTAGTTAAATAAATGATGACATACTCATGGAATGGGCTATCCTACAGACACTAAAAATATACTTTTGAAGAACTTGTAATGACTTGGGGAAAAGGGCATGCTTTTATTGTTAAATCTGATGTTAAATAAAGAAAGCAACGTATCAAACTGTATCTATATAATGATTCAATTTTTTTATAAACACCATCTATGAATAGATATTATCCCAAGATGATGGAATTACAGGGCCATTTTTTCTTCCTTAAACATTTAAATATTCTAAATGCTCTTAATGAGTGTATATAATCTTATAATGAGAAAAATAAATGCTATATGTTAATTTTTAAATGTTATATATTAAAATCCACTTGATTTTGTTAGGCTACACACTGGTGATATCAAAGTAGAGAGAGGCTTGACCTTGAGCTGGGTCCCTGGGCTCTGGCACACTTCTGCCATTATCTAGTGGCCCTGACTCACTCCATTGTCTTTGATATTAGTGGGCTGGACAAAATGTCTTCTAAGATGCCTTTAAGCTATGCTGTTCTATTATCCTGTAATTAATTAGGTATCAGTATCACTTAACATTCTCTAACATTTTTTCAATAGCCTGGAACTCCTTTCTGAGTTTTGGCAAGACAGGAGCTAAGGGACTTTGCAGTCACCTGGAGAGTCTTCTGAATTCTATGACCTTGTTAATATCTTCATTCCCACCCTGTCATATGACAGAACTTCATCCACATGACATTCACTTGGCAAATGACTTATAAATTAACTCTAAGTGCTCCTAGGTAACACCACACCAAGCAAGGGATTTAGACTCCATCTGATTAAAGGTGATGAAGTGAGACCAGACACTCATTTTTATTTGCAGGAAGTTGGCCCTGTGATGTGTTGCTAATCGGTTCTACATTTACATTTCTCAGTATTTTATTATCTCAGGTGTACTACAAGTTGGAGTAAGTGTATTTCCTCAACATACAGATGTAGAGTAGAGGAAAGTTTTCAATAGTGAAAATAAAAAGAGGAATCATGAAAGGAAAGATTAATTTCACAAAACTCTCTTTCTCTCCACCACTTCCCTGCCCTCCCTCTCCACCCCCTCCTTATCTTTGGACATCAGCATGTGACCAGCTAGCTCTCGGTGTGGCTGCTCTCTTTGGCCCTTCCCATAGTTCCTCTGTCAGTGCTGTGCAGTCTATTTGCAATGCTCTTGAAGTTCCACACATACAGACTCGCTGGAAACATCCCTCGGTGGACAACAAAGACTTGTTTTACATCAACCTCTACCCAGATTATGCGGCTATCAGCAGAGCGGTCCTGGATCTGGTCCTCTACTACAACTGGAAAACAGTGACCGTCGTATATGAAGACAGCACAGGTATGGGACTCCCACAAGACCTCACCTGGCTGCATCTGGTCTGAACAAAGGGAACCAGAGTGTTCTATAGGCATTAGACTCATCAGGTGGAGTACATGAAAATGCTCTTTTATAAGAAGCTAATGGAGTTTCTAATTTAGGAATGCCGTGTGTAGCTAGTTCCAATTCCTTTTGGTGAATTGATCCTTTCTGATGTTCCTTTCATCATCATATTTAGGGGGATTTTTTTAAGAAATATCACCTTATTGATATACGTTGTAATCCAGTGAGAATACTAAAGATGTAATTTCACTTATCCAACAATATTAAGACTATAACCCCGACTCAATTCCTTAAATAATGCCGAGAAATTTTGAAAATGACCATGAAGTATGACTCCAACTTGATAAGTAGCTCCATAAATGTCTAGAAAAGTTTCCAAAGTAGGTTAGCAAAGAGGAATCCAATTAGAGGTTGTATCAATAAAGGGGACCATTTCATAGGAAAGGGACTAAGAACCCTGGTGATGAGTCGTCAATAAAGCTTTCATTGTTCCACCTGCTCATTTTAAGATAAAGGATTGAAATGTGGTTTCTTCAATTTAAATACTGCTGATGACTCTCCGTTGTCCACATAAGAAAGTCCAAGTCCTTCTAATTTCAACCTGTTCACCAGCCAGCCCTTTTCATCATTAACCAGGTACTACTACCTTCTCTACATCCCCTATACTTTCACACCAGCTGTGATGAAGGGTCCGTCATTCCTTAAATACCCCCCAATTCATCCCAACTCTTCTTTTCTGAGGCTGGCCCCTCACTTTGCGAGATCCTCCTCACAGCCCCCGACGTGATGAGCTCCCCTATTCTCCATGATCACACTCATATGTCACTGTTTCCTTAAAGTTCTCCAAGACCACCATAAGCTTCAGCACCACTTTGTAAACATAAGCATGATGTTACATGTTTCAATGATCTGTTTACGTGTCTATGAGACTAGGAATTCCTAAAAATTGGAATTTTATCTTATTTATTTTTATAATCTTCTGCCTAACACAGTCCTGGCATATAGGAAAGTGCTCAGTAATTACATGTGGAAGGAATAATACTATTTACTTTCTGAATATTTTTTCTCCAAGAATTAAAATTACCTCCTTTTCTTGATCTACACGTTTGGTAACAAGACTAATAAAATTATCAGTGAAAATTAACAAAGCAAAGCACTTTCAAACTTTTTAATAGTATTTCGTTTTCCACTGTCCCTTTCGCCAAGCACCAGCACTTACTATTCTCCTGAGGATGAATAGTGAACTGCCTCTATTTGGCACTGAACTCTGGTTCCATTTTAAACTGTCAGATAAAAGTGACTATTCTGGTTGAAAATATGCATTTATGTATTTTTTTATACTTCAGCTCATTTTAAGAAGAAGTAAGGGCAGGTGATTGGATATATAATTTATAAATATTTTACTCAAAACCATCCTACTGGGAAGGATAAGCCACAGGGAGTCATATTTTTAGAGCTTCACCTCCTTGCTGTGCAGGAAGAAAACATATTGTCAAGAGAGCTCTGCAAGCATATATAAAGAGCCTTGAGATAGAACATTATATTGTAAACCTAAGTGTAGTCAGATCTTCCATGTTGCCTACCTTTGTAGATAGAGAGTTTCAGGAGCTAATGAAACCATACTATTTCTCATTACATAGTTCACTCTATAGTATACTTTTCTGTCAATATTTCTACCATCTCCAGTGAAACAGGACCATCTAAAGAAAAACAAATCGGGGCCAGCCCAGTGGCGCAGCAGTTTAGTTCGCGCTTGGCAGCCCGGGGTTCGCAGGTTCGGATCCCGGGAGCCTGCCGAGGCACTGGTTTGTCAGCCATGCTGTGGCGGCGTGCCATAGAAAGTAGAGGAAGATGGGCACGGATGTTAGCCCAGGGCCAGTCTTCCTCAGCAAAAAGAGGAAGGTTAGCAACGGATGTTAGCTCAGGGCTGGCCTTCCTCACAAAATAAATAAATAAATAAAATTTAAAAAATAAAGAAAAACAAATCAATGAATGATATTGAAACTTCTGGATTTAACTTAAGAAAGAGTTCAACTAAAGGTGTGAGCATAACTTTGCAGATTTCAAACTGTATTAGACAAAATATAATTTGTAAAATGATGACACAATAGTTGATGTCCTAACCATCCTTCTGATTTCAGATGAGCACCCATAAGTGATGGCCATTTTGCACAAGAGAGAAATCATTCATCCCTGTTAAGGTCACCTGAACTCAGTTGATCAATAAATGCTTGCTGAAATTGAAAATCCAAAATTAGTTTGTATGTTGCCCATTAAGTTAGAGATGTTTCATGTTAAAATGATTTTGCCCACAAAGACATTAAAAATGTAAATGAATAATCAATTGAGCCATTAAATTGGGACTCAGAGAGTAAACAGGTCAACTGAGATCAATAAAAGCAGGCATCTCTTGACTTGAGTGGGTTTAATACTGCAAGACTCAGGGTTTTGGTTGCAGCAATTATCAAGCCATAAAAAAGGAGAAAACTTACTAAACCTGAAGGAAAAGGAAGGACTTAGGTGTGCTCAGCACCTGCCCTCACACCAGAAGTAAGTACTCATTAAAGAGCAGTTTATTGGGATTTGTTTAGGAGTTTGTTAAATAGCCTAAAGCCAGCACAGATGTCTGTGGGACCAAATGGCCCATCACTCCCATTGAAATCAATGGGATCACTGTGCATGTCTCTAAGGACAAAATTCAATTCGCAAAACACTAGCAAGCAGAATTCTGTCCTCTAAAAGTGAAAATGTAGAAAGACCCTAGAGAACTGTTGGGGGGAGAAAAGTTTTGTCTCGCTTCATCTCTCTCTCTCTGTTGCCTGGATCTTCTTTCCATTAGTCACCTACTTCTCTCTGATTCCCACATTCAGAGGTGACCCTAGGCAATGAGAATTGCTGCTCATTGGTCATCCCCTCTCCTTCATTAGACCCCTGGTGGAAGCCTGGCTCCTATCCCTTCACACACATCAAAAAGAGCTGAGAAGCTGAGCCCCAAATGCAGCGTGGAGGATATTCAGCAGTTTCTGCTTTCTCAAGGCCAACCTTAGTGAAATGTAGCCACAGCCATTTCTGTAGAACAGGGGCCAGCAAACCTTTTCTCTAAAGGGCCAGATAGTATATAGCTCAAGTTTTGTGGGCCTTAGGGTCTCGGTCACAACTACTCCTCTTTGCAGAGGTAGCAAGAAAGCAGCCATAGGCAATACATAAATGAATGAGTGTGGTATGTTCCAATAAACCTTTATTTATAACAAACAAGGAGGGCAGTGTGGTTGGATCAGAGTGAGTGAGGAAGGATTGTGGGAGAGTAGGTCAGATAGGAGGGTCTTGTAGATCATGGAAGGTTTTGTAGACCACAGGAGAGCTTCTGCTCCCCATGAAATGGGAAGCCCTTGGAGAGTGTGCAGCAGGGGAGCGACAGGATCAGATTTACGTTATAAAAAGATTACTCTGGCTGTTGTATTGATAATAAAATATAGGGAAGCAAGGGCAAAAACAGGTGGCTCCTAGAGAAATCAAGGCAAGAGATAGAGGATAGCAATAGAGGAGTAAGAAATGGTCAGATTCTGGAAATATTTTGAATGTTGAGCTGGCGTAATGCCCTGAAGGAGTAGAGGTTGGTTGAGAGAGAAAGAGGTGTCAAAGATGACTCTAAGCTTTTCGCTCTGAGCCAAAGGATGGAGTTGCCATCACCTAAGATAGGTGGAGCTAGTTTGGAGGAAAAAGGATGATATCCGGAGTTCAGTTTTGAACATGTTAAGTTTGAGTTTGAGATGTCTACTAGACATCCAAATGGAGGTGATGAGTAGGCAGTTAATGTATGAGTCTGGAGTTCAGAAATGTGGTGTGGGCTGGAGATACGAAACCGAGAGTCCTAAGCATATAGATGGGACTAGATGAGGTCGTCAAGGAAATGAGTTCCAGCCAGATGCCTCTAGCCCTGAGTTCATAACACATAGCCCTTAAAAGGTTGTTTTTTTCATCCGTGGTTGCCTGAAGTCATTTATCTCAACACGTCAGAGCCATGAGATTTCTAAAATGCAGCCCACAATAAATAGCTATTAACTATCACTTGACACATAGTCTCAAAGCTTTATAATGAGGGTTAATTTGAAATAAGATTAATATACATAAAAATGGCAGTGCTGGAAAGAAACAAAAAAGGAGAAAACACAAGAGAAACGACAACAGTGAAAATCACAACAGTAACTGAATTCTTGAGTGCTGACTATGTGCCACGCACTGTTCTAAATACTTTATATAATTAACTCATTTAATATGCTCAACCACTCTGTAAGTAAGTGAAATAGCTGCTCTTAAGGCTGTATTTAAATAGTGACATAGATTTGTTGTGTCTATTCTATTTCCCTCCATTTTCCCATAGAAAACAGAAAGAATATATTGTCCAGAACACAGAATCTTGACAGAGGCTGAAAATTTGGACTTGAAGAAAATTAAACATTTTAGCATAGATGACCAAGCAAAAATGAAGGATATTCTGTACACAGTCAGTGCTGAATAAAAGAATAAGTGAATCATTTCACCTTCAACAATCACAACTCACCCCACTCTTGTTTTGACCACTTGTGCTAGCCAAACACTTCTGCTACATGCCCTCCCACAATTCCACCTGAAATAGCTGTGCGATGGAAAGTCTGTAGGACTGAGTACCAACAGGATAATAAACTATAGTTCCTTTTTTTCTCTGCTTCACTCTTTCCTACTCTTCTTATCCACCTACTCCAGTCCCCTGACCAGAACTTTATTCAAATTTTTGGAATTCTGCCCAGGAAACCCATCTTCAGATATTGCATGCCAGGTATATTAGTTTTTGCTACTATTGATATTAGCCAGAATTCAGGACCAACATATACTGGTGGAGCTAACTACAACAGAGTTAATCCCCAATATTTTGACTAGATTCTTCAATCAGATCCTTCTCGATCAAGAGACACAATTTTTCTTTTGGAAAGTCTCTAGCTTTTTTTTTTTTTTTGATGCACTTTTGAAAAATCATATGTATGAAGATCTGCACTTGAAAGTGCTGTATTTCCCCAGATAATTCACTCACTTACCCATTTTCATTTCTCAGTTCTGATTTTTCCTCCCCTCTGGAGGGAACATAGATTCCCCTTAAGAATCCTATTAGACTTGGGTATATTAATACACCAATAAGTTTGTGAAATGCCATTTTGCATGTTTCTAACTTCAAATGAAGAAGAAATTAACATTTAAAATGTGCGATCTTATCTTTGGGTCCCAGTGGTTTATTACATTCATTTTTATCGCGTCAAACCCACTGATGTGGTTTAATGAACAGGGAATTGGATTAAGACTCAAGAAAAAACGAGGTACTTTTCCTTTGAACTGATGCTTATTAAATATAACTAAAGCTGTCCAGAAATGGCTTGGGCTGCAACGTGAGGGAGAGAATTTCTCAAAAGGCGAGGTGTTCAGCAGCAGCTGTATAGAGGGGATTCGTGCATCCAGTAAGGGTTTGACCTGGAAGGTCCTTCCCAATTTCTGGCATCTGTGACTCATTTTCAGGGCCGATCCAAACAATTAACCTCACTGTGCCTCACTTTCCTTACTGTAAAATAGCACTGACACCTATGCACCTCAGAGGTATATTCTGAGGTTTATTGAGCTATTTATAAGGCATGCAGCCTACTTCATAAAAAGGGACAATGTAAATAGCCAAGTTTATTATTACTTAAGGAGGAGGCATGGGAAATTTTAAACACTCACTGGAAATAGCAGGTTCTGTTTTTCTCCTCCATACGCTCCACCTGTTCCCAGAGTCACTCGATGTGCATGCAAATCAGCCTTTTCTCTGTGCCATATCTGAGTGCGAAGAGTAGATGGGTAGCCATAGCAAGCGTTTAGAATTGGCCATCTGGACATTTTTGAAAGTTATCTCCATATGCAGAGCCCGGCTCAAATTCATGTGAGATAAATAGGCTCCTTGCTCGAACGCCCTTTTCAAACCAAAGGTGCAGCTTCCAATTCATTCTTGGGTGTGGGAGTGGAGGAAGAAGGTTCCTATGGTATTATTTTACGTCTCCATGTCTAGTCTTTTTATTTAGAAAGATTTGAACTTGGAAAAAAGTTGCAAGAAATCTACAATGAACTCCTGTACACCCTTCATCTAGATTCAGCAGCTGGTATTATTTGGCCACATTTGCTCTAACGCTCTATGATTCTCTCAACACAAAACAACTACAACAACAACAATAATAATAGCAATAGTATTGCTGAACTATTTGAAAAGAAGTTGCAAACATCATAACCTTTTTAACCCTGAAATACATTAATGTGTATTCCCTAAGAATTAAGACCCTCCTTGTTATAACCACACTGAATTATCAAACATAGGAAACAACACTAATGCAACACTATTAAAATAAACAAATATGATAATAGTTAAAAAAGGGGGGCTCTGCAGAGATGACTGAGGCCAGGGGGAGCGAGTAATTACTGGCTAGAGGGCCTCTGTGCAGGTTGTTCTCAAACACTGGGCCTTCCTGGTGACCAGAGGGTACCATGGTTTCCCCTCCAGAATGTAGCTTTGCCCCAGGCGCAGATAGAGCCAGCTTGGGGTGCTCTTGGCCAAGGGTGTTGTGGGCCCTCTGGACTTTTTCACCTGGTCCAGAGGGACCCAGAGCCAACTTACCCCACTCCACCCTCATGGAAGTGCCACCTGTGCCCATGTTGTCCTCACACTCTCTCCTCCCAGGAAAAGGCTGCTGGAGGCTGCTGGGTCGGCCTTGATCCCACACACAGACAGAGCCTGTGCTGGATCTCGCCCTGTCAGGGGCCAATATACACACCATATTTCAATTTCTATAATTGTCCCAATAATTGTCCTTACAGCATTTGTTTGAATCCAGGATCACTCTGTATTAAGTTGTCATATCCTTTTAGTCTCCTTTGGTTTAAAACAGTTCAGCCTTCCTTTGTCTTTCATGGCACTGACATTTTTGAAGAGTCCGGGTCAATTTTATTGCAGAATGTCCCTCAGTTGGGTTTGTTTGGTTGTCTCCTTATCTGCATTTTATTTTTCAAGTTCCTCCACCTTGGCGGGCTAGAAAAACCATCACTCACTGTTACCAGCTTTGTGTGCACCATTACCATTTTCTGCAACTGGAGTCCGGTCCTGGAAACACTGGGCCACTCCATCAGGTTAGCATCCAAACCCAGGAGGACCACTAGCAAAGTTAGGAGGTGTGCCTAAATCGATCTCCTTTCCCTAAAGTACTGTAATTATTTGTTTAGCAAGTAATTTTTAACTATTCTTTACAATGAAGTGTAAATGAGTGATGGATTGCTGCAAAATGCAAATAAAAGAGAAAGCTGTCTCTAAATTTTGTCTCCTGTGAACTAAAAAAAAAGTCTTTTAAATTGTAAATTCTACAACATTTGCTAAGGAAGGCAGAAAGGCTTTTTTTAAGCAAACAATTGCTTTGGGAAGAGACATGTGAACCTCACTTGCTCATTGTTCTTCTCCCAACTTGGGTCTGTAATCTTTAAATCTGCTGATCTCTCCCTTATGAAGTCAATTCACCTGTATGCAAACAAAATGAGAAAATGAGGGGCTTAGTAGTGAGTTTTTCCTAAAGATAAATTCAGGCCAATTAGAAACTGGTCTGAGTTGTTCTCCTTTCTCCTCTATTGGCATTAAAATAACTTTCTTTTATGAAACAATTGTGAAAGTGCAAGGTCACTTTTTCTGAGGGAGAGGAAGTGTGTTATTAATGGCCTCATTTGCCAAATAAAAGTTGAATACTTTATGCTGGTCCAAAGTCTTTTTTCTCTGTTTATTTATGCAGCTATTTATTTATACACATAGTTAAATAGTTAATTAGTTAGTTAGTTACTCAGTTAGTGGATCTGAAATCTAAAAGACAGGAGGGGCCACTGATTTGGTGAAAAGAGCCCTAGATTGGGAGGCAGAAGGTGGACCTGGCTTTAAACCCTAGATCTGTTGTTTAATAGCCTCGTGACCTCAAGCAAGCCACTCCAGCCTCCATCAACCTCAGCTCATAATTCATAAAATTAAGTAGTAATTGATGCCCCATCCATGTCATGAGAGTTGATGAGATGAAATTCTCCTATGGACTGTGAGAACCTCAAAGCAAGATGCATTCATGTTGCACCCCCAGCACTTAGCATGGGGCTTGGCATATAATGAGCAACCAGAAAATATTTTCCCATAAAAATGAATGAATGAAGTGAGAAAACATATTCTATTCAACTTTGAATGTCGTAAGTATGTGTGTGAGTCATCATGATAGGAAGATGCCCTTCCACTCGACAAAGAACGAAAGAGCAGTTCATTGCAGCATACGAAATGCACTTTTAAAATGTTTTTCCCATTTTATTTAAAGGCCACATTGATCTCCCTTGTGGTCATGCTCAAGTAAAAAAAAAAATTATATGTGATTGCAAAGCAGGAGGATGTTAGGAAAAGACAAGAGAGAGAGGCAAGCAGCCTGGGGTAAAGAAGGAAGGTGAATGGATCCCTGTTTCTATTTTTTCCCCATCTCATCAAATAATCCAGAGCTGTATCTATTCCCTCAGCACCAACACATTGCATTTGTAAGGCAGGATGGCAAAGTGGAAAGATTGAGCTTTGGACTCACAGACAATTTGAATCCATGGCTCCTCCTAACCATCTTTGCTACTCTAAGTTACTTAATTGAGCCTCGATTTCCTTATTTGGAATAATGAAGGTGATAACACTTGCTTCATGGGATTATTGTGAAGATAAACAAACATAACAAATAACAAATATACAGGCCCATGTGTTCAGTTTTCTTCCATTTTTAGTACTCATCAGTAACTCAGGACAAGAGATTCTGAAAGCAAGGACAAGTGCCTCATTATCAGTACTTGAGAGCCTTCAACTAAGTTGATTGATTTGAAAAGAAGCAAGAGCCCAGGAAGACTATCATTCTAACACTTTCAATTTTCATGTAAAAAAATTTAAAAGGATAATGAGTGTTAAATCTTTATATGTTTCCACAACCCCCCTCATTGTCCCATCCATTTGACTCTGAAGAGTAGCTTAATTAAAAATTTACTGTACCTCAGAACCAAACCTATCCAAGGTGTTGGAGGAAACTTGTAACACTTGAGCCACAAAAATGTGGCTTCTGGGGGAAAAAAAAAATAACTAAATAAAACAAGACAATTGAAGAAATGCATCAAGTCCAGAGGTAGTTGGCATCCATGCTGTATCTTGTACCCTGCATACCACAATTTCCATCTGAATACTGATAAAGCTTAATATTTCCTATTGATTTCTTGGAGCTGACAAATCCTGAAGGCACAGAAGTGTGTAATAAAAAAAGTAAAAGTCAATTTTCCAATGTGATGGGAGTCCTCTAGTGAGAGCCGACATCACACAGTGTAGCAAGCATCAGTTAACATTTGGGGAAATAAGATGAAAGGTTTATGTAGCTGTTTGTCTTGCCCTAGTAAAGCACCTCTGTTAAAAAACGATGCAGCTCAGCAGATTCATATTTGTCGCAAATCAAACATTCTCCCTCAAGTTAGTTGGCTGTATATACTTTCCCATAATTACCAATGGTAGATTTTTAAAGCATTTTGTTTCTGCTTTTATTATCATAATCTCTAAAAGTCCTGTGGTCTTTTTTTTAATCAAGAAAAGAGTTTCCAATTCAACATGCAAGTATATTAGAAAGAAAATATAATGAACCATTTATAAATAGTTTATATGGCAGGAACTGGAAGATTATATACAGCAGCCCAATCAATTAGCTGGTAAACAGTATGTTATATATAAATACTTGTTGAAAGGCTCACAGAGGTTTACAGGCCCAAGATGTTCTAGTACTCTATTGGTTCTTTAAGTGAGCAGGTATTATCCATTTCATTGAGCACCTTTGGAAACTTCGAACAACTTTTTGTTTACAAAAGTTTCACAGTTACAGACTTGATTTGTTAAAGATTTGAGGTGTTGGCTGATAGCTGGAGAGGATCATTGCATTCTAAATAAATTCAAAATGCACTTGGGAAAATTGTGCTTTCAAGCCACACAGCCACACAAGGAAAATGCAGTCTAATCCCCCACAGAAAGAGGAATGACAAATGAGAAGTCAATAGTGTAACGTTTAGGTAGGTGGTGGCCTCGATAGATTTTGAGAATGATATGAATTTGACTGTAAATGGCAATAAACAAATACTTTTTTGACAGAACAGTCTGTTGCATGATTGGATGTCATTTTCTAGGTCTAATTCGTCTGCAAGAGCTCATCAAAGCTCCCTCCAGATATAACATTAAAATCAAAATCCGCCAGCTGCCCTCTGGGAATAAAGATGCCAAGCCTTTACTCAAGGAGATGAAGAAGGGCAAGGAGTTCTATGTGATATTTGATTGTTCACATGAAACAGCCGCTGAAATCCTTAAGCAGGTAAGAGGGGTGGTGGGAGGTGGAAGCGTGGGGGAAATGTTCATTTCTCTTTCTCGAAAATGCCATCTGGTTTCACTTAGTGCAGCATGATAAAACTGTAGCAGTCCAGTTTAGGCTGAAGACTGCAGTTTTTCAGAATTTTTTAAAATAGTCAAAGGGCTCAGGGAGTTCAGGTGGAAGCTACCTGTCAATAGATAGTTGTAGATGTGTGGTCCTGTGTACGTCCTGGGAGGTATGTAGACCCAGCCAGCAGAGGTTCAGAGAAGGGTATCATTTCAACGTGATTAAGCATCTCTTCTTTTACATCTGTTGAAAAGGCTGAGCCAGATTTCATTTACACAATGCCTGACTTGTCCTAAATTCATCTTCCTCGTGGCAAGACCTCTTTTGTCAAACATGCATGATTCCAAGCAGAGTGAAGAGGGGACACAGGGACAGTCACAGAAAAGATGCTTCTTTCTTCTAATTTGTTATAGACAATGAACAGCCATGCATTTGTCTCCACAGATGATGTAGGTGGAAACACTTGACAAACTGTGAAATCTTATATAAATGAAAGCTGTTAGTAATGTTGAGAATAATAATGAGTAATAATTTCTGAGCACTTCAAGATATAGCACTGGTTTTGTGCCCAAGAAAGAAAATTCAGAATTAAAAAAATAAAGCATAGACTGGTGGTTCTCAACTCAGAGTGATTTTGCCCCCTCAGGAATTTTTGTCAGTGTCTGGAGACATTTTTGGTTGTCTTATTGGGGACAGTGACACCCTACTGGCAACTAGTAATTAGAGGCCAGGGATGCTGCTGAGCATCCTATAATGCACAGGACACCCCCACAACAGGGAACTATGTAGCCTAAAGTGACAATAGTGCTGAGGTTGAGAAAACCTGGCATAGACAAAGACAATGGGAAAGGTTAGCCAGATGTTTAAAGTAGAAGCATTAATAAAAGATCAGGGGATTGAATTTGGGGGAAGTAGGTAAAAATAGCCAGGTTATATTTATGTGGCCTAATGGGTGTCTCTTTGTATTTTCTGTGTCTACGGTGGCATAAGGCAATGTTCTTATCTAAAATGACACAAGCTGTTATTGTACTCCCTAGTTTGAAAGGTCTGGGGGTGTGCTGTGTGGTGGACTGGTAATGGGCACCAATTTCCTAAGTAGACCAAACTCTCTGCACACATGCAGAACTGTGGGTTTCTGAATCACTTGGAAGAGCCGTCTTCAAGCAGTCATACAGACCGACTCTCCAGGACTGTAGCCCGTATTTGAAGGCATCTCTCTGAAGCCGTTGACTTCAGAGTTAAGTTTTTAATTGCACCGAAAGGAGACCATCAGACTAGATGTCTCTATGATCTCCTGGATAATTACTCTAAAAAATCTATTTAATAGAGTCATAGAACACATTTAAAGTTACAGCTGAAAACAATCACAGATATCATCAAGGCTGATCTTCTCACTTTATAGGAGATAAAATGACTTTCCCAGAGTCCCACAGCCAGGAGCTGGCACTCAGCTTCCTTTATCCCATCCAGTGCTTTCTCCACTATGCAATGTTCCTTCTTCAGTTAGGCGGAGAGCATCTGTTCCTTACTTCTAGACCACAGTTGCATTAAGAAATCATTAAATATTATAATTACCTCTCACTAAAGAAAGCAATCAGGTTGCAGTGATGTCAGCAACTAAACAACTCTAAAGGTAAATAAATACAATCAGCAGGCTTCTATCTTAAGGCTTCATTTGAGAATTTTAATACAGTTCATTAATGCGTATAATGGAGTGTGGACCAGAATGGAGAAAAACACCCGGATTTTATGTGTAGCCCTCAAAATGCAAAGAAGCATCCCTTCCCAGGAGTCTGTCACACTGGAGGCTGGGGACTTCTGCTACATTTAAGAGAATGATTTGCTGATGAGGCTTGTCTTGGTTGGATATCCATTTGGCTCATGTAATTGGCCACATCTCTCCCAAAGGGCAGGCTTGGAATAGGCGAGAGAAATACATGGTAGACACAGGAAAGTTCTGCTAGATTTTCTCCTCCATTTTGATAAATGTGGACTTAAAGTGGCTCTTTTCTGGTAGCATAGATATTACATCCTTCAAAGGACAATTAAAAAAAAAAAAAAACAACCAAAAACCCTCTAAGAAAAGCTCTCTCAAGAAATGTCTGATGGGGGCCGGGAAGAGTGGAATCAGTTCAGCTTTGCACTGGCCATTGGCACACTTTTTCTCCATCCTCTGTCTTCTCATGTTTATCTTGTTTACTTTTCCTAATCATGTGAGTGGTAAGATTGGCTGTGTAGCTTGGTGGAAGCGACTAAAGAGACTATTTGTCCATTTTTTGCTCCAGACTGATGATCTGCAAATATTGGGGAGGGAGGAAAACCTTTTTAAAAGGTTCCAGCGAGGAAGCCCTGCCTTACTGAATGTGGAAGTACAACTGCTCTTTTTGCAGTCACAGAAGAGGACCCAGGCTGACTTAATGGACCTCCGAGAGGCTGTGACGATTTGAAAAGTGACACTGAAGGCTTCAGGCCTCTCTATTCTGGTCAAAATGAGGCCCAATACTCTGTGTGATCCAGTTTGACTTGTTGCATTAGCCCTGGGCAACAATCTGTAGAAACAAAGAGAGACCTTCCCTCTGCTGTCTGCTGAGTGCCTCTCTAGGAAGGCTGAGGGTTCAAGATCTTAGGGTCCTGATTCCAGTCACCATTTAACCAAATCTCTTCCTACCTGAGGTAAAGAAAGACTTCTTTTACCGAGGTGCCGATGACAGCATCTGGCATCCTATATATTTTCTTATGCAGTCTCAAACAACTCCTGAGGTAAATTTGGTGTTCTCACTTCAGAGTTGAGAAAACTGAAGCCCAGATACGTTAAGTGCCCCATACAAGGTCACCCTCTGAATAGCCAGGCTGCCATATAGTCTCCAGACCTGCCTGATCTCAGAGTCTCTGAGCCCACTTTACTGTGAAGGGCCCCCATTCACGGTGGATAACCATTCCGTTCTGAAGCAGGCTTCCAGAAATGTCTGGGAGAAACACAACCACTTGCTACTGGTCTCCTTTGGAAGAAATTAGTATTAATAGCTTTTCCTTCCTTGGTAACTAAAATCACTGCTGAGAAAATTTTCTCTGCAGGTCAACTTGGCTTTCTTCTCATGCACATTTCCCATTATTTCCCTGTACTTCTCTGCACCTTCATCATATTTTACCACTTTTTAATGATTCTTAAGAAAAAAGAAATCAAATGCACTTTAAAGAGGATATTTGACATTTATCTAAAAGTAAAAATTGGGGAAAAGTCTATAGTTATTCTTGAGCATGCTAATCACTCCAGCGAAGTAATTATTTCTATTCATATTGAACAAGTACTATATGATGAGAATCTGAAAAGTTATTTCCCAAAAATTAGTTAGAAACTCAAATATCAAGACTTGATTAGGCTACAGAGGAGCAGGGCTTTCGTATGAACAAACTCTTTTCATGAATTTCTGCAATCTGAGAGTGGCCCCAACCATCAGCAGCACATGGGACCCATCAGGTCACTTGGTGTCCTTTTCTCTCCCTGCCCACCCACCACCTCCCAACAGTCATCCTCAGCTTTATGAAGATGTTGATCTCTCTTAATCTGCCTTCAACGTGGAAACCCCGGGTCCCCAGCTCCTCCTCACTCCCATTTCCCTCGAGTCTCACTATCCTCCTGACTCTTCGCTGCCCACCCCTCTTGCACCCTCGCTCATTCCTACTGAGCTTGATTCTACACACTCAGTGGCTGCTGGGAGATGAATTTAAAGAAGAGGCACAGGATAGGAAGACTCTACATATGGAATTCCTAACGTGTGCTTGGCGCCATGCTGGGTTAAGCAACCATCTTTTTTAATCACATAATAACTCTTGATATAATTGATTCTATCTCTCTTTTGCAAGTGAAAATGGAAGCTTAGACTTAGTAATAATTTCATCGACCATATACTGAGCATGCTCGTAATGCAAAAGTCTGTGGCCTGCATGACTTGACCCTGCCTCTCTCTCCAGACTTCTTGCCAGCCTCTGGTCCCCAGTACTCTATTTCAGAGGCACCCTACCTTGTCACATAACATGCCCTCCTTCTCCCACTTCACAGTCTTCGCACTTGAAGTTGCCAGTGCCTGGAACATTCCTTCCCAAAGTTGGCCTCACCTAAGCCTTCATGGTTGTCTCTTGATAGATAAAGTAGCAGGAGCTCCTTTCTCATTCCCTATGACCTTGTGCTCTACGTAGTTTTTCTGTAGCCCTAGTAAAAATCTATAATACTTAAAGATGTTGACTCATTTGTTATCCATACCCACTACTGTGCTATCTGCTCCAAGAGGACGGAAGTCTTCTTTATCTTTTTCTCCCAAATCCCCAGCACCTACATTATTTGACACATAGTGAATGCTCAGTAAAGCTCTCTTGAATGAATAAAGGAAATGGGTGAATGAATGATCCAAGAACGGTGCTAGGAGCTCTTAGTGAGTAATCTCCAGAATCGCCTTCCTTCCACCCCGCTCAGTAGGCCCTACTCTCAACTCTGCCAAGCACATTTGAGTAAGTTGCTCTTCTGTTCCTCAGTTTCCCCAAAAGGAAGATTTCATTCAACCCCTGAACTCCTATATTATTAGGAGCTGTAATGCATTTCAGCCTATGATTCCCCTTCCTGAAAATAAATTGGCCTCTTTGGAGAACTGCATAGTCGCTTTCAAATCCTGTAATAGGATTGAGAAAGCAAGTCACTATTTCAAGCACAGTAGCTGGCATCCTAATGGCTCTCTGATGGGAAGGGAGGGACGGTGTGGTGCTGCATCCAGCAGGGAAGCTGCCTCAGGGCTGGGCCGATTCCCTGAGCTGGAGCACGGCCAGTGGATGAGTGGGAACATACTTTTTCTGACACAGGGAACTCGCTCCCTTGTTTACATGAACAAGTGCATCAGATGAGAGATATTTTTCCCCTCACAACACTTGTGGCAATGGGTATTAAGCTATAATTGAGCCATTAGTCTCCACAAAACATTTTAGTACCAAAATATTTTGCCGAATTATGTTGCATTTTCTCCTGTCAACATTTGCGCGCTCTTGTTTTAATTTTTTCTTTCCTTTCAATTAACACAAAAACAAGGCCAGGGAGAAAATGTATTTTTTAATGCCTGGCTTCCCTCTGCTAGGAAGTGCAATGGCAATGCTGATCAATCAAATAATTTTGTGCATTGATTCTTTCCTCATATAAGTTGTCCCTAATGGCTGTGACTGGGGCAAGCAGAGGTGGTTAGATGGGTTTCATTTCACATTTCCACAGGACAGAGGCACCATCGGTCTTCATCTATCAGAACAGAAAACACCAAGTCAAGCAGTACAGCTGCGATATGTGAAGAGGTTGCAAACATAGGTTTGCAACCTGCATCCACTCAGTCAGATCCTCAAGTCCATCATTTGTAACCATCAACACATGGAACAGTCCAAAGACCTCAGGAGCTAACTCTTAGTGAGCACTCACTCTGTGCCAGGCACTGTGCTAAGCAGGTGAAATGCATTACTCATTTAATTTTTATAGGAAAATTTTGTATCCAAGAAACTGACAGAACTCAGAGAGATTTTGTAACTTGCCCATAGTCACAGAGCCAGGAGGTGGCTAGGCTGGGGTTTGAAACTTATCTCAGAATTTAAAAGGAAAAGAAATTATCCTATTCTGCTACTGTTGTGTACCCCAAGATGTCAACTGATTCTCCTAGTGATGGAACCTGGAACACATTTTTGTTAAGCTTTGCACTTCTTGAGTGCAGTTGTTTCACTTTATTCTCAAACATCCAATCATTTATAGTTTACATAAGACCTCAAGGCATGCTGATTGTGTTGAAGCTGAGTAGAGAATGTGGTGAGGACACAGGAAAGAAATTCAATCTTTCATTCCACACATATTTGTTGAGCACTGATTGGAGGTGATGAAGATACAACAGTGAAAACAATAAGAAAGAAAACCCAAGTCTCTGACCCTTGAGGCAAAGAGAGACCTTGAAAATGAATGTCACAAGAATATAGCTGTCCAGTGCCTACAAACTGGTTGGAGACCATGAAGCTAATTTCTAAAGCAGTAAGGGACCATGACTAGAGTCTTAGACTGAATGTTGGGAGATCTAGTTGCAAATTCTGCTCTTTCTCTAACAGAATAAAATAATTACTACTTATTGGGCACTCACTATGTGCCAAAATATGCTATGCATTTGACTGAAATCTTTTTTATCCCCTCAAATTATCCCACATTTTAGATGAGAAAAATGGGGTCATGCATTCGATGGCAAGGCTGGAATCTCAAACCAGGGTCTAACATGCCTATTGACCTGAGTTTCTTGGACCCTCTAAATGTACTTCTTTGAGTAAGTCTATTGACTCTTCTTCAGCCCAGTTACCTCATCTGTAAAGTAGGATTTTGGGATTCTGATCTTGCTAAGGTTCCTGTCAGCTCTGAGCTTCCATGCCCACAAACGATCAAAAATCCTCTTACTAGTGTCTAGATATAAAGAACTTGCACACTTCCTTGTACTTAGCAGGCTTTCAAAGAAATAGGGAAATAACTAAGCAGTTCATTCTCTTTTAAAGTTCCTAGAGTCCTTTGGTAGTCTTTGAGACAGTTAATTGTGATAAGTTCATTACTTAGGATAAATCCTGACAATGTAATAATGATAAATCTCAATTTATACTAATTGGATGACGCTTTGTAGTATATTATATAATTATTTTGGCAGCACATTCTCATCCTAATTACATTTCTCTCAGGCTAATATTAAAATCTATTTACATTTCCTGAGCACATAGTTTTGGTTGTAAGAAGCGGTTCATAGATATGAGTATGTTATTAAATACATACAAGAATTAATTGACCTCCATGGATTTTCTAGCAATTTACTAAAAGGGTTTGCAATTTGTCCATATTTTTAGTGTATAGGATGCCCGTTTGAAGATTCTCAAGAACCTCCAAAAAGTAGATTTGGAAAAGGACTTAGATTTGTTTCGATCTGAATTGGGAGATAATAAAAATCACATATATGCCTCAGAAATGATCTAATGCTTAATTCCAGCTACATCAAAATTTAGCTGTAATAGGCAATAAGAGAAATTATCCTTGCAATAGAAGTGGAGGTAATTTAGAGGAAATCATGTAAAGAATTTGAAGATATGTATAGCAAAACATGTCTTAAGCCTGTAGCAGGATCAGTGAATCTCAGCTTTATTCAAAATTTTGGGGATGTTCGTGCCCTTCAAAATGCCTTTTTCAGGGGAAAGGGTCCCTGGCTTCTACCAGATTCCCTAAAGAAGCCTAAAGACTGAAATAGGTTAAAAATCTCTTTGCCATGTTAACCACATCTGCTTCTTCAACCCTTCATAAATGCAAGATTTTACCAAAAGGATCCCTCCACCCTAACTTTCCCCATGACTGTTGGCCAAATCCTTTCTGTTACAAGGGTGATCCTGTAAGATGTAAATTTCATCATTTATTCAGTTAACATGTCTTGGATGTTTTCTATGTGCTAAAGACTGCGCCAGAGTAAAGGGGAAATAAAATATCACTAAGAACGCCAATGTGTTGGATGAGGCCGTATAGTAGAGAACCCAGTGATCTGTTATTTGCTACATCTATAAAGTGGAAATGTCATAGTTCATACCTCATTTGTTTTGAGAAAAGTTAAATGTGACAGTGCCTATAAGTCATTAAGCCCACCACTGATGTATGAAATATTCAACATGTTAGAGATCATCACCATCAATATTATTAGTGGTATTGTGTCTAGGCAAAACTACAGGAGTGATGCAGTGCTTCCCAATCCTAACTCTATCACTGCTTCACCTCCTACACTATATCACAATAGTGGTTCCCAAATCTCCTCTCAGCCTGACTTACCAAGTCTCCCTATCTTATGAAGATCTCACCCAATGTCATTAAATCTCCATGCCAAACTTAACACATTGCAGCTTCCTCCTCATCCTTCCTCCAACCAACCAGTTTCTCCTCCTATCCCTGTCTTGGTGACTAGAAATACCATCCAATTACTCAAACCAGAAACCTAGGAATCCACTTGACTCTCCTTCACCTTACTGAATTATTAGCTACCAAATGTAGATTCTGCCTTCCGAATGTGTTTCAGATTCAACTTCCTTTTCTGTTTCTCTCTCATCATCTTCCTTCTATATTAGAACAATTGATCTCTCTGCCACAAATCCCCTCCCCCTCCTTTTCCCCATCCAGCCTCCATGTAGCCTCAAAAACTGTTCATTCTAAATAATATATCTGACCTTATCCCTCTCATGTTTGAAATTCCTGACTGCCCTCCCCCACTTTCATTGCCTTCAGTATAAAGGACATATTGTTTAGCCTGCCATGCAAAGCCCTCCACACCTTTCCCACTGCCATTATCACATCTAGTACACAAAAATATCTATTGTTATGTCTATTACACAATTTTAACAACAAAAAAAATCTGTTACAATTTTTTTTACCAACTATCCTTTCTTGAGGAAAGGTGACTCCATTAAGGAGATTAAAGTTCTTTGCAGACATCACCAAAGGGATTTAAAATCAGGATCTAATTAACTTGTATCTAAAAAGATGTCATAATAGAAGAGCAATGTAGGTCTGAATTCCTGGCAGAAGGAAGAAGACATGGTACCTGCACCACCATCCAGGGCACATTTTACAGCTGGGTCCAGCTCCCTGGACAGGAGGCTCCATCGAAAATAGATGGGCAACTACTCAAACTTTCTTGGCTCGATGGATCCTTACCTTAATGATCAAGCTCCAACTCCTATGGTTCTAACTTTGCCTTCACCAAACAACCATGTGCTTTTATTTGGACTCTCACAGTCCAGAAGGACTTTGTGCAAATTATTGACATACCGCAATACACCTCCTATTATCAATTAGTAAATTAATATAGCACAAAGAGCCCAGGACTGAAATCAAACCTGGATTCAAATACTTTAACTATGCTCTATCTTTCAAATCTATATGATGAAGATAACTCTTCCTCCCTAATAGTATGTAAAGAACTTATTACAGCAATGGGCATGTTACAGCAGCCCGCAATTAGTAGCTATGATCATTATTGCTATGGCTTAAAAATACGTGTTCGATTAACATAAATCAGTGGTTCTCAGCTTTGGCTGCATGTAAGTATCACCTGGAGAGCTTTCAACAGACATCAATGGCTAGAAAATACACAAGACCAAATAAATCAGAATATTTAGAAATGGGGTATAGGCATTTGTATTTTTTAAAAGTTCTTTGCAAATTCTAATGCACTGAGAAACACTGATATAAATAATTATTCTCTAAGCCTGATAGCTATCAGATAAATTGACAAAATGAAGTTGTCCAAAAAAGCCCAAAAAGCTGAGGAACAGGACCCAGATTCATGATGACTTTACTAGGCTATGGATATGTCATGAGACCAGCAAGACTGCCATTGAATGGCGGCACGCCTATCTCTCCTTTGAAAGGTTACCTTCAGGCAAATTTGAGATATAGTTTTTATTACCACCGTTATGAAAGAAGCTTATTGCAAGAAAGATTACAGTGTGTTCAACGTACTCTGTTAACTTTACAGCTTCTAGACTTGTTCAGTACTTTGTTGCTAAAAACTTTTCTTCCACTGTATTCTTTCTTACACATCATCTTTCCACCAATTTTCCCTAGATGTTGCTGAGTTTATTCTTTACGTTCATGTGATCCTCCTAAAGCTCCACCCTCTCCCATTTTCCAGGTGACCTATTTCTTCTTGCAGGGGAAGTCTTCTTCTCTTGCTCTATTGTCTGCCGTCCATATTCCTTAAAGAACATAATCTTTTCTGTTGTGCACCTGGGTCATGCAATCTGGCTCTTCCGGTAGGATTATCTTCTGAAGCTAAACTAGACCCCACTGGTTCCACTCCATTTATTAATATGTACTAGCATCACCTTCCCTTCTCCTTCTGACCATGCCTCTGGAGAGAGAAGCTTACAAAGGAATTAAGAGTGAAAGACACTCCCAAATAAGACAGCTATTCCATTCACCAACACTTTGTGGAATATCCTTTGCTTTTCTATGATTTCACTTGGAGGCAAGAGGAAAGTGGCCTGGATTTGTAAGTGGTATAGCACCGCAGTCCAATGGAAGGGAAAACCTTGGACTCCCTTTGTGGGCGGCTTGTATCTGTGTATATGCACATGGTTAGTATGTGTATGTGAATGGAGGGCCACAGAGAAATTCAGAAAGTTTTCTACTTCAAACAAGTCATTTTTCCTCCTGATACATGCACTTGATATTCATATCAAAGTTGTGCAGTCTCATGAGCCATGTTCATGGAAAGATGAGCAAATGAGGTATACTGGTTTCCTATGGTTGCTGTAACAAATTATCACAAATGTAGTGGTTTAAAACAATGCAAATTTCTTCTCTTATAGTTCTGAAGGTCAGAAGTCTAAAATCAAGGTGTTGACATCCCTGTATTCCTTCTGAAGGCTTCAGGGGAGAACCCAATTCCTTGCCTTTTGCAGCTTCTAGAGGCTGTCCTCATTCCTTGGTTTGTGGCCCCACATCACATTGAGATTTTTTACCTCTGTTTTCGTTTTCACTTCATCTTCGCTACCTTCTGCCTCTTCTCTTTCCTTCTTATAAGGACCCTTGTGATCACATTTCCCTGTGGATAATCCACAGTAATCCTCCCAGAGTAATCTCCCCATAAGTTAAGATCCTTAACTTATTCACATCTGCAAAGTTCCTTTTCCTAAGGAGAGTAACACATTAATAGAATTTGGAAATTGGGGTATGGACATTTTAGGGGGCCTACTCCATAAGGAGATGAGTATTTCCTATATTTCAGAGTTTTCTGGAATCCAATGCTATTTTCTACATTCCACTATTAGCTTTGTAGATAAAAATTGTAATCATTCAATGTGGCATGAGTGTCTTCTTTCTTTACAACAATAAAGACCGATCTAAAGGCCTACTTATACCTAGCTTGTTCTACTGATGACCAAGATTAAAAATTGTGTTACCAAAGGTGCATCCTGCTCAGAGGATAGTGTAGATACAGCCTGAAAGACACAGTTGGCAGATGAGAAAGAGCTACACCCTAGAGCTCGAACCTTCTTCTTAAAATTGCTACTCTGAGACTTGATATCATTCAACTGATTTCCTGAAGATCATTCCTATGCTGAAATAACTTATTTCTATCTTGAGGTAAAACCATTATTTTAGTCACATTGCATGTCACACATTTGGAAGTTGTTCACTTGAAATTATTGAGTGGAAATCGTGTCTGATGGTTTAGAATTTATCCTGATATTGAGAAGCCTATAAAAGGAGCACTACACTTCAGGTTAGTCAAGATAAACTCCTAAGACACCTATTTTTCAATGGAAAGAAGTAGTAATAAAAACCTTTATAAATATTGCAAGAATACCTCAGAATTGAGAGTATTAGGAGTACTCCAGTTTCCATTTTAAGTTTTTGCTATATGATAGAAGCATTATGCCAATTACTTGTGACATATGGATTGCCCTTAGCAATGGATGCTGAGAATTTGTGGAGAATTTTTTGTTGCTATCTCCATAGCACTGCATTGCCTTCTGGAAAAATGATCAGGTTGAAATATGGGGAAGGCTTCTTAAGATACCAGGACATGTTATTGGATGACTTTTACCCAGAGACTTTCCAGGTATCTTATAGGTCAACTCTGTCACCAATCACAGGAATTAGACCCTACAAACTATCTTGGTCATCTTCATCTAGACTTGAATGGGGTCTCTCAAGACAAACTAAAATATGGTCTTCATGCTGCTCAGGCTGCCTGTGATATGTGATAACTTCACCTATGTAAATCCAAGAGATAATCCTTACCAAGGACAACAGGGCTAGACTGAGGAGGGTCAACGCTACTGTGAAGACGGTCACAAGAGTTCTGTTGCAAAAACTCCAGGAGGAGCTGAGCCGAGGTGGGACCACCATTGTTCATGAGTAATAACTGTGTCCCAGAGTATACTGATAACAGTGGGACCATTAGAATTGTCCTTTCAAGAGCCAATGCCAATGAGTTTTATTCTGCCTTCTGATGATTCATTTTAACTACAAAAGAAAGAAAATAGTAATTATTTTTTAGCCACTGAAATAACTGAAATGCCATGTGGCATTTCCATAACAGCATAATACAGAGAAAGCCTTCAAATAGGTGTCAGCCACCCTTCCCCTAGCTGGTTTAAGGATTATGTTATCTAGAGAGAATGGAATGTCATAAGAATGTAGGGATTTTAGTCTTTTGGAATTGTTCTCTTTATTAGTCAGGATTCTTCAGAGACACAGAACCAACGGGATATATGTATAGGAAGAGATTTATTATGAGGAATTGGCTCGCATGACTGTGGAGGCTGAGAAGTCCAAAGATCTGCCAATTGAAAGCTGGAGACCCAGGAAAGCTGGTGGTATAGTTCCAATTCCAGTCTAAAGGTCTGATAATGAGGAGAACCAATGGTGGAAATCTGAGTCCAAGGGCAGGAGAAGACTGATGTCCAGCTCAGCCAGTCAGGCAGGAAGAAAAGGGGTGAATTCCTCTTTCCTCTGCCATTTTGTTCTATTCAGGCCCTCAGTGGATTGGATAATGCCCTCCACATTGAGGAGGGCCATCTGCTTTACTGAGTTCACTGATTCAAATGCCAATATAATCTGAAAACACCTTTATAGACACACCCAGAAATAATGTCTAACCTGAGGACCCCTTGGCCCAGTCAAGTTGACACATAAAATTAACCATCACCCTCTCTTTCTGGTTTTACAATTGATTCTGCAGGGACATAGAGTTTGATTAACTATGGATGGTGTTTTGTTGGAGGCCTTTTTTATTACTCTAACGCAACCCAGCTGCATCTGATCTGAATAGTTCACTTCTCTTTATGGGAAAAAATTATTCAGCTTCTCCCAACCATTATATCTATTCTACAAAGAATTGAATCAGCCTAGAAAAATACATTTGAAACAATGTGGTAAGTCTTTTTTAAAAGGGGAAAGGAGTTGGTACAAAGGGGAAAATTAGGTAAAAAAAAAAAAAAAAGAGAAAGCTGAATGGCATTGGCATGCATAGAATATATATCTTACATTCTTGACTAATGGTAAGGGAAGACCCAAAATTTTGACCCTAAACTCCCTAGTAATCAAAACAAAGTCATAAATAAGAGCACTTACGTAACTTGAAGTATTCATGAAAGAGAAGGTTATACTTATTCAAAAGGAAAGCACTTCTTTTGGCACTGATAACCATGACAGTCACCTGTCACAGGGAGTGAGATCTCTCTGGAGGGTAACATTTGTCAGCATCTTTCCCACCTCCTCAGCCAAAACCAGCCCATGGCCTGACCCAAGCACAAGGAGCCGAGAGATGCAATTCCATCATGTGCCCTTCAAATTGGGAAATTGACAATGTCACTAATGACGTCCACACTATGGGTCCTCCAAAATCAAGAACAGTGGTAGACACTCAATACCATCCCTATTATTAATACATAATGTTATTGAAAGGGCTGGATTTTTTTTACTGTCTATCAATCTAAGTCAATATGATGTCAAAGGGTTATTTAATAAGAATAATTCTGTTAGGAAACAATCATTATTAAAAGAATGTATTTGTAGAAGCAATTAAGGGGACTATGCCATCAATACAAATAGTATTGACAGCCACATTTATTACATATTAGTGTGTGTTATGTGATGCTTTTGTGCCACTAAACATGATTTAAATAGAGTGAGAACTAGTTTCTAGCAATACTGCCTTGGTAAAGTATGCACGCTGTATAGGTCAGCACCACCTGGTCAGTCCAGTAGACAATTATAGTATAAAAATTCAAACAAGGTCATGTTTCTCAGGAAAAAGTCAGTTTTGCAAACAACTATTAGAAAACTCTATATATCATGATTATACTTTTTATTTGAAAAACTGACATTTATCTTGATGTGACATTTTCTTAATCCCTTAATGACTTTTAGTTGAAATACCAACATGCAGAGAGAAAATCATCACGTAAAGGTGATACTTTTATTCATCAAGTATACTACTATTAGATGATAGGGCTTCCAGTCACAACTAATCGACAGACCATTGTAAGGACAATTATTTAAAAAGCACCGCCTTTGGTGTTATTGCTTGTGTTCTTATCTAGAAGTTTCTCATTCACCTGGGCCCTAGAGAGTCCACAAAGTTGACAGGTCAGTGATCTATGACTATACTTGTTTCTTAATTTCCATTTCTGGGAAATTCAAGGGAAAAATCAGGAGACGCTGACCCAGGCAGTAGGTAGGAAATTCAAGAATGGGGATTTTTCTAGTATGCCAAATAAAAAGTGTACTTGGAGGACCCAAAGCTTCTTTCTACAATAAAAGCAAGCCTGTTAGCTGTTTATTCACTACATCTTCATATTTCTTTTCTAACATCAAATAAGAGGCATACCAAATGAATACTTGCCTCCAGGAGTTATAACAAAATAATAACAAAAATAATTAGTTGAAGGTTTGCAAAAAATAAATTCTATGCCCTCAATTGGTGAATAAATAATGAAGCTTGAAAGTCAGTCCAAGTGAAAAGCTGAAAACTCAGCCTTTGTGTTTCTTTTTAAGTTCCAGAAACAATATTTTAAACCTCAATATCCAGGTCTATATCTTGATATAAAATTTGCCCAGTTCCCTTTCAAGCAGTAGTCTTGACTGCAATTACACTATCTAATGACCAATGTGAAAAATTAAGATTCTTGACTGACCCCGAGGTTAGCTTCCTATGCTCCAATAATAAAAGAGACCAGCTAACAAGACCTCACCATGCATGGTTTTAAATGTTATTGATGGCCCTAAAGCAATTCTACCCTTCTTGAAATCCTTTTGTGGGCCTGGTCTTGTTATCACCATAGGAGTGACTTACATGCTGTGGGCTTGTGATTCATAGAGGGGGTTTCCTGTGATTTGTCTTACCTTCATGACATTACTATTTCACTAAATATTCCTCTGGTTTCCATGTTAGCAGAAAGGGCATAAGAAGTGTCAGATTGGTGCTCGTGTATGTTACGTGCTTTCACTGAATACCCTCTTCATTCTTTATCCCCTTTCACATAAAATCATTCTAGCTGACATATCTGAGGCACCTTCTGGGACCTCTGATTCCTCCTGTTGCCTTTCCTGAGACTTTTCAATCCATCTCTTCAACTGAAGTTATGAAAGTCTGTTTCTTTAATGCAAATGGACATGTTTTCCATACAGCAGTGATTCTCAACCATTGCTGTGAAATAGAGAAACCCAGGCTCCACTCTCAGAAATTCTAATTCAGAACGCCTCTGTGATGGAGCCTAAGAATACCTGATTTTAAAACTTCCAGAGGGGATTCTCATTTGCATCCATAGTTTATCAGAATTGCCGAGAAAATGGACTTGGAAATTTGATTTCTGAGTCTTCTCCATTTATTTCTGTACAAAGACCAAAAATCAGCACCCAAAAGTCCTTTTGGTGACCTATCGCAGGGAAAGTGATATCATTGATTTGGAAGATTTGGAAACAATAGCTTATCTCCAAACCATTTGCAACTTTTTCTTCTCAGGAATCCAAAAGTAAAATCACAGATTAATAAACTACCTCTCTTGTCCTTTCTGTCCACCTCCTTTTTCTCCCCTCGCCACCAAATAAAAACAATACACACAGAATGTCTGGAAGTATCAAGATCCCAAGACGTTAACTGAAAATCACAATTAAGAGGCAGTGTAAAATTTGTCTAATAACAGTCCCAATCCTTCCATCTGTAAGCAAATCCTCTTTTCCGCTGCTCATTCTGTGGACTATGATGGGAAAGGGGTAGAGAGAAAGGTTTCAGAGATATACTCATTTCTAAATCCTCATTTAAATATATCTACATATGAGCATTGCCAATTCAACATTTAATGAGTTCTAGTCTGGGGCATTATGGTAAGTACTGAAGCTAAGGAGATCAATGGAATATATATCTAAGCATGGGATTACTCAGAAAACCAGGCAGTGGGGGAGGAAAAACCATGTGCCATTATGGACAACTCCAAATATAAAATTTGTTGAGCATAAACTCTTTTCAAATTCAATCATCCAACTGATTACTTCGATGTAAGTCAAACATAGTATAATGAAAGAGCATTGGATGAAGGACAGTGGCCTGGGTCCTGGTTCCACATCAGCCACTCATTTGTCTCGGGTTTCGGATCTGTTGTCTGTGGATTTGCAAAGCCTTTTCCTGTTCTATTTTCCCAAACTACTGCAGTCACCCTACTAATAGTCTATTTCTTATAATTCTCTTTCTGCTTTTTTCTCCTTATTTCTCTTTTGCAGATTCTGTTCATGGGCATGATGACCGAGTACTATCATTACTTTTTCACAACTCTGGTAAGCACAACCAGTAGAAATGTATTCCACATCAGAGGAAACATCTCCAGTTATTTTAAAGTCGTCCCCACCAGTGTCAAAGGCAGGATATTGTCATGGAGATTTGCCTTACTTTCCTAAGAATCCCCTAAATCCAGAAATGCTGAAGAGCAGGTTTCTTTCTTTCTTTAGCTAGCATCAATGTGTGTGCATCCAGAAAGGGATTAAAATGAAACTTCCATTAAATAGAAGCTGTCAAAGTGTAAACTATTCATAAAGAAGCATCATCTACATATTCTATATACATTAGGAGGCACACTGAAGTGTATCGTGGCATTCTTTGATCTGATGTGGTTTACCCGCCATGTCCAGTAGATAGCTGGGTTAGGCAGGAGTCACCTGTCAGGTGTTTTGAAGGCCGTCAAGAAGAAGAGCTTGGGAGATGCTTTTCACATTGGATGTTTCACACCATAAGAAAAGTCATGGCTCTAAGCCTGAGAAGTTCAAAAGAAACTATAAGGCCTTAAATTTTGAGGGATTATCAGATCAAGGGAGAATGATTTAGGGTATTTAACACATCAAAATGATGTGATAGCTCTCATTCAATCCACTTCAAAAATCAATCACACACACACAATACCCCCCCCCACACACACACACTCCACTTTCTTACATAAGAAAACACAAAAACAACCTCCTTTTCTAATATGTAAAGATGTGTTGACTAAAATCTACCCAGACTCTGGAAGCCTCAGTAAGAATACCGTTTCACCAAATAAATATGTCAAGGTAGGCTGGTGATAAGCGAAATCAAAGAATTTGGAACAAGGCCAAGGCCGCTGTTATACACATATTAGTGATAGAATTAGCAGATTCCATTCCTGACTCGAGTGTCTCTGAGAGCACGCAGGGTGCAGAAGATATCATGACATAAATGCTCTGAGGCAGTTGTCAAAATCATGACTGCTCCTGATCTCGGAGTGAAGGGTGGGGAACAGGCCAGAACTTTCCCTCCCTTGTTGACATCTTGATTGGGTCATCTGTCAGAACAGTCAAGGGAAACCTTGAGAACTGGAAAGTGTCTTACTCTGCTCACAAATACAGCCCTTCCGCCGTCACCATGAACATTTGTGTATTCTCAAGGTGATATGGCCATCTGCCTCAGAACTTTCTACCATCCCCAGCTGTACACACCGCTAAGAGCCGGTCTGGAGAAATTTGAGACAGAATATGAACAATGAAGCCTAAGAAGGCTGGTCTTCAATGGAGACCCTCGAGGGGTAGACAAGTTTCCCTCGTACCCTTGCTTTCCCCATCCTTCACTCACAAGGGGTTGCTGAAAATCAGACCTTGAAATCTCCACATTCTCTGTTGCATAGAAACCTCACTTGAAGGCTAACCTAATTTTGCACATGTTTAACGTGTTCATTTCAGCACATTGCATTTACTTACTGTTGAATCCATGAGAGATTCGATATGCATTCTGGAAGTTTCTGTCTGACCCTCTGTAGCTTGGTTAACTTTCCTTTTATTCACTGAGTGTGCTAAAGGAATCGTTCTTTCTTCGATCTTATTCTTTAAATTTGCTTCTTTAAGCATTTTCGTTTGATTTTATCTGCAGTCTGCCCTGCTTTGCTTTTATATCCTTACCATTCTTGCCCATGAGTGTTAACAAAACTTAAAGAAAAAGGAAATTACTTACCTAATGCAAGGAAAAAAAAATATATAACACTTTAAAAGGAAGTACACTTCTTCTAATACTGAGCTAGGAACACAGAGTTGTACTCCTATAATTCTACAGTCTAATCAAAGTTATCTTGGGAAAGGGTAGCAATGCAGAGAAGAGTTATTCAAAAGAATGAATTTGTATGCGTCTTCTACAAATACAAATCATGGAGTGTTTCTGAAGCTACTTCTCTTTAATAACCACAATCATCACTGATAAGGTCCTATCTTGTATTGCACTTTCATAAAGCAGCTCCATTGTTAGGAAATTTTTATGGAAGGTTTTTTTCCTTTTCAATGCTATTTTGAAAGTTTGTTGTATTCTTAAATGTGTTACATATTTTTAATCATATATTTTACAGCCTAACATTTTTATATAAAGAAAAAGTTGAAATGATCACATAAGTCTATTTTAATGTGCATCAACATAAACTGGTTTACACCTAGCCTCATCTGTAATGAAAACAGACTGGGGTGGGTTAAACTTTTTTTCCTGAAACACTGTCTGAAAGGGAACAAGTTCTATTGTTAAGATTCTCACATCCACACAACCATATGCTCCAGTTTATTCTCTGAAGAGAACACTTTGGTTCTTATTCTGAGCTTGCATCCAGTGAGCATTCTTCATGCCCTCCTTGTATGGGACATGGGCTATTTTCAGTGAGCCAAGGAATCGTATTTTTTCCTGCTGGGAGTGATCTTCCTATCAAATGCATATGCAGTTTCCCAATTTCACCTCCTTGGCAAGACCTGGGGCAGCCCGAGACAGCAAGACGTGATGGAGAAGGGTATTACTGCCACTGACTAATGGATCACTCTGGGCCAGTCACATCGCCACTCAGAACCTCAGTCTCTTCATCTGTAAAATAAAAGCTTTTAACCAAATGGGCACAAAGATTCTTTCCAACTCCCCAAAGACTATATCCTAGGAACAGAATTCTTTAGCTTCTCAGAATGTCATATTCTGTGCTCGAGGGTATACTAATTATTGGCAGCCAAATTCCTCTTCTGGCTTACCCAAACTCTTAACAGTATTGCACAAAATGGATGAAAATGAGCACTTCTTACTGCCTCAGAGTTTCTCAGGCTGCATGCAAACGAAAAACAACGGGAAATATTCTTTTATAGAAACTGCGAGATAACGGCTGCCATTTTTGTTTAATCTGTTTGTTGCTTCTGCAGTCGTTAATTGTCTTTTTCATAAAAAGCACTGAAAATGTTGACTGTTTTCTACTTTTATCATTTTTAATACTGCACAGGACTTATTTGCTTTAGATCTGGAACTCTACAGGTACAGTGGCGTAAACATGACTGGGTTTCGGCTACTTAATATTGACAACCCTCACGTGTCATCCATCATTGAGAAGTGGTCCATGGAGAGATTGCAGGCTCCACCCAGGCCCGAGACTGGCCTCTTGGATGGCATGATGACGGTAAGTAGTTTTAAAATAGCTATTTGAGGTAATGTTTGAATTCCTTAGGGTTTAAGTTCAAAGTCTCATATGCCTCTACAGTATGAGAAAAAGTGTTATAACCTGTGCCTTGACTTCTATGAGAGAAGAAGGAGTAAGCTTTTTAAGTGTTTTGAAAGCCTGGGCATGACTACTATCAAAAACTGCTATTTTTGGCTTCCTGACTATACTTGCTCAGATGAAAATGTTAACAAGAGTAGCCCCCAGTAGTTAAATGGAGACAAAGCAGAAACCAAAGCAAGGGTGAGTGGAGAGGGTTTTACCCCTGGGGATGAGGCCTTGAGAAGGAGGGAGAGAACAAGGAGGAGCAAGCTGCCTATAAAAGTTAGGCAGAACCAGTTTGCCTTCCTTGCTTCCGCCATATCTCAGCAAGCAGGAGCACACGTGGGAAAATGCCAGATTTACATACAGTTGGTGCGTTCACATTCTTCCTGTCCTGGAGACACACAGGCACACCTTTGCAGACATTGACAGTGCTTCACACCCCCCATATGTCGCTTTTGAAGCAGGTGCCAAGGTTCCTCCTGACAAGGGAGAGGGACTCTGCTGAACAAATAAATTGCAAACAGTCTCATCAGAGAGCTCATCGCTAACATCATTTGTCTTTTGTTGTCAAATGCACCTACTCTTGCTTTATTTGTCTAATGAAGCTCCCCGTGTGATGAAGAAAATAGCAGGAAATTTAAAAAAAAAGCTTTGTATGTAGGAACAGTGTGTCATCTAAGGGGAAAGATACTGGGAACGCACGCAGGTAATAGCATTTTAAATTGGCGTAGTATTTCATTCTCTGTTCCCATCATGGGGAGAAGCACTCTTGCTTTTAAGATGCAATTTACTGATACCTGAAAGGTATTATCTTGCAGAGAAATGAACTTGGGATTTCTTTTCTTTTTCTACCTTTTTTTTGTGAGGAACAAATGAAAAGAGGAAATAAATGGGTGAATTAAGTGGTTCTGGATGATTCCATGTTCAAGGTCCATGTCTGTTTTTTAAACCTGAAATAATAACTCTTAAAATGTACAAAGTGATGTGAGAGATGATGATGGAAAGCATTTTGGTCCAAATGAGCCTGGGGGTGATTTGAAACTTGCTTCGAATAAGAACAAGTAGAGAATATCCAGGGAAGCACTAGACTTTTGAAAGGGAGGGGAGAAAGCTAAAAGGAGAGAGAGGTTCTTGTATGTTAGTTTTTCTTTTCTTTCTCTTGGGTTTGTAATTCCATTGAGTTCAAATATGGTTCAAAATCCTGTGCCCACGGCCACCCCCTGCCCCTGCCACCTCACAACAAGATTTCTCTCACAGGATGGGATCTCAAATAATGTTTACCTGCCCTTGGTGTGGACCAGTAAAAGAGTTATAGCTCGGAGCAATGTTATCACAGATTGTGGATTCACACCAAACATTAAATATTCATCATGTGTGTGGCTTCATTTACCAAAAAAGTGTCTGTTGTGTTAAATTATCCTGAGCTGACAGAACGTTTGTGCATGCTGACTGAGATGAGGCAAACCATTGAACAATAGATAGAGCCATGCAATTCACACCACGTCAGGCTGGGCAAGAGGCGTGCTGCTCTCCCAGGACTGCTGCCTAGACAGTAAGCATGGCACAGCCAAGTCCCAATGGGTAGAAGAGATCTTGCTCTGCCCAGAGTTTATTACTGTCATCTCACCTAAGAGAGGGATTTCCAGGCTCTGTTATTATTGTTATTATGTCGTTATTATTATTGTTACAAACTATAAAAAGGAAAATGGGGATTTATCAGAACAGAAGAGGGTGGCTCACCAGGGTGCTATAAATCGAGAGAGGAGCTTTGTCAGGTCATGTCAATACTAGTCCAAAAAAGTGGTGGAACGCAGTGCCCACTAGAAGTTGGATCCCATAGTGATGCAGATATAGCTTTGAAACTGATTCCGTGAAGCTTAATACTAACCTTGATTTACCCAAAGAGTCTAGTTTGCAGTTCACTGTTTCCTTCCTATTCCTAGTAGAGTGGCTAATCTGGGGATGTAGAAATGAAGTCACAGAAAGTTTAAAGGGCAAGTAGAAGGGCAACCGATGGCCTAATCACTGAGTTAAGAGAGCACACCCAAGTTCCCAAGCTCGGGCCTAGTGTTAACAAAGCTTTGTTCTCAAGTTGCCTCTGTACTCAAACTCTTTCTTCTCTACCTTAAAGATAAAAAGCCCTTTGGTTTCGATTCCACTGGGTCTATATATCTCAGGTCCTGCATTTGCACTGCATTTGTTCTTGCATCTCTAGTGTTTGTTGCTTCCAGTGCCTAGAACCTTCCCCTATTCAGGTTTGCTCAAATGGTACTTCGCCAGAGAGGCCTTCTATGAACCTGCTGCCTGACACAGTAGCCCCTCCCTGTCATTCTCTTTCCTCTAACCTGCTTACTTTTCATCGTAGCCCTTATGACCCAATATGTTATATTTTAATTTGTTTGTCCAGTGCCTTCTTCTACAAGAATATAAACTCTATGAGGACAGAGACTTTGTCTATTTGTGCTCTGCTCTATGCCCAGCACTAGAAAAGCCCTGGCACAAAGCAGGCCTTCAATAAAGGTGTATTTAATAAAGGAAATAATGTACTAAATAAATATAAATTGAGCTTCTACTAAGACTCAAGATATTAAATGAAAAATATACATATAGCCCTGAAATACTTCCATTAAAAGTCCAAAGACAGCTTCTGTAAGTAAAAAATAGGCATGATTAGTGAAGATAGAAATTATTTTAAAGGAGTAATATTATTTCAAAGATTAGCCATAGAATAACCACTATTAATGTTTAAGTAATACCATTACTATAATAGAATTGCTTTCTCTGAAATTATATGCATTATCCTACTATTTGCCAAGGTGAATTTCCCTGTAGCCATTTATAGTAATATTCTTGTGTGTGCCACACATGTATACAGATGCCTGTACGAATATATAATATAGGAATTTTTTTTAAACCCATGTACTCTACTTCGCATCTACTTATCTATTTTCCTCTTTAATATTTTTAGCTATTAAGAATTTCTTAGAACTTCATACACTAAAAATATCTTCAAATAATATTATGTATATCAAAACACATCCAAATCTGAAAGTAAGAAGTAAGTTATGTCCAAGTCCAAAAATTTTGACTCTAGACTTAAGAGCCATAGATTTAATTAAGGAAAAAAAATATTGACTTTAAAAATAGGGTTAAAATTGACTTAATTAAGAGAACTGTTACTGAGTCAATAGAGCTCAAAAATAGTGAAACTCATTATTTAAAAACATTTTGAGACTAAAAAAAGAAACAGTTTTATCAAGCAAAGTGTTAATTAACTCAACAGAAGTTTGGAGTGATTTTGTAAAATTTACTTCATTTCTTTTCACTACGTTTAAGTATCTCTCAGCATTTGGGCTGATTCAATCTATTGGCTTTTGGATAGATTAGATAGGGGTAATGGGGTGGCCCATTCTGAGATGGATTCTTCTCTAATTGTGAACCAAAACTGTGTATGATTCAATACTGCAGAGGAGTCATGGAAACATTACATCGACCTGTCATCTGCTTTCGCAGTTCTTCAAATGCATTCACAATACGAAGTTATGTCAGTAGCTTTGCCTTACGTGTGAGCATTTCCTATAATCATGATCCATGGGGAAGATCTTTGAGTGTCCACCTTGAATGTCCACTGCTCCTCCAGTGATGAAAGAGAATAGGAAGCAGGATTCAGTGGAAAAAGCAAGATCTTTCCAGATGAAGAAAGCCTAGATTTAAGTCCTTGCTCTTTCTCCTGAATGGCTAAAAGACCTCAGTAAGTTATTTAGCCTCTCTGAGCCTGCTTGCTCACCTGTAAATCTGTATAATAATACTTCACAGTGTTACTCGACAGATTAGATAACATATAGAAAGCCTCTAGGACATAGACTTGAATTTACTTGATGGTACCTGCTGTTTTGCCAATTTGTAGTCAATAAAAGAAAAACAAAAGAACTTCTGAAATGCCAAGACAGAATCCTTATTTGTTTACAAGAGACATATTCCTTGGCTTGCATCTGGAGACCAAGATGGTCCCTTATTAGGGACCTGTGTGACCTCGTGTGACCAGTGGAATCACCCAGGTGTGTTTTCCAGCTCCACATATAGTCCTCTTTTCCCAATTCCTCACTGTCTCTCAAAAGCTGGCAAATGTTCATTGAGATTCACAATATGCCAACCTCTGTGCCAGATCTCATGGGATCTGCTGGAGTTGCTGTTGCAATTACTGAATTTCTAGATTGTGAGTATGTGGTGACAGCTTTGCTACCTTCCCCTGCCCGTCTCCAAACCCCACTTCACTTGTGGGTTGCTCTTCCCAGCAGCCTGGATGCTTAGGATGCTCACCACCTCTTCCGCCACTTTGGCTCCCTCAGCAGCATCCACTCCCACAAGGGAAACTAGCTAATTCATACTAAGAGGCAAATTTTGGTTAGCTCCATCCTGTGGGTGAGATATTTGGATTTTAGTAGAAGAAACTGTTTACACCAAGTGAGAGAGGAAGTTCAGGAAATGAGGGGGAGAGAGTGTTATTTGGGAGTACTTCCCTCTTAGAAAACTGCCTTGCCCATCCATATCAGTTTAGTGAATGTTTCTAAATTTGCAGAGGATGGGAAGTCTATACTTTTTGCCCGTTTACTCCTCAAAGATTATGTCTCCCTTCAGCACCCCAATCTCCTCTAGCTTTTTTCAACAACAGTTACATACCAGGCAGACAGCAAAATGTGGGGACTCTGTAGGCCACACTGTGTAGTTAGTCCTCATCCTAAGGTAAGGCAGCATCTCATTGGACTATATTGGGGTCCCCGAGACCACATTCAGATTTGATGATTTGGGAGAAGGGCTCACAGAAATCAGAAGAGCTGTTAATGCTCACAGTTACAGTTTATTACAGCAAAAAGATACAGATTAAAATCAGCAAATGAAAAAGTTGTAAAGGGCAAAGTCCAGAAGAAAACAATGCACAAGCTTCCAGTGGTCCACTCACAGGACAGCTGCATTGACAGTAGTTCATTCTTACAGCAAAGACATACAAAAACATTTATTAAGTGTTGCCAACCAGCAAAGCTCACTCAAGTGTCCAGGGTTTTTATTGGGAGTCACTCACACAGGCATAGAGCACCCACATAGCTGACCTTAGTTACTGACCTTAGTAGCTGACCAAAGTCTTCAGCCATTCCAGAGGCCAAATTGATACAGGATGAGCCAGGGCCCCAGATGAACAAAAATAGGCATTCACCATAAATCCCATTGTTACCATAAACTGTCTAGCATTTCCCAAGACCTCAGGGATATAAAAACACTCTGATCAGGTAGGCTATTCCAAAGATTCAGAGGTTATCTCCCAGAAGTCAGTCAAAGGCCAGTCCTTTCTGGGGGCCGCCCGGTGGCGCAGCGGTTTAGTTCGCGCTTGGCAGCCCGGAGTTTGCGAGTTCGGATCCCGGGCGCCCGCCGACGCACTGCCTGTCAGCCATGCTGTGGTGGCGTCCCATATAAAGTAGAGGAAGACGGGCACAGATGTTAGCCCAGGGCCAGTCTTCCTCAGCAGAAAGAGGAGGATTAGCAACGGATGTTAGCTCAGGGCTGGTCTTACTCACAAAAAAAAAAAAAAAAAAAGGCCAGTCCTTTCTTTGGAACGTGCAAAATTGGAGCACCCCAAGCCGGCTGAGTTAACCCTTTACTGCACATTGTTGTAAAAACCAAAACATCCCGTATTGGAGAGAAGCCTGCTTTCCACATGCTTGTTTCATGATCCACGTTGTAATAAAATGATTCTCTTAAGGGCATTGAGCAATGTGGTTTTATCCAGGCTTTAGATATAAATAAAATGTGAACATAAACACATCTGGAAGAATAAAATTTGAAACACGGGCCAATTTCTTTTACATTTACCTAAAATGACTTGAGAGTCGCTGTTTGGTAAGCAGGCCTCCAGCACAAAACTGAAAAGGGGAGGAAATTCAGCAGTGGTTTATTAGTGCTATAAAATAGAGTAAATGTCTCCTTCGTCTAAGAAAACATTGTATGTCAAGGGGAAGCATAGTTTTAGAATAAGTGGTTTTCTTCTTTGAATTTGAAAAGCACTGATCAGGACTATAGTTCTGACCCATGTTGTTACCCAGCTCAGAGCAGAGGCAGCCTTTAACAAAGGCTTTCTTTTTCTTTTTTTTTTAACAAAGAAAGTTAAAATCCTTTCTAAGCTAAGTCTATAGAAAAGTTAGATCATTGGAATTCTACTCCTCACTCTTCTCCATCAAATCAATCAATCATTTAGTGAATATACATACAAATTTGTAAAAAAATATATTCCACTGCTAAGAAAGTCCAGGTGGCTAAGGGTATGAGCTCTGAATTCTAAGTTTATATCCTGAGTAGGAGTCTTTGTTTCTTGACTTACTTGCTATAGAACTTTAGACAAGTTATTAAAGTTATTTCCTAAAGTTATTTCTCTAAGCCTCAGCTTCTCTGTCTGTAAACTGGGGACAGGACCTATTTCAAAGATTTAATTGCAATAATTAAAGGAGACAACATGTGCAAAATACTTAGAGTGCCTGGTGTGTAGTAAATTGTCAGTGACTATTAACGATTATTGAGCTATTATTGTAATTATTAAATCATTAGACAAATATTTGTTAGGGAGGCAGCTCAACTTCACGGTTGAGAGCATAAACCCTAACACCAACTTCCTAGGTTTGAATCTTGGCTTTCCCACTATAAATTTGGGGAGGCCACTTAACCTTGCCATTCCTTCATCCATGAAAGAATAAAGGTTATGGTGAAGAATCACTGTTTGCAAAGTATTTAGAACATCACCTGACATATAAGAGCCCGATAAAAGTCAGCTATTATTATTGATTGCATTTCAAAAAGTCTCATTCTGCCAATAGGTTACTCTCCTTCAATTACACCATATTAGTATAGCAGAGTGGTGACAAACATGGGTGTTAGAATCAGACCGTTGTGGGTTCAAACCCTGGCCATGCAGCTGATTAGCAGAGTGGCCTTGGACTAGTCACTTTCTCCCTGAGTCTCAGTTTTCTCATCTACAAAATGGATTATATCAGTTTTGAATTGAAATGGTCAAAACATTTTTAAGCTTCAACAGTCACCACCACCACTACCAATTTGACTTCTATATGTCAATCATATAAATATGAGTAAAATGGTTTACCTTAGAAATGCATCTTAAAACCTTGGGATTATACAGTTCTCAGAAAAATATATTTTATCTTAAGGCATGGAATAATGTTAATTCCTTCAGTATATATTTATTAAACAACTTGTATGTTCCAGTAACTGTGCTAGCCACTAAAGAATGAACTCGAGCAGTTTCTGCCTTCAAGAAACCCACATTCTTACTGAGAAACAGGTGTGACTATAAATATACATGGAAAATGCAATGATAAAGAGTGCACAAGATAATAAGGATTCAAAGTAGAGATATTCTCTGGACGCCCAGACAGATAGAATGAAAGCTGTAGTAACCCTTATACTCTCTTTCCTCCTCCATCAAGATGTGCTCAATAAATGCATAGCAAATGTGGAGTGAATCAACTGATTCCAGAAAACCACATGATAATCTTCATTCTATGACCCAGATTCCAGATTTAACTCTACCAATTATCAGATATATGTATGACCCTACACAAATCAATATCCTGTCTGGAGGTCAGTTTTCCTACATAATAGTTTTATCTCTCTGTTCTGCTTATTTTCGGAGGTTAATGAGAATTTCAAATGAGCCAATATATTTGAAGTTGCGAGGAAAACCCTCAAGTAATATGTGAAGGTATTATAAGACTTTATCCTTAAAGAAAACCTCAGGGCAGTATATTTTATAAAATGCTGGATGTTTTATGTGGAATTTTGCAAATGAGAGAAATTTCACGAGGAAGGGAAGAATGAGATGCCCAGCCCCCCGAAAGGAATGGCTACTTAAAATCTCTATCAGGAAAGCAGATGCTGACAAGAACAGGCATATTCTGAGCAAGTTACACAAGTCTGTTCTTCAGAGGGTCTCCCTCAACCTGTCATTGGAGTTGAGTCCATGTCTACAACCTTCTTGACTCAGGTAAATGGAAGTGACCAACACAAGTATCCTGATCTAAAAATTACCTGTTAGTTTTACTTGCAGCAGTTTCTTTCTACCAAATAGAAACAAGAAAATAGATATATAAATAGATATAAATACTGAGAAACAACGTCTGATATTGAAATATTGAGCTTTAGTAGCTTATAACTCAATGTAGTTGATCTTAACATAGTGCTTAATATAGAAGACACTTCAAAAATATTTGCTCCCTGAATCATGTCTTTTGTGGCTGATCTGAGGGGTTTTTTTTTTAAGAACTCAAAACAAAGCAGAGCTATGACTCCAATTTACTCTGGAGTAGGAGGTATTATTTTAGAGAAAAATAGCTATTGGAGAGTGAAAACTATTCAGCTGGAGAATAAATGGCTGTTGAGATCAGACAAATAGAAGATACGGAAGTAGACAGAATGATTACACAGGTAAAGGAAGGTAAGCAAAGGTGGAATTGAAGATGTGGTGTGTGTTTTCCTCCACAGACAGAAGCGGCTCTGATGTACGATGCTGTGTACATGGTGGCCATTGCCTCCCACCGGGCTTCCCAGCTGACAGTCAGCTCCCTACAGTGCCATCGACACAAGCCATGGCGCCTTGGACCCAGATTTATGAACCTGATCAAAGAGGCAAGTGCTGCTCACTCACAGCCCAGCTCTTCCTTTGCCTTAGTACTGTTTGACTTGTTCATTTAATGTAGTCTTCCCACATAGCTTTGTTGGCATGATGTCTATGAAGGAGGAGAAGCTGTCATCAACCAGTCTGCTGGGATTTCACTGATAAAAGTTTGTCTAGAAGAACTACCAGGAATTTTCCATTGTGTTGTTGAGAAGTTCAAGCAAGCTACCAGATCATAACACTCACCTTTCTTCATTTCAGTGATGGCCTCAACTGCTGCTGGCCCTCCACACATGTTCATAAGATCATATAGGTGCTTATTCCATGACCACTGAGTCAAGGAGTGGGTTGGTCCATCGCTAAAGGGCACCAGAGATAGTTCTCATATTGTCAGCCCAGAATCCCAGTGGTTTCCTAATTCTCAGATGGTGAAGGACTAAATGGAAGGACCTCTTTGTCCTTTGACATACTGATTATTTTGCCATTTGCCAGCAAACCAGAAAAGTCCAGTCCCATTCAAAACCTACCCAGTGTGCTAAAGGATTTTCAAAGTTACAGGGGTTTTGAGGGAGGAGAGTTCTTCACTGTTTCCCTGGGATCCTGGACTATCCCCTACCCTTTCCTTTTCTCTAAGGTAATTTGATTTCTCTTCACCAGACCCTGTTTTAAGATCCTGAGACTCCTTATAGATATGTATCCTTGGATTATCTTTGATCTCAACATGCACCTCAGAATGTGTATGAACTTGACAAGATGAAATAAGGCACTTGGGAGCAGCCAGGCCTGACTGAATATACACCCTGTCATATACTATGTGATGCTGCTTGAATGTTTTCCCAATGGGATGCAGAAATTCACCCCTCAAGTGAAGAGTATCTCTATTCCTCTCTGTACTGGAGAAGGTTGGGGTGAGACAAAGCCACAAAAGAGAAGAATGGCAGGGAACATAGGACAAGAGAAGAATGCCAGCCAAGAGCAAGGGAGATGTCCTAAAGAAAGATACTTACTTTGGGCTGTATCTCTGCTGGTCTTTCAGCACCTACAGACCTTTTCTTTGGCCATTCAATCTACATCCCCATTGAAGGCTGACCCTGATCTATAAGGGTGAGACCAGAGAGGCAGGATGGATGAGGGTTAACACTACCGAGGCTCCAAAGCAAGGCTATTTGTAAGGCTGGGAGTAGGGCGTGGCAAGCAGCAAAGAAATGCCCTGGACACATAATTTAAGGAGGCACTCACGCTCAGGTTTGAACCCTGCACTTACAGGAGACTGAGAGAGAGTGCTTCCTTAAATTTGTTGCCTTAGTTGGGTGAGGACAAAGAGTAAGTTTAATACTTGTGAAGAATAGTGCAGAAACATAGTAAGAAATATTAGCTATTCTCTTAAGAAATTTTAGCTATTCTCTTACCATTGGAATGGACCATTAATAACAGCCTCATTCAGTTTACTGTGGATGATGCAGGAATTTAAAACTGACAACAACAACAAAGAAATCACAAATAGGCATGACATGAAATACCCTTTCTGACAGCTACATAAATCCAACATACTGTGCCTAATAGAAAAACATCACACAGCCTCTCCTCTCCGGGCAGCAATCGTGGCCATGTCCTGAATCTCCATCCTGATCACCTTGATCTTTAACAAGAAAACAGTTGGTTTCCTTTTATCTTGTGCCAGTACAAGGAGAGGCAAGGGGCCACATGAAAGCTTGAGATCAAACACTTAGAGCACCCCAAGCACCTTTTGCTTGTACTTAAGTTGCATAAGAAGGTGAAATAACCAAGCCACATTTAGACATGTTTAAAGAAATAATGAACCCCAAGATGAGGGACCACATTGAAAGCAAAAAAGCATTTTGCATACATTTTACTCCAAAGAGCAAATTCCCCATTCTCAGGCTCCACAGTTGGGGGTGGAAGGAAGAGGACAGGATAGATGCATTAGAGACCTTTATACCATTGTGCTCATCCCTCTTTTGTGTCCTAAGCCATGATGCCATATGCTGCCTTCAGTAGGGCGTAGGTACCAGCAGAGAAGATGGGATTGGGGGTAACCAGTAGCAATGCCCCAGCTTATTAAAGGACTGGCAGTGAGGGAATTTCAAGACAAACTAAAATGTGCAAAAGTGAGAAAATGCATATTTTTCTTTCAATGAGTAGCTAATTCCAAAATATTTTGCAGGCATCAAGTTTTATTAGGAAATATGAAATAAGGCACTTGGTCCTCAAACATCCCAGGTTCTTCCTTTTAATAACTCTCATTTTCTAAGATTTCCAAAACTATAATCAGAAATAACGTCAAGGAGCAAGTCAGCAGATTGAATTTATGGGGTGAAGATCAAATCCGTCACGGGAGGTAAACTTCCCGAGCAGAGAAGTAGTGCGTGTGCACTCACCCCTGATCATACCACACATCATTTAGAATCAGTAAGGCTTTCAGAAAGGTCTCTCCGGCTAAACTACCTTTCAGTGTTTGGGGCTGACTAAAAAGAGGAGAAGAATTAAGAACATTTTAAATATGAGAGAGTATATTATAGTGTCTTCTCTCTGGGCATTTGCTGAACAAAGGCATATAAGATTATAAATTCCCATTCAACAAGCATTCTTGGGACTCCATTATATAAGTAACATGAACTTGGCACCATAGGGAAATATCTCCCCCCAAATTAGATGTGGTCTCTACTATCTGCTAATAAAAATTCTACATAGTAGAGGAATGTCAGGCTTCATTTGAGGCTTTTGTATGTCATAAGATAAAGCCTACCCTCTTCAGCAGGATATGCAGGGTTTCGAGTGATCTTATTCCTGATCCCTTCTGCCATCTCTCTCATCTCTTGCCCCATCCCTAGCACTTGCTGAACCTATTGTGGCTCGCAGAACTTGCCATATGCTCCTACCAAATTCCCTTGCCTCTGATTTGAATGCCTCCTCTGAGTCATTCTTTATGTCTCAACTCAAGCACTAGTTCCTATCTGCTGGCCCTGGTTCACAAATGTAGGCTCCTTACCTCCATTGCAACTGTTGTTAGACCAACATATTTGTCTACATGTCTATTTCCAAGCTGTGCTTTTCCAGTCTCGATTCCCTAGTTCTTGCACAACGCTGGGCATAGAATGAGCACCCAATAAATAGGTGACAAACAAGTGAATGAATGAATAAATGAATGAATGAACAAGCAAAGGAACTGAAGAACACACACAGCCTATAAGCCAGTACTGTAGGACACGCTCAGAATGTGAATATCATGTCTGGAGACTATTCAATAAAGGCAGAGCCAGCGTCCAGACTAGACTTGTCTACCAGCGTCCTAGTTCTGGTGGGAGACTAAGGCAGGGGTCTCAGGAATAGGCCAGCGTATTTAACTGGCACGGGGAGCACAGATCTGAGATTTAATCACAGATTCCTACCTGTGTGAACTTCGTCATTTAGCCTCTTTATGTCTCAGTTCCCTCTTCTATAAAATGGGGATAAAAATACTCACTCCATGTGTTTGTGGGAGTTACATATATTATATGTATAGCCTAGCAAATGTCTGGCATGTAGTGATTTCTCAGTAAAAGGTAACTACCATTAAATGGAAGATTCTGTTGACGATGTATATCATGTAAGGTGATTGTCAGGAAGAAATGAGGCAAAGCATATAGAACATTAAATACATTGCCTAGCATATGTGCTCTGCATGCTTGCTGTTGTTATTATTGGCATTAGCTTTATTATTATTGGAGCCCAAGATGAAGTAGCAGTGTTTGCAAAAAGGAGGACAGGACCTAGCAGTGGAAAATCAACAGTTCCATGGAGACAGGCATGCAGCATATAGCAGGCCAACTGCAATGATGCCAGGGAAGGAGGGAACTTACGATCATTGAGCATTGAGCACACGTGATTATTCAAGTGGGGCCTGAAGATATTAGGTAGTAATCAGCCAGGCTGAGCTATAAAAGAAAAAATCCTGGCAAACCACATCTCAGGTTAGTCTGGGAAATGATAGCTAAATGTGGGGGCTGAGGAAGCTGAAGCACTTCCTGCCTATAGTCAGAATTACTCTGGTCCAGTGTAAGTTCAGCTGGCCGTGGGGAAATCTGGGAGCAGCTATAGAAGGAGCAAGGCAGCTGGGAAGAAGAGGGTCTGTAATCACAGGTGCTGGGAAGAGCAGTGAACCTTGGGCACAGTGAAGTGAATCACAGATTTTAAGTTAAGGCAGTGGTTCTAAACTATTTTCTGAGTTACAGACCTTATATTAAAACTGATTTAAATCATGGATCCATCGTTCCCACAAAAGGTGTACAAATTTGTCTGTAATCTAGGGGGTCTTACGAACACCCTGGGTTCCCTGCAACTCACACTAAGAGTGTCTAGACTGGGTGTTGAAGGTAGAATTTGGTTAAAAGGACCTTCCAGTATGGTGAACAGCAAAAGCATAAAAGAAACATAAGGAGTCCTCCTCGGATGGAGTGGTCCTGTGTGGAAGTGGTAAGAAATAAGTTTAAGGAAATGTGGAGAGGCAATGGTGGAAATTACCTGCTTAGCTCAGAAATTCAAATTTGATTGACAATTGATAAGAAGTCACTGTTCTTGGGAGACGGAGACAAAATGATATTTCAGATAGTTTATCTAGGTAGCTATGTGTAGGTCTGATTGAAACAGATAAATCCACAAACATAATTGAGGAATTGTAGGCATCTTGGTTTGGAAGTAGTCATCACTCATAAGGAACTGAAAGAGAAAGGAATTTGTTCAAGAGAAATCTACAAGTATTTCTTGAGTATAGCCCTAACTTCTCTTAGGTCTAAACTCATCCAGTTACTTCCCTATTGGAAAAATCCACTTGGATGTCCTGGTGCCACCCCCGACTCAACAAATTCCCAAATAGAATCCATCATTTTATCTATTAAGTCTATTATTGCTATAATGGGCCAAATGTCGATTAGATTCAAAGTAACTGGTTTGTCAAACAAACACAACTAGTGGGACAGCAATTTATCTTTGCTCCCACTGCCTATTTAAAATTACTAAGTGAAAATCGGGGCAGAGACCATGACTTTTTTGTTTACTTAAGGTAATGGCAGTCCTGGAGTCTCTTTAAGTGGAACCTCAACTTCATAATTAGAATATTCTAAGATATTAATCAGAAGTCCAGTTCGATTTAACATCAAATTTCTCTTCTACCTAAGCTTGAGTCTGCTGGAAAATGCTAGGGAAATGGAGGAGCATGGTTGGCTTCTCCTCTCTCTCCTTTCCTTACTTCTTCACCACACTCTTAGCTGTTGCACCTCCTAGCAGGCTCAAAAAGAGTTAGGACACTTCTTACTTGGTGGGCATGCTCTGTGCTCTCTGTGCTTGACAGTTTAAGCTGGTGTACCCGGTGGACCTGGAAGATTTTTTAAAGCAAATTCTTTTTCTTGAAGCACTTTCTTTGACTCTTTATGAGTTCCTGCCGAGCAATCTCTCCTGATGTTTCTTTGACCTGACCCAGACCAATGGATACCTGTTTCAAATGGAAGAGTATCATGCTTCCTCAGCCCCTTGACATCCAGTAGTATATCTCTTGCTCTTTCCGCTGAAGTGTCCTTACCCCTCTAGGCTCTCCTATTGACTTTAACCCAGGACAATCCCACCAAGATACTATGGATCCAAATCTGGTCCACAGGAAACACCCACTCATCCCTTCCCTAGAAATTCTGGGAATGCCTCTAATTGAGATACAGCAGACTTCTCCTGGTTGGCCCACCACCTCAACTGGCCAACTCTTGCGTAGCCTTCTTTTGTCACTTTGGAGTCACACCACAGTCCAGAGTCTACCTTAACTCTTTCACGTTTGAGTCGGGCATTGGTCTTCTGCATCATCAACTGCAGCTAATCTATTTCAGATTTCTCTGAATGGCCCCCTCGAATCTCCACTCACCAGAAATGAGATTAGAAAATGGCATCCTAAGGCCGAAGAGTGTGGACTCACAGAGAGGCAACTGCTCTCTCCAGAAAAATCTCTTCTGCAATCACCTCTACCACACATGTGACCCCTTTTATAAATCCTTGATCTGGAACAATCTCTGGGGGGGCACTCCTTTGTACATATGCATAGAGAACTTGGAAGTATCTATCTACACACTCTAGTCTCCTGATATCTATCCTATTGGTACCTGAGTTGAAACGTTACAATGAGATAGAACATGTCATTCAAACCAGATCTCTACAGGTTGTCTAAACTTCTCCGTCCACCTCAGCACACTCATCTAATTAATTAAGTCCTGTCAACTTTCTATCCTAAATATTCTTTAGCAGCGTTCCTTGCCCATGGCTCTCATCTTTTCTCACCTAGACTATTAAAACAGCCTCTAAACAGGCCCCGTACCTTGACTTTCAGCCCCTTTACAACTGACGTCTATATATAAGCAAAGTGGCATACATAAAAGCATAGTAGGTATTCTAACCTCTAGAGACACAAACTTGCTTGTGTCTACTATGTTGTTATCATACAGTGGAGACAAATGGGTTTCTCATTTCCTGACTAAACCTGCCTTATAACATCTCTTTTTTTATACTCCTTTCAGTCTGGAAAGCACTGCGTCCCATTTTTCCCTTGGGCTAACTCTTACTCAGACTTCATTTTCTCTAGTGAGTCTCTCCTGAATCTCTATTTGGGGATGGGTCTTCCATTGGACTCCGTAGCTCTTGCAAATCTCTGTGTTGGCACTTAACATGCTTCAGTCAGACACTGTAAGATTGTTCCCTTGGACAAGGACAGAGTCAATTTATCTTTGTATCCTCAGAACACTGTGCCTGTATGTGGCAGGCATTTAAAAGATGCTTGTTGAACTGAACCCAGGAAGTTAAAATCTAGCAAACTCTTAATAAATTTTGCTGAACCAATACTTAATTTTAAACTATGTAAACAGCTCCTAATTGCTCTGGTCTAAAATGAATTTACTACATAGGAGTGAAAAATTATTTCCAAATGCCAATGTATACGAGATATCACTGAGGGCTATATAACAGATGAGCACCTTTCTGCCACTGTTTTGCTACAAAAATATAATTTATTGGTTCTATTTTGATAGAATGAAGATTAGAAATTTGTATATATAAATGAGATATTTAAATTTAACCTTTTAAAAATCAAAGAGTAAAAGATAAAATTCTCCACTGAGGCACCTGTATTTGCCTTGATATTTATTTAGACTTTTACTTAGTAGGTTAGTATTGAGTATCTTTTTTTTTTTTTTATGGGATCTAGGTGAAAAATTACAGAGTTGAAAAAAATTAAGCTCCCTGGAGAAACATGAGCTCTGACATGTTTTTATTCTACTGTGGCTCCACTGAGTAACATTTCCCATTGTTGCATGCCATTTGATTTTGATTGCCAGGACAAGCTGTCCCTTGGACCAATTAGATGACATTGGATCTGGCAGCAAACTCAGTCATATTTCTACTCTTTGGAAAAACTTCCATTTGTATTTCTCATTCTGCACCTGTTGAAAATTACCTGCATTCTGACTCCTCATTCTTCAGCATCATCACCTGCTTTGCACTGTGTCCATGAAAACCATTCATCCCAGCACCTTCTCACATTTAGGACATTTAGACCTAAAGGAAGAGTGGATTTTTCAGGTCTTTCCCTCAATTCCCTGTACAACTCTGGACAGAGAAATGAGATCAGTTCCAAAGTCTTTGTAGTTTACAGTTTTTACCAATTATATGCATCGTCTTACATATAACTAAGGTGCTCAGATACCTGTCCCTGAAATATTCAGTCAGTGGCTAGGTGAAAAATCACTTGTCAGAAAGGTTGAAAGGGGTCGTTGGCATAGGATGGGAGGTTCTGCCAAGTTCTCCTTAGTTTATGAATCTAAATAACATTTGTATTTAAAAGATAGCAATCAGAGACTCATGTCAATTATCGTCCTCCTCCCATTCACCTACTAATGTCCTCGTTCTGCCCCACATTCATTGAAGAATTTGCTTTCTATACCATAGTCTGTGTTATGTGTGTATGTGCGCACATGCACACAAACGTATAATTTACTTAAATAAATGTCATTTTATAGATACATATGCACATATATATATAGGGATGTGTGTGTGTGTTTGTGTGGCTGACTCCTTTTGTTTCGTGCATCCAAACAATGCTGCGATGAACATCTAAGTAATAGCCTCTAGTGCACAAATGCAAGCTTTGCTTGAGAGCAGCACCGTTCAGTAGAAATATGATGTGAGTTGCATAGATATTAGATTTTCTAGTAGCCACATTAAAAACTAAAATAAACAGGTGGAATTAATTTTAATAATATATTTTATTTAACTCAATATATCCAAAATATTTTCACTTCAACATGTAATCAATATAAAAATTATTTTACTTTTTGTCATAATAAGTCTTTTAAACCCAGTTTGCTTTCCAAACTTTCAGCACTCGATTTAGACTAGCCACGTTTCAAGAGCTCGAAACATCTTGGTGACTAAATAAATGTTTTCTTAACACAATATCCCACCCAACCAGGCCAACTAGGAAAAGATGAATTCAACCCATGCGGGATCCATATTTTTCTCTTCATAGACAAAGAACATATTGTTTAGCTATAATAAGTACCCAGCAAAGACAATAATCAGATTAATATGACCAGAGTGATTTGAGTAATTCAAGATGGAATATTTGATTTCCAGGTTGTATTAATCACTTTATCTAGATAATTAGACAAGTGCCCTATTCCCACCCACTTCACACCCACTGGGTCTCAGATTTGTGTTCCTGCCCATTTAGTTGATTTGCAAGTATAGTAGCCAATTTATTCCATTTTGGAAAACAAGCCATCACATGAACCAGCGCCAAAAGAAACTAGTTTATGAAAAAAGAAAAGCCAGGTGTATGTTCTAAGATAAATCCTTAGGAAATAAAAACCAGTTTTCTCAGAATGCATGGCATAGATACAGTTAAAGCCAGCAGATTTAGAGTTGGAAATCAAATATTGGCAAGAAAAGCCATTATATTTTTAAATTATCCAGTGATCCATGCAAGCTGTTATTTCAAGATAATGGGTTATAAACAAAACACATAATAGTTAAAATAATTATATATTGAACAGATGAGAATATGATAAATGCATCATTTCAGTTCCTGAAATAGCTGACACCCAAGAAAGTTATGTGGTCTAAAGGTTATGTTTATCATTTCTTCCTTAGCTTAATGTTTATTTTCATCACCATTATTATGTATACTTCAGATTTGTTTTTAAATAGCTTTTCTGAGAGCTGCCTTAAAATTGTGGGTGACTGGATAGAGATCACATTGCTTAGATGGAGGGTGAATTTCAGATATTTATCATTGTATCATACTCTGGGGACCTGAGTAAGACAGTAATTGTATAGTTAGTCCATCAGGGCTGTGTTTATACAATAGATACAGAGTGAGCTCCTGTTAATTAAAAGCAAATGAAATAACATCACAATGAACTACACTTTTTAACACTTCTATTCAGGAGACAGAGCCAAGTGCAGGCAAATTTCTGAACCCATAAAATTCTTTCTTTGTTTTCTTTTCTCTGCACCATTTCCCCCAAGATACTTTCATCTCCTGATCTTACTCCTAGTAATTCCATGATAAAGTGTTAGCAAAATGAAAGTTTGCTGAATGAATGAATGACTATGTTAAGGAGTCAATAAATGCTTAAAGGTGTCATTCCTTTCATGCACATTCACAGGCCAATAGGGAATTCCTAAACTTGGAAAGCCTTCAAAATTCAAAGAAAAATCTTCTTAGAGTTGGATTGAGGTGTAAGAGTTGATTTTGGGGTGCAAGTGAACTAAATCTGACTGCCCTTCCAATCCCACCACCATAGGCAACACAGCCTTGAGGAGGTGATTTGACCTCTTTGAACTGCAGGTTGTACATTATGCTTGTCCAGATCTTTCGAGGAGGAGAGGAAAGGGGACAGGAAAATGGGACAAGGCACAGATATTTGTTTATCCTCCTTGTACTCCTGTAGCTTTTCCTAGGTATCACGGCCAATAGGAAGAAGATCCTAATTCCTGGTCTTTCTACCTTCTTCTACCTTTCTCCCACTACTTAGAAGTGTGTAACTTTTGGAAGTGCTATTCAATCATACGTTCTACAAATATTTTGGATGTCTATCAAATGCAGACGGTGGAATTCAAAGAAAAGTGAAACATTTCCTGCCATCAAGGAATTAACAATCAATTGGAGAAGAGATAGCTAACACAAACAGTTAACATAATATACAATTATTATGTATAAATACATAATAAATATATAGTTGACATAACATAAATAATTAAGATAATGGTTAACGTAATGCAAGACCTAATGAAGTATGCCAGAGAGTTAGTAAGTAGCCCCCTCCAAGAACACAGAGAGTTTATTAAACCACATTTTCCCTCTTAAAATATTTGCATCCCATAACTCCAATTTTTCCCCTTTCAATTTGAGCAGTAAGTTTTGGAATAACCCCTCTTCTGGCTGCAAAACTTCTGAAATGTGACTCGATAGCCATTTCAATATACAGTGTTTGTTTTCAAATACTGCATTGCTAATGGAACCCATTATTCAGGCACTGGAGGCAAAAGGGAGACTCCCTGCCCAAGGGTTCAAATTGAAAATGCACTGGATGATTCATTTAGTATAATCGATTTTTCTTCAGAATTCCCAGACTAGAAATAGTGTGCTCACCAGTGCATTAAAAAAATTGATACTGCTAAGCATTGATATCAATCAATAAAATTATGACCAGAGTGCATGAATGAATTAACAAAAACTAGAGAGAGAATCGTCAAACACTGCCCTACTAATAAAAATCCTACTTGAAATGCAGATAAAAGGAGAGCTGACACTTTCCAGTTGTGTTTAGGCCTGCCGAGCATCGACACCTACAACACAGCAATCAGTCTAAAGCAGCCATAGTTTAAAGCTAGAAGGTTCTGACAATAAAATTTAGATTCAGATTTTTTTTGGACACAGATAATCAGAAGTCAGGAGCATCACTTTCCTTTGTTAGATTTGTGTTTGGCTTAACAAGTGAATTGCCTTCCACGACTTGAGGACAGATCAATCCTTTTAAAGAAGGAAAGTTTAGCAGTATGTATTAGTATATATAGTAACAACTTTCCATTAACTATTTCTCATAATGTGTTAAGATGCTGTGCCTCTAATATATGTATGCACACACACAGACACTCACATACCCTCAAGTCTTGGAATTCAAGAAAAATTTCATTCTCATCTTGGCCCTATCACTTATGGGCTGTGTGACTTTGGGCAAGTCACATCAACTCTTGGTCTCAGTGACTTCAAAATTCAGTGAGTCTGTGTCCTTGTAATAAAAAATGTTCTAAAATGTGGAAGGGAGGCTGATCCACCCTAATAGTCTCACCAAATCCCTGGTAGCTTCTTCTGCCTCAAGTCAGACCACCCAGGAACATCATATAGAGAGATAAGCTCACACCTGTGGGGAGCCCACTGGAATAAAATCTACATAAACTTGATGGTTAGATTAACCTAGGGTATTTACCGACGCTGTTGCAGGAATTGCCCTATTTGCTCAGCTCATAGTTTGAAGTACTAGACTATAAGGTTCCTCTTCTCTATTAACTGAGTGGTTTCATGTGCTTGTCTTGTGGGAGATACAAAGATGACTGTGGTTCCTGCCAGTGAGCTGTATATAGCTAGGAGGACCACCTTGAATGTTTCACAAGGGCCTAGGACAGAGGTGAGGCAAGGACATCTTTGAGGATAAAAAGTCAGTCACATTGGGACCTCTTTGTCCACCCAAACTGTCTTAGATTGAAGTTATCAGGAGCAAAAAAAAAAAAAAAAAATCACAGAAATGCAATTGGAAGAAAATATGAAGAAGGAGGAATTGGTCTTGCATGAGTGATGACTGGTGGATGGCTCCTGAAATGAGTCAGGGTTCATTTTAGTGCCCACTGGTAGAGCATCCTCCCTCACTTGACTGCCCGCCTAAAGGGCAGGTGGGATGTAGGATTGGTTCTTCCAGGTGCCAAAGGCTGACTTTTCCAAGAGAACTCATGCACTGATCAGAAAAAAGGAACTAATGCCAAAGCTTAGTGCTGGGTTAAGGTGCACATCTTTTTCAGTTACTCTGAAGACCAGTTGTTAGAGAGCATTCAGAGGCTTAACAGGGAAATAATAATTATTGGACAAGAATAATTAGGAACTTACAATGCTTTAAATGCTCTATATGTATTTGCTCACTTGATGCTCACAGTAGCTGGATGAGTCTTCTCTCCATTTTACACGAGGAAACTGAGGTTTAGCAAGGCTGGGTAATTGGCCCAAGGTTACAAGCCAGAACATGATCCAGCTGCAACTCTGACACTGCAAAGCCAATGGTCTCAATCTCTCTATTCCACTGCCTCTCTAATCTGAGATTCCAGAATTTTAAGATGGCAAAATAAAGCTTTAATCTCTACCCTGTGGTGTCCAACTAGCATGCCCCCAAACACTTGACTATACTTATTTATTTATGTCTGTGCTTTTATTTATTTAAATAATATTTTAGTAACTTTGTGGAATTCAAAACATTCAGCAAAATTCCTCAGAGTCCTCTGTGGCATAGCTGTGCTTCCTACTCTGTGAAAGATTGAAAAGAAACAGGTGCCAAGGGCCCAGAGTTTTGCCCTGCCCTGAGGAATGAAATGATCAGGGATTTACTGCATCTGGCTCTCTTTGGTCAGTGAGTATTCAAACTCCTTTGATGCAAAATATGATTGTGTCCACTATACTTCCTATTACTCTCATTTGCACTTACAGAATACTAAAAGAAATAAAAAGCTTTAGAATGAAAATATAGTAACCCATAACTTTTCTGAAGTTCGGTTATTCAGCAACTTCACCTATCTAGCAAAATTACTTTTTACTCCCTAAATGGCATCATAGAAGAGTAGGATGTTAAAGTTTAATGGAAATATGGCAAATTCACCAATTGCTTCCTATTGCAGTGAGGGATACTGAAATCGAAGAGTAGGCATAACAGTGTCTGAGCATCAAAAACAAATCAGAGAGAACCTTCCGGGTGCTCATTCACTGGGTATGTGTTCTTTTTTGGACATTATTCTAATATACCTGGGAGTCTTCTCAGCTGAGTGCTGTCTTCAAAGTCAGAAAATATGGGTCTGAATCCACGCCTTGTACGTTTTGAGCTCTAGGTACCTCACACCCTCACCTTATAAGACAAGGCTAATGATTCCTACTTCACACAGTTTTGAGAATGAAAGGAAATAGCATTTGTGAAAATGTCCAGTATATATGACATGGAATTGACAGAGTGTTTTCCAAAGTTGAAATATTTTGTAGCAGCATCTGTATTCTGATTGGAATGATCCGGTCAGAGAGAGACAAGCTGATAATGAAAGAAAGAGAAAAACTGCTGGAGCAATGTCACTATATAGGTGACAGAGGAGGGAGTCTGGTGCACACATGGATAAGAGCATGGACAGTTCATTTCTAGTAACAGGAGGGAAACTAGAGAAGACAAGCATAGATGCTGGTAATTAGGTCAGTGGATGTGATGGTGGAAACTTTTTGCTTCTCATTTCTCAGTAAGATGGAAACCAAGGTCATCAGCTGAGAGTTAGGGTGAACAGTCAGGATTCCTAAAAGCAATGAAAAATGTGGGTGTCAGCCACGTCACCTATCTTTGGAAATTCTTCCAGAGTAGACCCATTTAATGAAGGAACAAATACTCATCCATACCATTTCCCAAGATTACTCTGAAAAATTTATTCTATAATCAGTATTGACCAAGAGGTACTATGTGCAGGGAATTTTGACAAGAACTGTACTTATAAGACAAGTGAGACATGGTCCCTGACTTCAAAGAAAGCAGATTGCAATATGAAGATAGACCTGAAAGCAAATATATGCCTTCCTCTAGGCTGAGTTGTAGGCTAGACGTATCTTTAAGGTACAGAGGGGGTCACAAGGGCAATAGTGTTCTTCCATCTGAGTTGCTTTAAAAGCCTTCCCAGAGGAAATGAGGGTTGGTCTCAGCTTTCAAGAACGAGTTGGAGTGTGGCAGGCAGTGTGGTGGGGAAGGGTGTTCCATACTTGGAGACGGGTTGGTCGCTGAGAATGAATTACCGTAGGTTGTAAAATAGTAAATGATGAGCAGAGGCCAGTTCATGAAGGACCTTCTATGCTGTGCTAATGATTAGGGGCAATTCTGTAGGCCAGAGCTTCTCAAAATGTAGTGTGCCCCCAAATCGCCTGAAGAAATTGCTAAAATACAATTAACTTCCCACAGTCAACCAACCTGCAACTTAGATAATTCTTATGCCAGTTTGAGAAAGTTTGCATTTTGGATATCAAGATGAAGTTAAATTATGTTTCCCATCCTCTAACCCTTGTGTATTGTATAATTCATCACTAACCAATCTTGTGAGGTGTATTCTTGCTTTGTATGGTACCATTATTCATAAGTAAACTTTCATCTGTGTTCACAATATGGAAGACACTGAAAGAGACATTAATAAATCTAAGCCAAAATAAGCATGTCCTCTTGCCCTCCAGATGTCAGGTCTAAGTTAAGATCTAACAGAGAAACAGAGCAGCCATGAACTCATGCTGAGGAATAAGAAGTAGTAGGAAGGGAAGAAAAAAGGCCTGGATCAAACCTTTCTTTTCCCCTAATTTTCAGAACAGCAGGAGACTGGGGATATGAGGAAAGGAGGGGGCGTTGCAAAGGAGAAGGGCAAGCCTCTTCACCATCTTTCCACCTTTCCTTCTGGGTCCTACACAGGCCAAACAGCAAGTTCAGCCCACGGCCAGGGCTTTAGTTGACTACGTTATTGAAATTAGAAATCAGTGATTTGAACATCAAGTTAATTATCACTTGAAAATAACATTTGAATACTGACTCCCTTTGTGTGCAGCCTGTGAAGGAACACTCAGAGGAAAGGAAGAAAACATTTCATTGTTGGCTTTTATGTAAATCGATGACCCTAAGGTTTGCCTTGGAAAGTCAGATTTTGATTCTAATAACTTGAGCTGACCTTTTGGGTATAAATGTTATAGATTTTTTACTCATTCCTTCCTTTCATTTATTCCATGGTAAATACAGCTTTAAAGTTTATGTGGCATGACAAATAAGAGTAAAGGCAATTTTTTAAGGGAGCCTCTTTTTTTCCCCTTCTAAATATCCTACACCCTTTTGAAATAAATATTCTGAACCAATGGCAAACAGGCTGGTAACAACATAATCTAATTAGCCAAATAATCTGGATTTACTCAAATAATCTAGTCATGATTTATGACAAAAAAAACCAAGTATCTAATCAGGCAGTGACAGTGTTCGTGATTAAAATTATTCTGAGCAAGGAATTGAAAAACAAACATTTTTCTGAATCAATATAGGTGATGAGTGTGGTCACTGTCAGATGTTTTAAAAGACAATCCCAACAATCGTGAAAGATTTAGTTTTAAAGAAATAATGAAGATTTGTAAATGGAACAAATTGTTGACCTAATTTTGAAATTCGACTAAGTTTGCCCCCTTCACTGAGTTACACATGTTCTTTTATCTTGCTATTATTAGAAATGGAAACATCTTTAGATGTCTCTTGTGTAAAGAGCATCTTTACACAATGCAACACATCTAGCCAAGAATTGCGATTACCCTCCTAGCCCTCACATTTTGTCAACAAGGTTTGCCAACAAAACATTTCGAAAATAAAGATAGTAAATTAAATTCTCTCTGTGAAAGGTTACCTGAGCATTAGATAATTATTTTGCATATGTTTAGCTTGATAGAATTAATATTTCAGACTTTAGTGCAAAATATATTGACAATTACACAGGGTCAAACTTACCGACTAAGTTATGCAAGTGCTAAGTTATAAGCTATACAAGAATATTCGTTCTATTTTCTTTTCAGACAGGAACTTCTAAAATTAATTATAGCTTATGAAAAACTCAAGTCCAATAATTTTCCCTTTGACTATTGATGAGATTATTGGTTAACAAGAAGGTTCGTTATACCCATGAATTAAGACATTAGTGTGTCTGGCTTTTTAGATTATACAGATATATTTTGCCCCTTCCACATTTTTAACTAAGAATTAAACAAACAGTAATAGATTTTAGATCCTCTACTGTCCCCCCACCCCATGCCTAATTCTTGAAAAGTAAATGTTTTTATATGAAATTCCTAGTTACATGTCAGGATTTCTGATTGTTCTTAGAAAGAAACTGAAATTTCTTACCATTTTCTATAGGTCATCCCTGATTTCTCTCAGCAGGTATCTGAGTAAAGTTTTATTGTGATTCTGAAGTGATTTTTTATTGATTCCTGTTCCTTTCTGTTTCTGGCCATTGAGAAACAAGAATTTTGTCCTCTCTCAATTTGAAAGCTGGTTTTCTACTTTTCATAATTTAGGAAAGCACATTGTTGGCCAAATCAATCTATAGTTGGATTAGTCAGTGTACCCAAAGCTTGTAGTCCTGTAGAGCCACGAGAGATTACTTAGGATTTTAAATGATTTCCTAACTTTCATGCCATTTAAATAATTTTTGCTTAGACGAAAGAGGGAAGTAAACACATCCTGGTTTTATGTCAACTGACTTCATGTCTTTTCTCAGAACATTGCCAGTATCTGGCCCCAGCCTAGGGACTGGATCGTGCTGTGAGGTTCCTGTTTCACAGCTTTCTCCAGTCCAAGGCAAACTGCTGGCTACCCCCTGGCCCCAGAGTAAACCACAAGTGAGACTCAGGTTCAGAAAAGGGCAGACTACCCCAAAGAGAATGAAATAGGTGATGATCTCCCTGAGCAAGTCTGACAAGGTGCTTGCCCTCAAAGGCCAGAGCACGTCCTCTATTTCAAAGGAATTTAAAGAAGGTCCACGGTGGAAGCAAACCACCTCTCTCAACAAATTCCTTGATTGGGTTCCAATTCCGATTTTATTCTCACCTGTAACACTTTCATGTGTGATATGCCCTCGTCCCATTAAAACTGCTGTAAACCTTGCACGGGATCACCTAGTGATTTGCTGCAAGAAAAAGTCCACCCAGAACAGTCCACCCATTAACAGTCCACCCATTAACTGCTACGTCTCAGTTAATATCCAGTGCTTGAAAACTATAGAGCTGATGCTTGCTTTTACCTGCTGGCCTACTCAGTATTGTTGGGGTCCCTGTGCACATCCAAGTTAGCATGTTTGCAGGTGGACACATCCTAAAATAATTGGCAAATAACTTCTTCTTGACATCTTAATATGCTTTACACACGCTTCATAGATGCATGTCTTTATAAGGAGATTTACTTTTCAGACATCTCTAAGGACAGAGATTGAATTCAATCCCTGCACAAAATGGAAATCTCTGAGGAGTAAAGCAAACCATGACCATCTCTGGTCATTCTTTGATGCTTAGATATGAAGAATATTTTACCTCTCATCCTCACAACATTCCCGCAAGGTAGATTTTTGTATTCCTATTTGACAAATGAGGAAAATGGAAGTTGGTTTGATCAACTTGTCTAACTGGTAAAATCCAGAGAGGGACGCTGTGGGACGCTGTGATGCCAAAATCTATGCTGCTTCTGTGATACCAAAACTGCCTCCATTAAGGAAATTTTTGTTCAGTATGTTTAACTGACAGACTCACAAGTGGCACAGTAAGAACATTTAATACAAGTTTTATGAAGCACTAATACCCTGCCCTCAATGAATTGATAGTTAAAGGAGAGGCAGAAAAGTAAGAAATCAATGCAATACAGAGTAATGCATACTTTAATAGGGAAAATTACAGAACACTATGGGAGACTTAAGGGGAATACCTAACCCAGTCTTTGAGGTTTGGGGCTTCTTGGAGGAGGGAACATCAAAGATGAAATCTGAAGGGCAATTAGAGATTATCAAGATGACACTGGAAAAACAGATTATCCAGGCCTTCCGGAGAGGGTAAATGGGATAAACTGGAACTGAGGGGTTGATGAATACATGTGGAATCAAGCCAAATGTCATAGCACAATGAAAAGGAAATGCAAATGCAAATGAGCATGAAGCAATAAAGAAGAAACAGATTTTGAATAAACATATTCTAAAACAAATAAGCTGCTGGAAATTCTCAAACACCAGGCTATGCAATACCCGCCCCGAAGGCTCCTCTAAAGACACTTCGGCCCGAAGCACATTAAGGAGACAGGAGGAGACAGTGAATCTGATGCCACTCTCCAAGCCTTTGCCAATATGGAATTTATTTTAATAGTAAGCAAAATATTGACGGCAGATGTAAGATGATCTTTTATTCCCTATGCTCAGTGAATTTACATTAAATGGAAATAAGCATCCTGTCTTAGGAGTTGGAGTGTAACCCCTTTGCAGGCAGCTTCCGGCAACATGCGTATCCAGGAGTGCATGTAAGGCCATTGCCCCAGGTTAACTGTGCCATGGGTGGAAGCCATACAGAGGTGAGAGAATTAGTACTTGGTGCACATATTTTAAGAGCATCTTTTTATTAACTATTTGATTATGTGGGTCCTTTCACACCTCTTACAAAATCAGTCAGATTCAGTATCAGTTGCTGGAACTTGCCCGGGAGTACAATCTGGAAAGAACCTACAGGGTGCCAATATCGGTGTCACAGATATTGGACAAGACAAAGAAGCTGACTTTTGGCAACCGTACTATTGGAGGATGAGGCTTCACACTGTAAATGGACCAGGTTCTCTTGCTGCATTCTCAATGCGCAGCAGCAGCAACATTTCCATGGCTTCTGTGTTGCTGTGTCCCCCTTCTCCGAAAGGTGTTTTATGTATTTTTAATGCAGCAGTAATAACATGATTAAAAATTAAACTGAAGGTGTACTTGCATTAATACACCTTCAAAGTAGTTTGCTAATTAGATATCTGGAAAGACCATCTTTTATAATTGGTTTTTCTTATTTTAAAAGGTTTTATTCAATCATGGCAGATAGTAAATTTGGCTCCATACCAAGAGAGAGAATGAAATTAAGCTGATCTAAATGAGAACAAGCCCAACCTCTTCTAATTAACATGATTCAGTTGAACCGTAATGGTATCAAAACAATTGACTTTTACCATTCCAACTTAATTATTCTACAATAGGCAGAGTAATGTATGTTGCTTCCTGCTTAAAGCTATTTTGAAAGCGACATCTTTGAAGTATGGCACCAAGTGCGTTTTTTCTCACTCACAATTTGTGAATATTGTTTTAAAACATCATTAAGTCAAATAACCATAGTCTAATTAAGTCTTTTGTAGCTTTGAGGCGGTTTCACGAAATGCCACAGGATTTATTTGACTCTTTTCTTCACTTGACTAAAAGTTCTTGAAAGGCTGAGTGACTCTAAACCCCAGAATCCTCATCCTGAGGAAATAAATGCTGCAAAGTACTTGGGTTGAAATACTATTGCTTAATGTGATGTTCGAAAAACAAAACTGAAAGACTTACTCAGCAGTTCTGCCAAAATATCGCATTATTGCTTTAGGCAAGTCCCATTCACTTCTTTGTGCTCTTATGGGCAGAGTTGCAAAAGGGTTAGTTAAGAAGTTGTAGGTAGATGCGTGCTTGGGATTTATAACATAAAAACCTGTCAAAGAGTAATACAAGACGCCTAGAGCTAAAATAAAAAATAATTTTTTAAAAAGCTAAGTTTATTTGCTTGATGGACAAGAGAGTGGTATGTCCCTTAAGAAATGAGTTCATCCGAGAGCTGAAAGCAGTAGAGTGAGTGGAGAGGCAAAAGAGAGGACTTCATTCCCTGCTAGGATTTCTGAGCATTGCATTCTGATTGATTCATCAGAGAACTGGACATTCCTCCTCAGACTGGCCATTTATCTGGTTTAACTTTTCAAAGTGCAGTGTTCATTTTCAAAGAGGTTCAGGATGGGTTCCTAAGACTGTTGGATGGCAGACACTTATGTAAGCACATGCTGAGAATCTGGGTAAATTTCCAAACCAGACAGAAGAAAGAACAGAAGGGTGGACTCTCAGAAAGTGTTCCATTCAGCATCTTCATGTACAGAAAAAGACAGGAAACCCCTGTGAGGTGAAGTGATTTTCCCAGAACCACAGAAGTCTTGCTGCTTGCAAGAAATCCAGTTACAGGGAACTGAGGTTGGGCAAAATAGGGCTGTCATATTGTGATCCAGAGAACCACAAAAGTCTCTGACATTGGCAGGTTTCATGGAGAAGGGGTGGTGCTATTTCAAAATAATTTCTGATTAAAGTATGTCATTTTTACATCTTCTAAAGTTATAGTATTAAATATAATTTTTATGGAAGATTTTACCCAGAAATTCAATCTAATTGGAATATATTTATATTCTATGCATATAACATTGTTAGGTGCAAGAGGAGTGGTGAACAGTGAAGGTAAATGATGACTACAACACTGTCCCTGAAGGAAGCCATAATCTGGAGGGAAACATACACACCTAATTGCTATGATGTGGGCTATAATAGGATATATATAAATAATACTATTAAATCCCAGGGAAAAGCTATACACTCTGCCTGAAGGGATTGGGGATGGCTTCAGAGAGGAGAGGACATTTGGACTGACCTTGATAGGTTCTTTTGCTCATTCAACATTTAGTGAGCACTTAGTGAGTGCTCTATTCTTAGTGATTGGGATACATCAGTGAACAAACAGATACCCACCCCGGCCCTTGGGAAGCTTACAGGTCATCACTGAGCAGTATGTCTAATAATATGTCAAGGGAGAGAATTCCAGGTAAAGGGAGTAGCAGGGACAAATTCATAAATTATGAACATGCAGTCTGTGGAGGCATCCACATGGTTTGAACACAAGATGTTAGCCATTGGGGTAAAACATGGCAATAGATGAGGGTGGAAAGGACATTAGGGAACAGCCTTAAATAGCATGTTAGAGAAGTGGGGTTTTATTCTCTAGGCAATTGAAAATATTGTTTCCAGGAAGTGCTTTAATGAGGAATCTGAAACACCGGGGTACATTATATTATAACTGCTATGATTACTGGCTTCCAGTAGTGCTGGAAAGTGCCTGGAGATTAGTTTAAATGCTTCCAGGACTGGCAGCATCCAGGGGTCCCTGGACCACGGGCATAGCACTGAAACTTCCAGTTCTCATTCAGATCCACATTAATGTATGAGCTCTGGACTGCTATGGCCATGCCATGGAATTTAGTCTATCACCCAGATAGTGGTCCATTGAGGGAACACTGGCAAAAAAAAAATTGGTTTGGGGCCTTGCTAGGGATTGATGCCTAGATCCCAAAGGAGGACCTATGAGGTCAGTGTGACCCCAAGAATAATTATAGCCACGAGGATCTTTGGGGGCAAATCTATTTTCTCAGGGCAAGCAGAGATTTTGAAAAGACTCTCTGGATCTCCTTTGGCTACAGTACACCAAAAAGCATTCTCCCAGAGGGGTCTGTATTATTTGTAAATATTTCCTGGAAGATAGGGTAGGGTATACAATCAGTTCCTGCCTAACCACATGAGGTCAGTGTTTCAGTGGATCAATACAGTACTGAGAGACTTAAGAATACGCAGTTCTTCAAATCTTGCTTAACTTCAGTGACTAGTTTAGTCTCCATCTTCTCCTAAAAACTGTACTGACCATACAAGTCACAGCTCACTTTCCCCAATTCTGTAAAACTTTTATCAGTGCTGCTCATTTACTTTGTAATTATATACTCCCCATGCATAGTTGATAGATAGATAGATGATAGATAGATAGATGATAGGTGGATAGATAGATGATAGAGAGAGAGTGAGAGAGAGAGAGAGGTGATAGATAGATAATAGGTGGATAGAAGATAGGTGGATAGATAGATGATAGATAGAGAGAGAGTGAGAGAGAGAGAGAGGTGATAGAGAGATAATAGGTGGATAGATGATAGGTAGGTAGGTAGATAGATAGATAGATGATAGGTGGATAGATAGATAGATGATAGATGATAGATAATAGGTGGATAGATAGATAGATAGATCGATGGCAAATAGACAGATAGATAGATAGATAGATAGATAGATAGATAGATGATAGATGGATAGACAGATAGATGATAGATAGATGATAGATGATAGATAGACAGATAGATGATAGATAGATGATTCATACATACATACATAGATGATAGATAGATAGACACCTTAATCATCAGAATGTGAACTCTTTCAGAACTGGAGTCAGACTCTATGCTTGATAGCTGACTGATGATTCCTTGGTGGAAGTATTCAGCAAACACAGGTAATGTAGGCTCTATGGAGTTGACAAGCTTTGAGTCCTATTTCAGTGATTCTCAGAGTATGGTGTGAGGACCTTCATCATCAAAATCAAGTGGAGTACTTGTAAAAAAATTGCAGATCCCTGGCTTCCACCTCAAACAAGTATCCCAATGATCTTGTGCTCATTAAGATTTGAGAGCCACTGCATTAATGTAATTGATGATATAGGAAGGCAGTTGGTTTTTCCCTGACAAGCAGCATAAAGGAAGGCTCTGAGACAGAGGAAGGTTCATTGCAGAATGGTCTATGAGTAATCATGTGTCTGCAAGGAGAGTTAAGGAATTCTTACCTAGGTCAAGATAATAAAGGACCTGGATTTTTATGGAGCTCCCATCTGACTGTACTCTGCTAGATGCTTTGAAGAATTATCTCTTTTAATCTTTACACCTAGAAAAAGTATTAAATTTGCAGATGGAGCTTGAAGAAGTTAAGTAACTTGCCCAGAGTGACCCAGCTGATCAAAGATAGAGGCAAAATTCAAACCCACATCATTTGATTCCAAAGTCAAGCTCTTCCTAATACATCATGCTCAGACATTAAAACTTGCTAACAATTAAAATTAACTATCATTATTTGAAAGGTATCTTATTTACAATGCTGGAGTTATGATTAAAATTTCTTTGTGAACAATATGTGAAAACCAATGAAATGCCTATTAGCAATATTTTTAAATGCAATATGTAATTTTTTTTTGGTTAGGCCAGTAAAAGCACATCAACTTACAGTTTTATTAAATCCTCCTATTTACTTTAAAACTTTGTATTTTTTCATATAGCTTTCTGAACCACAAACTGGCTATTACATGTTGCCATGATTTGTGCCTTATAAAAGTTAAGGCATCATCGATATTTCAGAATAACAGAAAAGGAGATATTTTTAGCTTGATGAAAAATGAGGAAAACAACATACTGAAGAAAAGGAAATCTGAGAGATATCCAGGAAGAAGGTTTGAAGGGAAGAGACCCTTGTAACTAGGGATAAAGGACTTTAAAACATTAAATTTTAAGTTAGCAAAAGCCACCAACACTTATGGTAAGAAGTCAATGAACAGCCACACACAAGTAAGTCCAAAATGGAAATCCTAGAAAGCAGCACCATCCTGGGACCCATTTAATCTACTGGGCAGCAGGTAGAATGGGGGTCTGAAGGGCTGTAAAGGGCAGTGATAGTGGGAATATTAGAGACATTTCAACCAAAACTAGCATAATGCAAAGAGTTCAGGCACTTTCTAGACATTCTCCTTGTTCTGAACCCTGAGGGCCATTGGAATACTATGTGTCAATTCCAGTTGCCCCAGGATCCCTAATGGAGGGAACTGCACAAAAATGTCTGATGGCTTCTTTTGTTTTTACTCCTGCTGACAGCACTTTCCAGCTGTGTGATAGTGACTTTAAGGAGATGTTCCTCTGTGCTAGATGTAGCAGAGAAACCAAGAAATAGGATACTGGCAGCCAGGGCAGAGGCTTTTGTATTTCTAATTGAATCCAGCAGATTCAAGGTGAGTCAATTTGGACAACTCAGACTACAAACATGCCACTAGTTAGTGGGAAGTCAAGATTATAGTGCTGATTTTAAAATTTTCATTTGTCTTTCCTTTTTTATTTTTTATTTTCTTGGCTTGAGAACATCCTCTCCTTGTGACCCATGCAAAGTGCAGTGTGAGGATTTAAAATGGGAGAAATGAGCCCACCCCTCTTCATGTTCTTTCTCATGAACTTATCCATGAGAAAGCAGTGTGGTGATGGAGAAAGAAGATGAGGCAGACCTGGTTCTGAATCCCTCCAGTGCAGCTTTCTACTGTAGGATCTCTTTTCTCTTCATTAAGATGGGGACAATCCTTCTCACCATAGCTAGCTGCTGTAAGGATCAAACGAGATAATACATGTGTACAACTTAGCATTTGTCAATATATAACTTGATAAAGTTACCAACATGGCTCTCATGCAAATATAAAATACGCATGTGCCAAAAGTACATTTAACTCCTTAATGGTGGAACCAGCAGGACAGTAAAGCTGGTTCAAAGAATTAGAGGAACAGTGATTATATAGTCCACCAAGAGAGGCTAACTGAATAGGTATGCTGAATTAGAGACAAAACTGATTATCGTCCTACAGATCAATAAAACAATAACCTTTGAGGGGGCTGGCCCAGTGGCCTAGCGGTTAAGTCAGCAGCCCGGGGTTCGCTGGTTCGGATTCTGGGCGCAGACCTACTTTCCACTCATCAAGCCACACTGAGGCGGCATTCCACATAGAAGAGCTACAACTCTACAACTATGATACACAACTATGTACTGGGGCTTTGGGGAGAAAAAAGGAAAAAGAGGAAGATTGACAACAGGTGTTAGCGCGGGGCCAATCTTCCTCAAAAAACCCCCCACAAAAACAGTGATATATTAAAAAAAAAAACCAACAAGCTTTGAAGTTATCTTTTGTACCAGACATGGATTATTTGCATCTCTACTGACAAAAATCTACAAGTTAACATATAATTTCATAGTCTTGACCCTAAACAATAGAAAACAGTAAAACAAAGTACAATCCCTAGAGAATTAAATCATCCTTGGGTGGGCCTGTTCAACAATGATCCCATATGACCTTGAAAGGACGTGCAGTCATCCTTTTGTTTTATTTCCAAGTTTTAGATAATTTGCTCTCCACTTCCTCTTGTGTCATAAATAATCCTCAATGATTATTCATGCTACAGAATGTCTGGTGTCATTATGTTTGGACCTGATTAGTTTACAAGGGTACAGTAAAAGGTATTAATTAACCACATAAGCCTCTTTTGAGGGCCAGCAAATTCAGAGCTACTGTTTTAAGCAGCTACTAAGGCCAGAAAATGAACTTCCATATGGAAATTTCAAAAAGAATCTCTGATTGCATTTTCAAAAGCTTCTTTTGTTCCAGAAATGTTTTTGTGGCTCTTATTGGTTCTTTTATTCCAAGGCACATTAGTTTTCTATTGCTGCTTACATGAATCAGCAGAAACTTGGTGGTTTAACACAATGCAAATTTATTCTCTTATAAATCTGAGGTCAGAAGTTGGACATGGGTCTCACTGGGCTAAAGTCAAGGTGCTGACAGGGCTGGTTCCTTCTGGGGGCTCTAGAGGAAGATCAGTCCCCTCGCCTTTTCCAGTTTCTAGAGGCCTCCTGTAATCCTTGGCTTGTGGACCCTTTCTTCTGTCTTCAAAGCCAGCGACATAGCATCCTTCAATCTCTTTGTCTCTGTCTTTCTGCTACTGTCTGTCTGACTCCTCCTGGCTCTCAATTACAAAGACCCTTGTGATTATATTGGGCCCATCCAGATAATTAGGTACAATCTCCCCATTTTAAGATCCTTAACTTGATCTCACCTTCAAAGTCCCTTTTGCCAAATTCTAGTTTCCGGGGATTAGGACATGGACACTTAGGGATGGGAGTGCATTATTCACCGTACCACACAAAAGTAAGAAACTAAATCCAAGAAACTCATCTGCATAGTATTCCTATAGAACCTATACATTTTGGTGAATTTCTCTCTCTTTGAGGTGCCCAGCGTCTGGTGGATTTCCTCATCTGCTAGGAATGACCTTCCTTATCACCTATAAATCTGGAATTCTGTAAATCATAGAACAAATAACAGATCAGTTTCTTGAGAGGGTTGTCTGGACCTTACTTCTACATACTTGTTCCTTAATGGTGAGTTTGCCATACTTGATTAAATGAGATTCATTCTCAGATATGACAATCCTGGTTTGACTTATTTATGCAACCAATTTGTCCAACTATACCCTGGTAAAAACAGAAGACAGAGTTTTGTCGATCTTATGCAAATAACCACATTGCCATAAAAACTAGTGACTTGTTACTGAATTCTGAGGGGTCGGGGAGAATAACGTGCCATATAAGGAATGTGTCATTTATAAGCTACTACAATGAGGATTAAAGACAAAGAAAGGATGTCTTCACTCCCTTAATAGAACATTCAAAACTATATCAGCAATACTCAAAGCCAAATAACCACAATTAGATTTCCCTCCACTGTTCATCTAATCTTACTTAAGTCTTGCACATCTAGCTGGTGGGTCAGCACTCTGCTTTCAAAAAGTCCTCTGCTCTGGACCTACTAAAAAGAGTCCTGGAAATTGTGATTTAGTGCTCTGGTACAGTCACAGTTGTCTAAGTAACGTCACTTAAGCTCCAAAGTCTGCACCAGTAACTCTATTTCTTAAAGTATCGATAGGTCAGAGTATCTGGCACTATTTTTCCATGAGGCCCTGAGACTGCCATTCTCTCACAAAGCCCCAGTTTCCAGCCTATAGCTCACAGCAAAGCCTTCAGACAGACATCAGGATAAAGCAGAAAGTACTTGGTGATAGAAACAAAAGACTATCTGAGCAGATTACATAGAAGGTAAATTCTAAACTTTTATGTCTTCTTGTTAAGAGCAGACTAAATACTCCAGGACCAATTGTCATTTTAAAAGAGAGAAAACAAAACTCTAGTTTAATATTCATATGGCATTTGGCATAAAAGTATCCACAAACTTAATGTATATATATTATTAATAAACCCATCAAAACTGAGCAAACTTTGCCAAAATTTTAACACATTTCTTTGCTTTTATTCAGACTTATCATGTGCAGATATTATATTCCAAGGCAAACAAAATTCAGTTCCCTTAAACCTTCTATATTATAAACACATGCTTTTCTTTTCACTATACTTTTGCACACTTCGGTACCTATATTCTCTTTACTTTGTAAACAAAAGTATAGCCCATTATCTTAAAAGTGAACATACACAATACAACCCCCTAGAGCCACGTGCATCTTTTGAATACCTTTTTCAAAGTGGCGAAAATAAAATGTTCATTAGCATGACCCAAAGTTACAGCTTCTCTAAGACATATAAAAATAATGATATATAGAGAGAGAAATACATACATATATAAGGTGACCAATATGTAAGTATTATCCTTTATTGAGAAACTACCCAGATGATATCCAAAGATTATCTGTCAATTAACTTGATTTAATGTTAGCTTAAGTTCTTAAACCTAATAAGGAACACGAAAATTATGTTTAAACTGATATATCACAAAGCATAATTACTGTTGATATAAAAATTTTGTCAGAATCCTAATTCAATATAATTACATACACAATTTTACATCTTCATCATTTTAAACATTATGTAGCAATGCTAGCTTATCTAATCTGTCAACGAGTATAAGAAGTTTAGGAAGTTCAGATTAACAGCCTCTTCATCAGAAAACAAAAAACAAATCTGTAAAAGAAAGTGCACTTAAACTATAATTCACAGTGATAAAATTAAGGGAACGACATGCAATGGATTTTTAGCCTTTTTTTTAATTCACCTTTTTAAAATCAACTAAATGTGGTCAAAGATGCACTTTGGTTATAGGAACTTGGGTTTTTACATAAAAATGCTCTGAGCTAGCACTTTATGTGATTTCTTTTAAGGGTAGCACATAAAATATATAAAGACTTGAGTTTCTCTGTATTGTGAGAATCCTGGGAATGTTAATATAAGCAATCAAATATGTAAACCCAAAAAAAGATCCTTTAATTTGTAAGTTTTTATAATATGAATTATTAATATTTTCTGGAGGTAGGAATAAATTTCATACTTACACAATGAGGTGAAGAAACTTTTCTCATTTCCAGACATAAGATACAGTCACTGAGGGTTACAGCTTCAGTTCTACAACCTTAGCCATGAGTTGAAAATAGACATAGAACATAAAAACTCATGGGGACAGAATTCAAAGGGTGATTCTCCTTTCCAGTGAACCTGAGACATAATCCTGCTCAGATAAAAGAAAAAAGCTAACAAACCAGACTTTCAGTCATCTCTCACCCTACAGACAGAGAATTAGATCACCTTCATCTGCCTGACAGGTCACCACATAATCAGAACAAAATGCCAGATTCCCAATCATTGTTGCCACCAGTGGAGGATAACTTAGTGGTCACAGGCAAATCAGATTCACATACACACAGAATGCTTTCCTGACTATGTTCTTGAGACTAGACTAGCATTCAAATATTCACTAGCCCCTAGATCTAGTCATGGCCCAAACCAGGAGCTTTTGAAACACAAAGTGCTCTCTTGACTGTGCAGTGGAGATGGCGCAGTGGAGATGGCCCAGTGGTCTGAGACCACATGTGGATCTACTGGTCCCAGAAGCCACTTATAGAAGCAAAAAGGCTCAATCTATGAGTTAAGGAAGATATTTTCAGATTAACAGACTTGGGCAAAAATGAGAATCGAAAGATAGAATCAGAAGGAAAGAAAAATAAATAACAAAACAAAGAGTCATCAAAGGTAAATTCTATTACTGCTTGGAATTTCCTCCAGGACTGGAAAAAAAAGAAAGATATTTCTGAGCTCAAATGATCCATAAAGTTGGCTCTGGTAGGTGAGTCCATTAGGAAATCTTGGTAGGACCATCTCCAAAACAAAGTACAATTTTAAAATAGTTGTAAATGTGACTTTAATACAAATTCAAAATGAGCAAATGTCAAAAGAAGTATTTAACTTTGAGGGAACTGGCAAGATGGTAAAACATTCCAAGGAGATCTAGAGGAACAGTGGTTCTAGAAGCCACCAGGAAAGTCAAAACTGGTTAATGTACTACAGGGCAATAAAATTATAGTTTGGAGTTATCTTTCTATTGACAGAAATCATTTACATCTTACAAATTTACATTTTACAGAGTCTGGGCCCTAAACAATAATAAATTGAAAAATTAAGATACGTCTCCCTAGAGGATCAAATCATCCTTGGGAAGCCTGTAGACAGTGGCCACTATGACGAAGAAAACCCACGCAGTCTTTTTAACTTTTTCCTTTATTTTCAGGCTTCGATAAGTTTTAATAACACATAAAATAGTCATTTCAAAAGTATTTCCTTCCCTCACCTTGATTTAATCCCGAAGGAAGCTAACCTTGAATTTGTCATGAATCTTCTATTTACAATATTTTTATAAGAAAGCATAGTCTCTAACACATAAATGAAGAAATGCTAGAAACTATTGTTCTTAAAAGATCATGTCTACTAGAAAAGCACATTCTCTCCTCTCAAAAAAGAGGTCTCTGTCTTTCAATAAGAAACAATTGATTCCCTATGGTAAATAAGAATGACTATGTCATGGAAAATTCTATGAAAGGGGGGCTTTATGTTCTTTTACATATTTAAGTCCCCTTCTGAAAATAAATGAATAAAAGCAATCATTTTAACTAAACAAAGATAAAAGTTGACTATTACAAGGGTTTAGAGTTAAGTGCTAGCCATTTATTTATTTGATACTAAAATGTGTATATTGTATTTGGACAATAAATGTCTTGAGAAAGAGCATACAAACAAGACATTATTGAAAACTTTTGTTTTTCTTCTTTTATCTCTTGATTTTGTCTCTTTGCCATCAGATAATGTGTCTGATAAGAGAAAAGAAAAAAAGCCACAGCCTTTGCTTCACTTGCTCTTAAGCAGTTGTTGTCAAGAGATCTAATGCAGGGTAGAAATTAAACCTATTTCCTAAAATAGGGACAATAGTTTAAGTATTGTTTTCAGTTACATATACTATAATTGTCCCCTGTGCAAATGCCTCTCCACAAGTCAGGCAAATTGTAATTATGACTAATATAATTATATATTATTATCTAAATTGTATATGCTTCAGCTCTGTCCCAGAAAATTCCTTATGGATCTTATTCATCATATCCAGGAATTACTCATTGTCTATTCAGCCTAATCAATAATGCATTGGTGATTGATAAATGCTTATCAACAATTAGTTTCCAAAAAAAAACCAACAAAGAACATGTACAGAAATGTTCATCTAGGGATAGGAAGCAGAAAGACACAGGTAATTGTGACAGTAAGGGAAACTTGACTTTGAAGGTCAAAAGATGTTTCCGTTCAGTAAAGAACCAGGCAGGGAGTCTTTGTAGATATTTGAGGCAGGGAAGGAAGCATTGTTAGAGCATAAAAAGGGAACTTTTTTGCCACTTGGGTGAGCAGGGAGGAGAAGGGAGAAGTGAGAATTACTCTGCACCAGTAACCGGAACACTAAATTTAAGAATAAAACCAACACAACAAAATCCAAACAAAGGGACACAATAGTCACACTTAGTGGAAATGAAATTGGATTTCTGAACTGGGTTTTAAGACCCTGCTATGAGCTGTATGCTACATCAAGAGATAAATGCTACCAATTCTGTACATTTTCAGAGAGCTCCATAAACTCTGGACAATGTATCAAATTGACTCACAGCATGACCCCCATGAGGGAAAATTTGCCTTAAGGAAAAAGCTTTCTGAAAATCCTATAGAATTTAATGAAGATAACTACCTCCTTCCAAAGAGATCAGGAGGAAGGTTAAAACTGCACATTTTTAGAAGCATGAAGAAGGGGGTTAGAAACTGACTAGTCCAAATCCCTAACACAGTAGAGATTTCCCCTGAACCAAAGTCTTAGACAAATTGGTCTCCGCTCTCAGGCAGATGCTACAGTCCTAATGTAGTAGCTTATTTAGGAACTCTCATTTAACCCATCAATTTAACTCATCAATCCATGAAGCCAGCCTTTGACTGCAAAAAGGAGATTGTAATGCCAGGAGGTGAACAGAAATATACACAAGAGGATGCTCGCTACTTGCATTCGATATCGACTTTTTTTCCCAGTGCAGAAACATGATTACCTGTATCTCAGCAAGTATAACCACAGGTGTTACTATTGACCCTAAAAATATGCCATCTCTTTTTCAAAGCTGGTGCTAGTGTTTGGCATTATGATCTCCCTTGGCAATGAACTCTGGACACGAAGTCCTAGGATCTGAAGGAGCATTTCTTTTTATGTGTTATGGCACTTGAGCAATTCACATTTATCATAGCTATATAGATGGCTTAGATGAGAGTTGTAGGCCTTTCCTGTCCAAGTATCATTTCCTGACATTAACTTGTTTTAACTTCCAGCATTATCAGGTGATAAAATGTACTTCTGTTGTGATATCCATTCCATTTGAATGGTAGCCAGAAAATATGTTTTGGCTGATTGCGTTGGCTCCTGGCAATTAAGCTGATACTACAGCATACTCTTTATGTAAGAACTTTAACGGCAATGCTTTCTTCAAGAACCTCTGTCCGCCCTGCTGTGGAACTGTCTCTATTAATATTTAATGATGTACAAGTTGTTAGAACAGGGAGATGAAGGAATTATGCTGTCCCTATGTTCTTATGTGGGCATGTGACTATGTTTCCATAAATTTTGTTCTATGAGAACTACCTGCTAACCAACCCCTTGCTTATAATTTTGACCTTCTCTGAGTCATCCTCTCCAATTCTGCTAAAATGATCTCCCTATAATGCACATCTGCCCATGACACTTTTGGCTTAAAACATTCCAATGATTCCCAAATATCCACAGAGCAAGGTTCAAGCAAACTAGCATGATTCACGAAACCTTTATGAACAGGCATCTGCTTGCATTCCCAGGCTCTCTTTCTCTTCATTCCTTATCTTGCATTATGGATCCATGGCAAACATAATTTATTCTGCATTTCATGCTTTTACTCAGGCTGTGAATCTTTTCTTGGCCAGCTTCTCATCCTGTGAGAGCTCAGGCATTCTTTCCTCCAGGAATCTTTTGCTGACTCTTTCTTTCCCTGCAGTTGGAATAAGTACTTCCTTTCTGTACTTCTTTCTTTGATTACTGTGTGCAAATCTTTATCCACACACATATGGTGCTTCATTGAAATACATTAACGTGCTTGTTCCTAGTACACAGTAAACAGCTGGGTGCTGTGTTCCCAGATAGTTTCTGCCACAGAGAAGATGAGAACCAGGACCACCAACGGTGTAAGTCCCAGTCCAAGAGCAGGAGAAGACTGATGTCTCAGCTCAGTCAGTCAGGAGAGAGAGCCAATTCTCTCTTCCTTTGCCTCTTTATTCTATTCGGGCCCTCAGTGGATTAGACAATGCCCGCTCACGTTGGGGAGGGCAATTTGCTTTATTCAGTCTACATATTCAAATGGAAATATCTCCACAGACACACCCAGAGGTAATATTTAACCACATATCTGAACATTCCATGGCCCACTCAAATTGACACATAAAATTAATGATCACAACCTCAAATGTAAACTCTAGACTAATTTGTAGGTGGTTTGAATCCATTCTGTGCCTTATGTGCTGGGGGAAATTACATGAATTGAAAATTGTATTTTGGGACAATGAATTTGATGTTGATTTATAAAATGAAATATAGAAAAGACTACACATGTGAGTCATCCTGACGTGTGAGGTAATAAAAGCCAAACTCTAGAGTTAGGAATGTGGGAAAGAAAAATAAAAGGTAATAATAAAAATAATCATTGTTAAAATTTTAAATGCTTTTAATGTGTTAAGAATTGTGTTAAGTGCCATTTAAATCTCACAAAAACTCTACACAGATGGAACACCGAAATCTGAGATAACTCGGGTTCGGGTTAAGTAATTTGCCTGAAGTCATAGTTCAGAGGTTCAAAGTCAGCTCTGTGATAAACTCACACTCTTTGTATTGCCTTGCCCTGCCTCTTGGCCAAATAGGTAAATACATTCAACAGACGTGCATGATGCAAACACTGTAGACATAGTATACTCTCAGGATCTTCTTCATATCTTACAAATGTCCAATGAACTTGGTAATGTCAGGAGAGAGACAGCTTTCTATACAGCTAAGTATATAGAAAAGAGTGAGCACTCCTTTATCCTCACTTGTAAGTCAACTCAAATTAGACAAGGTTGCCAAAAACTACCAAAAGATGGAAGCTCGGGAGCCTCCAGGGCCACTATTTTTTATTTAATAAAACCAGCAAAGATGTCCAAGGTGAGTTCTGTAAAGGGCAGACTACTGCTATTTTTAGTTCCTAAAATGATATTGACATATGTGGTAGGCTGAATAGTGGCTCCCCCAAAAGATATCCACATCCTAATCCCTGGAACCTGCAAATGTTACCTTATGTGGCAAAAAAAAAAAAAGACTTTGCATATATGATTAAATAAGAATTTTTGAGATGAGGAGATTATCCTGGATTATCTGTGTGGTCCCTAAATGCAATCACAAGTGTCCTTATAAGAGAAAAGTAGAAGAGGATTACACAGAAGAAGAGGAGAAAGCAATATGATCACAGAGGCAGAGACTAGAGTGAAGCAGCCAAAAGCCAAGGATTGCTGGCAGCCACTAGAAACAGGAAGAGGCAGGAAACGGAGTCTCCCTTGAACCTCCAGAGGGAGTGTGGCCCTACTGACACTTTGATTTTGTCCAGTGATACTGATTTTGGACTTCTGCTTCTGGCCTCTAGGATTGTGAGAGAATAAATTTCTATTGGCCAAGTTTGTGATAATTTGCTACAACAGTCACAGGATGCTAGTATAATGCCCAAATGATATTGGAAGCTCTAACTCACAAACATCCTAAATATTCTATAACGCATCATTGGATTATATCCTTTTCACACAGAAAAAAAAAAAAAGGTAGTGGGAGGGAGTACTTCCCCTGAGCAGTACCAATTTGGATTGACCTTGGGAAGCAGAATATTATGACTTCCCAGACTTTGTTTACTCCACGTGCAGACTATTTCACAGTCATTCCTTCCATATTGCCCATTTAGATTGCCACTATTACAGATTTGACTGATGTTGAGATGTTAGAACTGACAAAATAAATGAGCGCTAATAAAACAGTGAAGTGTTCTGCTATTGAGTTATTGAACCAATGCAGTGGTTTATAACACCATGATGAAACCGAATAATTGGATACTGTGATGAATTTGAGGTATTATAATTTTGATGGTGTTAGGATTATGACGTGTTAAACAGTAATGTCATGTTCCTTTTGTCCATAGGCTCGGTGGGATGGCTTGACTGGGCGTATCATCTTCAATAAAACTGATGGCTTGAGGAAGGATTTTGATCTGGACATTATTAGTCTCAAAGAGGAAGGAACTGAAAAGGTAACCTCCTCGATAATAAATTACAAAATAAAAATAAAGTAAAGAGCACCGCTCAAGTACTTTAATTGCACATGCGAGTACAAGAATTGGTAAGATGATTCTCTCAATGTGTTCATTTATGTCCAGTTTTCTAGATCTCTCTCTCTGATCTGCAGATAGATGTTGACGTGCTAGATTCTTAAATCATAAGAATATGAAAGAAAATGAAATAAATGAATGTTTATATAGTGCTTGGTTTATATAGCAAGCATGATCATATAATTACATACATATAACCTTATATATGGGTGGGTGTCATTAGCCCTATTTCTCAAAGGTTTTAAGAATTTGAGTTTAGCCTTGGAAAATCAGAAGCTGCCAATGATATATCTTTGAAATGGCATCCAAGGGTTACTTAAAAATGAGTTTTAATTGCACTGCATTTTGAGACTGGTGACAGAGGGACAAAATAAAGTAGGATGGAAAAGGCTTACTGGAGCAAACTACCTTCATAGCCTTAATTTTAGGATAAAATATGCCCCCAAATGTATTTTAATGTTGAGTTCTGAGTTTAGGATTATTTTAGTTGTAATTCTCAGTCTCTCAAAGTTTAAGGGTCCATTTTAGTTACTACGTAGAGCAATACAAATGCAAACTATTTACTTAATAATAATAAATGACTTTGACTCCTCAGTATATTTTATTGTACCAATTTTAGTATTCACAACTATACATTGGAATTAACTCACATTTGTAGTGTGAAGATTTTGCCCTTTAGAACCTTAAAGAAAAAAATTTTGAAACTCCCAAAACAATCACCTGAATATCAAAATTTTATAATCCCATTTTTTTTTCACTGTAGTGGAAGAGAAGTTATGCTTAAAGTGAAAGAATGGCTTTGAGAACCGTCAGCTACCTACTTAATTGAAATATTGGTGCTGATTTTTAAAATGAGACAAGGTTTCCATTTCTGTTTTGTTGCTTTTGTTAACCGAGACAAATTTTTTTTTTAGGTCCTAACTACATCCCTCCCCCAAATAGCTTAATCAAAACAAACAAAGATTAATTAGGCCAAATGTAATAGAAGGTGACCACTGGTGTTGAAATATTTGAGGAGAATAATTAGTTTGCAGCTTTGAGAGTGCATATTATACATGCAAATTTCCCATTTCGAAAGTGCCCTCCCTCTTCCTCTCCTCTCCTCCTTTCTTTCTCTCTCCTGTCTTTCTCTCTCTCTCTGAGGCTTCTTCACTCTGATTTGCTGTCTGTTAGTTTAACACGCTCTGACAGAGTGCAAGGCACCCACCCAGTCTCCATAATGGGATGTGGGATTTGGGCTGGAGGGGACAAAAGAAAAGAAAATAATACTTGTTATGGACTGAAAGCCTATAATGTTTTTTGTTTTTTTTTTAAAGAAAACGTCTGCTTCTCTATGCGTGCCTCTTTCTCTCTCTCTCCACTCCTCTCAATGTACAGAACTGAAGGGGGGAGAAAAGCTGTTAAGAAGACATCTTTTTGGCTCAGATGGGTGATGAAATAGATGGAGCTATTGTTATGCTTTCACAGCTATTTATACACTGCGATATTATGCACACTCTATTGGTGTTTTTCCATCAAAGGCAAAATCGAATTAGAGGAAAATGTTTTCTCAATTTGTTTCTTATCTCTTCATTGTTTGCAGTAACTTTTCTTTCATCAGGTGACTTGGGTTCAATTCCTGAGAAGGCTTATTGGGCCTTAAGGCAATGGCGGATGCCAACTCATCTCTCTCAGGAGCCAAGGGAGGAAGTGCCCAATCTTTTCATGTCAGCCTCTCATGGGGTCCATAGGGAAAATTGTTAGAAAAAGCCTATTTTCTCAATTTCACTTAAGTTTCTACTGACTGGAAGCCCATAATCAAAGAATAAGTCGTCAAGCATGCGTTCTTCTCGCTTAGGAATAGTGTGTGTGTGTGTGTGTGTATTGATTGATTAATTTTGGTTGTGAATGTCTTCTTAAGGAATGATAAAGACTCTTTACCTGCAGCATAGCTATGCATAATCAAAAGAACTTTATGTCATGTTTTGGTGTGTGAAAGGAAAAGTGAAAATCAAGTCATGCCACCAAGCAGAAGTAACTTCTGTGGGACTGAAGTACTTGGTGCATCTCTTTACTGTACCTATTCTCAGGCTTTGTGTTTAATTAAGATGCAACATTCCAAAGAATGGGTGGGGAATGTAACGCTCTGAGCACTCAGACACCATGATACCTTTTGAGTTCCATGCTCCATTTTAATTAAGTGCTATTTTTATTTTTCCCTCTGAAAACCAAGGCTGCTGGCGAAGTGTCTAAACACTTATATAAAGTGTGGAAGAAGGTTTGTACTCGGACAAAAACTGCAGGAAATCTGGGGGGAGGTAGGGAATGTCAAAGGGAAAGCCTGCATCCTTCCAGGTTTGCAAGACCAGCAGATCTCCAATTGCAGTTTAGAGGCAATATTCTATGTAAAGGGAGAATGGGGATGATTGAATATGTTGTCTCTCAACATTACTTGTGAATTGAAAACAGGCTTAAGATGGATTAAATAATGATGGATTAAATGTTTCTGCCTAGATTATTTTTGTTTCTCCTGGGCAGAATCTGTCCCTGTTAGGTCTGAAAGCAGGTAACTGCAACAGAAGCAGACACTGGTCCATTCATATTCTTTCTGAAATCACTAAATATTTTTCCCTAAGGGGAATGAAAACAACAATAGATTTGATTCAACAGACTAGTCAGATAGGCTAAGGCTCAGAGGCCTAGCACATCTCCTTCAATGTCACCAGCACAAAATATGAGCCATTTTCAGACATTCCCTTTCCTTATGAACTATCTTTGTTTTGCGTGGTATCTTTGTCAGTGCATATTGTGTCGCAATTTGTTTTAGAATCGTAATTTCCAGAGAACAAAAACATTAGAGACTTTGGAAGGGAAATAAGATTATCTTGTAAATTATAACATCTACTATGTCATAGTGTATTGTACAGTATCAAGTTGTCAATGAATGCGCACAGATTTATTATATAAGCAAATGTTAGACGTTAAAAACATTTGGATCATGGGGCTGGCCCGGTGGTGTAGTGGTTGAGTTCCCGCACTCTGCTTCGGCGGCCCGGGGTTTGTGGGTTTGGATCCTGGGTGCAGACCTACTCACCACTCATCAAACCATGCTATGGCAGCGTCCCACATACAAAGTAGAGGAAGATGGGCACGGATGTTAGCCCAGGGCCAGTCTTCCTCAGCGAAAGGAGGAGGATTGGCAACGGATGTTAACTCAGGGCTAATCTTCCTCATCAAAAAAAACAAAAATATTTGGATCAGGAATGTGTCTCAGTGATATGCAAACATTATCTTTCATTCTCTCTCTCTCTAAAACTACTTGCTAAAAATATCTATGGATTGATGGATAGACCTTAAATTCCTTCAGGTTTTTCAACTTGAACAGTTTTGTCAGGTTCCCTTTTGTCTTTCAAATTATCAGTTAAGCCACAGAAAGTGTAAACAGTTTCTCCCTGTGGTCAAAAATCTTGTCTCCTCTCTTGGTAGTTCTCAGTAGATGAGCTCAAAAATGTCCTCCTTTGAAGTTAAAAAAAATGCAACTTTAATAACCTTGTTTTAATTTTCAGAGATTCAGGCTACCAAAGGCATGTAGAAGGCAATCCCCTTTCCTCGCTGCTAATAAATAGATGAACCTAACTGGCACCCGGAAAGAAGCTTATTACACTAATCCAGTTCGAGACTCCAGGTTCTTTATGCAGTGTTGAATTAATTCAAACCAAATATCCTAGGGAACAGAATCTAAGCTCTGAAATTATACGCAGGGGAGGGGAATGTCCTTTATTTGTCACTAAACTGCAATAATCACCCCCACTTCCCAGGGATGCACTTTTTGGCTTTCCTCCTTCCTTCATGCCTTTGTGCCACTTCCCTCCTGCTGACCCATCATTGCCCACGTTGTCAGTCGTATATACTGTGGTGTGCTGTTTGTGTTATGACTGCTCATCAACAATTTACAGTAATCTGCGTGTTAGCCCACAAGACCTATTCAGACCAAACAAACACATCCTTTCCCAACAAGACTCCATCTTAAAAGAGAAGGATTCACTCCATTGTATTCAAATTCCAAAAGCTCTCCTCTGTGACCTTTTTTAGAATAGAACAGTCCACCTGAAATTCTTTCCAAGAAAGAAATGTAGCAATCTTTACAAAGCCCATCAGTAAAATATGGGTTCATAAGGTCCATAATACAAGAAACAGGTACGGCTTTTATTTTTTCATAAATATTTGATATTTCACTCAGCAGCTTTGGGTTTTGTCTTTGTGAGAATCACTCTCAGGTTTAGAAGATAGATACTATTCACACTCCCAACACCCTTTTGTTGAGTCACTTTTAAAAGAAGTTTGCTTAATATCATTTGGCCACTCATTTTCAAATGCTTCCCTCGGTTGTCCTAGAGAACAAATGGCTGTTCCCACATGCCCGTTTACAAAGTGAAAGAAGGCAGGAGCAGACAATTCAGACTTTGAGTGTTCCTCCCCACAAATACTTGATCCACCGGCCGCTATTCTCACCAGTAAATTACTGCCGTCTGCTTTTGCTATACAGTTTGAAAATTGAGGTTCTGCTTCCTGGAGGCACTCCTGCAAGGTCAGAGAACAGAACTGAAATCCTAAATGTCTAGCATCTGGTTAACTCTATCCCTCTCCTCAACCCACGTGACTCGTGAGGCCTTGCGTCTTCAGAAAAAGACATGCATTTGCTGATGTGTTCATTTACTTCAGTTAACAGGTAAAGCCAGTTGACTAGTCAGGTTTAAAACACACACACACACACACACACACACACACTCTTCTATTTTGCTGATAAAAAGATTTGAAAACAGAAGGCTGAGGTAATTCAAACTGCGTATATATACTGCGTACTTTCCAGATTTGGGCTGACCTGGACTATATTTTCATACTCTTTCAGTCTAGATTTAAGGACCTTCTGTAAAACAGATAGTAAACAAAAAATGTATTTTCCCTTTCCTCATTTTATGGAGGAAAGTTCACGGTGAATGGGGCTCTAGGACTCAGTTGATTGGAAATGCAGCAGCAATGATGTCTGACCTTCTGCACTTTTAGTGGGGCTGGTAAAAGAAATAAAAGCCAGACATTAAGATATGGGATGTATTTGTCTAAAATGTGAAGATTGTATTTTAAAAGAGAATGATATTGTGAGGCCATTCGAGGCTGCCATTTTCAAATATTGGTATAGTTCCTTTAAACACACACGTGAGATTAATAGAAATAAGAGTTAAAGAGAACACATTTCATTACTTAAGAAAATTGGCTACAAACACACTTACTTTCTCCATCTTTCAATATTTAATTCAAAATTAGGTTCCGTTCTCCCCAGTGCCTAAGTCAAGGTTTAATTAGAAGTACAGCAAGGGACCAATTTATACACAGTCTTCATAGAGTTAGAAATCAATTATTCACAACCTAAAGCATAGCTTTGGATGAAAACCAATAGATTCCAGGTGTGTTTAGCCTGAGTTATGTTTCCTAGAAGCAGGAGTCTCTGCCTCAAAAAAGTGGAAGAAGGGGTGGAGGTTGAGAAGAGAGAGAAGAAAAATTTGTCCCCCTTTCCTGCATTTAAAGCCAGCCAAAGAAAATGGAAGATTCTTAACTAATAAACATTGTGTGGATTCTATGTGATAGCCTTCATGTTTGATCCCGGAAAGACTGAATGGTTATTATAGGTGCTCTCCTACATCCTAATCCTACTTCTGGTAACCTCTTTATAGACAGGATCAAAATACATTCAAATGCAAAAACTACCCCCAAGTCCCCATTTACCTAGACCTGTCTCCTTATTTCGCCAATAAACTAACCCTAATTAACTATAGAAAGAAAACAGTGACATTGAAACAGTTCACACTGATGAGTGAGTATGTGACAGTCCTAGAAACTTCAAAGAATTTACGTTTCTAAAAAGGATATTTGCAAAGCTAAATGAATTTCCAGCTGCAGTATTTAGAGGTAAATCAAAGTAAAGAAATAGAAAAGGAAAGAAGAGGGTGATATTCCCATAGGTGATATTTTATTTAATCATCAGAAAAGCCCCGTTATCTCCATTTTGCTGGTGAGGAAATTGAGGCATAGCAGGGTTAATTAACTTGCCCAAGGTCACACTGCTGGTAAATTGCAAAGCTGGGATCCAGACAAAAGTCTGTCTGTAAAGCTCATATTCCATCCAGCTAGCCAAGTGTCCTTCCATCGGGAGAATATACTTAGGAATCATCCCTAGATCCCCCCTGTCCATCTAGGGTCTGTCTAAGTGTTAGTGTTCCTAAAACTGCCCCTGTTTCTCATAGCTCCTGTACTTTATCTGCTTCTAAATTTAAAAAAAAAAATTCACTAATGATCCCAGGTTCTTTCGCAACAGTGCAAGTTTGAAGAAATTACTAGGGCAGTCATTTGGATGTCCTTTATTATTGACATTTGTGTAGTTCTTAATATACACCAACACTTTCACATGCATCTTCTCATTTGATCTCCCCAATATCCCTACAGCATACTCTACAGTTAGAGAACCAAAGCTCAGAAAGGTTAGCATCTTGTCCAAGGTCACACAGCAATTAGGTTTGCCTGGCCCTGAAGCATATTTGCATTCTGTCTCACCAGGCTGGTGGTAAATGCCTCCAGAAGACTTTAGATAAATAGCTCAATTCCCTGAGGCTCTTCTCCTGGCTTCCTCCAGAGGCTAAACAAATCAATACACTTTTATAGGACCTAATAACCCAGAAGTGACTTGGTCACTGGAGAAGATTGTGGGGCATTATTTTTCAGAAGAGCAATGGGTTTCGCTGACTGACAGTCATCATAGGTGTTCTGTGATATAAAGATCAATAAGCAATAAAAGTGAATACCCTCCCTCACTGAAGGAGTTCATTGTCAAGTGGGCAGACAAGACAGATAAACAGATGAATAACAGAAGACCAGAACAGAGATACGAACAGAGTCCCACCAGAATTCACAAGAGGCATCGCCATCCAGCTTTGGCTCCTCAGTGAAGATAGGCTCAAACTTAGTCTACCGCTCATCCACACCTTTTTATCCACTTATCTTTTCCCTTTTACATGCCCAGTCTCTCCATTATCCACCCTGCTCCCTTCATCCCATTCCTTATAAATTTAAAGGCACTGATGGTACAAGTTTGGCAACGTAAAGTTTGCATCAATAGAATGCAGGCTCCACAAGAGCAGAAATTTTTGTCTGTTTGTTCAATTCTATGTCCGCCAGTGCCTGGAACAGTGCCTAGCATATAAGTAGATGCTCAACAAATACATATTGGAAGAAAAATCTGGTACTCATTAAAGAATTCTTAATTTAGAAAAGAACAATGGGCTTAATAAATTAAAAACTAAAAGACCTCCCCCTCACTCCACCTCAAATAGCACAGATTTTTCCCTGTTCCATTTACACACTCATTCCTCCATTGTTTCATTTTCTCACAATTAGTAGCTTCCACTGTGATGCCCTGGTGTCCTCTTCCCAGACGATGAGCTTTTGTGTCCATTCCTGGTGTGAAAGGGGCTTCTCTGTAGTGTAAATGCCGAAACTGATAGCCCGCAGCCTCTGATGTACTGTGTTCTGTGTAGATTGGGATATGGAACTCCAACAGTGGGCTTAACATGACAGACGGCAACAAAGACAGGTCCAACAACATCACCGACTCACTGGCCAACCGAACGCTCATTGTCACCACCATTCTGGTAAGTTGACTGTGTGGAATTCAGGGTGTCTTATGCAGACTCCACCCTAGACCTTGAAGGATTCCTCATCTATTTTTCATTGGGACACTGAAAGCATATATTTGTATATATCCATCATTGGGTTGAATTATAAGCTTCCAACATTGTTCTGAAGATCTCCCACCTCCAATCCATTCTCAATTATGCTCTGCCTCACTCTCCAGCCTCACCCAGTTGGTCTCTCTTGCTCTCTGGCTGCTGGTTAGTTTCAACCAAAGGGAAACTCTGGCAAGATATCAGGGAAGTGGGGGAAGAGAAGTAAGAAAATTTCTTCCTCTGCCTCCATGGTTTTGTCAGAACTTCCATCCTTCACAACCACAGCTCCTATCCTGTCAATCACCCTGCTTCAGGACTCAGCTGCACTAGATTCCAGGAGCACTCTTCCCTCTATCCCTGCCTCAGCCCTGGGTGGTCCCAGCTTACTGATTATGTCAGTCCCTGAGTGTCTACACGCCTCTCCCACTCTCACCTCCATCCCTGCTGGCTCCCTTTGCCCTGTTCACTCCTCTGTATAAATAGCCCCTTTATTAACTGGTCTTCAAAAGCCCAGGTGAGGGGACCTCCTACTTCCTGTGGAACCCTGGTCAATTACCCCCATCCAGACGCTGTACCTCCACAGGTTGTTCATTCTCCGTTTCCCCACCCTAACCCAAGAGATAAAGGGCAGGAGTGGCCACCTCTAAAATCTTCACTTCCAGACTTTCCTGCTTTATTTGATTCAGTCCATAATGTCAGACCAATTTATTTCTGAAACTATTAGTTTCTGAGAATTGTTCACCCAAAATAAAAACTGTTTTGGGGGCTGGCACTGTGGTGTAATGGTTAAGTTCGCATGCTCCCTTCGGAGGCCCGAGGTTTGCGAATTCAGATCCCGGGCACTGACCTATGCACCAATTATCAAGCCATGCTGTGGCTGGCGTCCCACATATAAAGTAGAGGAAGATGGGCACAGATGTTAGCTCAGAGCCAATCTTCCTCAGCAAAAAGAGGACAGTTGGCAACAGATGTTAGCTCAAGGCTAATCTTTCTCACCAAAAACAAACAAACAAAATAAAAACTGTTTTGTTTTTCTGGTGACTACTTTCTCTGCAACTATCTTATGGAAATATCGAGTTTTCTATTTCTATCAGTTTGAGGATAGGCCTAAATAAAAAAGACTTCAGCAATATAGTAACTGCTATAATTTTATAAAATGAAATAAACTTTTATTTAGTCAAGTGAGAATTAATAACATTATAGATACATGGTAGTAAGGAAACGTCATTATTTATAGGATAGGGGACTTATCATGTAAGCGTATAAGCAAAGAATTACCAGATGTGAGATCTGAGGTGCGTTGAAATAAGAAAATGGAACTTATGATAAATAACACATAGAAATTATCTTTGAATGAGATACCCTGAAGGAAACCTACCAAAATAGGTAGATAATAAGTGAAGAATGAAATTGAGGTGACATTTAGCTGAGAGATGAGGAAATGAGAATATACAGTAGATAGGAAGTTTGAAGAATAAGAGGATCATCTGCTGATTTAGATTTCCTATGTGTAAGTAGGTGAGGCTCTTAGATAAAAGCCAGGAGAGAGGTGGGTCATGCAAAGGAAACTCCAGTAGAGAGGCCCAGCTGGAGACGAGGCATTCAGACATCTGGTCCCCCATTGCCTTCTCCTCCAGACCTAAAGTCTAGACATGACTGTGTCTCTATCACACCATCCACTCCCAGCCCCACCCTCAGCAGTGGAAGGAAAAACTCGCATTCCAAGCAAGAGGAGGGACAGAAAGTAATACATGAAGTTTTCTGTACTTGAAGAGGGTGTAGGGAGGATGAGTTCAGCAAAGGCAGGAGGGTGAGTGGCTGACTTCAGTACTCTCAACTCTTAAAAATCATTTTAAAATACTTTATATCTTTCGGCTGTTGATGGAGCTTGTGTAAGTAGATTCTGCCTTCCATGATAACAGGGTTGTCGTATTTGGTTTGTTTCATATAGGAAGAACCCTATGTGATGTACAGGAAATCTGATAAACCCCTCTACGGAAATGACAGATTTGAAGGATATTGCCTGGATCTGTTGAAGGAATTGTCAAATATCCTGGGTTTCATTTATGATGTTAAACTTGTCCCCGATGGCAAATACGGAGCCCAGAATGACAAAGGAGAGTGGAATGGAATGGTCAAAGAACTTATAGATCACGTAAGCAAAAATACATCTAAATATGGGTCTTAAATATCTGAAAAAAAATGCATAATGAGAAGAAGGAAAAGAGAAAAAATGGTTGAGTCAGAGTGAGAAGAAATGTTTTACTTTTTTGAATCATGAAAATGGTTTTAAAAGTAGGAGAAAACAACCTAGAAATGCAGCTTGCTTACTTGGGAGGGCAAGTAAGGATAAAAATTTATAGGTCCATTCTTCGTATTGAAGAATAAACCTGAGTGATTCTTAAATTAGATAAAGAATTCTAAAGTTCGCAGCTCAGAGCAAAATTTCACCTTGTCAACTAATTTTATGACCAAGTTGCTCATTCCTTGATTTTCTCTCATTCCTTGTTCTTTTAGTTTTTTCCTCCATTTAGTTCCAGAATGTGTATGTGTCTGTCTGTGTGTATTTCGTACTTTCTGGTTTCCCTTTGCTAATAAATACTATTTCATAAACATAACTGTGTAAATCAACTGTTGTTATATTAGAGCCAATCATCACAGAATCTTCTTGCATGAGAAACATTTGGAGTTGAGAATAGAGTTCAGGAGTACCCAAGAAAAATCTAGACATTTGCCAAGAAGCTAGACAACTAAGACAATGATTTTGAACTTGCTTTTGCAGAGGGCTGATCTGGCGGTGGCTCCTCTTACCATCACCTACGTGCGGGAGAAAGTCATCGACTTCTCCAAGCCCTTCATGACTCTGGGCATCAGCATTCTTTACCGGAAGCCCAATGGTACCAATCCAGGCGTCTTCTCCTTCCTCAACCCCCTGTCTCCTGACATTTGGATGTATGTGCTCTTAGCCTGCTTGGGAGTCAGTTGTGTACTCTTTGTGATTGCAAGGTAAGTTTGAGAACTATTGGACCTACTGAACTTACAACAGCAGCTCTATGTCAGTCTTAAGTTGACCTGAGTGCTCTAGAGGTAGACACAGATTAATAACTTTAAAGTGTTTTTTTAACTTTACCTTTGCCTGGTGTTCTATCTGTCAATTTCTCCCTCATAGAAGCCACTTTGTAAAAGAATATCTTCTAATTATTTATAAAGGTATTTTTAAAAGACAGGAAGATAATTTTTATATTAATTTAATTTTATCAGTATTTCAGGCAACATAAAATGGTTATTTATCATTTTTTCTTGAATTATATTACAACAAAAGCAATGGCTCAGCTAATAAATCTAAAATGTTTCAACAGGAAGTGTAAAATTGTGTCCAGATATTTGACCCCTGGAATATTCGGTGTAGCCAAACAGAAACAAGTCAGCTAGCAATTATTGTAGCAGATAAGAAACACTGGAATAAAACAAGATTGTGAAATCCTCAGAAATAAAGAAAAATACTTTGAAAATTTTATAAAATTTATTTTTAAAAACATTAGAGAGTTAGCAAGAGAATTCTAGAAATAACTATGAAAGGAAAGATTGCTTACATATAGAGTCTGAAGGCATGAAATCTTTATGCTACCACTGATGATTCAGTTTAGGTTTCATTTTCAGAGATAACTATATTTAACCATTCTGCTCTACACAATTCTTCAAAGGATTTTTATTCCTTTCAGTAGATCATATTTTCTAAATACCTTTGATGCTGAATTTGAAACACAGCTATTTTATCTTTCTGTTGGCTTAAACATTTGATATCCCTAGACAAACCACATAACAAAATAATTGCTTTTGTCTGTCCCCTACTCATTTTCAGTCTTTTTCACTTTTCAACAAAACTTAGTGAACTTTTTCCCTAATCAGTTTTTGTTTTCCCTCCAAGAATTTCTAAGAGAAATATTTCTTCATGCTACCTCTTTGTCATTGTCCACTGTCTGGTTTTGATTAATGCCAAGTAACTCTTTCCCTGGAGTAATTATAAAGAAAGTTTGGGAAAATAACCCAGGCTGGAAAGGTCTTAAAGATCCACAAGGCAGACATAGTCAAACTGAATAAATGTGTGCTTTCACACGTGGGTATTTATATTTTCAAGATGAAATGAACGTTTTGAAGTTTTCTATACTTTGTAAAGTTTCTATACCATTGCCAAATCCCAGGTCATTTTCCAAATTTTGGCCAGCTATTAAACTACTTTTAAATGATGACCAAGGCGCTCTCTCCATTTGTCTTACCTCAGAAAATAAAATATTGACAGTGTGTACAGTGATATTATCCTTTGATACTTTAACCCTAAATCAGTGGTTCTCAACTAGGAGAGATTTTGTCCCCCAGGGAACATTTGGCAACGTTCTGGAAACATTTTTGGTCATCACAACTGAGGGTGGAGGATGCCACTGATATCTAGTGGGTAGAGTCCAGGGATGCTACTAAATATCCTCCAGAGTGTAGGACAGCCTCCCACAACAAAGAATTACCCCAAAATCTTGATAGTGCCAAGGCTGAGAAATCACGCTCTAAATAATTAAAGAGGATATTGCTTTGGATATCAAATTTTACAAGATAATCTCTCACCTTTGGAGATATCTTTCCCATGACTGGCTCCTAAGTGAAATTAATACTGCCCTAGAGTGGCCATTTAACAAATGACTACCCTAAGGTGATGTACCCTCTAACCATGAATAAAAAATTTCGTGTTGACTCATTGTTCTATTCCTCTTCTCTGGGGCCCCCACCTGTAGGGTGATTAAGGGCCAGTGGAGCAATCCGGGCAGCAGAGAGCAACAGAGAAGTGAGTTTCCTTGCCCTCCAGTCTGCTGCTCTGTCTAGGCAGTGATGCTAATGAGTAGAATAGGCAAGATAATGTTGAAGAACAAGTACATTATTTATCACAAGGACTTGATCAAAGCTAGTAGAAGAAAAGAAATGTCAGAAGCATCCAGAAGTTCTCAAAAGCACACGTGTTAAAAGTACTCTTTTACAGTTGACCCCACTGTGCCTTTAAATCACCTTATTTTTGTCACCAAAACATGCTGGAATAGTGTAACATTTAATAATTTTCCTCTCCTTATTTTTTCTGTTCTGCTAGAAGCTCTTGGTGACCCAGAGCCCTATTTTTTCTGACTTTACTCTATTTCTGTTAAGAAAGCAGCCTCTTCCCCTCAATCAATGCTACCCACCCAATATTCCCACTCACCGGCAGCACCATTTGTAAACCAGCTCTTCTTTATTTAGCTTATTCTCCTTGTTGTCCCCTTCTCGTTGTCTTTCCTCTCCCTCTGAGTCTTGGGGAAGCAGAGGTGTTGTGCATCAAATGCAAGTTTGCAACCAGCGTGGTGGTGAACCAGAAAATACCTCCCTGCCGTGCACAGGAGCATCATCGTGGGGATCGTACTCTCAACTACATTCATCTTCTCTACACCTCTGAATCCATTCCTGCTTCTACTTCATAACGCCACTAAATATATTTTGGAGGTGATTCCCAAAGACAAAATCCTGGCGTGCCAATCCACTTTTACTTCCCATCATCACAGCTTGAGGCCGTGAACTTGGTCACTCTGCACCAATAAGCTAAGATGTAAAATGGCTTTTCGCTACCACCTCAGTGGTTTGCATTCCAAGTTAGCAAAGTAGAAACGGAAAACAGTTAATCTCATAATCATCTTTCACTCTGGAGAGGCTTTCGAATTTGGGTGTTGAAGTACGTCCTTTTAAAGAGGAAAAATAAAGCCCATCACTGCATTTAGGTGAATGCTCTTGCTACATAGATGCTTAAAAATCATTGGCTAAACTGAATTGAATTCATAAAGTTAAATATCAATGGCACAAACTGAGGAAACCTGGATGAAAATTTCAGTTACTATGACTTGTTACAAGTGTGCATGCCAGTGTTTTTGTTTTGTAGTTGACATTTTTTCGAATTCCTTTTTGAAAAATATTTAACCCCAAGGAATTATGTCCATCATGAACACACAATTTAAATAGACCAAATACCCAGATATAATGTCTGCTTACATTTTATGATTTATGTCTGTCTTCTTATAAATGAACCTCTTTTTAAGTTGGCATTTGGCAAAAAAAGTGAAAATCAAGAAAATCTTTGACCGTCACGCTAAGGTTACAATACAAACCCAACAGATATTACAAGTTCAAATAAAGCTTTCTCCTTTAAAAGATAGATGGATCTCCCTGTCCTCGATACAGCCCAACATCCAATCTCAGCAGTAAAGGGTCCCTCAATTAGAGATCATCAGTGTGAGGACCATTTTATAGCTTCCATTCAAGTAGAAGCCTGGCATACACAAACATAAGCCCAAAAGGAACCTTTGCATTTCAACATAATGCTACTCTTTCATATGCAAGTTTTGATACAGATACTAAGCACGTTTGTCCCTTTCCCTGTCATTTTACTAAAGATCAGTATCAACTGGGGATAACGACTTCAGAATATCATTGGTACAGGTCATATATTAATCTTTCCCCCGGACTTCCTAATGGTAATACTGTCACACTGGCTATCTTTAAGCAGGCATTAGGAATGTCAAGCTGAAACACCTACATTCAGACAACAGGTAGGTCGACTGCATTATGAAAAGCCAGTGTCTTACAGCACAGCATCATGTCACCATTCAGTATTCCTCAGTTCACACACTCCCTAAGTCACTCAGAATCCCAGAGGGAAAGAACCTAAAATATCTCTGCAGAGCAGGCAGAATCACGTTGCTGTTTAGACAGTTTCCCTTTTTGCCATAGAAAATTAGATTAATTGTTCACTTACAAACGCAAAGTATGAAATACTAAAACAAGACCAAGTTAAAAACATCATTCCAAGAAATAGCATTCAGTGATAAACTCACTGATCAGAGCATATATGGGGGAGCATGACCAGAATATCAGGGGGCTGGTGATTACCAGGTTTTACGGTCTGTTTAGAAAAACTTATTCTTTTGGATGCATAAGCCTCCTAATTTATTGCAATTAATATTTTTAAATTATTGTACAAGTGAAAATGATATTGTTTAAGTAACGGCATCTTTACTCTGCATGCTGCTTCAATTACTAGGTTCATTAATATTGGTACTCATTTCTTCAGCTCAGCAAACTACTATGGTTATAAGAGTGTATAAATTCAAAACTTAATTATATTGTTGAAACAGTAATTAAAATGTATGGGCATGGCATTGTCAATGAAAGCTTTATTCATAAGCTTTACAGGAACCTGTGCTATTTGCCCTGCAGCTGTGGAGAAGGTGCAGTAATGAGTCGGGTCCCATTACTGTGGGGTAAACTACAACGCTCTCATCCCAGTCCCCTTAAGACTTGATGAGGAGACACTGTACACTTTCCAGAAGGTGTCCAGGGGTTTAGAGAAGGGTTTTTCATTAAGAGGAACTGTCTGCCCAGTTCCTTGTGCATGATTCACAGTGTGCCCTGCTTTTGCAATAGATAATGTATTCACTTTAATCCAGGTTCTCCCCAATGTGTTGGCAACCTGCTATTGTTTACTGCTGAAACCTTATGGCTGGAGAGCATTCCATATGTTGTCATCAGCTTTCTAGTGTTTTAACATTACTCCAACACTCCTGCTTGCATTAAAAGGACCCGGTGGCAAATGGCAAAGCTTCCAGTGCTAAGAACCACTGCATTTTAAATCGTTTCCAGATCAGTTTGCGGAGCATCTGCTGATGTCTCCTTGGAAAAATAAGTGCCCCTTGGCAAGTTAGCCCTAAAAAATAACTACAGACCAGGGACCTCCTTGGGCTATAGAGGTCAGACAGATGTTTAGAAAATAAAGAACCAAAAATCTATTCAGTTGCCCAGACTTTTATTTTAACATACCCCAGAGACACCTGTATTCCTCTTCTTTACAAATAAGAAAACTTAGGCCAGATAGGTTAAGTGACTCATTCAAGGTCAACTTCCTAAGTAACTAGGGTTGGCAATCAAGAGACTACAGTCCATCATTCTAGGAACAATTAAATCAAAAACAAATCAAGAGGGAATTATGAACCTAAAATCTCCAGTGAAACATGCTATGGAGTCAACATTAATGAACCCCTAAGCCTGGGCCAGGTTAATTCCAAGTTTAAACTTTGTCTCTTCATTTAAAAATTGTGACTTTTGTTTCCATATACTATCCTAAAAAAAATTGAACATACCCCGAAGCCAGACCTTCCTTTTGTTCACCAATTTTTTCAGCCTTGTAGCTCCTTTGATGCATTAAGAAATTGCTAAGCCACATACTTCTTTTAAGCATCTGTCCATAGATGCCCCTTGAAGGCAAGTCACCCTTCTTTGTTTCTCTCACAGCATCTAGCAACACAGTATCTTGACACTGTGGTTGTTACGTAGCAAGCGTGTGTAGTAGTCATGCGTGTGTAGTAGTCATGGCTCCTTGAGGGGGTAAATACTTGAGACGAGTGAACCTTTCTTTACAGAATATCTAGTTTTTCAATAAAATGGAAACAACTCAGAAGAATTCAGTAGACATATATCGGACAAGTACAATTCCAGTCCCAGCCAATGCACTTTGCCTAGAAATAAGTCTGGTAAATATAATACCTCAAGGCTCCTTTGCACTTTGCCCACCAAAGCTGTTAAATTTATGAACTGGCCTTTACTGTTTGGGTTTGATGCTTTCACCATTAATTGTTGGGTTGTCCACATTATTCAGCAGGTTTTGCTGATGCCACGTGTATTTATCTGATGTTTACAGACTGTTTCTGTTAACTACCACAGGTTTACACCCTACGAGTGGTATAACCCCCACCCCTGCAACCCTGACTCAGACGTGGTGGAAAACAATTTTACTTTACTAAATAGTTTCTGGTTTGGAGTTGGAGCTCTCATGCAGCAAGGTACATCGGTTGCCCATCTTTGTCGCACGCATCCCACAGTCTGCTGACAGGCTTTCCTGCTGGTAAACTCCACCATGAAGCTAGAGGGTAGGCTGAAAAACCATCTTAGGAATTTAAAAAGTAGAACCTGACTTCCTAGCCAGTTCCAAAAATAACAAAGACAAAAATATGATCTAAATGGAACTCTTTTGTTATCTAAAACAAGACTTCTATCAAGCAATGAATACAGATTTTCCTAGAGGGAAGCAAAGGATGAATTACCTTAGAAATTGTTTACAGATTTGCGTAGATGGAGGTATCAACCTTTTCCTTTTCAGCCCTAACTCTGCAAGTCAGAGGTGTGCAAGGAGTGGAATTTGAATCCTTTCAAAATTAAGTTGACTAAATCCTTTCTAAAACTATCACCTAATTACCACTCCAACAAGCCCTACTGGGATTAGCTCCCCAGTAACTTTTTACAATCAATCTCAACTGGTAACCATAGCAACAGTAAACTGGAGGTGTTGGGGAAAGAAAACTCAAACCATAGAAATGTAATATATTTTATACAATGTCTATGATCTGGAGGATTTTGATTTTGTTGGTGAGGGAGGAGTGAGTTGTTTTAACCCGTGGTAAAAATCCAGGTCTTCTGTGGATTTTCCTCAGCTTTGATTTCAGGGGTATGGTCTAGAAAATACTTCCCAAGATTAAATGCATTAATTTAAGGAAATCATAAGTCACAGATGTCATTGTGTTTGGAATATCTGCTCATTTGACAATAAGCTGCAAAATAAATTGGCAAAGGAAAATCTAAATGGCATATATATTAAATGTATTTGTTACTTGGGGGTGAACCCTAAGACTTCCCACGAGGGAGTTGTTATCATACTACTTGAAATGTTTGTGTTCTGAGTCTACAAATTAGAGGGAGAGAAAGCAAGGGTCTCTAGTGTGGCAGTACCCAATAATTGAGGAAAGTGGGTAAATCCTCTCATCATGCAATTAAGCATAGTTTATGTGGGCTCTGCTAAATAGGTGTAGACATGGCACCTGATTTGCTAGAAATCACTTGCATGAGTTTAGAGCACAGCATAGAACTATAAATTCTGCAGGAAAACCCATTAGAAGCCATACACTTTTTTACCAGTGCGTTTCATTTTTAGGGCATTTATCTCGCGAGCAATTACTTTCAAAGAATGAAGGAGACCCCCCCCCCTTCCCTATAGCTTCCCTTCACATACCATTAGAATAGAACAATATAGACTTGGATTTCACAGAGTATGCAGCAGGTCTGTGAAGGCACCTACAGCCGTGACTGCCTTCTGTCGTGTGAGTGCACTTGCCTCCAGAACTTCTCTTTCATATTCTACCTGTTTGGAGTTTACCATCACCCACAGCAAACCGTGGGATGCAGTGTCTGCTAGTTACCACTACCTTGGGTACATGACAGTCAGCCCCAACCAGACTCTGCTTGTTTTTCAAGAAGTTTAAAAATATTTGTCAGGTGAAACAAATATTGCCATGTACAAATTTGCGATACTGGTGACCGTTAGTGCATCTGTCCTTAGCATGTGGCATTGGACCGGGTAGCTAACCTCTGTATCGGCTGTTGTGCTCTCTCTTGTTAGCAGAAGCTTGTCACTGTACTCAATTGGAAACCATTTTGTTTAATTTCTTTTTGAATGTGATGATCAGACTTTCTCTTTTCTACAGAGCGTGAGCAAAGTCTGGATCAGGATTGGCTGTCATGTCTGCCGTAAAAGGCACTAAAGAGACTTCAGCAAGTATTGTCTCTCATCCCCAATATATTTTAATACTGTTTTACTCTACTTTTATTGCTTTCATAACTTCATCCTCTAGAGTTCTGAACTTAGACAAATCATCTCCCCTTGAGGGAAGCCATTTCTAAGTATATCAATTAACACTGAGAGTCACGAAATTCACAAAATTGTGTGAAAATAAAAAACTTGATGAAATGTCAAGAAATCTAATTCATACCATCTATCAAATGTTTAAAATGTAATCTGAGTAGATTTCTACTATTTTTTTTTAATTTCCAAAACAATCTCATCCAAAACCGTAACTATGCATTTTAAAGTGCGATAGATGTGAATTTATATTATTTCTTCTTATATGTCAACAGTTGGTTATTCATCTGTCTGTCCAGTTTTACTGCCATATACTACATACTTATACAAATATAAAAATACTGAGTTAAAACCTTATTTTTTCATAAATGCAACCAAATAACATGAAGTTAAATTTACAGCAAAAAATTGTATTTTTCAGCTAAGAACATATATCTATTAACTGTATTACTTATTTGCCATTGCCATTTTATGAGATAAATGGTATTCTAATGATAACCAACTAAAGATCTAAAATAATATCACACTGCCACAAGGCTGCTAGATCAATTAAGTACAAAGATATGAAACAACTTTGGACATTAAACATGCTCACACACACAGACATATAAATCCTATTAAATCACAAGATTAAAACAACAGCCACAAACTGTTCCACTAAATCCTTGGAGGCAATTTAATGGAAACTATTATAAATTTGTGTAATATTACACACCCAACTTCAAACAAACAAATAGAAGAAGGAAATACAAATCACAGTGAAACCATTTACCCCATTAAAGGAGAACAAAGCACAAAGATACTGAATAGCATTAGGAGACTGATCTGTTAATTCAAAGTGCAGAAACTGCCAACCTTGATCTGCTTATCACAAGCCTTGAGCTGGCTTTGATTTCACGAGCAGTATGTGTGTCTGTTTATAGATTAAATTTGAGCATGAACTCATTTATTTGAGGAGTGGTAAACTCCAATTTCCCTTTCCATTTTAAGTCATTAACTTCAAAACACCCTACAGAATAGTGAGAGGATCTTCTAAACCAGGTATTTCACCTGTTGTACTTCACCCTTTGGATTTTCAAATGTAGGGTGTCTTTCTCCCACTTTTTAGCTGGTACATAAACTCTGTCATGCCTCCAAGTTCATGGAGGAAATGATAAGTACGAGCCAATGGTGAATTTCAGGCAAGCAGATAAACCAAAATCCATCCATGAATTGGTACGATTGGAGTGAGCTCTGCCCACATCCTTTTGGCCTCTTTTCTTTATATGGTTGGATTTCTAGACTTCCATAGCTCAGTTTGACCAAAAGTTTTGAGCTGGACAGTTTTCACAGATGTTTGCCTTTTGTGTAAGTAAATTTATCCCATATACCCTTTCTTGTAGAGAGAAAAGTTTTTTTGGTAAACACATTTAGTGCCTCAATGTCATCTTTTACAAATAATCATGAATCATCTGATGACATCTAAAATATGAGTTTTTACCAGGGAGATCCATTTTAACCTGAGAAACAGCCAGTCTTTGAATTATAATTAAGAAATAATACTTTATCTAAGGACAAAATTATGCTTTTCAGTGAATATATTCTTTTTAGTCAAATAAGAATCTAAGTCAGAAAAAAATAATGTTGACTTTAAAAGTAACACAAAATAATAAAAAATGATTCATCTACTACTGTCAAGTATGGCTGCATCTTATTTTATTTGATTTGTAAAATCCCAATGTTTTATTAAAGTACATGTGATAAATGGCATGATATGTTAATCTTTTGCAAGTTTCTCACATTCTTTAACCTTAAATGAGAACAAGTTAGCATTTCAAAGCTTTCTATATTTGTATAAAGACCTAGAAGATTTTATTTCACATAATAAGACGCATATTAGACAATAATAAAAGACCAGAATTCTCAGGATTGACTTTTCAACAAAAACGAGGAAACTGACTAAAATCTAAGCAACTAAACTAACTCTATAAATTTTAGACATAGAATATTTTAGGGTTAAAATCATTTAATACCATCAAATGTTGATAAATTACATTTTAAGCAATAGCAGTGATTTATTATAAAAGATTATTTAGGGGCTCGCCAGTGGCATAGTGGTCAAGTTCGCATGCTCTGCTTTGCCGGCCTGGGGTTTGCAGGTTCACATCCCAGGCACAGACCTACACACCGCTCATCAAGCCATACTGTGGCAGTGTCCCACATAAAAAACAGAGAAAGATGGGCACAGATGTTAGCTCAGGGACAATCTTCCTCAGGCAAAAAGAGGAATATTGGCAACAGATATTAGCTCGTGGCCAATCTTCCTCGCCAAAAAATAAACATCATTTTGATTTTGCTCCGTTTTCTTAAAAATACATCTATTTCACCAACACACATGACTCCGTGATGGATGTACAATTTTATGTCACAAAAATGCATTATCTTCCTAGACTAGTGTCAAATCAATCATAAGTCTTCCCTTTTCTCCTAACTCTGTTTAACACTCTTACTCTGATAATACCGTCACAGGATCAGAGCTGATGCCCAAAGCTCTATCGACCAGAATAGTTGGAGGGATATGGTGGTTTTTCACCCTAATCATCATTTCATCCTACACTGCCAATCTGGCCGCCTTCTTGACAGTAGAGAGAATGGAATCCCCCATAGATTCGGCAGATGATCTGGCAAAGCAAACCAAGATAGAATATGGGGCAGTCAGAGATGGATCGACAATGACCTTCTTCAAGGTAAGGAACTGACAATGTATTCTCAACAGTTAGCTCATACTGAGGAGAGAGGGAATGTGGAATCATTCCCTGTGTCCTCAGTTTAGTATATTCAGATCCACAGATCAGTATCTTCAATATCCTCTCTTGCCTTGGTACCAGAAAAAAAGATGCTATTTTCTGAATACAGTCTCACCACCCATTAATTAATCACTCATATATGGAACCAACAAAAAGCTTCCTAATCTGAAATTCTGACATATCATATCAAAATGAGTATCATTGTTTTGTTCTTTCTGTTCTGTACTTGATGAGATAGAAGCAGATGACAAGTAAATGTGTTGATATTGGAATTTATTTGAAGAATTAAAACCAAAAATTCCCAGTGGGCCCCCATCTAATATTGCATCTGCACCAATAAGGACAGTGTCCCCAGCATAGCCTGGAGCTTTGCAATAGCCTGGAGTGCCTTCTGAGGCACCAAGGGAGAATTAAGTTAGAATCAATGTTGTTTTAGTGTCAAGTGCATTTCATTGTTCAAGTCCTTTTAATTACCTACCCAGAGTGATGAAACTGATTTCTGCCTTGCTCATGGAATAAACCCTAGTACTTTTATCATCAAATCTCAGATACTATATCTCCCATGGGGAAAAAAATGGATTTTAGTAGATCCAGGGAGGTTTAGAGATGGCATAAACACCTTAGGGACACAAAGTTCACTTTACTTTACTTATGAAGAGAACAAAACCTCCCAAAGCTAAATTATCTGTTCAAAGTCACACACTTGGCCGATGACAGAGATGGGCTAGAACCTTCTTTTTAAAGGCAATTGTGTGTGTGAAAAAAAGGAAAACATCAGTTGTAAACAAGATAAACTTTTAAAGTTTATTTGACACTTTTGTCAAGGTTTCACACTCAGATTACCAAAAATGAAGTTGTCACCCCGGAATTGAGTGCACTATTTTGACTTATGAAGAATGTTAATTTAGAAATAAAAAACTAAGGGTAAGAAAAAGTAAACACTTCTTTGTGTAACAGTATCGGTTTTAACCTATGCAGTAAATTTGATTTAACAATTAACAATAATAATAATAAATAAAAATTTACTTTATTTTAAGAGTAAACCATATCCAGAGGGTATCAAAAAGCAAAGTAACATAAAAAGTTAGGATTTTCTTTTCCTTTATGTTAAAAAAGATAATTTTTAAACATTCTTTTTACTTTAAGAAATTTCATTGATTTAATGAATGTATAAAGTGTGGTGATTGTTTCTTCTCTGTGTGAGTGTTGTTTGAAGGACAAACGACATTAAATAGATGGCCTTTCAGGCTTCTGAAAGCTTGGATTTTCCTAAAATCAATAGTGTGAAGAGACACAAGTTACCCCAAGCTAGTGATTCATCACAATACTTGTCAGAAACCAGGAAAGTCACCGCAAGGTATATAGGATAGAGGGATGCTGCCAAAGTAGAACTGGGTATGTCTGAAAAAATATTTGAAATGATTGACCCCTTTCACCAGTATCAAAAAGTTTTAAAGTATCAGGAATTGGATGAGAAGAGTCAGAGAAGATTCTACTACCTTCTAGAAGCACACTATAAGCACGCTACTTCTGTTCCCTGGTCCTGAAAATGAGGCACAAGTGAAAGTGGTCTCACAGATCACCAGGCAAACAATGAGGCAATAAACATCTCAGGGAGAAAGAATGTGATGACAGTACCACCAACGACAGTGAGAATAGTAATGTGCATTGCACACTAACTTGCAGCCGCACACTCTGTTTCTAAAGGCTTTGCATAAGTTATCTGATTTTACTCTATAAAGGCCAACTGAGAGAAGGACTAATACTATCCCCGTTGTGTGATGAGGAAAATGAGGCAAACTCAGTTAAATAACTTGCCCCAAATTTACAAAGCTAGCGATGAAAGAGCCAAGATTCAGTCAAACTTCAGAGAGTTCTAGAAGGTAGGTTCTTGAGGGTAGAGAATGACCATTTTGTTTGCCATTACATCGCTAGAACCTAAAACAGTGCTGGCACACAATAGACACTCAGAAATATGTTTTCAATAAATGAACAAATGCACTAGTGAATTCTAGTAAAGATGGAATTATATCAGAGAGGGGGAGGGAATTATAGCAGTGTCTTTGTTCAGGCCACTATACCAAAATACCACAGACTGGGTGGCTTATAAACAACAAAAATTTATGTCTCACAGTCTGGAAGCTGGAAGTCCGAGATCAAGGCACCAGCATGGTTGAGTGAGAGCCCTGTTCCAGGTGAGAGACTTCTTGTATCTTTGCATGTTAGAAGGGGCAAGAAATCTCTCTGAGCCTCTGTTGTAAGACACTAATCCCATTCATAAGGGCTCCACTCTCATGACTTACCTCCCAAAGCCCTCATCTCCTAATACCATCATCTTTGAGGGTTAAGATTTCAACATACGAATTTTGAGGGGACACATTCAGACCACAGCGGGAGGGATACATTGAGATCCACACAGGAGGAGTCACTGTTGCCAAGTTCCTTGATTGACAAGTGAGCTTGTAGCCCAGCAACACTATTTATCAAGAAGGAATTTATTTGCAAAAAGAGAACAAGGAATAAATCCGATTTAGTTTTCCCCTTGAGGGAGGCAAGCTGTCAGAAAGCTTCAGAGGGATAAACACTCAGGGTTCTTAAACTGGATTATTCCACAAGGAAAAGAAACCTTCCAGACTTTTAGCTCTCAGGGTAGTTCCACCTTAAGTCACTGAGTGACAGCAGTTGCAGTCACCAGGACTCAATCCTGACCTGCCTCTGCATTCATGTTTCACCTCTGCTGTGCCATCGGGGCCTCCCTCCCTCCCTTTCTCTCTTAATCAAAGACAATATCCTCTCTTGGGCTGTCGAATGAATAAGGAAAGCTACATTTGCCTAGTCTAACCCGGCAAAGGTTACGTCTGGTCTGTTGTTGGGTCATAAGCCATTTGCTCAGATGGGTCCCATTGCCACTCAATCATAAGAAGCATTTTCTCATGATGCACTGTATAAATTAAAATGCTTTGTTCCCAGAAAAAAAAAATATTCCTTTGGCAGCACCCAACTGGTGGAAACATTTTTTGCTTTCAAGTTGATTCTAAATTGTTTTACAGCTAAAGAATAGGCAGTGGCAAGGGGGAAAGGACTATAGAATTTACCAAAATCCATGAACAACAAAATATCCTAATCTCTCATATTCGGTCTCTGGGCCACAAACAAGGGATATTTTTAGTGAAGTTTCTCCTTGAAAAGTGTGGCCAGAAGTTGCTCACTAAAATTCAATCAAAATCCATTGGCTTTTTTCTCCTAGACTTTGTGTTCTTGCAGACAGTGTGACCTTAGATTTCAGATTTGGGATATTTGATTTTCAAAATGAAAAAAAATAAAATTTAGTTTTTTTAAATAGCTCAGGTGAAGCTCCACTCTCCACCATCTGAATTCAGGTAAGGCTGCCAGAATAGACTGACATTTATTAAGCAAGTGCTGGGTGAAGGTAATATGTGTCTGAGACAAGGAAAACTGAAGCGGATTTCCCTTATTGAGTCATTTGTCTGTGGAACAACCACACTGATCATCAGGGACTGTATTTACATAAGACAACTAGGATTAAGTCATAAATTCAATTCCACAGATGCTCACAAAGCTTTAGATGGACACCCCGAGATTCTAGCTGATGTTGTCTGTAAAGAAAAGAACAACTCTGTTTTGTGGCCAAGGTCACTCAGCTGCTGATGTTTATTAAACATTAGATTTCTCAAGGTCATCAGCACTCTGAGTCTTAAAGTCTTAAGCAGTGTGGATAACGTAATACCTATTTCACCAAAGGGTATAATCACCACTAGGCCAACTAGCAGGATAGATTAAAGAGAGGCAGAGTATTTTATCAACTGTTCAGGGATGGTTGAAGATGTTTTAGGAAATTCTCCAAATGTCAGGGGACCGTTTCTTTCTTCTTATCAAGCTGTCAGTTAACTAACAGACTCTAATTTTTTAAGTTGGTGTGTTAATAATTCAAACTTCTTTTAAGAGTATTTTTCAATAAACTCCCTGTTATTTTCTACTTGAGGTGATACTAATTAATAATAGGATATTAACTATATTGCTTTCTCAGCTCTCTGCTGGTCAATTACTTGGTACTTTCAATTGTTTCAAAAGCCTGAACAGTCAAGGCTTTCCTGCCCTCCCAACTCCCTGGGACCACCACCAGCATCTTAGGAGGTACAGGAAGCAGTCAGTCTATAGCCAAGCTCCGTGCACACAACTTGGGTAGAGCGTCCCTAAGGCCTATGTGACCCAATTCCCTCTTCTATACCCAAAAAAATTGACAGCAATGGCATCCAACTATAACTTTTCCTTTCATAGTGGAGCACTAAGATTCTAGTTTTCTCCATCTCTCAGAAAGTAGGGAATATACAAAAATTCTATTGTTTCTTCTTGTTGTAATTCCATTAATGACCTTTCCAGATATATGGAATAATCCCAACTTTGGTCTCTTGGTGACAGTTTAGCAAGTCACATTTTTTTTCTCAGATGAAAAAAGGGTTGTCAGGAAAAAAATCTAATAACCGTTTGAGGCCTAAAGGAAAAGATTTCTCAGTGTCCCTTACAAACCATCATCCAAACAGAATAATGGTTTTAGTCCATTGTTCAGAGATTGGGGATACCAGCCAGTCTTCTCAGGAGATATGGCTAACATCAAATGCTGGGATATAAATTAAAACTTACAGTGAAGTGCCTCAGATGGCAGGTTCTAGAGCCTGACAACCTTAGTTCAAATTCTGACTTTACTGCTTATTAACTAAGTAGACCTTGGCAAGTCATTTAAACTCTCAGTGCCTCAGTTTCCCTGTCTGTAATAATATCTAATTCATAAGATTATTTCAAGGATTAAATGACTTAATAAGAGGTAATGGGCTTACAATATTACTTGGCAAATTGTAAACAATAGAAAAGTGAGATATTATTATAATTATCGCCAACAACATCATCACCATTAGCATCCCACCCTTACCCCCAGCTATTAATCCCACTTTTTCAATATCTCTCAATTTAAAAAACTCTAGTTTGGTCCTTGCTCAGCTCCCTTACGGTCAGTGGCCTCTGGAAGGTGTGCCTTCTGCTAATGGACATTAAAATCCAAAGGGAGTGCCAGTGCCCAAGATCTCAAAGACTTTCAGAGGCCAGGACAGACAGACAGTCCTCAGAAGCCCTTCCTAAGGACATACCTTGCATTTGCAGAAGAACCACTTCCAGATGGTAGGTAGGCAACAGAGGGTGAAGCTGCCCTTAGAATTCGGCTCAGAAGCAGAGTGAGCCAATTCAACTTAATTCAGTTCAATTTACATTTTTTCCAAGATCTCCAATATGACCAGCACTTGAGGTCGGCACCGTTCAGAAATAGGAAGGGAAAAGGTATAACATTATGTGCAAGGCTTGAAGACCTGAATAGCCATAGAAAGACAAAATGCACACAGACCTGTTAAATACAATGCAACGTGTGATTAAGAAGTGTGTGTTGTGCAGACAGGAAGTGGTGTGTACATCAGAAGTCCTTGTGAGCCAGATTGGCTAGGAAATATTCATGTAAGAAATGCTTCGCAGTAGAAGCTTGCCTTGTAACAAATCATCCTCCTCTCAGACCCAAGCCAGAGGATTACACAGATTAGATCATGATTCAGTCGAAAATGACTTGGATAAAATAGGTTTAAAAAAATCGTAACAGACTTGTCATTTCTGGCTTTCATGGTCTAGGGACTTTGTACCAGCTGTGGGAATAAGGGACTCTCTAACCTTTATAATCTCCTTCCAGGGAGTGGTTAGGTACTGTCATCAACCCAAAAGACGTTTCAAGAAAGTTATTGAGTACCGCACCAGTGGAACTGAAGCAACGAGCCATTATGGGGAGACAGGTTTCAGACAGAAATAGTCATATAAGGAGGCACAAGATGAAAGACATTTCTCAAATTTTTCTACATAGAAAGGCATTCTTCGTGTAAGAGCTGTTAGCTTGTGTTTGAAAGATGCAGCTAATTTTATCATCAGTGTCCAAAATGTTAAGCCCCTGTAGACTAAAAATGTATTTGTTTGGGAAGAAATCCATGAGGTCAATTAAAATTAACCTTTTTCAAAGCCTGGTATATTGCCTGTAATGGACCAATCTCTAACTCGAGACAAGAGAAAACCATGAAAAATATTTTAGCCAAGGTGTTTAAATCCCACTGAGGGAATTTTTTTAAAGGGAACACATGAATTTTTAAAACCTTGGAGATTCTGCAAATGTCATAACTTTCTATCAATTCAAGATAAGAGTATAATCAACTACAATAATCATATTATATACACTTGAAAGACAGATGGTCCTCACTATCCTGTAAATGCTTTCTTCAGATAGTTTTCCTTCATAATGACTTTTGTAAATTAAATCATATGTTTAAAACACCATGAGAATTTATTATTTAATGAAATAATATATTTAATCATCCATTAGAGGAAATAGTTGTTTTTAAGGCAACTATTCACCCCTTATGTATCTGTTTCACAAGTTTGGATTTCTACATAGCTGATTTCCCTCTCTTTGATTGATTTTTTAAGGTTTTTCTTAAATAAGGGTGTACCTAAAGTAAAAGTAAATTGGAGATTTTAAAATGTAATTGTTTTGGTACTGTACTTCATTTGTTCAATATGCATGTATTTACCACATTTATAAGAATACTTTTGACAAGATAACAAAGGTCAAATATCAATAATTTATCCCCAGCGTGTATATATAGATGTGTGGGATTATGGATTTGGGAAAAATAAATATATATAAATATGGATCTATGTATAAAATCTTCAGACATATTGGCCTGAAGTCGAATTGCACAGTGATTCATTCTATTGAATAATAGGATTACATGTCTTCATTGTAGAAGCCCTATAACCTGTTTGAAGAAATAATGTGATAAATAATGCTTGTCTCAGTAAAAATTAAATATTAGAGGGATATGCCTATAAAATGGAGGTTCTTTCAGTCTTAAGAACATATTACACTCCAGAATTTACATACTTCACTTGTTATAGCAGAAACCCTGCAACTGAAAACAATGGAATTGTATGGAATACAAAATCCTGTTAAAGGAAAAAAACACTATCCATGTTTCTCTAGGTTACAACCGTTGCACTTCCTACAACACTGTCTTATTTTTTGTCTAAGCAAATATAAGCTGCCTAAATTTCTGTAACTAGTTCTCATACATTTTGTGATGACTACAAGAGTTACAACTGCTCTGGTTATAATAGAAAGATGCCACAGAGAGTTACTGCAATTATTTCTTTAGAAAATTTGTTGATGCTGTTTAAACATTAGCCAAGTCATGGGTTTGATGTTTTCTGTATTAAAACGAAGTCAATTCCCTATTGATTAAGAACACAGACCCTGGTGTCAGATTGCTGGGATCAAATCCTGGCTTCATCATTTCTTAATATGATGTTCTGTTTACCTAGCTGTAAAAGAGAAATGACAATGGTATCTTTCTCACATGATCACTGTGAAGACTAAATAAATTGACGTACGCTAAGTGTTTAGAACAGCACTTGGCACACAGTAAACACTGCCCGTGCTGGTTATTATTACTATTTTCAATAAGTAGTTTTTAACTGCACATAGACACATTGTAGATCATTTCCCAGTGAGTATTTAACTTGCCTGCATTATAGGGGAAAAAAGAGAATAAATGATGGTCATAAAATGGTGATAGAGTAACACTCCGTTATAACAGATTTTAGATGAAAAAAATGCTTATTCTTTGCCAACAGTGTTTCATCAGCATCAGAATAGCCACTTAATCAGATTTAAACAGACAAAATGAATTTATCTAAACCTGATGCCCTTCCAGGATTAAGAAAAAAAAGCTTTGATGATTTCAGGTTTAATAAATGAGGCCTTTTCAGTTTTAACGACTTTTGCTTAGAAGCTCAGAGTACTTTACAGAGATACTAATTAACCTTTGACATAGTCAGCAAAATAAGAGGCAATCACTGTTTCTATGTTTTACATATATATTATTTAGAGCAATTTAGCAGGCTGAGACTATAGAAGATTTAGAAATGCAAAGACATCCAGACTGTCATTCAAACAGTTCATTTGGTCTTTTAATATTTATGATAATTTTCCATGAAGTATATTCCTATTTTTAAAAATTATTAAGATTTGTGTCTTAAAAATGGAAAATCTATTAAAAAGGAATAAATCTAATTTAACTAAAATAGTGCTTTTTGATATAATAAAAAATAAACATTATGGGGCATCCCGGTGGCGTAGTGGTTAAGTTTACGCTCTCCACTTGGGAGCCCCAGGGTTCATGGGCTTGGGTCGCAGGCACGAACCGACACACTGCTTGTCAAGCCATGCCGTGGCAGCATCCCCTATAAAGCAGAGGAAGATGGGCACGGATGTTAGCCCAGGGCCAATCTTCCTCAGCAAAAAAGAGGAGGATTGGCAACGGATGTTAGCTCAGGGCTGGTCTTCCTCACAAAAGTAAATAAATAAATAAGAAGTAAACGTTACAGAACGGCATGACAGTGGACAGAATTCAGGAGGAAGGAGGAAAGAGACCCTAATTCCGTACTGGCTCTTTCACTAACCAAATGTGACCTTCTGTGTGTCACTTAACTGTCTCTGAAGTCAGGGCCTGCATAAGTAATTTGAAGGAATTGGTCTAGAGAGTAGAATTTGGGGGTTGACGGATCCTTAAGGGAAACTCTTCCAACTATGAAATTCTCCTTATAGGTTTCCAGTGGTGGAAAGCTGACTATATCCTAAGGTGCTTGAGCCATCTACATACATTTCTAACTGTCAAAGAGGTTATTCCTTAGTCACATTTGGAGTCTTCCTGTGAACTCTAAGCTCCCCAGCTTCTTAAATAGTCTATAATTCCAAATGTGGAATACAATGGAGCCCCACAATCGCGGGGCTATTGCAACTTTCTAAATGATGTAAGAAAACTTTAAATGAAAGCAGAAGAGTGCTGTTCTCCGTTCCATTATGTTTACCATTATTAGTCTGGAGCAAGAATAGCAGGATGGACTCAAGGGAATTTAAAATGTTTCCTATACCTTCAGCTTGACCAAGTCCTCCACTAAGCTATAGTTTTCTTAGAAAAGGTTCTGCCCTCGATGCTTCAAAGGAGCCCATGCCAGCTAGATTTCCCTCCAGAACCTCAGGGAGTTCAGGCCAAGAACAACCTTCTACTCCAAGAAGGGAGGAGTAAATGTGGGTGAATTAAATCCATGACCTCCAGCTCCATAGAGCAGTGGTTCTCAAAGTGTGATGTGAAGAACCTGCTGACTCACGGAACATTGTGTTACCAAGTTGTGATGAGATAAGGAAAGAGAGTGAGAGTAAGAGTTTAGAAATTTTGTCCCTCTTGGATATTGTGGTGGCACCACATGCAGGATCAGTGGATATTTCTCCTTGAGCACAGACGACTTCAAGGCCTGTTGAGTGCTTACATGTTGAGTCACATATGGTATGAGCTGCATACTGGTCACCTTCACTGCAGATAATTTGAGAACCACAGCTGATAGGGCTCAATAACAGGTTTGCAGGTTTTGAGTTGAATCTTTTCATCTCCTTCCATGTCCTTCAATTCCTGGATGCCTAAAAGGACTCCTCACATTTCATCTGCTTACCATGAATGAACTGATCATTTACTTGTTTTGTCCTCAACTTCCATAGACCGAAAATTCAGTTTTCTAACTATTTACAGCATTCATTTTTAATAAAATTTAAATACAATGAAAAAAGTAGACATTTCATGGAATTTTTTATGAAGGCTGACTCCTAGTTTGTATTAATATGATACCAAGTAGAAAATTGTCTCGGAATAATACGAACCCATGAATTTAAGCTATACTGTCACAGGTAGATTAAAATCATTCTTGGAAGAATTTGGCAATATGGACATCCACCTACCCAAAATCAGCGTGGTACAATGATGAGAGCATTGAATTAGATGTCAGGAGTCCTGGGGTCCAGAATTAGCTCTGCTACTAACTAGTTTTATGATTTTCATGAAGCCTCCAAACCTTCTGTACCAAAATTTCCTCCTCTGTGAAAACGGCAGTTCGAACGAGCCAATTTCTGAAGTCTCTGACAACTTTAAAATTTCATACTTCAAAGAAGATTATTTTCCCTAAAGGTAGTTTCCTGATGGAGGAATAATTTTCCCAGCTGTGCATTTGCTGCCAAAAGACAGACTGACCTCTCTGCACTTGTACAAGTATATTTTTATTATAAATTTAGCATTATCTGACTCTTAGAGGCCGAAATCACACAACAAATGAGGCTTTGACCCTGACCCCAAAACATGCTTATGTGGAGACATAAGCTCTGATTTACAGATCTCTCTGGGGTTGAGGAGTAATTCACAGGGGCCTAATCATGACAAAATGGCTTCCACAAAATACCGGTATCTATAAGGTACTGTTTGTTGAATTGTAGTTTGTCTCACAAGACATTTCTCAAGGGGCTCTTCAAATGCCTAACAATCCAAAATAAAGCCATCTGTCCTCCCCCATCTCATAAAGCCTACAGCATTAACCCAGGTCTTCAATAGAGTTAGGAATTGAGTGAGCCCCCAGGAACACTTGAGCATGAATAACCATGCTAGTGTTGATTCCACAGGTACTCCATTTATTGCTTATGGCCCCAAATCATGTTTTAGGCTTCCCTGCACTCCTGAAGTGATACACCTTGTGTCTGCCAAGAAAGCTGTCTAGTGTGTGTGGGCACCATATACGTGTGTGAGAGCTAGAATTTGCTCGGAATTATCAGTAATTCCCATACTGTCTTTTATCTTCGAAATAAGTGGAGGGGAATGTTGATGCAAATGAAGACAAATTCAGGAAAAAAAATGGAACAATATAGAAATTACAGAGTAAAATGTAAATTTTCTATTCATAGATCACTATTAAAAGAGTAGAAAATTCGTATCTAAGCCATATGAAAACTTAGGCAGTGTATTTTAACAAAGAAAGGAAGATAATGAGATAGTGGAATGCAGAGATGCATATATAATATATATCGTATGTCTGGTTTATTATTGAATCTATCAAAAAGCTGAAGAATAAGGGAAAAGACAAAATCATAGAACACTTTGAAATGAAATATTCAGTCCTCGTATCTAAAATGTAATTGCAATTAAAAATTGAATATATACATAAAAAGGCATATAAATACTGTACAAAGAGTTTTCTGATCTGAATTTTAGTTTGAAAAGAGCACTCGTGTTCTAAGTGCTCTTTTCAAACTAAAATTCAGATCAGAAAACTCTTTGTTTTCCAGAAAAGATAAGAGCGAATAGCAGGTCTTTCATAAATAAAGCAGAGGAAACATGTGATTTATCCCAGGGCTGTCCTCAGCAAAGGAATGCTGGATCAGGTATTAGAACGTATATACCAGAAAACAGTAAAACAAAGCTTGCTGAAGTTAAGTGGTTGAAGGGAAATGGAGTCCATGAGTCCTGGAGTGAGCTAGTCACTCCTTGGCCCAGTGGGCCGTGACGACTTGTTCTTATGTGGCCACAGTTCATTAGGCAAATGCTATCATTGATACCAATATTCTTTCTTCCCTAACTGAAATCAGCAAAAGGAGTTTGAACCAACGTCTTACATCAACTGGGCAAGACCTCCTTTTGCTCGATAGCTGCCTCAGTGCCTCCCAGTATTTTCCCGTAGTGAATTGGGCTTTTCTCAACTACCAAACTGAAGTCCCAGGATCATCCATCTTGGTTTCCTACCTGCAGAGACAGAATCTTCCCTATACTATTTGAACCACTATTTGAATAGCTTTAGGGCATATTTTCTCAGCACTCTTCTGCTGGTGGGTGTGCTTCCTCTCCCTGCAGAAATCAAAGATCTCCACCTACGAGAAGATGTGGGCTTTTATGAGCAGCAGGCAGCAGACGGCCCTGGTGAAACACAGTGATGAGGGAATCCACCGAGTGCTCACCACTGACTACGCCCTGCTGATGGAGTCCACCAGCATTGAGTATGTGACACAGAGAAACTGCAACCTCACTCAGATCGGGGGCCTCATTGACTCCAAAGGTTATGGAGTGGGGACGCCTATCGGTAAGAGAGGCAGAGCATTAGCCAAGACTGCATTGGGCAATGCCAATTACAACGTATAAAAGGGAAGGGGCTCAGAGATATCTAGTCCACTTTCTGAGAAGGCCTACAATTCCTTTAGTAGACTAATAAATAAGAGAAACGCCCGTATACATCAGAGGCATGTTCTGAATTGAAGATTCCCAGATATTTAACCTAATACACCTTCACCACACTATTTCTTTCAAGTTCCACCACTACATATCTGAGAATATAGATTTTATTATTTTACCCCAAACAAGTATCTTTAAAAGAATATCTTCCCAATTAATCCTCTCCACATTATTTTCTTCCGTACCTATACGTGCCTATATAGTTTTCCTGCCTTAAATTATATTAGAATATAACAAAATTAATTATGTATATAGATGACAAAAGTTAAAGGTCTAGTGTTCCATGTAAATGGAAAAGCAAAGCTATATCTGTCGAAAGAAAAAAGATTAAATTATAATTTGCACAGGCAGTATACTAGATTCGGTCATTGATAACTATCTAAAACCTCCAAATATTTCTTATCCTTGATTTTGGACCACTGCTTTCCCTAGGGATATTACTGCCTTGTAGGCATACAGACCCACACAGTGAGGTCTTCTTGCGTGTCTAGGATATAGAACTATATTCTGTATTCAAGGACAATTACTGATTCCCTCCCTGGAGAAAACTTCCTCTCTATAGAAAGCTGTATTGTGTAAGCTTCTGATATGATGGCAGTCTGCTCTTCTCAAGTGAGTCATTGGTAATTTTCTGTTAAGCCTTCCAAAGGAGAGGAATCAGAGGCTGTCGTCGGCCACTGGGGTAGTGCAATAAGCAGAAATCTTAGTACAGTCAAGTCAGATAATTAGGGACCCAAAGTAGATTATCATTTTTGTTGTTTGAAAGAGATTATCTAGTTCAACCCTCAACATTAAACAGGGGTCACAAACTCAAATGCTTACAGAAGCCAAGCAGATATAATTCAATAAAACTTGTTTGTTTGAAGAGGCAATAGGGAATGGTAGCGACTATGGAGAATTAGAGACCACACGACTCTTCTAAAGGGGGCAGTTGTCTTTCAGGTCAGTCAATCGTAGATAGGTGGGAATTTGAGCATAACTTTGTTAGATATTCCATTTTCCATGGAAAAAAAATTTAGGTTTTAGTTGAGCTGTCCTGCTGTGTTAATTTGGCAATAAATACTTTTTTAAAAGACTATGTAGCCCATATTCAACTTTTGATCAATACTAATTTGATTCATGAAATAAACGTAAACTCTCTTCACTTTTTACCACAAATACACAACCAGCTGACTCCATGGTATCTATCTGGTGTTAGACATGTAGATATGAAGAAATTAACTTTATTATTATTGTTGTTATGTATGTCCTCTAAATAAATTTGCAGAATGATTGGGCTACCTTATTGCCCCTTTATTTCCAATTAATTTTCTTGATGAAAATACCAATATTGCTAGTGAAGTGCATATTTGTTTCCCAAGTGGTAAGCTCTCCTGTAATTAAGTCAACATGTTCTGCAGGAAGCTCAGTGGAATTGTTAGACACCAACTAAAAGGAGACTATGCTTCTTTTTGACTTGAAACACAATGTCCTATCTCCCTAACCAAGCTTTGTCACCTCATTTTAGATAATAGGAGTGGGGGAAGCTAGACAGATGCTATTTTTTAATACCCCATCATTGCTAATTTTAGTTAAATGGGCCATAAGTCAGACAAGAACACCACGAGTGGGTGCCTTTGCCTGAATCTCCAAAATCAAGACCTTAGGATTGATTGTAATATATTCTGCATCTTCTTAGAAAGGCAACTGTAGTTTCTTAATAGAACCATCTTTAGACTAAATTATAAAGTTGAAAACTGCACTTTTACCATTCCATCCTCGACCCCATAACCTCACCTCCACCACTTTTTAACACCCCTTTTTGCCCACCAAATTTCTTGTCTGATAACAATGATAGAAAATAGCAATGTGTACCACTCCTTCAGAGAATATTTGCACTTTAATATGAGACTTCTAATGGGCATTTTTCTACTGAATGGAATATAACTCTAAAGCTAAAATTTCAGGGGGGAATAGAGAAGAAGCAAGGGGTTCCTTTCTGCAACACTCCTGAATTAATGCAGCACATTGAAAATTACTCTGCCTTCATGTGAATGAAGCTGACCCTGTGAGTATCACTATACTTTGTATAATATGATATAGAGAGATTTGAATGTTCCAGTTCAGTCTACTTTTTGCCAATCTCATCCATACTCCGACATACAAGTTCCAAAGTTGAAGAGTCTTTCCCCCTCCCTAGATGAAAAGAAATATACTCCAGGAATTTTTCATAGTGGTTATAAACCTGTCATGCTTTTAAACCAAAAACACTGAAGGAATAATTGGAACAGATGGCAGACCTCAGAGAGAATACATCCATTGGGAGTACAGCTGCTGGATAAATTTGTGAGATGTTTCTTCTATGATGAATTGACTCTTTAAGAAAGATCAGTTGCTATTCGGGAAGATCTGTGTGTATCCATATATATTTTTTCAAGTGACTTGTAATAAATCACTTCCAATGCCATTCAGTCCATTTAAGCAACAGCAACAACAACAAAGATTAAAGCTAAAATATGTTTAGATATAAAAAATTCTCCACACACTTTGGGTCTTGCTCTGACTGACTCCCTTAAGGCTCCAAACTCTTTCCCATGGTCAAAGATTGGCAAAGTCAGTCCAGTCACGACATAAAGTTGAAGACTGCTCCTTAGAGAGTCCCAGGACAGAAGCTCTGGAAATCTGCCTCCTGAGGGATTTAAAATAAAACTTTAAGAGAAAGAGAGGTTAAGGCTTCAACAGGTTACCAAGAGGCTAAAAATTACTTTCCTTAGAGACCAAGTTTAAACAGAGATCCAATCCCTGTCTGTCTGAAATGTTTCAGATATTGTGCAGCCTGCAGGCAGAAGGAGAGCATCAGTCAACATTTATTGAGTGCCCACTGTGTATACTGCTATGATTACGGCTGTAACCACTACTGTACAAATCACTCTTACAGTCTTCAAAGCACTTTCATGTACATTAAAGCTAAGCTCTCCTGGTTCACTTAATTGCTCACACACTATGGGTATGTTAATGGTGTTAATTTTGACACTAGCCGTTATTCTGGGGGTGTTTAAGCAGGCAGCCAATGTCTTTTAATTTGGCTTTCAAGAGCCATTGTCTCACCAAAAATCCATACTGTTAATTGACAAGCTACAATCGAACTCCAAAACATTTTGTTCTTCTTTTAAACTTGATTTCGAATACTGACAATGATTTTAGGAGATATTGGGAGGAAATTTAAAAAAATGACAAATGCCATGATATTAACCTTCTGCTTTTATAACTTAACCCATGCCATTGAATGTGGAGGTTGGGGAGGTGGGTAGTGCAGGGGGTGGAGGGAGAAGCTTTAATGGAAATAACTCTAAGAGAGTAGTAAGGAGAATTGAGTTAAATTTTGGCTCTGCCAGTAACTATGACTTTCACTCATACTTTCCCATCCTAAATTTCTTCACTTATAAAATAAGTGGACTGGATTCCCCAGATCTCTTCTGGTTCTAAGATGCCACATTTTTCTATTTGCTATTATTTTGCATTTTTCTATTTCCACCGAGAAGAACTTTGAAGTTTGCAAAAAGAAAGAGCCAGGGTGTACTACTTTCCTACTGAGTAAAAGAAATGCTAACAAAAATTTTTAACATGCAAGGAGAAATTGAATAAAGAATCTTACCATCTTTTTATCTCTTCCTTTGGGTTGATTAACATAGGAATCCAGTATTGGGCAAGCTATGGCTACAAGCAGATGTCGGGTACTCTTTAACTCTAACATAATGAGAAGTTCAGTGCAATTATTGGAAGATAGAGTATAAATAATATCAATAAAGTCCTTGCAAATTTTCCAAACCTAACTGAATTTTGTAAGACCTTTGAATTATTCAACACTTACCTTAATAGTATCTTAATAGGTGTATTAGCCAGTATTGACTAATTACTATAAACACCACCTGCAAATTTTCAGTGGCTTATAGAGTAAATGTTTATTTCTTGACTTTGTCATGGTAGAATGTAGTTTGAAAGAGAGATTCTGCTTCATGCAGTCATCCTGGGACCCAAGCTCTTTCTAATTGGTTGTGCCACTATTCCCAGTGACTTGAAATCCTTTCCTTCCTGCTGCGTATTTGGGGAAAGGGAGAGAGAGTAGAGGATCATGTTGGGAGGATTTAAGAGATAGGACTAAGAAACAGTCATACATCATTTTAGCTCCAATGGCTAGAAATTAGTCAGAGCACCACTCTGAATTGCAAAAAAGACTGTGAAATGTCTAGCTACTCACCTTGGAAGAAGAGGAGATGTGCTGTTGATCATCTAGCCAGGCTGTCAATATTAGACAACCAAAAGCCTAGAAAAAGTAGAATCTAAACAATGAAATTCCCTAACATGGGAAAAGACTCATTAAAAACTTGGGGCTGCCCGGTGGCGCAGCAGTTTAGTTCGCGCTTGGCAGCCCAGGGTTCGCGAGTTCCGATCCCCAGAGCCCACCGACGCACTGCCTGTCAGCCATGCCGTGGTGGCGTCCCATGTAAAGTGGAAGATGGGCACAGATGTTAGCCCAGGGCCAGTCTTCCTCAGCAAAAAGGGGAGGATTAGCAACGGATGTTAGCTCAGGGCTGGTCTTCCCCACAAAAATAAATAAATAAATAAATAAACTTACCAGAAACAGAAGTATGTCACATAATACCCAGCTCAGCTTTTCCTTATTTAAAAAGAACAGATAGTCTGGGCAAGAGTTTATCTTAACATGTCAGTCCTCCCCTTTCTAATTATTTTGAGTCTTCAAAACATAGAATTCAACTTTTGTGCCCTTTGCCAGTTAATTTGTGGATTGGGGTTTCCCAATAGCCATAAAGCAGTTACCTCTAAGACAATAATCCTTGTTGACATCTTCTTCAACCCTTTGGTGACCAATATCCCAATGACCTTTCTTACAGGCTCTCCATACCGGGATAAAATCACTATTGCTATTCTTCAATTACAAGAAGAGGGGAAACTGCATATGATGAAAGAGAAGTGGTGGCGGGGAAATGGCTGCCCTGAGGAAGACAGCAAAGAGGCCAGTGCCCTGGGAGTAGAAAATATTGGGGGCATCTTCATTGTTCTGGCTGCTGGACTGGTCCTTTCTGTATTTGTAGCCATTGGAGAATTTATATACAAATCACGGAAGAACAATGATATTGAACAGGTGAGTCATCTCTTTCTAGGACTGGGTAGTTTTTAGTTTGCATTATCTATCTTAAGTTTGGGGTTTTTAAGGATGCTTGCCTTTCTTTTTATAACAGTCTATTGAACTAGATGCCCAGAAGAGCCATTTTTGAGTTAGAGCAAAGAGCTATTGAATCCCTGCCAGGTGCTGCTGGCACTGCAGCCCATCATTTATTAATGAGAAGAAGGGAGCACCTTATACACTAAATCCAATTAGCGCTATTTGGCATGATGGTGCAGAAATTCCAAACTCAGTTAATTTCTTGAACAGTTATTTGTGCTTAAAATAGAACTTCGATAGAGCAAGGAAGCAATAAATCCAAAATTGGAAAAGATATAAAAAGATCTTTGCGAGAAATGTTACCATCCCTTAAGTGCTGAGCACATGTACTAATGCAAAACAATTTATATAAAGATATAAATGTAGTATTTTGAAATTGGGCATTTACCTCTATCAAAGTATGATTTGTAAAAGGATAATTCACCAAATTTTTTTTTTGCCAGGAATATGATAAACAATACAAAATGACAATAAAATATATTAAAGACTTTATTTTTCCAAATTGTGTTTAGGATTATAGGATGATTTCACCAGGAAACCATTTTGCCTGTTACTTTTATTTTTGAAGGAAACAACACCAGGGGCTTACACTCTTCTGAATAAGATGATTGGGATTTAAAATAATTTCTTCATAAGCGTACTAGAATAAACAACACAAAACTCATGACCATTGTAGTACATTAGGTCACCCATTCAATTTAAAGATATTATTAGAGTTTCCAGACTATTAATTATTAATAACAGGGCTATTTTAATGCTCAGCTGTCAATGTCTTGAGATTCTTAATAACTTTTGAGCAAAGGGTTCCACATTTTCATTTTGCACTGGGCCCCAAAAATTATGTAGCCAGTTATTAATAATCTCATTCTAGTCCTACTTCCTTTAAGTGGAAACTCTCCTTAAGTTCCCACAGCTGAGGATGATTATTATAACCTGGTTTCATCATGAAAATTTTCCCAAAATTGCAAGACAGTTGTGAGAAAATTAAGCACCCCTTTCCTAGACTTTGTTAGAGAAAAGTGTCTTTAACTGAAAGGGAGAATGGACTGATCTGCTTTGTTTTAACTTTCAATTTGCTCTTGAGGTGTCTTGTTTTATGCAACTAATTTGACAAATAAAAGCTTGTATATGTTATGCTTTAATGTGCTTCTCATAATTGCCAGCTTCATTTGATTTAAATTTTCATTTCAACACTCATTTTTCGCTTCTGATTTATTCATTTTTCTGTGTTTTTTTTCTCATTTCTTTTGCATGCAAGGCTTTTTGTTTCTTTTATGGACTGCAGTGTAAGCAAACCCATCCAACCAACTCCACTTCGGGAACCACTTTATCTACGGATTTAGAATGTGGCAAATTAATTCGAGAGGAGAGAGGGATTCGGACACAGTCCTCAGTTCACACAGTATAGTAGTTAAAAAAAAAAGAAAAAGGTGTGCCCAATAGAAATTGTTTCTGCTAATTGGTGTTGTCAATGATATGTATCTACTAAGCATAAATGGCCATAATTCCCTAACCCTTTAAGATAGTAAAACTCATGTTGAATTCAATGCACTGGAAACAGATGTGCATTGTGTGTTGAAACAGGGGCAAATCAGGAGTGTATAGACTCCAAGAAATGTATCTTTACAGGAATCTGCTACATCATCAAGAAAATGGTTATCTTGGCTCTACCTTCAGGCTTTAAAAATAAGCAATTCTTTCCTTGTGAAAAAGTAGAATCAGACTTTCAACAGTGCAAAGCAATGAAAACAAAATGGTAATTTTGTGGAATTCTTTTCGTTTTTGTAACCTTTTTTTCCCCTCTTTCCTTCTCCCTGTCCCCATACATTCTGTAGATCCACACCCTTTCAGACTACCCAAAGCCCTGTCTTTTTGTTATAACTCAAAACAATGTCAATTTTTAATTCAAATTGATTCCACTATTTGAAAGATATTATTTTTACAAAGACTCGAAGATGTCTTCGATTTTAAAGATTCAAAAACACGATCCAGAAAACGAAAACTAAACTTGAAACCTCTGGTGTCACAGAAGAGCGTGAGCCAAGCTGAACATCAGTCAGGAAGATACAACACAGCCAAGAATGATCCCTGGGTAGAAATTCATTAACATCAAGCTCTTGCAAAGTCCTAAGCTAAGAACTAATGCATAGCATCTTCCATCTTCCACTCACTTCTCCTCGCTCTTTGCATTGATGAACATCTTTTCAGGAGATGTTATTTCATTCCCTTCCCACTCACCCAGGATAGAGTGGTTGTTCTTGTAGCAATCTTTTCTGAGCACTGCCACTTTCACACTCATTTCTCTGGGTCCTTTGCCATTACCAATTCATTCAAAGTGTGTTGGGGAGAAAGGCAAGGAGGAGAAAATAAATAGAGGAAAGAATTTCCATACACATTAGTTACAGATATCTGTAGATTTATTTTCCACCTGCATTCAAAGTGCTGTAAATAATTCCCACTCCAACTCAGCTTGGTGACACAGAAAGGCAGCTGCATACTTAATTGGTTGTGACAAAGGATGTCTGCTGTTACTCTGGGTTTGTTTCCTCTTCTTAGTGAGTAGGAGAATTGAAGACGCCTTTAATCTTCCCCCGATATGGGATCAGTTGGTCTTTGTTCTCCTTAATGAGATTACCTTTTGACATAGGAAATGATCCCCCAAAACATATTTCTCAGGAGTAGAATGTGCCATCTGTGCAATCATGTAGTATTTTGCCTTCTCTTTACTTCGCTTTAAATGGGTTCCAGTTTTTGAATCACAAGTCTTTCCAATCAACTCTATATTTCTCCAGTAAAGAATGTTCAGGAAAGTTGACTCTTGCCCTTACTGTTTCTCAGTCTTGCATTCTTCTTTAAATAAACATATTTTTAAGAAAATATTTATAAATTATGCTAACATTTATTTACTGTTATTGCAGTGAAAGTAACATACTGTTTGCCCTAGGTCAGAGTTCACATAGTCATAATCAATAGAATCAGATGTTGGGATAAATATTATTCTTAGTTTCATATTTCATTGATTCTGTATATAGAAACCACAAATTACATAAGTATATATTTCCAAGGACTATTTAATAAACCAAAAATGCTACCAAAAAAGTTTAAGGGTGATTGATGAAGTATAGACAATCAGGGTTAACAATGACAAAACTTGCCTTTCTATAGAGACTGTCCTTTAAAAGTGTGATTCAAAGGTTTAGATAAAGAAATGACCACTTCCAATAATTTGTGTACTACTTTAAATTGTCACTGCCTAATTCTGATATTTATATACTATTTTGTAGTTTTCAAAGTGTTTTCACATACAGCATTACATTTGATCCTTTCAACAATTTTATTTCAGCTTTACTAACAGAGAAATAGATATCAGAGTCAGTGACCTGGATTCCTAGACTTTAGAATCAGAAGAGAATTTTCTAAATCAGCCAAACTTAGGTTCAAGTTCTAGTATGAGCACATGCTGAATGACTGTAGACAAGTGACTGATTTTCTCAGGGTTTTGGTTTCTTAATATGTAATACTGGGATATAATTTCTAGGTCATGAGGTTGTGTTGAGGGACTATTTTTCAAAATGAGTTCCATTGGCAAGTGTTACTCACATAAGATCTTCAAGGTCAACTAACCCACGGAGCACTATGCTACACGTTCGTTTACTGCATGACATCTCAGAGTGTTTAATATGTTATGATGCATTGAGAATTTTCAACAAGATGGAAAAGTATCCAGCATTTCCCAAAATTATTAGATCGCAGAATCATTTTTCTCCAAAACATAACAGGCCAGTGTTCTACAGATCATGTTCCAGGGATCACTGGTGTGATAATGTATCTCATCCAGTGATAATGTACAAAACATCTTGTACTATGCCTGATACATAGTTGCCATTCAATAAACAATGGTATTTATTATTCAGGGTAATTTTTTTAACTTCTCTGAGCCTCAATTTCCTCATTTGTAAAATGAAGGTGATATATTGATTTTATACATGTGCTACGAGAATTAAACGAAATGATATAATGGCGTAGAAAGTGAAATCATCCATAAAAGTCCTGTTAATAAATATTGGTTAACAGATGTTAGTTTCTTATAGAGAAATTAAGTATTGCTCTCTGGTCACATGGGCAGCAAGCAAAATTTATCAAATATCTTAAAACAAAGTCTAGTTTAGAAAACAGGTTTTCCAATTTAGAGGCGCAAACTATCTCTAAGGCTACTTTTCCTCATACAAGCATTAAAAATCAATGTTAAGGTCATTGCACCCAAGAGAAGGACCCAAAACGGCAAGACATGAAGATCTATAGGGGAAGTTAGGAACTTCATCTCCAGAAGTTCTAATTTAATTAGTCTGGAATGGGGGCAGGACAATAGTAGTTTTTTAGGGCATCCAGTTGATTCTAGTGTGTAGCAGTGATCTAAAGCAAAATCTTATGTGTAAAACTGGCACTCAATAGATCATTGCTGTTTGTTGATTGATTCTCAAGAGGTAGGACCACTCATTCCAAGCAACATATAAACATATATTTAGCATTCAATATTCAATAGACCCTTTGCAGGGAGAATTCAAGAAGAAACTGTGCATATCTTTGAGATAGAAATTTTGTTATATTCAATTGATTAATCTTCGTGTTTTGTTGTAAAACAGTGCTAGGCCAACTCAAAATGGTCATGTAGATAGTTTACTGCTCTCTGTGCCCTTTTTCTCTCTTGGGGAACCTCCATTCATTTCGTGCACCCAGGTTCCTTACACTCTCCTCTTTCTCTTTTATACGTGCTCTCAGACACCAATTCTTGCCGTCAAGGAAATGACTGCTAAGACCCTAGTGACCCCAGCAGGGACCATTGCATTTTAAGTGGAATTTAGGAAAAAAGGTTTGAACATGAGAGAAAAATTTTCAAACTCTCTTTTTTTACATCATTAGTTCTCCAACTTCAGTGCACCCTGGAATCACCTGGGGAAATCATTTAAAATGCAGATTACAGGCTCAACCTCCAGAGATCCGTCCTCAGTGAGGATAGTCCAGGAATTGGCATTTTTAACAAAACCTGAGAGTGAATGCTTAAAACTAGTTGTACACATTAGTTTTCATAAAAATTAAACTACAGCAGTTGACTCCAAAATTAGGTCATGTACCTAAGTTTACATTAAAACTATCTTCAATAAAAGAGTTGGTTTTTGTTAAAAAACTACTTTTCTTACATGAGTTTTTTTCCCAACCACTCTAAATACAGTTGTTTTATCTAAAAGTAGTTGGTAAGCATGAATTGTCTTTAAAGCTAGATTGAATATAACAGCTTTACTTCAAATTCGGTGGTAAATGTGAGTTTTTGTTAACATTGGCAGGTTATCTGTGGATTACACTTTGAGAAATATTGTTTAAAATTAGGAAGAGAGCAGGGAGGTATGGAAAGATTGAACAAATACATCAACAACTATGGATCATGTAATGTCTAATTTGTTTCCCAACAAGCTTGTGTAACTTAATGTAATAAGGGAAAAAAGTAAAGCTTATTTTGTTTTAGATAAAATTATAAATTGAGTTATTTTAGAATTTTTCCAGCAAAATGGAACTATCTAAGGAATACACGGTGGGTAGAGATCATGCCATTGGGAAGATCAGCTGGATTGCACAATTATAAACCTATTCAAGGAAAATTATTTCCAAATACCTCACTGCATTTGACTTGCATTATATTTTGTTCTATATGAGCCATCTGTGGCAAAGCAGCAAAACGATAAATCCCAATTAGTTTCCAAACGCATGACCCTTATACTAGAAGGTCTATTTCTCAGCAAGCAATTTAGAAGTAGCCTGAACAGCCTGGAAAATCAAAAGGAAAGCAAAGGATTCTTTTTTGTGTACTATTTTCTGCACATCAAACTGTGCCAAATGGCATTATTAATTAACTCTTAGAGATAATGAAAAATTTCTGCTCGATGCTGCGGTTTTAACTTGCCTTTAGGAATCATCTCATTATGCTTCTCGCAGTTATGGGATTTTATGTCCAGTTGCACAACCGTATTAAAATCATTTTTGCTTGCAAAATCCTCTCCACAGAGACGGTTATCGTGAAAAGTGGGATTCTCCTTTAAATTTTCAAAGAAACGCTATTTGCGAAGACAAGGGCATTCCCATGATAGAAAACCAACATTGCAAATGTGCTGTGCGCTTCATATCCCACAGAACTGGAGCTTCGTAGCCGTCAGCCCAAATACAGCTAATTGCCCAAATGGCACAACAGTGTGTTTCCATGCCACAATGTATACATCCAGATGCACACAAAAATAGTAAGACCTGAGTGATGTAATGAAGTTACTGTAGTTTCCCCTATCAATTAAAAAAAACTTAATTTAGCTTGACATAATTTTCTTTCTACCCGATTATTCAACCACAGTGTTCAGACTTAAAATATTCAGTTTTTCAAACTTCAGAAAAGAATGCTGCCCTGATCACTTAAGCTTTACCACCCAAAAGAATCAAGAAACTACTGTCCATCGATAACCCACCCTTGCGTAGTATTTATCTTTCGTCAGCGTCACTTGGCACATTATCAGAAACTTCCAAGTGTCCTCGGCGTTATTTCTTCCGTAGTCTGATCAACTTATTTAGCAAGTGATTTGGAGAAGTCTCTTTAATCAGGTTATTTCTATAATAGTGCAAAGAGGCTTTCTTTCACCTGAAAATCCAAATAGTTATTAATTAACAGAGAGGCCAGAAGGCAATTAACATCCATTTAGAAATAACTTTTCCAATGTACGAGTTGGTACTGTCTTATAAACCAAATAGACTCTGAAAGATGTTTCTGGCCCAATGGAAAGGTGACTTGGGAATCACAAGCCAAGAATTCAGGTCTCTGTGCTGCCGCTGAATGGCTATGTGTCTAGGTAAGTCATCACACTTCCCTCATCCTCAGTTTCCTCAACTGTGGAATGAGGGGGGTGCATTTAATATTCTCTTCCAACCACAGTATTTTTTAAGTCTAGTAGAAAGTGGGAAGGAAATAAAAATATAGAAGCAGTGGGGGAAAAAACCTTGGAGATTTTATATGTATGTATAAAACATACATATATTTTATAAATATACATATATTTAATAAGATTCTGTGGTTATCTTGAACATATTAAATTCTTATTGTAATCAACAGAATTGCTTTGCCGTGCCTGTACTTCTGGGTGGAATGGCCTGCTCTGGATATAGAGAAAACCAGCCATCAGGGCATCAAAGAGTGAGAGGGTTCCCATCCAGTCAATCATAAGCAAATCATAACAAACACAGGGAACGTTACAGAAGTACAATCATTCTTGATGTTGATTAGCCTACAGACCAAGTTAAACACACACACACACACACACACACACACACACACACACACAACCCATGTACCTAGGATGCTATTCAAAGCTATGGAACTGATTACATGCTCAATCACAGTTCCAGAAAGGGGAGGTCAATGAGGCTGGAGTGCACAGGGAAGACTCTATTCTGTAGATGGGACTTAAGTATTTCTGCTAAAGACTGCCAAAGGGAAACAAAGGAAAAGGATCATGTGCTTTCATTTTCTATTGCTTTTACCCCAACCCTTCCTCCACCATCAAGCATCAAAGTTTTTATATGCACTGCTTCCAAGCTAGAGATGAGTCAACCTCTTAGCTTTTGAGTTTTAAGTAGACTTTACAAATTTGTTGCACAGACAAAAAATCTTGAAAACCGTGGCTTTCAATCAAGATCCAGGTGTTTTCTTGAATAAGTTAGTTGTTTTAATTCAAAAAGTTGATCTCTAATTAGCAAAGACCAAAACCCAGAAGATCAAGGTTGGGAAAATACATACGATGATGTTTTTATCTCATTTTTCCACCTGGACCAGTTTTTGGCTACTAGGAAAGAAGGAATTGGAGGAAAGCCATTAAAGCTTAGATGCTACCCAAACCCCTGAGAGGAGGCCTCATGACCCTCCTTGAGCCAAGTCCCAACTTGGAAGGACAGGAAAATAGAAACCTCAGAAAAGTTCAGGGGAAACCTGAACAGAAAATGCTGTTGTTGGGTTCACAGGGTGTGGTCCAGGAGACGGCAAGACTTAGAAATATTACATCCAACTCTCTCCTGAATGGTAGAATAACAATGTCTAGGCAGTGAGCCTATGAACAGCCTCAGAGAGTCCTGCTCAACACCAGAGCATTCCAGGGAAAGCAACCAAAAACCCAATCCATGGCCCTTCCCAACCAAGAGCCTTGTGGAAGGGCTGAGAGAACCAGTAGACTGGAAGACTTGAAGTTGGAGTGAGAAAGACTCAGTGCATGGACCTGACATGGGGACCATGGTGGGACCAAAGGCAACTCAGAGGACACAGCAGAGACAGAGAGCAGTGTCCACGGCCTGGTAGGATGTCACACCCCAGTGGAAGCCAAAAGGACAGACGAGGCCATGGGCCAGCTGCTCCCACAGTCATCAATGCCCAGGCCCTCTACAAACCTCTCCTAAGCCCAGTTTTAAACCAAAAGTGAGTTACCTTGAGTTGACAAGATCCACTAGCAGATGGGGACCTTTAAGCTAAGGTGAGTTATGTTATTTTATTTTTTTGAGGAAGACTGGCTCTGTGCTAACATTTGTTGCCAATCTTCATCTTTTTCTTTTTTTCTCCCCAAAGTCCCAGTACATAGTTGTATATCATAGTTGTAGAGTTGTAGCTCTTCTATATGTGCCTCCGCCTCAGCATGGCTTGATGAGCGGTGGGTAGGTCCGTGCCCAGGATCCGAACCTGCGGACCAGCTACGCCACCAGGCAAGCCCCTGTTATTATTTTTTTAATGGTATCACATAGTTTCCTTGCACACCCAAGTTTATAGCTTGAGAAAAATGTGTACCCACTATATGTGGGTGCAAGCTGGTCCCTAAGGACTCTAGATGTAGTGCACACATGTACTACAGGTAACAAAAACCCTATACCACAGGGTCAGTTTACCTTGAGGCCAGGACCATTTTCTGTATGAGAAGGGCCATGGAAAGAACTTCTTGGAAGATTCATTTTGTAGCCCTAACTCAGCCTTTGAGTTGCTAAAGGGACCAGGCCCTCTTCTCCATGTGGTGAGGGAATGCCAACCCCCATGGTATCTCTTAGGCCTTCAGCATGGAAGCCTGGTCACGTACACATGAGACCAATATTCAGAGGAAACATACAGACTCTGAGTCTGCAAGAGGGGCTGAGGCAGGCTCAGCAGATGTAGGGAAGCCAGAGAGAAGCCAGAGAAGAAAGTCCTTCTGGCCTCTGACAGGGACTTCAGAGAGGAGAAAGGCACTGTGGGTACTTTGGATTGGCCTAAAAACCCACATTTCTGCCACTTTTAAGCAAGAAGAGCTGCTCACCTCTGGATATGTGAGGCCCACCTGAAGCTTGTCCTCCCTGCAGAAACAACCCTCTGCTCTCTGGTCATAAGTTTCGGGTGGGCCAATTTGCAGCCTCTTCTCCGTACCCATCAGCCACTTTTGTGCCCTTTCTGGGGCAGCTGCTCTTGAGCACCCTTCGGAGGCCAAGGGAGACTCAGAGGACAGTCCCCAGCTGGCCTGATGATAGGCTGCTCTGATGACACTTCCGCTCTAGTGACTGCTTCCTCTGAGAGTCTAGGAAAGAGAGTGGGCACCATTTCCCTATGTTCTTGGGTCCCCACACTTATCAGGCTGTACCTATTTGCCTACGTATTTGCCTTATCCTTCCCCATAGGAGTTTAATTCCAGAAGAGGCAAATGAGGGGCCCCTTTGCAGGTATTCCTCAGCAGCCAGGCTCTCTCATGACCTGGTTGGATGTTTCTCCTTGAAAGAGGATACAGAACAGTCCTATCTTCACAATCCATCCCCAATTCTACATGCTGGGTCCTGAAAGCTCTGAAGCAAAGTCTACAATTCAAAGTGCCTTCTTTTCTCTTCTTTCAAACACCTGGCTGGTGTAATTAATAGCTTCAAAGAGGGCAATGACTTCTATAGATCCACAAAAGTCTATTTAAGAACTCAAAGCTGCAAATTTGAATTTTTTTCTTTCTATGTCATCCCTACCCTGAAGGCAATGTGTATAAAAGCTCCTGCTGTAACTTTAAAAGTGGGAAGAAAAGTTGAGATTCAGAAGAGTTGGAAAAGCACATGGATTAATATCAAAATGTTACTTCACTTCAGTGTTAACCTCACTTTTCAAAGTTTTCCATGAAATTATCCCTACTGTTAGAGGAGAATGAACTTACACATCCCTAAACCCCAAGAGTTTGGGGGTATAGCCCTGCGCAGCCACTCCAGGTGAAAATTTCTTTAGGAATGGGGGTGGGCAAAATGCATGAAAGGGATCAATTGTATGGTGATGGATAGACTAGACTCTTGGTGGCAATCGCTTCATAGTGTATACGGATGTTGAATTATAATGTTGTACACCTGAAACTTATGTAATGTTATCTTCCAATTTTACCTCAATTTAAAAAATTTTAATTAAAAAATAAAATAAAGAATTATTAAAAAATACATAAACAAATTATATATGTGTGTGTATATATACATCTATATCTGTGTATAGATATAGATATATATACATCATGCCATTCCATAATATACTTACATTTATTTTAGTGGAAGAAAGAGTTTTCTAAATGAGATCTTCAAATAAAGATGAACCCAAGAAAGATGATCCTGTGTATCTGCCATCATAGAGTAACTCTGTGTCCCCCATAGGTATATTTTTGTGGTTTGAAGGAGCTCAGATAGGAAAACAGAGAGTTCTAGAGTATGCATTCATGCAAAGAATTAGAAGCTTAAATCTAGGATCTGAGAGGGCAAAGATGTTGGCCCCAGGCCCCGGGTGTGAGAGCAAAGATGAGACGGAGGAGAAGAGCGGTAAAAGGACACAGAGATGGTGAAAACATGGCATTAAAAAGAGCAGGAAAGATGACTAAGTGGAGTCTCCGTGCTGTCGCCAAAGGGAAGACATGGCTGTAGGAAGTGGTCACCTACGGAGAGACAGTTTAAAGCATTGAAGATGCAGGGAAATGGGCTGTGCGAGGAGTGGCTTCTGGGTCACAGGGGTGGGGATAAGGGTGGGTGACCACACTTTGAAGTTTTAGTTCAGTATCTAGATTTTCTCTACCCTCAGATTTTTGTCACAGACTCAGGAGGTAAGAACTGGCTTCCTAATTAGCTCTCAGTCACAATTCATCATAACCACTATTCTGGAAGCTAATATGGTGGCTGTCTCTCAACCTCCTGGATTCACTTTTCAAAAATTCCAAGGATGATTGCCTAAAAGATGGCCCAGGGATTCTGAAAGAACCCAGAAAACTGATAAAACCAGAATAAATGATACCCAAATCCTGAGTTCTGGAACACAAGAACTTCACACAAAGATGGTGTACACATAGCTACTCCAAGAGTCTCCCTCCCCCTTCTTTCCCATATTTAGTCGGGGGCTCACTGAAACCTGATCTCTGCTCTTAGATCATCAGTTATCCTGTGAAGACGTAATACACTTGTGCAGATAGGTGACCAGACTTTTTCAAGTCATCAGGTAGCAAACGCATGAATAGGATTCTTCTGTCCTTATTCCTTAAAAAGTTTCCTGCATCTAGATCCAAAACATTTTGAACATTCTAGGTATGCTCCCACGTCAGACCCCAGAGTTTAAATGTTAAGATGTGAATGCTTAGACCTTCGTGTTAAAAAAAAAAAAAAATTCCTTGAGGCACAGCTGCCACAGAACTATGGCAGTAATTTGACCAAACCAAGAAAATAATAGTAGTAATAGTAATCCCATTGTTTCTCAGTAACCTATTCCTTGATATTCTATATTTTACTGAAAATAACCTTTACAAAAAGTCTTCAAATCATAGCTTGCCTTCAAGTTAAAGCAGGTCTATGCATAACATGAAAGATTTTTACATCTATAAAATGAAAATAATATTATCTATATCCTTATTCCACACGTAACACGAAAATTTACTAGACAATGCCAGAACATTTTAAGTGTCTTGGAATAAGGAGCTAATAAAGTACAGAGAGAAAACTACACAAATGCAAGATTTGTATTATATTCTTGGCTGGGCTAGAGCTTCTAAAACGTGATTTGTCAGAAAAACCCTTCGAGGTATGCATCCAGGGTAGTTCTCCTAAAGCTAAACGTACCAACAAATGAAAGCACTGAATGTGTAAATGTTAAATATACAATGAGAAATCAATCTGATATTCATCAATCTGATGCTATTTGCAACCTGTATGAAAGCCAATCACAGAGAGCCTAGCCTGGGTTCTTTCAATATTGCAAATTCAAATCAACTTCTAGCACAGAGCTTTTCCTACGATTAAAAAAATAATCATTCTCCACCCTTAGACTATTTTTTTCAGAAGTTTAGTTTAGGTACAAAACAAGGACTTGATTACTCCTTCCACCCCTTCCAGGGCAATATTTGCAGTATAAGAATGAAGGTGTGAAGAGTTCAAGTTGACATTGGTACCAAAAGATCAAATATTTGGGGTTAATCCAAAGGAGGTGCCATGCAATCAGCAATTATAAAGAGAAACACGCCAAAGAGGAAGACAGAGGAAGGCAGGGAGGAAGAGGGGCTCAAGAGAGACACACGGTAGGCACCGGAGAAGCGGAGAAGAAGCATGACTTTCTGCAGAATAAACAAGCAAATCCTTCTCCTTTTACATCCAGGAGAGCTACAGTCCTACTTGAAGTTTCAGCTGCAGTTTCTAATCGACTAACTTCTGTTTCTCAGTTTCTTTTTTTTCTATAAGAGAAGTCTCTCTCTCTCTCTCTCTCTCACACACACACACACACCATTTTATCTTTGGTAGTGTCAGGAACGTCATAAATGGCACTAACATAGCTTATTACCCTAAATCCATTTATAAGTGAATTTTCCTATCAAACTTATCATCATGGGGATTCATTGTAAATGGGTTCATAAGCATAGAGATGATTATTTTTTTAAACAGCAGAAACTGCAGTTAGTTCTCATTTTCTTCTTATGTTTGAGCACCTATCCTTCACGGACAAGACGCAAGCTGTCATAAAGCTTATTAGTACACAAACACTAAACATGTTATGGGCTGGGTAAAACAAATAATAATAGGCATTGAAAATTCTATGCTTTAAACATGCATAGAACCTACTTTAACTAAAACATTGGTATAAGCAATTCAAAGGAATTGGTGCATAGAAGGGAATACAATGCCTAAAATTAAAGAAGCATCAACTTTTTCACAGTTCCTCCCTTCCATCAAAAAGAAAAATGTATATATCAGTGAGTGCCATAGACTTAGATATTTTCAGTGATGCATAAAATTTTATTTTAAAGAAATAGAGTATTTACCATGTGCCAGGCATTGTGCTAAGTGTTTTACATGTATCAGTGCAATGATTCTCATAATAGCTCTGTGAAAAGGATTCTACTATTGTTTCCATTTTACAGTTATGGAAACTGAGTCAAAGAGAAACTAAATGCCTTGCCCAGTGTAACCCAGCCAGTTAGCAGCAGAGCTGAAATTTAGACTCCAGCATTCTGACACTAGGGGCCAACTCACAACTATAATTCGTAGGCTTATTTGTAGACCCTCTAAAAGTGTGAACATCCACTGGAGAAAAATGGGAGGACGCAGGATCCAAGTGACCAGGGGAACGTCTAGTCTGCAAAGGACGCTGCTGGGGTATCCCACCCCTAATTTCTCTTCCTCTAGAGCAAGGCAGCTAGATGGATATCATTATGTCTGATACTTCCTGATAAAATTAGAGTTTAGGAATTTTAACCTGTGTGCTTAAACATAATTTTTCTATGGCTCTATGAACATGAGAGAGTGCATGAAAACCAAGTTCAGAAATAGAAGCTTTGAAAAGCTTCTATGATTTTGATCCTAATTCAGGAGCTCAATCTTTGTATGTTATATGTATCTTTAATTCTGAGATTATAAAAGGCAAATTGATTAATGAATATGAGCCCCTCCCATGCCACTCTGTGCTGAGAAATGACCTTCAGTTTCATTTCCTGTGGGTATGAGAGTGTGTGATTCAACTGAGCTCCTGGCTGGTAGGGGTGCTAAAGGTCATCTTTCCTTGAGACTATGGCAAAAACTTGGACGCGGAAAGGTCAGCCCCAATATCTTGCCATTTTCTTTTTGACAGTTGGAGACAAAGTGAGAATCAAAAAGAAATCGTCATTTGTGACCAAAGACAGAGAAACCAGACCACTGATAAAACTATATTTATATTCACCCTCACACTGGCAGCAAGAAATAAATATTTGGGGTTAATTGAAAGAATAAAGATGTTTGTTGTACTTTAAGGCAATATAAAATTTGTAGGAGGATTTTGTTTTTAAAGAAAAGCTGAATTGAAACATATTGTCAAGATAAGATCTATGACTGTCCCTCTCCCTAGAATAGGGAGGAGGGGATTTCATCAAGTCCCTCCTGGTTGTGTCCCCTACGTGAGCCACAATGGGAGACTCACTTTGAGTGTTTTAGTGCAAAATAAAGTGAAACGTCTAAAACCAAATGTTTGAGAGTTCAAATAAAACAGAAAGATGGGAATTTCTTAACACATATTTTATGGGAAAAGAATCGACAAAAATCTCTTTACAGTGACTTAATTAAAAAAGAATTAATCAAGGTGTAGGAGATTTCAAGCAAAAGCAGTTGAGTTTGAGGAGTCTGATGGACTGAGTTCAAATGCAAGCTTTTCCTCTTAAGAACCATATTTCTTGGGCAAATTGCTTAATATCTCCAATAGTGAATTTGCCCATCTACATAACAGGCATAATAACTCCTTCCTTATAAGGCTGTTGTGAGGTTTATGTGTAATAGCATACGTAAAATCCTTGGCATTCCTTCCTTCTCTCTCTCCTTTCCTTCCATTTTAATGATCTTCCTAAGTACAGAAATGTTCTGTGCAAAAAAACCTTCTTCCATTGAATTAAATTTCTGCACATAGGTTGCAAAACCCAGTACAATGCTATCAACTACAAAGATACTATAAAATATTAATTTCATCTTAGTAGCAATACATAAACTTCACATGACATAATGTTACAAAAATCATTATATTTCATTTGTGACATGCTGGCTGTAACATTTTTGGAAGCGTAATTCATAAAAATATTTCTGAATTTTTTCTTTGTGTGGCATGACACCACTCTCAATTCACTGAAGCCACAACTTACCATTTGAAAGAAAATTAACACGCAAGACCTGCATTTTCATTTTTTAGTACCATAAGAAAATAGAAATGAGATTCAAATCCTATAGACACTTCTGTGTAAAAGAGACAAGAAATCACATGCAAATAACTAGTTTTTTTAGAGCTGTATGTCTGCTAGGCCAATAATTTATATCTGGGCTCTAAATTTCTATGTCTGATTTTCAAATCAAGTGGAAAAATTAAAAATACTGCTTATTTAAACTACATCAACTTTTTATGGAACAAAATGGAGTGTAAATTTTCAAAAATATGTTTCACGTTGATATGCAAGGACCACACAAGACATTTCGTACTTTACACACGTCGTACATCAATTTCTTCCTCTCAGGCACTCACAACCTAGAGAAATCATCTGGTGGCACATTGTCACTTGACTTCCAACCATATCCATTTTGTGAGTTAATGGTAAAGGAATAATGCTTGCACTTCCATACACTTTACCAAAGACTTTGGGTTTTTAGAGCATGTTTTAAGAGTAATCTCATCAAAAATGATACTGCTTGATAGCAATCCCTATAGGCAGGAATTTATCATTCAAAGATCTTATCTTGGCTGGAAGAAATGACAGCAAGTTATGTTTTATTATGCCATTTATATACTGTGCATGTGAACAGATACAGTGTAATTGTAATAGATATTTATACATATGTATGCCATCTGCATATGCATAACATTTTATAATCAGAATTCCATTTTCTTTTTGTATTATGCCATCATCTTTGCTGTGCAGTTCGGTACCATATTATTTTCATTTCAACCACAGCTGCATCATTGCTGCTGCCAGATCTCTGTTTTTTGGAGAAAATATACAATTTAAAATTGTTTTTTTTCTTTTTTTTTATCAGAAAGGAAAGTCATCAAGAATTAGATTTTATTTTAGGAACAAAGTAAGGTTTCATGGGAGAAAAAAACAAAGCCTTGGTGTAGAGAAGGTTTGTTCATTTTCTATAGCATTACTGAAGTGTCCGTATGCCTTGATAAACCTATCAATGTTTGGATCATCTCAGTGGGGGAAATGGCTTAACTTAACTCTATTTTGGTGTCTCAGCAAAGGTAAGTTGTCTCTTTTGAGAGCCTAATTGGGTAGTTTTATACTACTGCATTTGTGAATGAAACCCCAAAGTTTGCCCAGCTAACTTGCTGCCTCAGTTTCCCAAAGCAGAAAAGGTGGGAGGCCAGTGGGTGGAGGAGGAGGTGTGGGAACTGGCCCAGAATTTACTTTGTGGCAGAGTTGCCTTAGACCGATATCCTGTATTCATAAAACCTAGGCAAGAGACAGATCAATGGAAGACGGAGATAGTTTGGTTAAACTGATGCTCTATTATTTCATGTTCTCTAGTGTCTCTCTTTCAATGCCATCATGGAAGAACTGGGAATCTCACTCAAAAATCAGAAAAAGTTAAAGAAAAAGTCAAGAACTAAGGGGAAATCTTCCTTCACAAGTATCCTTACTTGTCATCAGAGACAAGCTCAGAGAAAAGAGACTGTGGCGTGAGCCAAGAAGGCAGCTGTAGGGAGCTTTCAGGAGAAAAAAGAAGATGCTCACTACAGGTTTTTGGAGAAAGAATTTATGACAAGTGTGGGATGTGTTTCCATATATCTATATACATAGCTTTGATTATGTATATAGATATAAGAAATACAAAAAGTCCAAAAAGCTCACATGGACAGATACTACTTGGGAAGTGGTACCAGTTCTTTTGAAATGAATTTCTATCCTCACTTATTTTGCCTTTTCTCTTTCATCCCAATAAATTGCTGTGTGTGCTTTCTAAACAATAATAAAACAACAGGGTTTTTTTTTCCAGAACAAGTTTGAGTGTTGGTTTCTTCCCCATTACTTGCTCCCGTTCACAGTGTTTGGTTGACAAGTGTCATCAGCTGTCAAGTTTGCCATTCTGATGAATCCTCTTACCTGTTCAGACAGACAGACAGTGCAGACACAGTCGTTTCTATATGAGTTTAAAAAATTACTTTTAGTTTGTACCAAATGCCTTGTTATTATAGTAAAGTGAAACCATTCATCTTTGTGTTTTAAAATCTAATTTTATAAATAGTTTAAATGGTACTTGGAACATCAGTGAGTATAACATAATAGGATACTAGAAAGGTATCTAGTATTTTGATACTATATTCAAAAAGTAAAGTGCCCACCACATTCTGGGCACCATTCTAGGTCCTGGGGATACCATGGTGAGGAAGACAATATGGTCCCACCCTCACGTAGTTTATAATAAAATGACAAAGAAAAACATTCTACTACTCAAAGCAGAATTAACACTTCCATGGTAGAAGTCAGAGCTGAAGGAAAATGCAGAAGTATTTAACCTGGGACTGAGGGAAGGAAGCTTCCTGGAGGAAAGCACAGCTAAAATCCGAAGATGATGAGTTCCTCAGGTGCAGGGAGAGACACAAGATGGAGAAGGCAAGCATTCCAGGCTGAGGAAGCAGCTTATTCGAAGTCACTGAAATCAGAGAAAGTGGGGCCAGAACATTAGTTTGGTGTGGCTAGCAAGCAAGGGATGCAATGGGCCTGATAGGTAACAATCACTCTGGCTGAGAGTAAAGAAAGAATTGAAAGAAGACTGACAGGAGGACGAGAATTACCTAGAAGATTCTGTCAGTAATCAGAGTGGGGATAGTGTAGCCTGGGCCAGAGGAGTGGCAGAGAGACCACTGGATGACAGAGGTGACTTGGAGGCACAATTCATACAGCCAGAGATTCAGAAAGTGGTCATAAGGGAAGAGCAGGGTCAAGGAAAATTCCAGGATTCAGGAAGGAGGTGGGGGTGGGGAAAGGAGGCTTAACTGGGGAGTTAAGGTATCTTTCACTGCAGTGAGAAACAATGGGAAAGGAACAGGCATTGGATCAATATTTCATATAATTAAATCCCACTGGTTTCTGTAGGATTATTCTTTAACTAACAGAAACTTTTAATCTGGTCCCTTTAGAGTTTAAGTATGAAAATATTTCCAGACATGAAAAGAAAAAACAAATCACCTTTAAAATAGTAATAACAGATATTGGACAGATATTTTTCTGTGATTGTAATTAACACTCAGATTTGGGTTCAGTCAGAATTTTATTAACAATAAATAAAAGAAAATATAGTTCATAAAAAGTGCATTAAAATGCTTATATTAAAAACTTACAGAAAGAAATATGATGACTCTAACTAGCTGAAGATGGACTAGAATGATACTATATTAGAGGGGAAATATACAGTTTATTCAGTTCACTAGAAATTACACCAAAAGCACTCTACTTTACATTTTCTAAAATGTAACACTATGATACTTTTCCTTTCATTTTGAAAGTATTACTGTATCTTTTCACACACTGTTACAATAATTTGTGGGAAAAGAAGTATATTAACTTCTAATATCAAAAATATATTGTGTGAATCTGATTTATAGATATTTTAAGGCCCACTAACCACTTTCCTCTTCACTTATCAATAACTGAATTTTCGTTCAAGACATATAATGCTCGTTATGAGAAATTTGTTAAAAAATATAAGGAACTAGGAAAAATTGCAGAATAGGACTTTTTTACATCAACTACTAAATGTAGTACATAATCCTCTTCCTTTCCCCTAATATTTTCATTCTGAAAACATGTTTGTTGTGTACGCCTGCACATATGTTTCTGTGTGCTTTAGAGTGAAAAACAGGGTAAGCTAATAAGTTCAGAAGAGAGAAAAAGAAGAAATTGCAGAATATCTGGAACCTGGTCCAGAAAAATCCCTGAGAACAACCATTAATCTTTGAGATTTTCATCCCTTTCACTAAAGAACAGTGACTCATACCCAGTTATGTAGAAATCAATGGCAAAGATAATTAAAAACCAGGTCTAACATTTCTTCCTTCAGCAATTTCTTGATGCTAATAGAAAAAGATTGCTCAGGTGAAATATTCAGGAAGAGAGGGGGGTCAATGTTGAGTGAAAGACTGTTCACAGTTAAGATTTATTTTCCTTTCGAGTTTCAAATCTGGGCTTTTCTGGCCTTTGGTGTAGAGAAAGAGAAAGAAATACAATTCACTACTTGCATTGACCGCAATGGGGTTGCTGATGTGTCTTGGGGCTCAGCGTTTTCAATTCTTAGCCTAGAAGAAGCTGGAGAGAGACAGAAATAAGGAGCGGGTTAAGGAAAACTAGATGAAGATAAAAATATACTTGAGCAGCATTTTTTTTTTTGTCTGTCTATCTCAGCATTTACTGCTTTAATTTAACTCTTTGCCTGACCTGAAAGGAGTAAATGGGTTATTAATCAAGAAGCTCCTGTGATTGTTGTTTCAAACGAGGAATTATGTAAGAGTGTCTATTCCGGGAAAGGTGTTCCTGGGAGCTACCTATGCAGTGTGATTTTAGGGAAACAAAGTCTTCCAGTCCCAAAATATATGGCCCACCAGATCCTCTCCAACAGCAGGGGCCAACGCATTAGGTAACAAACTGGAGCATTGTCTAAAAGAAACCCAAGTTACAATCCACTTGTTCAAGTCATTTGTTGGTTGACTCCTCCAGCTTAACAAGAGGAGGACAGGCACTAAATGGTCAAGGATGTCCACAGGCGTGTTGCAAGTGTACAGGGCTAGGGCAAGCAAGCATTCCACTGAGGTAACGGAGTGCTTGGAGAAGGAGACTACCGGCGTGGGGAAGAGGTAATAAGAGGCAAAGCTGGGACTTCAAAGGCACACTCAGTTCTCAGTTTTGTTCAGATCTAGCTCTGCATGTGAAGGGAAACTTCTTCCAGTTACAATTCTTTAAAAAATGACCACGTGGAGGAAAAAGGCAGGACAAAATAGGAACCATAAATCCACCAGAGTGGAGACATATAATATATTTACAAGTAGTAACTCGAAGTCCCATAAGTCTTGGGAGTGAAATGACCAGCATTAAACCATCCTCACGCAGTGATGCTTGGAAATCCAGAAACACGTAGGCTGGCTTTGCAGGTAAGTGTCCTCATGGTATGTCACAGGTGCACCAGAGACACTTGCTTTTAAGCTTTGCCCACAAAATACCCAGTTAGAGAAGTTACTTTGCTTTTACACAGCCTAGACAGTTAACTGAGACTCCAAAATGGATTTGTGGGCAGATATTGTCTGGTTTGTTTGTTTATTTAATTCATGTCCTTCTTCCTTCCTTTTCCTCCTCATTTCCCATCCCTTTTTCTTCACTGGTAGAGTACCCAGACATCCTAGTTTGCCCTGAACAGTTCTGCATTAAGCCTGAAATTGTGAAGTCCTATAGCTTGAGCATTTCCTGCCCCTCACAAATGTGTCCCAATTTAGACAATGAGTCTTAGGATATTTCGCTCACTGGTCCTCAAGATTCCTCTTCTTGGTAGCCACATAGTTCTACTAAGAGAGTTGAAACCTCTACTGACAATAAAAGAGGAGCCTCATCCAAAGGAGCCAACAGAGGGCAAGGGACCCCTACCCCCCATCAAAGTAATCCAGGACATCCTGGAAGGAGTCAGATTTACTTTGACATTTTATCTGGACATTACGAGAAAGATTATACATATAGAGATATAGATAGATAAGGAGAGAGGAAGATAGATGATAGATAGATAGATAGATAGATCCCATAGTCTCAGTCTGACTTGGGCTCCGCTCTCAGTCAATACCAAGGTCATGTCATCAGATGTTAATAATTATAATAAGCAGCTATCATTTAACAAGGATGTGCTAAATCCAGGTGCATTGTATGTCCTTTATAATATTTGCTCATATAAAAGTCATAGCAACCCTACAGCAAATATTATTTTTTACATTAAAAACTAAGATTCAGAGAGGTTAGGTAGCTTGCCCACGGTCACTTAACTGTAAAGTGGCAAATAGTCACCACAACTCCTCCTACATCATCACAACCATGTCCCTCTCCCTCCTAACTCTTGGAGATGAAGTATTATTGGCCAAACTCAGGCTTCGCCTCAAGGACACAAGATCTCATCGTATCCTCTCAGCAGCCTTATGAAGCTAGCGCTCTGTACTATTGTTTCCATTACAGAAAAGGAAACTGCAAAAAGAAAAGGTTAAGTGGCTCCCCAAAGTCAGACTGTCTGTTTAAAGAACAAAGATTCTCACTTCAATCTATCAGAGTCCAGAGGCTGTTAACCATGGCACTGTACAATCTTATCTTTTTGTTTTAATGACTATCTTGACTCAATTTTTAAAGAAATCCGTAGGGTAATTAGTCATCTCCCATCATCATTTAATAGAATAGAGAGAGAGAGAGCTATCAATATTTCCTAGAGGCAATATGTCAGCATAACAATGCTTTGCCAAGGCACTTAAATAGTAAAATGTCCTTTCTAACCCTTAATACTTAACGAAATGAACTCTCCACCAAATCTGCAAGCTAGTTGTATTACTGATTTGAAATTAGTTGTACTACTAGTTGTATTACAACTATAAATATATTATTATATTTGAAACTAGTTGTATTACTCTGAAGATTTCTCATTCCTAAGTCAGGTCATTCAAATCATAATTAAAACATATGAACGGCATGACGTGACAGTTCTGTATTTCTCAAGTCTCATCATGTGTCCAGTCATCTCGTAGGAGACCATTAGATTGTAAACTCCCAGCTGATTATAAACTTCTAGAAGGGTAAATCAAAATATTTCTTTTAAATATCAATCACTCTACAGAAGTTTAGGGTTAGGGTTAGGGTCTTGCACATAGTGGGGTAATAAACAAAAACTTCCTGAAAAATGAATGACAACTTTCTGAGCATATACCACGTAGACACCTGCCACAAACTTTGAAGAAGATAGAGTCCTTGCCTTTGAGAATATTAGAATTGAATACATCAAATTTCAAAGATATTGTCCTTGTCTTTGAGAATATTGGAATTGAATAGGTCGAATTTCAAAGGTGAAATTTTACTGGGACGTGATTTTTGGAGACTATAATTGTGAATGTCATTGAGTTTTCTAGGATTTGCATTCCCATCTACCCACAAGGAACATATGCAGGCAAATCAGTATGAGACCAAGAAATATAACAATTTCAGGAAACACACACAAAATAAAGATTTTCAAGTAACCAGCATCAGAGAGAATTTTACACGTGTTAATAATGTCTTAGTACTAGTAGATCGGTCATTAAGCTACTTCCAAAACATCTCTGAAGAGGCAGGCTGCTTTTCCTTGTCTTCGTGATAAATTCTGTACCTGGAGCAGCAAATTAAAATGAGACCATTTTTAATAAAACCATGCCAAGATTTAAAAGTAATTTGGTGGCATTAAGCATAATAAACCATATTAGAGTGATGAAAGAAACATTTTCATTAAAGCTTTAAAAAATGACACTCAAAACACCAATGTAGGCATGGAATTCAGTCTCCCTTGTCTCAAGGGAACCAAGATAACAAATGACAGCTAAAATTTTAAGCTCATTGTAACAAATGTATAATTAGTTCTGACCTTTTCACAACACCCCAACCAATATAGTGGTTCATAAGCATGCATGTTGCAAATGAAATTAATTGCAAGGGTATCTTTCAGTGAAATGTTTAATGATCTCATCATAGATTTCCTGGATAATTTCCTTCTGACTTCCTCCAGAAAATAATGCTATTAGAAGCCACTCGCTAGGTTAATTTTATCGAACCAGAACCAACCAACATCTACAACTTGTGCCTGGCTCGTGTTTTCCCGTTTATGTGGAACCTTTTTCTTTCCTCCTCTCTCTCCCCACTTCCATCTCTCCATAACTGAAATTGACTTAAAGACTCAGGTTAAATGCCGCTGATTACATGAAACTGTCCCTGATTTCTTCCCTTCTCTCTCCAGCGACCTTTATCTGCACTTAAGCAGTTTGACCTTAAGGTTATTTGGTCTATGTTGGTAACTTTTTGTTGCATTTTGTAGCATTTTGTTACATACATAAATCAGCCTTTCCACCACCGGTCCTGGGGACTGGCTCACACAATGCGGGATGTTTACATCTATTAAATGTACAACAGAAGCCAACCAAGGCCATTAAAATGCCCCTCAAAATATAAAACTTTATTCATCTCCTCCATTCTTCAACTCTCCTGGAAAAAGCTTGAATTTATATTTTCCCTCCTTCCCTCCCTCTTTATGTTTTCCAAATCTTATTTTTCTCCCCAAATATATAACAAAATATTCCAAGTTTCCAGAAATTCACAAAACACATCAGATCATTCAAGCAAGGGTCCACGTTGAGGAGATTCTTCCTAGGTGAAATGCTGCATTTGCCTTGCCAATCTCAGGAGTCATTTGTGAAATAAAAGACACAAGTATAACCTAGAGCCTAAAATTATGTAACATGTTACCAAAGGTGACTATACACTCACAAAATGCATTTGTTCAAAAATTTAGGACTAACAGACTAAAAGGAAGGAAGGGAGGGAAGAAAGGTTCCCAGGTTCAGTTAAAGAGCAACTACGTTCACCTCTGTAAGAGTGATAGACGCGGATGTGGAGACAGGTGGTTCTATTCCTCCACTGAGGAAGGAAGAGAGAGGGGCTTACGTTGTAACCTAAAGGAGGTGGGTTGTAATTGAGTTGGACACTCCTGGTAGTAGTGATGAAATGCTAGCATCAATTACCAAAGGATGTAAAAGCTAGCTCTTCGAAAGGATTACAGGGGTTCTGATTTGTCTGAGATGGTTTAGATATTGTGCTTCTTTAAAGTAGAAAGATGGCTATAAGATCTACCAAACACCTAGCGAGTTTTTTTAATGTGGCATTAAAAGCCATTTAAAATTTATCAAATGTGATTGTTCCTTTTATATCAGAATTAGCCACTAGGGCTGAAAACTGAGAATAAAGAATCATCAAGTGGTCCACTTTCTAACCAATGCCACAAAACCTGTGGTCAGGTACACCTTTCAGGTGTTATTAACTATCACCCCAATCGTGTTCTCACTGCCCTCTTCTACTCCCCAACCTAGGAAAGCAGAGATCTACAAAGGACGAAGCATGAGAGACTTTTCAGATTATCCACCTTGGAAAGTGGTACCTTTTCCCTATGAGGGAGAGATGTACTCCCCACTGTCATCACCAATCACACAAAGGGGGCTCCAGGCAAACCCATCTGAGAGGATGGGAGGCTTTCAAGCAGGAAAAACAGGCATTTCACTTCCCCACCAGATACTTCTGCAGGTGACTAGCTGAGATGATCCCATGCCCATCTGAGCAGATGAAGTAGATTACAGAGGGGATGGGCTTTGAATTTGTCGCTCTTTAGTATGGGGACACACCAGAGCAGTTTTGGATTATGCACAGGATGAAAAGCTTAATTAGAGACAGAGTTTGAGCTCATCATGAGTATATTCTCTCAAACTAGCATTTTTAATGACAACATCATTCTTCACTTCAGATCTTTCAAAGGACACTTTATTACCTTTAATCACAGCAGCAATAGAACGCACAGTGGCATTTTCTACCTCACATTTGTTCCAAGAACTGGAGTGTGGTGCTAAGATAATGGGTTTGCCACCCTTGAACAATGCCCTAAAAGTTTCATTCCAAATCACGTTGCTTTTGTACTTAAAAATTAGTTATGTGGCTATGAATCATGAAAAGGTGGTAATTTTGTTAAGTCAAAGATAAATAGATCCTTTCTTTTACTGACAGTATAATTAGGATATTGGAGAGTTTTAGTGAGGACAGGGAGAAAGAAGGAATCAATTTATGATCAAAATATTGTTAAAACTCTGTTTTCCGACCAGTAAGATTTGGTATCAACTCTATAGGTGACTATCTAAAAGAGGTCCAAGGTCATCAGCTCAGCTTACCTTGGTGGTTCTCTGAGTACCATTAGAGGAACTGGATAGGAGATGTTTCAGAAGCTTGTTGGGGCACCACACAAGGGCTGCTGGCCCTCAGGTGGTATTTTTGCCTTTATTCCTCCCAATGGATTTCTTTCTTTAAGATTGACTAGATGCCCCAGTTTCTTTTCAAGGGCCCAAGATGATTCTTGAATCTGGGTTTTATTCTTTCATTTACTCATTGTGTAGCTTTGGGTGAATCAAAATTTTCTTAATTGAGGGTTATGGCAGGAGGCCCCAGTACAGTCCATTAGGGCAATGAAGGCAGTTTCATGAGGGCCTATTTCCTGAGTAGTGGGCAGAGCTAAGGGTAGCAACAATGGAGAACTCTTACCACCTCCAAGTCTGAAGGAGCAGAGGGAAGGAGCAGTTACCATAATCCGCAGACTCCCTTAAAAGAGGGCCATTCAACAGGAGCTGTGGCCTCCAGGGGAGAAATGCATTCATTGCAAACCTGAGGTCCAGATGGGATAGAGCCAGAAGGACCACAAATTTCCCTCTTTTTCAGGACTGATCTTCTGGTCATGCTTCATATTGGACCACCCCACCAGGACCCATATTTGACCCACAGGTTGAGAGAGTTCAGTGATTCTAACTCCTAAGGTCACTCTTCTAAACTAGAGAACAAATTGGGGAATGGATGTGGAGATGTAAACAGAGACTATCCAGCACAATATTTCTCTTCTGTATTAGGATTTATGTGGATCAATAAATAATAAGTACTATTCAAAGCTAGAGGATTATCATTAGGCATTTCAAAGTAAAATCCAATATCTCCTGAAATCTACTTTAACTCATGTGGAGACCTGGTGTTATAAGTTGCTTCTGTGAGAATAAGAAAAGTGGAATAAAATCAATATAAGGATTTCTAGAAGTGGAAGGAGACAACCACATTCAAGGCTCAGGAATTGGAGTTAGTAGACCTGGGGTGAGTCTCTGCTTGGCCGCCTACTGTGTGTGAACTTAAGCAAATTATTTCACTTCTCTCTGGACCTCAGTTTCCTCAAGTTAACAGTGAGATTATTAACAGTACATCATATATCCTGCCTGACACAAAGTATTATTATTACATTATTATTGTTATTATTAAAGTCTGAAGTTAAGATGGAGAAAAAGATATGCTACTAGGGCATCTCTATCTGGTTTCAAAACAAAATTGTAGAGAAACACAATGGGCAACCACAAGCTTCCCTGTACAGTTCAGTTAAACTGCAGTATTCAGTGGCCAAAGGACCTATAAGCCTCCAGAATCATCAAGTGGTGCTTCTGCAAGTTCCCATAAGGACTCCTCATGTGCACTGTCATCTTTAAATTGCAACATTCATTTCTGGGGCACATCAAAGCCAAATAAGCTGTAACCTGGCTTCCAAGAACAAGAAGGCTTTGTCCAAAGCATATAATATCCTCTAAACCCAAAATATACCAGTCTGTGGGACATGGCTGAGCCTTTCAACAAGTGTCTCAGTCAGGGTCTGGGCATGAAACAGATGGCACACTCAAGGAATTGATACAAGAGGTTTTATTGAAGGGACTGTTTACAGAGGTAAGGGCGAGAATGAGGGAAACCAAAATGGTTGGCATTATCATCCTTAAGCCAGAAGAGGCAGCGGGAATGAATGATGTTACCAGAACCCAGTAAGGGCTTTAATCATAAGAGAGAAAGCATCCAAGAGGAGCTGTGGCTGAAGGTAAAAGACACAGCCTCTGTTGATGCCATAGGCCACTGTGAGAAGGGAAGTGAGGGAGGGTTATTATGGAATATTATGCAACAGGGCCTCCATTGGACAAACCCAACTAGAAGCCACATGGCCAGGAAGCCAGAGTTAATGGTACAGTCTGAAAGGTCAGCCTCCTTCCAGCACACAGAGCAGAGTAGAGAAGTGTAAAGAATAGATCTGCAAGGATGATGGTGAATAACCAGCACAAGCTCTGTGACATTAAATTAAAATTACGACCAAAGGCAAAATTATCCATAAGAAAAAGATGGAGGCCATGTTCAGACCCAGAGAATTACTGCTTGTTCTTGAGAGAACACCACGAAATGAATGAAACCCAACATGATTTAATAGAGCTGGTTGAACCACATGGCCAAACAACTGAAAGGATTTCATGATATTCTGCCTCTTTAGTAGATATTCCAAAATATTCTGGGCCTGGCTTTAATGCCCATCCAAAGCCCCAGCTCATTCCAGGACTCATCAGCTGGTTCATGTCTCTATTATTCCCTATTAAAGTACTTGAGAGATATATGACTTGAAGTTGAGCCCAAAGCCTCTCTAGACACTTGGCACCATAACTAGAACTGCTCACTGCTTACATCATGCAGTAGACACAAAGTCACACCCACGGCTTCTGCAGGATTTCAGTGAACAGTCCCTTCCCTGCAGTGCTCATTGGTGCAGTGAGTGCTGGGGTCTGGCTGTTTTCTCTATTCAGTAGATCTGCTGTCTGAATGTAGTTCTTCTAGAAAAGCATCTCATTGCTGTAACTCCCAGACGTCAAATGTTAGGAGCGGTTATCTCTGGATGACAGTGGATTAAGTGATTGTTTCTCTTCCTTCTTCTCCATATTTTTCAAAGTTTCCAATATTCAAGAATGAAAAAATAAATTGTTTTTTTAACTGAGTCCTAGTGTTTTGGAAGTTTCTAAATGACAAAAACTGTTTATGTAAGTGCCTAGAAAGAAAAACATAACTTTGTATGGAGAGAGAGAGAGAGAGAAAGAATAAAACAAAAGATTGAGATTAGCTAAAGGCTTCTTTCTGTACACCTGATTTTCAGTAAATAGCCCTCCATCCAGCAGCAATAACACTAGTTTTACCTTTGGAGTTCATAATATATCATGAACAAGCTGAGTTTATCTCAAGAATGCAAAAAGTTTTCTAATATAAAATAAATCAATAAAGCTTACCACTTTAGTAGACTAGAGAAAAAAGATATCATCTCAACTAATGCAAAATAAAAGCATTGAATAAGATTCTATACCTACTATGATTTTTTTTTTTTTTTTGCTGAGGAAGATTCACCCAGAGCTAACATCTGTGCCAATCTTCTTCTATTTTGTATGTAGATCGCTGCCACAGCATGTCCTCTGACAAGTGGTGTAGGTCTGTGCCCTGGAACCGAACCTGGGCTGCTAAAGCAGAGTGCACCAAATTCAACCAGTAGGCCATGGGTCTGGCCCCCTCTATTATATTTTTAAAAGCCTCTTATATGAGAGAAATAGAAAGAAATTCTACATTTAATAAAGATTAAATACCCAGCTAGAGACATCTAACATTATACTTAATGAGAAAGTTTAGGTATTTCCTGTAAGAATGAGAAAATAAGGGTATTCATTAATAGAGTTACTATTTAATCTAGTACTAGAGAGAAGAAATTATTAGAAAAAGAGAGAGATAGCATGTGTATAAGTATTATGGAGAGAGATAAAATGTTATTTGTAAATGCTGTAATCATATACCCAGAAAAATCAACAATCTCAACAAACTATTAAAAGGAATTAGAGTTCATCATGGCTGCCAGATATGTGGCCTAACTACAAAAATCAATAGCGCTGTTCTATACCAGCAATAACTACTTAGAACATGTAATACAAATGGGATCTTACTCATAATAGCAATAAATCATGGTGTATAATCCTTTTAATGTGCTGTTGAATTTGGTTTGCTAGTATTTTGCTGAGAATTTTGCATCTATATTCATCAGAGATATTTACATGTCCCAACATTGGGTGCATATATATTTATGACTATTATATCTTCTTGAAGAGTTGACTCCTTTATCATTATACAATGACCTTCTTTGTCTCTTGTTACCACTTTGGTCTTCAAGTCTATTTGTCTGATCTAAATATAGCTACTCCTGCTCTCTTTTGGTTTCCACTTGCAAGGAGTATCTTTATTCACCTCTTCACTTTGAGTATATATGTGTCCTTAAAGCTGAAATGAGTTCCTTGGAGGCAGCATACAGTTGGGCTTTGTTTTTTATCTATCCACCACCCTATGCCTTTGGATTGAAGAATTTAATCCATTTACCTTTAGAGTAATTATTTATAGGTAAGGACTTACTGATGGCATCTATTTTTTTCTGGCTGTTTTGTAGTTCCCTTGTTCCTTCCTTCTTCTCTTATGCCTTCTTTTGTGAGTTGTTGCATTTCCATAGTAGCATGCTTTGATTCTCTTCTCTTTATCTTTTGTGAATCTACTACATGTTTTTGCTTTGTGGTTACCATGAAGCTTACATAAAACATCTTTATTTAATGCTGATAACAACTTAACTTTGATCACATGAAAACCTCTACCCTTTAACTCCCCCCTTTTGTGTTTTTGATGTCACAATTTACCTCTTTTTATATTGTGCATTCATTAACACATTATTAGTATATATATTAGTATAGTATACAACACATTATTAGTAGCTATAATTATCTTTAATATTCTTGTTCTTTAACCTTTATACTAGAGTGAAATGGTTAATACACCACCATATTACAGAATTAGAGTATTCTGAATTTGACTATGTACTCACCTTTACCAGTCTGTTATCTATTTTCATGTAACTAATTAAATTCCTTTTGTTTCAGCTTGAAGAACACCTTTTCACACCTCTTGTAGGGCAGATCTAGTGATGATGAATTCCCTCACCTTTTGTTTTTCTGGAAAAGTCTTAATCCCTCTTTCATTTCTGAAGGATAGTTTTACTGGGTGGAGTATTCTTGGTTGGCCATTTTTTTCATTCAGCACTTTGAATATATCACCTCACTCTCTTTTGGCCTGCAAGGTTTCTGCTGAGAAATCTACTGACAGTTTTATGGGGATTCCATTATAAGTTACAAGATTCTTTTCTCTTACGGTTTTTAAGATTCTCTCTTTGTCTTTTATTTTTGACAGTTTTTTTTTTTTTTTTTATAATGCATGTTGGAGAGACTCTCTTTAAGTTGATTTTGTTTGGTGACCTATGAGTTTCATGAACTTAGATATCCAAATCTCTCCCCAGATTGGGAAAGTTGTCACTACTACTTCTTTAAATAAGCTTTCTGCCCCCTTGTCTCTCTCTTCTCCTTCTGGAACTCAAAACAATTTGCAAACTGGTTCTTTTTATGGTATCCCATAGATCACATGGGCTTTCTTCACTCTTTTTTTATTCTTTTTTCCTTTTTCTCTTCTGACTGGATAATTTCAATGGTCCTATCTTCTAATTCACAGATTCTTTCTTCTGCTTGATTCATTCTGATGTAGATGCTCTCCATTGCATTTTTCCTTTCATTCATTGTATTCTTCAGTTCTGATTCTTTTTTATGATTTCTATCTTTTTGTTAAACTTTTCATTTTGTTCATGTATTGGTTACCTGATTTTGTTGAATTGTCTTTCTGTGTTTTCTTGTACGTCACTGAGTTTCTTTAAAATGATGATTTTGAATTCTTTATCAGGTAAATAAAAGATTTCCATGTCTTTGGGGTTGGTTACTGGAAGATTATTGTGATTCTTTGGTATTGTCATGTATCCTTGATTTTTCATGTTCTTTGAAGTTTTGCATTGCTGTCTTTTCATTTGAAGTAGCAGTCACCTCTTCCAGTCTATATACCTGCCCTCTCCAAACTTGTCCAAACTCGTATTTTCTTTTTTTTCCTCCAACAGTGTGCTGGAAATTTTCCTCTGGAAACTTGGACTTCCACAAAGTCTCTCTTGCCTGTAGGTGATTCTCTAAAACAGTGTCTTTCAGGGGCTTCTGGACTGCAGCCAAAAAAGACTGGAGCCAGTTCATCAGCCACTGCAGGGTCCTCAGTCAGAACCAAGGTCTAGATACCTATTATCCTGGGTGGGTGAGACTCCTCCTGGGTCCCTTGGCATATGGTTCTGGATAACACAGCTCCCACAAAGGCATCTTTGTCTGTGGATTGCTGCTGAATTATTGTTGTTGGGGGAGAGACAAAAACAAGTGATTAAACTAATGTGACTCCTGAAGTCTTTTCTTATAAAGACACCACTCCCATCATGATCTCATGGTCTTATCTAAACCTAATAAGCTCATAAAGACCCCATCTCCAAATAGTATTGAGACATTGAGAGTTAGAGCTTCAATACATGAATTTGGGGGGGACCCTATTCGATAGCACACTGCAATCGATTATTCTCAAATGCTGCTCAACCCCTCGGAAGTTAGGTCAACCTACAGGATTTTGTGTAAGATCCCAGTAGAAATGCCACTCAGGAGCCAAGGAGGAATAAGAATCAAAGAGTAGAAATGAAATATCTTCTGCAGCCTGAGAAAACTCCCCTGATACCAGTTACAAATGAAATACTAACTAGCCCAAAATGGCACCCTGAAATGGGCTGTGATACCAGTTCCAAGTTGCCAAAAAAGAGCATGGCAGTTCCCTGCCAAGGAGTCTAATCTCCTTTGCCTTGTGAATAGGGATGAGTATATGGGGCAGGACTGAACTGATATATGCTGTTGTCTAAATCAATCCTGCACACTTTACTGCAGAAAAAAAACCAAACTAAATCAGAGAGGCCACAAGCACATACACGCTCACACACACCTAGTCTCAAGCAATACTAAATTACCTGAAAGTGTCCCAATTAAGGAGAATTACCACTCCCTTTAAGCTGCAATCATAGCCATTATGTATCATCGGGCTTAAATCAGTTCCCTGGGAGATGTCCTGATTAAGCGGATTTCCCAATTAAGCCTGTCCCAGTTGAGTACAGCATACCATTCTGATTAGATTCCTAATTTATATGGGAGGCTTTATACTTTATAGAAAGGGAAAAGGGGAGTTTTGGAAAATTGTCAGCCTCTGAAATTTCTCCCTGTGCATTTATCCCTCCAACAACAAACCTTCCCCCTTCTCTGACAAATGGAGGCACTTACTAGCTAAAGCAGTTCTAAATCTCTTAAATAAAATATGAATTGTTCCTTTTGGAGGCACAACTGACCTTTAAGAATTGTCAGAAACATTGTAGTCATCCTCTTGTGAGGCAGACCCTTTGATAGATCAGCAGCAGAGAGAGGAACATAGAGGAAAAGAGTGGCTGCAGAATCCAGAATAGGATACACATAGTCTTTTGTACTTAAAAAAAAATCTTTTGCAGTGTACTTTGTCATAAATGCAGTTGAATAAGGAAATGCATGAATGAATGAATGAATGAATGAGCGGCATGCCTGACCATCAAGGCAAGATGAAACGTTAAAGTGTGTCACTATCACACTTACTGTCCGCACAAAGCCACAAAATAAGGGGAAATGTGGGCCTCAAAGCTACACTGCAAATCTGAAAACAAATTTGGCTTCATCATTATCCAGATCACTCGAACACTGTCAAATGAAATGACAAACCTATGAATGCACCATCAGAATAGTGCTGCACAGAACTTTCTGGAGAGGTTCACATACAGTCCTATGAAGAGCCAATGACTAATATGAGTTTGCAAGTATCACCTAATCTTTTCAAGTCTCCATTTCCTCATCTACAAAATGTTTTTCTGGACTTAAATCAGTTCCCTGGGAGATATTTGGACCAAATAATTTCAGAGGTCATGGCCAACATTCAGATCCTGTAGGATTCAAGGATCCACTAGAAGGAGTCACAGAACTAAGCAAAATTGTTACACCCACAATTATGGTATATTACAGCAAAAGGATACAGATTAAAATCAGCAATGGGAAGAGGTGTACTGGAAAGAATCCAAGAGGCACTAAGCAGAAACTTCCAGTTGTCCTCTCCTAATGAAGTCAAGTGGACAGCACTTAATTACAGAAATGATGTGTGGCAATACACATAAAGTCTTGCCAACCAGGGAAGCTCACCTAAGCCTTGGTGTCCAGTGTTTTTATTAAGGGTCAGTCATGTAGGTGTGGCTGACCACCCACATGGTTGACCTTAGCTCTCTGGAGTTCAGCTGATACTATAGTCCAATAATAAATTACATCATTACCATTAATTATCTGGAATGGCCCAAGTCCTAAGTAAAGAAAGACACTCTTGACAGGAAGTATATTCCAAGGGCTTAGAAGTTACCTCCCAGAAGCTAAGCAAAGGCCAAACCTTTCTTTTGAATGTGCAGAATTTGGACAATCTACACCCGCTGAGTTAATCCTTTGCTGCACAGTGTATCTCTACACTGTCTCAGAGATGCCAGACTTCCAATATGGCGGCTGAGGACTCCCAGAGCAACTGTCTCAAAGAGAAACCACAGAAGCCACGCACCATTATCTAACCTAGGCTTGGAAGTCACAGAGCATAACTCTGTCCCGTTCCATCCACCAAGTCAATCAAGAAGGCCTGCCCATGTTCAAGGGGTTGGGACACAGCCTCCACCTTATGACGAGAGGAACATCAAAGCATTCATAGATCGATTTTAAGACCACCAGCCACAATGTCACAGGCAAAGCTCTTCCTGTCTCTCCTGACTGCTAATAAGAACCTTTTCTTTTTGCCTCAGCCTAAGGAGAAAGCACTTTCAAGTCAAAAGAAATAAACATAGAGAATTCTTCTTTCAAGACAAAAACACAAAGTCTAGGCTCAAACACAGAAAATTCTCTTGGCCTGAGTGACTGAGCACTGCTGCCTGATGTGGGTGAGGCAGCCAGGATACCCCGGTGCTCCCCACGAGGGCCTGAAGCCATCCTGGTCCCTTTCATCAGATTTGCCTGAAGGAACTGCATCTGTTCATCAAACCTGCTGCCTAGACTCCCTTTTTTCCTCCTTCCTGTTTTTTTTTCTCCTACTTGAAACACAGTGTATAGAATTTTGTTGGAATATCTTTCTTTAATGCCATCAGTCCTCCTAAAGAAACAATATCTATATAGCATACATAATAAATGTCTTTGTAAAAGAAAGGCCTGTTTTTACTTGGATTGTAGGGGAAGAGAGACTTGAGACCTTTACTTCACAGCCCATGACATTTATGATGTGGTTATTTCCTCCCAGGAAAAATTGATATTTAACTCAGTCCATTCAGCATTTTATGTTTAACTCACTACCTTAATTTCAGACTCTTGGAAATTGAATTTTCCTTTTGGGAATGACCCCAAACCTTTCAGAAGACAGAATAATTCTTGGCCTTGGAGAGAAGCAGCAGAAGAAGTAATTCCACCAATCCAGTGAGCTTCTTGCCTGGCTCTGGAGTGGGTCCCAACTGCCCTCCGTGAAGGGAAATTTCTGCAGGTGGTCTCTGACTCAAAGAATAAAAGCTGAACTATTCAGAGAAACATCCTGCCCATTCACATCCACCCCCTGACTGGAGATCAGTAACTCAACTGTGCCAAGGGAAAAACATTCTACAGAAATGCTTAGCCAATAAACAAAACCAGAAAGCAGTGAAGAGGATTCCTAATGATTCCCTTGCAGATGTCTGTTTTGCAAAGCAATTCTCAATACAGCCACCTATCAAGGGAAGGCACAGCAATTTCGGCCTGAAATCCTACTGCAAACCAGATCTCATTCTGAAGAAGGCCAACAGCACTGGTCATCATGGCTTGGAAACTCTTCCTAGATAGTTCTGTCGCATTCCTTTGGATCTTGGCCAAACTTTTGTTTCAAAGTCAACATGTGCAGAGCATATAAAGGGAGAAGGTAGAGCCAGAGGATTTTTTTGTATTGGATTATTTTTCTAAGCTTCCAAAGAAAGTAGACTTATTTGTAGTGCTGAGAACATCGTCAATGGTTAAAACACAAAATGATTTTGAAGTTTAATTTCAATTTCACCCTCCTGGCTATTTGTGTTCGTATTTCACTTCACTTGAACAATAAAGTAGCTTGGATGGTTGTGGGCATGTGGTTAAGCCTTTTAATTTCCTGGCCCTCACGCACTACTGCTCACACAGCAGGGTGACTGCCCTTAGCACAGCAGCCGAATTTTTAAACTGTTCATTGATGTCTTTGGCCTACCATCAACACAGTATTTTGCATACACGTCCTATTGCTACATCCATCCAAACCAAATTTTATGACATCTGGGTCCTTCAATACTGTAGCCACTGCTCTTACCTTGTTAACCAGCCCGTGACAACCTTTGGACAACAATTCTTCAAAGACATGGCCCACTTCTTAAACAGAATGAAAGGAGCACTGGAGAAATTCTAACTCCTTTACACTTCTGAGTGCATTCTTTCTTTGCTGGTGCTAGGACTCAGCATGGCAGGAAAATATTTTCCAAATAATGAGGAAGTCAGTTTAAGTATTTGGAGCCTTCTTTTTCTTTTCAGTACGCTGGGACCTTTTATCATCAAGCAGTTTCTTTGGAAGTAGGTCTTTAGAATCAGAATGTAATGGCACCATTAATTTACCAATGAATAAATCGGCCTGCATGTGGCTCATCTTTTCTTCACCATCTGATTGTGTGTTCCTGCATACTCTGGTTTGCCTCCTGACTGGCTCTTTTGTTTGTCTTTTTCTCAGATTAGCAGGCTATAGAGCCGGCGTGATGGATGATTCAGGGCCGAGAGAAGGAAGACTCATTTCCCAAAAGTAGTATCTTCAAATGCAGACATTCTCACTGTCGCTTTTTATCATTAATTGGGCCAAAAGCATGTGACATATGAAAACACAACAGAAGACATACTACCTGTATTTTTTTTCAATGGCTATCAACTTCAACATGTCATTTTGGAGAAGAATTTATATGTAAGAAACATTTATGGATCTCCAGCTACCATTGTGATAAGCGCATTCCAGCGGCAAAGATGAATAAGTCCTTGCTTTCACCTTTCAAGTAGCTTCCATTCCAGTAGGGAAGATGGAAGAGGCAGAAATGTACACAAATAATAGAAATCTGTGAAAATAAGGGGAGAAAAGAGAAGGAGGAGGCTGGGAGCAGGGTGGATGTCAGAGCTGAACCAAGATCTGGAGACAGAAGGATAAACTACAGTCGTGAGCTACATAGAGACATTTCAGTCAATGACAGACCACACATACGACGTTGGTCTCATAAGATTAGTACCATCTAGCCTAGGTGGGTGTAGGTTATACCATCTAGGTTTGTGTAAGCACACTCTGATGTTCACACAACAACAAAATCACTTGACGACGCATTTCTCAGAATGTATCCCTGTTGTTAAGCGACACACAACTGTAGGTAGAAGGGCTGTTTTAAAATCTCACCTCAGCAGTTTATGTTAGAGTCATTGATGGATTTTAAGATAGGAGATTAGACAAGGTCAAGGGTGAGACACTATACGTACCCAGCCCTTCAAGTAGGATAGTGTCATGCCAGCTTACTTCACTTTATCAAGATATCATTGAGGAATAAGCTATGAAATTTGAGGATTCTATGGTCTGGGATCAGCAAACTACAGCTCACCACCTGTTTTTGGTAGTGCTAAGAATTATTTATAAGTGGAAGAAAATATATCAAAATAATATTTCATGACACATAACAATCTATATGAAATTCAAAGGTCAATGTCCATAAATAAAGTTTTATTGGAACACAGCCACACGGATTTCATTACATACTGTTTATAGCTGCTTATGTGATACAGCAGCAGAGCTGTGTAGTTGTGACAGAGCCTACAAAGACTAAAATATTTACCACCTCACCCTTTACAATGGAATTTTGCCCAACCGTGCCCTACTCTAAATGGCAGAGTCCTTGGATGTCCATGCATAACTTACAAAGAGTTGCGGGCAGAAATTAAAGATAATCCTCACTACATATGTTGAGATCCAAAAGCAAATAAATCACAGTGTGTTTCCCACACATCCACTACTTTTTATTTATGTACAATAAAACCAACTTGGTTAAATTTCACTAGTTGCTGAAATTATAAATGCTATCACATAGTAGAAGGTGATTATTTTCCATCTTCCCCACAAAAGAACCAAAGAAAATGGGACTTAAATCAGTAAAGATTTAGGGTACATCAAAAGAAGAATTTCCTAACAGATAGGAATAAAGTTAAACATGGGGATGAATGAAGTTTGGGCAACCATTTTCTCTTTGTTACTAAAACTTCCTGCCTCTCCTGTTTAGGGCATAAAATAAGGTCTTGTCACCCGGAAGAGTCAAATTAATAAGATTCCAAACACTATCTCTGACTTCCAAGTGGGATTCTGTATGTAGGACAAGGAGGAAGAGGACTCCCGCTATCTTGCTCTCGATGCTGACTACAGTACAGGGTAGGCCCCTTAAAGAGATTGAAATTGATGCTCATTTGTGCAGCCTCCTCCTTGCCAACCCCCTGGCCTACCTCCAGGCACAACCTTCTTGCCAACCCCCTGGCACATCAGCTGCCTCCAGGAAAACGGTGCAGAAGCCAGTTTGCCTCAGTCTGACCTGAGCGTTGTCTCTTACCACCAGCTGATTACTGGCCCTCAAAGAGGTCCATGTCCTAATCATCAGAACCTGTGAATGTCACATTCAATGGCAAAAGAGACTTTGCAGATGTGATTAAGGGGACAGACCTTGAGATGGTGGAGATTATCCTGGATTATCTGGATGGGTCCTAAATGTAATCACAGGTGTCCTCATAAGAGGGAGGCAGAGGGAGATTTGACTACAATAGGAGAAGGCAGGGTCAACCGAGGCAGGATGCTACACCACTGGCTTTGAAACTAAAAGAAGGGGCATTGAGCCAAGGAGTGCAAAGAACACAGCTCTAGAAGCTAGAAAAGCAAGAAAAAGGCTTCTCCCTTCAAGGCTTCGAGGCAGTACAGCCCTACCAGCACCTTGATTTCAGCCCAGTGAAACTGATATTGGACTTCTGACCTCCAGAAGTGTGAGAGAATGAATGTGTGTTGTTTTAAGCCATCAAGTTGGTGGTAATTTCTTACAATAGCCATAGGAAACTAATATGAACCTTCCCTATGCTGCAGTTTTTTTCACATGTAAAAATGTGGATAACATAGGACCTGCCACTGTGTGTTAGAGAGGGATTAAATAAATTCTTAATTTCTCATACATAAAAGCAGCAGGAGGAGGGGGAGGAAGCTGAGGTGTTCACCTTGGGCACAAAATTTAAGGGGGTGCCAAAACTCAGTAATTGATATAAATAGTATTTGAGTGCCCGGTATTTTGAAAAATCACAATTAATGTAAAAAATGCTTAGCGAATGAAATAAAATTTTAAATAAAGACAGGGTCAGTATCACTGAGTTTTCCTTTTGCCTCAGGCTCCAACATGCCTCAGCATGGCACCTTCAGTGATCCTGTCAGTACTTAAAATTTCTGTATTTTGTTCGTCATGGAATTGTTGTATTAATTTTAGTGTTAATTCACCCTAGCCCACACTAAGTACCTAGAACAGTGCCTGGCACCTACCAAGTACTTCAACAGATTTGAGCTATTATTATGACCTACTTCTTCCAAGACCTCCACCAGGCTGTTCAAGAAATCTAGTTTACAATCACCTAACAGAGATAAGAACAGGTTTCTCTAAGCCCACATTGGTTTAATAATGGGGAGTTTAATTCTCCATCTAGCACCACTGAGCACCAAATCACTTTATTCTCTTTTGCTACACTGTGACATCAATCTTAGGGGCTAAATCCTTAACTAATTAGAATCTTTTCAACTGAGGCAATAAGGAGAGAGGAAAGATGACTTGAATCCCCATCTCCCTCACTATTTTCTGAGACTATTCAGTGTGTCAAGTAATAATGATGAAAAGTAACATTTATTGAATGCTTAGTGCAATGTTAAATGCTTTACATGAATCCAAAACTCTGAGAGCTTGGTACTGATATTATCTCCATTACACAGATAATGAAAGTGAGACCTAAAGAAGTTAAATAATTCACAGTAGAGAATGAACCACTTAAGCTGATTTTTCTCTGTGTCTACATCCCGTTCCCATGTGCCTGTTTGTCTCATATCTATAAGAATGGTTATTTTGGCCTTTTTTCCACTCATTCTCTTTGCCCAGGGGTCTGGCTCTCTCATCAATTCCTTCAGGGCCTTGTTAAGGCATTCAATTCTTCACCAAACTCTTCATTTATACTAAGCCCCAAAGACCTTGCTTTTAACTCAGTAACTCCTCATTAATTCAAGCCACCACCTCCCTTTATCAGACTCAATAACTGGAAGAATCTAGGAAACTTGGTCTCCATCAGAAGCATTTCTCTTAGCATGTCTCCACCTTTCACCTCTTGTAGGAGATCTGATCAGTGTTTCCTTGATCTACTGCTCCATTTTCTCCCGTATTCAACAGCAGTGTCTCTAGTCACAACACACAAACACTTTGGCTCCCACTCAATGAAAAATAGCAAGAAATTCTTGACATTTCCAGTGGTAGTTCCACATTCTGTAAATCCCTGGTCTCTGCGTCAGAAGCATAGTTCACCTTGAGAGTACAAATCACTTCAAACACAGCACCTCTGAGACCCTTCATCACAAGCTTCACCACTTTCATTTGGTACTCTCCATTCCTGCCCCATCATGACAGTTGTCCTTAGCCATGGTTCAAAGATCTCTTTCCAAGGTTAGAATAACACTTTTTAGAACTTCAACTGTACACAACTTCAGTGTTGTATACCGTATTAGTCCTGGTTCTCCACAGATACAGAACCAATAGGATATATACAGATATATGAGGAGATTTATTATGGGAATTTGTTCATGTGATTATAGAGGCTGAAATATGCCATCTGCAAACCAGGGAACCAGAAAGTCAGTGGTATAATTCAGTCTGAGTCCAAAGGCATGAGAACCAGGGGGGCTGCTGGTATAAGTGCTGGTGCCAAGAACCAGGACCTCTGATACCCAAGGGCAGAAGAAAATGAAGGTCCCAGCTCAAGAAGAGAGAGTTTGTTCTTCCTCCACCTTTGTGTCCTATTTGGACCCCCAACAGATTGGACGATGCCCACCCACACTGGTGACAGTGGATCTTCTTTACTCAGTCTACCTATTCAGATGCTAATCTTTTCCAGAAACACCCTCACAGACACACCCAGAAATAATGTTTTACCAGCTATCCGGGCACGTCTTAGCCCAGTCAAGTCACATGAAATTAACCATCACAAATACCTCATTATTTGTACTATAAGATGAACAGCCTTCTACGCGGCTGGCCACCATATATTAACCTATGGAATAATAATAAAACTTGGGTCCATGAAGCTTTTCTTATGGCCAAGGAACCAGGTCAGATCAGAATGTCCACTTCTACTGCTCCAGTGCCCCAGATGAGGCACTTTCCACTATTGGCCTTTCCTAATGTCTTATTGGGAATAAGAGAATCATCAAAAACTCTTAGGAAGTTGCATATGCATTCTCTTATCCCCTATATAGGAAGTGAGCTGAATCTCAGCCTTTGCATTCAACCACTGAAAAAATATATACTTAAAAAATTGTTTCTGTACTTCTTAATTTTTTTGAGCTCCTATTTTGTTGGGAATGGCAGAAATGTAATCTCAGGATATCTCTTCTCTCTTACCTGTTGATGTTTATGTTGAGGGGGATGGCTTACTTAGGGCTAAAGTGTTGAGGTAGACAAGAGGAGAGAGGAGGTCTATCTGTCCTCAGCTGTGAGTCCATCCAGAAGCTTCCAAGATGGCTCCCATTCCAGTCCACACGGCCTCATTCAGGCTCAGTAACTCAGTGCTTGTTCCCTGCCACACCTGGAGGCACAGAACTCACTCCATTGCTTCATGTGGCTGGCTGGGAACTAGGAATCTCTATAGATATCTATGGCCCATGACCCTAGTTTCACATTTCAGTCATCCCCTCTCTAGGAACTTTCTCAGGGAACCCTTCCTTCTCTGGTCCCACAAATTCATTTGGGGTTTTGCAGATTTCCCAGGACTCTACCCCGAAAGCGTTGTTCCAAGAACTACCATCATTACTTACTCTCTGGCGTCTTACCTTTCCCAGAATGGCAAAAGTAAGACCAGTACTCTGTAGTGTGAGCAGCTGCAGAGAAAGGTGAGATACTGCTCTTGATTTCAGTGTTCTCCAATCCATCATTACATGTGTGGCAAATTATAAAGATGGCTTCAATTCTGCTCCCCTCTCTGTAGGCAGCCCCTTTGCAATGTGTCTTCATGGCTCTTCCCATCAAGAGTGGAGGCTCTTTATTCACTCCTTAAATCTGGGATGCCCTTGTGACTTGCTTTGGCCAATAGAATGTGGCAGAAGTGATGTATCAGTTCTGATGCAGGCCTAAGGAGACATCGCACACATCTGCCCTCTCTCTTGGTACTCTACTGCCACCATTGGGAAACCAAGTCTAGCCTACTGGATGATGGGAGATGAAGAGCCAAGTTTTCGCATTCCCCCAGCCGACTCCATGGCCAGCTGACCACAAACCCATCAGTGAGCCCACTCAATCAGCCAAGCCTGGCTCAGATCAGCAGAACTAGGGCAACAATAAATGGCTTTTGTATTAGTCACTAAATTTTGGAGCAGTTTGTCATACAGCAAAGTCTAACTGGTAGTGTTTTTCATAACATTTTGTTTCAAATCCTCTGAATTTCCCTAAGGTATTAGATTTTTGAAATATGTACCTTTTCTTCTCTTCCCTCAGGCAATAAACCCAGAGTCAATGATCTGATTGGATTACAGAAAGTGGAAGGTAAAAGATGAAATACCTAGAGGAAAAAACAGCAAACAAAGAAAACTTGTTATCACACCCCAAATATTTTGCCAAGTACATGCTACCTGCCAGGGATTTAGCGCCACAGATTTTGAGAGCCTGTCAATCTCAATCTCATCAAAATTTACTTCTGTAGCCAAAAGCAGCTATGATTTCTAAAATTCTTACTCTTGCATGTGCACAGTCATGTAAGGTGGTTATAGCCATGGTCCCAGACATCAGCAAATTTTGATCCTGAGTCACCATTTAGCGAATTTTGGGAAGTTGCTCCTTCCCAGGTCTTTCCAAGGAGCACTCACATTGGCTGACTTAATCCAATGGGTCCATTTGAGTTAATATTACCAGGCAGTGGGGTCAGTTTCCCAAATCCTCATTATCTCTTGCTGATTTCAACCTATAACTGCTCTCTCCAACACACACACACACACACACACACACACACACACACACCTACACACACACACACACACACACACACAGTGTCACCCAGACTCTGTGTTATTTCAGAGTCAATGGTGCTGGGTCATACCACATTCTAGCATCACCACACACTGAGCCCAGAACCAAATCTTCCCCACTCATTCTCTCCAAGCTTAGACATAGTTCTCTCTCTTAACTCTCCAGAAAAACGGGAAAAGGCCTGAGAGGCAGCCTCAGGAATCCCCAGTGCATTACATCCCTTTTAAGGAACGACTCAACCTCAGTTCCTACAGTCAACCATTCGTGAAGTGTATTTTATTTTCTATACCACAATTTAATTTTGTGAAACCTCAAAAAATGTGTGTGTTGTTCTATTATCCATACTCCCATGTGGGAGGTAATAACTAAATAAGTTAACTTTTCTTTGGGAGAAAACTGTTAAAAGTCTCCTTTACAACATAAACCAGGTAAAAAAAAAAATACTCAGTTTACATGAGCAAACAGCAGAATCTGGATGGAGACAAGGGAAACTTCAAGGTTTTCTCTAAGAGTCATAAATGGCTACTAGTCTTCCATTTGCAGAACTAAATGGCCCATCCTAAGATGTCCCCCAACAAAAGGCATTCACCTCCAAGAGATTGCAGGGTTTTATCTCCAGAAACTGAAATTACAGTGACCTCCACCCTAAAAAGGCAGTTTTCTGCCTAAATTGTGTGTGTGTGTGTGTGTGTGTGTGTGTGAGGAAGACTAGCCCTGAGTTAACATCCATCGCCAATCCTCCTCTTCTTTGCTGAGGAAGACTGGCCCTGGGCTAACATCCGTGCCCATCTTCCTCTCCTTTATATGGGACGCCGACACAGCATGGCTGACAAGCAGTGCATCTGCGGGTACCCAGGATCTGAACCCGCGAACCCCAGGCTGCCAAGTGCGAACTAAACCCCTGCGCCACCAGGCCAGCTCCCCTGCCTCAAATTTTTTAACTGACATTCCCTAATGTCATTTATGTTATAGTGGGCAGCCCACTATGGCATTTACTTTTTCTTAATCTTTAAAGATAAGATGCAGTTGTTTCTGCCTGGGATGGTTGACAGGTTATTCGGCCTTTGAGCTATATGTTAACTATATTATTCTCTGGTCTTGTAATTCTGGGCACATGTAGAATATTGTCAGCATGGATTTTCCATCGAAGTGGACAGGTATTATTACAACCCAACCAATTAAAGAAAAAAGCATTTCTCAGTCTCCTCACTTCTCAATTCCTTCACTGACGAGCAGAAAGTCAGAAGTAATTGCTGAAAAGTGCATTGGACTTGTGTAGAACACACCTGGGGCTCAAGAGTGACACCACTGTGGTCCTTCATCCACTAAAGAAAGTTGCCTTCATCCTTTGAAAATGAAAGAGAGAAAGAACATGACAAATCTTCAGGAAGGTTTACCATCTTCCTATCTCTTAAGAGCAACACCCCACACTTCCCCCTACTCGTAATCCTCAATAAGTGATAGTTAACCTTTGTCCCTGCTATGACAAATTACTACTTGAAAAAAGTTATTTTCAAATTTAAACAGTTTCTACAAAGAAAGAGGGCACATTCCCATGCTAGATGCCTCATCTCCCAGAACATTATGCTCACTGAGTAGAAAAGAAACCCAGCTGGTGTTCTGAGGAACAGAATCCTTGGTGGTTTCCAGTTGCCGAATCACAAAGCAAAAAAAATAAAAGATCTATATAAATAGACATTATAAATGACTAATGAAGAAAGCCTAAAGGCAAGATATGTCAACGGCTTGGGAAATGCCCAAGCCTCTCTTTTTCAGCATTGTTGGAAGACTATTAAGAACATTGTGTGTAATTTTGCCTTCACCATTTGCTTAATAAAAATGGCTGCATTGTATAACATACCCATTATTTTTCTACTTTGAGTACATTCAGTCAAGAGCATCTCTAGTTTCACCCATCACCTAAAGAGTTATTTGTCTGTGATTTTTGAATATGGTAGTATATGTTTTTATCTACTACAGCATCTTTCCTACAAAATGCATCTAAAAATATGACTCTAGGTTAAATAAATAATAATAGTGATCAGAGAAAAACAAACTGGTGTTAGACAAGAAAGGCAAAAATCTCAAGCTGAGTTCTCAAAAGAAATATGGAGTTAATGAGGCAGATATGTGCAGGAGGATGATTGCAAGTGACAAGTGTGACAGAAAATATTTCTGTGCCAACAGATTTTCTCAGGGAAAGAAAACTACAGGAAAACAAGAAACGTTTAAAACCAAGAGCTACTGCTTTCCATGAGCAATGAAGAACCGAAGAATTTATTTTCATAGGAGAAATATTGATGGTTTATTGAATATTAAAAATGGGTAGTGTGGAAAAGACAAGAAGCCCAGTCAAGGTAATCCTGGACACAGAGTATTTCAAGTAACCTGTTCCCATTCTCTCCCACATGCACAGTGTTTGTCCCACATATGGGAGCGCAGAGAGAAAACTCACTGGAAGTCTTGTGGTTGCCGGAAGGGATATGAATTGTACTCTTAGGTGCAGTTGACAGTTTCGGATTGTTCGTCCCCAAACAAGTCTTCGTTATATACATTTCAAGCTTTCTTTGCAAAAGAATACTTTGCCAGTGATATCTCCTTAAATGTGAAAATCTGTAGTGGGTAAACATTATTCCACTCACTGTGACAGCATCTCTCCCTCCTCTCCATAAGGAAAAATGGGATTAGTGGCTTTGCAGATGACCCTTTGTGACATACATATATCAGGTGCCTCATGTTTTAAATGGGCAGAATTCGACCAATTATCACCAATGCCACAGGAACTTAGGATAGCAAAGATATGAGTTGTTGTTATTATATCTTCTCTCTGTGTACCACACTGAAGCCTTCCCTGCTCGATGGTATATTAGAATATGATACCATCGGCTGGTTGTCTGGATGTGAGTATGCACTGAAATGCTCAGTTCTAACTCACTCCTTTCTTAGGATATCTGGGGTTGGTCATTTTTAATCCTTCCATCCAATTTAACTATGATGTACCATGGATATCTGAAAGAATTCTGATCATGAATGATGAAGAAATACTATGGAACCTAAAAATGGCTTGCCACTTCATCCATCCCTTTTTTCATTCCACAAATATTTATTGAGTGCTTGTCATGTGCTGAGAATTGTGTGTGGGGCTGAAGACATAAAGATGAGGAATAAGGCCCTGCCCTTGGGCAGCTCACAGTCGAGTGGGAGAGACATCCTCTATATAAATTATCGTAATAATATATTGGGTATTTTTGGAGATGGGGACTTCTCAGAACCTCCAGAAGGCAGCAGAGGCAGCTACAAAGACAGAGGGACCACAGGTTCTCTGTCTATACAAACTTTGCTGCTCTGCTCTCCATTGTCCTCTTTGAAGGGTGTCCAGGCTCCCTCCATCTGGGTGCAGGAATGGGGAATGCAATGATCCAGAGCTATCCAGGCAGCCCTGCCTGATGCCTGCTCTCTGCTGTCCCCTGCAGGGCATGCGGTGAATGAGCTCACTTATTCCCAGTGGCATTTTCTTGGAAATAACAGAGCCCCATCTTCCACCATTTGAGAGGCAATTCCTGACCTCAACCAACTGCCACAGGAGAGAAGCAGAGCCTGTAACCCTAAGGACCTTCAGAGGCCCCAAGTGGCTCACTGAACCAGCCGTAGGTGCGTATTGACCTCTTTTTCCAGGGTATGAGCTGAGGGTCGTTGACAACCAACCAAGTCGATTTCACTTGTCCCCACAGGAAAACATTTTCTGAACCCCAGTAGGACCTGTAGACCTTTTGTTCATCTCTTCTGAAAAGTGACAGCAGGGATTTTAAAAAAACACAACAGAATGCTGTGCTAGTGTTCCCTATTTTTTCTACTGAACAAAGCCAATTACTTCATCTCTTTCTTGCTTGAACGAGTAAAGAATACAATCAGGGGCGTGAACACTGGTGAGTTGGAGGAGGGCAGCCTTCAAGGAGGGAATGAGGCACTGATGGGGGCATTAGTCCCCAGTTCAGGAAGATTTTCCCTCAGTCTTCATCCCTTCCTCGCAGTCTTGAGAAGAGCCGCTCACAAGCCACACTTGCTGGTCAGCCCTAGACTGCGGCTTCTTCTTCTCTTTCCCCTGGCTGGTACAGCCCGAGGAACACAGATCCCTCAGTATTTCCTTCCGGATGTGCTTCCACAGTCCCTGGCAATTCATTAGCACATTCATTTACAAGAATGTGTGCTCCTTTTAGATCACATAATATTACTATTTCTAAAATCATCTTCTACTTTTTTTTTACTACTTTTTGTTCCTCTTCCCCCCATCAATCCCTCAAATTCTCCCACCATTCAAATTGTTCCAGGGCTCCTGACAACTCTGCTTGAACCACCTCTCACCCCAGGCTTCAGAGGCTGTTTCCTCCTGATTTTCCAAAGGAGGCAAAATGAAGCTTCAAGCTCACAACCAGCAACAACCCAATGCACAAGACTCTGTGAAGCCCAGAACAGGGAAAGGAGAGAGGATTTGGATTCCAAGGAAGCACCTGAAGCCCTGTAGCAGGGCCAGCAAGTGACTGTGACCCAGGCCTCAGGAGTTGACAACAGTTGACTGCTACTGGCCCTGCATGTAGCTTTCATGGCTCTCACAGATCACAGCAGAAGGAACTGGAACCCTGCTTGGCAGTGTTTGGGACACAGCAGGTCCTCAAAGACAGCTTTCTTCCTGCATCCAAGAAGCAGAGCACACAGTGTCTGAGGGCAAGAGAGATGCATTTGTGAATAGACGTCAGAGTATATTTGGGAGGAAACCCAAGTTGGCACATGCAGGGTACTTGACAATAACAGGAGGGCTGCCCCATAGAGCAGCTCACATCCCGAGCTTTCCTGGGTGGCAATGAGTGGGTTTGCAAACAGAGATTTCCCAGCAATTCTCAATGGCCACATGCAGTCCAAAGATATCATATTTATGTCATTGCATGCCCTGTATGAGATTACTTTTCTACTTTAGCAAAGGCAGTTTCAACATCTCTTTATGTGGACTGGGACAGAAGGTCACTTTGGTCCAGATCTCATGAGGGCCTTCTGAGTTTCACAGATGAATGTCAGGCAGCACTGGAGCATATCCTTTGCCCTGGGGCTGGCAAGAGAGACCCCTACTTGATGCATTTAATATGCATTCTTTTATGTTAATTAAACTTGCAAATATAACAGTGTTGTTAAAAGATGTGTGTTTTTATACATATTCTTGATATTTCTAGGTAGGCATAGAAAAGGGGAGACGGCCCTGGCAGTATGTTACAAAACAAATCACCTGGGAGAAATTTCGAATGATAGCATGGACTACAGTTCTACCTGAGGACAGTCATTCTCGCTCACTTGTTTCATTGGAGTGTTATGAGGATTAAAATCAAATGAAATCAGAAAAAAGGAAAACACAATCAAGATCTCACAAACTAAAGCTAACACTATCACTATAACTTTTAATTTAAAGTCATTTATATGGGAACTATGTGCTTGAGCTGCAAATTCTATGACCTGGCCCTCAGGTACACAGAGAATCTCTGAATAAAATTTTAATAACCAGCTTGTTACTTGTAGGAAGTTTCTCAACAGCAAAATAACAAATGGCGATGGCAGTTGGATTTGGCTGGTTCCCAGACTTCACCATTCCAGTTCCTCTCCTTCAAAACACTTTCAACACACACACATGCACACACACACACACACACACACTTAACAGGTGTCCTGGGTATTCATCTGTTTTACTAGAGCAGCCCTAAACAGAACACCTTGGTAAATTTTAGTATCTTTAAAACAAGAAAAAAGAAGAATTTTTGTCCTCTTCTTATAATCCCTTCTGAATAGATTTTTGCAAGCATTCTTTTATCTGTTTCTCAAGCCAGTACAAATCCTATTTTATCTTTTCTTTCAATATGTTTTCAAAAATTCAAAGCAAAAATAAATAAATAAATCATGATTGATGAGGAAAGACACCATGATGTGGCCGTCGCACATTGACCGGCCTGTCAGAAATGACCACAGTGCTCCTGAAAGTAAGATTACAAAATCACAACCAGAAAATGACTTTTATAATCAGTCTCTAAAACTAATGCCCAACATGTGGCACCTTCTGCTAAAGCTCCTGGAAATCTTCCTACATGCTGTAAATCTGCATTTTCAGACCCTCCACCAGGAGCTAAATTTGTGTTCTCTTTGGTATTTTTCTAAGATTTATAAAGAGCTAAGCAGGGAGTTTTAAAATACAGTGTGGATGTCTAGTGAAAACAAGGACAGCAGCAGGCAGGAGAATGGACAAGAGGATTCTGCAGGTTCTCCATCTACTGAAAGGTCTGTCTCTCCCAGGCTTCTCCCTCCAAACGTTTTGTGCACCTACTCTGACCTCAACATTTGCCAGATACTAGGGGGCATATGGAAATGAAGTAAGCCAGATTTCTGCACTTCAGGGAACTTAAACTCTATTTGAAGGAGTAAGACTAGCACAGGAACAATTAGCTCACAAAACATACCAGTATGCATAGTTGTGCTAAACTTGGTGAGTTTTAACTACCTTAAAATATCATCAAAAGGAAGTTCAATGAGAACTTCTGGAGTAATCTGGAAGAGCTTCAAGATGAAGCGAGTGACTTAAGATGAGTCTTGAAAGATGTCAAGCCTATAGATACTTCGGAGACAAACGTAGGACTTCCCAAGTAAGGGAAAGAGCAGCAAGAAAGCAAACAATGATTCTCAAATTTTAGCATGCCTAAGTATTACTTTGGGAGCTTTTATGGAGATGGTAGATAATTATATAGCTAGATAGAGGATAGATAGATAGATAGGTAGATAGATAGATAGGTAGATAGATAGATAGATAGATAGATAGATAGATAGATAGATAGATAGATAGATAGATAATAGATGGATGGATGGATGGATGGATGGATAGATTTCGCTGGAACCCAATGTCAGAGATTATAGTTCAGAAAATCTTCAGGGGAGTTCTAGAAATTTGAATTTCTAACAAGTTATCCCCCATATTTCCAAATGAAGAGGTGGTCCACAAGACACACTTTGAAAAACACTAGTCTAAGAGCAAGACTGACAGTTCCCACTTTTTTTTATAACAGGGAATGCAAAGAGACATTGTGAGTTGTGACAGGCTTGCCCCAAGATTATTTTATTAACATAGTGCCTTTACATTTTTAAAGTACTTTCATAATTATAATTTTATTTCAGATAGTAAGGTGGTAATTATTTCATTTCCATTTCAAATTTAGGATACCAGGGTGCAAAAATATTCTGTGACTTAACCAAGATTACAGCTAGTTAGTGGCAATTTAACCCAGGTCTCCTGACAACTGGGCAAACACTCATTCTGCTAGACTTAACTGACTTGCAATAATTTCTTTGCCCTAAAAGGGAAATTATTTTGGCATCTATTAAACTGAAGAAATATATAGATGTATAGATGACCTTATATTTAAATGCAGAATGCTCACCTGCCTTTCCCAAAACTCATCCCGTATGTCTTCTTTTCATTATGTCTTCATTTATTCCTTCATTTATTTCACAAAGTTACTGAGCTACTGCTGCGAGCCTGACCTGATTCTAAGTTCTGGGGATAGAAATGGTCTCTCCCCTCAAGGAGACTTCAGCAAACAAATTACAGGTTTGGTTACAATTTTACCAAGTGGGGACATATAGGGAGTAAACAAAGGGAGTTCAGAAAAGTCCTACCAAGTGAGTCACCTTTAGTTAAGATGTGAAAGGTGACCAGTAGTTAGGAGGAAAATGGGAACATCTGTGCTCACACACAACAACACGTAACATTCAGGGAACTGAATAAAGACTTGATGGCTACAGCAATGAACAAGGGAGAGAAGAGCATTTGATGAATGTGGACAATTTGGCAGAGGCAGGACTACTGGGCATCCCACACACTGAGTGTCACACAGGGTATCCATTTCAGGCTCCAAGGGGAGTGCATCTACGTGGGTAGAGCGTTCTCATAAGTTATGGCAAGGACTTGTTCTTTTTCTTAAGAGGCATGAGAAGCTACTGAAGTTCTTTAGTCAAGAAATGTGATCAGAACTGGGTTTTGAAAAAAAATCATTCTACTTCAGCATGGTCTCCTTTACAGAGGAGGCAGGTAAAAAGAGTTACCAGGAATCCAATTATGAGGCCACTGCAGTAATGCAGGAGGGAATCAATGATAGCATGGAATAGGAGTATGGCAGTGGGGAGGAGGACAAGTAGATGATGACAGAGACATCTAGAAGGCAAAGCCAACAACCCAGTGGTGCTTGGGTGTGGGGTTAAGGAGAGGAAATAGTCAAGGGTGACGCTCAACTGTCTGACAAATGGAAGGCTGTAACGACCATTCCCTGAGACAGGAGTCACTGGAAAAAGAGCAGTTTCTGGAGAACGAGAGAGGAAGGGAAGATAATCAATCAAATTTGGGCTGGGTTAAATTTTGGTTGCCTGGAAACCTTCTAAATGGAGGTGTCAAGTAGACAATTGGATATTCTCGTTGGGACTCCAGAGAAAAGTCTGGACTAGAGGCGAAGTTTCAGAAGCCATAAGCATGAGACTGAATGAGATCTTAGAGGAAAGCATGTGGAGTGAGAGGAGAAGAGAGCTTAGGAAAGAATCCTTAGGCAATCCAATAGCTAAGGGTTATGCAGGAATGAGTGGCCACAAAGGATGAAGAGAAGCCATGAGAAGGGAGGAGAAAATCAAGGTCAATATCGTGTCTTGGATGCTGACAACAACATGGTCACATTAATGACAATCTTTTAAAATCATCATTAAAATATCTAAAGTTCTGTGCCTTTGATAAAATAGGACCTGATAGGGCATGACAGAAAGAATACCCACTCACTTGTGGTGACTACAGGATCTCATCTTGCAGTATAACTGTGATATTCTGATCTCTTTATTTTTAAACTATGGGCAAAATGTACAATGTTCATTGCAAGATACTGAAAGCAAATATAACTCTCTACTGAAAAAATTAGAAGATTGAAAATAACTCTCCATTACTCTGAAGTTGACTCGAGTTTGATCATCATTGACATCCTTTGTTTTTCCACTTGCTAACTTTTGACAATTTCATTCAAGAAAGGAAATTATGTCACTATATGATTCCAGTGAGATTGTTTTCCTCCCTGGAACTAGTTCTGGATAAAATCTCAGCAAAAAGGAAGAGTGAAACTGCTTGAATTAAGTTTTTTTAAAATTATCTGTGGTTTTTCTTTTTAATATGAATTGCAGGGTGGAGATCTTTCTCCTTGTCAATGAGATGCCCTGCTACTGGATGTAAGGTCAATTTGGCTGTGATGTCCACCACTCTGTTTGCCACCAGGGTTGATTTGCCTGACCCATATGACTGATCCTTTTCTCCCCTCCATGTGCATTTTAACAGAAATAGTGGGATTAAATGGACATCATTTCCAGGAAGAGGACAGCTCTTCTAAGAAGCATAAATGAGGAACTAAACCTCCAGACAACATCTACATTTTTTCCCTGTTGACAGAGGAGCCTCTGCTCAAAGATGAGTTATCATGGGAATAGTCTCCTCCTTCTATTCAGTTGCAATCATAGGTTTGAATTCAAAAATCTCAAAATGCTAGGATTTCTGTATAGTGTTTTCCTAGTGTACTCGAGTGCTCTACTCCATATCGCCATTGACCTTTGTGAAGTAACACTGTGTTCTTAGCATCTTATTTCAAATGTTGTCTCACTCTGGGTCACTTCAATTCATCAAGCATTTAATGAGCATCCTCTGGGTACAAAGCACAGGGCAGAGTGTTATGTATGATATAAAGATAGAAAGATGGAAGGGCAGGGCAAGGCCCCCAGGAAGATGTATCAACACTCTGAGCTTTGGAATCAAACCGTCAATGTCTTCGAACCTTTCAAAATTCCAGAAAAGTGATAAGAACCATTGCTAGCATATGGAAGATCTTGGCCAAGACCCCAAATCTACAGAAGGCTGAAAGTGACTCCGAATGGGGGCAATGGGAGTAAAATGGAGAGGAGACACTGATGCTTAAAATATACCAAGGCAAAAGCTAAAAATAAAATGGCTCACATTCATTGAATGTTCATTATGTATCAGCAACTATGCTAAGTGCTTTATAGGAATAACCTCATTTTAATCCTCACAAGCAACCCTATGAGTGTGTACCATTATTTTTACCCCATTTTATAAATGAGGAAGCTAAAGTTTAAAGGGATTAAATAAATTATGCTAAGTCACTAAGCTGGTAAATGGCAGAGCGTAGAATTGAACTCAGAGCCTGGGTTCTGAGCCACTACATATAAGGACTGTCTTCCTGGTCTACCTCTCTCTCTCCAGCAACCTCACTCCCAGCCCCACCCTATCTAGTCCCTAGGGCCCCACTTATCCATTAGGTACAGCAGACATATTGCCTAGGGCCCACAAAACTTTTAGGGGCTCACAAAAATGTTTTATTTTTTTAAACCAAAAGAAAAATATGAATATCACCATAATAATAACTATATAATAATAGAACCCAGCCTGGATTGTGTTCCCCTTTATACCAACACAATCATAAAAAATAGGTATATATTTTTTTTCAATAGAGGAAGCAGACCTCAAAGGCAAAAATGTCCTGGGCCCAGGAAAGTGCAAGTGCAGTGGACACCACCTACTTGACAGTAGGAACTGCATGGTCTCCCTTTCTAAGCCCTTCCAGCCTGCAAATTACACTGGGTTATTTTTCCCCTTCAATGTAATAAGATAAGCATCAGCAACACTTATATAGTTTCTACCATGAGCAAGACATGGTTTTAAGAGCTTTATATACATTCTTCACAACACCCAGTGAAGAAGATGCTATTTTCAGTTCCATTTAAGAGAGAACATTTGATGTTCCTTTGAATCACATCTCACTCACATAAAAATACCAAGGCTTCCTTTAAGATGTGCTGCCAACCCTAGAATCCTCCCAGATTATGCATTCATGCAATCATTCATATATTCCTTCAACACGCCTATCTTAAGAAAGATACTCCACTAGGCTCTAGAAATATAATGAGAAGGGGGAAAAAAGTGTCTCTATCCACAAGTCGCTAGCAATCTGCTGCTAAACTCATGATAAGTATTTAAAACATACCTCCTGCTAATTCAGCTACTTGGATCCTTAAAAAAAGCTATGTTAACTGTGAGATATCTGGGACTTGGTTTTAGTTTTCTGGCCTCCAGTTGGTGGTCTTTAGATGTTTGTGTGTTTATTTGTCTGAGAATGTGTGAGGGATTGTGCAGGAATTTACTTCACTTTTGCCAGTGCATATATAGAACATAAATAGCTCTCTTCCAGAAGTTTCTACACTGTTGTTAAAAAACAAAATTCAGGGGCTGGGCCTGTGGTGTAGTGGTTAAGTACGGTGCATTCTGCTTTCGTGGCCTGAATTTGTGTGTTCAGATCCCGGGCGTGGACCTACACCACTCGTCAGCCACGCTGTGGCAGTGACCCACATATAAAAATAGACGAAGATCAGCACAAATGTTAGGTCACAGCTAATCTTCCTCAGCAAAAAAAAAAATTCAACCGAGTACATTTGAAGATCTAATTGGCTTTATTAAGTGATTCATAAATCGGGCAGCATCCTATCTAGCAGGTAAAAGGACTCTCTGTACAAAATGGAAGCTCTTATAGGAACAAGGTGGAGAAAAGAAGCTATTAGCAAGAGAAAAAAGATTATATTTAGGCCTGGCCGTCTCCTCTTGGGGGAAGGAAAAGGAAAAGGGGTCTTTATCACACAGATTGAGTCTTCTGAGGGATGGAGAGGGCCCATGCCACAGAGTACCTTACTGTTGCTTGACCAGAAAATACTAGAAAATTCCAGACTGGTGGATTAAGATGATATTTCTGGGAGAGGTTGAAACTGCAATTAGAGCAGGTTTTGGCATCATGGGCTTTAGCGTGAACGACGCCATTTGGGGCCTGTGGTTTTCTTTTTACCACTGTTTAATAGAGAGTTAATGAGAACTCTCCCTAGAGGAGTAACTTAAATTCAATTCTTTGTTAAACTTTTTAGATGTAACTCATATATGGGATAATGCAAACATAAAGCATTATTTCCACCTTTTGCAAGATGCAAAAACCACCCAGTATTCTGTCACGAAAGCAGTCGTTCTGTCACTGTTGGCACTCAGGATTAAATCAGTTTGATTGTTCAACTGTTTTTACTTTTCAAGCATGAAACAATGGCATACTCTGCCTGATATCATTAAGATAACTTGAGGATGACTAGCTATATGTTGACAAAGGGAGATATTCATTATTGAGATTAAATTAAGCAACCATGCTGATTTTTAAATCCCAACCACTTCTCTCCCACCTCACGGTTCACTGCTATTAAAACTTTCTTTCACAGATGTGAATACATGGCCATAAATCTAATTTCTTTTTGAAACTCTTTTACTTTGCTGTTGAAACCTCGAAGCTCATCTTTGAGTAAATCAAGAAGCTCAATAAGTGGATTCTTCATTATTATTATTATTATTAATATCAAGAATTCCGACCTGATTTCCCTTTGCACCAGCTTTTACAATCATTTTTATTTTATCTCTAGTTAAATACTACTTGACTAAATGACAGTAGACTCTTTTTCCATAACAATACTTGTTTAAAATATTTCAGTATTGTTTGCGGGAGATTTTTACCTTCCCAACTGACTAATTATCATATTTAACAAAGCCTTCTTTGGGGGAGAGTAGAAGAGCAAAGCCATTGCCATCATTTGCATGCACACTTAGACTAGCACAGGGAATGTGACCTTGATGTAGGCCCTGGATAATGTTCTAAGCTTTATCCATCCTGTCTGCTAATCACCCCAGCGACAGCACGGTTCTGTATTGGGCAACTGGACTGTTTTTGTAAACAAAAAGTAAATTGTCTATTAACTTGTCTACATAGTTTCTTGTAACAGAGGACAATATAGGGAAAGGTCATTGAATGACACAGATCGGGTTCCAGCTAAGTGTTATCGGTGAGAGGGAGCAAAGATTCTACTGATAAGAAAAACTACTAAATCTTTCTTTCTTTGTGCTTTATTTGGGAAATAAAGTTGTATAATGACACAGTTAAAACTCTCTACCAAAAGGAAAGTAAGATCCTGCTAATACATTTTTATTAGATAAAAGAGAAAAGTAGATCTACACTGCTGATATTACCACTGACAAAAATGAAAAGACATCCAGATTATAATGCATAAATTTATACCTATTATCACTAGTCCAGATGGAATATTTTAAACTTTCTAAGGAGCCCCTAAAAGAAGCAGGAAAGAGATTTGAAATTTCTTATAATTGAAATAAATCCTTTTGCATGCTTCTAAGGCAGATGGTAAGCTATTCTCAAGAAATGAACCTTGACGAGGAGGGGGCGGTGAGGATGAGGAGATTCTGGTCCATTGAACTCAGAAAGCATGTGTCCTGCAGCAGCTGCTATTACATAAATATTCTGGATCTACAACAGTTCTATCCCTGGTGACCACTTGCATGCTAAACTTATGAAAGCTCAGTTTTAGAATCTCTTATTTATGTCAATTAGAAGGAAAATAATAATTCACGGTTCTTTCCTGCCCAGGGGTTTACATTCTCTACTCCAGAAAGGGAAATTTTATATCATCAGCAAATATATAATGAGGAGCCACTTAAAGTTCTGGTTTTATTAATCATCATATGCATTTGCTTTTCTATTCCAGTGCTTTGCAAACTCCAGTGTATGCACACACTTCAAAAACATATATATATATATATATATATTCATGTAGATATTGATATGAGATATATATATATATATTTATCCTGTGGCTGATGGATGCAACTAATTGGAGTCCTGTTCTAATGAGTCCAAAGTCAGAACTTTGCCTCTGCTCCATGGCCAGGAATTGCACCTTATGCTATTGTGATTTATAATAAGAAATATATATTTGGTCTTTGTCCCCATTTCTGACACAGAGCCCCTAAAACCCTTGGAATTTCCTAAATGATGAAAGAGAGAAAGGTGTCTTTTGTTATGCCAATGAGGTGACTTTTGGAAAATCCCTAAGTACCCAAAGGATGGGGCTGGTTGACAGGGGAGCCAACCATATGATTAGAGGATTGGAACTTTTATTCTCACCCCTCTGACCTCCTGGGCAGGGAGAGGGGCTGGAGGTTGAATCAATTGCCAATGGCCAAAGATTTAATCAACCATGTCTATGTAATGAAGTCTCCATAAAAACCTAAAAGGACGAGGTTTTGGAGAGTTCCCAGTTAGTGAACAGGTGGAGATTCGGGGAGAGTGGCGGGCCTGGAGAGAACACGGAGGCCCCAAACCCCTTCCCACATCCCTTGCATCTCTTCCATCTCTTCCATCTGAATATTCCTGAGTTATATCCTTTTATAATAAACCGGTAATCTAGTAAGTAAAATGTTTCTCTGAGTTCTGCGAGCCACTCTAGCAAATTAACTGAACCCAAGGAGGGGGTTGTGGGAACCTCCAATTGGTAGTTGGTTTGTCAGAAGCACAAGTGACAACCTGGATTTGCGACTGGTGTCCGAAGTTGGAGGGCGGGCAGTCTTGTAGGGCTGAGCCCTTGACCTGTGGAAACTGACTCTATCTCTAAGTAGATAGAATCAGAGTTGTGTTGAATTGTAGGACACCCAGCTGGTGTCTGAGAATTGCTTCTTGTTGGTGTGGAGAAACCGCCACATAGACATATACAGACACACACACACACTCACACTGGAATTGGTCTCAGAACACCTTTTTACAGCTTCGTCACTAGTTAGCCAAGTTCTAAAGGCAGACAGTGAGTCCCAAGATGAAGGAGGCAAGAAACTACCAGTAAAACAGTACAAACCATCCACATGACTGATAGAAAAAGATCATATCACAAAACCTGCCGAAGATACATTAAAAGGTCTATTTGGACGGGTAACATTTTCATTTGCAAGCATGTCTACCCAGGGCATACAATGTGACTTAGACAACTAATCTGCAGCTTTGCTAACTAAAGAACAACCAGAAGGAAATGTCCTGGGTGTGGGTCTTAAAGAAGGATAAAAGGCATTCTTGGAGCCTTTCTTGTGTCATCTCCTTCTGGGGTTTGAGAATGTAGGTTGGTTAGATTTTTAGGTTAGAAAGTCCTCAGCTCAGGAGGGTCAAAGAGGCCCAGAAGGTAAAGAGGACAGATGAGGCTGGACCTGGGCTTTAAGGCCTCTGGGCTTTAAGGGATGAGATCCCTTAAGAGGATGGTTTGTGCCTGTGCGTGTTATGGTCATGTTGCCTAAGGAGGAGAACAAGAGGAATCTGGGGGAAGAAGTCTTAGCCAGGGACAAAGAGTGTCCTTTAGACCAAGTTTCTCTAGAACCCTAGAACAGCTACAGGACAAGGCGAGTGTCCAGCAGAGGAGGTAAGGGAAAGCCAGCTATGTCTGGGATGGTACCACTAACAACATCTTAGTGAACAAGTGGACAGATATGAGCCTCACCCCAGAAGTCTCTGAAGATCACAGTAAGGTCCTCGGAGATGAAGGGCCATGAAAACTTCAGAGCTGAGCACGGCAGGCCAAAGTAGGTAAGCAAGAGAAGTTGTTCCAGAAGGCCCACTAGATCAAGAGCTTGCAGGATAGCGGGGACCTGAAGCCAAGGACCAGTCTGTATTCAAAGACCCAGTTGTGGTAAAGAGGGCATCACTATTCCCGGAAACACTCTACACAACAGTCTTAAAAAACCCAGCCCTCTAGTGCTTACAGAGCTTGTGGTAATGCACAGGAACTCAAAAAATTCTGGTAAGGATCTTAATAACTAAGGAGAAAGCAGAATATCATTTAGGAATTTGTTGCGTCCAGAACGACCCCAAATAGTTGAAATTCTGAGAGGCAGGTATTTTAACTTCCCTGTTCTCCTGCACAAGGAAATAATAACATTGATTACAAAGGCTCTCGGTCAGTCTGAGTGGACACATCAAGGCCAAGAGATTCGCCTTCGTGTTCACTCTGCTTGGGTCTACAAATTAAGAAGGTCATTAGCAGGTGGGTACCATCCTCTGAGGAGTTCTTCACCACCTGTCACACGAGCACCTCCATCTAAAAGCCGTATGGAGTCAATGCCAGGGCAACAGGTTAGGTAAAACTGGCCAAGGAGATAATGGCCAGAGCAAATCTGTCAACACAGCAGCACGTTGACCCACCAACCTCTACAGCTAGTCAATTGTGAGCCATGAAGAAAGGAAGCAAAGAGGAGTAAGCAGTGGATAAGGTTCTGACATTATGAAACAAGACAGCAGAAGCAGCAGCCTTGGAAATGGAACTCCTGTTCTGACATTAGAAGTCCTCGCCACAAAATCTGGGGAGTTGTTCTTCCAACATGAAAGAGAAATCCAAATAATTGAATAAAGCAACTGAAAAAAGCAATTAAATGTGACGCTTCAGGATAGACATCAAGGCCATTAATAGCAATTAATGCCTTTTGTTCATGGTGTTACGTACAGGGTATTGTAATTTCTATATAGTAAAATGATCTATTTTTCACTTCATTAATCAGAAAACATGATCATTGTGATCAAAAAGTGGCCTCATTTTACTTTCAAACCAAGATTTAACTGCAAGTGCTCACAATGAGGCCTCATTTTCTCAAGACTTTATCACGGTTAAAAGACACACCACAGCCCATTAGTCCATAGACTGTGCATTATTATAATAAATACTTAAAACCACTTATCAAAATAAAGAGCCAAAACACACTCTGCCGTGCAGTGGGCCTGATTTTTTAATCAGAGTCTCTCTCTTGCTAATTGGACTCCAAATCATTCAGGACTCCAAATGATTCGTCTTATCCTTGGTGGGAATTAAAAAGGTTTTACACTGGAGATGCTTTAGCTTTTCTCTCAACTAGGTCACCCTCATTATACTAGCTTTGAAGCTTCTGTTACATTTTCCTTCTTATATGTCAACGTGAGAAAGGGTTTTCAGAGACAATAACACCGGCCCTTGCAGCCAATGTCCTACCAAGTGGCTATTCCATATGGAGACCACTGTAGACGTAGCCATTTGCGGAGGGGAAAGAAAATCAGTTTATTCCAGAAGATCATTAAAGCCATTTGATTGTTTTTATTTTACAACCTACCAAACTCCTGCCTGAAAAGCAGGCTGGCTTATTTTATCTGTTTACACACTTATTTATAAGGGTATATTAAAGAAATATCAGACACGTTAGAAGAATTGTCACCAGATGTGTCTGCTTTTTTAAATAAAAATGTTTTGCTGGAATGGTAATGAGGTTGGAGAAATATCATTACACCCAGAGTACCAGACCTTGCTTTCTGCACAGGATCTTTCTCTGAGTCTCACAAAGCAACAGCAGCCAAAAATGAATAGATCAAGGGCTGATGGAGAGAGGAGGAAATGGACAGGGAGACCTGGGACGGGACAGGAACACAAAGGAGCAGCAATCCACTTGAGGAAAATATTCATTTCCTCTGAGGGGAAAGGGGTGGAACTGTGAACATCTGCAGCATCAAATGGCCAAGTGAGTCTCTATAAACCAGGTAATCAAAGAATGTATCTACCCCTCATGGACCTACAGCTCCTTCTCCTGCCTCGGGCTGCCACTTCTCTGAATGACCCGTGAAGACCACCGGTTGGCAAACGTAGGGATAAATGTGTTAAAGCCAACACTTTACTTTCAATAGGCATTCTGTCCCAAACTTCAAAGAAAATCATCCTCAAACCTCCCGGAACCCACCATCTGCCCAGTCCTTGGCATGAGGGCAGAGGTAGCCCACTCTGTGGGCTGAGATAATTACTTCTGAATGCTCAGCTAATTAGGACAGTTGTCTCATTGTCAACCGAGCATCCTTCATGTAGCCCAAAGGGACTGACTCTGAAGATTCATCTCAGAAACCAGGCCAAGCCAGGAAAACCCACAAATCACTCATCAACACTGCCATTTTTAGAAATGTTGATGAATGAAAGACAAAGTCCTGAATTCTACTGTAGACACAGCATAAACTCACAGAGCCAAAGAAACATAGTAAATAAAGAAAAACTCAATGAAAAAAAAAAGCTAGACTTTGGCAGCATATCTGTCTCCTGTGTGAGCATGATGCATATATATACATTCCTTCTTGTTGACTGATGTGAGGCTGCTCCGCTCCCCACCACCTCCCATGTAATTGCCCATTGACGGACACCTCGTGCTCACACTTCTGCATTGAGCACTGTGGTTACAAAAGGGGCAGCAGCTGTCACTGCAGAGTCAAAATGGAGTTAGAGCTTGCCAAGAGAGCACTGCCTATGGTCCTGAGAAATGCACAGCCTCCCATCCCTTTGTCTCCATCCCCTGATTACTCTGTCCGTAGTTCTGCCTTGGTCTTACATGTTAGGTTTGACTACAGGGTTTTCGCCATGATGCCACACCTGTTGTATCTAAAGAGACCCGAGAGAGAGGACATTCCTGCATCGAACTCCGATCCAATGGAGTCAGGACTCCCTCTCAGCTCCTCTCTTACTTTCCCCTCAAAATTGTCCTGTCCTTCATTTTTCTCAGCCAGAGACTCGTTCCTCTATTTCTATTGTTTATCATTTGTTTGCCCCCCAAATCCACCTATAACTACTCATATGGGTGGGACACACTCCTCACTCTCACATTGTTGACTCACAGTTTTGTACTAACCAGTCCCATTTTTTGTAACATTTTTGTAACAGTCCCGTTTAGATCCTGTCTCTTGAGTCCGGTCTCTTGCCTCCTGGCTTCTCTCCTCTGGTCCGCACTCTCTCTCTTGGGCCAGGGTTAGTGCTGCTGCAGTGTTGCTCTTGTGAGTCCTGGCCCCTTCGCTTCCACACTCCATCGCTGCAGCCAGAGGACTGTTTTCATGTCTACACACATCACAGCCATCACTACCACCAACAGCTCCCTCACCTGCCATGGGCCTCGGGGTCAGCCCGTACTTTCCTCTCCTGCCTCATTCATAGCTCTCTCCCTCTCAGTCTGGCTCCATCCTCCAGAACCTTCCTTCACTCCTCAGACACACCATGCTCACTCCCACCTCTGGCTTCTGCTCATGCTCATTCTGTTTCACCCACTCATTCATTCCCTCTCTCCCCCCCCACTGCCCTTTCCCCGGGTCAACATCAACTATCATTCAGATTCCACTCAAGTCTAACTTCTTACGGAGGCCTTGCCTGACCTGCCAACCTGGATCAGATTCTGTTTTCAGTGGTTTGATGCATTTCTACAACACGTTCGTTTCCTTCTGAGCACTAACCTCCACCTGTGATTATAAATACACTACTTTGGGTGTTTCTTTCAAAGCCACACTAGCTCTGTCCACTAACAGCATGCGCTGTGAGCTCAGGGACCGTGTCTGGTTGTGTTCACCATGTCACTCAGCTCACTCAGCTCACAGAGCCCAGTGCCTGCCACAGAAGCAGTGTTCATTGCCTGAATGAATGACTTCATCTAAAATTCACAGCAAACCTAACCGTTGCTGTGCCTGAAGACATGCCGCAAATGTAGCCACAAACTTGGGGTCCAGCTTTAGAAACCAGCTTGCTCAAACCCCACCTGACACGGTTTCTTAACTCTCCACACCATCACCTCCATCCAGACAGGAACCGACTTCCATTTCTAAAGAAACATAGAAAGATCATTGGTTTGCAAAATCAAAATTTTTTCTGGGTAGCTAAAGACTCACTTGGGGACTGGGTCCTCATAAACGAAGTAATGAAATTTGTTATCAAAGAATGAATCAATTAGAAAAGATTAATTTTTGGTAGATTTTAATGAAAGAAATTTCTACACTCCTTCCAAAAAAAAAAAAAAATCACACCATCTGGTACAAATCTAAAGAAATCTCACCCTGCAAATGACATGTGTGAACATGAACAATGAAGACCCAGGGGTAACAGAAAGTCTTCTCTCTTTGATGTGTGTAAGGATTTTTAGGAAGTCTGCATTATTTGAGAAAACTTTTCCAGGGAAAAGTAAGAGCAGCTTTTCATTCTCAATGTGTCAATCAGTGTTTGAATTAAAAGAGGGGACAAAAGGAAAACCTCCACAGAGATTGCAAACTGCTAAATTTCTTCCAAACTGCATTAACATAAACAAAACCAGAATAAACGATATTCAGAAAGCATCACAAAAGTTGGCTTCACGGAGCCAACAAGGGCTCCACCATGAAATAAGCATTGTCAGGGAAATCAGCTTCCACCAAAAACAGGACTAAGCACAGCTCTAGGGGCGCTGAGAAAAAAAATGCTTGCTCTTCACCCAGAAACACAGGGTTTCCAGGGGCTGCAAGCAGAATGCAGTTTTCGTGGACGGCTGCCACCAAGCGGCCACTGCAGGTATTACAGTTACTTGAAAAGTTTTAATTCCCAAGATTCTCCCAGAGAAAACTACCTGTGAAAATTCTCAAATCCAGAGATCACATCCTGGGATTTTTCATCACTCTATCTGTCAAACCATCATTCTGACAAACTCGGTGTTTTCTCCCTGAAAAATGGATTGGGAAGCAAAATAGAGCTAATAGGTTGAACATGCATGCCTCATAAAATGTAGCTCTATTTTTATCCCCCTACTGTCCCTTAAAATTTATTCAGTGAAGCTGGTTCTTCCCCTGCTTCAGGATGAAAATTCAGGCCGACCAAGGTTTTGCTGGTTACATGAGACACTGTTGCAATTCCATAATTGAAATAGTTGGCCCCATGTACTGCTCAGAACTTCAATCTGGTATTAAAGGTGAGCGAACCCCAGCTTGGGCCAGAATCTAGCAGAAAGCCGGCTGTTGGGGAAGGAGAGGATGTGTCCTGTCTTTCCCAGCTTGGCATTTCTAGTTCTTTTCCCATTCTGCTGGCTTTAGTTTCCATCCCCTCCAAGGTTGAGGCTCTAAGAGGGAGGAGAAGGCAAAAAAGTTCTAACTCTGTGGGAAACCTCTCCCTGGGTGTTTTTGTTGATTCTTGAGAGACTCTGCCCCAGGGAGCGCTCACCCGTATTTGCTCAGACTGAGTGCTTTGGACTCAATTGTGTCCCCTCAAAACTCATAGGTTGAAATCCTAACCCGTAATATGACGGTGTTTGGAGGTGGGGCCATGGTGAGGAAATTGGGGTTAGATGAGGTCATGTAGGTCGTGATAGGATTATAAGAGACACCAGAGAGCTTGCTCCCTTTATTGTTCTGTGAGGCAGCACCAAGGAAGGGCCACGTAAGCACACAGCCAGAAGGCAGCTGTCTGCAAACCGGGAAGAGGGCCCTCACCAGAACTTGACCATGTTGTCACTATGATCTCAGACTTCCAGCCTCCAGAGGGTGAGAAAATAGATTTCTGTTGTATGAGCCACCTAGTCTATAGTACTTTGCTATGGGAATCCGAGCTGACCAAGACACTGGATGAGTGTGTCTTTATTCCGGCTGCCCTCGTACTCCCTCTCCAGCCCCAGGGAGCAGCAGTACCCACAGCTCCTCTCTTGTGAGATCTTTTGCCTCTCTGGGCAGCCTTCTTGGACAAGATCTTAAAGAACATCATGCCAGCCTTTGCTGACATGGCCCACAGCTGGTCCACGAGAAACATGCCAGCATTGTTTGTCTTAAGACAAACGGGTAGAGGCCAACTTTAAGGCAACTGCAATTTCTCCTTACTTGTACCCTAAGAGTGAGTAGCCAGCCTGTCTCTCACCTTTTCAATTTACCATGTGAGAGTCAGACACCACTGTGTTCCCATCAGAATTCAGAGGTCACCTGGTAAGCCTTCCCTATAGCCTCCTTAGAGTCCCTCTGTGATGGTTTGTTTTATGTGTCAACTGAGCTGGGCCACAGTGCCCAGGTATGTAGTCAAATATTAGTCTAGATGTTGCTGCAAAGGTATTTTTTATTTTTTATATGTATTTTTTGAGGAAGATTGACCCTGAGCTAACATCTGTTGCCAATCTTCCTTTTTTTCTTTTTGCTCCCCAAAGCCCAAACTATGGATATCATAGTTGTAGAGTTGTAGCTATTCTATGTGGGATGCTGCCTCAGCATGGCTTGATGAGCGGTGAATAGGTCTGTGCCCAAGATCCAAACCAGTGAACCCTGGGCTACTGAAGCGGAATGTGTGAACTTAACCGCCACACCACTGGGCCAGCCCCAAGCATTTTTTAGATGAGATTAACATTTACATCCGTAGAATTTGAGAAAGCACATTATGCTTCATAAGGTGGGTGGGCCTCATCTAATCAGTTGAAGGCCTTAAGAAAACGATTGACCTCCCCGCAAGGAAGAGGGAAGTCTGCCTCCAGATGGCCTTCAGATTCGAGCTGCAACATCAGCTCTTCCCTAGGCCTCCGGTCTGCTGGTCTGCCCTGCAGATTTTGGAATTGCCAGCCTCCACAATAGAGTAAGGTAAATATTTAAAATAAATCAATCTCTCTCTGTCTCTTTTTGTCTCTTTCTCCCTCCATATGTATATCCTATTGGTTCTATATCCCTGGAAAATTTTCACTAATACACTCTTTCTTGTGACTTGAAATAAGGAAGGAGGCATCTTCCGAGATTACTCCAGTGCCATCTGGGCCTGAGATGAAAGGCATGGTGTGTACAGAAGATGCTGAAAAAATGTGACTTGGACAATCCAACAGGATGGGTACAGACGCTGTGGCAGGCCTCTTGGTATGTAGCAGCTGTGGCAGTAGCACAAGGGACCTGGCTCACACCTGCGGGAGCGGTGCAAGCTATTCTCAAACAGCACCACAGACGTGCAGATCTGTAACGATGGACACACAGAACCCAGTGCAATTGGTTAGGCCAGCCATGACTGCCTTGTTTCTCTTGTTCATACACTCCTTTTTTCCAGCCTCTCTTGTAGTTTTCACGAAGGAATGGCCGTGTCACACTGTTCTAGCCATTGAGTGAAAGGGGAAGTCTTAGAGAGATGTTTCTTCCTGATGAAAGAAGAGAGAACCACACGAGTATTTCTGTCCTCCCCCTTCTCATCCTCGAGTACTATCTTGATGCCTAAAATTCTGCAGCAGGACAGCAGGCGTCTTGCAACCAACAAACACAAGGTCTAAAAGCCGACAGGTGAGTGTGGAGACCTGGAAAGGATAGAAACTCTGTTCTTACCGACATTTCTCAGCTGCTGCCCCACACCTGGAAGCACCTATGTCTAGATTAATTGTTGTGGGAGGTAACTACGTATCCTTATTAATCAGGTTTTCACTTGCTTACAGGGGAATGCATTCTCAAGCACTTTGGAAAAGACTAGTGATGATGTGCACGCAACAAAAATATGCCACTAAGTACCTCCCAGCTCCATCTCGTGTGAAGCTGAAGAAAGAGAGACATATGCAGGCCCCATCATTTGGGGGTAAATCTGGCCAGTCTTCTTGTCATCCCCCATCCCATCTCGACTCCTGGTGGAAAGACACAGTAGACAACTTAGTCGATACTTCAGTTTCAAATACACTTTGATGTAGATGCCTCTATCTGACAGGAAAGAGGGGCTAAGTGATCATTCGCACCTCATAACATACCCACTGGTATGGTTCAATATTGGAAAGAAAAGGAAGATGTAGCAAAATAACGAATAATAGCACTAATAATAATAATGAGGAAAACACTACTAGCTCATGCGTTGCGAAGATCCCAAAGTACAGAAAGTACTTAGGAGCTTGTTTTTATCGTCACACTGGATCATTGCTAGGGTTGAGGATTCACAGATTGGCAGCTCCTGACTCTTATGCATTGGGCTTTCCCTTATCCGTCACTTTCGTGCCCTGTGTATTGATCCCACTAAATCAGCCTTTATATGACAAATACGGACTTTCCCACTTCTACTGATCAATGAGTACACAGCTTGTGCCTACCCACCAACAGGTCAGTTCTACCAACAGCACCATCTTTTTTTATTTTTTTGTTTTGTTTTGTTTTTTGTTTTTTGGTTTTTTTGTGGGGAAGACCAGCCCTGAGCTAACATCTATTGCCAATCTTCCCCTTTTTGCTGAGGAAGACTGGCCCTGGGCTAACATCGTGCCCATCTTCCTCCACTTTATATGGGACGCCGCCACGGCATGGCTGACAAGCAGTGCGTCGGCGGGCGCCCGGGATCCAAACTCGCGAACCCCGGGCTGCCAAGCGCGGACTAAACCGCTGCGCCACCGGACGGCCCCAACCAACAGCGCCATCTTGATCAAAAATGCAGAGTTTGTCATCAAAGTATCTTAAATTCTGTTTTATTGCATTTGTTACATCATGAATTGAATAGAAAACATAAAAAAATAAGATTTCCAATACTAAAGACAAAAAGTATAGGTGACTTCAATGCAAAGTACAATGAAACAAAGAGGAGACTCACTTAATGTAGAGAAAATAGCATATATTTAGTCTCAATCCACCCTGTATTGGACACAAACCAATTACCAGCATCTTTAATTTTGTATGAAAAGAGAACAATTAAATAACATGTACCAGATACTAGAAATACATTGTCAAATATTGAAGCTAAAGGGCTAGGAAAAAATCATGATTTTATAATATTTCTCAATATGCTGACAAATAAACCACACCACCCACCCACTCGTAATATATGAATCTAGTGTTCTGTGTCTATACATAGAGCCTCACACACAGTTTTGTAAATACATTATGGACTTAAGTAGGAGACTGCTTGTATTATGGATTGTGCTCATCAAAACCTTTGATAAAAAAATACCATTTCATTAGCTTCTTCCAAATATTTGCAATTAAATTAAGTTCCACCCAGATATTTGCTGTCTTTTAGAAACCAGACCACAAAGGAAGGACATGGGCTCTCTCAATCATTTCTCCCTGCTTCCCCAATAAACAGAAAGACTACACGTACAGAAATAGAATATCTGTCCCCAGTAAGTAACTAATGGGCCCCCCATGAGTCAGCGTCTGGCCTTGGCAGTGTTTTCCTGCTAACAATCCCCCAGGAGAATTACACACAGAGACGAACCTCTGATTGATTATAGACCAGTGATCGGGACATTACCACACTCTCCCTATTATTTACTAATAAATGCCCTCAGCCTTGCACACCACCATAAATTCAGCTCATTATAGAGATTCTTGAGAGTGCACGCTTGAGCCGGCCTCACCCTTCCTGACTCCAAGAGATGGGTCATTTACTCACAGGCTGCTTGCTGTTTTGCTTTCTGCATCCACACACTTCTATTTTCTCGCAAGGGTCAAAACGGGCTTCATTTTTGTACAAAGTCCACTTCCTATATACTTCCCCTTTGAATGAATGATGATCATCTTGAAATATGTTTGGTTGCCCCTTCAGTCCAGTTACCTCTTATTTCTTCCCTGGGCCCATGACTCATTCTCCTCCTTCTTTTAATAACAGCCATTCATTTGCTGTTAGTGCCCTGGAGTGGATTCCGACTCCTAGCGACTCTGTGTCCAGCACAGCAGGACCCTGCCTGGTCTTTTTGCACCATCCTCTCAGCTTCCAGGGCTTTATCAGACAATGCTCTGCTGTTATTCATAGGGTTTTCATGGCCAGTTTTTTCAGAAGTGCGTGGCCGGGTCCTTCCTCCTAGTCTGTCTTGGTCTGAAAGCTCAGCTCAAACCTGTCCACCATGGGCAACCCTGCTGGTATTTGAAATCCCAGTGGCATCGCTTTCAGCATCACAGCAACATGCAGCCACTACAGTATGACAACTGACAGACGGCGGTGTGTTTCCCTGATTGGGAAACGAACCCAGGCCTCAGCGATGAGAGCACCGAATCTTAACCAGTAGACCACCAGCCATTAATAGTCACCATTAGTAGTCTCTTTCCTCCATCTAGTCCCAAAGAAATTCCCCTCAACAAGACTGTTTTAAAAGTGTCTTCTATCAAAAGTCTACATTTATCCCTTTGTACAGTATTTGTCCTAAATATTTTATAAATATTTATAGTATAAATATTTATAAATATTTATAAATAGGGCCCTGACTGTAAAGCTTGAAGTGATAAAGGGTCATTTTAAAGACACTGGTAAAAAATGAACAAAAGGTACACTTAGTTTGATGAGTTTAATAGAAGACTCATGATTTTGAACTCCTGATTTTACCACAAACTCATGACTTTATAAAGAATTGTAACGAATTGTTTACCTTTTTCCTTAAGGTTAGAAAAAGTGAAAAATGACAAAAGGCATTTCAGTTGCATTGTTTAGGAGAAAAAAAAATCCTGACAGAAAGTGTTGTTAGATATTAAAATTAGTTACCAAAGGAGATTGTGAAGTCTCTAGCCTTGAGTGGATGAAATTTCGAAATGAATTCTCATTTGCCTGGAAGGAAGCAAAGGATGATTTTAATGACCTCTGTAAGTCTCATTCTATCCAATATTATTGTACCCAAGTTGTATACAAGTTTTTTTTTTTTTTTTTTAAGAATCAAAAATGTGCAGCAGAAAGCACAGAAGCAGTTGAATGCAAATGTGAACTGTCTTCAGGAAAATATACCTCTTGATATAATGCTGAAGAAACTCACATAATCCTTTTTGCCTGTCACTAAAGATTTCTCTTTGAGATTAATTCTGATTATACATCCATTAGGAATGGTACAGTTTATTTAGGGGAATGATAAAAAATTAATAACCACTTCTCATTTCATTTGAGGAAAGGAAACAGTTAAGCATTTTGATATACATGATTGCAGAGAACTAGAAGCAAATTAATGAAATATTCCCTTGTCATCCATTTGGTAGTATATTCCACATTGTTGGAGATATGTTTATTTCACTTAATGAAATAGCCAATGAAGATTCAGAACTGCTTATAATCAAAAAGCAGCAGTTTGGGATTAAGGAAGAATCCTGTGTTAATATGCAGAAAGAGTAAAAAAAAAAAAATCAGAATAATTTATAGGTGAAAACTTAGGAATGAAGAGAAATGGAAGGAATCTGAACTTACTGCATCATAGGCAATCTCCCTCTTAACCATCGACTTTGTTCCAAAGGCTCATTTTGAAATCACTTGTTTAGAATTTAGAGCACATATTCTTGCACAATCATAGAATCTATGGGTTGGAAAGAGCCTCAAAGATCATTTAGGTCAAGGGCTGCTCTGAGATTTAATCACCTCTTACATCATCCCTGCCAAGCAAATAATGTTATAAATGGCAATTAAGTCTCTAGATGTCATTACAAAATTGTGTTTACATCATAAAGTACCCTAACATATCCAATAAACACATAGTAGAAGAGCATTTTTCCAATCTGTATTGTAAAGTTGCTGTGAAAAAAAATGGGATCACGATGATTATGGGATAACCATAGTTCCAATTTGGGGTGCCAGCTACACAGCCACATCTCCTGCAACCCCAAGCCCCAGGCAGGAATTTTCCCTGTCTCCACCCCATGAGCAGTCACCAGAGGGTTGAGGATTAGAAGCTAGAACAGGGCTATGAGGAGTAGGATCAGGATTTGTGTTGTGGGGTAGGAGAAGAATGGGCTAAGGGTGGAGGAGAGGTGAGAAAGAGACGGGAGATAATATGCAGCAATGAGATTTGCCACTTCTGCAGCTCCCTTTGCCTTTCCTTGCTTGCCTTCCAACTCAGCAGTGCCCGAGAAGGCAAGTCTCCCCTCCACTCAAGGTGGAAGCCCTGAGTGTCCTATTCAGTCAAGCATTAAATTGTTCATATTTGTTCACTTGGCTTTTAAAGTTTTGTTTCCACTTTGCACTATCACTTCACCAGCAAGCTAAGAGGTCCTGGAGCACAGATGGCGTATATTGTGCATTTCTGGATACCCAACGCCAATTCATGACTGACTCACAGATTGTGCTAATATGTGTTTATAGGATAAGTGTTTACTAAATAAAGGCATTAGGAGGAGGAGAAATAACAGGTCTTTATGGGCAGCAGAATGGGATTCTCTCTCCTCTCTTTAATCTCTTTCCCACTTGTAATCATCAGCCAGAGTTGGGCTGTGAGGAATGGAGATGGGAACCAGCAGTAGAGAAATGAGAAATGACAGTTGAAGGGATGTCCCCTCCCTTTTCTCTCCCCTTCCTAGTTTTCTGCCTCTTCACCCACCCTCTTAGACATCTCCTCTAGCCAGGACTGAATGCTTGAAGAGGGGGAATCTGGAATCATGAGAATATGATTTCATGAAACAAGAGGTCCAAAGGGGTAACAAGAAAAAGGAAAGATAGGAGGAGAGAGATTCTCAGGAGAAACAGAAGAAAACACTTATTCCCTATTTGGCACAGATGGTCAGTGCGCACTACATATCCATGTGCTTCTCCAGGTTTCCCAACCCCATGCATCAGAGTAGTGTCATGTTAACTACTTCTTAACAATGGAACATGAACAGAAACAATATGCCCATTCCCATCTGAGAAAGGTAAGAGTGGGTGCTCCTTTTCTGAGATTGCTCTTTTCTCCTGCTACATTGACCTTGGAGGCTATTTTCTCTAGGTGGCATTACTATAAGATGGGAGAGCTGTCAGACACAAACCCAACCTTATATGAGGGTGAAATAAGCATTTTGTGTGTGTGCAAAGGCACTGTAATTCAGAGACTTATTTGTTACCACAGCATGGTATAGCATAACCTAACTGCTACACCTCATTTCACCCATTTGGTGCAGTCATTAATAGGAAAAGGAAGGTTGCTAGTTATGCTTACAAGTCCAGGGCCACCAGACTTAGACATCAGCATCTCATTCACAGTTTCTAATTCAAAATTTGAAACCATCTCAAAGTCCAACACTTCCTATTTCTACCTATCACTTAATTAGAAAATGTAACATTTTTAAAGAATTACTGAGATGATATCAAACGATGTATTCATCCAGATACTCCTAAGTCCACCCCTGAATGAAGCGACACCAGCAGAGCTACATTTATTATATTGGCCATTTTGTAGACTCATCCTGAGCTCAGCATGTGGTCATTAGATCAAGGGATGCTGCAAAAGACAGGTGTGAAACTCACTTCAGTACCTACTCTACAGACATTGTGGTGAATATTGTTCATTATATTGCACAGTAACATCTTTATAAGAATCCTCCCAATAATTTCCTTTCTTGTCTTAATATCAGTAATAGTTGTTCTTCTCCTGTAAAATAGAATAGTATTAGTACCTATCTTGTCAAGTATTTGTTGCAAGGATTAAATTAAGTAGTGCATTTTAAAAGCTTAAAATGATGCCTGGAACAGAGTAAGCACCAAATATATTTTTGCTCTTATTAGGAATTTTTTTAAATCGTAATTGAACTGTAAATTGCATTAATGTTCAATATATTTTCTAACAGATAAGAGTCCAAACTAGAGGCTACCGAGAGCAAGTGAATCATTTGTCTCCAACTTTGTTTTTTACCCCATTTCTTTCTCATTCTTTTCCAATGTATGTAACTTTGCAGCATTTTATGTATTCCTTTAAGCTGATCTAAATTTCTTCCAGAGCTGCAAAGACTATAAATAAATAAAAATTAACAGACTAAACCCTAGATTCTTTACTTATCTTTTATTAACATTTGGAGAGGGAAAATGAAACTACAATGAAAAGCCTATACATATAAATAGAATTTTCTCCATTAGAGCATTCTCTTTCTTTCCTACTGGTATAAAAATGTAAAACTTAACACCTATAATTGGAAGAACACACAAGCACCAACTAGGCTCAGTCAACTAATTTAACTTTGACACCTCAATTAAAATTTTGCAAAGGGTCTATCCCCTTCAGCTAATTTATCTTCAAAATTCTCATGCTGAGGATTGAAAGTCCACTCTGCTCTTGGGCCTGAGACACGTAAGGACTCTTTGGATAAAAGCTATAACTGTGATGGCCAATTTCCAACAAACCCTTAAGACCCATGGTGTGATAATATATTTATAGAAACAGAACATTTAAAATATAAAATTGTTTGAAAACTCTGGGCTGTGTAGTCATCATGCTAATGGACTTAAAATATTATTGTTGCTAAGCTCAAAACAAATGCGTTCTGTTCAGTTCAATAAATATTTACTGTCTTTTGTTTCCTGGTCAGTGAGCTAGGCTCTGGATACTAGACATAAACAAAGTATGAACCAAACCCTCAAAGTTTCTGTAATTGGGTAAAACACAGTTAAATAATTATTCTTTATTACTAAACACTCCTCATTGTCTTCACAGCATTAATCACAAGAAGGCGTTATACATTTATTTGTTTACTCATATGATTACTTTCTGCCTCCTTCACTAGGCCATTAGCTCATTGGTGGCAAAAACTATGACTATTTTGTGTATTGTGAGCTCAGTACTTGTACAGAAGCCCTTTACGTGTTAGGCACTCAATAAATATTTTCTAAATAGTAATGTAGTCATATGTAAAATTAAGAGAAATCAATAGCTTTCATGTATACAAACAACAATACTTAGAAGATGTGATGGAAAAGATCCATTTCTAATGGTAACGACTATAATTCTGAAAAGGATAAAATATCTAGGAATAAACCTAACAAGAATGTGCAAAAACAAAATGAGAAAAAATTAGCTAGATTCCAGAAGAAGAATTAAATAAGTAGAAAGACATTCCAAGTTTGTAGATAAAAAGACTTAATATCATAGAAAGGCCAATTCTCCCTAAGTTAATTCATAAATTTAACAATCCCAATAAAAATACTGAAAAAGAAATCTTGTTCTGGAACTAGAAAAGCTAATTCTAAAGTTCACATAGAAAAATAAACTAGTAATAATAACCAGGAAATCTTTGAAATAGAGAAGCCTTATAAGCCAATAAATATATTATAAACCTTCAATAACTAAAACAGTGTGGCTGGGATATGCATATATAAAATAGACCAATGAAGAGAAGATAAATTCCAGAAATAATAGATGCCAATTTATATGGGAATTTAGCATATGATAAAGGTGGTACTCAGATCTGTGGTGGTAAATGTGAAATTTAATATATAATGTTGGGGACAACCAAATAGCTATCTGGAAAATGATACAGTTGGACTCATAAATCAGACCATATTCAAAGAAAAATTCCAAACAGGTTTAGGACTTAAGTGTATAAAATAAAATCATAACATGGTTGAATTCCTTTAAAGCCTGGAAATAGAAGCAGCATTTATAACTCCAACTCAGAAGTCAAAAGACTGATAAGTTCAACCACACAAAACCCATAAACTTTGCACTCAAAAACAGCGTAAGAGCAAGCTGGAGGAAAATATTTGCAATTCATATCACTGTCAAAGGACTACAATTACTAATATATAAAGAGCTCCTAGAAATTCGAAGAAAAATAACAAAAACTTAGAGAAAATATGGTCAAAGATCATGAATGGACATTTCACACACAAAAAAATACAAATGGTTGTTAAACATGTAAAAATACTCATAATAAAAGAAATGCAAATTAAAACTACATTTCCCACTGTGATGGGCAGAATTCTATGAAGGCCCCACGATCTCCATTCCTTAGTGTCAGGCCCCACATAATCCCCTTCCCTTGAGTGTGGCTGGGACTTAGGACTTGCTTTTAACCAATGGAATATGGTAACAGTGCTGGAATGTCATTCCATTGATTAGGTTATATTGTGTGGCAAATGGGATGGGATGACATTCCATGATTATATTACGTAAAATAAGACTCCATGTTAACAGACTATAGCAAGAGACTTTCTTGCTGGCCATGAAGAAGCAAACTGATGTGACATGAACTGCCTGCAGAGAGGGCCACGTGGCTGGGAACAGTAGACGGCATCTAGATGCTAAGCCTCACTTTTACAAGCATAAAGAAGTGACTTCTTCCAATGATCACATGAACTTGGAAGGAGACCTTTAGCCTCAGATGAGACCACATCCTAGCTGACACTTGATTGTAGCCTGTGAGACCCTGAGCAGAAGACCCAGCTAACCCATGCTGTGGCTGCTGAGCCACAGAAACTGTGAAGTAATAAATGTGTGTTGTGTTAAACCACTAAGTTTGTGGTAATTTGTTATGCAGCAATAGGAAACTATTACATTCACCAACCATGTTGGCAAAAATACAAAAGCATGCAACACTGTGTGTTGCTAAATTATGCCCACGGTTGGACTTAAACATTACTGGTGGGATACAAAATGGTTCAATGCCTGTGGGGAAAATCTGGCAATGCCCAGCACAATTACATTTATACTTGTCCCAGCAATCTCACTTCTGAAAATCTATCCTTCACTTGCATACATATGAAATGACATATGTACCAAAGTTTTCATTAAAGCATTGTTTATAATAACAAATAATGGAAACAAACCACGGGTTCAACAATTGAGGATTGGTTAAATTATCTAGGGTCATCTACTCTGTGGAATATTATGTATCCATAAAAAAAGAAGAATGAGGAAGATCTCTATATAATGATATGGAAAAAAATCTCTAGGATATATTACTAAGTGGAAAAAACTAAGGTTCGGAACAATATAAATAGTGTGCTGCCTTTGTATGAGGAAAGTGTATGTATTTGCATAAAGAAACAAATGATTTTAAAATGGTTACCCGTAGGGAATGGGGAGAAATGAGATGGATGGGGATAAGAATGGGGTTAAGTCTTCTCCACGAATACGTTTTTTAATCATTTTTATTTTTGAAACATATAAATGTATTATCTATTAAAATTAATTTAATTTGTAAGAATTTTTGAATGGATGGATGTAGAAAAGCACTGTGTCATAATGGGGGTATATTCAGCACAGGTGACAACGGGGAAGGAGGGAGTGACAGAGTAACATCAGCTGACGTGTCTTCATGGGAACAAGGACACTGATCAAGATTATGAAAGATGATCAAGAGTTATAACAGATGAAGAAGCCTCAGAAAGACATTACAGAGAGTGAGAACTGTGTTCAAAGGCACAATTAGGTGAAGCTGGCAGTACATCTAGAGAATGAAGAAAATATGGTCTTATTAAATATAACAGGGGTACGGAGAGCTATGCAGAGGCCAGATCAAGGGGCCCTTGGAAGCTCTCCAAGTGAACTTGCACTTTATACTTTGCATAAGGTTTATGTCTTAAATTGATCATTCTAAAAGTGGTTTGGAGGATATATTGAAGGGAATCTGTATCAGTTTCCTGTGGCTGCCATAACAAATTGTCACAAACTTGGTGGCTTAAAACAACAGCGATTTATTTTCTTACAGCTCTGGAAGCCAGAAATCTGAGCCAGAAGTCTGGTATCAAGGTGTCAGCAGGGCCACACTCTCTCTGGAGCCTGTAGGAATCTACTCTTGGCCTCTTCCAGCTCTGGTGGTTACCAGCATCCTCAGCTGTGGCTGCCTCACTCCAGTCTCTGCCTTCATCTCCACACGGCCTTCTCTCTGTGAGTCTGTGTCTTCTCCTCTTCTGTCTCTTATAAGGACCCTTATCACTGAATTTAGGGCCCACCCAGTAATCCAGGATGATCTCATCTCAAGATCTTAATTTAGTTGTATCCGCAAAGACCCTTTTTCCAAAACAGGTCACATTCACAAGTCCCAGGAATTAGGATGTGCACATATTTGAGGGGGTGGGGAGGTACCATGATCGATGCTAAAAACAAGAGACTATTTAGAAAGTGATTGCAATTGATCGGGTAAGAGATGTTCAACAAGTAGTCGACTTTTCTGATCAAAAACTTCCCAGGGCATAGATCCTACAAGATACTTAAGTTTTCCAGAAATCCACTCCACATCCTCCTTTCCAAGCCCACCCTCTTGCCTTTTTATTCAAACAATTGAAAGTATATTTGCAGCAGCCCCCTCACCTCTTCTATGTCTTTTCTTACATTCATATCATAACCAGTATGTGGCATGTTTTCCTGTAGGGACAGTTCTGGGCTTACTAATCTGGAGTAGCAGAAGTCCTCAGGAAGGTTCCCTCCTTGAAAAAGACAGCTAGAGGCAGACAGAAGGTTCTACAAAGGACACTCTCAGGCAAGAAAGCCTGAGGCATATAGCATTAAAGTTCCTGGTAAGGTCTGTGTAGCACCACACCAATCTTCATAAAACTTAGAATTTCTAGAATAAATGGTAGCATATTAAAATACAATGCAGACAACCAAGGGGAGAGGCACATCTTTAAACTTCGCATCAGAGACAAGAGGAGATTCCAAATGAAGGTGAAAGACAAGCAAATCAAAAGCTCCCATCCCCTTCTCCTCCAACAAGGTCACTTCCTGCCAGCTTTGGGGCAACAATTAAGCAGGAAAGAGTCATCCTCCACCACATGTTCTGGTCACTCTTCTTGCATCCCTAGGCAAATTTTAGTTATTGACCTTTGGTCTAATTAACCGATGCCTTACTTTCTAGTTAGAGATTGCTCACTTGCTAACAGTTCAAGCTCTGACTCTAAGCCACTCCTATCCAAAAGAACCTTCTGCAATGATAGAATCTTCCACATCTGCACTGTACAATATGTGCCCACTAGCCACCTGTGGCTATTGATCACTTGAACAAGTGATAATAATTTTTCAATTATCATTAATTTTAATTAATTTAAATTGAAATAGCCAAATGTGGCTAGTGGCCAGCATATTGGACAGCACAACTCTAAACACTGTTGAACACAGGACCTGGCCCATCTTCCTGTTTGGACATAGTCAAGTTCCATCTTGGTTTCAACACTAGCCTTGGCCTGTTGTTATACTTATTCTGTGTTTCCCAGAAAGCGTTTAAGAAGCCTATTGGGGCTCATGGCCATCAGTTATATTTCAAAGGCATAAGTTAGAAAGTTTGTTGTGTTTTTTTTATGTTTTGAAGAATTTCCTCTCTCCTTAGGATTTCAATTCTTTTTTTTTTTTTGAGGATGATTGGCCCTGCACTAACATCTGTTGCCAATCCTCCTCTTTTTCCTTTTTTTTTCTCCCCAAAGGCCTAGTATATAGTTGTGTTTCATAGCTGTAGAGTTGTAGCTCTTCTACGTGGGATGCTGCCTCAGCACAGCTTGATGAGTGGTGAGTAGGTCCGTGCCCGGGATCCGAATTGGCGAACCCTGGGCAGCTGAAGTAGAACGTGCAAACTTAACCACTACGCCACCAGGCCAGCCCCTAGAAAGTTTTTTTCTCTCTAATATTGGTTCGAGATGTTCCAAGAAAAGACCTAGAGATCTTGACTAGATATTTTCAAAGAAATAATTATAACTGTGGGTCTCTCTAATAGCCACAGCCTCACTTTGCAGTTTTTTTGATAAGCTCACCCTTGATGTCTGGCCTTTCTTTCTAGACAATTTAACAAAGACTTGTTTCACTCCTGGATTTAGTTTCTATTATGTGATTAAAACATGTACATTTACATATACTATCATTGTAACTATGACTTGACAGAAGTTGTTTACACTGTTTTCATGTTCCTAACTACCAGCTTCTGGATGGAGTGAAATTGGAAATACGTTGAGAGGGTGTATATAAGGCATTTAGGTCCAGACTCACTCTCTTTCAAGGAATTCCAACAGTTGCCTCCAAGAACACTAACAAGAAATCATCGTGGATGGTTTTACCTCATCTCCACCCTAAGCATTAAAGGAAAGCTAAAGCTTTCAGGAAGTAAACCAGGCTGTCACTAAGACCTTCACTGAATGAACTTGGACTCTCCGTTTCTGAAGAAGGGAGAACATTTCAACAGCTCATCTGCCCCTTTATTCACGGTGTAAAAGGGAACTTCCAACTCTAAGATGCTGAAGAAACAGAGATGGTTGGGACACTGAGGCTACTGGTAGGGAGAGCTCAGATGCAGCTCCTTACCAGATTACATGTGGTAAGCCTACAGAAGAGATAACAAAAGAAAGAATGAGATCAAATCTATGCACCACTTAGAGCTTCTCAGAGAAAACAGTTCCAAAACTACATGATGTTATTACATATCATTAGGGTTTTAATGGAGTTGATTGCCCTGCCATTATTTTTGTTGTTGTTTTCTCTATCTTCTTAACATTATTTTTGTGACACCAACAGCCATTAGAGGAAAAGTGATTTGATAGAATCCTTTTCAGTGGTGGTTAGCAACAGGCTATAATTACTCATTTCCATTAGGAGCCATCACTTAAATATTAGAATTTTGAGAGCAACTTGGGCAGATTGATTCCTGGGTTTACATTTTAAGATGATAGAGATAGACAGACAAGTAGACAAATAAATGATAGATTAATAGATGATAGATTAGATAGATAGACAGACAGACAGATAGATAGATAATAGATAAAATAGGCAGATAGACAGATATAGATAGATGATAGATAAGATAGATAGATGATAGATACAGAGATATGTATTTTTGAAACAAAAACTATTAATTTATGTCTGTGGTTATTAAATGACCTTCAAATCCATTGGAATACATTATTTCACCTATTTCTTCATATACACAAGCCTTCTTTAAAATAGAATCCTAGACTTTAAAGGGACTTTAGCCACTGTTGAGAGCAGAAGCCCTGGGGCCAGGCTGCATGGCTCTAAACTTGTCTTTGCTGTGTGACATTAAGAACTACATTCAACCTTTTTATGTCTCATCTGTAAAATGAGGAAACAGTACCTACTTCACTAGGATGCTGTGAAGATTAAATGACTTCCTTTCTGTCAAGCACATAGAACACCAGCTGGTCTACATTAAGTGCGTCATAAGTGTTAGTTTCCATCATCACCATTGTCATCATCATCATTTTACAGATGAAGCAGCAAGGTCCGGGCAGTGACGTGGTTTGTCCAGCTCATCCAACCAACGTTAAGCACGCGGAAGAGCCTGAGGCCCTTGGCAACCAGCCCTGGGTCCTTTCCACCGTGTCAAGCTGCCTGCTCTGCTCTGTGCTATAATTTCTTCTGCATAAAGTCCATATCAGGCATTCCTTTCTTAAGAAGGAAAGAACCCAGAGGCCTAGAGATGCCATTTCTAGAGGTCTCATGGCAGCGTCAAGAGAGGCCAAAGCGACTGCTGAAATTCTTCACTTTAAAGTCACTACTAAAGGTCCCTCCACACAATGTATCTCCCCATTTGCTGCTATCCCTAAAATTTCTTCTTGTGAGAAACAACTTTTCATTGTATCGTCTTAGTTATAAAAACCACACACTGGCTTATATTTACATACTCATATCAATATGTTACTTTTAGTAAGTGAGAACACAAGATAAAAACCTGCTAACATATAATAATAGTATTAGCATAATAAGAACAGAAGAGCAATACCCATGGAGCAGGGGTTATTGAGATATGGAAGGAAATGGAACGCTTTTGATGCTTTGGGTATCAAAACCAAACTTCACTTTCCTCACAGTTTGCCAAGAGCCGACAGGAACACTTTGTGGGACGATGCAGCAAGGAATGGAGGAGAGCTCCACCGTGAGCCACTTCATGAGCAACAACAAGGGCACATGAAAGGCAAGAACTGCTTTGCTCCTTCCACAAAACACAAGTGCCTCTCCAGATCCAAGCCAAACCCAGTCTACAGCTGCGAAGAAAACGATCCTCAGGGGCCAGCCAGGTGGCGTAGTGGTTAAGTCCATGCACTCCGCTTCTGCGGCCCGGGGTTCGCAGGTCTGGATCCTAGGCACAGAGCTACACACCGCTTATGAAGCCATGCTGTGGCAGCGTCCCATATAAAGTAGAGGAAGATGGGCATGGATGTTAGCCCTGGGCCAGTCTTCCTCAGCACAAAAAAAAGAGAAAAGAAAAAGAAAATGATCGTCATGGGGACCCTGCAAGAGAGCCAGCAAAACATTTTGATGTCACATCTCCTGATCCCTGTGGGCATTCAGAAAAAAAAAAGACTCCTGACACAGATACGTTCTATAATCCAAATTTTTACATAGCATGAAAAAGAAAGAAAAAGAAGCCATCTACAACTTTTCCTTCTATTCCTGTGTTCCACAGGAGCAATATTTTGCTTCTACCTGAAGTGCCTTAAACATAATTTCTCTTTATATTAGAAGTCTAAAGTACAAAGGCTACCCCGACTATAAAAGCTTCGTGCAAATCCATATATTTAAGTCCAGAATGGCTTTTCTTTCATTCTCATGTAGTGTTTGCAAGCCATGCTGATGCATTTTATCAGGAATCACACTGGCTCAAAGTAGAGCAATAAAAATGATTTGAACATAAAATCTCATTTTTTAAGTTCTTAGCTTTAAATATGCTTCAACAGGATGGGAGCTGTTATTTTCTCTACATCAGCTTTACATTCTGCGCAAAGCATTTGAAATGCACTATTCCTGAAAAGTGGACTTGGCCATTGTCATACTGTCTCTGTCACAGCAGAGCTTTCTCTCTTTTACAAAAACCAATTTAATCTGCCCAGCGCTTTTTCCCTCTGCCATTATTTGGAACACTCCAAAGCACTGATCAATTAGGGCAATTGTTTTAACGAGAAAGATTGATTCTTGTCATGTTTGCAATATCTTCTCTTTTCTTTACCTCGTTTCCCCCAAGAATCAGGATGCTGAATTGCTATTCAAAGTCTCTACAGCTGGCTTGAATTCCCCTGGGAATGTCGGCCAACCAAATTGCCTCATGGGAAATTATTGCTTTCTACTTCACTTCAGATACATAGACACATAAAGGGGTGTCTTGATCCATTTGGGCTGCTATAACAGAATAGCACAGCTTATAAACAACAGAAATTTCTTCCTCACGGTTCTGGAGGCTGGAAGTCCAAAAATCAGGATGCCAGCGTGGTTGGATGAGGGCTCTCTTCCAGAGTGCAGACTTTTCATTGTGTCCTCACATGGCAGAAGGGGGGAGGGATCTCCCTGGATCCTCATTTATAGGGCACTAATCCTACCCATGAAGGCTCCATCCTCATGACTTAAGCACCTTCCACAGGCCCCATCTACTAGTACCATCATCTGTGGGAGTTAGGATTTCAACATACAAATTTGGGGGGACACAAATGTTCAGACCACAGCAGAGGGGCATGTGCAGATACATATATGGGATGGCAGTTTGCTCTACTCTAAATTTATCTCTTCCTCCTTGCCTTCCTCGCCTGCCACCAAAGCACCCATTTCCCAGATGATGTGACATTTTCTAGCTAGAAGGAAAAACCCTGCTGATTAACTAGGCACTATCTCATTTGCCCCACTGATCACAGAGTAGTTAATTCACATCTGAGGAATAGCAGCGAGGTTAAAGAAACATGGAACATAAAGACCATGGAGTAGACCAAGTGAAATATCAACTCAGGAGGGTAGCATAGAACTAGGCATACAGCAGATGGCCAATAAATGGTTTCTGGTCAGCTAACTGATATTGTTATTTATCCAGGAGCAATTTTTATTTTCTAAGAGAATACTTTTAACAAATTCCTACTGGTAGAATTTAAGGTATTATGGAGACAATAAGAGGTTTTTTGTTTTGTTTTTTGTTTTGTACCCATTAAATTGCATCATATAGTTGATCATTTAACTTTGTCTAAGTTCAGGTTTGACTTTATCTTCATCTATATACAACTGAAAAAAAAATATTGGGATTAAATGAGCATGGATTCTCAGCTTGTGGTCCCTAATTTAGTAACGGTCTGGTGGATGCCGGAATAAAGCATTCTTGGATGGATGTGGAGAATTAAAGTCTTTAACTTTTCTCATTTTTTCACTGAAATGTCACATGGATGGAGACAGAAAGTAATGCCCACTTTGCAATTAATCACAAGCTCATCAAGAAGACTAACCCAACTAGTTTGCTAAAAGCAAATAGATTGCCCCCATAAACTTTAGTTTTCCTTACCATTATCAACCAAGGGAAGAACAAATGAGATTAAAAATTTAAAGAATAAAAAATGAACTGATGAACAGGCAAGCCAAAAAATAAAAAGATCTTTGTGGAAAAAATAGTTTTTAACAAAGATGTTCAGAAGGAGTATAATATAAATACCTGAGTGTAGAAACACACACAGACACACAAATACACAAATATTAACATTCATGTTTCAATAAACATCAAGATTTATTATGCCTTTAGAAAGTATTGACTGGGGTGAAAGTCAATACATCTTGACGTTCACCACAACAAAGTCAATAATTGCTTAATAATTTACGAAGACTCATGGGATTTCATGTATCTGATGGCTGTAAAGTAAAACCATTACATTTTCTTCCAGGAATACTTGATAAAGGATATAATACCAGAGGCCGACATTTGGAACCAAAACTTGTGCCCCCTCCTTTATTGAATGAAGGAAAGGGAAATATTACCTTTCCCAGAATTGCAGATGATGACTGTGAAATGTGAGCAAGGAGAAAAGAGTAACATGAAGGAAGCTTGGGGGAGACAACACTGATTAGAAAATTGATTCAGTGTCATAGACGAATGTGGGCATCTGTGCCTGTGAATTAAATAGCAGCCCCCTCCTGAAAAATATAATTTCATCCACTTTGTTAAGCACTAAACTTGCCTTATATTGATTGTGTGTATGTTCGTCCTTTCCTAGTTTCCTACTTACATTCAGAGATTAACAAATGCAGGTATTTCAAATGCCTTGACAATCTAAACCCCAAGCTGGAAGTGGCTTAGGGACAGACTAAGAAAAAACAGTGCTGGCACATTCCTATCCTTCTTTAGGATCACCTTAATATTGTTTCCACTTAACAAAGGCAGAAATAAAAAGAAGGCCAACCTTCTACAGTACAGATATAATGATTCATTTATAATCAGAAGCTAGACCAATATGGCCAGTTATTAAAATTATTCAGGTTAAGTTCAAAACACAGGAGCTGTATTCACTGAATTGTGGGGATGTGTGATATGAATTGTTTGATAAATATGCAGAACGGATGTTTCCCAGTGCTTCCAAATGGTACTGATAAGTTGAGCTCTGGAAATAAAAATGGAGGTCCATGCAAGCAGCAGAGTCAAGAAAAAATGAGCTTCCTCCAGAATAAATCTCTAATGAAGGATTTCTCTAGAAAATTGCCAAACTACCTTTAGCTGAAATCACAGAAAAGAGATCTGGCTCCCATTTTTTAAGGTCCACACAGGGAAGTAACAAACAAACAATGTGGACTCCAGAGAATGATGGTTGATCATATTCTCCTAAAGAGAACAGAGACATCAGTTGTTCTTTGCAGCCATTGCCAGTAGATAAGGCAGGGCGTGGAAGAGAGGGGATAAAAAATCAGATGCAGGTACAAGATTAAAGACTGCAGGTAAAATCGCCACAAGTAACCCCGATTTCCCAACCATAGAAATGGTTCTAAGAGCAAGAGTGTCATTTATCTCCTGCATTCATGGCAGGATACATCAGTGATAGTTAAACTCTTCCAATGGATCACAATTTATGTTTTTCAGAGAACTTGCCCATGAATTACCATGAATTATCATAATTGAGTCTCACAAAAATCTTTTAAAAGGCCTGGAAAGATGTTATTATCCCTTCTTAACAAACAAGGAAAGCTACAACTAGAAACATGTAACTAGTCCAAGATCACACAGTTGTCAAGGGGCAAAGCTGAATTTGGATCCATGTCTTCTAATTCCAAACCCAAAGCACTTCTTTGGATGTCAAGAAGAAGCTTTTATGGAACAACAACAAAACACTCATTTTAGTCAGAGTTCTCCAGAGAAACAGAAGCAATAGAGGATATGTATATGGAGAGAGAGAGAGAGATTTTAAGAAATTAGCTCACACTATTATGGGGACCAACAAGTCTAAAATTTGTAGAGCAGACTGGCAGGTTGGAAACTCAGGCAGAATTTCCCTGTTGTAGTCTTAAAGAGGAATTTCTTCTCCTTCAGGAAACCTCAGTCTTTGCTCTTAAGACCTTCAACTGATTGGACAAGTCCCACCCACATTATGTAGAGAAATCTGCTTTACTTAAAGTCAATTGATTGTAAAAGTTAATCACATCTAAAAAACACTTTCACAACAACATTAAAACTAGTGTTTGACCAAAGTACTGGGCACCATAGCCTGGCCAAGTGTAACACATAAAAGTAACCATCATAGCATATTTCTAGGAGAAAAGAAAAATGAAAACTGTTCTTTTCAATCAGAAGGATCATAAGATTCTAATATCTGCCTTTGCACGTTTTCTAGAACAAGCTAGCAAAATCAAGAACTAATTAGATAAAATCATTCATTCAAATGTCTACTTCTAACATTACTATCTTAAATTCCACATTCTTCTTCTACATAACTTAGAGCACCGTTTTTTATCAGGTGTTCTACTGACTAGAGCTATTGTGAAACATCAGGAATGGTTATTTCTCTAATAACCAGACTAGGGATGCGCTCCCTGGTTGACCAAATTCCAACTCTTAAGTGATCTAAAGTGGTGTTTCTAAAAACGTGGGCAATGAACTACCTTCTTTAGAATCATCTGGGGACCTTGTTAAAAGGTAGATTCCTAAGTTGACCCCAGTGAACTTAAATCTGAATTTCTAATGGTGGGTCAACACTGTATTTTAACAAGCATCCTAGGCAATATTTATGTGCCATATAGTATAAGAACCACTGAACCAGAAGATTAAAGCAGTGAGTGTGCAAATAAGACTCAGGCATTAGCACACAACCCTCCACACTTCACACCCAGGAACAGCTGAATAGGGATCAAGAGAAGAAACAAAAACAAAACTTCCTAGCTTTGGCAAAAATAAAGACATTGGTTCCTGTCATATCCTCACAGACAAATGCCCCAGTGCCCAGTAAACGTGGGAAACAAACACATAAATGACTGTAGAAAATGCATTTGGGAAAGTAGGAATAGATCCATAACGCAGAACGATCACCGTGGGCTGTCAACAGTGAAAGAGAATTGCACCACGTGTGGTATTCCACTGTGTGAAGCAGAAGGTACTCCATCAACACAGGGCACAATTTCAGCTGGACAAGTGCCCTGAATTTGGAAGATGGCTTTCCTTTGAGGAGCTTTTGAACTAGAATCCACATGAGGTAAGGGAATAAATATGGAAAAGAAGTAGTACTGCTCTGAGAAGGGAAAATCTAAAATCTTGAGAAATCTGCTTTCTACAGGAATTGCAGACCTAGAACATATCAGCATTATTGTGTTATTAAGTCCATTTCCCTGGTTTTCAGCTTCCCATTATAGCAAGATGAAATTTCATCCTGGTTTAAATCCTTACAAAGGAGGTTTTGAAAAGCCTCCTGATAACTTCTGATATGGGTGTGCTTCATTCTACAAACAAACAAAAATGCATATTTTAAAAACCAAATTATTAAAACTTTCTTTAATTTATGGTATGTCTTATACAGGGTTATTTTAAATGGTGAACACGTGGTAAGAATACGGAGAAAAGGGAACCCTAGTGCACTGTGGGTGGGAACGTAAATTGGTACAGCCATGATGGAAAACAGTATGGAAGTTCCTCAAAAAGTTAAAAATAGAACTACCATATGATCCAGCAATACCAATTCTGGGTATATATCCAAAGGAATTGAAATCAGGATCTCATAGAAACATCTACACCCCCATGTTCATTGTAGCATTACTCTCAAGAGCTAAGATACGGAAACACCAAAGTATCTGTCAACAGATGAATGGATAAAGAAGACATGGTATATACATATACAATGAAATATTATTCAGTCATGAGAAAGAAGGAAATTCTACCATTTGTGACAGCTTGGATGAACTTTGAGGGCATTAGGCTAAGTGAAATAAGTTAGACAGAGAAAGACAAATACCGTATGATCTCACTTATATGTGGAATGTAAAAAAGTCAAACTCAGAGATACAGAGCAGAGTGGTTACAGGGGGTGGGGGGTGGGAAATGGGGAGATATTGGTCAAAGGGTATCAACTTCCAGTTATGAAATCAAGTTCTGGGAATCTAACGTACAGCATTATGATTACAGTTAACAATACTATAACATATGCTTGAGTGTTGCTAAGTAGATCCTAAATGTTCTCATAACACATAAAAAAATGGTAACTATGTGACATGATGGAGGTGTCAGCTAATGCTATGGTAGCAATCATTTGGCAATATATAGATGTATCAAATCAACACATTGGACATCTTAAACTTACACAATGTTCTGTGTCAATTATATCTCAATAAAGCTGGTGGGAAATAAATAAGTAAATAAATAGTGAACACAAGTGTGCATTTTAAATTTAGAAGAGTTCATTTTACACACAGCTGGTTGGGAATGTGTCCATTGAACAAATAGAAATAAGCTTATAGTTTTTTTCCCAAGGACCCTTCATCTTGCAATTTTCAAAACATGTCAAGCACAGTAAAACAATATGTAAATATATGTGTGTATATATATATATATATATATAATTTGTTTAATTAGTGAATGAATTAACCTAGTGTTTAGGGAACTCTAGTGTTTAAGCAATAATCTGGAGTGGAAAGAAATGGGTTTAATTTATGGTCCTTCCACTTATTAATTTGTATGTTCATAAGCACGTTACTTAACCACTCTGGGCCTTGTTTGCCTCTCTGCAGGCTGGGTATGTTAATACCTCTTTCACGGCATCATTATTAGATGCTTATCAGGATCTCTGGGTCAATACAACAAATTTAAGTTGCAACACAGAACTTCCCTGCACTGATATCTATGCAAGTGAGTAAATAAGAGCTACAGCAACCACCAAAAGGAAAAAGAATGAAACTACGGATGTGCATTTTTAAAGTAATGGAAGGAAAGTTACAGGGGACACTGGAGTGGAGGGAGGGACACAGCACAGCTTCATTCCTAACCACACCCCTCCTACTAGACCCCGCCCTATCCCAAGGAGGGTCAGTGAGTTTACAAAGTCCTGAAATTTTTCATTAATATGCCCAAACCAGAACAGAAGCAGGCTGAACATGTATCCTTTTCTTTTTCCTCTTTTAACAGAGGCATAATGGAGTGTTTCCTGGGGTGAAGCAAGTAAAATGAAGAAAGCAGTCAATGTGGGTGGTTCTTTCTGAGGAAAATGAAGGTTCCAGAGCTACACCCTGAATTGAAGAACAAGGTGAAGTTCAAGGATCGCCCCTCAACCTTAGAAACGTGATATGCCTCCTATGTAGGTTTATTGAGCGTCTATGTGATGTTTTAGTAAAATCTTAGAGGCAGAGCAGATCCTAAGTATCCTAAAACAGAGCTCCTCAGCTGACCTTTCCTCTTCCCCTCTACTTTCTCCTTAGGCTACTTAAAAATGGGTAGAAGACAAAAAGAAACTTGGCTTTCATAGTGTAGTTTGGAAAGGAAAACAAACGCTTCTCATATATGACAGGAAGAGGGGTAAGAAGTCACCAGGTCTATATCAGATCTAATAGAACGTCAGCACAGAACTGCTAAAGCATAAGCAAGGTGAAAAGAAGTAGCATAGCAACTCTGCAGACACGTGAGTGGGAGTAATATAGGAGCAGACTGTCAGACAGAGAACCCAACCTAGAAGGAAAAATTACTCAATGAACAGAGGGAAATTCCTCTACAAATTGAGCTACGCTATAAAACAACTTAATTATTTAATGGATACAGTAAGATGATAAAAGGATAGAATGAGATGAAAAGGGAGATTGCATAGCCAAGATTGCATAGGCAAGATTTTATTGCCTAATAAATTGATGCTCAAATCAATCTCATCTCTGAACTAAAAAATACATTAGAACTAGTAAGGAACTGAATTGACGTTGCTGAAGAGCAAATTACTGGTATGTAGAGAGTTGAAAGTAAAGGCAATGAATGCAGATTAAAAAAAAGATAAAGACATTCAAACAATTAGAGAGGAACTAAATTTTACGGAGGACAAAGATGATCCATTCTAAGAAATGGTTGTTAGTGCCCCTGAGGTAGTGAATCCAACAAACTGAACTGAAAAATATATTGTAAGTTACAGTGCAAGAAAAAAATAAACCTTGAAATTCCAAGAAAAATGGATGTGTTAGAGCAAAAGAGCAAATCAAATGTGATAGAGGAATCTCAACACTGAGACCCATCTACTAGACTCTCAAACATCAGGAGTAAAGAATGACAGGCATCCAGACAAATAACTCAGATCACCCACAAGAAGCAAAACTCATGCTGCCTTAGATTTATCCCCAATATCAATGAATGCCAGGTGATGATGGAATCATGTCGGTTATGTTCTTAGTAAAAGAAAATGCTTCTCCAAGAATATTATCTCCAGCTTAGAAATTGTTCACATTTAAAAGCATCAGGCAGATATTCTTGAACATAAAAGAAATGAGGGAATAAAAACATCCTTCTTTTTTTTTTTTGCTGAGGAAGATTGGCCCTGGGCTAACATCTGTGCCCGTTTTCCTCTACTTCATATGGGACACCACCACAGCATGACTTGACAAATGGTGCATCTGTCTGCATTGGAGATCTGAACACGCAAACCCTGGGCTGCCAGAAGTGGAGAGTGAGAACTTAACTGCTAGGCCACTGGGCCGGCCCCCATGAATTCCTTCTTCTGTTGGTAGTGCCACCAAGTGGCTTCTGACTCCTAGCAATCCCGTGGACAGCACAGCGGAACCCTGCCTGGTCTTTTTGTGCCATCCTCTCACCTTTCAGCACTGCATCAGACAATGCTCCACTGGCATTCATAGGGTTTTCATGGCCAATGTTTTCAGAAGTGGGTGGCCAAGTTCTTCCTAGGAAGAATTCCTTATTAATGACAGTAAAATCTGGCCAATCAATAGTTGAATTCAAATTTAAAACTTGAAAATGAAGGAGCCATGGTGAAAGAAGTAGTGGTAAGCATTGTCTATTTTTTTTAACTTCTCTATGTGTTAGAAAATGTTCGTATTAAAAATTTGGAGGAAAAAAGACTAAATGAGCTAACACGTGTGATACGATCTTGTATGTTTTAAGTACCATGTTTTTCAGAGATGGTTGAGCTGAGTCCCTGTGTCAGTGAGAAGGTCTTCACGTCTACCCCCTTAGCGGTAATACTGAGCGTTAGAGTGGGGAGAGGAGCTCTCAGCAGCTCCCCCTTCCCATGGTGCAAGCAGGTATTTACCTGAAATATATTTCTGAATCATAAAAAGGCAAGTTCTGTTAAGAGGCAAAGTGAGACTCTGTGACAGAATGAGGGCCTTGGCCTGGGATGGGTCCATCAAAGGGACCATTAAGCTACTCAGTAATAATAAAAAATAGCATTAAATACATCTTAATAAATTTGTGATGCTTTCCTAGGAAAAATAAGAAAGACTTTGGTCTCTGTCCTTTGAGATATTGTATACTTTTACATTGTGCAGTGTCATGAAAAGATCATTTAACCAAATGCCAGGAAAACTGAGCTATTGTTCAATATATTTGATTATCGATAGGTATAACAGACAACCTGTAGATTAAATAAGAAGAAACGCATGGGTGTCAGGAGCTCAGCTAAGCTACCCCACGGTATTGTTGCATCGGCATCCATTTTGTTTGGCCAAGTGGCCTGGAGGACCTTAAACTGACACTAACCCCCTATGCAAGCACATGCCCTAGATAGCAGCCTGGTGAGTCACAAGCAGATGTAAGTTCCTGATATGACTTCCCCACCTGCCCTTGTGATAGACAGCCTCCCAGGGCCCTCCTCCTGTGTGCCCCTTAGATAAGACCCCTGTGGAGCTTACCAAAACCCTACTCTTCTGATTTGAATTGACCAAATCAGCCTCAGCCCAGGAATCTCGAAGCACTTCACCCACTGGCCCTAATAAAGGCACGAGTCCCAGGTCCTATCGCTCTCTCTGTCTGCACCCTGCCCGGACCTCCCCTTGAAGCCTCTGGAGGAATGCCATACGCTTTCTCCTGGACCTGTAAGTAATAAACCTCTCTGTTTCAGTGCGTCTTGTGGTCTGTTATTGAATCAATTTACCATTCAGCACCCTGCGTTCCACTTAACAAATGTTAATTTAACAAAGTCATAACAATGTGATAATTTCAACAGATGCCCCACACGTCTGATAAAACTCAACACGTATAAAAGATATTTTTTAAGTAATAAAAGGATTACACCTTACTATAACTGTTTCTAATAAATCAAAAGTTGAAACATACATGGCATTCGCTTTAAATATGAGAAAATAGTAAGGATACCTGTTATCAGTGTTTTGGTCAGAGAATTTTCGGTTGTGAGAAAGAGTAACCCACTAGAGAGAGACCACCAAAAGGAGGATTTATTATGGTAGCATCTAAAATCTAAAGGGAAAACTGCTCCCCACAAGTTGAAAGATATCAAGCACTTTCTGCTTCTCTCTGTCTCTCTCTCAGGCTGGATATTCTCTTGGATTCGTTTCTGTGGGTTGAGGGGTGTGTGTGTGTGTGGTATGTGAACTCCCTGGATCTGACTCTCTACAGGGCTGCCAGTTCCTACCTCTGGGGTTTACAGGAGCTTCGTGGTTGCCATTGTGTGAAATCCCTCCCCAACAATACATACCTCATAATTCCCATCCAACACGTCAGACTTCCAGTCCTGGCTGATTGCCAGCTGGCCAATGAACTAGTTTTCCCTGAGTTATGTGGCCACTTTTATCCAATCATCCACGACAGGGCAGGCTCATACAGTGCTTAGCTAGCAAGCAGCACTTCTAGATCTGTAAGCAGAACAGTTAGGGAGGTTGAACAGAACAGGAAAATTAATCGCTGTCTCCTCTACACTTGTTTTTCTAACATAATTATAATAATAAATATTATTAAGATTTGAACAAGAAGTGAAAACGATATTGGGAACTGAAAAATTATTATGCACAGTTAGAATAATTGCATAACTAAAAGAGCCAAAGGAATCTGCTATTAGAGATAAATTACCAATTAGAGATGATAAAATAATTCGGTGAAATGGAAAGATAGGACATCTAAAGAGTTCATAGAAGTCTTGTGTTCTGTAAAAGGTAGCTAAAACATAATAATAAAAGATCTATTCTCAATGATAATAAAATTATAAATATTAATGAAAAAGTTTAATGAAAACTACACAGAACTTTTACAGCAAAAAATGTTAAGTAGGAAATATAAAGAAAAACTTTAGTAAACAAAGAGTTATAATTCAGGCCTTGGTAAAGAGATTAATATTTTCTTAAAGTTAATTTATATAGCTGTCATAATCCCTTCCAATTCCCAGTAAGGAGTGGTGGGAAGATAACAAAATGCTTCTAAAGTTGATTCTGGAAAAACATTTAGAGTAACTGGAACATTTAAGAAATATTCAAAAAAGGAATTATCACAGATTTTTAAAATATGGGAAAAGCAAAGTGTTACTTTAGAAGAATTAAGTTTTATCAGATATGAAAACATTATAAAACAACAGTTATAAAAGTTTAGTTCTGTTGTAAAAATACAAGAAGGATGACTAGAACAGAATAGATAAATCAGAAATTACATCAGCTTTATATGAAAAGTTCATATTCATAAAACAAACTGGAAAATGGGATTAAAATAAAGACTATTAATTATGTTGATAAAGGATACCAATTTAAAGAGAAATTAAACTGGATCTTTACCTATATCATTCATTAAAATAGATTCAAGGTCCATTAAAGAATTGTTTTTAACAAATTTATTAAAAAGAATAATTTAAATATCTGTCATATCATCAGAGGAATGAAAACTGTCTCAAGTTAAAAGCAGCAAGTAAATCACAAAAAAAGATTAACAAATGTATATATTTAAAATTTTAAGCTTTTATTTAAAAAAACCTTGTACAAAAAAAAAAAAAAACCTCAATTGAAAAGGAAACCAACAGACTAGGAACAATATTTGATGTCAAGTATGCCAAATACTTCTTTCTATGGCATATATTCTCCCATTAAAATTTATAAAAATGACAACAATATCCTAGTAAAAATTGAAAATAGGTGACAATGTGTACAGGAAAAAACATAAATACATTTAAACAAACAAATGGAAATACGTTCATTCTCAGTAAACATCAAAGACACACACATTGAAGCAGACTTTGAAAGCGTGAATTCAGTCATTGAAGCCTGAATGCTATCATGCGCCAACAATCTAGAAAACATTTTTGGTAGCAGTGCACAAATTTAATGAAGATATTATCACACCAGAACTTTTCTGCACAATCTGTAACACTGCAAACTGGTACAACTGATTTAGATGGCAATGTTACAAAATGAACACCAAGGTACATAAAACATTTTTTTTTCCATTTTTACCGGTTCCAAGAGATAATGGAATGAGCATAAGCTTTGAGTTCAAATAGACACGGTTCCATTTCTGATACCACATCTCGGCCTCACTTTCTTCATTAATTAAAAGGGATAATGGTAACTACCACTAAGATTGCTGTGAAGATTAAATATGATAATGATGTCTATAAATGTCTAGCACTTGGTGGACATGAATAGATTCTACTACCTATGTATTCTCTCCCCTTCTTGCCTGTCTCCACAAAACGCACACATAACCATGAACACACATGCACATATACAAATACACACATATCCATGAAAATTTAGTTCAAAGAAATCATTTAATCAAACAAAGCCTAGTGCCATTAAGAAGTGGGGAGAAATGACAGGTCGTTCGGGTAACATGACCTAAGCCATTAATTGGAAGTTCTCCAGCCACAAACTTGGCAGTAGTTTGTAGAGGAAGTAGAGTATGTAGAGGAAGTAGAGGAAGACAGGGTCCAAAGAGACCCAAACAGGACAGCATCAAAACAGAATCAAGGACCAGCCCAAACTAGCCCTCATGGATTGCCACAAGGACAAACAGCCTCCCTCCATACACCTGGACTCCATCTTGAGAGAAGCTTCTCTTAAACACTGAAAACCATTATACAACACACTGGGTGTTGCTTAGAAGGACAATTGAATCCATCAGATTGGCCTAAGCTTTCAACTGACTTGCATATTTAGGTTTTTTCCCTTCTAACTAGAAAATGAGTTCTCAAAAAGAACATATTAGTGGTAGAAAAAATAATTCCTCTGCATATCAAAGTTGTAGAATGAGTTACAATTTGCAGATGTTGCATGTGGAAACTTTTAAAAAACTAACCGACAAGCTAATTTCAGATCTCTTGTCTCTGTTTTTAGGTTAACTCCTTAAAAATACCAGTTCCTTTCTGGGATTAATGTCTTAACAATGTGTATTCAGGACCAGTTGTGAAAACCATGTTTACAGGATGAATTACTAGAATCTGAGAACTGTAAGATTATTAATTCTTACTGCTAATAGCTATTCACGTTATTCTTGAAATGGCAGCAAGAGATTATTTATTTCTAAAGGTTCTGACTTGCGATCTTTTTTTACAGTACTTGAAACCAGATGTCTGAAAATCACATGGGTGCATATATTAGGGAGAGTCTCTTTTCTCTCTGCTTATACAGACCTTTAGAGAATATTTGCAGATTCCAGTTTTGAATCGACTGCTGATGTTTTTCCAGCCTCGATTGTTGCCTTTCACTTTGTTCTTCCATTTCCTAATTGCTCACTTGTTTCTTTCCTATTTATAGCTCTATTTTTTCCCACACTGTTGGAATGATTTCCAGCTGCAACATTCACTCTTTCAGATATTTCTGGGGGAAAATATCTCATCCTCTACAGAAATAGCCAACCTCAAAGCGATCCATTTTATTGTCCAGGCCTTTTTACGATTAAAAGACTGCATATTATTCATGAGGCTAAACTGATTCATCCATACAATTTAGATTTTAAGCTTTTAGGTTAAGGACTACAATTTCCCAGTGACATTTTCAGCGCTAGGTAGAGAGTCTACACTGAAATTGATGTTCTTTCTTAAAAAAGAAATGTTAGCACTTACCCCACCTTTTAACTTAGGCTGCAGAACTAAAGAAATAGGTTTATAATCTTTAAGGTGGGAAGGATTCTTAATAACTGCCTGAAGTGACAAACTGTAATAGAAAGTGGATTTTGGCGCTAATGGGTTTCTGCTTAATAAAATCACACATTTAGGTAAATCAATACAGGGAAACCATTATGTGTGGGTGTACCACTTTTTAAAACTTTCTTGTTTTGTCCATTCTAAAAGTAATATATGCTCATTATAGAAAATAACAGAAAAAAAGGGAGGAAAAAAAATCAACCATACTCCCACTATACAAAACAATATCAATGTTAACATTTGGTGACTTGATTTTCTTTTTCTGTTTATCTAAATGGAATTTGGGTTTTTTTTCTCCTTTTTTACTTTTTGGTTTCACATAATTGTGGTCATTCTGAATATGGAACTTCATAAATATATATAAATATGTACATATACGTATGTGTATATAAAAACATGTGTACAGATATATATATATAAATGTTTTTTACCTTGCTTTCTTTACTACAGCATGAACATTTCTCCTATTATACATTTTTACAAAAGCATCTTAAAACAATTAAATAATATCCCATTGAGTGGTAATACCTGACTTTAGCTATTTTACTATGTGGCATGTTAAAATGGTTTCCAATGCTTTAACTATTACATAAAGCATGAAAAGAACATCTCTAAACAGAAAACTTTTTCATTATTTGGGTTTAGTTCCTTAGGACTGGTTCTCAGAAACGGAGTCAATAGTTGAAAGGGAAGAAATATTTGAAGGTATATGTTACCAAATTTTTTTCCAAAAGACTTGCAACAATTTGCACTTCCTCCTACAATGTATGGACGTACCCATTGCATTGTACCCTTACCTTACTAGCAGTAAGTATTCTCATTAAAAAAAACTATATTTGTTAATTTGCTGGAAAGAAATTCCATTTTATTGTCATCTTAATTTGCAAGTCTTTGATAACAACAGTTTCAGAAATGTTTCTATATGCTCATTTATTAGTTGGTGCTCATCTTTTATGATTTTCTGATAATGATTTTTGCACATTTATCTATTGTGGATTTAAAGTTTCTTATTGATTTTTGTGGGGTTTTTGTATATTGAAGAAATGAACCTGATTCATAGTTGATTCAAAAAATCCCCAAAGTATTTGCCTCTTAATTCTGATTTTTTTATAGGCATAAGTTTTTATTTTTGTAGTATAAAGTCTATCTTTGCCCTTATGGGTTTTTCCCATTATTTTTAGGTTTAGTAAATCTTCCCTCATCTAGAGATTTGATAGTTTCCTTCTAAACTTTTAAAATTATGTAACTTTTATACTAATCATTTTTATCCTTGTTGAATTTCTTTTTGGTGTATGTATGAGATAAAAATCCAAAAATATCTTTTTTGTGAACCAATAACCAATTGTCACAACACTGCTTATTAAATACTTTTTCCTTTAACCATTTGTTTGAGGTGCCTCCTTTATCATTGAATCTTACATATCAGAGAACTCATCTGAGCTATCTGCTTCTAGTCATCGGCCTGTATCAGGACCACACTACTTTAAGTATTCTAGCTTCATAACACTTCTATATGTAGAGTTCCTCACCACTTATTAATATTCTTTTTTTAAAAAAAAGATTTTTTAATCTTTTTAAAGGTTTTTTTACTTTTTATAAAGTTCCTCCCAAAAGAATCCCATAAGGACTTTGAATAATTATATTAAAATGACAAACTAATTTGAGATGTCAATAATTTTATAATATTTAACCCTACCGGTCAATAAAATAGTATGTCTTTCGTTTGTTAAATCTTATTTTAGGTCATTTGGTAATCTTCCTTTTTTTTATGTGAGTCGTGCTCATTTATTATTCAGATTATTTCTAATAATTTTAGATTTGTGTTGTTTCATGTTCATGGATTCTCTATTTCATTATACTGTGTAATCTAAGTAGTTATAGAGTTACCAAGAAAAGCTGATGAAATACTTTTATTTTTACCTTATATTCCAGCTCATTATTTACCCTTTTGCAAAATTTAATAGTTTTTTATTTGAGTTTATTTAGGGTTTCTAACAATATAATACTTTATAATATAATCCATATGTAATTATAAATAAAATACCATCTAAATACATTAATATAATATAATCCCAATATATTTAAAGTTTCTAATACTATCACTTGCTTCATCCCTTCATATATTTATAACCCTTTATATATGTTTAACATTTCACTATATTAACCAGATATTCCAGATTGCTAGATATATAGTCCTGAGGTTACAAGTTAATCAATTTAAAAGGAAATGAATTTTTTAATGACCTCAAAAAAGGTATTTCAAATAAAATCAATGATAAGTCTCCATTAAGACATGAAGTATCCTAGTGTAAAGCTAAAGATTCTTTTGTAATTTGTAAGTCCCATATATAAAGAGTGCTTAAAATGAACCCTATTTGTGATTCTACAGGTAAAAAGCCATTTATTGAAACCACAAATGAATTCTTCAAATCAAAAGTACAGTTTCAAAGACTTTCCTTTCAATTGATTCTAACTGGTTGGCATCCTTACTATGTGTTAGATTATGAAAATTCGCAGTGGGTGGGAGTTTGTGAAAAACACTCCTGGTTTAATTTATGATGAATTGCAACACACATAAAACGTACAGAGTAATAACATATTATGTCAAAATTGGTTTTAACCTTCTTGATATCAGATCTAATTTATAAGAATAAAAAAATATTCCAGCAACCCCACGGTATGGGCCAAAAATAAAATAAATATTTTTAAAGGGACACATTTTTAGATAAACCAGAAAACAGGGACGTTTGGTAAATGTCTGAAGTGCTGCAGAACTTTGTCACAATGTGAAGACACAAAAAGTCACAGAAGGGAATTAGTCTAGCCAGATAGAAGAATTTGGGGAACATAGACTTAATAAGGAGGTCTTTGGTAGGATCCAGGAAAGGCTTCAAGCAGGATATTAAAATGCAACCCTTCCTATCTTACGTTTTCAGCTGAGACCTCAAATGGAGACTATTCCTTGCCAATATCTTCATAATTTTAAAGTGAAATCTATGTAAGATTTGCAAAGGAGTGGCTAAAACCAGTTCTAACCGATTTTGGCAGTCACCCCCTGTTAGAGTTTATAAAAGAAAGGAGTATATAAAAGAAAGCAAAAAGGAGATAAAAAGAACATCTTTGAGCAGAAAGCTTTTTTGTTATTTGAGCCTAGTTCATTAGGATTGACTCCCAGGAATAGAATTATTAGTTCCAAAGGAAGAATTATTGGAAAGATGAATCTCAGGAGGAGACGGAAGAGATTGGAGGCGGAGGAGTGTTTTACACGTTCTGTGCTGTTGCGCTTACCTTCCCCACCCGCAGACGAGAGAGGGCACCTCCTTATGCCACGGGAAGGTGGCTCCAGAGAACCACTCAGAGGACACGTGTCCCTTCAACTCATAGAAAGACGAAAGGTGCAGCGCCTGCTGAGGGCAGAACCAGCAGGCAGGATCTTATTGGTAGTAGCCTGTACGCCTGGAGTTGAATAGGACAAAAGTGAATAAACTAGATAGGGGCAGCCAGAATCTAGGATCTGAGGGAGAATAGGAAACAGTCACCTGGAAGAGGTATCTCCTTGCCAGAAAACTGGAATTGGAGGTCCCTGAGGGGACTTTCCAAGGAAGCCATAAAACTGTCCCACAGAGAAAGAGTCAGCTGTGGCATTTGCCATCGCTACCCCCATCAACTGTACCATCAAGTAAGGCCTGCTCGCCCACCCACCAACACCGTCCGCCACTGCGGTCTTTAACCCTGGAGAAACCAGAGGCTGCATGGTGGGCGCAGCGAGGGGAGTAAAAGAGCAAGTAAGGAAATAGTGATGAAACTGACCATGACGCTCTTCTCCACGGCAGGGTCACAGACTGGCCCAAGTCCAAACTGGAGTAGGGCGGAAGTTTTAACTTGAATGAGCAATTGTATTAGACTCGAGTGGATATATATATATGTATTTTTTTTTACAGATTACTATAGTTTATTATATCTCAAAAGTTGGAGCAGATATTTTCATCTACCATCATTTTTGGATAGTGATAATAATGAGTTAACACATGTATAGTACCTACTATTTGTCATCACCGTTGTAAATCCTTTATACATAATAACCCTTTAATCTTCAAAACAACACTATGAAATAGGTGTACTATTAATTTTCTCTTTTTACAGATGAGGGAACAGAGGCATGGACAGGTCAAGTAACATGCGGAAAGTCACACTGCTGTGTGTAAAGGCAAAGCCAAGATTCAAAACCAGTTAATCTAGTTCCAGAGTCCATAAGCCGTTCGTTAGATCAAACTAAAAAGCACCATAAAAAAAAAATTTACAATACTGAATGAATTCAACACGCAGTCAATGATTATTTGTCAACATCCATGACAACCCAACCAGATTGTGGGCTATTGGCCCACATCAATAAAGCCAAGTCACAGTGGACTCTGAACAAATGTTTCTGATTTTCCTAACATGTTAGCTCTAAAAGGATCCCATAAGGTCACCTGGACCTGGGGTAGAAAACGGGCAGCAGGCCCCTGAGCACCAAGCCAACCAGCAGGCTCTTTTATTGAATGGATGTTTTAACACTAAAAAGTCACCACAGAAACTATGGGATCTGCCTGGGATTTCTTCCAATGATGAAGGGGAAAAAATGACGAAAGTTTTTTTAAAGAAGCAGTGGTGATATGAATAAAGTTGCTTTCTCCATGTACCATGCCAACCATCATATCCAATAAATTAGTTAGGGAACTGCTTAGTGGAGTGCTGGAGCCAGCTGGTGAGCATCTCTTCCCAACTCTGAGTTCACTGGCATCACTTTGGTAGTTTGAAATCAGTCATAGTAGGAGTATTTACACCATGGAAATCAGCAAATGCTGTAAGTCAGTCCTTTCTTCAGCTTCTAGAGCTGTTATTAAACATTTACCAGCACACCACTGGAAAGAACCTCTCATTTGGAGTTCAGATGGGCTATAGGGAAGTTTTGACTGGATCCAAGGAGTGGAACTAGGGACCAGCAAGAAAGAACTTGGCATCCTCAAGAATCAAAGCTAAGAGAGGAAATAATAACCCGAAAATAAACCCAAGTTTGATGATGTTATAAAGACCACCTGGCCTTTGGACACACCATTTGGACTAAAGGTCACTAAAATATATATATATATATATATATATATATATATATATATATAGCCTAAATATTAGTAAAGGAAAATAATGAAGAAATACAGGAGGGCAGGATCTGCACAATCTAGGTACCAACAGTGCCAGATCTGGACCTTAGCTGACTTCTGAGCATCCTGGGTGAGTACCCAGTGTAGACAGGACTGGTAGAGAAGAACAGTAGCATCGCAAGTAGGGAATATCATGGAAGGAGTCTGGAAAGCAGACTACCAGAACGTATAAGTAGCCCTGTTTACACTCAGTGAATTCTAGAGACGATCACCTTCGTATATTTTGAGATTCTTTCTCTGAGATTTGTTACTTTTGTCAATCCTTATGTTTCCCCACAGTCCTTAGCAATATAAACAAATAACAATAAAAGAGAATTATTAGACTTGCCTCAAATACAGCAGGGCAGGGAAAAGTTAAAAGAAATATACATAGGAGGATCCTGGAGAGAAAGCTGGACAGAGGAATGTAAACAATCACAGCTGGAAAAGAAAGAAGCAGGACTAAATATCTGAGGAATGAGTCAGCTAGTCCTCTGGTCGATTTGCTGCCAGGAAGGCTGCAAGACTCTCATCATTTCTCTAAGGTTTGGGATCAGCACCATTCACAGGAATGACTTTTCTCAGAAAATACACACTCCCGCATCAGGCATCTCATTAACTTGGAGAATTGCTGAAGATTCCTTTCTCTGCTCTTATGGTAATTTTTGAGCCTCGGAACTTTATCTTATTGTTAGTCATGATTTGATGTGGAATTATGAGCCCCACTAAAATGATTTAAATCTCTTAGAAAAGACCAAAAGCGGCAGTTCTCTCCGTGATGACATCATTTGAAGATAACGACCATAATTGTCCAGAGTGACTAAACAATCCTTTGCTTATCCGTAAATAAATCATGGCATAATTGATTTTTCAGGGGTCAGTTCCTTGCTAATCATGCCGTCAGAACCATTTTGTCTTTGCTTTTCCCCAGCAAAGACAAACCATCCAATGTAGATCTTGTTTCCCATAGATGTTATTTCTTGAACCATGATGACTAGAAGATCATCATAGAACTGCAGTGTTGAAAGACGATCTAATTTAACCGGTCCGTTTTATAAGTAACCCAACACTCAGAGAAATTAAGTGACTTATCCAAGATCTTACAGTTTAGTAGAATTCCATTGACCTGGGTATCAATTAAGCATTTAGCGCTTGGTTAATTCAGGGGTGGTAAAACTGAGAGGCATTGCATATTGTAGCAAATGCATCCTATTGTTCTATTCCTGAATTGTCTAATGCTTCTGTGTAGTGGCCAAGAAAGAGACCCTGTTGAGGCACAGATAGTAGATGGTTGCATCTTTATGTGATTTGAGTTATGACATAAAGGGCTCCCAGGTGCTACACTCACCAATCACGTGCCCCGCTGCCCAGAAACCCACAAGGAGCGATTCATTACTGAGGATTAAGTTGTCATACCTCTAAGTAGTAGTATATTAAAACCTTCAAAATTGTGTGATCCCAGGAAACTCACATAACTTTTATGAGCCTGGTTTTATTATCATTTTTTAAAATATTGGAAAATAGACCTTTAAGCCATCTCCCAATTATAAATGTAATGGGAACAAAACGCAAATATGCAGAAAAAAAAAATGAAACTACTATTCATCCATTCTAGGATACACATTTTTTAATTTACATTCTGAAATTGAGATGCTTCTTACAATCAAAGGTGTCTTACCATCACTGTCACCATGTGGCAGTTAGGGTGGAGTAGCCACTTCCAAACAAAAGTGGCAAGTGGCTTGGAAGAAAGTCCCAGAGACAATGGTGGAACATACTTTTAATAAAGACTGCAAACCAATGCTCTCGCAGCACTGAGAAAGATGCACAGCAGAAGATACTGAAAAGAAAAACATGAACATTGACAACTCTAAATCAAAAAGGCGATTCTGAAGAGCAAGACTCTAAATGGGAAAAAACTATTAGGAATATGTCAAAATTGATTTTACTTATATTTTTCTTTTTTATTTATGTACAGGAGTAGTAAATTCTATGCCCAGAGAAATCTAAAAAGAATATTTTCCTAAGTATAAAATAAAAGCACAGAGGGATATGATAGATTGTCACAAATTAATAGCAAATTTTTTTCTTTCTTGGTGGAACATAAAATGATTCAACATCTTAGAGTCAGTGGTGTCTTAGAGTTCATGAAATATGATATCCCATTCCTCAGTTTTCTATAAATCAAGTGCATTTCAACTCTGAGCCCCTATGCTGACAGCCTGCTGGTAAACTCGACCTCAGTCATTCCACTAACTCTGGACCATGTTTTGGTGTGTGCTAATCTTTGGCAAGGCTGGTAAGCTGGGTGCCTGGGGTCTGCCTCCCTAAACACACACAAATAGCCATTTCTTTCTCAGTTCTTAACATCTTCCAGGAGTGCTGCCAGGAGCTGGGCACAGAGCTCCTCTACTCCAGCAACCACAGATCTCTCCTTTCACCAATCCAGGGGAAACTCCTCAACTTCATCCTTTCTCATGGGGAGACTAATTCCTCCCCCATAGGAAGGGATCCACTAGTTAACACTCTCGGCTCTTTTCTTTCATTTCACCTACCCTGTCCCTAGGGCTTGAGAGAGAAACATTCACCTGGTTAAAGAATATGAAATAAGGAAGTGACTTCCAAGTCCCTTCTGAATCCCTTCCTCTGGGAGAGAGCTGCCCAAAGGGAGCAGACATCCTCCTCTGCTATTCCATGCTGAAGTTTTTACAGTGGCAGCCCTCCTCTGGGAGGCGGCCCTCTTCCAACCTAGCAGGGGACCGGGAGGGTAAGACTGTCTGTTTCTCGGGTTCACGATCAGATACAACTTCCCTACAGAAATGCCACATTTTCAAGGTCAGATGTGTTAGTAATAAAAACAGTATTTGTCCTCACTACTTCCTTATCTTCATTCTCAACTGTTTCTGAACTTGTGTGGGGAAGAGAAGTACACATTCCCAGATACACATTCTCTCAGCTCAAAACATTTTCCTCCCTCTCATTCTTTTTTGATGAAATTGAGTGGCCCATCAAACTCCATCACAAGCAGCCAAAAGGTTAGTTCTCTTTCCCAGGAAATGGAGGAAAGTGTCTGTATTCTATCCTTCCTCTGCAGGAAAGAAAAGGAGGAAAAAAACAGTTAAATTTCCATGTCAAACCAGGAGGAACTTGGTATTATAGTCTATGATCTACCACCAATAAGTGAATTCCAGTCAGCACCAATATTGTTATCAGAACATCTCCCAGAAGTCAGAGAATTGAAAATAGTTCTGAGAGTATTATTCATAGGAGAGTTATGTTTTAAGAGAAGGAAGGCGGGAGGGCAAAGATCAATGGTAGACCAAAAACCTGAGAGGGAAGACTTGAGAGAGACCTTTGGGTACCCAGAGAGCACCAAAATGGTGCTAGGAAGCTATAATGCAAGGGACCAAGAAGGAGATGATAAAGCAGTGCTATTTTCCCATTACTCTATCCCTGCTGGGGTATTTTCCTTTATGTGTGCTATAATTCAGGGTTTTCATGTAGACTCCACCCTTGTCAGGTAGTTTTCCTCTGAGAGGCGTACTTTACACAAGTAGCATTTTCTGCAGTCCTTCAGTAACAGCATTTATCTGCTAACCCCTCCACTCACGGTGGGCTCTTACTGAACATACCATCATCCACTCTGGCTGCCAGGCACGCCGCATTAATCTCTGACTCTGAGATGGAAATTAAAGCGTGCTCCAAGTTCTAAAGCGTTGATCTGACATTGCTAAGTGATTGATTACCTGACAATCATGGATTTTTAAACTAAGGGTGGATCTTTAATTAATAGCCCAGAGAACCTCCCTCAGATGTAGGGAGGAGGACCATAGTCATTTTTATGATACACTAAAATAAACTGTGATTCACCAACTTCTCATCAAATGCTCAGAGACCAAGGGGCAGATGACTTTCCTGTCCAGGTTCACTCTCTTCACTGGCTGGTCCAAGCCGCATTACTGACTTACTGAGAGAGAAAAGCTTTTGTCTTCAGTATCTCCCCTGCAAGGTCGGTGATAAATTTTGCCATCCAGTGCAAATTGCCATTCAGGACAATACTGCAATTCCACTTTGCTAGAGGCGGCTGATTTTCTTTTTAAAGGTGAGCCAGCTCCTATTTCCTGAAAACAACTTTTTCTCCTCACATTCAGCTTTCACACATTTGCAGAAACCATTATTAAGGGGATTTTTTTCTCTTTCCGAGTCTATTAGGAGACAATTCCTGGATACAGAGCATACCCCAAATTGAGAAATGGGGAAGATTTGTATTCTTGGCCCCCAAAACCACCACTGAACCCTTCCTGGCCCTCTCCCTCTCAAGTCAGTCCATACCCTCTATCACTGCTTTTTCAATGTGTCAACTTGGCTAAACTATAGTTCCCAGTTATTCAGTCAAACACTAATCTAGGCGTTGCTGTGAAAAGATTTTGCAGATTTAATTCAAGTTCCTACTCAGCTGACTTTAATTAAGGGAGATTATCTGGGATAATCTGGTGGGCCTGGCTTAATCAGGTGGAAGGCCTTAGAAAGCAGGGCTGAGGCTTCCCAGAGAGAAAAAGAAGTTCCACTTGTGGACAACAGTTTTGGCTCATGCCGTGGAGATCCATCCTGTCCATGATCCTCTCTTCCTACTGATCCCAACTCTCTGGTTGAATTCTAAGAGATACACCCTCACACCCTGCCACCCCCGTACTCACCCTGGGAAAGTCTTTCTGGTGGCCCCCTTGTTATGGACCTCCTTTTCCATCTTCCTTTACTCAAATTTTACTTGTATCCTGCAGTGATGTTGTCCCTTGAACAAAAAACTAGGACCCATGAACAATTTTTTTTTATTGTTCTGTGAGTGTGCTTAAATGAAATATCTATGTGTATAAATATTAAATTCTGCTTAATTATTTATATAATGGCCCACATTTATTGAAAGGAATGAAAATTATTTGAAACTGGTATATCCGGGATAACCATGGAATATGGTCACCACACCAAACTAGCTCTCTGTTAATTGGAAATTAATATTCTCTCATTTATGGTAAGGTGTTAGATGTTTGGACATTGGAAGTTTATGCCATACAAGCATAAACACTTAAGTGTAATGCATCTCATGATGTATTTTTATTTTTACAGAACTCTTCCAAAGTTATTACTTCATAAATCAGTGGTTCTGAAAGTATGGTTCCCTGACCAGCAGCAATAAGCATCATGTGGGAACTTAGAAGTAGAAATAGAAATTCTCATGCCCCACCCTAGACCTGCTGAGTCAGAACCTCTGCAGTGGAGGAGGGGGCCTAGCTATCTGTGTTTTAATAAACTCTCCCAGGGGAGTCTGATGTGATCTAAGGTTTGAGAACCACTTCCTTAATACAAGAGAAAGAAGCATAGTAAGGTAGCATGTAAGATATTCTTGAAAGGCAAATTTGGGGGAGTTAATTAGTTAAGGTATAAAAGAAACCAAATACAAATCGTTTGTAAAACAACCATCAAGAACGAATTGATTAGTACTGGCATATACCACTCACTCCAAGACTTTAACAGCCAACTCCTGGGATGGAGAGGATGGAGAGAATGGAGCTCCAACAGCTTTCACCCCAGTGTTGGTGAAACTTTCTTTTAGAGCACAGCCTGTAGCAACTCAGTTCCCATCTTCCTGCAGTTATCCTGTCTTAGTTCAAACTATGATATTCCAAGTGTTCAAGAACAGAAAAGCACAGCCTGAGTCAGGGGTTCAACCTGTAGCCAGGCCGGGTAACAGAAGGAACACCTCCATAAAAATCTTTCATCCGTGGATCAAAACCGTCATCCTAGAGAAAGGAGAAGCTTGTGAGCTGAGCAGCACCCTGACCAGCACCTACTAGGAGCCATCCCCTTAGTTGCCTGGATTCTCATACACTGCGTGGACTACACGTATAGTTACCCTTCCTCAGCATGACACCAGATTATGCTACTCCAAGTCATCCTCCACAGCTCACTTCAGAGTCATCTCTAAGAAACCCTCTATGACCCTTTATGTCAGAATTGTCTGCCATTTCTCATCCTCTCATAACACTGGTCCTGAGTCCACATCAGTTCTTTTCCCTTCACACTTTGCCTCTGCCTCCAATCTCTTGCCATACCTAACTCCACTGGACTCTGCTTTAGAGTTTCTGACAGAGATAGACACATTTAGAATATGGGGTTGAAGGTCAGGAGAAGGAGATTATTTCCATATGTTCAAACTAAAAGTGTTGAGCACATCCGTAAACTCAAAAGTCAATGGAGTCATATAAGCTTCCACTCTCTGGACAAAACTGAAACGGGCAAAGTATTTGGAAAATAGTTCAGCTCTCAATACATTTACCCTCTTATTCAGAAGTTAAGGACACTGTATATATGCTGGGATAAACTGTGAGTATTAACTGGTATTCTCCCGACACCCACCCGGTCACGCTCTCCTCATTCAGGCTGCTGGACAAGAGGGTCCCCGCGGCCATGTTCCATGTATGTGTCATCACAGCTCACCCATAGAACTATGGGGTCACCTTTGAGCTTTAAATTTTAAAAAAGTTCCTTTTCCCTGTCACCATCCCCCACATCCCACCAGTCCTCATCCCCAGAGTAGATGAAAATCTCTCAGTTTGGAGGGGAGGGAGAAAAAGATGCAAAGCCATTTAAAACATCAGTCAACAAATGACGAGTTTTAGTCATAGGAGACAATTTGAGAGGGATGCAAACAGTCTTATTCCACAGCTAAAAGACAAAGATAGAGGGAAGAGAGAGGAGAGAGGGAAAGAGGAATAAAGGGAGGAAAGAAGGGGGAGAGGAGAAGTAAAAGGACAGGAAGGACAGACCCTAGTCTCCCTCCAGGCCCTTGTTTGGGGTCACACACAGCCTCCTGGGAAAGCCCTCCCACAGGATGCTAACAGGCCAAGCAAAAGCAGATGACCTTTCCAGCAACTCTCCCAGTAAAACGCAAGTTGCTTTTATGTCCAAACACCCTAGAGCAACATGGAAAACTGGAGAAACAAGGACCAAATTGGGAAAATTTGTGAGCGTGTGTTGAACTCACAATCATGATCTCATACTTGTTTCCTGGAAGATGACAACAAGAATTTGATTTCCCTCCTTGAATGGAGGTTATTTCTAGACACCCTTGGGCTGTCTGAAATTTCCAAGTTGTCCATCACTCACTTGTCTGGCACCGTAGACTTGACAACACTCTCTTTAAAGGGTCAGATCAAATACCATGAGAGTTCTTTAGATCTTTCTCCTTTCCGCCCCAATGCTCCTTTCTTATCTTGTTCCCTTTCCTTTCTTCTCTCCCCACCTCAACTGTTCTTATCTTCTCTTTTAGTTCCTTATTTCAGCCATATCTGGGATATTAACTGTCTGGACTCACCTTTTATTTGGGTAAGACACAATTTCAGTTACTCTCTCTTCTTCATAACAATGTTTTAGAACCTGCTGTTGGGCAATTTCATTGCTCATTTTTTTCTGTGCTTTTAGGACGAATGGAAGGGTAGGACCTTTAGAATCAGAATGAGGAGAACTACCTTCCAACCCCAGACTTCTGTTCCCTGAATACCTGGGAAAATTACTTCATTTTTAGCCATTAGTCTCCTCGTCTGTAAAATGAATGATTTAAGCTAAATTTCCATTAAAGTTTCTTCCAGTTATAAAAATTCTATAATTTTCAATGAAAAAAGACCCATATCTAAATTCAGGTTATTCAGGGGAAAGGAATTAATTTTGTTCCAGGTACCAGGAAAGATTCTATCTTATGAGAAGAAATAATATAAAATGCTTATACCAAGTATTCATTCATAACCATACTAAAAATAAATTCTTCCTTATTTTCTTCTGTCTCACTTTCTCACTTTCTTGTAATATATTAATTTCTCCACTGATTTTTTCCCCCCACTTTCTTTCCCCTTCCTGGATTGCCAAATGGGAAGCTGGTCCTGCTTATGTTCAAACCTTGTCCCCTGCGTTACACTTCTACAGCCTCCTGTTCTGCTTCTCTTAAACATCACCTGATGTCACTCTCTATCTTCACCCTCCACTCTCGCTTCTTCCCATCGGCATGGCAGTGCCTCTGTTCAATCATCTGTCTCTCCACTGCTTCCCATGTGAACTTCATATGAGCAAAGCAGTTCCTCATCTGTGTTTGTGTCTCCAGTCCCAGCTGGTACCAGAAACAGGTATGCATCCAATAACTAGTGGTCAAAGTCATTAATCATAAAAATTGAGCTATTAAACTACAAAAGCACATGGGGGAATCTTACATATATTTTGCTGAATAAAAGAACCAGGCTTTATATTATATGATTTCAACTATATGACATCCTGGAAAAGGCAAAACTATGAAGACAGTAGAAAGTTCAGCAGCTGCCAGGGGTTGGGAGGAGGGAGGAAAGGAGGAGTAGGAGGAACACAGGGGATTTTTAGGGCAATGAAACTAATTCTGTATGATACTATGTGGTAGACAGTTGTCATTATTCATTTGACAAAACCCACAGAATGTACAACACAGAGCGAACCCTAATGTAAACTATGGGGCTTTAGTTAATAATGTATCCATATTGGTTCATCAATTGCAATATATGTATCACACCATTACAAGAGGTTAATAATAGGGGAAATCGAGATGTGGAGGGAGGAAGTAGATGGAAACTATGTACTATGTGCTTAATTTTTTTAAAACCTAGAACTGCTCTAAAAAATAAAGACTATTAATTTTTTTAAAAAAGAATAAACTGACTTCCAGTTCCCAGTCCAGCATGTAAGGAGGTTAGAAGTTGTCGCTCTGTCCTAACAAGTAATAAGCTTAACAAACTGAAAAATCAACAACTCTTCTTGAATCCATGGGAGAAGTGAGGTCACAGGGCAAACTGTTGTCCCCAAAATTGGAGAGAATGACAGGTGAATACAGAAAATTACAACTTACTGGAGCAGAAACCCATGAGCAGACAGCTTTTCAGGACCCAGTGCCAGGGTAAGAGAACATAAACTGTAACTGAAGAACTGCTGGGGGCTCCGTGTGGACAAGTCTGAGAGTTAAAACTCCAAGAGGACCCAGTCATGGAGGAAGACCCACACTTTTATGAGTTTTACCTCTAGGAGCTCTTTGAGAACCTCCTGGTTCTCACAGTGAATATAGGAGAAAAACAGTGAATGTAGAATAGTAACGATGGGAGAAAAATCCTCTCCTGCTTCCATTGCAGGGAGGGGAAAAGTAATCATTTTGAAATACACCAGACCACTATTCTTCTTAACAAGACCTGCCCTCCAGAGAAACTATTTTACCAGTTTCTAAACTACCGGGATCTTTTTGAGAGCCTAATCAGTCTTGGGGAAGAGAAATACCCAACTCCAGCCTACACTAGCCTTCCACAGCAGGGAAGGAAATACCCAACTGCAGCCATTCTGCCCCAGCTAAAGGAGGAGACTGAGAAGCACTTGTGAGGTTCATAGTCCAGATGCACAAATGCATAAAAAGACTGAGATGAAATCATAGCATAATAAAACACTTGTCCTCTTTCCACACCTTACCACCATGTCACTAAAGGTCTGTTTACCCAGATCATTATGTCTGGCTAGCAAGAAAAAAACTACAAGGCATACTAAAAGGCAAAACACACAGTTAGAAGAGAAAGAGCAAGCATCAGAACCAGGCTGAGCTATGGCAGGAATGTTGGAATTATCAGACCAGAAATTTAAAACAACTATGATTAATATGCTAAGGGCTCTAACTGATAAAGTAGACAGCCTATAAGAACAGATGGACAATGTAAACAGAGAGATGAAAGTTCTTAGAAAGAATCAAAAATAAATACTAGAGATTGAAAACATTGTAACAGAAATGAAGAATGACTTTGATGAGCTGATTAGTAGACTGGACACAGCTGAGGAAAGAATCTCTGAGTTTGAGGATATGTCAGTGGAAACTTCCAAAAGAAAAAAGCAAAGAGAAAGAAGACAGAAAGAAATGAAATAGAATATTCAAGAACTGTGGGACAACTACAAAAGGTATCACATACACTTAATGGGACTACTGGAAGGAGAAGAGAGTGAGGAACAGAAGACATGTTTGCAGCAATAATGACTGAGAATTCCCCAGTGTTTGGAGGAGGGGCCTTTGAGGGGTGCTTAGGTCATGAGGGCAGAGCTCTTATGAATGATATTAGTGCCCTCATAAAAGGGGTCCAGGAAAGCTCCCTTCCCTGCTTCTGCCATGTAAAGTTACAGCTAAGAGATGGCCATCTAGGAAGCAGGCTCTCACCAGACACTGAATCCAGTGGTGCCGTGATTGCACTCCTTGGTGTTTACTCAAATGAGTTGAAAACTTCCGTCCATGCAAAAACCTGCATGTGGATATTTATAGCAGCTTTATTCATAATTGCCAAAACCTGGAAGCCACCAAGAGGTACTTCAGCTGGTGAATGGATCAACTGTGATGCACCCAGACAATGGAATATCCAGCACTAAAAAGAAATGAGCTGTCAAGCCCTGAAAAGACATGGAGGAAAATTAAATGCATATTATTAAGTGAAAGAAGCCAATCAGAAGAGGCTGCATACTGTTTGATTTAACCACAGACATTCTGAAAAAGGCAAAACTGTGAAGACAGTGAAAGGATCATTGGTTACAAAGAGTCAGCGGGGAAGCGAGGATGAAGAGATGGAGCATAGGGGATGTTTTAGGACAGTTGAAACTACCCTATATGATATAATAAAGGTGGGTGCATGTCATTATATTTTTGTCAAAACCCATAGAATATACAAAACCAAGAGTGAACCCTAATGTAAACTATAGACTTTGGATTATAATGACATATCAATGTGGGTTCATCAGTTATGAAAAATGTACCACTCTGATTTGGGATTTTGACGGTAGGGGAGGTTGTGCATATGTGGGGGCTGGGAATATATGGGAAATCTCCATGCTTTCCACTCAATTTTGTGGTGAGCCTATGACTACTCTAAAAAATAAAATCTATTTGAAAAAAAATAAACAATGAACCCACATCAGACTCTCCAGATCACTTGATTTTGTCCATGTGACATTAAACATGAAGGCTTGCACAGTTCATGCTGGCATCAGAACTAGATTCTAGGCCTCCCACTTTCGGGCCTGAGGAGTTTTTCTATAGTTGAGTTGCTTTTTCGTTCAGGTCTTGTTTGCCCTTTAGTTGATTTCTTTATCCAGTAGCTTTTACGTTTTTTTCATAGCTTTTCCTGCAACCTGGGCATTGTCTATATCATTTTCTTGTCTGTGTCACTAATTAGTAATTGATTTCTAAAAATTCACCTCATCATCAATAAATGCTGTTACTAAGTAGTCAATTAGAAAGACTGTCTCCGAGGGATTTATGATGTTATTAAGTCTCAAATCTAGCCTTGGTGAACTCATACATTAAGACCTCATATCCCAGGAGGATTATCTGTGGTGACAGCAGTGAGAGGTGAAGCTGCCCGGCCCAGCGGGGGAGTTCAGCTTCAGGCTGGTGAATCCATCTTCCCAGGAGCAAGTGCTGTCACAGTGGGCAGACTTATGCTCTAATTACGTGCCCCTCTTTTGCAACCTCTACAGTTTAACGGGCATCACATTTTCTTCCAGTCTAATGTCCCTTTTTAAATTGACTGTCATGCCGTTAGCTTTCGGGTTTGGAGAACTTGCTTCTTCCTAGGAAGGGAGTTGGGCAAATATATCTATCGACTTGCTCTCGCCTAGTGCATTAAGGAGAGCTCTTCTTGAATCTTCTCTTCTCACAAAAGGGGTAGCACTTTGTCCCCTTAGAGAAACTCTTTTTATGTCACTGCATTAATCACCCACATAAACCCACCTCCTCATGCATCCCTGCCCTCATGTTCCTCCTCTCTGAAGCCCGCCCCAGTCGGCAACGAAAGGAAGTACAGACAATGAGCCGTGGCCTCTTAAAGAGCAATGGCGACTCCTCAGCCGTGCTCTGATGGATGGTTACAAGAATTCATTGTGCAAGGCACTGAAGAACGTTTATATTGATACGGGAACAGGGATTTAAAATGCCTCTGGTTGATACATCAGGCAAAAATCAACACAATCAGGTCACAGCCTGGGTCTGAGCACCAGCACCAGATGTATTCATTTTAAATCAGGATACAATCCAATCTGTCTCTTTCTCTGCAAGCCTATGAGAGAGTAGGTAAGACAAAGGCAAAATGCGAATGACTTATTTTACGTAAAGAAAGAGACCACCTGTCGGCTCTTTTCCCTGGCTGGTTAATAGCTCAATAAGTGAGTACAGTGAAAATAGAATTGATGAGGAAAGACCTTTCAACTGGTAGTAACGGTTATTGGTTATGGTGGTATAGAAAAAAATTCACCTATGAAGGTCTCAAATAAATGCTAGTGGGAGATAACCCCAGCTATTAAAAGTCATATTTTAAAAGAATATTTACAAGATCATGATGAGATATCATTACATGCCCTGTCAGCACAGCTAAAATAAAAAATAGTGACAATACCAAATGCTGATGAGGATGAGGAAAAACTGTACCTCTCATACTTTGCTAGTGGGAATGCAAATTAGTACAGTCACTCTTATACCTTTATGACTTGGCAGTTTTTTAAGCTTTTCAGTTTCTTAAAAATAACTTGGTAGTTTCTTTAAAAACAAATTTAAACTAAACATATATTTACCATATGACCCAACAATCACACTCCTGGGAATTTATCCCAAAGAAATGATGACTTAGGATCACAGAAAAACCTGTGCATGATTGTTCATGGCAGCTTTATTTGTAATAGCAAACAACCAGCAGCTACTCAGATATCCTTCCATGGGTGAATGGTTAAACAAACCAATACATCCATACCATAGAATACCACTCAGCATTAAAAAAGATTGAACTATTGATACATGCAACAACTTGGATGGATCTCAAAGGCATTCTGTGGAGTGGGGAAAAAAAGCCAATCTCAAAAGGTCACATGCTGAATGACTACATTTATATAACTTCTCAAAATGACAATATTATAGAGATGGAGGACAAATTGGTGATTAGCTGGGGTGAGGGGTGGTAGGGGACAGAGAAATGGGTGTGACTATAAAGGGGTAGCATGAGTGAGATCTTTATGGTGATGGAATAGTCTTGCATCTTGATTGTGATGGTGGTTACCCAAATCTATATGTGTGATAAAATGACATACACACATTGTACTGACGTCAATATCTGTACAATATTTTGACATTGTACTATTGTTATGTAAGATGTAACCACTGGCAGAAATGGAGTGAAGGGTGCATGTGACTCCTCCTCACCTCTGTGAATAAACAATCATTCCAAAATAAAATTTTTAAAAAGAATATTTATTAACATAAGAAAATGCTCATTATAAGCAGGATACCGAATATATATGCAGAAAAACCATGCATACTTACATACCACCCCAAAAAAAGTGGCAGAAAAGAAAAATACCTCTATTGGTGCCTGGATAGCAGAATTTATATTTATGTTTCTTTTCTGTGCTATACGTAGTTTCTACATTGAACACATTAATTTTATAATCAGTCTCCACAATTCTATTTCCTTATGCTCCACCAGAAGGAGTCCTTTAAAAATGGTAAGTTATATATGCTCTGCTAAAATTAGTGAGCTAGAACTTGTTCCTGGAAGGAAATTCCAGAAATAAAAGTCTTCCTTCAAGAGGATCAACTAGTTTTCCCAACTAAAAATCAAGCAGAATCCCACAAGGTCTCTATTTGTGTGAGATATATTTTTTAAGCTAATACAGACCCCAAATTAATGAGATAACCAAATAACATGTCTATAACCTGTAAACTACATACAATATTTTTTTTCATTGAGGTAACTGGTTTATAACATTATATAAATTTCAGGTGCACATCATTATATTTCGACTTCTGTGTAGACCACGTCATGTTCACCACCAAAAGTCTAGTTTCCATTCGTCACCATAGAAATGTGCCCCTTTACTCCTCTCATCATCCCTCCACCCCCTTTACCCTCTGGTAAACACCAGTCTGTTCTCTGTATCTAGATGTTTGTTTTGTTGTTGTTGTTTTACCAGATACACTATTTCACAACTATTAAAGCAATGGTGTTGATTTCATTGTGGTATATTTCCCTACCTTAACAAGGTAACAGTCAGAAAGCATGTGCTACTCATTATGCTTAATATAAATCATCCATTATGGCCACTAGAAGAAGACTGACCATGTGGTAACTGGCAAATTAACCTGAGATAAACTAAATGTTAATTTCTTGATTGAAGTGTCTTATATTTGGTAATTACTATGATGCTGCGTTCCATTTCATGCTTCCCTTGTGAGCTTCTTTGGTGCTCATACAGAACAAATAAATTATTCATAGTCTCTATATTTAACACTTAATATTTTCTCTTTGAATAATCTACATTTATGAACTTATTTTTCTGGTAAGTATTTCCAAAGAAGACTCCACACATCTCCAGGATGAGTTTAATGACAGGAGATAACGGGGGTTTATGATATTCCCCAGCTATTTATGAAAACAAAGAACAGCCTATTTATTATTCAGATGTAAAACCTCTATTCATCAAAAAGGCATTGATTTCACATTTTCAGCTAAAAGAATCGTGAATTATTTTAAGTCATGAAACAAATGCCATCCAAATTGGAATTTCAAGATAGGCTCACAATCAAAAGGGATATAGCACAGAGTTGAAATTCAAATAAACGTTGAGTTTCATCTCATTTTTTTTTAATTGAATAACAGGAATGTGAAAGAGAAAAATACACACATAAGTACAAATAAAGAAAAATTCCCTTAAAGCAACTGACATTCAAAAGAAAATTCTGCCTGCTTTGTATCAGAAATAGAAACAGACATAAATGTGAGTATCTTAGTTGAAAGAATAAAACAAATATACGCATAGATATAGGCAGCATGGTGAAGAGAAAAAGAACAGATGGACACAGATTGGAGTCTTGCTCCCAGGATGCTCATAGTTAAACAATGATCAAGCTCAGGGCCAGACCAGTAAACCTCTCGATTTCAGGTTACAGTCCGTGTTTAGAGCTGACCTCCTCTGATTAGTCCCGCCACACTGCAGTGCAGAGATGCCCAAGTTCTCGGTGCTATCAGGCCAGTGCTACACTCTCGCCTTCAGAGCTCAACTGAATGTTGTGGATTTTTTGAAACTCCTGACACACATCCTTACCTTCACCTGATGCCTCCCTCCATCCCTGGAGTGAAGTGGTAGACCCTGGGGCTAGCGGTCATTTTAAGGGTCTTCTCTTCCCACTCCTTTCTTGAACCCCTTCTAATATCCTGGCTAAGAGATGTAAGTGATCACCTAGCCTCTGTTGGAGTTCACCACATAGGAAATATTCCATCCTCAGGCAGGCCTACTCGCCCCAAATACCACTCCTAACTTTACCTTCTGGGACCACACAGAAAAAGCTAAATTTCTTTGCATCATCATCATCCCCACTGTTACTACTATTTCTTGGGCCTTTTTTCATATACTAGACACTCCACTAAGAACTTTAAATGTATTGCCTCATTTGATCCATCTAACAACTTTAATCAACAGGGACTATATTTTGTTCCATTTTATAGAAGAAGAAATCGAAGGTCAGAGCAGTTAAGTAACCAGCCCATGACCAAAAAGCTAGTGAGTGGTAGGGTCAGAATTTGAACCCTTCTTAATTGTATATCACCATACACATATTAGGCAACAGCTTCATACCCTCCCTGAGATGGTTCTCATGCAGATGAAATATTCTTGTTTTCAAAGCAAAGAAATCATGACGTTCCATCCAATGTAGTAACCAGTAGGACATTACCTCGAGGATCCTAGCTGGAATGTAAATAGCTCATTAGAATAGCTGATCAATTTCAGAATATGGTGAAAATGGCATAAAGAGTGGAACTGAAAGGACTTAAATGCTTGCAGTGTCAGAAGTGAAATGGAGATGGCTAATGTCTAATTACCTACAATCTCACTGCTCAAAACACCCCATGGTGTGCTCATCCTTCTTCCTTCTTCCTAACATTTCAAGAGCTACTGACAAATCTCAAAAAGCCTTGTGGTGATACATATGACAATAAACTACTATGGATTATAAACTTCTCAGTTTGTAAACTCTGAGCATAGGGGCAGCATCTTCTTAGCTTTGTATCACATCCACATACGTTTTTAGATGAAAAGAAGGGAAAAATCAATAAGCAACAATCTACATAGAACCAAGAAAAACTCAGAATTGACACTGCTGCAATCTCACAGCAAAAAGTTACCCCAGCCAGGCACCTCTTGTCTTAATTTAGGCTCTCCAAGAAACACACCCTGAGACAAGAACTGTGCACATATTTTATTCAGGAGTTAATCTCCCAAGACAGAAGTAAGGGAATAGGAAAAGTAAAGACGGAAGAAAAGTCAGTAAGTGGTTCATTAATGAACCAGATGACGCTGTGGGCAGCTGTGGCTCAACCTCTCTGGGGACACTCTGGGCAACTGTGTGGAATGCTCCTCAGAGCTCTTGCACCAGGAGATGGAAGGCTGAGATATTACCCACCTTAGTTGAAGATTGCCTCCTCGAGTACTAATGTCCCCAAAACTCTAGATCACACCTGGCCAAGGCTAAGTAGCCTTCTTCAGCTTTGGAGAAAGCAATTCAGAAAGAACCCCTTGGCATAAGCTTGGTGAAGGCCCCTGACAGTGCTGCATGAGGCAGCTATCCTGAAATCAGGGGCACTGAGGGCGTACAGCATGGTACATCACAGTGTCTGCTCTACCATCTTCACCCAGGCCTTCTAAAAGGAACTATGGAATAGAATGTCTCCTGTGCTCTCAGATCTTCCAGTGAAGCTCTGAAGTTTAGGACAAGGGGCATCCTAAAAAGACAACCAAGAAACTGCCTGACACTTCCCAATTTGTAGAAGTGGGGTGCCTATACAAAACGGAAATGGGTACTTACATTAGTTTGCTAGGGTTGCCACAACAAATACCACAGACTAGGTGGCTCAAACAACAGCAATTTCTTTTCTCACAGTTATAGAGTTCTCACAATCAATGTGTCAGCGGTGTTGGTTCCTTCTGAGGCCTCTCTCCTTGGTGGTCTTCCCCATGTGTCTTCACACAGTCTTCCCTCTGTCTGTGCCTGCGTCCTCATCTCCTCTTCTTATAAGGACACCAGTCATATTGGATAAAGGCCCATCCCAATGACCTCATTTTACTTTAATTACCTCATTAAAAACTCTAAGTACAGTCACATTCTGAGATACTAGGGGTTAAGACCTCAACATTTGAATTTTAGGGAGACAAAATTCTGCCCATAACAAGGTCTCACTCCCCAGCCACAGAAATTCTTAGTTCCCTGGAGAAGACTACGGTGGAATTGTCCTCTGGAGAGCCTGACATGGATGAACTAGAGTTTAGGGGCATATGGGAACATAGAGTCTGGTGCCTGCTTCCCAATGGAGAATGTAGAAGATGGGGATGCTGACGGGAGGGAGGGAAGGAACAGCAAAAGCAGCCTGAGTGTGAAATGGCGAGGAGCCATGCATTTCCCATAGACTCTATTCACAAGGTTTGCGCCATCTTGATGGGATGTGAGAGGCTAAGCAATATAATGCAGGACAGAAGATGATAGACGGAGGATTGGAAAAGGCCAAATGTAGAGTGCATCTCCTGCCACGCCATAGTGAATCCACGGGGAGCATACAACAAACCACACAGCACCCCACAAATGAGCCAGAACTTGGAGGCCTACCACACAAATCATCAACAGTCAGGAGAAACCTGTAAATAATATGAACTAGGAAAAATATCTTTCCCCCTTTCACTCTCGCCTTCTATCCCATGCCCCAACCTGGGAGGACCCAGTAGCGGGAGGTAGAAGGAGGAGAAAAAGAGAAAGGAATAGCAAAAGGAAACACCACACCCCTTTCCTAGATGATAGACCAGATCTGAGCTGAGAGAAGGAGGGAAGCTTGGAATTCGACTGGACTGGACTGTTTAATACCTGACAGTAAAATAAGACTTGTCTAATGAGTAGAAAGGACAAGAAAGCTATGAGATCTTCCCCCAGATTTCATCCAGGGATAAGGAAATGGGATTGGACAGAGCATGTTTAAACAAATAGATGAAGAAAAATGAAATTGTTCCCTATTTCTATCCCTGTTGAGTTTACCTTACTCAATAAACCAATAGTATTTCATGTTCTTAGGCACAGATTATTGAAAAAAAAATTCTTGACTGGCTTCGTTCCCAGAAATCCTTCAAGTTATTTTGTACCCACATTCATATTCTTTAGACACCACTTCTATCCCATTATTCCTCTGCTCAAAAGCCTCCACTGGGGCTGGCCTGGTGGCTCAGTGGTTAAGTTCGCACGCTCCAATTCAGCGGCCCAGGGTTTGCAGGTTCGGATCCCAGGCGCAGACCTACACACTGCTCATGAAGCCATGCTGTGGTGGCATCCCACACAAAAAATAGAGGAAGACGGGCACAGATGTTAGCTCAAGGCTAATCTTCCTCAGCAAAAAAAGAGGAAGATTGGCAAGGGATGTTAGCTTAGGGCCAATCTTCCTCACCAAAAGACAAAACAAAAGAAAACAAACAAACAAAAAATCTCCATTGACTTTGTGGTCTAAAGGGTAAAACTCAGGGTTTTCTACTTGACCCTAAAGCCCTTCCCCACCAATCGTCACCTCCAGACATCTGATGCCACTTCTTTCCCATGAAAAACTACATTCCAATCTTAGAAGTTGGAAGAGCTACCTCATTGATCTCCCAGGGACCCTCCCATCATGCCCTGGAGATGTTTTGAAATGAAGATTGTATCTCAGTGACATAGGTCAGGGACCCCCAAACATCCACCCCCTCACTCAGCTATAAACAACCAGTGTTGGCTGCCACTTACCAGGAGTCTGTGGCTCTCCCTTGTACCAGGTTCCTTAAAGAGTCCATTATTACCACTAAATGGAGTCCCATTATCTTCATATCTCACATTTCCCATTTCGTGGGATTGTACTTCAGAGCTGAATCATGAATTCTCTTTCATATATTTGGACCTTATGTAGGAATCTAAAGTCTAACTCTTTATATTTCTCTTAGTCTTCTTTGGTACTATGTGAGACCAAAAAAGAAGATAATGTAGGCCTTCTAAAATGACTCGGAATTTCTCAACCCCATGGTCCCCTCCCACAGAGGGGAAAGGAAAACCTAAATGATTAACTTGATCATCTCCTCCCTGAAGAGATGGGGCCACATCAAATATGGACCTCCAAGAATTCAATGTGACTAGGAAACTACTGGGCAGGTTTTGAACCTGAAGTAAAAAAGTCAGTATAGAGTTTCCTTGAACTTTTACATTTTCTTGCAACAAATAACACATTTAAAAGGCAAAGGATGTCATTCTTTACTGGTCAAGAAAACACATTTGCAGAATCTAGAATCGCGTCTAGAGTTAAACCCACATTTCTCTTTCTGGTCCTTTTATTTATTTCTTTAAAATTGTTTTATTATTACCATGCAAGCTTGTGCCTGAATTACAGCCTTTAATAAAGCAATGACAGTTTTATTTCTCAGATGCCTCATGACCATATTAACCTCTCCTCAGTCGAGTTATTAATTGCACGTTCTGCCTACACTCCTTTGGTGTGGCTTCCACAGAGACTGAGTCAGAAGGCTTCTTGCAAAGGAAAGGACATGTTTATAGCCAGCCCTGTGGGAGTGTTTGCATAATTACTGGAATGATTAAGGAGGTGTTTTCTAAAATAGACAAGTGTACTAAGTTTTAATATGTTTCGTGACAATGCATAAGACAAGTGCGTGCTGCACCTGATATAGGACCCTGCAGGTCGCCAAAATAAATAAGTATGTGTAGAGGCACTGGAATGAATTCAGTCATGGATATAAACAGAAACTTCAAGGGGAAATGAGCTTTGATTCTTGACGAGAGAATTGTTTGTGATCTGAATGAGGACAGCTGTATAGAAACGGTAACTGCCCAGGGACACAAAGTCTTAGACGGTTTGCTCTAATCCCATGTTGTAAAGACAGCTTAATGTCAGGGAAGAGGTGGCAGGCGGAGCTTTGATGAATTCTGAGATTGGAGTTAAACCTTTTTTAATTTAACTCCCCAATATTTAATCTTGTAACTGTGCATCCTTAATCAAAACTCGGAGGGAATCTTTAATCTTGTGTGTATAAAACAGAAGATGATTAGAAACCTTTGACCTGGCTGTGTTTCCAGCTGCTTCCTTTATTTCTATTTTCCAGGCACTTCCTACTGCTCTTCGTATCTCCCAGTAACCCAAGTTACAGAAAAACGGCATTCTGAAATTTTAGGAGAATGAATATGAAGAACATAATAGTTAACGTTCCATGTTCAACCTGTCATCTATTCTTTCTTTCTCTCTTTCAGTGGATAAGGAGCATGTATCATGTGGCAGGCTTTGTTTTACATATTAATATAGAGCAGGAACAAGACAGACACATCTATTTTTACAGACTGCTTCTAACAAGGACTTTTTCACTCCTTCTTTGCTAAGTAAGTGAATGCAAGTGATCCAGGAAAATAAATATGCTTTTAAGTATGAAATAATACTATAGGAAAATTCACTTTCAGATGACTGCAAGATGCAGATTGTTTGCAGAAGAAATTCACTCATATTTCTGGTAAAATGTTCGGATGCTGTTAGAAGATTGATAACCAGGTGATCAAATTCATCATCCCAGCATTACAGGATTTTAATAATTACACAAAGGCTTTAAATGGTGCCTGAGGCATTTTGTATGCACAATAAACAGGACTCCAGGGGCACGTCCCCCCACCCATGCCCCACCCTACACACAACTGTTATAGAGGAATGTCCCTGAGGACAAAAAGATAGTACTCATATTGCGCCTGTCCCTTGACCCAAATCCTACCATATCCAGGTCATACCTCCCTCCTATTACCACTTTAGAAAGCCATGTACTTTAAGAAAGTTATTCAACTCTTTTAATTCTTCAGCTTCCAAATTCAATTTCAGTAGTGGAACCAAATTAAATGACCAACAATTGACAAAGCCAAACAAAAAAATCCCACAACAATGAAAAACACTATAAATTCTCAGGAAGATGTTTTCCTGCCACTGTGACCAAAATAATGATTATCATAAAATGCAGACTTTTAGCAGAGAGAAAGCATGATTTCAGTTTTTGAAAGAGTTTTCTAGGTTAAATCCTTCTAAATTCACATAAACAAAGGAGTGATTGACTGCTTTGCGTTCCTTCTCCTTGGTCCTTCTTCACAAATAATGAAGCTGATACCCAGGATGCTGGTAAGAGGACAGCATATTGAAATAACACAAAAAGTAATATCCTGTGCTCAGATTTATTCTACCCACTACACTAAAATACTTGGGCAAAACTCGCTGCAGCAAAGTATTAAGTGACAACATCCACAACCAAAATGATATTTTCTGTTGACATCGGCGTATGGAAGAACATAAGCAATAGCAAGATCATTTGTAAACTTGGGTGAAAAACACCTTCCTGTTCTCAGCTGTCCTTTTTGGCTGAGACCAAACAGATTCCCAGAGATATGCTATAAGCCACTCCAGAGGCACCAGACACCAAGCTCTTTGATTCTTATTTATGGCTTGTCTAGGAGACCTTTTGGTTGTATGGAGGTGGAATATTAGCTGTTTGTCTGTGGCACTTTATTTGTAAGAGAATTTGCTCACTAAAAGTGTCTTAATAAAAGGCATTCTAGAAAACATTAAGTCAAAAATAGCTTGTCGAACACAAAAGACTAGAAACCACAGTGACTGGGCAAAAAGAGTACTCGCTCTGAAAAGAAACTTGCCCAAACATCACCCTATCCAAACCAGGAGGAAACAAATCCTAGGACAGGAACATGAAGATCCTGGATCTCAGAAAGAGGAAGGAGAAAGATTCTTGCAGCACTTCTTTTCCCACTCCTGTCGTGAAGTGGAGAAGGGGAGTGAGAGGAAGCCAGAGGAAGCAAAGACTGTAGCCACTTCCTGCCTCTTCTGATCTGTAGCCCTAACGTTTGACATTCAGATAACTTGCTTGCTTCTTACAGGTCTCAAGAGCTGCCAGACATTCTCTTTCCTTTTTTAAAAAAATTATTTTTGCAATATTTAAGATATAGAAAAATAAACGAAGAATAACACAAGTACCTATGCACCCACCACCTAGTTTAAGAAATAAGAAAGCCTTGGGGCCGGCCCGGTGGCATAGTGTTAAGTTCGCGTGCTCCACTTTGGTGGCCCAGGGTTCACGGGTTCAGATCCCAGGCTCAGACCTGCACACCGCTTATCAAGCCACACTATGGCTGCGTCCCACATACAAAAATAGAGGAAGATTGGCACGGATGTTAGCTCAGGGCCAATCTTCCTCACAACAACAACAAAAAAGAAATAAGAAAGTCTTGGACTGCATAATGACGTTTCCATCAAAGATGGACTTGCATGTACGACAGTGGTCCCATAAGATTAGTACCATATAGTCTAGGTGCGTAGGAGGCTATACCATTGAGGTTTCTGTAAGTACACTCTGTGATGTTCACACAACAATGAAATTGCCTAACAATGCATTTTTCAGAATGTGTCTCTATTACTAAGCAGCACATGACTGTAGCACTCATCCATTATATTTGATGCCCTCTGTTTACCTGTTACAAATTATATCCTCTCCTCCACTGTCCAAGAGAATCATTGTCCTGAATTTGGGTTTGCCTGTTCCAATAATCTCTTTATACTTTTATTCTGCCTATATGTAGCCCTTAACAATTTTTATATTGTGTTATATGTTTTTAACCTTTATATATTCTTCGTTTATATTTAAACCATTATATAGTCTTGCTTATATGTTTTTTAACTTTTATATATTCTTCTGCAACTTGCTTTTCTCAAGGAAACATTATGTTTATAAGTTTCTTTTATGAACATATTTGGCTCTAGTTTATTAATTTTCAGCGCCGCATAGTATTCCATTATACGAATACACCAACATGCGTTAATCCACTTTTCTGTAGATGGGCACTGAGGTTGTTTCTAAGTGTTTCCTATTACAAACTATTTTGGTGTGAACAGGTCTCTGTCTCCTTGACTATATGGGCACGTTGCCCCAGGGTATATTCCTGTGGATTGCTGAGTTATAGGGCAAGTGAATCTTCAACTTTACTAATTATAAAATTGATCCCCAAAGTGGCTACACCAACTTACTTTCTCCCTGCTGTGTATAGGAATTGCTATTGCTTTAAATCCTTGTCATCATTTTGCACTGTCAAATTTTTTGCCAATATAATGGGTGTGAAATTGCAATCATCTTTGAATGATCATTAGTCATTTATGTCTCCACATCTATGAGGTTCCATTTTTTGGGGGGCTACTTTTCAATTGTGTTGTTTGTCCTTTTCTTATTGATGTGCAGAATTTCTTATATACACTGCTTATTGATCCTCTATTGATTATAGATGCAGCAAGTATCTCTTTTTTAGTCTTATTATGATGTCGTTTGATGAATAAAAATTTTTTAACTGTTTATTGAGGTTACATTGGCTTATAATATTGTGTTAATTTCAGGAGTACATTATTATATTTCAGTTTCTGTATCGACTGCATTGTGTTCACCACCAATAGTCTACTTTTTATCCATCACCATATATATGTGCCCCTTTACCCCTTTCACTTTCCCCCTACCCCCTTCCCCTCTGGTAACCACTAATCTTTTCTTCTTATCTATGTGTTTGTTTATCTTCCACATTTAAGTGAAATCATATGGTATTTGTCTTTATCTGTCTGACATTTTGATTAGCATAATACCCTCAAGTTGTTGCAAATGGCATGATTTTGTCTTTTTTATGGCTGAGTAGTATTCCATTGTGTGTGTGTGTGTGTGTGTGTGTATGTATATATATATATATATATATATATATATATATATACCATATCTTCTTTATCCGTTCATCCATTGATGGGCACTTGGGTTGCTTCCACATCTTAGCTATTGTGAATAATGCTGCAATGAACATACGGGTGCATAAATCTCTTTGAATTATTGACTTCATGGTCTTTGGATAAATACCCAGAAGTGGAATAGCTGGATCATATGGTAGTTCTATTCTTAATTTTTTGAGAAATCTCCATACTGTTTTCCATAGTGGCTGCACCAGTTTGCATTCCCACCAGCAGCTGCACTAGTTTGCACTCCCACCAGCAGTGTATGAGGGTTTCCTTCTCTCCATATCCTCTCCAACACTGGTTATTTCTTGTTTTGTTAGTGATAGCTATTCTGACAGGTGTGAGGTGATATCTCATTGTGGTTTTGATTTGCATTTCCCTAATAATTAGTGATATTGAACATCTTTTCAAAATGTAGTATATGCCATCAATTTTTTTTTATGATTTGTATTTTTCCTGTTTTATTTATTCCCTGCCCTGAAGTCTTAAAGATATCCTCCTTCATTTTCTTCTAAATTTTTAAAGTTTTGACTTTCATGGTCAAGTTTTTAATGTACCATGAATTAATTTCTTTATGAAATATGAAGCAGTATGGCTTAGTGATAAAGAGCATGGAGTCTAGAGCTAGACTGCTCACATCTAGCTCCACCACTTTTTAGCCAGTCACTTAACCTCTAGGAGCCCCCCAGTTTCTTAATCTGTAAAATGAGTATAAAAATAATAGTGCCTACTGATAGATGTGTGAAGTGGCAACTAGGATATGTAAAAACGTCTTAGAACAGCACCTACTAAATGCAGTGGAAGTGATTACTATTATGATGATGATGATGATAATTAATATTATATAAAGTAGGGGTCTAATTTTATTTTTGCATAGAGATAGCCAAATTTCCTACTCCTATATATTAATTAGTCCACCTCTTTCTCACTTTCTAACAATGCCATTCCTGTCATACATCAGGTTTCATGTAAGTATGAACATTTTTCTAGGTAACTTTTTCTTCCTTTAGTCTGTTTATCCATCCTCCAGGGAAATTTCAAGCCTATATTTAAAATTCCCAGAGTTCTAGAAGTTGCTGAAAGTTATCATTCTTGCCTCCTCTTCTTTTATCTATATTCCCACCTCATTATTATTACTTTTATTATTATTACTTATTATTATTACTAAAATAACATCATTTTAGTTGTTTGATAAACAATAGAAGGAGAAGAACTCTATTAGTGTCCTGGGGCTTCCATAACAAAGTACCATAAACTGGGTGACTTAAAACAACAGAAATTTATTGTCTCTCAGTTCTGGAGGCTACAAGTCCAAAATCAAGGTGTTGGCAGGGCCCTGCTCCCTCTGAAGCCTGTAGAGGAATCCTTCCTTGCATTTCTTCAGCTTCTGGTGGTTCGTTGGCAATCTTTGGTGTTCCTTGGCTTGTAGATGCATCACCCTCATCCTCCATCTTCAAGTGGCTTCTCCCTGTGTCTCTATCTTTGCATGGAATTCTTTGTCTAAGGATATCACTCATGTTGGATTAGGGACCCACTCAGCTCCAGTATGACCTCATCTTAACTAATTACATCTGCAAAGACTCTATTTTCAAACCAGGTCACATTCTGAGGTACTGAGAGTTGAGACTTTATTTTGAGCGGGGATTAAATTCAACCCATAAGAAGGGCTTGGCCAAAAACTAACCCTGGGCTTCAATCAAATCTCCTAACCCTCACCTGGACATTTCAATCCACCTACTAAGGATTCTTGCCATAATGCCTTCAATTACAGTGATTCCATCCTCCTAGATCCAGTTGTCCTAACTCAGACAGATTTTTAAACAAATAATTATAAACTTCAAATAACCAGCCACCTCAGGAATCTGTAAAGAATGAAGATTTCAGAATTCTATCCCCAGAGATTCTAATTCAGTGGTTCAAGTTGATCAGTGCTAATGCAGTTGGTCAAAAGCCACACTTTGGGAAAGACTGAACTAGACAGCAATGTTGGAAGACACATCCCTGAGGAAGGGGCAATCAGTGGAATAGCCAGCCTCACCTGCTCAACACTCAGGCAGCTGCTCATCAACCCAAAGGCCTTGGAAGAGACTGTCTGCAGAGAACTGGAATTTTCTTGATAAGTACTCTGGAAAGTTCGATTAATACTACTTCGCAGTTTAAATCCCATTCTTAGAGGATCATAGAATTGAACGGGTTACAATTTTTAATTAGCAATTCAATTGTGTCTTCAATATTGACAGGCTGCAGATTCCCTCAAGGCCCAAAGTAGGACACTGTAGGAATCAATTCCACATTAATGAAGCTTGGACTAGGGGTTGCTTTTTTATTTGGAAAAATAAAATAAAAAGACAATAACTGGTATTTGTTGAAATCCTACTGTTTGCCAGCATTCTTCTGGGCACTAGTGAAGCAGCATTGAACAAAACAGATAAAATCTCTGTTATCACAGAGAGTTTATTCTAGTGGATGGGAGATGACTGGAAAGCAAGATAAATTAGTAAAATATGTGTAAACTCCGTGATGATGGAGATTTTTGACTGTTTCATTTAATGCAGCATCCCAAGTGCCTAGAATGGTCATTGGCACACAGTTGAGAGTCAACAATATATTTTGATTACCAAATGGTGATAATGGCAAAAAATAAGGTAGGAAATTGGAATAAGGAGTGGGAGGGGTGCAGTTATAAGTGGGAGAATCAAGGAAAGAGGAATAGAACAAGGGTCCTTGGAGGAAAGATCTGAAGAAAGTGAGGACGTGAGTCACATATGTATCTGAGAAAGAAGGGGGCCAGAAAATAGCCTGTTCAAAGGCCCTGAGGTGGGAGCAAACTTGGTGTGTTTGAGGAATAGCATGGAAAGAAGGAAAGAGCAGAAGGGTGGACAGGTAAGGGGTTGGAGGATGGCCAGGTCAGGGAGGGTCAGGTGGGCCACTGTAATGACTTTGGTGTTTGCTCTGAAGAGGGAAGCCACTGAAGATTTTGAACAGTAGAGCAAAGAAATGCTTATATTTAACAGGTTTATTTCAACTGCTATGTTTTGAATACACTGAAGGGGAAAACGGGCATAAGCAAGAAGCTATTGCAAAAACCCAGTGAGAGATGAGAATGCCTTAAACCAAAATGGTAGCAGTAGTAGGACGAGAAGGAATAGGATTGTAGGTATACGTTGAAGGTGTGGGCAACAAGATTTGCTGATGGATGGGATTTTGATGTGAGAAAAACAGAGCAGTTGAAGATGTAGCCAGGAAAGGATGTGGAGGAACTGGAACTGTAATACACTGCTGGTGGGAGTGTAAAATGGCACAACCACCTTGGAAAACTCTTTAAGATTCTTGAGAAGTTACACAGGACATCTACCACACCACCTGGACATTCCACTCCTAAGTGATTTACTCAAGAAAGCTGAAATCAAGTGTCTGCACAAAGACCTCTATCGAATGTTCACAGCAGCTTTATTCCTAATAGCCAAAAACTGGACACACTTGGTGAAGGCATAAACAAACTGTGGTGTATCCACATAGTGGAATATCACAACACAAAGAAGTGAACTACTGTCACACACAACATGAGTGAATCTCAAAATATTTATTCTAAGTGAAAGATGCAGACACAAAAAAGTACATCCTGTTTAATTCCATTTATATAAAATTCTAGAAAATGTAAACTAACCTTACAATGACAAAAAGCAGATCAGTGGTCTCCAGGGGACAGAGGTCAAGAGAGGAAGGAGTGACAAAGCGAGATAGAAACACTCTGTATATTAATTTTGACAGTGGGTATATTCATGGGTATATAAGTCAGTCAAAACTCATTGAATTGCACACTTTAAATGGATAGAGTTTACTGGACATATATTATATCTCAAAAAGCTGATTTTTTTTTTTTTTTACAAAGAGGATGAAGCCACGGTTTTTAGCCTGAGTGACTGGAAGGATGGAGTTGCAATTTACATAAATGAGAAAGACTATGAGAGAAGCCAATTCTGTTGATGGGGAAATATTAGGAGCTCATTATGGACGTGCTAAGTTTGAGACGCCTATCAGACATCAAACTAGAGATGTGAAGTGGACAGTCAGATGTCAAGAAATGGACCAGGCTGGAGATATACATGGGAGTCATAACACATAGATAAAGCCATGAGACAGTATAAGATCATTATAAGAGTGGAAATAGATAGAAAATACAACAAATCCAAAGACTAATCCGTGGGACTCTCCAATACTAAGAGGCAGCAAAGAATTTGAGCAAAGATTCTGAGAAGGGGCAGCAGTGATTAAGGAGGAAAAGCAGTACAGCCTGGTACCCAAGAAGGCAAGTGAAGAAAGGATTTCAAGGAGAAAGGAATAACCCTGTGCCAAACACTGCTGATAAATTAGACTAGATGAGGACTGAGAACTGCTCATTAGGGTAAGCAACCCAGAGGTCGTTACTGACCCTTGGTGGGGTGATGGTGAAGAAAAAAATGAGAAGACAGAAATTGGAGTTAGCCTAGATAGCTAACTCATTCACAGAGTTTTGCTGTAAGAAAAGGAGAGGAAGCTGTAAGCAGAGGAGAAAGTAGGGTCAAGGGAGAGTTTTTTTAAGATGGGACAAATCACAGCATGTTTGCACGCTGATGGGAATGATCCAGCAGAGGAAGAAATGTTAGTGCTTTAAAAGAGATAGGGAAGAATTATTCCAGCAATGTTCCCCAGTAAGTGGGAGGCAATGGGATGTAGTGCACAAGTAGAGGGGCTGGTTATGTCAGGAGCCCAGAGAGCTCCTTTGCTGTAAACAGAGACAAAAAAAGAATGTGGGCACTTTGAAGGGAGGTGCATCAGCGGGAACTGGTGCTAGGTCTTTTCTGACTGCTTCTATTTTCTCAATGAGAGAAAAAGCAATGCTATCATTGACAGGGAGCATGAGTGAGAAGCTGATGGAGACTTGAGAAGAGAGAAGAAACTACATACTAGTCAGCTGGTGCAGGAGCTGGCAAACTCCAGCCCACTGCCCCACCTATATTTTATGGTCTGCAAGCTAAGAATGGTTTTTACATTTTTAAAAGTAAAATGTAAAAATGACTGTAGTCTCTCAGTGAGAACAGATGCTTAAAGAGTCAAGGACATTTCCTCTTGGCTCACAAAGGCTGCACTGTATACTATTGGCCTTTTAGGAGAAAGTTGGCCAACCCTTAATGTAGGAAAAGGAGAGATTGGACTGAGGCTATACAGAATGATATATATGCCAAGCAACAGGAAAGCCTTGGGTAGGAGCTTGACAGAATGTCAACCCACTTAATCCTAACACAAGTACTGCAAGTTGAATATTAATAACCCAATATTAGAGATGAGCTAATTGGTTTTCAGGAAGATTCAGTAACTTTCTCAAGGTCACACAAATAGCTGTGGTGGAATAAAGACTTATTTAGCAAATTTACAAATACTTCAAATTCCTGTTTCCTTTCTACTCTGCCATGCTACATTACAAAAGACTGTGGCCTCTGTCTTTACCTGGAATCCTTGCATCTGCAACTTCAAGGTGATGCATAAGGAAGCAACATGCGCAGCAAATGAACCACCTTTACAGCTGGACAGATGTAGGTGTAGACCTCAGCCTAATCTTGCTGGCTTTGTGACTTTAAACAAGATATGTAACATCCAAATTTATTGTTCTCATCTATAAAATCAGATGAATAATAATTAAATCATTTGAAATGACTGATATTCAACCATTATTTGACCTACAACAATGGCAATTTCATAATTCAAACTAATACCTACCATCCAAGGATATTGTGTGGATTAAGGTTAATATACATAAAGCACAAGTACTTTGCAGACATTTAAATGGTAGCTACTCTATGGTCAATAATCATAGCACCAACCTTATGCCTAAAGAATTCTTTATTTAGAGAGAAGGGGCTATGAAATGATCTCTACTATGCACACTTAGCCCAGAGCCACAGGGAAAAAAGAGGGGAGGGAGTCTGCAGTATTCCTGGCTGTAGCCAGTCAGCGTCAAGTCACACTAACCCTAAGTCTAAAGTCATCTTGATAACATTAGGCCTGGAGCAGCCCTGAGGGCCACTTCATGGCCAACTTCCAATACCTGGAAGACTCTCACCTGGAGGAAGATTCATCTCCCTCTGTTTGGCTATAGAGAATAGAAACAGGAATAGTGGGTGGAAATTACATGGAGACAGACTTACACCACATTAAGTTAACACTTTCTGACAATTAGAATTATTAACCAGCTGCAGTGGGAGGCAGAGAGGTCAAGGGGAGACTGGGAAGGTGTTAGATAAAGTATTGCTGGAGGAATCACATAATGGGTGAGTTCATCACACAACTAACTAAACAACTTTTGAGATTCTTCTCAACTCTAAAATATTATGACTCAGTAGTCCCTGGCTCTGGCCTAGTGGTCCTCTAAGTTCAGGCCAGCTAGTTAAGAATCGAGTATAGTGCCTAGCACAGAGCAGGCATTTTAGGAATGTTTGCCCCATCCTTCAAGGTTCCTCTGCCCCTAAAGGCAAGAAGTCTTATTAAGTTGTCCTATCATTCAGCAGCTACACTATACCTCCCCTTTATTTCATTCATTTTGATTCATCATCTGTCTACTAAGTAAGAAAGAGAGGACAACAGAGCTGATTTAAAAAGTAACAAGTCAAAATTCAAATTTGAATCCAAGTGTATTCTCATGAAACTATCAGATCAAAGTCACTATTTTAACATTTAAATTGGCTTTTCCAAGAATAGATCACTGGGATTTATATCACTAATAGGAGAAGAAACTGTTTTCAGAGAAGACAACATTAAAAATAAGGCGGGGCCGGCCCAGTGGTGTAGCGGTTAGGTTCTCGCACTCTGCTTCTGGCGGCCGGGGGTTTGTGGGTTTGGATCCCGGGTGTGGACTGACACACTTCTTGTCAAGCCATGCTCTGGTGGCATCCCATATAAAGTAGAGGAAGATGGGCACAGATGTTAGCCCAGGGCCAATCTTCTCAGCAAAAAAAAAAAAAAAAAAAAGAGGAGGATTGGCAATGGAAGTTAGCTCAGGGCTAATCTTCCTCACAAGAAATAAAAATAAAAATAAATAAGCAATAGGCATTTGAGAGAGATTCAGATCACTTCACCCACAGGTGGATGGAATAGAAATGCTACCTACTTTAGTTAGACTGGTCAGAAAAGGCATCAATGTGACAGACAATATTTAAGCTGATTTCCAACAGATAAGAAGTCACACATGGCAATAGTGGAGAGAAAAGAGCAGAGGGAACAGCACGTATGAGCATCTTGAGACAGGAAAGATTTGGGTGTGTTTGCAAAAGATTGACTTTGGTCTGGTGAGGGAGTAGTGCAGCCTGAGGTTGGAAAGATCAGTGGAGACAGATCATGTATGTCTGTAGAGCCATCCACCCCTTGTAAGGAGTTTGGATTTATTACAAATATAATGAAAAGTCACTGAAGGTTTTTAAGGAAGGTTTGACTTATGTTCTAGAAAATGATCACTCTTGTTTATAATGTGGAAAATGGATTGTAGAGGGGTAAGTGTGGAATCAGAAAGACCATCAAAGAGATGTTGACATGGTCCATGAAGGATGGGCCATGTCCAGGGTGTTAGCCACGGAGATGGAGAAAAGTTCACAGAGTCAAGATATTTGGGTGGGTAGGATCAAATGAAGCTACAAATGCTTTGGACATAGGAGTTACGGGAAAGGAAAATCAGGACTGACTCTTAGGTTTCTGGATTGAGCAAGTGGAGGATGATGGTGCCATTTATTGGGATAGAGGAGATGGGGGAGGGATTCATTTGTGGAGGGGAAATGAGAAGTTCTATCTTGGACAGATATAATTTGAGATGAATGTAAGACATCCAGGTTGAGCTGTCAGGTAAGCAGAATTGAATATGGTGCTCAGAAAAATTGTCTGGGTTGGAGGCATAAACTTCGGAGTCTTGAGTTGTGATGATTTTTAAAAGGCTGGGAATTAACAGGATCGCCCAGAGAGAAAGAGTAAAAGCAGAAGAGGGGGACCCAGGACTTAAACCAGAGGAATGCCAACACTTAAGAGGGGGAATAGGAACCAGCTGGAAAAGGAGACTGATAGGAGAAGCCAGTGAGTTTGGAAAGCTAGGAAACAATAGGGTAATGATAGCCAAGAGAAGAGAGTGTTTCAAGAAGTGAATGGCCAACTACACCAAATGCTCAAAGGGAAGGTAAGAAAAGGACAGAGAAGTGTATATTGCATATGGCCGTGTGGGGACTGCCAGTGATCCTGAGACAAGAAATTTCACTATAGTGGTGGGGCAAGGTAGGAGCCATACTGGAATGGATTAAAGAAAAGAGTCCACAAAGTGGAAATAACATAATTAACCACTCTTGAGAAGTTTGGTTATGCAGGATAATGGAGAAATGGGTGAAACCTTCAGGGAGATACGGAACTAAGGAAGTGATTATTTGTTGGTGGTGTTGTTTTTTTAAGATAGAGTTGGAAAATTGCAATATGGTTACGGAAATCATCCACTAAAGAATGGGAAAAGTTGCTAAAGGAGAGAGGATAACCAAAGCGAAGTGTTTTTAAAGGTCAAAGAACGTTGGATCCAGAGGACAAGGGGAGGGACTGGAATTGGCTGGGATAAAGAAAGTGCCCTCCAACATGGCAGAAGGGAAGAGGTGAAGACAGCTGAAGATGAGGCTAGCCTCAGTTAAGTTTGCATTAGGAATTCTAGAGTTATCATCTGAAGGCTTTTCTTTCACTTACGTGTGAGGTAAGGTCAATGGCTGAGTGAGGGTAAAAGAGAGAGGAGCTGTGGGTGGTTTGAGGAGAAATTATGAAATCATTTTGGGAAACATAAGTGGGTTTCTGGGTCATAGTGGGTGCAAGTTGAGGCTTTAGATCATCAAACTCAGGAAACATCAGTTCAGTTAGATATTCTCTGGTTACATTCCATTGCTCAGACACAGGTGCAGAGGAGATGGAGGGTTGGATTTTTTGCTAGACATGTGTGATGAAGTTGAGGGGTAGAGGAGTTGAGAGTAATTATGAGGGGGTGATTGTAATGATGGACCAAGGAATATTAAATGATGCACATAAGAGCAAAAGAATAGAAGGAAATTCAACAAAATGTTTAAGGGGATGTTTCTGAGTGGGGAAAATATAGGTAATTTTCATTTTCATCTTTATGTGAGTCTTGATTCTCTAAATTTTCTACAGTAAGCATATTTTAGTTCTAAGTATAGTTATAAAAAATAACCAAAATGATATGAAAGCAGTTATATTCTGAGTTTAAGAGCAATCCTCAAAACTGAAATGGAAACAAGTTGAGCATCCATTGCAATTCATTGCAATGGGTTGAAATATATATAATATATCACATATTTTAAATATATGAAATACGGATATATAAAGCTTTAATGTATATTAATTTATAAAATATATACATATACAAAATCCTTAAGTTAATAATAATACTTTGAAAAATGAAAACCTTGGTCACATTTGGATGTTGCTGGGCTCGTTATTCTGAAATTAGATAAAGGTACAGTATCAAGAATTTTATCTTGTTTCCTTTGTAAACTGTGTTTCACATTAACCAAATAGAAGTCCAACTAATTCAGAAAGAATGACTGAATTCAAAAAATGTCATTTTGCCACCCCCAGTGAAATAGTGGATCTATGCAATAATCTCAGTGACTGCTGAGAACATTGGGTATAAGGTTGACAACACCTAAAACCCACTGATCAATCTCAACATCACGATAAGTGAGACAAACAGACATTACATTCCTCTTGATGTTATGCAATAGCAAGTGCCCAATACTGCCTATGAAATATTCTTGCCTCCCTGAAATAATTAAACTTAAATTTAATCATGTTTTTAGACTTGGCTACCAGTTAACAAGAAATACGGGGACTATAGAAACAAGTTAAACAATTCCACAAAGATACAACCCAACAAGTCCAGGATTCGGGAAATTCTTCAGGAAAAATGAGTCATCTCTTCAACAAATAAATGGCTTGAAAAAAAGAGGGAAGGGAAACTGTTAAACAATAATAGAGGCATAAGAGATATATCCACCAAATTCTATAAAGGGCCTTGTTTGGGTCCTGATTGAATAAACAGGACTATTAATTTTTTGAGACAATCAAAGAAATTTGAACACAGACTGGAATAATATTTCAAATAATAATTTTGTTAAGTGTGATAATACCATTGTGGTTATATTGTTTTAAAGCCCTTATCTCTTAGAAATTTCTAGTGAAGTATCTACAAAGAAAATTAGTGTGGCCCGAGAGTGGGGACTGATTAAACACAATTGGCAAAATATTGATAATTATTAGGGCTGGTGACAGTACCATCAAGGTTCATTATACTATCCTCTCTAATTCTGGATATGTTTGAAATTTTCCATAATAAAATATCTAAAACAAAGTTGAGATGAAAAAGACAATGTACCCTTAACATCTAAGAGAGTCTTGAGACCTGAGGCTTATAAAACCCTTTCAGAACCTGAAATCACCCATGATTTTATATTATGCAAGAATGATTCAAATATCAAGGTGTGTTATTATTCTGTTGAACTGACATTTGCCTGTTTGCTGTGTCTTTATAAAAATAACTGGAGCCAGCCAGCAACCTGTGAAGAGCTTCTCGTCTTTACCATTTGGCAGAGAAAGAACCAGGTTACTATATTCACTCAAGTACCTTTCTACCCCAATCTTTAAGGAGGTGAATGACTGTGATGACAGGATTAAAATTCACGGCCAATTACCTCACAGCCAGCAATTTAAAGGACTGACTCACAGATTCCTTGAGACAGAACAGAAGAACAAGGAAACATAAGTAGTAGCCATGTGCAGTCAATGTACAAATATTTATCTAGCTTACTCCACCACTGCACAGAGTTCTAATATACAGTCTGAGAGCATAAAATGCAGATACCGATATTGTATGTGAGTCTGAGATGGGACAATTTAGCAGCCCCTCTGGGGTGCTTAAACCATCTAGGAGTTTCCTTTCGGTGAAATCCAAATGGGAGAAGCATTCAGCTGTCAGGAACATGTGAGATTTTCTCTTTCTTCCTTCCCCTCTCACTCACACCTTTGGGACCCAGGCTCACTCTAGAACTTCTGCAGCTTTCCCACAGTGATCTGTACCTGCAAGCTTTTCTAGGTCTAGGTCCTGCTCTGGTCAAACCATACCCCTACTACCACCACCAACACACACACACACACACACACACACACACACACACAGTAGAATTCCTCTTTCTTACACATGGTACATTAGCAGTGGATCTCAGTGTGTGGTCCTGAGATCAGCAGCATCAGCATCACCTGTTATATATGCAAACTTATTATATACGCAAAACTTGCTATATATGCAAAATCTTGGGCTCCACTCCAGACCTACAGAACCAGAAATTCAGGAGGCGGGGCCTAGCACTCTGAGTTTTAACAAGTCCTCCAGGTGATTCTGATGCACGCTCAAGTTGGGGAAAAGTAGAGGAGAGTCATGCTTACAAAGGAAGGGTAGAGTGGGGGAACTCTGCAGCTCCTTCTAATCCTTAAAAACCTAGGCTGGGTGAGTATGAGACATTCTCATTTTACACAAGAGGAAAAGGGAATACAGGCATTCGCTGCACAATGACGTTTTGGTCAATGAGGGACCACATATACCACAGTGGTCCAATACGATTAGTACCATATAACCTAGGTGGGTAGTAGGCTATACCATCTAGGGTTGTGAAAGTACACTCTATGACGTTCACACAACCACAAAATTGCCTGACGACGTATTTGCATTTCTCAGAACGGATCCCTGGTGTTAGACGATGCATGACTGCAATTACAAAATCAAAAGATACCTAGTCAATGTGGATTAATTATAGGAAACATAGGGGAAATAGGCCAGATAATACAAAGCAAGTGTTAAATGATTGCTATTGTTTCAGCACATCTTCCAAATTGGGGTTAATTTAAAGTTGGTTTGCCTTGAATCAATTTGCCAAGTGTTAACAGAACACCTTTGATGTCCATTTCTTCAAAATACACCAACCAATGGACATACCCAGAAAGACAGTATTTGGGGAATTCTCTTTACGATTTTAAAATCATAATATGAATAATGTGTATATGTGTAAGTAATACTATAGTAAACTGAAGTGATTCCTGGAAAATTAGAAAATACAACAGAGTTTTGAGGGTATTCTCTCCTCTGCCTCTCTCTGTCTAGAGTATAGAAGAAAAATCTACATTTTTAGAGGAACAATATAAGGGGAACAATGTCCAAAGACAATGAATGTCTACTCTGCATCTCAGTTCAAATGTGAAGTGAATTGTTGCTAAATTTGGATTCAAAAGCAGATATGCCTCTTCTTGACCTTTATATTTGCTCGGTCCTGTCGGGGAGTGTGCTTATGGGATCCACTTCTTTGTAAAATCTCCAGGGAAAGAATTTCTAGAATGAGGATTCTGAAGTACAAATCTGTGGATAATGTTTATAATTTCCCAGAATACATATGATTTCTCATAATTAAAATGCCCAGGGCTTTTTTTTTACTTTGATTTTTATTAGATTATACAACTTGTGGGATAATTATTCACGTTAAAAAGAATTATTTTCTCATTTTAAGCTATTGCCATACTTCAAACTTTTCATTTTATCTTAATTATGGTGAGACTATATTTATAAATGTAGAATAAAGTCACCCAGATGATAATATTTCATATACTCCCTGCATTCTTTTTAATAAACCAGAAGCCATCTTTTGCAGAAATAACTGCCTTCAGCTTCAAAAAAAGTTTTCAGCTTGAAAGTAACAAAGTTCAACATTTTAAAGTGGACTGTTTTATTACAAACCTCTGTGGTGACAGGAAAAATCAGAAAAGTGACCAAGGAGTAGATTCAAAACATCCTCAAGGGGGCTGGCCTGGTGGCATAGGGGTTGAGTTCACACGCTCTGCTTCAGCGGCCTGGGGTTCCCAGGTTCGGATCCCGGGTGTGGACCTACACACCAGTTGTCAAGCCATGCTGTGGCAGGCATCCCACATATAAAGTAGAGGGAGATGGGCACGGATGTTAGCCCAGGGCCAGTCTTCCTCAGCAAAAAGAGGAGGATTGGCAACAGATGTTAGCTCAGGGCTGGTCTTCCTCACCAATAAAACAAAACAAAAGCATCCTAAAGGGAACACTCCTCCCCCAAAAAACTTTTACAGAATATAAAAGATTCTTATTTTTCCTCTCTAGTATATTTTGCCATTTTACTGAAGTTCTTGATGATTATTTTGATTATCTAAATAGAATTGAATTTACTTCTGTTGAAATAAATAAAGACCAAGCAAATGAGAAAAAGCAAAGGCTAGTTATTCAGAGCTTACTATAAGAAAGGAGTCGGCCACTGTCACTTGCATTTTGGCAGAGACTCAGGGCAGGCAGAGAAGTGGGAACGCTTTATAGCCCAAAAAAGGGAAGCCTCAGCTGTGACCTGATGGAAGGGGCCTGAGGACACTGTAGGTGGGCTCACTAGCAGCAAAGTACCTTATATGATTGATTAGGGGTATATTTGGCTTCCTATGACTGGTTCTAAGTTGGAAGTGGGGACAAAAATTAAGGAAGCTGGGGGCCTGCCCCGTGGTGTAGTGGTTGAGTTCAGCGCACTCCACTTTGGCAGCCCAGGTTCGCGGGTTCAGATCCTGGGCGTGGACCTACACCACTTCTCAGCCATGCTGTGGCAGCAATCCACATACAAGATAGAGGAAGATTGGCATAGATGCTAGCTCAGGGCTAATCTTCCTCAAGCAAAAGAAAAAAAATATTGAGGAAGCTGTCAGTTATTAATCAAGTTCTAGCCATTTGGGGCCAATTGTTACAGAAGTCATTGTTTTAGCTTCCTAGATTATTATGAGCGATAGTACCCTGACTTCCTACAAGTCTGAGTTATAGCAGGCTGGCTTCCTGGGCTGTTTATTGTAGATAAAAGAGTTGATTTCCTGGGAAGTTTGCTGCAGATTGTGGGTCAGAGTTCTATTTTCATATATGGTCTGGCCATTGTCTGTTTGTATATTCAGTCTCTCATTTCCAAAGTTATAATTTAATGTGCGGCTGAAATATTGGTATAATTCAGATCCAGAATGGGCTGCCTGCTTTCTATGGAAGTTTAGGCCCAGCAACCAGAAGGAGGCTTTGTCTAACTCCACTTGTATGAGAGCCTATCCAAGTGGAGACAACTTGGGAAGACACATTAAGAAACAAATTGGAGCTAATAGGCCCTGGACAGAGACCAGACCACAAAGGGAGTTTTGAGAACAGCCTGGCACAAGGAGATGCTTTTCAGGAATTCAGGGTAACACAAATTAGCAAAGCCAGCAAGTTTTCAAACAAGAGACAGGAAAAGAGCTTGGGAATGGGAGAGTGTGTGCCTAGGCTAAAGGCACTCAGACACAGATTTCAAAATCACTCTGCATGCTGAAACAAAACTAGTCTTCGGGCAACATGGCCCAGAGGCCTGTCTGTCTGGGACCCCTACCCAATCTGATATTCAGCCAGTATGCACCGGTTTGGCCACACTGATTGGTCAGTTCCTGATTCCATCATGGTGCCCAAGACAACTGGTTATTAAATATGCATTTTGAATATTACCCCACTCCTAAGTGGGAGAGGCGGAGATGCGCCCCCAAATGGTGGTTGCTGAGAATAAACTATTTGGGATGTGGTTTTGTGGTTATGTTGTTTCCTTCCAGTCTAGGCGCTGGGTAACTCTGTCAAGCTTTATCTGAGTGAGGAAGACACGAGAACCTTAAAGAATTAAAGAAAAGTACCTCTGGTGAGAAGAGGGTACTCTTCCCTTGCTAAGTGAGAGCCACAAGGAAGCTATGAATCTTGAACTCACACATCCATGTCACTTGGGCAGATCGGAAAGAGAATCACTGGGGCCTTCAGCCATGGAAGGGATTGTGTCAACACAGCAGTTAAAGCCACTCCAGGAGCTTCGGGAACAGGAGCCCAGGATAGAGCAGAGGATAAAGGAGGATGTCAATTCTGGTAGCTTCAGCAAGAGAACTGCCATCCCCACTGATAATATGAGAGTTACCCCCACGACATGGTCCAGAGGTCACGGTAATGGCGGTTCCAGGGGTATTTCTCTGTGGGTGCTCAGAGTGGAGACACTGTCCTCACCACTTCATGTGGTAACTCATCCCTGCACCCTTCCACGGCAACATCTAATTCAGGTTAAGGGCGGGGTGGGGGGGGGGACATTTAATGCACTTTTTTTACCATTTGCATTTTTCATAGAAACAGCTAAACCTATTTCTATGATGGTAAATTAACAGATGCTACTTAAAAAAATAAATCAAAAATTTGCATCTGCCATTCCACAGGTATGGTGAATTATTTACTAAAATGGCTAAATAATATAGAGGCGGTTTTAAAATACCATTTTTTCCGATCAATGTTAGAAATCCCATATGTTCTGGAGTTTCTAAAAATAAAACTCTGCCAAGAGTAAATATGACATGAATTTTTTTTCTAGTTAGTTCTATTTCATGGAAAGGCATTTTAAACCAAGATATCTTTGCTCATCTTGGAAAAGGTGAATTCCCTCTTTTTGTGTATTTTCAGTTTCCCCTTTTAACTCTAAGAAATATCCGCTCGGGGGGCAGTGTTGCAGCTAAAATATGGACCGGCTCCACCCTCAAGTCCACAGGACATTGTCCAGTGAGACCAGCTTTTCTGAGACACCATCTCTCGGCAGTGTGCTCAGGCATGTTTATGGACATTTCAAAACTTCAATTTCAGAGGCTTCCAACTTAAGTCTTCAAAGTATGGACAGGGAGGACGATATGGATGTCTTGTTCCATGTGTGGGGGGGTATTGATGGTACTGCTTCTGTTGTCTCAGAATCGGTGACCAAGTCCCAGAGCAGAAGACAAAGACATGTCAAGAACCTCATATTCTAAAGAGAACTGCAAACAGCCAGAGGCTACGTGCCCCTCCCGGATGTTTTAATAGGCCGGACTAACCAGCTCTGCTGCTCCCACCATCCCAGGCCCCTCGCAACCCCCTCACCCCAAATGAGCAGAAGATTAGGAAGAGGAGAGGGAGGAGACATTGCTTGTCATGAGTCATCCGTGGAGAGTAGCGAGCTTCAGTGTTTTCCGTGGAGGAAGAGAAGGGGAGCACTCACAAACACTGTGAGTGTCAGAAACAGGAGGAGCTGGGCACCTTGATCCACAGGGGGACATCGGCTTAGGGAGCAGACATGATGATCTTCCCACTCTCTCAGCCTCTCGGAGCAGCGGAGAGGAAAACTGAGAGGGCAGAGAGAGTGGCCAGCAATGGGGAACCAGATCTCTTGCCATGTGGTGTTTCAATGATGCCTGAGTTTCCTGTGGCTCAGGTGGACACCATAGAGACAGCCTGAGCCATCTTGTTGTACCCCAAACAAGGGCCACCTACAGGGTGGGGGTCCCTGGCGACAGGAAACGGCAGAGTGTATCGTTGGTGGTGAAAGCTGGGGCGGGGTTCAAGGAGGCTGAGATGGAGCTGATCTCCATGTTAGGGAGTTAGACAGAAATCTGGAGAGGGGCCTTTCCTTCCTCCCGGACGGCCCATGAAGAACTCACACACGTACCCCAAGAAGGAACCAGCCTGGGATGCCCGCCATCAGTGGGCATCCTCACTTGGTCCATCTCAGCCTAAGAAGCAACAGCTAAGAGATGGCCAGTGCACACCAGGAGTGACAGATTCATCCCTTTCCATCTCCCCTCCCCAGTCAAGGAGAAAGGTGCTCTGAGAGAGGGAGGTCAGGAGTGAAACCAAGCCTTCCCCCCACTCTAAGTCCCCATGGAGCAGCACGGCCAGTGCTGGGAGGAGGGGAGGGGATAGATGGGATTATATTAGATCTGAAATGCAGATTTTAAACTTGACTGGCCTTTTCTAAATATTCAGAAGTAAATAAAAATTTATGGAACCCTATGAGTACAAGATAGAGTTTCCTCCCCAAAATGAGTAAATGTTTGCAGGTTTAAAATTGGAAGAGCCTGCAGCGAGGGATGTGGCCCTGGAGTCAGGGACTCGGGATGACAGACCAGGAGCATCTAGGAAGCGACCCCTGCACAGCATTTAAATCCCAGGGCACTCTTTCCTTGGACTTCAGGAAAAAATTAAATGAAGCTTCAAGGTTTAAATTATTTCTTTTGCAGTTTTCCCAACACTTTAACAAAATTTGGTACAGGTTGATATCAATTTTGAAATAAGGGAATGACCGGGCCATGAAAATAAAAAGGAGGGGGAGCAGATCCCCTCCACGCTCATCATCACCTCTAGGACTTTGCAGAGGTGGCGACATTGCGTCAGAGGTTGCCCCGAGCCCCGGACCCCCACTAAACGGCAGCGACCAGGTACCTGCTTTGGCTCAGAAAAGGCTGGGGAGGAATAAGCAGCCTGGAGAATAAATAGGCAAGAGGATCCTGCAAGAGTAGACGTGAGTCGACTCCTCACCCTGCCCCCCGCCCCAGTGAATACTCTAGAGCAATGACTTCAAACTCCTTGCACTAAGACACACAGTACAAAATACGTTTTACATCATGACCCTATACACACGTACATGCGTAACTGATTCAAGTTTTATAAAACAACATTTACTCGCTATGTGCAATGCACATTAATATTTTATCTTCTGTTTTGTTTTTATTAATGCTGGTTACAGCCCGTTACAATAAATTGATTTATGGATACCCTAGTAGTCCACGACTGGCAGTAAAAACAACTTTCATTCGAAGGAGATGACCCTTCAGAGAAAGGGGAAAATTTGGGTTGCACAGGCATGGACAACATTGTTTCTTCTCTCTGAAATACACCTCCCACATCCCTTCTTTACCATCAGACTGGAATCATGTACTCCTGATAACCCACTCTCCAGATGAGTTCTCGTCTCTGGAGTTTATACCGCTCGACTGGTTCTCTTATCTAACTACCCTCAATGGCTTTCTAGCTCAATCCATTGTACGTGGGTTGGACTCCTCAACACTATCTCAACTAACTAAATACCTTCCAAGCCCTTCAATACCCAACATGTACCATCATGCCCAAGGCCTTCTTAACAAGCATGTCTGAATAATAGCAATAACAGTAACATTTGTAAAATGCAAGGATGTGTCAGTCACTGCTCTCAGCTTTATCTATATCTCTCTATCTGTAGTCCTTACAACCATCCCATAAATAAGGAAACAGAGGCCTGGAATGGCTGAGTAAAACCACAAAGCTGTTAAGTGTTGAATACAGGGGTTCTTGGAAGACTAGCAGGTCAGAGAGAAGCATGGGCACAAGGATAAGTCTGACCGTCCAGTTGGGGAGTAGGGTCACGAGACACGGAGTATGGGTGTGTCTGATACAGAGCATCTTCAGGGTTTTATGCCCCTGGTAGAATAACAATCACTCTTCTAGACCAAAGAGCTCAAACCAAGAGACTGACTTCTGGCTCTCTCACAAAGACCCATATTTGTTCATTGAGGCTTCCCCATTGATCCACTGGGCTTCCTGTAGACCGTGAGGAGGGAGAGACCTTCGGGAGGCTCTTGTTTCTAGATATGAGAGCAGAAGAGAGACTGGGAAATATCTGGCCCTCCTGGCTGTCCCATTCTGTACACAAGAGGGAATGCTAATAAGTGCCTAAATACCTGCCCAAAGGCTTCTGTCACGATTCCTGCTTTGTAAGTCAAATCTTGACATCATTTCATCCCAAGACAGAGAGGGAAGATACACACTGTGATAGCATTTGGATTTCTTAAGCACCTTCTCCTACCTACTTGTTTCAAGAATTGAAGGTCGTGAGTCAGCTGCAGTATTGCCCAGGAACACCTTTCTCAAGGGCAGACCTCGGAAAGATAGCATTCTCATAGGTCCCAGGGACTGGTCCTCGGTTTTGCTAGTTTAATATGAGAGGAGTAGTCTCTGGGGGCACGCAAATCACGTGTAAATAACAATGCCAGATCATTCATTTAGAATGGATGATATTCTGTTCCACTCCTCCAGGGGGCGCCATTTACATAGACTTCAATATGAATGGCAGCCGCAGTGGTTACTGAAAGTGTTGGTCCTGAAAAAGTCATGTTTGAGACCATCCTTCAGATGTCAGATATCTGGGAAAACAAAATTAATGTGCAAATTAATGTTCATATGGTGCTTGCTGTCCAGAGAATCAGAAGGAAAGGTAGAAACTGACCCTTTTATCATTTCTTCCTTGCAGATGGATACCTTTTCTGCCCCATTATTTAATGTTTCTATTCTGACCATTCAACTACAATAGACATATTTTCTGGAGATGTGTTACTTTCATTATTAGTCAGGATTTATTCTCAACCATTCACTCTAAGGTGACTTTGCAGATATCTGATTTCGTTCCCATGAATGTTGATTTTCACATCAAACTCAGCTCTCTGAGTTCACCTGAATGCAGTGGTGGTTCTCACAGTGCAGTCTCCATATCTCAGCATCAGCATCACTTGGGAACTTGTTAGAAATGCAAACTCTTGGGCCCCAACCCGGACCTGAATCAGACTCTCTAGGTGTGGTGCCCAACTTCTGTGTATTAACAAGCCTTACAAGTGGTTCTAACACATGCTAAACTTTGAGACCAACCACCTAAACAGTTTCCAACCCAATTAATACTAGAAACAACCATGGAGCTTTATAAAAATATAGGTGCCCTGGATTCTCCCAGACTCAATGAGGGAGTGGAAAGAACTTTGGAATCAAAAGTATCTGGGTTCAAATTCTAGTTTCGTCACTTGCCAGCTGTGTGCCTGGTTGAGGCTCCATTTTCTCATCTCTAAAGTAAAGGCAGTAGGACCCACCTTCTAGGAAGGTGTTGAAGGCAAGATGCACAAATGCCTCATACAGACACTGACAGATACAAAGTCTTCTTCCTCGATCTCCATCACAACTAGAATCTCATTTGCCCAGCCTGGGAGGGTGCAGTTCTCATCTTACTCAGAATCACAAAACAAGTGAGAGTTGCTAGAAGCTGCTTTCCCAAGTTTCCCAAATAGTCTAACATTTTCACAGCAGTTACTGTGGTTTTGCCATGAATCAGTGGGAACAACACAGCCCTGAGATCTCACAGAGGTATTTCGTACTCTAGATTGATGAGTATGGGAGTTCCCATGAAGCAATATTTACCAACAGAGAGCGTTATAATTGTTAAAGTAGCTCTTGTGAGCCAGATCACATTCCTGCTGACAACAGGGAGGCAAAGAAGTAAAATGGTTGCCTAGAAAATTTAGTGGAAGCTCCCCAAGTTACCTGCCACACACAGGTTTGTTTTTCCTTCATTATCTGGGTAATTGCTTTGGTTCCTCTACTTGCCTTTACCAAGAGACACCTGGGCAGAAGAGTGAGCAATTAAAGTATTGATGGGGCTGCCTGTTGAGGAAAGCTTCAGGCTGCCCATCCCAGTGCAGGCACTCCTCAGCTGTCAGTGGGACAGACATTCCTATCACCTCCCCCTCCACTGGAACTAATGAGGCCTTTCTAATTAATCTGGGCCCCTGATCTTGTGAATTGCATGGATAGTTTGTAATGCATTTGAAATTATCAGCCCAAGATCAAATTATTTCATTTAAAAACACAGTACTCAGATTGACTTCCTAATATACAAATTTGGAGAACAGTTAAGATAGAAACTCTTAGGTTTTGTCAAGGGTGTAATTGTTTTCTCAAATATAGTTTTTAACAATTCTGTACAAATCAAACCAAAGTTCATCAAATACTCTCTCTGAATAAGTTTGAGTATGGTGCTCACTAGACGGCTATCACCAGAGTCCCTGCACATTATATAATGGGAAAAAATTAGAGGCAGAAGTTGAGATTGGGACCGGGGACAGAGTTAACAAATACATCATTTATGTGGAGGAGAAGACACTTCAGAGGACTGTAAATATACTCCTTGGCCTGAACGTGAAAGTCCAAGTGCAAGTCCAAGTGAAAGAGTAACCCAGAGGGCTCATAGGTCTTCAGTCTGCAGATACCAAATAATACAGATCAACTCCCCCTACTGGACAGCCACAGGGGGTTCAGTCTTCCATGTTCTATTTTTGTATTTGTGAAATTTCCCATTGTATGAGTCAGCATAGGCCAGGTTATGCTGCAGTAACAAATAACCTCAAAGTCTCAGTGGCTTATAGCTACAAACATTTTCTTCTTGCCCACTATATTAGTCAGGGTTCTCCAGAGAAACAGAAAAAAACTGTGTATAGATAGAGAGATAGACAGATAAGTGAGGAATTGGCTTGCCTGATTATGGATCTGAGAAGTCCCATGATCTGCAAGCCAGAGACCCAGGAAAACTAGTGGTATAGTCAGTCCGAGTATGAAGGCCTGTGGACCAGGAAAGTTGATGGTATAAATCCCCAGTCCAAGGATGGAGAAGCTGAGATGAGATGTCCCAGGTCAAGTACACTGAGACAGAGAAAAGGGGAGAATTCTTCCTTCCTTCTCCTTCTGTTTTATTCAGGTCCACATTGTGTTGGATGATACCCACCCACCTTGGGGAGGGCCATCTAGTTTACTGAATCCCCCAATTCAAGTGCTAATCTCATCTGGAAATACTCTCACAGACACACCCAGAAATAATGTTTAGCCAAATATCTGGGCACCCTGTGATCTACTCAATTGACACATAAAATTTACTATCATACCCACACAACAAGTCAAATGAAAGTTGGCTGTGACTTTGAACACCCTAACTTTCACTCCAGGACTCAGGGTGATGGAGTAGCACCAGCAGGAATGTTATCAGACCCAGGGATGAGGGAAGGGAGACATGGAGAAACATGCACTGATTCTTAATTCTTTTGCCCAGATAAGACCATGTTTCCCCTGCTCACATTGCATTGGTCACAGCAAATTAGATAGCCTCTCCTGAGTTCAGCAGAGTAGTAAAATCCTTCCACGGCAAAAGATGGAGGAAAAATAAAATATCTGGCAAGCAGAAACACAGCCATACCAATGGAATTCCGATGTGGTGCTGAAATTAACTCTCATTCTAGACCATGCTCCAGGGACTTCCCTCAGATCACCACTGCACTTCTTATCACTTTTCCATGCAAGCCAGGCTCTTGCTATATCCAGGGAGACTTGCAAGCCCCTCCCCTAATTCCTAAGAGTACAGCAAATATCTGGATGAGCATTTAAGACAATTTACAGAGGCTTGAGAATAACAAGGAAATTATAATGGAGAAAAGGAAAATAGCACTGGATAGGAAATATCACTGCTCCTTGAGTTGAGTCCATCAGCCATAGCCCTCCACTGGCTTTCTTTCTTCTTGGCCTCTCCCAGCCCACCTATCACCATAAGCCCCCAGTTCCCAGAATACACTCCCCAACACTCCTTTTCTCACTGAAAAAAGGACATAATCCACCACATCCTCACCCATAGGCAATACCACCATAATTCCACAGAGATTCAATTCTGCTCACAATGAATTCAGCCTCTGGTAATTTTATTCAGAGTTGTGTAGTATGTGTGGTTCAAGCTTCTTGATTCTAGGATAGGATTTCAACTTTGTATAAACAAAGAGCCCATCAAATAGTAATTTTACTCAAAGAGGATGAGGGTCTCCTATCTGAACAAGACAAAATTATAAGTAGATTCAAAATACAATTGTTTTCCATTGTACACACAAAAAATTAGTATGTGTGTGTTGTGTTGTATTATGTGTACATATGTATAAAGTGAGTATGTCTAGGGGTGATCATGTAAACATAGTTTGAATATTCATGTAAATAATATTTTATATTCTGCTTTTTCACTTATGTCATAAAAATATTTCAAAATTTTATATAATTGTCTTAATTAACATAGTTAAAGACTATATAATATCCCATCCTGATAAACTGACACAATTTGTTAAACATTCTCTTACTTTAAATAATTCCCTTTATTTAGTATTATGAATGAGGTTGTCATAAACTGCTTCATGGATATGAATCTTTGCTTCTGCTAGATTATTTTATTGAGGTAAATTTCTAGGGATAAAATTCCTGGGTTAAAAGTATGAATATTTTTACCTTGTAATAACTTTTTTAATATATCTTTCTCAATTTACACTGATTATACGTAATTTTTACTGCAATATTAGGTATGCTTTTTTTTCCTTTTTTTTTTGGTGAGGAAGATTAGCCCTGAGCTAACATCTGTCACCAATCCTCCTCCTCGTGCTGAGGAAGATTGGCCCTGGACTAACCTCCATGCCCATCTTCCTCTACTTTATAGGTGGTATACCGCCACGGCATGGCTTGATAAGCAGTGCATAAGTTTGCACCCAGGATCCGAATCTGTGAACCTTGGGCTGCTGAAGCAGAGCATGTGAACTTAACCACTACACCACCAGGCCAGCCCCAGATAACATTTTTATTTGAAACTTATGAAATCCAGTTTAATTTGATAAGCTAATAACCACCTGTGAAATACAGATAATAATATTTACTTCTAACATGAAAAGATTTTATTCCCCCAAAAAGAAACCTAAAAGACTTTGCATTGGGATAGAGAAAGCTTCTTTTTATATAAAGGCCCCCTGATATAGGAAAATAGTGTAGATGGGTCATAACCCTCTGGTTATGAGTAATAGAAACCAAACTTATACAAATTTATGCAAGAAAGGGGAGTTTGGAGAACTATGGGGTAGCCCACCTCATAATTTAAAAAAGCTGATCAACCTCAGAAGTGTAACAATTTGAGCATCAACAGAGACCTTGTTAAGGATGAGAATATCATCAGAATGCTCTCCCAGTCTCTCCCATCTGCTTCCATCTAGACTTTCGCTTCGTCTTCTCCTACTGGAGACAGATGTCTGCACATGAAGCTCATTCCTAACAGCTCCATGCCCAAAGAAGAAAGGGCTGGGGTATAGGGGAGGACTGGTCCCAATTCTTCACCCCTCTATGTATCCACGCGCTAGCCACGGCCTCCTCGTGGGTGATGTATACCTCTGCCTGGGCTTGGGGCTTGTCTGTGTGACTTGCTTTAGCCAATGGCATATGAGCAGAAGTGATGATGTGCTAGTTCTGAGCCTAGGTCTATGAGAGTTTGCATGTTTTGACTTACTCTCTCTTGGAACATTCCCCAGCTAGTCTGCTGGAAGGTAAGAGATATATGCAACAGACTTGCAAACCTGCAGTGTGGACTAGAGACACCCCAGGTGCTGCAGCCTAAATCAACCAGCCCACACCTGACCATGTCCAGCTGAGCTCAGCAAAGCCTGCCCAGCAGCCCTGCAGATGTGTGAGATAAATAAATGCTCACTGTTTTAAGCCACTTTGATTCTATAGTTCTTTGTTATGCAGCAATAGCTAATTAATACAGGTGGCTTCTCTCTCCCAGCTCTAGTTTGAAGAGTCTCAAGGAAGAATGATCTGACCCAGCTTGTTTCAAAGGCCCACATCTGTCACGAGACAGTCAGATATCTTAAGAACAGGGTAATGGTGCTAGTTGTCACACAAAAATGAGAACTTTCTACTTAGTAATTCACCTGTATTTTTTTTAAGAGTCAAATTTAAAATATTCCAGTCATCCACCTTTTAAAACTAACATAAAAATGAGATTAGCTACCACAGTTAATAATAAAACCATATGTAATTTAAAACTTCATTAGGGCCAGAGAGTAAAGAAAAAGAAGAAACAAAACACAATATTTGCCCATATTCCAAGAAGCAGCAATATTTCTTTAGATAAAAAATATTAAAAAGTGTATTTGCTAATAAACATATTTTAAAATCTAAATGAGAAAGAAATAAAAATTTTGAAAACATTTTACCCCAACTGAGAAAAACAAGAACTGTTTTCCCAGGGAAGTAAAGAGTATCATCTCTCAATTCACAAGTAAAAAGGCTGCCTTGAAAGTTCTTGTTGCCCTCTGGCTACCAGCCACAGCTCCCGGCAAGGGATTAGGATAAACTACTATTTGGTGCCAAATAGAGGGCTAAGGTGAACTGAATTAGTGGGAGGAAGATATATAAGGAATCTAGCTAGAAAAGTTAGGCAAAGGAGACAGCAACAGTAGGCTAGAACAGGGATCAAAACTCAGAGCCAGAGCGAGTCCAAAGAGGAGAGTTTCACACATAATCTGGTTCCAAGGGTCTAGGGACAACCACAGGGGTGATCTTCAGCGAGCAAGCTAGAACACAACCTGGAAGGTCAGACGGCCGCTTCTGAAGGAATCCACCCAAAATCGAAGCACGAATGAGCACAGAAGAATGAGAACAGAATCCAGGAGAACAAAGTTCACAGGAGGGAGGGAGTTGCCAGCTCCTGTCTGGGAAAGGGACACAATAGCGTTTGAAACCCCAGCACCTAAGACAGCAGGGCAGAAAGGGGCTGGGGAGGCAGCTGGCCTCCCTGGGAAGGGCGTGCCGAGGATCGATAGCTTTCAGCTATGAAGCAGCCAAAAACTATTTCCAAATTTCATTATTTCCAAGGACAGTTCTATTGATATACTGCCCCAGTGGCCTCACCTTGGACCCAGGATGAGTTGAAAACAGCCTGCAGATAATTGAGTACTTAGTAGAAACAGCTGGGATGAGGCAAGAGCAAAGCAAAGACTGAAATTTGGGGGCCCTTTAGGATTCTGCTGCCAAAGACTTTAAAGATTACGTTACATCTTTATAACCGTGGGCATATGTTGATCCAACTTTTCATATTTGCAGTAGGAAATTGGGTTAAGTGCTAGAGATCTCCTCCCTTGCCTTACATCTTTTTAAGCATTTATGACGTCTATAAAGTAGTGTTACCCCTAGCCATGAATTAGTAAGAACGATGGGTGTATTAGTCAGGGTTCTCCAGGGAAACAGACCAATAGGATGTATGCTTGTGTGTGTGTGCATACATTGGGGACAATTTCTAGAGATGGATTGGGATCCATGTCACCCATAACATGTGGTTTGTGAATGTGGGAGGGGGTGCTTCTGCACTGTCCGGAGTAAAGCTACATTACCTGGAGAGGCAACCAATAGAAGCCCACTGCTGCCAGATGACAAAAAAGTGTCAGGGCCTTATTCCCTTTCATTCATTCCCTTCTGTGAAGTAGGGACCCCAGATAATTACATGGCAAAGAAATCAAATTTGGGGAACACTTCAGCCCATCTTTGAGTCCTTACTATGCGCAAGTAAGATACACAAAATGCCCATTCTCATCTATGCAGTTATTTATGGTTCTCAAAGCACTTTCTCGGTCAGCACTTGCCCCACACAACAGCAGCTCTAGGGGGACAGCTACGTGGGCAATATTACCCCCCATTGGAGACCTGAAACAAGTCAGGCTTCTCAGTGCTCAGGATGAGCCCATCTGAAGCTTACTGCAGTGGAAACTCCTTTCCTACACATATGCTAGAAGATTCCATGAAAGGGCACTGGGCGGCTGAGTGACAGAGAGCAGAGGAGAAAGTGCTGAAAGAGGAGGAGAAAAGATTCGAGGCAAGAAAAGGAAAGCTACAGAGTTATGGAACAAAGTGACAACTACCAACAAAAGGAACTGTATTTGTTTCCGTGGGCTGCTGCAACCAAGTTCTACAAAGTGGGCGGCTTAAACCACAGAAATGTATTATCTCACAGTCCTGGAGGCTAGAAGTCCAAGATCAAGGTATCAGCAGGGTTGGTTCCTTCTGAGGCTGTGAGGGAGAATCTGTTCCATGCCTCTCCCTAAGCTTCTGGTGGTTTTCTGGCAATCTTTTGTGTTTCTTGGCTTGTAGACCCATCACCCCCCATCTCTGCCTTCATCATCACAGGCGTCTCCCCGTGTGTAAGTTTGTGTCCAAATTTCCCCATTGTATAAGGACATCAGTCATATTGGATTAGGGTGCACACTAATGACCTCATATTAACTTGATTACCTCTGTAAAGACTCTATCTCCAAATAAGGTCATATTCTGAGGTACTGGGGGGATAGGAATCCAACATATGAATTTTAGGAAAACACATTTCAACCCATAATAGACACTAAGTCTTTAGAGCTGAGCTGGACATTCCAGTGACCACTGGCCACACATGGATATTAAGCACTTGAAAGGGGCTAGTCTGAGATGAGATGAGCTGTAAAATATACACCAGATTCAAATACTTCGTGTGAAGAAAAGAATATACAATACCTCCATCATTTTTATATTGATTACCTACTAAAAATAATTTTTGATATGTCTTGTTAAATAAAATGTAATACAGAATTAAGATTAATTTCACCTCTTTCTTTCTACTTTTTTCCACGTGGCATCTAGAAAATTTAAAATTTCACATGCACTCGTATCTGTGGCTTGCTTTATATTTCTATTGGAGGGCACTGATCCAGGACCATAAATTCACCAGGTCCCTGACACCTAGTCACTTCGCAAGAAAAGTTTCTGAACTTTTCACATAGTTCTCTGACAATGATGGCAAAATTAAGCATTTAATTCACTTAAAATGTGACATACAGTAGATGGTAAACATCAAACTTGATACCTGCGCAACCTTCTCTAAATGTTAAATAAGTTTTCATCTAACCAAAGTGGCAGACAAATTTGATCCATAAGGGTCACATTGTATTTTTATTACTAAGAACTCAGTTTGGAGGTCACCCAATATCCTCTTGTAAGAATGGCTTCAGTTTAAGGTAATCACTTTTTCATTTACCTTGTGTGAGAAAAATGAGGCTACATAACAAGGGTGACTTTTATTAATGATTACATCTGAATGGCACCAGTCCTTCCTAAAGGTGGTTTCTGACTGAGATTCTGCATATGCTTCAAGCAGATAGATCATGGGTTCCATAGCGAAGTTATATGAATGTAAATGGATTTTGCTTCATGAAATGCACTGGGTTATAAATACTCTGACCTTGTTTATAAAGGAAACCAGTTAGTTCACCTAATGAAGACATTAATTTGCCGTTCAGCTTGGACTGATTACTCATTAGCTGCTCCCTCCTAACCAACAGCTCTGACTTACGAACTTAGCCTGTTTATTTGATCGTAGGTAGTGGTGTGCTGCCATCTACGGCTGGAAAGAAATAAAGATAATGTGCAGTGAGTTCTGACAAAGCCACAACTATTGGAAAGAGTGATTGTGAGAGAAAAAAAAAAAAAGAAGGCTGGAACAAAATGCATTCCAAAGTCTCCTACTGTGGACCTTTCCCAATGTTAAAATCATTGTAAGACTTTGACTTATTTGCAGGCAAAATAAAACCTAGATAAAGCAAGCCATATAATACCACAGCTGCAAAGTTTTAACCCGATCATTCTTGGGGCGTGGGGTGCTTAAGATCAGCAATACTGATAAGTCAAACAGTATAAGATCTACTATAATCACCAAATGGTATAAGATATACTATAAACACTTTCCGAGGAAGCCGCTGCTTGCAGCCCAGAGCTCACCTTGGGATTTTTTTTTTTTTTTTCACTCTTAAGTCTTTTTCTCTTCTCTAGGACACCACCATCAGCAACACTGAACACACACTTTTGGAGACCCTCCTATGTTCCAAACAGTGTCCTGGGTACTTGAGATGCAGCATGGACCACACAAAGCTCCTGCCCTTGAGATGCTTACATTCTGGTGGAGTGAGACAGACGATAAACACTAGACAAAAGAAATAAGCCAGTTCTCTAGTCTGTTGGAAGGTGACAGGTGTTATGGAAAGAGAAAATGGAGAGTAAGATATGAAGGTTGGAGGTAGGATGGTAGGATGGAAGTAGGATGCAGTTTTACCTAAGGCAATCTCACTGAGAAGGTGACATTGGGTAAATGTCACCTAGACGGAAGTTTGGGGTATCTGAAGAAGGGCATTCCAGGAAGACCACTTGGGCCAGGGCCCCGTGGAGTAACAGTGCCCGGTGTATTGAGAAAGAAGAGCCCTGTGGAGCTGGGGACCCAAGAGGGGCCGAGGTCTAGGGGATGAGGCTAGATAGAAGGGGAGGGAGCCCTCAATGGCGGGCCTTGGAGGCCACCGTCAAGATTTTGGCTTTTAGCTGAGTGAAACATAATTTCTTGCTTTTGGGTGTCTGGCTGACATACCCTTAAAGTTTAATCTTTCAGGTTTTTGTTCTTTAAAATCATGTTTGATAGTTTTATTGTGGTGGTGGTGCTGGTGATTGTCTCAAGATTCCTATGTACTGACGAATGCATATTTGAATATATAAGAACAAATGTTCACCTTGGATGGACTTCTTTTCAATATTTTTTTATTCATAGAGAGATTTTAATATGCTTGGTTATAATAATACTGGATAGATAAGTGTCCTGCTTTTATATTTGGCTTTTGTCCAGACCATTTGTCATGTTACTCCATGTTCATCACAGTTTATTAACAGAATAAAACTCCTAGTGGAGGATAATAATAGTATCTCTCTTTTGAGGTTATTATGAGAATTAAGTGAAAAAATTCATGAAAAGAGCTGAGCATAGTGTCTGGCACAGGATAAACCCTCAATAAATCTTAGCTTTGAGTAGATGTATAAGGATTTACTTTTTTCCATTTTCTAAAGGTTTATTCTCAACTATTTACTATGCTAAATAATGCTTTGTTGAACATCTTGGTACATAAAGGAATTATCAGGATTATTTCTTGGGATGGATTCCGAGAAGTACCATTACTGGGTCACAGGTCATGGCTAGTTTAAGGTGTTTTAGGTAATAAACTGCTTTTCCAAAGCATGAAACCTATTTTAAATCCTACCATCCCTGTGTGAGAGTGCCAATTTGACTACCCCTCATTGTTTCTATATTTTCTAGTTTAACAGAAAATTTCTACCCATTGATTTTCTACTTAGCATTTTTTACATTTCAAATGAGATAATCATCATCTATCCTTTAAATACTGTAGTGTACAGTCAGCCCTCCTTTTCTGTGGGTTCTGCATCCACAGATTCAACCAACCTCGGGTCAAAAGGCCTACAATGGTTGTCTGTACCGAACACGTACAGACATTTTTTTCTTGTCATTGTTCCCTAAACAATACAGTATAATAACTATTTCCATAGCATTTACATCTGATTAGGTATTATGTAATTTAGTGATGATTTCAAGTATACGGAAGGATGTGCGTGAATATATGGAAATACTACACCATTTCATATGAGGGACTTGAGCATTTGTGGATTTTGGTATCCACAGGAGTCCTGGAACCAATCCTCCACGGTTACTGAGGGACAACTCTATGTGCCAAGAATAGTCTAAGAGCTTTTGGTACATAAAACAACCATGTGACGTAGGTGCTATCGTGATTAATATTGTTATTATTATTATTATCATCTCCATTTTACAGATGAGGAAATTGAAATATAGGAAGATTAACTAACTTGCCAAAGATACACAGGTAACAAGTGGAGGAGGTAGAATTTTAACCCATGCAGTCTGGCTCCAAAGTCCTTGAATTTATGCATACTGAGTATTCCTGCTTTCTCTTTTGTACACTGCCTGTTCATGTATATTGCTTTTCATCCTTGAAGTCTAGTGTTCTTTTTACTGAGTTTTGTCAATTGTTTATATAGTAAAGACATTAGCCCTTTAGCTGCTATTTGGGTGACTATTTTAAATCTTGGTGCCAAATTAGTTTTCACTTTTGCCCTTAATTGCTATCATCCCAAAGCTCCCTTCCATCCCCATCCATGGGGAAAAGGGCAGAAGAAGTGACATGACCATAGTGGGGAGAATCCTCCCTCTCCCCTGGGTCCAGGACAGAGCATCAGCCTATCTCCCTGGACCAGTCACTCCAGAAGAAAATCAGAAGAAAAGAGCAGAAGTGAGGGGACGAAGTTTGAAAGGCCTGTGGAGGCTGTGGGAGTGAGAGGATGAGAAGGAAAAGGATTATACTGACTCCAACAGACCTAAGAGGAGGGAACAAACTTGGTCTCTGGAAAGTGGCCTCATACCCCACCCCAGGTCCCCATCTCCCTAGCCTGACATTCTTCAATTTAAGTATGACATGGTGGGCCTCGAAACAGTTTTGCAGGAGAAAATAATATACGTGATTAGACTGTTTAAAGAGAAAATTACTCACACACACTCACACAGACATACCAAATACCACTATACATATATACACACACAAACACACACACACGTACTCTTGACTCTATATATATTCTACATAATTCAGAGAGAAAGAGAGGAAGTAATTACGTGGCATCAGACCCATGGAAAGGGAGCCCTGAATACAAATCAAGATGTTTCCTCAAAAAATGCCACCACGACATCTTTAATTTCTCTTTTTAAAATATACAGAAGTTTTTACTTTTATCTGCTAAAATCCATCTTCCTATAATTTTACTTGCATTACTGCTAAGTTTACAAAGTACTAGCATCTTCAAAGGTTTGATATAGACTCACTAGTATTTTATCTTTCCAGGATTTGATTTATAATATCTCTGGAATTTGTTTTTGATTATGATGTGAAGTAAGAAACTTTTCCCTGATCACTATTTCTTCTAGCATCATTTATCACACACAAAAAATAAATGTAAACTTCATCTTTCCTGAAGATTTATGTATACGTTTTATCCTATGTTAACAGTGAAATATATATTATATATAAACAAATAATATGATATATATTTGTTTATATATAAATTTATAAGTATGTATTATATAGTTAATATCTAATATATAAATATTATGAATATATAATATAATTAATATATTACATATGTAGCATAATAATATAATTTATATATAAACATATTTAAATATGTATATATTTAAAAGTGATTAGTCTGGGATAGCTATTCTGTTCTACTGACATATCTAACCTCAGCCCATTTCTACAGTTTTAATTCATAAAACTTTACATTTTTCAAAACATGGTGTGAATAATCTTCCCAACCTCACCTTATCCCCATTAGTCTTTTTTATCCAGAATATCCTTTACTGTGTTGGAGTATTCATCCTTTCAGATGAAGGGAAGAGTCAGTTTTTCCAAGTTCCGTAACCCCCTACCACGTATCCCCCACAAATATATCCTATTAGGATTTTAATTGGAAATTCATTAATTTGGCCAGACCAATATCTTCATGGTTTCCCTTTGCTATGGACGGAATTGTGTCCCCTCAAAACTCATATGTTGAAACCCTAACCCCCAATGGGACTGTATTTGGAGACAGGGCCCTTAGGGAGGGAATTAAAGTTAAATGAGGTCATAAGAGTGGGGCTCTAATCCCATAGGGCTGGTATCGGTGTCAATATAAGAAGATGAAATGCCAGAAATCTCTTTCTCTGCAAGGATACAGGGAAAGGCCATGTGAGGACACAGCTAGAGGGTGGCTATCTACGAGCGAAGGAGCGAGGCCTAACCAACCCTACTGGTGCCTTGATCTTCCAACCTTCAGAACTTCGAAAACGTTAATTTCTGTTGTGTAAGCTATGCAGTCTGTGGTCTTTTGCTATGGTAGCCCAAGCAGTCTAATACATCCTTTTTCCCACTCAAGAATGTGGTATATTTCTCTGTTTATTTAAATTTTCTTTATATCTCTCAAAAATAGTTCTTCAATTTATTTTAAATAAATTCCAGCCATTTCTCATTGGAATTATTTCTAGAAATGGCCATTTTGTTTTTATCATTATATAAGGGAAATCTTTTTTATCAGGATATTTTCTAGCTAATTATTGCTGATAAATAGAAAAGCTGCTCATTTTACATATCTTATATCTAGCCACTTTATTGAACATTATAAGTGAAAAATTCATGTAAAAGCTAAAGAAGTATTGGAAAATAAATTATTTAACAGAAATCATGTTAAAAACACATTGCTCTATCAGGTTCTCTGTAGTCGGAAGTGGGTCTCAAATTTCTGTCTTCCAAGCGAAAAAAGCAAAAGAGGAAACATAATCGGTTCTAAGTTACTATAACTAGTTGTTGTTAACTCTTCCTCCTTCTAACGTCCTCCCTACTACTGAAAAGCCATTTCTCTCATAGAGCCTCATAAAGACGACACACCTTCCTCATAAAAGAAACTACTATTTTTTAACAGGCCATGCCTTATACATGTTAACCCTTTCAAAGGAAAGAACTGCAGCATTTATTTTCAAAATTTCTAGTTATCTTGAGTTCCAGGCAAAAAGCTAGATTCAGAATCTTAATTCAAAAGGAAGTCATGGTATACACACACCACCCAGTTTTTCTGCAATAACAGGTTTTTCTGTAACGGGCTCGCAAATATTCAACTTACTTCAGCTCCTGCATTCTTATCTCCTTTGTGGGTTTTTCCTTCCTAACCATCAGTATTCCTTTGAGGTCTATCCTGAAATATCTTCTCTGCTCACTGTACACACTCCACTCACATGACTTTGAAAGTGGACCATATGTTAATGGCATAAATGTAAAGCTTTGGTCCACATCTTCCTCCTGAGCACAAGTCTTATACATCAATTACCAAATAGATATCACACACAGAAGCACACTTTGTGTCTCATATGCTGCACACTCACCATGGAATTCAGCATCTGTTCCTAAATCCGCTTTGATCTTGTGTTCACCACCTCATTGAACAGCAACATCTTCTACTCACAAAGAAATCTGGGAATCGTCCATGCTCCTTCTATCTTTTTTACCAGTCCTCTCCCCATTTCAACTCAGTCACCTCTTTCTTGTTTCATGAATCTGGCCACTTTTTTCTTTCCACTAGCACTTCCCTAGTCCAGCCCACCATGATCTCTTGTCTGACTGAAGCCATAGTCTCTTACTGATCTCCCCAACTCCATTCTTTCACTCCATAAATCCACTCTCCTCACTAAACCCAAAGCAAGCTTCCTAAAACACAAGACTGATCATATCACATCTTTCAAAAGTTTCCCATTGTCTTTAAATCCCAAACTCCACAGTATACCTACACAGGTCTGGACTCTTCTCACCCTTCTCCTGGCTCATCATAAGCCACTCCTCCAACCTGGAGCCATCATTACCCTGACCACACACACACAGCATTCAATTATGCTAACCACCTATCAGTTATCCAAATAAATCAGGCCCTCTCTTCTCCCTTGGCTTTTGCACATGCAATTGCCAAAGCTTAGAACACGCTTCCCCAACTCTCTTTATCCAGCTTCCTGCATATCTTTCAGATCTCCATTGGTTGGCTACTTGCAATCCTTCCTCAGCTTCTATACCTGAAAGTAAATCTTCTCTCAAAGCTGCCTCACCATCTGGCAGAAGCCCTCTTATTTGCAAAGGATCCCTTTGGAAGTGACCCAGACAGATAGCCCTCCCTTGAATTCCACATCTAGTGGCTGGAATCCTATGACTCTGACCCACACCAATGCAAATTCCACTTCTTCCCAAATGCCACAGGTGTTCCATCCATCTTGCACCCAAGGGTTGCTTTTGGTTTTTGTTTTCATGAATCAGGTACCAGTTCTTTGCATTCCCCAAACTCTAGGTGACTCACATCAAGGCTTACCTGGTGGGCCTTTCATAGCCCCTCTCTCTAAGCTTAAGAACGTTAGAGTCCCAGCACTAAAACAACTGTTTCTAAGGAAACTCTCTATCTTCTCCAACAAACTCCTCTCAGTCTTCTCAACCACCTTTGTAGGCTGGTAGTCAACTAAGGATTCCAAAACCAGTTCTTGGCCAGCTCCTTTTCAAGTGCTACATAGGATGTGGAGGAAAACTTCGGCAAGTTGAAGGAACAGAGAGAGAACTTCTGACTGAAAGATAATAGAAAAAGAGGAGAGTGATATGAAATGTAATCAGTGGGATTGAAAGAATGGAAGGCCATGGTAAGGAGTTTATATTTTATTTTAAAAGAAAAGGGAAACTACTCTAGTGTTTTGAGCAGAGGAGAGACATGACCTGCTCACATGTCATAAAAGCCCCTCTCTTTCCCTTGTGTAGAATGGAATGTAAAGGGACAAGAGGGAAACCAGGAGACCAGTTAGACGGCATCTCGGTGGCTCAGTGGAAAGATGGGAATGGCTCAGATGAGAGTGTTGGCTTCAGGTGAGGAGACCACTTGATTGGACTAAAACTATGTCTTGTGGTAGAACCAACAGGTATTGCTGGTGGATTGGACATGAGAAATGAAGTAAAGGGAGAAATGAGGGATGATTTCAAGGATTTTCCTTCAAGCAATGGTGTAATGTACTAAGATGGAAATGACTGGAAGGGGAGCAGGATTCGGGTCAGGAAAGAGTATTCAAAAGTCTGTTTTGGTTATATTAAGTTTGCCACGGTTATTAGACAACCAAATGGAGAGATCAAGAAGGCAGTTGGAGTCTAGAGTCCAGATGGTCTAGTGTTTCAGTTACCTATTGCTACATAACAAACCACCCCCAAAAGTTAGTGGCATAACTATGATTTTTGTTTATGCTCATGGATTCTGTGAGTCAGGGTCAAGGATGGCTTGTCTCTGTTTCATGATATTTGAGACCTCAGCTGGGGAGACTCAAACAGCTGGGCATGGCTTGAATGACTGGAGGTTAGAATCATCTGGAAGCTTCTTTACTCACATAACTGGCACAGAGCCTGGAATGACTTGAAGGCTGGGCTCAGCTGGCACTGTCAATGGGAGTGCCTACATATGGCCTTTCCCTGTGACTTGGGCTTTCTCACAGCCTGATGACCTCAGAGTAATTGGGCTTGTTCATGGTGACCCAGGGTTCCAAGAGCAAGTATTCTGGGAAAAAAAAAAAAGTGGAAGCTGCATTGGCCTTTTGTGACCTAGGCTCAGAAGTCACATAGAATCACTTCCATAGTGTTGTATTCTATTGGTCAAAGCAGTCACAGTCCACCCAGATTCAAGGAGAGGGGACAGAGGTCCCACCTTTCAGTGGGAAGAGTGTCATAGAATCTGTGGTCATACCTAGAAATGCTGAGATTCCCTGCTCAATGGTGGAGACCTAAAAGAAGAGACTGAAAGGGCAGGTTATTGTAAAGTGAATTTTAGAAACCAGTTTCATAAGAAAGAGATGGAGAGAAAAGTCAGATTACAAGACCATATGCAGGAAATAGAGAAAATGTACACATTTTACTAGCACATGACTCGGTGCAACAGTATATAGTAGAGTTTGAAATAAAGACTAAACCTTTTAGTTATATACATACCTGGTGTATTAAATGGGCCAAACTCAGAAGATCTGATCCAGTAATGGTTTGGTTTTTCTTCCACCACTTCTGATACTCTGTTGATGTCTCTTCCCTACCCCCTGGTGGTAGCTTGGGCAAACCTCAAAACTTGACCATTGTTTTGACTACAAGAATAGTTTTATTTTCAGGTATTCAAAACCTAGAACAGAACCTGCTTGAAATGTATACTAATTTTGAAAATTGGATAGTTTCACACACAAAAAAACCATCAGTCTGGCTTCTTTTGAAAACTCAAAGATCTGGTAACTCTGGACCTGCCCTGTAACAAATGGCAGGAGCCAGGGAGCCCCTGTCCCTTTTGGACAAGGGAGTGCCCTCTGGCACTCCTATTTTGTGAATTGCATTAACTTCACCTGCTTGGTCTCTTGGCTCTGGGACCAGCCCCGGGGAATGGATATGTGGTCTTTTCATTCACGCCCTGGCTCCTCCTTCTCATGGGCCCCTGTTTATAGTTCTCTCTCTACCCTTTTGTCAAGGCCAGTAACCAAATGTCAGCTCTCCCTTGGGAGGCATATTTGTGAGCTCCTCAGAGACTCTCCACAGGGACATGGGTGAGGCATCTTCCAACTGCCATCTGACAATTACCACTCCACCCAGACACTTGCCCTTCACCGTACAAACACAGACTTTGTCCCTTGTCAGGAAGGTAGGTCCTTATATGGCTTTAGCCTACCCACCCCCATGGCATACACTTGGCATCATTGTAGGCCCCTCTGTGGTGGCCACAAGTAAAAGGGCAGGCTGTTTCCCTGCTGCTATCTGTTCTCACAGGCAGCTCTGCCAGGATCCCCACCATAACGCTTCTCTGTTGAGGAGCAGGCACCTCTCCCTTCACACAGACCCATTCCCAGATTCTTAAGAACACACATCAGGTTCACCCAAGAACCCTTTCTGACTTGCCTCTGACAGCAGCAAAGGGGGAACATACAAGTTTCTGCAGCTCAGACGCATCCAACTGGGAGTGAGATGCCAGCCTCCCCTTCCACCAGACAACCCAATCTCTATGTGAGGTTCTCCTGGCAGCCCCTTCACTTGACTTTAGGAACAGAAGCTCCCCCTCCACTCTCCACAGCACTCTCTACTCTTATGAATTCACTTGAAAGAATCTAGTCTTTCAATGAATCACGAGCCTTCTCTTATCTAGGCTGGAGACCAGAAACAGTCTGGTCAAAAGACTAATAGATCCACCATTAGTAAGTCTTGCATGGCAATGTCAATGCTGACGTCTCTCTTTAATATGTGGGAGCACATCCCTCATTGTCCTCAGCTTTGAGGCTTGAGCTGAAATTCCAAGACAACAAAGTCCCATTACACTCCTGTTATATATAAAGCCAAATTTTCCTTGATTTATCAGTGTTAGACATTCTACTTAGCACTATCCAATAGAACTTTCTACAACGATGGAAATGTTCTACATCTGCACTGTATGAAATGGCAGCCACTAACCATACGTGGCTATTGAGCATTTGAAATGTGGCTTGTGAGACTGAGAAATTGAATTTTTAATATTATTTCATTTTAATTAATGCAAGTTAAAATAGCCTCTTGTGGCTAGTAGGTACTGTATTGGATGGCACCATTCTATATAATAAGAAGACTGAAATTAATTGCATGCCAGCTGTGTACTAACTAGGCTTTCTAATATACTATAACCTTTATAATTCTGTTTATTGTCCATTTATCCTGACTAGAACATAAACTTATTGAGGGTGGAGATTTTTGTCTCTCTCTTTCTCTAATGGATCCCTGGAACCCAGAATGGTCTGTGGTTCCTCCTGTGGCTTACTAGATTTTTGTTGAATGAATGAATGAGCTGCCTTTTAGACAGGCGAGATTCTGCTCCATGAATGCCCTCAGTTCTGCTGAGGGCTTTGTGTGGGTTTGTAAGTGAAGATGGTAAAGCAATCATCAGAGGCTAAGACTGCGCAGAGCTGAACTGTTCCACATATTCTAGAGAGAAGAACGTGGGGCCCCTAGGACAAACACGGAGCAGAAGGGGAGAGAGAGGAGCCAGTGGGATGGCATGAGGATGAGACACAACGTGAGGATGGGCAGCCTGTGAAAATCCTCCAGTGGAGGGAAAGCTCTTAAGACAGAGCTACTAGTGCTCTCTTTGAAGCTATCTGTATTGCTGTGATATAAATACAGTATTTCTCTAATTTTCAATAAAGCCAACTCTACTCATAAAAGTCTAGAGCCGGAGGTGTAGTAATTATGTACTTATTTATTCATTTTGGTGGAACTAAAGAAAATGGTTAAGTTTAATGGCTCCATCAACAATGTGTAACACACAGCCCAAGACAACTGATAAGCTGAACTAACTTGATGGAAGCAGGCACCTAAGATGCGGTGACCGTGAGACTCTAAGCCAGTCCTACCACTGACACCCACACTCACACTCCAGAAATGCACCCCCCTCCCCAATTTAAGGAGAGCATTGAACAAATACACGTTGAATAGTTGATATGAATTTTCCCAGAGCATGAATGGAAGTTTGAGTCAATCTTACTTTGATCTCAAGGGCCAGAAGACCCAATATGGAAGACGTCCAGATAAGGAAACCATGTCTGGGAGAAAATAAGTAATTTCCTATGGCTATACAGCGATTAAGCATCAAAATCAGGCTTCAAAACTAGGTCTGTCTGAACTCCAGGTCCATGCTTTTTTCTCTTCGTCCCCACAGTCCTCTTTCTGAAAGAGCCTGGATTTGTGCCTGAGTCATTGCCTAAATTTGTGCAATTCCTTTGGTCCCTAATTGCACACTTTGTCTTTACCCTATTTAAAGTATGTTTGCAGCTGTCTGCTCTCCCAGACCCTAGCGAACACAAGGCCAGCCTATTTAGCGCTTGTAGCAGCCAATTCTCCTACCTTATCTTAGCAGCTTGATCTCCTTGATTTATACGTGCTCCACTCCTCATTCTTGTATGTTTCAAGCCCCATCCTGGATTCCACGGTAAGATTTTCTCCCAATCGCTACTCATTTATCTGTTTAGCCAAACAGAGCTGTCGGAGCACATTCCCAAAGTGCTGCAAATGGTATGGAAGCCTTCTTGGCAGATTTGATTCTCCATAGTTCCCCGCAACAGACCCCTCAAATGTCAGATGCTGAGAACCATAGTGGAGTTCTTCTAAAAACCAGAAAGAAGCTCAGACAAGGCCAAACAGGACATTCAAAAACACAAAGTCTTTCTTCAGAAAAATTTATTTTAAAAGTACTAATAGTGGTCCTGTTCATTAAAGGTTATCAGTTAAATCAAAGCAAGCAAAACATGTGGATAGTTACTTCACAAAGGAAAATTCTTTGAGATTAATAGTCCAAAGCAAAAAGAGTCTAAGTTTTTGAGGCGGACCAAAGAGGTATTGCTTCAGAAAGATTAAATTGCAGTGGATATTTCCATATTTAATAGAGCTCTGGATATTATTAACAGGATCTCCTTACAGGAGATTAATATCACATCAGAAACCTGCATGTCAAGATGATATCTAGAAAATTATTTGGGTCCGGTCTCCTGAAAGAAGGAAATTAACTGTTTAGGAAACAGCTGGCTTTCTGGACAGCAATGAAATGTAAACTAAGAGAGGAAACAGAAAGCAGTGTCTGCTGAAAAGATGGCTATGTTTAAATGCAAAAGGAATGTGCTGTACCCAGTTTTTAAAATCTTTTCAATTATCTTTTCACTTATACTTCAAGAACGGTGTAGATAACAGAGGTGAGGGAGAGGGAAAAGAAGTGTTTGGGGTTAAGCACAAGCTGACTCTGTTTCTAAACCTGAATTATGTTCCCACCAGGGGCGAAGTGGGAGGCTGGGAGGCTGAGGTGAGTTCATGACTTTCATTGGGGCCTGCTTCTCTTTCGGATATCTTGCTCTTCCTCTTCTTGCAGACTTTTCAAAGCCCCCAGATTCACTGGCTCCATGATTCTTCTCTACATTCTTCCCTTAACCTCCTAAGCTCTGGCTTCTGGAAGAAGATCTTCCCTTCACTTCTTTACTCACTCCATCCCTGGAGAGGTGGCGTGACCTAGCTGATGGATAAATTTTGGAATAGCTGGTTGTTCCTGCTCAGCATGGTCACTCTTCCTCTTGGGATATGCCTTTCTGCAGATAGCCCAGTTGAGCTCTGCCCCTCCCTACCCGCCTGCTGATGAGAGGAGAGGCAGTATAGGAGGTGTGGTGCTGCTTAGAGGAAAGTCTCTCTTTGTGGAAAGCAGGCATGAGGAAAAGTTACTTCCTTCTGACAAACTGATGAGGTAAACTTCTCTCATTCTGGAGTTCACACCAGGCTATCGCTCTAAGTTACTCCTTCAACTACTCTTTATCAGTAATTGAGGTTTTATTTTGGTTTTCCATCCACCATTCCTTCATTTTATTTCTCTAACTATTCATAGCTCAGGAAGGAGACATGAAGCACTTCACTGGAAACCCAACATTTGTGGCAGACAGTGTTGAGAGACACTGAGAAATCAAAATGAGAATAGAATTTGGATAGGAAAATACACATGTGATCTGGAATCTTGTGGAACCATGGTGTATAGTGGGGGCCAGGGAATTTTCACTTTGGTGGTGTGTGGAGGCTTGTATTAGGCCCAGTGAGTTTTCACAGTAGTGCAGTTGGCCCCAGGTGAGAGGTTTTAGAGCAGCCTGTGAGGATCGTGAATCTGGAGGGTCATTGTAGCTCATGGTATTTTACTCACAGAATGTGACTTTCTGTGGAGTCCCAACTGCTCTTATTGGGCTTTTGAAAAGGATGAGTGGGCATCTTTAGGCGAAAGGCAGTAGGACCTCAGAAGTATGGGTCACTTCTCACAGAAACAGTGTCTGTCATCCCTTCAGGGACTCAGAAGTACTGGCTCAATGCCAAGGGTCTAAAGGGACTCAGAGTTAATAATGAGACACACAAGACCATCACAGCATTTGTGCCACTTGTTTTGAAAATAAGCCATTAGAGCCATGCCAGTTGCATTCCCAGAACATAGTACCTAGTGTGCCTAAAGGCTATGGTAGACACTCAGTGGTATCTGAGGAAACCAGATGGAGAAAATCCTTCTATCAGTTTCTTCCTGATGCCTGTCAGTCAATGCCCACTTTCTAAACTCAATTGGCAGAAATATCCCCAAAAGACCCTCCTTGCTGGACTGCAAGAAGCCTTAGAAAGTGGGTGCAATGTGGCATAAATTACATTTCAGGCAGCAAGCCTGGGGGTGTCCTCTCCAACACCAGCAGCAGGCTCTCAGCCCGGGCAGGCAGCCTCAAGGCACCGATGCTGAGTCTCCAGGGGAAAAGGAGACTTCACAGCCTTTTAGGGAGAACTGGGAAGAATAATATGTGTGGCTTTCCAGCTGTTTCCAAGGCAGCGGGGTTCCAGTGCACTACAGAGTGCTAGTAAGGTTCTAGCTTGTAACTGGTAGTGCCAGGCCAGTGGCACCAAGGCTACACCCACTGCCCCAAATTTCATTCTGTGTTCAGGTCCAAGGAGGGAACGATGGAGGGACTAGCCTTGGATCCATGTGGTTTGTCTATAGTTGGCTCCGGCTTGCTTAAGTCCATGTAAAGGAGAAACAATTCCTAGGAGGCAGCTTTCTTAGGCCTAAACATTGCATTGCAAAGGGCAGCCTAAACACCACTGTGGCTCAGGCCTGAAAATGCCTGCACACAGGAGTGTGGCCTCGAAGCCCCTAGAAGGAGGCCTCACTCACTCAGTCCTGGGTGCCAGAAATACTGTAAACGAAGGCGTTATGCCATGGTGAAGTCTCTCCTCAAGAAACGATCAATGCATAAGGCCAAAATTAAGCCCTTTCTGCGAGTGCTCCCAATTGAGATTAAGATCACAGATTGTGAGTTCTGGAACACTGGCATCTTGGGGAAGCTGAAACCAAGATATTCTCCATGTTCTCCTCAGATACTACTGAGTTTCTAGTACAGTCCTTGGCAGCACTAGGTGGTGAGTTCTAGGAACGTAGTTTTGTCTAGGTTAACTGCATTAGTGTCTAGGAATTGGCTTGTTTCCAAACAAACGTGGGTGTGGGGCCAAGGCCATGACAATTTTGTGAAAACTCTTCAGGCTCTAAAAAGTGACGACCTCATCACAGACTTGGTCTCAAACCTATCTCCTTCTGAGGCCCTGCAGGAACTACCACCCCATGGGAGACAATTCCAGCTACAGCTTCTCTAAGAACCTCAACTCCACCCAGGAATCAAGAACTCCTCTGGCTAATGAAAAACTTGGGAGGATGGTTTTGGATTTATTTTTCTTAAAATTTTTGTACTTTGTTGAACTCATTAGGGCAAGATAATTTGATTTAGTTTTTATTTCCTTTAGACTTTGTCTTTGGATTTTAATTTCCAAGGGGATTCAATCTTTGAACTGTTTTCCCCCTAAAAGTTTACTAATGGGAGAGGATTTATATTCAAATTTGGGTTATTACATTGCTAGCATTTTATGATTGGACTATCTCTCATGCATTTTCTTATGGGAATCTTTTTACATTGGAATTTAATCTCACTGCAGAACCTCTAATATGCCATTTGGACAATGAGGAAGGAGAGAATTAAAAATAGGAAATAGAATAGGGAGTTAATTTTCAGTCTTTGGTACCAAATAGCCTCTGAGTTGATTTACTTGCTAGTAAACTGTTAGATCTATTTCAGAGCCTTCTGGGAGACCAAAGATATATCATCCACTTACAGCCCTAGGAAGTTACTCCAAAAAGTAGGGGTTGGTCTTAGGGAAGTGGCCTCATAAAGGTGAGTGCCATAAAGATAACAAGTCTGCTGTCCTCCTCCAGGGGATTAGCCACAGTCCTGGCTGAGCAGTGGTGCAATGGTTAAGCCCAATGTTTCAAGAGAACTTAAACCTGAGGAATATAAAAGAGGAACATCTTTCCCTAATCCTGGTTTCCAGGGGAAGGATTTCCCCTAAACACCCTCCTGGCCTCTGTATCCCTCTTCTAGCACTGGCCCTGGGCAGGTGGTCTTTGACTCTGATCAGTAAATAGTAAAATAACTAAGCCCACTTGCCTCAGCCATCCCCTAGTCTTGGGATTTGTCTGCTTGTAGAGAGCACATTTTCCCACTCCTCCAAGGGCTCTGGCCCTTTAGGGGTGGGCTGGGGCAACTGGGTGGGACTGGTTGGGTAAGTCTGCCTAATTCCAGAGTTCACTTTTAGTAAATTCACTCAGCTAAACAGCTATAAAACCATGTCCTCTGACCTGGCCTCCATAAGCAATGTGGACTCAGCCACCACCTTTTTACTTCTCAAACGGCCCAAAACTCTGCCTGGGGAGAGGGTGCTATTTACTGGCCTCCCTCAGAAATCTCAACATTTACTATTTACACTTCTGTTCTTAAAGCTCTTAAAGTCTGACCTCAGGCCTTCAATGATAGGGTCAATATGTGCAGGGCACTATGTAAGATGCTGGGGACACTGTGTCTGCCCTTATGGAGCTTAACAAACTAGGTAGGGCCTCCTCCCCCACTGTGACACCTCCTCCCTTTATTCTATTAACACACCAGGCTTACTGGTGCCACCTTGCCTTCTCTCCCCAGAGAGTAACTTTATACTGATTCAGATTGAAATCTTTCAAAGCCTGGTGAAATTCCATATCTCTTACTTTGAACTCTTGAACTACCACGTGACTCAGCACTTTCTTACATGTCACCTTGACTCTACTGCTGGTCTAGTAAAGGTTGTTCAACCTCAGTATGGTTGACATCTTGGGTGGATATTTGTTGTGAGGGCTGCCCTGTGCATTGTAGTGTTTGGCTGCATCCCTCGCCTCTACCTATTAGATAGTATATCCTATATTCTGCTCCCGTTATTTGTGTCTCTGGGAATTGCCAAATACCTAGGATGCAAAATCGCCCTCAGTTGAGAGTCACTACGACTAGACCAGAAGACCATGCTCTGGATCGCCCACAGCTCTGAGCAGCTGCCCAACGCTTGATGACAAGGGTCTGGTTAGAAGTTGAATGTAACATGGTGGAGATGACTCGGCAGACAAGCCTTTAAAAATTAAGGACTGATAGAGACAGTATCCCCTTAAAAAGCCCTATATCTCTATCCAAAGACTGAAATTAAGTAAATCAGAAGCAAGGCTAAAATCTGTGCTTCCTTAAACACCTGAGTGCTGGAAATATTTTTCTTTCAGGTACAATAATCAAATAATGAAAGAGCCCCTCAAACAAATGCTAGACTCATACTGATTACTTGATCAAAAGACTAAAATTAGTAAATTCACACAAGAGGTAAGAAAATGGAAATAGAATGTACAACTCTATTTAATTAGAAGTAATTTTAGAGAATTTTATTTAACTGTCAATTTATCACCAACATCTAACATTTATAGTTTGCTACAGTTGGATAAAGCATATAAGGAAGAAAATGTAAATTAAATACTATGAAAGTTTACCTTTAATGAAACATGACCTTAATAGGATATGGATAAAAAATTTAGTGGTTTTATTGCATTGTTAGAAAATTATATTATGAAAGATACAAAAAAATCAATAGATGTTATTATTTCTGTTTATTTTACAATCAGTGTGCCATCTTTTACTATTATGGCTTTAAATTTTCATTTTGCCCAACAGGTTTCAAAGAATAGTTTATTACATGCCTTAATAAAACACTTAAAATATTTACAAATTCAAAATAGATGTTTCATAACTGAAAAAAGTTCACCTGAGAATTCATTATAACATTGCCATTTGTTTGATTTTTTTTCCAAGTTGTTAATGTGGCTGAGTGTCCACATGCAACCTGTATCGTCTTCTGCATCAAATATATTTAATTCCTTATTTAAAACTGGTTAAGCATTAAGCTATAGTAAATTATGTTATAAAATTTACAGACGAAGAACCAATATTTATATCCATATTTGTTTTGAATATAACAATTTAACAAATTATTTGCTATAGCTGTAGAATTCAAATAATGAAAATAATTTTAAGGTAATGTTATTTTACTGGGTTAGACATAACAGCTTTTTAAAAATCATCAATCATTGAGAAGGCCAATTCATAAAATAAGGAACAACGATTACGTAAATATACAATATACAAACTGAAAACAACCTTTCCAAAATTCTGCATGAAGGAAAAGATATACACTGTATACACATAATCCTGTCATTTGTCTTCGGCAGTCTCAAAAAAAAAAATCAACTAGAAACAAATTTTCTTAGAAAAAACTTCCTTAGAAGTTAATGTTAAAATAAATGTATAATGCTATGCAGTATATAGAAAATTTCCCCACCTTATGGCCAAAAGACAAAGATAAAATTTTTTTCTCTCTGTCCCTCTGTATCACAACTTGAAAATCATGTAGGTATGAGGTAGTGTAGTTACTTGTATTACATGCTGGCTATTAAAATTAATGCTATATTTTAGGAAATATTACACTTGGCAAATAATCAGAATATCATTAAAATAAACACTTAATGCTAAACTGTTTATATGTAGAGAGAAATTTAAACCAAGTGTTTTAAAAATCATATTTAACCTCTGGAGACGACTAGGTTTTATGGTAAAATAGTAAGTGGTAACCTTTTGAAGCAGTTATTTACAATAGCAATTAAAGCAAAAGATTACTTGACATTTGGACATAACACAAACTGATATGACAAACAGTTGAGTGTACACTGAGGTAGGAAATCAAGGATTCCATTGGCTTGTATAAGATTTTACATTTTGTAAACCAGAAAGTTTTGATATTATTTTATATTTTGAAGTTAACATTTAAAACCACACTTATGAAAGAAATAGCTACATGGAGATATATACACACACACACACACACACACAATTCTTTTGTATTATAGGATGCATTATCATAGAATCATCATTCTCCCTGACAAATTCTTATAAGAGCCTCTAGGAAATAAACAAGTCCAACTAGTCTTCTCTTACAACAACTAAGTCAATAATAGAGATAACACACAAACCACTGAAAATATACTAGCACTATCTCCCCCGCCCATCAAAAAGGGTAACATTTGACAAATTACTCTGAAATATTAAGTCTGGTCCCCATATATTCTCACGGCAAAGGTCTACTTGCTTCCAATTCATTCCTACACAATGGAAGGTTGTCTCCTACATTAGCGACACAGGCCCTTCACTGGACTCAGGATGCAATCTAGGTAAGTCTCTCTCTCAGGTGTCTGATCTTGGTGAAATGAAGTACTTTCTAATCTTAACACTATAAATTACTCCTTTTTACTCTTTAAAACTGGGTTCTGCAATGTTCCTGTGAATTTGAATATATGGAATTTTTTTTTCAATTGTGGAGAAGGTCCATAGTCTATAGCTTTCATTTGACTCTCAAACAAGTTAACACCAGAATGGCTAACCACAGCAAAATGTATGCGGTGGGTGCTCAGATTATAGAAACAATTATATTAAAACAGAACTGAATAAACACAAAGACTGATTTTAAAATAACTAAATCAAAATGATTCGTGTGCCCTTATATGCCAGATTAGGAGAAGAGAGCAAGATTAAATCTGGTTTCCAAATTCAAACCCACAATGGAACAAGGTTGAGTTTCAGCCTATTTCACAAACCTGCATGGTTGTTGTAGATACATTTTTATCCACAATAATGCTTTTTACAAGTAAACCATAGGACTTCAAAAATAGGATGAAAAATGAACTGCACTCCTGATAAATGTAGCAATTTTCTTTCCCTGTGACGTCTGGTTTTCTTGTATGGGTTGGCTGTGGTGGGAGGGCAAACAGCCCTGAGTTTCGGTAAGCTCTACAGGATTCTAGGGGGCCTAGGACTATGCTGCCAATGCATTCACTCATGCCATTGTATCCTGAGTCCTATTTCTTTTTCCAAAGGGACAAGAATGTCAGGAGACAGAAAGATCATGATGGACCCAGACACGTTAGAGACTGAAGAGAAAACAGGGAAAATGACACTTATCTACTGTTTATGCAGCCAGAATTTCTTAAGTCAACACTGAAAAGAAGCAGAAGCCTCTGCCTTCGGCCAACTGCCTGCCCCTGTTTCCTAAATATTCCTAGTGTAGCTCAGGAGTCACAGTGCAGGCCAACCAACCCCTGGTTTCAGTAGGAGCTGAAGAGCAAAGCTCCAGGATTCAAGCAAAACCATTTCTTCATTTTTCACACTGTAGTTCTACACAAACACTCCCAAGTAGCTGACATCCTACTTCTGAGTAGAAGTGAACTCTGTGAACACTATTTGGGGAGAAATTTTCTTTTAAACCAGTATATTACAAAAAGGTCAGATTATTCAACTCTTGCAGGCTACTTCTTTAGTAGGAACTATCTGCAGACATGGAACTGTTGGATATGCTGTAGTTTTCATTCTCATATTTATTTTGAACACTGGGAAGAGTTATTACTAATAGTTTTTAAACACTTACTACATTTTCAAATGTGACTTTTCAGTATCCAGGAAGCAAATCATTTCTGCATCTCTTGTGGAAATCAAGGAAGTCAGGGTTGACTTCAGAGGAATTCCCTTAACAGCAAACTACTAGGGGGAAAACAATATTGTTAAAGAGACAGATGGCTGTATTAGGCTTTCAAGACAATGTCAGATCTTCAGTAGAAAATCAGATGGTTGGAAGGAAGTGAATGCAAGTTTACTCATCAGTAGTACACTTATCAGTCATCTGCTGACAGAAATCCGAGATGCCGCCGCTCTGCCGACACGGCTCCACGAGCCTGGCTTGCTCCGAGGCGGCGCTGGAAGTCGGCCGGGATTCCTGGCCCCGCGCACGGCCCACCTCGCAGCTCTTCATGCTGGGATAGCAAGGGCTTTGCTCTCCCGCAGGCGGCCCAGCTGGAGGCCCCTCGGGTAAACTCAAAATTGATGGCAATGCCAGTTCACCATCAGGAGTACTTTTTCCTTTTTCAGAAACTAAAAATGAAAGTGGGCAATCTGGGGCTGAGTACTTGGCGAGTATCTGTATTTGTTCTTGACTGAGTGCTGCTTCTTTACAGACTTGCTGGCAGAGTCCAGTTAGGTTCTGCTTTGTCTCACCCAGAGTTGACAAAATGTGATCTCTTTCCTTCAACAAGCTCTCCTTTTCATTTTGCTGTGAAGGCAGGAAAGAGAATACAACGACCTGTGTTTATTAGTTCAACCAACATTTCTAAGGCGATCAAACATGCGTGTCTACAGTATCTTCTCATTAAATAAGATCACATGGAATTTTTCTGTTCAGTTCAACTCAAAATCCATCACCATAGCAAGGGCTTTCAATTCAAAGCCCATCATCCCTCATAATCCCTTATCCAAAACCCTTAGGCCAACATGTATCTTGAGATTCAGAATTTTTCAGATTTTAGAAAGATAATATGGATGCACACATATTACCTCTAGTAGGGTCTGGGGCAGCACCCCACTATCAAACATCTTCACATTTCTATATAAAACACGTTAAAACATCACATAAATGCACACAGTAGGATGAACACTCTACATAGCCTTACATCAGTTTGTGTCAGTTTTCTGGCCAAAACGGTTGTGACACACTTGCATGGTTTTCAGAGCTTTTTGGATTTGCAGATTACAGATAAATAAGTGTGGACTTGACATTGTGGAAGGAATAAACCAAAAAAAGTATAAGTCCAGTGATCCTAATTGCTGCGACTCTAATCATTGCAAGGTTCTAATAATGACTAACATTTGTTGAGCATTTACTCTGTGCCAGATATCGTGCTGAATGTTTTCAAATATGCAATCTCAGCTATATAATCCACACAATGACTCTGCTGATTGAAGTACTATGAAACCCATTTTATAGATGGGACTTGGAGTTTAACATGTCCCGAGTCAGAAAGCCAGTGGGTGAGTTACTAAAGTATGAAGAATTGGGTGGGGACGGGAATTTTGTGTTTGTTAATATTTATTTTTGTTGCTGTTATTATTATTATTATTTTAAATTTTTATCCCTACAGGAAAGTTTACCACAGAATTTTTTCCAAAGTTTCCCTGGTTCCTGCCTTTCTATCCGCCATCACTTGTTGCTGCTGACAGCATGTCTTTCTCCATCACTGCCCCACCTCATCCTTCTTATTCTACCATTGCATTGCTTCTAATCTAGCACGACCGAGGAAACCAAATAATCAAGCTATTTATAAGGTAAGGGTAAATAAACGTTGATAGAAGGTCAAAGGTTTCTCTTGTGAAATTTATGACAATTCTTGGCTTTCTGCTCGTCGGCAGATCCTGGAGAGCTGAGGTTGCCAGTTAACATTTAGATGGGTTATTTCACAGTGATAATCTACAATGGCCATCCTTTAAATAGATTCTTTTCTAGAAAAATAGCTAAAAGGGTAAAAAGAAATTTGCTTCATACAAAAGTACTATTACTGTTTATATAAAAAGTTTTCTACAAAATTGCATGTGAATCCAATTACTGATAGTTTTTAAATATTTCAAGGCCATCTAATATTTTGAGAAAATGCATAATGAATATAAAATACTGAATTTTTATATTGCAAAGTATTCTCCAATTTGTTCTGATTTTTATACAATTGTTCTGTTTTGAAAAAATAGGCATAGGTCAAGAATATACACATATTTACTCATGTATAAATAAATAAACAAATAAAATCAAGATCCATGTTTGGCAAGTATGTTTTTTCTTACAGAAAGTTTGTCAGTTGTAGTCTTCTGATAAAATGAGTCCGCAGGTGCCTGGAGGGCAAGAACAGTGCCTACTACCACCTGCTCAGAGAAGGAACACTTAATACACTCAGCACCCACTTCTTTTTATGGTCTCTCAGAAGCCGATCCAAAAGATGGAAATAAAGCTTTCAGAAAATAATGAGAAATATTTTTCCTCAGTCACAATAATATTCAGCCATAGATGACTCTATCCAAGCTGGGATGAATCTCCATGCTAAATAGCAAGAAACAAAATTTCAACTGCTAGTTGCTCTTTTTAAATTAAATATGGTTAAGCAAAATAATGAATATTTGAGCTTCCTTCCAGAAATTAGAACTACTATTCAACCTACAGATACTATGAAGATTACAAATATTTTATAACTTCCATATCTGAGATAAACATCAATATGTTCTTAAACAGTCTTACTACTCCTACCCCACTAAATAAAGGATGACATCATTATACTCTGAGTATGTTCCATACAAGATGGCTTGCTTCTTTACAACAACTAAAACCAACAGGTACAACGCTGGAACTCTACCATGATTATTTCTATAAATTCAACGCCTTCCTCTGTTCCTCTGCACTTTAAGCTAACTCCTGCATGGCTACGTTTCCAGGCAGTTAGCTGTTTTATTCCATTCTACTCTAATTTTAAAACACAAATTTACTTCGATAGCACTCAATTTAATAACAAATAGTTAAATAAAAGTAATTCAACTCAATCACTTCATGATATCATTATTAAAGACATCTCCCAAACATACTCACTACCAGTATCCTATCTATTTCTACAACCTATTTTAATTTTCTTATAATGCAACTGTATAAATTGTTAAGTTTGAAGTGCTGAGGCTTTAATCACAGATCTAAAAAAAAATTGAATAAAATTGGTGTTCTGGTACTATTCTGCATTTTATGACAAAAAACAAAATTTACATCCATATCCACCTTTTCAATAGCTAATGTACAATATTCATTCAAGTATAAAAAGTTTAAAAAAAAGATTCTAAATATAACTCACCCAATAGAGATAAGGCATGGGAGAATATGGCAGCGAGAGCACCAGATGACAGTGACAATTTATTTTAGGTTAAGAGTACACACTGCTAGAAGATGGTGACTAACAGTTCCTTATGATGTAAAACCTCTGAACAGATAGTTCATAGAAATATACAAATGGCCCTTAAAATATAAGTAAAAGTACTCAATTTCACTCACGAGAGAGAAAAATAAAAGCCACCCTGAGACACCAATTCTCACTATCAATCAGACTGGAAAAAATCCAAAAGCTGACAACAAACCCTGTGCTGAGATTGTGGGCAAACACAAATATACTGCTGGTGGGAAGGCAAAATGCTACAACCCCTACTGAAGGGAAGTCATGAATATCTAACCAGATTACACATGTATTTACCCTTGATCCAACAATCTGACTCCTAGGAATCTATCCTAAAGATTCATTTCCTCAAGCATTAAAAAAACAACGCACAGGGGCTGGCCCAGTGGCATAGCGGTTAAGTTCGCGCACTCCGCTTCAGCGGCCAGGGGTTTGCAGGGTCAGATCCCAGGTGCAGACAGATGCACCGCTTGTCAAGCCATGCTGTGGCGGCGTCCCATATAAAGTAGAGGAAGATGAGCACAGATGTTAGCCCAGGGCCAGTCTTCCTCAGCAAAAAGGGGAGGATTGGCAATGGATGTTAGCTCAGGGCTGGTCTTCCTCACACAAAAAAGAAAGAAAACAATGTACAAAGTTATTCACTGCAGCATCCGAAATGACCACCAGTAAGAAACTGGTTTGGATAACCTGTGCTATAGCCACAATGGAGATTTTACAGCCACTATAGAGCTGTAAAAAGAATGGCAACCTCTTTGAATGAGGAAAAATATTTCCTGGAAATCACTTCTTAGGTGAAAAGAATAAAGTAAAGAACGGTATATACAGAATACTTCTATGTAGCAGAAAGGGTAACAAAAATACACATAAAATATTAATCTGTTTTTAGAAAAGAAACACGAGGAAAAAATCCAGAGACTAACGAAAATGATGACCTATAGCAGATAGCTATGAATACGGTATAGTGAGGGGATGGGATCAAGACTCTGGAGTATAGCTTTTTTAAAACAGTTTTAACTTCTGAATCATATAAATGTTTTACATATTCAACAATTAAACTTAAATTAAGAATATGAAGAGTAAATCCTAGTAATAAATGTAAACAGAAACAAATTAACTTAATATACATCAACTTGCTAACAGACAAAAAATTACTTCGAAAAACTTTTAAACTTTAAACATTAGTACTATGGTACATATTTAATGACAAAGGCAAAGAAATCTTAAATTTTACTCAATCTGTTTATTGTAAATAGTAATATTGACATTGTAATTTTGTGACATATATATCCAAAAAAGTAAATACATTAATGTAATTGGGAGCCAAGATTTTCCCTATAATGACAAGAGATAAAATATAAACACATAAAGGAAAGAAAGACAAAAGCTCTATACTGCTAAATTTTGATTGGAAATATCTACATGAATTCATGATTTCTAATACATTTTTTATTTATTCAGTATGATATACATACTGAATATACTCATGATTTCATACACAAACACACACACACACACACACACACACACACACACACACACACACACACTTCCCAGCTCTGTCCACTGAAAGGGCCCAGAAGAAGCAATACTCCAGCAGTAAGCCTGCTTTCTAAAGTCTAACACCTGCCGGAAGAAACCAGGGATTTTTAGAGAACAGGGTGATTCCAAGTCTTGGGACAAGAGAGGTACAAGGTGAGCCCATGACACGTTGCTCCAGATGGCACAGAAGCATTAATGGGGTCATGTCAAAAGAACACAGCAGCAGTCTTCAGGAGGTTCTCCGCAGCCAAGTTTGAAAAGTGTCAACACCAAAAAGATAATGACTATTATGGATTCTAAGAAATTAAATTAGGAAAAAATTAATCCATCAGTCATAGTGATACTAAAGGGGTGTGGTGGGAAGGAAAGTTCTCTTTAAAGAGGAATACCAGTAAGTGGAAGTGGAAGGACAGAATTAGAAAAATCACTATTTTGCAATCTCCACTGTAAAGGCCATCAATATATGCTAAAAACTAAAGGATGTAGGAGTATTGGGGAACATTCGCAAAGTGCCTAAGTAACACTCCACAGATTACTGAACAATTACAAAGGCAAAAGATACAATTTTGAGAATGATCTGGCAATTCTCTTCTACTCAGGTGGGATGCCCTTACACTGTATGCCTCCCCAAGTGACGCAATATGAAGGACACAACACCAATGTATGTTTAATCTCAGTCTAGACAACTCAAACTTTTGTAGTTTCCATGGAATATAAGGAATGGAGGAATGAGTTAAATAAAACCAAGGGGAAACAATCAGACAAACATTAAAAGTGGGACATTTTATGAGAAATCTGGCCTGGACTCTTCAAAAAATTATTGTCATTAAGAAAAAAAAAAAGAGGGAGGACTTCTTCTAAATTGAGACTAAAAAGGTTATAACCAAATGCATTATGTGATGATTGGATCTGAGTTTGAAAAAAAAAAAAGCATATATATGAAATATATTGGGGGACAATTAGGGTAATTTGAATAGGGACTATCTATAATATTAAAGAGTTATTTTCTCAGGTGTGATAAAGATATGTAAGAATATCTATTTTTAGAAGATGCATCTTTAAGCATTTAGGGGTGAAATTTCAAATGATTCAGAAGATAAAAGAAGAACAAGAGAAACACAGAGAGAAAAGACAGCGAGATCAAGGTTAATCAACTGCAGTTAGAAAGTGACCAAGACTGACCAACAGGGACAGAGAGAGACAAGACTGACAGACCAACCATCCAGAGCAGGGACACACACCTGCCCAGAGACAGACGGAGACAAAGACGGACAGAAAGAGAGACAAAGCAAACGTGGCAAAATCGCAACAATTGTTGAATCTACATGGGGAGTATTTTGTTGTCTACTATACTATTCATTGAACTTTTCTGAAAGCTTCAAATTTTTAGAATGGTGGGAGGGAAGATGAATCTCGAGAAAAAAAAAAATGGAAACACATAAACCTGGCTCCCTATGAGAGCCATTCTGTTGGCAAGGACTATATCTCACTCATCTTTGATTTCCTGGTAACCAGTACAACATTTGATATATATTGACCAGCAGATGCTTATAGAAAGAATAGAGAACCACTAATATTCACTGAGCCCTGAACATGTGCTAAGCAGTAAAGAGAGCTTTCCATCCCTGATGGCATCTGATCCTTACACCAATCCTGAGAGAGATACTATTCTTATCCTCCCATATTATTGATGAGGGAATGTGGTATTGGAGGTGAAATAATTTCCCCAGGCCACAAAGCTAACAAGTGGCCAGGCAGAATTTCCAGGCGTTTGACTCCAAAGCCTCCATCTCACCTCCGTGTTCTAGTACAGTAGCTTCTCAAAATTTAATGCACATAATAAAGATTTACCCTGGAAATTTTTATAAAACGCATGTTCCTGGGCACCTCCTACAGGTCTGGGATGTAACTAAGGAATGTGCATTTGAAGGGGCATTCCCAGATAACTCTGATGCATGCCAATGGCCCACGGACCACACTTCAAGATGTGCTGCTCAAGGGAATCACAAAGTGGCAGAGGGCAGGTTCCAGAAGGGCCCACTGGAGTGTGTTTGGAGAAGGTAGTGTGTAGATCGGTAGAGCAGCCAGTACACTGTGACTAGAACAGGTTTATCTTTAATGAAATAATACAATCTTCACCACAAAATGCAAAACACTAAGGACAGATGAGGTAGTTTTACTCCTATACCATCACAATGGACAAGGGCAATGAAACAAAATGATGTCTGAACACTTGACCCTGAGTTCAAGCGCTTTGTAAATATTCTGATTTCTGATCACTTATAAGTTGATATCAATCAATATTTGATACCTTCAAGAAAAGTACATTTTGGTAATTTAATTTTTTTCTTTAAAAAGCAAAGTTCCTTTCATTTCAAAGTTACCTTTGTTGAGGCCAAAATGGTATTAGAGACATACATATTTTCGAACTTTTTTTTTCAGTATGTATCTTTTTTTTTTGAATTGAGGTAACATTGGTTTATAACATTGTATAAATTTCAGGTGTACATCATCATTTTTTCTAACTTCTGAATTAATCTTCTGCAAAAGGATAAACATGGACCTTGTAAAGAATCCTATAAACACAAGAGCTTTATAATGATGCACACCTGAAATTTATGTATGTTATAAACCAATGTGACCTCAATAAAAAAAAAGTTCTAACACATCTTCCCTGGGGATATTTTGGAAGAGGAAAGAGACTGAGCTGAGCTCAGACGGGCGCACATCTGGGTGAGCAGACCCCTGTTGGGCTGTCTGCTCTGCCTGCCGAGAGAGACGGGCTCTTGACAGCCATGTTTCTGCTATTTGTCCCTGCTCTCGAGTCACAGAAGAGGACACCTGAGCCAAAATAGGCCAATTAGATGCTCTCCTCCTTGGGAATTTAGAACTGACTAAAACTGTAGTTTCCATCTGACTAGTCCCTGGAGGAGAGTGATTAACTACTCAGGAGCTGTGCTGCAGCCACTCTTCCCATACGCACTTAGCAGCACACAAAGCCGTCCTGTGGTGTGGAGGGTGAGCAGATGCACAGAGATGAGCTGAGAGGTAAGATTCTCTGGGTTCTTGGCAGTTTTCCACTTTCTTGTTCCATGCTATTTATGAGCCTGGCTCCGTTCTTTCGCTTCTAAATGAAGCATACCTATATCCTCACAACAAATTCATTCATTCATTTATGCTTCAGATGGTTTCTTACAGCCAAAAGTCCAAATTAATACAATAGGTAAACAGGGTAGCAAACACTCTGATTTTTTATTTCATAAAAACTGCTGGGAAACTAAGTATCCCTCTGTATTGGAAATTAACCAACAGTTATGTCACTGACCACGTGAAAGGAACCTTACTGTAATGAGAGAGGCAACATAAGGGTGAGGTCCAAACCCAGAGTTTACAGTTTAGGCAGAGACATTAGGAAAGAAGCAATTAAGAGAGAGAAAACTGAAAATTGATAAATAATAGTACAGCAATAATAAGAAGATAATATTTATTGAGCGCTTACTATGTGCCAGGCACTTTCTTAAGTTCTTTAGATGTATTAATTCCTTTAATCTTCACAAATGAGCACCCACTCCATAAAATAAGAACTAGTACTATCTGTTTTTACAGATAAGAAACCTGAGACAGAGAAATTAAATAGCCTGCCCAAAGTTACAAAGTGCCAAAGATGGGAGTCTGATTCAGAATTCCATACTTTTAACCACTGTACCTCCCATCTTTCTCTGTTGAAGCAAAGGCAAATGAGGCAGAAAGTCCAAAGAATGTAGCAAAGCCTCTTCACCCTAGATATCTGAAATTTAGTGAAAACATCAATTGTCCAGCAATCCAATGTCTGACTTCAATCAAAAAATATAAATAAGACCCATGAGCCAGAAAATAGAATAGTTCTAAAGAGTAATAGCTACTCTCCAACATATTTGCTTAGTATCCACGTATAAAATCAAGTTACTGATGAAACAAAATCAATCAAAAGGGCCTGTTTTGTTTTATTTTCACTTTTGTTTGTTTTTAGGAGAAGAAAAAAACTGGATAAATTCTATTGATAAATTATCACTAGCTGAAGGGGAAGACAGAAACATAAGAAACAGATGTAAGAACTCTCATAGTGTAAGTTTATGTAGATTTCAAATAGCTCTACACAACCCAACAGTCTAAAAGGCATCTCTGTATTACAGTACAGAATAATAACTGAAGTTAAAATGCTATACTCTGTTTAAGGCAGGTAAGTGTTTAATTCAAAATTGGATAATAAGAAAGACTACTAGGGCTTATAGGTAGGGATTAATACATATCCCAAAAGTACTGCATAAATATTCCTGAATTTATCATTTTTCTTCTTTGGTTCTGACAACTTTAATCATTCAGCAGTATCACATAGGGTTTTTATTTCTCTCATGCCCACTTGTAGAACATCTGGTTTCTCATCTTTTTATATAGTTATGCTTCATGTTTTTTGTATATTAAGGTACACACACAATATATAATGAATTTTTTTTCCCCAGTGAGGAAGAGTAGCCCTGAGCCAACAGCTGTTGCCAATCCTCCACTCTTTGCTGAGGAAGACTGGCCCTGAGCTAACATCCATGCCCATCTTCCTCTACTTTACATGGCGGACACCTGCCACAGCATGGCTTGATAAGCGGTGCATAGGTACGCGCCTGGGATCCGAACCTGTGAACCCTGGAACTCTGAAGCGGGGCATGTGAACTTAACCACCATGCCACTGGGCAGGCCCCTATAATGTATTTTTATTTCTCCACTTTTTAGAAGGTATATAAAGGCACAGTTTTTTCTTCTAAATTATTGCTGTTTAATTGCCATTCAAAGCTAGAATGTTTATGCTTGAAGACTTGCTACAATCACAATAATAAACTCACCAATAATTGAAAAAGACACAAAACTGAACATTCAAGGAATGTTTTTACTACTTCTAGGCACTGTTTCCCTGCCGTCTCTAACTAAATTTCTAGCTTTAGCTGGCCTGCACTATCCCAGTTGTCTTTTTTCATACGTTTCCTTCCACCAACCACTAGGGGTGCACATTCATCCATTTTTCAGTTAATTTGTGTTTTGATGCTGAAATAGAAAAAAAGGTTCAATAAAGTAACCATTCTTCCCACTTAGGGTCTCAGTAGATCTTAAAATTCTATTCATATCAGCATATGAATTTTTTCCCTTAGATGAAAGATCCAAGTTGTTTTATTTGGTATCAATGAAAACAAATAGTCTACAGTTCACTTAACAACTGGACCATTGGCTTTTTATAGACACCAAAAACAGCATACAGAGATCAGATGCTTTATAATTTCTTTAATTGTTACTTAATCACTAAGAATTAGGTAAACAGTAAAATTATCCTTAATTTGTAAATCATTAAAAAAAAGTACTCAGAAATAGTTCTCAACTTACATATTATGGCACATCATGCTAAATATGTAGAATACTAACGTAAGTAAAATAGTCTATAAAAACCCTAATTGTTTTTTTTATTTCCTAAGCTTTCTGAAAATGTCATATAATTTATTTTCTTAAAATGGTAATTGGTAAATTTTAAAATTAATGTTTAATTGAGCATTATACCTGACTTTGGAATTGAAGTAGCTATTTCTGCTACAAAAAAGAAAGAATGAATCAATGTGGTAGAATTTAAACAAGAAACCTGTATACTTACCAGCTTCTCAATTTCTGATTCAAGATTCTGTATACAGTCAAGTTTCCTCTTGCGACAGCGCTGTGCAGCAATTCTGTTTTTACTTCTTCTTCGAATATCATGGATACAATCCAGTTGTTCTGGAGTCAGCTTGTGCATTTTCAACAAGGATTGAAAATCATTTCGAGAGAGTGAAATTATTCTTTGTGCATTAAATGGCAGTTTTACCTAGAATGGGAAATACACATTAGCAATTGTTGCTGTATTCTGCAGTTATACTTAAATCTAGGAAGAAGACATATATCTACGTTTTCCAGACAACTTCATTTAGACTTAAAAAAAAAAAGACCTCTATTTCCAATTTCTATACAATGCCTTACAATAAAGACATAATTTAATTGCTATTTCTAGTCTATTTTAGAGAGGGTTCAGAAGACAAATAAATTGAAAAGCAGATTTTTTTCAGCAAATCAAACACATTAACTCAAATATTAATGTATTTAAATGAAAAAAGAATCTAAGTTATTTTACTAGGGCATGTTAAAACCCCACAGATATCGTTAAGCCTCTTTCTAAAGTGTTTTTAATGTGATTTTACCCAAACCAAAAAATATATATACATATTTTATTCTTTGATTTACATTACTGGGTAGCACTGACTTAACACTGGTATAATTACACTAGTAATTTCTAAAGCATTTTGGAAAATTTATTTTTCCATGAGGAAAAGGGTAGTTTTGCGTAACTCATTTTAAAAACTACACACTTCACTTACCAGTGTAGAAGTGGTAAGAAAAATCTTATTAATATTTTACTCATTTTCAACATACTTAAATTTGCAAAAAGGAGATAACTTTTTAAAAATAAAATTGTGGGACAGTTTAATTATATTAACTATCAAAAATGCAAATGAAACAGTTTCTCTGGCTACCTACTTAGTTTGTCTTTCAAGCTTACATAAATTAGTTACACAAAATGTTTTAAAATTTCTTAAATGTTTTATTTTTAACATTCTTTTCAAAGTTCCAAACACTGGATTTATAAATGTCATATGAAAATCTATAGATATAACTCATGCATACATATTACTTCTTAAATTAGATCACCAAGCACCACCTTCCAAAGCCAAAGAAAAAAACAGCCTCTGTCACTCTTTCAAACCTATGTCATCTAACAGCTATAAAACCAAAGAAAATGATAAAGACCTAACAAGCCTTTATTATTACTGGAATTATATAACGTTTTACAAAAAAGCAGCTATCTAATGCAAATGTTTTTACACAAAGTACACAGATTAAATTTGGTATAATTAATACCATACTGGCTATATGTAACTCATGCTAAATTATTAAGACATTCATTACATTAATCACTGAAATGGCTAAGGGAAGATAAGAAAAAAATTAATGGCTATTAAAACTCTGTGTTAGAAGCCACATTCCTACAACTAGTCACAGCTAAGTCAAGGCTAAGTGACTAGTCCCAGGTCTAGAGATCCTTGTGGCAATGAATAAGATTGAATACACACTGCGTTTTTCCAGGAGTTACCACGTAATAATCACAGAATCATAATTCTTTTTCCTTTGGGGACATGGCATTTGATTTAAACAGTTAAACAGCTATGTGGGAATCCACTCCATGGTTAACATAAATACACCTGGCTTGAAATATATGAACACAGAAGTCCTTCAAACTTCATCACATTCTTTTGGTATCGGTCACATGTTTTATAACTTACTGTGTATGGGTTTCCTCCTCCCTCCCTGAGCCTGCTCATATCCCTAGCGGTACAACAGGAAGCTGACACAGAGTAAATCCCAATTAATGGTGGTAAAACAACAACTTAACCACACTCATTTTCCCCTCACCTCACATTCTTGTTCTCTGGCTGAACAGGGTTCACTGTCTCCTTCAGTATCCGTCTCAGAGTCGTCTCCCAAGCTAATCACACAAGCATATGGACAAGGTTCCTGCTGGGGTTCTGAAACATAATCATCATTTCCAATTTCCAAATTGCTTGAACAGCCTTCGGTACTCAGAGTACTTATAAAAGGGCAGTTGACAGAACTTAACGTTGTGAAAGTCCTCTGACCTGGTTCCGGGCTCTCGCTAATCCTGATACCTAACCAGGGACACTCAGACCGTTTCTGTGAGTAGATCTGTTCTGAACCATCTTTGGCCACGGCAGGTGATAACTGCATTTGGCAAGGAGAGTCTGTGCTGCAAATGTCACTCCAGAAGCCTTTTGCTAGGTGTTCCGCCACTTCTCGTTCCACACTACTCCGATCACCAGAGGCAAGGCTACTGTCTTCCCTGGGGCCAGAGTCAGATTTCAAATGTAAATCTTGACTTTCCCCAAATGTTTTCTCTTCTTGAACATCTGTACCTGACAAAGGCTTTTCTGTTAACACTGTTGTGTTTTGCATACCAGCAAAATTCAAGTCACCATATTGGTCGTATGTATGTAAAAGAGAATAGAACCCAGGAGGGTCTGTAGAAGAATTGTGGGGGAAAGGAGTCACATCTGTTTTTTCTGATGGGCACTGAGAAGCAGGATCTTTCTTCTTGGTTTCTTCATGTTCCATCACTAATTTACTTTCTTCACATTTTAAAATCACCTGCAAATCGGCACAGTCCTGGACTCCTCCTAAACATTCGTTCTCAGATGTCTCATTTGGCTGAACGGAAGAAGTGTGCACATCTTTGATGCTGGATTCCACAGTACGGACTCTGTCAGTTCCAAATGCTTTTTGGAATTTTCTGTATTTGGGGCATAAAGATGGCAAAGCCAGCGCAGCATCCTTTTCTAAGCACATGGATTCCCATGTTTGACTGGCACTGTCTTGTAGAGGAGGTGATACTTTTGCATTTTCTTGATACCTACGGAGTTTATATTGAGGAGTCTGAACATTTTTATTTTCCAAAAATTCCTCCACTTCATCAATTTCTAAATCCCTCTGGTCCAAAAGTGAAAATTTGAGGTCTGTTTTCTGACAGTGTGACGGGAAGCATTTTTTTCTTGGGCATTCTTGCTGGTCTGCAGTGAAGTCCAAAAACTTAAATTTGAGAAACTGAAAGCAGGATTCCTCAATATCACGTACACCTAAAAATTCGACACACTTGCACACTTCATCCACATTGTCCTTACTTAGAATCAGTTTAGCAGTGTAGGCAAACTGAATTAAAGGTTCAAATCCTTTAACTGTCACCTGTTAACATACAAAATAAAAACACATGCATCACTTGAAAGCTGTCTAGTAGATAAATACAAGAAAGTTAGAAGGGGAACAGAGAGATGAATAACTTATTTGTGATAACTATAAAATAGGCATTTTAATTTGGTAAGAAAAAATATTCTTCTAGGAAATGTAAAGCTAAGGGAGTCTGGAAAAGCATGCTTATCACACCCTATTTATTGGGACCACACCCTCTCCTTTATAGATTGTACTCTTAATGACACATGAATTATGGTTTAGTCACATGAGGTAAAGACACAAGCATTACCACAATTTTTCCACATTAGCTGAAATAATCATCTACGAAACAAAGCTGGATGGACACAGCTGAGAACACATACATAGTCAAGTGCCAGGGGTCTGTTACCAGCCCAGTTCAATGCAGTCATTATATTCCAAACAACTCCAACTGCTATAATCTACAAAAGCAAAATTTTTAAGGATAAAAAAACAATATCTCTAAAGCACTTAAAGTAGTCCTGATCCATGGTAAATGCACAGTAGATGATAACTATTATCTTTATCTCATGCCTAAAATTTTAAAGATTCAGATTTAAAAAGTGATCTCAGTGAAGTTCCAAAAATCATGCTTAGTACCATTTCAGCAAAGATTCACAGACTCTAGGTAACAAAGCCTTTAAGCAGAAACTTGTACATTTACATTGACCCTGTCTCCACAAGTGAGGGGCAACAGGAACCTACTAAGTGCAGAGACAGCGTCTTTCTGGGTTAAAAATACAAAATTAATTTTAAAACACTGAGTTCCTATAAGAGTGATCAAGATATTATAATTTTTAGTGATCTTCTTAAAAACATTCTAAGCTCTGAGTACTTAACTTTTAAATGGCTAAAATAAAAAATAGCAAGACCACCAAATATTGGTAAGGATGCTGAGAAACTGGATCACTCATACATTGCCGGTGGGAATGTAAAATGGTACAGCCACTTTGAAAAACAGTTCAGTAGTTTCTTACAAAACTAAACAGGCAACTACCGCATGTCCCAGCAATTACACCCCTGTTCTTCTATCCTAGAGAAATGAAAACTTATGTTCATACAAAAACCTGTACACAAATGTTCACAGCAAATTTATTTGTAATAGTCCAAAACTGGAATTAGCCTGATTTCCTTCAATAGGTGAGTAGTTAAAAAAAAAACTGGTATATGAAATACTACTCGGCAATAAAAAGGAACAAACTATTGATACACGCAACTTGGATGAACCTCAAGGGAATTATGGTAAGTGGAAAAAAGCCAATCTCAGAAGGTCACATACCGTATGATTCCATTTACACAACACTTTTGAAATGACAAAACCTTAGAAAAGGAGGACAGATTAGTGGTTGTCAGGGGTTAGGGATGGAGGGAGGCGGGTAAGGGAATGAAGATAGAGGCTCAGAAGGAAGTGATTATAAAAGGGCAACACAAGGGATTCTCAGTTGTTGGAACTGTTCAGTATCTTGGCACATGGACCTACACAGGGGATGAAACTACACAGAACCTCATACACACACACAACCTAGTACATGTAAGACCTGGAGAATCTGAATAAGATGGGTGGATCGTATCAATGTCAATATCTTGGTTGTGATATTATACTGTAATTTTGCAAAATGTTATCATTGGAGGAAACTGGGCAAAGTGTACAAGGGATTTCTTACAACTGCACGTGAATTTACAATTATTTCAATAAAAATTTCAATTAAAAATAAGTTAAAATAGGGGCCGCCCGGTGGCGCAGCGGTTTAGTCCGCGCTTGGCAGCCCGGGGTTCGCGAGTTCGGATCCCGGGCGCCCGCCGACGCACTGCCTGTCAGCCATGCCGTGGCGGTGTCCCATATAAAGTGGAGGAAGATGGGCACGGATGTTAGCCCAGGGCCAGTCTTCCTCGGCAAAAAGGGGAGGAGTGGCAACAGATGTTAGCTCAGGGCTGGTCTTCCCCACAAAAAAAATAAAAAATAAAAAAAATAAAAAATAAGTTAAAATAACCAAACGTTTTTAAGACAGTGACAAAGATATTTTCGATCCATCACTATGATGAAACACTTCAAATATTTGAAAACTTGTGATTTACACTCCAATTAGAATGAATGAATGAATACATACACACATGCATTCAAACACCTTTCCTCCCATACCCATGGATCAAACTTTGCTCTACTTGCAAAGTCTTATTAAGTAATTTGAAAATACAGACCATAATAAATATATCTCCATTATGATATGTGTTGCTACTTTTTAAAAACAACGGCTATCCTATAGTTGGCCTTTCTTGTCCTTTTCTTGGTATCGCATTATTCACTCTGACTTCTGCCACAAAACTGACAACCTGTTGATTCTCCAAAGTGTAGATACAGTTTCATGGAAGAATGCATGGCCAGCAATAAGCTACACTGTAAACTTAGTACCCACGACAGAGCAGCCCACCCAGACCTGTCATACACAAAAAGTTCTACATACTTTCTCCAAATTTCTCTTAACAACTTCTAATATGTGTCCCAATGCCACAAGACTCAAAGCTCTTCTACCTGCAGTTACTGAACGAAAATAAAGCAAGCTGTTCTAATAAGAGTCCGTGTAACCATCACGCCCTGGCCCAGACAGAGGTCTCCTGGAGGCAGGATGTGAACAAGAAACCAAACGTTTAGGTGCTTGAGTTCCACAACAGGCTGGTGGGAAAAAGACGTGGAAAAACAGGCTCTATAAATATGGCACAGAATCATCTTTTTCCTGCCAATGCATAGACACAACCTCAAGAGAGAAGAAAGGGGAAAGAGAACACTTCTGAAGCACCTACTTTCCACAAGCTCATGTTTTAGAAAAATGGATGGTTTACAGAACCCTAAACCCAGTCAGTTTCCCATCACAGGAAAAGGGCTAACAGGAGAGAATGGCACATAGTGTGGCCTCTAAAATCCACTGGCTGTGCCCTGCTTTGGTCATTTTATGAAAAATAACATAACAGTGGGTAAAGTTATTCAACTGTTCAATAAACATTGTTAATTAAGTTATTCAATTAAGTTAAATTAGATTAAAATCAAGGTGATTTCCAGAAACATGGGCCTCTCTCTCACCTCTTCTGGTAGAGTAATGTGAAGCTCTGCTTCGGCCTGGCCCACAATTCTCGAGTGGAAGTAACTGCTGCATGCCACCAGCACAGACCGGTGGGCACGGAATTGCTGGCCCTCCACAAGGACAGTGACGTCACACAGCACATCCTTCTTCCGCTGGTCGTTGAGGCTGAGCAAGACGTTGGTGCTGTGCACCGAAGATTCATAGGCAAAAACCGCGTTTTCACTCAGAGACATTCTGCGTAACAAATGGTGTCGGGACGTTCAGTGAAAGCATGCTTCTAAACGTCATCAAACCTGCAAAGACACGTGCAAGATTTCACTTACATAAAATCTTGTTAAAAATGTTTAAAAAATGACAGTGTCAAATACAAATTAAAATACTCACCACTAAAACAAAAATGAAAACAAAAGCTTTTAGAGAACCTAGAACATTTATTCAATCTACCTCGTTTAAAACAAATTCTTGATAGCAGTTTTTCTAACTAATTTTTGGAAAAAAGTTCTTGAGGGGAAGGAGGGAAGAACTTTTTGAACCAAGGATTTCACGGCTTTCTGAAAGTGAGACATTTCATACTGAGAAAAATACACCTACAATGAGCAAATAGAAGGGGCTGGGAAATTTCTGGGTGGCATCGCAATCCTGTTGCTCTAAGACCTTAAGGGGCACACGTGCACGTGTGGGCTGTGTGTGTGTGTAGGTCACGAGAGGTCACACTGTGGGAGGGGGCTGAACAGTGAAACAGGCATATGGTCTTCCACCATTCTCCATTCCCCAACAACTGAGAGCTGGTAGAAAGGTTTGGTGCTTCCTAACAAGAGACATTCTACAAACTGTAAAGTTCCTCCAACACAAAGAAAATGACTCCTTTGAGAAAAAGACTCAAAATTGTCAGGCCAGATCTTAGTCATGAGTCTTTTTATATAACAAGTCTTACTTTAGATGACATGTAGGCAACAAGAACAACTACTTCATCTTTAACAACATGGTTTACCACACATAGAAACTCGGTTTTCTCAAAATGTTAAAACATAAGAGAAACTTATAAAAACACATTTTTTAAAATACATACTAACATAGAGTAGCCTCCAAACATTTTTGATCATATACACACTACTGGCAAAAAAAGGGTAGCCCCAGTATCTGTATGTTTGTATATTTCAGACAGCTACTACTCTTCTCATACATTACATATGTTATAAAACACACAGAGGCTGAAAGTAAAAAGTTAAAAGAGAAGCTCTAATATTTTCTTCTGGACCCCAGTAGCCAGTGGTAAGCACCGCCAAGGTGAGCGGCATACCCCACTACAGAGTGGCCACGATGGCAGCCAAGTTGCTCCTCACAGGTATCATCCCTGTGTCGTTCACACATTTGTTCTTCTGACACCTTACTCGCTGCCTGAAACACGAAGGTCCCCAACGTTCACTGACTGAATAAATGTTACTGTTTTCAGATTCGATATCCTTCAAACAAAAACGAAAGGAAAAATGAGGACCACTGAAGTTCAGACAGCGCAGGCCCAGACCACGGGTGAATTCCACCTCAAAAACAGGCTGTTTTAGTCACAAACACATTAAATGCATCTACAAATTCTATTCTACTTATCCACTTACTTTTAAAGTCTCAATATAGTTGAAATGTTAAGTTCCTCAGAAGTAGTCAATGAAAAGAAAATCTCTCATTATGTGGTTAAACTCTACCCAAGGTTAGGGCTCTCAAGTTATCCATTACTGATTTAGTATACCACACGAAATCATGGCAACTTCCAAACTACATACTAGAACTAACTCGACCTTTGGGTTGTGCCCATACAAAAGAGTCATATATTTCCTTTAGCAATCAGTCTTAATATTTCAATTATCAACACAAGAAATTAGTATTCGGAATAGTAGGGAGGAACCATCATTCAAAGAAATTACAGTCAGCCCTCCATATCCATGGTTCTGCATTCACAGATTCAACCAATTTCAGATTGAAAATATTCAGGAAAAAAAAAATTCCAGAAAATTCCAAAAAAAGCAAAACTTGAATTTGCCACGTGCCGAGCACTACGCTCAATCCATGTGAATGAAGTGACGTGCAGGCACACCCTGCTGTAGCCTCCTGCCGTTTCACAGACCCTCAGTCTCTCTGCTGTTTGAGCATTGTTCACCTCATGTCTTGTTCATTCACTACCTGTGCTGTGTGCACCCTTTGTTTCTGTGAAAAAATGGCTCCTAAAAAGCAGTTAAGTGATCAAAGCAATCTCTCAAAGACTAAGAGTGGGCATAAATGCTACCTTTTGATGAGAAAATAAAAATATTAGATCACTTAAAAAGTGGTATGTCACTTGCCAAAGTGGGCCGCGATGTTGGTAAGAACAAACTGAGCATTCACACAATAAAGCAGAGAGAAGCTGAAATTTGTAGAAGTGTTAGGGCTGCCTACGACGTCAAAAATGGTCTCTCTGGTTCATGATATAGTGCTTGCAGAGACTGAGAAAGCATTCAGTGTGTGGCGAGAGGACATGTCACAGAAGCATATCCTTGTTGATGGCAAAATTATAAGTGAAAAGCACTTAGCCTCTATAAGCACTACTGTGAGAGTGTTGAGGAGAGCAAGAGAAAGGAGTTTAAGCCAGTCAGGGATGGCTGGCTAGCTGTTTAAAGCACTACAGCCTTAAGAACTTAAAAGACTTTTAGGAGAAGCAGCATCAGCATTCCCAAAGTTCAAGAAACTCACAGAAGAGAAAGGCTACCTTCCAGAGCAAGTCTTGATGAAACAGGCTTATTCTGGATGAAGATGCCCAATCATACCTACATCTGTACGAGTGCCAAGTAGGCCCCAGGGTTCAAGGCCTGGAAAGATCACTTTACTCTGGAGCTGTGTGTCAGCTCAGCAAGTCACATGATCAAGCCAGGCCCTGTCTACCAAGCAAACAATTCCCGGACCCTTGAGAACAAAACAAAAATTGCCTGCCCATATTCTGGCAACACAACAAGACTTGGGTAATTGTCATCTTGTTCTTGGAATAGTTCCACCAGTGCTTCATTCCTGAAGGGAAGAAATACCTGAAGAGAAGGGGCTGCCATTCAAGATTCTCCTCATAACTGACAATGCTCTCGGCTATCCCCAATCTCTCTGTTTTGGCGACAAGAACATGGAAGTGATGTTTCTGCCTACTAACACTATGTCAAGTGGCTGCAGCCACTTGATCAAGGCATCATCAAGTGCATTAAGACAACTTACACCCGCCTCACCTTCAGGAGGATTCGTGCTGCCCTTGATGCTAACCCTGACTGCAGCATCATGGATTTATGGAAGAGCTACACAACTGCAGATGCAAGCGTGCTTATTACAGAGGCTGGAGATGCCCTAAGCCCCAGACAGTCAGTGCACGTTGGGAGCCATTATGGAGTGAGGGAGTCAATGATTTCAGAGGCTTCCCCACTGACTGATGTAGAAGTCAAGAATATCTTCAATGTTGCAAGGGAAGGTGGTGGGGAAGGCTTCTCTGACATGATCGAGGATGACATTGAGGAATGCAGAGAAGAGCACAGAGAAACTCTTACCAACGAGAAACTCAAAGATCTACTGAAATCCTCTACAGATGATGACACAGAAGATTTAGAGAAGGCAGAGCCATCAATTTGGACACTTGAAAAGCTTACAGCAGTTTTTCAATAGGCTCAAGTGTTAAAGGATATTATCCTGAAGTATGATCCTTTGATGGAACGAAGCCTCCCTGTCACCCGAGGGATAACAAAATGCCTACAACCACTGCAAGATTTGTTTGATGATGCAAAGAAAAAGAAACAGTTTCCTATGATGATGTTTCTAACCAAAGTATCTGCAATTGTGAAGTCTCGACCTTCAATGCTTGCAGATCCTCTACCCTCAACCTCCACAGATCCTGACATTAGTATTATTGAGCCTCCTCCAATGTGTCAAAGTCTGCAATCAGAACCTGGTTCTTCCAACACAGACGATCCTTCTAACATCCTGACAGTAGGTTCAAGTTAGCCTGATGTCTCACTGCTTATCTACAGTGCCACATCTCATCACCCCATCACATCGGCACCGTAAGCACCATAAAGCAATCATCATCATCATACAAGGGTTTTCAAGAGAAAAGAACCAAGGCTTTGGTGAGCGTTACCATAGTGTGAGCATGTGTGTGTGTGTTTGTGAGAAAGAGAGAGAGAGAAAGAATGAATTTATATTTTCTCTATTTATAATTATATTTTCTATATGTACTTGTATTTTAAATATTCTGTGTTTTATTCTATGTCTCTTTCTGGTCAATAATCAAAAGCAATCTCTAAGTATTGAAAGAAAGAAAATAATATGTTGTTGCTGACGTGTACTACATAGTTAGGCCTACTACAGTACTGAACAATACAGACTTGTCATTTTTCCCTAAACAATACAGTATAACAACTATTTACACAGCATTTACACTGTATCAGGTATTATAAGTAATCTGGAGATGATTTAAAGTATACAGGAAGATGTGCTAAGTTATATGCAAATACTACACCATTTTATATAAGGGACTTGAGCATCCACAGATTTTGGTATCCATGAGAGTCCTGGAACCAATCCCCCGCAGATACTGAGGGACAACTGCATGTACCTTGCACATGTGGTACTAGACCGCTGCCCTCCACTTTCTCTAAGACTGTACACTCTCCCCTGCCATGCTGGACTCAATAGCTGACCACTTGCCTTACTACGTCCCTGCACCCAAGACCCCAGCCTCCTTGTTCTTTCCTGGCCATCTGCCATGCAAACCCTTAAAATTATACTCATCTTACTTTTACATCTCCTCATTCTGCTAAACACAGCACAGCCAGGAAAAACTGTAAAAACATGCGGACTAGTGTCACTATAAATTGATGGTGTGCAATCTCAGAGTCTCAGCACTGTTTATCAATTCTTTTGTATGGCCTTGTATCTTGTTCTCCACAATAGCCTTCCAAGTCACTTCTTTTCTCCTCAATCAGCATCTCTCCCAGTAGACTGCCATAACGGGGATCCAATCACAGAAAATATGCCCCTCCCACCACCTCCAAAGGTTCCCTCTCCCGTTGAAACCAATCCATTAATGCCTACTCCTGATATCATACCATCCTTGCATCTTTGCCATCTAGTATGTTCTCTTAACACCTTTCTCACTTCTGTCCAATCTCTCTCTATGCTGGCTTCTTCCCAAAGTCTTTGTTCATAAATGTTTAAGTCTCTCCAGAAACTGTCCTAAAGTTACTAACTACTAACAGCAAATCCTCATAAAGCTCTAACTCTGCACTAGGCACTGAGCTGAGTGCAGATACAGCTTATTTCATTTATTCCTCACAGTTATCCTATGACATGGATGCTCTTATATCATCCCACCTCTACAGATGAGGAAACTGAGGCTCAGTAAGAAATATCTCAGCCAAGGTCAGAAAACCAGTAAGACAGAGAAGGGGATTCATACCAAGCATTTATCTACTCCATATCCTGTCTCCAGTCAGTACTTGCTGAATGTGCAGAATGGAGACTACTGCAGCAAAGTGGGAGCCAGGTATGACTAAAAGGTTATGCATAAGAATAAGGATCGGGCCCCACAGAAAGCCAAGAACAAATGAACTGAACCTGAACATCAGAAAGAGGACTCTGCACTCTTGACACTGGAACCTAAAGGCTCTTTGGCTCCCAAGGGGACTAGAGCAAAAACAATCCCCAAACCTTTACTCTAGAGCTGCCGTTAGCCCGTATATGCGCCCGTGTGGCCCGCTTCCACAGCTCACTACTCACCTCAAATTCCAGACAGAGAATTTGTTCTTGGCCCAACACCCCTGTTTAGCTAGTTTTGAGTGACAGATCACTTCATAGGGTCACGGCCAGCTTACAGATTTGCTGTAAGATATAAGATACAGATTTGGGTGACAGGCCAACCCCAAGTCCCATCAGCTGAGTCCTGCTACAGCTGAGAGAAGCCAGAGAATCAGGTAGTAAAACAAACAGCCGCCCAAGACAACCGCTCTAAGAAGGGTCAGTCTCCCTTAAAGTGGACTGAGCACACATGTGCCATGACTGATCTTGCTCCCACCAGAAACCTGGGACTCATCCCTGACACCTCCCACATTCAGCCCCTGTATCCTATCTCTCACCGAGACCTGGTACCTCTGCCTCTTAACACTGAGACCCACTTCTCTCTATCTGTACTGCCACAATTCTAGTCTGGGCCACCACTGGCTCTTGTTCAGCCTTTGCAATGGCTCACAAGCTCACAATGTACAAATCTATTTGTTGTTAGTGCCATCGAGTCGATTCCGACTCCTAGTGACCCTGTGTACAGCAGAGCAGAACCCTGCCTGGTCTTTTTGTGCCATCCTCTCACCGTTCAGCGCTATATCAGACAATGCTCCGATGCTATTCATAGGGTTTTCATGGCCAATTTTTTGGAAGGGTGTGGCTAGGTACGTCTTCCTAGTCTGTCTTAGCCTAGAAGCTCGGCTGAAACCTGTCCACCATGGGTGACCCTGCTGGTATTTGAAATACCAGTGGCATAGCTTTCAGCATCACAGCAACACACAGCCACTACAGTATGACAACCGACAGACGGTGGTGTGGTTCCCCAACCAGGAAGCAAACCCAGGCTGCAGCAGTGAAAGCACCAAATCTTAACCACTAGACCCCCATACAAATATAGTTACACAAAATAAAAATGAAACAAAGTTTCACAAATTGATATTTTATCATTATTAGTGCAAAGTACTCTAATTTCTACTCTGGTCTATAAAAAAAAAAAATTCCAGTTGTGATCCACTCAATTTCAAGACCCACTAATGGATCATCACTTCATGCATTGAAAACAAAAGTCCAGTGGCTAACATTACAGAGTCTAGAATCATACACTGTCTGGGTTCAAATCCTAGCCGTGCCACTTACTAGCTACATGACCTTGGGCAAGCCACTTAACCTCACTGGCTCTCAGTTTCCTCACCTGTAAAACAGGGGTAACAACAGCACCTCACTGGGTTGTCCTGAGGTTTACATGAGACTCGGGTAAAGGGTTTAGCATAGTGTCTGGCCCATAGCAAACAAATAATAAACATTAGCTGCTATTAATGATGATAATAATAACAATAAAATCCTCATCCCCCTCCAGCCCTTCTTGATCTCCTCCAATTTATTCTCCCACATCAGTGATTTCTCCCTTGCTGAAAACCTGACAATGTCTTCCAAATTTCTTATGATCAATTCTAAATCCTTAGCATGTCGTCCAGACCTGCATGGTTGGGAGTTTTCTATCTATTAATTCATCCTATCTCAAGCTTTGTCTCCCTCTCTTACTCTTCTCCAGACTCACCATCCTTCTCTCTTGACCCACAGGCACCAAGCTCCTTCTGACCTCAGGGTCTTTGCACATGCTGCACCCACTCCCTGGACTTCTCCTACTCTTCAGCTGACTAACTCCTCACCTTTTAGGTCTCAGCTCAAATGTCAAAACCTTGCCTAACTTGTTTCCTGCCATAACTAAAGCATATAACAGAGTACCTGACCCAATGCAGGTATATTTGCTTCTGAATGAATGACGGCATTTTCAGCAAAAACCAAATCCAAAACCCAGTTATCTACATCTTTTCCCAAACAGCACAGTCAGCTACTGCAGTGTGTATATGTATGTGGGAACAATGCCACTGAGCCATGCAATCACAAAAAAGTCCTTGGATAGTGTTTCCAGAGTCAGGAGGAGCAAAAGGGAGAACTAGCTCTGGGAGCTAGAAACATACCTGCAAGGCAACTGGCCAAAGAGCAAGGGCTGGCAACTATCAACACAGCCAGTACACTTGACTTGTACGAACGAGGACACCTCAACCGGGGCCTTACTATCTATCCTGGGGCACTACAGAAGGTTATCCTGAAAACCAATTTTCCTAATTCTGAAAACCATCTAAGTGGTCAGTAATCCATTTTTACCCAGTAAGGTAACTAAGTAATGACTAAATCAGATAAAAATAGCACACATCCTTCTAATATGTCAGTCACCTTCTAACATTTCTCAAACCTAAAAAGTAAGATATAACACCCTCAAGGAACTTTCCAGACCTCAAATTCTGTTAATTTATTAACACCAAATTTAGATTCCTACGTTAGACCTGAATTTTTCTATATTCTTGGAAACATATACTATTGTTATAACTCAAAATGAAAGCGTGCTGACCTTAGCAAACTGCTGAGTCAATCAGTAATGCTGATAAAGGATGAACAGGCATTTTAAAGCTTCCTGAACCTCAATTTGGAAATAACTTCTGCTCTCTGATCAAGATACACAATTGTTTAAGTTACCACTTGATGTTTTTGCTTTGAAATGATAAAGAAAATTAAACAACATGCTGTGGCTCTATCAAATTTTAATAACTTTAAGGATAATTCACTTTTTAAAATGTAAGGTGAATATCTGATCGTGGAGCCAGGTCTACAATGCTTCCTAACAGAAATTCAGAAAACAACTGTGTATGAGGATGAAGTTCCACATATACAAAGGAGCTGGAATTTTATTTATCTCAAGTCTTATAGGACTTCGTTGTTTTTTAATTCTCAGTGTAGAAGGGCATACAAAATAATCTAACATCAAGGATTCATATAAAAGAAAAAGACTATCATTCAAACATTCTTTATCTTCACTGAGCAATGACAGATATTCTTGCTACAAGTGCTTACCTGTGCCACACAACAGACTAGGTGCCATGAAAACACAAATAAAAGACAGTCCCTACATTTAAGAAGAACATAACCTAGAGATGTTCAAAATGAAAATGATGCCCTGGGGTGAAAGTGATGACAATGACCACAATGACCGTTATAATCAATTTACACAGGAATGTGGTCATTTCTAAAGGTATTTATTTGCAGGAAGTGTTCAAACAAAAACTACTTCCTGGTCAATTCTCATTTAACCATAACACTCAATTAGTGAGAACAATTATTTCCAAAATAGTTTTGTTAGCCAAGGGTTTGTGTGTAGTTGGGCGTAAGTGATTAGTGACCTTGGACATCAGAAATGGTGCAAGAGGCGCTGTCTTGGACTTTATATAAAACCAGTGCCCTTGATCTGCAACCTGGTCAGATTCCTTAGAACCTGTCTTTCCCTTCTTTCTAGTGGTCATTTGGAATTTTTACCTTTTTCTCCTTACTGCTTCTGCCTACCACCCTTCCATCAGCCTGTCAACTACTTTTGTCTCACTCAATTTCAGGGGAGGGTCTTCAACAGCTCAGAAGACAGGCAAATTCCTCTTACCATGCCATACTTCTTGGCTCCCACCTAAGCTTAAAAAATGGGTAAAAGATCTGAACAGACATTTTTCCAAAGATTATATACAGATGGCCAACAGCACAAGAAAAGATGTTCAACATCACTAATTATTAGGAAAATGCAAATCAAAACTACAATGAGATATCACCTCAAGTCCTTCAGAATGGCTATAATTAACAGGACAAGAAATAAGTGTTGAAGAGGACATGGAGAAAAGGGAACTCTCATACACTGCTGGTGGGAATGTAAACTGGTGCAGCCACTATGAAAAATGGTAGGGAGATTCCTCAAAAAATTAAGAATAGAACTACCATAATATCCAGCTATTCCACTTCTGGGTATTTATCCAAAGAACACGAAACACAAATGTGTAAAGATACATGCACCCCTATGTTCATTGCAGCATTATTCACAATAGCCAAGACTTGAAACAACCTAAGTGCCCATCAATGGATGAATGGATAAAGAATATATGGTATATATACACGACGGAATACTACTCAGCTATAAAAAAAGATGAAATCTTGCCATTTGCAACAACATGGGTATTATGCTAAGCGATATAAGTCAAGACGGAGAAGGTCAAATACCATATGATTTCACTAATAAGTAAAAGATAAAAACACCACCACCACGACCAAACAAACACATAGACACAGAGATTAGATTGGTGGTTACCAGAGGGGATGGGGGGAGGGAGGAGAGTGAAAGAGGTGACAGGCCACATGTGTATGCTGATGGATGGTAATTAGTCTTTGGGTGGTGAACATGATGTAGTCTACACAGAAATCGAAACATGATGTACAGCTGAAATTTGTATAATGTTATAAACCAATGTTACCTCAAAAAAATTTTTTTAATTCCCTAAGTCAGTTCATATTACAATATACCCAAGATACCCAGAGTTTGAGTGTTCTGAAATTAGATGAACCTTATCTTTTATTTTTCAAGTGGATGGCAAGGACCGAAGAGTATCATGTGTGTACACCTTTAGTTCTTTGTCTTTCCTTTAATGGCCTATATAAAAAAAATTTTTTTTTTAATTTAAGATAGAGATACTCACAGGAAAGAATCTTTTTAAAAACATGGCTTTTCTTATTACTATTCCCAATTTTGAAAGAACCTTAACATCAAAAAGTCTGTGGGAATTGAAAATCAGAGATGATAATTTAAGTCAGCATTCTTCCCAATGTTCTAAGACCTGACTCACCTGCCAGGAAGAGCCAGGAATAACTCGGAGACCAAGATTTGCTCTTTTCTTTAATTTTTTGCAGATCTTAAATATCACACTTGTTTAACATCATATCTGATAATCACATTTTCTAATTCCATTTCTCCCAGTCTTATGTAAAAATCTTGTATGACTGGATAAGGCACATGGATGAATATATCAAAAAAAGCTGAATAAAAATGGGAAACAAAAGTTTGAATTAAAGTAAGTAGCAGAAGGGCTTACAGCAGCACCAAAAAATGATGGCATTGTTTTTTAAGGACTTTTACAATGATATATGGGAAAATGACCTGGCAATCTATGTTAAAACTATGTAACTAAACATGCCATAGCTTTTTTAAAATGCGGGCAGGGGGAGGAATCACTACAATTTTTTGCAGCTCGTGATTATTACAATATTATGTGAGGTTCCACACAGGGAAAGTTGGATTTTTTTCCATTTACTTTTCCTAATATTAAAAATCATATATTTAAATCATGGATCTTGTGCTGTATTTACTTGGTCTAATTACATATCTGAAATTATGAAGCTAAAATTATACTTAGTGGGAGAAGTTGGAATGGTTAGAGTGGTTTGAAGAACTTGTTTACAGATTCACCTACTACGAGATTAGAAACAAAAGGTTTTTTTACTTCCCAAGTCAACAAATCCAACTTTGACAATTCTGGGTAATAAGCTTAAAATAGCTTGGAAGGGAATAGAGGAAGAAAGAAGAGAAGGAACATAGGAAACCCAAGCTCCAGAACCAAAATAAGAATAACAGATTCCACTGTTACACCTCCTTACTACAAAGAATTTAAGAAACAATGAAGTCTTTTATTTGCTTAACATATTGGGCAGCTACTCAATCCTTAATAGGATTGTTTTATCTCAATGGAATATGACTGTACTCTGAAAATATGAACTAGCAACAAGAACTGACTCATACCAATAATGCTAATTTACTGAATACACATTTTTTATCATGCACTTGTCAGTCACTAGTTTATTTTACAACTTTGAGTTATGATTTACACAGAACTGCACTATTTAAAGTATACAATTCAATGAGTTTTGACACTTGTATATGTGCATGAAACCACGACCACATTCAGCATATAGAAATTTCCATCACTCCTCAAAGTTCCACATGCCCCTTTGAAGTCTCTCCTTCCTTCCCTGTTCCCCTGGCTCCAGGTAACCAATGATTTGCTTTATGTCACCGTAGATTAGTGTGCGTTTTCTTTAATTTTTATATAAATGGAATCACACATTATGTATTCTGGTTTCGGGTTTCTTTCACTCAGCTTAATGACAATCATACTGCATACATCAGAGGTTTGGTTTTTTAATTGCTGAATAACGTTCCATTATATGGAACCACTATCTGTCTATCCATTTAATTGTTGATGGACTATTGTAACAAAGATGGACAACTGCATTGTTTCCAGTTTGGGATTATTGTAATAATGCTTCAATGAACATCTGCATGGATACATACTTCATTTCTCTTGGGTAAACACACACCTAGGAGTGAAAGAGCTGAGTGATACAGTAGGTTTATGTTTAACTTCTTAGAAATCGCTCAACAGTTTTCCAAAACAATTGTATCATTTCACACTGCTACCAACAGTGTATGACAATTTCATTTGCTTCACATTCTCACCAACCCTTGGTATCATCAGTCCTTTTAATCTTAGCTACCCTAATAAATGTACAGTGGTATCTCACTCTGGTTTATAATTTGCATTTCCTGGTGGTTAATAATGTTGAGCATCTCTATATGTACTTATTGGCCACCTGCATATCTTCTTTTGTGAAATGTCCGTTCAATTCTTCTGCCCATTTTTAACTGTGCTGTTTTCTTATTATTGAGTTGTAAAAGCCAGCAGAATTTTGATTAGGACTACAATGACTCTATACATCAGTTTGGGGAGATCAACATCTAACAAACTAAGTCTTCCGATGCATGAACATGGCATATCTCCCCATTTATTTAGGCCTTTAAATTTTTCTGATGTTTTTAGTAAAGAGGTCTTGCACAACTTTTGTTAATTTATTTCTAAGTATTTTTTTTGTAGTTACTATAAATGGCCTTGTTTGTTAAACTTCATTTTCTGGTTTTCTGCTGCTGCTATGTAAACATAAAATTCATCTTTTTAATATTAACCTTGAATTCTACAATCTTAATTCATTTATTAGTTCTGATAAGTGCTTTGTAGAGTCCTTAGGATTTTCTATATACACAATCATGTCATCTGCAAACAGAGACAGTTTTACTTCTTTCCCACCTTTACATGTATTTCTTTTTTTCCGTTATTGCAATGACTGAATAGTGAGAGCAGTGAGAGAGAGCATCCTTGTCTTTTTCCCTTGTAAGGAAAGTGTTCAATATTTCACCATTAAATATGATGTTAAGTACAGGTTTTCTAAGATGAGCAACTGATGGACAGGAAGTGAGGTGTAGCAGTCACTATCTTGGTTTACTTAGGGCTCCTATAAGAAACTCAGAGGGAAAAAAAAGAAAGCAAAGAGTGAAAATTCCCAAACTCACTCAGTTTTCTTCAAGGGTACTCTCATTCCTACACCACTTTCTAAGCATTCACCCCAGACATCCCACAATCAGGGGCTGAGATGGGAAGGACAGAGAGGGGTTATCAGGGAGCACACCTAAGACTGAAAGACTCTAGCAGAACCTCACAAACACAGCAGCCGGCTGCTCTAGAGATCACTAGGGGTGGACATCACACAACAGTGTGGTACAGCTTGACAACAACTCTGCCAGCTGAGCAAGTTACTTTACATCTCTCCGATAATTTCCTTTTTTTTTTTTTCTTTTGATGAAGTAGGGACAAGAGTAGTACTTTTTGTTAGGTGGATCAAATGAAATAACATACATAATGTCCTTAGGACAGTGCCTGGCACATAATGAGTGCTCAATAAGCATTAGCTACTATTTGAATATGATGCTAGAAATGTTTTTTGAGTGGCACAGGACAACACTGAAACCAGGGAAAGAAGTGTAAAAGCACACTACTTAGCTTTCCAGTGCCCAGTATTCATAGAGGTATAATAACATGGCACTATTAACTGGTTTTCAACTTTCAGAACAGACAAACAACACAAGACTTAACTATGGTTATAGAACAGAATGCAAATATTATTAACCTTGACAAAAGTAAAACTGACAGGCTGGGAGATGGAATCAGAGAGAACTGAAAGGAAAAGTAGTATTTCTATATGACTTACAATGTGCAGAGTCAAAAGATACTGTCTCAGATTAACGAGACCAAATTAAAAAAAAGCCTACAAATTTTGAAGTTTTAGAGGTGATCAAGAAGAGAAATGAAATAATATGATTAAAAATATAGGTGAGGGGATCGTAGAAGCAAAGAAAATCAATATCCATGGTAACAGCAAGTCAACAAATAATGTCTTAGGTATAAACAGGTATAAACATCTTGGAGACAGAGGTAACCACCAAAAAAATTAAATAGCAGAAATGTGTAAAGATGAATATTATCTAAGAAGCAGAATTAGGGATGGGGTGGGGTGCAACAGACAAGGTTGCTTTATGATAAATGTTTTTTTTAAACCAAGTCATGTATTACTTTGACCAAAAATATAAACTTAAAAGATGTTTAAGATGACAGTAAGCAAAAATATAGTAAAATTCAGTTAAATGTAAATTGTTTGTAACTTGTTTGTGATTATGAATGCAACTTTCTAAAGATTCTTCAAACAGAAAAGGAATTTGATAGAGAAAAATCAACCAGTAACTAAAATCTTAGATTATTTTGACAAAACCAGGAGATGGGGATTTTGACAAAACTAGGAGATGGGGAGGGTAGAATAAGTATAGTAAAACTTTTGTTTGGGAACAATGCTATACATACTGTTTAATATATTGACAGCGATACCAATTCAAATAGATTGTTTAAAAATTTAAGAGTATCTTCTAGAGAAAAGAACTGTTGAACTGTCAAACCACTAGAGCAGTGGTTCTGATGAAATCTGTTGTACTTCCACCAAGAAAACCATTCACAAAATAAAATTTTGCATTCACTTTTAGTAGAACTGATGAATTAAACCATAAGCTGATTCTTTGAGAAGACCAATAAAATTGGCAAACTTCTGCAAAGTCTCTCCAAGAAAAAGATGATACACAACATTCCTTTTATCATACAAAACATACTATAATGGCTCTTCTCTCAAAATTTGACCCCCCTCATACACTCCTAGCTAGAGTAAAATTCTCTGCTCCCTTTTATAGTATAACTCCCAAAAACAGCCATTTATATGGACGCTGTCTCCACTTCCTTCCCTTCCCAATTTCATTTGAGTCCTTTAAAATCAGGCCTTTTCCTTTCCACTCCATGGAAATCACTCCTTGAGGATCAATGGCCTCCACATTGCCAAATGGCAAATTTTCAGTCTTTTTACACAGCATCTCAGCAACTTTCAACAGGTTGATCATTCCCTCCCTGAAACTCTTTCTTCACTTGGCTTCCAGGATACTACAATCTTCTGATTTACCACCCTACTGGCAGCCACATGTCAATTTTCTTTGGCGGATCCCCTCTTCCAAACATCTAAATGCTGGAGCACCCAGGGCTTAGTCCTCAGATCTCTCTTTGCACATACTCCCAAGGTGAACCAATCTAGACCCATAGTGAGGACAGGATCACTCATGGACTTGCTGCACACTCTCATAGTTATATCTGGTCTAATCTTGACTACTCTCTTGAACTTCATACTCATGTATCCAACTGCACACTCAAATTACTATTTGTACGTCCAACAGCCATCCCACATTTAACATGTCCAGAAACTTTGGTTCCCCCACCTCTAGTTAGGATATATATCAAAATATTAACAATGGTTACATCTAGGTAATTTTTGTTTGTTTGTTTCTGCATTCAAATTCTTAACCATAAACACATATTACTTTATAATCAGAAAAATGTTAAAAGACAACTATAAACAAAAAAATGTGCCTTCGTTAAAAATGCAGTTCACATTTACTTCAATTGTCCTGAAGTCTCCCAAGGAATGTCAATTACTTTTCCCCCCTTTATAATGAATACTTCCTCCAGCAGTCATCAGTGGATACTGGTTTGTCACTATGTGGAAAATTCATGGGCAACTCTAAAACACAGTAGCCTCCACTGATGTCTTCACAGTAAACACAAAAGAATAAATTAAACTGTACAGAAATCTAAAATAAAGTGATGATTTGATATGGAAAAAGAGAATCCTGTTATAAGAAAATAAGGGGGAAAGACCCATCAAGTCAGGTCTAGTCATGCAAACAAGGGCAAAAGTGCATCTATGAGACTTCAGTAGGTAGTTCCTGCCCTACTGGTCTCACAAAGCTGTTTGAAAAGGATAAAGTGCTAAGCAAATACACAGAATTATGAAATGCAAAAGAAAATCAATTTTAGGTTATTTTAACCCTACCAGCAGGATAATATTGGAAAGAACAGGAGTACCAGAATATAATTAACACTTTGCTAATATTACCAACCGTGTGATCTGTTAAGATACCTGACTTTTTGCTTCAGGTTCCCCAAAAGGAAAACAGCATCAACACTTACTCTAAGGACTGAATGGTTTGGTGCACTTAACAGCACAGTGCTTGGCACAAGATCAATATTTTACGATTATTACTGCCATCATTATGCAAGTGACCAAAAGAAAACTGCATTCTAAAAGATTCTACAAACCCAAGATTAAGTTACAAAATGCAGAGATGCTTGAACCTTTAAGGATAAAAATTCAATAAGCCTAATAAAGATCTCAACAAGGTAAAAAGAAAATAGTAAAACTGCACCAGTCTGTTCAAGATAATTGCTAATTTCACAGAGCTAAAGAATTTCTAATTAAAAGAGCACATTCATCCAACATGACCCATTTCTCCACTTCTGTTAAGACAAAAAACTGAAGCCCTGAGAGGGTCAGTAACTTAAAGGCTGAAAAGATCTTCTGCTCCCAGGTCCAAACATTACATTTCAATTCATGTTACATGACCTAAGTCACGTACGTGTGCGTGTGTGTGTATGTGTGTGTTTGAGGGGGAGGGAGAGGTAAAAGTGAGGAGGGATGGAAGAACTAGGAATAGAAGGAAATGTCTCAAGTATCCTCTGTGTGTGATGAGAACAAACAATGTTAGACAAACAGATTTACAGGGCATTTAAGGAATAGCACATTTTCCCTAATTACTCAATATTTGGCCAATTAATTTCTGATTAACACTTCTTGGATTACATACCAATTTCATATATCATTAAAAGGAATCTGACACTAAACTATGCTGAACTTAAGTCAAAGTCTATTGTTATATCCATCCAACTACATATGGAAAATTCAAGGACAGAACGCTAGAGATACTTCACTAAAAGTTACTTTCAATACAGAGTATTAAATGCCCACACCCTATATCCATAATAACATATTAAAGATTCTTCAAGTCATTTTCTTTCCAAACTGTAAAAATTATAACCATGATCCAAATTATTTATTTCTGATCATCCAGAGGAAGTGGAAACCCTAAAACTAGATCAAGGTCAGAATTTTTTGTACATCTAAGAGTTGACACATAGTATGCAAAGTAATTGAAAAAACAAGACAAAACAACAACATCAAAAGTACCCTTCAAATTCCCAACCATTCCTTAAAGACCGTTTCACTCCAACTCATAACAAATTTGAGTCAAAAAAAAGATTATGAGTAAAAAAAAAGTTAAGTAACAATTTTAATTAAATAAGGCAGCAATTACAATGGAGCAATTGCTTGAATCACAGATTTGAAACTTTTTAATGTAAGTAGAGGTAGTAAATTGAAATGATTTACTTAAAAATAACCTAATCCACTAATCTCCAACAGCCACCAGAGTGCTACAGCATCTCAATACACATAGCTAAAACTAAAATGTTTAAATCCATTTCTTGTTATTTATGTTAACTTGGGAGTCAAAACTACTATCTTTAAAATGGGGATTTCCAAGCTGTAGACTTTCTACCTGAGCCCTCAATAGCTACTTTCCAATATATTATAATCACAAGCCTCAGTCAAATAAGTAATAATTTGAGGCCTGTTAAAAAAAAAGAAAAAGCCAAAATACTTCTCAGTCCAAATATTATTTGAAGAACTGAGTAGGTAAATACTATTGCTTTTTATCTGGGACAAAAATTATTTGGGCAGTATTATAAGTCTTTCTAAATTCTATCCAAAAAAGTAGTACTATTTCAGAAACCTACCCTAACCATTCATCACAGCCAATTAGTTACTCTCAAATAGAAAAAACTATTAGAAATTAATTTCTATTCTGTGAATTTACAACACTTAGTGCTTATGTATTTACATTATTTGTTTGCCTTTCACATAGCATACAAAGCACCAAAACCTGGGATTGAGAAGGAACAAGAATAAATATAAAAGTCCTTTGACCATATCAAAGTGCTCTAAATAGTTTAAGAGCACTATTAAGAATATTGCATAAACTTAAAGTGGCATTGTTCTTAAAGTCTGAAAAGAATGGCCAACGAGCTAACCACAGGGCAGTTTCCCTCCTGCGAGGGAAATGGATAGATAGAGATGAAGTGATGTTCCTGTTTATATCCCTGATTGAAGAGTTTGGGTTCCAAGGAGTCCTGGCCCATCCAGTCAATGAATCAACCATTCCATTCAAGCCAGGCTAGCCTCACCACTCAGACAGAGCCACAGATATCACCAGTGCACGTGCCCTGCAGATGAGGAGAGAGAGCAGTCCTCTTGGTAGAGACACAATCAGAAGCTACAAGATATAATTACACATTCTTCTTTCCCTGAAAGTATTAAGAGAATGACGGAGAACTTCAGAACTGTTTAGAGTACTGAAAGAAATATATTCCTTTGATAATGTAATTTTTCCGGTAGCATGGGCATTTTCAATTTTAAATAAAACACTTATTTGATCTGACTGTAAAAGTAATACATGATCATAGTAGGAAATAAGTTGAAATAAAAGGAAAAATTCCAAGTCCAGAGACAACCACATCTTTTTTTCCCCTCAAAAGTATGTATTGTGTGTAGCGGTGGTGTAAATGGCAGTCAAGATTGACACTGTTGACCCTCCAGTATCATTCACCCCCTCATTTTCTAACCAACCCTGATTGTGCTCACAAATCTATTCTCTGCTTGAGGCCATGTGTGTCTGGGGAAGCAGACCCCAGTCACAACCCAAGATGAATTACAATCCACTTAAGCCAATCACAGTGGTCCTCTTTCCCTTGACATTGATTTAGGCATGAGCTTCTGTTTAGTGTTGGCCAATGAACAGAGAGGAGAGGCATGAGACGGCATCTACTATGGGGCTTTTGGGAAAGGTTTCTTTTCATGATAAAGGGACATCCCAGGAAAAAATGGTCTCTCTCCTTCCAAGAAACTTAGTCATATCTACTTGTGACATTTAAACTTGTGGCAGCCACCTTACAACCATAAGAGGAACTAGCCAAGGACAAAATAAATCCATTGCCTGCACCTTCAACCTTTTCCCATTGACCTTATTTTTAAATACACACATACAAACAAACAACCTTCCTAACCCAACCTCCCCCTACTAAAATCTCTCTACTCTTCTTCATTGCTAAGCTTCTCAACAGTTGTCAAAAAGCTGTTTCCTCCACTAAACTGTGCATTCATCATTGATATTCCTAAGACTTTCCCAAAACTTAGGCTTCTCATATTCCATAGTTCCAAGGCACACTTTACATGTTGCTATTTTAGCATTCAACACATGCTATAGTAATGGTTTGCTTGTGTTAGACTGTAACTTCTGAAAAGTTCTGTATTGCCAATATCTACAAAAGTTCCTCGCATATAAAGGCATAAACATTTGTTTCATAAATCAAATGTAAACCCAATATCTCACACATAAGCATACCACGAATGTTAAAATTAGTTTAGCAACCCTACTATCTACACTTACCAAAAGCTAAATATGTGTTTGTTTGTAAGTTTGGGGAGAGGGGTGGCATGCACAGGAAGATAAGAGACCAAATTTCCTTGAAACTTAAAAACACAATTATTCTTTACTCTCCAGGGATTAGAGAGCTGCTCAAAGTTAACTCGATAGAGGAGGGGAGGACGTTTCCACACTGGTGTCTGAGAGCAACAGCAGGAAGGCATGCCAGTATCCTAGCTCCTCTGCCCCTGGTGAGCACTGCTGCCAACCTGCTCCAGAGAGGAAAAGGTGTCCCAGCCCGCCTGGGTCCGGAACAGACAACAAACTAGGCCAGTGACCTCTGATAGGCATGCCCTCAAAAGAAAAGCACATTTTTTTAAAAACCCAAAGAAATATATCTAGAGCTTGAACAGTACTTGTGACAGTCCTTTACCAGAAAGAGACAAGTAAGTAGGCAAAGTTGACAGCAGCTACAGACTCATCCTTACCTGGCTGGCATTTCCTTTGATTTCTCTGCATGACAGCCGGGAATGAAGGCACGTAAGCAAAGAACCCTATTCCATTGGGCAAAATGCTTTTCTCCTTCAAAAGTCTTCTCCTAATGTGGAAAAAGCGATTAAAAGGGCCAATGGCTTTTTTTCTTACGTCTCCTTCTAATTTAAGTGATACATTCTACCTAGAGGAGACCCCTGAACCAGGCTGGGAACAGTCCTCAGAAAAAGGGAGTAAATAAAGAGACATTATGTACTTTGAAAATGAAAGGTATCTTGGGCCAAGATTTGATAACCACTTTACATTTTTTAAAATAACATTTAAGTGCAAAACACACATTAATGAAATTACTGACCTTACCAAAAACCACTTACTCCAAAATGACAACCTAATAACTACAACCTAATAAATTTACTAAAAGACTAATAAATCTTTTATAGTCACATATTTTATAGCAAACTCTGATGAATGAGTAACTCTCTTCACTGATGTAGCTGACTTCCAAAAGATGCTGGCACATTTTAGAAGAGGCATAAGGCATGAAGGACATGAAGATACCAGGAAACAGGAAGCTAAGTGGATGGGGCTCCCCATTTCTTCAACAAGGTTCTAAGTGTTTACCTCCTTAGGCCAAAAACATTTCCCCTGAGAATTCTAGAGTCAGACAAGTCAGTAAAAAGAAAAGGTCAATGGGGAAAAGGTGAGAGAGAGGGAAGACATTTCCCTTCCTATACTATTTAGTCTATAACCTTGGAGGTGGGATATTGCCACTGCCCAGGCTACGAAGGAATTGAAAAAATGACCCCACTATTTAAAACAGTTTTTATCATAATTTCACTTTAATGGGGGTTGGGGAAGTGAAGTGCAACTGTCCACTATGACTCTGATCCAATCTCAGAAACGACAAACAAAAAAGTGAAAATAACTTTACCAGACAAAAGCTGGGAATAATTATTTTATTACAAAAATATTCTTTTGAATAATGAGTTTCCTAAGGCATTAAGAAAATGATTTTAACTTATTTTTAAAACAATGATTTGCACACCACTTCAGCTGCAGTAGGGTAACCTTTTCTAAATGGTGCCATTACTGAGAAAGGAACCAGTTGCCCGCCAACTCCACCGCATGCCCACTGTGCTCCTACAACAGTCATTACCAACCAAGATCCTGGCAACCACTATTTCTCTGCTCTTTATGTTTGCTTTGGGGCAATTTTTATTATCCTATTAATATTCTCTAAACTGTCCCTGATCCTAAGTAAAACAAAGGATCTGTTCTAGAGGAAAGAGGATATTAAAGGAAAAGTATTAGCTGTATAAGAGGTTTAACATCTAGACAACCCAAATTATATTCTGCTCAATTCAATTCTAAGTCAATTACAGGTAAAAAGAAGTCACAAGACAAATTTTATTTCTAGCTCTAAAAGAGATGAACTAAAGGACTGATTCAAATCGAGCTGCTTCCTCAATACTCACACCAATGATGAAAGCAGAAAGCAGAATTCTAAATGATCAAGAGTTTCAACATAGTACACATTTAACATAACTTAAGAGGTACAACACATAATGTTCTCTCCTTTACTCTTTAAAAAATTCCCAAGTGTTAAAACCACAGAACTAAAATGAATCCATATTATACCACCAGTGCAGCAACCGACAGTTTACTGAACACACACAGCCAAGGCACATTCAGTATTACATGGGAGATAAAATAGAAGACATTTATCTTCATCATGAAGAAACTTACCCTCTAGTGGAAAGGATGGTCAAAATGTTTGACACAACCGTTCTGAATTACTAACAGGTGCAAGAACCCATAAGATAAACATATCTACTGTTTATCATGGATCCTTTTTCTATATTAGCATAAGCATGTCATTTAATGAAAACACAATACTTAGAAGTAATTGGCAGGTAAATTTACATTCCAAATATTCCCAACAAACTGCTCAGGAATGAGAATGGGAAAATGAGTTCCGTCCTGATGTTAATAAGCAGGGAGGGAGTACACAAGTTACTAGACCTGTTGGATCACAATGTCCTCAACTATAATGTGGAGAATACACTAGACTCAGAATGGCAAGTGTGATTTCTTCAAAAGCCAATTCCAATTAATTGCTAATGACTGCCTCTAGAGCATTCTACTGAGACTGTTAGATTCCTTTAGTAAAAAGTTGTGTCCTGTGCTCCTTGCCCTCAGAAATTGTGTGTGTGTTTGAGATGCTGCTACTGATGTATCATCAGAATGTTCTCTTGAGCTGTTTTTCCAGTGGCAGCGACCTGCTGCACACCCACAGGGCTCTCCTCAGTTCCCCCTTGTGATCAATGGCTGCAACTCAGCTCAAGGAGGCTGCAAAAGGTGGATGTGTGACCAAGTCCTTCCCTGATTTTCGACAACAGATAAAAACACCTAACATGTACTAATGTTTCACATGGAGCCAGCGCTGTTCTAACCACTTAACACATTTAATTGCAAACAATCTCTTGGATATATCTATTATCGTCATCCTCATTTTACAGATAAGAAAAGGAAGCACAACTAAGTGAAGTAACCTGCCCAAGGCTTCAAACCAGGTAAATAACAGAACCAGAACTTGACCTCAGGCAGCCTGGCTCCAGATCCCACTTTTAACCAGTTTGCTTACTGCTTCTCTGTCAACTGTACAGTGATCAAACCCACAGCTTCAGTTCTGTTGATGCTACGCACTGAGTCAGCCAGAAGCCTAGGTTTCATTGTGGTGTAAGTCTATATCTTATCTGCGGTCCTGAAATGTTTACTCTCTCCCAGGGGCCTGGATTCTGGCAAATAGTTCTCAAATTACCCATACCTTGGGCTTCAGTAGATCACCTTATTTGATATATTTTTTTAAATCAAAATAGTTTCATAAATTATCCATTCCATCACATAAAATACACTTTCCATTTGGTAGAACCCTCAGGAAATGTGAGTCTCAGGACTAAAGCAATTCTCTCACTAACAGAACATTAGTCACAAAATTGGAAGGAGGCAATGATTCCTAAAACTAAGTCTTGGAGAAATCAGCATTGTGAAAAGAAGCTCTGACAACTGGTCGTTCTAAGGGGCTTTGCAATCCTTATTCTGAGCATCACTTCTCACAGTACAGGAATTTGTTAAAAGGCATATGGCCTATGAGATTTAACTGAATGGTAAACACTAACCATCCCCCAGCATGCTTGATTGATTTTCCGAATAAATCACATTTTCCTAAGGGGGGAAATACCACTTCCCAAGTGATTTGCTGAATATGTAGTCTTATTAATCCTTGTTAAAGGGGGAGTAAATGTGGCCCCTCCAAAAAGTGCAGACTTCAAGGAGTAACAGTACAAAGTAATTTTTAAAGAATTTGTTATATACAAATCACACTCCAACGTGCAGATTATCTTCAGGTGTTCCCACTGCATCCTTCTACATGTTACTACACTTCAGATCATATACATTAAACAAACCAACCACGTGGCTTGTCTCCAAATTAAAAATACACGGTATCATATGTAATGGCAAACTCCGTATTTTTTGTATTTCCGTTCCTGACATCAACAATGTAATAAGAAATTTACACTCAATCCTCTCCTCTTTACAGTATAAAAAGCACAGAACTACATATGAAATAAAAATTAAGTGAATATTAAGAACATTTTGAAAAAACGATAGCTCTTAAGAGGAAATCAGAAGCTAAAAAACAGTACTCCAGTTGTTGAAAGAATGTTAGTGGCAGGGATTAACAAACTCTTTATGTTCCCCAACAGAAAAGGGGGGCATGCACTCACATTATATAATATGCATATACTACTGTTAATCTGTATCTTGATGCTTTAATGTCTCTCTTATTTTATATAAGGGTTTTTTGTGTGTTTGTGTGTGTGTGTGTTTGTGTGAGAGACTAGCCCTGAGCTAACATCCATTGCCAATCCTCCTCTTTTTGCTGAGGAAGATTGGCCCCGGGCTAACATCCGTGCCCATCTTCCTCTGCTTTATATGGGACGCCACCACAGCATGGCTTGACAAGTGGTGCGTCTGTCCGCGCCCGGGATCCGAACCCGCGAACCCTGGGCCGCCAAAGCAGAGTACATGAACTTAACCGCTATAATACCAGGCCGGCCCCTTATATAAAGTTTAAAAATCAGAGTTTTAATATTTTCTTCCAAATGAATCATCATGCACCCCGCTTTAGAAACCCTAGTCCCTAAAAAATTCATGATTTCTAATCTCCTCTAGTCCCAAACTTAAAACAACAAAATTAACCACTTTTTTCTACTACCAAATGTTTTAAATGAACTACCATCAATAAGAATTAGTCATTCTTCTAACCACAGGAAAGGGCCAGATTTGCCCACTCCACATTTGCCATTCCCAAGCTCTGTTAGCATAGAGACTAGTATGCTTGGTCGTGTGCTCATCTTTAAAGCAAGAAGTAATGATCCAAGATGTAAAGACATCAGCACCATAACTAAGAGAATGAGACAAATATATATGATTTGACTTTCACTAGACAGCTCTTTCTAGACTTGACCCAATGAGACCTGTTAATTCCACCCATATTCTCCTTACCCTTGCCTCTGCCACCAGAAACTACTAGCACATGCATGAAAAGCGAAGGGCCATGACAACCAAGAGAAGTCGCCTTCTGTGTTCTCATCAAGAAATCTTTACGAATAACAAATTCAGTTCACTTTTTGAAATGTGTAAACCACACAACAACAAAACCACAAAAGGCAAACAAAAAACTAAGTACTGTCAGAGTAGCAAATATTTTTGTTACAATACTGTTATTAGGTTACTTCTAGCTGCAAATTTTTCCCCCAGTTTTAGCTCTCTCCAGCACAAATTTATTCTCAGGCAGTAGGTCACCAGGCTGCTCTGTGTTGAAACACCAGCTCAGCTCCACTTGGCCACTTCCTAAGAATGCTCTTGCACTTCACCCACTGATTACCTGGGTCAAAACAGGCAACCCCAGCTGGGTCCCCTTCAGCCCTCTGAAGCAACCCCTCTTGAGCGCTCCTTGGCCTTTTATAGTGGAGACATGTGATGGGAGTATCTGCGCCAGCTGTTCCTAATTACCTCGCAGGCTGGGGAGAATGACTCAGCAACCCAACTTTTTTAAGGAGTCATCCTACCTTGTTATCAACCAACATAGTATTGAATGAACAACGGTAAACCATTTGACACAGCTACAGTTAAACAACAATAATACACGATGCGATGCAATTATTAAACCAAGGCCATCCTACTCCAAGCTGACTCACGAAGAGTCTTCCTTTCCCGAGGCTTCTTTAATCCAAAGACAGAAGTGGCAAGTGCCTTCAAGCCCAGCCCAGCCCAGCCCTTGCACCACTACCCAAGACCAGGAAGAAGCAAGCCGACCTCTTCCCATTTCTGTTTGACCATGTGAAGCGCTCAAGTGCTCTGTCACTAACACGTCCGGTCTTTCCACCCTTTATCTTTCCGAACCGCCTTAAATGCAAACCCTCTGGGATGTAATAAGGAGTGTTAAAATATACAAGCAAAGACCTAGTAGTGGCATCCTCCATGGAGAACAGTCCTAACATTGATATAATTCTCCAAAAAGATAAGCATCTCTACAAAACAGTCTCTGTTCCTTCAAGCATGACCTTATGGCTTGTTTTACCCACACACGTTCTTTCACAATTACTACTACACTCTACGTTGAATCAGCCGGAGTTTCACGCAGAAGGCTCCCTGCACAAAAGGATTCCGCACAATTCTACTCAATGACATGAAAACGCCGTGCAAGAATGGGAAAGCAATGGCACTCGTGTGACGGCAGACGAGCACAAAGCCGGAGTCCCTGTAATCAACACCCACTCTCACCGTACTGTGGGAGTCCTCATTACAACGTGCGGGCAAAACTCCAACAAAGGGATCCCTGGGCTCTCCGGGTCCCTAAACCGATCTTCGCCGAAGCCAGCCCCGCAAGGTGGCATTTCTGCTCCAGCCACACACTCGGCCTTTCTTACGCGATTACACGCGCGACACACGCCCAGGCCGGGAAGACGGGAGGCAAGCACTCGCTGGCCGCCGCGGCTGCGGAGGCTGGTGGGAGGGGCGCGAGGACAATACGGAGCGGGGCCCCGCCGCGCGGGCGGTGCTGATGTGTCACAGCCCGGGCGGGCCTCGGCTGGGAGGGCCGGGCTCGGGCTCCGACGCGGGTGGGAAGCGGGCGCGCGGCCCCCGGCGCATCCCCGCCTGCCCGGGGGTAAAGTACAGCGCGGGCCCGTACACAACGGCGCCGGCCGCGCGCAGGGCCACGGGGCGCCCCTCCCGGCGGACGCGGCCGCTTCCAGGAACGGGGCCGCAGCCGCCCCCCGCGGGCCCCACGGAGCGCCCCCCGCCCGGAAAGCGGCCGCCCGCGCCCCCGTCGCCGCCTCCCCCGGGCCTGCCCGCGCGCCGCCCCTCACAGGCCGGCGGCCCCGACCGCGCGCCGCCGCGCGGACCCTCCCGGGGAAGGGCGGGCGGGACGGCCGAGCCACTCACCAGAGCCGAGGCGCGGCGCGGCCCGACTGATGGCAGCGAGAGGGCCCGGCGGGCGGCGGGGGCAGCGGTCAGGTGACTCACTCTCAGCCGGCGGCCTGCAGCCGCCTCCCCTCCCCTCTGCTCTCCTCCCTCCCCTCAGCCGCCACGGCTGCCACCGCCTCCAGGCGCCGAAACGCCCTCCCGCCTCGCGAGGCCCCGCCCCTCCGGCTCGAGGCCCCGCCCACTAGGCCCGCCCCGCGCGTTTAAGGCCCGCCCTCACTAGAGGCCCCACCCCCGCCGGCCGGGAGGCCCCAGTCCTCCTGCCCACTGGGGGCTGTGCGTGGGGCCGCGCCGGCCCGGGGCGGAGCTGGCCTCGGGGAGGCGGCGGTGGGGTCGGCGCGTGGCGCTCCTTTGCAGCACAGCCCGCCGCCTGAAAGGAAAAGGCGTCCGAGGACCACCTCCTCCTTCCCGACTGAGGGCAGAAAGGAAAGGCTGCCGGCCTCCTCGCCCAGGTGTTAACAGGACACCCGGAATCGAGCAGAGCCGCCGCAAGCCCAGAGGACGACAGGAGGGAGGGCGGGCGCCGGCCCGCGTCCCTCCCCAGACCCCCTCGGGGGTCGCTTCTGGAAGCCCCCTCGGCAGAGCCCCTCCTCTGCCTTCCCTTGGGGGTGGCCGGTGGCCCAGGTTCGCAAGGTATTTGAGCTTGCTGATAGGAAAGTATCGAGTGCATCCAAGATTTTGTAGAAAGCATCTGGCAGCCCTACTTGTATCTGACAAAGAAAACAACAGCGTCGGCTAACAGGTGTTCCCTTTACGCTGTGGCTGCCAGGAAACTTGGAGCCAGGTTCAGCGCCCAGTGGTGTCAGCCGGCTGATCTCAAGCCCTGGTCGGGCGTCAGTCCTCTGGTGTTTATTCTGGTGTTTATCCAATTGTCAGTTTTAAAATTATGTTCCCAAGCCATTTAGCACCTCTGGAGGTCAAAGCAGCGTCTGCAAAGAGAGATGCGCCAGTGGCAAAGCCTGTGCTTATCAATCTAGAGGGAGACGCGAACAGGCCGGGACCTGCCAGCCAACCTTGATTGGAGCAGCAGCACCAGGGCGTGTGGACTCATTCTTGAGCACAGGAAGATAGCCCTGGAGCTCCCATGGCGAAAACGATTACCAAAATAATAAAGTTAGGTACTATCGCTAACATGACTGCGTTTCTACTCACAGGCTATGGGACTTAGGGACATTTGAGTTACATCCAAAATACATGAGAAAATGACGTAAGTGAAATTGTATGGGAGTGCAATTATGGCATGTACTCTGGTATGTTTCATCCTTTGAAAAGTCTTACAAAGGTATACCAAGGTGTTGACAATATCAAGGCAGTTAGGAGGGACTCAAACTTTAGTGTGGGGAAGAATCTCTGGGGCACTTGTTCAAATGTAGAGTCCTGGGCCCTGCTCTCAAAGAGTCTGATTTCACAGGTCTGAGTGGGACCCAGGGATCTGCATTTTTAATAGTGATGCAGATGGTCTTCAAGGCACACTTGAGAGGTACTGAGTTAGAGCTTATGGTGTGCAGTAGGGACAGGGTGAAAAATGAAAATAGGGAATTGAATAAAACCAAGTCAGACCGGGAAGGGCCTCAAAGTCAAACTGTGCCTAGAGTTTGGACTTTCTCCCATGGGCTGAAGGGAGTGTGTAGAGGTCTTTACGTCATGTGATTGTTTTTAGATGCTAATTCTAAAGAACTTCACTCCAATTCCATTGCCTTAGCTCCTTTTGTCTTTAAATATTCATTCACCAATTCCATCAACAAAATTGGGGGGGGGGGTCAAAAAATAGGCTTTAAACTGTAGGGGATTACCAAGATAAAATAAGCATAGGTCTCACCAACTTGAAAAACTACCAGTTGACACTTCTTCCATCAAAAGTGATTATGGATTGAAATTGTAACACCCCTACCCCCAGGTTGGAAGATTTTTGTGGAAAATTAACATATTTTATTAGAAGACAGTGAGGACTTACTGGAGCAGGATGGGCAGACACGCCCTGGTGTTTACCTGATAGCTGACATGAAAGGTAAGGTGAAGGGAATGTAACCTCTGGCTTAAGATGTCCACAAAGTCTAAGATCCAAAAAAAAAGGCAGAAAAAGGAAAAGGAAGAAGACATTATTGGAGCAGAAGAACTCAATGGTGCAGGGGCCAAATTGGTGAAAGAGGTGCTGCTCAGATACCAGATTTAGTGACAAAGTGGCTCAACTTTGTCCAAGGGTCCAAGTATGGAAAAATTCTTGTGCCTCTGAAAACAAATTGCAGGCTGTAGTGAAGTAAAGATGGCTGCAAAACTTTTGTCACTCTCCCCATCAAGAAGGGGAGTTTATTTTCCATCCCCCTGAATCTGGACTGGCCCGTTTACAACATAGCCAAGAGAACACCGCAGAAGAGATGCTGTGTCAGTTCTGGATCTAGTCTTCAAGATTAGCTTCTTCTACTTCCTCTTTCTTGAAACAGTATCTCTTGGGACACTCCCCCTCAGAAACAAGCCACTATGCTGTGGGAAGCCCAGCATGGGACATGTGTAGCCTCTCCAGTCAATAGCCCCAGCAGAACAACCAGCCAATAGTCAGCATCAGATGTGTCATCTGAGTGAACCATCTCGGATGTTCTGGTCTAGTCAAGTTTATACATGACTCCAGCCCCAGCCAAAAGAACCTCCCAGCTAAACCCAGTTAATTCACAGAATTCTAAGATAATACGATGATTGTTGTTTTAAGCCGTTAAGTTTGGGGGTGGTTTGGTTAAAGAAAATATCTGATGATAGAATAGAGCATGGATATGTAGTTAAATTGAGAAGAACCACAACCCCAATGATCAGGGCTTGGAGGAAAGTTCAGATAAATAAAACAGAAAATATGTAGAAGAGACTGTTTAATTTTAAACCCGTGTCAAGCTCTGTGATCTGAGATGACACTTGAGATTTTCCTCATTTACAGATTTGTTGTACTCCAAATTTCGCTCACTCTGCTGTATGTATTTATAGAATGAAGTACAGAAATTGTTATCCTCTCAGAAGCTAATGCTGGAAATTGTACTTAAAATAGATATATACGTAAATATATAAATACATATATATGTATATACATATGTGTGTATGTGTATGTGTGTATACACACACATACACACACACACACACACACATACATATAAGTGCTTGGGGGTAGAATGTGAGACCCTCAAGATACTGAGTGTGGCCTGGCTGCTCTGCATCCAATTGTGGAGGTGAGAGAGGAGAAGAGTAGAGTCAGAGCCAATGACTCAAAGATGACCAAAGAGTACACAAAGCTTGATGTAACCAATCCCTCAAGCCCATGGTAAAGTTACTAATGTTTGATGCAAGTGCCTACCTGTGGAGCCAGTGATGTTTGTGCTTGGTGCTGAATCACAAACAGCACATACAGAGCCTTCAGTCACAGTCACATGGCTGCAAAGGACAGAGAAAAATCCAGCCTGATAGCTTTGTTGCATGTATTTGTTGATGTCTACACCAAGGATTGTACCCTGCAGCTCTTGATCTTTTATCTTTAAAATTCATGCAGGTATTCAATTCTACTCCATAATACATTTGTTTTAATAAAAATGTTCTGAAAATAAGACAGCTTATTCCCCATTCACAACAAAGTGTCAATAATGCCGAGGCTGAGAAAACTTGACCTAGGTATACTCATGCTCCAGTATGAGAAATGTGTATATAAATTAAGAGAAGGAATAAAGGAAAAAAAGGAACCAAATGGAAAGAAAATACAATGGAGGCAGGGAAAGAAGCTAAAAATACATATGACAAAAGAAACATCCGTGATGAAGATGAGCTACAGAATTATCTGTAGCTTCCTGGCAGCTAGGTGAAAAGGGAAACCTGATAGGTCAATAATGAGCTAACTGGAGGCTGAACTGGAGCTACCACAATGAGAGGAAGAAGTACTGAACTCAGAGAAGAGGAAATGGACATAGGCTGTGACTACCGTCACAACAGCCCGTTCGCTGGACTGGGGTGCCCTATGTAGGAAGTACTTTGGAAATGGAGTAGAATGATTGACCTCTGAGATTTAAAAGCTATAAAATAAGACCTATTGGGTGGGAGGAGAGATACTTATATTACCATAAAGAGATAGAACCGTCACTTGGGGGTGCTGGATTTTCACAGTTGGGCACTCCAGGTTCCCTCTCCAACCTTCTCCACCATGCTCTGTGCTGAAGGAGGCAGGCCTTTAGGCACAACATCCATGGGTTCCCCTGCTCCCTCACTTCTGATTGTATTTGGATAATGGGAGGCGTCAGCATGAACACAGCTGTCTCCCTGCCAGGCCAGGGGTTGGCTGTGGCTATATTCCTCTACCAAAGGCCCCAGCTCCTGTCAGGCATCCTTCACCTAGAGCTACAGACAAAGCAGCATCATCCTAGGGGTGGTGATACTTCCCTAACTCTGGTTAGCCACAGGGGGCGTCACTGTCCCTTGGCGGGTTATCTGCCTTCACCCTTGTCAGTGGTCCCATATGTTTTTTACCAGTTCCCTGAGTAATCCACAAGGTCAAGACCTGGGGGTCACCAGAGTGAATATATTAACATATATAAGGAAAGAATGTGACTGTCAAAAAGTGGAGTTCATCAAAATCTGAAGCCAAGAAAAGGAGAGCCAGAGGCGCAAACACAGGCAACGCATCACTTGCACTGCCTAGGGGTGACAGTGCGTTGGCCAAGGACGCAGTGTTTTATTCCTGGGTTACCTGCAGGACCTAGGGAGGATGGGAGCCGCAGGCTACTATGGCTTAGTTTCACTAGGTTAGCCATCAAAGTCACCTCACTCACATCCCTCTTTGATTTCTTTCTAACAATTTGGCTTCGCACATACATTTGCCTATGGGGAGAGATTATTTGGTTAGTGAGCGTCAACATTTGGTACACTTGCTGGCAATATTCTCCTTGTAAACTAATAAATTGTCTCTCCAGTTTTCTTCCTGCCTCTGCAGCTTTGGGTGAGTGTGTATCCGAAAGACGATCCCCACCGATGTGTTCACAGTTCAGGTTTCTGCATCTGCAAGTTCAGAATTTTGGTGGGTTTGACAAGGTAAAGCCTGAGGATCATGTTGGTCCAGGTGGTACCTACTTCACAGAAATACTCTTTGTTTTCATCATTAGTGGCTTTAGGATTGACCTTTAAATCAGGGACACTTTATTCCCCATTCACTACTCTTTCCCTAAATCCCTTTTTGGCAGACACTGCTAGCTGCCTACCCAATATCCATCCCTCCTTCTGCCTTAACATAATCCTAACTGAATGTGCTTAAAAACACCTCCCCAGACTCCCTTAGCATTGTGACCTCGTTCTGGTCAACCGGATGTAAGCAAATACGCGCTCGATGGAACTTCCAGGAAAGCTCTTCCTTTCCGGATAACAAAAGACCAAGTCAGCTGGTTTGCACTTTTGCCCTGTGCCCTCCCTGCCTGGAGTAAATGGAAACAGAAAGCTTTTCTTTCAACCATGAGGATGAAAACCACACTCCAAGGTTAGCAGAGCAGGAAGCTGGAAAGAACCTCAGATCCTTGAAGGCTTCCTTGAGCAGCTGACCAGCCCTGGTTGCAGGGGTCCCTTTTCTTATCATACAGTAGAGAAAGAAAACTCTATTCAGTTAAGCTTCTAGAGTTATCACGTGACGCCAAATACAGTCTTAACTGATACCCTTTCTTAATCTCAAGGCTTGGACAACGCACGCGCTGAGAACCCTGAAGTCATGCATCCTAGGTTATGTGGCAGTAAATGGGTTGCTATGAACATACACAACCTATATACGTGACGCTGGAAGCTGGCAAATGAATAGCAGTGGACAGCAGGATAATAGTGTTCAGAGTAGTAGAAGGGCAAGATATAGATCTTATTATGAAATCACAAAGAATCTTATTATTGACTTCAGGATTGCCATCTCCTCTGAGATATAACTACATCACAAATAAGAAAACAGAGGTGCAGATAAGCTAGTAAAAATACTACAATAAAAATTCCAGGAAATGGCTCTTTTGAAACATGGGACAGCTGCCACAGGAGGGGGAAAAGGAAGCTAGAGTCTTTCAAAACAGTTTCATGGATTTAAGCTCTGCAAAAACACAAGAGAGCATAAGAAATGGTATAGAATTATTCTGATCATTTAAACTTTTCCTCTTTTATTATGCATTTAATAACTGAATAACTAATCACAAATCTGCATCATAAAATAGAGTAAGTGAATTGAAAGAAGCAGATCCACTTAAAGGAGCCAAAATAAAGAAATCCACATCTATGCAAGGAAGCTATAGAGGTGAGGAGATGTTGAATTCCATTTAGTAAAAGGAAATATCCTTTACACTAATAATTTGAGAATTTTACCTAAGCAAAAGGAAGCTTTAGAATTAATATTAAGCTTAGAGTTCTAAAAGCATAAATTTAAATTGATTAGAACACTAGAAAATTGCCTCCTGGCTAAATAAGATTTCCAGAAGAAATACTATTGGGAAGATTTTTTATATCCCTTAGGATAAACAAGAAAAGGAAACTAAGGGCATTTCTCTAATTAACTACATGTGCCCCTTGGGTTTCCAAAAACAAGCTCTAACATAATTTGATTCTTTATCCTTAGCAATAAGAAGTCAAGCATAAAATCATTTGCAAGCACCACATGATGTGCCATAGAAAGGAACAAAAAATAATCATAGACATTTCTATCATTTTTAATAGAGAAAAATCCATATTTCTGTTATCAGATTCAGACAGATCAGGCTTTGCCTTTCTTACCTTTCTACTTGGTGCCTGAAGTCCCTTAGAGATTAATTTTTGAGGATGAAGGTTTTGCATGTTCAGAAGATCTCCGTTAAAATTAAAATTGTTTCAAAGGGCAAATACATTAAGCCACATTCAAGGACAATCACAATCACTTTAGTGAGAATAAGCTTATGAAAATACTCTTGGTGAATGGGGTTCAAATACATTTTGATAGGAAAATAGAAGGAAGTATCTAGAATAGGAAACTACACCTGAGAGCCATGCCACTTGGAGAAGTATCATGGGGCTGGGAAGGGCAGTAGAAGGGCATTGAATGAATCCTAAATAGTAGGATACGACAGAGACAAATTCAGAATTATTGGCCAGAGCTGGCACAACTTTTGGAAACAAGTGTTATCTATTCAGTAAGATTTTTATTAAAAATCCATCTTTATGATATTGAAAAATAGGATCCTAAGAAATTAGAAATTCATCGTGATTAGTAGAAAAAGAAAGTACAGCAAATGTCATAAAAGTGCAAAAAGCAAGAAAGATTCAGATACATCTTTCCATCAGTCAATATATTAACTGTGTTTGTGCATATTTAATATTTGATAATTTACAAGCCATTTTCATAGATTTGTTTCATTTGATACACTACTCTCTAAGTTAGATAAAACATAAATTATCCCATTTTAAAAATAAGAAGGCTGAGTTTTCAGGCCAAAAACTAGCAAAGGTTGCCATGCATATCTTTAGGCTCCTTGATCAAGAGTCCTTTCCTCTACTTGACACAGTTTCCCTGAGGATTCCATAAATAAATACGGGTAAATAAACTTGAATCCATGGATTTCAATATTGTCTTCTTACACTGAATTATATGCACATTGCAAAGCTTTATATTGTACAATGTGCAGTTATATCCTTTATTTTTTATTAAGTATGGTTTGTGATAATCACAAGTTTCTATAAAAATTGTCTATCAACTCTGTCTTACAGTATGATTTGTGGGTTTTTTTTTTTTAAATCAGTTTTACCTATAATGGTCAAAAATGGCAAAATCCTAGCCTCTGTGGAGTCCTGCTGGGAGGGGGTATGGAGCAAGGCAGGGATGGCCTAGAATAGAAGCTGGGAAGACACTAAGTTGGGCTTTCTGCTCTCTGATTCACCAAGTTCAAGGACTAAGTATTTATTAGTCTTGAGTACTTAGTCCAATTCAAGTTGACAGGGTGCCATTGATGAGAAAGTGGATGGGACACAAATCAATGAAGTCTGCTTTGGGAGTTAATTTTGTCTTCATGGAGAGGCATTTCAGCACAGTGGTGACAAGCATGGACTGACTCTAGAGCCAGACTGTTTGAATCCCAGTTTTACTACTTGACCATTTATGCTTGTTTCTTCAGCCATCAATGGGGGTTATGCTAGTGCTCATTGTTAGCATAGTTGTAAATATTACGTGAGTTAATACACAGAGACCACTTAGAACAGCACATAGTACAAATTATATAAGAGCTTTATTTTTATGGAAGCCAAGAATATTTTAGACAGGTAGCCAAATTAAAAGCGATGAAAAAGCAGAAATCAGGCCCTGCCCAGCCCCAATTTGCTGATTCTGGGAAGGGAATAGATAAATGAAGTAAGGAGATGAGGGCACTGAGAATTTTGTAGTCTTGCAGTTCTGTAATGGGAATACTAATCATTTATTGGTGTGAAACTATCAGAGAGCTCTTCACCCTAATTTAAATTTAAATCTCAGTTATTAACTAGTTTGATGCTAGTTTTCAGAATAGAGAATGTATGTGTGCTTTGAGATAAGCATCTTCTAAAGTGAAAGCAAAACCATGGGAACAACTTCAGAGGTTGTAGTGGACAATGCTGGTGATTCACCCAGGCCCTTCGGACCCATTTTACTATTTTTGTGCACCTCTCTAATGTTCACGTGCTTTTGCTCCTCATGGCCAGCACCTGCGGCCCTTCTTTAGCAAACTTCCCTCAGTTTACTGAAGCTACTGCCCCCACCTCTACCACACATGCAGATCCAGAAATGCCTGTGAATTTACCTTCTCTGGGTGGTGGTTAGCGGATAGGCACAGAAGTATGAAAGCCAAGCTCCCTTGCCTCAGGTTGCTACAAATCCGAAGTCTAACTTATTCTCAAGTTCCCCTGTGGGATCAGGCTGAGCCTACCTTCTGCAGGGCTTTTGCCTGAGAGTGCACCATTGTTTGGCTTCCTCCCCTTCCCCATCCCTCTTCCTTCTTGTCCTTCCTGATTTCCCCTGAGAGGAAATAATAAAAATTTTAAAATCATTTGCCTATGAATCCTCGTTTCAAGGTCTGCTTCTGGGGAACCTGACCTAAGACAGAGGTGAAGACGTGTTTTGCCTTATTTTATAATAAATGCTTGGTAAATAGGGCAAGCACTGGGGCCAGAAGATCTGAGTTCAAATCTTGTCTTCCCACTTAGCTCTGCCAGCTTCTATGTGCCTCCTTCCCATCTGTGAATGTTTTCAGTTTAGGAGTATATCATTTCTTAACACAACCAAGAACAGTCTTAGATTTTCAGTTTCCTAGGTAGAGGAACAAACCAACATTTGATGGATGCTGGGTCTAGGGCTAAATTCCACCAGTATGTCACCTCATTTAATCTTCACAACAACCAAAAGGGGCATGTATGCCCATCCCTGTTTCATGATGAGGAATTTGAGGGTCAGAGAAGTTATTTGTCCAAAATTACACTGAATGAGTATTTAAATTCAAGGAAGCTAATACAGAATGTAGAATTATAAGAAGGAATCACAAAAAAAGGTAAAATTCCATTATGCATGACTTAGTTCTATAAAGGACATTTTGAATGAACACTGTAATCAAAAGTTGAGAAAGTGCAAAGATATATGAAGCAGATCCCTGTGAACGTGCTACTGAAGGATGACAACTCAAGGGTTCCAGGAGGAGAGAGAGAAAGGGGGCCAGATGAAGAATGGTCTACTGAATATAACTGGCAGGAAGGAAAATCAGAGAAGGGTGGGAGGACTCTCAGTGTTAAAATATGGTGGGAACTGAGATGAATGAAGTCAAAAGGAACCACTGGAGGAATGGAGAAAGACTTGTAAGAATAGTAGGGATCATCGTTTTCCTGAGATTGGGGCCGGAACTCTCTGCAAGTTGTGATTAGCATAATTACCAGGGTAAACCAAACAAGAACTCATGTGTATTCGTCTAGGTCCTCCAAAAAGCAGACACCAAGACGGGATTAAACATTTGATTAGGAGGAATGCCTATGTGAAACGGAGTAGGGAGGGAGCCAGAAAAGATTGGCAGAACCATAAGACTCCAGTGCAAGTCTGACTCAAGCAAAGGAGAGAGGGAGAGAAGGTTGCATAGAAGTGTCCTAGAAATGGGGTGCAGTCTAATGAAGGTTCAGCAAAGCCATCAGGAAGTCCTTGAGCCTAAGCCAATGCTGGTAGGAGTCCTGTGGCTCCGTGAACGGGTCTGCCTTAACAGCCCCCTCTGCACTCCATCACTGGCAGGGAGCAGCCCAGGGGAAGCAATGCCTTGAATAGGGTTACCGTTGCATAGCAAAGTTTAGCAACTGTGGCCCTCAGTCAATTACAGTTATTACCTGTAGTAGAAGGTCTGGGAGGTGCATTTTTATGGCCACCTTATCAAGTTCCCCAAAGCTCTCTGAGTGTTATAAAGTAACATCCCTTTTACTCTCAGTGTTTCACAGAGAAATAATGCAACTGGTCACCTTTTATTGATCACTTGGGCAGCAATCACGTGTTAAACACCTCATATATTTTTTCTCATAGTCCTTACAGCAGCATTGTGAGGGAGAGAGTATTATTCCCACTTCACTGATGAAGAATCCAAGGCTTGGAGAGGTTGAAGAACTTCCCCAATAATACAGAGTTAGTAAGAGATAATGTCAGGATGTAACTCGGGCATTCTGACTCCTGATGCTGGTAGCCATATTGTAACTTATAATGATAATACCAACTTTGGTATTAGATAGGGTCGTTGTGAGAATTAAGTGAACTAGTCCGTGTAAAAGCCCTAAACACAGTGCCTGGCCAGGGAGTAAGAGTTCAAGGAACGTTATTGTTATTTGAGCCAGGACTCAGATCCAGCTCTGACTGATGCCAGCATCTGTACTCTTGGCCACTGGCTCTGAAAAGCCATCAGTGTAAACTCAGTATTTCTATCGGATAGGATTGAGAGCAGCTGAAAAGGCATTAAAAAAGAAAAAGCAGGGCTAGAATTAAACCTTCTTTCCAGAAATAGTGTCAGTCACACAGATAAAATTCAATGATAGGAGATACTAGAAATGTAAGGTATGCTTCCTTTGGTTCCCCAGGGAAGAAAGTCACACAGGTGTGGCCTGTTTACTGCTTATTCGTAAATGTAAATATGTAAGGTTTATGATACTGCCAATGGGAAGAGGAGGAGGTAAGTCACTCTCTACACTCTTTAAAAGAAAGCAGAAAGGAAAAAAAGTGTTTGCAGAAGAAGACATCTGGACTTCTGCTTGTGACCAAGATGGAGTAACAGGGACAAGATTTACTAGAAACAACAAAAAAATCAGAAAACAATATGAAACAATGGTTTTTAGACGTTGAATTCTGACAACATAGGACAATGCTCCCTGAGAGAAGGAAAACATGCACGATGAGTCCTATGAGTGCCCCAGACTACTGCCTGGAGACGGAGAACCGGGATGGAGCCTGGTGGTCAACCTGAGCTGGAACTCCTCAGGAACTGGAGCTGGTAGTCTAGAGAAATCAAGGCAGCTGGGATTCATAGAGCAGAATGCTAAGGAAAGGGAGCCACACAGAGAAAGAACTCCAGCAATCTGCAGGGAGTTCCCCTCAGGTTCTCAGTTTAGTGATGGTCAGTGCATGCCTGTGAGGAAAATGCTGGAGGGTGAGGAAAGAATCACCCGAAAGGAGCAGAGGGAGCAAAGACTGGTGCTCATGCAAGGCTGAGAATAGTTCAGGTTTCTACAAGACAGAGTGGAAAACCTCTTAATTCATGGGGCATTAGGTAGAATACTCAGAAAGCTATTGCCTCAGTAGTGGGGCAAAATTAGTCCTAAAAAATGTTGCCCCAGTCTCACTTAACAAAGTTTAAAAGCAAGCCTTGGAAGAATCAGACTGTTTTCTTAACTGCATCCCAATAAAACTCAAGAATATTTATGAGAATACAAAAATATCCAGCACCCCAACAAGGCAAAATTCACAATGAATGGCATCCAATCAAATATTACCATGTATACAAAGAAGTAGGAAAATGTGACAATCCATAATAAAGAGAAAAACCAAGCAATAGGACCAAATCAAGAAATGATAGATATACAAGTGATAGAATTAGTAGACAAGGACATTAAAGCCATTATTGTAACTATATTCTATATGTCCAAGAAGGCAGACATTTGAAGTAGAGATAGGGGATATATTAAAAAGACCCAAATCCAACTTCTGGGAAAAAAAATACAATGTCTTACATGAAAATTCCATCAGTTGGTTGGGATTAACATCAGATTGGACACTGTAGAAGAAAGGATTAGTTAATTTGAAGACACAGAAATAGAAACTGTCCAAAATGAAATAGAATAAACAATTGGGAAAAAAAATGAACAGAATATCAGTTAACTGTGGGACAACCTCAGCAGCCTAACACATTTAATTGGAGTTCTCAAAAGAAGGGAGGGGACAGAAAAAATATTTAAAGATATAATGACTGAAAAATTTTTCCAAATATGATGAAAACCATAAACACATACATCCAAGAAACTCAACAAATCTCAAGCACAGAAAAAGGCATCTTACTACACAATGCAAACAAATTTAGAATGGACTGATTGCACAACCATAAAAGTTGCCAAGATAAGGAGATAATGCCTAAAACCATATTCAAAATGAGCAATTAAGAGCTCTTATGCAGGAAGTCAGGTAAAGTAGGAAACCCCCATACAATCAATTAAAAAACAGATGAGGTTATATATAAGGAAGGAGCAATTGGAAGAGTCAAAGAGATAAAGTTTACGTATCATACTAAAGGGTAGAATAAAGTCAAGCTGAAATCCACTAAAAAGGATGACCTAAACCTCATATGATAATTATAACAGTACCTCTATCCCTAGCCTATTTCGAAGCTTCAGATCTTTACTTTCAATTACCCCTAGGCGTATTTACAGTCTCAAAGTTTCTTCTCAGGGCTTCCGTCTTATTATCTTACCACCCACATCACCCCATCTCGCTCCTCACCTCAAAGTCCTTCATTGCTTATTTTTCACTCTCCGTGCATGGCATCAACTGCCTTCTTCTGGGCTATGTTGTTCTCAGCTGATTCCTTTGGCTTCCTCAAAACCAATCAACAAATCCTGTGGATTTTACCTCTGAAATATCCTTAATATGAAATACTTTTCTCCCCTTCTCTCTATTCCCACTGCTTCAGGCCTTCATCATTTCTTATTTTAATTTAATATAAACGTCTTATTGAAATAAAGCATTCGTACAGAAAAATGCACAAATCAAAAGTGTACAACTTAAAAATTTTAACAAAGTGAATACACCTGTTTAACCATCATCTAGATCAATATATAGAATTTTTCCATTACCCCAGATGACCTCCTGGTATTGCTTCCCAATAATTCTTTGTTTCTCCAAAAGATAACCACTATTCTGAAACCTAATACCACAAATTAATTTTGCCTGATTTTTGAACTTCATATAAGTGGAATTATACAGTATATGACCTTGTGTCTGGTTTCTTTATCTCTACATTGTTTTTGTAAAATTCATCCCTGTTTTTAGGAGTAGCAGTCATAGGCACATTTCACTGCTGTGCATGAATGTACTACCATGTATGTATCCATTTTACTGTTGGTAGACATGTGGGTTGTTTCCGGTTTGGGGCTACTATGAATACAGTTACCATGAACATACTTGTAAATGTTTTCTGGTGAACTTATGTACACACTTGTATTGGAAATAAAACTAGAAGTGAGATTGCTAGGTCAAAGGGTATGCAGATGTTCAGCATGAGTAGATACTGCCTAACAATTTTTCAAAATGGTCGTTGAGTTTTGTTGTTGTTACATGCCGTTCAGTTGATTTTGACTCCTGGCAACCCTATAAATAAGTGATGTCCACAATGTCCTGTCCTCAACAGCCCTACTCAGTTTGTGTTGACACATGCCTGTGGCTTCCTTTATGGAGTCCATCCATTTCATATTTCATCTTCCTCTTTTCCTGCTGCCTTCTATTTTTCCCAGAATTATTGTCTTTTCCAAAGAATCCTGCCTTCACATGATGGCATGAGGTAGAGGTCAAGATTAATTTTCCCCCCATATAGCTATCCAGATGTTTCACACCATTTGTTGAAATTGCTTTTTCCCCATTGATTTAGTTTGACATTTTCTCAAAACTTGATTATCATGAAACTATGGAACAATTTCTGGGCTATTCTTTTCTTTGGATCTATTGGTCTATCCTTACACTGGTATACTATCTCAATTACAGTAGCTTTAAAGTATACCTTGAAATCAGGTGTGTAAATTCTCCAATATTTTTCTTCTTTTTCAGAATGTTTTGACTATTCTGGGTCCTTTGCAGTCCATAAAAATTTTAGAATCTAAAATTTTTTTTAAAAGCTTGTTGAGATTTTATTCTGAATAGTGTTAAGTCTATAAATCATTTGGGGGGTGGATAATTGATATCTTAACAGTCTTGAACCTTCCAGTGCATGAACATGATATATTTCATATTTATTTAGATGTATTTTGCTTTTTCTCTGCAGTGTTTTGGTAGTTGACAATGTACTGGAGGTAATAACCAATTCAATAAGGCAAGAAAAATAAATAAAAGGAATAAAAAAGGACAGAAGTAAAACTTTATATGAACTATTGATATGCTTTTTATGTAGAAAATTGTAAGACAAAAATTTTAAACTTATTGGAATTAATAAATGAATTTAGTGAGGTTACAGAACACAAGGTTACTATACAAAAATGAGTTGTCTTGCACACATTTTGTTAAACTTATTCTTAGTATAATATGATAGCTGATGATATTATAAATGGTATTGTTTGTAAATTTTATTTTCCAGTTGTCTGTTGCTGGTATAGAGAAATTACCTCCATGCTTTTCCACCTGCTATTATCTCACCCTCACTGGCGTCACACCCAAAGCCAGACTTTACCTCTTCTTTGCTGATTATTTACTTTCAAGACTCAGCTCAAAATTCATCTCCTGATTGGAACTTTCCCCAACCTTCCCAGGAAAAATGAATGGCTCTATGCTACATGCTTCTGAGAATATCCAACATGAAAAATAAAATTTAAAAAAAATTATGGGACAGTCAGTAGAGAAAACTTAATATATGCTTATAATTAAGTGACATTTAAAATTTGTTACTTGTCATTACTTTAAACTCAGTAAGGAAGAATTGAAGAGAATAATGAAAATTGAACACCACCCAAAAGGAAAGTGTTAAAGGAGTGGATAGCTAGAAACTGTTTTTTAAATTTAAATTTTCATTCCTGATTTTTGTTAAAGTTATGTTAACGATCTCAGTCTTTAGAAATTATATAATGACTGTTAGCAAATTACAACATTCAACATAGAGTTACATCTTTTTTAAAAATAGGAGCATTCAATTGAGAAAAATATAAATAAATAGGAGGGATAAAATAGTACTTTAAATTTTAGGAGGTAGATTCATCTTTTTTGAATCTTTTATTTTCATAATAAAGTTGTTCACTCACTAGCCTAGCATTAATTACCAAACTCCAGATATACCATCCACTATGCTAAAAAAAAGAAAAAATACTTATGCTTTCACTGTGTATTAGAAATTATTAACATTATAAAGATAATTTTTTAAATTGTAACTACAAATTACTTCTTATTAAAGTGAAATATATCTTAAATTTAATGGACTTGCAGCTAAATAACAAATGTTTTCAAGTGTTTCAATTAAGAAAAATGAAATATAAAATTTAAAAAATAAATTTTATGAAGCAGTATGAATGCTCTCAAAGAACCATCAAAAATAAGGAAAACACAAATAATGTTATTTTATATTTCTCCTTTTTCAGTTCTACTTTCTGGATAACACTTCTTACTGGTGATTGTCTTCCATCTTGTAGGTCTGGCTCTGCCAATTCTAATTGAATGAGGGAATGAATATAAAGGACTTAGAACAAACTTCACCCCTGGTAAGTGCTCAAAACATGGCAGCTATAATTCATTATACAAATAGTTTTTAGAAACCAAGCCTTCTGGTAAGGCAGAGTCATGGATAATTTAGAGGTTTTAACTTAATCAATTTGAAAAAATGAGAATTAGAAAAATCTTTAGGAGTATTTTCTAAAAATATAAACAATAATTTGCTGTAGTGATTCTAACTCAACAATGTTTAAATCTTTTGTTTCTTTTTAATAAAAGTTTTAATATGCCTAAAGGAAAGCTACTTGTGTTACAGTTAGATATTTAACCTAAACACTTTCATTGCCATTACCCGACGTACTGAAACTGCAAACTCACTGTCATATTGAGATAGTTTTAACAATGTATGTATCAGATAAACAGTGAAACATGACAGAGCAAGAGTTATTTTGAAACAACTTGTTATTAACATGTGAACATCAAAGTGCTTGTTATGAAAAATAGATAAATCATCACGGGAAGCAAGGCATTAAAAGAACAAAAGCCAGTTGACTTTGTAATAGGTATCTATTGATGTACAACAAATTACTGTAATCATAGCAACTCAAAATAACAATAAACACTTATTATCTCACAGTTTCCGTGGGTCAGGAACTTGGGAACAGTTACCTGGGTGATTCTGTCTCAGGGTCTCTCATGAGGTTGTGGTCCAGATGTCGTCCAGGGCCACAGTCCCCTAAAGGTTTGGATGGGGTTTAGGATCCTTTCCAAGATGATTCACTCGCCTACTGCTATTTGTTGGCAAGAGGCTTCGCAGGCTCCTCTTCTGGGCTTCTCTGTGGGCTGCTTGAATTTCCTCATGGCACAGTGGCACGCTTCCCCCAAAAGTCAGCCATCGAACACAAGGAGGAAGCCACATTGTTTTGATGATTTGGCCTCAGAAGTCACATATGGTTGTTTCACAATATCCTGTGGGTTACACAACTCCATCCTAACCAAAGTGGGAGGGGACTACAAAAAGGCATGAACATGAGGAGTTGAGGACCATTAGTGTCCATCTTGGAGGCTGGCTACCATGAACCTTACTTGAAATCTAATGCTGATGAAGTACCACATAAGGAAATTGTCAGTTTAGAACATCACATTAAATTCAACTCAACAAGCATTTTTGTTTTTTTTTTAAATTTTTATCTGTATGTATTTCTAAAACATATATACTTTTGTTTTTACCTTTATAAATAAAAAAACAAAATGGTAGCATGCTGTAGATAATCTCACGGCGCTTGATATTTTTTGCTTGACATTGTACATGTAAGATTTATCCAGTTCTGAGTATTGTAGTACTTTATTAGTTAAGAATGCTATTTAATATTCTATTGTGTGATTATACAACAGTTCTTTAATCCTGTTTCCCACTGATGGACATCTGAGTATTTTCTAGGTTTTTGCTATTGTGAACAGTTCTGCTATGAACATTCTTACATGGGCATTCTTACATTGCCTGTCATACATGGGCAAGAGTTTCTCTTGGATATATTCCTAAGAGTAGAATTCCCAGGTCACCTGGTATATGAATATTCAGCTTTAAGAGATAATTCCAATCTATTTTCCAAAGTGATTGCACCTATTTACCCTTCCATTAGCAACACAGAAAACATTCAACAGATTTTCAAGCCTTTTCCTTTTTTTTTAAATTAAAAACGACTTTGATTTTAGTACTATCCCCAGAAGTACATAAAAAATATAACTCTGTCCTGGAGGAGAATACAATCTAAATGAGAAGAAAAAATAATATCTAAAACAAATAGGCAGCAACTCCAAGATGTGATATAAGTATTATGTAGTTCCTAATAGGGTGAAAATAAACCTCAAACAAATTTTTCTGTGAGTGTACCCCTGACACTACAGGAACACGAACACATAGTCTGTCCCCTTACACCTCCCCCCGACCCGTCCTCATCAAGACTGGTGACATGGTACAAACTTCAAAATTTGCTTGGAGTTTCATATTTCATTTTAAATTTTTAAAAAACGTTTTTCCAGGGGCTGGCCCCATGGCATAGTGGTTAAGTTCAGCATGCTCCACTTCGGCAGCCTGGGTTCATGGGTTTGGATCCCAGGCACAGACCTACACCACTCGTTGGCCATGCTGTGGCAGCAACCCTCATACAAAATAGAAGAGTGGCACAGATGTTAGCTCAGGGATAATCTTCCTCAAGCAAAAAAAAGAGGAAGATTAGCAACAAATGTTAACTCAGGGCAAATCTTCCTCAGCAAAAAAAAAAAAAAATCCCATTACTGCAAAACATAACCATTTTGTTTCAATATAAAATAATATTTTTATCACTAATCTTTGAGTACAATTGATAATCCAAAATTCTGTGACATATTTACCTTGTGTTAATCTGTTCTTCCCAGCACATTCACAAGTACATATACCTCAATTTAAGAAGCACAGTTATAAGTGGTGGGTATGTCTTGGATTTTCTTACACAATCTCAATATCCATTTTTGAATAAAATCATCTCACATTGGAAATATTTTCAAACAACTGTTTCAAAAGGCATTTTACATACCACAAGTTTCTTTTGAAAAACAAATACTTTCTTATTGTTGAAATGTCATATTTACTTTGAAGGGACAGATTAAGTGTGTTTATTTGTCAAAAATACATGCTACATAGCATAATTCTAACTGCCATTTATCTTTACAGAAAAAGTCAGCAGATTTGTATTGTTTGTACTATGCATGCCATCTTTTACTTTGGCAGAAATTAAACCAGGAACTTCTGTGTTACAAAATATTTTAATGGTTTAATAGTTCCACCTCTGTGATTGCTTGCAAAGTAGTCATAAATTTTGCCTATTCCTGCACTGTAATTTTACAGACCCTCCCACCAAGAAGTGAAGTATTTTTCCTCTAACCTTTGAATCTGGGCTTGGCCATGTGACTTGCTGTGGCCAATGGGATATTAGCAAAGATGCTGCAAGCAAAGACTTGAAAAGAGCTTGTGCATTGAGCTTCCTCTCTCATTCTGCTCTTTGCTCTTCATTAATCAGCAAGTGTAGAAACCTAGACTAGTCTGTTGGAGGATGAGAGATCACGTGAGCAGAGATGGATTATCCCAGCTGAGCTCCTCTACCCGCCAGCCTGCCAGCTTGTGAGTGGAGGCGTCCTAGACCATCCAACCCCAAACGAGTCAGCTCATATCAGAAGAACCACTCAGCCTACCCACAGAGTTGTGAGAAAGAATAAAGGTTGCTGTTTTAAGCCACTAAGTTTTGAAGTGGTTCAGTACACAACAAAAGCTGATTAATACACTCCATCTCAAATTCAAAGTGTTATACATTCTATATTCAAAGGTCTTATTTTATAAATTAACACAAAGATGACTTCCTGTAGCATATAACCAATAATGTGTCCCAAAATTCTCAAAAATAAACCAATGGCTGAGGGAACCACTGTCAACCCTTTTTTCTTCTGGAGAGCACACATTCTCTAACTTACTGACCCATTGAAGACCTTAGTATTAATCTGTATATTACACATTAGTTTATATTTTTCAGTTTTATGAAAATTAAATCAATAAAAATACAATCTAATATTTTCTTCATTTACCTCCATTTTGGAGCTCAATAATCTAGTGAATAATGAAGGTAATGTCTATTGTTCTGCTTTTTTTTCCTTCTCAAACAGGCTATTCTCACAATATTGAGAAAGAGAAGAAGGATATGGCAATTTCTGTTTTTCTTTTCACCAAATACCTCTTCTGTTCATTTGATATTATTGAAATGACATTTGATCCTTTTTGATATTGTTGAATTTTAACTATCTTTTGGAGTTTTCACTGAAAGTAGCAAAATAAACTACAATATTGTGCTCATAATTCTGTGATAGTTATGTTGAAACTCGTTTGGGTGTTTTTTTTTTTAATTAATCTCTAGTGTCCCAGAGCAACTAACCATTCCAGTTTTCCAGGGACTGAGAGGGTTCCTGACATTTGGGACTTTCGGTGCTAAACCAGGGAAAGTTCTGGGCCAGCTAGGCTGAGGTGGTCACCCTCACCAATGACTGCTCAGCTGGCTTTCAAAGGACTTGAGTACTTTGGTTCTTCTTTTTGCCCAGTGACTTCAGTTTGACCTTTTCTGAGCTCTGAGGAAACTGAGAAGGATGGGCAGTGCAAAGTAGTGGAATATTGGGTAGTTTTTACTTTTCTAAATGATTTTAGTAAGAAACATGCCACAAACCTGTACTGAAATGATACCTCAGTATTCTGAGTAGTAATTTCTTAAAACTCTAAGGCAATTGGGATGATTCTGAATGTTACTTCTTATAGGGAAATTTCCTCAGAGAAAAAAGTTGTATAAGCTTAAATAAAATTAGATGGTTTTCAAAAGTGTTCTGGACAATTATGAATCTTCCCTTCAAAATACAAATAAAAGCATTTAATTAAATGTTTAAATAATGCTTATAATTGGCATACTAATTTAGAGCAAATTTATATTGGAGTCATATTCTTATATACTATATATATTTTTGCAGTAAATTGAAGTTCTTTATATAATAAACTATGGTATTTTTTATTCATTTTATTGGAGCTGAAGCATTAAATTTCATATTTTAAAGGGGATATAGAAATTTTACTTACAGCTTTTCTTTTATGATGTTTTTAGTCAGCGCTATGAATCATTTCATGTGAATCAGCAATAATATATATATATAATATATATAATAATATATTATATTATATAATATAATATAATCCCCAATTATATCATTAGTCCTATGACAAAATACTGTTTTCAAGCGATGAAGTTTCTTAGAATACACTGCAAATAGAAGTAGGAATGTTATTATAATATGATATTTCAAAATGCAGGGTTCATATTTTCCACTTATATACATACACTCAGTGTGTGTGTGTGTGTTTGTGTGTGTGTGTGTGAATAGGACGGGGGAAAAAAGAATGAGTCCTGGCCGCTAGCACCAGGAACTTGCTCTCTGTTGTTTGGTGTTCTTAAACTTTTATGTGCACATGAATCACCTGGGGAGCTTGTTAAAGTACAGATTCTGATTCTGGGGTAGGTCTGGGGTGGTTCCTGAGATTCTGTCTTTCTAACAAACTCTCAGGTGACACTGATGCTCCCAGGCTGCTGACTGCCCTGTGAGCAGTGAGTTCTACTAAGTCTATGTGAAGTAGAATGCATCATCCCCCATCACTCCAATGGATTTACCCTGTCATACATTCTTAATAGCACCATCTCCTATCTGAATTGTCTTATTTCCTTATTTGTTTACAGGTATATTGTCTATCTCTCTACCAGGGTCTGTGAGGGCAGGAACCTCTTCTGTCTTACTCACTCCCGTACCTCCAGTGTCTACAACATGATGAGTCACTACTTCTAAAGATCTATTGGTTAAATAATGTATTTGGTTAAATAATGTATAAATAAATAATGTATTAAATAATGTATATACTATGAAGACGTAGTATATATATGGTGTTGGTTACTGAACACACACCACGTATCTATCAGCAGGGTATTGGTTGTTAAAAGCATAGCTTGTAAGTACACTCTCTAGCTGTGTGACACTGGCAAGTGATGTCATGTCTCCTGATTCTATGTCTTCATCCATAAAATGAGAGTAATAATAACCACACTCACAGTACTTTCAGGGGGACTAAATAAGTCACTACATGTGACATACTTAGAAAGGTGCCTGGTACATAATAAATATAATGCAAATGTGAGCTCATGAGCTATAATGCTTTTACCACTGATAGGTATTTTTATTTACAAGACCTAGACACTTCCTGAAAGCAGCAACATATCCTGTGTTCTATCTGGAGGAGATCAAAACTAGATGGGTGGTTTTAAAACTGTGCTTCTCAGAGGCAGGGGGTATGTGTAAACCTTCAAGGGCTATCTCCAAGGAGAAGGGGGACAGAAAGGTGGACAGAACCCAGCAATCAAGATTCTGCCCCCCATTACCACCATCACTCAAGCAAAGTAGCTCCACTTTCTCTTTTATTATGTATTGACATTTCAGAAAAGCCCCCCAAATCAAGGGATGTGTTGCTTGTTAAAAAAAAACTAACTTGAAGACCACAGGACAAGGTAATTTCCCAACCTTCATTCAGCTCTATAATCTTATCAATTCCTAAAAAGTAAGGCATTAAATAGCACTGCTTATGACCCACAGCAGTCTTCAGGTAGGTCTTCTATATATATTAATATCATTATATATTATGTATTGATTATATTATGCTATGATTAGATTACCTTATATATAATGCATTGATTATATATTGTATCTTAATATATATTAAAAGAATTACTGACTGAGGCTTGATAAGGTCCTTTTCAGGAGGGTGGAGATTGTGACTGCTGACTTGAGATGGGTTGAGAAGTGAAGAAATAGAAACTTGAGCAACCTCTACTCTTCAGAGACAAGTAGCTCTGAGAGAAGGAGACAGCCCCTGAGGAGGGTTCAGGATCAAAGAAGATTCTTTAATGGATGCTGGACAGACGCGGGCATTGATTTTTTTTTTTTTTTTTTTTAGCCCTGTGTACTTAATTCGTCTCAGCAAGTATTTATTGACCCGTTCAATTAGGTACTCCTGCTTTTCCTTTAGACTAGTGACTCCAGCCTTGACGGCCCATTAGAATCACTGGGGGAGCTTTCAAACAACACCCATCCTCTGACAGCTGACACACAGTCGTTGGTGGGAAGTCCCAGGTACGGGCTGGTTTTACTGTCGTGGTTGTCTCAAAGCTGCCCAGGCAATTCTAATGTGCAGTCAGGTTTGAAAACTGCTTTAGACTTTTAAATTTTCTTTCAAACCAAAATGTCTAAGATTTACATCAGTGAGCTTTTAACATGTTAATCAAAATTGATTAAATTTACCTCTTGAATAGTTGTTGTTTGCAGTTTTGTTGCTGTTTGGATGCGATGTTCAATTTCGGGGTCAGAATGTTTAATCAACAGATTACCAATTTTATAATGAAATTCCAGAAAAGATATAATTTTATATATGGGAATTTGCTTTAATAAAAATATGTACTTGCCTTTAGTTGGGAAAAAGATATAAATATATAAATACAGAAATATGTGTATACATATAAATATATATAATATGAAGTCCAGCTTATTTATCACTTTTCTCAGATATAAAACCTGGAAACTGGAGGATGCCCAGAAGAATATTTTCTATGGCCCCCTCATACTAAACTCTGCTTGGCCTCCTTTGGAAGCATAGAAATCAGCAGGAGAGTGGCAATGAGGTGTGGAGGAAAGGGCTCCAGTATTGGACTAACCTTGCTTAAATGCTGGCTTGGCCCTCTACTCTCTAGTACAAATTCCTGAACTTTTCTGAGCCCTAGTTTCTTCATCTAAAAATGATGTCAACTATTTCTCATGGCTCTTTTGAGGTGTAGATGTGATAGTAATTATAAATAACCCAGCAAAGCATCCAACATATTGCAAAGACAAATACCTCAACCACTAATGACAACAATAAGAGCAAGTAGTGTCCATTAAACATTTTCTGTGTGCCAAGCTCTGGGCTATGTGCTCTTTATATGTTGCCTCATTTAATTGTAGTACAACATAGTCCCTCTTGTAGGACTTAGTCTCTTAGGAAGAGATGGAAAGAAGAATGGGATTATAAAGTGAGGTAAAGCTTACTTCAGCCTCATTGACATGGCCTTCCTTACTGCCTGGTGTGAAACTATACAATACTTGTAACATATCACACAATTTTAAAATAAGCCCCATACCTAAACAGTCACATGTGCTTTAACCTTCCATGAAATATGAAGAGATATGTCACAAATTATGACATGTATAAAATTGAGTATGTTTATAGACTTAGCTTTATAAATATAGCATGAGGGACGTTGGATGTGTCTTCTAAATTATTGGCTTGCAGTAGGACACAGGCCCAGGCCAACTGACTGCAGTGCCCTTAACCACTGTACCACACTGCCTCAAGGCAAGGCCAAGATCTCCTACTTGTTCATTCATGTAGCTGGTGTTACATTGAACCTGCCTCCCCATCCAAAAAGCTGTTTCCTATAGACGGAAGTAAATAAATCCAAAAAGTATATATAATAGAGTATGATTCATCTAGTTAATGTTTTTCCCAAAATAAAATATAAATTTTAAAGATTTTACTTAAATCTGATATTATCTATATTATTACCTAAGTATAGATATCTCAATTACTAACCTCCAACATTTCTGAATTACTGCTTAATCTAACCCTGGTTTTTCCTCTAGTATAAGTAACTCAAATTTATGCAGAATCTCTTAATTTAGAGATTGAAGTTTCCAGAGTTTAGCTGACTTCTTAGCATCTTTGTGTCCAAAGACCCTGCAAGCACTTTCAACCAACCTTTGATCTTAAAAAAGGTGCTTTATAGCTAGACCTTACAATATATGATGAAAAATATTCCAAGTTCCTCTCTCTCCTCCTCCTCTCTCCCTCCCTCCCTCTCCCTCTCCCTCCCTCTCTCTCTCTGATTCACCTCTCATTTCTGGACCCAGTAAAATGAGAAATCTTAGTCACATCATCACTGTTGACTTGAGTGAAACATGATCTTTCTCCAATTTATGAGCTCCCTGACAGCTTTCTTCTAAGTCTTCATCAGTGTTTTTTATTTGAAAATTTTTGTACCTTCCTCTAGCCGGTTTCTGATCAGTATCTCAAATATAGTTTTTAGAGAAAGACCTCTAACATGGATTCCTTTCTGTCATCAAGACTGTTAACTGAAAATTCAGCCTATAATTGATCTTAACTCCTTAAAACATATTTAACTAGTACATATTAAAACCTAAGCAAAGATATGAGATATCTTCTCCATAATTATAATATTAAATTATAATATAGGATACCTAGATCATATGATACAGCCAAAATCATTTTCAGTGTTATTGTAGAAATCCAGCATTTTATGTCAATTCTTGTGAATTCGCTTATAGAACTGAGAGACAATTCCTAACAGACCATGCCAGATGCTGTGCCTTCTGCTTTGGCTACTAAGTTACCAGATGAAAGTTTAGGCAATAATAATAATAAAAGCTAACATGAAGTGAAACTGTATCATGTGCAGTTCCCATCTAACTTTATATCTATTAACCTTTAACTCTTAACAATAATCTGACCAGATGTTTACCATTACATCTCCATATTACCAATTAAGAAGCAGAAATGTTGGGGCCGGCCTGGTGGCTAGTGGTTAAGTTTGGCGTGTTCCATTTCGGCAGCCAGGGTTCACAGGCTTGGATCCCGGGCACGAAACTACACCATTTGTCAAGCCATGCTGTGGCAGCTCACATACAAAATAGAAGGAGATTGGCATAGACGTTAGCTCAGGGCCAATCTTCCCCACTAAAAAATGTAAAAGAAACTGAGGTGAAGTAACTTGCCAGAGGTCACACACATCTAGTTAGGGGTGGAGCCAGGATCCAGACCCAGGCCATCTGACTCCAGATTCCTAGCCCACTGAGCCACACTGCCTCAAGGCAGTGCCTTCATTCATTCACTCATTCATTTAACAAATATTTATTGAGTGCTTACCTCATAAGGCAGGGCCCATGCCCTGAAGGGGCAGTCAAATAATTTGAAAAGAGTATAGTATCATGATAGGACAGCAAATAGAAGTGATAAAAGAACACATCACCCAGTCTGGAGCATGTTAGAGAAGGCCCCCAGTGAGAAGTGATGTCTAAGTTGGGTCCTAAACAACTAGTGGGGATTAAGTAGGCAAAAGAAGCTGTAGGGTCAGGATGAGCTTCCCAAGGCAAAGAGAGTAACAGGTTCAGAGGGCAGGAGGAAAGAGAGAGAGAAAAGGTCTTTAGGTAACTCTTAAGTCGGCATTATGACTGGGACATAGAGCAGGTGTAAGAGTTTATGAGAGGGGCTTGGGGGGACAGGCAGGGGCCGGATCACACTACCCGAGTCTGAGGATGCCCTTGGTACTCAGGAGATAAGATCAGATTTTCTCTTCAGAAGAAGATTTCTATGGCTTCATTGTGTTAGAAGACTGGAAAGTGAGGGCCATGGGGACTAGACAGGAGGCTGATCTGGTCATTGGAGCAAGACATTTTAATAGCTGAACCAAGCTGACATTGGCAAAGGTAGCAAGAAGTAGCAGAATATCATCTTATGATATAAGGCTAGGAGTCACAAAAATAATGAAGCACAGATACTAAATGTATGTTGAACAATCCATACAACACACACACGAACATACATATATGCTGCTGATATTTTAAAAAATGATTATTCAAAAGCATTCAAGAGAAAAACAGCCAAAAACAAAGGAACTATATTTAAGAATGAAAAACATAGAGGATAAGTCAGAAAGAAATCTTCAACAATTCATTAAATTGTAGTTACAGTAAATAATCATGTCCCACAGGAAATCTCAAGAGATAAGTTTTCCTGGCAGTGATAAAATGAAGGAAATCCTAACAAAAACAAACAAGAAAGGATTGCACAATTTGCTACAATTTAAAAAAGAGAGATGATGGATTCAAGATATGCAACAGGCAAAATCACGTAGACGGAGCCTCCAGAAATTGGAAGTACAGGACAAACACATGCCAGGAGGCTGCTCCCAAATTCCAACTCCTATTACATGAATTTTCTTCCACCTTTCCTTGGCTTATTCCAGTGGAAAATGGGATTGCTGCAATCAGTCACGAGTCCTAGGTTTGCCCCATCCTCTATCATCCATGTCTCTTCATGCCTCCTTTTCTCCTCTACTTTTGGAATTGTATTTTAAACACCAACTAAATCATATTGATTTGGGGTGTCCCACATTTGTGAATACCACTGCACAGCATCACTTTATAAATGCTCAAGTTAGCTCAAAACAGGACTAGCTCTTAGCATCTTTCCTATATGGTCCGTACACAGTCTCGCTTGAATGTCTCAGTGCTGGTGAAATAATTATGGCTGCAAAAGGGAGGGAAGGGAAAGGACTACCATTTACTGAGTATCTCCTACACATTAGGCTCCAAGACAGACACTTTTCATATGTTATCTTACTGTTTTGATTGTCCTATCCCATGAAGGAGGTGAAATTGTCTCCATTTGACAGTTAAGGGCACTGTTTAGGAACTGTCCCCAAAGTACTCAGATCTTTAGTATCAAAGTCAGGTTTAGAGCCACAGTCTGATTCCCAAGTCTACACTCTTTCTACTACATCACGTTCTAAGGTCCTTTAGTCTAAAGTCCTTGGGGAAAAAAATAGTACTTTCTTTCTTCATACTTTGTAGGGACATCGTGAGGATTAAAGAGAAATTTAAAATAAATTAACTCCAAGAAAAATGGCAAAATTGGAAATATTTTATGAAGCTTACTTCCTTTGGAAAATCCCAGGAACTCTGATTTTTGTCCACTTTGTAGTTTAGGTAACGAGGTATTTTTTTTAAAAAAAACTCTTTCATTAAGAATTCATTAAGGTATTAAAAAATATATAACCCTTATGCAAGAATATGGATATTCTTTTTTTTGTGTGAGGAAGACCAGCCCTGAGCTAACATCTGTTGCTTAATCCTCCTCTTTTTGCTGAGGAAGACTGTTCCTGGGCTAACATCTGTGCCCATCTTCCTCTACTTTATACGAGACGCTGCCACGGCATGGCTGATAAGCAGTGCGTTGGCAAACGGACGGGATCCAAACCCACGAACCCTGGGCTGCCAAGCACAAACTAAACTGCTGTCCCACTGAACCAGCCCCTGGATATTCTTGAACAGAGGCAAGTTGTATAGAGAAATGACAGTGGGGTCCACAGACAGAAATCCTCAATCCTAACTTTGCAACTTATGAACTACCTAGCTTTGGGCAAGTTATTCAAACTCCCAGACAATCAGTGTCCCGTTCAGAAAGATGTAGGTAATAGAACATCTTTATATGTTTGTTGTAAAGATTAAATAATAAAGGTAAAGAGCCTAGCATACTGCCAAGTGTATTATAGGTGTTCATAAATTATAGGCATAAGTTGAATTATTATTTTTCAAACTGTGGGTCAGTCAAATGGGCAGCCAAGTTTAAAAAGTGGTAGTCTGGGTCAGTGGTTCTAAAAAATACTGATGCGTGGTGCACTCCTAAGAAATTTTGATTTAATTGGTCTTACGTCAGTCCTGCAAGCTGGAAAAGCTCTCCCACCTGATTCTGATGTACTGCAAAGTTGAGGATCTCTGAGCTAGAACGCTGGTGGTGGTAAATGGTGGTGGCAGCAGGGGGAAGAATGAAGGCTCTGCCCAGCCCTCCTAATAGCTTGGGCACATCACAGGGAAGGCAGCATGAGGACACCTGTCACATAGGAGGCATCGCTGATTGGTTAGTGTTGGCCAGAGGTGCCGTGGAAATCAACCAAAGAGAGGTCTGCAGCCCACCCCTGCCTCATGTAGGGAGGCCAGCCTCCACTCTCCCTCCTTACTGGCCCATTCCAGAGGGAAGAACAGGGTAGCAGGAATGGGGACATACGTGGAGAAAAGAACCTGTCCTCATTTCTTCCTCTGAGCCATAAAGAAACAGACAGTTTCAGCCAGAGCCAGGGAAAAGGGATGAGATAAGCTTTGCATCAAATTTGAAATTTTAAAATGAATAAAACTGAGTTTTATATATGATTCTGGTTATCTACTGCTGTGTAACATATAATTCCAAAGTTTAGTGGCATAAAATAACAACCATTTTATTATGCTTGCCTCTGAATCAAGACTTCAGAAAAGCATAGCAGGGAAGATTCTCTGTTCCACAATGTCTGGGGCCTCAGTTGGAAAGAGTGGAATAGTAGAGACTGAAATCCCGTGGGGACTGTTTTCACTAACATCTTATTCCTAGCCAGGGACAATTTAATGGCTCAGCTTTTGACCAGAGAGCTTCAATATGGTCTCTCCCTGTTACCTGAGCTTCCTCACAGCATGGCAGCTTCCAGCTAGTGAAACTGCTGACATGGTCCAGGACTCCAGGAACAAATTTCACCTGGATTTTATGACCTCACCTCAGAAGTCACATAGCAATTACTTCTGTGATTCTCTGATGATCAAAACAGTTGTAAGTTCCCCCAGATTCAAGTAAAGGGAACAAACACTAGACCTCTCAATGGTAGGAGAGTCTCAGAGAATTTGCAAATATTTAAATAGGTCTGACCTAATACCTAGAGTGACAGGAAGTTAGAGAACCTGGCCAATATGTTGGGAAGAGACAGGATACCCAGCAGGAAAAGAGATAGTTAATATAGTGCAGTTGGGGAGGAAGAAGTTATTGTGGGGCCAGCCCAGTGGTGTAGCAGTTAAGTTCATGTGCTCTGCTTAGATTACCCAGGGTTTGCGGGTTCAGATCCTAGGTGTGGACCTACACACTGCTCATCAAGCCATGCTGTAGTGGTGTCCTACATATGAAATAGAGGAAGACTGGCACAGATGTTAGCTCAGGGCCAATCTTCCTCACCAAAAAAAAAAAATTTATTGTAACAATTTTATGTTTATGCCATATCACATTGAGAATCCTCAATAAACCATTTACAACAATTTACCTATGCAAGAAGAAAACAGAGTCTATTCACTTATGTGAAGACCAAAACCATAAAATCTATAATTTAAGGATGGTCTGTTGCCACATGCTTGCTTCTCTGCTTAAGACTCAGTCTCTTTTGAAACATTTAATGGGTAAGAATATTTTGAATTGGGTATCTTTTTGAAGTTAAAATGGAGGGAATATATAGCTAATAAGAATTTTCATTTATAAATCACATTGGTACACATTCTTGCCAAATATACTGTGATGCATTAGCATAATTTACCCCATTTCGTGAATTTTAAAATACGAGATTTCAGAAAATAAGTGTCTCACTGAAGATCACAAAATGAACTTATGCAAGCCTCATATTTTAGCATATGACCCAAGGCTTCTAAGGCAGATGCTACTGGGAGAGCAATGGATACTTCCTGAAGTAATATATCTTGTTACAAATCACTTGAACAGCCCTTCACCACTAGAATAGACAGGGGAAGTAAGTGATTGCCTCCCCTCCTCTACAGCTGGTAGCTCCAATCTGCCACACTCTTTTTCCTAGAGAGATAATAACCGTGAATCATGCCAGCTTCTACTTTGAAAACAGTCTACAGACACTGTGAGCAGATGGGCTTTTTGGCAGCAAAACACCCCTTTCCTTTCTACCACAGGAAAGTAGTGGTCACCTTCTTAAATAAGCCACAACTGCTAACTCAAGGACTAGCAGACTACCAACGTGAAAGCCAACTCATGACAGCATGCTATATATATATTTAAAGAAGGCTGACAGTCTTTGGACTTTATTTAAAGGAGTTTACACATATTGGAAAATGGTAGCCAATCCACATATCAAAAATCACGCCAGTTTTCGTATACTCTCTAGAAAGCAAATAGTGAAATTTTCTTTCAGATAGGCAAACATTGCAAATGAGATTATAAGATTTTCAAGTATGGTGGTAGCAGAAAACTGTGCTACAGAAAGGAGGTAATCAGCAACATAAGAAAACACTGAATCCAAGCAATAGTAGGCCACACCAACTTTAGCCAAGCATGTGGGAAGAACTACAACCCATATGCAAGGAGACACAAATTCCCCTCAAACATCAAAACCCCAGTGAGGGATCAAGTAGACAACTGAAACTATGCCCAGTGTGTTGTGTGCACACACTGGGATGGAGTCAAGGGTGGGAGAGAAGAAGAGAAAGAAAAATTGTTGCTTGTGGAACACACCACCCATAACTTAAAAGACTTCTGGAGGATGCGGGAAAAATGGAACCCTCACACATGCTGGTGGGAATGTTAAATGTTTCAGCCACTTTGGAAAACAGTTTTGTGGCTTCTTAAAAAGTTAAACCAGGGACTTGCTGGTGACGTAGTGGTTGAGTTTGTGTGCTCCACTTCGGGGTCCTGGGGTTTGTGGGTTTGGATCCCTGCCATGGACCTACACACCACTCATCAAGCCATACTGTGGTGACGTCCCACATACAAAGTGGAGGAAGATTGGCACAGATGTTAGTTGGCTCAGGGCTAATCTTACTCAGCAAAAAAAAAGAAAAAAATTTAAACTACACTTACCATAGGACAAATAATTCTACTCTAAGTATATACCTAAGAGAAATGAATACTTCTATGTGAATTACTCATAATTGCCAAAAACTAGGAATAACCTAAATGTCCTTCAGTTGGTAAATGGATAAACAAAATTTGGTACATTTATACAATGGAATACTACTCAGCAAAAAAAGAAATGAACTACTGACACATGAAAAAACATGAACAAACCTAAAAAATGTTATACTAAGTAAAAGAAGTTAGACACAAATGACTACATAGTATATGATTCAATTTATATGAAATTTCTAGTGAAAGAAATACAGAGAGAGACAGAAAACAGACCAGTGATTGCCTGGGGCTGGGAAGAGGAGTGGGAAATGACTGCAAATGGGCAGCTGTGAATTTTTTGTTGTTTGATAAAAGTGTTTTAAGTGTCCAGCTTTTACTCAAAAATTACTAGTCAGACCAAGAACCAAAAAGACCTCAAACTGAATGAAAAAGACAATCAATCAATGAAAACACGAAGAGGACAGAGTCTAAAGGAGTTACTTAAAAATCGCAGTAATACCTTATTTATTTTTATAGGACAAATTTAATAGAACAGTGTTTTGATTAATTTAGAAATTAACAAATCACTTTGGATATACGTCTCATTAATATCAAGCTTCTACTGTAACTTAATCAAGATAGTGCAGTATTGACATAAGGAAAGACGTATTTTACATTTTCTTATTTACCCAAGAAAAATAAAAACATGTCCACAAAATACATGTATACTAATGTTCAGAGCAGCTTTATTCATAATAGCCAAAAATTAGAAACCACGCAAAATCCATAAAGAGGTGAGTGGATAAACAAATTGTGGTAAATCCATACAATAAGATACTACTTAATAATTTTAAAAAAACTAGTGATATATGTGACAACGTGAATGAATCTGAAAAACATTATGCTGAGCAAAAGAAGCTGGACATAAAATAATACACACTATGTGATTCTATTTATATGAAATTCTAGGTCAGGAAAACTAATCTACAGTGATCAGAGAATATCAGTGGGTGCCTGGGGCCATGCAAGATAGGAGATTGATTGCATAGAGACAGGAAGACACTTTTCGGTGTGATGGAAATGTTCTATATCTTGACTGTGGTGGTGACTATTGTCTAGTTTGTGACTCGACCCAGTCTGCCTGGTTTGTGTCTTGATCTGTCACTTACTGAGGCAAGTTATTTAAGCTTTCTGTGCCTCAGGTCCTTCACCTGTAAAATGGGCATCATCATAATATCTATTGCATAGGGTTGTTGTAGTTGTTAAAAAAGGAGTTAATAAATATGAAGATGTTAGAGTGCCTGAGAGATAGAAATTTCTATATGTTAGCCATTATTATTGTTAACAAAGAACCAAGTTATATATGTAAGGATGTTTGTTAAAGAGGAATTTAAAAAAGTAAAAACTGGCTTGCATAGAAGTGGAAGCTACAAAGTTTTCACCTGATGGAATATTACGTACTCAGTAACTGTATTGTTGAATGTTAGAGAATCTATTAGTATAACTTGTAGTATTAATATTTCACATGAGAAAAATCAGGTCAACATCTCAATAAATGCAGAAAAGAAATGATATAAAATCTACATCTATTCCTGATACAAAGTGAAATAGATCAATTCTTATATTTAATCACATCAAAAGCCAGCATCAAATTTAAGGGTAAAACTTTCAATTTTTCGTTTAAATTTCACAAACACAGGTGCTATCACCACTACTAGCATTCATTGTTCTGGAAGTAAAATCCAATGGAATCAAATAAGAAAAATAAATAAGGACTCTACGTATTGAAAAGGAAGATGCATAATTGTCATTATTTGGAGATTATATGATTGCATGAAAGGATTAAATAAATTGGCTGGGGGGTCAGCCCGGTGGCATAGCGGTGAAGTACCCGCGCTCCACTTCGGTGGTCCAGGATTCACAGGTTCGGATCCCAGGCGTGTACTGACACACCACTTGTCAGCCATGCTGTGGCGGCATGCCATATAAAGTAGAGGAAGATGGGCACGGGTGTTAGCTCAGGGCCAGTCTTCCTCAGCAAAAAGAGGAGGATTGGTGACGGATGTTAGCTCAGGGCTGGTCTTCTCACAAAAATAAATAAATGAATGAATATGCTGGGTGAAAAATGCCATTTACAAAAATGAATAGTTTTCCTATATACAAATTGTAATGACAGAAAAAATAATTAAACAATACCTCATAATAGCAAAGCAGAAACAAATAATTAGGCATCATCTTAACAGTGAATGTGCAGAACAAATATGAAGAAAATATTACAGCTTTACTGAGGACACATACAAGGAGAGTTGAGCAAATGTTCCTATATAGAAAAAGTCAAAACTGTAAAATTATCAATTCAACGTTCCAAAAAATCAATTGAAAAAGGAGCAAGTCTTGGGGAGGTATTTGACAAAGCTATATTAAGTTCATCTGGCAGATTAAATATACCAGAATAGCCAGGGGAAAAAAATCTGAAAAAAAATAAAATGAGAAAGGCCTTATTTTATCAAATATTAAAACATTAAACTACAGGCACTAAAATACTTTGTGACAGGACTAGTGTATTAGTTATTTACTGTTGCATAACAAATTTCCCCAAAACATGTCAACTTACACAACACAGGCTTTGTATCTCGTTGTTGTGAGTCAGGAATCTGGGCGTGGTTTAGCTGGTTTTCTGACTCAGGTGTCTCACAGGACTGCAATCTAAGTATTGTCTAGGGCTATAGTCATCTCAAGGCTCGACTGGGGAAGGACCTATTTCCAAGCTCACTCATTTGGTTGTCAGAAGGATTCAGCTCCTCACAGACTGTTGGCTAGAGGTGTCCCTCATTCCTTGTCACATGTCCTCTCCATAGGACAGCTCACAACGTGGTGGGTGCTTCCTCAAAGCATGGAAATGAGAGAGAGAGAGAGAAATAGAGAATGAGTTCTAGTAAGATGGAAATCATAATTTTTGTAATCTAATTGCTGATGTGGCGTCCCCTCACTTTTGCAGTATTCTATTCATTAGAAGCGAGTCGACAGGCCAGGCCCACACTCGAGGGGAGGGAATTACACAAGGGCATGAACACCAGGATGAACGGGGGCCCTGTCACAAATCTTCCTACCACAGCTAGAGAGACAAACCAATGGAAGAACATGGAGAGTATAAAGATAGACCCCAATTCCTTTGAGAATTTGGTATATAATAAAAATGGCATTCCATTTTAATGATGAAAAGCTCTATTGATGATCACGTCATTACCAAATCAAATCATATCTCCAAATAAGTAGCTCGCCATCTGGACACCTACCTCTTCCACACAAAAATTAATTCCTGATGGATCAAAATTGTACGTGAAAAAGAATAATAAACACTAGAGGTAGATATAGGATTTTTAACAATTATTATCTTGGAGTAAGAAAAGCATTTCTTAACCTGATGCAAAACCTAGAAGGCATGAAAAAACATTTGATATCATTTGCCCATATAAAAACTTTTAAACATCCATATGAAGTGAAAAATTGGAAAAAGAATGTTTGCTACACATATGACAAAGAGCTTATTTCCTTAATATAAAAATGTACTTTTAAATAGGTAAGGAAACATTAACCCAATAGAAAAATTGACTAAGAATATGTAAATATCCAAGATATATATAAAAGATGCCTAGCTGAACTCATAATTAAAGAAATGTAATGACAAAGAGAAAAATGAAATACCATTTTACCTATAAAAATGGCCAAAATTTAAAGTTTTACAACCTACAGTTGGCAAAAGTGTAGAGAGAATGTAAATTCAGGCTATCTTTTTGGATAGCCATTTGGCAAATTCTTTCAAAGTTAAAGTGTGTATAACCTTTGACCCAACAACTCCACTGCTAATCATTTATCCTATGAAATTCATGAAAGCACACAAAGATACACACACATCATTTTGTTTGCAACCAAGGCTGCCATGTGCTGTCTAAGTTGTAGCCTGCACTGGACACCATGACAAGGTTGCAGGGAGAGGATGGGAGTGGTGGCAATCACCCACTCCAATCAACAAAGCAAACATTTTGGTGTGGGACTATATTTGTCAAGAGAAAAGTATATTAGTTAGAGCCCTAGCAGAAAGTTGATGGTGCACTCAAATTGGATAATTTCGGCAGAGTTTAATAAATAGGCTTTTTACAAAGGTAGAGCACAGTGTAGAGAAACTAGAGAAGATAGTGCAGTGTCCTAGGACTAGAAGGGCAAGAAAGGGAGCAGATATCAGAGGAGGGAGGTAGTGAGAGAAAGAGAGAGAAAGTTTGAGAGAGGAAGCCAGCCTTTAGCACGCAGGCAGGAAGAGAGCCTGGGAATAAATACCCCAACCTTTCCTTAATTCCTCCTTCCAGTTTCCTGCAGCTTCTCCCCAATGGCTGAACCCAACCAAAAGCTAGACCAGAGGGAGCACATTGAAATGGTCCATATGCAGATCAGCCTCCCAGGGAACAGAGCAAGGTGGACCATGGTGGAGAGTGGAATTGGACGAGCCCATGGAAGACATCCTTCATAGAAGAGTGTCATTTTCTAACCCATACAAAGGCATCATGGAGTTGGCAGCTACCTTAGTTTCCACATTTAGTAACTGCAAGAAAACAGGAATAATTTAAATGTCCCTCAGTAGAGGACCACACACTGAATTAATGTACATGATACAACAGAATGCTATTCGGCTTTTTTAAAAACAAATAAAAAATATATATATGGACTAATCTGAAAAGGAAACCACTAAAGTGTTTTATTAAGTTAAAGTATGAATGATTCTCTCAATGTATGTGTGTACACATACTTAGATAGATAATATACAATGTAGGAAATGTTTCATTATATAAAAATACGCTTTTATATGCCTGGAAATTTCTAGAAGTATACCTGAGGCTAAAAAGTGGTTTTCACCAGGGAGTGACAACAGGAGAAGTTGTTGAGAGGAGCAGAGAGGAGGGGACTTCATATTTTTCTTTTATATTACTCTTATAACAACAAAACAAAAGTAACTTAAAAGGTTACCTTAGCAAAAACTTTTTTTTTGGCTGGGAAAGATTTGCCCTGAGGTAACATCTGTTGCCAATCTTCCTCTCTTTTTTTTTTTCCTCCCCAAAGCCCCAGTACATAATTATATATTTCAGTTGTAGGTCCTTCTAGTTCTTCTATGTGAGCCACCGCCACAGCATGGCTACTGACAGACGAGTGGTGTGGTTCCATGCCCAGGAACCAAACCCGGGCCGCCGAAGTGGAGTGCGCCAAACTTTAACCACTAGGCCATCAGGACTGGCTCAGCAAAACTATTTTTAGTATTCTTTAGTACACATGTAATAATACTTTGAAAAATATGCATCATATAATATTAAGACATGGCACAATTGCATACACAATGTGATTATAAAAACATATTAGAAAATATATATATGGGAGAAAACTTTAAAAAAAGAAAACACCAGACATTAACAGTGGTTATGTGTAAGTGGAATTATTGACATTTTAACTCTTTCACATTTGCTAAATATTTTTAATGAGAATATGGTACTTTTATAATGGAAAAAGGAAGTTTTCTAAAGTGGTGGTTTTAAACTTTTAAAGAAGTGGAAATTATTTTCAAATGAATTCTTACGCAGAACCCCAATCATAAAGAAGACACTTAAATATTTTCTGGATGGGTTTTGAATGTTTAAAGTTAAAAATAGTTGGGAACACCAAATATAATACTAAAACATCTTCAATCTCATTATATTAAAACTGCAGAAAAGTGGATATTGTTAACAGTCATATCGAACATTTAAAAAAGTATACATACACATTATTAGTACTTTTTTTAAACCAAGTTCTGATTTCTTAGTTTTTTCTTCGTTGAACAAAGAATCAGATTATAGGAAAAATTTGAAAGCTAGACATGACTTCAAACATAAAAATAAATAGAAATTTTAGTTCTAGCTAAAGCTGAATAGGGGGGTTAGTTCTAAAAATCTCTGTGTATAGCCTTCTTATCAGGAGAGGAGAGATGAATATAAATTATATGATTTCAAGAGCTTGGATGGAACCCCAGATTTTTAGAAGGACAAAGGAGTGTTTGTCTTTTTCTTTAGTGGTGCTGACTCCCACCCACACAGCTCTCCACACAGAAGGAAAACCATCTTGTAAAACTTCTGTCTCATTTGTGACTAACAAGACATCAGAACACTTGCTGTACGATACAACTTTTAAGGGAAGATTAGCCAGTTTTCTTCTTGGAAGAAGAAATGAAATCATCCAAAAAAAGCACTTTGAGTACTACGATGAAAATGGGGAAATAAGCCCTTCCTCTTGTGGATAAAGACTCAGCATTACTGCATCTAATAGTGAATAAACTGAAAATAGAAAATATTTAATAGGAAGTTTAATGTCTGTTAATATGAGAAATATAATAAGAAAGATAAGTTAAATAAAATTAACTGACTACCCATGTTAGACGTTCATATGACCAAAAGACAAAAATTCTATTGGAAAAAAAAATCATTCAATAATATGTATTCTACTTTTTATTGATTATTTTCTTTATGTGAACAAGAATCATTATATAGTAAAGGGGAAATAGCTAATTGGGTGCTGCATGAAGTAACATTGGACAATTGTTATTTTTAATTAACTCAAGTGTAGAGTTATAAGGAATTGAGATGTAGAGCATAAGCCAAAATTTTTCCATTGGGAAATGGTAAACCCACATTCTTACCAGAGGTCAAATCAAAGCTCATTGCCTGAATTTCCTCACCTTCTTTTCCATAAGGATTTTAAAGTATGAGAAATCTTCATGTGGACATTCTTAAAACAGATGAAGAAATGTTTCCCATTTTTCACCTTATGCAATCAATTTAAAATGTGAATTTCAAATGTAAAATGTGAATATGACTATAATTTCCAGGGATATTTCTTTTTTTAAATTATTTTCAATGGATTTTATTTTTAGGGCAGTTTTAGGTTCACAGCAATATTGATAGGAAGGTGCAGAGATTCTCCATGTACCCCCTGCCCCCACTCATATGTATCCTTCCCCCATTATCAGCATCCCTCCCAAGAATGTACGTTTGTCATGACTGATGAACCCATATTGATACATCATCACCCAAAGTCCATAGTTTACATTAGGGTTCACTCTTGGTGTTGCACATCCTATTGCTTTGGACAAATGTATAATAACACGTATCTACCATTGTAGTATCATACAGAGTAGTTTCACTGCCTTAAAAACCCTCTGTGTTCGCCTATTCATCCCTGCCTCCCTCCCGCAAGCTCCTGGCAACCACTGATTCTTTTATTATCTCCATAGTTTTGCCTTTTCCAGAATATCATATAGTTGGAATCATACAGTATGCAGCCTTTTCAGATTGGCTTTTTTCACTTGCTAATATGCATTTAAGTTTTCTCCATATCTTTTCATGGATTGATAGCTCATTTCTTTTTAGCATTGAATATTATTCCGTTGTCTGGATGTGCCATAATTTATCCATTCACCTACTGTAGGACATCTTGGTTGCTTCCAGGTTTTAACAATTATGAATAAAGTTGCTATCAACATCCATGTGCAGGTTTTTGTATGGGCGTAAGTTTTCAACTTGGTGAATACCAAGGAGCACAATTGCTTGATTGTATGGTAAGAGTATGTTTAGTTTCATAAGAAACTGCCAAACTGTCTTCCAAAGTGGCTGTACCATTTTGCATCCCCACCAGCCATGAAGGAGAGTTCTTTTTGCTCCACATCCTCTCGAGCGTTTGGTGTCGTCAGTGTTGTGGATTTTCGCTGTTCTAATAGACGTGTAGTGGTATCTCCTTGTTTTAATTTGCATTTCTCTGATGACATATGATCTTGAACATCTTTTCATGTGCTTATTTGCCATCTGTATTTCTTTGGTGAGGTGTTCAGTGTCATTTCTCGATAGGACAAATATTCCTCAGAAGCACATTCAAGTCCTTTTCTGCAGAAGCAGAGCCTTCAGAGTGGTCAGCCTCAAATTAATATCACCGTATAAATTTTGCAGAGCTGCCAAGTGAAGGAATTTTTTCCTTTAGAAGAGCAAGTGGCTTGAAATCAAAAAACCAGGATTTCAGACTCTGCTCACTCTGAGAAGCTTTGAGCGGAACACAACTTCACTTGGCCTTGGTTGCTTCATTTGTAAAGTTGACAGGTCCCAGATGGCCACCATGTCCCATGATTCCCACTGGACATCATTCCATAAGTACTTATTCTAACAAATCCAGGTTCAAGTGAAGACAAGTACAAGAGAAGTAATATACAACATGATGACTCTAGTTAACACTGCTCTATGATATGTAGGAAAGTTGGTAAGAGGGTAGATCCAAGGTTCTCATCATAAGGAAAAATGTTTTTTCTTTTCTTTTCAGTGTATCTATATGAGGTGATGAATGTTAACTAAATCTATCGTGAGAATCACTTTGCATTATATGTCAATCAAACCATCATGCTGTACACCTGAAACTTATACAGTGATATATGTCAATTATTTATCAATAAAACAGGGAAAAAAGATAATGCCCCTTGATAAACCTATAAAATAATGATTTCTCTTATAACTAAACATTACAATGAACAACGCCCTTTATCTAACAAAGTAGCCTGCACACAGCTACTTCTTAATACATATTTGCTGACATATGTTAAAGAATATAGTCTGTGCATTCTTCTCATCAGTTTTTTTATTCATAATTATTAAGAAGCATCAAATAAAAATGTGTGGTACATTTTATCTTTCTTAAACCATTTCTTATGAATACAAAACTTGAATTAGGTAGAAATAATAAATTTTAGGCATATTCATGGAACATTTTTCAAAATGATTTGCAAGTCGGAACATCATTATATCTTTATAACATACAATTACTCAGATGTAGTAACATAATACAACCTTTCATAGTAGTCTTATCATAAAACTTAAGTAAATTAACATCTACAAAAAGCTCAAAATCCTAGGTTGAAAATAAAACATTTGTAAAAATATATTTTTGTGTTTCTTGTTAACATTTGACTGACACTGTATGGACTGAAAGACTAAAGGATTCATGGGCCAGCTTTGTCACTATAAGCTGTAACTTTGGGCAATAGATTTTAATGTTGGCTTTCTTGTCTATAAAATGGCCATCATTTTATAATGGTCCTCGCAGTTTGATCTATGGAGAGTGGAAAAAATACATACGACCCCTGCTTAACAACTCAAATATGGGTGCTGATGGCACAAGAGCTTGGTTCATGTGTTCCAGTTAGCTTGATGCCTCTGAGAAACAGCTTAGGAATGACATCAAACCACTGAAGTTCATTTTGTTGTAATAGCGGTGGACGTGGTTGTGGTTTCGGTGGTTGAGTTTGCAGAGTAGGCAGAGAGCTAGAACTTCACTGAAATTTATCTGGCTGAGATCTGCCATAAGGTGAAAGTGTCTAGCTGCTCTGGAGATGCACAAGTGAGACAACTTGCAGCTACAACATAGTTGGGTCAGGTCTCTGCTTGTAACAGTGGATCTTTCAGTTGTTTACAGAAATGTATGCCTAAAACGAGCTCACTCTCTTCAGCTGCCAGGATTAATGCCCCCGTGGAGCAGGTCTGAGCTGTTTTTAGGGGCATGGCTCGGGCAAGCTGTTGAGAAACGTGGCCTAGTGAGCACAGGATTCCCGACATAGGTAATTAGGGCTGATGGTCCAGTTTCCAGAACTATCCACAATTACAGAGAAGGCTCATGTGGCGTCTGGGCTTGCCCAGCTCTGTCATCATTGTTTCCTGTCTCTCAAGTAAAGAGCCTGAGGAGATGCTTGCCAGGATGAGCACATGGAGAGAACGACTTACTCTAGCAGTTGGCAGATCAGAAACAGAAATTCAGCTGCCTGAGTTTTAATCTAGTGTATTTCCCAACCACATTTGGGGAGAGTAAATAAACCATTACTGTTTAATCATTTGATGACGAAAATAATATTTTTAGCTTTCCTACTGGAGAGAGTATGCATCAAAACAACACCCTTTGCCATATGCTCTGGTTTGTGTACTGACTGGCCACAGACTTCTTTGGGAGGCTCCCTGTTTAGCTTCTTTCGATTTACAAGACACCCACGTGAAGGTTCCTGAGGAAAGATGTGTTAAAATACTTGAAATATCCTAGGCCTCATCTTCCTAATCTTTAACGCACTACCTTTAACAAAATTGATTTATATTTTTCAACCATGAAAATATAAGAACTCAGTGTGGTTGTTAGTTCTGGAAACCTTCTTGAAAGTACTTACATTTTTTTTGAGTATTTAAAATATTCAAGAATAATTACAAGTAATGGGATATTGCCCTTGTTCTCCCCCACAATTTGTGCATTTCTCACTCTTTCATACAACTGCTAATTGATTAAAAGAGAAGTCACTTGACTTTCTAATTTTTTATTAATAAAGCATGAAAGAGTTGTTGCCATTAATGATGAACCCAAACTCTTAAAGGGGTGGTAAATATGGGCAGAGACATCAAAAAAGTAGGAAGAAATAGGACCCCCTCCACCTTCCCAAGTTCAAAAGGACATATATGGAGTAGAACCACATAATGTTAGAGCAAGAAGGGACTTAGAAAACATCTACCCCTCAACTCCTCATTTTATAAAGGAGGACATAATGGGAAGTAGCTTGGCCCACGTCAGAAAGCCCTTTGTGACTTATGCAGAACCAGAAAGTGGATTTCCTGTCTCCTTCCCTTAAACCAGACCTCCATTGCCTAAGCTGAGGTAAGTCAATGGTGTTCTAGGAGAAAATCTGCATTCACATTTCACTCATAGCATCCAATCTTGGCCTCTGTTTCACAATGTAGAAAGAATAAAGGGGAGATAAAACAAGGGAAATATTGGAACTATCGGGAAGTGGCTACTACCTTATTGCAGTGGGCATAAAAGTGAAATAGAGGGTGTCCCATATAGTCAGGAAACAGAGATAAACTCATTTTCAACAACGAGTCAGTTACATTGTCAAATAACACACTCAGTAGGTATTTCTCCAACTTTCAGACCCCTTAAAAAGTATACTTATTTTCCCTGCACTCCCAGAATTCTGGGGCAGTCAGTAGTGTTTTATTAGAGTTTTTTCTTATCTTTTTTCCAGATTAGCAATTAGGCCTATTGCTTTAAATGTAGAGCAAATCTACCTCGCCTGAAAGCATCTTGAGTCTGTTACTTGAAAATGTAACATATTGTTTTAACTGAAGTTTAACCTATGTTTCTTGACTTTGCAAATACATTATAGAATGGGGACTAAAAGCCAAACAACAGGAAATTGTTTGTCAAGAAATGCAGTAGATGAATAATGTAAACTGGCTTAGACAGGTGCCTAAAACCTTTTAAAAGATGCTTAATATATGAATCTACACTCTGATCCTTTTGAGCTATTTAAACCTTAAAAATTACCAAGCTCATTTTTCAGAATGTGTTGTTTTGGTGCCTAATGCTGGAGAATAAGTTCCCCAAAGGTAGTAGTGCTTGTCAACTTTACTCATTGGGAGTCCCCAACACGTGGAATTGTGTCTGGCACATGGAAAACATTCAATAAGTATTTTAAAATGAATGATGCCATACATGGAAAGAGGATTATCTTGATTTGGCTAGCTAAATAATCAGCTCACTGAACATTGAGTGGTTGAGCAAAATCCCCAGTGCCTCTTTCTCAAGGATGGATTGCATAATGAGAATCCCTCTGACCGTGCAAGTTATCTGGGAATTACATCAAATATGTCAGCTTAACAAAGACACCTCTGTGAGTTATCTTGGGAATTCATCATCTTCTGCATGTCTAAAGAAATACAGCACATTTTGACAGAGAGCCACAATTCATGGTTTCATGATATAATTGACATAATTGCAGCACTTAAAATAAGTTTCCCTTGCTTTTGGATAGATCTTGCCATCCCCTAATGCACGGAGTATTTTTTTAGAAGAGGATATAAACAGTGAAGAACATCATAATTGTATAAAGTGTGTTAGCATAATTCTTTTTAGAGAAAAACTTCCTCATTTTAAGTATGTTATTGTCAAATACACTTACATTGCACAACTCTGAGAGGCTGCTCCTGTGGTTGGTAGGGTGGAAGAAAGGCACTAAAGCACCCAATGATTCATAGAGAAACTGAGAAAGTGGAAAATATTGGGAATGAAGATGAGACAGACCAGCCAAGCTTTGGGTTTCTATCAATAACTACTGCTTTGCAGTTAGAGATGGAAACCCCACCTGCCTGACATACTTTCTGGAAAAGCCTAGGTTGAGGAGGGGTGTCAGGTATGTGGGCAGGGGCACCGGAAAAAAATTGTAAAGAAGAGCTATGTTCATTTCTAAACAAAGCAGTATGTAGATGGTACGAGAACTACTGCTAGAGGTGTGGGAAGAAAACCCGGGCAACTTGACTGTAAAACTGCCAACTAAACAAGTAGCTGCAGAGCAGCTCACTGAATCTTAAGAAAGGGAATTTTATTCTAAATCAGTCTCTTTGGTGCATAAACTAAAATCATTTTACTTAGCAATGTCTTCTTTTCAAAGCATGAGCTGTGGAACCAAATACAGCTTTTCTTCTTTACAATTTTTTTTTTGCAGATGTGGAATTGAGGCCTCGAGAGAGTTATTACTTGCCCAATGCCCCACAGTTGGCCAGTGGTGAAACTCAGATAAGAACAATGGTTCTTTGGAGAGAATAGTCCCACTTCTCGTGTCTGTAGAGGCCTTTGCACTGGCATACAGGAAAACGTCAATAAGCGGTAGCCATTATTTTTCATCTTCTGTATGGAGGGGTATGGAAATTTTCATTTCTTTTTATATTTTCCCTTAGTATTTTAATCAAGTTCTTTTCGAAAATATTGGGTTCTATTCAAAAGTGCCAATGTGGAATAAGAAAAAGTGATATTGTCATTGCTTGGCTTTGAAAGAGCAGCGAATGCAGGGAGTCCTTGGACAGTAGCTGCAGTTCCATGAAGTAAGTCAGCATGAAAGGCAGAGACACCAAGGAAAGAAGGTGGGGAACCTTGGGGCACTCGTTCCCCTCTCTGTTGATTGGTCTGCACTACATATTCTTTTCTTTCCTGAAACTGGACTGTGTGTTTTGTTCATTCATTTGTTTAGTTATTCATTCCATTCAGCACAAGCGACAGGCATTGCACTAAACGTGGAGTGAGGGGACAGAAAATGGCAGGGAGCCCAAGCTCTTTCAAATCCAAAGATCCAGAAGAGGATCAGACAAGGAAAATGACAAATATAATGCTGGAAGATGAAGGGGAAAGGTTTAAGGAGATGTTCCCGTGCACTTCTATTTCTGATAAAAGACCACTGGTTTGGGTGCCAATACACACGTAGATATGGTAAAATATTTTACTGATATTATGTATTACAATACTTGTTTATAGTTTTTCAAACAAGCCAATGAAAAGAAATAATTACAGGAATGTTTCTTTTACTTTATTAGCAAAGATGTTTTGCGTATACTGGAAATCATTTTGATTTCTGGAAAGAGAGGGAAATTCTCTGATTATTCTACATTGAAATCAGATTTTTCTCATCTTTCAAGTTTTGTTATAAGAATTCATTATTGCCACAGGTCAGAAGCACACATCCTCCTTTAGATTTCCAAGAAAGTCTAAAAGTCAAGAAAAACAGTCTCACCATCTAAGCTATATGTCCCACGAAAAGGATGCACTGACAAAATAGCAAGATAATCCAAAAAAGATTCACCTGGGGAAAATGGGCAAAAATGTCCAATTCTATTATCCCTCTAAATCAGGGAAATCTAAATTAAATGTTCGTATTACAATAAATAAATTAATCAATCAAAATCAGAGAAATAGATGCATTTTTTCTTATGTCTCACTCTTCTGTCATCTTCCTCTTCTTGAACTTGTCTTGGAACCAAGTTGCCCAGGTCTCTGCTTATGCTGATTCCTGCATCTTCTGGCCTGGCTCCAAACCACAGTGATTTTGCAGCTGCAAGAGCACAATTTCAGAGTCAGCCAAAAGAAGAGCAAAGTGGACTTTGATGAATACCAAAGCCACTGAATGAAATCAAAAGATGAAGTGAAACAAATGGAAGCACCTCACAGCAAAGAATGCAGGAATCCGTGAACCTCAAGGGAGATAGAACAGAGCCAGACTTCATCTCATCAAAGGAACACCAGTATAGGCCTTCCCCACTGTGAAAACCAAAGAGATCTTAATCTCTGTCTCCTTTATATAACAGTACTCAAGTGTAGGAAAGATAGATTTATGGATCAGAAGCTTCTGTCCAGAGCCACACCTTTCTCATGAAGTTACATGTCTAGCACGTCAGCCCGAAATGATGGGTGATGTATTGTTTCCCATATTGTCTCTCTTCCCTACAAGGTGACTACACGTCTCCGCCCATTTCCAGGTGACTTGTAGTGCCTCTCAACAGGTGGCATGTACTTCTCTTCCACATTGTCAGGTTTGGCCATATGACTTGTCTGAGCCAATGAAGTGTAAGCAGAGGTGACAGTGTGCCAGCTCCAAGCAAGTACTTTGAAGAATCACATTTTTCAGCCAATTCCCTCTTTTTCTCTCTGCCACAAAAATAGCATGTCCCAACTAAGCACTGCTCTTTTACTGGTTCTTGGAAAGAGGACACACTTGGAGCAAGATTGTAGTAACTGATGCACAACCCCCACCATGCAATGCAAGTGGGAAATGAAAATGCATTAGTGTGAGCCCCTGAGATTTGGAGACTGTGTATTACTGCAGCTAAGCTGACTAATATACCTGATACCACAAAGTAGCAACACAACTGCATTGGGATAAGCATCGCATCTCTAAGGGCATCCCATCCCTTAAGGGGCTTGGATTTTATTCTAAAGATGAGCCAAAGGAGATTAGATAGGATTGGTTCAAGCCCTATGTCCTCTGTAATTAGAAGGTACCATGGATAAAAGAATAATTGTTGTACAATCTTAGAAGATCTGAGATGCTATAAGATAAGCCATACTTATCCTGGTAAGTCATAATTAACTGTTCCACAATTCTGGGAGTGCCCATGAAGTAGATCAGCCTTGACAGAGTGGGGCACAGCATAGGTTTATATTTGTCCCACTACAACCCATTTCTTAGAATCCATAGCAAGTTAATTTGTCCTCCATTCCCAGAGTCCAAAGAATAAATACACACAATCAAGGCTATTAGAGAGTCACCAAACAAAAACTGTTTCTTTTGGCTCCCAGTTCTCCAATTGCCTTTATGGCCCCACCTCTTCCTTTTAATTTGTTTATTTATGGGCTGTTTGACAGCACTACAGCTAAGCCAGTGGCCTTGGGGTGCAGTTACAAATACTTTAAAACTCAAAGTTAGCATGTTTTTCAAATCAATTAAAAGCATTTAAAACTATCTAGAGAAGAAGCCAAGAGCAACCAAAGTTCTAAGCACCTGGACAGGCCCACAGGAACTTACAGGGCCTGACAGACTCAGTCTTGCCAGGACCAGCAGGAAGGGTAGAAGAACTGTGAGATTCAGAAAATGAGTTGGATGGCAGAAAAGCATGGCAGAGCAGAGGAGATCTGTTCCTAGAATGCTGCTGCCTAATCCAGGAAGGACAGGCAGGGCTGGGAAGCAGACCTCAAGCGTAGCTATGGGATCTACTTCCCAATCACTGGCAAGCGTAGCTTGATGGTGGGTCCCGGACCTCACAAGAACAGCCAGCAATGAGCTGACTGGAGCAATCAGAGATGACATCTACTGTCTCTGGAGTCAGTTGTTCTTCAGAAGATTAGCGTCAAAGAGGATTCACTCTTTGGCTAGACCAACTTGAGGAGATGACTCACCTTCTGGGACTTAGGAGTCTGGGAAAGGATGAGCAGAAGGAGCTCACAGAAGACAAAGTTCAATGGGGGCAAAACAAAGATTGTTCCAAGATCTCCTATCACAGAGCAACCACATCTGGAAAGGACCTTAGAGCCATTTTTCCCTATCAGGTCTGTCTCCTTCATTTACAGATGAGGAAACCGAGCCCAGAGAGGTGAAATGACACACTAGAGGCCACATAGCCAGTGAGAACATGGCAGAGGCAAGGCTGAGAGCCAAATTTCCCATCTTCTGGTGAGAGCTATTCCTGAGTCTCCACACTGGCCTGTTGTAAAGTAAATATAAGAGTTTTGCAGGAACCCCTGAAGTCCAATCCAACAGGCAGAAGGTGTGAGTACAGCTGGAAGGGCTTATGAATCTCATTGCAACTGACAAGTGATCAGCCCAGGACATTGACCTTTATGCTCAAAGTTTCCAAAAAGAATAGGGGTATTAAGGTACTATTGTATAGATATTATCTGTGGGGGGGGGGGGAATCAAACCACCTGATCTCCAAACCATTCAAAATTCATATTCGAGAATTCCACAAGTCAACTGTATTGTCAGTGGTAAAGTTCCTCCCTAATGAGAATTCCTTAAAGCATAAGTAAAATGCATTACTCTCTTTGAGGCTGGGGTGGGGAAGGCAGGTGGGTGGAGTGGAAGGAGCCCAGAAGAGGAAGGAAGATGAGGGAAGTGCTTAACAAAAGCACTTACTGACAAATAATGAAAACAAAGAACTTGACTGGGGTGGGTGCAGCTAAATTAGGTTTTCATAAGAGAAACACAGCAAAAGATTCATTTAAAACACTTTTAGGTAGACTGAAAGTTGTTTTAAAAGACTGGATTGACATAAAGATCTTAGAAATATACAGAAAATGTACATTTCTGTGGATTTGCCTCACCCTTGCTGGTTGTCAAGCTTTCACTTCCTCCCAAATCATATTCTAAACACCCCTTCAGCAAAATATAATATGTGAGATCATAAACAGCATCTTCAACTATCAGAAAAGCAACTTAACTTCATTCTACAACTATTGTCAGGCTCCGGTAGATGACCTTCTTTTCTTTATCACTTGGTTACATTTGGGCTTCACAAAATGATGAACTCTCAGGAGGGAAAGCTTCTCTAGTCTTTCCTGAGTTCGTTTAGTTACTTCTATGGATGGCCTCTCGCGGTTCCCGTTATTGCTACTTGGGGAAGATTACAACCAGTGTTTCTCTTTGCATAAACCACATAATAACCATGACCTCAGAATAGCTTTCAAGGCTTATTGAGCTGTGACAAAACTCAAACAACAGTGTGAGTTAAAGGGTTTCAAAGAATCACTGAGGCATCGGAACCCTTCTGAAAATGATTCTATGACGTGGCTATCTTTTGGGACCAAACCTGTTTGAAAATTAAGAGAGTGAGAAACTAGATAGAGAATGTGATTCCATGGAACTTGGGCTCTTCCTCTACGAAGAAAGCCAAAGCAGACACAAGAAGGCATTTAGGCCGGTACTTATTTTAGCAGCAAATTTCTTGTGACTCCATCTGCCCTCCCACTCCTCCCTCCCGCCTCGGGTCCCCACTCAAGACCATGTTTCTGATCCTTAAAAGAACTAAAATCCACCTACAAAAGAGAAAACATTAAGGGGATTGATTTTAAGCTTCACACAATAATGCATTATGTGTCAGAGCAATATTTGTCTTAGCATTGATGTCAGAACGGGAATTTGGTCTGTGTCCAGAGTAGTCACTTTATAGCCAATTTTTAATCACAAAGCATGGTAGAGGTCCCAGAGAGAGCATGGCTCACACATAATCCAAAAGCCTTTTCTAGTCTGTTGCTTCAAAAATCACCTTCCCCAAGAAGGGTGAACAAAGCTGACGTCAGAGAAACCCAATTGACCAGTTTGGGTTTCATTTCCCTCCACTCACGAAGTAATGAGGAAATACCGCAAAAGTAACTGCTTTAAAAAACACCTAGATTCCCCAGGTTATTTAAGATTATCTCATATATATATAGCCAAATATAGGGGTGCTCGTTCACCAAAAAGACTTTAACAAATATTAAAGTAAGACTTTTACAGGCCAAACTGTATGGTCATAATTTAAAAATTATAAGTAAATAATAAAAGGATGATCAAAAATAGCTTGATTACCCAGAGATTAAGAAATAAACTCCAAAATAATCCTATATTAGTTTTTTCCCACCAGTTAAGACATCAGGTAGGAATACACTGTGGACTGAATTGTGTCCCCCTCCTCAAAACCTGTACGGTGAAGCCCCAAACCCCAGTGCCTCAGAATGTGACTGTTTTTGGAGATAAGACCTTTAAAGAGGTGATTAAGGTAAAATGAGATGTTAAGATGAGCATTAACCCCATATGACTGGTGTCCTTATAAGAAGAGGAGATTAGGACACAGACACACACAGAAGGAAGACCATGTGAGGACATAGGAAGAAAACGGCCACCTATAAGCCAAGGAGAGAGGACTCAGGAGAAAGTAAGGCTTCCGACACCTTGATCTTAGATTTTTAGCCTCCAGAATTGTGAGGAAATAAATTTCTGTTGTTTAAGCTACTTAGTCTTTATACTTTGTTATGGCAGCCCTAGCAAACTAATACAGTATATTAACTACATACCCCAATGCGTACACTAATAAATTCAAAAGTTTTTTTTAAATTCAAAGTAAGTGACTAGGAAGTCACTTAAAAACTAAATATAATCTGTCTCTCATATTTGATATTTTGTTAATGTCCACCTTTCAACAGAGCCACATCTGAATAACCTACATAATGATGCAATCAGCCTGCAACTTTGGGCTCTCAAATCATTAACACTTCCCCCAACCATGTGGACATCAATATTCACAGTTTGCTACTATCATCTCCACTTTACAGATGTGAAAAATGAGACCTTAAAAGGCTAAACAACTTGTTCGAGTTGTGCAACTGGAAAAGAGATGGGCTAGGATTTGAACCTAGCTAGCCTGAGTCAGAAGTTGCCCTCTTGACAACCCTGGGACACTACCTCTGCAAGCAGGGAGAAAAGAGATTGTGATATATGGTCATCCCCTTTTATCCTTGATTTTGCCTTCAGTGGTTTCAGTTACCCACAGTCAACCATGGTCCAAAAATATTAACTGGAAAATTCCAGAAATAAACAATTCGTAAGTTTTAAATTGCAAGCTGTTCTGAGTAGCATGATGAAATCTCACACTATCCTGTGCCTTTCCACCCAGGACGTGAATCATCTCTTTGTCCAGTAGATCCACTCTGTAGACCTGCCCATTAGTCTCTTAGTAGCCATCTCAGTTATCAGACTGACTGTCATGGTATCACAGTGCTTGTGTTCAAGTAACCCTTATTTTACTTAATAATGGGCCAAAGTGCAAGAGCAGTGATGCCAGCAATTCAGATATGCCAAAGAGAAGCCAAAAAGTGCTTCCTTTAAGTGACAAGGTGAATGTTCTCAACTTAATAAGGAAAGAAAAAAATTGTGCTGAAGTTGCCAAGATCTAAGGTAACTTTTATTACAGTATATTGTTATAATTGTTCTATTTTATTATTAGTTATTGTTAATCTCTTACTGTGTCTAATTCATAAATTAAACTTTGTCACAGGTATATATGTAGAGGAAAACACATAGTATATATCGGGTTCAGTACTATCCGCCATTTCAGGCATCCACTGGGGGTCTTGGAACATATCTCCCAGGATAAGGAGGACTACTGTATTCTGAACTTTAATGGCTGAAAGGTGGTATCACTGGCAGAAACAGAGAAGATTCCAAAGCTTTGTTTTGAGGGGAAAACAAAAGTTGTTGGAGTTGGATGTTAGATCTGTTAACTCCAACGGAGAGCTGAGAGAACCAGGGTGTGGCCAGTGGTGGGAATAATGGGGCTCCTCCCCATAAGAAATGGAAGTAGATGAGACCTCAAAGCAGAAAACTCTTAAGAAACAAGAGAATGACAAGGACTTTGTTTGAGTAGGACCACGATTAAGATGAGAATAAGGGAGAGGCATCTGTGAAGAAGCCAGAGAGGCAGAGCAGAACCAGAAAACAGAGTTCCAGTGATGGAGGGTAAAATAAGGTGAAGGATGAAGTGGCAAACACACTGAATAGCAAACTGCTGACTTGTGTTGTTAGCAAATAAACACAAGTGTTACAGTGAACTATTATAAGGGCAGGGAATCGGTTTGACTCAACTTCTCATTATTGAGGTATTTGGGTCACCATATGATAAACACTAGCATTTTCAAAAAACTCTTAATTTTCAGTGTTCACTTAAATATGGGGAAAAAAGTGTAAAATACATAGAAACAAAAACATATTATTGGCTTTGCAAATAATCACAATGATCTGAATATGAAAGAATGCTATAAAATCACTTCTTAAATTCAGAAAAATATTTAAGGGCTTAAAAAAATAACAGATAGCGACTTTTTGACAAAATAATGGATATTGGTAATACAAATACCTAGTGATTCCTAACTTGTGAAAAACTGAAGAAATAAAACTGTCATCTAATAAGAAGGAAGTAGAAACCCTGTTGCTTGGCTTAATATGGAAAAATCCATATATCCCACACATTTATTATCATTTTTCAAAAAATTAGACTGAATCTTACTACTTAACATAGAATCTTTGAGTTGGAAAAGTCATTCAAGCTAAACCACCACACCATATATATAGGCAGGAATTCCTTCTGCAACATCTCTAACACATGGTCACTCAATAGTCCACATCACTGTCTCTGTTAAATACAGAAAGTTCTTCTTAATATTGAGTTTAAAGCTGTGTCTCTGTAACATCGATCAAATGCTTCCCTTGGGACAGAATAAAGCAAGTCTGGACCAAAATAACTAGCCTCCCTCTCATTAATCTCGTCTTCTGCACATTCCTGATTCTTCCACTGGATCTCCTAGTACATAGTTTTCAGCCCCTCCCTGTTGGGTCATCATTATTTGTGTGCACTCCAGCTTGGCAACTGTCACTTAAAATGTGACAGTCAAGGTTTAATCCATACTCCAGCTATGTTTTGACCATTATAGTTGTTATTCAATAAACAATAATTGAGAATCTATTAAGTGTGGGATGCTGGGGATCTAAAGGGGCATAAAACATGGTGTTTAGAATTCAGATCTTCTAGACATTATCTGCAGTTAGAAGACTGTGTTAAGTTTTTGGCAGCCACGTAGTCTTTTGACCAAATTCACACTTGTTTGTGTTTTATTTTTGTTTTCACAAAAACTGTTGTCAAAAAAGTTTTATATGGTCTATCTCATCATTGCAAAATTGACCTTTTGAAGCTGACAATGGGAACTAACATATTTCATGTCATTTTATAGCCAGTTGACCAGCCTGGTGAGATTATTTAGAACCTTTCATCTTTCATCCCCAGCTTTGTAAATTGTAAATTTGTAAATGTTATAAACATGGTTTTTATGTTTGTGTCCAAGTCACCGATGAAAATTTTCACAGGAAAAGTCCAAGAACAAAGAACTGTGGCATGCCTGGAGAAATTTCCTGCCAGGTTGACCTCCCTTGATTTATATCGCTTTATTTGACTGTCAACTACCGAAAAGCCATCTGTTTGTAGCATCAGCCATCCCACATGCCTCTATCTTGTTCATAAGATTATTTAGGTAGGCTTTATCCAATGCAATACAATAATAAAGATTGACAAGGGTTCGTTTGTGCTGTTTATAGTTATTTCTATGGAAAGAAGAAAAAGAACAGTACAGATAACTAACTGATAAGAAAGCCAAAGGAGGAACCAACCACAAAAGCAACAGCAGAAACTGTAAAGAAACAACAGGACTCAGATAGTGGGGCACACCACCAAATCAGGTGCAAATGGTCATGAGAATGCAGAAATCCTTATCCCCTTAGGAAATTCACACATTTCTAGGAAATATGCCTCTTCTCTCCCCTAGGAATACTGTGAAATAATTTGGGATGTGTGAAAGGAGCACACTGTATATTATAGGATGTGGTGGAGGCAAAGATTATAGAGGCGGAGGACACCTACCTGGGTCATGGAAGTCTTCACGGACTTTGACTTGAGACCTGATAATTCTTCTTCTAGAGAGTATTGAGACTAGTTCTTACTGGTTATCAAAGTTAGTTTTAATTTGAAGTTGTTTCTTACTTTGTCTTCTGCCATGTGGGTTTTGGTCCTGTGATGACAACTGGGAGTCCCAGAGCCAATAAGGATATACTTTGTCTGCTATTTTACAGTGATCATACAATCTAGGAAATCTATGATAAAAGAAAATAGGAGTTTACTTTGACTGACCTACTCTTAGTAAATGTATATCAGTCCCTATTGATTACCATCTTCTATTCCAAGTGCTCATCAACCATCTATCTAATAAAAGATTCTAGATTTCTCAAATCTATTTTTTAAATATTTGCACATTGCCAAGCTTCTTTCACTTCTCTAATTCCCTAATATGTCTGACAATACATCCAGAAAACCTACTCTGAGAGGTAATTTATCTTATACTGGCGGCATGACCACATTTAAGATCTCTTGGGGCTCTCTTTCTCTCTCTTCCCAAATTCCAGGCTTGATGATAGAGTGGAAAGAGAACAATTTTGGATTCAGAAAGCCATATATCAAGCTCCTGGCTCTGCCACTTATTAGCTGTGTGACTTTGGGCAAATTACCAACCCTCAGAAGCCTCATTAAGTTTCTCTATAAATTGGCGATGCCTCTTAATTCGTAGAGTTATTATAAGAATTAAATAAAAATATGCAAACAAACAAAAGAAATAACAAAATATTACCAAAAAATCCAGCAATATATAAAGTGCTTTCCCCCTAAGATAAGGAGTAAGCCAAGGATATCCACTCTCACCGCTCCTATTCAACATCACACTAGAATTCGTAGTCAGTACAATAAGGCCAAAAATGAAAATAAAAGGCATACAGATTGGAAACAAACAAATAAAACTGTCCCTATTTGCAGATGATATGATCATCTACATAGAATGGCCCAAGGTTTCTACAAAAAAAAACCCTCCTAGTAATAAGGAGGTTTATCATAGTCAATGATACAAGGTCACCACATAAAAATCAATTGTATTTCTATCTCCTAGCAACAAACAATTGAAAACCAAAATTAACATCACAATACCATTGGCAATAGCTCCAAAAATGTAAAACACTTAGGTATAAATCCAATGAAACATATACAGGATCTGCATGCTGAAATCTATAAAACACTGGTGAAAGTAATCAAAAAAGACCTAAATAAATGGAAAAGCACACTATGTTCATGGATTAGAAGACTCAACACTGTAAAGATGTAAATTCTCCCTAGATCCAATGAAATCTCAATCAAAATTTCAGCAAGATTTTTGTAAATATATACAAACTGATTTTAAAATTTACATAGAATAGCAAAGTAACTGGAATAGCCAAAACAATTTTGAAAAAGAAGAATAAAGTTGGAAGAATCACACTACTTATTCTAGGATTTACTAAAAAGTTACAGTAATTAAGACAATGAGGTACTAGTGAAAGTTTAGACATATTGAATGGTGGAACTGAATAGAGGGTCCAAAATTAGACCCACACAAATATGGCCAATTAGTTTTGACAAAGTTCTAAAGGCAATTCAGTGTGGAAAGGTAGTCTTTTCAACAAAACAGTACTGAAATAATTAGACATTCACATGCAAAAAAATGAACCTCAACTTAAACCTCACACCTTACACAAAAATCAACTCAAAATGGATCAAAGATCTAAGTGTAAAACATACAACTATAAAATTTTGAGATGAAAACATAGGAGAAAATCTTTAGCATCGAGGTTAGGCAAAATGTTCTTGGACATGGCATCAAAAGCACAATCCATAAAGGAAAAAACGATAAATTGGACTTCATCAAAATTAAAAACTTTTATTCACTGATACTGTTTAAAAAATAAAAAGACAAACTATTGACTGGGAGAAAATACTTGAAAATCGTATATTTGACAAAGCACCTGTATCCAGAATGTATAAAGATCTTTCAAAATTCAACAGTAAAAAATCAAACAACTCAATTTAAAAATGGGTAAAAGACTTAGACACTTCATCAAAGAGGATGAAGGGGGCCGGCCCAGTGGTGTAGCGGTTAAGTTCATGTGCTCTGCTTCAGCAGCCCAGAGTTTGGAGGTTCAGATCCTGGGCATGGACAGACGTACCACTTGTCAAGCCATGCTGTGGCAGCGTCCCATATAAAGTAGAGGAAGATGGGCACAGATGTTAGCCCAGGGCCAGTCTTCCTCAGCAAAAAAAGAGGAGGATTGGCAACGGATGTTAGCTCAGGGCTAGTCTTCCTCACAAAAAAAAAAAAAGAGAGATGAGGATGTCAAGTAAACACACTAAAAAATGTTCAAAGTTACTTGCTGTTAGAGAAATGCCAATTAAAGCCAGGATGAGATAATACTACACAACTATTACAATGGCTAAAATAAAAAACACTGACAACACCAAGTGCCAACTAGGATGCAAAGCAGCTGGAACTTTCATATACTGATGGTGGAAATGCAAAAGTGGTACAGACACATTGGAAAACAATTTGACAGTTTCATATAAAGTTAAACATAGACTTACCATATGACCCAGCAATCCCATTCCTAGGTAATTACCCAAGAGAAATGAAAACTTATGTTCATACAAAAATTTTTACATGAATGTTTATAGTTGCTGTGTTCATACTTACCCCAAACTGGAAAGAACCCAAATGTTCTTCAATGGATGAATGAAACTGTGGTTCATTCATAAAAACAAATACTACTTAGCAGTGAAAATGAATAAACTATTGATTCACACAACACTTTGGATGAACCTCAAAGGTAGTATACTGGGTGAAAGAAGCCAATCTCAAAATAATAGATACTGTAAGATTCCATTTATCAAAAAGATGGAACTATAATCACAGAGAACAGATCAGTGGTTGCCAGAGATTAGCTGTAGGGGGAGGATGTGATTACCAAGGGATAGCACTAAGAAATGCGGGGGAGGTAAGAAAACTATTCTGTATCCTTATTGTGGTAGTGGCTACACGAATCTATCCATGTGTTAGAACTCAGAGAACTTTACATCAAAAGATAAAAGTCAATTTCACTGTATATTAATTTAAAATATTTACCATAGTTAAAGTAAAAAAAGACATACTCAAGGACACTTCATTTTTATTTCCTTATTTATAAAATAAGAGTTTTAAATTTCCTATATAGGATACAATCAATTAACAGGCAAAACTGTTTATCAATGTGATTTCTGCATTGAGTAGTCAAGCTTCCTCAGGCATAAAGTATGGAACAGAGGTAAGTGCATGTATTTCAATTTTACAAGTTTAATTAAAGGCACAGGCCCCCATGAGAACTGGCTTTGAGTATCATTCTTTAAAAGGAGTTGCTTTCCTGGACTGACCACCAGAATCTTATTCCTAAATGTCTGTTGGCTTAACCCCAGGTGATTTTCTTCTGTTTTCGTCTGAGTTCTACGTTACCCTTTGATTCAGTTCAGTATCCCATGCTAACTGGTCAACCATGCACTGATTTACAAATTTTAAATCAATGGTCAACTATGCATTAATTTACAAATTTTAGAGATTTTCAAGTCTCTCTTTGAAAATAGCCCAAAATTCAGTTCTTAAAATAGAGTATATAACATCATCCATCTATAGCTCCAGCCAGTGCTTGAACCAATGCTTGAAGTTTAGAAATTCCAACTCACCTCTAATGAAGGCCATGAAAATTGACTTCTCTCCTTTCCCCACTGCCTCTGGCAGTATGGTCTTGCAGACATTCTAAGTCTCCCCGATTTTGGAGAGAAGAGAATAACTTCTGAATTGGAAACTATCTCAAAAACCTTCTTCCAGAGCTAATACACACGAACACACAGGCATTACTTCAGAAAAAGAAATTACTGTTTAAGGTGGAGGAATAAAGCTGCCTTGTAGTGCTTTTTACCTAATATCTAACAAGAAATATTAACTATTTTTGAAACGGCAAAAGAAAAGGTTTAGCAGCAGATTCCAAATAAAGTAAGGAATACAACTAAGTGTCATTAAATAATAAATAAAAATAAAAGAGGCAGAAGATTGTATACCACAGCAGAAGAGCATGGTACAGCTCCTAATTTCACTCCTATCCCCCAAGAAGCCACATGGTCTATAAACAAAATCCTGAGAATTCTCATTCATTTATGTACTCTCACACACATCTGAAAAGAAGTAAATATAGTATATATTCTTCTCTTCTCCCTCTTCTGACAGGGAAGGGTGAAAAATAGGACAAAAGAAAAGCAGGAGATGTAAAAAACACGACTGATTCTCTGTGAAGGAAATGAAGTCCCTGAGATGCTTGTGAATTGAGGACCGATGTGAATCCGAGATCTAGGCGTGGAATACATCCCAAGCAGGCGGAGAGAATCCAGGTGCCTGACATTAAGGAGAGTCTCAAAAGTGAAAGCAGAGGCCAGCCACACACACACACACACACACACACACACACACCCCACACCCTCAGGATACAGGATAGTGAACAGAACACAACTGTCTGCTGTGGTAGTGATGAGTGACGCAACAAACTGAAGCTAGGCTAGACACAAAGTCTGGTCCAGATTTGAGTACTGGTGAGAACATTCAGGCTCTGCTTAGGTTACTTTAACTTGTTTCACTATCAAATTACCACATAGTGAAAAAGTTCAAAGTTTCAAGTGGATAGGAGTAGATCCCAATGCCTCCCTTTGTTCCTCAAAGAGAGTCACCTAAAGTCCAATGATATCTTAAAGAAAGCAAAGAATCTGCTGGCTAGAGGAGTAAACAACCATGGCCAAGAATAAGAGCAAATGAGATTTTAAAAATAATAAATGGCATGACAACAGTAAAAAGAAACTGTTGGACAAATAGGAGAAGTGGACAAATAGGAGAAGAAGAAAGAGCATATAATATGTAAATAATAAAGAACCTAACCTAGAAAAAACAAAGCAAACAAGAAACAGAAGGCAAATTTTCAGAAGAGCTGTGAGTAGTAGAATAAGTTAAATACCACCACTTGAATTTGACAAAATAAGAGCACAAAGATTAGAATATAAAGAATGTTATAATATGAAAAAATAAAATACTATTCTCAGAAAATAAAATGAGGGCCAAAACATCATTAAAAATAAGCAGGTTAAGAGCAATAAGAAACAAATAAATAAGACTGAAAAGCAAGAAACATAATCAACTTACTTATATTTAGAAAAAGATTATGATTCTCACAGTAATGCAAAGGAACAGGGGTGCTTAAAGAATCATAGAGAAACTACCAATATAGAGGACCAAAAGTGGCCCCCAACAAATGTACAATCGGTGTCCTAGAAGAAAAATAACAAGTAGAACAAGAAAAGAATTACAAAGATATATTACAAGACAATATCCTTGAAATGAACTAAATCTGCACAGTGAATGAACGTGAACATTAGGTATAGAATGCTGTACACTGATATATGTTCCTGTTACATTAATGAATTTCACAAATGAGGAAATAATTATTCAGGCATCAGAAAAAGCTATCACCTCCAAGGGGAAAAGAAAATCAGAGAGACCTCAGACTTCTGCATAGCAACATTTCATACTCAACTATAAGTGAGAAGTGTGTGTAGTGTGTTGTCCAGTATGACAGCCACTAGCTACACACGGCCTTTGTGCTTCCATGTGCTTTAAGTATACAATGCATGCTGGATTTTGAAGACTTCATATGAAAAAAAGAATTTTTAAATCTCATTAATAATGTTTTATGTTGACTACCTATTAAAATATTTCAACATATTGGGTTAAATAAAATATATTATTAAAATTAATTTTGCCCATTTGTACATTATTTTTAATGTGGCTACTAGAAAATTTGACATTACATATGTATTTACATTATATTTGTATCAGACAACATTGATCTACATAGTTGTTTAGAATATAATAGCCATCCAAGATGTTTTAAAGTGACTTGTGACCAGCATACATTTTTTAATATAAAAAAAAGAAAATTCAGCTCTTGTAAACCTTTATTGAAGAAACTACTTGATGAAATCCGGAAAAGAATCAAAATAAAGGACTCAAAATTGGAGAAGTCGTGGTAAAGAGGGCTAGTGGTAAGCATGGTATCCATTTAAGTATAATGATACCAAAAAATGTGGAAATTATGGTTACAAAGCAGATAATAAGTATTATAAACCTTGATAATACAAAAAGTAACAACATAGCACAGGTAAACAAAAATGGCCAAATAGTAAATATTTTAGGCTTTTTGATCCATACGGTCTCTGTCAAGGGTATTTAATTTCACTGCTGTAGGTCAAAAGCAGGAGTAGACCATATATAAATAAAAGGGTGTGGCTGTGTTATACGAAAACTTTATTTCCAAAAACAGGGCCATATTGTCCCCATCAGGACAACTCGGTTTCACCACTGTAACTTGAAAGCAAGAATAGACAATAAATAAACAAACGAGTCTGGGCAATTAGACAAGATACAATAAAACTTTATTGACAAAAACAGGCAGCAGGCCAGATTGGGTTGTGGTTTCCTAACCCTATAACAGAGGGGAGGGAAAAGAAATGTAATATGACAAAATTCCCATCTTCATAGTAGGTGTTCAAAAATGACTATCTAAAATTGAAATATATTGTTTATAAAATCTATCTTAAAATTTGTTTAATATATTTTCCTTTAAAGGGGACTTTTACAGAAAATGGAGCAGAAATGGCAACCAAGAAATCTTAGTCTAAAATCCGGTTATTTCCTTAGTTTCACCTAAATTTATTTTCTCTTTCAGTTAAATTTAAATAACATTGAAAAAATTCTTTACTTTAAAAAGTTACTCACAGATCATTTTTTATGACACAGGATTAATGTATTCCTTCACCCTTGTTCTTTAACCCTTTTATAACCATATACCAAAAAAAAAATGGGTACAATTGCATTTCTTTAAAGTGATCATTGAAAAATATTTCACTTGGAATTGAAAAAATTCAGAGTACAAAATAAGCAATTGTGTTACAATTATCATCCACCATATGAGGTTCAATATTCTCCAGATCTGACCCATCAGAACCCTCATCGCTTTTTCTGAGTTCCCCACTGTTTTTCTGGATAGCGTTAGCTATACTTTAAAATAAGTTAGCTACACTTTAAAATAAGCCACTGTTTGTTTTTTTTTTCAACTTAGTCTCATTGGTCAACTCAGGTCAACTATCCTGATAACGTGGGATCCCCTCTCATCTGACCCTAAAAATACATCCCTCCAAAGTCAAAGAATGTGTTTTTCTTTCTGAGACATTTTAACAGGTATACAATTCCTAAACTAAAGAACTATAACTAATGGAATTTGAGTCATGGAGAGCACTGGGGCGAGAAAATTCTTTCATCAAGGCCCCTGCGTCCAGTCGCCATTTCTGTCCTTTAGTTAGAAAAGAGATCATCCAGTCTCCATAGGTGGAATGCTGTCCACAGAGCACGACTAAAATCAAGAGGGACTTCCCAGTTCTCTGAGAAAAGCAACAACTGGAACTTCATAAAAAAGTGCCAGTAACTCGTAAACAACTCAGATATCTTTTACAAGGGAGATTAATTTCTAAAACGATAAATCTTTTGCCTGATACTTGTTCAAACATGAACTGAAACCGCCTGAACCTTTTATTAGATAATATAATTTCTCCCTTAATACAATTCTATGCATAGCTACAACACCTTAAGCACGGTTGCCAATCATTAATTAAATACCATCCATCTCCATTTTGATACTTTTAATAACTTCTACCATGTATTTGAACATTAAATATAATAGTTCAGGCCTAAAAAGAAGAAAAGAGCAACTTTTTCACCTGAATAATCCACATTCTCTCTCACAAGTAATCTCATCTCAATAACCATCCATTTTCTGAAAGTCACTATCACTGTAATGGAGCCAGTTTATTGCAGAAAAATAAAAATTAAGTTTCTTGTACTGTACAGATTATATCTATTTTCCTCTGATCTCATCATGGCTCTTAGACTGTGTCATCTTGGTGGCAATGTAAATTGTTAGATAATTTTTATGATAGATATATTTTACTCAAGAGCCATTCAAATATTTAAAAATAATTTTCTCTTAAAGAGAAAAATCTATTCTGGGCTTCAGATAGGATAATTCTCCTCCTGCACTCCTTAAATAGTAAGTTACATCATCAACCTCAAAGCGCCAAACACTCAGGGTCCCTACAGAAATAGTCATTCTGTTTGTTCAGCTGCACATCACCCCACATATCTCAGCCCATGCATGCTTGGTATATTTAGTAAGTGCTCAAGTTGCTTATCTTTCTTTAGTGTATTCTTTAATAATCCTAAGTAAAAAACGTCTTCTGCTCTAAAAATGTATCCCCATTTTGCTTACAGTCAATGAGTCTTGTGGTTTGAGATTCCTTCCCTCATGCTTTGACTCAGAGGAGGTTATCACTACTCCACAAAATTCCATTAAAGGAGTTCAGATAAGAGATGAGATCATATTAGCAAAGCAGGAATCACGAATATCTGCATCCACAACGATAAGCATTGTGGTAACCACCAAAGGCAATATGAGAGTGGGAATGGCTGGGCCCATGGAGCCCGCTGCTCTGCTGCAGTATGTCTTGATTCTCACATCTTGGTCAGGGATAGGAGAAGAGTGAGTGAGGGCCATAGTGAATTTGCATCAGTATATCCAAAATATTGGTAGGTGCTTTCTGGATTCCAAAGAAAAAGGATGTACTACTAAATAATTTCTAATCAAGCTCAACTTTTGTTCCAGGAAGACAAGGAGAAGGTTGCTGTATTTGTTCCTTGTTTTTTTGTTTTTTTTTTTTTCCTCAACTATGAATAAGGAAGGAAAACAAAAAAAAAGGCAGATGTTTAAACAGCACATCTGAGATCTAGATTCAAATCTGGAAGGATTTCTAGACTGATCAATTAAATACACAGATGATTTACTGGGTGAAGTTGTAAACATCTCACATAGGGTTTTAAGAAAATCTTGAGCAGTCATTAGAAAGCAACTATTTACTTTGAACTCACAAATAATTGCTTTTAAAAAAAAAAATCATGGATATGGAAACTTCAACATGTCTCCTTCATTAGTACTGACAGGCTATCTAATATTATGGTTACAAGCATGGCCTCTGGAACCAGACTATATAAGCTCAAATCCTAGGTCAGTCATTTATGATCTCAGTCAAGTTATTTATGAGCTTGGTCAAGTTAACCTTTAGGTGACTCAGTTTCCTTGTCTGTAAAAGTATCTACCTCGAAAGATTGTTGTAAAAATTAAATGTGTTAATTTAACTTGCCTGGCATATGGTGAGCACCATCTGTGATTGCTATTTTCTTCATTGACCATCTCACATTTCACTTCTTATCAGGATAAAATACTTTGTTTAAATTTGATTTTAATGTCTTTATACATATAGCCTATTATGGAAACCTGGCATAAAAGCAAAGACAGATGAACTATTAAATTCTACTATTCCTTATTTATTCACTCACTTTACATGCTCATTCATTTGTTCATTCATTCATTCATGCAGCATGTATTGAAAACCTAGTATGAACCTCGTATAGTGCAGGACCCTAAGGGCACAAAGATAAATAAAATATAATCTTCGGGAAAGAAGAGAGAATCACATATGCTACTGAGCACGTCAATGTCACAGGTCATATGGTAGAAGAATGAATAATGTACGGTGGAGGTATTAGTGAGGAAAGGATGAATTCTACCCTGGAGAAGAGTTAGGAAAAACTCTACTGAGGAAGGGATGCTTGAGCTGAGTAATGAAAGATGAGCAAGGTTCCCCTGGGGTCTGGGTTAGTTTGAGGACAGTGTGTTATATAAAGAGGAGACAAGGACAACCTCAGCAGGTGAAACAGAGGTCCTCCAGCAACCTAGTGGACAAGACCAACACCAAGTCTTCCCATGCTAGATAAACCAGCATAAGAAAAAATAGCCATGCTTGAAAGAAGGAAAAGGTAACAAACCCATAGATTCAGGAAATGAAGAGAGAAATCAAATGCGGAGTACTAAATCAAGCTGATGCAGCAGACTCCCAAAGCATTGTCAGCCTCCCTACGAGGGGAGGCTGAGTTTTAATGACCAGGCAGGAAAAGGAAAAGGACATAGCCCGTGTGAGGTGGAGAGCTGGAACTAAGACCTCTGCACTTAGCCAGGCCCATCTATGAAAAGGGAACTAGAAATATTCCACCCACCAGCCCAGAAAAGCAGCAAGGAAATTCTCCATCTGCCTGGAGTGTGGGGTGGGGAAAATCTCAAAACCTAAGTCACACATGCATGGGAGAGTCCAATTTACTTTTTCCCCATGGTATCAAAATCCCAGGCTAACATAAAGCTGGTGTAGAACCCATGAGACCACTAGGAAGCTGGCAAAACTGGTTATTCCACTACCTAAGGCACTACTCCCATGGAGAAAAAAAAAACCCGCTGAAGATTATCTCACAGTAAAATAAATAAATAAAAATCACACACACACAGACACTAGGAAACAATCCACCATCATGAGAGTCAGTAAATGGAACACATGGAAAATCCACATCACAAAAACTAGATATATAGACCTGAGCAAGACTATAAAATAAGTATGGTTTAAATAACCAAAGAGATAAAAGAAGAAATAGAAACAATGAGAGAACAGGATGATGATGAAAAAAGACAAAGAAGTTAAAGCAGCATGGTCCATTTAGATAAATACTTGGAACTCAGCATCACTAAAGTGGGTAGGTGGGGTGGGGAATGGAGGGGTGTAAGGGTGGTTATGTGTATTAGTGTGGGAGTAGGGGTGGCCATGTGTATTGGTGAGAGTATAGGAGTGGTTGTGTTGTAGGGGGGTAGAGGTGGTTGTGTGTATTGGTGGGGGGTAGAAGTGGTCATGTGTATTGGTGGGGATATAGGAGTGGTTGTGTGTATTGGTGAGGGGGTAGAGGTGGTTGTATATTGGTGGGTCTGTAGGGGTGGTTGTGTGTATTGGTGGGGGGATGAGGGGAGAATGGAGAAGATGCATTAAGAGATAAGTCCTGAGATGTAGACGGGATCAAGTTATGCAGGGTTTGGGATGCCATCCTAAAAAGTTGAACTTCATCCCTTAGCAAGGGGAAGACTTTGAAGACTTTAAAACAAGAAAGTAATAAATAGATTTGTTTTAGAATGTCCTCTTTGGCATTAATTGGAGAATGATTGAAAGGAGACAAGAATGGAGGTATGGAGACCACTCAGAAGATTTTTTTTTTTTACAGTAGACCAGATGTCTTTAGTTCCAAGCTGCATTTACAGGTGCAGGGAACATTCCTATACATTTACCAGAGCTCCAAACTTTTCCCTGAAAACACCAGCAGAACCCCAGAAGCTGTGGGACTGCTCCCAGCTTTAACATATATGGAGCATTTATGCTGTCAGATGTTACAGATGTTGGGGATACAGAGATGGATAAAACGTGGGCTCTGCGTTTCTCTACTCCTCCAAGTGCTCACAAACTAGCAAGAGAATCAGACATGTAAATAAATAATCATTACACAATGTGGTGAATATAAGAGAGGTACAAACAACACTGGGGAGCTGGGACAGAGGGCTGTTGACAAAGTCATTACAGAGAAGGGGACATTTGAGTTGAATCTTGAAGGAAGAATAAGAACATTCTTATGAAGGAGGAATTTTGTAACTGTAAAGACTCATAAATGTGACATCTATGAAATGTAATTTCAGAGAAGACTTCTCATAAACTTCATATCTTGATATTCTGTCATATGAGTCATCATGTGATATAAGCAAAGAACAAAACTTGATCCTCAGGGAGATTTTAAAGCAATAATAATTCCTTATTTCAGTGTATCTTAATTTGCGTGTGTGTGTGAGGAAGACTAGCCCTGAGCTAACATCCGTTGCCAATCCTCCTCTTTTTTCTTTTTTTTTCTGAGGAAGACTGGCCCTGGGCTAACATCCATGCCCATCTTCCTCTACTGTATGGGACACCGCCATAGCATGCATCTGTCCACTCCCAGGATCTGAACCTGCGAAACCCTAGACTGCGGAAGCAGAGTGCGCAAACTTAACCGCTACGCCACCAGGCTGGCCCCTATCTTAATAATTTAACAAGCATTACACATAGTCTCTTATTTTACCCCCACAGTAACTCTGAGGTTGGTCTTATTCTACCCATTTTGAAATGAAGAAATGTATTAATAGAAAAGTAATTAAAAACAAGACTAATTCACAGGAAATAACAAATGTTAGAGGCCAAGCAGTGTGTGTAATGGTGGTGGTAGGTCCACAGTTGTTCCATCTCACAGGGAAATTCACAACCATTCTGCTGAGTTCCATCTAGGCCAGGACATCCTGTTTTTCTTTCACTCTTCCTGCCCTGATAAGCTGACTGTAGGGTGGCAGAATATGCCACCATAGAATATACCACTTTGACATAAGGATTGTTTTTAGCTGAAGACAATTGAGAAGAAGCAGCTATAAGAAAAGCTCCCTGCCCTGTTCCTATCTGCCTAAAAGCAGGATGTAAATTTGCAAAGGTGTCCTCCCTTCCCTCTCTACCAGGAAGGACAAAAATTAATCACCAGAGACAAGTTTAGGCCCTTATCAGCCTGAAGACAGCACCAGAGGAGTTGACATAAACTTTACTAACTAGGCTTTATCTACCATTGGTTTCCCATATCTTTGCCTTCCCACAGTTTGCTGCCCTAGAAACTCAAAGTCCTTTTCCTTTGTCTTCTCACTTTTCTAGAAATTTGTTGTTCTTTCACTAAGATGCTATATAAGCCCAAGTTCTAACCACCCTTTTGAGTTACTCATCTCTGAATGCTCCCATATGTAAGTCCGATGCACATGCTAATAAACTTCTGTTTGTCTTTCTCTTGCTAATCTGTCTTTTATCTGTCAATTTACAGGGCTCCAGCCAGAAAACTTAGAAGAGTGGTATGAAAAATTTTCCCCTTTCCTGCAAGTACCCCACTGCTGTTCAGGGGATAAATAAAGGCCCAGCACTTTTAGATGATGGGCTACCCACGGACAGTAGGTTACCAAGAGCAAGTTGATCTCAAGCAGAGTGTGACATTGATTCCCTCCACATCCTGGTCCTTCCTCCCACTCCCTGGCTCCACTCTGATGCCTCTGATGCCTCCGTACCTTCCTCTCATATCCCAGTCACCCTCTGTCATCTTCTCATGGTCTCAGCCCCAGACTTATGTAGTGCTTACAAGCAAGCATCTGTAAAAGCTTGAGTAGATGTTTGATTAGAGTCTGGGGGTGCCCCTGGGTTCAGGTGGAGGTCAGACACAGAAGGGGAGGGAAATACACAGATGTCAGATTAATATTCAAGATAACCCTGCCATGTGTTTTACAGCCTAAAGAGGCAATTGGAGTTCAGAGAAGGAACAGCTAATTTAAATTTAGGAAATATGCCACGGCTAGAGCTGGGCTGGGATGGAAAGGCATTTGGAGAGGAGAGAGAAGCTTATAAATCTGAGGACTGAATGGGATCTTAGAGATCTTGGAGTCTGTCCTCCTGCCACCCCCGCATCTGAGTCCCGGTCAGAAGGGCCATAATAAGCAGAAATACAACTGGGACCACATGGAGCCCTGTGAGGAGGCAGGCCTAACAAAGGACACCATTAACATCAAGAAATGGTGGAAGAAGAAGAGGATTCAGAGAACTATGAATCTGTGAATAATGAGCACTTCCTCTGATAAGCAGAACCAGTGTTACAATTTTATTTGGTTCATAACTCTTGTCCATTAAAGAGTCCATTCTGTTGATGACCCAGGAGACCCTAGAGGAACAGATTGTCCTTAAGTATGTACTATTTTCTTGAATAGCTGATATTAATTGTATCTTCCCACTCACAAGTATATTAGAGTTAGTGTACTAAATTGCTTTATTTTAGTGAGGAGGCTGCCTCTTGGTTGTATATTACATATCTTTGATTGGACAGCAAATCTTTAGGCCACTAGCAAACCATTGAGAAGATTACTATTCCACCATAATACACTATCATTCAAGTATGTAAAAATACTTAGAGTTCTGGGGAAGAACAGCCTTATACAAATAAACTCTAGGTGTAGAATTAAGTCAAGTCAGTAAACCACTCTGAGTTTAGTGCAGGCACTGGCAAACTTGATCTCAAGGGCCAAATCTGTGTGCCACCTGTTTTTGTAAATAAAGTTGCATTAGAGCACAGCCACACCCAATCATTTACATACTGTCTATAACTACTTTCCTGCTACAACAGCAGAATTGAGTAGTTGTGCAAGAGACCGGACGGTCTGCACAGCATAAAATATTTACTATCTGGCCCGTTCCCAAAATAGTTTGCCAACTCCTGGTTACTCTTAGTTTTGTTGCCTGCAAAATGTGACTAGGAATACATCCCAAACCTCCCTATTTCCTTCCATCCAATAAACATTTATTGAGCACCCGCTATGTGGTAGGCACTGAAGTAGGCACAGTGGGGAAGGGGTACAAAGATGAGTAAGACAAGGCTCCTGCCAAGAATATTCTAAGGGCTGAGAAAGAGGTAGCATGGGTAATTTGGAGGTGTGTCAAAGACTGAGATAATAGTGTGCTCTGTCACTATGAAGGCAAAGTAGGAGGAGAACTTGCCAGAAACTGGAGACAGCATTCTGGAGACATCAGACCACAGCCAAGTCACAAAGGATGAGTAGACATTAGCCAATGAAAGGGCTGAAAGGAAACTGGGAGGATTAAAGAGCCTATGTTGGCAGTCCAAAGCCAAAATTTGGCTCTTTTTCTTTGTATTTCTGCTGTAACAGTCTCTGCTGAGACAATGGATACTATAGCTGAAAGACTGGGGTGTCTCGTACATCACATAGTTTGCAAAGTTTACTTCATAATGACTTGCTTCTTAATGACTAACGATGAGGAAGGAAAGAATGAAAAGCTTTAATATTAAACTTGTTTAAAATGAAGGTTTTGGGGCCGCCCGGTGGTGCAGCGGTTTAGTCCGCGCTTGGCAGCCCGGGGTTCGCGAGCTCGGATCCCGGGCGCCCGCCGACGCACTGCCTGTCAGCCATGCCGTGGGGGCGTCCCATATAAAGTGGAGGAAGATGGGCACGGATGTTAGCTCAGGGCCAGTCTTCCTCAGCAAAAAAAAGGGGAAGATTGGCAACAGATGTTAGCTCAGGGCTGCTCTTCCCCACCAAAAAAAAAAAAAACTGAAGGTTTTATCTCTATGAATCTCTACTCATTTTTAAAAGCCACTTAGAACTGATTGATAAATAATTCTACTTGCAAAAAATATAAACATCATATTTTTTTAATGTGTAAAAATCTGGACAATATCCACTCTGTAACAGAGTATGAAATAAAACTTTTTCTGTCTCATTTTCAGCTGAGCCCCCAAAACCAATTCAGTAGGTGACAAGTAACCCCCTAGAGCAAATTCTGAGTAAACTTATCTACATGGTGTGGATTGAAGGAACAAATAAGGTCCTAAGCTCCAGAAGTATCTCTCCCACCAACCAACATAATGCCTTAAATTCCAGTCATTAGAGGCACTCCTGTGGTTTAGCATAGTAAATTTCCAAAGGCCATTTACCATTCAGGTGTGTATATTTGGGACCTGAGAGGTATCACACATTAATGTCTTTCCTTTCACCGAAAACACTAGCAGGAATTGTTTTTTCTGAAGAGTAAAACTTAAGGGCCTAGGACAAAAAACCACAAATCCTGTCAAGGTTTAGGAGGCAGGAAAGATCCAGAACATGAGACACTACACTGGAAGATTAAAATGGATTATACAGTACAGAAAGAGGTCCAGAGAACAAATGTGAAGCATAAAGACCGAAGACTTGATTTTCCACGTGCAAGGTCTGTGAGTATGTGTGTCTGTGTGTTTGTGCATTTGCGTCTCTGTGTTTGGCAGGGACAGGGGTTGCAGAGGGAAGGAATGTGGGACAGTACCAAAAAGAGGAAAGAATGGGTGGGCAGAGTTTATCAGAGAGAAACTTTCCCTCATTCCAATTTCTGCTGAGCCATATTTTAAAATACAGCCGTGCATCACTTAAGGAGGGGGACCTGTTCTGAGAAATGCATCATTAGGCAATTTCATCACTGTGTGAACAGCACAGAGTGCCTCGATGGTATAGCCTCCTACACACCTAGGCTGTATGTATACCCTATTGCTGCTAGGCTACAAACCTGTACAATATGTTACTGCGCTGCATACTGTAGGCAATTGAAACACAATGGTAAGTATTTGTGTATCTAAATATATCTAAACATAGAAAAGGTACAGTAAAAATACAGTATCAAAGATCAAAAATCATACACCCATATATGGCACTTACCATATGGAGCCTGCAGGACCGGAAGTTGCTCTGGGTGAAGCAGTGAGTGAGTGGGGAGTGACTGTGAAGGCCTAGGATGTTACTGTCACTCCTGTAGAATTAATAAACACTGTTCACTTAGGCTACACTAAATTTATTTTTAAAATTTTTCTTTCTTCAATAATAAATTAACCTTAGCTTACTATAACTTTTTTACTTTATAAACGTTTTAATTTTTTTTAACTTCTGACTCTTTTGTAATAACACTTAGCTTAAAACACAAACACATTGCACAGCTGTACAAAAGTTTTTTTTTTCCTTTATAGCCTTATTCTATAAGCCTTTTTCTACTTTTAAATTATTTTATTTTTTACTTCTTAACTTTTTCATTAAAAACTAAGACACAGATTAGCCTAGGCCTACACAGGGTCAGGATCATCAGTATCACTGCCTTCCACCTCCACATCTTGTCCCACTGGAAGGTCTTCAGGGGCAGTAACACAGATGGAGTTGTCATCTCCCATGATAACAATGACATCTTCTGGAACACCTCCTGAAGGACTTGCCTCAAGCTCTTCTTGGGAGTTGTCACTTCTTTCAGAAATGTATCCATGGTGATTTGCTTGGTTTGTTTTCCTTTTTCATCATAGATTTGCCTGTAAGCAGATAATGCATGAATATTTCTCTCTATTAATGAAAACTTTTGGTGTTGGGGTCCATGTTTTCAAACTTTTTAAGGAGCTTGTTGAAGTCTGCAAAAGCTTCTGCTAAATGCTTAACTGTGAGTTTTCCTGGGGTTCTTCTTTTTCTTCTTCTGCAATTTCTTTTTCTCTTGCCTCTTCTTCAGCTATGCATTCCTGTTCCAGTTCCAACAACTCCTCATTAATCAATTCCTCAGGAACCACCTCTAGGAGCTCCTCGATGTCATCCTCATCCACACCCACACCAATATAGTTACTTGCCATTTCAACACAGCCTTGTTGATTTTTGCAACCTCCTCATCCTTGGCAAATCCTTCAAAGTCACCGACAAACCTCTTGAGTGTCGGGGCTGGCCCGGTGGCGCAGCGGTTTAGTCCGCGCTTGGCAGCCCGGGGTTCGCCGGTTCGGATCCCGGGCGCCCGCCGACGCACTGCCTGTTAGCCACGCCGTGGCGGCGTCCCACATAAAGTGGAGGAAGATGGGCACGGATGTTAGCCCAGGGCCAGTCTTCCTCAGCAAAAAGGGGAAGATTGGCGACGGATGTTAGCTCAGGGCTGGTCTTCCCCACAAAAAAAAAAAAAAAAAAAAAAAACAAACCTCTTGAATGTCTTCTTCCAGATACCATTCATACACTCCTTGGTGACATCACCTCAAGCCCAAGCAAGGTTCTTGATTCAGTTGTAGATGTTGTAATCCTTCCAGAATTGCACCAGTGTCTTCTCAGCATCTTCTTCAGTTGCAGCAATAACCTGGGCAAAGGTCCTCCTCAGATAGTAGGCCTTAAAAGCTGCTATAACTCCTTGATCCATTGGTTGGATCAAAGAGGTGGTGTTTAGAGGGAGAAACACTGCTTTGATATCAAGTGAAGATCACCAATAAAAGGAGGATGCTCAGGAGCATTATCAACAAGAAGAAAAATCTTGAAAGGTATGTTATTCTCCAAACAATACTTCTCTATTTCACTGGGATAGCAATTCAGGAGGGCATCTTGGAAGAGGAGCTGGGTCATCTACAACTTCTTATTGCTCCTGTGATACAGTGGCTGTGTGTGCTTATTGATATGCTTGAAGGCCCTGGGTTTCTCACTGTGCCAGATCACAGAATGTTCCAATTTGTAGCCTGCAATATTGCCCCCAAGCAAGACTGTTATCCTGCCCTTGAAAGCCTTGAGACTTGGCATTGACTTGGCCTCCTTACAGGTGAAAGTCCTTTCAGGCATCCGTTTCCAGAATAGGGAGGTTTCACCCATATTGAAACCCATTTGCTCTGGCAAATAATTTTCCTCCATAGTCAGCTTATCTAGAGTTTCCAAAGATTCTTCAGCTGCCTTCTCATCGGCACTCACAGACTCACCACTCACTTTCACATTATGTAATGAATAGCGATTCTTGATTCATTTAAATCACCCAGAGCTAGCAGTAAATTCAACATCATAGTAAGCTCAGACTTTTTCCTTCAACACCACAAACAAACTTTTTGCTTTGGCCATGATCGTCATGGTGCTGAGAGGGATACGCTTCTGTGTCTGGTCTTTGATTGTGTTCATTAGAAGTTTCTCCACGTCTGTTATAGGTCCTTGTCAAATTTTTGTTAGTCTCATTGCCTTCAATGAAGGAGATTCTTTAACAGCTTCCATCACTTTGTTCTTGTTCTTTAAGATCACAGCCATGGTGGGATGGGACATGCCTGACTGGAGAGAAATAACCATCACTGATTTTCCACCTTCATAGTCTTTGCTCACTTTTAATTTCATTTCCAGGTCAATCACTCAATATGGTCCCTACTGGCAACATTAGCAGTGGATTTTGAATGGTTAGGGGCCATGATGAACAAAACAACACAAGATTAAATCAAGCACAATAGAAAATGATGCAATCAAGAGAAGCGATAAACACGAGATGTGTGAGGCTGCTGCCTGTATAACAAAGCATACTGTTTTACAGTAAACTTTTCTTTTTATAAGTAGAAAGACTACACTCTAAAACAACAATAAAAAATATAGTATAGTAAGTACACAAACCAGTAACATAGTAGTTTATTATCAAGTTTTACATACTGTACGTAACTGGATGTGCTATACTTTTATATGACTAGCAGTGCAGTTAGGTTTGTTTACAGGCATAACCACAAACATGTGAGTAATGCATTGTGCTATGACATTATGAGGCTGCGACGTCACTGGGTGATAGGAATTTTTCAGCTCCTTTATAATCTTATGGGACCACCATCGTGTATGCAACCGTGTTTGAAATGTCATTATGCAGCACATGACTGTAATCTTAAGTCTATAGTTAAAAGGTAAACATATCCTAAGCCTAGCAAAGGTATTTCTACATATTAGTATACAATGTGGAGGTGATTTGTGGCCAACAAGAGGTAAATATTGGTATTTTTTTATTTTGAGCATCATCCCCTGAGGGTTAGGAAAAGTATTTTTTAATGTATTTACATTCCTTGCTCTTTATAAATCTTATACCTCATAATTTTGAAACTGCTTCCACCGGATGCCAATGAATTCTCTCAGTTCAGTGAGGGTTATCACAGTGTACTCTATTTCAAGTCCTAAAGAGAGGTGTTAGCACAGATATTATCCAGGGTAGGGAAAGGAAGTCTGACAGAGGGTTTGAAAGAAGATTGATTTGTACTTTGCCTCCTAATAAGTCCAGCCTGTTCAAAAACTCATTCTATATCCAAAATACAATTATCAAGTGATGAAACTAGTCTCTTCATGTGGCGTATAATCCAATCCTGAAGGAAAGACCCAACGGAAAAGATGATGATTTCAAACATCTGAAATAGGGAAAGAGCTCATGGGGGCTTCTTTGGAGGCTGTCACTCATGCTAGTTCACTCTCTGGAGTCTTTGCTGGTGGAATGGTGGCAGGTAGGCAGTATACACATCTAAAAACTGTCTTTTATTTGGTCTAATCTCAAATTTTAAACGCCTGTCAGAAAAGGATAAAATAAATCAAAGGGCTCGGTAAAGTCATTTAAGAGTAATACAAATAGAAACAGAAAGTAGCAGACCTATGGAGCCAGCAACGACTTCTCTTCACTGTGCTCACATGCTCATCACTGTGCTCAGGTTTTCCTCCATCCCTTTCCCGTGTACCATAGACTACAGGTGTGCAAATATCTTCAACTTTATGTCAGGCATTTCTATCACTTACATAACATTGTCTGGTGGACACTTATGTCAGCATTTTTAAGAGACTATTCTAAGCAAAGGCATTGTAAATATTATAAAATTTGTTCTCATCTGAGGTACAAGAGGGTTTTTTTTCTATATCCATAGACTAGAAAATAACATTAAGAAATAAAAATATTGCTCTAAAATTTGTGTGTGTGTGTGTGAGGAAGACCAGCTAACATCCGTGCTAATCCTCCTCTTTTTGCTGAGGAAGACTGGCCCTGGGCTAACATCCGTGCCCATCTTCCTCTACTTTCTGTGGGACGCCGCCACAGCATGGCTGAGAAGCAGTCCATCAGCAGGCGCCCGGGATCCGAACCCGCGAACCCCAGGCTGCCAAAGTACAAAATAAACCCCTGCGCCACCGGACGGCCCCAATATTGCTCTAAATTTTAAGTTAACAATGGAAAGAAAATATTCCTTGGGCTGCATTGTCTAACACAGTAGCCACAGGCTACATGTAGCTATTTAAATTTAAATTAATGAAAGTCAAAAAAATTAAATATTCAGTTTCTCACTCACGTTAGCCATGTTTCAAGTGTTCGGCAGCCGCATATGGCTACCATATTTGACTGTGTAGATATGAGACACTTTCATCATTACAGAAAGTTATTTTGGACAATGCCATTCTAGAGTTTTGGAGCCAATCATTTTTGACACTGGGAAAACATCTCCTGTTTTCTCTGCATGACTAGATTTTTGATATTTTAATCCTCAGTGAATCTGAGCTTTTGTAAAGGATGAAGGTATGTGATATTAGAGGCTTGTAAGAACAGAACATTATTCCTCATTTTAGAGTCAGGCCAAACTCCCTTGATAATTTTATTTTTAAACAGCTTTATTATGGTCAAAAGACAGGCAGAAATCCAGATTGCAAAACTTTTTCCTAGAAGCCTGAATGCCTTTCAGATTGCTTGCAAACCATAAAAATTCAGCACTGGGGGAATTTAAAATGTTGAGTTAGTGACCTCATGCATTTAGCTTTTCCTCAGAAGTTTTTATGGTTTCTCTAGTAAACACACAATGCACTTCTTTATATCACATTCTTTTCCCATATTTGTAATTTTTACTTCCTTTTTACATGAAATTTATTTTAATATATTAAGGCTACATTATTTACTGACACAGATAGATATTAGTGCAAGTATTGAAGAAGAAAGAACTTTCAGGAATATTTCTAGAATTCTGTCATCTTAGAGGCTAATAAAACTAAAGATCTGTTATTTGCCTGAAACAAGAAAAATTATGAGTTTTGAATGTTTTAGATTTCACTATACAGCTCTTCTCCCCGATCAAAGAATAAGTTGAATAAATATTTTTTAGAATTTAAATTTTTCTCTAACTGCTTCCTGCAGAAAGACTTGAAGGATTGGGTCATCAAAAAGCACATTCATTGTCTAGTGAAGACATGTTCAAATATCAGAAATTTTATCTAATGTCTAGCCAGAATATGTTATTTAATCTGCCTAGGGTGGAAAATTTTATATTTAACCTATAGATCTTCATTATGATTTTTTTTAAACTTTCAGCAGATAATAGGGAGACTGAAAAGACATAGTCCCTTTTACAAGCAACATGGCCACCAACACAGAGCAACACCTTGACCTCATCTTGGAGCCGTGAAGCCCATAGGGAAGCTACCTTGCTAGAGAATTCTATATGTGCTTATATGTGTTATATGTGCTTACATGTGCTATTCTTTAATTTCCAACAATTAAAGAAAGATTTGGAGAGACTGACTTTGGAAAACAAATTGACAGTGTTCAACAATTTAGGGAATGCTATTAATTTTCTAAACTTTACTAAGCCCTCCTTGGAATTTTCCCAGGCCCGACCATAACATTGGTATAAAATTAAAAAAAAAAAAACACATAGGATATTAGAATTCAGAGAAGAGAAAGAAGTACAAAGGTTTGGATTGAAATGAATGGTAACAATTTTGAATTTCCAGGAAGGGAAGCCTTGCAAGGAATTCCAGATGGAGCAGGCAGTGAGACAAGGAGGAAACAAGAATGAGACTAAGTCAGCATGAGTAAGAATGCCAGATGCTGTAATCAGTGCTTTTCACACTTAAAGTGCATAGGAATCTCATCTTGCCAAAATGCCGCTTTTATAAAATAAACCTATATTAAAGCCTGAGATTCTGCATTTCTAACAGGCTCCAGATAATATGTGCTATGCTGTGTCTCCATAGACCACATTTTGATTAACAAAGCTGTGATAGACTCAATTACCATAACCAGTAAATAACTCGAATTTATATTGATGCTTTGTTATCTGAGACTGGCCCGCACATATTTTACTTCATTTGATCATAAATGAATGAAACAGGATTATATGAAATATCTGGTCTTATACATCACCTCAAATCTTCTATACTTGTCTCTCCCAAACTGGATGTGATTAGATACGCCAGTAATAAAAATGCTGCTTGCTCAAAATGGTTTGGAAAATATTGAGTTTAACACAGATAAGTTTCTTTACTACAAGATTTTCAGATCCTTTAACACAAATGTACGTTGTGAATCTTCAGGAGAGAGAATTGACCACACATAATGCTTTCTTCCCAGTAAACCTATTACTGTCTCCTGGAGAAACTTCCCTACACTGTGAATAGTGAGGTTTTGAACGCAAGTTCTGAAGTCTCATTGGTGCTTAAGTTCGTAGATACTACCTTGGTCAGGGGAACTGGTGACCTATACTTAAATGTGAGCCACTGATAAGAGAGTTTTCAAAGAGTTTCAAGGCATCCGGTTAGAAATAATGATCACATTTGCACCAGTCAATCAGATGGGGTTGAGCAGAGAACGGCTACTGTAGAAAACACAGAGAGAGCATCGTGTTGAGAATGTACAGAAGACATGTTACAGAATTGGGATGTTGAAAACCACCATTTCATTTGGTAGAGCATAGCTATAACCTGAAAGGAAATGATTGTGGCAAACAGGACAGATCGGTCTTCTGCACACCAAACAGAAATGGAATGGCTCATCACAAGAGGAGAAGTGCCGGGGATGTGGTTTAAACAGAATTTTTACAATCACGCCACACAGTGCTTCGTGATCATTGTCTTTGCAAGTAAAGAGCAAGAGCAAATGTTTGCCAGCACAAGATTTGGGAAGTCTGATCTCAGCTCTGCCCACTATGATGGTTGTGAGGGAAGCTTCTAACTATATAAAATATGTGAAGCCCAAAGCTTCAAGGAATACGTCTCTGACTTTTCTTTAGACTGGTTATGTTGAGATAGATAGTATTTGAGGTTTTGCCTAAAGCAAATGGTCACAGGGTGTTGACAGGCCACTTTCTAAGGTGAATTCTGAGCAAGCAGATCATGAACTTTTCTTCCTTTTTATGTAAAAAAATTAAAAGAGCTTCAACTGAACTGATGTTCTCCTTTACACGTATATCAGATTTCGTGCTTTTAAACTTCAGGAGGAAGTAGCAAAGAAGACTTGTGATAGCTGAGTCTCCCTGATATGGAAGTCTCATCTCACAGGAAGCTGGGACATGATGGTTCTCAAAATTTAACTGCATCAGAATCTCTTGGAGAGCTTGTTAAAACACACATTATTGGGACCCACCCTGGGGTTTCCGATTCAGTTGGACTGGGGTGGGAACTGAGGATTTGCATTTCTGACAAGTTCTCAGGTGATGCCGCCTCTGCTGGTCCAAGATCCACACTTTAAAGAATACTGCTGGAATGGAAGGAGGCTTAATGATCACCTGGGCCATCCCCTTACCTTACACACGAAGAGTCTGAGGCACATAGAGGAGCATATCACTCAATGTGGGGCCAGAAATAGTCCCCTTGACCACCAGTCCTGTGTGCCATCCCTGTACTCTGCTCAGGTGTCCACTGTGTTTCAATCACATGTCCGTTCTCTCAGAATGTAGCTCCCCCCACACTCTGGTCTCTACTTCTGTATCAGTAAAAACTATGAAAGACTTTGATGTGGGTCAAAAACATTACTAGGTGTCCTATCTACTCTTCTAATGTATCTTTGCCTTTCACTGTCTTTCAGCTATTTTACAACTCTGAAAGTTGTAGAAAACTGATAATAATGCAAATGATTCTTTTCTGAAGAAATGCAAGTGACTTGGGCTCTGTGAAGTACAGTTGATTATTGGGCTGCTGGTCTTAACCAAATATACATTTATTTGTAAAATTATTTCAGTATTCCCAGTTGCCTCTATGTGTCTGTATTCTTTCAATTCTCTCTTGATTTGTAACATCTTACTGGGTCCCACATTTAGTAATGAGTTACACAAAATCCTTGGCATGTGTTCATTTAATATTTGTATCATGATTTTACCTGTTTTAAAATGTATCTTTTAACATCCTAAAAAAAGGAGAGTGCTTCTTGAATGGCAGAATAAAAACCTCAAAAAATCTGCTTCTCCATAAAAGCAAGAAAAGCAGTGACAAAAATTGTCAAAATCAATTTTTTCCAAGTTCTGAAAATTACCTAAAGGACTGCAAAATTCCAAAGAGTGTTTATCAAGAAAAATGGCTGAATCTTCGTAAGAACAGCTAGCTGCCATTTTAACTTGACCTAATTCTATCTCCCTCTTGCCAGCTCCGTAGTAGCCATGAAAACCAAAACCCTTACAACTACAGTAGCTGTGCAAACCAGCAGTCCAGCAGCCACGGAGAAGGCAGAATGAGTTTGGAACTTCCACAAGGCCCCATAATTGCTAAGATTTGACCAGTGTGGCAGCTCATTGAAAATCCCCATTCTTGGAGCTTGTCTTTATTTGACCAGACTCAGAACATGCTTTGTGCCAACAGCCCCATCTCTAGGGAATTTGCTGAAAAAAGTCACTGGCAATTGTTTAACATTGCATCTGCCTGAAATGATGTTACTGGGTGGGGCTAAACAAAACACTTAAAAAGAACAACCTGGGAGGGGTGGCCCAGTGGTGTAGCGGTTAACTTTGCATGCTCCATTTTAGTGGCCCGGGGTTCACAGGTTTGGATCCCAGGCACAGACCTACACACTGCTTGTCAGCCATGCTGTGGTGGCATCCCATATAAAGTAGAGGAAGATAGGCATGGATGTTAGCCCAGGGCCAATCTTCCTCACAAAAAAACCCACAAAAAACAACTGGGGAATGAGAGGTACATAAGTGACTTTGAAAAGCTCACACAATTGCTTGGGAATCTAGAAGACCATGTGCAGGGCCATGAGCATGCATAGGAAAGACCTAAAAAGGTCCTAATCGCTCATCTCTAGCTTGCCTTGAGGCTCTGCACAAGCAGAAAGTAAAGGCTTAAGGCAGAGTTGTAAACTGCCTGCAGGATCATTGGAGATATACCCCAAAACATACATACAGCCAATCAGCAAAGGCGGGAGACTTATTGGTTCAAAGCATGTACGTAAATCTCTGTCTAATCATTAGCTGATGACTAAGCTAACCAGTCAGAGACTTCAATGGCCACACATGACAAAGAATACAGACTTTACAGAAGTAGTGCAGAAAAGTCACTAAACAAATGAATAAACAAACAGCAACAATAACAACGAAAACAGGAAACAGCAACAACAACAAACCCCAGGAAGAGGAGAGCATCTGATTTCCAGAGTTGCCACAATATATTATTTAAAATGTCCAGTATTCAACAAAAAAAATAAGACATGCAAAGAAACAGGAGTGGATAGCCCATGCAAAATAAAACAACCAATCAATTCTCCCTGACAAAGTCAGACTTAGGACTTATTAAACAAAGACTTTACATCATCCAATAAACAAAACGAAACCAAGTTTAAGGAATTAAAGGAAATTATATGAATATTCAAAAATGCAATCAAGAAAACAATTTCATTTACAAGAGCAAAAAGAAAAGTTTAGAAATAAATTTTTTTAAGCACAAGACTTGTACACTGATAATCTACAAAATGTCATTGAAAGAAATTAAAGACTATCTAAATAAACAAAAAGACATCCCATATTCATGGATCAGAAGACACTATTGTTAAGATGGCAATATTCCATTAATTGATCTATAAATTCAACTCAGTCTCTATCAAAGTCCCAGTGGCCTTTTTTTTGCAGAAATTAACAAGCTGATCCTAAAATTTATGCAGAAATTCATGGGAACCAGAATATTCAAAGCAATTTGAAAAAGATGAAGGAAGTTGTAGGATTTAGACTTCCCAGTTTCAAAACTAATTACAAAGCTATTGTAATTAAGACAATGTGGTACTGGCCTAAGAATAGACATATTCACCAATGGAAGAGAACTGAGTTCAGAAATAAACCCTTACATTGATGGTCAATTGAGTTTCAGCAAGGATGACAAGACAATTTGATGGATAAACAATAATCTTTTCAAAAATGGTGTTGGAACAACTGGATGCAAAAGAATAAAACTGAACCCCTACCTTACACCATATACAAAAATTAACTCAAAATTGACCATAGACCTAAATGTAGGAGGTGAAACTATAAAACTCTTGGAAGAAAACATAAGAGTAAATCTTCATGACATTGGTTTAGGCAATTTTTTTTTAGATATGGCACCAAAAGCATAAGCACCAATAGAAAAAAATACATTGATTCAATTTCATGAAAATTAAAAACTTTTGTGGTTCAAAACAATAAAGAAAGTGAAAAGACAACACACAGAATGGGAGAAAATATTTGCAAATCAGATATCTGATAAGGGACTTGTATCTAGAATACAAAAAGTACTCTTACAACTCAACAATAAAAAGAACCCAATTAAGAAAGGAGGAAGAGGGGCCAGCCCAGCGGTGTAGTGGTTAAGTTCACATGCTCCGCTTCAGCAGCCTGGGGGTAACAGGTTCAGATCCCAGGCATGGACCTATGCACCACTTATCAAGCCATCCTGTGGCAGGTGTCCCACATACAACGTAGAGAAAGATGAGCACGGATATTAGCCTAGGGCCAATCTTCCTCAGCAAAAAGAGGAAGATTGGCAACAGGTATTAGCTCAGGGCTAATCTTCCTCACCAAAAAAGAAAAAGAAAGGAGAAAGAATTTCTTTCTTGAAAAAGATACTTATCATTTGTCATTAGGGAAATGCAAATCAAAATCACAGTGTGATACCACTGCACACCTACTAAATAGCTATAATCAAAAAAAAACCAATAAGAAGTATTGGGAAGGATGTGGTAAAGTTGGTAAAGTTGTCCCCTCAGACATTGCTGGTGGGAATGTAAAATGATGCAGCCACGTTGGAAAGCAGTTTGGTAGTTCCTCAAAAAGTTAAACATAAAGTTATCAGATGACTCAGCAATTCTTAAGTATATACCAATTTCTACTCCTATATATAATTCTTATATATTCTCCTATATAATTCTTAAGCATATACCATTTTCTAACCCAAGAAGATTGAAAACATATGTCCACACAAAAACTTATAAATGAATATCCATAACAGCATTTTTCATAATAGCTAAAAAGTAGAAATAACACAAATGTCCATCAACTATCAAATAAACGAAATGTAGTATATCCATATAATGGAATATTATTCAGTCCTAAAAAGGAATGAAGTACTGATATACGCTACAATATGAATGAACCTTAAAAATACTTTTCTAAGTGAAAGAAATCAGACCCAAAAGGCCACATATTGTACGATTCCATTTATATAAAAAGTCTAGAATTGGAAAATTCATAGAAACAGAAAATAGATTAGTGGTTGCCAGGGACTGGGGAAAAGGAAAGATGGGGAGTGACTGCTAATGAGTAAGAGGTTTCTTTTTGGGGTAATGAAAACATTCTGAAATTAAATAGTGGTGATAATTGCACAGCTCTGTGAATACATTGACTATATTGAAAATCACTAAATTGTACACTTCATTTTTTCCAGCTTCATTGAGATATAGTTGACATATAGCATTGTTCACATTTAAGGTGTACATGTGATGATTTGATACACATATATTGTGAAATGATTACCACAGTTGGATTAATTAACACCTCCATCACCTTATATAATTCCCATTTCTTTTTTGTGTTGAGATTTAAGATGTACTCTCTTAGCAACTTTCAAGTATATAATACAGTATCGTTAACTATAATCACCACGCTGTGCATTAGCTCTCCAGAACTTATTCATCTTATATCTGGAAGTTTGTACCCTTTGACAGACACTTCCCCATTTTCTTCACCCCCTGCCTGGCAACCACCATTCTACTCTCTGTCTCTATAGTTTGGGCTTTTCTGTTTTTTAGATTCCACATGTAAATGAGATCATAGTGTATCTCAAGGTCCACCCATGTTGTCGCAAATGGCAGGATTTCCTTCTTTCTCGTAGCTGAATAATATGCCACATCTTCTTTATCCATTCATCCACAGACAAAAACTTAGGTTGTTTCCATATCTTGGCTATTGTGAATAACGCTGCTAGGAAAATGGGAGTCCATATATCTCTTTGAGATCCTGATTTCATTTTCTCTGAATATATATCCAGAAGTGGGATTGCTGGATCATATGATAGTTTCATTTTTAATTTTTTTATTAAGGTATGATTGACATATAACATTGTATTAGTTTCAGGTATACAACATAATAATTCGATATTTGTCTATACTGTGAAATGATCACCACCGTAAGTCTAGTTACCATCCATCACCATACATAGTTACATGAGAACTTTTAAGATTTGCTCTCTTAGCAACGTTCAAATGTGCAATACAGTATTATTAACTATAGTCACCGTGCTGTACATTACATCCCCATAACTTATTTATTTTATACCTGGAAATTTGTACCTTTTGACTCCTTCACCCATTTCACCCACCCCACAATATTTTGAATTTTTTGAGGAACCGCCATACTGTTTTCCACAGCAGCTACACCAATCTACATCCCCACCAACAGTGCACGTGTTCCCTTTTCTCCACGTCTCCACCAACATTTGTTATCTCTTGTCTTTTGATAATAGACACTGTACCATGTGAAAGGTGATATCTCGTTGGGATTTTGATATGCGTTTCCCTGATGAGTGGTGATGCTGAACATCTTTTCATGTACCTGTTGGCCATTTGTGTGTCTTCTTTGGAAAAATGTCTATTCAGTTCCTCTGCCAATTCTTTAATCAGATCATTTGGTTTTCTTGCTATTGAGTTGTATGGGTAGAAAGAATACATATTTTGAATATTAACCCCTTTTCAGATGTATGGTTGCAAATATTTCCTCCCATTCTTAGGCTGCCTTTTCATTTTGCTGAACATGCCCCTGGTAACCGGACTGGAAAGCTGAATGTACCTTCCCCACAGAAACAATACCGCAAGTACTTCAGCCACTTGGGGGTAGGATTTGCGTGGATGGGCTCATCTAGGACTCCTCCTAACAATCTTAGAGGTTCCCACTTCCACACAATCAGCTTATAAACAAATTTAAATCAGACACATTCTGTTCTTCAAAGATTTTTTCTATGTCTGTCCTTTTTTTCTATTGTTTTTAATCAAATTGATGCTGCATTCCTACAGAAAGCTCCTTAATATATCTTCTGAAAACTTCCCTCCAGTGACTCAGGACCTTGGGTAGAGAGAGCACAAGAGGAAGATGGAACAGGGGTTTTCCTGGGGGGGTGTGGCAATAGTAATGACTCATGCTACTTCCTTATTCTAAGTGGGGTGAGGAAAGCTCACAGTCAGGCCTGGGGGAAGCAGTCCTTATTTAGAGGGTGCCCTTGGCATAATGATTGCTCTTTGTTTTCCTTTTGGCACATGCAAGGCAGGGAACTAAAAATGTAGAGCAAGATAGAGAGAGTTTAGAAATGTAACTATAGGACAATAGGAAATTTATTTCATCTGTGAAATAAATGCAACATATGTTAAAATTTGTTCCCTAGTGTATGCAAAAAAGAAAGTCAAACAGCCTATTTCTCTCTTGTGTGTGGTCAGGTACTAAATGACTCTTAAATCATGCAAACCCAATAGAGAGAACAGAGACAAAGAAGAAAAAACGAGAGAAAGGAGTGCAAAGAAAAGGATAGCGCAAACATAAATTAGCTCTCCAATGTGGGTAGTTCCAGATAGTATCTCTGTTCCCCAAACAACATTTGTTTTGCGATTTCATTGCATTACTCTTGAAGATATTTTCTCTCTGAATGGCTAGAAGTCAACATTTCCAGACTCTAAATCTGTCTGTTAAAGCAAAGCATTCAAATCCTTTCCGAGTCTCTCCACTCATAAAAAGAGGAATAATTGAGGTTTTTATACCTTGAGAGATTTCTCAAAGCGTTGCACAGAGAGGAAACATCAGCAATTCTATAACGTTATCCATAGCTTAAAACCAAGGAAAAAGAAGCCAAGTTGTTGAGGAAACCAAAGCCACAAAAGGATTGCAGTTTAGTTCACTGATCCATGCTGCTTTTTAAGTACGATAATTCAGATCATTCAGTGAAACTTGTTTGCTTAAAATTTCTTCTCCTTTATTAAAAGAAGGACTTAGAGTAAGGAAGGTATGAATTGCTATTCCATAAAATAGGCATAACCCACTGTATGTGGTGTTATGAAAATTAAATTTAAAAAATTATAGGTAAAACACCTAACACAGTGTTTGGCACATGTTAAGGGATCAGTAGGACTTGGCTGTCATTGTTTCTAGTATTATTGATGTCATTATCATTGGTATTATTGTAGAGGGAGATTGCTGGTAGTTGGATAACTGATCCAAATCATTCAGAATGCTTATACTGTATTTCACAGACATGTATAGAAAATAGAATGATATCTCAGTTTTTGAGTGAAAGTGTAATTAGTTACTGCCAAACCCTCAAAAGAATCCTTAATTTTTATATTATCATCCAAAATGAATTTCACTTCCAAATTCCTGTATGTGAAACTTTGATCCCAACAACTAATTTTATCCACTAGTCAATTTCTGAATCTTGAGTTATTTATCATTACAAAGATGTCAGATGCACCAAAAGCACCCTTTAAAGAAAGAATACGTGAGAAAAAATGGGAAAGACTTTGAAATTTACTGTGTCCTCTCTAGCTCATCCATCTGGGTTATTTGTTTCTTTCTTTGCCTCTAAGTAGGCTATTTTATAACCTTTTAATTATAGAAGTTCACTTGTAGAAAATTGATTGTAATGCAAATAATTCCTGTCCATAAAAATGCAAATTTCCTTCCTGTGGATATTGACCAATTTTACCAATTTTGTATCTATTTGTAAATTCATTTCACATTCTTTATCTGACTACACATGTGTAGTTCTCTTTTGAACTGCCTGCAACATCTATTGGTCCCTCATTAATTCCCGAGTTAAATAAAATTTTGGATACATGTTCATATTAAATTGTATAAAAGTCAGACTTTTATCCTCATTTAAAATTTATTCTTTAAGAAGTATAAGCATCAAATTTATGTGACTCCCTAAGGAACACATCTGAAATTCAAACACGTTACCTTCCTTGCAAATATTGTAGTCAAGACCAGAGTTGCACCCTTCTTCCTGTGGCTTCTGGACAGTTGTTGTCAGAAAATCAATTAGTCAAAGATGGCTGTCTAAGCTTACTAAGTCAGGAGCGGTGCTCTGGGCATTTCTATACAAGAGAAACCTGCAAAACTTCTAAGGCAACATACAAATAAGTTACTGAGGAAAAATAGGTAAGCATTAACCAAAGGGATGTAAGAGGATTTCCTAGAGAAAGGATTTAGAGGCCAGATTTGAGTTAAAAGAAGACAGCAATATTCATTCATCTCATAAGAGTGCATTCAAGACTAACATTCTTTGATGTTTTAAATTAAAATTTGGTTAATGTCTTTTGAGAAGGCAAAACATTGAAAAACAGTTTGTTTTCATATTTTATCATTATAGTTGTATTTTTAAAAATATAGGAATAGAACTATTCAGCTTTTCTCTAGGGAAAATGTTGCTAAAATGTCAAGCTTTTCTTTTTACTTCCTTTCGTCTCACATAATTACAGAATTGAATAATTTACAACTATAAAACCATTCCAGCTATACGAGTAACCTTTTATATAATTGAAATGATTATGTGGGAGGAATTTAGTCAACCCAACGATATAACCATTCGCATAGGTTATGGAATTATAAAGACGTTTAAAACATATTTCTATGTGAATGTGTAGTGGTACCAAACTATAATCATATAAGTAGCAGTTGAAGATTATAAATAATGACCCTTTAATGAATATGACTAATGATATTAGTGGGTATTTAACAGAAAAAGGGACAAAAAGTATGAGTTTAAGTGTGTCATCAATGTGGAACATTTTGTAAAAGAATACAGAAACCTAATGAGAGCTTTTTAGAATGAAATACAATATCTGTTTTTAAAAGTATTGGTACTTCTACTTGTGAGTATTCTTCCTACATTGCCTGTCATTAATCTGATTAGAAGGTGAGATAATTTCATCAATCACTACACAAGCATCACCTCCCCTTCAAAGCCATCGTTGATGTCCATGTGACAGAATTAGGTGTTCTCTCCTTTCTGCTTCCACAGTGTATCTGCCATAAATGTGCAATCGTTATTTACCCATGGGTCTATATGTATAGGTGTGATATAATGAAAACAACATAGATGTTGGAGTCAAACCTGATTTGAATTCCAAAGTAATTGCTAGTTCAGTGATCACAGATGAGCAAATAAACATTATGAACCTCAGCAAGATGCACATAACAATTGTTATAGTATTCTAGTATATACTTACATACACAGTCATGTTATATTATTATTGTATATACTTATACAGCCATGAGTCACTTAATGATGGGGATCTGTTCCGAAAAAATGCGTCGTTAGGCGATTTCATCATTGTGCAATCATAGAGTATGCTTACCCAAACCTAGACGGTAGAGCCTACTACACACCTAGGATATATGGTACTAATCTTATGGGACCACTGTCATATATGCTGTCTGTTGTTGACCGAAATGTCTTTATGCAGCATGTGACTGTATGTACAATAGTATTATAGTATTTTTGTAAAGATTAAGGGAAATTACATACACTGCCACCTGGAGCACAGTACATACTCAATAAAAGTTACACAAGCATTTCCACCTCTTACCTAGATCATAAATAAGCAATTTCCATCTCTTTCATTATATATTTACTATATAATGCTAAGTAGATGTTGTAATAGAAAAGTGGAAAAGACTAAAATTATAAATGCCTCAGAAGTTGTTAGCATTTCCCACACTACCCCATCTTGTTTTGATAACTCATCATTAGTATTCACTTTTTCCTCAACTTGGCTAGAGATGCTGTTTTGACACCAGTGTTCGAAAAAAAAGGCAAATGATTGAGCAATTTATGACTCTTGCAAAATGTTCCTGGTGGTTCTTCTTCATTATTTACAGAGAGAGACTAATGTCCAACTCTACTCAATTGGGTAAAGATGAAACATTTGCCCTGACAGAAAAATCTAGTCCTGCCTGTTCACAAAGTTTGGCCAAAGTGAAGGGGGCGGGGCTCTCAGGGGATTGAGACTTTGACACATGTGGAGTCACCAACTCTGTCCAACCATCTAGCTGGGCTTGTCACCACCCCAGTTCACATCTTCTCACACTGGCCAAACCAGATTTCAGCCAGCCTCTGAACCCACACTGCCCTTTCACCTGGGCTGTCCTCTACCTGAACTGCATTTCCTCACATTTTGGCTTGCATCCTTTGCAACTCAACTCAGTTCCCGTGTTTTCTAGGAAATCTTTCCCAAATCATCTACCTTTCTCTAATATCCCCGTTTGTTGTTAGTGCCACCCAGTCAGTTCCAACTTCTAGCAACCCTGTGGACAGCAGAGCAAAACCCTGCCCAGTCTTTTTGTGCCATTCTCTCACCTTCAGAAGCAGCTGTATCAGACAATGCTCCATTGCTATTCACAGGGTTTTCATGGCCAATTTTTTGGAAGAGGGTGGCCAAGTCCTTCTTCCTAGTCTGTCTTAGTCTGGAAGCTCCACTGAAACCTGTCCACCATGGGTGACCCTGCTGGTACTTGAAATACCAGTGGCAGAGCTTTCAGCATCACAGCAACACACAGCTGGCACAGTATGACAACCAATAGACGGGTGGTGTGGTTCCCTGATTGGAAAATGAACCAGGGCCGTGGCAGTGAGGGCGCCAAGTTTTAATCACTAGACCACCAGGGCTGGCCAATATCCCCATTGCACCCCCTAAAAAGCAGAAGTAATCTCTTATAGGCCATGTTCCTCTCTTTTAGGGTTGATAAAATACAGGAGACCCAGTCAAATCTCTATTTTAATAAAAAATGAGTAACTTTTAGTATTAGTATATCCTAAATATTCTGTGAGACATATATGTACTATTTGCTGTTTATCTGAAACTCACATTTAACTGGGCACCCTGTATGTTTATTTACTAAATCTGTCACCCCTACTCTCCCATCTTGTGCTAGAGGATTGTATTATGTCACTTGTCTTGTATTACACCATGAGTCACTGGTGTCACCAGGTCCTTTGAGGCCAGGAATCTTGTCCAATTCCTTTGTATCACCAACACATATACCTCATCCTTCCTGATACTCCACCACCGAACACCCCGCACATTGTCTTAAATGCCACTGAGAGAGCAAGAGTAGGGACCTCATTCATCCTTTCATTCCTTGTTTCAGTTAGCAAATATCTATTAAACTCCTACCAGGTGCCAGGCACCAAAGTGTATTCTGGAGACACAACTTTAAACAAGACGTAACCATTGTCACCAAGGAGCTCCTAGCTCCTTCAGGAAAACAGGCCTGTCAGAAAGGAATTTCAATCAGCACAGTAAGAAATGTATTGATGCGATGAGGTGAGAACACCAGGGAAGGCACCAAACCCAGTCTCCAGGGATCAGAGGGGTCTTCTGGGAGGAAATAGCCATGAGGCCAAGACCTAATAATTAATAGGAGTTAACCAGGTGAAGGCAAAGAAGAAGGCATTCCAGACAGAGAGAACAGCATGAACAAAAGCTCAAAGTAAGAAAGAACATGGAATTAACGTTTAATTAGTTAAGCAAATCTTCCTTTTACTTCAAAGTAGTTCTGACCCATGGGTGCCACTGGCTTTTGGGGTCTCAAGCCTCGTCTTACCAGTTTTATCTCAAGGAATTCAGTGGTGAATTCTCTTACCATTTAGCCATCTCTGGGCTCCAGGCTGGTTTCTTTTCTCCCCGTTTATCCAAGCATCTTCTTCGAGAAGGTAGAGCTGAAAGTGACCAGCTGTCTTGGCTCCACTCACCTTTCTCCGTTCAGTCTCACTCTCGCTGCTCCATCCAAGAGCATTTCTTCGAGTCATTCCACTCACCCTTCATTCTGTATTTCCTACATCAACCCAACCATATTCCATACAGCCATGATGGTGAATTTGCAGGATTCCAACTCTAAGAGTGCAATCACAGAGAAAATAATATCACATCCCTGGTGAGAGGGCTAAAAAGTGAAGGCAGGGATTTCTCAGGTGAAACCCATTTAAATAAATTCTGCTTCTTAACCAATGTCTGCTGTATTTATCAGCTGTTCTTAGTCATGTTCATAGGCCTAGCTGTGTCTAGCACAAAGCAAGCACTCAGTAAGCTGTTGGTGTAAGAATTTACCTTTTGTTTTAATTAAATCTTCAGTTACAGCCAGCTGGTGGAATTGAACAAATACAGTGAACAGTAGCTAGCTTTCTGTACTGAGTGCAAAGCTGGAAATTTTAAGTGCTATGCGGAGTTTGTGATGACGGGGTATCTGTGATGGGTAATTTTATGTCAACTTGACTGGGCCACAGGATGCCCAGATATTTGGTCAGACATTATTCTGAGTGCTTATGTGGGGGTGTTTTGGGATGAGATTAACATTTAAATTGATAGACTGATAAAGCAGATTGCCCTCCTTAATGTGGGTGGGCCTCACAAGGCACTGAAGGCTTGACTGGAACAAAAAGCCTCCCTGCAGGAAGAGAGAATTCTTCCTGCCTGAAAGCCATTGAATTGGGACATCAGCTCATCCTAGGTCTTACACCTGCCAGCCTTCAGACAGGAACTACACCGCTGGCTTTCCTTGTTCTCAGGCCTTCAGACTCAGCCTGGAAACACATTATCGGTTGTCCTGGGTCTCCAGCTTAGTGACTCACCCTGAAGATCTTGGTTCTTGCCTGTCTTCACAACTGCATGAGCCGATTTCTTACTTTATGTATATATATTAATATAATATATATGTTCTGTATATCTCCTATTGGTTCTGTTTCTCTGGAAAACACTAACACAATATCACAGGAAATAAGGCAATCAGAAGCTACTTTGATTAGAATACCTGCCTTTAATTTGCCTTATAAATCTTTCATGATCCAGGTACATCCCATCTCCCTGGGTAATTAGTTCATTCTTTACTACATGTGGATGATTTGCTTCTTATAGGTCATTTTTCCGTATTATATGTCAAGGGCCTTTGAAGGATACTGCTAGTTTATTTGATAGGAATCAGTCTCCTAAGAACAGCCCCACGAATGTTGGCCACATGTGTGTACATGACAATAAAGCTGCCTCAGCTACTGCGTTATATCAGGGGCAGTCAGAATACAGGGAAATATCGGTAAGCTCTGACATCAGGAGTAAAAAGGAAAAAAATCTAGGTTAAAGCCAATGAATGCTTTCTCATCAGACCCTCTCATGTCCCATAGTGGTATACAAAAGTAAAGATTTTGAAAGAAAAAGGAGATTCATGGGGGGATGAGGTGAGAGGTTTGGGGGGACTTCAAGGACATCGAAGTGTGAACACACAATGCTAAGTAAGGCCAGCTTCATAGATGTGCCACCTGTGCAGTTGCACAGGATCCACACTCAGATGGGCCCTGCACTTCTTTAATATCTTTAATGCTCTACTGTCACCATCTTGAGACTCTTCATAATCTTTGAAACAAGGGGCCCCAAACTTTTATTTTGCGCTTGGCCCTGCAAATTATGCAGTCGGTCCTGATGCTAAGCAAAGCTTCCTTTAAGTTTGGTAACCAGTTATGAACTAAAAGTAAATGTTTATTCAACTTTCTACCTATTGATCATTCTAATGGCCTTATGCTGGGATCCAAGAACAATAGCAAACCAAACTAAGATCCCATACTCCCATGCTTGTCCCGTGGATGGAAAAAACAGGAGGCAAGAAATGACTCTGACCAACAACCATCAGGAGCCATGCACAGTTGGTCCTTGTGAGGGACTTGAGAAGGGACACAAGTTTTTATTAGCAGTTCTTACCAGAGCTTACATAACTACTTCTACAATCAAGAAGTAGACCTCTCGTAATGGGGTGACATCTGCCCCTAGCCAGTGAAATGGCTTCAAAATCCCCAATCTAGGGACTGAGTAAAGTAATTTGGCATCGTCGTCAAAACTTCCTTTGTCGTCCTTCACCCTTTGTGTAAGAAAAAGAAAATGGCAACAATCCAGGAGTTCATTACTTTCTCTACGAAAGTAATCACGCTTACGTTCATTGTAGGCCGGAAGACAGACCAAACGGCCCATTTCCACGTCTTAAACACCCACATTCATATAAACACAAATGTGCATCACTGCACGAAGCGACAGAGCTGTCTATTTGTAGAGATAGTTGTATTTAACATACTCTGGATAGAAATTTGAAAAGGAGGAATTTGGAGATGATTAATATCTTCCAAGAACTTTCATCTGGTGGGAGAGAGGAAGGCTCTGTTACCCAGTGTGTTACATGGGTAGCCTGACCTGCTGCTGACATGGCAGTACTCCCGACCAGCTCCCGGAATAAAAGACTCAACCAGCATCACTGCTGACTCACAACTACCCTGAAGGGTTTGATTTCCCTCCTGTGGCAGAATCTCCTGCTCGCACCCCCACACATTTCACCCCATATACTTGCTCTCCTTCTTCCATATTAAGTTCCAGGCAATAGGATTATATTAGTCAGAGTTGTCCGGAGAAACAAAACCAATAGGAGATATATATAGCAAGAGATTTGTTATGAGGAATTGGCCCATGTGATGATGGAAGCTGATAAGTCTCAAGATCTGTCATGTGTAAGCTGGAGACCCAGGAAGGCCAATAGTTTAGTTCCCATCTGAAGGCCAGCAGACTTGAGACCCAGAAAAAGCCAATGTTTCTGTTCTAGTCTAAAGGCAGGAAAGAACTGACGCCCAGCACAAGGCAGACAGGCAGGAGTTGTTCGTTCTTACTCATAGAAGAGTCAGTCTTTTGTTCTATTCAGGCCGTCAACTGATCAGATGTGGCCCACTCACATTAGGGAGGGCAATCTGCTTAACTCAGTCTACCAATTTAAATATAAATCTCATGCAAAAACACCCTCACAGACACATCCAAAATAATGTTTGACAAATGTCTGGCACCCCATGGCCCAGTCAAATTGACACATAAAATTAACCATCTCAGGGATATAACTGGAAGCATCTTATAGCAGCTTCCCAGATAGCAAGTCCACTCCCTTGGCCCTTCCTCTTCTTTATACCTTCCTTCTCCAGCTGCCACCATCTTGGACCATGACAATGAGCTGGCACCATCTTGGACCATGACATTGAGGGACATATCTCAATAATGGCAGAGAAATTTGAGGCCCTGACGATTGGAGCAGAATCTCTATATCAGCCTCAAGACTGTAATCCCCAGTCTTTTACATTGGATAAGAAAGAAACTTCCACCTTGTTTAAGCCACTGTTATTTGGTGGTGGTGGTGGTTTGAGGAGGGAGAGAGAGGGTCTGTCCTTCCCAGCTGACTCTGATTCTAACTGATGTATCTCCCTTTTTCTCCCATTTCACACTACAGGATAGAATTATTGATTGGACAACAAATTAGTTAAAATACCTATGACTAGAAAGAGAGAAAACTGTAAGACATGTGCAGCCCCCCCAACTCTGCAGTGAGGGTAATAATAAAACTTTGTACAGCACAGTAACATTTTGCACAGCCTTTCACAACATTACTTCATTTCTTTCCAAAAATAACCTTGTGAGGTAGAGAAGGCAGATGTTTTTAGCCTCATTTTCTCTCTGACAAATCTAGGATTGTCCCTGCCTGGATGATAATTTGGTTTTAATTGATTCTTCATATTAACGTAAGCAAAACGCGGCAGTATCAAGTGGACAATCTAATATCTCATTAAATAGAATGCTATCACTTTGCAAACATTTTGGGGGAGCTCTAAAACCTCTTTATAAATGCATATTAAGCCTTAAAGCAAGATTATGAGATAACGATAAAATTCTATTTTAACATGATGAACATCAAAATGACTTTGCTAAATTTAAACTGCATTTCAATGAAAACATATGGTCACTGCAGAAAAAAAAAGGCGTGTTATTTGTTTGTTGTGATAGCTTTCAAATAAAGCAAGGAAACACTATTATTGGTGTCACAATGCAGGTTAGCATGAAATGCTAGGAGAAATCCTAAAGATGCAAGAAACTAACTTTTTTAGACAGTGTTTCTCAAACTTATTTGACCATGAAACAGTGTTTTCTTTTCTTTCTTTTTTTTTTTTAGAAATACTTAACATTGCAACCACTGGTGTTGCAAGAGCATGATTTCGGAAATGCTATACCATATTCTACTTCTAGGACACTTTCTTCTCACTAAACAAACTGCAGTGAAGGATGGGTTGGGAGGAGGCAGGGTTACACGGATACACTTGCAGAGCCTTCTCCACACCACCCTGCTGATTAGGATCGCCAGATTTCTCCAACAAATATACAGGATTCCCAGTTAAAAATGAACTTCAGATACACAACAAATTTGTTTTAGTATAAGTATGTCCCATGCAATGTTTGGGACACACTGATGCAAAAAAGTTATTCATTGTTTGGCTGATTTCTGAAATTCAGTTTTAACTGGACATCTTGTGTTTTTGTCTGGCAACTTTACCCCTGATCCATCCCCAGAGAGAGGAACTGCAGGTCCCCCTGGTTCATATTTCCAGATATTTAATGGGCTTTATGACTAGGAAGGACCACAGGATTCAAATCGCAGGCCTGGCCATCCTGCTTTGTTTTAGCTTCTGAGACCTGTCCGTCTCTTTAGCTTATTGGTGGTCTGTGCTGGAGACTGTCCATGCGCCCCTGCAGATCTACTGTCTCCCTTTTCCACCTCCCTTTACCCTGCTCTGTGCCCTAGGAGACTGCCTATATGGACCACAGAAACTAGGCTCCCTTGTCCTCTGGCTCTCGTTGGGTTTGGCCAATGGAAGTCATGAGCAGAAGATGAAGGGACAGGAGGAGAGAAAGACTGAGGTATTTATCTTCCTGGCTTCTCCCTGCCAAGCCCTGGGTAAGCTGTGGCCTCACTTCCCCACCAAAGGACAAGTTCTTGGGGCATTCAGTTGGGGGAAAGCCTCTCCCACAGACACTGTTCCAGCCGGGTCCTAGATCTGCTTCCTCCGTCCTTTGCCCTCGAAGGCATAGGAGACACTTTCTTGAGGCTGCCAGTCCCAAGGGCTTCACCAGCCATCCCAATTTCCCTTACTTCTGCCAGCAACTTAGTCAGTAGTCCCTTCATCAAATTATTTTATTGGCCTCTTATGAGTGTGCTCCTGTTCCCTACCAGGACCCTGATTAATATTGGGTGAGACTGAGATTTAGGGGAAATGGAGATTCCCTGCCTGCACCTTAATCCTAAATCTCAAACTCAAACCTAGGTTTGCAGAATGTCTTGCTTTGGGAGTTTTAGCACCAATAATAAAGAGGTTCCTAGTTTCCCATTTCTGGATCAGCTAGCTAAAGATCAATGATGCCATTCAGTAGGCTTAATAGAAGCTATGGTTGCTCCTACCACTATTAATATTATTAGCACCCTAAATATCAGTATTTATAATATTGCAATGGTTGTGTATGAGTTTGGGGGTGGAGGTCAGTGTATTCAAATACCATCTCTACTTTATAGAAAAGGAGGATGTACAACTAAGTGGAGGTTTGCATGCAGACCACAGTGATTCTGTGGCATGTCTTGAATCTTGCTTCTTGCCTGGGATCTGAGATCTGACCACTGTGTTTACTGTGTTAGTTCCCAGAAATCATAAAACTCTAAAATTTGGTTGGCAAACCAGATGTTCTCAGAATGCTTAGGGCTACACACAATAACAAATTAAATGAAAAGAAACAAAAACAAAAATTGTTTTTAAAGAAAAGGAAAGAAACCACCCCAACTTACCCATGACCAATTTCTTGCTTTTTTTCCAGCTATTTTTAAGTAATCAAATCACCATCGTATCTATGGCATTCTGGAGACTGCAGGGTTTGTGAGTCATATCCTTATTTACAGGAATGATGGGGGAAAGTCAGCATGTTCAGCATTTATTCCATTTTTGAGAAGTGAGCAGGCAATTAAGAAGCTGGGGGAAAAAGCTGTTTCACACATAATTTTACCTTGTCCTACTATCTCTTTATCTTTCCCTTTTCAAGACCCGGACCTGAGAGAAGAGCCACTGCCCAGACATGTTTAGTGACAGATAAAACAGGTTGAGTGTAGCAGATTGCAAATGCAAATTCTTTCTAGTTGGGCTGCTGAAAAACTTGTTTCCTCCTTTATTCACGCCGGCTCGAGTTGTGCTGCTCAGAATTCTCGCTCTCAACTCCTTAGACCAAAAGTAGCCCAAACAAGGTTTTTAAAAGATGAAGTCCTTAGAGAAAAACTTTGTTTTCCAACTTGCATGACTCAGGCCATAACCTCACGGTCATTATCATTACCTCAATAATCTACACACGAGAAACCTCCCTTTTTATCTACCTGCCCCAGAGCTGCCTGACAGTGTGCATGTACGAGGACTGAATAGGGACATTTTCAAACTTTGAGAGAACAAAACGAAATAGACGTGATTTTAACACTACAACTTAAAACTCTCTTGAGTATAAGACGCTTTTCCTTCGGGAAGCATTTTTTTGCAACGATAAGAACTAATATATTCCCAGTTAATTAAAAAAGACAGAAATGTTAGAACTGGAAAGGTATTCAAAGAATCTGAAGGTTAATGCCATCGGCTTCATGGGCTATTACATCTCTGCCTGTGTACATTTTGCTTTCTATGTTCATGCGCGATGTGATCTGCACTCCCATCTCCGATTATAATCGCTCTTTAAAAATAACAAAGGTGGGGGGCAGCCTGGTGGCATAGTGGTTAAGTTCATATGGTCCACTTCAGTGGCCTGGGGTTCGCAAGTTAGAATCCCGGGCGTGGACATATGTACCACTCATCAAGCCATGCTGTGGCTGCATCCTACATACAAAATAGAGGAAGATGGGCACGGATATTAGCTAAGGGATAATCTTCCTCAGCAAAAAGAGGAAGATTGGCAACGGATGTTAGCTCAGGGCCAATGTTTCTCACAAAAAATAAATAAATAAATAACAAAGACAGGTGAAAAATACTGTCTTAAAAGTTCTAATTGCTTAAGAATATTTTCTTACCAGCTCTTGGCTTGGCTTTGAAACTTTGAAACATAAGATAAACATTAAAAAACAGGTGGATCAGGGGCCAGTCCAGTGGCACAGTGGTTAAGTTCGGCATGCTCAGCTTCAGCGGCCCAGGTTCACAGGTCTGGATCCTGGGCACAGACCTACACCACTCATCAAGCCATGCTGTGGCAGCGACCCACATACAAAATAGAGGAAAGGTAGGCACAGCTGTTAGCTCAGGGCCAATCTTCCTCACCACAAACAACAACAAAAACAACAGGTGGGTCATGGGAATCTTCATAAAAAAGCAGGATTATTAGTGTCACCCAATTAAATATGTTACCAGTGACAGCGGAAGTAGACAAGATCTGTCTTTTATTCTGCCAAGCCACATGATAAGGGTTTACTTATTCTCTAAGGAGAATAATATTCACTAAAACAACTTCTCAAGTAAAATGTGTATAATAGCCCTATATAAGTAAGCTAGCTACCTATATAAACATGTATAGTATAAATAACCCTATATAGCACTCTAAGCAACTTAAAATAAGGTAACTTAAAAAAGAAAACTCTTCAAACACGTTAACCTAGAAGATAATGTGTTAACATCTTACCCCTGTGCTTAAAATTCTTCAATGGCTTCCCCTTGCTTTTAGGATTAAGGCCAAAATTCTTAACGTGATCTTCAAGTTCCTGCCTTATTCTACAACCTCATCTTGTACCATACTCTCCCATCCTCTTTATGCTCAGCCATACTGGCCTTCCTTCAAGTCTTCGAACATGCCCCAGGGCCTTTGCACACGTGTTCACTCTATCTAGATGCCTTCTTCCACCTGCCTTCTTTGCCTCCTTAGCTCTTATTCATCAGATCTCAGCTCAGTAGTCACCACCTTAAGGAAACCATCCTAGACTCCTCATCTCAGTTAGATTTCTTATGTGCATTCATAAACTATGTTTTCTTTCTGTTTGGCACTTCCCTCGTTTGTTTGATGTATTTTTTATCTATTGCTGCATAACAAAGCACCCCAAAATTTAGTGGCTTAAAACAACAAACATTTATTTTCTCAAAGCTCCTGAGAATTGGGAACCAGGAGCAGCTTGGCTGGATGGTTCTGGCTCGGAGCCTGTCATGAGTTTGTACTCAAGACGTCAGCCAGGCTGCAGGCATTTGAAGTCTTGCCTGGAGCTGGAGGGTCTGCTTCCAAGTTCACTCATGGGGCCTCAGTCCCTTATCACGTGGGCCTCTCCATAGGCCTGAGTGAGTCTCTTCAGAATATGGCGGCCACCTCACTACAGAGCAAGTGAGCCAAGAGAGAGCAGACGAGAAGGGAGCTCCTGTGTCTCTTATGACCTAGTCTTAGAAGTCACATACACTTCTGCTTTATTCTGTTAGAAACAAGTCTTTAAGTCCAACCCACACTAAAGGGAAGGGGAATTAGACTTTGAGGGGATTTGGGGATATAGTATTTTAAGACTCCCCCAGGTGGGTGTTTAGGTAAATGTCTACCTCCCTTACTAGACTAAGGGTTCCTTGAGAACGGGATCCATGTTTCCACTGTTCACTGCTGTGTCCCTGGTAACTTTCGGAATGCCTGGTTAAAGTACAAGCATTCAATAAATGAAAGGGAGGGAAGGACGGGAGGGAGGAAGGAAGGAAGGAAAGAAAGAAAGAAACTTTGTATTTGAATTCTAGCTATGGAGGACTTTGTACAAATTATGTAACCTTAGCTTCTGGTTTTGAAGAACAGGGATAATTATAGCTACCTCTTGGATTGTACACCTAAAAGTAATAAAATGTTATATATCGATTATATCTCATTTAAAAATAAATTAATTTTTAAAAGAGAATTAAAGGGGCCAGCCCGGTGGCATAGTGGTTAATTTCACATGCTCCACTTCAGCGGCCTAGGGTTCACAAGTTTGGATCCTGGGCTCAGACCTAGGCACCTCTTATCAAGCCATGCTGTGGCAGCATCCTGTATAAAGTAGAAGAAGACGGGCACAGATGTTAGCCCAGGGCCGATCTCCCTCAGCAAAAAGAGGAGGATTGGCAACAAATGTTAGCTCAGGGCTACTCTTCCTTAAAAAAAAAGACTTAGATAATACAGCCTCTATAAAGCACCTAACATAGTCTGACACAGAAGGGGTTCATTAAATGTTACCTGTCTCCATCTTCCTTGCTTCCGTTACACATACAATCCATCCTAAGCCACGTGGATTCACTTCTCATTATGTCGCTCCCATCCCTCCTACTCTGTTACTCCATTTCAATGGCTACCACTCTCTCTTCTTGCACACTCCTTCCCATCAGCCTCCTGACAATTCCTCATACCTCTAGTCTCTATCGAGTGTGATCCATCCCATGCACTGCAACGATATTTCCAGTCCTGATCATTCACTCCTCTTTCCAAAACGTTTATTTTGTCCAAGCTCCCCCAACAACCAGGACCCCGTGGAACTTCCCAACTTAATTTCTCACTCTCCCCACATATATTCCACAGGAAGACTAGTCAGTGCCCCAAATTGTGTGTGGCCCTAACTCTGTGCTTCCCAACCACTTGTCTCTGCTCATGCCATTCTTTCCTTCTTTGAACCCCTATTATGCACTTTATTTGTCTTATCGCACTTGTGTTTATCGTTGTCTTCCAGGAACCAGAATGTGTGTTTAGTAGCAGAAGTAGAAGCTTGGAGGCACATTGAAGGCTAGGATTGTCATTCATTTTTGTGTCCTCTATTGTTGTTACACTGCCCTGCACTTGGTAAGTGTATAATAAACTTTTGCAGAATTGAGTTTGAATTCCAGATCCCTCTTAGTTCCTTATTTGTGCTAAGTTAATGATACATCCAAGCCCAGTACCAGAACGAGATAGAGAAACATGCTCTGCCAATGCCAATGACTAGAGATTTGACTTCTAGCCACGTGTAGCCACATTCTTTTCATGTCTGCATAAACTAGATGGCTCACAAATAGCAAATCCTTTAGTAGAGCAATTGCATAATATAATGTGGGTTACATTTTCCTTTAATTCTCTAAAGCAAGCACCTTCGCCTTAATAATATTAGGACCTCTGTGCTCATTTTTAATCCTCTATAACATTTTCATTATTGCTCATAGCAAGAATATTTTAAATATATTTGAAGACAGAAAATTCTTAAGTGATTCTGTGTTATAAAGATAATATGCAGTGGTAAATAAGATTGGGAGAAACTCATCGAATGAAAAGATGAGACCAATAATATAAGAAATTTTGCCTTTAGATTTCTCTGACAATGCTACAAAAGTAGACGATGTTTTCATATTTTTAACGAATAAAGGTCTGGTTAAAACACACACACCTAGGGAAATGCTTGCTTTTGAGTCACCAATAGATATCTTTTGGAAACACATAGTAAAATTTCAGGCTGAGACTAGTGCAGATATGAAAACTATTTACTCAGTGCCTCCTTAATAAAATACCAGTGGTGTGCAAACATTTTAATCCTGTGAAATTATTTCCATTCTGGTAGAGAAAGAGGTGCTGGAACTATATTTCCACACCTCTTTTTTTCTATAAGGGGCCATGACTGTTTAAATTCTGTAAATATATGTAACCCTCTTCAGATGGGCAGTGACCGAAACCTAATCCTTGTATTTAAAGGTTGGTAACTTACCCTTCTTCCTCCCATTCCATTAACCCTGGATTTATATAAACTTAGTAAACAATCCTTCCTTTATATTCATATTTATAAGCCTTGAGATTACTGAAAAAGAGGGTTCTGCCAGTGGGGCCAGCCCCATGGCCTAGTGGTTAAGTTTGGCGTGCTCTGCTTTGGCAGCCTGGGATTGGTTCCCGGGCACGGACCTACACCACTCGTCAGTTGCCATGCTGTGGTGGCGACCCACATACAAAATAGAGGAAGATTGGCACAGATGTTAGCTCAGGGCGAAACTTCCTTGGCAAAAAATAATAATAAAAAAGAAGGTTCTGCCAGGATAATAGGAACTTTCACTTTGGTCAAATGTTAAAGCAGCTTCAGCATAAATGGGCTCATATAACATTAAAACTTTGAGATCTATCAAAAAGCTTCATTTTGCAAATAAGGAAACTGAGGATCAAGAAGCTTAAGGACCTCATTGACTTGGCACCACAAGGCAAGAAATCCATGGCTTTGCAACACGCTTCCCCTTGGCATTTGCCCAATTGCCCAGCGGTAAGCCTAGCCCAGAGTGTATCAACATTGGCACCATTGGCGTGTTGGGACAGACAATTCTTTGTTGTTGGGGGGCTGTCCTGTGCATTGCAGAATGTTTAGCAGAATCGTTGGCCTCTATTCTCTAGATGCCAGTAGTATCCCCTCACCCTAGTCATGACAACCAAAAAAAAGTCTCTAGACTTTGCCAAATGTCCCCTGAGAATAAAATCACCCTCAGTTGATAACAACTGGTCTATCCCAGACCATCTTATTATTTTAATCAACTATTCTCTTTTACGTTTCCTGGGAAAATACCTTAAAGACACTAAAGCATCATATTCAGTATTACAGCTCTGAGTGGTGTATATAAGAAACCACAGTCTTTCCAAGAAAAGGGACTTCGCTGCTTTTTTTGGCACATGCAAATACAACTAAGAGCAAATTCTGACTAGGGTTAGCCAACACCAACTTTTAGCATAAGGGAGGTTAAGAAAGGGACAAACTACAGACTGACAGTTTTGATCCATGTTTAATGAAAAAGAAGTTACATGAATAGAAATGGACATAAAACAAAGAGATCGTTTTGGGAAAATATGGTCATAAATAGAACTAGGGAAAAATGATTTTAATCTTGAATTTACTCATATATTCCTATTGGTTATTAGTGATCCACAACATCTCCTTAAATCCAAAACAAAGTAATAGTTATAATTTTACTGATGTTTTCATGGGAACTCACCAAAGTACTATCCAAACAATACTTTTCCATTTCTCCCATGCTGCAGAACACACACAAGCAAAGGCGGAGATGTTTACTGGGAGGTAACGTGGCGTGAAGAAAATGCAGCCTTATCAGCTTTTTATTACAACAGCAAGTCAGCACTGGCAAATGTGCTCTTGGCACAAACATGCTCTCTACTAACATTTTCATGAGAAAGCTTTTATGATATGCAACCACTTATTCTTAGTACAATCAATCATCGAGGGATTAAATCTAACTCTGGTGAATGTAAATAAATGCGGGGAAGTTTCTGACGGTTCAGATTTGAGCACAGTCGAAATGTCAAAGATGTGAAATTTAAAAATCCACAGAAGTGGAACTGCAGTGAGCATCTTACTGGTTTGTTTCATGACTTCATTGTGTTCAGCTCATGCTTCTTAGTGGAGCTAGTGAATATTCTATTTTTATCATTTTCTACCCAGATTACAATAGGATCATAGCTTCCTAAATAAGGGAAAAAAATATCTTTGGAAAAGAATTATGATCTCTGAAAACATATACTGGTAATAGGTTTGCTTTAATTCTCTTATTTAAAATAAAATATCCCTTCTCTCAAAGTAGATCTGACCAGCATTAAACTCATTATAGACGTTTGCCATGTGGGTAATAAAGAGAAGCAATAGATTTTATTCACTATCCCTTTAAAAAGAAAATCTTTTGGCCAGTGCATGGCAGTCACCAACCTTTTATGCTTACATTGAATAGTTAGGAGGAGCCCTGTCTCTTCTGATACTGTAGTCTAAGTTTTTCCAGTTGCTCTACACATTGTGACTGGGCCAACTTCAACGTCCGATTCTCCTCCGTCAGTGCCTCGAATTCCCGAGCCAGCTGAGCAGCATCCAACTTCTCCTTCTCCGCCTGATCCAGCTTGGCAAGGAGCTCCTTTCTGAAGATGCAAAGGGGCAGGCAGGGAAGAAGCACAAAATGTAATACAAACAAATTAAATTATACAGTAATAGCATAATGGAAGCAAAATGTTTCATTCCGCTCTTCTAAATGTTACTCATCTCTACCTGCCTCCAATTACTTTCATTTTTCCAGCTTCACAAGTTTTAGATCCCTTTGTTTTCTCCTAGCACCTCTATTAGACACATCCAAAATACTAAACATATACAAGAAAAGCTCAAGAAGTCATTCGACAGTCAAAATAAGGGATCTTTTTAGAAGCACAACAAATTGTAAAAATTACATATACACATATGTATACATATATACAGATAGATAGATAGATAGATAGATGCCGTCGCTCTGAGAGAGAGAAGCCCAATAGTGTGTAGTGGGAAAGGGAGAATAAATCACAACTGCGGAATTTTTTAATAATTAGTGAATCCAGTTAAGGATATATGGAAGTTCTTTATACTATTTTCGCAACTTTTCCATAAGTTTAAAATTATCAGAACAAAAAGTTACCCTGGGAAAAGAACAAAAAGCAAATCAGAATAGAAGTTCTAGTATTTTCTTCCTGCACCCAATAGGCTGCCTTGTGTACCTAATTTGGTGACCACTGAGCAAAACCAGGCATTGGAAAGAAAGTGCCCATCAGGGACAAATAGAAGATAATCTGGAAAGTCTATATGTATATACACAAAGTTCCTTGGGCTCTTATTGATCTTTGAATCTTCCATGGTGTTTAGAATATAAAGGCTCCCAATAAAGACTTGCTGAATGAATAACTGAAGAGTACGTCAGAGACAACTAATGTATATTTTAAAGATGAGGAAATAGAAACTCAAAGTACTTAATTTAACTGAAAAAGTTATACAGCTAATAAAAAGGACCCAGAAATCAAAACTATCCTCTGATTAAATGTTTAGGGCTCTTTGCCTCTAAGCATAGTTTAAGCAATAAATGTCAATAATTAAATATTAGTAAAGTTCCTATGTAACTATCTTAAAGAAACTGATGAGTAAAACTTAACACAAGTAAAAAAGAGACATACCTCTAAATCCTCCACCCATCGGCTCATCTATTCCTGTTCTTTTTTTCCTTTCAAATTAACTGTGTCACACAAATAATTCATGTGGAGATAGATTTCTGCTTTCACACCATGGTATAGAAGTTGGCAGTACTGGGTATAACAATGACTATTGTCCTTGTTCCATCTGACTTCATTTAAAATTCCTGAGGATATCTGTTATTAGTTTTGACTGGTAGGGAAAATAGATCAAAATATCACAGATTTTTCAACTAAAAGGAATGGTCAAGATCGTCTAGTCCAATCTTCTTGCATCAGGGAAAGTCAATAATAATTTCTTCCTTACTGGAATCAAGAAAACTCAACTGATAGGTTTCTAAATTAGTTTCATGCATTTGATAAGCAATTATACATGTATTCATTGAATACTGTCAAAACATCTGTTGTCTTCAGTCTAGGACCTATTTATATAGACATATTTATGTTCATCCATTAGCAATTCATAATTAAACCCTGGCACATCAAGCCACAGAGACAAACATATAAATAGATGATCTGAGGAACAAATCAATACCTATAATTGGCTAGAATGTGGTCTTGTCTTTGATTTCTTGTTTATCATTTCTTTCATTCCCTTCAATGTAATGTAACATGGGGATAGAAGACCATAGTTACAAGAATCTTATTTCTGAAGTCAAGAACCTGTAACATAGCTTTCCACACGATGTACCTCTACAATGAAAAGGTCATAACCTTGGGTCCACTGTAGATCATCTGCTGTCCCCATCCTAAGCCACATGCCTAGAAAAGTTTTTATTTGCAAAGACAAATCAGGGAAGAGAAAGTCCAAGTGAGCTGCTAAAGGGAACTTTGAAACTTTGTGGAAACTAATTCCAAAATTAAGGAGATTCTTTATGTTGCAGGAGGTTGGGACACAGATTCATCATTATAACAAATATTTCTTTGTTTCTGGAAAGACCATTACCATGGCTCTTGGGACTTTCAAAGTTGACTAAAGACTTTTATTTGGAAAAGACAAAATCCTAGGTCTCCATGAGCTTAAGAGTTTTGGTGTAATAACATAATAAAATACTATCTTCATCATAGGGAGAATTTTATTTTAAATAGTGAAATAGACTGCACTGTTGGTTCTTGAGAGATGTGTGTTCTAGTACAAGCATTTATACACAGGAGAGAAGGAGTAGATGCCACACGATGACGAAAAGGATGTGAAAGTCCACCTTCATTTATGCAGATGGAGGAACAATAAATGGCATTGAAATGAAATTTCCAAAGCACAGTCTAGACTGTGGTGTTGAAGCCCTACAAATGAATAATGCATGGGGAACAAATGTATTTTATCTTTTGGGAACCAAAGAGCAACACTATACCCTTGCAGGAGGAAGTGAGATTTGCTCTAAAGTAGAGTTTCTCAGCCTTGACACAACTGATCTTTTGGCCCAGACAACCCTTTGTTGGTGGTGGCTGTCCTATACATTGGCATTATAGAAGGTTTAGCAGCATCCTTGGCCTCTACTTACTAGATGACAGTAGCACCTCCTCCAACCCCACCTCCCACACCCTGCATTCAACCTCCCACCCCCTGCATTCATTACAACCAAAAATGTCTCTAGACATTGCCATTGTCTTTTGGGCGGGGGAGATTCAGCTTGGTTAAGAACCACTACTCTAAAGGAGATAGAGTAATCACCTAAAAAAGAGATAGGAATAAGGTGAAAGGCAAAATGTTTCCTCGCTCTGCTTCCCCCAGAGATTGGAGCCTCTTTCCTTTGCAAGGAAGACCTACTTAAAGGCATTCTCAGTGAGTTGAGATAAAGATTCTGTCCATTTTAACATGTTTCTTCAGACAGAGATTTAAGTGGTGATATACTGGGAAATCAGATTCCAGTTAAAAGGCTGGACTGCATGTAGTGAGGTATAAAAGGCCCAAATCATTATGATCGGGGCATGAATGGAAAGCATAATCTCACAGCCTGATAACATTTGGCATACAGGGATTTCACATAAAACTAAATCCTAAAATGAAAGAACCCCTTTGGCTATATCTCTGCCTCCTTGAGCAAAGTGAAGAACCAAGACAGTTCTTTGGTCCTTCCATTCATTCACTCAACAAGTATTTTTTGAAATCCTATTGCAAATCAGGCACTGTCCTCAATTCTTGTTAGCTGAGTTAGTCTCAGTAGGCATATCTCCACTGTTGGAAAGTGAACTTAAATCCTATACCTTACCCAGAAGGCATCTTCCCCATATCTTAGAAAAGACGATGGAACTCTTCCCCCTCATTACTACATACTCTGCAAACACTTGTGGAGAAATATCTCCATTTACTGTTTTTTTATGATAGTAGAAACCTAATTTCTGGGGACTGAATAAATAGTTAAGAAAAATATGCTTGCAATATAAAAATGAGGTTTGTTTTTCAATGTTTTTTAGCTGTGGGATCCTTTTCCAAAGAAAATTGTACCCTGAAGTGAAGTAAATAAAACAGACAAAATTGGACCTTCTCTGGTTGGTCCTTGTACAGTCCCCTGCCTGACACCCTCTCAATCCCTAATTTTTAAGAGGTTTCCCAAAACACAGTTTAAAAACCTCTGCCTTCAGGAATGTGCTAAAGAAATAAATGTTTCTGGTTAAACATAAAAAGTTCTTGTTATTGGAAATTTCAGAGTAAATTAAATATCCCGACTAAAAACATTTTCAAAACAGGGCTATTTTTAGACTATGCTTTTACAAATTACATATGCTCCTTTTTCCCCCATCGTGATATGCTCCCTTCAATGAGATGTTGCTCCCTCAATCATAATTTTATATATTTTTCAAAGACATGAAAATATATGTCTAACAATGATTGGAGAATTCCTATATGAAAACCCTTTCTAATGTTTTCTCTGAACCCACTAAAATTATATAAGGTTTTTTCAACTCAATAATAAATAGACAACCCAATTAAAAATAGGTAAAAGATCTGAATAAACATTTCTCCAAGAAGACATAGAAATGCAAAAAAGCACATGAAAAGCTGCTCAACTCTTTTAGGCATCAGGAAAGTGTAAATCAAAACCACAATGAGGCATCACTTTACACCCACCAGGAAGGCTATAATCAAAAAGACATAATAAGCGTTGGCGAAGACGTGGAGAAATTGGAACCCTCATACATTTCTGGTGGGAATATAAAATAGAGCAGCCACTTCAGAAATAGTCTGGCAGCTCCTCAAAAGGTTACACATTGAGTTATCATATGACCCAGAAATTCTACTCCAAGGTACATTTCCAAGCAAATTAAAAACATACATCTACACAAAAACTTGTACATGAATGTTTATGCAGCATTACTCGTAATAGCCAAAAGTGCAAACAACCCAAATGTCCATCAATTGGTAAATGGATAAAGAAAATGTGGTATATCCATACAATGGAATATTATTCAACAATAAAAAGGAATGAAGTACTGACGCAATCTACCACATGGATGAACCTTGAAAACAGTATGTTAAGTAAAAGAAGCCAGTCACAAAAGATCACATACTGTACGACTCCCTTTATAAAAAATGTCCAGAATAGGCAAATCCATAGAAAGTAGATTAGCGGGCACCAGTGGCTGGGTGGGGGAGGAAGGAAAGGGGAGTGACTGCTCAAGGGTACAGTTTGCTCTCCGGGTGATGAAAATGCTCTGATATTGTGATGATGGTCACACAACTCTGTGAGTATCTGGAAACCACTGAATTATGTGTTTAAATTATATGACATTTTTCAACCTGACTTTTCTAAGAGTTTCTCTCTTTTTCGGACAGTCTAAGTCAATCTTCCGAACACCACAAGACCTAGCACAGTGTTTCACACATAGAGCAGACAAGTGGTTTGACCTTTGGCCAAGATAGAACACTCTACCTGGAGCAAGACAACCTTCACAGCTGATCTATTTGTAGTTTCATCACATACTTTAAAAACTTTCCGTCAAACAATTTGGTGATAAATTTCAAAAGTCATAAAATGTCTATATCCCATTTCCATAAGTTTCTATTACGTACACAAAAAACTATATGTGGTGTATAAAAATGCTTATGTTATAATATTTATTGGAAAAAGCATGTATACATTTCATGGTGCAATATACGCAATTATATAAAAATATTCACATGTAAAAGGCCTAGAAAGAAATAGGCAAAAATGATGGAAGGAGTTCTGTAACGATGTCAGAATTCTTGATAATTTTTTAAAGATTTCAATCAAGTTGTCATTTTTTTTTCAAGTGAAAAGAAAAATTTTCAATAAAAGCAGGAATAAACTTTTCTTACATCATTGGTCAATAAGTCAAAAGTGATTCTCTAGATTAAATTCACCCCATGTTGAGTTTATAATCCTAGAAAATGTTTGTATCCATTCAATAGAAATGATTTAAAATAGTAGTTCTAGCAACTCTTCTCCTCGCTCCTCTGCAGTCTCCCAAACTTGATCCAGGGAGACCCCCGCTGGAGATGAGAGAGAAGTTCAGCTTAACCTGTGTCTGCATGATTCCAATAAAGAAAAATTCTTTAAGATACCCGAGTTAGTGTCTCTTTTTGTGTCTAACTTACACTAGCCAATCACCAGAGGCAACATGATCAGTCACGCTCTACAAAATGATGGGGAAGAAATTCTCATCCAAATCACCAAAAAACAGACAGCGAATTACTTGGGTCAAATCCATTTGGCCCAATTTATCTTGCTTGAAAACAAAGACTGTTCAGGAAAATATCTGTTGCAAAATGAATTTCCACTTTGGTAACCTGTTAATGAAAACAGTGCTCATTGATAACCTTTGGAAGACCGATCTCGTTCATTCATAAATATAAGATATAGCCATATTTCCTATTTTAACAATTTATCTTAGCCATCCTTTATCGCTGATACTGACTCTGTATTTTAAATATGGACCATAGACGTTACAAACAAAACGTGTGTGCACAGAGGATATTACTATCTCCTATAATGAGTCACTCTAAGTCACTCTCATTCATATTTGACTGTATGCGCAGCTCCCTGCTCGGTGATTGGGTACAAAGAGATGTTCAAGGGTGCCCATGTCTATGAGGAATGACACACAGTCAGAAAGACAGGACAGAAACTTAAACAGATAACTCTTGATAGCACTAGCCTACGAAAAGTGCCAAAAGAATCATTCCAGTGAATGTTCCCTCTCTCAGGAAAAGAGCTGGTCACTGCAGGATGGTTGGAGCAGGGAAAAGGGCTAAGCCTTCCTCCAGGAAGGGTAGCATTGGGGAAGACAAAGGGCAAGGAAGGAGCACTCTAGACCTCAAGTTTGGTGTGAGCAAGGGCACAGAGGCAGGATGATTGGCTCCTGCCCTGAGAAAACTGAGTAGGCCAGTGTAGCTGAAGACAAGGGATGAGCTAGAACATTCTATAGAGGTACTAAGGCCATACTGAGGTATGTCTTGAAATCCAGGCCAAGAACAAGGTGTCTTTTTCTAGCAATGTGAAACCAGAGGCAGGGAAATCAGTTATAATATTACAGGGACCAAGATTTAAAGTACTAAGTCCTGATCCCAAGGGTAGAAGCAGGAATGGAGAAAAAGAAACCCGACTTTATGGAAAAAATAGTAAAAGAATTTGGCCTTTGCCTCACATCTAGCCAATTATTTAAGGAGAAAAGGAAAAAAAGGATAATACTACAATTTCAAGAAAAGTCCAAAGTTCAAATAGGTTTGGAGGGGAAATAAGATTAGTTTTGCAGAAACAGCAGGGATATGTTTCAATAAAAGACCAGATGAGTCACTCTCATATCATTGTCCTATCATATTTTTTTAAATGCAGCATACAAAATTATAAACTTACAGAACACATAATTTAGTGGATGAGCCTTGCATTGCCAAAAAAAAAGCCACACATGGCTTTTTTTAAATTTAAATAGCAAAGTTCTCCAGTACCTGCAATCTGAAGAGCTTACAAATAAATACATAATTACCTGGTTTTTTTCTGTCATGAAACCACGGTTCACACACACACACACACACTCACATGGGAAGATACATTTATAGGCTACTGATTATTCAAGTCCTCCTTTAAGTTCACCACCAGTCACATTATGAATAAGCTTCTTCAGTTTCTTTATGAAACTTTTTTAAGACTCAGATTGTGCACAAATGTGCAATCTGAGCATGCCAATTTATGAAAACTCTTAGACCAAAAAGAAAGTCTCAGAGTAATGAGGGAAAAATTGTGTTTCTGATCTGATGAACATCTCTTAATCCCCTATAACCAAAAGTTCAGGTAGGATTTTACATTTGAAATACAACAGAGTGAGGAAGTAAGAAAGGGTTTGCAACGTGCTAATTGAGGTCTTACACTAAGTGCAGAAATCTGGCCCTAAGATCCATATTCCCCCCCGCCATGTTATACTGTCCAACTACCATCCTGGGGAGGTCTCCAAAGTGTCCCAAGAATTTCATAAATTTTTCAAAACAAAATATATTTCACTTGCTTTGATTTAAAAGTTAAGTAATAAATATATATCATGTGCCACTCCAGTAGGAGGAAGGGGAGAACTAGAAAGTTAAGGACAATCTGTTTGGATTATGTGTCACTCGTCCAAGAAAAAATTTACTCAGCATCTTTATGCCACATAGCTTCAGGAATACGATGGTGAGAAACACCTGACTCTGCCTGCTTTTATGGCGCTTACCACTGAGTATGAAATGCAAATAGTAATCAAAAGTTCTCCCTAATAAATGTGCAAGTAGAAGCTGACCAGTGCTGGGACAGAAAGGTATCTAATGCTTTGAAAGTATGAAAGAATGGACCACCCGGGTAAACATCAGCAGAATTGGGTTCAATTAAAAAGGAGGAGAATTCTGAAACAAAAAGTTATGAGTGAGTAAAATTAGGGTGCTTTAATTAATAGAACTGTATAACTCCCTATGGCAGAACTGTAATAGTAACAGAAGCTATCAAGACAAAAATTTACTCAGACTATTGGAGTATAAAATACAGTTAGTCAACAAATACATTTACATTATTCCAGGAGCTAGCCCAGTGGTTTCTTTACTTGATGTGGGAACTCCACCATGTAAGCATTAATTAAACTTCACCCCAGGCCAAAGTACTGTGGGGCCTCTAGGCACATTCACAGGGAACATCAAATGGCTCTGGGTGGTATTTTGACATTTTTAATTTCCTGAACTAAAAATGCTTATTAAAAAAATCAAGTTTTGGATAGGAAGCTCTCCTGCTGTTCCTCTCACTACTCCGTAAAGTATTTAATCTACGGCAGTTCCGTTGGGATCATTCTATAATCAAACATGACAGACACGTAAGTTGCCTAGTGACCTCTGAGACCTGGAACGTCATTCCTCCTCCCCTCTCCCTCCCTCTCGCTCCCATGCTCAGCCTATCCCTTCCCTGCTGCCCCCAGTCCAGGACCAGTAGACCGTGTTCAGAGGTGAGGGCGCTCAAGGGGACAGTACTCACTTCCTCTCCTCAAGCAGAGCGATTTCTTTCTTGACCTCATGGTATTCCTCCGCTATTTGGCAGTGCTGTTTGAACACCTCCATGGATTCCAGGGAGTCATGACAAGGCGGCAGAGGCTTCACAAACAAGAAGAAGAAATCAGCACATTTTCTTGCATCAGAATAAATTTTCAACCATTTTGCTCTGCCGAGGCTCTTTAGAGGGAGATTTTTTGCGTGAGAATAGCATCGTCAGTCAACACTGGACAGAATTCGGCTGATGCTACTTGACTAAAAATAGAGAGGTGGACTGTATTCCCCACATTCATCTTCCGGTGTCATTCACCGGCATTCTCAGGCCCCAGCCAGAGCTGTGAGACCCAGTACATGTCAGTTATCTGCCATGCGTTGGAGTAAAAATAAGTCTCCTAATGATTCCAGGCTTCTCCCCAGAAATCTTAAACTCTGCTGTAGAGAAGGGCAGTGGTGGGGAAATATGTCAGTTGTCTGTTTCAATTACCCCTTACTTTCTGTTCTTGTAGCCCAGAGGCATAAACTCATCTGGTAGAGGGGAGTTGCCCTGTAAGAAAGCCTCCCTTCTGAGAAGTGCAGCCAAACTGAAGAAATGATGCTGGGCGGGACATAACGCTTGCAAGGATTAACAAACCGTATGAAAGACCAAAGCCCAAGAAAAACATGCTTATAACATGTGAGGTCAAAGAGCATGAATTTGTATCTTTGTTTTCTCCCACCCATGAAGGAAATAAAAGTCAGCGTGGCAAGGGGGTAGTGATTGAAACATGTTGAAAATCCTACTTCTAGAAATTATTTTTAAGAACTGGCTTTCCCTAAGTTTATAATTCTAATTTCTAGTTAGCAACGTTATTAGAAGAATCACTTTTAGAAGCACTAGTTGTCTTTTAAAGAGTTTTTTTAATCACGCTTTGCAATTATTTACAGAAAAATGTTATATAATATTGAGAAATACAACTTTACTGTTAAATAGACTCTTCAGTCTAATTGTTTCTTCACAATAGTCTACATATGTAAGCTGTGTGTCTGACTAGGTCATATTCTCACTAATTTTATATTAGTAAATTGAGAACTCATGAATTTTTTAGTATTGCTCCTCTCATTATATTCTTAAAGCACACAGCTATCTTTGGGTGTCATATTTAGCTATACCACCCAGGATGCAATAGAAATCCAATAAAGTTTATTGTCTGATTGATAGATGAGATGACCCTTCCTATTTATCATGAGGCCTCTGAATAGAGATCTAAGGAAATAAAATTCTAAATAGATTTGGATGAAATTTACCTTCATGTGGAATATCCCTTGTATCCTAATTCCTGGAAAATCTAATAATAATTATATTATGTAGCCTCTTTCCCTACTGCCCCATGAACACATTCATAGCATAAACTCAGCCTGTTGGAGTCATTATCCCTTTCTATCAAGAAATAAATGGAGAAGTACTGCCCAGGAGCATTACAGTATAACTCACACCATGAGATAAAGCTGTTGCCAAAGGAATTCAGAACTGCTGGCTCCTCCAAGTCTATGTCCTAGAAATCACTACCCCCTCATCAATTTTCACCTGTTACACTGGCAAATTACCAGGTATAACAGTAAGAGGAATGAAAGCAATTTACTCTGGGCACCCTAGCCAAGCTGCTATTAAATCATCTGTGCCCTGTTAAAGGATTGGCATCCTGGAAGGCCCTAAGACTCCACGCATCCTATTTCCTGTTCTTATGAACACTCATAAACTATACTCAGTGCAGTCCATAACTTGCCACATGTAGGTACCAGAACCACGGATTCAGCATCATTACCTATGCAACAGCCAAACGATTCTAGGACTCTGTGTAAAGGATTTGCATGCATGACAGTATATACAGGAGAGCCGCCATGTAAAGGGAGAAATGTCCTTTGCTGCTATAATTAAAAAGGAAAACTGAAAATTACATATCTTTTCCCCTCAAGGTTGCCACCTAATGCTTTTCATTAAGCGGGGAGTTTTTTCATTTGTTCTTTTTTTCTTGGCACTGCTTCACGGTGGGAAATTTGAAGATATTACATATAGGTTGCATGATCGTGCTGCGAAGGGGTATACGAGGATAAGGAGCATTTCAGGGTATATTCAGTGTCCTCATAGGCTCTTTGCAGGATGTTGTGCTACTTATACATAATAATATTTCAAGATTTCTCATAATTAAGAAGTAGTGTCAATTAAAAAAGAACAAGCCAAAAAGGTTTAGTGTTCACTGTTTCAGGGAGTAAAAGGATGCCAGGTGTCACTTCAGCCTCCAGCTCCTGCGAGCTCTGTCCTCACCCCAACCTGATATGTTACCCAGCACCACTTCAAGTTCTCCCAGTTTGCATGAAAGCATTAAAGAGCAATATAGGGTTTTTTTAAGCAGGGAGGGAAGTTATATGACATAACCCACCACAATATTGTAAAATTATCTCATTAGTTGCCAGGGGTTGGGTAGAGGGGGAAATGAGGAGTTATTGTTTAATGGGTAGAGAGTTTCAGTTCTTTAAGGTGAAGAAGTTCTGGAGATTGGTTGCACAACTATATAAATATACGTAACTTATGAGCTGGATGCTTAAAAATGATTACGATGGTAAAATTTATGTTACCACAATCTTAAAAAAAGTTGATGCAAAAAAATTATCATTAAATCTTTCTGCAGCTCCTAGCCCATCCTCTAAGCATTGCTACCTGGATTCCCTATCTGAGGCTCATTTCATTTGCACCCAGCCTTTCTCTGCAGGGAACTTAAAATTTCTCATCCCTTTATAATCAGGAACCATTCACCACTAACCCTAAACGTTGCTGGACAAATCAAAGCACCCTCTGGTCAGCAGGACCCACTGTCTTTGGAAGGCATTTGAAATCATTGGATGTTTACCCCAACCCAGGAAACTCATCAAATAATTTTTAAACACATATGGTTCTCATTCCCAATAGGAATTCTGGTGAATAAGAGTATGAAGATATTTAGGTTTTAGAGCCAGCACCGATGGCCTAGTGGTTAAAGTTCAGTGCACTCTGCTTCAGCCGCCTGGGTTCAGTTCCCAGGCACAGAACCACACCACTCATCTGTCAGTAGCCGTGCTATGGTGGCGGCTTACAGAGAAGAATTAGAAGGACTTACAACTAGAGTATGCAACTATGTACTGGGGCTTCGGGGAAGAAAAAAAAAAAGAGGAAGTTTGGCAACAGAGGTTAGCTCAGGGCGAATCTTTCCCAGAAAAAAAAAAAAAGATATTTAGGTTTTATATCTAGTACAAAAAGTAGAACTATAGACTAAGATGTGTTGTTCTGTATGACATAGAACACTCTCCTTGCTTTATGATATAATGTGTGTTTGCATGTTCGCGTGTATGTGGGTAGTGTCTTCTTCACCAAGGGTGACTCTCTCTTACCTTCTCATAACTCCTCAAAATAAGAGACAATATATGACCAAGAGTATTCATTGAATAAATGTTTTTGCCTGAGGAAATAGATTTCTAAAATTCAAGCACAAGAATCAGATCTCTTAAAAATGGAGCTGCTAGTAGGCTTACATCACATGACATTTAAAACACTGGCACTCATGAATTAATTGACCGTACATGGGTTTAAGATACTGTTTAACCCATGTTCACATTAAAAACTAAAAAATAACTTAAAAGATGCCTGTGGTAACCAGATGAAAAACATCTATTAACTTCTTGGAATAAAAATTAACAAGTTTATTTTTATTTCAATTCTCATTGCTTAATTTTGACTATTCTTGTCCAAGAAATCTTCGTAGTTATAATCTCCTGCTGGGAATGGATGGACAATAAATAAACTCTTCATGTTGACAGTAAATTTCTTTTCGCATCAGGATGAGAAAATTTCCTTGTTATTTTCTCCATAATTATGCTATATCCTCCCACACTTTGGATACGTCTATCCCACACTCTTGCTTAAAGAGTAAAATATTGCATTCCAAAGACATTTGACTTGAAAATGAAAAGATAAAGGTATTCTTCATGGACTAAAACATAAATTCTGTGGGATCACAGAAACAACTTTTCAGAATCACTCAACGCCATGGTATCTGGTCTACTCACAACACAGGCAGTTCTAAGAAGGTTAAATTAAGACATTCTCTTAACAGTGCCTCGAGCCAACTTGGAAACACATTTTTCCAAGACACAGATTGGGGTTTGGATGAGGTCAGAGCCCAGGAGGGGGCACTTCCTCCTGACCCCCTTTCCTCCATCTCCGCCTCCTCCTGCTGCTGCCTGAGGAGGGAGCTTGCAAGGGCTTTAAATTACATGGCAGTGTGAGTGAGTCGCTGCTCTCTGATATCCAGCCCAATCATCAGGACCGATTTAACAAGATGAAGTAACAGAGAAACCGCAGGCTCCTGTTCCAAGAATGCTGGCTGGACCACACCATCCCATCTCCGCTCTCTGCCTGGGCCATCAGTTTATAGCAAGCTCCTCCCGAAATGGACTCCGTCCTCTGGAAAGGGCCCTGTGGGAAAGGACCCAGCCAAGCATCTCTCTGCAGGGGCAAAGCCAGCTTAAGAGTTTCCGTTTTCTACTTGGCTTCTTCAAATACTACTGGCCCCATCCACTCCAAAAATGTAAGAATTTAATTTTCCTATCCCAGCTTCCCACACACACAAGATATATTTAGGAAGCTAAATATTCTACAGTTGTTGAGCTGACTTTGTATTTATTCCTTGATTCTCGATGTTATCTTTATTTTCGGGGAGTGGGGGGAAATGAGGGTGTCTGGTTTAAATTTATGTTACCTTTTAATGTCTCAAAATTAATAAGCATAATTGGTTAAAATTAAGTGGACAAAACATAGTCTGGACTAATTCTAATATTTGAAAACTCTGTTATCTTAGAATTTTAAATATTTTAAAAATATTTTAAGAACTGACATTTCTATAGTATCCACGTTATAGTCAAAGTTAGCACTAGTAATTATAATGTATGTCTTTTACATTCTATAACACTGGAATGAAGTATGTTCGAGTCATTTCTCTGGAGATAAACAATATAAAAGGGAACAAGACTCAAGAGTGTCTCAAACTTTTTCAACAAGGCATATCCTAATGACCACTGGGCTTCTCAGAAAAAATAGAAACATGAAAAGGTAGCATTGTAAAGCTCCAAGGTATCTATATATATTCTCTGTGTGGTTATAGCAGCCAAAGAACAACTGTAAGATACTTTTCAACATGTGTGTGAGAGAGATAATTACAGACATTTCCAGTGCTTTCTATGGGACTATTTCCTAAATGCATTTCCTGATGGCTGTTCAAGACCAGTGTAGTGGAATCCTAGAAGGTTAAGACTTCATTTTCTACCATTTTCATTTCCCAGATATCAAGTGATATGTTGATGCAAGACCTAAAAGAAGTTTCTGGAGTGACTGCTCGGATAACAAGATATTATGGTACACAACTGAAGCTACGAAATTGTTTATTTGTGGAGGTGACATCAGTTTCTGGACTTATCAGACTCTGTCTGAGAAAAGGCAAGTTCAATGTGTACCACAGAGACACCTGTCACTGTCTTCTCAGATTAGATGGGAGGACTTTAGGAGATATTGAAGCTATTGCTCAATTTGGTTAAAAAAAAAAAAAGAAAAAAAGTCATATTGTTTTCCAAGTACCTTAGCTTAATGAAAAGAAGACATCATCTGAACCTCTATCCCTAACTCAAAAATCCAAAGAGATGCTTATTTTATCTCAGTTTACACGTGCAAAGATAAATTACTTGTTCTTAAATATTGCATTCAATAAACGATTTCACTAGGGAAGGAAATTAACATTAATTGAGCAATTATTTTTGCCAAGCACTGTGCTGGATCACATTTAATTCCCACAACAACAATGCGAGATAGATATTGTTATCTTCACTTTGTAGTTCAGACAAGTGAGGTTTAGAGAGAGTAAATAACAGGCCCTGAATCACAAAACTAGTAGGAGTGAAGCTGAGATCCAAATCCAGGCTAATCTAATGCCAATGCCCGTGCTCCTATCATTGAAATTCCCATTAGGGAGTTTATTACAATCTACTCCTTAGCATGTCCTCCACCTGATCATAAAAACATATGCCTCATTCCAGTGCAATTAGGACCACATATAGGGAAGCTTTGGATCATCTATAGGTCGAACCTTGGTCCCCAAAACATAACAACATGGTTAAATTTTAAGATAAATTTGGTCCCAACCCAGACCCCGGGACTATTAAAGGATTGTACCATCTTTCAGAATAGAGAAAGAGGTCAGTCACTACCTCTTCTTCAAATAGAAGGAAACTGAGGTCTAAAGAAAAGTAATGATTTTTTTCATTCATTCTAGAAGTGGACATAGAATTGGGCCTCCCTTCTTTTGACTGTATGGTCTAAACCAGCTCTGGCCAAACACTGCCTCTAACTGGCACGGAGAATTTAGAAACCAAGTTCCAGGATAGGAATCCGCACAAAATAGAATCAACCTAACACCTGCCCCCGGGCTGAGGCCAAAGGCCCACAAATGAACATTATAACGAGATGTTCATTTTAACACCTACCTGACCCCAAAGTTTCTTACTCAACATTCTGCATTAATAGAGACATCAAGAGAAATGTTTGTCACTGCTATTCTTGCACAAGGCTTTTTATGGCTTCTGTGAAAATAGAAGCACGACGAAGTACATGCTCAAACATGTCCACATTCTTGGCAAAGCAACAGAAAAATCATGGGGGTCAAATTGGTGATGGAGTATCTACCAAACAGATACTTTATAGCTGCATTTTATAAACTACAAAGGAATGTGTAATGGATATTAGAAAGTCAGAACAGATTTTACAAGGTTCTTCTATAACTACTTCATGGCAACCTTGCAAACCAGAAACAAAAAAATCTCCACCTATCAAAGTAATTTAAACAGTCCATAGGTTCTACAAAAGGTGTAGGAGAAAGAAGGCTACCTAGATTCAGAATCAGAGATCTGGTCTGAATTAGAAAATTTATTTAGACCAAACTTTGGCCTCATTTTTCTCATCTCTAAAGTGGAGACATAACAGCTTCCACAATGGTTGCGAGGATCAAACAGATCATTTGCAGAAAAACACCGCTCACCTAATAGGAACTCAATGTGCACGGGTGGGATTTAAATCTGACAGTAGGCAGAGAGTAAGTCTGGCAATAATCACTTGGCATCTTTTATTCTTCCCTAGGCAAGTTTTTGAGGCTCCAGTAGAGATAAGAGTCAGTTCATCCTTAAGCAGAGTGACAACCACAAGGCACTTCATATGGCTTTGTAACCTAACTTTTATTCTTCCGTAGAGGATTATGATGCTCGGTAAAATTCCAAGAGCCATTACTATGAGATGAAAGCGCACGAGAATGACTATAAAGATGGCCGACTCCATCGAATGGATTGCTCCTCTCGTACATAAAGCATTTTCATTGCTTTCAACACAGAGACTTCCTGCTGCAGAAAGGCTTAAATTTATATGCTTATGCTAAGCATGGAGAGAAGAATCTGCTTTCAGACGTACTTCTCCGTGTTAGCTTTCTCCTCTCGAACTTCATCGTCTTTTTTTCATCTCTTATGCCCTGGAGCATAGAATGAAGGTAACAGGCCATAGCCTTAGACAGAGGCAACTCTAACCAAATGACTTGACAACTGGCAAATGTTTGTAACAAATTCAGTCATTTCCTCCACCTAACAAGCAAGCACTTAGTTGAATGCTTTTAGGTGTAATGCCGAGAATGTTCTCTCTGTTCATGAAGAGGTGAAGCAATACCGTATTTTAAGGGGGAGTAGATCAAAACCCATGAGTCAGAAACCATCCTCACAACTGGCTAACTCATTAAAGATCAATGAAGATGAAATAGTCTCACTGGATTAAAATAATTAAACAGATAAATTCCAATATATGTCAGATGGAATTAAAGCTATAAAATTCAACCATTTGATGGTTTAATAGAAAATTATTTGGATAATTGCCAGGAGTGCTATGAATTCTGCAAAGAATGATCCATGAGCCAGGGAACACTGTTAACCTTCCCAAAGGAAAAAAAATTCTGTTGTCAATATGAAAAAGTAGAATTAGTGATCCATCATTTGATGGGGGAAGAGGAACATGAATAGGCTTTTACTGTTTTATTTTCAAAACATGTTTACTCCTTATTTTCATTGAACTTTCATGATAATAAAATAGCTTTGAGGTGACGGTTAAAATAAAGGAGAAAAAACTGTGACTGGGGAAAAAATATAGTTATTATTTTACAATCCCAACCACACCACCAGCAGCACATATATAGCCCTGCTCTGGGGATAGAACCTAAGCAAGGAACACTGTGTGTCATGTGAGCACGCGACATGGAAAAGCAGAGGGACAGCTGAGTTGTTCTCCATGGTGAAAAGAAGTGATATTGGAGATGTGGTTAGATATCAGGAACTGGAATAGCTGGGTGGAAGACCCTGCATGGGGGACAGGAGAAGAGAGAGATAAAGTGGCTGATAGCTGCAGAGGAAATTTTAGAGGAGAATGCAGCTGCCTTTTAACAACTATGTGGTGATCTGTCCACCTCCGGGACAATCTTCAGTGATATCTACATAACTGATACTGCTCTGTTGAGCAGGCTTTCTGTTGGAGGGCTGTGACAATGCCCAGGACTGCGGCAGAGGTCAGAATGAGGGCTCCTCCAAGAAGCCCAGTCACATCTGTTGGGGTGGGTTGATTCTTAGAGGCCACCCCAGCAGTGGCGTACCAGCTCCTCCACCCTGACCTAGTTGCTGACGGGTTTTTAACTCAGTACACTGGGCTCTAAGAAACGGAGCCAACACGAAGGGACACCATCTTGGGCTGCATGAGGGCTCATTCTTGGTTCTTCCCACCTCTGTCAAAGGCTGCTCACGACCGGGGGTCCCAAACTCAAGTGACTTCAGGATACCAAGCACACCCACAAATGGGAAAAGCTGCTGGGTGTAAGATAAGAGGGAACGGCAGAGCCTGTTGGAAACTGGAGGTTGCGGATCCCTCCTAAAAGCTTTCAAAGTCAATATGTAGGAAAAAAGAGTGATGACCAAGCAAACATCTGTGCACAGGATTCAAGACCCCTATTAGACTTGTCCAAATGTGCCTGCAAAGTGAAGTACTCAAGTAAACTTGTGACCCAAGGCCAGTATCCAAGTATTTTAGGCAGAACCTCTTTCTAAAGCCATTTTTGCCTGGAATCACCATATGTCATCTAAAAAATTTTTAAGTGTCATAAATTACCTCCTTTCAAATAATTCTAATGTATTAAAATGGGATATCTTTGACAGATCATCCATAAACGATGCATACGAAATATTTTTCTCATGGGTCAAACCAGGCAGTTTTCAGATGGTTTAACTTAAAATAATTAGAGTCTATGAATAGTTGTCAGAGAACTAGGGAGGCGATGGGGGGGGAGTAGAGAAAGGAAGAGTATTCTGAAATCTTGCCACACGAGACAAATCTCCTCTGCACAGTTGATTTCTAACCTCTAACCCCAAACAGGTCAAACCTGCAATGCTCAGAGACATCCACAGCAAAGGAGAGCGGGGACCAGCCCTGTTCCAAGGTTCCAGAACTCCGTAGAAGTAGGAGCTAGTTTACTCTATAAGTTCTTGATATTCTGGTGCTGTAGCTGGATAACTGGACAGGGATGTTGCGGGAGGCTTTCAGCCTGACTTTGGAGTTCTAGAAATGCAAACCTTGATGACTTGGAAGCTCCCCTCTCTGCCTCCAAGTCAGTCTTTCCCATTTAGGCTACTCCTCAGCTCATTATATTTTGTGAAACTAAGGAGGAAAGAAGAGAGGCTCCAGAAAAATCCTTACCTGTAGATGCTGTTCTAATTCTGGAAATTCCAGAGGAATGGCATCTTCAGGAGGTGTATCATCTAAAACATGAAAATAAAATGATTCTTCACTATAGAGTCCTTTCTCTCACAAGAGTTGCCCTGCTGTTAAACCATCTTGAGACTTGCGGAGTTCAACCATCAGTATATACTGCTTCAGTTATTTCCATCACTTCAGTTGGGGACACATGGAATACAGAAGACAATTTTGCTCATTTTCAGTACAAAGCAGAAGCACAGGGAGCTTAGCTGGCCTGACCAAAATTTTGCAAACAAGTATCAGCATCCTCAAAGGTTCAGTCTGGCAGCTCCCCAGTTAAGAAGTACTGCTTGTCTTTCAATACTCCTACATGAGCCAAAACCAAAAAATATGATATGCAGGAAAGTGCTTTAACAAGGTGTTAATGAGGTGACCAGAACAACCTCAATGGGACAGAAGAATGTGTTAGTGAAAAATAGAAGCATTAGTTCTGCTCTGAATGACTCCAGTGGTGGCAAGCTTTGATGGTTTTGCCCAGTGCTCTTACCACAAAGCACCACTAACAGGCAGTTAACCAGAGACTCATTCTGGTTTACAGGTAACAAGCAGCACTCCCAACCTGGGGCTCAGTCCACTGCCTTGATATGGGAGAGCCTGAACTGAGAGAGCAGGGCAATTCTGTCTTAAGTTGACTGAATGTCAATAGGCAGGTATTGCTGGATGAAGAGATGCAGTCCTCAGAAGCATCAGAGGAAACCTGAGAGAATTTTGGCCTACAATATCCAAGTCACCCCCAAATCTCTTCAAGAATATCCTGCCGACCCAGCTCTGGCACTAGGGGACAAGCCAGAACCTCCTCTGTATCTCCAGGCAGAGTCTGGCTCTGCAGTCCATTGGCCATTCATCTCCAATCCCCTCCTTGTTGGCAACACCTACCGCAGGACCTAGGACTGTGAGAATGAGACAAAATACAGGCTAAAAGAATAATTAGAAACCAAAGCTATTTTAAATTATAATTTAAAAAAAAAGGAAGGTAATGGTTTTTATGTTCTCACTACCAGTCAAGTTTATTTCTAGAAACTTTTGATGTTCTGTTTGAACTAGAGGAAGTGATGCAGGCCATACACAGGGCGGAAGCAAGTATCCTCTCCTTACTCGTGGAGAGCACGTTCCAGAATAAAACACAGCACCCAAGGAGCTCCCAGCAATGGATGACATTTCTTTGAAGGTGCCAAAAATAATCACCAGAAGGATAATTCAAACAAGGACAGTAGTAACCTCTTCCAAACACCTCAAGGGTCACGTCACTTCATAGCCTCTGGTATATTTTCGTCAAGAGTAGTATAATAACACTGCCATTTAAAAGTGGCTTAAGACAATGACAATGCCTCACCCAACTTGAACCCATTTGTTCCTGTACCTGCGCCAGACAATGAATGCCTGTGGGTCCACTGACACTATTTAGCTTCACAGAGCAAGTAGAAATGGGGAAATCTTCCCAAGACCCTTGCTGCAGGCTGGAGGACTGTCTTAAGAGGAAACAAGGAGATCCAATCCCCAGGCCCTTTGAATGTTCTCTTCCTACTCAGAGTAGAGACGACAACTTCTGCCAAATACTGTGGCTTTTAAAATCCATCCTGTCATTTGTAAAGAATTGGACAAAAGACAGAAATATCCACTTGTTGCCACTGACCCTTTAGAGGTAGCCTTCATTATAAAACCTATAGTTTGTAAAACTGATTTTGATCTGATGTACATTTAAATTTACTTCAATAAAATATCAATAATCCAGATATCATGATTTTTTTTAGCTCACTGAGTTCAAGGCCAGGAGAATTTGGTGTGGGTAAATGGGGACATATTATACTTTGGCATCCTAACCCTATAATCACAGATGAGCAGGCACTCATTAGAAGGGAAAACCACTTCTGTAAAGTACCAGAGCAGACAGTGCATTCTAGAATTCTAAGACAGCCAGGAATGGAACTCTAGTCTTCCTGGGCTTAATCTCCCTTGCTTCCTGTGAAGTCACACTCCTTCCTCCTTAATTATAAAAAAGAAAGAAAAAAGTTATCCATTTGCTTTACTATAGTAAAGTAAATAGCAAATACCTGGTGTGACCCAGAATTAATAAAGCCCATTATAGAAATCTATGTCATTATTTATAGTCACACCATGGAGAGTCACATATATGTGACTTTGCAGATAAGTAAAGGCTTAAGATTGGATTCCTTGAGTTGAAAAAAAAAGTCTAAATGATTGACAGAAACAAACATATTGTGGATAATTTAGAGAGACGAGCAAAATAAAAGTTTGTGAAGGAATGGATCAAGTTGGATTAATCCAAGCAGGAAACAAGAAAACCAAAGACAGATGTAAGGTAACTACTGAGTCTGAAAGCCAGTCCTGCATGTCACTGCTCCATGCCATCTGGTTGAGCTGGCACCCCTGCCAGCCAGAAATTTCAGAGCTTGTGAAGCTGCTTACAAAGCTGCCCCAAGTTGATGTGTGGTGTGTTTACTTTTAAACAGTGGCTGCCTTCTTTGACTGGTTTTAAAAATAGGCAAATATTCTAAAAGCAGAATGATGAATCACAGGATTGAGCCAAAACGAAAGAAGGAAAATGACTCAGGCAGACTAGTAGCACAGCTGTTCCACAAACATTTGGCTGAATCGTTGTAAAACATTTTGACAGTGATACTGGATCGGAGTTCCTGGGAGCAGTTAAGTTTGTTTTGACAATTCAGAAGCACAAAAGTAGACTGTACAGTAGCTATGCAAGAGACCCCCCCCCAGCAAATATGGCTTTTTTTTAAAGGAGAGCAGTTGCTAGATATGTTTATAATGTGACAGAATTAGAATGCAAGTACATTTTTATTAAAAATTTTTTATTTACCAAGTATTTAGTGAATGCCTATTATGTGTAAGGCAGGGCTTGAGGTTCTATGCCAAGTTGGCAAATCATGTTATCATATTTTTTAATGCATTAAGGAAATAATTCATAATCTTCCTTTTCAAAATGGTTTGATGGACCAAGCAAAACATATCCTAAGGAATTTTTTAAAGGATGAAATATAAAGGAAAGAATTAAAGAGGAATTTTTTTTAAATAAGCAGATGTTCACTGCCTGTTTGGCAAACATGATGTAACTAAGTCAATGGTACTTAAGATAGAACTTTCTTACTGGTATCCCAACCATTATGACATGCCATAGTACATTTTATGATGGGCTCGTCTCAGCATCTATTGAGCAGCTGTTGGGTTGTTTTTGTGGTTATTCTGTTTCAGATTTCCTTAAATTGTTTCTCCATGAATCGGATGAGTGGAACCCATTGGGTCTGTAATCCAAAGCCTCACTGTGGTTGAGCAATGAGAGCTATGCAGTCAGAGCTCTCAGAGAATGCTGAGTGGGAAGGGGCTAAGCAATCATCTGGTCCAAAATTCTCAGTGTAGAGTGAAAGACAAGGGCCCCCAAGAAAGGAAAGGAGTCTCGTAAGACTAAGGGGTGTCTCATAGCCCAGGCCTCTTCACTACACCACTCTGCTCCTTCTCAGCTTCTGATCCAAGAGCTCCCACACTTTTACATTTCATGAGCCCGTGAAGTTTTCCCCCAAATAGTGGGAATCATGCCTTAGAGTATCCAACTTTTTACTCAGCTAGTGACGATGATTCAAAAACAACTACCGTGTATCATTAATATCTCTTTATGGCAGGGAGAACATTTTAACACCAAAATCGTTAGACAAACATAGTCTTAGAATAGAAGAACATCCATTATATTGGATAAATTTAGCTTTATAGACAAAAACAAATCCACACACAAAAACCTCACTGCTGTGTCCTTATTTCTCTTGTTTTACATCAGAGAGGTGAAAACTTCATCAAAGCCAGAAGAGGTCTGCGGACCAGCAATTGAGAACCACTGTTCTAGACAACATCTTGAATGGACTTTGGAGTCAATTATCTCCCGCTTCCACTGTGCTCTCCATCCTAGACATAAGTGAGAAACTCAATTATGGGAAACACAGAAGACTTCAAGAAATGGAGAAGCCACAGTCAGAGGACATTCCCAAGCCCCACCCCCTCCCCAATCAAGAACTCAAGAGGCAGTCCTGCCTAGAATCCATCCAGTCTGTCTACATTTCCTGCAGTCAGAGTCGGCTTCATGGGCATGCACCTGCGCAGACACACAGAGCCCTTCGCCTGTGCAGGCCTGCACCTGGTTTAATGCTCTGGCTATAGTGGCTTGAAATGCTTAATAATTTTTGAACAAGGAACCCTGCATTTTTTGTACTGTGTCTCCACAAATTATGTAGCAGGATCAACCCTGAGTGCTGGTGTCCCAGAGACTGTCCTTCAGGACACCCAGGGACAAACTGATATTTCAGGGGCAAGTGAGTTTGGGCAGAGGCCACAGTGCCAAGGGTCATGCAAAAAACTTTCCTGGGAACTGTTTACCTGTGAAGGCTCCTAACCTCTAAGGGCACAGGGGGTTGGGTCCTACTAACATTCACTAGGACAGACCTGCATTCAAATCTCAGACCGGCCTCTTTTTAATTGGTGAATGTGAACAGTCGATGTAATCTCTTTGAGACTCAGTTTTCTCGCTGCAAAATGGGCATGATATTCCCTGTCTCAGAAACTTATTAGTAAAGGAATGCATATGTCAATCATTTAGCCTAAAGCCTTGCACCTAGGAAATAATCAGTGATAATAATGAATGCTTAATGTAATTGAGCTTGCTTTCCATTCCTTTTCACGACAAACCCAACTAATGGGGTAATGGCGAGACAACGCACCTGTGTTCATGTGTGTGCATATGTGACTATGTGTGTAATGGAGGGGTTGAGGGAGTTATTCTTCATCATCTGAGTGATACAAAGAGAACAGGCAAGGTGAAGATCACTGACTCTAATTACTTAATTCTCCCCATGCCAGTTAAGGGAGATTTCCCTGGTGCGGCCACAACCTCAGGTCCTGTGGGTTTACTCTCTTCATTTAAATCTGAATTTAAGAAGCATTTCCCTTTTACTTCCCTATCAAAGCAAACATTTTCTATATGAAAAATTGTCTTAAAAAATTAACTTATGCATGAAAGGTCCTTGAGTATTTTCATTTTAAATCTAAATTGAGATTAATATTTTATTTATAGAAATAGAAAAAGTCATATAAGGTTGCCAACATATGTTACTAATTTATAAAAGAACTTAAAAAATTTCTAGATACCTAGGTTCTTGTTAGAGCATCACATCATTTTGAGACACATCAAAGGCTTTTTTAAACTTTGCTTCCTGCTTAATCAGCATTAGAGACGTGAATTCTTGAATACACACTGGATTTTCAGGGCACATAAATTTAAAAGTATAGATATAGAATGGATATGAATATAAATATAAACATGGATAGTGGTAGAGATTTAGTGTGACACCTAGCAGATTGTCACTTCTTTATAATCAATAATAATCACCCTGTTACCTCAACCAGTACCTAAAATTATGAGGCAAACAAGATCATACATCAAATAGACTGAATGATATTTCTCTGCATGGAGAGCTCTGATTCAGTTTAAGGACAGGTTTTATGTTTCTTAGAAACATTCATCTAGTCACTATTATTATAGCTATCATTTTAGGAGTCTTATCGATTCATCCTTTTGTAAGAATGTTTTTACTTATTGAGCTTATAACATACTCGCCCAGGAATATCTGCTTCAAAAAGAGCCTATTGGAAGTATATTTATGCCTCAGCACACCACCAAATAAAATTTACCTCTCCTTTTCTTCTTTCTTATTCTATAAAAACGTATCAGAACTAACCTTCTTCCATCATTGCTCATGACCATTGGGGAAGCTCTTTGCTGTCAGGAACATTCATGCTTCTCCCTTATTACATGGACCCTACCTCCAAATGGGTAATAAAGTAAAAACAACCCAAGGGCCTGCTTTGCTTCCCCTCTGACTATTTATTAACTGCTTGATTTGAGGCAAGTTACTTAACCTCCCTTAGCCAATGGTCCCCATCTGTAAAAAGGGTACATAACATCTTCCCGCAGAGTTGTTGCCAGTGCTAAATGAATGAGATGATACAAGGAAAAGCACCTTGATTTTACAGGATCTGATAATTAAGTTTCTACCATAGTTTTCAACTCTGTGCTCTGTAAAGGATGTACATATAGGAGACCCCCCCACTCCCAACCCCCTCATGAGGGGTTTTTGACTGATTGTTGTCACTGCATGCTGGGGCACCTTTAAAGGTAGGGTCAGAGGAGGGACAGAATGAGACTTGAGAGAGTTCCAAAAGGCTCACCCAGCCCCTGTTTCCCCAAATGCCATCCTTACCAATTGGTAAAATTCTAGCGGGAACTTTATCCCTTGACTTCCTACTGATTTCCCTATGGATATGCAAAAAAAAACACCCTAAGAGAGATAAAAAGGTAAACCTCAATATTCGTTTATTGCTTTGTGTGAATGAGGTTTTCCAGAGTCTTTCTGGAGAACAAAGATTGAGAGCATGGAGAGAAGAGAGTACTGGAAACCTTGGGGCTCTGAGGAGGGAGAGGGAAATAATACCAAAAGGCACCAAGGGTAGACAAAGTTGAAGAAGGGGGATATGACGAGAGACACTTCACCTCCATCACAGTTTTGCTGAGAATCTATTTTGCATGCGTGCACAAGACATTTACACAATACCCAGGTAAATTAGATTCGAGGGTAGCTATTTCAGCTACTCCACACAATTCCCATCGCCACACAAAACACCCTGATATGTGAGGAGAAAATAGTATTAGTTAAAATAGACACCAACAGAATGGGTCTTGGATTTTTTTTTTAAACTCAATGTCATACGATTAGTTTATGCCCAGATATGAAAAATTCTAATAGCTTGGAAGAATTTTTTAAAAACAAAATTTGAAAGCTACCAGCTTGGGTTGATACCAGCATCCTTGACTCTCTCTAAATAAAAACTAAACACTTAAAAAAAAGAACCCCAAAGGCAAGGTCTAAACTTATGTGAGAGTATGCTAGATTTTAGCTCCAGTGAAGATAAAGAAGACTCTCAAGTCATTAACATGAAATCCTCAAGTCAGTCCAACTTAAATTCTCTGTAATTGGAGAAGGGCCAGTGATTCTCTACTAACCCAAGAGATGGGATTCATATTTCTCTTCTGTACATTTTTATTGGGAAAACTAACTCTACAAAGGTCTCAATTTAGAAAGTCAACACTTTGGAATTGCCAGTTTGGAAGTAATGCCAATCATACTGTTAGTTTATTGAAGACAGGCATTGCTGTCTCTGAGAATTGCAGTTAGCTAAGTGTTACTTAATGAAGGATTCTGATGATAGACTAGAAATGGTGATTGTATTTTAAAGGGCTTTTTTTCCCCTAAAAACTTGCTTCCTTTATTTAAGCCCTGAGAGGTTCATGAGTCTTGTGGCTCATTCTGCTATCAATGAATGATGATCAGCTCCCCATCTACCAGGGCCAGTCTGTCACCAAGTCATTTCAACCCTTCCTTCAAAGTGTACTTTGAATTCAGTCATCCCATCTGTTCTTTAATCCAGGCTCTCATCACTTCATCTCTCTACCATTACAAAAAGCCTCTTCCATTCTCTCATCTCTCCACATTCCAGACTATTCCACCAACTGAACATTTACCATTTTCATCATATTATTCCCTTGCTCAAGAACTTTTGACACTTTGTTGCTTCTGATCAAATCCAAACTCTTTTGCTGAACTTTCAAGATTGGCTTGGTAATTCTAGTCTACTGCTGTCTAAACAGATATTCTACGTAGGCGCCAGCACAATGCCTGGCTCAATAAAGAGCATGTTACTCTCCCACAGTTCAGACCCCTGCTCCACTGGACAAGAGTTTTAGTATTTCCTGAATATATCATGCTCTTCCTGACTTAGGTTTTGCTCATGCTTTCTATGTGGAGGGAAAAGGAAAAATTGTTAGAAGATGTGTAGCTCCCTTTTTTTGTACCTGGTACCCAGAAATGGTACCCCTCCTACACTACCTTTTAATACCCTACCCACCTTCAAGCCCAGGTTGACTCTCATATCTTCCAAAAAGCTGTTCCCATCTGCTCTGGGTGACACTGATTTTCTCCAAATCCCTTTGGCTTATAAAACCCACAGTAGGAATCATGCCATGTTCCTCTTTTGCACATCCCACTCACCTTTGGCAGAGTGCTGGAAGCGCAGAAACTAAATAAAGTTCAGCTAATTGATAACAGGATAAGCAGGGATACCCACAATCCACCAACTGGATAACTAGTCCCTAAATAGTTGCAGGTCAGTTATACCATAAACTCTACCTTGACATCAAGTAGAAGCTTGAGATGTAAGTGGGACACCAAACTGCTTAGTGGTTTATATTTTCCTTAATACTCAAGAATCAATTATCATAAATACAGGGACCAGTTGAGTACTTAATTTGTGTTAAGCACTATGCTAAATGCTTTACCTATATAGTGTTACTTAATTCTTACAACAACTCTGTGAATTATTACTATACATATCTTATGGGAAACTGACATTCAGCAAAGTTAAGTGACTTACGCAAGATCATACAAACAGTGATGCAGATGGGTCTAGAAACCACGCCTCACTGACTCCAAAACCCTGTGTCCTTAACCTCTATACCAAATCATCTCAGAAAAATTGGAAAAAACAAGTCCTAACATAACTGGAGGAATGAGCACTGTATTAGGCTCATAAGAAATGAATAAGTCAACATTTCACGGGCAAAGAGTTCTCTCTTCTCACGGACTCTGCTTACTCCTCAACAAAAAATCCACGAATAGGGAATTACATCCCAAAAGTTCATCTTGGTTTCCCCATTCACTGTGGAAGTCAAGGATGTTTTCCTTTGTTTTCCCCCTAAATGTGTGGTCTGGAATGCACTGGAATTCAAAAGGCATGCACAGTGTGTGTGATGGCAAGTGTTGCTAGTGTGACGTTCCAAGAGCTCCTTCCTCAAGAATTCAGAGGGAGTGGCCTCAAATATCTGCAAAGCATCTCTCTGTGCATTCACAACTGCATGTGCATGCAAAAATACAGATTGCATCAGAACATACAGGAGAGCCTTGGAACATTTTTGTGTGTGTGTGTGAGGAAGACCGGCCCTTAGCTAACATCCGTCGCCAATCCTCCTCTTTTTGCTGAGGAAGACTGGCCCTGGGCTAACATACGTGCCCATCTTCCTCTACTTTATATGGGACGCCACCACAGCATGGCTGACAGGCAGTGCGTCCACGGGCGCCCGGGATCCGAACCTGCGAACCCCGGGCTGCCAAGCGCGGACTAAACCGCTGCGCCACCAGGCTGGCCTGGAACATATATTTTTAATGAGTGCTCTCAGGTGATTATTTTAAGAAAGGTTGAAAAACACAAAACCCCAGCTCCTGCCTTCATTCTCTAGTTAGGTGTCCTTTCTAGAGATATGGGGACACACCTTATGGGGATCATAAGAAATAATTTTTTAATTTTGGTAGGTTCTTCATAAGGCTTCCTAAGCATCTTTTTGTGGAACTAGAAGTAGGAATTACTTGAAATAAATGACAACCCCTTTTTGAAGCTACCATTTCAAAAAACATGAATTTCAAAAGTGGGCATTCTTGGGACATTTGAAAGAGACTAGAACAAATCAATCTAAATTGACATGAAAAGCACGCAGGAGTTCCCAGTCAGGGGCCAAGAGAGCTCAAAGGATGGTGGCAAATTAATTACAAGTTGCACATCTTGTACTTCAAGGAAGAGTCTATTCATACAACCCAAAGATCAAGATTCACCTCTCCATGGCTCTTTTCTGTACATAAATTAAATTCTGTTAAAATGAAGATGAAGAAACCATACACTTATTTGCGTCATCCAAAATTATGATATAATAATATTGTTTGGAATAAACAAGCTTCATATACTGAAATTTTCTTTGAAAAACCATTGATTGTAATAGGACTTGTTCTGTCCATGCGGGACATGAACACAAGGAATAAAATTATACATCTTTTTCCCTGGATTTTGGGTTTACGTGTGTCTGTCTTGACAGCTAGCCACTCAAGCACTGACTATTCTTCAAAATCTTGCATTTATGAAATGCATAAAAACAGGAGGGGCTTTTCTTTTTCTTCTTAGAGAAGCAGCATGGAATAATGGAGAGTGTGCCAACTGTCAAGTCTGGAGACCTAAATTTAAATCATAAATTTGTTGCTTATGAGCAGTGTAGTCTCTGGACCTCAATCTCTGTCTCTGCAAATTGGGAATACTAACGCCTACATTGCATGGTTATTTTAAAGATCAGAAATAATGTACGTGAATACCTAATTCAAAAGAGAAATACAATTAATGTTGGTGGTCATTTCAATGTTGGGATGGACTGGTTTGCCTATTGGGAGATTTCCCTTCACCACTGTCTTTCAAGGCAACCTCTGAGTAGGAATATAGGACAACAGCAGGCCATGGGAAGAACGCTGGAAGAACAGATGATGAAGAGTCAAGGATTCATCTCTTCCTACTCTAGAATAAATCCTCCACTGGGGAGTGCACCATCCAGGAAAGCAGGGGAGAGATGTGTCACCACCATAATCACTTGGTATAGTAAAGCCCAAATTGGCTGTGTCATGTCAGACTTCACAGAGCCCAGATCCTTACTTTGCGCTATTTTGGGGATGAAGCTGTCCCTTTTCATTGATTACTTTTTAAAGCGTTGCCACTATCTGGACATTGTAGGAAGAAAAAATAGCAATGTAGGTAGGTAGGTAGATAGATAGATAGATAGATGGATGGATGGATGAATGGATGGTTCGATGATGGATGGATTGATCAATCAATCGATTGATCTATAGATAGATAAATAGAATTGGTCCTCAAAAGACCCAAGGTTTAAATGTTAATGTTGTTTGAGCATGTATTACATGATTTTAAAAATGACATCAGACTGAGAGCAAAGGTTGACATCAATGGCAGAGATCCAAGCCTCCATTTCTCACCACTGTGACCTCACACCACCTGAGGTCCCCTGTCAATGCAACTCAATGTGTGTGTTAAGAGGTCACTGAGGAGAGCCACGACAAGGAGCTCTAAGTACGGTAGCCTCACCTCAGACATTATTATTTTCAGAGGGTCAGCCTCACCTGTCCCATTCATCATTCCAGCTGAAGTCTGTTTATTTAGCCGGAAGTGTGGGAGCACCAGTGAGAAACCAGCATTTGAAACTCAGGCTTCAGGAAATGCTGCTGGAACCAGGACAGTGATATTTTTATATTACCTAACCAACTGCCAACTCGTAATAAACGTTTCCTCATGCAGTTTTAACAATGACATACTTTGCTATCATTAGAAATTGTTATAGCTCCATGAATTTTATAATAAAAGAACACTAAAGTGGGGAAAGTAAAAAAGCAGACAAAATGCACTAAAACAACCAAAGGATTGAAGATGGGGGAAGCATCACCAGAGGCATTTCTGGAAGCCACACTCGAAAAATGCATGATGAAAAATCACACTCCTCATCATCAGATGATGCCAGGCATGCGTTTATAAAAGCCCTTTGTGGAACTAGAAAAGATGATGGTAAAAAGGTGGCAGGCAGGGAGGTGGCCCTTTCCCTCAGAGCAGAGCGTACCTGAGGCATTATCGAGGCTGAAGGCGATGCGTACTGGCTTATCCGCAGGTACCCTGGCTGTGCTGATCATGTGGGCACCTGCGCCTTGGCCTTCCCCTGGGTCTTCCAGCTGTAGGGGCAAGAGAGAGCTGTTGTCACTTTACCCAAGGTCATTCCTTGAATACTCAGAGGCCCTTGGAAATTAGAGAGGAAAGAAAGTAAACACTGCTTTCTTACGTTAAAGATACTCCTAGTTCCTAACTTTCTTTCCTTACATCAAAAGTATTTGCCTACCCCATTTAAAATTATTTTTCTGGCTTATAAGAAAATTGCTGTGGAAATATATATCTAGAATGAAATACATAAGATGGAGCAAAATCTCCACCCCTTCACTTTTTTAGTATCTCTCCACACTGACCAGTCCAACTTGGGCCCTTCATGTTCTTATATAGTGTTTCATTTTTAATTGAGGGCAATAAGGAAGTCTTAATAGGGCATCAGATGGCTTCAGATTAGACTAGCTTTCCACACTCAAAAGCCTAAAGTGGGTCTAAATTATTGATCTGGGAGCAGTAAAGAATGAGTATCATGGAATCATTTTAAGAATACCAAAGACTATTTAAAAATAACCCATAGTAATATTATGAACATTATATGCTTTAAATATCTGATTAACTACCTGTAAATCTATCAAATATTTCTAAGGTTGTACATCTTGACAATGTATGAGCAAAAGACTAAATTTAAAAACATCCTATTGATGTTCTATCTCACCTATTAAATTATCATTTAATTAACAAACTAAGAATGAATGGAAAAACATCCTACAGATAAGAAGGGTTGGGATGGGCAAAAATACATGAATATTTCTTTGTTATAAAAATAGAATTTAGCCCAAATACATTTTAACCAAGATATTTGATCACTTTTGTCCAATGGGACTAGGAAAAGATATTGTTATAAATACATGATATCCTTGTTATTTAAATACATATATTTAACTTTCTATTTTTAGTCATGCTTCCCCTAAACCCTCTACTTTCCTTCTCATGGAATCAGTAAACCAAAAACTCTGAATGATATTTTAAGAAAAATGTCTCTAAAAATGGCAAAATATAAATCATCTCTTTAGCCATCCTTAGCAAGATTCTGGGAACTGCTTTAGCAGGACATTTTCTCATAGCAAGGTTTCTGACTTTTTCCCATAACTTTTCTCCATCTAAAAATAGTGTCTGGAACACTGAATTTTGTTTTCACAATTATTTATAGAGCCAAAGCAAATGCATATATTTATATACACACACACATGTACACACACACATATTTAAACATACATACATATGGAATCAGCTTACCCAGTATATGAAAAGAGAACAGGCTTATATGAAACACCTAATATAGTTCTGGAGAAAAATCAGTAACTGTTTATCACCCAGTTAGAATCGTATTTGGCCCATTCATTTAACACTACAAGTAGCAATAAACCATAAGGCACTCCCAGTCATGCCATTCCAAGATAGAAAAAAGGTAGTAGTAACATGAAACATTCGACGTAAGAAAAGGGTAATATAAGATCGCCGTTACTCGACTCAGGATTCGTTTTATCTTAGCTCTGACATACATTTCCGTGTAGTCTGGTCTGCTTAGAATCAACCTTCTTGTTAGCCACCTGTTCCTAGGGAATAGAACAGACTGTCTCAAATTAACAAAACAAACAATAAAAATCCCCTCAAAGTTGTAGCTAAAAGAAAAAGTCTTACTTTTACTCACTGTACCATCATCAAACCATTTTATCATAACATCTAAGGATGAAAAGCTGAGCTCCTCTTTTGGCTAAATCTCCCAACGCTTTCCTGCACCAAGAAATAAAGCACAAGTGGTAGAAATTTGCCTCCAGGATTTTGTAAAGAGATCTCTGGTATGATTTCCAGCAACGGGAAATGGAACTGATAAACACAGCTAATGAGAGCCCCTCCCCTCCGCACCACCGAGAACATCTGTCTGCCTCCGAAAGGATGGCGGCAACGAAGACGGGTGGATTTTGAGTTCCACGCGGTGTCGACCACAAGAGCCCCTCAACCAACTTGCCTTTTCATCACACCACCTGGGGAAATGGACCACTGATTCCTCCTCTCGGCTGTAACAGAGCTTTGGTTAAGTTGCTGGTGCTCCGAGCGTTTAGTTTGGTTTTCACACCTGTTGCCTTACCTCACTTAGTTGAGTGTCTGCACTTGTGTAATCCAGGGCCAGCCACTGCCTTGGCCAGTCGTTGCCTTTGTGGAGTAAAGACTTAGCAAGAGAGCAGGCTGCACCTGCTACATAGCAGCCACTGACAATCTGAGGAGCAATGACAGCTGTCAGGGCAGCTCACTACTACCTGCTCTCCCCCAGACCCCAGCGTCCCACGGGGCCTCCCTGTTCCGCTTCCCTCCACAACCCCTCTCTCCTTTCCTTGCCTCTCCAACAGCCAGGATGTTGTCATGCTTCTAGAAAAAGCAAGAGCAAAAGAAAACCCTCCTCCTGTCAGAGGCATTGATAAACAGCAAGTTGTGGAGAGTCCAAATGTTTTAATTCATTAGTCCTGGCAAACCTAAAATACAAACAGACTTGCTTCACAAGACAGGAATGTCTTCAGCATGACCCAATCGGTGCCTGTGTCTATTCCAGCAAACTGGCAAAGATAGCATGACTCCAGTCAGCAAAAATGTCGGCAGCTCCAATCAGCTCAGCAAGACTCAGCCAAGTTGGACCGGCCGCAGGCTGAGTCTCAGATGGTAGCAGCGATGATCCCGGTTAAGAACGTGAGGTTTGAGATTGAGCCGCTGATGGGCTTGGTGACTTGATCCCATCTACAAATGCAACCAACCGCAAAACCAGTCAATGGTCAATAGCAACGGACTGGTAGGGTTTTTCAACCCTGATAAAACAGGTATTAACCTGAATATTGATAGTACTAGACAATAGTTGGACAGTGTTGAGGTGTAGAATTTGGGCTAAATTCTATTCTATCTAATTAAAGATAAACAAGTATTAGAATGCAAAGACAAGCTGAGGACTTGGAGAAAATCTTTGCAAAATACATACTAGAGAAAGGACTCCTATCCAAAATATAAAAGGAACTCTTAAAACTCAACAATAGGAAAACAAACAACCCAATTCGAAAAATGGACAAAAGATCTGAACAGACATCTCACAAAAGAAGATAGACAGATGGCAAAAAAGCATATGAAAAGACACTGAACACCACACGTCATTAACACAACCATGAGATAACACTACATACCTACTCGAGTGGTCAAAATCCAAAATACTGACAATGCCAAATACTAGTGAGGATGCAAAATGGTACAACCACTTTGGAAGACTCTTTGGCAGTTCCTTACAAAACTAAATATACTCTTACTATATGATCCAGCAATTGCTCTCCTTGGTATTTACCCAAAGGAGCTGAAAATTTACTTCCACACAAAACCTTGCACACAGATGTTTATAGCAGCTTTATTCATAATTGCCAAAACTTGGAAGCAACCAAGATGTCCTTCAGAAGGTGAATGGATAAATAAACTGTGGTACATACAGACAATGGAATATTATCCAGTAATAAAAAGAAATGAGCTATCAAGCCATGAAAAGACACGGAGGAACCTTAAGTATATATTACTGAGTGAAAGAAGCCAATCTGAAAAGGCTACATACTGTGTGATTCCAACTATCTGACATGCTGGCAAAGGCAAAACTGTGGAGACAGTAAAAAAAAAAGCAGTGGTTACCAGGGATTAGAGGGGAGGGAGGGATGAATGGGCAGCGCAGAGAGGATTTTAGGGCAGTGAAAATATTCTGAATGATACTATAATGGTAAATACATGTCATTATACATTTGTCAAAACCTATAAAATGTACAACACCAAGAGTGAACTCTAATGCAAAGTATGGATTTTAGTTAATAATAATGAATCTATAATAATAATGAGTAATGAATCTACAGTTATAACAAATGTACCACACTCATGCAAGATGTTAATAATAGGGAGGAGAAATGTGGTTAGGAGGGGACATATGAGATCTATAAGAACTCTATGATTTTCACTCATTATTTTTCTGTAAACCGAAAACTGTTCAAAAAATATTACATAAGTAAAAGGCCTTAGCAGGTTTCCTTGCTCTAATGAATAAAAGGCTAATTTTTTATGTTATACACAGCAATAAATTGCATAGATTCAGCTGATTAGAGCACTCTCGTATAAACCTGTTTGCATTTCTAACTGGAAATCCTTCCAGGAATTATTATTGCTGTTTTGATATTATTTTGTAGTTAATAATATCATCTTGTGTAATGCATTATAATTTTTCAAGAGTCTCATCCACTATCTCTTCATCTTCCAAATAATCCTATAAACTAACATGGCCAGTATCATCATCCCTATTTGACAGATGAGCAAACTGAGACTCAGACAACAGGCTCAAGGATAGAGGATCATTATGGAATAAAGGAAACAGATAGGACCCAGGTTTTCTAATTTTTAATTCATGCTGTTGCCACTAAACCAGGATGCACTCTGTATGAAAGATCCAATTTTTTGATCAATAACGTCTGACTCTTAACTTTCGGCTTGGAGGAGACAAAGGTATAACCTTCTTCAGTGGTCTAGCATCCAGGTTCATCTGACACCAGCCATCTTCATCATGACACCTAAGTTCAACCCCAAGGAAATCAAAGTTGTGCATCTTATGTGTGCTGATGGGGAAATGGATACCACATCTGCACTAGCTCCCAAATCAGCCCCTGGGTCTGCCTTCAGAAAAACTGGTGGTAACAGCAACATTGCCAAGGGAATCAGTGCCTGGAAGCACCTGGATTCCAGTGAAACTGATCCTTCAGAATGGAAAGTACTAGAATGAGGTAGCACCTTCTTCCTCTGCCCTGATCATCAAAGCCCTTGGGGAACCACCCAGAGATAGAAAGGAGCAGTTACACATTAAACATAATGGGAATATCACCTTTATGATATTGTCAAAAGCACCTGACAGATGCAGCATAGATCTTTATCCAGAGAATTCTCGAGCATCATCAAGCAATCCTGGGGACTGCCCAGTGTGTGGGCTGCAATGCCGATGGCTGCATTCTCATGACATCCAAGATGACATCAACAGTGATGTGGATGCCCAGTTGATAAAGAGCTACAAAGGAAAAGTTTTTATTAAAGGATAATTTGACAACAACAAGAAAGGAACAAAAAGAATACATCTAAATAGTCTAAATGTGCTCTGTCCAAGTCTAATCATATAAATTCAAGTTTTGAAATGATAATATTCACCAGTTCTGTTCCCACAGGAGCAACAATGATTTTTTGGCTCTTTATCTAAACACTTCCAAGAGTGTTACAAATCTGAATCCCAAGTGAACTCCCTTCCAACTGTAACCCAAAATAATTACATGATAGTTTAAGAATTCAATAGAATTATGCTAATTCAACCCAGAAAGGATTGTGTGTGTACATCAAAATATTAACAGATTAACAGTATGTCTCTGGGTAGAAGCAACAGATAAAATTTTTATTTTCTTCTTTTCAGCAATAAATGTTGTTTTTACTATTATGTGGAAAGTTATTTTTAATAGTATTCAAGGAGCTTTTCAAATAATGAACTCTAGACTTGCTTCTGAACTATGGTCTATAATATGCACAGCAGCTCGTGGTACAGACTGTTGTCACAATTAATGTGATCTCAGTTTCTTGATACAATTCAACAAGCATTTGGAGAAGAATTGGTATGTTCCAGGCTAGTTTCCCAAACTTGCCTCATTACCGGGTTCGTGCCTTTTAAAAATACCCATTCCCAGGTTCTGCCATGGCAGGGACTCAGTAGAGCTGGGATGGGCCCAGGGTTTTGTAAATTTAAACAAGAAATGCTCATGTTTATACACAGTGTTTAGAGAATGGTTTAAAAGACATTTGCACCGACACTAAAGTTAGCTCTCCACTGCTATGTAACGTATGGAGCTAATAGTCTCCAAAAAAGAAATATGTCATGATACTGAAACAACCAGTCTTCCCTTATAACCACTGTCAGCAATTTTTTTCTGTAAAGGGCCAGATAATAAGTGTTTTACACTCAATGGGCTATTACCATCTCTTTCTCAACTACTCATCTCTGTCATTGTAGCACAAGAGCAGCCACAGACAGATGTATTTGAATGGATGAGCTCCAACTTACTTACAAAAACAGGAAACAAATGGACATGTCTGTGTTCCAATAAGACTTTATTAACAAAAACAGACAGCAGCCTGGATTCAGCCCACAAGCCATAGTTGACCAACTCTTGCCTCTCCTTACCCTAATCTGAACGTCCAGTGGACAAGCGCGGCACAGCTCCACCTACTGTGCCAGGTGGCACTGGCCGAGTCTTCTCAGAGAAAAGTAATTTCTCTTTTTCTGCCACTCTCAGTTCCATCTCTTCCATTTATTTCTCCCAACTCCATCCCCACAAAAATTTCTAATATGTCTCACTTTCTTCAGTCAGTGGAGCAAGTGCCCCAAAGTTATTTGTTAACCTTACTGTTCCATAAAGCACTGATACAAACACAAGTGAATTTGAAACAAACACAAGTGAATAACTGCTTGCCTAAATAAGTAAGTAAAAGGACTTAGCAGGTTTCCTCGATCTAGTGAATGGAAGGCTAATTTGTGATGATACATACACAGCACAATAAAGCAGTATAGATTCAGGCGATTAGATTCTTCCATCTGGTTCCTGGGACTGCCCATGCAGGCTTGGGGGGAAAGCAACGAGAGGACCTGTTGCATGACGTGACCTGATCTCCAGCCATTGTTCTTTTGAGTAGTCTCTTTCTCAGCTCCGGACCCCAGGCAAGCCTCAGGCGAGATTTCCCATGCTCCCAAAGAAGTTTCTTTGCAGTCCCTACTTGCAGAGATGTTGTCATTCCTTTCCAAATCTCTTTTCAGGGTAATACAGTGAAAGATCACAAAGCAAGGATGGAAGCTGAAAGCGAAAATCAAGGCCATCCCTCCCCAAGAACTTCTGACCCTACGTTGTCACAGCCTTTCATTTTAAAGGTGACAGGGAGCTGCTTTCCCAATCCAAGTTCACTGCAGGGTTCAGATAGCAGAACAATCAACTTCATATCATTTTTGCCCTAAAGCTCAAGAGAGGAGTGAATAGGATTAGAACAATTAAACCACTCAGTGGATTCTCTTTCCTGAGTCTTGTGGTTCACTCATTGAAAGAGACAGAAGAGTGTACAGTGTTTAAGAGCCTGGCTGCCTGGGTCCCCAACCTGGCTCTCTCTCTTGCGGGCATGGAACTTCAGTAAAGATACTTAACTAACCCATGCCTCAATTTCCCCAAGTAAGGGGAATAATTATAGTACCTATGTTATCGGCTGTTTTGATGATTAAAAGACTTAATATAAGTAAAGTACTTACAACAATGCCAGGAAGACAATAAGCACTATGTAAGTAGAAATCATTATTTCAAGGGGGCAAAAATATAAGGAAAATCTCCCAAAGGGTACCTCGAGTTGAAACCGGCAAACAGCCATTTGATGATTAAGCAGCTAGTAACAGGGGGGGATTGGAATTGGCCACCCCAACATATGTCTCTGCCTGTTGGAAAGATGCTTTAACCCTCAACTCCCACTAACTGATCAAAAGAGTTTGGAATGGGAGGCCTGCCCCCAGAAAAGGCCATCACCATAGACATCTCCAGGTATCAGGGGTTCCTTGCTAAGCCCATTCTTAGTCCTGGTTACCCTCTGAAAGAGACATTTACTTTGTAAAGGAAACCTACATTTGTGAAAGTATCCTCTTCCCTGTACCAGGAAGAAGAGTCTGGATGGCCTAACCTAGAAACTTGTCAGAATGGAAGGCTTAGGACTTAAATTTGCATGATAAACTTACCCATTGTTAATTGTGCTTTTCAGGCAATACCCTCTCTGACTCCCATGAGGTTCCTATAGACAACATCTCCCTGGGCCCTGGGTCATCATGGTAATGGGTTTTTGAGCTATTTTTTCAGGAGCTGCCATTCTGTGGACACGCGTCCTACGAGGAGGCCTGAAGCCTGACTATGCTTGCGCAGATCATCAATCACTTCATCTCTCCTCACCTCCAACCATTTCAGACCACTTTGCCCCCTACCCCATAAATATCCCTGAGTCCCTGTTTTCAGGGAAGCAAATTTGAGATTTATTCTCCCGTTTCCTCACTTGGCTGCCTTGTGATTGAACTCTCTCTCTCTGCTGCAATCTCGTTGTCTCAATGTTTGGCTTTCTGGGTGGCAGGCAAAAACAGTCCTGGTGCGGTAACAGGTTCGAATTGTGATTCTGCTTTTAAAGGCTGTGTGAGTTTAGACTAGACATCTCACACCTATAGGCCTCAGATTTTCCCATCTAGAGCAGGGGTCGGCAAACTGTTTTTGTAAAGGGCTAGGGGGTAAGTATTTTAGGCTTTGCAGGTCATACAGTCTCTGACACAGTTATTCACATCAGGTGTTTCTATTATCAAAAGCAGCAATAGACAATGTATCAATGGATGGATAGATGCTAATAAAACTTTATTTACAAAAACAATAAACGGGCACGGTTGTATTCCAATAAAACTATATGGACACTGAAATTAGAATTTCATACAATTTCCAAATGTCTCCAGATATTATTCTCCTTTTGATATTTGCAAGCTTTTTTTGAGATATAATTGACATAGAGCATTATATTAGTTTCAGGTGTACAACATAATGATATGATAATTGTATATATTGCAAAGTGATCACCACGGTAAGTCTAGTTAACATCCATCACCACACATAGTTACAAATTTTTTTCTTATGATGAGGCCTTTTAAGATCTACTCTCTTAGCAACTTTCAAATATACAATACAGTATTATTAACCACAGTCACCATGCTGTACATTATATCCCTATGACTTATTTATTTTATAACTGGAAGTTTCTCTCCTCTTGATATTTGTCAGCTATTTAAAAATATAAAAACCATTCTTGGCTCATGGGCCACGCCAAAACAGGCAGTGGGCCAGATTTGACATGAAGTCTATAGTTTTCAGACCCTTAATCTATAGAATTAGCCAACAAGTGAACATGGGAAAACTCAGGGTTTCCCAAACTAGAATAATATAATGTGTGTGCGTGTGTGTGTATGTGCATGTGTGTAGTCATTGTTTTGCCTTTTTAACTTGATTTATATAGAATTTAAATGATTTTATACTATATGTTTACCATTTATAGTTGACTAGATTTAACATATGTGTTCCTATTTCTATAATAACTTAGACATCAGGCTCTTGGAGAGAGAATGACATTTCCTTTAATACTCTTGACCATAGTAAAATTTTACTTATCTTATATTTCAACATTTATATCTTTCCCAAGAATATAAACTAGAAGGACTAATAAAACCAAGTCTTAAAATTTGTTACAACAGTACAGATAGATTTATTTTATCATTTTAATATCATCCTAAGGAAAACATGAATTTCTCATCGTCTGTAAATAGCCTGTGTGTATCCCATAAGGTAAGAACTCTCCCTTCTTTCACACAATCAAACAGAACCATCATACCAAACAACCACCACCGCAAGAATTCCCCCACCTCATCAAACATCCAGACAGCATTCAAACCTCCAGTTTTCTCACAAATGTTTTATACTACTTTTTCAGTTCGTTTTTTATTTTTAATCAAGACTCAAACAAGGTCCAAATATATGATTGGCTGCTATTTTTTTTAATCTAGAGGTACCACCTTCAACTCTTTATTTTTGCAATTTATTTGCTAAAAAACCATAGAGTTTCCCACAGTTGCACCCGAATCTTGTTGTTTAACACGCTTCTCTGTCCTCTAGATTCCCTGTAAACTGACAATTGGATCCAGAAACTTGATCAGATTCAAGCTTTTTTTTTTTTTTTTTGCAGGATTACTTCATAGGCAGTGAATAATATTCTTGTAAAAGAAAAAATATTCTCCAGTATTGACTTGGATAATAATTTTATTTAAGTAAGTACAAGCATAAAACTATGTGTAAGCAAAAAGAACAAAGCCGGAGGCATCACAATCCCTGACTTCAAAATACACTACAAAGCCATAGTAATCAAAACAGCATGGTACTGGTACAAAAATAGACACACATTTCTATGGAACAGAATTGAAAGCCCAGAAATAAAACCACACACCTATGGACAACTAATCTTTGACAAAGGAGCTAAGTACATACAACGGAGAAAGGAAAGTCTCTTCAATAAATGGTGCTGGGAAAATTGGACAGCCACATGCAAAAGAATGAAAGTAGACCATTTTCCATCGCCATACACAAAAATTAACTCAGAATGGATCAAAGACCTGAAAGTGAGACCTGAAACTATAAAATTCCTGGAAGAGAACATAGGCAGTACTCTGACATCGGTCATAAAGGGATCTTTTTGGATTCCATGTCTACTCGGACAAGGAAAACAAAAGAAAAAATAAACAAGTGGGATTTCATCAGACTAAAGAGCTTCTACAAGGCAAATGAATCCAGGATCAAAATGAATAGACAACCCACTAGCTGGGAGAAAATAGTTGCAAACCACATATCTGACAAGGGGTTAATCTCCATAATATATAAAGAACTCATACAACGGAACAACAAAAAACAAGCAACCCAATCAAAAAATGGGCAGAGGATATGAACAGACATTTTTCCAAGGACTATATACAGAAGGCCAATAGGTACATGAAAATATGTTCAACATCATTAATTATCAGGGAAATACACTATAGCCAAGAAGTGGAAGCAACCCAAGTGTCCCATGACAGATGAGTGGATAAAGAAGATGTGGTATATATATACAATGGAATACTACTCAGCCATAAAAAAAGACAAAATCCTCCCATTCGCAACAACATGGATGGACCTGGAGAGTATTATGTTAAGTGAAATAAGCCAGAGACAGAAAGACAAACACTGCATGATTTCACTCATATGTGGAAATATAAACTAACACACAGTCAGAGAGAACTGTTTGGTGGTTACCAAGGGCAAAGGGTGGGGGGTTGAGCACAAGGGGTGAAGGGAAGCATTTATATGGTGATTGACAAACAATAATGTACAACTAAAACTTCACAGTGTTATAAGCTATTAAGATATCAGTAAAAGTCTATGTGTAAGCTTCTTATGAAACGCTTATAAAACCAAATTTATAAAGCTCTTATAAAACCAAGTTGACAAATTAGAAACAAATAAAACAACAAAGATAAAATACAATTTAACCACACTCGTTTAACATGACAGAATGCTTTCCTGAAGCTACGCAAGCGCACTCAGCTTGAACATAGCGCTCATTCTGTAGTGCAGACTCGAGTCCCTCCTCTCCACAATGCTATAGGCATGACGACTGGTTCCTTATGGAACTTTTCCTCCATGACCTGCTGTGAAACTCATGTTTGGTTGGCGCCCGTGGCACCCATGGCCTTCACACAACAAGCGTACATGGTGAGGAAGCTGCTGAGCATCTGGCGTCTGTAAACATTGGTCACCTTTTTTTCTAACCACAACTGTTTCTGTTGTACCATATTAGCCCATGAATACAAGCCTGTTAAAATCAGAAGCCCAAAATAGATATACCCCGAATGCCTTTCAGATATTTCTCAAATGAACTTCAATTTTAAGGTCACATCTTTACTGAAATTGTTAAGGAAACTCATTGAACTATTTCTAAAAATCCCAAACACTGAGCTGTGTGCCCCATTAAATATTGTGGCTCTCTGCCCTTTCGGTGTATGTCTTTACTTTGAAAGCTTCCTACTATGAGAGAGGACCAAATGCCAGTCAAACCTTCCAAGTGAATAAGAGAAAAGAAAAAAGAAGTTTTAGCTCTGACTTAGGTTTCTTTTAGTTGCAGGAGTCAGAAAACAATTTAACATTGGCTTTAGTAAACAAGGATATTTACTGCCTCACGTAACTAGGAAATCCAGGGGCCGTCTCATTTCAGAAATGGATTTATCCAAAAGCACAAAGATGTCAGGAATCTGTCTTTCTCCTCCTCCCGCACCAGCTTTCTCCATTCCCAGATGGAGTCTCCCCATGAGGTGGCCACCAGCTGCCCAAACTTACTTCCTACCAGCTTTACAAGCCCAGTGAAAAGAGAATATCTTTTTCCTCAGACTACTTGGGTAGGATACGCACTGGCCAAGCTTGAGTGCCATATCCATCATTATGGACCAGGAGGAAAGTACTTAGACAGTTGAGGCTCATATCATGGGCCCACCATAAGGTTGGGTAGAGAGGGAATTTTTCCCAAATTGATAAATTGATGTCGAGCATAGCAAAAAAAAAAAAAGGAAGGAAGGAGAGAGAGGGGGAGAAAGGAAAGAAAAGACAAGAAAGAAAAGGCCACTGAAAAATGCCATGCTAATACCTTCATAAATAGGATATGCCTGTGTCCCATGAGACATTCTGGTTTCAAGATGGTGGTGAGAAATGACCTTGATGGGGTAAACAGTATGAGCCAGACACTCAGCTAAGTTCTTTTCACACACACGATATCACCTAATGTTCAAAACACCTCTTTAAGATAGCTGCTGTCATTCCTGTCTTATAGAGGAACAGACAGACTCAGAAAGCTTTAGGAATTTACCCAAAGTTCCAGAGCTAATAAAGTATTAGACCAATTTGTTTGCCAAAGTAAATCTCTTCATCTACAAACTAAAATCCTGTTCAAGGCATATGGCTAAAATTTCCTTTGTAGGCGATACCTTTCCCTATTGCCAGAGTGGGAGTCTCAAAAAGCCATTTCCTTATGAAGAATAAATACAAAGTCTCAGGAAGTACAAAGAGGTTTGCTTTTTTTTTTTTTTTTCATTTTTTGGTGGGGAAGATTAGCCCTGAGCTAACATCTGTGCCCATCTTCCTCCACTTTGTACGTGGGTGGCTGCCACAGCATGGCTAACAAGTGGTGCAGGTCTGCACCCAGGATCCGAACCTGTGAACCCTGGGCCACCAAAGCAAAATGCACCTAACTTAACCTCTACACTGGGGGGCCAGCCCCAGGTTTGCATATTTTAACAATCTAATACAAGTAAATACAAATCTAATCACTTCATCTAATGAATAAAACCACAAGTTATCCCTTGTGCAAGGAATTCCTTGAAGTCTTTGTAACTAACAACCAGAGAAACAAGGAATATTAGAGTGGAATAGGATCTTAATCCAATTCCTTCTTGAGGAAACTGAGGCCCAGGAAAAGAGAGTTATGCCTTTGGACTGGAGAATAAAAAGGAAGGAGATTAGCACTAAAAGCTCACACCTGCTTCAGCAGCATCTTTATTAGCTTCAATTTACACAGGAGTACAGATATACCAACCAAATATTACCTTCCAAAGCAGAATAGAACTCTGAGAAGGTAGGAATTTATAACATTTAAGTTTTGAAAGAAAGGTAGAATCGAGGTAGGAAAAATTCCTAATCTCACTGATCCTGCCCACACAGGATTTCCTCTCTGTCACCTCTCCATGCAGAACTGGTAACCAAATTGGGTGATTTCTTCCTAAGAAATGTTTCACAACATCCAGGTGGTGACTTCATTACCTAAATTCCTACCATGACTCTCTTCTAGATCATTCTCCACACAGCCACCATTGTTTACTTTCCTTTAAAAGAGAAGTATGAATCACTCCCATACCCTTGTGAAAAGCATCTGTTGAGAAGGGGCAGCTTTCAGGGACCTTCACTCACACAGTCCCCTTGCAAGGCCTTGGGTGGGGCCTTTGCAATGGGTTCACATGGTTATATGTCTTTGTAAAATTTGCAAAAGTGAGACAGTTTGACTGCATCAATTAAGACTTCCTTCTCTTACCATTCCAACTTCTCATCTGTCATACTTCCCCTTGTGTTGGGCAGAAATGGAATAGCTGTGAGAATTTGGCTAAAGGGAAGTTGAGTTGGGGATACATTTACTCTCCATGTATTTATGTGATTCTCTGACTCATATAGAGTATATTTCTGGCTGAGCCTGTGTAGAAATGGCTTCCATTTTTACCCCACCACCCCCTGTGTCTACTCACATAACATGACAGCATGAAGGTCCAGGACTGTCAGTCATCTCCTGGTATTGATCTGTCCTAGAGGGCATTCATGACTTTGTAGCCTTTATCTCCAACAAGACTTTATGAGCGTCAAGCACTACTAACTAATATCCACACCCCTATTCCTAAAGGGACTTCCAGGTAAAGATGGCAGCTTCAACATTTTCTATTTCTAAAACCCAACTCAATGATAGTCAAGCTTTGTTGTTGTAATTGTTTTTTGTTTTTATTGGTTTTATTTTGCTTTTAGGCATGAATCCACAAGAATGGGGCAGGACACAAGAGGAACAAAGTTTTGCAAGCTGGAGAGCAGGTGGAATAAATGACAAGAAGTGATTAGTAGACTGGGGAGAACTGAATCAAACTTAAAGCAGGAAAAACTGAGAATCAAAACAGATTAAATTCCTCATAAGAGGAGAAAAAAATAAAAGAATTAGTAGTCAGAAATATTTTTGGAGTTCTCAATAACATTGGAAACCACAAGGAAATGGAATTAGTTCTGAATATTCTAAAGGAAATATCATTTCCAACCTAGAATTCCATACCTGACCAAACTGTCAATCAAGTATGAGGATCAAGGTCTTAAAAAGTTTTTTTACATCCTGTGCACTTTTCTCAGGAAGCTACTGGAACCAACCAGGAAAGAGAAAGTCTTGGACACAGGAAACAGAAAGATCCAACACAAGAGAGGGTAAAATAACCCTTCAGGATGACAGTAAAGAAGATGATAGAGTGGACCTGTGTGCCAGGAGAAGAGGCAGCCTGTCTCCAGTCCCCACAGAAGCAGGAGCAAAGGCCACAGGAATGACTCCAGAGGAATAGGAAACGGTTAGACTATATTGGGACTATATGAGAAGAGATTTGGACAGTTGGCAGAAGGGCAAAGACCTTTACGGTTGAATTAGTGACAAGCATATGAAATGAAAAAGCAAACAAACAAAAAATGAACTCCAGGGGCAGTTTGTAGCAAAGTAAAAGCATCTATAGTTGACTATTTGCCTCAGTTGCGAGTAGCATTTCCATGACCTTAATAAAGTAAATACCGAATATTCATCTGACTAAAATTACACTCTGAAAGGAGGTGGCATAGGAAGGGTGCCTGTGTGTGTGATGGCATGGGGGTGCGGGGAGAGAAGAGCCAAATCCTCATCCTCTTTGGTGGGAAGCCAACAGATAATGGCCTACCCAGACCGAAAGAGAGCAAGAAATTGTCATGCAACACATCTTGTAGGAGTGGGAAGTAAAGACCAACATAATTGTCTAGAGAGTGGTTACCTCTGGAGTGGAGAAGATGGGAAGGAGGAGGGCTGAGCCCCGCTGGGTTTTTTTTTTTTTTAACAAACATTGCAGAACTACTCGATTCTTTAATGTATGAGCATGTAAACCTTTGATAAAAATTAAGATGTTTAAAGATCGATTTGTTGAATCACTCTTGCTCAGAGGATAACATTCAGGATTCAAAGCCCTTCACAGTTGGTCCTCTTTTTCTCTGTGCTCATCTCATGTCCCCTCCCTACAATGGGGCTGCATTGAACTTCTCTCAGTGCCCCTCAAACACTACAGCCTTGGTGTCAACATTGTGCCTTTGCAGATCAAGGCCATCTCTGTTGTCATCTCCTCCGTGTAACCATTCCAACCTCAGTACTCTCGAAACCATATATTCATTTGCATGCTAAAGCATTCAGCAGCACATACCATTGCTGCCATCTCTTTACAGGTTCACCCCCTTCCCCCCATTAAACTACTAAAGTAAAGGCACATGCACAGTGCCTGGTCTAAGGCAAGAGCTCAATAAATATTTCTGGAACTAAGTTGAACCTGGGATACAAGTGCCTAGCAGGGAAAACACCCACAGAAGCCAGGGACGCAAGGAGGAAAGTTAAGAGATATCAGTTTACTTTGCCAGTATCTCTAATTTTGTCTACTGCCAGACTTGGATCCAAGTTAACCTTTTAACTTTAGGTCTGTTTTTGTGAAGAATCAGTAGCCAAAAAGCCACAGGTATGACCACATGAACTGAGGCACCCCTGCCCTAAAGGGCATGTTTGAAGAACATACCTGCTCATTGTTTACAAAACAACAGACTATAGTTTTCCCTAGGGCCATATACTCTTCAGGCCAGAGCTGAGTGGCTCCAGGAAAGAAAGGGGATTTAAAAAGCCATTTAAAAGAAATGAAGCAAGGAAAGGGGACCAGAAAATGGAATGCCAGGAAGAGAAACAAGAAATTCCAAAGGGGCTGTCCAACGGGGCAGTCTAAGTTCTTCTGTGGTATGTGATGAAACTGTTACTGAACCAGGTTTGTTTTGCCCGTCGCACAAAAAGCCAATCACTGAGACTGAGTTTGCAGCAGAGAAAAGGTTCATTCACAAGGCAGCCAAGTAAGGAGATGGGAGAACAAATCTCAAATCTGTCTCCCCAAAAATGTGGACTAGGGACATTTATAAGGTAGAGGAGCAGGGTGGTCTGAAGTGTGGGGATAGATGACTGGAGGTGAGGAGGAGTGAGGTATTTGATGATCTGTGCGAGTGTAGTCAAGCTTCATGGCTCTTCATAGGACGCATGTTCACAAAATGATGCTTCAGCATGATCTGAGGGTGGAGTTTCTGGCTCCCTGATGTCAAGAGATCACCTACTGGACACCTACACAGACCCAGTTGGTGAATTGGTGGTCTTGACCAGCCTGAACCGGGCAGGGGTTGACTCTTAGTTCCTAAAAAACAACTCAAGTATCCATTACCATGGTGACCCAAGCGTCAGGGACATTATTTATGAGGAACCTGTTGGGAGTCGGGTAACATATTGCCTAAGCAGCACAGTGAACAGTGGGCAGGCAAACAACTAAAAGCTGCAATTAACAACTGCCTAAAAACTTTAGTTACTATCTACCTAATCATTAATGGCTAACTGTCCACCAGTTTCAAAACCACCCTCTCTATCTCCTTAGGAAATGTTCAGAAAATCCACATCATTCATCAATGCTTTTGGAATTGTGTATTTTGAGGATGTAAAGAAGTAGCGAGTCTGAACTCAAAGCTGGTTGTGGGGAGACAACAGAGGTTACCCAAAGGGCACAATCATTTTTGGGAATAACACTATTCCTGAACAGTGTCACAAAGACCAATGACATGGAGAGTGTTAGCAATCATCCAAATGAGAAGCAAGGGGTGGAAATATTTTGTTGTTGATGGTGGTACTATTTAATTAATCAAATCACCAGCTCAGACTTTTCCATTTGCTTGTCAGTTTAGCTGCACTCCACGTTTTCAGAGGTGGGGTCAAAAGTAAAATGACATGGAAGTGCAGTGGGGCGTGGGACGCATCTTAGCAATTCTCCTTTTAGTGGGAAAAGTCACTAATGCAAAGAGAGAAGAGGACTCTCATTCCATAAATGGCATCAAACTGTTTTAGTGACTTTTTCATTTGGTTCTGTAACTCATTTAGCCATGATGAGATTGTCCCTTCCCATCCCTGGGCCACAGTTTCTTCATCTGGAAGAGGGAGATTTAAAATTGATGCTCTTTACAAGTCTAAATTCTTTCATTTTAGGAGGTGGAGCAGCCCCAAAATGAAAAAATAATTATCCTCAGAATTCCTTCCCTAGTTTTGATTCAGTAAAGACTCAACTGATTTGTAATAAACCAAAAATACATTTTACAGCAATCATCAAGAAAAGAGCAGAATGAAGATAATCCCTCTTCTTTTTCCTGTTGAAGCCAGTTACCAACACCACCCTCAATTTTACTGCCAAACCCACTTAGTCATCAGATATTTCATGCCCGAGCAAAATCCATTCAGTCTCAATTATACTGTGAAACCCAAGGACATCCAGAAAAGTGACAAGGAAGAGATCCTGTTTTGTTCATCAAAACATTTTTCAAATTAAGCCATCACATCCTAAAATAGTGGATCAGAATCACCCAGCAGGACTTCTTCCTGAAAGCATGTAAATGTACAATCCTTGTTTAGAAGTGGAGTGTCAATTACTTGTGCGGATACAAAAATGACTATTAGCTAAGGCCTAATGAGACACCTGTCAATTTCCCTTTTTTTAGCTTAGTTACTTTCAATTCATAGGAGTTGCCCAACACAAACAGTATTTGGTGTGTGCTTAAGCAGTGATAGCATTCAAACTAAAATGGAGTTTCAGATATTTCCATCCACTTCTTAAAAATACATTTTAAGAATTACAGTATTAACCACAAATGAATGGCTGCCCAGCCTCTCAAATGAGTTACAGAAATAGCATTGTTAAGTCCATCAGAGGAGAGACAGCTTCCCATCATTGCTCCAGCTAAATGAGAATGAAGATTTCCTAGAAGAGTCTACAAATAGAAACTGACATTTTCCTGGAACAGAAAAATCCCAGTGAAGGACAGGAGATTATCTCCCTTTGAGATTTGTGAATATATTAAATATAAGAAACCTATCAATAGTTAGGAGAGAGCTCACAAATGCTTTTGTGTTTGAGATGAAAGCAAGCATTAACCAACAAAAAGCCTTACTCAAGGTCAGCATGATGACCAAGAATCAAAGTGATATTTTACCAGTTGCCAAATTAATCCAAATAATTCAAATTAGACAAGTCTGTATTGCAAGGCCCTTTATGGCCTGCATTCCATGAAAATGAAAGCTACTTATCTATCAGGAAAACATTCCTGAACATGAAAACAATTTATTGCTTTAAAAAGTCCTCTGGACTAACTGTAGCTAATTTATACTTTCAATGATAACATTATTTATGTATTCAAATGTTAAAAGAACTCTCTGCAGAGCCTAATTAGCATGTTTTTAGAATTCTCTTTCCAAATTTAGATTCTGAAATTCGCAATGAACAAGAATGACACTCCCTTTTTACCAAGAAGAAAAGTAAATTAAGATTAATCAGAACACAAACAGAATAGTATTTTGTGCTCCATTTAGGTTTTTTTAAACAAATATTTTAAGAAAATTTTACCTGCCATTGATCTGAGATGTTTTTAATAGTTTTCTTTAAGGACACATTAAGAACAAAAAATAGAGTAATTTTAACTAGGTCTTCCCAGTTGTGTCTACAAGGGCAGTAACAAAGAATTGGGGCATGTGTAATTATATTACTAATGTTATAACTAGATTTCTTTTAAATAACCTAAATCATGCCCTAGTTTAACCAGTGAGGAAATTCATCCATCATTTGTATTTTCATTTGTCTTTTTAATATGATTTACACTTTTTAGTTTTGTTCATATTTTGATGACAAGAGCCCAATGTCATTCACTTAACTCTTGTAAATTCATATGGCTTAATAAGGTAAGAATCTCATGGCTTATCCATTGACAGAGTTAGTACATCTTTTTTCTTGGTGAGGAAAGTTCACTCTGAGCTAACATCTGTGCCAACCTCCATTTTGTATGTGGGTTGCCACCACAGCATAGCTTGACAGCGGTGTAGGTCTGCGCCCAGGATCCAAACCCATGAACTCTGGGCTGCCAAAGCGGACCACACTGGACTTAACCACTATGCCATGGAACCAGCCCCAGAGTTAGTGTATCTTGAGGTCTATTCTAGAGTGCTATAGCACTGTGAATAAAACAAATAACACATAAAACACAAAACTCATGAGCTGCATATTGCCACTGTCTACTGCTGTGCATGGAACATTAAAAGCATTCAAAATGCTTTTTGAATCAGCCAGGGCTGATTGGGTGGATGACCTTCACTGAAGAAAGCATAGAGTATATGGAAATAAACTACACAGGAAGCCATAGGACAGACAGAGCGTATAAGCCTCACTTTACCACCAGCTCACTGTGTTTCCCTGAGCTAGTGACCATCTCTCTGGTTCACAGATTACCCAACTGTCATTTTTCAGGTTTAACCAACATTTATATAGGTTGCATATGTGCCAGACACTACTTTACGGGCTTTAAACACAATAATTCTTTTAATCCTCACAACAATCCTATGATCTGGGGTTGCTTCCAGGGCAGTAACAAAGGGACCAAGCCCCCCCTCCAATCTGGTTTAATGTTCTGCTGTCGCCATCTTGAAATTGGAACAAGGGGTCCAGCATTTTCATTTCACTGAAATTTGAACAAGGGGCTCCAAAAATGATGTAACCAGTCCCGTCCAAGAGGTTGGAACTATTATCACTCCTATTTTACAAATTCAGAAACTGAGGCAAAGAGAGGTTAAGCAACAGGCCCCAGGTCACAGTCATTGTTAAAGCCAGGAGGCACACCCTGCATGCCACTGGACTTGCAGAGGAGACGTTGGAAGCCACTGTGCTCAGTTCCCAGCTAGTTCTGCAATTCCAACTAAGGTCGTTTACTAAAAGGAATGTTGATTTCACTCTTCGCTCCTTCCATCAATGCTTTTTTTTAGATGCAGGATTGCAGTGGATAAAGAAAAAGAGATATTGCATTCACAAACAAGCCAACTTTGGAAAAAGAACTGCTTAGCTAAATGAAAGGTGAGAGGGTTTTAAATGGTCGTGGCAGGGGCTTGGCTATTTAAATGACAAGCTAAACAAGATACCTTTTGGGCTATTTCAGGCTCTGATCCCCAAATTAGAACTTTTAGGAGTGGGATCCAGCGCCCTACATGGGGAAGACCAAGTTAGCCGGGAATGGCGATGCCACAGCAGAGGCGGGACACATCAAAGGAAGCACTCTACGCTGCCTTTTATAGACGTGAAAACAGCCCTACTGCCCTGTTGTCCAATGGGCACACATAAATAAAAGGCTTGCATCAGCTGAGGATAAAACACTAAGGAAAAGAGTCAAGATTTCCTGAGGGCTCTGAGTCAAAGGTCGAGTCCCCTGTGGAGAGAAGCATCTGGCCTCCTTTGGCTCTCAGAATTTCCTGCCCCACCCTTTCCATTCCCATCTTCCATCTAAGGTAACTGTGGGTGTTTCACTTTGACTAAAATCTATGAGCTCAAGGGGACGGACTGCGGACATTCCCCATTAATCCAGGGCCTGATCCACACCATATAGGCTCTGAGAGTTATAATTATTATTATTATTATTATTATTTACTATTGTTTAGTTTTCTGTCTGCATTCTGCTTTTGATTTTTCAAAATCAGAAAAAAGCTCTTGTTTTATTAATTGCAAAACTAACTTCAAAATGTAGTTCAATCAGGGGCCAGCCCCGTGGCATAGCGGTTAAGTTCACACGTTCCACTTTGGCGGCCCAGGGTTCCCTGGTTCGGATCCTGGGTGTGGACCTACTCACTGCTCATCAAGCCATGAGGCAGTGTCCCACACAGAAGACCTACAACTCTACAACGATGATATACAACTATTACTGGGGCTTTGGGGAGAAAAGGAGGAAGATTGGCAATAGACGTTAGCACAGGGCCAATCTTCCTCAAAAAAAAAGAAAAAAAACTATATATATATAGTTCAATCAAAAAGCCACCCAGATTTGGGCAGAAATGATATCTCCGAAGAGAACTGTGGGAGCTGCTGTTGAAAACCAGCTCACTCCTCATTGCCGAATGCCCCTGTCCAGTGCAGACTAGAACCAAGGAGCAACACTGAGCAGACCCAGTAACTGATGGTGTCATCTTACATGAACAAATAGTTTTAAAGAATCTTAGAGTTCTCTAATAAAACTGCATAATATTTTCTAAGTGGATTAAGTAAAGCTAATGGGATCCCATAGTTCTTAGACTATTATGATTTTCTGATGATTCGATAAGGGCCTCTATGCCTTTTAATATTTAGTCAGTTAGGCAACAATAGTCGTCTTAGGAGCTCCCACAATCTCTGTCTTCCTGCTCAGAACTACCAGGGACTAGGTGAGGGTTGCCAAAGAGCCTTCTCTGTCCCCAAATCCATTGTGCTTTTGTCTGTTGTCAGATAACCTGTCCCTCCAATCGGGCCTGGAATTCCTTTCAGTGGCATCACTGCTCCGTGTGCAACCAAAAGTCAGAAACACTGACCCTAAAAGAGCAAAGTTGAAGACGCACCTGTGAAGGCCATGGTTGGCAGCAGGGGAGCATGGAAGGATGGTGTCTGACCTTGACCCCTGAAACACCAGCAACCACACAGCTCACTTTGCTATTCCAGGAAACTTGAAAGATGAAGTTGCAAATAATTTGAGTGTTTCAAGAATTTCCAAAAAAGTTCCTTATCCAAACACTAGACTATTCACTAGCCCTCATTAGAGTAAATAATCCTGTCTCAGAACCATAGAGTCCTCAGCCAGACTCATCAAATGATTGTTGACGCTTTATGACTGGTTTTACAACTCTCATTTTGTCCACTAATTCTGAACGATTATAAAACAAACTTTGCCCAATCCCAATCAGCCCCCACCATACTGAAAGACCTGCCTTATATCAGACCTTATAAATATCCCACCTTCACCCTCCTACCCCCAGGAAGTTACTTAGACTCTGCTTTGCTTTATCAACATTTTGATATTTGGAGGCTTTTCTCAGACAGTCAGTAATCAATACTGCCTTCCCCTCCACTACCAACTCCAATCTATTTGTTTTCCTCATCACACAAATGCCAAGTAATTAGTAACCGATACAAGGAAGGCCTTGGGCTCTGTGGGAGTTGCAGGGGAGAGAAGTTGTGCAGGGCTTTCTCCCCACTGGGCTGGGAGAGAACCTGGAGATCGGCACTGGAGAATCCAACTCAGCCTGTACGGATCTATGAACCCCCAGGAAATGGTCTCCCTGTCCCTCAAGAGGTGAGCTAAGCCCTCACTGACCTGGAAGCTGGAAAATGTAAGAGAAAAAGAAGAGGGATGTCTCAGCAATGGGTTAACGGCCTGCCTGTGTCTACTCTACCTTCCCAGGAGCTTTGGCTCCACAATTTGGAGATGCCAACAAGCAGAACTATGCCACAGGGAGTGGATGAAGAAAAACAGACACATGTATAAGAAGGCTCAGTGGTCACAGCAAGAGAGCAATCAATCAGATTGTTCCCATTTAGCACATGCCAAGAGAAACAGTGGCGGAGGAGAATGCTTGGGGGAGAAAGGAAGTCCCAGGTCAGGTCCAAAAACAGTCTGGAGCTAAAACTTCTCATTTTCCAGCTAACAGTTCATGAGATGAGTTGGAGGAAAGGAGGGTCGTGTTGAGATTCAAAACAGTGATGTAAAATATCTAATGGAATAAATATCTTAAAGCACAAAGCAAAAATATAAATAGATGGAAATTACGAAGAAAAAGTAAAGAATTTTGAGACAAAATGGCTACAATCCAAGAATCCTATTTCCCAATCACCTGCCAGTGTAAACACGATAAGAGTTTCCAAGGCACAGAGGGAGATGAAAATAGGAAAAAGAAATGAGAAATAAACCTTGATTATATACACACACACATACAGACAGATATAAATCCTTACACATTATATATATACACACACATAAAGGTACATACACATATATCTTGATAATATACACATAAATGAATAATGCTATACTAAGAATATGTATAAATGTATTAATAAGTTAACATTTATTAAGCTGGGAGAGAGACACTGTTTTAAGTACTTGTCAGGCAGTAACTAAATTAACCCTCGCAAAATCCTCATGAGGATGGTATTAATATTAACCTCATTTCACCAAAGAGGAAACTGAGGCACAAGGTGATTAAGGAAGTGTCACAAAACAAGGAAGGAGCAGAGCCAGGATTCAAACCCGGGCAATCTGGCTCCACATCCTAAGTTGTCAAACATAGTATCCCTAAATTGTTCTCAAACAGGGACTCCTAAAGGAGAAACACACTGTAAGGAGAAATTCTAACAAGAGTATAGAATCCAAAGTTAACTGTTTCACCAAAAAGTATTGCAGTTGAGAGGTAAAGTTGGAGGGTGGGGAGGATTTACAGAAAATTCCAAAGGTCTTATTTTCTGGGAGGAAAGGCGGAAGGAAGAGTACAAGTATTCTGAAGGAGTCAGTTAATCAAGATGGGAGGGGACACGTGGCAAAGCATAAAGAGCATCATGATAAGGACAATAAATGGTATCTTGTTTTCAACAATGGTAGAGAAATATGTATACGATTACGAGGACCAAAAGGGAAGATAGAATGGAGAAGCATAGTAATTATCAAAAAAAAAAAAAGTAATGAATTGCAATTTGATCAAACCTACCAAAGAAAGGAAAAAGAGAAAATAGCAATCTAAAATAAGTAACAAATATAAAATCAGATATAAAGAACAAAATCTAATGCATCAATCCTTAAACTACAAAGCAGAGATTGTCAAGAAATCCTAGCTGTAGACTAATTACAAGAAAGATACACAAAACAAAGTGATAAAGAAAGATGTGCCTTGATAAGAATAAAGGATGGTATCTAATTTCAATCCTTCCAAAAACTACAGCAAAAGGTTTTGTAGTGGACGAGCAGAGAACCTTAGGGAGAATGAGAATTGGAGAGGAGGCAACACAAAGTTCGAGTTTGGAAATATCCAGATGTGAGAATGACGGATGGCTTAGCCCACCGGAGGGTATAAGCCATCAGCAGGGAAAGTCAAGAACCAACTTGAGGGCCGCCCGGTGGCGCAGCGGTTTAGTTCGCGCTTGGCAGCCCTGGGTTCGCGAGTTCGGATCCCGGGCGCCCGCCGACACACTGCCTGTCAGCCATGCCGTGGTAGCGTCCCATATAAAGTGGAAGAAGATGGGCACGGATATTAGCCCAGGGCCAGTCTTCCTCAGCAAAAAGGGGAGGATTGGCAACAGATGTTAGCTCAGGGCTGGTCTTCCCCGCAAAAAAAAAAAGAACCAACTTGATTTACAACAGAATCCTCAAGGCTCCAGAATTGGTGGCACTGGGTACCTGTGGAAGTGGGGACAAAGTGAGAAACTAATATAAAGAGGAGGGGTTGAACTCTGTTTGAGACACATTTAGGTCCTTAAATCCCTTTCCTACACCAAACTCCCAGTGGAGGAGTGATGCTTTATTCTCTGGAGAAGGGAGAAGAGAGGTTGTGTGGGTACATCAGCCTGGAAACAGGGAGTATTAAGCGAAAAAACATGGTCTTTCTGTCTTCAACTTCCACAATGCAACAAGCCCCTCCTCTCCAGGCAGGCTGGAGACTGGAAGAGTCAATCTGACAGGACCAAGAGGACAGATCTAAAGATACTGATATCAGGAGGAGGAGGAGCTCCCAACAAGTCAACAGCCAGATCGCCCTCCAGTCCACAAGCCCACCAGTGCACTCAGAGCATCCATCCAGCCTTTTAAACGAGAGCCGACAACCGAGGAACATCTCCAACGAGGAAGATAAAGACCAAAAAAAGCAACTTGGAGCAAGCAGAGACTGCCGAGAGAGAAAAAAATACTTCTTAAAAAATATATATATATCCAGATTTAATATATATATTTAGATAATATATATATTCAGATTTAAAAGATATTGCATCCATGAAACAAAAATAGGATAGTATAAAGAAAGAAACATTCAGAGAAGGAAAAGAAGTTCTTTGAAATTAACAACATAAGAGTAGAAATGAAAAACTCAAGAGAAAGTGTGGCCTAAAGAATGAAAGACCTACCAGCACACAGAACAAGAAGGCACAGCGATGGAAAATGGAGCAGCGGGAGGCGAAAAAAAATAGAGGACTAGTCCCACCAACATTTGAATGTAAGAGTTCCAGAAAGTGAAAAAGTAGACTACATACCTCCAAGTTAATGACTTAGTTAAAATCTGTAATTCAGATGAGTGATTAAAGTACATAATGGCAGAGAAATATGAATATCTGTTCATATAATGGATGTGGTTTTTTTATGAAGGAAAAAATAGATTAATTTTGTGTTTAAAGCAAAATGCCTGGTCCCGGGATGCAATGGAAGGGAGTAAAAGAAAAAAATTAGTGTATAAGTTGTAGAGTTTTGAAGAAAAGTAAAAATATACTCAAATTTACTAAGAGTCAAGGAAATGCAAGTTAAATACACAATATAATATCACTTTATACATCATCGGACTGATAAGCTTTTAAACGCAGATAACGTCTCTTGTTGGCAGGGTTGCAGGAAAAACATAGAGTTATTAATCTGGCATTGCTAGATTAATGTCTTCTTGGAGAACAATCTGACAACATCAATTAAAATTAAAATCATATATATACACTTTCACCCAGAAATCCCACTCCTGGGAGTCTACACTATAAAAAATGAAAGAGAGGACACACGTACAAGATAGTTTATTGGAGCAAAGTACGTAATGGCAGAAATGGAAACAAAGTGAGCGCCCATCAGCAGTGGAACCATTGATTCAATCATAATATTTTCATACGAGGGAAAGCTACACAGTCATTCAAAAGAATGAATTAGAGCCATAGCAGTTGGCTTGGAGGGATTCCTACCAAGGGTTGTTGAGTGAAAAAAGCAAGATGCAGAAAAGTACGTATGATTTCTTTGTACAAAACATACACACAGTTGTATGTGGGCTTATGCACATAATATGTTTGAATATGATTAGATGAGCATGGAGAAAAATGTGAAAGGACACTTTTATGAACATGGATAGGGAGCAGGAGCAGTGGGTAATGTGGGGACACCAGGGAGGGGAAGGGAGGAAACGAAGCAAAAAAGAAAAGAAATTCACTTAAAAATGGACGCAAGATTTGATCACATTTACACATTTATGCATAGGTGTCTGAAAAATTTTTAACTTTATAGGAAAAAATATTGTTTTGTTTTCTAAAAAGGGAGAGAATGATTGGATTATATTAATTAATTCTCACTTTGTGAAGCACAGAGAATCTCATGATCTGACATCCTGACTTGGTATGTTTCAATTGTGAGGGGAAAGGTTGAGGATTCGGTTTAAGCGTGTAGGTCTCAGATGACTTATCTAATATTGAGATCTACAGGATTCCCTTGGCATTGTGGATAACAGGGCCTATGAATAAAAGGAAAGGAGTAGAAAAGACAGGGAGGAAACTAAAGTTGGACCATTTTACCATTTTGCCTAGGGCCAGTTCGAGGCACAACTGTTGATATCAATTGCAGTTTATTCCCAAATGCTGGGGACTATCGCTTATAGATATGCATCATTACTATATTAACACTGTGTGTCAGAAAGAAAAAAGTGTGCTACCTAAGTTAGATATGTGATGTGTAAATCAAGAAATGGATGTCAGTAGAGTGAAATATTTATGGAAACACCAGTCAAAATCCATTCTTGTATCTGTGTCTACAACTATTGACAAAGAGAGAACAATCAATTGATAAGAAGGGGTTTTGCCAGAAGTCTCACACATACGAAAGTCTTCCCACTTTCTGGTCAAGCATTTTTTTAAATCCTTAAGCTCTCTCTAATTTCAAGGGAAAAGAGACTTAAGTTGATTTTTCTAATACTGATCAAAATTAAATTAACTACTAGAGGCAATAGTAATACTGGCATTAATTAAATGGGTGTAAAATAAGCATTTCTCAACGTGCACTGTCTGATTGTACATAATGGGTTTCTTCTTCCTTGGATCTCACAGCACTTAATACTCATCCAGACCACTCCCCATGTCCACATTCAGGAGTTTTATTCAGAAAGGACTGGAGTAAAGGTGGTTAGGAAGGAGGAAGAAATAAGCATCCTCACCCAGCCCTAGACAGTTACCATAATTTGGAGATGGGATGATGCATGAGGCTTCTCTGGAAGAATCCAGGCAGGTTAAGAATGTCCGTGTGGTAGGATGGTACAAAATAGCAACACAGGAATATAATTCTGCAATGAAGAAAGGGAAGTTCTGGGGCCGACCAGGCAGCATAGTGGTTAAGTTCATGTGCTCTGCTTTGGTGGCCTAGGGTTCGCAGGTTTGGATCCTGGGTGCAGACCTATGCACTGCTCATCAAGCCATGCTGTGGAAGCATCCCACACATAAAGTAGAGGAAGATAGGCACAGACGTTAGCTCAGGGCCAAGCTTCCTCACCGAAAAAAAAAAAAAAGAAAGGGAAGTTCATGGACTCTTTTGGGCTATTTTTCTAGCATCAGAAAATGGGTTGGGCCCAGCCTTAATTGAATTCAGATTCTAGTTGAACTTTGGGTCCCTAATCTAAGCATTTGGGGATGTTTCATTTTGACTAATTTTCTCACCATTTGAGCTGACTGAACACTGCAAAATTATCTCTGACTGTTTCATTCGACCTCCTAAACATTCTGTGGTTTGTTCTACTGAGGCAGGAAGATGACACAGCCACTAACGTCTGTGTTTTATTTTACAGTTTACAAAATGTCTCCTCACGCCTTCTTTCATCGGCACTCTCAGTGGTCCTGGGAGATGGCACCAGCAAAGCTGGGATTATCATTGTTATGCAAATTTCACAAATGGAGATTCTGGGACTCAGAGGGACAGTGGCTTGCCCAAGCATACCCAGGTGCTGAAAGGTTGGCTGCCCTTCAGATTCAGGTCTTCTAAGGTTACATTGGTATTGGTATAAGGACAGGGAAATGTGTATTTTTTACACACTACGTAGGGGTGCCAATTGGTACAATGTTTCTGGAGGACAATTTGGCAATAGATACCAAAAAGTCTTAAAGTAGGTCTCGGTCAGCTTGAGCTGCCATAACAAAATACCACAGATTGGGGGGCTTAAACGACAGAAATTTATTTCTCACAGTTTTGGAGGCTGGCAAGTTTAAAATCAGGTGCCAATTCACTTCCTGGTGAGACCTCTCTTCCTGGCTTGCAGACTGCTGCCTTCCTGCTGTATCCTCACATGGCAAAGAGAGAAAGAGAGCTCCTTGGTGTCTCTTCTTATAAGGACACTAATCCTTTCAGATCAGGGTCCCATCCTTATGACCTCACTTTACATTAGTTATTTCTACAAAGACCCTGTCTCCAAATATAGTCACATTGGTGATTAGGGCTTTAGCCTGCGAATTTGGGGGGACACAAAGATTCAACCCATTAACAACATGCATAACCTTTGAGCAAGTAATTCTTCTACTAAGAAATTAATTCAGGAAAATAATTAAGCCCATTTATGAAAATATATATACAAGATGCTCCTTGTAGTATTGTTGGGCAAAATACTTTATATTGCCAAACTTCAGCTTACTCATATCCAAAAAGAGAGATAATAGTAATACATACTGCATAGAGTTGTTATGAATATTATGAAGATTTAGCACAGTACCTGGCAGATAATTGTTTCCATATCAGTTAAGATACTTTCATTAGCCATTAACAGTATACTCAATAAAAATGGCTTAACCAACAGACATTTATCCTCTCACATTACAAGAAGCCCAGGGGCAAGATTAGTTAGTTTAGCAGCTCAATAAAGTCAGGACTTTCTATAGGCTTCCCTGTTGTTTTCATAACTTTATTTCCTCATGGTCTCAAGATGGCTGCTGCAGCTCTACACACCACATCTCCACATCACAACTTTCAAAGGTAGGTGAGGGTGGTGAGGGATGAAAATCTTTCCCAGAAGCCCACAGCAGACTTCCCCAGAACTAGGTCACATCCTATCCTAAATCCTACTGCAAAGTCCTGCTCAGAGCTGGGACATCAGGCTAGAGGGGAACTAGTGGCAGTGGGGATTCAATTCCAAGTCTGGCAACACTGGACTCTCCTGCCAGAGGTCATGCTTCAGGGCTGCCTCATGTAGTTGCGCAGATTGTGATCACGCAAGGGCCCCAGACCAAGAGGGATGGGAGAGGGCCCAAACCCAGCTCAGCTCTGCTCTCCAAGCCATGACTCCATTGCTGAGCTCCGTCTACCTGGAGAAAGAGGCTCTTCTTCTTCAGAAGAGCCACCTTTTGGTACCACCAGAAGGGCTTGCCAAGCCCTGGACCACCCATAGGAAGGTGCCTTTTTCTGATTTACGTGGAGATTACATATGGGCTACCTGTAACCTTGTCTAGCCTGATCTTGGAGACTGGGGACTGGGATGAGCCTACAGATGAGAAGACAGGGAGATTCAAGGGATCCGAGTTGTGGGAAGAAAAGGCCAGGAATGGGCAAGAACTGCGTAGGATCTACTTTTGCAGAATTATCTTTAGCAATATTTTAAGGAGAAAAATTTCTTTCAGTCATAAAAGGGAATCTCTTCCAACAGAGTTAGAGTGCAGGGCCATATGCATTCCAGCCCAGGGGTAACTCTGGGCAGGACTCATCCCCAGTCCCAGTGTGGGTAGATGATTTAAACCACTCTTGAATGTCACCACTCCTGGTCCCCCACTAACCCTTCTGCACTGAACTTTTCGATTAAGATCTATGAAAAGAATGCCCCTACAAGTGAGTTTCTTTTAGCTCTTCTCTCAGGACACCATGAGGTTACATACCCCTTTACCTCTATATGCGATGTTTGTTCCCACTGCCTGGAATCTCCTACCTCTACCCCACTTCTCCTCCAGGTAAACAATTACTTGCTCCTTCCTCAAGGATCCCATTGAACTTGAATGTCCTTTAGATCGTTCATCACATTTCACAGAGGTTATTAGTTTATAGGTATGACTCAACCACTAAGCAGGAAACTCGTCTTCAGGGCCAAAGACCTCATCCTTATCATTTCAGTTGTCAGCTCAGTGGAACGAGCGAGGATAAGAATGAAGGGCAGCATCAGACCTGTTCGAGGTTAATAATCAGCATGTCATGGGGGAGGGGTGGAAGAGAAGGGACGAACATCCCAAGGAGGATTGAGAAAGATCAGAGAGAAAGGCCTTCCTTAAGCATAACATCCCTGAGGGCAAGCTCTTCTTCCAACGTGGGAGTCCTAGAGACAGAAAGCAAAAGACTGGGATTGGTCCAGACCCTAATCAGTAAGGGAGCTGGATACCTGGGTGGAAATCAAATGTGCATCCTGGTGCAATAGGAGGCTGCCAATGAGAGCTTCTTCCCTTCTCTTTAGGAAACATGCACTTCTCAGCATGAGAAAATCTTATCTGTGGCTCTCCGGCCCCCTGTGCATGGTCCTTCAATGGGACCCAAAGTTTGACTGGTTATTCACCAATAACTATGAAATGTATCTGGTGGGGGGCAAAGCTAGGCCCGTGTGCCCCCAGAGGATGGACCAGTGAGTCGCCAAGGCATGAAAAGACTGCGGAAGGATACCGTGAGGAAGACGGTCCATGCCGAAAAGAATGTCCACCTCGGTTAATGAGGATCAGCCGGAGAACATGCTGTGGTTCATAGCAAACGTACTTTTGGGGTGATGCTTCCTGGAGTGCTGTAATTAGAGATGACCACACACACATTCTGTCATTTAGGCAAGTCAACAAATACGCAGCCCTTTCCTGTGTGTGATTCCAAATACTCCCGACTCAGGAGAGTGTCAAGTTTCTACGCAGGACTTTTCTAATCCAGACAAGCGTTCTCTTTGAGCAAAGGAGCCTCTGAGACTCACGGTGTGTGGGTAAAGCAGGTCAGCGCAGAGTGGAAGGCAGCAAAATCTCGCCTCCACGTGGAGGATTTGCTTATTGTTCAGTCCACTATGCAGCTGAAAATGAAATGACTACTGTGGCATCCCCACATAGACCCCGTACAATGGGATGGGAAGAAGTGGATGCATGTAAAAGTGTGGACAGAGGTTTTTCCTGCCGAAACAGCAATAGTTCAAATGTAAACCATAGGTCTTGCTGAGAGGAGACCTGGAGACTATTTCTGAAAGGAGAACAGAAAGAACCTTGAGGGGAAGAAAAGGTCTGTTGCTTTTAAAGGATCGTCTGGGGTGGTGCTGATGCCGCTGGTCCAAGGACCACCCTTTGAGTAGCAGGGCCTTGGAGGACACAAGGCCTGAGACTGATCTGCAAGAAAATGTGTGTCACGATGAAAAAAATGTACACAGCATCACTGCGGGAGTCCGTGCTGATGGGAACTCAACACAGTGGGCCATAGGGTTGGAGAGCCAGGAAGGATGAGAACGGGATGGCCCCTGTGGAGTAACTTGCTACACGGCAACAAATACCTAATACAGAGGAATTTGGCAAAGGTTCCTAAGATAGACACAGAAATATCCTCTTTACCTTGACGTTGTCATATGACTCATGGAACTCAGGGTCCGTTACCAAGAAAGCAAGCAAGAGATGCCTATGCAAGAGAAAGAATCGCAGAGCTGTTTTGTGTCAAAAACCAACCCAAGAAATGAAGAGAGAAAGCGCAAAATACAAAGCCCATCTCCCACCTAGTCCATGCCAGGCTAAAGGTGGGAGGGGGCCCCAGCAACACAGTTCTGACCCCACCAGACCAGGCCTCCCTCCACTCCCAAGACCTCTCACTGGCCAGAGTGGGGACGGGTGTCAAGGCCACCATAAAAGCAATGGACATGCTACAAGCAATGTTCTTTGGGTCCATTTTCCTCCCAGGTCTCTAATTTATTGTGAGTGCTCTTAGAGGCACTAGGACTCCTGGGCAGCCCCAACCATGTGTTTGGGCTCCCTTCCTCTGGAGACTGGTGCAGATTTGGAGGGGAAGAGTCTCCGCATTTGGAGAATGGGTATTGATTCAAGGTGGAGGCAGTTTAAGGTTTTGCTACAAAGACCCTACAATGTACCAAGCTGCACTGATCCGGTTCCCCAGTTGCCTTGACAATGAATGTGTTCTGAGAGGAATCTGGCTTCTTTTGCTTGCAGAGCTACACTGTTCAAGTAGACAGTTGTATAATTAAGAGGATTTTAGCTGCAAGTAACCAAAATTCCAACTCAAAGAACTAAAACAATAAGAAAATGTACTATCTTGAGTATTAGGAAGAGCTGAGGTAGAGTAGCTCCAGGGTTGATTAATTCAGTGGTTTCATGACTTCATCATAGACCCAGTGTGTTAGTCAGGGTTCTCCAGAGAAACAGAACCAATAGGATATAAATAGATATATAGAAAGAGATTTATTAGGAGAGATTGGCTCATGCAATATGGAGGATAAGAAGTCCCACTATCTGCCATTTACAAGCTGGAGGCCCAGGGAAGCTGGTGATGTGTTTCCAGTCCAAATCCAAATTCCTGAGAACCAGGGGAGACAATGGTGTAAGTCCCAAACTGAGACTGAAGGCCCAAGAAGCAGGAGCACTAATGTCCAAGGACAGGAGAAGATGGATGTTGGAGCCCAAGCAAGAGAGCAAATTCACCCTTTCTCCACTTTTTTGTTCTATTCAGGCCCTCAATGTATTGGATGATGCTCACCCCCATTGATGAGGGTGACCTTCTTTACTCAGTCTACAGATTCAAGTGCTACTCTCTTCTGGAAATATTCTCACAGACACACTCAGAAATAGTGTTTATTTCTGAGCTATCTAGCCATCCCTGAGCCCAGACAAGTTGACACATAAAATTAACCATCATACCCAGGTTCTTTGCTTCTTTAAGCTCTGCTATTCTCATTGTTAACTTTATCCTTAAGCTAATTCCTCTCATGGTCACAAAATGACAGTAGCAGTTCCAGAAGTCATAGCTAGATATGATAAAATCAAGGTGAAGAAGAAAATATCTGTTCTTGTATGTTTCTCTTAGGAATCTTTGCCATAGTCCTCTGTATTAGATATCTATTACTGTGTAAAAAACATTACTCCAAAAGTTAGCAGTTAAGGCAGGGATTGGCACACTTTCCATCTGAAAAGGGCCAAATAATAAATATCTTCAGCTTTGCAGGTTATGTGGTCTCTGTCACAATTACTCAACCCTGCCATTGTAGTGGGAAAGCAGCCAGAGACAATATGTAAATCAATGTACATGGCTGTGTTCCAATAAAACTTTATTTATAAAAACAGCAGGCTGGATTTGGCCTTCAATTTATAGTTTGCCAACCACTGCTTAAAACAATAAACGTTTGTTACCTCATACTGTTTCTCTGGGTCAGAAATCCGGGAGCAGCTTAGCTCGGTGGTTCCGACTCAGAGTCTCCCATGAGGATGCAGTCAATCTGTGGCCTGGGGCAGCAGTCATCTGAAGGCTTGACCAAACCTGAAGGATCTACTTCCAAGATGGCTCCTTCATATGGCTGTTAGCAAGAGGCCTCACTTCCTCATTACATGGACATCTCCATAGGGCTGCTTAAGTGTCCTCAAAACATGGCAGCTGGCTGCCCCCAGAATGTGTGATCCAAGAGAGAGTAAGGAAGAAGCCATGATGTCTTTTATGACCTAGTCACACATATCCTATTTTTTTGGAATTGATTCATTTGTCCAGCCCACATTCAAGAGGAGGGGAATTAGTCTCCCCCTTTTGAAGGGTGAAAAGACGAAAACAAGAAGGTGATGGCATCAAGTCAGTCTTGACATCTTGGCCAAACGTGTGATCCACTTCTAATAACTGAGATTCAGCCTTATTCCTGAGGCCTGTTTCCATCATGTACTTAATTTCTCTGTTCCTTGGGCCTCAGTTAATTGATCTGAAACTCTCAAGACTCTTTTTGACATGTGCTACTAGGAAATCACAGGTCTGCCATGCACAGTTGTACAGTTTGTACACCGTATAAAAGGTCCAGATCAAATGGAAAATAGGGGCTGAAATGTCGCCTGTGCTCAGCTCACCAAGCCTTTCTCCCTAAGGAAGGAGAGAATTTTTGTCATTCTTCTGCCCAGAGGAGGCAGCTCTGCAGGGATCTACATAAGGTGACTTATGTGCCAGTGATGACCCTGGGATGTTGATTGTTTGAATGATTTACCCCCAATCTTGGTACACTTGGCTGTCATTCCAGCCTGTTGAGATTTATTTGGATCCTGACTCGGACATCCACCACTCTCCATCTCTCCATCACTTTCTCTGTCAGTGAATTGCACACAGCCAGAGAGTCCATAAGACAATCCTTTGGAGTTTGGGTACAAAAATAATAAAATTTCTATTTCTAGGTTTTTTTTCATCCAAAGCAAGAAAGAAAATAAGCCTTACTATTAGTTAATAAATTAGCACTGGTGGATGTTTATATTTATAAATAAATATACATATGTTGAGGTAAATGTTCAGAAGTTTTTACAGATGCATGATCAAGAAATATTAGAGACAATTGTTTTTTATCATCATCTAAGTCACTGATAAAAATTTTAAATGAGGTCAGGCTGAGAATAGAACCCAGAGATGAACATTGATCTAATAAGCTGTCTGGGTACCATTACCATCTGACCCAGCACCTAACCCAAAACAACCATATGGAAGAGATACTCCATGTGAGGCAGCCTCTAAGATTGTCCCCAGTGATCTTGCCTCCTGCTTTTCATACCCACGTAAATGACATTTTGCATGATGTGTCATGAAGCTTTTTAAAATTCTGAGCCAGAGATATCCAGCTAATTTAGCTCCAAAATCCACACTCTTTTCCACTGACAATAAGTTATTCCCTTATCTAGCTATATGACCTTGGGCAAGTGACTTCAACCTCTTAGTAGTCAGTTTCCTCATCAGTAAAATTAGGGACTGAAACAAATTATTCATCTCTAATATTATAAAATTGTATACCCCTCCTCTGCTTTATCCACAGCCCAAGAAGCAAATTTAAATGATTTTTGTACTAAGGAATGTTGGGGGGGGGCGGCGAGGATTTGAGGATCACTTGATTTAGATGAAGAAATGCATCGAAATCCAAAACCAGAGATTTGTGAATCTCCATTGTTTATGTAGCTGATGCCAACAGATTCCTATATGTCCCAGCGCTGCCGCTCAGAGGATAAAAGGGGACAAGGTTTGTGTCTTAAGAAGAAACAAAGAAGAGGCCTCTAGTCTACTCTGATCATCCCCCAGCTGCAACGAAGGTAATACAAGTAATAAAATTTAATTTTGCTGCAACTCACTATACACTCTTAATACAGTGATGTGACAGACAGAACTTGTGGAGCAATGCAGGGAAAGAGGTAGCATAGTGTCAAAGAAGGACACCATGATCAACAGTGTGATAACTGTGGATATATTTACATACATTGAGATGTATGTAATCTTTGTTATCTTTGTCACTGGCTTTCTGTGTGTGTTGTTTTGAATCTTTCAACCCTTGAAATGTGCCTTCAAAAACTCTAGTATTTTAAGCTATGCCTCAAACCCCAAAAAATGGAAACTATTGCCCTAAACCCTAGGACAATGGCCTGGTAGGGGACCCTTTCAATATAAGTCATGTCAAAATTCCACCTACCACTTTAGCATCTTTGGGAGTTAAATAAATAAAGACCTTCAACTTTAACCTGGTGAGGACACTGCTGTACTCATTACTGAGCATGCAAAGTCCAGATAAATAAACAGATAAGGTACATAAAGAGTTCCCTTTTCTTCAAAAGAAAGAAGCCCAATAACAAATCCCCTTTAGAGTTTAATAATATTCGACAAGGCAATCTAGCTGGAAGTTTATGGACTTTGCTATCTAGTCATTCATCCATTCCTTTCTTTAACAGCTCTGCCCCTTACTAGCTAGGTGAACACAGACAACTTATTTGACTTCTCTGAGCCTCAATTTCCACCTTTGCAAAAAGGAGGGAATTCTAATATCTCCCTCATGTATTATTGTGAAGACTAAAGATAGTTTATTTGAAAGAACAGCACATGGTGGGTACAAATAGCGGAGATTCACTAAATGTTCGATTTCCTTCTGTTGCATTCCTTTTTTTTTTCTTAAGAAATTTACATTTGATCTATGTTTTTAAAAGATCACCCAGCTGCTCTATGGCGACTAGAATGGAAGCAAGGAGCTGAGTCAGGAGGCTATTGCAGTTGTCCAGATGGGAGATAATAATGGCTCAGACTCAGAGGGTAGCAGTGTTAAAGGAGAGAAGTGGGTAGATTCAGGATGTTTTAAAGGTAGTAGTTGACAAGGACTTACCGTGGTGCATGGGGAGAGAGAAAAAACTCTTGTTAAAATTTTTATTTAGCATATTTCATCCCAAAGAAAGGGAACTTGACCCATCGATGTTGCCTAGATTAGCGTTGTCCAATAGAATTTTCAGTGATGATAGAAATATTCTGTATAGGTGCTGTCTAATAAGGTAGACACTAGCCATGTGTGCCCATTGAGCACTTGAAGTGTGGCTAGTGTGACTAAGGAACTGCTTTTTTAATTTAATTTTAATAAATTTATATAGCTACCATATTGGATAGCACAAGCCTAGGCAATATGCCCCCTAGATGTTTTCCCCTATATTCCCTTCAAATTACACAGACACAACAATTTACAGAATTTACAATTTGCTTTCACATACATTCTTATGATCTTGTCCAATTTTAACTGCTCAACCAGTTTCTGTTAATTGAGCTAAAACCTGAAAAAAAATTATCAAGACTCTTCTACTCCTATTAATCCCAATATTATAACATTAATGGGTAACCCATTTTGTCCAATTGTAAACATTGTATAAATTATATCCTTGCATGTTTTAGTTAAGTTGGAATATTGCTCCTCTGCCTAATTTATCTGAAATCAATTGCTATGGCAATTACATGTCATGTTCCTTGACCTTAATGCCTATAGAAGAAATGATGAATTTCAAAAGGACTCAGAAGAAAGGCTATGACCTAAAGAAACTGGTAATAAATCTGTCTTCTAGCCTAAGAACTGAAATTGTCATCATACCACAGGTACTTGGCAGGCACTCAAGGTCAACCTAAGGGAAATTGCAGTGGTGATATTAAAATTAAAAATAAATTTTGATTTTTTTATATCTCACATTTTGTGCACAATATTAGTATTTTCAATTTATAAGAGCCCTTTTTTCTTTTCTTCCTTTCTCTTCCTTTCTCATTTTCCTTACATGAGCTCCAAATATCTCTGGCTACCAGATCATCCATGTACACCTCAACAATATATTCGAAACCAAACTTATCATCTAAGAGACATTTAGGGAAAAGTTCAAGGTCTTACTGTGGGATGCATACTCTGCCTATATTCCTACTAGATACTTGTAGTGAATATTTTTTGATTGTGTCTGCCCAGCATCACTTTGCCCCTTTTTTTCTGTTAACCGCAACTCCTTCGTCCCTAAGGTAATGTCCCTTCCTCCCTACCCATGATTTTGGTGGGACAGCCAATCACAGTACTCCTCCCATCCCCCAGCCACAGTCATTGGCCTCGAATGGTATATGATGCAATCAGAGTTCTTACCTGGGATTTTATATACATCCTGGAAGAAAGGACACCTCGCTTTCCTTGCAGTAACAAAATGGGATGCTATAAATCTTAAGCTGCCTCTAATCATGCCTTGTCATTCCCCAACCACATGGAGGAAGCACCTCTGAACTGGAAGAAAATAAGACCAGCACATAGAGGAAAGTAGAGGAGAGTAAGAGAGCAAAGAGACAGAGCTGATGATCTCATTTCACTCCCCCTAAGCCAGCTCCACTCATGGACTTCAATCAGCCATCAGTTTCCCTTTTATACTTAGACTCTACGAGTTGGGGTTCTGCCACCTGTAACCAAATGTGTCCTGTTGAATACAGTACCTCTCCAAACTTACAAGGAGCCACACTCCCCTTCACTTTCCATGCTCCAGCCATACTCAAACACTCTCTCTGGTCACTGTGCTCTTTTATCACTGGGCCTTTGAACATATCATCCCTCTGCCTGGAACCCTTGCCTTCAGATCTCAGCTTAAACATCACTTTCTTTGGAAAGCCCTCCCTGACTTTTAGATGAAGGAAATTCACCTACTCTCAGCTCCCGTGACACCCTGTGCTTCCCTATCATAACACTCACCTACTTTATTATTATTTTCTCTTTGATGCTTGTCTTCACCACTAGACTCCAAGCTCCGTGAGGCCAGGGCCTGTATCTCTTTTTCACTGATATATTCCCCAGCACGTAGAATAGAGCTTAGCCCAGAGTAGACATCTAATGAATATTTTGAATGAACAAATAAGTGAATGGTGTTTTCTCTTGTACTTTCTCTTTTGAAACTGACACAAATCTATGAGTATTGTCAATACATTATCAAAGCACAGTGTATGTTTTCACTCTCACTTTGTAACAGATAGAATCAAGCTAGTAGATGTTAAGTTCTCTAAGATCCTACAGCTCAGAATGCCAGTTACTAGGCTGGAACTATGATATTTCAACTCCTAATCCAGCTCACTTCTCACTCTAGACATCAACTTCCAAAAACATGTTTCCTACAAAAAAAATGATAAACTCCTCAGGTGCAGCCTGGGTTGAGCACCACTGTTCTAAAATCATCTGATTTTTTTTATCCTAGAAAGAGCGATATCACCAAGTGGTGTCACTCTAATTCTTTTGTGTGTCTCTATATTCAATCTAATTCTCTTAATGAAATTGTTAGTTTCTTGAAACTTTAGTCTTACTCCAAGTGTGGTCCCTGGACCAGTAGAAATGACATCAACTCAGAGCTTTTCAGAAATGCATAATCTCAACCCCACCCCAGACCTATTGAATTATAAACTGCATTTTAACAAGATCCCCAGGCAATGCCAATGTGCAGCCAAGGCTGAGAACCACTGCTCTGGAGTAATCGGTCACACCAGATATTTTTGTATCATAACATTTGTATTCACAGCACATGGGTTGAGGGGAGACTGTAGGTAAAGGAAAATACTTAATACCAGCTGTTGAACAATCAGGTTTCAAGTTGGTCGATCAGGACAATAAGACAAACTGCGAGTAACAACCAAGCCTTTATTCCCTTACAACAGTGCAAGCAAGGGGCAAAAGGGAAAGTCTTCAGCTCCCTCCTGTTCCACTTCCTACACGGAACAGCACAGGTGAGGATGAGATGACATGCAGAACAGACAGAGGAATTAACTCAGGAGCAAAAGGAGACCCTAAACAAAAGGCTCTTGACTCTTTATGGATCCCAAAGGCTGGGGAGAAGGGGCAGGGGAAGGGCTAGGAACAGAAAGGTGAGTCAAAGTGAAGGGAAGTATTTTAGCCAAGGGCCCCACAAAAGAGACCTCAGAAGGGAGGCACCTGGGCTAAGAAGGCAGCTGTGCATATGAGCATGGGGGATGACAGCCTGAGCCCTTGAATGCAACTCCCTCCAGAAAATTGTAATGCACTAGCCTTGCACCAAGTCTGGAGAGGGAAGGGCAGCTTCCATCCATGAGGCCTACCAGGCAAAGCCTTGTAATTGCCAATAATCACACATATCACACAAAGGATTTGGGCCTAGAGCCACACTCCTCCACTAGCTGATACAAACTTTGCACCATTTACCAGGTAAAGACACTAGTTTGCTCAGTAGGCTAAGCAAAGCAGCCTATGAAATTAACCAATGCATACTGATGGAATTGTCAGCAATGGTTCTCAAAGTGTGGTCGCTGGACCAGCAATATCAGCATCACCTGGGAACCTTTGAGAAATGCAAATTCTTGGATCCCTGGCCTTCTGAATCGGAAAATATGGGGGTGGGGCCCAGCAACTTGTGTTTTCACAAGCCTCCCAGATAATTCTGATATATGCTAAAGTTTGAGAAGCCAGAGGAGAGCTTCTCAAACTCAGCACTGCTGACATTTTAAGACAGATAAATCTTTGTTGTGGAGGGCTATCCTGTGCATTGTAGGATGTTTAGATTAGTCTCTGGCCTCTACCTACTACATTCCAGCACCATTCCCCTAATGTGACAATGTAAAATACCTAATGTAAAATACCTCCAGACATTACTAAATATCCCGTGAGGGGACAAAATTGCCCCCAGTAGAGAACCACTGCCCTAGAGTAAGAACTATGGCCTGGACTGGTCCAAGCCTAAATCACGATATACAAACACTCCGTCCATAACATATGCATTCAAGTGCTCACAGATATGTGACAATGTGGCATAAACTAAGGTTTAAATAGTTTGCAGTTTACAAAGCACTTGCACATATGTCAGTTATTCTTCACATTAATCCTATGAGGAAGATAATTATCATCATTTTTATATTACTGGTAAGAAAACAGACTCATAGAGGTTCCTTGACATGCCCAAGGTTGCTGCTTGCTAAGTAGCAGAACTGGAACTCAAACCCAGACCTTTCTTTTTAATAGATAAAAATAATTATCTTATTAAATGGATTATGGAGGGGATACTTCCAGCCTTGAACAATATCATTGCTCTGGCAACAAATTCAATATTGTTGAAAAGTAATAGTTGTAGGAATACTTAAAGATTGTTCAATATGAAAAATATGTTGTGTATCCTAGATTAGGGTGAGCCTATCCACCTATCCATAGGTGTTGGTGTGAGCTGTTACTTGGAAATAAAAGCTTTGTGACAGTTATGGTGAGCCTTAGTCAAAGATGTCAGAGAGATTTGTACTCAAATCAGAGAAGTAAAAAATAGCACAGTTAAACAAATTCAGGAATAGTCTTTCTTCTCCAAACCATAACCCCTGATGAGGAAGTGAAAGAGAATCAGAATCACTGACTGAATGAGAGAGAAAAAGGACCCCCAAAATACCACAGAGCCATTATCCTGCTCTGACCCAGGTCCCTGTAGAACTCAGTGCTGCCCAACCAGCATTAGGCTCCTGGGGAGCAGTGTGCAAAAAGCCTGCACAGCCCACAGCTTCCAGAAAGTGGATGCAATACTCCTGCAGAGGTGAGCTGGGGATTTCCAGGGGCACAGTAATAGACTTTGGCTTCTGAGTGAGCATCCAATCGCCAGCAGCCAACTCCCTGACCTTTGGACGGTCCTCTGACATGGCCAAACTTGTTGCAGAGCATAAAACTGAAATGCTAAATAAAGATCAAGGCCAAATCAAAGTCATGATGAGACAAATGACCCCAAACAAACCTTTTGATGTCAGTTCTTTTTTGCCCTGAGAAGAATTTGAAACCTCTTGTCTCCTCTTTAGAGAGGATCGTTAATGGTCCTATAAACTGGAGTATAAATATGGAAACATTTCTAATCAGAGGAAAGAGCACTGGGCTTGGAGTCAGAAGGCCTAGGTTCTAGTCCTGGATGCTCAGCAGAGAAACCACTTAGCATCCCTCGGTTTAGGTTTGGTTTGGGGTTTTTTTCCTATAAAACAGAGAGATCTGATTACAGGAATTCTAGGATCTCTTCCACTTGTCGAATTCTACTCTTTACCGACATCCTAAACTCGCAGTTAATATACCCACAACTTGGGAAACACCATACATAAAGTTAAAGATGCTGGGATTTGGAGTCAGGCTGACCCAGCATGAAATCCTTGCTCTGCTGTTTTCTATCTGGGTCACAGTGGGCAACTCTCTAACCCTTCCTATCCTCAGTTTCCTCATCTTTAAAATTCAGGTAATAATAATAACAGTACCTAACCCAAAGGGCTGTTGTGACTATTAAAGGGAATCATATGGATATAATTAGCACACAGTCCTTAGCACATAGGAAGCATGCAATAGATGATAGCTATTATCGTATATTTGAAAATGGACACTCAGAAAAATAAAATGGAAGGTTCTGATTAAAATCTATACCTCATATTGTGAAAGAGGGAATTAAAGCCACTTAAAAATTGACTGGCTAAGAAATATTATTTACATTCTGTTAAAAAGATCTCAGAAGTGGCAAATAGAGTCTCTCAAAGGAACACAGGCTATTTCTCATGTTTCCTGCTTGATCCAAATTAGTAGATAATTAGACATAAAGGTCCCTGCATACATAGCACCATTTTGTAATATACTCTTTTCTGCTAGTTTAGATAGAGATGGGGAAATTGTGAAAGAAAGAAGTTATAGAGCTGTGCTGTCCAATTCAGAAACCACTGGTCACATGTGGCTGTTAAGCGGTTGGAAGTGGTCAGTACAAGTTGAGATGTGGCAAAGTGTAAAATGCAAATGAAGTTTCAAAGACTTCACAACAAAAAAGAGATGTAAAATATCTCATTAATACGTTTAAGTTGGTTATACATTAAAATGATAAAAATTGGATAAATTGGAGTAAATAAAATATATTTAAAAATTAATTTCACCTGTTTCTTTTTACTTTTTTAATGTGACTACGAAAAACTTTTAAATTACACACGCAGCTTGCATTATACCTCTATTGGACAACATCGGTGTAGGAGGAAGGGAAGAATACACACACACACACACACACACACACACACACACACACGCAAACACGCAAACACCCAGAGTGAGAAGAAAAGGAAGCTCCAAGGACGCAGCGAATTGAAAAGGCATCAGCTCCTGAGGGGGGACACAGGCTTGTCGATCCTAGCTCCACGTAAAGAAAGGAAGCCATCAAGATTAATTTTTCTAGTAGCAGAAAAGCTAAAAGAAACTGCCTTCCAGCATTCCCAATGTCTTTTACATATTCCACTTTGTAACATTTGGTAGAGAAAAGAAAAGAGAAGTTGCAGCTCTTTCACCTCTTTTCACTGGTTAACAGTTTTTAATCTTATAAAACAGCTTGCCCTCTTTTGGTAAGTGGTTGGAAAGATCTAAATTAAGGAAAGTGCACCCTCTGCAGGATACTTTGTAATATTTTAAAAGACAGGCACAGCGAAGGAGTCTGTAATAATAATGTAGAATGAATAAATGAAATGAATGAGTTACATTCCACATTATTGCATCTACAGCTTTTACTATGGATTCAATAATGATGGAAATAAAGGCAAAAACATGTTTCATAATGTGGAAACTATTATTAGGTCGTGTCAACCTTTTCTTCCCTCCTGCCCTCCCTCCCTCCATCCTTCCCTCCTTCCTTTCCTCCTTCCCTCCCTCTTTCCTTCCCTACACTTCCTTCCTTCTATCATCTTTTCCTTTCTTTCATCTTTTGAACAGCTCAGACACACCTTTTTTATAAATCCTATGTAAAGACAGAAGGCACAAGGTCAAATTCAACCGAGAGATTTATGCTGCTTATGTCTAACAATGTCTTTATGAGGTTAATGCTTTGTTCATGTCTCTAAGCCCAACCTGGAAGACAAGGTCAAGAAATAACAAGACCACAAACATTCACCAGCTACAAACTTAATAGTGTCAAGTGCATAATGATAAGCAGCCCCCAACTTAGGAAAGGGTTATCTTCCCAGGGGCTGTTTATATGTTGGTTGTTTAGAATTGGAAATCTTTTTCTCATTTGTTCCCAGGCCAGTTTGCAAATATACAAATACACATTAACCTATAATGCATCTGAGACAGACTACTAATAACACCATTATTTCTACTATATAAAACAGTAATATATAACAGTATTTTATGAGAAAAGATACATCAAAGGCCCCACTTGGGATCTTAGAAGGATCTTTCCCCAAGCAATATGAGTGGCCTTCCTCAGCTTCTTGATTTAGGGAGGAGAGGTATGTCTGGGACACCCATGCCAGATACCCCCAGCACCAGTATCTTGTTAGCTCTCTATGTTGCAAAAAAGGAAGGTAACTCACTGGGACAGTCAACCCCAAGATTTCCAAAATCCAACCCCAAGATTTTATAAGGAAATAAAAGAAAGTTCTCATCATCATGAGATCAGAAAAAGCAGGACCACAAAAGGTAGACTGTCCCTGCCTTCTTCAGCGTGCACACACACACACACACACACACTTTTCCCTGTGTCATCAAACTACTTATTTCATAAATTGATCAATTGCAGGCTAAGACTGCCTGTAATGATAATAATAACTAGGCTTCAGTAGCCTCAAGAAATACAGCGTCGGTGTTATGGGATATATTTCCTATTAGCATTTTTATTATTTGCAGCATAATTTTTTAAAAACCAATTTAATTCCTTTTAAACTATCAAATAAAACTAGTACACTTAAATTAAACTTTGCAGGGTGTGAAATAACTTAAGGAGAGCTCATGAGAGGGAGGTTACAGGAACCCAGAAGTTACGCTTATTCCTTACACATAATTCAAAACATGATGAAAACGTAATGCAAGCCTGCAAAATTGTGTGCTTTTTGTCAAATATGGATTCCATGTTTTAAAATAAACACTTGCAGGAGAATGCAACAGAAAGTGATGGGATGTATTATTTGCTATTTCTAATGCTTATATTTAAACTTCTTAATCAAGAATATTTGGAACAGCCTAAATTGTGTCTATTTAAGCTTCATTTCTCATAGTTAAACTGCTGAAAAAAATAAAAGTATCTATCTTGATCAGAGTTATTAGAACTTAAATGAAATATTTTCACAGCTCTGCTCTCTCTTGAGGGCACAGTTTTGAAATTCAGCACTTCTGAGAAATATGGGCACTATTTAATGCATAGTGGTTCAATAAAGAAGCTCTTACACACTCAATTAACCTAGTAGATTAAAACACAGCCAGAATTCACATCTCGGGCATCCAAGTTTAGTTTTCAGCTATTACCTATATGTGAGTCCAGGTTTGATGTAAAGAGATCTCTTAATCAGTCTCTCATAGCATGGTTAAGAAAACAGGCTTGGGAAATTAAGCCTGGATAAATACTGCATAAGCTTTTAGGAGCTGTGTGGCCTAAAACAGATAACCTCTCAGTGCTTCAGCTTCCTGATCCAAAAACTGGGGTTCATTCATTTACTGAATACCTACCATGTGACAAGCGCTGTTCTAAAAGGCGGGGGCATAATAATAGCTGACACTTTTGGTCCACTCTCAGAAGATTACATTCCAATTGGTGGAGATAGAGAGTTTTTTAAATTAATTAACATGAAAAATTTCAAGGAGTATTAGATATTATGATGGAATAAAACAGGGGGATGGGAAAATGGTATTGAGGAGGTTCTTTAAATAGAGTTGTCAAGGAAACCTTCCCTGGGGAGGTGAGATGTAATCTGGGGCCTGAATGACAAGCAGGAGTCATTCACGCTAAGGTGTGGGAGAAAGGTGGTCCAGGCAGAGGGAACAGCTGGTGGAAAAGCTCTAAGGAAGGAATGAGCTTGGCATGGTCCAAAAACAAAACGAAGACCCATGCGGCTGGGGCAGAGGGAGTGGAGAAGAAGCAGGACATGATAGATAGGGACTAGATCATGCTGGGCCTTAGAGACCCTGGTATAGAGTTTGGTTTTTATTTTAAGTCCAATGTGAATTCATTAGAGGATTTTCATCAGGGTGGTTGTGAAGATGAAACGAGATAACATATGTGAAGGGCTTGGCACAATGCATGGCACAGAGGGAACACTCAGCAAGAGGTGATGTCATCATCATCATCGTTATACGATGCACCCTGATATATAACACTGTAAGTGAGGTCCAAAATGTTCATTCCCATAAATTTCAGGGTCAGGTTATTGCAAAATTAAGGAAGTGAGAACCGGGCCTGAGCAGAGGTTGGGAGTCAATACCCATCACCATAAAGCCAAATTTTCATTATTGTGGGGCACATTTTACTGTACTGTCTTTCTTATCATCATTATCATCAATTAAATTGAAGTCAAATCTTAGGCCGGCACTGTTCACCATCCTTAATTTTTGCCATCGGAAGTGAAATGACAACCCACCTATGGTGAAATGAATCTGAAGGAGCCATCCTAAATGCTGTGGTCGCTATGAAATGACATAAATGTTCCTTAATTTCCCCTGGAGCATCATCAGGTAAGTAGACTTTCTATTTCCCAGGCTTGGTGGGAATCCTTCCACCCACTTCCTAGAGCTGGTGCGCAACAAACACTTACGGGGCAGGGGACATCAAGAAGTCCATTTCAAGTTGGAACTCACGTGGGTGTGTCAAGGATTTTTTTCCTGGCCACACTTGATCATCTGTGCCTTCTCTTTCTGCAAGAAGACCATATAAAGCAATCCTTACTCTGTGGATCATTTAGTTTACTAAATCATGGTTTATTTTTTCCTCAGGATATCACATGCTATTTTAGAGTCAGTTTTCAAAAGGTCTTAAATGACTTGGCTTGAAATTAGTTTTGTATTAAGGGAAAGAACCGGTGTCCCAGAGTTTCAATCAGCACCTCAACAGACAGGCGACTGACGTCCCCCAGGTTGCCCAGAGGGCGCCAACAGCAATAGTTGCCTCAGAGACTTCCAAGGTTCGTTTCTCTCTGCTGCTTTTCTACATTTTTCCTACCCTATTCTCAGTGAAAACAGGACTACAGTCAACAGTCTTATGGAAGGGATTGGAGGAGGGCGGGCATGCGGTAAGATCTGTCACCATATCCCATGTAACTACTGAAGGTGCAATGAGCTGAACTGCTTGGTCACTTTGCATGGAAGTAATTTAACTCTCTGAGTTGTCTTTCCCAGAGAGTGATCAAGAGTTACGATTCTGCATCAAAGCCATCATGATGTTGCTTCAAACAACACACTAACCATGTCATAAGCATTCAATTAATGTTAAATATAGTAGCATTTCGGTCATATATAATATCGGAGGAATGAAGTTTTCTATAGAAATGAATTTTCCAGACAAGTGATGCACCCTCCATCAAGAACCAAAGGATCTTTCAAAATTTTTCATCATTTTTGATAGAATTTAAATGTATTTTACATATTCAATGACCACTTAAACAAGATGCAAGAATTATTATTTATTTTGTTTCTTTATAGCCAATGATCACTTTAAATGGAAAACACTAGTACCTGCAATGGCTTCACTAAATAGCTTCAATGAGGCTTCTCTGGTCCTTCCAGTCTCCTTTGAGTCCGTCAGGCCTTTGTCTGCCTGGTTATTGTCTGCCACTTCTTGCTATTATCAGTAGGTCTGACTGTTCTCATCTTGTGCATCCCCACACCTGTCCTCACTCACTCTTTGTGAGAAACCAGACTACAAAGCTTATGGGAATGAGTGGCATTATTTTACAATTCTCAATCCAAAGGCCCCAGCTAAGGGACTAAAAGTCATCCCACATCTCAAATGAGAAGAAAGTGCATGGGCTTGGAGACCAGTATTTTCCCTGCTAGCTTCTTTTCCCTTTTTCCTTTGTAATTTTTTGGCAAAGTTTGAGAGTCATCTTGAGATAAGTGACTGTGTATTATTACATGTTCTAAATATATTCCCTTGTGTCTCTTATTTCTAAATAAATTTTCTTATATATCTCAGAAAGTTAATTTTTAATTGTTGTTAGACTGTTTTCCTAAGTCATCAAAAACCCCTGTATGATGAGCCAGCCCTGATGGCCTAGTGTTTAAAGTTTGGTGCACTTCCCTTCGGTGGCCCGGGTTTGTTTCCTGGTTGCAGAACCACACCACTTATCTGTCAGTAGCCATGCTGTGGCAGAGGCTCACATAGAAGAACTAGAAGGACCTACAACTAGAATATACAACTATGTACTGGGGCTTTGGGGAGGAAAAAAAAAGAGGAAGATTGACAACAGATGTTAGCTCAGGGCGAATCTTTCCCAGAAAAAAAAAAAAATCCCTGTATGATGATGTAGGGAGATGAAATGATCTTCTGGAAGGGATTTTTGGTAGCCATCACCCTCCTTCTTCATCAGGATTCCTGGTGTGATTTAACATTCACCTTGGTGGTGCAATTTGTCACAGAGTCAGAAGAGTGAAGATCTGTTAAGAAACAGAAAATAAATAAATCAAATAGCAATGAGGAAATGTAATTGCTCTAGCCAACCACTACATAAATAGACACATAGATCCTTTCTTAATTTTATTCCTCTGAGACTAATGACTGACCCTAATTAAAATCCTAGTGAAAATCAGTGTAATAAAAATAGCCGAAACATTAAGAATAGGACAAGTGAAGATGACGATGACTGGTAAACATTTGAACCATCAAGCATCCTTACTAATCCAACCACAAAAATAAGTACTAGCTCATGGGCCAAGTACGTAAAAGAAAACAGGGACCATCTTATATGCGTCAATTAGTGTGTGTACCTTAGGAAAAAAATTCTACAGTAATTCTTTATTCCCTTATTGTCTTTAATAGAATCAATGTAGAGTAATGTAAGAAGGTCTCAAGCTTGTTTTATGCTTTGGTGTTGTGCTACTTATGGTGTGGTTGTATTTTAGCAAAAATCGTAAATTCCTCTTCTAAGTTAGTTTAAAAAACTCATTCTCTGATTGAATGTGAGGTTTATAACCCTTATAATCATCTTCAAACCATTGGAAAATCCATAAACTAGCACTTTAAAAAATATATCTAGGGGACATCCCCATGGCCAAGTTGTTAAAGTTCCATGTGCTCCACTTTGGTGGCCAGAGTTTGTGGGTTCAGATCCTGGGCGTGGACTGTGGAGCCATGCTCTGGAGACATCCCACATGCAAAGTAGAGGAAGATTGGCATGGACATTAGCTCAGGGCTAGTCTTCCTCAAGCAAAAAAAAAAGAGGAAGATTGCCAGTGGATGTTAGCTCAGGGCAAATCTTCCTCACCAAAAAAAAAAATATATATATATATATATATACACATATATATATATATACACACACATATATATTTATAGCCCACTTCATTACATAAAGGATTTGATATGGCTTATAAAAACAAATACAATCAATAAGACTTTTTTTTAAGTTGAGGTAGTCTGGGCAAAATAAGAAAGAACAAGCAAGAAAATAAATAAAACCAAGTAGTGAGGGGCCAGCCCGGTGGCGCAGCAGTTTAGTTCGCACTTGGCAGCCCGGGGTTCGCAGATTCGGATCCCGGTGGCCCGCGAATGCACTGCTTGTCAGCCATGCTTCGGCGGCATCCCATATAAAGTGGAGGAAGATGGGCACGGATGTTAGCCCAGGGCTAGTCTTCCTCAGCAAAAAGAGGAGGATTGGCAACGGATGTTAGCTCAGGGCTGGTCTTCCTCACAAAAAAAAAAAAAAAAAACAAACCAAGTAGTGAGTGGTATACAGAAATGTCACACCATAGTACTGTATATTTGGTAGGGCTGGGCTACACATTTGGCTCAAAGTTTCCAGCACTTTAAGAGAGATACAAAAAAGTAAGATTCATAGAGGCCATAAAACAAAGACAATGGTTGAATGATGAGGTGAGTTTTCCCCAAAGGTCATATGAAAAGGATACTATGTGATGAAATGTTTGACATCCACAAAAACTGTCCCAGAGTAGAGACAACAGTCCATTACACTTGACTGTCCCTTTTACTATCCTTGTTATGAGACAATGACTTGATACCTAAATGCAATTTGTCAAACTCAATTCTCCAAAGAACTAGAACGTTGATGGCCTGGCTTGATCTAAGGACAAAATTTACTATCTAAATGAGAGGGTGCTTCATGGCATTCAGAGAATTTCCCTCAAACATAAATTTTTGCAACTAGGCTTTGATAAGGATTGGATAAAAGATGATTAAAAGTTATATTCTCAAACTAGAATTCAGGATGCAGATATTCTGACTCGTAGAGTAAAGCAGAAAAAATTGAGGGACTTAACCAAGTCAAACACCTAAATATCTTCAGAAAGGACCAATCTCGTGCCTTCCAAAAATTTCTGAATTAATTCCAAAATGTAGATAAATGGAAAAGTAAGACCTTAAAGCTCTACAACACAAAGAACAACCACACTAATTTTTAGCCTGAATCTTTTCAATACAGATATTAATAGTCACTCACCGTAGCTCAAGAAAAAACTCAGTAAAACATCAAGAGAAAATTTTAATTTAAGTAATATTGCTTTCTCATGAATCCTACCAAGTAAATTGGTTCCAATAGTTTCCTAAGATAACTTCCTGAGTGGAATTGTTGAATACAAAGCAAATGAATGTTGGAAAACTCTTGCCAAAAAGGATGATTGGGATCTGAGTGGCTATGGTAGATTGACTGCACTGTTGTCCTCAATTTTCATGCTTCCTTGCCTCCACAGTCTTTGATACTACCCGTGCACCCTGACTCTGGGCTTGCCATGTGACCTACTTCAGCCAATGGAATGGTCGAATTTGACAAAGCAAATTTGACACAGTATTAGCACATTTCTGGTTGCTCTCTTGGAATCCTCCATTTCCATGAGCACCAGCCCAGGTAGCCTGCTGGAAGATGAGAGCAGGTGAGGCAAAGCTGAATTGTCCCAGTTGAGGCCTCCTAACCTACCAACCCCCAGCCCAACCATCAGCTGACTGCAGATACATAAGCAATCCATGCCTAATACAGCAAAGCATGGTCCAGATCAACCAAAGTGCCCAACCGGTCCTAGACTTGTGAAAAAATAATAAGTGGCTATTGTTTTAAGCCACTAACTTTTGGAGTGGTTTGTCATTGCTAACTGATACAGCAATTGCTAACTGCTATAGTGCCTGAATTTAAGCCATTCCCTTTTGTAATATTAGAAAATAGGACCAACAGCTGGTAAAGTCATTTCTAGAGCTTGATATTATTAGTAGATAATACTTACTGTTTTTATTCTCAATCAGAGTGAGAGGGGATTCAATTAGCTCATCCAAAAGTAATACTGAATATTAAGAAACAAGTAAAAAGAAAGGGTCAATACATTCCTATTTTACTCATCTTGAAATAATTATTTAACTGATCAAAAGACGTTCTTCCAAACTCAGATCTTGGCACTGGTGTTAAGATGGAAATTCTATGTAAGAATCAGGACTGGGTTCAATATTGTAGAGTTTAGCCTACAACCCGTTCCTATTCACAGAGTTAAACACTGAGTAAAGATCAATAAAACTGTGAACAATCATATCTTGTTTTTGAAAGATTTTTGCATGAAATATACAGAAAGGAAAAGTAATTTACTGTGGAATAGCCTCGTCAAAAGCCTGCTCTTCGCATAGAACATTGGCCTGAGAAACCCAGACTTGCAATTTGTCATGGGAAACTAGCTAAAATGTTTACAAAAAAACAGTAATCTGATAAATCTGTAATTCGAAAAGAGTAGAGGATTTATCTTTTTTTCAAAAAGTGGGTGAGTGAGAGATATACCTACTTTGTCCATCAGAACAAAGTTGGAAAGCCCAGTTACCAATAGACCGTAAACAATTTTAATAACAGAAAATCTTCACTAGGTAACTTTTCATTTGACCTTTTTAATCAGTAAGACTATGAAAAGAAATGTTTCCTGCATGTACTAGAGAGAAGCAATTTATCTCGAATTATAAACGTGAGAAAAGGGTGTCCCTCATATTGCTTGCTCTTGGGGCTTCTTCAATTTTCCTCATCAGGTTCATTTCAAAATCATTCCTGATTCTCAGTTCTGGGCCAGCCACAAGGAATTAATCTTTAAAAACCAAAAATTTTTAAAAATCAAAAGTAGAAATTGGATTTGGCAAGATCCTGAATTTCTTCTCATATGTTAGCTCACAAGGCTGGCCATGACTGTTTCAGCTTCCTAACAACCATAAATACAGGAATTGTCTCAGCATCCCACTTAGGAAACAGAAACCACTCTAGGTATTATAAGCAGAAAGGGTTTTAATACAAGGAATCACATGCTTCAAAAATCCACCATGGGATGGAGAAGCAAGCTCTAAGATGGGCCTCCAGGAACAAATCCCAGACATCACAAAACTGACCTACCTTGGGGGCTATACTTTCTGTATGATAGAAAGATGGGGAATCAGGAATCACCACTGAACAGCCTGAAATCAAGAACACACCCTCTCAGCTGCAATCCAGAGAGGAAGAAGCCAAGATGAGGAAGCTGTCACCATCTCCACAGCTGCCCCTCCACACGGAGTAACTACTGGAATAGTGATGCCAAAAATGCATCCTCTCATGACTCTGCTCACTGACAGAACTACCACAGCAGCACGAAAATAGACCTTGTCTCCCTATCACCTTCCAACCCTCACATAAAGGTATCTACTGGTGGAGACTTACTATATTCAGAACCATAACTGCAAGGGAACCTGGGAAATTCAGTTTGGGCTCGCTGGCCTCTGCAGTACAGGACGAGTGAGCCAGACTAGCATGTCCGTCAGAGGAACTACGGCAGTAACTCCCAATTTTACTAAAGAGGGACTGACAAACACCATACCAGTTCGTCAACAATCCATTCATTAAAGCTGAAGGGAAACTTCTCTCTCAAGTGACCTAAGAAAGAGATTTCATCATTCTTCAGCAATCTAAGGCATCACCAATAGAATTTACTCCATCTTACCTTCGTCATCCTCATAGTCTAACCAGCTCAGTGGTGGCTGGGCACAAATAGGCACCATGGCAACTCAGCCAACATTTAAATAAGGGGAAAAGGATCACTTTCATCCAGTTCAAGATCTCCATTCTCGGAATAAACAGGGAGTGATTAACTAGAATACATTTCATATCTTTTTATTTTTGCCTTGATCCAGAAAACTCGAAGGGAGCTACTAAGCACAGCATAGCCTCAGACAGATTGACTGGACTACTTATGAAACTCTAAACGTGAGCTCACTTTGGAATAAAACAGCCACAAAGCATTCCTTACACTAAGGTTACAGATGATCCTGGCCTCCTGGTCACCATTGAATGTACCAAGAGTTCTTACTTAGGCCAAGGCAGCCATAGAGGCTTGTGGTATCCTTGACTTCAGAATTCAGCAGAACCTGGGGGCTTTTTCATTGGATTGCAATATACTGAACCAACCAGATCTTCTCTCTTGCGATATTTAAAAATGAAACACACAGAGACCCACCTGAGGGGGTCAGGAAAGAAGAAAGACACACAGAGAAAAGGAAGCAAGCCAAAGCTAAGATGTAGAAAGAAGAAAAAGAGGTCAGTAGTAGAAAGAGGTGAAGAGAAGCAGATGCCACCTTGGTAGAAGCCATAGAAACAGAGATAAACTAAGCTATGAGAATAGTAACTCAGAGACGCCCAACCTATGGCAGTGTACATGAAAATTCAACTGGCTCTGGGGACAATTGTGCAATTTCTTACTTTTTTATAATCTTTAATAAACCACACCCTCTACAGTGATCTCAGCAGGTAGGTTTCCTCTCCTTGCAACCTTAAAGTGCCAAACTCATACACCACTGGTCCCAGAGTAGAGGGAAATGACCTCTCCAGGTTTATCCCTTGTGTTAACACTCAGAATGAGCAGACTCTGCATGCAAACAAAGTTGGTGAGGAATTTACCATTCAACATGTCCCTGAGGTCCCCATAGAAGTAGCTCAGGGGAAGGTAATTCTTCCATCTTTCAGTGGTTTGAGCTTTAAGGCATATCTCCATCTGTTCTTTACCAGACCAAGTGTTTAAATGGTTCTTCCTGCTATAGGGCTCACAGAATCCATGAAAGTCCAAAGACAACAGAAATGTGGCCCAACACCCAAGCAGACAGTGGGTGGTCTGATAAGGGCAATAAATGCATCAAGGCAAATTTCATCTGATTTATGAGAGAAATTAATCAGGACAAAAAAAATTCCTATGAGAACAGGGAATGCTATGGACAGAATTGTGTTCCCCCCAAATTTATAAGTTGCAACCCCAACTCTCAATGTAACTGTATTTGGAGATGTAAGGATGTAATTAAGGTTAGATGAGGTCATAAGGGTGCCCTGATACGATAGGATTAATGTCCTTATAAGAAGCGACGTCAGAGATCTTGCACACAGCAGGATGATGGCCGCCTACAAGCCAAGAAAGAGGCCTCACAATGAAACCTACCTTGCCAGCACTTTGATCTTGGACTTCCCAGCCTTCAGAACTGTGAGAAAATATATTTCTGTTGTTTAAGCCACCCAGTCTATGTTTATTTTGTTATGGCAACCTGAGCTAAGAGAGTTTGGTAGCTATCATCCCTCTTCCCCTCATAAGTTTGAAAAATGTGAGCATAACTAGCACATCCTTACCTCCGTGAAAATTTTTTCCCCTAGTTTTCGGGAACCTAAAACCTTGGATATAAGGCCTCCTGCAGTCAAATGATTAACATAGCCAGAATAGATATAGTAAGTTTGCTTGAGGTTTTTAACGTAAGGTAGTATAGGAATCTTATCTTAAGGCCCCAACAACGCCATATTCTAGTAGAGGAATCTTATTCATTGGAAGGAAAACAACCTCCAGCTAAACAACCAAAAATAAAGAATAGACATATTGGTCATGGCATAGGGATTGATATCAGCAAATCTGCATCTGCCAATATGTGCTCAGCATCAATCTAGCTCCCTTTTCTGAATCCAAACACGGCCTCCACCATCCCAGTATTTGGAACACAGGCTCTCTGGACCAAGACACTCTTCCTGATGCTGAGCTCACAGGAGATTCAATCATTCGGAGAGGATCCTCTTGGACTGTCAGGAATGACAACTGAAACCATCTACACTCACACAGCTTGGTGTCTATATTAGCATGACTTTACTATTCCAATATCTTCATCAACGTAACTTTATTCTAGGAAATACTGGCCCAGGAAGATAAAAGTCGCAAATAACTATATTGCTCATTCCCGAAAGAGCCATCAACTCTTCAACAGAAAGCACCAAATGACAGTTTAGCCCCCAAGAGTCTTTGAACCCATTGCCTCAAAATCCTTAACTTGCTGTGCCCATCAATCCTATATCAGGATCATTTCTCAAACCTCCCAAGCTCCTGCATTGAAAGACCTTCCTTAAACGGACTTCAAAAACTCACAAATATCCTAAATTTGCACACACACACCCCAACTGAGATGCTACTAAGAACCTGACAAAGTAGTGCTCCCCCTGACTGCAGCAGAATAAACTCAGCTTTGTCTCATCAACACATTGTCTTAGTGATATTTTAGAAAGCTAGTACTCTGTAGGTGTCAGAAAATAATCAAGGATAACCAAAGGGTGTGAGATCTCTCATAACATGGGGCTGGAAAAGCGTTACTTCAGAAGAATGGACAGGAAGGGCAAGCATCCAAATGGTGGAATGGCAAGATGGGCCTCACTGAGAACAAGGAATGATCACTGGAGTGAGCCCTCTGAGGACAGCCACAAGGAGAAACAGTGCCAAGGCACTCCAGCGGAATGGCTCTGCCATGGTGCCATGGCAACTTTGCATGTTTCTACATAGACCATGCAGGCAAAGACTTGCCCTGAGCTAATCTGAGTCTTGGCAGAATGCCTTTCATCCTCCTGGAACACCAGAGGTTAGGAGGCCTGTGAAGAGCTTCTCCGAGGCCAGTTCCCTCTTACCTCCCTGTGCCCCTTAGGAAGCTGAAACGAGGCAGTTTCTCCTCATCTCCAGTGTTCTGATGGGGTGTGGTTCACCCTGCCTCACCCCCTTGCAGTAGAGAGTGGTAGAATATATAACTGATCAGCTACAGCCCAGAGTTAACTCCTCAGCAATTGTGTATCCCACCACTTGCGTTACAATCTCCTGGTTTCTTTGGTTCAGTGTCATTCTTTTGATGTGTGGGACGATGACCTCAAGGAGCTGGGACCTTTGGCTAATCTTCCTTTCGTTGTCAATGTAAGTAATAAACTGTCTGATTCTAAAAGTGGCTCACTGTATCTTTACCAGCCAAATCAGTCAGGAGCTGGCCTTGACCTTGCCTTGTTTCATGTGTTGTTGACAGAAGCTACATGAAGCTGTGGGATCAACATGGTGTCTGAGGCCCAATCTAACCCCCAACCTCACTCTCACCCCATAGATAAAAGGCTAGGAATGGGAAGTTTACAGGGAAACTACGACACAAAAATAACAATTACAATGGGAGAGAGTACTTCTTCATACTCTTTTGGTTCTCCTCAATCCTCCTGGCTTCCTGCTTCACTCCTTACCACTCAACTGGAGGGAGTTATTTGGCTTAGTGGGTGACTGACATGGGGCCACCTTTCTTGATTACATGGAGTTAACCCTTTAAAAGTCTATCGTCCTCTTTTCTGCCTCTCCATTCCAATTCAGTGCAAAGCAGCGATCATGGACAAGAATGTCTGGGCTTTCACACCAAGCCATATCCTCTAAGGTCCAGCAATACTTTGAATCCCAGCTGCCTGACTCAGATTTCACTTTGGTGATTGTTTCCAAACTCCGAGAGGGAACAGGGGTTCCCTTAAGCCCAAAGAATTTTGATTAAAACAGAAAAAAAAATTTTAATTTATAAAGGAAAATTAAGAGATTTTCACAAAAAAAGAAATTGAACTAAAATAATAAGCCAACACAAAATGAGTCATAAAATCCAAAGCCAAATAAAAAGAATTAAATTTTGATGGAAAAATAGTGAAAACTAAGATGATATAGTAATATGAAATAATACAAATGGGGGAGGGGAGAAAAGTCAGAAGAGTAAAGATTTGATCAGAGTGAGTAAAATTAAATCAGAATACCAAAATTTAAAATACGTAGACAAGGCAAAAACATTAAAACAATTCTGAAGTACAGCGGTTAAAACTTCAGTAAACAAAAGAAAGAGGGAAAAATAGAAACAAAGTCACAGGTAACAAACGGTGATCTCAGTCCTTATCAGACTCCTGAGTTGGCTTAGACATCTCCAGACCAAGAGTGTAGTTCCCCCTGAAAGGGGATTGAGGGGGCAGACACTCCCAATCTTCCAGGCCTTAGCTCTTTCCTGGGTGCTAGAGGCCATGTTTTCATTTGGCACCTAACATGAGGGGCCTGGGCTCTTAAATCAAAATAGCAGAAACCTACAGTCTTCTTGGCCTTTTGTAAACTCCTGGGCAAACCCTTTTGATTGCTTTGTGGTGTTCTTTGGTTTTACAGTATGTACATCTGGATGAGACAATAGAGACCACACCTCCCAATCCTTTGGTCTCCTCTTCTGGACACCCATTTGGTCATTCATTCAACAACTATTTATTGAGACTGTACTCCATGCAATGCTCAATGATAGATGTTTGTGATACAGCACCCACCTAGTGGTTGAGAAAGATTATAAATAATTGTGTCATTACCACTGTGATAAGCACTATGAAGAAGCACAGAAGGGATGAGAATGACTAGCAGGGAATGTCTTGGGAGTCACTGAAAGCTTTCTAACAAAAGTGTATGTTTATGAAGTAGAATTAACTCAGCCAAAAGGGAGGGGAAGAGCACTCTTGGTAGAGAAAAGAGCAGAGGCAAAGCCCTGATGCAGGAGAGGTAAAAGACAGGATGAACTATTCAGGCTATTGTGGCCAGAAGAGAAAGAGGAAAATATATGTGTGCTAAGGGACCAGAACCCAGGCCTTGAAGGTGCATTACCGATTTGTGTTTCTTTTCTTTTCTGGGTGAGGAATATTTGACCAACTATTTGGATCCGGTGGAAATTTTGCTCTTGATGCTTTGATTCTATAATTATGAATACACAGTTTAACCCAAATAATGCAAAATTAATGAATTTTCATCTAAAACAACGTTCTTCTTAACAATTAAATCAATTTAATTTCTTGACAAATTACCATACAGAAGACTTTAATTGATTTCAATTATTTCCATTTCCTTTTTATTAAAATTAATGTAGGATCAATTTTTTATTATAAACTTTCCATGGAAATTTGATTCAATTGTCTTGTCCTCAAGTTTAATTTTCCATGGTCCTTATCAAGATTTGATTCGTCATTTTTAATTAATTAGATTTTATCAAGTGTCATTTTTAACCCTTTTCAGTTTTATGGCACACTAAATCTGGCCTAATTTAAAGAAAGTAAGTAATTTGCACCTGTTCAAGTCAAAGAAAAGTCGACCCCAAACTTTCTGCTTGCGTTTTATTTTCTGCAAGAAAAGTGGATTATTTTCACAGTGTGAAATTCTTCTTAAAAATACTCTATGACCATTCAATCTTTTTGAAATCAACCACGTGTTGATGTGAGAAGACACAGAAATCAGGTTTTAAAAGATTCTTGGAGAGTAAAAGGGATTTATATTTCCAGGAAAAAGCAGGGAGGAGGAATATAGATAGTGGCTAAGAACGTGCATTTTGCAGTCAGTCTGATCTGGCTAGGAGTCCTAGCTTGAACGTTACTAGCGCTGTCATCTTGGACAAAGTACCACTGGTAAACTTCAGTTTCCGCTGCTATCAAATGGAGATAATAAGAGTTAACTCCTAAGACTGACCATTAGCTAAGATATCGCACGTAAAGCAAATAACACAGAGCCTGGCACATATGAGCACTCAGTACGTAGTTATCCTCACAGATTTTAACTATCTCCTTCCCTTCCCCAGCGCTTCCTACAGAGCCGACAGACGAGACGCCCAACCACAGATTTGGGGGGATGAGGGCAGATGCTCTGTCTCTGGAAAAAAGGGAACACCTACCCTAATGTTGTGGGTGGGCCTGGAAAATAAGCTGGAAATTAATTTTAGGAGGGAGGCGTGGCTTCTAGGCCAGAAATGACAAAAACTTAACGTCCCATCCACCGAGTCTCGACAGGAGACAGTCGTGAGCGAGACACAATAACCTGGGCCGCCTGCGCGCGCGTCGGCCCGATCGATCGACCTAATGGAGGATCGTCAATCCAGTCCTGGCTGCGGGAACTGCTCTTTCTCGCGAGGTTTCAGACTAGGCGGCCGGGGAAGGGGCGGGTCCAGCTGAAGAGCGAGGAGGAGCACGCTGCGTTGCGCGGCATCCTGCGTTCCCAGGAGGCTGTGCGATCCCCTCGCTTCCTCCGGGATTTTGCGAGCGAGCGCGTGAAGGGCTCCCTGCGTACTGGCCATGGCGCTTCACGTCCCCAAGGCCCCGGGCTTTGCCCAGATGCTCAAGGAAGGAGCGAAGGTGAGGAATGGAGCAAGGGAGGGTGAGGTGGGAGAGTGGCGTAAGGCTGTGCTGGCCGCAGTGAGGGAGCAGGGCCTACTGACGGGCCGGGCGTGCTCCCCCGGCACAGCGGTCGGAGGAAGAGAAGGTTCCAGAAAGGGAGGTGTTCTCGGGAGGGCTCGGCCCCCGAGGCCCGCGGGCATTTCCATCCTTCTGCGACCCCGGGGAGAGTCGAGGGGGCAGAGGCGGCGGGTGAGGGGCAAGGCCGCAGAATTCGCGTTTTGCAGTAACTAGCTGGGCAAGCGTAAAGCCGCGCGTGCCTTTCCCTTCATCCTTAAAACAACGGATGAGGCTCTCCTCCCTTAAAGGGTGTTGGGAGGGTGAAGGCGGATAGCGCAGGTGAAATTGCTCTGGGAACTGCGGAGCCCATTGACACGCAGTTCGAGGATTGGGCGATCCCAGAGGAGAGCAACAAGGGCCAGTTCTTGGCAGCTTCTTTCCAGACGAGAAACAGAGGGCTCCCCATTTAGTTTGCAGAAGTGGTGCGTTATAGGAGGACAGACACCCCTTAAACAACCCAGATGAGTTCTGGTCTCAATTTAAGGTTAAGTAGTTTGTAAAATTTACCCTCCAGGGTCTTACTTTCCTCATCTTTCAATTGAGATTGGACTAAAAGGTGGTAACTTTGAGTTGTAACTATCCAGCTTCCCTGTGTAACCCGCGGGTAAGTGACACCCTGGTCTAAATAAGTAAAACTGCTTTGTTTTATGGCCAGATCTTGAACGTAATTTCAAGAGCATAGTTCTTAAAAATACCTTAAGTTTTAGGGAACTAGGTTCTTGTTGGCAGGATGCACTTTTAGGATAACAGGAGTTTACTAAATAAATATCAGGTTTTAATGTAAATGTTCGTGAAACAAATTTGCTGAAAGTGACATCGACTGCTCACTTTAAACAAAAAAGGCTGAAAACTCTTCATAGTTTTTACTCATCTGAGGCAGAATTGATAAACGATCAAATAAACAAGGATGATTTCAAATAATGATAAAGGAAATAAACAGCACTGTAGTAGAGAATGACAAGAAAGTCTGCCTCCAAAAAAAGGTAAGAGTTTAGGGTAGATAGAACAATTAAATAAGATGTCCAGGGAAGAACTCTTAGTTCAGTTTCTGGGTGACAGAAGGAACCAGCCAAGATTAAAGGGAGAAGTGTTCCCGGCTGAGGGACCAGTAAGTACAGAGACCCTGACGATGGAAAGAGTTTGACCTCTTAAAAGAAAACAGTAAGAAAGGTGATGAGACCGAAGGTCACGAAGGAAAGGCAAGAATGGTAAGAGATGAATTTAGAGAAGCTGTAGACAACGGCCAAACATGTAGGGCCTTGTAACCCCGAGGAAGAATTTACATTTTATCCTGAGAGTGATGAGAAACTACTAAAGGGTTTGATGGGATCTGATTGATGATCAGAGGAGCTGTTCCGGCGGGGGGGGGCGGGGGGGGGGTGTAAGAGCATAAGCCAGGAGGTCAAACTAAATGCTCTTGTAAGAGTCCAACTCTTGTCCCTGAAGACACTGCTTCTGAAGTGGTTGTTAACTTTGTTTGGATCACAGTTCCTTTTATGTATGTTATAAAAGCCACACCTAATACTCGAGAGCAGTACTGTCTGATAGAACTTTGTGCAGTGATGGAAATGTTCTGTATCACTGCTGTCCAATATGGTATCCACTGGCCACATGTAGCTACTGGGCACTTGAACTGTGGCTAGTGCAACTGAGGAACTGAATTTTTAATTTTAATTACTTGAAATTTGAATAGCCACATGTAGCTAGTGGCTACCATATTGGGCAAAGCAGCTCTAGAAAAATGTTCACGTGAAACGTGAGGCCACAAGTACATCCCAGCTCTAAAAAAAGTCCAGTGTAAAATTTGAGAATTTTAGTACTATGAGCGATTCAGCAGTTTTTTAGTATGTGCACATTGGAATTGTGTTGCAATTCAAAAGCCTGTATATTTTAGTCCCTAAATATTTTGGGGACAGATATGTTAAGTGGGAATTCCCAGTGAACATAGAACTGTTGGCTTTACAGTGCTCAGGCTGTAACACAGTAAGAAAAATATTCATGCCACATTTCAGCATTTAGTCAGAAAGTACTGGTAAACTCTGAAAAGATATTTTTACCTAAAATAGCTCATATGCTTTCTCTAATCAGTCTTAGCACTCTTCCCTGCACTTTTCACTACATCAAAAAAAAAAAAAATACAAGCCCTACATTTTGATGTAAGTGTGTATCTGTGGTCCCTAAAAATGTCATGCTTTATTCATTCAACTAGTGAGCAAATTTATGGATCTTTTATGAATACCAAGCACCATGCTTCACATACATAAATCTTGCTTGATCGAGTGAGTCAACAATCCTGTGAGGTAGGACCTATTATTATTACCCCCATTTTACAGATGAATAAATTCTTGTTTTCACTGTGCTATCTAATCAGAAGTTTCCTTTTACAGCATTTTTCAGGATTAGAAGAGGCTGTGTACAGGAACATACAGGCTTGCAAAGAGCTTGCCCAGACAACTCGTACAGCTTATGGACCAAATGGTAATTTATAAATTCATGTTTTAAAAGATACAGTAATAGAATTTTGTGTACTAGCTCTTTCAAACTTGTTCTCAGGATATTATATGTAAAGTGACAGTTTTAGCCATAACACAGTGTGGCTTTGAAAGTTACTTCATAGTTCAGTGACACCAGTATGGTGTTTCCAGTTTTTAATTGGCAACTCAGATCTCTTGAGAAAAATAGGAATCAAAATGTTACTTTTTATCCTGTTGAGAGGATAGAAAAATTATGGTGCTTTCATTATTGAGATAGTACTTAATGTTGAGTGTGACAAATTTTGAACAGTTCTTTTACATAAAGTGACATAATTTAAGGGAGAAAATTCTGTCTTGCCTCCTACCATCAACCTGATTGATACAGATGTATGGAAAAAGCAAGAAACTAAATACACTTTTAAGTAGATTATTTTGATAATTATATATAATTTATATTTATTATATGTAACTAATGTAATATATTATTTAATATAATTTAATTATAATTTATGTAGTATATATTATAATTTAATTTATAATAAGTTAATATAATTTATATTTATTGAACAAAATGTGACAAGATTGGCATGCTCCCTAGTAAACATAGGAGATTAGAAAGGAAAGAAATAATACAAGTGTGTGGTCAGAGAAAGCCAGGGGGCTGAGACAGTCTTAAAGAAGAGATAGTATGTGTTGAGTTCTTACAAAGTTATTTTAAGAAATGGATACAAATTTATATTTCTTAACTAGATTTTTCTTGGGTATTTGGAGAAGGATTTGAGTAATGAATTTCTTTTTCTCACTGTTATTTTTGAGGAATGAACAAAATGGTTATCAACCACCTGGAGAAGTTGTTTGTGACAAATGATGCAGCGACTATTTTAAGAGAGCTAGAAGTAAGTTAAAAAAGCCAAGAAATGTTTTGGTGACATCAAAAATTAAGTATATTTTAACATAGAAGAAACCTCTTATTTCAGATTGGACGATAAGGGACTATTGTTTTTGTAACTTGAAAATTTTTACACAGATTTTCATAATTATTGAGGGTCCTCTTTAACATTTAGCCTGTCAAATCTCCTAAGTTATTAATTTATGGAAAGATTGGTTGTAATAAAAGTATATTTGCTAATAATCATACCAATTTGAATATGTTGTTCTATAGAGTGTGACACTGAGTGAATTATTCCATACTGCAGAAACAGCTGATACTGAAAACTGTGGTGTAAAAAGAAAAATGTCAAACCATTGGCTTTGTTAAAATGAAACAATCGTTTGGCGGAATTTTGCTTTGTTCACCTGTAGTTTTCATGATGTAGAGTTTGTAGAATGGATACTGCCAGCAGGGTTATGAGGAAGGTCTGGCACCTGAACAGTAAAGAGGGAGAGCCATTGCTCATCTGGCTGCTTTGTAGTTGAAGGATATGTTCAACCTCAGGAATTTTCCTGAAACTATAGATATGTTAACATTTCTCTAACTTCTTAAATAACATATATTCTTAAAATATATGTATATTGAAGAAAACATTTAATTCCACACAATATTTATGGAGGGACTTGCCACTGTGAATGTTAATGTTATATGCAGTGATCTTCTCAGGAGTTATTCAGGTGTGATAAGGATACTCTTCAGAACAAAACCATCGTGTTGACTTTTTAGTTTTCTCACTGCTATCAGTTGTTACTCTAATGTTGCTTATTTCTAAAAAAAAGAAAAAGCATCTAAATCCGAAGGAAAAGGACACTTAATTTTGATACACTTTTTTTAAGAAACATTTTATATTCCCTTTTTTTAAACCACAATTGATACCCCTTACAATAAGAATATACATAGAAATTGAGACTCAAGACCAAGTTAAATGATGTGTATTTTAGGTCTCTTGAAGCCTTTTTTAAAAAAATGCCTAGGTTTCGTGGTTGGAATTACTTTGTTTTTTAATTTAGTGGACATAAAATAATGTTGTGAACCTTTTGCATGGAGATGTATGTATTTTGAAGTTGTTTTCACTTAGAGTGACACAGGTGTGCTGATAGGCCTAGAGGGACTTGGATTGTCTTCCTGTGGCTACACTCTTAAGTAATGTATAGCAGTGTGATTGACTGGAGTTACCTGACCCACAGGGAGATTGGAGTGTATTAATTTGAGAAGAATGGAAATGAATGATTTTATGTTTATTTAAGGATCAAATGTTTTAACTTGATATTTAAATTCAAACTCCTTCTACCAGGTACAGCATCCTGCTGCAAAAATGATTGTGATGGCCTCTCACATGCAAGAGCAAGAGGTGGGAGATGGCACAAACTTTGTTCTGGTGTTTGCTGGAGCTCTTCTAGAATTAGCTGAAGAGCTTCTGAGAATTGGCCTGTCAGTTTCAGAGGCAAGTGTTCATTTTATAATGTACTTCTATTTAATTTTTGTCCCCGTGTGTGTGTACACACACACACACACGCGCACACACCTATTGCTTCAAACTTAAATAAGAACCATTATCATAGTAATAGCTAACATTGAGCAGTTTACTCTGTGCCAGGCATTGTATACATTTGCTTCACTTGCAGTATGTCCTATCCTTACAAGAAACCTATGGGTAAGAACTATTAAAATTAGTCCCATTTTATTTTAGATGAGGAAAGTGGAAAAATCTTGGTCAAGATCTTTTAGCTAGTCAGTAACGAAGTTAGGATTCACATTCGAGCTGTCAACCAAAGCGTACACTCTTAACTAGTAGGCTCTGCCATGAATAGTCTGGAAGTTGCTTCTATCATTTTATATTGAAAATAAATATCCCTATTTTATTGGGTTACCAAAGTAAGCTACTTTGTTGTGTCAGAATTATCTCTTAGAAGAAATAAACTTTTGCTCTTTACGTTTAAGGTCATAGAAGGTTATGAAATAGCCTGCAGAAAAGCCCATGAGATTCTTCCTGATTTGGTATGTTGTTCTGCAAAAAATCTTCACGATATTGATGAAGTGTCATCTCTACTTCATACCTCTGTAATGAGTAAACAATATGGTAATGAAGTGTTTCTGGCCAAGCTTATTGCTCAAGCATGTGGTGAGTAAATATCAGTAAAGGAAAAGATCCAAAATAAAAATGTCTTAACGTGAGTAAGATATTTTCTCTGTTCTCCCAATATATCTGTTGATATGTCTCGTTTTCTTAACAGTATCTATTTTTCCTGATTCCGGCCATTTCAATGTTGATAACATCAGAGTTTGTAAGATTCTGGTAAGTTTAGAAAATGCATTAACATTATCTAGATACGTCAATTCTTTTTTGCAAAAAAAAAATAAGTGTGTTAATCTAAACCTAAATTTTACCTCAGGTTTTGGATACTTAGGACTCTCCTGCCTTTTGAGGCATCGTTTATAACATTTTGATGTTGCTAGGTTGTAATACCTGTTAAATTTAAAAGGTAAAGTCATCATTTTTCCATGATGGCTTGAAGGGTGAGAATAATGCATAAACAAAATATTACTTTTTTGCTTTCTTCATATATGCTGAATTATAACAATAAGCCTAGAAGGCAATTTTTGAATGGGATAGAAGTTGTCCTGTTGCTCTACAATAATAAAATTCATACTTTAATCTTAGTTTTGAAGTAAGAGTATATGTTTGATAAAAATTTATGTGCTCGATATAGTAAAACGTATCATCGTAGTGGTTTTGTACTTTGGCATTTGCTAATGTAGTTGAGTTTAGCTTACGTACATACATGTGCTAGCTATGTGTGTGCGTATTTATGTGTTATGTGTTTTCTGATTCCCTCTATGTACTGCCGCCTCCCCCCACCCCCACGTCCCGTCCCATTAAATGGTATGCTTGTGAGATCGGAAACTTTGCTTTGTTCCCTGTTCTATCCCCAGTATTGACAGCTGTGCCTGGTACATCAGCACCAAGTACTTGGTGAATGAGTGACTGAATGGCTTAGAGCAGTTGTTCTCTACCTTTGGTTCTTCCGAGTACGCTGAAGGTCCTCTCCTCCACCTCCATAACAGTGGCTCATTCCCGCAGATTCCTAGTTTGAGCAGACTCGTGTGCTGTGTGTCTACCACCCCACTCCTTACTCCCAGGAGTCACTGCCTTGGTGTATTCCTTTATTTAGGAAAGGATATTTTTGGTGCATGCAGAACCAACAATCTAGTCCTAATGTTATTTTCATGAGATCAGTGATGATTTTGTTATTAACTCCTTAGGGCTCTGGTATCCATTCCTCTTCAGTATTGCATGGTATGGTTTTTAAGAAGGAAACCGAAGGTGATGTAACATCTGTCAAAGATGCAAAAATAGCAGTGTACTCTTGTCCTTTTGATGGCATGATAACAGAAACTAAGGTATGTGGGTTTCAAAACCTTAAAAGTAAAAATCTGAGGTTGCCCTTTCAGATTAATGTTTTATGATTCTAAAGTTGTGAGGTAGCGTTTGCTCTTAATCCAGTGAATACTGCATAATTATTGAAAACTGCAGGATCATCTGTTTTTTAAAGTCAGATTTATATTCTTTGAATAGCTAATTTAAATACTAAATATTAAATTTGAAACATTAGATGGTGGCAATATTTATATTTTAATATACAGCCATTGACTTCTAGTAGAATTTACACACAGCAGTAAAATGCTAACTGAAGAGAATATGAGTACTTGTATGCTCTATATTAAAATGTTAAAAAAAAAGTTGAGATCCTGTAACATCTGAAACAAAACTATGCTAATGTAATTCTAAATTGATAAGTTTGTTTTTAAAAATACACGTTGAGAAGTTTGAAGATTATAGGTCACTGCTGACTTCATCCCTAGAATTCTTGAAATTTGAGTTGTTGAAGGTTTTAAGTTTCACAGATTTGGGAGTAGTAGGGTGAGGGGGCGGTTGGTCATTTAGTCCATATTTTAGAAAAAGTTTGAGAACCACAACATTGTTGTTTTGGTATACTAGTTGACATTTGTCAAGAGACAAATGCCAAAACACCTGCCCAACATATCTAAAATTACAGTATTTACCCAACTTTTCCACTGAAGTGCCTGTTGAGAGCAGATGCATCAGTTTGGGGAGTGAAGGTATCTAGAAGCAAGCTGAGTTTCTATTAATTTCATACAGATTTTGTATTCTGCTTCATAATGCATGCATATTTATCTTCAGCTTTCCTCCCAAATCTTTGAATTATTTCTTTAGTAAAATGTCATCCTATGACTTTGAATACCAAAGTAGTAAAATGGTTTTAAAGAGAATGCTTGCTTGTTTTGCTATAGGGAACGGTATTGATAAAGACTGCTGAAGAATTGATGAATTTTAGTAAGGGAGAAGAAAATCTCATGGATGCACAAGTCAAAGCTATTGCTGACAGTGGTGCAAATGTCATAGTGACAGGTGGCAAAGTGGCAGACATGGCTCTTCATTATGCAAACAAATACAATATCATGTTGGTGAGGTAAGAGAGAGCTGCATTCTGTTAACCTATGTTGTAAATGGCTTTTTGGTGGTGAAACACTAAACAGATAAATTCAACACATCAGGAAGACTTAAAAAAGGGTAAGTATAGGGGCCGGCCTGGTGACAGTGGTTAAGTTCACGCAGTTCATTTTGGCGGCCTGAGGTTCTAGGGTTCGGATCCTGGGCATGGACCTACTACACACTGCTCATCAAGCCATGCTGTGGCAGCATCCCACATGCAAAATAGAGGAAGATGGGCAGTGGATGTTAGCTCATGGCCAATCTCCCTCACCAAAAAAAAGGGGGGGAAAGTGTAAGGTATTGCATCAAATAGCAAAAAGGACTTGACTTAATCTAGGGGAACAGGAACCACCTCTGAGAAAACACATTTAAGCTGAGAGCTGAAGGACCAATCAGCGGATGTTATCTGAAGGAGAGGGAATAGCATTCCAGGCAAAAGGAACAGCTTAAGAAACCAGATACAACCTGGTTGGTGCACATTGTCAGCTAGAGTGTCGGGTGAGGAACATAACTTTTAATCCACGAACACATGGGGCACACTAGGCAACCTACCTACCCATTCCTACCTCTCCAAGCACCTGTTCTAATGTGCAGAGTAAATCACTGTTCTCTTCACAGAACATGTGATTGCCCCAAGTAAAGCACAAGTTTTCTCTATATCAGGGATTCCCTAGTGTTTTGGAACCATAAACCCTTGACAAGCAAAGGAGACGTGAACTCTCCCAATTCTAGAATAATGCCATAAATGCCTATATATGAATTATATAGTGCAATCCAGACCTATTCTGAGCTTGAACCTTCAGGATTTAAAGAATGTGACTTGGGCACCAGTATACAGTTTCCTGTTTAATCTCTGCATTTTATTATGGTATCTGATGAAATTAAAACTTCTATTAAGGTCTTGGTTTTGTTTTTTTAAAGGCTGAACTCAAAATGGGATCTGAGAAGGCTATGTAAAACAGTTGGTGCTACAGCTCTTCCTAGACTGGTGTGTATTTTGGACAACATTAAAAAATAACTGAACCTATTGGAATTATTTTTATTACAGCAGTCACTTTCTTACAGACAACTCCTCTCCTTAAAGAAATGGGACATTGTGACAGTGTTTACCTCTCAGAAGTTGGAGACACACAGGTGGTGGTTTTTAAGCATGGTATGTATTAATGGCAAAATATGTTTACGTAAGTGTAGGGTGTTCATTTTCCTTTTTTTTAACCCTCAAATATTTAATTTATTGACAGAAAAGGAAGATGGTGCCATTTCTACCATAGTCCTTCGAGGCTCTACAGACAATCTGATGGATGATATAGAAAGGGCAGTAGATGATGGTGTTAATACTTTCAAAGTTCTCACGAGGGTTAGTATTAGCAGTAATCTTAATTTAGTCATTTGTAAAGCCTCAAAAACACAGTTGGCAGACTCCTGAACACTCAGAACTTCAAAACGAGTGTAAAAGCAAAGCACCTTTTTTACTTAAGACTAGACTTAAGTGTCCATTGCTGATGAATATGATAGTTTTCCAAAATCATGCAAAGGAATAAACAGCAAATCAAGGCGCTTTTTTTTTAAACTGTTTTAAAGGGATAGTTTATGGTTGTTTTTGATTATAAGTACCTTGAGTAGCTTAAGCACTATTCTTAGTGCTATATCTGTGGAAGTGCAGGTAAGGTATAGTGCTGTTCCCATTTTTAACTTTGGTCCTCCCTTTTCATACACCAGATACTATGTACATTAAGATAATTTGCCCAAATCACTCCATTTTTATAAAATGTAATTAGAATTTGAGTAACAATGCCTGATTAGAAACTCTTAGTCTGCTGGTAGACTGGAACTGGAAAAGATTAGAAAACTGCAAACTACTTCTTAGTGACTTTTTTTTTTTTTGACTACATATTATAGGATAAACGTCTTGTACCTGGAGGTGGAGCAACAGAAATTGAGTTAGCCAAACAGATCACATCATATGGAGAGGTATAGCTTTCTCTGTGTAAACTGACTTGATTCTTGTTGCTTGAATAAAATACAGTAATAAACACACTTTTGTTTTAGACATGTCCTGGACTTGAACAGTATGCCATTAAGAAGTTTGCTGAGGCATTTGAAGCTATTCCCCGGGCACTGGCAGAAAATTCTGGAGTTAAAGCCAATGAAGTAATCTCTAAACTTTATGCAGTACATCAAGAAGGAAATAAAAATGTTGGATTAGATATTGAGGTATTTGAAAAAAACACTATGAACTTAAATTGTTTTGTGAATGTACAACCTCAAAATAGAAGTAGTAAGTTTAAAAAGAAAAGGAGAAAATGTTCTGATTTGTAAGCAAATTATGTTCGTAACAATTAGCTTATACAAATAGTTTGATAGAGGAGAATTTAGTTTTCCTTGTTTCTATTAGTAACATTTTGTTTTGTGGTGTGTATAGGGTAGTACTTTTGCCTAGTTACTTTTCTCGTACTGTTTAAGGGGCAATGCGATTTTATTATTGAGTATAAACATTTTCACATAAAAGAATGCAAAGTGAAAGAATGAAAATTGTTTTGTGTTGACAGGCTGAAGTTCCTGCTGTAAAGGACATGTTGGAAGCTGGTATTCTAGACACTTACTTGGGAAAATACTGGGCTATCAAACTGGCTACTAATGCTGCCATCACTGTACTTAGAGTGGATCAGGTGAGTGAAAAGTGAAATTTTGCTTTTTAAAAGTACTAATTTTGGGGGCTGGCCCAGTGGCGTAGCAGTTGGGTTGGCACGCTCCTCTTTGGCGGCGCGGCGTTCACAGGTTCGGATCCCGGGTGCGGACAGACGCACCACTTGTCAAGCGATGCTGTGGTAGCGTCCCATATAAAGTAGAGGAAGACAGGCACACATGGTAGCCCAGGGCCAGTCTTCCTCAGCAAAAAAAAAATAAAAGAGGAGGATTGGCAATGTTAGCTCAGCGCTAGTCTTCGTCACAAAAAAAAGCAAGAAAAAATACTAATTCTCATATGGTTCAATAGTATATTTTCATAGAACATAGTGCAGTTCTCATTCCGTTCAAAGGAGTATACCTTCATCTTAGAGATGCTCAAGTGCACCCCAAAACGTTTTTGCTTTATTTTTTTCTTCGATTATAGTTTTAAACTGTACAGAATATATTTCAGCTTATTTGAAATGAAAATCTTTCCAGTGAAAGAAGCCTTTGCCATTTTTAAACTGGAATGGGTAAAACAAATCTGATTTAGATTCATAGTTTTCAGACTTTCTGAAGCCGAAGAACCCATTTATACAAGTAATCTAGAGAGGAAGTTTAATATATAATATTAATATGAAATATGGAAGGACCATAAAGCTCTGAAGCAGACTACCTACTTTAGGGAAAGTGAAACCTCCAGTTGTCCATGAAGATGATAGGACCTGGGCTTTAAAGTTTTTTTCTGCTGTGACAAATTATGTCTTGAGGTACTAAAAGGTTTTAAAGGTGTTAAAACTCATAGTATTTATGCCATTTGTTTGAGGAATTGTGACAAAGAGAAAAAGTAGTAAAGACTATTGTGGGTTCAGAGATAAACCAGAATTCATAATTTTTCAAAAAGGTGTTTTCTAGTAAACTTAATGAAATCCATTTTCCTACAAAATTCTAGAACTGATTATTAAGCAATGAATTATCTGTAAGTACTTAATAGAAAATTGTAATTGCAGGAGGCACAGTATAAATCCATTAAGTGAAAATCATGCCAAATTAATCTTTGGAGAGGCAAGTTATAGGTAGAAATTAATGGAAAGGAAATTAGACGTATTCTAAGCACAATAAGGACTAGTTGGTGGTAGTTAACAGCAAAACCAATTTCACCTTAGTAGAAGGAAGAAGTGTTTTCCTAGCTCAAGATGACCAAAAATGGAACTGGATATCTAGTTTCAACTCATTGGAAATAATCACAGAAACTGGATATTCATGTAGTGGATTTATTAATGGGGTGTTTTTATATCAATTTAGTAGGTAGTTTTCAGTGGAAGAAGGGTTTTAGAGTTTTTAAGTAAAGATAATGAAAGCCTAAGGAAATGTTTGTTCTAAAAGTTAGCATGTGACTAAGAACAAAAAGGGGGACCAAAAATAGAAGGGGACAGGGGAAGCTAAGTAGACTGAAGCATGAGATAAACAGAAATTCTAACAGTGGAAGTTTCTTAACTGAGGAACTTTTTGAATGTCACTTATCCAAGTAAGACAATAATTATAACAACACAAGTGCCTTGGTCACAAACTTCTGAATTTTGGTTTTAACCTGGAAGGCTGTTTTGTTTTATGGTGAGGGAGGATGTTCATTGTTATGTGCCTCTAGTCTTGGCACCCTGTATGTAAAATATGATCTGAAGAACCTATCCAACTACGTACACCAGTTTGTTACTACAGTGAACTTGTATGCTTTAAGATAGTTCTACCTCATTTTGTGTAGTATATGTTCTGGAAAGTGACTTGCAAATTAAGTTCTAAGCATTGGATAACGTAGTAGGGCTGGATTAATCTTTATTCAAAAATATGTTTTACTAGTTCTCAAATTATGGTCCCCAAATCAACAGCATCAACATTACCTAAGAACTTGTTAAAAATAAAAATTCTTGGGCCCCACCCCAGACCCACTAAATGAGAAACTCTGGAAGGAGGCCTAGTGGTCTGTTTTAAATAAACCTCCCAGATGAATATTATGTACTAAAGTTGGAGAACTACTGTTCTAGGTACTTTTTTTTAAATCAAGCTACACTTAGGTTCTAAAATTATACTTAATGCCTTTAATTCAATTTGAACTTATCCTTGATTAGTAAAATGTTACTCCAAGAATTTCAGGTTTAGATTTCTTATAGAAGATTTTGAAAAGGGGTGTGGAATCTATCTGAAGTGGTAATGAAGGCGTTCTACAGTTTGTGTTGCTTGAGATACAAGCCAAACCCCTTGATGTCATACAGAAAGATCTCTTAATCATATAAATTTGGGAAGCAACAGATAACTAGTTCCAATTTTGAGATTCAGAATGTATATTAGAGTTTGAGACTTCTACTTGGAGGAAAGCCAAGTAATTTAGTTTAATTTAGCTTCTGAATTTGAGCCCAAAGCTGTCACCACCCCCGTTTTCCCCCAAACATAAATCCTTTAAAAATGCTAGACGCTTATGCTTGGAAAATGCTGGGTTTAGTGCATGCCAGATAAATTAGAGACTTCTGGTGTGTTTTTTTAAGTTTCTAGGGAAACTAGGTGCTTGGATTTTTTGTTTATAAACACACTTCCTGCCACTTGAATGGTTCTCATTTACAGGTACTAGAACTTTTCAGTGTTTTAATATATATATTTATATATCAACCACTTTAGATTATAATGGCAAAACTAGCAGGTGGACCTAAAGCTCCTAAACCACAAGGAAATTGGGATAGAGATGGTTGGCAAGATGAACCTCATATATAAATAGCAAATCAGGTGCCAAATTGACTTATTCCAGTGATGCATGCAAATATTTTTCACATTTAGCTCATTGGGTTATTGAAGTGCATGTCTTGGAATGCCCTTCACTAATGTGTGTGGATATTGTTGCTGTTAATGTCCACAAAAGCAGGAAACTCACACTCCTGGAAGCTAGCAAACAATGCTAAAGTGTTTCACAAGCAGTGTATAACAGATTGCTTATATCGGGATGATTGCTTAATCTTGAATTGGGCTAATAGACAAATAGTCTCTCTCTTCATTCTAAAGGTTGAGTTTATAAGTAGACTTACAGTTTTTGTTTTGTTTCACAGATCATCATGGCAAAACCAGCCGGTGGGCCCAAGCCTCCAAGTGGGAAGAAAGACTGGGATGATGACCAAAATGATTGAGTGGCTCAATTTTTACTGTAGGCGAAGGCTATATTTGTAGTAGGACTCTAGGAATTGCCTGATGTTTTCATATTCTCCTTAAATTAAGAAGTGTTTTGTGTTTGTATCCTCAGCTGGATGATACAATAAACATGTTGTTGTTATCAAAGCCTCATTGTCTGATGACCACTGTTTTATCTAAATGACCTATTTGTCTCAATCTTGTTAATGAAATTAGCTGTGGGACCTAAGGCAAGTCACTTAAGTAATTAAGGGCCTGTTCCAGTATATATCGGGCCTGCTTCCTGTTTTTGTACAGAAATTTCATTGGAACACAGCCATGCTCATATACTTACATATTGTCTACTGCTGCTTTCTACAAGGGAATGGCAGAGTTTAGTTATGAGACACCAAGTGGTTTTCCACAACTCTGGAACTCATAAGAATAGAGGTGACTTGTTTCAATTAGCAATGAATGATTTGTTGAATGGCTGGCTTAAAGTACTTATATTCTAGTAGTTCTAGTAGGAAGGTATAAAAATACTTGTGATACAACTGTAAATGTTATTTCCTAACATAAAACCTTATTTTGCCTTAAGATCAGTAAGGAGTTTTGAAAAAGCAAAGAACAACGTGAAAAGTTAAATTAACTGATTGTATGGGACGTGTGCTACTATATATGTTAGTTCTATAAGGCCCTCAAATAACACTTTAAAATTCTATACTGTTTTTGGTATTTCAGAGGAATTTTGGAAGCAATATGGCTGACTGGGTCTTACATAAACTCAACAAGTGTTAGGAGTGATACCTCTTGCCTAACTGCAGAGCAAGAATAAGGGTTCACTGTCGGTCAAAGAAATCCTAATGGCGAACCTTACAGGAAGTTTAGACAGGCTTGGTATCCTTAAGGCTCTTAGGATTGCATGCAACTCGGAAACACTGGTTGGCTTCGGTAAAAACAGAATTTATTAGGACAGTTGACAGGCTTGCTCTGGCATGCTGGCATTAAGGCGACCTGGTACCCAGTTACTTGAGTCCCAGGAGTGTCTACCTTGGGTCAATCAACAATTACACAGAGCAAGTGCAGAGCTGGGCCCAGCTTATGCACATGGTATGGCAGAAGAAGAATGTGTTTCTCCCAATTTAACACACGTGAAATGAAGTTTCATTAGCCAGTCGGCCTGAAACTTTAAAATGTTACCTAGTAGGGTTAAGTCAATACAACTTAAAATCTTTTGAGTAATAAAACAAGTTTTGGGGGTAAGTCAAGTTTATTGATGTGTTGCAACCCACCACCCAGACATATTTAAGCACAGAGGACTTAACTCATTCTGAATCCTTTCCAGAAATGAAGCAGGAATAAAAACCACTATGACAATACAAAACCATTGTAAATTTTAGGTATTTTCCCTTCAGTATTTCAGTAAACATGATTTCTTCTGGCATGTATTTCATTTTAAGTGAACATGATTTACAGTTAGTCTTTACTTCTTTATTATTATTACAGCCATTATAAAAGTCATAAACATGTTGCTAGAGAAAGCACTTTTTGAAACTGTTAGAGTATTCTCTCATAAAATAGGAGGTACGCTTGTGAGTTTAGTACTTTAGTTGTAGACACAGCTTGCACATGTGTATCACTGATGTGAAACCACTGCCCTTTGGTTGACTGCATTTCAAAATCTGTCAAGAGGAAATGTAAAATTATGGATTCAAGTTCATTATTTTTTTATTTTGCCGTAATAATCTGCTGAATACTAGAATTTTCCTGGACATCTTACCTTGTGGAATATCACCATGGAGGACAAGATTAGAGAGATGACTATTGGCAGTTCTTGCCTTGGCGTAGGCAGTATAATGCCCTGACCTCATGGTACCACTGTGTTCAACGACTCCATATAAGGAATACAGTACCCTTGTATTTTCTTCAGCAACATTCTTTAAAAAGGAAGAAAATTCAAAAGTTAGTTCTAATCTCATTTATACAGATGCCGTCGGCAAGATAATTTTAAACTACGCAAAGGGTCTCTAACCCTTACTTTGAGAATGCAGAAGTCATTCATGACTCTGAACTCGACACTATTTTCTCCCTACCTTCTCTCAGGCCACTGAGCAGCGTCACACTTATGTTTTTATTAGAAAGTTGCTATTGTCATTTCTCTGATGCAGAACATAAACCAGAGGCCACTTGCTATCATCAGTTTCCTGGCCCAGATACTTAACTGAAGCTGCCAGAGATTCTTGAGGAGTCTTGGGATCAGATAATTCCAAAATACCTCAACAACTCTATCATTCTAGTTTCTGCCCAGAATGTAAGCCTTTAACAACAAAAGGAAAGCATTTAAGTCTTGCCAAAAACCACCCCTTACATTTTCAAATGCCCCCTAGGGATTCAGAAGCATATTTAACCTCTCAAGGGCTCACTTTCCCCATCTAGAGCAGAGGCTACTTATTCTTTTCAGACCCCATATTCCATAGGGCTGGCAAGAGGGTCGGGTTTCTCTGAGCTGGGGACCACTTTCAGGCGACTATTCCATTTACGTTCTCTTGTAAAAAGTCCTCCCGAACAGGCATCACTTGTCTTTCAATAGTACTGTCATCTCTTTAATCTATGGCCCCCTATTCCTTGAAGAATTTTGTATTTCTTCACCCCAAATCCTGTCAGCTTCCTCGGGGATTTCAGCGTCCATCAATGAGCCCCACAGGATTTCCACTGCCATTCCATTTAAGCCAACTACAACCAGGACTATATTCTAGAACTGGTCATCACTCAGAACTGTTTGACTTCAGAAATCCTAACTAATTTTACAGTTTCAGTCCACATTTCTTCTAGTCTTCCAACTTTCATCTCATCTATACTCTTCAACCTAACAGGATCCTCCAAGCCTTATTTTCTCCTGGCCTATGAAGTCTCTTTTGGCCTCACTCCTATATAAAGTCTGTATCTTCACTACTGAAAATGTAACGGAACAGCAGCATCAGCATTACTTTAGAGCTTATTAGAAATACAGACTTAGAACCCACCCCACACCTACTGATTCCCAGGTGATTCATATGCAAATTAAAGTCTGAGAACTTAGACCACATGTATCACCCTCAAAACTAATCTTATACCCACCACCAATCTTGCCACCATATGCAATTCATCACAAAACCCCACTCTGAACCCTACAACCTACCTTCCCCAACCCCACATCCAGAGAGCTGCTATTGCTAGGAAACAAAATGCAGATTGGTCAATTCAGGATTTTCTACCTCATCAGGGTCCTCAATGTGACCGTTGTATAACCTTTTAACTTGTTCTTACTTGCCTCTTCCATGGATGTCCTTCACAGCAACTGGCCCAAACTTTCATTACTCTCTTTCAGCCTCTCCTAATCCCCCAACCCTTTATTTTTTATAGATAACCTCATCTCCCACTTCAGGAAAATTGAGACATAACCCACCCAACTACAAGCTGACTATTCTCAGGAAGATGAAGTATTCTCTCCCTTTTGTTCAGAGACGATAATCCAACTTTGTATCCTCATCCCAGTTCTGGCTTCCTCCAGAGTCTTGCTCAATCAACTCTCTCTCGCTTTTCTCTATCTTCAACTTCCAGATTTTTCTCTTGGCCTACAAACCTACTTAAGTCTCCCAGACTTAAAAAAAATTCTTCAATGATCCACCGCTTTTCAATAAAGGCTCTAACATATCTACAAGCTTTATCTCCAATATTCTCATTTCTCAACCCATTGATGTTACCCATACTTTTTGAAAAATCTGCCTTGATCTCTATACTGTGTAATCCATATATACTTTCTAGTTTTTTTCTCTGATATTCTGACACTGAGGCCACTTAGTCCTTTCCTTGAAACTTGAACATAGGGCAATGGCATTTTAGGCAAAAGACGGATTCCTGCTGACGCTGTATTCAAAACAAATACAACGAAAGGTTTCTGTTTACCAGCAAAAATAGCCCTGCCCTATGGTGATAACATAAAAATAATTACAGTTCACTCTATCCACCAGCTCTGAAATACCTTTCTTGGAGAATTTTTAATTGGGAGGGAGGAAGGGAGAATTTTCATCATTTCAAATTTTGCACATAAAGACCTTATTAATATGTTTATACTTAAATATTTGAAATCCAAGTACATATAGTACAGCAGTATAGCTTCTCTGATTCTCCAAATTCTTCAACATGAAGATGTGCTGAGATCCTTGGTGGTGTCCTCCTCTTCTTCCTACACCTCTTACACTCAGATGCTTCCCAGAGTTGTCATTAACCGTCTCTTCTCTTTCTGCATGCTCTACACAGGGGATCCTATTCTCTTATAGTTTTAACCACCACCTACGTACTGATTTCCAAATCTTTATCTCAAGCCCCAACCTCTCTGCCCCAGGCCTCAGCCACATGAACATCTGAACTCAAATATCTGAAACTCAAAGTATCCAAAACTGAACTCATTATCCTTTCTCTACCTCCCAACCTGCTCTTCTTCCTGTATTTCCTAACTCAACTTCCGGCACTCCACCTGCCCATCTGCCTAGTCACTCAACCAGGACCCGAGAATCATGGTCAACTTCTCTTTCTGTGCCACCCTCAGTCTCCATCTAGAGGCCACGGCCTCATCTTCAAGAGCCAACTGATCATAAGTCTGGTTAATTTTACCTCCTGAAATATTCCTTCAATCTCCCCCTCTCCTGCCCTAGCTTAAGCCCTCATCATCTACTGACTGATCTAATTCAACAGCCTCCAAACTAGTTTTTCTGCCTCTAGTCTTCTCCTCTTAAAATCCAGCCTCCATGCTTCAGCAAGTAACCTATGTAATATACAGATCTGGCTGTCACCCCATTGCTTTAGACTCTTCAGTGGCTCCCCATTGCATCCCTGATAAAGCCCAAGTTCCTTACCATGATAATGCTCCAAAACCTCATTCCTATCTCACTTCCCTGGCTCCCTCTCCCAGCGTTCCCTTGACCTTGTAAGTTCTAGAACTGCTTATACTGCCAATCTCCAGCACCCACCATGCCATTTCAGGCTGCTCTGCCTTTGCTCCTGCTGTTCCCTCTGCCTGGAACACTTGTTTCTTCTTGACTCATCACATTAACTCTTATTCCTTTAAGTACTAGTTGAGGCATGGTCTACCTTCATAGAGCTTCTCTGAAGCACCAACAAGCTGGGTTAAGTGTATACCTCCCCTGCCCTGTGTATACCAATTTTAACACCAAACCATATTACATTGAGATTATCCTTGAATATATCTGCTCACCTTTAGTTTTGTGCCCTCAGCTCCCAAGACAATGTCTGCCACAATAATGGGGGTTCAAAAACATGTTGAACTGAAATAACAACCTAATGTTCAAAATGATTCATCACAGATCTTAAAATTATAATGGTGCAAAGATCAAAGACTCACTCTACTCAGTAATTCTTATCAAATTCATACTTATGCGAGTTGCTGTTGGAGTATTTGGTAAGCTATGATTTCCCTTAAAGGATTTTTCCAAAAAGACCACTTTTACCTACCTTACATTTAAGGGTACAAAAAGGAGCCAAATCTAAAATTTCCGGAAATTTTATGTGTTTGTTAACTTTGCGTAGGTTAAAACCAGCCTAAAAAAGAAGGATAACAGATTGAGTTCTTTTCCTGGAAAAGCTGTACACATTGTCAACTATACGCACACTCCAAAGCCAGAAAGAACACCAACATCCAGCCCTAGTTTAGTCTTCTTAGGAAACTATTCTTCCTGACCACTAACTGATTCTGAGTTGTTCTGTTTTTGCTAAGTGCTCTGCTCACATGAGAAAATTCTCAATGTTTCTGCTTTAGCCATCCAGGAAAGTCAGATTAGACCAGAAGTTCCAGGTGTTTACAACTCAGCAGCAGCAGAATACTTGTCTGCGAAGCACACACACTCAGCCTCTCTCTAACCAAGCTTAGTGAATTGCTCATAGAGACCCACCGAATTAATCAAGCCCATACCAATCATAGGAGGGAAAACGTTCTGAAGGCACTTTGTGAATTTGCAACTGAATTTGAAACTAGTACTGCTTTTAGCAAGTCTTCCAGAAAAGACAGGATCACCAGAATGATGAAAATCCGAGGTATCAGTGTCTTTTTATCAGGATCAGTAAAAAATAAGATACCACACACAAAACAGAAACACATCAGGAAATTTCCTAAGTGTGAAATATAGCTAGTAAACTGGTCTTTTTTTCTTAAACCTGAAATTAAGGTTAGAGTAAGATGCTATATTACTAAAAAGAGCAACATGAGTTCTAGTAAAACTGAGGAAGGATTATGCCTAAATTTCTCCTCCACCTTGACATGTATCTTCATCAAACCTTTCGTCTTGCCCATATATATTTTTTTACTTTCCTATTTCTTTGAAGTTAGAATTAAGAAATAACAGAAAACCAAATGAACACAGTAACATATTGAGACAATACAAACAAACCATATGTTACATATTTAAAACAAATGTTGGGTAACAAACAAGGGGTACCTGCTGAAATCTCTTTAAATGAAGTGTGAGAACAGGAGGAGCAAGAGAAATTAGCATCTGCTTTTTCGCATTGGTATAAACATGTTTCCTTTCACCTAAAGAAAGAAAGAAATTTTAGCAGTATGAAAATCATTTCAGACCTCTAAAGCATTCAGATTTGCTATAAAATCACTTCAAATATCTAAAGCAAGAATCAGTAAACTTTATGGAAATGACCAGATAATAAATATTTTAGGCTTTGTGGACCAAAAAGCAAAATCAAGGATATTTTGTTATTATTTATATATTAGAGAAAATTTTCCACAAATTTTTACTGATAGAATTCAAAATATAATAATAATAATTGAGTATGATTGCAGTTTACTGTAAAGAATGGAATTACTTTTGGAGAGAAAACATTTTGGTTAACTACGGTTCAAAGTTAGTGTTCTCCACCATAAAATCATTTCAAATGTTAATCTATAAAAAACACTTTTAGCTCAGAGTACATACAAAAACAGGCAGCAGGTGAAATTTGGCCTGTGGATCACAGTTTGCCGACACCTGCTCTAAAGCAAATAGAACTGCTGTAAGATCAACACAATTTACTTTTTCTATCAACATGTAAATTTAAAAAAGCTAGACTTTTAAAATGTTCAACAATTCTAGTAAGAATCCTTAGGAATTCCTGATCTCTCACTATCCCACTTACTCAAGTTCAAAAAAAAGGGGGGGAGGGGATTATCAACATCTTTCTGTTCCATATTTGAGGGAGATTGTAAGAAAGCACTGTCCTTCCAGTACTCCCAGGACCTCGCACTGGGCATGTCACTCTGGTACACCGATGAATTAAAAAGTGTGGCTTCCTGGGTGCAGATCTGAGGGCCACGGCAACTGCTAACAGGAAACTGAAAGAAACAGCCACTCTCTGTGAGGATGCTGTTGTGATAACATCCCAGTGGGTGATTTACTCACAGGGAGCGGGGTCGGACAGCAAACTGTCCCACTTTACCGGCTGTTGGGATGCCACAGAGTACTAGCCATTCCAATAAAGCTCTGCTTATCCCTCCTCCTACTGAGATACTTACACAGAGGAGGGAACTTACTGATGCCATCCAACTCCTGATACAGCTAAAACAGGAGTACTCTACCTATGCAGTGCAAAATGTGTCCCTGAACATTAATTTTACTTTCTGTGAGAGAATCTAAATACCTTTTATATTTGCCTTTGGTCCATTATACTGTCTCCGGGTGCATACTTCACAAAGCAGTTTATTTGCATCTCGAAGTTTCTCATTTCGAGTGAACTGATATAAACAATGTTCGATTGAACACTCATCGGTATTGAAAGCTTCTCTGTTTGCAAGAGTACAGAAAGCAGTTTCTGGATCTTCATTTACGACCTCATATACCTTGGTCCCAGGAGTATGACTGTCATCCAGAAACTCTATATTTATTTCATCAGGCTGGAGAGCGGCATTCAAGTTAAGGTTTTTGAAACCACTGGAAATGTCCACTTCTCCATCACTCCCTTCTTTCAGGTGGGCACCATTTAAATTCCTAGTACATTCAGCCGAAGATGCCAAAACCTCCAGATCATTGTCCATGTTGACATTTTTCATATCTACTTCCTCTGTGGAATTTTGATTGTCAGTTACAATTTCTATCATTTTTTCTTGGCCATTCAAATCTTTCTGATTAACATAATATTCTTTATGTGTAACTTCCTCTTGTGAGATGTGGTTGGATTTAATATCCACTTCTTCCTGAAGTGACATTTCAACTTCACATTCATTATCTTCAGGATGATCAATAGAACAGATATCATTTAAATGAAGAACTTTCCCTTGAATTTTTTGTTGCCTTCGTTGGTTCTGTGTAAAAAGAACAAAATATTTTTTTTAAACAGAAAGAGAGACAGAGGAAGAAAAAGAGAGAAAGAGCACACATGTACCACATCAGGTTTTCTTATGTATCAATCAAAAATAAATAAGATAATAAGGAAGAGTTTACTCAAAGACTTCTGATTCTAAAAGTTCCTTTACTCTCAGGGATCAAATAAATTATGAAGAAAAGTTCTTTAGTTGAAAGCAGGAGTAAACAATCACCAATCATCAAAAACTGTCACACTAGAGCAAATAAAAATGTGCAAGGTATGGTCTCTGTCCTAAGAGAAGTGACCTAGACAGAGTGGTCAGACTGTTAAACCAAAGCAGCCAAGTATTAAACCACGTGGTGAGTCTGACCACACACACAACAGGAAGGGATGTATCCATGTGAGTTATAACTACCGGGTCAAAGTTTCACTAGGGAGATAAAAAACAGACTGAAAACTCAAGGATGCACAACTACAGGACTGCTTTGGGTAGAGGGGCAGAGGAAAACATTCCAGGAAACAAATGGCCCAAAATTAGGGAAGAAGCAAGGAAGTCACGTGTACAGAGGACATTAAAGGATTTTCTCCCCTAAAATCACCTTCTTTGCTATTTGCAGTCTATTTCCAAGTAGGGGAGGAAAGAAAGGCATTTCACCAAGACTCCAGCTACTGGACTGCCTAAAGACTCCAGGGATTAGCATTTTTGGTTGTAACTAAACGGACAGTCCCTGTGAGGCTAACTTGCAAGGCCAGAAGGCTAAAGGGCACACACGACAAAGGACACAAATATTTTCTGATGTGCTTCAGCTAAAAATAGAGTTATACATGAAAGAAAAATGGGGAAAGAATGTAAGCGAATACTTTGAAGAAAAGGAAATACAAGTGGCTCTTAAACATAAAACCATACTTAACTTCACTTATATCAAAATAAATGGAAAATAAAACTGCATTGAAATAATATATTCCATCCATCAGACTGGCAGAAATCCAGAAGTCTGATAACACCCTGCTGTCAAGGATCTGGAGAAATAACAAGTGTCATGTTGCTGGTGGGACTATACTGGTACAACCTTTGTGGAGGGCAACTAGGTAATATTTATCAAAACTACCAATGTAGGGGCCGCCTGGTGGTGTAGCGGTTTAGTCCGCGCTTGGCAGCCCGGGGTTCGCAGGTTCAGATCCCGGGCGCCCGCCGACGCACTGCTCGTCAGCCACGCTGTGGCGACGTCCCATATAAAGTAGAGGAAGATGGGCACGGATGTTAGCCCAGGGCCAGTCTTCCTCAGCAAAAAGAGGAGGATTAGCAATGGATGTTAGCTTAGGGCTAGTCTTCCTCACAAAAAAAAAAACTACCAATGCACCCTACAGATAACATACGTATAGGGCTACTCAGTGTAGCACTAGCCATTATAGCAAAAGACTGCAAACAACCTAAATCAATAGAGAAATGGTTAAATGAACTATGATAATCTACAAAATGGAATACTATACAGCTGTTAAAACAATGAATCTTTGTGTTCTGAAATGGAAAGACCTCTAAGAATCTAATTAAGTAGATACAAAAAAACAAGGTCTAGAGCAGTGTGTATAATTTTCAAAAGGAGGGAAAAACAAGACTACCTATTTTTATTTGATCATATTTTCCAAAAGAACCTCCAGAAGGACACATAAGAAACTAATGAAAGTGGTTATCCATGTCATAAAAGGAGAGGGGTGAGGGGGACTTTTATTGTACACTTTTATATATTTTTAAATTTTTGAATTTCAGTGTACTAACGACTCAAAAAATTGTTAAAAATGAACTAAAAGTCAGGGGCTGGCCCAGTGGCGCAGCGGTTTAGTTCGCGCTTGGCAGCCCGGGGTTCGCCGGTTCGGATCCCAGATGCCTTCCGACACACTGCTGTGGTGGCGTCCCATATAAAGTAGAGGAAGATGGGCACGGGTGTTAGCCCAGGGCCAGTCTTCCTCAGCAAAAAGAGGAGGATTAGCAACGATGTCTTCCTCACAAAAAAATAAAATGAACTAAAACTCTTTTTTTAAAAGTTGTCACAAGCAATGCAGGATTAAAAAAGAAAAAGCACAACCTTTTCTTCACATATACTCGAAGAAATTTCCCTGCAGAGAACACTAAATGAGCTACTTCTATAACTGCCAAATGGAAGTGCTGTATTTAAAATAACAGACATGTCTACCAATGTCATTCAGACTTCAAACTCAATAGTCATGTGGCGTTTAACAACAGGGACATGCTCTGAGAACTGTGTGTCCTTAGGTGATTTTGTTGTTGTGCGAACACCAGAGTGTACTTACACAAACCTAGATGGTTACAGCCCACTACACACCATTAGTACCATAGCTATATGGTACTAATTTTATGGGACCACTGTGGTATATATGGTCTGTTGTTGACCACAACATTACTATGTGGTGCATGACTATAGTTTAAAATATGAAATTAGAAAAGTGTGGTTCAATAGCCAAGACTTGGAGGCAACCTAAGTGCCCATCAGGGGACGATGGATAAAGAAGATGTGGTGTATATACACGATGGAATACTACTCAGCCATAAGAAATGATGAAATCCAGCCATTTGTGACAACACAGATGGACACTGAAGGTATCATGCTAAGCAAAATAAGTCAGAGGAAGAAGGTCAAAAACCATATGATCTCACTCACAAGTAGAAGATAAAAACAACAACAAACTAACGTATGGAGACAGAGATTGGAGTGGTGGTTACCAGAGGGGAGGGAAGAGGGCGAAAGTGATGATTAGGCACATGTGTGTGGTGATGGATTGTAATTAGTATTTGGGTGTTGAGCATGATGTACTCTATACAGAAACAGTAGTATAATGATGTACATCTGAAATTTATAAAAATAAACCAATGTTACTGCAATAAAAGAAAAAAATAATAAAAGAGAAAAGAAAAGAAAAGTGTGGTTTTCTTCCTAATCACCCACCTTGGCTTGCTTTTTGGCTTGTTTCTTTGCTTTTTTCTGCAAGTGCTTACTTGTTCCTGAAGGAATATCATTTCTCTCTTTTATGTAACTGTCGTTATCTTTTTCTTCCTCGCTGTCTTTATCTTCATCCTCCATTGTCTTTTTCAGATTTTTATCATTTATACTTTTCTTACCACTCTTAAAATACGGGCCAAAAAACAAAATTTTACAACTACTGTTTGGTGAAGAGATTTCATGTTACCTAAATTTTTCTACTCCTATTTTATACTAGATTTATTTTCCACAATGTTTGAACATATATCCAAGATAAAATTCATTCATCTCAAATAGTAGAAAGCTATCTTCACATACTGAGAAAACAAACAAACAAAACAGTAAAAAATGCAAGTAAGGAATCTAATGACTTGTATTAGATGCAGGTGGTATCACACTGTTATTATGCCCATTTCTAAATGTGCTTTCTGTTTATAAATGATTTACACGTCCCACTACAGGCGTTCCTTTTTATTCTTTTTTCTTTGTATGTAAATGATGGTTTTAGAGAAAGAGAAAATAAAGTAGGTTTGATAAGACCTTAATCACTAAGTAACAGTGATTAAAGGGACCCCTAATTCATATTAAGCTGAATAATGATTTATCCGATATTCATAACATCTTCTCTTTTTGCCTACTACTACTTGATAGGAACCAAATTAACATTGCTTAAAACTGAGATACTGTCTATTAACATTTATGAACTTAAGACTGTAAGGGATTTGTGATTAGTCTTAAATAACGAAAATAAATAGTAACTTTTAATATGAAGAAAATACTTCCCTATATGTAAACTACTCAAGCTAATTATCTATAAAGAATTTTAGACACACCATCCTCCTTTTAAAAAAAAAGTATTTACCCCATTTTTATTCAAATCTTTAAAATTCTTCTATCTCAAATATATTAAGAAACATTTCTCCATGAGCTAGTAATATACAAACTTGGAAAAGATGACAAAGATTCCCCCATAAAATCTAATATAGGAATAAGAAATTCTACTTAAATAAACTCAATAGTCTTACCTGATCATCTAAAACTGGTAGAGACAAATCAAGGAAAGATTCATGAACCAAGGAGACCTTAACCAACCAAAAAAAAAAAACATAAAAGGAAGGAAAAGATTCACTTCGAATTATTATACAGTAACATCATGGTGGGGGACAACTAAGCTTTAAAATAAAGGCTTGGGGTCAGCCCGGTGGCTTAGTGGTTAAGTTCACACGCTCCACTGTGGCAGCACAGGTTTCATAGGTTCAGGTCCTGGCACAGACCTACACACCACTCATCAAGCCATCCAAAATAGAGGAAGACTGGCACAGATGTCAGCTCAGGGCCAGTCTTCCTCACCAATAAATAAATAAATAAATAAATAAAAGGCTTAAGAAAATGAAATAAAAAATTACACAGCGTTGAGGACTGTGGGTTAGGAGAAATAACAAGTTAAACTAACTTCTTCCAGATATAAGGAGTCCTCATAGTTCCAGCAGAGAACTACGCGTATTTGGGTAGTTCAACAGAGAACATCTTATGAAACTAGACATTTCTGTTTTTGAAAGAAACAACTGATAAACTGTACTATGCTGATATTAATGAATAAATCCAGTCCACACTACATCTACTTACAGTTCTGCATTCATCACACATGATTGTACTAGTTAGTTCACCACCAAAGATGCGGTCCACAAAACTTGGTACTGATTTTTTCTTTTCATAATCTATAAGGGGAAAAAAGTTCATCAATTATTCTTACATAATTATTTGAATAAGTTAAAACTACTTACTTATCAAACCCTAAAATTTTATTTTTAATTTCCTATCCCATAGACCTATTTTTCTCTATTCGTAATTACTATAATTTTATTTTTATGCTACAGTCAGCAGCATATACTCCACTTTTGAGCATAACACAATTACACAATCACATCTCATGAAAAAGACAAAAAAGGTTCTTATTCAAGATCTAGTCAGTGGAAAATAAATTGTACAAGTCAGTGAGACTTTCTGTATATCAACGTCTCCACTAGTAAAATGAACAGATCAGGCTAGGCTGGATGATATTCTTGTCACTTCCAGCTCGAACATTTCAACATTCGGCAGCAAACATGGGAGAGAATGCATGTAACTTGCTTTGTGAACTCTAAGACTGAACTCCATTTAAAATAAAAAGAAAAAACCCTAGGAAAATGTTTCAGAAGAAATCCTCCTTTTATTTTTCTATGTTCCCAGAAATAACCTTGATAAATTTAGTATAAGGTGACATAATTTTACTACCTAGTCACTGAATTTTGTAAATACATGAAATTTATAAGGCTTATTCAAATGATAAGTGTTCGCTTACACAGAAACACATTTTATGACAGATAGTGCCAGCAGACACAATTCTCTCTGCTACTGGCCAGGCCCTAAAGAGCACCAAGGAGGCAAAGAGTTGCTATGTGCTGATTCTGAACTGTGCTTGACAATATAGTAGCCACTAGTCACTTGTGGCCATTTAAATTAATTAAATTAAATAAAAATAAAAATTTAGGTCTTCAGTTGCACCAGTCACATTTCAAGGGCTCAACAGCCATATGTGGCTAGCGGCTACTGTATCGGACAGCATTGACATAGGGGAGTTCCACCATCACAGAAAGTTCTACTGGACAAATCCGTCCTAAATCTTTAAACGCCACACAACAATAAGAAGGAAGGTGGCTCCACGATTGATAAATCAGCTACTGACAACTTACACAGGCAAGTTTAATTCATTTATCATTGCTAATTAGAAGGCTAAGCTTTGAAAAACAAACGTGATGCCATCTTAACTCTATCTTTATAAATTCACTATAATATTGCATAAAAAGAATACACCAAAAGTTAAACTTTTCTAAATATTCACCTTTGGAGTACTGAATAATTTTTTTAAATCAATGATAAAGAGAAATTTTATGTTAATAACTGTGGATTCAAAATACATGTGGCCAGCAATCTTGTCCTAAGGTACAGAGAAATTCAACCATAGTGTTTTAGTTCAAAAAGTGAGACATTACCTTTAACTTTATTTTTTAGTTCTTCATCCAATTTTTCAGTAGAACTACCAAATGCTTTAAGAATTCCTTTGCTCACCCTCTAAAAATAATAAAATAGATATATATACTATTAAATTTTAAATTTTATAGTTATTTTCCTTAGAAAATATGTAATCAAGTCAAGAAAGTGATCAAGAATTAGCTCCCCAAACTCACTGAATAAAAACTAATATTTCTAAAATCACATTTGCAAAATTAATTCAAGGAGCTAAAAAGAATTATAAAACAACCACTAACCCCTGAATAAAGACACTGTCTTGTCATTTCAAGATTTTAACCTATTTAAAGCAAAGCTTTCCAGAACATGCCCACCTCCTTTGGAAAGACCACTGAAATATCACATCCTAGAAGCAGAATGGTTAAATGAGAGCTACAGCGACAGACTCCAGTGCTCAAAGCCCAGCTCCACCATTAGTGGGTGACCTTGAACCAGGTACTGTGCTTCTGTACACCCTAGCTTCAGAATGTATGGAGGGAGAAAATGATAACAGCATCTACCTCTTAGAATGGTTGTGAGGACTAAGCAAGGTAATTCATATAAAATACTGAGAACAGTGCTTGACAGAAAATACGAAGAAGATAAACATTAGTTGTTATCACTATATTATTACTATTATTAATTATATTCACATCCCCAGATACATTACTTTACATCCTGGCAATTAACAAAAATTTTTAAATGTAAATGTAACAAATGTTCCCTGACTCTTACAGAGTGAAAATACTTCCTAGATTCAAAAAGCTGTGTTAAGCCAGTCAGAATAAGAGTTAAGGGTGCCCTGCAACTGGGAACTGTTTTGGGAGAAACATTTTCCAACACTTTGTAGCTCTCCTGTTACAGGCTAGTACAACAGAACCCTCAAAGAACAGCTACGTTGTAAAGATCAAGCAAAATAGAGCATCATGAAGAGGACAATCATTTCTCATTCTCTTCATTCATTCTAATGAAAAACATCCTGGTTGAAAAGGCTGATGTAGAAAAAAATACTTAAATACAATGGCCTCAATAACTAGTCTTCATGGCTTTAATAATCCTTAAGACATCAAATGACAGACAAGTGAATGAAGATGGGATTATAAACTACACTGGCCAAAATTTGCTAACTTGGTGTTCTTCTGCTCTCATTCCATCCAGTAAATAGCGAAGCAGCTCCTGGCTGTCTTGCTGCTGATAGCCTTTAAATCGCACTGCTCTACAGAATAAAAAAGAAAAAAAGAAAGAAAAGCAATGATGAGTCTACTAAAACATGAAACTATTTTTACAAAATCTTAGAATCATATCCTAAATCTTGGAACATTCTAGTTTCTCAAAATTTCTGTTTACTCCAACAACACCTGGGCAGATTTAATTTTCACATAAAGTAAATGTTTTTTAATCCAAATGAAATAAACCACGCTTTAATATATGTACTAGGTTGACTCTAATGCTACTAATTTTTTCATATTATTTCTCAGCATCTTACTGATGCACGGAAAGCACAATCAAAGTGGATACTCACTTTTTACAGACCTGAGAAAAGAGTTCTCTAGGAGTCACGATTCCCTTTTTGGTCTCTTGCATCTCATTAAGAAACTGGCTCATGGCTAAAGTAAGAGGGCCTGGAGGCTCAAGGTTTATTTCTAAGGGTTCCTGAATATGGGAATAAAAATCACTTTCTTCAGTCAAATTTCAGAATCATTTATTTTACCAAAATGTAACTAGTCAGCCTACATTGCCAATGTTCCTGATAGAAGTGTCCCATTTAAAATGTCATAATGGGGGCCGCCGGGTGGCGCAGCGGTTTAGTCCGCGCTTGGCAGCCCGGGGTTTGCGAGTTCGGATCCCGCTCGCCCGCCGATGCACTGCCTGTCAGCCATGCCATGGCGGCGTCCCATATAAAAAGTAGAGGAAGATGGGCACGGATGTTAGCCCAGGGCCAGTCTTCCTCAGCAAAAAGGGGAGGATTGGCAACAGATGTTAGCTCAGGGCTGGTCTTCCCCACAAAAAAAAAAAAAAGAAAATGTCATAATGTACATCAAAAGACAGAAAGTTTCTGGTCATAGACTGTTGCAAGAATTCAGTTCTACTGTTTTAGTTTTAGATTATCAGAAACTTACTACATAAGAACTGAAAGAGCCAAAGCAAAATGTAAGTAACTAAAATGGATAAGGTAAAATTCATTTGGCTACACAGCTTTTAAGTCACCTTAAAAGATGTTAAAAATAATAATGCATGCCTAAGGCTTCACAAATATCAACATTCCCAAGAAGGAAGCCAAACACCAGGGCACAGCAGAACCTGGCAGACACACAGCAAATAAATGTAAAGGCCCCTGATCATTTGTATTAGCCTGAAAACCTTTAACTTGGTAGCCTAAATTAAAACAAACAGGAAGGGTGAAAATCAGCATCAACTCTATAAAATAATTTAGAATGGGGACATTCAGAGAAAAAAATTACTGATTATAAAAAAAATGTTTTAAGTACATACTGTTAGTGCCAAATCAGGTGGTTCAATTTTTACAATTGTTCCAGACATTTTTACTTCTTTTAGTAGTTCTCTAAGCACTGGTGTTTGTGACAAATTCTGGAATGTAGGATGGAAAAGAAAAGGAAAATTATTTAAAGGCATATCAATTTATTCAAATATTTCAAATATTAAGTATCTATTCTATCAAAACAGAAAATCACTATCAACACAGCAGTCTTTATTTTAACTATCTTGGGAAACAAAAAGTAAGAGCATGGGGCTGGCTGAGTGGCCTAGTGGTTAAGTTTGGTGTGCTCCACTTTGGCGGCCTGGGTTCACGGGTTCAGATCCCAGGCATGGACCTATACCATTCAACAGCCATGCTGTGGTGGCAACCCACATACAAAATAGAGGAAGACGGCACAGATGTTAGCTCAGGGAAAATCTTCCTCAGCAAAAAAAAAAAAAAAACATAATAGCATGCTCTTCTCCCCACTCTATTTGGCTAATACTTCAGTTCTGAGCTTATTCATCACCTCCCACCACCCAATATGAAGTAGCGACCCTACCACCACCACGGTTCTCTCACCACCACTCACCACCCTTTGCAACTAGGTATTTGTTTCCATACTAGGTTATCCTGTGCTTCCCCCACCAAGTGCAGCTTCCATGAGGGCAAGAGCCATGTTTGTTCTAAATCCTATCACACCCCAGTGCTTAGCACAGTGTTTTACTGTCATGCAAAGTAAACATTTCCTTGAAAACATAGAAGTAAAATCACTTGGGGAAAAAAAACTCAATACTGTAACAAATATGCAAAAACATCCTATAATATGAGGAAAACACTGTATTTTTTTAAAGGGAGAAAAAAATTAACACTGGCACCTGCATAACTGCATTGAAGAAACATGTATTTCCCAAATTACTGAGTCCTTTCACAGTTATTTGGGAAGTAGAATTCATGGAAGGATTTTCTTTAGCCATGTTTTCCTTTTTATCTCTCTCTTGTTCATTTTTACTCTCCTTTTCTAGTTTTTTATTTTCAAGTTCAATGTTACCATTATCTTTTGCTGTTTAAAAAAAAAGGAAGAAAAAAAAAGATTTAGCAAAATGTGTAATAAAGCCATACCAAATGCAATTATACTTGACAGAGTTCTAGAATTTGTGAATTTTACCTATTATCATTATTTTTGTCACCTGTTTGATTTTAAATGTTTTCTAATAAATATAAGTAAATTACCACTGAGAGAGAAAAGACAATAAACAAAAAATTCAGAACTGATGTAAGCATTAGTTCGACAAATGAAACCAAACAGTATATGCTTTGGTATAAATCCCTTTTTTACAGCACAAAAGTTTTCACAAATGAGCATATCTTACCCTTGTGAAATCAGAGTATAATCAAGTAAAGAATGTGGACATGAAATAAATTTTTAAATGACTGCCGTGGGTCAAGAACCAATCCTGAAGTTAGGAACAAACAACTCTGACTCTGGCAAAGATACTTCTGAGACCGTAAAAATCTAAACCCACTTAAAGCAGATGATGTATGCCAACCCAATTAACTTAATCATGCATTAAGAAAACCTGAGAAGTATCTTGGCTTTTGAAGGAGTTACAAGTACTTTACTCTTATATCATCCAGACAAACATAACAAGTAAATTCAGTATGAGGCAGGTCTATCTGAAGCCCCTGTACCAGCGGATGGGAGCAGAGATCACTGCCCGCTCCCAAGTCCAGATCTTCATCAGTCTGACTAGATTATTTCTCAGATTCTCTTCTAACACCTTATAATTATCTATATTCTCACTGTTTTACATTCTTAACCAAAAATAGTTTCATAGTTTGAAATCAACCACAACTGACGTTATTCACCTATATGTAATGCTGGGTAAGACAGCAAACTAATCTAAATATCAGCAGATGTATAAATCAACATTACAGTATCTATAAAGAAACAAATGATTTTACCTGATTTTGGAGGTGTAATGCCGGCTCGTTTTCTAACATAATCAACCACCTGCCCCAATCGGTTTGAACTACAATACTGGACCTCATCATCACATAGGTAACACCTGTGTCCCAAAAATCAGAGAAGAGAAGTGACAAACTGACAACCAAAAAAGGGGACTAATATAATTCCTGGAACCCAAAGTGTGTAACTGTCAAATGATTCTACTCGAGAGACTGAAAATAAACATTTATGTTTCCTTGAAGAAGACTATCCATATTAACTCTGGTTTACTATTAATAAGGTTAGCCCATGGAGAGTCCTCAAAAAATTAAAAATAGAAATACCGTATGATCCAGCAATCCCACTCTTGGGCATCTACCCAATGGACATGAAATCAACCATCACAAGAGGCGTATGCACCCCTATGTTCATTGCAGCATTATTCACTATAGCCAAGAAGTGGAAGCAACCCAAGTGTCCCTCGACTGATGATTGGTTAAAGAAGATGTGGTATATACATACAATGGAATACTACTCAGCCATAAGAAAAGACACAATTGTCCCATTTGCAACAACATGGAAGGACCTAGAGGGTATTATGTTAAGTGAAATAAGCCAGAGAGAGAAGGACAGACACTGCATGAACTCACTCATATATGGAATATAAGTGAACACACGGACAGAGAGAACTGATTGGTGGTTACCAAGGGGAAGGGGGGGGCACAAGGGGTGAAGGGTTACATCCACAAGGTGATGGACAAACAAAAATGTACAACTAAAACCCCACAGTGTTATCAACTATTAAGACATCAATAAAAATAATGGTAAAAAAATAAAATAAAATAAAAATTTCATCAGTAAAAAAAAAAAATAAGGTTAGCCCAAATTATGGCTACATATAAATACGGTGAAAAAACTCCAAACATTTTACTGAAATGGCTATCTATAACATTAAAGTCAAAAATTTTTTCTACCCATACTTCAAAATACAGACCTAAATCATCAAAATTAACAAATTTTACAATTGACAGATGATGAACTATGAACACTGCTGTGTAAAAGGTTTTTAAAGATGAGAAAATTTATTTTAATGATGTTAAAATACAGGAAATACACATAACAGCCTGATATTTTCATGCAAATTCATTGCCAAAATTTTACTATATTCTCAGTTTATCTGGGATTTATTCTTAGTGTCCCATTTTTAAACTAAAAACAACCTACCATATGTTTTATATCACAAGCAAGAAGAACAAAAGGGTGAAGATTCCTAAGTTTTCTACATGCTACAATTTTTGTGCTTGTACAATACTAAGCAAAAGCTTCTCAGAACATTACATTCTCTAGCCTCCTGAAAGTGATGGTATCTAAACAAATACTACAAAAATTTTAACTTACTTTCTCCTTAAACACCTGTATTTCAAACACCTATACATTTCAAACACCTGTATTCTCCAATATTTCAAATAATTTCCAGTCAATGGGCACAGGAGTTGAAACTCACCACACACTCCAGTTGTCCAAACTAAGAACCAGACAATGAGGTTCAGATCTTGGTGTCATATAGTGCTTCAAGGCATGCTGCTCCTGAGAATTTCTGCCGCAGCCCTAGAAAATCAGAATCATAAACCTCAAAGCCACAAACATTCACCACAAGAGGAGAGATTTCATAATCTATAATGAACAAGGAAGTAGCTTGAGAAATTCTGCCATTCTTATAATTTTGAAAATGAAATGTTACAGTCTAAAGAGGATCCAGATTTTGTTAAAACTTAAATATGCATAGGCAACTGAGGACCTCTAAGGAAGGAGGTATTTAGAAAACCATGCGCTAAAAGTGCTCTTCGTCTCCAACTTGTCCTGTCCGGCCCCAACGAAATCACACTAATACAGTCATTCACTAGGTCTAGTGTGTTTCATCTAAGTCTAGTTAGTCCTTAACAGCTTCCTAAATATTTTCCTAACTTCAACCTCTTGCTTCACATACATACTTTTTTTCAGTTTCTAAAACAAAGCTCTGTTCATATACTCAATTCAAAAATTATGAATTGCTCTTAAACTCCCAATCAACAAACCTGATGCCCTCTGACCCCAATCTACCTTTCCAGGGTTAACTTCCATATTCTCCTATTCACATCCATATACCGGCTAAAAACACACTCAGCGCTTTCACAGCAATACAATTTTGTTCACATTATTCCATTTGTCTTGGAATCCTTTACCTTTACTGCCACTGATCGAATCCCACCCACTTCAGGATCTTACTCAAAGACCACCTCCTCTCAGAAGCCTATGCTTCTCTTCCCAGATAAGAAAACACTGTATTCTTCCTGCAAACAAACTCCTACAAAACATTGTGTAAATTCCTGATGGCATTCCTTATTTTCTACCATATATTAAAGTGGTTAATGTTTATATCCTTTCTTCCCTGGACTGTAAATCCTAAAGGCACAAAAAACAAAATTAATCTTTCTATTACCAAAAAAACCTAGCAAATGGAAGGAGGTCAATAAGCATTAACTGAACAGGTAAATGGGTGATTTTCACCTACAAGATGTATATAGGCTTATTCATAAAAGAACATGAGCAGATTTTCTGCCTCCAGCTGGTTAAATCAGTGCTAAGAAACACCTCTTCACTGTGTCTCTATCCGAACCAGGCCACCAACTCCCTTGGACTGCACTAAATCAGTGGTCCTGCTTCCACTGTAGCTAAAAATACACTTTGGAGGAGAAATACTTATCAATGGCTTCTAATCCTTTAACTATTATATCAAACATTACTGATTTAATTTATCCCACTCAACATTTAATCCTAAAATAAATGAATTAAAATTTGATATTAATTTTGAAAACGGTAATACCATGTGAGATCATCTGAAATGTAAGGATAAGATGAGTTGTCTTATGACAACAGTTGAGAATCACTTGCTAACAGTGTGACAGATAACTACAGTGGCACAAAAGTTAACAGTTAATATTGACACCGTCTTACCCTTAGAATTAAAAAGGAATTTAAAAGGTAGCAAAATAAAAAAAAACTTATAATAGGAAATGTATTCTGGAAAATTTGAAGTAGCAAGATACGTTCACGCTGATCATATGTTTTTAAGAGGTTCAATGAAAACCATTCAAATACAAATAAACAATAAATATGTTCTTTACAAACATATTTTTTAATTGTCTGAACATATTGAGATATCACTATTCACCTATCAGAACAGTTAAAATAAAAAACTGTGACAATACTAAATGCTGGCAAGGATGCAGAGAAAGTGGATCACTCATATATTGCTGGTAGGAATATAAAATGGTCCAGCCACTCTGGAAAGGTTTGGTAGTTTCTTAAAAACTAAATATTCCATTATCATACGACCCTACAATTTCACTCTTGGACATTTTACCCAGACACATGAGATCTTAAGTCCACACAAAAACTTGTACACAAATGTCCATAGCAGTTTTTTTTTAATTGCCAAAAAATGGGATCAGCCCAGATGTCCTCCAACAGGTGAATAGTTAAACAAACTGTGATACATCTCTACCATGAAATACTAGTCGACAATGAAAAAGAACAAACTAGTGACACACATAACTTGGATGAACCTTCAGGTGATTATGCTAAGTGAAAAAGCCAATCCCAAAATGCTGTATACTGCATGATTCCAGTTATACGACATTTTTGAAATGACACAGTTTTAGAAATAAAGAAGAGATTCGTGGTTCTATACAGGGGCTGGGGGAGGGATGACAATAGGAAAGTGGATATGATTACAAAGGCAATACAAGAGATCCATGTGATGCTGGAACTATTCAGTATCCTGACTGTGGCAGTGGATACATGAATCTACACAGGTCACAAAACTGTGTAGAACTTAATACACACGTACCCACACGCACAACACAAACGAAGAGAAGTAAAATTGAGGAGATCTGATTAGACTGATGGATTGTAACAGTGTTAATACCCTGGTTGTGATATTATCTTCTAGTTTTATAAAATGTTACCACTGGGGGAACTGGGCAAATGCACAGGGATATCTCTGTATTATTTCTTATACTGCATGTGAATTTATAATTACCTCAATAAAAATTTCAATTTAAAAGAAAATGAAAAAAAAAAGCTCTCTGTCTTATCTTGAAGCTTCATGACAGGACTGCCTACTTAACTTGCCACCACTAAGGGTGAGTAGGAGGCCCTGACCTTTAGAACCATGGCAATACCTACCTGTGAGCTGTTCTGCCACCCAAATACCACCCACCCCGAAGACCAAGGTACTCATTCCTCCAGCTGCCAGGAATGTGGCCAGCTGACAGCTCCAAGCTCAGTCTGTCCATCCCCAGGAATTACCCTCAGTGGAAGGGATCTGCCTTGCTCAAGGTCAGTCCCCCTCCTCAGGGGCAGCCCAGATCCAGTGACGACTGGCCTATGCACGAGTACAAAGACCTGGGCCCTTGCCTCAATTCAGGACGTCTCTGAAGGCCAGAGTTCATTGTAGGATCAGCCAAGGCCCTGTAGCACTGCCTCTTGTTCAGCTTCTCCCTCTGTCTAATCCTGCTTCCCTTACTGTTTTCCTGGAGTGGGACCTGAGAACACTCCCCAATAAACCACCTAGACACAAATCTCAGTCTCACAATCTGTTCTCCAGGGAACATGACTCGGGCCAGCTGACATCCTAGTCTCCCGTATTGTACTTTTAGGTCATACCTTCTATAATAAGTTCAAAGAGTTTTATAAAACCCCATATTGATCCAAATCTAAGCATACCTGATGGCCACATTTAAGACATAGCCAAACTGAAGGGTTTTCTTCTGTTTCTTCTTCAGATTTATCTTTTACTTTATTGTCCGTCTTACAATCTTGGCAAATATTCCATTCCACATTCACTAAAGCCTTTTTCAAATTACCTTGTTCCAATCCTTTTCTAATGTGTCTGCACATAGGTTCTATTAAAACAAATAATAAAGGAATACATGAGGTAAAATATGCCTTTCTTCAGTTAATCTCAAAACTTACCCTTGATTTGAACTTCAAAAATGAATTTACTCTATAAACAAATTGTTAGATAATCTTATATTTTAATATTATGAGATGATTATGTGAGAAAGAGATTTTATAAAAATTTGAAATTTTGCTTTTTTGAAATCCTAATTGTAACTACTACCACTCCAAATTCACTTCAACTTAAATTAAGGCCTTTATTATATTTATTATTCTCTTTACTTTAAAAGGTTTGTAGAGAAGTTCCTTCACTCAGTCAACAATACAGCCATCACAAGGCCTGGCACTATGATAGATACTAGGGAACTGGAAAGTGACCAATTCACAGCTCTTCTCTTTGAGTAGCTCACATTCTGGCAGGAAAGGCAAACAGATAAATAAATGTATAAGAATCTCTAAAACATGCTAGAGCAGCACAAGAAGAGAAGGCTAAAGTCGATGAAAGTTTCACAGGGGAGGTAACGTCTGTACTGTCTTGCAAGGTATTAACACCGATAAAAATTTCTGACACTGATTAAGCACTTACTATGAGTCTGACACTGTGCTAAATGTTTTGCATACATTATCTCATTTAATCCTCACAACTACCCTAGAAGGAAGACACAACTATCCCCAATGACATAAGAGTAAACTAAGATTTAGTGCCCCAAGGTCGCGTAACTTCTGAGTGGCTGTGCCAGAATTTGGACTCAAGTTTTTTGACTTCAAAGCTCACACTTTAAACTATGACCTCAGGGAGTAAAGAACAATCTGAAAAGGACACATCGCATGAACAAAGGTATGGAAGTGTAAAATGTAAAAGTGCATGCTGTCTCCTCAGAATGGCAGTCACAAAACGTGTGTATAAATGAGCAGCTGGACCTGAGAGAAAACGCTGTTGGGACCCAATCAGTTAAGGGCTTTGCAAGCCACTTTAAAGGGTGTCAGTTGTTGCAGGGCCCTGGAGGTTTAGAAACTAGTCAAGTGGCACAACTAGCTTTATGTCCAATGAATTTGCACCAAGAAAATATAAATGTAAATGAGAACATGTGAAAAACTACTAAATCCCAGTAAGTAGTCAAAGAAACACAAACTAAAAAAAGAAGATACCCTTTTTCAACTAGCAAATCAGCAAAAATTTTTACAAATGATACTAACCAGTATTGATAAAGGTTCAGGGAAATAGGCACTTTATTATGCTGCTAGGGGGCCTGTAAATTAGTAAAACATTTCTGAAGGCAATTTAGCAATAGAACCAAAAGAGTCTTGAAATACTATTTAATGGCATACCATTTAATTTAATAATATACCATTTAATTCAGCAATTCTAATTCTAGGATCTGTACTAAGAAGATAACCGGATGTGCAAACAGATTTAGCTACAAAAATGTTTACTATGGCTCCATTCATAACACTGAGAAGTTAAAGACTATCTAAATAAATTATAACCCATGGTCCTTTATGTCAGTGAAATATCATGCCATTAAAAATGTTGAAAAGACTATTAAATGACATGTAGCTATAAACATTAAGTTAAAATGCAAATTTCATAATAATAACGTACACCTTAATCCCATTTTTACATAGTAAAATATGTGTCCATTTAGGGATATAAATATTACTTTAAAGATTTAATTGATGAAATATACCTAAAGATTCAGAAGAATCATCAATTGGAACAGTTTTTCCCTTTGTCCGTTTCTTTCCCATGTTGGCACTTTATGGATTACTTACTGACAAAATAACAATCTAGAAAACAAGATAAAGTTAGCTTGACAAAAAAAAAGTATGTTTTATAATTCTCTAGGACATAGTAATATAACTAAGCCACATATATTTTCCATGTCTATCACAGTTTATAATTTACAAAGACCATTTACATGTATCATCTAGTTTTCAATAAGAACTCTGAAGTAGATAGGATAGTATTACCCCTGTTTTTCATAGCTTAGGAAACTGATTCTTATTAAGGTTAAGAGGTTTTCAATAAATGTAAAGGTCAGGAGAGAACCTACATCTTCTTACACAGTTTTGGAAAAGTCTCAGCACTTCACACTCTCAGGAATTCAACTTCTCACTATATAAATATGGAATGGCGGTGGCACTTTGAAACTAGATAATTTCCCTTCCTTATAGGCTATCTTTCTTAACTCTGCAGTCTATGCAAATTAAATTGATAATTTCTCTAAGAAAAATTTAAAATAATTCTGAAAACAATCTACTAAACGGAGCTAGAAAATTTACAAAATAATTTCAATGCCAAATATAAAAAGTGATACACTGTTCTGCATTTTCCACACTGGGATTTCCTATGGATATCACCTGAGAATTGATTACACCTGCATTCTCAACTGTTTACAGGATTATAGTATTGCCAAAATCAGTATGGAAGACTATGACCAATTTAGCTGCACATCACATCTTCATCTCTTTAGTAACAATTCAAAATTAGAAAATATGAAAAGTGCTGAAAGTACATACAGGTCTACCTAACTTTAAATACAGTGATTTTGAAAACTTGTATTTTACATACATTAGAATAACTTACTGTTAAAATCACTTCAGTGACTATAATAGTGATTTCACCCAGGATGCTTACTAAAACTCTGATTACATAAGTGGAAAGTAGGGCCTGGACATATGCTTTGAAAACATTTCCCAATTAATTCTGATACTTAGCTGTCATCCTGCCCTGGCTTAGAGTCCTAGAAGTATTCCTTTTTTAGCTCTTAACTGGGTGTAATTAAAGGTAATTCAAAAAGGTTTGTATAAAAAAATGAGTAATTGCTACATCAGGTAATTGTTAACCTTTCCAAAGATTACCTAAAATGTAACAAGGTTCCATGTTTACAAAATAAATGAACTAACAACCAACAAAAGAATACAAAGTATATGAATATATATACAACGAGGGTATATTTTACGAACTTTTTAACAGTTTTCCAGTCCACACTCCTAACCTGTGCACTCATGGCCTTTATAAATCCGTCCCCAATGCTCTGGTAATCCTGACTCTCATTAATTCTCAACAAAGAACCACTAAAGTTTAATTATATGGTGCTTTTGATCTTCAAAGCCATCTCATAAACATCATCTCATTTGATTTTCACAACAACCCTTTAAATGGAGCATTTCCCTAAAGGAGAAACAAAATGATGAAAGATCACATGGTGGCAGAGATGGAACTAAAACGCAGATCTTCTGGTTCCAAGACTACCACTCTCCATTCCAACCAAACCAGCCTCTTCGGGATCTTCTGCTCCAAGACACCTTGCCGCATCTCTATGCCTCTGATCTCTAGCTGGGACATTCTCTCCATCTATCCCAATCTTACCGATCCTCCAAGATTTCCACCTCAATGAAGCCTTAGGCAACCATTCTACTCTAAATAAACCTCTCAGCTGAACTTCCCCAGAGTTTATTATATGCACGATTTATCTTGTCCCCTAATCAGACACAATAGTGGTCTGCTTCTTAAATCTTTAACCTGGACGTGTGTTATTTCTCTATCTGGAATCTAAAGTTCTAGGAGAAAGAAATGGTTTCAGGCATTACTTTCGAATTGCCTACAGCACCTAGCATAGTGTTAGTACATAGTAGGGTCTCAAGAAATACCTTTTGCATTGAAACAGAAAAAGAGAATAGTACCTGAGGCATAAAGGATGATTATAAGGTGCAAAGGTAGGTACATAAGAATGAAGCGAACAAGTTCCGGTGAAAAAGAAAAAGGTAAAGAATGAAGAAGTCTGCAGTAGTGAAGACAGCACTAGCAAATCTGGTTTGAGGACTGCAGTAGCCCAGACTCCAAAGGAAAACTTGAAAGACGAATTGTAATTGCTGCAGGCAGAGGACAGGAGGGAGTCACTTCAATGTGGAAAGAGTTCCAATAAATTTTTGACAAGTCTAAAGAGCATCTAATGAGTCGTGAGAAGAGAGTACTGCGAGTACCATCAACTATAAAACATTCATAAATCTATTACGTTTTTCAGGCAAGCTTTCAGAGGAGAATCAGCTTCTTAGCAAATTATTCTGCATGACTCCACACAGAATTTAAATCAAAGCTGATGTTGCCAGCTCTCATATTAATCCAGTTCCCTTCCCTCTCTGCCATCCCAGTCTTCCCATGCCTGCTCGGTAACATTAAAAATGCAAGCGCTTGGAAAACTTTGTCAGCAGGTCTTCAACATGGCTTTCAAGTTTTGCGTAGATCTGTCCTACCCCAGAAGAACCGAATTGGTTAGGTGACAGATCTTGCTTTTCCTACTAACCACACCACACGGACGCAACAGCAAACCCAGCCCCAACCCGTGGGGTGCCCAAGGCCGCGCGGCGCCCGCCACACCTCCCCTTCCCTTCCAACTGCTCCGCACCCACGGGGGAACCTGGGCGTCCGCGGGGTCGAGGGGGCGCCAGCACCGACAACTCATTGGCCAGCTCCTGGAACTGACAGGACATGAAGCCAATGAGAACGCGGTACTGGGCCAAGGCCGCGTAACGTGCTTAAGGAAGAGGGGCCTTCAAGAAGAGAACGAGCTCGGAGCAGGAAAATTCGGACTCCCGGAGCGCGGGAAGTCATGGGAGCGGGGACTGCGAGTCAGAGTCACTGGGACCAGAACTCACCCACAACGACGGCGCCCATAACTGCATCCCCTAACGTGCCTTTAGGCTGGGCAGCCAGCTCTGTCTTCCTCCCGGTGACGAATAGAGAGCGACAGAGCCGAAGCCAGTGACCCCTAGAAAGCAACAACTTCCGGTACGCGGCATTATGGGAAGTGGCTTTGCCGCCCCCCCCCCCCAAGTGTTCCCCGGCGCCGACGCTAGTTAATCGGCGCCTGCGCGCGGCTCGTGCCGGAAGTCCAGATGCTGCAGCACGGGGATTCCGCTGTCAGTGAGTTTTCCCTGCTCCGAAGTAACGATGCAGTTATTTACAAGGGTTATTTACATGCTTCTAAAATATGGGTACCTCGTGGTGGTCAGAGGTTTGGAGTCTCCTGGATGGTTATTTTACTCAACACATGACATCTGAAGGCTGGCTAAGAGGGGGACATTTAAATTTCACCCAGTTCCCCTAATTCTGTCCAGTCGACTTTTAAAGTTAAGCACGTTGTCTTGAACTAATCTTGCCGACGGAGGGTAAAATTTTCAAACATTTACTGTGTATTCTTTCAAAATAGGTAAGTGCCAAGCCTTCTGCGAAGAGAATTAAAACATAAGCCTCGCCGCCCTGGAGTTTAGTCTTATACAGAAAACATAATCGGTGGGGAAAAAAGATGCAGGTGCCAAGAGAAAAATAGGCAATGGATATAAACAAATAATTCACAATAAAAGAACAATTGCTCGTAAAAGATATGAAGAAATGTTCATCCTAATTAGTAATCGAATAAAAGGTTAAGAAAGTGGCACCCTAACCTATCGAATTAGCCAGAGTAATGATGGATAAATTGGGGGGGGGGGGACTGGCTCTCCTGCTCTTTAATGCTGATAATATTTTTTTAAGTTTTCTTCACTCAGTTCACAGGCATTATTTTTCTCTTCTACAACACATCCTTAGGGCTATTGTACCAGTTGGTTCCTCTGCCTAGAATGCTGTTCCCCTTGATCTTCCGTGGTTGGTATTTTATTGTAATTCTGTTCACACCTTAAAAGTCACTTTCTTACAGAGAAATTGGCTGAGCAACCTCACATAGCACAGCCACCCGATCACTCACATCACCTTATTTTACTTCTCTGTCCAGCAATTATCGCTATCTGGTATTTCTCTTTCATATTTACCTATAAATTTATCTCCTCCTCACCCCCTGCCCTCAGACATACACATAAACGTGCAGGTGTAAGATCTTTTTTTAAAAGATGGGACATGTGTCATGTTCATGACTATATCTCTAGTACCTAGAAGTGTGTGGAACATAGTAAGTGCCTAATAAATATTTATTGAAGAAATATAGTCATTAAAAATCAAATGCTTGGGGGCTGGCCCAGTGGTGTAGTGGTTAAATTTACACCCTTTGCTTCAGGCAAGAGTTCGTGAGTTCAGATCCAGGCATGGACCTACATACTGCTCCTCAAGCCATGCTGTGGCGGCATCTCACATACAAAATAGAGGAAGACTGGCATAGATGTTAGCTCAGGGACAATCTTCCTGAAGCAAAAAAAAGAGGAAGATTGGCAACAGATATTAGCTCAGGGCCAATCTTCCTCACACAACAAAGAAACGTTTGTATAAGAATGCTCATAGCCTTACTCCTAATAGCCAAAAACTGGAAACAGCCCACATTTGCATCAAAAGAAGAATGGAAAAACCGTGGTATAGTCATACAATGGGATACTACTAAGCAATAAAAAGAAACTACTGATACACACAAGAACATGGAAGAATCTTCAAAATATTGTACTGAAAGAAGCCTTACACAAAATACCTACTGTATAATTCCATCCATATGAAGTTCTAGAACAGGCAAAACTAATTATGGTGGGGGAAAACATCACAGCGATTTGGGGGGATTGGATGGGAACTACTGGGAAACAGCATGAAGGGACTTTCTGGGGTGCTGGTAATGTTCTATATCTTAACAGGGTTTGAGTTACATGGGTGTTTGCATTTGTCAAAACTCAACAAATATACATTTAGGATGTGCATTTCATTTTTACCTCAAAAGAAAAACCTCAACAGTTTGAATCCTAATGTTATGCATGCTGAAGTACTTAGGGAGAAGTATTCTAATGTCTGCAGTTTACTTTGAAATGCATCTAAACAGATGGATTGATGGATGGATTAGACATATGACAAAGCTGGTAGAGTAAAATGTTATGATAGTGTCTAGGTCAGTTTCTTAACCTTAGCATTATGGACATTTTGGACCAGTGAATTCTCTGTTGTAGGGGACGTCTTGTGCATTGTAGGAAGTTGAGCAGCATCCATAGGCTCTACCTATTAGATGCCAGAAGCACCCTTCTAGTTATGACAACCCAACATGTCTTTAGACATACCAAATGTCCCCTAGGAAGCAAAATCATCTCCCCTTCTTCCTTGAGACTTGCTTCACTGTAAAATTCTCTCAACTTTGCTGTATATTTGAAATTTTTCATAAAAGTTGGAGAAAAAAGTGGATTTAATGAAGTTGCAAAATGCTCACAAAACACCAAGTAGAAGATAGCTATGTACTATCTTATTTTTGTTAAAAAAAAAAGTTGTGGAAGTTAGCAATGATAATATCCGATACCAATGAATATCACTGTTTACAAAAAAAATCTTTGAGATTTCCAAAATGAATATGTAACATAAAGAAAAAAGCCCATTGCGTATATTTATATTGTGGAAAAAAACATTGGTAAGAACTCTCGTGCTGGAGTCGCCTTCAAACTGTCCTTTCATTAGCTGGGATAAATTTCTGTGCATGCACAGGGTCCTCCCTAAGGTCGTCACGGCCCTCAACTACGCTCACCTCTCCCTAATGTCTTGCTACCCAGTGTCATTCAGGAAGCAGCAGGATCGCTACTGCGTGTGAAGATCTTAGCAACGCAGAATAGGAGACCCGACCGCTACCTACTGAACGCTGATTTGCATTATACCAAGAATCCCGAAAGATTCCTCTGCAAATTCGAATTTAGGAGCGTTACTTTTTGTGTGTGTGTGTGTGTGTGAGGAAGACCAGCCCTGAGCTAACATCCGTTGCTAATCTTCCTCTTTTTGCTGAGGAAGACTGGCCCTGGGCTAACATCTGTGCCCATCTTCCTCCACTTTATATGGGACGCCGCCACGGCATGGCTGACAGGCAGTGCGTCGGCGGGCGCCCGGGATCCGAACCCGCGAACCCCGCGCTGCCAGGCGCGGACTAAACCGCTGCACCACCGGGCGGCCCCTAGGAGCGTTACTTTAATGGACCTTGACCGAGGAAATTGTGCCAGTGATACTTATCCCTGACAGTGGCAGGAGCAGGGAAATGCCAATGGGGTAGAACGAAAACTCCGCGACTGAGAACGTTGTAGGGCCAAGGAACCCCATCGGTCCGACGAATCCCGCGACCAAGAGGTCGCGGCCGCTCGGGCTTCCGGGACGCGCGGCCTCACGAGCGCGCATGCGCCAGCCGGGGAGGGCGCTCTCCCACTTGCCCAGGGCCGCCCCGCTGGAGCGGTTTGTGGGCGACCGGTTGCCTAGTCCTCGAGTTCGAGGCTCCCTCCGGATGAGAACTGAGCTGTCACTGCTGCCAGGAAACCCGGGGTTACAGCACCGAGGGGGTCCGTGGCTCCAGGTGAGTCTCTGTCCACTGGTGCTCAGCGGGACTGAGGGTCACCGACGCTGTAGCGGTCTGTTCAACATTCGGGAACTTGACGACGTGGTGGCACCGCCCCCCACGCGCTGCACTCCGCTCATTGGTTAGAGCCGGCGTCGGCGTTTCCTGGCGCCGCCCACAGGCAGGGATTTTTTTCCACACACACACACACACACACACACACACCCCCGCCCCCAGCCGTCAGTTGTTGGGGGCGTCTGCGCCTGCGCGCCACGCTTGTGAAGTCGGCCCTGGCAACTTTCTGAATGTCAGGACTTGGGCAGCCCAGGAAGTCTCGGCTCCTTAAAATAAAAAGAAAAATCTGCAAGGGAAAAGAATGATTCCACTCTGGAAACTGAAGTTTCCTCCTCCGTTCTTACAGCATTCGGTGAAATCTTGAGTCAGAAAACGTGTTTTTTTGGACTGAAATATTAAAGGGGTTTTTTTGACTGAAATCTCATCTACGAAAAGAGTTTGACAAATAAAGAACTGCCTTGTGACATCACTCCTGTAGTTGTCTGCCCACAGGTCGCTTGGTCCCAGACTTCTTTGCTGGTTCCATTTCATCTTCCAGACTTCTAAATTCAATGGGGCCTTCTCCCAACTTCATTCACTCCCTGGGTGACTAAACAAACATGCCTCCAAATGAATGTTGATTACTCCCAAAGTTACATCTCCTGCCGGAGCTCTTATAAACTCCATAATTGTACGTCCAACTGCCTGCTGGACATCTCTACTTAATAGGTGTCTTAGTTGGCACTTCATTACTCAGAATCTCTAAGACCAAGCTTCGTATTTCCGCCATCATCCCCATTAAATAAATGGCAAATCCATCCTTCCAGTTTCTTAAAGCCTTGGAGTCAGTCTTACATATCACATGTAATTCGTCGGTAAACCCTGCTGGTTCTACTCTTTCTTATGTCCAGATGGTGAACATTGCTCACCATCTTGACCGTCACGCCCTAATCCAAGCCACTGTCTTCTCTCCTTGGGTCATTGTAGTGCCTACCTGGTCTCTCTGCTTTCATCCTTGTTTCCCTACACTGTTAACAGCAGGGAGCGTGGGCGTCTTCATAAGTGAGTCAAACCCCTCCAGGGGACTTCCATAGCAGTCAGGATAAAATACAAAGTCCTGGCCATGCCCTGTGAGTCCCAACATAAACTGCCCCAGATTTCCTTTCTAACCTTGTCTCCTAAAACAGGTTAGGAGACACTTGCCCAGGCTCACTTGGCTCTAGCCACCTGGTCTAGTATCCCCTGCCCCAAGGCCTTTGAACATGCTGTACCTTTTGCATGGAAAACTCTTTTCCCAGATAAGCACATGGCTTCCTTCTTCAGTGCCTTCAAGTCTCTTCCCTACAGTCTCCTTAGCAGACAGGTCATCCCTGACCACCCTGCGTAAAATCGAACCAAGCCTCCCACTTGCTCCTTATCTTCAGTCTTCTTCATAACAGATATCCAGTGGACATTTGTATTTGTTTTTATTGTCATGGTCTCCTCCCGCTAGATTAAATCTCTGTGACACCAGAGATTTTTTGTTACTTTTGTTCATATTATAGTCTTAGTGCTAAGGACAATGCTTGACATACAATAGGTGCTCAAGAAACATTTATTGAATGAATGACAGATAATAATGAGCACTTTTATAGCATTGATTCTGTTGCCAGGCACTGTTTTAAGCACTTTCCACATATCCTCATTTAATCCTTGTGGCAACCCCGTCACTCCCATTTTGGAGATGGGAAGACTAAGACACAGGGGAATTAAGCCACCTGCCTAAATTCATATGGTTGGAAAGTGGCAACCTTGGCATTCTGGTAACAGAGTGCATGCTTAAACCATTATGATATAAAACCAAAGTCAATTCACTTCCTCTAACAACCATCTAATGAGGTGTTTTTTAGATTCCTCAACTCCAAAACAGACTAGAAAAGATATTTATGGAATTCCAGTGAGCCCAGGAATTTTAAATATTTATGAAGATTTTTTAAATAACAGAGCAAGTGCTTAAGTTAGAATGTCAAGTTGAAATAGTAGGATATAAAATTATGTGAAGTTACTGGTTAGTAAAGAAAATATTGTGTTTAAAGGAGGGACGCGTATTTGCAGCTCTCACAGAAATTTGAAAAGGACTCAAAATGAAGATGGTGGGTAGTGTTGATAGTATTTAACTACTTAAATTGGGGTGGCTAGATGACAAAGCAGGGATTCCTGTTCTTTGGAGAGGAGAGCTAATATCATTAGGTCTAGAAAAAAATGTTCTGGGGTCATATTGGGATCTTACAATAAAGACTCTGAGAAGTCACACCAAAAGTGTGCCTGTATAATTTATTGTCCCAGTGGGGTTACTTTTGTCTAGAATAAATACTAAGCCAGTCAGGACAATAGGATGACCCATGGTCACCCTAAAGAAACCTGTTGAACTTTGTGTTATTCAGCATTTCAAGAACTTGTTACCAATCAAGGACGCACTGCCCGATGTGCATAGAAGCAATACTATGGCACCTGCTTTTGAGAGAAGAAAGAGCTTTATTGCAAGGTCGACCAGCAAGCAGACAAGAGACAGGGCTGAAATCTGTCTCCCCAAGTTGAAGTGGGAACAGACTTTTAAGGAATTGGGAGTGGGAGTAGTTATGCAAAATACTGGCTTGGCAGAATCTGATTGGATGGTGGGAGTGCAAGGGTATTATAAGTCCAGCGTGCTAAAAATCCAGGGACCCCTAGCTTCTTATTAAGTTCCCCATGCTGCTTTCCTATTACTTTGAGTTCCATAGTTTGGAAACTTTTGGTTCGTAGGCATCTCAAGGTCATCTGAGGACAAGGTCTCCATCCTCTGCACTTGCTCCAGCTATATGACTTGCAGTTTTTGCTCATTGCCCCTGCAAGATAACTTTCATATTTTGTTGTTGAAACAATTGATAAAATAGGACCAGTTTGAATTGCTTTATGATGGTTACAAACATATTTAAGCACAAAATGCTGTGTGTATTTTCTTTCCTGGCATAGCATTGACACCCTGGTAAACAGTGTTTTAAGGACATCAGTTGAAAATGCACTGAGATCAGGAATGATGTGTTGGCATTGATTTATACACTGATCTGCAGGAGACAGCCCAACATGTGCAAGAGTGCTTCATATTTTCCTGATTTGTATCGTTAATCCTAATGATTTCAATACCCCACCACATTTAGTCATTCCCATAATCCTTGAGGTGTTTTGGACAGGACCCATTGCAGTTATGGATGTGTCACCTGTGAGTAATTGCATTTCTTTTTAGGTGGAAAACTCTTTTTGCTCTTTAAAAGTACCATACAGTGAATGAGCTAAATTGTTGACCAAATACCATTTTCTGATATTAAAGAAATGATCCAGCTATGTTAGATGAAATAAAGAAGACTTGAATAAAGGGAGAAACATGTTCCTAGAGGGCCTGCTAACGGGTCATGCAAGGCAGCCTTTGAGAAGTGGATCCACTCTCAGTGTGCTGGCATTTCATGCTACTGAGTCTGTACAACTAAGCAGATTGTGAACTGGGATAAATTCACTTCACTGAGCGGCTGTCAGGGTCATCAGCTAGTTTGCCTTCTTCCTGTGGAAACCTAACATGCCCCCACTCCTTCCTCTCAGACTGCAACACTGTTGACCAGTCACCAGTTATGCGAACTTTTTTCCTGATAGATAGTTGGTACTCTCTTGCTTGTTTTGGTATACTTCTATTAGATACTGCAAATAATCAGCTTGACAATGTGGAGCATGAGTTGAAGGAGATACATCAGAGCCAGAGTCCAGGTAAGAGGTGTTAAGGTTCTGGAAGGATAGACACACACTCAACCTTGAACTTTGAAGAGACTGTTTAATAAAGGGGCTATTTGCAGAGGTGTGGTCAGGTTTAAAGAAAGCATGACTACCCCTAGGCCTGTAAGGTCTGCTGGAGCTGAGGAAGGAGGGCTTCCAAATCCTGCCAAAGCAGGGAAGGAGTAGAGAAGAAATGCGTTGGCCTCTTTCATCTCTCATACTCCCACTTCCTTCCACAGCACTGGCTAAACCCAACTACAAGAATGTCAGAAGTGTTGGGTGCTGTAGCTTGAGGAGGTCAGCTGTTCAGAGTCCAGGGCAGGGAAAAAAAGGGCCAAGAATGAGTTTAGGGGCCAAACAGAAATAACTAGCCCAAGAGAAAATAGTCCAAATGATCAGGCCTTGGTAGTTAGGGTTGTGTTGAAGGGACAAGTTCAGGTCTAGGCTATTTTTCTTGTGTTTTCCTCTGTGCAGACCATTCTCTCTCCCCACTACCCTCCTCCTCCACTTGGCTAAGTCTTACCCTTCCTTCGAAGCTCAACTCAGATCCTTCCACCTTCCTCAAATCTTTCCTGATGGCCCACGTCTTTGATCATGCTTTCGTCTTAATCCCCATGATAATACTTATACTGTCATTTAACACTTAGCCTTTTTATCTTCATTGTTCTCTATCTCATCAGATATACGTCTTGATCCTCAAACTAAATAGAAAGCTTCAGGAAGGAATGAAGGATGAAGCTGTGCATATAGTAGCTGCTCAATAAACCTTTACAAAAGATGAGAAAGAATTCCATGAAGACTCCACTAACCTAAATATTGGTGTTTGATTTCACAGAGTAAATTCCTTTTGAGAAGGTAAGCCATGATTTCCTTTGCAGCAATGAGATTGAGGTCTTTTGTTCTTTTTAGAAGTGTAACCCTTCTTTTTTTATGCTGAATTTAGAAGTACTACATGCTAATCATGAAACTTCAAACCATATGAATTAAAAAGTAAAAGTCCTTCCCTCCTTCCCTCTACCCACATTTAGCCAACTGTTAATAGTTTGGTGAATTCTCTTTCTGACTTTTTTCAGGTATGTGTGATGGTGTAAGAATGAATAGTAGCATCATAATTATTTATATTGTTCTACAATCTACACTTTTAGGTAACCATATATTATGAACATCAATGTCAATATACGTTTTTTATTGTATCATAATATTCTACAGTTTTGCCATATATTTATTTAACTAGTCTTGTGTTGCTGAACATTTAAATCATTTCTGATGTTTTTCTTATTATAAACAATAAACAATGAACATCCTTACAAACACATTTTTATACACTATCTGACTTTTCCCTTAGGTTAGCTTCATAGAATTGGAATTTTTAGATAAACATTCCTTATAGCAACTTTTTCCCCTATGGCAATTACCAGACATTATCTATCTTTTTTTTTTCTTTACTTTTTTCTTTTTTTTAATGCTAACTTGACAAATTAAAAATATTGTGTTTAAGGGGACTTCCACTTTTGGGACAACAGAGTAGATGTATTTTACCTATCCTTCCTTCAAAGTACAACTAAGAATTCTGGACACTATGTATAAAACAAATACAAAAAAGACTCTGAAAGGTAGAGAGAAGAAGGCAGACCAGCTAAGGACTTGCGGACTCAAGGAAGGACAAGGTGATCCCTTCCCTGGGTATTCTTTTTTGCCTCAAATATCCCAAACTTGACACCAAAGAAGCAGCAACCCAGAAATACCAAGGGTACAGACCAAAACAAAATTTTAAGCCCCAACAAAAGCCTGCCCTCTCTAATAAAGAACCAAAAGCCTGCTCTCTCTAATAAAGTACCAAGAAAGATGCAACCCAGCAAGACAGAAAACGTTTAGATAATAAATGCTCTACATCAGGCAAATACCACAGAAAAGACTGTGGCCTCTCTCCCATCCACACCAGCAAAGAGAACCTAGATTCCACCTTCACTGAGCTGTAATAAGCACCTTAATGCCCATCCTTGTCAGGAAGGTGTCAAAAAAGTATGATTAGGGACCCAGGACTTTTTCCTTCCCACGAGGCAGTAACAAAGACCCCACCACTGTGTCAGTGCCAGACCCATGTCAGGTCCATGTCAGACCACATGGGGACCCTGTACTTCCACCCTGGTGCAGCAATAACAAGGGACCCCTCCTTTTCCCTGCTGGGGTGGTGTCAGAGAAGCCTAGTGGTAAGTCAGAACTTTCACTACCGCCTAGCATTAACAAAGGCACCCCTCACCATGGTGGCAGTGGAGGCAACATAGGGACCAATAATGAGGTGCTCTTGCTCCTCTCAGCCAGGGAGATATCCATAGAGGCCTACAGTGGAGCTAGAACTCCTGTCCTCACCCAGCAATAATGAAGAGCTCCCTCCCCTCATCTGCTCACCTCAGATGTCAACAGAAGCTGAGTAGGGAACCTGGACTTCTACCTCACCTGGCAGTAATAAGGCAGGAACCTCCTCTTCCCCTCCTGGAGCATTATCAGAAAAAGCATACAAAAATGGAAGAATTAAATAATATCCAGAGTCTTATAACACAATGCCCAAAATGTCCAGGTTTCGATCAAAAATCACTGGTTATGTCAAGAACAAGGAAGATCTCCAACTAAATGAGAAAAGATGATCAATAGATGCCAATGCCAGGATGACAGAGATGGTAGAATTATCTGACAAAGATTTTCAAACACCGATCATAAAAACTTTCAATGAGCAATTACAAACACATTTGAAGCTAATTCTTTTCATAGAACCTCAATAAAGGAATAGAAGATATAAAGAAGAACCAAATGGAAATGTTAGAACTGAAAAATACAATAACCAAAATTTAAAACACCTCAGATAGACTGAACAACAGAAGGAAGATGACAGAGGAAAGAATCAGTAAACTGGAAGATACAACAATAGAAATTACCCAATCTGAATAACAGAGAGAAAATAGGCAAAAAATAAATAAACAGAGTTTTAGGGACATGTGGGACTATAATAAAAGATCTAACATTCATGTTATTGAAGAAGGAGAGGAGAAAGAGGACTGAGTTGAAAAAGTACTTCAAGAAATAATGGCTGACATTTCCCAAATTTGACAAAAGGCATAAACAGATTCAAGAAGCTGAACAAAATGTCAAGGAGGATAAACTCAAAGAAATCCACATTAAGACACATCGTAGTCAAACTTCTGAAAACTAAAAACAAACAAACAAAAATCTTGAAAGCAGCGAGAGAGAAATGAACCTTAGCTATAAGGGAAAACAATTCCAATAAGAGAGTATTTCTCATCACACACTATGGAGGCCAGAAGGAAGAGGCATACTATTTTTCAAGTGCTGAAAATAAATAACTATCAACCCAGAACACTATATCCAGTGAAAATATCCTTCAGGAATGAAGGGGAAATCAAGACATTCTAAGATGAAGGAAAACTAAGAGAATTTGTCACCAGCACACTTACCCTAAAAGAATGGCTAAAGGAAGTTCTCTAAACAGAAAAGAAACAGTAAAGGAATTATTATGGAAGAAATATCATGACTGAGCAAAAATATGGATGAATAAGTGGACTTTCTCTTGAGTTTTCTGAATTATATTTGATGGTTGAAGCAAAAATTATAACACTGTTGTGGTTCTAAATGATGTAGAAGAAAATTTTGAGATAATTATATTATAAATGGGAGAAGGTCAAGTGACATAAGGTTTCTTTCTATACTTCACTGACACTGGTAAAATATGACACTAGTAGATTGCGATATATTTATGTATATTTGTGATGTATGTGTTATATATGTGATATATTTATGTATATTTATATACATAATATTTAAAGTAACCACTAAAAAAGCTATGAAAAGAAATATATGCAAAAACATTATAGATTAATCAAAATGGAATTCCAAAATATTTTCAACCCACAAAAAGGCAGGGAAAAGAAAACAAAGAAATGAAAAACATAGGGAACAAACAGAAAATAAAATGATTGACTTAAGCGCTAACATATCAATAATTGCATTAATTATAAATGTCTAAATATTATAATTAAAAGACAGAGATTGCCCCACACACACACACACACACACACACACACACACACAGAATTATCTGGTCCAAAATGTCAGTAGTGCTGAGATTAAGAAACCCTAAACTACAGTCTAAAGTTTAGACTCTAGACTTTCAACAAATTCATGTTTTCTACTGGATACCACACCACTGGTTTCCAAGGTAGCTGATGCTGACAGCTCTGAGCCTTTCTGAAGTTCTGCAGCTCCCTCCCCACCTGACCCAGCAGTTAATAGGGGGAAGAAAGTTGAAATCTAAGTTAGTTATAGCTCACTCACCCCTTTCCATCTTCCAAAATTTTGTTGAGAGCTTTTCTTTGTTATTTTCTCTCCCTTTCTCTTTGAGAATTTATTCCTTTACTCTCATTTTAATGAGGGTCACAGAGAGAAAGGGAAATAAATACATGTCCTCAGCCTCCATGTTTTATCACAAGTCCCCACACTTTCTTGCAAGAAATTAAAATCAATTTATTAAATTCTAAAAATAAAAATGTCCTATTTTGGTTAGCATTTCAGTAACCTATATAACTTTGGAGTAGGGAAGACTTTTCCAACAAAGATTCAAAGTCCAGAAGCTATAAAAGAAAAGGTTGATGAGTTTGCCTACTGAAAAGTAAAAACTCATGAATGGAACACACAGACACAAAACACCATAAAAAGAGTGTATTAAGAATTGTTTTTAAAAAGGAAGGGGCTATGTAAAAATTTTAAACTTCAGTGTGGCAACCTTCTGGAAGGCAACTTAGCAATATCTACCAAAATTTAAAATGTACCTATTGATCTAACCTCTACAAACTTATCCTTGAATATACAGTATACAAAGTTCACCAAACTGTATATATAAAAAGACCTTCCATTATAGAAATGTTCATAATAGCAAAAATGTGGAAACAACCCAAGTACCCATCAATAGATAAAGAATGCAATAAATTATGACATATCTGTATGATTCAGTGTGACAATCAACCACTAGAAAGAATGAGATTACTCTGTGCTGACAAAGAATAGATCTCCAAAATATATTTGGAGGGGAAGGGATACAAGAGATGGGGAGAAAAGATATGCATATATGATCCTTTATGGATACACTTTAATTATATACCTCACTCTCTACATTTATTTACACATTATACCAGCATATATTTTCCATATATGTGTATGTATAATGCTTAAAATGTTTTCTGTTTCTGAAACACCAAAAATTCTTTGCCTTGGATCTGGGACGTAGGCAGGTAGGGGAAGGGACCACCAGCAGGAAATTATGTCTTCATTTTTTAAGCTTCCTCTACCATTTGAATTTTATAACCTTGTACTTTTTTTAATGTTAACATGGGTTACTTGAGCTGTGAGATCATTAACTTTTATTTTCTTTTTCACATTCTTCTGCTTCTTAAACTAATAAACATTAATATTAAGTTAAGAGAAAATAATTAACCATAACTAACTAACCCTCTTACTTATTCTGTTCATTCTAGGTTTCCAAGGTAACCAGTCATAGCCTCTTTTCTAGCTATATCATTGATGTGGCTTTGACTACATAATTAGTTTACTTCAATGAAATTGCTCAAGATGCCAGATCAACTATCTAGATACAGAGGAATTTGGTGCCTGGTTATTATTGGAGTTTTATGGCTCTCACTGGATTGTTCCATATTTTGGGTCCTTAGCATATTATATCTGAATGTAGAATAATGAGGAGATATTCTGATTAAATGTCACATTTTATGAAGCTATCAAATACATTTTCAATAAGTACCCATAATGATCTATTGAATTCTCCCAAGATTGTATTTGTAAATTGTCTCCCTTCTCCTTACCTCCCTAGAAACTTACAGACATCCAAAAATGACTGCGATTGAGCAAGCAGAGGCCCAGCTCTCTGAGTTAGACCTGCTGGCCAGTATGTTCCCTGGTGAGAGTGAGCTTGTAGTGAATGACCAGCTGGCTTTAGCAGAACTGAAAGATTGTGTTGAAAAGAGGACAATGGAGGGACGATCTTCAAAAGTTTACTTTACTATCAATATGAACCTGGAAGTGTCTGAGGAAGCAATGGTAATTCAGTTTTGCTTTGGGAAGAATTAAAACATGTCAAGACTTAAAACAGCACTTAGGGCATTTTTCTTCTTTTTTTTTCAGGTAACATTTTCTCTGGCCTGTATTCTTCCCTTTAAATACCCTGCAGTTGTGCCTGAAATTACTGTCAGGTATGTTACAGAAAGTGGCCAACAGAGGTCAAAATTAATATGAGCAATTTTCGAGTTTGTTTTCTGTTCTAAGAAAATTGATTTAATTTTTTATCCCATGTCTTTTCCATCAGATCAGTATCATTAAGTAGATCCCAGCAGACTCAGCTGAACACGGATCTGACCACATACCTGCAAAAGAATTGTCTTGGAGATGTCTGTATATTGAATGCCACAGAGTGGGTTAGAGAGCACGCCTCTGGCTATGTCAGCAGAGACACCACACCTTCCCCCACTCCAGGAAGCACAGTCCAGTCAGTCGATCTCATTCTCACGAGACTCTGGATCTATAGCCATCACATCTACAACAAATGCAAAAGAAAGAATATTCTAGAGTGGGCAAAGGAGCTTGCCCTGTCTGGGTTTAGCATGCCTGGGAAACCTGGTGTTGTTTGTGTGGAAGGCCCACAAAGTGCCTGTGATGAATTCTGGTCAAGGTTTGCTTTCACAAATGTTGTATGCTGTGTCAATGATTTTAGTACTAAACAAGACACTAGAGATGTGGAAATTCATATATCCCTGGGGTTGTATCTTATGGGGATTCAGTCTCAAGTCAGTGGATAAAACAGAACTTGCTTTTGGTCAGTGTAACTCCCCTGATACAGCGCACGCAGGAGATGTTCTGTAAATAGATCTTAAATCGAGCCCCTGCCCAAGATGCTGTCTGCCATGCCCTCCATTTCCATGGATCTGACTCTTCCCTCATCTAGTGATGCTGTAAGCTACATATCCCCTGTGAAACAAGGGGATTTCTAATCCTTTCATGTCTCTAGTGATATCCTAAATGAGTTTCTGAGATGTCCCTTCAGGAATTTGAGGTTCAACCATTTCCACATTTCTAAAATGCTGATACAAGACGATATTAATGGCAATAAATGAGATTGGGATGGAATTACGACCAGAATCATATTTGGTTAAAATAAATCCCTGTGAGATAAAAGTAGATTTCTTTACTTCTAGGAAAAGACATTGATAAATCTGTTTTATAGCTTCTATTTTCAATTCTCTAGAATACACATTTTCCAAATTTCTTTTCAGACTCAGAAAATTAAACTGGAAGAGAATTTTAATCCGCCATCGAGAAGACATTCCGTTTGATGGTACAAATGAGGAAATGGAAAGACAAAGAAAATTTTCAATTTTTGAAGAAAAAGTGTTCAATGTGAATGGAGCCAGAGGAAACCACATGGACTTTGGTCAGCTTTATCAGTTTTTAAATGCCAAAGGATGTGGGGATGTTTTCCAGATGTTCTTTGGTGTGGAAGGACAATGACCGAGCAGAGGAGTAGCTGAAAGTATTTTGTCATTGTTGGCCTTTTGATTTTTTTTTCCCCACTCTTTCTTGAAAGATTAAGTAATTTTATTTTAGCCCCCTTCTAGAATGTTAGGGGAAAAAAAGAGAAAACATAGTATAGCTGAAATGCATCTGTTAAAAATATATCATGATTGAAAGCAGAACTGAGTTTTAAATTATAATCTTAATATTGTTGATAGAAATTTCTTGACATATAAACTACCCATTTTGAAGGAGAAATTAATTATACTTGAGGATGATAATGCTGGTGGTCCAACTTGCTACCCATTCCCAGCTCCCTTCCCTGCCTCCACTAAAGAACCCGGAAAGCTGAATGCTCACTCTCCTAGCTCTCTTGTAGCTAGGGGTGGCCTCAGGACACAGCTCTGGCTGTGTTACTTCCAGGAAAAGTTTTGCTTTCTGGATTAAAATGATAGATGCAGCTAGGGCACCTCTTCTCCCTCTTTCAGCCACAAGCACCAAAGTGATGGCTGGAGCTGCAGTATCCTTTCAACCATCAGGGAAGGAAGGACCAAGAGAACCACAGAGATGTCAGTCCCCACGTTGTTGAGCTGCTGATCCAACACCAGCCCCTGCCTATTTCTAGACAGCTAATTATGAAATAAAACTAGTTTTATTTAGATTTCTGCACCTGTTACTAGCACTTGAAAGCTAGTTTCCCAAATAGATTTTTTTCAAAGCTTTAGTTTGCATCAACCCTAGCTATTTGGTACACAAATAGGTGAAGTTTTTCTTAAAATTTTGCAGTTCAGGTTTGCAGTTCATCTCTATTTTTGTATACTTACGCTCTGCCCCTGCCCCTGGGCTTGCCTCACAGAAGGCTGAGACATGGGCAGAGCTCAAACTTTTTAACAATTCTTAACTATTCATCAAATTGGTAATTTAGAGAATTTGTTTTTGGCAAGTTGGATTTGACAAATTTTTCATTCTGCAAATGGCTTTCTGTACGCTGATTTTCAGCAAATTGACCTAGAGTCAAATAAACACACTCCTTGTTTTTTGAGGCCCTTCATAAATCAGTTCCAGATGTGCTTATTAAATATTTACTAATTGCTGGCACTCAGATTGGTTCCATGTGTTGGATATTCCTTGAAGAGTCAGACTCGTTTAGAGTTATGGGGTTGGGAAGGGCACACAGTGCATTGTTTATCTTTGTGAAAAGTTGGAGGCAACCTATGTACCCATCACTAAGTGAATCAGCTAAGTACAATATGGTACATGTTATGCAATACTATGCAGAAGTCAGAAGAAATAAAGTAGAACAAGTCCACGTGGATAGATCTTAAATATAAAGGTGGTTGAACCCAAGAATCAGAATGGTATTGATAGCACAGCACCTATGTTGGATGTGAATCTTACGTACCTCCTCAGATTCCCTCCCTGCTGCCCACCTCCCGATCGCCCAGTCCGTTGCCCTGGAAATGCCAGTTCTTCCTGTGCGGCCACCATACAGTCAGGTGGACAAGCTGTTCGTCTAGAGCTTCTGACTTCTGCAGCCACTTGCGGATTTGGATGAAATACCCTACAGAGCATGGGATCTGACATCCCTAGAGGCCACCAAAGGGGCCAGATGATGCACATACTACTTGTAGCTGGACTAAACTGCTAAAACCTTTTTAGTCTTTGTACATTATTTTAATTAAAAAAAAACCACATTGCTATGTACAAATACACAGATTGCAAGTGTAACAGGAAAACATAGAAGGCAATATAGTAGCTTTATAAGTTTTCTTCCCTGAGACAGACCTGTCAAATTTAGACACTGGATTATTAAAACAGTGAGCAAGAGAAGTACAGATTTTCCAACCTCATGACTAGTAAATTCCTTTAAAGTGGATGAAAGGATTAGTCATCAAAAGAGCAAACGGCAAGTTAGATGGTCCTGCCAACATTGTATAACGTAAGAGACACAATAAAAGCTGTAAGAACTGTAGTTAAATGTTAGAGGTATATGCAACATAGCTGTTTTAGACTTTGAGCAATGATTGTATACTTGTTATACAAACATCCTTAAATGTAAGATTATTCAGTACGATTGAATGTATATTTATTCCACAATGACAATTTGTCAATGTATTAATCTGCTACACATCTTGAACTGGAGTCATCTATAAAGAAATAATGATAAATCCTAAAAAGAAACTATTAGTCCCAAATCAAATTATGTTTAAAAGTTAAAAGGTCTATAAAAAACAAAAGTGTGGGCAGGAAACATTGGCTACATGTCCATTTTTATTTGCAAAAGTAATTCCTGTAACAAACAGTAGTCTTCTTAAATCAGGTAAAACAAAACAAAACTTTAAAATGCCAAAATTAATCCCACAAATCCATATTAGTTGAACTTGGAGTTACAAAGTCAAAGCTAGTCTTGTCATCGCACATCAATATGATAAACTGCAGCTGTTGCTGTGCAGAACTGATTAAGCACTTATAAAAACCACTATTACAGTTATTTGTTATGTTGGGTTTTTGTTTTTGTTTTTCTTAAAGCTGTATATCAGGATATCAGGGAAACCCATCAGAATGTGTCATGCGTGAAATTCCGTAAAAGCTGCAAGGCAGCTGAGAGCTGATGGCATTTAAGGACAGGCGCCCGTGTTACTTCCCCGTCCCCCAACAACAATGGTGACAATTATTTAGCACAAACTGAGCTCATAAAATTTGTGCAAAGAGGCACAGTGAGCCTTCCAGTTAAACACAGTCTGGCAATTTGATCCCATCGGGTCGGGAGGGATGTTGGCGTTCACGTCCTTTGCAGTCCCCACGAAATGTCAAAGGCGGAAGCCTGCGAGACGCAGGGCCGCGCGGGCGAGGGAAGATTCCATTTTAGCACGAAAGGCGGGTGTCTGGCTACCTACAGACCCCCTGGTCCGGACGCCTTGGCGTCCTCTTACAACCGCCGCAGCTCCCGGCGCCCGACTGCAGCGAGCGGGCACGGCCGCACGAGCCCTGCCACGCTGCACGCCAGCGGCCCGCCTGCAGCGGGAGCCCCAGGAGCGCCAGCCCGCGGGGGTCGGAGCGGCGTGAGCGCTGGGGCCGCGAGGCGGGTCGCCCAAGCGCAGCTGCCAGCGCTGCGCTTCGTATCTGGGGGAGGGATCCTGACCCCAGCTCGAGTCCTGCGGCCCACTCGCCCTTCAGTGGGGATCTAGCAGGCTCGCCAGGTGCAGTTCTGGCACCGAGATGGGTTTTTTTTTTTTTTTTTTAACACCTGTTATCTTTGGGGAAAAAGGCATCGATCTGCAGTCTCTTGGGCTTTCTCTGATATTGCTACAGCTGGGAGAATTGGAAGAATGATACTACCTGGGACCTGGGTGGCGCCTTTGTAATCCAGGGTGTCTCTCTCGAATTGAACTAGGAAATTACCGAAATGGAGGCTTAATTTTTTTTCCCCAGGGACATTTGGCATTTCGGATTTTGTAAATCTGTTCTATCCTGCTCTTTCCCCCACCCACATATATGTAAATAAATGTGTGTATTACATTTTTATTAGAAAAAATGACCAAATGTAGAAATAAAAAAGACAGTATTAAATTTTCGTTTTACTTTTTATTTTCTAGTATATTATTTTTGCATATATGTATATGTAGTCTTTTTTAAACAATCATATCATACTATACGTGCTACTTTGTATCTGCCTTCTCTCATTAAATAATAGATTGTAAACATTTCATGATATTAAATATTTTCCCACAACATTATCAAAGACTGCAGTGTGTTTGGTTGTCCAGGTGTACTGTAATTGATTTCAGCAATTCATTGTTTTGGTCATGAGGTGATACGTTTTCGGTTTTGTTTTGTCTTGTTTTTCATCAACAAAGCTACTGCGAGCATCCATTATTATCTCCTCAGGTTAGATCTCTAGAAGTGGAAATTCACTCTTAAGCCCTGGATTTCTTTTGCCAACTTGCACTTGTGTTAGGTTGAGAAGTGAAAATTGCAGAGCTTCTAAAATTTCCTTGTCCCTAGATTTTTACCAACACTGATTATCATTTTGCCAATTTAATAGATGAAAAATCTACATTGTTTTATGTTATTGTCATTGGACTTTTTGTATGGGCTAATAATTTTTATATGTGTACTGGTCAATTACCTTTCTTTTGCTGTAAATTGCCTGCTTAGTATGCCTTACTTATTTATACTCATATGGGAAGGCTTAAAATATTTATTTGCAAGAATTTTTATAACAGAAAGCATATTAACTCCTATTTAATGTTGCAGATATTTCCCAAGTTTATCTATTTGTTTTTTCTGGCATAGAAAAAAAACACTTTTTAATTTAATGTACGGTGCTTAAATTCCTCAATCATTTTCTTTACAGCTTTCTGTCTTTGGAGCATTGAATGGAAAGGCTTTCCCCACTTCCAGCATAATTTAAAAACGTATTATATGACCTTGTAATTTTTTTTGTTTTAAAAAATCTTATTGTGAAATAGACATGTAACATTCATCCTATTTACCTTACTATAAAATATTTACCTTGTACAAAAAAGTAAAAAGAATAGAACAATGAACGGTCATCATCTTACCACCCAGCTTAAGAAATAAAACTTTACCAGTGCAGTTGAAATTTACTTGTATACTTTTACTTGTGTAGTTGAAATTTACTTGTGTACTTTTTACAACCCTGTTCCTTGGCAGTATTAACCCCTACTCTGAAGTATTTATTATTCCTGTATATTTCTTTGTACTTTTATGACGTGTGTATCCCTATGCAACATGATGTGGCTTCTTTTAACATTCAGTCATCAGCAATTCATTTTAGAATGCTGCATGAAATAGGTACTTAAGTTATTTTCTCAGAAGGTAACCAGTTGTTCCAATGATATTTGTTGGATAATCCATATTCTTCAGAGGTTAGAGATGCCACTTTTATCAGAGCCTGAATTTGGGTTTCTGGATTAGCTATTCTACTTCAGTTTATTCCTGCACAACAGTTAGAATTGTTGTGGCACTATCTCACATTTTAAATCCGGTAGAACAAATCATTGTTATGCTCACTTTTCAACATCGTTTTTGCTATTCATTCAGGTGAGCTTTTGAGATTGTTTTGTGATATCTAAAAACAAAATCTTACTGAGAATTCAATTGAGAGTATGTTAGGTTTACAAACTTAGGTTTTCATATGTGACACCATTCAGCTATTGTGATTTCCCATCCTCTCTCTAGTTATGACTCTGATTAAGGTTTTGTAGCCTTTTTCCTCTAGGTACTACACATATATATTGTTTTAATTTTTAAGTATTTTGGATTTGGTAATTATCTTTAAGTAGGCCTTTTATTTTAGAGCTCATTTATTATTTTATAACTTCAAAATAGATGTTACTATTTGATTGGACAAATTCCTCTCAGCATATTTACCAAAAATATCCTTTTGATTCCACCTTTATTCTTCCAGATAAACTTTTAAATTATTTTTTCAAAGTTCACTAAGACTTTGATTTACATTAAAATTATGGGTATTTTAATATATAATATAATGTGGGTGTTTTATTACCCATAATACTGATAGCTATGATGTACTAAATGCTTACCAGTCCTTGTGCAAAATCCTTTTCAAGGACTATCTTTATAGCTATCCTTTGTGATAGATACACTATTATGTCACTTTACAGATGATAACCCTGAGGATCAGGGAGGTTAAGTAACATGTCCAAATTGGCACAATTAGTAAGTAGAGGAGCTGGGCTAGAAACTCAGGTAGCATGAACCCAGAACTTGTCTTTGGAATCACTTGCATACAGTCTCTTGTCATTTTCCCATTATTTCATTTTTCTGTCCAGAAACATGAGATAGCTCTCCATGTATCTTTTATGCCCCTCGGTAAATGTTTTGTAGGGTTTTTTCATATAGGAACTATAAATTTTATTATTTTATTCCTATTGATATATATTTTATTGCTACTTGGAATAGCATCTTTTTTCCATAATATTTTCTAACTTATTGTTGGTCATATGAATACCTTTATCATGTTAGATATTTATTTAATATCTGACTACCTTACTAAACTACTTTACTCTTTTGAATATTTCTTCTATTGATCCTCCAGTGTTTTGAAATAGACCATCATTATCTGCAAATTATAATCCTGTTGCCTCCTTCCCAATACTTATATGACTTATTTGTTTTTTATGTGTTTTTGTATTAGTTAGAAGTACAGAACAACAGTCAAGAATGATAGTAACTGAATGCTGTTTTCCCCTGAATTTACTGTTAATACTTGTAATCATTATTTTTTCAATAACTGTTTACCCACTCTGGAACAGATGAAAGTGGATCTGGTCTTCATCGAGTTTTGCTTCTGGTTGGAGAAGAAGACATTGGACAACTATTGAGACTATTATTTATTTTCAATTTTGCTGAGTAGAGCAATCCATGAGAGTGTACACAGAACCTGACCAAGCTGAACTTAGGAAGAGTGGTAGGTTTTAGAAAGAGGGAATGGCAAAGTGCCTTTTGTTTCTTAGGGAGAGTTTTTTTTTTTAATTTTGATTTCTTTTTGTGTTAAAATCATGTGAAATTTTTACATGGTTCTGAAGTCAAGTCTACAGAACAAGCTCTGTTCAGAGAAGTCCAGCTTCCCTCTCTGTCCTTTTCATCCTATTCCTTCCATTTTTATAAGGTAATCTTTTACTTTTAGTTTCTCTTTTATTCTTTCACTTTGAATATAAGCAAATATAAATAAATATACACACACATATTTATACATATATGTACACACACACACACTTCAAATATACAATTTGTGGATATAATTCCTTTTATTCCCCTTTCTTAGATTAAAGATAGTTTTCTCTACACACTGCACCTTTCACGTAACACTATATTGTGAAGTTCACTTTGCAGCAGTATATAGATATATTCTTCATTTCCTTTCACAGCTACATAGTATTCCATTGTGTAGGTGTGTAGGTGTATCACATTTTTTCAACTGTTCTCCTATTGATAGATATTTGTGTTGTCCCAGTCTTTTGCTATTAGAAATAGTGCTGCAATGACTTGACTTGTGCATTCATTTTTTCAAATTTTTTTTCCAGTATATCTCTAACATTGCTTTTTATTTTTTCTTTTTATAATATATATTTTTGTGTGTGAGGAAGACCAGCCCTGAGCTAACATCTGCTGCCAATCCTCATCTTTTTTCTGAGAAAGACTGGCCCTGGGCTAACATCCTGTCCATCTTCCTCTACTTTATATGGGACGCCGCTGCAGCATGGCTGACAGGCAGTGCGTCAGCGGGTGCCCGGGATCCGAACCCACGAACCCCGGGCTGCCAAGTGCAGACTAAACTGCTGCACCACCGGGCAGCCCTAACATTGCTTTTTAAACAGAATTATGGAGGAACTATGGCTGAAGATGGAGGAAGGTTTGTGGTCGGGGGTGATAGTCAACATATTTAACAACCAATATGGTGTGAGCACCATTCAGTTGGAATAGACACTGGTCTAGGGCTGAAACAGGTTTTTGGAAGCTTCCCAATGATCCAGCAATTAAAACATTAGCCACAGGATCACGAGGAAGTCAGAGAAGTCCTAGGGAGGTGGCAAGGGCAGTGGAAGAACGCTTCAGAAGGCCACGATATACCAACGGGTATAGGAGTATTTTACTATTTTAACAATCATGCAGCTAACCAGGTCATACTAATTGAATATCAGCCCCATTTATGTTTGCTGTTGGAGGGATAAGAATTATTCTTTGACGGTTTTCTTGCCCTGGGGAATCGGAGGGAAGATCATCTGCTGAAGTTGAGGAGGAAGGTAGGAAGGTCAGAGTTTTGAAGAAGTGTAGAGATAACTGTTGGGAGTCCTAGAAAATTAGAGAAAAATAGTGCAGTTGTTGGGCTATACTGAAGACACAACTGAGGCTTGGGGTCATGAATTCTTAGTGGTCCAAAACTGCTTTTGACTAAATTATTTGTTTTCCAGCTAGTACGAAGCCTGGTAAAGAAGCTGAAAGAAGCTGAACACAAATAATTGGCTTTGTGTAGTATTTGGTTTCCCCAGATGAATAGGCTGAAAAAGCAGATGAACAAGAGACTTCATGGTATTGGTAAAAGAGTGGTTGATATGAAGGATCATGAAATCTAAGATGAAGGAAGTAAAGATAGAAGAGTCCTTTGAGTTAGGGAGGAAATTTAAGGGCTAATACAAAGTCCAGATTAATTTGAAGAATGGTCATGGTGGAAACAGTTAAACAAAGAATTTGGAAAGAGGAATTGTGGCTCAAGAGTGGGGTGAAACTGAAGGGAGAGAAGTTTCATGTAGTAATATCCAGATGTGACTGTGGTGTGGTGTGGTAAAATGAAGCAGAATGGAGGAAAAGGACATGGGGATGAAGATTTTTGTAACTAAGAGGCCAGGATAGTGGATAAATATTTCCCATGGACCTATTTAGGACTTAAGAAAGGATGATATTAGGATTTCAGGTGGAGAGGCCAAGTGCCAAAGTCTTCAGAGAATAAAAGGGAGCAAGCAGGTGACTCAGATGTCAAGAGGTAGAGACTGATGACAGGAGCCTGAAAAGATCAGTTTCTTGTTTTAAGGAAAGTGGGAACAAAGAAGACCCTAAGGTACATGGAGCTTTAGACAATAAATAGTCTTCGTGTGAGAGGACTGCTGTGGAACCATTATCATTAGCCAAATTGTGAGAAAATGTTGAGGGTGGACATTGGCTAATTATGGAGCTGCAGTTCCGGAGGACACGTTGGTAAGATAGGGCTCAGAAGCGCAGATGGGAGTAGGGGTTAGACTGGCAAGGAAAGACAGTTATATGGGGATGACAGTTTGGTAGAGAAGTGTTTCTCATTTACATATATCTATATCTTTATTGTCTTCATGAATCCAGCCTTACTGTTACAAAGTTTCTTCCCAGACTCTCTAAATACGTTGTTCATCAGTTTTAGATTTAGTGGTGCTATGAGTTTTTGTCTTTTTCAATGTTTTCATAGATATTTTCCTAAGAGTTTGGGAAAGGCTGCTAGCAGATGGTATTTTGAACTGGAAATTCATCTATATATTCTCCTAGTATTTTTGTAGTTACATTTATTTTCCTTTAGATATCCAATTCACTCATTCATTTACAACACCATAGACATAGCCTGATAGATTTTTTGTTGTGTGTGTGTGTGAGGAAGACCAGCCCTGAGCTAACATCTTTTGCCAATCCCCCTCTTTTTGTTGCTGAAGACTGGCCCTGGGCTAACATCCTTGCCCATCTTCCTCTACTTTATATGGGATGCTGACAGGCAGTGCGCCCGCCGGTGCCGGGGATCCGAACCCGCAAACCCCCGGCTGCCAAAGTGCGAAGTAAACTGCGCCACCGGGTGGGCCCCAGCCTGATAGATATGTATAGTGTCCTGTAAGACTTTAACCTAATGTATTTTCTAAATTATTGTGAAACATAATTCACCCTCTTTCATACCCTCCCACTGGTATGAAAAGCCACTGTTATCTTAATTATTTATCTAGATTTGTTTCTTGACTTCCTATTAATTTTTATTGACCTATTTATTAACCTCCTACATGAATTATTGTGTCTTTATAATCCTATTAGTCTTTATAGGGCAATTTATCCCTTTAGTCTTTGCAAATTCCTAGGCATTTTCAATACATTTATACTTTCAGATAACTTCTGACATTGCTTTGTCAGGCCTTTGGAAAAGTTCCTATGGGGCATTTATTGGAATTAATTTAAATTTAGAGGCTATTTAGTGTTGAATTTATGTATTTACAATGTGCATTTTTCCCTCCTCCAAACTTGTTTTTGTCTCTGTTTTTCAAAGTTTTCTTATGATACTCAATAACATTTTATAGGTTTTGAAAAATACATGCACTGCACATCTCTTATTATTCCTACGTATTTTATTTTTAATTGCTATTGTCAATTGGATATTTTGATCTTCTTTCCATTCATTCATTCATTAATCCATATTGTCAGTAACTTATTGGTTGCAAAGATATTGATCATCTCTAATGGGTTGGGCATTTTCCTTGCTGTTGGGGAAATGCTGTGAATAAGATGGATATGATTCTTTATAATCCAGTGGAGGAGACAGAAAACAACCATTGCAATTGTGGTAAGTTTGGGCTGATACATAGTCAAGTTATTCTTATTGCACATTTATTTTGTCATGTTAGTGAACTATCTTATTTGCTTAGTTGACTCTCTTGGATTATTCCAGTTGAAAAATAAATGCTCTCCTGGTGTATGTATACAGATCCCCAGCTCTCTGAGTTAGACCTGCTGGCCAGTATGTCCCTCAGTGAGGACCAGTTCATTGTGAATGACAAAGTGAATTTAGAAGAACTGAAAGATTGTATTGAAAAGAGGACCATGGAGTTGAGATCTTCCAAAGTTTACTTTAATGTGAATATAAATCTAGAACTGTCAGCTGGGTCTATGGTACTCTGTTTCCAGTTTGTAAAATATACAAAGATATGTGTAGAAGGAAAAATCATAAGAGTACTCTGCTTTATTTTCAGGTAACATTTTCTCTGGCTTGTCCTTCCCTTTTAAATATCCTGAAGTTCTACCTGAAATTACTGTCAGATATATTACCAAAATTCTCTGCCCAACCTTATTTTGTGTGAATAAAAATGGCCTGTCTGTGCTTTTTATGAACCTAAGGAAGTAACATTTTCTCATCAGGTCAGAGGCCTTAAAGAGATCTCATCAGACCCTACTGAACACAGATTTGAGAGTGTACTTGCCCAGCAATTGTTGTGGGGAAGTCTGTTTACTGAATGCCACAGAATGGGTTAGAGAATGTGCCTCTGAATATGTCAGCAGCGATGCCACAACTTCCACCTCCAGAGAAAGTACAGCACAAGCCACGGATTCCATTCTCATGCAGTTGTGGATCTACAGCCATCGTGTCTCCAACAGACATGAAGGAAAGGATCTTGTAGAGCTAGCAAAGGAGCTTTCCTTGTCTGGGTTTAGCATACCTGGGAAACCCAGTGCCATTTGTGTGGAAGGCCCACAGAGCACACGTGAACAATTCTGGATAAGGTTTGCTTTTTTATATTCTTTCCTATCTCTATACTATCCTGACCTGTTTAGTACCAACCGAGGCTGAAGTAGATGGGGAAGCACATTCAGTCCTCTGACCAAAGGTGATTTCCCCCCTATAAAGGCAATGGCGGGGTGGGAGTCAGTGTCTTCTGATTCTAAAACTCTTACAGTGGAGCTGTGTCAGTTCCTTAGTCATTTCCAGACCTAGGGTCTTTATTGGCCAGGAGGTTGGTAAGATATATGTTACATTTATTTATAGAGCCACTGAACTAGATGATTTCTAAGATATAGTTTGATTAAGAAATATCTTAACTTGTAATGTTTTTAGTTATGTACCCTATAAAAGGTTACCTTCCTAGAAGTCTTGTGGTTGACTCAAAGTCCTGTGCAGAGGGTCACCCCAACCTTCAAAATCTAGAGTCCCATCTTTTTCTGAAATTGACTGATTGTTTAAGAAAGTCAGCCATTTCCACTCCTCTAAACTTCTGATAAGAGAAAGTGAGAACAAGAATATGTGAGTTCTGAAATGGGATTATGAATCGGAAATACTGGGTATTAAAAATGTATTTGCCTGAAACAAAAATAGATTTCTATTTGTGTTGGTGGATTAAATAACAAATTATTTTTTTAAAAAGCCTCAGTACCTAGTTGTGAGTTTAGTTCTCTATGTGAGCAGCAGCCACAGTATGACAACTGACAAATGGGTGGTGCGGTTCCATGACCGGGAAATGAACCCAGACCGTGGTGGTGAGAGTGCTGAATCTTAACCACAAGACAACCAAGGTTGGCTCAACAAACTTTTTTTTTTTTTTTTTTTTTTTTTGGCGAGGAAGACCAACCCTGAGCTAACATCTGTTGCCAATCCTCCTCTTTTTTTCTGAGGAAGACTGGCCCTGGGCTAACGTCCATGCCCATCTTCCTCTACTTTATATGGGACGCTGCCACAGCATGGCTGACAAGCAGTGCGTTGGCCAGCGCCCGGGATCCGAACCTGCGAACCCGGGGCTGCCAAGCGCGAACTAAACCGCTGCGCCACTGGGCCGGCTCCCTCAACAAACTAATTTTAATACTTCTGAACACACCTTAATTTAAGATGTCTATTCTCAACTTTTATTTTCAGACTCAGAAGAACAACCTGGAAGAAACTTTTAATTCGTCATCGAGAAGACATTCCTTTTGGTAGCACTCATGATGACATGGCTGGACAAAGAAAATTTTCAATTTTTGAGGAAAAAGTGTTTGATGTGAATGGACTTAGGAAGTCGTGTGAATTTTGGCCAGCTGTTTCATTTTTTAAATGCCATAGGATGTGGTGATGTTTTTCAAATGTTCTTTGGTGTGCAGGGTCAGTAACTAAATAGAGTAGAATGATGAAATATATTTTTAAGTAGTGGATGTCTGATTTCCCCTCTCAGAAACTTTTCTGAATAGGTAAGATTATTTTAACATCAGATTTCTTCTGTAAGACACATCCACTGTTTTCTTAGGGAGGAAAAACTATAATTCTGGTGTATAACTGTTATCCTATGAAAACAAGAGATTACAAAATCACCAAGGGGGAAGGGAGAGTTTTAAATCTTGACCTAAGAAGTATTTCTTTACATAAGCATTTACATTTTTAACAAAAATTAAACATTATTTTTAATGTTCCTCTGTCCAGAAACTTTCTGTTTTTCTGTCACCTACTGTATTGCTACAAACAATTCTTTTCTGATTTCTGAAGCTTTGTATAAACCAGTTAAAACAAATTTGTGAGTATCCACTTTGGTAGGCACTGTTTAGCATACTCTGGTTTAAGACAGTCTCACCTTCAAAAAATAGATAGTAAGGCTGATAGTAAGGCTCAATACAAGCACAAGGAACTGTACATAACTGAGACTATCCATTTTCAAGCGCTCAAACCAGCTATAAAATGGTGCTCTAGGAAAATCAAAGAAAGATCTGTGTGGTCTGGAGTAGTTTGCCCACCTACAGCAAGAGGCATGGATCTATATTCTGAAATATGGGCAATGTCAAAGAAATAGAAAGAAATGAAATCATGAGATATTTTGAAGTGAGAACAGGCAGAATTTAGGAGCCAGTTAGTAAACAGGGGCATAGATTATTACCCTTTTCCTTCAAATTGTTTTTCCCTGAAAATTTTGTAGGGAAGTCAGACCAGTATCTTGATTGTTCTTTCCAAAGGCCACACTAATCTTTAACTCACTCCCTCTGTCCCTTTCTAGTCCCTGTTTGTTCTTCCTTTCATTCTGCTCCTCCTAATTTTGTCCAAATTTGGGGCTGAAGTCATCCACGAAGGCTTTCTGACTACTCCAGCACACATTAATCTTCCCCTCCTGTAGTTTTTTTGATATGTGACACCCAAATTATCACTGAATTGCATGATATCTAGTATTGTTTCCTAGATGGTAAGCTGTTTTCCAACTATATTGTATAACTCTTAAGAACGAGGACACTGATTTAGGTAACTGATGATGTAAGATATTTTATACAAACAACTCAATATTTATTGATTTTATTTTTAATTATACAATTAATACATGAATATATTCTCCTTGTATGAAATAAAATCTTACAGAGGATTAATTTCCTTTGACTATAACTCAACTCGAATCTCTTTCCTTGTCACCTCTTTCCCCAAAGTTTAACTACAATGATCAGATTGGTATGTATCCCTGCAGACTTTTTTTCCCATGTATTTACATAATATATATGTACCCATATAAAATATATATAATATTGTTTTATGAATTTTTTAAACACAAATGGTATCATGTTGTGCATATTACCCTATTTGCTTTTTAAGAATATGTCTTAGAGTTCTTCCCATGTATATAAAGATAAACCTCTCTTCTTACCTGCTGCCTAATAGCTCATAGAATAGACATAATTTATTTAGCGATTTTCCAATGACTAGACATTAGGTTGTTTTCAATTATCTTGCTATTACAATGTTTCAGTTACTATCCTCCAGTCTCTTCTTTGTATGCATTTTTCAATCAGGGTCCAGTCAGGAAAACAGAAACCTCACTACTTACAAACAGAAAAAATTTAATATGGGAAATTGGTTAAAAGGGATTATAAAAACAAAAAGAGAATCCTGAAGTAACATACAGGTAGTCACTGCAGGAGCAGCTACTATCCCTAGGGCTAAGAAAGGAAGGAAGGAAAAAAAAGGCCGGGGTAATCGGAATTTAGAAGCTTGGAGGAGGGCCCTGAAAAGCTGGGGCTCCGTTCATGCCTAGGAAGAGGGTAGTGCCTGTCTGTCACAGGTCCTCCAGAGCTCAAAGAACAGACCCTGGTGGTGTTGGGGCTTACCCTTCTAAGGAGGGGGCACCAGTGGCTGTCTTAAGAGCTCAGAGGAGGGGCCCCATGGAGGAAGGACTCAGACCTCTGAGGAGGAGGGTCCTCCAAGCCTGGCAGCTGCTGGTACCCTGAAGAGTGCAATATGGTGATTCTGTGATTGTTGACAAAAAGATGGAGGCTGAAACCAACTGCTGTCTAAACCAATTGCTGCTGCCGGGGTAAAGCACTGCTGCTGGGATGATGCCAACAGAATGGAGCAAGTCTCTTCTCTTTCCTCTCATCTTTCAGGCTCCTTCTAGTCCCCTCAGTTGATAGAATCTAACAGGAAGTCAGTTGAATAAAGGAGAAATAGTTTGCAGAGCCTCAGTATCACACAGTAGAGTATAAAAGGGTGAGTGTGTGGACATGAGAGACAATAATCAGCGATCTGTGGTTGTTTCTCTAGTGTGATTCTGAGAAGCAAAATCACTTGTTACAAGATCTGTACGTTTCAAATTTTAATAGAGATTGCCACATTACCCTCTTTTCTAAAAATGGTTATAATACTTTTTTGTTTGTTTGTTTGGAAGACTAGCCTTAAGCTAACATCTGTTGCCAATCCTTCTCTTTTTGCTGAGGAAGACCGGCCCTGGGCCAACATTCGTGCCCATCTTCCTCTACTTTATATGGGACACCTGCCACAGCATGGCTGACAAGCAGCGTGTTGGTCTGCACCCAGGATCCGAACCTGCAAACACCAGCCCTGAAGCCGAGTGCACGAACTTAACCGCTATGCCACCGGACCGGCCCCTAAAAACCGTTATAACACTTTTGATATAAAAAAACAGTGGGGGGAGCCAGCCCTGATGGCCTAGAGGTTAAAGTTGGGTGCGTTCCACTTTGGAGGCCCAGCCCGGTTCCTGGGTGCAGATCCACCTCACTCATCTGTCAGTAGCCATGCTAGAACTAGAACATAGAACTAGAGTGACTTACAACTAAAATATACAACTATGTACTGGGGCTTTGGGGAGGAAAAAAAGAGGAAGATTGGCAATAGATGTTAGCTCAGAGCAAATCTTTCCCAGCAAGAAACCCCCCCAAAACAAAACAACTCCCCCACAAAGAATACAACTAGTACAGCAAGGCATTAAAGAATGCTTAAAAATAAAAAACAATTAAAAAAAAAGAACAGTGTGGGGGGATTTAGAGAGAATATTGCCTAGAACACTATTTCTCAAATTTTAACAAGACTTGGGAATCGTGTTAAAATGCCGAATCTGATTCAATAGTTCCAAGGTGGGCCTTACAGTCTGCATGCCTAACAAATGCCCAGGTGATGCTGATGATTGCATTTTAAAAGGTCTAACATTTTCCTCTCTTCCCGCATCTATTACCATGTGTGAAAATGCCTCCCTTCCGGCTCTTGTCAATTTCCTACCCGCTAAGCAGGGAACACATCTCACTTCCGGAAAGCGCGGAAGGCAGGATTTGGCGCCACGGCTCCAAGGCTTGGCTTCCTATTGGGTAGGAATGACGTCACCCGGACAGGCGTGGCTCTAATTGTGACGTCCCCGGCGGCGGATGGTCAGGGACGCGGCGGGAGGCGGGAGCGGAAGTGGGGCGGCAGGAGGGCGGGGTGGGTGGCGGAAGGGGAGGGCCGGGGGAAGTCGTGCCAGCGGGCTCCTTTCCGGCGCGAGGGGCCGGAAGTTGTGGCTCGGCAGTGTCAACCGAGGGCTGCGGGCTGAGAGTGCGGCTGAGACCGCGACCATGGGCGGGAAGAACAAGCAGCGGACCAAGGGGAACCTGAGGGTGAGCGCGGGGTGGCCCAGCCCCGCAGCAGCTGGCTCCGCCCCGCGCGCGGCTGGAGGCTGCGTGGAGCGCGGCTGTGGGGAGGCGTGTGTTTGCGTGTCGAGTGTGACCTCTCTGTTGTGTGTGCGTCCCCGCGGGCGGGGTGGGTTATCTCTGCACAGACTGGGGAGTTGTAAGAGAAAAGGTGTTCTATGCCAGAGTTGTCCCCACGCGAGCACACCCCCACCCCCAATTTTCATTGAGAAATTGTTCAGTGTCAGGTTCAGCTGGAAGGTTACCTGGCCAGCGTGGCGGGGGCGGCATTGGGAACAAGGGAATTGAGTGGGAAGCAGTTCAAGTGAGCCTGGTGTGCAAGCTGTGTCGCTCCTTTCCTCCAAAACCTATTGTGTCTCTCCACAAACCTCGAGGTCAAGGCCAAGGCGCTTACCTGGTTGGTGGTCTACCCCTCGCCGCTTTCCATCTCCCTCCCCATCTTCAACTCCCTCCACCTTACTCCCTCCGTCCAGCCACACTGGCCTCCTCACCGAGCCTCGACCTTGCCTGGCAGGCTCCCCGACGCTCTTTTGTTAGGAGGCTCCACATTTTGCTCGAGGCACTTCAGTGAAGTCTCCAGTGATCGCCCTGTTTTAAATTGTAGCCGTCCCCCATGCCCTGTTCTCCTTTCCTGCTTTGTTTCACTCCACTGCACGTATGACTTCTAACATACTGTGTACTTGACTCTCTTGCCTCATTCACTGTCTTGCTCCGCTAGGATATAAGTATTATAAAGGCAGGTGTTTATCTGCTGCTGTTATCCTCGGAGCCTAGAACAAGCACTGGCACATAGTAGAAGCTCACTAAATACTTGTCTAAAGAAGACCCAAAAGTAGATTAAATCTATATGATTAGGGATGTTATAGTGATGTTTTTTTATGGTACGAGGTTTGTTATGGCACATTCCAGTTTTAGGAGAATGCTTTTTTCCTGTTTCTGACCCAATTCTAGTGATTTCAGTGCCACTGTCACTTAATCTGTTTTGGAAGATAACATCAACAGTAATAATAGTAACTTATCTTGTGCCAGTACTGTCCTAAGCGCTTTACTTGCATTCTCATTTAATCTTTTATTTTTTTTTATTTAAATTTTTTTCAGAATGTTTTAATTTTGCAATATTCCGAATATGAGGAAAAGTTGCAAGAATATTAGAGCAACAACTCATATATTCTTTACCTGGATTCACCAATTGTTAATATTTGGTCATATTTGCTTTCTCTCTGTAAATATATGTATTTTGTTGAACAGTATGAAAATTCTTGCAGAAATCGTGACCCTGGACTCCTAAATACTTCAGCATGTGTATTCTAAAAACAATGCCATTCTTCTACATAATCATGGACAATAATAACATACAGGAAATTTAACTTCAGTATAATATTACTATCTAATAATATACATTATTATATTCAGATTTCTAAAGTCATCTCAATCATGTTCTAACTTTCATTTTAGATATAGTATTGTAAAAAACATCTGAGGTCCAATCAGATCACTAATTCCATTAGTTATCATTTAGATCGAGACAATTTCCCAGTGCTTTTTCTTTGTAGGGGGGTTCTTTTATGCCACGGACCATTTGGAAGAGTGTAGCCAATTGTTTTTGCTTCATTTAGATTTGTCTAATTGTTCCTTGTAATTAGATTCAGGATAAACAGTTTTTCACAGGAATGCTTCATAGACGATGTGTCTTTCTCAGTGCATCACACCACGGGGCATATGAGGCCTGTTTGTCCCATTATTGGTGGTATTTGTGTAATCACTTGGTTAAGGTGATGTCCATTGTAAAGGTTTCTCTTTCCATTGGCTATTAACAATATGTGGAGCGGTAGTTTGAGACTGAGAATAACCTGTCCTCTCACAAACTTTCCCCTAGTGGTTTTAGCATCCTTTAATGGTTCTTGCTGGAATCAATTATTATTGTCGTGGTTTAAAAACTTATGTTTAATCTTGACAACAACCCAAGTAATCATCTAACTACTATTATCTCATTTTAAAGATGATGGTACTTAGGGTTAGAGAAATTAGCTTGCTCATTTAATTAAAAATTAATAAGCTCATGTAGCCAGGAAGTTGCAGAGCTGGGGACTTGAACTGCAGAGTGGCAATCACTCATTCAACAGAAGACTTTAAATACTGAATGCCGTGTATTCAAAGATGATAGACAAATGTCTCCTATTCTTGAACTGTTAGTTTGATGATAAGAGACAGATAAGTAAGCAAATAATTATAATATATTAAAGAATTATGATACTGGTATGAGTAAAAAGAAAGTGGGGGAACAGAAAAGAATGGTGATTGATCTGAGGGAGGCAAATGTTGAAAACAGGAGTGTGTTTTGAAGGATAAGGAGGTTGTCAGGCAATGAAAAGGAAGGAAAGGTTTTTCAGGCAGAGAGAAGGTTATGCAAAGACCACATTGTAAAAGAGCATAATATGTTCAGGGAACCTTGAATTCAATTTGAGAGTGGAACATGAATTGTGGCAGCAAATTTGGGAGAGGGGAGGAGGAAGTAGGACAAGGGAAGAAAAGAGTGGTAGGAGATAACACTGGGATAGGTTAAGGCCAGATGGTGAAAGATCTTGTAAATCTTCTGAGATTGGTCCTTAAACTGTAGACTCGGGATTGCCACCTCAAATACCTCTAGAAGCCAGGTGGAAAAGAATGAAGTAGGTGTAGTATAAGAAAATTAACTGTTGGAAATAGAATCAAAGTTCTTAATTTTTGAACTGGGGTATAAGTGTCTAAGATACAATAGAGGAAGTAACAAGAAACAGTAACTTTATTTTAAATACAAAGTAGACATTGAAGAAATACAATTAGTATGTTTAAAAAATAACTTGTTACTTTTAAATTGGAAACTAGAAATGGCCTACCTTTTCTTCTACACCTAGTTAGTTATCACTGTCAGCTCTGGTATTTCTGGTCAGTTCAGAATTCAGCCTTGACTCTTTTAGCTTTTAGCAATAATTAGTTTTTTAAATACTATTTCATTATTTTGTTTCATAATAAAACTGTTTACAAATGAGATTATAGATAAAATTCTGATGTCCTGCCATCATATTTAGTTTTCAGAATTGTATTGTAATTCACTAACTTCTTTTGTAGCTCTTTTTTATGTACCGACATTGAGAGAGGCAAACTGAATAATGTTAGTTCATTTTAATAAAGTTTTAAAATAGAGAACCTTTTTTGAAATTAGTCTTAAATGCTACTGTTTTGAAAAAAAAAAATGTAATTCAGGCCATTATTTTCATTTCCAGTCATTCATTTCAGTTTAGGAAGTAGTCCAGATTATTATTTTTTTTCTTTTTATAATTTTTTTTTTTTTTTGCCCAGGAAGATTCACCCTGAGATAACATCCACTGCCAAACTTCCTGTTTGTTTGCTTGAGGAAGATTACCCCTGAGCTAACATGTGTGCCAATCTTCCTCTACTTTGTATGTGGATCACACCACAGCATGGCTGATGAGTGGTGTAGATCCGTGCCCAGGATCCGAACCCATGAACCTCGGCCACGGAAGCTTAGTGCGCTGAACATAACCACTATGCTATGGGATTGGCCCCCAGATTATTTCTTGAAAAATGAGTTTCCAAAACACAATTTTGCTGGTTATGAGCAAATTGAATCACACGTTTGGGTAACCCTTTTGAACATTCTTTTTTTTTTTTTTTTTTGTGGGGAAGACCAGCCCTGAGCTAACATCTGTTCCAATCCTCCCCTTTTTGCTGAGGAAGACTGGCCCTGGGCTAACATCTGTGCCCATCTTCCTCTACTTTATATGGGACGCCGCCTCGGCATGGCTGACAGGCAGTGCGTCGGCGGGCGCCCGGGATCCGAACCCGCGAACCCCGGGCTGCCAAGCGCGGACTAAACCGCTGCGCCACCGGGCGGCCCCTGAACATTCTTATAGAGAAGTAAGAAACAGATGAGTTTAGATGGGTTGTAATGTCATCCTGGACAATGAACTGAGGCATTTTTTAATTAGATGACAATGAATACATTAATTTCTTTCAGTAGTTCAAATATTTTCTTTCACAACTAATCCCTTAACTTTTAGAATTAGGAGGCTACTATGTTATGTATCAATCAAACAAACTACTGGAGGCTATTATGTATCAATCTAACAAACCACTGACTGTGGTTCAAAACAAAGGCATCTATTTTATATCCTGACTATTGTACTGTATTTTCTGTCCATAATGTAATTTGTAACCATTTTAACTCAAAGAGGTTAGGCTAGGCTTTGGGTATGTGGAAATGAGTGTGTCTGCTCTCAAGGAACTCCTAGTCTAGAAGCAGCTGTTATTAGACTTGTCCTATGGTGATTGCTTAATAAATATTTGTTGAATGAATGGATGAATGAAAAGATGTAATCCATTTATGAGTTAATTTTACATCATTACACAGTACACATATGTGTGAATACATAGTATTTATACAAAAGTTGGAAATAAAAAATTTCACAAAACAGTACTTATTCTTACCATATGTGATGCCTTCTGATTTTTAAAATTTTATTCTGTTTCTTGAAAATGCTGTCATGGCCCATTAAGTTGATATCATAAGCCACTAATGGATTGTATCCATAGTTTAAAAAACATTGTTTTGATGCTTAGGAAACCAGGAAATAGCTCCTAGGATCATTATTGATTGGGTTTTGGTGAGAGAAGCATTCATCCTTGGGGAACATTGCAATAGGTGAAATCTTAGGCTAGGAAAAAAAAGTCCTCAAATAAAACCTTGTTTCACCATGGGAATTGTCAAGGAATTACACTAAAGAACTCAGAGTTAAATTTTGAACTCTTCTTGGACTCTGACGTGTTCCTCCCTACTTTCTTATCAGCCTTCAAACAGTGGCCGAGCTGCAGAACTCCTTGCTAAAGAACAGGGAACAGTGCCTGGATTTATTGGTTTTGGAACATCTCAGAGTGACCTAGGCTATGTTCCTGCTATCCAAGGAGCTGAAGAAATTGACAGTCTTGTGGATTCTGATTTTCGAATGGTGCTGCGGAAGCTTTCTAAGAAAGATGTCACAACAAAATTAAAAGCAAGTTTTATCATTTTCATAAAAATGATTAAGAAAATCCTTTTGTTCAAATGTCACTGACATAATTTTTGTCAAGAAAAATGAAGAATCATTTATCACTAATGAGTTCTTTTACGATTGTACTTTTATCTGACACGTAGACTTAAGTTTGATTTACACTTATCTTCCAGGTTATAAATTAATTTGTTGCTCTGCACTTTTTTGAAGCACTTTGGAATTCTGGCTTTACAGTTTTTTCCATTAGAGAATGTAATTTTGACCCTATAATTTTAAATGGGGTTTTTTATTTGTGTATGTTTTGTTTTTTTAAACACTGAAAAGTTTCTATCATAGTAGCCTGTGAAGGAACTCTTCAAATTAGTCCCATATGGCACAAACAGAAACAATGTATTCTCATATTACATAAGATAGGCTACACTTCTTGAACAGAATAAATATAATCAGTAACCAATATTATAGTTGTTGATCCTTAATGATGTTAATAATTCACTTTTAGGCTATGCAGGAATTTGGAACCATGTGTACAGAGAGAGACACAGAAATTGTAAAAGGAGTTCTTCCATACTGGCCAAGAATTTTCTGCAAAATTTCACTTGTAAGTATTAAGACTTTACTAGTTTATTTCTGTTGTATATTTTTTGGTTGAAGTCATGGGGACTATTAAATTTATGTGATTCATTTTCAGTGAGGGTTATGACATGTTATGTCAGCATTGTTGTGCAGATTGAATTATGTTGGGTTGTATAAAGTGTATAGGGAGTCTTTGTTTTCAGAAATTAGGTCATTACTAAAGAATTACCCAGTTACTTACCCAGTTACTTTCCAATCATAGTAAATTTTGACAATTAAATTTCTTTGTATATTTGCTGCAGAAGAATGAGAATAAATTGCTTAATTATTCAAGGCCTAGCCTTGACTGTATCTTGAATACAGTTGTTTTTATCTCATTGAGAAAAGGAGAAAAAGAAAAATTAATCGATTATTTTATATAATTATTGATTTTAGTTTAGCTTTGCACATAGGTGAATTCTTATTAATGGGTCATCATAGCATATCTAGAAATGTCTGTATTTGTTTTTATGGGCTAGAGCTATTTTAAACCATGTTATATTTTTAATAGGATCATGACCGCCGGGTTCGAGAAGCCACACAACAAGCTTTTGAAAAACTTATCCTTAAAGTGAAAAAACACTTGGCTCCTTATTTAAAAAGTTTGATGGGCTATTGGCTAATGGCTCAGTGTGATACTTATACACCGGCTGCATCTGCAGCAAAAGATGCCTTTGAAGCTGCTTTCCCTCCAAGCAAGCAACCTGAAGCCATAGCATTTTGTAAGGATGAAATTACAAGTGTAAGTTCTTGGAACTCTTCTGTATATATATATTTTCTTAAGTATTTAAATACTGTAAGGCATATTACAATGACAGCTCTTTGACATGACATTTTGAGGGAGTAAGTGAAATATTTCCAATGGAAATATTTCCAATATTGCCTTTTTTTTTTTGTGAGGAAGACTAGCCCTGAGCTAATATCCATTGCCAATCCTCTTTTATGCTGAGGAAGACTGGCTCTGGGCTAACGTCCGTGCCCATCTTCCTCTACTTTATATGGGATGCCACCACAGCATGGCTTGACAAGCGTACGTCTGTCTGCACCCAGGATCTGAACCTGCGAACCCTAGGCCGCCGAAGCAGAGCACGTGGACTTAACCACTATGCCACCAGGCTGGCCCAGCAGATTGCCTTTTTAAAATGGTGTTTAACAAAATTGACCATTTTGGATTTTTACATAATTAACACTTTAGATTGGATCTTTCTAAATTTAAATTTTCCACCTTTAATTTATAAATCTTAATTTGTCATATTATCTAAAAAACTTAGATGTATGCTTTGTAATATATAATCTAAAAAAAAGAGTACATATAAAAATTAAATCTAAACTTATTTTCCCCCATACTTCCATATCAGTACATGTATACAAATCTACTTCATTCTTTTTGTTGGCTCTGGTATTTCTTTGTATGGATGTACAACAGTTTATTTAACTTCTTTTATATTAATATACATTTGGGGTTTTCCCCCAATTTTTTGTTATAACAAACACTGCTTTGGTGAACATTTTTTTTTTTGGTGAGGATGATTGGCCACGAAGTAACAGCTGTTGCCGGTCTTCCTCTATTTTGTATGTGGGTTGCCACCACAGAGAGGCTTGACAAGCAGTACATAGGTCCACGCCCGGGATCCGAACCTGCAAACCCCAGACTGCCAAAGCAGAGTGTGCCAACCACTACACCACTGGGCTGGCCCCAACATTTTCTTTTTTTAATTGAAGTATCATTAACATACAATATTGTAAACATTCTTGAATAGGTCTCTTCATACCCTGTGGAGTGATAGTTACCAGAACTTCTAGTAACCATATGTTGGGTTGAAGGATAAGAACATTTAAAATTTTTGTAGATGTTGATAAATTGCCCTTCAAAAGGCTATACAAATTTATACTCCCATTAACAGATATAAAAGTTTCTCCAACACTTGGCCAACACTTTTGCCAGACTGATATCAGCCATAACTTTTGTGGCTTTCAGTTCATCTGTATCTAATAATGTCTTTCCCCATTTCTTCCCTCTTTATTTGCTGTTCCTAATATATTGACTGGAAAAACCAGACAACCAGGGTTCTTAGTATTATATCAAGAAATAAAAGTAGATAGACTATGAGTGAGGAGGGGAATTGAGGATTTAAAAAATTCATGGTTGCATTCATTCACTTATTTAGTACTCCTGTGTTTCCATAGCACCCTGTGTGTAATCCTACTTAAACATCCTCCCTCTTTTTCCTCCTTTCAATTAGTCAGCCTGCCTGTGGCTTTCCATTATACTTACAAGTCTAGGTTTCTTATCTTGGCCTATAGGGCTCTGTATGATCTAGTCTCTGCTTACCTATCTGATCTCTTCACCCAACACCTCTCCTACACATGCACACATTTGCATTCTAGTCCCCCATTTAGGTTCCTGGTTCTTCCATTCTTCATTTCTCTTTTGTACCAAGCTTGTTTTTCTAGGGAGAGTGTTTTTGGCTTTAATCATATTCTCAAAGGGAGTTATGTAACCCAACGTAAATTAATCACTGGTTTATTTGAAAAACCGAGTGATAAATGTTATGAGAGTGAAGTGTCACGAGTTTGGACACTTAAGAGTTTCAGATGATAGATTTTAAGACAACTAATTTGGCTGTTCATAGTTTTTTTTGTTTGGTTTTTGTTGACTTTGTTATGGATGGATAACTTATCATTGAATATGTGGATTATTTCCTCCATTATTTTCCCTTTAGTTGGCCATGTCACAGTGCATTACAGATACTGGGTTTGAGCTTTCCCAAATTCAAAACCAATGTATTAGAGAGGAGGTAGGCAAGTGAAGATCACAATGTCAGATTTATAGACAGTATGTCATAATGTCTATAAGAACATGGGCTCTGGGTCATACCATTGGGTTCTAGTCCCTTTCTGCTATTAGTTGGCTGTGTAACCTTGGATAGGTTTCTTTGCCTCCATTACCTCATCTATTAAAGTGGGAATTAACTTGACTTCGTCGAGTTGTTGTGAGGATTGATTTAGTTAATAAATGAAATGTGCTCAAAGCAATACCTGGCATGTGGAAAAGCTCAATAAATGCTAGCTGTTCTTATTGCTGATGAAATAGATCCTGGAACAGTGGGTTTCCTGGTACTGCACACTCCAGAAGTAGGCAGACCTACTCACATTTCCCATGGAACGTTAGACCCTCCTCCATGATGGAGCAGAGCACAATGTGTGTTTTCTGTGAGCAGGGAGGTGCTCAAAAAGAGAGGAGAGGGAAGCAGAGCCTCATTTTTCTTCCACACTTACTAATTGAGTATTCCACCCACTTCACCACTGTGTGCGAGGAATGGAGAAGCAAGATACCAGGAATATTTAGGGGAAAATTCCTTTTGATGGAAACTGGAAGTGTTTAGAAGAAGTACCCTGACCTTCTTACCCCAGCAGCAGCCAACCTTGGGGACTGATAGGGAAAGAAAAATAGGTAAAATGTTTTCAAACCTTTTAGTTTTGCTATTTAATTTTGCTACTTTTAGGGGGAAGAAGGCAAAAATTTTTAGGTAAGATGAGGTTTATGCTCTATCTATTCACCATTGACAGTTCAATAAAATCTCAAGGCTATGGGATTTTCCCCCTTTCTAGGTGCTGCAGGATCATCTTACAAAAGAAACTCCTGATACACTCAGTGACCCACAGTAAGTTGTATTGTATCTGTGACTCTTGTTAAAGATTTCTTTCACTCAGGTAATAAGATGATCATTTCAATGTGACATTTTTAAAAAAGGGAATTTGAAATGTAGAGATGAAAGTACTTTATAATAGAGTGCTGTATGCCGGGTGCTGTTTTAAGTGGTTTTGCTTGCAGACTGTCCTGCTATTTAACTTGAATTATCTGGGAGCTACATGTTCAGTTCTTTTACAAAGAGATGTTTTTAGATTTTTCTCACATTTATCTTTTGACAGTCAAAGTGGGAACCATTTTAAGGTCTAGTTGAAAATAGTTGAAGAACTATGAATAGTTCTATTGAAAAAGTAGTAAAATGTTCCATTTACTTTTATGTTCTAATCAAACTATTAAGAGTCCATAAGGGAAAGTCATATTAGATGCATTGATATCCATTCCCTAAATCACCCTATTAACTGCCACTGACAGCAGGGTCCTTGCACGCTTATTTCAAGCCATAGCTTTTCATCTACTTTCACCTTGTATTATTTGAAATATGTGTGATTAAAATTCTGTGAATGTTTGTATTTTGTTGGGGGGGCGTTGGCACAGGGAGAATAGAATATAGAAATAAAGCAACTTTTTTAGATATTTAAAAACATTTAAAATAGAAGTGCCAAATATGTAGTTTGACTTATTCTCAATCCTTGTATATATTTATTTTCTTTTCACATCAAGAACTGTTCCAGAGGAAGAGAGAGAGGCTAAATTCTATCGAGTTGTAACTTGTTCCTTATTGGCATTAAAGAAATTGCTTTGCCTCTTACCTGATAATGAGCTTGATTCTCTGGAGGAGAAATTTAAATCTCTTTTATCACAGAACAAGTTTTGGAAGTATGGAAAACACAGTATACCTCAGGTATCTTAATCTTGTTTATTTTAAGACATTTCTCTGATATCTTTTTTTCCTCTGATCTTGTTTGTTTATGCTTTATGTTTAAAACTCTGCAAATGCATCTTTGTGGTGGGACTGAATTGCCTCTCTTCCTAGAATGTTATTATATTTTCACTTTTTTGTGTAGCTATTTGGCCCTCAGATTCAGAGTTGAATTATTGTACTCTTCCATTAATGGCGCCTTAGAATTGTTGATGTGTGCAAGGCTCTTCTCATTTAATGTATTTATTTTTTTCCCCTTTGTTCTTATCTTCCTTTCCATTCTCCACCTCCACCAGATGACCTTTCTAATGTACTTTATGTGTATCCTTTTGTTTGTATAGTCGATTCTTGTTATTTATGGTGATTATTTTCTATAAAGTCCCCATGGACACTGAATTAGTGAATACTGAAGCACTGTTCTTAGGAGAAATACAGGATTAGGTTCCTTCGAGTCTTTGGGCACAACATTTTTGTCAGTTGGTCAGTATGTAACCTGGTTTTATGTATGTCTGTTTAGAGACATCTTATTTAATATGTATTGTTGATTCATTAACATTAAACTCACGGACAACAGCACTAGAAGTCATGCCTGAATAAAACTTATTGAACATGTATTTTCTCTGTTAGGCACATCACAGCTTTTTTGCAGGTGTTTTTAATTCACATAAATGGTATTGTGTTATATTTCATTCCATTTATTGCTTTTTACTTAGTACTTTTTAAAAAAGTACTAAAATACTTTAAATCCATCACGTTCCGTGTGTATATCTGGTCCATGTCTTCTAACTCCTGTGTAGTATTCAGAGGTTTGCATCCATTCTGTTTTACCTGTCCATCCCCCCAGCGGTAGACCCCTTGATTGCCTCCAACTCCCTGCCCTCACAAGTAATGCGGCAATGAATATCTTCATTCATGTGTCCTCAGATCTGTGAGAATTTCTTTTTCTGAAATTCTATCGGTTTCTGAATTACTGAGTCAAAGAGTATGTGCATACTTAACTTTCTGAAGAAGTGCCAAATTGCTCATCTGAATGGCTGCATTACTCTAGACTCAACCACCAATGCACGATGAATCATACACATATCGTTATATTCTAGCCAGGAGCAGGCATTATTCAGCTTCCTAATTTTTATCAGTCTAATAGGAGTTCAAGTGTTATCTTTCTTTAGTTTTAGTTACTCTGCTAGCTAGTGACTTTTAGCATCTTTTTCTAAGCTTTTTAGATTTTTGTGTTTCTTCTGTAAACTAGTTGTTCATATCTTTCTCCCCTTTTTTTCTATGGAGTTGTTCTCTTTTTCTTGTTTTACTGGAGTTCCTTGTATATTCTAAATATTAGTCCTTTTGTCCTTTTTAGGCATTGCAAATAATCTATTCTGTCACCTTTCATGTGTCTTCTGGTAGAAAGACTGATTTTGCCTTATGCAGGCCTTTCCCACTTTTAAGCCATAAAGATATTCTTATATTTGTAATAGTTATATCTTTTTTAACAGTTTTTTTAATAGTTTTACCTTTCATATGAAGTCTTTAATCCATCAATAATCCACCTTTTTATATGGTGTTAGGTAGAGATTTAGTTACATTCCTCTTTATGTATAGTGAACCAGTTTTCCTGTCACCTAGTAAACCATTCATTCTTTCCCTATTGATTTGTGGTCCGCCATTGTGGTACATTTGGGATCACATTTTCCTGGCTCTTTGTAGGTTGAGTAATTTTAGATTATATCCTGGACACAGATGTTTAGATTGTATCCCAGAATGTTATGTTTTGGAGATTGGATTATTTTATATTGCTACAAAAGTGTTGATGTTTTTGTGTCAGTAGGCAATTAACTTGGTTAGATGCAAAGCAAAATGTCAAGCCTGCAGTGGACAATGTCTCAGATCTCATTTCAGTTCCTTAAGCCTTAGTTTTAAGCTGCTTTCAGTTTACCCTACGCATGCATGGTTCAAGGGTCAGCTGTAGATTTAGGCTGTTTAAACACAGAATATGGGGGTTCCTTTCTCTGGCTCTCTCCTTTCTAGAGTTCCCTGTCACTCTCTTGCAACCTTGTTTACCCTGGGCTCCTTTTCCTGCTTCTTCCAGTTCCTCCAACCAGAAGGATGTCAGGCTTTCTATTGGAGTTGTGGCTGCCGCTGTGCCTCTGTGGTGGTGACTGCAGCCACCTTCAGGGCAAAGCTGCACAAAATGGGAATCAATGTGTGGATTGCTTAACTCCAAGTTTTGATTCCCCTCCAAAATGTGTATTTCAGTCTTCAGAGCCCTCAGGTAGCTGTTTTTTGTGTTTTGTTCACAGAGCCTATAGTTGTTCATTGTAGGAAGATCACTGTGTTATCAGTCTCTCACTGCACCATATTCTTTTGGCCATTTTTAAATTGGGTTTTTATTTTTGAGTTGTGAATGTGCTTTATTTATTCTGGTTACAAGTATTTTGTCAGATAAAGTATCGTGAATGTTTTCTTCCAGTTTGGGGCTTACCTTTTCATTTTGGTAATGATATTTGGAGAGTAGGTGTTTTAATTTTGCTGAAGTCCAGTTTATCAACTTTTTTTTCTTTTTAATTTTAATGAAGTCCAGTTTATCAATTTTTTTTCTTTTACGGTTTGTGCTTTTGTTGTCTTATCTAAGAAATCTTTGCCTTTCTCAAGGTTGCAAATATTTTCTATATTTTATTCTAGAAGTTTTATAGTTTAGGTCCATTTAGAGTTAATTTTTGTGTGTGGCATAACGGTGAGAGTCTAATTAATTTTTTTTATGAGGTATCCATTTGTTGAAAGACTATTCTTTACTCACGCTGGCACCTTTGTCCAAATTCAATTGACCATATATGTGGGTTTTTAATTTTGGACTCTTCTGTTCCATTTCTCTATATGTCTATCCTTAACACCAGTGCCACATGCTCTTGATTATTATTGTTTTATAATAAGTCTTGAAACCCTCCACCTTTGTTTTTCTTTTTCAAAGTCGCTTAGGCTATTTTAGATCCTTTTCATCCCAGAATAATAATATATAATATTCTCCATACTGAACACATCTTTATGGTTTTTGTCATTATGGTGAAATGCGTTTTCTTTTTCGATTATGTTTTCTATTTTGTTTGTACTGTTGTATCGGAATACTGTGCTTTCATATGTTAATTATATAACCAGCAACTCTTCCAAACTCCTGTTGGTTCTAATAGTTTGTCTTTAGATGTTTTTGAATCTTTTTTTATAGCCTGTTACTTTGCTACAATTATAGATTGTTGTTTGGGTTACTTTCCAATTCTTTTTTTTCCCTTGTCTCCTTTTATTAATTAGGTCCTCCAGTACCATGTTGAATAGAAGTGGTGATAGCAGGCATCCTTTTCTTGTTCCTGACTTTAATGGAAATAGTTCTAGACTCTCAGTGTTAAGTATGATGCTTGCTGTAGATTTCATAAGGTTTAAGGTTTCCTTTTTATTCTTGCTTTGCTGAGTATTTCTGTCATAAATGAATGCTTAAATTTTCTTGATTGTGTTTTCTGATATGTTTATATGATCATATGATTTTCCAGCTTAGTGTTTAAGAGACAAACTTAGTCATGCTGTATGTATATCTTTTTAAATACTCTGCTGACATTGATTTGGTAATATTTTATATAAAATATACAGAAATAGAATATTTTGTTGGGTTAAATATATGTGTGTGTATTTTTTTAATCCCAGAAAACATTATTATTACACTCACAGTCTTCATTTAGATTTACCTACATATTTGTTGCTTGTTTGCTCTTTATTCCTTTCTTCATCTCTTAACTTCCATCTGGGATCATTTACCTTCTGTATAGAGTGTGTCCTTTGAATTTCTTTTTGTGCTGGTCTGCTGGTGATGAAGTCTTTTTTTTCTCTATCAAAAAAGATGTTTTTATTTCACTCTCATTCTTAAAAGAAATTTTTATGAGGTATAGGATTAAATACTGGCAGTTATTTTTGTGTTGAAGATATTCCACTGTATTCCGATTTCATTGTTGCCATCGAAGTCAGTTATCAGTCTTACTGTCCTTCCTTTGAAGGCAGTTTGTTTTTTTCCTCTGGCTACTTTTAAGATTTTCTCTCTCTCTTTTTTTTTTTTTTTTGCAGTTACACCATGACGTGTCTTGGTGTGGATTTCTTTTTATATATCCTACTTGGGATTTGTTGGACTTCTTGAATCTAGATTGGTGTATTTCATTGGCTCTACAAAATGTTCAGTTATTATCTCTTTAGATATATCCTTTGCCTCATTCTTTCCCTTGGGGATTCTGATTAAATATATGTTAAGTCTTCTCACTATCCTCTATGTCTCTTGTGCTGTCCTTGGTGTTTTTGATCTTTTTGTCTTTCCATGCTACTTGGTGGATAAATTCTTTTGCTCTTTCAGTTCACCAATTCTGTCTTTATCTGTATCTAATCTGCTCTTAAACTATGAATTGAGCTTTTATTTATGTATATATATAGTTTAGGGATTATGATTGGTTCTTTTTCAGATCTGTTATGCTTTTTCTAAGGTCTTTTTCCCATCATATTTCTTTAAACTTTTGTTTCTTTAAGTATAATAGGCATTGTTCATATGGAGTTTGTAACTGATAATTCTAAGATTTAAAGTCTCAGATCTCTGTATTATCTTATGTTTCTGGTGATAGTGGCTCATGGTGACTTATTTCTCATTTGTTTGGCCATATTTAACTTTGTGCTAGTTTGTGTATTCATAGGAATAATTTGAGGCCCCAAATGAAGACTTCTGCCACTAGAGAGGATTTGTGTTTGCTCCAGCCAAATAAATAGAAAGTTGAATTATTTCTGCCTTCACTTTTAGCTTAGTAATTCCTAATGTCTTTTTAGTTATTTGATACTCTTAAAAAGATTTTAAAAAGTGTTTTTCCAGCGCTTTTAGTTTTATTAATGGGAAGGTTAGTATGAATAACCTATTTGCCAGTACCATAAATAAAAAATCTTATCCCAGTTTTGCTAGGCTTTAATTTAATTCACCTTTCCATTTTTTCTTTTAGATCCGCTCAGCTTATTTTGAGTTAGTTTCTGCTTTGTGCCAGCGTATTCCACAGTTGATGAAAGATGAAGCATCCAAAGTGAGCCCATCAGTTCTACTTAGCATTGATGACAGTGACCCCATTGTGTGCCCAGCTCTCTGGGAAGCTGTACTTTATACACTTACAACTATTGAGGTAGGTAAGAGAGGTACATTTAGTACAGGGAATACTTGTCTTAGTTGTAATTTAGAAGCCTTAGATATGTGAGAGAGAGCCTATGTGATTATAATCTCTAAAACTTATTGGAAAAATACTTTTTTGTAAATAAAATACTTAAACTTTTTACGGTTTCAGAATTTTAGTTTTTAATGGTGGTGAGAGATTTTAGCCTCTTTAGGCTAATTCTAAGGTCTTCTTTAGGTAGAAGACTTGATTTTTATTTTTGAGAGCCTATATGTCTTCTCTCTTAATTGGGAAGATATGTTTATGATCTCTAATTATTATTATAATGTTTTCTTTGGTTAGGACTGTTGGCTTCATGTAAATGCAAAAAAAAGTGTGTTTCCCAAGCTGTCAGCTGTGGTTCGTGAAGGTGGCCGGGGTCTGGCTACTGTCATATATCCTTACCTTCTGCCATTTATCAGCAAACTCCCCCAGTCCATTACAGATCCAAAGTTGGATTTCTTCAAAAATTTCCTCACCTCTTTAATTGCAGGGTAAGGAATTTAAATTCTTGATCTTTAAAGCAAAAGAGATTTTTCTTGTTTTCATAAATGGATAGAATGACATACTCATTATTGTCTGTCTTATTTAAATTTCCCCAAATTGTTTTGCTGTTTATTAAACACTTTTAAAGTTTTCAGAGAATTACAGTTGGAATTCTTTTCTCGGGTACTTTCTAGGCTTTAGTGGTAGTGCACAGCAGAAAGTAAGTTGAATATGGTAAGGCGCTTAGATGGAAACAGTTCGTTTTTCAAATGAGACATTTTTTTGTATATTGATAAATACAAATGCCCAAATGCAGAAAATGAACCAGTGAAGTCTTTAAAACTTCCATAAACTTATATGTAATAGCTGTTTAAAGTCATACTTAAAAAATTATTTCAGTGTATTTGTTGAACTTAATAAATAAAAGCCAGTTTTATTAATGATTAAAACTTTTTTCACTACATTATCATCTTTATTTGTTTAAGTCTTCTCTTTCAAATTTGCAGGTGGGTTGGTTCATGAGTAAAAAATATCTATCTTTTGTTGACACTCTTTTTTCAAATATGCTTTTTTTCCCCACAGTTATTCAAGTTCATGTTCTAATCGTGCTATATTTTGGTTGGTTGTTGTTAGTTTTTAGTTTAAAAAAGTCCTCTTTTGGTACAATGCCTTTCTTGTGTCTGAGTTGCTTATTTTCTTTTTCATGTAAGAGTAAGCCACAGTTTTTATTATTTCTTAGGCTATCAATGGAGAGAATCAAAACCAGCTTTTCCGAGTGTTCAGCAGTAATATCTGCTTTTTTTGAATGCTTACGTTTTATAATGCAGCAAAACTTAGGTGAGAAAGAGATTGAAGAGATGCTCGTCAATGATCAGGTATTTATAATGTAAAAATAATCAGTGCCTTTGCACACTGACTATAAAGAATCAAGCTCATTGTGTCTTGTTGCCATTTTATTAATTAGCCTTCCTTGTGAAGATTTCATTTTTATAATTTACAAATTGAGTAATGTGTATTTCTGACCAGAGAAATAAAAATTCTATACTGTCCGTCGCTAGCATAATACCATAATGCCTAAGTACTAGTTAGTCTCTGGATGTACAAATCCTGACTGTTTTAGAGAGTTGCATTGCAAAACTGAATTTAGAAGATGCTATTTGTGTTCTTTTGTATTAAGTTTAAATTATACAATAATCATCTTGCTACTTCTAAAGTATTCAAGTACATTTATCCTTTTGTGAACAATTGTGCTTGGATTTTAGAACCAGTGATGAGAGCAGGTTCTGGAATATCATTTCTTATGGTAGGAAATTAATTAATGAAATTATGTAAGCCCAGATTCTAGTTGATGTCTCAGATAGTTAACTTCTCTTATTGTTGTAATTTAAGAAAAAGAGTTCAGAAACTTGCATAAGTTCAGAAGATGCAAAGAAAACGATATGATTTGTTATTGACCAATAATCTCTGTCAGTTATACCATAGAAAAGAAGTAATTTAGGAGAGTGCAGTGAAATCATTAAACTCTTTTTATGATAGGAAAATGATCCTCAAGTTAACTCTTTTCAGAGTTCTGGGGAAAAAGTCCATATTTTTCAGTTACTAAATATGAAATGTTATAATGTTTTACAAATACCTTGTTTAAATTTTATTTCTTCTGAAAACTGAACTTTTATAATTCTGTTTCCTCTTTCAGTTGATTCCTTTTATTGATGCAGTTCTCAAAGACCCAAGATTGCAAGATGGGCAGCTGTTTAACCATTTAGCAGAAACTTTAAATTCCTGGGAAGCCAAAGCAGATATAGAAAAAGATGATAAAACAGCTCGCAACTTGGAGAAAGTGCTATTAAATTTCTGGCAAAGACTGTCAGAGATCTGTGTCGAGAAAATCAACGAGCCAGAAGCTGATGTGAAGTCTGTTTTGGGTGTATCTAACCTGTTACAAGTCCTTCAGAAGCCAAAGAGCTCACTGAAGTCAAATAAAAAAAAAGTTGGTAAGGTTAGATTTGCTGACGAGATGCCTGAAAGTAATAAAGAGAATGAAAAATATGTCTCCTCAGAAGGAGAGAACAGTGAAGGCTCTGAATTAATGGCTGAACCTTCTCTCACTCATAATTGTTCAGACGTTATATCTCCGCGAAGGAAAAAACCTTTGGAAGACTTAGTCTGTAAGCTAGCTGAGATGAGTATTAATTATGTCAATGAACAAAAGTCAGAGCAACATCTAAGGTTTCTCTCCACCCTGCTCAACTCCTTCTCTTCGACCCAAGTATTTAAAATGCTACTAGGTGATGAAAAACAGGGTATTGTCAAAGCCAAACCTCTTGAAATAACCAAACTTGCACAAAAAAATCCTGCAGTGCAGTTTTTATACCAGAAACTAATAGATTGGCTAAATGAAGATCAAAGGAAGGATGCTGGTTTCTTGGTGGACGTTTTGTACAGCGCCCTCTGCTGCTGTGACAGTAATACGGAGAGAAAAGATGTCTTGGATGATCTAACTGAGGTACTACTGCCGTATATCTTTTTAGACTGTAATGGTTTACACTGGCGCACTCATTATAGATGAGTAGAATGAGACTTGCATGGCGGTTATTTTTGGATCGTTTCTTGGCTGTGAATGTCAATTTAAAATCAAGCAATATATTCTTTTTTTTTTTTTTGTGAGGAAGATCAGCCCTGAGCTAACATCCGTTGCTAATCCTCCTCTTTTTGCTGAGGAAGACTGGCCCTGGGCTAACATCCGTGCCCATCTTCCTCTACTTTATATGGGACGCCGCCACAGCGTGGCTGACAAGCAGTGCGTCGGCGGGCGCCCGGGATCCGAACCGGGGAACCCCGGGCCGCCAAGCGCGGACGAAACCGCTATGCCACCGGGCGGCCCCAAGCAATATATTCTTAATTGTGATTGGGAAGTGTGTGAGACTTCTGGTTAGGTGTTCAGTAAGTATGTTAAGATGAGCAAAGTTGATAATAAAATGGTAAGTTCTTTTAGTTCATACTTTTTAAAGCTGGACTAGCTAAAAAACTTTTGGTTTTTTAACAAAAAGTTAACAGTTACATTTACTTGTGAAAAGTTTTACTGTTTCTTCTAGCAGATTGTTTCTAACTCTTTTTCCTCTTCTAGGTGGATCTGAAATGGAGTTCTATTCTTCAGGTCATTGAGAAGGTATTTTAGGGATTTTTTCTTTCTCTTTCTTTGTATTTATGGGTATAGAAAAACTAAAATTACAGTCATACTCACACACTGGTATGTGGTCAGGTGTTTACGTGAGAGAACTTCCTTATTATTGTAACTTTATTCCCATAATTTGGGAAGACATTGGTGTTTGCCTTTTTATAGTAGTATTTTTCTAGTTAGGAATATCAGGGAAGAATGAACAGGCTCTGGAAAAATCAGTGTTTCTTCCCTGGCAGGTAACAAAGGGAAAGTTAAAAAAACATTGTATTATCTTTTAAACTAAAGCTACAGGTTTCTGCTCTTTTCCTAGTTACTTTTTCTTCTATAGACGTGGATTGAGTGGGTTCTAGCTTTGCCTAGAACACATCAGGAAATTAAATTTGTCCTACTCTGGAATGCTATACAGGCAAATTAAAATCTTCTAGCCTTTGTCTGATTGCCACTTGACTAAATAGGAAAATTAGTGATAAGAATAATGAAAAGAACTCAAGCAACATAAATAATTTAGAAATTTTAAAAAATGGCTTGTGTTCTTTCCCTATGAAGATGTGAATGATGTAACTAACACTTTTCCAACCATAGAAATGTTATGACTAGCTACCTAAAATTCTTTTTTTTAGTATTTTTTTGATTATTTTTAATTTTATATAGATAACTCTGTAGTTTACATTTTTCTTATTTTCTTTTAAAATTATGGCAAAAACTACATTAACATAAAATTTACCATCTTAACCATTTCTCACTGTACAGTTCAGATCTCTAGAACTTTTTCTTCTTGCAAAACTGAAACTCTGTACCCCTTAAAGAACAACTCATTTCCCCAATAGTTTATTTTTACAAAATACCGACTACTAATTTACTATTTTTCAAGGAGAAATATTACTTATCAGGCACACCATTTGCATTAGTTATCCAGTACCTTCTCTCCCTATAGGCAGGCTACCTGAAAAGGCAAATTATCAGAAAACTGCTTGATAAGTCTAGAATCAGAGCAAAGGGAATTAATAATTTGATGAGAAGACTGATATGTCCGTTTCCAACTTAGGAATGTACCTGTTCAGATACATGTGTTTGGAGGACTGTCCTCTTCCTGGACAGTGTTTGCCCCCTGTACTTCCATGACTAACTAGCCTCCCCACCCCCTTAAAGCTGATCAGATTCTTTTTGTAAATACATTAAAATATTGAGGAGTTGAACATCATGTCTTGATAACCTGAGAGACATTTTATTCAGAAGTTTTTTTTCTGGATTTTGTAGGATTCTATAAAATAGATTGGTTTATTTGGTAAACTATGTTAAGAAAGCCAAATTATAGCCATCTCAATTCTAGTTTTTCATGATTTTATGCATACTTTAAGAGCAGAGTCCTAAAGTTAGCTTCTTTAAAAACCACCCTGAGTTTTGTAACCAGAAAAGGACCTTAGAGATTTTCTAGGTTAATCTTCATTTTTCAAATTAGGACATAGGCCCAGATTGTGTAAGAGATTTGTCCAAGGTCATAAAGCCAGAATAGTGCTAAGCTTGGGCTAAGATAAAAGTTTTGGTTACCAATAGTTTTTTAAATAAATGGATAATGGTTTTTCAGGCACTACCCAATCCGCACTTGGATTTTTTTTTTCCAGATTGCTTTGAAATGAACCAAGTTGCAAATTCCTTTCTTCTCAGCCCTTAAAGCAAAAGAAGCTCTGGGAACACGGATCAGCATGCTTTTGGGGGTGGATTTGCAGTTTTTTTTCTTGCTTCCCTCCCCCATGAAAATAAATCAATTGCTGTCAGATATCTGGCTCCAGTAACTATTTCAGAGAATTTAGGGAAGTAATAATAAGTCCTGTTGTTCATATTGAAGTCATTTACCACTAGTATATAGTAATTGTTCTTTAATTTTAGCAAAATTAATGAACAAAAATTTAGTATCTATAGAGCGTTTTTTAAATCTGTCTTCAAAGTTCATCCATTCATTATTCATTGAACATATCTGCAGTGTTGATAGCAGGTATCAAAGAAGTTTAAGACAGTGTCTGCTCTCAAGGAACTTACAATCTCATTGGAAACAAGACATACACAGATGAAACATTATAAATAATATTACAATCCAGTAAGTGTTTTAGAAATTCAGAGAAAAGCAGTGATGAATATGGGCTGAAGTGGATGGGGAGACTTCATAAAGCAGGTGGGATTTGTACTGATTCTCAAAGAATGGATGGGATTTGATAAGTAAAGAAGAGCGGGAGTATTTATAGTTGGGAAGATAGCATGAACAAAGCATGGAAGTGTACGTAAGCAAGGCTTAGTAGGGAACAGGGAAGATACCAGCCTTCTTAGAACCTTAGGAGGAGGAGTGGGGCATAGTGTTGGGGCCATGATGATGAAGGGAGGCAATATGGTACAAGTAATTTTTTAGGCAGATATACGTTTTGATCTTGCTTCTAATCTTTGCTTTAATTTTATGGTTTTAGGCATGTTCTAGTTCAGACAAACATGCTTTAGTAACTCCTTGGCTAAAAGGAGATATCCTTGGAGAGAAATTGGTAACCTTGGCAGATTGTCTTTGTAATAAGGACTTGGAATCCACAGGATCTTCTGAATCTTACTTCTCAGAAAGATGGACTCTTCTAAGCTTGGTATTATCCCAACATGTTAAAAATGGTAGGCAAAAATGTGGCTTTTGTTTTTTAGTAGGGAATAATCCTTTCACTTTTTGGGAGGATTCCATGCTGCTAAGTTTGCATATTATTGGTTGAGAATAAAAAGACGTAGTTCATTCAAATGTCTTAAATTCGTAAGCACCCTAAATGTTTGTCAATCTTTGTAGTGTGACTTGGAAGGCATTTAATATTTTTAGTTTTATATTCTCAAGGATTTTGCATTTAGCAAAGCTATTCACTCTAATTTTGTAGAGCATTGCTTTAATTTAAAACTGCTTTCTTATGTGAAGGCTTTTATGTGTGAGAGAACAGATTGATTTGTTGGTATAGTTTTCTTTTGTCTAATACATAAACACTTTCTTTTTAAAACACTTGGAAAGACTCAAGTGGTTGTTAATCCAAATTAAGATATTCAGCAATGCACTGTTAATATTTTTTATTTTTTGTCTGTGTGAACTTTTTTTCTCTAGATTACTTGATTGGAGAAGTGTATGTTGAAAGAATTATTGTTAAACTTCATGAAACTTTATCCAAAACAAAGAAATTGTCAGAAGCTGAAAATAATGACTCCTCAGTGTCTTTTATATGTGATGTGGCCTATAACTATTTCAGCTCCGCGAAAGGATGCTTGCTAATGCCATCTTCTGAAGATTTATTATTAACTCTCTTTCAGTTATGTGCTCAGAGCAAAGAGAAAACACATTTGCCAGGTAATAGCCTACTGCTCAAATGTTTTGTTGGGAATCTCCGGCTCTGACCTTCATAGTGTAAGTGCCTGGGCTTTATTAATTGAATCGTAATGTGTTTTGAAAGTTGAAAGTATTTTGAGTAAAAGGCTACAAATCTTAAACACTTTCAGCTTTAGAAACCAAGTTAAAGATGAATGTAGACGTTATGTCTGAAGTTCTTATTTGATATCAAAGAAACAGTTTTGGAAGAGACCATGATAGATGAGTTAGAATCTTAGCCTCTTCACTCAGGAACTCTGACAAGTTGCTTAATTTCTTGATGCCTCACTTTCTGCATTCATCAAGGGGGATATTAATATCTCCTTCTCTTATAGTTAAAAACGTTCAATCTTGGTGTATATCAAAATGAAATTGCGATTGCCTGTTTAAGGACTATATTCTTGCCTTATGTTAATTCAGACTTATTTATGAAAGGAATATAAAAAAACACTATTGATAAAGAGGCCTCCTCCCCAACCTTTTCTTTAATACTAACTACTGTATTTGGAAAAGAATAATACTTTTTACATCTCCAAAAGGACAACTGTCTTGTAAATAAGTTCAGAGCAGAAAAAAGCTAACTTCAAAAATCTCATCAGTTTTACATTTACGTGGCGTGAGCTAGCTTGAATTATTGCATTATTATGACATAGTTATTTTGTTTTGGCAATTGACTAGTAATTTTATGTTTTCTTTTTTTAATGGTACCTTAAAAATCTCAGGTCTGCAATGAATTCTTTCAGACATTTTGTACTGTGTAGTTATTTCAGAGGGATTACAAATTACTGTTGACATCTTGATTTTAGACTTTCTTATCTGTAAACTGAAAAATACTTGGCTCTCTGGTGTGAATTTACTGGTCCATCAAACTGGCAGTACATATAAACAGAGTACCTTCCTACGTTTGTCTGCTCAGTGGCTGAAGGACCAAGTTCAGTCTTCATCTTTGGATATCAGAAGGTAACCTTTTTATGCTCAGTTGCACAGTATCTCTTTAATACTTGATCACTGTCCTTAAATAAGATTCCATTATTAGTGTGAGTGCCTATGAAAAATGACTTGTTGCATAAGAAATCTACCAATTCTAAGAGAAGATCCAAACAGATTTTTCCAAAAGGACTTTGTTTTAATGATCATCCACTTAAACTCACTTAATTGAAGAATGACTTGTTATAGCATATCTGCTGGAGTTCTAATGTATGGTCAGTGAAGTGATGGTGGTGCTATCCTGTGTCTCAGGCTGATGTGGATTGTCACCATAACCTCTCATGGCCACCACACATAGTGATTGTATTTTCTTGGGGTTTGGTAGCCACTGTTTTAAGGTGTTGAATTGCAAATATGTTTCACATCTCATTCCTAAATCCATATATAAGAGTGAAAACTACGAGAATGCAGAGGCTGTTGGGGTTGGGTCAAACCTTTTTCTGGTCATCATGTTCTTTTCATGGAATAAGGTAGCTGTATTTCAGAAATATCTGATCTAAAATAGGTCAGGTTCCATTCATTCTGAGATAGAAGCAGCACTCAGTTTCAAATCATGAATGTTGGATTAAGTCCCCAATTTGACTGTGTGTATGTTGGCGGGGGTGGGTAGAGGGGCCACTTACCTTGATTTTTATTTGTCTTGTTGTTCAGGTAAGCTATTAACTGCCATAGGATATTTATTATGTACCAGGGTGTTCAAGTTAGTCATAGCATAACTACAACAGTTAAGTTCTTCACGTCATTTTCAGTCTTCAAGTCCTCTTGTCTACTGTTGATGACTTGCTAAATGCGCTTCTAGAGAGTGAAGATACCTATCTTCTGGGAGTTTATATTGGAAGTGTAATGCCAAACAACAGTGAGTGGGAAAAGATGAGACAGTCTCTTCCTATACAGGTATGTTTAAGATTAGAGAGTGCTTATCTCATTCTGAAGTTTGGATTTAATGCAAGCTTAAATATTTTTATTTTCTGGGGAAGAAAAAACGGTAAATGCAATGAATATCTTTTGTTTTATTCTGGGGACAAAATAAAAGTAATGAAATGAGTATCGTACTTTGCTTTTTTGTCTCTGAATGCTCATATATTGGATGTTTGCTCTTTGCAAGACACCAGTTGACACTGGCAGTTGCCGTGGTACAGGACGAATAAGACCAAGTTCTGTCCGGAAGGAGTCTTAAAGAAATATACATGTTGATAATTTCCTTTAGTAGAAGCCAAACTTCTAGGCTTATGTGGTTTTACTAATAAACTAGTAATAACTTCATTTTTGAAGTTATTCTAATAATATTTTGCAGATATTCTAATAACTTCACTTTTATTCCCTGTCTTAACTGCATAGGTAATAAATAGAGTATCTAATGATTTTGTTTGTAATTTAATGTATTGTTTTTACAGTGGTTGCATAGACCTCTTTTAGAAGGAAGATTGAGTTTGAATTATGAGTGTTTCAAAACCGATTTTAAAGAACAAGATACAAAGAAACTTCCCAGCCATTTGTGTACTTCAGCATTACTGAGCAAAATGATATTAGTTGCACTGAAAAAGGAAATAGTCCTAGAAAATAATGAGCTTGAGAAAATAAGTAAGTATATATGAGCATTCAGATATAAATATAAATTTTGAAATAATTATAATTTTGAAATAATTTTGGTTACACTGCAGTTTAAGTCTTTAAAGAATCAAGAATCTTTAGCTTCTATTCACTATTTTAGTGATGAGAAACTTGAGGTTACTTAAGTGATGAATGTTAAACTGCAAATCAGGTGGAAACATGCTGAAATCTTGCTGTAATCTTGTTAGCTGTAGAGCAGAATTTGGTATAAGATCAGTTACTCACGCTGGCATGACATAAGCAGATCCTATGGCACATAACCCTAAAGAGAATGTTTAAGTGAGTCTGCTGTTTCCTCAGGGATTCTGAATTTTCAGTTAATTTTTGAACCACTATACCTTGTATTCATAGGGCCATAGTTTTTTTCCTGGCAAGTGGAGGTTCAAATGTTGAATCTCAAGAGGATTTAGGATTTCAGAAAATTCCCCCATTCCAGGAAATGGTGCAGAATTGTAAGTAGCAGGTTGTCCTGTACAAAATGGTATTAAAGGTAGAGGATTTGTAGAATTCCTGTGTCAGTCATGTTTGTAAGACGTCAGCTGTAACACAGTTACTAGTAGGGGAGAGTATATGCCTTGTGGAAGAAAGCTGGGACACCTCTTTTGGTTAGCCAGCTCCACGTGCAGTTAAGAGCAAGGACATTAGCCTGTAGTTTACATTGCTCACAGAGTGAATCTGTCCAAAAACAAAACTGGAAATTGGAGTAATATTTTTTGTAATAATTTATTTTTGTTAGTTGTGTTACTGATTACAAACTGGCAACATTATGTATTTAATCTTCTCACCAACCCTATCAGTTAGATATTATTATTGTTGTTTATCTTTTCTTGACTTGATTAGAGTTGCTTAGTTTGTAAGGGATGGGATTAGATTTTGAACCAGATCTCAAGTCTTCTGACTCCAAAATCCATACATGGATTTATAAAAGAGTGTCGTGGCTAATTATGTATTAAAAACCTGTGATATGCCAGGTTTTGTGTCAGATGGTCATTTAATTCTCACAATAGTCCCGAGAGGTAGATTGTAGTATCCTAATTGCTAACTATGTATGCAGCTCATTTGAATCCAGACAGTCTGTCACTGAGGCCCATGCCCTGTTAACTGTATCATGCTGTCTGCCATTTCTTAGCACATTGGCTTGAACTTCTCTCAGGTCTTGTGTCCCTTAGTTGTTTATCCTGTATGCAACTTCTTACCACTTGTGGCAAAAACACTAAGAATGTTCTTCTAGTATCTCCGGTAACGTAGGTCCCTGTCACATGCTTAACTGAGCAGAAAAGGGACCAAGTAAGATTTGGGAGAGGAGTGGTATCAGACAAATGTTTTTGGTTTTCATTATCATTGAACATCTCAAAGCAGATTTGAAATCAGTTCGTCGATATTTTGAGATTAGTGGGTACAGCAGTGTTAGAAAATGGGGCAGAGCAGTGCAAATGATGGAAAGTTCTGTTCACACAGTGCACTTGGTAACGTGTTGTCCATTCTGTTAGTTGCAGAATTGCTCTATTCACTACAGTGGTATGAGGAATTAGACAATCCACCTATTTTTCTAACTGGATTTTGTGAAATGCTTCAAAAAATGAATATTACATATGATAACTTATGTGGACTGGGTAATACTTCTGGCCTTTTGCAGCTGTTATTTAACAGGTAAGAATCCCTTTCAATTTCCTTTTTTTTTAATGACTCTTTTACTAGTTTATGGCTTTGTTTCAGTAAAATGTAAACTCACTTAATGTTTATCTTCTAATCAGAGGGTTGATCTAAATTAATCCCAGTTATTAATGATAAATACTTTGTGGAAACTAAGTACTTGATTTACTCTTCTGGGGCAATATTTGTACTTTGCCTGTGTTATTAAATCCATAAATTCATTCAAGGGGCAGATGTCGATGAAAGAAATAGAAATCTGTAGAAGTTGTTTTAATTTGTTATCTGTGACCCATCCTCCCACTACTCTCGAGTTTAACCTTTTACCTTGCATGTTGTTACAGGTGTGTCTTAATAGTATAACCACAAAACCCTCTCCCCTAGATGAGAAAGTCGGTATGGAAAGAGTCATAGAGGTTATAGCAGAAGTTTAGCTTGTTAAAATTACTATGTTGAACAGCTTTCTCTTTTAGAGTTATTCACTTGCCTATAGTATTTTGAGTATGCTTTGCAGTATCAGAGGCCCCAGGCTGAACAGGTCTTCCTCTCCAGTTCCACTCTACATACCCGAAACTCAGAACTTTCTTCAGTGGATGTAAATACCGCCTTGATTTCTCAACTTAAATCAGCCTAGATGCCCTCTGGGTTATGTCTTTTTCCCAGCCTCTGGTCCTCAATCCTAATCTTTTAAGGTCGTCTCCCCTATTGGGACGTGAGGGGCTTTGGGATTGCCTGGGGATGAGAGGTCAGGACCAGCTGTGAAGGAGTGTCGGAAGCCTAAGCTCCCAATCTTTCGGTAATGGCAGTTGTTTGGGTGTAAAGTCCTGTGTGAATTGATACCCTCACGAGGTGATTTATTTAATTCTGTAAAAGGAATCCAGGTAAACAGTGTTTAAAAATCTTAAGTACATTTTCAAAATGGATTTCTTTTTTAGGTCCAGGGAAAATGGCACCCTTTGGTCTCTTATTATTGCTAAGTTGATCCTTTCCCGAAGCGTTTCATCTGATGAAGTAAAACGGCATTATAGGAGAAAAGAAGGGTATTCTTATTTAAAATATTTTTGCTTTGTAATTTATTGTAATTGGTCACCTTGGCAGCCCCCAACTAACAAAAAGTTTCTAATGAATCAAGAAAACAGGGTTTAGGAATTGATGAAATTAAAGGAAATGAGAATTAAAGACTTTAAAACAATTTCAATTGTTTTAGGTTCGGGACACACCTTTTTTTAATAAGCACTTTTAACTTTATAACATTTTGTTGTAGAATTTTATACTTATTTTAAACAGTTAGCATTTCATAAACTTGTTCTCTTTTCCCCTGAAATCTTTCTGGTAGAAATCTTTCTTTTTCCCCTCCCTAACATCCTTCTTCCATCACTTTGTTATCTGGAAGTGACAGGGAAAGTTACTTACTCTTCTCTTAAATAAGGAAAATCCCATTGAACTATGTTCTAGAAATGCAATAAATGTGTTCTTAAGATAAAGAAATAGATTATGGGGCTGGACATCCTAGAGATCTACTAGAGTTGATTATATTAGAGAAGCTGAGCATTCAAATTAAACACTTAGCTGAAATTTACCAAGAGGCATTTTGAAGTTACTGATTTACCAAGAAGAATTCTGAAATGATATGTGTATGTTCTGGTACAGTAGAATTGTAAACTAAATTTCAATTTTTTAAATCTTATTTAAAAATTTTTATAGCATATTATTTGAGGTGAATTATAAATTCACATGCAATTGTAAGAAATAACTCAAAGGGATTCCATATATCCTTCATTCAGTTTCCTCCAGTGATACCATTTTGCATAACCTTAGTACAATTTCACAACCAAGAAAATGGCATTGATACAATCCATTGACCAAGTTTACGTGCACTCATTTGTATGTGTGTTCTGTGTAGATCACATGTGTGACCACCACCACCACGGTCCAAGATATAGGATAGTTTTATCATGAGGATCTCTTGTGTTACCCTTTTATAGCCACAGCCACCTGTCTTCCTCCTAGTCTCCTCATCTCTGGCAACCAATAATCTGTTCTCCCTCCCTATAGTTATATCATTTAGGAATATTATATAAATGGAATCGTACAGCATATGACCTTTTGATATTGGCTTTTTTATTCAGCATAATTAAAATTTTTTTTCTGATTATAAAAGTAATAGGGAATTAAAGAACTATTAGAACTAATTACTAATGAGATGAATATATACTTGACTTAAAAAATCAATAACTTTCTTATTTACCAGTAATAATCAATTTAAAAATGGCATAGGACAAAACAGATTCCATTTACAATGACAACAAAACTAAAGGTACCTAGAAATAAATAAGATGAAAAATTACAATTATAAAACTTTAGTAAAGATCATAAAAGGTGGGAAGATAAATTGTAAAATTGGTTCTATCAATCTATAATTTCAGTGCAATCTCAATCAAAATTTTAGCAACATTTTTTTAAAAACTTGACAAGCTGTTCTAATCATAGTATGCATTTGAAGAAAAAATGCTCAAGAATAGCTAGGGAATTTCTGGAAAAGAATAGTGAAAAGGACTTGCCCTGCCAATACAGTAATTAAGCAGTATGAAATTGGTGAATAGACAAACCAGTGGATCAAAATATAGAGTCCAGAAACCAATCCACACATATATGAGAATTTAGTTTTTGATACAGGTGGCCTTTCAAATCAGTGAGGTGAGTCAATAATAAATGATGTTAGGAAAATTCAATATGTGTTTGAAAAAAAATGAGACCCCCTCCTTTATATTATACATAAAAATAAAGTCCAGATGAAAGCTAAAGAACAGAGCTATAAAAGTATTAGGGGGAAAGAAGAGACCGTATATAAACTTGGCATGGGGAATATCTTAAGCAAAACACAAAAACCCAGAATCCATGAGAAATGATAGATATTTGATTCTGTAAAAATGAAAACTTTTCTAGCAGCTTAAGTGCCCATCAACAGATGAATGGATAAACGAAAATATGGTGTATAGTACAATGGAATATTATTTAGTGTTAAAAAGGAAAGAAACTGACATGCTACAGTGTGGGTGAACTTTGAGGACATTATGCTAAGTGAAATAAACCAGTCACAAAAAGGCAAATACATTATGATTCCACTTATATGAGGTACCTAGAGTAGTCAAATTCATAGAGATAGAAAACAGAATGGTGGTTGCCAGGAGCTGAAGGGAGAGGAGATGAGGAGTTCTTGTTTAATGTGTAGAGTTTCAGTTTTGTGAAATTAAAAAATTTCTGGAGATTGGTTGCACAACACTGTGAATGTACTTAGCACTACTGAGCTGTACACTTAAAAGTAGTTAACATGGGGGTTGACCCCATGGCATAATGGTTAAGTTCAGTGTGCTCCGCTTTGGAGGCCCGAGTTTGTGGGTTTGGATCTCGGGGGCAGACCTATACCACTCGTCAGCCATGCTGTGGCGGTGACCCACATATAAAGTAGAGGAAGATTGGCACAGATGTTAGCTCAGGGCTAATCTTCCTCAGCAAAAAAAAAAGAAAAAGAAAAGATTAATATGGTAAATTTTGTTCTGTATATTTTGCCACAATTAAAAACTTTTTAAAAAAGAAACAAGACTTCTGTATGACAAAAATACAGTAAACAAAGGTTAAAAGGACAGGCTGACAAAATGGGAGAAAACATTTGCAAATTAACAAAGAATTAATATCCATAATATATAAATAGCTTCTATTAATTAGTAAAACTATCCAAATTGAAAAAGGACTTGAACAGGTAATTCATAGATAAAAGAGTTAATGGTCCAGTAGTCCCCTCTTATCCATGGGGGATACATTCCAAGACTCCCAGTGAATGCCTGAAACCGTGGTTAGTACCGAATTCCATATATACTATGTTTTTCCCTATACTTACATACCTGTGATAAAGTTTAATTTATAAATTAGACACAGTAAGAGATTAACAACAATAACTAATAATAAAATAGAACAACTATAACAATATATTGTAATAAAAGTTACCATAGATCTTAGTAAACTCAGCATATGATTTTTTTTCTTTCCTTATTAAATTGAGAACTTTCACCTTTTCACTTAAAGGAGGCACTATATGGCTTCTCTTTGGCATTTCTGAATTGCCAGCATTGCTACTCTTGTGTTTTGGAGCCATTATTAAGTAAAATAAGAGTTACCTGAACTCAAGCACTATGAGAGACGGCTATTAAGTGACTAATAGGCAGGTAGCATATACAGGATGGATATGCTGGACAAAAGGATGATTCATGTCCAGGGTGGGATGGGGCTGGATAGCATAAAATTTCCTCACACTACCCGTGACAGCACACAATTTAAAACTTATGAACTGTTTACTTCTGGAATTTTCCATTTAATATTTTCAGACTGCAACTGACTGTGGGTAACTGAAACCACAGAAATCAAAACCACGGATAAGGGGGAGCTACCGTAATTCATTTATAAAATATGAAAGGATTTGCCTTACTAATATTAATGACAAATACAAATTAAAAGAGGCACATTTTATCTACCATGTTGCCAGGAATTAAAAGTGTGCAGCAAAACAGTCACACTTATGCACTTTTTGTGAAAGTGTAAATTGATTACATTTTTTGGAAAGCAATTTGAAATTACCAAAATACAGTACATTCAAATCCTTTGATCTTGCAGTTCTACTTCCAGAAATCTAACCTAAAGAGGTACTTGCACATATACAGAATGATATGTGTCCTCTGCTCAAGGACATTTATTGCAGTGTTACTTGTAATAACAAAAATTTGGGGAAAATCCCTAAATGTTCACTAATAGGGAAATAGTTAAATTATAATAACATGGAATATTTTTGTTTTTGTTTTTAATTCAGTTATATAGCTTTAAAATGAGAATAATTTATACCCATATGTTCTGACATGGAAAGATCTACAAAGTATGTAAGTGGCAAATAATTCAACAGTATATTGAGTGTGATCTCATTATGTAAATAAAACCCAACTATATATATGCACATATTTGAATATCAGTTCATAGAAAGGACACACAACTGGTACTATTTAAATTGAATCTGTTGACTCTTCAAGAGAGCATAATCATGTATTGTTTGTATAACTTTTAAAAATCTTACAGAGGGTAAAAGTTACATTGCTTATTTTAAAAATTAGAAACATAAAAAAAAAAAAAGAAAGAAGCAGCAAAAAAAAATTATCCACAATTTCATCATCCAGGGTCAGAAAATTTCAGTCTCTTTTCATAGTTTCTTTGATTTTACAAAGAAACAGTTATTTTATATAGTGGAATTATTAGTCTTTTTGAATAGTATGAATAAGAGGAATTTTCTGAAATGACTGTGTATTTAGGATAAATATAATTCATCCTTTTTCTTTAAACAGTTTTTTTCCGCTAACAGAAGGTAATATGCATACCATTCAAAGTCTCTGTCCGTTTTTGTCAAAAGAAGACAAGAAAGAATTCATTGCTCAATGTATACCTGCCCTTTTGGCCTGGACTAAGGAAGATCTTTGCAGTACTAATGGTTAGTTGCTTGATAATAAATATTTCATTAATTATTGTTTGAGATGAAAGAAGTGTTTCTTAATATCTAAACCCAAATCTAGCAGAGATAAATTGAATTATAGCTGATTTATTCCTAGTTTATACTTTTGCTACAAGTTGACAGTCAATGGCGTGAGTGTCATTGGAGATTGGCTTGTTACCATTTGCAGGACAGAAATGCCACAGCCTTAAGGGGAGATTTACAATCACAAATACCCTCTAGTCATTTCTTTTCCATCTATGGCTTTGTTAGCTATGCCTCATTTCTCCCTAGTCAACCAGTGATTGAACATACAAAGGCAAAAGACGGAATAGCGTTTGTTGTGTTTTAAACTTTTTGGATACTCTGCACTCTATTAGTTCGTTTGTTTATTAACTTAATAAACACATATTGAGCACTAGCGATGTTCCTTTCGTAGAGAACACAGACATAAAGTTATATTATGTGATAACTGATGTAGCAAAAAGATGTCCTATGTGTGAAAGTGGCAGAAAAGGAGTTTTCCCCTCTGCTTTGAGGTGTCCATGGTGATTTCACAAGGAGAAGCATTTCAACTGAGTGGTGAAGAATAGTTTTCCATATGGACATAGATGGGGAAGGGTATTCCAGGTACATAAAAAACATAAAAGAATGCAAATAGTTCAATTTGGCTAAGAAGGTTGGGAGCAAAGGGTGTTAGGATGCACAAGAAGATGGATTTTGAGAAATGGTGGGGAACAGATCATAATGCCTGGTTTTGTAGGTTAAGGAATTTAAACTAAGCAGTAGGCTATAATGAGCTTTTGGCCCACATTAGGTAGGAGAGTAGGAAGACTTTCACATATACATTAGAAACGTTATTTTGACAACTGTGTGAAGGGTGGATGTGAGAGAAGAGAGATTAGGGGTAGAAGACTAGATAGGAAGCTATTGGAATAGTCTTAATGAGAGATAAAGTGAGCTTAAATCAAGACAGATGGAAGAGAGGAGGTGGAAATGAAAGAGATTAAGGAAATAGAATTGATGGGGCCCTGTGATTATATTTCTCCAGTGGGTGGATGGAAGCACCATTAGACCTTATAGAAAACCCTATGGCAGACTTGATGGTTGGGAGGAGGATGGGGAAGGAGTATACAGGGAGCTAATGTTAAGCTTTAGACCATTAGATTAAGGTGGCTATGGAATAAATATTCAAATGGAGATTTTCAGTAAGCAATAGGCTATTGACTGGGTGGAAATACTGCTTTTGAAGTCCACATAGTGTAGGTAGTAGTAGTATAATCTGTAAATGAGGATGAGCTTATCCAGGGAGAGTGAATGGAATACCAAGGGAACACCAGTACATAGATTTAAGGGGTATGTGAGTGGAGGGAGACTTGAGAATAAGGACTAAAGATAAAGAAAAGAGAAGCAAAGGAGGAATTTTAGGTAATATTCATCACCTGTGTTAAATGCCACAGAACGTTAAATAAAATTAGGGACTGAAAAGTGTCCTGTGGCTTTGGCATTGTTGTAATGAATAGTGGTGAAAAAGTTGAGGCAGATAGTCTGTTCTAGGTGTTTGGTGAAAAGGGATGTAGAAAGAAGGTGAAAACTGGAGATGAATACAAGGTTAGAGTTTGGAAAATATATGTTGCTAGGAGAAGGAGGAATAGAAAATAGAGGCAGGAAATAATTGGTGATAGTTCCCAGTGAGAAGATGAGAGGGGAGGGCAAGTAGGGTGGGATCTAAAGCGTAGGTAGAAGATACGAACCTGTGTAGGCGGAGTGACTTCCTTCTGAGACCAGGTAAGGAGAGGTGTAGAACGGATGCGGATGTGTATATGTGTTCCTTACTAATGAGTGTCATGTCTCTTCAGGCTAGGTCATTTAACGAGTGGGAACTGCATTGTAGACTTTAAGAAGGGTAGTGAAAGTTTAAAATAATGGAAGAAGATGCCCATCAAAGCATTAATCAAAAAGGATGACACCAAGGGCCAGCCGATGGAAAAAATAAATTTTTGTGGCATTAAGCTTTACAATTGAGTTCACCTGCAGAGTTAGACTGTGGGATTAGGTTAGGATTTGCCGTTCTGGCTATGGAGATGCAGTTGAACTGACTGCATGCAGGAAAGGAGTGCCTGATGGGAGTGCAGGTGATTTCTCCAGCTCATGTTAAAACCGAAGGGTGGCAGAGACGAAGAAGGGGCAGGAGATAGGGTTGCATGTCACACAACTGTGTGCTGTTCACACAGACCAGAAAGACCAGAAGGTGCACAGCTGTGCAGAGGCCTGGCAGAAGGAGGAATGTTTTTGAGATTTGAATATCAATTTTCCTCTTCCAGCCAAAGTGATGAAACAGAATTAGCTAACAAATACTTTTTAGTCGTTGAAAAGCAGTTGTTTCTGATTACACTTAAGTATCTTCTGTTTTGCCAGGAAGATTAAAAAAAAAAAAATTCTTCCTCTGCCTTTAAAGGAAGATTAAATACATTATACTTTTTTTTTTCTTTCTTCTTTGGTTCCCTTTTGCCTACAGGGTAAAAACCTTAAGTCCTTAGTTTGGCTTAGAAGACATTTTACCATCTTACTGCGACAGATCTCGTCAGTTTTACCTCTTTTGCTTCCACCCTGGACCCTGGTCATGCTACATTCTCCTGACTTTTGAACAATCCGTACTTTTTTTTACAACTTTGTGCCTTAGCACTCCACTGAGTACCCCTTTGCTAGTCTTGCAGACTCTTATTTATCTTTTGATAAGTTCTGGTTCAAATGCCAACTTTGGGAAGCCTTTTCTGCCTCAACCTAGATGGAGCTAGTTGTTTCCTGTTCTGGGCTTCCAGTCTTTGTCCATATGATATTTTAATTTGTTTTTGAGTCTGCCAGTACTGCTAGATGAGTCCCTTTAGGGACTGGATTTTGTTCAGCTTTCTCTCTGCAGCTTCTAGCAGCATACCTTGTATTCATTCATTCTTCATTCTTCATTTAGTCAGTCAAAATAAATGTCTCTGTATCTCAGGCGTTGTGCTAGGGGAGATATAGAGTGGTAGGACAGACACACAAGGTTCCTGCTCTCATGGAACTTACTTTCTAATTGAGGAGATAGTAATAAATAAGTAAACAAATATTAGTGCGATAATGGCAACAAACAAGTGATATTTGAGAGTAGAGAAATGCGGAGGGCATACTTTATATACTTGGGAATTTCATGGAGTGGAGGCAATATTTAAGCTGAGAGTTGAAGGATAAGAAGGATCCACGGATTCTAAACTGTGAGGACCCCATAAGAACTTTCCAGACATAGTAGATGCTTATTGAGTGAATGTATGAATTATGGAACAGTATGTTCTATTTTCCATCCTTATTTAACTTTGCACTGTAGCTATGGTTTTTTTGTTTTTATTTGAGAAGTGAGTAGCTGAAGAAGTCCTATAATTAAGAAACCGAAACAAAAAACATCATCGGTTAGTTTAAAGCATAATATCATTCACTTACCACCACCCCCTTCCCTTTTCTGTGCTAGGTGCTGGGTGTGGAGCCAGGGTCTGCCCTCTGGAGCTCACCAGCTCATTTGTTGACTCTTCATATCAGCCCTTTTTAGAGTTCTGAACCTGGGTACTTCTCTAGATAGTTTCTGATCTATCTCAAAGTAGACTTTTGTAGTAGTGATACAATTTTTAAAAAATTTTTATCTTTCATTTTGAATTTTACTTTAGGAGGTTTTGGACATCTTGCCATTTTCAATTCTTGTCTGCAAACCAGAAGCATAGATGATGAAGAGCTATTACATGGTATATTGAAAATTCTAATATCCTGGAAGACAGATCATGAAGATGTTTTCCTTTTCAGTTGGTAGGTGATACTTTATACTATGTTTTCCCCCCATATACAACGTGGACCCAGATTACGTATCTTAGAGTCATAGTTTTGTAGAGTAATAGGATGGTAGACATTTAAGTTAGTCTTTCATAAGTATATAAGATTTAAAATAGAATATTTTCTAATTGAATGTTTATGTAATTCTTTAATGCTTTTCTTGTTTTGTTTTGCTTTTGTCTTTATCATAGTAATCTATCAGAAGTAAGTCCAGAGATCCTGGGTGTAAATATAGAAATAATCCGATTCCTTTCCCTATTTCTGAAATACTGCTCATCCCCTTTGGCAGAGAGCGAGTGGGACTTCATCATGTGCTCCATGTTGTCTTGGTTGGAGGTAAATTGACCTGATGTGTCTTCGCCTCTATTGGGTCTTCATGTATGTCCCTACACCAGAACTATTTACTAATCTTATCCTTTAAGTAATGATTGTAATTGTAATTAGCTCCTTTGCAAACATTTAAACACTTTATAGATATACTCCTCACCAGCTACTATTTGACAGAACAGTAAAATGATAAAGGTTTAATGTCTACCAATATCATTCAGTGATTAGATCTCCTAACGGCTATTAAAATGTTCTCCCCATTAGCTCGTTTTAGTATAAAATTTGCAGCATAGCCCTTTCAGGTTTTATCTTTTTGAGACAAGTTTTTTGATCTTTTTGGTTCAAATTAAATTATTAAAATGTGTCATGTCAGTATTGCCATAATAAAGCATTAGAGATCAAGCAAATTCAGAGGGAATTAATGTTTTCTTTATGACCCAAGCAACGAGGTGTGTTAAGAGTTGTGGGCTCCGATGCAGCAAGTCAGTGAGGGTTGAATTGGTGAATCTCTGCCTGCTGTTAGCTGTGTGGCTGAGGGTTTTAAACTTGCCCTAATCGAGCCTCAGTTTCCTTATTTTAAAATGACTTAATAACGCCCAATTAGTGGGGCTCTTGAGAAGGTTATAAATGTGTCTTCAATGTATTTCACCTGGTAAATGGTAATTGATCTTATTTTCTCTCATAGTTTTAGAAATAAAAAAGAGCATTTCAGAATAAATGGGTTCATTCTAATTCCTAGTATTTAGCTTTGAAAACAAGTTATTTTGATGTGAAATATATAAATGTCTCCTGAGACTATACACTTCAGCTGCTTTTTATTTTAAAGTTTAGAGAAGTGAAAGGGACTTCTCTTTGTTGCCTTGATTTGTGGTGTTCTGGTAGAAGTCTGCTTACCTGTTTCCTTTTCATTTCTTCAGACAACAAGCGAGAATCACGCCCTGTATTCGGTTCCACTCGTCCAACTATTTGCCTGTGTCAGCTGCGATCTGGCCTGTGAGCTCAGTGCTTTTTTCGATTCCACCACTCTGGATACCACTGGCAATCTTCCTGTAAATCTAATCAGTGAATGGAAAGACTTTTTTTCCCAAGGCATCCACAGTTTGCTTTTACCTCTTTTGGTGACTGTTACAGGTAAGTGAAAAGGGAATAATATTGAGATTCATTGAAAATGACTTGTTGAAAAATTCAGAACAAAAACTTTTCATGTTTAACTCAAACAGTACAGAATAATAAAAGAAACGAGCCACATAGAAAGCTTGGCATCTCAGAAGCATCATATATGCTTCTGCTTTACAGAGAAGAATTGAAAAATGGTAAGGTATCCAAAGACCATTGCAAATTAAAGTCATAGTAATTCAGATAACGTAAATAGATTATTTATAACTCCAACCTCTCTCTTTCTTTTTAAAGGATAAGATAATAGAAGTCGTTAAACAATTGAGATTATCTGAAATACATGTTCAGTTCACATTTCTAGTTAGAACTGCTCTAATGTTTGTCAAGTTTTTATTTTATTTTCTTAAATAACATTTGATTGTCTGTGAATCGGTCAAGCTGTATCACTCACTTTCTTTTGGGATGTGCATGTTTCTTGGCTTTTTGTCATCAGGAGAAGGCAAAGATACATCTGAAACTTCCTTTCAGAATGCGATGCTGAAGCCCATGTGTGAAACATTAACATATATCCCAAAGGATCAGCTTTTGAGTCACAAACTCCCTGCGAGATTGGTTGCTGGCCAGAAAACAAACTTGCCAGAATATCTCCAGACTTTGTTAAATACATTGGCCCCATTACTCCTCTTCAGAGCTCGGCCTGTGCAAATTGCTGTTTATCATATGCTATACAAGTAAGAATTCTTCCATCAGAATCAATGGTATAATGGTCTAAAAAAATAAAATATATGTGTAGTTTTAACTCTTAGTCATTAAAAAAAGTCAAAGTAAAAAAACGAAAACCAAAGTAAACTTGACCATGCATTTCAATAACAGGGATGCCAAGTCTTCAATCTTTGGGGACACTGTTCCACATACAAAGTTTACATTTAGATGGTCCTGGCCATAGGTAGCTATTTCAGAAAAAAAAATTAAAAAAATATACTCATTACAAAATAAGTATTGGTCTTTCTGCTCTTAAGCATGATTTAACAATGAACAATTTAATATAAAATAATTTAAAATAATGTTCTAATTTCCAGGTTGATGCCTGAATTACCACAATATGATCAGGATAATCTAAAGTCATATGGAGATGAAGAAGAAGAACCAGCCCTGTAAGTTTTTTAAATAATTTATTTTATTAAATTCTCATAATCCATCTCACTTATAATGACTTTAAAAGATTAAGGCAACATAAAAGCTCTAAATTTAGAGTATATGTTCGTTTGACAGATCTTTTAAAGTTATCTGTAAGATATAAACAAAATCTAGAGTTTGTCCAAAAAGATTGTTTCTCTCTTCTGATTGTTCCTAAATCATATTTTCAGTTTGCTACTGTTCAATTAAACTTTCTTTGCCCATGTGGTAGCTGTAGAAAAAGTAGATGAATTCAAATATCTATTGTGCACCCACTTTGTGCAAAGTATTAATTAAATGTTGAGGGGAGAATACAGTGTTTAGTAAACACTCTTTTTCTTAAGGAACCTGCGATCTAGTATAGACAGTATTACCCTGTAATAGAAGACAGTGTGTGACAAGTGCTAAGAAGAGGAATAGATAGCATGTTATGGGAGCACAACTGCTGTACACCAGAAAGGGAAGACTTTGTCTTGAGGGAGAGACATTTATGCTGGACCTGTCAGGTTGGGTAGCATTTCAGCAGGGCAGGGAAGACAGTATAAGTTAAAGGAACACCATGTGCAAAGGCACGGAGGCGTGAATGTTCAGAATGTGCTTGGGGAAGTTGAGTAGTTGCCTCTTAACATTTTTTTATTGTCTGTATCTTCTTCCACTGGAATGTAAGCTCTGTGAAAGCAGGAATTTTTGTCTCTTATTCCCGATTATACTCACAGCACCCAGAGTGGTTACTGGCCTAGACTCATGAGTCGTGCTCATTTGTTGAATAAAAGAATAAATGAACAAATATGTGTGAAGTAGTTGGGAAGGGTACAGTGGAAGATAAAGCTGGAAGAGTGCTTAAGATAATGAAAGCCTTACAAATGACATTTTTTTAGGGTTTAGGGCATTATTTGGTAAAAGATGGGATACCACCAGCTGATTCTGGCAATAGGATGAAGCATAAATTGTATAAAGAAGCGAGCAGAGGTGGAGACTGTTCTACAAGTTATAATGGTGTGTGGAGGGCAGTGTGGAAAGTGGAGAGATATCTGAGCTAGTATTAGTAAGATCTAGTGACTGTTGGTGTGGAATAGAAAAGGGTTGGTACATGAGATGGTGATGTTGAACTTGAAAACCTAAGGGCAGAAGCTTGAAGAAGACCTATGTTTATGGGCTCGGAGAAGGAAGCGACTATGGAGGAAAGATGACAGGTGAAAGGAGAGAACCAAGGAGTGTCATAGAGAACAGAATTTGACGAATATACACAAGTGTTTCACTATTTGAGAATCTCTTACGTTCACCTTAAAGTGTTGATGAGTGCAAAAGTTGAGTAAAGAAGAAATTTAACTTACACTGCCATGAATTAATGTGAATGTAAATTTGTTTTCCTGAAAAGACAGAGGGTGATCTCTTTACCCATTATAGGATGATTGAGGCCCCAGTAGGACTTGGTAGCCCTCATCATTCCCCTGACTGGCTGAGGAACTTTAGACCAATCATTTAGCTTCTCTGAGCGTGTAATATTTTTTCATCTATAAAGGTTGAAATAGATGTTTTCTAAAAGGATCTTTCCTTTAAGTGTTAACTTCTAGACTCTATATTTTTATAGCATATTATATATGTTTAGTATATATAAAATATATTTAAAATATTTTTGTTATATATTGTGTACTTTTTATATTTATATTTTTACACATTTATAAGTATAAAAATATATACCTGTATAATACATATTTTGTGTATATTACATATATATTTATATAACATTTTATGTCTTTCAGATTCTATAATTGCCATTATGCAAAATTAGGAGTTAAAATTGAATCTATAAAGGGGAACTTTTAAAATGGTTTTTGGAAAACAGATTTTTCTAAAATACTTGAAGTTTATACATGCTGTCAATTTGTCAGGGGAGGAGTTATGAAAAAATTATGGTGTTTGATGATTGATTCTCAGGTCACCACCAGCAGCACTGATGTCTCTTCTTAGCACTCAAGAGGACTTACTAGAAAATGTTTTGGGGTGTATTCCTGTTGGACAGATAGTTACTATTAAGCCACTGAGTGAAGACTTCTGTTACGTTCTGGGATACCTCCTCACCTGGAAATTAATACTTACTTTCTTCAAAGCTGCTTCATCTCAGGTAAATAAATACGTGACAATTTTTTTTTTTTTTTTTGCGAGGAAGACCAGCCCTGAGCTAACATCCACTGCCGATCCTCCTCTTTTTGCTGAGGAAAACTGGCCCTGGGCTAACATCCGTGCCCATCTTCCTCTACTTTATATGGGACGTCGCCACGGCAGGGCTGACAAGCAGTGCGTCGGCGGGTGCCCGGGATCCGAACCCGCAAACCCCGGGCTGCCAAGCGCGAACTTAACCGCTGCGCCATTGGGCGGCCCCAATATGTGACAACTTTTGACAGTTCTGTCCTATATGTGTTTTTCTGTTAGTGTCCTAAATCCCTTCTTTTCCCCTCCTTTCAAGAAAAAAGGGAAAATGCCTCACATTTTAATCTAATCTTATCTGGCTAACAAGACATTTTGCTAAATTTAGTTCTGTCCTTCCTCACTCTCCCACAGTTATTTACACACACACAGTTTTTGCAGAAGTGTTAATCTCTTGAATGTGCCTGGATTAATTTTTTCTGATTGTAGCCACCAAGTCCTTTTATCACAGGAAACAAGATTTATATAATTTAGTTTTGTACTACTATAGTAATAATTTCAAAAAAATCGAATCTTGCTTTTTTTTTCCTTTGGTCAACTTCTAACTGTTGTGAGAGATTTCAGTTAATACATCATTGGAAATTTACCTTATTTGAAAATCAGTGTTTAGAGAAAGATCTATGAAGCATTACCTCTGTAATTCACACTGTTATCTCTAAATGGTGAATATATCCTATAATAATAATTTTGTCAAAATTATTCTAGCAGCCACTAGATGTCTCTGTTGTCTCATGTTTAGGAAGAAAGATCTCCGTGTCCAGGAAGGAAGCTAGAAAAATCTACTCCAGTTTTTTTCATTCTTTTAGGCAGGTCCCCACTTAAAAAATTTCAAACTTTGAATCAAGTATGTGCCTTCTTAGACTTAGTTTCTCACTTCATATTTAAAGTGTGAATAAATATGGCATTCATTTTCAGAATTCCTGAACTATAGATTATGTCGTTGCTAATAACCCACACCTTGGTACAAATATATCAACGTATGCATCTTAGCATTTGTATGTATAAGGGGAAAATCAGATTACAGAGGTAACAGTGATCTACCTGTTTAAATTGTTTTATTTCTCTTCAGCCCTGCCACTTATGTTTGTGACTTGAGCTAGTTTTATTTGCTGATGATGTATTCCAAGAGCTTTGTTGGGCTTTTACATTCGTTTCTTAAAATATTGTTGATCTCTTAAAAATTGCAGCAAAATGAGGCATCCATTATGTAGAAGAACTGAAGTTCTTGTCATCTTATATTCAGAAATTAGGAAAATGGCCATGCATCATCTTTTTTATTAAACCAGAGTGGGGGAGGGGGTACAAAGAATTATACAGCAGCATTTATCAAGCCTGGAAATTGAACTGAGCCATGAACACGAAAACCAGAATAACCCACTAAATAACACTAATTAGATGAATCCCCAAACAGTTTTTTTTTTTAAACCTTAATCGGTCCTAAATCTGGATTGTTTTAACTTTCTTCTCAAAAAAACTAGTGAATCACATGGAACCATGTGTGTGTTTGTGTTATAGCTTTTTGTTAGTGCGATCGAGTTGATTCCGACTCCTAGTGACCCTGTGTACAGCAGAGCGGAGCCCTGCCCCAGTCTTTTGCGCCATCCTCTCACCTTCCGGCGCTCTATCAGACAATGCTCTGCTGCTGTTCACAGGATTTTCATGGCCAATTTTTTCAGAAGTGGGTGGCCAGGTCCTTCTTCCTAGTCTGTCTTAGTCTGGAAGGTCCACTGAAACCTGTCTACCATGGGTGACCCTGCTGGTATTTGAAATCCTGGTGGCATAGCTTTCAGTGTCAGAGCAACAGGCGGCCACCACAGTCTGACAGCCGACAGACAGGTGGTGTGGTTCTCTAACCAGGAAATGAACGCAGGCCGCTGCCATGAGAGCATTAGGTCTTAACCACTAGATCACCAGATTATAGCTTTACTGAGATATATTTCACATACCATCAACTTTACTTCTTTGGAGTGTACAGTTTGGTGTTTCTAGTATATTCACAGAATTGTGCAACTATTGCCACTGTCTAATTTTCGAACATTTTCAACACCTGAAAAAGAAACCCTTACCCATTTGTAATCACTTCCCATTTCCTCTCAAACCCTCCAAGTCCCTGGCAACCACTAATCTGTGTTCTCTCTCTCTGCGTATGCCTACTGTGGACATTTTACACATGTAGTCTTTTTGTCTGACATATTTCACTCAGCATAATGTTTTCAAGATTCATTCCTGTCGTAGCATGTATCAGCACTGTATTCCTTTTTATGGCTGAGTAATGTTCCATTGTATGAATATACCACATTTTGTTTATCCGTTCATCCATTGATGGATATTTAAGTTGTTTCCACTTTTTGGCTATTGTGAATACAGCTGCTTTGAACATTCGTGTATAAATTTTTGTGTGGTTGTATGTTTTCATTTCTGTAATATTGTGTACTTAGGAGTGGGATTCCTGGGTAATATACATGTGTTTTTAAAAGCCCATTAATATGTATGATTAATTTTTTAAAAATTCTACTTCCCTTCCAACTTTTTATTTTGAAAAAAATTCAAATTTAAAGAAAAGTTGGAAGAATAAGTCAATGAAAAGTCATATACCCTTTTCCTAAAGTCACAAATTTTTAACATGTTGCTATATTTGCACGTGCTTTCTCTGTATTTTCTTTTTTCCTGCTGATCTGTTTGAAAGTAAGTTGCAGACATCATGATGCTTTACCAAAAGTATTTAAATATATATCTCCTAAGAACAAGGACATGTTTCTGCATAGTATAATAAAATTATTATGCTCAAATTTAATTTTGATGCAATAATATTATCTAATCTATATTCAGATTTCCCCAGTTGTCCCAATAGTGTGCTTTATATATTTATTTTCTTCTCTATTGAGGATTCAACCAAGGATCATGTTTGCATTTGTATGTCGTATTTCTTTAGCCATAATTCCCCTACCTCTCTTTCCTTTCTTGTCGTTCACGAGGTCAGTTATGGTGTAGACTGTCTTACAATTTGGATTTGTCTCATTGTTTCCTTGTGATTAGATTCTGGTTGATTTTTAGCAAGAATACTTATTGCACAGTGGCGACGTGTCCTCAGTCTATCACCTCAGGAGGCACAGAATGTCAGTGTGTCCTTTCATTGTGATGTTAAGTTTGGTTACTCAGTAAAGGTAGTGTTCTCCAGATTTCTCGATTGTAAAGGTACTTTGATCAGCATATTTTAAGAATCAATTCCAAGTCCTATGGCTTGATACTTGTATTTGAGCATCCACTGTGTTCAGAAAATGGTATCTTTGTGGTATGAGGAGATGCATGGCATAGTGGAAGAAATCATTTTAAAACAGGTACAAGTACCACACAGCTTCAAAGTAAATGTAAATGAATGAAAACTCTTATTATTGAGGGAAAAGAAGTTCTAAAGCACAGGTCTCACACAGATGCCTGTAGTGCCCCGGTGTTGCCAGATTTTCTTGTTTTTAAAAAAGCAACCAGAAAACCATACTTTTATGTGAAATTTCCTGATTTACAAAACAACTGTGAGAGGACCGCCAAGACATTTTGGACTGTGAGCTTTTGCTCTCTGTCCTAGAGGGATGCTGGAGTGATCGATACAGGGTGAGGTCAGCCATGAAAAGGGGATTAGTTTTAAGCAGGATTTTGAAAGATTAAGGACTATGGTATGGAAAGACTGTGTGGAAGACTTGGGGGTAGAGTGAGTGAATCACCTGTGGGGAATGGCGAATAATTTTCTTGGCTTAGAGATTCCAAGTAGGGGTGAACTTATTAACAGGGAGACAGTTTGGAAAGATGTTAGAAACATGTGCCTACTAATGAGGGGATAGTGAAAACATCTAGTTTATGAGGAAAGGGAGCAGTGCTATCAAACGGCACATTTGGAAAGTAAGAATGCGGCATGTAGGGGCTGGCCCGGTGGGGTAGTGGTTAAGTGCACATGGTCTGCTTCAGCGGCCTGGGGTTCACAGGTTCAGATGCTGGGCGCAGACCGATGCACCGCTTGTCAAGCCATGCTGTGGTGGCATCCCATATAAAGTAGAGGAAGATGGGCACAGATGTTAGCCCAGGACCAATCTTCCTCAGCAAAAAGAGGAGGATTGGCAACGGATGTTAGCTCAGGGCTAATCTTCCTCACCAAAAAAAAAAAAAAAAAAAGAATGTGGCATATATTTTGTAGGACGTTTCCATGTGATTCTTAATGTTCAGATTAATGCGATTTTTATTGTGTTCTTATACAATCTGTTATACTTTGATTTGTTGTTATCTAGTGATTGTCTTGGTTTAATTGGGTTTACTAACAAATTCTTTGCTCTCCACCAGCTCCGGGCTCTGTATTCGATGTACCTTCGGAAAACAAAGAGTTTGAATAAACTGCTCTATCATCTGTTCAGGCTTATGCCAGAAAATCCGACCTATGCAGAGACAGCTATTGAGCTTTCAAATAAGGACCCTAAAACATTCTTTACGGAAGAGCTTCAGTTGAGTATTAGAGGTCAGTAAGGTGTGTTTGTGTTCTCTTGGAGACTAGGTTCAGACTAGGGTGTGTTATACTTTGCCCTGAGGGTATGGAGAGTAACCCCAAATGTGGGTGCTGGCTATGAGAATGTCGAAGTGCAAGATTTTCCATATTTCTTGAACTAGGACACATAATTAGATCTTGCAGACAGGGTTGTTAAGAATTTAGTAAATTTTTGAAGCCTAGTTTATTGAGACTGTTATCTTTTACACTGTAAACAAATATTTGTTATGTGATAATGTTTTATAGACCTGTAAATAGGTAGTCTTCAGTTGGGGAAACAAAGATGAGTAAAATGTATTTCCTTTGCTTTGGGAGGTCACATTTTAACCGAGGGGATGGACATTCATCTAGCTGTACTACAGTGTTATAAGTGATTTCTTAAGAGTAGGAATTTTTTAAATGCCTTGGAGGTCTGAGTATGGGACTGCATCTTGTTAGTATGGCGTATGGAGTATTCTAGGACTTTTACATAATACATCGGTGAGCTCTGGGGAAAGTGAAGGAGGCCAAACTCCTTTTCATTATTTATAAGACTGAGAATCTTTACTTTTCTTCCTTTTTAAAATATGTATTCCATTTTATTTGTAATCTTTCATGTGAAATACAGAATGCTATTTCTAGGCAGATTTTTCAGTGTCAGTTGGGATCTTCATTCTTTATACCTCTTTTTGCCATTCTAAATGATTCACTTTGAATGCGTGGGAGAAACCTAGTATTCTGATTTCTTGGGTATGTTCTTTTTATGAGCTCTCGCACTAGTGTTGAGGAATTAAAAGTGGTTTTCTAAGGAAAATACCATTCTATAATGGTTCACTCTGAATGTGTGGGAGAAAGCTAATATTCTGGTTTCTATGGTATGTTCTTTTTATGAGCTCTCGCACTAGTGTTGAGGAATTAAAAATGATTTTCTAAGGAAAACACTAATATTAGTGTGTTATTCTACGTAAGAAATACATGTTACTAACTAAGAATTTGCTTTTTCCTCAGAAACAGCGACTCTTCCGTACCATATTCCGCACTTGGCTTGTTCGGTCTATCATATGACGTTAAAAGACTTGCCCGCCATGGTTAGGCTGTGGTGGAATAGTAGTGAGAAGCGTGTTTTCAATATTGTGGATAGATTTACAAGCAAGTATGTCAGCAATGTTCTTTCTTTTCAAGAAATATCTTCTGTACAAACAAGTACACAGCTATTTAATGGCATGACGGTTAGTATCGTCTTGAATTTTTTTCTAGAAAAGTTGTTTGAATATTGATTATGTCTGTCCTTTGTAGTGAGTATCCACAATTGTAGCCCCTGGTTTAGAATTTACAGAAATTGTCTACTTTGTTTTCTGATTCTTATGTATCAAATCTCAATATTAATGCATAGATTGAAACAATGATATACTTTCATTTACCCCCACCAAATAGTTTTTGAACATTCATTAGTTCATTCAAAATACATGTTGGAATGCCTGCAGGTGCCAGGCACTGTGTGCCAGTCATCTGGGAAATGAAGAGTTTAGTAAAGGAGATTCCTGTCCTGTAATCACATATGATCTAGTAAAGGGAAAAGAGTGATACTGACAATGTTCTTTGCATTGGAAACTAGAAAATGGCACGTTAAGAGGAAGAGTACTCTGTGCTCAGAGTGAGAAAGGTTCATCCGGCTGAGGGGATTAGGTGAGACTTTGGAGGAAGGTCACTTTGAGGTGGGCAGAATTTTGTTATGGGGAAAAGAATTTAATATAGAGAAAACAGTATGGCAGTAGCAAAAAGCATGGAGATGAGAATGCAATTTCTGTGATTGCCCGAGAAATGTTGAATAACCCAGTGTTCATATAGGGTAGGATTCCTGAAGGTGACTAGTCAGAGAACAAACAGCTTCCATGATGAGTTAGGGCCATACTGGGAGAGGCCTCAAATAACAGTCTGAAATATTTGGTCCTGTTTTAGCCACTGAAAATTTTCCTTTGAGGCAGTGACACAGTCAGAGTTATAATCTGTGAAATTGCTCTGACTGCAATAGATAGCATGAGCTGTTGGCATGGAGCTTGGGTTCAGAGGAATAGTTAGGGGAGACTATTGGTGTAGACGTTCTGAGCAATGAGCAGGGCCTGAGTGAGGCAGTATCGGTGGGAATGTAAGAGGGGAGGGATGTGAGAAATTTTGCAGTGATTTATTCAAACTTGCAACTAGTTCATATCTGGGATGAGGTCAAAGGAGAAATTTAAGATGATGCTATGGTTTTTAGCCTAGAAATAGGAAAGTCAGAAGAATAAACTTTTAAAGGATGGTAATTTGTGTTTTATGTTGAGTTTGCAATGCTAGTAAAAGAAACCAAGACCAGGTATAACTATTCTGGCAGTTTTGATGGTTGGCACTGAAGCTCAAGAGAATTCTGTGTTAGGGAAAGACTTGGGTCACATCTACAGCAGTGATATTTGATACCCTGGGTGCAGAAGACAAGGAATGATTAATAACCCATTCTGTCACTTTTCTATTCAAAAACTATTTACCTATTATGCAATAAGCCTAATATAATGAAATATACTTTTTTATAAGCAGTGTATTTCTTTTAAAACAAATTTTGAGTGTCATAAAATCACTATAAAATATGTCAGGTATCTAAACCTATTTGTTAAATATCTCATGTCAAATAAATGAATGTGTTTACCTGCATTTTCTTTGAATGAAGACTTTGGCTGCTTATAGTCAACTTGTCAAGATGTTTTTTATAAAAAAAAGGAAAGAAATTTGGCAAAAAGAATAATTACCTTTCATGTGTTGCAGGTTAAAGCTCGAGCCACAACTCGAGAAGTCATGGCGACTTACACCATTGAGGACATTGTCATTGAACTTATAATCCAGCTGCCCTCCAATTACCCACTGGGGTCAATAACAGTGGAAAGTGGGAAGAGAGTGGGAGTGGCTGTTCAGCAGTGGCGGAACTGGATGCTGCAGTTAAGCACTTACCTCACCCATCAAGTACGTTTCTAGGCACACATTTGGTTTTCCAAACTAGAGAGAGAGACTGCTGATGGACTATTTGAAAAGGTAGTAAAACAGAAACTATATCTCTTCTGCCGAAGGTAGAAATAGATATTATATTTCCTTGCATATACACAGATATATGCCTAAATGACTTGAACCTGCCAAGCTGTTTTAATTTTTAAGGCTCTACAGTTTTTTTCTGGTGCTTGAGAGGAGTACACTACTTCATTGACATTGTAGACAATCTAGAACAATCCATGGTATTAAGGAAATAGTTTGAGAGGGAATCTTTTTGTGAGATACTGGGCAGATGAAGCTGTCTGAGCTGCTTTTATTCTTTCATTTCAATTCTGCTTCTCTTGTTAGAGAAATCCCAGTACTTTCAGAGACCTTTGACTTTTAAGCAACTTGTCTTCTCTAGTTTTGTTTATACATTCTGGTGTGTCTCAGGCATTTTACAGTAAAGAAAAAATTATTTTAAAACAGATATATTCACCAATATGTAGAGCTGGAACAAATCAGCGGTTGAGAAGGTGAAATAATTAATTTCATCAATTTTAGTTTAAAAAGCTGGAGAACTGATCTAAATCTAAATGATTTAATTATTTAAAAAGTTTCATCAAGCAACAAGCTGAGACTAAAAAACTTGAAGTATTGGTGTAGAAGCCTTTCTGTCAGTCAGTCTTTAATGGAGAAAAATTATTTTCGGGTTCCTGAAACTTGGGAGGTCATTTTAAAAACCAACACTCATAAAACTTAGGAGATGTGAATATAGCCAAGCAGATTCTCTTCTCTCCAAATTATAATTCAACTTTGAAATTTGTGAAATTGAATAATAATAACTAATTGGTGGTCTTCAATGTATTTTGACTCTTTTTTTATTTTTTCTTGTTAACAGAATGGAAGTATTATGGAAGGCTTAGCATTATGGAAAAATAACGTAGACAAACGTTTTGAGGGTGTTGAAGATTGCATGATCTGTTTCTCAGTCATCCATGGTTTCAACTATTCTCTTCCCAAAAAAGCCTGTAGAACATGCAAGAAAAAGTTCCATTCAGCCTGCTTGGTAAGTGTAAAGAGAAATTAGCTTACTTATATTTTATGTGTATTAGATATGTATGATATCTAACTTTGGAAAAGAAAACAATGAATGTTAAACTCTTAATTGCAGTTAATGGGAGACATATTAAAAATGATTTTTCAAAATTATTAGTAATTTACTGAGACTGGTAGCATCAAAGCACTTTAATAATGTTTCTAATATAGTCTCAGCCCCCCAAAATATATGGTCTTGTAAGATCTAGACCATAAAGGAGATTAAAAGAATTGGAACTGGGGGCCATCTGGCATCAGAGCTTTTTGCTCTTTTTAGGCATCATATTGAAAAGAAAGTCGCTCTATATTCAGTTGTTTTGCAGGAGGTCTTCCTTCCAGAGCTTGGAGGTTGTGTGCATGAGCCTAGGTAGAAAGAATCATAGTGTAGCCTTTGGAAGTAATACTGATTTGTATTGATTTCGGAGATAAACGGAGGGAGCAAAACTTTCAGTATTCTCCCTTTTTTACTTATCATATTAAGGTTACTTTAGATGTATATATAAAATGACAGCTTTAAAAAGTTCTCTTTAACATTTACAACCTTTTCTTTTTCAGTACAAATGGTTTACATCTAGCAACAAATCTACTTGTCCACTCTGTCGTGAGACCTTTTTCTGAGATTTTTTTTTTTTTCCACTGGAAGTGGTCCCTGAAGTAGATCAAGCAAAGGCAGTGGATTTGGATCCATCTTGAAGTGTTGATGTGACGAGGCCAGTGAGCGTTACTTTTAAATAGGACCTTCTCTGGAAAATTATTTTGGTTAATGTAATGATCCTAAAATCAGGTTTACTTATCTTTAGATTGCTTTGTAAATGTTTGGAAACCTTTTCTTTTACATAAGAATATTACATATTTGAGAGAATATTTATATTAATAGTTTAATCTCTTTGTATATTTAAAAATAAATATGGAAAAACCCTAAATTACAGATTTAGAATTTGTGAAAGCATCATACAACTGTATTATACTGATTAATCCATTCAGTATGTTAATCTATGTTCTAGAACAGTCCAAGTGAGGCAAATGAATTGAGAGGGTCGATTTACATCTATAGATATTTTAAGACTTATTTATTAGTTATGACAGAATTATTTAGTATTCTGATATTTGTAGATTATTTTAATGATAAAAATGACAATATAGCTTATCTTAAGCTATTTGAAGCATGCTCTGAAATCCTATGTAAAAGAGTGTAAACTGAACTTTAAGGTGCCTCTATTTATCAAGGATTAGGAAATTCAGAAAATTAAATTCATGACACTGACCTTTTGCTGTGGAAGAAGAATTTCCATATATTAGTGAACTTTGAATTGCAAACTTGTCAGTGAATTTATTACTCAGTTTGAGTGAGTCTCCAGAGCGTGAGAGTTTGAGAAAAATAGGATTTAGATTATTTCATTCATGAAGCAGAGTGGTAGTTATCCTTCTGTTGAGAGGGAAGAAATAAATATTTCTGAAACTCATTAAGATTGGTGGATTAAACAAAAAGTTTAAAAATGTTGTAGGAGACTTCCAATTTTGTAAACAAATTTTACTATTCTTACTAGCCAGAATTAGACTAAATTAGAGATTTGAGGGAACTAATTTTTTCTAGCCTTCAGAAGTGAAAGTTAAGAATTTTAGTACTAAGTAAAATTCAGTATAACAGGCTGAAGCAGAGTAGGTGAAAATCTGCCTTTTCCCACAGCACTATTACCCTTAAAAATTTTGCCCAAAATGTAAAAGTGTAGAAGTTTGGAACTTGGAGTAATTTTATTGCAGTCTTCCATTACATGGGAAATAATAGCATACCTAATAGCAAGGTTACCTGAGAGATCAGTTAATCATCTCTGTTGCAAATGTTTAATTGGCAAAAAACAACTCATGTTAAATAAAATTACTGCTTACCATCAACTGGGTAAAATGGTTGTTATTGAAATAGTATGAATGTGGTCAGAGTATTGTAGTCGAGAGTGAAGTATTCTGTGTGAGTTAGAGATCTCTTGAGTTGTATTTGTAGATGCACTGTCGTACCCAGTTTCATCTGTCTCCTAAATTCTTCTCTGTAATATTTATAATCTTCTAGCCTTGAGGCTCAAGGAGTCAGTGAGTGAAGTACAGATAGCAAAATTCTACCTCTTCTTAACCCCTTTCTTAAAATATTCTCTTTCTATGTCTCTCTCTGACATAGTAATCCCAAAGGATTGTGTCACTCCTCTGTGAAAGTTATACACTTTTCCTTTAAAAATGGTTTTATAATAAGACTTTATTTATAACTTTTCCAGTATTGGTACTTCCTGGTTTCCAATCCAAACCCCAAGTAGAAAAGAAAAGGGGGAATAACAGAGCATTGTTTTTCCACGATAGTCTTAGGGCATCGGGTTCTTGGTTAAACACTGTAGTTAAGTGGGATACCTACTCTTCACACTTAGGACTCTTAACACATTTCTTTGAGACTTGTAGATAAAAATGTAAAGCTTGTTACTGTTTATATGCTAAAGAAAAAACTCTCCAAAATAAGACTGAAATTCAGAATACCGCATTAATGAAAGTTTTATTTATATAGCTTTGACAACACTAGATAGCATCCCTTAAAATTCTAGCATAAGGACATTTTAAAATTGCATGAGGTTCAAAGCCCATTAGCAAAATTATTAATTTAAAACCCCAATGTAAATTGCAAGTTTTAGAATTTATTTTTAACTCTTATTTATTACATGCTCTAATGTATGTACATAAGTTTCTGTGGCTTAAATAATTAATGTTATTACTTGATAAGTTTTTGTGGTGTGAATAATTAATGTTGTTTGATTGTTATACCATATGTGCCCATTAAGATTCTTTTTAATTATAAAATATTTCAAATATACATAATAATAATATATAAATGCCCTTGTACTCTTCACAAACTATTTTGCCATATTTGCTTCTGATTTTTAAAGAAATAAAATGTTACTCTTTTGTACTCCTCCCTGATGGTATCTCCTCCTTCCCCCCCAGAGCTAACCTACTATCCCGAAGTTGGTGTGACTCCTTCCTATTTAAGATTTTATACTTTTCCACATGTTTGTATCCATAAATAATATATAGCAGTTTTTAAAAAAATTATTTTTGTGATATCCTATTGTATGTTTTCTTTTGTAACTTGCTTTTTCAACTCAACATCAGCTGCTGTTTAGTATCATATCAGTTTACTTACCACTTCCTCCAGTCATGGTCATCTCAGTTGTTATGTTTTGCCATTTTGAACAGTGCTGCACGTGTACATTCTTGGTAATGTTTTCTCATGCAAATGTGCTGTAAATCCTGGACATATGCCCCTAAATGGAATTTCAGGTAGTAGATATGTATACTCTGTGACTTTAGATGGTGTCAAAATGCTCTCCAAGGTGGTGTGCAAGTTTGCACTCCCAATGGCAGTGTAAGAGAAGTCTTGATTTTCCTACCTCATCACCAACACTTAGTCTGATAAGACTTTTTAAGTTCTCTAGGCAGAGCTGTGAGAGGGTAGCTCTTTGTATTAATTTATATTTCCCTGACTACCAGTAATCTTAGCTTCATTTCATATATTTATTGGTCATTATTTTGTGAATTTATTATCTGTATGCCTATTTTTCTCTTGGACTATTTGTATTCTTATTGATCATAATGCTTTATCTATTACAGGGCTTTCTTCTAGTATGTGGCTTGACTTTAACATGGTCTGTGGCTGTCTTAAATTGTACAGAACTTTTCATTTAAATTTAGTCATATTTATCTTTCTTTTCTTTTATGACTGAGCCTTTTTGTGTTAGGTTAAAAAAATTTGTTTCTTCTCTGAGGTTTAAAAAGTTATATTTTGTTCTAAAAGTTATAAATTTCAAAATATGCCTAATTCACCTGAAATTAAATTTTGTATGACTGTTGTAAGGTAGAAATCTTATCCCATATTGATAGCCAGCTTTCATGGCATCATTTATTAAACAGCACATGCATTCCCCACTGACTTTGTAGTGCCTCCTTTCTTATATTACCAAATCTCCTTGTATGTGTAGATTGGTTTCTGGGCCTTGTATTCTGTTCCACTGCTCTATTTATCTGTGTTAATTCAACACAAATTTTTTTTCTTTAAAAATTAGCTTTATAATTAATCTTGAAGAGTAGGTGAGTAGTCCTCTATTCTTGTTCTTCTTCAAGACTTTCTTGAACTGTAGAACTATAATCAGGGGATTCTTTTTCATCAGCTAAAGGTATAGAGTTTCTGGATTTCAGAGGGCTGCACCAGTTGATGGTAAAATGAGAAGGAGAAGGTGGTAAGATTATATTTTATGTGGTACCATCAGATTTACTTTTGCATATTGATCTTGTACTCGGCACCCTTGCTGAACTTGTTTATTCTAATAGTTTGTTTGTGGATTCCTTAGGATTTTCTATACATAAGATCATCTCTTTGGCAAGCAGAGATAGTTTTATTTCTTCTCCAATCTGGATGCTTTTAAATTCTTTTTCTTGCCTCATCACCCTGGCTAGAACCTCCAATGTTGAATAGAAATGGTGAGAGTGGATATCCTTATCTTGTTCCTGATCTTAGCAGATAAGCTTTCAGTCTTTCAGCATTGTGATATTAGCTGTGGTTGATACACTCAGATTTAAAGGTGAATTTAGTACAAATTCCGAAGATGCTCCAACTAATTAGTCTAGGTTGCGGTTTCTCTGATGCAAGAGTTGTGACAACCAAAAATGACCAGACATTGCCAAATGTCCCCTGCGTGGCAAAATTGCCCCCAGTTGAGAACCATTGCTTTAGAGTATGGATTAACCAAGCACCATTCAATAGAAATATAATGTGAGATATATATGTTATTTTAAATTTTGCTAGTAGCTACATTAAAAAAGGTAAGAAGGGGGCCGGCCTGGTGGCGCAGCGGTTGAATTCGCGCTTGGCAGCCCGGGGTTCGCAGGTTCGGATCCCGGTCTCCTGCCGACACACTGCTGGTCAGCCATGCCGTGGCGGCGTCCCATATAAAGTAGAGGAAGATGGGCACGGATGTTAGCTCAGGGCCAGTCTTCCTCACCAAAAAAAAAGGTAAGAAATAGGTGAAATAAATTTTAATAACACATTTTGTTTAACTTGGTATCCAAAATACTATTTCAATGTGTAATCGATATAAAAATTATTAGATATTTTATGTTTTTTTCACATTAAGTTTTTGAAATCCATGTATTTTAAATTTACTTCACATTTCAATTCAGATATGAAATTTTCATCAGAAATACTTGACCCATATTTAGATTTCAGAAAATTTACTGTTAAAAAAGTAAATTCACATAGTTTTTCATTTACTGTTAAAAAAGTAAATTCACCAAGTTTTTCCAAAAGTTTTCCAATAACCGGATTGAGTGTCCATTTTCAAATTTAAATTAATTAAATAAAAATTTAAATTTAGTTCCTCAGTCACACTTGCCACATTTCAAGTGCTCATTAGCCACAAGTGCCTAGTGGCTATTGTACTGGACAATGCTGGCCCAATTTTGCACGTATATACAAAAAGAAAGATTTATGATAATCTAGGAAGAATCAGTCTGGACTCAAACTCAGCTCCAAATAATTTACCTGTCTTGAGAGTCTTTTGCCTGTAAGATTCTGGGATCATAGCTTATCCTTTGGTTATTTTAAAAATAACTATATGTCCAAATCAGCTATACTTTGATCATGTGTAGAATTTTCCGGAACTTTGAAAAATAATTCTTCTGCAGTAAATTTTACCTGGCAGTTCCACTTATTAAGTAGAGCTTTACCTATTAAATGGTTGTGTCATGAAGAAAGTGCTATATCCTGATAATAGTCTCAAAATAATAGTTGTAGATTGTTAGATATTTCTATTTGGGTAGTTTTAGTACTGTGAGGGATCTGATGTTCTATGGTAGTGGGATTACTAGAGATAAAGTGACCCAGATCTGTATTTTGTTGTAAATCTTTATTTACAGACCTTTGTCCCTAGGAGTTGAGAAGAAAGTCAGGGAATTATTAAGTGCTAATATCTCCTGGAGTGGCATTACTGAAGAGATTTTGGATAGTTGCCCTGTTTTTTAGCCATTATAGGACATTAATTCTTCTCATGGCCCTTGGTATCGTTAGTCATAGCTGCCTGATTCTTATAGAACAGAGAACCGTCTGGTCTTATGTTTGTTTTGGATATCGGTTGCTTTATTTTGAGAGTCGAACATTTGTTTTGATTTCTAGCTTTTTGAAATGTTCACTGACTTTGGAGATCTTCTAAATTGGCATTTCTGAGTCCCATTTTCAAAAAAAATGGACAAGCCTGTCAGTCTTTACATTAGCTCAGAATGTTGTTTGAAATTTTCCTGGGTCTGTTTCTGGAGTCTGCTATGTATTCATCTTTTTTGTTTGCTTTTTACAATTTTGAATTTTTGTCCAAACTATCTCTAAGGGGAAGGCTTCTGAAATGGCCTTATGTAATGCATTTCCTATTTACTTACCCTTTCAGGGTCATTTCTTGAATTGTGAAAAGCTGGTTTATTTGAACCATTTCCTGGTTTTTGGTTTTGGTTATTGTTTCCGCTGCTTTTAACCATTTTGCTCCCATCTGAGGGGCTAATAATTAAGTGAACTGGTTGGTATCGACCTGGTAGTCCAGGACAATAAATATCTAACAAAATTCTGAATTCTGCAGCAAATTTGTCTTCCTAACATCAAGAAAATCCTTGATTATAGCTCTCAACTTGACTCTAGACCAGGGTTCAAATATAGTTTCTTTAGATCTGCATTCTGGTCTAATAGTTTTGAAGGAATATTATATGATACAATTGTTCTGTCCTAAGAAAAACTTTGAGGAAATGAGTACTTGTTTTGGAGGTAAAAGAAAATGCAGAAGGACAGAAGGGGTTTGAGTGGATGGTAAAGATAAAGCTGGGTAGAGAGAGGTGCAAGGAGGGTGAGTTTCAGAAGGTTTGAGTGGGTATGAACCAGTGTTTCTTTGAGAGAGGCTTTCGAAGAGTCACTACAGTCATGTGCCCCATAACATTTCAGTCAATGACAGACTGCATATATGACGGTGCTCCCATAAGATTAGTACCATACAGTCTAGGTGTGTAGTAGGCTATACCATGTAGGTTTGTGTAACTATATTCTATGATGTTCACACAATGATGAAGTCGCCTAATGATGTATTTTTCAGAACATATCCCCATTGTTAAGTGATGAATGACTGGATTTCATTTTAAGGCTTCAGCATACCAATCAAGAGCTGACTGTTGAATGCTTTAGGTTTTTCCCCCTAATATTTGTAGAGCTCCTTGGAAATGTATTAATTTTGATATATCAGAAGTACTCTATAATGGCTATTGTAATTCTAAGTCATTTTTTGCAAAATTTTGCCACTAATCAAGTTAAGCACAAGAGTTGGATTATAGTGAAAATTCTGCCAGGAGGAGGTTGTGCCTTTGACATAGACAAATGAATGACAAAGAAGAAAAAGGCGGGGCCGCCCGGTGGCGCAGCGGTTTAGTCCGCGCTTGGCAGCCCGGGGTTCGCGAGTTCGGATCCCAGGCGCCCGCGGACGCGCACTGCCTGTCAGCCATGCCGTGGCGGCGTCCCATATAAAGTGGAGGAAGATGGGCACGGATGTTAGCTCAGGGCCAGTCTTCCTCAGCAAAAAGGGGAAGATTGGCAACAGATGTTAGCTCAGGGCTGGTCTTCCCCACAAAAAAACAACAACAAAAAAAAAACAAGAAAAAGGCACTGCATTAGTCAAAAGTGTGTTTGCTAATGATAGATGAGGTTCCCCAGCCAAGGAGAGGATAGATAGGAAGGAGCCATGTGATCAGTGGCCCCAACCATTGATGACCTTGAACAAAGTGAACTTTTTTCACAAATTGCCAAGCCTTGGAGAGTATTCTTATGTAGATTTCATAGAGGACCTAAAGCAAGGTCTGACCAATCATTTTGGGAGCCAACTGTCATCTAATATACCATTAGTCTTTAGGGCCAACTTGAATTGATTTGGAGACTGAGCCTATGCCTCTGTCTGTTCCCTATGAAGCACTTCCTTATACATTCAACAAACACAGGACAATACGGGACAAAACAACAACATATAAGACAAGAAGTTGTATAAACAGGTGAACAAAAAAGTGAAATCAAACCAAGCAGTGGGAGAATAAGTAGGAAAATGGCAAAATAAACACCAAATGGTGCAGCTCTAAATCAGAAGGTCTGATTATCATATAGGCAGACCTAAGTGTCTTATACGAAGATCTATTTGTTTAGAAGTTTTAGATGAAATAAATTCAGCAATAAGAGCTCAATGAAACTAGTCAAAGTTCAGATTGTTTTTGAGAAACTCACCTGGCAGCAGATCAAGAGGCCACTGATCTTTCTTGTTCGTCCAAGGGTCCATCAGAATACTGTTAAGTGAGATATCATGAATAATTTTGCTGTGAGAATTGTCCAAGGAAGAGATCAAAATTACCACTTGATATCTGAAACAAAAACCGTATTACTTAAGAAAGGGAAAGTTATGCTGGTTAGGCCTGTCATTTTCAGTAAATCCAACTGCTAATTTTATATAGGGTTCTGAGTCGGATTGTTTTGGTGTTGTGTTGGTTACAGAGGTGGAGTGAGTTGGCATCAGCCTTACAAATGTGGTTATTCTGGCAAGACCTGTTGGCCAGCTGGCTTTCAGAGGATTTACTGATAAGTACAGGCATACCTCGGAGATATTGTATGTTCAATTCCAGACCACTGCAATAAAGTGAATATTGCAATAAAGTGAGTCACACAAAGTTTTTGGTTTCCCAGTGCATATAAAAGTTATGTTTACACTAAATTGTAGTCTATTAAGTGTGCAGTAGCATTATGTCTAAAAAAACAATGTACATACCTTAATTAAAATTGCTAAAAGATGCTAACCATCATCTGAGCCTTCAGTGAGTCATAATCTTTTTGCTGGTGGAGGGTCTTGATGTTGTTATGGAGTGTTGTTGGCTGCTGACTGATCAGGGTGGTGGTTGCTGAAGGTTGGGGTGGCTGTGGTAATTTTTTAAAATAAGGTAACAATGATGTTTGCCACATTGGCATCCTTTCATGAACAATTTCTCTGTAGCATGTGATGCTGTTTGATAGCATTTTACCCACAGTAGAACTTCTTTCAGAATTGGAGTCAATCCTCTCAAACTCTGCTGCTGCTTTATCAACTAAGTTTATGGAATATTCTAAATCCTTTGTTGTCATTTCAACAATCTTCACAGCATCTTCACCAGGAATAGAATCCATCTCAAGAAACCACTTTCTTTGCTCATCCATAAAAAGCAATTCCTCATCCATGCAAGTTTTGTCATGAGATTGTAACAATTCAGTCACATCTTCAGGCTTTACTTCTAGTTCTCTTGCTATTTCCACATGTGCAGTTACTTCCTCCACTGAAGTCTTGAACCCCTCACGGTCATCCGCGAGAGTTGAACTCAACTTCTTCCAAACTCCTGTTAATGTTGACATTTTAACCTCTTCCCATGAATCACGAATGTTCTTAATGGCATCTAGAATGGTGAATCCTTTCCAGAAGGTTTTCAATTTACTTTGCTCAGATCCATCAGCGGAATCACTATGTATGGCAGCTATAGCCTTACAAAATGTATTTCTTAAATAATAAAGTTGAAAGATGAAATGACTCCTTGATCCGTGGATGTTGTGTTAGGAGGCATGAAAACAACATTAATCTCATTGGACATCTCCATCGGAGCTCTTGGGTGACCAGGTCAATGAACAGTAATATTTTGAAAGGAATCCTTTTTTTCTGAGCAGTAGGTCTCAACAGTGGGCTTAAAATATGTTGTAAATAGATGTGTTGTCATCCAGGCTTTGTTGTTCCATTTATAGAGCATGGGCAGAATAGATTTAGCATGTTTCTTAAGGGCCGGAGGATTTTTGGAATGGTAAATGAGCACTGGCTTCAACTGAAAGTCAGCAGCTGCATTAGCCCCTAACAAGAGTCAGCCTGTCCTTTGAAGCTTTGAAGGCAGGCATTGACTTCTCCTCTCTAGCTATGAAAGTCCTAGGTGGCATCTACTTCCATTAGAAGCCTTTTTCATCTACACTGAAAATATGTTGTTTAGCGTAGCCACCTTCATTATCTTAGCTAGATCTGGATAGCTTGCTGCAGCTTCTACATCAACACTTGTTGCTTCACCTTACACTATTGTGATATGGAGATGCCTTCTCTCCTTAAACCTCATGAACGAGCCTCTGCTAGCTTCAAACTTTTCTTCAGCTTCCTCACCTCTCTCAGCCTTCATAGAATTGAAGAGAGGGCGTTGCTCTGGATTAGGCTTTGGCTTAAGGGAATTTTGTGGCTGGTTTGATCTTCTATCCAGACCACTACAACTTTGTCCACACAGCAGTTAGCTGTTTCACTTTCTTATCATTGGTGTTCATTGGAATAGCACTTTTAATTTCCTTTAAGAACTCTTCCTTTGCATTCACAACTTGGCTGTTTGCCACAATAGGCCTAGCTTTTGGCTTGTCTTGGCTTTCAACATGCCTTCCTCACTAAACTTAATCATTTCTAATTTTTGATTTGAAGTGAGAGATATGCGACTCTTCCTTTTACTTGAACACTTAGAGGCCATTGTAGGGGTCTCATTTCAATATTGCGGCTCAGGGAGTGGAGAGGCCCAAAGAGAGGGAGAGAGATGGGAGAATGGCCAGTCAGCTGGAGTAGTCAGAACACACAACATTTATCAATTATGTTCGCCATCTTACATGGGCGTGGTTCGTGGTGCCTGAAAACAATTACAATAGTAACGTCAGAGGTCACTGATCACAGATCACCGTAACAAATATAATAATGAAAAAGTTTGAAGTATTACAAGAGTTCCAAAACGTGACACAGAGTCACAAAGTGAACAATGCTGTTGGAAAAATGGCACTGATAGACTTGGTTGACCTTCAAAAGTATGAGACTGTCATTGAATGATTGGCTTCCAGAGGAAGGTTACTGAAGCAAGTTGTCGTTGATCACTTAAGGTTAAACTGAGACAAGTTATTATTGGTTGAATAGGTTTAAAACTGGTTCTAATTGTTGCTGGCTGTAGAACAATTAGTCTTTTATCAGGACTAAGGCAAGAGGGGCTTTTTTATTCTTAATAGGTTTGTTGGTTATATAGTTTTTGCTAGATTTACTTTTTTTAATGAAATGAAGTTCACATAACATAAAATTAACCATTTTAAAGTGGACAGTTTAGTACAATAAACAGTTATCACCCAAACTCCCACCCAATCTTTGGTAACCACCAAACTGCTTTCTGTCTCCATGGGTTTTTACCAATTCATCATATTTCATATAAATGGAATCATACAACATATGGCCTCTGTGTCTGGCTTCTTTCACTTAGCGTGTTTTTGAGGTTTGTCCACATTGTAGCATGTATCAGTACTTCTTTCCTTGTTTTGGCTGAATAATATTCCATTGTATGTGTATGCCACAATTTGCTTATCCATTTATCTGTTGATTGACATTTGGGTTGTTTCTGCCTTTTCACTACTGTGAATAGTGCTTCTATGAGTACCTGTTTTGAATTCTTTGGGGTATATACATAGGAGTAGAATTTCTAGTAATTCTGTGTTTAACTTTTTGAGGAAACACCAAACTGTTTTCCACAGCAGGTGCCACATTTTACATTCCCACTCAGCCATGTATGAAGGTTCTAGTTTCTTCACATCCTCACCAACACTTGTTATTTTGAATTTTTTAAATTATAGCCATCTTAGTATAAAGGGGTATCTCACTGTGGTTTTGATTTGGATTTCTTTAATGACTAATGATGTTGAGCATCTTTTCATGTGCTTGTTGACCATTTGTATATCTTTGGAGAAATATCCAAATTTTTTGCTTAATTTTAAACTGGGGTTTTTGTTGTCATTGAATTGTAAGACTTTTTAATATATTCTGGATACTAGACCAAGATCTATTTGTTTTTGGTTTTTTTGCTGAGGAAGATTCACCCTGAGCTAACATCTGTGTGAATCTTCCTCTATTTTGTATGTGGGTCACCACCACAGCATGGCCACCAGTAAGTGGTGTAGGTCCATGCCCGGGAACCAAACCCAGGCCACTGAAGTGGAGTGTGCTGAAATTAACCACTAGGCCATGGGGCAGACCCCAGATCTACTTTTTAGAATGATATTAATATTCTTTAATTTTGTGAGAAGTTGTTGAGAATTCAGTATTGATTAGTTTGGCTCTGAGTGACAAAAAATCCAAAGTAAATGTGGTTTAAACAAGAAAGAATTTTTTTCTCTTCTGTAAAAGAAGCCCAGATGTAAACAGTTCCGGGATTACCAGAGCTATCTGTATGATAGCTCTATAGTCATCAGGGACCTAGATTTCTTATGTTGTTGCTCCACTATTCTCAATATGTAACTCCACTTCATGGTCCAAGGTGACTGCTCAAGCTCCAGCCAGTTTGTGCACTTTACACAAAGGAAGAAAGATGAAGAAACATGTTCCCTTGCTTTAAGGACACTGCTCAGAAGTCACACACAACACTGCTACTTATATCACATTGGAAATAATTTAGTCTTGTGTGCACCTCCAGTTTCAAGAGAATCTGGAAAATAAAATCTTTATTCCAAGCAGCTGTATATCCAGCTAAAAATCAAGAGTTTTATTGTTTAGGAAGATGGGGAGAACAGATAGGGGAGGACAACTAGCAGCGTCTCTTACAACTCCTTCTCTGGTATGTGTGTAAGCAGTGTTGTCTTTCCAAATATTAGTCAATATTTGCAAACCTGGAGGACCATCATTTTCTAGAGTTGCATATGCCTTTAAAATGTACAATCTTTTCCATCCAGTCTAACAATCTTTGTTTTTTGACTGTAATATTTAGCTCATTTACATGATGTAATTATGGATATATTTTATAATTAATTTAATAATTGTCTCATCTCTTTTGTTTTCCTTTTCTTTTTACCTTCTTTTGGATTAATGAGTACTTTTTATTATTTTCATTCCCTCCTATAAGCTTCTTTGATTTTACATTATAAATAAGATGTTTACATTAGTTTATTATTTAAGGTTATCTTAGAGATTATAACATTCCTACTTGACTTAGCATCTCACATAAATTAATACTTACCACTTCCTGGACAATTCAAGGACTTTAGAATAATTTCAGTACTATTGTTTTTTGTACTGTTGTTTTCAAGTATTTTGTTTGTCTTTATATTTTAGAATCTACAAGACATTATTATTATATGTCTACACATTCATTTACATTTGCCATCATATTTACCCTTTGTACTACTCTTCATTCTTTTCTGCATCTTTGGCCTTCTTTTCTTTCAGCACCTTGATAGTGTCATTCTGCTGTCTTTTGTAGTTCAATTGTTCCTGGTGCAAAGTCATCTGTAAGTTTTGTTATTCCTTTTGCAGAAATCTGTCCCTTGCCCCACCCTACCTCTAGCTGCTTTTAAGATTTTCTCTGTTTTGGTTTTAAACAGTTTACTATGGTGTGGATGTTTTCTTTTGGGGGTTGTAATACTACTTGAATTTGTGATTTGATGTCTTTAAAATGTTTTGGAAAATCCTGAGGCATGATCTTTTCAAATAATGCTTTTGCTCCATTCTCTCTCCTCTCCTGCTCAGTCAGGGCTTTTCACCATGAGTCATATGTGTCTTAGATACTTTTTTGTTGAGTTGTTTTATTCTTTTTTCTCTTCATGTTCATTCTGAGTTTTTTCTATTGCCCTGTCTTTTAATTCACTGATCTTCTCTTTAGCTTTAGCTGTGTCTAATCTGCTATTTAACACATCTACTGTGTTCTTAATTTTGGTTATATTATTTTTAATTACTATAATTTCTATTTAAGTCTTTTTTTATTGATTTGAACTCTGCTAGAATTCTTCATCTTGTATATTTTCTTGAACATATTATAGTTACTTGGAAGTTATTTGGAAGCCTACGTTTGATAGGCTTCTATCAGTTTCTCTTTTTCTCTTGATTTTCAATCATTTGGTCTTGCCTCCTAGTATGGTAGGTAACTTTTGCCTGAATGCCTGACATTGTGTATGAAAAATTGATGATGATGACATTAACTGTTGACGATGTTTTCTCTTTCAGAAAGGATTTACTCTGTGCTTCTAGCAGGCAATTTGGATAAGAGCAGCTCAGTGTGAGAATTAGCAGATTCAAAGCTGAGCTTCAGTCCTTTTGAGGGTTGGTATATTTACTTTTCATCCAGGGCTCTTTTACCTTGGCCGATCCTGAACTCCAATTTTTGTACTCCCAGACCTGTAAATCTGCCTTAAATTCTGCTTGTTTTTTCAACCTCTGGGCTACCATTTTCTGCTCAGCTTTTCGGCCTTAGGCTGCTGCTTATGAATTGGCAATTGCCTTAAAGGGAAAACAAGTGCTAACCTCTGTACTTCCCTTCTGGGCATGGTCTTGGTTCTTCAAATTCTTACTGTCTTTGTGGCTCTGGTCGATTCAGGTAGATGTCTCCATCTCTATTTCTGTACCTATAACTATATCTGATTTTTGGCTAGGGTAGTTCACCTGATAAAAGTTAGTGTACTGTAGCCAAAAGCAGAAATCTCCACAATCTGTTCCCTAAAAGCTCTCACTAGAGGAAAGCAGGTACCTAGATTATTCCCTGGAATATCAATTCCATTCATTTTCTTCTCTCTCTCTCTTTTTTTAAAAAATGTGTAACTTTCATAGCAATAATATATACACATACAATATTTTGGTATCCCTGCTTGAGCACTTTTTGGGACCTTTTACCTTCTTTGTCATGTCTCAGTCCATGTAGTTTTTATATCCATTCAGCAGCTCATGCTTGGATAGACAGAGGTGGGGATGTAAAAGCACTGGTTAAGCCAGCTGCAGATAACAATTTCCTTTTCTATTTGATCTCAAGCTAGAAACCCATCTGTCTTATTTCAGGAACGTTCACTGTGTATTTTAGTTTGAATTTAGCTTAGTCTTTTCACCTTGGATACTTTGTAGACTTTATCTCAATTTTAGTTCACAAAAGACTCTCACCTTAAGAGACTTTATAATACTCAATTTGTTGCAGGGTAAGAACATAGATATTCCAAGTCAATTGTTGCATTAAACTTTTTCCCCCAAAATCCTTGCCAGTGTCTTTATTGTAAAACTAAGACCACATTCAGAAGGGATCCGTGGCTAACTGATGGGTGCCTTTCATTGTCCACCCCCTCCAAGTCTCCCTTAGGCAAATTTATCAATTTAACTTTGAACACTATGCAGAAGTGGCTGCATCTTAATTCATAAGCAAAGATACGCATTGATACTACATTTACTCTTAAATCCTAGACACTGTATTTACCCTTATATTACCTAAAACAGAATTTTTCATAATAGAATACACCAAGACTTTTCAAGAGGCACTTGTGCAAGGAGAATTTTAAGTGAATCTATTTTCATTTCCTTGGCTCTCATGTATTTTCTCCAAAAATCAATCTTCCTGTTAGTATACTTGTCCCAGACTGGTTCTCTTCCTACCTGCTCTTCCACATTTGTCCTTCAGTTTACAAAAGAAAGACATAATTCTCACCCATCTATCTCCAGTTTTACAGTGGTCAATGTCGGGAAAACAAAAAGCAAAAAAAAAAAAAAATCCAAAAAACCCCTGTGATTCTAGAGAGGCAGTTTGAAACATGTTGAGAAAGAGAATCCAATAATGGCTAACAAATCCTTTTTTGCAAAACAGTGGTTTTCAGTTGTTTACTTTTGATAAAATTAAAGCCTAATAGAGCTGTCAGTCAATAAATCACTAAAAACTTTTTCATTTTTAGCATATTATTCAGAAAAATTCAATGAATTCAGTGACACTAACAAAGGTTGTTGTAAAAATTCATTCTCATCTTATTTACATGAAAAGTCTTCTCAGTGTTTTTATCTATAAATAGAAAAAATAGGAATAGAATTTATCTCAATTGCTATCTTATTTTAGTTATAAGTAATATATAGTTATAAGTAATATATATATCCATGGCAACATGAACTAAAAAATCAAAACTACAAACTAGTCTCAACTGTCTCAGAAGAGATGAATTTCCAGTAAGATTTAAAATATTTTGCGGCCGGCCCGGTGGCATAGTGGTTAAGTTCGTGTGCTCCGCTTTGGCAGCCTGGGGTTTGCAGGTTCAGATCCTGGGCACGGACTGACACACTGCTTGTCAGCTACGCCATCGCAGCGTCCTATATAAAGTAGAGGAATATGGGCATAGATGTTAGCCCAGGGCCAAACTTCTTCAGCCAAAAAGAGGCGGATTGGCAACAGATGTTAGCTCAGGGCTAGTCTTCCTCACACACACACACACAAGGAATAATATTTTATGCTTAATTACCTATAAAATTTTAATGTTTATGTTTCTGTCATTTGTGTTCTAATACTGTAGTTATTAACAATTTAGAAAAAGTTATTTTTAATACCTACAGCCTACTGGTCACAGGAAATTAATTTTTAAAAATTTCAATTTACTTTCATATTTTTGTTATAGAGCAGTATTACAGGGGGGTAAATAAAACATTTTAAGCCCTAAATTATACTGTGATTCTGGGAGGTAAGTGGAATAAAAATATAGATCCAATGAATGATGTCAAATGTCTGACTGTTGAAGAGTTTGTTCACGTATTGTTATATTGATGATGGTGGGAATCAAATTGCTATAGTATTTAGGTTCTATTAGATACATTTAACAAATATAACGGTTTCTATTTTTTAAAATGCAAGTATTTATAGTATGCCATCTTATTTACACTTATTTAAATTTATGATGATAAATGTTAGTTATCAATTTAAAAATATGTGAAGTGGTACGTACTTTCCCAAAATTTGTTCAGAAATATGCAGGCAATAAAGTTTGAAGACACTGTTCTGGCAGATGGTAAGTGAAAGGTTGGCTGACATGTTCCCACACCAGAGTTAAACAGACCCACATGGGCAAATATTTATTGATACTTTTATAGAGATTTAAAAATATTTCTTAACTTTAGATTTGGTGCTAGAGAATCTGTCATGAATAGCATGTCACACTCTCTCTTTCAGGTGAGCCATCTAGTCATGGTGCTAGAAATGTGAAGAAACTGCTGTACTGTTTGGGTCAGATCTTCCAAAGGCTCTGTTGCTAGGATTCTAGCCATTACTGGAAAAGAGAGAAATCAAACGGAACTCTATGTAGTCAAAGCGTAATTCTTCCCTAATATTGAAACTTTCACAAAGCGAAAAGGTTACATTTTTAATAAACATTTTGACATGTCTTATTAGAAATGGTTTTTTAGTTAGTCACCACAAGATCACAGTTAAATAGTTACATTTTTTTGAAAGCACTTTCTTTAATTTAACACCCTCCCGTACCTACACAACGTGAATTTTGTCATAGTCTATTTGACAGTAGTTCTGAGGATGATGCCTAAAGAATTTCACATCTTGTTTTCTCATCTTACTGCGCTGGTTAAGTCTTCTCAGTAAGCAGTCTTCCTTGTTTTTTTGATTGACTTCAAAATGGAATATTTTAAGTACTAAATATGATATATATTTACAGGTTTAGGGTACATACTCTGTATCAGGAAGTTTCTTTCTATTCTTTGCTTATATTTTTAAGTCCTGAATGGATGGTGAGTTTTAGCAAATACTTTTTCTACATCTATTTAAATGACAAGTGATGGGTTTTTTTCCTCCCTCTGTCTTTGTGGTGGATTACATAAATAGATTTTTTATCTATCCTTGCATTCTTGGGATAAACCCTGCTTGGTCATGTTCAATACTATTATTACTAATATATTTATGGATTTTAAAAATATGTCTTCAAATTTTCCATCTTTATTCCCAAATGAAATCAACCTATGATAACCTTTCTTACTTATACTGTATTTATATTCATAAGTGTGATTAACCTATAATTTTTTTTCTTACATTGTTTCTGTTCGGTTTTGGTATCAATGATATACGAGTATCATAAAATGAGTTAGGGTTCTTGATTGATAAAACTCACCTGTAAAATCACCTGGGCCTGATGTTTTTATTTTGTGGGTGAGGATGGAATGGGCAGATACTCCAGCTAATTCAATTTCTTTAATGGGCATACCCTTTTTAAGGTGTTCTATTTTTTCATGAGTTATGTTTTATTTTCATAGGAAATTATCCATTTCATCTGTTTTCAAATGTAGTGGTATAAAGTTATTCATGGCATTTTCTTATGATTTTTAATATTTACACTTTATTTGTAAATATGATCTTTTCATCCCCAATGTTGTTTATTTGTGCCTTATTTCTGTTTTTTCTTCATCAACCTTACTAGAGGCTTATCTAATCCATCTTTTCAGAGAATATGTTTTTATTTTAATTGTTCAGATTCTTTTGTTTTATGTTTCATTAATTTCTTCTAATATTTCTTTATACTTTCTGATAGTTTATTATTCTTTTTGTAACTTCTTAAGTTAAATACTCACTAATTTTCTATATTTTTTGTTTTCTAATAGATGCATTTGAGGGATGCATTTTCTCTCTATATATTTCTTGAACCATATTCCACAAGTATTGATATATGGTGCTTTTTCATTTTAAAATTTTCAATACGACTGTTAATTTGACCCAGTTATCTAAAAGTGAGGGTTCTTTTTTATTGTTTCAGAAATATAGGAAATGTTTTGGCTATCACTTTTATTCTTACTTTTTGAAATAAATTTCTACATTTACTTCATTGTGGTTATGACTTCTACTTCACTGTGGTTATTATTTTCCCCTTGCATACTCTAATTCTTAGAAGTGAATCACTAAGTCCAGCTCACACTCCAGGGATGGAGAAGTAACCTCTGCCTTTTGAAGGGAGAAGTGTCAAAGAATTTGTGCACATACTTTAAAATCCCCACAATGGAAATAATGCACATACAGATTTTGGTTGAGCACAGCATTGTGCTATGAAGCAGAAATCAATTTGAAATTTGTTGCAGTGACTATATAATTTATGATTGTATCCAAACTGTGCTTTTCTAACAAATAGCCCTGTAGTTAATTTACACACCCACCCACCCACGCACACACACTTTATACTAACTGAACTATAAAACACTTTTATTGTTAGTGCTGTTGAGTCTATTCTGACTCCTAGTGACCCTGTGTACAGCAGAGTGGAACCCTGCCCAGTCTTCTTGCACCATCCTCTCACTTTCTATATCCGACAATGCTCCACTGCTACTCATAGGGTGTTCATGGCCAATTTTTTCAGAAGTGGGTGGCCAGGTTCCTGTTCCTAGTCTTTCTTAGTCTGGAAGTTCCACTGAAACCTGTCCACTGTGGGTGACCCTGCTGGTATTTGAAATCCCAGTGGCATAGCTTTCAGCATCACAGCAACATGCAGCCTCCACAGTCTGACAACCAACATATGGGTGGTGTGGTTCCCTGACTGGGAAACCTGGGCCATGGTGGTGAGAGCACCGAATCTTAACCACTAGACCACCAAGGTTTGCTAAATATTGCTATACAATATTTAGGCTGATATTAAAACAAAAAATATAGTTTAGCAAAGCAATGCATTTTTCTTCTCTTTGCTGACTGTCATAAATTGAATTTTAGATAAACTTGAGCCTTTTTGAGCCTATGTTGTCATTCACTGTAAGTGTCCTACGATAGCATCAAACCTTTTCTAACAAGTCCTCTAAATTTTGGTTGCATTTTGCTTAAACTCAGTCAGAAAACTTTAACAAGAGAAAATGACATTTACCATACACCACGGGAGCCAGGGAGACATTGGGACTTAGCAAATCTGCTAAATAAGCAGCCCCATCTACTTCAAAAATTCATAATTATTTTAAGATGACTTTGCTCAAAGACACCGTTTTTTTCACATGCTACTGCAAAAAGTGCATTTATGTGTCACTGAAGCATGACTTTTCAATTAAATCAAGGGATTATTCTAAAATAATGTCATTCATTTTCTGTTCCAATTTTTCTTATTTCACACATGAAAAGCAAAGCTATAACTGTCGATGTGTTTCATTAGCAGAACTTTGCAGTCACATGATGTCAGATTTATACCAATATCATTGATACATCAAAAGAAATCAGTTAAGTCATGCCAAAAATTGTTCAAATTTTTTTTATTCAATTCAAAGAACCAAATAAACCTTTTGGAAATTCATTCTGTTGAAGGTGCAACATCTAACAATATTGTGCATGTTATAAATTGAGTTAAAAAGCTCAACATTGAATAGAAAGCTATTTGTTTTGATGGTTTTATTAGTTACCCATTACTGTGAAACATATCACCCCAGAACTTACCAGTTTAAAACAATAAACACTTACTATTTAACACAGTTTCTGTGGGTCAGGAATTTGAGGATGGCTTATTTGGGTGGTTCTGTATTGGGGGTCTGTCATGATGTTGAGGGCAAGACATTGGCTGTGTCTGAAGTCATCATCTGAAGGCTTGCCTGGGGTTGGAGAATCCACTTCCAAAATGGCGCACTCACATGGCTGTGGGCAGGAGACTGTGGTCCCTTAACACATGGATGTTTCCATGGGGCTGCTTAAGGCTCCTCTCAAACATGGCATCTGAGGTCCTCCAGAGTGAATGATCCAAGACATTAAGACAGAAGCAGTAATGCCTTTTATGACCTACTCAACGTCGACGTCATCCCTTTTGGTTCCTGACTACTAGCCATCCTAGCTGTGGTATGTTGAGCCCCACTCCACACCAGTGCCATGTTACATATGCCAGTCTGAGCCCTCCATTTGAGGGCCCTCCATTTGAGCATTCTTCACTAATGATTACTTGCACCTTATATATTATGGGTCCACCAGGTGCTCAAGGACTGACTTAGCCCATCAACACAGGTTTTGCCTCCCTCCTGAGAGTAGAGACTGGCACCACCTGTCAGTTCTCGGACTCTTGTGTGAACTAATGTAGAGGTGCTCAGCTAGCACCAAAGCAAGGGATCTAATGGCCATTGGTTCAGACTCTCTTCTTTGGTCCTATTCTGTATCCTTGAGGCCAGCTGTAAGCATCCACTTTTCCTTTACTCTGAGAGAAGGGAGATACTGAGATTTCTACAGACGTCACTGCACCTGTGAAGGGTATGGACATCCCTCCCCACATCTTTATTCCTGTGGTTATTAGCCCTGGCTGCATGTTAGAGTCATATGGGGAGTTCTGAAAAGATACCAATTCCCAGCTCTCATCCCTCAAATTCTGATTTAGTGGTTTATGGTGGGGACCCTGGCATCAGTATATTTTGGAATATATTCAGGCAATTATAACATGTGGCAAGGGTTGAGAAGCATTGCTCTATTTTCTTCCTGATTAGCTAGAACAGGGGTTGGCAAACTTACTGTAAACAACCAGGTAGTAAATATTTTAGGCTTTACAGGTAGTACTCAACTCTGCCAGTGTATCGCAAAAGCAAATGCGTGAGTGTGGCTGTGGTCTAATAAAACCTTATTTACAAAACCAGGTGGTAGGCCAGATTTGGCCTAAGGGCTGCAGTTTGCCAACCCTTTAACTAGGTCAACACAACATGATTAGCACCCTGAAGCTACAACAGAAGGCTCTGGCAGGGCCACCCAGCTACAGGAGTCTCGGTAGTGTGTCCCAAATTCTGGCAATGGTAACCAGTTTAATTTTACTAATCTTCCCCCATTGGAAACTAGCTGCTTGGCACAGGCCTAGTTGTGGTGTCATTTGTCTTGAAGAATCGGACTGGACCAGCAGGACCTACCCTTCTACTGGAATCCCCACTATTACCCTACTGTGGCAGGATTATGCAGGGGGAATCTCTGAGCCAGAAGACCCTGTCTCTGGGATTTTTGCCACACTGCTGTGATGTCCATTGCTATGTCTCACCAGAAGGCCCTGTTCACATGCAGTCACTGCTCCCAGTCCCTGGTCTCTTCTCCCCACTTGGTTGAAGATGCATTTTGGAAGATAACTCTTCACGGGTCTTGTGTTTCTTCATGTCTTGCAAGAAAGGCACAAACTGCCCTTTGTTCTGGATTATATTTTCAAGAATATTTGTATAGTGAACATCCATGTAAGATAGCAATAGTGTCTACAAAGCAAAGAGAAGACACTTCTAAAGCAAAGAGCAGGCATTCTTACTCTTCAGTCTAATAAACATAGTGTCTCTCCACAGCAAAGGGAAGGCATGCTTAATGCCCATAATGAAAAATCAGGGTTCCCTAAATTCAGGATTTCTCTCCTATAATGTAACCCTGTGTGTGCAAGTATTCATCTGGGTCCATCCATGTTGCTCCCATACGACTTGGGGGCAAAGAGAAACTGATGAAAATATGCTGATGCTCATACTATCGCTATGCTGAATAATAAAGTTCTTTGTCTCTGACCCAGAAGCCTCCTTTCTTCTGCCAACAGTGAAACTGTGTCAGGAGAACCTGTATCTTGCTAGTAGAGCAAAAGCTCAAATCCTTTACATTTCTTGACAGTGCAGTGTCCTGCAGTTTCCCCCGGAGAACCTCCATTAGTGCTGGCTTACTGGAGCCCATGGGCTTTCATGCTATAGTCCACTCCCCCAAGTGTTGTCATGGCACATTTGCAAAAGCGCTCCCATAGGACCCACAGCCAAGTGCTGTAGGTTAGAAACAAGGCTCCCTAGTGACCACTAGAGAGGTCTCACCTATACCTCACTCCTTTCCCATTCTTCACTTAAACTATGAGGTCTGCTTGCCAATTTTACTGCCTGTACCAGTGAGCTAGGCCAGCCAGGTTGGAGTTTAAAGATTTTGAAAATGATGGTGGAACTCAGCCTAAGTTGTTTTCACTTCACCATCTCAAGCAAAAATCAAATTCGGGCCTGCTCAGGAAAGCATGGCCTAAAGGTGAAGCTAAAGGTATGACTATAAAATCTTTCACTAAGACCTCAGGAAGATCAAACGTGGTGCCTCAGAGCATTTTCACTCAGAATAAAGGCCCTCTAAATAGTTTAAGGGTGTGCCTCACAGATTCTCTCAAATAATAAGACCTCGAGGAAGCTTAAGGGCATTAGCCTTAAGACATCACAGCGGAAGCCAGAAGGTACAGAAAGGCTTATCTTGAAAAGATTTGTATGTATGTCATTTATCTAATGGTATTAGTCCCAAAAAAGATTTTCAGGAGACCTTAAAGTTTTAAAGAGAATTATATCAGTAGAAGTATAGCTTGGGGGCCAGCCTGGTGGCGTAGTGACCACTAAGTTCATGCACTCTGCTTCAGTGGCCTGGGGTTTGCAGGTTCAGATCCTGGGCATGAACCTACACACTGCACATCAAGCCATGCTGTGGCAGCATCCCACGTACAAAACAGGAAGATTGGCACAGATGTTAGCTCAGGGCCAATCTTTCTCACCAAAAATAAATAAATAAGTACAGCTTGGACTAAAAGGGACAAGGACCATAAAAAATGAAAAGATGTTTTGGACTTCTAAATATCTATACGCAGGAACCAGTCTAAGAAAACTACTCAGATGCAAAACTTCATTAAAGGTATTTAATAAAAAAGGAAAGATAAATCAGAGGACAAAACCAAGAGCTGTTGGTGAAACCAAGAGCCATGGAGCATGATTTTCTGGGCAGGAGCAGGACTGAATCCTAATCAAGGATATTCCAACATTTGCCTGGCTGAATTTCAGAATTGCTATGGACCAGTGACACCTTTGTGTCTCCAATTTTCTCCCCTTTTGAACAGGACTATCTATAGCAGTTATTGTGTGCCTGGCCCACCATGTATGCTGGGTGTGGGGGAGGCTGATAACTTGTCTCTTGTTTAATGAGTCCATGAATAAAGAGTTGCCATACTTGAGCTGTATTTAAGGAACAACACCTGAGGGGTCTCATGCACCCCTAGACCTGATTTTTCAGCCCCACTCTGCATTAGTGCCATATTATATTGCGAGTCACTACATCTTGGATCCTTCATTTGAGCATACTTAGGATTACTTGCACATCAGCTGTCTTAAATAGAACAGGGCCATTAGGTGCAGTAGGTTAGAAACAAGATTACGAGAGTCTAGATGTTGAGCTGATATTGTAATGGAATGAGACTTTGGGGGGCTTTGCATGACCATTAGAACACTGCAGAGGTGATGTTACATCACTTCTAACATGACGTTATAAAAGACTGCAGCTTCCATCTTGGTCTCTCAGATCATTTGCTCTAGAAGAAGACATGCTGTGAGCAGACTTACAGAGAGGCCATGTGCTAAGGAGCTAAATCCTCCTGCCAAGAGCCATATGTGTGATCATTAATCCCCATTTGAGTCTTGAGATGACTGGAACCATAGCTGACCACTTTATCATAACCTCAGAGACCCCAACCTGAATAACCCAGCTAAACTGCTCCCAGATTTCTGACCCTCTGAGATAAATGTGTGTTGTTTTATTCTGCTAATTTTGAGAGTAACTTTTATGAAGGAATCATACATAACTATAATGAAAACATTGACACTAATGTAGTCACTTCTCAGCTTTAAAAAAAAAAACATTAACAGTATGTTTGAAGCTTCAAACCCCATGTGTGCACTTCTCTAATTCAATCCACATCTCACTCACTCCAGCTGGAAAAAGTTTTCTGCTTTTAAGTGCTCATTAGACTGGGTCAACCCAGATAACCTAGGATAATCTCCCTATTTTACATCCATAACTTTAATTACATCTGTAAAGTCACTTTTGTCAAGTAATGTAATATATTCACAGATTCCAGGAATTTAGGGCATGGACATCTTTTGGGGGAGCATTCTATCTACCATATGTATGCATGTATCTAAGTGTTATATAAATGAATTTTATACTATTAAAAATCTTTTTATAAATGTTCCACCTTGAGTTTTCTGTTTAATATTTTGTGTAATTTATCCATATTGATGAATAATTCACTCATTTTCAGATATATTCCACTATTAATTAATCCATGTTTTGGTCAATGAATTTTAGGTTGTTTCCAGTTTTTCCTAATATAAATAACATTGCTGTAAAACGTTTTTGTCTGTGCCTGTTAGTACTCTAGTATCAATACCTAGAAGTGGAATTTCTAGGTGATACAGAATAATTATCTTTCACTTTACTTGATAATGCCACATTGTTTTCCATAAAGGTTGTGTCAGTTTATACTCTCATCAGCAGTGTATAAAAGTTCCCATTGCTGCATATCTTCACCGATGCTTGGGACTGTCAGACTTCCTAGTTTTTGCCAATTTAGTGGGTCTAAAATTATCTTATTTTAGTCTTTATTTGCATTTTCCTAATTAATAATATGGCAGGGATTTCCATGTATTTATTAACCATTTATATATTTTTCTCTATTGCCATTTAAGCATTTTTACAATGGATTGCTATTGTTTGTTTTTCTTTTTTTTTTTTCACTGAGGAAGACTCACCCCGAGCTAACATCTGTTGTCAATCTTCCTCTTTTTTTGGCTTGAGGAAGATTAGCCCTGAGCTAACATCTGTGACAATCTTTCTCTGCCTTGTATGTGGGTCATTGCCACAGCATGGCCGCTGAGGAGTGGTGTAGGTCCATGCCCAGGATCCAAACTCACAAACCCGGGCCACCAAAGCAGAGCATGCCAAACTTAGCTAGTACACCACAGGGCTGGCCCCTATTGTTTGTTTTTCTACTTGCTGATTTGTAAGAATTATTTGTCCTGGTCACTAATCTCTATACATATTGCAAATTTCTACTTTGTGAATTATCTCTTCATTTTGTTTATGATGTCTTTTGAAGAACAGAACTCTTTAATTTTAATGTAGCTGAATTCATCCATCATTTCCTTTAGGTTGTGTGCTTTTTAAAAATCATTTTATAGAAATACTTTTCTTCCCTGATGTCATAAAGATATTCTATATTTTTCTAAAACTTAAATTTTTTTCGTATTTACTCCTTAATCCATTTTAGTGAACTTTTGTATATGACGTGAGGTAGGAATCCAATTTCATTTTTTCAGTGTATATATATATATATATATATATATATATACACAAGTGACTATATATATATATACAAGTGACTATATATATATACATATATATACAAGTGACTATATATATATATAGTCACATGTACCAGTACTAGTTATAGAATATTCCATTTGATCTGCAGTGACATCTCTGTCATATGTAAGTTTCTATATATGTGCACATTTCTTTATGGGTTTTTATTCTGTTTCAATTTGTCTATTTATTGGGCCAATACAAAACTGTCTTAATTCCTGTTGTTTAAATATAAATATTTGACATTTGGGTAGTTCAAGCTCCTCCATACTCCTCTTATTATTTGGGAGTGTACTGGCTGTTCTTGAACATTTGTTCAAGTTTGATGAAAAACTCTATTGGGATTTTGACTGGAATTGTACAATATCTATAGGAAGAATTGGTATCTTTTTGATATTGAGTCTTCCTATTCTTGGAGTAACTCTCCATTTATTTAGGTCTTTAAAATGTCTTTTAATCAGATTTTTAAAATTTATACATGCTAGTCTTGTGTATATGTTAGATTCAGTTCACAGTGACTTATCATTTGTGTTGTCATTGTAAATGATATTACTAAAGTGCCTTTTTCTTCTCTTGAGGGACTAGTGCATAGAAATACAAATTATTTTTAAATATTGATCTTACAGCCAACCACTTTCCTAAGCTCTCTTATTATTGCCTGTAGCTTCTTTTGGGTTTTTTTGGTAAATGGTCATATCATCTGTGAATAATCTCAATTTTGTTCATCCTTTCCTAACTTTTTTCACTTATGTTTCTTATTTTGCTGGCTAGAACTTTCAGTGGAAATGTTGAATAGGAGTGGTGATAGGTGGCATCTCTGCCTTGTTTCTGATTTTTAAAGGGTATGCTTCCAGAGTTTCTCCTTTAAGAATATTTGCTATAGTTTTTGGTATACAGGCCATATCAGCTTAAGAAAGTTCTTTCTTATCCTAGTTTTCTAAGTATATTAAATTCTAACAAATATTTTTCCACATCTGTTGAGGTGATAATGTATTTTTTTCTTTAACCTATCAGAATGATAAATGGAATTTATAGATTTTTCTATTAAACCTTGCTTACCTTCCTGGGATAAACTCATCTTGGTCGTGGCATATCATTTGTTTTATATATACTGCTAGATTTAGTTTGTTGAAGTTTTATTATTTTTTTCCTCTGTGTTGATGTGACTGGCCTGTAATTTTCCTTTCTTATGCAATCCTTATCTGTTTTTGTTATTAAGGTTATACTTGGCTCATACAATTAGTTGGGGAAAGAATTGTCTCTTCTTCTTGGGTGTAGAGTTCAACTATATTGGTAACATCTGACTGAAATCTGGCCAATGGAGTATGAAATGATTTATGCTGTTTCCAGGACTGGCTCATAAAAACCTCCCATGCATGATCCACCATTCTTTTTTCCCCAACCATGATGAATTAGAAGCTGAATGTGATGGTGGTACAGAACAGAAGAACCCGGGTCTCTGAATAATTGATTGCAACAGAGTGCTGTCCATCCCAGGACAAACACATTATACTCTAAAATGAGTAAGTGATAGAAAACATCTCTTGTATCTTACTAATAAAGAACTTGGTACACTGAAGTGGAATGCTGTTTTGATAAAATCCTAAACTATGGGGTTTGGGTTGTCACTTGGGGGGTGGGGAGAGGTGAGGAAGGTGATATCAGAAATTGGAAAGATGGCAGCCTATGTTGGCAAAACAATTGGTGAAACTGTGATCTGCAATATTTAAGGGCCAGCTGAGCCTTAGGGGAAGAGGTTGTAAAACTGTGTTTGTAGTGTATGTTGATTGTTCTTGACTGCATTTGGCAAGGTGTTATAGGAAAAAACTGACCAGTTTATAAGAAGTAATGGAAAGTCATAGAGTCTAAAAATGTGAGGTATTGAATGATAGAAAAATCTGAAAGCTTCTAGATCCTAAATAGTAAAATAACAGTATTATTAAGATCAGATTAAGAGTGCTATCTTCTCATCCAATTCTACCATTTAATTGAGAAGAATTAGTGGTGTGAAGAAGTAAGGATATAAAGCAGGTTTGAGACCTATGTCCAGGACAAAATAAATTGGATATAGTGACTGGCATACGGGACTATTGGCAAATGTATCAGAAGCCTACTAAGTTTTTGAGGAAATCTATTGTCCAACAAACTGAGAGCCTGCCTCCCTCAAAACAAATTTTGTGACTTTTGAATGTACCTTAAAACAACAACCCTTGGTCAGGAAGCCAATGGTAAAAATTTCCCAGCCCCTAGATGTTCTAGCCATTGGAATGTGTACAGAAGTGATCTATGCTACTTCCAGGACTGGCCCATAAAAATCTCCACCATTCTCTTTTCCTTTGCCATGGTGACTTAGAGGTTATGTGCTGTATGTGGTGGTGGCACCAGATAACACCCATCTCAAATGTGGCCAAGGGGAAGAATAGAGAAGGTAGAGCTGAATCACCGAGAACAATGAGAATTCTTCCCAGAGAGCAAAAGCTGCAAGTGCTCTACAATACACTTTTATTTCCTCTCCTTCCTGAGATGGCTGAATTAATTTGCAGACTTTGGTGATTAGGTTGGGGTCATATGTCAGAGTTCTGGCCAATGTAATAAAGGAGGAAGTGAGGGGAGCCATTCATAAAACGAGCCCATGGAAATCTCCCCTGTGTCATCCTCCATCCTTGGAAGTTACTGTTGGAGACGGTGGTATCAAAAGATGAAAATACTCTGAGTTCCTGTGTAACCAAGGGGAATAGAGCCCCTCCCCACAACCATTCTGGACTGTGACCTGAGCAAGCAATAACTTTCATTTTGTTAAGCCATAGAGAGTTTGGGGTTGTAACAGCAATTATCTTATCCTCGCTAATACAGGGAGTCAGCCCTCTTTTTTGATTCTCTGGAAAAATTTGCATAAAACTGAAATAATCTGTTCTTTGAAAATTTTGTAAAACTACCTGTGCCCAAACTTTTAAAAATTTTTGAGGGTTTCGTAATAAACATACAATCATTCAGGTTTATTACTTCTCATTAGTTGTGACAAGGTTTTTTTCTCCAAGACCAATAGCATTGGCATCATTGGTATATTTATTTCTTGCGGCTGCTGTAACAAATTACCACAAACGTGGTGGCTTCAAACCATCAAAATACCTTCTCACAGTTCTGGAGTCCAGGAGCCTGCAATCAGTTTCACTGGGCCAAAATCAAGGTGTCAGCATGGCCACGTTTCCTCCAGGGGCTTGAGGGGAGAATCTGTTTCCTACCTCTTCCAGGTAAGGAGACTTTTCCAGGTAAGGTGACTGCTGGCATTCCCTGGTGACAACACTCCAGTCTCTGCCTCCATGGTGACATCACCTTCTCCTCTTCTGTGGTAGTGCTTCCTCTTCCTCCCTCTCATAAGGATACTTGTGATTGCATTTAGGGCCCACACAGATAATCCAGGATAATCTCCCCTTCTCAAGATCCTTAATTACATCTTTTGCCTTATAAGGTAATATCCACCCTTTTGCCATATAGGTAATATTTACAGGTTCCAGGGGTTAGGACCTGGTATCTTTGGAGACCATTATGTAAACCTATCATACATGGGAACTTGGTAGAATGCAAATTCTCAAGTCCTATCCCAGACCTACTGAATAAGGAACTCCAGGGGTGTTTTCACAGCAATCTTGGGGTTTAACAAGCCCCCCAAGTGATTGTAATGAATGCTGAAGTTTGAGAACCACTGCTCTAAGAAGTTGTCCATTTCATCCCCATTTAAAAATTATTGGCATCAAAGTGTTCATAATATTACCTTTTCATTTGTGCCTTCTCTCTTTTCTTTATCCATATAATCACTTTTCATTTTTCAAATATTCGCCCTTTGACATTATCTTATTGAATCTTTCTTTGAAAGTCAACTTTTGCTCTTACCTTTATTATATTCTCCATTTTCCTACTTTATTTGAATTTATTCTAAATCTCAAATTGGACATCTAGTATATTAAGCCTTCTTTTCTAAGCATTTAAGCCTATAAATTTCCTTCTAAGTTTTACTTCCACTGCATTCCCTAAGTTCTGATATTGAAATTTTATCATTTAGTAATTTAAAAAATGCCCATTATTACTTATTCTTTGACCTATGAATTATTTAGAAGCATGTTTTAAATTTTACAAATGTATGAAGAGTTTTAAAATTTATTTTTCTCTTAGTGATTTATAACCTAATTGATTTATAGTCAGAGAATATGGGCTATATGACACTGATTCTTTGAATTTTTTATAAGGACTTGCTTGTGGCCTAATATGTTTGCAAACATCCCATGTATGCTTAATGTATTCTCTAATTGTTGGTTCCAGAGTTCTATATTAGTCTGTAAATCAAACATTTCTATTGTTCAAATCTTCTACCTTTATCTTTTTTGTATAGCTCCTTGATGTAGTAGTAATTGAGAGGTGACGACAACTTACTGTATGATAGATTTGTCAATTTATACTTGTATTTCTACTTTTTTTAATAAGAAGACTAGCCCTGAGCTAACATCCGCTACCAGTCCTCCTCTTTTTGCTGAGGAAGACTGGCCCTGGGCTAACATCTGTGCCCATCTTCCTCTACTTTATATGGGATGTCGCCACAGCATGGCTTGACAAGTGATGCATTGGTTCACACCTGCGACTTGAACCTACGAACCCCGTGCCACTGAAGCAGAGCACACGAACTTAATCGCTATGCCCCCGGGCTGGCCCCCATCTATTTTTATTTTATATAGTATGAGGCCATTTTACTAGTTGCATTCAGGTTTAGAACTGAATGTCTGCCTGGGGAAGTGTAAGTCTTTATCATTCTTTGGTGTCCACTTCTGCCCCTAATAATGTTTTTAGATTTATTGTCAGTGTATTAGCTTCCTAGTTATGCTGTAATGAAGTACCACAAACTAGGTGGCTTAAAACAACAGAAATTTATTCTCTCAGAGTTCTGGAGGCTAGAAGTCTGAAGTCAAGGTGTCAGCAGGGCCATGCTCCCTATGAAGGCTCTAGGGGAGGATCCTTTCTTGCCTCTTCTAGCCTCTGGTTGTTGCCAGCAATCCTTGGCTTGTAGACTTATCACTTCAATCTATGCTTCATCTTCACATGGCATTTTCTCTATGTCTGTGTCTCTACATCCAAATTTCCCTTTTCTTACAAGGACACCAGTCACATTGGACTTGGGGCTCAACCTAATCCAGCATGATGTGATCTTAACTCGATTAAAGTCACACTCACAGGTTCTAGTTGGACATGAATTTTGTGAGAGGACAGTATTCAACCCCGTATAGTCAGCTATTAATGTAGCTATCTCAGTTTGTTGATTTGTCTAATATATTTTTTTCCGTTCTTTTATTTCCAATCTTAAAATATACTAATACTTTAGGTGAGTCTTTTATAAATCACTCTATAATTGAAAACTTAAACAAATTTGGTCATAACATTTGTCTTCTATTTAGTAAGCTCAGATCAATTACTTGGATAACTGAGATCATCTAAACTATAGCACTTTACCTTTTGATCATCTCCCTTTTCTATTTGTCTTTTTTTTTTAAACTGAGGCTTTTTGTTTTGTTTTTTTTTTTGCTGAGGAAGATTTGCCCTGAGCTAACATCTGCACCCAACTTCCTCTATTTTATATGTGGGTTGCTGCCACAGCACGGCTGATGAGTGGTGTAGGTCCACACACAGGACCCAAACCCGTGGACCCAGGCTGCCAAAGTGGAGTGCACCAAACTTAACCACCAGGACACAGGGCCAACCCCAGGCTTTTTGTTTTCTAATTTGCTGTTTTCCTCTCCTGTTTATTCTCTTTTGGTAGTTACCCTTGAACTTTGACTATACTGTATTAGTTTCCTATGGCTGCTGGAACAAATCACCACAATCTTAGTAGCTCAAAATGACAGAAATTTATTATCTTACAGTGCTGGAGGCCAGAAGTCTGAAGTGGGTTTCTCTGGGCTGAAACCAAGGTGTCAGCAGGGCCTCACTCCCTTGGGAGGCTCCAGAGGAGAACTGTTTCCTTGACGTTTCTACCTTCCAGAGCTCACTCCTTGGCTCATGGTCCCTTGCTCCATCTTCAAAGCCAGCAGCATTGTCATAATACCATCTCCTCTTTTTATTAAAATCTCCCTCTTCCTCTCTCTTATAAGACACTTGTGATTACACTTGGGGCCCACCTGAATAATCCTGGATACTCTCCCCCTCTCAGGATCCTTAACTTAATCACATCTGTGAAGACCCTTTTGCCATAGAAAGTTAACATGCACTGGGTTCCAGGGATTAGAACATGGATTTCTTTGGGGGCTATTATTCAGCCTACAACACATATATTTAACTTAAAATTAAGTAATATCTTTACCTCCTGAACAATACAAAGACTTTAGAACACTTTCACCCTAATCAAAATATCCTACCTGGGGCCAGTCCTGCGATCGAGTGGTTCAAATTCTGCATGCTCTGCTTCAGTGGCCCAGGTTCTCAGGTTTGTGTTCTGGATACAGACCTACTCCACTCATCAGCCATGCTGTGGAGGCATCCCACATATAAAATAGAGGAAGATTGGCACAGATGCTAGCTCAGGGAGAATGTTCCTCACACACACAAAAAGTCCTACCTAATTTATATGCAACTGTACAGTATTTTACTTATTTTCAAGCCACATAAATTACACTATAATTATTAGTATTTTATAGAACATTTGTTTGCATTTATGTACCTAGTTTCCATTTTATTTGCCATCAGTAATTCTTTCATTTGAGACTTCTGGCATGTTTTTCCTTTCCTGAAATATATCTTTAAGAAGTTCCTTTATTGTAGATCTCTTGGTAAACTCCCTCACTTTTATCTGTAAATGTTGCTTTTTAAACCCTTATTTGTGACAGTTTTGCAATCATTCCTCTCCACACTCTGAAGATGTTATTCCACTGGCTTCTGGCTTCCATTGTTGCTGTTTGAGAAGTGTGTTGTTATTTTAATTATAGTTCCTTTACAGCAGGAGTTGGCAAACATATTAAAGGGACAAAGAGTAAATATTCTGTGGCTTGTGGGCTATGGGTTCTGTGGTTTTTGTTGCAACTATTCAACTCTGCCACTGTAGGCCAGAGCAGCCACAGGCAATAAAACAATGAATGGGCACAGCTGTAACCACAGGCCGACTTAGAGCCAGCTTGAACAGACCCCATCTCTTATCAACAACACGATTAAGGATTGTCTTTCAGAAAAACTGCAGAGTCACGCAGCCAGGGCATGTGCAAAAGAAGAAATCGTGACCTGAAACCACCTCGGAACCAAAGACGGGGGACATGACTGGAACTTGAAAGCCGGACTCTTATCAGAAGTGAGGGGTCCCTCATCCAGGAAGATCCAGTGTTAAAACTCCTCCCCTATCTCATACAAAAATATTTAGAATCCCATCAGAAATGTTTAGAGTCTCATCATAAATGTATAAAACCTTACCATAAACACCTGAAGCCCACCAATCAAGAACCTGTCCCACCAGCATGTCCGCATGCCAACCTGTTCTCTCCAACCTCTTAAATTTTGTCCCAAATCCTGAATCAGTGAGACAGATCTGAGGGCACATGTCCCCTGTCTTCCTGGAGATCAATCTCGCAGAATAAAGCTGATTTGTCCCCTCAAAGGCTGGTGCCATAATTAATTGGCTTGTTTATGCACATCAGGCAGAGAACCCCAATTTTGGTGAGTAACATAGCTGTGTTCTAGTATTTTATTTACAAAAGCAGTTTGCTAACCCCAGCTTAATAGTGGTTTGTACCTTCGCTTTGGCAAAGCCTTTTAAGATCTCTTTGCCTTTGGTGATTTGCAATGTCACCTTTATCCTGTTTGTGCTTCCAGGATTTACCTTTTTTTTAACAAGTCAATTCTGGAAAAATATTAGCCTTTGTCTTTCCAAATATCGCCTCTTTTACATTCTTTTTGGGACCCTTGTTTTGCCAGATCTTTTCATTATATCCTCCATATTTGTTATTTTTCCTTCATATTTTCTTTTTCTCTCTTTGGGCTGCATTCTGTGAATTTCCTTCAGCTCATTAATTTTCTTTTTTGCTATTTGTTTACCTTGCCCATTGTGGTTTTTGATTTCAGGAATTCTATTTCTCATTTTTAAAAGTTGCCTTGAATTTTTCTTTGCAAATAGTATCTTCTTGAGCTCTTTTCTTTGTGATTATGTCAATTCTTTAAACATTTCAAATATTCTATAATCTGAAAATAACAATTCCACTATCTATATTCCTTAGGTATCCAATTCTGTTGGCTTTTTCTGGCTTTCATTCATTGTAGCTTAACTTCTTGGTAATCAGTGGTCTAGATAATTTTAATGTTAATTTTTCATGTTAATGTTGGTACCCCACACAGACAGTATAAATTAAATCCTACACAGAAGGTAGCACAGACCTGGGGTCTGATTATTACTATTTTTCTTTCCTTTCAAAGTCCAAAGTTAATTTTTTTGCTGCTTCACTTGGCCAAATGATGTGGTTTTACAGGTTCTCTTTCTTTTGATATTTAACAGCTCTTTTTAATGCCAAGGGAGCTAGATTTGCAGTTGTCCTCCTGAAGTCTCAGGGCCAGAGTTCTCATTGACCACCACGTTAGCACCCACTTTTCACGCTAGTATTGCTTTCTGTTGTTTGCAGAATGTAGTTATTTCCTTGTCTTTGGCTATTAGTTTGCTAGGATCACTAGGACAAAACACCATGGGTTTGGAGGCTTAAATAGCAGAAATGTATTTTCTCACAGTTCTGGAGCCTAGAAGTCCAAGATCAAGGTGTCAGCAGGTTTGGTTCCTGCTGAGGCCTCTCTCCTTGGCTTGCAGATGGCCACCTTCTCACTTGTCCTCACATGGTCTTCCCTCTGTGTGCATGCATCCCTGGTGTCTCTCTGTATGTCCTGTTCTCCTTTTTGTATAAGGACATCATCAGATTGGATTAGGTCTCACCCCAATGGCCTCATTTGAACTTAATCATCTCTTTAAAGGCCCTGTTTCCAAATACAGTCACATTCTGAGGTCCTGGGGGTTAGGGCTTCAACATATGATGTTGGGGAGGACACAATTCAGTCTCTAACAGCTATGCATGTGAAGTTTTTGGTTTCTTTTACGTAGCAATTCTACATTTTTAGTCTCCTATGTTGACAGAAGTCCTCTAAGCTAGTTTAAAAGTATTTCAAACATTATTTGAAAAACTATTCAAGACCCCATTCCCCAAAACTATGACTGAAAGCCCACAATAAAATTCTAAGAAGGTTATTTATCTTTTTTTCCTCCTGGGATAGAAGAGGTCATTTACTATAAGATTTCAGGTGGCACTATTTCTGGGAAGGGGAATCTATTTACAGTTATTAGATTCAAGCAAATACTAATTTGGACACTTTTGCTGCTAAAAGCAGCATAAGCAAATGGAAAGACAGCTTTTGGAGTCAGATCTGTGTCTGAATGTTGCCATATTGGCTTAACCCTTTACTACTGTGCTTCTTTGAAGAAGTTATTTCACCTTCCTGAACATCAAAGCAGGATAATTCCACTCTTTTTTTGTGGATTGTTCTAAGGATTAAATGAGAATGTTATTTAAAGTAATAGTTCTAAAATTTGGCAGACTGCCTTAAGGAATATTGGGAAGTACATTTTTTTTTTAAAGTAATTCAGTCATATGTGCCTAAACACTGTCGCAAGCTCTTTATTTTATTTATTTTTTGCAGGGGAAGATTCACCCTAAGCTAACATCTGTTGCCAATCTTCCTCCTTTTTCTTCCTTTCCTCCCCACAAAGCCCCAGTACATAGTTGTGTATAGTTGTAAGTTCTTCTGGTTCTTCTATGTGAGCTGCCACCACAGCATGGCTACTGACAGACAAGCATGTGGTTCTGTGCCTGGGAACTGAACCCAGCCTGCTGAAGTGGAGCGTGCCTAACTTTACCCACCAGGCCATCAGGGCTGGCTCGCTGGGTGAAGTAAATTTTTTTCTTTCTTTTTTTTTTGAGGAAGATTGGCCCTGAGCTAACATCTGTTGCCAACCCTCCTCTTTTTTTTCTCCCCAAAGCCCCTAGTACCTAATTGTATATCCTAGTTGTAGGTCCTTCTAGTTCTTCTATGTGGGATGCCACCTCAGCATGGCTTGATGAGCCATGAGTAGGTCCATGCCCAGGATGCGAACCGGTGAACCCCAGGCTGCCGAAGTGGAATGAGCGAACTTAGCCACTGTACCACCAGGCCGGCCCCTGGAAAGTACATTTTTAAAAATACAGTTTTCAGGTCTGGTTAGCAGAGGATTCCATGGGCCTATGGTGGGGTATAGGAATTTATAATCTTAGAAAGGTTCCTCAGGTGATTCTGACTGCAACCAAATTAAATTCTAGATTCCTCTCTCTGGTCCTACACAGTCCTGCTCACTGATTTTGATAAATGTATTTTAAATGGTGTAGAAGAAGTTACAGAAGCTCCCAAACAGTAAAGGCAATTTGACATTTCTTGAAAGACACATGTGAGCTTTTAAAAATGTGATTAACTTAAGAATGGTGATTTTATTTACATACAACTTTCCTTGATCTAAGAAAAAAATGAAAGCAGTTTGCAATATATATGCAAGAAGAAAACAGAAATATATGACAGAGGATAAAAGCTAGGAAAAAGCTGACCAGGGAGAAGAATGGAGGCAGAAGGCATTCTGAATAATAGAAATACAACAGAGACAATAAGAAAGTGAAGATAAATTAAAAAATTTTTTAAATAAAAAAATTTAATTATAAAAGTAATACATTATCAATGTGCAAATGCCACCACAAAGGAGTGAAAGTTCCTCCGTTCCCTCCTGTTATTTATCTTCTGAGAATTTCTTATATACACATATAAATATATCTGCTCTGTAGGTTTTTCAAAAATATACATAAAACTTAATACTTTTTTGCAACTTGCTTTTTTTCACTCCATAGTACATCATGAACCCCTTCTCGTTCAGTGTTTAATGGCTGGATATGTTGCTCACACTCAGTAACATGGATACACTGCAATCCCTTTACTGATGGACATTTAGGCAGACTTCATCAGTTTGCTGTTACAAGTAATGCTGAAATGAACATCCTCTCACATACAATATAAATGTAACTTTTATACTATATATATATTTTATTTATGTAATATATACAATACGTAAAATGCAAATTATATATAATACATATATTTACTTGCACTTGTGCAAATATTTCTGTAGGCCTGATTCCTGGGTAAAAGGGAGTGCCCCACACTTCCACCTTTTTCTATACGACAGATTCTAACAATTTTACTTGTTAACCAAGAAATGACTTTGGTTTCAAAATACGCTGAATGCGTTCAGCTTCAAGTAGCAAACACTGTATATCAAGACTTGGCGAACTTGAGGACTGAAAGGATTTCTCGGCCTGCTTGCCTGGAAAGTGCAGTGGTCCCTTGTAGACCTTTTGTCTTCATTGTTTTCAAAATTTCTTCTAAAATGAAAATTAACACAAAAGGCAAAATCCAATTAAGTCATTTGGTGAAGTGTGTATGATCACTAACAGTTTAATAAGATGATCAACACAGACTATTTACAAATTCTATTCATCTGAGAAAACAATGTATACCACGTAAATTTCTAGTAAAGTGAACTTGGACTTCAGACGGATGAGAGCACTTTGTATTTTCAAGGTGTTGCTGAGAATTCTAATCAGACTGAATGGCTGCTCTGCAGTGGGAGCCTCTGCTGGACTTAACAGAAACATTAATTATACTTGTTACTACATTAAGTGATTTATGTTTTACTTACTCAGTTCCAATCTCTGCCTGCAAACCGTATAGTGACATTGCAAAGTGGTAGTACATGAAGTAGCTTATTTCTTTCAGGAGTATTGAAAAAACGCAAAACCTTCCTTTTGTAAATAAATAACACTAAAAAGACTGAACTAAGAAAATGGAGTTAAAAAAAAAAAACCCAAAACCAAAAATCATGATGTGATTTGAGGGGCTGAAGGTATAAGGTAGAAGATAAAAATCAAACCAGAACATAAAAATGTACAGAAAAGAGAAGAAAGATTATGGTCAATTTAGTTACAAAGTTATCTAAAAACCCAGATATGAAAGTCCACACCAGGAGATACCTTTCATGATGAAACTTCAGATGAACTAAAGAGGACAGAGCAGAATTGTCAAGGGCATGAAGACTAGAAGGTGGAGGGAATATTCACAATATTGAGGGTGAGGTGTTAGAAGAAGAAATTACAGATTTTGTATTTGAATATTACTTTATTAATTAGGGGGAAAACTCCCCCTCCCCCAGAAAGACAATACTTTTTAAAACCAGAAAAATCTCCCTCTCAAAAATCTGTCTCTTCTTTCAACACGAATGTTATGTCTGTATTAGCTGTTGCCAGTGATCATGTTCATTAATATTCCAGGTTACTTTATCAACTATAGTCTCTGAATCATTAAGTTTGATTTCAGCAAAGTACATGGTTGAAAGATAAACTGGTCTGTGTTACCTGGATTGTTTTCTTTAATGGTAACTAAATAGAATAATCCTCTTGGTGAAAGGAGATCTGGAACCAGTGGAAAGAATCTGTCCATGACTTCTCGACCATTTCTGCCACCAGCCCAAGCTGCCTCTATTCCGTGACTTCTCACCTGTGACCAGTTGGAAAGACTGTTTTGTTTTGACTCGAGTCAAGTTACACTGAGAATCACAAACTGAATCTTTTTGACAAGTAACATACATCAAACAAGTATATATTTTATACTTTACTGCTGACGAGGAGGCAGTAAAGCTGAATGTGAGCCCCACCATTTCCTAGCATGTGTGATCTTGTGTAAATTTGTCTGAGTTTCCTCCCTTGTCTGTAAAATTAGAAAAACAATAGTTTCATCTGTAAAATGAGAAAAAATTGTTTTTGTCCACTGTTAGGAATAAATGAGGAAGTATATTTAAAGTTTAACATTGCCCTGCACATATTAAGGGCTTAATAATAGTTGCTACTATTAATACAATGCCTAAATTAATTGAGAGACATGGGTAATGCCTATACTTAATATAGAATAATAAGGAAGAAACTAGAAGGGAGAAGTTGTGTTATGAGAGATCTCCTTTGCAGAAACAAAGTTTCAAAATGTCCCACTGCATTTGGCATTCTTCTAGATTACTTACAGTACAAATCACATAGACCTTTTTCAGAAACCCATGTATTACATAAAGGTGCACTGAAACATTTTTTCCTGTAATGATCTAATTATGTCATAGAAACAAAACCCAGGAGAGTTTATATAGTATTAAAAATTTTCAGATTCTTACTAGTACATGTTGTTTTTAAAACTAAAGAATATTTTGAAGAAATCACTCAAAAACTACTTTAACCCCAACACAATTATTTTCTATTTCCTTCAATGGTTTTTGTCTATATTTTAGTTTATTTACATAAATGGTGTGTTCTGCTTTTATTCATTTAACATGGCATATGTTTCTTCATTAAAAATAATTTCTTTATACCTATAACCATGTACATATATAATTTTACAAATAAGAGAAATAAACCTGCTTTAAAAAAAACGTACTTCTCCCTTTTACTGTTTTGCTTGTCTGCCCTTCCCCCATCTTCTACACACACACACACACACACACACACACACACACACACACACACACAGTTTTTCTTCTTTGTCTGTGTTTTACAAAGATAGGATTCTATTCTACATTCTTACCTGCATCTTGCTTTTCTCACTCAACAATACCTTATGGAAATCTCTTTATGTGATCAGGTATAGCAGTAATTTACTCTTAATGGCTGCAAAATATTTCATGGTGGAAAAGTATCACATCTTATTTAGCTACTGGATAGGTATTCAGTGTGTCCATTTGCTTAATTTTTTTGTATCTAATTTAAATACTCTCATATCTATCATAAATTTCTCAAAACAATTTTCCATAAAGTTAACCATAGGGAATTTATCAGTTTCTCTGTTTTTTTGTCAAGACCTTCTCCTGGAGACTTCCCTTTCCTGGCATCCCTTGAATTCCTTCTTTTTCTGGGGCTCATATCTTCCTCTTCCTTGGTTTACTCCCTTATTTTGGTGGAGCCCATTCTCTGGATGTTTTATCAGGTAAAGTGGTCTATGGATAGAGTGCGTGGTGATGACAGCCTCTGCCAAGCCTGTCTCTTGTCATTCACAGTTCCAGTACGGACTAGGACCCCTCTGTGCTGGACCCTGTTTAGATGCCTCCCTGGGGATGCTCAGCCGGGTTTATCTGCTTGCACTAGAAATGACCCTCCAGGAAGATCTCTTGGCACCAACCACACTCTTACAGGCCACAGAAGGGAGGTTTCCAACCTCAGAGAGGAATCATGTTTGGTAGTCTGCTGATTGTCTATTACCTGGGCCTTGCTGTGCCTGCTCCTGATCCTCCATCGGTCACAGGCACAAACCAACAGCACCTGACCTCATGTTTCTGGATATTCTAGTAAGTATAACCACAATTTTTTATATGCACAAACTCCTATTATCTGCATATTATGTCTCCTGGATCTAACCTCTAAGTCTCTTATCTGTTACCTTCATGATTTCCTTTTTTTATTTTCATGCTCTGTGTACTGAAATATTTCTTTCATTTGGTTTCCAGACCATTGATTCAGGTCATGACAGAGACCACATGCTCTTTTAATTCATTTCCTAATGTTCTACTTTGTAAAACATGTTAAGCGCCAGGAAATCTTTGCTGTGCTGCACTTTAATCCTGCTCTCCAGCTAATTGCTTGGCTCATGGAAATTATGACACTAGCTCTCCGCTGGGACTGCGACAGAGCCCAAGGCATTGCCTACACTCCATCATCTATGTGCCCCGGCAGCTTTAAGGCTCAGGAGGAGCAAGCACATAGCTTAGTGGTGGGAATGTGGGAGAAAGGAACCCAATTTGTGTCCTCACGTTCCCAGAATCTCTTCATTCACCAGGCTTCCCAGTAGTTTGTAGAGTTGATGGACCATGATTCACTTAACTGTTTCTCTTCTCTTACATATATAGGTTCCTATTACTTGCCATCATAAAGGTGTAGTAAACATATTTTTGGATATTTCAATTTTTATTCTACTGTTGAATGATTTTCTTAAATTAGATCTCAAGGACTGAGATTATTAGACTGAAACATTTTTATCACTCTTGATATTTATTCTCATAGTGCTCCCCCAAAGAGTTTTATTAAGTTGCATTTCCCTCAACTGCTGTTTATCTTATGACAATGACTTTCCTTCTCATGTGAGTTCATGTCAGCGGAGCAACAGCTTCTCAGTTGCTTAATTGGCATCAGTAGTAATAGCAGCTACATAGACCTTTCCCATCCTGGTAGGGGTAAATGCAGCGTTGATCAGCCTTGCCAGAGAACGATCTCAATGAATAAAACAGGCGCAATAATTCAAAGGAAAGCTACCCTTAGTCCATTATCAAACTTGCCTGAATTGACCAGTCTCTCCTTAAATTGGGAAATGGTTAATATAATTTACCTCTTCATTACTAAGACTTTTAAAATCACATATTTCAAGATTATTTCTTTTCCTACTAGAAATGAGAATTGGGGTTCCCCACCCCCCACTTTCTGATAATACCTGTGAAAGGAGGAAACCTGAGACTTTCAGAAAGAATTCCTGTGTGAATTTAAGGTTAATTAAAAATATTTTGTTTTGCAAATTTGTCATTCATGATAAAGCATACACACACACACAAACACATATATGATTTTAAATTCCATGGCCTGATTTGGATAGGATTTTTAAGGATGGATGTGGGTCACAGTTTGTATTTCCATTAGGTTCCTTTCCTATGTCTACCAATAGTACCCATTATAGGTAATTATGAGTAAAATCAGAGCAGTTTGTGTTAATCAACAGCTGACTAATGTCATATGATGAAGTTCATTTGTTTTTAGAAAGAAAATAGCTGAAAACATTAGTAATTAAATTTTGTTATAAGTCTTACCTCTTCAGGTGGAGTCACTACATAGGGAGGATTAAACACCAGAAGATCAACTTTTCCCTTCAATCTTGGTAGCAAACCTTTGACCTAAATGTTCAACAATAGTCAGAATTTGAGGGCAGACTCAGAATTAAATACATAAATAAATAAACAAATAAATCTTTAAAAATACTCTCCCATGTTTTTAGAAAAAATGTGCTTGAGGGCCAAAATTGTAGAAAAAAATGGAGATAAATATTTTTTTTTTTTGTGAGGAAGACCAGCCCTGAGCTAACATCTGTTGCCAATCCTCCTCTTTTTGCTGAGGAAGACTGGCCCTGAGCTAATATCCGTGACCATCTTCCTCTACTTTATATGGGACGCCGCCACGGCATGGCTGACAGGCAGTCCGTCGGCGGGCGCCCGGGATCCGAACCGGCGAACCCCGGGCTGCCAAGCGCGAACGCAACCCCTGTGCCACCGGGCCGGCCCCGGAGATAAATATTTTTACATTTTCATTCAGATAAAGATTATATGCATTTACCTAAAAATAAGGAAATTAAACAATTTATCAGAATGAACACAAAAGGTTCAAGAAAGCCTCTGCTCCTCAACAGCTTGTATGTTTACAGTCTGGTTCACTTTGAGAAGATAAAATAAGGAGGAGGCAAGCTCTCCTATGTTCTACATAGATCTGTACACAACTTAAAAGTTATAGCTGTTAACTTAAACATTTATTTTCTATAACCAAAAGAAATATTTTATGAGATAAAAGAAAACATCAGAAGATGATTTTTTTTTTTGGTTTCTATTTCTTTAATTACTGATAAAGTTATTGGCTGAAACAATTAGATATCAAAGAAAGAAAGGACTGAAAATTGTATGAAGAGATACTGAAAACACAAGTTGTTTGGCATTTTATAAATCTTTAAATTGCCTACAATTTTCTATGGAACAACAAGAAAAATGTCTTTCTAAAGAAAGTGCATTTAGAAAGGGCAAAATGCCATTTGAAGTATTCCTCTGACTGAATTAAATAAGCATTTAAAGAATCATGTCTGATTATGTCATCCTATATCTTCACAGGGAGAGTAAAGGAAAAACATGGTATCTGGGGAGTTCTCACCCCTCACTTCTCATTTCCTTCTATTATCACTTTGTACTGATTCTTAGCCATGAATTCTGAGCCTGTTTCTTGAGATGGAGTAACTGCAATACCTTACGGCAGTGTCCAGAGTGTTAGTTATTTTATTATCATTCACACCATGTTTCCCATATATGCACACGTACCTACCATTATTTACTGGATATTTTTCTTTAAATGGACATTTTTTGTTTAAATAAATCTGCTGTAAAGGGAGACTTACATTACTACTGTAAATGGAAAATCTGTATTACTTCTTGGAAATAGAAATGACTACAAGAATAAATGCAATATAAATGAAAATGTGTTATCGTTATAGTTACTGTTGCCAGTCTAAGACAGACCCAGGCCTGCTCTCTCTTTGTTAAAGGGGCATTTGTAAGTGTTTACAAGGTGTTAAAGCACAGCCCCAAACTGAGACCCTCTCCTAGATATAATCAGAAAGGCTGAAAGAGAATTAAAGAGGGAACAGCTTTTATATCATGTGAGTCAAAGCTATTTAATACTCAGTCATACCATCTAAGTAGTGGGCATATCACTGAGTTACTTACATTGAAAGTGAAATTTTGAAACATTGCCTAAGAATTTCCATTTTACCTGTGTTTCTAAAGCAATCTCATTTGTGTCATCTTAATAAGCCCATTAACTATGCAGTTCAAAGAGAACACATGAATAGTATCTTTGAAGGGATGTTACAGAGGTAACTTTTCTTTCTCTATGCATTTAAAAAGAGAAAAGACAACCATTTTTGGGGGTAATTCAGATGTAGCCTTGTCTGCAAGTAGAAAGATGACTAGTTAATCTTCTGTTCCTTCTAGTAATAACACTGGGAAGTGAGGAAATACATTTGAAATAACCAAAAGCTTTGTTTTCAATCCCATAAAGAAATTTTTTCAAACTGTAAAAAAAAAAAGTCAAAAATGTAATTTTCCAGAAATGGTAAGTAAGGAAACTAGAAAAGAATTTGCTTTGTAACTGCTTATGATGGCCCTAAGGTATTATATATTAATAATCATTGTAGTAATGGATTTTAAATAAAGGAAAAAATTGATATTAAAAAAATAGAAAATTATTGAGTTAAAAAGAAAATGAAATAAAATAAGAATGTCACTGTGGACGAGACATAAAGTCTAATTACAGGCAGCCCTCACCCATCCATACTCAGCTTTTGGATAGTCCCAGAGCACTAGAATATTTCCAAGAATTGAGAAGCAAAAAAGGCCTCTGACAAGAAGTTTTAAATCCATATAGCAAAACCCACTTTATTCATGTGAGAGACACTTATTCAGAGCCCCTTAACTCTTAAATACAAGTCTAACTAAATTAACTGTTTGGTATTCTAGCACAAGCTCAGGAAGTGCTATCAACATGTCGCAGTGAAACATGACAACATTAAGCAAGTGAACAGACAGACAAAGAGAAGAGAAAATACAACCTCAAAATCACTGCAGGCTCTACTACTTAGTGTGAAGGCAGAAACACCTGAATATCAGCCTTAGTCATTATCTCACACAGCACAGAATAACTGAGGTTCACATTAATGACCCCGAATCAACAAAAGGCAAAATTATGTTCAGTTTAAGAATGTAAGGAAATGCACAAGACATATTTGAAAAAGACTTCCTTCTAGAACCAAAACTGAAATACAATGAAAGTACTACTTTATAAACAGGTAAACTCAGCCAACCAAAACAATGATTTTATTTTATATGATCGTTGTGATAATCTATGTCCAGCGTTCTGAATATAAGTGAACGTAAAGAGTTTTGTAAATTGATCATAATACCTATGCTCAGGCCTACCTCTTGCTTCTTTCTTTGTCACAAGTCAATACTCACTATCAAGGTCAACTTTAAGCACTTAAAGAACTGATTCTGGCATGGACTATCACCAGTTGTGTCCTAAAATGCCTGTGAGAACTCTAGATTAAGATTCAGAAGATCTGGGCTTAAAGTCTGGATTTATCACATTATTAATTATGTGACTTTGAAAAATGTACCTCATCTCAGTTACCACCTCGGTTAAAAAAAAAGATATTCTGAATTTCTTCTATCTCCAAAGTCTTATTGTTCTATCAAAAACATATATTTAATACTAATTATGGACACATTAAAGAAACAAGTTGAAAAACTTAAAGAGCAAAATCACCACACTGCTCTCATGTAAATCACTCAAGTACTTTTCTTGATAATCTAGTTTTTAATAGCTGTAATAACTTTTAATAATATGTAAAGAATTTCTTACATCTTTGGCTTAATTCCTTCTAAGCTACAAAATCATTTATGAGTTTAAAAAAGAGAAAAGCTGGGGCTGGCCCAGTAGTATAGTGGTTAAGTTCGCACACTCCGCTTTGGTGGCCCAGAGTTCACAGGTTCAGATCCTGGGCGTGGACCTACACACTGCTTGTCAAGCCATGCTGTGGCAGCATCCCATATACAAAGTAGAGGAAGACTGGCACAGATGCTAGCTCAGGGACCATCTTCATCAAGCAAAAAGAGGAAGATTGGCAACAGATTTTAGCTCAAGGCCAATCTTCCTCAACAACAACAAAAAGGAGACAAGCTAAATACATTTATCAGTAAAAGAATAACACAGGTCAAGAAGCACAAAAAGCATCTTATATTTCTTATGCCCAGCTAGCACATGTTGTTATGATTTTTGCTTATAAAAAGCCATTCCACATTCATAACTAAAAAAACCTCTTAAAATTATTCAAGTCTTACTTATATAATCTAAAATATTTTAAAAACCGCAACTGAAAAATGTATGATGCATGATTTAAAACGATGGTTCTGTAGTTGTCATCTGTTGTTTTTACCTGTGCAGGACACATTCCCCCTTTCTTCTGATTACATCTCCTTGATTTTAGGGGAAGCTCTACCTCTGCTCATTCTCAATCCAAGTGGTTCGGTAGGGCTCATCCTAACCCAGCTGCTGGGGTGGGACTGTGACTCAGACTTAAACCAATTATGTCCATATTCCAAGCCCCCTTGACCACAGTAAGAGATTCAGAGAGAGGCACATAACCCAAGGTATTACAAACAATACTCAATCTGGGGATTCTGCTAGAATATTGAATATAAAGGGTTTCCTTCTGTGTGGGTTGCTGAGAAATAAGATACAGACATGCAAGCATCTTGTTACCATGAAGGGAAAGACTGCCTAGGAATAGAGCCACTAGAGGGAAGTTCAGAACTGAGAAAAAGATGTCTGTAACATCATGAGTTCCTGGAGCCAGCTGTGCCTGAAGTCACCCACTCTTTTAACCCAGTATGAATTGGATTCTCTGTCACTTCTGACCAAGAGATGCCTGATCTATACAAGCCAATAGAAAGTCCCTTTGAACTGTGGAAAACATGGATTATTTAAGTCAAGAATTCACTTTGTAAATTATGGGGGTATACTGTTTAGTGGGTTAAAAGTTAATTAATTAATTAATCGCTCAAGTTTCTTTGACATAAATCATCTTGACGTTACCTTCGAAATTTGAAAAGGAAATGAACTACTGTTGGACAAGGATTAGCAGCTCACCAAATCTGTAATTATGGGTTGAATGTGGACGTTGTTACAGCGTGCTGTCTCCAGGGTACAAGCTGCTGCCTCAGGGTTGATATCGGTGCACCTGTAAACGGAAAAGAAAGAAAACTATATCCCAAGTCTACGAGACAAATCTGTTACTGAAAAATTCAAGAAATGTCCATTCCTTTTACATAAAACAGATCTAGGAAAAAATGAGAATGCTTTAATAATGGCAAATAAAAAAAAGAACATTTTTTATATTGATGAAAAGACTGTTATAGTGATGTAATGTCTAAGAGTAGGAGAATACACATACACACATACATCTGAAGGAATTTATTAAATTATGAATCCAGTGAAGGAATGCCATGCACCCACCAAAAATGAAATTTAAAAGGAAGTTCTGAAAGGAAAATGCTCATGATACAATATTAAATGAAAAACATAGGAAATGAAAAAAATTAAGGAAACACACTTGGACCATTGTGATAAAATTTATAGGTGATTTTTATTTTCTTCTTTATACTTTCTACATCCTCTAATTTTCTAAAAAGAAGTTTTAGTAACTTTCAATTTTTCTGATAATCAAATTATTTACCAAAAAAAGGTTCAAATTTAGAGTTGACTTAAAATTAGTATGCTGCTTCTATAATCATGTAGTAAGACAGAACAGTTTTGAACGTGCAGTTATAATTTTTAGGGAAGCATGATTTGCAATCTCAGTCTTTACTATACTTAAATAGACACTATCAGATACATAATATCTGCTTATGAACATGACTTCATTCCAGCAATCATACCCACAGTAAATCTCTTTAGTGGAAGATGTGGATGAATGTCATACACTTAAACTTACATGTACAAAGCTTGAGGACCTATCATAGAGGCTAGGAATGCAGATACCACTCCAGACCCCGATCCTACTTCAAGGCATATTTCCACTCTAAAAAAAACAAAATAAAATAAATATTAGTACAGTAGGATTAAAATACACATCACACAAAATAACTCACGCTACTTTTAACGTATTTCTCCAGCATCATCCATCACCTGCAAATATATGGAAATATGAAATTTATAAATAGGCTAATTTCCAACAACCATTTTGCACTCATTTAATACTGCATAACTTAAAATTGTTAAAATTTTTGGTGTATAATTTAAGTCTCTAAAATATTCATATAATAGATGACTTTCAGTGAATTTCTACAAAACATTACCTAAAAATTATGGAATGTTAATTTAGGGTTGGAAATATTAATATGAAAGACATCAGCCCTTCCCACAAGGAGCTCCTAGTTTAGTATTTCCTCACATGATAGGGTTACCATTATTAAAATATTTACTGATGAAAGATGTTTATCATTTTAAAGTAATTCACAAATCCATCAGCATATCCGAGGGGGGAACACCCCCCCCACCCCGGTTCTACTGATAACAGATTTAGAGCAGCAAAGAAATTCCAAAATTTTGTGCAGCTATATGCTGAACTGGGAAAATACCCAAAACATTTGATCTTAAAATATTAATAATAATCTTAAGAATGTTATTGAGTGTAATAAATTCTTCATTCTATTGTATTCTGTTCTTCAGTTAAATTTATTTCCTTGCCTATAATCTTATATATACATCAAAAGCACCAGTTATCCCCATTACAGAAACAGGTTTGATCAGATTTAGGTCACTCTCTAGCAACTAACATCCCAAACAACTACTCAACAACAAACTCTAAGGGTTTCTAACTTTTGGAACTAGTCCACACATCTGACAAGCCTTTATTATGCTGTAGGAAGGTTATGTTGAATCTTACCAGGCCGCTTCTATTTGAAAATAACTATCATGGTCTCGTAAACGATTAGAATTCCAAGACCAAAAATATCCAAGACTTTATAACAAAATCAGCTCCTTTTACAGCATACTTTGCAATGTAATTTGTGCTTGTAAATCTTTCTGGGATATCTTGAGAATAAAAGACAAGTTATAAAACAGTACTGTTCCATTCTATTTTCCAGTAAATCCAAAAGTTCCATCGTTTACAATGAAAAACTAGTTTAATAAGAGTTGGGATATTTTATACACGGAAAAATCTGACCAAGAGAGATAAATAAACACGATATAGATCTTTGAAGGCTGACAGCTGTTTGTTTCATCCTGAAAAAACCCATTTCAAGTCTTGATCTTTAAATGTATCTAGTTACCCAAATTCTTTTCACTAAGAAAGTTACATACAGGTATTCATTCTTTTTATGTAATTAATTTGAAATTTATAGCAAGCACTTCAAGTCAATTTCAATATTTATAAAGTTCTAGGGTAGATTCTAGAGGCTGCTAGAGGCATGTAACTGTTTCAAGTTTTTACATGAAAAAAATCAGTTCCTCCGTCGCACTAGCTACATTTCAAGCGCTCAGTAGTCACATGCGGCTAATGGCTATTGCTAGAGCTGAGTATGCTATTTACTGGGTTTAAATATACTTCCCCACTCCAGTATCTCACAACCTCATTTCTTTTTTGTGCCCTTCTGTTACTAGAGTGCATTCATGTACTAAGTTAAATAACGCCACGCGGCTTTAATATTTACTAAACATTTTAATATTAAGAAGAAGCAATGTTTTCAGAATATTTTGTTTTTGAATGGGTTGCGATATCGCTACTCTTAGGGGCATGTGTTCTTCAGATGAACAGCTGAAGGGAAAAAGATACATCCAGGCGTGGTAAGGCGGCGGGGAGCTCCTGACACCCAAACACCACCCTGGCAAAAGAAGAGAGACCCTGGCACGCTCATTCCATGTATCTACAGGAAACTCGTCAGCCACGGCGTTTTGGTGTCACATGTCGCCCAGGGAGCCGACACCGCCTCCTCTCGGGGAGGGCGGCGCCAGTCCCTTCCTTGGCCCTCCGCCGCGGCTTCTCGAGGACTCCCGAGCCCTCTCCCACAGGGACCCTCGCCCTCCTCGCACCCCGTGAGCTCGGCCGCCGCCGCCTCCAGCACGTCCAGCAGCAGAAAGGTGTCCTCCGCAGGCTCGTACACGTCGCTGAAGGCGCCGCGGCCCACGTGCCCGTGCAGCGGGGTGGGGAGCCCCGGCGCCGCCATCTTTCTCTCTCCGCCCCCCCCACGCGCATGCGCCAAAAGTGCGCATGCGTAAGTGCCCAAACTGCGCATGCGTAAGTGCGCGGGCGCAGGCCGGCCAGTGGGGGCGGGCGCTGGGGGCGGAGAGTCGCCTTCGTACTTATTACTACTAACAGTTTGTCGGTAGGTGCTGTTGGAATTTCTAAGGAGACAGTTATATGGTCATCTGAAATACTGACATTTGCTTTCTTCTTTAGAATATTAAAATTTATTCCATTTTATAGACTAGCGCTTGATAGAGGGCATCCTCTATTGTTTTTGACTAAGGGGAATGTTTTCTTTATGGTAGATTTAGAAGTTTCCTATTCCTGGTTTGCCAAGATTTGAAAAAATACATAATGGTTACTAAATTTTACTTCTTTTTTCTTTTTTTTACATCAACTGATCTTAAAGCTTTGAGCTTTAAGATTAAGATTTCTTCTCATTTAATTTTTTACTCTAGTATATTACAACAATTGCCTTCCTGACGTTGAATCGTGAATGCACTCTTTATAAATCTCTCCCAAGCAAGATGGTGCATTTTTCTTTTAATACACTGCTGAATTTGGAATGCTAATAATTTAGCTCTGTTTTGTATCATTTTCTTAATATGCCTTTGTCCTTTCACTGTCATTCTTGCACCTTCACGTTTGAAACACATGCCATTTCTCACGGTGCTCCTATTGATTGGCATCATATTCTCTTGTAATAAAGATAAAAATTCTGGCATGCTTTCACTTCCGTTTTTTCCAATGTCTCCCAAGCTCACCTCCCATGCTGAGATCACCTGAGAGTTTAGATGATACTTTGATTTTTTAAAACAGCTAACAGTGATTTTAATTTAACTGTTTTTTTTTTTTTTTTTTTTTGTGGGGAAGACCAGCCCTGAGCTAACATCTATTCCAATCCTCCCCTTTTTGCTGAGGAAGACTGGCCCTGGGCTAACATCCGTGCCCATCTTCCTCTACTTTATATACTGGCTCTCTGATCCCCATATTTATAGTATCCCATGTTTTTTCCTAGGACTCATATTTAACTAGAGTATATTCTCTACTAATTAGTACTGACAGTAATATCCCGAATATCTTTATTCCACTGTTCAACCTAAGAAATAGTTTGTGTGTGTAAAGAATTCTAGGCTGAAAATCATTTTCCCTTAGAACTTTGAAAATATTTCTCCAGTGTCTTCCTAACACTCAGCACTGCTGCTGAGATATAATGCCAGTTGAGTCTTATTTCTTTGTAGGTAATTTAATTTTTGCCCCTGGAAATGTTTATTTTTGGTTTTCTGAAAGTCTTGAGGTGGAAGATGCATATGTGTATGTATACCTGTATGTGTGATGGTTAATTTTGTGTGTCAACTTGACTGGGCCGTGGTGCCCAGGTATTTGGTCAAACATTATTCTGGATGTTTCTGTGAGGATGTTTTTGGATGACATTAACATTTAAATAAGTGGCCTTAATTAAAGCAGACTGCTTTCGATAACATGAGTGGGCTTCATCTAATCAGTTGAAGGGCTGGATAGAACAAAAGACTGACCTCCCCGGAGCAAGAGGGAATTCTGCACCAGATAATCTTTGAACGGCAGCATCAGTTCTTCCTGGGTCTTCAGCCTGCTGGCCCACCTTGCAGATCTTGGGGCTTGTCAGCCTCCATAATCATGCAAGCCAATTCCTTAAGATAAATTGCTTTATACACATATCCTATTGGATCTGTTTCCTGGTGAACATTGACTAATACAATATGTATATATATATTTTTCTTTTTGTCTTGTTGAACATTTGATGGGCTCTGTCAATACGATCAGTCTCTTTCTTTCATCAATTCTTGGAAATCTATTCCTATGTTTTTCTTTGATTTTCCCTCCTCTCCATTCTCTGTTCTTGTCTCCTGGAAAGCCAGTCATATAGATGGAGACACACCTACATGTCTTCAGGTCTTTTTGTTTTTATTCTTTGTATCTGTCTTAGACTGGGCTACCTGGAAATGGACTCTGAGGAGAAGAGCTGCATACAGGAAGTTTATTGCCCAAATTCTCTAGGAAGTAACCTCTGTGAGAGAGAGAGAGTCAGGGTAGGGCAGATGGAGACGTTGAGCTTTGATGCAGTTGCAACCAAGGCCTCAGCCGACCTTACAGGGAACTCTGGAGCTGGGACAACCCTTCAGATAGTCCTGAATCCAAGCAAGGGGACTGGTGTGCCTTTGGGGAGAGGACATAACCCTGGGCAGGGAGTTCTCTTTCCTGAGGGCAATTCCTGAAGACTTGGCTGTGAGCTGTCAACAGCCAACAAGTGGTGGAGTGAGTGCCTTCGTCCCTAAGGGGGGATCTGGGTGGCACACCAAAGCACCTGCTACACCATCTGTTTGTTATTTTGAGGGAAATTTAGGCTTCCAGCCAGGATATCTTCTCTTTAGTTGAATATATTTTTCTTTTTGGCTTCTCTATTGAGATTTTTATTTGGTAAGCATTTTTTTCTAATATAAGGTTTTTAAAAATAATAATCTTTTGTTTCATGGATGCAATATCCATTCTCATCCCTCTGAGGTTTTCAATTATACTATTTTCAAAGTTTCCATTTGTTTGCTGTATGCATTCTAATTTGAGTGGTGACATTTCTTTTGTTCATTAAGTTCATTAAGTTATATGTTACTCTTTCCAGGTGTTTGTTTACTTCAGATGTTTAATTTCTGGTTGCATGCCCATCTTTGTAGTTGAAATTCTGTTAGCGTGTGTATGAAGGCAGTATGTGTCCCAGTCAGCCTCCAGGGATTTTAGAAGAGTGGGTTTTGTGCTGCCAGGCAGGGCACACCAGTAGTTTCTCTTAGGGAGGTGGGGCTCCCTGCTCGTCCTGAGCATGGCTTCTGGCCCAACACCCATGGCCGATGCTCCAGTCTATCTCTGTTCTCTACTCAAGGTGGGGAGTTTGGGGCAGCCCACCTACTGTTCTGATGTTGATGGAATCTGCCTTGTGTCCACAGCCTCTACACCGGGAGTTCACCTAGAATCACTTCCGGTTTTCATTTGACAATCTCATCCTTTCTGCTCTCTCTTCAGGATGTGTGGGATACTTTGTCACCTCACTTCAGTATCCTTTCCATCTTCCTTCTAGTATGTCTTCCTGAATTACTGAGGCTGGGACCCTCAAAACTACATTTTTTAGGTTCTCTTGAAGCTCCAGTTTTAGATGTGATTTATGTCCCACAGATCATTTACAACGTGTGAATTTTAGAAGGCAGAAGTGGAACATTCTGAGGTAGAGGCTGACTTTTGTTGCCTCTGTTATTTCTGCTTGCAAGCCAAATTGTAGAGGAGTTTGATTTTTCTGCAACAACTGTGGGAGGATGCCCAGTGTTAGGACTCTAGATTGATGGATGTTGACCGGCAGGGCACAGTGCCTTCATTTTGCTGCTATGGATGGTGGCGTAGGTGGCCTGGGTCTGGAGCCAGCAGGTGCAGCAGCTGATTCTTGATTCAAGGGTTTCCTGACTGTGGCAGCACCAGAAGCTCAGTTCTGTAATGTGGCTTTAGGAGGTATTCCTCCAAGTTCAGCACAGAGCTGATCTTCTTCAGACCTCCAATAATTATGACACCCATTGGATATCCTGTATTAAATTCCTTTTAGCCTAAACAAATTACAGTGGATTTTGTTGTATGCAATGGGATCCTCACCGACACTGAGGATTCCTGGCATTTTTCTGGTCTGTTGCAGTAATGCCTTCTTATTTCAGAGATGTTTTAGATTTGTTTTTTTAGGGGTATTTGGTTCCATCATTGCTAGTGGCTTTTGGTGGTATGGTAGTAGGATCAAATGCTTAACCAGGCATTGTAATTTCATCTTCTTAGTGAGAATTTATTTTTCTCGGAGGCAATGGTCTAATAGCATACTGTAATTAGGGATATGCCTACTTTTAAAAAGGCTTTAGTCCAAGCCTCTTGGCAGCATAAGAGATAATATCCCTCCTTTTTTCTGGCAAGAGACATTTAGCAGGTTCTTGTCCACCTAAGCCTGGCTTGCATTTTAATAGAAACCACAAATTGCAGCTGGCTCTCTTTATAACACCCAAGAGGGACAACAATCTTGACTGGATTCCAAGTCTCCTCTTGATATAACGAGATTCTGAAGGGGATTTCAGTTAATTCCACCATAGTTTAGTAGTTCGTGAAATAATGCATGAACGTAAGATAGATTATTTTCAGTGCTTCTTCAAAAATGGTTCTAAACCTTTACAACCAAAGAATTCTTTCCAAATGTTTTTTGTTTCCATAAAGCATCAGCACTTCAAGGTTGATCATTACACTTAAAACACTATGACACAGACTGGGAGAAAATATTTGCAAATGACACATCTGATGAAGGACTCTTATCCAAAATATATGAAGAACTCTTAAAACTCAACATAAGAAAACAAACAACCTGAATAGAAAATGGGCAAAAGTTCTGAACAGACACCTCACCAGAGAAGATATACAGATTGCAAGTAAGCATATGAAAAGATGTTGACATTATATGTCATTAGGAAATCTCAAACTGAAACAGCGAGGCATGACTACACACCTATTAGAATGGCCAAAATCCAACACACTGACACCACCAAATGCTGGTGAGGATGTGGAGAATTAGGAACTCTTATCCTTTGCTGGTGGGAATGCAAAATGGCACAGCCACTTTGGAAGATAGTTTGGCAGTTTCTTAAACAACTAAACACACTCTTACCCTAAGATCCAGTAATTGCGCTCCTTGGTGTTTACCCAAATGAGTTGAAAACTTATGTCCGCCCAAAAACCTGCGCACAGACGTTTATAGCAGCTTTATTCATAATTGCCAAAACTTGGAAGCAACCAAGATTTTCTTTAGTAGGTGAATGGATAAATAAACTGTGATACATTCAGACAATAGAATATTATTCAGCTCTAAAAAGAAATGAACTGTCAAGCCATGAAACGACCTGGAGGAAACTTACATGCATATTACTAAGTGAAAGAAGCCAATCTGAAAAGGCTACATATGGTATGACTCCAACTATATGACATTCTGGAAAAGGCAAAACTATAGAGACAGTAAAAAGATCAGTTGGCAGGGGTTAGCGGGGAGGGAGGGATGAATAGGCTGAGCACAGAGGATTTTTACAGCAGTGAAACTATTCTGTCTGATACTATAATGGTAGATACATGTCATTATACATTTGTCAAAACCTATAGAATGTACAACACCAAGTGTGAATCCTGAAGTAACCATGGACTTTGGGTGATGATGAGTCAATGTCGGTTCATTGATTGTAACAAATGTTCCGCTCTGGTAGTGATGTTGATAGTGGGGGAGCCTGTGTATGTGGGGGGGGGGCGGTGGGGTGGAGGCTGGAGGGGGTATCTGAGATTTGCTGTGAATCTAAAGCTGCTCTAAAAACTAAAGGCTATTAAAAAAACTATGACACACTAAAACTATTTTTATTATTTGGTTAGATTTGGAAGTGTAATTTTAAATACTTTTATTAAAATTATATTTAAGAGTAGAGTCAAAAGAGAAGTGTGTTTTAGTGTTTAGCCTTCTATTGTTATTACTGTTATCATAATTATTATTTGACTTAAAAATCCTCAGTAAGCCTTATAAATTTAGTGATCAGCCATGTCTCTATTGAGAACAATATATTTACATATACTTGACAAAATTGCTTTTGTTCTTCTGATGTTGCTGTTAATATTCTCAGGCTATAATGATCTTAGTTAAAAATGATGAAAAGAATCCCTCCAATACCGCACAGCCAGTATGGTAAGTGACCTGAGACTATGGCTTTGTTTGCAAAACAGCCAGTTGAGTTGTCAAGATAGTTACTCATTGATTGGATAATTTCACAACCTTCTTAAATTTGGTTGCTTTGGACACATTCTATCTTGGAAACAAAATCTAGGCTCCATGATACATTCAGAAGTAGTAAATTCATGTCTTTTTTCCAGCTGGTACTGGTGGGGTTTACACATTTACTCTTGCACCATAGGAACAGCTGCTTGAAAAGCTGAAATGTGCCTTCAATTCCGTTACTCTGGCACAATAGAAAGTCACGTAAAAGAAGGAGACTCTCTCAGCCTGTCTATAGTTGGAAAATTAATTCTTTTAAGTGCTTTTAAAATAATCTCTACAGGTGGTCAGATCTTATGAATTTAGGACCAGCAATGACCTCATCACCTTCAGCTGGTCTAAAAGTTATCTTTGGCTGCTGCATACTTTATGAAATCTTGTTAATTATGATTGTTTTTCCTAGTTATAAGTCCTTCTGGATAAATTTTTATAAAACATTTATTTTTATCGCTTACATAACTACATAAAATATTTTCATTGGTGTCAAAATGTCATGTTATTGCCAAACAGATTCCATTTCAATTTCTAGAAATTATTGGAAAGTTAATATTCACATTTTAATGGCACCCTTGCTGTACTATTAAATCATGCTCTACTGAAATTCACAACAGAAGTTATAATTACATTGCATTTATACAGAATAAAGCACAGATTAGACAACCTTTCCAGTTAATCTCTGTGGTTAATGACTACACTTTCCTTTTTTTAAAGGTAAATCATGAGAGAAATTCAGTGTCTTTCTGAAACTGAGTTTTCACAAAAATGATTATCGTGGATAGTCATCATTCACCTCTGTTCGGCACAGTGATATTTTAGTTTAGTAATCATAAGCTGAATCTTTCTCCTGGCTTATGAAACTTTTCCGTATCCATTTCTATTTCAAGAAAAAATATTTTAAAAAGTAAGATTAAGCAAGAAAGTCATATTCCTACCTAGGCATTTGGCTTCTCCTTGGAGACATCAATTCAAGAAAACTCAATCTCCATAGACATCATCTTAAGAATGTAATTGTGTAACTGCAAAGCTACAATTTTGGGTAGAAAAAGCCCTTTGGGGGTTGCACATTGAAGCCACATTAGAGGTCCTGAGAAATGAGCTTTCAGCTGTGATCACATTTACTCTTTGTCTCCAGCCTGGAGGCTTCTGGGAAAAGCCCCCAGGAGAGCCAGAGGGTGACAAGAAGAGGGCTGTCTTTGATCAGGTCTGCCAGAGCATGTACATCACTCTGAGACTCTTCTTTTCCCACATCCTGTTTGTTCCTTCCTATGGACTAAATCGTGTTCCCCACAAAATTCTTCCATTGAAGCCATAACCCTCATTGTGATGGTATTTGAGGCTGAGGCCTTTGGTAATTAGGTTCAGATGAGGTCACGAGGGTGGAGCCCCCACGAGGGGATGAGTGTCCTTATAAGAAGAGACATCAGAGAGCTTGCTCTCTCTCTCCCTGTCCTGTGAGCACATGGTGAGAAGGCAGCCATCAGCAAGCCAGGAGGACAGCTCTCACCAGAACCCGACCATGCTGGCACCCTGATCTCAGACTTCCAGCCTCCAGAACTGTGAGAAATACATGTCTGTTGTTTAAGTATTTTGTTATGGCAGCCCAAGCTGACTAAGACACCTCCCAGGGACACTAGACTTGGAACCTAAGCACACACAAATGGGTGGTGGGTATTCAGATGGTGGTCCAGGCAGTTCGGAAACATGAGTTTTAAAATTTCAATTATTGCCTCAATACTCTCTTTTAGTGTATAAATAGAACCTCAGAAGAAGGTTAAATTGAAGAGACAAGCATTAAAAGGGCAGCATTCCAGTGAGATCAACTAACAGTTTGTAAGCCAAATTACCATTTTGCATGTACTGATTTGCTAATGAAGGGAAATTTTAAAAGAAGTTGTTATTCTTGAGGAAGTTGAATTTCTACTTTAAATTATGGAATGTTCTGAGCTGGGCACTCTGCATGCCTTCCTCATTAAACATTTGTTGATTTGATTTAAAATGTTTTCTACTTCATGACATAAATTTAGCAAAGAGTGGGGTTCCTATCAAAGACCATTCCATTCTTGCGAGGAAGTAGACCTCTGTGGCCTACTCACGCTAGATGTGGCACTAATTACTTTGGTGTGAGAGTGAAATTTGCCTTGGCAAATTTGGAAAAGCAGCTTAAAATAGGTAATACACACCCTGAGCATCTTTCTCTCCAGCCTCAACTCAATTACCTATCATCTTGATTTTCCCTAAGTCATCAGAGCATGTATTTAAATTACTTCTTTTTTCCTCAATTTTATTGAGATATAATTGACATAGAACATTGTATAAGTTTATGGTATACAACATAATGATTTGATATATGTATACATTGTGAAATGATTACCACAATGGGTTAACATCCATCACCTCACATAGTCACAATTTTCTTTTCCTTGTGAGAGAACTTTTAACATCTACTCTTGGCAAGTTTCACTATGCTATTGTTAACTATACTCATCATGCTGTATATTACATCCCCAGGACTTATTTATCTTATAAGTGGAAGTTTCTACCTTTTGACCTTTTTGTACCTTTTGAATTGGGTGGAGGTGGTAAAAGGTACAAACTTCCAGCTTAAATTAATTCAAATCCTACTTGTTAAAAACAAATGCTAAGCATATGTCTAAAACTTATTGTACTACATTTTTATTCTTATGAAATTTTGCTTGAAACAAGCAAGAACATAGCCAGTTCTTCATCTAGGACATAGCCAGTTTTTGTGACGTGTAGATCTATGTTGTCACTAAACATATTGTGACAGAATTTTACCTGTAGACCCGGCTGTACATATTCACTTGTGGTAGACAGAATAATGGTCCCCCGAAGATATCCACATCCTAATCCCCAGAATCTGTGACTATATTGCTTTACCTGGGAAAAGGGACTTTGCATATGTGATTAAATTAATGATCTTCATAGAGGGAGAGTATCCTGGATTATCCAGATGGGCTCGATGTAATCATAAGACTTCTTCTAAGGAGGGGAGGGAGCAGAGTTAGAGTAAGGGTAGGAGATGTGGTGATGGAAGCAGAGGTCAGATAGAGAGACAGAGAGAGAGAGAGAAAAACAGAGACAGAGAGAGAGATTTGAAGATGCTATGCTGCTGCTTTTGAAGATGGAGGAAGGAGAGGAGTCAAGGAATACAGGTGGCCTCTAGAAGCTGGAAAAGGCCAGGAAATGGTTCTCCCCTGGGGCCTCCAGAGGGAATGCGACCCTGCCAATGCATTTTAGACTTCTGATCTCCTGAATTGTAAGATAATAAGTTGTGTTGTTTTAAGCCACTAAGTTTGTAGTAGTTTGTTGCAGCAGTAATAGGAAAATAATACATCAATCACCACCGATTTTATTTTCTTAAGATGTTACAACAAACGCTAATTAAAAGCAATTTAAGCTTTGGACACTAGTTTTCAAATCTTTAAAGAAACAAGCATGATGAAGGTAAAAGACTGGCTAATTGAAACTTCCGACATATACTGGCACATCAACAGATGAGAGAGCTGGTTGTGGGCATACAGTGCTTGTCCAGTCCCTTAGCACCCAGCAGCATTTAGATCTGCACTGTCCACCCCACCTGGGGCTACTGAGCGCTGGAAATGCACCAGTGTGAAATGAGATGTGCTGCAAGTGTAAAATACACCATGAATTTTGTAAAGGAGAATGTAAACTATCTCTTCAATAATTTTTTAATATTGATCACATGCTGAAATGATACTATTTTGGATGTATTGGGTTAAATAAAACACATTATTAAATTAAATTTCAATTTTTTTCCTTTTTGAATGTAAAATGAGAAAATTTCAGTTACATTTGTGCATCGTACTATGTTTCTATTAGACGGTGCTGCTCTAAACAGATGAATTCTATGTAATGATGTAATTAACACGTTGATTATTTACCATGTCAAAGAACGTTATTCAGTAATGAGATACCAATGCAGTTGAGAGAGTTAATGGGTTTATTTATATATATTTTATGCATTTTAAAATTAATATCTCCATTTGTTACAGTCACATCCTCCTAGAGTCTGATTGCCACACTCTCAAGTTAAATTGTAATGAATTCAGATAGACTTTGAGAAAAGATCTGGAGGGAAAGCCTAAGGGATTGTGAGAAATACTGTTGGCAGCTCAAAGGTGGCACTTTTTCATGGGGAAAGTTAGGGTTTTCTCTGGTGGATGAAGGTGATCTTTGCACATGTTTTGTTGCTTTTTTTTCCAAAAAAGGAAAGGTGGTCTATACATATAAAAGCATTGTTACTAGGAAAACCTTAATTTTAGGTAACGTTCCTTTGCAAAATCAAAAACATATTTTTCCCCTGTCGTAGAAATACTCACTGTGAAGGATTAGAACTAAAAAGAAGAGGCAGCTTGCCTGGGTGAAATCATCCAATTGAAGCCATTAGAAAAAAATCTAAAACTTCTGGATTCACTAACACAAATGTGTCTGGATGAGAACAGAGCATGCTATCAGATGAGTGATTAGCTTAGAGTTGCCTGGACCATTGGTGAATTTCTGTATGGTCTAGGAATATGGATAGAACCAGTATGACAGCTTCAACATTTGTGATACATATGCATTTTTACCTGCGGGCAGTAAGGATAGTTTTGAATCACTTAGATTTTTTGTCTTCTCACGAAGACCTCACGGACATCACATCTTTCTTTTCCTGAAGAAACAGAATTTCTTTTGAAATCCAGTCAACGTGTCATGAAGGCATCTTGCCAGTGTAATTTCCTGGACCACATTAATGTTTGTAGGATTAAGAAATCTTAGGAAACTAAACAGAATCTGTAAGCAATTATATTTTGGGTAGTAATTATCTTAGAGTTCAGTGAGGAAAAACTATATATGTATGTATTAGGAATATATATTATATATATATATGTTTGTATATATAGAATATCTATGTGTGTGTTAGGAATAGATATATGTATATTATGTATATATCAATACATATGTGTTATGTATATATACATATACAATGTATATGTCAATACATATGTTGTATATTATGTAATATACATATATATTATGTATGTATACATATGTATTATACATATATATCTCTAATACACACATATAGTTATACAAATGCAAGAGTGAAGTGATGAATGTTAGATAAAAGATAGGCTTTTGGGCCAGCGCCGGTGACTTAGAAGTTAAGTTTGGCGTGCTCCATTCTGGAGGCCTGGGTTTGGTTCTTAGGCACAGACCTACACCACTCATCTGTCAGAGGCCATGCTGTGGCAATGGTTTACATTCAAAAGAGGAAGACTGGCAGCAGATGTTAGCTCAGGTCAAATTTTCCTCAGCAAAAAAAAAAGAAAAAAAAGATACACTTTGCCTTCTGGGCACTGCATGCTGTTTTGGGAATGCCAAATATCACCTAGGATGGGAGGTTCATGATTTGACCCTCAGCATGAGCAAATCTATATATTATGGAAATTTATACAAAGATTAAAATTTCAATAAGTAAATGTTATAAATGATTCTTAGCAGAAGGATTTCTCCTTAAATTATTTAGATCATCCTTCCCCACCTCCAGTTCTCTCTATTTTGTAGGGGCTGCCACACCCAGAGTCTCCTGCTTGGGGTAAGTATTGACCATGTAAAGTGGTCTATAATGAAATCGTAACCTTTGAAAAAGTTTTCTCACTTTCTGGTAGTATCCCTGTGTACATTTCTCATGTGGTATATGAACAGGGAAGTTATTAGGGAGTAGGGAAAGCTTTTCAAGGAACACTTGGATGGAAGTCAGTTATCAGAGGCTAATATCCAACTGGACTTCCTTCGGCAAGTGTCCTGTTTCCTACCCAGTGGGAAGTGGAATGTAAATTTCCTCGCTTGCCAAGGGTATAAATATATCCCATTCATTAAAATAACTTAGCTTTTTTGCTTCAAATAAACATCCCGATTTCTTAGATAAGATACCAATTGATATAAATGCACTTAGGCAGAACCTACTGAAAGCAGTTATCCCAAATTCAGCACTGCTTTTATCTTTGTAGACCGGGCACTTCCAGTCTAAGTGCTTTTGATTCAAGTTGTCAAGGCATGAGACCGAGTGAGGACACACCAGCTTTACCTGCCTTGGGGCACTACTGAGACTGGTTGGCTTTCCCAGGGCCACCAAACTTTTTATTATTTTTCTGCATATATTATGCCATGGAACCATGTGGCCTTCCGGGACTTCTGTTACTTGTAAAATGGCCCAACATTTTTGTTGGCTGAAGTGCTGGGTGAGAACTGCTCATCACTCTTGCAGAGCAAGTGGAGACCTCTTTTGGGGTTCATTGGTTAACTAGAGGGCAGTTAATGAACCAAGACAATGTTAACATTAAATTAAAATGTGTGAAGAAGGGCTCCTAGGAGCATCAGATGAGGTAGACGCAGTAGGGGATTGAGTTGGCATTCAGGGAAAGAGCCAGGTGTTTCATTCTTTTCTAAGGCATGCAGAACTCATTATTGTTGATGGAAATGAAATCCACAGGGCTGAGTGCCTCGAATAAGTCAGCGGTTGAAAACCCTTTGGCTCAACTTTATAGGCCAAAGAGTTTCTCTAAAGAGAAGCTTGATTGACCTACTGTGAGAATATTCATTACTTTCATAAGTGATCAATACATATATTTCTATAGACAGTTTCATCACATTTTTAAAAATCCAGCGTCTTAATGGCATAGAGATTATGGATGGATTAAAACCAAATGCTTAAAATTTGCTCCCAGAGAATATGGAATTTGTTTTAGAAGAAAGTCATTTTTGGGCTGATAGATAAGTCATAGTACTAGGTGTCTCCTCTTGGTAGGTCCTAATGAATTCTTAAGATTCTCAATGGTTATAATTGAGCCAGTCAGAGCAGGCAAAAGAATGACAGGCAATATAATGCAGCAATTATAAATCAGGCCTTGGAATTGGCAGATCAGAAGCCAAATCCTTATTAGTTTCATTCTTATTTGACATAGTAGAATTTAGTACTATATGATATAACAAAATAGTTTACTATTCTACTACATAGAATTTATGTATTCTACTAAATAGAATTACATTCTACTAAATAGAATTTAGTATATATGGTATAACAAAATAATTGTGCAGATGTTTATTCAGCTCTTTTGGTTCTAAAGACTAGGGAGTCACCTATTCCAATTATTAAAAAATTTTACTGTAGCAGTATATATATATATTCTTTAGGAAGATAGTCTCTCAGAGACCCAAGAGCAGGGCTCATGGTATAACAATCTTTGTGGAAAATAGAACAGGAACTGGGAAATGATTTGGAATCCAAGACAAGTCTGGAATCCTGAGAAGTGGGAGTCTATTAATTTCACTCTAGGTGCCCAACTTTAATATGAAGACACTATGTACCTGGTGTCTTCTCTATGGCTACCAAACGACCTGCTTTTTCTGTATTTCACTATTCAGATTCCTGGAACAAGCATTCTAGTCTGTTTGGGTAAGCATTTATTGGCCAGGCCATATCTTAGCCCAGTGACCCGTCTATGGATTGGCTGGCCATGGGATAGGTCTTTGTCCCTAACCCAAACATGGCTAGTCATTAAGGGATATGTCCCTTCCTCAGGGAGAATGAATGGATAGCCTACTTTTGCTAGAGTTGTAGCTCTGACTAGCACAATGACGGATATGTCTGATAGTCCCTGGGAGTTTGTTAGTTTGGGTTTGACCTACATACCATCTTGTTTTTTTTTTTTTTGTGAGGAAGACCAGCCCTGAGCTAAAATCCTCCTCTTTTTGCTGAGGAAGACTGGCCCTGGGCTAACATCCGTGCCCATCTTCCTCTACTTTACATGGGACGCTGCCACGGCATGACTGACAAGCAGTGCGTCGGCGGGCGCCCGGGATCCGAACCCGTGAACCTGGGCTGCCAAAGCGTGACCTAAACCGCTGCACCACTGGGCTGGCCCTATACCATCTTGTTTTCTGATGACATTTCTCCACAATCAATGGGACACAGGTGGAAAGAAGACAAAGACTTCTTTACCTAAAAGCACATCTTCTGAATGTCCATTCCAGGAAACTCAGATACCCTCTCTAGGTTTTTAACCTATTCATCTTACAAATGTAAAACGTGGAGGATTGCCTGCAGGTAAGTGACAGAGAAGAACCAATCTTAGGCAAAAAGGCCAAGAAAGCAATGAGGTTTTGTTGTCAGGGCCTTCTTGCTTCTTCAACCCAGACATTTCATACCCTAGTAAATTAAAGGCAGCTGTAGTTTGGTAGGAAGAGGATATGACTTAGAGTCAGGAGATACCTTTAAATCACACCTTTGCCCCATATCCTATAGCTTTGGGCAAATAAATGAGCTTCTCTGAGCTTTAATTTCCTCATTATAAAATGTAACTATCAGGGCCAACCCCATGGCCTAGTGGTTAAGTTCAGTGCGCTCTGCTTTGGCAGCCTGGGTTTGGTTCCTGGGCGAGGAACTACACCACTTATCAGTGGCCATGCTGTGTCAGTGACCCACATGCAAAATAGAGGAAGATTGGAGACAGATGTTAGCTCAGGGTGAATCTTCCTCAGCAAAAAAAAAAAAAAAGTAACTATCATACAAGGTTGTTTTAAATACTGTCTGAAGGAGACAGGCATACCGTGGATGATTATTTAATAAATACTTAAAAAAAATAAGAGGTAGAAGGAGCACCTAAGCACTCTCATTTTACAGATTAGAAACTCGGGTCCAGAGATGTTATTTCACTTATTTAAGTTCAGCCAACTACTTAACTGCAGTCAAAACTAGAACCCAGGTCTCCTGACTTCCTGGGCTAATGGTCTTGCAAGCTCCTTCTAAGTCTCTCCACAGTTGTCAAAACTTGCCCTTTAGAAAGACTCTGTGTATGTGTGTAAAGTTATAGCTTCGGTTTCTTTCAATGAACAAAACGTATTTTTATAATTAGTCTAAAAATTCCTGAAGTTTTTTCTTTAAAAAAAGAAAATATCTGATTCTTATTTACTGTGAAGAGTGAATAAAAATTAAACAGCCTCAATTACTAACAGTCCTAGAGGAACATGTGTTTTAATAGTAACTCAAGGCTTCAAGGAGTGAAACTCCTTAGCTAGGCATCCCTGAGCCTCCCTGGCCTCCTGTGGCCACTCTCGCCATATGATCACCTCCTGTGGCTCTAAGGCCAAGAGCAAAGCCAAGCCTTCTAATTGGCAGTCAGGTGCTCCAGTCTGAATGACCGTGAAACCCAAGATGGTCTGGGCTCACCTGGCTGAACATCACAATCCAGAAGTGTGCTCCATGCCACACATTCCTCTGCCCCGTGAGCAAAACATGGCATGGTGCAGTGGAAACTTCGTGTAATTCATTACATTTTCAATTACCAAGGAGTTGACTTTTAAGAAGTATTTAAATACTAGATTCCAGATCTTAGCAGAATACAATTGGCTTGTCAGCATAACTGTTTTCTTTGCCCAGGAGTGCAAGATTTTTGAAACCTGTCTTCCTTCTTCCACTTATTATAATTCCCTCACAAACACACGTTGTCTATTTTGTGCAAAGCACTATGGGAGATACAAAGTGGTATTTGATGCTTACTTTTCTAAGGGAGCCCATTTTCTTGTTGAGATGAGAATGAAGGCTCCATGAAATCTGGGACCTTGTCTGTTTATTCACTCTTGGGGTTCAGTGCCTAGAACAGTATCTGGCACAGAATGGGCACTCAGGAAATATCTGTCAAATACATGGATGAATATACCTATATCAAACATTAATCATAGCTAACATTTATGTCCACTAGTTTCATAATACAGTTGCCGCCTCATTTGATTCTGACAACTCTATGAGGTAGGAACTATTAACATACCCACTTTGAAGATTGGGAAACTGAGGATTAAATAGCTACCCCAAATTTGCCTAGGGGTGATCCAGGGATTTATACCAAAGTAATCTGGCTCTGAAGTCTGTGCCCTTAGCCACTGAGCTCTGTTATGCTACCTTCTTCCTTGGGGCGAAAGACACTCCTTCCATGTTTTTAGAAATTGAATAAGGGGCTGTTTATAATGGAATCGCATCTGTGGCATAAACAGCAAGCAAGCTGGAAAGTTTGTAGAGTCTGAAACAGATGTGGGACCACAACCTCCCTGAGGGATAGGAAGGATTTAACAGGCGAGAAGTAGAGTTCATCTCCCTTTGACTTCTGGGAGAAAATGACCTTGAAAATCTTCTTTCATGTGATTACGTTATAATCTCATAAAACATTGTAATATTATTTTTCATCTTTCACCCGGTTTCATCATCCTAACGGTTCATGTGGGCGAGAATCCAGTCTTGTCCATATTTCTGGTCACCCTCAGCACCAGCGTGGTGCCTTCCCATTGATTTGAAAGGAATTGAATTGTCACTGGGATGGTGAGCTTGATGGGTTGGGGAAAGCTAACTACACCAAAATATCCTTGCCAAATTTGAATTCTGATAAGCTTGCCTCTTTCACGCTTTTCTCCAACTCTTCCCCTACTGTTTAAGAAGTCCTAAAGAAAAAAACCAAAAACAAACCACAACTATTCATATGAAATCATGTTTGACATCTTCAGAGTTGTCTCTAGGCTCTGGCCCAAGCCTAACTGTTCTTTTCTACCTACATTCTTCCTACACTTGAGGGATTTCAAAAAATGTCCTTAATGAGTTGGACTTGTTTTAATTTTCTCTAACTTATTTATTTTCTCTTGAGGTTAAGAACATTTTGTAAATGCGTAAGTACCAAAAGTATTTTGCACACAATGAAATAGGTTTAAAAAAAAATCAGATCAGATTCTGACTATTTCCCCAAGGAAAAGAAGTGCACAAAATAGTCAAATGATTAATTGAAAAAAAAAGCAAAGGAACTAAAATATCTCTCTGAACTAGTTCCTAAGGTATGCTTTTTCTCCCTTAGGAAACACTGACTAGTCTGCACTGTTTGTTTTTTGAAGTGAAACTTTGATGGGAAAATTAATAACTGAATTCACTGTATATTTCACACTATCATTAACATTCTTTTTCTTGCCAAACATTTTGCTACGAGCTCAGGCATTTGTTCTCTATACATTTTCCAGCTTGTTCAGGTGTTCATCTTCCTTGTTTCCAATAAATATTCTACTAAATTTTTAAGTCAAGCTTCATGAAATGTAGAATGGGTCACCATACCTTTGTAGAGATTGATAACAAGAGCAAATTTTCTTTCATTCATCTGTAATAAATAACACAAACTCCTGGTTTGAATTTCACTCCATTAAGTAGGGTCGCCATAGTCTGAGGATCTGGTATTGATAAACAAGTCGGTTTTGGAAATGCTTGGTGTCTGAAGAAGAATGGAAAACTATGTATGACCTAATTGATAAGTTGACAAAATGATTGAAATCGCTAACTTGACAAAATGACCAAAGTTGATGAACTGATAAATAAGCATTTCTTGAGCACCGACTATATGCAAAGCCAAGTTCATACTGAGATTTGCTGTCCATTCAACAGAGGTGAGGATGTAGGGGCTTGGAGAACAGGATAGTTAGTGATGTGCTTCTCGACTCCCTGCCGGCAAATCAGGGACAAGAATGAGCTCTTCCCAGCTGATTATTCTTTCTAACTTACTGTAGCTGGGCGAGAATTTGACTTTCACACCCAAATCAGTCAGTCTTTGTAACTGACTCTACTGCATTCTGCTCCACGGCAGTGCCACCATATAATATTACTCTTGGCTTACTTTGGAGTTAACGCAAAGTTTTCTTTCTCTGGATCTCATCTTGCTGAGAAATTATGTCTATTGGTCAACTCATTCTGAGTCAAACTCAAAAATGTTGATAGGCTTATTATGAGTCCTTTATGTCAGAGACTCAGAGGACTACAAAGAAACATGAATGATAGTAGTAGAAGCAGCAGTAACAATAGTAGTAAAAGAAGTAAGAACTGTAAAAGCAGTAGTTAATGTTTACTGAATGCCTTCTAGCTGGCCACTGTGCTAAGCACTTTATGTGCAATAACAACTTAATTTTCCAGAAGCAGAAACCAGAGCTCAGAGATGTGAAATAATCTGCTTCAAACCTCAAACAGTCCCAGTGGTGGAGCTGGGAAATGCATTTTTCTTTAAGGTTTAGCAGAACTCACCATCTGAGTGTGCTTTTTTAAGAGGGGGAAATTTTTGACTATCCTTTCAATTTCCCACTTCTCATTGGATAGATTGAGTTTTCTTCTCTGGGTTTAAAAGCTATATATTCTAATTTTATTCTTATGGTGGCTATTCCTCACTTAAGCCCATTGTCATATTTATGTTCTTTTATTGATTGCTGCCACTTTTCAATGTCCATATTTCCCCTGAACCAGACGAGGCTCTCATGTCACTTTGTTCTCTTTTCCCACAATCACCCCACATTTTATGGTGATATTTTCTAGAATAATTCTAGGTCACTAAGGGCATATATTATCTTTTTCTTTGCTTTGGTCCTAGCCTTTTAAAGATGACTTACATGTTATTTAAGTCTTCTATGCCATTACTGATTTGTTTTTGTCTGCTTGTTTTATGAGTTACAGAAAGAGGTGTGTTAAAATCTCCTACTCTGATTATGGATATTCTATTTTTTCTTTTAGATGTTTTAGTTTTTGCATTATAGATTTTGAACCTATATTAATAGATGACTAAATTTTGAATAATCGTGTATTCCTGGTGAAATGAATCTTTATCATTGTGAAATGCTCCTTTTCATCTTTAGTAAAGCTCCTTACCTGAAAGTCTATTTTGTGTGATATTAGTACAGCTACACTAGGTTTTGTTTGGTTGGTGTTTAGCATGTTTTAGCTTTGTCTATCATTTTATTTTTAATCTTTTTGTACTTTTTTAGTTAAGGTATATGTCATGGATTGAATGTTTCTGTCCCCCCCTCCCCAAATACATATGCTGAAGTCCCAACCCCCAATGTGGCTGTATTTGGAGATGAGGCCTCTAAGGAAGTAATTAAAGTGAAATGAGGTCATAATAGTAGAGCCCTGATCTGAAAGGATAAGTGTCCTTATAAGGAGAGACATCAGAGAGATTGTTGTTTCTTTCTTTCTGCACTCACCCAGAGAAAAGGCCATGAGAGGACATAGCAAGAAGGTGACCATCTATAAGCCAGGAAGAGAGCTATGACCAGGAACCTTGATCTTGGTCTTCCCAGTCTCCAGAACTGTGAGAAAATAAATTTCTGTTATTTAAGCCACCCCGCCTGTGCAGTCTACAGTATTTTGTTATGGCAGCCAAAGCTCATTAATACCGATTTTGGTACCCCGAGACGTGGGGTGCTACTCTAACAAATACCTAAACATGTAGAAGTGGCTTTGGAACTGGCAATAGTTAGAGGCTGAAAGAGTTTTGGGGTGTATGCTAGAAAAAGCCTAGATTTCTTTAAAGGAAGTATTAATAGAAATATGGACATTAAAGGCAATTTTGATGAGGTCTCAGATGAAAATGAAGAACAGGTTATTAGAAACTGGAGGCAAGGTGATCCTTACTATAAAGTGGCAAAGAATTTAGCTGAATTACATTCCAATGTTTTGTGGAAAGTAGAATTTATGAGCAATGAAACTGGATATTTAGCTGAGGAGATTTCTAAGCAAAGTGTTGAAGGAGCAGCTTGGTTTCTCCTTACTGCTGACGGTAAAATTCTAGAGGAGAGAGATAAATTGAAGGAATTGTTAAGCAAAAAGAAAACAGAACTTGAAGATTTGGAAGATTCTTAGCCTATCTATATTGCAAAAAATAAGGAATTGCTTTCTGAAAAGAACAATTAGGGAGTGGCTGAACAGCTATTTGATAGAGACCATGGGCGCCTCATGGATTTAATCAACCATCTCAGCAGCAGCCAGGAATAGAGATGGGATTATACCAGTAGAGACACTGCCAGTTTGAACTAAAGGGGATGGAGAAAGTGGGACGGAATGAAGGAAGGCTGTCAGACTTCTGGGATTCTACGGGACTGGACAATAGCGTTATTCAGCTGCAAGCGTGGTTTATTCTTGAAGACAAAGGAAGTTTAACCCTGAAGGTGATGCAGAGGTCAGCAGGGCTGCCACTCCCCCCACAGGCTCAAGGGGCAAGGCTGCTTCCCCTTTGGTTTCAGAGGGTTGGGTCCCGCCTTGGGTTTCAGCAAGCTGGCTGTGTGGGCCTTAAGTCCAATGACAAGTGTCCTTATCAGAATGAGGCAGCAGGAGATTGCACACAGACACACAGAGGAGAAGGTGAAGTGGCCACAGACACAGGGATTGGAGTGATGCAACCACAAGCCCAGGACTGTCTGGAGCCACCAGACGCCGAAAGAGGCAAGTACTGAACTCTCCCCTAGAGCCCTCAGAGGGAGCGTGGCCCTGCCCGCACCTTGATTTCGGACTTCCAGCTTCGAGAATTGTAGGAGAAAAAATTTCTGTTTTTAATGCCATCAAGTTTTTGGCAATTCATTGTTAGAGCAGCCGCAGGGAACGAATACAACCCACAACCCTTTCTAAGGTGGTGATTCTCCCCTTCTCTCCCAGACATTTGTAATTCCGTTACCTTGTTTATTTCATCTTGAGTTTAACCTCACTTCTCTGGCCTTAGCTTTCTCATTTATAAAATGAGGTGGTTGATCTAGACATAGTACAGTTATACTTTGCCTGTTAGAAGGCATGAACCAAAATAAATGACCCCCCTATTTTATCAGAATATTCTACCCCCAAATTCAAACAAACTTACAAATAGCCCATTAATTTTATGTTAGGCAAGTAATTTGTTTTTGTCTTAATTTAACACCTAGATAATTAGAAGCGAGCAGCACTTTTCACAAGAAAGAAAGAAAGTAGGAGGGAAACAGCTCTGTTTTCCCAGCTTCTGTTTCTGGTCTCCAATTTCCGGCTCAAGGGCCATCAGCCTCTGAAGCCCCAAGGATCAATTTGGGGTTTGTTGATAGAGTTGTTTGATATTGCTGGATGCTCCTGGCAAGCTTATTGTACAGACAAGGATAATGGTAGAAAAGTTGGGAAAATGGAAATTGGTAAGGGGAAGGAATAATAGATAAAAGACATAAAAGAGGGAGAAATAAAGGAAGGCAGTATGGTGAGGAGAGAGACAGGAAAGTAGTATTTTGTGGAGAGAAGCATATGATGACCCCATTGGAAGTATGCAGATTACCCCATTAAACACAGCACCATCATATTAAATTATGTTACAAAAAAAGAGCATTTCAGGAATATTGGGTTGTTGAATTATGAGAGGTACAAATGGTTTAACTTTTAAGCACATGGTTGGATAAGAATCCACCTCCTCTTCGCTCTGTGGCCTTAACTTCTTTAAATCGTCATTTCTTCATCTGTGAAATGAGCATCCTAACAGTAGCCCCCTCATAGGGTAGTTCTGGGGAATTAAATAAAATGTTTATAGTTAAAACCCTACACGTTGTAAGTACTCACTAATTGTGACCTACTTTCAATATTATTATTATTGTATTAGTTGTCACTATTGGCATACTGAGTTGGTAACAGAAAATTATAAACCTCATATTTTAATTCAGCCCTAACTCAAAATTATAACTTAACCCCATGGCTACAGATATCAATTAGCAGTTTAATGAAGAACTAGTTGTCATAAAACTTAAATTATATCTATCTGTATTTAGTTTCTTTTTATAGTAATACTGAGGTTTTTTTCAAGTCTGTTTGCAAAGAATGGAAAGAGCTTTCCTGTGATAGAAGTTTTGTTTGATAGTTTTAAGGACCGTTGATTTCTAACTTGGAGACCTTCTGACTTTAAATGTGGTTGTAGAGTGTAACCTGTGTACTTACCATCATTGTTTGTTGTGTGAAGTTGCATTGGCTTATTATATGTTGGTTAAAGTAAATTATATCCATTAGAATATGTTTGTTGTGGGAATTACATTTACCCACCATGCCTTGTAATGTGCACACCACCACTATAATCCTCAGCTTGCCACCCATAATTTCCGACTTGAATCTGTGACTTCAGTAGAATATCAGTAACCTTTACCTCTCCAGGCATATTTGTAATAAACCAAATTATTCTAACAGATTTAATTGGTAAAACAAATGCAAGACTTTGTCACTAGAAACAAAGCATTCTAGAAATAACATTATGTCTTTACATGATGTCTTCCAAGGAAGACAAATCTGTAAGTTTCTTCATGTCATCAGAATTTATGTTATTATTCCGGAGTGGGAGGTCATTGTTTCTATTTCACCAAAGAGTACGGGGGATCAGTGGCTTCATTAAGGCCAGTAGCTGCTCTCTGGTGTGACCAATACCATAACCTGAATCATCTCTTACAAATTCTCTTTCCAGTCTATTACATTGCTGTACAAAATTGAAATACTTCCTTGACACCAGAAAAACTAGTAAGTCCTAAGTCAGATGTAAACTCTTTAAATAGTCTCTGGATATGAGAGTTGCTCAGGAATATTAATGTCTCTATGTGAACAGCAACAAAAGTGTATTGCCTATTAAAAGTTACCTATTTGCTTATTTTGCCCACCATTTCCAGATATGAGCTTTGGCATTTCAACAAAATTAATGACCAATTTATTTTGGGTCACCAACTCCTTGCAGTTGATTATTATTGCCCAGAAATTTCTCTGATCAAGCCTTATAACCAAAATCATTCTTTAACAAAAAGTAATCATTAAGAAGAGGTATAATAACTCCATAAAGTCATACGGCATAGAAGAAGCTGTCAGTGTTCAACAAATGAAGAAGATAAATGAATGGTTTATATGCAAAAGAGTAAATGAATGTCAGTAAGAAGTAGTACACTCACATTCCATCTGCCAGAAATATCACCTTTGGTGGTTGTGGATAGTGCCCATTATTGAAATAATTAAATGAATGTGGAGAAATCCAGAGACTACAATATTGAACGACCAATCAACGCGTTAATGTCTATTCTGTGCATGACATTTCCATAGACTGTGGGAGATACAGATGTGTAAGGCACAACTGCTCTTTCCAAAGACTTCATAATTTGATTTGTAAAGCAATATTTGTTAAAGAAATAACAAAACTTTAGAGCATGAATCAAATAAAGAAAGTTTTACAACTGGAAGAGAACTTAGAGATCACCTAACCTAATCTTCATGATTAAAAAAATAATTTAGTGAGAACTTAAAATGAGTTGGCTCCTTATAATTGTAGCTGACATGACAGGCTCACTCCTTTCATATTTTTTATTTTCTCCCTTCGTACTGAGTGCTATGGTCTCAGTTGACCATATGAACTGAGTTGTGAATTCCATTCATAATTCAATGAGTTATGAATACGAATTGAGCTTTCAGTTCATATGCTGAAATCCTAACCCCCAGGGTGAAAGTATCAGGAGGTGGGGCCTTTGGGGGTGATTAGGTCACAAGGGTGGAATCCTCATGAATTGGACGAATGCCCTTATTAAAGAGACCCTACAGAGCTCCCTTGCCTTCTTTAGTCATCTACAAAGTGTCCTTTACTACTGAAGCCTTTTGGTTTTAGCTCTCTCTCCAAATTTGCAAAAAGTGGGGTGGGTAAAGTTCAAGCTTCAGAGTACCAGCTCTTTTGTTGCCATAGCTTAGAACCCCTTCATCCAGCCAAAGGGAGGTTTCTGCTCAATGGGATGGTTAAGACTGTTTCTGGAGTGAGAGCAGCAAATGTTCAGGAAGGCGAAGGATTAAGAGCGGTTTCAACAATCATGCTCTTCTTACTCTGAAAAGCCAGGGAATGGCGTGATTGTCCCTCTTTGGAAGTCTCTTAACTTGAAGCTCATGGACTTCCAGAGATCTGACAACCCTCTGAATATACATGGGGGCATTTTCCTTCTAGAGAAAGAGTGTCTAGCTTTGCTCAGTTTATCACCTGTGTCTGTTATCCCCCAGAAGCTAAGAACCATTTATTTCCCTAAAGCCTGCTAATACAATAGAATAAAGTGGAACCTCAGTATACCTTGTTTCAAAAGAAAAAGTTCAAACAGTTCATTTATTAGTTCCTGAAAAACAAAGAAACATTGAGGAAAAGGATGGATAGCAGAAGGACTTTTGGCAACATGGTTACCTGAATTTGGTTCCTTTTCTCTCTACAGGGAGAGCTGTGGGGGTTAAGAGCCTGAGGTTGCCACACTTAGGCCTAGGTGGGGAGAGGATGCTTCTCCTTCCAGCACCCATGAGAGTCCAGCCACTCAGAATTCTCCACACCACACCCCGGGTCCCAGTGAGCTGTTAAGGATAAATAACATCAAATCTAAGGGTCTCATAGGTGAGAGAAAAAAATATCAGGCAGAAAAACTAAACCATAGGTACAGTGGAAGAGAATTGTTGAAAGCGCAGAAGAATGACTGAATTAAAAAAAAAAAATGAACCGCACTTAAGCGCAGCAGATAAAAGGCTTCTTTGAATTTGACAACATGATTTCTGAATTAAACCACTCAGTAGATGAGTTGAAGATAGGATGATTGTTGTTGATGTCTGAATTGGTGACCTGGATGATCAGCTGCAAGGACTGTCTCAGAGCACAGTTGGACTCCCTAATTGAAAACAGGCAGGGGCCAGCCTGGTAGTGTAGTGGTTAAGTTCTGTGTGCTCTGCTTCAGTGGCCTGGGTTTGTGGGCTCAGATCCTGGGTACAGACCTGCACCACTCAACAAGCCATGCTGTGGCAGCGACTGACATACAAAATAGAGGAAGATGGGCACAGCTGTCAGCTCAGAGCGAATCTTCCTCAAGCAAAAAGAGGAAGATTGGCAACAGGTGTTAGCTCAGGGCCAATCGTCTTCACCAAAACCAAAAAAAAAAAAGAGAAAAGAAAAAGAAAATGCAGGCAACAACTTGCACATATGATTTGAGGATCCCTACCATGGAAATAATCAGTGTTACCAAAGGGAAAAAGACCAGATGGAGAAGAAGCATAATTAAACAAATACTAGAAAAACGTTTGTCCAAAGTAAATAAAGTCCCAAGTCTGTAAATGGTAAAAGCTGCCCAAATTACAGGCTTTACTGATGAGAAAAGGCACATACCTAGGCATATACTGATAGAGTCCTGGAACTTTAATAATGAAGAGAAGCTTCTTATAAGCTTCTACAGAGGAAGAACCAACCAACCAAAGCAAATATCAATGAAGCATTGGACAAAGGCATCTGTTTAAATTTTTTAAATGAATTTACTGAAAGCTGACAGATAGTGGAATAGCATCAATCAAAGAGTTGCAACGCAAAGTATTCTCAAATAAGATATCATTGGCCTATCAGAGTGAAAGAAAGATATGTGAGCACAAATAAGAATTCAGAGAGTATATCAACCATGCACCTTTAAAAAAAAAGTCCTCGTGAAAATACTCCAACTGAACAATAAATGGACTACAACAGCAATCTTAAGATGGAGAAAATATAGAGGCAAGGCAACAGTGGTGAGCAGCAATAAATGTCCCCTGTGTCCCTCCCTCCCTTCCTCCTTCCTTCCTTTCTTCCTCCCTTCCTTTCCTTCCTTCCTCCCACCCTCCCTCCCTTCCCTCCTTCCTTTCTTCTTGTTTCCATCTATACGTCTATCTGAATAAGAATATAACACCTCAAAATGTGATCCATAAGTACTATGCAAGGTCTTTGAAACAGGAAGAATATACTTTAAGGAGATTTCTTTTCTTTGTTCTCAAACCACTTGATTGAGTATACATATTTCATGTATACAACTTGATGGGTTTGGAGATACACATCTGTGAGACCATCACCATAATCAATACCATAAACATACCCATCGCCTCCAAAAGTTTCCTCCTGCCCTCTTTATTTTTATTTTTGTGATAAAGACACTGAATATGAAATTTAGCCTCTTAGCAAATTTTCAAGTATACAAGCAGCAATAATGGCCGGTATTGTTAACTATAGGTACAATAGTGTACAGCAGATCCCTAGGACTTATTCATCTCACATAACTGAAACTTTGTACTCTTTGACCAACACCTTCTTGTTTCCCCTCCCCCCAGCCCCTAGTAACCACCTTTCTTTTCTTTGCTTCTATGAGTTTGACTGTTCTAGATTGTTCATATAAGCGGGGTCATTTAGTATTTGTTCTTCTGTGTCTGGCTTATTTCACTTACCATAATGTCCTCCAGGTTCATCCATGGTGTCACATATGACAGGATTTCCTTCTTCTTTAAGGCTGAATAATATTTCATTGTATGTATATATACCACATTTTCTTTATGCATTCATCTGTCGATGGACATATATAGATTGCTTTCATGTCTTTGATGTTATGAACAATGCTGCAATGAACATGGAAATGCAGATATCTCTTTGAGATCCTGATTTCAATTCCTTTGGATATATGCCCAGACGTGAGATTGCTGGATCATACGGTAATTCTGTTTTTAATTTTTTGAGGTGCCTCCATACTATTTTCCATAGTGGAAATTCACATTCCCACCAAGAGCATATAAAGATTCCCTTTTCTCCACATCCTCACCAACATTTGTTATCTTTTGTTTTTTGGGTAATAGACATCCTAACAGGTGTGAGGTGATATTTCATTGTGGTTTTGACTTGCATTTCTCTGATGATTAGTGACATCGAGTACATTTTCATATACCTAATGACCATTTGTGTGTCTTCTTTGGAGAAATGTCTATTCAGGTTTTGAATAAACCTTATTTTGAATAAGCCCTATTTGAGGGTTTTTTGTTTTTTCTTTTTGCTATTGGGGGATTTGAGTTCCTTATATATTTTGGATATTAACCCTTTATCAGATATATGGTTTGTAAATATTTCCTTCCATTCTGTAGGTTGCTTTTTCGCTTTATGGATTGTTTCCCCTGCCACACAGAAGTTTTTTGTTTGAAATTTATAATATGTACTACACTAACTCAGAAAAATCTAGGAGTTGGTGATGGTGTAGATCAGTGGGAAGTAGAAGCACTCCAAGTTTTTCACTGGGGGCAGACGGTGAAGGAGGGGAGGAGAGAGGGGAGCAAAGATATTCTATGGGCCTCACCTTATTGGAGTTGAGGAAGAAGTAGAGGTGAAGTAGAGAATCCTGATGGGGGAAAAGAGCAGTTAGAGACATAGTTGACAGAGAGTGTAGACTGGGGTTCAAATAAAATGTAGCCGTATGCTATTACATACATACAAGAAAATAAAACCTCACTTAGGCAGTGTTATTGGCTAAAATTAAAGATGGAACAAAGAGATATGAGATAAATTCAAATAAAAAGAAAGAAGGAGTGTGTGGTGGAAATTTGCAGCTGTTTTGTGGTCCAATCACATAAAGATAAGAACAAGGATAGAAGGTCTTAATAGTGGGATTACAGGCTGAGTTGGGTCAGCATGACCTGTGAAAGAAGAGTCCGTTATTGTCTGAAACTCAAAACCAACCACAATATTTGATGCAATTTGGATAGTGTTTCTGTGAACATCTGACCACTCAAGAATACTGTTCCTAGAACATATATAGCTTTGTGACATAAATGCAGGCTAGTCAAACAGTATAAAGACTTATAAGGAGAGTGGCTCAAAGACTCCATTTCTCAACAGGAGGGCATCACTGGCCATTCCTTATAAGAACCAGAACAACTGTATTCTGACATGAGTGAAATTTGTTTTACACAACAAATGGCAATATTAATGACAGACAATGTCAAATTTAGAGTTAAATGCACTGAAGAGATACATTGTGTAATAATGAAAGGAACAATTTATGAAGTGTGTATTACATTTATTAATCTGTTTGCACCAAACAAACTAGCAGCTAACTATACAAAGCAAAATATTTTAGGAACAGAGGCAAAATTTGAAAAAAGTAAAATTATTGTGGAAGACGAAATATTCCTCTTCCAGAATTGGACAAGTCTAGTTAAAAACGAGAGAAAAGACATACAGGAAAGAATGATACAATCAATAAACTTTATTTAATAGACACATATTTAACCTTCCATCCTTTTAAGTGAGAATAAATATTTTTCACATATGTTCACAGAACATTTACAAAATAGATCTTGTTCTTGTACTGTACTTAGTCTCAGAAAACCTCAATAATTTTAAAGTAGAAATTTTGTTTTTTAAAATCTCTGATCAAATTCAGTAAAATTGAATAAAAATAATAAAGGGCTGGCCTAAAATTTTAGTCTTTTTGGAAATTAATAAACATACTTCTAGATGACCTTGTGATCAAATAAAATATTAAAAGGAAAACTACAAACTATATTAAAACAGTGAAAAGGAGGGCACTTCACATCTAAACCTTTGGAAGCCATGAAAGTCTGTACTCAGAGAAAAATTTTAGCTTTTAATGCTATTATTATTAAAGAAGAAAATCAAATAGATGGAATAATGACTCCACTTAAGAAATCAGAAAAGGAAAAACAAAATAAACCAAAAGAGATGAGTTGCAAGAAATGAAATCAGAAATTAATGAGTAACAAAGAAAGAAAGATTAGGAAGAAGGATAAACAAATCCAAAAGTAAAATTTTAAATACCCATAAAGTAGATGAGCATCTCACAGCCCTGATTAAGGAAAAGAGTGAGAAAAAGAGCAAAGATGAAGAACAAGAAAAGAAACAATCACAGATAGAGAAAAGTTTAAAATAATTATAATATAAAAATGCGTGCTGCAGGATACAAAATTAACATACAAAAATCAGTTGCATTTCTATACACTAAAAATGAAGTAGCAGAAAGAGAAATTAAGAATACAGTCCCATTACAATTGCAACAAAAGGAGTAAAATACCTAGGAATAAACTTAACCAACGAGGTGAAAGACCTGTGCACTGAAAACTACAAAACATTGTTGAAAGAAATGGAAGAAGACACAAAGAAATGGAAAGATATTCTGTGTTCTTGGATTGGAAGAATTAACATAGTTAAAATGTCCATACTTCCTAAAGGAATCTACAGATTCAGTGCAATTCCTATCAAAGTTCTAACTACATTTTTCACAGAAATAGAACAAAGAATTCTAAAATTTGTATAGAACAACAAAAGACCCTGAATAGCCAAAGGAATCCTGAGAAAAAAGAACAAAGTTGAGGTATCACACTCCCTGATTTCAAAATATACTACAAAGCTATAGTAACCAAAACAGCATGGTCCTGGCACAAAAACAGACACACAGATCAATGGAACAGAATTGAGAGCCTAAAAATAAATCCACACATCTATGGACAGCTAATTTTTGACAAGGGAGCCAAGAACATACAATGGAGACAGGAAAGTCTCTTCCATAAATGGTGTTGGGAAAACTGGACAGCCACATGCAAAAGAATGAAAGTAGACCATTATCTTACGCCATACACAAAAATTAACTCAAAATGGATTAAAGACTTGAATGTAAGACCTGAAACCATGCAACTTCTAGAAGAAAACATAGGCAATATGCTCTTTGACATTGGTCTTAACAGCATATTTTCAAGTATCATGTCTGACTGGGCAAAGGAAACAATAGAAAAAACAAAAACAAATGGGACTACATCAAACTAAAAAGCTTCTGCACAGCAAGGGAAACCATCAACAAAACAAAAAGACAACCTAACAATTGGGAGAAGATATTTGCAACCCATATATCTGGTATGGGGTTAATATCCAAAATATATAAAGAACGCATACATCTCAAAAACAGAAAAACTAACAATCCAATTAAAAAATGGGCAAAAGATCTGAACAGACATTTCTCCAAAGAGTATACACAGATGGTCAAGAGGCACGTGAAAAGATTTTCAGCATCACTAACTATCAGGGAAATGCAAATCAAAACTACAGTGAGATGTCACCTCATGCCCGTCAGAAAGGCTATAATCAACAAGACAGGAAATAAGTGTTGGAGAGGATGTGGAGAAAAGAGAACTCTCATACACTGCTGGTATATTTATCCAAAGAACATGCAAACACGAATGTGTAAAGATATATGTACCCCTATGTTCACTGCAGCATTATTCACAATAGCCAGGACTTGGAAGCAACCTAGGTGCCCAAGAAGGGATGAATGGATAAAGAAGATGTGGTATACACACACAATGGAATACTATTCAGTCATAGAAAAGGATAGAATCTGGCCATTTGTGACAACATGGGTGGACCTTGAGGGTATTGTGCTAAGCAAAATAAGCCAGAGGGAGAAATTCAAATACTGTATGATCTCACTTATAAATAGAAGATAACAAAAACAAACAAAGAAACACATAGAGACAGAGATTGGATTGGTGGTTATCAGAGAGGAAGGGGGGAGGGAGGAGGGTGAAAGGGGTGATTAGGCACATGTGTATGGTGATGGATTGTAATTAGTCTTTGGGTGGTGAACATGATGTAATCTACACAGAAATCAAAACATAATGACATATACCCAAAATTTATATGTTATAAACCAATGTTACTGCAATTTAAAAAAATGCATGCAACTCTAGAATAATAAATTTGAAAAACCTGAAAATAAAATTTCCTAACAAAATAAAAGTTACCAAAACTGACCTATGGGTAGATTAAATTTTAGATTTCATATAGAAAAGTGACTATAACCTTAGAAAGCACCATGATCAGATGTTTTCATAACCGAGGTTTAGCTAATTTTTAAAGAGTGGGTAACTGCAATATTATTTGAGCTGTTGAAGGAAATCTTTCAAATTCATTTTATCAAGCTAAAATAACTTTAAAATAAAACCTGCTAAAGATGGCTAACAAATAAAACCATAGATTACTCTAACTAAGGAAGGCAGAGGGTAATTCTTAATAAATTTTACCAAATAATATCTGCAGTGCATTTTATAGAGCAGATTTCTCCTCTCTGACTTCCAGGAATTGTTGGCTATCAGGAAATCTACCAACATAATCTATTATATCAACACATTGAAGAAAAAAATGTAATTATGTCAAGAGATACTTAAAGGTATTTGAAAGAAATTATGAGTCATTTCTAATAAAATTACCAAGTAAAATAGAATATAATGAAATAAGCAAATATAAAGCCACTTAGCAAATACTTTAAATTTTAAAGCACAAAAACCATTTCAATTAAATTAGTTACTAGATAGGGATATCCACTATCACTTTGTACTTCACATTATCTTGGAGGTGCTAGTGATTGTAGAAGGTAAGAAAAGAAAATAAGTTATTTTAATAAAAAATTACTTTTGGATTTGTCCATCTTTTTTTCTTAATTTTCATTTATTTGTTACTCAGTTTCAGATTTCATTTCTTACAACTCATCAATTTTTGGTTTATTTTGTTTTTCCTTTTCTAATTTCTTAAGTGGAGTCATTATTCCATCTACTTGATTTTCTTCTTTAATAATGAGGGCATTGCTATAAACTTTGAAAAAAGAGATAAAATTGTCTCTTTTTTGATGATATTACTGTATACCTAGAAAATTCAAGCTGCTCTAGTAAATATCACTAGATTTGAAAAGGAGAGTTTGGTAAGGGCATGGATACAAGATAAATTAAAAAAACATTTTTTTAAAATCTACTTTAACAAAACACTTAGAAATAGAAATGGGAAAAATTTTCATTTACAGTCATTGGAAAAATACAAAATACTTAAGAATAAGTTGAATAAGAGAGACAAAGTATCTCTATAAATAAAACTATAAAATCTTACTGAAAGAAATGAAATAAGATTTGAACAAAGGGAAAGGCATACCTGTTGGACAGGAGTACTTAATAACGTAAACATTTAATACATATAGATAATGGATGGGTAAACATAATGCACTAAAATTAGAATTGGCATTTTTTGGGGAGATGATTGGTCAAAGAAGGTTAAAGTCCATACTGAAGAATAAATGCCCCAGAATAGCTAAGAAAATATGCAAAGAAAAATAGAGGTCTTTTTTTTGAAGATTGGCCCTGCACTAACATCTGTTGCTAATCTTCCTCTTTTCTCCCCAAATCCCCAGTACATAGTTGTGTATCACAGTTGTAGAGTTGTAGCTCTTCTATATGGGATACTGCCTCAGCATGACTTGATGAGCAGTGAGTAGGTCCTGTCCGTGCCCAGGATCCGAACCTGCGAACCCTGGGCCGCCGAAGCGGAATGCACGAATTTAACTGCTAGGCCGCTGGGCCAGCCCCAGTGAGAGGTCTTATCTTACTGGATATTAGTACATATAATAATTATCACATAATAATAATACTGCATCTCAGTCTTGTGGTATTGGTAGAGAACTAGAACAAAGAACGAAGAAATAGACCCCATTGTAGATGATAGTTTAATAGATTTCTAAAGTGGTAGTTAATTTTAGTGGGAAATGGATCAACTATTTAACAAATGATGTTTGGACAATTGACTATCCATCTGGAAGAAAAGAAAAGTGTATTTCTATCTTATTCTACATTTAAATATAAATTCTAAATGGCTGAAAAGCTTACATGGTCAAAATAAAATAGCAGAAGTCTTATAAGAAGATCTATAAATTAAATGTATAAAATCTATGGACTGAGGAGCATCTTTTCCAGAAGCTACAGACATTCAGAAGCTATAAAAGAAAAGATAGGCATATTTAAATTTGTTAAAGCTAAGAACCTTCATATAACAAAAGATACTATAAATAAAACAACAGACAAACATGCAATTTAGAACAAAATATTTGTAACTGATTTGTCCAAATAGCTAAACATTTGACAAAAAGAGAAACAACCCAATTGAAAAATGGGCAAAAAATAGTGAATCCAATGGCTAACAAATTTATAAAAAGATTCTCAAAATCATTATTAGTAAGGAAAATTCAGATTCAAAAGAAATAAAATGTCATTTTACAACAGACTGTCAAAAATGGAAAAGAACTATGATAACTAGTGGTGGTAATTTAGGGAAAGGATTAGTCTCATGGCTGGTAGAAATATAAAATGTGTTATAGATGTTGGAGGAAATCCATCTGCCAACATCTATTAAATTTTTTAAAATATGTATACTTTTTTGGCCCAGCAATTCCAGTCTTTGGACTCTGTCCCACAGAAAGGAAGGCATTAGTATATAAGGCCATGCATTTGTTATGGCAGAGACCTCATTAGAAATAACAATTAGTTATTAGTGCTATATCTCTTGACTTGTAGTGATTTCCACATGGTATTTTTGAGTGAGAAAGGCAAGACATAGAAATGTTCAGACCCTCTTTTGTAAAATAACCAATAATATGCATACATGTAGACATATTTACATGTACATTTCTATATAGGATCACATAGTCAGGGATTATATGGAAGGATAGGCTGATGGGAGGAGTGGAGAGAAAGAAGATGGGTACCTAAAACGATCCCTTGTCCACCTAATAGGGTGAATATTAGCCACTGTTGAGGATATTTAAAATTGCACAATATTGACTGTGAATAAAATTCCCAATGATGAAGTCAAACAATTAAAGTTTATCAAATTGACCATGTTGGAGGATATAGACTTTCTTATATTTGTGTATGTATCTATATTATGTATATGTATGTATATATGTATATAACTTTTGGTCATGTTTACTTATAGTCTCACGTTTTTGGAAGTAGGTGTTATATAACCCATAAACAAGCAATAGATTTTTAAAACCTTTTTTCTAAAACAATCATACCTATAATACCATAAATAGTGCATACGAATATTTGTTTTATGTTTAAAAGCTGATGGAAAAATAAAAATAAGGGATTTACTTTTTATTTAGAAGACACTCTGTTTCAGATTGATGAAATAATTTTTTCTTCTTACATTTATATCATGATTGTTTGCTTCATGTTCTTTTACTAAGTTTGGAAAATCCTCTATTGAAAATTAAAATTGGACAATAGAATGCTTTTCAAGGAATATGGAGAATGAAAGCTAGGCATTTTCTAGGGCACAAGTGTCCTGCATCAACCTCAGAAGACCTTCTATGGAAGAAAAGTTAGGGATGTTCTGTTTCTGTCTGTTCACTAATTATCTAAGGTATTTGAGAACTTGGCACTTTTCAGAGAGATTTTAACATTTAGATATGGCAATTATTAAATCCAATTCCAATTTCAGAAGTATTTTTAAGTCAAGTTTTGGACCAGGGTGTGGGGTGTAAAATTTCTCTTTATGGTCATGTGGTATCAAGTCAAAATCTTGTCAAGCCTCATTTGAGGGAGTGTGACACAGGTGTGGACTTCCTCCTCACTGTAGTAATGAAAAATGTAGGCACTGATACATTTTTCCTTGACAAATGCCATGAATTTTATGCTTAGCAGCACTGAATTTCAAAGAAGTGTATATTGCTAATTTCAACTACTGAAGAATAATCTATAGGAGAACCAGCATAAGTCTTCAGAAACAGAATTCAGAACTCAATAACCATCTTTGGAGCACATGACCTAAAACCAATTTTGAAAAGAAAATTAAAATGTCTAAGCATTGGAAATAGACCCAATTCACTCATAGGATAAATGCAAATTCAAAGTACAATAAGATGCCCTTATCCTTGACTAGTTGGCATCAAAAAGTTGATAAAAGAGTATGGAAAAACAAGGACTCTTATGTTTTGCTAGTGGGAATAAAAACTTGTTCAGCTTTTTTGGAAAGTAGTTGGCAATATTTGTAACAATTTAACATAAACAGAATCTTCAACCCAAAATTCACTCTTCTGGGATTTTTCTGCAGATAAACTCTTACATGTATGCAATAGGATGTTCATTGCAACATTTTGCAAAATATTGGAAATAACATGAATGTCTGCCAGTAGGAACCTTGTTAAATAAATTATGGTACATCCATAAAAGGGAATGTTGTATATCATTTGTAGAAAAACGTGGCAGATCTAAATGTGTCAATAGAGAAATATCTCCAAAATATTTTAAAGGAGAAAAGCAGTGTGTGTATGGTATGCTTATATTTGTGAAAAAAGGCAAACATGCATACATAATATATAAATGGTATACACAAGTATATGTGTGGGTGTGTGTCTGTGTTTGTATATACATAGGACGTCTATGTACACATAGAACATATATACTGATACTGGGGTTATCCCTGGGAAGGAGAACTGGGAAACTGAAAACATGGATGGGTTTAATTGTATGTTCTTTTATACCACTTGAATTAAAAAAAAAAAGGCAAGCATGTATTTATCACTTGTATATTTCAGATTTTGTTCTAAGCACTTTATACCCATTTTATGGAGGAGGAAACTGAAGCCCAGTAAAGTGAGATGCTTGTGTTTCCATAGCTGGTAAGTAATGGAGCCAGTGTTTAAACCCAGGCAGTCGAATTCCAGAGTCTATTTTCTTACCTAAACATGTGTGTGTATGCCTTCTTTCCATAAATTAAAAAAAATTTTTTTAAGTTAAAAACAACCTCATCAAGTTAGAAATTTCAAGATAGTGGAGCCAAGAAAGAAGTATAATTTCATTCATGCTGTTTAGTTGGGAAATGGTTTCTTTTTGCATCTGGTAAACCATTCTCAGTCTTGGACATATTGTAAGAGTCACTTAGAAAAATCTTGAAATTATGTAACTCTCATTGCTGGACTAAGTCACATCCATGTGTTTTTGTGTCCCTGCAGTCAAATTATAAGTAGTAGCCTTTGGGCACCATGCTCCTAGGAACTGAAAAGATTAATGATGTGTGCCAAGCCTCTGGGGCTGGTGTCTCCTTGACCTGGTGTGACTAACCTATTGGCCTATGGGCAGAGCAGACCCAAACTGTATGTAGATTTCATTTCTTCCTGATCAAACTGTCAGTGGTTTTGTTTGTTCCTGATCAGACACTCTTGAAGTTAAGTCATAAATATAAGACAGAAATATTACCAACTGGAAAGAGCCAGAGGACTTAGGGCCAAAAGACCAGTTTTAAATCTTGGCTGATTCTATGACTTTGGACAAGTTACTTAACGTTTCTGAGTCTCAGTTTCCTATCTGTAAAATAAAAATGCTAACTCCTACCACAGAGGTTGCTATGAAGATTAAATGAGGTAACATGTTAAAGTAACCAGCTCAATATCTAGCAGATGATAGGTGCCTACACAGGTTAAAGGGTTCAGCTCAACATGCATGGTTGTTACTCAAAATATATGAGCTGAATCTGAATTTGAGTTTGTTGAGAGCAGACACTTAATTCATAGCTGTTGCTTGAATGTATGAATCAGTGAATGAATGATTATGGTTAATATAGTTGTTGGTATGTGGTACAACACCTGTATGTTGAATCTTTAATGATGGGTAAGTGAGCCAGGCCAAAGACCCAGAGTGCGAATATTTGTCACCCAAGTGTGAGAATGGGAGAGTCAATTGTTCTTAGGTGGAGCACAACGTTTTGAGAGAGTTTTAACTCTGACTATAGTACACAGTTTAGAATCATCTTCTCAATTAATATCATAATTACTACTATTATTATATTTGTGTTCAAAAAAGCTCAAGTGTTCCAAAGCTTTTGCTTCCGGCTCTTATGACTAATTATTTACACCAATGATAACTGAGACTCCTGGAGAGTTAGAGATGGAAAAGGACAGGAAGACTCCAGAAGTGGGGACACACTCAAGTCCTGATTGTCATTTCCTCTCTGAACCCAGCCTTGTGATCATATCACCTTTGGCTGAAACCACAACCTGAAACATGACTGTGCCTCTTTGTCCTGTCTCAAGAATGTTTGTCCTACAATGTGAGATTTTGTGCCCCTTCCAGGGAAGGATACTTAAGTCCAGCCCTGATAATAAGGCAGAGCGACTCCAGGGAGAAATGCCCAGTGTCTGGGCCCTCCTATGTTGGGTTTAAACTGAAAAACTGAAAATCAAAAGGCTTAAGCACAGTAATTGTGCTTTTAGAGTCTGGAAGCACTACATAAATATATGAACCCTCTTAAAAAATGGTTTAGTTAGTAAATTTCTCTGGGCAGTTTGCTAATAAATTAGCCCTGTTCCCCCTGCAAAAAAATTTTTAGTAAACAATTATACTATACATATTACTTAAAAAGAACAATCTGAACTAAACAATGCTTTTTGCTTTCCATGAAATTATGCTCAAATAGTGAAAATGACAGAATACCAATAGGCATGGACACAAGTCTGACAGTTCTTGGCATACGGATGTCAGGGACCAATCACTATTTGAAAGGTGATACATACCATTCTTTTTTGTAGCTTTAAATTATCAGGATGCTGCTGTTTGTGTAGCCACGACATGTTGCATCCCTCTTGTCCTCACAAATTGATTTCAACTCATCTACTGAATACCAGTGGTCATTGGCTCATAAACCCATAATGTTGAGTCCAGTAGAAATCAGAATGGAAGGCAATACACATTTTTAAACGTTTTTTTTTTCATCGATGGAACACTAGTTTCCCCCCCCTTTTGCCTTCCTCTCTCATCCCTTTCTTTTTTCTACCCACCCAACTTTTTGTAAAAAAGTTATTTAATTATTTTATTGAGGTCATATTGGCTTATAACATTGTGTAAATTTCAGGTGTACATTATTGTATATCAGTTTCTGTATAGACTGCATCATGTTCACCAATAGTCTAGTTTTTGTCCATCACCATACATATGTGCCCCTTTACCCCTTTTGCCCTTGCCCCCCCCCACTTCCCCTCTGGTTACCACTAATCTGTTCAGCTTATCCATGTGTTTATCTTCCACACGTGTGTGAGATCATACAGTGTTTGTCTTTGTCTGGCTTATTTCGCTTAACATAATACCCTCAAGGTCCATCTATGTTGTTGCAAATGGCACGATTTTGTCTTTTTTTATGGCTGAGTAGTATTCCATTGTGTATATACCACATCTCCTTTATCCATCCATCCGTTGATAGGCACTTGGGTTGCTTCCACATCTTGGCTATTGTGAATAATGCTGTGAAAAACATAGGGATGCATAAATTTCTTTGGATTGTTGATTTCACATTCTTTGGATAAATACTCAGTAGTGGGATAGCTGGATCATATGGTATTTCTATTTTAAATTTTTGAGAAATCTCCATACTCTTTTCCATAGTGGCTGCACCGGTTTGCATTCCCACCAGCAGTGTATGAGGGTTCCCTTTTCTCCACATCCTCTCCAACAATTGTTACTTTTTGTCTTGTTAATTATAGCCATTCTGATGGGTATAAGGTGATATCTCATAGTTTTGATTTGCATTTCCCTAATGATTAGTGATGTTGAACATCTTTTCATGTGTCTGTTGTCCATCTGTATATCTTTGGAAAAATGTCTGTTCATATCCTATGCCCGTTTTTTTTGTGTGTGTGTGTGAGGAAGACCAGCCCTGAGCTAACATCTGTAGCTAATCCTCCTCTTCTTGCTGAGGAAGACCGGCCCTGGGCTAACATCCGTGCCCATCTTCCTCCACTCCATGTGGGACCCCGCCACGGCATGGCTGACAAGCAATGCATCGGCGGGCGCACGGGATCCGAACCGGCGAACCCCGGGCTGCCAAGCGCGAACTAAACCGCTGCGCCACTGGGCCGGCCCCTCCTCTGCCCGTTTTTTGATTGGGTTGTTTGTTTTTTTTGTTGTTGAGTTGTCTTTTTGTTTTGTTCATGGTTTCATTTGCCTTGCAGAAGCTTTTTAGTCTGATGAGGTCCCATTTGTCCTTTTTTTTGGTGAGGAAGATTATCCCTGAGCTAACATCTGTGCCAATCTTTCTCTATTTTGTACATGGGATGCTGCCACAGCATGGCTTGATGAGCAGTGTATAGGTTTATGCCTGGAATCTGAACCTGCGAACCCTGGGCCGCCAAAGTGGAGCATACGAATTTAACCACTACGCCACCGGGCCAGCTTCCATTTGTCCACCTTTTAAAAAATATTTTGAAGATATTTCCTGCTGTAAGTGTAAAAATGTACAATACCCAGCATTCTTAGTTTCAAATAACAAGATTTGACTCTCATTAACTGAGATCAAAAGAAAAAGAATTTACTGGACATCTATGGGATAACTCACAGCTTGGAGGACCAGACTCTGGCAAGAATTCAGGGACGCAAAGCCTAGCTAAGATCTTGGTGGAGGAAAGACCCACTTTCTGACTGGGAACAGGCAGATCTCCTGCCTCTCAAGCTTCCATATTGGGAGGTGGGACTTCTACCTTTCCCCTTTTAGGGATTTCCTCCAAACGAGCAGAATGTTTCATGCCAATCAGCCTTAATGAAACATGTCTATCACAATGGGTATCCATGAAACTTTTACTTTGATGGAAACCACATCACTGTATTTCAGAGTTCTAGGAGACAGTAGAGAGCACAGGTTGGTGTAAGCTGATTGGTCTAAGAAAAATACCTCTTTGAGAGGACATACTTAACTCTCTCCATCCAGATGACTTAATATCCATGGAGCTTTGTCTTTTATAAGAAATTGCTGCAGCTGAGGGTACCAATGGGCAAATTACAACTAACAAGAATTGGATAATGGGAGATGCCTAAGAGTTTACTGTGTAATTAGAAATTCCACTTGTCCTAAAGAAGGATTTCTCAAGAGGCAGCCACAGACCACCTTCATCAAAATCACTGTTAAAAACGAAGATTCTTGAGGATCACTCCAGGCCTACAGAATTAGAAACGCTGGGAGTAGCCCTAGAAATTGGCAATTTTTACAAACCCCTAAATGAACTTCAAGCCCACTAAAGTTTGAGAAACACTAGGAATGTAAAGGAATGTAGGTCTATTAAAAAGTTGTTAAAGTTTTGGGGCTGCCCGGTGGCGCAGCGGTTTGGTTCGCGCTTGGCAGCCCGGGGTTTGTGGGTTCGGATCCCGGGCACCCACCGATGCACTGCTTGTCAGCTGTGCGGTGGCGGGACATGGGCACGGATGTTAGCCCAGGGCCAATCTTCCTCAGCAAAAAGAGGAGGATTGGCAACGGATGTTAGCTCAGAGCTGGTCTTCCTTACCAAAAAAAAAAGTTGTTAAAGTTTTTATGTTCACTTATTTTCAGCCTCTCCTCTCCCCACTTACCCTTATCACTGTTATGTGTTTTTATTAGACACTACATTTACAGTCATGCATCGCTTAACGGTGGGGATACAGTCTGAGAAATGTGTCGTTAGGCAATTTTCTTGTTGTGTCAACATCATAGAATGTACTTACACAAACCTAGATGGCATAGCCCACTACACATCTAGGCTATATGGTACTACTCTTATGGGACCACCGTCGTATATGTGGTCTGTCATTGACTGAAACATTGTTATGTGGCACATAACTGTGTTCTTTACAAGGAAAGATGCTATTCTAAGGCTTAATGGGTTTAAAAAATCAAAACAGGTTGTTGCAGCTGAGTGCGGGTCTTTATAGAAAGATGGGTATTTTTGAAGCGCTAGTCGACTATTTGGGTAAAGGGTCAATGAACCCAGTGAAAACTCTTAGGTGAGCAGGTATAGGGTTTCTGGAAGGAAAGGGAGCATTTTCTGACAGTGGTTGGTCAATGCTGAACTTTTCTCCACTGCTTCTGAGTTATGGAGCATTGACCGTCCAAGGGCTCTCTAAACTCAGTGGCTTGGAGTCTGTCTGTGGTCTGTTTTACCTGCTTATTGTCTGGTAGCTTCTCAATTTGGAAAATAACCTGGAGCTTCAATTTCTTTCCACATGTATTGTCCAGATACATGGCACTGCTGTTGTGAGTGTTCACTTAGTAGGTCTCAGAGACTAGAAGGTGTTAGAGCCACCTATACTCCCTGCTTGCCAGTGGTACATTAAGCATTAAAATGACAGACTCAGTGTCTGGTGAGGGCCCCCTTCCTGGTTTGTGGATGGCTGCCTTCTTGCTGTGTCCTCACATGGTGGAGAGAGAAAGAGCAAGCTCTCTCCTGTCTCTTCTTATAAGGACATTAGTCCCATCATGAGGGCTTTGCCCCCTTGATCTAATTACCTCCTAAAGGCCCCATCTCCAAATCCATCATATTGGGGATTAGGGTTGCAACATGTAAACTTGGGGGAGACACAAACATGGATCTTCATAGCACATCAGATCTGGTATCTTGATGGCACTTATTAAGTATTTGTTGAACAAATGGTTGCATGAATAAGTATTGACATTCTGTCCCAGATTGTCTGGGAGATTTTCAGTCTTCTTCACTCTGCTCTAAACTCTCTCTTAGACTCTGTGAGGGTGTCCTCACTGGGTGCCTCAGTTTCAGCTTATTGGATGATGTGGCTCATTCAGGAAGGACATCCTTACATGTTGAAGACTCTGGTTATGCCAAATTCTTCTCGATCATGAAGACTCAGCATATGGGAGCACTCCTCTTTCTAACCCACTTACGCTGAAGATCATCACCACAGTGAATATTTTCAGTGTGATTGAGGAGATTATTTCCATGTAAGCAGCATTTAGCAGGTTTACTTGGTTGCTGGGAGGATGGGTTAGCTCAGTGTTTGCCTGAAGATTCTTTATGATGGTTTGGGTGCTTTCCTTAGTGACGATCCTCGTTATCGTTCGAAAATGTTTTGTTATCAATTTATTTTTATACAGTGTGAAGGATGTATGTATACAGTATGGATGACCTTAGTGAAGAACAACTTAAACAGCTATCATTATTTGTAGGACGTACTCCTGTCAATAATGGCCTCATGGTCTCCATTCTGGTGGAATGTCAATTAATATTCAGTCACGGAAGAGATTGGAAATGGCTCCGGCATGCTAGCTGATGGCACCAAGCATCTTAGGTGGAATCCATGTACCAACCAGAGAGATTCTTTCCCTAGGTTTAAATGTTCTTTAGTGTTTCATCATCTTGAACTGTGTGTTTATTCCACTTAGCTTATTTTTTTTATGGGGGGAACCAAAGTAACACGGGACACTCTGCCAATATTTACAAAATTTTTTTCCTATCAGGGTGTGTGTGTGCACGTATCAGGGCCCTTTAAGGCTATACTTATAATGGGATCTTAAGTGTGTGTGATGACTGTCAAAAGGCAGTGAGGGTGACTTCCATCTACGGGGTGTCTGGATTGCTCTGTTTGTGCTGAACTTTTCCACTTTCGTGAGTTTAGAGAAACTGCAGGCCTGTGGAGTCATCTAATGTTTTTTGACCATTTAAAGCAAATGCATTTTAGCATTTATAGACTACTTTTCTGGGTGTCTTTTTTTCCTCTCTTGAAGGCTGTAGGCTGAAATGACCGTCCTGGCTCTGTGCCCATCTCTTCAACCGGCCTCTCCTCTTCCCACCGTGTCTTCCTCTCCTACGGCTGCAGCCACTTGGTAAGGAGGTGAAGGAGGGTCTAGGCTCCAGTCTCCTGAGATCTCTTTTAGGTCACCAACTGTCCTGGGACTGAGGCATTTCCCAGACTCTGGACTTTCAGTGCTAAAATCAGGAAAGTCCTAGGAAAACCAGGAGGGTTGGTCACTCTACCTTTATTTTTGTCAAGTGATCTTTAAGAATTCCTAATTCAGTAGCTCCAGTGACTGACACTATGTCTGTGACCTTTCATTGTTGCCTCAGCACTGACTTTTGCCTTGATCTACGGTCAAGAGCCTACCTTGCACCTACATCTAATAGAAAGGTCTCGGTCCTACTTCTTTATGATCGACATCCTATTCTGATTATCTGCCTGGTACTCCATTTCCTTATCCGCTGGGTCCTGTCATGTTGACTCCGATATGCTCAGGGCCTAGAGTCCTGTCCTTGGTCTTCAGCCTACATCTCTGTCTAACGTGGCCTGCTTCTAGCTCTTTGGTGCCAAGACCCTGCCTGCACCACCTGTTACCTATGGTCAGCTGGAAGTCTACCTAGCACTTACAGCAGTGATTCTCAAAGTGTGATCCTGGCACAAAAGCATCAGCGTCACAGGGAAATGTGTTAGATATGCAAATTCTCAGGCCCTACCCCATACCTATTGATTCAGGAACTCTGGGGGTGGGGCCCAGTGAGCTGTGCTTTAACAAGCCCTCCAGGTGATTCTAATGCACTCTCAAGTTTGGGAGCCACTACCCTAGATTGTGCACTGTGCCTTGCCAGCTAGACCTTGAAGCATAAAGCCAAGTCTACCCACCTTGGTGTATATTTCTTGTCTCACTCCCTGCCCATTGATGGCCTGGCCTCTCTCCTTCTTGATCAGCCTCAAGCTCCCATTCCTACATAGATTCTTAAAGCTTGCTTATTTCCACTTCTGATAGGGACTGTCCAGATTTGCCCAGGACTGAGAGGTTTATTGGGCATGGGACTTTCAGTACTAAGAGTGGGAAAATTCTGGGCAAACCAGACAGATGAAAACCCTAACTGAGCAAGTCCATTAATATATTCAATGTTGTTGACTTGTGGAGATACTAGAAGCAGAGAAATAGAAGGAGGATTATTGATCCTTCAGGATATCACCTCATTTACAACCAAAAGAAAGAAAAGCCAAAAGGAAGACAGTCTATTAGGAGGTCTGGATATGCTAATTGTATATTGAATATTTTCCAGAATTGAATAGGTTACATTTCAATGAAGACTGTTTAAAGAATCTTTTTATTTCTTTTCTGGGAAGCAAATCTAGTGGAGTCAGATTTTTAGAATGAACTTGCTGTGTGAACTCAGGCAAAGTCTGGATCTGCTTTATCTGTAATTGGGACAGTAATAAATTTTTCTTCTAATTACGTTACAGGGGATGAATTGAGGATAAACGAGATTAAGTGGTGTCTATAAAAATACTCTATTTATTGGATGGATGGATGCTGTATAAATATGTCATTTTATTAACAATAATAAACTCAGACACTGTGCAAAGAGAACATAATGTCTTTTCCAAGATATGCGAAGAAACTGAAGGTAGCATCTGACCTCCCCAGATGGGAATCATTTCTCCCTCTTGTGAATTCCTGTAGGGCTTACTGTCCAGGCTGGTCCTCAACATTGACTGCATATGAGAATCACCTAGGGATCTCTTAAAAAACAAACATAAAAACAAAAACAAATGGATGCCCAGGTCCCTTTTCCCCCCAGAGGGTCTGATTTAATTGATCTGCAGTGGTAGATGCAGTGGTCATCGGTGGTTTTAAATTCACCAGGTGATTCAAATGTGCAGCCAGGTGTGAAAGTCATGGCTCTAGAATAGTTCTCAAACAGTCATAAGAATCACTAGGGAGCATGTTAGAAATACAAAATTAGTTTTTTCTTCAGTCTGGTTGAGTAGATCTGGGATGGGATTCAGGAATCTGCTTAGCGCATAAGCTTACTTGAGCGTTCTCTTGGAGCTGGTTGGAGGGAGAACTGGTGGCTTTTAGAAAACTTCAACTCTGACATTTATTATTATTTTTTGCACAGTGTGTAGCACACGGTTAGTAGAGGGTCTAACATATGGCAAGTATTTAATAAATGTGTGCTGAATGAGGCTTGCTGATTTGTGTCCACCAAGTGACAGCGATTTCAGCTCTTAAGATTGCAGGGCACCATGCCTTAGGACGGGGGTGCTACTTTTTAAATTATTTGTGCCTCCATTAAGTTTGACACAGACGGGGTAATGTAAGAGCTCAGTATACATCTCCATAGTGTTCAGAACCTTACCCAGCTGGAAAACGCCCTAACAGTAGAAAGATAACCTTACACCACACATTAGTTTGTAACTCAGCCTTGTGTTTCGGTTTCAGAGACGGTTCAGCGGAAACAGAGATCGAAAGCAAACTTTAAAAAAGTACCAGCCAAGAGAAATTAACAGAGCGCACCGTGATATCCAAATCAATGATTTTACTCCATTATTTTTTTCTCTTAGAACCCAGTTTCTAACCTTGAATTCAGCAAACAATGATCCATTGAATTTGCTAAGTGTTATCGTGACCTCAGAAATGAAAGCCCGGGAGCATTCTGAACTTTCCTGCTGAAAAAAATCACAACAGAAAAAGCAAAGCCTTCAGATCTAAAACTGTCAGAAGCCTTTGGATATAAAATTGTCAACTTGGCAGTTTAACAAGGCCCACCTTGTATGCTGCAAAAGGCTCAAAGTCCAAGACGAGCAAAGGCCTATAGCAATCACTTAACAGAATTAGCCCTGCTGCCCTGTTCACATTACATTGCATTTGTCAAGCTCGATAGCATCTCTCTTCCTGGAGGAACCAACTTTTTTTTTTTTTTCAAATTGACTTTTGTTTTCTGAGCCATGCCAACATTCCAGCCACATGAGAAAGCCTGAACAAATTTAAACCCCAAATTCCAAGTACTGTTTGTACTACAAACATGTTACAGTTGTCAGTGAGCGGTACACAAACACATTGGGGGGAGAATGGAAATTGAATGGACATTAATGTCTGGGGTTAGCTGCCAGGTGGAATGCTATAGTTCAGAAGGTCCATCCAAACTCTAATAGGCTTCCCAAAAGTCTATTTCAAGTCATTTATGGGGCAAAGCCTTGTTGATCCTAATTACAGCTCAGTTAGGTAATTAAGTCAAACCTTCAGCAACAATTTGGGACAGGAAAGACTCCAGCTGGAGTTCCTCTGCTCTTTCATAGCAAAACTCGTCTAACAATCCAACAATTAAGAGGGCCCAAGGACATTTATATATATAAAAGCGTGTTGTAACCACTTTTATGGTGTGGCTCATTTTAAGGAAATAAACTAGAGAAATTCTGCACATACTTTATCTCACAAACGTTCTATAAAATTCTTACCACAGTTGGTCCCTTATAACATTTTTTTAGAACATGGGCCAAGAAAATCTGGCATTTTTAAAGAAAATTACTATTTTATATGATTTGTGATTCAAATTGTGGGTATCAATACTGTCAATAGGACTTAAAACACAAATTGCCAAATGTTTAAAATAATTTTACCTTATTTCCCACTAAATTTGGACTGATACCATTAGGTAAATTTGTAACTGCTAAGGAAATTAAAAAATACTTCATTTTCTTTGTCCCAAATTGTATATACAATACTTCCCCATGTGCTTCTAAACCCATTGGCTCCACTATAATGTCAAGTAGGAAAATGACTTTTGAGAGTTTGGCTAAGCTGGTGACTGGAATTCTGCAGGATGAAATGTCCATAGAAAGGGAAGAGAGAATGTGATATTCCACAAGATAGAATAACTGTCTTCTTTGCAGCTGTTTGTCCAAATCCCCTTGTTCAATTACCCTAATATTTGTGTTTATGTCACTTTTTGGCTCTCCAAGATGTATTACTAGAATAAACTTCCAATATCTAACTCCAAGGAGGTAGACAGTGAAAATAACCAGAATAAACTACTAATAAATGTTCCCATCAGCAAACAGAGACAGGACAAGGTCATCAGCAAACAGAGATGATAGGACAAGGTCTTGAAACAACTTTTGACTTGTAAACAAAACACTAAATTATGGTTTAATTTGAATACATTTGATTATATTAAAATTTTATTGAAGATTGAGCCACCACTATAGTCTGACAGCAAACAAACATCAGATCTGTTGGTCTTATCATTAACAATTGGAGAAGGGGACAGTAGAAATTCTTGGTAAGAGAAGAGTGTTCTTGAATCTTCTGAGACTGTGGAAACTTGGCAGAGGATTTTAGTGATTTCTTTTCAGATGAACATTTTAGGTCTTTTCTTTGGTACTCTGCCCTTGAATTTGCATTTAGATTGTTAAGATAAAGGCTTGTGGTGGCCAAGTGATATGGTTTATAGACACAATCATTATTCTTCTTTCTTCCAAATTCCTCAAACCAGGGAAGAGAATCTAGTGTTTACTGAGCATCTGTTATGAGCCAGTTTCTTTCACATAGGTCAACTCATTTAATCATTTCAAGATAACTCAGTTTGTGTTATTAACTCCACTTTTACAGATGAGAAAGTTGGGCCTCAGAGTAGCTAAGAATCCTGCATGATATCACAGTAGCCCTTAGTGGGGCAGCAGGGATTCAAACTGAGGTTGCTGATTCCAGAGTCCACACCCTCCCGCACGGCAGTGCACAGTGATGCTGGATGTTAGGTTTTGGAAGCTGTCAGTGGGACAAATGGTTGGAGGTGGGGTAGGGATCCTCAAGGAAAAGAGAACAATTGAATGAGTCTTGACTCAGACCACAGCTACGTTTCAGGCATTTCACCACCTGTGCTTTACTCTGCCCCCATCTTTAAGAGTTACAGCCTTTTAAATAGTATACGGAATCAAAGCGTTTGGTTCATGGAAACCTGAAAAGATGAAACACACTTGTTGGGAGAGGGGAGTGTTAAGACAACTGGGCTATATTTGGAATTTAGTTTCTGACGTAGGTGTTTGAGGAGAAGCCGCTTTACATGGGTATTTTTATGCATGAGGCCAAACAAAAGCATATAGGATTGCTCTGGATCCCCTGCATTTTAGGTTCCCCACATTTTTATTAGACAAAGTCCCCCCTCATTGCAAACATTCAAAAACATAAGTGCCAGAAATGTAGTAAATCAAAAACTACGTGCTCTAAAGCATTTGGACGTCATGATGAAATCTGGAAATTTTTGTACACTTAACGTTTTATGAAAAGGACATAAGTTGCCCACACAAGATTTTCTGGATTTTTAAAAGTATACATGTGTCAAGACCTGTGATGAGTACACTATCAGCCTAACTTCACATGTTCTACACCTAAATCCATAACACTTACAATAAACTAAAAGCCAGAATGACATTTCTGAGATATTTTAAAATAGGAAATCATTGGTGAAAAAAGTCATGCACCTTAAGTGCGATGTACCTATTGAGTCAGGAACCTGGGATAATTTTTTTAAAGAAATCGTTACAAAATAAAGGTGGAAAGCTAAAGGACCACTTTGTAAATTCTCCACTAAGTAGAGATTCAATAAGCCAAAAAAATGCCCAAATAGTCTCAGGTATTTGAGTTAACTGATTTGTCAGCGACTTTTACTTATGCTGAAATATAAGGTATATAAAAATACTTATAAACACATGAATGGCATAGATTAAAATGATGAAAGTTTTTTAAGCTAATAAATTATATGGTTGTTATTTGGTTTATGTGGCACACTTTGACTCTGCAACACAAAAGCCTTTGTGTATCTTTACGTCATGCATACCCAACAATACCCGTCTAGTTTTACTTGAGGCTTTTCTATACCCTACTATTTGTTGGCTTTTTCTTGAGCAACTACCAGAGCTTGAGGAATTCCCATTTCTTCAAGTATTTACTAACTGAGGGTAACTAAAACATGAATGACTGATTACAGATAACCCACAGGCTTGGAAATAGTAAAGTAGGGATATATAAGGAGGAACAGTGAAAACAAAACAACAAATGTAGGTGATAGTTTAACATAACAAAAAGCAATTTTTAAATCAGCAAGAACATACCTCAAAAGTAGTAATTCTGCTACTTTTGGCACTAAGAAATGAATCCTAATACCTTTCTCTGTGGTCTTCTCTACTTCTTTCTATGAGCGACCTAACATGATTTAAGGAGGATGTGAAAACAGTAGTTCTTTGCCTTAATATGGTGGCACTTGGTGGTAAAGCTAAGCTGATGCTGCCAGAGCTTTACACCAAGCCCTAAGAGCTGTGATGAAGATCCTGTGACGTTCTGGGGAAGACACGATGGGGTCTAGCTGCAGCAAGCCCACCATGACAACTTTCCTCCACAACTGTCCCAGAGTTTGGATTGGCTTAAAATTCCTAAGGACAGTGTGGGAAAGGAAGAGGAAGAAGAGAAAAGCAGAAGGTAGTTTGGAGGGGAGTAGGTCTCAGGCTCTGTCTAGACATTACTCTATACTCCTGTCCATAAGTGCAGATGGTTGGCCACCAAGAGAGGCTTACCTTATATTGTTTTATGTACAGCACAGCAATTTTACAAAGTGGTATTAATTCCACTTTAACAATGGACAAACCATAGCTCCAAGAAGTTAAGTATGGTGACTAAGTTCACACAGCTAGGAAATGGGGAGCTGGGACTTAAGGCCCAGTCTATGCTTTTGATCACTGTATTGTCTGTCTCCCAGCACAAACGACCAAGGAAAAGGGGCAATTGAGGAAGGTCATTGCTTTCTGCTCCTTTCATAGGCCCATTTTCTTCACTCCGTCAGACATCTATTAACAGCTACTTAGTACAATCACCAATCTTAAGAAGATACATCATTTCCCTTCTTTAATGACCCCCACAAGATATATATTTCTCAAAAATGAATACTTATGAAATAAACCATTTTAAGATTATGTTTTTCAATTGAAATCTAGAGTTAGTAAGTATCTAAATGTTACCCCCAAACAAGAGAAGTGTGCTTTCACTTTCATCTTCTTTGATTAACCCCATACCTGCTATCTTGAAATTATTTGTGATTTTGGTTATAAATGTTTATTAAATTAAAAAAAATACGTCAATAACTTTGAAATGGCTACTGTCTTCTTCGCTCTCCACAATTTATTGTGTTCTACATCTTCTTCTTTCTTATATTTTATTTTAAACTTTTTTAGAGTGCATCCTATGACCAACTGTTTCAGAAATGGTGAAAAAATAAGCTTTCAGAGTCATTCCATATCTGAAAATGTCTTTATTGTGTTTTTCCATTTGAAATTTGGCTGGCATAGGATTCTAGGTTCAATGTTAATTGTTTTCAGAATTTTGAATATAGTACTCCAACATCTTCTCACACCTGGTGTTGCTGTTGAAATGGCTGATAGTAATCTAATTCTCATTCCTTCGTTGATATTCTTTTCCCCCTCTCTGGAAGTGTTTAGGATTTTCTTTTTATCATTGGATTTTGAAGTTTTGTGTGGATGTGATTTGCTGTGGTTCTTTTATTCATTCTGCTTGACACTTGATGGTCCATTGGAAGGAAGAGGTTCATGTGTTTTTTCAAGTCTGAGGAAGTTTCCCCCAAAACTTCTGTGTTATCTCTTCTTGTCTATTATCTCTCTTTTCACTCTGGGGTCCCTATCAGACAGCTGCTGAAACTCTGGGATCTATCCTCCATGTCTTCTATTTCTTCCTTCATGCTTTCTAGCTCATTTTTCTTTTGTGTAGCATTTTGAGAGAATTGCTTAGCTTGATCTTCCAGCTTACCAATTCATTCTTCAGCTATGTCCATTCTATTTAGAGAACTTAAATTTTTTTTTTTTCAACAATAACACTTTCAATTTCTCAGTTCTTTAGTTGGTTTTTCTCTGTGGCAATATCCTCCTGATTTCTCTCAGAGAATGTCACTGTTGTGTTAGTTTGCTAGGGCTGCCATAACAAAAACATAGACTTGGTGGCTTAAACAAGGGGCATTTATTTTCTCACAGTTCTGGAGGTTGGAAGTCCAAGATCAACGTGCTGGCAAGGTAGATTTCCTCTGAGGCTTCTCTCCTTGGCTTGCAGATGGCTATACTCTTGCTGCCTCTTCAGATGGTCTTTCCTCTGTGTATGCACATGTCTGCCTTCCTTTGTGTGTCCTAATCTCCTCCTCTTAGAAAAGGACACCAGTCAGATTGGATTAGGGCCCATCCTAACAACCTCATTATAACTTAATTACCTCTTTAAAGGTCCTATCTCCAAATACAGTCACATTCTGAGGTCCTGGGGTTTAGGGCTTCAACATATGAGGGGGATAGAGTTCAGGCCATAACAACTATATATAAATTTTACTTAAAGTCCTTTCATCACAATTGTTCTATTAATTCTGTTTTCTCAGATGTTATTCAATTGGTTGGATTTGGTGCCATTCTTTGGTGGTATTATTTTTATTCAAATGTTTGGTAATTTTTGGTTGTTTTCTCATCTGTGTCCTTGTCACTTGTGTGAGGATGCTGATTGTGGTACGTTTAGCGATTGTGTGGGAGGGATGGAATGCTCTGCTGGGTGAGAGGTGCTAAGTAAGGAGGTTCCCTGTTCCTTCTTGGGTCAGTTTCTATCTGGGCACCATCTGGGTCATGGACCCTTGAGCCAACATCGGTGCTTTAGCTGAGTTGCCAACCTCTCTCCTGGCAGCTGTTTAGCAGGATGTGGGCAGGACTACCCAGATTCGGATCTTCAAAGCTGCCTTCAGACTCTTCCCTATTATTTTGTCTATTGATTCTGGGACTTCCTGAGCTGCCTGCACCCTTCTCCTGCGTGTGCTTCATGCTGAGGCTCTTTTCACTTTGGTGACTCTGGAGATATGATTCTGTCTGCTTACCACTTTTCAGAGATTCCTCAAAATGTCTTCAGATGGTGTACTTTCTTTTCTTCTAACGTAGTGGTGAATTTATCCTCTTTTATGGCTTTTTTGGTTTTTCATGAAATTTTGGGTAGGAGTGATAATATAAATATATATAATTGCTTCTAAAATTTTACATCATTATCAAATAAACTTGAAAATGCCATGATGTAATCATTCAATAGCAGTAGGTATTCAAATACTTTAAAATGTCATCAGTATCTCTGGCTAGATCACAAATAGTTGTTGCCTAATGCCCAACAATCGACATTTCTATTTTTCTAAAAAATTTTTACTACCATCATTTTTGTTCCCACGTTTCTTCCTAAATGTCTTCAATAACCATGTAGATCTATAAGACATCTTGACCTTAGGATTTACCCACCTTTTTGATGACCCATGCTATTAAAAAGTCACTATTAACCCATTGAAAGGAGAAAGATGTAAGGAACAGAGGAATTTTATTTTGGATATGTTGTGTTTGAAGTGATTGATATATACATGGGAACACTGAACAACCAGTTGGGGACACAGTAGAAAACTTTTCAAGCTCCATCGTACAATTCTATATTCATGGAAATCCTACTATATAATTTGTGTTATATTGTATACTAGAGATACAAAGATTAGCAAAGCATGATACTTGCAAGTAACTCAAAACCTAGTGAGAGAGTCAGACACATGAGAGAGTCAGACACATATAGAATTACTGTAAGAGGTGTGTACAATGGATACAGAGGATGAGTGAAATAGTGGGGATAAGCCACTCCCGAATCTCTACCCAATCTGTGGATTCTCTTTGGGTTGGAATATGCCAAAGTAAAGCACTGTGTGTACTTCTGGATATTTTGCACATGCTTGGCTGGCTAACTGGAGCGCTGTTCAGTATGTATTGCACAACCTATCCTTTTCATGTTAGGGGCTTAGTCTTGGGTTTGGTGAAAGTCTCCCCACACTATTCCTCCTCCACTTCTCCACCCACAATAACTCACACAGTCATTTGAACTCTGGAAAAGAGGCTCTTTGGAAGATGAGGTGTGGTTTCCAGGGGAGAGCAGATAGAATTACAAGGAGGACCAGCAGAACATAGAATAGGGAAGGAGGAAAACTGAACTGAGTCTCTGGAGGGAAATCACCACAATGAGAATACTGGGAAGGAACAAATCTTGATTTCCTGGGAGTGGTTTTGACTATGGGTTGTGAAAAAAAGAAAGGTGTGCTGGATATTGTCTTTGGTTTTCAGCAATATCCTTGCCCTTCTAAGCCCCGTATTGGAGGGCTGGAATGCTAAAAACTACATTTCCCAGTTTACCTTGTCAGCAGGTTCCAGTCTAGATTTCCCTAGTGTAAGGCATGTGTGTGAATTTGGGAAAGCAGAAAAGAAGGAGGAGCCATTGATATTTGGTTGTAGCGGCAGGCAGGTGACTGAGCATCAGCAGATGATGAAAGTGAGATTTTGCAAATGACTACTGGGCGGGTGTCCTCCTGGGAATCTTCCACTCTGATGCCACGTGGAAATTCCTTGGAATTCTTGCCCTTTCAGATTGATTGAATATAAATAGAGACTTCTGTGACTGTTGCTCCCTCATCCTTCTGACAGTTCTATAAGTCTCTGATTTCCTTTATTAAACTCTTTCTTGGTTAAAATGCCTAGAGTGGCTTTTGTTTTCCTAACTGAACCCTGATTGACCAAAGAAAAGTGACTTCTGCCTGGACTGGAAAAGTGTGTGTGCCATTTAGGAGGCCTAATTTAATGCTCTTTCCAGAGATGGTTTCCCCAAGTGCAGAGGCATGGATGCTGCTGAATCAAGAGGAGTGTATTTCTGGCAAGGCAGAACGTTGGCACTGGACTGAGGAACTCTCTCCGCACCATGGCCACAGTGGCTCCAGGCATTCAGACTTGTTGGGCTTTTTATATACCATTTCTGTAGGTTTGTACACCGTGAAACTCAGTGGGAGATCAAGGCAATGAGAGAATGCGAGGAAATTGATACCCAGATATTGATAATCCTACAAGGTTTGGATCAAACCTGCTACATATTCCTTGAAGCATGTCCCTGAGTATTTCAGACTTCTTGTTATATTTCAAAGATGAAACTCCTTTTGGATGACACTCAAGATAGATCCAACTGCTTATGATTCCATCTGTAATTAATAGCTTTATCACGAGTTTTCAGCATAATATATCAAAGCATTTTAAGAAAAACATTAGAACTAAAGACGTTTTTCCTGAATAATTTCATCTACATGGCAGAAAGTGCTTCCTCATTTCAGAATATTAAATGTGTAGTAGCTTTATGTTAAGTCATTCTTATAATATAGGATCTGACATGGGGACTTCCAGCTGTGGCCTTTTAAATGAAGTTGTCAGAATGTCATCAGGAACAATTAGTTATTTATTTGGCTTTGCATAAACATGGGCCCAGGAAAACTGTGTTCAACCCTTGTGTGGACTGTCAGCTGTAGTGTTATTTGTATCCATTATCTCTTCTCAGAGCTCAGGTTCTCTCTGACTATGGTCTAGTCGGAAGATTTCCTCTTGTCATACTTCCCTGCTGAAAAACCTTTAAGTAAGTAAAGAGTGAAATTCAGACTCAGTAGCCTGTCATTTGAGAGCTTCTGTCGTTAGGTGCCAGTATTCCTCATAAGTGTCTGATTTGGTCTCCCTCTCTACCTTTGCAACATGTTTTGTGTATCTCCTCCTCGGTACTTTTGTTTATTCTATTCCTTTGTCTTTCCTACCGTTAATCTGAATGCTACTCTTTCTTCAAAGGCTAGTTCAGATGTCTTGTTCTCCAAAAACATTTCTTAGTTCACACTGCCAATCGGCAATCTCTCCCACGTTTTAGGTCACAACTTACATATCACCTCTGTGATGGAATTGTGAGTTCCTTTAGGACAATTCATCTAGGATAGAATCTTATTTTGCTTTATTATCATGCTAGGAAGAGAGTACATGAAATTTGTGGAATTCAATGACAGTTTTAATCTGTTGTCCTTGAGTGCTTTAAAAATGACATCTTGGTGAACATTAATAATACCATTGTCTTAGTTAAAACTATTAAATCTGAATCAGTTAAAATGCATCCAGGTGAAAGACAAAGATAGAAAGAAGTAGAATGGTCTCTATTTGCAGATGACAGGATTGTTTACATAGATAATTATAAGGAATCTACAAAATAAACATCAGAATACATGAGTGAATTTAGCAAGTTTACAGGATACAATGTTAATATTAAAAAGTCAATTGTATTTTATATAATAGCAGTAAACAATTGTAAAATGAAATAAAAACAATTCTATTTATAATAACATCAAAAAATAACATATTGATCTACTAACTATATGCCAAAAAATTAGATAATCTAGATGAAATGGGAAAATCCCTAGAAACACAAAACCTTCCAAGAGTGAATCATGAGGAAATAGAAAACCCTGAATATAAGTAGTAAGGAGATTGAAACAGTAATCAAAAACCTCCCAACAAAGAAAAGCCCTGGATCTGATGGTTTCACTGGTGAATTCTACCAAACATTTAAAGAAGAATTAATGTAAATCCTTCTCAAACTCTTCCAAAAAAATTGAAGAGGAGGGAACACTCCCTAACTCATCCTGTGAGGCCAGCATTACTCTGATACAAAAGCCAGAAAAAGACACTACAAGAAAAGAAAACTACATAATAGTATCCCTTATCAACATTGATGCAAAAATCCTCAATAAAATACTAGCAAACCAAATTTAGTAGCACATTAAAAGGATCTCAAACCATGACCAAGTGAGGATTATTCCTAGAATGGAAGGATGGTTCAACATATGAAAATCAATCAACGTAATACACCACATTAACAGAATAAAGAAAAGAAAAACTACATTATCATCTCAACTGAAGCAGAGAAGTATTTGACAAAATTCAACACCCTTTCATGATAAAAACATTCAATAAAATAGGAATAGGAGGAAACTACCTCAATATGATAAAAGCCATATATGAAAAATCCATAGCCAACATCATACTCAATGGTGAAAGACTGAAACTTTTGCCTTCAAGACCAAGAACAAAGCAAGGATGCCTGCTTTCACCACTTCAATTCAACAAAATTCTAGCCAGAGAATTTAGGCAAGAAAAAGAAATAAAAGGCATCCAAAACTGAAAGGAAGAAGTAAAATTGTCTTTGCAGATGATATGATCTTATATGTAGAAAACCCTAAAGAGTCTACCAAAAAAACTGTCAAAACTAATAAAAGAGTTCAGTAAGGTTATAGGATGCAGAATCAACACACAAAAATCATTTGTGTTTTTATACACTAACAATGAACAATCCAAAAGGGAAATTAGGAAAACACCGCCATTTATGACAGCACCAAATCATAAAATACTTAGGAATAAACTTAACCAAGAAGATAAAACTACACCAAAAACTATAAAACATTGCTGAAAGAAATTTAAAAAGACACAAATAAATGGAAAGACATCCTGTGTTCATTGATTGGAAGACCTAATTTTGTTAAGATGTCAATACTACACAAAGCAGTTTACACATATAACACAATCGCTATTAAATTCCCAATGACGGTTTTTACTAAATTCTTTTATTACAAATCTCCATCTAAGAGTGAGTATCCCAGGGAGCTGAGCTGGGACATATTTTGGAGGTAGAATTTACAGAACACACAGATAGATTGCATAAGTAGTAGGTAAGAAGGAAAAAGACTCCTGGGTTTCGGCTTGAATAACAGTAGATGGTGATGTCCTTTACTTAGAATAGACTAGGGGAAGTTTGGGTAGGCAGTGAATTCAAAGTCTTGCTTTGGTCATGCTAATTTTGAGATTCCATTAGATATTCAAGAGGTGCTATCCAGGGAGCAGTTGGAGATTTGATTCTGGAGCTCAGGGAGTGGTCATGAGTAAAGATAATACCTTTGGAAATCATGATAAAAATGGCAGTTGAAGCCCTGAGCTGGATAAGTTTACTTAAGCAGGGACCTCAGTTTAGTTCTGCCTCCCTCTAACATTTTCCAGCAATCACAGCTGCAAATACCAGCAAGGGCTCTATGTTAGTTTCCTAAGGCTGCCATAAGGAAGCACCACAAACTGGATGGCTTAGAACAACAGAGATTTGTTGTCTCACAGTTCTGGAGGCTGGAAGTCCCAATTGTGTCAGCAGGGCCATGCTCCCTCTGAAGCATCTAGGGAAAGATCTCTCCTTGTCTCTTCTAGCTTCTGGTGGTCTCAGGCATTCTTTGGCTTGTGGTGACATAACTTGAATCTCTGCTTCTGTCTTCACATGGCCTTCTTCTCCCCAGATATGTCTTCACATAATCTTTCCACTGTGCTTGTCTGTGCCTGTGTCAAAATTTCTCCTTTTTATAAGTACATCAGTCACTCTGGAGTAGAGTTCCACCCTAGCCCAGTATGACCTCATCTTAACTAATTACATCTTTAATGACCTTATTTCTAAATAAAGCTGTATTCATTCTGAGTTACTTGGGGCTAGGACTTCAACATATCTTTCTTGAGGGGACACAATTCAACCCATAATAGGCTCCTACAAGGACTTTCTACCAAGTTTACAGAGTTAGAAGGACATTCTTAAATTACAGTCATGTTACATATGGTATATGACATTTTACATTAACCAGAATATTAAATGTATTAAGCCATCATATTGTACATCCATTCTGAATAAATAAGAGCTCATAATTATCTATCCTAACAATATTTCCCTTAGAAAGTAAATGCAGAACACTTCAGAAGCATCACATGCTGATCAGAACAGTCAGTGTAGAGGCATGAAGATGTAATTCCTGGAAAACACCCTCAGATTGCATGTATACAGTGCTTTACCAAATTTGTAGATAACAGTCAAACAGCTGACTCATGTTTCTGGAGTTTTGGAAAACAGACACTACGCCACAGTACATACTGATGTGTATACTCAGAAACAAATGAGGGAAAAGAGTTCACAAAACTGCTGAGGATTCCGAGTAGGCAGAAACACTATGTACTGGCTGAGTTCTTGGACAACCTCAGTTTCAACTTTCTGTCCAAGGTTTTGCTTGTTTCAGCTTCACATAATTTTTCACAATTGTACACTTTTAAAGCATGTAGCACCTATCATTACACTAGTTTCAGAGATAAGGAAGCAGAACTTTAAAAAAAACCAGGTAAAGTCATGCCGATGTGTCCGTGGAGACATTACCCAGCTGAAAGATTCAGGGACTTCAGACTGTTTTGTTGTGGAAGCAGGTCAGCTGACGGAGGCGTCTGAATTCCTGACAAGCTGTGTTGATTGGAAATGGCTAGTTGTAATTCCCAAACATTTTGCTTTTAACCAACTTTTTCCCCTTTATAGAGGTATGGTTAGAGATAGTTAGGAAATATGATATGACTCATTAGTTTGTCTCTTTGCTCAAGCTACTAAGCAAAATTCTGTCACATAATAACCAATAAAGTAGTTCAAGAGCCTATGTGATGCTGGGTCCTGGGGGCAGGTGATGGGAAGGAAAAAGGCAGTGGGAGCTAGTCCTGCTATGGACATGCCACCGAAGCTACTATTGCAGGCACATGGGGTTTTATTGGCTTGTGGCATGGCCTGGTGATAAAGTTGGCTTTGGAGCCACCTTCCTTGAGACTGAACACACAACTCTACCCTGTGTCATCGGGTGTCCTGACAAATGGTTTAATTTCTCGGTGCTTCAATTGTCTTGCTTTTGCAAGAGGGATACAATAAAAATCATTTTACAGTGTTACAATCAAGAGTAAATTTTGTTAAAAGCACAGATTCTTGGGCCCCAGTGCAGCCCAGCTGAATCAGAATTTCCAGGGGCAAGGCCTGGGAATTTGTATATTTAATGGCAATCCTGGTTTCTGCATATTTAACAAACTGGCAGGGTACTTTGAGAAGCATGAGTTACATACAGCATATAAAGTGCCCAGAATAGAGCATATGGTATGATAGGCACTCAATGAATGTTGGCTTTCTTCCCACCCCTTTCCTTATTAAGTAGAAATGAAGGAAATGTATTCATGTAATGTGGTCATAGTTGAGCAAGGTAGCAGAGTCATTCTTCCAGTGTCTTTCTAACTCCTGATTTTCAAGTGTTTTGAGTGATAAAACATTTGGATAGAATTATTGGTTTATGATCCACCAGCCTAATAAGTGTTATAATCTCTTCACCACAGGGCATATCATTTTGGGGAGTACATACTACCTTTAAAAATAATTTCAACATTTAATTATATGACATATTTAAATTGATTATGAAAATTTAAATTATTGTTGATAGCTAAAAAAATAATCTGACTGTCACCTTTATTTTGAATTACAAAAATGTTTGTTTTGTTTTGCTTTTTTTTTTTTTTAAAGTGGAAAACTTTTACCTAAACTTACATGGTACCAGAATGTCATGTAAGCAACTCTTGGGCTGGTTTGAACTGCACGGAAAATCAAATAAATTTGTCAGAGCCTCTGGATTCAAGAGGCGGTGGGAAAAAAAAGCTGGTTCATAAGACAGTAGCATTTCATTTAGAATGTTGGCTTCATTTTTTAGACGTTGATGGAACTCTTGTTCCTCATCACTCCATTCCAAAACAGTCTTCAATTGTGACTTTTCCTAAGGAATATGCTGTGCTCATTTTACAAGAACTTTTGTTGACAGCACAAACATTGTGACAATTGCAACTGTAACAGGGCAAAACTTGTGAGTGTGCACAACTTCTTTCCCTTCTCTTGCTCATGAGAGACAATTCTGCCATTGCCCTGCAGTTCTTACTCCCCAACGCAGCCCTTATTATTCAGATTACCGTAACTGGGATAACCAAGAAATGGAAATGGATGATGCGCCTGACTATGTATGTCAATACCATTTATCAAGATTCTATCATTTTGGATGATGATAAATTTATGATCCAAGATGATTAGGCTCCAAAGTTCAAGGTTTAAAGATGTGTATGATAATCCCATTGGATTAAACTTAATGCATATTCAGGTTAATTGCTTAGAAGCCAGGAGAACATGAAGTATGTAAGAAATTGAGGGAAATGAATTTTTCTGACTTCTGCTGCCTGGAACTTTGAGAAGCAAGTTGCTTTCCATTGGGAATGACACTAGTATTTTGAGTTGTCTCTTCTGGAGAGTACAGTCATGTGTACAGCCAGGCCCAACTTCATGGGTGTGTGATTTATGCGGTCTCACAGGGCCTATGCCAAGGGCCCCATGCTTGGTTTAATGCTCTGCTGCTGCCATCTTTAAATTCTTAAAGATTTTAACAAGGGGGCCCGCATTTTCATTTTTCACTGGGCCCCACAAATTATGTATATGAACCTGTGTATAAATTATATTAAACAGACGTCTACTCAGATTCTTTACTAATCAGTCACAAGATTAATTTATTTTTTTACATTTTTTGAATAGGTAATGCATTCACCTGGTTCAAAATGTTGTAATTATTAAAAGATTGACAGGAAAATATCTTTTCCATCTCTGTCTCCCATCTATTTAGTTCACCCCACTCTCCACGAAACTGGTGTTATTAGTTTCTTATACTGTATCCTTTCAGAGTTTCTTTATGCATACAAAAGAACTATGAAGAGTCTTATGTTTGTTTCATTTTACACAAGAGGTAACATACAATACACAGTGTTCTGCATTGTGTTTTTTCTACTTAATATTTCTTGGAGATCTTACCATATCTGTACATAGGGAACTTCCTCTTTCTTTCTTGCAAGCTACATAGAAAATCATTGTATCAATGACTCATTATTTATTTAATTGATCTCTATTGATGGACATTTGGCTTATTCTTACTCTTTTACTGTTATAATCAAAGCTGAAATGAAGTGCACTCATTATTTTGCTATGGATAAGTACAGCCACAGGATAAATTCTCCAAAGTAGAATTGCTTAGCCAAAAGTTATATATATTTACAATTTCAGTAGATATGCAAATTGGTTTCCAAAGATATGTTAATTTATACCAATAATGTGTAAGAGCAAGTTTCTCTACAGTCTCACCAACGTGGAGTTTCCAAAATTTGATTTATTTTTTTTACTAATCTGATAGTGATGTTTTAACTTGCATTTCTCTTATTATGAGTGGGACTGAACATCCTTTTGTATGTTTAATAGCTTCTAGTTTGAACCATATGAAATTGCCAATTTTCGAACATTTTTGACGTATAAAAACTGACATAACATAAATCAAATTTCACATGACTTAACCTAATTTTATACTTCTTTTTTTCAAAACTGTCTGTTCATATCCCTTGCCTATTTTTCTATTGTGCTGGTCCTTTCCTTATCAATTTCTAGGTGATCTTTATATATCAGGGACATTAGCCTTTCATGATATGTTTTAAACATTTTTTTCCAAAATTGCCTTTTGACTTGATTTTGGTATTTCTATCCATGCAGAAGTTTTATGTTATCAAATTGTCATCTTTTTTCCTTTATGGTTTGTTCATTTTGAATTATAGTTAGATCCTTCCCAGTCCAAAATTACAAAGGAATTTCTTTAAAATTCCAAGGTTATGAAGGAGCTATCTCTTTTTTAAAAAGAATATTTATAGGGGCTGGCCTAGTGGTGTAGTTGTTGAGTTCATGCTCTCTGCTTCAGTGGCCTGGGGTTCGCGGGTTTGGATCCTGGGCACGGACTGGACCTACTCACTGCTCATCAAGCCATGCTGTGGCAGTATCCCATATACAAAATAGAGGAAGGTTGGCAAAGATGTTAGCTCAGAGACAATCTTCCCCACCAAAAAGAAAAAAAAAATTTATAGTTTTACTTTTTACTATGAAAATCTTTGATCCATTTGCAATTTGTCCTGGTATAAGATGTGAGGTATGGATGCAATTTTATTTTATTTTATTCTTTCTAGTTGGCTACCTAGTTGTCCCAACACATTTACTGAATAGGACCTTCCTCTCCACTGGTTTGATATGTCACCTTCACCATATGCTAAATCCCTGTAAGCACTTGAGTTTATTTTGAGACCTTCTAGTCTCTTCTATTGGTGTGTCTCTTCATGTGCTAGTATCTTGCTGCTTTAATTATTGACATCAGCTCCATGACCCATAGCAACAAGGAGCAAGAGAGAAAAATCTGTGCCAATAAGGTCAATTTTTTGGATTAATGTTCCAATAGCTTCAGTTAAGGACATAAAAGTACTGTGTAAGCAGCTTTGTGTCAAAGATTTTTCTGGTAGAAGCTGACATAGCAGTAGAAAGTAGAAAAGCAAGTGTGACTGTTAATGCTGTGTCAACTTGGCTGGGTTAGGGTTCCCAGTTGTCCGCTCAAACACCAGTCTAGACTCTGCTGTGAAGATATTTTTTTAGATGTGATTAACATTTACCGTCAGTAGACTTTGAGTAAAGCAGATTGCCTTCCATTTGTGGGTGGGCCTCATCCAATCAGTTGAAGGCCTTAAGAACAAAAACTGAGGTTTCCTGGAGAAGAAGGAATTTTAACTCAAGATTGCAACATAGAAATCCTGCCTGAGTTTCCAGCCTGTCTGGCCTGCCCTATAAATTTTGGATTCAAGACTGCAATGTCATCTTACCTGAATTTCCAGCTTGCTAGCTTGTCATATATATTTTAGACTTTTGAGCCCCCACAATTGCATGAGTCAATTACTTAAAATAAATCTCTCTCTATATATCCTATTTATCTTCAGAACACTTTTGTTAGAGGTGGTCTTAGACAGAAATGTGAAACTCATCCCCTTTTTCCTGCCACAGCATGTTCCTTTCTTCTTTCCTGGAAGCTGTCCCCCATCTGGTTCCCTCTCCTGCCCCACAGACGTCTGTCTCTACAGCCTTTCTCTCTACCATTCTCACTAGGTTGCTTTATCTTCATTGGGGAGAGGGGCTGTCGGAGATGAGTGGAAAGATTTTTTAGTCAATGAAGGGCCCACAGGTCATTTTATTTGGGAGACAATACATTTTGCTTTTCTTTTGGCTACTTTTGAAGCCTGAGATTGTTACAGAATAACATGAACTCCTTAAAATTATTGAAAATTGGCTTTTTCTAAAAGAATATTTACTCAGGAATTGACATTGTGAGTCTATCTTTTGAAAAAAACCTTCTTTTTTAAAAATACAGCGATTATTTAATACTTTTCCAATCTTTAGAGGTCTCCCAATGCTGCACTACAAACACACACACACACACACACACACACACACACACACATGATTACAGTTTTACTATAAAGGGTAGAGGTCAGGACCAGCCAAATGAACAGAGTAAAGTCTAGATGGGTCCCAAACACAGAACTCCCCATGTCCTCTTCCTGCCTTCATCAAGTTTTAAAAGAAAAAGACTACATTACAGCTTTGTTTTAACTATACTTTTTAGTGGTTGGGTTGGGTTTTTTTGTCACAGCATTAAGCAATCCAAGATTGTGTAGTCTGAGAATTTCACACATATGTAAGCATAAGATGAATAAGTCTGGTGTTTATATAAGTGCCACTGCTTTAAAACAAAGGGGCCCACTTGGAAGCAAGAGGCAGATAACTCATGCATGGTGACAGTGTTTTGATTTCTCAACCAACTGTAGGTCTGGACCAGTGAAGACAACCGTTAGGAGTTTCCCTGTCTTGGAAAACACGATGACACACAAATTGCAGCGTTATATGCATAGAACAGGATTGGCAAAGCTATAATGTGAGTCTCAGAGTGTACCCTGCTGAACTAAAGCGTTCTTGGAAAATACTATTACCTGGAGAAATGAAAACATGAGTATCTGGTTATTGATTGAAGCTGGGCCTTCTCATCCCTGAACCACAAAAAAAGGAAACTCATAAAAGAATATTCCAAATTTGGGCATGCCAAATTTTATACCTGATCAAAATCAAGTTATTAGGATAATTTTATTTTCTACTCTCATAAGAAACATTTTCGAAAATCTTATAGGCCTTTCCAGATCTTCATGAATTAACGCTGGTTTGGTTATTAAAATACTGCACAGAGTTTAGATCTGTCGTTTTACGTAAGGAAACCAAGTTTAGAGCAGTGGCTTTCACAATTCTTTGAAAACTGAGCCTTTTGTCTAAAATGTTTTATGAGTGAGGTCAGGGGGTGGGGGTGGGGTCGATGCAGAAGACAGATCAAAGCAGAAGTACTCTGTGTGAAGGGGGCTCTGGTCTTACAACCCAGGTTCTTGGCCATGTCACCTGCCCTGCCATTACTAGGGAGGTGCCATGGAATTCAGAGCTCTTAGTGCTGTGCGTAATGCGCTTTGAAAGCTGGCAGTTCAGTGTTCGTTGGCAATCTTAGCACAGCACTCAAATTAGGGTTCCAGCAGGTGGGCAGAGCATCTTGAAAGATCCTCAGGAAAGTACACACATCTCAATCTCTTGGGTGAGAGACAAGGCAGCCTTTGGCTGGAGGAGATGTGACTGCTCTAGGGGAGGCTGCATCTCTGGCTATAAAGGTAGTGGCGATGAGATATGCAATGAGATATGTGCCCTTAGCACAGCCCCATCCACTGAATATTAGCCATTACTATTGCTGCAGCTGCTACTACTAGCGGCATGATTCCTACTAGGACCACCTTCACTGCTGCTCTTAGTCCCTACAGATTGACGATCCGATGCTGCCATCGTTCTCCTGCCCCCAAAGAGCAAAGAGTAGGGATCAAAAGGAAAAAAAATGAATGGCCATAGACCCTTATTTTAGTTTTCCAGAGTTCCAACCTTCATTGCTGATAAATAGAATAATGAAAATAAATAACTAAAATTAGTTGATCTCATTTATTCAGTTATTAGCATAGTGTCTAGCTACAAAGTAACAGCTAAACATGCAGTATGGCATTGTGTTTTCACAGCAACTCTGTGGGGTGAGTGCTTTTATTATCCCCATTTACAGATGAGGAAACTGAGGCCCAGGGGGGTCAATTCAATTGCCTATGGTCACAGAGCTACAAAGTGAGGACAGGAGGACTAACTATTCTGTTTATATTATGATTGTTTTGGGATTTCATCCAGAAAGGTCAAGAGGCACTGAGGGAGTGGTGATAAACACCAAACCCAACCCCGCCCTCTGAGATTGACACACTCTGAGCCCCTCTCTACCGTGTGTGCAGAGAAGTATTGGTAGTGGGCAGCTGCTGCTTGATGATCGAAGGGGAGGCAACCTCAAGCAAGGAGAGCAGAAGGATGGTTCTGGAATGTTCAAGAAGGCTTCCAGCAAAACAGGGTCACTTTTTTGGAGTGATTCTCTGGACCGGCTGTTGGCAGATACTAAGCCAAAGAAGAGGCAGGGTTCAAGGTGCTCCAGCCAGAAATCAAAGGATTGAAAATTCATGAATAATGGAGGAGAAATGTTTGGTGGGTATCCATCTGCTCAGTCACGCAGCTAGAAATCAACAGAAACTTCGATTGTCTACATCAGCTTCAAATACCCCTTTAAGTCTTTCAGTAGCTCCTTTTGCACCCACACATTGCAGAATCCCTTATTTTTACCTTGATTACTAGGCAGTACCTTTTTATCTTCCACCATCACCTCCTATTTGACACTAGTCAGTTTTCTTAACTATTATAAAGTTGGGTTTTATTTTCTAGTGTCTATCTATTTCAAGTGTTTAGCTCTCATCCAAGTTATTTTTTGCTGCCCTTTAATATTCAGAATTGGATTCTTAAGTCTCTAAGTTCCATTGTTTCTTTTAAAAACTTATTTTGAAAGCTTCTTCCTAACTGACTCCCTTGCCTGACACCATTGCTCACCTCCTGTCCTTCCTGTGCTCCTTTAGGACAGGGGCACCCCGTGTGCTCAACAATGGGGAAGCCATTGGCCTTGGTGAAAAGTTAGTATCTACGGATTATTGTTCATAATTTCTGCAAGGAGTGCATAAAACAAGAATACGTCAACTTCCAAGACAGTTTACCAACTCCTCAGCTCTTCTGGGAGAATGATACATTTTTCATCCTAGAAACTTCAGAAGAACAAACCAATGGCCTAGGGAAGACTTAGGGGCCACCAACAAAACTCAGGATGAAACAAAAATATAAATAAATAAAATAGTGACCCTAGAAAAAACTTAAATCACTTAAAACTTAAAACTTTATCTAAAGTTTATATGAAAGTACCTTTGATACTAGCTTTCAATCCAAGGGAACTGCCAATAGACCTTTAAACAGTCAAATCGCTTCCTAACTCAGATTTGTCATATTTTCATCACATTCGGGTCAAACGTTCAACATCACTTCAGGATAATTTATTTTGGTCACATACCTGAACATTATAAAATCCTGAATCAAATTTCCTTCCTGATCAGGCTCTAAGTGCCCCAAAGTATGCCCCAAATTCACACTGCTAATAGTTTGCATTTACTGAGCATTGAGCAACTTTTAATGCATTTTATGGATCAACATGATTGGGATGTTTATATATGATTGATACTTACATATGAAAATGGAAAATACTCCTGAAATGCTCTATATTTTTTCCCCAAGCCTTTCCCTTTTTTCTGTACCTTTTATCTGTTCATTTAGTAGACACTTATTGAGTGTCTTATTGAGTACATTATGTACAATAAGTACATAATGTACTTATTGAGTACATTATGAGTACTTATTGAATATGGGTGGTCACTGTGCCAGATGTGGCAGATGTTAAGACAAAGAGACATGGCCCCTGTCTGTTACGAATTTCCAGTAGCATCAGATGGAACTGGAGAGAGGAGGCTCTTAGCCAATGGTCAGCTGATTAGAAAGACTTTTATTTGAGGTCCTCAACAGGTAGTGTTTTGCCATCAACCAAGAAGTAGCACAGGCTCTGGGAGAGAAGGACCTTACTTATTATATGATGTTGGGGAAAGTTCCTCAACTATTCTGAGGTTTAGATTTCTCATCTATTAAATCAGTATTATTTATCATGGATTTATAAATGAGAGCCATCCTTATCTCAGTAACCCTGTTGCTCTCTTCCTTCCTTCTCAGTCTATCTAAAAAAACTTTGAAAACAACATAGATGAAAAATAATGGAATGAATTCAACAAAGACGGCATTCTCCTCTCCCAGGGACATGGTTCATTCTCTGCAAAAATGCTCATTTGACCCTACAAGGTAATTGAAGTTTTATGTAGTGTTATGTTTGGATAGACTTGTTAAGAAAAATGGCAGAACCTCATCCTATGACATATCAAAGTGCTACAGAACCAGGTGTGGACTTCAACGGCACCCACTTGTGGACTCTTGGGCTCCAGAATTCTATCAGCACATTTAATGGAACCGTCTCACGAGCATACCACAGAATCCACACTTCTTACTTGAGTCTCATGTTACATAGAACCTCTCATTCCTTAGAGAGCAAACCACCTTCACCGAGTCAGACATCAAACAGAGGCTCCTGGGGGCCAGGCTCATGGTGCTTCAGTGGTAACTTGTCAACTCCGTAGTCTGTGAATAATTTAAAACAGGCTCCTCATGCATTATTCAGTAAAACCAAACCTGTGACCCAATGTGTGCATACCACATTTCCTGAAGGGAATTTGCTGCCTTTGATTATTTGTACATTTCCTTTTCCCAAATTCCCCCAAATTCAGTTACAAGATTATCTTCTGATCTGAATGACAGTTTTATTAATGTCCCTATTTAATTGTATTGACACTGTTGTTTTCAGTATTCACATATCTTCCAAATACCTCACATGATGGGCAATTCATGAACATTCCTGTTGAATTTACAATGTTGTCCCAACTGGACCTGTCATCTGAGTTATTCTGATTACACGTACCCATATTTAGGCAAAACTCTTATTGCTTCATTTTCTCTCTTAGAAAGGAGAATTTTATTTGACTGATCTTTCAGCTTCAGAATTTTTAGTGGAAAACATCTGAAGTGAAAAATTTGATATCCAAAATACTTTTGGAAATAATGACCAGGCAGTGAAGCATTTACGCTATTAATTGGATAGCATTCTGTAACATTGTAGATTAAAGAATTTCCGTGTATCATATTTTAAAAAAAACTTTGGGTTGCTATTTCTAGCAGCAGTCCCAGTTTTGGGTGAGAGCTTCCCATTTTGATTTGACAAATGTTTGCAAAAGGTTTACTCTCTGCTTTACTCCTTTTCCCTTGACTTCTGTTGGACCAAATCATGAAGATCTTCCTAATTCTGTTTGTTATTGGTCAAAAGGTAAATACTTCCCCTGGAGCAGTGTCCCCCCAGTCAAGCTCCCGCTCTCTCCAGCACACAAAAAAACAGACAAATAAACAATTTTAGGTACCTAGGTCATTTCCAAACATGCTATTTTTGTTTCCTGAAGGAATATACTGAAGAGGAAGGGAGAGAAAACTGTTTCCTGTGCTTGCCGTAATGAATTACCACCAACTGGGGGTCTTGAATTTATTGTCTCACAGTTCTGAAGGCTAGAAGTCTGAAGTCAAGGTGCCAGCAGGGACACACTCCTTCTAGTTTCTAGTGGAGAGTCCTTGCTCATCTCTTCCAGCTTCTGGTGGCTTCTGGAGATCCTTGGCTTGGGGCTGCGTTCACTCCAATCTCTGCCTCCTTCTTCACATTTGCCTCCTTCTCCCTGTGTCTTCTCCTTTCTGAGTCTCTTATAGGATTGTCATTGGATTTAGGGTCCACCTGGATAATCCAGGATGATCTCATCTGGGGCTCCTAACTTAATTACATCCGCAAGGACCTTTTCGAAATAAGATCACGTTCGCTGGTTCTGGGCATTAGGATGTGGACATATCTTTCCAGGAGCCACCATTCAACCCACAGCATAAGCTAAGGTTTTATCACCAGCCATTTATATACACCACTTTGGGTGTATATAAGCAACTTTATGACAACCACTGACTTTCATCCTATCAGTCACATAAACTCCGAATTCAGTAAAACGAACTTATTTGCCAGAATCAAGAAGTTGGTTTTCCTTTATAAGTTCAATTCAATATCAATAATTTACCCTGGAGATATTTGCACACACAGTTTGAAAATGGCAAAGCTACTTTTACCAACGGGTGTATTTTGTTTTCGGCAGATAAGTTGTTGAAATCGACCAGCCACTTCCCTAAGACCCGTGTTAAAAGTTGAGAAAAACTTTGTATTTGCAATTCAGCGGTAGTCACCACTAGAGGGCAGTCTTGGCTCATTAGCGAGCGCTCATCTCTTGCCTAGTGGTTTCTCTAGGAAGTCATCGCGCTGAGACCACCACTTCCTAAGGCAGGTTTTGCCTCCCTTTAAATACAACAACGTAGTTAAAACACTAACACACATCTGAATAAATTTATACTCCATAGAAAGAGAAATGAGACACTGAATTAAAACAAAAATGCAAAACAGAATTCCCAGGCGTTTTGAGAAACGTTCTTCCAGTTTTCTTTATTTTGGGCTAAAGCTGTATGTAATTATAAATCCAGTTTGCCTTAAGCATACCCCCTGTTCTTTGGTGCAAGGGTTCTCTACCTTGGGTGCACATTGGAATACTCTGAGGAGCTTTAAAAGATACTGATGCCTGGGTGCCACATGAGAGATTCTGATTTGTCTGGGCATTAGGAGCAAAAGCTGAAAAGATCCGGAGAGAGAAAAGCAGCAGCTAAGCTCATGAGAAGTCATAGGAAACTGTACTCTGGGGTAAACATAGTGAGGCAGAGGAAAGATGCAGGATGGAGGGGAAGAGGGCTGAGAAGGTAGAAGCCGACAGAGGGAGGATTGCCATGTCACTCTAGTGGCAGAGGTTCAATAAACAGCTGTTGTCGAGTGGGTCCATTTGGTGATTTGAAATTCACATTTCTCTTATTGTCCCAAGTATCCACCTAGTATGTCCTCATGACTTGAGACAGCCTGTGGGACTCTGTTTCTTGCATGACGAGAGCAGGGCACAGAGGACCTTCCACTGGACAGGATGTGCACTCAGGGGACTCAGGGGACTTCAGTACAGTGGATTCGGCTAATCCTCCTCTGCCTAAAGCTACTGGGTGACTGACTCATGGTTAGCTCGGGCACCAATAAATCCAGAAGCAGAAGACACTGGAGCAGTGCTTCCCAACTTTCACCCTGTCTGACACCAAATTCTGTTTCCATTAGAGATTTCTTAAAAGATTTTGTGCTTTTCTTTTAAACATTCACATTTATAAGTTTATGTCAAATGGAGCACCATAAGAGGAATCTTGTTGGAAGAGGAAGCATAGAACACTCAATCTCCCTTAGCCCCTGCTCGCCATTTTTGTGACCCCCAGTTGGGAACATAATGCAGAAGAAGATGAATGGTTCTCAGCCAAGGAGGGACGATGTGACACTGTCTTAGAAATGGAGGGTGGGTTTTATCCATTCTTCGTCTAGAATAGAGTTATATGCACACTTTTCTTGGGCGGAGAGGAGAAGCAGGGTCTATATCAGTCATTGTCAACTTTGATTACATAATAAAATCCCTTTTTAAAAATACTGATGCCTGGGTTCTACCCACACAGATTTCGATTGAATGGGTGTGGGATGTGGCTTGGGAATTGGGGTTTTATAAATCATCTGAGGTAATATTAGTATGCAGCCAAGACTGAGAACACTTAGTCTACATACCTTGGTCTACAGTTACAGCCATCATTTTCTATGTCCAACCACCAGCTCACGATTGGAACGCTGTCTGGACAGAGGCATTTCTTTCACTTTATTTTCAATATATCCTTTAGAAAAGACAAAAATGCATTTAGAATGTGCACATACACAATATCACTTAGCTTATTTCCAAAATGCATTTAGAGTTCATTTTTTCCTTCAATAATATTTCTTCTGAAAGTTGGAGGGAAGATAGAGAAATATTTATTGATTCAATGAGTCTGTAATGATCACCCCCATGCGCCTGGCACTGTTCTATCAGATACTCATATTGTGGTTTTATTCACATCAGCCATGGAATAATCTCCCACTCTGTTTTCCACAGTTAATGGCAGGTGGAAACTGCCATGCTCAGAACTGTCACACAATGTCAAAACAAAGACTCAGCAGAACACTTGAACTTTGGTACCCCCGTGGTAGTCTGCAGATGCTTGACAGGTGCAGGTTCACTGACTTAAGTTCTCTCTGAATAATACAATATATTTTTAACAACAACAATAAAAAACCCAAACCTCACCAAAGAGCACTTTGATGTTCAATGGAGCTGGGAGAGTGGTTTGGAAAAATGTTCTTAGTTTATTGCAGGTGTTTATCATCAAAATGGAATCACGTTTCCAAGTTTTTGTCTTGCAAGTTGGCATTCAAAAAGATGTCAGAGATGTTATATGGTGCAGTTCATTGCTTCAAGTTACTGAAATTCATTTTTTTATATAGGTAGTATGTTATAAAGTGATTTAGCCACAAAATGCCCTAGCTTGTTAAGTTGTTAGAAAAGAAAACACCAAGTTAAAAACTTAGTTAACTTAGGTAACTAAGTTAGTTAAAGTTAACTCACAAGGCATTGGGTTAACGGTACTACATTGTGTTTGATCTTTATAGTAATTAGTAACATAGCCAATGTTTAACAGTGTTATTACTACCAAAATCTTCATAGAGGTACTCTCGTGGTCTTCCATGCATAGGATATCGTGGAAGCCCTTCTCTATAAGTGGTTAAGTTTGAGATTTTAGTCTAGTCTGGGTCCAAACCTTCTCATATATTTTGCTCAGGAGCTGCTATCCACCAGCCCTAAGCAGAACTGTATCTACTTTGGTTCACATTTATTCAGGGTGGGTTTGCAAACCTGCCAGTCTAGAGGCTGAAACGAATGTATGTGGACTTGATGTTGCTTGTAAGACTTTCTCCAATTATTCATGTAATCCACATGTTGGCTGTTTTGTGCCAAACTTTAAGGAGGACTTGGCATCTTTTAGTGGCTAAAAAGAATCGACTCAAGAAAGAATCTGTTTACTCCTATCTCTATGCTTTCGTGAGCAACGTGGATTTTACTGATGTATTTGTGGAGGATGAGGAAGACGATTTTACACCTCAGGAAAATGGCATAAAATTTCATACGTGTCCCTTCCTTGTGTCCCTTCTCCCATACCCCTCCGACCTCTGCCCAGTGTCTTGTCTTCTTTCCCTCCCCCTACTCACGCTACTCTTTCCAGCATTCGCTTGGGCGTCCACATCTCTCCCTTTCGTGTGAAGAGCATTTAGACTCAGGACCTCACAGCCCAGCTTGCATGCTCACATCCTTATAATGCGGGAGAGCATTAAAAATACAAATAAAAAATAGCCTCCTATCACCAAGGTTCCCAGATTTAGCGAATAAAAATGCTGCCAATATTGCATGGGACATATTTACACTAAAAACTTACTCGATGTTTGTCTGAAATTCTAATTTAACTAGACCTTTTTTGTGTTTTACCTGGCAACCCTATCTGTCGCCTTCAGAAGCCTTTCTAATCTTCTACCATTTAACATTCTTTGGGAGTTAAAAGCTGACGATTATCATAAAAATTCGCCCTGAGCTACAGTTTTGCTTTTTAAAAGTTTCATGTTTAGTGCACGAGTCACAGTTTTCTTTTTTGCCCTTCATCAAACTCTGGTGAAAACTGCCAATGTCCAGCCTGACCTGGCTCTTTTAAACGAGAACATACCACAAGGAACATTCCCCCTACAAGGACTGCAGCTCGTCTCTGCTAAGCTGCTCACATCAGTGGTACCCACCTTCCTGCTCCGCTCGACCGCATCCTTCCAACTTTCTGCATATGTTTGAATACGTCCAAGGATAACAAACCATAAATTGTAAAAGTCAGTTAGAAAACCCTGGGTATTTTATCTGTATACAGTCAAGATCTGGATATTAGATATCACTTTTGAACTCACTTTTTCAGTGTTTATAATTGGATATTTGGTAGAATGAAGAAAAATTTTAAACATATGTTGTGGGGCTGCATCCGCTTCTGGAATTGTCTGTGGAAATGGAAATTGTAATCATTAGATGTGGCAACTTATTTTTCAGACTTGTGTTCAGACATTTGGCGGGACAGCAAGAAAAAGCTTGAGATTTTCATGAACCTTTCTTAGGAAAGAGGGCTTTTGTTCCAGATCTCATTAACTGATACTCTGTACAATTCTTATGAGGGCTTAACATAAACATGTTTAGAATTACTAAGTTAAATCATGTTATCAATTGCTGTTCTTTAAGCTGTTGATATGAGACACAGAAATTGCAATTTTGGCATGCTCTGAAATTCTGCCAGGGTCCTACTGATAGGATTTTGAAGGCTAGGAAACTTATGTTGATCAATTAGAAAGTCAATTTTGGTTAAAGGAGATGGATATTTGGCCAGTGTGTAAAATCTCAGCAGTTAGTAGATATTTAGATTCTTACCAAAATTAATCAATAAATTGCCTTTCACAAAATCAGCACAAGGAATCCTTTGTCTATATGCTGATCACATATGAATGTGATTTCATTCATTTAATCACAAATGGAAATCAAAACGTGCTTTCATAGCCACGTGGCAGGACCATAATATCACCTCTGGGGGTAAAGGCTGGTGGCTGTTTCCCATGAGGCCAGTAGGTTGGCATCATTGCCTTGGTAGATGTCATGTTTGGTCTGGCCTTCTGTCTTGCAGGCTCTTAAACTGGATTTTGGCAGAACACTGAGAGTAGATCCATCTCTCATGAGCAGACTTGTTAAATAAGCTCAGAAGGCCTAGGAATGAAGTCAGAAAGTCTCCGTCTACCTCTCCCACGGCATCTCCAGGCCTCTTCCCCGTTGTTCCTGCTCCAGTCATATGAGTTTTCTTTTAGTTCTTGAATGTTCTGTGCTCTTTATTTCCTATCAATATACTTATATGTTGTTTTCTTTTCCAAGGATGTTGATTTCTGCTATCAATGCCACCCCCACCCCATCTCTTCTCTCTCTCATATACAGACACACACAGACACACACAGACACACACACATGAGCTCAGAGAAGTCTTTATGGATGCGTTACCTTCGCCCCCTCCCCCGGCCCCAGATTATGTTAGGCCCCCATGCTCCATAACTCTTCTCATGCATGGCATTTGTCATTCTTATAATTATTTATTCAATGTCTACCTCTTCTGCTAGGTTGTGACCTCTATGAGAGCAGACACAGTCTAACAATGGATGATTGCATGATGGCTGTGGAATTAACTGTGTTGCCTTTACTTCAGAGTGTTCTATTCTCCTTGACAGGTTTGGGACCTCAGATCTCAGTTCTATGAGAATATTACATTAGCCATCAGTGGGCATCTCTCTCGATGATTCTCAAGAAAGATTGACATTTTGCTTCTTGGTGTTCAAATGTGCTCCTTCAATGATTTCTGTCCACGTCCAAGCAGAGAAAGGAAGTAGCCCATGGTATCAGGACTTAGGTCTGTGATTATCTACCTAAGCCATAGACTCTGGAAGCTGTCTGACAATGATGGCTGCCTCAGGTCTGGACAGCTTGACACATGCTAACTAAAGTTATTGGGCATTACACCATAAATCAACCAAATAAAATACTTAGGGGTACTTTTCAATACTTCCCTTTAATGACTTCATTTTTTAATGACTTCCCTTTAATGCCTCTTTCTTCTAGGATGAGAAAACTTTTTTTTTGGAAATCAAGTTAATGTCAGAAGGTTTTGTTTTGGTAAGGATGGAATCAGACAATGAAAGTTAGCTGATCTCGTAGATTTCCTTCTGGCCTTGTTGGGATCTGGAAGGAGCTCTGGACTGGGATTCAAACCCAGATGAGTTCTGCCAGTGATGGCCTGGTCTTGCCTGGGTCAGTTTCCTCACTGACACGGTTTCTACAGTTCATTCTCATTTGAATTTTTTTTTTTTTTTTTAGTATAGTGGGTAGAACATGTGCTATGAAGGAGTCCAGGGATCTTGAAATCCCAGCTCCACTGTTAATGCATGTTGATGCATTCACACTGTTAATGGCCATAGACAAATGACCTAAACATTCTGAGCCTCAGTTTCCACTTCTGTAAAATGGGATAACATTGGCATTCACTTAGAATTATCATGAGGCTTAAATGAGATAATCCATGCCAAGTCTTCAGTGTAGTTCTTGGCACAGGAGAAGCACTCATTAAACTGTTACTCATATTTGTAAAATAGGATCAATAATGCTTCCTACCAGGGTTGTTGTGAGGATCAGAAAAGAAAGCATATGTAGATGCCAAGCTTTATGTCTGGCTATGTACTTGTCCAATAAAAGGAAGTTATCTCCCCTTCTCTTTCCACTTCCACTTCAGAAAATGATGTATCTTCCTGCAAACTAGAACGGACCTTCTTCTTGCTCAGCTAGTTCTGAGAACACTACACATTTTCTTCTTTTTAAAATTATTTATTTTCCTTCCGACTAAACTGGTAAGTGATCATTATTGTGCTGTTGTTATAATGACCAGCCTGTAACCCAAACCCTATGATTTTACCCCATTTCTTCATCTTTTCCACTATCGTGTAGTCCTTGTAGTGATCTTGGTCTTGAGTGATTCTGAGTTCTTTTATTTGTGGGTCTCCTCTATGTTATTTAGATCTCTGCAATCCCAAAGACAATGAGGGCTCCTCTGATTTTTGCCTTTCTCTTCTGTCATCTAATTATGTGGATGCTCCTCAATTTTTAAACATGCTACACTTTGAAATTTCTTTTTGATTACTTTTATAAAAAATGATAGTGACAATTCATTTGGTTGTAAACTTGACTCCCTTTAAGCGGAGCAAATTTGAATTCTGGGCCCCCTAGCAAAATTCCAGATCAAACCCCTCCTTATGTTTCATTAATTGGAAAATTAAGAGCTTTATAGAAGAAAAGCTTCCCTTATTTGATGGGTCTTTTTATATAGGATTAGCACCGATATTATTAACATCTGTATTTGTGACCGCAAAGATGTCACTTGCAAGTTTCTTTTACTTACTCCAGTACATTTGTTTTGATTGAATCTTCTTTCTCCTAATAAGTTTTGGTCAATAGGTTTCATCACCAAAAGTCATTGCCAGTTTTATAGTTTATTTACTAAGAGAGGCTTTATTTTCCCTTTTTATAGAATTTACTTGAGTTTTTTTTTAATTTTCTAAAGGAAAGTTATAAAGAGCCACTCCTTCCCTTCTCTCCCATTTATAGTTGTGTTCATTTCATTCCTCTTCCTAAAGAGGTTTAGGGTCATGACATGGGCCTCCAGAAATTCCATTAAGATTGACTGTGGTCTCATCTGAAGTCATTTCTTGGTTCTGTCACTGTGCTGCCTTCATTCAGAGCAGCTTCCTATTGCAAATAGAAGGAAATCTTGTCTTCTTGAAACGAGATTGCAGTTGATGGCTCTCTGAGAAGTTATTCTTTTCTTCTTTGCTTATGTAAGTCTGTGTCCGTGCTTGCTCTTCTGGAAAGTTCGGTTTTTCTCAGCCACCTCATGACAATAATTTTTAAAAGATTAGGTCATTGGCTTTTTCAAATTCCAACTGGGAATAAATGTTTTTTCTAATTTTATATTGTTTCTCATCTTAAATTCAGCGGATGCAGCATCAAGGGAGGTCTAAACAAAATAAATACCTGCTATATTTTCACTTTATATATTTTTCTTTAAGTTATTCAAGCTTCTTCTGCCAACAATTGAAAGTCTTATGAGACTTTTTTCAGCTTTTTTGAGGTATAATTGAGAAATAGAATTGCAGGATATTTAAAGTGTACATACAACGTGATAATTTGATATATGTATACATTGTGGAAAGATTTCCCCCATTGAGTTAATTGAGACATACGCCATCTCACATATTTACCTTTTTTTTGGTGAGAACATTTAGGTTCTATTGTCTTAGCAAATTTTAAATATACAATACAGTGTTAGCAACTATAGTCACCATGTTGTACATCAAGTCCTCAGAACTTATTTATCTTATAACTGAAAATTTGTACCTTTTTACCAACCTCTCCCTATTTCTCCCATGCCCCAGCCCCTGGCAATCACTTTTCTACTCTCTGTTTCTATGAGTTGGAGTTTATTTTTTTTTGATTCCACATATATGTTTATAATGACATGTGTCTATCATTATAGTATCATATAGAGTATTTTCACTGCCCTAAAATCCTCTGTGCTCAACCTGTTCATCCATCCCTCCCCACTAACCCCTGGCGAACACTGACCTTTTTACTGTCTCCATAGTTTTTCCGTTTGTGAGATGCCTCTTTAATGTCTGTTGACCTGGCTCTGGGAGAACGTATCCCAAGTTCCTTGAGAAAGGGCCTTGGAAAAAACCTGAAGAGTGAAAATAATAAAGCCATATTAGTAGAAGTTATTTAGGAAAAGAGAGAAAAGAGAGAGAAAGAGTCATGCTTTTGAGAAACTCTGAAGATCCATAAACATGATGAGAAAGCTCTTGCTGTCTCAGCAAAAGCCTGGACCACAGATAAGTGTAGCCTAATTGGGGGACCTGGTGATGGATGAGTGATGTCACTGAGCAGTGATATCACAGTCACAGCTGAGGAGCTATATCAGGGGTGGGTCAAGAGCCAGACCTGCAAGGGAACATAAAGGCCACCAGGAGAAGAAGATGGTGTCAACCATAGCCACAGAAGAACTGTAATGGCAGCTTAGAGGAATTCCTCAGTCTTCTAGGACTTTTCCAGGGAGTTGGGACCTGGGGGATTTGAACAACTTTTTTATTGCATAGACATTGAGTATGACCACTTTAGTGACTAAAACCTTAGTTCAGGGAATACTATTATGATCTCTTTGAATCTCAAGGTTTGAAGGAACTTTAAATGTTGTCCAGTTCAGTCTCCCAAAGTTACCCAGGCAAAACCCAGTGAGAGCTCATTTGCCTATCAGTACCTGGTCCAAAGCTATGGTGCTTATGATGGGAGTCCAGTCCTTATCGGATTCCCCAAGGCTCTTCCTGCCCTGGGAGATTTTAGTTGGAGGGTTTTTGTTTGTTTAAAATGGTACCAATGATCAGTTGGCATAGGGTGTTACATGTCTAATAGAAAATAGTGTGGCAACGAAAGAAGAAATTCTCAGGCAACAACAGCATTAATCTCAGATATAGATGACTTCTTTTTTTTTTAATTTTAAAGAAAATGTTTATAATAAGCCCTTCTTGAACACTCAAAGAAGGCCAGGAGCTAAGTTGCAGGTGGGTGTTTGGAGTTGAATTCCTCCATCTTATATAGAAATAGACATCTTGGAGCTGTCCCGTGATGCTTGAGATGTTGGGAACTGGAAGAAGAGAGATGACAGGAAAGGTCTAGAGAGGAAGTGCCTGAGAAACATGGCAGGAGGCCATGGCCCAAAGAGACACAGGACCCACAAGAAATACTTGTGGAGTGACCAAAAATTTTCGAGAATAAGGTGTCTGATATTCAATCTGAAGTTCTTATTTTCCTTCCTGGTGTGTTGTGTCTTAATCCCTTTACTAAAATATAATTTTCAAAAAGCTAAAATCATTATTCTCTTACAAGACTTTTATTTAATTCATAGTTTAAATTCACTTGTTTAAAGGATAATTTAAAGAATAGCTATACACACACATTTCATGTGCACACACACAAATATGTATGTATATATATGTAACATATGCACACACACACATACATGTTTAGGTAATCAAGAATGCTGAAATAATTGAGCAATATCCTACAGGGCAGTAAAATATGTTGGGGGTCATTTTTACGGGGTGGAAATCAATTGTAGTTATATTGGATAAAACTTATTTATGTCATTATCAGTCTTCTACAGCTTATTCTTACAGAGATGCAAAATAGCCTAGTCAATAGGTAAGACAATCAAAAGTGCACACCCCTTAGAGGTTCTACTAGACGACGCCAGCACTGCACGGGAAGACACCTGGTGATTGCTTTTGCAATTATTGCGCCCCTTTCCAAGTCTTTGATAATTTGTCCTGACATCCTCCAGAATCCTTCAACTATCCTAAAGTTCTCTTACAGCAGTTTTAATGGTGCTTTGTGAAAACGGAAGTGGAATGAGTGTGGACAAATGCAGAGCAAAGCAGAACAGAATGGAAATAGCATGTAAAGAATGCTGGATTATTCATGCAAGACTCAAGCTGAAAGCAGATTGAAGCAGAGATCCTCAGTGAACTCAAGGAATATTCTGGTCTTGGCAGCATTTGGGATTGGGGACTTAATTTCATTTGGATAGTAAAGTAAGGGGGATCTCAGAAGGCTGGAAGACTTATGGACAATTGGTTAATAGACTCTTTGAATAGTAGGATTTGTGAGAAAGGAGGAGAAGACACCGTAAGTGAATTCTTTGGTCTTTTCCTCCCCATTAATGACCATCTTTAGAGTTTTAAGAAAGATAACACATGGTAATTTAAAAAAGTTTATAGATAATACTTTCACATAGTTCAAAATATCAAACGGGTGTAAAAACACACTCATTGAGAAGTTTCATTCACACACTGGTTTCTGTCCATCCTGTTAGGGTAACATTTTATTACATTTATATATTCTCCTATTGCTTATATGCAGACATGTGGATTCTTATTTTTCTCCCTGTTTAACAATAAGTTAACATCCTTTATGCCATTTTGCACCTTACGTTTTATTTAACATATCTTGGAAATCTTTCCATGTCAATACCTAGAAATCTTCTTGATTCTTTTTGACAGTTGCATAGTATATCATTGTGCAAATGTACAATAACTTAATCAGCCTCTTATAAATGGACACTTGGATTGTTTTCAATCATCTTTTTACTTTAAGTGTGATAGTGCAATAAATTACCTTGAACTTGCAACATTTCCTATGAGTACAGGTATAACTGTAAGAAAAATTCCCAGAGGTGGGGTTGCTGGATCAAAGGGGAGGTGTACTGTAGTTAGTTGCATTTTGATAATTGTCTTCTAGGGGTTGTGTCATTTTGCACTCCTATCAGTAATATAGAGAAGAGGACATGATTCCCCACATCCTTGCTGTGCTTGATAGTTTCCATTTGCTTCTCCCAATCCACTCTTCAGTGTTCTCCATACTATCTGCACACTGGGAAGCAAATCTTAATGTTCAGTATTAACAGGCTACCTTGTCCTGTGGCTTCCTGTTGGGTTCATCTAATGAATGGAAGAGAAGGAGGTTGGAGAGGGAGGAGAGAGAGGTCCGGATACTTATGCTCATTCCTTTTTGTGTGAGGTAGCTGTGGGTTGACTGACTCCCTCTACCAAAGACCTCAACTCTGTCTCCTACTTCTGTTCTCTGTGGGTTCTGGTAACCGCACCCTCTCCTTGCTCCTTCAGGCCTAAAGGTGGTGATGGCTTTCAGCTTCTGCTAATTTCTGTGCCTGTTGGTTTTCCTTAACCCGCATCTCTGTAAGTATTTCCTTTGTAAACAGTTACCTTTTGCGAGTGTGCCATTTCTTTGTTTAAATGACCTTGACTAGAACAATGCCAACAGAATATGTGGCTAAACTTTAGTTGACAAGCTGGTATGTGGGATCAGTATTTCAGTTCAGTTTTTTTTTTTGTATTTTGAGAGAGACTGAACATCTTTTCATATGTTTAATTGTAATTCTTTTTAATTGTAATTTTTTTCTTTTTAATTGTAATTCTTTTATTCTGTGAACTTCTCATTTCCTTTGTCCATTTTATTCACTTACGTATTCACTTATTCCCATAAATTCACCTATGTATTATTCTGGAACATTTTTGTTTTACTTTTTTATATCTTTACATTTGGTTAATTTGGAGTTTTTTCTGGTTATGGTGTGAGGTATGGATTTGACTTTATATTTTCTACACCTACCCTGGAGAATTAGTAACAGATGGATTAAAAAGACCATCTTTTAAAGAGTTCTTAGACCTGACCCCAAAGCATGATGCATAAAAGGAAAAATTGACAAATTAGACTTCATCAAAATTAAAACCTTTTGCTCTTTGCAACCCCATGTGAAGAGGATGAAAAGATAAAGCATAGACTAGGAGAAAATATTTGTGAACCACATATCCAACAAAGGCTTGTATCCAGAACATATAAAAAATTCTCAAGCCTCAACTAAATTCAAGTGAAAAAATCCAATTAGCGAATGGCAGAAGACATGAACAAACATTTAGTGAAGAAGACATGCAGATGGCAATGTTGAATATCTTTTCATGTGTTTACTTGTGACCAGTAGTGTGTCCTCCATTCCTGAAATTTTGTCATATATATTTTGTCAAAAATATCATATAAGTGGAATCATACAGTATGTAACCTTTTGGGATGGGCTTTTTTCACTCAGCATAATTCCCTGGAGATTTGTCTAAGTTGTTGTGTGTATCAATACTCCCCCCTCTTTTTACTGCTGAGTGGTATTCCATGGTATAGATGTACTGCAGTTTGTTTAACCATTCACCCATTGAAGGACAAATGGACTGATTCCAGTTTTAGGTCATTACAAATAAAGCTGCTATAAACACTTGTGTACAGGTTTTCATATGAATATAAGGTTTCATTTCTCTGCGATAAATGCCCTAAAGTGCAATTTCTAGGTTATATGGATTACAGATTTCATTTTATAAGAAACTGTCAAACTTCTCCAAAGTGGCTGCACAGTTTTACATTCCCACTAGCAACATATGAGTGGCTCAGTTTCTCTATATCTTCACCAGCATTTGGTGTTGTCACTGATAGGTATGTAGTGGTATCTCATCATGGTTTTAGTTTGCATTTTTCCTTCTCATCCATGGTTATGGCTGAAGTCTACATATATATGTATACATTCCATATATAGGCTGAAGTCTATATATATATATAATTCTATATATAAGTCTATATATATATATATAAAATGTATATATATTCTTCTGAGCACTAGACCTGTGTTATCCATCTGTTTTCTGGACATCTCTGCCTGGATGTTGTGTAGGCATCTCAATCTCAATAAGAGCAAATATCAGATCATCATTCTCAACCCTTCCTTCCACCCTCCAACCATTGATATCTTCTACAGCTAAATGTCATTCAGTAAATGACAATACTAGTCACCCAATTGTCTAAGTCGTAAACCATGGCCTCAGTTTCCTAATCTCTAAAATAAAAGGGTTGCTTTAGATTATCTCCAAAGTTACTTACAGTTCTACAGGTTTGTAAGATATTAAACTGTAAAAATTAAATGAATAAAAGGGATTTGAGATGAGTTTTGCCTGAAGGTCCTTTTCATGATGACCTAAATTTTCCCATTACTGTTCTTCCTTTCTGGAATTTATCAGTTTCCATTTGTAAGGTTCCTCATGGAACCTACCAGGGTTTCCTCATGGAATTATTTATTAAAAATAAGATAGATACAAATTTAAATGCAACTTGAAGATAAATTGAAGAGATACTCTTGTCAAAATTAAATAAATGTTATGAAGATGCTCAGCTTTTCCTTGCTGCACATCACTCAGGAATGCATAATTTAGGAACAAAGGAAATAATACTTATGTCTTCAGATATAGTCTTGAAATATGGAAATATTTCTTCTCTTAGTGACCTTGATAACGTCCATCCGAGATCACGGTATCAACAGAGAGAAGGAATCAACAATTAACAAAGCTTCAAGGGAAGTCTGAATGGTCATGTATACAGACATTTCTTGGCAACAATTTTTAGTAGGTAAGCTTGATTCTCCAGATATCTTGATAGAATGCTCCAGAAGAAATCTGAGACCGCTTGAACTTAAAAACCAAGTCATAGTTGGGAATAACCTTGTCAACGTCTTTTATTTTGAAAATGAGAAAATTGAGTCTGGGAAGCTAAGTGATTTACCCGTGCTTACTCACCTTGACAAAACCCAGCCAGCCCTAGGACCCGGGTCTCTGGTTTCTATCCAGAGTTGCAGGATTAAGAATGCAAATGATAAGGAACACTTGGGAATCTACTCTTAAATTGTGCTTGATTTTTCTTCTCTACAAAAACAATCTCACAGCATCTGTAAGATTTGTACCATTCTCAATATTTGTAAGCAGAATCCCAGACACAAATTGCAGCCTGGGACTAGTTTTCCTGTTATAGGACATCAAGCTTCAGGTCATAGAAAAGCAAAATCAAACCATGTTGGTGAGGTCTTGCTTTCAGGGAGATGTGGTGGGGAGACTGGGGCAGAACATCAGTATAGCATCACAACTGGGATTTTCCCCGAGACGGTCCCTGTCTTTGGATTCGTCTTTGCAAGTACTCTCTCCACGCATGGCTGGTGACCTTGGTCTGTATTATTCATGAGATCTCAGTGGCACATTGTATATATTTGAAATGCAATTGCTAGAATAGTCCCTGTCTTTCCTGATAAATTCTCCTTGTCCACCCAAGGCATATTCTGGATGAATATGTTCTCTTAAAACAATCTTTTAGATTTTTGGATGTTACGAGGTAGAATCTTCTATTAATATGCTCCTACATTTCTTTATAGGAGGTCGGTTCTATGTCCTTACTGAGTGGTGTATTTCTATTTGCTGAAGATGCCTAGAATGTATTAGGTGTTCAAACGTCATTTGTTGATAGTAAAGGAGGGAGTTACTGAGTGAGGGAACAAATTGGGGAGTTTAAAACAAAGCATTTATAGAAGAGCCTACCTTAATTAATCATTAGCCAGCTTGCCAGCAAGCACCTCAAGTCAGGCCAAATATCCAGTGCATTATTCACCCACTTGGACTGTGGTATCTGGTGTCATCCCAATCCGAGACAGCATATGAATCAGAAAATGTTTTGCTTATCTCCTGGCACCTACTGGAACACAAAATTAAGACTAGAGGAGGGAAGGCACTAGAACTATCTGTCCTAACCGATTGAGGTTTGGGTCTCATAATTATTGAAATGAGCAAACTCCTTCGAATAAACCAAGAGAGCAAGCCAAAAAACAATTTCTATCTGATTAAACCCATACAATTTTATGTAACTTAATCAATCACTTTTGGATGCTTACTAATTCTAAGCACCCTATCACTTTCCTGGGATGCAAAATGAATAAGATGCTGTCTGTCCCACTAAGTTATTATAACTCAGAAAGACAGACACAGGCAAGTAACTATAATGTGAAGCAAAATGATCATTATAAAAGCTTAGTGAAGACCCAAGCAACATAGTTGGGAGCAAAGAGGAATGCTTCGTTAATGCTGATGGAGAATTAGGAACAATTTCATAGAGGAAAGTGGTATCTGAGTTAGGCCTTGAACGACAAGGAGAATTTTGAGAGACAGAGAAGGGGACAAAAGGAGATTCCAGGCCCAAAGAATTACACGAGCAATTTAAAAAGACATTAAATGAGGTAATAATTATAACTCATTCCAGATTTTTCCTTTGACATGAAGCAGTTAAGAACATTCTAAGGTACAAATGACCTCTATCCAGAATTGGATAAAATCTGGAATGCTTTTTAAAAAACTGACATAATGATTAATAATTCTTATGGAGTGTAATGAGCTGTCATAACCAGAGACAAGTCAGGCAATATTTTAAACAAGCTGAATATACCACATAAGAATATTTTAAAGGCCAATTAAAATATTTTCTTCAGTCATAGCATGCTTTCAAAGTTTACGTGTAAATCCTGTAATGTAAACAAAGATGTTCTCCACTAAGGCCACCTTATCGTCTCTCATTTTTTTGACTTTTTGGGGTTGCTTAATGTAGGCACAGTTGGGACATACGTTTTATTACTGAACCTCTTGAATTTATCTTCTGACTAATTGGGCCTTGATTTCAGAACCACAAAACAATACATTTTCTCCACATTGTCTCTTCCTTGCTTGCAAACCCCAGGGAACATGCCATTTGAGTGTGATGGAAATTATTTCACTTTCTCTTGATTTATGGTTAGTGGAGAGAGTATTTAAGACTGGCATCAGGTTACAGGTTTTTGTGTTTTTTTTCCTTTCAAGATTTCTCATTGCAACGGCATGTTCCAGGGTAACCACTCTCCCCACCCCCAACCACTTTCCTGAAACAAGATTCCAGGAAGCACCAGTCCTGAACGCGGTGGGTGTGGAAATGACAGACAGTTGGCCTGCTGGATCGCTGTTCCCAAAACAGTGCCCTCAGAGAGTTTTGTTCCAAGCAAGGTGCTGTCCCCTCAGGACATTCTTGGAAAGTCAGTTTGTTTGTCCTTTATTCACACTCTTCCTTCTTCCTAAAAGGACTTGGGGTGCCTCACAGCAAAAGATTAACATGGTATTAAAATGGACGTAGAGAATAAAAATCCACCATGAGGACTGAGGTGGGGAGTGGGAAATGTGCCAACTAGACCAAACCCCTAGAGCTGGTGTCTTGCCCCCAGCACTGTTGACATCCTCAGCTGGGTAATTCTTCATTGCGGGGGGCCCTCCCGTGCACTGCAGCATGTTAGCAGCATCCCTGGCCTCTGCTGACTAGATGCCAGTAGCAACCTCCAGTTGTGGCAACCAAAGGTCTCTCCAGACATTGGCAAATACCCCCTGGGGGGCCAATCACCTCCAACTGAGAACATCTGCCCTAGACAGATAAGAAAATATCTGACTTTATACTTCCAATTCATCTCTCCCTGAATCACAACTCCAGATGGTGCACGTACATTCCAGTATGGTAACACAGCTCTTGGCTGTCATGATTCCTGTTCCCAGAGCACAGTGGTGACCACAGACTGGGATTCAAATCTGGGCTTGCCATTTACTAGTCAGATGGTTGCTAAGTCTCAATATCCTTATCTATAAAATGGGAATAACAGTGTTATTTGTAAGGATGAATTAACATTATGTTTCTAAAGCACTTATCACAGTGTCTGGCATATAGTAGGTGCTCTATAAACTCTAATGAGTAAAGGATGGGTCTCTTTTGTTTTTAAAAAAAGCCAACATTCTTTCTCCATCCTTCTTCATGGCTACGGTAAGAGAAGAGAGATGGCATTTGATACCGACTTGAGGTGGAGGAAGAGACACAGCACAATTATTTCAGGAGATATCCCGGGAAGAGTTCTGGGAAAGGTCTCAGTGTCTTGTAGATATTTGACTCATGTTGGGAAGCCTCATTCCCCATCCTTTTCCCTTCACCTAGAAAGAGGTGGAACTGAATGGGTGAGGAAAACTCAAGAAGAGCCCAAAGAGAAGGGAATAGGAGTTTCAGGAGACTGGGTGGCCATGGGGTGTAGAGAAGAGGAAAGGTCCCAACAGAAAGAGATTTTTCCTATCTACTGTGAGCCCAGTGGCCCACTGAGGAGTAGGATGTGGGTGAGGATTGGTGGAATGCATGAGAGTGGCTGAGCCATCCCCAAACTTTGCCTCTTTGTGGAATCCTATGTGAGCTGGACAAGCCTTCTTCAACAACAAAAAGCCTTGCTGTAGAGATGGCAAATAAAAATCACTCACTTATGGTATAGTCTAAAGATAAATTTAGCCCTCAGATAGTTGTTACTCTCGCCTTGGAAGTACTTCCCCATGTTTCCCAGAGTGCTGGTTGATGCCTTTGATGCATCCATATTTAATTATGATGCAACCCATTAGCTTCAAGGCAGAGGATGGTTTGTCAAAATGTGACCCTTGTATGCAATTCATGCAGTGAAAACCATTGCTCACACAAGGAGCCTTTTCAGAAATGATTCAGAATAGGAAACCCTTATGGTTAAAAAGCTCTGGACTTTTGTCCTTAGAACTGGACAACTAAAACTTGAGAAGATAATTTTAGCATATGCAGGCTTTTTCCACATGGGACAAGAGAGCTTTCACTTCATGGATTTCATGGAGAAATTTTTCAGTTCACTGGTCCCCGTTTGAATCATTATGACCAAGTGGGAGAGAATGAGGATCTATTCCAATGGGAAATATTTAAATTAGGAGGGATTAAAAATATCTACAATTATTTTGTATCATCTCCAAGGGAACCCAAAACCTCACTTTAATAATATGCTAGGAAATTTCCATCTGGAATATAAAAGACAATGGAGTCTAAATATGGGTGTCCTAGTGCACACACGTGGTGCCGTTAGGAACAAAACCTCTGGCTTTGTCCTGCCTTGCTGCAAGTTCTAGTAGATCTTCACTTTCATTTTGGAGGAGACAACCAGGGGACTTTCTATATGTTACAGAGCTGAAATGTAAGTCCAAATATTATGTTAGCTAACTCATAGCCCAGAATAAAACTTTTGCAACTTTTTAATTTTTCTTGAACACTTACATATCAGCTAGGGATCAATGCCGGAAGCTGCAGAGATTGAGTCTTGTTTTGGAACCTGGAGGTCCCAGGTGGGACTAAGAAAACTGGCACCTGGAGGCATCTCATATCTGCCAGTGGACCAGTCAGGATCCTCATCAGTGTATAAAATGCAACTGGATCCTAGAGCAGTGGCACTCAATCCATCAAGAAATTGGTGGGGAAGGAACCTGGACCACCAACTTTGGTACCTGTGAGATGGTACATTGGTTGTGCTCTAGATGAGACTGAAGAGGAAACTTGTCTTCCCTCTTGTTCCCCTATCTAGGAGTGGGTGGCAGACTGAAATATGAGGAGAAGGGTACTTCTTGGATGAAAGTTGGGGAAGAGAAGAGCAAGGCCCCAGTGTCTTTGAGCTAGGAAGACGGGTGTGGGATGGTTGGGCTCTGAAGTGGAGAAGAAGTGGCATTTCCATACGGGGGACACTTGGAAATCCCCCATGCTTTTGACTGACACACGAAATAAGGTGGATGTGAATAGATTAGACATTGTGCAAGTGGCTGGATGCTTCCCAGTGCATGTCTGTGCAATAAGAGTCCTCACTCTTGCCCCAGGAGTCAGTGGTTGTGGTGAGGAGGAAGAGGCACTCGTCCTTTGAGCAGACTCAGAGAGTTAGTTTAGGTAGAGAGTGTGTTTGGATGGCCTTTTGCTTCCCTCTATCTCCAAAGCTCCCCATATCCCCATCGAAGCTTGATACATGGGTAACAGAGTGGAGGCCAGGGTAAGAGAAGTGAATGCTGTCTGAGCAGAAGCATGCCACATGGGAAATGTGTGCTGAGAGGAGGTCATCTCTAGCTGTGAGAGGACTCAGTCCCTTGGAGATACAATGAGAGGCAGATTCTCTTCTCCCCTTTTCCAGCACTTTCTTGACACCCTGACTGCTTACTCTTCATTCATACAGGGAGCAAATGGAACAGAACAATTGACAGCCATGTTGGAGACTGAGGTGAATAAGAGGGAGGGCACTGGGGAGGATGCATAGAGGAGCTAAACGGACTGAGCGGCCCTGAGAGTGGAGATTTATCCCTACCAGCCATAAGACAGGTGGCCATGAGGGGAAGTTTCACGAGCCATGTCTATCAAGGAATTGGGAAGGATGAACTCAAGAAAGAAAAGAAGCCACTTCTCAGCCCCAGCCATTTACAGGATAGAGGATATGACTTGAATGTGTAGCAAAGTCCTGTTTTATATGCTCTTCTGGGTTCTACGTGTGGTTACAACACATTACAGTAAAGTCATTTCATAATAAATTTCATTTTACAGCCCCTTTCTTTCATTATTAAAAACATTACAGTAATTGGCACTATATTGTTACTCTTGTCAATTCTTGGACAACTATTCTTAATCAGATAGGTTTATGTGTGGGCCAAAGTCCTGAGTTCTGTGTTCTGGTCACTGTATGGTAATCTTACCAATTTTTCAAGAACATGATTATTTTTTGAATCTCATGCCTTTGTTTCAAATCATGACTCTTTAGCTAGCCATCACTCACATTTCTGGCTTTCTCTAATTTTTCCTGATGCTCAAGTCTGAGGAAAATGGAGCCCAAGTCACCAAAATTTCCTTCGGTTTGGCGGTTGATTCTGATCCACACCAGGCACAGTGGGACTGCTCCAGTTCTCCTTCGGATCTGGCCACGGTCCATCAGGGTTCCTCTTATCACCCACCCAAGGAGCTGTGTGTTAGAAATCTTTTTGGCCATTTTGGTAGCCTTCATATTCACTGTAACAGATTTTGAAAGACAATGACAAAAACCAATAATCTGCAAATCACATGGTTTGTTGGTTAGAACATATTAAAGATAAACAGCCCAATTTTTGGATTAAGAGCCAATGATAAGTCAATACAAGATTATTGTCAGCATGTTAGTTATCTATTGCTGTATAACAATATTACCACAAACTTAATAGCTTAACACAACACACATTTATTATTTCACAATTTCTGTAGTTCAGGCATCTGGGCGTGGCTCAGCTGGGCCTCTGCTTCACGAGGCTGCCGTCAAGATGCCAACTGGGGCTGCCGTCTCATCTGAGGCTTGACTGGGGAAAGGTTCAAGTCCAAGCTCCTGTGGTTGTTGAGAGAACTCAGCTCCTTGTGACATGTTGGACTGAGAGCCTCAGTTTCTTGCTGGTAGTTGGCTGGAGGATGCTGGAGTTCCTTGCCTCATGGACCTTCCCCACATAGCCACTTGCTTCCTTAAAGGCAGCAAGGGAGAGAGGTGTCCTTGCAAGACAGATGTTGTAATTTTATGCAATGTAATCACATATGTCCTCCATCTTTGTCATATATTGGTTGGAAGGAAGTCACAGGTCCCACCCATACTCAGAGGAGGAGATCACACAAAGGATTGAATACCAGGAGGATACTACGATTATCAGGTGGATCATGGGGACCAACTTAGAGTCTGTTTTCCAGTTAGCAATACTTAAAAACTGATACTACCTATGGTCAGAATTAGAAGTAAATGTAGCAGTCACGCACACTCATGCTTTGCCAAAGCACATGGGGGAAAGACATGGACTGACCATATTACCGATTCCCAGCCACTCAGGAATGGCCCACCTGGAATGGTGAGCCTGTCTCCCTCTCTTCCCTGATGGTCACAGCCTTACGTTGTATGGGAGGCAGCATCTACTCAGATCTGCAAATACTTCTGGGAGGGGGCAATACTGGATAGGGGATCAGCGGCCCTCTCCATTCTCTCCTGCAGAGATGCAGAGTCCATGGGATGCCAATGGGACACATTTCTTTATCTTTTAAAGGACTTTTGTGCATTTGTCCATGTCCTGATAGAAGATAGGTGTGTCAGAGGTAATGCAGGTTTCATTGTAGCTTCTCTCTGTGTCCCCTACATTCTTTGTTTATTACAAGGTCTTCCCTGTTCTCATCTTCTTTTGCCACCTCTTGGGCCTCTGAGGAACTACGTCCGGCTCCAGTTCTCTCTTGCTCTTGGCAGCTGTGACTGCACTTGGAAATTTTTATATTTATAGTTAACTCACTCTAAGTTCTCTTTTCCACACAGTAAACATGCATGCACAACAACTTGCTAACAGAGTCTGTCCTTCTCACACAAATCCCAGGCTTGTATCTTGGACTAAGATACAATACCCATGCTAATGCTGGGTATTTCTGCTTGGCTGTCTTGGGTAGGATCTTCCCAGTAGCAGATTCTAAGACAAGGATCTAAGTATAAGTGGTTTATTTGGGAGATGATTCCAGGAAACAGGAGCAGGGAGTGGGGAGGCAAGATAGGAAAGACAATGACGCTTCTAAAGGGTGTGACCCCCAGAGCGAGGGAGCTGCAATTTTTCAGTCATTGGTTGAGGACTGACTGTCTCTGGGGTGCATTAACTCCCCATTTTTGGCTTGCTCCACGTGGTCCAAATGGGCTACAATGGCCAGAGATTGTGGGAGAGGGGGAGCGTGGCTGGTGCTTGCATTCGAAAGCCATTGGTTTGGGAGCATCTATCACGTCTGCTTAACTGTCTCTCAGTTTGTCCTGGAAAAGAACATGGCCATATTCATCACCTCCTTTCCTTTTATGTCAACATGTCTCCCCCTCTTAACACCTCTATCTGTCAACATCACCACTCCTCAGTCACCGAGGCTTGAATTTACTGGGTTATCTTTGTTTTTTCCAATGAGGAAGGTGAGGCTCGGAATGTTCAAGTGATCCGCCCATGTCACGTGACTGGTTGGTAACAGTCTTTCCACCACTCTACATAGCGGGGTGCCCCAGGAATGGAAAGAGGCCACAGCAGCTTTGCCTGCAGAAGCTCTGACTTCAACAAAGTCAGTGACCTAACCTGAGGCAACAGGGGTCACATTCCAGTCGCATTTCTCTCTGGGCTTTCTGTTTCTGAACTTCCTGTTTCCTTCAAGCTAAAGTTGGTGCACTGGTTCTCTGTAGTTGCGTAGATGGTTTAATAATTCTCCTGAATCTTTTCCCTGCTACCAATTCCAATTAGTTCTGGGAAATTATAAAAAGGACAAGCCTCTCTAGAGCTGATTTTTCTCATTCAATGAATTTGGGGAACTTTTTGAACCCTAACTAACTATGGGAGACAGGTGACAGAGGACTTGCTTTTTATAGTGGGCTGGATACAAAAGAAAAACTCAGCCTTATTTATTTTTAATATGGACTGTGGTTTGGATAACCTTCATATGTCAAGCAGAAAATATTGTAGACCTTTTCAAAATATCCATGGGCATGTCCTTTGTCTTCTTGTGCAAAGACTTAAGAGTGTGACAGGAATAGCTACTGATGTGACTAAATAGGGCCATGGCAGTAAAGGCTGTGAAACGTAATGTACTAGAGATAGCATCTCTGGGAGTAACACACAAGCAGCATTCCTCTCATCTTGCGCGAGTTCCTGCAGGTTGTCAGCAATCTGAGGGCGGCATCTTTTCTTAGGATAAGCTAAGATATTCAGTTTTACCCCAGAGGGAGTATCAAATTATCTGGGAGTGTAAGGAATCCACAATGGTAGAGATTTTATTTCTAATGAGTGGAGATTGGAAGCACATTTGGAAGTCTATCGTGATGTTTCTTTTCCTACCTCGGTCTAGTGATCTCATTGGGTTGAATTCTCTGTGGTTTGGCTTTGAACTCTTTTCATTCCCATCTTCATCTTTCCAATTTGCTGCCCCATTTTATGCTCTGCATCTCTCCTCCCAAGTTCTTGCTCCTTTTCATCTTCTTGATTCCTCATCTTTTATTCCATCTGTTGCAAGCCCCTGCTGGTCCTTACGTCCACTTAGTCTTATAAAACAGATTAGTGCGCGTGGCAACTGGGGGGAAAGAGGAGAGAGAGACCGGCAAGCCTTTCCAAGCCAGGAGTTTTCCTTTAAGGCTTTCTCTGCTCCTCCCAAATATCAGATAAATTGAAGAAAAGCTTTGTAGAGCAGATAGGGAAATTGAGTCACTGAGGGAGTAAAGGACTCAGCTGCGATTGTATGACACAAGTAACCAAAAGAACAAAGCTCAGGTCAACTGATTTTTATTACAGTAAATCTTTGATCCAATGAAATGGCTCTTCTGTCTAGAGGAGGGGTTGGCAAATTTCAATCCTTGGGCCAAATCCTGCTCACCGCCTGTTTTTGCAATTAAAGTTATATCAGCATACAGATCCCCCCATTGGCTTACATGTTATCTCTGCCTGCTTTTGTGTTATCACGTGTTGTCACGGCAACACTCAATAGTTGCAGCAGAGATGTGTGAGCTGCAAAGCCTAAGATATGTCCTCTCAAGTCCTTTACAGAAAAGGTTTGCTGACTCCAGAAGGTGATAAAAGCTTTGAATTTCATGGGCTTGCTATTTCTCATAAGTGACTCTAGAAATATGTTACAAAGTCTAATTGAAGCTCCAGAGGCCTCCAAGAAACTCATCCAACTACAATGGTTTTCTTTTCCATCATTGTATTAGTTAGGGTTCTCCAAAGAGAGAGAACCAATAGGATGTATATATATATAATTTATGTATATATGTATTATATATGTATATATGTTATTTTATATATGCATATATATTATATTGTATATAAGAAATTATATATTCTTATATATATTATCCATCTTATTATATATTACACATTCTTATTTTATACATAAGAAAATATATATATGAAATTTATTATAAAGAATTGGCTCACACAATTATGGAGGCTGAGAACTAGTCCAGAACTAGAAGAACCAATGGAGTAAGTTGAAGTCTGAGTCCGAAGGCAGGAGAAGACTGACGTCCCAGCTCAAAGACAGTCAGACAGAGGGAAAGAGTTCTTTCTTACTCAGCCTTTTATTCTATTCAGGCCTTCAACGGATTGATGAGGCCCACCCACATTGAGGAGAGCAATCTGCTTTACTCAGTCCACTGATTCAAATGTTAATCTCATCCAGAAACACCCTCACAGACACACCCAGCAATAATGTTTAACCAGATATTTGGGCACGATGGGGGCCTGTCAAGTTGATGCATAAAATGAACCATCACAATCCCTCTTCCCACCTGGGAGAGGAGAGTCGTGATTGCAGCCTCTCCTCCTTCTCAGTCCAAACAGGAGTAATGAGACGTCTTGGACCATTGCTGCATTATGAGATCTCCCAGACTCTGTGGTAGTTTGTGCTCCAAGGGAAGAAGTCCTGCAGAGAAGCTGTCCATTTGTGAGCCCAGAAGCGAAGACACATCAGTCCTTGTCCAGTCGGAGTGAAGGACACAGATCCCAGGCAGGACCAGCTCCACAATTTGTGAGGCCCAGTGCAAGATGACAATGCTGGGCCCTTGTTAAAAAAATTATTATGAAATTCAAGATGGCAACAACAGAGCATTAAATCAAATACAGGAGCCATCTGAGCACAGGGTCCTGTGCACATGCACAGGTTGCATGCCCAGGAAGCCAGTCTTGATCCTAGGACTTTGAAGCTCAGAGGGACCTCAGAGGGCACCTACTCGTAGATTATGATGGTTGCACTTTGAAAACTGGTTCCACCACACTTCTCAGCTGACTACCTGCAGCGAGAGTGCAGCTGACTCTGGCAACACTGGAGAGGGGCCCCACCAGGAGTGCCTGCTTCTCCGACTTGGCATGAGTTGCTGGATTGTGCACTTTCTGGATCTAAAGAGCATGTCTGGATCCACATGCCACTCCGCTCCAGCTTACTCCCCAGCTCTCCCAGTACCTGGACGTTATTTTTAGGTGACCTGTGGTGGAGAGGTTTGACTTGTAATTTTCATGCCTGAGGATTGGGTTTCACAGGAAATGTTTCAAAGAATTTAATACAATGCAACACACACATATTAACAAGGGCATCTTGGCTTTGTTCTTGTTGCCTTACCAGTAACAATTTCTATTCTTAGTCTTTTTCTCTTCTTCTCACTGCTCCTTCCGAACTCAGTTTTCTCTGCCTTTCCAGTTCTCTCTTATGCCAGTTCCTAAGCCCCTCACTGCCACACAGATTTTCATTCCCTCATCTGCTGCCAACTCCTCTGGTTCTCTACAATGAATGAGTTCATGTTGTTGCCAGCTTCCTTTTAGTTTTTTCTAGACTCCTCTCTTTTACTCTTTGCTCTGATCAGATTCTTCTCCTAATTTTTAGACCTTGAATCTAAGGACTGACTTTTTCCTTTTGTCCCTCTGAACTGATTGCACAGTGCAACGCATACTTAATCATGGCTCCTGCCTTCCCTGTTGTTTTCTCAACCCTCTCTTCAGTCTTCCATCTTCATTAGATTGGTAAAGGGTCAGGAAATAAGTGACTGGCCGGTCTGAATGCCTTAGGTCATTCATCTTTTGTCTTAGTTGTACTTACCCTCCCATCTTCTTAGAACCTTACTTAGTTTATATGTCCAACCCTTTCATATTGCTGAGAGGAAAATCATCCACTGTACTTCCCTGCCTCAAAGTAAAAAGAAAAACTGCACGTGGTATATACATGATCTGACTGCATTGGAAGGTGCAATGAGGAAGAGATTGTAAGTTAAACCACATAGCAGTTTAGCCATTAGGTGGTGCTGTTAGCCGAGATCAGCCTGGTTGTGGTACTAGGTGGCCTCAGAGTGGGAGATGCACTGCTCTTAGGGAACGCATGGTTGAACAATCCACCTGTTGTTCAGAATAACAGATATATCTATAGGCGCTGGTAATGAATCAAATGCCCGACTTTGCCTTGTGTCGTCTTGAGTAACAGAGAATATTCATGAAAACTGTGCCAATGATCGGAAGTTACTTGACTCCATTTGTTACAATTCAGGCCTCAGAAATGTGGGAATTGAGGCATTTATTTTAATGTTTGGTTCAATATACCTTTTTTTGCTAGAATATATCCTTTGTTTTCTTTCTATCCCTTTCTGTCTCCCTCATCCAATTTATTGAGAGATGGGCCAATTGTGTTTTTGTAAAGAAAGGGCATTGCTCTTATTTCAGTCTTATTTCCTATCTTCCAGGCATGATGTTTATCACCTCATACGTGTATAGACATTGGGTACTGAGTAACTGCTTGTTGAATGACTATGCACTAGCCACCTGGCTGGCTCTATCTGATGCTGTTAAAACTAGTCAATCCAGCCTGTCCATAAATGCTAGATAATTCTCCACCATCATTTTACAAGTGAAAATAAAGGCAACTCCTGAGAAAGCCTCCCAAATATCTTACCATCCAAGATATACACCTCTTGGATCCACTTCCCCAAACTCTATGGTGGAAACATGGTTGAAACCATGAGTTGCAGCTCTCTTGTGAATCTATGATGGGTGGGAAATACTTAAACTAACATGCAGAGCCAAGAAGATTTGGGTTGCTGGAAAAGAAAGAATGACTGTGAGGTGAAGGGCCTAGAGCGAAATGTACATACATACACGTTTGTGTGCACAGGTATATGGTAGCCAAAGGACAGCTCTTTAACATGCCACCAAATGAGGATTAGGCTTGCTTACTCCAGCGTAAGTCATCACTCTTGTGGTTTTGCCCATTGTGCAGAAACGATATTTTCTCTCTTGTTTAGAGTCTGCTCCTTTGTAGTGCATTTTCTTTTTTTTTAAAGGAAAGCAGGGAAGGAGAATAGGCCAGTGTATGTGTTCTTTTTTCTTTTTTGCAGGGGAAGATTTGCCCTAAGCTAACATCTGTTGCCAATCTTCCTCCTTTTTTTCTTTCTTCCCCCTCCGCAAAGCCCCAGCACATAGTTGTATATAGTTGTAAGTTCTTCTAGTTCTTTGATGTGAGCTGCTGCCACAGCATGGCTACTGATAGACAAGTGGTGTGGCTCTGCTCCTGGGAACCAAACCCACATTGCCAAAGCAGAGTGTGCTGAACTTTAACCCCTAGGCCATCAGGGCTGGCTCTGCAGTGCATTTTCTTGATTGTGGAGATGGCAAGAGCTATTCTTCTGGTGCCATTAGCCTTCTCCTTTTGGAAAACCCCATCACTTGTGATAATGAAAAAACTTGAAGATCTCACACCAATTTTTCGAGTGCCCTGCACTTTCTATCTCTGCATCCTTGTGTGCTTCTTCTGCCTACAGCATTTCTCCACCTCTACCTGGTCAATTCTATCCACTCTTAAAGGCCCAGATCAAAATGCCACCATCCTTGTGAAGGTGACAATCCTTGCCAGTAAAATTAACCTCTTCCTTGTCTCTTCTTCCCTAGTTCTTGGTTTATGTCTCTTCTAAAGGTTGGATCACAGTTTGCCTAGCTCAAGAGCAGCTCATTCTTAGGAAAGGTCTCAACTCTTCCTGTACTGCAGTCAAATTCAAAGTGAGGACAATTACTTGTTTGATCTTACATTCTTCGTGGGGCCCAACAAAGTGCCTTGTGTATAATAGGTTCTCAATAATTATTTGTTGAATAAAATTCAATTACATTTTATATACGTTTATAAATGAGAGAGCATTACCTTACATGGTTTACAAAAAAAAAAAAAAATCTGTTGGGATAAAAATAGACAAACAGTAAGACCTTAAGTTGAAGAGTTACGTCTTATACAATGAGGTTGTGTCATTTTGGATTTTTGGAAAGCCGCTCAGCATTTATGCTTCCAAAGTTCCTGCTGCTCCAGCATTTTGCCCACATGCTGAAAGGCATCAGAATGGATTTTGATAAAACAGAATATTTTTAGGCATTCTAATCAGCCTGGCTCTGCCAAATTCCTGGCCTTTGCTATGTGCTGCTGAGTAATGTCAGATGCTCACACGTACACACAGTGACATTTACAAGGCCTGAGGTGGGCTCAGCCAAGTTCACAAACAAAGCCCCCTTTTGATTGGTTCACCAGAACTTCCTCAGATGCATTCATGGTTTGCTACCAGAGGAACTGACAGGCTGCTGGTACCAACCGAATTTCCATTCATTTCTTCACTCCCGGAAATAACATCTGCATACAAGGGTCAGATACTCTGTGAAGTTTTGGATTCACGAAGTTACATATTCAACCATGTGAGGGGGACCTTGGGCACCTCTGGTATTGGTTCTAATGGAGCCTGCACGTAGCGCTAGGGCTGTTTTAGAACTTTTCGGAGTGGGATTCGTACAAATGAAAGTGAACCGGGCTTCGCTCCAAACACGTACTGGACGACCTCAGAAAATCCAGATGAAAATCCAAGAGGCCTTCTCTCTTCTTTCTGAAAAATATTATTTTTACATAAAATAAAATAAAAAGAAAGCACTATTTTACGTTTGTGCTCATAAAAAACATCAGAATATATTTAGTAACTTCTGTAAAGCCACTGTCTTTTTAGATGGAGGGGCATCCCAAATAGGAGAGAGCAGGGCAGTGTGTGTGTGTCTGTGCGTGTGTGGAAGAACTGAATCTCTGTCTGGACATAAATAGTAGCTAGGTAGGTTACAGGAAAGAATTTTATAAGACTAAACAAAATAAATTCTATTTCCAAAATAGTGCTGTCTTTTGAAAGGTATTTCTTTTCACATTATACAGTTAACTCTATGAAAGTTGTGAGTAGCTACTTCCAGAGACGAAGTACTGCTGGGAATTCAAATCGCCTCTCTTGTAGGCTGATGCAGGATTTCCGAGTTCCTGGACACTGTTTTCCAGTTAAGGCCCAGGATACCATCAACTGCACCTTTTCTTCACCTGCTGAGAATGTTAATCTTTCTGCTCCCGTCAGGGCTCCATGGGGTGGGGAGGACCCAACCAGTCTATTCCGGCCAAATGCAGGAGGGCACACACTTTTGTGATTGAGGGCACTAGGATTCTGGAAACATCTAAGCCATGTCCCGGCACCTTTTACGTCTTAACCCTGAGGAATCGTTATTGTGAAGTTCTGAAGTCATTCTGTGGAAACGAGGCTGTGGCGAGGCCCATTCAGAGGCCAATCACAGAGGGAGAGGATGGGATCACTTTGCACACGGGGATGTCTGGTAATACCCGCCCCAAACTTCCTGGCCTCTGCCATGAGTCACTGCGCTATGACAGTGGGATGGTCTTGGCTGCAAACTTTGGGTTGTAACACCACCACCACCTTACATTTTATAGTGCTTTCTACTTTTCAAGTTCGTCTCACACTCACCGTCTGTGAAACAACTCTGGGAAGCATGCAGAGCTGGTCCTATTCCTTCCCTCTCTCTTCCTTTCCCCATCAGAGGAGGACGTGGTGCAGAGACTTGCCTAAGGACACACGGCTGGTAAAAGACCAAGTTGAGAGTGTAACCTGATGGCTAATCCAGGACTCCGCCCACTATGTGTGGGCACTCAGTGCCCTCAGGCAGGGAGCTTCTGCTTTAGATGGAGTAGATGCAAGCAGGATGGCATAAGCACCTGTGTTCATAGAAACACTTCCATTTTTTTTTATAATAGAAGAAGAAAACATGTATCTATATTGCAAGAATAATAATTTTCCAGACATGCCTCTGGAAGAAGCTTTATGGTTATTGTAGGGCATCTCTATGTCTGAGGTACGACTGGAACTTAGTCTCACATACCTCAGTAAAAAATGTCTTATAAGGACTTCGTGATGTCAGAGACGACACACAGCCCGGTGAGGTGTGATTTACTGAAATAGCAGCTGTTTATTTGGTCTTTAAAACATGAGGATGAGTTGGTTCACTTGGGTTGTTAGGATGACCCAGATAACCAAACTGATGATGTTCCTTCCAGGTATTTCAAATTTTTATTTGCTTCAGCTCTGTAAGAGTGGATTTTTTTTGCTTTGGGGCCAACTAACCTATTTACTGGCAAATAGGAACCGAGAAAATGTAGGTGAGAAACTGATTTCAGGACTTAAATACAACAACTTAATTTTAGAGATTTAAAAAAACTGGGTGGGAACCAGTCATTTTACAAACAAGATATCCTACTAACTATTTTTAGACTTAATAAAGAGTTTTATGTTTTGTTCAACTTATTTTTTATAGCCTGTGAACTAAAGTTTTTTTTTTTTTAACAACAGAACTTTTGCTCATAATGGTTCTGAACAGAACATAGATGTTAAAAATTGGCTTTTTAATTTTTCTGTCTAAATCTTCATTTGTAACATCTCTCTGCTCTTAATCAACTGCTGGTTCTAAGTGCATGATTTCAAAGAAAATGAAAATAAAACTATTTTAAGTCTATTCCTTCTAGAATAATCCACGATAGAGTTTTTAATTAGCACATGGTACCGATATTAACTTTCCTCTCTTTCAATCATTCTAAGCTCAACAAAATCCCTTTGAACAGTAGGTATGTTTACAAGCATCATCCAAAATGATAGCTGGTTCTTTTCAATATCATTTAAGAATTCATAGATTTGACAGGAAGCTAACAGCCCTTAGAAGTATTAGGGAACGAATGCCTTAGGAGTCCCCTGTGTCATGATCATGAACTAACGTAACTTAATATTCTTTGAAGTCTCCAAACATGGTAAGTTTGGAAGAGCTGGCTGAAAGTTGTGTAATATCTAAGGCCCAGTATTTTGGTTGCCCAAAGTTCTTTCTTTCATTTTCTGTAAGAGAGACTGAACCAGGTTCTAGTCTTGGCTCTGACACAAATGAGTTGTATGAACCTGGAAAGTCACTTAATTTCTATGAGACTTTGTTTTCCAATCTGTAGAATGGGTTTGGCATAGTAGACAATGGTTCTTTTCAAAGTTATTAAATTAGTCTATTAAACTGTCACGTACTCTATTGTGATCTTCTATACAACATGGCACACAAAGAGAGAACCTGACAGCTAAAGATTAAAAATCTTGAGAACCTAATTTCATACTTAAAAGCTTTTCCTTTTCTCTCAAAGCTCATTCTATAATAAGATTTTCAGGTGCTTCTTTTCTTTCTTAATTTAACCTGGATATATGACTGAATTCCTTCAGATATGAATATATTTCTTCACTGTGTTATGAACACTATAAGTTAATCCACTGTGTGTGTATTTCAGAAATATTTACCCGGCCATTATTTCTTTCTACCTCCAAGGTGAGCACAGATTATCTGTTCTTGGCAAAGCAGTGGCCCATTCGATCAGATTAGTTAAAATCACAATGGTAAAAAGATTGACTTAATAAATGATTATTTTTATTTCTCACGTGGTTGTTTTGGTGTCAGTTTACTGTCTTGTTAGAGATTATGCCAGTTTTTGGAAGAGAATGTCAATGTTACAAAGCCATAAAAGCACCTCTGATGTTCTTGTAAGAGCAATCTGCACAATATCTCTCTGGCCATATTCATTCTAATTTCTTTCTATTTTATTTTATTTTTTGTGAGGAAGACCAGCCCTGAGCTAGCATCCGTTGCTAATCCTCCTCTTTTTGCTGAGGAAGACTGGCCCTGGGCTAACATCCGTGCCCATCTTCCTCTACTTTATATGGGATGCTGCCACAGCATTGCTGACAAGCAGTGTGTCGGCCCGTGCCCGGGATCTGAAACCGTGAACCCCGGGCTGCCAAGCACCAATTTAACCACTACACCACGGGCCAGCCCCTCATTCTAATTTCTTGATAGACTGATCTGTTAAATTGGCTGAGGGCCATATCCTCTTAGCCTTCTCCTGAAATACTCATTTTGCCTCTGAAATTAGCATCCTCTTCATTCTGTGAACAAAGATCCTGTTATAATAGCAAGATGGCCTCCTAGAGGGTCATACTCTGAAGATCACCTTCAAGGTTACCAAGTGCTTAAGGATATTGGTATTCACACCTCTTGACTAAACTCTTAAAGTTAAAAAAAAACAAAACTTTTTTTGAGCAATTTTAGGTTCACAGCAAAATTGATAGGAAGGTACAGAGATTTCCCATATACCTCCTGCCCCCACACATGCATCGTCTCCTCCTTTATCAACGTCCCCCACCACAGTGGCACATTTGCTATAATTGATGAAGCTACAGTGACACATCATAATCACCCAAAGTGCATAGTTTACATTAGGGTTCACTCTTGGTGGTGTATATTTTATGGGTTTGCACAAATGTATAATGACATAAATCCATCATTATAGTATTACACAGAGTATTTTCACTGCCCTGAAACCCTCTGTGCTCTGCCTATTCATCCCCCCACCCCCCCGGAAACCACTGATCTTTTTATTGTCTCCATAGTTTTGCCTTTTCTAGAATGTCATATAGTTAGAATCATACAGTCTTTAGCCTTTTCAGATTGGCTTGTTTCTCTTAGTAATATGCATTTAAGTTTCCTCCATGTCTTTTTGTAGCTTCATAGCTCATTTCTTTTTAGTGCTGAATAATATTCCACTGTCTGGCTGTACCACAGTTTATTTATCTGTTCCCCTACTGAAGGACATCTTAGTTGCTGCCAAGTTTTGGCAATTATGAATAAAGCTGCTATGAACATCCATGTGCAGGTTTTTGTGTGGACATACATTTTCAACTGCTTTGGGTAAATACCAAGGAGCATGATTGCTGGATTGTATGATAAGAGTATGTGTAGTTTTGTAAGAAATTGCCCAACTGTCTTCCAAAGTGTCTGCACCATTTTGCATCCCCACCAGCCGTGAATGAGAGTTCCTGTTGCTCCACATCCTCTACAGCATTTGGAGTTATCAATGGTCCAGATTTTGGCCATTCTAGACTCTTAAACTTTTTAAAAGGTGATGTAGTTGTTTGGAATTTTTTGTGGAATTTTGGCTGTGTGTCCTTTACACCAAGAAAGAGGTTTGTGCTCTGGAGGATCTTAAAATGGACTCTGGAGGCAGGTACCTTGGATCTTCCAACCTTGAGGAAGTTATTTCAACTTTATGAGCCTCAATTTCCTCCTCTAGAAAATGGGACAATAATAGCATCTACCTTATAAGTTCTTGTGAGAATATATGTGTAGAACAGTGCTTATAAGTATGTACTATTATGATTATAAAGATATTGATCATTATTTTAACTATTGAGAAGCAAATCACGTTCTTGCTTCTGATGGAGCTATAGACTCACAGGGTTTTAGGGTTCCAAGGACCCTTAAAGGGTAGCTTGCCCAGGCTCCTGGCCAACGCCTGAATCTCCTACAATAGCAATGTTAACAAGTAGAACCAACTTGGAGAGCGGAACACAGCCCACCACTGGGTGGGCAAATTAACCCTGAGTGTGGAATCTAAAGTACCAGGTCTCCAAAGTCTGATAATATCTTAAAAGCAGATCACAGAGTGTATGGTGTTTATTGTACATCAAGATTTATCAAAAATCTAGATCAATTTGCCCAAATGTAGATGATTTAGTGGTTTTGGTAACATGAATAATTCAGCTGCCCTCCAAGTATTTGGAGAAAGCAAACTAGAAAATGGAAATTCTATAAAAGTTCTAAGGAACAGGGCAGGAATATTCCCACCCCACCCTTACAGTCTCCCTCTGACAGTGGAAAGAGGGACCAAGTTTTAAATGCAGCTTAGCTCCATATAATTGATAATTCTGCATGTTTTCCCAGAAGACGGAATATTTCTTTCCATTTCTCTATTTCCAATTCACATATGCTGTGTCCAGAATCCTTGTGATTCCCTGGAATTTTCTCTAAGAAACCCAGATATTCCAGCAATAATTCTAAACCTCACAGAATCCTCTAAAAATAACTTGAAGGAAAGCACTGAGCCCAAGTGGTCTGATACTTGATGGAAACTGGTGTAAAGAACAATGATATTGTCAAATAAAAAAGAACTTATTGCAGTCTACGACATTCATTGAAAGTGTCTATCAATTCCACAAGCAGATGATACTTCTGTTGTTTGGAGGAATTTTCCCTCCCAAGTTTTCAGAATTATATAACATGAAAATTCATTTCAACCAGTAATGTGGTAGGAGGATTGTGACTCCCGAATGTAACTTCAGCTTCATTTCTGGGCGTTTCCTTTGAAATTGTTTTGTTTTTCTACAGGATCATCCAAAGTAAGCTACTGTGTATTTCCATCATTACCCATGGGCTTGGAAGATTTTACAGCCATTCTGTTCAAACTGCAATAAATCCCACATAGACTCAGAGAAGCTATGCAGAAGGGTCTGCTCCAGCATTTTCACAGATGAGCACAGTGGGCTGAGTGAGGTTCAATAGCTGGACTACAGTCACACAATCAAAAAGACCCCTGATCTGGGTCTTGCAGCATAATTCTAGATTTGTTCCCATTCACCCCTAAACTTTCTTCTCCCCAGGACATAGCAACCCCCCACATCTGAGCATTATTTTAAATTCATTTTTTCCAGATTGAAAGCATCAGCTACACCTGTAGACCCCACAGCCACAACAAACATACACAAGACATCCCTCCAGTTCTGTCCATCCCTGTTACTGCTGGTAGAGTGCATCTTCACATCTAGATGCACCATTGCAAGTGATTTCTGCCTGGGTGTCTCTGCTCCCTGGTTTATGCTTCTTTCTCCATAGAGCAGCCAGAGTGATCTTTTCAACGGGCTTAAAGCTTTCCACAGGCTTCTCTTCCCACCTACTATAAAATCCCCAAGCTGCGCTGGCTTATCAAGTCCCCCACGGTGCGGCCATGCCTGTCTCTCAGACCTCTGTTCTCCGTCCTCTCCCTTCCCTTCTTCACGCCTGACAACAGGCCTTGTTTGTGCTCTTCCAGCATGTCGAGATGCTTCCCCCATCAGGGTGTTTGCACCAGCTCTGACATCTTTCTGTCAAGTTCTCTCTTCATCGAACTTTGTATAGATAGATTAAAATATTTTTTTAGGTTGGCCGTAGCTTAATATCACCTCTTTTCAGACCACTTAATATAAAATAGCCTCTTAGTCACTTTCTATCGCATAACCCGATTTTGCTTCTCAATATAGCTTATGTATTTTATAAGCTATACTTACCACACATATATTCATTTTTTTAAACGTCTATTTTCTGTTTTTGCCTTCATATTGCATATATGGTAATGAGAAAGGATATTGCTTGTCTCATTCACCTCTGTATTCTCAGTGCCCAGCAATACTTGTGAATGAATGCAGGGGTGGTGCTATGTCTAATTTTTCTTATCTCACAGCATCATGCTTTCTCACTATCATCCAGCTTACTGAAATGACAGGCTTCACCCAACGGTGAGGAATGGACTCTGAAGCCAGATATGCAGGGCTCAAATCCAATCTCAGCTACTCACCAGCCGGGCAACTTTAGACAAGTGAATTTCTTGGAAACTCAATTTCCTCCTCTGTGAAATAGATAGGGCTAATAATAGCATCCACCTCATGGAGTTGTTGAGACAATAAAATGTGTAAACGTGGTAACACTGATAAAACACACAGAACCTGGCCTGCCACATAGTAAGCACCATGTAAGTGCCAGCTATTCTTACTGTAGGATGTGTATATGTTATTTATATCCATATAGTGTTGTTATATATATAAAACATGACATTTATACGCCTTTATTACCTAATATATTTCTACATTATATATATATAGTGTTAGCTATTTTTATTATTCTAGTATTTGATAGAGTAGCAAATAAAATGTTACAAGATTTGTGAAATACCGTAAACTAAATGCCAGCTACTCCTTTCTTAACTGGCTCTATTACAAGATTCAGACACTTCCTCCTTCTGGGGTAGGCTCTCTCCCGCCCTCTCCTTTGCCTCCCTCCCTTCCCAGTCCTTCATCCCTCCCCACTTCCTCCCTCTCTTTCTATTTTAAATAGCTTTTATTTATTTATTGTAAGAGCAGTCAACATGAGATCGACCTTCTTAACAAATTTTTAAGTGCCCAGTACAGTATTGTTCACTATAGGCACGACGTTGTACAGCAGATCTCTAGAACCCATTCTTGTGTAACTGAACTTTATGTAACATTTTTGATGGAGTAAACAGCAGCAGTAGAACATGCTGTTACGAAAGCGTCCTGAAGGTGGCAGCAGAAGTCTAAGGTTCGGAAAACGCTCCAGGGTTCTTGTAGACACGGTATGGGACTTGAAGGGGTGAGAAAAGTTATCCCATGGGCCTGTTTTTGTACCTTGAAATTCCCTTTCATTATTATTATTGCTGGGAAGGGGTGTGTCATGATATTTCGGGAAGTTGCTCTCATGCAAATGATATCTGGGAAGCGGGAGCCAGCTATTATTCATTAAAACCACCGACAAAATGAGAGCACTGGTGCATTAATAGGATGCAAGGAAGCGGAACTGTTGGTGGAGGTGAGATAGAGGGTGAGTAGCAGGAAGAGAAGGGCTTGGGTTTAGGCCGGCACGTCCCTTCGCTCCAGGACTCCTTGATCTGTAGGGAGGGGCACAGAAGGAGAAGTCAGATCTGAGCTCTCTACTTGGGAGCGGGGAGGAGCAGAGCAGAGTCCCCTCTTGTCCCTGTCTTGGGCGGTGAATGCCTGGAACAGCCTCATCCATAAGCTTTAAGTAGCATGTCGATTCTACAATGTCTATGTGCACAAATCAGATTCTCTGTATCTATTAGAGAACAGGGAAATAATAAAAGGGGTAAAAGGAGACCTGCAACATTGTCAAGGGTTGAGTTGGTCCCTCTCCAACTGAATGTGAAGTACTTTACATAGACCACCAGATGACAGTATCGTCCCACAAAATGCTCACACCAAACTGTTCCATCTTGTAAGCTAAGTCAAATGCCTACAATCACATGTGTTTCCCATTTGTGGCAGTAATTGGAATTATGCTTAAAAGGAGCAATTATTCTTTGTTTGCCCCCTTTTTTCATAAATGAATAATACTTTTGTTGTTAATAATGGCTGCTTTAGGTATGCTTCAGTTATCTTCGGAAGATGGGAGTCTACAAGTTGTATTGTCTGCAACTCGATGCATTTTATGATTCAAAGTTATCAGTGAAAAAAACTAAGCAGCATGGGAGTTGAAGTGTAATATCCCCATGGCCAGACTATAGTAACTGTTGCAAAATTGCAAGACAAAAACAATATAAAACTGTTCAGATCATAATTTACTCTCTCATTTGTAGCCTATGGACTTTTCCTAAAAGCAAAAAACCAAAATGGTTCCAATTTTGTAACCATTTATGTATAAAATAGCTCTCTAGATGCATTGATGTGGTTGAAGAGTTTGAAAAGGTGATTATCAGATAAGATCATGTATGTAAAATGCCTAGCAGAAGCCTCACATGGAGCTGGGATTGTAATAAATGGAGGCTGTTGTCCCGTTTATCAAGAAGCAATAATAGATTGCTGATTAAGTTCAATGAACCTTTACTAGCGTTGCCCAGGAACAGCCAAACAGTGAAATACCAGGCCGTTGCTTTAGTGGAAACACCATGGGGTGAGCTGTCTGCTCTGCCTTCCTAGCTGACTGTGTCAGGGCATGAAAAACAATTTAGGGTTTTCTCCTTCAGTAGATGCTGTAGGCCAAAGTGTTCAGCAATGAACCATTAATACCTTTCAAGAATAGCAAATCCATGTTTTGTTTTGTTTTGCGGAGGGAGATTCACCCTGATCTAACATCCCTGCCAATCTTCCTCTGGTTTTCAGTATGTGGACTGCCAGCACAGCATGGCCGCTAACAGAGCGTTGTAGGTCTGTTCCCGGGAACCCAACCTGTGCCACCTAAGC